>CP141135.1:11110000-16110000 GCA_035236585.1 Warburgia ugandensis
GTTCACTTCCAGAGAAAATGGATGCTGCAAGAGAGATTATGGGAGACAGAGAGATAGTGACGCAAGATGCCACTTTAATTCAAACATTTGTTTTTTTATTAAGGCCATTAGTGTTAACGTTAAATGACAACCATTTTGTCCACAACTTTTGAATTTTTTAATTCAGTTTATTCTAGACCAATGGGGTTGCAGCTGCTACTCATGGTTATCCTTATTAGCTGAAATTACCGCTCCCCATATATATAAGGGGAGCCTTGGCACAAGGTAGAGTTGTCGTCGTGTGACCTTGAGGTCATGAATTCAAGGTGTGGAAACAGCCTCTTGCAAAATGCAAGGTAAGGCTGCATACCATTGACCCTTGTGGTCCGCCCCTTCCCCGAATCCTGCATACACAGGAGCTTCATGCACCAGAGCTGCCCTTTCTTTTAGAGAGAGTGAGAGAGAGAGACGAGTGAAGCCATTCTTTTCCATCTTCTCTAATGGCAGAAATCTCAAAGATCCAGACCTTCCGAGCTCTTCTTGTTCTCCACTTTTGTTTCCCTATCCAATGCAACCCATCAACACAAACTCCCAATCCTTCATTCCCAGCTGCCAACCCCAAAACTTATCACTCATCACTAATCTTGGGTTTTTTGCATTTGGTTTTTTGCTTGATTATTAGAAAGACGATTGGAAGAAGGGCTTAGGCCTCTCTCTTTCTCCATCTCCCCCTCCCCCTCCCCGCCATTGCAAATTGGCCAGTGAAGATGGGCTTCGGCCCTTTTCTTCTTTTCTTGAATTTTTAAAAAATAAAATCAATAATTTTTTGTAAATGATAGAAATTTATTAAATATATATTGACGTAAAGAGAAGTGGGGCCCACAAGGTACTTCCATCAATGGGAACTTGACAAAACGACTAACAAAGAAAAAAAATTTAATGGTTCAAGGGATAAACTGTCAAACGAGTAGCTTATAGTCAAACTGTCATTTGTGGGTAGTTTAGGGACAGTAACTGTACTTTTATCTAATCGATAAAACATTGATACTTATCAAAGTAACTTCTATGTTGTCTCATCTTCCTAAAGTACAAGTTTTGGTTATATCTGCCAAAGTCTTAGTGTCAGGAGTTCTTGACATCACCTTGGCAGAAATTTAAGAATCCTTCACATGACAGTCTCATGCAAGTGTTCACACTAAATGCACCCAACCCATGGAACAACCAATAATTACAAGCAAAGCACCTTAAGATCCTTTACATAAAAGAAGATTTAGCACAAGAGTTCAAACTAAACTCAAAATTCACTCGGTCAAAGGCAATATAAATAAGGCAACGATCCAGAACACAGATTGGAGAAAAACAGGGGCATATTACCAGGACATGGAAGCACCTTAATTAGATGGGCGTACAAACAAATAATGCCAAGAGCAGCACAAAACCACAAAGCCATTTCTAAATCTTAGAAAAATCCATTGGATTATGATAAAGAACCATTTAACTAACACGTTGATCTCCAAATATAGTTAAGAATAGCTTTTCAGGTAACATACAAAAACACAATATGTTCTGATAATTTAATTACCTTGGATAAGTGCTGTATTTGACCATGTATCCACAATCCAAGAAGACCAACAAGGGCAGTTCCAAGGGTGACAAGGAAAACAGACTCTACGCTGATAAACCCACCAGCCTCGACAACTTCAACTGTACCATTGTAAAAGACACTCTGGTATTGCTGCTGATCTACCTCATAGATAATGGAACCCACAAGATCAAAAGTCCCAGGCTGCGATAAGAATAGGATAATAAATTTCTCCAGTAAAAGCTACACTAATTCTCACCCAAAAAAATGAAGAAGAGCTGAACTAGCTTCAGTTTCTTGGATAAATTCCATTGCAAATAAAACATGAATATACCAAAGAAAGAATTGAATGAAGACCATAAGCAAGACACGCATTACATAACAGCCTCAGTATACCTGCAAATACTTGTTTATAGCAAAAATGTATGGGAATGTAGCCTGGGCAGAAACTGGAACTGAGGCATTGTAAAACTCCTGAAAGGACAATACATAGAGGTATTTACTAATATGAAATATAGCAAATGTGATATGACTATTCATAACTAACACACGAAAATAATTCATGATTCGTTTACAATAGATAAAGATAAAGATAAAGGAATATAACTAATACATTGATGGATAGCATATACAAAGATGTCACATAAACTGGATTTCGTACAGGCCGAAGAAATGAAGAATTGGATAAACTTTTCCAGATAAAGATTAAAAGCCCATGGGATATACGCATAGTTACAAAGTCTGAATTTCAGTAAAAGTCAGCTGGAGAAGAAGTCAAAAATTTTGGGAAAAGGCTGGGAAAAAGACTGCATTAAAATTATAAAAATAAAATATAATAGCAACAACTTCTTAGGCAGAAAATGATATTATTATGGACAAAGAGAAACATCATTAACCTAGACAAGAATTATATTATTATAGGAAAAACCCTTTTTCTCCTTTTTTTTCTTTTACAAGCGAAGAATTACAAAGCAAATCACTCACACACTCTCAACCTGCATGCTCCTAAATCTAATTCTTGACTAAAGGGGATAGTGGCAACTTGAACTTGTGACCAAGCGTATTCTTAGACATTTTGTTGGCTTATTATATGCAAATTTTAATCTTAGATTGAAATGTTTGAAAATTTTCAAAATTTAGAAATTTACAAAAAGTAAAGGTTGTAAAAATCAGGTCTTTTTAGCAAAGACAGTTTTAAGTGGAAAAAACCTCCAATAAGACAAGTTTTATTGAAAAAGACGGGTCTTTTTAAAGTTTAATATAGCACGTGAAAAAGATGCAATTTAAAACAAAAAAAGTCATGGAGGGTTGTAATCAAAGAAATTTGTCAGAAATCTGAACTGTATCCAAACAACAGGTTTTGTAAGAAATAAATGTGGAGAATACACATCTCATTAGAAAATTCTCTTCCTATTTTTTGAAATATTTCTCAAACCAGAGCAACTTTACAGCACAGATTTAATACTTTTTACAAGCAACAGAAAAACATTAAAGGTGATCTTATGCATCATTCAGACTAAGTTATAAATGTGATATTCAGTTTGATGTAGTTGGTTTCTATCTTTTAGATCAACAAGCATTAAAACATTGTTTCCCATCTATCTGTCTCCAACTACAGATTTGTTTCAGTAGTTCAGGAATGAAACAATCAGTATTGACTGAGTAATTAGAAAATTTTTCCATCAACAGATTTTTCTAGGTGTTATATAATTGATTACCTTCCTAAATATAATGTGTAATCAGGAAAATGCAGTCAGTCCTAAAGCCATAATTACCATATTTCAATGTAACATCTTGCATTGAAACTTCCTTAATTAATAGAAGTAACCTGCACTGGACATGGTAAAAGATTTCCAGCAAACAAGCACCAAGAAAGATCATTACAGTTATTGTCTACTAAGAATGGCTCATGCAGGCAATATATACAACAAATTTATACTGAAACTAGGGGCATACAAGTAAAAGGGAGACTTGCATGCAATGGAAAGAATCAACGAGAGAAGCATCAAATGCAAAATTCCAAGAGATAAGGCTGTTATAGAAACTAGGGCCTACAGAAAACATATCATGCCCATTTAATTACCATTAGCCTTAGGTTCAGCCTCTACACAATTGCAATTGTGAGAAAAGAAAGTACATATCTCGAAGCTATAGTTTAAACTAGAAGCACATGGACGCTTAGTAATTTCAGGCTTACCTGCAGAGTGAGATTTTGCACAAGTAGTTGATGATCATAAGGAAGATGAAGGCTTGCCTTCAACGCAATGACATTCAAAGGTGACTCTCCTGAATTTTCATCCAAATGGCATCCAATATTAGCCCACAAACAACAAAAAGCTTTCAAATTACAGAAATAAATCTTGTTGGGTGAGAGAAATGACAAGGCAATGCTTGGAAAGCACGTCAAGTTTAAAGGAAACCAAACATAGTCATTCAAAACAAGGATGGTGCAAGTCAAAACACTATCACAGAGAAGTTCATAAAATGGACAGTCGACTTCCAGACGATGACTTGCCCAGTCCAAAACAAGAAATGCAACTTTGATTGATGGTCTAGAAGCATTTAAGAGAAACAAAGACCACTTGTAACCTAGAAACAAGCTCCAGCTACAACACAGGTCGAGCATCAAAAATTCAAGTTAAGCCAAAATGACCACCACAAGTAGGTAAGCTAACAAAGGAAAGATCAAAGGATCTCCAAATCCAACCAACAATAGTATAATTACCTTCATTATGCACACCAACTAGTATTTCAGTTTCTTCCCCTGCTGCAACCACTGCATTCAAAGAAGCATAGAGATATACATTAATCCTATAAAACACCTGATTTCTAAAATGGAATTACACGAAACAAACAATAACATTCTGATACAAAATAACTTCGATCATTTTTTTTAGTTATTGTACTCATAGGTCACGTTTGTCCTTTTTTCTGTTTCTTACTTAAGGCGCCTTTTTTCCTTTTCTATTTGAAACAGAAACCTTCAAACCTCTTTTCATCCCTTCCTATACTCTATGCACATTCTGTGCACATACTAGAGTATACTTACACTTTCCAGGATTCTTTGGAAACACACAGACTGTATCTACTCCAGCAGCAGGAGAAAGAGCCTCGCCAAAATCTTGGAACTCTTCTCCTACAATTCCAAGATCACTTGGTTCAGCAGGTTCAGCTACTTCCACCTCTGCATCAGATTGACATCTAGCAACTGAACAGACAAATCAAGAATTAGTGAATTCAAGTCATGCAACAAGTCACAAGCAAAAGTTTGCTGGGAGTTGCAAAGGTATACAGAAGGAGATGCAGAGGTGCATAGATTAGAACCAAAATATAGAAATACCAACAATATGTGGACTAGCTCTCATATTACAGGTCAAAGTATAATGTACAGAAACCTGATGATGATAGATACAATTCAAAGAGATGGCTTCTCCAAAGACTTAATATCTTGGCAATAGAAACAACCTTACTACTAAAGCAAACAAGTCAATCTACATGAAAGTAATTCGCAGGTCCACAGATTAAAATTTCAGAACTTGGGTGCATATTTCCAGCAGCCAAGGTTATCAACCAAAATGGATTATGAATGCCGCACCATCCAAAAAGGCATCTTGTTGAACTTGCTTTAGTTTTTCTTTCATTCAATAATGTTATCTTATTATTCTTCTCAAAGAAATAAAGAAATGTGAAGGAAGATAAGTTCATGTATCTTTTGAGCCAGAAATTGGAGGAAGAAAATTAATGAAGGGAAATTCACATCATCAAAAAATGATGATGTGGAGCCTTGGTGCAATGATAGAGTTGTCATTGTGTGACCTAGAGGTCACGGGTTAAAAAGCGTAGAAACAGCTTCTAGCAAAAATGCTTCTCCCCTTACCTGGACCCCGCCTAAGCTAGAGCTTCGTGCACTGGGCTGCCCTCTTTTAGATTCACATCTCTGATTTTGCAGGTTACATTCATTTTCAATAACTGAAAGCCACAAGAATCAAAGTCAAAGAATAGTTTTCTCAAAGGGATAGAGCTTTTAGCTGCATTATTCATAACCTTTCTGAGCTTCTGTAATTATAAAGATTTCTTGTTAGATTAAATGGGTTTTAGAACTCCAGTTTAACTTTCACTCAGTACTACATCCATTTCCAAAACAACAGCTTAATGTTCTAATGATGATAAAGACTACAGGTTCTATCAAAGTGCATTCTTAATTAGGTAGGTTATAGCTTTTCTTAAATGGTTCGACTAAGATTCTACATCAAGAAAGTACTTTTAACTCTTCAAAATTTCTTGGGCATTTCATAACAAAGATGCATTTCTACGCCTGTGTTTTTGTTTGGGTGTTTGAAGTGCTGCTGGATATTTCAAACAGGTTCCTTCCTGCACTATCCAACAACTTTCTTATTATAATTTTATTATGAGCGAATTTAAAAGAATATCCTCATCCACAACAATTTTCCAATATGAAATACCAGCATCGGTAAGATAAGCTTTACACGTTTATACAAGTAATTGGCTTGGATCTGACTTTTGAAGAAAGTGAGATCTATTACGTCACCATAGAAAGACAGAGAGCACCTGAGCTTTACATGTTTTGCGCAGGTAATTGGCCCAGATCTGACTTTTGAAGAAAGTGACAGCTATTCTGCCACTTCAGAAAGACAGCCAGCCTAGATACCTATGCATAACACCAACATTATAACATTGATAGCCAGCAGATATAGCATGACAACACACAACACTAGACTGTGTAGCCAGCAGATATAGCATGACAACACACAATACTAGACTGTGCATTATGATACCATTCTCAACTAACTTGAAACCATAAAATTGCACAACCATCCATCTACAGATAGATTTAGTGATTTATTTAAGAACATTCACAATAACTTCTTATATGTAAAAGTAAACATTATCCTCACAGTGCAGATCCTGAGGCACATTTTAACTCACTTGAAACCATACAATTGCAAAACTATCCATCAACAGATAGATTAGCGATTCAATTAACAATATTCGTAATAACTTCTTATATCCAAAGCAAACATTATCCTAACGGTGCAGATTCTGAGGCATATTTTACTTGAGAAAGAGTAAGTTAGGATCAATATAATTGGTTAACCCAATGTTTCACATAGCTAACTCAAGTTAACTGTGGCCATTCACATAGACCTCTAATCCATATCCTGCTTGTGAAGAGTTGGCAAAGCACAAAAGTGGACCAACAGATGGGCTGATCAGACACGACAAACATTGGTGGGGCTCATCTAGTCAGTATAGTCGCATATGTAGGAAAAAGAAATGGTGAATCTTTGTCAGTTCGCCAAGTTGAGTGAGCTGGTTACAGCAGATACTTGGACCTAGTACGCATCAAATCCTCATCGCAAATATCTCAATTTCAAAGACATCTAACTACACTCGCATGGATAATCAGTTTGATGTCAATGTAATCTCATTGTCTACTTTTCATTTTCTATCATGCAGAGAACAAGCAAGTTCTACACTAAACAATGAGCAATAGACCACCCTGTCGGCAATCCTAATGAAGAACTCATCCCAGCTTCCTAAATCTGTACATCTCATTAAGTTAATAATAATCACTTGACACGATGTAACTAAATCAGAGAACATGAAGCAAGGCAAACAAGTCAACGACTTAACATGCCTGGAATGAATCACAACAAAAATTACATACATGCAAAAATGTATGCCCGCACTTAATACAATAAAAATTGAAACAACTCGAAACATGAACCAGGGGGAATAAGAGCACAACAGAAAAACAGAAAATTAGATTTTCGGGAACTGAATAGACTGACACAACAAAATAGAAAAAAATCAATAATGCAATTTCTTTACATGATCAAGAATCAAGCCTTGATATCGACGCAATTACTGAAGGCAACTAAAAGGAAAACAATTCTACCATATAAGAAACGAAAATCCTGAAAAACGAGAATGCAACTGCTTGAAATTCAAGAATAAAACGGAGACCGCATACTAAATCTAACAGCAAGTGGAATATCAGAGAAGCAAGATCCGATTTAAAACCAGTAAATCAAGTTGCGGAAAAAACGAATAAGAAGAAGAACTGATAGAAAAAAGAAGTTCATGCAAGGCCAATGTCCAAAACAACAATTCAGCTCATGAAGTTAACAGATCTAGGATCTCCAAAAAGCAACTATAATTTCCGCATCCAAAGTTTTGTTTACAGATCTAGTTCCAAAAACTGGAGATCGAAAGAGAGAAAAATAAGAAGTGAGAAGTAGAATTACCTCGGAGAAAGGGAGAGGCGACGAGAAGTAGAAAGAAGAAAACCCTAATCGCCATGGACGAGAATGTGCGGGAGAGGAGCAAATGAAGCTCTTGGGACAGGGCGAGGGGGCGCACGATAAGCAGGCGGGCTTGTTTCGCACCTGGACACGAACCAACCCCCAGAAAAGCTATAAAAAGACCAATGCGCATGCTTGAGCGTCAACTTCCCCCACTAAAGCTGAAAATTGGAAGTGAAGTACAATGCGGATCCGGGACCACATTTTTATGCGTAGTTTTGGCCATTAGTTCATCATGACCTCTTATCTGATGGGACCTACTTGAGGTTTTACATGGCCGAAGAATTACTATAATGGGGCATTTAAAAAAAAAAAAGGACAACCCTAGTGCACAAAACTCTTACCTATATAGGGTATGGGAAATGGGCGGACTACAAGGGCTTATAGTATGCAGTTTTGCCTTGCATTTTTGCAAGAGGTTGTTTCCACGCCTTTAACTTATGACCTCAAGGTCACTTGACTATAACTTTTACCGTTGCGCCAAGGCTCTCCTTCTTATAATGGAGCATTTCTAACATCCAAAAGGATTAGGGCTGTCAATGGGTTTGGATTATATGAAAATCTGATCTGTCTAGCCGAATTTATAAGCATTTAGTTATGAAATTGTATTTGATGGTTAATTTTCTAATGTGATTTTTAGATATCCAAAAAATGCCAGGCAGGGTATGATTTATTTTATTTTATTTTGGACAATGCAAAAAGTTTATTATCTAGAGAAAATAGAACATAAAATGAACTCAACATAAAACAAAATAAGATACTTTCCTAAGAGTGCATAAACCTTGATTATCATATCTAGGCGCATAGATATATGCACGTAAGATGAGCACTGAACCATGATGTACTAGTTTTAGACTCGGAGGACTTTGTGGCTAATGTATTCACTACAGCATTAGCCTCACGAAACAAATATTTAAAAAAAATTATAGAAAACCTACTCCATGTTTGAAAACATGATTCCATCCCCTCGTTCTTTTGCATCCAATTTGATCAATTTTCCTTTGTCATTACTTCAACTATCAAATGGGAGTCTCATGAAACAATGATATATTTGGGAGTGGCCTGCAAAATATTTGTTTGTTACTACCGATCTAGGAGATCTTTTTGAGATTTAGAATACAAGGACTGGTTCGAAAATGAATTTGCATATTCTATAACTCTCGTCATTTATGAAGAGATGATGTGATCCTCGTTTCAAGCATCTTGCTAGTGAATTATACGGCTCCGAATGTTCTAAATTTCATATGGCAAAAATGCATGCACTGTTGGGATCCAAGTACTGATTGAATAATTCAGAGTAGTCTCACCTTGGAGTAGGCTCGAGTAAGTTGAAAATCCGGTTCATTTACTCGACGAAAAAAGAGGATAGGATGTGTCTACTATGTAGAAGATCTTATCAGGATGCAAATGTGTCAGTAAACAATGACGAACTAGAAGCTATAAGAACATCTTAACTCAAGGGAGGTAATGAACGTTCCAAATATGCTTCCATCTATCATGTTACATGCCATGCATGAGTTCTAAGTCACTATGCAATAACAAGATTTGACAAAAAAATTTCCATCAACGGCCAGTTTCTAAACGAGCGTATCAAGTCGTCGTTGAAAAAGGACTTTGTGCCGAACTTCACTTTGTATATTGACAAGCATCTTGAAGGGAGGTCTTTCATTGCCTAGATTGCCTGCCCATCATTTGACTATAAAAAAAAAAAAGGCAGCCCAAAGCTCCCGCCCATGCAGGGTTCGGAGAAAGGAAGGACTACAAGGGCCCATCATTTGACTAAGAGTATTATATATTTGTTGTTGCATTGTTAATAAGGCATGTGTCGGTCGAAAAAGTATTTATCCGATTAAGCCATTTGTCTGTTCATGCCCAAATGCGGCTGACATCACCTGGAGACCATAAGAGTGCTAGTGTATCATAAGCTCTCGATATTAACTTTCTCATCTGTTTAACTAGATTATTTGATGTTAACAACCTAGAAAGGTTGCTTGCCTAAATATTTGGCCTTGATAAACTTGACCGTAAAAGATGATGGGTTAGTCAAAATCATCCAACCTAGCTTAGCTTTGAAACTCTGATCCATAACATCATGAAGTCCCAAACCACCAACATATTTGTGCATGCAAATGCTGTCCCAGATAACCAAGTGAGGGTCCTTTTTATCTTTAGAGTGCTTCCAAAAAGCATGAAGTCTTTAGCATTAAGTGAGAGATTGGGGAGTTGATTCTTGCATAAGAACATGTATTGCCTGATCCAAAGATGACGATAAAGCTTCGGCACAAAGTAAAATTAAAAACAGAGATAAGGGATCTCCTTGGCAAAGACGTCTGGAGGGGTGAAACCATAAAGTTTAGGAACCATTCACCAGGGTTGTAGGATTGCAGAAATGGGAGTGGACATACAAAACATGGAAAGATCACTATTTTTTTGCTAGAATTCCATAATAAGAACTGTATGGGAAGACACCATTCAACTAAGTCATATGCTTTAATAAGATCAACTTTGACAGCAATATTTGAGTTATTCTATAACAGCCCGGGTTTGACAGTAGTAATATTGTCCGCTTTGGGCGCAGTCTGCACGGTTTTGTTCTTACCCAATTGCCCAAAGCGGACAATATTGTTACTGTTGTACCCGGGCTGTTACAATGGTATCAGAGCCAACCCCTGACCCAGTGGTGGATGGCTAACCGCACGCGCGGACGGTATCCCCTAAGAGGGAGAGGTGAACCCGTTGCCGTCTGCCAAGATAGCCTGAGGGTGAGCCAAGATGGCTTGAGGAGAAGGCCCCAAGATAGTCTGAGGCAACAGACCAAGATGGTCTGAGGGGATGAAGGCAGGGATGGACTGAGAGTTAGTCTCATATCGCTAAGGGAAAAGTGACTGGGCTATTGATAAGGGTTCGGTGAACTCTAATAGTAACAACGCGTTTTACCTGGGCAATTGGGTAAGAACAAAACCGTGCGGGCTGCACCCAAAGCGGACAATATTGTTATTGTCGAACCCGGGCTGTTACATATTCGATTGCTCTCTTCTGAATGCTGTGAGAATTTCACTCTCGAGAAGAAGGTTCTCATAAATGCTTCTACCTGAAACAAAATGCGCCTAAGCTGTTGATAAGACTTGCAAGATCATATGTTGAGCCAATTGACCAACACCTTAGTATAATTTTATTATTGACAATGCAAAGACTATTGGCCTGAACATGTCTACAGTCGCAACCTACTCACCTTCGAGAAAAGAGTGATGAAAGCTTTATTCATTTTCTTAGGAAATGCTCTAAAAGAAAAGGCAACTAAAACCATAGAGAATAGGGAATGCCAAAATCTAGGCCAATTATATTGACAAAACTAGCAAGAAAACCATTCGACCTCGGACCTTTTGCTTTGACACATCTAAATATTACTCTATTGGATTCCTTCACAGTAACTGGTGTCGTTAGATTAGTCTTGGCCTCCTGAGAGAAAACGGACTTAATATTCTCAATAGGAGTTGCATCCTAGAGAGGACTTACCGCTCGTAAAAGACGATCATTATAATTTTAGAAGAAAATTTGGATAGTGAATTGATCAGATGAAGTTCTTTTTCATTCTTGACCAAACAAAAAGGCAATAAGATTTAGTGTCAAGATCAATTTGGGTCCAATCTAGTGTAGATTTTTTATTTCAATGAATTTTCAGACTTTGTAGAAGGTTATGCAGTTCATGTAAAGCCTCACTTTAGTATAGGGGATAATATTGCACATTAGAAAATAATATTAATTCCATGTGGATTATAGGACCCTTTTTATTAAAATGATAAAGTCATTATGTTATGTATATAAAAGGTTAAAAGAGCTCACCATGGATCATCCTTAAACGAAAAATCTTAACGGTTGGATGATTCTAAGCCTTTGATTTGTTAAGAATTTGTTCTCAAAGTATAAACCTTTTGCATTTTCCTTTTCTCCCAGAGGAGTCTTGGTGCAACGGTAAAAGTTGTCGTCGTGTGACCTTGAGTTTATGGGTTCAAATCATGAAAACAGCCTCTTGCATTGGAAGACTATGTACTTTAGGCCCTTGTAATCCACCCCTTCCCCAAACCCCGCATAAGCAGGAGCTTCCTGCAACAGGGCTGCCCCTATTATCCTCTTCTCGCCGTTCGTTCAATTAACATCAACCAGAGATGCATTGTCATATGGCTCATCTATAGCTGTCTGTTTGGAATATGGACAAAGTCACCTCCATTTATTTCATGTCCATCCATACTAATTTTCAATGAAAATATGTGCATCTCATATTAGGATGCAGTGATTTTCAGGCCACAGGATATCCAACATATGATCTATTTATGAGAAATTCCAGACCAATGAGATGTGGGACTTAAAAAGCACCACTGTTTTACGATCAGGCAAAGCAAGACTTATGCATTCCTCTAATGACTAGAGGAATGTGTACATCGAGACTAAATATAATTAGACATCGTCTTTAAAGGGCAGCCCCAGTGCACGAAGCTCCCGCCTATGCAGGGTTTGAGGAAGAGGCTGACCACAAAGATCTATAGTACAAAGCATTACCTTGCATTTTTGTAAGAGACTATTTTTACGCCTTGAAGTCGTAACTTCAAGGTCACATGACAACAACTTTTACCGTTACGCCAAGGCTCCCCTTCATCTTACATTACATTAATCACAATAGAGAAGTCGGTTAGTGAGATTCATAGTATTGCAAGGGAGTCCAAACCTACAGAAGCATTTCTACCATGAAACACACTTATTTTCACAAACTCTTTCTCGATCCCAACTGAATCTGGCCTACTAAATAGTACATAATCAGGATTGTCATCCAATAGTTGGGGTCCCCCACAAGGCATTTTATTTTGGATAATAAATGGGGTCCTTCTATAAATAAGGTAGGTCCCATTTAAATTCCTAAAAGGGCAAACATAAAGGATTCTCTCTCCGTGGAAGTGACCTAGATGTTTTTGAAGATAAAGATCCTCAAAAGGATTTTTTATTTATTTTTATTTTTTTTCTATGATAATGGGGTCTCACATGTAAATAAGGTAGGTCCCATTATGAGTTTCCTAAGAGATTTAATATAAAGGACTCTCTCTAAATGTCTTAGAGTTAGGAAAGCCCCATATGGCATTCTCTTTTATGTTCCTAAGTTGTATTAGAAGAGTTTATAGATAAATTGTAAGAGCGAAAAGACATTAAGAACTCTCTATGATAGAATCCTAATATTTTCCAAACTAATAAAGCCCTATATAGGGCTTCTTCTTTTTTATTTGCTTATCTATTCATCTCAAAGGTCCCACTATTTTTTGAATAAAGTGACCCTATCCTAGGGGCAGCCCCGGTCTAAGAAGCTCCCGCTTATGCGGGGTCCAGGGAAGGGGCGGACCACAAGGGCTTATCGTAGGCAGCCTTACCTTGTATTTTACAAGAGGCTGATTCCACACCTTGAACCCATAACCTCAAAGTCCCAAAAAGGGTCAGCCATAGAGGAAAACTATATGAGTGCAAAGACAAAGGACTCTCTTGAGGAAAGTCCTAAATGTTCTAAAGCAGAGAGGCGTCCATGATAGCATTTCCTTTATGTTGGAAGTGGGAGGGAGTCCCATCCACCGAGGTGGACCCTACCCTAGGTTTTAGAAGATCCTAGGGAACTCTCTTTGTCTCTCTATCTTCTTTTTTTTCTTTTTCTTTTTTCTCTTTTTAATTAGTTGATATGTAAATAAAGAAATATCCCCCATCTAAATTCAATAAAAATAGTCTCAAAAGTTAATTTCAATAGAAAAAGCCCAACTCTTAGTTCATATTACAAAATCAAATTTTTAGAGTTTGGGTCAAATGTCTAAATCTTAAATGCCTAGGGTATTTATTCCATTTGAAAAACTCAAAATTTTCAAAATAATATAATACTACTAAAACCAAAAATCCTGTAAGAAAACTCCAAGTATATGTCCTTTAAAGTTATTTTGTCAGATATTTCTATAATTTTCTAGAAAAGTTTCATAGTCAAATACTTAGAATTTTCAAAACATAACTTTAAAGATCTAGTGAACACTATTGCATAATTTTGCACATCAAGAGCATTATAAAAACTATATTTTATTAGCCAACAAAAGGGTGAAATTTTTTATGCCAACATGCATAGCGTTGGCAAAACGAATAAGTGGATTGAATCCAATTAATCCATGTGGATAAAGACTGGATATGGATTAGAGTTTTTGATCCCCTTAGATCGTGGATAAAAAGAACCTCAATCCATATCCAATCTAAGTGCTGATCATAATTTTGAGTATTATCTGTCCATCCTACATGAGTCATGTAGAATTGTAGATGCAACTTCTTTTCAAAGATTCTTAGTCATTGACCTTGTTTAGAATGCCTTCGATAGGCTAGGACCAAATTTCAAACTAGTAAATTCTTATAGCTTATATTATAGAAGTTAAAAATTAGAGCCACTCATTTTTGTCCTTTTTAGAGAAATAATACAAGTAGTTAGTATCATTCAAATGAAACAATTTTTCATGGCTCACCTATTTTTGAGAATGCCAAATAAGATTAAGTCTTTAGATCTTTCAAAAGAAGTCTCCATACACAGTTTATATTTTTTCAATTTAATTTCGTAATATTGACCTTTTAAACAAATATCAGAGGATATATCCATGTGGATCGTGAATTTAATGGATTAGATTGATTCTATCTATTTTTTATTTGCAGATCGAATTTATCCAATTTATATGTATGGATTTTAAATGAACAAATATATGCCTATGAATTTTGATCTGTTTTGCCAGCTTTATTTACACATAGAAGCAAAAGTTTATTAGTTTCCCAACACCACAAGGAGCAGATCACATTTGATTGACTGGAAAAAAGTTAGAGAAAATGATAGTTAGAAACTTTTTCCTAGCCAATTAAATATCACCTACACTTTACACCTAGAATTCTTAGCGGAAATTACTGCCTCTCTCTCTCTCTCATATATATATATATATATATATATATATATATATTATTCTTCACTTCTACCAAAAGAAAAAACCTACAATGGGTCACAGGTACACCAAATACATCGTCCCTAATAAGCCTACGATATAAAGTATTGGTCAAAGGTCCATGTCTGTGAACTCCTACACTAGATGAAAGTATTTTCTTGAATATCATGAGAATTATGAAGCTTCCCCTGTCACAGGACTCTTACAGACTAAAACAGTTGTTGGAGCACCTAATGAAGACCTACTTTCGAGTCCCGTGGTCCACTAATAGCTTTCTGGCTACCAACACTCCTGCTCAAGATGATGCCCTCTCCATCAGCACCAAATTTGGGGCCCCACACCCTGAAGGCATCACCATCTGAAAAAGACTAGATTACAGATCACACAAGAAGCCACCTTATCGGCTGGGCTTGGTTCATCATCTATACGTCGTGATAATCAAGATTGGCTGTTGATTTAAACAATAAACGGGAATTGGTATTGGAACTCTTGACTAGTAGGAACAGATCTAGGGGATAATCAACTGGGAAAAAGCACATGTATGCCAGTTTTGCAGGCAATATATGGATCTTCACACACATTTTCCTACGTAGGCTCATAGATTGTGCTTCTTCCTTGATCTGGTTATTTAGCTTAATTTCTCTTAGAAGTTTCAAGGGGTGGACCAAAAGGGGGTCAATAGTATGCAGCCTTACCTTGCATTTTACAAGAGGCTGTTTCCACATCTTGAACCTGCAGCCTCAAAATCACATGACGACAACTCTACCGTTGTGACAAGGCTACCCTTCAAGGGTATGAAAAGTACTAAGCTCACGCCCCCATCGAGCTTTTACTAGTAGGCAAAATAGCTACAAGAACACTAAGGCGTGTGGGCGCTGGTAAATATAGGTAGCAGATTTTTCTTCAGCAGAATGCCAAATGAAAATCTCTTCTACGCTTTATTCTCTGGCGTCAACGAAGAGTAAAACATGGGCAGCCAGGAAGGAAGCCGTCCATCTACCGAAAGCCATTGCAAGAACTACTTTAGTTTCCTACCCAATGCCTTTACTGAGGCCACCTACCCCGTTCTCGCTTTCCCCAGGTGCACTCTTAGATCCTTGGAACGTTCCGGTCTCTCTCTAAGCTATAAATTGAGCTGGCTCTCTCCATCTTTTAGCAAGCGTATCCAATCCTTCCTTCACTTTTCCCTGCTCTTCCAATTTCTGTCTCTCTCTCTCTTTCAATGGCTTCCACAAAGATTTGCTTAGTTTCTGTTGTTCTAGCTCTGTTGGTTCTTAATCTTGTCGAGGCCCGTCTTGGGTTTGAATCTGATATGGTATGCACTACCAAACTGAGCTTCTCTCGTTCAAATTCTTTGAGGTGGATGTTCTGCCAATCCTTGTTTAGAGATGCACTTCAGCCCTTCCAAGTTTTGCATGGGCTGATAGAGCTGGTGGTGAATTTGGGTGAAAAAGGCTTGCGGTAGGGGGGTGTATCTAATCAAACAAAGGGTGTAGATGTCAGTTTTCTTTCTAGTTCTAGTTGGTATGTGTTTTGGTAGCTTTGAAGCTTTACTTATTGGATGATTTTGTAGTTGGCTGTGGATGGAGCAGGGCGTAAACTCCTACAGCGCATAGGTACATCTTCCTCTTCCCTGTTTAGTGCCTTTGACTTAAACTTTTGGGTGTTAGAAGGGGATGGGAATGAGAGCTTCCTTTCTTGTGCTATTTTTAACAAGTATTTTTTGTTACAAGTATATATGACTTTCAACCCTGCAAAGGGAGGCTCCAAGAGGCTCCTCTCTTTGTACAAAGGGATATAGAGACGTGGCCTCTCCTGCTTGTACAAAGCCTCCCGCAAAAATGCAAGATATGGCTGTCTACTTTAAGCCATTATAGCCCGCCCCTTCCTCGAACCCTGCATAGGCAGGGAGCTTCGTGCACAGGGGCTGCCATTTGGATTTATAAAGAGTTCACACTCAAGAGGAAAGTGCATGTGCCCCTTTTCTCATGCATGGAAAAATCTTTTTTTTAATATATATAGATCTAAGCCAATCATCATGTTAGGAATGGTACGAATAGGCAGGACATCAAATTTTTTGCCTATTATATGTTTTTAGCCTATATTTTAAAAAATGAGGATGATTATTTGTATTAGTTTTACGAAGACACAGGGAAAAGTTGTTAGAATCGTCCAAATGCATTGATATCTCATGAGTTATCTCTTTTTAGTAGTCTGAATATGATGAACAACTTAAATCTAGATAAAAAAAGGTTTTATTATTATGAATGGAAAAAGTGGAGAATATACTATTTGAATCAAGTTATTCTAGTCTTTTCCTCAGTTGTCGATTTACTTGGGATGATTATAAATTTGTATGGTGTTAATTAAGGATTAAATGGTTGCTAATAGTAGGTGCTTTTGGTTTCTTAATTGCAGATTGTGGGGCAGCATGTGGAGCAAGATGTCAGTTATCATCAAGGCCAAACCTTTGCAAGAGGGCTTGTGGGACATGCTGCGCCAGGTGCAACTGTGTCCCTCCGGGCACTTCCGGGAACCTAGAGAAATGCCCCTGTTATGCCGGTTTGACTACTCGAGGAAACAAACACAAATGCCCTTAGATACGGTTCTTAGAAAAGAAGTAATTATGGTATCTGAGAAATAAGCATCAGCCAACTCTGTACCAGTAGCCACAGTAAGACAGAGTAAGACAGAGGATGCAAGCATTATCCAGAACGATAAGGCGATTCTTTGGGCACTGCGAATTCTAGTTATGTCAACATGTGTGTCTGCTGAATTTCGTATGTAATAAAGATATAAAGACAATGTGGGATGTAGTCTCATGAGAGTTCCATCCATATAATAGCAAAACATGGTTGGTACAGTAAAACCTGGAGGGGACATCTCTGTTCCAGTTTTATTAATGGCACTGCCCATGCCCCTTGTGTTTTGCTTCTCCAATCCGCTAATGAAGTTATTATAATTCTCAAAATAGCATCAACAGCATAAAGAGAAGGGCAGCCCTAGTGCGCAAAGCTCCCACCTATGCGGGGTTCAGGAAAGGGCAGACTACAAGGATTTATGGTACACAGTCTTACCTTACATTTTTGCAAGAGGTCATTTCCACACTTTGAACCCGTGACCTCAAGGTCACACAATGACAAGATAAATAAAGGAAATATTTGATCAGAGGTAGAGTGGCTTGTATCTATAAACTTCGAACAGTTTGAGGAGAAACATGGGGTATCATTCACTGTAGATGTATGTATCTAAACAACTCCCTGCATATTACCACTGTCAGGTCTCACTATGCCAAACAGAACCTGACCACTTTGTTTTTTTTATCGATAGGGCAGCCCCGGTGCACGAAGCTCCCGCCTATGCGGGGTCTAGGGCAGGGGTAGACCACAAGGACCTATAGTAGGCAACCTTACCTTACATTTTTTGCAAGAAGCTGTTTCCACGCAATGAACCCGTAACCTCAAGGTCACAGGACAACAACTTTTACCGTTGCACCAAGGCTCCCCTTCTTTTGTTTTTCTTATAGATGTAGCTCAAATATTACATGTTATTTGTTGTATGCATATCGGTTCTGTTGGGAGCGACTAATTGATTACTATTTTTATCTGGAATAAGGATACTAGGCCCCACATTTGGCATGAAATAATGGTGCAGTTTTGGATGATATAACTCATTCATCTCATTGTTCTAACTTTGGATATCTCACAAATGAAAAATCACCATTATTGGACAATTGTAGCATCTTAAATACTGTGTTTTTAATGTTGAATATAGACCGTCGTTTGTACAAAGTTGTATGTTTTTTTCAATTAAAACCATCATCATCATCATCATCATCAAGACCTTATCCCAATTAGGGGTCGGCCACATGAATCTTATTCCTCTATTCTACTCTATTAAATATTATGGCTTCATTTAGTCCCAAAGTTTTTAAGTCTTTCCTCATCACTTTTATCCACGTTCTTTTGGGCCTTCTCCTTGTCCTTTTAGAACCTTCAACTTGTATTGCCTCACTCCTTCTAATTGGTGCCATTGTTGGTCTCCTTTGAACATGTCCAAACCATCTAAGTCTAATCTCCCTCATCTTGTTATCTATTGGTGTTATCCCTAAATTTTCTCTAATATTTTCATTTCTAATTCTATCCTTTCTTGTCTTACCACTCATCCATTTCAACATCTTCATTTCTGCCACACTCATCCTATAAGCATGATATTCCTTAACTGCCCAACACTTTGATCCATAAAGCATAGCCTTATAGCCATCCTATAGAATTTTTCCTTTAGTTTGAGTGGCATCCACCGATCACATAAAACACCCGATGCACATCTCCATTTGTTCCAACCCACTTGGATTCTCTGGGTAACCTCCCTCTCAATCTCTCCACTCTCATGGATCAATGATCCTAAGTATTGAAAGTAGTCTCTCGTGGGGACCTCTTAGTTATCAATCTTGACTGGTGTTCTACTCCTACTCTCCTTGCTAAAATTACGTTCCATATATTTTGTCTTAGTTCGGCTAATTTTAAATCCTTCCAATTCTAATGCTTCTCTCCATAACTCTATCTTTATGTTTACACCCTCCCTTGTCTTATCAAGTAGGACTATATCGTCTGCAAATAGCATGCACTAGGGAATCTCCTCATGCAGATATTTTGTTAACTCATCCATAACTAATGTGAAAAGGTATGAACTCAATTCTGATCCTTAGTGTAATCCGACAGTGACAGGAAAATCACCAGTCACGCCACCAGTGGTCTTAACATTTGTTATTGCTCCCTCATACATATCTTTAATTATGTCTATATACCCCTGAAAAACCCCTTTACCACCCAACACCCTCCATATTAACTTTCTAGGGACTCTATCATAAACTTTCTCTAAGTCAATAAAGACCATGTGCAGGTCTTTTCTCCTCTCTCTATATTGCTCTACTAATTGTCTTAGTAAGAAAATAGCTTTCATGGTAGACCTCTCAGGCATGAAATCAAATTGATTCTCTAATACACTTGTTTCATGTCGTAGCCTCTTCTCAATCACTCTTTCAAAAAGTTTCATGGTGTGGCTCATAAGTTTGATCCCTCGATAATTAGTGCAGCTCTGAATGTCTCCTTTATTCTTATATATTGGTATAATAGAGCTTTTCCTCCACTCATCAGGCGTTTTCTTTGATTTTATGATCTTGTTAAACAACTTGGTTAACCAAACTACCCCAATATCTCTCATATGCTTCCAAACCTCTATTGGTATACCATCAGGCCCCATGGCCTTTCCTGATTTCATCTTTCTCAATGCCTCTTTTACTTCAAGTATTCTAATCCTACGTTCATATCTATAATATCCAGTGTTATTTAAATTTATAATATTTTCAATCCATATATTCTCAGGGCCATTGTCATTTAACAATTTTTGAAAGTATATTTTCCACCTTTGTTTGATCTTATCATCTTTGACTAATACCCTTTGATCATCGCTTCTAATGCACCTAACATGCTCTAAGTCCTTACCCTTCTGTTCTCTTACTTTTGCAAGTTTAAACACATATTTCTCACCTTCTCTTGTTCCTAATCTATTATAGAGCTCATCATATGCTTTAAGTTTAGCCTCACTTACTATTCTCTTAGCAACGTTTTTAGCATTCTTATATTATTCATAGTTTTCATTATTTCTAATCTTCTGTCATGCTTTAAAATGCATTCGTTTTTCTTTAATAGCTTTTTACACTATTTCATTCCACCACCATGTTTTCTTTGTTAATAGCCTTTTACTTTTAGATACTCCTAAGACATCTTTTGCCACTTTCTTAATAGACTCAGCCATATTAGTCCACATGGTATTTACTTTTGTTTCATAGTTCCAATTTCCTTCTACCATCAACTTATTTTTGAATGAGGTTATTTTCTCTCCTTTTAAATTCCACCACTTAGTTTTTGGATGTATATTAAGTTCAGTTCTTTTACTCCATCTTTTGATGTGAATATCCATAACCATTAACTTATGTTGTGAGGTTAAACTCTCACCGGGTATCACCTTACAATCCTTACATATAGATCGTTCATTATTCCTAAGTAGAGAAAAGTCTATTTGGCTTTTATGAAGTCCACTTTTAAAGGTTATTAAGTGTTCATCCCTCTTCTTAAAGAGTGTATTTGCAATGGATAGGTTATATGACAAAGCAAAATCGAAGATATTCTCCCCCATCTCGTTTCGTTCACCTATACCATACCCTCCGTGTATGCTATCATATCCTTCCTTATCTTTTCCTACATGGCCATTTAAGTCTGCTCCTATAAATATCCCCTCGATGTTGGAAATTTCTTGCATGACTCCCTCCATATCTTCCCAAAACTGTCTCTTAATTATATCTTGTAACCCTACTTATGGTGCATATGCACTTATAATATTTATAATCTGCTCTCCTATAATCATTTTTATTATTATAATTCTATCACTGAGTCTTTTAACGTCCACAACTTTATCCTTTAATTTATTATCCACTATTATTCCTGCGTCATTTCTATTATTTTCCTTTCCTACGTACCATAATTTATACCCATCTATTTCTCTAGCTTTAGCCCCTTTCCACTTGGTTTCTTGGATACAAGTGATGTTGACTCTCTTACGTTTCATCGTATCTACTAACTCCAAACTCTTACCTATCAGTGTCTCTATATTCCATGTAGCAATGCGAATCTTATGTTTTGGAGATACCCTATTTACTATCCCTTTTCTCGACCTCCATGGTATGAACCCATGTCCACTTTTCATTGCACCTAGGTTCTGATGCAACGCGTTGCTTCCGAGGGGACGCTCTAGCAGCCCTTGCCCATTTTTCACTACACCCAGGATTCGATGTAGCGCGTCGCTTCTGGGAGAACGCCCTAACAACCTTTGCTTATTTTTCACCGCATCCGGGATCCGATGCAGCGCGTTTCTTATGGAAAACGCCCTAGCTTGAGCGAATGTCATGTTGGGGTTGCCATAGTTTTTAAAAAGCTGAATATGATTTTCATTAAAATCATCTTCAGCTTCACCCTTGCCGGCTAACTACCTGACGCAAGGGTAGCCATATTTTAAAAAGCTGAAGATGATTTTCATTTCTTCCTCACAAATTAATATACAAATGCATATTTATTTGTAAGAAAGAAATAATAGAATCATCTTCAACTTCCCTCTTTCCGGCTGGTTACTTGACACAAGGGTTGCCATCTTTTAAGAAGCTGGAGATGATTTTCATTTCTTCCTCACAAACTAATATACAAATGCATATTCATTTGTAAGAAAGAAGTAATAGAATCATCTTCAACTTCCCCCTTGCCGGCTAGCACCTGACGCAAGACCCTCCTCCTTTTTATCTGGGCTTGGGACCGGCATTGGCGGAGTTTTCTACTTTAAATGACTACTACTCTTTAATCCTTGGAAATCCATGACCAATGCATCATTTTGAAGACAAATCTGGTCTTTCAGTTCTCTAGTTGTTGTTGCAACATAGGAAGAAACTGAGGTGATGGACGAGAACTCAGAGAGGAAAGAGGGACAGTAAGGTTCTCTTTTGAGTTTTTAAATGGAAGGAGAATAAGGAATAAGATGGACATTATTAATGATTGAAAAGGTTAGATAAAGACGACAAAAGATCCTTGCATAATTTACTCAAGTTGGCACTAGGGCAAGGCGTTTTGAGTCTAATGATTTTTGTGGGGTTGCTAACTTATGCACAAAGTGTTGTACTCCATTCTCTTAAGAAACAAATGGTGGGCTTCCTATTAAGGGCATACTCATAGTTAGAACCTATGAATGCTCGTGCGTGCTCAAAACAACTAAGTATTCCTCAAACTGCTATATGGCATGTCCACATTGTAATATCATGTCGCTAGGGAAATTTAGGAGTAATAGTTGTGGTGTCTCTGGGGGCATGAGAAGCATCAATTTGTATCAGGAAAAGGAAACTGACTGTACTTAACACAAATAGTTTACATATTTGAACTCATATGCCCTACATATGTACATGCATTATTCATCTGTGCATAACAGTTGCTTGCGGAAAGTAGTTAACAGGTGCTGTCATTGCTGCCCATATTCTCCTATTCAGGTTCTGCTTACATCAATGTGTTTATGCCTGTTTCCAGGGTTCCATATTGTTGTGTGATACTGAAGGTTTTTGTATTTTACAAATTAGAGTTTATTGTCCTTTCAGTATCTGTCCTTGTTTTCTTCTGATGTGAGCCTAACTTGGATGTATTTTACCTCTTGTCATTTGGCTATAAAATAAACTAAATTGATCCTTTTCAGGTTTTGCTCACTGAAATTGGTTCGAGATTCGTCACCCTGCCAGAGGAAAGACTTCTTGCTGTAGTCAATGCTCTGCTCCATCGATATTATAAATATCCAACTGCTACTACAGCTGAGGTTCCCCAGCCTCTCAAAAAAGAGCTCTCTGGTGTATGTAGGGCATGCTTTTCAGCAGATGCTGTGAGCAAGCATGTTGATTTTGTCAGAGAATACAAACAGGACTTTGAGCGTGATCTTGATCCAGAGAGTACTGCAACTTTTCCTGCTACTCTTTCTGAATTGACTGAGCGATTGAAGCACTGGAAAAATGTTCTGCAGAGCAACGTTGAAGATAGATTTCCTGCTGTCTTAAAGTTGGAAGAAGAAAGTAGGGTATTGCGTGATTATCATGTTGTTGATGTTGAGGTTCCTGGGCAATATTTCACTGACCAGGTAAGCTAAATTTCCCTTAAGCAGTATGTGCAAACATGCTTTTTGTATATTAGTTTTTACCTTTTAGATGCTTGCTTTACTGTTCTCTCTCGTCTTTTCTTTTCCCAGGAAATTGCACCAGATCATACTTTAAAGTTGGACAGGATTGGTGCTGATATTCCAATAGTGCGGCGTCATGGCAGCAGTTTCCGTAGGCTGACTTTCATAGGTTCTGATGGCTCTCAGCGTCACTTCATTGTTCAGACTTCCTTGACCCCCAATGCTCGAAGTGATGAACGCATACTTCAGCTATTTCGTGTGATGAACAGGATGTTTGACAAGCACAAAGAATCAAGACGCCGCCATCTAAGCATTCACACACCTATAATTATCCCCATTTGGTCTCAGGTGAAGCTCAGGAGCTCCCAGTCTAGTCTTATTTCATTACATGCTCCCAAGTTGGTTCATATGTTCACTTAGTAACTGGTGTTCCTTTTCAGGTTCGGTTGGTAGAAGATGACTTGATGTATAGTACTTTTCTTGAGGTCTATGAGATCAACTGTGCGAGGCATAATCGGGAGGCAGATCTTCCAATTACCCATTTCAAGGAGCAGCTTAATCAAGCCATCTTAGGCCAGATTTCACCAGAAGCGGTTGTGGATCTTCGTCTACAAGCATATAATGACATAACAAAAAATCTTGTTAATGATAATATATTTTCCCAGTACATGTATAAAGTTCTTCCAACTGGCAATCGTCTGTGGGCTTTCAAGAAGCAATTTGCAATCCGGCTAGCTCTTTCTAGTTTCATGTCGTACATGCTTCAAATAGGGGGAAGGACTCCAAACAAGATTCTATTTGCTAAAAATACCGGCAAGATATTTCAAACAGATTTCCATCCAGGTTTGCGTTTGCTTGGGATCTGAGATGATTTTCATTTCTTCCTCACAAACTAATATACAAATACATATTTATTTTTAAGAAAGAAATAATAGAATCATCTTCAACTTTCCCTTTGCCAGCTAGCTACCTGACACAAGGGTTGCCATCTTTTAAGAAGTTGAAGATTATTTTCATTTCTTCCTCACAAACTAATATACAAATGCATATTCATTTGTAAGAAAGAAATAATAGAATCATCTTCAACTTTCCCCTTGCCGGCTGGCACCTAACACAATACCCTCCTTTTTTATCCGAGCTTGGGACCGGCATTAGTGGAGTTTTTTTTTCTTTTTTTTTTCAATTAAAACCAATGCTTTCAAATGCTAGAATTATCAAATTTTCATGTGATTTGATATATTAAAGTATCCAAAGGCTGGAGCAATGAGTTGAACGGGCCTGATTAGCAAAAAGGGGCAGCCCAGGTGCATAAAGCTCCCGCCCATACAAGGTCCAGAGAAGGGGCGGACCACAATGGCCTAAAGGACACAGCCTTACCTTGCATTTTGCAAGAGGCTGTTCCACGTCTTGAACCCATGACCTCAAGGTCACACAACAACAACTATTTATGATAATAACATAATATAAAAGATTTTTCAAGTTTTTCAGTCTCTCACTGCATCGTGCACATCGTGCGTACATGCTTAGAGAAGTCCCCATCTAGCCCGTGAAAATATGATAAGAGATAAGCTTTTACAAACAAGTTTTACAATCGATATCATAGCTACCATTTGGGGTACTTGTTCTTTTCCTACGTTAAATAATCACATATTTAGTAATCCCTTCTATAAAATTTGTGAGGCTGTCTAAGTTTTTGACATAATCCTAAGCCTCTGTAAAACTTTCACGTACTTAGCAAAATTCAATTTGAAGGCACAACATACTTCACATGGAGGATTCACTTTTCTATGAAAATCATTTTCCATCCATTTCTTGTCAACCAAACAGAATGGCTCAATATTAATACTTTGTCCGGTGAAGACCATGACAACACCGATAAGGTTGGCAAAGTAAAATACAGATAAATGTGCGCGGATGTTTAATTCCCTTTGTGAGAAGGGAAAGTGAAAATCTAGATAAAAGAGCAGCTTCTGATTGGGAACTTAATCCCCATGGATGGTGTAGCGCTCCCATTTCTTTGTTGGATCATATATCTGCATGCACATGTAACAACATAATCAATTCAACAATGTCCAAAGGTACAAAGTAGATAGTCATTAACATCCACATTAGTTTACATTTTACAATCCCTTGTCCTTGTCATAAGTTTCAGACTGTGAAAGTCAGACAGAGAGAGAAAGGGAATAAACTACCTCCCATCTTGAAGCCGGAAAGATATGCTTGTTTTTTTCATACCAGTGCCTCTCCACCACCTTCCCAGCGTGAGACTGCAAAAGACCAGACACGGACATGAGTTCGCAACAAAAACCCAACTGCTAACAGAAATCAGCGGAAAATAGACCAGAAGAAAGGAACGCCTGACTCATTGACCAAAAATACAAACTTCAGATGTTCAAACTTAGTACTTGTCCATCTAAGAAACGTAAAACGTTAAAAACGAGCCAAGTATATCCTGGCAATTTAGTAGTCTGTCGAAGTTGTCAACCAAGTTATCAAGCATTTTGGACCCCCTAAGCTTCTCTGATTTGAACCGCTTATTCGTGTATAGAGCAAATTTGGTCTTAGTCTGCAGGAAATGTTTCCCCAAGTGAAGAAACCAGTTTTCTAATTGGTGCTTCAGAAACCAGTTTCCCCAAGTGAGAATCAGAGAGACAATTTCAATCGTGCATCCTTGCTCCTAAATAGCGCTCCAGGCATTTGCCATGGTTATATTATTCAAAATAGCATGTAGTCCCAAACCATTACCCGGGAACATCACTGGCAACTAAATCGCCTGCTCCACCTAGTTACAGTACGAAAAGTACTATTTACACTAACCACGTCACTTCCACTAAAGTTTAAGCCTTTAAGGCAGGAAAGAGGATAAAATACCTCATCCTTCTCAATTGTGGCATCTGCAATTGTCCTCACGTCCTCATGCACATCAAAGTGGAATAGCTGCAATACCGAAAGTCTTGATAGTCAGACACATCAACCATGAAAAGCTCAATCCATATGAAACGCAGATACCCCATCGTTTCTTTTATTATCAATCCAAAGAAAGAACCTGAATAGTTAAAAGGTTTAATTTGCAGCCAGCCAACGACCGAAATACACAACTTTTTTTTCTTTTCCAAGACTACTAGAAGTCCAACAACCTCAACAACATAACATCTTCAGATCACATTTAAACACTAACAACAATAAAAGTTGAACTGAAAAAACTGCTATATATATATATATATATATCCACCAGTTTGAGCATTACCGGTCCACTTTTGCCCCTTGCTTTGTTGATGATTAGCTCATAGAAACTATGTTGCTGAGCTCCCAAAATCCACATAAACAAAAAGAAAAGCTTTATTAGTATAAGTGTGCATATGAAGCAGCAGAAGGAAATTTTGAATTAGGAAGGACCTACATGAGGTATGATCAAATCTTCTTTCACATAAAGAAGGTTCTCCACAGAAGTTGTTCGAATCTCTCGGAATTCAGGTGCAAGCTGCTGCTGAACACCCCTAAGAAATTCCCCAATAGTATCTCCCTTGCGAACCTGGAGACCAGATACCAGGGGACAAAGCCCAAAACGAAAAGAGTTATGAAATGATACATTCTCCCAATTACCAACCAGAAAATGGAATGGATTCATATACTAGCCTGGATCACTCTCCTGTGGCCTGCTCCATCCCAGTAGCTGTAAGTAATTTCAAGGGGCTCATCTGAAGAAAATGGGTGACAGTTTAGCATGGTGCACTATTTGTGTGCTCTAATGAGCTAAAAAAAGGGCATGTACAATGGAGGCATACTTTGAATTTGTTTTTGCTCATAAAGCCACTGCCTCCGCAACCTTTCACGCTCGGCTTGTTCCTCAGCTTCTCGCTCACTGAAAGATTATCCTCAGCGTCCCTAAGCCCACAGGTTAAAGCTCATGCAAAAAGAAGAAAAGATTTACTGATTCAGTTAAACTACGGAGAAATGCATTACCTGTCTGGCAAAAAGCTTGTCTCCACTGTTGGATCCTTGCCAAGTTTTCCCTGGTTCCTCTTTTGTTCTTGATATCCTGAAGAAAAATCACGGACAAAAAATGACAATATGGAGGAAATAACCAGAAGCAGAATATCCAATTATATTATCATACTTTAAGATAGGATTCATGTAAAAGCTTTCTCTAGAAGTTCAGATATCAAGGAAAATTTTAAGAACCCAAGTACTTCAACTGCCACTATCTTAATGTATTCTCAGTGACGATCCTACCCACAGGGACGATAGACCCTGTTTTATGGCACTCAAAATTTGTCAATGAAAAAGCAAAGGGATATGTCAATGAAAGGAGGTGTCCAGGAAAATATAGGAAAAATAGGGGATTGTAACCCACATCATTTTCTGCAAATTCAAGTTACTATTAGCAAAAGTTATAAGATAGAGAATATCTGCAAATTCAAGCTACCATGAACAAATGAATAAATGGTCGCTGTTGAACCAGCCACAATGACACTGAGTGAGTCAATGCAACATGGGTCAGTCAGCTGAGCTTTGCCAAGAAATGAAATAGATTCAGCAAGAGCTCTATGTTATGAAAAACTAAAAACCACACCAATCGAACCCAAAAACCTAAATCTTACAGCACTACAGTTGCTGCTGCTACTAACGAGTTAGTCATGTGTTTTGTAGATAATTGGTCAACTCCTGCATTCGAGCTCTAGTGTTGAAAACAAAATTCATGTACATATCACATGCAACAGAATCTAAATATTGCCCAAGTTGGTTTCCCCTAGGACTTGGCCAACCATAACAAGTCCATATGTGCACCATCAATCACAGGGTCCACTTATTGCCTAGTACATTACAATAACAAAAATCAAAACCCCATTGCTCAAAAGTAACATACTGAGAGATCTTTTGAATTTTCAGATCGAAAAGGTTACTTAATGCAGTCTGGTCTTCTCTAGCTTTCACAATAATAGCCACATATGCCCTTCTGGCCTGTTTGAAAAACCAGTTTCTGCCCCTCAGGTTGTTCGCACGATATCCTCATCCCTCTAAATAGATCTTGAAGTAACCACAGTCCTACATGAAGCCTCCAGACAGTAAACATTGTGAAAACAACAGAAATTAAGACGAGCAGACTAATCTAAATGATAGGCAAGCAGATTTTCCCCATTTGATGGGTTTTAAATTAAACCTTGAAATGGCATGGAAATATCAAACAGGGTTTATCACTAAATCTGCACTAATCCTAACTATGCCTTTTAATACAGAAAACAGTTTGTCCCTGTTACTCGTAAGTGTCCCCTACACCTCATTTCCAGATGATGATTTGTCAAGATTTCATTCCATTACCACTGTTAGTAGATGGACATATCTTACAGGCACAATTGTGGTTAATTCTTCAGTCTAGTGCTCCATTTGCTGGATTTTGAGATGAAGAAACAGAAGTTCCAAGAGTCCAAAAAAAGCTGCCCAATAGTTGTAAGCATTACACTCCTAACATAAAAGCTCTTTTGTTCTTTGCCGATCCCATTTAAGCAACAACCATGTTTGAAACTCCCTGCATTAAAGATTGCCTTTCCAGGGCTGATTCCTTTTGTCCATCACTGCTTTCTTTTCCATGACCAAGTTCTGCCCTGCCTAATCCACCAGCATTACTCATGACTAACATGAACCTAAAGAGCCATCTATGTACCTCACCATGCCATCTCAATTCTTTTGCCCCAAACTTCTTTTTGGTCCAGATCCACCTTCCAGGAGATGGTTACAAACCTCTAACCAATGTACCTAGTGAACATCTGCAGCATCCCTAGGCATTCCAAAATCGAGGCCAAATTTTACCTCTGATTCTGTAAAAAATGGAACTACTCTTAGCTAACTCACCCCTTTATCTACATCAGGTTCACAGATTGACCTAATCTTGAATTTTTTCTCCAAAGAACTACTTAGAGAGACTGCCACTGGAACCTCAGATCCAGCAACTCTTATTCAGCTATGATGGCATAACAAATTTGCAAACCATCAGTAATCAATAAAAAGGAACCAAGGAAAAAAGGAGAAGAATTAGTAGAAAAAATGTCCTAGAATGAATATTAATAACAAAAACCAATGGAAAAGACTGAGAAGGGCCACTGACCCATATTGACCAAAAGGCAACTTGTAAGTGATTCATTTCATTGTCTAACCGAGAAACATCATGCAATTAACCTCAAGATAACCCCGAGATCAAGTTCATAATGCCTTTCACTTTATAAGACCCTTTTTTAGCTGCAATCTAAATAAATAGTCCAGAAATAATGGTTCTTTTTAACCCTAAAAGAAAGCTGCATTCCTAGTCAGTTAAGAGTTTTTTCCTGAACAGCTTTGCCTTCGAATCCTTCCATACCTTTACCTTAGCACTCTCCCAACCCATAACCTCATTATCAATATCATCGTAGCTGCAAACATCTGTTGTCTTAAATGTACAGCTGAAAACAACTTGGCCAAGTGATTCAAATAAACTTAACCCTAGTCTCAAGTAGCTTGGGACGGTTGGTCTTAGAGCGCGGAGGGAACTTGGAACATGTTTGTTTCTACCAACAGATGAAAATTGCTACATCATTTGATATCTGAATCCAAGGAGGACGCTGGAATTATGTTGAAAAGTCAAAACCAAACATCTGAAATGATAAACAAACAAAATACCCAAACTAGGATAAGGAGCAGTCAAATCATCCTATCACTGACCTGTCACAGTGCTTCAGAATATGATGATTGTGCTTCCAAGCATTCACGTGTCACATAAATATCTATTAACCGTAAGACTTATTCATGAAAAACTTCCATGAGTAGCATGAGGTCTACAATATCAACAGACAAACATGGTGTCCCAAAATTTCATCTTCATGTTTTGATAAGGAAAGCAAAAGATCAAGCAGAAAAACATAGCCTTCAAACTGTGAATAAAGGAAAAAGACTTAAGATTCTCAGATTGAGACGCATATGCCTCCCGGGTCTTCTAACTGCGGAAGCTTACTTCTTTTTTCCTTTGTGGTGGGCTCTAACTCTAATCTTTGTGCTAGCATAAAAATGACCCCTAATAAACAAAACCACTGTTTCTGGGAACTACTAAGCTGATGCTCTGTTCCCGAGAGGATATAAAAACACGCCCGTCAAAAAATTCTTACCGTTTTCAGTATCCTCCTCATCACTCCCATTATCAATATCATCAGCAAAGGACAAACGCGAATTCCCCTTTATCTTCCTCTTCTTCCTCTTTTGTAACTGAAGTTCTTCCTCCCTATAAGATCAATAACCAGAACAAAATAAAGCAACATCAACGGCTAAAAAATACATCAATAAAACACTACAAACTAAACAAAGAAACATTCAAATTCCAAATCTCCACTCACTCTTGTTGCAATTTCTGAAGCTTCTCCTTCTCTTCCTCCTCGATTTTATTCCTTATGTTAACCCTCTAAAACACACATCAAATCGTGCTTGTTATAAGCATAACCCCTTCTTTATCCAATATTTCAACACCACTACGTTAACAAATTAGTGAAATTGTCTCACCTTCTCAACGTATTGCTCTCGGGTAACTAAACCAACCGTTTCCTTCTTAAAAGCAGTCTCAAGAATCTGAAAACCAAAACCCAAAACGACTTCAATTTTTCATTGCCAATTCTTCTTAAGGGGCATTAAATCAAATAGCTTGTGAGGATTACAGATTTCAAACAAAAAGAAAACCCTAGCAAGGAATCATCTACACATACCTCAGAGGTACCGGAGCCAAATTGGAGAAGGCCAGTTTGGCCACCGCCGGAGGCAGATTTGTTCTTGAGCTCTTGGATTTTCCGGCGTTCGGCTTCTCGTTGTTTCTCCAATCTTCGTATTCTTACGGCATCTTGAGCCGTCCCAACGTACCCATCGCCCATTCCGGCCATCTCTCGTGCTGGAATGTATTGAGGGGCAAGAGGGCGGCAGAGTTGGAAGCAGATTAGCGTCTGCTCCGTGCAGGAAAGGAAGGGGATCGTTTTGGGTCGGTTTGAGGAATGAGATCATATGTTCTCCTCGGCGGAGTAAAGGGAGAGGTTTAGCATGGGGTGGGGTAAGATTTGATGATCTGAGCCGTTGATGTCCCAGGGACAAACTTAATATAAAGGGCAGACGTAGTACACGAACCTTCCGCATGCCTATAATATACACTCTTATCTTGTATTTTTGTAAGAGGTTATTTTTACGCCTTGAATTCTTGACCTCAAGGTTATACGACAACAACTTCACCGTTGCACAAGGCTCCCCTTTGAAACTAATGAGAAAAAATTCTTAAGATCTGATGGGATAAGAATGTTTGATGCCTGATGTACCCCTGATAGAGCAAGATGTTTGGTAATTAAAGAATCTGGTATGTTCATCCTTTGGGGCCTACTTAAGAAATGGTGATAAAAAGAAAAAATTGTATTTTACAATGATCATAATTAGCATTACTTTACCAGCAAAAACTTTTGTTTAGTTATTCAATTTTTAAAGGTAGTTAAATCCTTGATAAGTTATTTTCTTCGAAGTTAGACACAAACACATTCATGCACAGCCTGTGACCCAGGTCTCCCTCCCAAGTAAAAGACTCTTTCTTATGCCACTATACTTAATTATTCCAATACATAACCCTAACTTGGCAACCATGATAAATTAATTTCCTCAATAAGTTTTAAGATAATAAATTTTTCAAATTTTGCATAAGAGCTCATTGAGTATGTAATTAATATTTAAGTAGCATGCAAAAAATACTATTTTACTTTACATATTGAGCTTGAAAATTTTCCCAAGTTCTTAGAGTGGTTTTCTTATCCAATGAGGTCTAGTTGGTGTTGGCCAATTCATCATCATCATCAAGACCTTATCTCAATTAGGGGTCGGTCATATGAATCTTATTCTTCCATTCCTCTCTATTAGGTACCATGGCTTCATTTAGTACCAAAGTTTTTAAATCTTTCCCCACCGCTTCTATCCATGTTCTTTTGAGCCTTTCCCTTGCCCTTTTAAAGCCTTTTACTTGTATTGCCTCACTCCTTCTAACCGGTGCCATTGTTGGTCTCCTTTAAACACGTCCAAACTATTTAAGTCTAATCTCTCTTATCTTGTTATCTATTGGTGTTACCCCTAAATTTTTTCTAATATTTTTATTTCTAATTATATCTTTTTTTGTCTTACCACTCATCCATCTCAACATCTTCATTTATGTGACACTCATCTTATGAGCATGATGTTCTTTAACTGCCCAACACTCTGATCTATAGAGCATGGCCGGCCAATTGTTAAATTTAAACATATTTAATAAAACAAAACATAACTTCTTGCATTATATTAATTTATTGAGGTCCCAAAGCATAAGTGCATGCATCATATTAATTTATCAATGTCTCAATTAAATAATACCTTAATAAATTGATCAAGATCTTACGATTCCAATGCTATATTAACTTATTCAGGGTTAACTTAAAAATTCATTTATCTAACTTGTCATACAAGTTACTTGAAAACTTAGAGCAACTTCACATTTTAGGCTTGTCTTTGAAAAAAATTCAACTCTTGTTTTCTATGCCAAATCTTGAGGGGAAGACTAGTTTTTTTTTTTTTTTTTTTTTTAGAAATAAGAAAATAATTCGTGTTGAAAAAGAAAGAAAAAAGAACAATGAGAGTATAGTGTATCACTCTATAATATAGTTTGCCCTACTTAGTGCCTCCACTTTTGCACGATAAGCCTTACCTTTGATTAATCAGACCCCATCCATTTGATTCTTGTGACTTAGAAAGGATATCTTGTATCTCAGACATCAAGGTGATTGGATAATTTTAACAATTGAAAATTGTGCTTGACTATAGAAATAAACAATGTTTCTTATTATCCAGTGCATTAATAAAAAGTAAATATTTATAAATTCCAAGTTTATTGAATCCTCTTTTCTTTTCTTTTTTTTGTTTGAACCGTTAACTCATACACCCAATAGGTCTTGATATATACACCATTTTCATATGTATCCTCAAAACACTTCTCTCCCAATATATGCACTTGCCAAACATATCCTTAGAACACCCTTCCCTCATGTACTCCCTTGCTAAACGTATCCTCCGGACACTTCTCTCAACATGGAAACACCCTACATCCTCTAATGGGATGGATGCATTACCTTGAACCAATGAGCTACTTACAGGAGAGGTACCTCAACCTACCACCGGACTATCTTGGCTTGTGTGTAAAGAAAAAGCAATGACTCGAACCTACGACCAGGAATACTTCAAGGGAGATGTCAAGTTGTCCATGACTGATTGCATTAGCCATAACGGTTAATTCTCACTACTACTTTTTGACCAATGCTATCCAAAGTTACAAAAATTACATAGGTGCACACCAAGAACTTGCTACTCATGTCCCCTTTGATTGTCTTAATCATAGGTTGCTTTTTTTTTTTCCTTTTTCTTTTTTGAGAAAGGAACCATGGCTTGCCTTCTTCTTTTTTTTGCTCTAAAAGTAAGACAACACACACCCATACACAGCCTCTGGTCACCTAAGTGAAAGACTCCTTGTACCAATGCACTTAGAAAGCTTTGATACGATCACAAGTTGCCACATACAGTGGCACTTGCCCTTTGAAGCCCTTGACTTGACGCTCATGATGCAAGCGTCAAGTACCCAAGGGCCGTTTGTAAAGAGAAATTGGACATTGTAAAACTCCGTTGGATTTACACCTTTGGTGAAAATACAGTTAATAGATTGGCTTGTAAATAGAAGGGGAGCCTTAGCGCAATGGTAAAAATTGTTGTCATGTGACCTTGAGGTCATAGGTTCAAGGCATGGAATCAGCCTCTTACAAAAATGCAAGGTAAGGCTGCCTACTTTAGACCATTGTGGCCCGCGCCTTCCCCGAACCCCACATAGGTGAGAGCTTCGTGCACTGGGGCTGCCCTTTTAGATTGGCTTGTAGATGAAAAATCCACTCTATTAAGATTTCAGGTTCCGTGCACAATCCGTGGCAGGGGAAGCGTATCTGAGCTAAATGAATTTGAGAATGTGAATTGTCAAGACAACACACAGGTGGCTGTGGTTTGCTGGATCAGCCCTTGACCAATAATTCGTGATCAAAATCAACAATGCAGGCTCAACAACCCTTGTTGAACTAACGTCCCCGCTTGACTCTGCATCAATTCCTAAACATGGAAGAATAGCCAAGGCATTGCAAATTCCTGGCGTTAGAATAAGGCATGATGGTTGTGCTCTCACAACGTAACTTTGTGTATTCTGGTTTTTGCTTGATAGAACTATTATTGAGGCTGCATTTGGATGCTGTTTCTACAGTTCTCTCCTCCTTTTTTTTTCAAAAAGAAAAAATATCAAAAAGTTTTCTAAGAAAACAGTATCCTGATGCAACCTAATTTGGCAAAAAACAGAAATGGATAGGCCTTCAGTAAATATACAAACAGCGATAACTTCAGGTAGGCCCAAATTTCTAAAATCATATCTTTCACATTATTGCCTTTTGCAGAGATGGGTCAGACTCCAAAATTCTCATCCATTGTTTTTTTCATATTGCAAAATTAACCGCTAAAGTCGTCACCACCAGAACTAAACGCAGAATCATCCAATGGATGAAAAATTCAAATCACAATTAATCTAAGTGAAGGGCAAACATGGTGAATAATTTGAATCTTTAGATATGTTGACTCGGCTGAAGTCATAGCCGTTCGTACCATTTAGATAAAGACTAAGGGACAGCCCAGTGCACAAAGCTCCAATGTATGCAGGGTTAAGGAAAAGAGCAGACCTCAAAAGGCCTACAGTACCATAGATAAAGGCTAAAGGACAAGCGCAGCGCATGGAGCTCCAATGTATGCAGGGTCAAGGGAAAGGGCGGACCTCCAAAGGCTACAGTACCATTTAGATAAGGGCTTGTGAGGACAAACCAAAGAGCGAATATGACTACCCCTTGAAAATTATCTACCAGTTGAAACTCCACTTACATTGTTCCAGGACTCATCCTTTCCAAAGATTCGTAGTCTTGGATGGTGATGACATTCATGACATTGCCATTGGATAATAAAAGTGAAAACCCTCGCATGTTCCAGTTGAAGGAAACACATGGAGATTGATTTCCCTATAAAAAAAATGGTAATCTTCCATGACAAGTGTTTTATGTCTGAAAATTAAATTACCCGAAAGACCCAAATTACTTTTCCTGTGAAAATCATTTTCCTGCCGATCAAACGGGCCCTTAGGATGAGTTGCAGACCCTAACTCGGGTGGGGGACATGCAGATACCTAACTAGCATTGCCATATTTCTACATTGTAGTTAGAACAAACATCTGACCATGAATAGAAGGGCATAAAGTTACGGGTCGACACCATGTAATTTCTCGATCTTTTGGGCGCAGGACTGGAACTGTGCTCAGGAGCTACGCAATGTTTGCGCCACTCAAAAGTAAACGATAAAATATTGCTGGTGGAGAATCGGTGGCTAAAACTGGGATTTGATACATTTCCCGCAACGCCAGAGTTTCAAAAATTCAAAAAAGGCATGGGAAAAGTAAGTAGTAGTAAGAAGAACGCAGCTAGGATAATTCAATTTCGGGAACTAGAATTTTCATTGATCTACATATAATATAAGAGAATTTGATGGAAGTAAGAAATTTGTGCAACTTCAGAGCATATTAAACTGGAACAGAATAACTGAATGAAACCGAGTTATTGGACAAGGTAGACTGACTGGAGCACTTGTGTATCGATCCCATGAAAGCCCTTGCCGACCAGTACTTTTACATCACATATCAGAGAGAGAGAGAGAGAGAGAGAGCAGTATCAAGTCACATATTTTATAGGGGCAAAGAGATATACGAGAAGTCTTCCTCTACCCAAAGGAACTTAGAGAAGGGTCATTTATCTCTGCTCGTTTGCTGAAGTGGAAACCTCGGCACTGCAAACAGGGCACACCTGCACAAACACCCACAAGCAGCTAAAAAGACAGTTTCAACAAAAACCTAGAACATAACAAAATTGGGCAGCAAAATAGCCCAAAATCAAGTGATAGAAAGGGAAAAAATGAATAAAAGTTAGTGTCATACAGAGGAATGTGGGCCGGGAATATCTAGTTGCATTCTTGAGTTTCTCTTGAATACAAACTCCAATTGTATGTACAAATACATAGCTTTCTACGGGTTTACTAGCCTCAGATATAATAATCTTTTCCTTTTTCCATGCACAGACAGAGTCCCTATTTTTTCAACTTAAAGACCATTCAAGACCCAGGATGGTTTCACACTTCAAGACTTGCCCGTGATTGACGCGTATCTGCTGACCCTGCATCTGCAGCTGGAACAAATGTCCAAGAAATCCTTCTTTCATGCATGTGGAAAATGGCTATTGCGAGACTAATTCATTTTATTGTTCATCCAACTGACACTTTTCCTTTTTCATTTTCAATGGAGTTTGTCACAGCCACATGTTGAGAGATGAGGCACTCGACCAACTCCAATAAGTCCTCCTTCAAAGCTCCCTCCAATTTAGTCTTCCAAGCAATATACCTTTGGACCTGAACCCACAACCACTTGCTGTGAGATGAGGCATTAACCAACTCGAGCACCTAACTCCAATTAGCACCAAACTCCAATAAGTGCTAAAAACCCCACTCCAGTTCTAGTCTTCCGAGTGATGTGCCTTTGAAATCTTCCAATTGTCAATTTTGGTTAGTTAAATTTTTTCCCTTTCCATCAAAACTTTGCATTATCCAAATGACTAATTCATTTTATTGTTCATCCAACTGATACTTTTCTTTTTTCTTTTTCAATGGAGTTTGTCACAGCCACATGTTGAGAGATGAGGCACTCGACCAACTCCAAGAAGTCCTCCTTCAAAGCTCCCTCCAATTTAGTCTTCCAAGCAATGTACCTTTGGACCTGAACCCACAACCACTTGCTGTGAGATGAGGCATTAACCAACTCGAGCACCTAACTCCAATTAGCACCAAACTCCAATAAGTGCTAAAAACCCCACTCCAGTTCTAGTCTTCCGAGTGATGTACCTTTGAAATCTTCCAATTGTCATTTTTGGTTGGTTAAACATTTTCCCTTTCCATCAAAACTTTGCATTATCACTTTCTTCAATCCCTCTAGTTCAGCTTTCTCAGGGAGATGTCTCACTGAGGAAAGCAATGGCTGAGGAAATGGCTGCTATAAGACTATTATAAATGAGAATTTGCTGACTTTCCAGCTAGAAAGCATGTCATGGGATGCAATTGACTCTCCACATGCAAGTACCAGCTAGATGAACTATTTTAATAGTCAAAAAGATCAGATCAGTAACCAAGGGCTACACAGGCACCTATGTGGGAAGTATCCTAACTCCTTTGATGTCTACATAACCGAATTCAGTTCAAGGGATTATTTTTCTACAATAGAAAGAAGGGATGCACACTGTGACATCTTAATTTGGAGAATGCCTTCTTCGATGGCTCCACACCATTATGTATCAATGATGGAGCTACGGTTGGAATCTCAGTGGAGCAGATTTCCAAATGGAAGATGGAACTTTGTTTATTGATGGGAAGAGTATTACAAGGAGTTCAGGACTAGGAACATTACAAGTATAGTTGGACCAAGGGAGATAGGAACCGTAGTTCCTCCCTGAGCTTACTCCCTTCCACTTCCTTCTTTCTTTCTCCCCTCCTCTTTTCCCCTGTACTTTCCTCCATTTATCCCTCCAAATCTCTAACCGACTGGATATCCATAACAGATTGGATATTGACTGCCTAATTCCCTAACCAACTGATTATCCCACTCCTGTATATTTGGTATATCCTAACTGCTGATCACATTTCTTCCCAGCCGAATTGTAACCTCCTGATCTGATCTGTACACCTGGAAGAAATCTTCTGTAGCAGACCTGTATAGCTTCTTTGTAACTATCTCTTCTTTCTAGAGTAGGTCCGAAATATTGGGGGTGTAACATTACCCTCCGCTAGTAGTTTCACCTTGTACTCAAGGTGAAAGGAGGGAAATTGAGTGTGCAATTCATTATAGAGCTCCCACATATTGTCACATTCAGGGAGGTGTTGCCACTTGACTAAAACTTCCTTGTGACCATTGGCCCTTGTTCTGATTTGCTTGATGGATTCAGGTTGCACCACCAACTCTAATTCCTCTGTCAGACCAGTGGGTAGGGGTTGCGGTTGGGCTGAATTGGACAAGGCGGCCTTGAGTTGGGAAACATGGAAAATGGGATGGATACGCGTGGTAGATGGTAAATCCAGGCAGTAAGCAACTTCTCCGATGCGTTCCAAGACTGGGTAGGGACCATAAAACCTGGGGCTGAGCTTCTCATTAGGTCTTTTAGCCAGCCTTTTGAACTTAAAGGGCTGTAGCTTCAGAAAGACTAGGTCTCCTGGCTGGAACTGGACTTCATTACGATCCTTGTTTGCCTGGTATTTCATTCTGGCTTGAGCTATTACCAAGTTACTCTTTAGCTCTTGTAGGATGATATTCCTGTCCCTAATCTGCTGGTTTACTGCCTCAACAACAGACCCTTCATCTGAAAGCCTCAATAGCGTGGGAGGGTTGCGTCCATAAAGGGCTCTAAATGGAGACATTCCAGCAGCTCCGTGAAAGGTAGTATTGTACCAGAATTCTGCCCAAGGGTTCCATTTGGGCCACTGCTTAGGGTGGTGTAAAGTGAAGCAGCGCAAGTATGTTTCTAAGCATCGGTTGACTACCTCCGTTTGCCCATTTGTTTGCAGATGGTAAGCAGTGCTCATTTTCAGCTCAATCCCAGCCATCTTGAACAGTTTAGTCCAAAATTGACTGATAAAGAGGCGGTCCCTGTCAGAAAAGATGGAACGTGGGTACCCGTGTAGGTGCACCACTTCATGAAGAAAAAGAGTGGCAACCTCCTGAGCAGAAAACGGGTGGCATAAGGGGAGGAAATGGCTGTATTTCGAGCAGCAATCTACTACTACCAATAGGGTATCCCTTGAGATCTAGGTAAGCCTCCAATGAAGTCCATAGAGAGATCATCCCAAACTTGTTCCGGAATGGGCAAGGGCTGGATAAGGCCCCCTGGTTTGAGTGCTTGATACTTGTTGCTCTGGCATACATTGCAAGAGGCCATAAAATTCTGCACGTCTCTTTTCATTCCTTTCCAGTACACAACGTTGGATAGCCTTTTGAATGTTCTGAATGAGCCTGAATGTCCTCCTGCTGGAGTGGAGTGAAACTCTTTGAGTAAGGTGGGGATTCTAGGAGAAACCTTAGGAAGAATCAAACTGCCATGGAAGAGCAAGCAGCCATGTTTTAAGGAATACCCCCTATGACTATTTGCATCGACCAGCAGGTCTTGCAGGATGGAACGCAGAGTATCATCTTGACGGATTTCAGCTTCCAACCCTTGAAATCCAGGGTACTGGACTGTTGAGAGGGCTAGTGAGTGGAAAGTGTTCTGCAGTTCTGCGTGAACCCCCGGTGCAGAGTTGGTGCAGCCATCATAAGGGTCAACATCAACCTTTCCAGAGAGTGCATCAGCTATCCGATTCTGCCTTCCTGGTTTGTATTGGATGTCAAAATCGAACCCCAATAATTTAATGAGCCATTTCTGCTGCTCACTGCTGAGTACGCGTTGGTTCATGAGGAATTGGAGGCTCCTTTGATCTGTAAGAATGGTGAACCTCCTGCCTAGCAGATAATGGCGCCATTTTTGGACAGCTAGTACCACTGCCATGAGTTCTCTTTCGTATACGGACTTGGACTGGGCGAGTGGGGCTAGTGCTTGACTAAAGAAGGCAATTGGCCTGCCTTCCTGTATGAGAACTGCTCCAATACCTTTGCCGGAAGCATCAGTTTCCAGCATGAAAGGCTTACTGAAGTTAGGGATAGCTAGCACAGGAGCTGATGTCATAGCTCTTTTCAGCTTGTTAAAGGCTTCTTGGGCCTCTGGGGACCAATGGAAGTTATCCTTCTTGAGTAGACAGGTGAGGGGAGCAGCAATAATACCATAATTCTTAACGAATTTGCGGTAGTATCCGGTGAAACCCAAGAATCCCCTCAATGCTTTAACATCCTGTGGAGTAGGCCATTTGAGCATACATTCTATCTTAGAGCTCTCAGCTGCTACCCCCTTGGTAGATATTATATGGCCTAAATACTCCATTTGAGTTTGGGCAAAACAACATTTTTTTCTGTTGATTACTAATTTATGAGAGTTCAACAGCTGCAAGACAGTTGCCAAATGTTCTATATGTAGATGAATGTCAGCACTATAAATAAGTATGTCATAAAAAAAAACCAGCACAAACTTGCGAAGATAATGGCGAAAGAGCCTGGAACGTGGAGGGTGCATTGGTCAGGCCGAAGGGCATGACCAAAAACTCATAGTGACCCTCATGTGTCCTAAACGCAGTCTTGGGGACATCCTCTTCCTTGATGCGAATTTGATAGTATCCGGATTGAAGATCCAGCTTAGAAAAGATAGTAGCTCCGCCCAGTTCGTCCAATAGCTCATCAATTGTGGGGATGGGAAACTTATCCTGAATGGTGATCTTGTTGAGGGCGTGGTAATACGCAAAAGCGCCAACCCCCGTCTTTCTTCTTAACCAATAATACTAGGCTGGAATAGGGACTGGTGCTAGCTCGTATGATGCCAGCGTCCCACAATTCCTTGATGATCCGCTCAATTTCGTTCTTTTGACAGTGCGGATAACAGTATGGCTTGATATTAGGAAGTGCAGTCTGGTCCTGGACCCTAATGGCATGGTCATGAGGTCGGTTAACAGGCAGCCGTAGCGGCTGGTCAAAGAGATGGGTGTACTGGTCCAGGAGAATTCGCAGCCGGGGATGGTCTAAGGGTGGTTGTGGTTCCGTCTCTAACTGCAGGCCTTGGTACTCAACCATATAGGATGCACCAGAACTAAGTATGGCAAGCTGCAGGGCCTTGAAGGACAAGCCCGACCGCGACAAAGATGGATCACCCTCCAGGGTTACCCTCTGGCCCTGCACGACGAACTCCATGGTGAGTTCACAGTAGTTTGCAGAAATGTCTCCAAGAGTGCGCAGCCAGGCCATTTCAAGGACCAGGTCTGTGCCGCTTAGTTCAAAGCGATGAAAGTGGTGTTTGATCACCAATCCAGGGAGGCGCAGAACAAGATTCCGGCATTGCCCCAGATGGAGAAACCGTCTCCTACTTGTACTCCAAATGGCTTGGTGGTGGTGACCAGAAGCTGCAAGTTGGTGACCAACCTCCTAGCTATGAAATTGTGGGATGCCCCCGTATCGACGAGGACAACCACTTCATGATGCTCCAGAACCCCGCGTACTTTCATCACATCTGCGACAGACATTCCGACTAGGGCTTGCATGGATAGCTGGAGTCGGGTTGATTCCTCTTCACACAGAACCTCCTCAGCTCAATTCAGGTCGTCCGGATCTGCACTGTCATCATCTTCCTTGCCCAGAAGCAACACCTGTAGCTGGCGCTTCTTGCATCGATGCCCAGGAGAATATTTCTCATCGCATCTGAAACAAAGCCCCAGAGCTCTCTTCTGCTGCAAATCCTTCTCGGAAAGTCACCGGAAGGAGTTGCGCCGATCCGGAGCTATCTCCCCGATGCGGGGAACCTAATCTCCCCTAAACCCAGCCTCCTTCATCGTCTCCGGCGGCCTGGAAAGGGCTTGCTGAGGGAAGTGACGGTTTTGCCCCTGCGGGCTTGATTCGGACATGGGTATCTTCAGAGGAGGCCCAAGAGTTGTTGTTGATCTGGGCCCAGGCCCGCTTCTTGGTCCATAGGCTCTCACCCGCTCGAAAGCCTCATTTTTTTCCTCAATTTTCTGGGCCAGGTCCATAAGCCAAGTTAAAGAAGTGGGTCTAAACATTTTCACTTCCGCCTTTAAATCCTCTCTGAGCCCATTAAGAAAGGCCCCTTTTAGGACTTCTTCGGGTATATCCACCAAAGGCCCTGATAGTAGCTTGAAGTCCCACTTGAAGTCGGCGATGGAGGCGACCAGCCGGATCGACAGCAAGGCTAGTCGTCGTCGGACTGTGATGGCCAGAACGCTGAAGGAGGACCGTCCAGAAAGTGGTCCATGACTGGAACGGTGACCTCACATCCGACCACAGGAACCAATGCAGGGCTTCTCCCTCCAAGCACACGGGGATGCAGCTGTCACCTTCTCCGTCTCCGTCAAGTGATTCAGCCAGAAGTAGCGTTCCGCCCGGCATAGCCACCCCAGCGGGTCCCGTCCGTCAAATATTGGAAGATCCAGCAGTCGAGGTTCCAGCCTAGGGTTTTCCGACTCACGCGGCGAACTGTGGAGGTCTCCGCCCGATGCTTCTCCCACTTCGGATACCTTGGTTTTGCCTCAGTCTCCGGCTTGATTTGGTAAGGGTTCCACACTTTCGTGCTTCTGTCTCATCCAACCCCTGATCTCAACCATAAATTCCCTGATCGCCGTTACGTTTGTTTGCAGCCTCCCAATATCTTCCTTCATGCTCCCTACCTCTGCTCTCACGTTCTCCATCTCTTTCTCCATGTTTTATGCTTTCTCTGACCTAGTTCTTACCATGCCCCAGAATTGGATCGAGCTCTGATACCATTGATGGAGCTACGGTTGGAATCTCAGTGGAGCAGATTTCCAAATGGAAGATGGAACTTTGTTTATTGATGGGAAGAGTAATTACAAGGAGTTCAAGACTAGGAACATTACGAGTATGGTTGGACCAAGGGAGATAGGAACCGTAGTTCCTCCCTGAGCTTACTCCGTTCCACTTCCTTCTTTCTTTCTCCCCTCCTCTTTTCCCCTGTACTTTCCCCCCTTTATCCCTCCAAATCTCTAACCGACTGGATATCCATAACAGATTGGATTTTGACTGCCTAATTCCCTAACCAACTGATTATCCCACTCCTGTATATTTGGTATATCCTAACTGCTGATCACATTTCTTCCCAGCTGAATTGTAACCTCCTGATCTGATCTGTACACCTGGAAGAAATCTTCTGTAGCAGACCTGTATAGCTTCTTTGTAATTATCTCTTCTTTCTAGAGTAGGTCCGAAATATTGGGGGTGTAACAATCAACTAAATGAAATGGTTGAATAGTTAAAACCAGATTGGAAACCACAGGCTACACAAAAACCTATGGCTTTGACTATTCTAAGGTGTCTGGCCAAACAGTAGTTAGATTGACGAGATCATGAAAATTGGGTTCATTTTGGAGAAGAGTGACTAGCAAAATCACGTCAGCAATTTACATTGTTGATATGGTTTTTGTAGATAACTGATGAAGGAGGCAATGATGCATTTTTATTATTTTTAATTATTTCTTACCTCACACGCCCAATAGGTCTTTATATATACACCCTTTCCATGCATATCCTTGGGGGGACAATAACTGCCCTCAACATACACCTTTGCCATATGTATCCTTGGGATCCCCAGCCCCCAAGCACCCTACATCCCCTAAAGGGATGCGATGCACTACCTCGAACCTGTAACCTACTTACTGGAGATGTGTCTCAGCCTAACCACTACATTATACAGGCTTAGGTGAATAAGCGTCTTACCAACATGTGCTGATAAAAAGACTCTCTTCAGCTGCATCATTCTCTTGGAACTGAAACAGCAGATTTAAGTATCTCATAACTCTTGCCTCGAAAATATGAAAAGTTTATGGCTAGAACAGAAAAGCTTCGTACAAGTTTACTTAGGTCTGTTCATACTCATGTTGATCATAATATCGAGTGATTAATTAGATCTGTTGATACTCCCTGTTGATCATAATATCAAGTTGCTGAAGGATTGAGGAGAAATATTTAAGGTTCTAGGTAGGCAATGTCTTGAAAGGAGATCTAAATCTGACCACCGCATGTAATGGTGAGCTGTTCCTCACTGGTATTTGCATTAAGGTTCAAGTTATCTAACAAGTTCCAGGTCAGAATAATTTCAGACCAAATAAGCAGTCAAGTACAAAAAGTCATTCTGATGAACCAACAACTATTGCGAGTATACGTGCAGACTCTATAATGGCTTATTCTGCATGTTAATGTAGTACTTGGAACCAAGGAATTAATGAGATTATGTGACAATTGAGCTGTCATACACTTGCATACGAAATTTAATTATTATTAAGAAGGGCGCACATTCTGAAGTTTCCTATCATGATTAGTCTGAGTATTTCAGATAATATGTTCTAAGTTGTAAATTGGATGATTTATTCACCAGATTATGGGAGAGAGGAATGATATCTTAGCTTCATCCTTCCATAGTTACTTGTAAATTTCCATTTTTTAATAATTTGCTCCTTTTGTTTACTTGCATACAATATCACTAGAAGACTTAGAGCAGACTTGATGTCACTCATCTCTTACTCTTACTCATTTCTTCTTTCTCCTTCTGCTTCTTTTCTTCTTCTTTATTCCCATTATTACATTTATGAACCTAAAAGGCAGACTCAAACCTTACAAACACCAAAAAATAACAAATCATGTATCACACCCTGCAAAGCATGAGTAGCAGGAAATAAAGAGCTACAAATTTCAGGAAAAACCATAACAAACTACAAAAACTGCATTGACAAACAAAGAACGATGATGTTCATAACATATGCGACTACCAACAACGTTAAGATCATAAACCATGAGAGGTTGTGAGACTAAATAGAGGCCCCTAGTCTATCAAAGAGAAGCATACCTTGTTTATTTGAAGCCAATTGTTTATGCATTCAGAGTGGTATTTATGCTTGCATGAAAGCACAATAAGGTTGTCACCATCCTCATAATCCAATCTACAAATGACACACCTGTAATGTGATCATATAAAGTTTCATCATCACATGAAAACCACGAATCATTAAAACAATGAGATTGATATAGCTCTGGAGGCTTGTGCTTACTGATCAGTGTTGCCATCTTCAGCAGTTTGCGCCTTGTAACTTATTGAAGGCAAAGAGGCAATTGTCTCCACAGAAAGTCCTCTGCTCTCTGTTCCAACAACTTCACCCAAAGCAAGCAATTCCTGGAGAAAAGGAAAAACTCTATAAGATGTACCAAAAAAGAATCTTCAAAATGAAACCCTAAAGATAAAATAACAAGAGTACCTCATAAGACAATTCATCTGGATCAACTTCTTGCCATGTGTCCTGAATAAATGAAAACCAATATGGTAACAGATGCATATTTGCAAAGAAATAAAAATTCTTATTAATTATACAAGATTTCATACTTTCTAATAGAGTAAATCACACTTGAAGATGCTACTCTCACTCCATTTTATTGAAGAAACAACAACAAATATTGCCCCGAAAAACAAAATGGAGTAAAATACATGGCTGCACAGACTTTACGTAGGCACTGCTTTAGCAGAGACCTCATTGGACGATGGAAAATCATGTAACTTATTTCAGAACCAAATTTACAGACAGGTTAGATGTTGACAATCTTTCTACTTTTCTTCTAGAAGTGAAACAGTCTTCCAACCTCTTCTACATTCCTTTAGGTAATTAAACATGTAACAGAAGTTAGGAAAGATCAGAATAATTGTAAAAACTAACACAAACATAATCACAGGATTTATTACACTTAGGCACTGCTTTGTCAGAGACCTCATTGGAAGATGGAAAGTCATCTAACTTCTTTCATAACCACCTTCACAGATAGGTTCGATGTCGACAATCTATCTACTTTTCTTCTAGAATAGAAAGAGTCTTCCAACCTCTTCTACATTCCGTTAGGCGATTAAACTTATAATAGAGGTAAGGAAAGACCAGAATAATTGAAAAAACTAACACAAAGGATAATCACAGAACTTATTAACCCTTCAAAGACCCATCATCACCCTATCTGGGATGAGAGACTAACCCAATCATATCTATTAGTCCAACACAAAGAGAGTCCTTTGTTATTGTCAAAGCTACACTTGCTTACAGAAAATATTCCAATCACACAGGACTGTAAGAGCATCCAAGTACTGTAGGGAATGCTACATCAGATCCCAGATGTAGTGGAAAATGGTCAAGGCCTGCTGGGGCGTTCTCCCGTAAGCGACATGCTGCATTGGGTCCCAGAAACAATGGAAGGTAGGCAGGGATTCCTGCGCCATTCTATATGCGCATGGATAAAGAGACTCACTCAGGAAAATAAGATTCGTATCACTAGTATAGGCACATTTACAAGTAAGAGTATGGAATTAGTAGATACAATGAAACATAGGACAGTCAACATAGCTTGTGACCAAGAAATCAAGTGGAAAGAGGCTAAAATTAAAGAAATTGATGGGTATAAGCCCTAGTACATAGGCAAGGACAATAATAGAATTAAAGGATAAAGTTGTAGACGACAAAAACACTAGAGATAAAATTCTACTAATTAAACTTATTCTACGAGAAAAGATCATAAATGTTATAAGTGCATATGCCCCACTGGTAGGATTAGAAGATAAAATCAAGAGACAATTTTGGAAAAGTGTAATGCAAGAAATTCCCCACACAAAGGCTATATTTAATGGAGCAGACTTAAAAGTCGTGTAGGAAAAGAAAAGAAAGGATATAACAGGGTACATGAAGGGTGTGTGGAATTGGAGAAAGAAATGAGATGATGAAAGCTATCTTCGATTTTGCTTTAGCATATAACCTAGCTCTAGCAAACAAATATTTAGAGGGATGAACACTTACTAACCTTTAAAAGTAGATCATATAAAAGCCAAATAGATTTCTTTTTACTTAGAAATATTGAAAGACAAATGTGTAAGGATTGTGAGGTGATACCCAGTGAGAGTTTAATCACACAACATAAGTTAATGGTTATGGATATTTACATTAAGAGATGGAAGAAAGGAAGTGAACTTAATAGGTGACAAAAAACTAAGTGGTGGAACTTAAAAGGAGAGAAAATAACATCATTCACAAATAAGTTGATGGTAGAAGGAAAGTGGAATAATGAAACAAAAGTAAAATGATGTAAACTGATGTGGCCGAGTCCATTAAGAAAGTGGCAAAAGATGTTGTAAAAGCCAACAAATGAAACTTGGGGGTAGAGTGAAAAAGTTATTTAAAAGAAACAAGCGTATTTTAAAACATGGCCGGAGATGAGAAATACTGAAAACTTTGAGCAACATAAGATTGCTAAAAAGGTTGCTAAAAGAGTAGCGAGTGAGGCTAAACTCAAGGCATATGATGATCTCTATAATACATTAGGGTCAAGAGAAGCTAAGAAAGACGTGTTCAAACTTGCAAAAATAAGAGAACAAAAGAGCCAGGACTTATACCATGTTAAATGCATTTAAAGTGGTGATCTAAAGGTACAAGTCAAAGATGACGACATCAATCAAAAGTGGAAAAGTTACTTTAAAAAATTACTAAATGACAATTGACCTAAAGAATATAGAGATTGAAAGAATCAAAAACTCAAATAACGTTGGACTAGATACAACCATAGGATCAATATATCTAAAGTGAAAGAGGCATTGAAAAAGATGAAATTGGAAAAGGCCCTGCGGCATGACATATACCAATAGAGGTTTGGAACTATATGGGAGATACTTGAGTAGTTTGGCTAAGAAAGTTGTTTAACAAGATTGTAAAATCGAAGAAAATGCCAGATAAATAGAGGAAAAGCTCTATCATAATAAATGAGACATACAGAGTTGCACTAATTATTGTGGGATCAAACTTATCACCCACACCATGAAACTTTGAGAAAGTGTGATTGAGAAGAGGCTATGACATGAGATGAGTCTATCGAAAAACTAGTTCAATTTCATGCCTGGGAGGCATACTACAGAAGCTATTTTCCTACTTAGACAATTGATAGAAAAGTATGCGGAAAGGAGAAATGACCTCCACATGTTCCTTATTAACTTAGAAAAAGCTTATGATAGGGTCCCTAGAGAGTTAATATAGTAGGTGTTAGGTGCGAAAGTTGTTTCACTGGGATATATAGACATAATTAAGGATATATATAAGAGAGTGATTACAAATGTTATGACCATTACCTGAGAGACCAATGATTTCCCTATCAACATAGGATTACCCGAAAAATGGCATTGAGCCCATACCTTTTTACGTTAATTATGGATGAGTTAACAAAACATCTGCATAAGGAGATTTCATCATCATCGTCGAGACCTTATCCCAATAAGGGGTCGGCTACATGAATCTTGTTCCTCCATTCCCCTCCATTAAGTGTTATGGCTTCATTTAATCCCAAAATTTTTATATCTTTTCTTACCACTTCTATCCGCATTCTTTTGGGCCTTCCGCTTACCCTTTTAGAACCTTCTACTTGCATTGCCTCACTTTTTCTAACTACTTCCATTTTCGGTCTTCGTTTGAGGAGATTTCATGATGTTATTTGCAAATGACATAGTTTTGATTGATGGGACAAGGGAGGGGTAAACACAAAACTAAAGTTGATGAGAGATGCTATAGAGTTTAAAGAATTCAAAAATAATCAAAAGAAGGGCAGCCCCGGTGCACAAAGCTCCCGCCTATGCGGGGTCCAGGGAAGGGGTGGGCCACAATGGCCTAAAGTAAGCAGCCTTACCTTGCATTTTTGCAAACGGCTGATTCTACGCCTTGAACCTATGACCTCAAGGTCACATGACGACAACTTTTACCGTTGCGCCAACTTGAACCCGTGACCTCAAGGTCAAAAATAATCAAAGTAAGACAAAATATATAGAATGAAATTTAACAAGGAGAGGAGTGGGAGTGATGCTCCAGTAAAGATTGATAACCAAGAAGTTCCCTAAAAAGACCACTTTCAATACTTAGGATCAATAATTCTTGGGAGTAGAGAGAATGAGGGATGTTACCCAAAGTATCCAAGTGGGTTAGAACAAATGGAGATGTGCCTCTAAAATTTTGTGTGACCACCGGGTACCACTGAAAGCGAAAGGAAAATTATATAGGATGGCTGTAAAGCGGGCCATAATTTATGAATCAAAGAGTTGGGCAATTAAGGAACAAGGATGAGCGTAGTCGAAATAAGGATGTTGAGATGGATAAGTGCTAGGACAAGAAAAGATAGAATTAGAATACCTTAGAGGAAACCTAGGAGTAGCACCAATAGGCTATGTGGTCGCAGGCATGACTAGTAGCCGGGCGCAAAAAGGTGCAGCCTTGTGACTTAACTAAGGCCAAGTGCAATGGGTTTAAGGAGCAGTGCAACTAGGCGGGCCTAGTCACGTGACTTTCTACGCCTTGCGCTTTCTCTGTCCCCAACTTCAGGCGCATCGTAAGTGATATAAAATCCTTATTTTCCCCCTTATTTTTCTTCTTTTTCTTCCCAAACTTCCTTTCTTCTTCTGGCACCCATCCTTATCTTCCAGTGGTGATTGAAGCTTTCTTGAAGTGATTAAAGGTAAGAAATTACAGATTTTTGTTGGGTATTTATCTATTATTAATTTTCTGAAAAAACTGGTATAAGCAATGCCGTTTTTTCATTTTTAATGGCCAATGCTTAAATTTTGTCTAAAATGTCAACACATCTACACTCTAATGCTAAAAACAAAAACTCCATTTCATCATTTCCATTTTTTTTAATGTAATATTTACTATTTTTTCAGTTTCCTGTATTTTTTTACCGAAAATTGCATTTTTTCTAATTTTTTGTGGAATGCATCCATAGGTTTGCATCATATAGCTAAAATCAACATTTCCATGGTATTGTTTCATTTTTATTTTTTTTACCTCTAATTTTTTTCTCAAATTTTTTTTCTTTCTTTTTTTTCATTACTTCTCAGTGAAAACCGTAAAACACAATATATAGTTGGGTTTTTATAATACTAAAATAGACAATCTTATATCAATGTTTTCATATTTTGCATGTTTTATGAACTATTTTTTTGTTTTTTTCTAAAAAATATGAAATACATCACTGTTTATTTGTTAATTCCAGTAATAATGCTAAAAAATCAATCTAATACTAAAAAATGACAATTCCACATCATCTTTTTCATAATTTGCATTTTTTTTTTTACTGTTTTTTGTTTGTTACTTTCTTCTAAAATTCATGAAATACACTACTGTTTTTTTGTTAATTTCAGTAGTAATACTAAAAAAATCATTGACAATTCTATATCATCCCTTTTCATAATTTGTATGTCTTTTTCGCTTTTTTTTTGTTACTTTCTTGTAAAATTCATGAAATACACTACTGTGTTTTTTTTTTTGGTTAATTTCAGCAGTAACAGTAAAAAAATATTCTAAGAATTCATGAAATACAATATTGTGTATGATTGTTTGATTTAACCTTAGTTGTTGTTGTCGACGCTTGACATATTGATTTATTACTTAAGAATTCCATTCCACTCATTTGACAAGTATGTATTCATATCTTTATATTTTTATGTTTTCTTAATTTTTTTGGATTTTTTGTAATTATTGGGATTTATTTTCAATTGTTTTCTTTTTAAAAAAGTTAAAATACTTAATTTTGAGTCAAGCACGCCTAATCCCTCTAGGCGCAAGTCACACCCCTTGCTCCTGAGTGTGCCTTGCGCCTGCGACTAAATAGCCGATAGGTAATAAGATGAGGGAAGGTAGACTTAGATGGTTTGAAATGTCCAACGGAGATCAAAACATCACCTGCTAAAAAGAGTGAGTCAATCCAAGTAGAAGGCTCTATAAGGGCAAGGGGTAGCCAAAAAGACATAGATAGAAATGGTGAGAAAAGATTTAAAAACTTTTGGACTAAATGAGCCATGACCATTAATAGAAGAGAATGGAGGAACAAGATTCATGTAACTAACACCTATTCGGGATAAGGCTTTGATATAACAAACATCAAATAGACCAAAACAATCTGAAGAACCATAATGACCAATCTCCAAAGTACCCTAATAGACCATAACACATGCTAGAATTTTCTGATGCAATTTTTGTTTCACTTTCCTCAAAGGATGTAAAACATTCCAATATGTCTAAACATAATGGAATTAGCAATGCTTCAGCATATACATGATTTTGTTAACTGAAGAACTTCCATATACTTTTCAATTTATTGTCGAAGGTCTATAATTCATGTTTCAAGCCAAAGAATAAATTAACTATGTTTATTCACTTGAATGGGCACAACAATAGCCATATAAAATATAAAGTACGTGGAATGACAACAATTCATTCAATCCTATAAATCGTTCCACATTGTCGAAGCGAATGGTCAGCAAGCCATTTTCTAGTTCCCAACATACTTGCGGAAAAAAAAAAACAATACCAAACTGGGCCTCATACTTTTTGTGAATATCAACTATAAGCAGTAGTTGTTTTTCAAGCAACATGCTGTCAATGAAGGGTCTTTATCTCAGATTCAGGTCGACAAACCAAGTGGGCAGGTTAAAATTGTGATTCCAATTATATCTTGCACAGTTACAATGATAATAAGAAACATATAAAAATTGAAGCTTAAGGAGATACAATAAAGAAGGGATACAGATGAGAGAATGGAGTAGTCTTCCCAATAGTTTTAAAAACCAAATGATAAAACAGAACACATAGAAGCATACAATGCTAAGTTAGCAGGAAGTGCCTACGACAACATACTATCGAATTGGCCCTAGCACTCCTATAAGTTCCTCAAAGCATTAGTAAATTGATAACAAGTTGATAGATGATTGACAATTAGTCCTTAAGTCAACCTGATCCCAGACTGTAACAAAGTAAGGAGTGATCTCTCCGTAATCCATGTTTTCTCACGTACATAGTGCAAGTAAAGTTCACTGTTCATTAACTTAGAATTAGAAACTGCAGTACTTTGACTTCACAAATTAGTGTCCAGGAGTTACTCTTCAGATCTAGAACTGTAGCAAGTGTACAAATGAAGTCACCTAAAACACAATAGTTACTAGATGGAGCTACCGAAGCAAGAAGGAAAAGGCCAGAAAGGATTAAGCTTTTGTACAGTTTCTCCTGCTACTTTCAGACCAAGCAATTATTTGCCAAGACAGAATCTGAATTTGGCATCTTCAATAACAAGACTATCAAATAGGGGTGGCAAAATATGACACGACACAATAACACAACTCAAACCCGACACGAATTTAGAGGGTTAGGGTTGAATCTTATCGTATTCGTGTTATTTTCGGGTCAACCCGAAAATGACACGCCAAAAATAGTGTCGTGTTCAGGTCAATCGATGTTGACCTGTCGTGTTGACCTGTTTGACAAGCGACCTATTAATTCGTCATGTTGACCCATCTGACCCGCAACCTATTAACCAATCGGGTTGAAAATATAGGACGGTTTTTAAAAAACAATCCTATATTATAATAGTAATATATGACAGTTTTTGACCGTCCTATATTACCCGTCCTATATTTTTATGGTTTTTAAAAAACCATCAATATATAGGACGGTTATTGAAAAACCGTCCTATATTACTAATATAGAACAGTTTTTCAATATTACCAGTCCTATATTTTTATGGTTTTTAAAAAGCCATCAATATAGGATGATTTTCAAAAACCGTCATATAGGACAGTTTTTGAAAACCGGTCCTATATTCTTATGGTTTTTGAAAAACCTTCAATATTGGACAAGTTTTCAAAAACCATTCTATACTAATACTCCTATACTCTATATAGGATGGCTTTTGAAAACCAGTCCTATATTATTACAATTTCCTAAAAACCTTCAACATAGGACGGGTTTTCAAAAACCATCCTATACTCTTATAGGAATATAGGATGGGTTTTGAAAACCATCCGATATTTTTACAAGTTTTGAAAAACTAACAGCCTATATTCTTATACGAAAAACCGTCCTATATTAGTTATTTTACATTCATTTAATCGTGTTACACGAGTCGCATCGTGTCGACTCGTTTAATAATTGTGTAATGTTCGAGTCACGGGTTCTTGACACAATTATTAAGCGGGCCGTGTTCGTGTTGTGTCGAGACTGAGCCATAACTCGAACACGACCCGCCAACCCAAATTGCCAGGCCTACTGTCAAATTAGTACAAACTCAGAGATGCTATGCTCCGACAGTAAAGTTTTCTACTTTTCTTCATCCTATGATTCCCATACGTTCATCAAGACAAAAAGAAAATGACTTCAAAACAAACTCCCAATCTCAATGAAACATTATATCAAATACCCTAATCTCCTGCCACCAGAATGCTTGAAGAGCACAGTGGACTACCTCAAGTAGTAGCTTTGCAATAATGGGTATCAATGAGATAAAATATGACATACATTCTCTGCATCAAACATGACGAAAGCAGAACAACATAAACGAGAGAACAACAGCTTTCTAATATAGTGGCATAAGAAGGTGCCTTTCTCATGGTAGGTAAGAGGTTCGAGCTCATGGGATTCTGTGTTTAACTTCTAACCAAAAAAAAAAATTGAAAAAATGAATGGGACAGGCACAAGAATGCTTAAAGAATACAGTGAGACTAACTCAAAGAGTGATTGCAACTGAATAATGAGCACAATGGGATAACTAAGACAGATCACCTACGTCAGACATGATGATGCAGAACATCATCAACGAGATAACCATGGCTCATGAATAAAAGCATAGTTCATAATCATGAAATTACCCAAGATTCAAACTGCAAATACACCATTGACATCTTACTATAGATAACACAATTATAACCAAGAGCTACATTGCAATAGTACTCAGACAATTAAGGACCAAATTACAAGCCCACATACTTGTTGAGACTTGAGATAGATAGGGTACTTAAGTATCATAAAACTGTCAATCAGCTATATGTAAAGACGACTATGAAAATCAATTTATGGTCATATAAACGTTGAACTTGCATAAAGGTAAACTGCAAAAGACTGTCATGGGTACCTGAGAGTTACTTCCATGGTCCTCTGCGTCCTCTTCATTCCCTAACCAAACAATACAACTTCATTTAACACAAAACCACTTCAAATCAACATAAAACGTACACCATAAAAGTAAGAAACCATAATTCAAGAGACCAAATCAATCTCCTCACAATCATTTATCCCAGCAAGCGTCATCAAATGCACTGCAATTTCTCTTTCCTCAGCATCCTGCAATGCTCTGGCGAAATCCTCATCGCTATTAAATGCAGAGGGATCAACACCAATTCCGACATTGTCAACGCCATCCTCCCTCGCATGCACATCAAAAGCATCCTCATCATCATCCTCGTCCTCATCAATATCATGCTCATTGAGATCGTGAATATCATCCTCCCCATGCACGAAACTCCCACTTTCACTAGTATTATACTCACTCCCTTCATCATTCATTCTCAACATCATATACGCCCTTTCCTGGACCATACACAATAAACCATCACTTTAAAAAACCCTAGTTTCATCAACTTATATCAAATTTTACAGAAATTCAAGAACAAAGCCCCAAGAAGAAAAACCCCGCTGATTAAAACTAACCTGTTCCTGTAGAGTTCGGGCGAGTGCGAGGTCGGCATCGATTTGGCTCAGACTGGTGAATGGAGTTCTTGAAGGATTGCGAGATGGTGAATTCGGTTCAGTTTCAGGATTTGTGCTGGGATTAGGGTTAGGGTTCTCGTTGCTGGCCTTCTCTCCGCCGCAAGCTTCTTTGGAGTTTTCCATGGCATAAGAAGGCAGTGGGTCTGGGATCTTCCTGATTTGATTTGTGAGGATTGGATAGAAAGATTCAACTTTGCATCAGAAAAATGAATGAGATTGGAAGATTCGATTTTCAATTAGTGGATGAAAGAAAGGGTGAGGAAAAGCGAGTTCGTCCAAAGAAGAACAAGTTTTTGTAGAGAGAGAGAGAGAGAGACTCCTGCGAAGAGAGGTAGAATGGTAGAATACGCGTATTATTGGGGAAGAACGAGCTGTTAATTTATACGGGTTTAGAGAGAAAATCTAGAGAGAGATTTTGGGTTTGCTGTGGGTTTGTTTTACCGAAAAGGCCGCAACGGAACAATTGCTTGTGGGCTTTCGTTGGGACTGGGAAGCGTATAAGGAAGCATGGTGGAGGAAAACGTGTGCGTGGGAAGAAGAGTAAAATCTATGTGGGCCATCTCCCCAATCTTGGACGTTCATCTTCAATATTCAATAAAGATGGTCATGCCTCAAAATCTTCTCCGTTGATATATTAATGTTCCGAACGTATGTAATGGATGCCCAATAAGCTCCAATCATGGCCTTAGAATTAGGATGAAGTTTTGGTCATCGGTGGACAGATTTTTGGGGCAGTATCTATTGTTGTAGGGACCACTAGATGAATGGACAGGATTACCAAAATTTCGGGGCCCACATTTACTGAAAGTTGTTCTTGTTAGGTGAAAGAAAAAAAATCACATTTGTTACACCAAGGTCTGTCATAAGTGTGGGGATTTGGTGAAGCTCGTTGGGTATATACCGGGTGTAGTTGCTGCTTGTTGGGTGCAACTGATGAAGAAGCCATTCATCTAATTCCCTTGCGATAGCCTAGGCACGTGTACACACTTGCATGATAGGCACCTGAGTTTTTTTTTTTTTTATGATCCAAATTATTCATGTCATTTGTCCAATCCTGGATGGCAAGCTTAGGTATGAAAAATTTATCTGTTGGATATTTTTAAGTTCTTCGTTTAAGAGGTTTTGAAGTTAAAAAATACATTGTATATTTCTCTTGAGGCCCTTTTTGTGTTTTACCGTACATTTAAACAAAGAATTTGACACGTGGAACTGATAAAATTTTCATGCCTAAGCCATCTAGGACAAGCGAATTAGATTGACAATTTGGATTATGGAAAAGCAAATTAAATGAACGGTTTGGATCGAGAAAATAATAGCGAGCTCACTTTTAAGGACTCCTATGACGAGTTGCATCATATAATTGAGAGAGAGGGTAGACTTGCATTGTAAGGCTTGTGACTAAGGAATTTGTGTTCTACAAAGGAGTTGCGCACCAGTACCTCACGGTTTAACATATAGGTGAAACTGCTATCCTGGACAAAAGTCTTAAATTTGATTGGATGCTAGACAAAGATCTGTAGTAAGCGTATTTAACAAGATGGGCTAGTTATAGTGTAGGTAACCAGGGGCCTAATTTCACTGTGGCTACAGTGGGCTTGTTTGCTATAGGATAGCTTCTCCAGGATAAATTATATCTCCCATGTTTTGAAGGATTAAGTATTTGTCTCCAAATGTGTAATATTCACAAAAAAAAAGGGACCAAATCAAAGAGGGTCGTTTTGATAATGACACCCCTCCGACTTCATCGCCATCGGGGGGTAGAAGGCGGTGATCACGCCATCTCGAGGAAAGTAGATCACGAGCTTAAAACTCTTCTTTCCTCTTTCATTCTTTTTCCCTGATCATGATCTCTCTCTCCCAAATCTCTCTTTCACCCTTTTTCCTTGGTTCTCCTCTTTCCAACTACTATTTTCCCCATTATCGCCATCGTCTTAGGGTTCCGGTAGGCAAACCTTGCAACCACCAAAAAAAGTTCCATTTTTCCCCTCTTCGGCTCCAAACGAGTAAGCCATCTCCCCCTCTTCTCTATTCCCCTTTCTTTTTCTGGGATATCTCCTCAGATCCATGTTGGATCTGGTCTCACTAGCCAAAAATCGATGATGAAAACAGATCCGATGGATCTGGTTGAATACACAGTCAATGACGGCTCAAATGATAGATCTGAGCCATCTGATGGCTTCATTGGACTCCAAAACCCTAAGAGGCACGAAAACAAACCTAAAATTGGGTCATCTAGGACCTTGATATGAGCAAAATAGAACGAATGGTACGACCGCATCGTCCCCAATGGACGGCTTACCCAGGACGCCATTTTATGCACCTGCAGGGCTATGTATGACGCAATGATCAGCCCGTGCGCACGCAACATAGGCACACATGAGGGACAATGCCGTGTGTAGGGGTGGCAATTCGGGTTGGCGGGTCGTGTTTGTGGCAACACGAACACGACCCGATTAGAGTTATGGGTCGACACGAACACGACACGATTAATAGTCGTGTCAAAAACCTATGACTCGTACACGACCCGGTTCTTAAAAAAATGACACGACACGACCTGTGTAACACGATTATTGACTGAGTCGTGTTGGATACAAGACACGAAATGACACAACACGACACGATACAACATAACACGACTCTATTTTCCTATTAGGACTTGGTAAAAAAACTGCTCCCAAGTGGATGAAGCCATTGAGCGAACACAACCACAAAACATTGGACAGTTATTTTTCAACCGTCCTATATGATATGGGTTTTATACTTTTATAGGACGGTTTTGAAATAACCGTCCTATATGTTACGTTTTATAGGACGGTTGTGAAATAACCGTCCTACGTTTTATAGGACGGTTGTGAAATAACCGTCCTATAAAGTGTAAACATAACATATAGGACGGTTATGAGATGAACCGTCCTATATTACACTTAGTAACCGTCCTATATTACATTTGATGGAAGTCCTCCAATGAATCATCCTTCTAAATAAAGACGAAAAAAACAAAAGAGCAAACATAGATGATTAAGTAAACTGCTACATGGACGACTACTCAGACTCCTGTAGATCCAAATCCTCCCATGCCTCTCGTCGTAGCATCAAGATCTTCAACTTCCAAAACCTTAGGCGTCATTATCCTCTCAATGATCAACTAAGCAATCCGATCTCCTTGCTTCACATCAAAATCAACATCAGAATGGTTGAACAAAATCACGCCCCTTGAACCTCTATAATCGGCGTCAATCACGCCCCGCACCCACATCGATCGAATGCTTCCAAGCGTACCAAATCTCGGCGCTATAAATAATAAGCTCGTCCATGAGTATATCATCAAATGCATCAAAAGGTTTTCTATTTCGAGCACATACCTATGCGAGCATAGGTTCCTTCGGGTATTCCTATGCTTAAATCGGTAAGAACAAGGGCTTTTCCTCCCAAGCGGGAATCCGGTTGTTGACGCAGAACTGAAAAATAAACAAACGATGGAAGATTGAGATGGGCATTGCTCAAAATCACTGATACCCAGATGGATTAAAGCACACATTACCTTGAAAGATCATATCCTACTGAGAGAGGGGAACCTTTTGAAGGCAAACTGGTATTCTCAGAGAGCCTTTTTACCCTCAAAAGAAAGAGAAGGTTTGGAGAACCTGCAGATACGCCATTTTGGTTGGTTTTCTGAAGTTTTGGGAGGGGTTCGTTGGTTTCAGGGCTTGTGATTTGATCTTGTTTTCCCATTTTTGATTGAAAGCACTAAGAATTCAGGGAAAGAAGGGGACGAGTGGAAAATGAAGGCAAGAAGAGAGCCTTTAATAGAGGGAAAATGCGTTGAAGAGGTTGCCGAAATTTGAAGCCATTTCTTCCCGCAATATTTAAAACGTTTTTCATTTGAAAGGAAAGGGGGAGAAAGTGAATCCACTACAAGGACGGGTAGGCATTTTGAAGTGAATCCCCTTCAAAGAAAAAGTAACATGTAATATTACAGGACTAAATGTAATATAAGACAGTTCCAGATGAACCATCCTATATTTTAATATAAGATGGTTTTTGAAGAACCGTCTTATAGACCTGGCTGGTGGTTGTTTGCTATAAGCCTATAACTATAAGTTATAACCTAAGACTTAACTACACCTGCACACTGTCTCTAATTTTCTTATCAACCATTTTAAGCTTAGCTACGCATTGTCAGTTACAAACTTACAAGTTACACTTAGTAGAAAATTAGTTAACCAAGTTTTGTAACTTGTACAAGTACAAGTGAAGTGAGAGACTAACTAACTATCATATATTGTATAAAATTATAAATGCTAATGATTTTCTTATGTTAATTTCACATGTCATCACCAAACACCAATTGATCTAATATATCTCTTTTTCATTAAATTCATGAATATCATGTATCCAACTCATATTACTCAATATTTGTTTCTCATTTCTAACTCCCAATTGATGATAATAGATTGAGAATAACTCATTCATCCATGATCCATTGATTCATCATTTATGTAGAGTAAAATTTAGTAACTCCCTTAGTAATATCATTCAACATTTGTGTTAATTCAACACATAACTCATATTCTCATTCTCACCTCACCTAAATACCTGATGAGTTAATTACATAACTAATAACTATTTCATTCGGACCCTTCCTATAATCATTATCCACTAATGAGATAATTGCATAACTCTTTCTATTCTCATTTTCAAGCTACTGAGTTAATTACATAACTGTTTCTATTGTCATCCACTCATTCTTACCTAATGAGCTAATTACATGACTCTTTCTTTCTTTATCCTGATTCCTCAACAACTTTTGAATTGAGTATGAGTTACTTACATAACTTTGCTTTTTAAGCTAATCCTCAACTTAGATCAGATGAGTTAAATACATAACACTTACTTTACTCATCCTCAACCTCAACAAAACAACTATTGAATTGAGTATGACAGTATGAGTTACTTACATAACTTTGTTTGGTTTTTAAGCTGATACTCAATTGAGATGAGTTAATTACATATATGCTCTGTCTTTTTATGTGTGTAGAGCATGGTATAAATGAGCTGAGAGGGAAGGCATTCACCACCCACCAAAACTCAACTAGAAGAAGGCCAAGGTATGGTTTACTAATTATTGATCTTTAGACTCTTTGATATAATTTTAAACCTGAACTTATTGGAAATTATATTTTGAACCTTTTCTATTGTCTTTGGTGGCAAACAGTGGAGGCCCATATTTTCGGACGAAAATATTAGCCAATTAGGTCAAGTGCCCTGTCCAACAATTGATAGGAAGATCACTGAAAAGAAAAGAAGAATGCTAAATTGAATGCACTGAAGGCTATATTCACAAGTAATATAGGACGGTTCGGCTGGAACCGTCCTATATTCACTAGTAATATAGGACGGTTCCGTAATATAGGACGGTTCTTCTGGAATCGTCCTATATTGTGGTGAATATAGGACGGTTCCAGCAGAATCGTCCTATATTACTTGTGACCTTGGAGAGAATCGAAGTGACGAGATGGTCCGGACCAATACGGATCTGCTGTTGGGTGGAAATGAATGCGGTGATTCTCTTCTTGGCCAGTTGTTGTGATGCGCAAAGAGGGGGAGAGATAATGAAAGGGCGATTCGTGGGAATTGGGGACCTCTGGGCCTCTGAATAGGAGAAGAAAGCGAGTGGAAGAAGCCATCCAACCAGAATTCGCTTCACTTTCCACCTTTATCTTCCTGCTTTCATCCATGTGATAATAAGTAGCAGTTACACTCCGACGAAACCGTGTTCTGGTTTCTATGCACAAGTAAGCACCGAGATCACCGATGTGAGCAGACCGGCTTCATCATTTCCATGCAAGCATCAACCTGGGATTCGATCTGAATAGGAGGGGGCGACGGGCAAGTTCCTACGATTCAGGCAGATTCTTTGTGGACCCATGTAAATTGAGTTATGATCCCAATTTCCACTAACCAAATCAACCCAAGTAGGATGACGGGGGCACCTAAAAGCACAAACTATTCAATAGGGCCCAAAAGATCTTCTTCATTGGATGGCCTGCATGGTCCCCTCTCTCTTCTCTCTCTTCTTGAATATAGGACGGTTCTAGAATAACCGTCCTATATTACCTGTTGAAGAATATAGGATGGTTCCAGATGAACCGTCCTATATTGCATCTAGTATATGACGGTTACAGATGAACCGAAACCGTCCTATTTTCAACCGTAGGTTAGACAGATCAAGCATCAAGGTGATGAAGATGAATAAATAGGTCACGTGTCAAACAGGTCGACACGACAGGTCACATTGATTGACCCGAACACGACACGATTTTTGCCGTGTCAATTTTGGGTTGACCCGAAAATGACACGAACACGATAAGACTCGACCCGAACCCGCTAAATTCGTGTCGGGTTCGAGTCGTGTTATCGTGTCGTGTCATATCTTGCCACCCCTACCCGTGCGTGGTCACATTCGGGGTGGAATACCAGGCGTCCTAGAGAACCGGGATGCATGTAGGAGCATTCTAGCGATCAGGACGCGCGCAACACATTCCACTAGGCATCTCAGAGGTGGTGCATCCCAAAGACACCGGTTTAAATAGGTGTAAACAGCTTCGCTGGTGCAATTCGGTGTAAAATAGGATTCCTACCTAGATTTTTTATTTGAATCGTTGTTTGTAATCTAAAAAGGTTTTTTTTTTTATAGATTCTAGAGGCTACAAAAGCCCGATCATCGATCTAAAAGGTTCGTTGGAATCTACTTGACAATACAAACATGATTTTAATCTCTAAATCTTAATCTGAGCATAGTTAAGTGATCAAACCTATGAAATAGTATCTCATTACTTAAATTTGGCCAATCAAATGATGATCAGGCCTTAGATTTTGAACAATTGGATGATCTAAAGGATGCATTGATGAATCTAAGGAACGGATCAAATGTATTCATCTTAGAATTGATTTAGACCATTAATCTAACCCATATCTTGGAATTTGTTGATTTAAGAGTGATTTGATCATCGAATTAAGGTATAAACTTTGGATGCACACTAAAATGAGTAGATGAGCATGAAATGGCACTGATTAATGATAGTTAAAGTTATAATTAATGATCTAATCATAAATATAAGCCTTAAAGAACGATCCAACTGTTGGATCGCGATAGATTCCTAGGAGATGAACTAAATGACACGAAATTATACTGTGATACTAATAGGTCATCAGAGCGCATGGTTTGAGAGGAGTATGCGCCTAATCTGATTTGGTTGTTCTTTCATTGAGGTAAGTAATGACATTTAATGTTTTATATGTTTTTCAAAAACCTCAACATATCATAACATCTTGATTTATTCGGATTGTGGTAGCATGATTTCTTTAATATGTGTCTTGTGATTTACAAATTTTGTGCCATGATTGACATAAGATTTGATAATGCATTAAATCAGTTTTATTTTATTGGGTTTTATGGTATTGTTACATATAGATCTTGAATATAGATTATGAATATATCTTTTCTATTGTATTACTAGAATTTGATGATTTCTATAAAATTGATGATGGAAGCTTGGTGACTAGTCCTTGAGAGATTAACTCCGGGATAAGGGGTATGCCTTAGGATGGGTGAGCCAGGAGTGCTCCTGGGTTTTTATGAGATCCTTGATTTTCATATTCTATGATTTATGACGGGTGTTTCTACCCGATGGATGTCATGCTAGGATGGCTTAGGGCTGACCACCCACCCTCTAAGTTTATGAGATGATAGACACCTACTCGCTGATGACATTCAGTAGGGGTTGGTAACATGGGTAGTCCACACAACCGGTCCAAGCCTACCAATGGGGAAGGACAGTAAGTCTCTCGTTACAGTGTCAACGGGGAGCGACAGTAGTTGAGAACCTGGTGTGGTTGCCACTGCAGCATGATGATCCATACTCTTGTTTTGTATACTTGCATGATGAGTATGAAGATGTTATTGTGCCTGGGTGTGACAATACTTAAATGATTGATATAAGTACTCATGATTTGTTGTACGAGTATACGGGACACTTGTGGGACCCCATGTACTTTGGGGTGCTTTGTAGTTATTATATGCTCATTGAGATTAGAATATATCATATTTTATATCCATGAGATTATCATGTTTTACATCAATGAGATTCATGTTTCATCGTATATATTGTTTTAATACCATATTGATATTGATTATGATACTTATATTCCATAAATAATTGACATATACTTATATCAGCATTGTTATTTGATTTTGCATTTTATGTTTTATTTGTTATTTCATTGAATGTCTATGTACTTGCACAAGCAATAGCTTGTTGATGCATTGCTTTGTTTTATAATGTCTCGTATATTGAGCGCGACAGTAGGAAAGGTAAGGCCGTGGTGGGATTGTGATAACAGTGAGGATCATCTTTACCTTGCTGATAGATAACTCAACGCCAGTGATGAGATATGCTCTATTTTAGATTATATTATGGACTGTATACACTTGTACTTTGAGTTGATTATGAAATTTATGTACTATGAATAAGTTATTGAGTATGATGGATAGATCCTAGGCCACATTATTATATTTTCTAGATTTTATGGTTTTAAATAAAGGTGTCATTGGTTTTGAAGTTGGATTTAATATTGGTTTGGTTTAAAAATTATTGCTACATATGTATATGAAATTGTGTCATGGTTTTGGTGATGTTTTAGAAATGGGGTAACACTCGGGCGGTTAAAAAAATAAATATTTTAAAATTATTTGTAAATAAACTTTTTGACTAAGGGATCCCAACCATATTAATTATTATTATTATTATTAAATGTTATGAAAAGCCAGGGTGTTACAAAATGTCCAACGGGCTAGTTGCTTGCACAACTAGCTTCTCTTGCATAATTCATTAAAATGCAACTTATATCACAAAAAGTCATTTCATCTTTTGTCTTCAATGGTTCTTTGGCAAATCTTATCTTGACCACTTCAGCAGTGTCACAATTGACAAACAATAGAGAACTCAAGGTGAAGACATTTTATTTTTAACACATCCTATCCCAATTAAATAGCTTGAGTTTTACAAAAAATTAAGACCTAATGTATCCATTATTATGCTCATTAAGTGAGCATGTTGTAGTGATAGAGTTATTTTTCTAAACACCTCGAACCAACAAATTCTAGGCGGTCAGAGCGAGGCTTCTTTGGAAAAAAGAACTTGAATAACTTCATTTTTTTTTAGCATAGGGTTTTTGTGGCCACTATTGTCCCCTTATATGTAGTAATATTGGGTCCAAGTCTCACCATTAATATCCCCAAATCATTTCTCTGGCTTTGCATTACTTTTATGGCATATATGTATATGCAAAAATTTAACCACTCAATTTGTTTATGTGTGAAAATTCATTTTTATCAGACATTTGCATCCCAATCTTATTGGAGAAAAAGGAAACTCCATTAAGGCATCTTAAATATGAAAATAAGTATCTTATCGTATAACATGTTAAAACTTCATTAAACGCACAACCTTGAACCTTAGTCACCTAGGTAAGAAACTCCTTGCACCACTATACTTTGATGGTGAAGACTTTGGTTTCAGTACTGATTAGTTTGCCTCTCCTTAACTTATGGAAGCAAAATGTTTCTCATTTTTTTTAGGGACTCGGATCTTGATTTTGTATCTCAAGGTCTTTGATGGTGGATCAAGGATGGGAAATCATTCAACAATGGAAGAACCTTGGGTTTCAAACTGATGATCATGTTTGAAGTATGTATTGGTAAAATGGATCAAGCTTAAATTCTAACAAGGCTAATCAATGAATTTTTCAAAAATGAGGAGCCATTTGCCACAGTGACCAGTCACTCAATCATGCATGGTTGTGCAAACATGGTATGACAATGTACTCAATTCGAATGGGAAAGGTTCTCCATCAATTTAATGGATATTTTTGTACCTAATGAATTCCCCATTTTATAAAGACTGCTAACTCATGCTAAAATGGGGAAATTCTAGTGTAACTCACTTAGATGCCACAAGGTACAAAAGATTTTTCCACCCTTATCAGAAGTCTATAGTCATACAGATACATCCATGCATACATATCTTGAAAAAATGCGAAACCATCTATTGTGCATGTGACCTTGAGGTCACAGGTACAAGACGTGGCAACAGCGTCTTGTAAAAATATAAGGTAAGGCTACGTACTATAAAGCCTTATAGTTCTCTCCTCCCTGAACCCCACATAAGTAGAAACTTTTTGCACTAGGCCTATCCTTATATATATATTTTATCCTTGAATTGCGATTGATAATACAGTATAATTTGTACTGGCACAACATGATCAAGCCAATTAGGCTTTGCACTCACAATTTTTATTTAGACATTGTTTGGTGAGGGCACCTTTTGTTTAATGCTTCCATCTTGGGTGAAGAAGATTAAAAATGGCAGCCTCGATGCATGAAACTCCCGCCTATGATTTGGGAAAAAGGCAGACCACATAGGCCTAAAGTATATAGCCTTACTTTATATTTTATAAGAGGCTGTTTCAAGCCTTAAACCGTAACCTCAAGGTAAGGCTGCGTACTAGGCGCCTTGAACGCGCGAAAAAGATTATAAAATGATAATCAAACAATGGTTACGCAAGGGGAAATGCCATAAAGAATTTCTGCGGTGCTCCCCTCGCGTTTGCTTCCCCTTAAAATAAGTATACTAGCAATGTTGAAAACGTACAAGAAAGAGAACAGGGGTACAATAGTTGGTAGGGTACGTGCTGTTAGAGGTGCTTTGAGATGATGAGATTTAACTTGAGATGTATTATCTAGATTGAGATGACCCAAATTTGATATGAGATGAGGTGAAATGATGGAAAATTCAACTTAACATTGAGTTAAGATGAGAAGAAATTCATCTCAAGCATCATTACGGTGAGTTGAAATATCGCCTGATCTCATCTCAAGCACTACCAACAGTTATATGCCCATCTCATCTCATCTCATCTCATCTCATCTCATCTCATCTCATCTCATCTCACACTGTTACAAACCCTCCGGACACAATTGGCTAAGAACGAAGTCAATCCATAGAGTGTGCAAGAAGCAACCTTAACTTATAATTTCTGGAGCACAGACAAAGGAGTGTGGATATCAATTTTCTAGCAAATTCGGCAAGTGTTTGGCCGTCGTGGTTTTCACGAACACGGATTGCAGGGAGAGATTTTCATGGGATATTCTTCGACCACCAGAAGGAAAAAAAAAACCTCTCCTAACCCTAGAGTTTCTACAGGAGAAATGGATCAGTGGAAATCCGAAGGTTTCTGTCAATCTAATCCGGCAGATTTATTGGCTTCCGACTTTCATCCTTCCAACAATCGGTTGCCGAACTCGCTTCCTGAATCGAGGTCCGTTTGATTCTCTGAGTTAATTGTGTTTTGCCGTTTAGGATTTTCAGCTCGATTCATGCATTTAGGTAATTGTTTTGTGTTTCTCTACTAAAAATTTGATGTTGCAAGGGTTTTCGTTTTCAACTACGGAATTAATGGTCAAATTCGTCATCTGAATTTTGCTGGAATTTTATCGTCGTCTTTTGCTGTTTTTGTTGCTGAATTGGCAGCTGGATTTGATTTGTAGTACGTACAAGCATTGTCCTTATGAAGTATCTCTCACATTATACTATGAGCGAATTGAGAAGCCTTCAACGTCATTGAATTTGTGGACAATTGTATAAGGCACATTAATAGATAGATGGAAATTGGAAATGTTGCTTGTACTTGATGGTCATGGAAAAGTGAGTTCTTGGTGACGTAGAAATATTGAAAATTCTGGAGTTGAAAATATAGGGTAGGGGGCTAGAGTCGAGATTGACTGGGGCACTGGAGCAGACATATTGAAATTGGGCATTTTTTGGAGTTGAGATGAGTGTTATACTAGATTATCTGTAAGGATTTAGTGTGTGCCGGGCAGGGAAGAGACGTATCTTTCCTGGTTATTTACGATGTCCAATGTGAATGGTAGAAGCTTAGGTTTCTTCTTTCTATCTTGTTTTCTTTTGGCAGATTTGAGGTACATGATAATGAGTTGTTTGGATCTAATTCTATCACTTTGTGGTCTTATGAATAAGGGATTTCATGTGTTTGATGCAGATTCACTTATGTGTCACGAGGAGGTTGCTAATTATTTCGAATGTCTCCAATTAGTACATGCACTCAAAGTTTTACCAGTCGGGCATGTATTTTGTCTTCTGGTTGCTAGCACAACTTAAGTGTGTTTGAGAATGCCAGTTGAATAGGTAGTCTTTTAAGTTGTTTAAGTATAAATTTTTTTTTTTCCCCTTGTCACTAATTTAATTGCTTATGTTGTGTAAGTTTATAAGTAAATTGTGTTGTATTTTAATGGTAATTGTTTTTTCATCAAAGAAAAATGTAAGCCCAATTAAGAGGTTCAGCACCAGTGCATTTGAGCAGCACAATCATCATGATGTGGCTGTTCTTAACATTGTAAGATCAGATTTATTACCCTGAACAGCATAGCTGCAAGCAGTTAGTGACACATCATTAAGTTGGATTTGGGAAAAGATGACAAAGATTAGATCATCCTTGGTGAGGAGAACTTACTTGACAAGTTGTTTGCAGTAGTAAAGGCAATCTATTCCATATAGTAACAGGTTGAGCAGGAAGAGGATGGTCAGCAAAAACCAAGGCAGGTGAAGTCTCTACTGAAGAGGATAAATGACTTCATGGTGGACAAGAGCTTCAAAAGTTGGCCTTATGGGGATATGAATAGGATGTACCATTTCGAAGTTCGATTGCCTCTTCTATGGTTGGCACATAATTTTTCACCTATTGTGGTTGGGAGTTACTGATGTTTGGTTTATGATTTATCTTTTATTCTCGTTTGTTCTAGGGACTTCGTTTTTAGTTTTACTGGTTGTGATGGTTGGTTACAAGTTTAATACTTGTATTTGCATGTTTAGTTAATTTCATACTTTTTTATTCATAGCATTTTATATACTTTGTATCATCTTTGAATTAAATTACTTAATTCTCTTTCATTTGCATGGCAATTTTTCATTCTTTGCTGAATTGAGCTATCTCTCACCAGTATGATGGATTGGCTAGGTATCAAGGGGCTTAATATTCTGAGCAATTGGCTACAGTGCACATTAGTGCTTGAGGTGAAGGATTAATCTGTAAATTTGACCTACCAAACTGAGAGCAGCTCCTTCACAATGTATAATCTGTTGTTGGATTCCTTAAGATGGAAGTCGATACTTGTTACCTGTTATTTTAAGGAAATAGGGTTACTTTTATTTTAAGTAGAAGCTCTGAAGAAATGAATATATATATATATATATATATATGGGTGTGTTAATTTCGTCATGTGACCTTGAGGTCACGGGTTTAAGGCGCGGAATCAGCCTCTTGCAAAAATACAAGGTAAGGCTGCCTACTTTAGGCCATTGTGGTCCGCCCCTTCCCCGGGCCCCGCATAGGCGGGAGCTTCGTGCACTGGGGCTGCCCTTTTTTATGGGGTGTTTTAATTTCAGTTGTTTCATGCTGGTGTAAGGAGTAGGTGATATTTGATTGGCTGGAAAAAAGTAGAAAACAGAAAAAGTTAGAGGAAATAGTAGTTAGAAACTTTTCCCTGGCCAATCAAACGTCATTTGTGCTTTACTCCCGCGACTCCTTGCTGAAATTACCACTCCCCTATATATGTGTGTGCACTTGCTTGCAAGCATTGGATTTGGTTAAATTTAAGGTATGGTGTTTTGTTTTGTCTTGGTTGTTGTGAGGTATGACTTCATCATATGAATTTTCTTATATATGCATTTGCAGCATGCAGTGCATTTAGCCATGAACATTTCATCATTTTGATAAGATGCTTTCTTCCCCAACCAAAAAGTTGTGGGTTGGAGTCTGCTCACCAGCCAAATTTAGGAAAAGAGAAATCTACAGTGCATTTGTCTAGTCAATCTGCCATTGAATGTTTATTGGAAGTTTATGGTTTGTTTTAGTAAACCATTGTGCATGTAATTAAAAAACTGTCTAGAAAGTCATTTGACAATTTCTTTAGGTATAACTCATCTTATAGTTTTGCCTATTCTTATGTTCCCCTATTGGATGTAATAATTGCTTGCTCTCTTCTTTTGTCTGCAGCCAAATACTGGAACAAGAAGTGAAGGATCCTATTGCTGCGAAAAAAGTTCAGAAAGCAGACCGTGAGAAATTGAGGAGGGATCGATTAAATGAGCAGTTCCTGGAGTTGGGAAATGCCGTAGGTAATATAATGCAGCTTTTAACCCTGGAGCATGACATGGTTACTATCATATGAAAATTAATTTTCTTTTCTTGCTGGCACACGTAGGTCCAATTGTCTTTTAGGAATCTGGCAGATATACTAGTTAAAAAAGCAAGTTAGATGATCTAAGCATTTGACAAGGATCATATTGATCTCCATAGTTCTCATGGGGGCTTTGGTGACTGTATTAATTATAATCTGTGCAAGTTCTCTATACAGTTGTAAGTAGATGTGTTTTACTGTTAGTAATCTATGAATTATATCATCTATCTAGATATTAAAATAAAAAGCCATCTTTGTCAACCTTCCTTTCTTTGTCATGCATGTTTTTCACTTCCTGTTACATTTTTTAGAGATCTTAATACAATTTATGACTGGTTAGTCTTGCATGGGAGTCTTTCCTCTAGGTCACTTCCCTGGAACGAACTCAGGATCCTCATCACTCTTTTCTTCTTTAAGGTCACACTCCCAAAGTATCTGTTTCTCAAACGTGTTCTCTCTCTCATCCAACCTTATAGTTTAGCACTCTTCTTGAACTATTAACATATGGAGACTTATCCTCAGCTCTGTCTTCTCTCTAAATTTCCCCTTATAAGATGTGATGTGACCCTGTAATTTAGGATACCATGCTGTATAACACCGTATACATGTATGCATATTCACACATTTATGATAACATGCTACATAATGCTGTGTGCGTGTATGTATACATTATGTATATACGCACAAGTGATATTTCATAAATTTGTGAATGTGTTTCCTGTGCATGTGTCCATATGCACAAGCACTTATATGTATATGTCTCTTTGGATGCACGTACTCCATTACTTTTTGGCTGTCTGAAAAGGTCAAACAGTATTTAATCTCAAGCATGTCAGTGGGTTTTATTCTGTGTCTGCACCCATTTGCCTATCTGTACCTGTTACTGTGACCCATATATATTATGTTATAGTATATTTGATAAATAAGGTCAAATTTTGAAACCACGACTTTGATGCTTTGGGTTCATCATTGCTGAAATGTACAACTTACACAGAGAATTCCCTCACACAATAAGCACGGTGGTAGTTGTACTTACATAAAATGTAGGATTAACTAACTGAATGTCCCAATAAAAAAAGAGGAAAGGTTCTTTTCCGAAAAGGAGAAAGTAGCAGCAGCAAAACAAAAGGATAAAGAGGAAAATGAGTAAGTGCATCTAAGTAAACAGAAGTTCAAAGAAATGCTATCATCAACATAAATCATCTCCTTGCATGGGCTCAGACTTGTGAATCTCCTTTAAGTAACTAAGGGCCTCTCTCCTTGGTGAATGTGTGTGTGCGCGTGTAGGAGGAAGAAGGACATAGAAGTAGTTTTTCCTATGCTTTCAGTTGGTCAACAAACCACCAGCTCTCATTTAGTTCTTCACTACTCGTACAGGAAGGTGGTGAAAAACTCCATAATCCTGCGCCCCCTATTATTGAGTTCAAGTAGCCTTGTCACACCCTTCTCACATATTAGTATAACAAGTAGTATGATAAACCAAATGACTTCAGCCTTCCATAAACTAAATGCAAGAGAGTAAAACCTTAGCCCTTTGGTGAGGACTTGTCCTATTTGGAAAGTGTAAGGGTCAATTGGCCTAGGAGACACAAGTGGAAACTAGCTTGGTCAGTTAAAGGTTTGATTCTATTAAACGCATCCGACCTTCTATCAGACAGCTTTTTGCTCTATGCTTCTAAATACTATGAATGTGCTTTTTTCTTGTCAAAATTTCATGTTAGTATCCTGTATGCCTGTGGTTTCTCTACTGTCTAACTACTGTGTAGTAGGAACTTGAATCTGCAACCTCATGGAGGCACTTTTTCTTGTTTCACCATGTGATTGTTGCTTATTCACCTGGCGGAAGACTACCCTTCCCTTTCATTGTGTGGCTCAGTTTTTCAGAAGGTATTCTGGTTACCTATTGCCACATGAGTATGATTGGGGAGATGCTGTTGAAGTTGTGTGAACTCGACTGGAGGCATTTTGAATGTTTGCAACAGACCTCAAGTCAAAGATCGATGATGAAGCCACCTATGTCACTATACAATTAGCAGTCAATACATGTAGCTTCCGACTTTGGACAGTCTTTTACTGATTCATAGTGAAATGGATTTTTAGATCTAAGCCGTTCATCATGTTTGGAATACCAAAATAGGTAAAAATGGATGGTGGTGATTTTCAACTCAAGAGAACATATGTTAAAAAGTATCCAATGCGCATGCAACTTTGTCTCTTGCATATCTAAAGTATGCTTAACATGATGAATGGCTTAGATCTTCAAACTGATTTAGCATGCACTAGAAAAAGGGGACTCAACTTCATTGGACACTTAGAAGGCTCTTCCTACTGGGAACACACACACACACACACACACACACACACACCCACCATCAACATCATCATCAGCATCATCATCATCAAGACCTTATCCCAATTAGGGTTTGGCTGGGAATATAAGCCACACACACACACACACACACACACACCATCATCATCATCAAGACCTTATCCCAATTAGGGTTTGGCTGGGAATATAAGCCATGACACTTAATAGAATGGAATGGAGGCCTTTGTATTTTGGCAAGAGGCTGTTTCCATGCCCTGAACCTGTGACCTTCAGGTCACACGGCTACAACTCTACAGTTTCACCAAGGCTCCCTTTCTATATATCTGTGCGTACGTGCGCGCTTTTCTGCATTGACAGGTGAATATATGCTTTTCTGACAGGTGAATTAGCAGTCTGGGAAGGATATCAGCAGAGTGCCCTTCACCCAAGGCCCCCCAAATTATCTTCAAAGTCTAGATGTCAGTGAGCAACTCCCTGATTTCTGCACCGCTAGAAACCTTTTTACCAATGGTGTTAAAGCAAGCTCCATGATCTCCCATACCAAATTTCTAAGCTGAGTGCTAGTCAAGGCCTGCTTTAGATTGTCAAGTAAACTTCAGTTGCAGTTAAGCTTAAGAATGTCTGGTATGCATTTAGGTGTTTGGAAATAAAACAGTCTTATCTTATGCACAAAATCAAAAGCTAAACAAGGAGTACCAAATATTTAAACAGTCAGTCTGGCCCAAAATTATCTAAAAGTTGTTATGACTGAGTATGAATTGTATAGATTATTGTAGAATATTAATCAACTTTCCCATGCGAGTGATCCACGCTAGCCTAGCTATTCTTCATGGAGTTCGTAACCTTTTTGCCATCTCATGATTTTTTAAAACTAATTGGACTTCTAGTTGGAACACAAATTAGGATTATTGAGCAGAAATATCCATTTCATATCTGTAATTGGACTTTACTGTTTATTTTGTGCTTCATTTTTTAGTGTTCCAAATAAAACTGTGGTTGCTTCTTAGTTTCGAGCATGTAGAATTTTGGTTATTGTCTTATGTCAGTTCTGTTATTGTTGGCTGAGAAAACTTTCTAGTTTACCCAGTGTGAACCTGACAGTGGCAGTTAACTGCAGATCCAGATAGGCCAAAGAACGACAAGGTGACTATCCTTAATGATACGATTCAGATGATGAAGGATTTGACTGCTCAAGTCAACAGACTCAAAGCTGAATATACATTTCTTTCAGAAGAATCACGTGAGGTAATATGTTCTGTTGAAAAACCTTACTTTAATCAGCATACTGTATCCTATCTTATTATTTTTTCTGTTTCTTTTCTTGTACAAATAGTTAACCCAGGAAAAGAACGAGCTCAGAGAAGAGAAAGCAGCTCTAAAAGCTGATATGGATAGCCTTAATGTTCAGTATCAACAGCGACTTAGGGTTATGTTCCCTTGGGCTGGAATGGATCCTTCAGTTGTTATGGCACCTCCTCCATATCCTTACACTTTGCCGGTTCCCATTCCATCGGGGCCAATTCCCATGCATCCATCTTTGCAGCCATATCCTTTCTTTGGTAATCAAAATCCAGCAGCCATAGCTAATCCCTGTTCAACTTTTCTGCCGTACCCTCCCCCTGGTAATGCCCCAATTCAACAACCATCCAGTCAATACATCTCTCCACAGCCACAGCCAAGCAGTAGATCTCTTACTCCTGGCAAACGAGACTCAAGAAGCAAACCATCAGACTGTCAGCGAGGAGATAATATAGAGAAAATCGATGATTCGAATGATGTAGTGACAAAGTTAGAGCTCAAGACACCTGGATCTGCGCGCCCTATTTCCCAGTCTGATTCAGTGCCGGACCAGGTACATTTCACTAGATGGATGACTTGTTGCTACTCATCTGGTATCACTTGTTTCTTGCGCATGATTTAAAGAATTGATGTGTCATTAGTCTTGGCGCAACGGTAAAAGTTGTCGTCATGTGACCTTGAGGTCACGGGTTCAAGGCGTGGAATCAGCCTCTTGCAAAAATGCAAGGTAAGGCTGCCTACTTTAGGCCATTGTGGCCCGCCCCTTCCCCGGACCCCGCATAGGCGGGAGCTTCGTGCACCGGGGCTGCCCTTTTTTATGTGTCATTAGTCTGATTGCTTTGATCCAAGGTAATTAACAATCACTGTTTCCATCTAGTAGCCTGTTTAACCAAAATGAAATGAAAAACCGTGAAGGTTTCTCAGATTGCCTTTTTTTGTCAACGCTGTAACCTAGTTATCAGATATCTGCAAATGCCACAAACGCATGAAGACAAAGCCAGAACTGCTACTTCACGAGTACTGCAGAGACTAAAAATTCGAAGTATTTTGCAGTTGTTGTCATCGGAAGCTAGGAAAGGGAAGCAGTGGTCCTCAACAAGGAAGGGAATCAGCGTTACAGATGGGAGCAGTCCAAGCAGGCGTTCTTCCTCCCATGGTCTGCAAGAGAGTTCCTCCAACAGCGTGGGAGATGGATCGGTGACCAATAACTGAAGCAATACGGGTTCTACTTCCCTGCAAGAGTCTCCAGCTGCTACCAGTTAAGATGGGTGGGTGCTGGTTGATGCCATGGTCCTGGACTGATTGTATGGATGCAGTGACATCAAGCTCCAGCTATATTAACAAAAGCAAGTGCAATATAGGAATAACAAGAAGGAAGAGAAGATGAAGTCCTTTCTATCATAATAAGCACGAGCCCAATCGTACCTGCTGCAGGCTACAAACTAACAAACAAATTAAGAAACATGATCATAAAGTCGTGATCAGAAAGGCAAATGATATCCTGGAGTACCTGATATTTGGTAACAGTCTGCTGTGTACCCATTCCATGTACAATCTAGTTTGTTGTGTGCAAAACATACTTTTAAATTAAAGCAGGGTGTTGCACCCAATTGAGTTGTAATTTTGTACTCCATTTTTTGTGATAACTGTGGTATGAGGCATATTGCTGTAATCCTGAGTTGAAAATCTTCTCTATCTGCTGTTCTGCGTGCGAGAGATAATGCGGCAAAACAGAAAACTTTCCCTTAATTTTTCTGTTTAGTAGAAAAGAGTAAGCATTAGATGTACAATAATCTAAAAGGGGGCAGGCTCGGTGCACGAAGCTCCTGCATATGCAGGGTCCGAGGAAGAGGCAGCTTATACAGAGTCTATATAATACGCAGTTTTACCTTGCATTTTTTCAAAAGGCTATTACCATGCTTTAAACCCATAACCTCAAGTCCCACGACTCTCCTTCTAAATGTACAATAATTTAGTAAGTGAAAAATGGTCCAAATGGTTTTGGAACTTTCTAAGTTAGATCTCACAGTTGGCAGGGTCGGTCAGGTTTTGCGGCTCTCTGATACATAACTTTCGGCAGATCATCGCCTCGCTGCAGCGATTTACTCAGGATAGTGATATAAGCGGCTATCTGTCTTACCACGGCTGCAGGCACTAAGCACAGAGGTGGCGAATGCTTATTCCTCCGTCATTGCTTTTTCTCCAAAAAAAGTGATTCATGACTCGTTAACCTTCTACCTCCACAGCCATGCTTTTCCTCTTAAGACTCTAGCTAGATGATAAGATGGGGAGCTTGGCGTAACGGTAAAGGTTGTCGTCATGTGACCTCGAGGTCACAGGTTTAAGGCTTGGAAACAGTTTCTTGAAAAATGCAAAGTAAGGCTGTGTACTTTAGGCTCTTATGGTCTGCCTCCTTTTCCAACCTTGCTTCTGCTGGAGCTTCGTGCATCGGGCTTGCCCTACTCTCGCTAGATGATAAAAAGGCTATAACTAAAGTGTTTCTAAATATTTGATCAATGCTGCCCTTACTTAGATGTCCGTGCTTTAGAATTCTCATCTCTTGGACGATCCTATCAACTTCTACTTTTGGTTGTATAGAAAGTAATCCACATGTGATTATGGTTTTGATCTACTAGACATCTTGAGGTGGAGTTGGACCTTGCAAAGTTGGGTTCCACGGAATGTGCTTGACTCACCTCCTATTGGCATTCCTCATTTAGACCTAAACATTGAGTGTAGAGATGAACAAACAAGAAATCAGTGCGTTTAAAGCCATCTAATCTTCCTTGATTTAATAACCCCAATTGTTGCTCCGTTCATCTTACCGTCTTCTAGTTTAATATTTGAGGCTGCTGTACGTTCCCAATAAGCTAAACAAGTTTGACAAAGCAAAGAGTGAGACCACCAAACAATTGTCGTTTCCTCCTTCCACATGCAAACATGCAAAACCTGTTTGCAAGATACAAGTGCTCTGAAAAGTTCACCAGCCAGTCATATAAAACTGAACTGCCGAATTATAGTTGATGGTACGTTTGTCAGTTAAGGGTCCGACTCAAACAAATTCTATCTTCCTGACTTGTAGCTTTCATCAACCCCATGATTTGTTGCGCCTCTTGTCTAACCACATCACCCTAGCTAACCTCTTCCTTTGTCTTTTGCCAAAGCAAACATGCCCATCCATGTACTACTCTCCCGTGCACCTCTGCTGATAAATAAAAGCCCCGGTGCACAAGCTCGCACCTATGCAGGGTCCAGGGAAGGGGCGGCCCATAAGAACCTAAAGTATACAGTCTTACCTTGCATTTTGCAAGATGCTATTTCCAAGCTTTGAATCCGTGAGCTCAAGGTCACACGACGACAACTTTTACCGTTGCACTAAGGTTCCCCTTCAAAGTTGCTAATCTATAACTCCTCAAAATTATTAAAAAGGGCAGCTTGGTGCACAAAGCTCCTGCAAATGCATGGTCCAGTAAATGGGCAGACATTAAAATGCTTATAGTACGCAGCCTTATTTTGCATTCTGCAGGAGGCTGTTTTCTCATCTTGAACCCATGACTATCGGGTCATACGGTAACAACACCTGCCACGCCAAGGCTCCCCTTCTAAAAATGGCAGCCCTAGAGCATGGAGCTCCCGAAAAAGGTAGACCACGAGAGTCTATAGTAAATAGTCTTACCTTACATTTTTTAAAGAAATTATTTTCACACCTTGAACCCATAATCTCAAGGTTACACAATGACAACTTTACCACTACACCTACGCTCCCCTTCTAACATCCAAAAATTGTTACCTGATAAATAAGATAAACTGAACACGAGAAAAGACACATGCTAGTGTTCACTTGATGATGTGGGTGAATCGCAAGCTGACACTTGCATTTCTCATTTCTCATTGAATGTATGTGGTTATCCGCCATCAAAGTGCTGGAACAAGTTCAAACTTGCGAGGTAGTCACAAAGCCACTTGTTTGTAGGCTGTAGCATGGATGGCCCTGCACTAGAATTAAACCCATCTTTGTGCTGATTATTTATCTTCACCGTTCATTTGAAAGCCACAAAAGGAGCAATTTCTGTCGTTAGATGAGGGATGGAGATGATCTGGTACTATACATGCATGGATGATGCTACATATCGTTTCTTTCTTTGCTATATTTCATCTCCACGTGGCACAGGAAATATGACTCTAGCATTATCCATCCATTTTAAATATAAATGAAAAAGAAAACAAGCAAAAATAAAACAACGGAAGATAACTTTCTAACAGAAGGTCACCAACCACCATTTAATTCCTCATAAACTTGGAACGCTAGTGTCCTTCGCCAAGGATCCTTTCTTCTGCCCCCTTGGCAGTTAGCTGTAATCATCCGAGATGGGGCATGTAAGGTCCACCACAAAATAAACTCCAATTCCAACCGTAGATTCAATCGGCTCTTTTGTAAATCCAAACAACTGAACTTTATTTTGAAAATTCCTAAAACTTACTTCTCAGAAGAGCGATGCTAGACGTCCAATTGGCATTTGAGGACATCTGATTCGAGAATTGCAAATCATGAATTTGATTATCCATGGATAATGACATTAAAACCAATTACTCTTATTATTTATATTTGTCTTAAAAAAAATTGTCCAATACAATAAGTCCATACTATCAATTGTATGTTTTCATTGTTATGCTTATCACATTAAAAGATTTGCATGATAGTAATAAATAAAGTCAAATTTAATTAAAATATAGAAATGAAATATAAATATCATTATCGTTTTTGTTATCAAGACCTTATCCTAATTAGGGGTCAGCTACATGAATCTTGTTCCTTCATTCCTCTATATTAAGTGCCATAACTTCATTTAGTCCTAAAGTTTCTACATCTTTTCTCACCACTTCTACCGACACTCTTTTAGGCCTTCCCCTTGCCCTCTTAGAAACTTTAACTTGGATCATCTCACTCCTCTTAATTGGTATCATTTTTTATCTGCGTTAGAAATATCCAAACCATCTAAGTCTAATCTCCCTCGTCTTGTTATATATTGGTACTATTCTTAGGTTTCCTCCAACATTTTCATTTCTAATTCTTTCCTTTATTGTCTTGTTGCTCATCCATCTCAACATTCGTATTTCGGTCCTCATCATATGTACGTGTTATTCTTTAACTAGCTAACACTCTAATTCATAGAGCATTGCTAGCCTTACAGTCGTCCTATAGAATTTTCCTCTCAGCTTGAAACACACTTATTAATCACACAAAACTCCAAAGGCACATCTCCATTTGTTCTAGCCCACTTAGATTCTTTAGGTAACCTTCTTCTCAATCTTTTTGCCCTCAAGTATCAAAAGTGTTCTTTTGAGGGAACCTTTTGGTTATCAGTCTTTACTAATACTCCAGCCCTGCTCCTCTCATTGCTAAAATTGCATTTTATATGCTTTGTATTAGTTTGGCTACTTTTAAATCCTCTAGTTTTTAGTGTGTCTCTCCATAACTTTAGCTTTGTGTTTACACTCCCTTGTCTTATTAATCAAAACTACATCATCTGTAAATAACATGCCTAATAGAATCTCTTCATGAAGATGTCTTATTAACTCATCTACAACAAACATAAAAGTATATGGGCTCAATGCTGAAACTTGGTGCAATTCTATAATAATAGAAAAAATCACTTGTCTCTCCTCTATTTGTCTTAACTTTTGTTACCGCTCTTATATATATATATATATATATATATATCCTTAATTGTGTTCATATATCCTTGTAAAACCTTTTTCTTGCCTAACAGCAACCATATTAACTCTTTATGAACTTTACTATAAGCTTTTTTTAAGATAATAAAGACCATGTGGAGGTTCTTCCTCCACTCCTTGTATTTCTTAATCAAATTAGTTTTTTCATATACTTGTCTCATGCCGTAGCATCTTATCATTCTTTCAAAAAGTTTCATGATATAGCTTATAAGTTTGATCTCCCTATAACCAGTGCAACTCTATACACATATATTATTTTTATAAATTAGTACAATAGAGCTCTTCATCCATTCATCCAGCATTTTCTTCGATTTTACAATCTTATTAAACAATTTTGTCAAGCAAACTATTCCAGTGTCTCCTATATACTTTCAAACCTTTATTGATATACTATCAGACGTTAGGGTCTTTTTTGATTTCATCATTTTTAAGGCCTCTTTTACTTTAGATATTTTAATCCTATGGTTGTATCTATATTATCCAACGTTATTCAGATTTACGGGACTTTCAATCTCTATATTCTCAGGGTAATTGTCATTTAATAATTTTTTAAAGCAACTTTTCCACTTTTGTTTGATATCGTAATCTTTTACTAGTATCCTATCGTTATTATTTCTAATGCACTTAACGCGGTCTAAATCCTTACTCTTCTGTTCTCTTACTTTGCAAGTTTAAATGCATTATTCTTACCTTCTCTTGGTCCTAATTTATTATAGATATTATCATATGCCTAGAGTTTAGCTTCACTTACTTCTCTCTTAACAACATTTTAGCATTCTTATATTGCTGAAAGTTTTCATTATTTTTAATTATCTGCCATGCTTTAAAACACACTCATTTTTCTTTAACTTTTTGCACTTTTTCACTCCACACCAATTATTTTTTTATTAATTGCCTTTTAACTTTAAATACTTCTAAAACATCTTTTGCGACTTTTATAATGGACGTGTCTATATTAGTCAACATAGTGTTTACTTCTGTTTCGTTGTTTCAGTTTCTTTTTACTATCAACTTGTTCATAAATGATGCTATCTTTTCTTTTTTTAAGTTTCACAACTTAATTTTTGGACATTATCATTTTCTTTCTTTTATATTTTAATGTAAATATCTATAACCATTATGTTGTGAGGTTAGGCTCTCACTAGATATTAACTTACAATCCTTACACATTGATTTTTGAGTATTCCTAAGTAAAAATGTTTATTTAGCTTTTATATAGTCTGCTTTTAATATGTATTCATCCCGCTTCTAAAGTATGTGTTTGCTATAGCTACGTTATATACAGAAGCAAAATTGAGGATAACGTCCCCTATCTCATTTATTTCTCCAATATTATACCCTCCATTTACCCTATCATATTCTTACTTTTCTTTTCCTACATAACTATTTAAGTCTGTTCCTATAAATATTTCCTTTATGTTGAAAATTTCTTTTATGATTTTCTCCATATCTTGTTAGAATTGTCTCTTGATTCTATCTTCTAACCCTACTTGTGTTGCATATGAACTTATAATATTTATGATTTTATCATAAAATAAGTTTTATTAATATAATTCTATTACTATTTATTTTAATGTATATACTTTGTTCTTTAAATTTTTATCTACTAATATCCCTGCATTATTTCTATTATTATATTTTCCTATGTACCAGAGTTTATACCTATAAATTTCTCTAGTTTTAGCCTATTTTCACTTGGTTTCTTAGATACAAACGACGTTGACTCTCCCATGTTTCATCATATCTTCTAACTCCTGACTCTTACATGTCAATATACCTATATTTCATGTGGCAATACAAATCTTATTTTCGAGTGATGCATGAACCCATGCCTATTTTCCACTGCACTTGAATTAGTAGCCTTTGTCTATTTCCATTGCATCTGGGATCTGATGCAGTGCGGTCACTTACGGAGAATACCTAAGCCTAAGGGAATGTCAAAAATTGATTCATGGGTAGGGTTTATCAAAAGATTTACTTGTCGGCTGACGCTTTACATAAAACCCTCGTCCTTTATCTAGGCTTAGGATTAGTTGCTATAAAATCATATAGAACTAAAACCACGAAGGAGAAGTATAAATGTATTCTTAAAAACATGTGTTTTTACAATGGTGCACAAAATAATATGGGACAAAAAGACTAGCCAGAAAACACTTTTTGCGGTGTTAGTTCTTAGATAATTTAATTCTGCATTTAGACTGCCAAAATCACTATCCATAAATAATTTTGCAGATGGATCATTAATCCCCTGGCCTGACAAGCTTGGATGCCGAATAGCAATCTTGTACTTCTACTACAAGGGATTTTTTGGACCACTTTAACGAACGACAAGGATCAACAATATGTGGGACCCATCATAGGAAAATGGAGCAGTTGTACAGTACTACCCCACTTTACTAGAAGTGTCTTTACAACCATCCGCTCTCAGACAACTTCCCGTGTATGCAAGGTCTTAAAAAAAGGGCAAACCAATCTAAATATATAACCTTGTATTTTCACAAGAGATTATTTTATGCCTTGACCTCTAGGTCATTGAGAGAAGGGAGTCTTTTCGTCATGTGACCTTAAGAACACGGGTTTAAGGTGTAGAAACAGCTTCTTGTAAATGCAAAGTCAGACTTTGTACTTTAGACACTTGTGGTCTGTCCTTTCCCCAGATTCTGCATAAGCGAGAGCTTCATGCATTGGGGGCTGCCTTTTTACCTCTGCGTCACTGAGGCTGTTGCTCAACCATTGTCCGAAGGCTTGCCTTCTTTAAAACTGCAAATATTTGGGAGTGAGTTAGTGTCGTAGATTAGAAGAAAAATAAAGTGAAAAGAAATCACTATCCCTAGATAACTTTATCCGTGTTTTACTCCCCCCCACCTACCTTAGGAGTAGGTATGTAGGTGCAACGGGCCACGGGAACCTCGTGATGGGCCAAATAAAGATTACCTTGAGCCTAATGCTGACTTGGCAAACAAGCACTGGATATCATAGACGCGAAGGACACTAACAGTAGTAAGATATAATCCAGATGGATTTCATTTCAGGTTCGGAGGACAGTCGCCACAACAAACCACAATACAAGCCCATATAAAAGTCCTGTCCCTCTCTCTTTCTTCTTCCCGTTTTTCCTAAATTCCAGCTCCTTGTACTCCTACTCGTGGATTCGGAGGGCGAAAGAAGCGAGATTTCCAATGGCAGTGGTTTCCACATCTCTCGCATCTCAACGGTCTGGTCTTAAGTCCAAACCCGCAGTCTCATCGCCCCCGCAGTTCTCTGGATTGCGTCGATCTTGCTTCTTAAAACTCGATTCTTCTCCGTCTGGAAACGCTCTTCTTTTCCAGCAGGTCGATGAGCACCTCACACTTTCTGGAAGTCGAAGAGGCAGTAGAGGAGTTGTTTCCATGGCTGGATCTGGAAAGGTAACCGTTTTCTTATTCTTTCACTGCTCAGACGCTTTTTCCGAGCCGGTTCTTGCTTCTCTTCATCGTGCATTTGTATGAATCTTTGTGGATTCCTTGTTCTCTTTTATTTCGTTTAGGTAACGTTTTTGAGCTGGAGAGTTAAAGAGTCTTGCTTTTTTATTCGTTAGAGTCTGGAGTCATTTTAGAATCTAATTATATGAGTAGGATCGAATGGTTGGGTTAGGGTTTTGTATGTGGACATTCTCTTGTAAGCATAAACAATTGAACAAGGAGATTTCTTGGCTCCTCAGCTAGAAGTCTGCGATTGTGCAAGTTTTCGCAACTGATTCTTGCTTGTTTAGCTTCTACGTTTGTGTGAATCTGGTTTTGCTTTTTGTTTTTCCTTTTGATAAGGTAGTGAAGCTGTAGAATTGTTGTTTTGGGATTTTGTTTCTTAGAGTTTGGAACTCTTTGCGGTGATGTTTCTTTTAAGTGTTTTTGGTTGATTTTAGAATGTGAACTTATTCTTTTCTCTTCCCAAAAGCTGATGATAGGATCGGATGATTAGGTGTAACACCCTGGGTTTTTATAATATTTTTTTATAATAATAATTATTATAGTGGGAATCCCAAAATCAAAAGATTTTATTAATTATTTTATTAGAACATTTGTTGAAAAACCTCTGGGTGTTATCTCCTTTTTCAAAAAACATCACGACTACGATTAAAAGATAAATATAAGTATTTAGCAATAAATTTAAGATAATACTAATGTCAAATCCAACGTTAAAATCAACAGTGTCTTTATTTTTAATGACATGTCCATAAATATATAAATGTCATAATCAAATTCATCTAATGAAGGTATACAGTCTATAAAATAGGTTCAAATTGTAGTTCATCTAATTACTCACGTCGAGCTATCTATCAACCAAATCAAAGTGGTTCATACTGCTATCACTATCCCTTTACGGCCTTGCCTCTTCTGCTGTCACGTTCGGTATCTGAGGTATTGCAAAACAAAGCAATACCTCAGCAAGTTATTGCTTGTGTAGGTATATAGACATTTAATGTAATAATAAGGAAAAACAAAAACGAATAGCAATGTGGATATAATGTGTAGGTCAATTATCCATGAAAATATAAATATTATAAGCAATGCTAATATAGTCTTAAAATATAATATGTGATGAAACATGTACCTCATGGATGTAAAACGTGATAATCTCATGTATATAAAACAGGATATGATCCAATATCAATGAGCATATAATAACAAACAGGGTACCTCGAAGTACGTGGGTTCCACGAGTATCCCATAAACTCGTATAACAGATCATGAGTACTCATATCAATTCTCTGAGTGTCCTCACATACAATAACATCTCAATGCTCAACATGCAAGCATACAGAACAAGAGTATGGATCGTTATGCCGCAGTGGCAACCCCTCCAGAGTCTCAACCACTGTTACTCCCCGTCGACACCATAATGGAAGATTTAATGTCCATCTCCATGGAAAGGCTTAGACCGGGAGTATGGACTATTCATGTTACCAACCTCTACTGAAAGCCATGTATGGGCAAGTGTCTATCATATCATCAATCACATAACAAATTCAGAGGGTGGGTGGCCAGCCCTACTCCCTCCTAGCATAACATTCACTGGGTGAGAGCACCTATTATAAATCCCAAAACACGAAAATTGCGTATCTCTTAAAACTAGGAGCACTTATGGCTCACAATTCGCAAGGCACACTCTTTATCCCGGGGTTAGCCTCTCAAAGGATTAGCTACTAAGCCTCCACCATCAATTTTTATGAAAACCCATAAATCTCAGTGATGCAATAAAGAAAGATAATTACTAATCATACATGAGATACGCGGTATTAATCTCATAAAACAATCGATCATGAAAACTCATTTAATACACTATCGAAATCTCATATCGATTATAGCATAAAACGTTGAATCTCACAAAATCTAATAATAAATAAACAGGTGACAATTAATCACAATCAATCATGATGCAATGATAATGCAAGGTTTTTGAAATCAAAACATAAAATTAAATGTTGTCACCTACCTTAATGAGAGATAACCCAAATCAAGCGTGTAATCCTCTTAGCTCGCACGTTCAGATGTACTTATCAGTATCACAATATTGTTTTGTGTTATTTATTTCATCTCAGTGGACTCTGGCGATCCAACTGTTGGATCATTCTCTAAGATCTCTATTTATGATTAGATCCTTAATCCCCACATTAATTGTTATTAATCAGTTCTATCTCATGTTCATTTGCTCATTTTTATGCGCATTTAAAGTTTATACCTTAATCTGACGGTAAGATCATCATTAGATCAACAAATTTTCAAGATCTGGGTTAGATCAATGGTCTGGATTAATTACAAGAGTAATTACGCCTAATCTGATCCTTAGTACCCTCAGTTATTACCTTATATTATCTAGTTGTTCAAGTTTTGGGGCCTGATCACCCTTTGATATAAGTGATTTGGTGCTATTTTATGAATTTAACCTGACTAGATGTGATCATATCGAGATTCTAATGTTAAAATTATGTCTGCATCGTTGAGACGATTCCAACGGACCTTTCAGATCAAAGATCGGGCTTTTGTAACCTCTGGAATCTCAGAAAAACTATTTCAAATCAAAACCCGATTTTACACAGGTTTGTACCGGCAGTGGGGGTTTACACTAGTTTATACCGGTGTCCCTAGTACGTACAGACACTAGAACACCTCGGCGTTCCAGCCGGCCGAGACAGCGAGCGTAAGCCCTCCCGTGCCCGTGTGTGCGCAACGAGGCTCTCGCATGTGCCGTCTGGCCCTGTGCGTCTTGGGCGCATTGTCCATCGGGGACGATGAACTCCGAGTAGTTCGATTTCTTTTTGCTTAATCGAAGCCTCAGATGCTCCGATTTTTTATTTGTTTTCGCCGTTCCTATGATTTTTGGGTTCAAAGATCACATTGAATGACTTATATATCTTATTTGAGATGTCTTTAAGTGGGTCTAACCATGTTCCAAGGTTTTGACTTCTTAGGCCATCCAATGGCTGTTCAGCTCAGATCTAGCCCGGATCTGAGAGGGGAAAGTTAGAAAACAATGGGAAAAACAAGTTAGAGTGTGTGGCTTACTTGATTAGAGCTGGAGATAGGGAGATCGGGGTCCTCTAGTGTGTGCAAAGTTCTGCTCGTTTTAACAGCGTGCAAAGGGAAAAGCTAGGGTTTTTCTTTGGTTGTTTGGCATGGAAATGGAAGGAAAACAAGCTTATGTAGTGGTAGATCCGATTACTTCGCAGGGCAAGGCAGATCACTGTCTATCTCCGCCTGTTAAGGGTTAGGGATGGAAAGGGAGTGCCGTTATCAAAACGATTCCCTCTAATTCGTGTCCCTGCCTAATTACCGAATTGCCCTTTGATCTTAAAAGGTTCATATCTCCCTCATCTAAATTTCGTTTTTGACGTTCTTTATATCGTTCAATTCCTATCAACGTGTACTTTCTAATTTTAGTAGTTTCAAAACCAAATTCTATGCATAAAATTTTTAATTTAATTAATTTATTTTATCACTAATTTAGGGTTAAAAATTGAGGATATTACATTAGGTTACAGTTTGGTGGTGATATTTGTAAAGCATGAAACAACTAAACTAGGATATTTTTGGCTCCTCCGCTGAACTGTGAGACTAGAGTAGTTGTATGGACTGATTGTTGCTTATTTTTGTTCCTGCATTTATCATAGTTTGGACGTCTTTTTTTTTTCCTTTGGTTCTGTTGAGACTGTTAAGCTGGGGAGCTGCAGTTTAGAATTTTTGTCATCTTTTTGTTTACTAGAGTGGCGAAGGCTTAGGAGATGATATAGATGTTTGATGATTTGAAAATTGTTTCAAGAAACATGGTTATTTTATAGTCATGTGTTGGTTGTATTTCTTGCGGATGAATTTGGCTGGTCAATACTAAATGCTTTTTAATCTTCCAACATCATGACAATGAGGAATATGTCTCTTTAAGCTTATTGGTTGATCAAGTCCAATGATATGAGGTTATGACAGATAAAGGGGATGATTTTTAGTCAATTTGAATTGTTCATCTTTTTCCAGGCGACTGATGGGGATAGTTCCATTATTATATGTATATATGTCTTTGTATGTCAATTTTCTGCATTTGTCAGCTAAACCTTAGTGAGGGGGCTATGGGGCCTGATGGTGTACCAATAGAGGTTTGGAAGCATATGGGAGACACTAGGGTAGTTTGGTTGACCAAGTTGTTTAACACAATTATAAAATCAAAGAAAATGCCTGATGAATAGAAGAAAAGCTCTATTGTACTAATATATAACAATAAAGAAGATGTACAGAGTTGTACTAATTATCAAGGGATCAAACTTATGAGCCACATTCTGAAACTTTTTGAAAGAATGATTGAGGAGAGGCTACAGCGTGAAACAAGTGTATTGGAGAACTAGTTTGGTTCCATGCTCCGGAAGCCTACCATTGAAGCTATCTTCTTACTAAGACAATTAAAAAAAGGGCAGCCCTGGTGCATGAAGCTTCCGCCTATGTAGGGTCCAGGGAAGGGGCGGACCACAAGGGTCTATAGTAGGCAGCCTTACCTTGTTTTTTTGCAAGAGGCTAATTCCACGCCTTGAACCCGTGACCTTAAGGTCATATGACGACAACTTTTACTGTTACTAAGACAATTGATAGAGAAATATAGGGAGATGAGGAATCACCTCCACATGGTTTTTATTGACTTAGAGAAAGCTTATGATAGAGTCCCTAGAGAGTTAATATAAAGGTTGTTGGGTTACAAAGGGGTTTCGTATACAGACATAATTAAAGATATGTATGAGGGAGTGGTAACAAATGTTAAGGTGGTAACAAATGTTAAGACCACTAGTGACAAGACTGGTGATTTTCCTGTCACTATAGGATTACCCCAAAGATCAGCATCGAGCCCATACCTTTTCATGTTGGTTATGGATGAGTTAACAAAACATCTACATGAAGAGATTCCATGGTGCATGCTATTTGCAAATGATATAGTCTTACTTGATGAGACAAGGGAGGGTGTAAACACAAAGCTAGAGTTATGAAGAGAAGCATTATAATCTAAAGGATTTAAAATCAGTTGAACTAAGACATAATATATGGAATGCAATTTTAGCAAGGAGAGGAGTAGGAGTGGAACACCAGTTAAGATTGATAACCAAGAAGTCTTTGTAAAAGACTACCTTCTGTACTTAGGATTAATGATTCATGAGAGTGGAGAGATTGAGAGGGAGGTTACCCAGAGAATCTGAGTAGGTTGGAACAAATGGAGATATGCATTTGGAGTTTTGCGTGATCGGCGAGTGCCACTCAAACTAAAAGAAAATTTCTATAGGATGGCCATAAGGCCGGGCATGCTCTATAGATCAGAGTGTTGGGCAGTTAAAAAACATCATGTTTATAGGATGAGTGTTGCGGAAATGAGGATGTTGAGATGGATGAGTGACAAGACAAGAAAAGATAGAATTAGGAATGAAAATATTAGAGGAAACTCAGGGGTAGTACCAATAGGTAACAGGATGTGGGAGATTAGACTTAGATGGTATGGACATGTTCAAAGGAGACCAACAACGGCACCGGTTAGGAGTAAGGCAATACAAGTAGAAGGTTCTAAAAGGGTAAGGGGAAGGCCTAAAAGAACGTGGATAGAAGTTGTGAGGAAAGATTTAAAAACTTTATGACTAAATGAATCATGGTACTTAATAGAGAGGAATGGAGGAATAAGATTCATGTGGCCGACCCCTAATTGGGATAAGGTCTTGATTGATGATGATGATGATGACCTTAGTGACCTCATTGCTGTAAAAAAGAGTCTATTCTGTGTTTAGATTGAGTTATTTGGACAAAGAAAAGCTAGAATGAAAATGCAGTTTTATGAAAGTTGCAGAAAAGGTTTTATCAAGTGGATAGGGTTAAAACGAAGATGTTAATATGGATTCAAAGCTTCAAGCTAATACACGCTCAGCAAGGATTTATATTATGAGTGGTAGCTATATCTGGAGGTTCCTAGATGATTCCTAAGTTATCTTTTGTAGCTTGGGACAAGTATTAAGACCTGACCCAATATGGACATGCTTCTATAGAAAAAGCCCCGTAACATTGTTCAAGTTAGTTTCTCTTTAGCTCCCATGATGCAGTAAATAAGGTATTATGCTGTTGTAATACAGTGGGAATTTGGTAAATTCCTTTGCTTTTGTCTCAATCAATTCCTTGATTTCTTCATCTTCTTTGAGTTTCTTGAATCACTATGCACATAAATGTGTTTTACTAAATGATTACTCATAAACATAAAACTCTTTTGTGACCTTCAAATTTCCAAACGATTTTTTTAACGTCCTCTTGATAAACACTTTCTAACAACGTGATCATATATTCGTTCTGGATGAACGTTTTTTAAGCTAGTTGATTGTATTCTTTTGGGCTATAATTTTGAGGGGGAAATGCTTTTGGTTGGAGGATCTTAAGTTGCTTCCACATTTGAAGCTTGACGCTTTTGTCTAAAGAGGGACGAAGCTAAAAATATTCCACAAGCTATCTGAGATAAATTGTGTTGTAACAGTTATCTAGAACAAGATAGCCAACATTTAGATTTACTTGAAAGGGATCTTTTGTTGGTAAGTTTTATCTGTTTTTCTTTAGCTAAAGCTTGAGTACGTTAGTTTTTTTTATTTAATACATGTGACAACTCTGGAATCAGTTACATCCATTGTTGAAGATGCTGCTGGTAAACTCACCTAGCGCTGTTCCCTACTCCATGTAGTCTTTTTTATTTTTTAATAGAACTTTGTGCTTTTGTTCAAAAACTTCATTCTAGTGCAACTGGCTTGTGGTAACCTTTTATAATTCTTGCAGCTTGTCAATATTACTCCTTGACGTGTTATTTCAAGGAAGTTGAACCTGCCATTTCTGGAGGCATTTTCATCTATGGTCCCTCAGGACCAGCATCTATAATTGTTCAGTCTCTGTTAACTACAGAAAGATTGATTCATGATTGTTTGTGAAGTATCACTAATTTATGATTCAGTTCATGATTACTGTTCTGGTTTTACTGCATCAAGGTTTTAACTTTTGCACTGAGTATTTGTTATTTTATATCATTCTAGCAGTTCTCACAAGAAACTAGCATTTCTTTATCTATTCTATGATACAATAATTTTTGCCAATTCCTGTATTAATTACAATACAGTAAGTTTTTTCCATTTCAAACTATGTGCTATAGTGTGGTTTCTCTGGACATTGAACTTAATCTTTATATACTGATAGGGAATGGTCTTTTCATGTTGGTGGATGTATGTATCAGTTAATATGTTCTTTGTTATTCATTCTTCCTGTTGCCATTTCTAATTCTTGATTATTTTTTTTTCTTTTTCATTTGTTCATGACTGCAGTTTTTCGTTGGTGGTAACTGGAAGTGTGTAAGTAGTCTTTCACTAAGCATTTCGTATCATTCTATTGCATCATTATTTAGCTTTGACTTATTGTGGTTTATTTGTCTCGTTTAGGTATTATGTGCTTCAAATGCTTTACCACTTGATGTTTGTGAAAGCATTTGAACTTCCCCTGCAAGCTCTAAGCTTCCAACCCTGCATAAGAAGGGGGTTGAAACCTTTGCTCAGACATAAACATCAATTTTTATCCCCATTATTGGCATCTTTTTTGCCAAATAGCTCTTTCATCTCATTCAAAATCTGAAATAAAGAAGAAGAAACAAAACAACGAAATAAAACAAAAAAGAACGTAAATATACCACCAAGAGTTTATGAGCTATCCGTGCTCCTTCCCCCCACTGAAAATAGCAATTATTTCATGCAGGTTATATGGGAAAAAAAGAAACTGTAGATTTTCATTTTACTTTTACCTGAGTTACAATAGGGATTTTGTGAATCACTCCTAACCATCATTCATAATTGAATCAGGAATAACTTGATCCTCTAGAAGAGCATTTCTGCAAGAATGAAAAACGATTACCTAATTGTAAATGGTGTTTAGATATTTCTAATATGCTGAAAAGAATCCACCTTGCTTTTGCCTTTACTGACTACCTGATCTTGTGGGTTGTTTAATAGCACTGCATGTCATAGTTGGACATAAAGAGTGGAGTTAACCGACATCGTCTTATTCAGTGTTCTGACCCTCTCGAAAGCATTCATTGTGAGGAAAACCCTAATTCCATTTTGGACTCTCCCCCTCCTTGCATCTTCATTGATGCACTCTCTGCATCTAGCAACCTACTCCACCTCCACCTTCGTACTTTTGCCATCTGCCTCTTTTTTTGGCTCCCCTCTTTTTCCCTTTAGGCTTTTTTAACAGGCTGGGACAACTATTATGGCCCAAGCCCATGGAACTGCAGAAGGTGAACAAAGTTGGCATTTGTTTAGCAGAAACTGTGTATAGTTACTGTTTCTCTCTAGTTAACGTGGGACAAGCCAGGCTTGATGCAATTTATTGAGGTGGCAGAAACTTCTTTCTTTGATCTAACTCTGCCAACAGGTATGTGGTGCCATTTATTTTCTGTGAAGTTTATTTTTTCATGGAGAAGTAACATTGTAGCCTGTTAGAGCACTCGTTACAAATATCTCATGTCTTGTGTTAGTCAACTTACCTCTGTTCTGATTGCTAAGGCAGTCAATGGACTTGAAGGGCTTTTTTCCGAAGGATCCTGTAATTTTGTGACAGGAAAACTTACTCCTAGCTGTCATGTCTCTTCTTCTTCTTCTTCTTTTTTTCTGTGTCATTATCCTATTTGACTAAATAGGTTATCCTCACTCAGCACTGTTTCACTCTCCTGTCTTCTTAAATAAATTAACTTCTACTTCCACAACTGGCTCATACTTTAATCTTGTTTGGCTTATACAGAAGTTTCTTCCAGGTAAATGTACACGCACAAGCATGCAACTTCTGTTTAGTTTGTAGTGCTCGAGTCCATGCTTGTGGCTATGGATATTTTTGTTCTTTCTTTACTTGTAGATTCATCTGGTTGACCTTATTTGCATTTTCTGCTCTGTTTTCTGTAGAATGGGACAAAAGACTCTATTAGCAAGCTTGTTGGTGATTTGAATTCTGTAAAATTGGAGGATGATGTTGGTAAGAGCAGAACTTTTTACTTCCAAGTTGGTTTTGTTCCCCCCCCCCCCCTCTCTCTTGTGTTGTTGTTGTTGTTGTAAATGTTGAACAGATGCACACACCCATGAGCACCTGAAACCTGTGACCTACTACAGGAGAGGCCCTTTTGTTTCTGTATGATTAAATGTCTAAGTTCTAGATGTATCTGTTAGAGTTTAAAGCATGGCTCTTCAATTTGGACTACTTAGAGCTGTTTTGTTGATTAAATGCCCTAACCATGGCATCAACATTTTTACCTGAAATATTGAAAAACACTTATCTTGACTAGGTAATTGATATACATACTTCACAGTGTTAAATGTTTTCTAAGGTGATACCTTTTCTCTCTCTAAAACGCCAAAATGAGCTGGCAGAGCAGGAGGTGACCTACGCTGTCTCTGGGAGAAGAAAGAACAACACAGAACAACTATAAGTCCATAATCAACAGATTGGTAGCTATATCTGGCCCAACAGCTGATTTTCAAACCAAATTGGACACCTGTGGGGCTCGCTACAAAAAATTCACCATGTGTCTTTTCCAGCGCAAAGATACATGGAAATCATGAACGCAATCAAGGGCTTCCTCGATGAGGTCAACAGCTCTCCAACTATACTTCGCCTTAGCCTACAGCCTCTCCTAAATAACATCTGTCAAGATCCTCCATGGCAATCTGGTTCAAAATGAAGAAGTCTGCAACTTATTGCCACATTTAGTGGCCATTATTTCTTTCTTGGTCACTATCTCTTCTATGGTACATAATTGAGAAGTAGATAACAGAGAAAGCAAAAGGTAGTAGAGGCTACAAAAGCAGGAGGCAAACACCAACTCCTGATTTGTTGGCTGCATCCTCTCTGTGGTGCCTAATAACATCGGTCAAGATCCTCCACCACAATTTGGTTCAAAATGAAAAAGTCTGCAACTTAGTACCACATTGTGGCCATTATTTCTTTCATGGCCATCTCATTCACTATTCAATACTGTACTGTCTCTGCATTGGTACATGACTGAGAAGAAGGACAGAGAAAACAAAAAGTAGTAGAGGCTAAAATATCAAGAAGCAAAGTCAAGTGCCTGATTGGAGATCAGTAAGAGAAGTTAAATTTTCTTCAGTGAATGTTTTTATGATTAAAGTGGGTATCATCTTGATGATCTTTGAACACCAGCTTTATTCTTTATTTCGCTTTAACTTAAAATTATATGTTTTAATTCTCAAATGATACTTTCTGAAAGCTGGAATAATACTTTATATTTAATATGCCAGCATAAAACATGACTTGTATGGAAACATGGCAAAGAATCTGCTCCAAGGACCTGATGATGTATTGCTTTTCTTTGTACCTGTAGTCATTCTCTATGTCGATCCTACTAGTTTTCATAGCCTTCTTCTGTTGTCTGATCAAAGTGTTAGGTGCTCAATCTCATTGCCCTTGTCGAAGTATGATCTTCTTTTGGTTTTCTGTTGAGGATGCAGATGTTGTTGTAGCACCTCCATTTATATACATTGACCGGGTGAAGAACTCATTGACTGATCGGATTGAGATATCTGCTCAGAATTCTTGGGTTGGAAAAGGTGGAGCTTTCACTGGAGAAATCAGGTAGCTTTTCAGCTTACAATTGAACACAACAAATCTCTTCTATACTCTTTCCTTTCCTTTCTTCTTCTTCCTGTTTGTCTCTCTTCTTTTTTTTAAAATTTTCCTTGTACCAGATTTTTAAAACTTCACTGTAACTTTATTGGACCATATAGAAGTTGCTTACTTAAAGCCAGTGTCCTATTAGAATGCAAAATTCTAAGAGTGTTTTCTGAACTACACATGGGGCTTAATGCAAGGTAAGGCTGTGTACTATTGACCCTTGTGGTCCACGCCTTCCCCGGACCCTGCAAATGCGGGAGCTTCGTGCACCAAGGCTGCCCTTTACATGGGGCATAATGAAATATGAGTCATGGTAGGCATACACGCTCAAGGGCAAGTGAAGAAGTCTAAGGCGTTCATCATATTTAGAATGACTTAGGCTAGAGATCAAATTTTATGCCCATTGGACACCTTTAGCCTATGTTTCCTTAGGAAAAACAGTGACAATCTATTTCTTTTGATTTTTTTAAAGACCCAAAAGTATTAGTTAGGATCATACAAATGCATTGATTTCTAGTGGATTACCTATTTTTGATACAGAAAATATGATGCATGGCTTATATCTACAATAAACTTTCACCATGCAAGAAAAACAAGTGCATGGACTTCTTCAAACACCCTTATCATGTACGCTTACCGGGACTCATAAAATATTTTCGTTTATATATAAGTACTAAATTCATGCATTTTTCTGTATGCACGTGTGTTTCTATGTATATATTGATCATGGTATCAGAACTCGGCCAATGCAGTTTCAAGTTCTCTGCATTTTGCTTCTTGGATTTGCTGAGTTTTTCCAGCAGTAAATATTCGTCAGTAAGCCGCTAAAAATTATGACACAAAGCAGCCTCTTTGAAACTCAGGCGAGTACTCCCCTGTGACTCTTTTTGGCAAAGTCAGCACTGTGTCTGCATTTTGAGTTTTGATGCTATAGTATAGATATAGAAAAACATTGAATATTTTGAATGAGGAATCTAGATTTTTCTCCACTTTGACAAATTTAGCTTGAATCTTATGTTATAACATCCTTACTGATTTTACATTTTTCCATCTGTAGTGTTGAACAATTAAAGGATATTGGCTGCACGTGGGTTATTCTTGGGCATTCTGAGAGAAGACATATTATTGGCGAAGATGATCAGGTGGGCAAACTTATTCCATGAATGCTTTCCAGTGAAATTCAGTTCTATAATAAAATGATCAGATTAGGTGTCGATGATGATCCACTTTCATTTCCTGGTTTTATGTTCCCAACGTCCATATTACAATTTTGGAAGGCTTCTTTTACTGGAGTTGCAGACAAAACGCACCCATTGTAATTTTGCATACCAAATTGATCAGCATAATTGCTGTGATATGGCTATTTTACAATCAATTTAAGTTAGAAGTTAACTGAAACCTTTCTATTTGCAGTTTATTGGGAAGAAAGCTGCCTATGCCTTGAGCCTGAATCTCAAGGTAATTGCTTGTATAGGAGAAAAATTAGAAGAAAGAGAAGCGGGGAAAACTTTTGATATCTGTTTTCAACAGATGAAAGCTTTTGCAGGTAGGTTCTTCATTTTTGGCCATGTCTTTCTTGTGAATTATGTATCATATAGAAAGAAGATAATGGGATGATCCTGATTTTGGATATATTTATCATTCATGCAGATAATGTTTCTAGTTGGGATGATGTGGTTATTGCTTATGAACCTGTGTGGGCGATCGGCACGGGTAAGGTGGCCACTCCCCAGCAGGCTCAGGAAGTGCATGTGGCCATTCGTGATTGGCTCAAAAAGAATGTCTCTGCCAAAGTTGCATCTAAAACACGTATTATCTATGGAGGTAACCAGTTACCAACCGCAAATTCTGTGTGTGGAACCTGTAAAATAACATTATTCTAGATTTTGCACTATAGTTGGCATATTAAATGTCCAAAAGCAAGTGATAGAGATCAGCAAGTTTTCCACATTTTCTTTATAATTTAAACCTGTTAATTAAGTATGCAAGGACAATCCTATATGGTTACCTGGCTTAACAGTGAGACATGTCCTTTTATGTGCAACTAGCAATCCATCTCTAATTTCAAAAACTGAACAGGTCAAATCATTAAATTGACCCATTATCTGTCTTACTAAAGTCAACATATAAACTCAATACTGTTTGCATCACAGCCAACTTATTTGACTAGTTCAAGTGTATTACTTGCTTGATATTGATGGGCACTGTGCTAGTCTGTGCTGAATCTTTGATCTTTCTAACTTGTTTTAGGGTTAATGTTCTGAGCATTTATTATTCATTGTTTAAAATTCACCCGCTTGATCATTGACATGGCTGAGTTGATGGAGTTTTTATGTTACTATGCCATTGAAAATAATCTGATGTAAGTTCTTGTCTGCTTTCTTATTTAATGTACATTCATTTGATTTTGTTTTTAATTGTTTCTGCAAAGTTGTTTGTGCTCTAAGGAGGGTGAGAGTTAAAAAAACTTCCCACAGGTGTGTCAATTCTAACTTTGGTCCTCTCTTCAGAAAGTAGGCGGTTAGCCTTCTTGAGATGAGAATGAGAAACCCTCTATAAAAAATGATGGAGAAAAGGTAAATCATCTGTTTGTATGATTATTGTATTGGTTTGTGAATGGTCTTTTTGACGTGTGCATGCCTTCCTGTCTGGCACAAAGGAAAATACTCATGTTGGATGTGTTCCATTTGGCCAGTGGTAATTGATCTTCTGTCAGTACTACATATTACCATTGGGTTGTCACTGGAACTCAAAGTCTGTGCTCAAACTTTATGACTCTTATTCAAGGATCTAGATTGCTAAGTTTTTGCCCTTCTCTATGAAATTACATCAGTAACATATGTTCATTGCAGCGAATGTACTTCGTAATATGTGTTCAAACTGATTCTGGCTGCTGTCAGTGTTTTCCTGACGAGGAATCAATGTTTGCGCCCAGGTTCTGTAAATGGGAGCAACTGTGCTGAGCTTGCAAAGCAGGAAGATATTGATGGATTTCTTGTCGGAGGTGCCTCCTTGAAGGTAAGCTCATTCATTTTGGTATTTATAGAAGTGATAGAGTGCATCATTCTTTCTGATTCTGGAGTTGTTGGGTTGCATAATTCACAGGGGATATGGCCAAGCCTTTCATTTTCATGTTTCTAGTTACATGTTACTACTGCGCACACAATATGCATGGAAGCTATGTACATGACATGTTCTGTTTGGTATATTGAACAATATTAGCGTAAGTACGACATGAGTTTGATTAGCCACTAGCTAAACATTTTTTAAATTTGGGCGGTGTTTCAGGGCCCAGAGTTTGCTACCATTGTCAATTCAGTGACTTCCAAGAAGGTAGCTGCTTGATGATCGCTGGTGATTTTGGAGACAAAAGGGGAATAAAGGTCCAAAGGTAGCTCTTCCTGCTACTGATGTAATGTAATTGGTGAGCAACTTATTTGACGGGGTTTTGATCTCCTCCCAGAAAGAAGACAAGAAGCTTTTGTGGTTGTACCATGAAATTTTCATCTACGTTAGATCAATAAATGATCTTTTACCATTATCGGATGTTCTCTTCGGGAAATTCTATCACATGTGAAATGAGGCCTTGTCTCTATGGCAATATTCTCTAATTTCGGTTCATTATGGCAGCCTGATCCTGGAGTGAAGCTTCTCTGTTTCATTTTAACAACACCAGGTTCTTCTAGGTGTTATGCACGCACGCAGGTCAGTTAAGAAATTTGAAATGCTTCATCTGTTAAACCCTTCTTGTCAGGGTCTGGAGAAGGGTGGACCATAAGAGTCTAAAGTATGCAGTTGGACCTTGTATTTCTGCAATAGGCTATTTCTATGCCTTGAACTCATGATCTCAAAGTCACATGATGACAACTCTATCGTTGCACCAAGGCTCCCCTTCTAGGCCCTTCTTGTAGATATAAATATTATTGAATGCATTTTACGGTAAGCCTGGAGTAAACCCATGGCGATCATGGTTACAAAAAGTTCCTTCTTTGGGGTTTGGTAGTATGATGGGTGTTTTACATGGAAGTTTGCGAGTTTATATACAGGTAAAGAAGAGATAAGAATTACCTGCTTTTGGAGCTGAAATTCCTAATCTTTGACAGTAAAAAATATTGATAATATGTTTAACCCAGGGGAGAAGAGAGACGATCGGCTCCAAATTTGCAATTTAATATGTAGTATAAATGAATGTTTTCATCCGCTTTGAGTCCATCCAATGGACAGCGGACGTAGGAGGATGCTTCTTGACATGGTTCCAGTGGCTATGGCATTGTCGATTTGGAATGAGACAAACAGTAAATACTGTTAAGCTCAGCCATAATAAAATGTTACGCCGGCCTGTTTGGTTAGCATGAAAGTGATTTCAGTGAAAATCCGTACTAGTCAATGGGTATGACAACTTGGAATAAGGATGACTTCCTGACAGTTAAAAGAGCTAACTAATTCCCATGGGGACCTTAATTTCTAGCTGGATATGGCTTCTCTGTGGAACCAAACAGGGAGAATTAAGTTGAAAATGGATTTCAATTTCCATCGGCTTTCTGCTAACCAAATGGGCAGCCCCAGTGCACGAAGTTTCCGCCTATGTAAGATTTGGGGAAGGGGTGGACCACAAGAGCCTATAGTATGCAGCCTTGTATTTTTGCAAAAGGCTGTTTCCAGGTCTTAAACCCCTGACCTCAAGGTCACATAACAACTTTTACTGTTGCACCAAGACTCTCCTTTGCAAAAGATGCAAAGGCAATATCAAGTCCTCCCAAGTTCCACCGTCAGACGGACGACATCTCAGTCGACGAGAATTCTTATTCCTGGGCAAAGTTCCTTCTTTTTGCGTTTTGATTCCTTTATAAAGTTTTCGACCAGTCAGGGGAGAACAATTTTTCTCTCGATCCCGAATGGGAGGACATTTTAAACTCCGCATTCAGTGATCTGTGATGCATGATTGAGAGCAAAGCTTCCCATGTGACTATGCTGGCAAGCCTGCCATTGCTGATGCAGGTGACTGAGAATTTAGGGCCTGTTTGGAAAACTGAACTTAATTGTAACAATAAAAACAATTAAATCCAGTTTCCCAAACACGAACTTAGTTTCCCTGTAGATTAAATAATCAATTTCTGGTTAAATCTAAGAAAATTTTAACGTTTAGAAATTCTAATATAATCAGCACCCAGCTAATAACACAAGGTATAGAGATACTACTTGAACTTTTCTCAGTCAACACAGCGAAACTTCTTGATCCAACGCCAACCAAAAAATAAATGATAGAATGCAAAAATGTTGGCAGTGCACAAGCGTAAGATGTGAAATCTACACACCATATTTTGCAATATATATTTCATCGTCACGCATTACATTTGCTGAGAAAGACTGAACAAGAGGCCCCCTCATGCCGAAGGATGTACAGCAGCATGGGAGGAAATTTTTACCAGAACCATCTTTGTAACAGCTAACTGATTGGTAGCGAAGCACTTCGGTGGTGTAAGCGGTCTTTACGAGCCTGTCAAAGCTCTAATCGCTGGAAAACTGCCATCCCCTTTCCACACTGCATCATTCATAGATGGAGACACAACTGGGGATTGCAGGATCAACTTCAATCCAGTAAGATCCCAAAAGAATTGAATATCGGCTTCCTCTCATTTCACCTTCCCCTCATGCCCATCCCTTTCTTTTTCTTAAGCCAGCCATTTGATGTCTACAACTTCCGAGTATTCAGGACACCAGAAGGGCTAGGGACATTGCGTGAGCTCATGCTTGCAGTTCGAAGAAGCCTTCGGAATTCCGACAAGCTTATCTTCCCATCTTTGTCAATGTCAGCTTCCTCTAGGAGTGGCTCTATTGAACCCTTCAAACCTGTTTGCTGCAGAGGAATCCATATATAAATTAGATTATTCTATTTGTGGCGAGGATATGCTAGAGTTCCCCATGAATGCAGAGATCTGCTTGGCAGAAAAGTGTAACATGATAAACAGAAATACCATTTTCAGTTCCTCAGGGGTGATGTATCCATCTCTATCCACGTCGAATTTCTCAAAAGCGGCCTGAGACTGCAGCTGCCATCTTTCAGAGTCATGCTCCTGCATCTGGTGTATATGAAGAGTTGCTGCAACAAATTCTTCAAAGTCCACAAGTCCGTCTGTGTTGCTGTCCATCTGCATCAAACAAAAAGGCAATGCTGGAGTCAAAACTTCAAGGCATGATGAATTTATCTGCCAAGTGAGACTACAACCAACATGCAGTATGTATATTCAAGGCCCTATAATCACTAGTTGTACTTCATCTGCACAACAGATCTAGAGCTTCTAAAGCATTTATGTCAGCCTTTGATCTTTGAAACATGAAAATGCAGAATCCAGGTCTCGGTGTTAGGTGGTTATCAAAGTTAGGCAGAGAAAGAAAGGCTGTAAAAGCGAGATAGATGCAAAAGAGGGAAGGGGGGAAGGGTATTGAATTTCAGTTATGTAAGTATAAAATTGTTCATATTTGTTTACAAAGGGAAAGTGGGTCTCCAAGAATAATAAAGCGTATATGCCACAATCACAAGAAGGCTGCAAACCCTTTTGCCAATATAAGACTGAAGACAGTAGTAGGTTGTTGAAAAGGATACCCCACTGATAAACCAAACAGTAGGCTGGCTGGTCAGACCTGGCAAAATTCACCCATAAACAGTGGTTGACTGCAGCTAATAGTGGAAACGACGGGACCTAAAACATGTCAATAATGCACGATGTCTTTCACTAATTAGACAGATTTTAAGTATCTTACTTCAGTTCTAACATTACCTTGAGTTGGAAATAGTAAAATGTATGGTTACATAACCGTAGAAAATTTCAGATCAGAAGTTTTAAGTGGACCGCTAAGTTTCTGAAGTGATAACTTGATGACCAGTAAGAACGGGGACCTCAATGATCTTAGTTTATATAGCAAATAAACTTCGATATATCTAAAGTTACAATAGGACCCATGATGCGAGACTACACAACAGTGATACTTCAGTTAAAGTGCACACCTTGTAGGAGGTGCATAAAATACTGACTTACACTGAAAAGTTTTTAAGGATATGTTCTATCTAGCAATACTTTTTCTCTTTGCAAGAGCAGTTTAAACAATTAATTTAGGACAAGACGAGCTAGTAATGAGTTGAACAGTGCCCAGAAAACAGAAAAACCAAAGAAGGGAAGCAAAGATGTCACTGGTTGTTGAAGTTGGTAAATATCTGACCCTATCACATGCAACTAATCCACCTTAAAATTAGTATCTGCCCCACATGGACAAGAGGCTTTTGGATACCTAAAAAAAGCTCTGGTGACAGCCTCTAGTCTTTTCACATACGGTCCATGGATAATCCACTCCAAATCACAGCCATTTGATTACATTGGGGGATCCATTCCACTAAAATTGGGCCACAAATTGAAGCCATGACAAGCTTAATACCTAATTTAAGAGGCCAAACTTGTCTCTATTTTGGTCCTCTTAGAAAACCAATCTGACGACTCATTGACCTAAAAGGATGCTTCCCCTGTTGACTGGTCCATATTGCACAACATGGATCAATCGAACTTCACTTAAAGAGTCATGTAGGAGTTATTTTTTATCCTCAGCTTTGATAGAACTAACTTGCAAAATAGTAAAATAGTGCTTGATTCTCAATTGAGATATAATAAAACAACCATAGTTACGAGCAGCTTGTCATTTGGTCTACAGAAGAAACAATTTCATAGAAAACAGCTTTGAAATGGCAGAACTGCCAAGCAAATTCTTAAGTGATGGAATGCCTAATAGATTGTTCTAGCCAAGTGTAAGTCAAAAGCAGAACTGAGCAGTCTGCAACTAGGGCTTGTTTCTTTATGTTGTTAAGTGTTCATAGTAACCTGGGACATAGGAATATATGGGTCAGGGCTATCACATTAAGGGGATATGCAAATGAATATTTTTGCACATATTCAGGAAGTGCTGCTCACTCATACACAAATATGCATCTATAAGATGGAAAATATGGTACTGGACCAAGTTGAAAATGTCAAACAAGAATGAAATTGGGCTTAAGGATATCGGCATACCGCTTGAAGAATCTCCAGAACACGAGGTTCCTTCATTTTCCAAGGAAGGTCTTTTGCAAGAGCCTGCACAGTGACCAGAAATTATGATGACGCGAAGAGCAAATTTTGGCACAATCTTGTGGATGAAAGTAGTTTAAAAGCTAGCAAGTGATGGAAAGGAATAGCTAATGTTATCAGTTCACACTAGGGTATATAACATCAAATTTAAATGAAACTGCATCCTGAAGTGAAGAATAGATCAGGTAAATCATGAATTTACGAGGAAATGACAGACCCTACCAAAGTATCCTGGTGCAGAAACTTAGAACTAGTTGACAATGAACCACTTTATATTTTGGTAATTATGTATTACTTTGACATCATCGTCTATGGATATCATAGTAGCATTTCATCATCATCATCAAGACCTTATCCCGATTAGGGTTATGTCACGTGAACCTTGTTCCTCCATTCCCCTCTATTAAATGTCATGGCTTCATTTAGTCCCAAAGTTTTTAAATCTTTTCTCACCACTTCTACCCACATTCGTTTGGGACTTCCCCTTGCCCTTTTAGAACTTTCGCCTTGGATCTCCTCACTCCTAACCGGTGCCATTTTTTGTGTCCATTAGACATGTCCAAACCATCTAAGTCTAATCTCCCTCATCTTGTTACTTGTTGGTGCCGCTCCTAAGTTTCCTCTAATGTTTTCATTTCTAATTCTATCTTCTTGTGTTGCCACTCGTCCCTATCAACATCCGCATTTTGGAGAAGCTCATCCTATGTAGCATCTATCTCCACAGTTCTTATGATTTGCTAGCAAAACATTTTAAGAGGAAGAGTGGATATCCATTCTGACCTCTACTAACCCAGACATTGAACAGTTTTCAACCCCAGCTAAAATGAGAACAAAGTTCAACCACACTTCATTCCTCCATTTAGTCATTAAAGATTCACAAAAGCATAAACCAAGATCAGGACACAACTTTATATTCCATCTTGTATAGTTCCATTCAGACCATAATCATAATGATTCAACTTTAGCTGTTTATTCATAGAATTCATAATTTTCCATTAAGACCAAGAAGCTTTTATGCTTTGACTGTGCATCAGGTGGTAATAAAACAAGCCTATTCATGTACTATAGTGAATGCACGATATGGATGGGGGCCTATAGTAAGTAAAACAAGTATACATATGGCTCAAAAAGTGGTTTTAGACATTCTTGGCTTGGCCCTAATATATTTAACAAAAGTCTGGATATGACAGGAATGGAGACAGGGACGCTGGCTGAATGGGGTCTTAGTTACTAGAAGCAGGGACAGGAATGGAAAAGCAAGAGAGATAATGGGTTAAAAGGATCCTTCTGGTAACCATTTTGCTAGCAGATTTATAGCAAATAAGTCAGTCATTGGCCAAGTTGACTTGATCAGTCATTGAGTAACTAGTGAAAAGTAAGAAACATCATATAATGAAAAGGAAAATCTACATTTAAACTTCAGAAGACTTGAAAACAGTAGAAGCAATAAGCAGCACCTACCTAATGTGATGGGAACCATCATCCCACTTTATTTTTATTTTTATGTTATGTTATATTTTAGTTTTACTTTTGATATTTACTACTAAGGATATTAGGTTTCTTAGTTATGACTTAAGTAGGGGCAATTTTGTCTTTTTAAATTAGGGTTGGATGTCTCCTACTTAAGATCCTTTTCTCTTTTGTATAAGGAGTTTTTGATAAACAATGAATGAAGATTTCGTTAGACTTGGTGGATTTCTCATTCTAGCTTCCTTCGCATGGGCATAAAGCTGTGTTCAATACAGGGCCAAATTACTGTTATTTCATCCTGTTCTGTAAATCAATAAATTTTCTACTTTATCTTTTAACAAAGGATCTTTGTGCTGTGTGTGGTTACATGATTTGCGTCGGTAATAATCTATGATAGTTATTTTGCGTTAAATTTCTAAAACCCTAGGTCTGAAGCTTAATCAAGACCATTTATTAATCTAAGGAGCAATCTGGATTAAATCTTTGACCTTACCTTAATCGGTAGAGATCTTGGATGATTTGTAGATCCTAGAATTCATTTAGGCCATTTATGCTTATTTAGGCTGTTTTCTGCATGTCAAAAATGCTAGTAATAGTTCGATTCATGTTTTTTTAATATTTAAATTAATTCTGATATGATCTTAGCATATAGATTAGGCTGTTTTGCATGTTTTCCTACATAAAATGACAAATGGGACAGAAAATATCCCTAAAAGTAAATGCTAGACATATCCAATTTGAAAAGAGACTCAAACTGATCAATTTTATCGAAAGAACTACATAAATAACTCATGATAAATTATAAAGAGCAATATAACTAAATTCTGACAGCTTCAAGTTAATTTCATAATCATCCATCAGGACAAAATAGCATACCTGTCTCATTTCTTCAAGACTAATTGCACCACTTCTATCAATGTCAATTGCATCAAATTGATCCTTGAGATCAGCTATTTCCTCTTCATTAAGTGTAGTGGCTAATGCCTTCAGAAAAAGAAATATCCAAATTAGAAAATCAGGCCTATATCAGAAAAGTCATACCAGGACTTTTCAATAGTATGGTAAACAAAGCCATGTACATTTCCCCCGAAAGGAACTAAGATAAAACATAACAGTGTGTACCCTTAGTGCAAACTGCTTTAGACGGCTGTATTTCACAAATTGTCGCATGTTGGATAGAACAGATATATCCACAGGAATTTCCGATGCATTTCCTCCCTCTCTAACCCAGGGATGAGCTGAAAAAAGTAAGCATCAACAGATATTCTATAACTCTTAGAAGTCAAATCAAAATAGAGTCAGGACTCGCATACACTGCTCCAACTCTAGAGACAAAAAGATACTCAACATCAGATAACTAAAATGCTCAACAAGCATATCGTGTTTACATCATCATCCAAAGTGCATGAACTAGTTTGTTGGAACATTTGATTCTCAAAATTTAATCTAAGAAAAAATGTTTGAACTCATGCAACAATTTTTTAATATGGGAAAAATCAGCTTATTTATCAGGAAACAAGCGGCATATAATGTTGTGTTTTATAAGGACCCAAACTTGACACATACACAAGGCTTGTGCTGCAGTCAGTCTTGCACGAGGATCCTTAACCAATAGCTTCTTAACAAAATCTTTTGCACTGTTACTTATGCTTGGCCATGGCTTCCTGCGAAAGTCAGGTTTGTTCCTTAATACCTGCAAATCACAAGCAGAGAAAAAACTTAGGAAGGTCTACAGCAATGCAAAGATTGAAAACAGATATGCGTTCGAGTGCAATTCGCTGAAGACCATCAGGCTGTAGTACTTAGTGACTGCTTTGGTTACATTCATTATGTAGGATGTGTACTCCACATCTTGCAATAACATAGAAGATGAAGTTTTCACCATTGCATCCATGTCTATCTTTTTAAACTGCAATTCATGATTTAAGTAAATACAACAACTCTATTTATTTAATGGAAATGGGAATCCAAGCCCACTCTGTCAAATCAAAATTATGGTTGAGTTCATTTGGGAAAGAATCAGGACCTCGCATGCAAAATATTGTAAAGCCAAGAACCTAAATCTAAACAAAAATGACTAAAAGAGAAGTTTCATTCACAATTGATTATTTTCAGCAGGAGACAAGGAATCAGCTCTCAGAAAATCATATGCTCATTTACATTGGCATTAGTAATGGCATAACTCAAATCCAGCATATATAACAAATGCAATAAGCAAATATGGAAGAAGGCTTACTGTTTAGCAGGTCTTTGTGTAGGAATTGAGATGAAAATAGTTGAAATTCGTTAAGCTACATGACCAGCTAGTGCTGGAGAATAGGAGATGCAGAAACAGAATCATTATGTAAAAGGCCTGGTCATACTTCACACTGCTAAAACAGAAACAGCAACCACTTTAAGGATGGAAATAATAGGTTTCATATGTTTCGAGAGTCTAGTCAAACATCAGCACATAACAGTCTAACCCTAAGAAAAAATCAGTCTCGAGGTGTGGATCTCTTGACTAATTCTTTGAACACAAATTAGAACGTAGAATTAACAAACAGATATGAACTTCCATTTGCTTCTTTTTTTTTGTTATTAGGTTCTGAATGGTTACTATTAAGTTTTCTTTCAGTTCAAGCAAGAAGCATCATGGACCTTTCTTATTAAAATGCAAAATGAAATGGCAAAAGGAAGCGTCAAGCGTGTCCACTTAATCTTTAAATCATAAATAACCTACCTCCTTGAATATTCCATCCTCTGTTTTATCCCAGAATGGACGCCTTCCACAAAGCAATATGTATGTAATCACACCTATGCTCCAAACATCTGATTCAGGTCCAGATTTGCGTTTCAATACTTCTGGCGCGACATAATAGGCACTACCAACAATATCTTGGAACTTCCTCCCTGCATTGAGCCAACGCCATTTCAACAAGTCATGTCGTAACCAGTATTACAGAACTTCCTGATTACTATTGAAAATTTTTGTCCCTATATTCTCCTTGCATAGTCAGATGGAGAAACCATAGGAGAACCAAAATAACACAGTTTTCCACTGACCTGGCTTTATAAAGTCTGACAGACCAAAATCAGTCGCCTTTAGGGGTGAGTTCTCCTTTGTTGACTTGAAAAGAAAGTTCTACACATTAAAATATAAATATCACAATCTTATCCAGCAAGCAATAGATGAACATCATTTATCTGTCTTTAAATCCACATAGAAGTTAAACATCTTCACTCAATAGAATATTACCTCAGGTTTCATGTCACGATGTACCAAACCGTTTAAGTGACATTGAGCTGCAACCTTGAGCATCTGACGCACTATGATTGCGGCATCTTTCTCTGTATAACGGCTATCCTTTCTGAATAAAAAGAATCATTTAGAGAACAGCATTTCAAAAAAACTTCTTGGTAAACAAATATTTAAGGTACAAACATCATAGAGCCACGACTACTATCAATAGCAATGAGTAAATTAAAGTGACAAGTAAAAGACAGATTTGCATAGAAGAAAAGATACAGTAGAAATATTTAAAATTGGATCACACTATTACAAGCAAAAAGATGACAACATACAGATATGGGGGATAACTACATTCTGAGTAAAAACATTCAAAAGAAAGGATGGGTTGAGAAAATCTTACTTGGCTAATATCCGGTCCAGTAGCTCTCCACCTTCACATAACCTGTTAAGAAGCACAAAAAGCATATCACCACACTAAAGTCTTGATTATCTAACTTCTCAAAAGTTTGAGCAAATGGACTAATCCGAGCTGCAAAAAGCTAGTGTATACAAAAGGTAAAGCATGCAATTACCTCCATTAAGAAATACTATTAGGACTGATTTTGAAACGGTACGAGATACAAAAAATACATGTCATACGAAGTGTAAACTGTTTGCTTTGATCAGAATGGTAAAGAGAATTCTGTGATTTAGATTTCTTTTATAAAATCATGATCCGACACTACAAACCTTGAGTGCGGTGACTTGGGCAATTATTCTGGTAGTTGATAGTCCGTAAAGGTAATACACAGTGGAGACTCAAAGTTTTCAATCAAGGCTTGCAAATAGTAACAGCTAAAAGTTCCAAGTATAATCTTCAAGATATGATTGAAGTGGACCATGAAGTAGTAGTGGCCCATCAGATCAACATCTCAGATCATTATATATGCAATGTTGATGCCCCAAATTGGTATAGAAGTGATGCCCTGTACAATATTAGTGCATGACAACAGGCAATCAAGTAATATACCAAAATGGGCTATTCTAGCCCTTGCTTAAGGGATCTTCTTACTCGGTAGATGACATCAAATGGAATAGGATATAATTTCTACAAATTTTTGGCTGGAGTAAATTTATGCCACTTCATGCTCATAGATGTGAAGTATTCCGATATCGAATGTTATAGCTAGATTGTTTCTATGATCCTGAGATTAAGAAGAACACGGAGATCCTTCAACTGTAACACGTCAATAACCTGACCTAAACATAAAATCTGAAATCTACAGACAAACAAATGTTCCAGAACTTGCTATATTATTCCTAAGGACCTATCAAGCAGCAGAATTGGCTAAGGGATCATGTTTCTTTGTTAGTCCATTTAGCACTCTCCTATATCTTGCTTACAACTCAACCAGGCAACCAGGAGATGTTTTCACTTAATATTCCAGAATTTCGTTTATATGGTCCACAAATAAAGTACAGATGCTACAGGAACAAAGTCAGACTGATAAGAATAAGAAAACCAAAGGGATATCAATCATATCATGCAGAATTAAACACCAAACCAAAAAATTTTCAGCCGAATGATAATTTAAATAGTATAAGCATAGCAACAGAATTTTTGAAGAGTTGAAACATACTCCATAGCTATATAGACATAGGAATCATCTTCAAACGCATTATGGAATTGAACAACATTCACGTGGCCAGTCAGGGCTTGCAGTATCTTGACCTCTCGCTTAACATCATCAACAGCAATAGGAAGGATCATCTGCCACCAAAAACAATATTTTCAAAATATTACTAAAGAAGTAAGAAAGCCTAGTAATTCTTACTAAATGCTCTATTTATCCTGCAGCCTTACACATTTTATCATATTCTCTATGAGCAGGCTAGGCATGAAATATTTTCTTGGTTTATTTCTTCCATTACTAGATGCTTCTTTGGGTAACAGCTAAATTTTTAAAGGGTATGTACGGTAATCCAATACACTGAATGCACAGCTAGGTCTCAGTACTGGATTCTCTTCCTCAGACTTGATGGGAATGTGGTACAAGAGAAACTCCAGAATTTCCCAAGTTTGAATGATAAACCAAAAAGGTACTGCAGAACCATAATATGGGAGTTGTTGAGACAGTGATCTTATAAAAATGATTGGCTGGGATCCTCCAGGTAAGATACTCTTCAGATGCTAGACCAAAAGGGCTAATGGTATTCTCCACAACTACACCATGAGAGCTAGACCATGGATAGTATTCACACCTCTTGGATGCTCCAAATAAGGGTAGGTGAACCTCAGTTCCAACCAGCAAAGGGTAATAGGATCAGTTAAGAAAGAGCCTTTCTTTTAAAACTTTCTGCAAAGCAGTCCTCATTTATACTGGGCCTACAGGAATTACTATGTGACTGAAGCTTCTCAAGTACAGAATTGAGCTTCCCACTCCTTGTAATTGAAGATGACTCTCTTCAGATCATAAGGTTAGTGGTCAAATAAGGATCACAACCCTAGCAATTCATGCTAAGCTGAAAAAACAAATAAGAAACTCTTTTCGGCAATTTTTACCAGGTTTCCCATATTGGAGGAAGCAGAAACTACAAAGCCAGACAAGCTAAGCCAAAAAGAGGCGAGATAGTGCAACACTTATAAATAATGCTCTAGAGGCTCATGGCCAGTTTCATACACTTCCAATTGGATCTTACATGCACATCAATAATAAATACTAGTAGCAGTATTAACAGCAATACGAATAGCAGAAAGAAAGATGACAACAATAAAAATGACCAATAATAATGCTACAACTTTCATCATCATTCTGTCATAAATGCTGCATTTTGTAGTTCTGATGCTATCAATATTGTTTATAACAACAGGTACTTCCCTTTTCAACTCCCAGGCCAAGAGGTGAAGCTAGATGTGATTCTATCGATGCTAAGTAATCTCTGCCAGTCTACCCCCGAAGCTCTAGTCTGTTTTGAGAAAAATATTGGATCCTTTGTCTTCCTAATGAGAACTACCAGACAATGGTTCTATAATGTTGCAACCATGGTTAGCAGATTGTAAAATGAATTTGGGAAGTGAAAATCGAAGTGCAAGAGAAAGAACCCCGGAAACATGAAATTTGGAAGCAGTAAGAAATCCTGTGAGAAATGCAAATGGGAGAGGTTTTCATAACAATAGAGGAATGTTTAGGAAAACACAGAAGAAACATTCACAAACGACAAGAAAACGTCTGCAATAACACGTAAGAACTGTTTGCAAAATATATTATAAGACATGGTAGAAAAAATGGCAAAATGAAACATGCCTCACATGTATTTCACATAAATTTTCATGGTGTTTACCATAAGTTTTCCAGGTGCTTCCCATAAAAATTTCCTGGTGTTTTTCATAGCATTTCGGAGTGGTTTCCCCCTCTTTTAAGAGAAGTTTTGCGTCAGTTTGGGAAACAAGTTTCCCACTATTTAGAGGAATTTCTGATGACTATGGTCACGCAATATTCCCCTAATGCTGAAATGGCAGTTTAACTATAAGTAAGATTCTTCAAAAACTATTAATCTAGGCACCAACTCCATCAAAGGAAACATGTATTGGTATAAAATTACACTTAATGCTAAAATTTGAATCTGTAGCTTATATCCAAACAAAAGATACTGAGTTCAAACTGACAACTAAACTTTGTCTAGGTCATCAAATGAAAGCGATCTCCAAAAAGTAGAATCCTTTAGTTTCTTAGTGTGTTCATAAGCTATCATGTGGAGTTGTACAGCAAACATCTTATTTTTGTGACATTGACACTGATCGCGCAAAACACTCCAAATTTGTTGGCAGCTAATACAAGTCTAAAATTCTCCTTGAAGAAGAATATTGCACGCACAATCAACTTCATCGTACTTTCCTTGCATGTAAGAACTCTTCAGTTCAGTGTGATATAATTACTTTGTACAAGTTCCACTATTTGACTATTGATGATAAAGATTCTTCCACCATTCATTTCATGCACGCCTAACTAACTGAAGTTTGGAGTGATCACTAGAAATTCTGGACTGTACAGACCTCATAAGAAATCATACACAAGAATAATCATTCAAACAGATTTCTCCAGTCACTCAGTTTTAGGTGAAAGATAAATTAGAAGGACAAATTCCTTGCACAAGTGCATATAGTCTGAAAAAGAAGAAAATGCAGGTTGCTGAAAATGAAGAAAACACCACAATAATGGAAAGGAAAAGAGAAGAAAAGTTATACTATCCAAAATCCTTTAAAATCTACCAGAATCGAGACCCTTATCACCATAGCCAAAGGCATAAAATATTACTACTCAGGAACCAACCTAATAATTTCCAGAAACCAAATCATTTCAGATAAAAAACCAGAAAAATGAAAGAGCCATCCGCAAAAACACAATCAAGATCCTACCATGAAACCAATCATATCAACAGCAAAGAAACCCAACTTCACCCTCAATCAGAGACCCAATTTCAGAAACAGGAAATGGGAATTTGAAACAATTTCAAAACCCAATTCTCAAAATACCTTGTTCTTCTCAATCCTCTTAACAGCAACACGATCCCCATTGGCGTTGTCAGTGGCAACAAACGTGTAACCAAACTGCCCATGTCCCAAGAGCTTTCCTATACTATATCTCTTATCAAAATCCTTCGCATATCCAAAATCTGTCCGTTTTCCACAGGGAACAATTCCACTTGGCCTTCTTGCTTGCCCTTTGCCCTTGTTTTGCTGCTGGCCTTGCTGCTTTCCTGGATTTTGCCGCCTCTGCTGCTGCTGCTGCTGTGTTGTTGAAGATTTATTATATTTCTGATTGTTGTTGTTATTGCTGCTAGAACCGCTGACTCTTGTGTTGGAAAGGCAAGCACCCATTATGATTGGCAACAAAAAGAGTTTGGGATAACGGAATTGGAGAGCAAACCATGAAATAAAAATCTGATTGCAGAAGGAAGAGGAAGGCTTGAAGCAAGGAGGTGGAAGATGGCAAGAAGGAGAAGGTGGTCAAAGGAGGAGACTTTCTTGAAGGAGAGAGGAAGAGAGGCCGGTGCACAACCCCCTCTCCTTCCTCTCTCTCTCTTCTTCTTCCTCTTTCTTGTTTCTCTCTCTAGCCTTTATTTTAAAAAAGAAAAAAAAAATTTACACACATGATTATCTTTAATTATTATATTTTAGTACTAACTACTAACTAATATGTCTTTTTTTTCCTAGAAGACAATTTCCATATCTGTAGTTGGAAGGAAATCGGCTAGTAGGTGTTCTGGGCTTATCAAGCCACAAAATCTTGCACTCTCTCTCTCTGACAAGCATAGTTTACCTCCAAGAAATTACAGCCATCCGATCCTTGATCGAGGATCTACAAATGGACCTTTGCTCATTTTAACTTATCATTTGTGCGGCTAAGATTATCCAGATGTAATTAGATTTATAATCTACGGTCAGATCCGTAGACGACCTATAAAGATCAACTCTGATCTTTTCTCCGTAGTAGTTTTATTGCAATCCTTTTCAAGACAAATTCTGATCTTTTATTTTCACTCTTTTGCCTGCCATTTTCACCCCCTTTTATGTAACAAGCATTTGTGCCATCTTGGATAAATATAAGAAAATGTAGAAATACAATGGCAAAAAAGGGGTGGAAATATCACTTTCTATCTAATAAACTTGCATGCCATCTTTTCTATTGGCGACATAAAAATAATTAGTGAAAAGGTTTGGTCGAAGGAGTTGGGTTGGCTCAACAAGGGGCGTGGGTTCCCATGTGTCTCGAGAGAGGTTGACTCGGTCTCCCCCTCCCTCTGACTCTCTCTCTCTCTCTCTGTAGGTCTCTTTCTCTCTCTAGAATTCTATCTGTCTCTCTCCAATTCAATTCAGTGACAACCCAAAAGCCAAAAGCGCGTCCCACAAGTCGCCAAAACAGCTATCAACATCTAGTTGGATGGATACAAGTTACTAGTAATGCAAGGAGTGGTATTATCAAAAGTGAGGGTGAAAATCATTTTGATTCTTGATGTAATCAAACCGATGAAGATCAAAGGCTAGAACCAAAAATTTTGTCGTCGTGTAAATTTGAGAACATGAGTTTGAGGCATGAAAATAGTCTCTTATAAGTTTATAAGGTTACGCTCTTATAGCTGGCAGCATTTCTGAATCTTGCACATGCAGGAGCTTTGTACACCAGGCGACACTTTTTTTCAGAATAGTTCCGGCCTTTGAATCTTTGATAGGTACATGACCCATTACACACGTGATTTATTAAAAGACACAAGATTTCCCTGCCCAGTGCATGGGGTTCAAGGTAAGCTTTACATTACAGGTGACTCAAATGCAATGATCTGGATCGTTCATCTAAAGGTGGAATCCCATGATCGAACAGATTTTGTAATAACTTTTCAGATGAGTGGCTAAAAAGCTGGATAACAAGGGATGAGTTGTGATCCCATATTCTAGACCAACTTTTTGTGGGAGTACTTGGACTAGTGAGCTGGATCTTGCCACTGGTCCCATCTAGAATTGACCCACCAGATATACAAATCCGCTTTTCACTCGATGGGCCCACCAAATAATATCTTTCAGATGGAGCCCACTGTATCCGATTTCTCTAATCAGTTAAACATCGATAATTAATAGTTGCGCTAAATTAATATAGCACATTTTATACCATCTTGGCATAGTTTGTCAATTATGAAGCGGAATGATCCGAGATCTTGCAGAATGGCAGTCATTGTTTTGGGAGAACATTGATTTGGAAAACAAAAAATGATCAAAAATACCGAAATTCGGAATCAAAATAAGGGCAGCCCAGGTGCACGAAGTTCCCACCTATGTGGGGTCCAGGGAAGAGGCAGACCACAAGGACCTACAGTAGGCAGTCTTACGACTCTTACCTTGCATTTTACAAGAGGTTGATTCCGTGCCTTGAACCTGTGACCTCAAAGTCATATGACAACAACTTTTACCGTTGTGCAAGGCTCCCCTTAGAAATTCGGAATCAAAATAATTAAAACAAATAATATTGACCACAGTTTTTAAATTAAATTCTCTTACAATTTTCTTTCTGATACGAAACAAAATTGACAACAGTACAACTTTTGCAGCCGAGATAAATGAATAACCTCAGTAAACTTACGAGATGATATGTTTTCAGTCTAAAAAGACCACTTAATTGTTACATAGATTAGTATTTGAGGCAGCAAAGAGAAAATTTGAAAATGTTTTACGGCAACTCTGTCATATATTCTAATAACTGTAAGCTGTTCATGTTGCAATTCATTAATTAAAATTAATACAAATCGTACTCATTCATATCATATTAATTTATCGAGGCTTTTTAATCCACAAAATACCTCATAAATTAGCAATAAATCCTTGGTCTGTTTGCTATTAATTTATTGAGATAACATATGGGTCTCCCAGAAAAGCACTGGATCACCTTTGACATAATGATCTCACTCGTCGATCAATGGACTCAAATTGTAACACCCCAGATTTTTAAGACTTTTTTTTCTCTGCATATTAAATAAGAGCATTTGAGATCTCATGAGAAAAGTTTTATTTAACCTTTTACTAAAACAAATCTTAAAAACTCCTGGTGTTATTTTTTCTTTCTCAAAATGGCATACATATAAATTAACACATAAGTAAAAACAATCATTGTATCAATTAATGTCAAATAAATCGGCGCCTTTATTTTAAATCGAATAAATGTCCAAAACATAATAAAAATATGGCCCAGAGTCTATCCATCATAACATCCCATATAAATGTCCAACATATATCCAAACATCTCAATCAAATCCAAAATATAAAACACGAAAATCATATGTGTATGATAAAACTCAAGAGCACTCATAGCTCGCAATCCCCAAGACATGTCCATCATCCTGGGATTAGCCTATAAAAGGATCAGCTAATAAGCTTCTATTCTTATTTCTATGTAAATTCATGCATTTCTAATATATAATAAGAAATAAATCTCTATTTAAGCATAATTAATTAACATCATGCTCATAAAAACATTAGTCATGAATTTATTCAATAAAAGATTTCAATTTGTAATAATCATAAGGTGCTCAAAGTCGCATGAAATCCATGGCAATTAATAATTGCAATTTAAAACACAATCACGCATTATGCTATTTTTAAACATAGTTTAAAAATCAAAGAAAAGCATTAATTGTCATCACCTACTTCAATGTGAGACCACTAGCTTGCTAATAACTCTCTTTAACTAGTATATTCAAGTGCACATGTACATATCACACCACTATTTTAAAAAAAATTATATAAAAAGTGGTCATTTATAAGTTTTTAAGTTAAAACTAGGTCCGCATCATCAATACAGTCACAATGTCTCTTTTGGATTGTAATTTGGACTCCTCTAGCTCCCAAAAATCAAGTTTTAAGTTCAAGTATACGTAAATGGGGCCTGCCCGACCACCATAAGGTGGTCTATATTGGCGGTTCCATTTTCTGCAGATTTAAACCAACACAAAACGGCGTCACGAAGATGCCCGCCGAGAAGCGCCGCATGCGCCTTTGGCACCATGACGCACCACCGCATGCGTCACGGTCGCCAGGACGCAGCGTGTCCCGACCCCACTATAGTGCTTCCCGATGTCAGCGCCAGGGCACCGACGCCGGAGAAGACAACCGGATTCCGGTCGTCTCCAACGGAGCTACAGAGCTCCGTTTTGAGCAATTTTTGCGCTGTTTTTCTCAGAATTTCCTCTAGAATCCATTTATGCCCTCCTTTTATACTGATTTTGCCAAAAACCATGTTTTTTAAAATGATTTTTCTAAAGTTCCTAAAAACACCCATAGGTACTGGTTTTTGCCTTTTCTGGAGAAACCCACCGTTGGATTTCTCCCAAATTTAAAGGGTTTGATTTTGGATATCTTGTGCACTAGTTGGACGATGCGATTTTCAAACAGAAGTGGTTTCATCTGTGAAATCAAGCTCCAACAGTAGCACGCACAGAGTTCTCAGGAAAAATCTGATTTTTCCTTATTTTTAAATGTAATTCTAATTAATTTACCTATTTAATAATTTACCTAAATTAGGGTTTAAGGACTTACCTGTTGTTAGCCGTTGCCAGGTGTTGCCGGAGTTCCACTCGCCGAAAAAACATAAATTTTTGTAGGCTAGGTTTTTGAGTAAAAACTCAGTAAAACGCTCAAGGTGGAGCGTTTTGGTTCTTGGGGAAGGGTAGATATAGGGTTTAGAGTCCTAGGAGAAAGGAAATGCTTCCTTTTCACGCCTCTTCTCATAGTCTCTCTAGCGATTTTGCCGATCTGGTAGAGACGTGTGGAAGACAGGGGTGCCATTATCAATTTGGACCCCTGTGTAATACATCTCTATCAAATGACCAAAATGCCCTTACAATTTCAATGGCTCCTAACTCCCTCGTTTGAGCTCTATTTTCCGTGTTCTTTGTGACGTTGAACTTGTATTAACGAGCACTTTCAAATTCTTAAGTTTTCAGAAAAAATTTCCATCTATAAATTTTTAATTTATTTTATTTAGAAATTTCTAAATTTATAATGAAGGATATTACACAAATGGATGGTCAAAATAATCCTCCTACCAACCAGAATCAAGCCAAAGTTGCAAGGATAGGATCACCGTCCAATAAGCTCCAGCTTATACGGTGCTCCCCCATGAACTCCCTACTCCACAACCCATCTTGTATCTGCCACGTTATGCCGTTTACGGAAACATGTCGACAGATCACAAGCATCCAGTTTTTCCTTCTTTCTTAGTCTTTTTTATAATCTGGGTTCTTCAGATTGGGATCAAGACAGGCTTTTTTGGGACAATCTTTTCAAACCAAGTGTGATAATCTCCTGACCCCATCAATAAACAATGTTTTGGGAGCTTATGTTTCTACCAAGATTAATACGGTGTTTACACATAAAATGATTATATATCAGTTTCCTTGAATCTTCCTTTGATCCAGTCCATGATTAAGAAGGATCAGCTAAAATATCCATTTTGCAGTAATTATATTAATGGGAACGATTCGGATACAGGAATATTAGCTTGACTACTTCATGTTGAATTCTACAGGGACCCAAATCAGTAAAAAATTGAGAAAATGATTAAGAAAGAAAGCCGGGTTGTATGTTCTGCAAGGCTTAACTGGAACCTTTCTGTTTCTTAATTTTTTTCTTCAGGGGAGCAAAGTCGTCGTCGTCGTCATCGGAATCGTTGTTGATCTTCCGCTTCTTGGACGACTTGGTTATGGTCTGGGATACAGTCGCAGTCTTTGTAGTAGCCGTTGATGTCTTTTTAACAGCAACGGTCTTTACAGGCGAGCTGGCAACGGTCTTTACTGGCGAGCTGAGCTTCTGATTCTGGTTCTTTCTCAGCTTCTTCTGGTAGACCTTTGCTGCTTCATCCTTTGGTAGCAAACCCCATTCCATCATCCTGTAATCACGAGCACAAGCATTCAGTTTTTACTAGTAATAGAATACAGGCAAAGGGAAGCTTTGGATTGAGTAACACAAGACGAATGGTGAACAAATTTGTCAAGCATGGCAATGATGAACAGTAGACAACAAAGACAAGCCTAGGCGCTGTAGCCCCATGGCACAAAGCCATCTTCCACAGGCAAAGTTTTCCGGTCCAGACCTTCAAACTGGCAATTCTCAATGACTGCAGAGGTTGTTTCTATGAAAACTACACAAACCAATAGTTGCATCAGGCCTCGTATGGATAAACTCAAATGATATTGGATGATCCAAACCATCAAAATGACCTACTGTTATGGAGCCATCAGAATAAAACCAAGAGAATTCATCGAGTAACATTCCATACTGTAGGATGATACAACCTATAAGGCAGATGCTACCGTTTAAGGGCAAACATGTCAAAACTAACCAGCTGACAATCCTAATCATCCATTTAAAGGTCACAGATGGGTGACTGGATCATGCCTGAGCGTTGGGACATTTATCCTTTGGCTTCCATGGTATGGCCAGTCATAAAAACGCTTTGAACTCCCAATACTACAATGGAAGGCTGCAACAACAGGCAATTAGACCATGTTTCATGGCAATGCACCCACGACCAGCTCATGTGATAATGGCCTGAAAACTTGAAGGCCGATCTTCTGGTGTCTTCATGTATAATAAATAACCATTTATCACAATGGTTGCACTGTCACTTTCCAATACAAAACAGCATCTAATCTCCCACCAAGAAAGTGGTTTATGGGGAATATGCAGCAACAAATGAGCAAGTGTCCAGCCTACTTTATATATTATTTATGGGGCCACAATCAGATTAGTGGCTTGAATATCCTGTCATTGACCAAGATGTTTTCTCCACGTTAGCCCGCTAAACCTGGACTTCCAATTAAAATACTCAGGTTGGAGCCCTGTTACCGTGGGATATCTAATATTGGTAAAGTTCAGGATTTAAAGGTTTTCAGCCAGAGACAGACATATCACTTTTCTCCATCTCAATTGGTTGACACAACATAGCTGTCCCAACATCAATTTCATTTGCCTTTTCAAATATTCATGTCAATGGCCATGATCCACCCATATCTTATGTTAATTCTTAAAGGAGGCATGGAATTATTTGGGCCAAAAAAGTGGAGAGTAAGCTGCAGAAGTGAGAAAGAAAAAGATCCTACAAGAAGGATCTTAGGAGTATCTGTTTTCTCTGTTTAAATTTTTGAAGAGTAACAAAAACCTATCAACAAGAAGCAAGGGAATTTTACAGAAGGGGCAGCAACTGTTTACATAGAACAAACTTCTAGAAGAACATTCTTTAGGGGAGCCTTGGCACAACAGTAAAGTTGTCGTCACGTGACCTTGAGGTCACAGGTTCAAGGCGTGGAAACAGCCTCTTGTAAAATGCAAGATAAGGCTGTGTAGTAAAGACCCTTGTGATTTGCCCCTTCCCCGGACCCCGCATACGCGGGAGCTTCATGCACCAGGGCTGCCCTTTAATATTCTTTAGGTAACAAATCTGCTAACATTTTAGCCAATTTGGGAATATGCAAAAACAGAAAATATCACCCAATAAAAGACCTTGGATCTTGTCAATGATGTGAGCCAACGCAGATGGTGCAAGTTATGTGCCCTTGCCATGGATGGTCTGTGGGTTGATTTGGCTAAATTTACAGGCATGGTTTTGATATGAGTCAGCATGAATATGTATCCCCACATTGGTAGAATCCAATACAACATGGATGGCCCATGTTAGGGTCCACAAAATATCTCAGGTGTACCAGTCCTGTCTTTATGCATACAGCCGAAATGGATTCACTGGCTGATGTGTCGTACTCCATGTTCATGTGAATACCCCAAATCTCCCTGTGCTCTTTTTTGGCCATTTCGTAAGGGTTTTCACTGATTTATGGAAGCACAGCTTAATCAGCATTGATCTATTAGACTCAACTACAAGACATGAACTGGAGTGCAAATTGAAAGATTAGATATGAAGTTACAATTTTAGGGATCTCTCTGTTTCAGGTAAATCCTTACAAGTTATTAATCAAAGTTGAAATCACCAAAACTGAGGATTGTCCAATTTGAGGTAAAACTCTATTGATCTCATTCTTTTACGGATTAGTTTTAAACATAAAAATATGCATCATAAAATAGATTCATGTTTCTAAATTACTCCACTTTTTGGTGTTATATGTGATTTTGTTGGTTGTTATCCTTTTCATCATTGTCTATTATTTAGCATTTCCATCTTTAATGGTTGATTTATATGAATAACTTATTTTCTGTTTGATTTACCTGTTTGCTAAATATCAATCAATGCACGGTTCTGGTTTCTTCTCTGCCATTTATCTTCTGGTGTTACTTTCTTCATCTTTTTTCTTCTTCTTTTTCTTACTTTCTAATATATTTTAACTTTGCTATTATTAATTGCTAGAGAGCAAGGTCCACAAGTTTGAGCATGACCAACACATATTTTCCTCTCCTCAATGCTTTTTGACAGACCGTTTACTTATTTGAAGTTTTCATGACTTTTTAATTCTATTTTATAGTTTTGAACCTTGATCACTATGTGCAGGCACATTCCGTTTTTGTTATATTGCTTTTGATTGTGGGATCAGTTAGTACTTATACAGTTACACTGATGTTCACCTAATTCTATGATTTGTTGGATCAATACTATGGTTAAACGTTTCTTTTGAAATTAATGAAAAAAAATAGTATAAAAGAGGAGGGAGTAGACTGCAGAGACGAAGCTGGTCCAGAGAAGCTATCCTTAAAGCCAGAGCAGCAGTTACTTTATAGGCTATAGCCAATCAGTCGGCCACCCCAGATTGCAGACTAAGGAAGCGGGAGACATCAAAATCTGAAAATCCACTTTACCGTCATCAAGGAAACTCCAAGAGACATGTCCTGGGGATCTCATCTAACCTGACATGTTACGGGAGTTCCACCTACCATCAACAGAGCGAGATGCTGTTTCTGCCATAATTCTAACCCATTTTAGCATCAACACTAACCCTGGAGAGTCATCCGACCTCAGAGGTTGCAAGAGTCCCTTTCTATGATCAACAAGACGCGGTGCTGCCTGTGGTGTAATTCAAAGTTCAGACCCTGTTCTTTACCAGAAACACCTTCATTGTGTATCTTCAGAGTCCTTTCTCCCAGTCTAACTGTAGCCCTATCAGTAAGGGCATTTTACAAACAAGCACTAATTAATGCTCTTATAGCCTCATTCCCAATGTTTCTCTCAAATTGAGAAAGTGGTTCATTTCACTTGATGATTCCACCAACCTCATGAAAACAGGAAATTAGTAATCACGAAAAGGAGAGGTTACATAGGACTGGGACAGTGTGCAGATAGATGCCTTACATTCAATGTTGCAACTTCTTGAATCCCACATTGGGAATGACAAATTCAATATCCCCGACTATCTTCACTATTGTTGACTGTCTACGGTGAAAGCACTTCAACTGCTTTCTTCTCCAATAGCATATGGAAGCAATCAAAGAAGCCAGGTCTTCTAGCCTAATATTAGAAACAACTCGACTTAATAAGATTGCACAGAAGCAAGGACACCTCTGGGATATGTCAGAAGATATTATGAATTCATGATAAAGAAAAACACTTTCCTGAAGAACACATTAATGAAGGGATCATTACCTGCTGCTTCAGTCACCTGGCACATTTCAGTTCTATTTGCTAGTTCTCATTTTTCTTTCTAAAACAACACAACAACCTATTGATATTTTGAAATATCATTGCCTTGCAAAAAACCTTGAACCTGAGAATGGACTGGAGCCTTCCAAATGGGACTCCGCAAGCCAAGACCTTTGAACTGCTACAAGGCTCTGATGGAAGGATCCCACCAAAAAGCATGTTATAGTTTTAATCTAAAACCTAAGTTCTTCCTTGGAAGCTTGTCTAGGGTTTCATCTGGTGACTTGACATAAGAACTGCAGAGCAGCTGTATAACCAAAGGAAGCCACCAAAACTATGCTACAGTTGATAAATATTGTCATAGACACAGAGGCTAGCTTAGTAACATTCATTGCCATTTGCAAGAAACACAATTGTAAGAAGACATCAAATTAAGGCCTTCCATTTGTGGCCTGTCCATGATGACTTTGTGGATGAAGAATGAACCATCAATTCAGAATGACAGTCATTTGGCCATAGCGTATCCAAGATGGGTTGACCGGGTAAATTATCCAAAGTCCTCAACTCAAGTAAATTTATGCTGAAGAACTCTATCGCTTTGAAACCATTGGTGTATATGTAGGATATTTACTAAAGGGACTCCCAATCTCAGAATGAACTTTGAGTGTGGAACATCTATACATTGTTTTAACCACCATTTGCATGACATTTATGAATGAGGATACCTGATGTATGATCTTCTGGGCACTGCCTCCATATGATGTTTTCTCTGAAGGAACCATTTATAAATCCATTCCATCAAACATCTTAACTGAAGCAAAAGGATGATAGAACAATAGGAATCCTATGAATTTGAAATGCTGGCTATATTCCTTGAATCCATCCACTTTCAGGATATCCAAAATTCTGAATATCTAATGTAAGGGTCTTCTAATAACAGAAAAATCAAGAGAAGCCCTATGGACAAACTATCAAGATCACCATCAACTCAAAGGACACTAGCACGGTAAACATCTTAAACATGAATGTGGATAATTGGCTATTTTTTTAATTTCAAATTACGACATAATTTTCTTTCCTAAAGCTTGTGTGGCATAAATAGTACTCAATATGATGATAATCTTAAGGTGAATTCCCTATGCTATCAAGTAGGGAACAAGTTGGACCATAGTTTATGTGTGGGTATTTGTCCAAAGGCCAAACTCCTCTACTGAAATAATAATGACAATAGGGGTCAAGAATCTGAATGTTTGTAATTATATCCTTTTGTGAATCCCCTAAAGAGGCTGGAGTGAGGAAAGAAATGGGGATTTTCTATAGATCTAGAAAGTCCACAAACGGTTGGAAAATTTTTGCTCAGGGAGATGCATATTTGGCAGCAAAACACACCTATTTATTTTGGAACAAGAAGTATATCTGCATTTGAATGAGGGATAAAATTGGTTCTGAACAAAACTAGGTCTTAAGAGGTCGTGTTTATAACTTTACATGAGAAGTTTGATATACTTCCAAACTGGTTAATGATATCAAGAGTCTTTGAGTTCCCTTCTTGAACTGATCATATTTGTTTTACCAATCAAGATACATTTGTTGAAGATGGATTTGCTGGTTAGGGAGTTGGACTCATTGTCTGTCTACCAGATACTAGAAACATCCTGGCTGCCAATTCAAATCTATCTTTAAGTTAGTCATCTAGCTATACGACCATACCAGTACCTATTCAGTAACCATAGTCATTTCACATAGAAAGTTGGAGATTACATAGGAATAGAGGCATTTTTAACAAAAGATAGTATCAACACCTTTGAAATTTGAGAAACTTTTAACATGTGCTGGGCATAAATAGCAGGGAAGATAACTAAATTTTGCATGAACTACGATGGTATTACAAAAGCTTCAGAAAGCTACATAATGTATACTACTTGTACTGTTTTACACCACCACCGCCAATTAAATTTGTCCCAGTCTGATCAAAAGTAACTAGAAATTCATGTCCAAATAGCAAGCACTCATTATTGGTACATGCAGTGTGCACAAGCATCTAAGTAACTGTAACAGTTTATGTATTACAGTTAACGCCTGTTTGCATTTGCCTTTTGTGGTGTCCCTTTCCACTGAACAAATACTCTCCCTGCCTATTTTTGTAACTTAGACATGCACATGAAAGTAAGATGAGGCACATAGCATTGGGCCATTGGCAAGTCTATATGCCAGCACATCACTTACATTTGAATGACAATAGCTTAATATACATCAGCATTAGTTCAGACAATACAAACAGAAAATTTCAGATGATATATATCACTAAATTTACATTAATAGTATGCTGTTACTAGATGTGAAATGGAAAAGCATAATAACTGTACAAGACAACTACCTCTTATACAATGTTCACATATTCTGGAAATAGAGCATCCTATTTAGGTATGGATGTACGTTTGTTAACTGAGATATAGAGTCAGAACACATTAGCATTAGTTCAGACAAGATAAACATAAAATTTTAGATGATATATATCACTAAATTTACATTAATAATATGCTGTTAGCAGATATGAAATGGAAAAGCATAATAATTGTACATGATAACTACCTCTTTATACAGTGTTCATATATTCTGAAAATATAGCATCCTACATAGATATGGATGTATGTTTGTTAACTGAGATATAGAGTCAGAACACATGCTCTCCTGTATGATGTTACAGATTTCAAAAGATTCTACATCATTGTACGATTGTGTAAACCTAATCATCAGAGACAGGTACATAGATTGACAGTTCTTGCAGTTGATACCTCCTCTGTTTCATGAACCTTGTGATGTTTCAAGATATTTCACATGTTACCATATAACATATAGAACCATCTATTTAAGTATCATCATTATATACGTTGGGAATGCAATAGGTAAATATGTGCGACGCATAACCGATTGAGGACAGTGTATGCCCATGCTGAGTTAGGAGAACTATAGTGGCAGAAGTAAGGCCTACTATCAAGCACCATTAGTTTGGAACATTCATTTTAGTTAACATAGTTCTGTTGTGACAGACCATATACCACCTCTTATTGAATATGAGGTATTAAGATAGTCCTCAATCCTTCATTAGTCTTTAAGATTTTCTGCAGGCATGCCATCATGGAAGCCCAATCCTCACCTTCCCTGATAATTTCCTGAAAGTTAGAAACAGTACATAGGGAGGTAGTATTCATTGCCTTCAGGCCACCGCTCTCTCATAGAAAAAGGGCAGCCCATGCACAAAGCTCCCACGTACATGGTGTCCGGCGAAGGGGGGAGCACAAAGGGTGTGTAGTAGGCAGTCTTACCTTATATTTTGCAAGAGGTTGTTTCCATGCCTCGAACCCGTGACCTCCAGGTCACACGACAACAACTCAACCGTTGCACCAAGGCTCCCCTTATGGCCACCACCCTCTCATACGTGTCATAAATCTCTCTTGTTTCTTTTGCAATGACATGAATGGAGGTCCCATGAGGCATGCTGCCTAGGACCTTCACCTTAGTTTCCCACAGGAAAAGTTGGCAATAAGAGGCTGACAAAGTGGTAACGTCCATCCTGGATATTTTAAAAGGTCTTTTGAGGAAACTCCCTCCATTCCAGATGTAGTCTTTCTTCCAGAAATCCCTGGAACATTTAAAGACAAGTAATATTACTGCTACGATGGCAGAAGTTAACAGTAAGGCTAATCTGACCTTGAGATTGTTAAAGTCGAAAAGCTCCCCCTTTTTTGTTGGCCACAGTCCTGGCTTCCAGCTTCAGTAGACAAAAGAAGAGATTGGTACATATTTTCCTAGCCATCACTCTCCCCGCTGATTATGCACAATGAAGATTTATTTGCAAATAAAGGATCAGCATCCTCGTTTCAATGATCTCAAGTTTGAAGACCATAATCCCGACTTCTTGGCCTTTCCTTTCTCCAGCTTCTATGGGTAAGAAGTCACAGCGCAGACCTCCACTTCTGGAGAAACCTGCTCTCAATTTGATGAAGGTGGTCAATAAAGCTTCAAGGTGTTCTAAAGTGCCAATATTAGGACTGAACCACGAGCTTCCTGATAACTTTGATCCTATAGGAGATGGTTTCTCTCAGCCAAGACACAGTGAGCTTGATGGATCACAGCAAATCCAGCCACAGGAAATACAAGGCAGAAATTATCCTATCTTCTCTTATTTCCTGGGTTATCTCAACCTCATTGAAGATGACGATGGACATTATAGATATGATCGCAGTAGTAGAATACCTGAAGTGAAAGAGGCATTGAAAAAGATGAAATCGGGTAAAGGCCCTGGGGCATGATGGTATACCAATAGAGGTTTGGAAGTATATGAGAGATACTTGAGTAGTTTGGTTGACAAAGTTGTTTAACAAGATTGTAAAATCAAAGAAAATTGTAGATGAATGGAGGAAGGGTTCTATTGTACCAATTTATAAGAATAAAGGAGACATATAGAGTTGTTGTAATCATTGGGGATCAAACTAATGAGTCATACCATGAAATTTTTTGAAAGAGTGATTGAGAAGAGGCTATGACATGAGACAAGTGTGTTAGAGAACCAATTTTATGCCTGGGAGGCCTACCATGGAAGCTATTTTCCTTATTAGACAATTGATAGAGAAATATTGGGAGATGAGGAAGGACCTCCACATGGTCTTTATTAACTTAGAAAAAGCTTATGATAGGGTGCCCAGCGATTTAATATGGTAGGTGTCGGGTGAGAAAGGAGCTTCACGTAGGTATATTGACATAAGTAAGGATATGTATGAGGGGGCAGTAACAAATGTTAGAACCACTAGAGGAGAAACCGGTGATTTTCCCATCATTAAAGGCTTGAACCAAGGATCAGCATTGAGCCCATACCTTTTTATGTTGGTTATAGATGAGTTAACAAAACATCTGCATTGGGAGATTTCATGGTGCATATTATTTGCAAATGATATAGTTTTGATTGATAAGACAAAGGAGGGCATAAACACACAAAGCAAAAGTCATTGAGGGATGCATTGGAATCTAAACGATTTAAAATTAGCCCAACTAAGACAGAGTATATGGAATGCAAGAAGTAGAAGTAGAGAATCTGCAAAGATTGATAATTACGAAATCCCCCTAGAAGAACACTTCTAATACGTAGGATCGATAATTCATGAGATTGGATAGATTGAGAGAGAGGTCACCCAGAAAATCCATGCTGGTTGAAACAAATGAAAATGCATCTCTGGAGTTTTGTGTGATCAAAAGGTGTGAAGCCTTAGGCCGATGAGGGTGGGCTAAAAGAAGACTAGCAGTTTCTAAGCTGGGGTGAAAGACAGAGAGTTAGTCTCACATCATCTGGGGAGAAGAAATTAGGCTGTTTATAAGAGTTCGAGGAATTATAACGGTCACAATGCATTTTCCCTGGAAAACTGGGGAAGAACAAAGTTGTGAGGGGTGTATGGGCGCCCCAAAGAGGGCAATATTGTGATTGTTGGAACCCCAGGGTGTTACAAATGGTATCAGAGCCAGTTCCCCTCGTGGTGTGGTGGCTAGCTGCATGAGGGCACTCGGTGGTTGAGGCCACGCGGGGACGTGTGTTCCCTAAGGGGGGAAGATGTAAAGCCTTGGGCCGATGAGGGTAGACCAAAAGAAGGTTGGTAAGCTTCTAGGCTGGGGTGAAGGACAGAGAGTTAGTCCCACATCGCCTAGAGAGAGGAAACTGGGCTGTTTATAAGAGTTCGAGGAGCTCTAACAGTAACAACGGGTTTTCCCTTGAAAACCAGGGAAGAACAATACCGTGAGGCGTGTATGGGGACCCCAGAGTGGACAATATTGTGACTTTTGGAACCCCAGAGTGTTATAGAAGGTGCCACTCAAGCTAAAAGAAAAATTATATATGATAGCCATAAGGCCTACTATGCTCTATGGGTCAGTGTCGGGCACTTAAGGAACAACAAGTACATAGGATGAGCACCGCAAAAATGTGGATGCTGAGATAGATGAGTGGCAAGACAAGAAAGAATAGAATTAAAAATGAAAACATTAGAGAAAACTTAGCAATGGCACCAATAGGTAACAATATGAGGGAGATTAGACTTAGATGGTATGGACATGTCCAACGGAGACCAAAATTGGCACCGATAAAAAGGAGTGAGAGATCCACGTCGAAGGTAGCAAAATGGTAAGATGAAGGCCCAAAAGAAAGTGGATAGAAGTGGTGAGAAAAGATTTAAAAACTTTGGGACTAAATGAAGCCATGACACTCAATAGAGGGGAATAAAGAAACAAGATTAATGTGACCGACCCCTAATCAGGATAAGGTCTCCATGATGATCTCAACCTCATTGAAGAGATAATTTGCTTACAAAACCACATCACAATCTCTCATGCTCTCTTTTTTTTATTGCATGAGATGCTTTAGGGATTGCAAACTATGTAGGTGGATTCAATTTTCTTCATAAGATAAACCAAAAGAACATCATCATGACAGAAGGCAATAAAGGAAGACATATTTGACTTAAATCCTCAACTATATCCAACACAAATCTTTTATGCATCATGCCTCCTCCCAAGTACAAGAATACTACCTTTCATGTAGCCTTGGTTATCGTGAGAGTCATGAGAACTATCCATCATCTAATCTGGGTGACAAACTGATGGATTCCAGTAGAGATCTTTGACAAATTTCACATTCTTAGAAGCATCTGTTTGCACCAGAAGCAATGCAAATTGATTAGGTACATCTCCTCATCATTTCTTTCTTTTCTTGACAAAGTAAAGATATTTTAATGGATAAAGGCTACACAAAAGGAATACAAGGAAAAGAAGAAGGCTAACAGGCAGAGATAGTGGTATTCCTTGTCAACCATCAAATCTTTACAAAAAACACCAACATTTCCCATGCTTCTTTATGCATGCTTTCTTGATGGTGATTAAAAGAATGAATCTCCCTTGGAGAGTTGGATAAATGAGCATACCCATCCAACCGATAATAGTTGGACAATCTGCATTAGCATCAGCTACAGAGCTGAGTACAGGTTCCTCACATATTGATTTGAAAGCACTAAGACCCTAAGGAAGGCAAACATGATACCAGTTTACCAGTTGGATTTCTTGAAAAGTCAGTCATCATTAGAGAGCAAACTCCAAACTTTTTCAACTTTGTTTGTTGCAGAGGAAAGGGTGGAACATAATGACAAATAAAATGTGGAAATATTTAAGATGGACGTATGAAGAAGCATAGTACGCTTCAATGAAAGGAAATGTTTTTCGTTATTCAATTTAAATTCAATACTTTCCACATGTCAGGCTCAATCATGAGGATACAAAACTCCTGCAGATGAAGAACCAAATATTAATTGATTCTTAATTAGGCTTGCTCAGGCAAGGATCATCACCACTAACACCAGGACAATATGCATGACTTTTAGCTAGAAGATTCAGGTTCCTTGCGTATTGATTCGAAAGCACTAAGATACTTATGAAGTCAAAGATGACACCAGTTTACCAATTGAACTTGTTGAAAGGGAGGTCATCATTTGAAAGCAAGCTCCTCCAAATTTTTTCAAACTTGTTCATTGTATAGAAAGTGGTGGCATGGAATGACAAATAAAATTTGGAACTCGTGTAGACGGAAGTATGAAGAAGGGTAATACTCTTTAATGAAAGGAAACCTTTTCAGTTGTTCAATTGAGATTCAATTCTTTCCACAAGCCAGGCTCAATCATGACAACACAAACCACCTCCTAGAAGAAGGATCAAACATTAATTCCGATTCAGCCTGCTCAGGCAAGGATCAGCACCACATAAACCAGGATAATCTGCATGGCCATTAGCTAGAAGAATGAGTTCAGATTCCTCACATATTGATTTGAAAGCAGTACGATCCTTAGGAAGTTAAACATTATGCCAGTTTATCAATTGGAGTTCTTGAAAGGGAGGTCATCCATCATCATTCAAAAGCAAAATCCTTCAAATTTTTTCAGCTTCGATCATTATGGAGAAAAGGGCAGTACATAATGACATATAAAATGTGGAAACATTTTTAGGTGGAAGTCTGAAGATGGATAATACTCTTTAACAAAAGGAAACTTTACTTTTGTCCAATTTAGATTCAATTCTTTCCACAGACCAAGCTCATTTACCATTCATTCAGTGGCCAACAGAAAAGGGTAACAGAAGTGTATCTCCTTGTCTATAACCTGGAGATGAAGCAATATTACCAGCCTAGCTAACCTATAGATAGCCAAGAACTGGATAGAAAACATAACAACTAATAAACTTGATCCATTCTTCCTTCCAAAGACATTCTTTATTGGTAGCTCACATCATAAGAAGCTACAAAACTACTCCAATCAAGCCAAGGACTAAGTTGGATCTAGACTCACCAGTCAAATCAATTACGAGAAAATGATAGGACTTTGGTAACTGTCTTAATCTTTATGGGAAAGGCAACATATGTTTCAGTATTTATGGAGAGAACCTCGGAGATAATTTTACATACACTAGCTACAATTTATGGCACTAAAGTAGGTCATATCAACTTTGCCAACTTGAGAATAAAGGCAACAATGACCAAAGGCCTCAGCTGACATTTACAGAAGGGAAATTCATCCAACTGTAAGTGTCATTTTGAATAATATACTGAACTCTTGAAAAAAAAAGCCAAATAAAAACCATCAAATCAAGAGATTTTCTTTTTGAAGGCTACGCAACATCTACTATCTTCCTCCACCATCAAAGGAGCTTAGCGAAAAACTTTTTCCTGAGAAGGCAAACAAGGGAAATAACCATTAACCCAGGTGATTTAACACAGATAGAAATGAAATACAGGGAAAAGGAGAATTAGCTTCCTCTATGCACCTTTAACTTTGAAAAGCATTACAAAGAACACCTAGATTAGCTTTCTTTCACCCATGTGATGTAGCAGGTCTATGGGAGAATTCTGAGTGAACTTCGTCCATCATGTGTCTTTTTCTTCTTACTCTATCTCTTGAGAAGTTGACTTTGTAGCTTACCCCCACATTACTAGTAAGAACACAAGTTTCTCCTCTTATCATATGTATGCAAATCAATGTAAAATAGCTGCTGGATCTCCACTTAATGGAAGAATAAAGTCTCAGTTCTCATACCTTCATGCTTATATTGCACATTTCCTATCCTTATCTTTGATTCTTTGAGTAGCAATCATAGACATTATGAATTCTATTGGATCTTCTATAGCTACCACCTGTCTTGTGTACTGTGGCTTGTACAAGAGTAGGATGATTGGCAGTGATTATGACACTGGCGGAGTGACAGTGAACACCGAAATGACGCGGACAATTGTCTGCTCAACAATTGGAAAAACATGTTCACCAAAATGTCATTTTTTATCCTTCAATTATTGAGACAAAAATCCCTGCCATGTCACATCAGAAAAATTGGAGAGGAACCAAGGATATCACTATGAATTATTATATGAAAGACTTAAGTGATGGACCACAAGAAAATATATCTTCAAACCCTTGGAAGTGAAATGAATGCTGTCAAGCTCCTCAAAACCTTATTGGCTTGGCAAAAATCCAGTGGATACTAGCCCACTAGACAATTACAAAAGCAAGTTCGCCTAAATGAAATTATGATCCTTGAATGCTTTAGACAACAAGTTCTTTCTATGTCAAATCACAAACATTGGGCAAGGAATCAAGAATATGGTTATAAATTATGATATCAGGTATTGGATGATGGAGTTTGAATGATGGACTACAAAGAAAAAGAGGTGAAGTTAACAGGAGCCATGCATATCTCTTCAGACCCCTTGGATTGAATGGAGTGAAATGGTCAACCATAATTTATCCCCACATGCCCAAGTGAGAATGCAATTTGAGCAATGGTGTTACCCAAAGATGGTACTCATCTTTCACCATTGTAGCTTCAAATTTATCAGGTTCGGTGACTAGTAGTAACAGGACAAATATACAAGTAATTGATGCTCAGTGAGGTATCCTCAAATTTGAAAACTAGAAAGTATTCCTCTAGCACAAACCTGTGATGTTCAGTGTTTCAATAAATGAATTAACTCTACAATGAATTAAAAGGGGAACTTTCTTTCACTTTCTAAGATATAGTCATGCTTGCAGGGTCAATACCACAAACTTTTTTGAATCATAGCTGTAAGAATCATTTTTGAGTTAAACATAGAAAGCATGCAGATGCACTGAAAGTATTTATCAACTAGATTAATTTAACCATATATTCAAATAGTGCAAAGGTTGGGTCTGATAACAGCATAACAGCAGGCAGTTTGTTCCTCTACAATTACTAATGTAGAGGCACCAAAGAAATGAAGGAGATCCATCACCGCTTACAGCATTTCAAATTGATCATAGAAAGATAGGTGCTAACCGGGGAAGAAGATGAAAATATAAATTACCTATATTAAATGGCAGCTATTGACAAGCAAAAACCCAAAACTGGTTACTCCTAATACTAGGAGTAAGCAGGTAAGTTCTGAAATGGCCCAGATGATGATGATGACTACTAGGAAGTTCTGATATGATGTGGCCATATTATGGAAAACCCAAGATAGAAGTCTGAGAAATATTTTTTATGAACCAACATCACAGGGAACTAAGGTTCCAAGCATTTCACAAGAATAAGCTTTGCTTCAGAAAGAAAATAAATAAATAAAGACCCAAACGAGTTACCTGGCAAATTCTCAAACAATAAATGAAATCACAAAAGCCAAATCAAGCCACTGCTTTATATATAAATCCTATCATAGTGTTCTGAAACCAAAGTCCAAAAAAAAAAAACAGAACCCAAAGAAGAGAACGCACTAAGCAGATAAACGTATAAAATACCCATACAAAAATCCCTTACCACATAGACGCCATTTCACTTCCAGGCAACTGCTTATACAACGTTTCATAGAAAATCCTTAATGGGTCCCTCTGCACTCCAAAGAACACAACAAATCCATCATCTAAACAACCTCAAAAACACATATTGCTGGAAACCCATTACAAGAAACAGAAATAAGCATGCATACTTCCTCAGGAGGATCATGCTTCTGACCAGGCAAATCATAAACCTTTTTCTCCTTCTTCTTATCTTTCTCTCCCTTAGAAATAACCTTCTTCCCTTCCCCTTCCTTTTTTTTCTTCTTCTTAATATTTTTCTTAGCTTTGAGTCCCGAATCCTGAATACAAAAACCAAACCGGATATCAAACGCATTGAAAAGCAGAAAAGAAGAAGACCCAGATGAAAAATAGGGAGAAAAACCTTTTCAGCCTTTTTGAAAGACTTTCTTTTGCTGAGTTTTTCCTCATAATCATCATCTTCATCTCTGGATTCCTCTTTCTTGGCCTTAACTGATTTTGTAGATGCTATTTTACTGCCATTGTTGAGTGCTTCTTTCTTTGCTTTGAGGATAGAGCTGAGACTGTTATCATCGTCGTCTTCTTCCTCTTTCTTCACGGGTTTCGCGCCTTTTGCAGACATTTTTCTGCAAAACACAAGCTCTAATGGGGGGAAAGAAATGAAATTTGGTACGAATATGTTTGTAGAAGGGAGGAAGGGGAAGTACACAGTTCCTTTACCTCCTCTTCTCCGCATCAACTCGATTGTTTAAAAACAAAAACCCGTTTTTGCTTCAGGATTATGATACGTTGCCGTCTCGCTCTTTCCTAACAGAGACTTTGTGATCCTCTTTGAGATCAAATCTGTTAAGCTAAGAGGTAAACAAGTTTGTCACATTGCCGTTGATTTTACCTTCACCCAATAGTCCTAGACCCTTAGCAACGATTACCTGGGAAAGTGCAAATAGTTCATTTCTGTTATTACTATATTTTGCAGATGAAGAGAACCTTGGAGCAGTGGTAGAGTTGTTGTTGCATGACCTCAAGTTTACAGTTCAAAGTGTGGAAATAGCCTATTGTAAAATGTAAGATGTAAGGTAGGACTGCATGCTATAGACTCTTATGGTCCAACCCTTATTCTGACCCTGTCTATGCAGCAGCTTCGTGCACTAAGCTGCCCTCTTTACTATATTTTGCAAACAAAACCATGTGAATTGCCTTTGATTTTTGGTTTACAAGTTTAATTATCTTCATCAAACATATGGGCTCAAAAAGTTCAGCATCTCGCTAGAACTAAGAGTGATTCTATTTGCATAGTTAGTCTCAAAGTGTGCCTAGGTAGAAAGCTTGTCTCACAATTAAAAAGTTGGAAATACACATTTTCTCTTGAGAGGGTAAGAAGTTAGAGCACCACGCTAGATCCTAAAACTTTGGAGGACTGTTCACCCTAAATTGAGCAAAGAGTACCTACTCAGTGGCCAATTCTTAGCTATTCTCCAACATAAGGCTAAGGTTTATAGCACTCTCAAGTTTTTTTGCCACTCTTGGTGCATAATCACTAAGTTAGGATTGGAGAATAAATGTGTAATAACCTAAATTTTTATTGTTTGATTTGTATGTGAAATTAGAATGTTGAAATAACATAAATAACATATGAAATCCCAAGACATATACCTTTTTATGGGAATAGAATCAAGACTTGAGATAAAAACATTTGGATTCTACTTGAAAAATGAAATTCAATGGCACAAAGAACACAAAAAACAGAGTCCGTATGAGAAAGTTATGAGATTCTGAAGTATAGGGGTCACAAGAGGTCGTTTTTCTAACGACACCCCCTTCTTCGTTTTTCGAGATGCTGAAAAAGTATACAGAAAGTATTGGAGACATCACTTAGGTTTAGCATGGCCTTTCATCCCCAAAATGATGGACAATTGGAAAGAACCATTTAGACCTTAGAAGATATGCTGCGAGCCTATACATTGGATTGGAAGGGGAACTGGGATGAACATTCACCACTTGCGGAGTTTGCATATAATAATAGTTTTCATGCAACCATCGGCATGGCACCTTATGAAGTGTTCTATGGACGACCCTGTCTGTAATTACTCAAAATTTGAAGATATTTTGTAAAAGAAGGTTATTTTGAAAATTAATATATGTTTTAACATTTAATATTAATAAAAAATATATAAAACAAAGGAATCTGTAAGAAAATTAGTATCATTAGATTTTTCATTCAAAATGGAATCCAACGCCTCAAAGAACACTGAAAACGGAGCTCGTATGACAAAGTTATGGACGTTTGAAGATCAAGGGCATTTCTAAAATTTACTTTTAAAACGAAAATGGTATGAAAACATAGGGGGTTGTTTCAGGCTAGGCAGTGCACAGCATCGCCATAGTTGTATTGAGCCGCAGAAAATAGCGGCACCGCCTTCCTCTCCTATGAATTCCTCCACTCCCCCTCGTCCAAACCAAGCTTTCTCCACTCCAATAACGACCAAAAACGGATCCGGCAGCTAGGGTTGGCAGATCCATTTGAGGCCTTTGATCGGGGGACAAGGAGAAGTCTCCAGGTGCGATTCTCTCCCCCACTCCACGCCTCTCTTCCCTCTTTCTTTTCCCCAGATTTTCGATCAAGTTTGGCTCGTTTTTGGACAAAAAATCGCCAGATTTTCGGAACAAGCCAAATGGGCTGAAACCCATCAACGGCATCACATCCCAGGGGCGCACAAGTGTGAAGCGCGCCCGTGATGAACCCCCAAGGAGACGGTTGTGCACGTACTGCATGCGGGCAAACACTCGGCTCGACCAGGACATGCAGGGTGCCCTAGGAGCCCGCTCGACCAGGACGAGCGGGGTGCCCTGGGAGCCCGGCTCGACTAGGACGCACGGGGTGCTATGGGAGCCGAGAAGCACCGTGCTGCGTTGAGGACGCATCCACATGATGCAGTCCAAGAACCATGCTACAACACGTCGCTTAGGCATGTGCATGCATGCGAACACGGTCTCGGTTCGACCGGACGCACACGCATCTTGGGAATAGTGACGCGCGGGCCCTACGCGGACAATCCTGGTACGTCCATTGAGGTGCGATGCTAAAAATGCAATTAAGGAGGCTATATAACTCCAATCGATGATCCGAAAGAACCATTGCGTTCGTAAATTCGACGCGGACCTAATTATGCAATAACATTTAGGATCATGAGACTATTTAGGGAAACTATAGCCTAAAAATCATAGAGATCTTATGAATCCATGAGATCAACTATGATTAGACCTCATGAATTAATCTAATAGAGGCCTTAGGACATTCTTAGTCCAAGATCGAACCAAGAATTACGTAAACCAACTCCTAGAAAACCCAAATCATATAAATCTAGTTGTTAACCGGTGAATCTGGGAATCATGCTTGGATTTTTATGTTTGAATGACATATAGGACACCATAAAGGTACCTTATGACTCGAATTGAAGGAGGATACAAGCTAAGTAATGACGCTCGAGGTAGGTAGTCTGATACTACTAGGTTTTTAATTGCATCTTAAACTCTATCTTGCCTTTATCATTTTAACATGCTTTGAGATATGATATTCTTGTACGAGTATGCAAAAATATCTTCATGTTTTATGGTCGTGAATGCAATACTAGCATGAACTAATTTTATGCATCGCTCACATGATTTGCAACGAAATGCATAAATTGCACAATTTACAATAATTGAGATTTGGATTATATATATACATATATATGCTTTCTAGGCTATTGAGCTTGGTGGGCACTATGTTGAGAGGTTAGTATGTACGGGGTTGGCCTCCCGGCCTCTACCACAAAAAAGGTGGATGGCCTCGCTGCCAAAAAGGCTTGTCCCTTCCTCGACTGCTGTGGTAAACAGGGACGACCACTGGAGGTATTCACGGCACCCTTTTCAAGGACAGCCATAGTTGTCGTGGAGGCTATGGTGGGTTGGTCTCTAGATACTGGAGACACACGATTCTAGTTGTGTGCTGATCGTGGGCATAGTGACCCTATAATTTCAGTTTTATTGGTGTGCATATAGCATCAAGATGGCTGTGTATGAGTACTCGTGACCGATCAGTTGAGTGATTTACTGAAATGCCCATACACATGATATTCATGGCAATATCCTTATTTGCTTTGTCTGATTAGTATTTTAAGAGTTTTACATATTTACTATTATCGTTGATTAATCTGCTTGATGTGTTGCCAAGATGTATGCATACACGAGTTGGTTTCCTATGCCTGCCCTTCATATTCTTCATCATGCTGGTTTATGAACCTCATAGTTTATGCATACGCTCTCATGTTTACTCAAAAAGAGAATTGCATGTTCATATGACAAAATTTAACATAATTCCTCCCGCATATTGAGTTTTCAAAATAGTAGTATCAGGGTACCTACTGAGTATGATGAAATACTTAACCCAATCCGTCATTTTTCTAGATCAAACAAAGTATACTTAGAAGGGGCATCAAAGAGCGTAGGGCCACAATCAAGAAAACACAGGTAAGGTTCATAGTAACCCTTTTTGTATTTGATATAAACTTGGTTATAAGTGCTTATTTGTGACTTGGGTTGTGATTAACAATCTTGGGATTAGTAGTTATTCATTTATATGTTTTGCTAAAAAGTGTCATGGCCTTATGCATTATTCGTTCATCGTGATTTGTTAATGACACTCAGGGTTTTTACACAAAAATTTTACTTAAAAAGGAAAAATTTCTCTGCATTCTTTTGCATAAATTATTTTAAAATAGAGATCGATCTTGCTATTTATTATAAAAACTACATCCTAAAAAAAAAAAAAAAAAACCCCAGTCGTCACAGTTGGTATCAAAGCCCAGGTTCATGTTATTCATAGCCCAGTTATGAAATGGATACTTATAATCAAGGTACATTAATAAGAAAAACTGTTAGGATAGCATGATAAAATCCCAAAAAGGTAGGTATTGGCCTTGTAACACAGATGCCACCAAGAAGAAGAGGAGGTGCAACCCCAAGACCCGTTAACCCTCCAACTGATTCATCTGGATCTGGGAATGGAATGGCTGAAGCCTTTCAGCTATTCATGCAACACATGGGGCAGTTCATGCAGAATCAACCACAAGCACCGATGGCAAGGGCCTCTTCTCTAGAAAGAATTGCTGATAGGACAGAGTCTCAACTTGAACGATTTCAGAAAATGGCCCCATCATTTTTAGGAGAAGATGAGTCAGCGACAGTTGAGAAATGGATCTTTAACATTGAGAAGTTATTTAAGGCCATGAGAATTCTAGAGGATAGAAAGGTTTCCATGGTCAGTTTCGTACTAAAAGTCGAAATAGGCTTTTGGTGGGAAACGATCGAAAGAATGTACTTTGGAGATCACGATGTTATACCCTGGGAAGAATTCAAATTAGTATTTAATGAGAAGTACTATCCCCGCCATGTATGAAAACAGGAGAAGGAATTTATGAACCTAGAACAAGGCAACCTCTCCGTGCAACAATATGAAAATAGGTTCATAAGTCTTCGAAGATTCGCAACCAATGCTTGTTCCACCAAGGAAGATGCTGCGGAAAGATTTGTTGATGGATTACACCCAGGCCTCAGGAACAGAGTAATAGGGTTTCAACCAACATTGTAGCAAAGGCAGTGGAAATGACGTCTCTCTTTGAAAAGGATTTTCAAAGGACACAAGCTGCTAGGGATGTCAAGAACAACAATGGTGGAAGAAACAATAGAGGTAAAAGACCCATTCAACCATCTGGATCTCGACACCCACATAAAAGACCTTTTGACCCTAAAGGAAGAAACCCATAATACAAGACTTGCCCCAGATGCAATAGATATCACCCAGGCAAGCTGTGCACCCTCCCCCATTTTACGTGTTTTAACTGTGGAGAAATAGGACATCTAGCCCAGAATTGCCTTAAGAGGAAAAAGGAGGAGGAACATAAGGAGGATCACCTTCCTCGAAGCTAGGGACGAGTATTCACCATCACTTCAAGATAGGTGCAGGCATCTAACTCCATAGTAGAAGGTACGCTTCATATATGTGATAGACCTACCAAAGTATTGTTCAACACTAGTTCCACTCATTCCTTCATATCTTGCGAGTTTGCCTCTTCCATGGATATTATAGCTCAAGACTTAGACTTCTCCTTAGAAGTCATAACACCCGTAGGCAAGTCAATTTCCACACAAACATACTTCCAAGATGTTTCGATTGTAGTTGAGGGCAATCAGATGAGAGTAGACCTAATCCACCTGGATATGACAGATTTTGACGTCATCCTTGGGATGGACTGGTTAGTGTCGTATAACACAATAGTTGATTGTCAGAAGAAGAGGATTATTTTTCACCTTCCCAGAGGGAGAGTAGTCTCCTTACAAGGGAGGAAAGATTATGTAGGAGCATGTGTTAATTATGCTATAAAAGCGGCAAAACACATTGCTCAGGGGTGTCCCTTCTTTTTGGCTAAGATAGAAGTCACTAAAGTCACGAAGCCTAAGTTAGAGGAGGTAGATGTGATTAGTGAATTCCCAAATGTTTTTCCTGAAGACTTACCAGGGTTACCGCATAAGAGAGAGAGAGATTTTACTATTGACCTAATACCTGGCACAACCCCCATATCGAAGGCACCCTATTGGATAGCTCTAGTAGAGTTAAAGGAGCTGAAGACCCAGTTGCAAGAGTTGTTGGATAAGGGATTTATTAGACCTAGTTATCCCCTTGGGGAGCTCCTGTCACGACCCGGGTTTTTATATGATGCAATTTTGATAAACAGACGAGATCTCTTGTTTTATAAATATGAAATGCATGAAAATCTTTTTCATTTGGAAAACAACCTTTCATAAAAACCCCGAGTGGCAAAACATATTCTCAATTTATTTAGCCATGGCAAAGTTTAAATCAATATTATTCCCAAGAAAGTGTTAGTCACAGCCCCAGCTATTAGAGAGTAACTACAATCAAGTAACATTGAAAGATAAGATAGGGGTTTTACTTACTTGTACTTAGCCTGGATGGTTCCTAGTACAAGCGTTCCTTGCCCTTAAGTATTTACTTGGTGTTTAAAAAATGTTGAGGATTGGGTGAGTATATACTATACTCAGTAGGAGCCTATCACTACTAGTTTTATAATGCATGAGATATTTTAAAATCATATGCTCATTCAAAACATTGCATGTCTAAATACTCAAGCTCAATATCAGTATAAGAATCCGTTATCAAACTGAAATACTAATGACTTAAAGGATCACATAATCCAAAATTGAAAGTATCATATACATATATATGATAACATCATGATATGCAATAGATGCTTCATGGAGTCCAACTCATGGATCTCTAGTATGGTATGGTCGACCAACCTCATATCATGTTATATGCAATGCACATAAATCATCAAACCATAGGGTCTACTATGCCCACGACCTCCTCGCCGTGTGGTCCCCGGGTACCTGAGGACACTCAGTCATAGCCTCCACGGGGCCTATGACACGTTGACCCAGTGCCGTGACACCAGTGGTAGCCCCTGTACCACATGCAGTTGACGTAGGGACTTGCCTCTTTTTGGATGTGGTACTCATCCACCTAATAGTGGTAGAGGCCGGGTGGCCAACCCAGACCCCTCAGCATAGCACCCACGGGCGTACTTGCCCAAATCACATAATATTTAATAAGCCAAAACCTCTTTTTAAAACCTGTCCTCTTTGGGTCCCTCACAACTGCCTGGCACTCGGCACTCTAGTGTCTTTTGGCAACCCTCAAGGGCATGCAATCTTTGCAAGTACTTAAATTATGCAATGTATGCACTTGTTTGCAAAACATATATGTGCATAATGTATATCAAAACATGGCTATGTACAAAGCATTTATCATGCATGCTGAATTAAGTCATGCAAATCAAGTCATATATTTAAAACATATGTTCTCAAAATAATAATAGTTTTTTTAAAAGAATCTAATAGTGATAGAGCACCTACCTGACTAGGTTGCGCTAACCCTTTTGTCCTCAGACTCTCATGATCATGGTTTGGGGCATTAAGGTTAGTTTGACCTATCTTTTATGAGTTTTAGAGTAATTAGTCTTATTACTTAGGCATTAGGGGTCCATCCCTATGCCTATGGGTGTCCTAAGGTCCTAATTGGGCCTTGGTATCCTTAGTTTTCCAAAGTTCTAGTGGTCACGCGCCACTATCCTATTCTAAGGGTCATGCCCACCTTTGATTGGGCCTTTATTAGGGATTTTATAGTTTGGATGTGTCCGCGTCGTCGACACGGACACAACGCCTTTTGTGGCGCCTCAATCGGAGTTCTAGATCTCAAGTTATAAGCGTTTTAGTGTCGTATGTACATAGAGTCTTAAGAACGAAAAACACGAAATGCTAGGGCGCTGCGCGACTGCGTCGTGCGCCCTGGCTTCCTTAAGGAACGAAAAGAACCCGCAGCGCTAGTGCACTGCGCGTTTGCGGCGTGCGCCTCAGCGGGCGCATTTGCAGACGCGCCGGGTTTTCCTGCCGCTCCTCTCTTTTGAGGGCGCGTCCGTTTGGTTTTTCAAACGTGAGTCGACGCAGGACGATGTGGGATGTTCCTATTGGATCGTCTTACTCGTTGGGGACCCGGGTCGTCCTCAGGTCACCCTGGTTCGACCCTGTCGAACCAGTATGGCCCAGGGGACGTCCCTGGGTCCTTGGTGGCTCTCCTGTGCTCCGTTTTGCATGGTTTTTCATGCAAAAACCTAAGGAAATCATTCCTGGAACTATGGTGGAGATGGGTTCTGAGCGATCTCGGACGTACTTGGCTCGTTGCTGGGTTTTTCTTCTTGTTTTCTCCTATAGGTCACTGCTCCACAATGGGTTTTTTCCAACGTTTTGGGCTGCCATTAGAGGCACCAAAGAGCTCTATTTATAGAGCTAAAAGAGGGTTCTGGAGGGGGCTCTCACCGCCTTTGAATGGCGGTGATTTCTCCTCCAATCACCGCCGTTCTAGAACCCTCTAGAGGTTGAAGATGAAGGGGTGCCCGTATCAAAACGGGCCCCTATGTTTTGCAGGTTAAACCGTTTTTGTAAAATTTATAGTTTTGCCCCTAAACTTCCAAAGGGCCATATCTTGCTCATTTTAACTCCGTTTTGGGTGATTTTGGTCTCGTTGGATTTCTTTTTCCAAGACGCATCTAATGGAACCATTTTTAGGACTAAATTTCTGGGTTCAATAAAGGTGAATAGTGAAATGACTAAAATGCCCTTTTCTTTAAAAACTGAACTTTTCATTACTAAACTTGGAATTTCAATATTACAAAATTGGAGTCATTATAGCCCCAGTCCTTTTTGTCAAGAAAAAGAATGGGTCAATGAGACTTTGCGTCGACTACCGAATGTTGAATAGGGTCACAATGAAAAACAAATATCCTTTACCCCGTATTGATGACCTGTTCGATCAGCTTCAGTCAGCCTGTGTCTTTTCCAAGATTGACTTACAGTCTAGATATCACCAACTTAGGGTCAGGGAAGAAGACACTCCAAAGACGGCCTTCAGAACTAGATACAGACATTATGAGTTTAGAGTGATGTCTTTTGGACTAATAAATGCACTAGCCGCATTCATGGATCTCTATGAATTGAGTGTTCAAAGCCTATCTAGATAAGTTTGTTATAGTATTTGTGAATGATATCTTGATCTATTCAGAAACTTTTGAGGACCATAGGGAACATTTACAAGTCGTATTGAGTACACTTAGAGCACACAAATTATATGCGAAGTTTAGTAAGTGTGATTTTTGGCTAGAAAAAGTGACTTTTCTGGGTCACATTATTTCCAAAGACGGCACTGCAGTTGACCCAGCAAAGGTTGAGGCTGTGGAGAAATGGAATACACCTAAGACGGTGACAGAGGTAAGGAGTTTTTTGGGACTTGCAGGATACTATCGAAGATTCATCGAAGGATTTTCATGCATTGCCTTACCCCTAGCTAAATTGACGAGAAAAGACAAGAAGTTTGAGTGGGATGAGGCATGCAAAGAGAGTTTTCAGGAGCTAAAGAGGCGGTTGACCACTACATTGGTACTTACTCTACCCTCGGGCAGTGGAGGATTTGAGATCTATAGTGATGCTTCTCAACAAGGGCTGGGCTGCGTACTTATGCAACATGGGAAAGTAATTGCCTATGCTTTTAGGCAATTGAAAAAGCATGAGATCAATTACCCTACCCATGACCTAGAGCTTGCTGCTATAGTCTTTGCCTTAAAAATCTGGAGGCACTATCTGTATGGAGAAAAATTTGAGGTTTTTACAGATCATAAAAGTCTCAAGTACATCTTTTCACAACAAGACTTGAATATGCGACAGAGGAGATAGATGGAGTACTTGAAGGACTACGACTTTTCCATACAATACCATCCAGGGAAGGCTAATGTCGTAGCAAATGCCTTAAGTAGGAAGACACAAGGAATATGTGGAAGTTTTCATTCCAAAAGATGAAAATTATTACAAGAGGTGATAGAGTGCAAACCCGAAATAGGTCATGGGAGGTCTTTTATAGTAAATTTGACCATAAAATCCACTATTAATGAGAAGGGGAAGCAGATGCAAAAGAATGACACAGACATACAAGCATTGGTTGGAAACCATGATTTGTCAAGGAAGCAGATGATAGGATTCACATGCAAGGGAGATTAGTAGTACCAACCAATGATGAATTAAGACGAGATTCTAAAGGAAGCACGTCAATCTAAGTACACTATTCATCCTAGTGGAACAAAGATGTATCAAGATTTAAAGCGACATTTCTAGTGGAATGGTATGAAGAGAGATATAGGAGAATTTGTAGCAAGGTGTTTGACGTGTCAACAAGTTAAGGCTGAACATTAGAGACTAGCAAGATTACTACAACCACTTGAGGATTATGACTTTTTCATACAATACCATCCAGGGAAGGCTAATGTCGTAGTAGATGCCTTAAGTAGGAAGACATAAGGAATATGTGGAAGTTTTCATTCCAAAAGATGAAAATTATTACAAGAGGTGATAGAGTGCAAACCCGAAATAGGTCATGGGAGGTCTTTTATAGCAAATTTGACTATAAAATCCACTATTAATGAGAAGGGGAAGCAGATGCAAAAGAATGACACGGACATACAAGCATTGGTTGGAAACCATGATTTGTCAAGGAAGCGGATGATAGTATTCACATGCAAGGGAGATTAGTAGTACCAGCCAATGATGAATTAAGGCAAGAGATTCTGAAGGAAGCACGTCAATCTAAGTACACTATTCACCCTAGTGGAACAAAGATGTATCAAGATTTGAAGCGACATTTCTGGTGGAATGGTATGAAGGGAGATATAGGATAATTTGTAGCAAGGTGTTTGACGTGTCAACAAGTTAAGGCTGAACATCAGAGACTAGCAGGATTACTACAACCACTTGAGCTACCAGAATGGAAGTGGGATCATATTATTATGGACTTCATCTTAGGGCTACCTAAGACATCTAAGGGACATGATATGATATGGGTAATCGTCAATCGGCTAACCAAGACAACACATTTTCTCCCTATACCACAAAGTCAATCCACTGACAGCTTATCCTAGCTGTATATTAAGGAAGTAGTAAGTTTGCATGGGATACCACTTAGTATTATTTCCAACAGAGACAGTTGTTTTACCTCGCAGTTATGGAAGTTAGTACAAAAATCATTAGGATCCTCATTAAGTTTCAGCACGGCCTTTCACCCTTAGACTGATGGTCAATTTGAGTGTACGATTCAGGTATTGGAAGATATGTTAAGAGCGTGTGCAATTGACTGGAAGGAGATTGGGATGAAAGTTTGCCCTTAGTTGAATTTGCGTATAACAATAGCTTCCATTCAAGCATTGGAATGGCTCCCTACGAAGCGCTATATGGAAGACCTTGTCGATCGCCCGTATGCTGGAATGAAGTAGGTGAAAATAGAATCATATAAACAGAGTTAGTAGAACGATGTGCAAACAAAGTAAAGCTTATTAGAAAGCGGCTTCTCTTAGCTTAGAGTTGACAAAAGAGTTACGCGGATAAGCGGCGCAGACAGTTATAATTCGAAGTTGGGGATCATGTCTTCTTGAAGATATCTCCGACTAAGGGTGTTATGAGGATTGGTGTAAAGAGGAAACTTAGTCCTCGATTCATTGGACCATTCAAAATCCTAGACAAAGTGAGAAAGACTGCCTACAGGATAGCGCTACCACCATAGTTGTTGGAAGTCCACAATGTGTTTCACATATCCATGCTAAGGAAGTATATTCCTGACCCCACACATGTACTTGAACATGTACCAACCGAGTTACAACCAGACTTAACCTTGAAAACCAAACTGGTACAGATTCTAGACAGAAAGATCAAGACACTACGGGTTAAAGACATTCCATTACTTAGAGTTTTATAGAGGAACGCATCTATCGAAGAAGAGACCTGGGAGGTCGAATCTGATATGAAAAAGAATTACATCAAAATCTTTTCTAGCAATGGATTGTAGAATTTCAAGGACGAAATTTCTTGAATGGGGTAATGATGTAATGACTCAAATTTTGAAGATATTTTGTAAAAGAAGGTTATTTTGAAAATTAATATATGTTTTAACGTTTAATATTAATAAAAAATATAAAATGAAGAATTTGTGAGAAAAATTAGTACCAATAGATTCTACACTCAAAATGGAATCCAACGCTTCAAAGAACACTAAAAATGGAGCTCGTATGACCAAGTTATGGATGTTTGAAGATCAAGGGCATTTCTAGAATTTACTTTTAAAATGAAAATGGTCTGAAAACACAGGGCATCGTTTTGATAACGACACCCCCTGTGTCATCCCCTTCCTCAGGCCAGGTGGTGCACAGCACCACCATAGCTGTACGAAACCGCAGAAAATGGTGGCATTGCCTTCCCGCTCTTATAAATTCCTCCACTCGCCCTTGTCCAAGCTAAGCTTTCTCCACTCCAATCATGACCAAAAACGGATCCGGTAGCTAGGGTTTGCAGATCCATTTGAGGCCTTTGATCGGGTGACAAGGAGAAGTCTCTAGGTGCGATTCTCTCCCCACTCCACTCCTTTCTCTTCCCTCTTTCTTTTCCCCAGATTTTCAACCAGGTTTGGCTCGTTTTTCAGCCAAAAATCACTGGATTTCCGAAACAAGCCAGACGGGCCGAAACCTATCAACGACATCACATCCCAGGGGCGCACCAGCGTGAAGCGCCCCTATGGGCGACAGTCGTGCGCGTACTGTGTGTGGGTAGACGCCTGGCTCGACCAGGACCCGCAGGGTGCCCTAGGAGCCCAGCTCGACTAGGACAAGCAGGGTGCCCTAGGAGCCCTGCTCTACTAGGACTCACGGGGTGCCCTGGGAGCCGAGAAGCACTGTGCTGTGCTGAGGACGCATCCATGCGACATAGTCCAGGAACCGTGCTACAGAGTGTTGCTTATGCGTGTGCACGCGGTCCCAGTTTGACCGGGACGAGCACGCGTCCTAGGAACCGTGACGTGCGGGCCCTATGTGGACAATCATGGTACGTTCGTTGAGGTGCGACGCTAAAAATGCAATTAAGGAGGCTGTATAACTCCAATCGATGATCCAAAAGAACCGTTGCATTCGTAAATTTGACGCGGACCTAATTATGCAATAACATTTAAGATCATTAGACTATTTAGGGCGACTATAGCCTAAAAATCATAGAGATCTTATGAATCTATGGGATCAACTATGACCAGACCTCATGAATTGATCTAATAGAGGCCTTAGGACATTCTTAGTTCAAGATTGAACTAAGAATTATGTAAACCAACTCATAGAAAACCCAAATCATATAGATCTAGTTGTTAACCAGTGAATCTAGGAATCATGCTTGGATTTTTATGTTTGAATGACATACAGGACCCCATAAAGGTACCTTAGGACTTGGATTGAAGGATTATACAAGCTAAGTAACGACGCTCGAGGTAGGCAGCTTGATACTACTAGGTTTTTAAATGCATCTTAAACTCTGTCTTCCCTTTATCATTTTAACATGCTTTGAGATGTGATATTCTTGTACGAGTATACAAAAATATCTCCATAAAAAACTCTATCTTGCCTTTATCATTTTAACATGCTTTGAGATGTGATATTCTTGTACGAGTATACGAAAATATTTTCATGTGTTTATGGCTGTGAATGCAATATTAGCATGAACTAATTTTATGCATCGCTCGCATGATTTGCAATGCAATGCATAAATTGCATAATTTACAATGATTGAGATTTGGATTATATATATATACATATATATATATGCTTTTTGGGCTATTGAGCCTGGTGGGCACTATGCTGAGAGGTAAGTATGTACGGGGTTGGCCTCTCGGTCTCTACCACAAAAAAGGTGGATGGTATCACTGCCAAAAAGGCTTGTCCCTTCCTCGACTGCTGTGGTAAACAGGAATGACCACTGGAGGTGTTCATGACACCCTTTTCGAGGACAACTATAGTCGTTGTGGAGGCTATGGTGGGTTGGTCTCTAGATACCAGAGGCACGATTCTAGCTGTGTGCTAATCGTGGGCATAGTGGCCCTATGATTTCAGTTTTATTGATGTGCATATAGCATCGAGATGACTGTGTACGAGTACTCGTGACCAGTCAATTGAGTGATTTACTGAAATGCCCATACACATGATATTCACGGTAATATCCTTATCTGCTTTATCTGATTAGTATTTTAAGATTTTTACATATTTACTATTATCGTTGATTAATTTGCTTGATGTGATGCCAAGATGTATGCATACACGAGTTGGTTTCCTATGCCTGCCCTTCATATTCTTCATCATGCTGGTTTATGAACCTCATAGTTTATGCATACGCTCTCATGTTCACTCAAAAAGAGAACTGCATGTTCATATGACAAAATTTAACATAATTCCTCCCGCATATCGAGTTTTCAAAATAGTAGTATCAGGGTACCCACTGAGTATGATGAAATACTCAACCCAATCTATCATTTTTTCAGATCAAACAAAGTATACTTAGATGGGAAATCAAAGAGTGTTAGGGCCACAATAAAAAAAGCACAGGTGAGGTTCATAGTAACCCTTTTTGTATTTGATATAAACTTGGTTATAAGGGCTTATTTGTGACTTGGGCTGTGATTAACAATCTTGGGATTAGTAGTTATTCATTTAAATGTTTTACCAAAAAGAGCCATGGCCTTATGCATTATTCGTTCATTGTGATTTGTTAATGACGCTCGGGGTTTTTACACAAAAATTTTACTTAAAAAGGAAAAATTTCTCTGCATTCTTTTGCATAAATTATTTTAAAGTAGAGATCGATCTCGCTATTTATTATAAAAACTGCATCCTAAAAAAGAAAAAAACTGGGTTGTCACACTGTCGATCACCTACCTATTAGAATGAAGTTGGAGAAAGAAGATTGATGACATCATAACTAGTAGAACAATGTGCAGAAAAGGTTAAGTCGATCAAGAAAAGGCTACTAAGCGCGCATAGTCAACAAAAGAGCTATGCAGACAAAAGGCATGGATATGTGGAATTTGAAGTTAGAAATCATGTATTTCTAAAAGTCTCACCAATCAAAGGAGTGATGAGATTTGGAGCAAAGGGCAAACTAAACCCTAGATTTATTGGTCATTTTGAAATTTTGAAAAGAATTGGTAAATTGGCACTACCACCACAATTGGAGGAAGTACATAACGTATTTCAAGTGTCAATGTTGAGAAAGTACATTTCAGACTCTACGCATGTAATTCAACAAATGCCTAATGATCTGAAACATGATCTAACTTTTGAAGAAAAAGCTATCAGAAATTTGGATTGGAAAGAACATAAGTTAAGAACCAAGATGATCCCTTTAGTAAAAGTGTTGTGGCAACATCACTCAACTGAAGAAGCCATGTGGGAGATTGAAGGGGAAATGAAAAAGACACATCCTAAATTATTCATATGATATTGTTGCATCAAATTTTGAGAACGAAATTTCTTTAAAGGAGGTAGAATGTAATAACCTAAATTTTTATTGTTTGATTTGTATGTGAAATTAGAATGTTGAAAAAACATAAATAGCATATGAAATTTCAAGACATTTACTTTTTTATAGAAATAGAATCAAGACTTGAAATAAAAATATTTGGATTCTACTTGAAAAATAGAATTCAATGGCACAAAGAACGCGAGAAGTAACATGAGAAGCGGAGTTCATGTGAAAAAGTTACGAGACTCTTAAGTGTAGGGGTATTGGGGGTCGTTTTTCTAACGACACCCCCTTCTTCGTTCCATGGTTTACGGTAGGAGCACGTAGTCAACCGCGTTGCCTCCCCCTCTGATCACCGTTTACGACGTCGGAAAGGAGGAATGCGGCTACTGCACTGCCTTCCTCTCTGTTAAATCAACCCCCCACTCCATCAAGTTCTCTCCTCTCTTCTGTATCTCTCCCCTTCTCCTCTTTCCCTGGTTTCGTTTTTCGGTGAGTAGGGTTCCTGCAAAATCATATTTGCCGGAAATCTCTCTACCCGTCTCTGTTTCTTTTCTTCTACGGCACTTGCAACGGCCGAATTTTCCCCTCTTCTCCTCCTCTATGTCTGGCTCTCTTTCCCTCCGGTTTTCACCCTTCATAGAGCCGCTAACCTAGAGTTCTTTGGTAGCACAGAACGATCTGCAGCACTGGAGATCAGCAATCGAAAACTGGAACCGGGTAAGAAACCCTCTCTCTCTCTCTCTCTCTCTCTCTCTCTCTCTCTCTCTCTCTCTCTCTCTCTCTCTCTTCTTCTTCCCTCCTGCCTCATCTCCGTTTCTCTCTGGTTTTTCGGCATCTAGGGTTCCAGCGGCACAAAGTAGCCGGCACCACCGGCAAACCCAGATTTTCCCTCCACCTGCTCAATTAGGTAGGTCATCGTCCCTACCCGTCCATTCCTTATCATTTTTTGGTAGAAATGGATTAGATCCATGTCGGATCTGCTCTCACTAGCTGATAATAGTTGGTGAAAACAGATCCGATGGATTTGATGGGGACACACTCGAGGATTGCTCAGATGGAAGATCTGATCCATCCAATGAGTTGGTAGGACCCCAAAACCCTAAAAACCCCAAAACCAGTAAAGAAATCTATGCATCCTGGACGTTGATCGGGACCGAGATGATTAGATGGCCCAGATTAGACCGTCTCATTCTGGTTAACCAGATCAGTTACTGGGACGCACATAGTGATGCACTCCCAGGGACTGTTTGTACTGAAACAGCCCCGTCCGTACACGCAGGTGCAGGAGCTGTCTTTGCTCGACTAGGATACTATAGCGTCCTGGGAACCGGGACGCTCTAACTTGGTTTGAACCGTCGTGGGCTTAAAAATGGATTTGGACCGTTGATGGGTCAGAAACACAAAAATTGAAATAAAAAGGGCTACAGAGGCCCGATTGATGATCCGAAAGCTCCGTTAAAATTGTATCGACGATATAAACCTAAATATAAAATAAAATTGATAGTCAGAGACTAAATTTAGATTGATTAATCCTAAAAACCATGGACAATGAATGAATGGGCTACATCAAAGGTGATTAGGCCCTAAGAAATGATTAATTAGGATATCCTATAACATATTACCCTAGTTTATAAGGTTAGATCATATCCTTAGATTAATATTTATGATCAAAACATAGAATTAGCTTAGAATCACATATCTAATGGATCAGAATGAGATCTGACCATTAGATCAAGACATATATAATAGATACATAAATAAATAAATAAAATAATTACTATTTAGTACAATTACAGTAGATCAAGCTATAGATTAGGAAGATTGACAACCTAAACGGTCAAATCAACCCTAAATAGTGAAATAAATTAAAATCAACATAGGTATTGACCTGAATCACTAAAATTGAGACAATTAACGTTGACAAAGTCTGATCATGGAGATCAGAGATAAAATCATAGTGATCCATAGTTAAAGAAATTTAAATTATCATTTAAAACCTAGGAAATAACCATGATTTTATATGTATGATTGAATAGGTAGATCCTAATACGGAAAAAATAAGAGATACAGACTTGGATTGACTGTATACATATCATGAGGTAGGTGGAATTTTAAGAGAACATATTTGCTTATATAGAAAAATTAGTGTTATTTACTGAAAACTCAGTACCACAAATTTATCTACCAATGAAATCCATATGATTTAGTGATTATGATGTTTGATTATGCAAAGTTTGCTTTGTGATTATTGTATGAAGCAGTTTTGAATGTTCATCATTAGTATATGATTGAAATAAAATAACAATAACCATGTATCATAGTCATGTATTATAATTATGGATCATACCTGTGGAGTCATAGATACACACACACAGAGATATTTATATGTATAGGTAAATTGCCTATATGATTATTATATATTCGTATTAAAGAAATCTCCCTGAGGCGGGTCCACGGCAAGTGGAGGAAACTCTCTATGGCGAGCCTGAGAGACTGACATGCTTGTGGAGATACCTCCCTGAGGCGAGCTTGAGAGGCTGACGGGCTAGAGGAGGATGCTCCTTGAGACGGGTCTGAGAGGTTGAAGGGCTAGTGGAGAGATGCTCTTTGAGGCGGGCCTACAGACTGACGGGCTAGTGGAAGTGAGAGATATGTGTTAAGACGTTTCCTTGAGGCGGGTCTGAGAGGCAGGCCTACGGACTGACGGGCTAGTAGAAGTGGAATATTATTTGTGTGGGCTATGTACTAGTAAAAGGCTGGATTATTATGATACAATATATATTAGATATTTATATATTCTAATAAATGATGGATTGTTATAGGCCTTATAAGGTTGAGCGACATGAATGTATGCTAGTATGTGACTAGGATTTGATCTTATGACATGATGATAAATGATATCCTCACATTGATAGATTTCATTGATTTGTAGTTGTAGTTGTTATAGTATGATTGCCATAAAATTATTAACCTGAGTAGTGCTCATCCTGTAAATTGTGATTTATGATAATTAGATTATTCCATGTATAAATAAATTTAGGAGGTTAATATGTTAAATGATTATGAGGAAATAAGAATTTACGTTTTAATATGTCTCTTAAATACCCTACCAAGCATAGCTTGCTGAGATATTGTAAATGTTTGATGTTTACAATATCTCAGATCTAGAGAAATAGGAGTGGAAGAATACAACGCGAGGATATTTGCCATATTACTAGTAAGTAAGGGTATGTATAAGATTTATGTACTTAGGAAGTATGCTTACATTGTATAAGCTTTAGTTACCTGGTTGGATTGTAACTTTGGACATGATATGTAATAATTACAATGAGGCTATGTAAGTGAACCACTGAATGGATCTTGTTATTTTAAAGTATTATGTATTACAAAAATGGTATTTTCTGCATTATTTATATAGTATAGTAATTGCATATGACATCCAGGATTTTGAAAAATGAAATTTCAAAGGTAAATGTTTTTCTATTATTAAAATATTTAGTTCTTTTAAAATAATGAGCCCTACATTTTTGAAATAAATGCGAAAAAAATTGTTATGAAAACTTGGGTTGTCACAAAATCGACAAGCAAATATTTGGCAAACATTTGAGAAAAATCAGATAAAAATCAATTTTTATATGTAAAATTAAGCTTTTAATTTGAATTTTTAACTCAATTTATTGATAATATTTGAGAGCTGACAAATTATTTATGGAACTTGATTTTATTTTATAAATTCGTACTAATTTCTTGAAAGTCACTTTGAATTTGAAAATTGTAAGAACTATCAAAATTGTTAGGGAAAAGTTGAGGCATAAAAAAGTCAAGATTTAAAAAAAAAAAATCAAATAAATTATGTGACTATGATCTAGTGTGTTCATCCTTCAAACTTTAAATTATGAGAACCTTACTTATCACTTCTATATTGTCATCTAAGATTGGCAAACATTGTGCTAAGGTATCTTTTTAAAGCAACTAAATGCTTCTATGTGTACAGTTTAGCCTGGATCTCCAATGGCATCAAAATCATGCTTTCCAAGGTATCTTGAGATCCAACCAAATGCTAGTGAAACACATTTTGCATTAACATACAAAAAGGTGCACATGTTTGCCACCGTGAGAGAATTGCACAGTTATCAAAGAGAGAAAAAAAGGAAATATTATTATAAAAATAAAAAAGTTGGAGAGAGCATATAAATAGAAGATGGTTTACATAATTGTTCAAGGAAGGAGGCTTCTACATAATATTTCATCAAGCATTTGAATATTCAATTTAACTTCAAATGGATTTATTCAGGGGCAATGAGTGATTAGGATAAAATTATTGTTATATTTTCCATTACATTTATCAGCAAACTAACAACTTTGCAGAATGACAGTCCCTTGAAGGCCTTAAACATATAATTGAGATTAACATGCAAATATTGGATGTGCAATGGGACTCAAAATGATTTTGAACCCTCTTCAAATGTAAAGCTTGTTGAATTGGGAAATGAAATTCATAGGAGTACCATATATCAATTAAGAGGTGAACCAAGCCCTCCCTAATGTTCATATACAGGGTATGTAATACATTGGACAATGCTTCAGCCAATTATGGTACAGATAACGAGGCACACTTATTTGGTTTGTATTATTTTGTTGTTGTATTGTACAAGTGAAGAAGCAAAGCAAATTAGTCACACATACTGCTAAATCTAATCCACAGCCAATAGCAAACATGGAAACTTAAGCCTATGACCAAGTGTACTTTTATTGATGGATTTTCACAAGTGCACAGACTATTGCAATTTATGCAAGTGCAAGTCGATCCTACTAGGACTTAGACTTAAAAATTTAGAGTTTAAATAAAATTTAATTGACCAAAATTTTAAAAAATAACAAAAATTATATAAAAGTGAATTATAAATTTGGATCTCTTTAACTAATGAAAATTACACAATTTCAAGTTTAAAAGACAAAAAAATAAACTAAATAAAAAATAAAATCCATTTTCCTAGATTGATCATGAAAAATTCTTCAAATATGGTCTTATTAGATTTGATTGGCCTTCATCAATCTGTCATTCATATCTCTGATTAAGGATTCAATGGTTGGATTGTTCAAATTTCTCAAAATTTTGATGATCTAGACTAGGGAAATAAATTTGGATTGAACAACTTAGATAAAATTTTTGGATTTTAGATTGAAGATAAGGATTGATGGATCAAATAGGAATTGTCCTAAGAACAAGATTTAAGAATTGACTGGAAATCAAATGAGAAAAAGCTCATAAAATAAAGTGATCCTGTTGGTTAAAGCTAAACCATTGATACAGTTAAGTTTTAAATCAAACAGGGTTGGATTACTTAATTCCTAAATTAACTGAAAATAACACAAAACTTGGATAGGCGGAGCAAGGATAAGAATAAGAAAAAAATAAGGATATAGATGAAACTAAATAAGGGATGCAAATGAAATAAAAAATAATGCTAACAATAAAGTTGAAATTTTTACTGAAAATCCCTTCTTTTACCTGTAATCGAAGAAGATGATGCGAAAGCACATGAAAACTAGAAGAAGGAAGAGGACGCATGGGAGATGGGGTAGAAGGGAAAAGAAGGATAAATAAGGAAAAATTGAAATTGGATTTTGCCTGAAATGCGAGCAATTGAAAAGGGAAAAGAAATCAGGGGAATTGCAATGGTTGAAGCGGTGAAAATTGATGATGATCAATGGAGAGAGAAGAGCAGGAAATGATGCAAAATTAAGGACAATGGGAAATTGACGGTGAACCGAGGAGACTGTCTAGGAATCTAGTCCTCATGTTAGTGGTGTATGATTCAAGTCTTCTCGACAATGACGAGAAAGAGATCAAGAGAGAGAGAGAAGATGTGGGAGTTGGTCTTCCTTGTGGCTGTTCTCCTTCGGCAAAGAGGAGATGGGTAAATGGGGTGGTGAGATCGTGAGTCTCTTCTTCATTTATAATGAGCCTCCCTTCTCAGTTTCCTTTTTCTCATTTTGATCTTCTATACCTAAATGTACATTCTCCTTTCCTCTACGAATTTAAGCTTCTATTTTGGATTCCAACTCTTCTCACCTTTCTATTATGTAGCTCCATGATTTCCTTTTCTCTAATTAGAACCCATTTTCTCTTTGGAAATGATCCAATCTTACCTTAGTGCTCTTTAGGATGATCTAGCATTGTTTAATTTGATTTGAGCTATCCACTTCTCACTTCGGTTGATCTGCAAAACATAAGATAAATTAGAATAATCTAAACCATATGTTATACATTTGATTAGCTCTGATGATCATCTAAGCGTTAAATTTTACAAATCAATGGTTGTATGATCAATTAAAGTTAAAATTAATAATTAATCTAAAATTGCAAACTTGATTAGTCAAATGTTCTAATTAAATGCTAAATTAAGGGTATTTTAGACAAAATTGAATACTTAACAACTTTAGAGGAGATGCCAAGTTGTCCATGCCCAACTGCGCCAAACATTTGTTGGCCACTCTAATATGGTTTAATAGCCATGGACTATAATAATACTTGCCCATAGATAACGAAGGCACTCTTGCATAGTTTAATGGCTATGTTTATAATACCACCCCTTCCTCAGACTCCATGTATGCGAGAGCTTAGTGCATTAGTGAAACCATTACAAAAGTTCTTAACTAGTATCACTCAAACCATCTTTAATTAGATGCCCATCAAGCCCCTCACAAGCTCTATTCATCGACCCACAAACATCGTAAAAGGGCTCCAACCAAGTTGGATAACAAACATCTCACTTCCTTTGAAACCAAAATATGCCCTTTTCCAATCCCAACAAATAATCTCAGAGTAACTCTTCTAATTTCATAGTGATGAATTGCCGGAACATAGGCTAGGGAAAGGGTTTGGCCCCTTCAAATTTGGCTAATGCCACTGCAAATTTTATTGTGTCTACTTACACAAAAAATAAAAATAATAAAGGCTTTTTTTGTTGTGCAAAAATGCCTTTACATTTTGACATTTTTGCAAAAAAGTCTAATGTTTTTTAGTTTTGCAAATTTGCTATCAAGTTTTGGGGAGCTTTGCAGAATTGTCATTCTGCTAGTTTTCTATTCATCTTTCATGTTAGCTTTTTGAAATTTTAATATTACCTCTTTCTATTTCAAATTCAAGTTCTAACTTTAGAATTGCAACCTGTGATTAAGGTACCAACTTTGGCCACTACGTTCAATGACTTCTTGATGGAAAGTTTTAGTGAAACTTGGTAACTAATACAATTTGATAACAAAGAATCTAATGGTATAATTAGATTTCAACAAAAATAAATCAATAGTAGGATATTCAATTGCAACTATACCATGTTCACTAATCTGTGCAACAGTACCTATTTAGCTTCTTCAGTGAAATTTAATAATTTAAAATTTGATTTCTCACTAAAAACTGATATAAAATTCTTTAATATAATTAATGCTTTGAATTAATAAAAATACAAAATCTTCACACGAACAACAATAAGTAGTAGATTTTAAGCTCTTTGTTCAATGCCTTTTTGAATGAAAATTGAAAATTTAAGACTTGAGTCTTCTTTTTCTCAATATCTTCTATCTAGCATGATCAATTTCAAAGACTTTCATTGATTAACAAAGCAAAAAATCATGCACAAAGTTATCCTGTTCACCATCGCCCATTTGCTAGAAGGGCAATTTTGAAATTTTGAAAAAACTAACTAGGAAGGAAGATGGAAAAACTAAATAACAATTTTGAGAAGCTCACGAAAACTAAATAGAAAATTTACAAAATACAAAATACAATGAACCTTTTTTTTGTAAAAAATGTCAAAATGTAAATAGCATTAAAAGAAAAAGAAAAAGAAAAGAAAAAGAAAAGATAAGAACGAGAGTAATCCCGGGTGGGCTCAAAGATGCTTACAGAAGGATAGCCACCATGAATGTGACATGTGCGGTACTTTTGGTACAGGTAGTGATTAGACGAGCAAAAAGCTGGAGGGGTCACTCTGTAATAGGTTGGTAGTTCCATAGGCGTCCACATTTTCCCTAAATAATTTATCTAATTTCCAAGGGCCTGTCCATGGGTAACAATTTCTTCATTGTTGTTTTCGTCCCAAACAGCTCTCAAGATGCAATAAATTTTTTGAGGAATAAGGGAGTTTATTGATGGGCTCAAGATGGTCAAGCCATCATATTTGTCAATCAAGGTAAGTTATTTCCTTGTTAGCGTGTACCTGTGAATGGCCGCCTGGTCCTTTAAAATGGTATTATTCCCCCATTATTCTTTCTGGGGAGGGTCCAGTCGAGATAGTACACGCCAAATCAAATTTGAATATAGACACCCATGAGTTGTTTTATGTAAGGTAAGGGTTCCTCATAATTTAAGGGATTGAATCAATTGAGTATAAATCCGGGACACGGAGAAAGTCTAATTGGTTGATGCATTCTGTTTACGTATCTATATCGAATCAAATAGAAAGAATGATTCTATACCCGACCCGGATCTTAATGAAAAGAATACACCAACGCCAACCGAGTAGAATTTATCACAGTATATCGAGATGGAAATAACTCGACATTCTACTACATCTGACTACTAGCTCGATTCAAAATTAAATAATAAGAAAAAAAGAGTTAGTTGCTCTTAATGGCAATAAGACCTGACCGCATTTGAATATTAGCAAGTACTTCCGCTTTAAGCTATGGAACTATTATAGCTGAGAAGTTATATGGTACCTGCCCATTCATCTTTTGGTCCATGATACCAAAAGGATTTTCTCCATTGGATATCCCAAAATTCAATTTGTTGAAGCTTTTACTTTGGTGATTTTTGAACTTTGCGAGCCACTGTGTTGAGTGTTTTCCGCAAGTGCATGGTTGTTGTAGTCTAGCTAATGCAAGTCTGGGTCGATTTCCACGGTGACTCGACTTAAATGTGGAGTTTACACAAATTTCAATTATAAATTAACAAACTAAAATTCAAGTTTATTAAGCATTTCACAAGTAAACAAAACTCTAGATTTAAGTAAGCAAGAAATGACAATAAATTTCAAATAAAGAAAACTTCCTTGTTTGACTGCTGTGTCACCAACAGGTTCTAATTAATAACAAAATAAATTAAGCGATATAACTGTCTTAGATTACACAATCTTCGGACTAACAAAACAGGAATAAAACAGAATGAAGATAATACATGATACAACCGTAATTAAGCTGGGACACAAATGTAATTAAATTAGAAGTTAAGGGCCAAGAACGGAAATTTTCCATTTTCCATTTCTTTAAGGGATGAAAAGAAGGCATGTGTGGTGCTTGTCGGGTGAGAAATGTATTGAAGAAAAAGACAAGAAAAGGGAGAATATAATAAGAAGAAAGAGATGATGGGAGAGAATAGAATAAGAAGAAAAAGATGGAAAGAGGGATGGCTGTGATGGAGGAACCGATGCAGAGAGAGAAGATGGAAGAAAAAGAAGAAATGAGAGGAAGAAGATGGCGAGCAGAAGAAGGCAAGGGAAAAGGGAGATCTGGGGATGCAATGCGACAGGTGAAGGAGCGCCCAAGAGAGAGAAGCCTGGTCAGGGATGGGTGAGTGAGAAACAAAGAGTCCGAGATAGCAAGGAGAGCTTGAGAGAGAGATGGGAAAGAGTGGTGTGAGCTAATAGGAGCAGATGATAGAAGGTTCTAGAGAGACGTCATCTGGTACTGGAGAAACAGACGAAGAAAAAGGTTGCGGGAAGTGGTGCAGAGGCGACTGGTCTGGTGGTGAGATGAACAGGGAATGAAAGAGGATTGCCGACCAATGTTAGAGAAAAAGTAAGCGAGAGAGAGAGAGAGAGAGAGAGAGAGAGAGAGAGAGAGAGAGAGAGAGAGAGATGAGTGCGTGGTAAATAAGGAGATGAGGGAGATGAAAGAGAGATGGGGCTTGTGAGACAGAGGTACGGTGAACTAATGGGGTTATGGAGAAGGAGTAGAGAGAACAAGGGAGAAGGGAGAATGGAAAAGGAGAAGAGCAGGGGTAAGTGCGTGAAGATGGGAAGAGAGGAGAAGAAGTGGGCGTGAGAGATTGAGCAAGATGGAAAGATAGAGGAAGAAGGGAAAAATAAGTAAGGTAATGGGTTTGGTGCGGGGGAAAGAAGAACGAGGGAGAGAGAGAGATTGGGGAACGGACGAAGAGACGGAGAGGAACGATCCTTCCATCTCTGTCCGTGAAGGGGCAGATGCCCAGGGAGAAGAGGAGAGCACCCGAGAGAAAAGTGTCTCCGGGAGGAGCTGCTTGCTCCTACCTTTGAAGGAAGCAAAGCCAGCTTGAATAATTTTTTTTTTTTGTAAATCGTGCAAGTTGCCCATGTCTTGCCCATGCTTTGTTGTCTGCCATGCGATGGTGCCATATGCATCATTGATCAGCTTTGCTCAGATTTGTGGCGTGGGACCCATTAAAATAAACTAATCTGAACCGTTCAATGTACTTTGGATTACCTGCAAAGCAAAATATAAAATTAGAATTAACTTATATAGGTAATTAACTATAATGATCATCTAATCGTTTAACTTTTCAAATTAATGGTTAGATGATCCATTATAGTTAAAATTGATTCAAAATCACAAAATTACCTTAATAAATGATCTAATAAAATAGTAACCTAAGGTTATTTTTGGCAAAATTAAGGACTTAACACACTGCTTTTCCATTGGCTTGAAGGTAATAGTTGGTGCATTGCTTCTCTAAGATGTGAAGAGGATCCTTAGTGCAATGGTGGAGTTGTCGTCATGTAAGTTTGAGGTCATAGGTTCAAGGCCTAGAAATAGCCTCTTGCAAAAATACAAGATAAAACTATGTTATTGACCCTTGTCGTCCGCTCCTTCCCCGAATCTCACATACGGGAGGCTTTGTGCATCGGGCTGCCCCTTGCCAATCCAAGATGTTGTCACGGATTTGCACTGCAAGGCCCGTGACCAGGGTTTACAACATCTAAGGAAGGCTCACTTGGGACATGGACCTAACCTTAGGGACTCAAGCCTGTCAAAGAAGGTCCATGGAACTTGCCCTGAATCTAGAAGGCCTGGTTTTTAGTGTGTTCTTTGTAAATATCTAGAAAGGTGGAAGGTTAGAGAGTTATGTAGAGTTTTTTAGAGTAAGTTCTAGATTAGTCCTCAATCGTTGGATTGTAGACATTTGTAATAATTCGGATCATTCATTGAGGTGGATGGAGATGAACAAGTATAAATAGGTGTAAGCTTCTCACTTGTAATTAGCTCAGATAAGCTTAAGTTAGTTCAGCTTAGCTAAGGTTAATACATTGGAAGGTTTCCTTTCTGAGTTCTCTCCGAGACCCTTTCCTTTAGGCTACGGGGAATTTGATTCGCCGCTTTCCCCCTTTCTGCTCCCGAATAGCTACGGCTACATGATTGTCCTCAAGCACGAATCAAGTGACTTGTTGAACGGTTGTTCTACTGTACTTACAAATGGCATTACTACTATAGGCCCTCCATTAGTAAGCTAGGAAGGCCTATTTTTCTTGAGTTCTTCTCATTACTTGAGTGGGTGAGTGAGTGTAGCCTTAGCAAGTGAGAGTTTTGGGGATTGAAGGCTGACTTGTGCCAAGAAAGTGAGTTGTGCACAAGTGCCGCACGGGTTTTGCGAAGGTGAAACTGTGACCCCGTCACAATGTGCTCTAGAAGTTAAAGTCGTCTGATCCCAAACGCCTCCTAGATTGACCCATTCTTTTTGGTCGGATTTGAACGTGCGTAATGACTTGCATATATCAACACATTGCAGAAACTTACTGCGCAAAGCTTGTTATTGAAAGCGATCTTTCATTACGAGGAAGTAATGGTTCAGCCAGTATTAATAAGACAAGATCAGAGAAATGATCAGAAGATAATTGGTTTTGGAATTCGTAAGCGATTCTATTTATCTTCTACCTTGGAGTCTAACAAACTCAATGCCAAAGAGTACACTGTTGTGGACTTGCGTAGCAAGGCCCGGCACTAAGGACCACGGATTCTAAGAACTGTTTAGATTATGGATGTGACGGACTTAGGCCCGTGCTGTAGGATTTGTAGAACAAGGCCTGATTCAAGTAGGCTTGGTTTCAAGAAAAACCCTTGTAAATATCTTAGATATTTTGAAGGAGCCTAGAATACTCTAGGAGAATGATAGAGTAATATAAAAAGAGTAGGAGGGCTTTAGAATAGGATCTAGACCATTGGTGTATCAACACTCGAAATAACCTTAGCCATCCAATGAGGAGGTGGATGGGAATGAGCATGTATAAATAGGGGTTTAACTCCTAATTTGCAATTAGCTCACATTACTCAATTAAGTTTAATTAAGGGATAATAGGTTCTCTTTAAGTAAGTCTTATATGAGTTTTTCTCATTGCTTGTATGGGTGAGTGCATGTAGCCCTAGCAAGTGAGAGTGGGGAGTTGAAGGCTGACTTGTGCTTAGCAAAGGAGTTGCGCACAAGCATCACATGGGTTTAGCATAGGTGAAACTGCGACCTCGCGACAATACTCTCAAAACCTAATGCCTCAGGGAACACAAATGCGTCCAAGCTGTTGTTGATCATAAACACTTCAAAACCAACCATTGACAGCCTCTGCAGCTCGATCATAATGTGGCTGTAGTACTCCATAGTCATGTTCAAGTTCACCACAGATACTATTTGTTGAGATATTCCTTGAATTCATACATGAGGCCTTGTACTACTGCAAATCTATTACAATTGTGGGATTGAACTTGGGTGCTGGAAGGTTGTTTGTAATGCTTGGCCCCGGTTGTAATTCTTGTAGTCTAAGATGGGACCTAGTCAGGAGAATGGTTTGGATCATCCAACATTGTGGCCCTGTGTGCTGGGTGAAACTATTCTAAGACTGATCCAAAAGCCAAATGGATTTGACCATCAAAAGTTAGAGCAGCCTCTCTTTTGGGTGATCATGATTCGAGGTTGCTCATGGTGCGCGTGTTCAACATTAAAAAAAAGGAAAAAGAAAAACTTGTATTTTCACTGAAGTTATCTAAAGATTTTCTGTTTCATTTAACCTATTATCACTTGATGAAAACGCAAACGCAAATGCCAATCCTATGATTCAGATTTGCCATTCATTAAAGGCCTAAAAACCCTTGATATCGACTAATAGGATTCCCACATTCTTTCCCTCTCTAATTATAGAAGGATGATGTCCAATATTTCACATTGTCACGTCACTCTTTATGACAACCATAGGTTAGAAAGAAGGCCCATAATCTTATAAGAGGAATGCTAAACTGAAAACACTCCCGGTGCAGTCTAGCGACCACATTTTTTAGAGCTTGTCGTTGAATGATTTGATTCATTCATCCCATTACTCCGGATTTAGATGTTTAAGGTTAAAGAGCACGTGATTTGAATGATTCTAACATCTAAAAAGCATATGTCAAAGAAAGTGTGCTTAAAGACAGACAGCTTAAAAACTTTATAAAGGATAAACATTTTTTTTTTTTTTTTTCTTTCCGATTCTTCTATACCATATGAATTTTGATCTATAAGAAGACTAAAGTAAGAGAAATGAGATGAAAAATTCAAATCATGCAAAAGTTTGCCCCACAAGATGTGGTTACTAGACAATACCTCATAATGTGGTCGGTTTAGTATTCCTCATCTTATGATCCAAACTCTTATTCTAGAACACCAAAAAGCCTAGTAGTCCAATGATTTAGCAGACAAAAGATATGAGTTTGAGTTCGGCACCCATTCCCATTAGGAAATTGATAGATCTAGGAGAGTGTGTGAGTGGTTTCTTTGTTTTTAAAAAGAGGGCAGTTCCAATACATGAAGCTCCCACCTGTGCAAGGTCCGGGAAAGGGGCGGATCACAAGGGCCTATAGTAGGCAGCTTTACCTTACATTTTGTAAGAGGTTGATTCCACACCTTGAACCCATGACCTCAAGGTCACATGATGATAACTTTTACTGTTGCGCCAAGGCTCCCCTTCATCTCCCTCTCTAGTGCAAGGTCTAATTTTTATAGCATGTGAACTCGTTTGTAGTATAACTAAAATCAAATCGAGAAATGTGTTACTTTTCTTTAGTGCCTGCAACTGTTTGGAAATTTTTTTTTCTTGAACCTTTATTGATTTTACAACAGGAAACCAAACATGATTTCTCCTACGAAATAGGAAATTCTAGAAAACCAGAAAAAACAAATTTCCCTCACAGGCCTTATATTTTCTATGATTTGGAAGTTAATTCAATGTGCCAATATACAGTTTTATATCTTCAGATTGTGTTGGCTTTTTTTTCATAACTTTCTATTGCTGCTACTAGTTACCGTCCTGATTTTTTTAAAAATTATTCTATTTGTAATTTAACAGCTTGAATTGCAGAGAAAACAAAATGTTTCATTTTGATTAATTAGTGAACGGACTGTTGGGGTGAGCCCACATGTGATCTATACTCATACAAGTGAGAATTATATATATATGTGTGTGTAATGTTAGATTTAGTGTGACTGAAGGAGTGAGAATTTGAACGTACAGAGGGTTGGAGGAGGCCACCCATGTAATCCTATCAGATAATAGTAGAAAGTTCCTCTCTCGTAGACGCAGTTCAAACCTAACAGGGACCTAGTCCAAACATTATTTATTTTAATTTCATTTTTTTTAATGGTAGATTTAATTCTACCATTGAATATTTTATCTGAACTCTTTGCCATCACCGGCATTCCTTTCTTCTTTTCATCAATGGTTGATGCAAATCTCAAGAAACCATCAATAACTAGTCATAAAGCTGTTTGAAGCAGATGTTGGGGCATATTTTGGCGAACCAAGCGGCTCATCTTAGCTGCCGCACCTTAGACAGGCCACGTGCCATTGCAGTTCGCACAAATGTAACTAGATAAAAAGTCTAGTTTCATCAACCCAAAGATTACAGTCTCCTCATTCAATGGCATAATTGGTCCTGTAGCCCCTATTTGATCCAGACCATCCATATGATAAGTCGTTCTTTTGGATCTCGAATGGCTTCCCGTACGTAGTTCTCAAGCCCCACTTCATGATATGCCTACGGTTCAGATCAGTCATAGGTGGAGCCCACTATTTCACACGAGCGTGCCTTGTTGTAGCACAAAATTTGTGGACTTGCCTTACTGAATTTCGATCTCGATCAGATCTGACGAAGAAAACAAATCCAGTCAAAATGTGGGGAATCAATCTCGATCGTCTCCAACCCATGCGCATACATTTGTCCAAATCAGGTTATATTTTCAAGGAACTAAGAAAATAAAAAGGCCCAGATCGCATTGTGGGATGGATTCCAAGGCTTTCCCGAGGGGAACACCCGACCATATCCAACAGCATCCTCGTTTCCCATCCATTTATTTTTTCTTTTAAGAAGCAATCTACCTGTAGAAGCGAGATCATTTTAACACTCTCTGAGCTGTGTAGCCATATGGGGCTTTGTTTTCCAAGATCTTCATGATTCTCATGATCCCTTGTACAGACAAAATTCAAGATTTTTCTCTTCTGGATTTGGCTCAACGATGCAGAAGTCTAGTCATCAATGGGCTCACCTAGTTGCATCGTATCCAATAAGAGTTTTATACGGCATCACAGCTAGATATTATTAGGTAGACCCGCATATATTCCATACCAATGTGACCGATGTGAGTGAAAGCTCCTGTATATGTATGATTGTTGTTAGGGTTTGTTCGTGAGAGTTTGAGGAGGGTTGAGGGAGGCTTTGAGCATTCCCTTTCTCTTCCATTATAATTTGATCAGAAACTAATATAGTGTTTCTCTTCTTTTATAGACGTAAACTGAGTTTGGCTGAACTACATAATTCTTTATGTCCTTTTCTCTTGTATGCATATCTTATTTTCAGATCTAACGATCTTAATCTGCAAGAGATCTGACCTCAACAGATATTTGGGCCTTATATTTTAAGTAATGGTGGTTAAATCTTAATAAATTGGATGGTTAAGATATCCATCGAAGCAAACTTTTTGGCATATCAGTCCCTATCTACAGTAAGCCCAAAAGATTAAAAAAGGCAGTCTGATGACAAAGCTCACTTGTATGCAAGTTTCAGAAAATGACTAGACTACAAAAGATCGATAGTATATGGACTTAACTTGCATTTTTTAAAGACAATATTTCCACGCCTCGTACTCATAACCTCTTGCTTACAAGGCCACAACTTTAAAGTTACACAAGGTCCCCTTCAAAATAAGGCACAACAGATGAAGGGTAAAATTACTAAGTGTCCCATTTGAAGCTCTTAAAGGTCCTTTAATTTCAAAGTTGGTAATTTGTTGCTCCCCAGAATGGCATGTTGAAGTTTGTGTATAAACAAAGGCAAGCAAATATAATTAGCTATTCAAGGCAGTTATGATTCTCAAGGAGCTATCAACATCCAATCAAGAAGTGCTAACCCAAGTGGGTGGCAGTTAGTACCATTATCAAATATGCAGATTTCAATTTCTTAGAACATAATTAAGGTAAGTGCAATCATATTGTTGCAGGAGGCAAGCAACATATGAATTTTCTAAAATTCTGACCAAAAAATCCTCTGATTTCAAGGGTTAGTCTTTCAAAATGTCATGAGTGAGGAGTTCTTCTCTGATGAAATGCCCAAAATTTTCTGAAGAATAATATGGCTTGGGAAGAATTATAATCGACTTGTTTAGTGATCCAAACCACTCATTTGCTACTGCACCATGGATGATCTACGGATCGAAAATTTATGACATTTGCTTACTTTAAGCATCTGCTAATTTTCTTTTAAACTGCTAGAGGAAAATAATAGAGCGACGATCTTAGAATGATGTATTTAAGATGTAAAAGCTCCATAAGAGGGATGACTAAGTTCATCAACAAGGCCCACGCGTTCTTTTAGCCCATATAATCCATTACTAATCCAAACGTGCAAATTAACACCACATAGGAAGTCCTTAGTTATTGCAAACTGCATCAGTACTATCAAAATTATTACTAAAATCCTTTGTTCATTACAAATCAGTTTACACTTGAACTCTATAACTCCTCATTCATTACAGATCAGATTCATCAGCTACTGAGTCCTTAGAGGGGTAGCCTAGTGCACGAAGCTAAGCTCCCATGTATGCAAGGTCCAGAAAAAGGAGCAGACTACAAGGGTCTATATACGCAGCCTTATCTTCCATTCGCTGAGTCCTTGCTCTCCTCAATCTAGTACCAACTGATGCTTCAAAAATAAGAGAAATCATCCAAGTTGTATAGTGTATGCATGGAAACTTCACTGTGTGTACAAAGTGTGACCATAGAAACATGATTTCACCTTAACCCACCAAGCAGATTCAAGTTTCTTGCATGTAAAGTAGGTTCCATAATCACCAATTCATGATCAATGGTGGCCCTTAAGCTTTCCTTCATTTTAAGTAAAGCAAAAAGAACAAACAGAGAAAATTTTAGAAGTACAATGTGAAATCAGTGTTATAAGCAAGGTAGTCCTTACAATGGGACATGGATTGGCAGGAGGATGCTCAATTTCACATGTCTATAGGTTTTGAAGTACATATTGCCTGAACGAGAACAGAAGTTTACATGATCATATATAGAGCAATGTTGTTAGTAGTAGAATGATGAAGGGATTACACGCTAATGGTTCTACCAATAGCTTGGTTTCTTGCCAATGCAACAAGCTTCTTTTCTTTGATTGCTGGGTCTTCCAGCAACAGTACTTTGTCCATGTCTCTAACTCCAACCATATGCAGGAAATCATCATCTTCTCTCTCCTTGCCTCTGAATAGAAGCCTTTGTTCTCTCGGTTCCAGACTAGTGACCAAGGACAGAATTATCTTCAACTCACCTGGAAACAAAGAGAACAAAGTTTACTTCACAAATCCAACACACAATAAAAATCACATTCCAAGAATCTAACTTGCCAGTTTGCACACAAAGAAGATGTCCTAAACTTGGATCTACTACAAGAAATACCGAAATCAAAGAGAGAGGATTACCAAAAGTTGAAGTGGCTTCAATGGGGATATCATGCCAAAGAGACCCAGCCCAGACTCTCACTGTAATCACTTCTCCTTCACTGCTTCCATCTTCTCTCTTTTGAACAAGCATTCCGCCAGGCCGCAATTCCCATTTTACCTCGCAGACGGCGGAGGCTACATTACAACCTTTGCCACCTCCACCTCCACCACCACCACCACTGCCAAGCCTAGATAGAGTTCTGTAAAACCTCTTTGATCTCAATTTGATCATTTTTCTCTATCGAACTTCACAACAACCTAGTTTCTTGCCTTCCTTCTCCTTCTCAAGCCCCTTTACAAGAAGCTATTGGAGGAGGGTAGATATAGCAGTTGGTGAAGGTCCACAAGCATGGATTGGGACAGGGAAGAAAACATTTAAATTGGAGCCGCCCTGTTGGGATAATAAAGGGTGGAGCCATTCACTTTATTCTAGCATAGGTGCTTGACTAGAGGACTTATTTGAGCAGGGGTGTCTCAATTAGAAAATGGGGGGAGTGATTTTGTGAGGGTAGGGAGAGTACATGGGTATGCAACACTCTTGCTTGATCGGCGGGCCAACAAACTTGTTACTTAATGGCTACTTTTGCGGGTCTTTCATGTAAGAAATCTTGAAGGAGATGACAATGAGAATATATGTAGGAACATGGAGAGGGCACTTTTTCTTTGAGCATATGTTGATGCTGGAGCTCTTATGGGTAGGTGGATGTGCAAATTGGGCCTACTCGTCTAATGATCCTGGCATTCTCTGTTGAGTAATCACACAGTTACAAAGTTCTTTAAATAATTTAACTTTATTGGGGAAACGTTCATCCTTTTGGGTCTCCTGTTTTATACTCAAAGATCATGTAGAATTCTGAACTTATTGCATTCTTCAAATCTAAATGAGGATCATCAAGTAATCGATCAAATTCTGACAAGTTATTCGTGAATCTCATTCCAAATCCGAATTTGAAAGTTAAACTGGAGCGAATCATGAGTTCTGCAGTTTTTTTTTTTTTTTTTTTCTCGAATCATTCCCAACCATGAGGTTTTTAACTGCATGATATGGAGAAGCCGTGCAGCCTGTTTTTTGGCCTTAATCAAATGAATGCATGATTAGAAAATAGAAACAAAATAAAAATGAAATGTTTTATCTCCATGGATAACGCCTGCATAAGTCAAACACATAACCCGGATAATCCGGGGAGAGAGATGACTTTGGCAATCCTAAGGAAAATATAGGCATCCATTTATAGTAGCCCTCTCCTTGACTCGATCACCAATAAGTTGTCGGTTCAAGTTTACCTATAAAAAGAGAACAAAAAGGAAGAAAGGATATATTAGCTACTTAGCGTGCTGTTCAGTAGTTAGGTTGTTTTGACTCAGCCTTACAGAGAACGACAAGGTTCACACTTACGGCTAAAAGTAAATCCAACGCAGGTAATCCATGTAGACCAAAAAAGGGCAGCACCGATGCATGAAACTCTCACTTATATGGTCCAGAGAAGGGATAAACCACAAAGGCCTATAGGTGGGAGCTTGTTACACCGGGGCTGCCCTTTTTTTATCTTCATGGATCACCAGCGTTGGATTCTACTTCTAGCTGTAAGTGTGAACCCTTGTAGACCATAAGTGATACACGTAGACCATACATCATTATTGACAAGAGATATAAATGGGAGGCCTCAAAATTTTGAAGGGTGTCAGTGGCGCTTTAGATGGAGTGAGCTGAAGTGAGATGTGCCATCTCATTGTTTGAGATGAAAGATGAAGTGATATGGCCTAATCTTATGGCCAGTGGTGCTAGAGATGAAAATAGTTTCACTCTTACTTATTGTTAAGTTAGAATTTTCAGTCATCTCACTTCATCTCATGCAAATTTTATGTCATCTCAATTATAGCTCAAGTTAGATATCATGTCAGGCCATCTTGAGCAAATAAGTATGCAATCTCATACGTATGGATATAAGATGGACCATAGCCATCTTCATGCAAAAAGAGCATTCCAGTGCATGATGCTCCTGCATATATGGAATCTGGGGAAGAGGCTGACCACAAGGACTATAAGTTTGTAACTTTACCTTGCATTTTTTGCAAGAGGCAGTTTCCAGTCTTGAGCCCATGACCTCAAAGTCACATGATGAAAAATAAACAAAAAATTCTCCTCATGCGCGTGATGAGGGCTGGCTAAGCTTTGTGTCCGCGTCCCATCTGCTCACTTAGGACCTATTGAAGCTTTCCTTTACAGATGCAATCTTACATCCACATCTCTGACAGATCGCTTAGCCCGGTTCATCTATGACACCAGCGCTAACCAAGATGTCCAGTCGCGAACCCATCATCCGGCCAGAAGGACCCTGCCGCTGCTAGTTTTGATTTCTAAACCGGTTTTATTTGAGTAAAGGAAAAAGAAAGGTGGGATATGCTTTCCAGGAGAAGGGGTCCATCGTTGGCGAAAGCTTGTCCACCACCCCCTCAAGGATTTGTGGACTGGTGAGACTTTTCTTGACATGACATGGGCCGATTCTTCCGATTTGTCGCTGGTCTAACCACACCGTTGCCTGACACGACATGGAGCCATTTATCGTTTGTTATTGGTCCCAGCAATCCCACTCATGGAAGTGAGAGAAGATTCTAAATGGTCCAGATGCAGAGTGAGGAGGGCTTTGGTGTTGACAGCGTCTGGGATGATTTTTTGTATGACATTATCCAAATAGTAAAGCTTAGAAAGATAGTGGTTAACTGTGATGCTCCTTCTAAAACTCGGTTCCATGTGCCCCCGGTGCACGAAGCTTACTAGATAAGTAGAGTCTGGGGAAGAAGTGGACCACAAAGGTCTATAGTATGCAGTCTTACTTTATACTTATGCAAGAGACTATTTTCATATGCACCACGTAAAAATGATTTTGTCCGTTGAGCGAAAAGCTGATAACAGGTCTGACTCATCACTGATGACTTTACCTTCATGACTTACCTCAATCTGGTAATTTTAGACCCCTTGATGCAAGAGTTCTCCGTTATAGATCACTATATTCATTTATGTTGGACTTTCATCTTATAGAAAGGCTTCCGCTTGAGGAAAGAGCAAACTACAAAGGGTTTATAGTACATAATTTTACCTTGCACTTCCAGGTCACATGACAACAGCTCAAGTGTTAAGCTAAGGTTTTCTTTCTCCGTTGGACTATTATCTTGCAAATGGAATACCTGTTGAGCAAGGTCCAGACATATGGTTCGCTATTTAATGGTCCCAAAGTTCATCGGTTTGTATCCAATTATTTTGAGAAATACGTGGAGTTTAGTAGATTTCTGAGTCTAATGTAATCTAAATGGTAAGACTTGGTATAACGGTAAAGTTGTCGTCATATGACCTTGAGATTATGGTTTTAAAATGTGAAAATAGCCTCTTACAAAATTGCAAGATAAGGCTACATATTATAGACCCTTGTGGTCCGTCCCTTCTCAAACCCTGTATACACGGGAGCTTTGTGAACCAGGGTTACCCTTTTTATGTAATCTAAATGATTATATCCTAGATCATTCTACCATATTTGGTCTTAACACAACATCATACACAGGAAACTATTGTTCTTGATTGATGATTATGACCTTTTTTGTCACCTCAATTCTATACTGTAGAATTTTGTTTGAGATCATTTGCAGACATATTCTGGTTGTTTCTGGATATATCTTCATTGTCATGGAAACTCAAAATTAAACCTGCTCTTAATATTCAGAAATAGGATAGGATATCCTTTGGGCCTGAACTTACGTAGAGACTAGCTGACATCTGAGGCTAACCATCCCTGCAAAACAGAACTTCTGATCCTTTCTGAGCCATATCCGACATACTTGGATATTTCCTTTATTCCGTAAAAGTGAGGCGATTGATTCCTTTATTCCGTCAATTTACTCAAGGCTTAAAAGATATCTAGAATTTATAATAAGATAAATTGCACAAAAATCAACAGTCATGAGCATGTCTCATTCGATGTAGGCTATGTCAATCAATGATCGACGATGCATGTTCATTGCTCCACTTCCACATGTGTTACCTTCTTCAAATAAAATGGTTACTTCTTTGTAGATCTAGTAAAAAAAACCAGTCTTGATGCACAAAGCTTTCCCTTATGCAGGATCTGGGGAAGGAGAGGATCACTAGGTTCAATAATACGCAGCCTTATCTTATATTTTGGAAGAGACTATTTCCATGCCTTGAATCTGCGACTTCAAGGTCACACAGCAACAATTCTATTGTTACGCCAAGGCTCCTCTTCTATTTGTAGATCTAGTCATGATGGAAAATATTTCTGAATCTCTCTTAAGACCACAAATCTTGTTCTTATATAGCCCTTTAGAATTAGTATTTCTGATGTTTGTGATCCTTCTCATATTGAATCATCCAATGGTCATAACCATGTTTTGATCTTTGTTGATAATCCCACAAGTTTTATTTTTATTTTAATGGTAGACTTAGACACCTATGCACAGTTTTGAACCTTAGTTACTTAGGTGAGAGATTCTATGCGGCATTAAGCTTAGAAGGCTTTAGTAAAAATAGAAAAATTCCAACTATACTAAATTCCTATTGATTTATTCAGTCGTTAAAAGATCTGACGTTTATAATTATTTTCTTAATTTTCAAGCACTTGTTGAAAAATAGTTTAATGCAAAATTGAAGCCTCTCAAATCCAACTATAAACAATCCTAATGCAATTTAATGTGTTTTTGTTACTCTATAGGCCTTAGGAAACCTTCATTACTTCTTAGACAGGAGGTCTTGTACCAATCTCACGCTAGAATCCTCTCCCAAAGGAAGTATAAACTGTATATTTTGACGACATCTAACATGGCAGATGCAAAAGCTCTTACGACATCATGACATCCTCTATCATGCTCACCATGAACAACAGGCGCTAGATCATCATTATCATCAAGACCCTATCCTAATTACGGGTCAGCCGCATAAATCTTCTTCCTCAATTTCTCTTTATTAGGTACTATAGCTTCATTTAGTTTCAAAGTTTTTAAATCTTTTCTCACCACTTCTACTCACGTTCTTTTGGGCCTTCTTCTTGCCCTTTTAAAACCTTCTACTTGCATTATCTCACTCTTTCTAACTGGCACTGTTTTAGGTTTCCTTTGGACATGTTCAAACCATCTAAGTCCAATCTCCCTTATCTTGTTGCCTATTTGTGTTACCTCCAAGTTTCCTCTAATGTTTTCATTCATAATTCTATCTTTTCTTGTCTTTCCATTCATCCATCTCAACATCTTTATTTCTGCGATACTCATCCTATGAACATAATATTTCTTAACTGCCCAACACTCTAATCTATAAAACATGGCTGGCCTTAAATGCCGAATAACAGGCACTAGATGATCCTCAAAAATACAAAATTACATATAGCATGTTCATGGGCACATGTTACTTTAGGTCGACTAGAGATGTCTTAGGCCGTCAAAAGGGTATGTGGATATATGCACCAACCTACCAAGAGGCATTTTACACTATCTTAAGGGAACTATAAATCATGGACTGCCAAGTAGACATTAAAAATGGGCTAACGGGGTCACGTTTCATCTCTTATTTTGGTGTGATTAAACTCACATACTGAATGAAGGATATCAAACTGGGAGTTCAAGATAATGAAACTTCCAAACTCCAATGTTTGGTTTATCACATCTTAAGTCAAACTTTGGAGATGTGCATAAAGAGTTTTGTGTGATTAGTGGGTGACACTCAAACTAAAAGGAAAATTCTATAGGATGGCCATAAGGCCGACCATTCTTTATAGATCAGAGTGTTGGGCAGTTAAGGAACATCATGCTCATAGGATTTGCATCGCAGAAATGAGAATGTTGAGATGGATGAGTGGTAAGACAAGAAAGGATAGAATTAGAAATGAAAATATTAGAGAAAATTTAGGGGTAGCACCAATAGGTAACAAGATGAGGGAGATTAGATTTAGATGGTTTGGACAGGTTCAAAGGAGACTAACAACGGCACCAGTTAGAAGGATTGAGGCAATACAAGTGGAAGGTTTTAAAAGGGCAAGGGGAAGGCTCAAAAGAACGTGGATAGAAGTGGTGAGGAAAGATTTTAAAACTTTGTGACTAAATGAAGCCATGGTACTTAATAGAGAGGAATGGAGGAATAAGATTCATGTGGCCGACCCCTAATTGGGATAAGGTCTTGATGATGATGATGACGAAGTCAAACTTAACTTCTTGTGAAAGAAATTGGAGCACTTTTGATCAAATTTATACAAAGAAGAGGAACTGTTTAAAGCAATAGAAACTATAAAACTTGTGCGCATTCCTTATAACTTAGGGCTAAGAGAAAACAGCTAAAGAGAAAAGCAGTTCAATATGATCTAATTGATCTTGAGAACCTATTACTTGAGAGTGATAATGGTGAATGAATTAATAAGAAGGGTTCAGCAGACAATTATGATGACTTTGTGGGAATGAGTTTGAGAGGTTGAGTTGAGGTTAGTGATTTACATTAGTATATGATGTTGCTGTTGCACATATTGTTATACTTTTAGAACCCGAGGTTGTATAGATTGGTTGCAATGCTGGGTTTATTGTGGGAATTGCATTGACACTTCTCCAGTTCCTTTCTAAAAAACTCTAAGCTTGGAAGAACCTCTATAATGAATAATGAGAAGAAATAAAATTAAAATTTAGATTTTCCTAGATCACATTGTTACTTTTTGAATTTATTTTTCTTAAATTTGTCTCGTGGGTTGTGTGCTGACTCGCCTATATATTCAATTTTGATCACTATATCTTATTTTTCTTATATTTATTATTTTGTTTGACTTTGATCCTTCTTCTTTTCTTTGCAATTAGGAGAATCTCTGTATCCGTTGTATTTCCATATTCCAAAAATTGTTGTTACATAATATGCTTATTAAAAAAAAAAGAGGAATTGTAAATCTATATCTTTATGTTGTGTACTACACCTTTCTTTTGATTTTCTTAATTTTAACTTCATTAAGTAAATTGAAATATGTACTCTAGGCATTTTGAGTTTACACTCAATTATTTGAGTTTGCTTTGAGTTCTTGAGTATGTTCAAACTTGGCTGACTTTTAAGTCAAAGTTGATTTTTTGAGTTTTTAAATTATGATCTGTCTGCAACTAGATTTTTTTTTTAATGTGAAGTTGTTCTAATGATTCACATGGTTTAAACACTAGGTGATCAGACTCAGGATTAGCCAATCTGGATCGGATCTGTAGGAAACTTGGTTGGATTGCCCAAAAAACTCGAATAGTATCATCATGAATTTGACATGTGGATTAGTAAGTCGGATCAGAAAACATGAACGAGGTTTTTAGAAAGATAGCCAAGTTTCTCATGACTTAGTAAGTTTATAATTTCAAATTAGATTCTTGATTTTATTGAACATATAATTCTAGTTTACAACTTCAAAAATTTCTAGTTTATGTTTTTTTAATATTATTTGTTGTTGTTAGTATAATTTTGTTTGATTATTAAAATGTACATATACAATGCTTATAAATTTTGTACCATTCTCAGAATCTCAACGTCAAGGAAATCTTCTTTCTTTTTATCCAATTATGTTTCTATAATATGTTCATGTATAAATTATACAAACATGATCCTTATTTAAAGTGTGAAATCTAAATATTTATTTTGTAGGTTTATTATTAATATTGGTCTGACATTCTTTAATATTTTTAGTTATTTTTAATTACTATTTATATTTAATTATTTTTATACTGGATCGATGGTAGGATCACTCGACTCAGTGGACAACTCAGATCAGCAGCTGTCCAAGTTTTTCGAGTTATTAAACACTGCTCTCCTTTTTCCTTCTCTAATCCTCCTGAAAATCAGAGTTGACGCAACGTAGCAGATCAACTGTCATCCAGCTCAGATTTTCTTGTCTTTCTTGCGAAACATGAAAGTAGAATATAGGGCAGCCCAGGTGCATGAAGCTCCCGCCTATGTGGGGTCCGGGGAAGGGGCGGACCATATGGGCCTAAAGTACACATCCTTACCTTGCATTTTGCAAGAGGCTGTTTCCATGCCTTGAACCCGTGACCTCAAGGTCACACGACGACAACTTTTACCATTGCGCCAAGGCTCCCCTTCACATGAAAGTCGAATATGTACTGTTGAAATTATAGATCATCAAGGGTCGATGCGGATAGCTTTGGTTCCAAGTTTGAACAGATATTCCATCATCCAATTGATGGGCTGCCACATGGTCTGTGATTTGGCCAAGTTTCTAACCTCTGATTGTCCAAATCACATGATTAATTAGGGGACTACAACCATAATTTAATGCTGATAATCTATAGGTAGTCTCTTCATCTGGGGGTGAGAAATCAAATGGAGCCTGTGAATGTAAATTAAAGTGCCGAAACTTGGTGATTGAACGAACGATTTGCTGGAACCCATATGAGACGCGTCATGTCCTAGAAACAGTGTATGGCTAATTATCAAGCTTACGGTTTCATCTATGTTTTAGGGCAGCCAAATGAAGGGAATCAGATTAGTATCTGTTGATAATTCTTTTATATGGTTTGATATCTCATGTCAAACCACCTAGCAACTAGTTTTCTTACACTATTGATCATAGCGTATCAGAGAATGACGTTGTTATTTTGTGTTTCTGGTGCCTTGAACACCAAATTACGCCTGTTTATTTGTTGTAGCAGCACTAGCACTAATATAAACTGCTCTCTCTTAGGATCAAGCCAATCGAAGTCTACACTCACAATAGAGCTTAGCACGCTAAGCATCTCCTTAGCCTCCCTTCGCCACTTCCTCTTTACATATAATGTCAGCATTGCCTAACTTGTCATCGAGCTCCTTACCACCGTTGCCACCCTCTAGATTGTTTGCAGGAAGGAACTGGACCATGGAGACACTCACTTGCCGGTGGGTGGCCATTCGAAGTGCATAAGAAAGTGCCTCCCGAGCATCGGCCCCTCCTATGAATATAATTGCTATGCGATGCGAGAATTCGCTTGGCACAGCCACTTGGTTCTGGTTTGATGGCTGCCATGATCGACGAGGACTCCAACCGAAGAGGAGCCCTTTCAACGACACTGGGGTTGATTCTTTTCAGAGCAGGGTCTAGCACCGTTTGGCCATCAATTATCTGTTGCTTGTGGAGGGGAGGATTATGAGATACATCTTCTTATCCAATGCAAGCTTACATATATCCTCATGCATGGTCTTGTAAGGAGAAATTGTGGCAAATGGTTGGATAGACAGCTCACCACTCTTACGTCGTCCATAATTTTGTAAGACATTGATATAAGGAGAGCCTTGGTGCAACGGTAAAGTTGTCATTTGTAGTCCGCCTCTTCCTTGAACCCTACATAGGCTGGAGCTTCGTGTATCGGGTTGCCCTTTTTATTGATATAAGCAAGGGTGCCGCTGGTTTGAAAAGTTCAGCGAGGTGGAGGACATGAGCACATATGGGGTTTTCTTTTGTGGAATTGGAGGGAGGAGGTTGATAAAAAAGGAACGTTCTCTTGCGCATGGATACATGTTAGTAACTTGAGTTCAGTGGGGGGCTTGGAATATTGGATTGTTCTCCTGTTTCACGTCATGTACCATTGAATCGTCCGCAAAGATTGACACAAGGAGTGCTGCAACTCCATTCATTATCAGAGCCGAGAATTTTAGAACTACCCAATGTTTGATCATCTGAATCTGCAAATGTTAGCGTAAGATGCTTCGGTAAAAAATTCATATATATTAAAGATATACCCAGTTTATAATTTTATGTAATTTTTAGTTAATTGTTAAAAAAAATATTTCAATAATTTTTTGTAATTCATATATATCAGGACTGGAGAAGTTTTGGCAGTTTGGGTGCAAAATACAGCTCTCTCTCTCTCTTACACACACTATCACCCAAATTGCCGAATTACAATTTGAGAGTTGATCGAGACATATGAATCGGCTGAATGGTAGGGCTGGAAAAATGAAAAAAATTCATAGATATCCGTTTGCTTATATATAATCTGCGATGTGAATAGGATAAATTCTATCAATTAAAAAAGATTAAATTAATATAATTTGTTAAATCTGCAATCTGCATGGATATATCTGCAGATTTTCACAAATATCGTCTAAAAGTAGCATTTTAAAAATTAAATGTAGAAAGAAAGTTACTCTATCATTTACTTCCTATCTTCTTTTATGATGCTCTTTCTTAACTTATGAAGTGGGCAGGACTCACCCACCCACTTATGTCATGTAGGTAAAATTAAATCCACTAGTTTACTAGGCAGTGACAATGTGAAAGCCCATGCCATTTTTAATGATTTTGACCTTCATCAAGTGGATAATTATCCCCGACTAGATCGGAGCAAATAATATGAGCCACTGAAAGAAGGGCCTAGCATCTAAACCGTTCATTTCCTAGATCTACTCTCTGAGAGGCCATAACCAAAATTCTCAACGATTGAATGATCCTAACCACTGATCAAAAGTCACTTATACCACTTATCGTGGACCGTCACTCGCAGGCGACCGTTAGCTTCTCTCTCTCTCTGTTATGCAATGGGCTACGATTCCCGACAATGGCAGAAGATATTCGATGGCCTGGTTCAGATGTTGAAAACCCAACAGACCCAACTCGAATCTCTCGCAGAAGAGCGGAAAAGTCTAGAAGACCGGATCAAAATCCAGCACGAAAGATGGGTTTCAGATGTTCATCTTCTCAAAGATCATCTCTCTCAGGTAAAGCCTAAAATGTAAAAGTAGAGAAATACACTTTAAAAGTTTTTAAGGTATTTTAGGGTTTTGATTTTCAAAATTTCCTTCTTTTCAGATGAAATTGGCTTTTAAGGAGGTCGAAATGGACCGTCTGCTCGATGAAGCCAAAACAGATCTCATGATTGGAATGAAGAAGAGGGATGCTTTTTTCTACAAGCTTAAATCAGGTGTTATTTCCTTCTTAAATGGCATCAGTTTTTTCTGGCTTTTTTCTTTCCTGGTTTCATATGGATTTTCATTTTCAGCATCTGGGTCTCTAGGTTTTCCTTGTTTTAGCAGTTATATGGTTGTTGTTGAACAATTGAGGACGAAATAAAAACCCTTCTAATTTAAGAGAAAATACTCTGAAGAACCATTGTCGTTCATCTGGGTCTTGTTTTGTTTACACTGGGAAAATAAGATGCCATTTTCAACGAAGAAAGAACAGATACAGTAAAAACAGAAATTTGGTTCTCGGAGGAATTTGGTTGTGCATACACGCAACCCTTGGACTACAGCATTGTATGAGATCTATTATAGACAACTTAAAAAGTGTTTTTTTTTTTTCTTTGAGAAAAAAATGGAATTTCTTAATCCTAATAAGCAGCCACTGCAGTAGCATATTCGATAGGTTTGGAAGTCACTATTGGTGGCAAGCTATAGTTTGCAATCATTGTGGGATCCTTGAATGCTAATTTCTGAATTTAGTTTAGTTTATTCTTGTCGTCTAAGGTCAGCTTAATTAAAGGTGGGCTTCTGGTTTTATCATTTTAGAATAGTAGTCCTAGCTTTTTAAACAATTGGTGGATGGTAAAATTGTGTACAACTTGTAGCTTATATACATATACAATTTTATCAGAGTTTTCTGTTGTAGGAATGCCTTGGCAACAAAATTTAGCATTGTAAAGAAGGATGTAATCTATGCTTTATTCCATCAATAATCTTCATTGGATGTATTTTTAGAGAAATCGTGTTATAAGATAAAAAATCTTGGAAGCCTTTTACCATCTGGCAGGGATATTTATATTTCTTCAATGTGGTTCCAATTGCAGTTAACTAACCCAATACTGATATTTTTCTTTGCACATCAAGCAGAAAGGTCAGAGAATGATCTGGAGGATATGAAACAGGTGCTTGATTTGTTGTCTCACAAATTTTCAGTGCAGAAGGTATTTTTATACCATTTTATTGATGTGCCTCTATTTGTGAGTGCTGAAGTTCTTTAGAAATTTTACAGCAAGAGTACCTCTAAGTTTTCCTGCCATACATTGACTCAATAGGGCAAAATCGAGGAAGCAGACAAACAAGTTGAAAATTGGAAGGATGGAACTAGTGAATTGAGAAGTGGAAGTAATACCAAGAAGGAGGAAAGGCACCCCAAGCGTTCACAAGAAGAAATCAGAAGACTAAAGAGCACTAATGAAAGGCTTAATTCTGAAAAGAATGGTGAGGTTTCTGCTCTTATTTCAGAAAGGAATTTTGTGTGGAAACAGTTGAAGAAGATTGAAAGCTATTATACTAATATCTTGAAGCATAAGCATGATGAAGTTGAACAGGATAAGAAAAGTGCACAGATGCTTCAACTTAGTATGGACAAGTTGCAATCATCCACTGCAGAGAAGGATGAGATTATCGTGAATTTGAAAGCTGCCTTGGCTAAACATGAGATGGATGCAAAAAAACACACTAAAGAGATAACCAGACTCTCTAGAGAATTGGAGTTGCTAAGAAGCACAAGTAATGCTCCCTCCACACCTGAAGTGACTTGTCCTAAGGTGGTCGGCTCAGGCAATCCTCGTGCTAAGAGTGAAAACATACAGAAAAGCAATCGTGGCATAAGATGCGAAAACAATGGCCGGACCAAAAAGGAACGCCCTGTTGATAAGGAACCAGAAGCATCACAAGCCTCTGATCCAGCAGTGAACATGGACACAGTAAGTGCCAAATAGACCTAAACATGAAATTTATTTGCTTTGATTCTTGTTGATCAGGTTTACTGAGGATTGATTATTATATACTTCTGTATTAATGTATGCTCAGTTTACAACCTATGCCGTAGTTGTCATTTGTAAGAGCTGACAGAAAGGTGGAGGCTTTATGGGGCAGTTTTCTTATATGACTTGGGGGGACTCTGGTGAAGATTGCTGCATAAATGACTGGATTTTGCTTCTTTACTTTCAAATTTCAATGTTATAAAATGCTTTTGTTTCTTAACATCTTAGTCTGAAGGATACTTGGGATAATAGTTAACAAACTAGAGGGATATGCAGACATCATTAAAACCTATATAATTCAACAAATTGCAGTTTCTCTATGTATGAATGCAAAATTTCTGGCAAATGTCCTTGTGTCTCTCTGGAAAGTAATGAAACAAATTATCAATATCCAAGAGTCATACTTGACAGTTAAAAGACACAATAAGTTGATTAAGAAATAGATAGACAGGACTATAAACAAGAAGGGAATAAAGGAAGAATGTAAGGAACTTGTAAAAATTGACATCAGGACTGTTTGTCCAAAGAATACTTATATAACTTCAAGTATTTTGATCAAGCAAAAATTCACTTCTTTTTTCCACTGATATGATATCAGGTGCATAGTGTAGGCTACAGGAGTTAAAATGGCACTGTACTGCCATAAATATTTTCACAACCCTGAACTGGTAAGTTTATTTTGCTTGCCAATAAAAGTGCAGCCTGGTGCACAAAGCTCCCACCTATGCGAGGTCCTGGGAAGGGTCGGACCGCAAGAGACTATAGTATGCAGCCTTACCTTGCATTTTGCGAGAGACTGTTTTTATGCCTCGAACCGTGACCTCAAAGTCACACAACAACAACTCTACCGTTGCGTCAGGGTCCCCTTGTAGGATCCTCCAAAACCTAATATGCATTGTTGCTGGATGATACAGGTCTCCTTGCTCTTAGTTCCTGTTATTCAGGAAAGGCACAACTGGGAAACTATTGTTTGTTGTGAAATTGGCGTGCCTCAAAAAGTGGAAACAGAACAAATATGCTTTCCTCTGGGATTAGAATGGTTTAGCCTAAGCATTAATAGCCACACAGTTGCCTAGCATTGTTGAGTTTAAGCATAGTTGCTGGTAGGAATCTGGCGTGGAGGTCTATGCCTCAGGGTTGGTTCAAAGCAGGTTCTTTAGTTCTCCTCACTATTGTAGATTCTGGGGTCAAACTGTAAACGAGGTAGACTAATTGGGAACCAAAAGTGAGAGGGCACGACATTGGTTCTTATGTTCATGGGGTTTTCTGTTTTGTTGAGGTTTTCGGGCTTCCAAGCTCCCCAATTGGGAGCAAGAATATTATAAATGTTTCTTTTCTGTATTGGCCAAAGCGAAGAATGTAATTCAACTCAAGAGCCAAGAAAGATTCTTTTACCTTTCCCTCACAGTACTACTGGGCTCTTGGTCACTTGGAAGTATTTAGCCTTGCAAGACGGCTCTTGCTAATTCACATGGGATCCCACATTGCCATGTTAGTCCAGTTACAGCACCTAGTAACCAAAACATAATTAACATTACTTCCAACAGAAGGTTTTCAAAATGTTAGGAAACATCGGGAAAATTATGTCTTCATAGAGGCTTGGGTGTTTGTCTATGTCCTACTGTGTTGGGTGTCATGACCAGGCAGCTCCTGTTTCTGCTGCATGTACCTTTGAGTTTCATCTTCAAGTTATGGTCCACTGCCTCTCCTCTCCTTGCACAGAACAATCACCTTTTTATCAGGCATGTGTCATGGCTTTACTGGCACCCACTGACATGCTATTAACCATGGCTTTTACGTGTCACAAAACCATATCTGGCTACTCATGCCAGAAGGCCTGTCTACTATCAGATCATTTATGCCTGGAAGCTAAGGTTTTAGCCTAGAAGAGGAAGAGCATGATGGGGATAGGAGGTAAGATCCAGGGAAGGAATAGTTACTAGTTTTGAGTGGAGAGAAGGGGTAATGAGGGAACAAAATGATAGGGACTGGGGCCGCAAATGGCACCTACCTTCTAGAAGTTTATGCCAAACAGTTATGAGTTCTACAGAAATGATGCTTCATGGGACCACTAGACTGAGTTCGAAACTTCTTAGGTCCCTGACACTGCTTGAATTCTGCACGTAGATAAAGAGAAAAAATTCCTGAAAAGCATCTAAACGCTTAGAAATCAGAAACAGATCAACCGAAAATGAAAATGAAAACCAAACTCTTAGAAACCAGAAAGAGATGCTCAGACGTTGTGTATACTGCTATTATTTTCTTGGACAGTTTGTCTCATAAATCACTGACCAAAAGAAAAACTAGGTAGGTAAATGGGCAAAGGTGGCAAAATAAGCCCAAAGACATACTAAGACTCCATTTCTCCACAGAAATTGATTGCAAAGTCCTTTCCTATACTGCCTGCCGAAAATGTAAAAATGAATAAGAAAGGCAGAGCTCAATTAAAAAAAGGCCTTGTCTCAGTTCATCCAACCAATATAATCTTTTGATCTTGCTTTATGATTTTACCAGAACAGAAAATTCCAGTGAGCCCCATGAAATTAGCTCCTCAAAATCAAACATGAAACTGTTAAATAACTTCAGTCAAGAATTCCCAGTTGGTACCTCCTGTTGCTTGATCAGTGATCAGAAGTGCTGATCTGCAATAGCTTATGTGATCGGTGTCTGTGCATTAGGGGAGGCCTACTGAGGATTCATACTGCACAGCAGTTTGCATAATCTGAACTAAAATTGCAGAAATCAGTAGTTGTACAATTTAGATGCAGTTAATGTAAGCTGTGTTGAAATTGCATATATGTTGTACACCACGACAATTTATGTCATTTGAAATTATTAGCATATCTTCCAGAATTTTTTTTCAAGACCTGGGGAGTTCATACCAAAACTACTGGGTTCTGTTTCTCATTGTGCATCAGACTATTCATTCTGAAACTTATGCACTTTATGTTTTCAAAGTAGTTATTTAGTCCGTCTGGTAAGTTGTTTCCTATTGTACATTCTCATCTTTAGATCAGATTTTCTTACTTTGATTGAGGCATGTAAATCGTATTTACGCAAGCAGAAGCTTTGGTGTGAAACACCATCATCATCATCATCATCATCATCATCATCATCATCATCATCATCATCATCAAGACCTTATCCCAATTAGGGGTCGGCCACATGAATCTTATTCCTCCATTCCACTCTATTTAATACCATGGCTTCATTTAGTCCCAAAGTTTTTAAATCTTTCCTCACTACTTCTATCCACGTTCTTTTGGGCCTTCCCCTTGCCCTTTTAGAACCTTCAACTTGTATTGCCTCACTCCTTCTAACTGGTGCCGTTGTTGGCCTCCTTTGAACATGTCCAAACCATCTAAGTCTAATCTCCCTCATCTTGTTACCTATTGGTGCTATCCCTAAATTTCTTCTAATATTTTCATTTCTAATTCTATCCTTTCTTGTCTTACCACTCGTCCATCTCAACATCCTCATTTCTGCAACACTCAGCCTATGAGTATGATGTTCCTTAACTGCCCAACACTCTGATCCATAGAGCATGGCCGGCCTTATAGCCATCCTATAGAATTTTCCCTTTAGTTTGAGTGGCACCCGCCGATCACATAAAACCCCTGATGCACATCTCCATTTGTTCCAACCCGCTTGGTTTCTCTGGGTAACCTCCCTCTCAATCTCTCCACTCTCATGGATCAATGATCCTAAGTATCGGAAGTGGTCTCTCATGGGGACCTCTTGGTTGTCAATCTTGACTGGTGCTCCACTCCTACTCTCTTTGCTAAAATTACATTCCATATATTCTGTCTTAGTTCGGCTAATTTTAAATCCTTTCAATTCTAATGCTTCTCTCCATAGCTCTAGCTTTATGTTGACACCCTCCCTTGTCTCATCAAGTAGGACTATATCGTCTGCAAATAGCGTGCACCAGGGAATCTCCTCATGCAGATGTTTTGTTAACTCATCCATAACTAATGTGAAAAGGTATGGACTCAATGCCGATCCTTGGTGCAATCCGACAGTGACAGGAAAATCACCAGTCACGCCACTGGTGGTCTTAACATTTGTTACTGCTCCCTCATACATATATTTAATTATGTCTATATACTCCTGAGAAACCCCTTTAACACCTAACACCCTCCATATTAACTCTCTAGGGACTCTATCATAAGCCTTCTCTAAGTCAATAAAGACCATGTGTAGGTCTTTTCTCCTCTCCCTATATTTCTCTACTAATTGTCTTAGTAAGAAAATAGCTTCCATGGTAGACCTCCCAGGCATGAAACCAAACTGATTCTCCGATACACTTGTTTCATGTCGTAGCCTCTTCTCAATGACTCTTTCAAAAAGTTTCATGGTGTGGCTCATAAGTTTGATCCCTCGATAATTAGTGCAGCTCTGAATGTCTCCTTTATTCTTATAGATTGGTACAATAGAGCTTTTCCTCCACTCATCAGGCATTTTCTTTGATTTTATAATCTTGTTAAACAACTTGGTCAACCAAACTACCCCAATATCTCCCATATGCTTCCAAACCTCTATTGGTATACTATCAGGCCCCATGGCCTTTCCTGATTTCATCTTTCTCAAGGCCTCTTTTACTTCAAGCATTCTAATCCTACGTTCATATCTATAATATCCAGTGTTATTTAGATTTATAGTATTTTCAATTTCTACGTTCATAAGTTTGGTGTGAAACACAAGAAGCAGAAATTTAACATGCAAATCTAATCCGTGTAATCAAGGCTAAGGCCAATTATGACAGTAGGAGAACCCGTCTTTAGTGCTTCAAACATGTAATTGCAGACATGTTTTTGATAAGGAAAATAGTCTAAGACTGCTTCCAATTATGTCAGCTGGGAGAATTGAAGGGAACTCAAAGAAACGAGGAAGAGAAAGGGAGAGAAACCATTACAAAGTCTAATCAGTATAATCAAACATATATCCCAATAGTGTAATCGAAGTTCAAGAAATTATTTCAGCAGTAGATTGACACTTTAGTACCTGCTTGATATTATCTGATGATGCTGGTTTTGTTATGATTCAAGCATGAAATATGGACATGGTTTCAATATGGAAACTTGTTAACCAGTACTTTCATTATGTCCTTCACAGGGATCCAAAAGAAACTCAAAGAAAAGAGGAAGGGAAAGAGAAAACATTACAGAGTCGAAGACTCCAAGATTGTTCCCATCATCTTTTAAGGTTCCCAAACTGAAGAACTCTCCTGCTTTGACATCAAGATAGCAATGTGTGTACCTTTTCCCAGTTCTCCCAACTTTCTATTGACCTTCTTGTCTGGCTTATGTATCACTCACACTAACAGCTATCTAAAACAGGTAGCCTTCTAGTAAGTTATGCATTATTGTATATTATTAATTATTAATTCTTTCATTATCCACAAAATTCACTTTGTCCAGGTCTCTGTTTTGCCTTTTACTCAGCCATGTTTGTTCTTTACTATTCTTTTGCCAACTGTTTTGATTCATTAGTGAACGGACCGTTGGCGTGGGCTCACGTGTGGTCTATACTCATGTGAGTTAGAATCATATATATGTGTGTGTGTGTGGTTAATGTTAGATTTAGTGTGACCGAAGGAGTGAGAATTTGAACATACAGAGGGTTGGAGGAGGCCACCCATGTAATCTAATCAGATGATAATAGAAACTTCCTCTCTCATAGACGCAGTTTGAATTTGACCAAACCACATAAATCTACTTGTCTCCTATTACTGTAGGACTAAACCGATCCTAACACGGACCTAGTCCAAACATTATTTATTTTAATTTCTTTTTTTTTTTAATGGTAGATTTAATTCTACCATTGAATATTTTATCTGAACTCTTTGCCATCACTGGCATTCCTTTCTTCTTTTCATCAATGGTTGATGCAAATCTCAAGAAACCATCAATAACTAGTCATAAAGCTGTTTGAAGCAGACGTTGGGGCATTTTTTGGCGAACCAAGCGGCTCATCTTAGCTGCCGCACCTTAGACAGGCCATGTGCCATTGCAGTTCACACAAATGTAACTAGATAAAAAGTCTAGTTTCATCAACCCAAAGATTACAGTCTCCTCATTCAATGGCATAATTGGTCCTGTAGCCCCTATTTGATCCAGACCATCCATATGATAAGTCGTTCTTTTGGATCTCGAATGGCTTCCCGTACGTAGTTCTCAAGCCCCTCTTCATGATATGCCTACGGTTCAGATCAGTCATAGGTGGAGCCCACTATTTCACACGAGCGTGCCTTGTTGTAGCACAAAATTTGTGGACTTGCCGTACTGAATCTCGATCTCGATCAGATCTGACCGAGAAAACAAATCCAGTCAAAATGTGGGGAATCAATCTCGATCGTCTCCAACCCATGCGCATGCATTTGTCCAAATTAGGTTATATTTTCAAGGAACTAAGAAAATAAGAAGCCCCAGATTGCCTTGTGGGATGGATTCCAAGGCTTGCCCGAGGGGAACACCCGACCATATTCAACAGTATCCTCATTTCCTATCCATTTATTTTTTCTTTTAAGAAGCAATCTGCCTGTAGAAGCGAGATCATTTTAACACTCTCTGAGCAATGTAGCCATATGGGGCTTTGTTTTCCAAGACCTTCATGATTCTCATGATCCCTTGTACAGACAAAATTCAAGATTTTCTCTTCTGGATTTGGCTCAACGATGCAGAAGTCTAGTCATCAATGGGCTCACCTAGTTGCATCGTATCCAATAAGAGTTTTATACGGCATCTCAGCTAGATATTGTTAGGGGAACCCGTATATAGTCCCTACCAATGCGACGGATGTGAGTAAAAGCTCCTATATATTTATGATTGTTGTTTGGGGCTCGTCCAGTTGTCCCACTTTCTGGACCCGTAAATACAAGGGGGTCAATGGGAAAGGATGCGGTTAACACGGGTATTCTCATGGGAAGGGTCTCCTTATTATTTTTTCTTATAAATAATAGATTTGGTTAGGATATTACAAATGGCAGTAATTTGGGTCATTGTGGACTAAGTTTAAGAAGAAAAGGAGGAGTTCGATTGGGCTAGTTACTCGTTAGTTGTTGCGTAACATGTACTGGGCACCTAGAAGGGAGGTTTGGCTAGGTTTGTGCAGCTTAGAATCCAAGTCTTAAGTGACAATTGAATTATACAAGTTAGATTCAAGTGGTAATTTCCGACTTTCCGCAGAGTACTATTGAAGTTGTAAGGAGGAATCGGTACTATTGATGACATTTTTTTTTTGAATGGTTTTTAACATGACACAATTAATAGTCGTGTCAACAACCTATGACTCGTACATGACCCAGTTCTTAAAAAAATGACACGACATGACCTGCGTAACACGATTAATTGATTAAGTCGTGTTGGATACACGACACGAAATGACACGACACGACATGAAACGACTCGATTTTCCTATTATGACTTAGTAAAAAAGCTGCTCTCAAGTGAATGGAGCCGTTGGCAAACCAACCACAAAACATAGGACGGTTATGTCATAACTGTCCTATATGTTATGGTTTTTATAAGACGGTTGTGACATAACCGTCTTATATGTTACGTTTTATAGGACGGTTGTATGATAATCGTCCTATATATTACGTATTTTATTGGAACGTTGTGACTAATCTTCTGATTTTGACTTAACTGAATCTTTGAACACCTGAAGCAATGACAATGAGGTTCTGGAGCAGAAAATCAGAATTCAATAGCACGAGTCTTTCAATTATGAACAACTAAACTTTCAACACACTGTCTCTAATTTTCTTATCAACCATTTTAAGATTAGCTACACATTATCAGTGTCACAGCCCCGTCGGGCCCCCAGCATAGATATTGTCCCGTGCGCACTCACGTGCCACGGGTTTTGGTCCTTCCCCCGCGTCCAGGGGAAAACGCGTCTATGCTGTGAAGGGAGAACACCCCCTTATAACCCAGGCCCATCACCCCCCCTAGCCGATGTGGGACTAACTCTCCTGCGTCCCGCCCTCAGAACATCTTGGGTCCCCTCACAAGGCCAACCCTCAGGCCATCTTGGCACGGTAGCCATCTCCCGCCTACGGGACACACGCCCCCGTGTGTCACCACACGAGCGACGGTGCGGCTAGCCATCCACCCTCGGGGTCGGGGTTTGGCTCTGATACCATTCTGTCACAGCCCCGTCGGGCCCCCAGCATAGATATTGTCCCGTGCGCACTCACGTGCCACGGGTTTTGGTCCTTCCCCCGCGTCCAGGGGAAAACGCGTCTATGCTGTGAAGGGAGAACACCCCCTTATAACCCAGGCCCATCACCCCCCTAGCCGATGTGGGACTAACTCTCCTGCGTCCCGCCCTCAGACCATCTTGGGTCCCCTCACAAGGCCAACCCTCAGGCCATCTTGGCACGGTAGCCAAAATTGACACACCCCACCCACCGTGGGGTCCACAGTAACGATATTGTCCGCTTTGGGCCCACTGGGCCCGCACGGCTTTGTTCTCACCCCGGCTTCCCAGGGTAAAAGGCCTCGTTCGTGTTATCAGAGATACGCAGCGGACGATATTGTCCACGGTCTTGGGTCTCCCCTCAGAGTATCTTGGGCTATTGCTCAGAGTATCTTGACCCGAAGCCTCAACCCATCTTGCGCACCCTCAACCCATCTTGGTTCCACCCTCACGGGTTTTGTCCCAGGCTTCCCCAGGGGCCTCGTTACTGTGAGGAGTGTTCCCACTCCTTATCACCCAGCCCAGCTCCCCTCTCCAGGCGGTATGGGACTAACTCTCAACCGTCACCCCCCTCGGCCTTCGCCGCTTCGCTGCTTCGCCGCCCCCCTTGAGGTCACGGTGCCTCACAGTACCTCACGGTACCTCAGCCGGCAAGGGCTAGATCTCTCCCCCTTAGGGGACACACGCCCTCGTGTGACCGAGGCACGCATGCGGTTAGCCACCCATCCCCACGAGGAGACTGGCTCTGATACCAAATTGACACACCCCACCCACCGTGGGGTCCACAGTAACGATATTGTCCGCTTTGGGCCCACTCAGACCATCTTGGGTCCCCTCACAAGGCCAACCCTCAGGCCATCTTGGCACGGTAGCCATGGTTCCGTTGCCTAGCCCTTGCCGGCTGAGGTACCGTGAGGTACTGTGAGGCACCGTGACCTCAAGGGGGGCGGCGAAGCAGCGAAGCGGCGAAGGCCGAGGGGGGTGACGGTTGAGAGTTAGTCCCATACCGCCTGGAGAGGGGAGCTGGGCTGGGTGATAAGGAGTGGGAACACTCCTCACAGTAACGAGGCCTTTTACCCTGGGAAGCCGGGGTGAGAACAAAGCCGTGCGGGCCCAGTGGGCCCAAATCGGACAATATCGTTACTGTGGACCCCACGGTGGGTGGGGTGTGTCAATTTGGTATCAGAGCCAAACCCCGACCCCGAGGGTGGATGGCTAGCCGCACCGTCGCTCGTGTGGTGACACACGGGGGCGTGTGTCCCGTAGGCGAGAGATGGCTACCGTGCCAAGATGGCCTGAGGGTTGGCCTTGTGAGGGGACCCAAGATGGTCTGAGGGCGGGAGGCAGGAGAGTTAGTCCCACATCGGCTAGGGGGGGTGATGGGCCTGGGTTATAAGGGGGTGTTCTCCCTTCACAGCATAGACGCGTTTGGGGGAAATCCCAGAACAAAACCCTGCGGGCGACCAAGATGGGTTGAGGGTGCGCAAGATGGGTTGAGGGTTGGCCTTGTGAGGGGACCCAAGATACTCTGAGCAATAGCCCAAGATACTCTGAGGGGACCCAGAGGGGACAATATCTTCCGCTGTGTCACTCTGATAACAGGAAAGACGCGTTTTCCCCTGGACGCGGGGGAAGGACCAAAACCCGTGGCACGTGAGTGCGCACGGGACAATATCTATGCTGGGGGCCCGACGGGCCGTGAGAATGGTATCAGAGCCAAACCTCGACCCCGAGGGTGGATGGCTAGCCGCACCGTCGCTCGTGTGGTGACACACGGGGGCGTGTGTCCCGTAGGCGGGAGATGGCTACCGTGCCAAGATGGCCTGAGGGTTGGCCTTGTGAGGGGACCCAAGATGGTCTGAGGGCGGGACGCAGGAGAGTTAGTCCCACATCGGCTAGGGGGGGTGATGGGCCTGGGTTATAAGGGGGTGTTCTCCCTTCACAAAGATAGACGCGTTTTCCCCTGGACGCGGGGGAAGGACCAAAACCCGTGGCACGTGAGTGCGCACGGGACAATATCTATGCTGGGGGCCCGACGGGCCGTGACAGAATGGTATCGTAGCCAAACCCCGACCCCGAGGGTGGATGGCTAGCCGCACCGTCGCTCGTGTGGTGACACACGGGGGCGTGTGTCCCGTAGGCGGGAGATGGCTACCGTGCCAAGATGGCCTGAGGGTTGGCCTTGTGAGGGGACCCAAGATGGTCTGAGGGCGGGACGCAGGAGAGTTAGTCCCACATCGGCTAGGGGGGTGATGGGCCTGGGTTATAAGGGGGTGTTCTCCCTTCACAGCATAGACGCGTTTTCCCCTGGACGCGGGGGAAGGACCAAAACCCGTGGCACGTGAGTGCGCACGGGACAATATCTATGCTGGGGGCCCGACGGGGCTGTGACAATCAGTTACAAACTTACAAGTTACACTTAGTAGAAAATTAGTTAACCAAGTTTTGTAACTTGTACAAGTACAAGTGAGAGACTAACTAACTGTTATATATTGTATAAAATTATAAATGCTAATTATTTTCTTATGTTAATTCATATGTCATCACCAAACACCAATTGATCTAATATATCTCTTTTTCATCAAATTCATGAATATCATGTATCCAACTCATATAACTCAATATTTGTTTCTCATTTCTAACTCCCAATTGATGATAATAGATTGGGAATAACTTATTCATCCATGATCTATTGATCTATCATTAATGTAGAGTAAAATATAGTAACTCCCTTAGTAATATCATTCAACATTTGTATTAATTCAATACATAACTCTTATTCTCTATTCTCTATTCTCACCTCACCTAAATACCTAATGAGTTAATTACATAACTAATAACTATTCCTTTCAGAGTTCGGACCCTTCCCATATTCATTATCCACTAATGAGATAATTGCATAACTCTTTCTATACTCATTTTCAAGCTACTAAGTTAATTACATAATTGTTTCTATTATCATTCACTCATTCTTACCTAATGAATTAATTACATGACTCTTTCTTTACTTATCCTCAACAACTTTTGAATTGAGTATAAGTTACTAAACAAGTAAGTCTTTATTATTTATTTTATTATAATATAACTACTCACCTGGCAACTATAATAATATTCATAATCTAATGCTTTTCAATTATATGTGTGTAGAGCATGGTACAAATGGGTTGAGAGGGAAAGCATTCACCACTCACCAAAACTCAACTGAAAGAAGGCCAAGGTATGGTTTACTAGTTACTATTCTTTAGACTCTTTGATATAATTTTAAACCTGAACTTATTGGAAATTATATTTTGAAACTTTTTTGTTGTCTTTGGTGGCATTGTTTTGCAGTGCCCTAAACAAAAATCAGATTGGGAGTGTGGATATTATGTTCTTAGATACATGAGAACCCTCATTCGCAATAGAGTTATAGTCTCACAATTGAGAAAGGTAATAGTTAACACTTAGACTTATTGACTAAAGTTACACTTTTGATTTGTATATTTTTTGACTGAATCCAAGATTACATGTTTGATATCTGAACTAAGTTATTATATGTTTCTTGTAGGTGAATTTGGGAACCAAGAGTTACTTCTAATTGGATCTAGATGACATTAGAATGGAATGGACCAATCATATTATGAATTTTAATTTGTAGTTTAGTGATGTAAATGAATGTATATTATCATTCATGTATATACATTTTATTCAAATATAATACAAATATCAGTTCATTTCAATGGATGTGTTCTATTTTTCTTTTGATTGAAGTATATTGTTTCAATGTATGTGCTTTCTTTGTTTTAAACTTTCAAATTTCAATGATGTGATTGTGAAGTTGGTGCTTTGATCAGCAGATGGGTTGATCATCAATTTTCAATGATGGCTTAGATCAGCAGATGGGTTGTATCATGTACATACAGATACAGTATGGGTGATACTGAAGCAAATAACTTTGGAGAGGGAGGCATATATGGAGGTTGAAAATTGAAATTACTGATACTGAAGCTGCAGATATGATTCATATGAATATGATTCCAAATTAAAAACAAATTTATACCAAAATAATGACAAATAAGACGATTCCAGAAGAACCGTCCTGTATAACCTAGTAATACAGGACGGTTCCTGAATAACCATCCTGTATAACTGGAGTAATATATAACTGGTAATATAGGACGGTTCTTCAGGAACCGTCCGATATAACTAGTAATATCCTCCAACTTCAACTTCATTGAGTTGGTGTTCCAGAGAGAGAGAGCCAAATTTTTTGGGTATTTTTGCCAACTTCTCGTCTTACTTATCGAGCTGCGTCTGTTTGTCCTGATTATAAAATTGGGTGCTTAGCAACTGAGTTATATTGGGCCTACCTATGGTTAATCCATATCGTTCCTTTTTTTCCAGCCCCTTTATCTCTCCCCTATTTGACAAAATTCCATAAGGTAGGCCCAGTTGTAGTAACGGTTTGTAAGCCTCTTTTCCACTGGGCAGGTTTTTGGCCTATTAGATATCTTATCCCGGACAAATCAAACGAACCGGATCAACCAACATGGCCCCACTTGTGATCATCCAAGCTTGATTGTATGGTGGGTGACCAAACTCAGGGTGCTCATCATTATGCCAAGAAGGTATCAACTTTTCATCAATCCCCACCGTCCAAAAAGGCCGATAAAAACTTCCACTACAGACTGAATATGCTCCTTAATTATCAACCATGGCCCACTATTCCGCGGTCTTTATTCAACCTTTTAATAAGGGCCACAAAGATAATCAACCCATTGATTGGTTATTTTTAGCAAAATATGGGCTGATAAATCAGGGAAATTTGTCGATAATAATTATTGGATCTTGAATTATACCATCGCCAGTAAGCACCCACGATGACTTCAAATTTGAAGTTTCATTGGCCAATGTGATCATGTTTATATTGAATTTTTCTCTAATCAATATCAACCATGGGTTGATATGGAGATACTGGTCCAGATTTTTATATTTATATTCTAAATGCATGCATCCTCCTCACAGTTATTACATGTGTTTGTCTGCTAAGCACCTAAATCAGACTCGCCCTAATATCGCTCGTTCACTATTAATTGCTTTGATCGAACAGTTGAGATCATTTGATTGACCATGTGAGATGATCCAGCCACTATATTCACGACAAGCGTATGGTAGAAATTGATATGGCGTATAATCTTTGCTAGTCCTTGCCCTAACAGCGCTAGCATGCAGGGATTAAGCCACTGCTCGATGATGGCGGATGCCGCATGAGATGATCCGACCGTTACATATGTGTCATGTGTCTGGTAGATAAAGTGTGGTTACAAACTTCAGTAAATATAGGACGGTTCCTCATGAACCGTCCTATATAATATAACTGGTAAAATAGCCTATATAAGACGGTTCATGAGGAACCGTCCTATATATCTCCAACTAACACTGTTCCATCATAAATCCATCCCACGAATGATAACTACAACAATCAAAACCAAAGTTTAAAACAAAACACCAACAATACCGCGTTGTGTAAGAAAGATTTGATATCAACTCCCTAAGAAACAGGCCCAAAATCCAAGAGCAGATCCGAACAATACTAGAACAAAATCGATCGAGAAAACAGCGATCTCCCAAAATTCCCTTCCCTAGAACACATTCAAACCCCTAACTCAACCAAAACCGCAAAAATACATACAGAACAACACAGATCACAACCAATCTACACACAAACCACAAATCTCAATCCTCACCTCAGAACAACCTTGAATAAGACAAATCTCCCCCATCAGCCAAAAACAAGCTCCTTGAACACCTAACACAAGAATCAACTCGCAAACACACAAAAAAAAACCCACCTTAAGATCAGAAAACGAATCAATAGGCTAAAACAGTGAACCTAATATAGGATGGTTCTTGAAAAACCGTCCTATATTACATGAGTAATATAAGACGGTTCTTGAGGAACCGTCCTATATTTTTAACCATTCCATATCCATCGGTTAGAATCGTGTCAAGATGATGAGTAAATAGTTCGCATGTCAAACAGGTCGACATGACGGGTCAAATTGATTGACTCGAACACGACACGATTTTTGGCGTGTCATTTTCGAGTGACCCAAAAATGACACAAACACAATAAGATATCCCATTATCGTGTCGTGTCATATTTTGCCACCCCTAGTTATGGTATATCCAAAGTTAGGTGTGTTATGAACAACTAAGATAAATGAGTTAGGTGTGTTATGAACAACTAAGATAAATGGGATGTAAGGCCGTCATGGAAAAGCAGGGGTACTTCACTGTTGTTAGGGTACTATTGCGCTTTATACTAGTAGTCCTTCCGTAAGTATTGTCTAACATGCAGCAATACGAGGCTTGAGCTCCACCAATTATTTTGGATATTCCAAGAATAAGACGGATGAAATAATGCCAACTGTTCAATTTCCTATAAATGCATTCCCGGTACACGAAGCTTCTGCTTATGTGGGATCCAAAAAAGGAGTAGACCACAAGAGCTTACAATACGTAACCTTATATTGTATTTTTACAAGATCGTCTTAAACCCGTGACCCCAAAATCACATGACGATAACTTTTACTGTTGCACTGAGGCTAGAAATAGACGGCTGAAATGAAAGAAATTAAGAGAAAATGCATGGCTGCGTATGCATTAATTGACCTTGTTTTTGTAGTCTTTTGTCACGCGTAAACCTGGCTTCCAGTAATCGCATACAAATGGTTAGGTAAAATGATGTAGAAATGGTTAGCTATTGACGTGTTGTGGGCAGATGAATAACGAAGACGACGATTAGGTAGAGCGTGTCTGACCAAACCTCAGACAGGGAGAAAAGATGAATTATACCCTCGCCTGTGTCTAAAAGACAGTCAACTCGCTTCCTTATTGATTAGCAATTTTCTTTACTCTAAACGAGGATTAACAGATCAAGGGTGAGGATCATCCATCAATGTAAAATGAGCCAACATCACAGACTTGCAGTCACCTGGAGTTAGTATTAGGGATAAAGGATCTAGTTCATCTAACTTCTCTAACTCTAGGTATCTTATATAATAAACATCCCCAATATTGAATGATTTTTTAGCCTCCGAAAGAAGTGCTAACAACTTGCTCATTTTAAGACCTTTCTTTAAACAGTATTTTAGGATTATTAGTCTTCTACAATAATATAAATTAGATGAATAGATCTGGTCAACCACACGAGGGAGCCAGCAAAATGGAGTGCAACTCACTGAAAACCTTGTCATTCTTCTTGGCAATATCAGTTAAAAAGTTTAACCATCCAAAAGCCATCTAATACAGTTGGTTGTAGACAAGAGGCACCTCTCCCATTTTTGTGACTTAAGCAGAATGCTTCCTTGTAAGTTAGACAGTCCATTTTGACATAATAGACCCACCTGCGATTGACTGAACCTGTTCATCTTGTCTCAACTAATAAATTTATTATCTGGGCAGAATGGCTAAAGGGTTTTATGGATAATCCCAAACTCACCAGACCTTTAAATTCGTCTCCTAGTACAAGAAAGCCCCTTCTTGTGCCACTGCAAGGGAAGAAAAAAAAGATACCGTCTTTTAGTCACTGACTATGAACATCCACATAGACAACTCGTCGTCCCCTTTGAAATATGCGTGGTTGCAAGTTTGAGTTTGATAGAACATAATTGTGCCGTTTGTCCAAAGAACAAAATCAGCACACATTACGTTAACTACAGCCGATGATGATATAACGCAACTGTTATACTCATTCAAGGAGCAAAATTAGGTAAATATGTAGCATAATTTAGACATTTACCTTCATTGCAACTCAATGAAATCCATGTAAGACCACTCAATTGTAAATATAAACAGATAAGAAAGTAAGAAAAAGATCTTATATTTCTCCTCATTTCTTTATAGTTGCCACCTTTCCTTTGTAGTCCTTAGCTCGTGTATTGGGGCAAGGTAAGATTGTGTACTTTAAGCTCTTGTGGTCCGTCCCTTCCCTAAACCCTGCATAGGCGGGAGCTTCGTGCACTGGAGCTGCCTTGTTTAGCTTGTACCAAAATAAACAAAAGCAGTCCCGAATTCATGACAATCGAGACTCCCTCCTTGCGCCTATACACTACAAGGCCTTCAAAGTTATGTCTGCATCTGTCACGCAGACATGAATATTCGAATCCATTAACGTAACAGCTGACCACTCTTCCACTGCGACTGATTTGTCTTGATTGAATGATCTTTACACCTCGATCAGAAAATCTCCGTCTGGGGTTCTATCAGCAAAATGTGAAACCATTGTATTTTGTGGACTATATCTTGCAGATAGGATAGCAGTTAAGGCATGGGGAGCAAATCTTGGGGGTCGACTATCGGAAGCTTACAAGTTTTAACAGTATAGATCAACGCACAAAATTACCCAGCTGTGCCCCAAAATTATCACCTTAGATCACCTTGGGGGCAACTGTAGAGTTGTCATTGTATGATCTTGAGGTCATGAGTTGAAGACATGGAACCAGTCTTTGACAAAATGCAAAGTAAAGTTGTGTATTATTCACCCTTGTGTTCCGCCCTTCGCACAGGACTGCTTTTTTTGTTTTTCTAATCGCAATTAAGAGCATCTCTTAGTAAAGTTAAGCTTTTTGGCTGTACATCAGTCACCAACATAGATTTTCTACACAAGTGACTCGTAGGTAGACTTGCTGTTTCAGTAATTCACACGCACCGAAATTCAATAGACACTAAGAAAGAAAGACGAGTAGCTGCACGAGTTGGTAGTTGTAACGGCCACCCCGGATTGCAACATATAAACCTTCGTACTCCCAGAACTCCAACTCAAACCTGAGCCAAAGACCGAGTGCTCAAAACAAACCATCAACAGAGCAAAGAAAGCAAAACCATGGCTCCGGCAACTCCATTTCTACCCACCACGACCGAGGAGAAAACTCTGAGGGAAAATTTCATACGCGATGAAGATGAACGGCCCAAAGTCGCCTATAACGAGTTTAGCAAAGAAATTCCGGTCATTTCTCTTGCAGGAATCGACTCGCCGGATGGAAGAGCTGAAGTGTGCAAGAAGATTGTTGAGGCTTGTGAAGATTGGGGGATTTTTCAGGTCGTTGATCATGGTGTCGATGCCGGTTTGATTTCGGCTATGACACGACTTGCTCGAGAATTTTTTGCCTTGCCACCGGAGGAAAAGCTCCGTTTTGATATGACCGGCGGGAAGAAAGGCGGGTTCATTGTATCCAGTCATCTTCAGGTACGTTTCTTTTGATTCGTTGCACGGGTGATGATTGTGGCATTGAGTTAAAAACTTGAAAACTCGACTAGACTTCAACGTGCAGCGAGTTGACTTAAACAAACTCGTCTGTGACTCGAGAAAGAAACCTTCCGTGCAATTTTTAGTAAATTTCCTTAGTTTTGATATAACATTCGAATCAAAGACAATTACTAGACTTGGCTAGAAAGTTCAATGCTATGTGAGTAAAGGGCAGCCTTGGTGCACAAAGCTCCTGTGTATGCGGGATTTAGGAAAAGGGCAGACCACAAGGGTTAATAGTATGCAGTTTTATCTTGCATTTTGCAAGAGACTGTTTTCACGCATTGAATCCGTGACATCAAAATCAAACAACAACAACTCTACCATTGAGACAAGGCTCTTTAATACTAATCTCTGTAGAGCATGAGTTACTTGGACGAGTTTCTGCGTCAAATTTGCGAGTTTTTAAAGAGTGTGACATCGTTTCCGCATTCATATTCTGGGAATGAATAGCATGAGCAGATTGCTTTATATTCACTTGCGTGGAAGCAAAAGGAATAGTTACTTTGAGATCTTATCAAAGATCATTAAAATCGTTATTTCCTCCAATTCGGGGATTAGCGCAGATAATTTGGTTTTGATCATTGAAGGACTGAACCCATTTCTTCTTTTGCTTGGTCCACTAATTTTCCCCTGTAAGTATCTGTATGGGTTGAATTATAACTCATAAATTAATAAGGTGATAATGATAGTATTTACAGTCGTAAGTTTACAGCTGGTCCACCAATTGACGTCCCTTCTTTTCTAGGTTCCTTTATGAACAGCTTTCCTGTAAACGTTGCCCATTTTATTGCTGTTTTTCATTTGCTAGATAGGGGAAGATAGAGTCTTTAGTGTAGATTTAATGAACAAGAGGGGGTGCCAAACATGCCAATGTCAAAACGTGTGACTAGGTGGTATACGTTCACCCATAAAGCCTCCATTATTCTAGACTTGAGTTTTCCGAAACCCAAGCATTTTGGTGTAAGATCTATACATGGCAAGTCCTAGAATCAACGGCTTGCATCATTGAACAAGTGGGCTCAAGCCGTATCTCGACTGTTAATTGTTTTCCATAACAAGCATACCCATTGTGTAGAAGTGCCTAATAAGATTAGGTGATAGTAATATGATGCAGAAAGTTAATAGCTGAACGGCTAGCCAGGCTCACCGTGGACATATTTTTTGCCACAAACAAAGATAGTAAAAGTTTCTGCTGTACTACTTCCCTACTTGTGTCTCTCATTTGATAGGACTTGGTGGTTGAAGAGGTTGCCAATGGCTATTGGCCACGATAAAACGGAAGGGTAACAGAACAAATGGGGTCCACGTTTGTTCTGATCAAAACCATCATTTTAAGACTATCCTAAAACTGGACACACAGAAAATACAATAGTTATTTTTTAGGAGGGTTTCTGTGTTGCCACCAAAGAAATAAACCCCAGGATCATTCGATGCAGAAGACTTTCGGGATTGGCCTATTTAATTAATAGATAGAACTCAGCAAACGAATGGTTTATATCACTCAAAAAATTGAGTGCTACTTGTAGCCACCAGTATTTTGCCATGGATGGGGGTTGGGGCAACCCCCATAAGACCTCTTCACTTACGGAAACCTATTATATTTTGTTTACTAGAAATGCCTTTTCTTTGGATTTGTTTTCCAACATCTAACCAAACTGTAGTTTTCTACAAAGGAAATCAAAGAAGTGTCCAATAAAGTAAAAATAACAATGTCGACTATTCGATTTCTCTTGTAGGGTGAGGCAGTACAAGACTGGCGTGAGATTGTGACATACTTCTCATACCCAATCCGCAATCGGGACTACTCGAGGTGGCCCGATAAGCCCGAGGGGTGGATAAAGGTGACCGAGGAGTACAGCCAGCGGCTTATGGGTCTCGCCTGCAAGCTTCTGGAGGTGTTATCGGAGGCCATGGGGCTAGAGAAGGAGGCACTTACCAAGGCATGTGTTGATATGGACCAAAAGGTTGTGGTAAACTTCTACCCAAAGTGCCCTCAACCTGACCTGACCCTCGGCCTTAAGCGACACACCGATCCAGGGACCATCACGCTCCTTCTACAAGACTTGGTTGGAGGTCTACAAGCTACAAGGGATGGTGGCGAGACATGGATCACCGTTCAGCCCATCGAAGGCGCCTTCGTTGTCAACTTGGGTGACCATGGACATGTGAGTAAACAAGATTAATTTTCATTAACATAGTTACAAACTTCTCCAAGGAACCGAAAATTATGATATCAAAAGCCACAAACTGTGCCTAGGAAAGTACATTTGACTGTTACAATTTGACTAATGGGATACCTAAAATTCACAATTTTCTGATCTATTAGCCTTTGCTAGCCTTACTAAAGGAAGAGGAGGAAGCGTATCCATCAAAGAACTAGTTTCAGATACTGAAATGCGTGCAAGCTCTCTTGACACTCTAAATTTTATCAATATCTATCACTCTTTCTAGCTCGCACTTCAATGTTTCCCTAAATTTAATACTAATTTACTAAGAAATAAAAAAATTTGAACATATAATAAATAGTAGAAAAAATGTTCCCCACATTTAATATTTATCTTCTCAAAATCCTACATAAAATGATCAAAGAAAAGTTTAAGATAAATATATTTAATTCTGAAACTTCTGATTTATATGGTGGCTACAGTATCTGAGCAATGGGAGGTTCAAGAATGCGGACCACCAAGCAGTGGTGAACTCCAACACTAGCCGTCTGTCTATTGCTACTTTCCAGAATCCTGCACCAGATGCTATTGTGTACCCACTTAAGATTCGAGAGGGAGAGAAGGCAGTGCTGGATGAGCCAATCACATTCACAGAGATGTACCGAAGAAAGATGAGCCGCGATCTAGAGTTGGCCAAGCTGAAGAAGCTGGCAAAGGAGCAGCAAAAGGAGCTGAAGGAGTTGGAAAAGGAAAAAATTGTGCAGGATTTAGAAAAGGAAAAAATTGTGACTCCACCAAAGGGTTTTGATGAAATCCTTGCTTGATATACATACCTGTTTTGTACGTTTCACAGTTCTTTGTATGTCCCCTGAATAGTACAATAGTGTTTTTGGGGTTGGGGGTTTCTTTATTGCCCAATCGTTAGGGCGATTGTAACCTGATGTTGAGCTGGAATCTATGTTTTCTATGAATAAATAATAATAATTCTTCTTCTTCTCTCTTGCATGGTGTCTCTAATTTCTAGTTCTCAGAGCCCCACCATCTAACACGCATCCAATGAATGGTCTAACTGCTCACATGGGAACAGTTGTATGTTGTCCGTAGACAAGTACATGTGGAGGCCCAAATGGTTGGTGACAAGAAACATTCATGTGATCCATATCATAGAGCGGCGCCATCCTTAATGGATCTTCTATTTCATTAATGGGAACGTAGCTCCAATGGCCCGTTGAGTTCTTAGGTGCATGGCTAGTCCAAGACTTGAATTCGGAAAATGACGGATTTGGATCACTAAACTTCTGGACCCACGAATTCTTTGAGCCGCGTGAAAATCCGTCTGCAAATGTGCAGAGTCCACGTAGAAGTTCTATAAATGAACAGCAATTTTTTTGAAAATAAAAATTCACACCTGTGCTTCCAACTTTATGTCATTCTCATCAATATGTATCTCATGTCTAGCTACCCTTCTTCTTCACGAGGAGGGACACTGGGGAGTAATGTGCGAGGTCATGGGTAAGCTGAGAAGATTTTATCTGTATATAATTAGGTTAGATAACATAATGGTTTTATGTTGGTTGACACAAGCGGAACTACTCAAATGGAATAATATTGTTTAAGTAGTACTGGTGGAAACTTTAACTACTTGGATGGTAGGACAAGTAAAAAGGCTGCCCTGTGTACCTCGTTCCCTCATATGTGAGTCAGGGGAAGGGACTGATAACAAATGTTTAGAGTAGGCAGTCTTACTTTGCATTTTTACAAGAGAATTTTTTATTTTTTGAGAGTTGTGGGTGGATTCAACCCCACAGCCTCTTGATGGTGAGACAAGGCATTCTACGTGGATAAAATTATTCAAGGATAGAGTGAACAAAATCTTAGAAACTTGTGCTATTTGTTCTTAAACATTTTTAGCTTATTCTCGCTATCTTTTACCTTTTAAACTAGCACCTCCACCTTGCGGGTAGATCCCCACATGGGTTACAAGTTCATGTTACTGAGTCTGTCTATATTTTGAGGCTACAAATAGCAAGGAAACTTTTAGCATCTATGGGTCACACAATCCTTGGGTTGTTACTCTTGTTAAATATGAGATTGTTTTTAAAGTTAAAGAGACATTAGTCCCATGTCAACTATCTTAAAGGGAAAGGAATAGCGGTATGTTTAGATAGGGACTATATGTGTTAAAATAAACTTTGTGTGAATGAGCCCTAATTAGAGTCATGTATGCATGTAGTGCCTCTAGTGTGAGTGGTCCATATGCGTAGACTTGTCATTGCAAAGATAATCTAGTACTACAAGGACCACTCTCTTTAGTAGATCTCGTCAGTACGAAAGGAAAATGGTAGTGTATTTTTGAGAGACTTGAAAGCCAAGTTAGGCATCTTGTCTACCAAGTAAAACTTCCCTATATAAGGAGATGTTCCTTAGACCATTTCTTATACCAACTCCTCTCTTTCCCATAGCTCTATAGATTATGGTTTTTTTAGAGTCTATCTAGTTGATACATTCTCTATTCTATCTCTCTTTTAGAATTTGCCTATTTTGGCATCACTATACTCTCTCTCTCTCTCTCTTAGAGTTTGCCCATTTTGGCATTACTCTTCAAGAGTTCATCTTGGAGACAAAATATGAACCATTTCTAGTCCTGCAAATTAATTGAGGTATAAATTAAGTTTGGCTTGGGTGAATCCTGGAGATAGAGTTGTCATACCTCTTGCACTTATTGGAAGGCTTTAACCATCTCGAAGGAGTGCATTTTGATGTGTCTCTAAGTTAAGGTTCATTTAATTTTTTTTCTTGTGCAAAGTGCAAGATTTCTATATTTCCAACAATTTAAAGATATATTCTCTTTACGAATTCTTTGACATATATATATATATATATATATATATAAGAGAGAGAGAGAGAGAGAGAGAGAGAGAGAGAGAGAGAGAGATCAATACATTAAGGTCTAATCAAGAGCTGGTTGGAAGATAATGCTTCGCAGTTCAAGACATTGAAGTTTGATCAAAATACATTTGAAATATTGCAAAGTATATGGTGCCATTAATTTCAAAAGCATGGGAGTAGCTTGCATTGTGGCATTGCAAGTAAAAAGTCAATATTGGGATGTCGGATAACCAATTGTGCTTTCATTGATTATGATTATTAAGTCCCATAGACTTTAAATTAAGTAGCTCCATATCTAAATAAGGTTGTGAAAATACTTAGAGATCCTGCACTAATGAAGAAAATCTCTAAGCACTTTGAACTGCAGAAACGTGAAAGCAGAGGGACTCAAATAATAAAATTATATATTGGTTTCCCATGATGAGATGGTTTTATCCCTTGTATTGTTAGCTGCAAGCAACGGCCACTATACTACTACTAACAAATACAATTGTGACATGATGATTGGATACTGGGACTCAAATAAACAAAGAAAGGTTGTTAATGTACAATTATTGATTATTACTATTTGGTCAACATTATTGAAAGATTTGTAATTGCTTTGATGGCATTTATGGACAAAGTATGTAATGGAATCTATGACACAAGAATATTTCCTATTGGCCAATGATGCAAGAATTGAGTATATTTCAAGGCAATAGCTTCAAAAGCTGGGAGATGTGACTATATCATGTGCAATAAACCAAATGGTAAATACTAGAGTACGCAATATGCATGATGGGGTGTGATCCTATGCAATTGATCTTGATCCTTAGAAAGGATATGCTAAATATTAATTTAAACAGAACAGTTTAATTTATGAATCTGTGAAATTGATATTCTTGTTCTATGTATTGAAGGATTTAAGCAAGAACGATCTTGTTAGAAATATTCTGCCAATGGGGGCAACCTAATCAGCCACTTTTATCCGTATACGAAATCCGTGATAATTCATTCGAAATCCGACCCTAATCGGAAAGGATTCGACTTGGATGTCAAGGGTCCGAAGTAGAAAGCAGTCAGAATCCAAACCGATGGATTAGATGAATCCAACCCAAACCACATCCCACCCATTGAAAGCCCTTGATGATTTGTTGGTCTGACCCATTCATATGATTTGCCTAATTTTATACATCTTTAAAGCGCAAAAAATCATGATAATTAGATGATTCTAGCACCTTCCTCTGGCATAGCGGATCATCTTATACCCCAGGGCCACATAAATTGTGACGTTAACACACACTCCGCAGGTGATCTAAACCTTTCATCTTTACCCACCCCCTCTCTTTAATTAAAGGGGCAGCCTCGGTGCATGAAGCTCCCACCTATATAGGGTCCGGAGAATAAGCAGACCACAAAAACCTATAGTACACAACGTTACCTTGTATTTTTACAAAACAAAAATCTAAGAAAAGAAAAAAGAGCGGTTCCAGTAAACGATCTTAACCCACCAATCGATCTGCCAATATTTTTCTATACGGGTTTTGTTAACTTGAGGCATCCACTTCCCAGTGTAGAATAAGTAGTGTCAGGACCATCAAGTGCAGAATTTTGTGATGGACGGCCTACCTAATATGAACCGAGAAGATGAGCGTTCTGAATTACAGCTTCTCAGCCCTGAATGCATCTTTCAAGCCTGAAAATCTGCTGCACTGATCTATACACGCAAAAACCGTAAGAACTTTCGTTACTGTAAGCATGCTGCAAACATAAGGGCAGCAACAGTGCACGAATCTCGCACTTATGCGGGATTCAGGGAAGGGGCGGACAAGAAGGGTCTATAATTTACAGTCTTACCTTGCATTTTGCATTGCAAGAGACTGTTTCTACAACTTGAACCCGTGAACTCAAGGTCACACGACGACAATTTTTACCGTTGACCCAAACATGCTGCAAATATATCGTCATTATATAAGAAATGGAGGAGATTTTGGAGGGGAGACCAACATGGCGAGTTACTATGGCTATCTGAAGTGCGTCCCACCTTAAAGTGAGGGAAACATCAAGCAATCTTGGCCAAAACACCGCCCCAAACATCAATTTCACTTTGTGTCGGCTCCACCATTATTTTGTTCCCTTCCAGACCTCGTCAATGGTTAGAATATCTATAGCACGCACGACATTGCAAGACTGAAGCAAAGGTCCGTAAGGCGAGATGGAATTGAATTCTATGCTGGATTCAACCATTTTCGCCCTGTTGGTGAATGCACTCTTGTAATCACCTGCTGGGGAGCTCCATCTTATTCGATTTCACCTCTCATGAATTCTACTTGGAATTCGCATTCTTAAGTGGCTTTCTACAGTGGATTTTCATGGGTCATGGGTCAGTGGCTTTCTACGTTGATTCTGTGTTGAGTCTCTTGACTACGGCCGCAAGACCACTCTTAGCAAGTCTGATTCATGGAAGGTTTTGTTTAGAGCTATGCTACGTAAATTTGGAGTTAAAAGCCAAAAGTCATCTACGCTGTTGGTGGCAGACAACAAGGCCTCTCTCTTTGGCTTCACTTAGGTCAGAGGTTCTAATAGTGATGTGTGGCTGTTTCTATTATTTATTGATCTTGTGCATGATCAAGATCAATCATACTTCATTTTTGCAATGAAGGAGACTGGCTGTAATAGCATGGTCTATTAAGTCCATGATGCAATTGTAGAAACTCTAACTGTAGAGTTATGCTACTTGATGTTATCGAGTTCGAGCATTTGCCAACAATGTCTAATACAGCTGCTTGTAGATAACTCTGGCATCTCCTCTTATATATGCTTGATCGTTGGTTTGAGTCGTTGTTTTTCCTTTTGGCTGATAATTAGATTTAAGAGAGTTTACGAGGGATGTGAGTGACTAACTTAAATCAGGGAAGGATATTGATTTATGGGTCTTATATAATTGTTTATTTATCTTATTCATTACCTGGTAGATTTTATCTTTAAACATATCTAAAGCATGGTCACTAGATTATTCGGACTATGGGCCCAGAAGGAGAGTTGTTCAAAAAATTTATGCTCTATGTTAACCCAAAGCTTGTGGTATAAGGCGCCCACCTTTGCATGATTCAACCCATTTGATTATACCTACTTTGAATGTCTACTACTTCATAAAACATACAAATTGAATGATTTTAGCATCGGAAAGATTTTACTTTTGATCATAAGACTGACGGTTCACTAACTTTGCATAAACAATAATCTAAAATTTACGAAATTTGTGATGTTAAAATCATCCAATCATTGTGATATTTTGTTTATGAGATATCCAAAGGAGGAACAATCAGATGACCAAGTGGAATCATCCAAAGGCGGGCTCCATCGCGACAAAAGTGGGGTGCTTTCTAAGTCTATTCTTCTCTCTCTCTCTCTTTTTTAAAAATTAGATTGTAAGCTTCTTCTAGCATTTCTCATGCTAAGAAATAAATTAAAATAAACTTTTTAAATAATAATAATAATAACTAGAAAAGTCATGCCTGCCTTGCATTATTAAGAGGAAGGGATAAGTAAGAACAGAGAAGTGCGCAGTCAAAAACTTAGAATTAGTTAAATGAAATGATAATATTCAAATATAAGGAATTTCTGTTATGTAACTCTGAAAAATAGGAGGAAAAATTTCAAACTAATGCAAAACATTTCTGTAAGGGTTGTATGTACGTGGAGAAATGCTGTCTCTCAATCTCTTTCAATGAGTGTATCTTCTTTGATCAACAGTAAGATCGTTACCATTCAAAGATGAGCTTATTACCTACCATTTGCAGTTTGACACCGCAAAATCATCGATGAAATTGTTTAAGAACATAGATTCCACTCAAGGACCTGGGTGCAGAAAGTTACTGTGAATGCAGGATCTGGAGAAGGGGCAGATCACAAGGGTTAATAATACCTTGCATTTTGCAAGAGGCTGTTTCCATGTCTTGAACATGTGACCTCAAAGTCACACGACGACAACTCTATCATTGAGCCAAGGCTCCCCTTCAATATATGTAGCTTAAGTATTTAAAACAAAAGAAAAAAAAAAGCTACGTTAAAAACACACCAAAGCTAAACATATTACGGTTGGAAAAACCAACATAGTAAGATAATGGCAACTTACCATGCATGAAGGGTGCAACTCCAAATTGCTCCCCCATTCTGATGTTCGAGTACAAGGGCCTCTTGATATTCAAGGGCAGGTAGAGGGCCTTTTAGCAATCTATTATGGTAATTTAATATCTCTCACTTTCAACCTTCCAAGTACACGGGTAACTTCTTCTTTGTCCTCGTCCATGTATTATATATGGAGTCCCAGCTTACCTTAGGTTCCACTCTGATTCACAATTGTTTCACTGCTAGAATTGCCAGTTTTGTAGGCCATCTCAAAGAATTGGTCAATGGACAGACCACCAAAATCAAACACCTAGCATCATCTGACCAATATATTATTTGACACAAGGACCCACTCATGGTGATCTGCCCCACATGAACTGCTCAGATCATCCAAGTGTATGAATCATAGACAACTAAGAATTTCCATGAAATTGACTCAAGACCCATCCGAATAAAAAAATAAAAAAATGTCCAAGCAAGCTATCTCCATTCCGAGCATGCAGTTTCTCTTCATAACCTGACCTCCATATACATATATAAGAAAACCAATTAGCGAGTTATGTACTTTTTTCTTTCTTTTATCTCACTAGCCAACAGTTCAAGAAAACTCTCTTTCTTTGAAGCCTTAAATGGCTTATGGAAGAAGAAGAGGATCTTCCATTTTTTATACGTTCACCCTTAGTCCCTTGCCATATCCAGTTCTATTCATCCTTCTTCTCGTCGGCATTTTCTTGTATGTCCAATGGTCGTCTTACTACGAGGAGGCCGTCGAGGCCGCAGAAGAGAACATGACATGGGCTCTCATGGCCACCCCGATTCTCCTATTGATAGCCGTCACCTGGCTCTCTTCTTTTGAATCAGAAGCCTTTTTTCGCAGGTCTGCGGCAGATCGGCGCCGACGGTCGCACCATCGACCCTCCGAAGGTAGCTCGCCGTGGGGAATAGCAGCTGTCATCGTTCTACTCCTTGTTATGGTGTCTTATCAATCTTACTTCCATGAACAATGGTTTGTGTGAGTCCATCTATAATTGTACTCCGTTTGTTGATTGTTGTATATTTATAAGTTAATGTGTCTTTAGTCTGTGTTAAAATTGAAGTAATTGACTGTAAGGAATGTGATTTATTGGATAAAATAATATATACTGAACATTGGTGTATCTCGACTGGGTTATTACTTTGTTGGAGTTTGATGAATTGGTTTTTTTTCCCTAGTCTATATGTGTCTCTTCATAGAGAGTTAGCTACAAGAAGAAATCAAAGGCAGGTTGTTTTGGCAGATCTACAGTTATGTGTTTCTAATTGTGGAATTACATGACTTCTAGCGTTGTGGGAATAAAAACCACTGGAAATTTTATTTGCTAGAATTTGATAAAGTTGAGAACTTGGATGAATAAATGGTATTGAATTTTTAGTAGAGACCATTATTTGGTCCAGGCAAGACAGAAGGTGTTTCTGCTTTTGCTTTCCTCTTCTTGTCTCCTTCTTCTTCTTTGTTTGAGATGTTTTTTTTTTTTATGGGATCAGTTAGTAGGAGAATTGTCTTTATAGAATGAGCTGGTTTTGCTTTTGTTCTTTTGTTCTCCCCCTCCTTCATTTGAGATTTTCTGAGTTGTGATAACTGATAAGTTTGTATAAGAAGCTTGTAAGGTGATATAATTGACACCCTTTCTTATCTTGAACTCTTTTCATAGCCCTCTGGCAGATCGCCGCCGACGGTGGCACCATCGACTCTTCCAAGGTAGCTCGCCGTGGGACATAGCAGCTGTCATCGTTCTACTCCTTGTTATGGTGTCTTATCAACCTTACTTCCACGAACAATGGTTTGTTTGAGTCCATCTATAATTGTACTCCATTTGTTGATTGTTGTATATTTATAAGTTAATGTGTCTTTAGTCTGTGTTAAAATTGAAGTAATTGACTGTAAGAATGTGAATTATTGGATAAAATAATATATACTGAATATTGGTGTATCTCGACTGGGTTATTACTTTGTTGTAGTTTGATGAATTGGTTTTTTTTCCCTAGTCTATATGTGTCTCTTCATAGAGAGTTAGCTAAAAGAAGAAATCAAAGGCAGGTTGTTTTGGCAGATCTACAGTTATGTGTTTCTAATTGTGGAATTACATGACTTCTAGCGTTGTGGGAATAAAAACCACTGGAAATTTTATTTGCTAGAATTTGATAAAGTTGAGAACTTGGATGACTAAATGGTATTGAATTTTTAGTAGAGACCATTATTTGGTCCAGGCAAGACAGAAGGTGTTTCTGCTTTTGTTTTCCTCTTCTTGTATCCTTCTTCTTCCTTGTTTGAGATGGTTTTTGTTTTTTTTTTTTTGGGATCAGTTAGAAGGAGAATTGTCTTTATAGAATGAGCTGGTTTTGCTTTTGTTCTTTTGTTCTCCCTCTCCTTCATTTGAGATTTTCTGAGTTGTGATAACTGATAAGTGCGTATAAGAAGCGTGTAAAGTGATATAATTGACACCCTTTCTTATCTTGAACTCTTTTTTCTTATCTTGAACTCTTTTCATAGCTGTAACAACAAAGCATAAATTTGAACTGCAAAGAAACCGTTTCCTCCTACTGAAGCAAGCACTGAAAGTCGATTTTAATTTGAATATTCTGTTTTCGATGTTTACTTCTCTTTGTTCTCGATCCCCTAAGTTTTGTCTTTCAGTTCCTGAAAGTGAATCGACTATATGCAATGATATGGCCGATGATTTGAGGCTCAGATCAGTGATTATGCAGGGATCTATACACAGAAGTTCAGTGTATACTTTACTGTGTTTGCGGAAAAAGAAAGCAAAATTATTGAGATTAGCACTTCCATAAGTAAATGGATTGGGAACAGCATTTCCTTAGAGATTTCAGTAAAGAGAATCAAGGATAAATGAGGATTATGTACACAATTGTTAGTGCAAAGGTGCCTTGGTAAAGAAAATGGGTAACTTGTCTTCTAGGTTGGTGACCTAACTTTCCTTTTCCTTGTGGAGTATGTGATAATGGCCACTTACAGGTGGTCCAAGTGTACATAGAAAAAACCGAGACAAGATCCATGCCAAATGTATGGTGGTTGAACCTATGAATCTTGACTAATTACTACCAGAAGGAGCTTGAGCAACTAAGTTGGAATCACTAGGTTTTCCATTAAAATCTGTTCACCGTTCAACGGACAATGAGGTGCCCATTTGAAAATAAGTTGTCCATTTTACATGAGACCTAGATCCAGATGATCCAATGGATGGTGACGGTCTAGCTCGATTTTAATCTAGGACAAGACCCGAAGTTAAAGTTGCTTGGATGCAGATGGACCCATGCCATTGTTAGATTTGATTTGGAGATGGAGATGGAGATGGAGACAGGTTGTGAAGAGAATATAGATACAACCTTTAAATATTTCACAAGCTTTAATTTAATTATGGGACTTTCTCAGCATCTACCTATTGTATATTAAGCAAATAGGGTTTCAGTCCTATCAACCATACTTCTCTTTGTGCCACGTAGGCAACTTCTTTTGAACCATACTTTTTCTTGCTCTATATAGGCACTTATTATTGTTATGTTTATCCTATTTCACTGGTTGAACTTTTATTTTTATCCTATTTGATTTATTGGATATGTAGTTTGGTTGTTTGTTCCTAAAATCTCTCTCTTTTATCTCTCTCTTTTATCCCAAGACATTCTCTCTCTCTCTCTCTCTCTCTCTCTCTCTCTCTCTCTCTCTCTCTCTCTCTCTCTCTCTCTCTCTCTCTCTCTCTCTCTCTCTCTCTCTCTCTCTCTCTCTCTCTCTCTGTAAACATTCAATCACTCACTTTACCATTTGGAAAAAGTAACCCCACTTAGATCAGTGGCTTGGAACAATGAACAAATAGATTACACCATGCCTCATGAGGGGCAAATGTACTACTAGTTACTTTTGACAAGTTGCAATCAAAGCCACAAGGTTCGGATTTGGAAAATACGTCTTAAAATTCATAAAATAAAATAAAAAGGAATATAAGAAAAAGAGCAGCAAAATTTTGGAAAAATGTCAAGGAAAAAGAAGTAAATATTTGATAAAGAAGTGGAAAAAATCAAGAAAATGTTTTTAAAATTATAAAAAAGAGAGTAAAAAGTAAATAGAAAACCTACTTAGCAACTTCTTGAGCAAAAAACAATATTTTAGACAAAACTATTCTAGATAAAATTAAGTGTCCTGGTAAATGTACACGCCCATTTATTTCATGTGAAGTAAAACATTTGTAGTAGATGTAAGCCATTTAGGCTAAAACTCAAATATCATGTCGATTGAATGGTTCTAGCTTAAGTACTCTCGATCAAGTAAAAATTATGATGTTAATTTCAAACACCCAAAATAAGTGAATTGCCTATTTTTGGCATTCTAAACATGATAAAGAATTAGATATAATAAAAAGTTATACCTTGCTTGGAAAAATGGCATTGTAGACCTTCCTCTCTTCGTAAGCATGTATGCATACCGGCACCCTAAAATTAATTAAATATAATGTCCAAACTGGGGATGGCAATGGGGTGGAGTAAGTTCTCATCTACCCTGCTCCGCCCAAGCACGGATCACTAACATCCCCACTCCACCATGGATCATTGACAAATAAGCTATATTGTGAGGTAGGGTAGAATGTGAAGCACCTATCTTGACCGCCTGCCCCATCAACTATTATGGTCATGGCAGGATTGATGAAGTGCCTATAATTCTCTAAAAAACATGCATTTACTTCTTTGACAAAATGCCTATAATTCTTTGAAATGTTAGTAACACTTCAAAAATTTACACGTTTAACATTTATCTCATTTTTTATGTTGAAAATTATAGCCTTAATTAGTTTGTTCTATGTTTCTTAAGTTACAAATCGTAACAAAAAATAAAATAAATACAAAGGATAAAGTATTTAACAAGCATGAAACTTGATAGTTAAATGATCAAGCCATTCTTGACACGGTGAATAGCTTAGAGCTAAAAACACAAGCACTAGATAAGTAAAATGGAACTTGATATACATAGTATGGATGCCAATCAAGTTGGCAAGTGGGTGTCACTAATTTCTTGCCCTGCTCCACGACAAGTAGGTGCTAACCTAGGTGGGGCTCTACTTTAACCTGCCCCATTGCCATCACTAGTCAATTAGAGTAAAAAAAAAGTTTAAAAATTCATATATATATATATATATATATATGGGGGAACTGTAATTTCAGCAAGTAGTTGAATGTGTAAAGTGCAGTTGACATTTGATTGGCAAGGAAAAAGCTTTTAACTGCCATTTCCTCCAACTTTTTCTATTTTTTTTCAGTCAATTAGATGTCACTTGCTCCATGCACCTGCATGAAACAACTGAAATTAACACACCTCATATATATGTATATATAAGAAATAGAAAGGTGGTGACTAGCATTGTAGAGATAATACACTTGCAACTGTAAAAAGAAAAAAGAAAGTTGAAAAATGTAATTCTGGAAAGGAAAAAAAATAAAAAAGCGGTACAAATCAGTATTTTTTTTAAATACAATTTTTAAACCAATTTTAAAAAAAATGGTTTTTATTGAAAAGAGGGGTTCTTGGCTCATGAAAAACATGGGTCTTTTAAGAGAGAGAGAGAGAGAGAGAGAGAGAGAGAGAGAGAGAGAGAGAGAGGGAGATTATTTATTGTCTATGTTTCTAATGAAGCAATTCCTGGTTTATCTCTTGCTTTATCGTGTCTTATTGATTCATGTTTTTAGTCCTCGTGCTAATTTTCTAAGTCTAATCTCCACTATAGACCTCCGCCAGAATGCCGTCAGAGAATTTCCTTGGAAATTATGTGTAATTATTGTTCTAAGTTAAAACAAGGTTTCCTTGTTAATGGATCTTGGATGCCCGACAAATGCTTTGGATCTGGATGAAACTGAACTCCGATTATAATCCCTTTAAGAACGAGGCATTTTGTGATTACGTGAAATGTGTAGTTCCAACCAAGTCCGGCCGACTTAGATTGACTAAGTCATAAAATGTCAACCTTCAAATGTAATTGTCCCAATCACAGATCCAAAATGCGTCAAAAGTTAAATGGATCACAGCCTCTTGCCTAATCAAGTTGATATCATCTTTCTAGTCAATCTCTGCCATCTAATCTTAGACACCAAATTACGACAATAAGACTATACTAATCCCTGCTTGGAGCTTCACGGGCATTTCCTATGAGCAAACTTTTGTGGCTTTCAGGTCTCATTAAAAGAACCAGCCACAGATTGCGCCTCTATCCATGAAAAAGTGCGCAGTAGATTACTTGAGGAGGAAAAATATTAGACAATGTTTTTAGGGAACAAACAGCAGAGAGTGGGGGCCAACAAGTGACTGGTTTAGATAATAGAAGAGTTGCTGCTCCCATGTATAATTTCACCTGCCCGATGTCTCGTTGGCTTTCTGTTTTGTTCTGGTCCATGGATGTAAAATTCACTGTCCTTCATACCATTCCTTCTCAGAATACCCCCACCTCCATATGGTGTGGTCGAACAAAACCACAAGTGGGACCAAACGGTGATCTGACTTGGGCTGTCTTAGAGTCATTCCTCAATCTACCTTGCATTTTACAACTGAGAACATCAAATGCTATAAACATTCCAAGGATTATATTTTTGGAGGATCGCCTATCAACAATTTGTTCTGGCAGATGAACGGTTCTGAATCTTCGGATTGCTAACCGTCTGGCTCCCAGATGTAAGTTTATCAGCCAACAAATCCTCGGATTAACAATAACCAATGGTTACTATCATGCCATTTATCTCTCTGAGAAGCCCCCTGATATAATTAACTACTACATGCCAATACTAATGGAGCCACTAATAGAATCTGTCATCTGTGTCGTAAGCCGTGTATAAGTACTCCATCACAGACCTCGTGAGTCTCATACTCATTTTCTGCAAGTTTGAACGGCATGGATTAACAAGAAAAATTTTCCATTTAGGCCAAAAAGCGTCTAGCTTCCTCAATCAAGCTAATGCCTAACTCTTAACAAATCATCTCAACATTAATAGCCCATAATAGACATGACAAAAATGAATGCTAGTATGACCTCACTACTAAAATCTGTCACCTTTGCAGTACCCCATGTACAACTTCCAGTGCAAAACTACAAACAAACGGTAAGGATAAACAAGTCATACATATATCCACAACTTCATACCCCAACTATCTTCTTAACCAAAAAGACCCATAATTAACACCAGAAACATGGTATCTAGTATGACCTCCACAGAGGCCGAAACCACTGCGACTGAAAGGATGACTGAAAATAGAGCATAAACAAGAGCAGTAGCACCAGCAAGCCCACACCCCATGGCGAACCCCCTGCTCTATGGATCGAATCAGATTCAGGATTCGGAAGGCGAGAGGTAAACCGCCCAGTCGACCAGACCGCCCACATAACGACAACCAGGATTAGAGGACACAGGAGGAGGAAAAACTGAGAATTGATTCTCGTCTGGTGGAGCTGTGCCTTGTACTCACTGTATTGAGAGAGTGACATGAAGAGGATGATTATGCCGAAGATTGCTAGCAGAGGGAATGGTGGCAGGGAGAGAGATGAAAGGGTTTGATCCATCCATCCGTGCTTCCACTGAGGGCCCCTCCTTTCACCTAAGAACCAGGCCATGGCTCTGAAGCTCCCTTTGATGGTTTCTTAACTTGGACTGGTTTTTCTTTATATTGTGGCTAGGTAATGACATGAGATTGTGATATGGGGTATATATGCTCTTCGTATATATTCTTCTTTTGGCCTACCTATTGTTCTTTAGGCAGAACGCTACTCCTTGTTGGATGCTTTGATTGCAGTTATTAATAGCTCTAAAGATAGGTGGAAAGCAAGGAATTTGATTCAGTACATGCGGCCCACGTAACCAGCAGATGGAGTTGGACATGTGATCAGATTATCTAAAATCATCTATATGGTGGGCCCTTCCGGGGTTTGTCTGTGCTAATTAGAAGATCATGAATTCAGATTATTAGGATCAGATGACACGTTCTTTTCATCGGCACTAAATGTAGGGACCCACCCCCGTCGGATGGCTAAGGGAATCGTCCATCTGTTTTTTTCTTTTCGGGGTGCTGAAAAGATAAAAATACCTGTTGCTTTGCGATTAGACATGGCAAAGTACAGATGTAACCCGTGCAGAGACGTTAGGACTGGGGCCATGCATATGAAGTCAATCTGGACGCTTCATTAAAAGAATACGAGCAACTAGGAAATCCAATAGCTTATTAGGCGCATGATTGGTTCTATGATAAACACGAGTTGCTTTCTGATCCACGAAGGGAAGATACCGATGGATAGTCTTTAAACTAAATATGTTGGTTCCTGGTGAGATAGAGAACCACCCAAGCTTATTGTTCCTAATTTCCGAAGTCCTTCGGTGAGTAATGCTTGTAGGCAAGGGCTGGTACAGGTTAATCTCATGTTGGGTGCAATCTCTGGTCCACTCATAGTATGTAAACTCTTTACTCTCATCAAAGGAGCTCCATTCCAATTTGATCTAACATCCAGACAAACCCGAAAGCAAGAATCATCATAGTCAAGTACTGGAGTTCGAACCATCCATGGCACAAAAGTTTTGCACTTGTTCTACAATCAAAACCATTTTCTCCAGAGTTTTCTTGCCAGTCAATCCGAGTCCTTTGCGGAGCTTTCCTAGTTAATGTAACCTGTACTGATTTTGTTTGCTAAGGATTCATTTAAAGGCCACAAACAGAATCTTAGAACTATCTAAGGCAAGCTTTCGGTGCAGGTCCATGTCTAGCGAGCCTGGAAATAACAGGGAGGGAACTTTCTGAAACTTTGGAAGTAACCGGTTCCCGAAATATTTTACAACTCATACACAAGCCACACTAGTCAGTACATCCTTCCCAACTCATGTTACAATGTTGAAACTGTCATTTTTCATTTTGAAGATTAAGAGCATAGATACACAAATAACATAACATCACGCCTGAAATCAGAAGTATTAACTATCAATGTACTTCTACTATTGCAGGGATCCATCAATTTTTTTATTGGGTTGCTTGCACAGAGATCGATCCCCTTCAGGGCTAGCACCCACTGATACCCACTTTGATGGCAATTGGCACAGCTCCTCCCTTTGCACTGGTTTGGTTTTTAAGACTGCATTTGAAGAATAAAGAATGAAAACATTCGGAGTAAAAAAGAAGAATGGAAATTGATAAATTGAACTTTGTGGGTAGTATTACCTTTCCTTTAAGCGTCCAATATAAATTTAATGAATTTGGGACCTTGATCCCATTGTTTCAAAATCTGGCTACCAATCAAGCCTTTCATATGTTACCTGCAACAATTAGACTAACAGAGATGATCGACGTAGATCTTCTCTTCAGACTTTACCTTCATATTGGAATTTCAATTTGTAATCATGCAGCAAGGTTGTAAGTGTGCTTCTGCATGGCCCGTCTGCAAAACAATCACGGAAAAAAATATAAAAAGCTACAACCAGAACGTATATCCAAGCTATGCCCCGTTGCTGTTTTTATACATGCCAGAATGCTAACCTCCCAAAACAGTGTGCAGTTGCTGGAGATCAGCTGATGAGCAAGCACCAATTACAGAATACAGACCTGGTCTCAGTGCGTTATCTATTTCTCTGCCATTTAGAGTTTTGGGTGTCAGTAATGTTCATAAAAGTGCTATTATCTAGAACTTCAATCAAGCAGATGAGAATTTTCTTGTAAAAGGAATCACGTTCATGCTCTCCATAATCATACTGGATTCAATAGGAAAGAGACTGTAATAACCCAAAAAAATAATTAAACAATAAGGATAATAATAAAGGGTAAAATAGTAAATACACATGGGCCTGCAGGGTGTGGGACCCACGATGAGGCTATAAAAGCCTGCCCTATCTTTTGTATGGCCAAACTATTCACCTCAGGTTTCATGTTGATGACGCAGGCAACGACGTGGAATGCCCCTATCAGGCGCACGCAGTGACAATCTGACCACGGTAGGTCACCCTCTACCATTTCCCTCTCTTTTCTTAAAATTTCCGTTGTTTTATTGCCAGAAAACGGTGTGGATTATCATTTTCCGATGAATTTTAGGCGTTATTATTCTTATTAAAGTAAGCTGATGAAACGTCATCAGATCATGATCTGAACCGTTCATCTTATGCACAGTAACAAGACGAACAAACCCATGAATTTTTATGGTGATCGGACAGTTAAGGATGCCGAAAAACTCATAAAACAATTGAAGGAGAAATTTTAGGAACGAGACAAAAATAGTGTAAAAACACTAGATAATGACAGAGTTGGTTGAAAATGGGTGTAAAAATGGGATCTACGTGAAAATTTGAACAAAACGGTGCAAAAATCGCACCATTTGGACCCCTGAACGTCGCCGGTGGCGACCAGGGTCCAACCGTCTTCGCTAGCAATGGCAATCGGCGGTGACACATGTCATGACTATCGCACGCACACATAGGCCCCACGCGCGCAGATGGCATGCGCGCGACGCACAACGCCACATGCACAGCACCCACATGCCATGCGCGCCACGCGTGGCTATGCGCCAACACCCGCGCCCCATGCGATGCAGCGCACTGGCGTACACGAGAGTGCACGAAGACGACGCATGCGAGAGCGCCAGCGGTACATGCATGCGAACCCATGTGCGATTTTTTTGGGATTTGTAGGGTCCTCTGACCCGTCCATTTATAAAAACTTGATTTTTAGGAGCTACAGAGGTCCAAATCACAATCCGAAAGAGGCGTTGCAACCATATCGACGACGCGGACCTAGATTTGACTTGAAAATCTAGATCAAAATTATTTTTTTTAGGGTTAAACCATTCAATGTTGGGAGATAATCTCAATCAGGATTATCAGGCCTTAGATCTTGATAGTATACATCAAATGTGAGATAACCTAGGGGATTAGAGAGATAAACATCATTGAATTACCAAATGATGGAGAATTTATAATGTAACAAGTACGTCAGAGCGCGCAACGTGATACTTCCACGCGCTTGATTGGAGCACCACATTTATTGAGGTAGGTGATTTCATTCAATTACTTCGTGATTTCAGTAACCATGAATGGATTTCTAAAGTTTTTGATACATGTGTTTTATGTCTTCTTATGGCACATAAATAGATCCCTATTTTCAAATTGTAGCATGGCATATCAATTTGTTAATAACTATGTTTATATATGATGTACTATCATGACATGTGCTTTGATCATATTTATTGGGATTATTTATAGTGCCTTTACATGGTTTATATAATTTATATCTTGTCGATAATTGATGACGGGTGCTTCCACCTGGTGGGTACTATGCTAAGAGGGTTGTAGGGTTGGCCACCCGTCCTATGACTTTGTGATGATGATAATTAGACACCGCCCTTGAGTGATACCGGGCTAGGTACGTAGGTGGAGGTATCATGGGTAGTCTCCTCTATGGGTTCGTTCCTTCCCATGAGGAAGGAGAAAGTCTCTTGTTTGGGTGTTGACAGGGAGCGGCAGTAGTTCAGATCCTGATGGGGTTGCCACTGCAATATAGTAACTCATATAGTTATTTTGCAAGTTCATATGACTTTATATGTAGGGTGAACCAGGGCAAGCCGGGCCTAAGCCGTGAGGGACTCCGAGGGTTGATGCGGGCTGCACAGGAAGGACCAAAGTTAGTGTGGGTACACATCACCTGTGATTGAGTATATTGGAGCATTTTGGTATTGTTTTGATACAGTGTTTTGTTATCCATGATTGCATGCATATTATCCTGTGAACATATACTAATATAGTTTGGATGTACTTACCTTTGTATTTTGATCATGCCTTACATACCATGCTGATTTAACTTGATACCTGTTTTGTGAAAGTTGTAATTATGAGCGTTCAGTTATTTAACATGTCTGAGGTATGTTTCCTTCATGAGAATCATATAGTAAATTTTGTTAAACTTTATTTGAGTGTAATCACCTACACAAGCATATCTTACTGAGACATTACTTTGTTTTGCAATACCTCAGATTTGAAACGTGATAACAAAAAAGGAAAGCGGGCAAAGTAGTGGTGATTTGGAAGAAGACTTGAAGACCATCCATTTCATTTTCTTATTCGGACATAAATTAGAGTATGTTTCTTGGACTAGACTTTTGAGACTTTCTTAGATGTGGATATATATTTTTTAGATTGGACTCATATTATGGTACGAATGATGTTAAAGTTTAAATGGAAATATTGTGGTGATTATGGATGGAACTTGGTGACATTTGATTTGATTTATTATTGTCTTAATTAGCTAATGTATTTATTGTGGTTTTCAATCGAGCATACTCAGAGTATCAAGGTTTTAATGTTATTTATGATTACAGTTTTGAATGTGATTGACCCTGAGGTTTTCGCTTTCAATTAATTCTTTTTAAAGCTGCGCTAAAAGTTCTATAATTTAAAATTTTAATTTATAGGGATCCTGTTTATTTTTCTTAAAATATATTATTATTTTTATTATTATGGGAAAAAGGTTTGTAAAAACCCGGGTGTCACAGAGACCAACCTTTAGATGCCTTTCTTACCCGGGCTATATCCTAAATAAATCCTTACGCAAGTTGCAAGAAAGTGAAAAGCTGACTTCTGAATGACATCCTGCTGTAGTACTCCTTGAGCTAATCCCTTATAGTTTTCGTGCATTAAGCTTAGGAATATATTTATTTGCTAATATGATGGCCGGTGATACCTTTGGCTTAATAATAGGTAGGAATGGTGGGGAAGGAGGCCCTCCCTACTTCAATGGAAACGGGGGAATCGCGCTTATTGCAGACAGATAAAGAAACGCATCGGGCAATAAAGGTTCCACAAACATACAAAAGACCTATTTTCTGGACTCTTCATCCAGCCTCCTTGCAGAAACTTATGAGACTTCCGACTCAGCAAGCAGAGAAGCTCTTTCTGCTTCCTTACCTTGGCAACAAACAAAAGAAGCTACTTTCCTACGCCAACACGTTATAAAGATAGATAAAAAAGAAGCAGCAGAAATACAAATGTACATGGTTTCTTCTGAATTGAGGAACCTCTATGTATGTACATGTGTGTGACACAAGATGCAATTGTCTGGGGTCCAGGAAGGAGTGGACTACAAGGGTCCATAGTACACAGTCTTACCTTGCATTTTTGCAAGAGGTTATTTTCATGCCTTGAACTCGTGACCTGAAGGTTACACGACAACAACTTTTAGCCTTGCGCCAAGGCTTCCCTTCAATTGTCCCTCATGTTACAAAATAGAAAAAACAGTCTATCTACGGCAATCTAAACAAATGTTTTATGTAGTTTCTAAACAAATGTTTGTGAGAGCTTTTAACAACATCCCCTTTCGATTGTTTAACCCCCACTATCCCATCTTTTGGGCCAACGTACTTCTCTGAACTACGGATGCATAAAAACCCATCAATATGTACAGGGTGAAACAATCCATTCGACAAAACATCTTTAGCCAACCTCCACAAGCTCCCTGCTGATGCAGAATTATTACCGTCTAACAAAACTAGCCACCTCAACAATGCTCGAGAAGTCGATCCCCAACTACTGGAAATACAATTTTTGGATTTGGATGAACCTTCCGATAAGTTAGCAAAAGGCTCAAGAATTAACATGAAAGCCGTTGGGAGCACAGTCACATTACAGCCAGTGAGATCATGACTAAAAGCCTGATAAACAAAAATCAAACACTGCCACTGCTAATGAAGCCCATGAATCCATATTTGCATTGAAAGGCCTCGCATGTGAAGAGAATAGCAATTCAACACAATCACAAACCGCTTTAAACAGTTCATAGCGCCCTTTGAGTTCCGATACCAACAGCGGATGCCTTGCTGCTCTAGAAATCGAGCGCAATACATTTGGTGAAAAGCTCGGTGAGGTATAAGAAGCTTCCTTTAAGCCAAACCGGAAAAGATAACGGCATCTAAAATCTAAAGAAGAATCTAATTCCTCTCCATTGACTATAACAGAAGTCCACGGCTTTAAGCTTTGCAAAAATTGCCGCCTCCTTCTATATTACTTTTTGCAAAATTTCAATATTATCCTTCTCTCTTTCGAAATCAAATTCTATATCTTAAAATCGTAATTCTTGACTAAGTTACTGACTTTGGCCATTAAGTTCAATGACTTTCTCATCGAAAGTTTCAATAAAACTTAGTATCTAACACAATTCATTAACAAGGAATCTAATGGTATAGTTAGATTTCAAGAAACACCAACCAATAGTGAGATATTCAATTACAAACATGCCATACTTACCAACTAGTGGAGCAGTACCTATCAAGCTTCTTTAATAAAATTCAACATTTTGAACTTTATTTTTCATTAAAAACTACTTTTGATCAACAAAAGTATAATAAATTAAAGAAAAATCCAAGTTGGATTATAAGTAAATTACTGTTACTATTTACGTGAACAGCAACGAGTAGCAAACCTTAAGCTCTTTATTCGATGTCTTTTTGAATAAAAATTAAAATTCTAAGACTTGAGTTGTCATTAATTAACGAAGCGAAACATTACACACAAGTCTTCTTGTTTATCGTTGTCCATTTGCTAGAAGGGTAATATTGAAATTTGAAAATAAAAATAATAATTACTTGGAAGGAGGATGGAAAACTAAAAGAATGGCAATTTTACAAAGCTCACCTAAACTTAATAGCAATTTTGTAAAATTCAAAAAATATTGGACTACAAAAATAGCAAAATGTAATGGCATTTTTACAAAAAAACACACAACAGAAAAATATGAATAGCACAAATGCGCATATGAATTTCTCTTTTTCTAAGGGATAGAATGAGATCAAGATTCTTTCTAGTTCTGCTTGTTTTGATTGTTTGAGTTATGCTATGTTTTACCATTGTTCAGAGAGAGAGAGAGAGAGTGCAACTTTATGACGTGGCATTTAGTGGGGCCTATTTGATCTCAACCGTTCATCTAATATGCCTAAAGATTACAATATATGTGGGGAGGTGATATTCCCTAGCCCCTTTTGGATTAACAATTTCATGTCCATGCTCTCATTTGACTTTTTGTAAAAGTACAAGTAGAGCCCACCTTTTTTAATGATCTAAACCGTTCATCTTAACTATCTTAATGTAGACGGGTCATGTCCTAAAAGTCAATCTTGTCATTTATTTTTGGCTATTTGGAGTATTCATGGTCTTACTACTCTTTTTTAGAACTTAAAATAGATCAAGAGAGACACCGCCAAAAACATCTAAACTATAATTTTTGGGCAGGTCTCAATTGTATCAAGGTAAATAATATAAATAGCTCAAATTATGAAAGATAAGCTCCTTTTCTATACGAGTTGTCGTTGTAACAGTAGAGTTGTCGTCATGTGACCTTGATGTCACGGAATCGAGGCATAGAAACAGTTTCTGCAAAATACAAGATAGGCTACGTACCACAGACCCTGATAGTATGCCCCTTTCTCAGACCCCGCATACAAGGAAGCTTCGTGCACCGGGCTTTTCTTTCTTATTAGGCTCCTTGCCCAAATGAGGAAATGTGACTTCCATGTGTGCGTATGTTTGTGTTGTAAGTTATCAGTCACTGTATGTATATGGAGGGGAGAAGCTAGTTACATGCCAGTGCTGAGACTCCGACGCGACTAATGCTAATATCCTTGCATTCAAACCGTTCATGTGGGTAGGCTTGGAGTAGTTGGCTACCTACAAAAATTGATACAAAACTACATCCAAGGCCTTTTTCTTGGGCCACTTTCTATTGTAAAATGGATGGCCTAAAATCACGTCCAACCCATAACATGCCGTCCAAGTAATGCAGCAAGTAGCCCAAGAAAAAGGGGCTTGCATGTATGTTTTGGATCTGGTTTTTGGTAGGTAAGCCATTTTAACTCACACTTCACTTGTCTTTCTGCCTAGTATCTAGTCTTCAGGAGGCCGGGTTGAATAACGGAATGGAACTTGATGCGCCAGTCTATTTTTTAGCATTTTTCGTCAATCCGAGACAGTAATTTGATTTGCCCTGTGTCAGATGGCTAAGATATCAAACACTTGCATCATTCATCTTTACCCCTAGCCTCTGCCACCGCCTCAAGCTCCGACTTCATGTCCAGTCCCTCCCGGATGGCCTTTCAGATAGAGAAATCACAACATAAAAGGAACAAGTAGCAAGAGAAGAAATGACAAAGATGGGGAGGAGAACTAAAGAAAGGAAGAAGCAAAGTTTCTGTCATGATAGTAGTATTAGGTTCATTCTCATGACTCGTATAGACAATTTACATTGCTCTTCTTAGTCAAAAATTATTTTTTTTTCTGTCACTAATATTAGAGATGTAAACATATTCTAAACAGACTGCATTTTTGCCCAGAAAACACTTTTGTTCACTTAGTCAGTACAAAATATATCTAATACCACTTTTAAGAATAACCTCTAAAGTAGCAGTTATCTATTTTGAATCCTAACTTTTGAGTTTGGAATCGTTCCACACCCAACAACACCATACTTTAAATAATTCAAGCTGGATTCCTTCCCAGTTCACATCTCATATATACGCTATCATGGGTATAAACTTTCAATGAACCTTGTTAAATACACAACAATTTCTAAAGTATATCCCCATAAGAATATGGGTAAATCAGAGAAGCTCATTATGGATTTAACTTTGTATAAGAATACTCGATTTCTTCCTTTTGACAAGCCAGTTAATTGTGGTGTCACTAGTGGAGACCACTGAAAAACAATTCCATTTCTTTCATATAATCTTTAAATTCATCAAAGAGATATTCTCCACTTTCATTAGATTAGAGAGCCTTTAATTTCTTTCCAATCTGATTCTCTACTTCATTCATGTAATCCTTGAACCTTTCAAAGGATTTCAATTTATGTTTCATTAGATAGCATGTCTGAATCTTGAAGAATAATTGCTTAAGTATTGAAATGGACAAATTCATTTAAGATCAGATGACAGAAGGACCCATATACATCAGTATCTACCAATGCAAACAATTTTGTGGCTCTTGAGGTTTTTCCTTAGAGGGCAATTTGGCTAACTTTCCTTGTAGGAAAGACTCACAAGTATAGGCTGCATCCTGAGAAAAAATGTGACCCACCCATTCCTCACTACTATAGTGATGCTAGTCACATTTATATGGTCAAATCTCATATGCCAAATATGTTGTGCTTGTCCTTTCTTTTTGGCTTATCACCTGAGAGAATATTTATATCTTCATTAACTGCTTTGCCTTTTTCCTTCTTAATCAAATCTTCTACCTGAATGAGCATTCCCTTCAGTTCAAGCAGTATATAATCCAATTTGTTCATGTTGAAGTTCATTGACAACCTGGAAAATGAAGGGCAGGGAGGATAAGATCATCATTTAATCTCGGCACCATACTGAATAATTTCAGTGATATAGTCAATAAGCTTGACTACATGGTCTTTAACACTTGCATATTCTTTCATTTTAGTATACATAAAGTTTCTCAAAGCATTCAACCCACAAATATAATGATTCTCTCTAAACATCTGTTTAATATGTTTTATAATTTCTTAAGCATCTGAATTTAGTGTAGTACTTTTACAAAGCATTTGTCATGGAACCTATAATTTGACACTTGAATAAATTATAATCCTTGTTCCACTTTAAATGCTTTGTACGTTATTCCTCCGTATATTTATTCCCGGGGTACTTCGGAATTTTCTTTTAAAGACATAATAAGTTCGCTCCAAATGCTTGGAGGTTGGACGCTTTTCTGGTTGTTGTTTACTATTTCTAATACTAAGTATGAACTTTCTGCCTGTTCTTGTCATTTGAGCTAAGCTTTTGTCTTCTCATGAATCTCATCAGAGCTTCTTTTCCCTTGCATTCTGTACATAAAATGGTTTTGCTCAGCCTGCTGGAACCAAGAATAAGAGGATTAAGATAGTAATGGTGTCCTCTGCTAGTTGAATCCATGGACAAGTTTATTCATGGTTTGTTATTCCCCTGTCAAACATCCCTATATTGCTCAGGACATGGAGAACCCGCATGGAAATACACGGACGGGCACGTTACAAGCAGCATTGGATTTATGGTCGTTTTGCAGCTTCTTAGCAAAACTCTCGTATATTATATAATAGTGATATCATCAATTTGTTTAAGGTGTGAAAACAGCTTCTTGCAAAATGCAAGGTACGACTGCATATTATTCAGTTTTGTGATCCGCCCCTTTCCCGAACCCCGCATACATGGGAGTTTCGTGCACTGAGACTGCCCTTTTTACCTGGTATCCGATGCAGTACATTGCGTATGGAAAACAACCTAATCTAAGAGAATGTCAATGTTAGATTGATGTCATTAGATTTGCCAAAGAATTTTATGCTGGCTGGCACCTCACACAATCCTCCGATGTCATCAACTTAACTTTGCCCGGTGCATTAGGAATGGAGACCTCCTATCAGGGTGCTACCTGCGGAGATGCGCCACCTCTGACTGCAAATGGCTGTGCTGCTTCAATGGGGACTGCCATTCATCCTGCCGAACCCACTGAAGGAGGGCTTCTTTTTATAGTCATGGGCAGCCTCTCTTGATTTGTTGGTCCAGACCCATTTCAGACGGCCGCCGTATTCAACGGTGGCGGGCGCAGCAGTCGGTGATGACTGCTGACTTCAACAGCGGCGGGCGCCGCCGTCGGCCACCGCCACCGACCTTTGAATTTGTGTAAAACGGGTTGAAAATCAGACCCGAAACTTCCCTATAAATATGGATACGAATAGGGCAAGGGGTAGAACCCCATTCCTCTGTAAAACCCCGTGTATACCTCTCTGTAAAAACCCAGTTTCATAGTGAAATCACTCTCCCGTGGACGTAGGCTTATTGGCCGAACCACATTAAACTCTGTGTTTTTTGTGTGTATGATCTTGGGCGGGGACGAAAATCCCCAACAAGTGGTATCAGAGCTCGGTTCTGCCGTGAAACAGAGGCAGAAAACGGAATTTCGTCACGGCCGAGAGGAGGGAAGAAAAAGCGACTCCCTGCTACAGCTTGCTACGGTAATCATCATTGCCCTACGGTGAAAAGCACGACATCATGTTGCTACAGAAAAAGCATCATCATTACCGTAAGTCTCACAAGAATGTCGCTACGATCTTACTACGATCGAGTTGGCACAAGAGCGGGTTCCAACGATTCGAGTTTCAACAAATACGGAGTTACAACAAGATAGAGTTGTAACGATGCGAGTGCAAATAGTAGCGCATTTGCCACGTGGCCGAAGGATTGAAACAAGAGCGTATTGCAACGATGTAGGGTGCTTGATTCGAGTGCAACGTGGTGAGGCCGCAATAAGTAACGAGGATTGCAACGGTGATTCGATTGGAGTAGACCTATTTTTGGGAGGTTTTCAAGGGGGATAGACAGTTCTTGGCAAACGCAGTTGGTGTTCTCAAATTTGTAAGATTTTCTCCACGAAATTGCCGTAAGTACTCTTTCTTTACTTCTTATGGAGGCAAACATGATCAAAATGATTTGCTTAAATGGTACTAACTATCACAAGTGGAAGGGAAAAATGAAAGATCTTCTTTTGTGAAGAAATTACATCTACACATTTTTTTCTACTCAAAAACCGAGGATAAGTCCGAAGAAGAGTGGGCTTTTGAACACGAATGTATGTGGTTTTATTCGACAATGGGTAGAAGATAATGTTTTGAATCATATTCAAAATGAAATACATGCTAACTCTATGGATCAAATTAGAAACCTTCAGACAAGCGAGAACAGAATAAAATAAGTTATTCCTACTTAATCAAGCGATGCACCCGAGATACAAGGAAGGGAGTTCTATTTCCGACCACTTGAACGAGTTGACCTGATGCTTTCGGCAACTATCCGATGTTGGCGTCGAGTTTGACGATGATATCATGGGTTTATGGCTTTTAAATACTTTGCACGACTCATGGGAAAATTTTCGTGTTTCTCTAGCTAATTCTACTCCGTGCAGTGTCGTGACATGGGAATCGAGAGCGCGATTCTAAATGAAGAAATGAGGCGACGAGCTCAAGTTGTCACCACATCACCCCGAGATTTTGATCTCGTAAAATCGTGGGAGAAGCAAGATCAAAGGACAGAGAAGAATAATAGAAGCCCAGTAAATCTAAGTCCGGATACAAGAATGAATGCAATTATCAGGCAAGAAGGGTCACATTAAAAGGCGGTGTTACAAGTGGAAAGCCAAGAACAAAACAGAAAATGCCAAGGTGAGAGAAGAAATGATGAGGGGAATGATCGTATACGCCACTTCGGGCCTTGTTGTGGTGTGATGAAAATGAAATCAACCTAGCCTTCAATGAAATTGGATGGCTTGTTAAGATGGTGCTTCTTTCATGTTACCTCGAGGAGGGAGTTTTTCACCTCGTACACTCCCTGGTGACTTTGGAGTGTTGGAAGATGGGTAACGATGGGCATCAAAGGTTGTTGGTATCGGATCCGTCCTGTTTGGACACCAACAACGGAACAAGGTTGATTCTCAAGGACGTTCGACATGTACCAGGATATCCGATCGAACTTAATATCGGTAGGAAAGCTTGATGATGATGGGTACCGTGGTACCTTTGCGATGGGCCAGGGGAAGCTCTCTAAGGGAGCGCTTGTGGGCTGTAGAGGGAAGAAATCATCTAGCGTATGTGATGCAAGCTTCGATTCCTATTAACTCGTGAACGCGGTTGATGTTCTTGGTTCTTCGAGTTGTGGCACAAGGCTCGGTCACATGAGTGAGAAAGGACAGGTTGTCTAGTCAAGAAGAATTTGCTTTCGTGGCTCAAAGCTACAAAGGTGAGCAAATGTGCTCATTGTCTTGCCGAAGCGACAACGAGTTTCCTTCAAAAGCCATCATTCTTCCGTAAAGCCGGGCGTGCTTGAATTGGTACATTCGGATGTATGCGGTCCTATGAAGGTACGCACATTTGGTGGTGCATTATATTTTGTCACATTTATTGATGATTATTGCGAAACTCGGTCTGTTTTGAAAACTAAGGATCGTGTGCTTGACAAGTTTAAAGCAATTTCAAGCTTCGTTGAGCGGCGAAACGGGAAGAAGGAAATGCATTCACGGTTTCTTGGTGCAGTATTGTGGACCTTTCGATGCTTATTGTAAGAAGCAAGGGATCGGACATCAAAGAACTCCTCCGAAGACTCCTCGGCTAAATGGTTTAGCGTAAAGGATGAACAGGACATTGATGGAGAGGGTCGCATGCTTGCTTTACGAGCAAAGCTGCCCTGGTTCCTTGGGGTGAGGCGCTATACACCGCAACCATGTTATTAACCTATCTCCGATAGTTGCCTTGAATGCGAGATGTTCCCGATGTGCTATGGTATGGAAAAGATGTCTCTTACGATCATTTGCGGGTATTTGGGTGCAAAAGCATTTGTACATATACCTAAGGATGAGAGGTCCAAGTTAGACGTCGAGACCAAACAATGCATTTTCATCGGCTATGGGCATGATGAGTTTGGTTCTGAGCTATATGATCCGTTGCAAAGAAGCCGGTTAGAAGTCGTGATGTGGTCTTTATGGAAGACCAAACCATTGAACACATCGACAAAGCCAAAGTATCGAAACTCGAGTTCGATACTGCGAGCATTTAGATCCGGTTCTCGTTTCACATACGCCAAGTGTAGATGGCACCAATGACCATGTGGTGGTGCTCCGTTGATGTTCAAGATAATTAGGCCGAGGGAGAACATGAAGGCCGAAGACATGGATGTTTCGTCGAGGCCGATGATATTCAAGAGAGGTTCCTCTTGAGGAACCCGGCCGGTTTCATTGAGACGAAGTTCGAGAGATCGTCAACCCTCCACTCGATACTCATCGGATGAGTACGTACTCCTCACCGACGAGGAGAACCCGAGAGCTACTGCAGGCGGTTGAAAGTGAGAGAATGCGTAGTGGATTGCAGCTATGAAGGATGAGATGAAATCCTTACAAGACAACCACACTTTGTGAGCCTAAAGATTACCTGGGCGCAAGCTTTAAAGAATCGGTGGATATACGGGGTGAAGTACTGGAAGGTGGCACTTCACAACCACGATACAAAGCTAGACTTGTCGTGAAAGGCTTTGGTCAAAGGAAAGGTGTTGATTTCGAGGAGATATTTTCTCCTGTTGTTAAAATGTCTTCAATCCGAGTTGTATTGGGTTTGGCCTCAAACCTTGATCCTGGAGGTTGAGCAGATGAATGTGAAGACGGCGTTCCTCCACGGTGACTTAGAGGAGGAGATATATATGGAGCAAAGGGTTTGTTGCTAAAGGCAAAGAGAAGTATGTCTGCAAGCTGAAGAAGAGTCTGTATGGCTTAAAGCAGGCTCCTAGACAGTGGTACAGGAAGTTCGAGTTTATGACCCAACGGGGTTATCGAAAGACTACTTGAGATCACCGTGTGTTTGTGCAGAGATTCTCGAAGATGACTTCATCATCTTCTACTCTATGTCGACGATATGCTTATTGTTGGAAGAAGCTCTTCAAGGATCGATCGGTTAAAGAAGGAGGCCGACAAAGTCTTTCTTTATGAAAGACTTAGGATCCGAGACGATTCTCGGGATTTCTATCATTCGTGACGGGAGGAATAAGAGGTTATGGTACATCTCGAGAGAAGTACTAGAAAAGGTACTTTAACGATTTCACATGGATAAAGCTAAAGTGGTTAGTACACCTTTGCTACTCATTTCATTTTAAGCTTAGTAAGAATCAAGTTCCAACAAGTGATGCCTAGAAGGAATACATGCAAGATGTTCCTTATGCTTCAGCTGTTAGCAGTCTTATGTATGCCATGGTATGCACTAGACCAGACATTACATATGCAGTTGGTACAGTGAGCCGTTTTCTATCAAATCCAGAAAGAACATTGGAATGCATGGAAGTGGATATTGAGATATCTCACGTGGTACTTCTAAGTTGTGTTTGGGATTTGGCACCCATGGCGTGCTCGAGGCTACACTGATTCAGATATGGCTGGTGATATTGACACGAGGAAGTCTACTTGTGCTGATTACTTTTGCGGGGGAGTCGTGTCATGGCAATCAAAGCTACTGAGAAATATGTTGCCTTATCTACGATGTAGGCCGAGTTTATTCGTGACGTGAAGCATGCAAAGAGTTATTATGGATGAAGTTAAGTTCGTGAACCGAACTTGGCTTTATGCAGAAGAGGTATGCGTTATTTATGCACGGTCAAGGTGCTATACACCTTAGCAAGAATTCTACTTTTCATGGAAGGTCAAAGCACATTGATGTTCGGTATCATTGGATACGTGATATTTTGGACTCGAAGTCGTTAGAGCTTGAGAAGATTCATACTAACGATAATAGTTCAGATATGATGACAAAAGCATTACCTCGGGGCAAGTCCGAGAGTTGCAGAGAATTGGTCGGGATGGGCTTCTGCTAAAAGTCCATACGTGAAGAAACCTCCTTCAGTTAATGGGCCTGGAGGGGGAGATTTGTTGGTCCAGACCCATTTCAGACGGCCGCCGTATTCAACGGTGGCGGGCGCAGCAGTCGGTGATGACTGCTGACTTCAACAGTGGCGGGCGCCGCCGTCGGCCACCGCCACCGACCTTTGAATTTGTGTAAAACGGGTTGAAAATCAGACCCTAAACTTCCCTATAAATAGGGATACGAATAGGGCAAGGGGTAGAACCCATTCCTCTGTAAAACCCCGTGTATACCTCTCTGTAAAAACCCAGTTTCATAGTGAAATCACTCTCCCGTGGACGTAGGCTTATTGGCCGAACCACGTTAAACTCTGTGTTTTTTTGTGTGTATGATCTTGGGCGGAGACGAAAATCCCCAACAGTTTCAGCATCCGCGTGGTCATTTTATGGGACAAACAAAACCACGGGCGCTGAAATCAGAGGCTGTAGTTCTGTGTTTGGTGGCCTGAAATCTCTTGATGCATGCGTTTGTTGATGTTTGGTGTCAAAACCTGGTTCATAGTTAGTTATTAATGTGATTAGGTGCACCATTAAATTGAATGGTGGAAGAACGTGAGCAATTAGTTGGGCTCGTCCTTCACATCAAGGGTTGAATGACTCTTAGTGGGATTGGCAACCAAGATATGTTTTTCATTCTTCTGCAGAGTTTGTTTCCATCCATTGAGGGATGCTGGTATAAAGCGACACAGTACTCAACAACGGTGAAGTGCCTCTACTTTTTCACGGTAGATCTCACATACTGCTGATCTAAGCATAGAATAATAAGATTAAAGAGGCCTGCTAGTTCTGATTTAGAAACCTTCCAGCACTTCAATTTGGACCTCATTTTTAGATGTTCATAAATAGGACATGGGATTTGTTGGATTCTTAAGATCATTCTAATGGAAATTCTGGTGCAAGGGCTACTAATAAATGGTTACCGATTTTAAACGGCTTGGCATACCCTTCTTACCAACAATACCTTTGGCGGAGGGCAGCTTGTTTGATTAACACTTGTACAATGATTTCCCCCACCGATATCATTTAAGAACAAACAGCCTGCCGTTTAAGCTACTTCATCTGTTTCATGGCTCCAATGGCAAGGGGTAAGATAACTATCCATGGAAAGTTTTTCGATGGTGCCGTGTCAAACAGCTCAGAGGGCCTCTTCTAAATGCAAATTTCTGAATTTCTACCTCGAGCACACGCAATGGAGCCGTATACAGTCAAGTGAAATCTAATCCATGAAATAATTTGATCTATGGACAGCATCATTGTAGATAAGCTTACCACGGACAAGAAGTCTGTGCCAAGCAGCCCCTTAGCTTGAAGAGCTCCACCTAAAAGGAAAAAGATCCATTGATGGGTCAATTCCTTTGGTGCCAGCAAACCTGCATTCCTGCTTCAAACATCAAACCGATTCCCCATCATTTGGTGATGTAGACATTCCAATAACAGTTATAATTAGGTAGAGACTTAGGAACACACTTAAATAAAGAAAAGTATGTGAGATTGTGTGGAGGACCATTGAGGTATCATTTTCCTTATAGTTTTGTGGTTGCTGGCCTAAAACTGGTGCTAACAAAAGAAGCCAGAGACCTTTTCACATTCAAGGAGGGAAGTTCTATCAACCACCCCTTATTTACTCCAATCCATCAAGTGGTTTTACAATTACAGGTCTGTAGTCGCTATAGCAAATGATGGAAATGGAAATGGTTTTCTGACTTTCCATGATTTCCACTCTAAAATCTTATTTGAATGGAGATTAATTAAGCAAGTGTTTGGGAATGATGGAAAAGCAAATTGCTTTCTGAGAATGTGACCCCACTTTTTCACACTAGGCCCCATTAACCATTGAACTAATCCTTCCATTGGATTCATCCGCTTTGGAGTAATCTTTAAGTTTCTAACGTTATGGGAAGTGCTTTTGGTCTTGAATATGAACTAAACAACATAAAACTACCAATACACATTTGGTAATCAAAAGAAATTTAAACTGGATGGAAGCTCATCCAGTTGGCATGACTTTCAAGGAGCTGAAGATACGATCATCCAAGTAAAATCCTATTAGATCCACGGTCCAGATCATTCATAAGTAGAGTATGCCCCATACCTCACTCCATAAATCTGTACCTCTAAATTTAATAGTGACACCCCCAGTATGACAGTGGCCTTGGAAAGTGCATCCAAGTAGCCGGTCCACTACCCATCTACTCTCTTCAGCCCGGACTTTTGGCCCCATTAAATACTAAACACTAGACGCACTTTCAGACTCCATTGCCATTTTTCTCTCCTTCCTTTTCTCCCCAATCTCTCCTCTCCTCTCCGATACTCTTCTTCATTTTTCTCTCCTTCCTTTTCTGCGCAATCTTTCCTCTCTGATACTCTTCTCTCTCTCTCTCTCTCTCTCTCTCTCTGGGCAGATTTGTATAGAGTTCTTGGGCTTCCAATTCAGTAGATAGCTAGAGAGGAATAATGAGGGCTTCGAAGAGACCAATCAAAGTTTTGGCAGGATGGGTAAAGAGGCAACCACCAAAGGTGAAGGCTTTTCTAGCCGTTGTTGCAGGGATGGCAACGCTTGTGTTTCTTCGCTTTATTGTACATGATCACGATAATCTCTTCGTTGCCGCAGAGGCCTGTCACGCCATCGGAATATCTGTTCTTATTTACAAGCTCATGAAGGAGAGGACATGTGCAGGTGAAGAATTCAATTTAGTTTCCGGCTTTTATTTTCCCCTCTTTTTGTGTTTTCGTGAAGGTGATTGGTTATGGGTTTTGCTTGTTTTTCCGCTTTATTTAATTGGGTGTGGAGAAAGTGGGAGAAGGGTTTGGGATATATTTGGTTGAAGGTTATGGGTTTTAGTTGGTTTTGATTTTGAAGTGAATATTTTAACCTTTTTAGTTTCGGGGTTATGTGTTTGTTTTGGATATTCGTTTCATAGGATAATAGTTGTGTGTATTGACGGATTCAAGATAAATATGGAAAGGGGGGGAAATAAGCAGCAATAAGTTTTGAACGGGGTCTTCAAATTATGGATCATTCTTTAGTTAATTGGTTAGTTAAATGATCCTCAGATTGGTTTTGATCGGTTTCCAAATTGGCATATGGGTAGTATGTTGTCTGAAGGAAGTAATTGGAGTTATCTTATTATGATATGGCACTTGTGAAATGCATGATTCTTTCCTGTTTTAGTGATCGGTTTTATTGAAATTGTTGATACCTGATTCCTGACTACAAAGTAGACATCCAAGAACATTCTTCAGAGAAATGGAAATATCTATTAACATCACTTGAATATCGTCAAACTGAGTTATGTAGGTTCCAAAAGTTATAATTTTTGCAGGCTAAGAACTACTGTGACTATTGTGGTACTGGCTGTTTATTCATTGCTAGGACATTGGAGCTTAGGTGTGTCTTCGAGTGAGTTAAACATGTACAAGAGCAGATTGGAGTTATTTTTTCAAATATATATCTTTTCTAAAAGGTTCTTTCATAAAAGATGTTAATGAATTGGAAAATACTTATAAGTAAAATCATTATATTAATTAGGAAATTCATTTTTGATCATCAGCCTCGAATCATAGTTTAGATGCACTCCCAAAAAACCCCTGTATTCCCCTTTCTAAGGATCACAGGTCTGGTGACCAAATGTACCCTTGTTATTCAAAACATCATAAATCCCTCATGACTAAAGCACAGAAAGTAGATTACACCCTATATAGATAGTATTACAATTAGGGTTTTCATCTCATTGGCCCTACTGATCTGTGCAAGTGCCTATGCTCACCTGTACATAGCTCTTCTTGACTATCTTGTAACCATCCTTCATATAACAGCCGCATGGGTGCATTGCTTTAACTTTTCTCTAGCTGCACTACTCTTTGTTGCATTTTATCTAGAGAATTAGTTTCTCTTAATGTTATCCATAACATCTGATTTCCTATTGTGCCTGGAAGAGAGTCTCTGTCAAATAAGGAGAGCACTGCAAGCTTCTATTGTGGAGGGAGAGATCAGTAATTCCAGATCTAGGCAGCATAAAGAGTTATCATTCATTAAGAGAGTTCCATTTTTATATCAATAATCGGCTCCATGGATTAACAAGAAATACGAATACATAGTGCCGACATAAATCATATAGCATATACATTAAAGCATCAAGTGGATAGCTGTCCAAGTGCATCATTACTCTCAGAGAAATTTTCAATAACTTTTGCACCTCATTCTAAAATTAATTGTGAAAATTACACCCAACAGGTAACTACAACTCTGTCAACCTACTTTCCTTAACGTATGAAGCTGATAGTCTGTCATGGAGCTGTGACTGTTGCTAGCCGTTTCATTTTTCTTGACACTTGCTGAATTTAATCTAGAAGAAAGACTAAGTACACTGTCGCTCTGTTTAAAACAAACTTTCAACTCAGTGAGCTTTTTCTTGTATTTAGCATTCGTCTGCCTTTTATTCCTTCATGGTTTATATGTGTTTCATTTTATTGTATTTGTCTTCATATTTACTTGCATGTGCACCATCGCTCATTTAGAATGGTCAGGAGGTAATTGTACCATTCGTAGAACTTTATCTCTCTCTATTCGTAAATGGCTTGGGAAGGAAACAGCATTAATCTATACATAAAGAGTATATCGTGATACTCCTAACGCGATGGCCCTCTCCCTGCTTACTGAGTCCTGATCCCTGTTCCTGTTAATGTATCTGGTAACTAGCTTTATGCTCTCAGATCAAAATTAATATCCTCGCAACCATTTTATGTAGAAAATAAAAAGGTTTGAGCACCAGCCCCAGAAAATAGATAAGTGCAGACATAACAAATAGCCTCCACTAATGAATTCGTATATTGTCATCCTACATGATACTTGAAAATAAACTTTGAACTTCACACCCAAAGAGAAAACTAGAATTGACAGCCCACAAGCAAAATATTGCGAAATTAGAATGTCAGTCAGTTCTTATTTCATAAACTAGTGCTTAGCCCCACACCAGAAAATATTGAAGAAAAGAGCCTCTGATTCTGATTCTGCATTGGTTAAGATATACATAGGCGTCAGCATTATGTACTCTGTCCTTGATCATAGTGGGGGGGTAGCCCCAGTGCACGAAGCTCCTGCCTATGCGGGGTCCGGGGAAGGGGCGGACCACAAGGGCTTATAGTAGGCAGCCTTACCTTGCATTTTGCAAGAGGCTAATTCTACGCCTTCAACCCGTGACTTCAAGGCTACATGACGACAACTTTTACCGTTGCGCCAAGGCTCCCCTTCATTGATTGGCTTCTTTTGTGTTGATTGATTAGGCAGCAGGTTGGTTGAATCTCAATTCTGTCTGCTTGCTGTGGTTTGAGCAATTTTGTCAGCAGGTGGATTAAATGTCAATTGCTTTTTCTGGCTAAACTTTAGGCTGTTACTTCATCCTGCTACAGGCATTGAACATTTTACAATTTTTTTGTCAGCTATGCTTTACTTTTGATGCTGAGGAGTTGGCTGTAACTGCATTTCCTTTTCTTGCTTTTAGATGCGTTATTTTTGTTGCATCAAGTATTCTTTAACTACAATCTCACTTAAAGTGGAGTAAGTTGAACTATCGGATTGATTTGCATACCCATTCATTTACAACTTTTTATCCACTGCAGGCCTGTCGCTTAAATCTCAGGAACTCACAGCTATCTTTTTAGCTGTCAGACTGTACTGCAGTTTCGTCATGGAATATGATATCCATACTCTACTTGACTCAGCTACACTGATTACAACCTTGTGGGTTATTTATATGATTCGTTTTAAGTTGAAGTCTAGTTACATGGAGGATAAAGACAACTTTGCAATATATTATGTGGTAGGTATCTTTTACCTCCTTTTCTTTTTTTTGTATTTTCTGCTTTCAAGATCTTTAAACAAAAATCAATCACAGTTTTGAAATTTAGCTCTTTCTATTGGTTAGCCTTTCACCAACAATCAGTTGTCCATTTGATATAAGTAATTGGTGAAAACACCTGATATGCAGTCTGATTGTGAGCAAAGAATAACACTGTCCAGCTAAAATTGTAGAACATTTGACTATGATTTTAGATACATGACGAAACAATAAAGAAATTCACATCACTTTTTGGAGGGTTTGGGTATTGGACTACTGATTTCTCTCTCTCTCTCTCTCTCTCTCTCTCTCTCTCTCTCTCTCTCTCTCTCTTGTTATATCACATGTTATTTTGTAATTTTCCAACTACCCGAACTACTCTGTTGCTATGTCCACTTGTTCGGTATTTATTGAGACATAAAAGAGCCCAGGTTTTAGTTTCTCTCAATTGAAGCCTTTGAACAACCAGATTTAGAATGGCTAATTGTAGTCTGCCAACCAGATTGCCATTGCGATGCTCTATCATGCTCTTTTGACTGCACTAATAGTTGCAAATCCACTGGATGGAATTGCTTGACTGCTACTGGAGTATCTGCTTTGGTGGCAAGTAATCCTGATGAGCAGTTAGGGAGCACAAATTGGTAAGCATGCAGGACTTAGGAAAGGAAAAGGTAAAAAGAATTTGTTATCACTAAGTAAAAAGTTCAGTGCAAACAAACATTGCTGGCAAATCATGGTCACAGTCTAAATGTTTCGGTTGAATAATATTGCTTGATTTTTGGTAGATATTTCAGTTGCTGGCACAGTTAATTGAAAGTTACATGGTCATCAAAGTATGGACATGAATGCGACAAACACTCCAGATTGAATATAACCTTTGCTTGTAAAATTAGTAAAAGAAGCACTTAAGTGATCTTGGAACCTAATTAATACATGTAAAAATTTAAATTGTCTTCATGATTTGGTAATAATTATGAACTTCTAAAACAATCTAGGCTATGAGTTGGTGTTGATTCAAGTACCTTCACAGAATGTTGATGGCAACGGTAACATGCACATTATAACCGTGTCTTCTATTTTACTATTGGAGTTTGTGAGTTTGCATTGTTGTTAGTAGAATGTAAGCTACCAAATTTGTTATAATTAATGTTTCAATTGCTTATACCATTGTACATAACTTTCTATGACCAGTTTGAAGGAGTGGAGGCATTGTTAAAGAACAAAAATAAGATTTTGTAGATAAAGCCATAAAGCCAAGATGATTGCTTGTTAAGCCTCATTAGATTTGAGGTTTTCATGATTTTGAAGACAATGCTTTAACAACTCTTGAATGGATGTCAGCTTAAGAGACATTTTCTTTTTGCGTTGTATCATTTAACTGTAGAAGGTTGTACCTAAAGTGCTCACTGGTTAGTGAGACCTTTTTGGACTTTGTTGTTACGACAGGAAGGAAAAATACCAAGTCTAGGGGGAAAAAAAACTGGAAGACACAAATAGGTGGTCAAGCACCCAATTTCCTATTTGAGAATTTGGGGTTCATACCATGTTTCTTTCAATTATGGTCTCAACCGATGTTATAACTTCCTCCAGTAACGGCCCCAAGATAAACCCTCTGTTGAGCATCTGTTTCTCTTACTAGCACAATATTCCCAATACTTATACGTGTACTTGGAATTCCTACTTGAGGTTGTGCTTTTCTTATAAATATAGAATTCCTATTGCTTAAATGCACGCATAAATATACATACACATATGTTAGCAAGATATTGTTTATTAACTTAGTTGGAGAATAGCATAATTGTTGCATTTTTTAAATTGTTGGAAACATACAACCACAGGCAGCCTTGAACCAATGACCAACCATGGGAGAGGCTCCTTCTAGCACCACTAGACTTGAAGGCCTTAGACCTTGGGCATCTTGCTAATGAAAGAATACTATATGTTCATGAAATAGACTTTTACCATGTGTACTATCTGGAAGATAATTGAAGTCCATTGGTGGGAGGCCAGAAAAGAAAAATGGATTGGATTAGTCCAATGGATGTGGAGCTGGAAACTTACACTTAGTTTAGTAGAATCAAACTAGGAGCTGAGATTAATGTGTGTTTGCTTTGGAAGGTTACAGTGCATGGGAAAAGAGAGTTCAGAATTAGGTCCCTTAAGCTCCATCTAAAAGACTCAAATGAAATGAAAATTCATGTATTCCTGGAAGAGTTAAAGATGCATTTTCCCTTCTAAAGTAAGCTTGTTAATACACCATTAGACTTTAATGTGGGCTTTGAAGGGGATCTAAAGCTCTGCCAGGATTGGCTACTATCATTGGTGTGCTTGTTTCATCTTTTCAGCTATCTAGATTCTAGACCTCTCTTTTTACATTTTCTGCATGAGGCTTTTGGATGTTATTACTTGCTGAAGGAATATCTAGATTGATTGTTTGTATTGAAAAATCTTTGCTGTTTCATGACCAAGACTGCGTGTTCTATTGATTAATCTATCATAATGCTGACAAGTCAAATATATATTTATGCCAAGAGACTAGGAAATGTCCCTTTTGTCTGCTTAAGATTAGAATTTATTTTGACTAGGATGACTATCAATGAAGCAATGCTTTCTATGCGATGAACTGTAGATGCCTGAGCTTTATAGAAGCCACGTACTTAGTACGCCAGATGCAACTTTGCCATATCCATCAAGAACAAGAATCCCATTGAGGATTTTTGAGAAGGCCCATTGAGAAAAGTTTCCAACAACACTTCTATTAGCAATAGTGGGAGTCTCTACAATGATTAGCTTCACTAATATTTGCTTTGATTTTACAAGTGAAGTCTGTACACATCACCTCCTTCTCATAACTAGTGGCAATTACCAGCAATGATGGCTGAATTTATTTAATCAAATAAATGAGGATTCATGTGCCCTACATTGGGTGTTAACTGTCTGAGGTGAGTTTGGTGCATTTCAGTTCAACTCAATGGTAATAAATATGCTACATAATAATTACTAGTTTGTCAGTGTGATGATTGACATCTTTATGTACTTTAGAATCTGCTGTTATTCACACTAAGATTTTGAGTTTTGAGGAATTAGAAAGAGTCTGAAGGGCTTGGATTATCAATAGGTCTTTAAGGTGGTTGAGGTTACAAATGATTGAAGGTAGATCTGGTGCTTAAATGTATTTGAATGGTTGGGGCTGGGATATCAGGATTATGGTATGGGTATTTGGATACTCTAAGAAGGGTTTGGTATGGTATGGTTGACTTTTCAGAGTTGACTTGATCAGAAATGGGAGAAGCAGTTAAGTGGTGACATGGGTTATGGGATTTGAAGATAATGTCTGCTGAGTGGAAGGACATGCAGGAGCAGGGTTCCATGGGGGTGTGTAGGAGGATTTGGGTATTGTATGGTTAGGCTATTCTAGGATCAATAATTCATGAGAGTGGAGAGATTGAGAGGGAGGTTATCTAGAGAATTCAAGCGGGTTGGAACAAATGGAGATGTGCATCTGGAGTTTTGTGTGATCGATGGGTGCCACTCAAACTAAAAGGAAAATTGTATAGGACAGCCATAAGGCCAGCCATGCTCTACGGATCAGAATGTTGGGCAGTTAAGGAACATCATACTCATAGGATGAGTGTCGCAGACATGAGGATGTTGAGATGGATGAGTGGTAAGACAAGAAAAGACAATTCGAAATGAAAATATTCGAGGAAATTTAGGGATAGCACCAGTAGGTAATAAGATGAGGGAGACTAGACTTTGATGGTTTGGACATGTTCAAAGGAGACCAACAACGGCACCGGTTAGAAGAAGTGAGGCAATACAAATAGAAAGTTTTAAAAGGGCAAGGGGAAGGCCCAAAAGAACGTGGATAGAAGTGGTGAAGAAAGATTTAAAAACTTTGGGATTAAATGAAGACATGGTATTTAATAGAGTGGAATAGAGGAATAAGTTTCATGTGGCCGACCCCTAATTGGGATAAGGTCTTGATGATGATGATGATGATGATGGTTAGGCTATTCTAATTGAGGAATTCTGGTTTTTTAAACATTGGGATTTAATATGAGGAAGGAGAGGTGCAGCTGGGAATAGAGTATAATTTTTGTAAGAAAAAGGAAGATAAATGAAGGTTAGCCCTTTCTCGAACTTTCTGACTGGAAGGAGAGATGGCACTGATTTGGATTAAGTCTCTAGTGAGCATTAGGTCAAGCAATTTTGAGAGGATAGAGGACTTTTTGCAACTACTGGACTGAAAGCTACTTGTTCAAGGGGATACATTTAATACCTCACTTGGGTCTTGAATTAACCTGACCTCTTGTGGACCTGCCCTGCAATTTTTACCAGATCTTTTATTTTGTCAGAAGTATTGCTGCATTCTTTAGAGTTCATTTGCCCAAGGCAAATGATATGGTTGGTAATCTTTGTCAGAAATGGTGTTGTTAGACTGTTATTATGCATGGCACAATCGCCTAAATAAATCTTTTTGTCATATTAAGTTGACATTCATAAAAGTAGAGAATGTACTGTTTTGTTCTCTCATTGTTGTGTTGGTTGAATTTTGTTTCTGTCGCATGGATTTCAACATCAAAGTCATATAAGGTGGATTTTGTAGGGCAGATACTGATTATTTATCTGTGGTTTGATTCAGAAGCTCTTTGCATGAGTTAGTAACTGTGGTGGGCTTCCTTGTTTGAGAATTACCCACGATAGTGGTTGTTTCATTTGCCTTTCTATTTTGTTTGATATTCATGTTAGTTTCTGCCTTGGATGCAGGTGGGACCATGTGCCATATTAGCTCTCCTCATCCACCCATCAACATCACATAATATTGTGAACAGGATTTGCTGGGCATTTTGTGTTTATCTTGAAGCTGTATCAGTACTGCCTCAGTTACGTGTGATGCAAAACACAAAGGTGGAAGATGAAAACACATGCATATATAGTTAGTTTGGTCATTTGGTTTTTGTTTGTGCTTTAACATGCACCCTTGGTGCTTCCAGATTGTTGAGCCATTCACAGCTCATTATGTGTTCGCACTGGGAGTTGCAAGGTTCTTAAGTTGTGCGCATTGGGTTCTTCAGGTACAATCTCATTACATATTAACATCTTTCGTGTGTCATGGATGTTTTCTCATTTAATTCTACTAGTAACCACATTTTCTATTTGTGTTGGTTGTTTGTTACTAACTTGCTTTCATTTGAATGTTTTGCTTGCATTTATAGTTCCTCTATATGCCCTTTATACAGTATACGCACCCCGTGTGAGAAATGAATTGATGAGGTCAAAAATTATGCGTAAGAAACTATAAGCTTTGCATTTCCAGATCTTTCTTAAGTTTGCAAGTCTCAAATACCACCACAACTTCCCCTTTCCTCTGTAACTTGGTGTATCCATTGCAGCCTAGTCTTTTATAGTATATACCTTAACATCTAGTACATATATTCCCAGGCTAGAGGTGCATATGTGGTTTGTCTAACAGAAAATTTTTAACTTTAACGTATACTTCCCTATCTTTAGCCTCATCCTGTTGAATAGTACGTGTTCATATGTAGTTAATTGATCTTATGGTGGTAACCCGAGTTTGCCATGCTTACGAGCTGCCGGAAATGTGGGCGACTTTTCACATATACATAAATGATGCTTACAAGCTGGAGTTGCTGAAGTTAGCAAACATATAGTGGTTTCAAGATGATCAAGTTCAGACTCACCATTCTGATGATGACAATGATCAACTAGATCTATGATTTTGAAAAGGAAATAAACACAAGCTCAGAGATACATTTGATGTAAGGGCTAAAAGAATTATTTTGGTGTCGAATAATTCATTTCTTTCCTTGACAGGTCCTGGATACCCGTGGACGCTTATTGACAGCATTAGGCTATGGCTTGTGGCCTTCTATGGTTCTTCTCTCCGAAATTGTTCAGACTTTCATTCTAGCAGATTTCTGTTACTATTATATCAAGAGGTAAGTCAGCTTTAAGATTACACGCTGAAACATTCTCTGCTGTATGGGCTTTGAAGTCTGATTGCTCTTCCTATTCCTTTTGCAGTGTTTTTGGTGGCCAGCTTGTACTACGAATTCCATCTGGAGTGGTGTGAATATGAAGCTTTTGTTCAGTGTAAGAGTTTACAGATAACTTAAAACTGAATGTGATATGTGCTGTTCCTCTCTATTTTACACCTGGGTCACCTTCCAAAGGTCAATTGCTGTTTAAGAAAAATGTGGGGAAGTTTTGGGCGAGCATCATGGCAATCATGTTTTTACCAAACTTGAACGCAGTTGTAGAGTTTTCAGGTGGCAGCGATGGCCTTCACCTTCTTTACTTAAGAAATATCTAATTTAACTTATAACAACCAATATGCTTTATTTCTTTGTGATCATTGCCTTCGTTATGGATCTCTGAATTGGCATCGACAAGCAGAATGTGTCCATCTCATCTTGTCGGCTCTTTTCTGCTGCTTCTTGTCTTTCATATATTCTAACGATGTATGTATAAAGATGAATTACAGTTCCAAAAAAAAAAAAAAGAGTCCTATATTTCTCAGGTACTGATTTAGTCTGATATCGAATGCTACCCATTCATGATTTTAAGCATAAAAGGGACAGCCCTGGTATACGATGCTCCTACCCATGCAGGATCCAGGGAAGGGGCGAACCACAAGAGCCTATAGTACATAATCTTACCTTGCATTTTAAGCATGATTTGCCTAAAATGTATTTCGGAGTGTTTACCGAGAAAGGGATTATAGTATCAGATCTTGAAACTTTGAGTTCTTGTATTTTGTTGCATGCTATGGGGGGAGCTGGTTTCTTCTTTTTATGATTTTAGGTGTGGTTTTCCGAAGTTGTAACGCATAGAGACTGCAAGGAAGCCTTAACCAGCTTATCTACAATTTGTGTTTTACAAAATGGTGAAATTTTTGCTTATATATAGACATTAAACTAATATTCTGAAAATCCGGCTTGATTTTTTAAGAGTCACAATCTACTGCAAGTGAACTCGACTTGTACCACCTTTGGGTTGAGTTGAATTTTCGAGTTTTGAACTAAAATCTCTTGTTTCTCTTGTTGGAGAAACAAGAACACATTATCATCTGTTTTTATTCAACCAAACAGGAACTACAAACTTATTTGGTGTCCAAATCCAGTAGGGACATTTTCGATGAAATCTTCTTAGCACGTTCTTACTGCTAGCAATCAAACATGGGATTGAGCTAAGCTGATTTGGAAAGACAAAGCTTTAGTCGTACCCCCCAAAGTTTTATTCTTTGGACGGAGGGTTGCTCAGGATGAAATTTTCACATGGGAAGATTACAAGCCCGAGATAGGCAAGGCCCTTCCATTTGCCTATTTTGCAAATGAAAGTTACCCCTTATTACCTTCAAAAGAAAAAATCATCATGGAAGGACTTATTTTGTTTGTCTAAGACTCTAAAATTATCAATTTGCTTCATGATGATCTTCACGGAGAAGAGAGAATCTGCTCTTTAGCAAGCTTTGCATCTTCGAGGCTACACATGAGATACCCCGTGCACCCAAGTGTTCCTCCATGGATGATGCTTACCTTCCAATCTGCTTTCTACTCGAGTTTTCTCAGCAAATCTGTTTTTCTCTAGAAAAGAACTGTCGGAAGCATCCGATGGGCATGTTTTTGGGCACATGGCAACATAAGATCCGACTATAAAGTGAATGGTTAGGATCACTGAGTTCGAGGCCCCGCATATATCCCAACACTGATCTAACAATTGACACTTAAAGCATGTTACTGCACTGACCACCCATGAATTATCAAGACCGTCGGCAGTAGAAGGGTCATTTTTGGATTCATTAATTGTCATCGTCATTATCATCAAGACCTTATTCCAATAAGGAAATCTTATTTCTCCATTCCTCTCAAGATTCACTGTTAGTATGCGGTTTATTCAAGAACAAGAAACCCGTCTAACTAGATCCTGTTATAATTACTGAAGATCGGGCAGGTATGTTTTCAAATGGATGGATAGTATGAATAATAAGTGGGACTACCTTTTTGGTTTTCATTGTGTTCGAAATATCAAAGATCACTAGTGTGGACCAACTTTTGAGGCCAGAGATATATCCGGCCCTTGTTTTTTCTCACTAGTACCTCCCTAAATGATGCAGACGGCTAAGAATCATTTATGAAGTTGCCCTCTTATATAGGCCTTCTCTAAAATTTAGGTCTTTAAGATGCTTCAATCATCATCCATTCCCCACAATTTTTAGATTAGTATGGAATCGAATGTTGGAGGAGATCAATTGGTTCGATCAACAAAAAGTAAGACCCGTGCAGGAGTTTGGCACCACAAGGCAAGTTACTCTGCACGTGTTATTTAGCTGGTGAGCGTTGACTGCATTTGGGTGTCGTAATTAGGGAAAAACAGACAGAGAGCGTTGGCGTAAAGTTGTCGTTGTATGACTTTGAGGTCATGAATTTAAGACATGAAAACAGCTGTTGCAAAATGCAAGATAAAACTGCGTACTGTAAATCCTTTTGGTCTACCCCTTCTCCGAACCCTGTATAGGGAGGAGTTTCATGCACTGGGCTGTCCTTTTAATTAGGAAAAATAAAAAGAGACTTCACGTTCCATAAGTAATTATAAAATCTCCCAACTGTGTTTTCTGGGGCAGTTGCAGTTGTATAATTCATGCACATATTTTAACTTGGAAAATTTGAGTATGTTCTGGCTTTGAATTTGGGCAGGCAAAACTATAATTCTGACCCATCATTTCAATTATCCAAACAATTTATCACCTAAGGTGGTGTCTAGACGAGTGATAGACATTATTTTTCAAACGTTGCGTGATCTGAAGCCGTGAGTTCTAAAAGTGGGATCGGTTTAAGTTGATTGGTTATTCATAATAGGACCAGATAGATGGTTTGGATTATCATAAACCTCTCGGTCTGATAGGAATGTCAGCTGCATATAATACGGCACTTTCACTTTACTGCTTCCTGCCATACTACTATCGAGACTTAGCCAAATGGAGCCACTAGCTATTGCATGCTTAATACTTTCCAAGTCCTATTCTAGTATATGTAACGTAGGCATGGGCATGTGGTGCAGCCTAAAAGAAGGCAGCTCATAGGCAAAGTTCTATAATAGGCAGTTTTATCTTATATTTTATAAGAGGATATTTATGCACTCGAATAGGTGATCTCAAAGTCACATGACAATAATTTTACTTTTGCACCAAGACTCCCCTTCTACACACGGCAGCTTACTCGAATAATTTCCTTTCATGATTTGATTATTATGCCGAAAATGGGTTTTGCAGTCGCACCTATACCTTTTGCCTGGACTAATATGCCAGGCTAGGCACCAAGGTTACCAAATTAGTAAGTTAGCAGTCTTGTTAGGGTCAAGCTGAGGCTCAAGTCAGTAGTCAGTTAGCAGATTGCACTTCCGTTTGGTCCATAGTCGCACAGCTTAAAGGCAATTTTTTATCCTTTTAGTGGCTTGGAAGGCCGAGTTCCCATTAAGTGCTTTATAACAAATATAAGCAGCTAGAGACTTACTGGTTTGCCGGGCTGTTAAGCCATGAGTCCTTAACTAAAAAGGCAGCCTCGGTGCACGAAGCTCTCGGCTACATGGTTGTATGTCTTGAACCCATGATGTCAAAGTTATATGATAATAACTTTTATAAAAGAAAAATAATAAAAAACAATATACGTAGCCGAAGTTAGAGCTGACTGCTCATCATTTGGGGTCTGCTGCACAGCAAGCAAGAAGCCCAGTGAAGCAAACCATTACCAGGACGACTCTGACTTTTAGGCTCTCTTACTGTTTTTCATGGTGCACTCATATATTATTTTAGAAAAGAAAGTGGACTAAAATAAGGGTATTACTGGAACCATCTCGAGTCCTCACAGTTGTGAAATCCTTCGCTAGATGTCAGGGGTCTTACAAATGAGCAGCATAGACTGGCTTCACTATGTGAGAAAGTGACGCGTCTGAGATTACCATTTGTTAATGAAGCTGAAGCCAGTTACCTAATCCCAACCCCTGAGGATATATTCTTCCTTTACAATGTCGATTCGGACCACGATCAGATGATCATAACCATCAGATCATGGGATCTGTTTTATTACCCATCATTGGTATGATGTATCGATCATTTCAGCAGTTCCCAAGACACTTGTCTTCAAGGATTTCATCTCCATAGCATCATGACCCATAAGAACATTCAGGCACCAAATTGACGGCTGATGTTGCTCAAATACTGGGCCCCACCAGTGGACCAACTCTGAGATATGATCTAATGGGCCCATCATTGACTGCTTACCACCCAAACATTAAATACCAAAACTGGTGTTGCTGTGTTACAAAGTGGATATAACAATTGGCACTTAACAAAATCCACCTGGCCTTCAATCCAAACAAAACTCAATGTGCCCGGATAACATTGAATTAATTCCATGTACGTTCCAAACATCTTCTCTTCTTCTTGTTCTTCTTCTCTGTTATTGTTGTTGGTTCTTCTTCTACTTCTTCTTTTCTGTTCTTGTTGTTGCTTCTTCTTCTTCTTCTCTGTTCTTGTTGTTGGTGGTAGAGATGACAATTTCGCTTACAAGTTCAGAAAGCAACAGCAACAGTGAAAACGACAAGGACAACCCACTCATTGTATCCTTTGGGGAAGTGCTTATTGATTTCGTTCCACATGTTCCTGGAGTTTCCTTGGCAGAAGCGTCTGTCTTCTTGAAAAACCCCGGTGGAGCTCCGGCGAATGTCGCCGTCGCCGTTATAAGGCTTGGTGGAAACTCGGCTTTCATCGGAAAGGTGATCCCATCTCTCTCTCTCTCTCTCTCTCTCTCTCTCTCTCTCTCTCTCTCTCTCTCTCTCTCTCTCTCTCTCTCTCTCTCATGCAACCTTCACTTAAGAAGCAGACTCCTGTTTGATTATCATTCACTGTTCCACATATAACATCTCGCTGCGGCTGGTTGAGAGCGGTTGATAGTGCACTAGCCAATGTAAGAAGGGGGTGTGAGTATCAGTTTCCACGTTATAATTTCAGGTGGAGTGGGAAGGACGGGTCTTTGATCTCCTTCAATGGCTGACACTAACTCGCATGAAACCGTAATAGTCGGCCAAGTTACATCACAACTCCAGGTTTTGTTAATGACACCCAGTTAACCGGGCATGAAGCAACCTTCAATGCTCAAATCTGTCATCGTATAAGCAAACACTTCCAGCCTAATGCCAACGAATCAGACACGTAGTTTTGTGGTTTACTTTCATGGCCCAAGTGTACGGGACATATTCTAGAGTAGACTCTTCCCAATGATCCAAACCGTCCATCTCGTAGGCAATGCTGCTGAGATGAGCCACGTACCAAAATTTGAACCTGTCTCAATACTCTAAGGCTGTCATTTTAGTCACTAGGCAAACGATTAAGCATCACACAGTCTTAACTGTATGATTTGTCAAAATTTTCTATTAAATTCCTGTGCTGTCATTCACCTCCAAGAACTTACTTGGTAGAATCATCCGATGGAGAAGGTCTGATAGAGATTGGCCTATCTAAATGAGGCCAGCAGATGAATGGTTTGGGTAATCAGGCAGGCTATGTCCCACAAGTACGCACTTGTAGCCGCATTATGTACTTGAAAATGCTTACACTTATTTAACTTTGTAGAACAGCTCAATTCCACACTGTTTGATTGGAAGTTTTTCCCTGTAAATTGCAGCTTGGAAATGATGAATTTGGGCATATGTTGATCAGCATCTTGAAAACAAACAATGTGAACGTAGAAGGGGTTTGTTTCGATTCCTATGCAAGGACTGCGCTAGCATTTGTCACGTTAAAGAAGCACGGAGAGAGAGAATTCATGTTCTACAGGAATCCAAGTGCTGACATGCTATTGCAGGAATCAGAGTTGAACCTGGGTCTGATCCAACGGGCGAAGATCTTCCATTACGGATCAATTAGCTTGATTGCAGAGCCGTGCAGATCGGCTCATATTGCTGCCATGAATGCTGCTAGAGATGCTGGTGTTCTACTCTCTTATGATCCAAATCTTCGATTGCCGCTGTGGCCATCAGCTGCTGCTGCCCATGATGGAATCAAGAGTGTTTGGAATCAAGCCGACTTTATCAAGGTTTCTGTTTTGATTTTGTTCAATTATATTTATTTAATTAAGGGTTTTTTAGTTTAACCAATATGGCACTAAATAGATAGTATTCCCTTTGGTTCCTTATATTTTTGGCTATTTTTTATCGATTTTCGCCTACTAACATAAAGTGATAAGGGGGCGAAAATCCCTTAGTTAATCTTTCCCATGGTGGTATGGGCCCACAGGTTAGTGATGATGAAGTAGCTTTCTTGGCAAATGGAGATCCCCAAGAGGAAGATGTTGTCCTGTCACTGTGGTTTGAAGGATTGAAGTTGCTTGTAGTCACAGATGGAGGGAAGGGGTGTAGATACTTCACCAAGGTTTTGAAATTTCTTCTCTTTTTCCTTTAATTTTCCATCTTAATTATATTTTGATAAGGGATGTGTTCATGGTTGGTTTATCTTTCTATTTCTCTTGTGGAATTAGGCCTTCAAAGGGAAGGTGGCTGGATTTTCAGTTGATGCAGTTGATACAACAGGAGCAGGAGATGCCTTTGTTGGTGCTCTTCTAGTTTCTCTTGCCAGAGATGACTTCCTCTTACAGGTTTCCATTTTCATTTTGGGATTTTCTCTTATAAAAATCCTAGTAACGAAGTCTCTAAGTGATTGGAAGCCATGATATGACCAAATAATTTAATCTTTTCAAGAAATTTCCAAAAGAACTCTAGCTCTACAGTTCACAAACTTTTGCTTGCAAACTGGCCCTCTGAACTAATTATAGCTTATGAGAATTCTACTAGAAGAATTTTATTTTATTTTTTTATCATTTTAATTTTTCATGCTAGAACAGTTTCATTGTTGATAAGTTTACAATTAAACATCTTTGAATGAAGAAAATTATGCTTTTAGAGTCCTTATAGGGCATTTCTTATCGACAAAAGAAGATTAATTCTAATGTTTAATGTATGTATAGTAGCATAAGCTGTACTAAGATAATTAGAAATATTCTTAAAACAGCTGCTCATTTCGACCAAGTCACAAGAAAACTATATTGGAATATATTTGTGGACTGGGAGCTTACTGGAGTAAATGTGTTATTATATTCTGTGATGTGTGTTATTATTTACTGATTTTTCCATTATTTTCTCATGTGAAGGATGAAAGCAAATTGAGGGAAGCACTGACGTTTGCAAATGCATGTGGAGCAATCTGCACAACCCAGAAGGGAGCAATCCCAGCCCTTCCCAGCAGATCGGCCGTTCTTGAACTAGTTCTCAAACCCCAGGAAAATTAGACCACTCTTGTTTCTGGGTAAAGAAAAAGTTTTAACTTCCCCAGCCCCAGCTTCTTAGATTATGATCAATGAAGAATAAAAATGCTTCTATTAATCTTGTTTATAAGGAGGATAATCATGCAGTTCAAGGGCATGAAATATATTGTTCTCTTGCCAAATTCACATATATTTGTAAAATAGTTAGGGACTTCACAGCTTTGAAAGAAGAGTGCATCCACACGAGATATAAAACGAATTCTCGATACATAGATGATGACCAAATACTAGGGAGTTGGTCATCTGCTTTAGAAACATAGACAGATCAGTAAGGCATTTGGGATTAATGAAAGGTGGCAAGATCTGTAAACATGAAAACACAAAGGGTATTTAAAAAAGAAAAAGTCCGGTTATAGCACCAGATGATTGTCTGAAATACAGTGAAATATGGTAGAAGAAAAAGTCTGGTTATAGCACCAGGTGATTGTCTGAAATACAGTGAAATATGGTAGAAGAAAAAGTCTGATTATAGCACCAGATGATTGTCTGAAATACAGTGAAATAGCGTAGAAGAAAAAGGTCCGGGACTAAGGCGCTAAAGATATAGTCTGCTAGCAAGGCCAACTAATTTACTATCAGCTATAGCGCAAAAGGGTCAGGCACTCTCCATTCTTTGGGCATGCGGTATCTTTTGTCATTTATCAATTTTCTTTTATTTTTGAGTTTGTATGAGATTTTTAGTTGTTTTTTTTCCTTTCACTTAATTGCCTTTATTTAATTAAGGTGACAGTTTTTTTATTATTCCATTTCCCCATTTTGCAGATTGTCTTCTTTAAAATTTCAAAACTCCTAAGAAACCTCTTCCCTTACTAGGGAAAATTTAAAGGATTTCTAATTAAAAACTCTCTCTCTCTATTAAAAGAGTGGTAACCACTTTCATACTTCACCATCTTCCCTTTATTAATCCAATTACTAATTTTCTCTATATTAATTGGCCTTGAAGTTAGATAACAATTGGCATAGTTCTAATGAAGCCTCTTAGTGCACTGGCGTCAGTGTCTCTCACATGTGTGATTAGGCTTCGAGATTGTGTATGGGTGTGTGTCTTAAACCCTTTTAAAGGGCATTCAATTCTTCATCAAGTCCAACTATCAATTAAGGCATTATTTCTGTACAGGAGAGACACTCTCTAGGCACAACCATAGAACTCTTACATCTGGATCCATGACAAGATACATGTATGGATCTATGCTCATAGATTTTGACATGTGAACCGACATGGCTTTGGTCCCATGTTGGATGGATATTTCATTGGCAAGTTACATTTCAACAAAAATCAATAGTTCACATTTCCTAGTAAAACCCTAAATATGGTTTTTGGTTCCAGGGGTATCTAATTAAGACGAGTTAACATGAATTAACACTGATGGAATGTGCTTAGCATCTTCTACCAGATTAGTGAATTTGCTTGTGCTGATTAATAAATTTGCTTATGCCAAGACAGTGCATATGGGCCCTAGAAGGTCTTTGTTAGCCCTGAGCTACTAAATTCTTTTTTATTGTTATTATTATTGAAGGGGAAACTTTGCGCAATGGTAAAAGTTGTCATCGTGTGACCTTGAGGTCAGGGGTTCAAGGCTTGAAAACAGCCTCTTATAAAAATATAAGGTAAGGTTGCATTCTATAAGACCTTGTGATCCACCCCTTTTCTGGACCTCGCATAGGTTGGAGCTTCGTGCACCAGGACTGGCCTTTATTATTATTATTATTATTATTATTATTATTATTATTATTATTATTATTATTATTATTATTATTATTACAAAAACTCAACTTTTCTTACTGTAGCTATTTCACGTGAACCCTTTTTTAGTTATTTATACCATAGAATATTTCATAGTAGACTTAAACCCTCTTTCGCTTTTATGCCACATGGTATCTCTCCCTTAAATCATTAAGTTCCAATAATTTTTGTTTGAATGTTCAGTTTAACGCCACCAAAGAAATACAATAAAAGGGCAGGCCCGGTGCATAAAGCTCTGGCCTATGCGTGTTCCGGGGAAGGGGCGGACCACAATGGGCCTATAATAGGCAGCCTTACCTTTTATTTTGCAAGAGGCTAATTTCACGCCTTGAACCCGTGACCTCAAGGTCATGCTTAACCTTATAGTTTACACAACACAAGCCTAGACCTCAAATACTTAACCATATAGTTTACACAACACAAGCCTAGACCTCAAATGCTTAACCATATAGTTTACACAACACAGCACAAGCCTATGCAATATACTCTATCAAAATGAAATACATTTTTTTGGATCGGGAGGAAGAAACACCATGCAGCAAACCACAAACACCCTTCTTCACGTGGATCTCTGGCCCTCGTGGTCTTTGGCCTTCAGAGCACTCTCAAATGGGAGCAAAACCACACCCAAATCTTCTGCTCCCGTAGCTCACTACCATTGACGTGGTTTATAGCATGTGCGTAACATTTTGCTTAAGTCTCCCTGCTAAATTACTGTACAACAAACTCTTCAGGTGAATATCCAAAGGCCAGCTATGGCATGGTTGCATGGGATCCCACTTAGATCTCATGCCCTACAAGTTCACATTGTATCCTTGGCCATTATGCTTTACCTCAAACTGCTCATACCCGTTGCACAGAACCTCACATCTGAAGCTATTGTCCTTGTTTTCATCCTTTTTCTTTTTCTTTTTCTTTTCTTTTTTTGGGTATTCTTGGGGGTATTTCTGCCTCTAACCATCATCTGCCTCCTGATTTCTTTGATGATTGGCTTTATTCTAGCATCCAAGATGTAAGAATTGAATATTTCAGACATTGTTATAGATGGAGTCACATCCACTCCATTGTTGAAAGAATGCCCTACAAAATGTGGATGGTTCCCACACCCTAAAGTCCATAGCTGCCACAATACTAACTTCTTCCATTTTTGCCATTACTTCATCAAATTTGCTATTGTTGTGCACTTGGAAGCCTTGTAGAAGATCTTCTTCAGCTGCTTCCCAAGATGTTTCTTCTTCCAACTGGCATACACATGCCAGCATACATTCCGTGCGCTTCAAGTGGCAACTTAGTTCTTGATAGAATGAACCAGTTCCTGTAACCCACCAAAATTCAATTATTAGACAACAATGTTAACTCGATTGCTAATACAACTACTATTCATTAAATAGGGCCCTCAGTACAACGCCAAGATCATTCAGCAGTAACTGTAGGAACCATGAGCAGGAACTTAGATTCTCCACCTCCCCAACTCCCCATGTAATGGGTAGCATCTGGTCATTGTCATTGTCATGCGCATACTGCTTAGCCAAGTAACTGGAAGTGAGTTACCTATTCTCGCGGGATTTGACACAGTGACTGCTATTTAAGGCCTTCACTTTTCTGTCAAAAGAGGTATAGACTCTCCATGGACACCCTTTAAAGGCACATTTGACCTCAATCCTATACTTCTCAGACTTGTAAACCTTGTATCTCTCCCCTTCTGGATGGAGTTTGCCCTGATAGCTTCCTTGAACTCCTCACCACATGTGAAATGCATGCCTACCACAAAGGTGCCTGGATCATATTCTGCATTTACATCATAAGTAAGAAATTGCTTCTTCTTCTTCTTTCTTCTACCATCCAGCTCTACACCATCATAAAATGTGTAGTAGTTAGAGGAGTCTATATAGTCCGGTGCATCCTCCTTACAATAGCAGGTGCTAAATTTTTGGTCGTTGCAGTCTTCCTTTTCAACTTGGATGGTGTTGTCATCACTTGAGGTTGTTCTGCATCCACCTCCTTCCCATCTCTTTTCTTCACTTTATCTTGGCCTTGATTTCAACAGCTTCATCACTTGTAACATCTCATCATCCCAGCTTGAACTCTCCCGTGAACTCTCAGGCATATACTCCTCAGCATAGTCCAACTCTAATTTACTGTCATGTTCCATAACTTCTATATCCTCTTTCTCAACCTCCACCTCCCTCACTTCATCTCGAGGTGGAATCCTCCTCTCTAAAGACTTAAGATCTAGGTAAACTTCCACCAAACCACATGGATGGCCACATTTGGCCATCTTTAAGACATCTTTATCTGTCCTCAAGCACGTGACTCCTTTACTAGGCAAATTGTAGTACATGTCCTTTAGATCTTCCTTTTTGTATCCACGTTTCTCAAAGCTCTCTAAAATTTCCAACCTTGACAAATAGTTTTTATCATAATTATCAACAATTATGACACTTTCCCTCACATATAATGGTTTTTATTCTCTCCCACAAACCTCCCTCCATGATGAATGAATCCATCCCAAAAAATCAACCAACAAGGAAATCAGTACCTCAAAAAACACAAATCACAAGTTAGAGATGGAAATCATTAGCTCCATGATGAATGTATCCAATTTTAGGCAGATGACATAATTTAGGCAGCAGCAATTAAGACAATTTGCACTTCTCGTATTCAGAGAAAGTAAGACAGAACTTGGGAGGGCGATTGGGAGAGAGCTTCAGAGAGGGAGTGTGACAGAAAGTAAGACGGACTAAGAGAAGATGGGAGAGAATGAGAGAGATTCAGGCAGATGACAAATCATAAGTTAGAGATGGGAATCATTATCTCCATGATAAATGGCAGATGACAGAATTTAGGCAGCAGCAATTAAGAGAATTTGCACTTCTGGTATTAAGAGAAAGTCAGAACCGGTGAGGGGCATTGGGAGAGTGCTTGAGAGAGGGAGAGGGAGTGTGACAGAAACTGGGACGGACTAAGAGAAAATGAGATTGAGATAGACTCATAGAGAGTGAGAGAGGAAGGGTGAGAGATAATAGGAGAGAGTGAAAGAGAGGGATACTGCCAGAGAATGAGAGGAGGTGAACGAGAGTGATAGATAGTAAAGTTTCCTGCAATCGAGAGAGAGAGATTGAGAGAGAGCTCGTGAGGGATCTTCAGACAGAGCTTCAAAGAGGGTCAGACGGAGTGGGAGAGAATGACAGGATCTGACTGAGAGTGATATGGTCGAGAGAGAGTGAACAAGGGAACAAGATGACATTGTTTATGCAAGAAATAATTCAACACTCGGATGTAACAACAGTAAACAATGCATACTCTGCTGTCAAATCTTTTGAAAGAAAAACACAAAACCGCCATCTATTTCCATAAACAGTGACACTAGTATACAAAGACAAAACAACAGTCCACTAAGATAAAGCACAGTAAACAATTGCAAGTAAAAACAATGTCTCTATGGAGGGAAGAAAACGAGCTTGTAAATAATGCAACACAGCACATGAAAACAATTTCACAGTACCCATAAAAAGAGACTTTAGGATGATTTAGATTAATAATAACGGCAGTGAGAATAGATGAAACAACTTAACAATACCCCAAAAGGGGGATTTAGATACACGAAATGCATATTTCCACGACCCTAAGCAGAGACAGCTAGTGTGCATCTGACCCGTCCATCTGATTTGTCCAACTCTGGATGACTAATATTCTGAAAATAACAAGAATTAGATGAGCTGGAATCAGAACAAATGTTCTTTTCATTACCGCAATGGACGGTGGGAATTCTTGTATAAGAAACAGTCCAAATTCAACAAGAAGTAAAGTTTTCGACTGTTATATTCATTCAATGTTGGGAGTACATATGATCCAGAGCCAGAGAACTCAGATGGACAGATCTCATCAAGCATTTATGGGTTCCATCATCCAAAAGTGAGGCGTACTACAGCAGGTATTTGCACTATGTCATCATTTCTCAATATCAAAATAGAGACAGAAATCATTAATGGGAAAATTAGATATACTAGGACAAGTGATAACTTACCAAATTCTTCTACATCTTCATCATAGTATATATATATATACTCGCCAGTACAAGAATCCATATTAGATCCACAGGCATAAGGTGTAACTAAAACCAGTAAAACCAGCATACCATTAACCTTGAAACTGATAATTCAGTGTCAAGTTTACTGGTGAAGACACCATCGAAGAAGATCCAAAAGAATCTAATGTCCGAATTTGGCACTAACTAATGTACGAGCTGGTTTTTCTTCTTTGAGTAGTCCACATAATTTGAGGGGGAAAATATTTAAAGTGGAAAAGTTTGCCTCTACACCAAAGTAGCAACTGCATGGAAGAGCAGGTCATCATATTTCTTGTAAGACTTGAAGCAAACAACCTTGAATGCAAAAATCACCAGTATGATACTTAAATCTATAAGAAAAAGAAAGGTCGGAAGACCAGGCACCAACCAAATACAAATCCAAATCAGATTGCAAAACAAAACGTAACTTAGAACATGGAAGTTAACTTTAGAAAGCGCTTCAGAGTATCGTGGTTCAATTTACTCACTGCGTACAGAGTAAAGAATAAGTGTTTCAAATGGTTCCTTGGTTGAATGTAATCGAAGATAGTAGTTTCCCCAGCTTAAATTGTCTAAAATACAACAATTCAGCTAGAAATGGAGAATGAAAAGAATCAGCGGAAGAAAGATGAAGGAAAGATTACTTGGAGGGACACGGTTTCTTCAGTTTTCTTCTAATTAAGATATGTAGTGTTCCATTCTCTTCCAGCCTTCTGCAAAGGGGATTCGGTTCCTGTATCATTTTTAGTTGCTAGCAAGCAAGATTTATGAAGTGAGCAAGGGAAGAATAAAGAGGGAGAGGCAAAACAGGTACCGACTACAATATTTACCAAAAAGATGCCAACTGTAAGTAGGGCCGGCAGGGAGTCATTATTTCACAAGTTTCTTGGCCCGAAGTGAAAAGAGGGTATATATTGGTAAGGGTGGCAAAATATGACACGACATGATAACACGACTCGAACCCGACACAAATTTAGTGGGTTCGGGTCAAGTCTTATCTTGTTCGTGTCATTTTTGGGCTACCCGATAATGATACGCAAAAAATCATATCGTGTTCGAGTCAATCAATTTGACCCGTCGTGTCGACCTGTTTGACACACGACCTATTTACTCATAACCTTGACCCGTCTACTAACCTATGGAATGTTTGAAAATATAGGACGGTTTATGAATAACCATCCTATATTACTGGTATAATATAGGACAGTTAACCCATGGCCGTCCTATATTACCTCTAATATAGGCCGGTTTTGGAAAACCGTCATATTACATCCAATATAAGACATAAAATATAGGACGGTTTTGGGTTAACCATCCTATATTTTAGGTAATATAGGACGGTTCTGAAGCATTGGACAAAGCAAAACACCTACGCGCATTCCGTTTATTGGCTATTGATAAGTTTGAGGTATCTATTGATAGTTTCCTTAGTTTAAGGCACCTGCGTGCTTTAGATTTAGGTGGATTTTTAAGCACATCAACATTGCTAGAGGCAATTGGCGAATTGAAACATCTTAGGTATGTTAACCTATCGAGCACTGTGGGTCACAGTTCGTTACCAGAAAGCATTAACAGTCTGTACTTTACAGACACTGGATCTCTCATTTGCCTAGAGTCTGAAGGAGCTGACCAAGGACATGGTAACCTGATCAATCTGAGGCATCCTGATATTACTGATTGTTGCAATCTAAATCGAATGCCAACTAGAATTGGATGATTACGCTGGCTTCAGACACTGCCAAGATTTATTGTGGGCAAAGAGGATGGATGTAAAATACAAGAGTTGCATGACTTAAACCTCCTTCAAGGTGAACTTTACATTGATAACCTCCGGAATGTGGAAGTTGTGGCCCAAGCAAAGGACGCAAACATAAAAGAAAAGCAAAATCTACTAGCATTGGGTCTATCTTGGAAGGATGATGGTGATCGTAACGAGGAAGTGAATGTTGAGTGTGTGATTGAGGCTCTCCAGCCACACTCAGGACTGAGAAGGCTATACGTAGAGAATTACCTGGGCTCGAAGTTACCCAATTGGTTGATCGATTCACTGCTCCCCAACCTGGTCAAAATCGAGCTGCTTGAATGTAGAAACTATGAACGCTTCCCACCGCTTGGGCAACTATGCTTCCTTGAAGCTCTCACTATAGACGGAATGGATGTTATAACGTCCATCGGCGTTGAGTTCTATGGTGGACACATGGCTGGAAGTTTCTCGGCATTGAAAAATCTCAGAATTGAAGATCTGCCTAATTTAGTAGAGTGGTGGGAAGGAAATGTTACGTCCTATAAAACGTAACATATATTATAGAACGATTATTTTACAACTGTCCTATAAAAGTATAAACCTATATCATATAGGACAGTTATGGGATAACTGTCCTATATGTTATTCTTTATAGGACGGTTATGGCATAACCGTCCTATATGTTATGTTTTATAAGACGGTTGTAAAATAACCGTCTTATGTTTTGTGGTCGCGTTCAGTCGTCTCGTGTCGTGTCGTGTATCCAACACGACTCAGTCAATAATCATGTTACACAAGTCGTGTCGTGTCATTTTTTTAAGAACCGGATCGTGTACGAGTCATAGGTTTTTGACATGACTATTAATCGTGTCGTGTTCATGTCGACCCATAACTCTAATCGGGTCGTGTTCGTGTTTTCACAAACACGACCCACCAACCCGAATTGCCACCCCTATATATTGGAGCGCACATGGCTAGTGATCCCAATTGTTGATTTTTGGGCATTAGGCTCAAATTTTGTTGGTTGGATGAGTATAATCCAATTATTGGTTGAGATTTTAGGGTGTTTCTTTGCCCACGCACTTCTTGAATGGTGCGGAAACTTGTACATACTTTTCACTGCACCTCTTCCAAGCAGCTCTTGCCTATTTTTCACTACACTCGAGATCCGATGCAGCATGTCGCTTCTGAAAAAACACACTTGCAGTCCTTGTCCATTTTCCACCACATTCAAGATACAATGCAGAGCGTTACTTATGGGGAATACCCTAGCCTGAGAGAATGTCATAAATTGACTCATACATGGAGTTTGCTATGGGTTTTCCTTATCAGTTGACACCTGACGCAAAACCCTCCTCCTTTATCCAGGCTTGGGACCGACTGCAATAAAATCATATAAAACTAAAACTACACAGGTGAAATCCAAAAACACCTTAAGAAAGTAGCAAAAGATATCTTAGGAGTATTTAAGGGTAAAAGATAACCAACAATGAAAACTTTGTAGTGGAGTAAAAAAATACAAAAAGTTATTAAATAAAAACGTATGTATTTTAAAGCATGACAAAGGACTAACAATAATAAAAATTTTGAGCAATTTAAAAATGTTAAAAAGGTTGCTAAAAGAGTAGTAAGTGAGGGGATACTCAAGGCATATAATGATCTCTATAATAAATTTAAAACAAGAGAATGTGAGAAAAATGTGTTTAAACTCGCAAAAGCAAGAGAAAGAAAGAGTAAGGACGTATACCACATTAAACGTATTAAAAGTGATAACTAAAGGGTACTAGTCAAAGATGACAATATCAAATAAAGACAAAAAAGTTACTTTCAAAAATTGCTAAATGATAATTACCTTGAAAATAGAGGGATTGAAAGCATTGTAAATCCAAATTACATTGGGCATTATAAATATAATCATAGGATTAGAATACCTAAAGTGAAAAAAGCCTTGAAAAAGATCAAATCAAGAAAGGCTTAGGAGACAAATGATATACCAATAGAGGTTTAGAAGTCTATGGAAGATACTTGGGTAGTTTGGTTGATAAAATTGCTTAACAAGATTGTGAAATAGAAGAAAATGTTGAATGAATAGAGGAAGAGCTCTATTATACCAGTTTACAAGAATAAAAGAGACATACAAAGTTACACTATGAGTCATATTGTGAAACCTTTTGAAAGAATAATACAGAATAGGTTATGGTATGAGACAAGTGTATCAGAGAATTAGTTTGGTATCATGCTTGGGAGGTCTACCAAGAAAGCTATTTTCTTATTTAGACAATTGATAAAGAAATATAGGGAGAGGAGGAAAGACCTCTACATGGTCTTTATTGACTTAGAAAAAGCTTATGATAGGGTCTCTAAAGAGTTAATATGGTGGGTGTTGAGCGAGAAAGAAGTTTTACAGGGGTATATAGGCATAATTAAGGATATGTATGAAGGAATTGTAACAAACATTAGGACCATTAGGGGAGAGACTGGTGATTTTCCTATCTTTATATGATTGCACCAAGGATCAACATTGAGCCTGTATTTTTTCACATTGGCTATGGATGAAACAGATGAATTGACAAAACATCTGTACGAGGAGATCCAATTGTGCATGTTATTTGCAGAAAATATAGTTTTGATTGATAAAACAAGAGAGGGCGTAAATATAAAGATAGAGTTGTGGAGGGATGCATTAGAATCTAAAGAATTTCAAATTGGTCAAATTAAGACAAAGTATATGGAATGCAATTTTAGTAAGGAGTAGAGCACCTGTAAAGATTGATAGCAAGAAGTCCCTCTAAAAGAACACTTTCAATACGTATGATCAATAATTCATGAGAGGGTAGAGATTGAAAAGAAGGTTGCCTAGAAAATCCAAGAGGGTTGGAACAAACGAAGATGCCTCTCTGGAGTTTTGCGTGATCACAGGGTGTCACTTAAACTAAAAAGAAATTTCTATAAGATGGCTATGAGATCGGCCATACTCTATGGATTAGAGTGTTGAGCAGCTAAAGAACACATACATAGGGTGAGTGTTGCTGAAATGCGATTGTTGAGATAGATGAGTGATAAGACAAGAAAATATAGAATTATAAATGAAAACATTAAAAGAAACTTAAAAGGAGCACCAATAGGTAACAAGATGAAGAAAATTAGACTTAAATGGTATAGACGTGTCCAATGTAGACCAAAATAGGACACAAGTTAGAATGTGTAAGACAATCCAAGTCAAAGGTTCTAAAAGGGTAAGGAAAAGGCCTAAGTTGTAAGAAAAGATTTAAGAACTTTAAAACCAAATGAAGACATGACACCTAATCAAAATAAGGTCTTCACGTTAATGATGATGATAGATAGACATTGGTCGAGCAGCATTCCTCTCCACGAGATCCCACATGGATAGACATTGGTCTTAGCCTCTTATAGCTTGTAAATCCCTTTCCCTAGCCAAAATGCACAAAAATGCACAGCAGCTCAGTGGTCAGACGAAAAGAGGCGTCTCCTCTTGATGATAGGATGGTAGGTTGCCTAGTCGAGGTCACCACTGTGCGGCCCTTTTGGGTTGGGTTGGGTTGGGTTGGGGGAGGGGGATGGATAGATTTAGGAGAGTGTCACCAAAGAAAAAATGAAAAGTTAAAAATAGAGGAAAACATAGGGCATAGGGTTCGGTGTTCCTACAAATCATACTCATCAATAAGGCCTTGCACAGACAAGTTTGAAGCATCAGCGCAAGGAACCGCCATTTGTACGTTTGCCCTCTGATTTGCGTCAGACAGACAGAACAGTCCTGGTGCACAAAGCTCCCACATCTACAAGATTCAGGAAAGGGGCAGACCACAAGGGTCAATAGTATGCAGCCTTGCCTTGCATTTTTCAAAAGGCTGTTTCCACGCCTTAAACCCATGACCTCAAGTTCATACAACAACAATTCTACCGTTGTGCCAAGGCTCCCCTTCAGAACAATACCAGACAGATATGAATTCAAAATCAGTTTTCCATTTGCCCAGCAGAAGGAATACCAGTCTCCACCTTGAGCTAGTAGCTCCATGCTCCCCAGTAAGCACAAATTGCCCGTCCAACTAAAAATATTTTAGAGTTTACATGGAGCAATCTCTACCATAACTTCCTTTCACCATTCAAGACACAATCTCTCCTAGTTTAGGACAATATCCTTCTTCAAGAGTAGCCAGGGATTTCGCCCGGTACTGGAGCAAGTTCATTTCTTGCAAATCTTTCCTCGTCGTAGAAAGATGCTCGGACGACCCTCCCACCAAAGAACCGCCCATCGAGATCTACCAATGCCTTTGTTGTTTCCTCTGACCTCTCAAACTGCACAAAAATTCTGACTGCCTCGTCTGATGGGAAATCTGGCTCCGTGATCTCAAATATAAGGACTCTTGTCACTGTTCCATACTTGGAGCACTCTGACGCTACCTCATCTTCTAGCTCATCATCCACCTCTCCCGGTCCCACCTGCAAATGTAACAAATCCATAAAGAATGCACGTGTCTGGCTCTGAATTAATGTACATTGATTTCTCTGTATGAGTTGAGAAGGGCAATTAGCTTAGAAGAAACTAGTTAGAAGTTAAATTTAGCCAGTCACTCCTACAAGTTAAAATAATATGAATAGCTTAGAAGAAACCAGTTACATCTTCTGAGTTGAAGACATGATGGATACACAATTAGCTTATCAGAAATAGAAGAGAAAATCAAATAGCACATGCATAAAAATAGCTACAGAATGATGACTGCAACCTCGGCTCCAGGATATAAAAAGCTATAAAAATCATACTGCATGTTAAGCTTTATGGAGAAATAGAACAGTATGAAAATGATATTCACATGTTGCACTCCTGCACTTTTGCACGTTCCTATTCAACTGTTACAAGCTGACACATTTTCCAGAAAGCAATCAACAAACATGTTATGGAGCGGCTATAACTACGAACAAGTTCCTGTACTTTTGCACGTTCCTTCTGTTTATACAAATGAAATTTCGCCTGGCACCCTGAGAAGTTACATGGATGAAGCATTGGCATCGACGGAAGTGGAAGCTGACAACAACCATTGAGTAGAAACCTCACAGTTCATATGAACAAGGGATAGTCACAGGTAACCTCTTCTCTTCAATGAGAGGAATGGAAAAACGCCTTCTTAGAAGACTGAGATTCAATCTTAACAGATGATCATACAACTAATCTATGCTGTACCAACTTTAAATATTTCCCCAGTGAAGGATGCATGGGACAACCACATGAAAATATTGTAGGAGGCTACCAAGTGGAGTATATTTTCTAGTGCAAACACTATAATCATCGTTAAAAAGATTTCAACATTCAGAAATTTTATCTAGTACAGCAGAGCAGTGACACTGTCCAAGGACTGTAATAATGCAACTCCATCACGCATCTTCTGCATTGTCCTGATGATCTGATCATCAAATAAATAGGAGCTCACTCGGTGGTGAAAATGAGAAAAGCAGTGCAAGTTGGGAGTATACACATTACCTATAGCTATCAATGTACGTGCAGCTATTGCAGCCTTAGTGGATGATTGATGTGTGCCACTGCAGTGCTTGTGTCCTATGGTATACTAGTAGAAAACAGATTTAAAAGAAGTGTAATATAATGTAGGTATTCCATAAGCTACTATATTTGAGGCTACAGAACCACCTCGACGAGCAAAAACAATTATCTATGTAGAAAATAGTACAGTAATCCAAGTAACTGGCAGAATCATGACGTGCCTTCCTATGGCATGAGCGTTCCTTCTTTGAATTATATTTATGAAAATTTGGTTACCAGTCCTTTAAATATTTAGTTGGTTTGCATGAAAGTATATGTACACAGAAAACAGGAATGCTGCAACCCATTCATGTGCAGCAGCAAGGAGCAATTTTACAAACAAAAAGTGTAGCACCTTTGAAGAACCCATCCAGAAACAAAAGATTTCGAGCGCAGTCAAAACTTAGCCTTTCCAAAGAAAAATTATCCATAATTCTTGGTCTCATCCAAACCTGATGATCCCTTTGCTTGATAAATGGTGATAAACTTGCATCCATGTAGGACACATGAAACTGACTCCACAATCTTGCAAGTGGGATCACCATATGGCAAGAGACCTGAACCCACTATTCAACCAGTGACAGCCATCAGATTCAACATTCACAGTTACTAACTACAAGTGATACCACATGGTTTGCAGCCATTTTCATTAAGCAAGAAGATGAGATACGACAGATGCAACAATAGTGTTGATATCAAGCCACGTTTAAAAAAAGATACAACCAAGACAGAAGCTATAATGTTATTGATCCTCATACAAGCATGGCAATCAGGGGGGCAAGAGGAGGACTGCATACAGAGTAAAAGCACAATCAAATGTTTAGAGCTTATTCTAAATCCTCAATCATTTTTTCCTCAAGCAAATTAAGTGCGCTTTATCTGCAAATGTGGCATATAACTCAGCAAATCTGTTACTTTGGAAACAATTTACTAGTTTTATATGGTAAAGAAGTTTGTGATTTTCCATTTTTTCTGCTGAATGTTGGGCCTGTAGTCAGTCCCACAAGGTAAAAGTAATGACTTAGTTAAGCATAAACCAAACCCTGTATTCTACTGAATTGAGAAGTGCATGTGAGCCTAGAAACTGAGGTACTTGTTAAATTAAGACAGTCTAACAAGGAAAAAGAAAATGCAAGAACCGAGACCTTTTATGAGGTGAGGAATGCAAATTAGCCTTGACGCAATGATAAAAGTTGTCGTCGTGTGACCTTGAGGTCACGGGTTCAAGGCGTGGAAACAACCTCTTGCAAAATACAAGGTAAGGCTGTATACTTTAAGCCCTTGTGGTCCGCCCCTTCCCTGGACCCCGCATAGGCGGGAGCTTCGTGCACCGGGGCTGCCCTTTTTTTAGGGTGGTTCAGAAGAAGAGTTCATCAAATGAGGGAACATAATTTCCCAAAAGGAAAACAAATAGAATTATAAATAACCCTCGTTCCGTAGGGGCACCAATTTACCAAATTTGAGTCAGTTTGGTTCAGTTTCCGCCCACCTAACACATTTTCCATATCATTGAAACTTATTATGCACCTTAAAGATGAAGACAGTTTGCTGAGGTAGATTATTTCCATAAAGATGAAGACAGATTATCAGTCCAAGTTATCACATCAACCAAGGGTACATACACCCAGATCACTTTCCAAATAATATCTCCAAGAAAATATGCATATTGATGGGAAGGGTGATCTCTTCCAGTTTATTTGAAATTGAAACTATACTTCAAATAAACTTCAACAGAAGTTTTTAAAAACTCCCTACTATCATTTCTGGACATTGAGTCTTCCTCCACCCACATTATTTCCAAATACTTCCACCTCGAGAATATGTGTATTGCAAAAAAGCCCAGTCACTTTCACTTTCTTTGGGTCTATCCACAGGGATAAAGCTTTCAAATAGCCCACCAATCACTTCTAGAGATCCTTTGCCGTCTATTCTCAGTTTCCATGTCAATTTCCATATAAAATCAGCTCACAATTTTGTGGTGATGAGTTCATTTTGCTATAACTCTAACTTGACCGAAAAATAATTTAAAAAAGAAAAGGTACCTTATGCATTATTGATTTAAAACGTGTTACACAAAGAGATTGTTATTCTCCTTTATTCTGGTGCAATTTATGCCATGAACTTCTTTTTCTTTCACAGTCATGATGGATTGAAGCTGTTACCCTCTTTCATTTATGAAAGTGGGACTGAACAAGAGACCAACACCCAAATGGATGCAGATTGGTCTGGACTTTAACTGCACAGAAGATTGGAGCCTCTGCATGCTATGATGGATAGCTACAATGTGGTGGTGCGAGATCTAAGCTAAAGGTCACTCTTTCAGTGAAATTGATGGAAACCAACAAAACTTGGTAGTTGTAATATTTCTAGGCTGGACCCAACTAGAAGGACAAGCATTTTCCTCAAGACGACATATCCAGTGGAACATAAGAATATCACTAATAGATCATCAATTCAACTTATAGAGGTAACAATCTGCGACTTGATTATGGCCCTCTAGCAGTCTATGGGTATGATTTATGAAAGATTTGTCTCAATCAGCTTGAATGGCTACAGTGTTCAGAGGTAGAGATGGTACCATTTCCCTTGACGTTGAAGGCATGTAGCCTTCTCTAAATCCTTCTTGTTTTTCCATGTGGTTATAAGGTTTAAGCACAAGTGAGAAATCAGTGAACATTCAAAATTGAAATCATGAATCCCACTAAAATAACCTTCTCGATAACATAAACAAATGAGAGAAAATTGTTAGTTATTGGCTTTGCAAATCAGGGGAAAGAAGTTTCATCCAGCCTTTAATTTGTCAATGATGGAACCTTATGTTCTGGAAGATACAGAACAATGCCAAATTACAATGCCAATGGAAAACCAAACAATATAGGTCTGACTATTGGACATAATAAGTAGCTTATGAAACACGCTAACTCTGCTAGCTTTGAGTAAAACTGACTAAGAAGGACGTATATATGATTCTTCGATCAGAAGTACTATGTCAGTGGAGACTGACTCAGTGAGCAGATCAGAATAATGGTTAGAGGAAGGAAACAATTTTTCCAGCGCTAGATGGAGCTAAAGCTAGAGTTTTTGTTCTTTTTGTAATCTAACTTACAGAAGTAGCACTACCCTGAAGAAGCTTCAGAGAGAAACAGGCTAATTCACCTAATAATTCACCATAACCCAGCCAAGGTCATAAGATATCCTTTACATAGTCCCTTTAGTAGTTACTGACATAGAGTCATTGATCAATTTAGGATATCCAAAAGTTGATTAAAGTATCCTTTGGAATGACAGCTAAGGTTTTAACTAATATGAGGTTGACAGTATCAAGCTATGCAAACTATAATCACTTATTCTACCAAAAGAATCTATAATCACTTCCACTAAAATAAATACATACATACCATGTTCCTGAGCAGCACAACACGCGTAGGTGGTCCATTCAAGTTCGCACTCTTCGGTTTCTTCTCTCCTTTGGATTCACTTGCATTTACAATGACTCCGGCGCGTTTATCTGTCTTCTTAGCCATCAACGGAGTAGTAATCCCCTGCTCCTGCTTCCCAAGCCCTTGTCCCTCCTTCCAACCCATCTTTGCCATCATCCTCTGTGCAGCTGTCATCTGCCCACCAGCCCCAACACCAAGCCCAACCGAACCTGACTTCCCAATAGTAAATCCATCTCCATCAGCCGGTGGTGAAGGCGACCTAGGAGCTGCCCCACCCAAGTTCCCACTCATAGCTGCCCGCCGTTTCCAGGCTTCTTCTCCCGAAATATTCAATGATGTCGATCTAACTTCACTGAAATCCTTCTCCTTTTCTCTATCTGCCGCTTCTCGTTCCCTCTGTTCACGCTCCCTCTCCCTTTCCCTCTCCCTCTCCTCCTCTTCCTGCCGCCGCCTCTCCAGCTCCCTCTTTATCTCAGCCTCAACTTTCTGCCTCTTCCTCTCCTTCCTATACTCCTCGTAATCATTGGGCCTTGCTGGGTCATATTCCTCTATCACAGTCGATGTGACTCCAACAAGAGCAGGTTGAAACGACGGGCTTCTCATTCCATCATCATACAACGCCAATGAAACGACAGGAGAACTTAGGGTTTTTGTCTGAGGAGGAATCTGATTTTTGGCTTTGCCTTGTGAATTTTGGGTTTTCAATACCGACTGTGGTGGAGCGAAGACGGATGACGATTTCCGCAATGCGGGTGGGGCCATTTTAGCGCTGCTCGACCATACTGCCGAATTGCTGCTCCTCTCCTCCTCGGAAGGTGCAGAAGCAGGTGGAGGGAGGTCACCATACAGTCCTCCTAGCATTTTTTTCGCTTTTAATAATTACAGGGTAGTGATATTTCAGCGATGCAAGCTCATGGCATTGGATCCGATATCTAGACTTGTGTGCTTTGCAGAAGATTAATGGCTTGTTTTCCTCCTAGATTCCGTCAAAACAGCAGCAACTCATTTTACATCCATTACATACAATCTCTAAAAAATGGAAAAAGGTCGCAAGAAAAAAAAAATACAAAACAAAACAAATCCCAAATTAGAGAAGACAAACGCAAAGCAAATCGTCTTAAAACCAGACGGAAACTGAGAAAGAGGAACACAATCCTTTCAAATTAGCATTTGAATACTGATACAATGAATTGATGTCTCTAAAGAGAAAAATACCAGAAGGGATTTAGGGTTTCATCAGCCATGGTTACTGGGTAGAGTGAGAAGAATCCCACCGAGTAAAGCATATCGCGATCTTCAATTTCATTCAAATTCTACAGAGAATAGACGGGGAACTAATGGCATGGCAATAAGAAATAAAAAGATTAATTTAACGCACCGGTTTGGTGGAGCGGAGGCGACAACTCTGTAAATTTTCCTCGAGATAAATGGAGTCCTTGGGTGCTGAAGGGTGGCTTTAGGTTATATACCTCACACGCCGCCTTAGAGGCGGCCTCGGATGCTGAAGTATATATTACAGGAGCGACCCCCGCATAGTCACCATCCAGTTCCATATAAACATCGTTGATATGGTGGGCCATACCAAGATAAACACACAAAATAATATTTTCTGTAAATCTAATGCCTATGAGAAATGGGCGGTTTAGATTATCTTTGTTTTCTTTTTATTTGGATTTATCTTTGTTTACAAGGGCTAAATTAGAAAGCAAATAACTCATGTAATCTCCTAAATCTAATCTTGACGAGAAGGGGAAAGCTATAATTCAAACTTGCTACCAAGCATATTTCAAAGGAGGTGCCAAGTTGTCTTTGTTGGTCAATTTATCTTGTTCTGTAAGAAGAAAATATAGACATATATACACACATGCATGCACACATACACAAATATATATATATATATATATATATAATATTTCAGTAAGGAGTTGCAAGTGTAAAGTGCAGGCAACAATTTATTAGCCTAGAAAAAGTTTTTAACTGCTATTTCCTTCATCTTTTTTTGTTTTTTACTTTTTTCCAAGTCAATCAAACGTCACTGCACTTTACACTTGCAACTCTTTGCTGAAATTAGTGTGTGTGTGTGTGTGTGTGTGTGTGTGTGTGTGTGTGTGAGTAGTGGTAATTTTAACTGTTTCATGTAGGTAAAAAGGTACATGATACCTTATTGGCAAGAGAAAGTAGAAAACAAAAAAGCTAGAGGAAATGCCAGTTAGAAATTGTTCTTTAGCCAATCAAATGTTACCTACCCTTTACACCTACAGCTCCTTACTGCAATTACCAATCCCTATATATACATATATATGCATGTGTGGATTTATTTTGTTACAAGAGAAAAATGTAAATCAATTAGCCTAGGATCATTTTAATCAACGTGATATTGCCAATAAAAGGAAACGAAAGAAAAAGAAGAAGAAAAAGCCACCACCAATGGTATAAAGGAACCAAATCATAGTGAATAAGTGGGCCACAAAACAACAAGAAATCTTAAACTTAATTAATGGAAGTTTAAGTCTAAGCAAGATGAGCTACAATGGATAGGACATGATCATAACTTTGGCTGATAAAAGAATAGTAAAAACTTTGTTGTAGAGGCTAAAGGGCATACATTATTGCATAGTCTTCAACTGGCTTATAATCAACTCAAGGTGATTTTCAAGTATTCATCAATGCAATGAGAAAGAAATGGAAATCCAATGTGGATATAAATGAGTGAATGTAGCTAGGGAGGAGTTTTCAACTCCTTTTTGTTCAATCACATATTTAGAAGAAGTATGTATCGTTGATAGGAAAGCCAACAAGGCATCTATTGAGGGTCTTAGTTTTAGATTAGGGAGGTCAAGTTTTTATGGTTCATATTGAGAAATGCTATGGGTTTGGTGAGCCCCGTTGTAAGAGAAACATAGGATTGTTTGATGTTATATAATGTAGTTGAGAGCTTTATAAGAAATGACACAGGGATGACAATTTCCCTTGGCATCACTTATGGCTTTTTGAAAGTATTTTATATTAATGATAAGCAAGTACCATGTCTTCTAAGTTTTTTCAAGTATTCATCAATGCAATGAGAAAGAAATGGAAATCCAATGCGGATATAAATGAGTGAATGTAGCTAGGGAGGAGTTTTCAACTCCTTTTTGTTCAATCATGTATTTAGAAGAAGTATGTATCGTTGATAGGAAAGCCAACAAGGCATCTATTGAGGGTCTTAGTTTTATATTAGGGAGGTCAAGTTTTTATGGTTCATATTGAGAAATGCTATGGGTTTGGTGAGCCCCGTTGTAAGAGAAACATAGGATTGTTTGATGTTATATAATGTAGTTGAGAGCTTTATAAGAAATGACACTGGGATAACAATTTCCCTTGGCATCACTTATGGCTTTTTGAAAGTATTTTATATTAATGATAAGCAAGTGCCATGTCTTCTAAGTTTTTTTTTTTTTTTTTCCTTCCATTCTTCCATATCTTCTTCTAGGTGCTTGTCATTTATCAAACCAATGATGGAGAGAAGAATTGCTTCATCGATGGAACTACAGAGATTAGCGAGTATCTAGTTAAATAGTTAACAACTAGGGCTCTAACAATGTGTGTATTATCTGCCTTGGCATAGTGGCCTCACAGTTTTGCTCTTTCCCATAAAGAAAACATGTACATAGTGATTGGATTCTCAATCCTTTATAATTGGCCCAGCTTACTTCTTCATAGACAATGTAGGACTAAACTTTCAGGATTACCCGAAACCTATCATACTATAACTTGACGTCTTCCCTTCAAGACCACCCACCAAGACTATCTAGGCTTCCTCTTCCCCTGATAGGGAACAAGCCTCCCCACATGCAACCGCTCTTGGGTGAACTGATCAACAACATGCAATTTAGCTTCACCATCATGGGAGGATTTTACTTTGATACCAATTATAACAGTTAGGTTCCAGCAGTGTGTATATTATCTTCTCTGCCATAGTGACCTTGTGGTTTTGCTCTTTTTCATACGAAAAATGCACATTTCCTGGCATCAAAGTTGCATAGTAGAATATATTATCCTCTTTGGATGGCTCTTTTTGTGAAAACCCCAAATTTTCTAAAATTATTTAGAATTAATTGAAATTTTTACAAAAATCAAGGTGGAATATTATATTTAATATTATATTATATTTTAGAAAAAGAATCTAGTCTTGAAATATAGATATTTGGAATCATACTCAAGAAATTAGTCAGAATGATTGTAAGCACGCTGAAATCTGAGCTTAGGTGAAAAATTACTATTTTTCTTAATTTTTGTGAATTTATGTTTACCCATAGGGGTAAATTGGTCATTTCACTTTTGCGTAGGGTCTACAAAAGATAGGTGAGCTGGTGGACTACTAACTCAGGGAATATCAACGATAAAGAATAAACATGATGAAGAATCTCTTTTGATTTTAATAAAAATAAAAATAATAATTATTTTTAAAGAAATAATAGAAAATTTAAATAAAATAATACAAAATTAACCCTATAAATAGCCCTCCTATAGGATGCACGAAATTTCACAGCTCCCAAGACTCTCCCTCTCCGTCTCTCTTTCCTCCTCCCCTTCTCCCTCTTTCTTTTCATTTATTTTTCTTTTCTTTTCTCTCTCTTCTCTTTCCAACCATAACAGTGGTCCCCACAAACACTCCTCATGGGAACCAGCCTGTGCCAAGCTGGAAAGTCAGGAGACACTCCTACCACCTGACACCCTGCTCAATCGAGCAAATTAGGGTTTTTTCCCAACCGAACAAATCCTTTGCGATCTCCCCTCTCCAACACCAGAAACTCCCCAGGAACCCCAAAATCGGGTTCCCCACACTCTCCTCACTACTCCAGACTAGATTCAGGTAGATCTCTGACATCTCCTCTTCCATTGCTCCATGTTTTCTCGCCCAAAAACCCTTGGATTCACCGTTGAATCCGTTTTACCGACGACTAGTTCACAGGTGAAACAAATCCTATGAACCCTATATGGGAACCACCCAGGAATGGCCCAAATGAAAAAAATGAGCCATTGGATGAGATGATGGGTCCCAGAAATCATACGGGAAGAAATCTGGTCCCTTAATGTGATCAGATCAAGGAGGATTGGGGAAAGGGTGATCAGATTGTCCAGATCGGATCATCTTGCCTATCCCCGGTCACCGCTCAGCATACACTAGCCATTATCAGGGAAAAGAGGTGAAGGCGGGCCGCTGATCATCCCCGTCAATCCTCAAGGGCCAGATTGAATATGAGCCCTTGGTTTGATTGTAAATTTCAAATTCTAATTCAAAAGTCATTTTAACTCCAAATCAAGATCGAAAAGAAGTTATGAATTCCTGGTGAAGAGTAAAATCTAATAAAAATATAAAAAATAGATTTTATTCACTATAAAAATCTATAAATCACAAAAAGTGGTACTAATTTCCAAGAACATTTAAATCTGGCATTATCAGACCTTAGATTTCTGATCCATTAGTGATCTAATGATGTAATAACTCGAATAAATGGATTGGATGTAACTGATTTAGCATATCTTAAGATCCTGACCATTAAAAGTAACAAAATTCTTGAAAATACATAATAATCTCCTTGATTAGATTGATTAAGGATGATCAGAAACTGTGAATCAGTGTGGATGATGATCTAATGATAAGATTATGAGAAATAAATGGCCTGAAGTGGCTAATTTGGGATAGATTGAGATCTATGCCCTTAATTTTGATTAAATGGCTTAAGATCTTCTTGATCGGTTGGATCAAGGAAGATCAGATCATATAATGAGATACATCAATGATTTAGTGATGATATCAAACAAAAGGTCAGATTCCCAAGAATTTTTTACCATTATGCTGAGTTTCCCCATCCAATTCAATCAATAAAATTGTCCCCACTACATCAATGGCTCGGATCATCAAATCTGGCCCCACCCATGCTACAGCTCTAGTCCAATGTTAAACCCTTCCCTTTTAGTCCATCCCCCACGTTTCCCGTACGGGGCCGACGAGAGAGAGAGAGAGAGAGAGAGAGAGAGAGAGAGAGAGATGAATAGGAAGATTGGAGAAACAGCGAGAAGGTGAACGCCGTAAAATCTAAGAACTCGAGAACAAATCTCCCTGCGGCAGTGGACAAACTGGCCTCCTCCAATTTGGCCCCCGTACCTCTGAGGTATGTCTGGATGTTTCCTTGCTACGGTTTTGTTGTTGTTTGAAATCTGTATAATCCTTACTCGCTGCTTCTCGCTTCCCCCTCTCCCCAAGGCCCTATCACATAAGGGCCGTATGGAGTATAGCCAAGTTGTAAGGCATCGGTTTTTGGTACCGGCGTGCTAAGGTGCGAGTCCTTTTACTCCAGATTATGAACTCCCGATCAGAATTGAAGTCGTTTTGGGTTTTGGTTTTCAGATTCTCGAGACTGCTTTTAAGAAGGAAACCGTTGGTTTAGTTACCCGAGAGCAATACGTTGAGAAGGTGAGACAATTTCACTAATTTGTTAACCTAAGTATGTTGAAGTATTGGACAAAGAAGGCGTTATTGTTTATAACTAGTATAATTTGATGTGTGCTTTAGAGGGTTAACATAGGGAACAAAATTGAGGAGGAAGAGAAGGAGAAGCTTCAGAAATTGCAACAAGAGCGAGTGGTGATTTAGAATTTGGATGTTTCTTTGTCTAGTTTGTAGTGTTTTAGCCGTTTATGGTGCTTTATTTGTTCTGGTTATTGATGTTATAGGGAGGAAGAACTTAAGTTACAAAAGAGGAAGAAGACGAAGATAAAGGGGAATTCACGTTTGTCCTTTGCTGATGATATTGATAATGGGAGTGATGAGGATGCTGAAAATGGTAAGAATATTTTGATGGGCGTGTTTTTTACATCCTCTCGGGAACAGACCATCAGCTTAGTAGTTCGTAGAAATAGTGGGTTTTTTATGGGTTTTTTGTTGTTGCAAAAATGCCATTAAATTTTGGCATATTTCAAAAAAGTCCTACATTTTTCTAAGTTTTTCAAATTTGCCATTATTGGCGAGCCTTGTAAAATTGCTGCTCCATTCTTGTTAGTTTTTACGAAATTTCAATATCACCCTTTTTTAACAGACATGCTACCTCACAGATGCAGACGTGATTAAGTTACTAACTTTGGTCACTAAGTTCAATGACTTCCCGATAACAAATTTCGGTAGAACTTAGTATTTAACACAATTATATAACAAGGAATCTAATCGTAAAGTTAGATCTAAAAAGAACAGCTAATAGTGAGATATTCAATTGCAAATATACCATGCTAACCAACCTATGCATAGTACCTACTACCTCGTAGACGCATGCGTGATTAGGTTGAGGATTTTTGTGACTAAGTTCAATGACTTTCTGATGAAAGTTTCATCCAAACTTGGTGCATAATACAATTTGATAATAAGGAATCTAATGGTATGGTTAGATTTAAAAAAAAAAAAAGCTAACCAATAGTGAGATATTCAATTGCAAACATACTATGTTCACCAATTGGCGCAACAATTACCTGTTACCTCACAGACGTAGTCGAGATTAAATTGCTGACTTTGGCTATTAAGTTCAATGATTTTCTGATTGAAAGTTTTAGCAAAACTTAGTACATAATGTAATTTGATAACGTGGAATCTAATGGTATGGTTAGATTTCAACAATAATTAATAAATAGTGAGATATTTAATTGCTAAGGTACCATGTTCACCAACCTATGCAACATTACATGTTAAGCTTTTTCAATGAAATTCAATAATTTAAACTTCCATTTCTCTCCAAAAACTGATATAAAACTCTTACTAACACAAATTATAGCATAACCAATGCTTTGGATCAATCAAAGACACAATAGTTAAAGGAAAATTCAAGTTTAAAACATAAGCAGTGTTTTTACTGTTTACACGAACAACAATGTGTAGCAGACTTTAAGTTCTTTGTTTGATGCCTTTATAAATGAAATTTAGAATCTAAGACTTGGGTCTTCTTCTTCGCAATGTATTTTATCCATTAAGATTAATTTCAAAGATTTTTGTTGATTAACGAAGCAAGAAATCACGTGTAAAATCCTCAACTTGATCACGTCTGCGTCTGTGAGGTAGTAGGTACTGTTGCATAGGTTAGTGAACATAGTATGTTTGCAATTAAATATCTCAGTATTGGTTGGCCTTTTTTTTCAAATCTAAGCATACCATTAGATTCCTTATTATCAAATTGTATTATGTACCAAGTTTAGCTGAAACTTTTCCTCAAAAAGTCATTGAACTTAGTCGCCAAATTCCTCAAATTAATCACCTTTGCGTCTGTGAGGTAGGAGGTCTGTTAGTGTGACACCCCGGATTTTATCAAAACTTTTTCCTCAATAAAATAAAATAACAATCTGTTTTAAGAAAATAGGCGGGATCCCTAAAAATTTAAAATTTTATATCATAGAGCTTTTAACGCAGCTTTAAAAGAATTTTTCGAAAGCGTAAACTTCGGGGGTCAACCTCATTCAAAACCGTAATCATAAACAACATTAAAACATTGATACTCTGAGCATGCTCGATTAAAAACCACAATAAATACACTGGATAATTAAAGATGATAGTAAATCAATTCAAAAGTCACCAGGTTCCATCCATAATCACCACCATATCTCCATCTAAGCTTTAACAATCCTCCATAACATAATAAGAGTCCAATCCATAATATGTATCCACATCTAAGAAAGTCTCAAATGTCTAATCCAAGCGACATACTCTAATATATGTCCGAAGAAGAAAATAAAATAGAATGTCTTCAAACCTCCTTCCTGATCCCCGCTACTCTGCCTGCTTTCCCTTGTTGTTATCGCGTCCCAAATCTGAGGCATTGCAAAACAAGGCAATGCCTCAGCAAGCTATGCTTGTGTAGGTGATTACACTCAAATAAAGTTTAACAAAGTTTACAATAGAATTCTCATAAAGGAAGCACACCCAAAACATGTCAAATAACTGAAATGCTTGCAATCACAACTTTCACAATTCCGATGCTGAGGTAAATCAATATAGCATACAAGTATGATCAAAGACATGGCACGCACATCAAAACCGTATCTTAGTATAAATACCCAATGGAAAGATATGCATGCAATCATTGATACCAAAACATCAGACAAAATTATATCAAAATTTCTCAATATACTCAATCACAAGATATGCATGTAATCATTGATACCAAAACACCTAGATCAAAATTATATCAAAATTTCTCAATATACTCAATCACCTATGATGTATATCCATATTAACATTGGTACCTCCCGTGCAGGCCAACATCACCGGAGTCTCTCACGGCCTAGGCCCGACTTGCCCGGCTCACCATACATACAACATCGTATAAACATGCACAACAATATGGGTTACTATGCCGTTAGGCTGGCAACCCCATCGTGGTCTAAACTACCGCCGCCTTCGTCGACACCAAACGAGAGACTTTCTCAGTCCCCATGGGAAGGAACTGACCCGTGGGGGGACTACCCATGATACCACCCCTACGCACTGCCCCGTATCACTCTAGGGCAGTGTCTATCATCATCCTCATCACAAAATCAGAGGGCGGGTGGCCAACCCTACAACCCTCCCAGCATAGTACCCACCGGTGACAAGACTCCGTCATAAATCATCGGCAAGGTATAAATCTTACAAACCTTGTAAATACATTATAAATAATCTCAATAATACAATTAAAGCCCGACAAACATTGTCATTTCCAATAGAAAAGTCATGTTGTAACATGAAAATAGGGATCTAATTATGTACATGAGAAGATGTAAAACGCATGTCTCAAAGCTTTAAAATCCATTCATGGTTATTGAAATCATGAAATAATTGAGTATAATCACCTACCTCAGAAAATGAAATGCTCAAATCAAGCGCTCTGACGTATCATGTGGTGCGCTCTGACGTACCTGTTACATCATAAATCTTCCATCATTTAGTAATTCAATACTGTTTAACCCTCTAATCTCCTAGATTACCTCGCATTTGATGTATACTATCAACCTCTAAGGCCTGATCATCCATTGATCAGCCTAATTGAGACTATCTAACCACATTCTGTGGTTTAACTCTAAAAACAGAATTTATATCTAACTTTTCAAGTTACATCTAGGTCCGCGCCGTCGATATGGTCACAACGCCTCTTCCGGATCGCGATTTGGACCTCTGTAGCTCCTAAAAATCAAGTTTTTATGAATGAACGGGTCAAAGGACCCAAAAAAGTCAAAATCGCATGTGTCACACGCGCTCTTGAGCGTGCGGGCGCGTCCATGGGCGCGCCGGGACAGCGACGCCCGTCTCGTGGCGGCGCTGCCCCGACGCGCCAGGCGTCGTTTTTTTTTCCCGGCGGGCGCGTGCACGTACGCGCCGAACGCGGCACGTTGCGCCTCCGTGCGGGCGCTTGCACGTACGCCGCCAGCGCCGTTTTGTGGTGCGCACGCGCGTGTGCCTTTTCTTGCACGCGCGTGCACCGGTCTCCGTGCGTTGGTTTTCGTGCGCACGCCCTGGCCGTTTTGCTCCGGTGGACCCGCTTTCCGCACGTGGCGCGTGGTGTATGGCGCCACGTGCTGCCCGTGTGGGCGCGTGCCGTGCGGTGTGCCGCGCGTGCGTGGTGTCGCGTGTCATGCACGTGCCGTTTGTGCACGTGGCGCCTACGTGGCCCGTGTCAGAGGGTGACACGTGTCGCGGTGGTTCGCCGTCGCCGGAGAAGATGACCGGACTCAGGCCACGCCTGCCCACGCACAGGTGTCCAAATGGTGCGATTTTTGCACCGTTTCGTTCAGTTTTTCACGTAGATTCCATATATGAGCTCATTTTCAACCATCTATGCCATTCCCTAGTGTTTTTACACGATTTTTGTCACGTCCCTAAAATTTTCCCTATACTGTGTTATGAGTTTTCCAGCATATCCAGCCGTCCGATCACCATGAAAATTCATGGGTTTGTTGTTCATGTTACAATGCTTCATGATGGACGGTTCGAATCAATCCGATACCGTTTCATCGCTTATTTTACAAAACCAGTATTGCCTATTTGTTCACCTGAAAACGGCAATCCACACCGTTTTCCGGCGTTAAAAACAGCGAAGCATAGGAAACACAGTGGGAATGTGGAGGGTGGCCTACCGTGGTTAGATCGCCCTGGCGTGCGCCTGCTCGGAGGGTTCCGCGTCGTGCCCTGCGTCGCCAAACCGAACTCAGAAGTGAATGGTTTGGCCGTACACGAGACAGGGCTGGCTTTTATAGCCTCCTTGTGGGCCCCACGCACTGTAGGCCCATGCATATTTATAATTTTACCCCTCTTATTATTTTAAAACTATTAATATTTTTAGGTTATTACAGTTAGAGAAAGGGCATATCAGAAATTTGTAAAAAATAACAAGAAAGGAGAATGGAAACCTAACAGAATGGCAATTCTACAAAGCTCACCAAAACTTAATGGCAAATTTCCAAATTGAAAAAATGTTGGACTTTTTTGCAAAATCCCTTTTGTTACTAGGGGTCATTTTATGCTAGCACAAAGATTAGAGCTAGAGCCTGCCAAAAAGGAAAAAAGATATAAGCTTCCACAGAAGATTCTAACTTTGAGGGGCATATTTGTCTTGATTTGAGAATGTTAAGTTTTTTCCTTTATTCACAGTTTGAAGGCTATGTTTTTCTGCATGGTTTTTCATGAACTTGTGCTTTCTTTATCAACCATGAAAATGAAATATTGAGACACTATGTTGTCTTTTGATATTGTGGCCCTGATGCTACTCGTGGAAATCTTTCATGAATAAGTCTTACTGTTAATAGATATTTATTTGACACATGAATGTTTGGAAACACGATCATCATATTGTGAAGCAGTATGAGAGGTCAGCTGTAGTATGTTTTGGCTGCTGCTTATCCTAGTTCAGGTATTTTATTTGTTTATCATTTCAGATGTTTTGTTTTGACATTTCAACATAATTCCAGCATATCCTCCTTAGATTCAGATATCAAATGATGTATCAATTTTCATCTATCAGTAGAAACAAACATTTTCCAAGATCCCTCCACCCTCTAAGACCAACCGTCCCAAGCTATGTGAGACTAAGGTTAAGTTGATTTGAATCACTTGGCCAAGTTGTTTTCAGCTCTGTTCAAGACCATAGATATTTGCAGCTAGGATGATATTGATAATGAGGTTGTGGGTTGGGAGACATGCTATCATAAATATATGGAAGGATTCGGAGTTGAAGCTGTACAGGAAAAAACTTTTAACTGACTAGAAATGCAGGCTTCTTTTAGGGTTAAAAAACAACTTCTGTTTTTGGACTATTTATTTAGATTGCGGCTAAAAAAATGTCTTATAAAGTGAAAGGCATTATGAATTTGATCTTGTGGTTTTGAGGTTAATTGCATGATGTTACTCGTTTAGACAATGAAATGGATCACTGACAAGTTGCCTTTTGGTCAATATGGGTCAGCAGCCCTTCTCAGTCCTTTCCATCAGATTTGGTTATTAATATTCATTTAGGGACTTTTTTTCCGCTAACTCTTCTCCTTTTTTCTTGAGTTCCTTTTTATTGATTACTGAAGGTCTGCAAATTTGTTATGCCATCGCAGCTGAATAGGAGTTGCTGGATCTGAGGTTAGTGGCAGTTTCTCTAAGTAGTTCTTTGGAGAAAAAATTCAAGATTTGGTCAATCTGCCAACCTAATCTAGATAAAGGGGTGAATTAGCTAAGAATAGTTCCATTTTTTACAAAATCCGAGGTAAAATTTGGCCTTGATTTTGGAATGCTTAGGGACGCTGCAGATGTTCCCCAGGTACATTGGTTAGAGGTTCGCATCCATCTCCCAGAAGGTGGATATGGACCAAAAAGAAGTTTGGGGCAAAAGAATTGAGATGGCATGATGAAGTATGTAGATGGCTCTGCAGGCTCATGTTAGTCCTAAGTAATGCTGGTGGATTATTTGGCAATAGATGGCTCTCTCAATATTTTATTTTTGTGCTATGGGTTATGATTTCTGTTATTGTAATGTACTAGGCAATAAGTGGACCCTCTGTTGGATGGTGTGCATATGGACTTGTTATGGTTGGCCAAGTCCTAGGGGAAACCTACTTGGCAATCTCTAGATTTTGCTGCATGCTATATTTACATGAATTTTGTTCTCAAAACTAGAGCTTGAATACAGGAGTTGACCAATTATCTACAAAACACATGACTAACTCATTAGTAGCAGCAGCAACAGTAGTGCGGTTTTTGGGTTCGATTAGTGTGGATTTTAGTTTTTCATAACATAGAGCTCTCTCTGAATCTGATTCATTTCTTAGCAAAAGCTCAGCTGACTCACCCAGGTTGCTTTGATTCTCTCAGTGTTATTGTGGCTGGTTCAACATTGACCATTTATTCATTTGCTCATGGTGGCTTGAATTTGCAGATATTCTCCTGCTTATAACTTTTGCTAATAGTAACTTGAATTTGTAGAAATGATGGGGGTTACAATCCCCTATTTTTGCTACGTTCTTGGACACTTTCCAAAATCTGATCTAATCTCCATCTGCCACCATTGATCGTCGATCTACACATCCAATTGCTGAAAACAAGATTGGACCGTAGTTCTACCAACCCGACAGCATATAGCTCGGTTGGCGACAATCTGTAGTTGGAATGACAGATTGGAAAATCTCTGACTGTCCAAAGACAGATCTGAATGTTTTAAAATCAGATCGTTGACAATCTGTGGTTAGAAAATTTAATTAGACCACGAATTGGTGAAATCTCATTATTTTACCTCACAATTTTATAAGATCTTAGTATTTAAAGCTGCCTTCCTCTTGCATCAGCTCTTTTCTCAGGCCAATCAAAGTGTTTGAGGACTGCATACTCAGCAACCTACAAAAGAGATGGTGGAAAAGGTCAGACTATGTTACGTGAGCTTAAGAATGCTAATTTTAGAATACGAACCAGGAAGAACAACAGTCATAGATAATTGCCTCGTAGCTTGGGGCACCGTGCTAGAAAGCAACCAAGAGAATCTTGAGTACACTTTGTTCACATCTCATCTCATTAGATAATTATGGAACACTCTAGTCCTTCTTCATAGACAAGGCCAAATGATAACATCATACTCAAAGAAGTGCAGTTAGAGAGCATACCAAGAACATTATAGTAGTATTTCAATATTTTACAATAACATATATGTTTTTATTTTAATACATCTCAAATTCCAGCATTCAAATTCCAAACCATCTATTTTCAATTATCGGCTAAAATTTCAAATTCTAAATTCTCACTCAATTTCGAGTTTATGTCTAAATTCCAAATTCTGGCCTCCCACAAAATGAAACACCGTACTTCCAAATTTCAACAGTATCGAAGATAGTGTTACATGCTTATCTTAACTTCTTTCTCCACCGAGAATTATTGCTTAGAAGGGAATGACTTTTGTTAATGCGGTTACTCTTTAACGCAAAAGAAAAAGGACCCAAAATTGCCAAAATGAATATTCTGCCTCTCTTTATTGTTTCCATTTCTAGATTCCATGTTATTTATATGGTGACCTTGCCATGGTCAAATTCCGATGCTTGTTGAAATGCACATCTACCTGTGTGTTCAACTTGCACTTAATTCTTAGTTGCAGGATTGCTAAAATTCTATGTGGATTGCATTTTGCAGGAGTGATGCTGGGGCCCACTGTAATGCGGAAGAGAAAAATGGAAATGAAAACTGAAGATGGGAACAACATCAAGAGAAAGTTGGATGAAGCAACTAATTGTGGCTCTAAAACTTTACTAGAAAAGCCAGCCAAGAGATTCTTTCCCTTGACAAGGCCAACTAAAATCCAAACCATGCCCTTTATACTAAATGAACACAGGCATAGACTTTGTAATCTTCTTAGGAAACTGCTGGGAGATCATAATTTTAAGGAAGCAAGTGGTGTTTTGAGCACGTTCCTGAAAGGAACCTCTATGAAGATCTGTCCTATTGAAAATCGGAGGAAATACTGGGTATGATATGTTGGTAAACTGCATATTGATTCATTTTGAGTATGATCTTTTGCTATATGAAAATAAATTCCTATGACCAGGAAATTATGTCATGAATTTAAACCTATATAGTTGTATCTTTGGCATATTACTGAACAGCCACAAGTTTCATTATTGATGCATTTTAGTTAAACAAATTGCATTTTTTGTTAGGCTGCTATGGAGATTCTCAGTCGCAATGGGAGAACATCCATCAACACGTTAAAGATTAAGCGGATATATGAGATTTGGATAAGTAAGCAGGGATGGAAGATGTCGAGCACAATGGAGGTACTGTTTACTTGCATTCTTGTAACATGGTGTTGCTTTAGAAAGATCTTTCATCCACTTATTTCAATGATGCTTCTGTAATGACTTTCTGTTTCTCCTTTTTCTGTATTAACTCTAAATTCAAACTTCTAGTTACAACTTGAGGTGTATTCTTGTAAACATGGCTTTGCTTTAGAAAGATATCAGCATGTGATCCACTTATTTCAATAGTGCTTCAGTAATGAGTTTCTAATATAATGAAGTTTACTTGAGGGCTGTCCTCTCAGCCAACCACAAGGTCTAATATAATGAAGTTTACAGAGATGAGCTATGACTAGTTTTTCTGGTCTCACACACCTACTTGTACTGTGGTGGTATGGTATATATTGGAGATTTTTAGGGTTAGTTCTTTATTGTTTGAAGATAACAAAATAGGGACAGTGATCTTGCATACATTTCATGTGTATTTTGCTAGTGGACTGCTCCTTCCCTAGACCCCAAGTACACAGGTGCTTCGTGCACTGGGCTCCGCTTTTTTTTCTTTTCTCATTTTTATATATACATTGCAAGTGGAATTGAAAGCCTTTGAAATGGTTTGCTTTATTTTGCAGAGGTATTTCATTAAATTATTCACGTGGATTTATATATGGAGCAAGAGAGTGAGAGAAATTTTAAAACTCTGACAGCAATCTTTGTCTAAGAATTCATTTGTTGCATAGATCTACTTTTCTGACATTATTGATATGATTTTTAATATATATTTGCTTGCTCGCATTTGTTTCTACACTGTAACATAACTTTGCAGGTGATGTTGTCTAATCTATCTGCTGATATGATTTTTAATATATATTTGCTTGCTCGCATTTGTTTCTACACTGTAACATAACTTTGCAGGTGATGTTGTCTAATCTATCTGCTGATATGCTGAATCTTGTAATATGATTTGGATATTGGTTCCATAAAACATACTAGTTCTCGTTTTCAACATATCATAGTACTCCCTAAGTTCCTTTTCTTGTTTAAAATATGGTAGCTTTGATAATTGCTTTTGCATGATTTGGTATCACTCTAAGAAGTGTTAACATTTGCAGAAAAAGTACCTGATTCAACTGGAGTTTTCCCTTTTCCTTCTTACTCAAGGAAACATTGAAGAAGCATACAACTCCATCAAATTGTAGGTTTCTAATTCTCATCTTGATTACTAAATATTTGTTTTCATTGTGTGTCATTGTTCCTCCATTTTTAATGGTTATGTCTATAATGTCATTTCATTGTCGGCCAAGAAATGTGGATCTGCTGACTCATTTTTTGATTTGGTCATTTCCTTTCCATGCTAGTCACAAAAGAAAGCATCATCCTATAGGCTTTGATTCTTAGGTTGCCTTGTCCCATCATGTTTTGTCTTAAAGGTTTCTTTGTCTGGACAAAGGAATAAGCACTGTCATGCAAATATGGAATATGTATGTCATGTATTTCATCAATTCCTTAAGTTTCAAGTATTCTCACGTTTTTGTGTCTGATCTATCGCGTAGGTTTGCAAGTTTGTCTTAGCAGTGCATATGTGGGGTATTTGTGGGAAGCATCATCTTAACTAGTCATGATATTTTTGTTTACAGCCTTGCTCAAGACAGTTCCTCTGCGTCTGATCCAATTGTAAATATGATGACCGGATTGATATTGTATCAACTTTGGTATTTGGGCATTCCCAAAGAGATGCAGTTGGGAATTCACAGCAAACATATGCCATCAGAAGGCTACAGGATGGAGCACGGTGATGTCCATCATGTAAAACCTGACCCAGACCTGGAGCAGGGTGACATTTTTCAAGTAAAACTTGAACCAAGGATGGGACACAGTGATACTTTTCAAGTGAAATCAGCAGCAGTTGAATACTCAGAAGAGAATAGTGCATTTAATGTTCGAGATCAGAAGAGTTTTGCTCACTGTTCTTCGGACAGATCAGTTGGTAATGTGAAACAGGAGATCTCTATCAAGTTGGGTGGTGCTCCAGAAAATGTATTCTACATGAAGGAATCTGCCAAGTTGAGTGAAAAAACACCAACCTCCGTGAATTGTGACGACACCTTGATAGACGCTTCCATTTCTTTCCCATATGGTCAGTTTGGCTTCCCCCACTGTGCCTTAGACACACTGCCCATGCCCATGTGGACGCCCACACCACGCACACAAGCATGCACGCACCCACACGCACACACACACAGTTCTTTTGACTTGATATAACTGCTCTGGATGTCAGCACAAAGCTGGAAAACATTTATGTAACACACTTGCAAAGGTTATAACGTATATCTTACATACATTAGGTCCTTCTAACCTATGGTATACTATTTAGTTTAGAAGCAGTCAAAAATTTCATTGGACAAGAAATGCCCATGGTAAAAATCAATTGATGCACAGAAGTTTGTCTTTGGTCTTTCTACAACTACTAAACTTATCCACTATTGAAAATTTTTGCCTAAAAATTAGCCTATTCCATGGTTCAGGGTTCAATAGTGGATAAGGTTAGTAGTGAATAAGATTTTGGCCTAAAAATCTACTGAACCCTGAACCTGGAACCCTAACCCTGAACCCAAACTCTGAACCTTAACTAGAAACTCAAATGAAATGGCAAAAACTATTTATGCTGGTTGAGGAATGTTATCCCTACCTAATGTTGTGAAACAAATTTGAAGTTTGTTGGTGCAAGGCTTAAACCATGCAGGTTTATTTCCTGCAATGATAGCTCAGTGTTTGGCAAATGATCTTGGGAATTGCAGCTTTAGCAGCTGTATTTGTTGGATTACTAGTTTTTGTACACTTTTAGTTAGCAAATGGTTAATGTATAACCTAGAGTGGCTTTCTACTCCATTTTGTTTAAGCAGAACTGCATTGTTTTATGAATTTAGGGCACACTATCTCAGGGATCCAGCTAGGTCAAACTCAAACTTAATCTTTTAAAGGTGTGCACCATCTCTGTAAAGAGTAAATGTGCAAATGCTTTGGACTCAAAGTTTTGGGTCTTTCACACAACAAAGGATAGCCATTGAGATCAACCCCTAAATTCTAAAAAAATGTAAACTGTTCAAAAGGTAGTCCTTCTTGAGGTCAAATTGAAATCCTTTAAAGGACAGGATTAAAATCATGTTTGTCTGTGTAGAAAAATATTCGATATATTCCTTATTCTTCTAATCCTTTCAGCTACATGTTTTTATGGCCTAGGATAAGCCAGATCAGATAAAAATGTTAATCTCATCATTAAACTTGAATATTGCATTTCCGTTTGGTTTTGGTGTACTTGATAGACCATCTTGATCTAGCCGGCTTGGCAATATTTCTTGGATTACCTTCTTCTTGTAAGCATTCATTCCTTTTGTGTTGGCATACTTCATTGTGAGGTAATATGTCTGTACTTATTTTGATATGCAAGGTTTGGATAGAAGTTTGTTACCTCTACAGTTGGAGAAATCAACAGTATACGGGAAGTATCCTATCGATTTACAAGGGGAAGTGATCAAGGAGCATTATATTAATGCTGTGGAGCATTTAAGACTGGCTCTTCATTCATTTCCACTGTTTCTGGCAGCACTGCTTCCTCTGATACAGGTAATCAGGACATGCATTTCTGCAGACATTTTAGCTTGCTGGCGGGCAAATATTGTAACCAGGAATGTCTTACTGCTTTCCATTTGAAGAAGTATTATATATCATATCTCTTCGTGTGTATATCATCTGCTTAGAATGATTTCTTGCTTTATCATTTCCTGGCTAGGTGGAACTTTGGTTTCTTCACACTGTTACTAATTAGAGGAATGATGAGCACCCTACCATAACCTATCGCAAACAAAATGCAGACATTGCATCCACATCATTATATTGATCACCTAAATTTTAAGGATCTTAACTCGTCCATATCGCAATGACTATGTGAATGCAGAGTGCCTACTTGTTTGTTGTGAGAAGTTGCTAGCGAGCACATGGATTTGCTGTCCCCCGACTAATTAATTAGAGTTTTGAGGAATATAACACATTCTTTCTTTATATTTTTTTGAAAGATAAAGAATATAGCATACTGGGGTTCCCCTCAGCAAGTTCTTCTGGGTGTCCCCCTTTTGTATAGAAAGTTACTACAATGTAAGGAAGGAAAGAATAGGAGTAAGATGGCTTTCTGTATTGGCAACGAAATCCGTTGACAATTTGAATATCTCAACAATGTGAACAAGTTTGTGGTGTGAACTTGTAATGGATGCGAAAGTTAATGCTGTCTATGCCACATAAAAAAAAAGCTTGTTAATCGGTTATATATGTTTGGCACAAATGTCTTTAAACATAAACTCTTTCATCAACATCCCGTATGAAAAGAATGGTTGGTGTTTCTCAATTGGATGTCAGATTGCCTGGTGAATTTCCTCCATTGGATGCCAGATTGCTTGGAAGTCCTCAACTGATTTCTTAATACGGAAAATAAACTTCTCAACAGTCTAGGCTATACTAAAAGGCCATTGGTTGCTTTTTCCGTATTTGCAGAAAGGGTTCAGAGAAGATGTTGGTTAGATCTTGCAACATCAGTTCCTCATTGGTTGGCTATCTTAGTTCTTACACAAGAAGGTTTTAAATTGAGAAATGCCTCCCATTTCTTTTGTGAGAAACTAGGTGCTAACCTAGGTTCTTAATTTTACATTCATACTAAACCTCTAGATTTTGGTTTTTCCTTTACTTTTTACCAGTTATTCAAGAAAAAGAGAGGATTAATTGAATTATTCTGACGATCTGGAGATTGTCAAGTGGGTGGGGCTTGCACAGCTTCCCACACTCAAAGGGAAATGAATTATATTTCAGAAGACTAGCTATTGCATGTGTATACTTTCATATTTTAGTGGCTGCCCATTTCCGGTAACCCTTAATTTTCTTTTTATCAGCAAAAAGTAGACACTCCCTTTCTGTCAAGACCTAAATTAATGGCTTTTTTTTCTTCTTATATGATATAGTATTGTTTAAACTTTTCACGTAACTACATGAATGGGCTTCTGAAAAACATTTTGAGTAAAGCAACCATTAAGATGGACTCTAAGAGAATAATTTAGGACAAGATTATTACCCAACGGAGACCAAAAACGGCACCGGTTAGGAGTAAGGTTATCCAAGTTGAAGGTTCTAAAAGGCGAGGGAAAGGCCCAAAAGAACGTGAATAGAAGTTGTGAAAAGATTTAAAACTTTGAGACTAAATGAAGTCATGACACTTAATAGAGGGGAATGGAGGAACAAGATTTATGTGACCGACCTCTTATTGGGAAAGGTCGTGGCAACGACGACAATGATATTCTAGTGAAACATTCTATCTAATTGTATCAGATGTTCAATTTACATAACTTCTCAAATAACAGCCATCTAGAATAGGTAGATTTCATAATAAATAATTTATGAAAATTTGCTTTTGAACTTTAAGCTTCCATATGCACAGCATATAATCATTCTATTGGCGTCCTAAGGAAAGCCTTTTTTAACCAGCTTCTATGTTGAATTATTGCCTGCTTCTTTGCTTTTTAAGTTGCATTTTATCCTCTTAAAATGTTTTTCTCCATTACCAGCTGTTGCTACTAGGTGATCAAGTTGAAGAGGCAGTGGAAGAGCTCAAGAAGTTCTGTCATAAATCAAGTGCAGTGCTACCATTCAGGTTCTGAAGCTTGACTACTATGTCTAAGTGGACTACTGGAGTTCTGTTTCTTCTTGCTTTAGTGCTGATTGCAAATTATAAGATGTCTAAAAGTGAAATTTTCTGCAAATTTAGCTTCTTATGTAGTTTGATGGGGATGATTTTTGTTTACTTTAACTGATTCTGCTTTTGTTAATCCCAAATTCACTCACCTCTCAGAACCAAATTTTAATTGGATTTTTAAACAATTCCGTTATATTTTGGTTAGTGGTCTGATGATCTATCAAATAAGAACTTTTCATCGTCACGAAAATCTTAGTGTGTTGAGAAACTTGATTTATTTGTTTTTATTGTATTTTTTCAATTTCACAGTAGAAAACCAGTGATTGATATTTAGCATGGAGTTTTCTTAATCTGTAAGCTTCAGAGGATGGATATGGACACTAGATGTGAAAGTCAATTTTCAATTGTAACCGTGAGAAATTAGATGATCGTTGGCTAAAGCAGTTAGTGACATTAATTTCTCACTGGTTAAAGCAGGTAATAAAATGTCATTTTCTTGTATTGGAGGTCTTTGCTCTTTGCTAAATGCAGTTATTTATCCCTGCCTTTGTGTGTTACCAGGAAGGACATGTCATCTACGACAGTGATAGCAGGACTAACAGAAAGTGGAAGTACCCTCTATGAATGTTCCACGGCTTGATTGGCCTTAGATGTGACAGTAAATCACGAGAAATAAAATAGTTATTGCTTACCAGCTAGAACAATGTTAGTGATGTGCATCACTGTTTGAACTTTCATGTTCTAGTACTTTTGTTCCTTCTCTTTCTTTTGTAAAACATTAGGTATTATAGTCGTAGACGAAAATATAAAGAGTAGAAACAAAAAGATTCTAAATACATTTGCTAGGTGATTGTAGTTCTACTTTTGATCCTCTAATAAGGAACTTTTTGTCCTCGAACAAGAAAGAATACTCAAAGGTCTGTTAATGTTGTCATGTTTTGTCTGTAGGAAGATGGTTATATTTTTGGGAGCTCTGTCAAAATCTCTTGGGTCCATCATTGAATTGGCAGAGAGAAAGTTGCTTATGGATTTGAGTACTTATCTCTCCATTGGTGAGTCTCATCCAGCGCAAGGCATTTCGTTCTGATATGCATGGATTTGGGGTTGAGTGAGTGCATGTATAGTTTGGGGTACTCTTTGTGAGAACTTGGATATAGAGTTTCCCAGTTTTTCGAGAAGAGTGTATATATATATATATATTCAATTGTATAGAAATGTAAACTCTCTATAGAATGTGTTAAATACTGTTTCAAGAAAAGATGAGCAGAAATGAGAAAATGCCAACCAGGAAGTAGACAATAAAGAAATTATAGGTTTCTATACGAGCCTTATGCTTGGACTTGCAAGATGATTATCACTCTCAACCCCCTCAAATTGAATTGGTGGAATTCAGAATTGTGCAGGCCTTCCCATTATTATGCATGTCCTAAGAATGACCAGGAGAGATTTTCGAAGTTTCTCTTGTTCTGTTTAGCACCATAGACTATAACTAGGCACAAGCAAGTTCTCTTCTTTTTGATCTCTTTACATTTTTAAGTTGGAGGAAAGTGGGCCTGTGAAGGGGAGCCTGGGCGCAACTGTAAAAGTTGTCGTCGTGTGACCTTGAGGTCACGGGTTCAAGGCTTGGAAATAGCGTCTTGCAAAACTATAAGGCAAGGCGGCATACTATAGGCCCTTGTGGTCCGCCCCTTCCCCGGACCCTGCATAGTTGGGAGCTTCGTGCACTGGGGCTGCCCCTTTAGGAAAGTGGGCCTGTCCATAGTTATTTGCTGCAAATTATTGTGTAGGTGTCACAGTTGAGCACAGCACCTTTTGGTTGGTGAAATTAATTAGTACAAGGCTTTCTTCCACTTAGACTTATCCTTGTAGCTCCATTGACACGGCAAATTCTCTATCTAGCAAAACAGTTGATTGGCTGATTTGAGCATTTAGCCTCATTTCTTCTCTGGAAGAGGAGTTGATGGACTGATCTTGAGCACTGACTGTTATTTCTTCTAGTATAGGGGAACACCACTTGATTGTATCTTTACCTCCTGTGAGAACTTCTTTTCTTTTTCTCAGATAAAAATCACAGCATAGAGCATATGCAACCTTATTTCTTGTTAAATTTGCACGACCAAATACTGATATTCATTTGCATGACTGTTAGAAGAAATATATACTTGTCCAATTTCATTATCTTTGACAAGAACATATAATGCTTCCCCGAAAACCCATTGCACATTTCTTGTGTTAAAATTTCTCTGTAAGCTGCAAATTTGACTATTCTGACATCTGTGCAATTGTTTTGCAGGTTAAGGGCAAATCTTCTTGAATGTTTCAGCAGGAAGCAGCCAACTGTAGTTACTGCCTGCTATGAGGACGTCATGAAGAAGGATCCAACTTGTACCTATTCGTTAGCAGTCCTCATTAGAATGTATAAAGATGGTTTGTGCTAAATTTGACCTTGAGTTTGATACATGTTTGTGGCTTTCTCAAGCTTATCTCTTGGTCTATATGATGAAAAAGGGGCAGCCCCGGTGCACAAAGCTCCCGCCTATGCAGGGTCTGGGGAAGGTGCGGACCACAAGGGCCTAAAGTACACGGCCTTACCTTGCATTTTGCAAGAGGCTGTTTCCACGCCTTGAACCTGTGACCTCAAGGTCACACGACGACAACTTTTACTGTTGCTCCAAGGCTTTGGTCTATATGTTGCATAACTATAAGGACAACATGCTACAGAAGCAATGCAAAAGAGTGTCACAGATAGCAAGAATTGTCTTGCTATCTGTCACTCTCTTTTTTCTTGCCATCTGTCACTATCTTTTGCATTGCTTCTGTAGCATGTTGTCCTTATAGTTAACAAATTTAGCATCTTGACTGTTAGAGTTCTATATCTACCATGAAATTTGACTGTCACCTAGCTAGCCAAAGTGAAACTTGTTCAACACGGTTTCCAACTTACTCCATGAAACTACCCATTTTAACTGGTAAGCTGAAACAATGTCTTTTAACTTTTTGAAATTAGTGATTATGGAGCTGCTTAGAAAGACTAGATTCAACCTCACTTCTTCACAGATCACTCAAATAAGCACATTGAAGCATTTGACCAAAACGAGGGCTAAGCTGTGCAAAACAAATGTATGGAGATGGGCCATTCATCTAGCATTCCAAATTTTGAATACGTACTTGAAATCAGGGATTTTGTTGCTCTTCCAAGGGACTCTCAAGTTCATTGTTACCTTCCATTGGTGTGTTGTTGATATTAATTTCTACAAATCAGTAGCCATGATATTTCTTGCAGCCTGAATTATGTAGCTGTTTTACATTGTTAGCTCCAATTACTTCATTGATGATTTAATTTTATGCCAGCAGACATGAATTTAAGGTGTGAATCGATATTATATAACACACATCTATTGTATATATTTGCATTTGTACTCTGTTTAACTTTATTTTCATGGGAACAAATATTAAAAAATATTCTATTGTATTTTTTGATGATTTTCTAGGAAACTACACTATTGAGTCACTACTGGAGATGATAGCTTTGCATCTAGATGCTACCTATGCAGCAGCTGATGTGTGGAAAGAGCTTGCTTCATGTTTCCTTAAACTTAAAGACCTGATGAAATACCAATATGATGAAGATCAGATGTCAGTTGCTCAACATATGAATGACAGTGGTGCCATGCAAGCACATTTTACTTCTACATCTACAATTCCTGGAGTATTTACAAAGGAAGAGGCAAGAAAATCATGGAAGCTTCGTTGTAGATGGTGGTCCACTCGCCACTTTGGCAAGAATGCTTGCGCCTCAGAAATAAAATCTGGTAAGTTGACATTCTTTCCCAAATATTATATGCCATTTTCATTGTATTAGCAATCATCTCTTGATGCCTGTTGTAAACCCAAAGTTTTAATAGGTCATGTTCACTAACATGTGATATTGGTTTCCCTTGTTTTCTGAATGTACTTTTGGATTTACATGTTAAAACTGATGCTTAAGTAACAGGCTTTTACTCAAGACCTGTGCTGTTGTTTATGTCAGTATGACTCAGGACAGTCAGAGAATTCAATAAGCTTAGTTAGGGAAATGATAGTGGAAGCTGGAGATACATGAAGATAAGTGGAAAATAATGAAAAAGACCTCTAAGATGCTATTTCCTTTTTCTTTTTCCATTTCTCAGAAGACAATCAAACACTTGTCTTGTTGTTCCTTGATGGTGCAACTGTACTAGTCCCTTGTGAACCCTCAGCAACTATGGGTCTTGCCAACTCTGAACTACAACTATGGAAGCTTTAGCAAACAATGTTTTTTCTGTTGTCATCTGCATAAAACGAGTTTTTTTATATTTCAGTTTACTGTTCACTCGGACTACATATAAATTATTTGCTTTAAAATTTCTTTCAAACTATGCTTTCTATTGTCAATTTTATATCGTAAAAATCTACAGCAGAAATCTTTCCAAAGTGCTTGTTTGTGTGTTTTAATTTGAGTATCCCGTGGAGCTACAGTACTATATAGAACATGGAGATTGGGTTCCTCCAGTGGACTAAGGAAACGTCTGATCTTTGTTGTGACAGGTGATTTAGAGCTCTTAACTTTCAAAGCATCATGTGCGTCCCACATGTATGGCCCAGACTCTGATTATGCCAGAAGTGTCTATGGCACCCTGAAAAATAATCAGAACGAAGAAAGGTTGTTGATATTGCAAAGACATTTCCGTGATTGTTTGAATCTGATGGGAAATTTGAATAGAACAGCCAAATAAGCTCAAAAATGGAACTAAATTTTGACTGAAAAAAGAAAAGAACCGTGAAGTGATAGAAGGTTAATATTTAATGAGCGAGCATAGTGTTCTCGTAAGCACTTGGCTTTCTTAAGGTAAGTTACTTCCTGTCCTTTTCTTTCATGACTGTAAATTTCTAAATTGAAGCGTAGGAATATATCTGATATAACCAAATCACGTTCTCAGGCATGTTTACTGATTGATTATGGGGTCTAGGATGAGATAGATGTGGCTACAAAAGTGCCCAATCATCCCCTTTTTTTTTGGTGTCCGAGTAGGTACTACAATTTTTCGTTCATGATGCTTAGGATACCAAAAATAGGTAACCTTGAGAAATAAACGCATTTGGACAATCCTAGCCACTTGTTTTAGATCTTGAAAAAGTTAACAAAAATGGATGATTGTAAATTTAACATAAAGAAACATAGGCTAAAAACATCTCATTGGTATAAAATTTGACGTCCAGCCCATCTAATCCATTCCGAACATGATGCATGGGTTAGATCTAACAAAAATGGTTCAATATGCATGAAAATTGAAGCATGTACTCAGTCCTTTCCTCTTAAGCGTGTACACTTATTTGGTACTCTGTTTTTCTTTTTTTTTGGGAAGGGTAGTTATATTCAGTATGCTTGCTGTAGAATTATTGGTAATAACATAGTTTCACAGTTCTTACTTCCATCTGTTGCTCCTAGTGACACATTTTCATCTTCTTGTTTATTCTTTTCTTCTATTTTAATGGGCTCCATTATCCCTCTTACTCCTAGAAAAGAGATAATAATTCCATCTTTACTTATCCTTTTCCTTATGTGTAAATATGTACCAATAAACTTTTTCATTATTAGAACCTCAACCATGTGGATTTTAGTCCTATGCCAAATGTACCTCTTACTCCTAGAAAAGAGATAATAATTCCATCTTTACTTATCCTTTTCCTTATGTGTAAATATGTACCAATAAACTTTTTCATTATTAGAACCTCAACCATGTGGATTTTAGTCCTATGCCAAATGTATATTTCATTGGCACATTGATTCACTAAAAACTAATGGATCACTTTTCTCGGACAAAAGCTGGATGAAATGTGGCTCACCATTTCATGTTAACTGCAGTTGCTTGGTATCATGGAATAGCAAGAATGGTGCAGAATAGGTAGATCCAGTGCAGAGGATGTATACAAGACCAACCAAGATGACAGCAGAACTGATATGGATATGACATTTACTTTGAGGTTTTCACCTCAGATTGGAGTCTCGAAGGTTGTTCACAACAGCTAAAGTTTCATTAAATTGTCACAAAATCCAGTATTCATGCCTATCAAACATATATAAACTTATTTAGAAGAGAATAGTGGAGAGCAATGAGCTATTCCTAGATGCATCTCTAGTCAGGACAAGCTGCAGATGGACAACCAAGTTTTTAATGACATAGTTGGACAAGTCATGCAGAACATGTCAGCTTGAGGGGAATGCAAGAATGATGCACTTTTCATGTACTCTAAGCAGGGGCTTTCTTCTACATATCACAAATCAAAGGTCAGGTAAAAATTCTTAATATGAAATTTTTATGTGTGGAAGAAGGATTCCATTCTATTTTAAAATAATTCTTTCTCATATATCCTATTTTCTATAGTAGCTCATTACATTGACACTGATTGACATGTAGATCAGGAGCTTGTATCATGTATACAGCAATATAAAGGATTATCCTTCCTCTTCCCTTTCCCAACCTGGCTCCTGTTCTAGTGTAATTCAACTCTTAAAAGAAGTAACTGACTGCTGAAATTATTCTAAAGAAACAAAGCTCCCAGAACAAATACTTCATCTGAGCTCAACTTATTAGAATCCATCTCAGATACTCTTGCAAAAGAAGGGGTAGCTCAAAATGATCTAAGAGTTACTAGCCTAATGGTTCTTGACAAATCAGTATTTTGGTGTGTACAGACTCTTGCTTGGTTTCTTCAGTTCATTCTGCTTCGTACCATAGGCCCTTGTGGTCTGCCCCTTCCCTGGACCCGGCATAGGCGGGAGCTTCATGCACCGGGGCTGCCCTTTTATCATCTCGATCTAGTTTATACAGCCATAGGGAGGGCTTTTCTCCTATTATCAATAAACTTTGCTTTTCTCAAAAGAAAATACTTTAGAGAGATTCAGTGCGTGACTTTGTCTCTGTATATTTAGCTAATAGGGTTTTCTAGGCCTTTCAAACCTACTTCTACTTGTACCACATGACATTTTCCTTCAAACCTTGTTTTTTCTTGCCTTGCATAGATAATTCTGAAATTTTAGTACTTATTTTTATCATACAACATTAATTTAATGAATGGGCCTTAAAGGATTTGTTTTATAGATCCTCTCCTTCTTAGCCACAACTTCTAATTCTAATTGGGTATTTCCTCTCACCATGAATTCCTAAACTCTCTCTCTCTCTCTCTCTCTCTCTCTCTCTCTCTCTCTCTCTCTCTCTCTGACTTCCAATTCTAGTGTAGTACTCTTTTCACATTGGTTCAAACAGGATACCCACTTATATTTTGATTGGTCACACCATAATATACTTATCAGATCATACTAGCAACAGGCTCAGTTAGATGCAAAGATTATCGAAGAGGGCTTTATTTGAAAAGAAAACCATGCAACAATAATAATAAAAGTAAAAAGATAAGAAAAATCATGCTGAGTTAATAGAATGTCTCTCTTCTCAACTTGGGTCAACACAGTAGTTAAAATAATCTCAACAAGTTTATAGGATAAAGTATTTTGAAAATTTATTCAACGGCTTGCGGAATACATAAATACAAATTTTCATTTTGAGGACCTCTTTTAGGGATGGATAAGGTAAATGCACATTAATTCAAACCATGGGCAGACAATGGCAAATGCCGGGATGCATGAAAAAATAAAAGGGCAGGGCAGCCTTGGTGCACAAAGCTCCCGCCTATGCGGGGTCCGGGGAAGGGGCGAGCCACAATGGCTTAAAGTAGGCAGCCTTACATTGCATTTTTGCAAGAGGCTGATTTCACGCCTTGAACTCGTGACCTCAAGGTCACATGACGACAACTTTTTTTGTTGCGTTAAGGCTCCTCTTTTGCATGAAAAAATAAAAGAGAAGATAAATAAATTTGTAGTGTTATGTTTCTTTTATAGGGGTTAAAGAGGCTTTATTTCTAAACCACTAATTAAATGGCAGTTCTGGTGCCCAAGGCTCTTGCATATGTGAGGTTTAGGGAAGGGCAGATCATAAGGGTCAATGGTATGTAGCTTTACCTTGCGTGACCTTAAGGTTACATGCCTTGAATCACTAACTACTAACTGCATAACACGAGTCTTCGTAGAAAGGTGTGTATGGAAAACTAGGACAGTGCCATACTTGGCTATTCATCTTAGTAACGGTCTATTAGCTAATAAGTCAGCAGGTCCGTTGCCCTCGTGGTATTGCGAGGGACAATGAAAAAGAGGACATCGTTTGCAACCATCTAAAACACTCCTTCAAGCTCCGGAGGAATTTTCAGTGCGTTAATTTCCCTCCTTGTGCCGCCTCCATTACCTCCATTGAATTCCTTGGTACCTTCCACGGAGGGAGGGATGTGCAACTCACAAGTAATTTTGAGATGCAATCTCACCGCTTCCCATTCGGCATATATGTTTATTTGGTTGTTCAAATTGTAAACAATAAGCCGCAATGACATGTCCTTACGAATCCCTTGCCTCCGGCTCCTGCCGTTTTGGGATGGCCATTTGCCGCCCCATGAAAATTGAGCTTGACCACTGCCACTGGTATGGTTCGCACCACCTAACTTGGATTTTTTTATATCCAACCTTGAAGTTATGGGTTAAAGGTGTGGAAACAGCCTTGTAAAATGCAAGGTAAGGCTGCATCTTATTGGCCCTTATGGTCTGTCCCTTTTCTAGACCCTGCATATGTGAGATCCTCTGCATGGGGTTGCCCTTTACCCCCACTTTACCTGGTTTAATCCCCCTTTGCCCCCGTGCATTGAGCACATTGGCCTGGTTTTCACAAAAGAGGAGATTAGAGTGGTCCGAGTTGGCAATCTCACGTCCATCCGTTCTCCATCTCTTCCGTATCATAATTGTATTGCGAATTTGGCTCGGTTTTGGGCTAGATTATTCCTGACAGTGCATTTGTGCCGCACTATTTAGATTTTTTTTTTTTTTTTTTCTCAAGAAAATTATATGAGCGCCAAGGCTCCTATGTAATTAATTTATTAAGATTTTTTAATAAAATAAAATCTCCAAAGTTAATAGAAAGCTTTGGCCTGTAGCTATTATTTTTATAGATTTTTTATTGTATATAGTACAGATGAAAAAACTATGGAGTGTTGATAAATGTGGACGCCTAAAAGAGTTTACCACCAGACTATAGCCTTTTTTTGTTTTCTTTTCTAAATTTGCGTAGTTTTTCTTGTTTGGGCTCTCATGTTTAGCCTGTTTGTGAGAAAAAATGGTCATCTAATAATTGTGAGCATTTGGTTTCTCTGTTCGTCCATTCTTGATCAAATCATGAATTCCATCGAATTTCTCATATTTTTTCACTTTTTATTTTGGAGAACCGACTTCTTCCTTATACAATCATGTGATGAGGTATTACCCTACGGTGTTCCATCTGTCACATACTCAAATAATAAGAGTGAAATGGAAAAAGGAATGAGTTAAGTTTTAAGCAAAGTTTTGTGATGATCTAATCTTCTTGGAAAGCAGATAATAATTGGGGTTACACAAAATTGGAGCTAAAAAGGGGTAGTTTAATCTTAAAAGTGCTCTATTATTGTCAAGTTAACTCCCTTAATTGTGTATTGTACAATAAACGAATAGAATTTGTGTGTGTGTGTGTGTGTGTGTGTGTGTGTGTGTGTGTTCTTGGGAAATATATGAGTACTCTTATCCTATTCCATTGATCAGGAGTAACCAAAAAGCCAGACTAGTAGAGTCTCTCTTGGATTCTTGAATGCATTCGATAATCAATTTACATATGCCTCTCCCCATCAATCGGTACCAGTTGAAGTATTATAAATTTTTATATTTGTTTGATGAGGAATTTTAAAAAAAAGAAAGAGATAAACATCCCTCCATCGAAAATTAGATCCCATTCCTTGCCTTTCCTCTTTACAAAAAATGGAGAGATGAATTGATGGATTCATTAGATCCTAGTTGGTAATTGATGGGGCTCGAACCCATAGCTTTCGCCTTGACAAGGTAGTGCTCTAACCAATTGAACTATGATCTCGGAGAAATGAGGTGTACAACATGCGTCCTCTTATGATTTCCTTTGAAATCATTTATTTCTATTTTAAATCAAATCACCTTGTTGTGACAGAAAGGTGGGTTGGTTGTATACTAATAATATCTACGTGGATCTAGATGATAGTGAGAATTACAAAGATTATTAGTAATCTTATGGTTATTGCCAGTTGAGATGATAATCAATCTTTTAAGGACAAAGGATTTTTTTTCCCCCCTTCATTATCCTTATACTATAAGTATATTAATCTCATTCTTTTTAAAGAATAGAACATGTGGGAACAACAAGTATATAGATAGGGATATAGCATAAAAAAATTAAACAATCCAACAAAAGTGATTTTTGGTGTCTCAATAATCTAAGAGGGCCAAAACAACTTGTATGAACTAGATCTTCCAAATATATTGCCTAAAATTAAGAAAAGCTAAGAGTGTACTTCTTTTAGGCATCTACAGTTATCAATACTTAAAACCATAGTACATTCCTACAAGACACTATAAAGAATTTGCAAAATTTATGTCTGACATAATAAGTTAGCATAAGGAGAAAGATGATCTCTTTATTAAATGAATCTTAGAGTAAAACTATAGAAGTACCAATACAAATGTTAGAGTCTTGTAGTAAGAGTCCATGATCTATGGTGTGTGAAGAAGTTAGATGCATTGAGGGTTATGTCCGTTAGGAGATTTAAACCATTTATCTTGTTTCGAATAGTGTGGATAAGCTTCATGACCGTTGAATTCTTATACTGTATTTTATGTGAACTTTTTTAGATTTTTATTTTTTAGCGAGCTAAAAGAAGAGGATTGAAAGGAGCCTTAATGAACGGTAAAAGTTGTCGTTGTGTGACTTTGAGGTAATGGGTTCAAGGCGTGAAAATAGTCTCTTGCAAAAATACAAGGTAAGGTTGTGTACTATAGCCTCTTGTGGTTTGCCCCTTCCTTGAACCCTGCATAGGCGGGAGCTTCATGCACCGGGGCTGCCCTTTTACCCAAAAGAAGAGGATTGAATCATCCAAATGCATCAAGTATTGTGGGTGCCCTAATTTTAGTACATCAAACAAAATGAACAGCTTAGATGTTCTGAAAGAAATAAACATTCATCTCATTTTAAAGCATCAACTTCTTTGAATGCCTTAGAGGAAGTCCTTGCCTCTTTTTTTCATGTATGCTCAATCCAAGTCATTCATTATGTTCATAGTACTAAAAAATAAAGCAACTTTGAGACATCAATGCATTTGGATTATCTAACCACTTATTTTTTATCTTTAAAATGATCAGTATAAATGGATGGTCACAACTTCTTACTCATAATAAGTTACCGACAAAGATAAAGGTATCTATTGGACATGCATTGAATTTTGTCTCTAGCCTAGTTAAGCCATTTTCAAAATACTTGAATATACAAATAAGGGTTTTGACATGCATGGAACCTCATTTATACCCTAGTGGCTTAAGGTAGGTATAGGATGAACTTTGACAAGACTCACTGAAGATTATCATTTTGTAATAGTCAGGGGTCCAACAATTACAATATTGTGCGCTTTGGGGTGCTCATACACCCTTCACAACTTTGTTCTTCCCCAAGCAATGTGGGACTAACTCTCAGTTCCTCAGCCGTCTCCCCACCTACCCGGTCCCTAAGCCTTCACCTCTTCTCCCCTTAGGGAGGAACAGGCGTCCTTGCATGACCGCTCGAGTCCCTTGGCCATCTCCTATCTATGGGGTCTCTAGACTTTCTCCATTAGCCAGTGGCACCACATGCGATTAGCTACCATGCTACGAGGGGAACTAACTCTGATACCATTTGTATTAGTTGGGGGTCCAACAGTCATAATATTATGCACTTTGGAGTGTCCATACACACCTCACAGCTTTGTTCTTTTCCAAAGGAAAAATGCATTGTGACCATTAGAGTTCCCTGAACTCTTATAACCAGCCCAAATCCTTCTCCTCAGACAATGTGGGACTAACTCTTAGTCTCTCAGCAGTTTCCCACCTACCAGGTCCCTAAGTCTTCACCTTAGGAGTCCCCTGAAGAGCATGATCCGTGGTCTCCTTTTTTTCCATGCATGGTAGAATAATATTATTATTATAATCATCATCATCTTAGTGTTTATCATGTCTTCCAGGTAATTCACAAGAAATTAATGCAATTAGACCATCCTAACTGCTTATTTTGGATAAAAAAAAGGCAGCCCCGGTGCACAAAACTCCCGCGTATGCAGGGTTTGGGGAAGGGGTGAACCATAAGGGTCAATAGTATGCAGTCTTACCTTGTATTTTGTAAGAGGCAATTTCCACACCTTGAACCTATGACTTCAAGGTCATACGACGACAACTCTACCTTTGCACCAAAAACTGAATGGTTGCAAATTTTTTCACTAGGCAGCTGATGGACATGGAATTTGATCATAGCTATGGACGATATTCAGAACATGATGAGTGGCTTTAATGTACATGAAAGGTTATACCATGCCCAAAAAAGGAGCATGGACTTCAAGTGCGTGAACTCACATAAAATCCTTTGACATGTTTTTGTCATTTTTTGGATCCTAAAATGGCTACTGGATATCATATCTTGCTTTCATATCAAAATTAGATCCAGATCCCAATATTTGAATTCATTTGGAGAGGAATGCTGGGCTCAAAGGTCTAAATAGATGGCGAACGGGCCTGTATGACCACAAATTTGTGTACAGCGTACAAACATGCAGCCACCACTCCACGCCTGATCAAATATTTCCTTTATTTATGTTGTTGATTCTATTTTGAGAATTGCAATACCTTCATTAACGGATTGGAGAAGTAAAACACAAGGTGCATGGATAGTGCCATTAATAAAACTGTACCAGAGATGTCCCTTCCAGGTTTTACTGCACCAACCACGTTTTGCTATTATATGGATCGAATCCTCATGAGACTACATCCCACATTCTCTTTATATCTTTATTGCATATGAAATTCAGCAGACACACTTGTTGACATAATTAGAATTTGCAGTGCACAAAGAATCGCCCAATCATTTCGGATAACGCTAGCATCCTCTGTCTTACCACGACTATTGGCACAGAGTTAAGTCGATGCTTATTCCTTAAATACCAACATTGCTTCTTCTCCGAGAACTGTAGTTGATCTAAGGGCATTTGCGTTTGTTTCCTCGAGTAGTCAAACGGGCATAGCAAGGGCATTTCTCTAGGTTGCCGTAAGTGCCTGGAGGGACACAGTTGCACCTGGCACAGCAGGTCCCACAAGCCCTCTTGCAAAGGTTTGGCCTTGATGATAACTTACATCTTGCTCCACATGCTGTCCCACAATCTGCAATTAAGAAACCAAAACTACCTACTATTAGCACTGATTTATTCCTTAATTAACACCATACAAATTTATAATCAACCCAAGCCAATCGACAATTGAGGAAAAGGCTAATATTGTACGAGAACAATTTGACTCAAATAGGATATTTTTCACCTTTTCCATTCATAATAATAAAACTTATTATTTAGATCTAAGCCGTTCATCATATTCAAAGTACCAAAAAGAGATAACCCATGGGATATCAATGCATTTAGAACCACTTTTCTTTATGTATTTGTAAAACTAAAACAAATAGATCATCTTCATTTTTTTTAAAAAAAGGTTAAAAACATATAATAGGCAATTTTTTTTTATATCAAGCCTATTAGTACCATTCCTAGCATGATAAATGGCTTAGGTCTATATAATAAAAAGGTTTTTCTATGCATCAGAAAGAGGCGTGTACACTTTCCTCTTGAGTGTAAACTCTTTATAAATCCAAATGCCTAGTGGCAAATGAGCTTTTTCTAGTTCGGAATACCGTATCCATGTCCTCCTATTTTGACATATCTCCTTAAAGTCCGCACCTGGATTTATCGTTCCATTTATACCTGTCTCTATTGCACCATGGTATCTGCCCACCTGCACTATTCTAGATAAGAGATTGGCAGTGGAGATCAACAGTAGCAAAAGTTCGACCAATTATCTAGGGAAGAAGATGAGAGCTTTGAACCACTTTCCAAGTTGTGTGTCCAGCAGAGGAAAGGTTTGCACTTTGGCACAACCAGCCATGTCGTCTACATGCAAAGTTTAGGTGCGCTTGCACTAGCGGGAGAGGCCACATCTATAGCCCTACGTACAAAGAGAGGAATGATAAATGGAACCTCTTGGAGCCTACCTTTGCAAGGTCAGACTCCTTCACGTGACTGGTTCTATTTTAGATGTCTAAGTGCGTGTTTGAGAAATTAGATTTAATTGTTTTTATGCAGGTTCCTAGAAAGGGGCCGACCACAAGGTTCAATAGTATACAGCTATATTTTGCATTTTGCAGGAGGCTGTTTTCATGTCTTGAGCCCGTGACCTTAAGGTCACACGAGGACAACTCTACTGTTGCGTCAAGACTCCCTTTCTTTTCCCAAACTGGCACTAATATATTGACATGCACGTGGATGCTAGGAATCTGAGTGTCAACTTTCTTTACCAAAGTTTCTAGCCCACAAACGCTGTCATTTAGATCACCTATTTAGCATTCCTCATGGATCGGCTCTAAAAAAGCACTACACAGAAGCTCTATGTTAGCACCGCTTCCCTCGTCCCCTATTACTTTACCTCCGCTGATCGTTATTCTAAGCTGTTAAAAGGTGTCATAGTTGCTGTATGTAAAAAGGGCAGCCCAGTGCACGAAGCTCCTACGTATGTGGATTCCAGGGAAGGGGAGGACCACATAGTTTCCATATGTATTCAACCCAAATGACATAGTTCATGTGTCATCTATACATAGAGAGATATATCTTGATTTGAGATCTTGATTACAAGTGTCTGAAGCACCCTAATTCTCAGGTTGAAAGTCATAGATACTTGTAACAAAAACTACTTGTTAAAAGTAGCACAATAAAGAGAGCTCCCATTCCCATCCCCTTCGAACAGCCAAAAGTTTTAATTCAAAAGCACTAAATGGGGAAGAGGAAAATGTACCTATGCGCTGGAGGAGTTTCCGCCCTGCTCCATCCACAGCCAACTGCAAAATCATCCTGTAAGTCAAGCTTCAAAGCTACCAAAACACATACCAACTAGAACTAGAAAGAAAACTGACATCTACACCCTTTGTTTGATTAGATACACCCCCTCTACCGCAAGCCTTTTTCACCCAAATTCCCCACCAGCTATATCAGCCCATGCAAAACTTGGAAGAGCTAAAGTATATCGCTAAACATGGATTGGCAGAACATCCAGCTCAAAGAATTTGAATGAGAAAAGTTCAGTTTGGTAGTGCATACCGTATCAGATTCAAACTCAAGACGGGCCTCGACAAGATTAAGAACCAATAGAGCTAGAACAACAGAAACTAAGCAAATCTTCGAGGAAGCCATTGAAAGAGGGAGACAGAAATTAGAAGAGCTGGGAAAAGTGAAGGAAAGATTGGATACGCTTGCTAAACGATGCAGAGAGCCAGCTCAATATATAGCTTAGAGAGAGACCAGAACGTTCCAAGGATCTAAGAGTGCGCCTGGGGAAAGCGAGAAGGGGGTAGGTGGCCTCAGTAAAGTCATGGTAGGAGACTAGAGTAGTTCTTGCAATGGCTTTTGGTAAATGGTCGGCTTCCTTCGTGGCTGCCCATGTTTTACTCTTCGTTGACGCCAGAGAATAAAGCGTAGAAGAGATTTTCAATTGGTATTTTGGTGAAGAAAAATCTGCCACCTATATTTACCAGGACCCATACGCTTTAGTGTTCTTGTAGCTATTTTGTCTATTTGTAAAAACACGAGAGGGGCGTGGGCCTAGTATTTTTCGTACCCTTGAAGCATCTAAGAGAAATTAAGCTATAAAACTAGATCAAGGAAGAAGTACGCTTTCTGAGCCTACTTAGGAAAATCTGTGTGAAGACCCATAGATTGCATGAAAACTGGCGTAAGTATGCTTTTCCCCAGTTAATTATCCCCCAGATCTGTTCCTACCAGTCAAGAATTGCAATACCAATTCCCATTTTTTGTTTAAATGAACAACAAATCTTGATTATCACGGCACAGATGATGAAACAAGCCCAGCCGATCAAGATGGCTTGCAGTCTGATCTGTAACCTAGTCCTTTTCAGATGGTGATGTCTTCAGGGTGTGGGGCCTCTCAATTTGGTGCTGATGGAGAAAACATCATCTTGGGCAGGAGTGTTGGTAGCCAGAAAGCTATTAGTGGACCACGTGATTCGAAAGTAGGTCTTCATTAGGTGCTCCAACGACTGTTTGTCTGTAAGAGTACTGTGACAGAGGGGAAGCTTCATAATCGTCGTTTTGAGATTGCAGTTGCGTGTTTGGTTTGAGGTTGCATCCATGCATGCATCGTTTGCCTCCGTTTTCTTATGGGGCATGCATTATCCTTTTAAAATCCTCTTCTTCTTTTATTTTCCCTAGGATTCGCCCACACACCATGGATAAGTTAGTCTACTTTCAAGTTTATTCTCATGATATTCAAGAACGTACTTTCATTAAGTCCAGCAGTTCAAAGAGGTCCCGAGACTTTATTTTGTAGGCTTATTTGGTGCAGCGACTTGTTGTAGGTCTTTTCTTTTGGTACATGAGAAGATTTGTAGAAGAAACTATCACATAATCTAATAGACATATCCATCCTTGTTGGGAAACTAATAAAATTTTCCCTCTAATTGCAAGTAGAGTAGGCAAAACATATTAAAATCATGGATATCTCTTTGTCCATTTAAAATTCACATATGTGGATAGGATATTTCGATTGGCAGATAAAAATGGATCAAATCAATCCGATCCCTAAATCCATGATCCGCATGAATATATATATATATATATATATATATGAATATTCATTAAAAAGATATTTTAAGAAATTAAATTAGAAAATAATATAAATGGTGATGTTGACTTCTTTTAAAAGATCTAAATCATTAATCGTATTTGGCATTCCCAAAATAGGTGACCCATGAAAATATGTTGCATTTCAATGATCCTAATCATTTATTTTATTTCTTTAAAAAAGGAAAAAAATCATTGGCTTTAATTTTTAACTTCTATTACTTAAGTTATAAGAATCTAATACTCTTGAAATTTGGTACTTAGCCTACTAAGGCACTCTAAACAAGATTAATTATTTAGAATCTTTCAAAAGAAGTTACATTTGCAATTCTACATGACTTATGTGGAATGGATAGACAATCTGCAAATCCATGATCTACCCCTGGAACAAATAAAGATTGGGGTTTTTTGATCCACAATCTATGTAGATCAAAAAATCTAATCCGTATATGATTTATATCTACATAGAACAGATTAGGTTCAATCAATAGTCCATTTTGTTAGCACTGTGCATGTTGGTATCAAAAGTTTCACACTTTCGATATTTAATAAAATATTACTTTTCCCATGTCCTTAAGGTGCAAAATTAGTGTTTAAAGGGTTTTTAAAGTTATGCTTTGAAAATCTTAGGTGCTTTAAGCTAATGTTACAAAGTTATGAAAGAAAAGAAGAAAATTTGGACATGTGGCAGTCTAACAAAACTATCTTTCATAGGACCTAGAATTGGAGTGTTATTATCGGCATTTTGATTTTTAGCAATAATATATCATTTTAGAATTCAAAGAAATACCCTAGACAATTAAGTTTTAGAAATTTAACCCAAACTTTGAAAATTTAATTTTTTACTAGGAGCTAAGAGTTGACTTTTTTATCTTAAAATTAACTCTTAGGACTATTTTTATTGAGTTTCAATGGGAGTATTTCTTTATTTATATTATAATATCTTTAATAATAATAATAATTAAAATTAAAATGATATTAAGCAGTGCATGGGGTAGTTATGCTATCTCAAGGGTATTTTTGACAAAACACCTTGTACCCTCTTTCAAATAAAAATGTCCAAGAGGGCCCATGGACACCCCTAGTATGTTGACTTCTTTATGACTTATTTGCTTAAGTTGGGATGCCATGTATTCGTAACTCAATAATTATTCTATTATTAAAATATTGATAATGCATTCTAATTGCATCCTATCATATAGAATGTAATATGTGGAACACAAATCAAATTAAGTAATTAAGATCAAGACACTAAAACTTTTATGTGGAAAGCCCTTCTAGGTGAAGGAAAGAACCCCAAGATGTAGTCCAGACAAATCTTTACAAAGTAATAATAGGACTACAAAAGGCTTTTCTAGTAATCCTAAAGGAATTAAATCTTAAGAGACAAAAAAACCTTAGAATTATAGGAACCAAAATAGAAAAAAACTCTCATCAATATAGTCATAGTAATATCCAAAAACTACATTTTGGAGAAGTAAACTAGCTAGACAATGGATGTGTTCACCTAAATATCAAACAATTATTGATGAGAAATTTTATAGTAGAAGGCTTGAAAGAAAATTTCTTCTTTCTCCTTCTTCTTCAGCTCTTTTATCCAAAGAAGCAAAATCCTGAAAAGAAACTCTCCTTTCTCTATAGCTTTTCTAACCATATATAAGAGCTTGTCTAACCAAAAGAAGAATCATGCAAGAGGAGAGGAGAAACACAAATGCATTATTATTACCTCTCTCTCTCTCTCTCTCTCTCTCTCTCTCTCTCTCTCTCTCTCTCTCTCTCTCTCTCTCTCTCTCTCGTATTCTAATTTCCTCTATCTTCCTTCTTACTCCAAAAGAAAATGAAAATCGTACATGAGTTCTTTAGCCCAAACTACTTGTGGAATTGCTCCTTATAAGGGGGGAAGTCCCAACACTATAATGGGATGAGAGTGTGGAACTCAAATCCATGACTCGGAAATCAAGAGGATAGATGGTTATTTTCCCCAAATCCACTAGGCTACTAAGTATGTCCACTAACCTATTTTTAGTTTTATTTATTTAATTTTTTTAGTTTTTTTTTTCCAATGGTAAAATATTTCACATATGAGTCCTATAGAGTTAAAGCTCAAAAGTTGTGAGAAGAAGTCAACACCTTTTTTTTTTTTCATGGATGGTGAATGTTTTTTTTTAGATCTAAGGCTTTCAACATGTTTGGCATACTAAACAAAGGTAGTTCATGAGAAATCATTACATTTGGATGATCCTGGCCACTTGTTTGGTTCTTTAAATTTTTTTATAAAATTGGATAGTCTTGGTCTTTTAACTATAGGAAATATGGGATAAAAGCATTCAATGAGCATGAAATTTGGTCCCTAGTTGCTAAGCCATTCTGACATGGGGAATAGCTTATATCTACAAAAATCTTTGCCATCCATAGAAAAAAAAGGAGCATCAACTTCTTCTAGCACTTTTGCCTTTTGATTAATTTTGCTTAAAGCAGTGTACTAGAGACCCTTGTGGTTCGTCCCTTCCTCGAACCCTATATAGGTGGGAGCTTTGTGCATATAGGCTGTCTTTTTTTAACCATACTAAAGAGAAAAAGAGAAAGAAAAGTTAGTTATGTCCAACTTTGTTTCCTAACATTGATTCTAGTAATTGAATTAAGTAATGTGATCACTAAATCCATTTATACTATGCTGTCTATTATCTTAGAATTAGTATTACATATTTTTTTATTAGTACTAGGTTAAGATTTTACCTTTTTTAGAAGCGTTTCATTTTCCTTGCTATTTGATTAGAATAGAAAACCACATCAGATTATATTTGTAGGTTAGAGACTTAATTTGTGGCGACCCAAGTTTTTAAATCACATTTTCATAAATATTTGCAAAGATAGGGCCTTGATTTTGAAACTCTTTTAAAATGCAAATAGCGAAAATATATTTTCTTTGAAATTGATTTGTTAAAAACCCGAGTGCCACCTCAAATTACTTATCATACATAGATTTTTATATAAAATAAAATTTTCATTGAATATCAATAGAAATATTTTATTAAAATCAGGATCAATCCTGTGGTTCACATATACAACCCTGGTAGTCATTACATACCTTGTCCAAATATTACAATCCAAATTATAAAACAATCAATACAATCTTCCTCAAAGTAAATGCCTGAGCAGTAGTTCGGTGATGATTATCTTTAAGTCTTATCTGAGATATTGTAAACATTCAAACATTTACAATATCTTAGCAAACTATACTTGGTAGGGGATTTAAGAAATATAATCAATATATCTCAAAATCAATAGTTCTTTATATCCATGATATAAATCAATTTATACAATTGGATAAGCATTTTATCCTTCACTCATTATATTAATTATATGTATATATTACATATAAATAAAACCACTAAAAATCATGAATATAGTCAATATCACCAATAATATCTCATTTCCAAACTGATTTCAATATTAGCACTAGATGTTAATATATAATCATACCGTATTGAAAATTATCCTCTAATACAACATCAGTAATAACTTTTATAGCGCATCTTATCATGTTATAAAATAAGACATCTTATCATGCCATAACATAAGGCATCTCATTATACCATAACATAAGACATCTTATTATGTCATAATCAATTGCATTATAATGCAAAATAATCTCAATGACTACCATGCTTGCAGTCTCAATCCACACGGCGCACCTGGATAACTACTCAATACTCCACTGATACCACGGTGGAAAATACAGATCCATATTCATATGGGGGGAACCATAGCTGTCACAGTGTGTAATATCCTTAATTTTTAGGATAAAATAGGAAATTTTTAAATAAATAAAAATAAAAATTTATAGATGGAAATTTTTCCTGAAAACATAAGAATTAGAAAGTACTCGTCGATACGAGTCCAACGCCACCAAGAACGCAAAAAACGGAGCTCAAACGAGTGAGTTATGAGCCGTCAAAGTGGAAAGGGGCAAATTGGTCATTTGATAGAGACGTGTTAGACAGGGGTCCAAATTAATAATGGCACCCTAGTCTTCCACACGTCTCTACTAGTGCCGGAAAAATCGCAGGAGAGACGTGGGAAGAGATGTGTGGCCCAAGGCTCTAAACCCTATATCTGATCATCCTCAGGAGCCAAAACGCTCCACTTTGAGCGTTCCTCTAGGATTTTTAGTTCAGAACCCTAGCTTTGCAAGGTCTAAGTTTTTCGGAGAGTGGAACCCCAGCAACACGAGCAACCCCGGCCAGGCGCAAGGTAAGCCTGAAATATATGTTTTTCTGTATTTATTAATTAGAAAAAATAATTAGGAAAGCATTTAAAAATTAGGAAAAAAATCGGATATTTTTGGGAACCTGTGTGCATGCTACTGTTGGAGCGCGATTTCATAGATCAAACCTCGTCCGTTTGGAAATTGCACCGTCCAACTAGTGCAGAAGAGACCCAAGAGCAAACCCTTTAAATTTGGGAGTGATCCAACGGTGGATTTCTCCAGAAAACGTAAAAACCAGTACCTAGGGATGATTTTAGGAACTTGGGAAAAATCGTTTAAAAACTATGGTTTTTGGAAAAATCAGTACAAAAGGAGGGCATAAATGGATTCTAGAGAGAATTCTGAAGAAAATGGCGCAAAAATCACGCAAAACGGAGCTCTGTAGCTCTGCCGGAGACGACCGGAATCCGGTCGTCTTCTCTGGCATTGTCAACGGCGTCGGCGCCCTGGCGCTAATGCCAGGACGCACTCGGGGACGCACGAGGGACGACGTCACATGACGTCATCGTCGCACGCGTGCACGCGGGAAGGCGCCACTTGGCAGTCGCGGTGGGGCCGGGACGCTGCGTGTCCTGGCGACAATGACACACGGCGCCCGTCCTGTGCGGCGTCTGTGTGTTGGTGCGTCTTCGTGGCGACGGTATAAGCCGGTGTAAACCAGCGGAAAAGGGTGCCGCCGGTATAAACCACCTTGTGGTGGTTCGGCAGGCCCCATTTGAGGGTAGTTTTCACAAAAACTTGATTTCTGGGAGCTAGAGAGGTCCAAATCACGATCCGAAAGAGGCGTTGTGACCGTATTGACGACGCGGACCTAGTTTTAACTTAAAAACTTAGAAATGACCACTTTTTCTTTAGAAAAATATTAAAATAGTGATGTGACATGTACATGTGCACTTGAATATACTAGTTAAAGGGAGTTATTAGCAAGCTAGTGGTCTCACACTGAGGTAGGTGACGACAACTAATGTTTTGCCTTGATTTTTAAACCATGTTTAAACATAGCATCATGTGTGATCGTGTTTTAAATTGCAATTCTTATTTACCGTGTATTTCATGCGACATTGAGTACATGATGGTTATTCCAAATTGAAATCTTTTACTGAATAAACTTATTTCAAATGCTTTTACAAGCATGATGTAAATTAGTTATGCTTAATTACAGACTTATTTCTTATTATTATATATATATATAGGAGCATGCAAGAAATTCCCAACACTGAGGGAATATTTATAGGAGCAGACTTAAATGGCCATGTAGGAAAAGATAAGGAAGGATATGATAGAATACACGGAGGGTATGGTATAGGTGAACGAAACGAGATGGGGGAGAATATCCTCGATTTTGCTTTGTCATATAACCTATCCATTGCAAATACACTCTTTAAGAAGAGGGATGAACACTTAATAACCTTTAAAAGTGGACTTCATAAAAGCCAAATAGACTTTTTTCTACTTAGGAATAATGAACGATCTATATGTAAGGATTGTAAGGTGATACCCGGTGAGAGTTTAACCTCACAACATAGGTTAATGGTTATGGATATTCATATCAAAAGATGGAGTAAAAGAACTGTACTTAATACACATCCAAAAACTAAGTGGTGGAACTTAAAAGGAGAGAAAATAACCTCATTCAAAAATAAGTTGATGGTAGAAGGAAATTGGAATTATGAAACAGTAAATACCATGTGGAATACTATGGTCGAGTCCATTAAGAAAGTGGCAAAAGATGTCTTAGGAGTATCTAAAGGTAAAAGGCTATTAACAAAGGAAACATGGTGGTGGAATGAAACAGTGCAAAAAGCTATTAAAGAAAAACGAATGCATTCTAAAGCATGGCATAGGAATACAAATAATGAAAACTATGAACAATATAAGAATGCTAAAAACGTTGCTAAGAGAATAGTAAGTGAGGCTAAACTTAAAGCATATGATGAGCTCTATAATAGACTAGGAACAAGAGAAGGTGAGAAAGATGTGTTTAAACTTGCAAAGGTAAGAGAGAACAAGAGTAAGGACTTAGAGCATGTTAGGTGCATTAGAAGCGATGATCAAAGGGTATTAGTCAAAGACGCCGAGATCAAACAAAGGTGGGAAATCTACTTCCAAAAATTGCTAAATGACAATGGCCCCGAGAATAGAGGAATTGAAAATACTATAAATCTAAATAACACCGGATATTATAGATATGAACGTAGGATTAAAATGCTTGAAGTAAAAGAGGCCTTGAGAAAGATGAAATCGGGAAAGGCCATGGGGCCCGATGGAATACCAATGGTGGTTTGGAAGCATATGGGAGATATTGGGGTAGTTTGGTTGACCAAGTTGTTTAACAAGATTATAAAATCAAAGAAAATGCCTCGATGAGTGGAGGAAGAGCTCTATTAGACCAATTTATAAGAATAAAGGAGACATATAGAGTAGCACTAATTATCGAGGGATCAAACTTATGAGCCACACCATGAAACTTTTTGAAAGAGTCATTGAGAAGAGGCTACGACATGAAACAAGTGTATCGGAGAATCAGTTTGGTTTCATGCCTGGGAGGTCTACCATGGAAGCTATTTTCTTACTAAGACAATTAGTAGAGAAATATAGGGAGAGGAGAAAAGACCTACACATGGTCTTTATTGACTTAGAGAAGGCTTATGATAGAGTCCCTAGAGAGTTAATATGGAGGGTGTTAGGTGTTAAAGGGGTTTCTCGTGGGTATATAGACATAATTAAAGATATGTATGAGGGAGCAAGAATAAATGTTAAGACCACTAGTGGCGTGGACCGGTGATTTTCCTGTCACTTTGTCGGATTGCACCAAGGATCGGCATTAAGTCCATACCTTTTCACATTAGTTATGGATGAGTTAACAAAACATCTGCATGAGGAGATTCCTTGGTGCATGCTATTTGCAGACGATATAGTCCTACTTGATGAGACAAGGGAGGGTGTCAACATAAAGCTAGAGCTATGGAGAGAAGCGAGAGAATCGAAAGGATTTAAAATTAGCCGAACTAAGACAGAATATATGGAATGTAATTTTAGCAAGGAGAGTAGGAGTGGAGCACCAGTCAAGATTGATAACCAAGAGGTCCCCATGAGAGACCACTTAGATACTTAGGATCATTGATCCATGAGAGTGGAGAGATTGAGAGGGAGGTTACCTGAGAATCCAAGCAGGTTGGAACAAATGGAGATGTGCATCGGGGTTTTATGTGATCGGCGGGTGCCACTCAAACTAAAGGGAAAATTCTATAGGATGGCTATAAGGCCGGCCATGCTCTATGGATCGAGTGTTGGGCGGTTAAGGAACATCATACTCATAGGTGAGTGTTGCGTAAATGAGTATGTTGAGATGGATGAGTGGTAAGACAAGAAAGGATAGAATTAGAAATGAAAATATTAGAAGAAATTTAGGGATAACACCAATAGGTAACAAGATGAGGGAGATTAGACTTAGATGGTTTGGACATGTTCAAAGGAGGCCAACAACGGCACCAGTTAGAAGGAGTGAGGCAATACAAGTTGAAGGTTCTAAAAGGGCAAGGGGAAGGCCCAAAAGAACGTGGATAGAAGTGGTGAGGAAAGATTTAAAAACTTTGGGACTAAATGAAGCCATGGTATTTAATAGAGTGGAATGGAGGAATAAGATTCATGTGGCCGACCCCTAATTGGGATAAGGTCTTGATGATGATGATGATGATATATATATATAGAAAATGCATGGATTTACATGGAAATGAGAATAGAGGCTTAGTAGCTGGTCCTTTTATAGGCTAACCCCAAGATGAAGGACATGTCTTGGGGATTGCAAGCTATAAGTGCTCTTATGTTTTAGCATATACATATGATTTTCGTGTTTTATATTTGATGACGGGTGCTCTCGCCCGGTGGGCGTCATGCTAGGAGGGATAGGGCCGGCCACCCACCTTCCGAGATTATGATGTGATGATTTTGTGATATGATAGACACCTACCCATAGATGGTATTCGGTAGGGGTTTGATAACATGGATAGTCCACATTACCGGTCTGAGCCTTTCCATGGGGACAAACGCTAAATCTCCTGTTATGGTGTCAACGGAGAGTGGCTGTGGTTTATACCCATGGAGGGTTGCCACTGCAGTATGATGGCCCATATTCTTGTTATGTGTGCATATATGATAAGCATGGTTATGGATGTTATGCCTGGGTGTGACGACATTCAGAAGTTGACTATGAGTACTCCTGATCAGTGATATTAGTACGATGGTAGGACCCATTACCTTAGGGTGCCCTTATTCTTGTTGTATGCTCCATTTTATTGATTCATGTCATGTTTTAACTCCGTGAATTGCATGTTTTAGCATATGGAATAAATTGGCATTTATTTGAACATGGCCTTATGATATCACTATTTTCATAAATGTTAGACTTTTCATCAGTGCTGTTCATTATTTCTTTCATTTATTACATTAATTGTCTATGTACCTACACAAGCGATAGCTTGCTGAGGCATTGCTTTGTTTTGCAATGCCTTAGATCTCGAGCGCGACACCAGGAAAGGAAAAGCGGTTGATAAACCTTGAGAGCTGTTGAAGACTAGTTTTCCCTATAGTTTTAGACAGTAATGTAAGTCATTAGAGAGGATTATCATTTGAATTTTATTATGAACTGCATACTTTATATTTGGATGTGATTTGGATGTTTGGACATATGTTGGACATTTATATGGAATGGTATGATGGATAGATCCTGGGCCATACCATTATTGTGTTTTGGACATTTATTTGATTTAAAATAAAGGCGCCGATTTATTTGATGTTGATTTATACGCGGATTATTTAATTTACATGTATGCTATTTTGAGAAAGGAAAACTAACACCCGGAGTTTTAAAGATAGGTTTTAGTAAAATGTTAAATAAAGCTTTTTCTCATGGGATCCCAAATGCTCTTATTTAAAATGCCATTAAAAAAAAATGTCTTAAAAATCCGGGGTGTTACACAGTGGCAGCCTTCCCATAATTGCCCCACCTGACATTTTGCCTCTTTTTGGGCATGGCATCATCATCATAATCAGTTTCGGAGAGTGGGTGGTCAAACCCTGATAACTCTTTTAGCATTGGCATCCCCAGGTATAAGCCTGTCTTAAAACAAAACCACAGGCCTCCATACTTGTATGAAAAATAATATTTCATACTATAGACTGTGTTTGGTTATAATATGACATGCTTATAACTATTTCCTTAAGATTTGGGAGTCCAACTTATATAGTTAAAATTTTCTAATTCTACACATTAAGTAATTTCATAATTACTCAATCAATCACTTTGTATTCATTTCAACATCATTTATTGATTTATAAATAATTTTAAGGCAATTATAATCAATCTATAGTTACCAGGATAAGATTATTTATAAAATACATGTATCTTCTATATTGAATATATGCTTAAGATCCACCTACGTTTACTTTCAACAATCTATCTTCTCATTGATCTTGATCATCATATTCTTCATTTATTTGTTAAATTATATATATACAGTCATTCCTCAACTCATTTATACTTCATAGTTATTCTTTTGATCATCCTTACATAGGATGATTTGGATCTTTTTCCTTGGATTATATTTATCAAGAGTCTAATATATTGATATACATTTGAATCTAATATTCATACTAATTCAAAAACATAAATAATAACACAATATTATGTTTCTTATTATTCTTAATCATTCAAGATCTCCCTATGGATCTTATTTGATCTTTGATTATCTTAATTATCATTTTTATTAGGATTAGATGGCTTACTATTCTTTTATGATCTTATTATTATTCAACCAGCTAATGTTTTACTGATTGAAGATAATTTATGCACTCCTAATTCTAGACAGCTCATCTTATTTTCAATTGACTAAGGTTTACTAGATAAAAGATGTTCACGGAGTGATTAATTCAATCCTCATGTAAGGAGGCATTTAAACCCTACAAATGTCACTAGAAAGTGGGGAAAGAGCAAGGTTCTATTAAAGAGCCCCCTTAACCACAATGTTCAGCATTTACTAGGTGACTTTAGCTCAACCTTCATAAGGTTCCTATGAGCATTAAACCCTAAGTACTCTTGCTATTTGATTTTAATTAAATCCATGAACATTTAAAATATCATTCATGGGGTTTATTATTCTCCTAATTTGGGCCAAGAAAATGATATTTCTTATATTGTCCTACTAATTATAGCCTTTACTATTATTAAGTCAATGTCCATATTCATTGTAAATGCTCATCAATGTCTATTTTTATTTAATTATATTTTTCATGTAATTTACATAACATGAACATTAAAGTGTAAATAAATAAATTTAACAATGAATATATCTTATTTGTCCATTTTGATCCCATGATCATATTCTGATAAATTTTCATCCCATTAAGGGTTTAGATATTGATCTTTCATTTTTATTCATATCTATCACATTCTCTTAATGTGATATCATCACTAGATCATTGATGCATCTCATCATATGATTTGATCTTTCTTGATCCAATTGATCAAGAAGATTTTAAGCTATTTTATCAAAATTAAGGGCATAGATCTCGATCTATCCCAAATTAGCCACATTAGGCCATTTATTTCTCATGATCTTATCATTAGATCATAAGTCATACTGATTCATAGTTTCTGATCATCCTTGATCAATCTAATCAAGGAGATTATTATGTATTTTCAAGGATATTGTTTCTTTTAATGGTCAAGATCTAAAGATTTGCCAAATCAATTACATCCAATCTATTTCTTTAAGTTATCACATCATTAGGTCACTAATGGATTAGAATTTTAAGGTCTGATCATATTAGATTTGACTGATCTTGGGAATTAGTACCACTTTTTGTGATTTATAGAAATTTACAGGCAATAAAACTTAAATTTTATGTTTCTATTATATTCTACTTTTCACTAGAAATTCAAAACTTCTTTTCAATATTGAGTTGGAGTTAAAATGAGCTCTGAATTAGATTTTTAAGTTTTCAGTCAAAACAAGGGCCATATTCAAATTGGGTTATTCAGATTGATGGGTCGATCAGTGGTCCACCCCCTTTATTGGTGATTGCAAGTGTACGGGGAGGGTGACTTGGGATAGGAGAGACGATCCGATCTAGACCGTCGGATCACCCTTTTTTCCCAATCTCCCAAATCTAAAAGAGCCATCATCTCAAATTTCATCCCCTGGGGTTTTTGGATCCTAAGAATGCATCCAACTACTCAAAATATCCAAATAACATTGATTTACATGAGTTTTCAAGATAGGTAACTGGTACAGGATCCACCGAAGAAACTTTTCCAGAAAATTCATTCCGGTGATCTTCTTGCCATAAAAACTACTGGAATAGATAGAGCGAAGGATGAGGAACCTACATGTAGCATTCAGAATTGAAGAATAAAGCCGACAAGGAGAGATCCATACCAGAAAATATAGGGTCGCTGGACTTACTGTTTTTTGGTGATTTTACCAGTGAACACACCTTCGATCAATCTAGAATCTTAGAGCTTTTATAGATCAATCAACCCAAACCCATCAAACGGTGGAGATTGAATTCTAATGGCCAAATTTGGATTGCTAATTGAATTAGGGTTTTCAGGCAGAAACCCTATTTAGTCGAGGACGACGAGTTCGCAGGCATGCCCAACGCTCTGTGAGGGAATATTTCCTTCGGTGCGTCTACAGACGTGCTCTGCGGCTATAAAGGGAAGAGAGAGAAAAAGAAAAGAAAAAAGAAAGAAAAAGGAGAGGAGAGAGAAAGAGAAGGAAAGGGAGAGGGAGAGAGAGAGAGAGTGTGGAAGCTTGAGAATTTTTGTGCAATTTTGTGAGAATATTAGGGGGTATTTATAGGTCTATTTGTGGATTATGTTAATTATTTTTTATTTTAAATAATTTTTCAACTTTTTTATTTAATTCAAAAGAAATTCATCATCATATTTATTCTTCATCATTGATATTTCCTGAGCCGGCTGTCCACCAGCTTACCTAATTTTTGTGGAACCCACACAAAAGTGAAATGACCATTTTACCCTATGGGTAAATGTAAATTCACAAAAATTAAGAAAAATTAGAATTTTTTACCTGAGCTTAGATTTTAGCTTGCTTACAGTCATTCTGACTGGTTTCCAATGAATGACACCAAATATCTATGTTTCAAGATCTGATTCTTGTTCTAAACATTAATATTATATTAAATATAATATTTTACCTTGAGTTTTGTAAAAATTCTAATTAATTCCAAATAATTTAAAAAATTAGGGTTTTCACATAATTGCAGCCAATTTCCTTTACAAAATTCTCACCTCATTGACATATGAGTCCAGCACGAATTTATTTAGTCTTTGGACTAACAAAATTGATTATTAATATTAGTGGCTTATTTATTGTCATTTACGTGGCTTCCCATTATTTTGTGATGTATAGGATGAATAAAAATTGAAAAAACACTGAAGTTGGTAGATGAATGTGCTGCAATCAACACAACCTTGAAGAAAGCAATCTGACACTTCTGAACAAATCAATCACACTTGAATATGTCATTGAATCACCTAAGGAAACTTAGAGCTTTCTTGAAGTCAGTCTCAACTTCCTCTTTTATTTTATTTTACCTTTTGAAAATGAAGTTCAATTTTAGGCTCTTCGCTTCATTATTTGTAGCTAACCTTGGTACAAGGAGGATAATCTTGTAGTTAAAGCATATAAAAATAGTTTCTTGTCAATTTACCTCTTTTGTCTGTCAATATTTGTATGGTTGATGTATTGCAGAACCTTCAAAGAAAAAAGTGTATAAATAGGAAAATAAATGGGTAAAGAGGAAGAAAAGAGAGGCTCCAACTTGATCGAAAGATCAAGTAATTTAGATGAAAAATGGTTTAATTAAACACCTAATTTTTGCTTTAGACCTATTCAACAAGAAAGGACAATGTTAATACTCAAATAATAGGTAACACATTTTCTTCATAGCAACTAAAGCACGTAGTGTATTCGAGAATTATAAAATCAAATCATCACTTCAAATGACACAAACTATTGTAAAGTTCAGATTACGCTTGAAATGTCTGAACAATCTAGCTTTCATACATTATAGGCATGTCGAGTGAGTTATGACACTTATAAAAATAACCTCACCCAACAAATCAGGAAATTTTTTCGAACCTTTTTCTAAAGATCATGCAGTTGTCTTGGAGCTCATAGCAGGATTTCAAGATTTTTTAAAGAATTTTCTTTCCTTGAATATCATTTTTTCTAATCTTTTGAACCCTAAGACATGTCTACAAATCTTATGGTTCTTTAGATCAAAACAAATCCATTCCAATTTTAGTTGTTTATATAAGCGGCCTTTTGTTGAATTTAAAGGTAAAATATGACTTTATTGGACTATTATGCATGTGATCAAACTGTTTTTATTTTAATGCTTATTATTATTCAATTGAAATGACTCTATTTTTATTATATATATTAGCTCTTTTTCATTTGCAACACTTTTTTGCCTTACAGGCAACTTCCCATATGCTGCCAAGGCAATTCTCTTTACATTTCTTCTATTCTCTGAATAGAGTTCTCAAGTGTTTGGTTTTTTAGATTTTGTCAGATTTGTACATTCTCCATTATGTTTTTCTAAGAATCTGCACATTTTGGTGTTCTTCTACTCATGGAGTTCTTTGGTTCTTGATTTCTTGTTAGAAAGACATACCTAAGTGTATTGCTCTTCTAGCATTCTAGTTTATAGAGTTTTTAAACTTTTGAAATTCTTCTTGTTTATACATGCTTATGTTATCTTAGTATTCTTTCTCTAATTGAAACTTTGGATTCTTAATCATTTGACCCTGTCTCTAAATTGTTCTAAGTTCTGATTGTATTTATCTCTTTGAGATTTCATTGGATTTAAGAATAGACTTTTGAAGACATTCATATATTCAAGACTAAAGTACTAGTCTTAGTTTGATACTGCAAATCATTAAGGGCAAAGATTGAGGCTGCTTGGTTAAATCTATTGAATCAAAAAATCAGGTCCATTTCCTACTTTAATTGCACTGGATCATTAGGATCACTTGCCGCGCTCCCATGCTTATAAGGAAGTCAATAGCTGGCTTAGTGGCAAATAACAGGAGCCAAGATAGTTAGCCATCCATGCATAAGTTTATTATATCATGTTTCTAATCCGTAAGTTCTAGAATAAAAAAAAAAGAAAAGAAAAAGAAGTTTGTCACATCTTGCCATTCCCTGTGTTTGTTTATCAGCCGATGACCCTGACATTGTTAGATAAATACTCAACACACCTTGAACATATATGAACTCTAATCTAAGATGGAGACCACTCATGTACCACTGCACGACGTTCACAGACCTTGTCTCAAAGTCCCTTAGAGAACCAATAGGCATAGAACGAAAATACGCAAAATTTAAATGAAATATCGGCTTCCAGCTTTATCTAGATCAAATCAAAGATGGTGAATGTGCTATTTGGTACGGAGACAATGGGGTTGCTTGGCAGGGTTAGCGACGACTGTAAACAAGTAAAGGGGAAAAATGAACAAGTTGTGGCACCGTTGGTCACGGTGATAACTTTCCGTGTCTTTCCCTAGAGATTGTTCAAAGTTTTGAACCAAGCGGCCTTCTAGAAGAGCAGCCTCGGTGCACGGAGGTTCCTGCATATGCAGGGTTCAGGGAATGGGCATACCACAAGGGTCAATAGTATGCAGCCTTATCTTATATTTTGCAATAGGCAGTTTCCACACCTTGAACCTGTGACTTCAAGGTCACAGAAAGACATGCGAAGACAGCTAGAGACAGTCAACCATCCGATAAGTGAAATAGGACATCTCACACTTCCTCCATAGTAAAGGCAAGTGTCACCTGATCAAATACTTCCTTCATCAATTCCTGATTTCATGTGAGGAGTTTGGCTGCATCATCAGCGGATTAAAGGCAAAACACAAAGTGAATAACGTCCACAACTACTCTCTCCGTAATAATATCCCAGTTTTATTCTACCAACGAAGTTTATTATTTCATGGATCAAATTCTCATAAACTGTCTCGAGCTTTCTCCTTTGTCTTTACATACGAAATTCAACATTCCATTTACGATGGAATAACTAGAGTACTGAGATGACGTAGCCACAGTGCATCAAAGGTGCCGTATTTGATCAAACTGGCGTAGCAGGGGCATTTCTCATGGTTTCCGTAAGTGCCCGGAGGGACGCAGTAACTGCCACAAGCTCGTTTGCAAAGGTTAGACCTTGAGGATAAGCGACACCTTGCTCCACATGCTACCCCACAATCTGTGATTGAAAATCCAAAATGGTCGTTACCAACAACTTGATAGTTAACAACACACACAAGATTTATTTTGCATGCTTTTTATGATGAAAATGGATCAACTGGACTTCCTCGCTCTCTCTGTCTCCCTCTCATATTTCATCTGGTGTGTATAAAGCCAAACGGGCACTCGATAAGTATATGCTGGCTGGATGTTTGGTGATCCAACCCACTACTCTTCTGAAAAGGATAAACAGCATATTCGGAGGACGTATGACCTATGCGCTGGGGCAGATTCTTCCCTGTTCCACTCGTCGTCAACTGCAAAATTCACCCATCTAACACGTAAATCTCAACGCTGCAAACAATATATAAGTAGACTAGAAGAGGAAAACTCAGATCTACACTCCTTGTTTTTACTAAATACACCCGCTCTCCTAGAAGTCTTTCCCATTCCCTCTACCAATTCAAAAACAGCCATGCCGAGTTTCAGCTCATAATTTAGGATAGATCATCTCTACCTTATCAGATTCAAACCCAAGTAGGGCTTCAACCAGACTGACAGCTAAGAGAACAAGAACAAGCGAAAGCAGAAGAACCCTAGTGGAAGCCATTGAAACAAGAAAGAACAAGGATTTCCTGCAACACAAACTAATGTGCTAAAACATGGAAAGTCTCGTTCAATTTATAGGAAAACGAAAGAAAGAGGCAAGGCTAGAAAGGGTCCAAGGATAAACGAGAGCACTTGGGAGAAGAACAGGACAGACAGCAAAGGGAAGGGTAGGTGGTGCTAGTAAAAGCAATGCAAGGAAGAATAATAATGGCTTTAGCTTGCGTTGAATCTGGTTTGGCCGGCTTTGTTCGTGGCCAGCCATGCTCCACTTCTTGACCCTACACAACAAAGCTGTAAGGAATGTTCTTTCATATTTGGCGGATGATGGAAATTGATCCATGAAACCTTGTTTATGATTCCACTAGCAAAGGATGAACCTTTCGTATCTCCTTCCATCTTGTCTATGGATCGTTATTTATATGTTCGATGTTGGATGAAACCATGTTTATCGTGGAGTAGCATTATTGATAGCCTGCAAGTTTAATGATCTTGGTTAGACGGTTTTTCCATGTGAGCGTGGAAAGCTGATCGTCAGGCAGCTAAATCTTGTTGTTGGTACTGTATACTTAGTCGATCTTGCTTTTAACTGAGAAAGAAAAATCTTAATGGGAAGCGTCTGTCTTGCTCTTTCCTGACTGCTATCCTTTGAGCCCACTGTCACGGGCTTACTTAACAAGACCCGTGATCAAGGCTTGCAGGCTCTAAAGGAGGTTTGCTCAACTCATGGACGTGGCCTAAAGGACTTAGACTCACGTTCTTGGATTTGTGGTGCAAAGCTTGATTCTAGAAAGCCCAGTTTCTGGAAGAGTCCTTATAAATATCTAGAAAAAGGTAAAACTTAGATATTTATAGAAACTTTTAGAGAAAGTTCTAGAAAGATCCTCAACCATTAGATGTTTAACACATAATAATCATAACCATCCATTGACGAGGTGGATGGAGGAAAGTATAAATAGTAGTTAGCTCCTCATTTGTAGCTTAACACAGCTTAAGCTTAGTTTAGTAAAGGTCAATACATTGGAGGGTTTCATTTTTGAGTTCTCTTGAGTTCTTCTCATTGCTTTTGTGGGTGAATAAGTGAAGTCATAGCAAGTGAGAGTCAGAGCGGAAGGCTGACTTGTGCTTTGCAAAGGAGTTACATACAAGTACCGCACATGTTTAACATAGATGAAACTGGAACCCTGTGACACCATGCTATTACTATCGGATGATTAGAGACCGTTGATCCAGTAAGCCTCTACAGCATTCCAGCATCATATGGAAATAATTGGTTCTTGTTGGAGTTCATCTTGCCGATGAGATAGATTTCCGGTTAGCATGGGAAAAGGACCACGCGGGTCGCCTTTTGACGTCCACAAGTTCAAAGGTCTTGATCTAATTACATACATACATTATCTGTAAGTCATGATCGAGGGCGATGTGAAAGGGTATCTTCAGTTGCTAGAAGACTTGATATCCCACTTGGTAGTTGACAGTGCTGCGTTATATGAATAGTCCTGATCAATGATCAGCAGGACAAACGTGCCCTCATTTGTGCCGATGGGTGAAACACGTACCCACCAATGGTCAAGGTAATTCCATGAATCAAATTAGAAAGATGGGTGAAATGGGATTGACATTTAACAGAACATTTCTCCTTTGATTGCACAATCAGTATCATCCAATTGATGTGATTTTTGAGCCATGAATATCCTACAGTGAAATAAACCAAATGACTCATAACCTCAATCATATGTTAGAGTCGTGTCATCCACCTCCACTTCCAATCATATTCCTATCCAAAACCCCGCTTGTGCAGTTGGACAATTACTCTGGTGTGTCCACTAGGTTGATCCTTGCTGCCTTAACAGGGTAAAACTTCACTCAAGAACTTCAAATCAATAGCTAGGATTATAATAACCGTTATCCATGCAGATGATGAGTCAAGGCTAGCCAATCGACCTGGCTCGTTGAAGTCTGAGGAGTCAGATGGTCATTTTTAGATGACTTCATACTATAGACTCTTGTAGTCTGTTCCTTCCCTGAACCCTGCATATGCGGAATCTTTGAGCACTGGGGCTGCCTTTTTTTGCTTTCTGGGCTTGGGCCTACTGGAGATGGAATCATCTTGGGCAGGCATACATGTTGGTAGCCAGACAGATATTTCTGGGCCATGGAACTCAAGAAGTAGGTCTTCCTTTGGTGCTCCAGCCACTGTTTTCGTCTGTAAGAGTCCTGCCAGCTACAATTAAGAGGGAGAACCGAAGCTTGTCATTTGCGTGTTTGGTGTAGGTGCTTTCCATGCATGCATTGTTTGTGATCTTTTATTTTGTGGGGCCTTCTCTTATCATTGTGACCTTTTTTTCTTTCTCCTATAAAAGTCAAGAATTACAAAGTAAATCACTCTCACACAATTTAATTCTAAATCTAATCCCTAGCCAAAGAGTAAAACAGTAACTCGAAAAAAAAGCTCAATCTTAATGTCGAGTTATCTGCTACCAGCCGTGCTAGACGTTGTTTGTAGTATGACTCCCATTTAATGTTGCTTTCCTCTAGTTTTTCCCCATAGAACCGGAATATGGTCATTTAGTTTTATTGTTTTTCTCATTATCTAGGAAAGAAGATTAAGGGGAGCCTTGGCGCAACGATAAAAGTTGTCGTCATGTGACCTTGAGGTCACGGGTTCAAGGTGTGAAAATAGTCTCTTACAAAAATGCAAGGTAAGTTTGTGTACTATAAGCCTTATGGTCCACCCCTTCGCCGAACCCCTCATGGATATTAGTTTCGGGGAAAAAATGGTGGCAATAAAAATAACTTTCCTGAAATTTATTTTAGTGCAACAATAAGTCTCTCTCCCAGTTGATTAATAATAAACTATCTTAAAAGCATAATTCTTTCTTCAAAACAAAATATTGAATTTAACACTGAACAAAATGAAAAAATATACTTCATAATCCATCTAAAGTACTGAATTTGACAGCAATCTAACCTACGCAAACATAAAGAAACAAAATAAGTAATATTATTTTAGACGAACAAATGAAGGGTAGCCCCGGTGCAGGAAGCTCCAGTTTATGGGGGTCCGGGGAAGGGATGAACGACAAGGACCTATACATAGCCTTACCAAATGAAAAAACCAAAAATTCAAAAAATAAAGTAACAATTAAAATTTATATATCTCAAAGTTTAGAGTCTTTACTCATTATCTTTAAAGATATCAATAACCATAAAATCAATTATACCTAATAACACATGAAAAATAAAAATTGAGTGAAAAACAAATAACAATTAGCGGATCTTAACCAGATTTTAAGATCATCCAGCAGATTATCTTCTTTGATCATGTCTATTTGCTAATAAGTTTCATCTTACAAAATTAGTTCTTATCAAGCATTACAAAATAGTTAAGGATTTATTGAGCAATATATTCTCATTTAAGATGTTTTATCAATAATTCCTATAAAAATGATAAAAAGGAGCAGTTTTTTAGACGTTAAAAGCATCTCATATACATGCTTTGGAGCTACTAGACAGCCAGAGCAATCAAATGAAGGGAGATGAATCCTCCAAAGGTGGGCCTCTTTATTGAAAGCAATTCCATTATAATTCACAAGGCCCACAACTAATGAACTAGACTTTAGCGTTTTAGTTGAAAGGAAAAAAGGAATGAAAGAAAAGAAGAAGATTCAATTAGAATTCTAGGGACTCAAGAAAATATGCTAGGAATCACCCAATCAGGGTAAATTTTGGGCTTCTAAATATATTAAAGTTAGAAAATTCAGATGAATGAGCCAGATCAACTAAAACTGGAGTCCATTATGTGTAAAAATGGAGTGTCTCATTGAATCATTCCTCACGTATTGATCTTAATTATTTATGATCAGACTCCATCCTAAGTCATCATATCATTGTCAAAATCTTATCTCAATTAGGTATTGGCTACATGAATCTTGTTTTTTCAATCTCCTCTATTAAGTCTTATAGTTTTATTTATTTTTAAAATTTTAATATCTTTTCTCACCACTTCTATTTATATTCTTTTAGGCCTTTTTTCTTGTTCATGTTCTTCGTCAAGGCTATATTATCATTGCTTTTAAACGTTCTTAGCCGCCATTTTCACAATCATGAGGAATAGTAGGCAGAGGGCCCCACTGCGGAAGATTTTCTTGCGTGCACTATCTAAGCCGTCACTATCAGATGAACGGTGGGGATCGCCAAACTGCAAAACCCGCATGGATTTTGCTACATCCATCAAGGCTAAATTAGTCTGCCAATAAATAAACTAATTCAAGTATTTGTCCCCGACGGCTATCTTTGCTATGAATTCGACGCTAAAAGGCTAAGCATTGGAAAATCAGCAGGCTGCAACGGTCATATGACCGTTGCCACATCTCCCAAATTCAAATCCTTGAAAAACCCTCACAATCTAACCCTGGCAACATCTCATTCTCTCATTCTCTTTGCTTTCTTCCATCCCAAGTTCCTCCTTCTCCCCTCCTTCATACTGCCGGTCTGAGTCCGGCAAAACTCCCCCATTTTCCGGCCACTGAAACTTCCTGCCGACAGAGAGAAGCCCCTTGGAAAGAACCCCATCAAAACTCTCCCAATCTCATCTTTCAAAGCAATGGAAACTCCATCATCAACAAGGAGAATTACCAGATCACGAGCTTCTGCATTGAACAACAACATACCCATGTCGAGTAAGTTTTAGTATAGAGATTCAGAAATCCCTCTAAGTTGTCCAGTTTTCTTTTCAATCTTTCTTGACTGATTCTTGCTTCTGTGCAGGGAAGAAGGATAAAACAGAAAAGGTTCTTTCAGGGTCAAGAAGAGGGAAAACAGAAAGATCAGCCCTTCTTGACATTACAAACGATTCTCCCATTGTTGGTGTTGTAATGGGCAGTGATAAAACTCCCTCTTCTATTGCTAAGAATGTTGGTAGGCCCAAGAGAACACCTGGGTCTGGCGAAGCTATAATTCGTGGACAAGTTAAAACTCTCTTACAGAAGGTGGAGGAAGAAGCAGAACTTTCCAAGATCTGTTTGGATCAACGTCCATTTCCTATATTTCAAGGGCTTTTGAATTCTCCGGCAGGACTTCTTGCTCCCACGCCAGCTAATACACCTCTTGTGCTGAACTTGTCCAATGGCAATGGGGCTTTGATGCCGGTTTGGTTGCCGGTGAAGGAAGAAGAAAAGAACAAGCTTGTTGATCAGGTATGCGGCTTTTAGATTTTTCTGAAGAGATTTTTATGTTTTCTGTTTTCTTTTCTCATCCGGGTCGATTTGTGTTGATCAGGAGATGGACATTCAAATACAAGAAGCTCTCAACTCTCGCGAGAGTGTAATAACTCGGGCATTACTGTTTGATTCCCCTGGAAAGTCAGGAGCCTCTGATGATTCTTCCACAGTCTCCTCCGTGGTAACATTCGACGTTAGTTGTCGTAAAAAAAATTCGCCTGATGAAGATGATTCCTCTGATTGGTCTCTCCAGGTGAATACGAGTCCAATTCGTGACGTAGAAGAGGAGATAGAGGATGAAGAAGACTATGGTGAAGAAGAAGACGCTGGTGATGACGATCTGATAAATGAGTTATGTGAAGGACTGGTAAATATTTGTGTTCAAGAAAAGAGAGTATTGCCAAAGTTTACTGGCCGTCATACCCGCTTTATCTACAATAGTGATGATGAAGCCATTGAAGGAGAGGAGATTGCTGTGGAGACTGCTTCACCAAGCGTCTTGCGGTTGAAGGGCATGCCTACCCCTTACGGGAAGCATCTCCGCTTTCCCGAGGGAGAAGAGGATTAATTTTGATTGGATGAAAATGGGAAAACCATTGGCTTGTGAGATATCAATTTTGTGGGTAGTGTCTTACTTTGACACTGTTTTGTGATTTTCAGTTCTCACTTGCTCAAGGGTGTTGGTCTGTTTATTGTTGCTTTTGCACTTTAATTCATGAGAATACCAATTAGTAGCCTCTACTGGATCTATTTATTTTACTTTGGAAATCCAGGAGAAAGTGGATTTCATTTCCTTTTATTCTTCTATTAATTCAGTAATGGAAAAGAAATCTTTCATTTCGGAATTTAATTGACTTCTGAGTTACTAGAGAGTCTGTTGCCAGTAGTACTTATACCACCGAGTGAGCCAGCTTCTCACTTGTTGGAGGAAGCTTAATAAGAGAGCCAAATTGACCTTCTGATGATCGATCGCCAAAAATACCCTTCTTGTGAAACCGGTAGGGTTAATACCCAGTTAAAAATTTGGTTGACTGAAGTTTTTTTCTGCTTCTGAATTCCGAGTTTTTTTTTAATCCTTTGGGGTATTTGATTGCGAAAAATACCTTCTTGCTAACGAAGCATTGGCGATTGATTTCTATAACCGGGTTTCGGCGAATTGATTATGGAGACTACCTTTTTGCAAGCATGGTGGAGATCCGGTCTTAAAAGTTCATTGTTAGAGGTTTGTCCATTACAGAAATCAAGCAGGGGCTTACACAATTATCAGCTTGTGAAAATGAACTGTTTCTCACTAGAATTGAGATAACAGTATTTCCCCCCCTCAGGGATCATATTCTTAACGAGCCATGACAATGAAGGGAACATAGAAACCAAGCGGGATAGGTCAAAATCATAATTTACGTCCTTCACCAATGATCACACAAGATACTCCGGAAATTGTACTTATACTTTTCCGACGGTTGACCTTCAAATTGTGTTGGATAATCTGCTCTTTAATAATGTAATACAAGAAACCTAGATATATACTAGGTTGTTGAAGGGAAGAGGCTTGTCAGACCAGATTCCTTGCAAGAATTCCCTCAAAGGTAATTCCTGGCCCAAAAGCAAGTACCAAACCCCACTCAGAATCAATCCCCTCTCCCATCTTCTTCATCTTCAAGCTCTCCTCAATCATATACTCCAGCACATAGATAATTGTGTTGCTACTAGCATTCCCATAGTCCATGAGAGCCCTCCTACTAGCACTCAGCTTCCCAGGCAACAAATCGAGCCTCTTCTCCAACCTATTCAAAATAGCAGGTCCACCTGGATGTACAGCCCAAAACATCTCGTTATACTGATTTTCATCAAACCCAATAACATCCATCAACTTATTACAGAACCCTTCAATATGATCTTCAATTATCTGAGGAAGGTCCCTCCCTAATATGAAGTTGATCCCTTCTTCAGTGAGCCTCCCATCAATCGTCTTCTCAGTGTCAGGCAAGAAATGTTGGATTGCTGAATGTAGTTCAAAGAGAGGTGTTTCAAGACCGGGAACTGGGTCTGATCCAAGAATCATGGCTCCTGCTCCATCTCCAAAAAGTGCGGCCCCAACAAGATCATATGGACGATCTGCACTTGGAGGTTTGAATCCTATGATTGTAGTTTCCGAAGTCGCTAGTAAAACGCGGCTGCCCGGGTTGTTTTCTGCTATGTCTTTGGCTACACGAAGTCCGGCTACACCACCAGAGCATCCCATGAAGTAAAGCATGACTCGGCTTACCTCGGGGCTTAGTCCCAATCCCCTTGCGAGGTAGAGATCTCCCCCTGGTAGCCTGGCTTCACTCGAAGAGACATAAACTAAATGAGTTATGTCTGAACTAGGCCTTCCCCATTTGTTAATGCAAGCTTCGGAGGCTTCAATGGCCATCTGAGTGACTGCTTTGTTGGATATGTCTAGGCGCTGCTTCACTGTGGGAAGGCCTTCAACAATTAGTTCCGGGTATTTCTTCAGAATCTCGTCTGACATTACCACATACCTTGTTTTGACTGTTGTTGTCTTGCCTACAAACCAAAAGCACAAAAACACAAAAGAACATTAGGAGTCATCGTCCGCCAAACCAGGACAGAATCTGTTGCTGTATGTAATGCAGAACATTAATTGGATCATGCCCTGTGATCCTTCCGATAACCCACTCTGCAAAATCAATATCACCGATCTTGTTGAAGTATAGATAACTGACGCACTAGAGATTTCGTTGAAAAAGTTGATCGTGGGTCTTATTACTATTAGGCTTTATGAATCAAACAACATCAAAATCAGTCAACGTGTGAAACAAAAGCTCTTCTCAGGATAAGTTTGTTTTTGCCAGTAGGCCCCAATGGTGCACTATCAAGATCGCCTGATTAATCCTTCCATAGTAACGCAACTGACCAGTTAGTTGTTTTTCTGGAAAAAAAATTGACTGTTGGTCTTATAAGATTTAGACCAGCATGGAGAAAATTTCCAAAATATGGTAATGACAGGAGATAGACCTCAACAGGTATAAGAAGACAGGAATCAAGAGTAATGTGGGATCCTGCCAGTAGGTCCGGAGGGTTAAATCTCAAGATAACTTGCTGGATCCTACAGAACTACCGCAGGTTGCCCATAATTGTTTCCACTAAAAACTTTTGTGCCTTATTATGAAGATGGCAGAGAAGAACATTGACAATTTTGCAATTTTCCCTTACTATGGATTTATAGATAAGAACACTGAAAAACGTCGCAATTTTGAAGTCATAATTTAGTAAAGGTAACTGCCTGGATCCTACCAAAATATTGAAGCCAATAGATAAGAAGTTTTCTTCTGAAAATATTTGAATGGTATGCAGATTTGAAACCACAAGCTACAGGTTGTGAGACACGGGATTTAACCAACTAGACTAAGTGGTCGAACCCAGTTTCTAATGAGAAATGAATGTAAGTGTAACTATGAAGATGACAAAAGAAAATTTGAAAAATCTGCACTTTTTCCCAAATATTATAAGTGATAGGAGATAGAGACAGAGCTAGGAATACAGTAATTGAGAGCAGTAATGCCGAATTTTACAGAGTCGAGCCAGCTTTTGCTTGAGTTCGGGGTCATCACACTTAGTGTTCCTGAAGTAGCCATCTACAAGGAACTCTTGCATCACTAGCTGGTGTGGGAACGCTTTGCCAAGAGCCATGATTGTTGCTTTTCCTGGTCCAGGTTTCTTAGGAGAAGAAGCCTGGTCTTGAGTGCTCATGATCACCATTTTCTATGGGAAGGTCTCTGAATGCTCAGTGAAATTGGCTATTCAATAGTGATTCTGAGGAAACAAAGTTGAGTTTGTTGTTATATATAGAGTTGGAATGGGAGCTTGGAAACTCTAACAGTGAAAGATGATGTCGTTATTATAGGGATGGTGCTGTTTCCTTAATCTTCCTTGTCAATTAGTTGACAAGTGCAGCTTGCATGACCAGAGGAAGTAGGTGGAGATCAGGAGAGGATGGTTTTGTGGCAGCCAGCTTGGCCTCAAAGGCTCCATTTATGCAATCAAGTCTTTGATTTTGTGGCCGCCCAATAGATGAATATCCGGATCGTCCCACCAACGAAACATTTTACCAATTTTGCTCTTGTGATGCATCAAAGGACTCGGATCATCTGATCAAAGGTTAAACGAATAGTGCCGAAATGAAACTTGCAAGATTGTTTGACCAGCAGATGTGACAACATCCTGTTAGGAAAATGCCTAACAGTTCATTCACCATCTTTCTAGCTTTGGTGGAAGCAACTTGCGAAAGTGTGGTTTTGTGGCAAGAAGTCAAAGACCCCCGTAAGCAGGGTTGGTGTTGAAGTCCTGGCTACGTCTCTCCCCTTTATTTGACCTTTACAACTTTGTGATCATGAGCTTTGGCCTTTTCTTTGATTTTGTTTAGCTATAAACAAAGTAAAAGGCAGCTCCAGTGCATGAAGCTCCCGCCTATGCAGAGTCCTGGGAAGGGGAGGACCACAATGGTCAATAGCTATAAACAAAGCCATGTACTTAATTTTGTTTCCCTAGTAAGCAATGGGGCAACTACCAACATGTAGTGGGTCTTGCCTAGTTGAACCTTTTGAAACTTTTTCACATTGTCAAGTTAGGTATTATCTTGACTTAGACAAGTTATTACAGTGACAAGTTTCTAGCAGTCAAATGTCAAATCTAGGTAAAAACTCTTACCACGTATGTGATTAAGTACAGTAATCTAGTTAATGGCCATGATTGACTAACTGTTATTCATAACAGGTCCTTGAAAGATGGCAAATTTCATTTGTAACTGCTACCATTGAGTTTAGCACCGAACAAGCTGAAGACAGGAGACAGAGATCAGGCACATTAGTAGAACCTTGCAGGGTTGAACCATGTTAGGAAGAACCAAGTAGTTCATCTTGACGAACCAGTTTTACACAATTCATGGTCTCTAAACCATTCATCCAGCGGACCACTTTTTTGGCTTTTTTCCCCCTCTCCCGGGCTGTTGGACACACAGAAACCCATGAGGAGCCTTGAACCGTGACCTATCAGGGTAGAGGCTTCTTATGTCAATAGGCTAGAAGGTCTTAGCTCCACAATCATGACATGTTACCTTTGGTTTGCTCATTATTATATTATTAAAAGAACTTTTGACAGTGTCTCAAACTAGTACTCACTAGTGTTTTGAGCTGTTGCTAAGGCGACACTTTATCAAGCTCATCGTGAACAACTAACATTGCTGACCCCCAGTCGGGATAAGGTCTTGATGATGATGATGATGATGATGATTTTGAACCACTAACATTATTGGGCTTGATGATGCGCATAGGATTTATGCCCATCCGGGCCTTGCATTTCTACGCTGGTGTCTCCATATCATTTCCCTTCCCTCAGGGTTTGTCAGCAGAGGCAGAATTGAATTCCATGTATGGTTATTAGATTCCTCGACTAGGTAAAAATGCACCTGTAGGTGATATCCACCACATTAGATTTCATTAAAAAATGCACTCCACAGAATGGCAGACTAGCCCAGATACTTCAGTTCTATCTTTTTCTTGGAATATTAGTTTTGTTAATAGTGAAGAACAGCCCTCCCCGTGCCAATTAGAACCTTTAAAGATTTAATCCAAGCCTAACTGGGGAGGTGAAAACAGAGAGGCTCTGTACATCACCTGCTGCTTATATTGGGATCATTTCTGACTCTTTAAGTCCCTCTAATGTAAGCCTTCGGTTCCATCTTGTCTAACACTCTGTTAAGCTTTTCTTAGTGAAGCTTAATTGTTGGCATTTACAGGCGCTTCTCACCCTTAGCGAAGCTTAATTGTTGGTGCACGAAGCTCCCTTGTATGCGGGGTCTGGGAAAGGAGTGGACCACAAGGGTTAATAGTACACAGCCTTACCTTGCATTTTGCAAGAGGCTGTTTTCACCCCTTAAACCAGTGACCTCAAGGTCACACGACGACAACTCTACCATTACTCCAAGGCTCCCCTTCTCCCAAAGTACCAGACGTGATCATCCTAGATATGCCATGTGGGACATCTCCATTGATTGTTGGTGACGAAATCTGGTCTACTTTCATCTGCTTATTCTATTTGCTGCTAATATTCAATCAATTTTGACTTATTGGTGGATAAAGTTTTTGAATTTTTTCCTCTCTTTCTGTGGGTTGGAATCCATTTCTGAACCTACTGAGACGGCATAATGCATGCCTTTCTAACTAGTAAAAGATAACAAGGGCATCTTCATGTCATTCTAATTTTAACAAACTTAAATACTACTAGATCTGTTTTATTAATAATCATTCTCAAATTTGATGAATGAAAATGACATCAGAACTGCCATTTAATTTCTGTAGTGACATTCCACTCTTTGGTATCCTTTTTCCCTTTTGCTTTTGCTCCTAATTTATACTTTGCTTCACACCTACTAAAAGCTAATACCAAAGTTATCTTCAGCAGAAGAAAAAGTGTCTACTAACCAAGTTAATTACAGTGCCACCAAAGTGAGAAAAAAATTGCCCATTGCAGGGTTAAGATTGCCTGGTGTATGAGATTCCAATTTAACATGGGGTCCAGCGGATGAGTGGTTTGGATCACCAATTGCTGGTCCCACGATTTGAAGTATGGCACTGGTTTTTCAGAAAATGAATGAAAAATGAAAAAACCCACTCCGATTTGTTGTAGCACCCCTAGCTTGAAGTGGTTTCATGAAGGAAACATACTCAGAGCACTAAATGGGGGTGCCTGGTTGACACAAGCGGCAAATTCTTCATCAGCCAAACAAATGAACCCAAAAGTTAGGACTAACCTGAATTTAAGATAATTAATTTTGGATTCTAATAACTTGTTCTTGTCATTGGATCTTCCAAGACCAGTTAGAACAAAGGCTGTAAATGTCTTAAATTTAGTCCCTTTAATCTTCACCTTGTTACCTTCTCCTATGATGTAACGTTAATATCAAATAAAATAACGGGAAATGATATTTCCAGCCCATTCTTTGCTGTTTCACTTTAACCCGTTACCTTTATCTGTCTTTGTTTTTTCTTGTTAACACCTGCTTTTACTCGGATTACTAAAACAATGCAAGGTTTGGTTGGACCAAACCAAGACGTGAGCAACTAAAGGAGAAGAAAGGATAAAGATTGAAAGAAGTGGAAGATGGAAAAGTCAGACTTCATTCATAACATGAAGACGTTGGTTAAGATTTTCTCTTCTTCTTTTTTTTTCTTTTAGGTTAGACAGCATATATACTCATGCACAAACTCGAACCCTAGTCACCTCGGTGAGAGACTCCTCGTGTCACTAGGCTAGAAAGGTTTGGTGCCTGGGTCAGTTTTCTGCAAACCTGGTTCATTTTTCTACTACCAACTACTTGTGGTCACTATAATTAATTGGAGAGATTTTTGGTCCACGTACTGCCCAATACGTGACTCGGAGGATTAGTGGTTTGGATTACCTATTCTCCCTCAAGTACTTCAGCTGCACGCAAATTGGACAATGATCCCTACCATTAAACTTTTCGGTTGTCTTGTGCAACGGTTGAGTTGTCACTATATAACTTGGGGGTCGCAAGTTTGAGACACAAGTTAAAGCTGCATACTTTAAGCCCTTTGTGGTTTGCTCCTGAACTTTGCATACGCAGGTAGGGTAAAATATCATATGCATGTCGATTCGCTTTCCACATAAAGCCCCACAATCCGCATGGAATTGCCAAGGCATCTCAAAATATACACAAGAGAGAGTATTGAGAATCATCCTTGAATGTTTTCGATGAACATGCATGTTTTCGGCATACGGGCGAAGTAGTAGCTTCGTGTTGGTGTGTGCTTGCTTGTGTGGCCCTTCTAAAAGGCAGTTTCGAGTGTACGAAGCTTCTGCTTATGTGAGTCCGGAAAAGAGGTGGACCACAAGGGTCAATAGTACTTAGCTGTATCTTGTGCCGTACTTCTCTCAAGTACAAATGTTTGTGCTTATTTGCTTGCTTTACCATCTCAATGTCAGGTTTGCATATATTACATGCCTGCTTCTGAATCTAGCATAGTATTTCCTCTGAGAATTGCCAAAACGATGGTAACTGTGTAGGTTCTTACCCAGCATGCGTGCATGTCATTTTCTAAGCTTCATGTTTGCTACTTCGGATGAGATGGTCTATTGTTCTATTGTCTGCAGTGCAAACGGAGTCCAAATACCTCAACTACTTTAGCTTTGTCACATCACTCACAAAGCATCTAATTCTAACAATCACTCCACTCACATTTTCGCTGCATTTGGTGTCAAATCAGTTTGACTATGGTCCTTCCACAGCTGCCTCAAGAATTCAGAACTTAATTCCGTTGAAGCCATGCCAACTTAAAGTGCATATTCTACTACCTGGTAGGAATTGAATCATGTTGCATATGTTATGGAATGCAAACTTAAGAGTACAACTATCAAGAAAGGCACTTTTTTGCTTAAGCAAGAAGTACAAATCAATGACTTCAGCGTGGCACTTTTCCTTGGACTTGTATTTTCTTTCAACCAGTTCCAAAACAAATGTCATAAAAATAAAAAGAAGAAGAAGAAGTCCCAAGCAAAAAGTGCCATATTAGAAATCATTGATTTATTCCTCTTGCTCAGAGCATTTTTCCCTATAATTTTTTTTCTAAGCTTAGCACTTAGAATGACTTGGCGTACATGGTGTATCACTAAAAATTCTCACTCCATATATTTGCAATAAGCAAAAACATAAATAAATAATACAAAATGATCTCATTTGTGGGTTTTTATTAATCAACTAGAAGTGAATATATTTATCTGACCCTTTGCAATGTTAATTATATGTCACTAATAAAAGACAAAATCTGTAATTATCAACAACATTCTTTGATTGCATTCCATAGGCTTAAGGTTAGAATGAGCCATCGATAAGTTTTATAAAAGTCATGGAGTAAAAGAGAACCATAGGCAAAGTATGACCAGCCATAGAGAGGACCAAATAATAGTATGTCATAAGGTTCCAAGATGGCAAGGTCATAAGCATACATGGTTTTGGCTATCACGTGCTCAAGTAAAAAGACTTGAGGAGCATGACTTATGCCTTATTAGACAAAGTGTCTATTACTACATAAGGGCTTAGTATTAAGCTATGCGGACAATTTGTCGACATGAACTAAGAATTAGTATTAGCCAATTGTTGACTTAGACATGGAGGGTCTAAGTCAAGCTGGTCAATCCTTTAGATACAACATCATGAATAAGACCACATTGGTCTAAAGCCCATGATGGTTAGTCATACTCATCGTCATAAGTAAACAAGGACCTGGATGGTTTAAGCTGGAGTCCTAGGGAGCATAGACCTAAATAGGTCATGACTTTATCCTCAAGGGACCAAAACCAAGTCACAACTTCAGTGAGATAAGACCAAAATAAGTCATGAGTGGAACCCCTAGGAGTATAAAGTGGCTAGACTTAGGCTCATAGCTCTCCTAAATAAGAAAACTTAGTTTCTCACTTTGTGAGTAGAGAGAGAGAGAGAGAGAGAGAGAGAGAGAGAGAGAGAGAGAGAGAGAGAGAGAGAGAGAGAGAGAGAGAGAGAGAGCTAAACTTCTTTGAGAGTTCTTCTTGAATTTGGATCTGATTCTGAATTCCTATAATGGAGGGAGAAACCCTATTTATAGTTTTTGGTGCCTTTGTTGTTATTTGGGCTACTAATGAGGCTCACCAAAATAGTAGCTACCATAACTGTGATGCTATTCAAAAAGACTCTCATAACTGTCCGGTGCCAATTAGAAGACTGCATGGCACCGATAAGGATTGTTTTTGTAATTGTGTGAAGTGTTGTTTTGTAACCTTTGACATGGGATATAAGCACCAAACACTTTTATTTGCTGAGTTCTAATCCGGGTTGAAGTGAGATGTTTAGCATCATAAGAAAAGGGAACAAGAGCATTTGATGCCATTGCTTCTAGACTTGATCTTAAAGCAATTTAGGAGCATTTGTGTGCCAACACTACTACACGTCATCTTTGAGGCAATTTGAGAGCATCAGGCGCTAATGGTGCCAGACTCCAAGAGGCAGTTTGAGAGTGTTTAACACCATTGGTGATGGACTCCTTGAGAAGCAAATATGGTGACCAACACCATCTTTCATCTAACATCATTTGTGATTGGTGCTAGTTGGGTGTAAATTGGTGTTCATGCCGTGAACTAACATAAAGTACTTATTTACATTGTAATATCATTTCAAGTAAATATTATTATTCTTATTTGATTTTATTTACTTAAGACATTATAAAGTAAATAAGGAAACATTTCCACTTGAATTCAATAAAAATAGTCCCAAGATCTAATTTCAAAAGGATAAAAAGTCAACTCCTTGGGCAAGTTTTATAAATCTCAAATGCTAAGGTATTTCTCCATTGTTAAAATCTCAAAATTTCTAGAATGACATATTAATGCTAAGAGCCAAAAGTCCTATAAGAAAAATAAGTCTTTAAAAAATAATTTTGTCAACTAGTGGTATGCTATAATTATTCAAAAAACTTTGACCACCAAATGGTATGCCTAGTTATTGTATTTTTTTCTCAAAACTTTGTGAGTAACTTAAAGTACTTAGAATTTTGAGCCTAGTCTTGGAAATCCTTTGGAGACTTCTTTGTGCAATTATACACATCAACTTAGATTAGCTGATTAGTGACAATTTGCATTTTCTTCTGCCTTGATCTTCTAGCATCACTTTTTTTGTTTAAACACCTCTTATGTTAGAAGATTATATCCGACATTATTTTCATTGTCAATCTTAGAGCTTGAGATGAATTTTCAATGTTAATTATCAATTTAGGAAAGTCTTTGCTAAATTAGGAAAAATAGAATTCTTACTTTCATATGTTATTTTTAGGAAATAAGAAACCTCATTTATCATTTTCTACTTTGCAAACAAGGGAATTATCTACTCCACTTAATTCAATTAATTGTAGAGCATCAATCAACCTACTTCAAACATAGCTTGATGGGATGACTTAGGTGCCCTCGCCCATGAACTTGGTAGTGGGTATAAAGTTGCACATGAAAGAACTCGCCATAAATCTTATGGACAAAGTGACGTTGTACTTAGAAACTTAAATCATATTTCATTTTTGGTAACACCTAGTAGAAAATGACAAAGCAATTATAAGAAAACAAATTTAGAAATAAATTGGTCACAAAAATGCTTACCAGAGAAAATATCAAGAAGTCCAAATCTCCTTCCAAGAATTTCTTCCTTCTCACCCTCTAGAACAGAAGTAGAAAATTCTCAAAAGTACTTATATTTGCAAAATGATATCCACAACCTTGGCTCCTTTTCAACAATGACACCCTGAGTTTATGATTTACTAAATTCTTCCAAATCTGTTGCTACTCTCCTCTCCTAAACTTATCCATTATACTATCTACTATCCTTTACTATTGAGTAGGAAAAGTACAAAACAAAAGGAAAGCTGCCACTACAAAAACTAATAGAGTGCTTCTAGCATTTTCATTCTTCTTTATTCTCGGCCTCTTACACTAAACCATCTCCTTTTCAGCTTTCTAACCGATCAGATTTTCACTGTAGAGATCCTTATTGGCATGAAGCCATTGTATCATGTCTCACAGTAGTTTTAAGTGGATTTTAACAATCGTATTGGCCGATAAGGCCACGATATAGTTGTACTTTTTACATTGGTGTTTCGAGACTATTATTGTTACTGTAATGACGTGTCAATTTTCTTGTCTTTTGTCTATGGGAAGCTCATGAAGAAGAGTTTCATCCTGTCCCACCTAAGTCTAAAATGCACATGATCTAACACTTCATTTGGTGGGCCCAATGCTTTTTATTTTTGTACGGTGATTATATTATCAGACAAAGCTACATATTGGAAGGCTGAGGTAGTCTCATTGTGGCATATCAAATTAAGCCACCAACAATGTTTAGCAAGCTGACCACATACAATAAGAAATTTCTCCTAGGATATGCTTGTTCGTTTGTTCAAGTTGTATCTTTCCTCTTTGACTAGAGATTAGATTTATGAGTGTGTATGTTTAGCTTGCTTTTTAATTTTTTGCTTGTAAAAAGTAAAAAGGTTGGTCCCCAATAATACAACATGAATAAACAAAAATACATCTATATACTAACACAAACAAGTTAGGCACTCAACTCTCCTTTTGGTATGTGGCATTTTTGTTATTTATTTTTCTTCTTTTTTGAGCTTTTATGACATTTTGTCAATTTATTTTCTTCTTTTCTTCCACCTTAATTTCCTTCTAATAATTGTTTATAATTTCTTTATTCCCTTGCTCTTCTCCTTACTTATTTCTAAACTCCTGAAGATTTCTTCTTTCTTAGTAGATAGAAATTAAAGCATTGTAAATAGAGGTCAACTCTCATGTGCTCTCTCTAAATTTTTTCTCACTACATGAGCTAACTACACAATATATGATTAAGCCTTAAAACTAATTTGTCATGTAGTTTCTTAGTTGATTCAATTGGTGGGCCTAAATCCTATCTCTTTTATTTATTCATGCATCTCTTTATAAACAAAACCAATTACTCTCATAAGTAATTTATATCACTAAAATTTTGGGTCCTGCTAGAGATTATTGTTCTGGCCTTCTAACTAGCAATTGGAACAAATTTTTAAAAATTCCTAATATATTTAAAGTTTTAATTGTTATTCCCTTGAAGAAATCTCTTTAAACCCTCTATTTATACTACGCCTATGTTGATTAGTTCGTAGGTGTTTCAATTATAGTATCAATTTTTTTTAATAATAATATATAAAGTTCAAGTTTAATGAAAATTTATATATACTTTATTTACAAAAAGATTTTTTACCCTATACAATGCATCAACTTGCTACTCTAACACTAAAGGATATATCCCTAGCATTCAATTTTGTTTTTTGTTTATTTTTAGTACAAGCAAAGAATTACAAAGTAAATTATTCACACACTCTACTAAATCTAATCGGTTGCTTAAGGACAAAGCAACAACTTGAAAAATGTTGTTCTTTGCGATCTCTAAGCCAAATTTTGTTACTTGATTGACAAGAACAACACTCATGGATAACCTTAGTTGTACCTTTAACAGCTTACAAATGAATAAGTATGATTAATGTATTCCATCATTATACCAAGTTGTTTGATCAAAACCTGCTAACCAAATGAATATCACTCATTTGCAATGTTTGCTAACTCAAAATTGATCTTGAAATCCTTACATCAATGATATTATTTTACTGGAGAAGGATGACTATCCATGTAAGATTATTGATCATTAGGTAGCTTTCATTATTGCTTGCAAGGCAGTTAATGGTTCAACTAGTTCCAGTCTGGTTTTGTTAAAAACTGGAATCAGACTATAGTGATTTACGCAGGATTGGAACTTGACCAAAATAAAGTTTGGTTCCAACTTTAAGTACCAAAACTAAACTTTTCAATTTTTGTTCGATTCTCCTATAACTCAAAGTAATTCTAGCATCTAAATCACATGAAGAGATGTTGAGAGGGAAAAATTAAGATCACAAATTTTAATGGAGATATGATGTGAGAACATTTGTTATGATTGATTGTTCATCATTGGGATAAACTTCCATTTCAAAGAAGTTCTAGATGGAAGCACAAAATGGCACAAACCATCTTGTGCTAGATGCCAACTCTAATGCAACTATAGATATTGGAATTGCAAGATTCTCAAAAGCCATCTTAGATAGTTCAAGAAACCTAACTGCATTTACTTTTCACCATTCCAAGATGTTAAAACCTTTTAAAATAGGGCAATCCATATCATCTTTTTTAAAATATCTACTTCTGTCTTTCTCGTGCAACATTAATACATTCTTTTTGTTGAAAATACATCTTTGTCAAATCTTCATAAGCATTAGAAGGTACTTCTTTGTTTTGATGAATTGGATTAGAGGTAAAGGATGCACATACAAAAGCTAAATTAGAACCCTCTCTTATTCTAGGAAAAACTCATTCTTGTGTCTCTTTATGTCATTATAAAGGGCATTGCCATCTACTAGATCCCAAGTTCTTTCAAACCCTATCAATTATAACTCCAGTCAAAATAGAAAAACTAGTTTCATTGCATTTGTCATTTCATCTGTGGGTGAAATTCCACTTTTCAAATGGTTAGGTCATTCGAATTTGATACTTCTATGTCTTGAGACCCAATTTCATCTCCTTCATTTGATAGTATTGCTTTTGCACATAATAGATAACAATGTCAGTGTGACTCATATTGTGATTGAAAGACATGTAGCAAACTTTATGATATACTAATAGAACAAATTAAGTTTAAAAAGAACTTTTGGAGAGAGAGAGAGAAAGTTTCACGGTTTAGGGTTAGATTTCAATTTTGGGCTTTTGGTGTTTTGGGGAAAATCAATTGTTTTTGTTTTCTCACCACTAATTGACTTGGAGCATCTAGTTTACTCTTAGCAACTAATATTTAACAAATTTATGTTCGGAGTATTTTAGTCTTATAAAATTTAAGCCAAAAGGACTCATTTGTTCTTAGTTAACTAAAACTAAATGTATAATACTAAGGGTATAATAGTTTAGTTATTGTTCTCCATTCCTATTTGGTTCTTGTGGAGTAGAATTATCATTGGATCAACATTAATCTAGTTTTATTAGCAAAGAATCAGAACTGGACCATCAATTCCAACTAAAGGAAATGAATATAATTCGCTAGCCGATTCTTCAATCTTCATTGACAACCCTAGTTGCACAAGATCAAGAAAAACATCAAGGCATTGATATTGTGGGAATCACCATTGAAACAATTGATCCAGTGGCCAATGAGAGCACCTATTACTTATTGTCTATTTTACATGTTAAGATAACTTGATAGATAAGTAGTCCAACTCCCATGAAGTGATCATTAAACAAGATTTTACATCCCAAATTCGTCTAGAACAAACTCCAATATATAATTAAGTCCTCAACTTGTGACTTAAACATGAGTTCTTTCCTTAATTTGGTGTATTGACAGTGAGATTCCAACTTGTCTTAATATATATATATATATATATATATATTCTAGAAGGAAAATTTCATTCATCAACTTTGAATTAGATTCACGTAATTGTAGTATGATAGTTACTCCAATCAATCTAAGTAGTTGTTTTATTCATTTCTCATATATTCTATCTTTAATTGATCCATTCAACTTGATCTGATATGCTGCTGGTGCTTTTCATTTCCTTCCTATGGCCAAGCATGAATCCTTGTATCCTGTAGCAAACTTTCACATTGAAATTTTGCATTGGATTATCAAACCCAAATCTCTATGATTTTTGCATTAATCAGAAGCAATGGATTAGCTTACTTGTGGACTACCCTTTCTCAAAACCAAAATGGGCTCTAAAACAACCTTAGCCTAACTTCCTAACCACCAATTGACCCCAACGGAGGGGAAGGGTCACTCAAGCATAAGGGCATTTGAGTAATTTCAACTTACATAGAGGTCCCAGATCACGCAGCAAACATGACTCCTGCCAACCCCGAGGTACGAGAGAATCAATGATCACATTCCCTAAACTAGTCGCCGATTCTTTTACGCGAGGAACCATATAAATCGGCGATCAAATAGATATTTAATTTTCTTATTCCCAAAAATCCCTTATTCTAATTTTCTCCACCAAAACTAAATAAAACTAATAAAAATTCAGATAAAAAGGTCAAAGGGAGAGGAAAAAGTTGTGGAAGAAGAAATTACACAGCAGAGGATAGTGCGGTTCAGGAGGCAAAGGTCCAGGTGGCACGCATCTAACCGTCAAATCAGTGTAGACTGCGTCAGCCGTTCGATTCAAGAATCAGGTTTCGGTTACTTGATTTAAGGGGAGGGGTCTTCTAACCGTCGCCCTCACACAGGGGAAAGAGACGGCCGCTAAACGGAAATGATCTGACGGCTCGCAAAAGCAGAGTTATGTGTAAGACAGATCTTGACCGTTAGGGGCAGAAGCGACAATCCAGGGCGGCAGCTCCGGATGCCGCAGTGGGTCTACAGTCTGACATGGCTGACAGGAGGAATTTGTTTTGGTGGAGATCGGACGGTACGAGTTGCATGCCTAATCTGAGCCGTTGATCTTGGGATGACGTACCAGGGGTCTTTCGTGCCGCTTTAAAGGCTGATAGAGAGAGAGAGAGAAAACAGAGGGTCCGTTTTGTGATGCATTTAAAAGCGATTTTGAAGAGCGGTAGCTTCGATTTTTCCGTCTTTTGGAGTGATTTGCTCGAAGAGTCGGATCGAGGGAGCTTCGAGATCATTAGGGAATTTCCTGTTCTTGATGTGTTGGGGATTTGAGGTGGTTTTTCTTTCTTTTTCTGCAGATTCTTCTGGGTGTTCTGGTTTAACAGAGCTTATAGAAATGGTGGATCTGAGCGAGTTTTCTTCATTTGGGTGTGTTTTGGCTTTCTTCTTCGAGTTGGGTTTTTGTTTTCTTTGGAATTTCGTTAATGTTCTGTGAAGATATGAAGCAGTAGCGGATATTCTTTTCGCTGGTCTTGTGCAAAGAAAGCTTGCAGAAATGGTAGATTTAGGCGAGGAAATGTGATGTGGGTGATTTGGTTTTCTTCTTTGAAACGGTCTTGGTTTTTATCAGGTTTTGTAAATGGTTTATGAAGATATGAGATAGTGGCAGAGACTCTCGGGGTGCTCTGGTTTAAGAAAGCTTACAGAAAAAATGGCTGGATTTGTGCGAGTTGTTTTCTTCTGGGTCCATTTTGTTTCTCTTGTTTTATATGGATTTTGGTCTTTTGGAGTTCTATTAGCGGCTCCAGCGCAGAATCAGCTATCAAAATACTTTTTGGTGTTCTGTTTCCAGAACGCTTTCAGAAATGGTGGATTTTGCGAGTTTTTCTCTTAGATGGGTTTTAATTTCTATCGTCTTCTTAACGATATCTGAAGTAGTGCAGCTGTGTTCTTCTTTTCTTACTTGGTTTTCTCTTCTTCTTCCTGTAAATTGGTTCGCTCTCTGCAGTGAGAGACGGTTTTGATGAAAATTGAGATATCGATTCTGGTTTGGAGAATTCAACACTTAAGCATTGTGATATTTTGTTAGATCTGCTTGATTTTTCTGGAAAATTTTCACGGGTTCAAGCTTTTTCACCGTTATGCTACTCGTGAGCTTTTGCACTCTCTCGCTCTCCCCCTCTCCTTTTTACTTCGTGGAGTACCTGATTCTTCCGATCATATCGACGAATTCGCCTTTTCCTTTTTCCTTCTCTTTCCTACCTTTTTCTCTCTTTTCCGTACTTGTTCTTTCTGGGTTAATCCTCTGAAACCAAATCCCTTCTCTAGTTTTGACTCAGAACAAACACACACACGGAGGGAGAGAGAGGGGGGCGGGCGGTGAGAACACATCTCGGCGATAAAAATGGATTTTCTTTTCTTTCTTTAGAACCAAAACTCTTCTTTTTAGCTTTTCTTTCCACCTCTTTTTCCGCTAAAAGAAAAATGGGATTCTTTCGTTCACTCTAACCGATCATTTCGCCTTTTACGTTTCTTTCCTTCCTTACTTCTTCCTCCTCATTTCACTCTTATAGAAACTATAACAAAAGAGCATAGGAAACAGAGAGACAGATAGTTCTGTTCCATCTTTCTCCTTGCTTTCTCATTTCTCTGATTAATTTCAGTGATTTTGATCATGAAAGGAGCTCGAAAGACAAGTTATTTCAACTCGGTACGATCGATTTCAGCCGGAAGAAGTCTCTTCAATCCATGTCGGTAGTGGAGAAATGGACAAAATTAGAGAGGTGAAGCGTGGAGGGAGTCGTCTTTCGCCTGCAAAAAGACAGCAAAAGGCACCTGGACATAAGATAATTTCGGGTACAAAAAAGGAGAAATTTCTGAGAAGAAAACAAGCAGTCTCTTCGTTTTTTCTGTTGATTTTTTCTTTCCTAGTGATAAGAGTTGCGCGTGATGCGTTAGCCTTGTATGGATTTTACCTGCTTTTTCCCTTCTTCTTTTCGCAGCGTTGAATGGAGGGTATTTGGAATTTTCAAACAAATCGAAGAAAGAGAAGATCGGTGAAATGCATGGTGGGTCTGAAGGAGAAGAGGAGTATAGAATGCCTGGGATTAACGGTAGTAAGAGATTTAAATTTGGAAAGGTATGAATTGGTGCTGGAAACAGAGTATTTCATCGATTTGGCCTGGTCTTTCTCGGGTTTTTAGAATTTCATGGATTTTTTCCAGGTTTTGGATGAGTGCAATGGTGTCGATCCGGCCACTGTCCCGAGGAAACTACGGTCTGGTATGTGAAGTGAATAATAATAATAATAATAATAATAATAATAATAATAATAATAATAATAATAATAATAATAATCCTTGTTTCTTAGTTTTTGTTGTCAATGACTTGTTAGTTAATGGGTTTTTCGTTTTCTTTTTCATTTTTCTGGGTGTCTTTATGGCTCTAAATTCTTAGTGTTTCTGCATCTTGATGTGCGTTGGAGATATTGTTAGTATACTATGAACAATTGGAAAGTCGAAACTTTGTTTTGGGAGGATCTCTGTTATTTGGTCATTTCTTGAGGAACTGAATCTGGATTTATATATTTATTTAGACTAGACGTCTAAAAGATTCTTTTAGATTTCTTAATTATTATAAAGCGTGCCACAACTTTCTCCGCAACTGTAATATGTAATCTTTCTTTGCTATTAATGTGTAAAAGCATCTGTTTTGGCAATGAGATTTTTTTTAGTGCAATTTATTTACCATTTTCTGTTAAAAACAGTCCTGTTGGATTAGCTGCTCTTGTTGTCTAATATTGGAGGTATTTGGTTTTGTTACTGCAGCTATGAATAAGCGTAACCCGGAATCCATCTCTCCACCTTGCCCAGATGCTAAGAAGCAACATATCTCCTCCAATGGATCTGAGTCCCCGGATCAGGTCAATGGTGCAAAGAAATACAAACAAAGCACGGTTGGTTTTCTTCTCCTTATGTTTGATGTCACATATTTTTCAGACTATTTCTTTGGATTAATGGGTTCCGGGGTTTTTCTTGCAGAAGCAGGGAGCCTTAGAGAGGTGCCAGCAGGTTCTCGCAGTTAGTAAAGATGAGGAAGAGGTTGCTGAAACCTTGTTTGCTCTAGCTACAATGATTCCCAAAGACAAGCCTAATAAGAGTAGAGTCGAGGGTACAACTACAGAAGCAAAGCCTTCATCTTCACCGGAGAGAAAGACGAGCCCTGTGCCGCCGTCAGAAAGTATAGTACTCATTTGTCTTGGTATTTTTGTTTTTCTATTCGTTTACAAACTTCTGGACCGATATTTTATCTGGTTCTGCAGCCCCAAAAGAGGACATGGTGAAGCTTGATGACCCCGTCTCTACTGGCACAGAACCTACAAACCTGTTGTGTACGGATGAAATACTTGAAGAAAGTGTAAAAATTGAATCTGAAGCTGTACCTGCTAACTCAGAGCAACCGACTATCTCTGGGAGCCAGAAATTCGATTTGGAGCTGGCCAGCAGTAGTCAAGCAGATGTTACAAGGACATCGCTTTTGTCTAAAGATGAATATAAATATACTATGCAGTTGACTAGTGCTGTCAACTTGTTGAATTCTGTTGAAGTTTCACCAGAAGCATATTCTGCAAATGGGTGGGTATATTTGTGTTTAATATGTAGCGGCAACTAAGTATACATCCAGACATTTCTTATGCATACACAGATCTGCTCTCAGTGTACAGCCATAGCTTCTGGATTGGAGTAGTTGCTCATCTGTCTTTCTGTTTATTTTTCGTGCAGATTGTTGCAGGCAACACAATCAGCAGTCTTCCCATTGCCAAAATCAGAGAATGGATCATGGCTGGTATCCTTCTATTTCAGAATCTGAAGCGTGCTTTTCCTTCCCAGCAAATTTTCTCATATTAGTAAATTGATTGAGTTGGCTATTTCAGGCTGTAGCTGCTGCCTCAAAACAGGAAATGCAACCCATTAAGGAGAACAAGGAGCAAAACATGAACCACATTTCCTTGGAAGGTATCACTTAGTGTCACAAAGTATATGCTTTAGCTGCACGATGTGCTGATCTGATATCTACAGTATGCTTTGTATTTTCCTGAAGTTCTTCCCACTAACGTTGATGGTTGATAGATGGAGTTCCACAGTTGCTGTGTGGCTTGCTTCCTGGGTCATGCGACAGTAGTGGCCAGTATACGCGGTGATTCTTTTTTCTTTTCTTTTCTTTTTGTCTTTTGAGTTCCTTATTGGTTCATTTAATACTAATGGTTGATGCATTTCTTAAGTTGTGTACTTACGCACATATATTTCTCAGGTCATCTTCTGCTAAAGCTGCTGTAACTTGGTCAGATTCTGTGACTTGTGCCACTAGACCTCGTTCAACTACTAATGGTTTTCCAACAGAAAAGGTGAAGACTTGACTTCACAGAGATATTCTTTTCTTTCCTATGTTCTTTATTACATACGTTCTTTTTATTGGAAAAGAAAAAGGATATCTTGATTTTGGCTACTATTACGAGATCCATGGTCAGGAGTGTTCTATCATGCAGATGCCTGGTGCTGATGAGCATTTCTCGAATTTCACTTGGTATATTCCACCCTTGACCAAAAGAATAAACAAAAATCTGATTTGCACCTTCTGTTCCACTTCCCTTTGATTTCCACATTTTAGAAAAGAACATAGAAGTCAGTTTCTCACATCATGTTTTTACTTGCTTGCAGCTTCAACCAGTTTCAGTTGAAAGAAGGCTGTCATGGAAACGATGTGCTTCTCACGTGCATATAAGCCGTCTCATCTCTTCCTACAAAAGTGCAGAGAGAAAAGGCAGGTCGCCACTTAATCAATTAGAACTCAATGGAGGAGCCAAGTCCTGTGAAACATCAACTGAGAGGCTGAATGGTCTGAAAACTGGTCCAGACAGCATTGCTTCTTCTGGTATAAATGGTTTGGCAGTAGAAAAGAACCAAAATGAAGCAAGAATTGGGAATGTGTACAACGACAGGCTTCTGCAAGATCAGCAGGGCCCTACCTCGTCTAGGATTCATGCTAAGCCGAAGCAGGTAATTTTATCATTTTTATTCCACCTTTCTTCGCCAGGTTTCCTTGTTCTCATAGGATCGTGGTGCGTTTAGGGTTATGATTTTCTATCGTTATCGGCTAGCTGTGAATCTAATAACCACGATAAAGGGTTGGAGTCCTCTGCTCAACTTCAAGTTCCTTACCTTCCTTCTCTTCTCCAACATCATCCAAGCATGCCTTTCTCTGTGGCACATGGTCATTACTCTTCCCCTTATCCTGACCAACTGGCAGCAGCAGCTGCTGCGGCAGCACAGCAGGTAACTTGTCTTTACATTTTCTTTTGAGTTCAGTTTGTAAGCTACTAGAGAGATGCCAATATGGTAATTTTTCTGTATTTGAATGATCTTGCCCATTCATCTTCTTCACCCTTTCCTAGATAAGCTACCTACAAAAACCCATGCCCTTTGGTTGCTTGCTACTAGTTTTTTCTAGTTTCCTCAGTTGATTAAAATACTTTTCAACAGAGAAAATTACTAGCTAGAAGTATTCAATGGATATGAATCTTTTCAGCTGGTCTAAATAAGGGAGGATTGAAGAAATTGAATGGTCAGATCATGCAAAGGTGAGGCTCAGATGGGAGGGGTCACTGTGTCAGTCCCAGGAAGTCTTGATAGCGTCTCTCTTCTTTGTGGTTCTTAATCGTTAGAATACAAGTATATGCACGTTATATGTGTCCAAGGCTGTACTTGTTGCTTCATATTCCCTTTTCTTAATTATGTTATGCTATTCATTCATTGTCACTACTATGGTTTGCCGTGGCAAAACCATACATTAATGCCAGTTCATTTGTTATTTTCAGGTTCAATTGCAGCTACCGCATTATATGCAGAATCCATTTTATGGGCCACAACCGGGTCATGTGGGGTCATCAAAACCGCTACAACAGCAGCACCAGCAACAACAGATGTGGGCAGCTCAAATGGCTCGATGTAGATCAGGTGGTGCCTCCTCACATCCCCAAAAGTGGCAAAACGGGAGACTCGACCCACCTTCCATCTTTCCAACATCTCCCCCTGCTCTGGAGGCTCTTGGAACCAAGTACTCGCCAAACGTACAACAGCTTGCAATGCTGTCATCATCCTCATCAAGAGGAAGGAGGTCTCACCACCCAGGTGGCTACGATGAGGCTGCTGGGTTACGATCGGATGGTTCTCCTCACATGCAGTTACTCTGCAATGCCCAGTACATGTAGAGGCAGAAGAAGCACTCGGGTGAATCGATGGACAAGATGGACTGGTTCATTGTTTTATTCTTTTGAGCAGACGAACAGTAATCCAGAGATTTACTAGTGTAGGAGGATGATGTGGTTTTAGCCCTTGAAAATTTTTTCCCTTCCCCTTACAATCTCAGGATCCTCTCCACACACTGGCTCTGTACATGAGTAGGTCTCTCTCAAATGTGTTATATAAATTGTTTTTAGATGGAAAAGCTGCATCAGACCATGGTGCGAATGATGTGAATTTTCTTTTCAGTTGAAAGGGCTATTGTAAAGACAAAAGGAGGCGTTGATGAACGATGGTGGAATGAAAGCAAGCCAGCAGTTTTCAGTGTATCCATTTGAGCCAAAAAGCAAAAGACTTTGGACCAACCAAAGAAGCAAAGCCAGGCGCCATAGCAAAAGTCACCCAGTTGTTAGTTTTAAAGGTCCCTCATGCAGTGTTTTGTAAGAATTATGGCTGTTGAACCACCACCTTTATTCATAAAGCAACCAAAAAGAGCAGTTTTTTTAAGTACACGCAATCTCAAGCGGCTAAAAGGTGCATGTGGGTGTGTTTGGTGATATAAACTGTTCATCTTTTGGAATGTTCATCCCACTACCAATTTCAAGTGTAGGCTTTCTGTTGGTACTTATAATCAAGTATACATTAATAACACGCAATAATAATATATTCTGGGCCCGAAGTGTGCTTGTCAGTTTTCTGCATGCGTAGAAATATATAATGGCTAGTGTTGCTGGCAGACACAAGGAGCGAATCCAATCCATGCACGGTCTTGGGCAATTGATATCTGGAGTCTGGACGGTTCTGCTGATATCCAACGGCATGTACACAAGGATTCCCATTAGTGCCCACTTTTTCCTGAGGAGCCCACCTTTGGTTGATCCACCCCATTCATTTGGATTCTAGGATTCTGACGTCTGGATGAATGTGACTCTGATCTTGATCATCTCGATCTCATTTGTACAGCCACATGAGGGCTTTTCTCCCCATATCATAAAAAATAATTTTGGGGTTAGTCATGGAAAAAGTGGGACAGCCACACTGTAACTAGCAGTCTGGTGGCATCAAGTATAGCACCTGCCGCCGGTCTGTAAACAATTTTTTTCAGTTCATCGAGGACTGTAGAGGCTAAGTCTGGCAATTGTTTCCTTTGTTTCTGATTCTAAGGCCTCAATGCAGAAATAACAGAAGCAATTCTTGTGAAACTATTTCTGTATTTGTCTAGAAGTAAAAACTGGTTCATCCTATTTGATTCTAACTGTGGTTTAATCTATTACAGAAAAATCAAACTCTATCTATGACAATTCCATCCAGAACTTTGTTCACAACTTCCTGCGTGTTTGATCCGACTGTGGTATCTCCGTCTTGCCGACAATTGTTTCCATAAAAAATATAAAAAAGGCAGCCCGGTGCACTAAACTCCCATGTATGCGGAATTTAGGAAGGGAGAGGACCACAAGGGTCAATAGTATGCTGCCTTATCTCGCACTTTGCAAGAAGTTGTTTCCATGCCTTAAACCCGTGACTTCAACATCACACAATGACAACTCTACCGTTGTGACAAGGGCAGCCCCAATGCACGAAGCTCTCGTGTATGTGGGGTCCAGGGAAGGGGCAGACCACAGGGGTCAATAGTATGCAGCCTTACCTTGCATTTTGCAAAATACTGTTTTCACGCCTTGAACCCATAACCTTAAGGTCACACTATGACAACTCTACCATTGCGTCAAGACTTACTTTCTAATCTAGAGGTCCTGACCACCAATATTGAAAGGAATTTGATAGACAAATCCAACAAGTTTGTGGTTGTAATCATTAAATGGAGAGGATTTTTTTTGGCTATGGCATATATAAGATGTGTTCTATTTAATTCAGCCACCCATCTGGTCCCCCGGTGCTTTAGCATGTGCAGAATTTGCCGTCTGAATTCTATTCAGCCGCTTATGAAGACGGACGTCATGGTTCATGGACATTGTTGAATGTTGGTAAATGTAGCAGGTCCCCTTTGACATGCATCGTGTGTTCCGTGAAAAATTGTCTGCACCAATCTAATGCTAGAGTCAATACAAATCTATTAAAGAGGAGTCGCATCCATTGAGAGTGATTCTACGGAAGAAAACGAGAATCACCTCCCCACATGCTCCACCTTGTTTTTTGAATGGTCCTTCGCCTTGTTTTCTGAATACTTTCGACTTCAATCTAGGCATATTTTTTGGAAGCTCTATGCTATTCATCTTGTTTGCTGACCCTTGCTTTGAACACGCTAGCCTATGCTACTTTAGGCGAAAAGTCACTGACCACTGATTCAAAAAACTGAAAAACAAATCACTTCCAAGCATTTCATTTTCATGATTTTTCACATATTCGCCTATACGAGAAAAAGATGAATGAAATAGATCTTCCAAAAAAGATGCCTATAAGAGAGGTCAGCCAAAAGCATATTCCACCTAGATGTCAATCCATGACATAAATTTTTTTGACAAAGTAGTAGCTCAAAATTGTCCTGCCCTGACTCTTAAAGACAATTTTGCTTCAAGGTTACTAGCATCAATTAATTATTATGTTGGGACCAGCTGCTGAGGAGCCAAATTGAGACCATCAGTTCACTGGATTTGAATAATGTGTATGTGACATGTATGAGCTTAAAAAGCACCTATGCTTGCTTTGTTTCTTTTCTTTTGTTTGAAAATTGATATTCAGAGACAAACTCCATGGGAAACGCATGCCTAGGAGTTTGAAAATTCATGCCAATTACATGATTTAAAGTTTTTTTCCTTTTTCTTTAGCTTTAAGATGATGGATGGGTGAAGGGGAGTCTTGATGCAACGGCAGAGTTGTCGTCATGTGATCTTGAGGTTACAGGTTCAAGGCGTAAAAACAGCCTCTTGCAAAATCCAAGTTAAGACTGCGTACTATTGATCTTTGTAGTCTACCCCATTCCCAGACCCTGCATATGAGAGACCTTCGTGCACTGGGGCTGCCCTTAGTTTTAAGATGATGGGTCGCAACTTTCAGCCCCATGTCCTGTTCAAGGGGAGTGGTTTTAATTAAATGCTTAGATATCAGAAGGAGCCTAATGAAGTTGATAGATTAGATGTTCCAAAGATCATTCCTACTCTGTTTGCAACTCACGAGTGTACTTACACATGATCTAATCTATTAATTTATCAAAAGGGAAGCCTCGGTGCAATGGAAAAATTATCGTCACGTGACCTTGAGGTCATGGATTTAAAGTATGAAAACAGCCTCTTGCAAAATACAAGATAAGACTGTGTACTATTGACCCTTGTGGTCTACTCCTTTTTCAAACCCTGCATGTGCGGGAGCTTCGTGTACTGGGCTGTCCTTTATTGCCTTTTCTTCCCTTTTTGCTGAAAAGCCCCTGATGCACCCAAAACAAAAGGGTAAATTCAACTGCCGGTCTGCAACACATGGATACTGATTTTGTCTAGACGCTTCATCTATGAAAACGCGAACCATAACTTTCATGTGAATTATAGAGTCCTGATGAAATATCCACTGGCATGGGACCATAGCCACATGTGATTTAGCTACGTGTGCAAGTTTATTAGTATGAATCACAGATGCATTTTTCCATTTATAAGAAGGCGAGAGGAATATTTAGGTACCCTGAGCCTTAAGCAAGACATTGAAATAGCCTATTACACAATTAGATGGACATTGAAGACCTTTACTTGTGCATCTATCTTTGTTACAAGGATTTCTGGTGACTCAATTCATTCATTTAATTTTGACAATAACATATATCTTTCCGAGGAATGACAGCAATGATAAACGTATTTTTTATTTATTAGCCTTCTTACTAAATGGTAAGATGCCTATAACTTTAACTTGGGTCAGATTTATAAAGACGTTGCTCTTGACGTAGATGGGTGATGCACCAAAATTCCCATCCATTGGATGATCCTAGGTATTGCTATTTTTACTTATTAAGTGGACAGTGAAACTTTTTAATTGTTTGTTTTATATCTTAAAAAATGGTGGCTAAAATCATCCACAGAAATTTGAAGCATAACCCATCTTGTGAACAATTTGGATCTTAAGAACTAGGGGATTTCCTAGAGTTAGAGTCATTTGTAGCATTAGTAAGGGGGTAATAAATAAAAAAGAGAGGGGCTAGCAAATATATCAGTTCCCAATGCTAAATGGACACACATGATAGGGCGTCTACTCAGTAGATGAGCTCCAATTTTTGCAGGAAGATTCAACCCGTTTATCTGATTTCTCTAGCTTTGGATGTTAATAGTTTAAAAAGCACGTGGATTGGATGATTCTAGCATATGAAAATTTGCACTTGGTATCACAAGAAACCAACAATGTAGAAACCAGGTAAACCACTAAATGAACTCCCAAAAGCATGCTTTTTAGTGCAGTGGTGCCAGGGGTTCTTTCATTGGTTGGAACAAGTTCCAAACTGTGCATGGCTATGTATGTCTAACTTACAAAAACAGAAAACATGCTTTTTAGAATGCTCAAATGATCCAATCATCTTGACGTTTTGTTTACTGGCCCGTTATCAAGAACCAGGTCAAGTAGATGAACGGGTGGGATCATTCAAAGGTGGGGACCTTTCATGCAAAAGATAAGAAGCTTTCACAATCACACAATAGAAGGAGCCTTGCTTGGGAGTGATCAAGGTTCGAGGCTGTGTATATTACTAGCTAACCAAAAATATATATCTTTTAACATCATTATAATTGAAAAGTGGGAAAGCAATTCAACTTCCAACCAGTGAAGAGAAGCAAACAAACAAAGCATTGAAGATCTTCTGGGAAACTGGAGAGTGTAAAAGGAACAGGTACTCATTAGATGGAAAAATTAGGAGGGCTAAGGATTAGAAACCTATAAAGGGGCAGCCGCGGCGCACGAAGCTCCCACCTATGCGGTGTCCTGGAAAGGGGTGGACCACAAGGGCCTAAAGTATACAGTCTTTGCAAGAGGCTGTTTCTATGCCTTAAACCCGTGATCTCAAGGTCACACAACGACCACTTTTACCATTGATCCAGGGCTACCCTTCAAGGATTAGAAAACCTATGGGATGGATAAATGATCCGTGCCCAAATTGAGTAAAAATACATCCACAAGAAATGGCACTTTGTGGGCAATGATCTTAAAGCTACGTACTTCCCCTCATGAGATAGAGAGAGGGGAGAGATGAGAGATTATCAATGGTGTGACGAAACATCCTACCATCAACTTGGAAAAAATAGTGTCTAGAAATATCCAAGGGATTGAATTTTTCCGTTGAAGAGTTTGCTATGCATGGCATTCTATACTTGGATTTGCAGCCAATGGACTAAAGCATTAGGGAGTTTGTTCTGACGGTTGAGCTTCAACAATAAAATTAAACAGAATGAGCTTTCAGTTCAGCTATTTGGAAAAGTAGAACTCAGTCTTCTAAGAAACCAAGATCATACTTTAAGAATGCTTGCTCGCCATTGAATACGGGGAAATTCACCAAGGAGGAAAGCTGCCCACTTGAGATGGATTCCCAAGGAATTAAATTTTAGGAACTAGATTCCAGGTTGCTGCTTTTACAGTCACTTGAAACTGACTTTTTTCTTCTTCTTTTTTGAATGGTAGACAGACACGCACCCCTGGTCGCCCAGAGGAGAGACTCCACGCGCCACTGCACTATATTCAGTTCTCATTTTACAACTATACACGGATTGCAATCCCACCTGCTTTCAGTTGGTTGTCTGACTGGAATTCACACTCATTTCACGCAAACTTGGATTTCAGGTTAAAGAATAGTAGATTCCTGAAATTGGATTCCAATGCTTAACGATCCAGCTATGCTTTTGGACATGCCTAATGTTGGAAACAACAAGATTCATTGGATCGCTCTAAGTTTAATGCAGTGTATCAGAAAGTAGAAATTTCAAAAATTCAGTTGATGCGAGTTAAAGTGGGTCAAAACCAGTCTTTTACGAAAAATTTTGGTTCTTTTTCTTTTTATTTTAGTTTGCCTTTATCTGCGAAAATCTGCGGGTATAAGCTCTATATATTTTTTTAACAATACCATAAAAAAGGATAGTTCGGTACACAGCTCCCACATAAACAGAGTTTGAGGGAAGGGTAGACCACAAAGGGTCCATAATATGTAGCCTTAGCTTGTATTTTTATAAGAGACTACAATCGCCGCAACAACTTTACCACACATTGGTTTAATTGACCTGCTAGCCTGCACCCCGCTAGCATTTTCCAGTATTGGACTCTTCTTTAAGATAATATGAGTCCTCTGCTAGGATGGCTGGTGATCTGAACTTATGGCCGCACTGGATGATCCTAATCTTTCCAACTGGTTTGTAGTCGCTTACAGCTTTGAGTCCTCGATTTTCCTTTTCAGATAGCAATGGTTTTTTAGATGTATTGGCACAACCGTAAAAGTTATCATCATTCAAGGCGTGAAAACAGCCCCCTGCAAAGCTGCTAGGTAAAGCTGCATACTATAGACCTTTGTAGTCTGCTCCTTCTCTAGACCCCGCATACGCAGGAGCTTCATGCACCAGGGCTGCCCTTTTAATGGTTTTGTCATCCAACAGAGAAGATTGTTGGTGCACGAGGAATATAAGATGCAGCCCACAAGACTAGATGTTTTGAGTACCAAACATCTGAGGCCTTCAAATATTGCTGCCTGTGAATTCCTCAACTGATTTAGCCCGCAGTCTCATATAATAGCTCCTATTCATGAAAATAGGGAAAGGGTCTCCCCAGCTACCACACTTCAAATGTTCTCTCTCTCACGTCAAGAATGCTTATGGAGTACTGAAATGACTTCACCTCGAAAGGGAAACTATAATAAAAGATCTCTTACTGGATGGAAGCACCAATGCACATTATCCATCTTTAACCACACCAAAATTTGGCACTGATGAAGAGAGCATGCAGAAAATGGAGCTACTTACAATTTGGTCCATCGTGATCATCATTAGCGTAGGCTGCTGCTGTTCCACTGGACAAAGCTTCTATGATTCTAGTCGATTCACAAATCATGATGTATGGTGAGAGAGATACATTTGAAGTGTGGTAGCTGGAAAAAATTTGGAAAGAAAGAGGCCTATTAAGTAAGCTTCTTGGAAAATGTGTCTGCAGATCGTCCTCCATAAATGCCTTCAAGAGCTCCGGTCAGAACATCAAACAACTTTTCAGCATAAGCATGATAACATCATTAATGAGTTGAAGAAATAGAACAACTATATTGGTAGGAGGAGATTGGAACATCAAACAACTTTTCAGCATAAGCATGATAACATCAGTAATGAGTTGCAGAAATAGATCAACTATATTGGTAAAGGAGCACTTTCAAACATTTTGATATTGTTTAAATTCATATATGGGAGCTGAACTTTTGGCTCCCTTCACTAAGGAAGATCAAAATAAAGTAGCAGATACAAGATGCTCAAAGATCGGAGAGGCACTTGCCATCAATGAAATCCACAACTTGAGTAACAGACTGATCAAGTGCTGCAGTTACTGCCGCCAAATTCTGTAAGAACTCCTCTGCAGTTGGTTTATCTCCGTCAACAATGTCAGTTACAGCTTTGACAAAAATTGCTGGGACAGATAAGAGCTCTGCCACATATGCCACTGCTGCCCCCTGATCAAACACAATCCAATGCCAGTTGGAATCCTGAATTACTGGCAAGGAGGCAAAAGTAAAAGACACATGACGCAAGCAGGACTTTTGTAGACTACTGAGGAATGCTACCTGATACCTTCAGTTAGACACACACATACAGAAACACTACACAGCTCTCCATATGGCTACTTCTGGTTATATGTTAGTAAGTGATCAGAAGTACCCTTTCACCCATGTCAGAACTGACAAACCTAATGAAGATAACCAGAAGTTGAATAATTTCTTTTGTGGAAAAAACAATAATTTTGACACTGAAACTCAGGTCCTCCATATATTTGTTTGCTCTTGTTGAATCTTTCACTGATTGGCGAACTAAGGCTGAAAATGTGGTTCAGACAGGCATATAGTAATAATTCACAAGAACCATGCACGGTTCGCCAGGGCCATATTGTAAACCTTGCACATGTATTTGTATCTTCCTTTTTGGGTAGTCACCCTCCTTTTGTACACATGGACCTGTGCGTGATGATCTGAGATGCTGGTCTATTGGCCCCTATAAGAAGTGCTTGCTGGTCCATGGTCCCATCCCAGTGACAAAAAGAGTGTTCCATCAGTTTTCTTGCTAAATGGTGACTTTTTAAAATTTGCAAGTCTGATCCAGCAGAGCAGATCTAGTTTGACATGATTGATATTGCTTGTAAAATTGGTCTACCAGATCAACCCAGATTGGTTCATATATGGTTCGTGTTTGTAGTAAAGGTCGAGCACCATCAAAATCTATTGCTTCCAGGCAATAGTGTTCTACTTCTAAACCTATGGGGAAATGCATGAATAAAACATGGATTTTGGCACACAGACCATCATTAAAGAATTGAAACAGCTGAATCAAGAACACTAGAGTATCTTGGCTGACAGTGTTATAATTAGCCTCAGTGCAAAATGATTGAGACCCAAATGATTAGTTGATTTTGTCTTGAATCAATCAAGTCTATGCAACTTGGTAGAGTTTGACGCTTTCTCTCAGTTTCAATCAATCCCTTCTAATCTTTAGTAATCTAGACTTTGTGTATTACAAACATTCTCCACGAAACAAAGGGCATATTTGAACTTATCTTTGTATGTTTCATGGGTAGGGACCCTCATGGCTTTCTGCATGTCCTTGTATGAATGTTGTTCCCAGTGAGAAAGTAATTTTGGGGCTGGAAAATGCCCTAATCTTTAGTAATCTAGACTTTGTGTATTACAAACATTCTCCACGAAACAAAGGGCATATTTGAACTTATCTTTGTATGTTTCATGGGTAGGGACCCTCATGGCTTTCTGCATGTCCTTAAGTATGAATGTTGTTCCCAGTGAGAAAGTAATTTTGGGGCTGGAAAATGCAGTACACTAAATCCTAGTTAACTTGCGTGTACTTGAGCTACATAGTTTGTTTTCTGATTATTACTGCTTAATACTCCACCAAACGAAAACAAAACAGATACCCACTTTAAGTCTCTGTTTTCTACCACCAGATTGCAGGAATTTTGGCTAATACACACATGTGCATCCAGTCCGAGCATGCTGACAAAGTAAGGCTTGCCATTCTATCCCTCGACAGCGGTTGGTGTATTTTGGCCTCATATTGATATTTACCTATACAAACTAAGGAAGATTATATGAATAAAAATAAGTAATACCTCCATATCTTTAATTGTAGCATCATTGGCCACGATTGATGCTTCATCGTGCGGTGACATATCCAAAGAATCACCAGTAGACAGTTTGCCCTCCTGTGACATTGAATATAAAAGGATAACTAAGAACGTGTTAGAGCTTATCACTTGGACGAATTCTTGGCAGTAAAAATGCTCAAACATTTCCATTAAGGTGCTGAAATGCAAAACTTCAGCACAAGGTGGGATAATTGATCTCAAAAGTCACCTTCAGGTTAAATTCTTTCAAAAGATTTGGTGTAGAGAAGGTTGTCCGAGCTCCAATTCCATATTGATCAAAAACCTGCAGAAGAAAGAGCATGTGAATGATTTGCATCAGTTTAGCCGGTCAATATCAGTAACTATTACCACTGATTTTCCCAGATACTGACAATGACTATACACATGAATCTCATCAGTCAGCATTCCAAGTTTCCAACTAAACTATCAAGACAAACAAAATGTGATGTGTACCCTTATCATAATCAAGAGATCAAGGTTTGTTCAATGAATGAACAATTGCAAAGATATATTAAGACCATACAATCTATAGTACATACAGAGAAAGTAATAATGGAACTCTTTCTGTAAGTTCATTATATTTGAAAGACAAAAAAAATCGGACTTTCTTCGTTGTCTTCTTCTTCTTGGAATGTGATCTTCAGGCAGTCATAAACAGCACTTTCCAACTGAGCTACCAGCTAGATCCCCAAATAACTGTGAAACAGAATATAAAGAATTATATCCCAAGAGTAGAAGTTAATAAAATACATTTGGCATATGCCTTTACTAGTGGCTCTATTCAGGTGCCCTTCAGTCATATTTGCATAATGCATACTGCTTAGTATCCACCTTGCTATTTCAGATCGCCAGTTAAACATCAAACTAATCTTGATGTTTAGCGAGGAACACAGGCCAAGACTATTAAACAGCACCCCATCATCACCAAGGTTACAAGGGTTAATCTATATAATTGAGTCCACAACCTGGTACTTGGCAAAAGATACACCTGACTCGCATACAGGGCTGAAGCCCGAGGGGCATAACATGTATATAAAGCTCAACTAGCATACTCTTTTGGTACAGATAATCTCTTTCTAAAGGAAGTCTACCCTATGCCATACTGCTTCTGTCACATCCCTTGCTGGGATTGACTTTCAGATCCTTTTTGTCACTTGGAGTGGGTAAGCTACCTTGAAACTGCAACCTCCAAGCAGGGGAAGCCCTTTTTTGCAACCTCAACAGAGGGCCTTTTCTCAAGCCCAACTAACTTAGTGGAAGGATTAAATACATTTCCATAGAACCTACCTAGTTCTAACACTTCTCACTCAAGCTGAGACCTTCCATTGGCCATTGTTACATATCTACAAAGGTCCTGGCATTGCTGTGCACATATTCCTTTCATGAAAGCATCTTCAATTAGATATTTACTAGAAACATGAGTCAGAACACCTCTTTCTGCATTTGCTATGAAGAAATAGTGGTCAGTTACTGTGTACTTTTTGAGCTTGTTCCCAACATAAATCCAGTACTCTCTCACATTCAGATATAAGACACAACTGCTGGAAAGATGCTGTGCTCGTGTAACATTTACTTTCATTGTGGCCATGGCCTATACTACTGCTACACAGGATCTTGCAGCACTATGTTGTTGATTAAAATGCAATATCTAGTGACCATCTTCTGGTATTAAAATTAAAAAACCATAGGGGTCCGTAGCTTTATGTGACAATGTAATCCTCCCGTCCTCCACCTTGAAGCATTCCTAGATTAGCATTTTATCCATTATAACTCAAATAATATAGTTGCTACATAATTTTTTTTCCCAATACATGTTGAATGGTAAGAAGGGGAGCCTTGGCACAACGGTTAAGTTGTCGTCATGTGACCTTGAGGTCACAGATTCAAGGAGTGGAAACAGCTTCCTGCAAAGATGCAAGGTAAGTCTGCATACTATAGACCCTTGTGGTCTGCCCCTTCACTAGACCCCGCATAGGTGGGAGCTTCGTGCACCGGGGCTGCCCTTTTTTTACATGAGGCTAGCTGCTTGACTGGACAAAAGAGTAATGTTGCCACCAAGATGTGTGTGCGTGATGATGACAGAGATTTTTTTACCATGTATGGACTGGGTCAAGAACTATGAAACAGGCGATGCCAAACAAACCCAATCGCAAGGCTAGAAAACAAACAAAAGAAAATTTTGCTCTCAATGCCACAAAACTTGTGAGTGAAACTTCACCTTATAATTCTTAAAATACCCTTTTAAAGCAGTTAGAACCAGTTACTCACTGAGAGGTTCAGATCTACCCGGGGACATGGAGGCAAACAAGTTTAATGGTCTCAGTCGCCACACCCATGCAGACATGTTTATGGTGGATACTGATGACTAGATAAGCCAACTTAGAAATCCTCCCAGAAAATCAGGCAAATTTTGAGCATTATCAGCATTTTCTCCTTAATCTGCTTGTTGTGAAGATTCCACTTTCAAATAGCTGGACCCACATAAATCAAGTATCTCTTCACTACTAAACCTCAAGTTAACATGCTTCACCTTTCACCATAAAATTCATTTCATATGCAAAAGGTTGAGAAACAGTCAAAGGTTTAAGTGTTTAAACTAGTACGCTTTCAATGAATCAAATACTTCCAAGATGGTGAGCTAAAATGGTTAACACCAATGTATTTCCTGAAAAAAAATTCAGCATCTAGGTATGGTTTCTCTAGTTTAAAAAGAACTTGTAAAGTCAGCCAGGTTATCTGGTGATATGTCTAACTTTCAGTTAGTGAAACCAGGGAATGGGAAGACAAATAAAAATTTCTAAACTTTGCATGACATACATTGAATTCATTGAGGGAACCAGCTGGAGAACTTCTGAGTAGAGAAATTATTTCAACTAGAAGATCAAAGAACATCATATACTAATTACTGGGAATGGCAGGAAAACGATAATGGAAAGATTAATTTTATTAAGAGCAATAGCTTAGAACATTACATAACCCTATTCTAGTATAAAGTGGGAACACAATAAAGCCAGCCAAATTGTAATTTGAGACATCTCTTGGAATCACTGATCTGCTGGCCTAATTATTTGTTACAAAGTAGTCATGCGTACTCAATGTGCTTGGAGTAGCAACAGGAGAAATTCAGGGAGATTATAGGAAAACTCACAGGTATAGGTATCCTTCTATCATGAAAAGCAACATCTGTTGCCAGGAACACATCCCCAATGCTGGCTCCCTTTGCCTGAAAGATTCCAAGAATCATGACTGGATTACACAATAAAATGTGAAAATTCTTGGAAGTTGTACATAATGTTGCAGGGAAACCATTATTGACAATTTATGTGGAAGAAGCATTAAAGATCAAAGATATAGCACTGTATATGTTCAACAGCTTAAACAGAAAATTGCAAGATTTGTTAACATTTTTCCAGATAGAACAATTAGCACCAGTCTGTTATTTGATAGAAGAAAGGTAAGGATAGCTATATCAAGAAAGATAATCCAAAACTATAAGTGGAACTGGGGGAGCAACAACAATCGTAAGCTTATTTTGAAGGGTAAGGTAAGGTAAGGCCAGTCAAAGAAAAATGCAGATGCAAGGTCAGTTACATTTTTAGAACAGAAATGCCTTTTACCCAAGGACATTGCCCACTTCAGAAGCAATCTCTGTCCTTTGTAGCTATATGGTCTGCAGCTGGTCTAACATCCCGTTTATGTTGGATTCCATTTGACTCCTGAATACTATCAAAAGTCCCCATATGGTCCATGCTCAAGAGCTGTCCACGACCCTTTGATCATGCATGGTAAACTTTTTTTTGTAGATCTAAACCATTCATCATGTCCTCCATACCAAAAATAGGCAACCCATGAGAAATCAATGCATTTGGACGATACTAACCATTTGTAATCAGTCAAATGGTGTAGATGTGATATTAGTACCACTCACTAATATGACAAAGGTACAAAGCATGCAAGCCCCTTGTATGTAAACATATAAAGTTGCATATCCAACAAGTGTTTTATCCAGATATCGAACAAGAAAGAAAAAAGGAAAGCCAAGGTCAGAGCAGTCAACAATCTTAAACGAGGAAAAATGGTCCATCAACTATTGAGTAAAGGCTAAGGAAAAATGTTAGTATTTACAAGAAAAAGGAAGACAACAGAAACAGAACCTTAAGACATACTGCAGAAGCATAACAATACCTTAAAGCCACCAACTGTCCCTGCATTAATAATAAGATCTGGCTTTAATGCTTCGATAGAAGCATATGTCACTAGAGATGCCGAAATCGTGCCCACACTATCAACTCCTGGTAAAATTACATTCCAATATGAGTACGGGAAATTTTAAATACATAGAAAGGACTTCGAAATTTCTTAACCTATATGCTGATAAAGACAAGTTTAGACCAAGAAGCATTGTGAATGTAAATACATTCACAAGAAGCTAAAAAAGGACTAAGCACCATGGTAAAATCATCATGAAACAACTAGGACGGACTAATCATGATTCACGAACCTGTGCAAAAGATAAAAAGGAGGAAAAGGGACAAGGAACATACGCTTACTGTGGAGAGGGAAACAAGAACAACTTCCATCAACTAATAGTGCTCATGGATTTAGACAAAAAATACATCAAAGTTACATTGAATATGCCATCTTGATGTTCTTCTGATGCAGTTCTTCATACTTGACTTTTTCTAATGGTAGCACTTCATATACGTTATTTCACAACCAGTCATAACACATAAAACCAAGGATATTCTAGTTTTATGCTTGAATTTTAAACTCATCACATTGCATTAAGGCAATAGGGAACTTGGTTCTTTACCCCCTATAGGCAGATGGGGAGCATTAGCTATAAAATAAGTGAGTCACATCCTCAAGCAAGAATGAAGGAAATGTGACAACAAAAACCCAAACGAAAAACCTTCTACAAAAGGAAGCCCATAGCCTCCCTTGAAAGGAGTGTGTGTATTCTGAAAGCCCAAACTTTCCTTTGGTGACATGTACATAAAAACAACTTGTGGAACATGCATTTGCACAAGAAATAACAATTCTTTGTCCACAGCATCCCCATTAATGCATCTGAGACCTCTGGCACCGCAGACTGCAACAGAAGATAGGAAATATTACTATAAATCCCTTACTTCACTCATTATGCATGCGAAACTCTACAGACTTTGAGCTATCTAAGATGACTCTTAACTTCTACTCTCCCTAAATACCATTCTGCATATGAATGAAGTTACTTGGATGACCAGATGAGATTTAGGTGGCAATGGGAGCTGCACTTCTCTATAGAGGAGTTTAGAAAAAAGTAATTTTGAGGAACTCAGCCAAGATCTTTAGAAAATCCTCCCTCTAATCAATATGAAGCACCAACACCACAAGAAAAGACCAAGAAAGGCCTCCTAGCAATTTTGTTACCCTGTCCCCCACAGAGATACAAAAGCCTTCTCCAAAACCTTCAGAGATAACCATCTAAATCATTCAAGACCAGAGAAAAACTAACTTCAAGAGAACCAGTTACATATCTCAAAATCAATCAACTTCCAGAATTTCTCTGAAAGATTTCAAAGCCAGCAAAATGGCCTGATGTGATAAATACACCAGAACTTTGAGATACAAAGCAAAAGCCTATACATCCGGGAATTATAACTCCATACAAAAGGAAGCAAACTAATTGAATAGATGAACCAATAACAAGCTTGTCCCTCCTAGCTTCTGCCAAGCCAAAAAAATCCAAATTTATGGTACATCTACACCTTCTAGCTCCAGATTTCTAGTGCTTGATTGAAAAGAAAATATATATATATATATATATATATATATATATATATATATATATATATTAGTACCAACAGGATCTTTAGGGGTCGAGTCCATCCCTCCAATGCTTCTCCCTGTGCATTTGACAATTTTAAACCATCTCTGCAACATATAAGACCTTCAGAGCAAAACCATGAACTTCTTTCATAATGCTGGCCACCATGATATTCTGCCAAACTTTTGATGCAGATAAGGGTCCCCTTCCTGTCCCTAATTATTCTATTGTTTCACTCCTCACAAAATGGACCATAACATTGCTATCAAGCTTAGTTTCTAAAAAATGAGCATTTTATTTAGCAGTGCAACCAAAGCTGATGCTTTTATGATTTTCATAACTGTTCTTAAATAAACCAACGGATGCTAAAAAACTAAAAACATGAACAGAAAGAAATTGCGCCAAATTCTCTAAGAGTCTCTAAGATAGCTTCATATCTCAGCATAATATGAAATAGGGAAATTTTCAAATATTCAACTAGCTTTTTGAGAAATATCAAATACCCACTCTTCTCTTTTAAAATATCAAATACCATTAAGTGTTAGATGGGATCTCTAAATGTTATCTGGGTTTATTATAAAAAGAAAGTAATACCCTTTAGCAGTAATTTTCGTCTGATGGGCAGCCGTCGTTACCATATTTCTCCATTAAACTTCTGATTGAAAAGAAAAAATTAGGAAAATCTAATTGGAAGAAGAAGAACAAGAACAAGAGGGAAATGAAAACAAGGAACAAGAAGGGGCTGGGGAAGGAAGAAGAACAAGAAGATAACACATGAGGTCTCTTGGCAAGATTCTGCTTTCTCCTTGTCAAGTTCTTGCTTTTCCATCAGCCAAGATCTCCACCAGCACCAGTTTTGTAACTTCAATTATGTCTTTTCCATTTATTCTAAAGCACAAGAGGCCATGACCTTCTCCAACAGAAATAGTAACTTATAGTATATATCTTTTCTACTGCTCAATCTATAGCACCTAAAGTGACCAGGGATAATGCTTCCATGGATATAGTTTCTGCAACCGATACTTCAAGCTACTAGCTTGATGTCCCCACAATGATTCAATATCTGCAAACTGAATACTCACTTTAGTTGTATCCATCCTTTATTGTCTCCCTTAAATTTGGGGGGCTTCCTAAGCATGCTTCATTTAACACCATCAATACAAAGATAATGGTATTCTACCATGTCAAGGTATCCTGTGAATCTGATCATGATTTGAGATTTATATGGCTGACAGGATGCATGAGTGACATGATGGTTTATGTGGTGTATGATGCATGCTCTCAAGAATTGATGACATTGGACTCCTGATTATGCTTTCAGGAGAGGTGTTGGTTCCATCAAGGTGGCTTAGGAGGCAGTTTGAGCGTAGGAAAACCAAGGTTTTCCTGAGGTCTATTACTTGTGTACTAGGGCGTGGCTTAGAAGGAAGGATCCTTAGATATGATAGTTGAAGCACTGGGTTTGGTGAATCTCTCTCTCTCTCCCCCTTTGCGTTTTTTACAAGAGGCTTTCCAAGCCAAGAAAACATGAACCCGTTTGCCTTCATCAAATGCACCTAATATGCATATGCCAAGAAAACCAAAACAGTGGTCACTTTATTAAGCTTCATCCACTCAAATTGAACAAGTTGATGCAAGACAAGGCGAGAGAACAGATTTGAGAGGAGCTCATTCCAAAATTGAACCCAAACTGTTGAAGTCTTGTAGAAATATAAAGTAAATAGCATCCACAGAAACCAAAAGAAATGGATAAAGAACAGAAGATGTCTTGGAATCACTCCAAAAGACTAGAATAGTACTATAGGAATCACACCTATAGGATGCCCACAAGCACATTGAAGTCACATCAATAGCTTGAAGACGATCAATGGAGTCACACCATTGGGATTTCTCTATAGAATCACTCCTAACGACAAGGCATCACACTCATACTGTTGCAGTTGCAAGATCTCTAACTTCTTCATTGATTCTAAAGACTTCTACGTCAAATTATAGAGCCTACAACCAATACTTTTGAAATCTACTAGTTACTACTTTCCCGGTATGCACAAACAGTTATGATAGCTAAAACTAATCAAATCTGGCAAACTTCGGTGAGACCATAATGCATCATCATTTATGGAAACTAAAGCGAACCAGTGGTCAACTTTACTACTGTTGTGCATAAACACTTATTGTAGAAACTAAGACAATCAAGTCGGGTTAACTTATGTGATCCTGTAAATCACGCAAATTCAGAAGCACTTAAGCTAAGAAAGTTAAAAGAAACATGAAAGTGAAAATACTATAGATAACAGGAAATATGCATACTAAAGATGGAGGGTGCACAAATGACAATTTCAGAAATGGTTCTATTGGGCTTTGCAAGTAAGGGTACCACGAATCTAATCAATTTCCACAGAATGACGTCTGATTTGTTCATAATGAGGAGATAAAGAATGTGGATTTTCTTAGCCATTTAACGAGTCAAAATCATGACCAGATGGGTGAATGTCCAGCTCTTAAGTGCATAGCTAAATATATTCCAAACAATCTGCAAAGTCACTCTTAATATAGGAAGAGGTGCATCAGTGATCTCAAGTTCTCAAAGGGGCACATCAAAACAATACATGGTAAACACAATACCCTATGTGCGCATGCTACAACTTAAATAAAAGCTCATTGATTTTGGACCAAGACAACATAAACCAATTGAGAGAAACATTTACCGAAAAGTTTGTATTTTCAATAATACAACATAAACCAATTGAGAGTAACATTTACCTAGATGTGCATCTTTTCCTGGCCAGATTATATTAACATCCAAACCTTTGTAGATACCATGATATCTAACCCATGGAACCCCTTTAGGAAACCTGTAAAATGATCGACGTATGAAATTTATCAAACCCATTTATCACATAAGAGAGAGAAAGGTAGTTGAGACACAGAGAATGAAAGATACAGTGTCAACTGACAAATACTGACTACAAAGTCTTATAAAGTCAAATATTCTAAAAACCAGTCTTGAGCTATTAACTTAGGTCCTTAATAACTTACAGCAAGATGATACCCTGACTTCTTTGTTTTGATTCTTGTTTCACTTTACATTTTTATCATTTGCCTGAATAATTCCCAACAAGCTAAGGAAAGCCAATAAAAAGGTTCCAAATGAAGAGAGAGGTACAAATGTGAAGAGTGAAGACGGCATAGCCACCAATTCCCAAATTTATGAGCAAAATAAATTATCAAACAGTAACAAGTAAAAGTTCTAAGGCAAATGAAATTTAGATTTATAAAGTTAAAATCAACATTTAAATACTAACCAGTAAAAGGGTGACCAAATGTGAAAATAAGTTCAGAAAGGAGAAGAACACCCAAAAATAAAACATGAAATGTCATTTTATTCTCCCTCTCCCTTCCATGTTTCCACCTTTCCCCAGAGCTAATGCATATGACAGCATTCCAACGACGTCTAGGAGATTTGCCATTCTAAAATAAAAATGAAAAACAACGCTAGGAGATAAAACATTTTCAGGGGCAAGCACATCTTAATGATTTTAATCTCCACTCACAAGCATCCATCCATGTAGTCAAAAGCTGCCCTTGTCACTTTCTTGCTTCTATAAACCCGTGAAATCTTCTTGCAGTAGGAGAAAAATAAGAAAGGAAATGGTCTCAGCACTCTAGAATCCTAGATAGATCTCTTGAATGTCAATGTTGTGTAAGCAGGGTATAAGCTAATTTTATAAGAGAGTAATTGAAGTTTCTAGATGGGGAGCCCAAGCACAATGGTTGAGTTGTGCAGTGTGATCTAAGGGTCACGGGTTTGAGGTGTAGAAACAGCCTCTTGCAAAAAATGCAAGGTAAGGCTGCGTACTTTGGACCCCTTGAAGTCTGCCCCTTCCGCAGATCCCGCACACGTAGTAGCTTCATGCACCAGGCTGCCCTGTTTAGTAACTAAGGTTTCTGGAAAGCTAATAGCTCCAGCCTAAAAGGTCACTTGATAAGATATTCCAGATTATGGATTCAACACTAAGGGCTAGTGTTGGGACCAGAATTATATTGGAATCTAACCTATAGGAGGAAATTTATTGTATAGAAAGTTACTATTATATTAACTCTAATCCTAACAGCTAAATACATAGCAACAACACTAAACAAGAAGTGGGTACTGGGTTAGAATTCAGAATTTTAGTCTAGGCATACTAATTAACCTCCCAATTAGTTGAAACTTAACAAGACTACCACTTCATCAACCAATCAACAAAAAGTTAATAGAAAACAAAATTATTCCTTGCAAAAGTTAAAGACAGAAAGAGCAAATATTTCTGTCTTTTTTGCTCAGTTAAAAGCAGTAGGAGAATAATATACCATTTTCCTTTTCAAAACCCTAGAAAGGAACTAGAGAATAAGCCAAACAGCACATTTAAGAGACACAGAGACTCACAAGGAACTCCCTTCCTCAGAAAGCTGGAATCTGTCCACGAGAGGTAGAGCTTCCGTCTGCATCGCTGTTATTATCCATGCCAACACAAATCATAAGAAAGGGTGAGAGAAGAAAAAAGAAAGAAAGACCAGAAAAAAAAAAAGAAGAAGAAGAGAAATTCGTACCAATAATGATTACAATGGTTGAAATGGGTTTCTTGTCTTCTAGCTTTTGGGTTGATTCCATGACCTCCTCTGCAACTTCTGGCTTGTCCTGATGAACGGCCATGGCCGCTCTTTCTAGAGCTGTCTCCTTGCTTCAGGTTTTACAGTAAGGGGGTGTCTTTATCAAAAGAAGGGTGCTTAAAACAGCACGCACACTTCCCCTCGTTGATTTGCTGTTTTTGTGCTGACGGACTATAAGAACGGCGGAGGGAGTAATCGTACACTTCCCAGGCGCAGCTAGATGCTGGCATTTTACTGTTGATTTTGTTCCAGATTCTCAAGTCAACTATATATTGGGCTGTTTGGCTTGACAAAAGTAACCACGGATAAGATTTTCCGTGGATAATGTGTTTCTACCTTCCCTTTTGGCAGACAGCCTACATCATTTTTGTTGTTTGTCAGTGGAAGGGGCTAAGATCACTATTTCTGGATAATTTTGTCCTTCATTGTTCATGCCAGATTTAGTGTTTCAGGGAATTATATATAACATTGTTGGGGTTGGAGAATGTGAAAACCAATAGGGACAGAGGCATTGAGATCATGAGAATGAAAAAACTCCAACAAAAATGGTGTTGATATCATTCAAAAGTTCCAACGCTAAACTTTTCAAATTAGATATAAATTTATGAAATTAAACTCTAATTTAAAGAATTATTTATCAAATTCTCAAATATTATTGATAGCTTTAATAAAGAATGCAAATTCCATACCCTTGTATCTCTTTTTTTTTCCCTCAAATATTTTTTTTGAAATCTATGATTTTTTGAGTTGCTGACTGATTCCCGAATAGTTATAGCGAACTCTAAAAGGGCAACCCTGGTCATGAAGCTCCCACCTGTGCAGGGTCTAAGGAAAGGCAGACCATAAAGAGAACGCAACTTTACCTTGTATTTTTTGCAAGAGGCTGTTTCAATGCTTGAACCCATGACCTCAAGATCACATGACCATAACTTTTACTGTTGCGCCAAGCTCCCCTTCAATTACGGCGAACTCTCTCGTTAATTTTCTTACTTTGTACCGTTTACACAGGCAAGGCAAGTAACTGCTTCGCTACTCTCTTATAGGAAAATATTGATGGAAACATACTACTTTTTGCACTTTTCCATTACTATCCTGAATTAAAAATTTGATCAAATGCATCCCCTATTTAACGGATAATTGCAATTATACCCAATCACGGACGGGAGGGTACGAACCCCTGACTTGGCTCTGATTGAACTTAAAATGTTTTAAAAGACAAATGTAGGTTCCACTGTCGGCATCATAGGCGATAACAATCAAAGAAACATGCTGCCCAAATCCATAGCCAATCTATCAACTCGGCAACCGCGGCTGGCTTAGATCTTGATCACTAGATTTCCTCTCCATCGTCACTCCTCCATCCCTCCTATTGCGCACTCATCCTTTGTTTTCCTTTCTCGAGATTTTTAGATCTGTGAATTAATGGCTCTGTTGGGAGGCGATCGAGGTGGGTTGGGAGTATCCTGAACTTGCCTAAGAAGGCGCGGGAGGGGGAGATCAGGTTGGGGCTAGGTGGATCCACCTGGAACAACTGGAAACGGAGACCAGGGGGCAGAAGGGGAGGCGATCAGATTGTGGGGTGGTTGGAACTACCTGGAATGGCTAAAAAGGGGAGTCTCGCTGGAAACGGGGGTGCTACCCAGATCATGGTCCCCTAGCCTAGAGGTACCCAGATCGCCCCCCTCCCGACGGGCGCTGCCTGCCTCACCCCGAGCGCCGTCACTAGCCAGATCGCCTCCCCCGGGCAGGCGGGTACTCGATCGCCTACCCACCACCGTACTACCCCCAAGGTCGACTGCGCCCCCTGCCTGATGTTCGCCTAGCTCCTTCCTAGGTCGTAGTCCTTGCTTTTGATGCCTTTTCTAGCGACCAAATGTTTCTAATAGAATGGCAAATTTGTAAAAATATTAAAATGTTAGATTCTTTTAGCAAAAATGTCAAAATATAATGTCATTTTTGCAAAAATTTTAAAATTTAATGGCAAATTTACAAAACTCAAAATATATTGAATATATCTGGGAAATTGCCAAAATATAATGGCATTTTTTAATATATATATATATATATATATATATATATATATATATATATATATATATATATATATATATATCAAAACAAAAACACACAGAGCCCTTCACTTTTCTCCCCAAATTCATTTACTTCAGCCATGATCCAATTTCTCTAGGAATGGTATTTATGAGCTTCATGTACACATCATATACTTGGGCTATTGCTAGTGAAGCTACTACTACAATACAGGAGAAGGGCGGAAACAAAAGTCAGACAAATCCTTCATAAATGGGCAAAATAAAATAGGAATGGGAAGCAATTGCATGTGCCCATCAAAAGGGGCTTTGATACAACAAACTGATAATTCGAGATCAAGTCTTATCTCTCAATGTCTTAATGGAGGCAACTATGCTGCTTGATATCTTGTGATGCATATGGTATAAGCTTTTCTTCGTTATATATAATTTCTTACAGGCACTTAGTCGGTCGACTCATCCATCTCAACTTTACTAGTCGGTTATTAATTTTTTAGTTCATATTCTCAGTCAGTTCACGAATCGACCTCCTACATCTCACATTGATCTTACTCTTGGTGCGCTTCGATATCTTTTGTAGGGAAGGGTTTCTTAGTCTCTTCAAAGAGTTGTCTAAGTTTAAAAGGTTATTGAGATTCTAATTGGGCTGGCTGTCCCATGACTCATCGCTCTAACTCGTTGCTCTACTTCAGGCTAGAGCACTCTTCTTATGGATAGTCGTATTTCATACAAAATCTACATCAAGAAACAGACTATGCCAAATGCAGCTTTATGGCCTTTCTTATTTATAAATTCACTTGGTTGAAATATATTTCACGTGACCTCAGTAGGGTGGCATCCTTGGTTGGCCCCTGACTCGTAAAATGCTTGGTAGTATTCATGTTTTATTTCTTAACTCTGAGTAATCCCCATGTGACATGTTTCCTAGCCCATTAGTTCCAAGCACAGAAATAAAACGGATGGCTCATCTTAGGCATCCGGAGATGAGATGTGATCTCCACTAGTAATATTGTCTACTCTTTTCTTCAAGCGCTTAAAGATATTCTGGCAGACGATTACAATAGAAGAATCTATAGCAGAGCCTAATCATTTGCATCCAAATTGTTTTCGTCAATATAATTTCTTGTTTGGATGGAGCAAGACCCGGGCTTACAGACAAAAGTTCATTTTTGGGCCTTGGTACCACTTACTGACTACATCGCTCGTCCATAGCATAGCATCGACTATAGATTGGCTCTGATAATTGAGAAAAGTTAACTTACACTAAATATGGAATTATCTATTTTAGCCTGGTAGTAATGGCTATATGTAGGAAGCCGGTGACATGGAACTACTCAGAGTTGAAGAAATAAACATGAGAGCCACTTAAAGTTTTCATATTAAAGGTTAAGGGCCAATCAAGGATACCACTCAACTCAGCATTGGTCACTCTTCTCCAATGCTTATATATTGTGATAATCAAGCTGCTCTTCATATTGCAATTAATCCAATCTTTCATAAGCGCAATAAACATAGGAGGCGCAAAGAAATCAACGCCCTGTAATAATGTTCGGAGAAACATTGCCTGTTTACATAATTTACATCCAAAAACAGACAAGCCGAGGTGCTGCAATATCACCAGATGCATGATTTTACAGAACTTTTGGAAAGCGGATGGTCACCTTACACTGAGATGACGGGATGAACTCATACCAAGCGGACAAACTCAGAACCACGGATGCCATGTCGGATCCATCATGCACAAGTTCCTGGGCGACAACGCAGCTTCAACCAAATCAGTCACTCCCCTCTGAACTGACTGTGGTATGTCAGTGGCATTCTCCTCCTGAAATGCAGATAAATGATTGGTCAAAAGTATGCACTACGACAAGTCAGTGTCTATCGCAAATATGATAATAATCTTTGATCAAAGGACAGAAAAGCAAATAATTGGATCCTCTTGCATATTGTGATTCATGGGTTTAGCAAAAACATATTCTAGTTCTAGTGTAACACACTTCCACCGTAGAACGATATTTCACCCCCCAGAGTACCAAACCTTTTTCTTTGTGGGACCATGGTTTGTTGGTTTTCATGAGGATTTTGACTAATGTAACCTTCTGTTGCTCAGCCAGAGAAACAATGTCTAAAGCAACTTATAAATGAGTAAGCAAGCCAGATGCAGTACCTCTTCAGAGAAATATTGTGGGGCTATTCCCTTGATACGAGCAATAACGTGGTCCACATTGGTTGTAACCTTCTGCTCAAAATCCAGTGGGTTCATGCTGCCTGCAGCAACAGGTGCAGACGGCATACCAAGTGGTCTTCTCCATGACCAAGAAAGCAGCTCGTCTCTGAAAAACATAGCCAACTGATGCCACAGGTGCTGATTTTGCTGATAAATACATATATTAAGCAATAACATCAGTCAGAAACACGTTTTACTAATTTGTCATAACAGCTTCACCAATGCCTTTATGAGTGTAGATCTTACTTTTGGTGAAACAACAGACTGTGCCGCAGCACACATGGAAGAGACAATCAGACCTTCCACTCCAAAATGGGAGAAGAAAGCCTGCATGTTCCTGGTCAGGCGGAAAGGCACTGGGTCATTAAATTCAATCATCCCGTTTGCATCGTAAGCTGCAGGACAACAAAAGTGAAATCAACCAATGTCTACAAAGAACCATATATAAATCACACATCTCAGATCCCAAGCAAAGGCAAAAACCTGGATGGAAATCTGTTTGAAATATCTTGCCGGTATTTTTAGCAAATAGAATCTTGTTTGGAGTCCTTCCCCCTATTTGAAGCATGTACGACATGAAACTAGAAAGAGCTAGCTGGATTGCAAATTGCTTCTTGAAAGCCCATAGATGATTGCCACTTGGAAGAACTTTATACATGTACTGGGAAAATATATTATCATTAACAAGATTTTTTGTTATGTCATTATATGCTTGTAGACGAAGATCCACAACCGCTTCTGGTGAAATCTGGCCTAAGATGGCTTGATTAAGCTGCTCCTTGAAATGGGTAATTGGAAGATCTGCCTCCCGATTATGCCTCGCACAGTTGATCTCATAGACCTCAAGAAAAGTACTATACATCAAGTCATCTTCTACCAACCGAACCTGAAAAGGAGCACCAGTTACTAAGTGAACATATGAACCAACTCGGGAGCATGTAATGAAATAAGACTAGACTGGGAGCTCCTGAGCTTCACCTGAGACCAAATGGGGATAATTATAGGTGTGTGAATGCTTAGATGGCGGCGTCTTGATTCTTTGTGCTTGTCAAACATCCTGTTCATCACACGAAATAGCTGAAGTATGCGTTCATCACTTCGAGCATTAGGGGTCAAGGAAGTCTGAACAATGAAGTGACGCTGAGAGCCATCAGAACCTATGAAAGTCAGCCTACGGAAACTGCTGCCATGACGCCGCACTATTGGAATATCAGCACCAATCCTGTCCAACTTTACAGTATGATCTGGTGCAATTTCCTGGGAAAAGAAAAGACGAGAGAGAACAGTAAAGCAAGCATCTAAAAGGTAAAAACTAATATACAAAAAGCATGTTTGCACATACTGCTTAAGGGAAATTTAGCTTACCTGGTCAGTGAAATATTGCCCAGGAACCTCAACATCAACAACATGATAATCACGCAATACCCTACTTTCTTCTTCCAACTTTAAGACAGCAGGAAATCTATCTTCAACGTTGCTCTGCAGAACATTTTTCCAGTGCTTCAATCGCTCAGTCAATTCAGAAAGAGTAGCAGGAAAAGTTGCAGTGCTCTCTGGATCAAGATCACGCTCAAAGTCCTGTTTGTATTCTCTGACAAAATCAACATGCTTGCTCACAGCATCTGCTGAAAAGCATGCCCTACATACACCAGAGAGCTCTTTTTTGAGAGGCTGGGGAACCTCAGCTGTAGTAGCAGTTGGATATTTATAACATCGATGGAGCAGAGCATTGACTACAGCAAGAAGTCTTTCCTCTGGCAGGGTGACGAATCTCGAACCAATTTCAGTGAGCAAAACCTGAAAAGGATCAATTTAGTTTATTTTATAACCAAATGACAAGAGGTAAAATACATCCAAGTTAGGCTCACATCAGAAGAAAACAAGGACAGATACTGAAAGGACAATAAACTCTAATTTGTAAAATACAAAAACCTTCAGTATCACACCAATATGGAACCCTGGAAACAGGCATAAACACATTGATGTAAGCAGAACCTGAATAGGAGAATATGGGCAGCAATAACAGCACCTGTTAACTACTTTCCGCAAGCAACTGTTATGCACAGATGAATAATACATATACATATGTAGGGCATATGAGTTCAAATATGTAAACTATTTGTGTTAAGTACAGTCAGTTTCCTTTTCCTGATACAAATTGATGCTTCTCATGCCCCCAGAGACACCACAACTATTACTCCTACATTTCCCTAGCGACCTGATATTACAATGTGGACATGCCATGTAGCAGTTTGAGGAATACTTAGTTGTTTTGAGCACGCACGAGCATTCATAGGTTCTAACTATGAGTATGCCCTTAATAGGAAGCCCACCATTTGTTTCTTAAGTGAATGGAGTATAACACTTTGTGCATAAGATAGCAACCCCACAAAAATCATTAGACTCAAAACGCCTTGGCCTAGTGCCAACTTGAGTAAATTATGCAAGGATCTTTTGTCGTCTTTATCTAACCTTTTCAATCATTAATAATGTCCATCTTATTCCTTATTCCCCTTCCATTTAAAAACTCACTGTCCCTCTTTTCTCACTGAGTTCTCGTCCATCACCTCAGTTTCTTCCTATGTTGCAACAACAACTAGAGAACTGAAAGACCAGATTTGTCTTCAAAATGATGCATTGGTCATGAATTTCCAAGGATTAAAGAGTAGTAGTCATTTAAAGTAGAAAACTCCGCCAATGCCGGTCCCAAGCCGGATAAAAAAAGGGGAGGGTCTTGCGTCAGGTGCCAACCGGCAAGGGGGAAGTTGAAGATGATTCTATTACTTCTTTCTTACAAATGAATATGCATTTGTATATTAGTTTGTGAGGAAGAAATGAAAATCATCTCCAGCTTCTTAAAAGATGGCAACCCTTGTGTCAAGTAGCCAGCCGGAAAAAGGGAAGTTGAAGATGATTCTATTATTTCTTTCTCACAAATAAATATGCATTTGTATATTAGTTTGTGAGGAAGAAATAAAAATCATCTTCAGCTTCTTAAAATATGGCCACCCTTGCGTCAGGTAGCCAGCCGGCAAGGGTGAAGCTGAAGATGATTTTAATGAAACTCATTTTCAGCTTTTTAAAAACTATGGCAACCCTAACATGACATGAATCGAAAACTGACATTCGCTCAAGCTAGGGCATTCCCCATAAGCGACGCGCTGCATCGGATCCCAGATGCGGTGAAAAATAGGCAAGGGTTGCTAGGGCGTTCTCTCAGAAGCGATGAGCAACATCGGATCCCGTGTGTAGTGAAAAATGGGCAAGGGCTGCTAAAACGTCCCCTCGGAAGTAACGCGCTGCATTAGAACCCAGGTGCAGTGAAAAGTGGACATGGGTTCATACCATGGAGGATAAGAAAGGCGATAGTAAATAGGGTATCTCCAAAACATAAGATTCGCATCGGTATATGGAATATAGGGACACTGACAGGTAAGAGTTTGGAGTTAGTAGACACGATGAAACGTAGGAGAGTCAACATCGCTTATATCCAAGAAACCAAGTGGAAAGGGGCTAAAGCTAAAGAAATATATGGGTATAAATTATGGTACGTAGGAAAGGAAAATAATAGAAATGGCGTAGGAATAATAGTGGATAAGGAATTAAAGGATAAAGTTATGGACGTTAAAAGAATCAGTGATAGAATAATAATAATAAAAATGATTCTAGGAGAGCAGATTATAAATATTATAAGTGCATATACACCACAAGTAGGGTTACAAGATATAATTAAGAGACAGTTTTGGGAATATATGGAGGGAGTCATGCAAGAAATTCCCAACACTGAGGGGATATTTATCGGAGCAGACTTAAATGGCCATGTAGGAAAAGATAAGGAAGGATATGATAGAATACACGGAGGGTATAGTATAGGTGAATGAAACAAGATGGGGGAGAATATCCTCGATTTTGCTTTGTCATATAACTTATCCATTGCAAATACACTCTTTAACAAGAGGGATGAACACTTAATAACCTTTAAAAGTGGACTTCATAAAAGCCAAATAGACTTTTTTCTACTTAGGAATAATGAACGATCTATATGTAAGGATTGTAAGGTGATACCCGATGAGAGTTTAACCTCACAACATAGGTTAATGGTTATGGATATTCATATCAAAAGATGGAGTAAACGAACAGAACTTAATACACATCCAAAAGCTAAGTGGTGGAACTTAAAAGAAGAGAAAATAACCTTATTCAAAAATAAGTTGATGGTAGAAGGAAATTGGAACTATGAAACAGAAGTAAATACCATGTGGACTAATATGGCTGAGTCCATTAAGAAAGTGGCAAAAGATGTCTTAGGAGTATCTAAAGGTAAAAAGCCATTAACAAAGGAAACATGGTGGTGGAATGAAACAGTGCAAAAAGCTATTAAAGGAAAACGAATGCGTTTTAAAACATGGCAGAAGATTAGAAATAATGAAAACTATGAACAATATAAGAATGCTAAAAACGTTGTTAAGAGAATAGTGAGGCTAAACTTAAAGCATATGATGAGCTCTATAATAAACTAGAAACAAGAGAAGGTGAGAAAGATGTGTTTAACCTTGCAAAAGTAAGAGAACAGAAGGGTAAGGACTTAGAGCATGTTAGGTGCATTAGAAGCGATGATCAAAGGGTATTAGTCAAAGATGATGAGATCAAACAAAGGTGGAAAATATACTTTCAAAAATTGTTAAATGACAATGGCCCTGAGAATATAGGGATTGAAAATACTATAAATCTAAATAACACTGAATATTATAGATATGAACATAGGATTAGAATACTTGAAGTAAAAGAGGCCTTGACAAAGATGAAATCAGGAAAGGCCATGGGGCCTAATGGTATACCAATAGAGGTTTGGAAGCATATGGGAGATATTGGGGTAGTTTGATTGACCAAGTTGTTTAACAAGATTATAAAATCAAAGATATTGCCTGATGAGTGGAGGAAAAGCTCTATTGTACCAATCTATAAGAATAAAGGAGACATTCAGAGCTGCACTAATTATCGAGGGATCAAACTTATGAGCCGCACCATGAAACTTTTTGAAAGAGTGATTGAGAAGAGGCTACAACATGAAACAAGTGCATCGGAAAATCAGTTTGGTTTCATGCCTGGGAGGTCTACTATGAAAGCTATTTTCTTACTAAGATAATTAGTAGAGAAATATAGGGAGAGGAGAAAAGACCTGCACATGATCTTTATTGACTTAGAGAAAGCTTATGATAGAGTCCTTAGAGAGTTAATATGAAGGGTGTTGGGTCGTAAAAGGGTTTCCCAGGGGTATATAGACATAATTAAAGATATGTATGAGAGAGCAGTAACAAATGTTAAGACCACTAGTGGCATGACTGGTGATTTTCCTGTCACTGTCGGATTGCACTAAAGATTGGCATTGAGTCCATACCTTTTCACATTAGTTATGGATGAGTTAACAAAACATCTGCATGAGGAGATTCCCTAGTATATGCTATTTGTAGACAATATAGTCCTACTTGATGAGACAAGGGAGGGTGTAAACATAAAACTAGAGTTATGGAGAGAAGCATTAAAATCGGAAGGATTTAAAATTAGCCGAACTAAGACAGAATATATGAAATGTAATTTTAGCAAGGAGAGTAGGAGTGGAACACCAGTCAAGATTGATAACCAAGAGGTCCCCTTGAGAGACCACTTTCGATACTTAGGATCATTGATCCATGAGAGTGGAGAGATTGAGAGGGAGGTTACCCAGAGAATCCAAGCGAGTTGGAATAAATGGAGATGTGCATCGAGTGTTTTATGAGATCGGCGGGTGCCACTCAAACTAAAGGGAAAATTCTATAGGATGGCTATAAGGCCGGTCATGCTCTATGGATCAGAGTGTTGGGCAGTTAAGGAACATCATACTCATAGGATGAGTGTCGCAGAAATGAGGATGTTGAGATGGATGAGTGATAAAATAAGAAAGGATAGAATTAGAAATGAAAATATTAGAGAAAATTTAGGGATAGCACTAATAGGTGTCAAGATGAGGGAGATTAGACTTAGATGGTTTGGACATGTTCAAAGGAGATGAACAACGGCACCAGTTAGAAGGAGTGAGGCAATACAAGTTGAAGGTTCTAAAAGGGCAAGGGGAAGGCCCAAAAGAACGTGGATAGAAGAGGTGAGGAAAGATTTAAAAACTTTGGGACTTAATGAAGCCATAGTATTTAATAGTGGAATGGAGGAATAAGATTTATGTGGCCGACCCCTAATTGGGATAAGGTCTTGACGATGATGAGTCATTTAAAGTAGAAGACAACATTTCAGATTTCTTCATTTATATTTTGTCCCAGATTTCTGGTAGAAATGACAATCTAGATAGGGTTTGGTCTTAGATCTCTTTCAGCAAGATGCAATCTAGATGGGTTTTGTCTTCCCCCCTCTCCCACTCACCCAACCTTTTCCTCTTTGTATGAATACAAACCATTGCAATGGTTTGCGATTTGTCACAAAGTCACAAGGGTAGCTCTCTCCCACTCATCTCTTTGTTTGTTGATCTATAGTTCCAGAGTTTGGTTTTGGAATTGAAGAAAAGATAAATTTCACTACTCCATTTCTGTCCACCATCACCACCCTTTTGGGACAAGGCTTCTCATCCCTAATGAAATCTTTATAACCCAAACAGTGAAAAATAAGTTTGTGATAGTATTCACACCTTGATCAGTTAAAATCGTTCATCCCTAAAGAAAATTTCAGATATATTCACTAGCAAATTCTAGTTTGAAATTCCTCATTCAAGAGATCAGGCCTCAAATGTTTCTGATTTCAAGAATGGACATGTTTATAGATAATAAATAATAAATATCAATCAATATTGATAAAATCTGAACTTCTTTGTTTCCAATAATTTATAATGAATTGGTATCCTCCCTAAATTTCGCCATTAACATCTGGTGCCATGTTTCATATGAAGTGAGGAGAAAACTTTGGTAGGTTGAAAGGTGGGAAGGAGAAAAATCAATTGGGTTTTCCCTTTTAAATGAAAGAGGTAAAGGTATTCTAGAAACCAAAAAGTCACAGTGATTTTGCATATACGAAAACTTGCTTCCAAATGACCAAAGACCAAAAAGAATTTACTTGTGATAGCACAAAACATGTGCACTTTTTACTCAATGACTTTTTGTGGTCCTTGTAACCTATACACAACATATTAACAGTTAACTTTATGATTGATAACTGCAAAGGTAGGGTCTACACAGGATTGTGGTCCATTTTTACCTAATGATATGTAATTATTTCAAGTGGGTACTTTCTTTGGTTCAGAAGCATTTCCAGATTGTGCATAATGGCAGCAATGGCAAAGTCCAAACAAGATCATGCTTCCTTATAACCTAACAAACAGTGTTGATCATTGTATTCATCAACAAAGTCTTTGTAGTTGAAGTGTGAGGACCAGGAGGAAACAGCATTACTAAACAAAATGCAAAAAACAAGAAAAGCAATGTCCCTCACCTCAAGTTCACCAGCCAAATTATTATGTTTGCTTCTAAGTGTCTCCATGATATCCTTTGCAGCATCAAATGCAATGGCAGAATAAGCTCCCCAGCCAAAGCCACCGTTGCGCCTTACTGAACCATGACCACTTTCAGAGACATTTGATGAACTTTGTAATGTTTGGTCATGTGCAGCATGCATACTACCTTCCACAGCTATAGACCTCTCGGGCTCTTGTCCTTGGGAACTCCCACCATCACTAGAGCCACCAGCAACAGGTTGAGGGCCTTGATGAACCTGGGTGTCTGACGATAAATTACTGGTGACATGATTTGGTGGTCTTGCATTTCCATCACCCAAGCTAAGAGGACCAGTACTAGCTCCTGAGACAGTTTGCTGCATTCGTTGCTGAGCTATAGCTAAATTCCGTCCAAGTTCAGTTTTGTGAGCAACATCACGACGATCAAGTAAATATGTCCGTATCCAGTAATATAAAGCCTACAAAAACAGTCATGTTTCCGAACCAAGTTAACATGATTTCATAAAGAAAACAGAAGAATGCACCTTGATATTTGCAGCGACATTTTACCTGTGGATATACTGTAGCAATTTTTAACAAAACAAGCTTGCAGTGAGGGGCTTCAGTCCTTTGTAAGGAAAGTAACAGCTGAGGTATCCAAGAAAGCCACACCCAATGTGGTATCTGGTCCAAGTACTTATCAAATGTTCTTCCCACAGGTTCATTTGGTGTATCAAAACTAAGAAGGTATAGAACACGAGCCAGGTGTCCCCTAGAGTTAGAAACACCATATTTGATACCCTGAAGAAAGCAACTCACAGCATATTCTAACCATATTTCTTCATGTGTTTCTTTATATACCTGTTAAAAAAGTAATAGATAAAAATTAAGTAGTCAGAGGAAGAAGCTGCAAGCCACGATTGAAGTAAATCAAAAAATGGAAATACCATGTCACAATAATTTCCCCAGCTTATCCACCCTTTTGGCAGCTGCTTAAAGAGGCTGATGGCATTAGAATATGCAACATTAGCACTTTCACAGTCATTCAGCTTTAGTAAGAAATCTCCTTTGAGCCGAAAGATTTCTGCTTTGTGCTTAACTGGAAAATATTCCAAATTAGTACTGTTGATCAAATTAAGACCACTGGTTAATTCTCCTTTCATTTCCAAATAAGCTTCTGCTTGCTCCCTTATTTTGACAAATGCCTCCTGCAAGGGAAAGCAAACTCATAATATATGAAACACAGAAGTATAAGAAACTGAAATGAAGAAAAAGATGAATTCTACCTGTAGGTGTCAACCACTTGTGTTGAAATTAAATACACAGGCATTTAATATGTATAATAATGATAGAGGGAGCTAAGATATTAAGTCAGTCTACTTCATAAGCATTTAATATGTATAATATTGATAGTGGGAGCTAAGTTATTAAGTAATTCTACTTCATAAGATATAGTATGGATCCAGGTGTCTACATATAAACCTAAATTCTACAAACAGAATATAAATTGCAGAAGAAAGGTGATATTTCTCCACCTTTCCTGGCTAGTCCCCACCCTTTTTGTTCACAGTGTTCATAATAAAGGCTCATTATCTTAAATGACAAAAATACCCTCTAAACATCAGGATAGGCTTTCTCTCATTCAATGTGGAAAGTTATATTCTCGTTTCCATCACTTTGCTGCCTAGTAACTGCAATAATTTTGGTCATCCAAGGGAGATATCAGAAACATTCAAACAGAAACCACTACTTGCTCGCTAGCATCTGGTGTGCAAGCAAGGATATGGTGTTACACAGATGGAATGCAGCTTGCTAGAGATGGCAAGAATTACATCTCTGCTTCGGTCAGGATACAAGACATTTAACTGGACATGGCTTGACTTTTGATGCCCAGTGCCACTGCTTGTGTAATTGGGCATCTTCTGAAACAAGATGATACGAACCCCAAATAAAAAGAAGTCTCCAAATAGGGTCTAGCTTGATTGATGGAGAAATCTTAAAACATCAAGGACTTGCATATGAATCTGTCTAAAATCTTTCAATGGTGAGTTTAAACAAATAAATCACTCAGGCCACGGTCTCTCATTCCAGGGAGAAAGTGGAGCAGAGGATGGCTGGAGAAACCATGATTAGGGTTGTTTGCCAGCTGGAGGCCCCTTTAACATCATTGGGAAGGCCACAGTATTTCCAGGGGTACATGGCAGCTGGTGGAATTCAACAAAATTAAGATCTTCATTCAAAGTTGTTTACATGGTGCATCTATTGATTATCATCAGTGCTGCCTCCAAGGGATGAGACTGAAAGAATCGTCAGAGAGTACATGCATTCCATTGAAGGGATTGACACTGTGAGAACAGAGACAAGGAATGCCAGAGTACAATTTGAAGAGATGAGACACAGGTACATTACAAAGGTTGTGGTCAGTGTAGAAAGTAAAACTTATTTTGAAGAGAAACCACCAGAAGACTAGGCCAAATGGCCAGACAAGAGTGTGAAGATATCTCAACTGCCAAATTTGCAGGCAAAGGAACAACTCTTAACTTACCCTCTATAGCTATACCAAAAAGAAATGCACCTAGCAAGTTTCTATAAATGGCCTCTCCGTGTCACAGGTAGTAAAATAATGTGCCCTTAACAGCTTATTACCTGTACTTCCATGGTCGAATGGCCATACATCTTGTCAAGTATTGTTACACAGACATCATAAAGGCCTTGTTTACGGGCTATGTGGGCGAGTTTGTTGACATTCCATGCTTTGTCACGGTACCCAAGATGATGAAGTTGGGGGTTGGTTGAACTTAAGTCTTTGAAAGCATCTATCACAGCATTATATATTTCATTTCTCCACTGGAGCAGATCATACCAAACAGACAAATTATCCCATTCATTAGGAGTTCTAAGTCTCCAAGTCTCAAGGATGTCCTTGAGATCCATATAACTTCCATGAACAGCCATCCCAGCATTTCCTGATTGTTGCTTGCTTCCATTAGCAATGTCTACCACAATTCTTGCTGACTCTTGAACCTCAACTAATTGTTGAAATTGCTGAAGAAGAGGCATACAAGACTGAACAGACATTTCCGGCAATTGCCACCACTGCTCCAAAGCAAGTTCAACACCTTTCCCCACGATGTTTTCAGCATCAGCCACACCATTGGCATTTCTATCATGAAGGGCAAAGAAAGCCTGCACTAAACGGAGCTTTGGCGTTTCTTCAACTTGAGCTTTTGGCATTACATTGTCCTTCATATATGCCCAGTCAGGAATCTTCCAAAGAGAGTCCAGTAGTATTTCATAATTTTCAACACTTTTTCCAAAATCAACTAATACATCCCACTGACTCAATTGGCTTGCACAGTACAGCCACTGTTCTTCCCAAAGACACATTTCAGCCTTAGGGACTGTGTTGTTATATGTACCTTGAGTTGCCTTCATCATTGCCTGATAAAAGAGGCTTTGAGCACGCTGCCAATAACCATGTTGAACCAGTGAAAGTCCAGCCTTCGTTTCTGCAGTCACTGATCTTTTCTTCCATAATCCACACCTCATATCTTCTTCATTGAGTAAACGATAAAGTTCAGCAAGTGATTCAGAACATTTTGTATCAGTCATAAACAACATGACATGACTTTCCAAAAGAGCCAAAGAAATATGCCACGCATTGAAAGTCTTCCCTATATATTTAATGAGCTCGCTAGGCATTCGAGGTTGAGGGTGGCTCAAATGGAGGCCTTCCAGAAGTGCTTGCACAACATTTGGTCTACTAGCCTTCTGTTTCTTATGGTAGTCTTTGGATAAGAGTGCTATCATTGGTTTAGCCAGTGCCACCTGTTCTTCCTTGTGTAATGTGACCCAAACAATCGGAAATACTAAAACCCACATATGATATGCAACATTAGCATCTGTATGAGCCAATTCTCTTAAAGGTATCACAAGATCAGCCACCTACAAGAGAGCAAACAAATTGAATTATTTTGTTACCCAAGAAATTGAATTAATTTGTTACTTCTTTCAAATGATTATATAATAGAGCAACAATTCGACCATCCAAATTTGAAGGGAAAGAAGTTCATTTCAGAAGAATCCTAACCTGAAGTTTGCTCATCTCATTCAAAAACTGTGTGTGTTTAGACACAAGAACGTCAAACGTAAGAGGAGCTCCTTCAACGTCCTGTTGTTCATCAGAAATCTGCTGCTGCAGTGCAGAACGTTCTGGAAGAGATCCTGATGCCATAAGTGGGGGCACCCTTGCAGAGTTTGGAGCAAGTGTTATAGGTTCATTCTCAACCAAGATTGCCAGGAGAAGATCTAACCCCTGCTTCAGCCAGAAAACATCGCTTAGGGCTTCCCAGTCCTGCATCTGAATGATGTACTGGAGCCTTGTGAACAGTGTTTTCCCAAGGGACTCATGATAAAGTGAGAAGAACCGCTGTCTAATTTCAGGATCTTTGGCTCTGAGCCCAAGCATGAATTGTCTTTCAACTTTCTGGAACACTTCTTGTCGTACAGACAGTGGGTATCTAGGAGCAAGCAACAAAAATCATAAGAGACAAGAAAAGGACTATCATATAAAGCATACTGTTATTGAACATAAAAGGTTTAATTGTATTTTTTTTGCCTTCACCAATAACTTCTTACTTGCTTGAATCAGCACAGATGCCATAAAGAAGCTGAAGATATTTGCTATCCCATTCTTCTAAAGCACTTGGGGAGAAATTCTGCCTGTCAACCTGTGAAAGCTTCTGAAGATATGTAATTATCTCCTTCTGACTGAGAACAGCATTTGATGGACCAGATCCAGCTGGCCTGAAATCATCTTCAATCCAACCCTTTATTACATCTAGTATGCATTGAAGCACACTTGCATCTGTACCTTTCTCTGAGAGTAATCCATGTAGTATTTGGCTTATTGATCGCTTGCATTCAGGAACAAGCAAGACTCTTTCACTGATAAGTTTCAATACAGATTTCAAATTTGACGTGATTGATCCCATATCAGCAGCAACACGTGAAGAACTGACTGCTGCATCCGGATCTGTTCTTTGACCCTGGATTGCAAATATATTGCTTCAGGAAATTTGTTGGTGGCACAATTGTGGAAGGGATGAAAATGCCAGAACCCAATTGACTCACAAGATGAATGAAAGAGAAGAGAACACATTACATTATGCCACTGCCAATCACAGACCCAGAATCTATGGAGTACACCTGACAGAATGGCAGGGCCTGCTGCAAACTGTAGCAGGCCCTACTAATTCAGGGCTTGTGATTTGGAGTGCCTGGACAGCTTTATCTTTTGTGTCTCCCTAGCAAGTTCCCAAGGTGAAACACCAAATTGCGCAATCATATACCAGAAAACCTTGGATATGAAAAACTTTAGTAGTTAATACTACAAAGTTGGTCATTAAAGTGCCTCTAGTTAGAAGTTAAACAATTGCCTTACAAATGTCCATGGGTTTCAAATTTCATGCATGCCTGTCAAATGTTGAACTTAATAAAGAAAGCACACCAGAGTCCAACTGGCTTACAAGTAGACCAAATCAGCTACTATATTCCTAGAGAACCATGGATATAAAAGGTTTTAGCAGCAACTATCCAAGATCAGTCATTAAAGGGAGGTAAGAACTTGAACAAATGCCTTACTAGAGAGGTCTTCAACTGTATGGCACTGGAGTCATGGGTTCATAAGTAACAAAAATTAACTACTAAAATTACAAAGAACCGGTGATATAATTGAAAATGCATCAAGGTATGTAAAACAAGGAAAATAAAAAATTTCTAAAGGCCATGTATACTTAATTCTAGCATCAGAGGAATCATATTCTTTAAATGATAAAAATACCCTTGATTTCAGATCCAATTTTCAAGTCAAGACCCTCCAATTTTACATAGCTACTAAAAGGGTATTATATTCTAATCTAACCATCGGCGTTAGGATGGTTTTTGGTTGCTGTCATGTAGTTTTGGTTGTTGTACGCAAGAATACACAAGATAAGACATTATTTGTCCACTGAATTGCAGTTTTCCTGGGAAGCAGACATGCAAACAATTTAAGAGGACCTTAATTTAGAAACAGGATACATTGATAGATCCAGTATAGGCTTTCCAGAGCTATCAAACTAAACCCAGAAAAAACCAAAGCAGCAACGATCTAGTTTTCTGCTGAATAGTGGAATCATTGATGTGTGGAATCATAAAATACCATGAATGCACTTCATCGAATCAGAGAAGAAGAGAGCTACAACAACCAAAATACAAGCCAGTACCTTTAGGCCCATCTTCTCTATTTGCAGAGAGAGAGAGAGAAAGAGAGAGAGATGTGAGATGTTTTGTTTGTATAACACATCCAGATTGATTTCAGGACCCACCCACATAGGTTATTATATGGATGATCAGATCAATTCATCTTATTGGACCTCCCCTAGATCAGCTAGACACTAATGTTAATGAGCATCGGATGATTTTAGCAATGCTGTTTTGAGTTTTCAAAACATGATTGTTACATTCTTCCACTTAAGAAACTAGTAGCGAGAAGCATCAAATGAGCATAAGTTTCTACAAGTAATCCAAATACTGGAGGCCACAAAATATGAGTGGATCAGATCATCCAAAGGTGAGGCCTCGCTAGGGGGTCCAGAAATCAATCCCAATAACATTTCTCCAAGGGATGTGTTTGTTTGCATTAGGCAGAGAAATTTTGAGTTCCTGGTTGGAGAAGAAAGAAGAGAGCCATTTTATTATTTGATGAAGCATAAAAGCCAAACCCTTATCAGTACCGGTCATCCACATCATCTCTCATCTTTCCCATTTTACACTTAGCCATTCTTGCCACCAGAAAACACACACACACATATTGGGTGTACGTGCATGTAGGTAAATTAATTATAGACACTGCACTGTCTTCATGCAACTGATATGAAAATAGACACATATGACCAGTAGGACACCTCAAGAAGGTTGGTATCAAATTTATGCAATGCGAAAGGGTAATTGCTGACAGGCTATCTCAATTATCCCATTAGAGTTAGACAGGATTAGAAACACCTCAGCAACTGCAGGAAATAACACCAAGCCAAAGCAATGCAAAGAGTGGCAAAATCGGCAGCAAAGGTAGCAATTAGCATACTTGTCTCAGATGAGAACCCCCAGATGGTCCTATATCCCGTGTCAGGCGTTGAAGGACACGAGCCAATGGCTGAATGAAAGGATCAATAGAACTCTTTTGCACCTCAGTTAAGGTTTTCACAATACAGAGTGCAAAGCTTATCATAGAATTAATAGAGCTGACTTCAAGTGATATCTGAAGAGCTGTCACAGCAGCAAGATGCTTTTGAATGAGTTCCTCAACCTTCTGATATAGCACCTTCACATCCTGAGGTGTGTTAGGCGTGTCTGGGGGAAAAGCAACAAAGACCATTTTCAGCAGGGAACAAAGTGACTTTCCTGCATCCAACATCTTACTGGTAAAACAGGGCTCCAATATCTGCAAAACAGCAAGTTAAGAGTTAACAAGATGGAATTGTTACCATATTTAATTCATATACAAGATGTAAAAACATGCCTGAGTAATATGGTTAATGTTGTTCCTGATGAACAAATGTGGCTGCTTTTCTAAGACCTTGTTCATGACATCAAGACCCTGTGCCAGAGCAGTTGCAGGGTCTTTTGCTTGAGATGGCTGAAGGCTGCTTAGCAATTTCTCCAGATAATTAAATTTCACGTTGGCGTTTGGCCACACCTCTAAAGCTTGTGAAAGTAGCTCTAAAGCTTGCTTGTACATAGAACTAGCTTCCTTATCCTTAGGTTCAATTACCAAAGAAACCTGATTTTAAGAGAAGATGCAGCCATTATTACATATAATAACAAGTGATCATGGAAAATGTACAAAATAACAAGTATGTTTTTATTTCAACCTCAAGAGAGCACTGATGATCCTTGGATTGAATATAATTTGAATAGATGCTTCCTAAACCATTTATGTCAAAGGAGCAAACTCACTGAAGTTAGTGCAATATGAACTGTTGGTCACATTCATGTTTATCAGGAGAGCAATTTAAGGGCTCAGTTTGCTCTGTATTTAGAACACTCCAATTGTCCATTTAAAGGAGTTAAACCAGCCTCTTTGATGATTATAAAATGTAGAAAACTTCAGAGCTCTTATCGAGTACATGCTACACAATGAATTGAAAACAATAAAACAAATAGAAGTATAAGACGTTTATCTAAATAAGCAAAGCAGATGAAGTTAGTTCAGTATTGACCCTCTCTTCCATTGCTCTTGCTGGTCGAAGGTGACCCGGCAACTATAACTTGACACATAAATAGACACCTTGCTGCTCCTGAGGACCCACATTCTCTCCCTCTCCCCCAGCATGAATCCTCTTTTGGTTGGGTCTATAGGCACAAGGTGACAGACAAGTGGCTGGAGAGCAAGATATGCTCTGCCACCCAAACTCTATTCTTTTTGTTTATTCGTCTTCTTATTTGCCCTGTTGTCTTGGTTTAATACAAATAGGAGATTTCAATGAATTACTTTGGTGTAAAAGCCTATGATATATGCTTAGATTTTACAGGCATTCATCAACCCAAGTAAGGTAGTATTACTTTCTCAATGACAAAAATAGCCATTACTTTCTCAATAACAAATCCCAGTGAGAGTTTCTTGACACTTTTCTTACTGCTTCCATGTTTTATACTCAATTGATGGCTTCACTTTATTGTACATTTTCCAGATAATGCTAAGTATAATTGGAGGGCAGCATGGTAACTGCCCAGTTGAACACCTGGCCAGGAACTTGTGCTTTATTTGTCAGTGATCTACTAGTTTTGAGAATCATTAGGTGAATCACAACTATAAAATTCAAAAGTGAGAAGCATTACTCTGCCTAAGGGTGCTCTGGATAGCATTTAAAATTTTAATCTTGCTAGAAGTTCTATATCCTGGACAGCACACATGCATAACATAATTTTGTATAGCACTCCAATTCAAAGAAAAAAACCAAAAAAAAATGGCTGGCAGTTAAGTGCTTTGTCCTGAATGCAAGTACAAGAAGCTAGACCCAAATCCATCCTTTTGACTTCAAAAGTTAATTGGAATGTAAGTAGAGAAGTAGGAACTGTCATATAGAGAAGTACCAAGAACCAAAGACTTAACCAGAACTCAAACATGAATCTGTAGCAATGCTTTATATGTTCCAATCACAGGAAAGCCAACATCAAGAAAATTCAGCCAAGCTAAGATTCGGCAATTACTGCTCAAAGTAACACGGCACTAAACCATAAAAAAACCATCTGCATCTAGATGTGCATGTCATTTTCCAAAAACCACACACTTAAAAAGGTTTCCCTCTATATTGACTGAACCAACATCTGCCTAAGAAAAGCAGTTCACCTATTGGGTGAAGATACTTTTTGCCTATCACCAAACTTCTGTTGTGATAAAGCATAAAGAAGCATAGAATCAGAAACCATAGCAACCAGGTTATACAGTAAAAAACAGCTGATGCTGAGACATGGCAAATTTTTTCCAAATATATAATTTTTAAAAAATGTAAATCCAGAAAACAGAACTGGACAAGAGCCTCTAACAAACTCTAAACTGAAACTTCTAGTAACTCTTGCGCAAACAACTAAGCAGCTGAAAAAGAAAAGGAAACCATCAATGGGGCCTCTCACCCGAATAAGAAAATTGATGATCATTTCCTCCATTGCAGCATTAGGTTTGTACTCTTCATCAGGTTGGCCAGCAGAGCCAGGAGTTTCAATATTCGGGATTGATGATGCTCCAGGTGACATGACACAAAGAGATTGGAGACCAGGTTCAACCCTCACCCGCTTACTTAGATCATCAGGAAATGCAGAACCCTCTGGTGGCCGCTTTGGATCCCCACTGACAGAGCTTATACTGAATATATCACTACTCTGACTACCCTCAGTATCAGGCACTACTTTCATTTCACTCTGCCTTTGCCTTTCCCAGGCAACAACCAGTCCAGCAAGTTCAATTGCAAGACGCCTATTCTCTGCAGTAGTGTTGAAGGGCAATCCAAGACGGCTCAGAGAATTTACCATTTGAGGGACAAATTGTGCCCTGCAGCTGTAAAAGAGATCCGAATGCCGAACAATGAGCTGAAAAATGTGGATCAAATTAGGAACTGAGTGACCTTCTTCAACAAGAATCTTTTTGGTGTAACGGATCCAAATTGGCATGCGAAGTTCCCCAGGAGGCAATCTTCGTGGAAGTGCAGGCATTAATATATCCAGAGCCTGTTTGACCAGCATCTTATTCTCTGGCTGACATGTTCTCAAAAGAGCAACAAAAACCTGCACAAGTAAACAACTTTAAGATACCGCTTGAATTGATATCAAAACTGGTACATAAGGATGACGCAACATGCATTACATAAAATGGAAAAAAGTTCAAGTTCACAATTACAGAAGAGAATAAAAAGAAATAAGATGAAACAATACTTATCCAGGTGTTAAGTTTCAACAAAGATCTGACAAAAAGCTTTACACCCATTGTACAATCCAATAGAATGTTAAAATCAACTAGTACTAGGTACAACCTTCTGTTTCCAGAACCTACCTTCTATGCCAGCAATGACTTGAGCCAACAGTGCACTCTAGAACCAAAAACTGTAGGACATCTGAGTGGCATTTTAGTGAAATTCCAAGTGATGCATTGGCAGTCGGTATAATTTTTTTCTGAGAAATGAGAAATGCCTTCACATTACCTAAATTGTTGGGTTTCTATAGTCTTCAGTAACAAAATTGCCAAGCAGTGTAAGCAGTCGGACGGTGCACATGAGAATTGTGTGGAAGAATTAGTCCCAGTTTAGATGAGTACAAGACCCATAACCAACTTCCTTCTGGAGGACTAAGAGCATTATTTAAAATGCATATCCTCAAAAACTAATGGTTGCTTGAAGAAGACAGGACAAACCCAAGAGAAATCTATTATGTAGATAGCTAGTTACTGCACTTCTATTTTAGAACGTGTACTACTACACAAGCATAGTGCAGAATACTCTATCATGAAACAAAATATCCGCTACTTCAATTCCAAATAAGGCAACTTCGTGAAAAACAGGTTATGTCCATACCTGCACATTCACATTTTGACTGTTAACTGTAATGACCCAGAGAAGTTTTCCCAATGTAATAGACTGAAGAAAGAAATGAGAAAACAACCAGAAACACCATTGACTAAAACTTCCCTGAAAGACAACCAAAAACCCCAAACTTTTGATTGCAGAAGTACTGCCAGAAATCCTCCCTCCCTTTATAGACAATGTTCCTGCATATGGATAGGTGTTGGAACTTGAAAGACTGTTGCTCTGTAGCCTATTTGACATGAAAAAAGCAATCCCAAACAAATCCACAAATAACTCATATATCATAACAACCAATTCAGATGATTCAAAAGCTTATTATGCTCAAGCCTTGATGCTGCATAAGCATTCAAGAACATCCCATACCAAATTTCATCCACAAGATGGTAATGAAAGCAATATCCCATACACAATGGTGAAGGAATAAAAAGTATACAGCACAGCCTTAAAAATGGGGGAGATCTGCAAAACTATCAAGTGAAAAGGAAATTCACAATAATTGCTTCCTGTAATTTACTTATACCTGGAGTATAATTTTCTCAGGAGCCTGATATGCCTCTAGGAAGTGGCAGACATTGACAAATGCCCATTGCTTACTAGCACTATCTTCGCGCTTGAGATGGTTCCAGCCAAACTTGATAAGTTCTTTACGGTGGTGAACAAGGTCACTTTGTAGATATTTTAGAAGCAATGTTGCTAGTTGCAACAGTTCTATCCTCAAAGGCTCATCATATTCAGCGCTAACCTACAAAGAATGAAAAGGAGATATTCAGAACTTATTCAGAGATCTAAATGTTACAAGAACCAAAAGTAGAACTGCTTGAAGAGGATAATGTACAACACATAGCATTAATTAAAGAACTAAAGTGCATAGCATCCATTAAAGCGCTTAAGCAAGGAACCACCTCTTCTGGAGGATCAAGAAGCTTGTCAACAATTGTTTTTATGATAGCAGGATCAACAACCTCCCAACTTTGGCCATTCTGAAAAGCATGTGCCAGCATTGGAAGGATAAGCATTTGCATGGCAACAACCAAGTGATCATGCCCCAGTTGTTTCGATTGGAAGAGATGCAAAAAGTGCAGGAGTAGTGTTTTCTTCATATTTGGAGGATAGCCCTCAGCAACCTGAAAGAAAGAAGAATGATGCATTTCCCTAAATACCAACAGAAGATAACTGAAACAGTAGGCAAAGACAAAGTTTACTGGACTCGGAAGAACAAACCACAGTGCAACGGAACATACCTCAATGATATAGAACTCCTTCAGAAAAGTATAATCAATACGAGTGTGCACCAGGAATATTGATAGCATATCAAACAGTACGTTGACTTCCGATCTGTCATGCCTTAGAAAGTTGAGGAAACATTTGACAAGCCATTTGCTCTCTTTCACCTGCATTGTTTTGCACATCATTGAAAGCAAATGTGTTACTGGAAGTGAATCACAGCACAGGATATAAATGAGTAACAACGAACAGCATGAAACAACTGCCAGAAAGATGATAATACCCAAATGATGATTCAACAGCAGAATTGAGCATCTGAAAACACAATTCAGGAAAAACTGAAGCACTTCATAAACATGCAGAAATCAGTAATATCACTCCAACAGGACCTGCCATCAAGTAGAATCCAAGGACTACAGAATGATCAACTTCTGCAGGCCTTTCTCTGAATTGCTACAAGAGGGTGTCTCACAGATGAAACCCTAGTCTTTAAAATCCTCCCACAAATAATCTTAATGGACCTAGTCAGAAAAATTGCTACTAAATCGTACAAATAAACAAGATTTTTCTAGGTTTTCTTGGTAGTTCCAGTACGAAATTGTATCACAGGTTCACCAGCTGCGAATGGGTCGTGATCTCCTGCAAGTTAGTTTGCATGGGAACAAAGACAAATGGCAGGATGCTTCTGACACGAAAAATAAAAAGGGTTTTCACAGTTGTTTGGAAGACAGAGATTGGAGATAGTGGGTGAGTCACCCCCAGGAAACAGAAGAAGGTGACAAAATCAGCTTCTCAAAAGCAGTTCTTTTCTTTTCTTTTCATTTTTTTGCTACTACCATCTAGAAATAAAAAAAGAAATAGAAAGGCTACCAAACCATTTTCCAGTTTTTCTTCTTTAATCTTTAAATGAAAATATACCCAATCCAAACGCACCCTAACATAACAGTTGTATTGTCATATTGTTTTCCCTAACCTCTCTCTCTCTCTCTCTTTCTCTCTCTCTCACACACACACAATGAGACTTTACCCATAAGCATAATAACCCTCAATTTCAACATGCCTTCTCACTTCAAAGGCATTAAAGAAGTCAACAATTTCAGTTGAATATCCACCATTGTAAGAAGCAGACAACTTTGGGTTCCTCTCTCATAAAACGAGATCCCCAAAATGAAGAATATTTGTTTATGTAACCAGTGACCTCTTAAGGAAATTCTAAAGGGTACTATCTTATTAGTTTGCTGAGCTTACCAGACACTTTGTACAATCCTAACATGATAATTAATTTATTGGAAATTAATTTGACAGGATTTTATAGTGCAAGAAATCTGCTATGGATGAATACATCAAACATACCATACCAGCAAGTCAGTGATTACATCTACTAAGGCATCAAAATGAAAAGATAATAGGTGAGTTAGGAGGCCCGGGATACAAAAGAAGGTGACAAAACTCAGCTTCTCAAAAGCAGTACTTCCCTTTTCATTTTTTTGGCACTACCATCTAGAAACTAAAACAGAAATAGGAATGCTACCAAACCATTTTCTTATTTTTCTTCTTTAATCTTTAAATAAAAATGAAAATATACCTTATCTGAACACACCCTAACATAACAGTTGTATTGTCATTTTGTACTAGCCTAACACGTAATTAATTTATTGGAAATTAATTTGATCGGATTTTTAGTACAAGAAATCTGATATGGATCATCATCATCAAGACCTTATCCCAATTAGGGGTCAGCCACATGAATCTTGTTCCTCAATTCCCCTCTATTAAGTGCATGGCTTCATTTAATCCCAAAGTTTTTAAATTGTTTTTCACCACTTCTATCCACGTTCTTTTAGGCCTTTCCCTTGCCCTTTTAGAACCTTCTACTTGCATTGTCTCACTCCATCTAACCAGTGCCGTTTTGGATCTCCTTTGGACATGTCCAAACCATCTAAGTCTAATCTCCCTCATCTTGTTACCTATTTATGCTGCCTCTAAGTTTCCTCTAATGTTTTCATTCCTAATTCTATCCTTTCTTGTCTTGCCACTCATCCATCTCAACATCTTCATTTCCACGACACTCATCATATGAGCATGGTGTTCCTCAACTGCCCAACACTGATCCATAGAGCATGGTCAACCTTGACCATTCTATAGAATTTTACTTTTAGTTTGAGTGGCCCCTGCCAATCACACAAAACTCTATATGCACATCTCCATTTGTTCCAACCGCTTGGTTTCTCTAGGTAACCTCTCTCTCAATATCTCCATGCTCATGAATCATTGATCCTAAGTACCAAAAGTGGTCTTTTACAAGGACTTCTTGGTTATCAATCTTAACTTGTGTTCCATTCCTACTCCTCTCCTTGCTAAAACTGCATTTCATATATTCTGTCTTAATTCGACTGATTTTAAATCTTTTAGATTCTAATGCTTCTCTCTATAACTTTAGCTTTATGTTTATGCCCTCCCTTGTTTTATCAATTAAGACTATATCATCTACAAATAGCATGCACCATGGAATCTCCTCGCGCAAATGTTTGCTAACTCATCCATAACCAACATGAAAAGGTATAATCTCAATGCCAATCCTTGGTGCAATCCTACCGTGACAGGAAAATCACCAGTCTCGCCACTAGTGATCTTAACATTTATTACCGCTACCTCATACATATCTTTATTATGTCTACATATACCCATGAAACCCCTTTCTTGCCCAATATCCTCCATATTAACTCTATAGGGACTCTATCATAAGCTTTCTCTGAGTCAATAAAGACCATGTGGAGGTCTTTCCTCCTCTCCCTATATTTTTCTATCAATTGTCTTAGTAAGAAAATAACTTCCATGGTAGACCTCTCAGGCATGAAACCAAAGTGGTTCTCCGATACACTTGTCTCATGCGGTAGCCTCTTCTCAATCACTCTTTCAAAAAGTTTCATAGCGTGGCTAATAGGTTTGATCCCTTGATAATTAGTGCAACTCTGTATGTCTCCTTTATTCTTATAAATTGGGATAATAGAGCTTTTCCTCCATTCATCCAAAATTTTCTTTGATCTTATAAACTTGTTAAACAACTTAGTCAACCAAACTACTCCAGTATCTTACATATACTTCCAAACTTCTATTGGTATACCATTGAGCCCCATTGCCTTCCTGATTTCATCTTTTTCAAAGCCTCTTTCACTTCAGATATTCTAATCCTATGTTCATATCTATAATGTCCAATGTTATTTAGGTTCACAGTATTTTCAATCCCTATACTCTTAGAGCCATTGTCATTTAACAATTTCTGAAAGTAAGTTTCCACCTTTGTTTGAACTCGTCATCTTTGACTAGTACCCTTTGATCATCACTTCTAATGCACCCACCATGGTCTAAGTCCTTACCCTTTTGTTCTCTTATTTTTGCAAGTTTAAACACATCTTTCTCACCTTCTCTTAATCTTAGTCTACTATAGAAGTCATCATATGCCTTAAGTTTAGCCTCACTTACTATTCTCTTAGTAACCTTTCTAGCATTCTTATATCGTTCATATCTTTCATTATTTCTAATCTTCTGTCATGCTTTAAAACATACCCATTTCTCTTTAATAACTTTTTGCAACGTTTTACTCTACCACCATGTTTCCTTTACTAATTGTCTTTTAGCTTTAGATACTCCTAAGACATCTTTAACTATTTTCTTAATGGACTCAGTCATATTAGTCCACATAGTGTTTACTTCTGTTTCATAGTTTTAGTTTCCTTCTACCACCAACTTATTTGTGAATGAGGTTATTTTCTCCCCTTTTAATTTCCACCACTTAGTTTTTGGATACCTATTAAGTCCATTTCCTTTCTTCCATCTTTTGATATAGATATCCATAGCCATTAACTTATGTTATGATATTAAACTCTCATCAGGTATCACCTTATAATCCTTACACATTGATCTTTCAATATTCCTAAGTAGAAAAATGTCTATTAGGCTTTTATAGAGTCCACTTTTAAAGGTTATTAAGTGTTCATCCCTCTTCTTAAAGAATATATATGCAATGGCCAGGTTACATGCCAAAGCAAAATCGAGGATAGTTTCCCCCATCTCATTTTGTTCTCCTATACCATACTCTTCATGTATCCTATCATATCCTTCCTTTTCTTTTCCTACATGGTCATTTAAGTCTGATCCTATAACTATCCCCTCAGTGTTGGAAATTTCTAGCATGACTCCATATCTACCCAAAAATGTCTCTTGATTATATCTTCTAACCCTACTTATGATGCGTATGCACTTATAACATTTATGATCTGCTTTCCTAGAACAAGTTTTATTATTATAATTCTATCACTGATTCTCTTAACGTCCACAACTTTAACCTTTAATTCTTTATCCACTATTATTCCTACGCCATTTCTGTTATTATCCTTTCTTACGTACCAGAGTTTATACCCATGGATTCCTCTAATTTTAGCCCTTTGGACTTAGTTTCTTGGATACAAGCGATGTTGACTGTCCTACATTCCATCGTATCTACTAAATCCAGACTCTTACCTATCAACGTCCCTATATTCCATGTGGCAATACGAATATTATGCTCTTGAGATAGTCTATTTACCCGCACACTTCTTGACCTCCATGGCATGAACCCATGCCCACTTTTCACTACACCTATATTCTGATGCAGTGCATCGCTTCCAAGAGGACACTCTACCAACCCTTGCCCATTTTCCACTACACCCAAGATCCGATGTAGCACATCACTTCTGAGGAAACGCCTTAGCAACCCCTGCCCATTTTTCACTTCACTAGGGATCAAATGCAGCGTGTCGTTTATGTGCGACAACCTAGCTCAAGGGAATTCCAATTTTCAATTTATGTCATGTTAGGGTTGCCATACTTTAAAGAAGCTGAAGATGATTTTCATTATCTTTTCTTCTTACCTACAAACTAATATGCAAATGCATATTCATTTGCAAATAGGAAAAAAAATAACAAAATCAAAATTATCTTCAACTTCTTCCTTGTCGGCTAGCACTTAACGCAAGAAATCTAATATGGATCAATACAACAAACATACCATACCACCAAGTCAGTGAATACATCTACTAAAGGCATCAACATCTGATATAGAGGAACAAAGTAATACTTACCTGAAGGGCATTGATCATGCCAAATCCAAGGAGCATATTTCCAAGCCCATAAGCACTTAGGAACAGCTAGCATCTTTTGGTATAGTTTAGGTGTTATTTAAGTCTATTGTTCCATTCTGTTTTATTTTTTAAGTTGTTAGGACCATTATACCCATCATAAGTGACTTCATGTAATATCCTTAATTTTTAGTATAAAATAGGAAATTATTAAATAAATAAATATTTATGGATGGAAATTTTTCCTGAAAACATAAGAATTAGAAAGTGCTCGTCGATACGAGTCCAATGCCACCAAGAACGCGAAAAACGGAGCTCAAACGAGGGAGTTATGAGCCGTCGAAGTTGTAAGGGCATTTTGGTCTTTTGACAGAGACGTGTTACACAGGGGTCCAAATTGATAACGGCACCCCTGTCTTCCACACGTCTCTACCAATTCGGCGAAATCACCGGAGAGACGTGGAAAGAGACGTGTGGGGAAGAGTTTCTCTTCCCCTAGGACTCTAAACCCTATATCTATTCTTTCCTAGGAGCCAAAACGCTCCACCTTGAGCGTTTCTCTGAGTTTTTAACTCAGAACCTTAGCCCTGCAAGATTTGAGTTTTCTGACGAGTGGAACCCCGGCAACACGAGCAACCACGACTAGGCGCAAGGTAAGCCTTAAAACTCTGTTTTTTCATATTTATTAAATAGAGAAAATAATTAGAAAACATCGCACCGTCCAACTACAACTAGTGCACAAGAGACCCAAGAGCAAACCCTTTAAATTTGGGAGAGATCCAACGGTGGGTTTCTCCAAAAAACCCAAAAACCAGTACCTATGGATGTTTTTAAGAACTTAGGAAAAACCGTTTAAAAAACATGGTTTTTGGAGAAATCAATGCAAAAGGATGATAGAAATGAAAACTAGACAAAATTTTAAACAAAATGGCTCAAAAACCAAGTGATTTGGACACTTGTAGGGTCACCGGAGATGACCGGAAGCCGATCGTCTTCTCAGGCGCCGGTTTCCCCGTCACCAGTGTAAACCAGTGTAAACCAGGCTGCTCGTGTAACCCAGTGTAAACTAGGTGCCGGTGTAACCCGGTGTAAACCGGGGCCGCCGGTGTAACCCAGTGTACACTGGGCGCGAGTGTAACCCGGTGTAAAGCAGGGCCGCTGGTGTAAACCAGTGCACCCGCCAAACACCCTATAAATTAATAAATATTAATTTATGAAGTATTTTTACTTAAAATTAATTTTTGGGAGCTGGAGGAGTCCAAATCACGATCCGAAAGATGCGTCGTGACCGTATTGACGACGCGGACCTAGTTTTAACTTAAAAACTTATAAATGACCACTTTTTATTTAGAAAAATTTTTAAATAGTGATGTGACATGTACAGGTGCACTTGAATATACCAGTTAAAGGGAGTTATTAGCAAGCTAGTGGTCTCACACTGAGGTAGGTGACGACAATTAATGCTTTGCCTTGATTTTTAAACCATGTTTAAACATAGCATTATGTGTGATTGTGTTTTAAATTGCAATTATTATTTGCCGTGAATTTCATGCGACTTTGAGTACAGTATGATTATTCCAAATTGAAATCTTTTATTGAATAAACTTATTTCAAATGCTTTTATAAGCATGATGTTAATTAGTTATGCTTAAATAGAGACTTATTTATTATTATATATATAAGAAATGCATGAATTTACAGGGAAATAAGAACAGGGGCTTATTAGCTGGTCCTTTTATAGGCTAACCCCAGGATGAGGGGCATGTCTTGGGGAATTCGAGCTATGAGTGCTCTTGAATTTTAGCATCTACATATGATTTCCGTGTTTTATTTGATGACGGATGCTCTCGCCCGGTGGGCGTCATGCTAGGAGGGATAGGGCCGGCCACCCACCTTCCGAGATTGTGATGTGATGATATTGTGATATGATAGACACCTGCCCATAGATGGCATTCGGTAGGGGTTTGGTAACATGGATAGTCCACATTACCGGTCTGAGCCTTTCCATGGGGACAGACGCTAAGTCTCCCGTTATGGTGTCGACGGAGAGCGGCGGTGGTTGATACCCATGAAAGGTTGCCACTGCAGCATGATGGCCCATATTCTTATTATGTATGCATGTATGATGAGCATGGTTATGGATGGTATGCCTGGGTGTGACGACACTCAGAGGTTGACTACAAGTACTCTTGATCAGGGATGTTAGTGCGATGTGGTGGGACCCATTACCTTAGGGTGCCCTTATTATTGTATGCTCATTTACATTGATTTATGTCATGTTTGGACTCTGTGAGATGTATGTTTTATTTTAGCATATGGAATAAATTGGCATTTATTTGAACATGACATTATGATATCACTATTTTTATAAATGTTAGACTTTTCATCAGAGCTGTTCATTATTTCTTTCATTTATTACATTAATTGTCTATATACCTACACAAGCGATAGCTTGCTGAGGCATTGCTTTGTTTTGCAATGCCTTAGATCTCGAGCACGATACCAGGAAAGGAAAAGCTGTTGAGAAACCGTGAGAGCTGCTGAAGACTACTTTTCCCTATAGCTTTAGACAGTGATGTAAGTCATTAGGGAGGATTATCATTTGAATTTAATTATGGACTTCATACTTTATATTTGGATTTGATTTAGATGTTTCGATATATGTTGGACATTTATATGGGATGTTATGATGGATAGACCCTGGGCCATATTATTATTATATTTTGGACATTTATTTGATTTAAAATAAAGGCGCCGATTTATTTGACGTTGATTTATACGCGGATTGTTTTATTTATGTTTAATTTACATGTATGCCATTTTGAGAAAGGAAAACTAACACCCAGAGTTTTTAAGATAGGTTTTAGTAAAATATTAAATAAAGCTTTTCTCATGGGATCCCAAATGCTCTTATTTAAAATGCCATTATTATTATAAATAAATAAAAAAATGTCTTAAAAATCCGGGGTGTTACACTTCAGTTGAGGTTATTTATGTGTTTTCATTATATTTTGGGTTTTAAGTTGAGGGACTACTTGTAAAAATGTGATTTACATCTTATTGAAAGGAAGAAGCTTCTCTTAGGTTTCCAGGAGCTTTCTTGGGTTGCTCCCTAGGGTTTGCTTGTTGATTTGAGATTTCACCTTGGTAAATCTCCTTTTGATTGAAATCTCCATAAGCATCACAAGAAAACAGCAAACTGAAACTCTAAGTCATACAGAAGCAAAAAAAATGAGCATGTGTCAGAAAAATCAAGATGTTGGTAAGCAATTGTGAATAGTAAAGTCTCACATGAGAAAAGAGAGACAAGCTGGCAGGGTCCCAATTGGTCACCTAAACTTAGCTTCAAAGACATCATATGCCAATCCAATACCAGTCAGATTTTGTTGTTTACTAAGGAACCTAGGGGTTATCCTAGACCATTGGGACTAAAGTATTCGTGAAACTGAGAACTTAGGATTATAACAGGTCTGATGCTTCTAATTACCCAATTTTATGGAGCACTCTTGGAAGAAGGTCATTTTCAGCATGTGACAAGATGGGCTTCCACAGGGAAGTCATTTTCCTTCTAAACGTGGCTATTAATAGGGGATATACTTAATCTATCGAACTCTCTCTAGGTAAAATTTATGAATTTTCAGAGTGATGAACAAGTAGGTGGATTTCTTGGTAAAAACATGCATGAGGCACCAGCAGCAGGAGATCATTCCTCTATCTTACCATATGGGTGCTTCAGTGCTTCTAAATGTGTAATTTCTTTATTTTTTTGTTTCTTTCTTTGTTGCTCCTTTAATGAAGTGTTATAATATATATATATATATATATATATATATATATATATATATATAAAGGAGAAATTGTTCATTACATCTGTGAGCAGCAATATTTCTCCAACAAGAAACACTAGAAAGGGTAGTGTTACTCAATGACTTAATCAGAAAGACGGGTGTCAACATAATGGATAAAAAAGGGCAGCCCGGTGTACAAAGTTCCAGCATATGTGGGGTCTAGGGAAGGGGAGTCCACATAATGGATGGCAACAAATAAAAAATTTGGATCAAAGGGGAAGCCTATCTCTGTCAATCAACAAATTTGAAGAAATACATAAAATATTCAGTAGGTATAGCATACATATTCATTCACTTTATTGACAATTCAATAGAACACCAGAGTGACCAAAATTGACTACGATATTCCATAATGATGACAAATCACTTAAGTGGCTGAACTGGATAGCAGCATCTGTCTGAGAATTAATCCTCCAAGTTCTTCTTTTGTCTCCCATGGATAAAGAAGAGTTTCAAATTATTTCAGATATGATCACTTTATTGGTCATTAAGCATAGGGAAACAATATTCCCAGTCCCACTACTTAACTTACCACCCCCTTTAGTGGTTGTTTGGGTATTTTAGTGGATGTGAGCTTCACAACCATTAAACTAAAATCCCAAAAATCCTCTAATGGTATGGGATAAGTTAAGTTGAGGAGCCAGGAATATCATTTCCAAAGATTTATTTATAGACATTCTCAACAAATCTCATGTAACATCCCAAAAGAATGATATAGTGAAATACGAACTACTAGTTCAGGGGAAAAAAGGGAAACAGTCAAAGAATTCTACTAGATCTCAAATGTTGCATTCAGACAGGAGACGCTTCAGAGTGTCTTTAATCAGAATCGATAGCATCTCCCTTATGCAAGCAATTCTGATGATATCGTTCTAGGAGTTCTATCCATATATGGATTTTCTACGTGCTGATTAATAACCCATTCAGGCAGGAGATACTTAGAAATGTCTCTAGTTAGATTGTGCAACATAAAAAACAAAATTCTCATGATATAATTCTCAGGAATTATGTTCCTATAGCGATTTCCTGTTTAATTGTAACCTGTTGAAAGTTATTATACATCAAACTGTACTATTTCGATAAGAAGACCGAGGACCTCAAAATTTGTACATTTTTCATGCATCTATAGTGTTCCAATAGCAGGAAACACTGGTGAATAATGATGGAAGACTAGAAAAAGTCACAGTAATTTCATATGCATAGATTGAACAACAGAAGTAACACTGGATTTCAAAGGCATTCAAGGGACAGATAGAGAATAAAGTAACATTTCAGAAAAGAATCAGCTCAGACTTACTTGCACCAAGCTGAGTTCTTGTTCATTCTGTAAACGAGTAATTCTTCCCGGTGACTTCCAAACAGATACTAAGGTATCGAAAACAATGCGGTTATTCTGCAACCACTCAGGCATCAATTTAACCATAGCTGAAATAAGGGCAAGGCCCTGAAAATAAGCATCTGCAGTTGCACCCACTGTGGAAGGTGGGCTAGCAAAACTGTCATTTTGAGATCCAACATGGCCTTCATCACCCACAGAAGAAGCTGATGGGCTTGTAGTTACTTCTACTCTTGGCATAAATTGTGGAAAAGCACTTGCAAGTATCTTTTGTGGTGACTTTGCAAGTTCTTCTCTTAAGGGCTGACCGGCATCTGAACATATTATATACATAAACCTGAACCAAATATAAAAAATGAAAGGTATCACCAATCTAACTGCATCAGAATAATTGAAGAGTAATTACAACTGCTACTTACTTCCATTAAACCATACCTCCTGAAATATCTTGGTTGATTCAGTCTTGCAAGGAAATAGTCTACAGCATCAGTGGCATATCGATTTAAAAATTTAGTAAGTGGAAGGCGATAGGGACTGTTAATTTCACTGTAAAATTGACCCTGAGGAAGAGCCCCTTCCAAATCCATTGTAAGGGTCACGAGATCATCCAAAAACTTTCCTGCTGCTTGAGGGAGCAGATGGAAAAGCTCAATAATGGCTGCATGGAAGAGAACAAAAACAATTTATTCAAAACATAAAACTGAAATGCAATCAGTCCAAGAAATAGAACACACCTGCTGCAATTTTTGGTTCTTCCCCAGGTTTCCAGGATTTCTGGCATTGTGCAAGCTTTTCAGGTTCAAGCCATTTCTTTAGGTGTTCCAATAGCTTTCCACCCAAAGTAACATTAAACCAATTGGATAGGAGTTCAAGAAGGCGGGCTAAACCTTGCAAAAGGGGCATGGTAAGGCTTTTTGTATGTGCTAAGTTAACTAAAATTGGCCTTAGACTGCTCTGTAGAAGGTCTTTGGGCATCCTTTGCTGCTGAATAACCTAAAAATAGGAGTAAGAGCAAGTTAGGCACAAACAGACTGAACTAAATTGGCCTACATTACACAAATCTTATTGTTCACGTCCTTTATGGCAAAAAATGTGCAACAAAATACTCTGGGAACACTAAATTTTCAAATACTTGAAGCGAACCTGTCGAAGTCCTTCTTTCGCAACAGCAACAATTTCTGGTGTACGACATGTCAATGACTTAAAAAACATTGAGATAATCTTTGCACGCAGTTCAGAATGATTTGGTGTTTTAAAATCTGCCCAAGCCATTGCTGTACAAAGCAATTCAATGCATGCTGTCCGAAGTTTGTTTAGAGTTGTGGCAACTTTTGGATTCATGAACTTCACAACCCATACAGTCTCATCAGCCTCAGCAATTTGCAAAGCTTCTTGCAAGAAATTAACAAGCTCCTGGGTTAGCTTCAGAAGAGGGGGTCTTAAGGCTAAGCAATAGTTCAATGCCATAACTGTACCAACCTGAACATAAAGAGGAATTGGTCAATTCTCATGATATTCAAAGAAAAAAAAGAATAACATGTTTCTGAAGAACAAAAGAGATATGTGGAAGCTACCAGATTTACCTGCTGTTCAACATTTTTTACCCTGAGAGGCCGCATTATTAGTGGCTGAAGCAAAGGTTGGTATAGTGGCTCAAGCAACTCTGACACCTCACTGCCTGTCCTACTAGCTAGAAGTGCCAAACATGATTGCACATTCTTTCTCACAATAATAGATGCATTAGGATTGAACAATTCCGTAGCAAGAAAATCAACTACTCCCTGAAAGCTTTGCCTGCGAGGTTCACTGTTTGCTTCATCAACATTATTCACTACACGTAAGACCTGTGTAAGCACTTGACATGTCTCTTCCTGCTCTTTGTTTGCATGTAGAGGAAGCCTTTTAAGAACGTAAACCAGACCACGAACTATTCTTACTTGAAAAAAGCATAAAGTCTCAACAGTGACTTTACCAACCAAAGCCCCAAGGCCCATAACACCTCCCATTTGAGCTTGCCAGGTACACCCATAGCAACAATGAAGAAGACGAGGCAGAAGCTGCTCAAATACAGCGATACGAACACCTGGTGGGGGTGAGTACACAGGATTCATTGATGGACTAGAGACCATCATAGGAGTACCAGGACCTCCTCTTGATGCTAGTACACCATTATGTTTTGAGCGAGCAAGAAACAGAAGTGTTTCGGAAAAGACATTTAAAGCATTGAGAGCAGCCTTTGCATGAAGTCTGTTTTCATCAGCAAGCACGTCCACTAATGCATCTAGAAAGATTAAAGGATCCAACTCCTTTAGGTTCGAACCTGCAGAACTTCTTGATCTGGAATTCATATTACTAGATAAAACCATCGAACCGACAAGTGGCCCATTAGCAGAGGAGTAATCAACATGAAATATCATGGCAAAATGACGGCAAACATTGACAACAAAATCATTCTTGGGATCAAGGAGATCTGGCTCTGCACTGGCAGCAATTATGGTCATCAAAAGAATCTTAAAAACAGATTTTTCTGCCATAAGTTGAGTCTTTGTCTTCACTCCCAAGTCAACCTGCCCACAGATCACAATTCACAAAATGAAGTCCTCAATACCTCTCAAACTTGAACAAGAATAGAAAATGAATTTACATAATGCAAACCAGCAATATTTTCCAAAAAGAAATAGGAAAGAGGATGCATAACAATGTAGCTAAATTTATTGATTAATTAAACAAAATTAAACTGTATCAACATGGAAACATTAAAAATAGCCAAAAAGGGACTAGCATTAACAACTGCATAAAGCCATGGTTCAACATAGAACCATGGCTCTTTGTTGGGAGCAAGAAATCCCAATCTAGAACAAGATCAACGTAGAACCCTGTGAATCCATTTCTGCTGCTACAGCCAGATATGCCACCCGTAGATATGTAGTACACTTCACTGTCTGCATCATTAGAAACTCCACCAGATTACAATTGAATAATTTTTCTTCCAACAGATTGGGTTCATATAGATTTTCAAGACTATTAAGGTCACTACAAAATCATACAAACATACATCAGTGTCTGCATAATTAGAAACTCCACCAGATTATAATCATATAATTTTTCTTCCAACAGATTGGGTTCACATATTTTTCTAGACTATTAAGGTCACTACAATGCAAGCACGTATTAAAAGATGAGACAAGAAAAATATAGTGGATGTGCATTATGAGGAGAAACTTCAACAGCTTAGGATCATTTTTTTTTTTTGCCAACAGACTGGGGTCGTGTAGTTTCTCTAGACCAATAAAGTTCAAAATAATAGAAGAAAATAGAGACAATAAAAACGTCATGGATTGAGTGTTCTCATGCTCTGTCTTTGTATGGATTATAAGGGGTTAGAACTGTAATAATTATCTTCATGATAGTGAGGTCTCATTTTTCACTAACCTTCTTGGTTTGCTTTAAGGATTTTCTACCACCAATTGAAAAGATAAAAGTATATGGACCTAGGAAAAACTAGGGGTACCTTCTCATTTGATAGTTCTTCTACTGTCTTCTCCAGGTAAAAGTCTTAGTTTGGCTTGGAGGAAAGAGTAGAATAGGAATGCTCCTCCAAAGGTCCAAGGGCTTTGTTGGGTGACATGTCACAGCAAGAACAACCCTCTTGATGTCCTCAAAAGAAATCACTTCTCTCCAGCCAATAGACAAATTATGTGTTATAACTTATGAGATAGGTGGGTCCCCTTTTTTGGTCTATGCCATGTTCCTATTATTTTTGCTTCTTCCTCAGTGTTGAAAGCAATTTGTCCTGAGTTATGTCTTGTTCTTTGGCCTCTTGGCCCAGTCCTTGGATATAAGGATCAGTTTTGAGCGCAACCATATTTCTTAGTCCTTGTTCTTCCAAGCATGACTTTCTATCAGCAAATAACATTGAAAACTTGCTAAAGTATATACGTAGGGCAATCCATCTCTAACCTTGTCAGTCTTTAATCAATCATTCAACCATTTTCTAGCAAAGAGAGAGACAGAAAGAGGAGATGTCAGGCACAAAAATGAAGATGACCATTTCTAAGCCAAGGGCTTTGAATTGTGAGGGCAATAATTAACCACCTTCTTCCACAAAAATAAATATAATTCCAAAACCCCATAAAAGACAGCTAAATAGTGGCAGCTCTCTTTCTCATAAAATGATAATTGAAACCTTTTCAAGTAAAAGTTAGAAAGAAATCATGTGATTGGAGTGGTATAGGTCAGATTTGGATGTTTATATCTCAATGGAAGCATGTGTTCAACTGGTTAAAAGAATCGTGCGACCAAGGGCAAAGTTTCATATCCAACCCAGGAAATAATAGTTGATCCAGACTTGTGTAGTTCACTATTTCAAAGCTGATATATCTCAACAATGCTCATCAAGATATTGTATATTGCTATGGATATAGATAGTGGACTCATGGAAGCACCTCAGCATTGGTCATCTTTATGCAGTTAATAGATATCTGAGCATCTTAAGGATCTTCAAGAGAAGGTGAAAACAGAGAAGAAACATAACATTCTCTGATAATTTTTTATTGAATGATACAGCAACTATTATACAGCAATACAAGCTAAATCCAGATCTTAGAATATGGTAAAATCACAGCAGTGTGTGTGTGTGTGTGAGAGAGAGAGAGAGAGAGAGAGAGAGAACCTTATAAGTACATAGACAAAGCACAGATAGGCACATGCACAACCTATGGATCAGAGAAACATTTTAGTTCCAAATCCTGGCAGAAGCCCTTTTTTTTGCCGAACACAATATCAAACAGTAATGAAGCGAAAAAGAAAAGATGCAAACCTCTCTCTCTCTCTCAATTCAGCTCATCTACCATCTCTCAGAAAAGAAATTAACTAGCAAGAAAATAATTAATAGATTAACACCAACCTTCAAGTCTGATGGCTCTGTCCGGCGACGAGAAGGATCGACAGAAGAAACTAAAAGGGCTCCCAAAAGCCCAGGGGTCACTCCCTCACCAGTTATGTTTCCACGCAAATTCAGCAGAGATGATAAGCATACACGAAGGAATTTTAGAGCTTGCTTTCTATAGAAAGCTTCCATCCCACCAGGGTTTTGCGTGACCGCAGCTACAGCCAAGTAAATGCAGCGATCCAAGGGCACCAAAAATGGAGTTGATGGCTCAAATGTAAGAATCAAACGAAGTCCATGCTCAGGGTTCTCTTTGCACTCAAGTGCAAGAGGCTCTTTGAGAAAACGTCTATTACGACCACCTAACTTGCCAAGGAGTTGCAGAGCTTTTGCTCCCCAAGGATAAGGCATTGGCCTCAAGTGAGACCATAGAGCTAAAATCACCTCAGACATAACATTTGCTGTGCTTTGCTCCAAAAAGTCAGGATTAAGACTGTCAATCCAGAATTCAAGTGTCCTTAGACCTAAACTCACTAGATCATCACTTCCTTTCAGAGCCAAAACCACAGGCTTCATCAAACGAGGAAGATGAGGAAGCAATGAACTTAGGCGTGCAGGCAAGGTCAGGCAAAGCTCAAGCACAAGATCCCTCATGTCTTCACCACTAGGCCCCTCCACCATAGCAAGCAACATATTCAGGCAAGGTTGCAACAAGGGTATCAAATCCCGCAATAGAAGTTCAAACTTGCCACCATTGAGTGAACGGAACATTGTACGAAGAAGCTGCAGATAACCAAGTGGCTTGTCAACCTCAACAGCGTTCTTCATGCAAACTTCCATGATAACGGAGACATGTGGCTGCAAAATACGTTCACAATCTGAAGGTGCCTTAGCCACAGCAAGGAATAAAAACCGAAAGAGTTGCAACACAAGTTTTGCAGCTGGTGTGTCTGGATTCTTTAGAACATCAAGTTTGCTGCTGACAAGGAAATTAACTAAAACATCTGCAAAGGGTCGAAGAACTTTAGGTGCTTGAAGAAGGGTAGAGAATATGTGAAGCAGCTGTGAGTTGTTAATCATGCAGTCAAAAAGTTCTGGCATGCCCATAGAGAACATATCCATAAGATCTCGGGGCTCCATTATGGTCAAAATTTGAGAAAAAAGGTTAAGTGTTTCCCTCTCCTCATCCTTCTCTTTAAAGAGAGCTAAGCAGTGGACACCGCTCTTTAAAACACCAGAAGCTTTTCGAACCTACCAAAATGATGGCCAGCCAGAAAATGTCAAACAGAGATAAGTCGTAAAAGAATACACTTAAGAAGGACAGTGAAATGTTTCGGTACCTCATCTTCTCGCATCCCCTTAAATACTTGCGGAGGTGGAACACTGGATGACGAGGAAACTTGTACCTGTGAATGTGCTACATGTGATGATGGTGAAACCTGAATCAGAGAAAGTGTTGTGTGAGATGATGAAGTAACAGCTGAATTTATCTAAATACTCAATTACATGACTGTGGAACCTGAGCCCGTGGAAGATGGGCATGAGTGATACTCCAGATTATTGTCTTCATTCCTGCAGGAGACATCAACAATGATTCCTTAACCATTAGAGAGACCTTTATGCATGAATGCTTCTCACTCTATTGTCGGCAACTAATTGAATCAAAGAACAATCATTCAGTGGCACAATTTTCATGCCAACTGATAGCACATCTCATTCACTGCAGAACCATGAAAATCTTCACGAAGGGAAAACCATAAGAGGTCCAGATCTCAGCATTTCCTAGTCATGATAACACTGAGATTTGGAGATAACCCAACTCAAAATGAATAAAACCCAACCTGACATTTATGTCAACAACCCAGCTTGGAAACACCAAAAACTGCATTTTACAGAGTATTTATAACAAAGAGTTCTAAAAGACAAAGATTGCTTCACTAGCTCATTTTAAAACAATTTCAAAAGATTATTTTCAATCAATTATTAAGCACATGATTAGCACGCTCTTAAGTAGCAAAACCTATCAGTTCACAATCACTTAAGCATCCCACAAAGTTGTGAGCATTAAACTGAACAGATTTCTATTAAAGCTTTCAGAAGAAGAAGAAGAAGAAGAAAATCAGCTTATGATGTTAATACAACCCAGACTGTACACCTTTTGATACTGATGAAACAACCAGATCTCTTTTAAGATAACTTGAGAGGAGAAAGAGTTTGGAAGTGCAACCAGAAATCATAACTCCCTCTAATTATATCAAAAACATTAGTTGAGGAATCAAACTGCAAACCAAAGGACTTGATCACAGAAGATCCCCATTATTATGAGTGAACAAGAACATGGAAACCTCAGCAGTCCATATGCATGGGCATGGGATCGCACACACAAGCAAAGCAACTTGTCAAGAGGAATTCATCAGCAACAACCAGACACTATTGAGAAATGATGCCCCCATAACATAAACAATGATTTCAATAATGAAAAGAAAATGCAGATATGGAGCTATCAGAAAATATTCACTGTAAGGGATTTATGCTACAAATACTGAGCTGTTTGTGATCATATTACCCATGACTAAAGTCTTAATCAGGTGTTTACAATCACTGACTTCCTTAGAGTGTTCCACTGGGACCTGCACATTTAGTACTGCCTGCAATGAAATTTGAATCAGACCCTGGGAAACAGGAAGAGAAAATATTATCTGCAATAAAAGGCACAGAAATAATTCTCTTGCAGGTTTAAATCAAAAAGAATCTTCCAAACCAAAGGGGATAGTTAATAGAATGTAGTATTTAGCACTGCCTTAAGCATCAAATAGTTTCAAGCTTAAGTTTGAAGATAAGAACAGCACTGATTACATTGATATTTGTCAATGGAAATGTTAATAATTTTCAACATTTACAAAATGATCCCAACCCCCCCTAATGCCCATGAATTGCAAAAGTCAGCCAGTAAGTGCATCTATGAGACTAGAACTACATAGAATCACAAATCACAATCATAATTGTCAAGTGTTTACATAAAACTCATGTAATAATACAATCAAATTGGTGGCCAACTCTGAGTAATTGGTGACTACAATTACTCATGTTGCCATATACATAGCCTACCCGGATACTGCATGGATACTGGAAAAGTGATTTAACCATATCCTGTACCACAGACTATGGTATCCCTGCTCCAACCAATCCAGGTTGGAAAGCTAATTACGAAAATGAAAAAAGAGGAGATTGCACAGCTGTTGGAAGAGTAATGAAGAAACTAAAATTCTTTCGAAAAAAGAAAGAACGTGTAATACTGACCGCTAATCCAGTTGGATGGAATCAACAGTGGTTCAATAAGATGAAGATAAGATCAAGTAGTTTCAAGCAACACAGACAGGGAATATATCCATACAGAATTTGGCCAAGGTTATGAAGAAATCTTTGACATTACAGAATCAGCAAAATGGGCTTCAACATTGAAGTTGAATGGACAAAACAGATCTATTTCTTGGTATGCTTATGGTTCTATTAACCCTTTGTGACATAGTTTTAAGCAACACTTCACAAAAAGGAAAGAAGATCAGATGACTTGCAAGGTTATGATCGCCAAATAACTAGAAAAGCTCTGATCACCTGGCAGAAGAAGCTAAACTTCTCCAAACATAAACCAACTTTAACCTTTCCTCATCAACTTGATCTGCAAACATCATCAAACTGCCTACATAGGGTAAAACAACAAACTTCCCCCATTTAGTCCTCGACTTGGTTTAGTATCCAACTAAAAGCTCAGAAAACCACTTCTGATCTCCAAATTTATCTAGGTTCCTTCCTCCACGAATCCACACACATCCTTACACTTACCTACTCCCCATGCCAACCAGGTCAACAGAAGAAAACAAAATGGAAATACTTCTCCAATTTAGGTTCTAACTAAAATAAATGGATGTAGCATGCGTAACAGAAATCATAAATATTGGAAATCCCGGTCGTTCCCAAGAAAAAGAGAGAAAAGAGTACCTTGAGGTTCAACAAAATTAGGTAGCATCAGCCTAGTGTCATCAAATCTATTCCGTGACAGAAGGGTTTTATCTCTCTTCCTATTCCTACAATTTTGATTTCCTAAGGTGATTTATGTCTGACATCAATTTCCTACTCCATATGGGTGGATTATGGGTAGTTGTGTTGCAGGGCTGGTCCCACCTCTTTGGGTTGGGGTCACCTTGTGATATCAATATAAAATAATACACACGCACTCTCTCTCTCTCTCTCTCTCTCTCTCTCTCTCTCTCTCTCTCTCTCTCTCTCTCTCTCTCTCTCTCTCTCTCTCTCTCTCTCAGTTATCAATCTACAACTAAACCTGTTAGAAAAGAGCATGCAACAATGACAAATTCCTTGTACTTCACAAAAACACAACAGAAAAAACACAAGCGAGGAACCAAACTAGAGAGCTGTAATTCATGAAATGATCAGATATGTGAAAGCATGGGAGAGATGAAAATCCTTCCACTCACGATACCAATCACAATTTTTAAGTAAGAGGTTAAAAACTAGTACTCCATGAACTGGAAACAAGCTCAGGAAACCTAGAACAATGATGAGGAAAGAAGAATAGACATTGTTCAGCTGATATAAACTCAAATAGCAAAGCAACTTCTTAGCAAACACTTGTAAACTAGCCTTCAGAATCAAAGTAAAATGTTTACGAGAAGACCTGGACTGGAAGTTCAAGCTTTGATCTCAGCGTATAACGATCTTTTCCTTCACCCCCTTCCTCCAGAAGCTAGTTCAGATACAGCACCATCGTCAATCACAAACGGGACCGTACATATCAAACTAGATAATGCACTAAAAACTACTATGACTGCATAATTACTAAAATGAAGAGCAACGGTTACAGAAAAATAGAAGCGTATTTTAACACGCTCAAATTAGCACAGACAATGTGTCGTCTAATGACTAGGCCAAAAGCATGGTGACTTGTGAACACAATATATGCATAAGGCTGCAAGAATATAAAAGCAAGATATTCTGAGCAGTAAAATAATGACTACTAAAGTAAATGATGACGGTACAAGGAAAAGGTAACAGAAAATGACAGCACAAAGAAAACACTAAAAAAGTTTATCAATGAGAAAGCACATTTGAGCAATCAGTCACAAGTCCTTGGTCAATCCAATAAAGAGATAAACACATGACCAGCCAGTCACAGGTATGTGTCTCTGAGAAGGAATGACAGGAAAAAAATATGCCAAAGTACTACCAAGAAATGTGGAAGAAAACAGATGAGAACACAATTTTAGCCATTAGACAATAATAATGTAGTTATAAGAGTGATGATTAATAAGCATGTTATTTTTTCTCAATGACCACAAAAGCATATAAATTAGATTTGTTTCTCAATCGTTGAAGGTTTGACCTTAAGACAACCTTTTTTCTTTTCCATGTGAGGTTGGAGAACAAGTATTTGTTTTGTTAACATTGATAAAATAATGACAATGATTCCAAAACAATCACATTGATTAAACCTTGAAAGAAAATGTTCATAGCCCCAATAATAAAGTTGAAAAATGTGATAACAAGGACACGCCTATTTTGTCACCAGACATAAACATAAAAAGGAACATAAAGAAATGCCTTAACCAGAAATTATGAGGAAATTCACATAGACTATAGCAATGAACCATAGGCTAGATATATCAAGGCAATGCCTTACAGAAAACCATAAGCAGCTACAAGTTATAATGTTGTATAACTGTGATTATAACTATTTACCTGCGGAATGGTGCGCTTGAAAGTGCCAAATTTCCCTACAAAAGCATCTAAAATCCTTCCCTGCCAAAAGCAATGAAGAAAAGCATGTCATGCACAAGAAGGTAGTATAGAAATATAAAAGATGTCAGGTTTCACTCTTTGTGGACCAGTGAGCAGAACAAAAGAATTGTGAACAGAAAGGAGACTTATTATTTGTCTACATAAAACAATACAGATCAGTATTAGTAGATTCAAACCAATAAAATTCGAGCTTCATCCATGGTAGGGAGATCAGTGCCTTTTTCGAAAATTGACTCCACCTAGCAAACAATTAAATCAATTGAAACATCTCAATGGTAATTAATCATGGTACCTCTGTTATGCATATCCTCAAAATTACAATTCTCAAAATCATGATAAATGATCATCAATTATTAATTGGGGATAAAGTTCCAACACACCAGATTCAACATAAGGCGAGCACAAGTAGTATGGATGCTTAATGCCAGGGAAGAGTCGTGCATGTTTCTTGAGAACAAGTAAATAATTCGAGACAGCTGCACAATAACAAGAGAAAGTTAGGTCCAGTTATAGAACTGAAACAACAAAAAACGTTCACACACTACTTAGAGGTATATAAATAGTAGGACAGAAGAGTGAACAAGGAATAACATCCAGGGTCAAACTGCATATTATAAGTTCAAACACTCACACAGAAGCAGAACACATGGGGAAAGGAGAAAAACAAGATAATATAAATTTATTTAAAGGCAGCTAAAGCTGCAACATATAATGAGAAGCATATTTCTAGAAACATAAAGAATGCTATAACAATAAATTACGTTATTTTATCTGCTACTGAAATTGTTTGATGAAGACATCCAACACACTGAATTATGTCATTTTCCTAGTGTTCCACAATGGTGTGAGAGCAAATTATTAACTTGGGACTCTATTTTGCACAAGAAGGCAAAAGGAATATCAGTTGGTGTTCTCAAGCAATTAATGCACTGATAAGACAAGTAGATGTTTCAAATGAGACAACTGATCAAGTTATGCTACGAGACTTAGCTAGGTACACATCAACCAAAACCAGCCATCCTGCAGGGGATTCCGATCAATTGAAAGGGTCAACAGTCAAAATGAAGCCCCAAACAAAACGGGCAGGAAGAAAAGGGTTTGATATGGTATAAGCAGCAACAGAAAGTTCTAGGAACCAAACTTGAGAAAAAGTTGGATTGACATAACCATCAATCAAAGAAGAGACATTTAACTTCACACTTTGCTAGCAAGATTAAGAAAGTTAAGAGAATAGCCTGGGGGAATTAAAAGGGCAGCCCCGGTGCACGAAGCTCCCGCCTATGCCGGGTCTGTGGAAGGGGCAGACCACAAGGGCCTAAAGTACACAGCCTTACCTTGCATTTTGCAAGAGGCTGTTTCTACGCCTTGAACCCATGACCTCAAGGTCACATGACGACAACTTTTACTGTTGAGCCAAGGCTCCCCTTCAGCCTGGGGGAATTCATGATCACATATATGAGAGTTCTAAAAGAAGATCCAAATGATTTGAAGTCCCATTGAGGACCAAATCACAACAGAAGTTAAGAACAACAGAAGCCCAACAAGAAAATCCTGACGAAGTTTAATTTCATTAGAAGACATTAATACAGCCATGAGGAAGATATAGATTATGTGAATAAGGGATTTGCATTATTAACTATCTAGGTAATAAACTATTTCTATGATCTTGGGCTGCAAAATATGTATGCCTTCTAGGATTTGAAACAAGTTTCATATAATGACCATGTGAAATTTTTATAAACAAAATGGCATGTTTGCATAGAGATGCTTGAACAACAATTCATTTAGTGTATTATGGAGGATTCATGACCGAAGCTAGGAATCTATACCAACTACCATGTTTGGTGAAGGTTCTTCAGATACATCATCGCCCAAAACTTAGAGCATATCTCATAGAGTTTCAAATTACCAAAGTTGAATTTCTCCGCTCAAGGGGAGGTGATAAAAATAAAAATTGTAGAGAGTGAGAGAGAGAGAGAGAGAGAAAGGGCAGCTAGGTGATACATGCGGGTTAGGGAAAGGGGCGGACTATAAAGGTCTATAGTATGCATCCTTACCTTGCATTTTGCAAGAGGCTGTTTCCACGACTCGAACCCGTGATCTCAAGGCCACATGACAACAACTCTACCGTTGTACTCAAGGGGAGGGGTCATGCAGCAAAAATTTATATGTCCTTCCAATCAGAGACAAGAAGAAGGATATTTGACCAAAAAATCTCAGAAATCAAAAAGGGCAGCCCGGTGCACGTAGCTACTGTGTATGTGGGATCCAAGGAAGGGCAGACCACAAGGGGTCTATAGTACGCAACCTTCCCTTGCATTTTTTGCATGAGGCTGTTTTCACACCTCCAACCCGTAACCTCTAGGTCACACAGATACAACTAAACCATTGCACCAATGAATATTAGTAAAATTATTAGAATTACTGAAATACTTATGTCAAGTTTTAGAAAGTAGACATTTTGTAAAAAAAGGGGCTGCTTTAACTTTCCAAAGTTCCTCCTTCGAACAGAAGGTCAAAGTTGGTAGGAATGATGATAGCAACTTTAGAGTTTGAAACAGAAACAAGCAGAATAACATGAGGAGATTTAGGTTAGTTGCAAGTTTTTAGTTCAAGTATGACTAGAATCTAAGTTAAACTAGAATCTTTTGGTCTGTTTAAGGGTTGATGGTTACTGGGACAGAAGTAATTTTATTAGAAGATTCTTTAAGCTTAAAACCTTCTAAAAACAGGTGTATGGTCTAATGTGTTTTACAACCACTAAAAATTATAGTTTATGCAAATACTTCAACTTTTATGGTGGCTGTTCTCTTTTTCAGATAGCATCATACACCAGATTTTCAGAAATCATAAGCTTGCAACACATCAAAAGATGAAGAAAAGGAAAAACATGAGATTATACAGCGGAACCTTTAAGAAATAGAAGAAACCTGTGAGAGAGAAAGCTCAGCTCGAACATGATGAACAATCTCAGCAAGAAGGCTATATGCTAACGGCCTCAGTGCCTCAAAACATGCCCGACCAGTACCCACGAGAACCCTAATCAACAACAAACGTCAAATAGTTTTCCCTAGCAAATGCCAGATCAGTTACATTATCATGCACCCAAAAACAGTATTTTTATTGGAAACACCAAGATGATGCAAAAATGGACAAAAGAGCAAGGACTATAAGCAAGACAAATTCAAGAATTTCCATTGAGTAATAAAGGAACATTAATTTTTAGAAGATCACATAAATAGTACATGTCAATAAAGGATAAATTTGTGAAAAATGATCTTCACGAGCAACATCAGCACTACCAAGTAGTAGCAGTCATTCAATCTCTTTAAATGCAAAGTGCCCTTAGAACAATCCAAAAGCAATGCGGAACTAAAATGGAAAATATTCATCTTCCAGAAGAATATGCTATTGTTTAGCAACCAAAATAAACAAACTAAAGACCAAGAATTTACATCCTTACATCTAAGCATACAAACAATCAAAATCAGGAGAAAGGTAACTCAAATGCCAGCAAAGAGCAGTAGTTAACAAATTTCTCATGCCAAACGACTTGTGCCATTAAGCTAGCAAAGGCATCTCGATGTATCTGAAAAGTTTATGCCAGATTTTTATTCTCTTCTACAGTGTTTCAGAGATTTCATAGGCATTTAAAATTGTTTTAAAAGAATACTAAATCTTCCATTCTTCCCTGAATAAGTTTGTGAAAGATAAACATTCAACAGAAGCATATGTTTAATCCAAGTTTAAAGATTTATCTAATGATGGTTGCAGTTATTATTGGACACTTGATGGTTAAAGGTCCACTAGTACTAATTCATACAAGTCAAGTCCCTCAAAAGAAGTATAAGGCTCATTATCACAGTGAGAGTCGTCCAATTTGCTTCTCATTTATAAGGTCAGCTCTATACCTAATGAAGGTTCTCAAGTCTCAATAAGCACAGCACTGTAAACAACATCCTGAGCTTAGCATTCAGTAGAACATCCCAGAGGGGCTTGGAAATGTGTGGAATGATGTAGATATGGTTGCAATTGTGTAGGACATATAGGACTGTTCTTAGTAACTTTAAGAACAGTTTTAGGTTTGGAACATTTAGGTGTATCAGGCAGATTAGTGTCAATGACATGATCTAGACCATTGGTGCATAGCAGAAAGCCACAGATGGCGAGGAGCCCTTCACTTGGAGAGCCCACTTTAGAACCTCAAAACTTGATTGTTTGTACTAGAATAGTAGAATGTAAATCAAAGGATCACTTCATGTTCCCAATTCCACAGTTGCTTCCTTGGGACAGCTCAGCTGTGATGACCTTGCTTTGCCCTGCCCTAGGTGGGTCACTTGTTCCAGTGTAGATTTAAAATAATATTGGAGTATTTTTCAAAAAAGTGTAGAGCTGTGGGGGAGCTTCTGGAGCATTCCTCAAGATTCTTTATGTAAAATTTGTAGCTAGAGATCTAGAAGTACTAGAATGTTCAGGAATTCGTGAGATCTTGCAACTTCAAACTTTGTGCTCAAATGGAAGGTATATATGCCATGGATGTAGTCTGGGGAATAAAAATTTTAGGACTGGAAATGAGGTCCTAAATAATGGTGGCATTGATCTCAAATCCAGGAAGGGAGGCATTACAGACAGACTACAAGCTTACAAATACAAGAAGCAAAGCCCAAAAGAGCCAGGGGACTCGACAAGTCGTTTGTAGAATGCCTGCTTCAAGCTTCCCTTTGTTTGCTTTGCAGAAACTGCACAGTGCATAGCTGAAAATCAAAGGACCAATACTACCTGCCTAAGCCTTCGCTCAGAGGGACTGTGGAACTGATGGCATCTTTGGAAGAAAAAAAAATTCCAAGTGCTAGAGGCTTGTTACATTATTTGATCAAAATGGAATTGACTAAGGAGGCATCCCAGACACCATTTCCTTGATCTTCAACCTGAAGTCAAATGGATAAGATAGTGTCAATGTGGATCCCTAACCAAAATGGGTGTTTTTCAGTAATATTATTTAATTCATGTTAGACCTTGACTTCAAAGATCAACCCCATTTCGAATGTCCCTTATATTTGGGATTTAAATTCCATAACAGCAGCTTCATTGTCTTTTCAGGTTGTTATGCAAGAAAAATCCTTCATTGGCAACCAATTGCAAGGAAGGCAGACATAACACATTTCTACAAAGCAACTCTATGGTTTCTTGGAGGAAAATCTAGGGCATAGTTTTAACCATTGCAATCAGTCTTTCCAAATCTTGCATACCTTCTTATGTATGTTTTACATTTTATGTTTCCTGGATAACTCCACAAGTGTTAGCAATGTATACGATTTCTGGTGTCTCTCTGTAAATATTAGTAATAGAAGGATGAAAATGTCTTGGAAGATTTGTTTTCTTTTCAGGTATTTGGCATTTCATAAAGAAGATATATGCAAAGGTCAACTATGCAAGAGTTTAATGTTTAGTGTCTGATTTAATCCAAATCTCTAAAGAGGCATCTTCACAAAACTTGTTTTACGATGTCACAACGTAAATTTCTGATCAGACAACTACCTCTGAGGACTATGTACCTCCCCCTCAGCAACCTGACACTTGGAGTATTCCCTGCGCTCAATGAAGCCTAGCATTTGCTAGATTTTCCAAAGTCTGGCAATGGGGACTCCCTAGTAACCATCCGTTGCTTAAATATGAACCTAGCATCAAAAATAGTTTCATTGGCTTTCATGAAGAGACTCGAGATTTCTTGTTGTGAATCTCTAAGTTGTCTTAAATTTTCCGTGAGTTTGTTCCCAAAACTTATTGCCATATCAAGCAGGTCTTTCACGTGGATTACTCTGGCCCATCACATGCCTGTAATATAGTGGTTCAAGGTTTTTGGTGTGTCTTGTCGAGCTTCTCTGTGGATCCTTTGTATTCATCTATTTGCCCTCAACCTTTCAATTTTAATAGAATACCTGTTCAAAAAGGAGAAGCAAAATTCCTGCCCAAAATATTACCTCTCTTCCAGCAGCGTGTCAATTAAAGGGAATAAACCTCGCTTGAAATCAGTCCCAAGAACATGCTTCAGAGCTACTAAAAGTTCCTGTATCAAACAGGACAGATATGAATATAAGTGGCACTCACCAGGACAAAGGAAAAAGAAAACAACAAGATTAAAAAGGAATTACACAAACAAGCAACCAAGCGGCCAATGTCTCACCTTTCTAATGGAAACTGAGTCAGGGCAAGTGACAAGCAGGTTCACAATGCTTTTACATATGTTTTCTTCATGGGGCCTTATATAATCAGCAAAGCTCTTCAACAGGTAAGTTAAAAAAGAAACTGTCTTCACCTGAGCCCCCTTCAACTCAATAAAGTGGTTCTTTGATTGAGGAAGGACTTTTTCAGGACCCGGAACAGATATAGCTGACACCATCAATGGTAAAAGAGTCGGGATGTTAGTCTGCACAAGCCGCCCATACAACTGGAAGAGGAACATCACTACTAGTGGGCTCTCCGTGACAATTTTGAAAGATCGAGTGCTTGGATTAAGCTGCCCAGAAAATGCCGGAACTGGGGGACCCAAACCATCAGACGGCTGCATTGGAGGAGGTGGTGGCGGCAGATTATTATCCTCTCCACGAGTCCCCAATTCATCAAAGAAGTACGCCACAGTGGCCCGAAAGTTCTGATATATTGCGCAGACAAAATCGAGAAAGGGCTGAACCTCATTTTCTAAGCTCGGTCTGAAATTGCGCAACAGGTCAAAAATAATTCGGATGCAAATAAGCCCATTTTCCTCGTTATCTAGGGTCAGAACCTGCATGGCAACTTTGAGAAGCTCCGTGACAAAGGGGCGGAGAACTTCGCTGTGTGGAAGGCGATTGAGGATCTCAACTATGATGTTTCGAAGCTTGTGTTCGGGATTGTCTGCAAGCTGAGGTTTTGTCATCTGTGTAAGGATTACCTGAAAAGCTCGAAAATTGCATTTCAAGAAGTTCAAGTACTCTGATGTGTGAACTATTTCGAGGCTGTCGCGGACATCCATTGCCAACTGAAGCCGAACTTGAATTGCTGTGTTGAAAAATAATAGAAACAGAATCACGAAAGAAAGAACTTTAAAAGAAATACCGCAGAGAATTAGCTGTATGTAGTTGACGGGAAATCTGCAGCAAAAAAACCAACAACCGACCCTCCCCACCCACAAAAAAAATATAAAAAGAAAAAGAAAAAAGGAAGAAGGAAGAAGGAAGAAGATGAAGAAACATTGAATAGATAAAAAGAACTCTGTAAAGAAAATTTTCAAAGAAACATATAAGTTGACAGAGAAATCGCAAAAAGAACAGAAGAGAGAGAGAGAGAGATTCAGTGAAAACGGAATTTTTAAAGAAAAATGCAGAAGCGCAAGCAATTAAAGTAGAAACTGCAAAAGAAACAGGGAAAAAAAGTGCTTTAAAATGTAGAAATTGGAACGAAAACTTGCAAACAATTAGCTAGCTTTAGTTGACGGGAAATAGCAACAAGAACGTAAAGAGAAGCAGGGGAGCCGTCTAAAAAAAGGTTTTTTCCAAAGGGAAATAGCAGAGAATTGTATGCAGTTGACTGAGAATTGCAACAAGAAGAAGAAGAAAAGGGAAAAGAAGAAAGACTCTTGAAAGATAAATTGCAGCGTACTAAATGCACGCAACTTACGAAGAAATTGCAACAAGAAGAGAAGAAACACGGGAGAATGCTTTACAAAAAGCAAAGGAACTTGCGAAAACAAATTGCAGATAATTGCATGCAGTTGACGAAAAATTTGTGACAAGAACAATAACAATGTCAGAAGCAAAGAAAATTTGAAAGAAATATGCAGTGAATTAGCTGCTTGCAGTTGATGGAGAAATTCCAAGCAGGAACTTGAAAGAAAAGACGGAAGAGACTTGAACCCCGCTAGTGGAGAACTTAACAGGTACAGAGATATAGAGATTGCTTAAACCAAATAAGAAATTTGAAAGAACGAATTGCATGCCGTATGAGAGATTGACTAAGAAGGGGAGAAATTAAGAGAAAATTTGCTGAGAATTTGATGCCGCTGGCAGAAATCAGAGCAAGGTACCGAATACATGAGAGAAATTTTACCTATGTCCGGTTCCACGAGGCGCCTTGCATGTTGCTCGAAGTTCTGAATCGGACTCATCTCGGATGTTGGAGAGAAAAATCTGGGAGCGGAAGCGATTTGGGAGGGCTTCGGGCGTTCTAGGGTTTTATGAACGGATGCTCAGATCCAAAAGAGGATTGAGTTCTCTTTAGACGGACTGAAGGAGGTGTTGGGGACGAGTGTTTCCATCGGATGCTCTCCCGCCATCTCTTCTGGTTTCAGTTTTCGACGGAAGTGAAACTGAAAGCTGCGCTGGAGAGTGCGCTCTATATTTAAAGGCACCGGTTGGGGGTGAATAGTGAAACTTTGAGGGGGGCGAAATTCATTCGTTTGTCTCCGCTCTTTTAGTGGGGTGAAATTTTACGGGAGGAAATGACACCGGCATTCCGCCTTCGGGACGATTTGCTTTCCTTTTTCATTTTTTAGGAAAAATTTTAAAATAAGAAAAATATCTTTTTTGTAATTAATCTTTTTTTATTCTTTTTACAACCAAGAGTTATGAAGCAAATTATTAGAAACTATTATCTAAGTTACCAAACTTACATAAAATCTCCCAAGGAAAAAGTATTATCTCAAACTACTGGCCAAACATAGCGAGGAGAAGCACTTTATTGTCTACTAGCAACTTCAATAGAAGGCTTTTGGCTTTTTTTTTAATAGGGTTTTTTCAAAATTGCTTGTAAGAAAGCTCAATATTTTTTAATTTTGTAAATTTGTCATTAATTTTCAAAAATTTTACAAATTTGCATTCTGTTAATTTTTCTTCTATTTTTTCTTTTTTTATAAAATTCCAATATTAGCCTTGTTCTCTCATCTCCGGCAACCGTTTTTTGACACATTTTCCGGCTACTCTGCGACCCCACTTCAACGGACGTTGGGCAGGTGCAGTCGACCTCCTCGGGATCTTCTTGGTGTCCCAGTGCAGGGAGCGAGAGTGGGGTGGGGGAGGAGCGCCGGCGTGGGAAGGAGGGTGAAATGAGTACCGTTGCAGGAGATAGTGGGTCTGGTAGGTTTGGGTGCGTGGGGAACTTCTTCTAGCGCCGCCAGGAAGGGGAGAGACGTGGGGGCCGTCTACTAGAGCCGCCGGGAAGGGGGAGGTAGGGGAGCGTCTGCTAGCGCCGCCAGGAGGGGAGGAGGGGGCGTCTGCTAGATCCGCCGGGAAGGGGGAGGGTGGGGTGATGCGCGTCAGCTAGCGCGCCAAGAAGGATGGGGGCGTCTGGGGAGGTACTTGTCGCGCCGGGAGGAGGCGTGGCTGGGTACCATGAGGGAGCTGGGGGAATGGGAGGCCGGAGGGGGCAGGTCCTGGTCTTGCCGGCCGGGAAGGTGGGGGCTTTTGCTAGCGTCACCGGGAAGGGGAGAGGGGAAGGGTCTGCTAGCCCCGCCGGGAAGGGGAGGTGGTGGGGCGTCTGCTAGAGAACGTCGGGAAAGAAGTGTGGTGGGGGTGGGGGTGCAGGGACATATGGGGAAGGGGGACGGGAGGGGACGTCTGGGCGAGGTACTGATCGAGCTGGGAGGGGGTGCGGGCGGATACCGTGCAGGAGCTGGGGGGAATGGGAGCTCATGCCAGCCGGAGTGAGGGTAGGTACCTGTCGTGCCGGCCTGGAAGGTGTGGGACGTCTGCTAGCGCCGCCGGGAAGGGGAGAGGGGTGGGGGTGTCGTCTGCTAGCGCCGTGGGGAAGGGGGGAGGGTGGTCTGCTAGCGTTCCAGGGAGGGAAGGGGGGCGTCTGCTAGCGCGCCAGGAAGGATGAGGGGCGTCTGGGGGAGGTCCTGGTCGTGCCGGGAGGGGGAGCGGCCGGGTGCCGTGCGGGGCTGGGGGGAGTGGGAGCTCGAGCAGACCGAGAGGGAGGCAGGTACTGGTCGTGCCGGCTGTAAATAGTTATAGAAGGGCCGCCGGATGTTGATAAGTCGGAAAATATGCCGCAAGAGGAGTTGCCGGAGAGAACAAGGGCAATATTGGAATTTTGTAAAAATTAAATAAAAAGACAAATTTGCTAAGTTTTTGAAATTTTAATGATAAATTTGCAAAATTAAAAAAACATTTAATTCTCTTACAAAAAATGCTATAAAGTAATGGTAATTTTGAAAAAACCCTTTTTAATACTACACACATCATTTACACTTGCATCCTTGAAGAGTTTTAAACTCGCTACCTTCGCAATTGAGACTCGGTCTTGCACCACTGCGCCGTACTCACACGCCAGGCCAGGCCCAGCTACAACATCTCGTATGGAATATGCTTGGTCACGTGTATGTTTGATTTAGGAGTGCGTTGATTCATTTGTTTTGTAATATTTTAATTATACAAAAATTATTATCACACTTAAAGCGATAGTTGACAGTAGGACTAGATTAACATTAGTGTCATCTAATTATTTGGATAATGTATTATAGGAGAACAATATGGTTGGCAACTGATAATTAGCTTGCCGTGCTTCCTAGTGGAGTCAAATTGAGAAACAAAACTCCAAATGATAGTCCTTTCAATAGGCAAAGATTGTTGCTGGAGTACTTCTCTAAATTTTTACATTTCAAGTAGGATGACTTTGAAGGATATGGAAATAGGACTCAGAGGTGCTTTCAAGTGAAGCTTTCACCGCTTCATTTGCTTAGGATTAACCACTAAGACTAGGGGACAGGTATAGTTCCCATGTTAGTAAGTTTGCTTGCTGGAACCACTGCTAATGCCCTTTTAGATTGATTCGATAGGGCTCTAGATGAGGCTCTTTACTCCATAGTAGAATAGAGTGGTATTTTAATTTAATGGTACAAATTCTCTTCCAACTGACATTACTATATGGTAAAGATGAGCGATGAGATTTTAAGTGATGATAGTCTTATTACTAGTCATTTGAGATTATTATGGAGGTAGGTGATACTTATCTAAAATTTATATTTGAAATACGGGCATGTTTGTGGTCTCACGTAGCATAAGATAATTTTTTTGAATCGATGATTTTGATCTATTAAGCGTAGGAGACAGTAGTTGCTTTTCATTTCTTTCATAAAATTTTCTTAGCATAATCAATGCATTTACTTTGAAGAACAATATTGAAAGTAAAAAGATTCTTCCTCCTATTGTAGCTTGGTTGATCTTAGCAACTACATCCCATTTTCTATTTCTTTGTAATGCACAAGTCTCCTACCACTTCTTGTGTTTCCTAGACAGAAAGTGAGATAAAATGTGCATGTACCACTAACTAAACCACACCTAGTACTTTCTAATGCATGCTGTCTACTAATTTCTTATTATAAATTAGAAAAATAAATATTATTACCCTTTTTGTTTGCTAAATCTCAATCCTTTTTCTATATTATAATATTTTAAAGAAAATATGACCCAAAGTGATAGAAAGTCCCCTAAATAAGCATCCAATTTTCAATATATAACCACCTCTTAAAATGGGCAAAAACCTATCCTCTCTCACCTGACATCTTTTTGCATCAACTCTAAATAATCAACTGCAACCAATTTCCCCATGATCGAGATGTTTCTCTAGACTTAGATGAAAAGTCGCCCTGCAATTTTAGAATGGAAACTTCTTTTTAGTTGCTTCTTCTTTGACATAAATACTGTTGAGATGTCTATTTCACTAACTTGGTTGTTTTCGAGTATTGATAATAATGATTAATAATGATTGTCAGATGATGCTTTTGAGAATACTATTGTGTGTTTTCTCATATCTTCTTCCCACTTTCTGATGTTAGACAACATATCCTCATTTACTTGTTGAATTGTCTCAAAAAAGGTGGTTTTTGAGTATCAATCACAACTCTTTTAATACATACTAGATTTTTAGAGTATAAGGGGAGCCTTGACACAATGGTAAAAGTTGTTGTCATGTGACCTTGAGGTCATGGGTTCAAGGCATGGAATCAGCTTCTTGCAAAATGTAAGGTAAGGATACCTACTATAGGCCCTTGTGGTTCACCCCTTCCCTGGACCCTGCATAGGTAGGAGCTTCGTGCACCGTGGTTGCCCTAGATTTTTAGAGTCTTTAGAAGATAGCTAATCTTATGTTCTCATCTCCAAAAATTGGTGTCCTTAAATCTTTGTACTATTGGCATACTTGGATACGTTATATTAGGATTAACAGGTTCGCTCCAATTTGTCACAAAGTTTGTATAATCCATGGAGGTAATGCACATATCTTTAAAATATATTAACTTGCACAAATTGAATTCTTTAAATCTAGTTTAAATGCGCACTATAAATGCTGATTTTTGAATATATTCGATGCATCCCAAACATGCAGGGGTTCTTAACAGCTCTATCAATGAGATTCAACCAAGCTAGACTAAATGCATCCCGAACATGCAAGGGTTCTTAACAACTTTATATAGGGGATTCAACTAAGCTAGTCTCAACCTTTTGCTTTTTCTGATATGAACTATCAAACTTAAGCTAACCCTTGAATCTCCAATTTATGAGTGCCTTTACAAAATAAGAAACTTAAAAACTCCAAAATCATATCTCTCCTCTTCTAATAACAAGTCTTCAATAGGTAAGCATCTTTATATTTAAAATAGCATAATGATCTAAGGAACAAAATGAAGGGGAGCATTGGTGCAATGGTAAAAGTTGTTGTCAGAGGTCACGGGTTTAAGGCAAGGTAAGGCTGCCTACTATAGGCCATTGTGGTCCGCCCCTTCCCTGGACCCCGCATAGGCAAGAGCTCGGTGCACCGGGGCTGCCCTTTATCTAGAGAACAAAATCACTACTCATATCACTTTACAAACAAGATCAAAGACCAAGGATCCAAAGTTTCAATTAGAAATTGAACAATTGGAGAATGTCAAAATAGGTAAATTTGTAAGAATAAAATTAACTTCACAAGATCAACAACTCTACAAACCAAAGTGTAGAATTTTCATTACACTTAGGTCTCATCCTTTTAGTTTAAACTCCAAAACTTGAGATCTTCAAAAGTGGAATAACACTTGAAAGAGAATGCTTAAAAGGGCAAACTCTTAAGCAAAGTGAAGTAAAGAATGGCTCTAACTAGGCAAACAATGGAAAATAAGAAATATTAGAGAATGTCTCTAATTAGGCAGACTTTAAAGAAAGGAAATTTGATACCTTAGAGCTCTGGGGAGAGAAAAAATATCGGTGCAAGGAGAATAACTTAAAAGGCCTTATGTTGGGATTATGAAGAGCTAGCCCCTTGAAGCCAAAAAACCATTACAAGCTAATATAATAACAATGTGATGGTTAATGAATAGAAGAGTCATTACAAATTAACTAATAGTAAATTAAAAAAGTTCAGGATGAGCGACTAATGGCTGGTTACAAGCATAATAGTAAATATCACAAATACAAAAAATTTCCTTCTATCATTGAACTCAAAACAAAATGTAAGAGTTATTTATATTTCTAGAAGCGATTTTAAATTTGCCCATGTAATTAATATTATTGCATGGATGATGTCTTCACTTAGATATTATGTCAAGCATGTGACGTATTTTGAGTTTATTGAGAGGGATTATCCTCGTATAATTAGATCTCTATCATGTAAGTAGTTCATGACATGGAGTGAGAGGGTTTAAATTTTAGATTTCTCAAGCATATGCTTGTTAGTGTTACTTGAGATGACTTGAGTTTGAAGTTTCTCCTCTCATTTGATTAGTAGTTAGTAGCGGTACTTGAGATGGCTTCGGTGTCAAATTTCTCATCCCATTTGCCCAGAGTGGTTATTTGAGGATTGCATATCAAGATGGTAAATATCATCTCATGCCATCTAACATTAAGACAATTACAATAAAAAAAAATAGGACGACTTGCACATGCAACGCGCACACACACACACACACACTCTCAAAAAAATTGAAGTTAGACTTGTTCTTTTAGTTGAGATGGAAGGAGTGAGAAAAAGAAAGCACTAATTTCTCCTTTCTCCTTACCTTTCTCCTATCTAGCTACACCAGTCTTAGAAATAGGTAGCAACAATACAAATGGTTAGATAGGGTATATATCAAATTTGATGCCCTTTAGGTGATATTAGCTTACTTTTCTTTGAGTTTAATTAAGAATAATTAGTTTCTTAAATGCACAAAATAAGCAGTTTAGATCATCCAAATGCATTTATTTCTAATGAGTTGGCCGATGTAAGTGCATAGAACATGACGAGCAGCTTAAATCTTTCAAACCCAAACTCTAGGACTAGAGTCTATGCTATCATTGCTTTTACTAGAATTCAAAACTTTTTATGATAATAACGCGTGGTTATCTTAATGTTGATTCTTTCTAAATGAAAATATAACCTAAATTACCACAGAGATTTAAATGGAAAATAGCCATTTTAAATGTTCTCTCTTTCCATATTTTAAGTATCCAAATGCATTGAGAGAACATTTAAAGCAATTACAATAATGAACATAACCTTTGAAGTTAGTTAACAATCAATAAGTTTCCAATCTGACTTAGTTGAGCAAAGAAACATGCTAAGCCATAACTTCAGGTGCATTATAAACATGTGGCACATGAGAGTCAATAACAAGTAATTGAATAAGGAGAAGTTGGGAGGGACGAAGCCTATGAGTTGGAGTAGAGTTTAGAAAAATATAAGGGCCCATAAACTTGCCAGAAAACCCAATTGAGTCAAGTTGAAGCTAAAAAGGGCAGCCCTAGTGCACGAAGCTCCTGCCTATGCGAGGTCTGGTATTAGGTGATCTTGAAACTAGTGCCCAGTAGTCATCTCTGCAATTACCCAAAAGATTAATCAAGGAAAATGAAGATTTGGTAGCAGAAACCAAGCACAATTCAAAAAGGCCATTGGAGGTGGGACGGCTGCCGCAAGTGCAGGTTGGGGCATGAAGTGATTTTGGGTTTATAGAATGAGGATAGTGGAAGAAGGGGAGCTTTAATGCAATGGTAGAGTTTTTGTCATGTGATCTTGAGGTCAAGGCTATGTTGGAGCTTCATGCACCGGACTGCCCTTTTAAATTGAGAATAGGGGAAGACAACAAATTAGTGCCCTATTGGTGAGGAAGCTAGAGTCAGTGCAGGTTGATTTCCATGTCCCTGTGTTGATTGTTTAACCACAAGTGCACGGGCTATTGTAGTATAGCTATGCAAATACGGGTCGATCCCACGAGGACTTGATTTAAAATTATGGAGTTTTAAATAAAATTCAACTAAAAAAATAAAATCCAGATTTATTCAATTGTTCCAATGTTCACAAATATTTATTCCAAGGAAGACAGAAAATAAAAATAAAATGCTTCTTGGATAAGCTTGTCCTTGGATTGCACTGTCTCTGGATTAGTCTGTCCTTGAATAGTACGTCTGGATTGCACTTGTCACTGAATAGTCAGAATGAAGATAAGTTAAAACCAGAATAGCATAGGGACACAGTTGTAATTAAACAGGGGACCCAATTGGTATTTCTGAAATAGGACAGAATTGTAATTTCTGAGATCTGCAGGTGCAGATTTGTAATTTCTGAGATCTGCAGGTGCAGATTTGTAATTTCTTCAGGTTCTGGTTTTTCACGAAAAAACCAGAAAAACACGTTTTTGGGAGAAATCTGGAAGAGGGAGAAGAGGGAGAAGAATAGAGGAAGGAGGAGAAGAGGGAAGGAGAGAAGGAAGAGGGCCGGGGCGTCCGGTGAAGAGAAGAATGACCGCCGGAGAAGGAGGGGCTGGAGAGGGAGAAATCGGGAGAAAACCCAAATTGGGTTTTCTCTCCTGTGGTCGTCTGGCTACTATGGAGATTCCGGTGATCTGGGCAGTGCTGGAGCGTTGATGAAGAAGGGGCGAGTAGAGGAGGAGCTGGGTTTAGGCCACCCGGGTTGGCCTGATGCGTTGATATCGGTCGTGCTATTGATGGGAGACAAGAGTTGAAGGAGAGGGAAGAAGGTGCTGCCGAGGAAAGAAGATGTGGTGATGGGTTGGGTCTGTCTGGCGCGTGGAGGGTGTGTGCAAGAGAGAAAAGAGAAAGTGAGGAGGAGAAGAGGGAAAGAGAATAGGGGAAATGGTGAAGAAGAGAGAGAGAGAGAGAGAGAGAGAGAGAGAGAGAGAGAGAGAGAGAGAGAGAGAGAAGGTGGGTCAGGAACGACGCGGGGTTGCTTAGTGGTGCGGTAATGGGAGTAGGAGATGGTGCGAGAGAGAGATTGATCGAGGCAGGTTGGAGCGGGTGCTATTCTGGTGCTGAAGCAGTGACTTAGTACAGGAGAGATAGCAGACGAGTGAGGGAGACAGGAGCGTGAGAGAGAATAGTTAGGAAGGGGAGCAGGAAAGAGATGGTAACAGAGATGGAGGTTCCTGGTTTCTTGTTAGAAGCTGAGAGAGGGAAAGAGAGGGTATTAGGCAGTGAGAGGTGATGACTTAGGAGCAGAGGAAGGGCTGACAAAGGTAAGAGATGGTGGGAGATGAGGGGTGCAATGTGATGCAGGCGAGAGAGAGAGAGAGCTAGGGCAAAGAAAGAGCAAAGTGCAGGAAAAGAGAACGAGGAAGAGAGATGAAGAGAGAGAAAGATCAGCCTACCCCCTCCTAAAAGAAAAAAAACCCATCCCCCTTTGGAGAAGAAAGAAGGGTCTTTTAAAAGAGAGATAGGGAGAGACGTGTGAAAGAGAAGGAGAAAAAGAGATAGAAGAGAGAGAAAAGAAAGGAGAGGGATAAGAGAAAAAGAGAGATGAGAGGAGAAAGAGAAGGAAGAGGAGATAGGTGGGGTCCACTAGCTTTCCTAGTTTTGCTAGAACTCTGCAAGTCTTCAAAGTCTTTAGTCTCTTTCCATGATTCAATCTGGAGCGTCCATGCCTGAGTTAACTGATCTGCAATGCACAAGACTCAATTAGCGAAATCTAAACTGTCCATTAGCTTTAATAGTCATTTAACCACTAAATTTTACAATTCAACGGTTGGATGATCAATTAAAGCTAAAATGAAATATTTGATTTAAAAATTTAAAATTAATGGTCTAGATGCTCCAATCAAATACTAAATTATGGATATTTTGACCAAAATTGAACACTTAACACCCTGCCAATAAAAAAGGAAGATTATTTAGGTAAGCATCGCTAAAAGGGTTTATGGATGACATATTGCTGAGACTCAGTTTGTTTTAAATTGGGCAGCCCTAGTACACAAAGCTCCCACATATGTGGGATCCAAGGAAGGGGTGGACCACAGGGGTCAATAGTATGCACCCTTACCTTGCATTTTACAAGAGGCAGTTTCTACAACTTTAAACCCATGATCTCAAAGTCACACGATGCCTACTCTACTGTTGCGTGAAGGCTCCCCTTCTTTGTTTTAAACTGCATGTTTGAAATTATAAGATACATGGAGCCTAGAAGATGAACAATTAGGTCACCAAATGGTGGAGGCTGAGCCCGCATTTCCTATGTATTTCAGACCTAACTGCTTCAAATGCATTAGTGAGACTAATAAACCTTTACAATATCATGATTCCTCCCTTCACATTGGAAAACAATATCATAAAATGGTTTGTTTGAATGTCCTTCTACACATCTCTCTCTCTCTCTCTCTCTCTCTCTCTCTCTCTCTCTCTCTCTCTCTCTCTCTCTCTCTCTCTCTCTCTCATGCTGTGCCAGTTCCGCTACTGTTTATCAAGTTAAGGCTATTGAAATATGTCACTTGAACAAATATCAGACTATGGAACTTTGTTTAGATAATACTACATGTGTCTTAGTGTTGTTAATAGCAGGAGATAAGATCAATACCTGTGAACAATTTGTCCCTGCTTAGAAGGGAGCCTTGGCGCAATAGTAGAGTTGTCATCATGTGACTTTGAGGTCACGGGTTCAAGGCGTGAAAACAGTTTCTTGCAAAATACAAGATAAGGTTGCGTACTATTGATCCTTGTGGTCCCCCCTTCCTCAGACCCTGTATTCGCAGGAGCTTTGTGTACCAGGGCTTCCCCTTTTAATTTGTCCGTGCCTAGTTATCCTGTGCCAAACAACTGCACTTGGTCTTAGAGTGTGCCAAACAAATGCCCTTGGCTTTAGAGAGTGTCAATGCATGAAATTTTATGGGGCCTCAAGTCTATTCAGGTTAGAGCTCTTCCTGAACATTTGCGCTTCTGTTTGCCCGCAATGAACTGGAATTACAGTTGAAGCATAATCAGCAAAATTGCTAAAAGTATAACCCGGACCTGGAGCCATGAACGTGACATTTTGAGGCAGATAATGAATCAGCAATTTGATCAGTGGCTGAGATATAGGATTAATTTATTGACTTAAAAGTTGTCGTCATGTCACCTTGAGGTCATAGGTTTAAGGCGTGGAAACAGCCTCTTGCAAAATGCAAGGCAAGGTTGTGTACTTTAGGCCCTTATAGTCCGCCCTTTTCCTGGACCCCGCATAAGCGGGAGTGTAATATCCTTAATTTTTAGGATAAAATAGGAAATTATTAAATAAATAAAAATAAAAATTTATGGATGAAATTTTTTTCCTGAAAACATAATAATTTGAAAGTGCTCGTCGATATGAGTCCAACGCCACCAAGAACGCGAAAAATGGAGCTCAGACGAGGGAGTTATGAGCCGTCGAAGTTGTAAGGGCAATTTTGTCATTTGACAGAAACGTATAACACAGGGGCCCAAATTGATAATGGCACCCCCGTCTTCCACACGTCTGTACCCGGATCCGGCAAAATCGCCGGAGAAGCCATGGAAAGAGGTGTGAATGGAAGAGGTTCTCTTCTCCTAGGACTCTAGACCTATATCTACCCTCCCCAGGTTGCCAAAACGCTCCACTTTGAGTGTTTTCTCTGAGTTTTTACGCAAAACCCTAGCCCTGCAAAACTTGGATTTTCCGGCGAGTGGAACCCCGGCAACACGAGTAACACCAGCCAGGCGCAAGGTAAGCCTCAAATCCATGTTTTTCTGTATTTATTAATTAGAAAACTAATTAGAAAAGCATGAAAAAAAAAATTAGGAAAAAATCAGATTTTTTGGGAACTTTGTGCATGCTAATGTTGAAGCGTGATTTCAAGGATCAAACCTCATCCGTTTGGAAATCGCACCGTCCAACTAGTGCACAAGAGACCCAAGAGCAAACCCTTTAAATTTGGGAGTGATCCAACGGTGGATTTCTCCATAAAACCCAAAAACCAGTACCTAGGGGATGTTTTTAGGAACTTGGGAAAAACCGTTTAAAAAACATGGGTTTTGGAGAAATCAATGCAAAAGGATGATATAAATGGAAACTAGACAAAATTTGAAACAAAATGGTTCAAAAACCAAGTGATTTGGACACCTGTAGGGTCACCGGAGATGACCGGAAGCCGGTCGTCTTCTCAGGCGCCAGTTTCCGCATCGCCGGTGTAAACCGGGCTGCCCGTGTAACCCAGTGTAAACTGGGTGCCGGTGTAACTCGGTGTAAACAGGGGCCGCCGGTGTAACCCAGTGTACACTGGGCGCCGGTGTAAAGCAGGGCCGCTGGTGTAAACCAGTGCACCCACCAAACACCCTATAAATTAATAAATATTAATTTATAAAGTATTTTCACTTAAAATTGATTTTTGGGAGCTAAAGGAGTCCAAATCACGATCCGAAAGATGCATTGTGACCGTATTGACGACGCGGACCTAATTTTAACTTAAAAACTTAGAAATGACCACTTTTTCTTTTAAAAAAATATTAAAATAGTGATGTGACATGTACAGGTGCACTTGAATATACTAGTTAAAGGGAGTTATTAGCAAGCTAGTGGTCTCACACAGAGGTAGGTGACGACAACTAATGTTTTGCCTTGATTTTTAAACCATGTTTAAACATAGCATCATGTGTGATTGTGTTTTAAATTGCGATTATTATTTACCATGGATTTCATGCAACATTGAGTACAGGATGATTATTCCAAATTGAAATCTTTTACTGAATAAACTTATTTCAAATGCTTTTACAAGCATGATGTAAATTAGTTATGCTTAATTAGAGACTTATTTCTTATTATATATATAGAAAATATATGGATTTACATGGAAATGAGAATAGAGGCTTAGTAGCTGGTCCTTTTATAGGCTAACCCTAGGATGGGGGGCATGTCTTGGGGATTGCAAGCTATAAGTGCTCTTGAGTTTTAGCATATACATATGATTTCCGTGTTTTATATTTGATGATGGGTGCTCTCGCCCGGTGGGCGTCATGCTAGGAGGGATAGGGCCGGCCACCCACCTTCCGAGATTATGATGTGATGATTTTGTGATATGATAGACACTTGCCCATAGATGGCATTCGGTAGGGGTTTGGTAACATGGATAGTCCATACTACCGGTCTGAGCCTTTCCATGGGAACAGACGCTAAGTCTCCCGTTATGGTGTCGACGGAGAGCGGCGGTGGTTTATACCCATGGAGGGTTGCCACTGCAGCATGATGACCCATATTCTTATTATGTGTGCATGTATGATGAGCATGGTTATGGATGATATGCCTGGGTGTGACGACACTCAGAGGTTGACTACGTGTACTCCTGATCAGGGATGTTAGTGCGATGTGGTGGGACCCATTACCTTAGGGTGCTCTTATTCTTGTTGTATGCTCCATTTTATTGATTCATGTCATGTTTTAACTCTATGATTGCATGTTTTAGCATATGGAATAAATTGACATTTATTTGAACATGGCATTATGATATCACTATTTTCATAAGTGTTAGACTTTTTATCAGTGCTGTTCATTATTTCTTTCATTTATTATATTAATTGTCTATGTACCTACACAAGCGATAGCTTGCTGAGGCATTGCTTTGTTTTGCAATGCCTTAGATCTCGAGCGCGATAACAGGAAAGGCAATTTGTTGAGAAGCGTGAAAGTTTTAAAGACCATTTTTCTATAGTGTTAGACAGTGATGTGAGTCATTAAACAGGATTATCATTTGAATTTTATTATGGACTGCATACTTTATATTTGGATGTGAATTGGATGTTTGGACATATGTTGGACATTTATATGGGATGTTATGATGGATAGACCCTGAGCCATATTATTATTGTGTTTTGGACATTTATTTGATTTAAAATAAAGGCGCCTATTTATTTGACGTTGATTTATACACGGATTATTTATTTATGTTTAAATTACATGTACGTCATTTTGAGAAAGGAAAACTAATACCCGGAGTTTTTAAGATAGGTTTAGTAAAATGTTAAATAAATCTTTTCTCATGGGATCCCAAATGCTCTTATTTAAAATGCCATTATTATTATATAAAAAAAAATGTCTTAAAAATTTGGGGTGTTACAGGGAGCTTCGTGCACCAGGGCTGCCCTTTAATCTCGATGAATTGAAATTCACCTAATAACCTCCCTAATCCATTCTAGGATAGGCATGATCAAGTTGCCTGTTCCATATTATGAATTCATGTTATCCTGAACTTCTTTGTATTATGGTTACTAACAGTTCTATGTACTTTTGGCTATATTATCTGTTAACCGACGAATTTATAGTTAATTAGTATATAAAATTTAATAAAAAATCATATTTAACCTATATTTCAGCCTCTTAAAATTGTTTGCATTTTTCATTTTCTCTTCTTCGTGCATTATAATTGGTAAATATCCAAAAAACTGGACAATAGAGATCACCCCTAATTAATTAATATAAAAAAAACTTGGGTTAGTTTTGAGTTGTTGACCTTGGGCCTACGCGTGGTAGTTTAGATATGGGACCTTGGTGTGTGGGCTCGGACCAAAACCAGGTGCACCCCCTGGCTATGGGGAACCGGCGTTCTGCCATTTTTCTCCTTGGAAGTCCACGCAGCCATAAACAAATTCAACCAACGAAAGTCCGGCCACGACCCCTTGAAAACGAGTGCATTTGAAGCGAAAATTCCCCTTTCTGTTTAATTTCAAAAATACAATCTTTACAAACTCTTCACCATTTTCCTCTCCCTTCCCAGGCTTGTCGTCTACGATTTCCTCTGACAACATGGTAATCTAGAGTTACTTCTTGTTGAATTACAGAAGAAATTCGAAGAAACTGAATTTCCAACGTTTTTTTTTTTTTTTTTTTGTTCTGTTACAATGGCAGATCCGGTTTATCTTGCTTCAAAATCGGCAGGGAAAGACCCGTCTCGCAAAGTACTACGTCCCCCTCGAGGAATCCGAGAAGCATAAGGTCGAATACGAGGTCGGTTTCCGTCTGTCTTTCTCGATCATTCCTCTTATTTTAATTGTACGTCATTTTCTGTTTCTATTGCTGAATTGTTATCTGGGTTTTGGTTTTGCAGGTTCATCGCTTGGTGGTAAATCGGGATCCCAAATTCACGAACTTTGTTGAGGTTGGTGAAGCAAACCAATCCGTGCTTTTTTTTTTTTTAAAGAAATGGTTATAGGCAAAATTTGTTCTTTTTGGGTTTTGATTTAATCAATGCAGTATCTGGTTGTTTGAAAACCACCAGGGCTTTAATTTAGTGTATTCTTGTCAACAAGCTATGGCGAAAAAGGTTTCGGGGAAAAGAATATGCTATTTTCATTGTTGAATGCGATTGAAACAATGGATAATTCGAATGCCAACCATTTTCACGATGCTTGGTGAATTTCTGATTTTGAGAACTTATAATGTACAAGGAATGATAGAATTTGAAGTTGCCCTTTAATTTATGCTGATTTGTCAATTTCCAGGTTTTGGTACATCTTTAAGTTCAGTATCATATATAAGCATTACAATTGTAGGAGAGAATGAAAAGTTCTAGGTGCTGGTAAGCATTATATTATTGGTTTACCTGAGAAGGATGGTAAAGATGGCCAGCTGCTCCTATTTAGCAAGAGACAATTAATCAAGTCAGTGATGCATTTGGTTTGGTGGAACAAAATGCAAATTGGTTGGTCTAGTCGTAAAACATACTTAAATCTGTAGAAAACGTTGATGGTGTCAAAATTGGAATGCAGATCCCAATTTGAAGGGCATGTTTTCTTGCTGTTTGAGGGCTTTTGTCTAACACCAAAATGCCACAGGAGCAGTTTGGCATCCTTTAATTGGAGGAAGAATAGGTAACTTCCAAACAAAGAAACATGGGCGACTTCTTGGCTTTTCAGTTTCTGCTTGTGGTGTCGAAGCATCTTCACTCTTCTGAGCTTTTGAATCTTGACTAGTAAGATGACATGTAAATTTGAGCTCTAATCATCAGCAGATTCCAAATCAGAATTTATGTACCATTTCTCTTGTCAAGTCAATCTTGGACTCATCCACATCTTTTTGAGTCTTTTACTCAGTATATAACATGTTAGATGTTGATCTCTATTGACCAGAAATTATTCTGAATCAGAACCTGTAGTTGGAGTCCCATATATTTGTACTTCACATGTCATGGGGGCCGAGCTGTTTCGGATTACAGAGTTGTTGTTGCTATATTTGCAATGACGATATACAAATTTTGTCTATGGTGGCTTGTAACTTGTTGCTTCTGCAACATGCTTGCTGATATTGTTCCAAGAGTTTGAGTTTAATTTTACATACTGATGTTGTTTCGGAAGTTGGAAAAAATTGACCAGCACAAGGGCTGGTGTTAGATAAAGATTATTGAGGCAAAATATGATACAAAACATTTGAAAGTTTTCATGCTTAAGTCCTATGTTCTTGACGCTACAATGGTGCTGATGGTCAAAAGGGTCCGGATTGAATAGGACAGAGTAAATGCTTCATTTATTGGACAATTTGTCTACTCCTTGACCTATCTGCTAATGGGAAGTTTTGGACAGTTGGTATGAACATAGTCTGCAAGGAACATTAGTTAAGAATTCTTTTTCTCTTTCTCCAGCAATGTAGTTTTTGACTGTGAATGTATCCTCATTACCAAGTACATCTGGCTTTTTATATTCAACAGTTCTTCCAGCATGAATTCTTGTCATTTTTGCCCTGTTATTTTGATGTTGGAATTTGTTCAGAGAATGATTATGGCTGTACTTTTGCTCTTGCAGTTTCGCACACACAAGGTTATATACAGAAGATATGCAGGATTGTTTTTCTCGATATGTGTTGATATCACAGATAATGAGTTGGCGTATTTGGAGTGCATCCACTTATTTGTGGAGATATTAGATCATTTTTTCAGCAACGTTTGCGAGCTAGATTTGGTATTCAATTTCCACAAGGTATGTGTACTTGTAATTTTCTGAAGTTTTAGCTTTGCTTTCTTTTATTTAAGATTCTTTTTTCTGGATAAATAGTTTTTGTTGTTCTTTTTGAATGTCATGTAGCTCAAATTCTGATTTCCATGCTCCATATTTCTTAACCCTGATGGTTTTACTGGTTACTCAAATCCTCATCATCATTTTCTGTTGGTTGTATTACATGTTACTTTGGTCACCATGTCAGACACTATCATGTGTGTGGGGTTGCTTATTTTGTCAGCTGAATTTGATGCTTTCTGGTTTCTATTGGTGGTTTGCATGAGTAATTTTGTCACTATGCATCATGTGTATCTGCAGATGCTTACATCATCAGTATACCGAAATGAGCCTTGTCTCCATGGACTGTGATGGCATATGGGTGGCCTGACTCCCTTAGCTTGTAGTTTCTGTCATTGATTCATGTATTTTAATTTCACAAGAAAGAAAAAAGACCTTCAGTGTGTTTGCTGCGCAAATCTTTTTGCTCGAACCATATCAAGTTATTTTATGGTGCTGGCATTCCATGGTAATGCTGGTTGGTGGTATCTTATGTATATCCCAACAATCATGGAAGCTAGAGCCTCATTAATGTTGTGTAAATATAATTTAATTTTCTCTAAATAAAGCTTGTTGTTGATATAGTAAATACTGCAATTGGTCACACTAGTTTAGCTGCAGTCATCAGAAGTTGCTGAGCTGGTTTTCTTCAAGTACATGATCTAATGGAGCACTATTGCACCTTGTAATCTTTCTTTTATGGGCTCTAGGACAGTTGGGTATTGGTATTTCCATACGTGATCCATTCATCAAACTAAGGGAAAGTAAAGAATCTCAATTTCGGTCTTGAGCTCTATTATTGGGTAAGCATGCAATGTTTACATGCCCATGTTTAAGTAAAAAGGCAACAATGAGTTATTCATGATAAGGAGCATTTTAGGTGTTTGAAATCCAGTATGAGATATCTAGATATGAAATTCTTGAGCCAGCTTGCATTGCACGTGAAAAATCAACTACTAAAGCATACAGGTGAATGCACCCCTTGGAAACAAGGGACACGTCATGGGATACTGTATGATGTTGTGAAAAACATGATAGGAACTATAAACTTCAAAGACAGGTCAGATCACATCATCATCATCATCATCAAGACCTTATCCCAATTAGGGGTCGGCCACATGAATCTTATTCCTCCATTCCACTCTATTAAATACCATGGCTTCATTTAGTCCCAAAGTTTTTAAATCTTTCCTCACCACTTCTATCCACGTTCTTTTGGGCCTTCCCCTTGCTTTTTTAGAACCTTCTGCTTGTGTTGCCTCACTCCTTCTAATTGGTGTCGTTGTTGGTCTCCTTTGAACATGTCCAAATCATCTAAGTCTAATCTCCCTTATCTTGTTACCTATTGGTGCTACTCCTAAATTTCTTCTAATATTTTCATTTCTAATTCTATCTTTTCTTGTCTGACCAATCATCCATCTCAACATCTTCATTTTTGCGACGCTCATCCTATGAGTATGATGTTCCTTAACTGCCCAACACTCTGATCCATAGAGTATGGCCGGCCTTATGGCCATCCTATAGAATTTTCCTTTTAGTTTGAGTGGCACCCGCCGATCACACAAAACTCCAGATGCACATCTCCATTTGTTCCAACCTGCTTGGATTCTCTGGGTAACCTCCCTCTCAATCTCTTCACTCTCATGAATCATTGATCCTAAGTACCCAAAGTGGTCTTTTACGGGGACTTCTTGGTTATCAATCTTGACTGGTGTTCCACTCCTATTCTCCTTGCTAAAATTATATTCCATATATTCTGTCTTAGTTCGGCTAATTTTAAATCCTTCAGATTCTAATGCTTTTCTCCATAACTCTAGCTTTATATTTACACCCTCCTTTGTCTCATCAAGTAAGACTATATCATCTGTAAATAACATGCACCAGGGAATCTCCTCGTGCAGATGTTTTGTTAACTCATCCATAACCAATGTGAAAAGGTATGGGCTCAATGCTGATCCTTGGTGCAATCCTACAATGACAGGAAAATCACCAGTCACGCCACTAGTGGTCTTAACATTTGTTACCGCTCGCTCATACACATCTTTAATTATGTCTATATACCCTTGAGAAACCTGTTTATCACCCAATACCCTCCATATTAACTTTCTAGGGACTCTATCATAAGTTTTCTCTAAGTCGATAAAGACCATGTGGAGGTCTTTCCTCCTCTCCCTATATTTCTTTACTAATTGTCTTAGTAAGAAAATAGCTTCCATGGTAGACCTCCCAGGCATGAAACTAAATTGATTCTCCGATATACTTGTTTCATGTCGTAACCTCTTATCAATCACTCTTTCAAAAAGTTTCATAGTGTGGCTCATAAGTTTGATCCCTCGATAATTAGTTTAGCTTTGTATGTGTCCTTTATTCTTATAAATTGGTAAAATAGAGCTTTTCCTCCCCTCATTAGGCATTTTCTTTGATTTTATAATTTTATTAAACAACTTGGTCAACCAAATTACCCAAATATCTCCCATATGCTTCCAAACCTCTATTGGCATACCATCAGGCCCTATGGCCTTTCCTGATTTCATCTTTTTCAAGGCCTCTTTTACTTCAGGTCCTCTAATCTTACGTTCATATCTATAATATCTAATGTTATTTAGATTTATAGTATTTTCAATCCCTATATTCTCAGAACCATTGTCATTTAACAATTTTTGAAAGTATGTTTCCCACCTTTATTTGATCTCATCATCTTTGACTAATACCCTTTGATCATCGCTTCTAATGCACCTAACATGATCTAAGTCCTTACCCTTCTATTCTCTTACTTTTGCAAGTTTAAACACATCTTTCTCACCTTCTCTTGTTCCTAGTTTATTATAGAGTTCATCATATGCTTTAAGTTTAGCCTCACCTACTATTCTCTTTGCAACCTTTTTAGCATTCTTATATTGTTCATAGTTTTCATTATTTCTAGTTTTCTGCCATGCTTTAAAACGCGTCCGTTTTTCTTTAATAACTTTTTTGCACTGTTTCACTCCACCACCATGTTTCTTTTACTAATTGCCTTTTACCTTTAGATACTTCTAAGACATCTTTTGCCACTTTTTTAATGGACTCAGCAATATTAATCCACATGGTATTTACTTCTGTTTCATAGTTCCAAATTCCTTTCACCATCAGCTTAGGTGTGAATGAGGTTATTTTCCCTTCTTTTAAGTTCCACCACTTAATTTTTGGATACCTATTAAGTTCATTTCCTTTCTTCCATCTTTTGATATGGATATTTATAACCATTAACCTATGTTGTGAGGTTAAACTCTCACCGAGTATCACCTTACAATCCTTACATATAGATCGTTCATTATTCCTAAGTAGAAAAAAGTCTATTTGGCTTTTATAAAGTCCACTTTTAAAGGTTATTAAGTGTTCATCCCTCTTCTTAAAGAGTGTATTTGTAATGGACAGGTTATATGACAAAGCAAAATCGAGGATATTCTCCCCTGACTCATTTTGTTCACCTATACCATACCCTTCGTGTATTCTATCATATCCTTCCTTATCTTTTCCTACATGGTCATTTAAGTCTGCTCTAATAAATATCCCCTCAGTGTTGGGAATTTCTTGCATGACTCCCTCCATATCTTCCCAAAACTGTCTTTTGATTATATCTTGTAACTCTACTTGTGGTGTGTATGCACTTATAACATTTATAATCTGCTCTCCTAGAATAAGTTTTATTATTATAATTCTATCACTGATTCTTTTAACGTCCACAACTTTATCCTTTAATTCCTTACCCACTATTATTCTTACGCCATTTCTGTTATTTTCCTTTCCTACGTACCATAATTTATACCTATCTATTTCTTTAGCTTTAGCCCCTTTCCACTTGGTTTCTTGGATACAAGCGATGTTGACTCTCTTACGTTTCATCGCGTCTACTAACTTCAAACTCTTACCTGTCAATGTCCCTATATTCCATGTGGCGATACAAATCTTATGTTCTGGAGATATCCTATTTACTATCGCCTTTCTCAACCTCCATGGCATGAACCCATGTCTACTTTTCACTGCATCTGGGTTTTGATGCAGCGCATCGCTTTCGAGGGAACGCTCTAGTAGCCCTTGCCCATTTTTCACTACACCCGGGATCCGATGTAGGGCGTCGTTTCTAGGAGAACGTCCTAGCAACCTTTGCCTATTTTTCACTGCACTGGGGATCCAATGCAGTGCGTCGCTTATGGGGAACGCACTAGCTTTAGGGAATGTCAGTTTTCGATTCATGTCATGTTAGGGTTGCTATAGTTATAAAAAGTTGAAAATGATTTTCATTTTTTCCTTACAAACTAATAGACAAATGCATATTCATTTGGAAACAGAAAAGAAATAAAAAATCATCTTTAGCTTCACCCTTGCCAGCTGGCTACCTGATGCAATGGTTGCCATATTTTATGAAGCTGGAGATGATTTTCATTTCTTCCTCACAAACTAATATACAAATGCATATTCATTTGTAAGAAAGAAATAACTAAATCATCTTCAACTTCTCCCTTGCCGGCTGGCACTTGACATAAGACCCTCCTCCTTTTTCATCCAGGCTTGGGACCGGATATTAGGATGTGCCATCATCAAGTAGATCAAACTCACAATAGGCCTTTGATATAAAGTAGGATTTGGGAGTGATGTATAAGGATACTAGCCGCGAAAAAGATTGAATACCACCATCTTATGTCTTGCACTCAATTAGATCAATGGGTAACCTAGAAACACCCCCCATAAGAATAGAGTTAATACCTTTAAGACAGTTAAGACACTCCTAAAGGAACACTTTTAAGACAGTCAAAGAGGATACTCTAACACTAGAAGATAGAAGGCATAAGAGGTATAAACTCTAAGAGAGGATATCGCTTTCTTGAATTTGCATACACTATGAATCAATTTAGGATCCTCAAAACTATGAGCACTGGCTAGTGGTTGAGTGCAAGTGCCTGGGTGTGTAATTTTTAGTTTGGATCAGATTAATGTACAAGTTGATGGGAAGAGTCCTTGACTAAAAATACCTCATTGCATACTGTATGACGTCTGGAAAACATGATAAGAACTACAAGGTTAAAAAATAGGTTGTTTGATAATTTGAATAACATGAGATTTTAGGAGCTACCATGGTCAAAGAGATCAAACTCACAACTGGCCTCTAATGTAAAGAAATATTTGGGCCATCATCTTGATGATACTTCACATTAAGTTCCAAAGTAGGAATAGTCTTGCTGTTAGTAAGTGAGTAGCAGTAAGGTAAGATCCTTTTGCATTGTTCATTTGGATGAAAGTTGGGGTCTTTCATCTTGGGGGAGAACTAAATGGTTAACTTCAATTGAAGAGTATGATACAATATGATGATCAGATACAATGATATCATAAACATTAACAAGCAACATAGAGATCCCACTGATCGTACACTTGTTGCTAAGAGTATTTCGAGGAAAGGGATCTTTGGTGAAAATCATTACAAATATGGCTTCTAAAAATTTGCTAAACTAGGTGTGAGCAACTTATTTTGGCACATATGCATATCTCTTAAGATTTACGTACCATTGCGTAAGATGAGAGAGCCGGGGGGGGGGGGCGCGCACTGATGTAAATTGTGACCACTCATGCAAAAGTGCATTTGATATGTCCAGCTGAAATAAGGAGAAATGATGGACCATATAGTAAGAGTGCAACTATAGGATGGTAGGAGAGACCTAGGGCACTCATGTAAACTATCTTGTGGAGACCACCCATGCAAAAGTGCATTTGATATGTCCATCTGAGATAAGGAGAAATGGTTGATCATACCATAAGAGTACAGCCATAGCCGTGTTCGTGGCATGGGTAAAAGACTCCTAATCAATGTCTACTCCTTTCCAGCTTTGGGCGTTCAATTATCAAGCTCTCCTCTGAATCAAGCTTTATAGATTAAAAGGAAAAAAAATGATAAATTAAATATCATGCCTGTAATGCATCTAGGGTGAGAGAGAATACATATTTTCTCACCTTTTCCTAACAATTCTTCTTAAAGCTTATTATAGGTGGATGCAATAGAATTTATTTATCGTTTCCCAAGTCTCTGATAGACAAAGCACTCACTAATGACATGCTCAGGATAACAACAATAAGACCATGCATTTCTCTTCTCACAAGTGTATCGGAAAATTTTACGAAATAGCGATTGAGAAGAGGCCATGGCATGAGATGAGTATATTGGAAAATCAATTTGGTTTCATGCCCGGTTGTCTACCATGGAAGCTATTTTCCTACTTAGACAATTGATAGAAAAGTATAGGGAGAGGAGGAAGGGCATTCAGATGGTCTTTATTAACTTTGAAAAAGCTTATGATAGATCTCTAGAGAGTTAATATGTAGGTATTGGGTGAGAAAGGAGTTTCATGTGGGTATATAGTTATTATTAAGGATATGTATGATGGAGCAGTAACAAATGTTAAGACCACTAGAGGAGAGACTGGTGATTTCCTTATCAATATAAGATTGCACTAGGGATTGGCATTGAGCTTGTACCTTTTCACGTGAGTTATAGATGAGTTAAGAAAACATCTGCACGGTAAGATTCTATGGTGCATGATATTTGCAGATGCCATAGTTTTGATTGATAAAACATGGGATGGCGTAAATATAAAGTTAAAGTTGTGGAGGGATGCTATAGAGTCTAAAGGATTTAAAATTAGCAGAACTATGACAGAATATACGGGATGCAATTTTAGCAAGGAGAGGAGTGTGAGTGAAGCATCAATAAAGATTGATTACCAAGAAGTTCCCCCAAAAAGACCACTTTTGATACTTGGGATCGATAATTTATGATAGTAAAGAGATTGAGAGGGTTGTTACCTAGAGAATCCAAGTGCGTTGGAGCATATGAAGATGTGCCTCTAGAGTTTTGTGTGATTGATGGGTGCCTCTCAAATAGCAAGGAAAATTTTATAGAATGGCTGTAAGGCCAGCCATGCTCCATGGATCAGAGTGTTGGGCAGTTAAGTAATGACATGCACTTAGGATGAGCATAGCCGAAATGAGGATGTTAAGATGAATGCGTGGCCAGACAAAAATGATAGAATTAGAAATGAAAACATTAGAGGAAACTTAAGGGTAGCACCAATAGGTAACAAGATGAGGGAAGGTAGACTTAGATGGTTTGGATATGTCCAATGGAGAGAAAAAAAAGGCACTGGTTAAGTTGAAGGTGCTGAAAAGGCAAGGGCAAGGCCCGGAAGGACTTGGATATAAGTGGTGAGAAAAGATTTAAAAACTTTTGGACTAAATGAGGTCATGACCCTTGATAGGGAAGAATGGAGGAACTAGATTCATGTAGCCAACCCCCTAGTTGGATAAGACTTTGATGATGATGGTGACGACGATGACAACAACAATGACAATATGGCACAACATGTCCATATTCTTTGCATTTTGTACCAGTGCAGACCACTAAGGCAAAGTTTCTCATCAGATTAGCTACAAAAATGTGTTCGTTGATGATGTTGGACCAGCATCAAGAGTCGCTTGTGGGTCTCAACCTTAACAAGTTCGAGCTAAAAGGGGGCAGCCTCGGTGCACGAAGCTCTCGCCTATGCGGGGCTTGGGGAAGGGGCGGACCACAAGGGCCTATAGTATGCAGCCTGACCTTGTATTTTTACAAGAGGCTGTTTCTACACCTTGAACCCGTGACTTCAAGGTCACACAACGACAACTTTTACTGTTGTGCCAAGGCTCCCCTTCTTAACAAGTCCGAGCTAGTGGATCATAAATCTTGTTAGCTATTACCCTTGCTCATATGTTTCCTGAGCTGTCTCAAACTTGGGAATATACAAGTCAGAAATGGCATAATATAGTTTCTTTGGCGTAATTCAGCGAACTCTTTGAATGTAACGTCAGATACTATTTGAACGGGTAGCATATCCGTTTCCATTTATGAAGTCTTAAACCTTGAACAATATGATCGAATGTCTCTATCTACCCTCTAATCATTGGTAAATGTCACTCTCAAATCTGAAAGTTTAGCTTACTGCTATAACTTCTACACATGATCCCACATCTCCTTTCCACGCTATATGTATAGATTTAAAGCATAGGGCTTCGAGAGAATTCAAAATCAATTTGATTTTTTTGCATTCCTTCAACAAATACCTAGAATTGGAATTCCAAAGAGAATTAGGTTTTTCTTGCTTGGACCTTGATGGAAATGAACTCTGATTTATAAATTAATAAAGGGCAGCCCCGGTGCATGAAGCTCCCGCCTATGCGGGGTCCGGGGACGGGGCGGGCCACAATGGCCTAAAGTAAGCAGCCTTACCTTGCATTTTTGCAAGAGGCTGATTCCACACCTTGAACCCGTGACCTCAAGGTCACATGACGACAACTTTTACCGTTGCGCCAAGGCTCCCCTTCTTGATTTATAAATTAATGCAGCCATAATAATAGAGTTAAACAGAAAAAATAGAGATATAGTGAAGGTAAATCTATAGCACTTGAATCCATCCGTTAGAAATTCAAGCAAGAACGTCTTCTTCAAAGTTCATCTCTTTGAAAGATCCCATATTATGGATGGAGATCGATTTGCTTCTCAAAAGATCCTGTCAACATCTTGACTCATTAATTTCATGAACATTAACTGGGCACACGAAGGGGAGCCTTGGTGCAACGGTAAAAGTTGTCGTCATGTGACTTTGAGGTCACGGGTTCAAGGCATGGAATCAGCCTCTTGCAAAATGCAAGGTAAGGCTGCCTACTATAGGCCCTTGTGGTCCGCCCCTTCCCCGAACCCGGCATAGGCGGGAGCTTTGTGCACTGGGGCTGCCCTTTTTAAACTTGGGCACACCTTATTAATTTCCGAAAAAGCATTATCTAGGAGAAACTCAGATCTAGATTCCGACCATGATCTTAGGAGAAACTCAGATCTAGATTCCAACCATGATCTTAAAAAAGTCCAGTTTAAGTGTTTTCCGCTTATAATCCCAGTCCCTCTAAAAAGATTCCAAGAATCTTAGAAAGCCTCTACTGTTGTTTTAAAATCCAAGTCTAACAGGATCTGGAGTTTCTTTCCTAGTTCAAAAGAAGCAGTTTTATTGTTTCAAAAATGATTCCGACGATGTTGCTCAAAGATCTAGTTTAATTGTTTCCCGCTTATAATCCTCCTACACTCCCTCTTAAAAGATTCCAATGATCTTAGACGCCTCTACAGTTGTTTAAAATACAAATCTAACAGGATCTGGAGTCTGTTTCCTAGTACAAGAGAAGCAGCTTTATTATTTTGCAAATGATTCCAATGATGTTGCTCACTTCTGCCTCTTGATCAAATGTTTGTATCCGTTTCTTTTCTTTATGTGCTTGCTTTAATGATTTTTATTTTTCTTGTTTTTAGGATTGGTACTGAGTAAAGCTAGAGAGAGAGATTGATTTAAGGGTCACAGTAGTTTACTATTGGCTATTGTGCAGTCGTGTACCTCATTTCTGTACAAAGCATTTTAAGCACTAATTTACAGAACAGCATATTGCTCATGAGGTAACATGCCTATTCAATCCCTTCTGATAATCTTTGGTACTGTCTAAAGTGGCATCTCGAAGCAAGGCCTTGATCAGAAACTGCAAATGAGGAGATAATCTTTGGCTGGATCACTGGATAGAGGGAAGGAGATAACTTTTTGGATTAGAGTGTGGAAAGTTGTGGCAAGATAGATGTCCTTTGCCCATTTCTTTGAAGCTACATTTTTACAGTATCTCATCTTGTAACCCTGCCCAGCTGAATTTAGAAATGACAGATAGTTGGATGGTTTTCTCTAGTCTGCTGGTATTGAACATGAAGAACGCCAATTTTAGGCAGCTATTATCTCTCTAATGCTATCAGCTCGAAGGTGCCACTTGACAAGAACGTGGCTTATTGATGAAATCTGGCACTAAATATGGATTTTTAGTTTACTTTTTTTTATATTTTGCAAAAATGTCTAGCTACAGGGGTATCTTGAAGCCAGATCTCTTTCTGTAGTTCTTTAATTTTCTTGGCAAGGCTCTTGTTACTGAAATTGACAAGAAGTTGGCAGCACCATGAGGAAAGAATAAAGTTGATTTGTTCTCATTTCTCAGAGTTTGTTTAATCACTTGGTATAATTAATGCATTGAATCTGGAAATTGCCATGTCATGTTGGAAGATTAATTTGATCTGGAAGGTTTCTACCTCAAAATGGAACGTTATCTGATCCATTAGTTAGTAGATTATGTAGCTAACTGAAGGCAACATTATGGCAAAGGGGGGATTTTGCGACATGCTCATGTGAACCTGCACAAAATACTTACAAAATGCATGGGTATATTCAGGAAGCCAGGCTTCATAGATTGTAATTCACTATGGGCGGATGGAAGATCAGATCTATGGTGTCAGAACTTGGTGATGAGTGTTCTGTTTATTCAAGTTATTATTCATAGTGATATTCTTTCTGTACTGAACTTTTTCAGGACAAAGGAATTCTATTTGCTAGTGGATTATTACTGATGATTCATTTTCCCTCTGTAAAAGGTGTATCTGATTCTGGACGAGTTCATTCTTGCTGGAGAGCTGCAAGAAACAAGCAAGAAGGTTTGCCTCCTGTTTTTATTTTCTTACAAGAAACTTGCAATGCATGGCATTTTCATGAAGTCCAACAACTGATTATACTGTTTTGCAACTTGACAGGCAATCATTGAGCGAATGGGAGAATTGGAAAAGCAGGAGTGAGACCTATTCCAGGAGAACATCGCAAGAGTATTGGTTTGGTTTTGCTCCTTCCATTGCGAGTTCTAATATGCAGGCAGTTTTTGCTCAGTTAAATGAGTTGGACAAAAACATGTTTTGGTGGGCTTATTTGTTGATGAGTTTGGGATGAATCTCCCACACATGTAGATGAGTTCGTTCATGGTTAATTCGTGCTTGCAGCTGCCTGGGATTGTGTGTTTCATTTTGTTCTTTGCAGCAATTTTTTTATGTCGATCTACCTCTAGTTAGGAGAAGCACATCATGTTGCGCATCTCCTTGTGTTAATTTAGAAATGAAAAGTTGAGTAAAAGGCAGCCCTGGTCCCCCAAGCTCCTGCCTATGCAGGGTCAGGGGAAGGGGCGGACCACAAGGGCCTGTAGTATGCAGCCTTACCTTGCATTTTTTGCAAGAAGCTGTTTTCACACCTTGAACCCATGACCTCAAAGTCACATGACGACAACTTTTACCCCCTCTAGAAATGAAAAGTTGAGTGCTTAGCAAAATCTGGACTTGATTCATTTTTAGGAATGTTATATAATGAATCTGGATTGATTCTAAATCAATCACAATTTCCAAGTCATGAATTTATTTGGTTAACAGGAGTGACGGAAATGATTTTCATGGAAAAAAAAAAACTCCGAGAAAAGCATTTTATGCTTTCAAATTGAATTCTGCCAAAGACCCAAAAATTTTACAGCGTGTAAAATTTACTTTAATTAGGTGTAAAACACCTTCCATGTAAATCAATTTCCATCACCTTCCTGCCAAAAGTACACGGTCTAAGCATAAATTTGATTAAGCCAATTTTCCACATCTCTGCGACTAAAATTGAATTCTAAAAATTGCTCCATTGGGTTGCCGAAAATCGTTTTCCTTCTGCTGTCGTCGCCTAAATTGGACAAAATTTTGATGTCGAGAGAAAATTTTGAGCGAAAACGACAATGCCTTCTGGCGATGTTGCACAAGGAGCCTCTCCCGATGTAGTTCACAGATTCTACAGGGTTCATGGAGTCTGTCCAACATTCAGAAGGAAACAGACAAAAAGGAAAAAGGGTAACCCCTGAACTAATGTCTTTCCATGGATTGTGATCAACCTAACCTTTTGTCCATGTGTAAGGTGGAGAATTAAATGTTACATCTTGGTTTTTATGTTAGAAGAGGAGCCTTAATGCAAGGGTAGAGTTGCTGTTGCGTGACTTTAAGGTTACGGGTTCAAGGCGCGGGTATAGCTTTTTGTAGAAAAGTGCAAGGTAGCCTCTAGCAGAAAAACGGAAGGTAAGGCTACATATTATAGACTCTTGTGGTCCGTCCCTTCCTAGGACCTTGTAAATGCAAGAGCTTCGTGCACCAGACTAGGTTCAATCTTGGTTTCTGTGTTAACCATTGGAGTCTGGAGATAAAGAGATATTTAGATTTGATGGGTAATGATCTGGTGAATAATAAATGAAAGATCTTGTGAAAAACTATGGACTTAAATTAAGACAAATGATAAGGAAAAATGTTCTAGAAGGGGAGCCTTGGTGCAACAGTAAAAGTTATAGTCATGTGACCTTGAGGTCACAGGTTCAAAGCATGGAAACAGCCTCTTGCAAATGCAAGGTAAGGCTGTGTACTTTAGGCCCTTGTGATCCGTCCCTTCTCCAAATCCTGCATAGGGGGGAGCTTTGTGCATTGGGGCTGCCCTTTTACTACTTCCTAATACTTCCTTAATTGACACAGTGATCAGATTTGTGCCCACTTGACATGATAGTAGAAAATCATATGGATCAAGTGATCCATGAATACCATTATCGAAATCCCTAATAATTGGAGAAATTATTGGGACAGAGATGGAAAGCTGGGGCTGTTTGTTCTTAAACAAATTTATCAATTTTTTTTCTTTTTTCTGAAACTTAAAATTTATCAATGTTTATGGTGCAAAACAGCAGGGGGAAGATCACTATCCATGGATAATCCAAAGCCTAAACAATTAGGTCAATGTTCTTGAATGGTTGCTGGTTCAGGAACCCTCAAATGGGTCACTAACAGTGGAAGCCAGCATTTGAATTAGATCAGTAGATAGGCCGGATGTGCCTAGCATGTCAATATTGAAATTTACACGTAGATCCAATAATTTCTCAATTCTCATCCTTTTCTAGTTTATTTTCGTGCATGTTTTTGATGCCTTGCCAATATGGGTCATAATTGACCCCAAGATTTGTCCAAGTCGATGTGATTCTAACCTGCGAAAGCATGTTAGGTAGCTTCGATTGGGGCCGCTAATCCATTGGCACCTCCTATAGCTAGATTTTCAATCTCCTACCTACAATGTGTTTCAGGCTCCCCCCCAATCCATACAACTCCATTCCACTTTTTAGCACCAGCTAAATCTTTCTCTGCAGCTGCTGAACGGCTTGTAAAGTACCACTCCATCTCACCACCAAAAGTGGCGACCCATCTGATCATATTACTGGTGGAACACCATTAGACTGCTGGACAGCAACCTTATATACAGATGATTAAGGAGAAAATGATCTCAAAATAGGCCCCAAGAAACGCCCATAAAAAGGAAGATCCAAATGATCTAATTCGTCCACAGTACTACATCATCAAACTAAATTATACAGTGATGATCTGAGCACTAAGTCCATTTGCACAGCTTGCACCGCAAGTTCTCCAACAAAGAGACCTTGAGGATTGGCAGCCTAAGCAAATATCCAGTGGATGATTTGTACTTGAAACAATCAAAGAAACTGCAGAACTAATAGATCTTTTGGGAGATTAGAAACAATTCTCATCCATACTTATTCTTTTTTTTTCATTGATCAACAAAAACTTTTCATACATCTAAAATGTAAACATACCTTAAGACAAACTCATCTTTATGCTCAAAATAAAGAACTTGTGGTACCATCATACAACTGGAAAAAATGATGTAGTTTTTACAGTTGCATGGTCTTCCAACTTGGTAGACTACATTGTGACTTGAACTCATAAGACAGCTTATTGCTCCAATCAATCTTCTATTTGCCAATCAGTGATGCTTGAACCAACTAAATTACACCCCAAAAGGAAATATCAGAGAAACAAAAATGTAGAAAAAGAATATGGCTTACTAAGCTGATAAGCTTCCACTAACTAGATCCGTTTAAGTACTTTCGAGTTTGCAGCTGCCAACAAGGCAGCTCCAATTCCGGAGCCATCCTTAGAGTGCTTAATAATTATATTCTTCGATATTTCCAGACCCAGTAATTCTGTCACTGCTTCTTCAAGATACCTTCTATATTGAGGATAATGCTCATACAAGCTTCCATCCATTGCTACTACTGTCTTCTTGCCAAAAATTAAGCCTTTAGAATCTTCTTCCATTTTTTGTAGAATGCCCACAATTCCTGCTCCAGCTAATCGTCCTCCTCGCTTGATGATGGTGTCACATACCTCTACAATGATTTTCCGAGCATTCAAAGGGGATTGTGATGCCTGAAACCAACATGGACATTCACAAAGTGTTCCACAAAAGCAAATCTGCACTTGGTCATAAGAGTTCCCCTGATATGGGTAATTTTGTGAAACAAATGTGCTTAAGAAGAATTTTACCCCAATAGTGTCATGTAGAATAGTTTCAACAACTTTCAGATCAGATGAGTTGTCCTGCTGCATAGCACACAGGTCAGGTGTCCTGCATATGCAATTTGAATAAGAGGTCAGTTGATGACAACTCTTTTAACTGCTTATTGCTTGAGGTGTATGTAGACTTCTCTTTCCTTTTTCCAAAAGGTACAGGTGTCTATAGACTTGAATTATATCAATCACCGACAACAGAGAAAGAGTTCATGTAAGTTTTAACAAAAGAATATCTTAATCTCTGTGGAGATCATTTTTTCCAGTTTTGTGATTTTTTGCAACCTATGTATTATCCAGAACGAATCTAAAGTTTCCTAACATCAAAATTTGGCTGGTGGAACCACAAAACCAAAACGTGCATTTGATTTTCTCGAAAAATGGTGTCTTAGATATGCCACATGTTCAAGCCACTGCAGGAATAACCTGGACTTCTTTCCTGCAATCCCATTTCTATAAATACGTGAGATCAGGCCATGGATGATATCTTGTACTTGCTTGCTCTTTTCTTTTTCTTTCTTTTGGTGGTGTAAGCTTGAGACTTGTTCCTTTCTTTTGTCCACCTTCATTCATATTTGTTACTCCCAGGTAGTAAGGCATTTAAATGCTTTCTAACAGAATGGCAGCTACTTCTCATTTTCTCTATTCATTTTTGGCACAAACTACTGCACCTGAAACATTAAAATACAAGGCTTCATAGGAAGAAGCAAAGCTGTTCAAAGGATGAAGCAATCTGGCATTGGGAATGGCACAGTTGATTGAAATGCCAATGGTTTTTAAAATGACTAAAGTGGCCCCAAGTCAGAAATACATATGATACAACTCTTAATGATATTTATATAATGAAATATGATACACTTGCCTCAGTATAAAAGGTGTAGAGAGCTTGTCAGGGACAGAATCACCAAACAGGGCATTGGCTTCAGCCATCTTAAGTAATACTCTTCGTACTATTTCACCTAGGTACATACCAGATATCACCTTCTCATATTTCTGTTTTCCATGGAAACATTGTATAAAAATCAGTGGCAACTAAGTCAAGGAAATCACCTTTCAGATCAAACAAGAATTTAGATTAAAAATTGATGAAGAACCATTTAACCAACAAATATCAGAGATGAACTACACTGCCATCATAACCAAAAAGATAAAACTCAGCATTACTCCGAGGATGATGTTTACCTGCTCACCTGGATTTACGCTAGCTAGATCCATATCAGTGTCAAATTCAGTTAACGGAAGACCTTTTGAGAATGCTCCCCACTCAGTGTTGATGATCTATAAGGAGAGTAATTCTCAAGATCAGAAAGAACTATACGGACATTCATGCTTCAGCAATGAAAATTTACTTTTCTCCCCAGCACCAACTCAAACTAATTCACTGGCTTTGGTTTTCACTACACAAGTAAACAAAAGAAAGCCGTGGTCAATTACAGACCGTTCTCCCAGAATTTGGTCCTTTGCTTTCCAGTTTTGGAATAGCATCCACCCGTTCTAGATAGCATGCATTAGTCCCAGTGCCTAAAATCACAGCAACTTTCACATCATTATCCCAGTAGTGTGCTCCGGCTAGCGTTCCCAGAGTATCATTAACCTATCTCAGGTGAAGATGAGGATTACACTTTCAGCATCAATAAAATAATTCATCTTCTAACAATGTCTCACAATTCTTTATAAAACAAATGCTTCCAATAGAAACAGGACATAATCTTCCAGAACAACTTGGCTAGTCGAAAACGTACCAGGGCAGATACCTGCATATCTACTCCCTGTCTTTCCATTGCTTCATTCAAACAAGCAACTACATCTTTTCCTGCCTGTTCATAATCAACAGTCATTCTTTGTTACATTTTGCATTCCAAATAAATACTACTAAGAACATCTTAAAAAATGAAAGTTAATTAACCCTAAAAAACGAGAGTTTCCTTCTAGTTCCTGCACAAGCCAAGAAAAGCATACATATTCCCCTGATTTTTCTTTGGAGATTCACCTACTTCCTTTGAAGAGAGATTAGAAAAATAGATACTACAGAAAAATAAAGACATTTATATCCACAATTAAACAAAAGCAGCACTGTTCCTAGTGGTGGAAGGATCCAATTTCCACCTGACAAACTCTAGGATTGTAAATTGTAACTAAAAAAGGTCAAAATGCTGCTTGGTGAATATCAAGTTGGAAACCAATTTGCATCATATATGGCTCACAGAGTTCCCTAAGGTAAAAGGTGTATGGAAAAAGTAAAGCCCAAACTTTTGGGTTCGGCAAGAAGTTAGAGTAAGCTGCACACAAGTTGTTTTGCATCATTGAAGTATCTACACCAGGATAGAGCTACAAGAAATTTCAAGGATTTCATTTGTAAGCAAATTCAGAAATCTATGGAAGAAAGATGACAAGAGAAAGAGTTGAGAAAAATGGCTTGTGAACCAGCATATCTTTGTTTTAACATCACTAACCTTTGGTAAGTAGCAATTATTATTAGGAAGCTACATCTCAGAAATAGGTGACAGTGATTTGAAGTTCAGATTAGGGAATTAATAGTATGAACCACTAACATCTGTTCTTGAGAAGACAGAGAAAGACCATGCATTCTGCAATCCATTTTACAACATGTTTTTTTGGAGGTTGATTGGGGGAGCAATTATTATTAGGAAGCTATATCTCAGAAATAGGTGACAGTGACTTGATGTTCAGATTAGGGAATTAATAGTATGAACCACTAACATCTGTTCTTGATAAGACAGAAAGGCCATGCGTTCTGCAATCCATTGTACAAGATGTTTTTTTGGAGGTTGATTGGAGGAAATCATCATAAAGTTTTATTGTAGGTAAGACAATCACAGCTGAGGTAGGTTAGATCTGTCTATTCTAGTACTTTTACTCTCTAGAACAGTCAACACACAGAAAAACGGGTTACCTACCTATTCTAATAATTTTACCTAGAACTGCAGTTTATTGTACAATAGAGGAGAAAAGGTTTTATCTATCTATTCTACATCAGCTGCAAATTTATCTTGAGGTTAACAATCTATTATGTATTGCTGATTTTTTCCATTCATTGCATTGAGCCTTCATCTCTTCTCATTTATCCACAAAGGCTGGTTTATATAATGCTTAAAGGAGGTCCAATAAGTTTGGAGCTGTTTATGGTCTCTGTAGAAAATCCTTGACAACCAAGTCAAATTTCCCCTCTTATGGAAGTCATCATTAATCATACTTATTTTTCAATTTTAGAAAGACTGAAGTGTGCACATTAACTTTGAAGGATGATCTCACTTGCCAGAAAAGTCCTAACACAGTTATTAAAATGAATTGAAGTAGATTTTCTGCTTCTAAACCAGTGCACGCGTAGATGCAATAACAAATACCTGTGGGATATATTGACACAAACAATTTAAGAGGCCTTGACACAAGCGATTGAGTGCAATAGGAAATGCAATTTGGCAGATGTAGGTACAACAAAAGAAGATGATAAATGCAACCAACAGTAGTACCTGAAGGTGACCTACTAAAAATTGATACATGCAAAGGCACAGATGGTTCATTCTTCTCAACATTCAATAAAGAGCATATAGTTATTATATCTCTGGTTCAATGCAGAAGTTTCATTGGACATCACATGCCATAAGGAAACAGAAAAGATTGGATCTAAGTTCATGTTTATTACAGGATGTAAATATTTATGGCCTAAATTCAAGTCAAACAGTCAAAATACAAACTGTTCCGGAGACTGCAAATCCCTTTGTCCACTTGATCAAGATGCCAGAATCAATAGAGGTTTGCTTCACAGGGAAAGAAAATGTAAAACCAATCTCTCTTTTCCTTCCTTTGGGCTGGTGAAACTTTCCACCTTCCTTTGCAGCAAATTTTGCTAGCCGAGAAGCAATAAAATCAAATAATTCCTACAAATAGATACAATTGCTCAACAACAGGCCATAAAAGAATAATGCCTTTAGCTTAGTGCTACATCAGAGCATACAAAAGCACCCTACCTCAGAGGTACCGAACATCAACTCTTTGGGAATTGATACTTGTTCAAATTCTGTATCAATTACACGACCATCCTTGCCTCCTAATTGCACGCGTAACACTCGGAAATTTGTGCCTCCAAGATCCAGAGCATAGTAAAGACCTTTCTCGTGCCTTCCAGAATTGATAGGTAATTGTCAGATTGATTTTGGTTCTCACAGGAAAAATAATAGCAGCTTTTTAAAGATTTTCAGAACTTACAGTTAAATCAGAAGAGCAAATGCATGAATTTAGACTCAGTGTCTTCATTCAATACTCTGTTTGAAGCAGACAAAATTTCCCTTTCCTTTCTAGTTTTATTCTATCCAGAAGCCAACTTCTATAAGAGGACCAAGATTGAAAGTTCCCATTTAAGCTCACCATATCCACTCTGTTTTCATTCAAGCAGTAACTTCCTTTCTTACAAAACTTCAACTTTCTCAAAGATTGAAAATTTCCATTCAAGTTCACCAAGTGCATTTTTCCAATCTGTTTCACAATGCGCAGACCCCTTTTCTCACAAAACTTCAAGTCTCTTGATAAATTCTTCACTACAGTTTGCTTAAATATGAAGCATAACAAAGCAGTATTTATTGCAAACAGAATCAATATTTCCAACCAATTAGGAAAAGAAAGAGAAAGAATCAAGAAACTAAAATTAAAAGAAACCAGCTCTTCTTCAACCTTTCCAACTGAACCAACTTACAGAAATTCATAAAGAAAAAAAGAAAAGAGGAGGGAGAATTTCCGGTTGATTCCGCTCATGCTAAAGTCAATAACAAGAACCCAGCATAAACAGAGAAAACCCAGATCAACCAAGCAACACAAATTAAAACCCAACTCCAGAAAACTAAAATAATCATCACCCAGTTCATTTCACTATCTGCATCACTAGCACTGAATAAAAACAAAAGAAAAAAAGGAACTGTTGATCAAGAATAGAAATAGAGACATACCCGGAAGGCAAGCTATTGACATGGCTCAAGATCATCTTGAGATCGCTTGCACCATCTGCTATAAGACCCGAACGCATCTCTGAAGCCATGGCATCAGCCGCTTGACGAAGAGCTAGCAGAGGCGTGGCACATTTCTTCTGAAGTTCGGTCAGGATCGGGATACAGGATGGGACTGTCAGTCGTGGCCGACTTCTTGGAGATCGTCTGGGGGAGAATGATCCTAAGGTGGCAGACGTAGTTGCAACTGCCATTATTGAAGAATCAAAGACTGAAAAGAATCAAAGAAACAAGAAGAAGAAGGAGGTGGTGGTGGTAGTTGTTGCAATATTGTTAGGAAGACAAGTGAACTCAGTATAGCAGTTGCTAATTTCTGTCAAATCTTTCTTCTCCTATTTATTTCTCTCTCTTGGTGTGTTCCTGTTGTTCTCGTTAGTGGCGGATCCGTCGACGTTGACACAAGGCTTCTCCTTTCAAACCAGTATCAAGCCTCAAAAAGTTTCGCTAGATTTGGAAATTGGCTGTGAGAATCTTCTCCATGAAACCTTGTCTTATATGATCGGATCTATTAATTTATATCTTTTGAACGGTTAAGAAGGGGAGTATGACTTCTTGAGATCACTGTTCAACGTGTGAAAATAGTCTCCTAGACTGCCTACTTTAGATCCTTTGTGGTCCACTCCTTTTATGCACTAGGTGCCTTTTTATATAAAATTTTCTTTTTTACCTTATATAGTATGTTTTGATATTCATACCCTTTCCACGTGTATCCTTAACACACATCCTTTCAATGTTTAGCAGGATCATCGAAACATATACTCAAATACAGTACACTACCTCAAACTTATGACCTACTTACGGAAGAGGCGCTTCAACCTAACCATTGCACTATATTGTGTTATATACATCTTAAAATCTCATTTAAAATTCTGTTAATAAAAGACTCAACATCACTCATATGCCACTGTTAGTTTTTAGCTTGGTAGAAGCAAAGAATTTTCTTTTTCCTTTTGAAAAGGTTGCTTCTCCCAGCTTTGCCATGGAAATTCATTGTCTCCACTTTCTTTTCCGGCAGTCGCTCAACCTTAATCTTGTACTATTTGTTCCCTTTGTGGCGCACATCGGGCCTACTTTTTCTGATAAAATCACCCAATTCCCAGCAAAGAAAGGTTTTACAGGCAAAGAACCTTGCAAGGTAGAGCATACTTGAATGCTCTCTCGACTCTATTGGATGTGTCACACCCACTGAGATGGACATACAACATCTTCCCACTTGGATCAAGATTGTCACCTCAAACCACTGAGATTGTTTGAGAGACTATGTTGGGTCCACTACTGAACTATTGTGGAGGTTATAAATGGAAGGTCCCATATTAAATGATTGAAGCAATAAATGAATTTATTGAAGATGCAGAAATCCAACGAAATGGAGCTGTTTTGAAAGTGAGTGTTGGAGAAGAAGGGCCCCAGATGCTACAAAGTTTGTGCCTGTTGGGGTTTGCATTGATTATCCATTATTTGCTGGTCCAACCCAAACCATGAGCCGGAAATCGAACTTCTCCCGTTTCTCTTAACTAGGTGGGTGAGCGGACCTATATATATATATATATATATATATATTGGATTTCTTTTACGCAAGTGTATAAATCACACATGCGGATCTAACTCAACAATCTCTCCTTCTATGTTCATGGGGAAGAATGCACTAAATCTTTTAGCACCTTGATTCAGTTTCCCCTCCAATAGCTGTCTGTACATGTATGACTTCTCTTAGAAGAATTGCTGCTCCTCCTGCTTAGCACCCTTTACCGAGTCAAAGAACTACTATTTGCCGAGCATACCATGAATACCTAGAAGCTTCCTATTAAATACAAGATCTAATAAGAGTTCTCCTATTAGTTGTGCTTCCTACTATCTAAATTTTACTCAATTAAACTTCCTTATGGATGAAGTGTTCTTACTATCTACTTTACCATACGTAACATCCCACATATGGCAGAGCACCGTTGGTCAATTTTCTTTCATACTAAGACACATCTAAATGTGGTATTTCATTAGTGATTCTTTCTCAAAGAACCCCAATCCTTTTGTGAGCAGATCATTGATTCCCTTTTGTAATGGCCCACCAACTCCTTATTTAACTAATGGATATCTTTCTTCGGTCTACTAAATTCCAATTTTGGATATTTATATTTCTCCTATTTTACTGGAATTCAAAGAGCAATAAGTCCCTTTGCATTAGACATTTCATCTTTTGAAATCAATACTTTTGATGTTAATTGACGTACAATTATCTCTATAACGGAGGGCCTCGTGACCACATCAGGAGAAGCAGGTGTTTCAGGAGAAGGTCAGGCATCTTTTCAATAAATATTTTAAATTGAAACCCATGCAGTGCTATAGCTAACCCGTTAAGAATCTGCCTGAGACGTATGTTCGCAAGAATAAAACTTAAAGGAATTGACGGACCAAGTTTTCTAAGTATTATCAAAGGCCATAGCTAGTGTCTTATCTTCGAATGCTGGCTTTTTCACCATTTTTTTTAGGTATAAGGTGTCCATCCTGTTCACCTCCCATGTTTAGCCTCCTCACCGAATCCAACCATTCTATCCACTTTTTTTTCTAACTTTAGATATCAATGGTCAAGATTTAAATCACAAGGAAACATAGGAATTTTTATTATTTCAGTAATTTTAAAAGTGCAAATAAGATGAACGGATTGGATGTTCCGAAAAGTACTATACTGAAGATCTGAAAAAGTCAGCGCCTGAACATAAGACGCAATCTAGGGGTATGAAAATAGCAGGACTAATCTTAAGTTCAATGTTATGGTTAAATGGTATCTATTTGCAGTATACATTAAGGATTTACTTTTTCGGGTGTAACCACATAATGGATTGATGTAAGTGTTAACATCAAGCAATTGAAGGTAGGAGTTCTCCATCTTTGGGGTCACATTGAAGGGCAATCTCGGTGCACAAAGCTCCCACATATGTAGAGTCCGGAGAAGGAGTAGACCACAAGAGTCAATAATATGCAGCCTTATCTTGCATCTTTAAGATTACATTGTCAACCAAATTCTAAATGCGGATGGCCTTTTCTCTCAAACATCAATTTGGAGTTATAATGAATATCTAACTGCACACGTTCAACAAAGTTGGATTGGTTTTGGCAATAATTACAGCAGACTTAATATGATGGTCACCCCAACAATACCACAAGTATACTTCAGCGGCTAAAAACAAAAGCATGCCCAGCTTTGTAATGATCCAAACCATTCATATATCCAGCTACGTCCTGTAAGTCTCTTGCTTGACAGAATCCTAACCCTTCATCTGTTTGAAACTTTTATGTATTAGTTTATAGACTTCTGGAGCAGTCCCAATGGAGAATGATGAAGGGATTGGATAAAAAAAGGTGCCCACTGGTAGGCTCTGGTATAAGCCACTGCTGGTGGTCAGCCAACCACACTGTGAGGAAACCCCAGTAAGTTGCAAATGGCTAGAATCCAATCCATTTCATTTTCATAATCCAAACAAGATCTCAATCTCTCTCCTTCTGTCTCGCCAAATGTCACTTTTAAAAGCTTGATCAAGGCACTTTGAAGAGTTAGAAAAGATAGAGACCGTGTTATATTCCTTTCTTAATCGGCTGATTAGACCTTCCAACTCCCTGTCATTATGTTCTCTAACCCCCTTGTGTCAGAACACTGCCTGAAGGTTCTTATGGAGATACACTAAGAGTTGCCTTGAAAGGTGAACTGTCTCACTCCTCACTTTGAATCTGGGCCCTCCAATCTTCCTCATCCTGACCGTTCCACCAACTGGCTTCACCTTCGATGAGCAGAATATCAGTGAAGTGGACGCGAAGAAAAGAAGCGTATAATTTATTTTATTATTATGCTGCCTCCCTAACCAAATCACTTGTAACGACCTTGTACAATCGAAACATAAAAGACTCTCACTCTCACCACCTCCATTTCCATCTCTCTCTCTCTCTCTCTAACCAGTTTCTCCCAGTAGATGTTAGACAGTGTATAACATGGCAAGGGAAGAAGGAATAATCGTCATGAGGCGAGCAGAGATTGACACAAGAGCGCCATTTCGATCTGTTAAGGAGGCTGTTATGCTGTTTGGAGAGAAAGTATTAGCAGGAGAAGTATATGCCAACAAACTCAAAGAAGTAAGTCCTCTCTCTCTCTCTCTCTCTCTCTCTCTCTCTCACACACACACACACACACACACAAAATCACACACAGACACAACACCCAGACAAGTTGGATGGCCTAGGAAGTCAAGTTTGGATTTTGTTTTTGATAATAAAGGAGCTGGTATTTGTGTGAATATTAGATCCTATGTATAAATGCCCAATGCACGAAATGCCTGCATATGCAGACTAGAGGGTCTATTGTATGCAGTCTTACTTTGCAGTTTTACAAGAGACTATTTTCATGCGCTCCGTAACCTCTTGATCACATGATGACCATTCTATCATTGTGCCTAGGCTCTCCTTCTTACCGGTAAATAGTGTATGCTACCAAATTGATATTGGTCATGTACAGGAACGATTGCATAATTAATTGACTAGCCAAGACTTACTTGTGCAGCGAACAATCTGCCACGGTTGTTTTATACGCTACGTTAGGTTTAGTTATGTCACATAATTAGTTTGTTATGTGGAACGATCAGTGAAATAATGGAATCCATAAAAGTCCTTCGATAGGCTCTGGATGGAATTCCGATGGCCCTTATGGGAGTTTATAATCTGAGGCTTTGGGAGAATGAAGGATTCCAAATGCTGCAATTTTGAGTATTTATTAGTAAGCCTTCCAAACATAACAAAAGAGAGGGGAAAGCAATCCCACTTGATGATGTTAAACGTGTATTCAAATCCAAGTTTTCTTGGGGTCCAAGCATTGGTCCTCTTGATGCAAGAACTGTGGCAGGCCAGGGCTTTGAGGCTAGCTTGCCCATCTTCTTAAGCTCCTTTTCATATCTAGAGGAAACAAGGTCAGATTGGGGTGCGTTGGGGTCACCAAGGTTTGTAATAAAGCAAATGGAATCGTACGTAGACTCTTTTGGCAAGCCATCTGCTGCGTGCAGACACCATTCCATAGTTTCTTGATGGGCAAAAGATGCCGATTCACATGGTGTTCGGTGCGTGCATTTCCAGAATTTTCCCAAGAGTGTATGTGCCTTTTGCCTCATATGTGCTAGTCGGTGGGGAACTTTATGGATCTGAAGGGCAGCTTCAGTGTAGGAAGTTTTCGCTTATGCAGGGTTTGGAAAGGAAGTGGACTACAAAGATTTATAGTACGTAGTCTTACCTTGCATTTTTACAAGTTGCTATTTTTACTTAGTAAACCCATGATCTTAAGGTCGTATGACAACAACTTTACCATTGCACAAAAAGTCCCCTTTGAAAATTTATAGATTTATCATAAAAAAAAAAATTCTCACGGACGTGATTTCTTGTAGGCTTGTTTGGGAACTTGGGAAAGATAAGGGAGTTGATATTTGCTACCTTCATGTCAACTGGTAAAGAAATGATAGGCAGATGAGCTTGTGTCATGATAGTCCCAACAACCCTCATCATATATTGACAAGTGTGCAAATGCAGGGCAAATTGGTCTGAAGGGGGTTAGGAAGACCCTTTCAAGTGGTCTCAAACCAGCTAGCAAACGCGGATCTCATGAAGCTACCGAGGGTACAAATGGAAGGTCTTGTTTTAATGGGACCTGCCGTTTGATTTGAGACTCGCTTTGCCATTTGCAGCCATTGGGAGACCTCCCGTTGAGCATCGCCCACATGCGAGTTTCCCCTGCCAAAGCATTCAAGTAATGATAGTCGGATGCCACTCACGGGATCCTACTCAAGACTGCAAATGGCAAGTCCTGGCCTGCTTTAATGGAGTCCACAAAACTCCATTACGTAGGATCTACTAGTTGCAGTCCTAAAAATGGCGTCCAGATAGCACTTTCTTGAGTGGCATCTTAAACTTGCTCTCCAGTGTCTTAGTGTCTTTGTTTGTGGAAAGTAAAGGTTCTGGCTTAAACTGTGATGAAACTTGGTCGTGTTCATATACAAAATTTTCCTTGAGAGCATGAGAAGGCATCAGCAGTTCAAGTAGCGCCCACTTGTTCTATTATCTAAACCATTTTGAGCTGTAGATGGCTGTACGAGAAAAATCTCTCTTAGAAGAGATGACTAAGCTTTCCATTTGTGGAGTGTTTGACGATAATTAGATCTTTGCCTCTTCATTTCTAATTCTTCCATTAAAGGTCACAAGTTATAAGCAGGTTATACGGTGGACGAAGCTCCTGTGTATGTTGAGTTCAGGGAAGGGGCGGACCACAAGGATTGATAGTACACAGCTTTACCTTGTATTTTGCAAGAGGCTGTTTCCATACCTTGAACCCATGACTCAAGGTCACAGGACGACAACTCTACCGTTGCGCCAAGGCTCCCCTTCAGATAATAAATATTATCTGAAGAAACTAAATCTTGATGCTTACTGCTTAGGTAATTGCCAGTACGAGATAACATATAAGCGGTTGGATTGTCAAAATCAAGGTTGGCAAACTAATATTTTGTACACTCATACTAAAAGCATGTCATCCACCTGGCACCAAGCCATAAAAAATCAATGGCTTATGCTCTGGAAACTCATTACACGATCATTATCATTTGACTAGCATAGTGGCTTGATTTATTTTCTATGGACCACCCAAGCCCTGGGCTAATGATTAGATTCACCGGCACATAAACTGATTGAAAATGAGAAAAGATTTACCACCAACATTGAGTGCATTGATCGTAATCAGACAACTCTAACTTTTCATTAGGTACTTATGTGCAAATAAATCATTAATCTTCCATAATTACCTGTTAAAAGCTATTACAATTTCCCAAAAGAGCTACCAACAGCCAATAGGAACACCGGTTTATGAAGTGATAATTGTCATTATAATAAAAAACAAGAGTGAAGGTGTCATTTCTTTTGAATTAGTAGGTGAATTAGAATGATCTTAACCACCATTATATTCTTAAGTGAAATGAATGGACTACTTAAGATGTTTGCCAATGATATTAGTAAAAACTAATCAATTGAAGGACTAAAGTCATCCAATGGGGAGGACTTTCACTTGTCACCTCTCCGAAATGTGATAGGAAGGTGCCGGTATGACCGCAGTTAGCTCAGGTAGTTCAGTCTAAATCCCAGAGGAAGCGGGCACTAGAGCCCTTGATTGCTCTTGCCAGCTCCTAGTAGGAAAGTGGATGACCCATATATAACTCCTGACTGAGTGCACATGTGGAATCAATATTTCTAACAAAAATGGCTGGTGCCCTTGGTGGTCTGACCCATCTCATTTAGAGCTTCCTTCATGAGATTGACTAGCGATGAACAATCTGGATCATCAGCCTTCTGGGTCCGACATGTGCATTTCGCTTAGTTATACACCTTCTACACATTACATTTTTCCTTCTTTTTGTTGGGAGTATGACCCCATAATATTTCTCATGAAGAGAAGGGGTGGAAAACTTAGTTTCCTATACAGCTGACGATTTCTTCTTATTCTTTGCTAGATGCGTATTGCAGCCAGTGAAAATGGTCACTCGAGGTTGGGCAATGTAACTGCCGAGCTCGAAGAAACAAAGCAGAACCTAACAAAAGCAAAAGAAGAAAGTATGGTAATGGCAAGCTGCCTAGATTCTCTCAAAGAAGAGCTGGAACAGACTAAGAGAGAACTCGAGCAATTGAAATCGAAGGAGTTAAAGGAATCAGAAAAACGACCAATCGAATCAGAGATGGAAGACCTCAAATTCATTGAAAACCCAACGAAGAACGAAGTTGAGAAACCAGCGGCTGCTCGAGTGACAGAATTCCAAAGGAAGAGATGTGTCACATTTGCTAACCCTCCATTATCTCAAGTTCTCAACGCGGACAGTGGTGATCAAGTGCTAGAGAGAGTATCTTCTTTGAAGAAGAAAAAGAAGAAGCCATTCATTCCTCTTATAGGAGGGATTTTTTCTAAGAAGAAGGATGCCCAAGAAGGCACATCACCAAGAATCCAAGGTTCCTAGATATACATAGATCAAAAACCTGCCTTTTTCTTGAATAATCAATGGCTGGAAGAGGACATCTAGAGTTTTGATTTAAAAATTTCCTTTTTCTTTTGAGTTGAATATTGGAATGATTTTTAGGAGGCTATGGGTTTTCAAATGAGTAATGTAATAAAATCATACCAAACTTGTACGTACTTGTATCTTGGAGCTCTTATGTGGGTGTTTGCACGTCTAGATCTGTGAAGTTGGTGACTTAGATTTCTCATCTTCTAAGGTGCATCTTCAGTGTGCTATCCATCAGAATGAATCTCCTCAGGATGTAGGATCCAAACTAAGGATGATCCTCAGTATTCATCCAGGTTTACTAAAGCTGATCACCTTAACCAATATATCATCTTGCAGGCAAATAGGAGCTGTATCATAGCCATGTCCATGAAAATGACCACTATTTCCCATTATGAATTTTCAATTTTGTTTCATCAAGTGTCCTCCATTTCAAGAGTCTGAGAAAGTAAAGCAAACATATTTTTGCATAATCGATAGACAATTGTCTATTCCAGTACAACCCAAGAAGCAGAAGCGCCAATACAATCAAATAAAAGCCACAGCTCCAACAGATGCAAGAGTGGGCATGTGTGTGTATACAAGCATAAGCAAGAACAGCAAAGATCGAGAAGGAAGAAGTTGGGATTCCATGATTCTTAACGCTTCAAACCAAAGCCTCAGACTTGGATTCCTGGTAGGACTTGTTGAAGAACTCTATGCAATCGGCAATGGCTTCGGTGTAGTGTGAATTCGGAGAGTAGTGGTATGAGCTGCAAGAAGTTTTCGGAGGCTCCAGAGCTTCCCCAGCTCTTTGGCGTGGAACTGCCGGCCTTCGAGAGGGAAGAGACCAAACGAAGCGCATAAGGACCTTCCGAAAGCGATCGAAGAGCCTCATAGGTGCCAGGTTCACCTTTGCAATCCTTCCTCTTGGCTGCAACCCTTCTTCTCTGATTCTTATAACTATGCTCTCACGTTGGATCTTGTACATTCTCTCTACTGTGCTCTGGGGGAAATGGGCTCTGCTGGGTATGTATGGTTATGAAGTATATATAGGGATATGCCCTCTCAAGTCTACTTATTTAATGGACAAACAAGAAAATGATGTCAGTTAAAGCCTTTTCATCGAGTAAAGCAGTACTATGAATGCTTATGAACATAACCCATGTGGCCAAATCATTTATGGTGGCTTCCTTTGTCCTTACTAAATAGTTAGTTTAGTAGAGATGTTATCATCAACTATTGTTTGTTTTTCTCCTTTGCATCCCCTCATTATAGATCCTTGAGGGTTCTGTAATCCTTCCTGCCCAATGATAATTAGAGAGAGAGAGCTTTACCTTTGAAGATGAGAAAACCCATAGATTTAGTCGATTAGTCTACTGCAAGATGGAATGTTTTATGGATAGATGTGACCAAGGCCTGACTTATAATAGAAATTTCAGCGGACTTACAAGGCATGGAAGTGGTTTGTGAGGGTGATAATTAATGGTGGGGGGAATGAAGCCTTTAGAACCAGGCCTGACCATTTTTATTTGTTAGAATATGAGTTGGGAAAGTGGCAGGTGAATGCACTTGTAGTGTTACGTACAATATTGAGGCTTACTGAAGACTAAAGTATTGGAGGAAAGATACTAGATTGGACCCATCTTCCAATAAAGAAAGAGGATGAAAGGGGATGATTCCTAGGCAATTAATTTCCTTTGTCCTAAGATTCGGTTCTCTCAAAGTATGCTTCTCTTCATGTTTTACATCATTAGACGGTATAGACATATATACATATATCACATGGTCCCCTGCCCCAAATGTGTCATTTGGGACCTCAGTTGATTGTTAAGATCCAACCTGAGGTGGTCATAAGGTTGTCGAATTGAAGGGGAGTCTTGGCGCAACAGTAAAAATTCTCGTTGTGTGATCTTGAGGTTATGGGTTCAAAGCGTAAAAACAGTCTCTTGCAAAATACAAGGTAAAGCTGCCTACTTTAGGCCCATGTGGTCCACTCCTTCTCTGAACCCCACATAGGCGGGAGCTTCGTGCACTGAAGTTGCCCTTTGTGCCCACACACACATTTTGTCTTCATTATTTTCTTTCTATTTCTCTTCTTTTACCTCATCTCTTTACATGTAGTGTTTCACGTAATGCATATGCCTGTTTTCTAGTTTATCATAAACAAGTAACTTTATTATATTGGATATTCCGATAATACTCTCTTCCGATTATAAAAAGCAGTTGAGTTGTCACTACTTGACCTGGAAGTTGCGGGTTCATGCCGTGGAAATAGCCTCTGGTAAAATGCAAAATAAGACTGCATATTATATACCCTTTGGTCTGCTCTTTCTTGAAATTCTACGTATGTGGGAGCTTTGTGCATCGGGTTGCCCTTTTTATCTCCTTTGGATTATAAAAAGCTGTTGATTGAACAGGGAATTGATTTTGATACTCCATCCATAGTAAGGTCTAGCAGATAAATGGTTTTAATCAGCCACTTTTGTAATTTCACATTCTGCTACCTCATATATTTTCAATGAAAAAAATTGTGAGATCTATTGACGGGCAATTGTTTGCAAGTCCTTTGATCATCTGCAGTACTCTTTTTTCCTTTTTTATTGCATACATATGTAGAGCGAATAACCAGTAAATGCCTTCTAGTAGGAGTCCAAACTATTGTGATACATGACAAGTAACCGTGAGTTGGGATGACAATAGGGCGGGTTAAACCAAAGCCTTGCACAATCCACACTTGCTTAGGATAGAGCAGAGTAGGAAATCAGTGACCCATAGCTATGATGGAGCAAAAGAGTGACACCCGTGGTGGGTCGGAGCAGTAAGAAAAACCTGGCCAGGCAACTTGCTCATGGAGAGTGACTTTGATCATTTACGTATCAAATTTTATGCCCGCTGATTTCAAATTTTTAAAAAAAACTTATGGTCATAAATTTCAACTCAAAGAAATAAAAGGTTTCATTGGATAAGAGTTTTAGAACTTACCCATCTTAAGGGGCTTCAAATTTGATGAATGAATTGGTTAATAACAAAAGGGGAGTCTTGGCGCAATGGTAGAGTTGTCGTCATGTGACCTTGAGATCATGGGTTCAAGGCATAGAAACAGCCTGTTGCAAAATGCAAGTTAAGGCTGCGTACTATTAACCCTGATTGTCTGCCCCTTCCTTGGACCCATCATATGTGGGAGCTTTGTTCACCGGAGCTGCCCTTTTAATTGGTTAATAACAAGTGATATGGACTTGTATACTTTTCGATCATGGACTCCCACCAAGAAAAAATAACTTTAGAATAGTCCCCACTAGAAGTGTTTGGTCCACATAAGATGATCGATGGCTCGGCGATTCCTGATGACAATTTCCCCCATCTTCATCTCACCGTTAATCTCCACTCAGGTCCCATCCTCATCTTCCTCCCTGACATCAATCATGCCCATTACCTTGCATGCCGACGAGTTAAATCCCCCACCAATCAAGCTCACAAAAAGATCACACTGTACACGTCAATAATTCCCTCGAGGAATTGAAGAAGGGCATGATTTCAATTCTGCATTTACTGGGTAAATGTACAAATGGGTACTGGTACATAGGATTAGCATTCAAATGGACCAAAATTTTGGAAAATTCTCCATTTATTATTTTTCCCGACTTAATCCCAAATGTTTCAGGAGTTCTTATTTTTTTTATATTCAGGACGAATAGGGCAGATTGTCAGAAATATTGGTAAATCTAGTTAACATCCAAAAAAAAAACTAAACCCACATTGTATTGATGCTTTCCCCAGTTTTTTTATTTTTATTTTTTTTATATCAAATTCGTCCCTATCATTTCCCAAAATTTTCCAAGATTTGCCTTTCTGATTCATTCCAAGACTCGAGCTTTGATATAATGAAATTGGTAATAAGTCAGCAAAACATTTGGGAAAATTTTTGAGAATTTAATCTTCTAGTTTTCATTTATGAGTAGATCTGCAAATAATATTTGAGAATTTGATAATTATCTTCAAATTTAAGTTTAATTTTATAAATTCATGCTTAATTTGGTAAATTTACAATTATAAATATATATGAGAACTTCTGAATTATTAGGGAAAAAAGACAACCGACGGATTAAAAAGTCAGGAATTCCACCAAAAGTTCTAACAAAATTTTTCTGTTTGTTTTCTAACCATTTATTTAGTGGACTGAAAGATCAAAGGCTTAGGATCCAGACAATCTATACCGTGGGCCATAAGAGGTATGAGGCCAAGAATAGGGCCCAGTAATTTGTAGCCTTCAAATGGGCAGCTAGAAATAATTGTTTACATTCATCGACACTCAATCAAACCCTTAACACCATCCAGAAGTGGAGAATTTTCACGTGTGCCTAATCATATACAGCAGGAGCTACGAGATGAATGGTTTAGATTATCGGAAGAGCTGGTCCCACTTGTACTCTTTCCAGCTCATTTTTTTTATTTGTTTGATTTGCTTGAAAACAAAAAATAAAAAATACTTTGGTTCCCAACCAAGCAGGTCCATTTCCATCCCTCCCAGAGTTAAGACCACCCCCCAAGCAGCTCAAATGAACAGCTTAAGGGACTCAGCAATTATGTTAGTGCACTCACTAAGTGTCTATACTGTAAAATCGTTTTTTGATAGAATGGAGAAAGAGAAGGAGATTTTCAAAAGTCGTTTAGGGCTACACAATCCTAGTTTTTCACTGAGTCGAGTGATTCTACCAGCGATCAGTACAAAAATAATTAAATGTAAATAATAAAAATAATACAAAAAATATAAAATAAAATTATCAAACCAGTAGCAATAATAAACCTAACACACGAAGATTTGGATTTCTCACTTCAAATAAAAATACAAGTTTGTATAATGCATAATTGAAAGCAATCAAACAAAATTAAACTAACACTAATATATAAAAAATGTAAACTAGAAAGTTTTGAAATTATACATTATCATTTATTTCTATTTTCGAGAATTATGAGAGGAAGAAAGATGTTTTTGGCAGTAATATGTTGGCGAGGAAGAATGAAGTTGGCGAGGAAGAATGAAGAAGAGAAACTGAGTTTATTTTGATATTTACGTTCTATTCTTTAGTAACCCGTGATTAAGTTGCCTACTTTAGCTACTAAGTTCAATGACTTCCGGATAAAATTTTTTGGTGACACTTGGAATCTCATATGATTAAATAACAATAAATATAATGGTAGGGTTATATTTTAACAAAAAATAATCAATAGTGATATATACAATCATAAATATACTATGTTATTAACCTATGCAACAATACTACTTGTTAAGCTTCTTCAATAAAATTTAATAATTTAAATTTTGATTTCTCACTAAAAGTTGATATAAAATTCTTTGTAAAATATATTAGTATATAAATGCTTTGGATTAATGAAAAAATAATAAATTACAAAAAAAATTTCAAGTTCAAAACATAAGCAAAATACTGTTATTGTTTATGCAAACACTAACGAGTAGCAGGATTTAAGCTCTTTGTTGGATGCATTTTAACCCGAAAATTAAAAATCTAAGACTTGAGTCTTCTTCTCCTCAATGTCTTCTACCCAGAACAATCAATTTCAGATACTTTTATTGATTAACGAAGCCGAAAATCACTCGCAAAGTCCCGTTCATCATTGTCCGTCAAGAGAATGGTAAAATTTTAAAACTTACCAAGTTATCGAGAAACTTGGCGATCTTTCAAAAGCTCATTTAGGTTTTTCGATCCAACTCATCTGATTCACCGATTCAATTTTATGATGATGTCATCCTAATTATTTCTGCGATCCGACCAGGTTTCCTACCGATCTGATCCTGATCGGCCAATACCCCAGTCGGATCACCTTGTTTTTAAAAATAGGCCTTTTCTGTGTGGATTTCTTGGCTCCATCTTTGAAGAACTTGGACTAAGAAAGAGAAAGGCTATAACAATGGAGCCATAAGACCGTTGTTTACGGTGTCACTAGCAGTACAAGTTGGATGCAGAATTTGGTGATCCAAAGTATCATCTGCTGGCAGTCTTGGGGCTTGTTTCCCATATTTCATGTTCTAACAATCTTATTCAACCGGATAATGTCAACCCTTATTTTTTTGGCTGTAAAATAAATGGTGAAATTACAAAGGGTGTTTGCTGTGCTAGGTCACGGGTTCAAGTCGCTTGTTAGTTTAGGGTTATTTATATAAATGTGCCTGTCTAAAAAAGGATAGCCCCGGAGCTCCTGCCTATGCGGGGTCTGGGGAAAGGGCGGACCACAAGGGCTTATAGTACGCAGTCTTACCTTGTTTTTGTAAGTGGCTGTTTCCATACCTTAAACCCGTGACCTCAAGGTCACACGATGACAACTTTTACCGTTGCGCGAAGGCTCCCCTTCAAACGTGCTTGTCTACTAAAAACAAATAAAAACCAATTAATATTCTTACAACTGAGTAAGAAAATGCTAGATCAGGCTATGGATGTGACTTTTGGGCATGGCCTCTATAAGTCAGGATTTAGATAAGAATGGCTCAGAATCACCCACAAGTACTGTGGAATCGGTCACCGCATTTCATGTGCCCATACCGACAATGGGCCGGGATACATCGAATGATCCATGATACAGAGAGTTTGTAAACTGAAAATCCAAATCCCATAAGACTGTTAGCTGAATATGAGCTATTGACCGTTTTTGTTTTTGAGTGTCTGGTTGACTACCATCCAGGTCAGATATCGAGGATCCTTAACATGCATATGAATTATTGTTTCGTAGTCCATCCAGGAGACTCCACCATGTGAATGCTGTGGATCATTTTATTTGTACGCCCACATATGCCATCTTTTGTTGCTAACCCACCTTGGATCATGCATTACAATGTACTCAAGATTGTCTCCTTATTTTTCTAATGAGAACTACCCCAGCTAACCAATAAACAGAAACATAGAAGACTAACTCCAGTTTAATGGCTGGTGAAGATTCATCCACACAGACCACATGATTGGAACTGCTCACCCACCCACTCATTAGAAAATCATAGACGGCACCTCTCTCTCTCTCTCTCTCTCTCTCTCTCTCTCTCTCTCTCTCTCTCTCTCTCTCTCTCTCTCTCTCTCTCTCTCTCTCTCTCATTGTTGGCTGAAGTAAAAAAAAGGCAGGCTTGGTACACCAAGCTCCTGTATATGTGTGGTTCGAGGAAGGGGCAGACTACAAGGGTCAATAGTACGTAGTCTTACCTTGCATTTTATTATGCAAGAAGCTGCTTTCACACCTTAAACTCATGGTCTCAAAGTCACATGATGATTACTCTACTCATGTTCATATTGTTGGCTGAAGTGTGAGTTCAAAATTCAGTTATCCAAACAATTCATCTATTTTATGTGTAACCATCCATCTTAGAACTCAGTGTATCAAAGCCCTAGGACCATCCAATGGAGTTCACCTATGTGACAGTGAGGAAGACATTTCCAACAATGAACTTCCCACTTTGGATGTCACATTTGACCATTCTGCTAGTTTAGACAGTAAAGAGTTCCCTCTCTTTAAAATGATTCACAAATATAAAAAGCTCCTTGATTTGAGGTCTGGTCTGTGCTGTGTAACAATGGCTTCTTACACAGAAGATGAATGGTTTTGGATCACTAAAGTTTGAGGCCCACTTTTAATATACACAGCTGCCTTTACGTACCCTGTTACATTGACGTCCCTCCATAATATAACAAAGGTCCAGCATGGTCGGTCGATTTGAATACAGACACGATGGACTCTTCCCACCATTAAACATATCAAGATGCACATGTAACCATGTGCACCCCATTAAGCCTACCGCATTCCCTTCTCCTTCCCCGAGCAACGCATATAAGCTGCCAGCACTCCTCTAAGATTCTCATTTCACGAGGTATTACAACTTTTTGGCTCTCTCTATCAGGCTAAGAAGTAACCAAAACTAGGAAACTTAGAGGCAGAGAAAGGAAAAATGAAGGGAAGTCTTTGCATGCCAAGGCTCCGAGCAAACCGCAAATCTCCAATTTCTTTGTTGGAGCGTTTCCGAGAAGTAGTTTTCCCACTGATCATGTTATCGGCCATTTCTAAGAGGACACAACACGGCAATACTTGTAGTGGGGCGTCAAGAGTTTATTCGCCGGATTCTCATTACAGTGAGGCAGTTGCAGAGTGTATAGAGTTCATCAAGAAGTCTTCGGCATCGGAGCAAAGCAGTCGAGATTCTACGGCGAGTTCGGTGAATGTTGCAGAGGTTGGATTGCCTGCGTTGCCCATTATGTGAGCGTGCATGAGCTGTTACATCAGGTTTGGAATATTGTTGAAATTTGTTTTCCGTTTTCCGGTGGATTCACAAAATGGGTGGACGTGTAGATAGTAGGTGATATTGTGTGAAACATACAGGAAGGAGGATTATGGACTCTCTTCTAGTTTTTTTTTAAAAGGAATTAATGTGGAAGTAGTGCAAGTTTTATACCAAAATTTGGAACGGCGAAAAGGGTTTGAATTTCGTATTTTTGCTGTTGTTCTTCTTCTTCTACTACGACTACTTCCCGTCTGCTGTGTGCGCATACAGTTCCAGGATCCCGGAAAATATACATTAACGTGCAAAAGTGTAAGTTAGGGTCACTCTTTTCAGTGACCCAATCCATATCTAACCATGTAGCAGGTCTTCTCATGGATGAGCCGTGCATGCACCAAACTTTGAGCCAATCTGACAGTTCTAATCCTCTAATATTTGCATGTAAACTTATGATCATAATCAAAGGCCACGGATTTCTTTCATTAATGAAAGAGTGGGCAAAATCTCGAGTGTGCATCCATGAATAATGGTGGCCCATCTATTCGGTGACCCGAGTTCTTCATCTTTTTAGACTTTGACTTTTGTCCTCCTAAAGAAGGGGAGCTTTTGCGCAACAGTAGAATTGTCGTCGTGTGACCTTGAGGTCACAGGTTTAAGGCATGAAAACAGCCTTGTAAAATGTAAGGTAAAATTGCATACTATTGACTCTTGCAATTTACCCTTTCCCCAGTCCCCATTTACAAGGGAGCTTCTTGCATTGGGGCTACCTTTTACTTTTGTCCAACAAAACAATCTCCATTTGAAATCTTGATATTTGTGCTAATTATTCTGATTTAAAAAACGAATGACCTAGTAAATTCGAAATATATAAACACATTAAAATCTTGATGAATTAGAGGGTTAGGATAACCATTTATGTAATATTTTTGGACTTGTGTATGATAGATTCAGAAGGGGACACTTGGTACAATGGTAAAGTTGTCGTCGTGTGACCTTGAGGTTAAGGGTTCAATGCGTGAAAATAACCTCTTGCCAAAATGCAAGATAAGGTTACGTATTATAGACCCTTGTGGTATGCCCCTTCCCTAGAGCCAACACAGGGCGGGAGCTTCGTGCATTGGAGCTGCCCTTTTGTATGATAGATCCAGCTAGTAGTCCTAGGGCTTGGACGATTCAACAACTGGGCCCAACTATTCTTTATGTGCTGGCGTTACAAGATGATTAGCATGCATGTTCTTGTAATCTTTTTCATGTACTTAATTTCTGGCTCTTCGTAAGCTCTAAACTAAGGTTTCACATTGGAGTACGTTCAAAGGTTCTAGCTATGTCCATGTGAAATGCCATTTAGTTCAACAAAAACCTACCATTAAAACTAATCTATTGATATCGGACTGTATAATTGTACTAAGGGAATCATATTGTATCAATAAAGTGCCACCTGCTAGAGGTAGACTTCGATACCAAGATAATCATCGAATCAACTTCATTTGAAAAACAAGGCGTCGAAACAGCCTCTTGCAAAATGCAAAGTAAGGCTGTATACTTTAGGCCATTGTGGTCTGCCCCTTACTTGGACTCCGATAGGCAAGAGCTTCGTGAACCGGAACTGCCCTTTTTTTAAAACTAGGCTTGACACTTAGCTCTTAGACTTCATTTTGTGTCTAACATGTAGACACCTTCTAATTTGCGGGGAGAGTTGATTAGTGGTCATTAGAGTCAAACCACCTTCCCTTGAAAATGCATTTAGCAGGAAATCAGTTTCCATTTTAGCAATATCGGAAAATTTTCTTGATCTCCGTGAATGTCTCAATGGGAAATGGATTTGAAGGAAAACCTTGGTGCAATGGTCGAGTTATTATCATGTGACCTAGAGGTCATGGATTAGAGACGTGAAAATAGAACCTTTAAAAAATGCAAGGTAAGACTGCATACTACAGATCATGTATAGTTCATCCATTCTCCAAAACCTGCATATGCAGAAGCTTTGTGCACTGGCCTGCCATTTTTTTATAATGAAAATATGGATTTACCCAAGCCTGTAAGATTGAACCATCAAAGCAGCTCAATCAAAGTGTTTATAACAGCTTGATCAGGTTCATCTTTAAGTTACTTTTTCATTGACGGCGAAGCAGGAAGAAAAATAGAAAGATGAATTCCAATTCCAAACAGAAAACTGTTTTGCTTTTGCCTATGGGACTCCGTAAAAAAAAATGGGTTTCATTGCTCGCTTTGGAGACTTCGCTGCAACTAAAGAGTTTGATAAGCCATAAAATGCTCCAACAGGTACTTAGAATCTTAACAAAAATCGCAGGGGTATCCACCAAATCTCATTAGAGCACACATTATTTTAATTGACCTATTTCGCTCTAGGCAACAAACAGAGGACAAAATTGTCCACGTATAATCATCTTAACAGCAGAGGTAAAATACAAATATATTACTATTTAAATATAATAAAAGGGGAATTAATGCTACAACAGGGCAGGAAAACTTGCTCCGTTGCACCGGACTTTTTACTTGAATGGGCCTATCTTTGATTAATTTGCTCCGTTCATCTGTTTTTTCTGATTTAAGATATCTACTAGATCAAAGAATAGCTTCGGTGCAATGGTTGAGTTGTTGTTCAAGGCACGAAGATAACCTCTTAAAAAAATTCAAAGGAGGGCTGTGTACTATAAGCAGTCCTTCGTCGTCCGCCCTTTCGGAATTCGCATGTATGTGCAGTTTTGTGCACGGGCTGCCACTTTCCTCGACCAAATATCATACAATTGGAGCATTTTAGGACAAAAAAAAGAACAAGAGTATTTTTGGAAAGCTAAAATGGGCTGCCCGTGCACGAAGCTCCTACCTATGCAGGGTTTAAGGAAGGAATAACTACATGGGCCTAAAGTACAGTCTTATCTTGCATTTTTACAAGAGGCTGTTTTTATGCTTTTGACCTATGACCTCATGGTCACACAATGACAACTTTTACCGTTGCACCAAGGCTCCCTTCCCTGGAGGTAGACTAGTAGAAATCGAATGGGTCACATCAATCAAAGATGGGCCCGTGACATAAAATGGGACGTCGGTTGTTAAGTTAGTAGGCGTATGAGATCTCACCATCCATGGAAAATTTTGTCCTTGGTTTGCTATCTTCTGCCAAACAACCCCAGTATTGTCGTCAAACGCCCGCTAATAACCGACAATTCGATGAAGCCATTAAAGTTCAGCTCTCCTTGCAGCTCTTTCCCCACCTTCACTTCCTTGAATCCGTGTGGCGGGAGAAAATACGGTTTCTGATCTTTACGTCCACAATATGCCAGGTATAGTAGTACATCTCTTCCCCTTCCAGTAATCTAGGGTTTCTTCTTCTTCTTCTCTCTCTATCTGTTGAATCGATTTGTGTTGGATAAGGCGGGCAAGGTGAAACGGAAGAGAAAGTGTCCATGGAGTTGACAGACGAGATTCTTCGGAGCATGGAAGTTGGTATGGCTTTCAGAGATTATGTACGTTTCTCTCTTGCTACTTTTTCCTTTTTAGTTGCAAGGATTGCCGATTCTTCTTGTTAGATGAAAACATTGAAATTCCTGATTTGAGATCGTCATTCTGTTGCACGGAGTGTGTAAGTCTGCCAATAGCTTCTGCCGTTTGATTTTAGAGGATTTTGTTGTTTCTTGGGCATATTGTCATGCTTCAATATTAGCCCTTGGAATAGGTATAGATAAGATGCAAGTCTTTCTGATTGAGTATTATGCAGACTTTGTTCCCCTGAGGCTTTGATTAAATCAATTTGATTTCCTCCATTTCTTAGAATTGTTATGTTGGAGTAGAAGTGTAGTCGGAAATCAGTAAGTTAGACAAGGGTGAGGATGCTTTTGAGCACTCTCTCTCTCTCTCTCTCTCTCTCTCTCTCGTTTCAGCTCCCAAAGGAATGTATGTATATAGTGCCCGGGTGCATGTGCACGGGCAAGGGCACGTGGCACTTGAGGTGGCTGTCTGATGCTTGCATCTTGAGTCATCCTAGATCTTTTGATTTCGTTTCATGATTGTGCATTGACTGAGGAGTCAGCCTAGCATTATTCCAATGGCAGCTGGACTATCACTAGATGAACCTGGATTGAGTTGAGTCAAGGAGTGAGGCCAGTAGTGGTGGTCCATGCATCAGTCGAGGCTCTTGGGAAGTGAGTTAGTGAGGTGACTCATATGGTGTGTCCTAGATCCCAATGCCATTGAAGGGACCCAAAATTTAAGTTATGTGGCAGAACAGTCTTACCATTTTGTTAAAGAAAGTTATCGACAAATTGTTTGGTTCTAAAATCATTAGTTTAAGGGGAAAGGGGAAGGTCAGTAGAAGATGGGAGAATGACTGGATCATACTTGCCGTTAATGTCTTGATACAAATCAATTCGGTATCTGGAATGTCCAGATGGTGTTACAGCCTAGGACCACTGGATGACTACAAACAGTGTGCTTAGCATGGTTATGGGGATGCTAAGTTATGGGCATTGAAGGGGACAGGCACCAACTCTGGATTGGAGATCAGTCTCTACTAGAGTAAGGTAAGAAGAAATGAGGTTATGTCTGGGGGAAATATTGTGCCTAATAAAGGAAAAGAAGGCAATTTACACAATTCAGTTCTCCAGAAAATGTCCCTTTGAGGGTCTATATATGCATCCCATTAGCCGTGTATGCATGTTATTACTAGCATGTGATTATGCATGGAATTGAGTTTCTAGAAATATCAAGACCTCCTTTCATATTAACTGTGATCAATCTGATCCACCTATAAGACTACACTTTATAAAAGCCTTGATTTTAATATATGATATTGCAATGGTTTTGATTAGAAAAAGGATTTTTCTCCTTGTATAAAAAAATTCTTGAATAAAAATGGACTGATAAAGCAAATATCCGAAAGTGATAATTTAATATTATGGACTCTCTCTATAGATTTGGAGGATAAGAGTTGACATCAACATTCAATATCCTTCCTCCGTTCATCTAGAGGGGAAAATCTTAATTAAAGCAAAAGAGAAGATGATAAGGGATTCTAGTTTGAGACATGTTCTCCAATCTACTGTTTCTAGGTCTGAAGCAACAACATGAATAGAATAAAGACACTAGTTTCCTCTGAATGAAATATGAAGGATGGATTTTGGGATGCACACCCTGAATAAATCCTTTATCTTCTGATGGAGATTGGAAATTCACCTCAACCTTATCCTATGAATTGATCTTGTTTAAAGAAACTCTTAATGACGGTAGTAATCCCAGGATTTATTACCATACTACAGAATCTGTTTTATGAGGTCCTTGAATACTTGTAGGCTTGGTTATATATTGATTTAGCTTTTGTAATTGTTTGTTGTCTTAGCATACAACTGGGCTATGCACAGATTTTTTTGCATCGTACAGTTTACAATTCATGCTTCCAGTATTTCATTATTTTGTTACAAAGCTAATTTGACTGACGTAATTCGATTTTTCAGAATGGTAGAATCAGTTCAATGGATTTTCACAGGACAGCAGGTTATCTGGTGACTGCCAGTGATGATGAGTCAATTCGGCTTTATGATGTTGCAAATGCAATGTATACCTCTTTCTTTATCTTTTAGTTAGTTTTTGTCATGTTTCTCTACTATTCATTTATTGCAATGTATGACTTATTCTTCATCTTTTACTTAGTTTTTGTCATGTTTTTCTGTTATTCATTTATTGGTATTTTATTTCTAGTCAGAATATGATCTAGGTGTCTAGTTTATGACATTCATAAGTTTCTATAACAACTCCATCATGCTGAGATTATCCTAGAGTTTCTTACAGCTCTTGATATTCAACAATTTGTTAGCTATTGAGGACTGTTAAATTTATTTAGCTAGCCTCACATGGATTTTGGGGCTTCTTTGTTTCACTTGTCACAGTATTCATCCCCATTCCCTTGATTTCCATTGTTATTTGTGTAACTCAATAGGTCAAAGTTAGTAAGTAATCTGCTTGTTTTGTCTCCCATTTATATCATGGGTGTTATGGCAATCCTACTCTTTATTTTCAGGCCGAAGGTTGCATATCTAAAGATGATCCTTATCTTTCATGGCCACACTAATATTAGTAAGGGTTCAGTTCTACTCAATTCTTCTGGTTAGCTCTCATGAAATATCTTTGGTACTCCAGCAATGCATCACCCATAGGATGTAAAGGTTGCCCTACTAATATGGGCTGGTTAATGGGACTAAATATGAGCCTAGGAGCATTATCCTTCCATTTTGCTCCGTATATGTATATAACCTGAAGTTTTAATGATGGCTTCAAGTTTATATTCCTAATGTTGTACAAATCCAATATAATGAAATTATTTGGCAGTCAATCAGCTGTGGGTCAGAATCCTGGCCGTGGAAAGCATTGAAAATAAATTATTCAGAAGTTCAAGATGAATTCTGATAACATTGGCGAACCGTTAAACTTGAATTCTCTTGGTCTAAGACATGAATGTGATAATTGAGGATGTTCACCTTTAGACCACCCTCCTTTCTGTGGTCCCATGCTGAATGGAGATCGTAGATGATGAAAATGACATTTCCAACTGGGCAGATAAAGAGACACAACAGGATGGGTACACATTGGTCCAAAGATCTCTTTAGAGATGCAAGCCCTAGTGAGCTAACTCCTAAAGATCTCTTTGTTAACAATTAGGACAAGTTCCTCATTTTTATTCAAGTGAATCTGCGGAAGTGAGGTTGTTTGGTCTGTCTGGATGTTTAATATTGAATACTCTGTGTGTTTGGACTTTGTCATGGCTTTCTTGAGCATTCTTTTTCATGAAGAAGTAAGTCGGAATGTGGTATAGCTTAGGCCATGTGTGAATGCTATGAATGCTTATGTTGGCTCACCATGTCTTGTCACATAAGGGACAACTAAAAATAAAACAAAAGTCTCATGCCTTTGTATCTGTTGGTCATAGATTTAACTGCAATGCCCTAGTTTAGCTGTCCTTTGCACTTTCAAATTTTGCATTTCTTCCGCTTGTCTAGCAGGAATTTTTCCTTTTAATATCATTGCTAGTACCCACTTCTTAGGATGCTCGATTGTTAAAACTGCAATGTCATCTGTAATTCTAGAACTGTACTGTCACTCCTTTTTCTTCTCATTACTTTCTTCCTCTAGTACAAGGTCCCCTTGAGGCCATCATTTTGCCATTACTTGCAGCTATACCTAATTGGAGCTCTGGGGCTGTTTCACTTCTATTCTTCATGGCTGTGATTCTAGTTTAAGGGGGTATCTTTTAAATTAATAGTTGCTAAACCTGAGATTTATTTGCCAGGTGTTTGAAGACTATTAATAGTAAAAAATATGGGGTAGATCTGGTTTGTTTTACCTCACAGCCAACAACAGTTATATATTCATCAAAAAATGGCTGGGATGGTATGTGAATCTGCATCACATTTATCAGTTTGTGCAATAAAATGTCTAGAAATGTTTAATTTATTGGTCAATTGATTCAGAATCACTGCGGCTCCTTTCATTGCATGACAATAAGTACTTGCGGTACTTTAAAGGCCACCATGACAGGTAAAAATCCCTAGCATATTCTTTACTTGAGTATAAAGTATTCATTTTGCTGGGCATGCACAGTTTATAATACTCTTGTTGCCTTTTGGTAGGGTTGTCTCTCTTAGCTTGTGTCCTCGAAAAGAGTGCTTTATCTCTGGTTCTCTTGATCGAACAATTCTACTTTGGGATCAACGTGCGGAGAAGTGTCAAGTGGGCTGCTTGACATTCTGGGTTTTATTTGGAGATGTTGATGTTTTCCGCAAGTGCAGGGGCTATTGTGGTATAGCTAATGCAAGTACGGGTCGGTCCCACAGGAATGCGCATTAAGAATTTGGAGTTTTTTTTATAAAATTTGATTATTTAAAATTCAAATTAATTGACAAAAATTAACAGAAAGAAATTAGACTTCATCTTCAGTTTAACAGTAAAATTCCAGAGGTCTAATTCTAGAAAGAACAGAAAAAGAAACAATAAAACCTTAACTAAACTAAAACTAGAAAAAATTAAGAAAAATTTAATTTCCTATCTTAAGTGCTGTCTAATATCTTCACTTCTACTATCCTAAACTTTGATCAAACTCCATTAATATATGCAACATGTCCTGGATTAATGATTTGAAGGATAAATTTGTCAGATTTGTCAAATTTTTATAGATCTAATCTAATTAAGGAATTTAAGATTTAATGGCTTAGATCTGTTTTCAAAACCCAAATTGAAGATCGGGAACAGCAATTACCCAGGAAACTATCCTAAAAACATGTTATAAAATTTAATTTAAATTCTGAATTAAAACAGACAAGAAATAAGAGTTTTCCCTTGGTTAAGCCAGAACCCTTGATTTGGTTAAACAGGAACAAATAAGATAGTTCCTGGATTAACTACAGAATAACACAGAACGCAAATAACCAAAATGGGAATAACATAAAACACGAATAGTAACAGTAATAGGACATAACATGTAGTTTGAAATATTCTTCTGAGGGCAAAAAGGGAATTTTTCCCAAAACTTCCTTAAAAATTCCGTAAAACAGAGCTTGTTGGAGGGGATGAAGCCGCTGGAGACGATCTGGAGCGGAGGAAAACGACGCCTTTTCTGAGGATGGGGCATCCCACTGGACTAGCTGTGCTGGAGCTGATGTCGTTGATCTGGAAGGTGGAGGCGACCTGGGTAGACGTCGACTAGTGTTGGGCACATTGGATTGGCCTATCTCGATCTGGACTGGGGCATCGTCTGGTTCGTATGGAGCAAAGGAGAAGGAGACGACTTGGCATGTTGGCCGGCGATGGGTAGATGTTGCCGGTGAAGAGGGGCTACTGGGGAGAGGAACTGCAATAGGTGGAGGATTCGATGAGTGTCGGGTTGGTGGATGCTTGTCTGATGAGGGAAAAACGACGCCTTCTCTGGACGTCGTCTAGAACAAAATTGGGCTCGTGCCTGGCTGTGTGGTAAGTAAGGAGATGAAAGAGAGATGGGGGTTGTGGAGGAGATAGGAGCAAAGTAAGATAATGCCTGCTGGATTTAGGTAAAGGGGATGCTGCTCGATCTGGAGTAGGTCTGGTGATGGGGTAGCTGTGAAAAACCTGAAAAGGAAAGTGGTGCGGTTAGGCGGAGAAGATGGGTAGGGTGTTTGGCGGTGCTAGGTTGGGCTGGAAGTGGAGACGGTACAAACATGAAAGAGATGGAGTGTGAGATGGGATGGTCGGTGAATTGGGTCTGATGGGAGCAGAGTGAATTAGATGGAGATCTGGGTTGATGTGGTGAAGTAAATGGAAACTGGTAAGGTGATGCGTGAAAAAAAAAATAGCACGATGAAAAGGAGGAAAAAGAAACTCTAAATGGAATGCATAGCAAGCAATACAAAAACAAACCAGAACTCCAAAAAAAAACCTCCTCTTCAACTCCCACGGTTCTCTCTTTATAAGTTTTCATCCCTCCTAATTCTACTCTACCTCTTTCCTTTAAGATTTAGTTTCCTAATAGGAAACTTTTTCCTCTTCCAAATTAAGACTCCTTTTCCATTAGGAAACCTTCTTCTTTTAGGAACACTTCATCCCTTGCCTTATTGATCTTCAAACTGATCTGCACTGTTGAAATTAACTCTAAGCCATCCAACCTTTATTTAGTTGATCTGCAAGACCAAAGACTAGATTAGAGTCATCTAAACCATACATTAAGCATCCGCTTAGCTCAATGGATCATCTAATCGTTAATTTTGACAATTTACGGTTGGATGGTCAATTTGAGCTAATTTTTTATATTTTATCTATAAATTATCAAATTAATGAGTTAGTTGGTCTAATTAAATGCTAAACTAGGGGTCTTTTAGCCAAAATTAAACACTTAACACATCCCCAACCAACATTTTGTTAGTCCCGAGCAAAACATGCAGACAACTATTTTACACAAAACTGGTACAATGTGCTACTTTTGTAGGTACTCACGATTGCATTTCGCACCTGCAACCCCTACATTACCCTTGGTGGACAAGTTAGGCCTCGTGAGAGTTTGCAGTGAATATACTCGCAAAATTCAATAAGGTCAAGTCTTCTATTTTATCTCAGAGAATCCTCATTTATTAGCAATTTTACTAATTTTTCACAACTCAATGAAGAGGATTTGACAATTTTACATATCATACATATATTAAAGACATTTTATTTGAGCTATTTCTTAGAGTGCATATGTGTGTGTACAACAACATAAATCTTGACTTCTAACTAGATATGCTTAAATCTCATTGGAAATATGCCTCGACCTCAAATTCTTACAGGTATACGCTCAGAAATAAAACTCTCATACAAGGGGTTTAAACATATTTCTCTCATTATGTGACCGAATCCATTAAGTTAATGGTTCACATAGTTCTTTTAAATGCTCATGAGATAAAGGAAAGTGATCCCTAAGAGTGGATATTATCACCAAGAATATTAGGGGTCTTTTACCTTAATTCTTTATTTTTATCTCCTCATTAAGGATATGTTCACCTAAGATCAATAGGTCTTTAACTAAGATGAAATATAGGCTTAGGACAGGTTTAGAAAAGAAAGGTATAAAGATTTCAAAGGTTCAAAATTAAGTAGATGTCTTCAATGAATATCTGCTAGGACAATTTTTCTTTTAGGTTTGTACTTGAAGTGACTTTCTCTTTCAAATTTTGGTCTTTCTTTTTCATTTTCATTTTCATTTTTTTTTTCTCTCTTTTTCTTCTTCGGAAGAAAGATAGCTAATTTTCTCTCACTTTGACCTTTTGTCCTCTTTTTTAATTTTTTCTACTCTACTCATCTTGAAGATAGGTAGTGGTTATTTATTTTACTCGGTTATTATAGGTTAAGGTGAATGGGGTTGAGAAAGAAAAGACTTAATAACAGGCTCAAAAAGGCTAACTAGTGCTATACTATATTGGGTAGGCTTTATGTCTCTGGGCTGAGCAAGGATGGCGTATATCATTTCTTAAAGCCTATTAGATTCAATAAAATTTTGGAATTAAAGCTATTATTCCTAGTTATTCTTGATGTTTAACTAAAACAACGATAACAGGATCACAGTAATGTAGGTACACCGAAGAATTTATGGAATTACTTATAACTCTCTAAAAGAAGATAGTTTCAAACTCTCACTAGGTTATAGGTCTCCACTGATTTTCCTCAGGGTCTCTAAGTCATACCTCTATATTAGTCTTGATTATGTGCTGTGTGTAAATGGTTTATGAGAATTAACTTTCATAAAATGCTTTAACACATGAATGATATGCAAAACTAATCATATGCATTCCTATTAGGAGGTGAAAACAGTACATTTACTAAATTTTGAACATTCAGTTCTCATTACAGTGAGGGAACTCAAGAAAATTCAAATAATTTTCGAATTTGTTGTTTTTTTTTTCAATTTTTTTAAAAGAAAATTCAACATCTCTATGTGCATCTACACCCCCAACCTGAATGAAACACTGTCTCCAATGTTCCAAAACATAGGATTCTATGTGGAAGTTGAGTGAAGTAGACTCTAAACCCTTGGGTTACTTCCCAATAAGTGCTAAGTTTAATGTCTTCGGCCAGACATAATGATGAGTGCAATGATGATATGGTGTAAGGCTCTTGGAGTGGTAATCTAAGGTGGATCACGATACTCAGGTGTCTCTAAAAGTGTCTTGTCAATTTCAAGGTCAGGCAGTTCTAGGCAAGGTTTTAACCTTTGACCATTGACCTTTTGGATTTCTCCATCCTTTTCAATCTCAATGGCTCCATGAGGATAGATTGTGTGTACTATATAAGGTCTGGTCCATTTAGATCTAAGTTTTCTTGGGAATAGATGCAATTTAGAATTATACAGTAAGACGTTTTGACCTGGTGTGAAGGATTTTATTAAAATATGTTTATCATGTACAGCCTTCATTCGGTCTTTGTATAATCGTGTAGACTCATATCCATCTTTGCTCAATTCTTCCAACTCATTAAGTTGGAGTTTTTTGTGGGTTCCAATAGAATTTAAGTCAAAATTTAGCTTTTTGATAGCCCAATATGCCTCATGCTCTAACTCTACTGGTAAGTGGCAGGCCTTTCCATAGATCAAACGATAGGGTGACATTCTTATAGGGGTTTTATATACTGTACGATAAGCCCATAAAGCGTCAATAAGTCTCAGAGACCAGTCTTTCCTATTTGGATTGACTGTCTTTTCTAGAATCCGCTTTATTTTCCTATTAGATACCTCTACTTAACCACTAGTTTGAGGGTAGTATGGGGTAGCTATCTTATAGTTGACACTATACTTTTTCATTAAATTCTCAAACACCTTATTATAAAAGTGTTTTCTCCAATCACTTATTATGGCTCTTGGAGTACCAAACCGTGTAAAAATAATTTTTTTTTTAAATTTTACCACAACCTTGTGGTCATTCGTTTTACAGGGTATAGCCTTCATCCACTTGGACACATAGTCCACTCCCACTAGGATGTACAAATTTTCAAAAGAATTAGGACAATGTCCCATAAAATCTATGCCCTAAACATCAAAAGGTTCTATGACAAGGATTGGGTTTAAGGGCATCATATGTCTCTTTCCTAAACTTCTTAACTCTTGACACCTTACACATGCCTTGTAGTAAGCGTGTGCATCCTTAAATATGGTAGGCCAATAAAATCCACATTGTAAAATTTTTGCAGCTGTTTTTCTAGAGCTAAAATGGCCCCCATATGCATGATCATGATAAAAGGAGATGAGTTGATTATGTTCACTATCTGGTATGCATCTCCTAATTACTTGGTCAGGACAGTACTTAAATAAGTAAGGGTCATCCCAAGTAAAATATCTAACCTCATACCACCCTCAGACTAGTGGTCAAGTAGAGGTATCCAATAGGGAAATAAAGCGGATTCTAGAAAAGAGAGTGAATCCAAATAGGAAAGACTGGTCTCTAAGACTTATTGACGCTTTATGGGCTTGTCGTACAACATATAAAACCCCTATAGGAATGTCACCCTATCGCTTGGTCTACGGAAAGGTCTACCACTTACCAGTAGAGTTAGAGCACAAGGCATATTGGGCTATCAAAAAGCTAAAATTTGACTTAAATTCTATTGGAACCCACAAAAAAGTCCAACTCAATGAGTTGGAAGAATTGAGCAAAGATGGATATGAGTCTACACGATTATACAAAGACCGAATGAAGGCTGTACATGATAAACATATTTTAAGAAAACCCTTCACACAAGGTCAAAACGTCTTACTGTATAATTCTAAATTGCATCTATTCCCAAGAAAACTTAGATCTAAATGGACCAGACCTTATATAGTACACACAATCTATCCTCATGGAGCCATCGAGATTGAAAAGGATTGAGAAATCCAAAAGGTCAATGGTCAAAGGTTAAAACCTTGCCTAGAATTGCCTAACCTTGAAATTGATGAGACACTTGAGTATCGTGATCCACCTTAGATTACTACTCTAAGAGCCTTGCAGCATATCATCATTTCACTCATCATTATGTTTGGCTGAAGACGTTAAACTTAATCTTATTGGGAGACAACTCAAGGGTTTAGAGTCTACATCACTCAACTTCCATATAGAATCCTATGTTTTCGAACATTGGGGACAATGTTTCATTTAGGTTAGGGGGTGTAGATGTACATCGAGATTTTGAATTTTCTTTAAAAAAAATAAATTAAAAAATTATTTGAATTTTCTTGAGTTCCCTTACTGTGATGAGAATTGGATGTTTATAATTTAGTAAATATACTGTTTTCACCTCCTAATAGGAATGCATATGATTAGTTTTGCATATCATTCATGTGTTAAAGCATTTTATGAAAGTTAATTCTCATAAACCATTTACACACAGCACATAATCAAGACTAATATAGAGGTATGACTTAGAGACCCTGAGGAAAATCAGTGGAGACCTATAACCTAGTGAGAGTTTGAAACTATCTTCTTTTAGAGAGTTATAAGTAATTCCATAAATTCTTCGGTGTACCTACATTACTGTGATCCTGTTATCGTTGTTTTAGTTAAACATCAAGAATAACTAGGAATAATAGCTTTAATTCCAAAATTTTATTGAATCTAATAGGCTTTAAGAAATGATATACGCCATCCTTGCTCAGCCCAGAGACATAAAGCCTACCCAATATAGTATAGCACTAGTTAGCCTTTTTGAGCCTGTTATTAAGTCTTTTCTTTCTTAACCCTATTCACCTTAACCTAGAATAACTCAGTAAAATAAATAACCACTACTTATCTTCAAAATGAGTAGAGTAGAAAAAAATTCAAAAGGAGCACAAAAAGTCAAAGAAGTGAGAAAAAAATTAGTTGTCTTTCTCCCAAAGAAGAAAAAGAGAAAAAATGAAAAAGAAAGACTAAAATTTGAAAGAGAAAGTCACTTCAAGTACAAACCTAAAAGAAAATTTATCCTAGCAGATATTAATTGAAGTCATCTACTTAATTTTGAACCTTTGAAATCTTTATACCTTTCTTTTCTAAACCCGTCATAAGCCTTCATTTCGTCCTAGTTAAAGACCTATTGATCTTAGGTGGACATAGCCTTAATGAGGAAATAAAAAAGAAAGAATTAAGGTAAAAGACCCCTAATATTCTTGGTGATAACATCCACTCTTACGGATCACTTTCCTTTGTCTCATGAGCGTTTAAAAGAACTATGTGAACCATTAGCTTAATGGATTCGGTCACATAATGTGAGAAATATGTTTAAACCCCTTATTTGAGAGTATACCTGTGAGGATTTGAGGTCGAGGCATATTTCTAATGGAATTTAAGCATATCCAGTTAGAAGTCAAAATTTATGTGGCTGTACACACACATATGCACTTGGAGAAATAGCTCTAATAAAATGTCTTTAATATATGTATGATATGTAAAATTGTAAAATCTTCTTCATTAAATTGTGAAAAACTAGTAAAATTGCTAATGAATAAGGATTCTCTGAGATAAAATAGGGGACTTGACCTTATTGAATTTTATGAGTATATTCACTGCAAACCCGCATGAGGCCTAACTCGTCCACTAGGGGTAACCTAGGGGTTCAAGGGCTTGTTGCATGTGCCAAATGCAATCGTGAGTACTTACGAAAGTGGCACCTTGTACCAGTTTTGTGTAAAATAGTTGTCTACATGTTTTGTTCGAGACTAGCAAAATGCTGGTTGGAGGGTGTGTTAAGTGTTTAATTTTGGCTAAAAGACCCCTAGTTTAGCATTTAATTGGACCATCTAACTGATTAATTTGATAATTTTTGGATAAAATATAAAAATTAGCTCAAATTGACCATCCAGCTATAAATTGTCAAAATTAATTGTCAGATAATCAATTGAGCTAAGTGGATGCTTAATGTATGGTTTTGATGACTCTAATCTAGTCTTTGGTCTTGCAAATCAACTAAAGAAGGGTTGGATGGCTCAGGGTTAATTTCAACGGTGCAAATCAGTTTGAAGATCAATGAGGCAAGGGATGAAGGGTTCCTAAAAGAAGAAGGTTTCCTAATAGAAGAGGAGTCTTAATTTAGAAGAGGTGGAAGTTTCCTAATAGGAAACTAAATCTTAAAGGAAAGAGGTGGAGTAGAATTAGGAGGGATGAAAACTTATAAAAAGGGAACCGTGGCAGTTGGAGAGGAGATTTTTTTTGGGAGTTTTGGTTTGTTTTTGCGTTGCTTGCTTTGCATTCCATTTAGAGTTTCTTTTTCTTCCTTTACATCGTGCTAATTTTTTTCATGCATCACCTTACTAGTTTCCATCTGCTTCACCACATCAACCCAGATCTTCATCTAATTCACTCTGCTCCCATCAGACCCAATTCACCGGCCATCCCATCTTTGTATTGTCTCCACTTCCAGCCCAACCTAGCACTGCCAGACACCCTACCCATCTTCTCTGCCTAACCGCACCACTTTCCTTTCCAGGTTTTTCACAGCTACCCCATCACCAGACCTACTCCAGATCGAGCAGCATCCCCTTTACCCAAACCCAGTAAGCGTTATCTTACTCTGCACCTATCTCCTCGACAACCCCCATCTCTCTTTCATCTCCTTGCTTACCGCATAGCCAGGCACGAGCCCGGCTTGGTTCTAGACGACGTCCAGATAAGGCATTGTTTTTCCCTCATCGGACGAGCATCCACTGGCTCGGCACTCATTGGATCCTCCACCTATTGTAGTTCCTCTCCCCAGTCATTCCTCTTCACCAGCAACATCTACCCATCGCCGGCCAGCACGCCAAGTTGTCTCCTTCTCCTCCTCTGCTCCATACAAACTAGACAATGCCCCAGTCTAGATCAAGACTGGCCAGTCCAATGTGCCCAACACTAGTCAACGTCTACCCAGGTTGCCTCCACCTTCTAGATCATCAGCTCCAGCACAGCTAGTCCAATGGGATGGCCCATCCTCAAAAAAGGTGTCATTTTCTACCGCTCCAGATCATCTCCTGCGGCTTCCTCCATCTCCTTCGATAAACCCTGTTTTATGGAATTTTTAAGGATGTTTTGGGAAAATTTTCCTTTTTACCCTGGGTAGAATATTTCAAATTACATGTTCTGTCTTGTTACTGTTAATATTCGTGTTTTATGTTATTCTCGTTTTGGTTATTCGCGTTTTGTGTAATTCTGTAGTTAATCCAAGAACTATCTTATTTGTTTCTGTTTAACCAAATCAAGGGTTCTGGTTTAACTACGAGAAAACTCTTATTTCTTGTCTTTTTTAATTCAGAATTTAAATTAAATTTTATAACATGTTTTTAGGATAGTTTCCTGTGTAATTGCTGTTCCTGATCTTCAATTTGACAAATATGACAAATTCATCCGTCAGATCATTAATCCATGACATATTGAATATATTGATGGAGTTTGATCAAAGTTTGGGATACCAGAAGTGAAAAAATTAGACAGCACTTAAGATAAGGAATTAGATTTTTCTTAATTTTTTTCTAGTTTTAGTCTAGTTAAGGTTTTATTGATTCTTTTTCTATTCTTTCTGGAATTAGACCTCTGGAATTTCATTGTTAAATTGAAGAGAAAGCCTGATTTCTTTCTGTTAATTTTTGTCAATTAATTTGAATTTTAAATAATTAAATTTTATTAAAAACTCCAAATTCTTAAAATGCATCCTGTGGGATCAACCCGTACTTGCATTAGCTATACCACAATAGCCCGTGCACTTGTGGAAAACATCAATAGTACGCTCTTAAACGAAATGATTTCATTCTTATTTACTCTATGGCAGGCCCTCTTGCATGTGCAAGGAAGACCTGCAGTTGCTTACGATGATCAAGGGATGGTTTTCGCAATAGCCTTTGGGGGATATGTAAGAATGTTTGATGCTCGCAAATATGAGAAGGTAGTATCTTCAGATTGTTGGCATTGACACTGTTTTGAAAAACTTTTATGTACTATAATGTTTCTCATTTGCATTCTTTTTAGGGTCCTTTTGATATCTATGCTGCTGGGGGAGATTACTCCGAAGCCAGTGTAGTAAAATTCAGTTGTGATGGCAGGCTTATGCTTTTGACTACCACTGATGGCCATATTACTGTACTTGATTCCTTTAGGGGCACAACTGTGAGTTTTAGTTTTGACCTTTGCCGTTAAAGAAGATATGCTTGCATACTAGACTCCATTTTTTTTTCCTTCTGAAAGTCAAACAAAAGACATGAATAGAATGAGTTTGTTGACTTCCATTGGTCTCTAGAAATGGTATGCATATTCACTAGTATGGAGGAAATGAATAGAGCTGCTACTTGGCTTGCTAAGCCATTTGCTATTGGAACATATACTCTGATGTACTGCTTGTGTATTACAGATTTCCAGTTACAATGTGAAGCCAGTTTCAAGCAGTGCAACTTTGGAGGCATCTTTCAGTCCTGACGGAATGTTTGTTGTATCGGGTAAGGAATTTTTTCCTTCCATCTCGTTGGGTTTTATAATATGAATATGTTCATCTATAGTTTGTTCTGAAGATGAACGTGTAAGAAGGACAAATGACGGAATTGAGCCAGTAGAGGCACAAAAAAAACTCACCTTGACTCATGGCTTCAACCCCAGCTAACTACCAAAAAAATGAAAAAAGGACAAATGGGGTTACAAGTTTCTAGCTTAGGGAGTGTTATCATCTTTACGTTTGGATGTTTCAGATATTGACATGCATTGAGCATGTTTCATCTGTTATTGAAATGCAGTAACCTCATCTTATTACTGGTTTATTTCGTTTCAACAGAGCCTTTGGCTACCTCTCAATTTAGAGGGATAATAAATCCAAAAGCACACTCAGGAGTTACATTAGTCCAAGTGCGCTTTACTTGCCTCATATATAGATCTAAGCCATTCACCTAGTTGGGACCCATTAGTTAATTATCTCATATTTCTTTGGGTTGAAAATAGAGCCATAGTTCATCCTGTCTTAAGTTAAGAATCACTGCAAAAGAAAAAAAGGATAAAATACCCTATCTAAGCCATTCCTAACACGGTGAACGGCTTAGATCTATAAAAAAGGCAAGTAAAGCACACTTAGATATATAAAAGAGGCAAGTAAAGCACACTGGGACTGTGGTAAATCCAAGTGTGCACTTGGATGTATCATTCTGTTCTCAAATTTATATTATCCAACTTTCTGTTTTGCTTTTACCAGGTTCAGGAGACGGAAATGTCTATGCCTGGAATGTTAGATCTGGGAAAGAGGTATTCTGAACAATATTTCTAAGCTAGATCAGGATGCATATCGGTGGCTCCCCACTCTGCTACCACATAAGTACTTCTGTCTGAAAAACATGCTTAACGTCTTTCTTCTTACTGTGTTTCTAGGTTAGCAGCTGGCTCAGTACAGAAAGCGAACCTCCAGTAATTAAATGGGTTCCTGGAAGCCTTATGTTTGCAACTGGATCTTCTGAACTATCGTTCTGGATTCCTGATCTATCCAAACTGGGATCTTATGTTGGAGCAAAGTAGGACCTACACCAGCATCCCTTTTGCTAATTTGAACATGGGTTCAGGTGTGCCATTTCTTGACCCTGTACAGACCAAATCAACAGCCATTACACCCTTAGATTGTAACATATTTTCTTCCTTACTAATCGGCTGTCGGATTTGCTTAAGAGAAGAAAAAGAAAAAAAAGGTTGACAATTGAACCGATGAGTTGTATCCGATCATATTCTCAATAGTGAAAACAAATGAAAGTGAATCCCGACATTGATTTCTGTAGATCCTTTTCTTAACAATCAAATGTGTCACAGCATGGTGATTCGATTCGAACATATAAAAATAATCATAAATATGATAAAGAAAGTACCCAAATTGATTTGCTCTTGCCTCTCTCTGATACGTACATTTAGTGAAGATCAAGAAGCTAAATGTGAGATGATCGTTTGAGATTTGTGATCGATTTTTTGCAGTATGAAATCAGTGTGCTGTGCTATACATGGGGCTTTCTCAGTAAACAAGATTGCTGTGCCCGTTCACCTGTTTCCAATTAGAAAGATCTTTATAGACCCTCTAATAGTAATTTCAATGATTATGAAGATTGTAAACGATGATGCCACAAACAGGAGTCTATAAGAACCCACAACAACTTCCACTCACCGTCTCTATTGGCATTCCAAACAGATGCGTATTAAACATGCAAAACTAGGCCCCCTGGTGTAATTTAAGGCAAATTGCAATCGATCTGGGTATACCCATTTCACCATCCTAACAAAACTACCATGTCGATTGGTTCAGATCCTAGTCATAGAATCTCTTGGATCTTAGTCTTCATGATTAGTACCTAGTTCATTCGGATTTGGCTTGATCTCGGACCATCTTGGATGGAATAGATAAAAAACTGAAAATGAAAGTATTTAATACTTCATCATCTATGTCTCATCACCCATCGCTAAATCTGTGAAAAGAGATATAAGACCATTTAGCTTGCACAAGCTTTTGCATGAATATGTCCGGCTAATGTTCCAAGGATCATGAATTTTAGTACTTAGACAATTTAGGCACCCCAAATAAGATGATGAATGAGTTAGACCATTTTAAGGTGGGGCTTAGCTAGGTTGAGTCTCTAAAAGGAGTCCCACTAGCATTTCTCTGAGGATAAAAATAAAAAATCTTCCGTCAGTGCTTCTTGACGTTGACAATGGAAGAAGAACCGCCGCTTGTACTAAGAATACAGGTTTGTTGAGAGATCTTTGGAAAAGGAAACTTGGTATTTGTTAGTTTTTTATGGGTTGTTCCGTGCTAGTAATAATAAATTCTTAATAAAATTTTAAGTGCAGTTTAGTCTTTCAAAATATTTTTTTGGATTTCGCATCATCCCACGGTTTTTAGATGCTTGTGTTTGTGTGTCCAATATGAAAATCAAAACATGAAATTAATCATCAAATTTAGCGGATGGATCACATCAATTGATCATGTACTGATCAAATGTCGTCGGATTATTCTGTCCTAAGAGATTGTTCAATTGGCGCGGCAGAATCATGGTCTTGTCCCTGCCAAACAGACCCCATGCGCAAGATATATCCCATCATAAATGGGATTACTGACTTTTCTTGGCGGAACTCCGGACTATGGCTCCATGATTATACCAATTAAGACAAATCAGAGGCATTGGGTATGGACTGGGCGTACGCTACATTTTTTCTCACGCAAAGAATGTGTAAATCGCAGAGTATCACGACTAAATGTTGAAATTTGGAGATCTTTCCCCCCAAAAAAATTCATCCAAACACACAATAAGAAGGATAGACAAAAAGGGACAGCCTCAAAGCAAGAAGCTCTCGCGTATATAGGGTCCGCGGAAGGGGCTAACTACAAAGGTCAATAATAGGCAGTCTTACCTTGTATTTTGCAAGAGACTATTTCCATGCCTTAAACTCATGAGCTCAATATCACACGACAACAATGCTACAATTGCGCCAAGACTCCAGCAAGAAAAATAGACGATGTGTATAAAGAATTTCACGTATTTAGCACGGTCTCACATCTTCCACCAACTTATTTCAGTCTCACACCTTCCACCAATGGCAAAATGGGACCCCGATTTGTAGAGACATTTCTAAGTCAAGCAACTGCATGTCTATACATCAGTCCTACTTCTTCCGCTTAGAACTTTAAATTTTTGTAAAAGATTCACACTTCAATTCATCGACATGAAAATGCTCACGAGGAATGATGCTGATGCACGGATAAAATGCTACACATGCAAACTCGGTCTATATTCACGGGAAAGGGGAAGTTGGTTTTACTAAAAAGAGGTAATGCACTAGAATATCACACTTTGTGATGATTAGTACTTGTTCCTCTGGCTCCTACTTATACGAGTTCAAAGGATCTTGATTGATCAGATTCTCGTCGAGAAATCAGGTTCAAAATCGAATCTTGATTTTTTTGGGATATCCAAAATTCGGTCTTGATATCTAGTCTCCAAATGACTATAGCACGAGTATTTATGTGCTTGAACATCAAACTTCATGCATTGGAGTGACACCTTCTTAGCTCCTTTCAAGATCAATGGCAACTTCTATCGCAGCCTCCTCATGGAGTACTTGGCCTCTTGTGCTGGCTTTGCTCTTCATTTCCTCCTCATTTCTCCGGTCTTTTGAACTGTAAAGTCATAAAAGCATTTGCTGTCAAATTCGATGAAGTACCAAAACTGCCATCTTCCTCGGTATTTGGAAGATGTTTATTTTTCTCTCGTCGGCTGCAACAACAGCAAATGGAAACAAAACAAGCAGAGATGGGGCGTATCCATCAAAATCAGAGGGTGCAAATATCAGCTCGTGAGGGGTCGAATTCTGTTCCCAGTGTAAGAGGTATCTTCTTCTCCTCCGACAGACTGAAAAATTTGCAGCCATCCCTGGCTCCTACTCTCCTATTTTCATCTTTGCATTTGATAATGACAATCTTTTGTGGGCAGAGAATGTTAGGAAGAGAGTCTGAGAGGGATGGGTTGCAATGAAGTGAGCCCAATCCACTCTATATCCTACAATTTTGAGCTGCAGATCAAATGCACCAACGCGACCCAGCTTTTGGATGATTCAGACAATATATCTGCCGCATCTATGTTGTGTATAGAAATTTCTCCGACTTAGATGAATAAATTTTTTTGTTTGGAATTCGGCCCTTGGCGCAATGGTAAAAGTTGTTGTCGTGTGACCTTGAGGTCACGGATTTAAGGTGTGAAAATAACCTCTTGCAAATGCAAGATAAGACTGTATACTTTAGGCCTTTATAATCTGCCCTTTTCCGAGACCCTTTATAGGCTGGAGCTTCCTGCACTGGAGCTGCCCAATGGGTTACAAATTCTTCGAAAACTACATACCTAGGATTGCTTGTCTCCTGAGATTTTTAGGGACAATGAATGGTTTGGACGATCATAAGATATGCTGACTTGTACTTTGGTCGACGAACCCCATACAGAACCTAGGGATGTGTTTATAACACTAGACTGCTGGGTGTCTACAAGCGCACATGGTTCATGGTATCAAAAAAATCGTTCAGAATAGGATTTTGGTACCCACCCATCTTGAGTGTGGGTGAATCCGATGAATGGGTTGGATTACTCGTAAAAAAGAAATGAGACCCAACCAGCAGTGCAAACTTCTTCCACACATTTTTAGCATAGAGGCTATGTATATGTGTGTGGAGTAGTATGGCCTGAAGGCCATGGGTTTGAGACGTAAAAATACTCTCAAAAGAATGTAAAGTAAGGCTGCACATAGGAGGGGCAAAATATGACACGACACGATAATATAACTTGAACTTGAAATAGATTTAGTAGGTTAGGGTCAAGTCTTATAGTGTTCGTGACATTTTCGAGTTGTGTTCGGGTCAATCAATGTTAACTGTCATGTTAACTTGTCTAACACGCGAGCTATTAATTTGTCGTGTTGACCTATCTAACTTGCAATTAGGTTAAAAATATAGTACAATTTTTCAAAAACAGTCTCACATTATTATAGGAATATAAGACGGTTTTTGAAAACCCGTCCTATATTCTTATAATTAAATTTTTTTTTATTAATATAGGACGGGTTTTCAAAAACTATTTCATAATCCTATATTCTATATAGGATGGTTTTTGAAAACTAATTCTATATTCTTATGCTTTTTAAAAATTTAGGGTTTTTGAAAAACTTTTAATACAAGACGGGTTTTTAAAAACCATCCTATACTCTTATAGGCATATAGGACGATTTTTGAAAGCCTGTCAGTTTTTTAAAAACCATTAATATAGGACAGGTTTTCAAAAACTGTCTTATATTTTTAGGATTTTTGAAAAATCAACATCCTACATTCTTATACGAAAAACCGTCCTATATTAGTTATTTTGTATTCTTTTAATTGTATTACACGAGTCGTGTCGTGTTGACTCGTTTAATGTAGTGTTCGAGTGACGAGTTCTTGACACGATTATTAAGCGGGTTGTGTTCGTGTCAACCCATATATTGTAATGGGTCAGTTTCGACACAACTCACGGACACAATTTACCACCCTAACTGCGTACTATGATCCATTGTGGTTCATCCCTTCCCCGAATTTCTGCTTAGGCAGGAGTCTCTTGCACCGAGCTGTCCTTTTTTTACCCTTTGTTACTTTTGGAACTTCATTATTTGAAGAAGAGTAGCAAATGCTAGTGAAGGAAAATATTGATACAATTGATCATAGCACCATCTTTTGGTTCTTTTGGAGCTTTATCATTTCAAGAACAAAAGAAGAGTAGCATCAGCTATTGAAGGAAAAATAAACGTTATTCTTAAAGTCAAAAGCAGTATGTATTGATGCACTTACAAACCACCTCAATCAACCAGATCTGAGATTAAGTTTTAAACCCCCAGTCTCGAAGGTTGATACAATTTGGCATGAACTTTCATTAACACTTACTCATCGTAAGTGCTCATAAAACCTCCCACGAAGCCGGCACCATTGCAGTTGCCACATAAAATATCCCTTTTACCCCTGCAAGCAAAATTGAAAAACAACTCAATATATAAATTTGGATCATTAAGTAACCCGACATGGGAGCCTTGACACAACGGTAAAAGTTGTCGTCATGTGACCTTGAGGTCATGGGTTCAAGGCGTGGAATCAGCCTCTTGCAAAATGCAAGGTAAGACTGCCTACTATGGGCTCTTGTGGTCCGCCTCTTCCCCGGACCCCGCATAGGCGGGAGCTTCGTGCACTGGGGCTGCCCTTTTAAGCAACCCGACATGGGAAGCACTAACTGATACAGAAATAGAAATAGTAAGGTAATACATGCACATATATCAGCACTCAGTCTCTCAAGATAGTGGCAGAGTAGGTAAATAGAGGGGAATGAAGTGATGATGAGCACTATACATGAAGTACTTAAACAAGAGACAGTTCAATTGACTTCAAGAGCCATATGGACTACTGTTAGAAACTGAGCCCATAATCTCAAAAGTAGATGAGCCAATAAAACACTTTGCTATGTCAGTGAACTCCTTGCATGACTCAAAGAGCCAACCAGAGCAAGGAGACCTGTCACCTCTTTCATTTGGAATCAGACAAGCTGATCGACTCTGTGAAAGGGTAAAGCATGTATCTGTGCATGTAAAGCAAGTATCAGTTTGTGCACTCTGTGGAAAGGTGAAGCATATCAAATAAGATAACTTGGTGCAGCCTGACATGATGAATGTCAATACCAATTTTACGATATATACAAGTAGGCAATAAAGCAGTATGTAGTTTAGACAGAAATTCTCTCTGTTTTCATCGAGTAGCTAGTGACAGGGTCAGTCATAGCAACAAGAAGCATCTTTGAGTTTTTGAACTCTGATTCATGCAAGTAATCAGCACGTTAAGTGATACCAGAAAAAAGTTGTCCAGTGAAGTGATAAGAGTAGCATAAATCAGCTTTGACAATGATGAGCAAGCCATCTAAATTGACAACTTAGAAAGGCAATAGATGCATCTATCAAGCTAACTGGCCTATGAGATTGATTTCTTTGTCAGGTTTTGGTTGGAGCCCTTTTAACTTTCTTATAGTTGACATAAAGAAGATAAAAGATCATACACGGTTGCGCAGAGATACACAACCTGGAGACATGACCCAAATGCCTACCCTCATACGACATGTGTGGGCGTTCAGATCTTAACTCTGGAGCTGCATTCTCCTTGTACTTTAATAATATATACATGTTTCTATTTTTGAATGTTGAGATGATTGGTCATATACCTGCAAAGCCAACATAATCCCCCAGCTTTGAACTGCCCATTGAAGTGATCAACTGAATTCACTCCACTACCTTGGCACTGTGTACACAATTTTGCACCTGGTATTTTCGGTTGCAAGATATCAATCTCTGACTGCTGAGGACTTTTGATGAAGTTACGAAGAGAAAAGACAAAAAAATAATCTAGAAACAAAAGATATGTCACATATAAATGTATCGACCAAACAAAGCAATTTATTTACAGAATGATAAGCACTTTGGTAAGGAACAAAAATACCCGAGTGTAACAATGAATTAGCAAAAACATGTTTAAGACGGTTTCGAAGCAAATACAGAACACTAGTTATAGTAGATTCACAATCTCTTTCTTATTATCTTTCCCGATCAGCTGGTATGCATCTGCATGTTTATAATCAAGGATGCAAGACTAAAAGACCAAAATAATTAGCTGCACTATGTAGAATCTCAACATAGGAATTTAAATACCAGTAATGGACAAACTAGTAAGTTGTGTCTTCACCTCTAAATAAATGTGTTAGTTACTACATGGATCACAATTGAAGAAAGAAGAACTTGGCCAGGGGAATCAAAGATTTCTTGCAACACACAAGCAACCTTCAAAGGGGCACAAAACAAGTTGACGGAGCTGCCTTAGTTCTAATGGGCAGTAACCGAAACAAACGAGGCTGTTTGGCATGGATTAGCAATCCCTGTCACTTCTCCCCTGTTATCTGAAACTTTAAAACAGAGATAAATTATACAAACAATGATAAATAGCCCTAATACGTTGGTTCTTTGTTCTTAAGTACATCTAACTATGTTCAGTAGGTGCATAAAGCAGGGGAGAAGATCATTATGTGCACACAACTCAAGAACTCAAACCATGGACTGTTATCCCGTGCCAGACAGACCCAACAGGATAAATACACTTATAAGGTGTCCCACCTCTGCTATGATGGAGTCATAGAACAATGATACGATTCTCTGTCATCATCTACACTCTGCTAAGAAGATTATACCGGACTTTTCCATGGAGAAAATAAACCTCCAAATCATCATCATCATGAAGACCTTATCCTGATTAGGGGCCGGCCACTAAATAAACCTCCAAATGCTCTAATAAAAAATAGTATCAGACCAATGGAGCAAGATTTTGATACCAGAATATAGGTATGTCAATCTCCAGATGAACAAATTACAAAAGCTAATATCAAAACATGAAAGAATTAATACAAAGCAAATTAAGTGCTTGGACTTTTCACAAGAAAAAATGCAATTTTTAGTGGCTGAAGTTGCCAACATCAGATAACCCATTTTCTGAGGGATGTGGTCTTTTATATAATCCAGTGTAGATTTTGTAGGCCAGGATGGATAGATTTGAAATTTTTTTCAAAATTAATAGCCTGACATTATCACACAAAAAGTTCAGATTCCAGAAGATCATTGGAGTGGCTTTATTTGAGCATCTTATCTGGAACCTGAATGTTTTCTTGAACCACTGTGGTAAAGGAGTGCATCATCTAATAAAGTTCCAACTGTGCTCATATAATTTGCTGTATCCTTCTGATTCTTCTCTACTTAGAGACAGACACCCAAAGGAGAACCAAAGATACAAGTTTCCCCTCAACGTCCTCAACCCTCTTCTATTATTTTCAAAGATTCTACAAGTAGGATACTTCTGAAGCCTCCACGCTGTCGCCAAAAGACAAAGCCACCAGAAAAGAGCCTATGAAAAGATCTCTCCTACCAGAAACAAAAATCACAATTTTCCGCAAGCAACTCAAATGAGTTGAGAATTTGACCAGGTTTAATCAAAATAACCAACAATATCATAATCTGAATGCAACCGCAGAATAAGAAAGCAGTACGCTGTTCAATTCACCGCACAACACATCAAGCATCTCCACCAGAACTCGTGTTCTAATAACATAATCTACCCAAAGGATTTCACCATTGCCAAAATCTGCAAACACCACTATTCTGACAAATATAAATAGATTTAATTCTGAACAACTATCAGGGCATCATCCCCATACCCTTTAATTTTTTCTTCAAACCTTAAGTATTAGCAGCATCCCAATAACATCATGACTGCATACTTTTCTTTCCAAAAGGTAGCCAATTTTGCAATTTTAGGTACAGTCCCCTCAAGTGATCCAAAGAATTCCTAATGGGAATCATAGGATTATTAAATCAGCAGTTAACGGAAAGAATATGTATTCATATCAAGACCCTCAATCTAATATCAAAACCATTCCTACTATTTGAGAGGGCAAATTACTTGCTCTTTCCCTTACCATTTCCATCACAATCAGCACAAACAATGCTGTTTGGTTTCGTGCCTCGAGAAGTTCTATCACTTTCAGTAGCCTGTGTAAGAATTTGGAAAATGGAAAAATGCAAAGAAAATGCCATTAATTCAACTCAACAGAGTGAAAATCAGCAATTTGAGTGCACAGACTATAAATCCATTACCTTCACTTTAAGGTTCGGAAACTTAGCAGTCCTAGCTCCAGTAACATCAACACAAAGAAGCTTTGGAACTTCAGAACCATTTGTAATTCCTAAAGCCAAACAGAAAATCCAAGCAAAATCCAGAAAAACTAAATAAACCCAGTTGCAGTTTCTGAGAGAAAAATAATCAATTTAAGGTTTGAAGAAAAGCAGTGGAATTGAAAGGTGGGAACTACCTGATTTGATTGGGCCAGTAAAGGTATTTACCGAGGTGAAGCAGACAGCATTTGCCATCGTAGAATACAAGGAATTAACGGGTTTCTCTCGGAAACTTCTCCAATACAAGAATTTCAGATGAGATTAGCTTCCATGGAAGCTTGAAGCAGTAGGAAGAAGTATCCGTTGCTGGTACAAACGAAGTTCGGTTGGAAGAAGGGATAAGGCTCTCTCTGTTAAAACCCTTGGATGATAAACAAATATCTATTCCACTGTGATCCAAGCCTCTTTTACAAAATGGACGGCTGAGATTGTTTAGACCCCAAAGGTTATTTAATCTCAACAGGTAGGAGAGAGGTTAGATAATCCGAACCACAGCATTTTTTTCAACATCGCCTAGCTCGTGCTGCTCAGGATAGACGGCAGCGATCAAGAATCATTCTGGGGCCCGCATGTCCTTTCTCCAGAGGAATAACTGAAGAAGGGCGAGGAGGGACCTTAAGTTGGGTTTCGTCGTGTAGATTGGTGCAGCTAAAGGAGTATTATCTGGGACCCACAAATTGTTTCATACGAGCCGTCGATCATAAAAGTTGCGTCTTAGATTGGAGATGGGCTAAAATCATCATCATCGGATGATCCTAACCGCTGGTACTGTGTAGTGGAAAATGGAAGATCAGGTTGGGAAAAGGGTGGACCACAAGGCTTAATAGTATGTTGCCTTATCTTACATTTTGCAAAGATAGTTTTCACACCTTAAACCTGCAACCACAAAATCACAAGATGATAACTCTACCATTGTACCAAGACTCCCTTTGTACTAAAACCTTAAATGATCTACAAAATAGAAGGCAGTTAAAAGCACGCTAAGCCTCCCATCTTTGGATAACTTTATCGGAACATTTTGGATCAAATAATTCCTGGATAGCGATCTTATGCTTCCTTCTTAGATGGTTGCAGCACTGGTGAAGATAAGAGATCCATCACCGTTGGATCGAATGTTTGCTCACACTACTTGACCCCGGGCCCACGAAAATGACCACACATGTCGCCACTTCCAAAGAGGACCAATCAAGAATTGATAAATCCCACTCCGAATTCTGAACAAAAACAAATAGAATTGTGTCTCTTTCTCTCTTAAAGCTTAAAAATTCTTCGATAAGGGTTACGTTATGGTCAAAAGTTCAAGATGTGAAAACAGTCTCTTGCAATGTAAATTAAGACAGTCTACTATAAGATCTTTGTGATCCGGCCCTTACCTGAACTCCGTGTACATCGGAGCTTCATGAAGATTGAGAGGTGAACTGAAATGCTGCCTCATAAGAAAATGCCCACTGGATCAGATGAGTGGTCATGATTTACCTAGAGATAGACCCAGGGGGAAGCAAACGTGGGTTGAGTTATTTGCTAAATAGTGAAATAAAATATCAACGCACAGGATGACTTGAAATATAAGTACCACGTGTACGGCAGATATCACCTTTATTATAATATGTCATAACATTATCCCTAAAAAATCTCACTAAACTTGATGACATTGCAACCTCCGTTAATGCAAGCGGGCAGTTCTAGTGCACGAAGTTCTCGTTTATTCGGGGTTTGAGGATAGAGTGGACTACAAGGGCCTAAAGTACACATCCTTATCTTGCATTTTATAAGAGGCTATTTTCACGCTTTGATTCCATCACCTCAAGTTACACGACGATAACTTTTACTGTTGCGTCATCCATTAATGCAAGCCTAGGATTGTAAGAATAAAAGCTATACAGGGAGAGGAGGGCGAGCCAACCCCAATTTAATTAAACGAAAATCGACACAATTAATGCCTAACATCTCCCTAAATTATCAAATTCAATCCAGGACTCTGTAGATCACAACAAAACATGGCAATATAGCCCTTGGATTGAACACCATCAACTCTTCGAGATCCGAGAAAACCCCAGCTTGGCCGGCCACCGAATCGTACGTTCCAGATGACACGGCCTCCTCCTTCGCCTCATCATCCGTCATGTCGACCCCACCGCTACGTCTTACTCGCCCTGCAATCACCCTACAAACGAGCATGGCCCGCATTCCTTCTCCCGGTCCCGCTTGCAAACAGTCGTGGGCCCTACCGCTACTTGCGGTGGTTCGCACTGCTCTTCCAAGGAACCCGTGTCTAATGATGGTGCACACCCCGCAGGAAGGGATGGAGCCGCAGAGATTGGATGACCCGCGAGCGCCGAGGGAGCACGTTAGTGTTGCGCAGTGGAAGCGCAGGAGCTCGTTACCGTCAGCCGCGCACCTTGGGTTCTTCTTTGCGGGGCGAAGGGCGTTGTTGTGATTGATGGCCTGCGCTTTGACTGAATCACGGTAGTCCTCGAAGCGGGTTATGGTCCGCTGGCTGTTGTGGACCTTTAGTATCCGTTTGATCTTGCAGATTGTGTTATCTTTCTTTAACCAGCTGGATTTGAAGATAATCTCGACGATGTTTCGGCCGGAATCTTCATGGCCCAGCTCCGAAACTGCACCGACGCCGGAGACGAAAGTTAAATTTACAGGAACGAAATTGATAACGGCACCCATGATCGCAATGTATTACCGCCATTTTTAATGATCAGACAGCCCATATAGGTCACATGTGGTTACGGCTGAACTGGGTAGAATTGATAAGGGTATTTTCGTCATTTTGTTAAATCAATGAAAATGAAACCGATGAGAGGGACACAGGAATTGCGATGAACTTGGATAAAGCCGTTTCAACGTTGGTAGTTCTCGAATCTCAATCACAAAAACCGCAAGCAAAGCTTGGAAAAAATCATGATTAAGTCAGTTATGATGACCAACAGAGGAAAAAGGCATTTTAGCAAATTTCGACCCGCAGAAAATCGGAGAAAGAAAGAGAAGAATTGCCAAAAGCTCAAATAAAACAATTCATTTTTGGTAGTTCTTGAATCTCAAGAAACAGACGGAAAACCCACAATAAATCATAAATCTTTTGGCAGAATTCAGACTGTTGTCATACCCAGAACAGAAAAAATGGTTTTAGTCAAAACAGAATCTGAGGGAAACAGCGGAATTATCATTCAGAATGGGTAAAGGGAAAGAGCAGCCATAATTGCCAGAAATCCAAATGGAACCAATTTTGTTCAGGTAGTTCTCAAATGTTAATAACAAAAAGTACAGGCAAAAGTCCAAGTAACTGATCAACTTTCACCAGGATTCAGTCATTTAGCAGCAAAAGAAAAATGGATTTTGGTTTTGTTTACCTGCATGCCTTACAGCTTGATGAATCTCCAAGCTTTCAGGCTTCACGAAAACCTCTCCACATTCAGAGCAAGCACAAATGCTAGTTCTAGGAACTGGGTACCTGTTCATTTCACGTTCTCTCAGTTTCTTCACAGACAAAAACCAAAACAGACGGAGGCAAAAGGATTTCTCTTCATACCTGCTAGGATCCACAATCATATGACATTCATAACACCCGGAGAGCTTCCTCAATTGCATCCCTTTCGATCTCACCGACCCCGACCGACTAGACCCACTCTCCGGATTCCGGCTCAAAAGACCTGTTTCCTGACCCACACTACTACTTTCCAGCGAGTTTTCTGCTCTGTGAACAACCCTTGTGTTTCCATGAACCACATCACGCAAATTGCACATAGAATTGATAGAAGAACTCAGCTTCGAATACTTTGATGGGTCGTGAACTTGTGAACCTTCAAACTGTTTGCATGTTAGCAGGCTTTTGATCTGGTCCCATGAAGAGGGTGTTTTGGGTTGGATTTTTTTGGGCTTTTTCTTGCGTTTTTGAGGATGGTGATGGTGATCTTGGGCGGTCGATGTTGTGGGAAGGAAAGCAGAGAAGGCCATGAAAAGGAGAGCTAGAAAAAAATGTAAGGGATTTGATGGGGATGAGAGGAAAAGGAGAAGAGAAGAGGGAGATGGAAGAGTACGTTTCTGTGCTTGCTTTTGCTGTTCTGTTCTTCCTTTTTCCTTTTATGAATGGAGGGGAAGAAGGTGGTGGGTCTTGTTTTCTGCTTGTATAGAAGCTCCTTAGTGCACCCTCTTAGGTTATTTTGATATCACATTACCAAAAATACCCTTGATTCTAGACTACAAATAGCTTCTCATTTCTGGTCCCACCACTCTTGTTTGTGCTAATTTGGAACGTTCATCTTGTAAGTAAGTTTTTAAAGGTCTGCTTGATCAAATTACCAAAAGCACCCTTCATTCAAGACAGGAGATAGCTTTGCTAAGATTTTTCCACTATTGTTTTGAACTTATTGAGCAATCAATTTTTCAGTACAGTGGCTAGGATCATTGAAAACTTTTGGTATATTGCCTATTTAAATTGTGGGCCCTTATCCATATTACAGTCTTGTAATGTCCTAGTAAATTTAATGGTCCTGATCACAGGAAGACATGTCAGATCTAGGTATGATACAACATAAAATGACACTCAGTGTCACCCCCTGATGGAGGATCAAGGACCCACATTACTATAAATGCAAAACATTCAAAAGCTTATTGATGGATGGCTAATATTGCAGGATGGAATTGGTTCAATGAATATAGTTATAGGCCAAATGATGTTCATGGCCCACCCTTATATTCAATTTTTTGAAATTTTATCTTTGAGAATATAGATCGACGAATGGCATTCTTGTCTAATAGATCAATAATGGCATTCTTGTCATTTCAATATCTAAACCATGATTAAGATCCTTCTTACTAACAGGGTAGGGGTATTTTGGACATTTAAGTTCTGTTTGACTGTTCAGATTCCCTGGGCTGGTAGAGAAAAAGTGCAAGAGTCAAGAGCCATCATATAAAACAGGGAGAAAGAATGGGGATTGGATGCGGCCGGGTTGCACTATCTAGGCGTAGCTGTCTACACTGAATAACTAATGTTACCTAAATGCCCTTACCTTTGCCTTAAAATTACTTTGCCAACATTACTTTCCTCGTGAAATCATTTCAAGCATGATCCACTTTGGCTTGAAGAAAAGAGGTGGTCCAATGAGTACGGAAAGTCAGTACCAGAAACTTAAACCCTGGCCCAGCCATATCATATAAGTCACGATCTGGACGGTTCCTATGTAAAGAGATGCATGGTTGAAATAAATTTTGACCGTTCAATCCATGAACTCCAGTATCGACTATCTAATCAGACAATTAAGGTCATTTCCTTACCTATTTTTTACATTTAATAAGAGTGATTGAAGATTTCACTTCATCATATGAGCCTAGATCAATAATAGAGTTGTCACCGTGTGACCTCGAGGTCATAGGTTCGAAGCGTAAAAATAGTTTTTTGCAAAAATGCAAAGTAAAATTGCATACTATAGATCCTTTGTGGTCCGCCCTTTCCTCTAACCTCATATGGCTTGAGATGAAGTCGCGTGAAACATTATATTCCAATGTTTATAACCCTTTCAATTGATTAGCGAGGTGAAATTATCCTAACTCACTTCTTTAAGTACAAACCACAGGATTAATATAACAACAAAAGGGCAGTCGTGGACACAGTTCTCGTGTATGTGAATTTGAGGAAGGGGCAAATCACAAAAGGCTAATAGTACACAGTTATACCTTATATTTTGCAAGAGGCTACTTCTATACTCAAACTCACGACCTTCAGGTTACATGGCAATAACTTAACCTTTGCACAAAGACTCTCCTTCTAAATCATAAGACTTAAAAGAATATAAAATTCTCGTTTATCATTTTTTTTTAAAAAAAATTGCTAGTATTTTAGTATTTTTAAATTTTGACCGAAATATACATTTTGTTAGAAAACGAAAATGACCGAAATGGATAAAAAAGATTGGAATTCTGATCAAGATGTTTTAGAACAACGGTAAAAGTTGTCGTCGTGTGACTTTGAGGTCAAGGGTTCAAGACGTAAAAACAGCCTCTTACAAAATATAAGCTAAGGCTGTGTACTTTAGGCCTCTTGTATTATTTTATGCATCGTCTGTTTCGGCCTGAACAAGACAAAATTGACAACTAAGAGAAAGAGCTGTTCTATCTTTAGTCGTTACATAATCCGACTTTGGAGTTTCGGCTTTGTTGGATTGGCTTCACGTTTCCTACGATCCAAAAAACATTTGGCTGGATATTCGGATTATCATATCAAGACCCTATAAACAGATGGACATCAATTTGGTCTAACAGGAGAGTTGTCGTCGTGTGATTTAGGGACCACGAAACTGTGTACTATAAACCTTTTATGATCTCGCTTATTATCCAAACCTTGCATACATAGGAGCTTCGTGCAGTGCGTTACACGTCTATTGATTGTTGGGCTCTTTCTTTACATCCAATTTTGGACCCCATGTAAGAACTTCAAGAATTGTGATTGAGAGAATGATTCCAAAAACATCTTAAAATTTTTATTTGTGGTCATGACATTATCTACTGGATGCATGTATAGTCACAGAGATTGATTGAGTTCTCCTTGGATATATAGTGATTTTCTCCCTCCTAATTTTCCAACCTTTAAACATGGATAAACTCAATCATTTAGTGACAAACATGTTTTTGGACTACCTGTTGTTATCGTTTCACCCGACTTAGCACATTTAATAGAGAAAACAAATCAAGTACAAAGAGTACATAGAGATTTATGTGATTCGGCCACGAGATGTAATCCAATTTTCTTTATTATGAGAAGACAGGAAAACAGAGAACTCTAGCCTCATGGTACAAGTAAATGACCATCCAGAGACAGTAGGTATTTATAAGAAATCATTCTTTGCAACGGAAAGCGAGGTCATAAAACCACACAGGCGGAGTTATAAGAAATCTAAATGACCTAAGTTAATCCTGAATTGTTAGATTAAAAGTAGCTCCGATAAAAAAAATATCAAATATAACAATCTTTATTTTAGCTTTTATCATAGTCTTGCACTTGCAGCTCTGCATCTTCTTCGCTCAAACCACAACTATGTGATGTAACAATCAATTGATAAGTTGATCCATGGTTTATTATCTCCGTGCCAAACAGCCCACGTGGATTGCCTCTTGATTGGCTGCAAGATCAATGTCATCAACTGTACGTACAAGTTCTCATGTGAGCATGGAAATAGATGGCAGGACCGGCAGGAGCAGCCCTGGTGCACAAAGCTCTCGTCTATGTAAGATCCGAGGAAGGGACGGACCACTAGGGTCTATATTAAATAACAGGTCTGCCCAAGTAAATAACAGGGAACAATTACAGAGTTAGTCCCCATTATGTATTATCTTACAATGATTGCCTCCTGGTATAGGATTCTTTGCTTCCTATTCATTTCTTGACTAAGTGTCGTCCAGCTGCAGAGGAAGGAATTGGCTGAGCCAGAAAGTGAAAAACTGATCCTCATTATGCACCAGGAAATGTTCAGGCATGACCGTTTATGTAGTGGACTACCAGCTGGATCAGCCAAACCCCATCTCCTGGGAATCCCAATATCGAAGGTACTCTCTTAAGAAGTTTGAACAATGGTGCCTGCAGAAAAGGGAGAGCAGGAAGAGTTCAGATCCACAAGAAGGTTAGTCCAGTGGTTAGGTTGAGGCACCTCTCGCGTAAGTAAGTTTAAGTTGTAGCCCTTCATAGTATGTATGAATGGGTGTCTTGAGACATGGCTTATTCATATATAATGTGATACAACGGATCCGTGACAAAGGGTGCCAAGGAATGGCTTGGATCACTTGTAAGTCTCTTAACCGTGATAGATTGGGAACTTTTTCCTGATTATCTGCCCAAAGAATCGGGTCCAGAATTCAATTCTCACTCTGAAAATTTCCAAAGGAAAAAAAGCGCTAATGGCTCTCACTTTAGCATCTAATTGGACAGATTAAATGATTATGCTCCTCTCGGAACCCGGAGAAAAGGCCTCAAATTTGCCAAATTTAAGGGGCTTTACGCTAAACTTGCAATTGTGTGGCAAACGCATAACCAGGAAAAAGTATAGGCAGGACCCACTTGTCTGACGATCAAGATCAGTGTAGATCCTGAGTCTCTGATTTCTTGTCTTGTTGGATGACGATAGAAATGGTCCACATTTCATCAAAAGGGGCCCTTCAAATAGAGTGATAAAGGTTGGTGGGTACCACCTCTACTTTTGCCTCCAAATGTGTGCTTTCAAATTGTTTTTCTCCTCCTCTCACCCAGCTTTGTGATGAACTGGAACCTAAATGCCAAGAAAGTAAATAGAAAACCTTAACGGTATAATTTCCAAGAATTGCGATTGAGAATATAATTTCTCACCTTTTTTTATTAAAAAGCAGTTAATCAGTAGCTTTGTAGCTCAATAATTATATAATTTTGGCAAAAGGTTAAAGTTGTCATCACGTGATCTTGAGGTCACAAGTTCAAGGCATGAAAATAGTATCTTACAAAAATGGGAGATAGGCTGCGTACTATAGACCCTTGTGGTCTGTTTCTTCCTCAAACCCTGCATATACAGGAGCTTTGTGCACTGGAGCTGCCCTTTCAAGATTAAAATAAAAATGCACCATTAGAATGAAAATGGCTGCTACCCAAAATCAAGATGCAAATTCAAAGCTCGCAATCTTATGGTCCAAGGAGTGTTGTTAGGTGCTTTATTTTTCTACTGAGGTGGAACCTGAACCTGTGCTTGAGAGATAGCTATCCATACATTGATAATTGAATGCAGGAATCTGCAAGGTGAATTTCCCGAAGAGCAGGAAAATTTCAGGATAAAACCATGATTAGGATGTGTTTTAATTTCTAAGTTTGGATTTGTGAGTTAAATTCGTAACGATGCAAAATTTACGTAAATGATTTCATGTTATTTTATATAGTTGGATGTCACTTAATAGAGGAGAATGGAGGACGAAGATTCATGTAGCCAACCCCTAATCGAGATAAAGTCTTGATGATGATTTCATTGGGTGCACGAGACTAATCCCTGCAAATGCAAAGGAACCGCACAAAAACCACGCACGTCAAGGTAAGTCCGGTTGTAGGATCCAAACTTGGGTCTATGGGAACGAACCGAGCCCACACCCTCTTATATTCATTAACTTTGAACCACCGGCTATTTTTATTATAATCTTTTGCTTATAGATCACTACTTAATTGTAAGGATATGGGTGTCGGTGAATCATATGGGGTAATTTGGTGGCTTTTAGAGCCTTCCTAGATTATGTGTAATGTGGCTTTGGAGAATCCATGGATCTTAAAAGCCACCAAATATTTTAGCTAAAGTGTTTGTATAAGACCTTGGTGTCATAGACTTGCACTGCAAGGCCCATGACCAAGGCTTGCAGCCTCTAAAGAAGGCTCACTTGGGACATGGACCTGACCTTAGGGACTCAGGCTTGCTTGTGAAGGTCTATGGAACTTGGCCTGAATCTAGAAGGCCCGGTTTCTGGAAGTCTCTTTAAATATATAGAAAGGTAGAGGGTTAGATAAGTGTGTAGAGTTGTGTAGAGTTCTCTAGAGAGAGTTCTAGAGTAGTCCATAACCATTGGATTGTAGACATTTGGAATAATCTGGACCCTCCATTGAGGAGGTGGATAGGGGAGAGCAAGTATAAATAGGTGTAAGTTCTTCACTTGTAATAAGCTCAGAGTTTAGCTAAAGTGAATACATTAGGAGAGTTCCTTTCTGAGTTCTCTTGAGTTCCTCTCATTGCTTGAGTGAGTGTAGCCCTAGCAAGTGAGAGTTTAGAGTTAAAGGCTGACTTGTGCCTGAGCTTCACTTGTAATAAGCTCAGAGTTTAGCTAAAGTGAATACATTAGGAGAGTTCCTTTCTGAGTTCTCTTGAGTTCCTCTCATTGCTTGAGTGAGTGTAGCCCTAGCAAGTGAGAGTTTAGAGTTAAAGGCTGACTTGTGCCTGAGCTTCACTTGTAATAAGCTCAGAGTTTAGCTAAAGTGAATACATTAGGAGAGTTCCTTTCTGAGTTCTCTTGAGTTCCTCTCATTGCTTGAGTGAGTGTAGCCCTAGCAAGTGAGAGTTTAGAGTTAAAGGCTGACTTGTGCCCGGGAAAAGGAGTTGTGCACAAGTGCCGCACGGGCTTAGTATAGGTGAAAGTGCAACCCCGTGACATTGGGCTCCAACAGTATATATATTGTCCACTTTGGCCAAAGCCTAATAGTTCCTTAAGGAGAAGAGCAAAATCGCGAGGCTTTGGCAAAGGGGACAATATATGTATTATTAGGCCATAGGGTAGTACAATTGGTATCAAAGACAGTTTCCCTTGTGATGGTAAGCTAGCCACACATAATTTGTTGGACTCAAAGTGGTCATGCGGGATACGTGCTCCCTAAAGGAGGATAAGGTGCCTGGTCGTCTTGGTGGGCAGTCCCGATAAGAGATGCTAAGTCACAGGATGTCTCCTAAGGAGATCTTCAGAGTTAGTCTCACAATGTCCCAAAAGAAGGAGTCAGGCTAGTTATAAGACCTGGGTATCTCTCACAGTACACGCATGTTTTCCCAATAGAAAAGAACAAAATGGTAAGGCTTCGTTCAAAGTGGACAATATATTTACTATTAGGGCCCAAGTTGTTACGCTTTGCTAGTTTGAAAATACAAAATTTTATGTCTTCTTTATTCATGTTAGGATAGAGTGGTAAAAGCATGTTGGTTGCATGGCATAGACTAGGAATGTTTTGGGCGGTTTAGGTACATTATGGTTGTCTAACTAGAGAACTTGAGGTCATGGGTTCAAGACATGGAATCAGCCTCTTGCAAAATGTAAGGTAAGGCTGCCTATTATAGGTCCTTGTAGTCTGTCCCTTCTCCGAATCCCACATAGGCGAGAGCTTCGTGCTCTTTTATAGTTGTCTAACTGGAGAACTTGTTTTCATAATATTCATTTGGACTCAACCCTCTCTATCTGCACAACTGGCGAAGGTGTATGGACAATCAATAGTAGACGATTTGGCACTTGAATAGTGAGTTGGTTCACCTAAATCGCTACCAGCTCCCTGATTAAAGATCACTCAGCATTAGGGGCTGTCCATCTTATATAAAACTGTGATTTTTTAAACCATTTTAATCAATATTTGTTCACATGTGAAATATGTCATCGGCTGGATGTCCACCATCTTCAGTTTCGAATTTTAATGGAAAAGGCTTAGATTTCAAAGATTATTAGATATTTCATTAATTTGCCTAATTGGGACAAGCACAGTTAACTAGGAAATATTTTAAGTTTTTAACCATTCACTAAGAGCTACTAGATATCTAGAACTAGAGCAATCAGATGAGCAAATTGGATCATTTAAAGGTGAACATCTTCGCAGAAAAAATGAGGGGCAGAGCATTTTTAGGGAAGTGCCTTATAGGGCCTTTGGCCTAGCATTCCTCCAAACTAATTAGCCTATATTAATACAATAAGTTTAGGATCATTAAGCGCTTGTGCTCTATTTTATGTACACTAGAAATTACAACCACCGATTAGTTTAGTTTTTTTTCTAAAGACCGAAAACGGCCAGCTAGAATCATTCAAATGCATTTATTTTTTTGTGGGTCTCTTAACTTTTGTAAGCCTAATAATTTGGATCTTTCAAAAGAAGTCGCCCTCTATTATAAAATAAAGGGTCAACTTCTTTGCATACCTTAGTGCACCGACTCTTACCAAGAAAGATATAAACTCATTATCAATGGATAATTCAATCCATACACTTTTAGTTTCTTCCCAAATAGTAATATTTCGCTGTTCTTTGATATTACATAAGTCAGTTTAAGACTAAGTAGCTTTAAACATACTAACAAGAAGGGGAGCCTTGGCGCAATGGTAAAAGTAATCGTCATGTGACCTTAAGCTCACGGATCCAAGGCGTGGAAATAGCCTCTTGCAAAATGCAAGGTAAGACTGTGTACTTTAGGCCCTTGTGGTCTGCCCCTTCCCCTTCCCCAGACCTCGGATACCGGGGCTGCCCTTAGCTCCAAACATACTAACACTACAGACAATGGAAAGGGAGAGAGGGAAAGAAAAGTTCTTGATTCTCATAAGAATGCTAGCAGAATTTCTGCTGCAAAGGTCTGCAAAGCTGACCTAAAGCTTTCTACCCATCAAAAATGGCGCAGGAAGGAGCCTTTCCTATCGTAGGTCAAGGATTCGAGGCTGCTCAATAGTGTGTCCATCACTCAAAAAGGAAGGTGCTGCTAAGCTGTAAGGCCCATTCTAGACGAGGAGCTCCCTCATATTTGTCTCTGCTTTTGCATGCAATTTAGCATGTTTATGAAACCAAACAATACAAAAAGGCTAGCCCGGTGCACGAAGCTCTTGCATAGACAGGGTTCGAAGAAGCGGTGGAACCAATATAATACGTGATAGGATTATACTATCTCGGGTATGCTGTCGATTCTAAAAACTTAGCTGGCACATCCACTGTGCCTAAGCTAACTTCGGCTGCCTTAGCTTATCTCCAAGAATGAGCTCCTCCAGAGGCTTGTATGATTGGAAAAGCCTTCTCCACATTCATCTCCTTGCTCTACCTTTGGATGTCGAAGGACCATGTGAATTGGTTAATTCTAAGTATAAAATTTAGACCGTTGTTTATCAAAGTTTCCAAACTGTTCGCATGGCACTGCTTCTTACCCCCTAAAAGATTTCAGTTCATATGGTATTCGAGGCATCGCATATTCAAATGTAGAGCAGGAAGATGAATGAGTCGGATCATACCAAGGTGGCAAGTGTGGCTACTCCATGCACCTCCGTTGGCACCGATTCAGGAAAAGTTTGCTGCCATTGAGAAATGCTAAAATGACTCCAGCCAAAGGGTGGTGTCAAGTAAACTACATTGTGCCGTGCCCACCGTTGATTGACACGACAAGTTCATCTTGCTCTACCCATCAACTTTCACGTGGATTGGATGATTCTAGGTCTGAAGTTTAGACTATTGTTTATCAAAGTTTTTAAAGGGCAATCTTCGTGCACCAAGCTCTCGCATATACAGGATTTGGGAAAGGAATGGACTACAAGGGTCTATAGTATACAGCTTTATCTTGTATTTTTGCAGAAAGCTGTTTTTATGTCGTAAACCTGTGACCTAAAAGTCACAGGATGACAACTTTACTATTGCACCAAGGCTCCCCTTTGTTTATCCAAGTTTCTAGACTCCAAAAACTAAAGTGGACAGCTAATGCAGAACTAGCACTAACCCATGCCAAACAGCCCAGGGAAAGCTGCAACCATGGTCTGACCAGGGCATCAGATCTGGCCTGGTGGAACTGACCAGATGAGCGGTCTCAACTAAGCACATCTGAAGGATCAATCATGGTCTTTGTGTTGACATTCCCGCTCCTGGCAACGGGTTTTCCAACTGAAGAAAATTAGCTGCAGGATCTCTTAAACCCTAAAAACCCAAAAGAAGCAAAAATCTCTTAAACCCTACTCTTCCCTCCTCCTTCTTCGATGGCAGAAAGTAACAGCTCGCATACCCACCAGATTCAAAACCCTAGAATCACCTGGGAAGGTTGCAGCGTCTTGCTCGACATCAACGACGGCGATAAACTCGTATTCGCTCGCCTCTCCCCTGCCTCGTGAGTGGCTGTGCACATCATACATTTATTATCTGGAACTATTAATGAATTCAAGTTTAATTCCAATGATTATTGTTCTAGGATTGTGAAGATTGGGAATAGCAAGTGTTTGCTTCGACCTTTAATTGGATGTCCTTTTGGATCTTTGTTTCAAGTTGAAACGGGGCCGAAAGGACCCTTTTTGTTGCGTATTTCTGCTAATTCTGAAGGTATGGCTTTTATTTATTTTTTTCCTTTTCTATACCAGGTATTTCAACGGTTTAATTGCCTTTTCGATGCTGTTGGATTATTGCTATGTGTTGTGGCTTATCACTGGAAGTTAGGCTGTCTTTGTGTTCGAGGCATATCTTGGTACTGTGATTTCTTTTAATAGACAAAGTTCATGTAGAAGTTACACTTCTAATTTGTATTCTAGGCATTTATATAGAATCTATATTCAAGGAATTGGAAATGGATTGGAGGATATTGTAAGGTAGATGCAATGTGGCAAGAACAGGTGACCGAGCTCAGTTAAGCTGAGTTTTTTTTGTGAACTTGGGGGTGTCCTGTCATGTCGTTGTCTCTCTTTGAACTTCCATGTTATCATGGCGGTAATTCTTTTGGGCCTTTTTGGTGGTCTCGTACATCCTCAGGTTATTCTATTGCCTCATAGATTCTTTTAGTTCATATTGTCCATCTATTAGTAAAACCTTTCTCTTGCTTGAAAGGACATTCTGTTGTTTTTATTTGCCAGTGTTGCAACCTTCACTGCTAATGTTTGGTAATTACGAAATCATCAACCCTGTTGCTGACATTGTTTTGAATGTGAATAGACATAGGGAATTGAATAACTGTTTCTTTCTTTGGTCCAGTTCCTGATTACAGTAATACCGGATTAAGATAGCTCCATTCCACTTGTTGGTTTTATTTAACAAAATGCTCACATTGGTCAAATCTCTTATGTGGCCGATACTGAGTTTCCTGAATATGCATAGGTGACCACTTGAAAGAGAGGGATGATTCTGTACCAAAAGATGAAACCAAAGATAACCGAGCATTGCTTGACAATAATACAGCCCAAACTCTCTCTGGTGAAGACATAGATACATTACGGAGGTTAGGATCCAAATTTTCCTCCTTTGATATGGCAGTGATGCATGCAAACATTAGGACTACTGTTTGCTTTTGTTGTTTACTGCTTGTTGATGAATTCAATTTAGCATGTGCTCATTGCATGTTTACCCATTAATGTAGTAGTCTTTTTAATTTGTCAAAGCCAAAAATTAGAGCAATTCATGCCAAGTGGATGTCTCATTAAGGAAGTATCTTATATGGAAGTATTTTACTACTCCCGAATTTTATACAGGGAAGGTGCCACAGGTGATCAAATAGTTGAGGCTCTTATCAGTAATAGTTCAACATTTGAAAAGAAAACATTGTTTTCACAGGTGACTTTCACTTATTGTACATTCCTACAGATATTGTTTCTTTAGAGATATGCTGATGTTAGATTATCTGCAGGAGAAATATAGGCTTAAGAAACAAAAGAAATATGCACCCAGGGTACTTTTGAGGCGCCCTGTAGGTCGCAGGTAATACTTTTGAGTTTACATTTCCTGGTTCCTTACATGCTATACATTTAAATTATGTAAATACCTGATCAATTCAAAGGTTTGCTTCATTAAATATGATTTTTCCTTGATCAATGGCTACCTTTAGCTTCCATTCTAATTAAATAGTGACTTGTGTTCAGATTTGCAGTTAATAAATCTGAGGAGAAAGTAGACATGCAATCCAATTAGGTTACTTCGCAAATTGGTCTAAACAACAAACTTCTTTGTTCTTTATTCTGAGCAGTAGAGTAGAATCTATGGTTTTTTATTGCTAACTATGTTGCAACATGGGTATTGCTAATATCATATGAAAATCCTCCTGCTTGTCATTGGTCATCTTAGCAGCATGAATAGGAACTATGGACCAACAGAGTTGATCCCCTTGAGAGTTGCTGCATAAAGATGTCCTTTGTATTCTTGGTTTTTAGAAAACCCCCTCCTTTTGTTGCCTAGATCTTTATTACTTGATTGTGTAACTTGATGCTCATGTTTCTGTTACTGTCTTATTTGATTTACTAGGTTTTAACATTTCAAACCTTAGAGATCTTTCTTTGCAGTTGTTGTTAGTGAGTTCGTAGCTTCAAGTGAACTTATTATGTAACATCAGTAATTCATGAAGTATTAATCTCTGTTCTCTCTTATTTGTTTTGCAGTATATGTGAAGCATACTTCAAGAAACACCCTGCTAAGATAGGGTAACTGTTGCTTATTATTTTGTGGTTTACTTTTCTTTTGCTTTGGTAATCATGTCAGTAGCCTGGTTTTAATGTTTCTGGAAATGTAAACTAAATCAGTACCTGGAACCTTTGAAAAAAGTCTTTTCAGAAAAAGAAATGTTGTTGTCAAAATTTTAATATTTTAGCCTCTGGAAGGGCCTCCAATAAAAGGGAAATTCAATCTATACAATTTTAATGATGGAATTTCTTGGAAGAGTGATCTGGGAGGACACTTTGGTCCATAACAGCTTGATCTTTGAACCTTTTCCTAGTGCTCTAGAAAAATGTTATTTGGATTGCAACTCTGTTGTTGAGTCCTTTCACAAGAAATCATCCAGAAGAGGACATTGTTGGTTCACTTAGTTTTCTTGCCTGAACTTTGATGTTAAGTTCGCCTAGAATTGTCCTTATGACAGGGAACCAGTTATTGTAGTGGTTGAAGCAGCTGTTCTGTGTGTGAGCACTTGCAGAGGTTCTTAATGGGGAGTCTTTTTTCTTTTAGGCCAGAGCTTAAGTGTTCTGTAAATTGGATGAGGAGGGAATGGAAAAGCAGTTTCTATTACATCCTTAGGCCATGGCTTCTTCCTGCATGCATAATTCTAGCAGTTAAAAAGCCTCTGGAATCTTCAAACAAGGGCCATTATGTTATGTGTGGCGGGAAGAAACACCATATTTGAATATGGGTCTTAGAAGCTATAGACTATATGTAATTGTAAATTACATAGAGAAAGAAGCCTTTTGTGCCAGAGCAGGTGATAGTCACCCTATCCTGGTGGTTGGCAAGGAATCAAGGCTAGCACACTGACTCCAGGACTGCTAGTTAGGCCTCACCTTGCATCAGTATTGTGTGTCAATATAGTATAGGGGTGGTGTGTTGAAAACTTACTAAATTAATGAAGACTTTCTTTGCAATTTCTTGATAGTGCAAATTAATGCCAGGTCATCATACAGATGTTTAAGCAATCTTGGATTAGGATGTTAGGGTATAACCATTAATGCATTTCAACCATGACCCCTAGCGGTAGATATTCTCTGATTGCAACATCGTGTTGGATTGTAATTATTCAAACTGATCTCCCTCTTCTATTCTTTTACAAACTGATAGCAGGAATTATATCTGCTCTGTTTATTTGAAGCCACTTCTATCTGTTAATTATCAAGGCATCTGACTTTCTATTATAGTTGAAAAATACAAGTTTTGTTGCATGACATACAATATGTTTGTACCTTATGATTCTTCTTATTTATTGAGTGATTCATGTGGTCTTAGATTCTTGAGGATGGACACTCTATCACTTCTGCTTTCTACAGCAAATGTTAGTGCATATTCAGATATACTTGTTGTGGATATGATTGGAGGTATTCTTACGGGTGCCGTGGCAGAGCGGTTGGGAGGTATGTCTTTTGTTACTTCTTTGGTAATAATAAAAGAGCATTCGTTGGATACCTAACTAAATGAGTGTCACAACTGGCTTTTATGTCACTGTTGTATATTTAAAAAATTATAATAATACAAATTACAAATTAACATCATTGTCTCTATCCATCTACACAATACAATGCCAGTGCATGTCTATTAGGTGCAATTTGATTTATCTATGCATGGAATGGTAGAGTGACAGATAAGTTGTGCTTTTTCTTTTTTAAAGGCCTTTTGTGAGAATTTTAGGTGCTCCAACATTAATAAGGTTGATGTGGCTTCCTGCAATTTTGCACTTACATACTGCTTATTGGTTTTTGTTTTCTTTTAATTGGGATGGAACATTATTATTGAATAGCAAACAACATGCTCACTGTTAGTACTGTTTTTAGATCAACCCAAAAGCAAAGTAGAAAAAAATGAAACTCCTAAGAACATAAGCTGATATAACAGGTAGGATACTTTTATGGATGTTATATTTACTGCCACACTCTCTTCTTGACTATTTGTCACCTGTTACTGTGAATAGAAGCAGCAGATAGCCCTATATATCATCTCATCAATGGGATCCCAATATCTCCAACCCAAAGAGACTGGGAAAAGAGCCTGCTAAAATCACTGCACAAGTCTTGGAACCAGTGCCATTGCTGAGACTCCAAAGGTGATACCAGTCTTAACAGCGAGGACCTTCGCTTCATTCAAACCTTCTACTCTAGGTTGACCTGGAAAGGCTCAGACTAGTCCTTCTGTCATGGTCTTTGATAATCCCCTACTGTAAGAGTGATTTTTCTTTTCTTTTCCTGTTTTCCCCTCCTTTTGAAAGTTGAGTGGATTGTATCCCACAACCTTGAGCTTGTGACCTATGTATCTAAAGGCCTGAGGCGCAAAGGGGTGCGCCTGGAGCCTGAGGCGCAAAATTATATTTTTCATAATTAAAAAATAGCTAAAAATACAGCATACATGAAGACACAAGCATGGGAAAGCTATATATGTGTATAAGAATAGGTATTAACTAATAAATATAAATAAAACAATTAAAATTTTTTTTTTCGTAAGTTTTATTTTCAGAAAAATTGAACAAAATAACACTACAATACAATAAAAGCATGAAAAGTACATCATACATGAAGATACAAGCATGACTAAGCTATATATGTGGATAAGAATAGGTATTAACTAATAAATATAAAAAAGAACAATTTTTTCCTAATTTTAGTAAACTTTTTTTCTGAAAAATTAAAAAAATAACCCTAAATTACAAAAAAAAAGATGAAAAAATTATTACACATGAAGACACAAGCATGGGAAAGCTATATATATGTGGATAGAAATACGTTTCAATGAAGAAATACAAAAAATGATGACTTTTTTTTATTTCTGTAACTGATTTTTTCAGAAAAACAGTAAAAAACCTAAAAACAAACTCAAATCTAGAGCAAAGAAATATAAAACTCAAATGGAATGTTTTCTTATACATATAGAACTGAAACCCATCAAGATCTATGGAAAATAGTTAACAAAAAACAAAAAATTTGAAAAAACGGTACTGGTTTTTACGTTTTTTACAGAAACTGTATACAAATGCTAAAATTCATAAATCCATACCTTTTTTTGCTTAGATCTGTGAAAGATTGAAGGGGAATGGTTGTTTTCACCTTCTCAGGAGGTTGGAAGATTGAAATTAGGGGTGGAAGGTGAAAAAAAGAGGTTTATACGTTACTGGGTAAGTGGTCTGCGCCTGGAGTCGGGGGCGCGTGCCTAGGCGACTGCGCCTCATTTCCTCTGCACTTGGCACTCTCCAGGTGCTTACCTATCGTCTTGCGCCTAGGCACGCCTTTAACTACATAGCTTGTGACTGATGAAGCTTAACCAACTAAGCTTTGTGCTCAAACCTAAGTGGACTAAGACTATCACTGCTAGAACCTCCAAATTCCTCTTGAAAGATCTATGAGCAAAAGGCGCCCATCTCTGCACCATTTCCTCCTTGAGCTTGGCTCTATCAATGAAAATAACCAACATTTTCTAGGTTCAAAGCTTGAAAACCAACAAATGACTTCAATTTTCCTGCCCATGTAGATTAACATTACAAATCTGAAATTTCATGCTTAAGGATGCTTTTGGGTTATGCTTACAGAGGAATACTTTTCTATGTTACTCGTCCCAAGTTGATCACAATGAAACTGAAGGTCAAGATCCTATTTCTGTGCTGTGAGCACCATGCTATTTATTTCTTGAAAGCAACACCCAAGCAATGTTGGAATGCAATAGCCTGAAGCTCCATACCTCCCCCGACAATTGCAGTTATGGCTTGCCAACAGATGGATACGGTTCAAATAGTAGTTCGGATATTCATATATCGTTCCACATCCATGCCATTTGGTTCAGTTCAGATAGCAGATTATCTGTACCATTTGGTTTTGCTAATTTTTTTGAGAATGGGAGACTCAAAATAATTACTAAAGACCGCAATTTTAATAAAAATCCACAAACCATTCAAGTAGAAACATACTATTGAAATAATGAGCAATCTAGAAATTGGTAAAGATATGGAAGTGCAACCATATACTCAATTTTTATTGGACATACTACTGAATGAACATATACGCAATTTTATTGGCTGTTTAGTGATGTAAGAAGATTGATAACTAGTGCAGCCATATGGTTAACTTAAGAACACATCTATTAATCAAAACATATGTGGGTAACTTTTTTTAACACTACTGAAGCATGGAAATAGGAACAAACACCCATAACCAAAAGGAGAAAAAAGAAAGAGAAGTTACCAGCAACTCAAATCAAATTGCTGAGCCAGGATTTAGTCTTGAGTTGCAACCCTCCTTTATTTCTTTGATTTGTAGTCAAGGCCATTTATGTTGAATAGGGATCTTCACTGCTTTCATAAGATTGACCAAAGGATCTACTCTGCTGGGCAAGATCAAATGTAATACTACCTATCGTTTTGGTCGTTGAAACATTAACCACCCTCCACAAGTTTTGCATGGTCAACATGAAGCCACCATCTTATAGATGATCTAAGGATAGTTCAGAATTAGCTCTTCCATTCTTCAAATCAAAACCACAATCTTATAAATGAGCTAAATCAGAATTCACAGGATTTTACTAACAGAATGCTATACTTAATTAGTTGAAGTGAGAATTTGAGAAAAGAAAGTAGATCGGACTTTTGATATAAAGTGGAAAAGTCATAAATCCTGAATTCTTATTAGGTAAGAATTTTCACATTTTATGTTATAACTATATAGAAAAAGGGCAGCACGGTGCACGAAGCCCCCCCATATGTGGCGTCTAGGGATCGGGTGGACCACAAAAGGTCCGCTTCTCATCTTAGTAAACATTTTAGGGGTATTTTAGTCCTAAAAACATATATTTAGATTGGATAATCCCCGAATATTAGCCCTTATTTCATAACCATTCTAAAAAGATATGGATATTTAAAGTCACTTCCGTATCGGTCCATAGATAGAATTTTCCATTCCATGTCCTTTTCGTTCGGATTGGTTTGGGTCAGATGGTGAATAATCTGTTTTGATTGGCAGCCATGACTACAGTGCAGCAATAAATGGTTTACATTCTGCACCAGCAACACACATCTCATCTGCTTACGGACACCATTTTGCTGCGAACCAGGTTGTGCACGGTCCTAAATCTTGATTTATTAAGTCAAATATGGTGGAAACCACTCATCTTGAGTTGATGCATTGGCCTGTAGGCAGTGGCATCACATGGTGATTTGGAAAAGTTGATAGATACCTCTGGCCTTATATTGTGCCCTATGATCGAGTATATAATCTAACCACACTATTAGTTTGAAAGTTACTGCTTCAAAAGAGAGAAAACATTCCAGAAGCTGAAACTGGTTTTGGGTCTCGAAAATAACACCACCTCGTACTTGACCCCATGATGCGATGGATCTCCAGAAATAATAGCTTCATCATAACTGGTATGATGAAGCTATTTTGCTCCCTGTTTCCGAGTTATGCCTGAGGAACCTGTGCTTCAATGGGAAGTGACCAAATCTGTGTGAAGTTATCAAATGGAATGGTAAATCATAAAAGGTTCAAAGCCAGATAATCTTCTCTAAGGTCAGCTATAGCACCTTATGCCTGAGAAACCTGTGCCTTAATGGGAAGTGACCTAATCTGTGTAAAGTTAGCAAATGGAATGGTGAATCATAAAAGGATCAAAGCCAGAAAATGTTCTCTAAGGTAGCTATAGAACCTTATACCTGAGAAACCTGTGCTTCCATGGGAAGTGATCGAGTCTTTGTAAAGTTAGCAAATGGAATGGTAAATCATAAAAGGATCAAAGCCAGATAATCATCTCTGGGGTCGGCTATAGGACACATCTTTTAGCCTTTCCCTTTATACGGCTGCTTAATGTCAAGAATCTGATGGAAGGCATTTCATTATGGACTTCAACACCCTAAAAACCCTTCTGGCAGATTCATGATTTGTGCCTCTTATCTAAAGAATGCAAGTCGTTGACTGTATTGTCACTGCAGACTAGTCGATTGATAATACTCAGTCATCTGACACCTTTTTCACATTCCCCTTCTTGTAGAGTCTGGGATTTTCCTCTGAATTCTTCAAAAATTTATAAATTGCACAAACAAGTTGTTAATGAATGAAATTTCTTTGTTCAAGAGGCTGAATATTGAGTTAGCATTTAAATAACGTGACATTTCTATGAAATGACCATTTTATCTGAACTGTAATTAATGGAAATATCTTAGATGTTCATGACAAATGTTTTTGTGTTAGCATGCTCAGGCTATGTATGTAACACATATCTTGGTGCCACACCCATCCAATGGATATAGTTAATACATTCAACTTCTGTGGTGAAACAAACAAGTTGTTAATGAATGAAATTTCTTTGTTCAAGAGGCTGAATATTGAGTTAGCATTTGAATAATGTGACATTTCTGTGAAATAACCATTTTATCTGAACTGTAATTAACAGAAATATCTTAGATGCCCATGACAAATGTTTTTATGTTAACAGGCACAGGTTATGTATGTAACACATATCTTGGTGCCACGCCCTACCCAATGGATATAGTTAATATATTCAACTTCAATGATGAAATCTGCAACAGGTACACTTGCTTTTACATTTTGGTGTGTTAGGGTTGTCATTTTTTCAAAAATCTTTATCAAAAGATCCCCTTTTGTAGAACTAGGTATTATGCTGTTTGAGCTGCATATAGAAATACTTAGAGTGATAGTTATTTTACTCAATTTTGTTTTGTTATTGTTGTAGGTTTCATTTGTATGTAATCCTTGAAACAACTAACTGCATATGCTTGTTCATTCTAATCTTGTAATAGTATGGAAGCTTCCCACTTGACATGGAATTGTTTTGCTCCATACTTTAGCCATTAAATAAGTGTAACATTATATTTATTTCTCTCTTGAGGTCTGATAAATGTTTTAATGTATTTAGTTAATTACTCGTCTTTCTCCAATGTGGACTTGAGAGCATGTAAGATGAGAGAAAAGAATGTAGTTCAATAATTGAAACTGAGTTTTATGGGGCAGTATGCAAGTTACAAACTATTTTTATGAAACTAACAATGTAATTTATGCAAGACGATGAAAAGCACAGTACCATTGTATATGTTAGTGATGTAGGGTGACTAGCATTTACCTTTTTGTACTGAACATTAATTGTGAAAACTTTAAGGAAATGGTTATAATGATCAACAACTGCTTGCTAGTCATGCTAAAGAAATCATCTTATCCATAGCCACCATGTTGGATGGATTGGTCTCTTCTTTCTATTAGATGGGAAGAATGCGTTTCTTCATGGTTACTTGCATGAGGTTTTGCAAATCCTCCCCACCCCTATCTCAGTTAGAGCAGGACTTGTCTTGGTTTAACGACAACAAAAAGGGTCAGATTGATTGAAGAGCAGTTCAAAAGAATTTTAGCCAATGAAAATCTTGTGTTCAATATCAAGTCTCAGATCTTTAATAACAAAGATCTCAGAGAAAACCCAGAAAACTAGAAATATCCAATCCAATTTCAGCAAGTAAAACTAAATTTATATTATATTTTTAAAGAGGGGAAGTTCATAGTTCAGTTCAATGTGGTCTAGACCATCTCTAGAGAGCGCAGGGATGTGTGCATATATCTGCAGTGTATGTGGTTGCGATGATTGCTATCATTTAGTTTCTAGCTAGCCTTTTGAAGACTTTCAATAGGGATGCAATATTAGTAAGATCTATACATTTTATTTTTCACATTTGCAAGATTAATTTTTGGTTTTCACTTTTGGCATGTATGTTTTTTTACTTGAATCCTTTCTTTGAAGGGGAGCCTTGGCGCAACGGTAAAAGTTGTCGTCATGTGACCTTGAGGTCTGGGGTTCAAGGCATAGAAACAGCCTCTTGCAAAATGCAAGGTAAGGCTGTGTACTTTAGGCCTTTGTGGTCCGCCCCTTCCCTGGACCCTGCATAGGCGGGACTTTCATGCACCGGGGCTGCCCCTTGGGCCTTTTCTTTCCCTCAAGGTTTTGTATTTCAGGCTTTTTAGCCTTTCATATTGAGGCTTTATATTCCAAGAGTTTGCTATTTTAGAGAATCAATATTAAGACTTAAGTCCAGTGTTAAAAGATTTAGGAAACCAGGAATGAGATTTCCTAAAACAGGTTTCTGCACCACCTTGATGAATTCTGTTTCTCCATAGGAAAAGGTTTCATATCCATTTTCTTGATCAATATGGAAAATATTGACTGCAACAATGTTTTTTTTTTTGTTTTTTTTGTGGCCGTGGGGGGGGGCTGGGCTGTTCCATGTAGTGGGAACTCTTTTCTTTGATGTTTGCTTTAACAAATTCAATTCTAAGTAAATGTATAGTTCTCATGAAATGATTGGATATACTTTACATGCTTTATGAAGGTCTTTTTTTTAGCTAATTCTACTATCTATTCATTTAATTTGTTGCTGAGAAAGCCACTAAGATGTTTCCGGCTTTGGTTTAGTGCAGGATTGTGCAATCTCCACTCTTAGATCTTCGATTTGCTCAGAAAAATGTTTCTGAACCTTCAAGATCGCCTGAAAATACCTGCCTTATGGAAATCCAGTCAAAACTTGAAGATGCTTCCCTACCAAGTGAATTCATTTCATGCACGTCAGAAGAGAGACTTGTTCAAAAAGAAAACACTACCTGTGACTCATGTGAGCAGTCAGTATCAACTAAGAAGAGCCGCAACTTCTCAAAACCTGGAAGACGTGCATCATCTGAAATGATAAAGTTGTGGAAAGAAACTGGTTTTACTGGGTAAAATATGTCTAAGCTGAATACTAAATGCCTTGCAAATCTAGAGATCACTTATTATCTTTCATTCTAAGCTGTAATGTTTGTGCAGTCTAATACTCGCTGCCCCAGAGCTGGATATTTGGAGCACAGTTCAAGAACTTCTACCTCTTTTAGCATATTCTGCACCATTTGCGATTTATCATCAATATCTTCAGGTGCTTCATCTTTAGATGATCATATTTGTTAGTTCCTTTTCTTATGCAGATTATGTTAAATATGCAACGCAACAATTAACTCATTACTGAATATGTAGTCTTATTTTCTTCCTTCTTCCTTCTACTTTCATCTTTCTTCATTTATCCTGATTGTCTGACATCTTTTGTTCTTAACTGTCTGATTTGGGAATTCAAGGTTTGTTTTTGGAGTCACAAGGATGTTTGATATTATAGATTGTGCCATAGCTCATTGACTGCCCAGTAATGAGTTTTTCCTTTTTTTGTTTCTTATGTAGTCTATGTCATGCGATGATTAGCACATATAAAAGTTTTAGTAGTAGAATGACTAACAATGAATCCTGCCACTAAGTGTTTTCTGTTTATTGTTATTTTCCATAGAAACTTCTCTTCTTGCCCCTTTTCTTGCTATCATATTTTTGCTTTTCATTATTTGCTATTTTCAAAGTGAAGCTCATGCCTACTGAGTTGCTTCACTTCGCTTTTAGCTTTGTTGAAACAATCAGTGGTACTTTAAGGCATATCTTAGGATGGAACATCAATTTATGATGGAAACTGCCATTTTTTACCTGAATCTTATTAGACTAATCAGTTACTTCTACTTATAAACACTTATTAACTTTGAGGCTTATTGATGTTTAGAGAATCCTGAAACTGTTTCTGAAAAGGATTCTCTTATCCCAATGTATTGTAGGACAGGAGTGCTTGCATAAGTTTGGCTGCAGGGAGGCACTAGAGTTACATAGCAGTATACATATGGACAAATATGCTAGGCATATTCTATTTTAGGCTTGTCTCTGGTATGATTTTATGATGGTCTTAGACAATTCTCCAACATGTATTGGAGGTTAACGAGAGTATCACTGTACTTCATTAACTTGTTGAGAGACACTTTTGGCTGCAACTCTAGCTATATGCTGTGTGTTCACCGTTTCTAGTCCTCTCAAATTCAAATTTCTCTGTCTTTGACTGCCTTCTTATGTATCAATCATGCTTTCATGGCATCTAGCTCCAGCATTCCAGCAGAAGCAAACATATCTACCTGCTGTGAGTTCTTTGATGGTGCATCACTTTAACATGAATGCAAAATTTTCTTCAGACTTTTCAAATGAAAAAATGAAATTGTATGGCAAGAAAATGTCAAAAACCATGGAAGAACTGAAATAAATTAAATACCTCTCCAAACGTTTTTCCTGGAGGTGGCCTTCATAATTTTCAGAGAACAGAGATCTAATAGCTGCTAGAAGATAATACACATTTGATTAACAAGGTAATACTAAACTAAGAAATGGTTCACTGAAGGACATGCTGTCTAAGACATCTACACTGTTTTTGATTTTATAAATTTTGTTCTTAATGGTTGTGTTTCTTAGAGTGTGTTTGGATACTGTTTTTCTAACTTCTACTTTTACCGAAGAGAGACACATAATAAAAGCTTCAACTTTTCAGTAAAATATGTTTGTCTAAACCCCACCTGCTCCACCAAAAACTAAAAAACAAGAAAATTTTCACATGAGGGCGCCTTCATCAATTTCTCCATTTCCAGAGTTAACACCACTTGCCAGACTTAACACCAGAGGCAAAGAGAGAGGGAGAGGTTGGAAGTCTGGTGAAGAATCTTGGAGAGATGCTGCAGAGGAAGCTGGAGAATCTCCCTTGTTTGCCGTTCTTTTTGCACCTGTGTGAGACAGATAGAAGCTCAAGAGGAGAGTGTCAGAAAATCCTAAAAAGGTGCCCCTCTTTTCTTTTTTTGGATATGCAATTTATGGGGCTTTCAGCTTATTTTGACCTACAATTAAATTAAAATAAACTGCATAGGTAATTCTTCCAAATGCAAGGTTTAACTTATTTTATAATAAAAACACAAAAAGTTATTTCCAAATAGAGCTTAAATATTCCACCCATAAAGTTGTCGTCGTGTGACCTTGAGGTCACGGGTTCAAGGCATAGAAACAGCCTCTTGCAAAAATGTAAGGTAAGGCTGCGTACCATAGACCCTTTATGGTTTGCCCCTTCCCTGGACCCCTCATACGCGGGAGCTTCGTGCACCGAACTGCCTTATAGAAAGCTATACTTGATGAAAGCATGAAGCTATTTTTTGGTAGGAATGATAGTCCTTGCTAGCTTGTCAGTATATCCTGGCATGTATTGAGAGCAAAAGAATGGTGACGTTCACCTTCTTTGGCTGCTATTTTCTGTTATGGTTACTCCATGAATGTGGGCTAACATGGACCTTGATTACTTTGATTATATACGTAATTTGCTTGCTTATGTAGTCCTCTCATTACTCCCATTTTAAACACTCTTCTTAAGATTCAGTTGTGTGCTTTGTAGTTTTAACATCTCATTTTGTGATGGTCTAGACATTTTCTGCTGTGCATTTATTTTGTGAACTATGAGATGATCTGTCAGTGGGCTTATGAATCTTTTCTGGAACTTTTTTGCTTGCCTAGCCTGTAGCTAGTCATTGGATCATTTTGAAACATGTTCGCTTTTCAATTGCAGCCTCTTGCCACATGCATGCACAATTTACAGGTGGAGAAAATGGCAATTGGATTGCAAATTTCTGAACCATGGCTACGCGAGTATCAGGTTATTCTAGCTGCCTATTGCCTAACGAAGCTTTATAGATCTTGAGTTGTCTGTTATAAACTCTTTCCATTGCTTCACTTACTGTTGGTGTCTGAATAATCTTGTACCACTTGTTCTAGGTGATTTTGTAACCAAACAATTGCATATTCCATATTATGAATTTCTCAGTTCCTGTGTATATACGCAGGCCCTTGTTCTATATAGCATGGAGAAAGTTGAACTGTGAACATGACTTGGAACTGAAACACCAGGAATATATAGTTTTTAGTTAGTGCATATGATGCTAGATGAGTTAAGGCCATCTTGTGGAATTAGCATCTGAAGTAATTTTATGCCTCGTCCATTGCCATGGTTAGCCCTGCTTGGACGTGGTAAGCAATTAATTTCCGCAATTTATGGGGGTAGGAAGAGAACCAAGTTCAACTCTTCAGTTTTTGGTTATCCTCTTGGAATGTCTGGTGGAAGTTGAACTATTTCCTTCTCTCTCTCTCTCTCTCTGTTGTTTTTGAAGAAAATTTCCTTTCCTCTTTATGGGGTTGGTGGAGGGGAGATGATGGGCAAGAGAGGGGAGGGTGAAGGAAATCGTGTGTGAAAGACAGGTTCTTATACCTTTGACACGTGGAATGGTGCAAAGTTGATCAACAATGGTTAATCGTCTCACTTGGTGCAATATGTACAATCACTCCTAGTATCTGTCCTGCATCTTATATTTGCATTCAGCAACTGTGATCCTCTGGTTAAGATATTGGCATTAGCCAATTTCTTACTTGCAGAAGCTACTCAGATTGGGGACATGGCATCAGCTACTTCATTAACCTGTCTAAATTCCTGAGAGTAAACTAAGATGTGTATTGCATGCTTCGCATAAATGAGGACCATGAAATTATTGCTCTGTAGTGAATTAATAAGGGAACATGGAAAAGCTCATACCACGGATCTCCAACTCCAAAGAGGTGGAACCAGGGACTCTCCCTGTTCTTGCCCATTGAGGGGCTTATGGACTCCAAACCTACAGCAAATGGAGGAAATTTGTAAAATTTATTTCTGGTACGAAATTTTCCCTATACTTTCATGCCACATATATGAGAACAAAAAATCTGTAAATGATGTGCAGTTAGTTGATATCTTTGTATATGCCTCCGACTGATCCTCCCAAATTTTCTTCTTGGTTAGGAAGAAGAGGGTACTGGGTTGATAGTTCTGTTCTTTTTCTTCATCAATTTTGCAGGTCCTTCCAAGCAGAACGCATCCATCCATGCAAATGAGTGCATTCGGAGGTTATATCTTAAGCGGGGTTAGGATATGTAGCAATGAAGCCGAACCCATTAGCACGTCAATTTGATTCTTCAGTAGCCTCTTGCAATTGCGTGTTAGTTTTGAAGGCTTCTGTCGAAGCTGGCGTCGTGAAAAGAGCAATCTGTAGACAGTTTCTGATTCCCAGTTATGGTTCCACAGGAGTTCATTGTGGTTGCTCATGTAAAAGCCAAGTAGAAACCAGCAAGCAGCACATTGGGAGGCAGCAGTTTTGGTTATCCAAACCGTTTATCTGGTGGTTACTTGATTGGCTATGCGTCATACATCCTTACTCTGTTCATAATCTTGATGGTTGTGATTCTGGAGAGTCAATTGGAGCAGCAATCAGAACCACGTTTTTGCAGTAGATTCCAACTCCAATCGCCAAAAAAGAACCGTTAAGGTTCAAAGAGATGAAGTTAGCTCACATCTTTTGATGCTGTTTCACTAGTGAACTGTCTCAGTTGCAATAATTTAGTTGGTGCCGAAGCATAGCTCTGTAATTTATCTTAACCTTCCAGGCTTGAATTTTCCATTTTAAATTTCAGAAATCTAATGTGGAAACTCCTTAGTCTATGGCCAAGCCACCGTCTTTTTCTTGAGACTTATTTGGAAGAGACTATTTGAAATTGATTAATCTTCAAAATTAATTGCGAGTTTGTGGCTTTAGTTTCAATTACTAGTCAATTCTTTCTGTACCTGCATGAAAGCAATTTCTCGTCCAGTGTAGCCCATATGTTGACAGTATCCCCCAGTCCATAAAACAACAACGACCTGCTTCTCAGTACTCGTTAATCCTAAATCTGTTTATTTGGCAGAAAATCGACGAAAATTGATTTCCACAGAAAGTTTTTTATACCTTGAAATTGAATTATGCCAAACAAGCAACAAGGGAAAGCATTGGTGAATTTCCGCTTGATTCTTCCAATCATCACCAATAAGCTCTCTTTGTCTTCCTTAAAACTTATTCTTTCCCTTACAGGTATTTTTTTTTTTTGGGTGCAAAAATGCCATTACATTTTGGCATTTTTGCAAAAAAGTCCATCTTTTTTTGAGTTTTGCAAATTTGCATTATGTTTTAATGAGCTTTGCAAAATTATCATTTTATTAGTTTTTCATCCTCCTTATATATTAGTTATTTCAAGATTCCAATATTACCATTCTCTATTTCGAATTCAAGTTCAATACTTTAGACCGTAACTCAGGATTAAATTACCAACTTTGGTCAGTATGTTTAATGACTTCATGATAGAAAGTTTCAGTGAAGCATGGTATCTAATACAATTCAATGACAAGGAATCTAATGGTATAGTTACATTTCAATAAAAATGAACTAATGGTGAGATATTTAATCTCAAACATACTGTGTTTACTAACCCGTGCAACAGTACCTTTTAAGCTTCTTCAATAAAATTCAAAAACTTAAACTTCTATTTCTCACTAAGCACTGTTATAAATCCCCTCCCAACATAAATGCTTTGGATAAATAAAAACACAATAAATTAAAAAAAGTCATGTTTAAATCAGAAGCAATATACTATTATTATTTACATAAACAGCGATGAGTAGCAGATTGTAAACTCTTTGTTTGATACCTTTTTAAATGAAAATTGGAAATCTAAGACTTAAGTATTCTATTTATTAATGTTTTCCATATAGAATGATTAATTTCAGAGATTTTTGTTTATTAAATAAGAAAAAAATTATGCACAAAGTCCTCTTGTTCACTGTCGTCTGTTTGCTAGAAGGGTAATATCAGAATTTCAAAAATACTAACCAGAAAGGAGGATGGAAAACTAACGGAGAATGACAATTTTAGTACAACCATCCTCTAAGAACCTAAGATAATAAATACATAGAATTTTAAGTGGCATTAAAAATTGAATTTAAAAGTAGTAATTAAGTATAAAACATAAAATAGGTGGGACTAAGCAAATATGTGAAATTACTTGAATTGCAAATTAGAACTTAAATAATTTGAAAGGGATAGATGGGCATATAAAGCAAGACCATTTAATGACCACTCATTAGACTAATGAATTAATATATATATTATAAATAATTAAAATATTGAGAAATGCCCATCTGAGCTACTCAAAAAGGAGTGTAACTTGAAAGCCATATTTGGGCTTAGGAAATAGTGATCCATTGATTTTTGTTGGATTATAGTTTATTGAAGAGATATCTATTTGGCATGAGACAAAGCCATATGGGTTCGCTGGTAATGGTGCTCAAATTCATCCATCTAGATACATGGATCAATAGGTAAGACTTCAAATGTGGGCCCAAAGAGTGCTTTTCTTTCATATAAGAGAAAAGTGGCTTCTTTAGCAGGGGACTTGTAAAGAAAAGAGAGTGAGAATATTGGAAAGTAGTGACCTAAATTTTTAAGGTCACTGAGGGGAAGAAGATTAGTAGTGTCTCATAAAGGAGAAGTGTGGGGTGGTTACCTTTTGAGGCAATTAAGTGGAGAATGTAAGAACAAATAAGATAGAAAATTAAATAAATAGTTTAAAAACTGAGAAAAAGATAAATAATAAAAGTGCCGCTTGTTAAAATAATAAAGAGGCAGGTGTACTTAAAAAAATGCCAATCCTTTGATTTGACATATTGGAAGCCACATTGTAAATTAAGTCTACATATTAGAAGCCATGTTGTAAACTTAAATGGAGCCTTGGCGCAACTGTAGAGCTGTTATTGTGTGAACTTGAGGTCATGGGTTTAAGGCGGGAAAACTGCCTTTTCCAAAATGCAAGGTAAAATTACGTACTATTGACCCTTGCAAATTCAAAGCTACACATGATAACCAAACAATTTGATGAATTGAATCACAAGTTATTAGCCCAGCAGAAACAGAAGATATTAGGCTCTCTGAGTGGCGCTTGGGTCCATCTCCCCTGACCATCCATTCTCTTTTCCTTGCCTTTTTCCATTGGTTGATGGGCTTATAATACATTTGGTCTTAGATATGAAATTCTCCTCAGCAGTGAACAACTCAAATGATATTCATGCATATTAAAGTATACATTATGTAAATAATTAAAACGTTTATGTTCCTGTTGAAAATATTAACACGTATGGTCCTTGGCCAGTAATGAAAAAGAAAAAGTTTATCCGTTTATAAGGAATTTAGTTCTTATAGGTAAATGTTCAATACCCAAGTAGGTTTACAAATTTGATCATAGTCAAATGCTTTTTGGGTCGTCTCATGCTTTGTGATTGGTGTTTATCCCCACAATTTCTCGAGTATTTTTACATACAAACGATTTACTTATTACTAATAAATTTTTAGCCTCTGCTCTTTCTTAGATCCCTTGTTTTACTCCGATAGGATCATAGATTAGGATAGATGAAGTACCGAGGAATAGTATATAGAAGCTGAAAAAAGAGAGCATCAATTCACCACAAACGATGGGACCATCTTTTGGATGATCCAACTCGTTTATCGAATTACTTTCACTTAGATTCCTAGAAGTTCAAAAAGCAAGTGGATTAGATGATTTTAGCTTCTAAAATAATTTACTTTAGTTGTAGAAAACCAACTGAATGGCAGCTTCGTGCAAAAAAGGTTTGAATTCAACTCTCGAATACAGTTTTGTGGATCCTAAAATCGAACAATCGTTTTTTATACAAATTATCCAGTGCCCAAACAATCAGATGAATGGTTCAGATCATCATCAGTAGATCATCAAAATCATTGGGGCCCTCTCAAAGACAGGTAAAGGCAGCAATCAGAACCTGCAATTTCCAAGGATATTTCAACCACTGGAATATATTTTGTGAACAAAGGCAACCGCCCAAATAGGACCAGTAAGGTTCAAGGGGCTATTGGCCATTTGTCTTCTCGCATTCATAAGTCAATCCGCTCAAAGTAATCAGGCATCGAATATCAACAAAGAAAAGTGTTTCCTCTGTCGGTTCCCACCAAAGACGCAAAGATTTCTACTCCTCGGAAGCTTCCTTGAAGTAACATACCACCCTTCCACTCCCCTTATCTCTGTTGCAGACCATGAGTTTTCCTTTCAATAGTTCTTCTGTGTTTCAAGATCTGATGAGAGTTCCAACACATGGGTTTTGTTGAAGGTGAGGTCTTCTTCCAAACCCAAATTCTTGTTTTTATTAAGTTTGCCTTCCTCAGTATTGAAAAGGGTTCTGAGATCTTGAACTCCAACGCAGTTTGGTTCTCCGGAGATGTGGGTAATTCATTAGTGGCTATATTCCTTCAGTGAGTTTGGGTGATTTGTGGAGCTTTTGTTGGATAATTCTTGTGATTTTTCTCTAAATCTTGGTTTGTGCGACCACTCCAGTGCTTATATGGCGATCTTAGCGGCAATTGGAGAAGTGTTGGGATTCTGTGTATTGACTCTTTGGGATCTGCAAGGAAGGAGAATTTCAGCCATTTCCAGTATTGTAAATTATGCCACCAGATCTTTAATCAGGGGTTTGGCTTTTTGTGTTATGATGGTGAGAAGATGAGGAAGATTTTTATCTGTCTCTATGGGATGATGGGAGATGGTGATCAGTCCCTGGCGGGGTTTTGTTCTGTGAAGTTGTATACCGTTGATTCCTATCCGTATCAGATCAAGAGCATTCGGACGGTCAGAAGAAGCATCCCCAACTTGGGTCTGTGCAACTTTTGGTTTCCAAACCTTTTTTCTGTAGATTTTGATCTGTAAAATGTGCCCCTGGCACCATTATTGATAGTTAAATTTATTGATAAGAAAATGAGATCATTAATAATAAAACGACATTGGCCAGCCAGCAATGTTAGCATTGTAGTCTATTTTTGTGTTGGAATACCAAACTTTGGGTGGCCCAAATAGTCAGTGAAAAAGACATTTTTCTGGCGCTCTGTCATAACAATTTCGGAGAGCATATGAGCCACATGGAGACGATCAAAGGAGAGATTAAATGATGCCAGACACTGATTCATGAACCCTAGTTTAGGCTTGCGAGGGGGGTCCGAACTCTGAACTTTGGATTGTACAATTTGTTGATCGAATGAGTATGGGGTAGGAACCAGTTCAACGGTGTGGCAGGATTACATATACTTGTCTATTTGGACTTATAACTAAATGAAAAATTTTATAGGATGGTTACAAGGTCGGTCATGTTTTATGGATCAAAGTTTTGGGTAGTTAAGGAACATCATGGTCATAGGATGAGCATCACAAAAATGAAGATGTTGAGATGGATGAGTGGCAAGACAAGCAAGGATACAACTAGAAATGAAAATATTTGAGGAAACTTAGGGGTAGCATAGATATGTAACAAGATGAGGGAGGTTAGACTTAGATGGTTTAGACATGTCAAAAGGAAACTTAAAACGGCACTGATTAGGAGTGAGGCCATGTAAGTAGAAGGTTCTAAAAGGACAAGGGAAAAGCCCAAAAGAATGTTAATAGAAATGGTGAGAAAATATTTAAAAACTTCAGGATTAAATGAAGCCATGACACTAAATAAAAGAGAACGGAAGAACAAAATTTGTGGCCGACCCCTAATTGGGATAAGGTCTCGATGATGACAAAAGTTGCATATCATGTGAGAACGAGAGATTAGGACTGTATTATCTCCCCCACAAAGAAAATCTAGATTGGAGAATCAATCTAAAAGGGGAAAGGATTCTTCTTCAATATGACCAAACCACCCTGGCCCAAAAACTGGACCATTTTTTAAGATTATGAGCAGCCTTTGGTAACTTCCATCTTTGGTGAAGCTGCAGGCTAGTGTTAAACCCACATAAATGCTTAAAAGCTTTGCCTTGTCAATCATCGGCTAGGCTAAAACTCGAAAAAGTCAGTCCAAATGCATTGAGTTCATCAAAGTCGGTTACCTAAATCAGTCTCAATTTCCCAAAGTTGGGTCTATTGGATAGCCATTTCCCCTGCTTAGAATTAGATGGAGGCCCATAATCATGGTTAGAACTAAGAAAATCTGACATTCAAGAAAAGACTGAGAAGAAGCAGCTATCCAATCACAGTGTGTGGAATACAAGATATGGAAAATAGATAAACAGGTCTGATCAACCATAGGAGGGCCTCATCGTGTTAAAATGGGGCCCTGAAGGCCTCCTCCAACGCTCTGTTTCTCCACATGCAAATTCTCGTCCACTCATTTATGCTAACCTTAACATGATATATATTTAGAATTTTCACTCACGTGAACATGTACCACATACGGCTTCACCCCAACAACTTGCTCTTCAATATTTCTCAAATGAGTCGCCCTAGAAGTACATCTCAATTTGTTACAAATCTTCTTCCATTTTCCTTAGCAGGTACAAGCAAAGAAAAAGAGATGATGAGATAGTGAGGGCCCTGCAGCCTGATTTTCACCAGCATAAGGTAAAAGTACAACTCACGTTTTTCACTTGTTTTAGATAGGTCAAAAGGGCAGCCCCGGTGGACGAAGCTCCCGCCTATGCAGGATTCGGGGAAGGGGAAGACCACAAGGCTGTTTCCATGCCTTAACCTGTGACCTTAAGGCCACACGACAACAACTTTTACTGTTTTGCTAAGGCTTCCCTTCTTGTTTTAGATAGGTGGTACACAAAATAAATAAAAATATTAGGAGTGCCGGTGTAGAGCGCGACAACACCCAAACACCTAATACAACTCCACTTTTGTATGCTGGGCCAACATGCCATTCATCCGCACCGTCCAGACTCGCTTAACTTTGGATACCTAATGGCCCATTAATCATGCTAAAGAGGAACCAGTTGCATCCAGGAAATTCGGTTTTGGCTCTGTAAATGTAAACCCTTGTTTACGTAGAGCTCTGACCGTCCGTGTGTAGCAACATTTATCGGACCTTTCGGCGCGAATTTGTTGGAGTAGATATCCAAAGTTATGAGAATCAGATGAACGGTACGGATCACTTGTACAAAAGAGGAGGAGTTGTGCAGTTGTTAGGGCATAGTCGCGCTCTATGCCAGCGTTCCTCTAATAAGATTGTTCCACTATTTATTTCAAGATTTTCATTTCATCCATATATCTGACCTACGGCTAGGATCAGCCAATGGAGGGGCCAGGATAATGAATGGTTTGGCTTTGGGTCACCGAAAATGTGGGCTCCCACCTGTACTGTACCCACCAGACCAAACTTGTATCTTTGGGTCCGGAACCACCAGAGAGAAACTCATAATTCCGCAAAGAGTGTCATTCTACTATGATGAATGCTACAATAGGACGCGGCCACATGGTAAGGTTGCCGTGCGGCTCCTTTACGTTTTGGTCGATCAGAAACGTTCATTTAATGTCTCCAACTTTGAATGTCTAAGAGTCCAAAACTGTGCGGTTAAGATGATTCTGGCAACTAATTTGATCAGAGATTTGTATAAACAAACTGTCCAGATTTTACAACTATAAAAGACCGTACTGTTAACGTGCTAGAATTGTCCAAGCGCTGCATTTTATGCATTTAAAGTCAGAGAAATTAAATGAACGGGCCAGATCAACCAACTGAACATCCTTATTTTTCCCAATTAAAAGGAGTGTGCATATCAATTTCAGTTTATTATGCAGTGTCATCAATAGATTGGAAGATTCATTGATTGCCCAGCATGTTGCCACGTACCGAAAGATAGGTGATGGATTCAGTAGAAGGAATAGACAACCGTGGATTTTGGGTAGACTAATTTCGGTGTCGTTTCCTTCGTAAAAATATGTGAAAACAATGAAAAGTAGCTTATTTGTTACACATGGGTGGGACAAAATCAACACATTTCAGAGGAACAAGATGTATTTGGGCAGGTGATGTAAGGTAAAGTTGCCTACTATAAATCCTCATGGTCTGTCTTTTCTCCGGACCCTGCACGCTTGGTGCACTGGGACTGCCTTTTTCGAGTGGGAGGAGACCTTAGTGAGCCATAAATGAAGTTGAAATATGAGAGAGAGAGAGAGAGAGAGAGAGAGAGAGAGAGAGAGAGAGAGAGAGAGAGAGAGAGAGAGAGAGGTTTGATGATTCTTATGCTACTAATAGAGCTTCACTTTTGGGCTGCTGTTAGTAATGCTCTACCCATGAAAGACGAGGTAAAGTACTGTTAAAATTATAATTTTATGATATTTAGAAGATCCAACAACAGATAATAGAGAAGTCATCAACAAAGTGAGTGTTGCCATTATCAAATACCAAGTATGGGTATATCAGAATTTTTCCTTAGTTTTTCAGCTAGAGTATACATTACCATAACTGGGACCAGCCTTTGATCAGTCATGGCTCCATTGCACAGATAGGATGATCCTAATTTTCCAATCTAGTTATTTACTTGTGAGTATTGACAATTTCTGTTATATGCCCAACAACATATGCTTTGGGAGGTCTAACCATTAAAGGGCAGTTCTGGTCAACGAAACTCCTGCCTATGTGGGGTCTGGGGAAAGGGCAGACCACAAGGGTCTATAGTACGCAGTCTTACCTTGCATCTGTGCAAGATGCTGTTTCCACGCCTTGAACTCAGTAACCTGAAAGTCATAGGATGACAACTTTACCATTGCACCAAGGCTCCTCTTAGGAGGTCTAACCATTGATAATACAAAATGCCTACCTACTTAGTGGAACCAAACCCCCCCCAACCCCCAATGGAAGAAAACTTATCTGAAAAACATTTAGAAGACATCTCATCTTCCTATTTTACATATCAAAATGCACAATGGGGAAGGTTTGTATTGTGCATTCCTAATCTTCTTTTGATATATATTATGCTTTGGCTGTACTCTGAAACTTGATGTGTAGCTCATTTCAACTACTTGATGCATGCACGCGCCAAGGCAAGTTCAGGGCATCCTAATATCTAGACAACCAAGTTCTTAACAGGCTCCATAATAAGGAAGAGTAGCTTGCTCAAGCAAGCCATTGCCTGTCTCCTTGTCAATTTTTGTATAAGAAAAGGGGCTTCATATTCTTGGTTTGAAAAGCTTGTAGACAATGTTGGCAATGTTTATTGACTTCTTGGATTGAAATTCTCCACTACCCATTTCATGATCAGGCCAACCATGACTGAATTTCTCTACAAAAAGGTAAACAGATAGATACATGGGAGAATCCATTCTAAGTAAGTCTGTGTACTCCATTGAATACATTGTGTCCTCTCCCTTTCATGGAGGATAGAAACTGAAACTGTGTCTTTATTTAAGCAGCGCATGCTCGTCCCTTTCTAGGAGTTATTGGGAGAGGAAACATGGAAAGGAAAGGAGAAAGAAAGAGAAGAAAATAGCCCTTTATAGGGCTGCTGTGTCTGAAGAGGAGCAATGGGAAATAAATATAGGAGGAGGTAACAAAATCTTCCCCAGTATCTTTGAAGATCTCGAGAGAAACATCACAAGATGATTACCCTGAAGAAAATGAGTGTACTCTAACAGCTGCACTCTAGGGTTCACTATAAGAGGTAAGGTGTAGGTTATCAGGACTGCACTGCCAAATCAAGTGCAAAGAAGAGGATCAGAAGGAACACCCCGGCCGCACTATCTACATATAAGGCAGAGAAGAGAGGAGAGAGGTCATTGCATGATAAGGAAAGGGCAATCTCATGATGGTAATGTCAAAATCAAGGAAATACATGATCTGAAAAGTTGCACTTGTAACCCGAGTTCCTCTCAGAGTGGATGATATACGAGAGAGAGAGAGAGAGACTTGCAGGTATGAGTTTAAGGAGAGACTGGGAACTTACTATCTTACATTAATTTGTCCCCATCAATCATAGAGAAAGTTTAGTCTCACTTAAATATATAAAAAAACCATAGCAAAAACAAAATAAATAAATTATTTCTTATGGAAGTGGAAGGGGGGGTCTTGGCACAACACTAAAGATGATGTTGTCTCGTGACCTTGAGGTTATGAGTTTGAGGTGTGAAAATAGACTCTTGTAAAATATAAGATAATACTGTATACTATATATTCTTACGATGAGCCCCTTTTTTGGATCCTGCATATATAAAAGCTTCATGCACTGGGCTGCCTTTTTAATTCTTATGGAATTGATAGAAGAAATGGAGCCCACTAAAACTTTCTTGGCAATTTAGGCGTACTAGTTTGGCCCATAGTTCATCTCCTGTTGTTTTACGTTTTTATGTGGGCCCACTGCAATGGTTCTAACTGCTGACGTGTTAGATGGGCCTGGGTGTTTAATCATTTTCTCGATTTATACCAGCATTCCTCTAGTACTTAAATTCAAAACTTAAGGTGGGTCCCACATTACATCACCATCTGAGGGTGGAGATGACTGCACAATTGATTGATGATAGATATTCATTCAATTGTATCCTAAGGTGATGTGATTGCATTAGATAGTAGCACTCGAATGCAACTATTAATATACCCTAACCCCAAGGGAAATGATTTTTGGGAAGACGATAAAACATGGAATCACAAGAATAAGAAACTGTTGGTCGTTTCGATTATTACAGGAATACATGGCATAGTTTTTAGCCTACGGTTAAGAAAATAATAGTGGGCAAATTCTTTTTTCTGGATGCTTTTATAATTTAATAAAATTTGGCAGACCAAATCCATTACTCAAGGGGTGATAATAATTGTATCAAAATTTTCAATTAGTTAATAATTTTATTGTTTAAGACTAGCTAGCAAGCTTAGGTGGAAATGAAGTAAAAAAAAAGCCATGAAAGAAGGATTGAAGTCCACAAAGAACGACCAAGAAAATGATTCAAGTACCTAGTCGAGTTGGTCAAGCAGCAAATTTCACAACCTAGAGGCCTCCATTCGGACCTATTCACATTCACATCCTCAACCCATCTAGGAAATAATAATAATAATAATAATAATAATAATAATAATAATAATAATAATAGGTGATGAAAACATTTACTAGGAAAATGTTAAATTTTCTATAATAACATTGATAGCAAGATAACTTTCAAAAAAGAAAAAAAAAAAATTTATGGTCAAGATCATATTGCCTTGATAAAGAAGAGCAAGATATGCCTCTGTGGATCAAGAGTATCAATTTAATGTGTGAGCAAGAATTTCTCTAATCAATTATTTTAATAAATATATATGTAACATATAATAAATATATTGGAAATAAAACCAAATACAAACTATGCAAGTATAAAACAGTAAAATTAAGAAAATCTAAATAAAAAAATAGCCTTGTACACAAAGCTCTTGTGTATAAAGGATTCAAAGAAAGGGCACACCACAAAGATCTATATTATGCAATCTTATCTTCTATTTTTGTAAGATATTATTTTTACGTTTTGAGCCCATAACTTCAAGGTTACATAACAATAATTCTACTGTTATTGGAATGCGCTGAAATTAACAATATACAGTAATTGAGAGTGAAGAAACAGTCTACCTATTACCATATATAATATATTCAACAAGCTAGGAAAATAACTGAAAAATATATTTAAAATTAATGTAGTAAAATCACCGGTTATGTCATCCGTTTACGAGTTTAGAGCTTAATTTAAAAGGACAATTTTAATGACCAGCAAAGAGCCATATCTTAGTCAACTTTTGGTCCGGCCCCACTTCTCAACCTAAGGGTACATAGCCCTAGAGGGGTTCCACAACAGAGGAACAAATGAGAGGGAGAGCTGCAAAGTACAGTTTTCTGATTGTATCTCTTTCTTTTTGCCAGGCTACACAGGTCCTAGGGAGAGAGATCTGAATAAAATCATTAACTCCATGACTCATGCTATAGTCAGCCGGAGTGTTCGGGAGATGAAAAGTAGCAGTGGGAAAGCGCAAAAATGATGAGCTTTTCATGATCCGCTCGAAAATCAATGGACCCAAATCAGTGCTTCCATCTCCCTTAGCCCACACTCGATTCAAGAAATTCTTTTGTCTCTAACTTGAACCGATACCTGCATAAAGGGTCCCAGTTTTCAGGTGGGGCAAACCCCCTTTCATTTTCTTCGATCCATCATGGGTACGTTGTGGCCTGAAAATCTCATCTGCTGGAGGGCTCCGGTCTGAGTCTCGACCTGTGCATAGGGCTCAGAAATCGAATGGTTTTGATCACCAAACATGCAGCCGATGTACTGGCATGTGGTCTTGCAATTGATGAGACTATTGGGGAATGGCCAGTCTGAAGTGACGCTTAGAAGAATGGTATGGATCTGCGTAAAACTGAGTTGCCAGTAGGACATACTCCCACGTTGTCATGCAGCTGGCTTATAATTTCTTCCACTACTAGAGGCTTCTCATAGACTTGTCCTTGTCTTTCATAGGCTATCCGACGCAAAAGAAGATGACTCTAGCCGTTTGCAAGCTCAAGATAACGGCTAGCCTTATTCCATAGAAAAGAAATTTGGGGACCAAAAGAGTGGGTCTTTTTAGTCACTGGGCTGTAAGCATGCCTTCTGGTGGGTCGACGACCATTTAAGAAACTATTTAGGAGACCCCACCAAACCTACGAAATAGACATTAAGAAACTGGGAAGAAAAAAAAGGAAAGAAAGCAAGTCCAGAGAGCCAGTTGAGAATAGCAAAGCAACAACCATGGAGAACAGCCTAATGAGCCTGTCACAACAAAATCAATGGCTAGAGACCAAATGGCATGTACAAATCTTAATAAGACAATGAAAAGAAGAGTAGATAGATAGAGAAAACCATCATCTTTACCATTCATTCATTCATTCAAAACTCACTTCTCTCTCTCTCTCTCAACTTAATCATTTCCCCTTGCCTTTTCACCCAAGCAATTCCCTGTAAACCTCCCTTTCTACCCCCTCTTTTGTCTTCTACCCTTTTTCAAGCCTACCTCTGTCAACTTCAGTCCTTCTCTACCGGATATCCTTGTGATCTTCTCCATTGCCCTTCTCATAACATCTCCATGTGAGCAACTCCTTCAAATACATCAACTTTCCATCACTCTTTCATTCACCTTTTCCTTCTCAATCTTCTTGATTCTCCTCCTTTTTGTTTTTGTTTTCTTCCTCTTGTTTTTCTCTGCTCCTGTTAATGGATTCTCAACAATTCCAACAACAACATGAAGACAGTAGCAGCAGCACTAGTAGTAAGAGCAGCTTTCTTTGCAGGCAATCTAGTACTAGGTGGATTCCTACTACTGATCAGATAAGGATATTGAAGGAACTTTACTATAACAATGGAGTTCGATCTCCAAGCGCAGAACAGATTCAGAGGATCTCTGCTAGGTTGAGACAGTATGGGAAGATTGAAGGGAAGAATGTCTTTTATTGGTTTCAGAATCACAAGGCCAGAGAGAGGCAGAAGAAGAGATTTACGGTTGACATGGTCATGCAGAGAGGTGGTTGGAAGTCTGAGGACTCCGCTAATATGTACACCAACATGGCTGCTGGTGGAGTATCTACAATTTATCTTTCATTCATAAGAAGGCTCATTTTATTACTGGCTTCTGTTGGACTTTTGTGATTTTTATTTCATTAAGCAACTTCATTTCTGTATCCACTTCTTTTGAAATTCTTTTCACAATCTCTCTCTCTCTCTCTCTCTCTCTCTCTCTCTCTCTCTCTCTCTCTCTCTCTCTCTCTCTCTCTCTCTCTCTCTCTCTCTCTCTCTCTCTATTACTATCTGTCTATTCCCCTTCTCCCATTTCAGTTCCTTTTGTTTTGTATTTTCTGATGAAATCTTCAATTGCTTATCCAGTTTTTAATAATCCATCCCCTTTTCAGGAGAACCTGCTCTTGTTATTTGATTCTGTTGGATGGAAAATGATATTTCTACAACCATATTTAGTAATGATCCTACTTACTTTTTTACACACCTCCTTAGACGTTGGTAGCTCTTTCACAAATCTTAAATTGCCAATTATGTGAGGATAAACTCAAGAGTTCCACTACGAAACATGGGAGTGCATATAATTCCCTGTTGTATTCTTGAGTTTTTCCTTTTACTTTTGTGGGGACAAATTAGATTTACTCTATTGAAAATGCTCTGATGGGTTTTACTTTTTTTTAAAATTATTTTGAAGCTTCTTTTTGGGTGTTGATGACAATATTGGTTCTGTTGTTTCTGCAGGTTTTTCTTCTCCTTGTTCTTCATCTCCCGGTGAACTTTCTGTTGGCCAGATGGGTGGCATCGGTTGGGGATCCGTACTCATGGAAAGGAGTTTCAGAGTAAGTAATGGAAGTAGGTCTAGTCATGTTTTATTGAGTTCTTGTGAGGAGCCAAAATCAGAAGAATAACTCCATGCATCTAGCTACTTTTACTAAGAATGGTATAAGACCAAAATAACACTTCAAATCGTCACCTATAACTAAGGAAACCTAATATCTTAATCATGTCCTTCTCCAGCTACTCTGAGAGCAAGTAATGTGAAGCAATGAATCATTTCCTAGTTTTATAAAAGTATCAAACTACAAATATAGTTCTAAAAGTAAATTTGCAAAAAAAATCATATCTCCAGACTTGCCTCGTTTTCCTAATATAAAATGCATCCCACAAATATTATCTTCCACGTTTTCCATAGTTCTTACATCCTCGGTCCTCAAGAAGACCTTCTTATCTGAGGGAAAAAGGTATAAAAATAGGAAGCCTATATGAAGAAATTGTTCTTAGATAATTGACGATCACAAATTTGTCTGCTATCCATGCATAAGAACAAGTTGGTCCTATTTTTTGATGATCTAAACGTTTATCTGCTAGCCTTGCTATAGATGAGTGATGCACAAAATATCAACCTAATCAGACAATTGTTAGCCTTTGCTTTTCATAGCGTCCATAAACAAACTAAGGGTTGTAATCGTCAAATGTGGGAGAAATTGTAGCACCCATCCAGAGCAAATCACCGGTTCCTTACCCAAGAAAATGTATGGTCTTTATCATTCAGGCAACTTGGCTCCGCATGTATTTCTTTGATGTTGATATATATGTTCACAAAAGATATGCTCATCCAGCAGATGATAGTCCATGCTGAAAATCTCTGTTCTCTTCTTTGTCGTTAGTTGCTTTTATTATGTTGATATCCTCTCTCTCTCTCTCTCTCTCTCTCTCTCTCTCTCTCATTATAAATAATACTGTTTCAGGCACGCTAAAAGTCTCGTCCATTTGATGATCTTGGCCTGTCACATTATTCTCTCTCTCTCTCTCTAAGTTTTCTTTTCTTTCTTCTCATCAGGACTGTACTATCTCTGGTGGTGGTGGATATGCTAACAACACGCTGGGATGTGTAGGCATGGAATCAGCATCCTCTTCATACCCTTCACGTTTCCACATGACGAAACCAAACGAAATGTTCGTGAAGCCAGCTTCTCCCGACGTTGAAACGCTCCAACTCTTCCCCATGCATGGAGAAGACACTAACAAGCCCGAACAAGAAGACTACTTTCAAGGATGGTATTTCGACGAAGGTGGTGAAGATAGGGACCATTGGCGGACATCTCTCGAACTCAGCCTTAGCACCTTTCGAGCAAATGAACCGGACTCTTAACTTTAACAAGAGTATGGAAGTGGATGTCGTCGTCGCAATATCCTTATCTGGGGCTATGCGTGTGAGGTGCTTAGCTAGTAGGTCGGAAAGCTGCAGGCAGACCAGGGATCTGTGTTTGTACCCGTCTACTGATGATTATCTGTGTGAAAGGTCTTATAACACCGAAAACTTTGACTTTATATCTGTCTCTTTAACTATGGAGGAAAGGTTTTTTGTTCATATTATTTGCCTTGACTACTGTCTAACAAAATGAAGGAGGGCAGGTGCTTGTTTGGTAAACGCACTCTCTCTGGAGCCTCTTCATTATTGGTAATTAGAACTCCAATTTCCTAAGTGAAGGTTATGGTAGAACTTAGATTTTGGATTAAAGAGATGGTACTGCACAGTGTGAGTTGAGTTAATTTGGAGGGGATCGTTGTTGACTCGGAAAAACTTGGAGAGCAAATTTTGAAAAAGATTTGCTTAGTTTGTATCTATGTAAAACAAATCCTTCATTTGTCAATTTCTGATTGTTTGGTGAGTTGTTAGGATGCTTAATGACAAGTTAGAGATTTTAAGATCAGAATCCAGCCTCAGTTTAGACATCTTCGGATTCTGGGCCAGTTACTTGCAGTCATTTTGCTGCAGAGTCAAAGTTGCCGAGTGAACTTGTGGTTTTTTATCTATGGTTGCGCCACAAGAGGAAGCTGTAAATGCAATAATTAACTGCTTAACAGAAAGAAAATGTCCCTATGAATAGGGTGTCAATTAAAATGGAATTTAATTATAGATTTTATCTGATTAATATATAACAGGACTAGTCGCCCATTGCTTTCGACATGGATCATATCTTATGGTCGTCGGATTGGCTGTGGCTATATTTTCCTTTAGCTATCTTTACCGTCAAAAAGAAAGAGCCATATGCTGCTGCTTCTCCTTCTTCTTCTTCGTTTTTTATTAATTCTTCTTCTTCTCCTGTATCTTTGATAAGTTTTTGTGTAATCTACTTTTGCACGAGGGGTTTGGTTGATCTAGCCCGTTCATATGATTATCCCACTTTGGATACACCATATTTTTTATATCAATGTGATTAGACAATTCTAGCATCTGTTTCTTTGAGTCACTGAATGCACGTCATTGTTTATGCTTTATATCGACTTCCTAATTGTATGTCTCCGGTGAACAAAAATACATTTTTCAGAAGTTAGACGCATGCAATCCCGACGGTTTTAATTTGGATTATTAGACGTCTATAGCGCGAGACATCAAATGAACAAATGGATCAGCCAAAGGTCGATTCTTCGAGCAAAAATGGGGCGTCAAAACAGGAACAAGCTAGTGTGGGTTCATGATAGCACTGGATCTGCTTGAACTTGTTGAATCCTTCTCTACGGATTCTCCTGTGGATACTGTAGATTTCAGACTTCACAAGCTAGGAGATGGTTGTATGCACCCAGAATGGGAAGGAATATATATCATTGCCCACTTTGTTGAAAGGAGTCTAGTCTATTTAGGAATAATATGAGGAAGAAAACTACAAATATGAATGTACAAGCATTCGCATGCTTTTGGGTACAGTAGTTTACGCAAGCATAGAAGATCCAGACAGGTCCCACAGAATATCGAGAGGCACAAACGAGATGACGAACTAAAGGAAGGCCTCTTGTAGCCTGTAGTACCTTGAGTTAGGGGAGAAGGCTAGGGTTTCCATCCACTCATGAGGAAGAGAGACAAGCCGCATAGACTGCCGTTAAGGGAGCATACTTTTGGGAATTTGAACCAGAGAAACCAAAAGGAAGGAAGCGTAAAGTGACCAACAGCCCATGTAGAAAGCTAAAGGAACAGTGACTGTGACTTTTGTTCCTAACCTACAGATTTTGGGCCCATGCGCCAGTGGCTGCATGTGATCGAAATCATCGAATTGGATAGGCTAATCGGTGGACCATTAGTCAGTCAATTTGCCACTGATTTTACCTCGATATGATTCTAAACGCTTGATTATAAATGAAGTCTCTCATTCGAGGTTCGAAACAATTGATTTTGGTTGGCTTTACATTGACTTGTAGATAGCATATTACCCGGGTCTGGGACAAAATATATCCAGTGGCTGATTACGATCATCTGAATAAAAATTGGTGCTTGGCCTGCTCAAGATGCAACCATGCATCAGATGAGCAGTTTAGATCTTACTGGATAGAGTTCCGGAGTTTAGTGATCCAAACCCCTTTCCTCTTGGGCAGCTTCTTAGATTCGCCATGTACCGAAGTCCAAAGAGCATCCTCCTACATGATCTGGACGACAATTGCTTTTGAAGAAATAGCAGAAAAAGCTTGACCATTATGAAGTTTAGGTTCATCTACTAACTTTGGGTACCCAGAAAGGTACAAAATGTGAGTGTCCATATTAAATTTGATGTCCAACATATGAGTTTCGTGCACAGACAAAAGAGAGGAGAAAAAGATGATCATAAGGTCTTATCCTCGCGATAAAAGTGATCTCAGTCTATATATTCCACTTGTGTTTTCGGCCTTTTCCTTGAAGTCATGTCTGCCAAGTCCCATATAGTCAAACTAGCCTCCCCAGCAAAATCAGATGCCATTTGTCAACTGTATGGTCTGTATACTGGGACCAGTTTTTTCATGGTGACATCCCACTTTTTCCATCTTATATTTACTTTCTATTGGAGTTGCTTGGCAAGGGAATAACAATTCGTGAATTGACTAATCTACGTATAGTGATTTTCTCTCCTGTTATTTCATTTTTTAGAAACGTAAATTTATTAATTAGGGGGAGAAAGGCCCTCCCAGTGGCCGTACAAATCAACATAAGAGGTGATCACAGCACAACCGAAAGATCAAGTACAGAAGGATAAAAAGGAGTTAAAGCTATGTTGACCATCTAATTCTGCAATCAGTGAGTGATACCCCTCTCTTGCAAAGCTGTCTACTAGATCATTTGCTGAACTGTTATCGGTTGATCGCCTTAAATATGTGGATAAAATTGTCACAAACATGCATGTGAACCTGCCTCTTCTTGAATTATATTTTCCTCGCTTTAGGGGTGCAAACTAGCATGGAACACTAAAGCTTAATCCACGATTGTATCCCTGTGCCTCAAAGCAACTTAAGGACGCAGTGCAATTAAATTTTGGAAAAAATCTGAACTAGGCACCCCTAAACTCAGTACGTAGGGTTCTCTTGATGAAAATGGAGACTCGGTCGGAGGACTAATGAAAGATTGGGACGATGGTGTAATAGAGCTTTCTGCTTAAAGGACGAAGAGGACAATATTTACAACCTAGAAGTACTTCCTGTTATCATAGGACTGCTCATGACTTTTGCTTTAGGAGTGAATGATATATAGGTGGCTTCTAATTTGCCAATATAGTTGACATTACTAATGGTTCCATCTAGCGGCAAAGCCAGGATTTTGTGTCATGGTAGCAAACTTTTTGCCATTAACTAAAAGTAATAATTCCTCAAAAGTAAATAGAATATTAAAATTGAAACAAAATTGTTCATAATTTTTTTTTAATATTAAAATACCTTGTTTACAGTTGTCCCCGTTGGTTGCTCACTTTCTAGAACATCTCTATGATGATCTCATTGTCAATTTGATTAAATAGATGGCTCTAGATGTATGCACTCAAATAATCATTCACCTAGTTATCTCTCATTCTTTTGTGCAATCTACTTTTTTTAAACTATTTTCATAGCTGAGAATGCCCTTTTGATAGTCTAAATATGGTGGATTTGTCTCATTAAATCCTTGAACTTATTCCAAGCTTAATTATAAGCACTATTGGGTCCTCCATTATACACTTCAAACCTCTCCTTTTTTAAATAAAAGATATTAATAAAGAGTCACAACTTGGTAGCTCTCTAGCACGATATAAAAAGATAACAACATCAGCAAAGTGCAACATCCTTCTTTAACACTAAATACAACATAAAAGTACACATAATTTTGACATCAAAATTTTGGGATGAATTGTGAAAGATGATGACTCAGCCCCACAAGGAAGTATTCGTACTCCATTGATTAATCATATTGGACTATTTGGTTCTCATAACTAAAGAAAAGAATGCTAGATGTTGAAAGGTATATAATTTTCTCATTCTCAATATTGAGTCCAAACTTAGATGTAATTGTAAGGTTAACCACTAGCATGTTACAGTGCTCACAACTGGGTTATAATGACACAATTGATTTAATAAAGGTGTTGCCAACATGAGTTAAAATACTTAATTAAGTTTATTTATGTCTTTATCAAGATAAGAAATGCTAGATTTCTTGAGGTTTACCTATTATTAGGATTAAAAATAGTAAAATGATAGAATTTCACTTGTCCCTACTAACTTACGAACAACCACTCCATGATAAACAAGTTATCATAAAAATATAATGTTCAAAATCTACACGAAGTGGATAACATATTAGACTTGAGAAAGTCCTCAAGATCAAGAAAATCTATAATTTTATCAAGTTTGGACTTCATCTATAAGAGTCTCATTATAACATTAGCATTAAGGATCCTAGAAGGTTGTTTTCATAAGCCGTGAATAGAGAAAGTTCTTAATTGTGGTATGATGCCATGGTGAAAGAGTAAAATACATAGAGGATAATAATGAAATCTAAGGGGGCCAAGGCTCTAGGTTATAAATGGGTCTATAAGATAAAAGAGATTCATTTGCAGTTTAAAATGATAAGAATTCATTGAAAGGAAGGCATTGATTATCATGACTTTGATAGCTCATTTTGATTTAGAGGTTACATTAAATTGATGTGAAAACTACTTCCGTGAATGAGGATCAAGTAGAAGAAGTGTATATGAAGCAACCCGAAGGGTTTTAATCATATAAGAATAGAAACCTAGTTTGTAGATTAGGAAAGTCCATATGAGACTTGAGCAAGCTTCTTGGCCATGACATTTAAAGTTCTATGATGAAATTTTCTTCATTTAATGTCAATGAGAATATTGTAGAATAATAGGTAATACCTTATAGTCAATGAAAGAAAATTCATTCAATATATCATAACATCCTCATTGATAGATTTGGTACACTAATGCTATAGTGATAATTCAACTATAGTATTCTTCTACAAAATAATAAAAGTGGGAGTGAAATAAGTATATCTACAAAAAGGACAAGAGTACATGAGAATGTTAAGAATCATTAGGTGATTATTGAGTATAAAAGACAAACTAACGATATCATATCTTACACAAGGCTTTGTATCTAAATCATCTAATGAGCACTTAAATTGTATGAATGTGTTTATTTTGCATTTTATTTAATATAATATGCAATAATAAAGAACTATGTTGCAGATTAAGCAAAGGCATAAAAAATAATACAAAATTTTCCTTAGATGGGTTTTTATTAATTAAGTAAAATTGAATATTTATCTCTAACCCTTCAGGTTGTTACTTATATGAAACAAAAGAAAAACACATTGATTATCCATCAAATTCCTAAATAACAAGTTGTAGGCCTTTGACTATAAATAACAATATCTTAGCATTATTAGAGACATAAAGTAGGAGGAAACGATAGTCAAGGTGCTGCCAAAGAGGTCTTAGTGATTCTAGATCACATAGTTTCCATGATGGCAAGAAACTTGCATGGTATAAACCAGCTTATGAACAAGTTGAGTGACTTGTGATCTATGACTTACGACTTCCTAGACAGATTATATATTTAAGCATAAGGATTAAGTCTTAGGCTTGGCTATGTGAATAATATGTCTACATAGACCATGACTTGGTGTTAAGCCAATAGCTAGCTCAAACCTTTGCGGTCTATCATGCTTGTTAACCCCTTCGATAATGGCACCATAGTTAGGACTAGAGAGGTTTAAGACACATGATGATTAGGTGTAGACATCATTATAATTGACAAAGATTAAAATGGTCTAAGTAAGGACCTTAGGGAGCAATAGTATAAAACATGCGAGTGCTAAATCCTAATTATAAGAACCAACCCAATGCTTAGGTCTTGGAGGGCAAGAATGTAAAATGAGTTAGTACTTGATCCTAGGAATCAAGGCTAGGGTTAGACGTAGGCTCATATCTTTCCTGAACACCCTAAAATGAATTAAAGAATAATAGAGTTTGTCACCTTGAGTGAATTAGGAAAAGAGACTTGAATATATTTAAAAGAGAGAATTTTGAAGTGAGAGAGAGAGAGAGAGAAGTTGACATGTAAGAAGGAACACCTATTTATAGTTTGAGATGCTCAGGTGTTGATGAAGCTTTTTGAAAAAGACTGCCACTGAATTTTCTTGTTTATCTAATGTTAGTTCATTGCTCTAAGCAAAACACACAAAGGAAGAGACGGTGATTAGTGCCATCCATAAGATATGAGGACAACTAGAGCCATCCTCAAAGGATAAGAATGAAAGTGCCACTCTTTAGATAGACCAATTGATGCCATTTTGTTTCGTAGAGTAGATTGTCTAGTGCATTTTGTGACTCAAGAGAATGTGATCACTGCCACTTTGTAGCTTAGAATGATTGACCAATGCTAGTTGACACTATCTTGGCCCTTGATTTTGTAGAATCACATTTTTTGTTGAATCAGCTGGCCTTCTCATGAGGATGGTAAAGTTAAATAAAGTTTTAACTTTAATGATCCGAGTCTTGGTAACCAAGGCCATGCTAAGGTAAGAGGTATCATATGTGAGCACCATAGATCTATGATTGTAATCTTCAATGACTATGATGGAAAAAGACTCAAATTTATGCTTACCCTTGTTAAAGGTTTAAAATTGCAGCTAGTTTATGATTCTTGTCAATTCATATAAAAGAGACTCCAATTTGGCCCTCTAATCATTGAAGTTTCTTAGTGCAATTTCAACTCTTCCTCAAGATCCGTAATATTCAGGAAGAGCTCAGGACAATGATGAGGAAGACTACAAGGATTCCTCAAAATGACTCAATCTCCTCTCCTTTGAGCATATCTTTCAAAAAAGGAATTGGGTGGATAACAAGCTTGCTTCTACAACTTTTTTCTGTTATTATTTAGATCAATGAAGCCATCCTTCTTTTTATATATATTTTGTTCATAGACAACGCTATGTTGCTAAAGTGCCCAGAACCTATATTTAAGTTTGCACCTAATTTCTTTTTGAGTGTGATGAGACTTTTAGCCATGTTGTTTGCCTTTTGTTTTAATTAGTAATTGATATGTTTATATGGGCATGCACATGTTGGGAGATAGGGGGGGGGGGGAACAATCATATGATGCAATTTGTCTTAGTATGGTTGTATCATATGATGTCCTCAACATTAGATGGTGGACTCATATTTTGCAAATTTTTGAAAGATCCAAACGGTTTATCTAATTAGCCCCATCTAAGGTAGGGTATTAGATATTTTGAAGCCAAAAGAATGCATCAAATAGAATGCATGCATACACGAATGAGTAATTGTATTATGCAACTGGTTTCATCATAGTCTCATCATAGGTGTACTAAAAAACAGGTAGCTGCCCACATTTTTTGAAACTTTACATGATCTATATTGTTCACTAAATTTGCCTCATCTTAGATGCTCTTGATAACAAATCTCACTTCTATTTGATCTTTCTAGGTTCTTTGTTTTTTGACCTTTTAAAGCTATATATATTGGATCTTTCTAAGTTCTTTTTATTACCTTTTAAAGAAAAAGAAAAGACATTGATACAAAAAAGCCCCAAAGTACAGGATATCATCTTTCTTTTTCTTTTCTTTTTTGTGTTAGAAGGGCAAAAAATGAAGAACCTTGTGACATCTGATACAAGTGAGGTTTGGTACCCAAGGCACTTGAGAGAGATAAACTAAATGAATAAATTAGTATCTAGTAGAATATTTAATTTTCTAAAAGAAAATACCAATAACAATGTCATTACGAAAGAGAGTGATTTTCTTTGAGGGAAAGGGGTGACTTATAGTCTTTCCAAAAGGAATATACCTTTAAGTGACAAAGAAATTGAATAACAAATGTCATTATTGAAACATGAAATTATTATATATTTAAAGCTTAAAACATAGCATAATTTTTTTGAATGGTTAAATGTAGGTCTATGGGATTCGAATTTATAATCCACAACACACAGATCCATTCATAGTGGTACAATCACTCCCCTCAAGGTAAAAGTGGGAGTTTAGAGTCATCACCTATATCTTTTGCCTCAACAAAATGCCAGGATGAGCCCACGAGATTCTCATTTGATCTTATGCTCTTTTTTAATTATTTCTCATTGATAGCAGTACTGTGGTACTGCTTATCTATGATCCATTGATTAGTGTTTTAAGAAGTTGGGGTCCTTACACCAAGTGCTCTTTGACTCCAGAAAGAACGGAAGGACTGACTGATAAATTTTTTCTTTTCACGCGTGAGTTAAGGGATGACTTGGGATGTTTCCTTTGTATTTCCTTGGACCTATTGAACCTATTGCGCAGACAGTTTTTTGGGCTTTTGGGACATGAATTTAAGAGATGACTTACGATATCTTCTTGGTATTTCTCTGGTTACAAGAGGATTTTATTATAACAATGGAGATGTCTACAATAAACCATAATATTAATTAGCCCCCTAAAATATTTAATGGTTGACCGAAGGAGTTTTTCGATTTATATATAGTAAAGATAAACTGTTGGTACCAAAAATGAACACATCAATGTATGCTCACAAATACAAGTCTATAAGACCTCTGCCTATGAGAGCAATGCATGTTTTCAAGCAGCACCCTGGATCTAATGTGAGCAACAAATGTCATCAAATTATTATTAGTGTTTTTTGCAGATTTGCCATTTCATTTTTACGTTTTTGTTAAAATATCCAAAGTTTTTTATTTTTTTGCAGATTTGTATTTAAGTTTTTGCAAAACTTTGCAAATATGACATTCCGTTAATTTTTCACCATTTTATTTTTTTTAAATGTTGAAAATACCCCTCTTCTCTTCACCCTGTTTAAACATTACACTGAAAACAGATCTGTTTCTGTGTTTTACTGCTGTGGAAGAAGACCGACGGCCATCCGATGAGGCATTCGTGCCCCTCCCCTGCACTCTGCCCGCGACAGGCTTGTTGGGGATTTTCGTCCCCGCCCAAGATCATACACACAAAAAACGCAGAGTTTTAACGTGGTTCGGCCAATAAGCCTACGTCCACGGGAGAGTGATTTCACTATGAAACTGGGGTTTTACAGAGAGGTATACACGGGGTTTTACAGAGGAATGGGGTTCTCATTCTTGCCTTATTCGTATCCCTATTTATAGGGAATTTTCGGGTCTGATTTTCAACCCGTTTTACACAAATTCAAAGGTTGGTGGCGGTGGCCGACGGCGGCGCCCGCCACTGTTGAAGTCAGCCGGTCGGCCGACGGCTGCGCCCGCCACCGTTGAATACGGCGGCCGTCTGAAATGGGTCTGGACCAACAAATCTCCCCCTCCAGGCCCATTAACTGAAGGAGGTTTCTTCACGTATGGACTTTTAGCAGAAGCCCATCCCGACCAATTCTCTGCAACTCTCGAACTTGCTTCGAGGTAATGCTTTTGTCATCATATCTGAACTATTATCGTCAGTATGAATTTTCTCAAGCTCTAACGACTTCGAGTCCAAAATATCACGTATCCAATGATACCGAACATCAATGTGCTTTGACCTTCCATGAAAAGTAGAATTCTTGCTAAGGTGTATAGCACTTTGACTGTCGCAAAATAACGCATACCTCTTCTGCATAAAGCCAAGTTCGTTCACGAACTTCTTCATCCACAATAACTCTTTGCATGCTTCTCACAAAGAATAAACTCAGACACTGTCGTAGATAAGGCACCACACTTCTGTAGCTTTGATTGCCATGACACAGCACCCCCTGCAAAAGTAATCAAGTAGCCTGAAGTAGACTTCCTCGTGTCAATATCACCAGTCATATCTGAATCAGTGTAGCCCTCAAGCACGGGCTTGCTGCCAAATCCCAAACACAACTTAGAAGTACCACGTAGATATCTCAATATCCACTTCACTGCATTCCAATGTCCTTTTCCCGGATTTGATAGAAAACGGCTCACTGTACCAACTGCATATGCAATGTCCGGGTCTAGTGCATACCATGGCATACATAAGATCGCCAACACCAAGCATAAGGAACATCTTGCATGTATTCCTTCTCAAAGATCACTTGTTGGAACTTGATTCTTACTAAGCTTAAAATGAGTAGCAAAAGGTGTACTAACCACTTTAGCTTTATCCATGTGAAATCGTTGAAGTACCTTTTCTATGTACTTCTCCTGAGACAGCCATAACCTCTTATTCTTCCTGTCACGAATGATAGAAATCCCGAGAATCTCTCGCGGATCCTAAGTCTTTCATAGCAAAGACTTTGTTCACTCCTTCTTTAACTCGACCGATCCTTGAAGAGCTTCTTCCAACAATAAGCATATCGTCGACATAGAGTAGTAAGATGATGAAATCATCTCCTGAGAATCTCTGCACAAACACACAAAGGATCTCAAGTAGTCTTTCGATAACCCCGTTGGGTCATGAACTGCCGAACTTCGTACCCACCGTCTCGGGAGCCCGCTTTAAGCCATATAGACTCTTCTTCACTTGCGACATACTTCTCTTTGCCTTTAGCAACAAACCCTTCTGGCTGCTCCATATATATCTCCTCCTCTAAGTCACCGTGGAGGAACGCTGTCTTCACATCCATCTGCTCAACCTCCAGATCAAGGTTTGAGGCCAAACCCAATACAACTCGGATTGAAGACATTTTAACAACAGGAGAAAATATCTCCTCGAAATCAACACCTTTCCTTTGACCAAAGCCTTTCACGACAAGTCTAGCTTTGTATCGTGGTTGTGAAGTGTCACCTTCGTACTTCACCCTGTATATCCACCGATTCTTCAAAGCTTGTCTGCCCTTAGGTAATCTTACCAGCTCAAAAGTGTGGTTGTCTTGTAAGGATTTCATCTCATCCTTCATAGCTGCAATCCACTCTGCATTCTCTTCACTTTCAACTGCCTCTGTGTAACTCTCAGGTTCTCCCCCGTCAGTGAGGAGTACGTACTCATCTGATGAGTATCGAGTGGAGGGTTGACGATCTCTCGAACTTCGTCTCAATGAAACTGCTGGTTCCTCAGTAGGAACCTCCTGCTGAATATCATCAGCCTCTGACGAAACATCCATGTCTTCCGCAGCTTCATGTTCTCCCTCAGCCTGATTATCTTGAACATCAACTGGAGCACCACCATGGTCATTGGTGCCATCTACACTTGGCGTATGTGAAACAGGAACTGGATCTAAATCTGTCAGAGTATCAGAACTTTGAGTTTCTGATACTTTGGCTTTGTCGATGTGTTCAATGGTTTGGTCTTCCATAAAGACCACATCACGACTTCTAACCAGCTTCTTTGCAACAGGATCATATAGCCTGTAACCAAACTCATCCTGCCCATAGCCGATGAAAATGCATTGTTTGGTCTTGACGTCTAACTTGGACCTCTCATCCTTAGGTATATGTACAAACGCTTTGCACCCAAATACCCGCAAATGATCGTAAGAGACATCTTTTCCATACCATAGCACTCGGGAACATCCGCATTCAAGGCAACTATTGGAGATAGGTTAATAACATAGGTCATGTATAGCGCCTCACCCCGAAGGAGGAACCGGCAGCTTTGCTTGAAAGCAAGCATCCGACCCTCTCCATCAATGTCCTTGTTCATCCTTTCGCTAAACCATTTAGCTGAGGAGTCTTCGGAGGAGTTCTTTGATGTCTGATCCCTTGCTTCTTACAATAAGCATCGAAAGGTCCACAATACTCGCCACCGTTGTCTGTGCGAATGCATTTCAACTTCTTCCCCGTTTGTCGCTCAACAGAAGCTTGAAATTCTTTAAACTTGTCAAGCACCTGATCCTTAGTTTTCAAAACATAGACCCAGAGTTTCCTGGAATAATCATCAATAAATGTGACAAAATATAATGCACCACCAAATGTGCGTACCTTCATAGGACCGCATACATCTGAATGTACCAATTCAAGTACGCCTGGCTTTCTGGAAGAATGATGGCTTTTGAAGGAAACTCGTTGCTGCTTCCCGGCAAGACAATGAGCACATTTGCTCACCTTTGTAGCTTTGAGCCCTGAAAGCAAATTCTTCTTGACTAGACAACCTAGTCCTTTCTCACTCATGTGACTGAGCCGCCTGTGCCACAACTCTGAAGAACCAGCAACATCAACTGCGTTCACAGAGTTACTAGGAATCGAAGCTTGCATCACATACAAGCTAGATGATTTCTTCCCTCTGGCAGCCACAAGCGCTCCCTTAGAGAGCTTCCACTGTCCATCGCAAAAGGTACTACAGTACCCATCATCATCAAGCTTTCCGGCTGATATTAAGTTCAGTCGGATATCTGGTACATGTCGAACGTCCTTGAGAATCAACCTTGTTCCGTTGTTGGTGTCCAAACAGACGGATCCGATACCAGCAACCTTTGACAGCCCATCGTTACCCATCTTCAACACTCCAAAGTCACCAGGAGTGTACGAGGTGAAAAACTCCCTCTTCGAGGTAACATGAAAAGAAGCACCACTGTCAACAACCCATCCAATTTCATTGGAGGCTAGGTTGATTTCATTTTCATCACAGACCACGACAAGGCCTGAAGTAGTGGCAGCTACACGATCATTCCCCTCATCATTTCTTCTCTCCTGCTTGGCATTTTCTGTTTTGTTCTCGGCTTTCCATTTGTAACACCGCCTTTTAATGTGACCCTTCTTGCCACACATAATTGCATTCCGCATTCTTGTATCCGGACTTAGACTTACCTCGCTTCTATTATTCTTCTCCCGTCCTTTGATCTTGCTTCTCCTCGATTTTCCGAGATCAAAATCTCGGACCGTGATGTGGTGACAACTTGAGCTCGTCGCCTCATTTCTTCATTTAGAATCGCGCTTCTCGCATTCCCATGTCACAAAGCACCACACGGAGTAGAATTAGCTAGAGAAACACGAAAATTTTCCCATGAGTCGCAAAGTATTTAAAAGCCATAAACCCATGATATCATCGTCAAACCCGACGCCAACATCGGATAGTTGTCGAAAGCATCCTGGCACAACTCGTTCAAGTGGTCGGAAATAGAACTCCCTTCCTTGTATCTCAAGTGCATCGCTTGATTAAGTAGGAATAACTTATTATTCCCTGTTCTCGACGCGTACAAGGTTTCTAATTTGATCCATAGAGTTCTAAAGCATGTATTTCATTTTGAATATGATTCAAAACATTATCTTCTACCCATTGTCGAATAAAACCACATACCTGTTCGTGTTCAAAAGCCCACTCTTCTTCGGACTTATCTTCCGGTTTTTGAGTAGCAAAAACAGGTAGATGTAATTTCTTCACAAAAAGAAGATCTTTCATTTTTCCCTTCCACTTGTGATAGTTAGTACCATTTAAGCAAATCATTTTGCTCATGTTTGCCTCCATAAGTAAAGAAAGAGTACTTACAGCAATTTCAGGAGAAAATCTTACAAATTTGAGAACACCACTGCGTTTGCCAAGAACTGGTCTATCCCCCTTGAAAACCTGCCAAAAATAGGTCTACTCCAGTCGAATCACTGTTGCAACTCGTTACTATTGCAACTCAGCTACGATTGCACTCGAACTGTTGTAACCCGGTACTGTTGTAATACGCTACTGTTTCAACTCAGCTACTGTGCAAATGCGCTACTATTTGCACTGCATCGTTACAACTCTATACCGTTGTAACTCGTATTTGTTGAAACTCAAACCGTTGGAACCCGCCCTGCATCGTGCCAACTCGCATCGTAGTAGTACTGTAGCAATCACTGTAGCCGACAGTAATGATGATGCTTTTACTGTAGCAACATGATGACGTGCGTTTCACTGTAGCAGCAAATGATGATTAATGTAGCAACTGTAGCAGGAACAGTTTTCTTCCTCCTCTCGACCGCCGGAACTGCAAATCCGTTTTCTGCCTCTGTTTCACGGCAGAACCGAGCTCTGATACCACTTGTTGGGGATTTTCGTCCCCGCCCAAGATCATACATACAAAAAACGCAGAGTTTTAACGTGGTTCGGCCAATAAGCCTACGTCCACGGGAGAGTGATTTCACTATGAAACTGGGGTTTTACAGAGAGGTATACACGGGGTTTTACAGAGGAATGGGGTTCTCATTCTTGCCTTATTCGTATCCCTATTTATAGGGAATTTTCGGGTCTGATTTTCAACCCGTTTTACACAAATTCAAAGGTTGGTGGCGGTGGCCGACGGCGGCGCCCGCCACTGTTGAAGCCGCACAAGACCGACTGCTGCGCCCGCCACCGTTGAATACGGCGGCCGTCTGAAATGGGTCTGGACCAACAAGGCTCCCATCCCTGCTCATCCACCCCTCCCGCCTGTGACAGGCTCCCATCCCTGTTATCCACGCCTCCCGCCCCTGGTAGTGCATGCCCAACAGATCAGTGATCCAGATCCACAGTACACATGTTACACGTGGATGCTTCAGGGATAGATTATTGAAAGCAAGAAGCCTACAGACTCCACAAATCATTTCTCATAAAAGATTCAAAGAAATCTAGAATCAAATTCTTTGTACCATTCTTTGAAATACATACCAAAAAGATAGATAGATAACAACAGAGTCCAAAACAGATTGAGTTACAACATGAACTCTAAGTCATAAGGATTTATATTTGGTGAGTCTAAAGGTTCAAAGAACAATGCTTCCAGTCAAACAAATATCCTTAATTAAATTATCAAATTGAAAATTATCTCCATACAGAACGATCCCGAAGCAGCATATACATATCGGCAGAAACAACTGGGAATTACCGTGAAGAACTTTTTGCCTAAAGCCTTAGAAAAGAAAGTTCTAATATAAATCGAAGAGACCAAATACACTAATAATTAGAAGCTGGAATGTTTGTCCAGGATGGATTTAAACTGGGCAAGGATAAGGTTTTTAGAAGAATTTTGGTTAGATAGTGTTTCTCATGCCATGCTTATGGTTAATGAAGGGCGATGAAGTATGTTGCTTGTCATTAAAGAGTGAAAATGGATTTGGGGCGGTAGAGGAGGCAGTTTCAGAGAGAGATTTTGCTTGCATTCTTGAGCTCTTAGGCTTGTTGGAGGTCTGTTTGGGCAGCTGTTATCAAGGATAAAGGAGTTCAGGCAAACTCCTCTGTCATGCCACCTCTCAAGATTGTCACAATCAGAGAGAGGTCGAAAGCTCATAGCAGTAACGCTTTTGAGATATATGGATGTTTTTAGATGGTAGCGTAGGAAAAGATTAATAATACATGTTGATAAGGAAGAACCAAAGAAGATCTGATTACCAACAGATGCATGTGCTGCAAACCTGGAACAACTTAACATTGCATGATGACTAGAAAGACATGCAGTGGTGGCTTTGAGTAGCCTGACATCTATTATGTTTTCTCATATTCTTCACCTCTTGGATCACTTCTTTCACTAAATTACCTGGGGAGGCAACAATAAAGTGATCCTTGGTCAAGGACAGTACAGGGGCTTTTCTACCCAATGGGAAGCTCTACTTCTCAGGCCTCTTAATTCTGATTTCTATGAATATGCATATTGCCATATCTCAAACCCAAAAGTGATTAACTTCAGCTGGAAAGTCATTATACCGTAGAAACCAATAAGCAAACAAGCATACGATTTTCCAATAAAAGATTTACCATAAAAACTTGTATATTTAGATGTTCTAAAGATAAATAATAGTCTATTTAAAAGTACACGTCCGGGGAATGCATTTACTCATTTCCAACTTCTCCAACCATTAACAAGCTCAGCACTTCACGAGGTTTACATAAACATACTTGGACTTTATCAAACATAGAACCCAAATGTCTGTTCTCTCTGTCATGTTTAAACGGGGAGAAGAGAAGAGAGGGATATTTTCGATATTTTAAAAAATATAATAGTGAAAAATTAACCGAATGGCATATTTGCATAGTTTTGCAAAATTTAATGGCAAATCTGCAAAAAGTAAAAAACTTTGAATATTTTAGCAAAAACATAAAAATGAAATGACAAATCTACAAAAAACCCTTATTATTATTGGGTCATAGACAATCAACCGTTGGCCAGAAACCAAACAAAAGATAGATTTAGACGTCATACATCAGGATTGGAGGCGAAGGGGAGCCTTGGCACAATGGTAAAAGTTGTCGTCATGTGACCTTAAGGTCACGGGTTTAAGGTGTGGAAACAACCTATTGCAAATGCAAGGTAAGGTTGTGTACTTTAGGCCCTTTGGTCTGCCCCTTCCCCAGACCCTGCATAGGCGGGAGCTTCATGCACTAGGGCTGCCCTTTTACATTGGGATTGGAGGAGGTCTCTGATTAGGATCATAAATTTACCAAGAGCTTAGGCCGATGATGAGACTCGAATGGTCCTTTAGCAAATCTTTCCAAAGGGAATGGGTAGACCGCAAGCTTGTGTCTACAATTTCTGCCTCTTTTTGTTTAGATCAGTGGCTTCATCAGTCACCTTTCTTTTTGTGAAATTTTGTTAATAAATGATGCCTATGTCATTAAAGTGCCTAGAACCTGTACTATACTTTGTCGTTAATTACTTGTTCGTTGCAATGAGGCCTTTTAGTTTTGTAGTTAGTAACTGATACATAGATGTATACATGCAAATGGTAGGAGAGAATAGAGAGTTTCTATTATAGTATTCTGGCATCAAATAGATGAGATTTATCAGATGAAAGGTTTAGATCATTGAAAAAATATAAGTCGTGGGCCTAACATGTATTTTTTTCAATAAAAAGTCATTAAAGACTTTCTATGAGAGAGAGGGAGAGTATTATGAAGTAGGGTAGTGGGCTTTTCATTTCTTAATAGGAAATGCCATTGCAACCTCATTATGATAAAGTGTAATTTACTTTGAGAGATAGGTGACTTTAGTCTTTCCAAATTCTACTACGAAGCAAAAAAGAAAATGAAAAAATATTATTGTTACAAAGAAAATGAAGCGAGCAAAAGTCTAGTGCAGTACGGTAGAATTGTCATCATGTAACCTTGAGATCACAGGTTCAATGAGTGAAAATAGCCTCTTGCAAAATATAAGGTAAGGCTGCGTACTATTGACTCTTGTGATCCATCCTTTCTCCAATCCCTGCATACGGGAGCTTTGTGCTCCTGGGCTGCCTCTTTTTTTAATGGCGGGGGCTGGCACTCTGTAAAGTATTTTGAGTTGTCCAAGTACAAGATAGGAAGAAACGCTCTCTTCAATTATGTGGCATCCATGACTGGCCGTATTTGTTTCTTGTCAGGCTTTAGATTAACTCCAATCCCGTATAAATTGCTATCAACGGCTTAAAGGTCGCAGTCCACAAGATTTGGAAATTATGTGTGTTGGATGTTTTCAGGATTTTGGGCTTCCAATCCATGATCATTGTGGACTGCCACCCAATCTTTGCCATTCATTTGGTAAACTGCCTGTATGCAGCAGTGCCTTCTGGATATATGTATTGCCATTCAATTACAGATCCCACGAGATCTCTTAAGTTTTTGAAGCACCAATTATATAGGTTCCATTTTTAGCAAAATGCGGCAAGATAAGCGTCATTTATCGCCAAAGTCATTATGTAGTTGAAACCGAAAGATAAAATGCCACAGAATCTCCATATAAAACGACTAGCTAGTGTACGACGCTTACCTTGCATTTTGTAAGAGGCTGTTTCTATGCTTGACTCCAAAACAACGTTGTGCTAAGCTCCCCTTTACATGAAATCTCCATATAAATAGTGAAAAGTGCAAGTGGGTGCCAATTTAGTCAGGACCATCCAACTGATGCCTTAGGCAATCTTAATCCTCTCATTTCTGAAGCCTATATTCCACCTCTCGTTTATACATCAAAACAATAAAGGTCGGGACCATCCAACTGATGGGGACCTCAGATTCATATCGTGTCCATGACAGGGCCCAGAATATAATGAGTTTGATCATTTAAAACTGGGCTCACACTTGCACTTATAGCCGCCCGCTTGGCAGCTGAGTGGGACTGAAGGAGATCTGTAAATGCAGTTCTTTGTCTTACGAAGACCACCCACCAACTTGGCAGCATTTCCATTATAATGGACTGGATTTCAGAGATAACAAGTTGATAGAAGGTTGGATGTATCCACTTTCAGTGAGCATGTCAGTTGCATGACTCGTTGGGATGGTTCTGTAAGAGGAAAGAAATGGTCCCTCTTGTTCAACACTTTTGGAAAGGAGTTCCCATGCAAGACACCTCGTATGTTGAAGAAGAAAAGAAGGAAAGACTTGAATGAAATATGAAATGTAGCCACCTAACCAGTTCGAGGCACTGTTAACTTGCCCTCTACGACTTGCTATCATTTATCATTCTTCTGAAGGCGTGACCCATTTGAATTATTTTCCCTATTATGTTATTCTGGATCGGAGCCGATTGCCAACTGCTACCAATTGAGTGATCCAAACAAAGATAAGGTCTGGTGGGTCAATTTTAGCTCATGCTGTACATGGAATAAAGAGGTGCAAAGGTAAAATTGTCGTTATGTAACTTTGATGTCACAGGTTGAAGGCATGGAAACAATTGCAAAAATACAAGATAAGGGTGCATATTATAGACCCTTATGGTACCCTGTAGGAGTGTCCTGTAGGAGTCCATCCTCAGAAAATTGTGAAAAGAATTTATTTCTTGATTTTTTGAGTAATCCAACTCGCAGCACTGTCCAATGGAAAACTCTTAAGTGGACCCTTCACAGAATATGGACCGTATTAAAAGAAAACACAGTAGAATATTTCGTTTTTCAAGGAAAAGGATCCATTTGAGATGCAGTTGTTCATTGACATCTTTTGTGGCCAACTATTTTGAGGGGCTGCAAATCCAGCCAACAAATTGGATCACTTAGAAAATCAAAAGGTAAGACAGGAGGTATGAACTGCTTGGACACTCAAAAACCCTCTGAGAGTGAACTTCTACTGAGACTCTTGATTCGAGCAATCTTGTAAAGATGCGTGGGAATATTATTTTTGCCAATGAAAATTCAAGAATGGTTGGAGAGATGCAAGTATTAATGTAATTTTGGTATTTTCGTGGGATCAATAAAGCATCAATTTCCATGGATAAGAGGGACTAGTGAATTTTAAGGACGCCAAACAGCCATGTGGTCTCATCTTCTTCATCAAGGCCACACTTTTCATTGCTTTGAAAGGGGAAAGAGGAAGAGATCAAAGTGGTAAGGTTTCTGATGCTGGGCTGGCTGGAGGACATGCCGGTGCAAGGATGATCATTGAGACTCCAGAGTTTTCTTGGTCGGTTGGCATCAAAATCTCCACCGTTCCGCCATCGAACGACTTGGGATGAGAACAAAACAATTAGAAGTACCACCACCAGCTGAGGCTCCTGTCAACCAGCCGCCGGATAATGGTCATAAAAACAACTCCGGCGAATTATACTCTGAGAATCACAGTAAAAGTTGAAGTCTTAACAAGTCATAAGAAAATCATCATAATTTGATTGCACGAGAAACCTAAACCATATCATCGTAGACATAATTTGCAGGATTTAAGATCTTCTATATTATATATTAAAAGAACTGTAGGGTTAGCAAAAATATAAGACATTAATTAAATTAAGATATTATTTTCTAACATATATACTGGGACACTATAGTGGTCAGCATTTTAAATTTAGAAAGTCAAAATCATATTATAGAAAACAGACTACTACTTTTAAGGGACACATGAGAAGTTATTTGTAGTAAAATACATTTAAATTAATATTTAATAAATTAATTATCCCACTAAGCTAATGCATAGTATTTAGTCTGAATTTGGGTCAATGTAATAAATTAATACACTTGCTAAATTAACAAGATAATAAATTTTTAGGATGTGCTTAATGGCCCACTAATTGCATAAACTAATATTTTCAAGTTTAATGACCTCTTTCATATACACATTTAGATTATAGGAAAGGCAGGGATAGACAAATGGATTATTAGAGAGAAAGCTAGAAATAATAGTTATTTGTTTATCTGTTAGAGAGAAAATTGAAAGGATAGATTCTTGTTTACTATTTGAGAGAAAATTAAAACGATAAAAAAAAAAAATAATAAAGGCAAGAGAAGATTTACACAAGCCCGATAGAAATTTTGTTATTGTTAAAGAGGAAATAGCATTTGGAGAAAGTAAAAAAGGCATAACGTGAAAGAATAAATGAGAGCAAAAAAAAAAAAACCACAGACCCCTCTAAATTAATAAAAATAATAAGCAGCCCATGTATATGACATTCAGTGGGCTATCCTATGAAATTAAACCCCCACTCATCCATGGTATAGGGGATTTTACTGTAGTTACAACTCTCTCTCTTGCATGCCATTTTGCTAACACAGGCCTCAAGGGCTTCACTGCTGAGATACTTAAACCTGGTATTACTTTAAGTCTGTCTTGTTAGGTAGTTGTGCCCACAGAATAATTTACATTATGATGTAACTAATATATGGAATTAGTTTCAGGTAATTGAAGTTGCTAGTAATACATTTAGCTGAAGCAACCCCACCCCATCCCACCACATCTCCCTTCAAAATCCAAAGGGCAGATCTTTACGGTTCCGCTTAAGAGTACTTCTACATCCTGTTTCATCCATCTTTAGCCATTGATTTGATGGCCAACATAAGCCATTAATGACTGGTCCTACACCACATATAATGCCATGTTGGCTCACTAAAACAGTGCCTTTGATCAACACATACAGCAGGGCCATGGAAGCAAGAAGGGCTTTCAAGCCTCACTCAGTACTTAGACTCTTAATAGTAATAACATCCGTGCTCAAGATGAATGAAACAGTACATAAACCACACTGTGCAAAGAATCCCATCCCAGGCACCCAACTCACAGTACAAAGAAACATAAAAGGCCAGCCTTGGTACATGAAGCTCCTGCTGGATTAGGGAAAGGGGCAGACTGCAGGGGTCTATGGTACACAACTTTACTTTGCATTTTTGTAAGTGGCTGTTTCCACACTTCAAACCTGACTTCAAGGTCATACGACGACAACTTAACTTTACAGTACAATGACACTTGGAACCACAAAATCAGTCTCATTGCTTACCGCAATCAGAACATGCTAATTAAACTGCAAACAATTTACATGCAGATCTGCACCTTCTAAGATGTCATATATACTTATTTAAAAGCTATTACACTCTTTGATTAATATATAGTAAATGAGAAACATTTACGGACCAAAACAACAGGAAATATGAAAGCTTACAGAAAGCCGAACCGCACAGGAATAACAGACATCTCCCCGGTGCAGCCTCAGAACATAAAGAAAATTATTAAAGAACAAACACCCAAGGCCTTAGTTCTATTTTTTTCTTCTGAATTATTTCATTCATGTTCTATGGCTGCCGCTTGCAGAGAACAAGATCGCTACCCAGGGACAAGTTCATCATCGTGCCAGACAGCCCCTTTGAGCCAAATAATCAATCGTTGTGAGGTCAGGGTGAAGTTGAAGATGGAGGCAAGAGCGAAGAGGAGGAAGAGAGAGGCTCGTGAACAACCGAATTAGAGGAGATGTGGATCGGATTTCCTTCCAGTTGCAACATAATGCTGCCCAGAATCTCCTTCATCAGCAGCTTGAACTCGTCTTCTGTGACCAGTTTTCCATCATCGGCCCGCACCATCTTGAACACCTCAATGATAACCTTGTCCATCTGCAGGAAACGAATCAAAGCTTTTTTTTTAGATCTTATGATGGCAAACCGATTATTTTATAATCTTATAGTATCCCACCAAATCAACCATCCTGATCCCATTATATCCACTGTAAGCGCAACCACAAAAACTGTGGCTAGTCATGTAATTACGCACCTTCTGTTTTCCTATTTCTGGATGCAAATCCATGATAGCTGGGCTTACAATTGTAGAAGATATCGTAAGATGAACGTGCCCATTGCTTTCGGAAAGAAAGAGACTGAATGTACCTGATTGATTGCACCAAAGGGTGGCAAACCAGCAGCGGGGGCCATACCATCCAAAGCCAGCCGCAGAGACTCCTTGGATGCCATTCCATGCTTATCTATAGGCATCGCCTTCCATGCTGTATCTAACGACTGAGGAAAGACGAAAAAAAAGAAAAAAGAAATATAGATGGGGTAAAATGATTAAGATTATTACCGTGAAACTCAGCATTCATGTCATCAACAAGTAGAGTTTTCAACGGGCTGAATATAAAAGCTACACTAGCTGCACTGTGAGGTGCAGTCTGGCAATTACATTTTTTGAAGCCAACCCTGAATGATCCAACACGTTAATCTCATTCGTACAAAATAAGATGTCTTATAGACTAAAAAGCATGTGATTTCGAATGATTCTAACTTCTAAGAAATTGTGTAGTTTACAAAATTTCTAAAATGTCGACTTTTTAGCACAGTTTTTTTTTTTTTTTTTCAGTTGCTTTTTAATTGTTAGAATCATTAAAATCACAAGCTTTTTTAATTTATAAGACATCAAAATTTACACCAATGAGATGAATGAATTGGATCACTCGCTCCAAAATATGTGGTCGCTGGATTGCATATATAGTACGGTTAATTAAGCATTCCTAATATAAATTACAATTTATTAGTATGATAGATATAGGGGCAAATTGTAGTTTAAATCTATCGTGTGATCTTAAGGAACTAAAGTTATATAATATAAGAAACATCGAAGAATCCCGATAGAAGTTGACGCTCAGAAAACGTAGGAGTCCACGCCACGCTCTTGATCCTACACCTTTGTCAGATTCGCAGCCCCTCAAAATGGATGGCTACCAAAATGCTCATGCAACAATTGTATCAGGGTAAGGCTTTTTCCCTTAATATGGAAGACATTGTGTTTTGTTTTTAAATCACTAAAAAAGGCAAGGGTTGTAGCCCTGTGTTTAGTTTTTAATTCACTAAAAAAATCAAAGATTGTAGCCCAACAGGTGGTATAGACTCTTTCCACACTTTTTGAGCATGTTGTCATGAACATGGGCTGCAAGGTCCGTGACGGTTTGCAAAGTGCAAGGAAGGCTTATTTTCCTCATGGACGTACCCTAAGGGACTTATGCTTGTTGTTGAAGATCTATGGAAGAAGGCCTGGTTTTTGGATCATTCATTATAAATATCTAGAAAGAGGAAATGTTAGAGATTTGTGTAGAGTTTTATAGACAGAGTTCTAAAATAGTCCTCCACTATTAGATAGTTGACACTTGTAATAATCCCAATCATCCATTGAGGTGGTGGATAGGGGAGAGTAAGTATATATAGGGGTTAGCTTCTAATATAAGTTCTATTTGAGTAAGTCTCATCTCAGTTTTGGTTAAACTCAATATAGTGAGAGAGTTTCTTTTATGAGTTCCTCTCATTGCATTAGTAGGTGAGTGAGTGTAGCCCCAGTAAGTGAGAGTGAGGGGTTGAAGGCTGACTTATGCTAAGCAAGGGAATTGGGCACCAGTGCCGCACGGGTTTAGCAAAGGTGAAAGTGCGACCCCATGACAATTGGTATTAGAAGAGGTCTACGTAGGAGTTGCTTAGCGAGTATTGGGGAAAGCTCATGGCAACATCATGACAAGTGAGTCAAGAGAGACCACCATATCAGTGGAAGTTCAGAAGAAGTCGAGGTGGGAGAAATCCAGAGACCCATCGTGAAAGTTGGCTTTAGACGCTCAACTTTCAACTTTGGATGTGAAGGTCGGTAAGTTCGAACAGACTCTGTCTAATTGTTTGAACAAGTCGAGTGCATTCGTGAATGCCTTGAAAAGCCTTAAGGACGACATGCAAAGCACGGTTAAGGTGTCTAAGGTTATGGACACTGAGACCATGGATGAAGGGGAGCGCATGTTGGATTGCTTCGAGTCTGTGGAAGGCAAGATGGCCAGTCCACATGAGAAAGTGGCTGGGACAGAGGATATAGAGTTGACAAAGGAATCCATAATGAGTGTAGATATAGCACAGCTAGGCTTATTAGGCCTAGGTGTTGAGAAGTTGCTTGGGCCTAGTGAGTCCTAGAAAGAAGTGGTGATCAACAAGGGTATCAGCACCATTGTTGGCACAAAGGGGAGCGTGCTACAAGAAGACTCCAACATGGGCGAATCCAAGCAAGGTCATGTAGGGAGCACGATGATGAGTAGCTGCCACACTAATGTTCAGGAGGCACAACAGCAAAGTGCAGCAACACAAAGGCGCAAGAGAGGTGACAACATACAGGTGTGCAAGGGTACACACAACATGGAAACAACAAAGCTCTCCAAGGAGCACAAGCATGGCGGGATGCGGATGTGCAAGGGGAAGAGCAAGGCACGGCGTCTTAGAAGAATTACGAGACAACATGGGATGCACCTTAAGTCGAAGCTCGCAACATTAAAGAAGATGTGTCGACGAGAGCATCGACATTATCAGGTGGGAAAGAATGTTACGGACATGCGCTGCAAGGTTCATGACCAAGGTTTGCAAAGCCCAAGGAAGGCTTATTTTGCTCATGGACATGGCTTAAAGGACTTAGGTCTGTTGTTGAAGATCAATGGAAGAAGGCCTGATTCTAGAAGGCCTAGTTTTTGGATCATTCCTTGTAAATATCTAGAAAGATGAAAGGTTAGAGATTTGTGTTGAGTTTTCTAGACAGAGTTCTAGAATAGTCCTCAACCTTTAGATAGTTAACACTTATAATCTCAACCATCCATTGAGATAGTGGATGGGGAAAAGTAAGTATATATAGGGGTTAGCTCCTCATTTATAATCAGATTACTCAAGTGAAGAATATAGGTTTTATTTAAGTAAGTCTCATCTCAATTTTGGTTAAACTCAATATAGTGGGAGAGTTTCCTTTCTGAGTTCATCTCATTGCATTAGTAAGTGTGAGAATGTAGCCCTAGCAAGTGAGAGTGAAAGGTTGAAGGCTGACTTGTGCCAAGCAAGAGAGTTGGGCACAAGTAGCGTACGGGTTTAGCAAAGGTGAAATAGATGAAACAAATGTTATTAGACACGGACAAGATTTTCTTAAAAAATAAACATACATGATTTGAATATATCTAATAAAGGAAGGAAAAGTTCAAAAAATTTCTAAGGATTTCATGTCTGCGTAAAAGTGTTCAGAGCTCATGAAATAAACGAAACATTTTTTTTCACAAAAACTGCCCAAAAAACTTCTAATTAGATAACTAAATGAGCGTAGTTTAGTATTCCTTAAAAAAAAGAAGAAAATTCAGACATGACACTGTCTAATGAATCTTAAAGAATTGCCCTGATTGAGGTCCACTTGGGATCCCATTAGCCATCAGATTATGTTACGTCTATGTCAAAATTTCAAATCTAATCAGATCGTTACCATCCATCGGACTGTCCATGTCCACTGACAGCCCTATCAAAAGGAGATCTCAGGTGCAGATGAACGGCCTCGATCGCCCTACATAAGTAATTCACAATTCCCAGAGTGGTTAGATGCGTCTAACGCAAACATGAAAAGATGATTTCAGACTGGTCGGTGGGCGAAGAAAAAGCCAAAACAGCTAAGTTAATTGCGCCTCCCACTATTACACGTGGGAGAAAGTGGTGACCAATGAGAAGGGGACTCGTATTACTTCTACTTCTATCAAGGGTCAAACCGAGTCTGACGTTATGATTGCCCATTCTACGAGTAGGTTCTACCCACTAGAATTTTCTGTCAGACGCATGCGACAAAAGGACTGAAACCCAGATACACATTCCCTGGTTTTAATAATGACACTCCTCTCGTATACTATTATTACTAAGGTAAAAAGGATAATTAATAATATTCACCCTTAATGTCAGTCTGTTTTTGTTTTTAAATTGAAGAATAGAATTTGACAAATATTTCCTTTTACATTAATATAGAAATTTATTATTTACAATAATATAGACTATCAGATAGACCACTTTGTTTATTAAGATGGTTTTTTGTTTTTTGTTTTAATATAGAGATTTATTTTTATGAAATAATATTAAAATATAATATAAAGAGATTTTAGAAAATATTTTCAAGAAATAAAAAGAGATAAAATTTAGAATGAGATTTTAAGAATGGTTAGAGATGAGAAAAGGACTTAACAAATTAAAATGTAGCTGAAAACTAGAGGTAAATCCTTTAGAGGCCCATTTATCCACCTAATAAGATAATATAAAATTTAAAAACTCAAATATACTCACACGATACAAGAAAAAATAGGATTTTTTATTTAAATTAATATAGAGGTAGTTTGGTCTTAAATAAAACTAAAAAAAATATTATTCTATTTTAGTTCTTAAATTGAACAATAAAGCTAAATGGTTCATTGAAAATTTGCTTACCCTAAAGTTTATTCGATAAGGTACCAAGAAGATGAACAGCTTTGATCGCTGTGTAATAAGAGTTATCTTAAAAGTTTGTTTCATAAGATAGAACACCTATAAAATAGAAAGGGATAGAGTTACGTTATAGGTTAATTCGTTTATATATGTACATATTACAAAGAGTCAAAAAATTATATGTTTTTATATAATAATCCAGGAAAACTTAACAATTATGTCTAATACAGAAAAAAAAATTGGCCACGGGCTAAGTTGGGCACCTATGATTTATTTGTTTACCTTAATATTGGTTAATAGATGAATGGCTTAGATTAGTGCCTTTTATGAATTACTCTATGAAAGATTTGTTGCATCACAACGCCATAAGAGATATAAATCTCCTAAAAATTATACCTTGCTTATTAACTTGGAACTTCTTTAATATTTTTAGTGCCCTAAATTGCCTTGGTCTTAGAGGGTTGACTTCCATGCACAACGACCTAGTGAGAAATATTCTTCCCTCTAAAGAAATCTTCGTTTATATTAATACAGAGTTCTAATTCTGTACATTAATATAAATTAGATAGATGCCTTTGATCATTAAGATGAGATTTGAATGCCAATTAAAAAATAATATAATATTAAAAGATTTTAGAAAAGATGTCTAAAAAATAGCAAGAGATTTTAGAAAAGGATATAGATGACATATAGATTCTAAGAATTAACATACAGCTGAAAAAGAGAGGTAAATCCTTTAAGACTTATTTATATACCTAATAAGGCAAGATAAAATTAAAATATGCTGACATGGGAAGGAAAAATAAGGTCCAAGTGTTTAAAGAAAATCATGATTGACTTAATATATAATAGATAAGAAAAAAGAACATAAGTGCATGTCTGGACCATCAATGGTTATGATTTTATGATTTTGAGTTTGTTGATCAATGATAGAAGGAGAACCTTGGCACAATGATAAAGTTGCTGTCGTATGACCTTGAGGGCATGGGTTCAAGCAATCGAAACAGCTTCTTACAAAAATGCAAAATAAGTCTAATTACTAAAAACCCTTATAGTCAGCTCCTTCCCCAGATCACGCATAAGTGGGAGCTTCGTTCACGGGGCTTGGCTTTTAGTTTGTTTTGTTGATAAATGATAAAAGATAAGAACTCTTGCATTTCTAGAGTAGTACAAAACAAACTTGACTAGCTTACTTACCTTCTCCAATTCAAATTTATTGGATAAGAATCTCCTAATGCTGCTTCCATCGAAGGTGTTTTCACTGTGGGCAACGATCACTGGACGCTCTTTCAAAGAAACCACAATGTTCTGCAAAACTTCATGGAATGCCTCCAAGAATGTCTCCTGAGAAACTGCTTTTCCATCTTCATAGACGCCGAGAGTTTGCAGTTGTGGGTCGATCACATTGCTCAAAACCTACAAATTAAGACGGAACAGTTTACAGGCAACCCACGATTGCATCGACTGCAGTTTCGGGATCTATTGGCCCAACATCCATTGCCATTTGGATGATTCTACAGTTGCCAAAATTTACTTTTGATCATCCAGCTAACGCGGACAATCAACGGTCCAGTTGACGTGGGGCAACTAGGTATGGATGTTGGAGACATCAAATGAACGGGCTGGATCAAAAGGACCATCGAGATGAAACAAGAAAGTGCAGGAAAGCAGGAGGACGTTCAAGTTATGAAAATGTTTAAATTACCCAAGAATCATAAGAAGGTGGCATGCCATGATCAACTGTGAGTTGCCCCACTGCCTTGATGATGTGGTCGCGTAAAGTGCCATCGGATGACTCCATCTGAGAAAATATTGCCACTGCCTCAGGATGAAATCTTGCACTCTCAGTGAATTCATGGAGATCTTCACCGTCGATCCTTAATATCACGACTGGATCTCGCTTCAGCCCCGCAGCCATGCCTAGAAGGATGTCTGAGAGAACTTCTTTAAACTCAACCCTGCCTACTTCCTCTTGTTTCCCATGGGTGAATTCAGTCAAAACCTTCAAATATCAATGACAGAATAATAATTAGGGACAGGCATGATAAGGTCTTGTAAATTGGACGCAAAACTGTGATGTTTAATCTCTGGACTCCTATAAACTGAAGCCAGGAATCAAGTTATAATCATCCCATGATATTCTCTATAGTGAAAAGTTCTCCTCCCTCTACCAGTAGACGTAGGCTAAATTGGCTAAATTCTGGTCTGTCTATATTTCTGTGTTTGCACTTTGATTTGTTACCCCGAAAAAGTGCAATTCCACTTTTGGTGGGAAAATATTTTATCCTAGTTTTATGCAGGGAATTGCTTTTATGAGATAAATCATGTCATGAACTGCTTTCCCACAGTTGGTGGATAACTTATTCCGGGAATATGTTCTGTGAAGGATAATAGAAATTTCAACAAAATAGATAGAAGATGAGAAGGAAAAAAAGGGGGTGCATGAAGCTCCTGCCTATGCGGGGTCTGAGGAAGGGGCAGACCACAAGAGCTTATAGTGCGCAACCCTACCTTGTATTTATATAAGAGGCTGTTTCTATTCCTTAAACTCGTGATCTCAAGGTTACATGACGACAACTTTTACCGTTGTGTCAAAGCTCCTTGTGATAGAAGATGAGAAGGAAAGAGGCAATAATAACCTTAGTAGTGATAAAGTTAGGGAAGGGGTTGAGAAATCTAATAGGAGCCATTCAAAGTAGAAGGTAAATTATGTCCCCTATGATTTACAAACCTCCTATTTGATATTGACGCCCTCAACCATCAAAAATGGCAAAAGTACAGCAATAATACAAGATAAACCACGTTTTGTGTGTTTCAAGTAGTAATAATAATCCAAATGAGAACCAGAAATTGGTAACAGAAAGAGCCTACTCTACCTCCATTATCCAAGTAGAATGTCATCAAAAAATAACTTGCAGAAGAAAAGAGATTACAAAGAGAAAAATAAATAAAGAGCATAATTCTCTGGTGGAATATAGCAAGCAAGGCTTGAAAAGTAATATATCGAATAAAACTGTTAAAAATTAATACTTAAATAAGAAAATTACATAACTCAGAAGACATGAATTCTGATCTCAATGTCCCAAGCCTACTAAATAACTTTTCTTGTCTAACTTAGCAGGAAAGTCTACCTTTGAATTAAAAAAAATAAAAATTCAATAAAAAGGTAGAACATAGCAATAATTACAACATTATATAAGAAATCAGAATTACAAAAAAAAAAAAAAAAAAACACTATGCTGACTTCTGATCTCAATGTCCAATTATTCTTCGTGTAACATTGTTCAAGAAAAAACACAAAATTTAAGTAAAATAGAATTGCAGAATTCTACAAGGGAGTCATGAACAAGAAGAAAGAAAGCAAAATTGTTCCCACAGAAGAAGAAGAGTGAAAACCAACAAATGGGTTTTCCACAGTTCATCCCAAATAATAAAACCCATGTCACCAAATCTTGGAAAACCATATAAAAGAGGGAAAAAATGTGGATCCTAACTAAAGAACATATAATGATATGGAAGAACAGAGAAAAGTGTGGAACCTCATTATAGATATGATCAGAATCAGACGATGTTCCCTGAGCAGGAAGTCCCAAAGCAGCTCCAATATCAGCAACAGCAGGCTCAAGTTCTTTCACAGACAACTTCCCATCACAATCTCTGTCGAGTTCCTGAAACTTATGATCAGCAAAGCTACTGAAAGCCTCCTTGTTCTCCACCAAATTTCTTATATCTGAACCGTCCAAGACTTGCCCACTTTTCTTCTTTGCAGTGCTCGCCATTCGTTCTTGCAAACTTTTTTCGTTGGTTGTTTGGATCAAGACTATTAATGAAGAAAGAGAGCTAGAAAATCCCAGAGGATCAAACTCGTGAGTCTTTCTGTGTGCTTCCACTCCTTTTGGTCTTCTTTTCTGGTTTTTCAGCTCTCTTTTATGCGGGTTCTCTGTATGTGCATCCCTGATCTTTGGATAAATAAAGAATCGGCCTTTTCCACCACGCAATCAACGGTTGGGACACGTGGGGCGGTTTAGGTTCTTGCGGGGAAAGAGCGATGAGGTTCCTCTCTCTCTCTCTCTCTCTCTCTCTCTCTCTCTCTCTCTCTCTCGCCTTGTGTTTCCTCTTTGGGAATTTGCTGGTTGAAAATTCCGACATGTTTTTGTTTCAACATCTTTGTGCTGAATTTCTTAAGCTAGGACACGTGTTGCCTACAGGATCTGGACGGTTCCGGGGCCCTGCTTTCTTGTTTACCATTTCCTCAATCTTCGTCTTCGTGGTCCATATTTCTTACTTAGCTTTATATGGTCGGGTGCCGGCCAAAGGTACAGTTTTGTGCTGTCGGCTAAAAGGTGTACTTAACAGGTCTTAATTTTGGGAAGCTAAACCACTAATCCTTTTCTCTTGGAGAATCCTCTCTTCAATCGTACTCCGGGGTAGAATGTGAGAATTTGAGTTAAACAACTAATAGTAATGAGAAGGGGAGCTTCGGTGCAACAGTAAAGCTGCCGTTGTGTGACTTTAAGGTCAATGGTTCAAGGTATAGAAACAATCTCTTTCAAAGTGCAAGGTAAGGCTGCATACTATTAACACTTGTGGTCTACCCCTTTCTCAAATGCCTCATACACGGTAGCTTTGTGCACCAAGGTTGCGTTTTCTAACCAACTATAATGAGTTAGAATTCATCTCTCACTTATGGTGACTGATTGTAATTATAACATGAGAAAATTCCCTCTCAGGGAATTCAATGTTAAGTAATGAAAGTGCATAATCAGCGGAATCAAGTTCTTGGAGACGAGTATCCTAATTTACGGGTGCCAAGTGTATTAATTAGAAACACATGGCTCAAGTTCAAGATCTAGGCAATTCTTGGTGGGAGTCATCATATGTTCTTTCTTGGGTGCTTTAATTTCTCATTTTTTCTTATCCATTTTGTCAATCACCATGGTCCAATAGACACCCTTCCAGTAACATACAATGAAAGGGAATACACTCTTACCTAATTCTTGCTCCAAGAGTATAAGTTAGTCTGTCGGCTAAAATAACTAGTAGGGTTTACATTTTTTATGATCCAAATTGTTCATGTTCTGAGCTTTGTCTTAGATAGTTCATGCTCAAGAAATCTTTTACATTACGTGATCCTAGCCAGAATACTGTTACCAGGTGTACAACTGATGACGGAAAAAGTTTTGAAGATACTAAAATCCTAAGCAAGCGTAGGGTTCAGATGGTCCCACGATTGAGACCCCCCCAACCCAAATTAAAGCTATACTTTTTGTTCTGGCCACTGTTACCAAATAAAACTCCACTTCCACCACCTAAACACTAGTAAAGAAAAAGAAATATTTAAACACCCTTTATTTGATGAATTTATCCTGTTTGGCCATTTTTTCCTAATGAAGGAAGGTCAGTCAGTTTCAGTGATTTTGATGTGTTCATTTGTTGGTTTGCCTGGTAGAGTTGAGATGAGTTATAAAGTTAAACAACAACAAGACCAAACTAATAACCAATTGGAATGTTAGGATCGAGTGGTGCATGCAAGAGAATTTGGGTGTGTGTGTGTGTCTTCCGCTTCCAACCGTTTTGGAATCCAAAGATAGTGATTTGGACAATCAAACTGACAGGCTCTTCTCGTACTTTCGTCTGATAGAATAGGATGGATAGTTGTAGGGCTCAACACAAGCCACGGGTTGAATGAAGATTGGAGCTAACGAGTTGCAGGCGAGCGAATTGACAGATTAATGAAATGGGTGTAGTGAAAAAGGAGAGACTAATGACAGTGGAGTCAGATGTGATTGGATTCAGAAGAAGTAGATGGAGAGGTTTAATAGATAACAGCATTCTAACGGAAGAGATCGAGATGGGAAGGATTGGAGAAAAAAGCGAATATACACTTCTCTTGCTTTAGTTTAGAAGGATTTTTAAAATTAACCATGACCTGTGTATTTCAATCATTTTAGTAACTAAATGAAACTTAACAAAACGCGTGGTCTAAAGTGTATGGTCCAGTTTCCACATGGGAATTGCACTGCTAGCACATACCAGTGTTACCCATGTGCACTGCTGGGAGAAATCTAAAATCCATTGCAACAAGGAAAATCAGGCTAGAAATGAAGTGGTTTAGGTGTTGGACATCAACATCGATCCTTTGTTTCTCATATTAATTTCACCTTTCAGGGGAGCCTTGTTGTCGTCGTATGACTTTGAGGTTACGGGTTCAAGGTGTAAAAAGTCTCTAGTAAAATGCAAGATAAAGCTACATAATATTGACTCTTGTGGTCTGCAGCTTCCCCAGACCCTGCATACCCTGGAGCTTCATGCACTGGGCTGCCGTTGTTAGTAAAGTGAATGCCTGATTATGCTGTAGAAGAGCTATAGTATAGTAGTTGGACCACTTCACATTGTTTTCTTCTCTCCGATCTCCTGCTAGAAAATGGCAAAAGGACTATCTCTGCTGTTTCATTGCCTTCTATAATGGGTTCTGTGACTTTGTCCACATGTTTTAAGTCTTTGTCAAGTGTTAGGTACAGTTCCTTCGAGCAAGAATTACCAAATATGAGGTGAAACCAGAGATGTTTTTCTGATTCACACACCTTTGAAAGAAAGAAACCAGATACGTTTTTCTGATTTGCAAACCTCTGTTCAATCTCCGGTCTTTATAATCAAGTCTCATGTTATTCAGCGGACTTAGGATCATGGCTTAGGTACCCAGCATTCCGTCACCCATTTCTTGTCCAACTGGAAAACCATCCTCTCTGGGAAATTCATCTACTAATCCCTCTCCTAAATGGACTCTACCCCATCAAACCTTTAAGCATAATTCGATATGGGAGAGAGTGTTTGAATTGGCAGGGCCTCTGGGGATTACTGACTCCACTATGGATGAAGTTGCCGCTGCATACAATGCCTTAAAAGGTGTGGAATGTTCAACCTTGAGGGAGACTCCAACACAATCAAGTGGATTTCTGAAAATGAACAAGCCCCTTGGAGGGTTGCTCAATGATGGATAGATCCACAAATCGGATTACAACATGTTTTTGGATCAACCAATGCGGCAGCTGAGAAACTTGCTAAAGAGGGTACTCAATTGCCTTGGAATTTTGGATGCCCAACAGGGTGAGCATGTTACTGCTCAATTTCGACTGTGATGGGGGATAGCGCTTATCTGGAGATGATCTCAGCTCCTCCGTCTGATGAACCTGACACTGCTGAGGAGTTTGTCTGCTGCCTGTGACAGAAACTAATGACATTTGACTGGTCTGGGTGCTGTCCTGCCTCTCGCTTGTTGTATTGCCCTATTGCTATTCTGGTTTCAGAGGAACATTTTAATCCTCTCTTCTTGTGTACGACTTTCCCCTACATTTATGTAAAGTACCATTACCATCCAATACAATGGAAAACGATAATAAATTGTTGGGTAAGTTTCTGTGGCCTATTTACAATGATATGGACTTTCATCCAAGCCAAGAACATAATTTTGTATTAATCTATACTAGGCCTGACATGGACTCTCATCCTAGAAAGAACATAGTTCTGTTTTAATCAACGGGAGAGAGGCGCCTCTTTTAGCAAAACCACTGGGCAACTTGGAAGGATATATCCTTCTTCTTCACCGCTTTTATGCAATCTTTCATTCTCTCTCTCTCTAATATACCTTATTCCAAACCACCATAAACCCAATAATCCCCCTGCTTCTCACCATATATTTGATTCTGTAGTTCCTCTTTCCTTGGCTCTCCGCCAAGAATCCGTGGTGAATCAAATGATAAAACGTAGTGTTGATGGCAAGGGTGATGTGGGATATCCTATCAGACGTGTTTCTCATCTGTTTCGTCAGCTAATTGAGCTCTTTTCTGATCTTATAGGTATTGTTTATCAAACGGCCAAAGGACCCATTTTCATATCTTGTTTAATGTTCAGCAAAACCCCAAGACATGTTTTGTGAATGGAAGGAGAGGCCACAAACAATTTTGTTAATCTTTTGTGGTGGAGGTACGAAGGTAAGTCTTGGCACACTAATAAAAGTTGTCGTTGCGGGTTTAACGTATGAAGACAATCTCTTGGTAAAAAAAAAAAAAAAGGTAAAACTATATACCATAGACTCTCGTAACTCCCAGGGTTCACTTCTTAGGACCCTTCATATGTGAAAGCTTCGTGCACGTAGAGGAATGACATGCTAATGAGGCATATGATTGCCCGGCTGTTCCAACTTTTCCTTCGTCTAGATTTGATACTTAAGATTCCATAGTTATCTGTGGTATGAATAAGACAAATGGTAGGCACAATAATCGTTCGGATCTATGTTGGTTTCTTCGGGACTGACATATTTGGCGGTAAGGGGTGATTTTTCTGGCTTAGTGCAATTGTTCATGGACTTAGATAGCGACATGTCGAGGTCAGCCAAGTTCCTTTTGGTCCAAAGGTTATAATTGCCGGTTGGCTTTTGTTGACTGGCTTGAGTTGATGAATTGGTTGGTTGTCGTCGTGGGATGTGTCCTGCGAATGGTAGGTGCGACTCGGAGCTCGAGAGGGAAAATTTTGAGAGGAGGGCATTTGTGGATCTACCTGGGCATAGGTTGGTAGTTGCTGTGCTGAAGGGGAAAAAGAGTTTAGTAGACGGGGGAGCCATAGTTTGGTTCGGTTGAGATGGTTTAGGTTTAAGGTGAATATTTTGATTATTGTTGGAATTATGAACTAAAAAATAAAGAGAAAAATAAAAGAAGAAGAGAAAGAAGATGATCACTTGGAAGGGATTGGACCTCCTATTTCAAGTTCAATTCAAGAAGAACCTAAATCTCCAAACCCATAAGGGTCCAAATAAATCTTTTGTCTTTCATTTCTTTTGCTTGAAAAGCTTTAAATTTATGTATAACAACCTCATAAATTTCTAATAAGAATTTGAATAAGGAAACTATTCAAAAAATAACTATAATTAGGAAAAATCTTAATATAACTTGAATAAAAAGACTTACTAGCTAAATAAAACAGGACTCCTAATTAGCAACTAACCGTGCTATGTTAATAGCTGCACCCTAATTGTTTGATATCATTTTGTTCCATGAAATAAGCATTTTCCTCAAGGTCTACCTGAATCCCACATAGTGAAGCTGTTGTGGATGATAAGATCTTTATTGTCAACCCTTATCCACAAGGTCTTCTCTAAAGATAGATCCACCATTGTTGATGAGGTGTTAGATCATAAAAATATTTCCATAAATGATTGCATTCAACATATTGACATTTTTTAGATTAGAATATGTCGTATGTCTATGAAAAATCTCAAAGTCTATGGATGGCACATCTCCTTTTGTTCATTGCTCTAAGATTGCTATTAAAAGTGGTTTCATCTTGTCATCATCTTCTTCTATCATGGATCTTGAGAATTGTTTCAACCCCATGATTGTTGATTTGTTTGCTTTGACAAAACATTAATATCTCTTTTCATAGATAAGAGATTTGCTTCATTGAGCATTGGATCCATCATTAAAGCAGAAATTTTAGGATCATATGCCAAATCACCAAAGTTCACCAAAAACTTTCATGGATTAGATGCTCTGCTACCATTTATTATGAACTAAGATATAAAATTAAAATTAAAAGAAGATGGTCATTTCGAGAGGATTGGACCTTCTATTTTAGGTTCAATTCTACAAGAACCCAAATTTCTTAACTCATAAGGAGTTAAATAAATCTTTTATCTTTCATTCCTTTTACTTGAAGAACTTTCATCTATATATAACAATTTCATAAGCTTCTAATAAGAATTTCAATAAGGAAGGAAACTATCTATAGGAATAAAAAACTATCCTGGAAAGTAGCTACAAATAGGAAACAATCGAAATATAACTGGAACTTGAACAAAAAAAGACTTCCTAGTATAAATAAAATAGAACTTCTAATTAGCAACTGGTTGTATTATGTTGATATTTGCACCACTAATTGATTCATATTAGTTATCTTACTTGACACTAGCTAGGGTTCTTCTTGGTTTATGTAGCATCATGTAGCCATCTATCATCAATCTTATATCAACATCAAATGGCTTTGACGTAGGTGAAAATATCAATGCAATTATACACACATAACTAACATTATTTACTATATGTCATTTTATACTAATATAATGTAAGTTTTCTCAAATTTTATCTATTGAATGTGTATATTTTTTCATTAATGACATTGATGATGATGGTTTTGTTTTGCCTATTGGTTACTTAACATAGGACCACACTAGGTGGAGTCTACTTTTGAACTCCACCTAAGAGATGGCTAATGACATGGATGACTTCATCAATTACAATCACTAGGCATGTCAAGATATGCCCAAACTGTGTATAATCACCCTAGCAATCAAACTAGATAAGAATAGCATCATGTGGTAATTCAACTATAGCTGGTTGTGAAGGTGAGGCTTCATTTGGCAGATTTGAGGCTTTTTTTGGAGCTTCAAGTGGATGGATGACGATGCAAATTTCTAAGGTTTGGAGTTCCTCAAATGAGTTGGAAAGAGGAACTATGGTGATCTTATTAGAAAAGGCCTTGGGTTGTTTTCCTATTTTTACCTCCAAAGTCTTGCCATCAATGAGATCATGGACCTTATTCTTAAGGACATTGCAATCCTCCATGGTATGGCTCATGAGCCTAGAATATGGGTAGTGTAGTAGGTTAATGACCATATCGAACTCTTTAAGTGTTCTAAACTTTGATAACTTGAGGTGCTTGGTCTCCCAGTGTTCTTTGAAGATATGTAGAACATTATAGTTTGAGAAATTATATTTCCTTTGTTGTCTAGGAGAGTTAAAGTTATGTCATTATTGGACCTTCTTTTCTCCTTGTTGAGATTAGGAAGAATTAGTTAAATTGCACTGTATGAAGGCTTTGTTATTACTCTTTTCTCCTCCCTACTTATAATGATGAGGATACATGGTATTTGTTACACCCATGTCCTAAAGAGTAGATTAAAATATGAAATGGTGCATTAATCTTCCCAAATATAGTGAAATAGGACAACCAAAGTGAAAATTTTATGAAAAATCAAGTAATTAAAAAGTAAAAATCAAGAACATTGAAAATTGATAATGAAAGGTCGTTCATTAGACTATGCTCAATGAGAGCTTTCCAATGACACTAAGAACGTGTGAAACGGAACCAGGACTCATAGATCGAAGAGTTTTACAATTGATGTGAAGGGGGTCCAAATTGATAATGGGATTCCCCCTCTAGCTAGCATGACCCAATGAGCCACATGGAAATGGCTTGACATGCGGGAGTTCAACTCACTATGTGGAGCTTTGGTACCTCGCATTAAAGATGGCAAGAGACGGGGGAAAAGTCCCTGCCGTCGACTTTTTCCCCATTCCCCAATCTCCCCCCTTTTCTGATCAAGCCCCACACACACCCAAACCTCAGCTTTCCCCCTTCTTTTTGGCAGTTCTCCCATTCCCCATCCCTTAGATCATCCCACTCCATCTCTCTCCCTCTTGTTTTTGCTCTGTAACTCACCATGCCGGCAAGGGTGGAATGGACGACCACCTAGACCATGCAATGAACTCCACCCGTGGCATCTCATGCACAGTTGATCAGACAATAAGTAAGTCCGCTCTCCCCTGTTTCTTTTTTTCCTCTCCCTTCTAGCCATTCCCAACCACAGTTCCTTGTTCCTATCACTGTTATCTTAAGAAAACTGACGAGTTTAAAAAATACAGTTTATAGAATGGTATTTGATCAATGATTAGAACATTCATTGTGTTTCTTAAGGGATTAAGAGTAAAACACCCCTGCTTTCAAGAAAATCCATCAAGTAACGACTCCAAAAATTGAGAAAAACAGTAAAAATGGTGACCTTAAAAACCATTGAAAAATCTAGTTAAAAACTGTGGTTTTAGTAGAATTTGAAAGGGGCAACAGTAGAAAACAAAAATTCAGCCAATTTTGAGTATTCTCATGTAAAAATTTCACAAAAAGGTACTATTTGTGTCCCTGGTGACGACAGGGATCCGATCACCTTCTCAGCGACAGTGACATTTTCGGCGAACCTCTAAAAATGTGAAATTTTAAAAATTTTGTAATTTGGATAAATCACACTTGATCTTTTCATCCATGAAGACCGATCGTTGATCATTAATCAATTAGTCCTTGAAATTGTGATAAAAAAACTTGTTAGTGCATAGGGAAAAACTGAGATCTTAGCATCCGACCATTAAAAAATGATTGAAAGGTAGATCTTGGTAAAATGTAACTCCAATTACCCATCAGTAATAAATTATCATTAAAATGACGAAACAATTATGGACAAATTGATAGGAGATCCTATCTAACAGTCCAAAACTTTATCAGGGATGATCAAAGGTCAGGAAAGGAGATCAGACAATAAATTATGGTTAAAAGCATTGAATTGTGGAATAACTTACCTAAAATGCTAGAAATTGAAACTTTTAGAGGTACGCGCTCAACCTAGACCATTGATTTAAGACTAATGGTGCTGATGTAATTAGATAGCGATCAATTGGTGTACAATCATCGATCTAGATATATGAGGTTAGATCAATGACATTATGTTAAGTGTTTAATTTTGGTCAAAATTCTCCTAATTTAGCATTCAATTAGATCATTTTAGGTCCTACTTTTTAAACATTGAGGACAATGTTTCTGTCAGGTTGGGGGGTGTAGAATTCTAGCAAATTTTAGTTTTTTTTAGATTTTTAGGTGCTTTCCTTGTTTTTCAAAAAAGAAAAAAAAATGAAAATTTTTAGGTCATTTCCTACACTATGATGAGAATTGGATTTTCTGAAGTATAATCTAGAAAACTTTAGCTTATTAATGGAATTGAATATGATTAATTCATCTTTTTACTCATTTTCTAAAGTATTCTATGAAAGCAAAGTCTCATATCACATCTGTACACGCAGTTGCATATAGATAGTCTAGATTGATAAAGTGGCTATAACTTAGAAATTCTGAAGAAATTCAGTGGAGACCTATAACCTAAGTGAGTTTTAGAGCCATTCATTTTTTTTTTAGAGGTTATAAATATTCCTAATTTTCTTCAGCGTGCTTAAAGAAAATTGATCCCAAACTCTTTAATTTGGCTAATTACCTGAATAATTACAATATTATCTTTAAAATTCTAGAAGTTCATTAAATTTGATGGATTATAGGAAACCTAGAAAATGATTTAGGCCATCTTTGTTGTTAACCTAAAGACATAAAGCCTACCCATAAAGTATTGTTACCACTAGTTAGCCAACTTGAGGCTTTTATAAAGCTTTTTCTTTTGTCATCCAAATTACCCTTTACCCATATTAACCCAATATAAATTATCCATTACCCATTTTCTTTGAAAAATAAGTTAGAGAAGAATGAAGAAATACCTTTTAGTTGCAATTAAAGTTGAAAAGTGGATATCAGGAAAAGAAATATTCTTCAAAGTGAGTCAAAAGTACTGAAAAAGAAAGAAAAGATTCTAAAAAAAAAAAAAGAAAAAAAAAAGTTTGAAGAATACAAAGAAAAATGGAAACAAAAATATTCACTTTAGGAAAAAAAATCAAAGAAAGAAAGAATTATCAATTTTAAAAGAAGACATCTACTTATTTTTTGAAGAAACTTTGAATATCCTTATACCCTTTCTTTGGTACCCTATCCTAAGCCTACGTTTCGTCCCAATTAAAGACCTATTGATTCTAGGATAAAAATAGTCTTGATGAGGAAATGAATGAATAGAATCTAAAAGAGTGGTATTTCTAAATACTCAAAGGTAATGGCATCCATTCCAAAGAGATCAAAACAATAAAATTTCTTAGTAATTCCCATTTTTCATGAGTATATGTGAGAAAATTTTGCTTTTATTGACTCAACTCACATAATTAAAAGAGAGATATGATTTGAACCCTCTATCTGAGAGATTTTGTTTCTAAGCGTATGTCATTAGTGAGGATTGAGGTGAAAAGATATTTCGGATGGAGTTCAAAAGTTAGAAGTTTACTTAGAGATTAAGATGATTCTATATGTAAACTATACATGCACACACTCACTCTGAGATTTGAGCTTAATTGGAATTATTTTGGCATATGGGTAGGGTTTTGAATTCTTCAGTCATTTTTATTAGTATGCTAAAGTGATGTGATTTATTGAAGATAATTCTCTAAGGAAAAAGAGGAGTTGACTTAAAAATAAAATTTGAAATCTTGAAATTTGGTTTTTCGCATATTTTGCTAGGGACTAGCAAAATGCTGGTTGGGGGTGTGTTAAGTGTTTAATTTTGGTCAAAATTCCCCTAATTTAGTGTTCAATTAGATCATCTAACCGTTCAATTTTACAAAACTTAGCTTGATTTTGAATTTAAATCCAATGGACCATCCAAATCTTAATTTTTCAAAGTCAACGGTCAGATGATCATTAGAACTCATTAGATGACTAATGTACGGTTCAGATGAGTCTAATTTAGTCTATTCTTTTGCAAATCAACCAAAGGACTTACGGACGGTTGTGATTAAAAGATAACGGTGCAGATCATCTTAAAGGGCAATGGATGGACCAGATCACCCATGGAGATGGATGGAATAGAAATCATTGACAAAATGAAAAGAACATGCAAAGGGCAACTCTTTCCCCCACTTCTTTCTTTCCTTTTCTCTTTTTCTTTCTTTCCTTTTCCTTTTTCCTTCTTTCTTTCCTTTTTCTTTTTTCTTTCTTTTTCCTTTTTCTCTTTTCCTTCTCCTTTTCCTTTTTCCTACTTTCCTTTTTCTTTCTTTTTCCTTCTTTCCTTTTTCTTTTTCCCTTCCTCATTCTCACGTACCACTTTCCTTATTACCTTCACCACCAACGTACCCAACTCTCTCCATTCTCCTCTTCTCACCTTCTACTCCTTACTTCCCATTCACCCACTTCTTCTTCTCCTCTCTTCCCATCTTCCTCTCTTTCCCAACCGTACCCTTCTCCTCCTCATTCTCTCGTCCTTCTCCCTTCTCATTCTTTTCTCTTCTCCTCTCTCTCACAGCTTTCCTTCTCTCTCGTTTCTTCTGTTTTTCTTCTATCATCTCCTTCATTTTTACCCTGTTCGTCTCTCTCCCAGTCAACCTTCACCGGTGAATCAGAAACCAACCACTAGTCACACTAACTTCACCTCCCTTCTATCTAGTCATCTACCACCTTCTTTTTCTCTTGCTCCAACCATCACCGGTCGACCCTCAGCTTCTCTGCCTTCTCCTTCTTCTGCCTGCTTCCCTGGCAACACAGCAGTCGACGCCGGAACCCAGCACCACCACTCCTCACCTCTTTGTTGCTCCGGATAGCCCTATGTTCTTCCTTCCCTTCTTCTTAGCATCTATTCCAGAACCGTAGCACGCCCAGACCAGGAGCCCACTTCATCACCAGGCCAAGCGTCATCTCACTTGCCCAGATCATCCTTGTCTTCCACGCACAAGCAGGACGCCAGAAATCTCCACCGCACCGGACTGCCAGAGATCCCAGCACCACTTCTCAACTCTGAGGAAAAACCCAGATTGGGTGTTCCTCCTCCTTCCCGCATTCCCATCTTCACCGGCTGGCCCAGAGGTGAAAACCCAAGTCGGGTTTTTCTCCTTTGCCTTCTCCTTTTCCCCTCCTCTCTTCTTCTATCTTCTTCTCTCTTCCTTTTCCCCCTTCTTCCTCTTCCCCATCTCCCTTCTTCGTTGGGTTTCCTGGTTTTTTATTCTAAAAACCAGATTTTTCTATAATTCCAAGTTTGCCCTCTTTCTTTAACAGAAATTACAAATCTGTCTTTCTCGTTAATTCCATCTGTGTCCCGTTCTATTCCGGTTTTGTTTTATCTTCGTTTTTCTTATCCAGGAATTGTCCAATCTGAGATAGATCAATCAAGGCCTAACCTCTCAACGGTTTAGCCTTAATCAAAACAAAATCCTCAATTTCTCCTTCGTTTCTTCTCTGATTTCAAATTAATTTTACAGGTTCATTTTTAGGACATCCCTAGACATAACCAACGCTTCTGATCTTAGATCTGAAATCCAGAAATCAATATGAGCCATCCAAATCTTGAAATCACAATTTAGCCTAGATCTTGACCATTTTGAAGAATCTGTCAAATCCAACTGGTGGATCACTAATCAAGAACGGGTTGAAGATATCTGTAAAGGAGGATCAGCTTTTAGAAGACCAGAAGTGAAGATTTTGATGAAATTGATATAGGGAAGTAGTTTTTTCTCATTATTTGATTTTGTTCGTTTTCTTTAAGAACTGGAAATTCTGTATTTTTGAGAAGTTTATTAGATCTGAACATTGATTCTCATTTTAATAATTCCAGTAATTGTGAGTGATTTATTTTTAATTTTAAATAATTAGATTTTATTGAAAACTCCATTTTAAATCAAGTCCTCGTGGGATCGACCTGTACTTGCATAAGCTACCCTACAATAGCCCGTGCACTTGCGGTAAAACAATCAACAAGTTTTTGGCGGCGTTGCCATGGACTTGCAAAAGAGTTTTCATAAAATTTAATTAAAAAATCCAAAAAAATACATAAAATTAGGAATTGCAATTTTTAGCATTTTAGGAAATTTTAGGTGCATTTTTCAATTGTTTTTGGGGCATAATCACCTTGTTTCCTGAATTTGGTACTAATTTCTAATTTTATTTTTCAAGAAATAGGAAAGTGGAGGAATTTGGCAAGTGGATCTTCACCAAAATGGAAACTTCCCTGCTTTCCTAGAATAGGACTTTCTTTTTTCTTTTGAGTGAATCTTGTAGTGAGGATCCTTGTAAATTGCAATTTCCATTTTAAATTTTAAAGGGTTGTATAATACAGGGCAAGGGTGGGATAAGGTGGCCCACACTTAATCTTCATCAGAAACCCCACTGTGAGTTTCCTCACTCATTTATTTCCTAGATTAGGGTTTGCATTTAGAATAATTTGCATTGTTTGGTAGTGTAATTCATATAGAATCATCTTTTATAATTGTTGCATTTTAGGATTTTGCATTAGTTTACTGCTTTTAATTGCATTCTTAGGGCATGTTTAATGTTTTAAGGTGACTTATATGCTGATCGAATTGCTATGGTGTGTGAAAATTAATTAGTAAGGGCACCCTACCCCCATAAGATCAAGGGTGGATTTCATCACCACCTCTTGGCCCACTTAGGATAATCACCTCAAGCGCGCAAACCTTCTTTTCACGATAATTTAAAAACAATCAGAAGAGACCTATAGGGCCATCACATGCTCGTAGGACCCTCTTAATAGGACACGATTTACTGTCAGTCCAGTGGCTTTTGATCACTGTGGTTATTGGGGGTTATCTAATAGAGCCTCGCTCTTCCCCCACCTCCTATTAACGTTTGTTGAGGTTTAAACGCCTCCTTACACGAGGGTTGCATTAATCACCTTGGTTAGAACCTAATTGGTAAGCAGTAATCAACTCCTAAAGAGAGGAGGAGCGCTAGTCTAGGCTAATAAAAGCATCGTCCCCACAGAAAATCAAGAAAATCAAATATATTGCTGCTTATTAGCCTTAGGATTATTTGAGTGTGCCCTTTTGTTTGCGCATCATTCTAGAAGTTAGGTTGCATCATTTAGGTTAGTTTTCTCAAAAAAAAAAAAAAAAAAACGAAAAGAAGCTTCCCTTGTATGCACTTTTGAAGACGCGACAAAACCGAAAGGTTAGTCAAGTACGACCAAAAAGATATACTGCAAGATCAGGCCACATCTATGGCTGATCAACGCTCAAGGGGTAATTCACCCCATGGAAGTCAAGGGGCTCCACTCATTATGAATGAGGACCCACCACCCTTGATGGAAGATGAATATCAACCTCCACCAAGGAGGAATAATCATCAACCAAATAGAGATTGGAGAAGAAATAATAGAGAGTGGGACCAACAGAGTGAACATGGGGATGATAATATTGAGGGTCATCAAAACTTTCGTGGTAGAACTTTAAAAGACTACCTTCAGCCTACACGCACCAGCACACCATCCTGTGTAATTCTTCCTCAAAATGCTGGTGCGTTAGAATTAAAAACGGGAGTAATCTAATTACTTCCCAAATTCCATGGTCTAGATAGTGAGAGTCCTTATTTGCACCTTAAAGAATTTGATGAGGTGTGTAGTACCCAAAGAACACAAAATATAGGTCTAGATACTGTCAGGCTTAAACTTTTTCCTTTCTCTTTAAAGGAAAAAGCAAAAATGTGGTTTAATGCATTGCCATTAGGTTCCATAAGAACCTGGAATGAAATGACTAGGGAATTCTTAAAGAAGTTTTTCCCTACCCATAAAACAAATACACTTCGTCGCAAGATAATGAACTTTACCCAAAAGGATAAAGAATCATTCTATCAATGCTGGGAAAGGTTCAAAGAACTACAACTCACTTGCCTACATCATGGCTATGAACCATGGCGCATCATCAGCTTCTTTTATGAAGGACTAAATTCTGACATGCGCCAATTTGTAGAGATGATGTGTAATGGTAATTTTCTCAATAAACAACCAGATGAGGCGGAAGAGTATTTGGAATGGCTAGCTGAAAGTACACAGACTTGGGCTGACTCAGAAAGAATAGAACATACAGATAGACCTAAGCCCAATAACACCCATGCTAGGGGAGGCATGTATGCTATGTCTGAAAAAGATGATATCAATGCCAAAGTAGCATCCCTAGCAAGAAAAGTAGAAGCCATAGAAATGGGAAAGAAAAACTCACATAAAGAAGAACAAGTGTGTAGCATTTGTGAAAGTACGTCACATCTTACTCAGGAATGTCCTACAATCCCTGCTTTTCAAGATGTACTTCATGATCAAGCTAATGCACTTAACACATATAAAAGACCTTTCTCCCCATATTCAAACACTTATAACCCCAACTGGAGAAACCATCCAAATTTTAGTTGGAAAAATGGACCTACTGTTAATGTTCCACAACCAGGACAATATCAACCTCATCAACAAAACCAAGGACTTCTTACCTTACCTTATCAAACTCATCAACCTCCTTCTGGACCTTACTTGCCCCCACCTAAAAGGCATGTTGAGGATAATCAAAACGTTCAAAACTAGGAAAGGAAAATTTCTCAATTAGAAAGTCAAATAAAACAAACCAACCAGTCCATGAATGAATTAAAAAACATGATGAGTCAAATGATGCAAAGTATGGAAAAAGGAAAGTTCCCAGCTCAACCACAAGCAAACCCTAAGGGAGTGCATGCGGTAAGCACTAATGCATCTGATGAAACATCTAGCTCTACCATGGAACAAACTAAGGCTGTTACTATTCTTAGGAGTGGTAAAAGAATTGAGAAAGATGAGCCTCAAAAGATTGAAAAGGTAGAAAAATCCACGAAAGTTAAAGAAAACTCTAAACAAAAGAACCCTATTTCACCTGTTGATCCATGTCCTATACCTGCTCCATTTCCTCAAAGGTTGCGTCAAGCCCCAAAGTCTGCATCTAATGATGAGATTTTAGAGATTTTCAAGCAAGTCAAGATCAACATACCGATCTTAGATGCTATAAAACAAATCCCATCATATGCCAAATTCTTAAAAGACTTATGCACCATAAAGAGAAAATTAAATGTCCAGAAGAAGGCATTTTTGGTAGGAAATGTGTTAGTTCTATTCTTCAACACCATACACCACCAAAGTACAAAGATCCTGGTTGCCCCACTCTTACTTGCATTATTGGCAGCTACAAGATTAACCAAGCTGTTCTTGATTTAGGATCTAGTGTAAATCTATTACCATACTCGGTATACGAACAGTTAGGTCTGGGTGAACTAAAACCTACATCTACTACGCTCCAACTAGCTGACCGTTCTGTAAAAATACCGAGAGGGGTAATAGAGGATGTGTTAGTCCAGGTAGAACAATTTTTTTTCCCTGTCGATTTTCTAGTTCTAGATACACAACTGGTGGTGAATGAGAAGAATGAAATACCAGTCATCTTGGGACAACCATTTTTGGCTACGTCCAATGCCTTAATCAACTGTAGAAATGGTGTCATGAAACTGTCCTTTGGCAATATGACATTAGAGCTAAACATCTTTAACATTTGTAAGCAACCTGGTGAAACTACTGATGATTTGCACAGTGTTAACATGATCAATTCAGTTGTGCAAGATCAGTTTCAGTCATCTTCCTTGTCGGACCCACTAGAGGCCTGTTTGGCCTATTTTAATGAGTTTAATGAGGATGCATTAATAGAGGAAGTTAATGCCCTCCTTAATTCTGTTCCTATCATGGAAACAGAAAAATGAAAACCTCCTTTCGAGGACCTTCCAATGAGGGAGTCCACTCCCCTTCCATCATTCATAGAACCTCCTAAGCTTGAATTGAAATCTTTACCATCAAATTTAAAATATGCCTTTTTAGGAGACAAAGAGACTTTTCCTGTAATAATTTCCTCCCAATTAGAAACATCTCAGGAGGAAAAGTTAATAGACACTTTAAAAGAACACAAAGGTGCTATAGGATGAACCATAGCTGATATAAAGGGCATTAACCCTTTAATCTGCACCCATAGGATCTATCTAGAGGATGAAGCTAAGCCATGTCGTCAAATGCAAAGAAGGATAAATCCTAATATGAAAGATGTGGTTAGAGCAAAAGTCCTAAAGTTGCTTGATGTGGGAATCATCTATCCCCAGGTGGTTCCAAAGAAGTCTGGAGTGACAGTAATAACTAACGCCAACAATGAATTGATCCCTACCAGGGTTACTACTGGTTGGCGTATGTGTATCGACTATCGAAAGTTAAATGTTGTTACAAGGAAGGACCATTTTCCTTTGCCCTTCGTTGATCAAATGTTAGAAAGGGTTGCAGGACATCAGTACTATTATTTCTTAGATAGTTATTCAGGGTATAACCAAATAGAAATTGCACCCGAGGATCAGGGAAAGACCACATTTACATGTCTTTTTGGCACTTTTGCTTACAAAAGAATGCCATTTGGATTATGTAATGCTCCCGCCACATTTCAACGTTGCATGTTAAGCATTTTCAGTGACATGGTGGAGAGAATTTTAGAGGTTTTCATGGACGACTTTTCTGTTTTCGGTAATTCATTTGAAACATGTCTTGAAAATCTAAGAAAAGTCTTAACTCGTTGTAAAGAGAAGAACCTAGTGCTTAATTGGGAAAAATGTCATTTCATGGTTCCTAAGGGAATTGTCTTAGGTCACATTGTGTCATCTAAAGGTATAGAGGTAGATAGAGCTAAAGTTGATCTAATTTTCAATCTACCCATTCCAAAATCTATTAGGGACATTCGCTCTTTCCTAGGTCATGCAGGATTCTATAGGAGGTTCATTAAAGATTTTAGTGCAATATCTAGACCATTATGTTACCTCCTCACAAAGGATACTCCTTTTGAGTGGACTGCGGATTGTCAAGAAGCTTTTATAAAGTTGAAAGACAAGTTGACCACCGCACCTATCATGCAGCCACCTGATTGGAGTCTACCCTTTGAAATCATGTGTGATGCCAGTGACTATGCTGTAGGAGCTGTACTAGGACAGAGAAAAGAAAAGAAGCCATATGTCATCTATTATGCTAGTAGGACCTTAAATAGCACCCAAATGAACTATTCTACTATGGAGAAAGAACTCTTAGCAGTTGTCTTTGCATTGGATAAATTCAGGTCTTACTTGGTTGGATCTAAAATAGTCATATTCACTGACCATTCGGCCGTCAAGTATCTTCTTTCTAAGAAAGATGCTAAGCCTAGACTAATTAGATGGATCCTCCTACTCCAAGAGTTTGACATTGAAATAAAAGATAAAAAGGGAGTAGAGAATGTGGTAGCTGACCATTTGTCTCGCTTAGTCCTAGCAGAGCCTTTAGATGAGTTGCCAATTAAAGACACTTTCCCTGATGAGCAACTTTTTCATGTTTCCCATCCTCCCTGGTTTGCTGATATTGCAAATTATTTAGTCACGGGAAAAATTCCTAAACATTGGACTAAACAAGAAAAGAAAAAATTCTTTTCCAATGTTAAGCACTATTTCTGGGATGATCCATACCTGTTTAAATACTGCCCAGATCAAATCATTAGAAGATGTGTCCCTGACTTAGAACAACATAGTGTTATCTCCTTTCGTCATTCAGAAGCATGTGGTGGACATTTTTCTGCCCAGAAAACAACGGCAAAGATTTTGCAGTGCGGTTTTTATTAGCCGTCGTTGTTCAAAGACACACATGTGTTCTGTAAATTATGTGAGCAATGTCAAAAGTTAGGAGTTCTAACCTGTAGGAATATGATGCCTCTAAACCCTATTCTTATCATAGAAATTTTTTATTGTTGGGGTATCGATTTCATGAGTCCATTCCCACCTTCTTTTGGCTACATTTATATCTTATTAGCCGTAGACTATGTTTCAAAATGGATTGAGGCTATCCCATGTAGGAATAATGATCACAAAATAGTTCTTAAATTTTTAAAAGAAAACATTTTTTCTAGATTCAGGACCCCTCGAGCCATTATAAGTGATAACGGTACACATTTTTGTAACAAACCATTTGAAGCGCTAATGAAAAAATATAATATTACACATAAAGTTGCAACACCGTATCACCCACAAACAAGTGGACAAGTAGAAGTATCTAATCGGGCCATCAAACAAATCCTTCAAAAGACTGTTAATCCAGATCGTAAAGATTGGTCTCTTCGACTGACCGATGCGCTTTGGGCTTACAGGACTGCACATCGCACCCCGATTGGTATGTCTCCCTATCGTATTGTATACAGTAAGGCTTGTCATTTGCCTATGGAATTGGAACATAAAGCCTATTGGGCAATAAAGACATTCAATTTCAATATGAATAAAGCAGGCTCACATCGCAAACTCCAACTTAATGAGTTGGAAGAGATCAGGCAAGAAGCATATGAGAGTAATAGGATATATAAAGAAAAGATGAAAGTTTTTCATGATAGGAACATAATGAGAAAATCCTTTACTCCAAGCCAAAATGTTCTACTTTATAATTCTAACCTTCACTTATTTCCAGGTAAGCTTAGATCTCGATGGACTGGTCCATATATAGTAAAAGAAGTTTTTTCATATGTGACTGTCGAGATTGAGAATACTAGGACTGGTCATTCTTTTAAAGTGAATGGTCAACGTTTAAAGCTTTTCCTAGATTATGAGAATCCAGAAGTTGAGTCCACAACTCTCGAGGATCCTGTTTATCAGGATTGAGTGGATTTGATCCCTCTGTACCATATTTTGTATTTTTGTTGTTTTCTACATCACTCATATTCATTTTAGGTCTTACTTTTTAAACATTGAGGACAATGTTTCTGTCAAGTTGGGGGGTGTAGAATTCTAGCAAATTCTAGTTTTTTTTAGATTTTTAGGTGCTTTCCTTATTTTTCAAAAAAGAAAAAAAAAATGAAAATTTTTAGGTCATTTCCTACACTATGATGAGAATTGGATTTTCTGAAGTATAATCTAGAAAACTTTAGCTTATTAATGGAATTGAATATGATTAATTCATCTTTTTACTCATTTTCTAAAGTATTCTATGAAAGCAAAGTCTCATATCACATCTGTACACATTATAGATTGCATATAGATAGTCTAGATTGATAAAGTGGCTATAACTTAGAAATTCTGAAGAAATTCAGTGGAGACCTATAACCTAAGTGAGTTTTAGAGCCATTCATTTTTTTTTTAGAGGTTATAAATATTCCTAATTTTCTTCAGCGTGCTTAAAGAAAATTGATCTCAAACTCTTTAATTTGGCTAATTACCTGAATAATTACAATATTATCTTTAAAATTCTAGAAGTTCATTAAATTTGATGGATTATAGGAAACCTAGAAAATGATTTAGGCCATCTTTGTTGTTAACCTAGAGACATAAAGCCTACCCATAAAGTATTGTTACCACTAGTTAGCCAACTTGAGCCTTTTATAAAGCTTTTTCTTTTGTCATCCAAATTACCCTTTACCCATATTAACCCAATATAAATTATCCATTACCCATTTTCTTTGAAAAATAAGTTAGAGAAGAATGAAGAAATACCTTTTAGTTGCAATTAAAGTTGAAAAGTGGATATCAAGAAAAGAAATATTCTTCAAAGTGAGTCAAAAGTACTGAAAAAGAAAGAAAAGATTCTGAAAAAAAAAAAAAAGTTTGAAGAATACAAAGAAAAATGGAAACAAAAATATTCACTTTAGGAAAAAAAATCAAAGAAAGAAAGAATTATCAATTTTAATAGAAGACATCTACTTATTTTTTGAAGAAACTTTGAATATCCTTATACCCTTTCTTTGGTACCCTATCCTAAGCCTACGTTTCGTCCCAATTAAAGACCTATTGATTCTAGGATAAAAATAGTCTTGATGAGGACATGAATGAATAGAATCTAAAAGAGTGGTATTTCTAAATACTCAAAGGTAATAGCATCCATTCCAAAGGGATCAAAACAATAAAATTTCTTAGTAATTCCCGTTTTTCATGAGTATATGTGAGAAAATTTTGCTTTTATTGACTCAACTCACATAATTAAAAGAGAGATATGATTTGAACCCTCTATCTGAGAGATTTTGTTTCTAAGCGTATGTCATTAGTGAGGATTGAGGTGAAAAGATATTTCGGATGGAGTTCAAAAGTTAGAAGTTTACTTAGAGATTAAGATGATTCTATATGTAAACTATACATGCACACACTCACTCTGAGATTTGAGCTTAATTGGAATTATTTTGGCATATGGGTAGGGTTTTGAATTCTTCAGTCATTTTTATTAGTATGCTAAAGTGATGTGATTTATTGAAGATAATTCTCTAAGGAAAAAGAGGAGTTGACTTAAAAATAAAATTTGAAATCTTGAAATTTGGTTTTTCGCATATTTTGCTAGGGACTAGCAAAATGCTGGTTGGGGGGTGTGTTAAGTGTTTAATTTTGGTCAAAATTCCCCTAATTTAGCGTTCAATTAGATCATCTAACCGTTCAATTTCTCCTTCGTTTCTTCTCTGATTTCAAATTAATTTTACAGGTTCATTTTTAGGACATCCCTAGACATAACCAACGCTTCTGATCTTAGATCTGAAATCCAGAAATCAATATGAGCCGTCCAAATCTTGAAATCACAATTTAGCCTAGATCTTGACCATTTTGAAGAATCTGTCAAATCCAACCGGTGGATCACTAATCAAGAACGGGTTGAAGATATCTGTAAAGGAGGATCAGCTTTTAGAAGACCAGAAGTGAAGATTTTGATGAAAATTGATATAGGGAAGTAGTTTTTTCTCATTATTTGATTTTGTTCGTTTTCTTTAAGAACTGGAAATTCTGTATTTTTGAGAAGTTTATTAGATCTGAACATTGATTCTCATTTTAATAATTCCAGTAATTGTGAGTGATTTATTTTTAATTTTAAATAATTAGATTTTATTGAAACTCCATTTTAAATCAAGTCCTCGTGGGATCGACCTGTACTTGCATAAGCTACCCTACAATAGCCCGTGCACTTGCGGTAAAACAATCAACACATTACGAATAGAGAGCTAGAAGTGATTATAGCAAATTACACAGGATTCAGAAATTTACTTAAAACTTGTATTCATCACAGAGGTTTGAGTGCAATGTGAACAACATTGGCAGTTGAATTTTGAGTTATACCATGAACACAAGTAAGACCCTATACCTTTCCTTATCCTTAAATTCTTGTTGATCTATTCATTTGAATTAACAGTATGAAGGTGTAGAACAAATAAATTATAGTATTAGTTGAATGGATTATATGAATTGCAATTATTTATTGAAATTGTTATATGATATTCTGATTAACTATGCAAAAGTGTTATGATGATGCAAACTGTGATAAAATGGTCAATCCCAAGATAGAAGCCTTGAGGGTCGTCCAGTAAGCTATGATAACGCCTTCCAAGATGGTAAACCCTGAGGAGAAAGGGGTACATGGTTGCTTGCGACTATGGTGGAGGTGCCCAAGATGGTAAACCTTGAGGAACAGATTGTTGGTTATTGAACCTCCCAAGATGGTAGACCCTGAGGGAAAGGGCTGCCTGGTTCTTTAGAAATCACAATGGAGCCACCCAAGATAGTAAACCCTGAGGGATGAGTTGGCAAACTTGAGTTTCCCAAGATGGTAAACCTTAAGGGAAAGGGTTGCCTGGTTGATTACGACTATGGTGGAGTTGCCCAAGATGGTAAATCTAGAGGGAACCTAACATTGGAGTTACCCAAGATAATAAACTCTAAGGGAAAGGGCTTTCTGGTTCTTTGAAATCATGGTAAAGCTGCCCAAGATGGTAAACCCTAAGGGTTTGGTTGCCTTATTTATGATACTCATAGTGGGCCGCCCAAGATGGTAAACCTTGAGGGAGATGACTACTAGATCATGTGATGATGTTATGCTTATTTACTACTGCCGAGGAAACCATTAAATGAAAATGCGGTTTTGTTAACTATTATACTTATGGTTTTGCATCTTTAAATTGGAATAAAGTTCATAACTTAGTTACTCATCTGTTAAAATAAAAGTGAATGTCATGTGGTTGGACATGAATGGGGAAGTGATATTGCATGGGCTTAATTGCATACTTTGAATGTCCTATGGTTGGACATGATTGACAAGTTGATATTGCATGGGTGGTTTGCATGCTATGGTTATTGCTTCATAGTTGAATTTGGAATAAACATTAATTTTGTTCTAATATCAATACGTTATATTTGATTATACATACTAATTACCTTGTTGATAATCAACTAAAAGGGAAATTGAATGCTCCATGGTTAGATTTGAATGTGTAGTTGAGCTAAGCTCAACAAGAAGGGTAGGATCTGCATGGGTTTAGTTCCTTTCCCTTATTGGGCTTCGCAGCTCACCCTATTGTTTTGTAGGTACCATTCAAGCTGATAAGGGGAAGGTTATTGAATAACATGAAGAAAGCCTAACTGAAGATGTAAAATTTTGTATTGTGTGTGTGTATACTGACGCCAAGTATGAGTTATGTCTTATTATTTGACCATTAGCCCTATGCATTCTATATATTTTATGTTGATGGTGCCTATATGGGATTTACTTACACTCTGAGCTAGCTAACAAATATTTTAGTGATGTTTTATGATAAATTGTATGTAGACTGAGTCTCCTTTAGGGGCTTTTGTAATTATTATATTGTCTATCAGGTAAACTGCATTGCATGCGCTAAACACCTAAGTCCAAAAACCAAGGGAGGCTCTGCCAAAATTTTGGTAGAACTCAGTAGTTAAAAGAGAATAAGATTTTATCAGTTAAATGCATAAGTGTATATGACAAGAGCACTTAGCTCTCTCAATACTTTCACTATGATATATATTATGAGGGGAAAAAAAAATGAAGGCCACGCAGGCCTTGCTCGACCCAATCACTACGCTTAATTATGTTAAATCGTGGCCTAGGGGATTGGGGTCATGACAATATTGTTGGGCATAAATCCTTGCCTCTAACATCATTAGGATGTCTCTTGAGAAAATTTTCAATTATTATGCCCCAAGACATAAGTGTTTAAAATTATCAAGAATATTTGTGCCGCCTCTTTTTGCATAAGCTTTTGAGGGCATAGCAAACTCAAGTTCCTCCACCATGAAACTCAAGTTCATAGTTGTCTTAGTCATCTCAATAATGGTCACATTTTGGATCATTTATAGAAGTGAGTGAGAAATGCTTTCCACATATGTTCACAATCAAGGATAGTGTTCGAGTCTAGGTTGTTGAACCATGTGGAGGCCCTTACTAAGAGGGTTTTACTAAACTATATTAGCAATAAAAAGCCATTCTTAGTTGTATCTCCACACTTAGCAATGAAATTGCCAACTGTTTCTTCGAGCACCCTGTTCCATCATATATAAGCAAAAATTGTGCCTCTTATAACTAGCTCAAAAAGGTACATCATTTACTATGGCTGAGCATGGTTTTTTATAAGGAGAAATTTTGAAAGAATTCATGTCATTAAGCTTATGGGAAATTTCATTAATCAACCTCCTTTATTGTGTCAACACTTATGGACGTTGAGCTCTCCCCCTTTGTGAAACCTTAAGGGGCTGATTGGTTGCGCTTAAGGTTCTCTATTTATGTGTCTTCTTTGTCATCTTTTGCTAGAGTTCGTGGTATTGGTCTTCTAAGGATGCTGATCTTCTAAGGATGCAATGGTCCTAATCACCATAACAACAACTAGTTGGGGTATAAGTGAAGGAAACTCTTCATTGTAAAAATGCATAGGATTCTTTCTATATCATACCACTAGTTTTGCAACCTTAGTTTTGATAGATTCTTTCCAGCTTTTTTTCTTGGTACTTTTCTTCCATATATCTAACATGGGCATCTTACTTAGCCTTTGTGTAGGTTCAAAGGGAGGCAAGAAACTTCCCCTTTTTGGCATTACTAGTATATGGATCTATCCATTGACGACTTAATATGTTAAGTGGGCAAGTCCTTAGCTGGGGACTCTACAATTGTTTTCTTTTGAGACTGGTGGCGTAGCCTTTTTAGTGTGACTCTCTTTTAATTTTCTCATGACATTAAGGTAGATTTATATAGCCCTTTGCTCTGAGTTATTGTAAGTCACCAAGGCAGTGTTCATCTACCTTTTAAGGTCTTCAAACCCTGCTTGTGTAGTGGGATGGTCCTTATATAATATTCCATTTTTATATACTAAGCACTTGTCAGAGAAACAAACCCTAGAGCTGGAAGAGCTCCTAGCCTCTTTCTAGAGAAAAACCATCTTATTAGAAATTATTAAGGCCTTAAATACCATTAAACTATATCAAGTGGATTTTTACTTAGAGATTGTGTATAATATAAAATAACATAAAATCAATTATTTTTCTTGAAGACATGATGCACAAATTTCATTCGGAGGTTTTATTGAAATACATGATAACTGATGCCTACATAATAGATGAGATAAAGAGTGAAAACTAAGACACTACAAAATGATCATCCATTGTTTTATTGGTACATTTTGTACTAGATGCAATGGTAAACAATGCCGGATCATCTTGATAGTAGCATTTTGAAGTCGAATCGTTCATGCAATGGCCAATAGCACAACATTGAAAGGAAGCCTTGGCACAACAGTAAAGTTGTTGTTGTGTGACCTTGAGGTCATGGGTTGAAGGTGTGGAAACACCCTCTTACAAAAATGCAAGGTAAGGATGCATACTATAGACTCTTGTGGTCCACTCCTTCCCCAAACCTCGCATAAGTAAGAGCTTCATGCATAGGGGCTACATCTTTTATTTGGTATACCTCTACCATGCCCAGTGCCCTTAAGGGAATAGGATTGGTTTTTGTTGGAGTAAAAATGGTGTTGCTTCTGCACAAGGCCAGGACTTCCCCCTTGCATGACTAGAGAATGTGAGATGAGCATCCATGGAGTCTTTGGGTTGGATTTCATGGCTTTGTAACATGCTATTGAATGTCATAGAACAGCAATGGAGGAGTAATGGATAAAGCCACTACTATATCAATGAAATCTTGACTAAGAATTGAATAAATAATTGAGTTAAACTCCCCCATAGAGATTGATCTTCCTGCTGGGCTCAATTCATCCAAATGAGTTTTACCTTTTATTAATAAACCAAGGGTTGAATGATGTGAAAGATGAGTCGCATTCATAACACATTTTGTTAGATCGATCGTCTCATCTAATATAATTTCCTCAATTTTAATTTTAAATTAGTGATAAATTAAATTAAAAATTGTATGTATAGAATTTGGTCTTGAAAACTTGAAAACTAAGAAGTACATGTCGATAGAATTCCAATGACATAAAGAACGCAGAAAACGGAGCTCAAACGAAGAAGTTATGGGCCGTTGAACTTGTAAGGGCAGTTTAGTAATTTGGAGGGGCCCGAATTGTAAGGGGTTGTTTTGATAACGGTACCCCTTCCATCCTCCCTTATCAGATCCGATGATTTTTCGAAAAAAATCGTCAGAGGGAAAGGCATATAAGGGAAGGGTTTCCCTTCCTCCTCCCCAGCATGATCTCTCTCTCCCTCAGTCTGCTCCTCTCATCATCTTCTCCATTTTCTCCATCGCGCCCTTTCCTTAAATCCTAACCTCTGCAAAATTGCATTTTTCTGGCAACTAGGGATCCGGCAGCATCAACAACCGCCCATCTAATCGAGGTAAGCCCCAACCCTCTAATCCCCTTTACATGTATGGTATATACATCAATGGCATGCATGAAAGTTGGAAAAAATGACGAGGGTTTGTCATTTTCCCTTGAAATATGTATGCGCTACTGTTGGAATGCAAATAGGTTGATAAAACATTATTAAAACAGAGATCAGACCGTCTATTTAGTGCATAAGGAACCAAGAACAAACCCTTTAAGTTTAAGGAAAATCCAACAGTGGACGATGTCGAAAATAGCAAAGAATAGTACGTAGGAAAATTTTAGGAACATGAGTGTTGAAAATGAAAAATACATGAAATTCTTAGCAAAATGATGCAAATTTTGTGAAATTTGGACACTTGCGGGGTCACTGGCGACCACCGGACTCCGGTCGTCTTCCTTGACATCAATTTCCGCATCACACTGATGTAACCCGGTGTAAACTGTGGCTGCCGGTGTAAACCGGTGCAAATGCATTGCCTAACCCCCTATAAATTAATAATATTAATTTATGAAGTATTTTTACAAAAAACTTGATTTTGAGAGCTACAAAGGTCTAAATCACGATCGAAAACATCTGTTATGATTGTTTTAACGACACAAACCTAGATTTATCTTGAAAACCTACTTTGACCACTTTTAAATTAGTTAAATTATAAAATATTAATTAATAACTTAGAACTGACTAATTAAAAGGTGATCAGGCCTCAAGACTTGAACAACGAGATAAAGTATGACAATAAATGAGGGTTCTAAGGGGCATATTAGTGTGACTACTCTAGAAATTGATCTAAACTAGATCTGGGAAAATTATTGATCTGAGGATAATCTGACTATCAGATTAATGTATAAACGTTAGATACACACAAAAACAAACAGATAAACATGAGATTAGACTAAAGTTAAGAACCAAATCATAATTAAAAATCTTAGAGAATGATCCAATGGTTGGATGTAACACCCCACATGGGCCCACACAATTAGAATATTGTCTACTTTGGACCAGGCCCGCACGGTTTTAAAACGCATTCTAACTGTTAAGGTCTACATGGACCCTTATCAACTGTTCAGGAACTTTCCCCCTAGCCGATGTGGGATTAACTCTTAGCGCCTTACCTTGCCTAGAAGCCTACCAGCCCTCATCAGCCCGCCCTCATTGGCCAAGGCTAGCCCTCTCCCCTCCTTAGGGGCCACGCAACCTTGCGTGGGGTTAGCTTGCCACCCTTGGGGTCGGGGTCCTACTCTGATACCATTGTAATGCCCCGAGTCCGTTTCACATCTAACCATATTGTCCTATAGGTAATATGCACTTCAAATCATAATTAAAACCTCAAACAATTTGTAAGTATTCACCCACTAATGTCTAATATCATTACTACAAACGATTATCATACAAGGGTTGTTACCTCCTTCAAGGGCTAGGCGTCTCCAATTATAATTGAAAACCCTCAGAACAATTTATAGGCATTCAATTTTCATTGATGACTCACTTTCAACACCTCTTTATACACTAACTCACCAGTTTCCATCTCAAAATCCGATATTTCATCTATAGGGCACTAAGATCCTATTTCATCAATTTCCAATTATTTTCCTAATATTATAGTTTATTCATCAATAAATATGCTTCAAGTTTAAATTAACACTACACTACTCTCAAACCATTTCTAATCATTCACCATTTTCATCCTACTATTTTCATTACAAAAATTGTTAGTCTTTTTCCAACAGTTACACGCACAATCCAAGTTAGAAATTAGGCGTTACTGTTGCCCTAGGAAAAAGTTGATGTAATGGTGTCAGATGAGGATCTGGACCATTCATCTTGAGCATGATGATGTAAGGAACATTGTAACACTCCGGGTTCATTTCACATCTAACCATATTGTCCGCTCTGGGCCAAGGGCTCGCACGGTTTTGTTCTTACCCACGACAGGGTAAAACGCGTGGTTGATGTGAAACTCCTCTGAACCCTTATCAACGGGCCAGGAACTCTTCCCCTAACCAATGTGGGACTAACTCTCAGTGCCTCACCTTGCGTAGAAGCCTGCTAGCCTTCCTGACCCGCCCTCATCAGCCCACCCTCATCGGCCAAGGCTAGCCCTCTCCCCTCCTTAGGGGCCACGCGACCTTGCATGGGGTTAGCCTGCCACCCTCAAGGTTAGGGTCTCGCTCTGATACCACTGTAACGCCCCGGGTCTGGGCTTCTCAATAACAATATTGCTTCCGCTGTGGCACTCTGATACCCCGGAACAATGCGTTTTACCCCATCGTGGGTAAGAATAAAACCATGCGAGCCCATGGCCCAAAGCGGACAATATTGTTATTGAGAAGCCCAGACCCAAGATGTTACATTGGATCACCATAAATTCCCTTATGATAAAATAAATAACATCAAATAGTATTGTGGTATTGACAGGTACATCGGAACGTACAAAATAAGGGGATTATACACTCGAGTTGAGTGATCTCACATCGAGGTAGGTGACAACATTTAATGTTATATCTTGATTTTAAAACCTTGCATCATCATAGCATCATGATTGACTGTGATTTAAATTGCATAGTTAAAATTAGTCAAAAAAATTTGAGACTCAGACTTTTATGTATTATGATTGATATTTGATTTCTACAATGTATTGAATGGATTATGATTGATGATTTCATAAGATCGATATTTCATATTTATGGATGGTTAGAAATTTTCTCTTTTATTGCACCACTGAAACGGATGAATTTTCATCAGAAAAGTGGAGGCTTGGTGCCTGGTCCTTTTAGAGGCTAACCCCTGGATGAGGGGTGTGCCTTGGGGGTTGCCAGCCACAAGTGCTCCTAGTTTTTTATACACGTCTTTTATGTATTTTGGGTTTTATGACGAGTGCTTTCACCTTGTGGATGTCATGCTAAGAGGGAGTAGGGCCGGCCACCCACCCTCCAAGATTTGTGATGTGATTGTGATATGATAGACACCTGCCCACATATGGCTTTTGGTAGGAGTTTGGTAATATGGATAATCCACACTACCAGTTCGAGCTTTTTCATAGGGACGGACATTAAGTCTCTAGTTATGGTGTCGATGGGGAGCAACGGTGGTTCAGATCCTAAAGGGTTGTCACTGCAGCATGACAATCCATACTCTTATGCTGTGTGCTTGCATGATGAGTATGGAGATGTGATTATACACCTGGGTGTGACAACACTCAAAGGTTGGATATGAGTACTCATGATCGATGATACGAGAGTATGTGACGCTCGTGGGACCCATGTACTTTAGGGTGTCCTGTTATTATTATATACTCATTTACATTAGCTCATATCATATTTTAAATCCATGAGATGCATGTTTTATCGTACATGATGCTTTGAGATTATGTTGGCATTGATTATAATGATTGTATTATCTTAGATGATAGATCTTCTTATTATATCACCACTGTCATTCAATTTGTTCCATCTTTATTACATTAAATGTCTACGTACCTACACAAGCAATAGCTTACTGAGGCATTGCTTTATTTTGCAATGCCTTAAATCTCGAGAGCGACAGCAAGAAGGGCAAGACCATTGAGAGACCGTGATAGCAATGAGAGATTTTTCCACTTAGACTGATAAACAGTGATGTGAGTTAATAAACAGAGTACCATGTGACTTTCTTTATGGACTGTATACTTTTATTTTATGGATTGATTATGATAATTATACATATGATGGACATTTAGGTGGGATGTTATGATGGATAGACCTTGGGTCACATTATTATTGTATTTTGGATATTTATTGTTTTAAAAATAAAGGCGCCGATGATTTTGACGTTGGTTTAACATGTGTATTGTTTCAATTGTATCACTGCAAAAACTTAATTATATTTTAAATTATAATTGTGATGTTTTGGAAAAAGAAAATAACACTTGGAGGTTTTTAATAAATATTTTAATAAAATAATTAATATAATCTTTTTAACATGGGATCCCGATTACGACTATTATTATTATTATTATATAAAAATTATTATAAAAATTCGGAGTGTCACATCTAAACTTTTCAATGGGATTCAAAAGCGACTTTTCTAATATTCTAATAGACAAAAACTACTTCCAATTCAAAACTAAGAGAAATGCCCTCATTTTGGGTTTTAGGAAGAAGACATAGTTAAATGCTAAGTTTTCCCTCCATGATATTACAACGGTGGCCAGTTTTGGGGGTTACTAGGTAGCTACTTAAAGCCGAATTTTGTAAATCAAGGGGCCACCCAAGGGGGAAAAAGGATGGGTGATACATAAAAATGAGAACCAAAAGTGAGGAGCTAACCCCTCATTTGCTTTACCAATAAAGGTTGACATTAAAAAAGGATGTCACTACACATAAGTATGCCGGTGGACCAAATCAAGTACTGTGGCACTAACTAAATTTTGAGTATTCAAGGGAGTCACTTTCTTGAAATTCAATTTTTAATTTTATTTTAATTAAAATATGTTATAATTACCTAAAAATAAACTCAAAATTTGTGGTTGTTACGACACCCTTGTAGAATTACTGTTGGTAGAAATAAACAGGAACTATACCCCAGTGCCTAAGTAGCCAAGATAAAGTGCACCTTTAAACTGCACATATCTATTACAATTGATGAAATGGTTAAATATCTAAGATATTTAAGTAGTATTGAAAGAACTTTGCAAGCTATTAATACTTGTCCCGAAGTAAACCTTTATGCCTTAAAATTGATGAAAATTTCAATATGAACTACTAGAACTAGAACTGGACATGTATCCCTCAAGCCATTAAAGAATAGTTTAAAGCACCAAAAAGGCAAAATGAGAACATTATGTTTAGGTGCTTATGCTATACTAGGCTTGGAATGTATAGAAAGACAAAAAAAAATGATTTTCAACCAAGCTACCTTCAAGTTTTAAAATGCTAAGGCAAAATGGAGAGCTAAATATTGAGATGTCTAGTTAAGATAACATCAACCTGGGTTTCTAAAATAATGACAGACCAATGTTGAAAAAATGACATCAAATCGGAATTAAGGAAACATAAGAAAAAACTATATAGGCTAGAGGCAGTAATCACAATTGCAGCAATTTATCTAAAGTTTGATGGTGCTTCCAAGAGGAAACAATGCAAACTTGGGGCAAGTGATATTATTAGAGACTACAGAGTAAAGTATGCAACCTTTATGCTATGTTTTTGCACAATCAAACAAACAACTTAGAAGAATGGTTGCCCTTTTGGAATAACTAAAATTTTTTACTAGTTTAAATATCTATAATTTGATTGTGCAAGAGGACTCAATGTTGGAGCTCAAATCGCTAATGGAACGACAATAATTAATTTGGATGATCCAACTAATCAAAGAGGAACGTTAGAGTATCATAGAAAAATAGAACTGTTGCAACCCCGGAATAGCATCAAACCAACTTGATTCCAAGTCACATATGTTGAGAGGAAAAGAGGCTAATGGATAAATTGGACAATTATGCTATTAGTTATATTTCTATGGATTGTAACGGCACATAGGTGCCTAGAAGCTTTTCACCTCCATCTATAATATTAGCTCTTCCACCCAAAAAGAAAAAGAGAACCGCTCAGAAGACTTTCATTTTTATTTTTTTTTAGAATGTATGATTAGGCCTAGAAGATTAGCATTCTGGATCAGCTATATGAGGCCATAGTACTTCTTGGGAAATTTAAATGATACTAATTTACATCTCAACACCAATTGTCATAGATTGTCACAAAACTATATACTAATAAGGCATTTTGCCTACAAATTATGGACCACTGGTTTATTTCCCGGAAATGTTATATCTTGATTCAGGAAGTGATCAAGAATCTTCAGGGGAGAATGTACCAAACTAATCTGCATTAAAAACTTGCAATTGGCGCTTCACAAATAGAGCACTCAGAGAGTTGTCTTTCTTGTTCGAAACCTTTCTCATGAGGTGACCAAAGGGATCGCACACAAGAGAGAGAGAGAGAGAGAGAGAGAGAGAGAGAGAGAGAGAGAGAGAGAGAGAGAGAGAGAGGAATTATATGATGCAACCGGAATCATCACGATTGCATCACAGGCATCCGCAAAAGTGAAAGACAGGCCCTTTTCTCAATTTTTTTCCGTGATCTAAATTGTTCATCTGATTCACTTCATCTTAGATGGTCTAGGTACGAAGAATTTTACCTGTTGCATATCTTGAAGTTCTTCAATTTTTGGACATTTTACAGGCAAAAAAAGAAAAGAATGGCTAAACACAAAAAGGACCCAAAATAAGTATACCATCTATTTTTGGCTTCAAAACATTCAAAATGAAGAATTTGAAAATAAAATTTTCATACCTGAGCTACCTAGAATGAGGTAAATCAGACGAACCATGTAGATTATATAAAGAATTGAAAAAAAGTGAGCCTGCCACCCACTTTTAAGGACCCCTAAGATGCAACCCTGATGCGCCGGCTTCATCATATAAATCAGAGAGAGACATGTTTTCCTTCTAATCATTTCCCCATCATCTTCTCATCACATATCCTTCAACTAGTGTTCTTCCCAGCATCCTGACTAGAATACCAATTAGAACAAGGATACCTTAACAGACGCTTCCTTTCCACTATCTTCACCACTTCCAAATTTGATGCTTTGCCTACTTCGTAGCTGAGTCATGGAGACATGGGAGCCATCAAGTTATTATGCACAACAGTAAAAATATTCAAACTCCTCGCAGCATCTTTATTGAATTACAAACCATCACTTTCTTTACAACGTAGATATCGAAACCAATCATTTCTTGGTCATTCCCGACGGCCCAGAAAAGCTCACTATGGGTGTCCATGATATAGAGCTTCTCCCTACAAGCCTGAATCCAGAAGATTCGGAATGTTACAGAACTTCAATACCGATCCCTCTCCCTCCTACATATAAAACAAAAATAAAAAATGCAAGCTTATACATGGGTATTGACAAAACCCAGCTCTTCCTAAATTTTCTGAAGAAACTCAGAAATAACGGTGGAACTGAAGCAAACTATATGTGAACATCTCAACGAAGTAACCTTTATTTTGGTGGGTCACTCAATAAATTTATCAGAGGCGCCCTCTAGTTGTTGATTGATGGGTTCATGGATCAAGCCTTGGGCATATTCAGCCTGCCTCCGCGGCCTATTTGCAGGTCCAGACCGTGTCCTGAGAGAAATGGTCGGCTCTGAACGAGGACTTCTGCCAATGGGTTCCGTATCTCCGTCAAAATTTGCATGTATAACCAACCTCCTGTTGGCTCTTTGTTGAGGCTTTGATGGCTGTGAATGTTTCAGCTTCTCAGCACTGTAAGAAAGTGGTTGAATGCCCTCCAATTCTGGTTCCGTTACAAAGCCAAAAGGACGCTTGCTTTCGTCCATTTTTCTGAAGGTGATGGAGATCCTGAAGAGAGACAAAATCTTCGCTAAGATAATACGCCATTTACCACCTAGATATACAATATTGGTAGAATACTTTAAGTTTCAACTCCACCTTTTGTTAGGAACTGCAGGCACACAGTGTTTCGCAATGTCAGCTCCATTTCCCTTTAAGACTAGTACCGACCTACAATTGAACAATGCATTATTGTAAATAATATAAAAGAATATTATTATTGAGCTGCTCAAGACATTGAAGGATAATTAAGGAAACAATTTTGCAGACACATGGCAGGGAGAGAGAGAGGTAGCAGGGCAGCGTGGGTCTTGGTCAGAAACATGAGATTCAAGTAAGACTACATAAGTAGAATGGAAGGCGAGCAGAAACAATGTAGAAAAGGAAAGGAGAAACCATAGTTTCAAGTTCCCAAAAATCCTAGGCCAAACCTGGACAATTTGCATGTCACGCAGCCTGGTTTTCATTTTTCAAGACTTGAAGATGTTTTCGGTTTCTTTCACTATAAAACTTTGGGGGCAAGGCATTTCATTGGCACTGGAAAAAAGAGTACTTGGTTATTTCCAGCAAGGCTAAGAAAACTCTTTTAAGTTATATATTTTGGAAGATATGCTACATCAGTACGCAACCACATGTTAAGTTGCACACATGTGCCAGCCCAAGGTTGCATGAAGGAGCCGACCTGTCATTGATCTGACCCATTTATCTGATGTCTTCAACCTTGGATGTCCCATAGACCAGAAGTCGTAATGACTGGATAATTCTAGTATCCAAAGAACTGTCTTCTTGATTACTGAATGTGGACCGTTGTTTATACGAAGTTTCGAACTAGTTTCCTGTGAGCAAACACAGATTTTTCACATGACAGAGCCATTCAATCCGCATTTTTTTTGGACTCAAAGATATAAAATCTGGAGAGATGAATTAAATGGGTCGGATCAACAATGTGGATTCCTTAGTTGTGTAAAAAGTGTCACAGAGCAACTTTATGGCAGAGTCCTACTGTGGCATTCCTTGCAATTTGGATATTTTTGAATAGTTGAAGAATGTAAAATGCCTGATACCTCCAAGCAAATGAAAACACTTTATACTTCGGTAATATAAATACTAGCTGGCTGGTGCAAGTTTGCAAAAATCTTTGCAATCCACTCATACATGTAAACAGCAGGATAGCTTTGCCAGTAAATCCATTCTCCTTGATAATGTAAGGCATCAAAGGTTAGCACTTGAACAACTAGTGGCTTATTACCAGAAAAATTGCACCATAAGCTTAAAATATTTTTGTATGGCCCAACATAATTTTTTTCTTTTTCTTTTGGGTGTTGGATACACATCCACAAGCACCTCAAACCCATGACCTACTACAGAAGAATCTCCTTGTGCCACTGCACTAGGAGGCCTCTACTCATTATCCCAACAATAAATTGAACATAGACTTAGCAAAGTGTGCGAGGAAACAATTTGTAACTTCAAGTAGACTAGAGAATCCCCAATTTGTACCCAAATAAACATACCTTTAACATGAAAATTCCTACAAATTGTTGCAAAGGATAAGAAAGAGTACATGAAACTAATATTTGCAGATAAGACTTACCCCACAGGCAAGGGAATTGCAGTTGAACCAGTAAACTCGCCCGGTCCCACAATCTTTAAGTTTGATCCGAAGAGTATGTTGCACTCACTCAAAAATGATACAGTACAGAAAGGCCTAACAAAGTCATGGTTGTCTATATGAGGTGGTATGCAATCTCCTTGTTCATAGATGTTGACAATGCAACTGTCAGGTATGCACGAAGGAGAAAGTACATGCCATCCAACCAACCTCCTTATCATAACTTTGAAAAGATCAGGGATGCAATCAACAACTTCGTTACGGAGGATGCCCGGCGGGTTCCCATTTTTATCCTGCAAGCAAAATTTCATTAGACGAGAAGGAAAGAGAGGTTTTAACAAGTCGACTTCAAGATAAAACATACCTGTGCATAGTTATAACAGCAACCAAATTGTATGGTCACCCTTCCTTTCCCCCGCATCCACTTCACTGGTTCAGAATATGTACGCTCTGCAGGTGGAATGAAAAAGCAGATAGCATTTTTAATCAGAAGCATATTCTGAGGGGATGAAAGGAGATATGCACTTTGGCAAAGAAGTAAAACAAAGGCAGAATCAGCGCTCCAACTGGTGACTCCACATAGGAACTGAGCTACAAATATGTAATTCTTTATAAATTAATTTTTTTTGCAAGTAGCAGTGGAAGGCTACCCTGCAAATTCCAAATTCTGTGGCTGGGTATAAACAGCTTGTTGATTTTTCTGACAAAATAGATGCCTAAATCCATATTGCTGTAAAAGCCAAAATGACTGAGCATTGTCCATTAATGCTTGAAACCAGAGTAATTATCCTGGTTAGGAATTTAAAAGAACTCTCCAATTTGAAAATAATAAAGGAACTAAATGAAACTTCCATTATGCATCAATAGATCTAGTGCCTGCAGTAACAGAAATACACCTCAATATGATGCAAACCAACTTCTACAGCGTATACAATCATGTGTTTATATGTTTGTTTGTCTGTTCAGAAACACACCTGTATATATGGAGAGACACACATGCATATGCGTATGCATGGAGAGAGAGAGAGCTGGTAACTCTCCCCAGAGGGAATTCTCTGAAAAAAAAAAAAGGAAGAAGAAAAGAAAAGAAAAAAAAGGCCCCTCTCCTCAGGAGGGCTGCTATCAGTATTCTTTCTCACCTTCTCTAACTTTTTCAGAAGGATGGGAAGAATTAGCACATCCCAAGGGAGTTGCCAAGTGAAACCTTTATCATTCCCACTTTATGAAGCCGAGGTGGAAGTAGACATCTAATGACAGAGTTACTCTCCTGCATTGATGAACTACATTTTTACTCGATGTACATTCTTCAATGTGCAGCAGGGAACAAAATCACAGTTAAGATCCCAAAAAACAATAAAATAACTCATATGAAAAAACAAGAAGAAAGAATAAAATCTTCCCTTGTCTCCTTTCTCCGTGAGCTTATCAACAAACAAAATGCATCCAAAGAAATCAATAAAACAATCACAAAAAAAAGGCTCAAGAATAGTGAACAAAATACTATGCCATTTCTTGAAGAATTATCAAACCCTTGTCAAATAGAAGAACCATCCCATTTCTTGAAGAGAAGAACTCTCAAAGTCAATTCATTCATGAAATAATCATCTTCCAAATCGGTACATTTCATCTCTTTATATAGAGATCAATCCTTCTAAAGACCATGCCTACTAGGTGCTTGGTAATCAAGCAATCAACTTAACTAAATTCTGCTCCAAACTTGGAAATTAAGTAAATGATTCAAACAACAAGAAAGCATACAAAATAGAAACTTAATAAACTCCATAGTGTGGGGCCATTCTGGGTAGTGTTTAAGTGAAGATAGGGCCCACAACTTTCAAAAGAAAAGTTTATACTTCTTCCTTTTGTACGTATGCCATATGTATCATTCCATCCCCCCAGCTAGAAGAATCAAATTCATTAGGTACATATGAGATCAAATACCATCCTTGCCCGGTTTTTCTTTTCTGTAGGAGTCTTGTTGGGAACCAGATAAATTTGATCTCGAACACCATGCAATTGAGATGGCTTTTTCCTGGAAAGGCAAATCCTTCTGAGAAAAACCTCTATATGTCTTGGGTCGAGTAGGAATCCACAATTTGCATGTGTCACTATCTAGACACCTTGTATCACCAAATAGCTCAAACATGTTATCAAACGATTGACTTTGCTCAGTACTGGGAAAGATATCATCACATGCAACAGCCAGGAAGTTATGTGGCGTGCCATTATATTCAGGGGTCTCGAATAGTTGGGGTTCAATAGATGGATCTTTGTATGTTTCAACTAGCAAAAACTTCTTCACATCATAGGAAAGTGTATCACATCGAGCATTTTTCTTCTTGAGATTGTCATACAAAAAGGGTCAACTCCATAATCTTGATTCTTACCATTGTTGACCACATTTTCTTCATCAAACAAGAACTACTCAAAGAATCATCATCTTTCGAATACTCATCAAAGATAGGAACATTACCATAATCTTGGTCAACCATGTTTTTCATATATGACATGCAAATAATATCAAACACGATTCGTACATCTTCATTTGAATCAGCAACAAAAGATTCATCTAGTGCGGATGAGATATCACATATGTTGTATGTGTCTCGGTGCTCCACTTCTAAACCCAGGTCCACTGTAGGACCTCGAATTTGAGCAATAGTTCTTCTGCGGTTGTTGAAATTGCTACAAAATTGACGTTCTTCAAGAGCAATAAGTCGTGTGGAAAAATTTTCAAGTTATGCGGCCATCTTAAGTAACAGCTCATCAAATTCTCTTGCGCTTAAATGACATTTGTAGGATCTATCTGTCCTAGTTGACGTGGAGCTAACCTCATATACCAAAGCGTCTCAAAACAGGTTAAAACTACTCTAGAAAATTTTCAGGGATTTATTACTAAATAGAAACAATAGGAACAAGAGCCGACGCAAGAAACTAACTCAAATTTTGAATTAAAGAACATAACAGTGTCTAAATTCGCAAAATCAGAAAACCAGCATGGAGATTTAATTGTAGCTTTTCAGAGAAAACTCGAATTGGAGATCTGTCAAATCCCCAATTGAGATCTGATTAGGAACCAAAAATTCACTAAATTTCACGCGATTTAGTTTCTGGTTTTAACAGGAAAGTAATCCAACAACTTTCTTACAACTAGAAAAATTAAAAATCAGAACTAAGCCGAACTTATGTCGTCATCATCAAGACCTTATACCGATTAGGGGTCAGCCAACTAAGCCTAACTTATGTGAAAACCAAAATTGACAAGGACAAACTAGATGAAATAAACTGAATTAAGGAACTAGAACTTAAACAAAGAAAGTCCATTCCGACTTTTTGAACTTTGAAGGAATGGGATAGATAGCAAGAGTGGCAGTCTTGTTGAAGTGTTATGAAGAAATTGGAATCACTCCACGAAGTCTTGCAGCACCTTGATACCTTACATCAGATCCAAACTACCACATGTAGCACCTTAGTAGCTTCAAAGAAGAAAACCAAGAGTTATAGTCTCAAAGAAATAACAAGGACATTGCACCCTTGTCAAAGAGAAGAATTCTCAAACTCAGTTCATTCATCAAATAACCATCTTCAATATCAGTACATTTGATCTCTTTATATAGAGATCAATCCTTTTAAGACTATGTCTCCTAAGTGCTCAGCAATCTAGCAATGAAGCAATCAACTTAGTAAATTCTACTCCTAACTTGGCAATCGAGTAAATAACTTGAATAATAAGAAATAAGGTGTAGAGAGTAGGGCGTGCATCCTGGTGTTGAAAACAGCACCCACAACTTTCAAAACAAAAGTAAGTTTATTCTTCTCTAACTATTGCATATGCATTTTATCTTGGGCGGGGGTGGGGGGGTTGGGTTGCTCGAGAGAATGTAGAGAACATGTCTCGAAAACAGGAGTGTCCTTAATTAGTGAAAGGCACCATTTCATTTGAATGAAATTACACTTAAGCACTCTTTCTCTTAATTAGTTATTTTCCTTGTCACTATTCAATTTCCTTTCACTTTAGTTGTTATTTCAACCATCCAAGTGTCCTTTCACTGAAGATGTTATGGCAACCCTTAGTTTCTCTAGTATTTCGGTTTGAGTGACTGTTTGCCACCAATAACTTCTAGAATATTTTTCTTTTGAATAAATTACTTATTTCTTTTGGAAATACCTTAGCAAGGATTTGTAAGATAGGTATAAGGGAAACTGTTGGGAAGAATGAAGAATAAAAGAAGATTAGGAGAAAAGGAGAAAAACAAAATATGGAGCCTGATCGAGAGAGCAGATTCTTGAGGCCTTGCTCTAATACCATCTAAGTATTCGATCTTTCTCTTGTGAAAATGAGAAAGAAAGAAATATCCTACAGAAGAAAATAACCATAACATAGAACAAGTTCAGAGAGTATAAAATCAGTTCCATGCACACCTATGAGCAAAGATCTTGTCACTACATAAGTAACACGAATATTGATTACAACAAGCCCATTTAGTGTTATTTCTAAAAGACAAAAATGAAGATGGGATCCAATCACAATCACATCTCGTCCTGATAGGCAAATAAATATACTTCGTCAATTCTGCAGCATACCTCCCATCAGTATGCCTCAAGACATCTGACAGGGACAACTTGAAGATTTCCTCTAATGGAATTTCAGAACTTAAAATAATCGGAGAATGTTCAACATTCAGCAGAAGCAAAGGAAATAACTCAAACAATTGAATTCAAGAACAGGAAAGTTCAGTTCAAGCAAAGCAGAAGACAAATTCACAGGAATTCAGGAAAAACAGTATGGAGATTTTGCAGCAACTTTCAAATGACAGCTCGGATCAAGAATCTTTTTAAAAGTTAAAGCTCAATTGAGATATGACTGTTTTCTCAACTACTACAGTTCAAAGGATTTGGATCACCGGTTTGGCTGAGAATATTTCCCACAAATTTAATGGAGTAGAAAAACAAAAAACCTCAGAACTTGAATTCGATTTCCATAAAAAAATGAGTTCAACAATGAGGAAATCAGATGATTCAAACTAAGAGCAGCAACTAGAATTAAAAGGACACGATATTAAACAAGAATTAAACAATCTTTTTGGGTTTTCTAGGATTTTTGGGTAAAATAGCAAGCGTCACACCTGCTAACTCAAGTGAATAAGAAGATATCTATATGGTGGACCCTGGAAGATATCCTTACCTATTTCAAATAAGAAGCTATTTACATAATGGGCCCTCAAAGCTGTCTATTTTCACATACATTTTCAATTTGCAGGGTGCCCAATAGAAGCTATCCCCACCTATTTCAAATAAGAAAAGCTATTTACAAATAAGAAGCTATTTCACACACATTTTCAAACAAGAAGTTATTCACATGGTAAGCCCTACAAGTTACCCATAGTTGCACACTCATTTCAAACAAGAAGTTATTCACATGGTGGGCCTTAGAAGCAATCTACACCCATTTTAAAATGAAAGGTATTTATATGCACAGCCCAAAGGCTATACACATACATTTTCAAACAAGAAACTATTGACAGAGTAGGCCCTAAAATCTATCCACACCAATTATCCAATAGGAAGCTATTTACATGCTAAGGCCTAGAAGTTACCACATATATTTTCAAATAAAAAGCTATTTACACGGCAAACCTTAGAAGCCATCCTCACTCATTTTCAAATTAAGCTAAAAAGGCTTCATAGTATGCATGATGGGCTCACAAACAAGTTTTATTGTGAGCAAGGAGGACTGCCAAACAGGCTTCCTAGTATGCAAGGAGGGCCCACAAATATGCTTTCTGGTATGCATGTACGACCTACAAATATGTTTCATAGCATACAATACGGGCCCACGAACATGTTCTTATTGGAGGCTATTACTTCAAGCCCGTATAGATTTCACAAGAATTGGACAGGAATGTAGATTGTTTTAATATTGAAATATTTATATAAAATTCGTTCTAGCTCAAGTCAAACGTGTCCTAACTCATCCTAGCATCTTACATAATTTAGCCAGCTCATGTCACACAAGCTCAGGTCAGATCAAGTGGAAATAAGATTTTGGACTCATTGTCTAGCTAGATCACGCTAACTCTCGTCAAACAAAGATCAAGCAAACACGGGCCAGATTGAGTGATTTCAAAATTGACTAATGCGCTATAAGATATCTCTCTTCTAGAAAACCAAATCTCATTCTGAGGGACATCTTCAAGTCTGTAGGATATTTAAACTTTGCATGTATCACCTTCTGCCACCTCATATACCTTTCCTCTTCAAGGAAATACTCCATCATTATATCCATATCAAACAACTTGTTTAATGGTGAGCCTTTTAGCCTTTACAAATTGATAAAAATTGGTTTTGTGTACAAGTTTTTAGAAGGAAAACATTGTGCATTGGTTTTATCTAGGGTAAGATAATTTGAGAAATAACATCCTAGTTCCCAAATAAGCATGAATTCAATTTTCTTCCCCATGTAAGCCTTTAAGAAACAATTTGCTAGATGTCTTAATCATCTTTGATGCTAATGAACCAATGTCAAAAATTGCATAATCATTAGTTGAACAATTAACTTGGGTTCTTACTTACCATTGAATATTGAACAAATCTTGCAACTGATTGGAAGCTCCATCAGATCTTCACAAAGTGTATGATCTTAAGCATCCTTCTCTTTAAGATTGTTGTCAAAGATACAGTCAACAACAATGTGAAGGCCTTCTTCAATTTGTCATCATGCAACACTTCTATCAAGAGGTTCTCCTCCCCTTTACACTTATCAGGGATAAAACGATTGTTATGACTCTGGTCATTAGTGTGACCAATCAACTCAGGCTCTTCCTTGTCATTGAATATTGAACAAAGTGTATGATCTTAAGCATCCACCTCTTTAAGATTGTCATCAAAGATAGGGTCAATGCAGTGTAAAGGCCTTCTTCTCATGTGTCGTCATGCAAACACTTCTATCAAGAGATTCTCCTCCTCTTTATACTCATCATGAATAGAATGATTGTTATTGTCCTCGTCATTTAGTGACTCAGACCAACAATCAAACACATTGATAAAGGCACCTTCTTCATCTAGACATTTGTCACATATACATGACTAGTATATTCATCTGAATCACCAGCAAAAGATTCATCTCATGTAGTGGAAATATCAAACACACTGGAAGTCTTGATACTTTCTTCTAGATGCATGTCCACTATAGTATTTGGTAGTTGAGAGATAGTTCTTCTACTATAGTTGGATTTTATACTCTAGATATTCTTTTAGATAAATTTCCAGCCTGTTCTACTAACTTGAGTAATTGCTCATCAAATTGGCAGTCATCAAGTAATTTATAGGATCTGCCTGTCATAATTGACATGGCACTAAGCTCTAATACCAAACGGATGCTGGAAAACTTGAAAATTTCCTCTAATATCATTTCAGAACTTAAAATAACTTCAGAATATTCAAGATTTAGTGGAAACAAAGGAAAAAACTTAGAAAATTGAATTCGAGAGCAAGAAAGTTCAGTTGAAGCAAAACCAAATAGAATTTTGCAAGAATTCAAAATATATATATACAGTACAGAGATTTCATTCTAACTTTCAAACAACTTGAATCGAGAATCCATTTGAAACCCAGTTAAGATATGATTATAATCTTGATAAGCAATAAATCTAAAAGGATTTGAATTGCTGGGTTGGGGGGAAATCTGTAATATCCTTAATTTTTAGGATAAAATAGGAAATTATTAAATAAATTAAAATTAAAAAAATAAAAATTTATGGATGAAATTTTTTCCTGAAAACATAAGAATTAGAAAGTGCTCGTCGATACGAATCCAACACCACCAAGAACGCGAGAAACGGAGCTCAAACGAGGGAGTTATGAGCCGTCAAAGTTGGAAGGGCAAATTGGTCATTTGATAGAGACGTATTAGACAGGGGTCCAAATTGATACTGGCACCCCCGTCTTCCACACGTCTCTACCAGTGCCAGAAAAATCGCCGGAGAGACGTGGAAAGAGGCGTGTGGGGAAGAGTTTCTCTTCCCCAAGACTCTAAAACCCTATATCTATGCTCCTCTAGGAGCCAAAACGCTCCACTTTGAGCGTTTTCTCTGAATTTTACGCAGAACCCTAGCTTGAAAAGATTTCATTTTTCCGGCGAGTGGAACCCCGGCAACACGAGCAACCACGGCTAGGTGCAAGGTAAGCCTTAAAACTCTATTTTTTAGTATTTATTAAATAGAGAAAATAATAAGAAAACCATTTAAAAATTTGAAAAAAAAAAATCAGATTTTTTTAGGAACTTTAGGCATGCTACTATTGGAGCGTGATTTCACGGACCAAACCTTTTCCGTTTGGAAATCGCACCGTCCAACTAGTGCACAAGAGACCCAAGAGCATACCATTTAAATTTGGGAGTGATCCAACAGTGGATTTCTCCAGAAAACCCAAAAACCAGTACCTATGGAGGATTTTAGGAACTTGGGAAAAATCGTTTAAAAACCATGGTTTTTGGAAAAATCAGTGCAAAAGGAGGGCATAAATGGATTCTAGAGAGAATTCTGAGGAAAATGGCGCAAAAATCACGCAAAACGGAGCTCTGTAGCTCCGCCAGAGGCGACCGAAATCCGGTCGTCTTCTCCGGCGTCGTCAACGGCGTCGGCGCCACGCGGCCGGCCGCCCGGGACGCGCTGAGACGCACCCAGGACGACGTCACACGCATGCGCGGCGCCGCGCGCGTGTGGGGAGCGCGTAGGTTGACGGTCGCGGTGGGGCCGGGACGCGGCGCGTCCTGGCGACCGTGACGCACGCGGTGCCGAAGACGCCCAGGGCGCGTCCCGTTCGGCGTTTGCGTCGACGTGCGTCTTCGTGCACCAGTGTACACCGGTGTAAACTGGCAGAAAAGGGGCGCCGCCGATTTAAACCACCTTATGGTGGTTCGGCAGGCCCCATTTTAGCGTAGTTTTCACTAAAACTTGATTTTTGGGAGCTAGAGAGGTCCAAATCACGATCCGAAAGAGGCGTTGTGACCGTATTGATAACGCGGACCTAGTTTTAACTTAAAAACTTAGAAATGACCACTTTTTATTTAAAAAAATTTTAAAATAATGATGTGACATGTACAGGTGCACTTGAATATACCAATTCAAGGGAGTTATTAGCAAGCTAGTGGTCTCACACTGAGGTAGGTGACGACAACTAATGTTTTGCCTTGATTTTTAAACCATGTTTAAACATAGCATCATGTGTGATTGTGTTTTAAAATGCAATTATTATTTACCGTGGATTTCATGCGACATTGCGTACAGTATGATTATTCCAAATTGAAATCTTTTACTGAATAAACTTATTTAAAATGTTTTTACCAGCATGATGTTAATTAGTTATGCTTAGTTAGAGACTTATTTCTTATTATATATATAGAAAATGCATGGATTATATGGAAATGAGAATAGAGGCTTATTAGCTGGTCCTTTTATAGGCTAACCTCAGGATGAGGGGCATGTCTTGGGGATTGCAAGCTATAAGTGCTCTTGAGTTTTAGCATATACATATGATTTCCGTGTTTTATATTTGATGACGGGTGCTCTCGCCCGGTGGGCGTCATGCTAGGAGGGATAGGGCCGGCCACCCACCTTCCGAGATTATGATGTGATGAGTTTGTGATATGATAGACACCTGCCCATAGATGGCATTCGGTAGGGGTTTGGTAACATGGATAGTCCACACTACCGGTCTGAGCCTTTCCATGGGGACAGACGCTAAGTCTCCCGTTATGGTGTGGACGGGGAGCGGCGGTGGTTGATACCCATGGAGGGTTGCCACCGGCAAAGATGATGGCCCATATTCTTGTTATGTGTGCATGTATGATGAGCATGGTTATGGATGGTATGCCTGGGTGTGACAACACTCAGAGGTTGACTATGTGTACTCCTGATCAGGGATGTTAGTGCGATGTGGTGGGACCCATTACCTTAGGGTGCCCTTATTCTTGTTGTATGCTCCATTTTATTGATTCATGTCATGTTTTAACTCTATGATTGCATGTTTTAGCATATGGAATAAATTGGCATTTATTGAACAAGGCATTATAATATCACTATTTTCATAAATGTTAGATTTTTCATCAGTATTGTTCATTATTTCTTTCATTTATTACATTAATTGTCTATGTACCTACACAAGCGATAGCTTCTTTGAGGCATTGCTTTGTTTTGCAATGCCTTAGATCTCGAGCGCGATAACAGAAAGGCAAGGCCGTTGAAAAGCCGTGAGAGCCGAAGACCATTTTTCTATAGTGTTAGACAGTGATGTGAGTCATTAAACAGGATTATCATTTGGATTTTTATTATGGACTGCATATTTTATATTGGGATGTGATTTAGATCTTTGGACATATGTTGGACATTTATATGGGATGTTATGATGAATAGACCCTGGGCCATATTATTATTGTCTTTTGGACGTATATTTGATTTAAAATAAAGGCGCCTATTTATTTGACGTTGATTTCTATACGGATTATTTATTTATGTTTAAATTACATGTACGCCATTTTAAGAAAGGAAAAATTAACACCCGGAGTTTTAAGATAGGTTTAGTAAAATGTTAAATAAATCTTTTCTCATGGGATCCCAAATGCTCTTATTTAAAATGCCATTAAAAAAAAAATTGTCTTAAAAATCCGGGGTGTTACAAAATCTTTCCGACAAATTCAGTAGAGCCGAAAAACGAAAATCTCAGAACTTGAAATTGATTCCTAACAAACGATGAGCTCAACAATGATGAGATTGATTGAACTAAGAACAGTAATTGGAATTGAAAGGGAGCAATATAAACCAGAACTAAAGTATCTGTTTGAGTTTCATAGGATTGGATAGAACAACAAGTTGTGAACTTGCTAACTCGCATAAAAAGTCTCGGAGTAGCACATTAGAGTTCATCAAGGGTTTTCTAATCATCTGACTCAAAAGAGAAGATCAAGGGCATTGCACTACTGAAGACTCAAAGAACCATCACAATTCATTCAGAGAGGAAATTCTCACATTTCCATTCAATTCCATAACAAATACCCTTAATAGATTTTGGTTCTCTCCTCATGCCCTCTAGATGCTTGGAAAATGAGAAACTAGGCTTCTTAATCCACTCTTAAGCTTGCATACCGAGGGAAACTAAAAAAAATAAATGAAACAAGGAACAAAGGAAAGAAAATTAGAAAAAACTAAACACGCCCCCCTCTTGGTCTGGTTGTGAAAATGAGTGCAGCACATCATATGTGCACACTTTAAATGTGAATGGGGCCCACATTTTAATCTTAGTCTTCTCTCCTTCTTTTTACATGCTTCAATTGAAATGGAGACCGTAGTTTTTAAATGAGAAAGTGGGCTTTTCTTCTTCCATTTCTTTCTCTAGGCGAGTGCAACAACATTTCCTCAAAAAAATCATAATAAATGACATAAGGCTTCCCTAATCACTTTCCCTAGAGAAGAAACACAAATACAAACATTGTTTATAGGCCTTATTCCAAATATCGTGTAACACTTAAAACGGTACAATTCTCCAAAGCATTCATCCTTATAGTTGAGGCGCCAATCATTTAGTAAATAGCTCCATCATAACCACCCCCCCCCCCCCCAATCAGTCGCAAAACACTTAAAGATGATCCCCCAAGTCCTTATCTCTATCTTGCTATCTAAAATGCGATCCCCCCTGTCTTCAAGTATGGCACGGATCTATTAGCAAGCCCTAATTGATATGTTTTAACATATTATCTACGAGCAACCCTAGCCACTCCTTACTCTTCTGTCTACTCCAAGAATGGCAAATGAATTGGCCATGCTCCTCACTAGTGAGAGAAAAAGCAGCCATGCAAGAGCTTACAACTCGACTTTATGAAAGAAATCTTGTTGAAATTCATGAGGACTTGGAGACAGCAACCAGGAACAAGGGTTTCCAGATGCAATTCTACATACACAACAAATTCTTTGAGGCTTCAGGATTAGACATAAGGTGTCACTGAGTGGCTTTCTTTCTGGGGCCTAGAAACTGCATGTCCTTTGGTTTCTTTTTCACTCAATAGAGACATCAGGAAGAGTTGGATTTGCAAAAGGGATAAAGAGTCTGAAGTTTTTACAGAGGACCAAGTGAGTCTGGAGTATTCGGCAGCAGAAATCAGGTGTTCTGGGCGATAGAGGCCAAAAAAGGAGGTAGCAACATTATCCATTAACCAATCCAGGTGAGTTTTGGTGAAGCCATGCGCACAAGTCCTTTTCTGAGCAAGTGAATCGAGCACAAGGACTTCCCCAGTTATTGAGTACTTGGTTTTCCTGAATTGAACCAGAAGTTGCATTCTACTAGGTGACACAACTTAAATCCTATAAAAGCAACTTTAAATCTCACGTTTGACTTAAATCCATTCTGCAAGTTTTTTGACAATGACACAATTAGAGAGATGGCCTAATGGTTCTCAATGCATTGATATTTGATTGTGGGGTTGGAGTCAGTGCACTAGAAGCTAGAATGATATCTAAGTAAAGTGGCATCAGATCTAATTGACAAAACTACCATTTCCAATAATGTATACTGATCATATATATTTTATTGAACATTTTAACTTGAGCAGATACCATTTCAGTTGCAGATGCAATAGTTTTGATTGATAAGACAAGGGATGGAGTAAACACAAAACTAGAGCTGTGGAGAGATATTATAGTCTGAAGGATTTAAAATTAGATGAACTAAGACAGTATAAGGAATGCAAGTTTAGCAAGGAGGAGCAGGAGGAAAGCACCATTAAAGATTGATAACCTAAGAAGTACCCCAAAAAGACCACTTTCAATGTTTGGGATTGATAATTCAAGAAAACGGAGAGATTGAGAGGGATGTTACCTAAAGAATCTAAGTGGGTTGAAACAAATGGAGATGTACCTTTGGTGTTTTGCGTGATCGGATGGTGCCACTCAAACTGAGAGGAAAACTCTATAAGACAGCTGTAAGGCCAGCCATTTTCTATGGATCAAAGTGATGGGCAGTTAAGGAACAGCATATACATAGGATGAGTGTAGCCCAAATAAAGATGTTGAGATAAATGAGTAGCAAGACAAGAAAGGATAGAGTTAAAAATGAAAACATTAGAGGAAACGAAGGAGTAGCACCAATAGATAACAAGATGAGAGAGGGTAGGCATAGATGGTTTGGACATGTGCAACAGAGACCGAAAACGACACTGGTTAAAAAGAGTGAGTCAATCCAAGTCGAAGGATCTAAAAGGGCAAAGAGAATGCCCAAAAGGACACGGTTAGAAGTGGTAGGAAAAGATCTAAAAACTCTTAGACATAATGCAACAATGATACTTGATAGACATGAATGGAGGAACAAGATTCATGAAGCAGACCCCTAATTGGGATAAGGCTTTGATGATGATGAACATTTTTTAACTTAAGCATGACAACAAGACGAGCAGAAACCATATGAACAAGGATGAAAACCCCCAACTTTACGTAATGATACTTGATAGAGATGAATGGAGGAACAAGATTCATGTAGTGGACCCCTAATTGGGATAAGGCTTTGATGATGATGAACATTTTTTAACTTAAGCATGACAACAAGATGAGCAGAAACCATATGAACAAGGATGAAAACCCCCAACTTTATGTGAAAGATAATGCAAGTGAAGTAAACATGAGAGAGACGGCATGTCAACTGTCCATTTGAAGAACAATTCAGATACCACGTAACTCATACCTTTCAGCTGGCCTTTCCGCCCCATCTCTTGAAGAGCATACACAAAATCAACAATTCTCTTCTGCTCAGCAGCACTAAACACGCCAGCGTGAAGCTCAAGCCCATCAAGAATATTAACAATCTTCCCTTTAATTCTCTCCAAGCAAATAAAATCTTTCTTCCTCCGGACATTCATAAACCGAATAGACTCTCTCTGATCCCTCGTCAATGTCAACTTCCGCTTCTCCACCGTTTTCATCTTCTCCCCCTCCCCAATGGCATTAAACTCATCTGCCCGCAATTGTCCCTTCGCATCACCTTTCTCCTCCTCTAGCTGATCTTCTTCCTGTGCAATATCAGCCCACGACATACGAGCACTTGTCGAAGCAACTGACTGTTCATAAGCTGTTCCAATACTACTTGGGTCGACCGAATTCTCTGACCCCCCGTTTGCACCGTCTTTCCAGCTCGCGAGCAAATTCGGGTCGTGCGCCACATCCGACCACTCGTTGGCACCATCTTTCCTGCTTCCAAGCGAGTTAGTGTCGCAATTGTCACGACTGGAGGGAGATTCTAGTGCATTACAACTGGAATCTCTCAATTTCTCTGAGCAATCATGTTGTGATCGATCCGGAGACTGCTCAGCATCAGCACTAACTTCTACAGTCCCTTCAAAAAATCCCCGGTAATAAACACTGTCAGCTAACAACAAAGAGACACAAAGGAAATCCTAACCCTAACTCTAGGCCAATTCAAAGAAATTGCCATGGAAGAACCATGAAACCTTAATTTGCAAACAAACCAAGAAAAACACTGACTTGCAGAAAAAGAAACTGTTCAACGAAATCCGTGATAAAAATATGAATTGAATTAAAAGAAATACGAAATTTCAAACGAAAAACAAGAAAAAACAACTTTAATTTCAAGAAATACAGCGACAAACTAGACCACGAAACTTACGATGCAAGAAACGAGACTGTCTTTGAGAAATGCGGCATAAACAGATGGAACTGCTTGCCAAAAGATGAAATTCAGATCAAAAGAAAGGAAATCAAAAGCACCTGGATCGAGAAACCGAACGCGATCGCGTAGGATCTGAGTGCAATCTGGACAGAGATCTCTGGTGAGGAAAGGAAGCCAATTTGTGAGGAATTCCGCTGCGATTTTGAGTTCGGTAGCCTCGTAGCCGAGAATGAACGGATCGCTCATTTTCTTTCCGAGTTGACTCGGAAAAGAAATCGCGAGCTTTCGTGTTAAGCGGGACAGTGAAGCAGGGCAAGAAGGGATTAGAGATTTATTTTTCGGTCGTTGAGAAATAACGGGAAGGGAATTTGCTTTTGCTTTTGCTTTTTTAAAGGTAGGTGATGCAATTACCAATACCCCCACATGATTGTTCCCCAATGGGTTTATGGACGGTTAGGATGTCAGGATTTATTTGTCATTTTAGAAATTGAAGAGGGTAGATTTCGGAAATCGCTGGGGGTCTGGTAATTGGGCGAGCAAAGACGATTGTGACGGGAGGACGATTAATGCTGGCTGGTGTGAACCTTATCCGGGCCCACAAGGTGGCGAGTTTCGTACAGGGACGCTACTTGGGACGAGAAACGGGAATTAAGTTATTCTTGGAAAGTGAATTTTTTCTTATTATTTCCAGCCTTAAGCTTTAAGATATAATTATTCAAACGTAGGAAAATATCCCCAAAAACTTAGGATATTTGATCTCAAATTACTTTATCTTTGAGATTGCAATCACATTCACTATCTAGGAACTACGTAATCCATGGATTGTTATAGCCTACGTGGAGTGACCTGACTTGAGATGAGATGGGCCATACTAGTGTTAGTGGTGCTTGAGCTTGTTTGGGATGAAATATCTCCTAAACAATCGTCTCATGTGTTTACGCCTAAATAGCTTTAGAATTTTTGGTGCATGGTCATGTCATGCATTGTCATTGGGGGAGGTCAAATATAACAATGCACGATAACGCGACTCAAACATGACAAAGATTTAGCAGATTAGGGTTGAGCTTTATCATGGTGTCATTTTAGAGTCAACCCAAAAATGACACCCAAAAAATCATGTCGCATTCAAGTCAATCAATGTTGATCCATTTGACTCGTAACATGTTAACCTATCATGTTGAAAATTATCATATATTATATATAAATATAAGATGGTTTTTTATAAACCATCTATATTACTATAATAATGAAAAACTATCTTATCTAATTATAGTAATATAGAATTATTTTTAAAAAATCATCTTATATTAGTTATTGTACATTTTTCTAATCATGTTATAAGAGTCATGTCGGTTCGACTCATTTAATAATCAGGTCGTGTTCGAGTCATGGGTTCTTGACACAATTATTAATTGGGTCGTGTTCGTATCGACCCATATACTCTAATAGGTCAGTCTCAACACAATACAAATATAACTCACGGACACAATTTGCCACCCCTATTTGTCACAAACTATTTCAACCTTTCTCAATTTGCCATCAAATCTATGTCGCCACTAATTAGGCTCACCCCAAGTTTTATCATTATAATCATCGATTACAATATCATCGCCATCATTATTATCAAGACCTTATCCCAATTAAGAGTCAGCAACGATTACAATATAATCACCCTAAATTGTAGAGTTTTTTTGAAACACTGCTTAGTTCTCATCCAATCTATCTACAGCTCATTATGAGATTATTATTTCAATTTTGCTCTCGCTAGACTACCAAGTATTCCAGGTACTTTAACCTGAACAATTGGGCTTCCATTATTCTACAAAACATCGTACTCGAGATCAATTAGGGTGTCACAACTAGTCAATGGTCGAAAAACTTTCAAAGTAGATGGTTGTGTAAGAACTAAAATCTTAACCCTGAACTCTGAACCCTAACCCTAAACCCATGGTTGCGTAAGAACTAACACATTCTCTTTCATTATAATATTAATTCTCAAAATCACATCAATTACACCCAAATCCGACTATTTATCTACTCTGTATCCACGATCGTTCACTTTTTTGGTAGTGATATCTTAGATAAACCCTAAACTTTTGAGATGAAACTTTAAGTCACCTCATACTTTAAGAAAAAATCAAAGTGACCCTTTAAGTTTTATGTCTTAATTCCAAGTAACCTCGTGTGACAGGTTCTCAACATCTAAGCCTGTTGCTATCAAGGCAAAATAGGCATTTCATGCTTTCTTCTTCCACAAGTCATTTTCTTCTTTAATTTGCAGCAGAGTTCAATGAGATGAAATCAGCCTCTTGTAAAAATACAAGGTAAGGCTGCCTACTTTAGGCCATTATGGCCCACCCTTTCCCTGGACCCCGTATAGGCGGGAGCTTCGTGCACCGGGGCTGCCCTTTTTTAGTTCAATGAGATGGATCTTTATGAAATTCATCGCCCTAAGCAATTTAGAATGCCTTTTAGTGTAATGACAAATCCAACAACCGTAAAGGGTAGCCTAGTGCACGAAGTTATTCCATATGCAAGGTCCGGAAAAAGGGCAGACCACAATGGGTGAATAGTATGGAGTCTTACCTTGCATTGCAAGAAACTGTTTTTACGTCTCGAATCCATGATTTCCAGATCACACAACAACAACTTTACTGTCGGGCCAAAGCTCCCCTTCACAATTCCAACAACTGTGATCTTTCTAATGCTAATACCTTTGCAACTGTGATCTTTCTAGTGCTAATACCTTTGCAAATGCTATTATATTTTACAAAGGGTACATGAATATTTGTATTGTATTAATCTCAACTGCATTGGACAGAATTTGAGTGGCAACCAAAAATATCTTGCTGCTTAGACTTCTTGTTTTCTCCAACAGTGAAGAAACTGTTTCCAGTGCGGTTGTCATTCACCCAATAAGAGGTCAGCCCGGTGCACAAAGCTCATACAGAATTCAAACAAAGGATGGATCTAAAAAAGGCTATAGCATGCAGTTTTGCTTTGCAGTTTTGTAAAAGGTTGTCTTCATGCCTCGAACCCCTGACCTCTAAGTCACCTAGCAACAACTTAACCACTGCATTAAGGCTCCCTTCTTCATTCACCAAATAAGAAGGATCCAAAAAACCTTTATTTGCCTTGATTCTTTGTAAGGTGCCTTGTATTTAAGTTATCGACAATTTCATTTTTTATAAGACATGAAATAGTTAGTTTGCCCTTAATGTTAACAGAAAACTGGAACATAGGGGCTATTTGGGTTTTCTCTCAAAACATGAGGGCTACTTAAAGTTTGATCTCAAAAGTTAAGGGCTTAGTACTGGATACCACCCCATATTATGTTCATGGTAAAACTATTTTATGGATCTCTATCATTGGTCCTAGTATGAATAACTTGGATAGGTTGAGACTACACTTTGAAAGAAAAGAAGGTGTACACATCTTTTGTTGTTTATGGTAAAATTATTTTTGTAGATGTATGTAATTTATAGTGTTAGATATAGCATGGATAGGCTAGGTGTTGAATTTCATTCCCATTAAATGATTTTAATATATATTATTTAGGTAAAAGGTTTTGTCTATCCATTTTTATTAATTTTACAAAGACCCAAAAAACTTTTTATGGGTTACCTATTTTTCCATTTCATGACCATGGGATGATTTTAGTATATATTCTTTGGGTGCCCATCGATTTTTATTAATTTTGTAAAAATCTTTTTATTGATTACTTATTTTTCAATTTCATGCTCATTGGATTTTTTTAATATTATTTAGGTAAAAAGTTATGTCCATTCATTTTTATTAATTTTGCAAAGACCTAAAAAAAAATTATGGTTACCTATTTTTCGTTATTATGAACACAAATGACTTAGATGTAGGGTGGCAAATTGTATTTGTGAGTCGTGTTTGTGTTGTGTCGAGACTAACTCATTAGAGTATATGGGTTGACACGAACACAATTGATTAATAATCGTGTTAAAAACCTGTGACTCGGCCCAATTATTAAATGAGTCAACATAACATAACTTGTGTAACACTATTAGAAGGATGTGCAATAACTAATATAAGACAGTTTTTGAAAAACCATGCTACATTAATACTTTTCAAAAATCATAAGAATACAAGACGGTTTATGGTTTTTCAAAAGTCTTATAAGTACTACATAATTTTTCAAAAATCATCTTATGTTACTATAAGAATATAGGATTGCCTTTGAATAACCATCTTATATTGTTATAACAATATAAAATGGTTTATTATTATTATTATTATATAAAATAGTTATAAAAAAAAAGTCCTATATTTAAAAAAATTGTCACTTAGCAATGGCGTATTCTATCAATCCGTAATATATACTTTTTTAAAATTGGTAACTCAAGAACCCAATAGGTATTGATATACGTATTTTTGGAACAGACCTCCTCAACATGCAAACACTCTACGTTCCTTAAAAGAACGTGATGCACAATCTTGAGCCGATGACTACTTACTAGAGTGGGCTGTTTTTTCAAGAACAATCATCAGGCAAATGTTCAAGAAACTAGAAGAAAGGCATCGTTGGAGTCCTAATTTGCTATCTTAATCTTGCTGTGGAGCTAGACTTTAAGGTCATATGACAATTCGATGAGTTATTGATCGAAATCATATTTATATTTCTATTGCCATTTTGTCGAGGGGATTGATATTGACTCACCAGAAGATTTTCAATGAGCTCACGCCCCTTACTCTTGTTTTCAGAAATTGGAATCGCTGGGCTGGTTATAAATCCCCTCAATAGGTTATTTGGGAAAAAAAGAAAAGAAAAAAAGACGTAAATTGAATTTAACAAAGACAAAAGGAAAATATTTTGATGATCTGACCTCTTCATCTGATTTTTCTAACTTTGGATATCTCGTAAACAGAAGTGCTCCTACACAGCGGTTTTTTACTGTTGAATATAGACCATGGTGTCTACAAACTTTCCGACCGTCCTAAACTTGACAGATACTAGCTAGAGTAATCAAGTTCACAGGCATCTTGGATTACTGGACATGTAAAGCAGCCAAGCAGGAGTAATCAGGTGCAGTCTAGATCGTTCAAAGGAGCGCCAATTCATGCAAAAGCGGGCGATTACATGGCTACTTGGCATATTACGTGCTCTACTATAGTATTCCTCCATTGATAGATCATCTCAAGGACGAAATGAAATATAAACATCTCAGAAGCAGCATCCAAAGTGAAAATAGCATTTAGGGGACAGAATCAATTGATAGTAGTCTTCAGTTGATCAATGATAGGGCAATCTAGTCACCATACAGTACCAAGGTAGCAGCAAATTCAAAGTAATGTTGATTGGAACCGTCGAGCTTTTCAGGCCCCCACTTACCAAAGGTGACAATGAGAACCCCATACTTGTGAGCAGCCGATATTGCATCTGCATTCGAATTCTCTGGAAGAGTGAAGCTTCGGCATGAACTCTCTTTCTCTCTCTCTGAACTCTTTGCGTCAGGGTTCAGCCTGGAAAGTGGTTATCTTGAACTAGGACAGAATTCTATCTTTGGCGAGAGGTTATCTCCTGAAAGTATGCTGAAGCTTGGGGAGGATGGAAAACTCATTGTCTTACCAAATATACTGAGGTAGTAGATGGTGTAATATGGGCTGTAAGAGTTGGAGTTCATATTTATTTGGTCGATTCTTGGCGGGATAATATCCCATTCCAAGATCAGATTTTACCCATCAAATAAAGAGGGCCTTGTGGTTGACTCCTATATATGGATTGGATATCCTTCATACTCAACTCACTGTTGCAGACACTTCGGGCATGAGCTGGAAATAAACATCAGCCCACTGGGAAGATCGGAGTTTATTACTATGATGGTGCTCTCAGACTGACAGTAATGCATGGAGATTGAGATAGTTTCTGGATAAGCTTACTATTGCACCTAATACATAGTTTTAAACAGTATCCCTTTTGCTAAAGTTTGGAATAAATTGGTGACTCCCCTAGTTTCAGCATTTGTGTGTGGACTGCCTCACTGTGGTAAGTGTGCCTAGTGTTTCAAGGATTCTCTGTCAGTGAATCACTTGCTGTTTCACTGGGAAGCAGGAACGTAGCTGTGGGTGGAAACTGTTGCTCGACCTACTTGCAGAATTTGTTGCAAGTTGGGGGTTGGGAGTTGGGAGTTTGAAGAGGAGAATGCTCTGTAATTTGTATGTTTAGTATGTTTATTTGTGAAGGATAGAAGGGCTTTCCTCAATGAGGCTCGTGAGTGCAGCATTGTACTGCTGGATATATAGCCATGTCATCTCTTCAACTTGTGGTAAGCTGTCAGCAGGTTATCACCTTAATGAATTGAGGAGATCATGGGCTGTCTATCGTGACAGGCTCCCTAAGTAGGTTCCTACTAATTGATGTACTCTCTTAGATGCTACATTCAAGCTGAACCCTGATGAGACTTGGTAAATGGTACCTGCAAGGGCTGCTAGCATTATCTGAGACCATGATGGGTTGGTGATGCTACAATTTTAGGTCTGATTGATGCTTCAGAGTCCTGTGATGCTGAGTTGCATACCATGAGAATTGGGATTTAGCTTGGGCAGCGGTCTTTGATCCATTGATAATGAAGGTGATCCCTGAATGTTGATTATTGGCTGCAAGTGCAATCATATTTTTGGCTATTGAAAATCCATCAAGGGAGTAATGGATTGCATTAGCAGACTACACATGTTATATGCTCATGTCTGAAGTTCACTAACGAGGTTGCCAAGTGTCCATCCAAACAAGGCCTTGATCAGGTGGAATTTTAGTCTAGTTTCCTCTATTTTATGTTTATGCTTGTCCTTGACCTCCTCCTCAGATTCAGCTCTTTGTCTGCATTCTCTTGGTTCTAGCTAATAGCTAATGAATTTCTCATCACTGAAGTAAAAAAGATAAGGGAACTAACAGATGACATGCATGATTCTACGTTAGTAAGCCCTACTACATATACTGAAGCACATAACCTCCCTAAATGTGGGAATAGGCTTTGACAATGTGGCATAATTTGTTTCATTTCTATTAAACACAACCCGATAGATATTCATGCCTGCTTTCTGGCAAGCTTGGTGGCAAGCATAGAATCACTCTTGTATCTGACCCTCGTCTTAGGCACAGGGCTTAGAATAGCAATTCCTGCCCCTTACTAATTTTGCTTACAAGTTGTTATATCAAACCTCTCTCGATAGGCAGAAGTTGATCCTAGAATCGACAACAGCATAAGGTTGTCCCTCTCTCCTTTCTTCATTGAGCGAATAAAATTTTTTTTTTTTCTGGGAAGGGGTTAGCTAATATTTAAAGAAACATTTTCTTTTCTAACGGTGGCCAGCATCTTGGTTCTGCAGAGAAATGAAAGAGAATCTGAGGGTGTTTACTGAAGATGCAAACACCAAAAGGTACTGGTTGATATTTTGTCTTTGATTTTAGGTTTCCTTTTCATATGTTTATTTGACTGTGCTTTTTCTGTTTAGTTGGCTAAATGTGACCAAGGAAGATATAGTCAGCCTTCCCTGCTTTCAGGTTTGATCTGCTGTTTAGCTCTGTGATTTGAGTGAAAGTGAGTTCATTATTGTCCTGGGTTCTTCCTGCTATAGTTCTTAATAGATAATTTTGGTTTTGCTTCTAATATTGCAGAACAAAACAGCTTCTCATGGAACTACAGTTGAAGTCCTAGATTCTGAAGAGGTGGGTAGAAGAGACGTGTAAAGGTAAATTTGCCAAAAAAATATTATGACAGTTCTGACCAGGGGAGTACCTTATGCACGGGGTGTTGGTTATCCACAACAACATCACCAGGTCCTTTTGAGAAGTGCGCTGGGACCAATAGGTTGCTACCTAGTCGAGTAAATTTCAACTTTGACTTGAGAGAGTCCAGGGGGCAGGTTAGGGGCGGGGTTTTCTGGTGTATATCACTTCTCTATGATATTAGAAATAAAGTTTGGAGCAATCCATTTCCACTGCCCGAGGCCTGTAGAAGTTGTTCTGATCTATCATCTGCTTCAAAATTTACTCACCAAGGACTTTGTGGGTGGCATGGTGAAGATCGTTCTACAGGAAGTTGCAGTGAGTACTATAAGTTTGAGGATTCAATATTCTGTCTACTGACGCTTCGGTTCATGGCTCATCTGTTTACATCTGGTTGCAGACTGGTGCAGATTACTGGCTTCTCTCAGACCTTGGAGCTAGCATTATTGATATGTGGAGAACAGAATGTATCCTCATATGTTAAACCTGCTGAGCCAACATCTCACACACACACCTACTAGGAGTACATGCTTAACGGGTGTATAAATTACATACCACCCCGTAGAGATCTAAGCAATTCATCATGTTCTGTGTACAAAAATTAAGTAACCCAAGAGAAATCAATGCATTGGACGATTCTAGCAACTTCTTTTTGGTCTTTGAAAAAACTTTTAAAAATCATCGTCATGATTTCAACTCAAAGAAACATATGCTGAAGCGTGCAGTGAGCATGAAATTTGTTGCATAGCCTATGTAAGCTATATTGATAAATGGCTTAGATCTACCAAAACTATCACCAAGCATGAAAAAGTTTGGCCTGTACTTCTCCCCATGCCTTTGAGTGTGTACTGCTACAGGGACTCTATATATGTACACTGGTCTTTGATCTGGATCTCGTTGCCATTGTTGCTGCTGCACTGTCAAAGTCTCATATGTCGACAGCTGAAAGGTGGAGATCAATTGCCATCTTAATTTTCCTGTCCGATGGACGAATTGTAACCGGGGCCAGAGAGGCTCAAAATTTGGGGCCAGAGAATCAAAAAGATGAAACAGGGTTCTGTGTTGCTCTTCTCAAGCTTCAATTGTAAATTATAATTGTTTGGACATTATTGACAATGGTAATTAATAAAAAGGTATTCAAGAACCGTTCACAATTGTAGCTCCAATCTTCCCATGGACCAATTGGCTGCAATAAAACTGGTTTTAGGAGGAAATCAGATTTACCTTGGTACAGCAAGGAAATCGATTAAGTTGGTATAGGCTTCAAAGGAATAATTTGAGGGGAAATTGTCAATCTTGTTTGCATGTGAGAATGTTCCTATTGCAGTTGAAATCGGCTAAACTGATTCCCCTGTGGCAAAATCCTTTTGCCCATTATTATGGCTTTGGTGGATTGCCATTAAATATGGTTGCAAGCTCCAATTAATCAATTTCATTTCAATGAGCTTCAGGATCTTGTAGTTCTCAATTAAGCCACGATTTAGCTGGCACTGTTTGGTCTGCATTGAAATTTCATGGGATTACAACCACTATTTGCTTCAACCATCTCTGGCACAAGGCAAGGTCAAGTTCTACAACAAACAGCCAGGGATGAGAATTATCTTTCTGGCACTGCATGGCCTGTCTTTATCTCTTCTGCTTCGAATTTCCAGTATCAAGAGCTGAATGGTCAGGCACATGTATCGTTACTTATGCTGCCGTGCAACAATGGCGACCTTTGATACTTCAGGCTGTTCTATAGCTTATGGTGCATATTGATAACTTGCCACAATTTCTACTTACAAGCAAAGATGTTGAGTTGTTGGAAAGTTTTCTAGATTGAAAAATTAAAAATTAGACCCTTCATGGGATTCCCAAATACATTTGAACGACAAAAGGGAAATTTTTACAAAGTATGTTCTTCCACATGTTAGTGGCAGTTTACGAAACTGGAACATAGCTTTTGTTGTTCGTCGGCAGGATGATCTGCTCGTCTTTAAGCCTCAGTCATCATCCTTGAATTCTCTGTCAAAGTGGAAATGAAAAGGGATTATAGTAAGAATTAGTTCAAATTTCTCTCTCCTCGTTCTTAAGTTCTTATTTCCTACACTAACAGCGAATTCTACGGGAAAAAAGTTAAAATAAAAATAGTAACAACTACCAAGTACCAATGAAAGACATTTTGCACTTCTGTTTCTAGCTGTTATCAGTCATGAAAATATAATCACAAAAGGAAATGTCAATACCAAAGCAATGCTTGATATCATCAGCAAGTACCTCTCTAGTGATCCAGTGATCCTAACCAATCACCTGCTGTCCTAACCAATCATCTGTTAGCCCCATCTTAGATTGCCTATGATTTAGGAGATGTTATTACATCAGACAATCCCTTCCTCTTATTTTTTTCAAGGTTTTCTTTTTCTTTTTCTTTTTTTAAAGTTGTTCTAGACTCCAAGGTTAGGAAAAAAAAAAAAAGGTTGCCTCATTCAATATTGGAGAAGATTTTTGGGGCATGAACTGTACAAGAAGATTGTAGCAGATGAATGGTTTGACCAACCACTATGAAAAACTGAGCACAACGATGGAGCAGCTCTCTCTCTCTAAACCAAGAGGGAAGTGAGTTCGCCTAATCTTTGCCTAATCATTCGGGATGAAGTTTGCAACCTCTGCTGCGGACACAGAGTTGCGCAATGCTTAATTCATTTACTCTATAGGAAAGGAATGAAATGGTTTACCTACGATCGAGGTAGCGAGGTTGAATTCCAGAGCCTTGGCAGGTTGTGCATGTCAAAGCGCCTGCTCCGTTACAGTTAATGCATTTTGAAACCTCAGATTCACCACCGCCAAGCTGTACTGTCACGTTTCCTGATCCCATGCAGAATCTGCACTGCTCTGAAATACAACATTTCCAGTCAATTTCACTGCATCATTTATATACCTCTAATCAGTCTCTCTTATATTTCCAGCTGTAAAATATGTTCGCATGGATTTAAGTTCTGGAAATTTGCAATCAGCTGGAGGAAGGCAGAAGAATTTTAGCTTCTGGTATAATGAAAGCAGTTTTGCTGAAGGGTTTTGCTACTTGGTTACTTATCTTACTGCACTACTATCCATTGCACCAAACAACTGATACCAATCTCTGCTGAGCTCCTTAAATGGTCTGTATGTACTAGCAAGAGTTCTCTTATGGAACTTGCATAGGGATGAAATGCTACTAGTTTGAATGACTCAATCGAACCCGTTTTTATCTCATGTCATATCGTATGAACCTCACTCTTTGGCAATGCCTTCGTTATGGTTGATTGAGAAAATTGTAGTGCTGGGCAAATAACAGGTCCCATGGATCCTGGCCTGTGATTCTAATCCCTAAATGATTAGAACCGTCTTCTAAGAATTTTTTTTTTTTTTTTTTCATAATGCTGATTGCTTGGTAGATCGTAATGAAGGGACTAGAGCCATCCAATCATGCTGGGACCACGAGCAATGAAGCCAACATCCAAAGATGGGCATACCCATCAGTGAGCCCTGTATCTCAGTTTCTTAGTTATTTTTCCAATTTCTTCATTTTAGTCCACTAAAAATTTTAACCGTGAATCGTTAAACAAATAATTAATCAAAATAAAAGGAAATGGGAATATTGGAAATAGATGCTTACGAGCTCCGGATCCATTACAAGGAAAGCAGGGCTGCGTATTGTCTCGTTTGGCCTGCGACACAAACAGCAAAAAAAATAAAAAACGATGAAGAAAATTTCGCCTTGATAACAATATTCTTTTCCGATTCCTGTACAAACAAAGGAATGTCAGTTAAACTTACAGCATTATCAATCTGGGTTTCATAAAAGACCGGAATTCCGATACCAACTGCAACGCTGACGACGCCAACGGAGATGGCTACAAGCTGAAAATTAGAGCGAATTTCTTCATAAACAGAACATGAACGACCCAGAAAGAAATAAATAAATAGAATAAGATTATATACCGTGTTTTGGTCGAGATCAACGGCCCTTACACATGGGTAAGTGATTGGTCGCTGGCTTTTTATTGGTCTGTAAGATGAAGAAGCTAGCTTGGGATGGGAAGACAGGAAAGTGGAGCGAAGAGAAGGTGCAATAGACATGGCTGGACTTGAGGCTGCCATTGCCCAACACTTCCCCATCTACATTCACATCTAAACATTTTCCCAGTCATCGATGACTAAGGATAATAGTCCACCACATATTTTGGATATGAGTGGGTAGTATGGCATCTGTAAGGTCATGATCCCATGCCTTACTTGGAATAAATCCCATGCCTTACTTGGAATAAACTGAATCAGTCATTAGTTTGGGTGCTTCATCTGGTGGGCTATGTGACACAACAGTTCTAATAACCAAAACTATGTGCAGTTAAGCGTGTTTGGGCAAAGGTATTAGTACTAGGATGGGTGACTCCTCCTGGGAAGTCCTTGTGTTGCACCCCTTCTTTTTAAAAGGGGAGCCTTGGTGCAACCCTAAAAATTGTTATCATGTGACCTTGAGGTCACTGATTCAAGGTGTAGAATCAGCCTTTTGTAAAATGCAAGATAAGGCTGCCTACTAATAAGCCCTTGTGGTCTGCCCTTTCCCCGGACTCTACATAGGCGGGACTTTCTTGCGCCAGGGCTCCCCTTTTTTTGTGAAGAACAGTTCCCTCAGGGCCCCTCCTTTGTTTCATTAAACCCGTTCATCTAATTTCTCTGACCTAAAACAGTACAGATTGGTTGAGGCTGAAATATGGAATATGTAAAATGAACTTGTGGTCGCAGATAAAAGGACGGCCAGAAACACCATTTAAAGAATCGTCCAGAATGAATTTTTCTTTTTTTAAATGTTAGAATAATTCAATCATCATCATGTTTGGGATATAAGATATCCTGAGATAAATTAGATGAATGGATCTGATCAACAAAAGGTGATACCCACCATATAGTGGGGAACTGGGCTTTGCTACAAGCGTAACATTAGGCATCAACGCATAACTTGGAGAACTTTAAGTATGGTGGATGATCATGCCATATCTGATATACTCCATAATCAGATGCTTGTGTAGTAAAACTGGTCAGGGCTTCATTGCCCTCGATCTAGTAGAGGACGGACTGAGTTTGCCTCTTATGATCATCATTAAGATCTTATCCTGATTAGGGGTTGTTCACAGGAATTTTGTTGCTCTATTCTTTTCTATTAAATGTCATGGCTTTATTTAGTTCCAAAGTTCTAAAATCTTTTCTCACCACTTCTATCCAAGTTCTTTTAAGCCTTTCCCTTGTCCTTTTAAAACTATCGACTTGGATCGCCTCACCGTGGTAGTTGTTATAGGTCCTGAAGTGCCAATATGGGATATATCTTGCTGTATTTGATCAAGTTGATCGGCACAGTAGTCTCTAACAATTTGCACATTTGTAATATAGAGTTATTTTGTACCGACGCCTTCCACTCAGAGTGGTTATTGACATCTGATCCCAAGTATTTACAAAAGGCAGATAGAACTTGGCCACTAGAATGCCTTAACGTCTCTGCTTGCCCCTGATGGGCCTGGGTTCCCAAATGAAAATCCATTAAAGCTTCTCTCACTCAGCCTGTTGGAGTGGCTGCCACAGTTAATTTTTGACTTCGTTGCCTGAGATGGATTCCTTAATTGCTGTTACATCTGCAAAATTAGAAGCTGATGGTCAGGCATGGGCTAACCAAAAACCATGACGACCAAATTAAATATCCATTCATTTTTTGCCTTCCAACTACTCATGACAGTAAAATTGTCGTAATGTGACTTTGAGGTCATGGGTTCAGGGTGTGGAAATAGCTCTTGCAAAATGTAATGTAAGACTGCATACTATGACCCTTATGATCTACCCCTTCCCTGGATTCCGTATATGCAGGACCTTCGTGCACTGAGGCTGCCTCAACTACACCAGGCCAAATAACAATATAAATAAGCCAGTTATGTTAAAATAGTTATTCTCAATCCATATTGAGGGAGGTGAATCCATTCATCGATTCTTCGAATTCATATTGCTTTGTGTAGAGGTCATTGAAATTTCCAACATGGTTGGATATGTTGGAGTCATTTTCTTTGTCTGTTGAGACTGTATAATGTGTGGACTCATCTCTCTCTTGTCCAAGTGAAGATCGATCTAGTTTCTTTGTCTGGTTGTGTTTGTGTGTGTGTCTACTCTAATCAGGTTTCTTTAGACGTGTATCCGGAAAGAATGCATAAGTCAAGCAATCTTGGGCATTTGCTTTGTGGATTATAGTGCATAGGTTGAAGAAGAAGTGGAGACTAATCTATATGTAACCGGTGAAAGGATACTAATAACTTGGTGAAAAACTTCATTTGTCAATGCCAACCACTTGACATGTTTGTGTGTGTTTAATGTTACAGAATAATTAATATAAATAAGAAAGCAGTTACCCAAAAACAAAAAAGGGCTGTTTGCAAAATTGCCATTACTTTATGGCATTTTTACAAGAAAATCCAATATTTTTAACATTTTGCAAATTTGTCATTAAATTTTTAAAAACTTTGCAAAATTACCATTTTTATTAGGTTTTCATTCTCTCTTTTTTTTTGTTATTTTTTACTAAATTCCAATATTACCCTTATTTCCCTCTAACAGCTTCTTTTTTACACATTTTCTGGCGCCTCTGTGCCCACCAATATCAGATGTCAAGTATGGCACAGTAGACCTTCCAGGAGGGTGGGGGAGGAGCGCCGGTTGAGGAAGGGGATGAACTGGGTACAGCTAAGGGGGAATGGAGGATTCTAGTAGCACCGGTTGATTCCGTGCGTGGTTGAATTGGGTACGGGGGAGGGGGTGTGAACATGCGGGCCCAAACTGGGTACCGGGGAGGGGGGAGGATAGAACTGCGTACTGGGAAGGCGGTGTGCGCGCAGGGCCAAACTAAGTACTTGGGGGGGAGCGTGCAGGGAGGGGGGTGGGGGGGAAGTGGGTAGCATGCAGATCGAGGGGAGGCGTGGAGCATGCAAGGGGAAGTGCTGGTCCCATCGGCTGAGTACTGTGCAGGGTAGGAGGAAGGGCTGGTCACGTCACCCGTGGGAGGGGTAGCAGGGGGGCTTGCAGCGCTGTCTTGGAGGAAGGGCAAATTGGATACTGGTGTAATATTAGAATTTAGTAAGCCGAAAATTGTGTTAGAAAGAGGGACTGCAGGAAGAAGACAAGGGTAATATTAGAATTTAGTAAAAAAATTAACAGAAAAATAAATGAAAAACTAACAGAATGACAAATTTGCAAAGTTTGTGAAAATCTAATGGCAAATTTGTAAAATTAAAAAAATATTAGATTTTCTTAAAAAACACCATAAAATAATGGCAATTTTGCAAAAAACTCCAAAAACAAAAATGGATAAGAAAGCAGTCAAGCATGTGTCTCTACTTAAGATTTAAAAAGGGGGCAACCCGAGTGCATAAAGCTACTGCCTATGAGTGGTTCGAGGAAGGAACAAACTACAAGGGTCTATAATATGCAATCTTCTCTTGTATTTTTTAGCAAGATGCTATTTTCACTCCTTCAATCCGTGACTTCAAGATCACACAACGACAACCTTTATCGTTGTGCCAAGGCTCCCCTTCTTCTTCTCTTAAGATTTGCCCCAACCAAAACCGAAAGTCCTTACTGTTGCTTACCTGTAAGAAAGAGCCAAAAGTTCGAAGCGGAAGCAAGCGTAGACGAGTCTGTTTGATCGTCCAAAATTTCCCATGCTAGACTGAAGGAGGTTCCTGTTTAGCAAGGATGACTATTAGTTAGGACTGGCCCTGCACATACAGGCCCACTAAGTGCACTAACCATGTCAACTTTCATTGCGTGGCTGACCTTACAGAAACCATGAAGTGACTCCACGAGGAAATGGAAAGTAAAACGTAGCAGACAAGACCCTAGTTGTGACCAATCTTGCAGGCCATTTACCACAGATTTGTTAAAGGTCCATTCAGATGAAAAAAATGTGAGAGATGACAGGAGAGGAAAGGAGCGGTAGTAATCATCATGGACTTAACAACAACTCTACCGTTACACCAAGACTTGAAAGGCGAGAGAATGTTAAAAGAAAACAATGAGGTTGTGGAGTGGCAACACTGGAGATTGCCTATTTCTTAAAGGTATCTCTATAGGTTTGCCGAATACAGTTTTTGCATTTGTGGGGACTATAAATTAACCCGAATAGATCTGCTTTAAAAAAAGTAGAAAACAGAAAAAATTAGAAATAGATGACATTTGATTGGCTGAAATATATATATATATATATTATAGAAAACCGTCAAACCCTAGGATTGTAGTACAACATATAATTCGACGCGGGCATAAAAGCATTAAGCCAATCAGGTTCCACATTCACAATAAAATAGCGTATGTACCCTATGTGGAGATAACTTATAAATGGATAACTATAATGAAATAAAGACTGAGGTATGTATTCTTATGTTGATGAATTAGTATGTTTTTGTATTCTCCTACCAAGCATAGTTTGCTGAGGTATTGTACATGTTTACAATACTTTAGATACAGAGAAGGAGAGTTAGAAGCTCAAGACTGTAAAAAACTTAAGTAGATGTGGATGAATAATCAAACAAGATACATCCTCTTGAAGACATGTATTTTTATTTTAGGGAATTGTACTGTATTAAGAGTTTTTAATGTATGGTGAGGTTTGTAAATTTTGAATTATGTAATTTGGGCAGGTATTGTACTGATATCGTACTGTACTGTGAACCACTGGATGGATTCTGAAAGGTTAATAAAATCATATTCCTTCAATGAAATTTTATTTTGTACACAATTGTACTTATGTTATATATGAAATTGTGACTTGGGTTTTTAAAACAAGTCTTAAAAGAAAAGAATTTTCGCTACTTTGTTTTATGAAATTTTTTTACTGAGGGGACGCCCTTGCCTTACAAAAATGTGTTACAAAATGTGTTTCAAAAACCCGGGTTGTCACATATCATATAATTCTATGGGCATAAAAGCATCAAGCTAATCAAGTTCCACACTCACAACAAAATACAATCTTATCATCAAATAACCAAAAAATAATGTCAAATAAAGTGAAATCCAACCTTTCAAACTTGTTTTGTTCCAACCATCAAATTAAGATTGCCTTCGACTCTCAGCTATATAACTATTATATTCTCTTTCTATCTAAACAAATAAAAGGGTAGCCTTGGTGCACGAAACTCCCACCTATGCGGGTCCCGAGAAGAGGCGGGCTATAATAGCCTAAAGTAGGCAGCCGTACCTTACATCTTTGTAAGAGGCTGATTCCACGCTTTGAACCTGTAACTTTAAGGTCACATAACAACAATTTTTACCGATGCGCCATGGCTCTCTTCATCTAAACAAATCAAACAAACAAATGAAATGAAAGAAGGTACTAATCAATTATGCGGAAGGCAAGGAATGTGCTGTCTCATCCTCAAGAATCATGATGCTACGGAACAGATATAGGAAGCATCCAAAGCTTTGAATATATTTAATTTATGGCTATAAATGATTACATAAAATATCACACCTAAAAAGAATAAAGCAAATCCTATGTTAATAACCAATTAATAGAATGAGATTATTTTTTACTTGATTCTCGGCGCGGAGATATCTAACGTTTGAATGACAGGAGTTGATTGATGCGGTGGTCCACATGGATTAATCATAGCCCAAGAATCATCAATCAAAATATAATTGTCATGCCATGGATGGTGTTCCTTCAAAGGAAAAAGTTGAGAAGAATATAAGTAATAGTTGATCTTCAATCGGTCATGTGATCTTAAGGTCACAGGTTCAAAGTGTGAAAACAGCCTCTTGCAAAATGCAAAGTAAGACTGTATACTTTAGGCCCTTATAGTCCGCCCCTTCCCCGAATCCCGCATAGGCGGGAGCTTCGTGCACAAGGGCTGCCCCCTTTTAATATCAGCAATAATCACACCAGCCGATAGCCCACTAGATCAATGAATTGGTAGCAGCACATTGGACCAAGGTCGATAAAAAAGGGCATGCGGTGCACTAAGTTTTTACTTATGGGGGAGTTGTGTAAGAGGCGGACCAAAAGGGTTTATAGTTTGCATTTTGTAAGAGACTGTTTTCGTGCTTGAAACCCGTAACCTTAAGGTCACACGGCGACAACTCTAACATTGCACCAAGACTCCCCTTCAAGACCAAGGTCAATTAATGTGAGTAAATTTCGAGGTCGTAATTAAGCAAGTAATATACTCATGTCAGACCCCAAGAACAATTTACGATGGCTTTGGATGTTTCGTAGCTATCAAAGGCAACATATATATGACTGCAGAGGTCCATGGTCCCGCCTGTGCTATGAGTGTGAGGGACCACTGAGACGAACCACCTACTAGACGTACGCTTCAAGGCACCGAAGCCAACATAGATTCTTCTTTATTTCAACGCTTTTCATTACGTAGGTCCCCGGTCCACGTGAGGTTACAAGTGGAAAGCAATTTCAATGGCCCGTTCGTTTGGATGTATGTGAACTTCGGCCTCACCAGACTTAGCTCATAGGTAGGGCCTTGGACCACTAAAGTTGGGAGCCAATCTAATCTCCACCGTACATGTTAGACTTGACTACAGTGATTGGAATCCGTTATTTGATCCTTTTTAGACAGCCTTGGCCCACAATTATTGTGCCATGGTATTGTAATAGGGAAGCTTGTTCGCAAGAATTCCAAATCATGCTTCCGTGATCAAAAGAGTCAAAATGATCTGATTACCTGGGATTGGCAGGATTGTGGTGCTCCACTAGATCGACGGCCCCGATTGTTCAAATCATAGATACCATTGATCAATTGCGTCACATATTGGGTAACAATTAATGCACATGGTAATTAGCCAGTAATATTTGTTCATATGTTTATGGCCCAGTGAGGAGTCTTATCTCAAGTTTGGTAGCTTCCTTGTCCCTTTATGTCATTCCCTGTACATTCAATTGTATAACCACTTGCAAAGCAACCAAGAAGCCACTAACTTGTAGTACTTATGGGCCCAGTTGTTTAGTCAGCTGGGAACATCTTAGCTAGACGCTACCTTGGGTTGGTCATGCCTCAAAAGTTGTCTCCTTCATATGGGCTGTAAAATGCATGTTACAGAAACGCAGAACTTAACGGTAATAAATCTTGACTATAAAGAGAGAGTTGAGATTTCATGATGCTGGCAATGGCCTGCGATGGCCCAGGAGTAGCACAATGCTCATTTACCATATATGCATACATGTCCATGTAGACAAGCATATATCACATGAGTATAAATAAATATATATATATATATATATTGGGGTATGTTAATTTCAGCTCCTTTACGCACGTGCAAGGAACATATGACATTTGATTGGTTAGAAGAAAATAAAAAACAGAAACATATGACATTTGATTGGTTGGAAGAAAATAAAAAACAGAAAAGTTAGAGGAAATAGAAGTTAGAAGCTTTTTTTCGACCAATCAAATGTCACCTACAACTCATTGCCAAAATTACGGCTCTCCATATATATTACATATTATATATGAAGGGAAACTCCATGTAGACCACTGGCCAACTTAGGCAAAGCATAAAATGTATTGTCTATGATAACTTATAGTTTGAGGTAAAACAAATTAAGAACACATCCAGAGAGAGAAATGGAAAAATGTATAGCTCTTAATTTCTCCACCTGTGCATGATTGACTTAGAGAGAGAGAGAGAGAGATTTCATGAAAACATATTAACATTTTTATAGTAGACATGTTCGTTTTTCTTTTAGAAGCGAAGAATTACAAAGCAAATTACTCGCACAATCTCCTAAATCTAGTCATTGTTCAAAGGGGAAAAGGGAGATTCAAACATGTGACCAAACATACTTCAAAAGTGACGTCGAGTTATCTGCAACCCAACACATGTGCCCTGACTGAGTGATTTGTTTATTTTTGTGGTGTGGTCACTGCCATTCAAAGCTTAAAAAGTTTCCACTGTAAAATCAATTTGATTACAAGGAAGAAGAGAATTACCCATGAATCAATCACTATACTTTTATACTATGTCTAGAATTTATTCCCGCAACTGCAGCACTTGATGTCATTGGGGTCTGTTTGGATGGCAGAACTTGAACGATAACTGATTTCTTTAAAAAGAAAAAAAAAATGTAAAATGTATTTTAGACATTGAAATTGAATTGCGCTAAAAACCCAAAAATCTTTAATGGCATAAAAGTTTTAGTCTTTCGTGGCTAAAATTCTTCTTTTTTTTTTTCATGAAAATCAAGTTTCATCGTGTTTCATGCCGACTTGGCAAGAAATTTACGAAATTAATTTCTGTGAAAAAGGAATTCTTAGTAAATAGTGTTTTACTGCTTGAAATTTAATTATACCATTTAAAATTTTTGGAATCTTTGGGGTAATTCAATTTCCAAGTCATGAAATGTATTTTACTAAGATTTTTTTTTTACGATAATCAATTTTCTTTTATTTTTTGCCAACCATATAGGCACTAAGATTATTTAAATCGTTCAATTTATATAACTAAAATGCTGATATACTAATCGAACTATTTGAATAATCTTATTGGGTAAGTGAAAAAAGGAAAGATGAATTATTGTTGTTGTTGATTTTCTTTGGAGGTAACCCATATCTCAATCATTTTTGTCTAAGAAAAAGCATATTATAGTTTCTAACTCCATTTAACCTGGTCACTTCCAAAAAATCTTATTCAATGGAAATCTTTTTCTTTTCTTTTTTTAACGTTGAACCCTTGCATTTTGAGCCTTTATTTTACTAGGTGCAACAAGAGAGACCCTTTTCTTCTTCTTTTTTTTTCATTACAATAAAGGCGCAACAGTAAAAGTTGTCATCGTATGACTTTTGGGTCACGGGTTCAAGGCGTGGAAACAACCTCTTGCAAAATGCAAGATAAGGCTGTATACTTTAGGCCCTTGTGGTCCGCTCCTTCTGTGAACCCCGCATAGGCCGGAACTTCGTGCACCAGGACTGCCCTTTTATTACAATAAAGAATTATGAAGCCTAAAACATACTATTATAATTCCTACATCTACTTAAAATCCCTATGTTGAAGGTAAAAGTGCTCCTTAAACCTTTGACCAAATGTAATGAGAAGAGATGCCTGCAACCAACTCTCTCAAGTTCTTGCTAATCTTAATTATTGTTATTAAAGGATGATAAACCGGACGTACTAAAATGTGAAAAAATAAAAAAAGCAGCCTTGGTGCACAAAGCTCTAGTACATGCGGGGTTTAGGAAAGAGGTGGACTACAAAAGCTAATAGTATATAGCCATACCTTGCATTTTGCAAGAGGCTGCTACCTCACCTTGAAACTGTGACCTCAAGGTCACATGCTGACAACTCTATCGTTGTACTAAGGCTCCCATTGAATGTGCTAAAATGTTTGAAGAAAAAATTAATGTAATTTTAATAAATACAAGGTTTAGGGCAGTGGCAATGCAAGATGTCTACAGATCAATGGTTAGGATCATCAAATATTGGGCCCCACGAGTCCTTAATTAGTCCCGCCTGTATTTTATCTCACAACGGATCCTTTTTTATCACTTCACGTGGGGTCAGTCTTACTTCTAAGGCACTTTCCAAGCTCTGCTGTCTCTTTCGCTGCGCAACGTCTATCCGACCCTCTCCCACATTATCCATGGAGGGATTCCCCATCACATTATCCATCCATGAATCCAAAGATTAAAATTATTAATAACTTCCCGCGCGGGCCACCGTCAGAAAACCCTACTCCCGTCACGTGCTTGCTCCCCTTGGAAATGAATTTCCTTATCATTAGGGAATATTTGGTAAATAAACGGCAAGGCCCACCCCAAGAACGTCCAAAACAAAGAAATTCAAACCCACATGGAAACGTCGTCTCCTTCCTCCTCCCAACAACGCCGTGGTTCGAGCTGTGAGGCCGCGACTGCAAAATCTCTCTCCCTCTCTCTACTAAAACCCTAACTTCTCTTTGAAGACTTCTCTCAAACAATTTCAGATCTTCTTCTCTTTCGATTCGCTCATACCATCTCTGCCTCTCTCTTTGCCTCTCTTACTACATTTTCTTGATTCTGTTTTTCTCTCGCAAGGTACCTTTTTTAAGCTTTCAACGGATTATGCTCTTGTTGGAATTGATGCTTGTTTTGAATTTTTGGATTTATTTTTGAGATTAAGGATTTTAGCTTCAGCGGGTCCTTCCTTCCTCTCTGCAACTGCATTTTCTTGATTTATTCTCGCTTTTTTTTGTTCTTCTTTGCTTTTTGATGGATTATGTTGGAATCGGCGCTTGTGTTGTGTCTGAGCTTTTTCCTTTTCCCCTTTTCTTTTGTTATGTTTTAGGTTTTTTTAACTTGACTGGCACTATCTGCCAGTACATTTCGTGATTTTATTTTATCTCACAAGGTGCTACCATTTTTGGTTTTCTAATGGATTCTGTTTTTCTGAATTGGTACTTACCTGTAATTTTTCCGTTGTTATTTGAATGCTTATAAAATTTTAGTTTTTTCGAGGTTTTCGGAAGGAATTTGCGATTTTCTTGTTCTGATTGTGTAATGCGTGACTTTTAATTGCGGATTCATGAAGATATTTTTCTTTTCTTCTTCTGTAACTTATTTTCATTTATTTATTTTCGATTGTCGGTGGTTTTTCTAGGTTTTCCTTGCTGTATTTTGCCCTAAATTTTGTTCTTTTTTGCATTTGGCTGATAATTTTGGTATGAATGGAGTAGTAATGCGTTTTGTTCGGTTGCTTGGTTCTTCTTCTTTACTCGCTGTTCCTAAGCATATGCAGATGGATAATCAGAGAAAGGTTTTATAGAAAGCAAGACTCTTATCCGAGTTTTGGCAGTTAACTTCCTATAAATAACTAAATATCCGCTTCAAGTTTCTTCCCCCCCACCCACCCCCCTTGCTTGCTGTGAATATGCCTTTGTAATTGCTGGTGTATTTATCGCTTGATGATTATGCGACGCAGTGATTTTCTCTGATGCTCATAGAATTTACTAGATCCTAAAGAATTTTGTGTTTTTCTTGACTTTCTTTGTGTTTTAGTTAGTGTTCCTGCAATTGTCGGTGGATTGAGATGTGTTTATCTTTCTGATTTCAGTTTGACTAAGGTTTGCAACCTGGTGGGAGACTGAAAGTGGAGGTGGTTTTCGTTTTGTTCATGTTACATATCCGAAATGATGGGATCATTTATTACCAGAGGCCTCTCGTATGTTATAGTTACTGAAGTTCTGTTAGTTATCTTTCTGTTTTAGTCTGTCTTGTTTGTTGATCATGAACAAGAAAACCACCTCTTGTAATATTGCAGGATGGTTCTTGGTTATGCATATCCGGCATATGAATGCTTTAAAACAGTGGAAAAGAACAAGCCAGAGATCGAGCAGCTGCGGTTTTGGTGTCAATATTGGTAGTTGCTCTGTAATGTGCAAAACATTATATTTCATTTTCTAGGGGAAAGCCATTATACAAAAGTGGGTTACCAATGATGTTTCCTCTGAACTTTCCAGGATTTTAGTTGCAGTATTGACAGTTTTTGAGAGGTTTGGAGACGCATTCATTTCATGGTGAGGGAACCTAGACATTTGTATTTTGGCTCCTGCCCTATTGTTTTGTCTGTTGATTTACCCCATTGAACTGTAGCTGCGTATCTTATGTATGTCTGTGCTTTATTTGTGTAGGTTACCAATGTACAGTGAGGCCAAATTGGCATTCTTTGTGTATTTGTGGTATCCCAAAACAAGGGTATGTTTTCTACATTCAGCCTAGTATTTAGTTCTGTTGCTGTTATACTGATTACATTCTAATAAATCTTTGAGTCTGGTTTTTTCCAGGGAACAACATACGTTTATGATACCTTCTTGAGACCATATGTCGCAAAGCATGAGACAGAAATTGATCGTAATTTGCTGGAGTTGAGGACCAGGGCGGGGGATATTGCAGTACTGTATTGGCAAAAGGCTGCAAGCTATGGGCAAACAAGGATTTTTGAGGTCCTACAGTATGTTGCCTCGCAGTCACCGACACCTCACCCTGCTCAGGTACCCATTCATTGCAATAAGTAGATCATCTTGTTCTTCCTGTGCCCCGCTATCTTGTCCTGCCTCTGATTCTCGCACCTGTCATGCATCACTGTTGCTTCATCAATTCCTATTCATCAGGATGTACAGAATTTGTTGTTCTCGTATGGATTGATAATGTCTTCGAGTTCTTTTGTGCCTATCATGGCACTTCCCCCTATTATTTTTTAGATCAATGGAAATTTTGTGGAAGCATGCAGGGAGAATTTGTTTGGTGACCAATTGTTATTGTCTCACCAGTTCTATGCTTCAATGTCTTTTTATAAACTTTGCTCTGTGGTTGTGATCATTTCTTGCCTTTGTCAGCTCTAAGATCTTTTACTTTTATGTTTCGGCATGTCATCCTGGAAATTAGTTTCTGTGCTCTAGGCGTGCTTCCTCATACCAGAAATCTCAGATATGGTGTCTGATATTTTTTCTGGGTATGTGGTCATTTAAGTAACTTCATTTTCTGGGCTCCATGTGTGCTTGCCTATACTAGAAAGCCTCGACATTCTGACCCTATTGAAAGTAAATTTTGTGGTTAGGTTTGTTTAGTGAAGATCTTTGTGAGATCAATTCTGATCCCATGAAAAGTTAGTGTCTTGGACATGGTAGGAGCAGGTGTAAGCCCAGCTGCAATAGCAAGACAGAGCTGATTGTTGGTGCGCCATGAAAAATGTCTCACTCTGTGATGATCTTGTAAAGAGTTATGCAATGAGAATAAAAATTGCTATTGGCGTAACGGCATTATAAAGAATGATGCAATGAGAGTAAAATTTGTTGTTTGAACAAACCATCCAATTGCACGGTGCAAATCGCAAACCTGCAAAAGAGGAAGAAAAAATGTTCCACATTGATATGAGGATGTACAATAAGAAGGGGGCAGCCCTGGTGCACGAAGCTCCCATGTATGCGGGGCCTAGGGAAGGGGCGGATCACAAGGGTCAATAGTAGGCAGCTTTACCTTGTATTTTGCAAGAAGCTATTTCCACACCTTCAACCCATGACCTCAAGGTCACACAATGAGTCGATGACAACTCTCCTGTTGTGCCAAGGCTCCCCTTCATATGTCTCAAAATAAAGATTCCTCTCCTCTGATCTTTAAAAGTTACATCTATAGCTCCATCAGGGGCCTTCATATGTCATGGATGCATGGTTCCTTTGATCTTTAAAGCTATATGCTTACTTATGGCTTCATACGTTGATCTTTAAAGCTATATGCTTACTTATGGCTTCATATGTCATTGATTCAGGGTTCCTTTGATCTTTAAAGTTAGACATACTCCCGTTGAGACTAAACAATCCACCATTCATTGTGATGATGGTCCATTTGAACCTAACTATTCAGTATTGAATGTCAGTGTAAAGCCCTGATCTGATCTTTGTCGTGATGGTCCAGCTGAGCCTAACTATCTGCTCTTCAATGTCAGTGTCGAGCCTGATTTGTTCATGGATGCATGGTCTAGTTGAGCCCTAATTTTCACATACAATTAACTTCTCACATTACTCTTAACTTTTGCATGTGCCCTTTCTTTACAAAAGAATTTAAATACGAAGTGGAATGTAAATATCATATGGTCAAATATAGTGAATGAGGGATGTAAATCATATACTCATATATAGCAGAAATGAGGGGGAAGAAAGTGGATGAGTTTGCTTGTCTGGCAATCTTTGCCTCAGTTGTACTTATGCAATAAATTCCTCACTGTTTCTGAAAGCAACTCGAATAATTTAAACGCTTTGGATAAAACAATGGACATGATTCTGGAACAAACTTGACAAGCCGTCCTGTGGTCTGGCAGTCTGACTCTGGAACAAACTTGACAAACAGTCATGGGGTCTGGCAATCTCCACCCCAGTTGTATTTGTGTTTCCAAAAAGGAGCACTAATAATTTGAGTGTTTTTGGATGACACAACTGACATAATTCTGAATAAAGTTAGGTCATGTGGTATGCAGAATGGAGCATCTCCTTGCCATTATGCAAGTAAAAATACAAAAGAACTGTTGCTGGAGTGTAAAATCACCTCCCAGCCATTAGATATGTAACCATACAAAGAACAGTTAGGCCTAGAGATTGTTCTGAAAGAAGCAAAGATTAGTTTCCTTGTCTTCCTCATTTCTCACCCTATGAGAACACTGCAAACGTCCAGCAACTGTTACTAGAGAGGGTTAAAGTCATTAAAAGGGCAGCCCAGTGCACAAAGCTCCTGTGTATGCAGGGTGTGAGGAAGGGGCAGACCCCAAAGGGCCTATAGTATGCAGCCTTACTTTGCATTTTTGCAAGAGGCTGTTTTCATGCCTTTAACCCCTGACCTCCAGGTCACACAAGAACAACTCTACTGTTGTACCAAAGGCTTCCTTTCAGAGGGTTAAAGTCATTAAAAGAAAAAACCAGGTCCAACTCACTGATATTTAATAGTATGTTCCAACTGGACTCCAATGGATTTATGTCATATGATATTTCAGCAGCTTCTACCCTTATATTGCATTCACTGTTTAATTAGAAGGTGTTTCAAAAGTTCTACCCACATATTCTTAGCTACCTCCAATCCTCTCTATTTGGCATTTTTGCCAAATAGGTGTTTCATTTTTGCCACCACTTCTTTCTGCAAATTTCTTGTTGGAGAGTTATGGAACTAGTATCCAAGTTCCATTTCTTTTCATTTTGATAACACTGATGACCTTGTCCTTTTTGGTGGCATTCATCTACTTTATATTTTTCATGCTTCCATGTGATTCATCAGCTTACTATGCTTCAGTTAAAGAACATTATAAGAAAGTCCAACTGAACTTCAACCATCCTCGGAAAAATGTATCTTGATATAGAAAATAAAAGCAGAGATAGTTAAGGACCCAAACATTGTAAGTAGTTTTCAAGGACGTCTTATGACTCTGATCACTAAAAGTTGCTCTGGCTGCTGATATGTACTCATCTTTCGGAAACAGATTGTCAACTGTTCTGTTCACTCCCCTGAGAGAATTCACGACCAGATTGTTGCTGTTGGTGCTTGAGCATATATATAGTTGGAAGATGCTTCTCAATTGTTGGGACTGTCATGGCATGGAATTTGCTAGTTTCTGAGAATATCTCACAATAGGTGCCTCCTGTTCTCCAAGGGCCTTGGGACTGTCACGGCAATGATTTTGCTGTTTTCAGGGCATATTGGGTGGTAGTTATCTCCCGTTTTCGAGAACCTATTATGATAGTTTTGAAGTGTTGTAAGCTTGAATGGTTGACCACTTCAAGTTGCAGATAGTTGAAGGTGACAGAGAAGTAATTCCCTAAATGAGTAGAAGTTTTCTTACAATGTATCTTCTCGAGGACTTCAGTCTGGTTGTGGTTTTCATGTCTTGGAAGTTTTCTTGGTTTAAGGTGTTTTTCCTGGGCGATCTTGGTCTATCTGTTTTAGGGGAGACTACCACAAGGTTTGGGACTCTTTCTTGTTATTAGATGTTATGTAGACGGCAGCAATGTTATTAGATGTTCTTTCTTGTTGCAGCTTGAGTTTGTTAGTCGCTCTACAGAGAAATTGTTCCCTTTTTGACATGCTCGGAACTAGCAGAAGAACTCAGATTATCAATAAGTTCAATTTTGCTATGCTCAATTTGGTTCTCTTGCGTATACTGCGTTCACATTTCATGATTAAAAGGAATTCCAGAAGTAGGTCCCGTGTAAAATCCTGAAAGCAGTAAATATATAAACTACTGACACCTTGTAAAATTTGAACTCTTTGTTTACTGGAATGATGTCTAGCAATCATGCAGAGATTGTTGTGATGGCCTGTTCTATAAATAGCATTGCCAAATGTAGTTTTGGTGTTTATGTATCCAATGCTACAACAAACTCTATCAACATATTATCTTGAAAGACTCTTATGACACTAACTATTGAACAGCAGCAGCAACGAAGACAGGCCGGGGTTCGTCAACCTCCACCACCTACGGCAGCTGTCCAACTGGCAACACAACAGCCTCCACAGCCAGCTGCAGCAACTCGTCAACCAGCAACACAGCAGCCCCCACAGCCACCTGTACGCCCACCAGCATCCACAGCTGCAGCAACCCACGAACGGGAACCAGCTAAAGCAGTCCCCTCTCCAGCAGATCCAGCAGTTCCTTCAACTTCCAACACACAAACCACAGCTCCTAGCGAAGCAGCTCCACAAACCAATGATCATTTGCCACCACAAAGCGAAGGAGAGGCAATGCAGGTCGATACAGCTTTAGTTCTTTCAAATGGAGGTGTGGATCCTCCTCCACAGGAAACAGTCATGGAAGAAATCATTCGGGTAACACGTGGCCGCTTGAGGAGAGGTCGGACCACAACAAATCCACGTCAGTGATCTCTCAAAATTTTTTTCTTCCTTCTAGCGTTTTTAGTGGGTAGAGAAGATGATTGGGGTAAGTCAAAAATGAAAAGATGAAACTGATGGAAGCATATAGCTAAGTCATATATTCTTCTTGTTCTTCTTCTTGCTGCTGTTGTTCAATTCATTTATTCATGAGCCTTTTAAGATGCTGGTTGGGGAAAGAGGAGGGGCATCAAGTTGGTATAAACCAAGGGAGGGACCAACAAAACGGAAGAGGATCCAACCGCCAATGATGATGAAGATAGAGGCATAAGCAAACTTGTTGAGCCAGAAGAGGAGTCCCTTCTCTCCCATGTACAGTTCTACTGCTTTTTCGCCGAGGGTCATCGATTCCCAGTCCTTGGGAGGGGGAGGAGGGGGTAAGCCAACTCTGTCTAAGTCATTCTTCTCTTGCTGCCTGGCCCGCTTTCTTGATCCGCGCCGGAAACGGATCTCAATGGTGTCCGGTGGCGGGCTTTCGTCGCTGCTGCCGTTATTGCCTCCAGTACTGGCATTTGAGATTCGTGGGAGACGGGTTTTGGTGCTTGGTAGGAGCAAGGTTTGGGTTCTCAAGGGCTTGTTATTCAGGAGGGATGGTGAAGTTGAGAAGAGGGAAGGGAGGAAGTTAGCCCCCATTTCTTCTTTTTACGGTGGTTTTGGGTGGTGGGAAGCAGCAACAGGGACACGGATTTCCTTATCCTTATATCCTCCCAATTCTCTGATTCAATTGCGCTGTTGACGAGTCCTTTACTGGACCGTCCTCATGGAAGTTGGAAATGCCTTGCAGGTCCTAGCTACGGATTTGAGCAGTTGACGAGTCTTTTACTGGGCAGTACTTGTGGACGTTGGCTACGGTAACAGAGAGTAACTAAGTCAAAAAAGGTCAAAGGAGAATAGAATCTGATCCAAACTCTCAGTCTATAAACTAAGGAAAGAAGCAAAGGCTTCCAAACGGTGAGAAAAAGAAGAGGAAGAAAGTAAAAGCAAAAAGCTAAGCAGAATCCTACCATGGGGATTTTACGCTATAAACATGCGATATTACCATTGGTTTTGTGACGAGGCCAAATTCTAAAGCTCCAAAATAGAAGAAAGAAAAATTGACAGCGATTGATAAACAGTTACGTGGGTATATAGATAGGTGCGCTTGTGCTACTAGACCCTACGAGAATACACCCATAAGCGTCTTTACATGCATCAAAACAGAAGAATATAATGTCTAAAAATGTTGATGCTAGTCTCTTAGTTTCCTTCCTCATATGGAGGGTGTTCCATGCTTGTGCGTGCTTTCTTTGCAACGCTGGGATGACGATGTGAGATTTACCCAGCACCTTATGGGAAGAAATACAATGCAAGCCATTCAGACTGGTTTATACGTTCGTCTGTCTAGACTAGATAGCAATTCAACCTGCAGCATATTCTTCCTTGCAATTCCGGATCATATTATAAGAAGTCCACTGAAGGGGAGCCTTGTCACAATGGTAAAAGTTGTCGTCATTTGACCTTGAGGTCACAGGTTCAAGGCATGGAATCAGCCACTTGCAAAATGCAAGGTAAGGTTGCCTACTATAGACCCTTGTGGTCTGCCCCTTTCCCGGACCCCGCATAGGCGAGAGCTTCATGCACTAGGGCTGCCCCTTTTATTATAACACTCATGGAAGGTCGTGACAAAGAAGCTGCCATAGAAAAGGCTTTCCTCTAATGTGGACATTTCTTTGAGCCAAAACAACGGCCTATACTATTATTATGGATTGCATGAATTGATTTTTGAGATTCCCTAGGACTAGGGCATTCTTCATATCTCATGTGCGGTGAAAAATAGGCAGGGGTTGCTAGATCATTCCTTAAGAACCGAGGTGCAGTGGAAAGTATGTATAGATTTCCATGCTGTTCAAAAAGTGCGCAAGCAAATATGCTAGGTTAAGAGAATAAGATTCGTATTGTTACATGAAATATAGGCACATTGACTTGTAAGAGTCCCGAGTTAGTGGATACTATGAAATGCAAGAGATTTAACATCTCTTGTATCTAAAAAACCAAGTAAAAATGGGCTAAAACTAGAAAAATAGATGAGTATAAATAAGTTATAAGTGTATATACACTATAAGTAGAGTTAAAAGATATAATCAAAAAACAATTTGAGGAGATATGGAGGGAGTTATGCAAAACACTCCCAACACAGTATAGCATACTTTACCCTATGTTTCTTTAAGTTAAAAAACATAGCCAAATAAATATAAGATGAATTAAGTAGTGGGCCTGAACTTTGGTACTTAATCTATCTTAGTCATTCTCAACATGGTTAATGACTTATATCTATAAAAGATATGAGCAAGAGGCAAGTAAAGCACACAAAGACTACATAAGATCTACATTTATACTAAGATTTCTTATTCATCTTTAAACCATAAGTTATAAAATGTGAGAGGCAAAAAATTCTCTAGAGATTTTGCCCTTAAAATAGAAGATGAGGATGAGGATGAGGAATAGCCATTCATGAACAATCATGTCACTTTATGCAATCAAAGACTAAGTAATTTATTTAATTTATATAAAAAAGAGTATAAATGTAAAGAACAGAATTTGCATAACATGGAACCTCTTTTCTATTAAAAATTCTTCAATATAACATATTTGTTCTATTAGGCTTCAAAAAGAAGGAATTTGTTTAAGAAAGGCTATGTAGAAGTAAAAAAGTTTTGTCCTACTATCTTCAAATGTTTTCAACAAAATTGTTTTATTATATAACTACTATTCATATATATATATATAACTATGATGTACATTTTATGTACTCATAAGTGTCACAAAAATCTTTTTGCAAGTGATTTTATATGTCCAATTGGTTCATATTTTTCAATTGTTTTTATTTGAAAATTTTGACCATCTTAAGAAAAAGAAAAAGTTTGTTGTCATCTATCTTGACCAATTTCTTGAGGCACTGGAATGGAGTAATAGATACATATGTAAAATTCTAGCTATAGGTAAAAGGTCTAGAAGTAAGAAAAAGTGAGCAAGGCAAGAAGTCAGAAACAAGTCAAAGATGAAGAAAAGGTTGTTGAGTAATGTAAAATGTTAAACTTGTAGCCTATTCCATGGAGATAAATTGCAAACTCCTTTCATATAGACAAACAAGTAGAGGTTAGGAGATCTAACCCATTCATCAGTTAAGAATAATCTTATATAGGTTACACAAAAATGTCACGACCACTGCATGACCTAAACTATGCTGCTTTAAGTTGTGAAAAAGTTTTTAAACTCAAACAATGTTCGTAATTCTTTTTTTTATCCTATTTAATAGAATATCCATATTTCAACAACCTAGATTGTCCTTAAAAAAGGAACAACCTAGTAATAAACAAACCTAGTTTAACAGGAAAGTCTTCAGCAATTACTCCAGAAGCCAAAGTACTTCACTTGAATTGCCCTCTTAAAATATACCAATTCCACCTTTATCCCTGGATGTTATTTTTTCTCCACTATTTTTTCTTCTTCTCCTCCATCGAACTATTCTTGTACTGTAAGCGAGCGACCAGCGAAACAGAGCTTCTGTCTTTGTCAAGTAAGTACAGCGAATCTTTGTCGATGAATGGGGGAAGAATTGATTTTGCAGTCATGGCAAATAGTTGCTGCCGTGAATATGGTCAAGGCAAAATCTAAATTGGATAGCTCTTTTCTGCAGCTTTAACAAGACATTCCTTCTCAGAAAGGTTGCTCCGATTTTTCCAAGGTATAGGTATCTTCTTTCTCAATAAGATTTGAAGTATTGCTGGTTTATATCCTAGTATTTCGTGTTTTGGTTTATATTACGAGTTGCTTCTGCACACAACATGTTTTATCTCAATGTTTCTTTCTTTTTCCTAATCCTAGAGCGCTACCATGGAAAGCATGATCAACAAAGAATTATTGTTTGATGCTGCTTCAACTACTAAATGTTCCTTGTCTTTTGTGATTGGAAGCTCGTATGTTTCATTTCCTCTCTCTTATTTTCCTTCCAATGGTTTCTTTTAGGGCTCGTTTGGTACCAAAGCAACAACCTCTTACATCTTGCATGTCTTGACAGAACACAACGGTTTTGAAGATACAACTATTAGTTATTTGTTAAAATGCCTAAAAGAGTAACATATGATGTTAGATTATACCAATGGGTAACAAGTACAATATGTCTCACTGAGACTTGCCTCCTGTTTCTTTAATAAGTACTAGTATGTTGTTTGGAAGTGTAAGAGTATCTTGCCTTTGATGAATGTTACCGCTCTCAACTCCACTGATTACAGAAATTAGAAAGCATGTCTTCCAAATTTCATATTGCATAAGTTCGGCAATAGCAAACAGGAATCATAACTAACTTGAGAAGAATACTCATGTAATCAATGCATCAGTGCACATAACCACTTGAGTATTTGAGTGGATACATAACCATTTTCCAACTGCATGTTTTGGTGGATACATAACCACTTGAGTATTTGAGTGGACTTTTGAAACACATATATAGCAGCTTTGTCAAGTCAGAAACCCCAAGTGAATAAAAAGCCAAATGGCTTGCAAGAAACATTCATATAACACAAACAAACATGTTTGTGATGGTTTGAAGCTTGGGACTCTTGGAAGGGTGGAGAAAAGCTTTCCAATTTAAAGGTACATTTACTTTCCATCAGGAATCTTTGTGCAAAAATTGATGGTCATAAATTGCTAATGGTTAATATAGAATGGCAACTTTAATTACATTATTATCTAATTATGATATTTCATTATCATCAAGACGTTATCGCGAGTAGGGACCCTTCACATGAATCTTATTCTTTCATTCCCCTTTATTAAGTGTCATGGCTACATTTAGGCCTAAAGTTTTTAGGTCTTTTTTCAGTAATTCTATTCACGTTCTTTTAGGCCTTCCCCTTGCCCTTTTAGAACTTGAACTTGGATCTTGTCACTCCTTTTAATCGGTGTCGTTTTTTGGCTCCTATGTAGTTAGAGGTGCGCCTAGGCACAAGTCGACAGGTATGCACTTGGAGTGTGCAAGGCGTAGAGAAAAGGAGGCGCAGTCACCTAGGTGCGCCGCGCCTAGGCGCAAGTCCACAGGTATGCACCTGGAGTGTGCAAGGCGTTGAGAAAAAGAGGCGCAGTCACCTAGGTGCGCGCTTGGAGGCGCCCCCCGACTCCAGGCATGCGCCACTTACCCGATAACGTATAAACCTCGTTTTTTCTTTTTCCTTTTTAACCTTCCAACCATAATTTCAATCTTCCAACCTACTGAGAAGGTGAAAATGACCATTCCTCTTCGATCTTTCACAGATCAAAGCAACAAAAGGTATGGATTTACAAATTTTAGCATTTGTTTACAGTTTCTGTAAAAAAACGTAAAAACCAGTAGCGTTTTTTCAAATTTTTTGTTTTTTGTTAACTATTTTCTATAGATCTTGATGGGTTTTAGTTCTATATGTATAAGAAAACATTCCATTTGAGTTTTATACTTCTTTGCTCTATATTTGAGTTTGTTTTTAGGTTTTTTACTGTTTTTCCAAAAAAATCAGTTATGAAAATATAAAAAAGTCTTCGTATTTTCATATTTCTTCATTGAAACGTATTTCTATCCACATATATAGCTTTCCCATGCTTGTGTCTTCATGTGTGATAATTTTTTCATCTTTTTTTTTTTTTTTTTGTAATTTAGGGTTTTTAAAAAAAAATTTCAAAAATAAAAGTTACGAAAAATAGAAAAATTTTTGGTTTTTTATATTTATTAGTTAATACCTATTCTTATCCACGTATATAGCTTACCCATGCTTGTATCTTCATGTATGATGTATTTTTCATGCTTTTTTTGTTTTTTCCTAAAAGAAAAATTACGAAAATTAGAAAAATATAATTTTGCGCCTCATGTTTCAGGCGCTGGCCTAGGCGCCCCAAGCTCCAAGTGCACCCCTTGCGCCTGTGACTACATAGTTTGGCTCTATTGGACATGTCCAAACTATCTAAGTCTAATCCCCCTCATCATGTTAACTATTGGTGCTATTCCTAAGTTTCCTCTAATGTTTTCATTTCTAATTCTATCCTCTCTTGTCTTGCTAATTTACCTTAACATCTGCATTTCGGCAACGCTCATCGTATGTACATGTTATTCCTTAACTATCCAACATTTTGATCCATAGAGCATGGCCAGCCTTACAACTATCCTATAGAATTTACCTTTCAGTTTGAGTGGCATTCTCTGATCACACAAAACCCTAGAGGCGCATCTCCATTTGTTCTAACCTAGTTGGATTCTCTACGTAATCTCCTTGTCAATCTCTCCATTCTCATGAATTATCGATCCCAAATATTGGAAGTGTTCTTTTAGGGGGACTTCTTAGTTATTAATCTTTACTGGTGCTTCACTCCCACTCATCTCCTTGCTAAATTTGTATTCCATATACTCTGCATTAGTTCAACTAATTTTAAATCTTTTAGATTAGTGCATCTTTCTACAAATCTAGCTTTGTGTTTATGCCTTCCCTTGTCTTATCAATCATCATCATCATCAAGACCTTATCCCAATTAGGGGTTGGCCACATGAATCTTGTTCCTCCATTCCTCTCTATTAAGTACCATTGCTTCATTTAGTCCCAGAGTTTTTAAATCATTTCTCACCACTTCTATCGTCGTTCTTTTGGGCCTTCCCCTTCCCCTTTTAGAACCTTTACTTGCATTGCCTCATTCCTTCTAACCAGTGCCGCTTTTGGTTTCCTTTGGACATGTTCAAACCGTCTAAGTTTAATCTCCCTCATCTTGTTACTTATTGGTACTACCACGAAGTTTCCTCTAATGTTTTCATTCTTAATTCCATCCTTTCTTGTCTCCCTTGTCTTATCAATCAAAACTATATTATCTGCAAATAACATGCACCATAGAATCTCCTCTTGCAGATGTTTTGTTAACTCATCCATAACCAATGTAAAAAGGGATGAGCTCAATGTCGATTCTTGGTGCAATGCTATAGTGATAGAAATAATCACCGGTCTCTTCACTAGTGATCTTAACGTTTGTCATCAGTCCCTCATACATATCCTTAAGTACGTCTATATATCTCCATGAAACGCCTTTGTCGACCATATTAACTCTCTAGGGGCCCAATCATAAGCTTCTTCTAAGTCAATAAAGACCATGTAAAAGTCCTTCATCATCTCCTTATATTTTAGTATCAATTGTCTAAGCAGGAAAATAGCTTCCATGGTAAACCTCCCAGGCATGAAACCAAAGTGGTTCTTCGATAGACTCGCCTCATGCCCTAGCCTCTTCTCAGTCAATTTTTCAAAAAGTTTCATGATATGGCTCATAAGTTTGATCTCCCAATAATTAGTGCAACTGTGTATTTCTCAAATATTCTTTTAAATTAGTATAATAACGCTCCTCCACCATTCATTTGGCATTTTCTTTGCTTTTACGATCTTGTTAAATAACTTTGTCAAATAGACTACTTCAATATCTCCCATATACCTAAAAAAGGGCAGCCCCGGTGCACGAAGCTCCCGCCTATGCGGGGTCCGGGGAAGGGGCGGGCCACAATGGCTTTAAGTAGGCAGCCTGACCTTGCATTTTTGCAAGAGGCTTATTCCACGCCTTGAACCCGTGACCTCAAGGTCACATGACGACAACTTTTACCGTTGCGCCAAGGCTCCCCTTCTTTGGACATGTTCAAACCGTCTAAGTTTAATCTCCCATATACCTCCAAACCTTTATTGTTATGTTAAGAAAAGATGCCAAAAAATAGTTTAAATAATTTTAATGAGCCGTCATTTGAGTTGGAATCAAATGGACCTGTCTTTTGAGTTGTTCTCGCCCATGATGATATTGAAATAATGAGGTAACATAGTCTTAGTGGTCTGAAAAATTCCCAAAGCGGTGTCTAACAGTATCTAGGATTTCAGCTGCCTCATTGTAGCTGACCTTTTTACTTCTAATTTGTTCATTGTGAATCCTTTGTTTTAGTATTTTCTTTCTACATTGTCGCTTTGTCCTATGTTGTTGCCAAATTCTAACTATTTCTTTTCCAAGGTGATTGCACTTGAACCCACAAATTTGAATCATACTAGGTTGATTCAGCTAATGCTTCTGTGCAGTGCGTAACCAATGAGTTATTCCTCTTGGATAAATAGAGTTGAATAGCATCTTCATTCCTCTACATATAAAAGTGAATTTTGGTGGGTTTACAAATTTATGAATTTGTTTGATGTGTTTTAGAAATATTAATAGTCACCTTCTTTAGTGATATTTTAGTAAAATGGTTTAAATCATAAGGACATAATTTTCTTTGTTTTAGTATACTATGGTTTTTGCCTGAAAAGAGTAAGAGATTCTTTTCTTTAATGTATTTTGCACAAAGTTATACATGTTGAGCATACTATGGTGTGCTTCGTTTGACTCATTTGCAGGGCAAGGAGTTTAAGCTTTATATATGAGCTCCATTCATCATTTTTTTCATCCGACTTCCACTATCTATGATTGGTTTGAATAATCTACGTTTTATAGTCCTTTGTAGGGAATTCATGGGAGTTTGCTCATCTTTTATTACTTCTTATAATATTTGTGTATGGTTCTACTTTTGTTGCTTACTAATTATCTCCATAAGGACCAGCTTAACTTCGATATAAAAAAAGACTTTGTTGCTTCCTTATATGCTTAAGTTGGGGGCTTCGATTGAATCGAGAAATAGGTTTGATTGTACGTCTTTTTTATATATATAAGGTATCCTCCGAATAATTCAAATCGAAGCAATTTGATGTCCGACTTCGGCCTATGTGACATGACCGATCGATAAAAATACTCCAACACTCCACCCTAACAATTTGATAAGATAACAAATAATTAAGATATTAATTATCTTGTCCCATCCATAAAAAAGGCCAGCCCGCTGCAAGAAGCTCCCATGTACGTATGTGGGGTTTGGGTAAGGAGTGGACTACACATGATCTACAATGCGCAGCCTTATGTTGCATTTTTTTACAAGAGGCTGTGTCCACGCCTCGAATCCATGACCTCCAAGTCACATGTCATCAACTCTACCATTATGCGAGGGCTCCCCTTCTATCTTGACCCATGTATAAAAAGGGGCAGTCTGATGCACGAAGCTCCCACATATGCAATGTCTAGGGAAGGGGTGGACCACAAGGGTCTATAGTATGCAGCCTTACCTTGCATGTTTGCAAGAGCTTGTGTCCACGCCTCGAACTTGTGACCTCAAGGTCTCGTCCCATTTATACTACACTCATTTTATTTCAGGTCTCTGTTGTGTCTTTTGAGTGGTGGTAGCTTGTTTTTGTTTTTCAGCATACCTTATTGGTCTTGGGTATTTAAATATTTATTAGAAGTGTGATAAAAGTTTTTCCTTATCATCCTTCTTGTTTTGATGGATTGTCATGGCCCAAATGACTTGAGTCGTACTTGTCTCTCAACGGCCCACTTTTCAAATAATAAGCGCCATATCATTCCAGCTTGGAGTAAGAAAAACATTTGCAAGCCCAAATGATTCAATTATACTTGCTTCTCTAAAGGCCTTTCTCCAATCTTTGTGATAGTGTCCGGGTTGTTACACCTTCATGGCCATGGCAACTACCCGGCAAGGAATTTTTCTATCATTAGGACTGTCATAGTTAAGGCTACGATTCACTAGGGCTTCCCTCATGGGCTGACACTTTTATTAATGTACATTAATTTGATTTAATTGGGAGCTTTCATAAGGTTAGGTGAGTGCAGGATTGTGATGTATTAGAAAATATATTACTTAAACCTTGAGCCAGCAACATAATTCATGCTTAGTTCACGTCATTTAGCTCAATCTAAGTTGTGCATTATGTTTCTAATTCAATTTATGGTTCTAGATGTTCCAAGTCTCAAGTCCTATTCATGTCATGTTTCATGATCAATTGATGCCCTCATGTTTCTAGTTCCTAGCTTAATCCATGTTGTCATTCAATTCCCATGTTTCTAGTTATGATACGCTTCATTTCATTCATGATTGTTTTGTAGGTTAATGTTTGATGAAATACATAAGTTCTTATATTAGCATCATTCTTTACTAAACATTTGCATAAGATGACTTGTTTTACTCTTTCTATGTTATTCTTTTAATTTCTTAATTCTAGAATCTTAAATTACTAAAAGCCAAATTCAAATTAGCTAGTTTCTTGAACCAAGAAGGTCAAGGGGTCTTGGATTGCTTGCATTTGGGATTGCTTTAGTCCCTGAAGATGTCTTATCAATCTTTGGTTAGTGGATTGTTTAAGTCATTTGGGGCTTAGGGCCTTTTTACCTTAGGTGGTGACTTCTTTCACATAATTTACTTGGGTTCATTTTGAGTTTTGGTTAGAAATTTAGTAAAATTTGAAAGATTAAATAAATCCTGGTATCCCCTTGTTCCTAATGACCTGAAAAATATGACACACAAACACACATTCTACATAAAAATTATCAAGTCCTTCAAACCCTTATACTTCCAACCTAGAGTAAGATAAAATTCTCTACCCTTTGAAATAGCGGGGCACCAAAAAATGCATATACTTGGTAAGGTGTTCTTTCAGACACCCAGCTTCTTTAAATTCCAAGAACTTGATCTTTTGATGCCCTTTAGGAGATGGGGGATCATCAAACTTTGTTAGATAAGGCTTTTAATAGACCTTACATCTCAGGACGATTCCCAATCATAAAGTCTTTCAAGCCATTGGCAATAAGTTGCTTTACAGCCTTAGGAGTTAAAGCGAGACCTTCAGAAGTTGAAGCACTAGAATTGGGATCAGAACTTGGAGCTACTTCAAGTGCTACAATCTTTGCCTAGCAATTATCCAACTGTTGTTTTAACTGAAGTATCTATTCTTCCACTCTTATTAGTTGGTAGGTGGTGGTGTACCTGATCCTATACCTATCATCATCACCATGACTGGATTGATAGATGTAGTGATAGATGTGGATCTGCTATGCAGGAGACTGAGTTGGAGTCTTTAATAGACCTCATCCCTCTCCCCTCTTGCTCGCATAGATAGAAAGTCATTAGGTTTAAGGAGAGGGGAACCTTCACGGCAATTAATAGTCGAGGATGAGTCTAGACTCTCAGACTTCGATTCTAAAGAAACTGAAAGGGACCTAGTCATGCTTCTAGTCAGAAACCTTGGTTTGGATTTCGTGGTCACAAACTCAGAAACAATCTTTCGATGTTTACCTCTTCCTCTAAGCGCTACCCTCACCATGGTAGGAGCAGTTTCATGTTCTAAGGGCACATCAACTACAGTAGGTTCCTCCTCAGATGTAGCCGCCTGACTAGATAAAATAGCACTTTTCTTTGCAACCTTCTTTAGCTTCTTACACTCAATCCTTGTCATCTCTCACTTCGGAGGGGCCTTCTCAGTCTCAGTTTCTGACACTGATCCTAAGGCAGAGGTCATCATGCATGTGGCTACTAATTGATTTGTCACAAGTGGAATGGACATTGGGCCTATGTAAAATCCACTAACTACTATTTTTGTCATTTCCCTACAATAAAGGAAGAGGTCAATCACTGTATGATTCAAGGAAATAGTTGTTCAACCGAGCATGCTAGAGATTTGTGGACAACAAATAGGGACACTTAGGTTAGTTGGGCTTTTTCAAATGAATGTGGCCAAAACTCTCCAGTCATTACAATAACATTGCCTCAAATTACAAGAAAAAAGGAACATTTCTATTCGTAAGAGGAAAATGCCTTCTTAGAACCGCAATCTTGATATTTTTCTAAATTTCATCCGATCATGAAGGAATATGCAATATCTATCTATGATGGTTCTTGCATAACCAATTCAAGATAAAGATATTCATCACTCTCGAGTTGAAGGATGCCGACATAGTCGACAAATTAGTTGTTGCTTTCACAATATTCAGAGAGATGAATGTAAAATGGAAAGCTAGCCTTTAGCTAGTATATACCGTCCTTGTTTGATAAGCATAAGCAAAACTCGCTGGCATGACAAGGAGAAAAGTAGTAGTTGTTGTTGTTGGTGATAATAAGGAGATGGCATAGATAGCTTTGAGATGTGGTGTATGATAGCCGGGGTGTGCGAGTAAGAATATTCCATAGCTGAAATCACTCTCGATGTTATCTAGGCAAGGTTGAGGGCCATCAACATTGGACCTCACCAGCGAAGTGCAGTGACTATGTGTTAGAGTTCAAACTCGTGGATCTAGACTCCAACAAAGAGAAGATAAAAGCTAAGCCTGGCCATTGAGGCAGCTGATGCATAGCTAAGGTGATGAACTGAATCCTGTCATGTGCATATGGAACCCAGCTGATAGCACAGTGAAAGTTTAAGCCCTTATATCCAAGATATTAGAGAGGGTGAGGAAGAATGACACAGATTTAACTAGAGGCCTGGGATAAATCCATTTCCTCCGCAATGGAGACATTGAGGAGAAAATGGAGGAACCAGCCAATCATCCATATCTACAGATTGAGAAATAGAGTAGCAGACGCGTTAGCTACTCATGCTACTGGGACTGAAACTTCTGCTTTCTGGACGGAGAATCCACCTCCTTTTATTAAGGATGACTGTATGAGTGTATATATGCTAAGACTGTAACTCTTAATTAATTCCCTTTTCACCCAAATAATAATAATAATGATACCTCTATCTTAGTCATAGAATCTGGTCCAAGAAATAATCATGCATTGGTTCAAAACAAAATGATAATAGTCAATGATTTCAGTATCCATTCCTTGGATGAATGACAATTACACATTCAGGGTGTGACTCATAGTTTAATTGGTCCATCAAAGACTCCTTGATGTCCTGAATGTTACTAACAAAGGAATCACAAAACAAACCACTGGAATCAATGACCTTGGGATCTACTAAGCTCACGATCATGCAAATATGATCAAGTAGTCAAGATTTACCATAGTTCAAATGCAACTCATTGAGTTGTCAATAAACTGGGATCAAATCTGACTCACTTAGTGATCAAAACTCAATTCAAGCCCAAGCCCTATAGAGTATTAAACACCAATCTAGCAATTAATTAATGATCAAAACTCTAGCCACACAAGTAGGTTCTTCTCACAGCATAGCTAGAGGATCAAAGATCAATCATAACGTGGGCACAACTCACAGAGTGGTTGAAAATACCATGGATCAGTGATTAGAACTTAATCAAATTTATGGTGAACCGCGGAGTGTTCAAAGCACAGAGAGGGCTCCTAATAGGCCTCAAATGAGAATAAAATAGTGATTCTAGAAAGAGATAGAATAAGAAGAAAGACAGAAGGGAGATACCTATTGTCATCTCTCTATGTGTTTCTCTCGCTGCACTACAACTCCAAAGCTCTTTAGATTCACCCTCTTACTATCTGCACTCTATTTTGCACTCACTTCACAATGCACTCTCTCTAAATTCTCCTGTAGTATACTCATGATACTCATAAATATCATTCACTATATCATATCTCTTCTTCTTCTATCTCCCTTTTGTTTGATGCCTGCCAAATGTTTCCTGGAGGGGGTATTTATAGGGCTGGCAGTTGGTAGTTGCTAACTTTTGGAGCTTTTCAAGGGAATGGGGTCGTTCCTTTGGGCTAAAGAGATAGGGAGCCATCACTTAAGGAGCAAGAAGCATCATCTAATTAGTTGAGTGAGGTAGGACTAGTGCCATGTCAGCTCTCCCTTAGTACTGGATATGTCTTGGTCACCCCAGATCCCAATTAACTCAAACAAACTATGGGGCCCACACCTTTGTTGCACTAGACTCATCCTGGTTGCCCTGGGTGGTATTTAGTCGCCCTAGATGCACTAGAATGCAACCAAGAGAGAGAGAAGCTAGGGTCCACACCCCTATTACACTAGACCTTGTTTATTTGCCCTGGGGATGCCTGGTCAACCTAAACCGTCCTTGGTCATTCACCCCAGGTGGCTGACCAAGTCAAAGTTGGATCCACATGGTTGTTGCACTTGCTCTAAACTTAATTTTTCTTAGTTTAAAATGCAGAAAAAGGTGGTTGTTTAAACTCTTTCCTAATTACATTAAACTTAGGATTTTCGAGTTTTGTTAAAGTGCTAGAATCTCGTTTGAGCTTATTAAAAGTACGTTTCTGACTCTAATATAGACTAAAATACCAACTTGTATATTTTTACATGTCAACAGGAGCACCAAAACTTCTTACCACCTCCTTTCCTTTTGAGCCAGATGGAATTGATCTCTGTCTCTACATTTCCCTTAAAGTCTTTTCTCGCCCCTTCTCTCTTCAATTTGTTCATCTGACTCAGTTGGAGTTTAATCCTCTGAACTAGGATGTTGTTCCTACTCTTCTTCCTCAGAAATTTACTTTGTAACATGCTTTTTCTTTTGCAAATGGAGACCAGGAATAGAGACTTAATAAACAGTTAAGTGCTTCTCTCCCTCTGTCTTCCTCTTATTTCAGTTGGGTACTTCCTGAGGCTGAGAAATCCTATAGTAAGGATTTCTTAACAACCCACAATTTGTATCTAATAAAGACATTTAGGCCATTAGATCTGTGCTCCCTGGTAGCTTTTCATCTTGCATTTCTAACTCTCTTTCTCTCTCATAGGTATGCGTGTACCAATTGTCTGCTTTTGGAAGTCCAATATTTTCCTTACTGTAAAAATGAACTGTTTCTCTAGTTTAGACATATTCCTTTTAGTGGATATGGAAGTCATTATGCTCATTTTACTTTAAAACGGAAAAAATGAATATTTGAGTTTCTGATATATGATGCGTGTTTTCATGATTCCAGTTTCAGGCCAGCATTCCAAGTACTTCGGTGACTTGTGTTAGTAAAACCAACTAAAATGCTGTATATCATTGGTCTTGGATTGGCTGATGAAAAAGACATTACATTGAGAGGCCTGGAAGCTGTAAAGAAATGCGAGAAAGCATATGTTGAGGCTTACACTTCTCTTCTATCTTTTGGAACCTCTCCAGATGGCCTTTCTAAACTGGCAAGCTTCCTTTTAGCTTATGGTTTAAATGTCTTTAATGTTTTTTGCTAGTATTACTTCATTTTTCATTGACCCAAGATTTCTATTTCGATGATTGGATACTTTAATCTGGTTTGCAGGAGGAACTTTATGGGAGGCCTGTTATTCTTGCAGATAGAGAAATGGTGGAGGAGAAGGCAGATGACTTACTGTCACAAGCAGCTATATCTGATGTAGCTTTCTTGGTTGTTGGTGATCCTTTTGGGTATGTTATTTTTTCCTTCTCCATTGGGCCATGAATTCTTTGTGTTTTCTTGTAGTATTCTGCTCCTTTTGGCCTTTAAAGTGTTCTCGTTCTGTTTTATAATTTCTCTGATATGAAGATTTTTTTTTGAACAGTTGACCTTGATGCTTGCTAAACTAAACTAGGAATCACTCATATGATGCCGGTTAAAAAGCAGAAAATTGATACAGTTACGCATTGGGATAAGTTATGGTTATAGAACTTGATAAATATGATCGTTTATTAGCACACAGGAACTTCGTTTTGGTTGTATTACTTACAATTTTCTAATGCACCTTTTTTCAGTTCTTTTCAAGATTTACATATCTGTTACAAGTAATAATAGGTACTTCTGCATCCGATGTTTCAAATCAAACTTACGTAGAATTATCTCAAATACATCTTATAAGCTCCTAACTGTAATTTGGTTGTCAGTTTAACATTAAATCTAGGGCCCATAAGTTAGACTTTTGACACTGTAAATCCCCACTGCTTCCTATTTAACCATGAAATCATCTTCAATTTACTATTAACCTTGACCGAACAATAGCCATCTCTCTTTTCGATGTTTCTAACTCAATTTACTGACAATTTCATACACCCTCTGGGTTCAGTTCTTTTGTTATTTCTCACATATTTTCCACTTTGCGTCACCTCCATAGTGATCTGGCCCCCTAGTTTGCCTCTACTTTGAAGCCCTGCCTTCCTTCTAATGCTTGTCACACGTGCTTCTATATATGGCAACTATGGACTGGCTATTCAAAGTGTTGCTCTGCTAGTGTTTTTCTGCATTATGGGGAGAAAATCTCAAACAATATCAGCATATCATTGGTAGAAATCCTACATCCTGCAACTTCAAAGATTTAAATACTGGGATGTACTCTCAAAGTGGTTAACTATGAAGCTTCAAACTACAAGTATCCATTGATTAAGATCTTATTTACTATAATGTACATGCTAGAAATAGCAATTTGAGCTTATTGCTGATGTCCATTCTCCGGACCCTGGAGGTCCGAGGGAGGGGAGCCTTGGCGCAATGGTAAAAGTTGTCATCATATGACCTTGAGGTCACGGATTCAAGGCGTGGAAATGGCCTCTTACAAAAATGCAAGGTAAGGCTGTGTACTGTAGACCCTGTGGTCCACCCCTTCCCTGGACCCGGCATAGGTGGGAGCTACGTGCACGGGAGCTGCCCTTTTTGCTGATGTCCATTCTCATGTCCTGCCTTGCCTGAAAGTAGTATTTTACGAAAGAAACCTGCTCACTGGACGGCTTCCATGAGTGCAATGGCAGGTCCAATCAGAGGAAGTCCTGCCTTTGGCAGTCCTGGGCAGTATCTGCACAGGGTTTTCTTCTAATAAAGCATGTCTTGTTACTTTGTGCAAGTCTGGATGATCTGAAGAACCTATATTTTGCAAAATTCTTGTTAGTACTTTGCATTCCCTAATCACCTTGGTCAAGGACTGTTCTTTTCTTTCCTTTCTTCATCCCATTTTGCTTACTGACTAAATCTTGTGAGATGCAGAGCAACAACACATACCGATCTTGTGGTCCGTGCAAAGAAATTGGATGTGGAAGTAAAGGTGATACATAATGCATCAGTAATGAATGCCATTGGAGTTTGTGGTTTGCAACTTTACCGTTATGGTGAGACAGTTTCAATACCATTCTTTACTGAGACATGGAGACCTGACAGTTTCTATGAGAAGATTCAGAAAAACCGCCATCTTGGTTTGCATACCCTCTGCCTGTTAGGTGAGATCCCCAGCATGTTGTTAGTTCTCCAGTTACCAAGTACCGCCTCTGAGTCCTGACTAGTAAGGCAGTTCATATGTTTCATTACTGGACAAATATTTAAGCTTGTGAGCTAATAATTTTGTCTTTCTAGATCGTCATTTGCAACAGTTAATAACTTGTTACAGCCTCATGAAATCATTTCCAAATATCATATATGTTATTCTTTTGCGACTGTACTTTTGTTTATATTCTTGACTGTTTAGCTTGTTTAATTACGTCACGACTTTTGTTTTCCTAGAGTTCTATAGTTTTTCAGCAACTCTATACTTCCAGACATTTCAATGTGAATACTTCATATGAACAATGATTATGGAGTCACTAGTGCGCTACCAAGGGAAAATGGCTCTTCATTCATTAGAATATGTTATAGACTAGAAGGTAAGACATACTGTTAGGTATAAGACAGAAAGGAAAGCAAAAAATTGCCCGAAATTTATGGTCCAACACTTCAGTTCATCAATTGGATAAACTGTACATTTTCTCAAAGCCATAAGAAAGAGTCCAAAAAACATCTCAAGACCCTTTCTCCAAGCCTTGGGATGAAAACAAAATTACACATAAGTGTACTAGAACCTCCTCCATGTCAGTTTAGGTCATCTTAAGACATGCTTGATATGTGCTTGGTGTTTTTTCATGTATAATCAGATTGTATCTAATAATACAATATGTCTATGGATAGCACACTAGAAATTATCCCATATGGTGTACACGGTGCTCATACACACCACTTCTATTGGTACCTGAAACTTCTCTAGGTATTATCCACTAGAGATTGGCACCGAAGTATATATTATTCCAGTTTAAGATGACCAGTTCTCAGATGATGGAAAGTTTAGTCATGATATTCTTCATTCCATTTCTTTTAATGGTATAGTTATGATGTTCTTTGCCATGGCAGACTTGTGTTGTCACTTTCAAGATTTGAGTTGCATCTGAATCTTCAAGTGCCATGTACTTATGCGGGCTTTAATTTGAAAACCAATGCAGCCTCTCAACTGTTTGATCTGGTCCCAACTGGTTCCTGTCGTGCTTATTTCTTGTGTCATTCTTTATTTGTTTGTTTCCAAATATTGTTACTTGAGAGGACTCTGGACCTGATCATTTATCCCTGTATTCTCTTCCTTTTAAAGATCTCACTGGACATATATTTAAACTGCAGATATACGTGTCAAGGAACCCTCATTAGAATCTCTGTGCAGGTATTTCAAAAGAGCTGATTTGCCTTTCTGGTGTCTCTTGTAGTATGCGTATGGATATAAATGATGCTTTAAGTCATTAACCTGACCTGATACTTGGAATAGGTTATATTGCATTCCTTTCAACACAAGATGCCCTTGCTGACCTTAGATCATGTATTCTTCTTAGTTTTCTGTCTCTAACTATCTTTGAGAAGAAACTGGGCTGATGCATTTAAAATTCCAATTTTCTGAATGTTTTAGAGGAAGAAAATGTTATGAACCTCCAAAGTTTATGACAATTCAAACTGCAATTGAGCAGCTCTTGGAGGTTGAGCAAGCACATGGAGAATCTGGTAACTTCCATAAACCTGTTGTCACCTTTGTTCTGAGTCTGTAGTTTGCTCAAAGGCTGACTTTTCAGTGCTTTGCTGCCATGAATCACATTTCTCCTTAAGCTTTTTGGGAGATAATCCTCTGATCACAATTGACTTTTATATAGACAGTATGCCAGTACACTTTTAAGTACTATCATGTGGACATCAACTTCAGACTTTATGTAACATTTTTTGTTCTGCATGGGAAACCAAATGTGGTGAATTAAGTCGAATTTCTCAGGAAGCTGAGGCAATCATGAATGTGCTGCATGTTGTTTGTGGATGGCATTTCTGCTATGCAAATAAAATAACACTATTGTTCTGCGTGATATCTTATGCTGTCTCTCCTTTAAACTGCCGTTTCCTTGGTCTATTCTCTGGTGACTTTGTTTTGGACACGGTTCAGCCTTTCTTTCTATTTTGCTCTCATCTCATGTAATGTTTTGTAAGCTAAAATCTGTGCTGTATGTAGACTCCAGAGATTGATTTCATTGTTCTTGTTCATTTACTGTAATTTTACGATTCAAAGAACAGCAAGGCATGTTTATTTTGTTAGTTGCACGCATGTTCTCTCTTAAATGTTGGAAATTTAGGCTTCTTAGATCTTACATTTATATTTTGGGTCTGACCAGGCCTAGTGAGTATTCTTATGCATTGAAAGGAGGCATTCCAAGGTGGAATTTGTCGCCTGCAAGCTAGAAACAATCCACCTAGATACAGAAAGTGCACATGCATGTGTTACAAGAGCAATTGTTCTACAAAAAAGAAGAAGAACCTAATACAATGACGTAACCAGACCATTGGAATAGCATTTCTGTAGCCACTTGTCTTATCACACTGCCTGGCATAAGTCGGCTCCAACTTGTCCATTAAATTCATCACTGTCTCCACCACTTTGATTAAAGACATGGTCATATAAGGAGATGTCCCAGGAGGTAAAGCAGAGATCAGATAACAATAGCTCACCTAGAATAGCATTCGCGGGCCAACCTATAGAGCCTAGTAATATCTTTAGAGAGTGCAATTACCATGCCAAGCCACAGCCTGAAATTAGACATAAAACATCTATTTTCTATTTATTTGGCAAGTCAAAGGGATGTATACTGGCTGATATGATTGAAACTGAACTGGCTTGAGCGAGGGAACCTTTGCATCAGAGCTTCTTAAGCAGTGTATGTTTTCATTCTCATGTTTCTAAAATTTCTTTGTTGAGTCTGTCATCAGTATCAATCTTTTTGGCTTCTTTCTTCATTCTGATATGAATTAATATCTGCTATGTTGGGTCAAATTTTTCATGTTTCCTCAATGATAAGCATTTAGTATTTTATGTAGTTTTTCATTTAAAGGATATTGAAATCCCAGATGTTAATGTCCCTTTATGTTATTAGGCCATTCATTTGTTTAGCATATATTTGAAGAACTTGAAAGATTATAGAAAGTGAGTAATTTCTTTTCCACTGATGGGATATGGGGATCTGCATGTAAGGTGAGGTTAATTTGCAGTTGTTTATGGGGAAGCTTCTGGCTCATTGATGGTGAAAGGAATTCTTCCAAAGTGATTGCTTCTAAATAATCAGATTGTTATGGTCCTCGGTGGTTTCTCTCTCATCAATGAAATCTAGAACATGTTTAGTTGTGATGAGTTTATATTCTTGCATTTCCCAATAAGTATTGATGATGTAGGGACTTACTTGCCAGTAGGGAAATTCTCTACAATTATATATCTGTTGGGCAAGCTTTGCCCCTTGGGATCTCTCTCTACTTATTTCATTTTTAACCATAGAGTAGAAAAAGAAAATGAAGAAGCAATGAACCAAGTAATGTGACTGGTTTCTCTCTCTTTTTGCAACAGCTTATGGTGAGGGGTCAATGTGTGTTGGTTTTGCACGTTTGGGAAGTGAAGATCAGAAGGTGGTTGCTGGTTCAATGAGGGAACTAATGACAGTTGATTTTGGAGCTCCTTTGCATTGTCTTGTCATTGTAGGCAAGACACATCCCGTGGAGGAAGAGATGTTGGAATTCTACATGAAAACAGAACCGGTGGAACTGAAACAGGAAAAGACGGTCTGATCTGTGCTTTACAATATAGGAGGACAGCCCCAACTTTTTACAGGTTAGCTTTAAGAACTTTGTTTCTAGCCATCTGATCTCTCTTATTGTTATTTTCTACTCAACCTGCATACAACTGCCAAATTACTTGCGCAAAACAAAGTTCATGCAAAATCTAGTTGCCTGAATCCATGCTAGCATAACTCAAAGAATTTCAAAATACTAAATACTTTTTTCTTTGGAAAAGAAAAGAAATTTCAAAAGATAAAAGATGATTCATAGCAAGTCCACACTACATCATTATCTCGTTTTTCTTTTGTTCATTGGGAGATCGAGGGGAACCACATGATATGAGGGTGGGTCACGTGATTTTTACCAAGGTTCAACGGAAGAAGCTATTAAGAATCGGTTTGATTGAAAAGTTGTCCTTCTATTTGTGTGAAAAATAATAAAACTCTTGTTTTTGGTGATGCATTTTGGATTCTGAAATATGTTGTTGAAGTAGATTTTGATAATTTCTATAAATATCAGGAAAAAGAGATGGAGAAATACTTGAAAAATTCTTTAAACAATAACTAGAACTGGCAGAGCTCCCTCAAGCCCTTAACTCTTCAGAGTTTAAATTTGATTTTCTCTTAGCTCTTGTTCACTACCTGATTGATTTTCTTTTCCCTAACAGATAGTTGTCTTTATATTGAAGACCGATACTTTGAAGTCATGTATCTTTGGAAGTTGCCAATGTAGCTGCAAAAGAGATTATTATCAGCATGAGAAAAGAGTGAGTGCGCTGCACCTGTTCAAATTGTTGGTAGAAATAATCAGATATCTGTGGAATTTTATGTTAAAAGATCCCCTCCATTGTTTGTATGGTTCCTAATACTTCCCATTGCTGACACAATAGCAATGAGCCAATGGCAAACAAAAATTTCAAATTTTTGGTAAATGGACATTATATATATATATATATATAGACAACACACACACATATATATGGGGTGCCTAAGTGCAAGGAGCAAGTGATATTTGATTGGTTAGAAAAAAGCAGAAAACAGAAAAAGTTAAGAGGAAATAGCAGTTAGAAACTTTTCCTAACCAATCGTATGTCACCTGTAACTCTTTGCTGAAATTATTTTTTTTCAGCCAATAGGGTGTTAGCTGGTCCTTATACCTGCAATAATTTGCTGTTGCTAATACCCCTATCGATGCATGAAGCTCCTGCATATATGAGGTCCGAGGAAGCAGTGGACCACAAGGAACAATAGTACGCAGCCTTGCATTTTGTAAGAGGCTGTTTTCACACCTTGAACCTTTGACCTCAAGGTTACACGACGACAGCTCTACCATAGAGTGAGATCTTGGATATGTTGCTGAGGAGGTGGAGGAAACTGCTTAGATGATTGCCAATCATCGCCACTTTGCAGAAGTGCTACAACTTTAAACACGGTCTAGGCGAGGAAGGAGTATGTTACAGACGCAGGGCCACTTTTTTGTAATTGGCGGGTTTGAATAGCACCACTGAGTGGAGGTCGAGATGGGGACTACAGTTAAAGATATACCACCATGTTTGGGAGAGAATGGAAGGTGTTGCTGCTTCTTCTATGGGTATTCGAGAAAGAATTAAAGTAAGAATGGGTTTTGGAAGATAGCTTATTCGGTCCAATTTCTCCTCCAAATCTGCTTCTCTTGCTGCCGTGATTCTCTTTCCAAATCCTTTTCCTGAATACCCAAGCAAAGAAATAATATATTTTCTAATGGGAAACTGTTTTCGAACCGTTTTTCTGTCAATCTTCTTTTTCTACTCATTTTCGAAATTGCAGAACGTCGTCAAAATCAAAATGCAACAACAAGAAGAGAGGCATAAAAATGAAAAAAATGTGATTGAAAAAACCCAAGTTGCAAGAATATGTACCAGCTTTCCCCAGGAATGATTGTCTGCGCAAACACCTGACCAAATGCTTTTTCTCGGTTGATATTTTTTAGAAGGGAAATGTAAGCATAGCATGCATACCCATGCAAGTGTCATTTGATGCTTCTAAAAGTGCTTGCCAGGAGAATTTTGGAATTCTCATGACTTTTTGGGATCGGGTCCATAGAATGTAGGATCCCTAATAAGTAGGTTAAGCAACTCCATTCCCTTTTTTTCCAACAGGCACTGACGTGAGGTCCTGCCTCCTAAGATGTGAGCGATGTTGACATAAAATAGAATCTTTATTGACTATACTTAGGGGCCAACCCTAAAGGTACTCTTTGGACGAAATATTTGGTATGCTGGAAAATTCAATAAATTATATACATATATATAGGGTTGTGTTAATTTTAGCTGTTTTATGCAGATGCACAGAACAGATGCACTTTGATTGAATAGAAAAAAATAGAAAACAGAGAAAGTTACGGAAAATGACACTTAAATTTTTTCTTCTGGCCAATCAAATGTTACCTGCAACTAGTCCATATGATCAGAGATTCAATTGTTTGGATTGCAAACCATCTTTGGTCTCACCTATTTTCAAGTTCCAAATAGACACCCACAAACATTATCATTTTTTTTGACAAACCCAGGAGCAACCTAAGACCCATGATCTTCAAACGGAGAGACTCCTTGCACCACTGCGCTAGATGGCCGGAATGGGCAAAACCTTATCCTATAATCCAGTTTATTGAATAATTCCCCGGAATTCTCCCTCCGTTTCATGTCTAAATGAAACGTGATACTGTTGGACGAAGTTATTCCTGGATTATGATTTTTTCCCTCCTACTTTCAGCCCTAAGACGTGAATCTGAATAAATCTCATGGCTGCTTTCGAAATGTGGGCCACATGGTGCAAGAGTCTCACAGGAGTGACGGGCATGCGTGTCTAACCTACCAAGAAAAAAATTTGGGCCACTGTAATGTATTAAAAATGCCCGCCTCGAGAAGAATAAAATCGAAACAGCTTTCATCAGAGGACGAGAAACGAAGGAAAAAACCGAGATGTAATTCTTATTAATCACTACGATAGGCAACAGAGAAGAAAAAACAGTTACTCGACATATTTGAAGAAGAGATGCAAAGCTATTATGGTCCTATTCCTAAAAAGAGGCAACCCTGGTGCACAAAGCTCTCACCTATGCAGGTCTGGGAAGGGGTGGACCACAAGGGCCTATTCTTCACCACCCAAAAATAGATAATACTATCTCAGAAACTATGCTGCTACACATGACAGCATCAAACATAATTCCACAAAACCATGCAGGAAATCTCTAGCCCTAAGAAAATGCTGGCTATGCAACTCTTACAGGCTGACTAGGAGCATCCTTTTGAGTTTTACACCTGCATCAGAAACGGTGTCCAACATTCATATTTTCAAACAAGTTCTAGTTCATGCAATTTGTTAAAACAAATGGAATGCTTAAAAGTATTGAGTCAAGCAAGGCACATAGAGGCTCTTGATATTATCACGAATCCAGACAGCTAACAAATGAAACTATTGTTAGAAGAACCATAGGACTACCTACTGTAGAAGCTCATGGGGAAAGGGATAATTTTAAAGACTTACCGGTCAAATGAATTCATCAATACTGCCAACATCCTGCACATGTACTGCATCCAATAGAATGATGGACTACAAAGTGCTAGAATGTTCCAGACTGAATCTCTAGAAGAAACATTTGAATTGTTCCTTATATAAGTTTGAACCAGTGTAGCTCCCAGTCATCGAGCGACAACAAGTGCATCTTGCTTAAGACCACCAAGACTGCACATCCCAGCTGGAAGTTTAACCGTACAACATAGGTTAATGGCTATGGATATTTACAATCAGAGACGGAAGAAAAATTAACTTAATAGATGTCCAAAAACTAAGTGATGAAACTTCAAAGGAGAGAAAATAACATCATTCACAAATAAGTTGATGGTGGAGAAGGAAAGTGAAACAATAAAATAAAAGTAAATACCGCGTGGACTGATATGTCCGCATCCATTAAAAAAGTGGCAAAAGATGTTCTAAGAGTATTTAAAAGTAAAAGACAACCAATAAAGGAAACTTGGTGGTGGAGTAAAAAAGTACAAAAAGTTATTAAAGAGAAACGAGTGTGTTTTAAAGCATTGCAGAGGAATAGAAATAATGAAAACATTGAGGAATATAAAAATGCTAAAAAGGTTGACAAGAGAGTATTAAGTGAGGCTAAACTTAAGGCGTATGATGATTTCTATAATAGATTAAGGTCAAGAGAAGGTGAGAAAGATGTGATTAAACTTGCAAAAAATAAGAGAAAAGAAGAGTAAAGACTTAGACTACATTGAATGCATTAAAGGTGATGACAAAAGGGTACTCATCATAGATGACGAGATCAATCAAAGGTGGGAAAGTTACTTCCAAAAATTGTTAAATGACAAATATTCTGACAATATAGAGAATGAGAGAACCATAAACCCAAATAACGTTGGACTACATAAGTATGACCGTAGGATCAGGATATCTGAGGTGAAAGAGGCCTTGAAAAAGATGAAATTAGGAAAGGTCCTGGGGCGCTATGGTATACCAATAGAGGTTTGGAAGCAAATGGGAGACACTGGAGTAGTTTGGCTAACAAAGTTGTTAAGATTGTAGAATCCAAGAAAATGCCAAATGAAAGGAGGAAAAGCTCTATCATACCAATTTATAAGACTAAATGAGACATATAGAGTTACATTAACTATCATAAGATCAAACTTATAAGTCATATTATGAAACTTTGGGAAAGAGTGATTGAGAAGAGGCTACGATATGAGATTTGGTTTTATGCCTGTGAGATCTACCATGGAAGCTATTCTCCTACTTAGACAATTGATAGAGAAATATAGAGAGGAATAAGGACCTCCACAAGATCTTTATTAACTTAGAAAAAGTTTATGATAGGGTCCTTAGGAAGTTAACATGGAGGGTGTTGGGCGAGAAAGGGGTTTCACAAGGGTATATAAACATAGTTAAGGATATGTATAAGGGAGCGATAATAAATATTAGAACCATTAAAAGGAACGACTAATGATTTCCCTATCACTATAGGATTGCACCAGGTGTAAAAGGAGATTCCATGGTGCATGTTAGTTGTAGGTGTCATAGTTTCGATTGATAAGACAAAGGAGGGTGCTATGCAGTCAGTAGTGCAAGGCGCACCCTGGCACAAGGGTATGACTTGCACCTGGAGAGACTAAGGGTGCCTAGTAGTGCAATTAGTTCCCTAGGAGCAAAATTAATTAATTAAAAAAATTAAAATCCAAAATAAATTACAAAAGATCTATATAAATACATGAACAAATACTAGTCAAATAAGTGACATGAAACCTTAAAATTGGATCCGTTAATTTGGACAAGGCATTATTCAAGCCCATTGATGATGACATATTGTAGACTTGTAGAAGTAGATTGTCGTAATGGTAGAAATTAGTGTTATAACCACAAAAAAAAAAAAGAAAAAGTTAATGAAAATAAGCAATATGCTTGCAAGGAGTTGTAGTTTTTAGCATTAGAATGGAAACCTATGGAGATGAACCCTATAAACAAATAGAAAAATAAAAAATAGTACTATATTTCATGTTTTTAAATAGAAAATTTTTAAAAAAGAAAAAAACCACAAAAGATAATAAAAGATGTGAAAAGAATGAAATGGAGTTGTCGTTTTTAGCATTATAATGTAAACCAATGGATATTTGTTAGAAAAACAAAAGGAAAAAAAATAGTCTTGTATTTCACTTTTTTAAGTAGAAAATAGAGGAAAAATAAATAAAAAACCATGAAAGATATTAGCAGACATGATCTTCATGAAATGGAGTCATCATTTTTAGAATAATAATGGAAACCAGAGGAGATTTTTTTCAAAACAAGTAGGAAAATAAGAAATAGTACTATATTTCACATTTTTCGGAAGAAATTAACAAAAAAATTAAAAAACCGCAAAAAGAAACATGAAAGATATGAAAAGAATGGAATGGAGTTGTCATTTTTAATATTAGAATGGAAACCTGGAGAGACTTGTTACAAAAACAAACAGAAAAATAAGAGTATTTCACGTTTTTCAATAGAAAATAATGGGAAAAAAAAAATAAAAGGAAAAAAAATATATTAAAAGAATGAAATGGAATTGATGTTTTTAGCATTAGAATGGAGACCTATGGACATTTGCTACCCAAAAAAAAATCATAATGTATTTCACATTTTTAGTAAAAAATACAAGAAAATTAAAAAATAGTACATAAAATATTAAATAAATGGAAAGAATGAAATGGAGTTCTCGTTTTTAGCATTAAAATGTAAATAGGTTGCGATTTCAAACAAAAAAAAGCATCAAACAACAAAAATGAAAAAACTGTATTTTTTTACCCTTTTTTTAGGAAACAAAGATAATGACAAAAACACAAGATTAATCCTTATTTTCGTACGTTCAATCACTTGAACTAGGCTTCAATCGACGATGGAAGATGAGGAATGTGGCAATAATAATTGGAATGAACCGAAAAGAGCTCTAGGAAGAAAAAGAAGAAGAAAAAATGAGAAATAAGGTTTTTATATCACTTACCAATGCCTAGAATCGGGTGCACAAAAGTCAGCAGTCGCAACTAGTCACACTACGACTTTTCTCCCATGACTAATCATAATCGAGTCACATATGGTGTGCCTTTTTGCGCCTAGCGAATGGTTGTGCCTGTGACTACATAAGGAGGGTGTAACACCAAGCTAGAGATGCTATAGAGTCTAAAGGATTTAAAACTACTAGAACTAAAACATAGTATATAGAATGCAATTTTAGCAAAGAGGGGAGTGACAGTGATAGTGAAGCACCACTAGAGATTGATAACCAAGAAGTCCTCTAAAAAGACCACTTTCAATACTTGAGATCAATAATTCATGAGAGCGGAGAGATTGAGAGGAATGTTACCCAAAGAATCCAAGTTGGTTGGAACAAATGGAGATGTGCCTCTGAAGTTCTGTGTGATCAAAGGGTGCCGCTCAAACTAAAAGAAAAATTCTATATGGGAATCAAAGACGGCAAGACATTGACTGATATTAACAGAAGGCCGATGGATTGTGATCCCTATGCCAAACAACTTAAAAACATAATCAGATTGTGGAGGATCTGCTAACTTTCAACAATGTTCCCACCGGAGAACAAAGTGGTCACAACTCTGAATTCTGAGATGTAATCAGAGGAGAACGTACTCTGGCAATCCATTTCTAGGTAGAATTTTGATACATTTCCCTCCAGTTTAATAAGATATGTAACAATGATTTACCAGTACTATTCTCTGGCTTATGAGTGAATATTGTGATGAGGTTACCAGCTAAAAACCACTTTCCTCGCAGGTGTTAGTGATGATCTATACCATGCTTGTTCACAATGACACCAATACTTGCCTCAAAAATGATCAGAATTCTTTCCACTTTTAAGCAATCAAACCTATGATTGTTATAGTAATGAATGTGAAACGATGTAAGAAGGGTTTGATAACGAGTTAGGTAATTGGTCTATAAGAAAGGGAGCTTGTGCTTAGATGTATGTATGAGTTGTGCACAAAAGAAGAAAAAAAAAAACGAGCACTTCATTCTGCCCATAAAGCGAAGGCTTAGAGTCATCCAGCAAGCTAAACATTTGGTGGCCTCCCATCCATAGCTAGATTGAGATGATATGGTACTAAATATCTCTAGAAAGCAGAGGTCTGAGCAACCATTTGACTAGGATCACAACACAAAATTTTATGTTAAAATAATGGCAAAATAGCTAGAACAGGTATCAAGTGGAATGCGTTTGTGTGCAGATTTGCTGCCTCATGAGATAATAATTTTGTTGTTTTATGATAGGCATTTGAATAAAGTATTCTTGTTTGATTCCCATTATTGTCATCGTACTCCCAGATGTGTGCAAGAGAACTATATCTTTATTTTCCTACATTGCTCGGTGCAGGTCTGAAGAGGGAGCTTATGCCATTTATGTAATTGCAACTATAGGAGCTTATGAGGAAAAAGGGAGTACCAATAAAGAAATGGAATGAGATAAAGAGATAGTCTTGTAGGTTTTATTTTTTCATTCTCTTGCTAATTTATATGTACTGTGGAGTAGGGTTGGGTTGTTTGATTTCTATATGGTCATGCACTGGGCTGCCCCTTTTTTTTCTTGCTATATTATATGTAATATGGAGAAGGGTTGGGTTGTTAGGTTCCTCTATGGTCCTGTCTTCGCTTTCAAGCTTTCTATTGTTTTATCTAGTAATGTTACCATTATTGATTATTATAGATGGCTGCCAACCTACGTGACATGCAAAGTAGTCCTAATACTGACAAGCAAGGTACAGCATAGGAGTAGGAAACAACACAACTTACCACAACAATGGTGGATATGGTGAAGAGTTGTCCTAGATTTACAAATTCATTTAAGGCTCTACAATGTAATTATGTAAGGAAATTAAGGAACAATTTGCTCTGAAGACGGGTCTTGACTGGACTGAAAAGCAACTAAAGAATAAGTACAACAGGTTCCAAACAGAATATCTAGATTTTAAGAATCTCATGAAGCAAACTCACATCGAATGGGATAATGTTAACACACTGCAGCTGGTGACAACAAGTGGTGGACCAAATATATTCTGTCACAACTTCTAAGTTTGCATATTATATATTATAGATTGAAGGTTTTGACTACTGTATTAGTATATAACCTATTCTCACGTATTACTTTGTATAATTTTAGGAGAATCCTAGAGCTAAAGATTTTTGGGCACATGGTCCTGTTTACTAGGAGGACTTGGCTATCATATTTGTTAATACTGGCTACCGGCAACTACGAAGTAGGACCTGCAACATTGCACAACCCTATCAACAATCCTGTGATTAGTGACAATGAGGCTGAGAAAGCTGAGGTTAATGTCTTGGATGATGATGATTGTACATATGTGGTACATGTTAATGCTGTGCCCGTAGCATGCAACCATAGATTTGATAAGACACTGCCTAGTATTTAGAGGCAGAAGAAGAAAGCCACTGTTGATTACAACTTGAAGGCAGCAAAGTCATGGGCAAGAGCTACAGGACTGTAGGTTGGCTAAAGTTAAATCTACAGGACGAAGTTCTGCTACATCAGCTAAGGTTCCACTCTTTGTTTCTGAATGTCATGACATTCTCAATGTCATGCTTAAGGATGGGAAGATTGAGCCTTCAAATTATAGGAAGTTGAAGCTTAAGTTTGCAAATCGCGAGTCCAGAGAGAGTTTCATTAGCTTGCTAGATTTCATAAGGGAAGATTGGGCTCATGACCCAGATTTGATGTGGTGCTTTGGATGTCATATTATTTTATGTTTGTTTGGTGGTTGTAAAACTTGCATTTGATGTTTGTCTTCTCTTTTGTAAAACCTTAATGTGTTTGATGTTATGGATTTATACTAGTATGTATTTGAAATTATATATGTTTTAGATACAGGGTTGTCCTAGATTATTATGATGTTATGGATTTATATTAGCATGCATTGGAAATTGATTTTTTCAGGGTAATATCTATAGAAAGCGCAGATAGTGATGATGATGATGAACAGATGATTAAGTATGAAGGATAGGAAGAGTGGAATGAATAGTTTGAACATGTGAGAGTCAAGGATACTAATAAGATTCTTGCTGCACAAGTATATTAGAAGGTCATAACAGGGTACAACAACTAATGGATTTGAGGTGACACCCGAAGTAGTCAAAACACCCACAAGCAACTCCACATCATCATTTACAATAGCTAATGGATTAACTCCATATTGATTCGGCTTGGCTTTCATTTCTATATGGCTTCAGCTACCAATGTTATTGGTCTCCATTGATTTTTATAGATGGCTGCCAACCAAGGTGACACCCAAAGTAGTCAAAACACCCACAAGCAAGTAGAAAAATGGAATGTCTGGGAAAAAGGAATATTTATTAATACAATAGTTGAAAAAGTTCAGCATTATAGTTTCAGGTGGTACATGCCTACGCTGAAATAGAAGAGTCAAGGAAAATAGGATTTGTCAACATCTAACCATTTCTCAATTGAAGAAGAAGTATAACAAGCTAAAGCTACATTGTTGTGTCCTTACTTTATTGTTATAGGCACCAGGATTTGGGACACTGATATGCAAATAGTTGCGGTAGATGAGTGTCATTTGGGAAGCATTCATTCAGTTACCAAAACAATTAAACTGGTCGTTCAATATCCGTTTTATCTTATACTTGTATGTTTTCACCTTATTATGTTATGTAGCTCACACCTGTTAATTTATCCATATTTTCAATATAACCCACGTGCGACCAAGTTCAGGGATTGTCCTTGCTCACATTATTTTAGGCTAATTCAGTGGAGTTGGTTGGGATGTATTTGATAGGAATGTTGTCATGTTGTTTGTGTATGGGGATAAGTCTCTCTTACTTTTGATATTTGTACTATTTGGTGCATTTGATCATTGGAAGTAATTTGGTATCCAAATTCTTCTTAATTGAATGGTGTTTCAATATGTGTGTACATGGATACTATTGAGGTTCTTCATATGAATGTTTATTTGGACAAAAAAGGTTGCAATTAGTCTATTTTCCATTTAGATCAAGTAAAGGCATGTAAAAAAACTTATCAATGGGCTCCAGACAGAAAAACAAACAGGGTTATCCAAACAGCTTTCTAGCTTCTGCTAGAAACAGAACTGGTTTAACAGGCATGCATTCAAACAAGGTTTTTCTAAATACTTCTTATTTTATAACTATGTCTACTTCTTAAAACAGAAGCCAGAAAAACTGTTCCCAAACACAGCCTTAGGGTAGTGATATATGTGCCCCTTGTTTTTCCTCATGAGCCACTCACTTAATGGTACAAACGGCTTAACTTCAAGTGGGCCCAGATTTCAGAAGATCAGAGTCGTTCACATATAACCCTCGATTTAAAAGGGCTATGCTCCAAAATTCTCATTCAGTAGATGAGCCCAGCAACTGCAGCTTTTAGTTGTAAAATAGACAGTGAAACTTTTACCGTCCAACTTACAACTCAAAAACCAATTGGCTAGGATCTCCTAAAACATCTTTGACAGTAGTTCCCAGCCTTGCAGAAGATGATTTTCCTTGTTGCAACTAGATACTTGTATTCCCTTCAAAAGTATAATCCTCCATTGTGCTAATAGACCACTGTCGCTAGGAGGAAGAAAGTCCTTGGTAGACATGCATAGTTTACGTTTACATGTAATTTCCCTTCCTGATAGAATAGCTTGTAAGAACTTGTATTAGATGTGACAGCCTACTATTTTTAACTCATTCTACTCACAATTGGATACAGTACCTCAACTTCTCCAGACTTTTCCGTATCTCTTTCTCTTTTCTTATTTTCTCAACTTGACCTTCATAGCTCTTTGACTTCTTCACATGGTATCAGAGCCACTCGAACATTGCTTTTACTAGAAGGCATGAAATATGATGACATCTATTCCAAAACTCTGCTCCTAAATCTCCCTCCTCTTTAACCATATTTGTGGTTTCTAAAACAGTTTAAGACCTAGATTTGTTTCCACTCTGTAGAATGTTTCATATTATAAACCTTCCTTATAAGCCTACAACATAATGTTGCTCCAATTCAAATTCAGATCCTCAAAAGGATCCTTCTTGATCTTCAATCCTCCCCTTCTCATTTTCTAGATCTGCTCCAAATACATTATTTTGTCTCCTCTGCTCCTCATTTTTCTTTAATTGTTTTTGTCCTTGCAAATCTGGTCCAAAAACTTCCCTCCCCTCCCTCAAACTCAGATCCTCAAAGGATCCTTCTTGATCTCCCATCTTTCCCTTCTCATTTTCTACGTCTGCTCCAAATGCATTCTTTTATCTCCTCTGATACTCCTTTCTTCATTGCCCACTGTCCGTCCATTCCCTCCCTCTTCTCACTAAATGCATCGACCCCTTCTTTAACATAACCTTGTCTCCATGATTACCTTCAATCATTGACAATCTCATTTCATCAGCACATTCAAGTTTAACTTTTGTCACCTTCTGAGGTAACAACCCCGAAGAGCACAATTATAATTCCATAATACACACCATCACAAAATTTCCATGCTTTAGTTCTATGTACATAGCATTGACACTAGGTATCCTTTTGTTTTACAAAGTTTTTCAATAAGAACGACAAGAGATACTGATGATATGTAATTCATTCAGAAATGTCTGACCCAAACAAGATAATACATCAAGTGGTCTCTAACAGCAGATTCCCTATATTTCAACTCAGGACTCGAGAAAAAAATGAACTTCTAAGGCAATAATTTCAAACTCTCACAACTTAAATGTACCTGATTTAGTGACAACTATTTCAAAAGGTTTTCAACTATATCCATATTTTTGTGCCAACAGACAACACTCCCCAATTGAATCATAATATCACAAGTTACATTCAAGGATTGGTTTGAAAATCTATATTCCTAACAATTCAGTTACAGTCAAGAAAGGTACATGTTAATAAGAACAACACAAACCTGTTGCATTGCAAACGAGATGCAAAATTATGGTTGTTGCAATTTGTGCACATCCAGTCTCCATCACGCCATTGCTTTGCTCTACAAAGAAAGTGGTATCACAAAGTCAAACACAAGGGTGTATTCATTCTGATATTACATAATAGCACCAAGAGAAACTGGAGTTATAATCAATTAGCAAAACAGCTCAATTTGTCCTACAAAGTACTATCTCTTACTTTACTTTCTGATATTTTATTAAGCCCATAAACCAGGGGAACATAGCAGAAAACAAGTAGTAATTCAAACAGGGAAATGGTAGCGCAATTCTTTGTTTCCAGAATAACACTCCTCTCTATTAAACATGTATTTGATTACCTGTGATGGGAAATTTATCGATTTTGTTGAGTCCAGGGCAAAAACCCAAAGTTTCAGTTTCAGTTCCAGTTTCTGTTTTCATCTAGGATATGACAAAATGGACTGTTTCGTATTAAAAAATCCAAAAGACAGTAAAAAGCATGAACATGAAAAGAAAAAAGAAAAAAATGTAATTAATCCTTTTTTTCTTAGAGTTTTTCATTCTTTTTTTTTTATCAAGCACACGGAATAGGATGTTAGTATCAAAAGGATGAGGTTTTCTTGTTAGTGTCAGAAAACGAGGAGCTGATATTATAAAAACAATAGGCCTGGTTAGTAAAGAGACAAAAGGAGCTGTATTGGGTTGTTGGTATCAAAGATTCAAAAACGGTAGGGTTGTTTTTAAGTACAAAAAACAAAGGGGCTGCTAGTATAAAAACAAGAGAAGCTGTTTTTAGTATCAAAAAGAAGCTTAGGCTATTAGGATGACAACCAAAGGGTGCAACTCTTTTCTTTAAAACATAGGTCTAAGTTAAAAGACCGAATGGACTTTTATCCAGTATCTTTCCGACCATCTCAACATATGATAACACTCCAATGAAGGCAAAGAAGAAGAAAGGAAGAAAAAAAATTGCCATAATCATCAAAAACCAACCAAAAAGGACCAACATTGAGATGAAACATAAATGGGAATTTTAGGTGTCTTTTCTGCAGACCAAAACCAAAATTGGGGGCTTTTCTTCTTAAATGAAATGAAATTGACAGCTCGGATTACTAGTCAGAGCCTAATACATATTAGCAAGCTAATTAGAAAAGTAAAAAATAAAGAGCTTACTAGTTCTCAAGAAGGATTGACCCAGATGGCATATCATTCCCATTCAAACATCAATAGTTAATTCAAGGACCATATCTTACATGTGTGTATATTAAAGATGACACCAACGGCATCATAAAACTGAAGCACAGAGCTAAAGAAAGAAAGGGAACTGCATTGACTATAATATAATGGTTTGGAAATGAAAATAGGCAAAAGTTGCAAGAAATATTGGTTTCTTCTATGTTAATATGTAAAAGTTCTAAGCGACTTGGTATCAACAGTGATACATGCATTCAGCAGGAGAGAACACAGCATAAAATATCCCTTCAACTCCTCATCTGTTGGAACATTAAATCAACCTGTACCAAGCAAATATAGTATATCTGAGAATCATACATGATGGATGTGCATATTTATCAAGGGAAAATATAAGGCAGCTCCGGTGCACGAAGCTCCCCCCTATGCGGGGTCCAAGGAAGGGGCGGACCACAAGGGCCTAAAGTACACAGCCTTACCTTGCATTTTGCAAGAGCCTATTTCCATGCCTTGAACCCGTGACATCAAGGTCACATGACAACAACTTCTACCATTGCGCCAAGGCTCCCCTTCTATCAGCATCATCATCATCATCATCATCATCAAGACCTTATCCCAATTAGGAGTCGGCCACATGAATCTTATTCCTCCATTCCACTCTATTAAATACCATGGTTTCATTTAGTCCCAAAGTTTTTAAATCTTTCCTCACCACTTCTATCCACGTTCTTTTGGGCCTTCCCCTTGCCCTTTTAGAACCTTCTACTTATATTGCCTCACTCCTTCTAACTGGTGCCGTTGTTGGTCTCCTTTGGACATGTCCAAACCATCTAAGTCTAATCACCCTCATCTTATTACCTATTGGTGTACCCCTAAATTTGCTCTAATATTTTCATTTCTAATTCTGTCCTTTCTTGTCTTACCACTCATCCATCTCAACATCCTCATTTCTGCGACGCTCATCCTATGAGTATCATGTTCCTTAACTGGCCAACACTCTAATCCATAGAGCATGGCCAGCCTTATAGCCATCCTATAGAATTTTCCTTTTAGTTTGAGTGGCACCCGTCGATCACATAAAACTCCAGATGCACATCTCCATTTGTTCCAACCCACTTGGATTCTCTGGGTAACCTCCCTCTCAATCTCTCTACTCTCATGGATCAATGATCCTAAGTACCGAAAGAGGTCTTTCACAGGGACTTCTTGGTTATCAATCTTGACTGGTGTTCCACACCTACTCTCCTTGCTAAAATTACATTCCATATATTCTGTCTTAGTTCGGCTAATTTTAAATCCTTCAGATTCTAATGATTCTAATGCTTCTCTCCATAACTTCTAATGCTTCTATCAAGGGAAAATATAAGCAGCTGAAAATACAAGTCAAGCACTTCTATTTACTGATCCAAACCATAAACATAGTTTCTACTCAACCATGTCTGAAGATTGTGAGTCTCTGATATCTTGCACTTAAATGAGAGGTCTGAAAGTGAGGATGACTGGTCTCATTAATCAACAAAGCATCAAAGAGTTAAAGCCTTAAAGCAAGGCCTAGTAAATCAAGGTACCATTGAGCAAATGGCTTCCACTTGTACAGTTGTATTACCAGCCACTGATATTTTTCCTCCACCTGAAAAAATGTATCTCTCATTCAACAGTTGTCAAAACAGACTATATAGTATATTTAGAATTGGTTTTCTTCTTGTCTCTTATTTGAATAGATTTTCAAAAGAAAAATAAGAAGAAAATGCATAAAGAGCAGATATCCAAACAGGGGAAGGGGAGACACTTTTGCAATGAGAGAAACTCTCAAGGACAAACAGTTGTCAACCAAGGACACAAAGCGCTCCAGAAGAGAAACTAATTCAATGTGATTCAAAAGGAATGACAGGCACACTAAGATAATGTTACCTTCTTGTGCCGAAAACAGACATACCATGTTAAAAGGTTAAGGCAAAACAAAGACTGGCAAAAGATTAGGGCAAAACAAATACACGCCATTAACTGCAGACAACTTGCAGCAGAAAAGCTTTTACATTTTAGTTGACTTTGATTTCAAGCCTCTCCCTGCACCTCCTTGGGATTGACTCAGACCCTAACTTTGGAGCTATTCTACTTCCAGCAAATAGTTTTGTACACCAGTCCTTAACTAACAGTTCACTGCCAACTGCCTGCTTTCAGAAACTGATTGGTCAAGTGCTTCACCAAAACATGGAATGCAGATCTCATATTCTAGAGTATCTGTCACTTTTGGTCCAATACGATGGATCTATGATAATGCAGCTAGAGAGTTGATAACACAGAGCATGGGCTAGAATTTTAAGAGGTTCACCAACATCACCAGGCGGTTTGTATTTAATAGAGCAATAGTGATCAGAGTACTTTATAGGACTTCCAAGCCCTGGGTATATATCCTATCATTAGAAAACTCTTCCCTTCTTACCAAGCATTGAGCAGCACAAATTAAAAGGACTGTTCCCTGCACCTTAACACCCAGATCACATCCAAGATTTGGAATCTGAAGAAGAAGTTCGCCTAAAGACAGCTTGAGAGATATTTCCCCATGATGCTTCTACTGAAGCTGCACAGCTATGCCAGCAAATATGTATATTGCTGAAGTTCCAGATTTTGAGTTCAATAAGAATAAAAACACCTGAGTTGTGGAACATGATAACATGATGTATTTCAGCCCGCAAACCCCAATAGCTTCAAAACTAACCAATTTAAGTAATGTATAAACATGTTGAACAAACAAATCCAGGACCAATATGCCCCTTCCCAAACATCTCAACCAAAGTACAGCCCCATAATCACCATTTTCAAGTTTCTGTCTACCAAATCATACCATTCTGAATTATATCCAAATAGCATAGTTTAAAATGGGTTGAGCCAACAACTTCTGAAATCTCCTGGTCCATCATGAGCTGCATAAAATGACTTTTTCGGTGCCAAGTCCTTCTCATATGAATGTTTGTGTTGTCTACACGGATCTTTTCTTGTAAGTAACACATTGTACCACCCATCAAAACCAAAGTATTATTTATTAATAATTACTAACAAGAGGCATCTAGAGATTCTATATTTAGTCATCCCAGAACATGATCCATGTTTCCAGTAGCTTTCTTAGCACAGAAAGATTCTATTATGTACAGTTCCCATATCAGCTGTCCTACAAGATACTGATGACAGGTAGATGCAGTACTCACACCAGAGATTGCAATAAGGATTACTCTGTATATCTCTGTCTACTTTGCAGCTACATTATAAACTGAAACCGGTTTTGGATACACAAGTTCAGTGAGAGGATTTGCAACTGCACCCACAACAACCCCCCCACCCCCCCGCCCCCCCCGGCGGGCCCCATTCTCCACCACCACTGCAAAAGATGAAGTGTTATTTATTTTATTTATTATCAATGGTTAGAGGAGATGTTACTTTATAATTCCTTTGATTAGCCAGAGCTGACAGCTTTATGAATCTTTAGAGTATTCAGATCAAACATAAAATGTTTCCTACTATTCTTTTCTTTGCATTCATCAGGCCACTGATTCAGCCAACAGCTGAGACTTTTGAGGCAGGCAAAGGGTTGGTTCTTCTACATGAATGAGTACACATGTCTCTCTGAAATACTAAAGCCAGTCATTATAACTGTAATGCTGAACAAATATTAGCAAGATTTGTCTGGTAAAGGCCCTAATAATGGAAGTGCCAAATCTGCCCTTTACCTCAAACACGGAACCATCTTTAACAAGCTCAACTACCCACCTTTAAAGCCTGCATTCCAAATAAGATCTCAAAGTTATTTGTAAGAAGATCTCTAGGTGCCAGTTTACCCTGGTTGGAATCGTTTGTCTCTCCCAGCTAATTCTAACTATATTTACTCACACAAATCCCAAGTATAAGGCATGCTGTTATCTAACTAATTTTTATGGGAAAAGTTATCTGATATTACAGCACAATGATGACAATAAAATAACGATTTTTCACCACTTGTATGGATATTTGCAAGCAAGAGGAAGAAGGGCATTTTGACCTCTAGAACTCCTTCATAAAGAATTACTAAGGAAAAGACCATATGAAAACTGAAACCTGTTGCTCATAGTCATATAGCAATTTTAAGGGCGTGACAGAGATCAGAGGAAATAATGTCTGTAAAATTGAGGAAGCAAACACATGTCACCCTTTTCCTAGAAGTGTAGGCATTGTCGCCATTTGTGTTGACTGCAACTGCATTGAAAAATTTGCTGCTGGTGCAGAGCTTCCACTAGGATATGAGACATAGGGTCCATGCTTTTGATCATTACAGGATCCTTCCATTTGACTGTAAAAGGAATGCTGATGCCCATTCACCTTGAATTTTCAAAAACAAGGAGTCAGAAAATTTGTCAAACTCAACAGAAGTAACTCCATTCTAAATTGGGCTTACCAGAAATTGGCTATTTACATCTCCTGCATTTAGCCGCTTGTTGTCCCAGTCATTAGCAAATTCATCTGACACCTGTATTTTTGTTCCCAGTACTTAACACCAAAAGAATGATACATTATCAGTTTCCACAGCATATTGACAACGTCTTGGGAGCAGTTCATTGCACATAATTTATGCAAAACAAAACAATACCAGATCAATGTTGAAAAAATCATAACTAAAAGAGTAAGGGCAGCCCCAGTGCACGAAGCTCCCGCCTATGCAAAGTCCAGGGAAGGGGCAGACCACAAGGGCCTAAAGTACACAGCCTTACCTTGCATTTTCCAAGAGACTGTTTCCACGCCTTGAACCCGTGACCTCAAGGTCACATGACGATAACTAAAAGAGTAGAAGCCACAATAAAGCTTCTTCTAGATAGTGTAAGTGACCAGAAAATAATGGAACTGGTAACTAAATAAAGTGATAGGCTGTTTAATACCATATCTTTAAGCAAATCAAGTTGCATTCAAACGAAGATGAAGTAATGAAATTCAGAGGCTGCTATCACCTACTAATCAGAAACCATCAGAAAAGAACTGCCATGAAGCAAATCCAATGGTGGCCCAATGTCAAAATCCATAAGTATATACAGAGCATAGTGAGACATGCCCATCCTATGAATTGTTCAACTTCCTTATACAAAAACCCAATGGAACACAGAAACAAACACTTCAACAACCCAAATAAACACTTCATGTTTAATCTTGATAGTACCTGGACAGGTGGCACTAGTGCCAAGTGTCAAAGTCCTCAATTGTTCAGCACCAGACCCCTGACTATCTAGAGATGGGGATACCTCCATCCAAACAGTAAATAGACTAATAAAATAGAATTTTTAAAATAAATGTGAAAGGAACTTTGAAAGAAAGACATTCATTCAGTTCCAAATACTGTAATCACGCAGCAGAAATATGTAAGATACAATTTTTCTCATATTTCTTTTATGTTCTTTGATAAGTGAACTGCGATGTTTGGCAATTCAGTCCCAAAACGCTAACTCAGCACCAGAATTAGCCACCATTTTGTTTTCATTTTAATTATAATTAGATTGAATTAGGAATAAACCCAATGATAAAAAACTGCTAAATTGGCACCTTTGCAGTTGAGCTCAAGCCCAAATATTTAAACAAAGAACTAAATCAAATAACAAGCATCAGACATCATTCACGAATATATAAAAAGAAATCATTCAAGAGCATTTCAGAAATTCTTGTTTTAGATGCCAATGATTGCCAACCAAACAAATAATCAATGTCAATGTTCCCATCAAAAAGAAGAAGGATGAAGATTAAGTAGGATTCGGTATGTTGATCTTTGGCTATCAAATTAATGAAATGACAAAAAGAAGAAAATATGAACAGATGGGGGATTGAAAGAAAAAAGAATGATCTAGTGGTAAATATGGTTGAAGCAAATAAAATGGAACTACTCAGAAATCGACACAAATGAAAGGGGAACCTTGTAAAGGATACATATGAGGCACTTGAAATGAAATGCTGAACATTTCAAAGCTACACAATGAAAGATGCAACAAAAAAATAGAGAATAGACAGCACTATGTCACCTAGCTTGATAATTTCAAATAAGGTTCTAGTAGAGAAAGATTCTTTTTAGAAGATTACAATGAAAAGATCTGAATTGGAATTCACAAGTTTTGGCTTCATCATCATGACAGTTTGTAAATGCAACAGCAGAAAAAAAGGCGCACACATGTCCAAGAAACAGCTTTACAGTATAAACTTTTTTTAACCAACTTTTCCTTACTTGGAAAGAAATCTGAAGCTGCTGAACTTGCCAAAGAAGAGGGTGCACTAGCTGTCGCATTGCATTTTTTACACTGCAAATTCAGAAGAAACATCTGGATTAGATATGTCATGCTCTCAAAAACATCATAAATGTCCTACTGGAGACTAATCCTTACAATCCCCTTAATAAGCTGCATGTAGCCGGTCCAAATTCACTGATCTGTAGCAGCATGTAGTCAACAGCACATTACAAACAATATAATGTTTATTATGATTCATCAGAAAATCATGTCCAAACATGCTAATCAGCTATATGAATTCAGCCAGTGATTAGCCACAAATCAAGCTTACCTGTGCACGGGAAGAATAGTTATGGAAGCCACAATTACATATCCAGTCCCCATTGCGCCATCCTTGTGGAACCATGAGAAGCTGATTCGCATTGTTTGGGGATGGAAATCCACCACCATTACTTCCGATGAAGGGCCAACCTACAGCTGAATGAAGCCCTATCTTTCCAGCATCACCAAGTGACCAATTAGAAATGGATGGAAGTGACTGCTGATGAGCAGAATTGCTTGTCATTCCTATATTCATCTTGAATCCTGGTCCTTCTTGTACCCTGGCAAAATAATGTGCATAAGTTGGGAGAGAAGCTCCAGGCATTGCACTTGATGGCATTGCTGCTACCTCCTTTGGTTGCCCGCACTTTTTGCACTTTTCTCTTGATGCATAATTGTTGTTACTCCAACCTCTTGATCCATTTACCAACACACATCCAACCAATGGTGCCACCAGCAAAGACAAGCCCAAGTACACGCACGCCAACCCAGGAACACACACAAAACACACGCACCCACACTGGTCATACACTCAACACAACTAATTGCAAGGTCCTAAAATCAAGTTGACAAAGTAACACTAAAGCATGAGCTGTAGAAACATATCTATAGATAACATATTGCCATGCATACAGTTCATTGCAAAGGTGTACCAAATCATCTCATTTTTCATATGTGTATTAACAGTGTCTTTAAATCTAACAGTCCAATTCACAGGATCCTCCTCTGGAGATCAGTTCATCACTTTATCAGTGTTAGGAGGCAAAGAAACCATAACAGCAAGTTCTTACTTCATTATGGTTAAACAAGATCCCTTTATGTACAGTGAATATTCAACTATTTATAATCTGCATTTCCATTGCAAAATTTGAAGGAGAAAGAAACAGGCATCCAAGTTAGAGTAACTGAAAGCCCCAGCCACTATGAGCATAGAAAATGGAGTATCCTGTAGGGAAATTGGGACTTCAATCACAGAAGCTAATTCCTGTTGCATATCAATCTATAGGGGATAGTGTTGTCCATATTAATTGATCGATTGGGTGGTTCACATTTTTTTCTCCAAGAACTCAGAAGGCGCTCCCTAAAACCTTCTGTTTTTATTAGACATAAGGAGAAGCAAAAGATCTATAAATTTTTGCTGCAATTTGTAAGATCTATTGAGTTAATCAGAGTCACAGTTTATATTTGTTCACTGGTAGAAACAAAATTATTAAGATTGCATCATACGTAGCAGATAATTCAAAATTCCAAACAACTCTACCGTAGGCCTTCTCTTATGAATCTAATTCCATAAGTTCTGTTACAATATTTACTTGAGAAGAGGCTCCATTTTGTATGTGTCATAGCCGACTTGTTAATGAGTAGACTTTGTATTCATTATTTTGATAATGATAGCTATTACCTATTAAGACAAGCTGACATCACTCTTTACATAAGTGTATACCATACATGCCATAAATGACGAAGTAAATGGATTCACATAAAACATGCTACGTAAACTTCATTTGCTTGTTGCGGTAAGATTTTATGAGATCTAATGGTTATGAATGGATTATTTTTCTCAATTGCAGACATCAATTTTGATTTACTATATTTTCCATCTGTCAATTCCATGGTTCTTTCCCTTCATTTGTCATGCTTTGGCATGTCTTAAGATAGACCAATGAATTTATGCGTTCTTTGGGTTTTTTTCCATTATATTATATTATAAATATTATATATGTTGGTCTTTTACTCTCATTGATCTACATTCACATTCTTTAAGCTTGATCCATGTGCCAATGGGTGTGTGTATCCATCTTTTCTTCTCTTTGAACACTTTGCTTATTTCTTTTCATTATACACATGTATATCCCGTACTTCCAATTTTGGATTTTTTTACTTAGAACCATGAAAGCAAAGTTATGCATGTCTACTTCTCTTTCTTCTCTTGCCTTTTCAATGCTTTCCTGTTCTAATATTATGAAGGATATAATGTGGTACTTTAGTGCAAGTTTACCTCGTGCCTTGTCACTTTATTTCAGGGTATTGTCTAGTTCATTTCTTTAGAGTTCATTTGCTTCCAACATCTAGTTCTAGAAGTAGATAAGGGGAAATATAACTGACAAGCTGACAAGGCAGACCAGCCAATCTCTAAGTAACATAAGCCCTCTAAAATCAGCAAAAGACAGACTTTTGTTAAACAGAATTGTTTCAAGAATCATAAAAGGTAAACTAACTTGCTATGTGATGGAAGCCATATAAATCATGAACTTTTGGGACTATAAGCCAAAAAAATAAGGGAAAGTCAAGTAGCCATATCTAGTCAATATTCTCATTGTGCTGCTTGCTTGAGTTGGATCCTGCAGTTTCTCTCATCAAAACAACTCAAAAAAGTTTTCCACTCTCCAATTCTCTCTTTTATCCAACAGTACAGTCCCTTCACCACCTCTTACTTACCTGAAAATGCTAGTTCTAGTCATAAATGTACATTTTTCACATAGGTTCCACAACTAGCACCTAACAATCCAGATATTTGGCTTGGGGCAAGGGCACTTATGCACAAATTGTATTGCTCCATAGGTACTACATGCTAGTATATATCGGCAAAAGTAACTTCTAGTATGTCAAAAAAATGGTATAACAACCAATGTCTAGCACAGTAGGTCACAAACAACTAGGCATCTCCCCTAGAATATGCTTGGTTGCAAGTCTGAATCACCACTTTGCCCTTTGGCTGGAAATTAAACTTAGGAGAGCTTGCAAGTTAGAACATGCGAGTGAATTTGCTTTGTACTTCTTCGCTTGAGCAAAAGAGAAAAAAATATGAAAATGGTAAACCTCAAATACCATAGAGGCATGAAATCAAGTTTAGAGCTAGCTTGGTCCTAGAAAGAGCAGGATAAAGTCTCATCTTAAACATTTGAATCTTGGCATATGTTCCCATGCCAGTTGTCATAAGATCTTGAACTCTAAGTATTGCTTTCTATCTATGTCCGACCTCTTCCTCTATAAACTCGATTCAAACTTCTAAGCACTATTTTGTTAGAACTGAAAGGCTATGAAAAACTCATTAGTTCCACAACATCTAAGCCTTTCTAAATTAAAGAATTTCCACAGGCTCTCGTATTAATATCTATAATCAAACAAAACATATTCCAGGTCTTCAAGTTCTCCATCGGGTTTTAATTCTTACTTCTTAGACTTTCCATTCCTATTCCCTAGCTTCTCAAAACTACCTTTCAATACAAAATCAAAACAAAATAACAAACGAATGAATTTCAATCCTTCAAATTTAATAAACCCCAAACCTGAACCAGAATTCCAATTCCGCAAGTGAACGAAGAACATACCAAACATAAAACAAGTATTGAACAAACGAGAAATCTCAAGCACGAAAGAAAAACACGAAAAGCAATCGCCAATTCTAGCTAACCATTTTGAATCTGCGGGTGTCTTCGTATCAAGCAAAAGGCGAGGTTGCCTGCATCTATTGCAGAAGGATCTGAACGCGTAGTTCCTGTTTTGACATCCACTGCATTCCCAATCTCCTTCTCTTCCTTCCCCCATTTTTCTTTCTTCCTTCGCCTTTCTTCAGCAGAACGAAGCTAGAGGAAGAAGAGAAATGCAAAACTTGGGAGTTTTGCTTTTAATTTTTAGAAGGAGATTGATGAAAAAGGGTGAGCCTAGCGCAACGGTAGAAGCTGTCGTCATAGTTACGGATTTAAGGCGTGAAATTAACCTCTCAAAATGCAAGTAAGACTGCGTACTTATAAGCCTCCGTGGTCTGCGCTTTTCCAGACTCTGCATAAGCAGAGCTCGGTGCACCTGAGCTGCCCTTTTTTATTTATCGGTAGTGTAAGGAAATAGAAGCAAATTCCCTTGAGGACATGAGAAAGAGACACCGAGTAAGTTCTGCGCGTGCTGAGGGCTGGTTGGCAGAGCAGCCACCTGCTAGAGCTGGGAGCCAGTCTTTCAAAGATCCTATACTTTAATCATAAAAAACAAAATTTTCAGGTTCCAACTCTACATGCCAGGTTTAAATGCCGATTGCGCTAGCTAAATTCTGCGTCACTTCTAGGTTGAGGCTTCGCGAAAGAAGTGGCGCAAAAGAGTCAATAGTATACAATTTTACATTGCATTTTGCTACCTCAAGATCGTACGACAAAGAGAGCTTGCTTACACTTTTTCTGATTAAAAATTGCTTCAGAGGAGAGCACTTGCTTGCTTAACGAAGAATTCCACTTTTGAGCCAGTAGCAAGCTTATTCCATCAACACTAACATAATCTTGATTGGGCATTCGTATATCCTTGATCTTAAAGGGCAGCCATTCATTCTGGGCTTTTCTTATTATTCCATCCTTGTGATGATCCGTCGATGCACCCAAACCATCCTCTAGTGGATCTTTTTACTTAGGATGATAAGCTATGGATCAGATCAACACCTTGACTAAAATCATAATGACATCTTAGATGTGATAGAATCGTTGTTATCTCAGCACCTTAATAGTTCATTGTGTATTGCACTTTTACATAATGATCTTAGCCCCTGACCCAGAATAGCCTGGTTTAGGATTCCACCAAGAGAAGATAAATGTGCATTTTTGTTAGATTAATCTTGAGGATAGGATTCCTACTGAAGAAAATCTTACGACAGGAATGTATGTTTCCTGTGGGACCAGGACTAGATGGTTCACTTTCTCAATTATGCAAGGGTGAGAAAATTGGTCAAAATGTTACATCCCACACTTTAAAAAAAAAATCATTCTTAGACTACAATCAAGCTTTTTATAATAGGACATGTGAAAATAATCACAATTTTCTCCAAATAATTAAAAAGTCTTAATTTTTTTTAAATGAATCATAATTTTTTATAATTTTCAAATTCAAAGCAAATTCCAAGAATTTAATATGAATTTATCAAACAAAAACTCAAATTTCACAAAAAAAATGCCTAATTCTCAAATAGAATTTGTAAATCTTGTTAAAATTCAAATGAAGAGAAGGAAAGTATAATTTGGCAGCTCAATGTAATTTCATAATTCAAAATTTTTGGTATTTAACTATGGCACAGTAGCATATGAGTGTCTCTCAATTATGAAGGTCACGAGTTTAAAACTCCTCAAGGGGGTGTGTATGAGTGTGTGTTCTCTATTAAAAAAAAGAAAAGAATGCAACTCATATCCATAATTTTGTTTTTCTCCAATTTTTTCATAAACATTAATTGAAATTGACAAATATTTGCTTACTGATTTGTTCCCAAATCCAAACTATATGACTATGCCTAAGAAACTAATATATTGATTATTTTAATAGACCTACTTGAAATGGCCAACAAGGTCTAGATGTTGGAAATATAATTATTCTTGGCCCACTTCCTATTAACTTAAACTTTTAGGTCGAATGGTATACCAAACTTTATTAACTGAAAAATTGCAAGTTCAAATCCTAGGATATCCCATTTATCAAATACATCTTCAAGAGGCCAAAAAAATGGCCTTTTATGTAATAGGGTGTGTTAGAGATATAACTATTTTTAGCTCACTTTCTATCAGCTTAAGCTTTTAGGTCAAATGGTAAACCAAAATAGTGCAGTAAGTTGCAAACAGCATACACAAGCAACCAGATGAAATATACCAATTTAAGGATGTATAATAATATAATAATATAAAATATCATGTATTTTTATATTATTTATTTATATAAAAGAAGTGAAAAAACAAGTAGAAGGGCATTTTGAGAATAGGTGGAAGGATATTCAGAAAATAAAGTGTGTAGAAAAAGTAGATTTTTACCAGCAAAATTATAGCCATTGAAAGATCCATCAAATATAAATTACTCTAACACATTGCATGGGCACGTGTTTGAGACCAGAATACCATCAAATGTGGAAAGGTGAATGAGATAGAGGGAAACTTAATACAAGAGGTAACCTCGAACATTAAGTAATAGCTTTAATTAATAAGCTTGGACAGTGGAAGCATAATCTCATAACTTTAATAGACAACCTTTTTGAAAAGCATGGATAGTGGAGGCCAAGCCAGTTATATTTTACCATATTTTCTTGTTTCTTTTGTCCTTTACAATATTCAAGTTGCTTTAAATGAAAGAGTCCCCTTCCTTTGTTCTCTTAGTTGTACATTTGCTTCCCTTTTTTCTATTTTCATTTTCTCTATCTTTCAACCTTCTATCAAATTCTAGTCTAGGTCCTAGCCATATCTTTCATCCCATCTATTGTTATTTGACAATAGAGAGAGTAATGATCATACATCTTACTCGGTTTCTCTCATTATATTACCATGTGGTATGGAAAGAGAATGTTGATATTATTAGTGGTAGCAGTAATAGTAGTAGTATGTTCTAAAGTAAAAATAAGCAAGACATGCTTATATTATAGTAGTAGGTTTGTAGATGCAAATAGTCATAGATCACACGTTAATCATTCTACATTACTTTATTTCCGTATAATATATTCTCCCATCGAATTCATTCTTGAAAGTATTATTCAACATTTGCCCATGTGTTTTGAGCTAGCATTGCTTGCTAGCATATTAGCACATTTGTTCCTCTCTCTATAAATGTGCTAATTTTTGTTGATTTTCAATAATTCTATTTTCATTAATGGTCTTTGCTCCATTGTATGTTTGTTAAGGTCCAAACAATAAGGTTTCAGTCTCCTTGTATTAGCAAAATATATATACACAAATTAGTTGCCAACTTTAATCCATGATAAACTATCATCCATTCTGCAAGATTATTTATAGTTTCTCCCATATAACTTTTGTATCTTGCCACAAATCTTCCTTGATAGTCTCTTGTTTGCCCTTTTGATCTTGCTTTTCCTAGTTGCCTTTGCCACTTCATCAAAATTTAGCTTTACCTGTCCTTGTTCCGATGGATTCCATCCCTTCAAGCTTGATTTGTTTGCTCTTCTTTAGATTCTTTTTGTTTCTACATATTCAAACAACTTACTTGATATTTCTACTACCTACATCCATAGGATTAGTATTTATCAACTCTATTATTGTTCCATTCTAACTTTTTAAAATATGATATTCATTCAACTTATAGTTTGCATGTATTATTTCATTTCTTACTTTCCATATATCTTCTTTCGATCTTTTTGTTTCTACATGTTTAAACAACTTAATCAACATTGCTATTATTTGCATTGATAGAGTTAATATTTGTCACCTTCATTATTGTTTCCTTCCAATTTTTTAAAATAATAATATTCATTAAATTATAGTTTGCATGTACTATTTCATTTCTTATTTTGCATATTTCCCATGCAAGTTGAGATGGTCCAATGTATTGTATTGAATGCATTTTATTTCCTCTCTTCCTCATTCTAGTCAAAGCTACAATAGCCAAAAAGTATTATTGTAGACCCCTATTGACTCCCCTACATGGCTTGTTACATAGTTTATATTTCTATACTGCATTAATGGCATAATTTTTCCTCATCTATTTCCCATCTTGTTATTACAAAGTCGATGATCTATCATGGAGAATTATCCATAGAATATCTTAATTTTTTTGTAGGCATTTTGCTTTCCATTTTGTTTTAAGAATTTGTTAATTATCTCATTATTATTTTTACTAAGCAAACAAAAGGTAATTTTACCTAAAATTTCCTTGTCTTGCTTTTAACCATTTCTGTCTTCTTCATTTAGAGATCTTAAGAGGTTAACTTTTACTTCTCTCTAGATATCTTTCTCCATATTCTAATTTTCTATTCATCTCATTCTCATGTTTCTATATTAATAATAGATTCTACTTATTGTCATATTTAATTGATGCTTCCATATTATCTAAAATTTTGCTAATGAAATTAATTTTTTAACCAATTATCCACTCATAATTTATCTTTTCTTATTTCCAATATCCCTACCCTTACCATTTCGTATTAGTTCTCTATTTCATAGTATTGCACTCCAAACTATAGATGAACTGGCATGTGCTTTTATTTCAAGAAAATTTCTACCCTTAATATATCTTTTATGTACAACATATAATTTTTCATAGTCTTCCGTCGTAGTTTTTACAATACATGTAATTTCATAATTATGATAAATGAATGTACACATTTACAAAAAATAGGGTAATTTTTTTCAAATTATTAATTGTATGTTTTAAGGCTAAAGGAGAAGAATAGAATGAGCGCATTGAGAAATTAGGTTAGTTTATCCCCTTGAAATCGATTATTAAGTTGATCTAGAGGTTGAGAAACAAGTTTCCAAGGAAAAAGGGAAAATTCAAAAATCACATTAGATTAACCTTAAGCAATGTTTCAAAAGAAAAATAGAATTTAAAACCTAAATTGGAGTTAAATTGAGAAATTAGGTAGGCCATTAATAGATAGAGACCTTAGCCTACATATAAAAGTAATTTAAAACTTAGGTTGAGAAATTAGTAGGGAGAGGAGAAGATCATGGGAAGAAGAAGGGAGAAAACTAGGAGAGAGTATGGTGTTGGGAACCAAAGGAAACACTGGAAAAGAGTTGGGGTGAGAGTGAAATCGAGATTTGAGTTGCATTGAAAGGGAAGGAACTAATCATGGAGCTTCTTCTCCACTAAGTGAAGCTCAACATGCATGAACCAGTAGAGGTGACTACGGAAAAATTTTGTGTGATCCAACTATCCAATCTTCAACTTTCAGCTAGGGGATTTATGTAGGATGATTCACTAAGGTGAGCTTAGATTAGCCAAGCCAAAATACCATGATTTTCATACTTTTTTTTATATAAATTACTGGTTTCATGTATGTTGAACAAGTAACATGTAAATACTTGAATTTCAACTCGTTTGATGATTAAAAATGGCATGAAAATGTGACCTTTTGCTTGCATTGTGATCTTACATGTTTTCTATTGTTGCTTGCTAGATTTTCAATTCAATTTGTGCAATTGGGCACTATGCTAAGAGGTGTACTTGGGCACAAAACTCTGAGATGAGATTGATACAAGCATTGTGATATAGACAGCGGACAATAGGCATATCTTCTCATGGGAAAATGCTTTAAGTGATAGTCGAGTGGCCCTCATGAGATCTGATGAGTTATGGTTTGTGCAGGTATCCTATAAGCAGACGTAAAGGCCACGGTAGTGGCCAATGCATGATAGTTGGGCCATACGAGCATAGGTGTCTGTGTGTTGTTAGCATGCTGGCCATGCTAGTCATTATCGAGAGTTGAAACAATTGGTCCTTAGTGGTAGGACTATATGCCACTAATGGTCCTTGATGGTAGGACTACATGCCACTGTTGTATGAAGCAATCAATTTTATACGACAATGCAGGCTTGGATTTGTGCACTGCAGATTGAGGTCTAAGCTCTTTGGTTCAACATTATTTGTTTTAAGCACACTAATTTGACAGATTTGTCAATTACTTTCAAACATTGTGGATTATTTAAATTTATCAATCTTTGTGGATCTTTATCGCATGTGTTGATCATGTTTTTAAGAAATTATATATATATATATATATATATAATTATGCCAGTGCATGCTCTACTTTAGACATTCCAACCTGTATTAGTTTTTCACCATACATGTGGGTTGTTGTTTTTGCTCACCCCCTGCAACTAACATTTTAGGTGATACACCATGTGGCTTGAGCGCTATAGCCACAAGTAAGGCAAAAATACCCAAATCGGTTTAGATGTGAAGAGAATATGCTTTTAGTGTAGCTTCTTCTAATATAATCTATGTAAAGGGTTTCGTTTTAGGAACGTATATAACTTACGTCTCTATTAATACATTCGATAATTATAACATGGGCTGTTTTAGTTATTCGAATGGCTTGTGTGACTTTACTTGTAATGACATGAATGATCTTGTGATATGTATCTCTACCCGTTCTTAGGTTAAAAGATTATTATTTTATATATATGTGGAGATTTTATCGTAACTACTGAAAAGAAGTTGATGAATTTCTCAAAATTAGGTATATATTATCACTTTGTTAATGTTTTCTAAAACAAGAATTTTTTTGCTGCTTTCCAACTTAAAAGCGATAAATGTTTGTAAAAACCCGACATGTTATAGTTTTGCTATAAATGCTGTGTTTATATTCTTAAGATATTTTAACCCTAGCTCTCGCATTCCTTTTGTTTTACACATGGTTTCCAATTTTATGAGATGCAAGTTTCCATCATGAATTATGCCACAAAATTTCTTTGAATTTTTTTATATTTTGAAATATTTGTCATTGAATTCTTCAAAAAAAAAATATTATAACTGGATCTAGGAAAGTTGTCATTGCATAATACCACTTATAACAAGCTAAGCTCTTCCTACTCTTGAAATTGTTTCACTTACTAGCTTGCCAACGTTTTATTTATTTTTTCTTTTATAAAATGAAAGTGTTTCTTTGTCGTTCTCGAGTTTATGGCTAGTAGTCTAGGCGAGGTGTCAAAACTCAAAATGCAGAAACAATGTGGATTTTTAAAATAGGATTTGACAATGCTTGATGCAGGTAAGAATGAGGATTAAAACATATGATGCAAATAAGTTAGTTTAAAATTAAAATAAATATGGAAAACTATTAAGTTGTACAATATACCAGCTATTCATCATAACCAAAATACAAGTGGGACTAACATGATTTAGAGCATTAATTTCCCTAAAATACATGTTGGGCTGATTTTTAACATAATTTGTATTGTTGATCACACGAGCTACAAAAAGTCACAAGCTATACACCAAAATAAAAATAAAAATAGAGCCCAATTTTTTACATGATCTAAAGAATTGATTTCCATATCTCTAGGCTGTAAAATAAATGACTTACGTACCCAAACCAAAATACAAGTGGAACCAACTTTTTACATTATGTGAACCCTTGATCTCCTCGGTTGTAAAATAGATGAGCTATGCACCATATCTAAAGTACATAATGAAAGATTTCAAATTCTTTTCTTTGTGTGTTAAAATTTCCTTACTAAGAAAAAGCTAAGTCCAACTTTTTATATGATCTAGATCAATGATTTTCTCATAGATACAAGATAAGGGCCAAATTTTTACATGATCAGAATAATTGATCACCTAGGCTGTAAAATAGATGAACTACAAACCGAAACTAAAATCTAAGTAGGACCAACTTTTGATAGGCAGTTGGGAAGACAGAGATATTCTATAGTTTAGAAATTTTCACCATACAATATGTTGATTGAACCTATATTTTCAGCTACTCTTAGTTTCTTGGAAAATAATTTCAATAATTTTCAATTTTGATTATATGACAAGTTGATTTTAAGTTATATGTGACAACTCAGGTTTTTTAGCACTTTTTAATAAAACTCAAAAGGTGGGGCCCCAAATTTATAAAACCAAAATAGCAAAAAACAGTTTCAAAACAATTTTCATTCATAGAAAACCTCGAGGTCAACCATTGATTCAAAACTCAAAAATAATAAATTTCAAGTAAATATTTTTATATAAAATTTACTACTTCTAGACTCATCAAGTCAACAGCCATATTCCCACAACAATATAATTAAGTCCAATAAGATAGATATACATACACAGTCCATGTGGAATCAGAACATACCTCTCAATGAGACATCTCGCTCACTATTTGTCTAACTCCCCATCAATCCTATCTTTCTCTCAATATCTAAGGCATTGCATCAATAATGCAATGCCTTAGCAAGCAATGCTTGGTAGGTACATAAACATTTAATGTAATAGCAATGGAATAAAATCAAATAATAGTACTGATGCAATGAGTAAAGCGATTATCTACGAAAATATAATTATTTTAAGCAATGCTAATAAAATCTCAAAACATCAAGTGCTATAAATCATGCTTCTTATGGTTTTAAAACATGATATGATCTAATGTAAATGAGCATACAATAACAACAGGGCACCCCAAGGTACGTAGGTCCCATGAGTATCCTATGCACTCGTATCACAGATCATGAATGCTCAAATCCAACCTCTGAGTGTTGTCACACTGTAATACCCAAGCAATTTACGATGTTTTTAACAAAAATTGGACATTCTATGGGAAAAGAAATGTGTTGAATGTTTTACCTTATTTAAAATAGTAAACGAAGAAAATTGTGAGGAAACTTGGTACCATTAGATTCTACTCGAAAAATGGAATCCAATGCCTCAAAGAATGCCGAAAACGAAGTTCGTATGAAGAAGTTACGGCCGTTTAAAGATCAGGGGTAGTTCTGTAATTTAAACAGAAAACGAAAAAGAACAAAAAACGCATGGGCCGTTTTGATAACGGCACCCCCTGTCGTCTTCCACCTCCAGATTTCTCCAAAAACCCTCCTTTCACGATTTTTCCAGAAAACACAGGGGAAATGGCGGCACCACCATTGAGGGGCACCGCCTTCTTCCCTTTATAAATACCTCATCTCCCCCTCTCCAAAACACGGTTTTTCCAGCAATTTTGGGACTGGGATTTTCAGCAAAAATCGGAAACCCATCTCAACGGAGCTTCCCTGCGTTTTCCGGCAACGACCAGGCCCAAGTCAGGCCAACCATTGCCATTTCCCCATGCCCCTCTCTCCTTTCCAGTCTTGGCAATGGGGTTTCCCCCTTCTTCAAGTTTTTCGGCGAGCAGGAGGTTCAGAGTGAAGAATAGGCGCACCCATCGGCAATGGGCACTCCCTAGGCTACCCAGGTAAGCCGTTTTTCCTTCTTCTCTCTGTTTTGCTTCCCCAAGCCAAGATCCATGTCGGATCTGGTCTTTTCCCAGACGTTTTCCAGCTGGATTTCTTGGCCGAAAAACGCTCCAAGCCGGTTCCAACCAGCCCTACACGAACAAGGCGTCCTAGGGACGCCATGATCCACATACGCCTGGGACAGGGTCCTTGGGATGGGTTCCGGACGTACAATAGTGCGTACACTGTCCCAGGTGCGGCCTTCAGGTGCGCACGTGACGTGGGGCATGGGTCTTGGCTCGACCAAGATGCACGAGGTGCCCTGGGAGCTGAGACGCGCCATGTTATACCAAAGGTGTGTCCGTGCGATGCCATCTAGGATGCGCGTCATAGCGCATCGCTTGAGCATGTATGTGTGCATGCAAAACGCGGTCCCTGGTACGGCCTTTAGGCGTGCATGCACATGAGGCGGTCGCGGTTCAACCAGGATGCACGGGTGTCCTGGGAATTGGGACATGCGGACCTAATGAGACTATAAAGTTAGGATCAGAGGACAATTTACAGAGTTTAACTACTGAATAGTAGATCCATATCATAGGATCTAGCCTGACAATGAATTAGGCAAGGACCATGGACCCTAAAAGGCAGATCTAGTGATCTAATGTCTAAATAGATTGAAATTGATAAGGACTCCTTGTTATCCATTCATATCCAGGAGTTTATAAATGAGACCTAGGGACGGGTGGAGTCATGAAGGATGCGACTCTAGGAGACTTCCAGGTAGGTGCTCTATCGCTACTAGACTTTTAAAAAGAGCCATGATTGTTTTGAGACTGCATGTTTTAAGTATAAGTTATATGACTTGTTTAATCTTATAAACGAATTAAGCATGCATATGACAAATACATTATGCATAGACATGTTTTGCAAATAATTGTATATATTGCATGATTTGTGAGCATTGAGTTCTTGAAAAATTGCATGTCCTTGAGGGTTACTAAAAGACGCTGGGTAGGCAATTGTGAGGGCCAGACAGTTGTGAGGGACCCAAAGAGGGTAGGTTTTGAAAAAGAGGTTTTCGCTTGTTTGATCTTATATGATTTAGGCTAATAAGCTCGTGGGCGCTATGCCGAGAGGTCTGGGTACCACGCCCAAAAAGGGCAATGTCCCTACGTCGACTGCATGTGGTACAGGGGGCTACCACTAGTGTCACGACACTGGGTCGAAGTGTCATATGTCCTGTGGAGGCATATGACCTTGTGTCCCTAGGTACCCGGGGACCACACGGCAGTGAGGTCGTGGGCATAGTTGGACCCTATGGTTTGAGGATTTACTTGCATTATGCATATGGCATAATATGAGGTTGGTCGACCATACCAAATATCCATGAGTTGGATTCAGTTGAGCATCTTAAGCATATCATTATGTTTATGATATATATATATATGATACTTTCGACTTGGATTATGCTATTCTTTAAGTCGTCAGTATTCCAATTCGACAGTGGTTTTTAATATCGATATTGAACATGGGTGTTCGAACATGCACATGTTTTAAAGAGCATATGATTTTAAACATAGCATGCATTGTAAAACTATTAGTGATAGACTCCTACTGAGTATAGTATATACTCACCCTATCCTTAACATTTTTCAAGATAGTTCCATCCACAAGTAGAGGACACCTATGTTAGTGCTACAAGCAAAAAAAATCAAAAGGAGACAATTATACATGTAAGTAAACACTTTACCCTTTGGACATGTATTTGTATTTATTTACAAATTTGGCCGTGAGTCAGACCTGATAGACACAGGAAAACATTTATGATTTCTGAAATTTTTCAAAAACTACTTTGGTTGTTGTGAAAACAAATGACACTCAGGGTTTTCAAAATGAGTTTAAAACTAAAGATTTTTCGCTGCATTGCATGGTTTTTATAAAATGGTTTTCAAATAGGGATGCATCCCGCCTTAGAAATTAGATATTGCATTTAAAAATGCATGGGAAAACCCGAGTCGTCACACACACTTAGGCATATAATAACATCTCCATGCTCATCATGCAAGCATATAGAATAAGAGTATGGATCATTATGCTGCAGTGGCAACCTTCTAGGGTCTCAACTACCACCGCTCTCCGTCGACACTAGAATGGGAGACTTAATGTCTATCCCCATGGAAAAGCCCGAACCGGTAGCGTGGACTATCCATGTTACCAAACCCCTGCCAAAAATCATATGTAAGTAAGTATCTATCATAGCACAATCACATCACAATTTCGGAGGGTGGGTGGCCGGCCCTACTCCCTCCTAATATGACATCTACTGGGTGAGAGCACCCGTCATAAAACACAAAACACGAAAATTGCGTATCTTGAAAAATCAGGAGCACTTGTGGCTCACAACCCCCAAAGCACGCCCCTCATCTCGGGGTTAGCCTCTCAAAGGACTAGCCACAAAGCCTCCATTGTCATGCTTATGAAAACCCATCAGTTTCAGTGGTGCAATAAAGGAAGATAATTTCTAATTATGCATAAAATATATAGTATCAATCTCATGAATAACCAATCGTAAATCCATTCAATACATTATCAAAATCTAATATTGATCATAGTATAAAACTTTGAGTCTCACAAAATTACAGACTAATAACCAAGTGCAATTAAATCACAATCAATCATGATGCCATGATAATGCAAGGTTTTTAAAATCAAAACATAACATTAAATGTTGTCACCTACCTCAATGTGAGATAATCCACTTCAAGAGTATAATCCTCTTAGCTCGTTCGCTCAGATGTACATGTCAGTGTCATAGTACCATTTCGTGTTATTCATTTCATTATAGTGAAATCTATAGCGATCCAACTGTTGGATCATTCTCTAAGATCTCAAATTATGATTTGGTCCTTAATCCAAAAGTTACTTGCTATTAATTTGTCCCATCTCATGTTCATCTATTCATTTTTGTATGTATCTAACGTTTATACCTTAATCTGATGGTCAAATCATTCTCAGATCAATAATTTCCCAAGATCTGGTTCAGACCAATGGTCTAGATCAATTTCTAGAGTAATCAAACCTAATATGATCCTTAGAACCCTTATTTATTGTCACACGTTATCTCGTTGTTCAATTCCTGGGGCCTGATTATCCTTTGATCGATCGGTTCTAAGTTATTGAATAATATTTTTATGATTTGACTAATTTAAAAGTTGTCAAATATAAGTTTTTATGTTAAATCTAGGTCCACTTCGTCAAGACGATCGCAACGAATATTTTCGATCGTGATTTGGACCTCTGTAGCTCCCAAAATCAAACTTTTTGTGAAAAGACTTCATAAATTAAAGGTCGGGCAGGTGTTTGCATCGATTTACATTGATGTCCCCATAGTGTACTGTCTCTAGGAAGTCCCCTCGCATTCCGGTCGTCCAGGACAGCACGTGTGAGCGTCCGACAGAGCGCTCGTATGCGCAGTTCACGTCTGTGCATCTCGATGGGCGTCTTGGGCGCACCATCCATCGGGGACGATGAACTCGAGGCGTCCACCTTGTTTTGGCTTGATCAAAGCCCCAAAAGCTCTGATTTTTTTTTCTTTCTTTTTTTGTCGTTTTTAAGGTTTTGGGGTCCAAAGATCACAATGAACGGCTTAGATTTCTCATTTGAGGTGTCCTTAACATGGGTTTAACCATGCTCCACAGTTTTGAATCCCTAGGCCATCCAACGACCATTCTGATTAGATCTAGCTCGGATCTATGAGGAAAAAGTTGGAAAACAAGGTAAATAATAAGTTAAAGTGTGTAGCTTACCTGATTAGAGCTGAAAATGAGAGATCAGAGCCCTCTAGTGAGTGCAAACTTCAGTTCATTTTCGTGGCGTGCATAGGGGAAAATGAGGTTCTCCTCTGGTTGTTTGCGTGGGAATGGAAGGGAAAACTTGTATTCTATAGTCTAAGATCCGATTTTCTCAAATGGAAGGTAGATCACTACCTTCCTCCATTAGACATTAGAACTCTAATGGAAATAGAAAAGGGGTGTTGTTATCAAAACGACTCCCTTTAATTAGCATTCTTGCAAAATTACCAATTTACCCTTACATTTAAAATGGTCATATCTCACTCATTCAAACTCTGTTTTCGAAGTTCTTTGTACCGTTCAATTCCTATCAACATATACTTTCTAGTTTTAGTGATTTCAAAACCAAATTCCATGCATAATTTTTTAAATTAATTTATCTTATTTTGTTACTAATTTAGGGTTAAAAATTGAGGTTATTACATTATATTTCCTATTAATTATACTTGGTTAGAGTTTATTTATACTATTAAGTTTTTCTAGTGTTATCACTTGCAAAGCAGTCCTTAAAAGGTAAAGTGGACAGCAATAGCACTCTCTTGCAAGATTTGAGGTGTCTCTTGAGCCCCTTACGAGACAAAGCTTGACCTATAAATGGAGTATTACAAGCCTAAAGATGCTTCTTAGTAGATCTACAATGACAAGGCAAACATCTTTATCATAGTAGATAAAAACATGTAGGCTATTTTGGATTATGCAATCATGCCACATTCTTGAACTATGATAACTAGTAAGTTATGTAGATTTTCTTTGAGAAGACTTGTCTTAGAAATTGAAGATGAACATAATACCAGTATTTCCTTATCATCTTACTCAATTGTGTGGGTAGACAGAGCAAGGGTAAGCAAATTTGTTTGTATCGAATTGGGCTACCAATGGATTGGATATGGTTCGAATACCGCCATTTTGTATCCATTCCAATTAATTTCATTGGTTAATATATGGATTCAAACAATAGTTCAGATATTCATATGCCATTTCATATCTATTCCATTTTATTCAGTTCAGATAGTGAATCATTCATTGTGTCAAGAAGCAAAGAGCAAATGGAAGCATAGGAAAAAGACAACACATGATGTTCAAGAAGAGGCAAATCATGTTTTAATTGTCCATGACTTAGTAATTGAGTTGTAGTGTGGTGCTATTTGAGTCCATTGATTTCTAAGAAGGCATGTTGCCAAGCCAATTAAAAAGGTCAAATCTTCTATATTTCGCTAAACTGATTAAATTGTTCATTGGATGGTTTGGGTCTTGGATGTGATTTGGTCATTAGATCCTCCTTATAGGTAGAAGGGGAGCCTTGGCGCAACAGTATCCTCCTTATAGGTCATTTTAACTATTGGATCATGAAGTTGAGTAATTTGATAACCATTTCCATTTAGTTGCAAGAACCATAACCCAATATTGACATTTAGATCATAATCATAAATGATTTTGTTTATTAGATCATAACTACTTAAATAGTTTACAAAAAGCATGCTTTCTTTTCCTTTAGCACTTAAAATAGTTCATAGAAAGCATGCTTTTTCTCTTTTGGATGAGGATTGTGTGTATACAGAATTAAGTTTCTATCATTCACATGATAACTAAGAATGTATGATTAGACCTTTCTTCCTTCTCCAACAATTAGAGCTTCCTACAAAGTGAAAGAAAGACACAACTCCAAATTTGATATTCTTTTGATTACTGTTGCTGTTGTTTGGTAAAGTTAAAACTTAAAACTCATAATAAATATTTATATTTTTATAATATAGAGAATTGATGTATATAAATTGATTAATATGCCTTTTATTAGTATATAATTTAATAAACATTTAAAAGTATTTTAGTCCTTTAAAAATCACATTTCAAATTAGATAATCTATGGATAGTAGCCCTCAGTCTGTATCTATTTAAACAAATATGAACATTCAAAATCAATTCTATATCTGTCAAGGGACAAAAATTTCCATTCTATATCCTATTCATTGTAATTGGTTTGGTTCAACTAGCGAATGATCCATATTAATTGGCAGCTCTAGTTTTGAACTACTGTTTGAGAAGGTAATATAACAAGAGTACAAGATTTTGTCATCCATCCATGCTCATAGCTCTATTGGACAAGATGCTAAAGTGGTAGGTTCCTTTAACATGTCCTCTACTAGCAGTTTTTTGAATCCTATTGAAGATGGGCCTTATTGTTAATAGCTGGTCTTAGATAACTTGAAACCTCCATTGGAATACCTTGTTGCAAGTGTGAGCCTGATTGGCTTGATCCTATTGTGCCCATACCAAATCATGTTGCATTACAAATAGGGGTTCGTGGATAGAGGCCTCAGCCCAAGTCAAACTATGTATTAGCTGCCAAGGGTGCTAGGGCGGAGTCCTCACCCCACAAAAAAAGGCATATGGTTTATATATTCCCATGACCCTAGGGTTCTATATGGGTGGAGAAATCTTTTGTATTTTATGGCAGCTATTTTTGGTTGTGGAGATGGTGAAACTAGTGTGAGCCCATGGATGCACCTCCATTTAGAAGGTGCCACATAAAACTGAGTATTTCTTATTTTTTCATCTTTTTGCGTCTTCATAACGCACTCATGGTTGCAGGTTTGAAATGCTGCTTTCTTCTTTAGCCAAAGATTGGATTAGGATTAGACTTAGTAAACATGTGATTAATTTACATTATAATTCTTCACTTGTACCAAATAATAAATATAATTAGTAGTAATTGGTTTTTTTGCTATTCTTTACTTGTACCAAAATATATAACTAAATAAATAAAACAAAATAGCAGCTTCCATTACCAAACACCAAACATGCGTTGCACGTTTGCCCACTTTTGTTTATCAAGATACTAAATTATCTTGCCAATATTCCCTACTTTAAAGTGAGCGTGTGGTTTCAATCCAGCCTGCGTTTTTTTTTTTTTTGGGTTATTTTGGAGTGGTGCAAATAGATATCATCCACAAGACCCTTCCTGCTCAGATGAACCCATGGAACGCCAATCTCATGATTATGATTCTATTTAATGATCCTAACCATCCAGCTGATCCTCCAATCTGATGCGTTGATGGGCAGGATTTTAGCAGATGGTCTGCTCTTGGCGAGGAACTCTAGGTAAACCATCCTGCTGATTGTGACATCAAGTGCAAGGACAAAAGGTCATCTTTCCAGTATCTCCTGCGTAGATACACCAGCATAATCCCTCTTGATTATTTAGTATTTTTAAAAAATGAAAGAGAAAAAAACAATTAAAATATATGCAAAGTTTTAAGGTGGATGATCACGACTGCCCAACAAAGAAGAGTTTCTTCAAGGATCTTTTCCCAAAAATATATCTAAAAATAAAATAAAATTACGCACTGCGACAAAACCAGTGGTTTCATCAAAATGGGCCACAGACCGAAAGCTCTGATGTCAAGAGTAAGAGGTGTTATGTGGGGTGATGCACATATTTTATCAAGATAGCAAGCCAAGTTAAGATCTTTGCAGGTGGCACTCATTAATTTGTACTTCTCCTTTAAACGAGCAAGTGTCATGCTAAACCACGAGCATCCTACGATAAACCATGCACCAAAGTTTGAATCGCTTGGATGATTCTTTGCCTCTATTTTGTAGCCTTCAATCAACCATTAGAAAAGGAAAGGCAGTGATGCATTAGCGCGTCTTGAACCCATGATCTTCTACAGAAAAGTCCCTTCTTGCGCTACTAAGTTAGAAGCCTGATGCTCTCAGTCACTTGTACTTTAACCCTCTACTATCTTCCAAAGTGAAAATGTGACCAACCACCACACAAAGGGCAGTCTCAATGCACGCAGCTTTCGACTATGCCGGGTCTGAAAAAGGGGCAGACTATAAGGGTGTATAGTATGCAGTCTTACCTTATGTTTTCGTAAGAGACTGTTTCCACATTTTAAACCTATGACCTCAAGGTCATACAACGACAATGTTGTGTCATGGCTCCCCTTTCTGAACATCCAACACATAATAGCTCCAAAAACAAAGAGGAGACAAGTTTAGTGAATTCATAAGACAAGGATATTTGCTGCTAACTAACATAATTGATTTAATGTACAAGGAGAGCCTTGACGCCATGGCAGAATTGTAGTAGTGTGAGGTAATGAGTTTTATGTGTAAAAATAACCTCTTGCAAAAATATAAGATAAGAATGCATATGAGAATCTTGTGCATTGGGCTATCTTTTATATATATATAATTAATCTAGTGTTATATAATTATAATTAAACAAGCAAGATATCTTCTTCAACAAAAAAAAAAGGGCAGCCCCAGTGCAAGAAGGGGCATACCACAAGGGCCTAAAATACCTAGTCATACCGTGCATTTTGTAAGAGGCTGTTTCCACGCCTTAAACCCATGACCTCAAGGTCACTCGGCGACAACTTTTACCGTTACGCTAAGCTCTCTTCATCTTCTTTGCGGCCCTTTAGGTCTCACCCTGATTGAATTATTCTAACCTACTCATCTAACTTTCCTTAACATTTCACCAATGAAAGCTCAACGAATGATTCTCCCCAGCCGACGATAGGTCGAGCGTGGGAAACCGGCACGGGATACTCGGTTAACTAAATGGTAAAGCCAAAATCTCCTCCACCGAAAAAGTTTGGCCCAGAAGATGAACGGTAAGGACCACAAACAATCTGGGCCCACACCACGCCCCGCATGGATCTGCATGCGCGAACCCCGTATAACAACTGCGTTTACTGTTCCCTGAAAGCAGCCTCCGAGCGTGTGGTTGTTATCCTCAAAAGTAATTTTTTACCGACTGGGCTACTCGCACTTGTCGGCAGAATCTAACAAACCTTGTCACTTCCGCTAGTAATTTTCATTAAAGATAAGGGCAATAAAGTAAATGTAATTAAGAAGAAGGCAAGAGATTCTGTAATCGTAGATCGATCCCGCCAGATCTCTGACTCGTGCCATTTATATTCTTCCTTTATCCTGCGAAGTGTCTTCCGCTACATCTTCTTCCAGTTTCGGGGTTTTGCTTCCCAAACCCTAGGAATCTCCCTACATTCTGCTGCAGATCGTCGATTCTTCTTTACAGCTATAAGAAATCCGCCCCAAAAGTCCTCCCAGTTAGCTTCAAATACCTGCATTTGCGTCAAGTTGTTCTTAATGCGAGTGATTTCGGAGAGATCTTAGGCTGTTAACTTGAAATCCCTCTGATGGTGTAGAGTTTTCATTATTTCTTGGAGCTTTTCTAGGCATTGTGAGAAACTTGCTTGTGTTGGAGAATGGGAGCGGTTTCCAAGTACTCCAAGGGATGGTTCTGGTGGTTGATTGTGTTTGGAATCGCGGCACTTGTGGTGACTGGTATCGTGATCACTATTCGGAGGAGATTTCATCATTCGGAAAGTTCCCCTGTTCCTGGACCGCCTGGCGCCATTGCGGAGAGATATTCGGATGCTCTGAATCTAGCTCTTCAGTTCTTTGATGTACAGAAATGTACTTTATTTTAGCCTCTTTTACTTTTCTTTAATTCCTTCTGCATTTTAGATCTGAACAAATTCTTTGGCTTGGAGGTTGTGTGGTTTCATTTATCTTTACTGTCCTTTGAGAATCTTTTCTTTGTTGGGGATTACTAGTTAGACATGTAGTGACATGAAAGCGAGAGCATTAACTCTCCCAAATTGCAGAATCCTTTGAAGATAACTTCAATACGGGGAAATTGGTGTTGTAAGTGGCCGAGTTGCCTTGCTGCTGGCATGATCCACTAAGATTCAGATCTATGCCAGATCGATCTTAATTTCCGAGGAATATTGTTTTCAAAATTTCCCGTCTTTCATCAGATGGTTTTATAAAAATTTATTCCTTAAATTATGAAGATTTTTTTTCTTATGTCCATAGAGAATCAATTTTAAGATCTAGAGCTGGATATGAAAGTTGTAACTTTTTCTGTTGTTGGCTCTTTTTCTCTTTGTATGCTCTTCTTTCATGTAGTACTGGATGAAATAAACCTCCGACTGTTTGGGAAGATCAAGTTTACTTACCTTTTAGGTAACTATATATTCTAATTACTTGCAGCGCAATATTTTTAGCTCAAATGAAGCATTATGACAAGTTTCACATCAGAAAGAGTTGACTGTTTTCGTTTCTGATCATTAAATTATGTTTTGGTACTTTTGAATTTTTCTTTTCTCATCTTCCAGTTTTTAGCCGAGTAAAGCTTTGATTCCCTAGAATATCGATGCAGTTATTTTCTTTCTCTGAGTGTCTCTCTTTGTGCTGTTCTATAAATTTTTAACTCTTATCTTTCTCAATTTATTGCTTGGACCATTATCCCATGGTGTCTTTTTTTCTTTGATCTTTCTTTTGGTATAATCTTTGTTATCCTTTTGTCATGTTTAATCTCAATTCCCTCCATTTGTTGCATTATGATAATGAAGGGAAATAGTCAGTGGTTAGTTCTTTTCATGTCTTATTTTCTCCTTTAGCTCCTAACTGAACTGGAAGCTTCCTTTATTTTGTTTCATTCAGCTGGGAAGTTGGTTGATAACAAGATCACTTGGAGAGGGGATTCAGCTCTGAAAGATGGAAGCGAAGCCAAATTGGATCTGTCGAAAGGAATGTATGATGCTGGAGATCATATCAAATTTGGTTTTCCAATGGCTTTCACGGCAACAGTTTTGTCATGGAGCATTCTTGAATATGGGGATCAGATGAAGGCAGCAAAGCATCTGGAGTCTGCTCAAGACTCACTTAAATGGATAACAGACTATCTGGTCAATGCTCATCCATCTGAAAATGTGCTTTATATTCAGGTAACTCATACCTTAAGGTTGATGTTTCTAGTTACAAGTTTTCCTTAAACTGCAAGTAATTGTGTGATTCACTGAAATGTATTGCTGAACTTAGCTGTGGGGCAATACCTCTGATAATTAAGAACAGGAAGCCCAAAGGAATTATGGAAAAAGTTGTATTTAATTATTTACTTCTCTCATTAAATAAATATAAGTATATTACAGAAAGAGACACTGAAACCATTGTTGACTTTCCAACTAGCAAGTTACATATTCTGCATTGCAGATTGATTAAATTGGGCAGCTGAGAAAAGCAGAGAAAGAACATTATTTCTCCTGTAATTCTCATATGTAGGACATTTCAAATTTTGTTATTGCTTGTTAACAGTCTTTGAGGTCATGTGACCTTGAGGTCACGGGTTCAAAGCGTGGAAACAGCCTCTTGCAAAATGCAAGATAAGGCTGTGTACTTTAGGTCCTTGTGGTCTGCCCCTTCCCCGGTCCCCGCATAGGGGGGAGCGTCGTGCACGGGGGCTGTGCTTTTTAGTCTTTGATTAACCAATCGTCCTGACTGTTATTCTTTTTGCCACTGTCTCAGTCATGAAAGTATTAGTACTGATTATTTATGGTTGCCCTTTAACTTTCTGAACAAGGGACAACAACCGGGTGGGGATCATTATCTTTTTTTCTTTCAATGAGGAGTTTCTGCTGTTCAGTTGCTTTGAAAGCATATGGGGAGAAGCAAAAGGTTTCTTTACGTATTTAATCCCACTGTATCAAAAAGGGGAAATTTCCAAATTGTAGATTTTTTGAAAAAGAAGTGGATTGTGAGAGGTCTACCATGGAAGTTATTTTCTTATTAAGACAATTGGTAGAGAAATATAGGGAGAGGAGGAAAAACCTCCACATGGTCTTTATCAACTTAGAGAAAGCTTATGATAGAGTCCTTAGAGAGTTAATATGGAGGGTGTTGGGTGAGAAAGGGGTTTCTTAGGGGTATGTGGACATAATTAAAGGTATGTATGAGGGAGTGGTAACAAATGTTAAGACCACTAGTGGCGAGACTGGTAATTTTCCAATTATTGTAGGATTGCACTAAGGATCGGCATTGAGCCCATACCTTTTCATGTTGGTTATGGATGTGTTGACAAAGCATCTACACGAGGAGATTCCCTGGTGCATGCTATTTGCAGATAATATAGTCTTACTTGATGAGACAAGGGAGGGTGTAAATATAAAGCTAGAGTTATTGAGAGAAGCATTAGAATCTAAAAGATTTAAAATTAGCTGAACTAAGACAAAATATATGAAATGCAATTTTAGCAAGGAGAGGAGTAGGAGTGGAACACCAGTCAAGATTGATAACCAAGAAGCTCTCATAAAAGACCACTTTCTATACTTAGGATCAATGATTCATGAGAGTTAAGAGATTGAGCGGGAGGTTACCCAGAGAATCCAAACGGGTTAGAACAAATGGAGATTTGCATTTAGAGTTATGTGTGATTGGTGGGTGCCACTCAAACTAAAAGGAAAATTCTATAGGATGGCCATAAGGCCGGTCATGCTTTATGAATCGGAGTGTTGGGCAGTTAAGGAACATCATGCTCATAGGATGAACGTTGTAGAAATAAGGATGTTCAGATGGATGAGTGTTAAGACAAGAAAGGATAAAATTAGGAATGAAAATATTTGAGGAAATTTAGGGATAGCACTAATAGGTAACAAGATGAGGGAGATTAGACTTAGATAGTTTAGACATGTTCAAAGGAGACGGTAAACGGTACCGATTAGAAGGAATGAGGCAATACAAGTAGAAGGTTCTAAAAGGACAATAGGAAGGCCCAAAAGAACATGGATAGGAGTGGTGAGGAATGATTTAAAAACTTTGGGACTAAATGAAGCCATGGTACTTAATAGAGGGGAATGGAGGAATAAGATTCATGTGGCCAACCCCTAATTGGGATAAGGTCTTGATGATGATGAAGTGAATGATGCTTAATACAGGTGGAAACTACCCTTTTGTGGAAACATTTTGGTGTTTTTTCTTCTTTCAATTTTAAAGAGCCTTTACTGGAAGAAATCTCCACCATAATAGCTCTATTTTTTTGGTGAAATGAAGCTAAAATTGCTATATGCTGACAAGTCCAAACCGTGTAACGCGGCTGCATTTTAGCATAATGCAGAGCATTTTGACATGCTGGCTAATTCCCTCTTTATGAATCAATTAGATTGGATGTTCTCTGCTCTGTTTTGGAGTTCATCAGGAACTAGTTGGAATATCCTTTTTTTGTTGTCATTTGTTATCATGACTCCTTTTCTATTAAGTTCTCAACTTGGAGAGTAACCTCATTTACTTATCCAAACTATGACTATATCAATACTAATCAAATTTGCAACTAACTTTACCTCATTCACTACAGGCTTCTCGATGACAATAAATTGATCAGAAGTGGTTATTATCTTTGAAAGGAACTCAAGGATACTGGATAGATATAGTACTTACTAATAGCTTTGAGCTCATACCTAAGGTGCTAGGTTTGTGTCCTTCCAGAGTTCTCTTGCAAAATTAATGTCTTAAACCTGTTCAAGAACCTCTAAGGAAAATATGGAGTCTAGCCAGGCTGCAAAGAAATAACCTTTGCTCATCCAAGATTCATAGTCAAGGTTCTTATCCTGGCCAATGACCTTAGGATCAACACGGTCTTTCTTCACATACCTTTTGGGAGGAGGTTTGATCGTCAAAATGAAGAAAAATGCCTCGAGTACTGCAAGTGGCATAACCTGAACTTACACTAAATATAGTTGTCACTGGTAAGTTTGATGGTGATGAGGTGAGGAAGCATGTGAGAGTAGTAGATAATGCCGTGGAACAAGAGAGGATAAATCAGCCGATGCTTGAATACCATGAGATAAGTCATGAGAATGCAAGTGGCTAGAGACAGGGAGGTCGTCTTTCTATAAAATGAGGGAAGTGTATGCTGAAGGTGTCAGCATTCCTGCTGATTACGGAGTAATGTGCAAATTCAGGATGTTTAACTTGCTAAACCTTCTGATTTCTCTTTTCTGTTAATCCATCCACCATTTGGTCTTCACTATGACTGCTATATCTAGCAGTAACTGCTGGTACCTTTGTTGGTTTCAGTCTAATGTCGATCCTTTGACTGTGGAGGGTAACTGTAGTAATTTCAGTCAATGAAGTTGGATGAGATGTTTCCCTGGAAATTCACCCATGCTCTTGATGGGTTCACAGCAGTCTTAGTGGGATTCTCTGCCACCTTCAGCATGTCAAATGATCCACAGACAGTTGCCTATTCTTGTTATCTGCAGGGTTCTAATAGCTTAGCTTGTTGGATCAGATTCTAACCCTATCCCCCAACCTCATTGTGCTTGCTTAAGATTGCAATGGTAGTTTTAGCTCCGAAAATAATGGCATGAATTTTGTCTTTCTTATTTTTCAGTTTTTCAGATTGCATTCTTCTGATAAGATGACCCAAATATAGGATCCACGATCACTTTCCTTTCTCTTTTATAACTTTATGCCGAAGATCATGTTTTTGTTCTGTTTTGTTTTCTGGTTACTTTTGAATAACGGTGAATGTTCTTCAGAGTCTTGGACATTATCCGCTCTTATGATTTGTTTACTAGCACTGGAGTGGTTTTCTCTATTCCAGGTAGGTGACCCAGTAAAAGACCACAAATGTTGGGAGAGGCCGGAAACCATGGATGAGAAACGGCCTCTAATACAGGTGAATACATCTTCTCCGGGAACAGAGGTTGCAGCAGAAACTGCAGCGGCTCTAGCAGCAGCTTCTTTGGTGTTCAAGAACAACAATCCGACGTACTCAGATCTACTTCTTAAGCATGCCAAACAGCTATTTAAATTTGCTGATACATATAGAGCGTCTTATAGTATCAGCATTCCTGAAGTCCAGACATACTACAATTCTACTGGATATACAGATGAGCTCCTGTGGGCAGCTGGGTGGCTCTATCATGCAACTGGGGATGAGTCATACCTGAGCTATGTAACTAAAAATGGAAATGACTTTGCTGACTGGGGACGCCCAACATGGTTTAGCTGGGACAATAAGCTTGCAGGAGCACAGGTATGACTTATAATGAGGAGAGCAATCTTGTCATTTGTAACGTATTTATTCATTTCCTTTTTATTTTTTGTATATGCTGGTAGGTTTTCGGGGCCTGTTTGGTTGGCAGGCAATGACGGAAATTGATTTCTCCATGGAAAAGTTGTTCGTGGAAAGTGTTTTATGCCATGAAATTGAATTACACCAAAGACCCAAGAATTTTTTCATGGCTTAAAAGCTTTTGGGTCTTTGGCATAATTTAATTTCAAGACATAAAACACTTTCCACAGAGAATTTCTTTTTCTTTGGAAATCAATTTCTGTCTATTTCCTGCCAACCAAACACGCATTTAATATTAAAAAGAAGAAAGTGCTGTCATAAAATTCTCCCTTCAGCCTGATTTTACATCATCTTTTCAGTTCTTAGTGTCTCTGTTTTTTGTTTACTGGTTCTATCTTATGTCTAATTGCATGGTAACCAAAGTAACTCCAAGGAGGTTTTTGATGTCCCAGAATCATTTTATGCTGTGAAAAAGACCTTTCATGATCTGAATCTGAGGCTTATTTAGTGGTGACTTGGAAAACATTAATCTAGGTTTCTGAATACTGTTTTGTTCAAAAAGGGCTAGGGGAAGGCCCAAAAAAACGTGGATACAAGTAGTGAGAAAAGATTTAAAAACTTTGGGACTAAATGAAGTCATGACACCTAATAGAGGGGAATGGAGGAACAACATTTATGTGACGACCCCTAATCGGGATAAGGTCTTGATGATGATGAAGATGTTTTGTTCAAAAATTTCCTGTCTGCATGTTTATATCATTTTCTAGACATAGGCATAAGTCTTCTTATTTTCCATGAATCCATAGAAAAAGAATCAATCTGGAAATTAGATGACACTATGAAATTATTTTCTTCTTCTAATCAGTTACTACGAGGTAGCCCAAAGGGACTGAGTGTTGTGCATCAGGGAATTTCACTAGGACATGTTCCCCCTGGCAAACTCATCAGCCATTAGAAGCTTTGCTCTATCTATGAGTGTAGGAAGCTGCAAAGGGCACCCAATTTATGATGCATATATAGAACCATGGAACTTTCCCACCTTTCAAGTTAGTGACTTCCCTATGAACCCAGCTACATTGGAATGAGAAGTGTCTATCAACTTTTGTGAACCAGTTTAAAAGATTCACTTCATATCAAGTGGATTTTTTTAGTTAGCATCAGCATGGCCATCTATTTTCTAGTTTTTCTGAGAATTTGAAACCTGTAAATTGACGCTAGACTTTGAGAGTTGAGCTTTCTAATAGTTATCTGCTATCTTTGATCAGGTTCTGTTATCCAGAGTAAACTTCTTTGGTTCAAAGAAGACCTCAAATGAAGTGAATGTTGCACTCCAGAAGTACAGGAAAACTGCCGAGGCTGTCATGTGTGGGCTTCTCCCAGATTCTCCAACAGCTACAGCCAGTAGAACAGATGGTAATTTTTCGATGTTCATTTAAATTTGTCTTCTATGCATGTTGGTAGCTTCTTGGTTTCTCCATGTATCTTTTCTTATGACTGCATGGGTGCAGTTCACTCTCTCTTAGTTAATCATGGTCTCGTTAACAAGCATTTCATGGCTTCTTATGACTGCGTGGGTTCAGTTCACTCTCTCTTAGTTAGTCATGTAATAATTAACAAGCATTTCCTGGTGTCTTTAATTTCTTTTGAGTTTTGTCTTCTTCCTACTTGTGAACGTGGTGCTTCTGTTCTCCTGGTTCAGGATTGAATTTTGAGTTGAATGAAATGCCTTTGTATTTTATCAGATAATCTTAGTCTATCTGAAGTTCTCAACACCTTACTATATTTTTGGTAAATGGGCTTCGTTAATGATGGACATTGATTATTAAAAGAAATTACTAAACATTCTCTTGAATTTCATTTAAGGCTAAAGGTCTCCTGAATACTGGAAGCAGACTAACACAATGAATTATTCTCATGGTGCTTGGAGAAATCAGTTTATACTAGGATCTCTGAATGAAGAATCCTTTCTGTATGGTGTTTTCTTAACGCATCCGTAAATAAGTACGAGGAAGACATGTTACAAAGTAAATGTGGAGTCCAGATGGCTGTAGATTCTGAATGTTCATTTCCTGGATTACAGCTCAGACACTTTGCAGTTTGGACCCCTAAATATTCTCTGCAGGATTATATCAACCTTCCAATCAGCTAACATTTGCTTTTATTTCTTGTTCTATACTAGAGAAAGTGGCTAGGATGATTTGATGAAGATGTCTGTGGTACATACTCTTTGTAAGGTGCAGGCCCGAATGAGTGGCTTGGGCTTGGATCTCCAAACTGTGGGCCATATGCATACTTTTTTTTGTGTATATTGATTTACTTGTACAAATACCATATTGTTCTCCTAAATGAAAGTGGTTGGTATCAATTAGAAATGACTATGTTACAGCTTCATCATTTGTTAAGTGTAATGTCCCAACTGAAAGCCTCCTTGCACTTGCTATATGTGATAATTTTCCCTGACCGCAGTCATTTTTATCATTATCAATTGACATGCAGGCGGCCTGATTTGGGTAAGTGACTGGAATGCTCTGCAGCACCCTGTAGCTGCTGCGTTCCTGGCTGTAGTTTACAGTGATTACATGCTCACATCCCGAAACCTGGCACTGTCTTGCAACGGGAATTCCTTCTCACCTTCAGATCTTCGGAAATTTGCAAAGTCACAGGTGCATACTCAGTATATCAAGAATGTAGCCCTGTTTTTATTCTCCTCTTTATGTCTTGGATTGGAATATGTTTTCCTGGTTTCAACCTCTCCGTTAGACATACCACAAAAGTTTCCCACAATTGGTTTTTTGTGTGTGTGTATGTGTGAATTCCTGAGCTTTTGTGATACCGATTTAACTTTGTCAGAGTCCTGAATACTTTAGAAGTTCTTGTATTATTTAAATAATTGCAAATTTATTAAAATATATTCATACATCACAAGATCTTTCTTAAATTCTCATATATTGTTGGGAAACCTAGCTAAATATTCGGTTTCCTGAACTCATAAACGTCTCTCCTAATTTTTTGGACATTTGCCTTGCTGATTCATTCCCTACTCCAAATCTTGTGACGCTGCTCCTAACCTTGCTACTCTTTCTAGGCTGACTATGTCTTGGGAGACAATCCAATGGGGATGAGCTTCCTTGTTGGACACGGAAAGAAGTACCCACTTCAGGTGCACCACAGGGGAGCTTCAATTCCTGCAGATTCAAATGATGGTTGTGATGGATGGAAGTGGCTGGCCTCAAAGTCGCGGAATCCAAATGTGGCTGTTGGAGCAATGGTGGGTGGGCCCTTCCTAAACGAAACCTTCATCGACGATCGGAACAATACCATGCAAACCGAACCAAGCACATACAACAGCGCTATAATTGTTGGCCTTCTCTCTGGCTTGGTCACCACCTCATCTGTGGCTCAATCTTTCTCCTAAAGTACAGATCTATGCCTCTACTTGCTGCCATCTTTGTATACTTATGTATGAGAATGTTCTGCGTGGTTTACTTTGGAGCGGGCTTTTAAGTTTGTAAGTAGCGTAGGTGGCTCTTGTGCCATTTCACCTTGTGTATCATCCACCATGCCTTTATATTTCCCATTGGTTCGTTATTTTAATGATCTGTGCTATTTGTGCAATCCATTCAATACCATTGCTGGATGGGTGATAGAGTGAAGCTCAGTCTCGTCACACTGAAACATGAATTATCTGCGGTTACTAATATTGGATGTTGTATGATGAAGGTCCTGCACATTTAACTTGAAAAAATATGAGGGCTAATGTACAAATGAGGTCTGCTGTTTTAATGATCCAAATTGTTATTTCTTACGCATCTTATAGATAAGCAACCAAAAAGCACTTGCCAGCGTTTATTCTAAGTTTGACTTTGTTAGGAAGTGTAGGTGGGTTGTATGCAAGTAAAAGTAGACATAGTTGCTCAGTAATTCTGATTTACTTGATTCAGTAATTTTGCCAACGTCAGCGACAGTAATGCCAAGCTTCTCCACAATAATCATTAATATATAAAAGAGTTTTGTCGAGTTTTAAAATTTTAACTTTTTGCCATTGTAACCACGTATTTATAATACCCTTTTTAATAAGTTGTTTACTATGGGACTCCACTTCAAGCCTTCAACCCACCTTTATTTCTTACTGGTTATATTTAGACTACCGGGTGTGTATCTTTCTCCTTCAGCGTGTCTACTATTTAAAATTTTCGGTTGGTAATTTTAGAATTTAATCTGTTAAATTTCTCGCTTCTTGCTGCACATTATAAATTTTACTCTATTTTCTTCTTGATCTTTGGTAGCCGAAAGGTAATTGTGTTTTTCCATTTTTTTGCCCGTTTTCTGTTCAATTTTTTGTTCTGTCGGTAATTCCTTCCTTTTTCTTTTTTCTTTTTTTTGGGTTTGATCAGTTGATGTATAGTACCAGAAAAGCATTGGGTTAGGGTTTTTTCAACCTTATTGGTGTTTTACATGCTAATTGGAGGTTCAGGTAAAAAAATATTTCCATTCTTAGTTTTCATTTTGCTCGATTTTCGAGTTTACGTTTGGTTATTTAGTTGGTACATTTAGAAAACTGGAGAATGGAAATATGGTTTAGTGGATGACAGTTGGGATGAACTCTCTCTCTCTCTCTCTCTCTCTCTCTCTCTTAGATACACACACACGCCCCCAACACGGGCATGCCCACAGATCCAATATCAGCGCATAGCAAAGGTCGTATGAAATGGTTGCTTTCATGCTAGTCCCGATTTTGTCTAATTGGTGGGCTTATGGCAAGCTAGGCGCAAAAGGTCAAGTTGGTTATCTGCCGTGCCCAATAAAGATCACTAACAATTTTCCTGTATGTTTTATATGACTTTGAGGCCAAAGGCTTGAAGTTTAGAAACAGCCTTTTGCATAATGCAAGGTAGGGCTGGTACTATAGACTCTTGTGGTTAGTCCCTTCTCCAGAACCCGTGTATTCCTGCACCGGGCTGCTTTTTCTTTTTCTTCTTCTTTTGTTTTTTTTCTTTTTTACAGTACTAATATGAAAATTGCAACAGTTGGAATTTCTAAGAGCTATTCTCCCGAAGGGAGAGAACTTCTTGGGCAGTAAAATATGTTAAATGTGGCGTTACAACTTTTAAGAAGGGATATGGTGACATATTACTAAGTCAGAAACGTACATTGCAAACAATTTTGAGTTGTACTCAACCTTTTGACAACAATATATCTATCAATCAGAAAAACTACCCTGGTCCACAACAGCATCGGAGATTTCCTTGTGCCATGCTCCGTCGCACTAGGAAAGAAGTTCAATGGACTGGATTATTACATTGGCTGAAGCTTGCCAATGAACTTGGTTTGAATCATTTTTAGGTTCTTGGGGATTCACACAATGTGATCAAAGGATTACTGTAATATCCTTAATTTTTAGGATAAAATTGGAAATTAATAAATAAATTAAAATAAAAATTTATGGATGAAATTTTTTCCTAAAAACATAAGAATTAGAAAGTGCTCGTCGATACGAATCCAACGCCACCAAGAACGCGAAAAATGGAGCTCAAACAAGGGAGTTATGAGCCATCAAAGTTGGAAGGGCAAATTGGTTATTTGATAGAGACGTGTTAGACAGGGGTCCAAATTGATACTGGCACCCCCGTCTTTCACACGTTTCTACCAGTGCCGGAAAAATCGCCGGAGAGACGTGGAAAGAGACGTGTGGGGAAGAGTTTTTCTTTCTCAAGACTCTAAAACCCTATATCTATGCTCCTCTAGGAGCCAAAACGCTCCACTTTGAGCGTTTTCTCTGAGTTTTTACGCAAAACCCTAGCCTTGCAAAACTTGGATTTTTCGGCGAGTGGAACCCCGGCAATACGAGCAACACCAGCCAGGGGCAAGGTAAGCCTCAAATCCATGTTTTTATGTATTTATTGATTAGAAAATTTATTAGAAAAGTATTTAAAAAATTAGGAAAAATTAGATTTTTAGGAACCTGTGTGCACGCTACTGTTGGAGCGTGATTTCACAGATCAAACTTAGTCCGTTTGAAAATCGCACCGTCCAACTAGTGCATAAGAGACCCAAGAGCATACCCTTTAAATTTGGGAGTGATCCAACGGTGGATTTCTCCAGAAAACCCAAAACCGCATCTGAGGATGATTTTAGGAACTTGGGAAAAATCGTTTAAAAACCATGGTTTTTAGCAAAATCAGTGCAAAATGAGGGCATAAATGGATTCTAGAGAGAATTCTGAAGAAAATGGCGCAAAAATCACTCAAAACGAAGCTCAGAGCTCGCCGGAGGGCGACCGAATCCTGGGCTGTCTTCTCCGGCGTCGGCGCCCTGGCGCTAACGCCAGGACGCACTCGGTGACGCCCGAGGGACGACGTCACACGACGTTGTCGTCGCGTGCGGGGGAGAAACCAGATGGCGGTCGAGGCGGGGCCGGGACGCGGCGCGTCCTGGCGTGCGTCACGGTGCCGAAGACGCACGGCGCGTGTCCCGTGCGGCGTCTGCGTCGGCGTGCGTCTTCGTGCGCCAGTGTATGCCGGTGTAAACCGGCAGAAAAGGGGCGCCGCCGGTATAAACCACCTTATGGTGGTCCGGCAGGCCCCATTTAAGCATAGTTTTCACTAAAACTTGATTTTTGGGAGCTAGAGAGGTCCAAATCACGATCCGGAAGAGGCGTTGTGACTGTATTGACGACATGGACCTAGTTTTAACTTAAAAACTTAGAAATGACAACTTTTTCTTTAGAAAAATTTTAAAATAGTGATGTGACATATACAGGTGCACGTGAATATACCAGTTAAAGGGAGTTATTAGCAAGCTAGTGGTCTCACACTGAGGTAGGTGACGACAACTAATGTTTTTTCTTGATTTTTAAACCATGTTTAAACATAGCATCATGTGTGATTGTGTTTTAAAATGCAATTATTATTTACCGTGGATTTCATGCGATATCATGTACAGTATGGTTATTCCAAATTGAAATCTTTTACTGAATAAACTTATTTAAAATGTTTTTACAAGCATGATGTTAATTAGTTATGCTTAGTTAGAGACTTATTTCTTATTATATATATAGAAAATGCATGGATTACATGGAAATGAGAATAGAGGCTTATTACCGGTCCTTTTATAAAGCAACCCAGGATGAAGGGCATGTCTTGGGGATTTCAAGCTATAAGTACTCTTCAGTTTTAGCATATACATATGATTTCCGTGTTTTATATTTGATGACGGGTGCTCTCGCCCGGTGGGCGTCATGCTAGGAGGGATAGGGCCAGCCACCCACCTTCCGAGATTATGATGTGATGAGTTTGTAATATGATAGACACCCGCCCATAGATGGCATTCGGTAGGGGTTTGGTAATATGGATAGTCCACACTACCGATCTGAGCCTTTCCATGGGGACAGACGCTAAGTCTCCCGTTATGGTGTCGACGGGGAGTGGCGGTGGTTGATACCCATGGAGGGTTGCCACTGTAGCATGATGGCCCATATTTTTATTATGTGTGCATGTATGATGAGCATGGTTATGGATGATATGCCTGGGTGTGACGACACTCAGAGGTTGACTACGTGTACTCCTGATCAGGGATGTTAGTGCGATGTGTTGGGACCCATTACCTTAGGGTGCCCTTATTCTTGTTGTATGCTCCATTTTATTGATTCATGTCATGTTTTAACTCCTTGAATTTTATGTTTTAGCATATGGAATAAATTGGCATTTATTGAACATGGCATTATGATATCACTATTTTCATAAATGTTAGATTTTTCATCAGAGTTGTTCATTATTTCTTTCATTTATTACATTAATTGTCTATGTACCTACACACAAGTGATAGCTTCCGAGGGCATCGCTTTGTTTTACAATGCCTTAGATCTCGAGCGCGACACCAAGAAAGGAAAAGCGGTTGATAAACCTTGAGAGCTGCTGAAGACTAGTTTTCCCTATAGTTTTAGATAGTAATGTGAGTCATTAGAGTGGATTATCATTGAATTTTATTATGGACTGCATACTTTATAATTGGATGTGATTTAAATCTTTGGAAATATGTTGGACATTTATATGGGATGTTATGATGGATAGACCCTGGGCCATATTATTATTGTCTTTTGGATGTTTATTTGATTTAAAATAAAGGCGCCTATTTATTTGACGTTGATTTATACGCGGATTATTTATTTATGTTTAAATTACATGTACGCCATTTTGAGAAAGGAAAATTAACACTCGGAGTTTTAAGATAGGTTTAGTAAAATGTTAAATAAATCTTTTCTCATGGGATCCCAAAATGCTCTTATTTAAAATGCCATTATTATAAAATATAAAAAAAATTGTCTTAAAAATCCGGGGTGTTACAATTACAGACGAGGAACCCAAATCAGATTGCTTGGAGACTACGAGCAACGATGATGGAGTGATTCAATGCGTTGACCTAGATTCAGAATCATCAAATTTGCCACGCCAGGTCAAGCTAATGCCTGTGTGGGCAAAGTCGCAAAAATGGCAGTAAGATGATAAAACACATACTTCTTGGGAAGACCACCCCCTCCTTTTGTAAAGGGAGCAGCTCCGATGCATGAGCTCCTGCGTATGTAGGGTTTGGGGAAGGGGCGGACCACAAGGATAACTCGTGATTTTGAGGTCACACGAAGACAATTTCATCATTGTGCCAAGACTTCTTTTCTGCCATGACCCTTTTGATTGTTCTGTTCGTTAAATGAACTAGCTTGACCTTGTATTTTTGTAAAAGGCTGATTCTATGCCTTGAACCCGTGACCTCAAGGTCACATGACGACAACTTTTACAGTTGCGCCAAGGCTCCCCTTCAACTATGCATTTATCACAAAAAGGGAAAAATATTTATCACACAAACACTTTCTTTTTATATATGATTTGTGTGGTCATGGGAATTTTCAATAGTGTTTAGTTAATCATGTGCACCTGCCTCTAACTGTAGTTGAAAATCGAGGAAAAATGGTATTCAAGAAAATAATAAAAAACATTACGAAAATATTGGAGAAATTCAAATATTTATCTCCCGCTTTTCTACTCAAATCTGAGTAGAACCCAGGACCCATGTTAGCAAATGACGAACAGAGAAACGTATGTAAATACTGAACAGTGGTTAACGAGGGTGGGAAGAAAGAGGAGAGAAAAGAGAGAAAGCCCATAGGTCAATCCACCCTTTCTCAACCGTGGGATCTGGCGTGGAACCCACAAGATAAGATGGTTAACCAGAGTCTTAAGTTTAAACATAAATTCTCTTTTGTTTCTTCATCTAATCTCTAACACGGTTTAGAGGACTAAGAAATTACTAAACAAGGAACCTTGACAAGGGATAGTCTCTCTACAAAGGACTTTGGAGATAAAATATTTTCTCTAGGGCAACTAGGTGCACCCTCATCATATATATGACACCTAAAAAAAGGTAGCCTCGGTCCATCAAGCTCCCACATATGCGGAGTCCTGAGAAAGAGAGGACCACAAGGGTCTATAGTATCTAGCCTTACCTTACATTTTCGCAAGAGGCTATTTCCAAGCCTTGAACCAATCACCTCAAGGTCACATGACGACAACTTTACCGTTGATTAAGGCTTCCCTTTGTCCAACAAATTTGTTAAGGTTTTGTTGATTTTCTTTTTTGGTACAAGGAAGAATTATAAAGCAAGTTTTGTCCCAATTGCCTAGTGTCAAGGGCTGAGATTTTCAGACACTTGTGCAGCACTTAGTCTTTCAATGCACTCAAGGCACCAAGGCTAAGTTCAGCCTTCAGCCTTCAGCCTTCTACCCTTAAAACTCTCACTTGCTAGAGCTTTCACTCACTCACCCACTCAAGCAATGAGAGAAACTCAAGAGAACTCAGAAAGAAAACTTCCCAAATGCATTAACCTTAACTGAGCTAAACCAACTTGAGTTGAGCTCTGAGCTTATATGAGCTTTTGAGCTTGATTACAAGTGATGAGCTTACACCTATTTATACTTGTTCTCACCCATCTACCTTCTAAATGGATAGTCTAGATTATTACAAATGTCTACAATCCAACGGCTAAGGACTATTCTAGACTCACTCTAGAAAACTCTACACAAGTCCCTAACCTTCCCTCTTTCAAGATATTTACATGGAGTCTTCTAGAACCCAGGCCTTCTAGAATCAGGCCTTCCTCCATGGATCTTCACAAATGGGTTTAAGTCCTTTAGACCTTCTCCACAAGCTAAATAAGCCTTCTATGGAGCCTGCAAGCCTTGGTCATGGACCTTGCAGTGCAAGCGTGTGACACTAGTCTATGTTGAAATATCCCAACAAGAGGAAAAATGCCACCTCAAACCTACAATCAAGCGTAACTAGGGAGGTACCTTATTGTCTACAACCAATGATATAAATTTGTCGATGAATATCATTGTTTCGTAATTTTGTAAGTGGAATGCTACGCCCTTTAGGGACCTTCCTTGGTGCTCCTCATTTGGTGTGCAGAGCCCACCTTTGGAGGATTCAACTCATTCACTTCATTGCTCTAGCTTTGGTTATCTTGGTCAGATTTTTCATTTTCAACCTATTTTATTTATTTCAGCAAATGATTTTCTGATCACGATGATTTCTCATTTTTTTACCCTCTGTCTTCATCTGCCACCGCTATATTTTGACCATCTACACTTATATCTCCACCTTTAGATTCTCTCATCGTACCTGCTTCTTGTCTATAAAGGGGCAGCCCAGTGCACGAGGCTCCCACCTATGCAGGGCCCGGGGAAGGGGCGGACTATAAGGGCCTATAGTAGGCAGCCTTACCTTGCAATTTTTTGCAATAGGCTATTTCTACGCCTTGAACCTGTGACCTCAAGGTCACATGACGACAACTTTTACTGTTGCGCCAAGCTCCCCTTCTTCTCTATCTAGACTATCATAAAGGATCATGTCACTTTACTTTCCTTGCTACCTCATAGATATCACCTCCCAATATTTTTGAAAGAATAATATTACTAGATTGCAATAAGTAGCACACCTTAAATAATGGAGTGATGCTATGATTGCTCAATATGCGTCATTAGAAAAAAATGGTACATGAACTCTCACAAAATTACCACCAGATAAAGGTGCAGTGGGTTGTAAGTGGATTTATAAGATTAAGCTGAAAGCAGATGACTCTATAATAGAGCGTCGTAAAGCTAGAATGATGGCCAAAGGATTTACTCAAACAAAAGGACTTGATTACCATGAGACTTTTAGTTCGGTCATTAAGTTGATCGCAGTTCGATGTCCTCTTGCCATTGTTGCCATCAAGCGATGGCCAACTTACTAATTAAATATACGTAATCCCTTTCCTCCAATTTTCCTAAATAGGAGAATAGGGTTTACAAATTGAACAAGTTTTTATATGTTCTTGGTTTGCCAAATTTTATCATGCCTTACATGGAGCTCCTTATTGTCAATCCAAAATAGACTTTTCACTTTCTTTTCTAAGAACACTCTAAGGTTCAACCTTTATCCTAGTATATGTAGATGACATTCTTGCTACTAGTGGTGACTTTGCCACCATTGATTAGTTGAAGTGCTTTCTCCAATCCAAGTATTACATTAAGACCTAGGTCCACTCCAGCATTTCCAGGGTATTGAGGCTACTTGCTTGTCCAAAAGTATCTTTCTTTGTCAACACAAATATACTCTAGACACAACCGCACCGGTTAGAAGGAACGAGGCAATACAAGTAGAAGGTTCTAAAAGGGCAAGGGGAAGGCCCCAAAGAATATGGATAGAAGTAGTGAGGAAAGATTTAAAAACTTGGGAACTAAATGAAGCTATGGTACTTAATAGAGAGGAATGGAGGAAAAAGATTCATGTGACCGACCCCTAATTGGGATAAGGTCTTGATGATGATGATGATGATGATGATGATCTTAGCCAACATGGGCATGCTAGGATGTCACCCCTTTCCATTTTCTATGAAGAAGCATCTAAGGCTGAACTCTTTAGATGGAGACTTATTTAGAGATCCCTCTCAATATTGATGACTTGTTTGGCATTTGATTTACTTCACCATTACTTAGCTCAATATCCTTTATGATGTAAACATAGTCAGTTTATGCAAGCTCCATGTAGCCCCACCTAGGCCTGGCAATTTGGGTTGGTGGGTCGTGTTTGTCGTGTTGAGACTAACCCATTATAGTATAGACACAAACATGACCCACTTAATAATCGTATCAAGAACCCGTGACTAGAACACGACACGATTATTAAACGAGTCGACACGACACGACTCGTGTGACACGATTAAATAAATGTAAAATAACTAATATATGACTGTTTTTGAAAAACCATCCTATATTTTCAATCCTATTGGTTAACAGCTTGCAGGTTAGATGGGTCAACACGAAGAATTAATAGGTCACGTGTCAAACAGGTCAACACGACGGGTCAATATTGATTGACCCGAACATGACATGATTTTTGGTGTGTCATTTTCGGGACCCTAACCCGTTAAATTTGTGCCGGGTTCGAGTTGTGTTATCACGTTATGTTATATTTTGTCACCCCTAGCCCCATCTCGATGAAGCCATTCAAATACTTTGATACCTTAAGGGGATTCTTTGTCAAGGAATTCTTTTTTATTCTTCAAGTAACCTTTACTTAAAGGCATTCAAAATTCTGATTAGGCTCGTTGTCCTATGATTCGGAGATTTGCAATTGGATTTTGCATAATGCTTGAAGTATTGCTTCATGTCTTTTTGCAGAAGCTGAATATAGAGCCATGGCTCAATAGCATGTCAAAAGACAATGGCTTAAATTTTTTATTTTCAATTTATAACTACTGTTTTTTAATAATATATTAATCTTTATGATCATATCTTTATTGAAAATGTTCAACTATCTAATTTTAAACTTCTTTTTCCTTTTAGAACTGCAAGTTTTTCTGAATTTTCCTTCTATGAAATTTCATCTTTAAAATTTATCTTTTGACTTTTTGTCAACTTTCAACCCTAAGCTTTAGGTCTCTTATCCGATCGTTGGCTTTCTATGTTTTTATATTCTAAATAATTTAAAACTTTTTATAATTTTGACTATTTCTCTTTTGCTTGTTTTGGCTCTAAACTTAGTAATTTTGTACGGGAGTTTGAACACTATGCTTATTTTGTCCATAATAGACTTTCTCAGATATTATTTCTTTCAAAGAGTTGTTAACTAAATTATAGATTTAGTTTTTAGTTTTATAATTAAAAAATTCCTAACCTTTTTGTCATTTATTTTCTCACCTTTTTAAAAAATTTGAACCTTTTTCAAGTTTTTGCCATCTCTTTTCCTTATACTCCGATTTTTTAGATTCTACAACATTTTTCCTTACCAAATTTTTTTTCCAATCCAAACTTTGTGACTGTGTGCTCGATAGAGACTATTAAACTCACCCATGCTATCTCATTGAAGAGCTTCATATCTTATCATTTCTTATGGAGCAAGATCTATAATCATTTTTTTAATATTAAAATGTCCATTTTTATTGGGCTCTCCTTCTTTCTTTCTTTTTTCTGCTTAAACTTTGCCTATTGATCGGACGCACGGGGAGTTGCATTGATAATCATCCATCATAGAATCTCCAAAAATTAACGGTTTTGATCGCAAACATGCTGTAAGTAGGCCCGGGTTGTAAATGCCTTGTCAAAATCAATGAAAAGTGGAAGAGCAGCCCGATAGCAAAGATCGAAGGAGAAGCCCAAAAAGAGGAGCGATTTTGGGTGGTTCTCCTGATTTGGAAGACCAACATCGGGGCTCAAAATCCCCAATCAGGACTCTCTTCCATCTCCATTACCTCATCATTCCAGGTATACTTTCCCCAAATTCTCTTTCCATTAAACCATTTGAGATTCTTCTACGTGTCTATAATTCTTCCTCTGTTATCTCCATTCCCTTAATCCCGTCATTACGTCGATGATTAGGATTTCCTTTCTTCTTTCAACAATATTTTCCTTTTAATTTTCTTTTCACCTTTCCTTTTCTTGTGCAAAGATTCAGAGGCTGACCTCTTTCCATAGGAATTAGGGCAGGGGGTCGTTTTCATTTTCTTTATCCATTGACATTCAAAGCCCTGATTTTTACACCCTTTTTGAGGTTTTTTTTCATGCGATTAGGCTGTTATTGCTGTTTATAGATTCTGGGCTAAGACTTTAACCTTAAATAAGCGTTTCCCATTTGGTTAGAACAGTATTTTTATACTTTTCGGGCTTTCCAATTTGACCCCAGAAAATGAAATTTCTGAAATTATATATATTCGGTTTTAATGTTGGCACGATTGGTAGCTGCTTGGAGAAGTAGTTTGTGGAATGAAGAAAGGAATCCTTTATGCTTGTTGGGATGGTTAGAAGTCATTGGCGTGCCTTCTGTTGAACTCATACTATGTGATTTGGAAAGAATTATCTCATTACGGTTGGTTGATAGTGTGATAATGGGTTGAAATCAATACAAACATCATATAAAATCTGATGGTCGTTTATTTGGTTCAGATGGTTAATCCTGAATTGTACAAACATGTGAAAGCATTTTCTAAGAATTGAAGATATATTAATAATGCTGGAGAAATTGAGAATAATCATACCATCCTGAAGCCTGCAAAAACCATTTTACAAACTGAACACAGTCTGACCTACACCTTATACTTTAATGTTGTTCCATTTCACGTATTTTCTTGTGTTGATTCTTTAAAGTAGGCTATTGTACATTGAAGAACAAACTCTCATTCAAGAATTGCCGGTGATTATCATACTTTGTTGTTGCCTGTTTCCTCTTGTTGTTCTATAAATGTTCTGATTCGGAGTATTCACCATAGCATAGGGAGAGATCATGGCAGAGGCAGTGGCGGAAGAGGGAGACTTATCAAACCTGAATTCTCAGCACGACCAAGTAAACATCATCTGGAAGCAGGAGTTAGAGCTGCGGCAATCCCAAGTAGATGCTTTCCAAGGAAAGCTTATGGATGTAAAGGCTTACATTGAGTGCTCTGTGGAAGATGAGAAGAAGGAATTAGAATTTCTATGGCGAAGGGTTAAAACTACTGCCACATTGTTGACCTATTTGAAATCAAAGGCGAGAATCATGGCAGTTCCACATTTGGCCAATGCTTCTTGCGGGATCAGAAATCAAGATGGAATAGGACTAGTTGACAAAAATGGAACACCATTATCAGCTTGGTCAAAAGGCGTTGACCTTTCTTCATTTGGAAGCCTTGTTGATGAAACAGGGCTGGAATTTAGTAACAAGCTTGACTCTTTTGATGAGCATGATGGAGCATATATTGGTGAAATACTTAAATCTGTACGAATGGTAACAGATGTAATGGAATCTCTTGTTAAGAGAGTTATTATAGCCGAAACAGAGACTGCTATAGAGAAAGAAAAGGTAAGTTTAGGTGAGGAAAATATTAAGAAAAAGGTAATACAAATTGAGAGCATGTCTGCAAAGGTAGAAGAGATGGAGAGATTTGCATTTGGAACAAACTGCATTCTGAATGAAATGCGCCAAAAAGTGGAAGACATGGTGCAAGAGACATCTAGACAAAGACAAAGAGCTGCAGAAAACGAACAAGAGCTCTGTCGTGTGAAGCAGGACTTTGAGGCACTGAGATCATATGTTAGTAGTCTTATCAGTGTAAGGGAGACACTTCTTTCATCAGAAAAGCAGTTTCAGACCATGGAAAGACTTTTTGAAAGGTATGTACATTTTATTTGCTTGTTTTAGACATTTAACTATGTGCTGTATGATTTTTCCTGATTATCACCAAGGCTGTATTAGTTCTTAGTTGTATTACTCACCTTTGTCCAGCTCTCCTGTCTCTTTGCATTACTATGTAAGAAATGGCCCATCTTACAGCAACTTGTTTACTTATTCAAAATCAACCCTCTTCCTCCAATCATTCAAACTAGGATCTAGGGTTCTATGTCTATCTCTTTACAATGTTAAAGGAGAAGCAAGCATCTGTTGATCGCGTGTTCATGCTGATGGCAAGTCAGAGGGTTTTTCTGTTGCATCAGCAAGTGTGCTTGTTGTAATGTTATGATAATCAACCAGCCCATAGTCTTTGGGACAACGCAAGCTGAGTTCTCTAAGGCATCAGTCATCTTATTGTGAAATCATACATTTCAGTCAAGGTTGGGATACTAGCAGAGTTGCCTACTCGCCATGGAATTTCCATTAACTCATTATGATAACTAAGTTGAAAAGGCCGTGGCACAATTTCCCAGATTAAGGCTGCCTTACTTTGAGCATTGATGTCTTGCTCAATTCATGTTATATTTCCTTCTTTCCTTTTTCCTTTGAATATCGTGTTTTTAGTCAATTCTTTCACTTTCAGTTCTGGGATCATAATAATATGCATTTTGTCTTTCCTAGTTCTCTTGTAATCTCCTTTTGACTTTCTTCTTCTTTTTCTTCCATGTTCCTTTCTTGGTAACTATTCATTACATGTGTCTTTTTCAGATATTTAGGTTTTTCAGACATGTCATCATTCACTCTATGAGTTTGTTTTTCCTTTGATTGTGTTGGGTTTTAGTAATGAATTCACAGCCTTGTTGAGCTCGTATCAAGCGTAAATAGACATTTTATATGATAGTCACAAGCATAGAAGCATTCGGCCCACTGACAGACCAGGTCCCTCAGCCGATGGCTTATGTGAAATTGTGATAAAAATTTTGGCATCTGCAATAAGCCTGATGTCTGAGTGATATCTGTCATCTGTTAATCCTGAGTAATAATGGAACAAGAGTGACATAATTCATCCAGTGAGTTAGTAACTTCTTCAGCTCATTGAAACATTGACCAGGCAATGAACTTGATGCATGATTTTGCAAGTCGGATCACTTTGCTTGTGCTTTCTGACATGGCCAGGACTTTGTATCTATTGGTTCGGAGGAGGTTCATGCAGCAATCATGGCCCTACACTGCAGACTGACCACCCTCCACATCTGGAGTGTGATATCACCCTCTGCAGGGATGCAATCCCTACATGAATTATGAATATGGGGAACTCCATTTTATGTTGTCATACAATGTTTTAATGTATATTATGCATCATGTGTCAAAGACTATAAAAGGGCAGTCCCGGTGCACGAATCTCCCGCCTATGCGGGGTCCGGGGAAGGGGTGGACCACAAGGGCCTATAGTAGGCAGCCTTACCTTGCATGTGTCAAAGACTATCCTCAAGATAATTATTTTAATCTCTTCACTGTATCAACTTAACAGCATCTAAAATGAGAATCAATTTATATTCCATGTATGAAACTAGAACATGTAATAATGAATATTGAAAGGGGAATGATGTTTCTTCCTGGTTTGTTTGGTGCTTTTCACTGGACCCTCGATTTAAATTTTCCATTGGTTCACACGTATAAAAAGTTGAAGGATACCTAGTAAGAGAAACAAAAGTAACCACTTGAAAGGTGCCTAAACAAGCGAGTATACTTTGCATGAGAAACAAATGTAACTGCTTGAAAGTTGCCAAAACAAGTGAGTGATGATATCTCTTGTACCTAATATATATAGGTCTTATATATTGCGTAAATACATGCATACAAATGTGTGTGCGCAGCTTAATTAATTAGTTGGACAACCATTTTCTTAATATCCTTCAATTGACTTGATGGTGCTATGGTTTGTGTGAGGCATGCTAGTGATTCTTTTTCCTGATTCTATTTCCCACTCCTGGATCCAGACTATGTAAGATTGTACTTCATTCTAGCCTGAAGGCTTGGCTAATAAAGATATGTAGTCAATATCATGGAGAAATAATTTGCAGAACTTCACTTGGAAATTTCTCATGCTAAAATACTGGGCCAGGCAATGCTGTTGCAGTTTCAATCACCTGCTCCTGGTAAAAGAATATCATTGGAGATCCCTCAGGCATTTCTGTAACATTCAAAGTGCGAGTAATTATAAATCTGATCATTGGCCATACATCTTGTTATAAATCTAAATTCCATGTCCCATGTTCTAAAAAGATATTTGGGGAAACTTCGGATTGAAGGCAGTCCTTGGATGTGATTGGTTTGGTGTCTCCAAGAAATGAAGTTGTGCGGATATCATGCACAGAAAGTAAAACTTGTCATAGGCAGTTGTTTCTTTTCTTCTTGTTGATGGGAGGGTAATGTTAATGCTGACTCCCTTGCCATAGACGGAATGAGCAGGGACTAGCTTTGGATTCCCTTGCCAAAAGAATAAACAGGTATCTGTTTCTGCTAACCATGTTTCCTAATTGTTAAAGAGACAATGTGGTTATTTTCACAACATAATGGCTGTATCTGTTATTCTTATTTTTGTGGAGTTAAGCATTTAGCTGATTGATAAACCAATGATAGGTTGAAATCAATTTCAAATAAAGCATTGCTGTTATGACAAGTTTTAATTGATGGAGTTTGTTTGATACATGAATTAGTGAACACAAATATAGGTGCTTGAACTTGGAGATGATGTGAGAGGTGATGCAGGAAGCAAAGGCCTTGTAAAATATGAAATGTATTATCAAAATCATTATGAATGCAATGATGGAAGTTTAAGAAATTTCTTGTAGGGTGAACATGAAATACACTAGAAGTTTAAGTGAAAACTTGAATCAATTAGGGAGTTTCAGTTTAGGTTGCCGTCTGAAATTGTAGGTGAGTTGAGAGAAATTCATGGTCAATGAGGTTATCTCTTTGGCATTAGATTTGATGTTAAAATATATACCAGACTTACCCTTGAGAGTCCTGTTATGTTCTTCAAGAAAATTTCAAAAAAGTTATATCTGAAATTTAAAATGAGTTTGAGGTTTTACTACCTCTTTACATTACACTCAGGCATGTATCAAGTCTTAGATGGACTTCTTTAGCATACAGATACTAAGCTTATTGATGCACACATTAGTTTGGCTTACAGAGGGACCAGATGTCACATTATTGCTTCGATATCAGTGTCTTAGTTTGTTTTTTGCTTTGTTTATATGTTCTTCCATTTTGTCCCATCAGTAGGCAGGTTTTGTGCCCATTATCTTCCTGTATAATGTTATAAGTCTGTTGTGTGAATGGCATGTCTTTCGCTTAACAGTTGGGTATATTTTTGGTCAATTTGCATTTTAGGATGTCAACCTAGCTTGGTCTATTATAAATACAAAATAAACTGATGTGTAGGATTGTTATCACTTCCACTCCTGCCAATGGTATGGAAGCTCCTTTGGAGCTTGAAGAATTCCTTTCAACTTTGATATCATCTACATCTTTTGGATTCTGACCTTATTTGCTGATTGTTTCTTGTTCCGATTTGTTAGCAATGTCAATTACTAAAAGGAAACAATGCTCATTTTGAAAGATAACCCCCAACATAAGAAGCAAAATGTTTTTGTGGATAGTGCTGCTGCTATATTATGGAAGTGACAAGAATTAGCTTTCCTATCATATGCATGTTTGGTAACATCTTTCTCACCCTGATGAGGAGCTTCCAGTGACTAAAAGCAAGACACTTATCCAGTGACTAAATTTACTGAAAGAGCCAACAACACTAGATGTGTCTTTGCATCTGTGTCTAGAAATTCTTTCATGTAGTGTCTCAGATAATGTGAAAGGAAGAAAAGAACCCCACCAGTTTGATTGATACAGGTTCGGTCTCCTCTTCCCATTATCTGTTTGAATCCTAAAAGAAAAACATGGAAGGCTGTTGGAAAATGTCGAACCATCCTGAAGCATAAAGCATAGAGGTTAATGAGGCAGTAAACTGTTTAAGTGGCACAAAGAATGATGGAACAGATCAGTCAAATTGGAACTGACAATCTATATTGATCTTTTGGATGTGAAACCAGAATAGTCCTGAGGATGGAGGTTAATAATCTTTCTTCCATCTCTCCTAGATAAAAATGAAAACCATTCTTTCATCTTCTTCTAGGAGAATTGTCATGATGGTTTCAGCGGTTGGTTTACAGTCAAGTCATCCTGTTCACTGTCCTGTTGACATAGGGGCTTACTTCTTTTCCCATTATCTGTTTTATTTCAAAAAAGAAAAATTTGGAACAACAATGCTATTGAAAATATCAAATCATGATGGATCCTCACTGATAGCATGAAACTTAATTATGTGTGAAGTGTTTATGTGGCACATAGAATGATAGAACAGAGATAACCTATATATGTGCGAATCCAGTAGTGGATTGATGGTGAGGATTCCTCAAGCTATTGCTATCTGAGAAAAAGAAAGAAAACTGGATAGTATTTTGAACTTTTGGTCTCTGAGTTTCAAATCTCTTTTTTCAAAAAAAAAGAAAAACAGATTATTTTGACAAAGAGATTTTCTATTTATGGAAGCGAAAAAGGAAAATGAAGGGCAGAACAAAGATGGGACATTTGGTAATCTTGGTTGATTGATTCTTTCAAATGGCAATATGTATATCTGGGTAAAAATTTGTATAGATTTAAATGTATCAATATGAAACAAATGTCCACATTCACACTGACAGGTGACTATCTTTGATCTCACATCTTCACTTGCAAACTTTTGTCCTCCAAACAGTCAAACTCGAGAAAGATTTCTGGATATGTGACGGTTAGAATTGCACATAAAACTAGACTGAAAGTTGTCCTGACCGCAGACAATCATTAATGGGAGGCTACTCTTTCGGATGATTACTTGATTTGTGTCATACTAAATTTGGGTTTAACATAAAATATGTTAAGCCCCATCTGGATGTAGCTTCTTGCAGGCATATCAGTCTGATGATAACTTTGCACAGGCTCCTGATGCAGGGAGTATGACTCCTTACTGAATGAGCCAACTATTGACTGCTTGCATCTATTCTGCAAGTTTTGTTATTTTTCGCTATTGATGAATCATGACATTTTTTTTTCTCATATCAAACTTACTACTATTGACTGGTGCTGTGTAACTTTTCATGATGTGTGATCTGTACGTTTAACAAGTGCAATTACTAGTATGCTGCATTTTTTTTCCTTTTGGAGTGAGAAACCACCATAGCTCATGAAAGTAGATTAGATGCATAAATCTGATTATTTTCTAGCGTGAAAATGACTACTCGGCAAACCTTTGTTCTATAGCATCCCTTGTTGCCTATGTGACACCAGTTAGGTTAGATGCACAGTAAGCTGGTGGATATATATGGAAAGGCTACGATACCGGCAGCTCTGGTGTGTCAAGGATGTCTGTAGAGATATCTCATGTCCTTGACCCACAAATTATCCGCTTCTGTTGTGCCCTCTCTGAGTTGCCATTGGTCTGTGTTTTCTGACAGTAAGAAAAAGAAATCTATTCTCTGGCAACTGTTTTGAGATATGTGGCTATTATTTGTACAGGCTAGTCGCCAAGACTACTCACTTGGAGGATGAGAAGATGCAGAAAGAAGCTGAAGTTCAAGAGCTCATGGCAGAGAATGTCAGGTTGACCGCTCTGCTCGACAAAAAGGAAGCTCAACTTGTAGCCATGAATGAGCAGTGCAAGTTCATGGCATTGAACTCTCTGGACATTTAGTTTGTCGTTGGTTTTCCAACAACCATCGGTATACTGCCACTGAAATGAGGTAGGCAGAGTATGGTCTTGAGGCTGTGTGTGTTGATGTAACAGTACAAACTTTATTTGTGTCAAACAACTGAGAATGAGTTCTTATGTTGTGCATTGGGACATGAATTCGGTGAATGTACATTCTACCCATTGTTTATGACAACATTCCAGAAACAAGTGTAGCTCTGAAAACCAGGAGTGGTTTCTCAGCCTTTCATTGAGCTGTCAGCTACGTTGCTTCCTGAAATCGCCATTGCAAGTTTTCCTACCTTTTTCTGGAGTTACCTTCTACAGGTTTGAAGCTCCATCCATTGTCTATAACATGGAGTTAGTGGTGCTTGAGATAAGATGAGATCTGGCTTGAGCTTGAGTTGAGATGATCCAATTTTGGCATGAGATGACTGAAAAAATTGAACTTAACAGTTAGCTGAGCTGAGATGAATTTCATCTCAAGTACCATTAAGAGGCAGCCTGGTGAATGAAGCTCCCTCATATGTGGGGTCTGGGGAAGGGGGTGGACGACAAGGGTCTATGTTGCTCAGCTTTACCTTGCATTTTTTTTCACGAGGCTATTTTCAGGCCTCGAACTCATGACCTCTAGTTCATATGACGACAACATCAATCTTTACAAGCCTTAATTTCAGATATGAATTTTTATTCTGCATTGTGCTCCAACAATCTTACGACATCACTAGCTATTTCCATTTTTAAGCCTTGTTCGAGTGGTTGTGATAGTGTGGCCCTTTCTTTGAGATTCTGCAAGAAATCAGGGGAAGTTCGAAGTTTCTTGAGTAATTTCTCAGTTTTCTCGCAAGAATTCGTACCTGATAGTAGATTTTCCATCTCCCGCCGGAAATGGTCAGAGAGAGCCTGGGAAGAAGGTTTCTGGCCGCTGCATTTCTTCCTGAAATCGGATCTTCTGCAAATGACCAAAATGCCCACATCTAACGCCACAGCCCATGGAATGTTCAAAATTACCAAATTCTCCATTTAATGTAATTGAGTTCCTCTCTGGGATTTGGACGTGACTGTGAGGAAAGGGAAACTCCATAAAATTAGCAGAGGGCATTTGCGTAATTGTATCGAAAGTTGGAAGCCAAAAATGATATTGACACTCCTGCAAAGGGCCTGTTTGGTACAGGACTAAAAACCCTGGATTAAGTTATCCATGAATAATCACGTCTTTCTGCTATTTTAGCCTTATTGCACATGAAATGATTCAAAGGTAGATAAAATGACTGTATAAGGTTCGGCTATTTGTTCTTAGATAACGTTATCCATGTTAAGGCTGCAATTAAGTAAGATAAAAATTCGTTATACATGAATAGCTTAATTCATGGATTGTTATTTGCCTGCCAAACCCAATTTGACGATTGGACTGCTTATGTTTTTTTGCTTTTTTTCACACTTGTGTTAGAAGTTCATAGCCCAATTGAGAACGGGTAGAGCATGGAACGAGCAGATTAACGGCGGTGATCATGGTCCAATTGGATATAATTTTAAACCATGACCATCGATGTAGATTATAGCAAATTAACTGTCTGCTCCCTAAACTTTTGCATGTCTAGAGCAGATTAACGGTGGAGATCGCCTTTGATGGTGGCTTTTTTCTTTCCGGTCTTCGTCTACAGTCCTACTCCCGACGTCCTGGAAGTGAACCGCGACGTCTATGAGATTCCCACAACATGGAATTCATGATGGTACCACTTAGAACACTTGGCACCTGATACTTGGATCGCGCACACGTGGCCATTGTTGATAGGGAATGAAAGTCCAGGGCGACATCCAGCCACTTCCCCAGCCAGTCATGGGAGATAACAGCATGTTGAGTCCGATCTCATTATCAATATCCATTTGATCTGCCTCATCGTCGCCGTCCATTCCTTGCAGACATCATCTGCCTCATCGTCGCCGTCCATCGCCTTGCCGACATTCATCTACCTCCATCTGAAGATAACATGCCTGTTATAAGGATGTAAACAAATGAAAAAAAGAAATACACAGATTTTACTCTTAGTTTTTTCAAAGTTTTGATATTATTATTCTCTATTTCTTTCTGATAATACTTTCTTTAAGTTGCCAACTTTAACAACTTAAAAGATAATATAGAAATTTTAAAAAAAGGTAACAAGAAAGGATGACGGTTAACTAATTGAATAATAATTTTATAAAACTCATGAAAACTTAATGTTAAATTTGCAAAACTCAAAAATTAATTAATTAATTTTATTTTTTGCAAAAGTACAGAAATTTAACAGTATTTTTACAAGAAATCATTGAAAAAAAGACCTTGATAATTAAAGACAAAAATAATTCACCTTTCATAGAAAAATAGAGACTTGCAAATGATAGGCAAGAAGAATTTAAACAATGAAACCATTCTCACACATTCTCCTACGGCCGTTGCACATCCTCTGATGGAAAGGAGGGGCAGACCTTGAACCCCAAATCAATTTTCTAATATCTTAATTATTTTTATTAATTTTTTCTCATCGTTTTGTCTCATAATTTTATTATATAAGTTGCAATCTAGATCCAGTGGCACTAGTTGATTTGTACCTAGGCTTGGCAATTCGGGTTGGCGGGTCGTGTTCGTAGTGTGTCGAGACTAATCCATTATAGTATATGGGTTAACACAAACACGACCCGCTTAATAATCGTGTCAAGAACCCATGACTCAAACACGACACAATTATTAAACAAGTCGACATGACACGACTCGTGTAACACGATTAAATAAATGTAAAATAACTAATATATGACAGTTTCTAAAGAAGTCCTATATTACTATAGTAATAATATATGATTGTTTCTGATAAACCATCCTATATTTTCAACCCGATTAGTTAACAGCTTGTGGGTTAGATGGGTTAACACGACGAATTAACAGGTCGCGTGTCAAACAGGTCAACACAACGGGATAACATTAATTGACCTGAACACGACACAATTTTTGGCTCACATGAATACCATAAGACTCAATCCTAATCCACTAAATCCATGTCAAATTCAAGTGGTGTTATAGTGTCGTATCATATTTTGCTACCCCTATTTGTACCTTAATTAGCAAGCAAGTGCAGACTTCTCCTTGTCATTTTCTTTTCCCAAAGAAATACCATCTAGACTGACTCTAAAATCCCGCCAGCGAAGGCCTACCATGCAAAAACACAAGCACTTGTCATTGAAACTACCGCATGTTTCCACCGCCTGTTCGATACTGACCTCTTCTTAGTAGCTATCAAACCCTCTAAAATCAGCCAGCCAATCACAGAAAGATTAAAGCAAGAGGAGCCAAAGATGAGTTTCAGACGCTAAAAATCAGCATGACGTAAGACTTTGCGTCTATCCTCAGAACTAGCTCTAATTAATGCACCTACTTATTCCCTGAAAATCTAATCCATTGCTAGCCTTTGTGTTCCTCGCAGAGAGAGAGAGAGAATTTTCCTCCGGCCAAAAGCCCTTTACGTTTGGAAGATGAATCTACAATAAGCCTCGGGTTCATTAGGAGACCTTGAACTGGACTACCTTCCATAAAAAAGGGACAGCCCCGATGCATGAAATTTCTGTTTATGCTCAGAATTAGTTCTAATTAATGACGTGAATCAGAATGACGTGAGACTTTGCGTCTATCCTCAGAACTAGCTCTAATTAATGCACCTACTTATATAACTGGTTCTTTCTTGCAGTTCCAGATAAGATAACGACTTGTGTGAGACAGAACATGCACGCAAGGAGAGAGAGTGGCCTAGATTATGGTCCAAACCGTGACATGGGTCCTTCCCTGAAAGTCTCATCCATTGCTAGCCTTTGTGTTCCTCAGAGATAGAGAGAGAATCCTTTAGTAATGGGCATTCACATTGGCTCTTTGATGGTCCTGCTAGACTTTTTCCTCCGGAAAAAAGGGACAGCCCCGGTGCATGAAACTCCTGCTTACGTGGGTCTAAAGAAGGGATGGACTACAAAGGTCAATAGTAAGCAACCTTATCTCTATGAGCTTGTTTACAGTGTCTCTTGTCACTATGCAGAAGTTTTGTGATATTTTAGTTCATAAAATATAGCAAATTATAAGCTAATTTAGATTTTTTACTTTATTACTAATTTGTTACAATTCAACATTATTTCGTCAAGTAACTATTGTCAGTGATCTATAGCTGATAAATCAATCTATATTTAGAAAATGCTTAAACTCTTCCTTGAGAACCACTTTTGGCCCCAGATGTGCAAAATGGACGCGATCAAGTCCACATATAGCAGAATTTCGGTTTATTGTTCCTACCCTTGATTGGACAAATGTCTTTATCTAGATGGTCCATGAGATCAGCACTCTTACATAGACATATGTATCCTCATGGTTGTTTATTAGATCATCAATCTTAGCTAGATATCTGCCTCTTTGGCACCAACTAAGATTGATGGTTAGGATAGAGCCCAATATTGACTCATCAATTGATAGCAATGTAACATTGTGTGTTGATAAATACTCCGCCAAACTTTCCCTTTACTGACGGTGGTTGCAATCGCATGAGATAAAGTGGCAAAAGGTTTGACCCATGAGATAGATGCCGCCTCCTACACAAGCTGCACATCATTCTAGTAAAATCAATTGGTGCAGTTTCCACCATCCACATGTGTGCTTATCCGAAGTTTGGGAAGGCCATTTTATCCAGCAACCTAGTGCTTGTGTCTAAGATTCTCAAACCAAGGGAACTCAACCAGTGATTGGTGAACCGGCACGTAGATTGGATACGTTAATCTTTGTGGTAAGTAAGATATCAAGGGTTTGGAATTTGGATCATCCGATCATCAAGATAAAACCAGTAGCCCCTATTGGCAGGACTAGAGATTAGGTGAATGTGCATGTAGCATAAGTAAGCCCCAGAAAGTCTGTCAGGATAAGGTGTAACAGCCACTAGCATTATTTTTAGCCCTTTCCATACAGACAGGAGAGAGATAACTTCTCCACTTATGGAAGTACAGTCATGACTTTCCATGTAAAAATTGGGAATTGGCCCAAGGCCAGGCCAACCCCCACCTCATTGAAGGTGGCAGCTCCTCAGAGTTGAACTGTGTATGGCAGATAAATGTCCTCTATAATAATTCCATTCTTCTATCCCGGATTCAATGCCCTCTATCTTGATTCTACCGTCGCAAAGAGAGAGAGAGAGAGAGAGAGAGAGAGAGAGAGAGAGAGAGAGAGAGAGAGAGAGAGAGAGAGAGTCTGCAGAGTTGATTAGAGCAAATATTACAAGCAACAATTGAGTCTGTCTATGCCCCAGACCATTCGACTTATAGGCCATGACCCAAAATCCATCCATCTGAAGACTGAAGATATCTTCATTGGGTATGTTTGGAAATTTACAGGCTAGGACCAGCTGATGGATGGGATTTGTGGCCTCCTAGGACAGTTCCCAGAAGAGAGAGAGAGAGAGAGAGAGAGAGAGAGAGAGAGAGAGAGAGAGAGAGAGAGAGAGAGAGAGAGAGAGAGAGAGAGAGAGAGAGAGAGAGAGACGTGCATGAACAATTAATCTGCAGTTTTCGTTGTATTTTGTGAGTTTGCAGAAACAGCCAAGTTATAGAATATTTTCCATTACAAGACAACACCGACAGCAGAAAACGCGTAATGTGACGTAAAGGTAAACTACTCTTTCCGCGTCTGACTCTAAGCTTAACAATTAAACATAATCAACAATTTGGCGAAAGTTACAAAAGCATATCCAATCAAGCTACATTGTGAATACTATGGATTGTATACACAAGATGTATACAGTTTCAATGGAATACGTATACAATACGGTTAGAATGTATTTGTATACAGTCGATCAGTTAACGGGCGAGGTCTGAGTTTGTTGAGTAGCCCAATTGCTCCACCTCCCAACTTAATTTGCAAGCCCCATCATGCATTGGCATATAATCCTGCACCAAAGGAAACCCACATGTCAGGCTAACACCAGAAAAATGACTACTTTGCCCTCACATTATTTTGAAATTCCTATGCCCTCGGGCAACACATTTTTCGAACCATCATTTAGTTCATTGGATTCACCCTCTCCCAAGATCATGTTATCAAAACTCTCATCCAACAAGCACTACTAAAAGTGTGCACCATGGTCAACAAAATTTTTATTTTTTGTTAACACTGTCAACGCTAGCTAACAAGACGTGGAGACTCACCTAAGAGTACCCACTAGATGAGATATTTGGTGCTCTCTCATCTTGTGAGAGGGTGAATATGATGAATGAAATGGGTCACTTAGGAAATGAGGGTGGAGTTTGCTTTCCCCTTTTATGATTTGTGTGCTATATTATGCACATGTAATATATAGAAACCTATGGTTCGATTTGGTGGTGCAAACAAACAGTCAACTTAGCAGTTTTGGGCTTTGAAGTCAGAGAAAATGAATATTTGAGGAAGTATGATATGACTCTTTCACACTGCAAGGTCCCCTAACCAGATGGATTGTTGGTGGGATTAAATCAGTCACATTGGTGCACCTTCTTCTGTTTCAAAATTTAGACTCCACTTATTGTCTCTAAGTAGCTGATGGGAAATTTAACAGAAAACAAGAGAGAGAAGTGGCAATTATATCAAAAGAAGTAAGTGTACCATCTCCATTTAGTATTGCATGCATCTTAAGTGTGTCTGAAACTTATGTTTACACACTCTTGTTTGATACTAACTTTTTTTTTTTTTATAAGAAAAAAAAGAATTATATATGTCTAAGACAAATATTAATGCTAACCCTTTTATTCCTCAGACTTCTTTTGTGGGCTGTTATAAGGTTGCAATCAGACAATGACAAGGAAAACAACTTAAAATAGATAATGTACTACTTTATATCTATCAAGACTCCCATGCATCTCCAACAAGCAAAAGGTGGTTGGTAGTTTGGGTTTCATACATTGCCCAAAATACCCATGTAATTTTTGCATATACACCAAGAACTGTAAGTTCAAAACCTAACAAGAAGAAAGGGGTATTTCAGAAAAAATGGGTAGAATTAAGTACCAAATTAATTTGTACAAGCAAAGAAAGTATATTTATATATACACCTCTAACTTCCGCATTAATTCATTGGCAGTTTGGGCAGAGACGATGATATGGCGGGCAGCTGGTGTAATGAATCCTTCATCCACAGCTTTGTCTATGAAAGCCAAAAGCGAGTTGTAGTAACCATCAACGTTCAACAAACCCACCTGCCCGAGAAACATAAAAAAAAAAACTTTATTTTATTTATTTAATACGGAATATAAGCAGGAAGTCTAGAAAGATAATATTTGATTATCCTTGCAGAATTTTGACTCTTACCGGTTTATCGTGGATCCCTAGCTGAGCCCACGTGATCACTTCAAGCAGTTCTTCCAGAGTTCCATACCCACCTGAATTTCATCCCAATAAGTTAATCAATTTTTTACACACTTTCTCACCATTTGTAAGCAGAAGTGTCTAAAATTTTGCCTACAACTGATGCAGAGTCAATGAATATGGTTGGTTTTCATAAACAGGATTGAGTATTAAAGGAGTTCTTATTGATTGACTCATTAGGATGTCGAATCAGATCACTCGATGATCGAATCGACGAGCTTTTGAACAGTAGAAAAATTGTAAAGAGAAGCAATGGGTAGCAAGTACTTAAACCAGTGGAATGATCGAAACTCGGTTTCTGTGGTATGAAATATGTATTTCAATGTCTAATGTAGTTACCAGGCAATGCAATGAAGGCATCGGCTTGTCGAGCCATTTCTGCTTTTCTTTGATGCATGCCTGATACAGCTCTTACTTCTCCAACAGTTTCTCCAGTTATCTGAAAGGCCAAATAACTTAAATTAGTTAATTTTTTCTTCAATTCAAAGAAGAAAAAACAGAGGAAAATATGAAGATAGTTCCATGAGATTGTTTTGATACCTCTCTGGGCATTAGAGTCTTGGGTATAACACTGCAAAACAAGAAATGGGATGCGAAATTCTATCAAAATTCAGAAGTTTCTGAATGTCTGACGATCATCACATTCAAATTCAAATTTAAGATAACATAGAAAAGAAATTAATAGTATGTGCCTACCCTAATACATGGCGACCACCATGATAAACAGCTTGTGAAACAAGACCCATCAAGCCAATACTTCCACCTCCATAGACCAGGTCGATTCTCCTTTCCACCTGCAATTTGTGTCAAAAGAAAGATAAAAGCAAATCATTTTACAGTAAAACAGAGTAATTTGAGAACTGAGAGTAGGGACAGAGATTCGCAGAGAAGGAAATTTGAGTGGTTTGGTAAAACCCTTCAAATTTCTGATAGGCTAATAGCTTTCTAGAGTTGGGTCTTTGTTCAAAGACTGAATTATCAATAAGCATAGGAATTGGAGAGAATTTGGGAGTCCCATCAATTTCCTAGTGAGATTAGTGGAATTTAGAACAGGGGTTTTCTTGTCACTCAAGAAAACCTTTCAATTCCTGTAGGAACTAATAAAAACTATTATGGAAACTAGAGAGCAGGGGATTCCATGTAATTCAACTGCAAATTCCCTGGTTCCGGCAAAAACTAGCATATAATAGAAATCCAAAAACAAAAAAAGAATTAAACTAGTGGCAATTGTGGAACTCATTTCCCTCCAAGCCTCCCTCACCAGTTCTTGGCCAAGTTTAATGGCTGCAAGTTGATAGCTGCTTTTCTTGCCAGGGCTGCTCCCGCAGAAGACACAAATCCTTTTGAATTTCGATTTCACAAACTGCTGGCGTTGGATTTCCATAAGTGGAAAAGAGAAAGCCTCAAATCACTCTCCAAGTGCAAACAAATCTCTCTCTCTGTCTCTCTCTCTCTCTCTCAAACTGCTTTGACTCTCGAATGTCCGACACCCAAATGCCTTTGGGGGCTTGGCCTTTTAAATAAAAGAAGAGGGAAGAGATTGACCTTAGAATGAGCTTCTTTTTCACTCTTCATAAAATAAATTTATTTAAATTATCCCCTCTCTAGTCTGGACTGGATAATGGTTTGTTTGTTTCCTACAAGAACAGAGGAATACTTACCATAAGAACAGGGAATATGATATTGGCACTCCCTTCTTTTAGTTCTGACACTCCTATGTTTTACACTTGCATTACCCATGGATAAAAAGTGCAGCCGCATATATGAAGCTCTCACATATATGGGAATTGGAGAAGGATCATACCACAAAAGATGTATAATATGCAGTCTTACCTTACATTTTGCAAGAAGTTATTTTTACGTCTTGAATCTGTGACCATAAAACCACATGGGGACAACTCAACAATTGCTTTGCCGACAAATGCCGGTATTATATGTGATTACCTTCACACTCCAAAAATAGTTGAACCACACATCAAATATTGAAACCATATATGAAAAGGCTTAGAGTAATCCAACGATGACTATGTTTTGATGTGAGACTCATCCACGGGCGCACTTGAGATTGACGGTTTGAATCCTGGGATCTAGTGGGTCCCACTTGCACTTTTCCCCCTCTCATATATGAAAATAAATATCCGCATTCATGACATAAGAACTTGTTTTATGACTATATATACATATGATTGATAATGAAAAAGGGTGCACTGAAGCGCACTCAATTGTAATTGTAAGAATGAGTCTCAATCGTGAAAGTCGCAGGTTTAAAACTACTCGTGTGAGTGCCCGTATTCTATATAAGCAGGGTAGTTAAAGGGCCCGACCAGCAATACTCATATTGTGCAGTTTATGTGATTATGCCGGATCATTTCATATGCCAGATCATCCATACAGCCATTTTACCCAGTTGGAAGTAAGGATCATGCAATTGAACATTTATAGAACACTTTCTATCTAGACACTACCGCAAAGATGGAGAGTTTGTGTTGGCGCACTTGGCAGAGTTGGTAAGTCGAGTTTTCTATATCACAGCCGAGAGCTCCGGCATACAAATCTACACCGTTATAGGTGCATGAAATTCCCGCTTATGCAGAGTTTAGAGAAGGAACTGATCACAAAAGATTTACATTGTTGGAGAAGAATAAATGAACGAATCATGCCATGCATGTCAGTCCCAATTGTATCTGATAATTGAATGATTGAGACTTTTGGTTCATGACCCATCCACTGTACAGTTCAACAAATAAATGGTTTTTTCTCCTCCAAAGTGCTAGGCACTACTTATATCCATTTTGGGTTGAAATACTAGTAATCGTTGCTGGAACATTTACTTCTACAAGTACATGCGGTGGTAGAAATATACTAAAAAAGATCGAGAGGGGCGTATCTCTTTCCTCCTGTATAAGCGAGGAATCCATTATTACATAAGGAATTGTAGTATACTTTCCTGCAAAATTCACTGTTATAGAGACGAGTAAGAACTAGGTAAATGATGTTTTGATTTAAGAGTGGATGCGAGCGATTTGTTTTATAATTCTTCTCTTGTAGTGAGATTAATTACCTTGCAGAAGCATATTTCAGGAGCAACGGTAGAGTTGTCGTCATGTGATCTTGAGGTCACGGGTTCAAGGTGTAGGAATAGTCTCTTGCAAAATGCAAGGTAAGGCTGTGTACTATTGACCCTTGTGGTCCAATTCGTGCACCTGAGCTGCCCTTTCTAAGCATATTTCAGGCTTTAAAGCAAGTGCATGAAGATCTGAACGCTTGAAAGGTGCAGACTACATTGACGAGTGATTACATGAATTTGAGTAGTTACCAGTGTACTAAACTTGCCTCCGGACTTGATTAATTTTAATAGCCATTTTCTATTTGTAAAATACTTCTATGAGTTCGGAGTCTCTGACTGATGAAGTTTAGGATGCCAATATACCGAGCCAACCCGTACCTACCGGTTCAGGGGCAGATACTGACCCTAACCACACTAACATACAAGATCAACTTTAGTGTAATAAACTTAAAGCAGACTGTTTTGGACCTTTGGACGATTCTGATATCGACCGAAGCTGACTGACCCTTGACAGTTTACCTCCTAACTTTTAACCATAAAACTAAAGGCTCAACCCAACAAACTAGGACCCTGTGAAACCCGCCCCATTATCATCCATAGAGAAGTTTAGGGCCGGATGATTTCGCCCGTTGGGCCAACAAAAGAAACTAAATGCATCAATTTCATATCTAAGGAAATGACATAATTCTGGCTTATTCTAATGCTGCTGCTCTTTTGCTATTCTTCTTTCTAATTAACTGCAATAACTACCAGCAGGACAGCAACCATACAAAGAGGACTATCATTATCAAGATTAGGAATCAGAGAAATTATCTCCAATCTAATATCAGGCTCTAAATCTAATTGTTTCCGGCCATGCCATGTTAGTTGCCGCATGCAAAGATTCCACATCTTCAAAAAGGTGAGTTTGTCCCTTACATTTTAAATAAAAACCATGCAGTTTATCAATTCCAAACTTGGGATACAATAGAGTACTGTATACATGGACATAATTGTACTCCGAATTTGAGAATAATCTGCAAAGAAAATTTCTCAGAAAGTAGGAAGTTCTTGAAGGAATTCAGTAAACTTCCTGGTTCAAGCGCTAGGCCAAGTACCCAGCATCGCAACAACTGCATGCAGCCTCAAATCCACTCACCATTTCCGAAAAAAGAAAACAGGAAATTCTGGAAGAGACAAATGCATTTATGCGTACAGTAAGTATATTTGTTTGCAGATATACATTTTTTGGTTTTTTGGAATGTTTAACGTGTGCACTGCTAGCAGTCTCTAACCATGGTTCCTCAGGAGAGATCCTCTTTAATTCTTGTCCCACTGCGGTAGAAGGTCTTTGCTTTGTAGATATAATTATTTGTAGAAAACATCAAAACAGCACGGGAGAGGCATTAGATATATATCTTGAGAAGTTCTTCAAGCACTTCCTGTCTGCACTCTACTTACTATTTTAACTTTGAGCTAAAACAGCTTAGAAATAAATATACCTTGAGAAGTTCTGTCCAAGAGACTTAGTACGTAAAAGAAGATGAAACAACCACAAGATATAATTCCGAAAGAGCTAGTGCAGTGAAGTTGAGCTTAGTTCTGTTGCAGGTTATATGCTATTTTGCACGGTGTTTACAGCTTTACATTTAGTGCTTGAGAGCTCCTTTCGTGTTATATTTCTTGGGGGTTTTCTGGCTACTTCTATATATGTCCCGATTAATGCAACTCTCTCTCTCTCTCTCTCTCTCTCTCTCTCTCTCTCTCTCTCTCTCTCTCTCTCTCTCTCTCTATATATATATATATATATATATATATATATATATGTATATGTATATTTATATGTGTGTGGATGTGGATGTATGTATTCAACAATCATAAAATGAGCATCATAACTGAAACAAGGGAAACATAAAAATGGAAAGCTGATCTTTTATTTTATCTGTAATATTTTGGGTTGGATGAAAACAAATCCAAGTTGTTAATTACCATATGAAAAGCTTCCACATCTTCAAGAAGGTGTATCTTGTCCTCTTCATTTTAAATAAAGCATGCAATTAGTAAATAACAAAGTGGGACATAATAAACTACATTCAATCTATCAGATCGACCATAGTTAAAAGTTTTCAGATTCAGGAATAATGCAGCCTGGCAAATAAGTTTCCATTGATATGTGGATATTTACCATTGAGATACTTAATCTCGAGAGCATGTAATAAGAGTAAACTGTATTTCATCAATATGTTTGGATCGAATTTCCTAACATTGGATATCTCATAGTCTGTACAGATAATATACGTATAAGAAGTTGATTAATCGTTCAGGAGATTCACGTATAATTAGCAGAAGTTGTTTTCATCCTTATCTGGTGCCAATAATTCGAGCTCTTCTGGATGTAGCTGCGAGAATTTAAAGTGTAAACGGGACATCAAAAGTGAAGAGTTCCCCAAAAGGTGTAACCATGATGGACTAACAAAAATATTGATCCTGAGTAATGAAAATGACACTGGATTTGAATTATGACCCCACAATTTCGGCAATCAGACTAGTGGATTTCATGAACTAATTATTGGTGACCCAATGGCCTATTTCAATTCATGGTAACTGTCACAAGAGGTTAAGGCATGGAAAGTGTAACTACTTGCAGACATCTTAATCAGACCTAATCAGAATTAGTTCATTGAATGAGCAAGAACATTACAACATGGATTAGCCTTGTGACTGTGACAAGTTACATGGAACTAATCATTGTATAAGTGGCGTTAGGTAGCATAGAAAATTGTGCTCTACAAAAGGGTTTCCCTTTACAAAATTAAGATTAAAATAAGCTTGAGAGATGGCGTGTCCCAACCATGGGCCTCTGTTTAACTTAATTTAATCTAAGAAAGTAATGAAAGAGAAGAGATGGTATGATTAAATGCTTAATTGTATGATAAAAACAACAGCTTCTTCCATTTGCTTCTCTCTCTCTCTCTCTCTATCCCTCAAGAGTCTTCCAGTTATATAATAAATTTAATGATTCTAGAAAGGGCACGTAGTCCTTGTTGTGTTAATAGTAATTATTACGTAAGAAGCCATTTCACTGCTTACTAGTGCCTTTAATTCTAGAATGGTAACAGCTTTTAACAACTTAAAAAAGTCTAAGATGAAGAATGAAGTCATTCATGCAATACTAACTTAAGTGCAGAGTGGGTGGCACAATTAGCACATACAGACGGTTCAGGACTCAGATTTTCCTTCTTGCAGGATACTTTGAGACTCCTGAATTTGCCCAGAGTTGACACAGGACTGGACGAGGCTCGCCACCTTAACCCTTAATATTGGTTATTAGCTTCCCTTGCCCTTGGACACATTTCATGCTCACGGTTAGGCAAGGATATCCTGTTAAGGTTTTAAGTGGGCCAACTTGTCGTATGGGATGCAAGGAGGATCTCTAATATTGTGAGACATTAAATTTGTTTAAGGAATTTAACTTGGCGTGTTCTATCAGTCTTGGGGCTTTTAGCGTATTGGTCGATTTCTTAACATTCCATCTCACTAATGCTATAGTAGAGGAAGCAGTTTTGCCCAAGCCTTCGACGGAAATGAATCTTAGATCCTATGAATTCTACTATTGACCCTTGTGATCCGCTCCTTTTCCAAACTCTGCATGTGTAGGACCTTCGTGCACCGTGGTTGCCCATTTATTTGTTAAGGGATGATGTTTGTGGACCTTTTGTAGCTCGAACACTAGCTCTTTCCTCCTCCTTTATAAATTCTCTTTAGCCAAAAAATAAAGAAGAAGAAGAAGAAGAAGAAAAATGAAATGCTGTTGACCAGAAGGAGACTGTAGTTATCAATTTTGTTTTTATCTTTTTAATATTTATTTGGTAGTTGTCATTTTGTTTTTATCTTTTTAATGTTTTTCTGATAGGATCTTAAGAGGGGATTTAAGGAAATGAAGTCTATATTCCTAGTCCTATATCTCTCTTGTTGCATAGCTGATTTTCTTCATTTCGACATGGATTAAGATAATGTATGCTTTTAATTAATAAGAAGGGGATCCTTGGTGCAATGGTTGGGTTGTCACTATGTGACCTAGATGTTACGGGTTTGAGAAGTGGAAACTTGAGAAAAATAAGGCCATGTACTATAGGCCCTTTATGGTCCACCCCTTTCCTAGACCCTATCCATGGAAGTTTCGTGCACTGGGCTGTCCTTTTGTTTATTTATTTTTTATTAATAGATTGTGTGTCTTTTTCTGCTTCATTTAGATTAGATTGCTATCATTCCAAGCTCTCCTTTTCTGTCTCATCTTTCAGATTGCGTCTTGCACTTTGAGAAATGATAGCCCCAGCTGAATTACATCCCAATTATGAAGCAAAAACGCCATTATCACTTTAGGTAATCCGTCTGCTTCAAAATGAAAGGGCTGATCAGATAATTATCCATCGTAATCTTACTCTTATTGATTTTGACGCTCGGTCACCATGATTGGCTTGAATTTCAGATTGGGAAGAATTTTTGCATCTATGGTGGGGCCTATTGGATAAGGGTCTGATCATTGATGGATCCCACTGATACGGTTGGTGGCCTGGACAAAACTCTCATTTCTCACAAGGGCATCTATCACTGCAAAATGAACAAGTAGTAAACCATAACCTGTTTGGCTTAGTATTATACTTAAACATGATGATCAAGTTCTTAAACATGCCGCCAGTCACATGTAAGGCTTCTAAGAATTTGGCAAATTTTGTAAATTTTGTATTTATAATATAAATTAGTCAAGCTCAATTCTTATATTTGAGAGGGATGGGAGGGTCACATTTTTACATAATTAATTAAGTGTATTTTGAAATCCGTACTCTCCCTCAATAGAAAACAATCTAAGAAGTTGTAATCATATTAAATTAATGAGGTTATAACATACCTTTGCAAATACCTTTTTTGCAACATTTGCATAAAAAGCTAATTAATGGGTAATTATTTGTTATAAGTACTCTAACTCCACCTAGATTGGCAAAATTTGTCTGCCCAGGTGTGTGAAACCCATTTTATTACTCAAAATTTTCAAATGTAGGTTATTCTGATTAAGCTGTGAATCTCATTTACCAAGGTTTCAATTTTGCATCGTGTCATAGCTAATCTTGTCTTTCCAAACTTGTACATAGTTGGGACCTTTTCAAAGGACAAAAAGAAAGAAAAACTTACAAGTTAACGACTTAAACTTCATAATAACCAACAGCATCTTCCCGGCTTCACTCTATCTTACGAATTTATGAGCAGAGAATTTCACTGCAGAAATTCAATTCTTGTCTTATAATGGGAATGGTCTACTTCTATATGTCGGGAGAATTGAACTCTCACCTAGCCATCTTCACTTTGGCAAGACCCACAGAAATTGTTAAATGAATTATACAGATTTAACTTCCTGGAATTTGATTCTTACTTACAGGTCGATTCGAAGTGCTTACGGAAGCCATCCATCACATCGTTTGCCATTGAGTAGTTGATCTTTTGATGACAAGGTTAAGTTGCCAACATATTCATGAACCAACGTGTGAGGGAAAGCAGTTGCATCCACTTTTCAGCTTTTCTGATTTAGCCATGGGTCCAATTGTTTCTTTAATCACACGCCAAGTGCTTCTAGTAGATCCAGCTATCCAGAACCGATTTGGGGACCCAACAATGTGGCTCCGCCTTGCAGTAGCATCTGTGGGGCTAGTACAACATGGTACTGGTACGATGGCTTGGAAAGAGGGTTCCATACAACCAAAGTTGGCAGATAACGGACAAGCGATCCCAATTATTGTAGAGACGTTCGATCACATCAGAAGTTCTTCTCCATGGAGTAAAACCTAGGTGTCAGCAGCAGCTCTAACTTCTTTCTTGGGACCTTCACTGCGAAAGGATAGGAGAACCCAGTCAGCCCGCCATCTATAAACGCTATAGGTGGTGGTGGCCCCTGCCTTTTCTACAAGTAATGAATAGGGAGACCATCAATATCAAGTGGTATGTTCACATTTTTATTGTGAAACAGAGATACTACAAATAATTGGAAAAAAATTATCGGCCAACCACCATTTGCAGGTTCCTGTGACGGTGCACGTTCGAGTAGACCCAGAACTTCAGAAGTTAGTCCCAGGAAAAATGTAGTTGTATATCTCAGGGGTGGCTAGCTAGCTTTAAACTTTAGCTTGAAAATGGCTAAAGGCTAGTTTTACTCACTTGCAGATGTTCATGAAGACTCAAAGTCGGTGTCTTCAGTTCTCCCGAGTGCTTAGCCAAGGAAGCAACCACCATCAGTGCTCCTAAAGAAGTAGTTTCTAGTTCACCTGGTTTTGTTTCAATTTACTTTGGGAGATGTTGATAGGCAACCTGTAGGAAGCACTATTTGATCTACATCAAGCTTAGGATTGCAATAAAACACTTTCCATTGCTTTCTGTTTCGTACAACCTACTATGAGTTGTAGTATAAATGAGCCAAACAAGTGGGTGCCGTATACCAGCCTCAAGAGGAGATGTATACCAAAGATTACGTTGAAAAAGTGTGTACTGTCTAATATATATGCATTCCCGCCCATCTGCAGCCTGCCACGCCTTCCAAGGTCCTTCCTGCCTGCTTTATGGGAATTTATGTCCCGAAAATGAGCCTTTGACGACCTTCATTCATTTTACTCTGGTGACCTATGTCACAAGATTAATCTTACCCACATGTTACGTGACTACTTTGAGCCCTACATAATAGTAAAGTTGTCGTTGTATAACCTTGAGGTCATGGGTTCAAGGTGTGAAAACAGCATCTTGCAAAGATGCAAGGTAAGACTGCATACTATAGACCTTTGTGATCCGCCCCTTCTTCGAACCTATGCAGGAGCTTCATGCACCGGAGCTACCTTTTTTGTTATGTGGCTATTTTGATTCCAAGTGCCTACACTATAGAATAACACAAATAGATACTAAATAAACATTCTGATTAGGCACACATGTGTCATACTAATATGATCCCAGCTGTCGATCCTCTGGGGACCCCCATGAGAACTGCATGGCTAAACTCAATATGTTGATCTATCCCTCTTATCTCTGTCCTATAAATAAATTGACTAGTTCATTTTCAAGTGCTCTACAGGAATATATCTTTGTTATTCTATACTTGATACCCATTCTTAGGATGGAACCGAGAATAGTCGGAACCCTCAAGCCATGGGCTGATTGATTGCCGTTCAGAAAAAACTCATGACCTTTTGATTCCTAAGCCACTCGGCTAAGTGCAGGCGCTCAAGTGCTCTATCTTTTGTCAAAAAGCTGGACAGACCACCTACAAACAGCCTTAAACCAGTGACCTACCACTGGAGAAGCTCTTTCTTGTGCCACTAACCTTGCTTTCAAGTAGTGTAGCTCTGAGTGCTTCATCATCTAAGCATTTTCTCAGGCAATGCCATCTGTATGAAGCACCCCTCATTGTCTTCTTCTTCTTCATTTTTTTTTTCTTCTGGTGAAAGGAGAAATTAGATGGCTAGAATAAGAGTGCTGCAGAATTCTTGGCGTACACTTTGCCTTACAGTCCCACAAAAGCAAACTGGAGAATAAGTCAGGAGGGATGTCGAGCCATGCAGACAGTCCCTCGAGTTCAGCAGCAAATGTGGCCAAGGCATCAGCCACTCTGTTCCCGTCCCTCACTTTTACTGTATCATACAACATTTGGTTTGTCACAAGCCCAAACAGGAGGGAAATTAGACTCCAGAATAGTCTCTTTGTGGACATCTGAATTCACACGTGCCTGCCAGTTTATTAGGGAAGTGACCATCTTTTGATGATGTCCAGCTTGGTTCCTCTAAATTGTTGGAGGTCCCTTCAATTTTTTATTTGATAGTTGTTGTTGTTGTTGCTCGTGCTGATGCTACAGTTTCTATTGCTGCTATTTTTATATATTTTATTTTGTTTAAATAATTCGTGGAAGCTGTACCAAGAACGCCAATGGTCTCACCTCATTCTTCGCTTGTAATTCATGTCAATAATTTAATAATGTAGCTTTTCTTAGCCATAATTGAAAAATGGACCGTATTCTTCCACTGCATGCTTTCTCTAACAGCATAAATAATTTATTTTATTATCATGTTATGTATTTGACCACGACGAGTTGTTCTAATCCACCATTTTAGTGAATGAGCTGGTGATGAAGGCTGTTGTTTTCTACGCATGGGTCGTGAAAATTTTCTTTTAACAATAAATATATGTATTAATGATGACGACGACGGTGGTGGTGATAATGATGATTTTAGAGGAGTTAATATGTTTGTATTTTATGGTTTATGAGCTACAAAATTCATATAACCGAAGGTCTTGATGATGATGATCTTTTACGATCAGACAATGGGCATCTCTCTATTTCTCTTTATCAAAATCATCTCACTTAGCTTTGGCATCGTCCTTGTCCCTATCACCTACCCAAAACTCCGAATGTTCATCTCCACTCTGTCGAAGATGACGGTGATAATTAAAGAGCTTATGTTTCTGTTGAGTATAAACTTTTGACTTGAAACAACAATGTTTCTCTGTTTGAGTAGCCAAGGTAAAAACACAAAGAAGTTATGTAAGTTGGCATGGAAAATATATGTATGTATGTACGTTGACTTGATGTTTTATTTCTTTAGTGCTCTCTCTCTCTCTCTCTCAGTTTTAAGAATATGAAAGTGAGGCTAGTCGAGTTTATTTTAAGCAACCTGTTGATGACTAGAAAAAACTTGAGAGGAACTTTTAATGAAAGTCAGTGAATTGGAACAAATATATGAAATTTTCTTTTACTTTTGGGTCCTAAAAATCCTTGCAAGGAATTCATGGTCCAATATGATGACTCAAACCATTCGGCTGTTGAATCTTCATTAGGTCAGAGCCAAAATGCCTTCTCCATATCAAGGCCGCTGCTGTTCTCTACTGTAAAATAGATAGCTGAGAAAGTTGAGAAAATAATGATAACAATCTCCTTGACCAGATGGGGTTAGGATTGTCTAGATGTTGGGAATGTCGATCCATACCTATATATGATCTAGCAGATGAGTGGTCTCTATCACCAAACACTAGCCCATGAGGACATTTGGCTTCTGATGTGAACTTGTTTTATTTGACACGGAAAATTCCTTTATAATCTCATCTTTAGAACAGATTCCCTTATTTTCTAAAGAAGTTCAAGGGAAGATACCACCGTTGTTGTCAACGTATTATCCGGGTCCTAGAAACCTAACTTGTCATTACAATCTAACTAGTGACATTGAGCGGGACTTGTAACCATCTAGCGCAACAATCAGCCACCATAAAGTGCCGCCTAAGTGGACCAACATTATGGACAAAAGTCACACCACTTTGGCGTCTCTTTCATGAAAGGGATGTCAATGGGCTGGCTTTGGTCAGCCCAAATTAGTTGGTGCAAGCCCACATTATGACATATATGGGGAACGTATGGACCTGTGAGTATTTGTTGGGATGTAGAGTCCAACAATGACAATCTACATCAAGGAACATCTTTACGGCAAGACTTACATAATCTTGTTTTGAAAGAGTAAGCCTGCTTATTATAGACCCTTTAATGTCTGTCCTTTATCTGGACCTGGCATATGGCAGAGCTTTATTCACCGGGCTGTACCTTTCATGTGATGCTCGCCAGAGACGATTCTTTGCTAATTATCTTGAATAATCCGACATAATTGTATAAGCCGGATAACATAAACGCGGCCCTCAGCAGTAACTGGGCACTTATCAGTATTTGGGCTTGGATTGCCCAACTGGATTGAATTTTATTAGCCTTGCCAATTGGGCCTCTACACATGGATCACTAAGATCAAACCCACTGGGTTATTTGTTTTTATTTTTCTTGATTGTAGAGCAGGCGCTCCGCTAGGGTTGTTTTCTAATCCCTCCTTCATTCTCTATCCTTGTTACAACCAACCTCAAAAATGAGTGAATCATTCCCTCCTCTATCTTTGCTTTCTTCTGGGTCAAGGGACAGCAGCCCGCAATCTAGTGTTTGTAGTAATCAGCAAGAAATTCTCTTGTTGCAGACCTCCATCAAAATCTGGGCCCCGCATAACCTTTTAGCAGGCTTGATCCTCTCATCTGCGCAATCAAACTCTCCAGAACCAATCAGTGTTCAACATTATCTGATTCCTCACACTCTTAAGAAGATTACACCACCAGAATGCGAGCCCACGCGGTAAACCAACCTGATCAACTAACAGCTGGGCATTCCGAGTGATTTCTTCCGATCAGCCAACAAATGATGCCTACATGTGCAACCATTTTAACCGCCTGCTCCCCAATAGCAGAGTCCTGCTCCCTATGCATAAAACATGATACATTTATTATCGGCTCACTCTCTCACTCTACCAGAAAATAGAAAGAAAGTACAAATAAAAAGAGAAGACTAAGATGGAGTCAGAGGGTAATTAAAGAAGAGAAGGTAGAGGCAGGGATGTGCATTAAGAGTCTTATTTCTTACATCTCCCAGAACTTCGTAATGGCTCCAAAACTGCAAATAAAAGCAAAGCTGGCTTACTGAAGATTGGGTCCGTAACACATGAGCAGAACTGGGGAGGAGCCTTTCTGGTTCTGTATTCTTGGAACATTCAGTAGCAGTAACTTTGAGAACATGATACTATGCTGCCCCTCTGCAAATGATCACTAGTTTGGAGTTCCTGAAGAGCTTCAACCAAAATCGACTCTAGTAGAGTGAAACATATTAAAAACAATGCTACTAGTTGATTCAGTTCCCTAAACATCTTTGCTGCTGAAATGCCTCAAACTTTTCTTTCCCTTCCTCTGCCCACATAATAACGGAAAACTTGATTCTGCAAACAGCGATCTGAATGCTTTAGCAGGCACCAGAGAATTTCTTTTATTCTTTACTCTCCAACAAACCAAATATAGAGTTATTTGCCAAAGGTTTGTCCTCTCACCATTTAAGCCTCTTCACAGTCCCACAAAGAACTTCATAACTACTTAGTGGATTACTCGGAGGATAAAAAGTATTTACGAACAAATGCACAAGTTTATGGACTGATCGGCAATGGAGCAAAGTGTATTGCTTTGAAACTGTAGAAATTAGACAAAAATGGAAGTAGCATTTTAAAAAATTGTTGAAAAGCAACTCCATTTGCAACTTTTAATTTGTTGAGATGTCCAACATCTTTACCATTGCTATTCTCATTCAGAAGCTCCCTGAAGTGATGAGAAACCTTTTTTCATATTGACTTCTAATCTGGTGTATCTGCAGGACATCAAGGGTGTTAATGGTGTATCGCGAAACAATTGCAGCGGACGTTGTACCATCAGTGGAAGTCCTCTCACAAGTTCCAGGATGCCTGCAGTTTCCCCTCGAAACTTCATAAAGAAATAGACTTGTTGAGAATCTAGGAGTCAGTACCGATGCTTCAAGAAGGCCCAACTTGTATTCATTGCTAGATGGGTTTGGAGAATAAGACCCACGTTCTTTTTCTCTACTTGAGATTTGTGAGCAACAAGGAAATGATATCGTTTACCTTCCCTAAATTTGCCAGTTGTTTCCGATGTTGTATCGTTGCCACTGGAGACAAGTAGAAGATGTTGCTGCTTTCAGGAGGCTGCTTCACTTGGGATTGTTCCATGTGTCCATCAAAGAAAGTCGTATCACTGCTGATGAAAGAAAGTTAGACATTCCTGTTGTATAAATGAAAAGCGGAATGTTAGTGATTTTATGTTAATATTTAAAAGATTCTAGTTCTAAATTGCACAACCATAAAGACCTTTGATTTTTATATCTTGCATTTTCAAGTTGAGCTTTTCCTTGTACAGTTGTCACTCTGTTCTTCTCTGAAAGTTGCTTAAGCAGCTTTATGTATTTGGAGTATCCAGGCAACTATTAAAAAATTGAAGCTGCATTTTTTATCACTTCAGGAGTTTCTGAATCATAAAAATTGAATCTGCAATTTAGGGGCAATAAATATCAGCTTATACAATGTTATCATATTGTGCTAACATGTCCATCGCTTTCTTGGACGTCTCATCTATGTCATCTAGTCAGATTATCCCCTTGTATTTTTTTAGTAGCACTTAGTAGTGATCTAGTAGCAGCATGGTGCTGTTCTATCCAGAGGGAGTTAAACAGCTCAGTGAACGAGCTATTTTTATCCATGGCAAATTCAGCCAGTAAACAACTAGTACGTCAAGTTATTATTTTTTTCTAAAATTTGCTAAGGTAGTCATAGTCAATTTGATTTTGGCTTGTACGTGGCTGCATCAGTTTTCTGAACAATGTGTTTTGCATGTGATTTGTCCCTTTCATACTGCAATGTGTAATAGTGAAATGTGTTGTCTGCATTAGAGACATAGTAATCTAACACCTCCTTGGCCTTTGCGTGTGGAGTCACACTGATTGAAGTACTAAAGTTAACAGTTTGAGCATCCATCTGGGAACCTTGTGACTTCTAGCAGTCCAGGCTTCACGTTTTAGTAAGTCAATGAGCTGCTGGGGCCCTCTTTTCTGTTGGAAGATTTGCTGTTAGAAGATACCCATTAATATATCTCCAATGTCCATCCCTTACAATAAGACTTTCATGTGATAAGTGGCTGAGAAGAGTTGGGTTCTTGCTGCTATGTTTCAAGAATCTGTTGATTTCTTAAACACCAATCTTGGATTGAAACAAACATAGCAATTCAAATGGTTCCATGATTTGTAAGTTTTATTTGTCAGAAGACCAGAGGGATCTGATGATCTAGCAGTTATGACAGACAAAAACTCCCAATAGAGCAATCATTAAGATTCCAAATTTCAAGTAGAACAAGACAAGGGTGAAATATCACAGAAAGAAAGTGCGAGAGGTACCTGAGCATCGAGTAATTTTCAGATGGAAGATGATAAATCTGCAACCTTAAGTATTCGGGTTACAAATTGCAAGTAAGAAAATGGTTTACACAAACACTGCAAGGACCTTGGTTGGCAGATGGATTTAAATATCACTTCTTCTGCCATTAGCACTTGTACCTTTAACCATCCATAGGGACCAAGCATTGACCCTCTGGTGTTTCTTTTAGCTGGAAATCTGAGAGTAGGAGCCAAAAAGGATACCAATCAATGTTATAAATTACGGAAATGTATAGACTTAGGCATACATCTGTATAAAAGATGCACATTAGTGAGAAATTGTGTGTAATCTTGTTAATGCTTGTTTGCTGCATCCCTTTTCTACTCGTAACCTATGCCAGCCATGGGCAGCACCCTCGAATTTGCAATTATTTGTATTAAATATTAATCTGTCAACTGTCATCATAAAAATTTAGTTCAAATGCAGTAAAGAACTAATCTTTAATCACAAAACGTATTTCCTCTTCTAATGTTATGGAAGTCAAAATTTGCAAGGAATTGAAATAGTGAAGATTAAGCAATGGGATTCTTCTCATGCAAAGGAAGTGAAATCTCCTTGTGATAGGGAACAGCTGAAAATTGATTCTCTTGCACCACTAGTACTTGTTAATTGAGATACATACTAATGATGACTTATGAAAATCCTCCAATTACTCGTCATCGAGGATAAGAAAGGAAGATCATCAATAATAAGAAAAAAACTTCAGATCTGCATCGAGGTCTCAACAGAAACCAAAGACACCATCAAAGAGAAGGGATGAACAAAGTATTAGTTGTCAAGATACATCTTTCAATAATGACATGGGTGCGGCTTGCATTTTCAGCCTCTTAAGGGAGTCCACTCATGCATTAAAATGCCTGCAAGGACATATTGAATGTAACGAGGTACCTAAGCACCTATTACAGTAAAACTTCTCGTCTCATGTATGGTAATGTGGTTGTTAGCTAAAGAATGCAGATTATCTGAATCCCCCAGGTTTTTTTTTCTTACATTAGTCTTGCACAATATGATATTCTGATCTTTAATCTGTTTCTGCTTAAGTTTAGCATATATCACGAAATGCCATTATCAAAAGTGTGGGAAGAACATAAAACTAAATCTTTACCCTTGTCTTATTTTTTCTTTTCACTTTACATGCCTTTTTGTTTGAGACTGGCTTACATACTTAACTTCAACTACATGTTCTCGAGTTACTATTCAACCACGATTGCCTTTTCATGCTGTTCCAGTATTTCAGTTGAGTATTCGGTAGACTTCTTCTATCAATGAGTACAATATATGACTGACCATCCATGTTGTTGGAGTTGATTGCTGGTTACTAATTCCAGATGTTAAAACGTGTCAGGTGTATCTTGTAAAAGTTTTGAAAGATCCAAAGCGTCGGCCTGCAGCAGGTGGGCTCTATCAGCAGCAAGGCTTGACCTATTGTGGTTTCACTTCAACATGTGAAAAGTCACCAATAACTTGCAAAACAAGTTACTAGAAACTCACGAAAGGGTATAAATGAAAGCAGAAACAAAAGATGTGGAAATCAAAGCCATGTTTCATAAACATACGAGTCTGCAAGACTCTGCATACTTGCATGCTTCACAAATGTGTACGTCTCTCTGTCTGTATGTGTACATGTCATTTCCTTTTCTGAAAGTTTGTCATGCATATACATTGATATATTTAGGCAGCAGAAAGGTCAGTGTTCTAGTGAAGAGGGAAGCCACCTAGATATCTATATTATAATAAAATAATGAAAAATCCATAGTGGAGCAACCAGACAAACTGACCAGCATGGGAAGTATATTTTCACTGGGAGTGGAAGGGTATTCTCGGAATAATAAACTACGGTAGCAATATTTGTGTGTATCAGTGCCAGGAGGGTATCTCAAAAAAGAAAATTTCTGTGGCATAATTGTAAGTAAAGATATTTATGAAAGTAGCAGTGGCAGTGCAACATTTGACAACGGAATTTCACGGCCACTAAAGGTGAAAAATCTGCCAGTAAATGTTCCAGTAGTCTCACACGTGCCTGTGCACATGTTCGCAACTATTAAGGTATGTTTACAATTTTAAAGTTATTCTTTCAGGGTCGATTCCAACTAAATAACAAATGTTAATAAAGGTAGACTAGTACCTGCTATGTTGATATTACTTACCTAATACCAATGATTCAGTATCGTTCAGAAAAAACTTAAGGGCAGACCGGGTGCAGGACTGCATATGCCGGATTAGGGGAAGGAGAGGACCACAAGGGTTAATAGTACGAAGTCTTACCTTGCATTTTGTAAGAGGTTGTTTCCACGCCTTAAACCCGGGACCTCAAGGTTGCATGACGACAACTCTACCATTGTGCCAAGGCTCCCCTTGGTTCAGAAAAAACTTAACTGGAAAAATTTACCCTTTCGATTTCCTCCTTTCTGTTTGCTAATTTTAACACAAGTTTAGAGTGATGTGGTAACTTAAACTGAGCACAAAAACCTTTTGAGTAGACCCACTAGTCTCACTTACGCCAAAGTGATCTACTGTGCTGAATCCCAGCACTGATTAACATGACTTGTCATACCCTTTTGCTTGCATTATCAGTTCTCCTTCAGTTTTCTTTGGCTAAATGTCACTGAAGTCTTTTTCAAATGGGTGTAAGCGAGAAATATTGTTTTGGTCCGACATACATAATTGGTCTTATAATTAGATTGCATATACTTAATTGGTCCCACATACATAAAGGGATTGTCTAAGTTGTATTTAATATGTAGACCTACAAACAGGAGTCTCTTTAGAGGTTCATGTGAGTAGGCATCCAACATATTAATTTTTATGCATCTTATGCAATTGGATACATATATACAAAAATATGGGCCTTACTGAAGACAATCCTACCTCCACAATTTTCTGTGGACCTTTAACACGAAAGTTTGTCAAGGCTAGCAGGGTTAACAAACTCTCTTGAGACTCACCTTTGGATACTGTCTGATAAAAATGGGCACGTCTGACTGGTCAAGAATTTAAAATTTTAGGATCATCTGCAAAGGAAGCACCGCTTTTCGCTGAATGATCTGGCTAAGCAAACATTTGGTCCCACTTGCAGTCTTACATGATTTTGCAAGGGATTTTGGCTGGGGACCAGGAACATGTGCTCACATTTTTTTGGTACACAATTTTGAAGGTAACGATCAATGCAAAGATTTTTCATGTGGGTCCCGATGAATAATGAAGGTTCCTGGTATTTTACTGATAATTTTAAAGATAGCGCTCTCTCACAACCTCCTACATACTCAAGTGGTTAAAAGACGCAGAGACATGGGAGGTAGTATATTCACGTTTGTGTGAGTTGTGGAGAGAGAGAAGGATTAAGGCAGAGATCAGGAGAAAATTGGCACTTTTCACTTTTATAGGCGGTCGCAGAATTTGTAGGGGCGTTTGCTTCGCATATGGTATAGTTATCTCTGCTGCAACAAATGCACATTTCCACCAGGAGGGCCCATATATTTGATGGATGACTCTAGCCTAGTAAGCAAGCATAAAATCTTGCGCCTGTATTACCAAACTCGTCTTTACTTGCTTAAGGTTTTGCTTGTTTTTCCTTCGTTTATTGCTTTAGGCCGGAATGGCATTGGATGCGGAAGAAATGCTTGCCTTCAACTCGGTCGAGACTGGCCTTCGAAGCTACGATCATGACGATCAGTCTCAGGATAAATCCTAACAATCGTATCCGATCAAGAATTCGTGCTCTGTGTTTTTGTTTCCTAGTCTAAAAGAAGAAGGCATCTCTGATCACGGGTTCGAGGCAGTGCTTCCTATTAGGAGATGTAGGGCAGGGTGCTTGCACACTGAGGTTAGAGTATGCAGTATTCAAAGCCTGGCATCCATGCAAAAGCTCTGATGCATTATGAGATCAGGCTGGAATCAGCATTACAGAGCTCCAATAGAGTTGTCAGCAGATCAACAAGCCTAATTGTGGCTTAGGTGTTTTCCGTTTGGGCTAAAATGTGATAATTTGACAAGAAAACCTGAGAAGGTAATTATTCAAATTGTGACTTATCTTCTTATCTATTATCAGCTTAGAGACCTACCAACTCCGATAACTTGGTGATTCAACGGAACTCCAGGAATTTGGACCGAGTATCAACTTTTACCGTGTCGTATTTGGACACCAGAATCTCGTTTATTATCTTGTAACTTTATTTCGGATGAAAATACAAGGGCATTGATTTCTGCCAACAGCCCATTGTTAAACAATATAAAATTTCTAAATTATTCATCTCTACAATTTCGCCCGGCAACCTTCCACACAATCGCCAAATATCAACTGCGCTTAAATTTCCCTGCGACAGAACTAGCGGCTTCTCTGAAGCTCAAGGAGTTGGTAATTGACTTTGAGGTTGAAACAGATGCCACAAAATGTAAGGCGAAAACCTGGATCTTGTTAATGATATGATCAACCTGCTCTCGAACACATGTTACATTTACTCGCAAATTTTATTGCGGTGATTTTTGTAACGCCTTATAAATCTCAGACAATATTTATCGAATAACTTGACCTAGACTAAAGAATGCAAGAAGACAACACTAGCTCTAACTATTGTACAACAATTAGTCTGCAGCTAAGACCGCTGTTTCAGCATGACACAAGCTAGTAGCGGCCATAGCCAGGAGGCGGCGGTGGTGGTCTACGACTTCTACCTCCATCCAAAGCTGAATAACGATTGGGCACTTGCTGAGGGTCGGAATGGGGATACCCTGTAACTACAGCAGTCTGATTTGCCCCCCGACCCCCGTACTGACTGACCTGCTGGGCCCACTGACCTGCTCCATAAGCATCATAACTACCGTATCCGTCAGCATATCCACTTCTCGACTGAACATAACCTCCTCCCGCAGTTTGTATGGCAGGTCTTTGGTAGGGGAAACTACCAGTTTGATGTGAACTGGGGTAGCGATTGGTGGGACTTCTTGGTTCACGCTGCCAATGGTTAGCTTCATATCGAGGATCGGCTGATCGTCCATATAAAGGATGTTCTGATCTATCATAAGGATGATGCGGATTTTGGGGGGCATAAAACTGCCCATAAGCATGAGTTGGATGGTTTCGGACACAATGATGTGATAACCTGCCATCATGCCCAGAGTACTCTGGTCTAGATGCAGTTCTGTGATCCTGGCTGTGGTGTCTTCCATTTGGATAATAAGATCCACCATCATCAGGTGGAGCATACATCTGTCGAACGCCATTCCGGTCCATCGGAAACTGGAGACTGTTGACAACCAGCCGATGAGCTGCCTCTCCAAGCTGTCGACCTGAAATGTTTCCAGGAGGATTTTGCCTGAAATCGGAAGCAGAAATCAGAACATGTGAGGCGTGGTTGTAATACTATCACATTTAAATTTGCAAAAGTAACAAGTGGATTCTTTATGACAACTAATAGTTTCAAAATGAAGAGACTAGTTAACAAAAAGAACGTGGATCTCCCTCCTTCCATCAATGCCAACGTGCACACACACCGTCTTTTTATATATGAAGTGTGCTTGCATTTGGGGTTTTATGTAGCCTTTGCATGTCACAGAAAAGAACAAGTGCTGTAAGAACATTTTCCTCTCCCACAACATCAACTTTCATAGCTACAAAATAACTGAGCTAGTACCTTCCATTCTCCCATGGCTTCCTCCCAGTATCTTCATGCCACAGGACTGGTGCCGGCTTTAAATCTCCAATCGTGACAATCTGCAATGAGGACACCACAAGAGTAAGCGATGCAACTTTATAACAAAGCATTACAAAGTTGCACGGGTTGTGAGGTAACTAACTTTTCAGACAGTGATTTCGAAGTAATGCAGAGAGACCAAGAGTTCAAGATCTGTGATTAGGAAAATATCCCATGGAAAGCGCCAAAAATGAAATGCAAAGGCACCAGTCTATTACATACCCTAAAGTGTAAATATGGTATATATAATATATATGTTCACATATAAAATATGGTTGTAAATATCGTTACTCATCAGTGACATTTTGCCAATTTCTCAATATCGGTTTGAAAACTGATACATCTAAAACTCGTTATATCATATCAGCCAAAAATATCATTTTATGTTAAGATATCAACTATATATAGCTATCATCAATATTGTGATATTTTGGCACAATATTTGTAATGATATTTGTAGTGATAAAAAGGGCAGTTAAGTAACCCACTTTCATAAACAACGAAATGGGTTTTCTGTCATTGGAAACCAAAAATATAGGGCTCTTGTTGAAAGGAAGAAAGAGGCAAAGAAGATATCTGCAACCCTTTCAAAACCTCAATCTCTGCCTGGAAAAAGAGAAAATTAGGATCCTCATCTGATTGACCACATGGGCCGGTGTTTTATTGAATATCAGCAATTTGTGGTAGGACATCAAAATATTTTTGAAGAAATCAACTGACATAAAGAAAAAATAGACCACATACATTTTAAAGGTTGGATGGGAAATGGGTTTTCCTTTGAAACAAGAAAGAGGTAAGTTGCCATTTATTTTCTGTATTTTTTATTCCCACATGATTCTATTTTCTGGTCTTTTTTACAAATTTTTGTTCTTGGTTTCTAGTTTTTGTGGTCCTTAATTTCTTCCTCTCTAATTATAAACGGGAAGATCATCTCTTACTGATTTTTTTGTCACTTTAACCCATTCCATTCTGTTGGTAACCCATTCACTTGTATCTGGTCTCCTTTGGCAGCACAGCAATTAGTAATTGCTCGTGTATTTGGTTTCTGTTGGTAAGATGGTAATCCACTACATTATCTGCTTTGACAATTTTTTTATCACATGTTTCACTGGAGTGCCAAATACAAACAAGATAAAAACAGTAAGAGATGACCAAAAAACTTGTAGTTTCTTGTTTAAAACCATTCTGTAGATCATCTCTTACTGATTTTTCTCGTTTTAGTCCATTCCCTCTCATCGATCTCTTGCTGTTTTTTCTGTTTTCATCCACTCCTGTTGTTGATTTCGTACTGTTTTTAGTGTGTTTTATGTTGTTAAATTCATTAAACTAGATGCAGTGTTTGAAGGTTCCTTTCCATTAAAGCAATATAAGCATTTCTTGGACATTGCTTTCTGATTTCCCTTCTTTCGAGGAAATTTTTACTGTTGGACAAGATGACATACTGTTAGGTAATTGTTGTATAAGGAGTAAGAAGGATAAGGACAGTGGAAGTGGAACAGGCGGAGTAGAAAGTAAAGCGAGATCACCTTGTGGGAGTAGAAGCAACCCTCTGAATGTGAGTGTTTCTACTATTAATGCTAGAGGTAGAAGTCTTTATGCTGCATGGGAACATTCTAAGCAAGTTGATTATGGCTTGCCAACTGGGTAGATAGTTTGCTTGCACTGTGAAAAAACCCTTAAGTTAGGAGGGATGACTCACCTAAAGCACCATTTGGTTAAAACAGGGAAAGATGTGACTGCAAGAAATTGGACAATGGAACCTAAATTTGTTTGAACCAACTATAGATGAATGTAGCCCTGGATAAGCGAATAAGATCCAATGTGAGGGACCAGGTGGAAAGGGTTTATGATCAGCCTAGAGATGAAGTGGAGCATGGCAAAACGGGGAGAAATGAGGCCAACATAGATCTGAGGAGGAAGAGGGTAAGAAAAGCTGCGGGGTTTAATAGGTTTTTTCTCCCATGTAACACTCCAAGAGCACAACCTAGAAATGGAAGTGTTTTGGCCAGCAAATATGATAAGGAGAAGGTTGCTTTGGGTGTGGCCATTTGGCGGTACAACACTTGCACCAGCTTCAATGCTATCAACTCCGCTTACTACAAGAACAAGTTTGAGGAAGTAGCCAAAATTGGACCAAGATATAAGCCCCCCCTCATATCATGACTTGGGAGGGAACTTTTGATTACCTTAAAAGGGGACCTCAATTTATGGTTGGATGAGGTGAAAGATGGGTAAGATGAGCACTGAGTGCTCCATAATGGCAGATGAATGGACAGATAGAAGGGGCCATCAATTTATCAATTTACCTAGAGGGACCATCTTTCTCAAAAGTGTAGATGCCAGTGGAGAGAAGATGAATCTCTCTTTAAGGATGTAGTGGAGTCAGTGTTAGAAGATCTTGAAGATGAAGATTTGTTTCCAGATAAAACTACTGAAAGGGCAAGAGGAATAACAAAATTTATCAACAATTAGTGTACTTGCTACATATGATGAAGACCGAATACACAAAGGAAGATGTTTTGTGTAGGGGTAGGGTGACAAGGTTTGCAACCAACTTTTTGAGTGTGCAAAGCCTTTTGCTGCATAGGCAGGCATTATTAGCAATGTTTATATCTAAAGAATACCACGATAGCATATTTGGAAAACAACCCACTGCTCCTACGAAAGTAGTTCAAACGTTGTTAGACACTGAGCTCTGGAAATATTGCTATATAAGCCTGTAGTGTGAGTTCTCAGATTGACCGACAAGCAAGAAAAGGCTTCAGTAGGGCTTTTACATGAGCAAGTGGACAAGGCAATGCCAAGGGAGAGAAGAAGAGAATATAGTGGAGTCAGTGGGTGAAGAAAATGTAATTCAATTCATAATTGACATGAGGCAAGTTACAAGAAGACAGGGACTGATTTAATGAAAGAAGTTAAGCATTTGTATTGGTCACCATGTGCCGCACATTCCATTGAATGGATGTTAGAAGATCTTGAAGACAAAGATTTGTTTCCAGATAAAACTATTGAAAGGGCAAGAGGAATAACAAAATTTATCAACAATCACTCATACTTGCTACATAAGATGAGGACCAAGTACAGAAAGGAAAATGTTTGTGTAGGGCTGGGATGCCAAGGTTTGCAACCAACTTAGTACGCAAAGCCATTTACTACATAGGCAGGCATTAATATCAATTTTTATATCTAAAGAATACTATGATAATAGATTTGGAAAACAACCCACTGCTGCTTCTACAAAAGTGGTTCAAACATTGTTAGATACTGAGTTCTAGAAATACTGCTATATGAGCCTCTAGTGAGAGTGCTCAGATTGACAGACAAGCAAGAAGAGCCTTCCATAGGCCTTTTATATGCGGGAGTGGACAAGGCAATGGAAAGCATGGGGATTGATTGCAAGGAAAGGTGTCAGAGTACAAGCCTGTAAGGGAAATGAATGATGGAAGATCGACATTCAGTTACATCAGCCTCTCCATGCAGCAGCATATTACTTGAATTTCTCGTTATAATTTGACCCCTTTCTCAAGACACATGGCAGTTCAGAGCTGCATGAACAAAGCCATTCAAATGCTTGTTCAGAGCATAGTTGAGAAGAGACTACTAATGACAGTTCAGCCTCTTATCTAGATGCTTCTGAAAGTTTGGCAGTTACTGGGCACAAGACTGTCAAAAAACGACGTCTTCATGTGACTTTTGTTAACTTATTTATTATGGAAGTTCTTCATTGTTAACAAGGTTTTGATCTTCTACTTGATTACCTAAAAAGGGCAGCCCCGATGCACGAAGCTCCCACCTATGTGGGGTCCAGGGAAGGGGCGGACCACAAGGGCCTATAGTAGGCAGCCTTACCTTGCATTTTGCAAGAGGCTGATTCCACGTTCTACTTGATTACCTGATGTGTTCAAATTGGTTGTTATAGTTGCATGGTGGCAACCATTTGGGCACAAGTTCCCTAAATTGCAAAGATTCACCATTTGCATCTTGAGCCAATGCATTATTGCTTTGGGGTGTGAGAGGAATTGGAGCACCTTCAAGAGCATCCACACAACAAAGAGGAATAGACTACAGATATCCTAGGCTTAATGATCTAGTCTTTGGCTTTTATAGCTGCCAATTCCGTTCTTGAGGTGTTTTATTTTGTCTACTAGAACGGAACATACAGGTATTTCAATTGTTCCAGCATTTTATTCCTAACAAAATTTTCAGAACTATAAAATTAAAATTCTTAAAAATGGTGTAAATATCAATCTTTATGTGATCTAATTTACATATTATGGGTGTTTTTATCATTTAGAAGGCTTGACGAACAAATGAATAAAAGTCAAAAGTAATAAAAGGTAGGAATGGAACAAAATTTCCTACTTTATTATGAATTTTTGGCAAAATATCATAAAAATCATGATGTATCATGATAAATCGTCAAAATATTGCCAAAATATCACAGTACAGACTGATACAGTGAGTTTTGACAGCATTTTGGATCCCTTTTTGGGACTGGAACGTAATGATTCATCAAATCCGGCCAGAATGGAATGAATGGTTTTGACAGCTGTGTTGTCCACTGCAACTTGAAATTCAGGGAGAGGTAAACTTGATCTTTATAGTTCATATATCTAATCCCATTACTTGTTAGATATTTAAATTCTTAGCTCTGTTACTAATTGCATAGCCAACTATAGGAACATAGAAAGCAGGTATCAACTCTTGCAGACCTAATTTCTCTAGAATCTAGATCTTCTAGGTGACTGGATGGACAAGGGTGATTTTCCTCCAGTAAATGTCAGCATGAATGACCCTGGATGGCAGCTACTAGCAGAAGCTGATGTTGTCAACTTGAGAGATGGTGGATCGACCTTGAATGCCAATGTTGAGGAGATTGTGGAAGTTTCAATTCAAGATGCATCTACAGATATTATTGATGATGACTTACTAAAAATGTTCAAGCTAGCATCAACATGCATAGGCTTGGAGGATATGCTTCTCAAACATGATTAAAAAAGGAAGAGAGTCAAGCTTTCCTTTTAGGGCAAGAATTAGATGATTATGATTGAAATATGAGTAATCATAGGAACAGAGAAAGAGGCCAGTCACTTCTCCTTTATCTAGATTTTGTTTTATGTCTTGTGATTATGAGTTCCCCAGACCCTGCATAGGCGGGAACTTTGTGCACCAGGACTGCCCTTTTTTTGTCTTGTGATTATGAGTGATGACTTCCAATTTTCACTACTTTGTCATGGTCGTCTAGTGGACTTTAAACTTGATGGTTTTTTTAGTGTTTTAGTGTTCTTGACAGACTTGACTTCTCACAGTAACAATTGCTTCTGATTTTTCAGTATTTTTTGGATTTTTCTAATATTTTTTTTTAATTTTTTAGTTTTATATATTATATAACTACTTTTCAAAATGATTTGATATTAGAAATAAGATAGAGATCGAAACTGAATACTGATATTGAGCCCGGACCAATATTGACACAAACTTAATATTTACAGCATTGATATAACAGCTTTTGCACCCAAGTTTCCACTATTTCATTAACTATTCTTGTGCATTAGAATTTCTTTTGGGCCTCAGTTTTATTTAAGCATGTATGAGACCCTCTGTTAGAAATCACCAATAACATAGACAAGTCATACTGAACTCTAGTTCACCCTGTTTGGCTTTCCAAGGTGATAGCTTTAAGGTATCACAATCTTACAAATAAGAATAGAGAACATTCTGAAATAATAAACTCAATCGTATCAAGAGAAATAGATTTTAAAAATTCCTTGCATATGGCAGTTGAACATTTAACACATCATACGTGAAGCCTAGCTAGCAACAAAGTTGACTCCGAGGAAAAGCAACTCAAGTAATAAAGTACAGAAAGAAGTATAAGGCAAGTGCAGAAAGCCCAGAACTGACATAGCATGAATCTTCAAGATCCCATGAATGACTTTCAGAACAATGTGTTTTTATTCCCACATATGCTTGAAACCAAGTAATGGAAATGTCAACCAGTTGCACAATTCTAACCACTATGCTTGCAAACTAAAATCGTAGTTTAATCTCAGAAACCAAACTTCACAGTCAATGTTAACTCGTAGACAGTTGATGCCTTGGTGGTTAGCCTTGACAGAACCAAGTACATTATCAAATATTAATAGATATTTATTGCATTAGCTTTATATATGTATTTTGACAACAAGAAACATTGCCGTTAAAAGCAACTAAGTCTGATGGTTGTTGAGTGATAATAGAAAATAAGGCCTGCAACCAGACGGAAGCTTCAATGATGGTTTTTCTGAATCAAAACTGAATTATTGTTAATGCAAAACCTCAATCAACTACATGGCAGCCAAAAGAAGAAGGAAAAATCATATGTGCAACAGCTAAATGAAATGCACGAAGCTAAAATGATATATGGTTACCTAGATCTTGAAAATAAACATCGAGTCCAAAGCCCCTCTAATAGATAAGAAGTTGGCACATACCTTCTCTGGAAATATAACACCTGCTGGTGGTCTGGTGATGTGTTTATGTACATCTGGAAGCCTGTATATTGCACAGCTGGAGAAACAAAGAAACTTCAGATGTATAACTGATTAAATAAGCCTAGTAGAATTCAAAATCCATAAAAGTAGAACTTCAAAATCCATAAAAGTAGCTTACATGACTTGATTGCTTATGATATCATCCATTCCTTTAACAGGAGAGCGGAAGATGGGAGGGCATGGTTCTCCACTACAAAGGGATAGATAGCCGTTCATTCCACCACTGCATGCATCCATAACTAATATCAAAAAATTACCCAGAAAGGCCATAACAAACTACCGCCAACTAATGAAGTCAAAACACAGCAATACTAGGAAGATAATAACTGACAAATAAGAAGTATCCTTCTTGTCATAATTGAAAAAAAAAAAAAAAATGGAAAGAAGAGACACAAATGTGTGCCTCTCCAGGATGTAAACAACAACAGAAAGCCAAAATACCACTTACCAACAAAAAGAGTGAGAGCCAAAAGGGCAATTTATTTTAAGCAGACAGAATGAAAAATCTGATTTGGATATCTTCATGGACCAGAATCAGTTCCAGACAGAGCTGTACTAAAATAGGTACACCTACATTCGCCTACACCAGTTTTGGCATAAATTTTCTTATCTCAGGTACACACTGCAATTGTTCACTTGACATTCAGATCTACAAAACCATTTTCACAAGATGCAGAAAACGCTTCTCCAAGGAAATCATGAAGCACACCAACAAACCACTATCACTCATAGTGGAAAACCATTAAAGGGCAGCCCCGGTGCACATAGCTCCCGCCTATGCAGGGTCTGGGGAAGGGGCGGACCACAAGGGCCTATAGTATGCAGTCTTACCTTGCATTTTACAAGAGGCTGATTCCATGCCTTGAACTCTTGACCTCAAGGTCACATGATGACAACTTTTACCGTTGCGCCTATGCGGGATCCGGGGAAAACCATTACTTCTGGAAAACTAAACATTGCCACCGCAAGGTTGTTGGTGGGGGGGGGGGGGGGTTTGGGGTTTACAGGGGTGCCGGGCCACACGTGTCTATAGTACGCAGCCTTACCTTGCATTTTTTGTGAGAGGCTATTTCCACCCCACAACGACAACTCTACCATTGAAGACTAAACCCTCCACCACAGTTTGTATAGACAAGGCCGTCTTTAGCATTGGTAATTTTCCTATCGTAGAATATGTTTTGAAATTCTTGGTAGATTACACTAATATCTAAGCATTCTCAAAGATTCTTAAGGTTTTCAAGCAGAGTGCAAAAGTTTGAAACCTCTGCCTAAAGTTAACAGCTGCATTTATTGTCACTATGGCAGTGAGTCAACCACGAATCATTTTGGAAGATTTGAAACTAACTCATACGGCTTGTTGAAAATCAAATCTTCCCTCCATTTTCTGGAGATCTTTGTGGGCCCTAAATTTCCTTTTTAATAAATAAAATTTTATATAGGCAAAATAAACTCTGCCAATGCCGGTCCCAAGCCCGGATGAAAAAGGAGGGTCTTGTGTTAGGTGCCAGTCGACAAGGGAGAAGTTGAAGATGATTTTGTTATTTCTTTCTTACAAATGAATATGCATTTGTATATTAGTTTGTGAGGAAGAAATGAAAATCATCTCTAGCTTCTTAAAATATGACAACCCTTGTGTCAAGTGTCAGCCGGCAAGGGTGAAGCTGAATATAATTTTGTTATTTCTTTTCTGCTTGCAAATGAATATGCATTTTTATATTAGTTTGTAAGAAAGAAATGAAAATCATCTTCAGCTTCTTAAACTATGGCAACCCTAACATGACATGAATGGAAAACTAACATTCCCTCAAGCTAGGGCCTTCCCTATAAGCGACGTGCTGCATCGGATCCCAAGTGCAATGAAAAATAGGCAAGGGTTGCTAGGGCGTTCTCCCAGAAGCAACACGCTACATCGGGTCCCGAGTGTAGTGAAAAATGGGCAAGGGTTGTTGTAGCATTCCCTCGGAAGCGACACACTGCATCAGAACTCAGGTAAAGTGAAAAGTGGACATGGGTTCATGCTATGGAGGTCGAGAAGGGCGATAGTAAATAGGATATCTCCAGAGCATAAAATTTGTATCGCCACACAGAATATAGGGACATTGATTGGTAAGAGTTTGGAGTTAGTAGATGTGATGAAACGTAAGAGAGTCAACATCGCTTTTATCCAAGAAACCAAGTGGAAAAGGGCTAAAGCTAGAGAAATTGATGGGTATAAATTATGGTATGTAAGAAAGGATAATAACAGAAATGACGTAGGAATAATAATGAATAAGGAATTGAACGATAAAGTTGTGGACGTTAAAAGAATCAATGATAGAATTATAATAATAAAACTTGTTCTAAGAGAGCAGATTATAAATGTTATGAGTGCATACGCACCACAAGTAGGGTTATAAGATATAATCAAGAGACAATTTTTGGAGGATATGGTGGGAGTCATGCAAAAAATTCCCAACACTGAGGGGATATTTATAGGAGCAGACTTAAATGGTCATGTAGGAAAAGAAAAGGAAGGATATGATATAATACATGGAGGGTATAGTATAGGTGAACAAAATGAGATGGAGGAGAATATCCTCAATTTTGCTTTATCATATAACCTTACCATTGCAAAAACACTCTTTAAGAAGAGGGATGAACACTTAATAACCTTTAAAAGTAGACTTCATAAAAGCCATAGGAATAATGAAGGATCTATGTGTAAAGATTGTAAGGTGATACCCAGTGAGAGTTTAACCTCATAACATAGGTAATGGTTATGGATATCCATATCAAAAGATAAAAGAAAGGAAATGAACTTAATAGGTATCCAAAAATTAAGTGGTGGAACTTTAAAAGGAGAGAAAATAACCTTATTCACAAATAAGTTGAAGGTAGAAGGAAATTGGAACTATGAAACAGAAGAAAATACCATGTGGATTAATATTGCTGAGTCCATTAAGAAAGTGGCAAAAGATGTCTTAAGAGTATCTAAAGGTAAAAGGCAATTAGTAAAGGAAACATAGTGGTGGAGAAAAACAGTGCAAAAAGTTATTAAAGAAAAACGGATGTATTTTAAAGCATGGCAGAAGACTAGAAATAATGAAAACTATAAACAATATAAAAAGGTTGAAAAGGTTGTTAAGAAAATAGTAAGTGAGGCCAAAATTAAAGCATATGATGAGCTCTATAATAGACTAGGAACAAGAGAAGATGAGAAAGATGTGTTTAAACTTGCAAAAGTAAGAGAACAGCAAGGTAAGGACTTAGATCGTGTTAGGTGCATTAGAAGCGATGATCAAAGGGTATTAGTCAAAGATGATGAGATCAAACAAAGGTGAGAAACATACTTTCAAAAATTATTAAATGACAATGGCTTTGAGAATATAGGGATTGAAAATACTATAAATCTAAATAACATTGGATATTATAGATATGAACGTAGGATTAGAATACCTGAAGTGAAAGAAGCCTTGAAAAGGATGAAATCAGGAAAGGCCATGGGGCCCAATGGTATACCAATAGAGGTTTGGAAGCATATAGGAGATATTGGAGTAGTTTGGTTGACCAAGTTGTTTAACAAGATTATAAAATCAAAGAAAATGCCAGATGAGTGGAGAAAAAGCTCTATTGTACTAATTTATAAGAATAAATGAGACATACAAAACTGCACTAATTATCGAGGAATCAAACTTATGAGCCACATTATGAAACCTTTTGAAAGAGTGATTGAGAAGAGGCTACGACATGAAACAAGTGTATCGGAGAATCAGTTTGGTTTCATGCCTGGGAGGTCTACCTTAGAAGCTATTTTCTTACTAAGACAATTAGTAGAGAAATATAGGGAGAGGAGGAAAGACCTCATGGTCTTTATCGACTTAGAGAAAGCTTATGATAGAGTCCCTAAAGAGTTAATATGAAGGGTGTTGGGAGATAAAGGGGTTTCGCAGGGGTATATAGACATAATTAAAGATATGTATGAAGGAGTGGTAACAAATTTTAAGACCACTACTGGCGAGACTGGTAATTTTCCTGTCACTGAAGGATTGCACCAAGGATCGGCATTGAGCCCATACCTTTTCACATTGGTTATGGATGAGTTAATAAACCATTTACACAAGGAGATTCCCTAGTGCATGCTATTTGTAGATGATAGTCTTATTTGATGAGACAATGGAGAGTGTAAACATAAAGCTAGAATTATGGAGAGAAGCATTAGAATCTAAAGGATTTAAAATTAGCCGATCTAAGACAAAATATATGGAATATAATTTTAGCAAGGAGAGGAGTAGGAGTGGAACACCAATTAAGATTGATAACAAAGAAGTCCCCGTAAAAGACCACTTTCAATACTTAGGATCAATGATTCATGAGAGTGGAGAGATTGAGCAATTGAGAGGGAGGCTACCTAGAGAATCCAAGCAGGTTGGAACAAATGGAGATGTGCATCTGGAGTTTTGTGTTATTGGCAGGTGCCACTCAAACTAAAAGGAAAATTCTATAAGATGACCATAAGGCTGGTCATGCTTTATGGATCAGAGTATTGGGCAGTTAAGGAACATCATGCTCATAGAATGAGCGTCACAAAAATGAGAATGTTGAGATGAATGAGTGGTAAGACAAGAAAAGATAGAATTAGAAATGAAAATTTTAGAGTAAATTTAGGAGTAGCACTAATAGGTAACAAGATAAGGGAGATTAGACTTAGATGATTTGGACATGTTCAAAGGAGACCAACAACGACACCGGTTAGAAGGAGTGAGGCAATACAAGTAGAAGGTTCTAAAAGGGCAAGGGGAAGGCCCAAAAGAACGTAGATAGAAGTGGTGAGGAAAGACTTAAAAACTTTGGGAGTAAATGAAGCTATGGTACTTAATAGAGAGGAATGAAGGAATAAGATTCATGTAGCCGACCCCTAATTGGGATAAGGTCTTGAAGATGATGATGATATAGGCAAAATAAGATAGATCAACAAAAACTGAAAAGGAAAACCTAGAGAAAAACCAGATGCAAGGTAAACCAAACATGAATTGAAACAGCTTCGTACGCTTAACCCAAAGTTTACAAGCACCAATAGCAGCATTCCAAGGAGCTGCATATGAGAATTACCATTTCTCCAAGAATCTCAAAGAATATGATCCACACCCAGAAGTAGAGTCTGAATACAACGCCAACCAAAATTTCTGTAAGCTGAACCAAGAAATTTTATGCCAATAAAAATAAAATCATGTGCTTCTCTTTTGTGTTATTATACTTGTGCCATGATGTATCGAAGAGTCAATTTTAAAATATAATCTCGAATAGTATGTCGAGTTTTAGACCATTTTGAAGGCAAAAGGTTGACCGTTTAGATCCTTTATTCGAAAGAGGATAGCAAAGCTCATAGTATTTTACATTCATCCTCTCTGCTCAGAGTCTATTCATGAAATGCAGTGAACAGTAATTGAAGTTAAAGCAAAGTTCTAAACAGGATTGACCTGTGAGTGCTACAATTGAGCTACTCCAGTAGGATGTTATGTAATATTGAACATAGGAAGATGAGTTCTGCAGATCAAACCTGGCAACTGGAGAAATTTTTTCCTTAACCTCAGCCCGTTCCTCATCTGACAGCTGCTTGCAGCTGTCATCAAGAGAAAAAATATATGGCGAGAGAGGATGGGATACTGTCACAAAAAGCATGTCAAACATAACACTGTTTCTCCTGGCTTCCTCCTCCTACAGAAAAGGTAACATTTTATTTGCTTCTGAACTATAGATGCTAAACAACAATTAAGGAATAGAGTATCTTGCACATGATCATTTGACCAATAACATACCGTTAAAGTATGCTCAATTTTTGCTACCTCCACAAGAAGGCGCCTTTCATCAATAAAAGGGAGTTTTGCAATACCCTGCAACACAAGAAAGGCCAAAGAAGAAACATCAAATCTGGTTTGAACCAAACATGTTGCAAATCTTCATAACCACAATCAAATTGTACACTTCCATACAGAGCAAAAGAAATCTAACCTGCCAAGCATATCTCTTTCCGCTCATGTCAACTTTAAAATCTGATCGCATAGAAAATGAAGCTTTAAATGTTTGATGTACAAATCAAAACTAGTGAGGAGTTGATTTTAAAAATAGAAAACAATACCAGTTGGGTAAAAGTCAATGATGGGTGAATTTGGGTCTGTCATCAATTGCCTATATTGCAAAGGAAGTGCATGGGAGCTGCAATTAAGTGCACCATATCAGCAAGCAGCAAACAACAAAGAACTCTCAAGACAACACTTGACAGTAGCCTTACCTTGCAGCTGGAAACACCCCCAACAGTTGATTGAATGGTTTAAATGGAGATCCAGGTTCAAAGCTTATTTCTAATCCATCTAAATCCTTGAGATCAGAAGCAAAAGGTGCATAATGATAGGGATAAAACCTGAAGATAGAACTTCCCACAATCAAAAAAGATACAAAGGGGTTGGAGATTCAAGTATTTCAACAGGGCCATAATATTCTACCTTGAAAGTGTGTGCATGACTTTCAGTAAAAACTAATTAAAATGGCCTCATCATGCTTCTGAGCATCAAGACTGACATAATACAGCAACATAAACCAGCACTATACCTAAGGAATGTGATGGAAAATCAATCCAAAATCAAACTGCATGAAAATTTAATACCCAAAGTACTTCATATCTCAGTTTTGGTGCTATCTGCAAAGAACAAAGTAAAGAGGTTTTGGTGCTTAGCTCGAAGAGAGACACAGCAAAGGAATAAAAGCAATTGTGTCCTTAGTAATAGTAAACTGAATGAGAAGTTGCGGATGCTTATATCATCCCAAAGCAATCCAGACAATCTTCTGTCTAGTGCAATAATTATGACAAATTCCGGTTCATAAGAAAGCTTCAAAACCTAGCTCACAAGGAAAGAACTAACCTGCTAACTTCTATTCAACCAACATTCAACTTTTCCTACTTTTATTCCTGATTTATTGGAATGCTGAACATCCTTAAACAGCAACCCCACACAATTTAATTATTTTGGGGAACAAACTTCTACTAGAAAAATGTTTCTAACTACTAAGACGAAATTACAAAAAAACAAGGCAGGCAGTCTTATCATTGTGATTTAGTGATTTGACAATGACTTTGATGTGAGTGTGTCTCTCAGAAAGGAGTTGACCAAATCATCTGGCATTATGCGTAGCCTGGTTTTTGGTGGTTAGCCACTATGGATGATTGATTCCATTGCCTTGTAATGGTGTGCACATTCATAATATAAAGAGCACATTCATAGATATACTTCATTGTAGAGCAATCTCTCTCTGCACTCCTCTAAATAATTATCCCACCCTCCCACTATAGCTTTAGTACTTATCTAATAAATGGGGAGTGATATGTGCATGGTGCATGCCATCCATACATGCCATATCAGTTATAGTATGCATTCAAGTCGTTTTACCTTTAACTAACAATTCTCCCTCAGGTGCACATGCCTGTGCCTTTACTAGCCAATTCAAAATGGAAAGTGTACAAGTTTCAAACATCTAGTCATATAATAGGAATCTTCCAAAACAAAACATTCAAATAAGGACCACCACAATTCATGAATATTAAGAACTTTTGCTATGTCCTTGCAATACAAGAAAAGCTGAAAAATCCATGGCATTGAGGCATAATAGGAAATTGAATTGCTTGTGTGACTAGACAAGTTTAAGAGAAATCACAAAAGACAGCAGAAAAACTCTTATTACAAGGGCACTCACCACTGCCAAGAGCAGACTCCTTCATAATAATAGTGCATGACCCAGCAAAGCCCTTCCACATATCTTAGAACCTGGAAAATGGGGCCACAAGTTCTGTCAACTTGAAGCATCCACATGCTCATACAAAAAACTTAAACAGAGGAAAAGAAACAACACTACAAATAAAAGGAAAATCATCAAAACAAAGAACAAACCCAAACTATATCATTTTTCATACAAAATTCAGATCAGGATATCCATTGCCTGCGCAAACTCTTTTTCTCTCTAAATGAAATCCAGTTGTCACACATACTAATATAGCACCATGATATTGCGCCAACATGCAAATACATGTCTTTCCAGTTCCACGCATGTGGGTGAACACAAGCAAGTGCAAGTTTGCAAATGCATGAATGTTTCGTGCAAGAAATTGATTCAACACTACAAACACAATCAACCGTAGGTTTTCCGCATCTTAGGTAGAACCAGAGATACCTATGAGAGATCACTCTCCATCAAGATAAAAAGGGCAGCCCAGTGCGCAAAGCTCCTGCATATGCAGGATCCAAGGAAGGGGCGGACTACAAGGGTCAATAGTACCCAGCCTTACCAAGCATTTTGCAAGAGGGTGTTTCCACGCCTCAAACCCGTGACCTCAAGGTCACATGACAACAACTCTCCATCAAAATGATTGCTCAAATATTTTATTGTCAGCCACTGATAATTTTCTCACTTCAAATTACTAGATTAATACTTTGTTCAATTACAGTTAGATATTAGTTAAGACTAAATGCCAGCTCTCTATTTCTCAATGCAATCAAAGGAACTCCAGCATTGGCAGATGTTGGACGGTGTTGATCTCTCAAATGCAAAATGTTCTTGCTAAAGGCAAAATAACATGATGTTGCATGAAGCTGAAATCAAGAACAGTAGTGCAGTCTGCAGAATATATAGTTCCAGGATAAATATGGCACTAAATATTTTAGAAAATGCTTTTGATAAATATTGTTAAGGATTGGATAGATTTCTGTTCATCAAATTCTCCATCAGGAATTTTGAAGGTGAGATGAATTTAGGAAAACTAGGGTGCACATCTCAAAGCCTTGAAAGCAAATGGTGCTCGAAACCAGGAACTTCAGATCTTAGTATTTGGTTTTCACAAAACTAATCCCAAATAAACTGCATTTGCAGATCCCGGGTAGGAAAGAGATGAGTGCTTTTGGGAAGGATCTGAAATAACTTCTCATCTTGCACAAGATACCAATTGTTATCTGGCACTGATAGTACAAATAAATGACTTGCCAATAGTGTGTTCAAAATCAATTCAGAAAGCTGGGGAAGAATTTCATGGGGCACATTTTTCAGAAGTTGTAGGCGTGATTACTATTCAAGTTTCTTAAGCTAGGATCACTCAAAATGTCTGTAACACAAAATACAATCCATCATATACAACAAACACTCCTCTATACCAGGTAATACTTCATAAAGTAAGCACCATAGTCTACTAGCAAAGGAAAAAACAGAAGAGAGGTGACAATGGGCTGTAGGTAAACTTTTCAGTCGAGTTTCAGAAGGGTAGTCCTTCAGCTCCATGGTTGTGATGGCAGTCCCAGTAGGAACAAGTTACTTTGCTGGATACCGGGTCCAGCAAGGACGGGAATAGCTGAAGCAGATAACAGTGCTCAGCCCATTCGCCAATCAAATGGGCCATGGTAGAGAGTGAATAGAAAGCAACATTTGAAACTATAGTCACATCGTGTGGCACATACTAACTGAAATAACACACGTCACCATAGGGTCAGACCAATCAGACATTCAAGATTTCAAGTGAGACGTAGGACTGGCAAGGGTAGCTGGAAATACCATAATCACAAATGAAACCTTAAGTTTGATAAGGAAACTTATTCTATAAATAAGGGTATTTTGAAATTGTGAACCCTCAAAAAGGTGGAGCTTCATCCCCTTCTCAGATGACCAAGTAGGCTCTCCGATCACTGTTTTGCAAGCAGAGATGGATGTGTCCACCTGAAATGAAGGTACACAACTCAAATATTTGCAAGAGACGTGCTTGAGACACAAACTATAAGGAAGATTCCAGAATGATCCATAGACCTCTTAGCACTGCAAGAATATGATGGAAAAGTTTACTTTATATTCATCAAGTTTGGGGGAGAAGCAGCGAATTGGGCTTGTCCCATACCATAGACGGTTTTATTTTGATTTATTAGAATATATCAGAGGCTTCCAAAAAAATGCGTGGCTTGGCAATTTTGTGTTTCTCAAGAAGAATGATAATTTTAAGGGAAGCCTTGGCGCAACGGTAAAAATTGTTGTCGTGTGACCTTGAGGTCACGGGTTCAAGGCAGAGAAATAGCCTCTTGTAAATGCAAGGTAAGGCTGTGTACTTTAGGCCCTTGTGGTCTGCCCCTTCCCCAGACCCTGCATAGGCAGGAGCTTTGTGCACTGGGGCTGCCCTTTTTTCAAGTAGAATGATAATTTCAAGAGATGCTACCAGGTGTGCATGGAAAATCATCTGGTTAGGAGATTGATGGTGTTTCTGGATGTGTGTGTGGTTTTTACTGTTTTTCATTTTTCTTGTGTGGGGTGGAGTTGAGTGAGGAGGGAATGGACTATCCAGAATTTATGTCGAGGGTCAAATCAATCATGCACATATGCAAATTCAACACCACCCTCCACTCCCATCATAAAACCAGCAGGGAGAGAATTATCTCTAGCATGAGGAATTATGAAGACTTGATTTCTATAAATAAACAGAACTAAATTTTAGCAAGGAGTGGTAATAACATATGCTCTAATAATAGGCTAAATTCGGCTTCGAGGATAATAGGGAGGTGCCTGTTCTTCACATATTGGGAAGAGACAGTAGTGTTTCAAAAAGTGGCATTTCCATGATCCATCTCCCTTCACTCACCTATTTTCTTGGAGAAAGGGGGTTGTCAGGGCTTAGCCCTTTTAGATTGGTCAACTTCAGGCTTAAATTGACAAGATTCAACCCTTGATTAATATCTGGGAAAGGAGGTTAGAAATTATTTTGAAAGCCTAAGGAGTTGGAAAGATAATAAGCAACGGAAGTAATCTCTTGGGAAGATTATTAACAAGGCAGGGATATTAGGGGAGCTCAAAGCCTTAGAGACGAGAAAGGGGTGCAACATTTCAATTGTAAAAGCAAATGAAAGAGTTTCTCCTATGTCTGGTCTTTGGAAGTAGATGGAAGAGGTAGACTCCGCAAGGAAACAAGAGCCCCTTGGTTAAAGACAAGTGAAAGAGTTACAGCATGTTTTTCACAAATGTGTCAATGCTTACATTAGGTACAACATCATGTGATCATAATTGTTAATGATAATTGTACCAAGGAGCTGAGAAACAATAATGTGATCCTTAAATTTTATAGAGAACTTTACAGACCCCTGCTTCTTTTTCCTTTTTTTGTACAGAAGGTTAGTGGTTGCAGGTTTCTTTATGTCGTGCAGGGAGTTGGGGGAGACAAGCAACTTCAGCATAGAGACCCTTTACAACCCAAAGGGGACTCCCCATATATCTCTTAATCTTGGTCAGGGAAACATACTTCTACATGAAAGAATAGTGAGTCTCAATCTTGACTGTCTTTTCTCCAGAACTGATTTAAAATTATCTCACTGAGGGCTTTCGGCTTTCGCAAAGTAAATGAAGATATTATACACATAAATAAACAAATAAGAACAACAACGCAGAAAAAGTAAATAAATAAAAGAGAAGTCTCCCAAAAAACCTCAAAATGATTTAACTAACAGGCTCTCAGATAAATTACTCTGATGTTTGAACTCTACAACCTATAAGATAATATAGAAAGTAACATGCAGATTATATAGTCCATGCATCTGAATACAAGCAAAAGACACAAAATCTCACAGAAGGGTCTTCAAAGTAACCACATTTACAATACTATATAAAGAAGATCTTCTCATGAACTGCAACTAGCATCTAATTTCTAGCACATCAGTATGAGAATTCTTGTCAGAATAGAACTTTGAACAATTGGACATATATGGCTTGACCAACACTGGAGTATATCAGCACACAGGAGAAGAAGTTTCAGTCTTAATCCGTCAGAACGGTTAACTTACAACATCTTTTCGTATTGTTTCAATTTCATCGGGAGATTTTGCAGAAAACTTCTCTTCATAGTACCTTTCTTTCCATCCTGGTACTCCCAATTTCACCTGACAGAAGAAACATCACATCTGTAAGTTAAAGGCAAACATCCACAGCTTGAATCCATCGGAAGCATCACCATGTACACTTCTGCATGTACCAGTGATCAACTTCAGAAATGGGGCCACAAGCAACAACAAAAAATGCTAAATTGGACGAAAAAACCAATCACCCTGCACTTTAACCTTTAAAGTAGCAAATTCACACCTTATCTTCCTCCGGATTATCAGAATTGAATAGGTCAGACTTTTCTCGAAGTGAATCCTTCAGCTTTGCTTTCAACTCCTCTTTGTTATCCTGTAACTAATAAAAGATATGTACAAAACTTGTTAATATCGTACAACTTCAAAGGTCCAATCATTGTCAGAGTAACTAATGCCTATATTCTACATGCTGGAGACCTTGTGAAAAACATACTTCTGTTTCCAGATTATTTTCAGCTTCAACAATGGCAGCAGCAACAGAAGTGCCTTCTGCAGAAACACGCACAAGCTTTTGAGCCCGCACATGAGTTCCTTTCCCGCTAGATGATAGAGAATTTTTAGTTTTAATGTCAAGGCCCGAAAGAGCAGTTTTTTCAGAGCCCAATTGTTGATATGGCGAAGGATTAGGAGCTGAAGCAAGACGTGAGCCATGATAACGAGTAACTGGAACCAAAAGTTCAGGTTTGCTTTGAGGTTCTGCATCATCTCCTCTTCTTGTTTGTGCCTTTTCTCGCTTTATTCGTTCTGCCTGGCGCTGAAAAATGAAAAGCCGGACAATAATACTTATCAGGATTTTTTTATTTTTTAGGAGGTTCTGTAGCAGGATATTAATGTGAAGAAGAGAAATATCTGCATATCAAAGAAGGATATTGTTGGTTTGAGACAAGATGGTTAACAGAACAACAACTATAACAGAGAAAATCCTGACATGCAACGATGTGGCAATTGTGGCCAACAACAATATTTTATCCTCTTGAAATCCATGTGGAAATTAGTAAAAGACTGCTTCAGTCATTAAATTGCACATCAATGCACATGAGAAAGTGTTTCAAGGCTAATGCAGCAGGAGAAGGTACTGATATTGAACAGCACAAGCAAACTAAAAGATTAGAATGTCAAGAGCCAGAAAGGTAAAAAAATCCATATTAGTATTTCCTCAACTAGCAACTATCTTAGGATCACATCAATCTCAAAATTCCTGATGGTTTTGAGATCTGATTAACTCATTCCTTATATGGAGAGTACATATGATTTAAGATAGCCTTGGAAGAAACTAGCCAACCAAATCACTGGGGAAAAATTGGAGTTGGTAGCAAAATAATATCAAGCCCTAAAAATGTGCAACCAAGTCCATAAAGGGTACCCTGGTTTACATTCTCATTACAACTGGCACAGGAAATATTAACCAATGTCTACATATCTAATGGTTATATGGTGCTCCTAATCTTGCATCGCTCCTTCAAAACCCTTTACTAGAAAGGAAAAAAATTCATGGATGTTGATCTCAATTTCATCATAGTATGAGTAACACTTTGCAATACGCTCATGAGCAAACTCCACAGGGGAACTCGCACATATCAAATATAGGCTCAGGAAAACATTGATCCGAAGATCAAGCAGCAAAGAGGAGTATACAATGGGTAGATGTCAGGGAAGTAGACACAGGGCAATGGTAAGGGAATGCAACTGTAACTACAGTTGATCATCCAACAGATTCAATGAAATGGAGATAGACACAGGGCAATGACAAGGGCATAGGCCTCCTTTTTCGTGAATTATACAACAGATTCAATGAAAGCTAGCTGGCCTTTTTCTGTAATTTGCTGAGAGTGGAATCAGAAAATTACTGCACTCCGCACTGTGCCAATAACAAGCATATAAGGTTGGCAACAGCGAAAAGTATGGACCCCATGATTTCACATTTGTTTTTGGCACAGGGTCTCTCTGATTTTAGTGAGGGCAAGACCTTTATGTGCACTTTGTGATGGCAGTGGACCTCAGAAAACGAGAAAAGAGGTTTTTGCACACATGAAAATGAGAAAGAGAGAAAGACCAGGATTGACTTGACAACCATCCTCTCCTTCTTAAGAACAATGTCCTCCAACTCCTCCTTGATGATATCAAGGAGTGTTACACATCCCTCAAGGGTGCATGAACCTCCTGAATTTCTAGTAAACATTCTTTTGTTGGAGTTAAATTGACAGTGCTGCACAGATTTCTCCAATATTTCCAACAGTAATGATGGTCCTGACCACATTTTTCCTAAAGGAACCTTCGGCCTCATTTGTAAAGCAGCTCAAGAAATGTTAAGCCAAGAGATTTTCTCATTCAAGGGCATCTTGTATTCTGAAAGAGTTTATGAGTACTTGTATAGAAATGCAAAGACAAGAAAGATACATATATCATGCACATTCACTATTTTCAAATTTCATATGTGAAGTTTCGAGGAGATGACCATACTCAGCTGGAAATTTTGTTGAAGAATCCTGTTCCAAAAAACAAAACAAACCAGTAGAAAGGGATGGTGATAAGTTTCGGAAGCCCATTCGCCATAACTTGATTCTTGATAATACCAACCTTCTACCGATAACAGTAGGATGCACTGGATGTAACATTTGATTTCACTAGATAGATTAAGGTTAAATAGTGTTTGAAAACTCAACACACTGTAAAAGATGCAAACCCGTGTTAAATTGAATACAGGACCCCCTAATTAGAGAAGCATTCCAGCTGTTCAACCTAAAACTTGGAAATCTAGTCATATCCTTATCCAGAGATTCTGATTTTTCTTTCCTGAACTCCAGAAAGACTTTGACTTGCCAAATCCAAAATGAACTTGCAAATTGTAAATTGAAAAGGTTAGGTAAAATAAGGACCTTGCAACAAATCCAGGGAAGCAAGGGACCAAGTAAGTGTTAAAATGTGACAAAGTTCACTAGAGTCAGCAACTCCGCAGTGGTTAAGTAATAAGAACCTTTACGTGGCTTTCTTTTCAGAAAAGTGGTGGTTTATGAGTTTCTGAACAGAAATTTGATGTTACATTTGTTCCTCTAGATATTATTAAATAGTAGAATGTTTTAATAAGTTTACAAGTTTAGGTTTGAAGTACCATCATTTAGCGAGAGAAGAATTATTGTGGGGGCCAAGTGTACGAGAAGGTTTATTTTGAGGACAAGCCTATAAATGTCTGTAGAACACTCTAATCACCAACTTGCAGGAGCAATTCAACTTATAAATCAGATATTTTAGTGACATAGGCACACAAATTTCCTGATTACTTAGCTGTTGACATTCAGAAATCAAATTTCCCTATCCCCCAATTAATAAGTTTATTTCCATCACACCGGAATCATCCATATGATACTCAAACAGTACAACAACCACTGGACGCATTTTTAATGAGATTGACACACTATACTGAGAAGAACAGCCTCCAATATTACCGATGCAGGACCTTTTGGCCTGGACCAATTTAACAAATGAATGTGGGTTTTGTCTTGAGTGGATCAAGATTAGCATGTAAGACTAACCTGATGTGATCGGGCTCTTTTCTGGAAGATCTTATCTTCATAGGATCCAACTGCTTGAATAAAATGCTCAACTCTCCTAAGATTTGGCTGAGAAGAAAATCAACAAAGCATGTGTCACTCACATAATATAAGCAAAACAGTACAAAGTTCAGGATGGCAAAATGTACAACTTAAAAACTGCCACATCCACATCAAAGGAAAATGATAAAGATTAAGGACCTTGCTTGCGTCAGTCAAATACCCTCCCATTGGCCCAAGCTCCTTTTTGTATACTGCCATCAGCAAATTTATGGCACCCTAAAAGCCAGGTGCAAAGCGCCAGAATTTTTGGTCAGATAAGTCATCATCACTTTGTGAAACAACAAATTGTGAGCTTGAGCAGCCTTTTAAGTTATAAAATTTTAAAATAGAAGAAATAGATGCAACACCCAGTAGTGGTAATAGCTTCCAAGTAACTTATCTGCAATCTTCAGTTTCCATGTATATTGGATTCTGGTTTTGTCTTGTGGCCAATCAGGTTCAGGTCAAATCCAGATCATTACTCAACAGTGCCTGATATCTGCACACCCCTTTTTTATTAGGCTGCATGCCTATCCCACTCTTGGTAAGCTATAACTCTAATTGAATTGAGCCTGCCTTTTGGAAGATTCAAACCACGCACAATCTTCTCTATATCCTAGATAAGCTAAAGAATCTCATTTGAATGATCCTAGCAACTTTTTCCTCAAGTTTTAAAATGGACATTAAAAAGTTTCATCACGCATTTTTCAGCTTAAAGAAGCATACATTAGAATTATCCAAAGGATGAGAACAAGATTGAGAATGGTTTTGATCTTCCAAAAGGTGGGCCCACTTAGAGTTATAGTTTGCCTATTAAAAAGAGGCATGCAGAAATGAGGGGCCTTATTCAATAAAAGCTTATCTTTGATTAACCAAGTTACAGATAATATTAATAATTTGAAACACAATTAGAATTCTTAAACTATAGAAAGTAAAGGAAATCAGAGATTATATAGACAAAAACTAACATCATCATTTGAAACTGTAACAAAATTATGCATGAAAATATATATGTATATAATAATGTGACAGGTAGGAAACAGCAAACATCTGAAAGAACAAACCTCACGGATCTCCAAGGTGGGCATATGTGGAAGAAAATCGTTGCCAACAAAGAAACACACGAAGATGAAATCATCCACAATGCGTTCAAAGTCTATCTCAAAAGGTAGATTAGGAATTCTCATTTCGTAATCCAAATACTCCCGTAGCGTCCAAATGTTGAGAAACTGTGTTTCATTGCACAAGAATAGGGAGCCAATGATCAAGAAGTAAATGTCAGACAGTCAATGTCAGCTGGAACAGTTGAAAGGACTTCCGAAAAACATACCTGATAAGGTTTTTTAGATATAGCTACATTTTCGCTCTTTTCATCAAATTCTCCAGATTTTCTCTTTGCCTTTCCTTCACAATCAGCAGCTAAATGACCCATCTGACCACACAGGAAGCATTTATCTTGCTGTCCAGTGAAGACAATCTGAAAATACCATTCAGAAAGAATGCATCAATAAGCAATTCATGTAAAGAAAAAGGAAAGAATAGACAATCAGAAAAAAACAGCGAGCTAAATGCTGTAAACAAGATACCACCTATCACAAACAGACTTGAAGCTGATAAAAAATGATAAAGCAAAGAGGCCCAACATATCCATTCTCTCTGGTAGAAATCAACAGAAGTATCTCTATTCGTCTACAAATGCACGTCAATGATGGTGGCCAAATTCAAATTTGAAGTTTCATAATAACACACATACTAACCTCCCTCAAGATAGCAAAATGCACTTCATGCGTGGCTAGAGCCAACATAATCAAATCTGCATCCTGTAGTACCAATCCATACAGAAGTGTAAGGACACAAACATTAAATAGAATTACAGAAAAGCATAAGAAAAGGCTTATCACAGCAGAATTCTTCTAAACATGGAAAAATATCCAGATGCCCTTAACTAATGGAGAAACATGCAATGGAAAGCATTTACAACACATGCAATAATTATTAGAGGTAGAAAATGCACTAAGAAATTGGATCACAGCAAAACAGATTGGTTTCTCATTCATGAAGAAAAAGGATATCCAGGTTTCTTAACCCAGGGTTAGACATACCAATCCATACAGACAGTGTCGTGTATTTGGATCATAACCAGGAAGATTCCTTTGAAGACGAATATAAGACATAATTTTGTGTTCACCTTCACCGGGAACATTTGCATCAGAAAGGATAACCTTTAAGAAAATAGAAGGGAAAAAATTCAGTTAATAGAACTTTCCATATTTAAATCACTATATAAAAATAAAGTTGCATAAGTGAAATCCACAAAAAGAATACCTTAATGGATTTCCATCCAGGATCATTGTTTAGTCTCAAGTGAATGTAGTACTGTAGAGCAATTGATAGAACCGCCATAAATTCAGTTCCAGGAGTGATAACATTAGAGTCACAAAGTTGTGATTCTATTTTTGGAGGAAGCATTCTGCCTTCCGTCTCAAACTCTTGACGTAACCGTTCTTCCTCTGCTGCCTGAACAGTAAAAATGGTGGAGGTTCATTGGTAACTGTACAGCAGGATAGTGCACATTAAGAGGCAGTAAAGCAATATAAACTTGAGCTACACAGAAATTACAACCATTAAACCCACCGCATCAGCTGCATCTTTGGCTGCTCTAAAACGTCTAGACCGCTGCTGGTTCATTTTAGCTCTTGGAGCAACACCATCTGCAATTATGGTTCAGAGAATTAGTACTACAAGAATCACAAATAGCACACCACACTATAAATAATTGAATGAGATATATTTTTCTCCAAAAAAGAAATTATGATATTAACAGAATGAGATATGGCAATGGTCACAAATTTCAGTCAGGCAGACAAAGCAGATGACAGGACTCGAGATATGACAAATACAGAGATAGAGACAAAAAATGGGTGCACATTTGGACAGGTGCCTTGCACATAAAACAAGCCAGCAGCCTAAGGGCCACCCATACTGCAACAGATAAAGCATGTTTCAAAGAAAATGTAATAAAGCTCAAGCATTTAACTTAAAAAACAGTGTGTAGTAAAAGACACATGGCACTAGCCAGATTCCATGATGGTTACATATCATACGTACCAATGGCCATATAGAGAAGCTTTCGAGGGCGCACCATTACAAAGAGCCTGTCAATGTAATCAAACATGCACTGGAAGACCTCATCAAAAGTTGTTGGAGCAGGCTGGAACACAAAGCCATGTCAGGTGAAAATGGTCATGATAAATCACAGACAAAAGCACAACTGGTTTACATGAAAGGTTGAATTTATTTTGAAACTCCTTAGTCGGTAGATACAGCAAAGTGCTATACATCATATAAACAACATCTTTTTGTATGTAACACTGTTGCCACTTGATGCAGCAGCAAAAAGTAAGTACTAGGGTCTGCAAAACCATTAACAACAGACGACTCTCATAGAATTAAATGAAAAAGATAGAAAGGATAACAAGAAGCTAAAAAATGCAAACATAGGTACATTTCCATAGAGACCTACGAGAAGAGGTTGAATTCTCAGTATTCCAAGTTTATCATTGCCTTAAGTCATATCTCCAGTCGAGCATATTCAAGATTTCCGAGCTTCCATCCATTCAAGACTTCCGGGTTTCCATGCAATCAGCTTTCTGAAGGCTTTCTATTGGGGGAGCCTGAACTGGCCAAGGGTTGAGGTCTTTCCAGAGACAAGGATTGCACCTAAATTAAGGCTTCTCTTATTTAGCCAGCAAATGCAGAAAACATCTGAATTTTGTACTTCCTCTACCATCAAACCTTTAGAGAAGCTAGTAGCACAGGTACATCAAAGAGTAGCCAACACGCAGTGGTGAATGTCATAACTTAATTCAAGATTATTCATGTAGTTATGCTTTTCAGATAATTGAAAAATAATTGGAGTAAATATCTATCTCCTCAAAATTAGGGACCTTTCTGCAAAGGAACAGGGTACCATCAGTTTTAACATGAGAGGAAAGAAATTTTCACTTATATTTGGCAAGTAGGTCAATCATCAATTTTATACTCTCGTAGCAAGATGATAATTTTTTAAAAGTTGCATAACTTAACCAAGCCATTTCGTGCAGGTTGAGAATAGGATAAACCATTATAGATTGATTTCTCCCATGGCAAAACAATAAGCTGAGGCATGCCTCAGTGCAAGGTAACAATCTAGACATGTTTAGGCATGTTTTCTTAAAGATCTATGCCATTCATTTTGTTTTCCCTTGTTTAGTCTACCTGTGAAAAATCACGCAAATCAAAAGACTGGAACTCTTTTTTTTTTCTTCAGTTTTAGAATCAACAGTTGGGATTTTTAATCTAAAGTAACATAAGTTATGATCATTCAATAGGTGTTGTTTTTTGGTGGTAGCTCATCTAAGGGAGGGTGATCAGGACGAATGGCATGGATCTTCTAGAAAACATGCCTAGACATGTCCAGATTGATGTCTCACATTGAGGCATGCCTCAGTTTATCATTTCTCCTATCAACTATTTCCAATTTCCAATCACCAGCTGGAATTTCATTAGATCTAGTGGATACGGATATCTAGGTCTTAGCACTACACGCTCCCTTCTATTGCATAGTTGACCATCTAATATTTTATATCGCTGGGAGACAAGGTTCTAAAAAAACATATGACATAATAATTTATCAGAAAGTTCTGAAAAATAACCCTTCTCAGTTTCTGTATACATCAGTAGAATACTATTGATATTCTTTCGCACATGCAATGACTTACCACTAGAATATCATACCATATCTTGGTATTCTTATCTCTTGTACACACTATGTATAATGATATGCAATTCACATAACTAAATCAACTCATTCACTTCAAATTCATCCATCTTCTTCAAGTTCCATAGTCTCCATCTGCAGTTTTCTCCGCTGTTTCTTCAATCTTTTGCTGCTTTTATTGGTTGCCTGTCTGTCATTTTTTTACATCCAATTGGCCAAGCAATGAATTCATTCGATGATTAATACTCAAAGCTACTTTCACCGCAACCGAATAAAATACTATAGCCTTTTCTCAGTGTCAAATCTCTCAAATATTTTATTTCCTGATACTATCTATATAATATTAGAGTTGCAAAAAACTAAATATTCCTCATAAACCAACCGAGTTGCTCTTTGTTTCGCTTAAGTATGGGAGGTTATCAGATATTAGAGAATAAAATATTAGTGGGTGGTCAACTGCATTCCTAGACTAAACATGCTGCAAGTCATCTACCCATTGAACTAATTAAGTGAGCTAAGTAAACCTATACATATCCTCTTTGACGAGTATCATTAGAGGTGAGCCCACCACGTTTGGGAAATTACAATAACAGGATACCATAGGACTACTTGCCAGCAAAATTGGGCCCGTTAGTGCAAGATCAAGTCTCATGGAAACAGCCTCTTGTAAAAATACAAGGTAAGGCTGCATTATATAGGCCCTTGTGGTCCGCCCCTTCCCCGGACCCCGCATAGGCAGGAGCTTCGTGCACCGAGGCTGCAAGATCAAGTCTCACCTCACAAAATCCATGGATTTGTCAATCATAAACACTGAAATTCACAAATTTTAACAGGACCTATATTTTTGGATGCTCCACTTTATATATATATATATAAAGGAAAGACAATCTAGGATATTGGATTTATGACATTTGCAGGGCCCAATTAGAGCAGGTTGCCACCTACATCCCTTGCCTTCTTCCATCCAACATATTATGCATCACTTTTTTAGTTATTAAAAAAATTTAACCAGTTAGAAAGCCACTATTTATAGTTTTTACTTCTACATAAAAGGTCACACTTTCTTCTTCATCGACCCACAGCAAAACTCTTTGAAATTCACTTTGCCAATAGCATCCACATTATTCTATTTAGTTACAGGCACTCTTTGCTGAAATGCTGACATCTCATGAAATAACTTCCAACAAATATACTAGAACCCTTTTTTCAGTTGTACCTATCTAACCTTCAAACCAGTTCAAAAGCTAGTGTTCCCATTTTGCTCTTCATCATAAAAGGAGGTTCCGGCTGCATTTTCTTCTCATCATCCAATAAAAAAGCTCCTCAAATTCACTTTTTCAATTGTATCCAACTTAATTTCTTTAATTATGTGCACTTTTTGCTGAAATGCTGACATATTAAGAAGTAACTTTCAGTGTCAATTAGCTTCGCCTAACAAATATAGCATGAAGCCTTCAGTTGTACCTTTCAAGTGTATAACCAGTTTAAAACCCACTCTTTACAGTTTCTAATTCCTCGTAGAATGAAGTTTCAGTCTCACTTTCTTCACTGTGTCCACGAACAATCTCAAAATTCAAGCAAATAACACCTCATCTGCTCTATAGGACATTAAAAAAATTAATTAATTACATTGGGACCTCTGAGGATTACCCTCTGTTTTTTCTCAAAATCGGCAATTCTGGAAACTCTATCAGCCAGTAAGTTAAAACAGGAAAAGCAAATAGGCAAAATCATTGAGTTCTAACAAATAACACACCCACTCAAGTTCTTCAACAAACTAAAACCAGATTCCCAACACACTCATTACTTCACCTTGACCAAAAACCACTTTTAGAGCTTTTTGTTCCCCGTTGGCGGTTTACATTCACACCCAATTCTTCTTCATCCAGTAATAAATCTCAAACTCCCAATCAAATAATCGTTTTTTCTCTGAAAAGTATCACCTTCCTGATTTACTTAATTATGAGGATTGCTACATTGCTTTTTCGAAAAATCATCAATTATCACCCACTACTTGAAGGCAGGAAAGAAGGAAACATGCAAAATCCTTGAAAGCTAGCATATCTTATCATTTCCCTCCCAATTCAAAACCAGATTGCCAATCCCACATTACTTCACTTTCACTAATTCACATAACTAGCAATAACACAACCAAATTATTCCACTCGAAAACCCCCAACTCAAACAAAATAAAATGCCTCACGGAGATATCTACAAAAACCATGAAACATAAAAGTCCAAAAACAAAAACAATGCAATAGAGAAACAGGGAGAAACATACGCGATCTTCGGGGTGAAAACATGGATGTATGATCCCGTTCATGTCGAGATACAAATTATCAAACTCAATATTGTTAGGGTTTGGTTTACTGGTATCAATCGGAATCGAAACGCCATCAATTTCAGCAGGCTCTTCTTCGATCACATCTACCACGATCAGAGGATACTTCTCCGCTAACCACCGATAAAACGCCGGAACTCCCATCTTGGAATCCAAATTCCAGGCTTCGAAGAAATAAACAGGAAACCAGAAACCCTAGGAGAGAGAAAGTAGAATGTTTCTCTGAGCTCAATAGATATCCCTTTCTTCTTCTACAGAGAGAGAATCAAAATATCTCTGCAAACGTATCGATCGATAGTTGGTCGGACTTTTTATTGCCTCCGGCGCGGCGGCAGAACGAGGAGAGAACTTTGTCTGGTATAATAGGACAAAAATGTACCTCGGAAATTTATTAAGGACGACAAGACTGAACGTTGCTGTAGGAAAAGTACGGGGTGTTTTATGTCTTTTCAAATGAGTTACGTCTGTGTTTATGCCTTTACCTCACGAGGGACCAAATATGGAATTTTGGAATTTGGGTCGGCCGGGCTAAAGTACCAGTTGTCCTCATCTTTGGTGATCCTGACCGTTGTTATATTTGTTGATGTGGAACATTAGTCTGCCTGGAAATCTCATTCACATTTGTTTTTCCTAAGGTTTACGATGGATGGGGACAAAGTTTTTATGAGAAATAATTGGATAATATTTTTCAAAATCTTAGGGTCATGTAAATTATCCTTCCAAACTGAATTGTCTGTCCAAAGGATAGTTTCCTTGTTTTCTTCCAGTGCTATTTTTGAAAATTATAATGGTAAGACTCACGGGAAGAACTTGACCTTCCATTTTGTAAATTAGGATGATTTTTTTTTTAGAGATTTAATTGTTCAACATACTAAAATTAGGTAATCCAAGAAAAATCATGCCTTTGGATGATTCTAACCTCGTGTCTTAATATATATATATATATATATATATATATATTAATTGTAATATTGAGTATAGACAAAATTAGCTACAATCATCTAATGATCAGGAAAGTTGGTTTTGCAGCCCGTAAAACTCACTCCAAACAAAATGGCTTAAATTTTCCTAAAGAAGTCACCCTCCGTCGCAAAATAGAGTTGGTCAACTATTTCCCACACTTTAGTGAGCTGACTCTTATTAGAAATCATAAGTGGGATATGTAGATTTTATTAACATAAAATGGATCTTTGTTGAGTACCAGTTGGTATCCTCTCACCTTGAGAAATGCCTATACGGTGAACAAAATGGATCACTTAAAAAAAGTGAAGCACAATAATTTAAGTGTCAAAAAGTATCCCGCTTATTATTTTCAAAAGGCGTATTGTACACGTACACCATGTAGGAACCATAAGATAAATGCTAATGAATTATGGGTAGACAGAATTCCAATTCATATAAAAAGTTGGCTCAACTTAATTTTCTAAGCTATCAATGGTTCAAAAAATGTAAAAAGTTGCCTCCTACTTGTAGTTTGCTTATAGTGCAGTTTTTTTGCTTATAACATAAGAGATAGAGGAAATCTACAGTTTATATAATATAAAACTTGAACCCATTTACTTGTTGAGATTTGGTGCATAGATAATCAATTTTAAGAGCTAGATCAATGGTCCAAATTATGTAAAAAGTCAGATGTTCTTGTATTCTAGGTTTGGTAATAGCCCATATTATAGCTTAAGAGAGCTAGGTTGTTTTTTGTATTTAAAAAAAGTAATTATTTTTCCTTCTTGTAATACACGTCATTTTTTGGGAAATATATAAATGCCTAATTATGCAAATTTTGAAATTTTGTGAAAATTAAAAAATTGGGGATTTGAAATTTTTTAGAAATAATATCTGTGATGACCCGAGTTTTCACATGCATTTTTAAATGCAAAACCAATTACTAATGTGTGATTGATCCTTATTTGAAAATATTTTTATAAAAACAATGTAATGCAACGAAAATATCTTTTATTTTAAATTCGTTTTGAAAACTTTAGGTATCATTTGCTTTCAAGACGAACAAAGTAATTTTTTTAATTAAGACAAACATATATACATCCCAGTTCTATCCAGTCACAACTTGCATCCCAACTGTAATAATTGTATATACATGTCCAAAAAATAGGCTATATACTTACACTCATACTTGTCTTTATCTTCATTCACCTAATCGTAACACTAACATTTATAAATACTTCTTCTAATCCTGTTGAAACTAGTCTATAAAAATAATATATTTGGGTGAGTATTTATCATACTCAGTAGGTGATCTGATACTACTATTTTAAAAACACGGTATGCAACATGCATAATTTCAAAGGGGGCTTTCCATGTAAAAATCATGCAATTTCTTTTTGTATAAACATGCACATTTATGTATAAATCATAAGCTCATTTACACATTTTCAACAATAGAATCTTTTACTGAAAACAAGTAATCAATAATATAAATATTACGAAAATTATAGATTAGTAACCAATCAATCAATGTACAAAAATCTCAGCGAACACATCAAGTCGACTAGTCAAAGTCAATGATTCATAAAATAATAATAATTATGAAAATCTTAAAGTAATAATTGGTCAAAACAAATGATAGCATCTCAAACCCACTATAGATATCAAGCACGTAGGTATCTTGGCAACCACATCAAGCCTACTGGTCACGAGTATTTGTCTACGGCCATCTCAATGCAATATGCATATCGATATCAAAATCGAAATCATAGGGTCCACTATGCTCATGACCAGAACCCATTCTAAAATCGTGTGGCTCTGGTACCTGGAGACCATGCCTACCATAGGCTCCACGGCAATTATAGATATGTCTTCTTTGTCCCTTAATAAGCTGCCTCATTCGGCGATCTACCCACTTGGAACTTAAGGTTTTGTTCCCTCTACAGGTTACCTCAATCGACAATATACCCACTTACCATAGTGCCCATCAGGCTCATTAGCCAAAAAAAAGATATATACATACAATCCAATTCTCAATCATCGTAAATCATGCAATTTCTACAATTAGTTTCAAAACAAGCAAGCAATGCATACATAAAATCTGTTCAATGCAAGCAATCGCATTCAAGACCATAAATCATGAAGAAAATACATATGCTCGTTATAAGAATATCATATCTCGAAAAGCAAACTAAACATGGCAATAGAATCAAGTAAATCATTTAGATTTTGGAATGCATTTAAAAACTTAGTAGCATAAGACTACCTACCGCAATGTCTCTTAGATTGCATTCGAATCCTGGATCACCTTTGTGAGTCCTGGATATTATTTGGAGATAAGAATCCAAGTATTATTTCCCATTCATTATAGATTATGAGTTAGATTTACAGATCAACGGTTAGATCTATCCTTTGGGTTATCGATCATTGATTAATGCATTTCCTAGCTAGATCTCACTTATAGATCTAATATCTAATGGTTAGATTGCATTCAATAACTTTTATGTCATCAATATCTTGTAATTGAATGGTTAGATCTCACAGATCGCCTATCTTGACATTTAGATCAGAATTGTACGTAATTTGAACTATCATATCTACAATTCAAAAGTTGATGTATGTAGTTTAAGGTTGATCCTGGCATATTGATCTCCTAATACATCTAATGGATCAACTTATGAGATCTAATAATCTTTGAACTAATAGATATATGCGATCTTTATGATTTTTAGGCTATGATCACATTACATAGTCATTTGATCCTAAATTTTATTGTATAATTAGGTTCATATCATCAATACAAACATAGTGGACTTTTCGGATCGTCAATCGAAGTTATATAGCCTTCTTAATTGCACTTTTAGTGTTTCAAATCAAATAAACGATCCATATTTGATCTTTGGATCCATAACGCAACAAGGCAGGGCTTGCGCATCACGGTTCCCAAAATGTGCTTGCATCCCAGTCAAATTGAGACAACACCTACATGTGCCCAAAGGAAGCTCTAGGATGCGTGTTACATGTGTATGTCTCGATAGCAAACTAGATTGGGAGATTTGAGACAATCTGATTTGGACCATTTGATCCATCCTATCCTCGATCAATGGCTAAAATCACCCAAATTTTATTTCTTTTTACCATTTTAAGGGTTTTGGGGTCCCCTGGTTTCATTGAGCGGCTCGGATCATCCATTCGAGTTGCCCCGGAGATGATCCCCAACAGATTCAACGGATCTGTTTTCACCAACATATTGCCTGGCCTGGTGAGAATAGATCCAGCGTGGATAGGAGGAATAGCGCTAAGAAATGGTAGATGAAAGAAGGGAAAGGAGAAGGGAAGAGGGGTCTTACCTGGGCAACCAGAGATGGTGCCTTTCCGGTGGGTGCGGTCCCCTCTGTGCTAGTCGAAAAACTAAATTGTTGGCAACAATGGAAAAGCCGGAGAGAACAAAGGGAATGCTGGAGTGGAAGGAGGGTGTGATGAGAGGAGTAGGGAAAAGAGAATGGAGGGAGAGAAGGAGAGACTTGGGGCCACCGCTGAAAAGCATAGAGAAAGGGGAGGAGGGTTTTCCGATGGAGTTTTTTGCCGGAGTTGATGAAGGTAGTCAGAGAAGGGGAGAAGGTGATGATCATGGAGAGAGGAGGAGAGGGGAGGTTTATAAGAGTGAAGTGCGGTGCCATCCCCGTGGCAGTGCCGCCATTTCTCCTAGCACCGCAAAGGCTGATCAGAGAAATGGGGTTGGCGCAGATGTGGGTGATGCGGTAGTGATGAAGTTGTATGCTATGGTCACATTAAATAGTTATCTGATCCTAAATTTTATTATATAATTAGGTCATTGTCATCAATACGAACACAATGGACTTTTCGAATCGTCAACCAGAGTTATATAGCCTTCTTAATTGTAGTTTAGTATTTCAGATCAAATAAACGATCCAAATTTGATCTCTAGATCCAAAATGCAACAAGATAGGGCCTAACCATCACAGTTCCCAGGACGTGCTTGCGTCCCAATCAAACCAAGACACCACTCGCATGCCCACACGCGCCCAAAGGAAGCTCCAGGACGCACGTTACGCTCATGCATCCCGGTAGCAAACTAGATCGGGAGAGTTGAGACGGTCTGATCGGGACCCTCTGATCCATCCTATCCTCGATCAATGGCTAAAATCACCCAAAATTTATCTGTTTTTACCATTTTAAGGGTTTTGGGGTCCCCTAGTTTCATCGGGCATCTCAGATCATCCATCCAAGTTGCCCTGAAGATGATCCCCAACAGATCCGACGGATTTGTTTTCACTGGCATATTGCTGGCCTAGATAGTAGGAATAGCGCCGAGAAATGGTAGATGAAAGAAGGGAAAGGAGAAGGGAAGAGGGGTCTTACCTAGGCAGTCGGAGATGGTGCCTTTTCAGTGGGTGCAGTTTCCTCTGTGCCGCCTGCCAACAAACTAGATTGTCAGCAACAATGGAAAAGCTAAAGAGAACAGGGGGAACACTCAAGTGGAAGGAGGATGTGATGGGAGGAGGAGTAGGGTAAAGAGAATGGCCGGAGAGAAGGAGAGACTTGGGGCTGGTGCTGGAAAACACAGAGAAAGGGGAGGAGGGTTTTCCGATGGAGTTTTTTTGTCAGAGCTAATGAAGATAGCTGGAGAAGGGGAGAAGGTGATGATCGAGGAGAGGGGAGGTTTATAAGAGTGAAGGGTGGTGTCATCCTTGTGACGGTACCTCCATTTCTCTCGGTGCCACAGAGGTTGACCGGAGAAATGGCATTGGCGCAGATGTTGGTGATGTGGTGATGACGAAGGGGGGTATTGTTATCAAAACGACCCCTGTGTTTTCTGATCCTTTTTCCTTAATGTTTATAAAATTACAAAAATGTCATCCAATCTTCAAATGCCCATAACTTGGTCATCTGATCTCCGTTTTCATCGTTCTTTATGTTGTTGGATTCTATCTTTCGAGTGGAATCTGATTATGGGGATATTTCGACCAAATTTGATATCTATAAAATCTCACTTTCAATATTCAATTAGAACTTAATTCAGGTCATTACATTATTACCCCTACAAAAAATTTTGTCCTTGAAATTCTATAAATTATTACTCACTAAGGCTTTAGGATATTTGTTCCTTATTTCTAGAATTTGACCATCTTCTTTGGCAATGATGACGACGTACCAGGCAACCGGGACACCAATCGGAGACACGACATGTGATGCGCATGCTCTGGTCGTGTGCGTGTTGTTCCCAACCGTGACAGAACACCTGTGAGTCTTAATGACGAAGACGCACATGGGTCGCATTCTGGGCACACGTGCATCCTAACGACAAAGACGCATGAGAGATGTGTTCCATACACACATCACACGTCACACGTGCACGCATCCTTGTGATGCCGTTTTTGGATTTAATTAATGCAGAATAAATTTTGGACTATTTATTTGATCTGAAATACTAAAATCTCAATTATGGGAGCTACAGAGGTCCAAATCATGATCTGAGATATCCGTTGAGTTCGTCTCAATGGCACGGACCTGGATTTAATATTATAACTTGGATATGAATACTTCTAAATAGATCAAATCACAAAATCCTATCCAATAACCTAGATTAGCCTGATCAATTGATGATCAGGCTTTAGAAACTAAATGTATACATTAATTATGAGATGATCTAGTGAATTTGAAAGACAAATCTTAAGTATTTAACAAGAAAAGTGATATTGACCATTAATTTAATCAGGTGCCTTAGGATTGGCTGATCAGAGAGAGATCTGACTGTCAGATCGACCCGTAATCATGGATATATAGATAAATCACTAATTAAACATAGAAATTGGATTGAATATGATGAGAAGGACTAGAATTGATGATTTGATGTTAGATCTAGTGATAAAGAACGATCCAACGGTGGGATCATCTTCAAAATTTATAAGATAAAAGAAATTGATTCCTTAGTGATTAAGGGACATTAATTGGTAAATCATAACTTAGATTGATGATCAAAGATGACACATGATTGTCTAGATGTTAGAAAAACCAACATCTAGCCAAGGATTAGCTTGATTAAGGGTTAATCAAAAGTTCTGGGCCAATAATCTAGGATTAACTACCAAATCAAAGAGATCATCACTTGGATTAACATACTTTTGGGAATTTAAGAATACCAAGTGAATGGATAAAGATCTGGATGAATGATGAAGATTCCATGAGAGCAGTGGATAACTTAATGTGATACTATGGTTTGATAGGTATTTCAGAGTGCATGAGTTGAGACAGTTTAGCGCCTGATTAGGAGTACCGCATATTTGAGGTAGATGATTGCATTTAATAATTTTCTGATTTCATGGATCATGACATAATTACTTGGAAACTTTAAAGTATGGATTTTATGTCCTATCATGTGTTTATGAGATTACCTTCATCAATCATGATTAACGTTATGGCATTTTGCTCCACATGGTTTATACCATGTTTTAAGGTATAATTTATGATGTATTGGCATGTCTTGATTTGATCTTCTTGAGACTGACTACGCGTGAAAACTCTTATGATTTATCTCATATTTGTTGGTATTTTACGATGAGTGTTTCTGCCCGTAGCAACTATGCTATGAAGGTTATAGGGTTCGTCACCCGCCCATTGACTTTATGATGATGACGATTAGAAACTTGCCCCAAAAAAGGGCAATGTATGTAGAAAGTGGTATCATGGGTGGTCCCCACTATGGGTTCGTCCCCCATGTGAGATGGAGAAAGTCTCCTATTTCGTTGTTGACGGTGAGCGACAGTGATTGAGACGTAGAGTGGTTGCCACTGCAGTATAGTAGCTCATACTCTTATTCTGTATGCTCATGTGGTATGAATATATTGGGTAAACCTTAAGTGGATGAGCCTATAGGCTGAGCGAGCTACTTGGTATGCGAGTTACAAGCGAGGAACTTAGGAATTGGAATGAGTGCTCGTTCCCAGTGATATGAGTGTAGTGGAACACTCTTAAGGCATGATTATATATAACACCTTGTTTATCATGACATGCATTCATATTTTTTTTATAATGAAATTGATCTTTATTTGATTCTAACAGGTGCATGACCATGCCTTGCATACCATAGTGATTGGATATGATATCTTTGTGTTTTGGCGTAAACTATGCTTTGATCGCCATTGATTTGTTTAAACTCATTGATCCTTTATACGCTATTTATTATGGATGACTGATGATTTAACGTACTATATAAATGTTTTACTCCATGAGATTTGCCGTGATATTGATATTTTTACACCACACTATTTTATTGCATTCGTATTAAATATGATCATCTGTGCTAGTAATAGCTTTCTGAGGCATTGCTTTGTTTTGCAATGCCTCAGATTTTGAGAGCGATAGTGCTAAGGGTAAGCAGGTGAGCAACATTGAGTGAGGGGACCACGAGGACCATCTACTACTATTACTTTAGAGACCGACTGATGTATGCTTCATTTTACTTGTCATTGGACTTCTTTTTGGGCTGTATTGATATACTTGTTACAAGGAAGGTATTGGACCCAACTCTTATGTATACTATGTTATATATACTTACAAATGCAAGTGGATGTGGTGATCATGGATGTGACCCCAGGGATTATGTACATTGTCTTTATTGTTATCCCTTATCACAATTGATATTTTAACCCTGTTTTGGTTTTGATCGAGCATGCTTTGTATTATATCACCTTGGTTTTATTTATCACTTGGATTCATATTTGGATGACCCTCGGGATTTTCTTTTTGCAATTCCTTTTGAATGATTATTGTAATTATATTAAATATTGGTTTTTCTACTTCAGAGATCCCACCTATTTTACCAAACATATTATTATTATATATGAAAAATGGTTTTAGAAAACCCAAGGTGTCACACTTCTGGAGGGGGTTTTGATTTCTACTTAGCTCATCTATTATTTAAGATCTGGGATTCAATGGTTTAGATCATGTAAAAGACTTGAATCCATTGATACTTTGGTTTATTGCATAGCTCATCTATTTTATATCCAAGTCAAATTGGGTAGAAAGTTGGCCTTATTTTTATTTTTGAGGAACTCAACTATCTAAAATTATATAAAATCTTTGCTCTATGCCTTGTGCATAGCTTATATATTTTATAACTTGGGAGATTCTATCTTAGTTGCCTAAAAACTTAGCTCAACTTGTCTTTTGAGAAAAATCAACAATATATACTATGTAAGAAGTTAGCCCCCGCTCTATATTTTTTTTATTTCATAACTAATCAACTTTACAGGCTCCAGGTCCTCTAAAAGTTGGCCCAACATGTATTTCTGACCATTAATATTCTTAGCAGGGAAAATAGGGGCATTCTTACCATGTGATGAAACTTTCAATGTCAAACATGTGTTAATGTTTCTTGAGATGATGTTTTTGACTTGAGATGACTTGATTAGGGTAGAGATGACCTAAATTTGACAAAGCGATCAAGAGAGATGCCTGAAAATGCTAACTTCAAAGTGAGATAAGATTAGATGATTTTCATCTCAACTCATCTCAAGCATGAACAATAGTAAGATCAGGAGATACCACTTCATCTCATCTTATATTCTCTCAAGCACCACTAACAATGATGTGGCCCATCTTATTTCATCTCATCTCAAGTAAGCTCACTCTATTTCACGCATCAATGACACCTTAAAAGTTATAATGGGGCTATTTGAAATGAAGATAACAAACCTTACATAAACCTATCCATCGTCTCTAGATAGGAAGGAGTAAATCCTTGTAGAATGCAGCCATAAAATAACCTTCACTTGTTTAAGATTAAACAAATCTATATCCTTAAATGTTTAGGGAAAAAAGTAAAGAGTAAATTAATATCTAAGGATAACTTAATCCTAGGATTTTCATCCCTCTCTCAACCCATTTCATCTGGCTATCTATAGGTAATATGTAATAGCAAGGCGGTCCCCTTTGGATTATGATAGGTGTTACTTTTCATGTTGAGAATTTTATGTCAACTTGCCAAGTTGGGAGATGTGGTTGAGTTGATTTGGGACTTCCCAATCATCCTTTACTTGGGACTACAATCTTGATTGAGTTGGGTACTGACTCTAAAACTCGACCAAAGCTACACCCACTATCGTGATTTTAAAACTCAAAAGACAAAGCTCAAATCATCTAATGGTTAATGAATTTTGGTGTCCAGACTATCTAAAAGAGTTCGAACAAGATGGATAATCTAAAAGACGAGGCTTAACTTGATGGGGTTTCAGAATTAGTCTCAAAACTTAGTTCATATAGCATTTCCTTAACAAAAAAGGGTTAGCATCATTTGGGCTGAAAATTCACTTACCAATGATTTGAATAACAATTTGAGAGACATTATTGGGGAGTAGGAACTAGGTCATGGATAAACTTACTCCTTTGAATGGAAGAATTTTGTTGAAGAGCTCCTACATTGCTTAGCCTAGTAAATTCTAGTTTGATTGTAAAACACTGGTCATCCAAAAAACAAGAAAGTGTTACAGTGGGGTAATTTTGTAGGTATGACTATCACTATAGGAGTAAAGACAGTCAACAATGTCTATAGCAGTGCAAACGCCTACAAAATACAGCAGTGTCAAGGTTTTGCCATTTCCCAATCTATAGCTGCGAAATTGTGCATACATCTTCTCGGCACAGATTTCTATATCAACAGTGAGTACGGGCTTATACAGCATCTCTATAGCAGTGAACTACCAGTATAGCTGGGAAATTTTTTTATATCCTCTGTTATAGAAGGCAAGTCTTGGCACAACGGAAGAGTTTTTGTAGTGTGACCTTGACATCATGGGTTCAAGGTGTGAAAATAGCCTATTGCAAAATGCAAGGTCAAGCTGCATACTATTGACCCTTAGAGTCTGTCCCTTCCCGTGCCCTGCACAAAAGGAGCTTTGTGCATTGGCACTGCCCCTTTTTGTTATATCCTTTGTTATAGATCTATAGTGGCGATAGTCTTATATTGGCATTGTCCAAGTTTGAGTAGGCACTTTTGCAATGTTCTCTACAATGATTTCATGCACAAAAACTTAGTTTCATATCCCTAGTTGAGTCAGCTCTATGATTCTTGCTACTAATGAGTTTCTACTCTCATCATCATCATCATCGTCAAGACCTTATTCCAATTAAGGGTTGGCCACATGAATCTTGTTCCTCCATCTCCCTCTATTAAGTACCATGGCTTCATTTAGTCCCAGAGTTTTTAGATCTTTTCTTACCACTTCTATCCATATTCTTTTAGGCCTCTCCCTAATTGGAGGAAACTTGAGGGTAGCACAAATATGTAACAAGATGATGGAGATTAGACTTAGATGGTTTGAACATGTCCAAAGTAGACTCAAAATGAGTTTATACAATCTAGCCATATAAATGTAGGCATCATTGTACAACTTACCAAATACGGTCGTTTGGGGAGATTGCATGGGATCATGGTTAATGTTTGTTGTGGACCCAGCCGGATATCATGGGTGATCACTGATCCAAGAATTGATAGGAGAGATGTAACTCTAAAATTTTAGCAGGTATTTCCTACAGCTTCTTCAACGATTCAGTCAGAAATTCAATTCTCATCAGACCATTTATCAAACTATGGGATGGCATTAGTATTGCTGATTTTTAGAGAGATCAAGGCTTGATGTTGGCAGGATTACTGACTTATAGGCATTGCAAAAGGCAAAGAATAAGATAATGAAACACCAGGGAACATTTTCTGAGTTTGCATTCAAGTGGTATAACTTGCCATATAACAGCATGTGAACAAGGAAAACAGTGTACAACACTAGTTCAGTTAAACTCGACAGCATGTTCATTTATGGTTGATGGTTCTCGGGGGAGAGCCGATAACTAATAAGAATCAGGAAGAGACTTAGAAGATGTTGACTGCCAACGAACCTCTGATGAAGGCAGAGTATAGGGTGTCCTAAATTAAACCACAAGGTGATTGCTGAAGACTACAAACTGTTCCTTGCTGTAGTTATCTATCAAGCGGCAAAAGGCTGTTGGCAACTCCAAAGGTGCTTGTATCCTTAGCTTGGTGAGAGAAATGGCAGTAAATGAGGATTCCTTTGGCGTCTCATTAGAAATCCAGGGACTTCTCCCGCACTTTAAGGGTGCTTATGGAAGTTATGCGATATATTTCCATCGAGTAATGTTTGAGACCGCAAAAAGCAAAGAACTATGGAGAAGTATGTAGAGAATATAAAGATGGACATCTGGAAGGCACTTGGGTATAAAATAAAACTGCCACCAACACCTACGATGCTGAGTAGTGAACTCTAGTGGCAGCAAAAAATACTGCATTATCTCGGGTGTGAAATTCTTGCTGTGACGTATAAAGAGCACAACAGGTGCACGAAGCTCCTGCATATAAGGGTCAATTAAGTACGCAGTTTTTGCATTGTATTTTGTAAAAGGCTCCCCTTCTCTTGTTTGCCATGTATGAGCATTTCGGTGTTTTTTGTTGGTGTGTTTGATATCATGGGACATTGAAAAACAGAACCACAGTAAACGGTATTTGATTCTTGAGATTTGTTGTTTTAGAAAACATATCCTCTTATCTTTTCACAGGACCTTAACCGCCAAATCATTTATGGCCAGATTGGGGAGGCTCATATGAAATCCGATTTATGTAATCAAGCCAGATTCCTGCATATAATCGGTAACAAACAGTCCAGCATCGTTATGGCCCTTCAGAATAACTCCTTCAGAACAGCTTCTGATTGTCAACACTAGAAACCCAGTAAATGGAGCCTTCTTCATATGCTGAAGAGCAAAAGTCTAAATCCAAAACCACTCAATCTATATCACACTCACCTAAATCTATAAAAAACAAGTGACACACTACCCCAAATCTCTGACTACACATATTTTAGAAGAGATTTGATGAGTAGGCTGTGACCAATTGCGAGATAAATGGTTTGAACACCGGGCAATAACCTATACTTATGCTGTCCCATGCGGTGACCAAACACCCAGTTACCCGTGTGATGCCCCACTTTGTCCATGAACTGACGCCCTCACTTGATCAAACATTCATCTGATTTCTTGGATTCCCTACATATACTATCCTGGTGATTTTCTTGTGCTTCTAACCATTGGTTATAAAGGGCAGCTAGTGCATGAAGCTCTCGCATAAACGGAATCTGGAGAAGGGACAAACTGCTAAGTGTAGTACTTAGTTTTTCCTTGCATTTCGCAACCTCTAGACCACACAACGATAACTTTAACCACCGGTTATCTGGTGATCAAATGTGCATCTCTCCAGATGCTAAAGTTAGCAACTCTTCACGGTTTTTGGCGTGCAACATATCACAAGTCCAAGAAATCAGATGAACAACGGATCAAGCAAAGGAGGACCCTCTCTCTTGGCTAATTAGGCAATTAGCCATGTGGTGGCACCATCATTAGCATTCCTCGTCATCATACTAGAACTCGAGAACCTTTGCCAGTCCACTCTCCTGCCTTTGCATCAACATATTAATCAACGGTCTACATCATCTAAGCATAACTGAATAGTATGAGTGTAGGTGGTGGCTAGATTCAATGGTGTGACCCTCGTCATGGATTACGACATACATAAACTCCGGGTCAGATTAGTATACCATGAAATCATGTGAATCTTCTCCTTAAAGATGGCCCAATTAAACAAATACTTTATGGGACACAATCTCCTCCAACCACAAATATCGGAGGAAGCTTCCATGGTCTTTGACCAAACATTCTCCTTTGCATTTCGTCATGCTTAATTTGCCATTTTATTGACATTCCGACCCTTATCCAATCTAAAATTCGACAATCACGAGATACCACCCGGACCCACCATGCAAATCTTGCCTTCTTTCCAAAAGATGCCAACATGTACGAATTCTCCAACTCAATTTTATCATCTGAACTTTTTGAGTCGTCCATCCAACGCTATTGGAAGATAGAAGGACAGGATCAGATATTGGAGAATATTTTTGCCACAAAGTCCGTCAAAGATGGGGACCGGCGGACAAATGATTTGTACCACAAATCTGAGTCCTCTTTGTGCTTTTGGCTGCTTAATTGCTAATATAATATGGTCTTTGGTGGGACAATCATCATAAAGTCTCCAAGAAGAAAGCATGTGGCTTCCTTTTTCCATCTTTGCCTTGGTCCAAACCTTACAACAGTCCATGGCCCGCCACCACTGCAACTCTGACCAGACAAACTGTGTGGTGCCGTTGGTAGGTGGTCCAAATCGTTCATTTCGAGCACACCTGATTGAAGCGAGCTCCTCCGTTGTTTATCAAAATCTGCAATAATTAGTACCATCTCACAAAAAAACATTACTTGCGGACCACATATCTAGGACGTTGTTCGCAAGATCAATGGCTCAGATCATGGGTCCGCAAGTACTCTTTCTGCTTATAAATCATGGTTCACTCGCCAGATGCCATGTAAGAGCTAAACCGAAGACGTCCCTCAGCTTCTGGTCCAAACACCCCAACTTCCCCTTTTGCTCGCCAACTTTAGAGGGCTCGCAGACATCTGCCTGCCCAAGATTGAAGGATCCCTTCCATCGTGTGCAGAGGGGACATTCTCTCTCTCTCTCTCTCTCTCTCTCTCTCTCTCTCTCTCTCTCTAACAATGGCTATGACCATGAGAGGCCATCTAACTAACCAACATCCTCAACTTTCGTTCTTCCAACCCCAAAACAGTAGCAGAAGAAGAAGAGCAACAGACTATTCGACGATACTCGCAGACCATCCCATCTATCATTTCAATACCCTAACAATCACTATCCGTACCACTTTAATGTCTGCTCCTCTCTCGTCTTCCTCTGCCTCTCACAAGACTGTAAAGTCTTCTCTGATAGAACCAGATGGAGGATCTCTTGTCGATTGCATGGTACCCAAGAGCCAACGAGAGGCCAAAAAGGCGGAGGGAGCGTCGTTGCCCAAAGTGAAGCTTACCAAAATAGACCTTGAATGGGTTCACGTTATCAGTGAAGGATGGGCGAGCCCGCTGAAAGGGTTTATGAGGGAAGGTGAGTACTTGCAGAGTTTGCATTTTAATTCTCTTAGGCTGGAAGATGGGAGGGTAGTCAATATGTCTCTTCCCATTGTTTTGGCCATCGATGATAAGGACAAGGAGGGGATTGGTGCGTCGCCTGACGTTGGATTGATGGGCCCAAGTGGGGATTTGGTTGGCATCTTGAGGAGGTTGGTTGAATTTTTTTTTGTTTTTGCCCTTTCTGTTTTGGTTCGTGGGTTTTGTTTGTTTGGGTAATATAATGATCATAATGACGAAAGGATTGCATTTTTATGAATTATGGACGGGCATTTTCTTGAAAAAGTTGTTTTTTGGCTCCCAAATTGATACCTAGTTTGAAGGGCTAGGTTAGATTCGTATGATTAGGGGAAGGGACTGAATAATTTGGATTTGGATAGTATCACATTTGTTTTTTATTTATATGGGTAATGGGAGTTTTGATTGTTTCTGTTGAGTGGTTGAATTTTTGGCTACATCCATTGTAGATGAACTTGTTGATGCTTAATTGAGTTTGAGTTAACTTGAAATTGAGCTTCCTGTTTTATTTTGTTTAGTGTTGATCAGCTCATTGGTCACGGAATTATTCCAGTTCCTATGTTAGTAAGAAAGAGGTCTTTGTCAATGCATTTTGACCTGTTTAGAATTTTGGATGCATAAAAGCTATAGTGGTCACTTTTACTTCATTTCTTATGCTCAGTGGAGGTGGACTTAGTATGCAAAAAAACGAAATAAAAGCTAATAGTTCCCAACGTAAAGAAGAACTCCAAGACTTTAATTGATAAAATAAAGACATGCTAATGTGCACTCGTGAACACAAAGAAAATGGTAGAACAGAAAACAAATTCAAGTGTTTCCAAAGGATGCAGATAATCTACCACCAGCCACAAAAGAGGCAGAAAACGGTAAGCTGAATGAAGTGGATATGTAGAATGAAATCATGACAGTGAAATGAATATATTGTGTTATTTTTAAAGGTCTTATGATCATTTATTAAAATGTTGAAGATAATGACACCACATAGTGGGGGTCAAAGAGCCCCTGACTTACTGGGCGTCGTTGATGGGATAATAGATATTGTTAGGGTACTTTTCTTAGTCATTCATGACAATGCCGATTGGATTCTGACAGCTTAGCAATGGATTTCTATGCTGAATTCTGTATCAAGTATGAAAACTCCTCATCCATGTTCTGTTTTCTTCTTTTCTGTTTGTAAGTCACTGCATGCTGTTCATACAATAAAAAGTAGAAATAGAGAGAAAGGAAAGTAGAAAGGAAGATAAAAAGTATGAACAAAAGAAAGATCAGGTTGGCGGCAGATATCCAAACCTAAGTTGGTCTTTAATCTGTGATCCTCTTGATTCTGTAACTGCTGTTTGTTCCACAACACGGGTGGAATGACATTCCTTTTCTTTTTGGAGTCAAATTATGCTCTTTTTCTAATCTGCAACTTCAATTTGTTAAAAGAAAAACAGGATAAGTGTACAAGAAGGGAACTACCATAAGAAAACTCTAATGTATCTGAATTTCAGACACAAAGAAACTTGTTGAACCCCTTGACTTGGTTCATGAGGTTGAGTAGATTGGATCTTCCTGCAATTCAGAAAATTGAAATTCCAAACTACTGTTTATTACTGAACTCTTCCATGTTCTCCTTGTAAGAAAGGTGCCTGTTGCATTATTCTGTTAGATTTCTCAACCATATATTGTTACAACTGCCATAGAATATATTCCCACTTAAAAAGCAAATAGAAAGAACTTTTCCTTTGGTCCTAAACATCATTCCAAACATTATTTGTGGTTAGGAGACAGTTGGACTGGTTCATGACTTCATTCACCTGCTTGGAATTTTCATTATGGTATCTGCAGTGTTTGTTCCCTTCTGAAGTGTTTTGCTGTTCTTTATTTATTTATTATTTATTATTTCTCTATCTTAGCCTTCTCTGATCTAGTGTTTGCATGCTATGCAATTTGTTCTCTTCTGCAGAGTTCAGATATATAAGCATAACAAAGAAGAAAGAATTGCCAGAACATGGGGAACAACTGCACCTGGTTTACCTTATGTTGAGGAGGTAATTACTCCAGCTGGAAATTGGCTCATCGGTGGAGATCTGGAAGTGTTAGAACCTATCAAATACAATGACGGCCTTGATCACTATAGGCTCTCTCCACAAGAACTTCGCAAAGAATTTGATAGGCGTGAAGCAGATGCAGTTTTTGCCTTTCAGCTAAGGAACCCTGTGCATAATGGGCATGCATTGTTAATGAATGATACACGACGGCGTCTTCTAGACATGGGTTATAAGAATCCAATTCTATTGCTTCATCCTTTAGGTGGTTACACAAAAGCAGATGATGTGCCTTTGGATGTTCGGATGGAACAACATAGCAAGGTTATTGCACTTTCTTTTTGTTCACTCTACTTGATTTCTCCTTGTCCACAACTATAATTGTTTTTCCATTATGGTTTGGTTTACAACTTTCAAATATGTATTGGATCCATTTGTTCACAGGTTCTGGAAGATGGAGTACTTGATCCTGAGACTACTATTGTGGCCATATTCCCATCACCGATGCATTATGCTGGTCCAACTGAAGTGCAGTGGCATGCAAAGGCACGTGTAAATGCAGGGGCTAATTTCTATATAGTTGGTCGTGATCCTGCTGGAATGGGTCATCCCACAGAGAAGAGAGATTTATATGATCCAGATCATGGAAAGAAGGTTTTAAGCATGGCTCCTGGATTAGAAAAGTTGAATATCTTGCCATTCCGGGTATTCATCTAACCACGACTCTTTTCATATTACTTTGTCTTTTCTGCTGGATAGACATATGGAACTCAGATTTGAGTCGATGAGTAGTTTGCTCACCTTTCAATGATTACCCCTAGTTTGCGCAATTATTTTCCTTGTGTTGGATGTGGCAACCAGGCAAAGAATGAGTATCTATGACTTGTCAGCTTATGCGAAAATAGGTTCCAGTGTGCTATAAGAACTTAGGATTACCATATGATATTGTGTTATGAATCTTTAAAGTGTGGATCTTTGGTATTTCATACAGAATGTTATATACAAGTATCATTTGCTTTTGATGCAGTCTGAGTCATTTCTATGTTAAGCATCCTAATATACGGTTTAATTAAGCACTTCTATGATCTTTTAGTGGGAATAGTCCGAGGTTGCATAATGCATTTTAAATTCCAGATTTGTTTTGAGTGGTAATTCTGTTTTGCATTAGGGGTCACTATTCTAGTTAGGTGTCCTTTTTCAGAGGACTTTGCTACCTTTGTAATTGTTGTGTTGCTTGTGCCTCCATGCATTTGATACAGTTTTTGTTGCATTTTCTTCCAGTTTGATCCGGATTTATTTCTTCACATTTTGCAATGTTCCCATAACTTCTTTTGGTTTTTCTATTTTTATGGATGTTTCTCTTCATATAGTCTATGGAGACCTGTGATCAAGAGCTTTAAAGGAGCAGGTTTCTCAACCATCAAGCATTGCTTCTCTGGTGTTTTTGTTGTATCTTCTTCTGGCGTGAGACCTGGACTCACTGGGTTTCTTATGAGGCCCATCAAATTAATGGTCCTTATGGTCGAGTTGTGCCTTCCATATGACATGTCTAGGCTTTCTCATTGATCATGACATTATTATCTTGGTGTTCCATTCATTCACCATCTTGTAACCATAAGATGATCCCTGGACGAGTGCCCAAGATATAACTTTACTTGGGTCCTTAATAGATTTGCACTTGAATTCCAAGCAGTACAAGGTAGTTCACTACTTATGATTGTGAAGCATATTTAGAAGCAAAAATGTTCATTCCATTGTTGCCACTGAGCTGAGAAAAGCATTGGTGGTCAAAATATTATGTTCTTTTTGATATAGTCTAAACTGACACATGAATATTTGTTGCACTAGAGTAATCCTTCTTATTTTTTTAATGACTGACAGGTGGCTGCATATGACACAGTAGAAAAGAAGATGGCCTTTTTTGATCCTTCACGTGCTCAAGATTTTCTTTTCATCTCTGGTACCAAGGTAAGAATGATTCTCGTTCTCTTGGAAATTTTCAATTAATCTTTATTAATTTGGCTGATATTTGGTATATCAGATGCTTGGAAATTGGAAAGTATAATGAAAATATCTCTGGAATTGGTTGTGAAGCCACTAAAAGGAGCCCATGAAAGTTATCTGCGGTATCATAAAGTCATAATAGCATATAGCAGCCCCTTCCATGCATAAACAGCTGGGACGTAAGATAGAACTTCCTACGAAGTTAGGCAATATTCCCAGACACTACATTTGTTGCATATAACAAAACAAGACTATTTGCTAATAAAGAAACCCAACTTGCTTGAGTAGCAGCTATCAGAACCCTCAATCGTTTCATCAACTTAATGGCATGGGTGGGTTGGAATGCGATGTAATTGCATTACATCAACTTATGTCATGGGATAAAATGCCATGAAGTTGCTTGAACTTCTAATCACTTTTAAGCAAAACAACGAAGATTTCCTTTCCATTCTATGGATCAGAGTGTTGGGCAGTTAAAGAACATCATGTTCATAGGGAGCATAGCAAAAATGAGGATGTTGATATGGATGAGTGGCAAGACAAGAAAGGATAGAATTAGGAATGAAAACATTAGAGGAAACTTAGGGTGGTACCAATAGGTAATAAGATGAGGGAGATTAGACATATGGTTTGGGCATGTCCAATGAAGACCGAAAACGGCACCAATTAGGAGTGAGGCAATGCAAGTAGAAGGTTCTAAAAGGGCAAGGGGAAGGCTCAAAAGAACGTGGATAGAAGTGGTGAGAAAAGATTTAAAAACTTTGGGACTAAATAAAGGCATAATATTTGATAGAGGGGAATGGAGGAACAAGATTCATGTGGTTGACCCCTAATTGGGATAAGGTTTTGATGATGATGAATTCTTTAACCCCATTTGTTCTCCACTTGCTACCTTTAATTTACACCACTTTCTCCTGTGACTTGATAAGAGAAATTCCCAGTCTTTGCTTATGGGAAAGGTTCTTATCAGGATGAATCCTTTCTTGGCGTTGAACCAGAATTCATACACATTCTTGATGTTGACAAGGGTTCTACTCATAGGTGTAATGGCGGCCCACCCTTGTTGTATTGCACCAAGAACTTGCAAATATGGATGTTTCTTATTTGATGCTGCTTGTCTGATGACCGGAGATTCAAAGTCACCATTTTATGTATCTTGTTATCATGCGATATTATCTAGAGGCCGAAAGTGCCTTTTTTATCAGCTATGCCAATTACTGAATGTGAGGTTCAGCACCTCTCTACATGTGAGCACTTGCGTGTGTCAGCCTGGTCCACTTGCTTCTTATCACTCCTTTCCTTGTCTGTTCTGCTGCTCTCTTTTCCTTCTTACTGACTCCTCTCATGGTGAAATGAACATTCTGATCCTTCTGAGAAAACAGTTTCTAAGAGAGAAATGACAAGAAGTTAAGGTGGAAAAGAGCATGGAGATTTGGTCTGATTGGGTTGAGATTTTGCTAAAGTACAGATTGGCTGAATCTGGCCAAATTTCTGGTGATAGCTCAACCTGAATTCCTGAATGTTCACCGTAAGTTGCATCTCTAGGTGGAGTAACCAATTTGGGGGTGGCAGTGGTAATGCCAATTTTATGCCAATACCTTGTGTAAAATGCTGGAGTAAATAGGAATTGTGTAGCATATGGTAGAAAACTAGTGCTGCATGGAGGGGCAAATCATCTACATTTTAATATTAAAACTATTATTTCTATAGGATCCCAAGTTGAAAGGGCATTTCTAAAGGTCTTCCCCACTACATGGTTCTAAACATCAAATCAATGTCATGCTTTAACTTTATACATGGGGCAGTTTCTGCCCCATTGTGATCTACTTAAAATTTTCACTTCCTTCAAAGAAAAGAATTGTGACACATTGAATTTGAACTGCTATGTTTTCTTTTTCTTTGAACCATCTTTATTGCCATTAATGGGACTGTTAGCATTAGAAGATGAGGTTTTGGCCATAGTTCTAAAACAAGTGGGTTGACTCTGAAAACCTGCCCGGGTCACTTGAGTTGCAGTGAATGAGTGACTCAACGAGTCAACACACTGCATACAAAAGGACTTAGATGACTAAGATTTGAACACAAAACCTCACAAGCTAGAGTAAGATACACTAACCAACTTTTCTAGCAGTTACTATTAAAAATGTGAAATTCAAAATATATGTACAAAATAAAAGTAATTTTATTAAAAATCTCTCGAGTTTTTCCAAGTCACTAACAAGTGGCTTTGGGTTAACTTGACCAGCCCCACTTTCAGGTTTAGTCGACCTTTCAAGTTTTTGAAGTATGGTTTTGGGGGCGCATGTCCCTTCTACTTCGGTGCCTTGTAGATAAACGGTTTGGAATGCTCAAATAGTGATACGACCTTTAGTTCCCTGCCAGGGTTGTATGGTCTACAAACTGTATGCTTTCTGAAAAGAAAAATCTGTGTTACATTTCCATTATGAATTGATATGACTTTCATTTAACAGATGCGAACGTATGCAAGAAATGGTGAGAACCCTCCAGATGGTTTTATGTGCCCTGGGGGATGGGAAGTTCTTGTCAATTACTACAAAAGCTTGCAATCTGAAGAGGCAAGTCAGCCATCAGCCGCATTGGTATCTTAGAAGAATATCTTCCCCAGTCAGAGTTGCAAGAAGTGGCATTCAATTGAGAAGTATGATGAACTCTATGTCCACGGGAGTCAATTTTGATAGAACATTCTGGTTGCTACAGTTGGATGTGATCGAATCAAGCCAACGAGATCCTTCGCTTCTGTGGCTTTGGTGCGCGGGTTTTCTATTGAAATTCATATGATTTATTGCAAGCATTGTGCCAGAGAGCTAATAAACACCTCAGATGTTAGCTTCTAGTCTGCTGTGGCATTGTGGCGACAATAAGACGGACCAAAAGAGTTGCTTACTTGTGTCTTCTTCTTATTATTATTGAGATTGAAGTTCTCTCTTACCGTTTATGTATGCAGAAGTATGTTGGGATTTGGAGTAATTTACTGCCAATTTTCTTTCAGTTATATAGAAAGTTTGAGTCGCTTATGGTATGTTTTCATCCTAGTTTAGATCAACCATTTTGGCTTTGGTTTCTCCATTTAGCCATGTTCATCTTCTATTTCTCAAATCTAACAGTGTGTGCATGTGATGCATTCTTCGTGGCAGTGGATCCCTATGAGGATCACCGAATTATGCAAGCCTACTGATGCCCTTTGCTGTAGTAGCAGTTGGAGAACCAAAAGGAAAGAAGAAATGCACCAAATGAAAGAATCCCATTGGAATTTAGTACCTAACTCGAGGTCTCTCTTTAATGAAATTGTGGGGATAGGCTCCGAACCCTCCCTTCTTTACAGGAAGTGTTTAAGAAACGAAAATTACCAGTAGACAAAATTGGTGAGACTAGTATGATCTAGTGAGGATTTCTTCTTCTTCTTTCATGACTTTCTGTTTCTCTCTTGATCTTCGCAAGTGAGAGGTGAGAGTCTTAAAGTCATCTTCTTCGCATGGAATTGTGAGTCCACCCATTTGATAATCAAAACCAAACTCTTCTTCAGCCTGACTAAGTAATTCTTGGAACAAAGAATGCTTCAAGTAGGAGACTGGAATAACAAACCGCTTCCTCCTCTCTCCCACATAAACAGCTAAGTGGCCTTTCGGGACACTTCCGACAGGAGCCGACTGAGTTCTTCTCAGAGACTGTTGGGCAATGTGCTTGGCCTGAATCATCCAAGGCAAGTTAATACCCATTCTCAAATTCCCTCACAAGACAGAGAATGGGTTGAAGTGGAAGTTCCAAGACTGGAGATTAAAATGGTTCCTTTGTTATGTGTATATATAGCTAATCAGCATAACCCAATTCAATGATATGGAGATGGGTCGACTTGGAGTGACGAAACACCTCATTGGAGATCACATGGGTATGGTGCTTGTTTGACCATCAAAATCATTTGATTTCCTTTTCATACACTACCATTTTAATAAAGAAAGGATAAACAACTTAAAGCCTTCCATTTAATATCCTTAAAGTTAGGCTTAAAACCCGTGCCATTTTTGTTCTTTATGTCAAAAAGTAAGAGCCGATCCAATTAGTCTAACAAACATGGTTCATAACGCCATAATTTATGGATGTAAATATGAATAGTCATTATTTTTATAGGACCCATTTTTTTTCTTAATTACTACTTAACTATTTAATCTTGAAAGCGAAGAGAGAAACGTGCCTGCTGCATATTTTATTCACACATCCCTATCCTAACGGGTGAACCAATGATTTTTAGTCTAAAATTCTTGGGAAAGAAGCTTCTTTGGATCCTATGCGATTTGGCACACAAACCAAACAGGCACTATATTCCTAATCTTCACAATTTAGTTCTCCTTACTTAGCCTGCTCACAAGATTGTCTATGTTCGTTGTAGGATTAAGTTGATGGAAGATGGGAGATCCATCTTGACTATGGAATCAGTGATAAAGTTTTTTGCTGACATTAAGCCAAGGACGGGGTCGAATTGTCATTCCAGGATTTGCAGTCCAAAACATTTCGTATGACTGAGTTACCTCGTCATGCCAGCCGTTGGTAGAGTGAGTCTACTTAGTGAACTGGACAAAACCATTTTCAATCCTAGTTCATGCACAATTGGAAACTAATCTATAGTTTTGGCTGACAAAGCGAGTGACCCATCGCATGAACTGTGTTCCCTCTCATATGGTATGAAATGCTCTTATACCCGGGAAGCCAGAAGCCAAAAGCCAAAAGAGGACAAGAAAAGCAGTGAAAAAACGCGTCGACCAATGAGTAGCCTCAGACCGGTAACCTCCACAAGGGAGGTTCACTCTTGCTGGGCTTCCTTTTGCACCATGGTCGAATTATAGGTGGGACTCAAGGTCACTCACAAAGCCTTTACATTACAAAGCGAAAACTGGTAGTTTTGAAGACCACTTTGACATAGCCGAGTCCTGAGTTCAGTTGGCGTATGTTACTCCAAACAGTACATGCTTTCCATGACTTAATACTAGAGGGCTTAAAGAAGAACTTTACATCTTTGTTGCCCTTGTTGTTCATGTGACCGATGTTTTTAATTGCAATAATGGACATGAAGTATATGCGCAAAGAAACATGCTACCCATGTGATCTCACATGAGCTCCATGTTACCAGCGGATCATGGCCACCCAATATATATGATAGAATTACTTATATGATTAGCCGTATTTGGTACAGTGTACATTGAATAAATAGATGGGGAGTCTTAGCACAACGGTATAATTGTCATTGCGTAAACTTGAGGTTAAGGATTCAAAGAGAGAAAATAGCCTCTTGCAATATAAAAAGTAAGGCTGCATACTATTAACCCTTGTGGTCCGCCCTTTTCCTGAACCCAACATATAAAGGAGCTTCGTGCACCGGGGCTGCTCTTCTTAAAGGGTCCTCATAAGGAGAGTATCCATTTGGTATGGAACCAAGATCACGTGGCACTTATTGGTTTAATTACAAGACCAACAAGCTTGAATATACAAGCATGCATACTCATGTTGGATGTGATGCCCTCGTCTTGAAGCCATATAAAAAGGGAAAGTAATATTTGTTATGGTTCGGTGCGTGGATTTTCCTACATGAAAATATAGGATTAGACATATTCTTAGCTAAGAAAATTTTAAATGTGTTTTTGTTGCAAGCCCTCCTTGTGAACCTTCATTTGTGCTTAAACTACCCATGCAATATAAAAAATTACTAAAGATGATTAAAATGTCAGCGCATGCTTACCCAGATTCATGTAACTTGACTGAGAGAGAATGAATACTTGGATTCATGTAGCTTGACTTAGAGAAAATAATTTACATATTTGTATTCATGTAACTGACTAAGAGATAATGTATGGAACTGCCAAGGTCAATGTATGATCGTTTTGTGGATTATTAGGATACTCCTTTTGAGCTATTCGTCTGACTTATCAATTCAAATTTTATTTTATCTTAGATTAGCACAAGCGCATGTGCGAGATTAGTAAAATATATATTTAATGGTATTTTCCTTTTAGTGGTGGTAATATTTTGCCGATAAAAATTTATCTTTCTGCAGAGTTCTTTTTTCTGAATACCCTTCTGCCAATTCTCAAAATGCCTTCTTACAAATTCTCCAAAATACCCTTCCATGTGTCCACCCTTATATGGAAATATATAGAGTATAGAAAGATATTTATAGCTATATCTGTAATATATATATATATATATATATATATATATATATATATATATATATGAAAGAGAAATACTATGCTGACTGAGTTCATGGACTGACTCAATAACCTCTCCCTCTAATGTTCATCTTTGGATGATACCACTCATTATCTGCTTCACCCTCCCCAATTAAGGCTAGTTGCATAAATTCACGTCCATTTGATGCTTCCAGCTAATAGTTTTTCTAGTTGAAAAGTATCTTAATCATCATCATTGGACATATTAACAAGGAAACTGGAGAAAAGTAGTAGCTAAAAGGCACCAATGGACATGAGATTTTGCATTTAGCCTATCTAATGCGGGAGAAGAAGATGAATTGATTAGATCATCTAAAAGGTGGGGTTATGATGGAGAGGTTATACACTCATTCTTGGAAGCTCAGTCCAAATAGCATTTCTCTTAGTAAATATAGAAAGAGGAATACCAAACATAGTAGCTGCCCTAGTTTGGGAATAAAGGTGCCCGATATTTGAATGATCTGATCGGTTTGTCTAATTGCTCTAGCTTTGGATATTCAATAACCAAACAATGAAAATGACCGGAAGATTTTAGCACCTTAAAAGATCAAATTAGGTCTTGATCAATTTGATTCTTATCCTTTAAAACTAGTTTAACGTTGAGAAAGAGCCATATATGTCTTATCTTCTTCTTTTTTCTTTTCCTACAGGTGAAAAATTAGAAAGGAAACCACTCGTACACTCTCTATCGCCTAATGGGATGGAAAACACAAATGGCTTATCTGAGTCTTTTATACGCAAAGAAACCATGTTTAATGAGGAGGCAACTCAATCTTGAGATAGTATATTCATGAGTTAAGAAGTGGGCCAATAATATTTATGCGTCATTGACATACGCCCCACATGCAATGTCATTTTTCTATTGAGAATCTCAAGATTTGAACTCATGACCTCGTAGTCATTAAGTCTTAATACCAAGTTGATTTATCATTTGACATGAGAGCTTAAGTTGACTGGAAGTGGGCCAACAATATTTATGTCTAATACATACACATACTTCTATAGCCCTAGTGTCTAAAGTACAGCTATTGAACTAGTCAAATGAGTTACTACCAGATGACAAGTTTCTCTTGAACCTTGTGTTTTCTTCGGGTTCATCAAGAGAAAAATTTCTCCACCTTCAAAAAACAAAAGTTTCCAAGAAAGATTGGCACTTGGCATTCACCCATTGGCTACCTTAAACAAGATAGTTCTTATCATTTTTCAAGTTGGAATCCTGTTTACTACATGTGTCATTTCATTACCTTGTAGGTCCAAGTGAAATTTGAGTTGTTTACCTCATTATTCATCTTGTTTTGAATCCACAACTGAGCTAGCTTTTGGTCCGATAGTAGAGCTGTTCTAGTTCTGTCTTTTGTTCTAGGTTTTCTTGTGAATGGCAAAGCATAATCAATTCTCAGTTTATATTTCTTTAACCTAAACACTTTCACATGGTGATGCTTGCTTTTTTATTGTCCTAGGTATGAGATCCTTGCGTGGATCCATAAACAACGCCCTCTTGGTGCAAGTGATGAGAATCTTTGGGAAATCGATTGCCCAACTCGGGCGGTATCCCTGGCAGGGGCGTATATGTAAGATTAAGAACTGTACTAACCGTAGTTCTAGCTGCCTCGTCTTTGCTGGCAGACCTTGTAGCACCATTTAATGGTGGTCAGAAATTAGAATACCAAAGGATTGAAATACAAAAAAAGGGATGTCGGAAAAGGATTGGAATATTAGCAGCGAACTACAACTCTGTAGTCATTGAAAAATGTAGGGATGAACCTTTGACTCTCCCTTTTTATACAAAAAATGGAAAAAATAAAAAAAGAAGTGCGAGATCATTAGTACCCACTATACAAAATTGGTATGATTAGTGTAATCTAATGAGTATGAGTTCTTCTTCTTAGACATGGCCTTCTGTTTCTCTCATGACCTATTCAACTGATACGTGAGATTCATGAAAGTGTCTTCTTCACATGGGATTGTGATACCACCCAAATGGTGATCAAAACCAAACTCTTCTTCTGCTCTGACCAATAATTCTTGGAACAACGGATTCTTCAAGAAGGCAACTGGAAGGACGAATCGCTTCTGGCTCTTCCCAACATAAACGGCAAAGTGGCCTTTTGGAACATTTACTGCCCCCATAGGCTGAATTCTACTTACGGATTGTCTGGCGATATGCTTGGCATGAATCATCCAAGGCAAATGGATACCCATTTTTTGAGATCCTCTCGAAACGATCGGAATGGATATATCGGAGGTTGAGGAGCAGGGAAAGAGCTTCAAAAACTAGAGGACTGGGCTGGATTGAATGGAAAAGGTTTCTACATATACTGCTAGTCATATATGCTCACTTCAGTCATGCATTTTCGGTTATGATGTGGGGCCAAAAGGTGATGAAACGCCTCATTTGGGATCACATGGATTTACCACTCGTGAAGTATGTCTATTTCTTCATTTTTTAAGTTACGGTGTATTTGACCTTTGTATCATTTTCAAATCATGAGATAGCTTCTTAGGCCTTTTTTCACCACTTTACATGTTTTGACCCTTCTCGTAGCCTACTGATTAAACCGTCTGTGTACTCTACGACTTGATGGAAGGGCTACAATCCATCTTTCCTGTGGAATTATATAGAAACTCTCCTGCTGACATCAAATCCTTAGTAGCTTATTAGTTTCTAACTATATTTACGCAACTGAAGCAGCTGACTGGACCCAGAGTATGTGATGTGGGCCAAGCTCTTTTATGCCTTCAGTGAAGTTGCATGTTCTCCGGGAGGTCTATTTTCTAATATAAATTACCCACCTGTGTGGCTGCAGCTTCTGCTCTAGTGGATGTGAAAACTCATCTTCAAGATATATAGGTGATGATATGGATAATAACAACACAGCAGAATCTGTGTTCCTCATGACCAAGAATACCAGCAAGTGGGCCGGGTATGCTATTTTTATGGCTTTCTACCTACTGAGCGATTACGAAGGCGGATCATGTGATTGTAGCGAGGAGAAGTTAAAAATCATTAATGCGAAGTAGTTGATAAAGAAATAGGAATTCCATGTGATCTCACATGAGGTCCATGTCGCAACTGCATCCATGGGTAACTCAATCTACCTCGTAGATTTGGCCATGTAATTTCTATTATCACTTAATCCAGATGGTAGATTAAGAAATATGATTTTTCTTTGATGTGCATTGTTACATTGTATCTAAATCCATATGGTGTATTCGGCTGTATGATTATCCTAATTTTATAATTAATACAATGGGTATACGTAAATTAAGGGAATGAACATAAGAAACCTTTCTAATGCCGACGGTACCTGCCAAGTAACTCTACGAGGCTTGGTCCTAGTCCACTGGTGGTAGATTAGGCGCCTCTCTTGATGCACACTAGATTGTGCTTTTAAGGTGGTGCATCTCTGTCAACATCTAGCTTGTGGCATAGTAAGGGAAGTATGTGGTGGCACCCTCTACCCATACTAGCCTTAAGCAGCCAAGAAGGATTGGGGCTCAAAAGTAAGGCAAAGTGGCATAAAAGTATTGCTATAAGTGGCACCAAAATGTAGTAATAAGTGACACAAAATTCTTGTGGCATGTGGCACCAAAGTAGTTATGGATGGTTTCAATGCACTGCACCTCAAGGACATGGCTTCAAAGTTGTTATGGGCAGTTCCTAACACATAACACAATGGGAGATGCTCCTCAAAGAAGTTGTCGGACAGTTTCACCATGTGGCAACAAGGGAAGATGACTCCATGTACTTATAATCGAGTTACCAAGAGTGACAAGTCCTAGGGTGATTGGGTTGTAACCACCGAGCAATTTTTGTTGTAGCCTATTTAAAGGTGTGCCTAGGTTCATAAAAGAGAGCGTGTGAGACGCCCCATATTATGTGTAACTTAAAACTTGAATCCTTATATTCTAAAAGTGAATGAAAAAGTTAGGCTGTTGCTTGTAAACTGTAGGTGAAACTTGGGTTCGGTTGCACAAAGTGTTTGTGTCCCTCGTGATAGAGAAAGTTAAAAGGCTAAGTGAGCCATTTAGTACTGTAGAGAAGGCAAAAATAATTCGAACGAGAAAGTTGCCCCTGTGACCATCTCCATCCCACTAGGGATGAGCTAGTGCACCGTGCTGTTTCTTTTCAAGTTCTTTGCTTGCAACAAAAATGGATAAACATAAGCCAAAATGGACATTATTGTGACTTCATCTTCATATACGCTGCTAAACAAGTTTTACTAAGCTTGTCTTCCGACCATCGGCTTACCAGTGCACTTTGCTGCCTACTATGAATCCTAGAGGCAATTGGTGCACACATACCGTTCATACCAGATTATGTTTACCGAGGTGTCATCTTGGGACGCCAGCATGTTCGTATATGTGTTCCAATCGTCCTCGGGCTCTAATCATCCATAGCACTTAGGCCCTTCGATTATCTTGAAGCTCTGTACAAACTTTTTATTGTTTTTCTATTTCTCAACTTGTGCATATCGAGCATTAATCAGCTTTTGGTTTCTAACTGATATAGTTGTTTTCAACTTAACAGTTATCAATGGTAGAGTTGTCGTCGTGTGATCTTGAGGTCGTGGGTTTAAGGCGTAGAAATAGCTTCTTATAAAATACAAAGTAAGGCTGCATACTATTGACTCTTGTGATCCTCCTTTCCTCAAACCCTGCATACATGGGAGCTTCGTGCATTGGACTGCCTTTTAGTTATCAAGCATAACAAAATTTGCGATGGTCGCTCTCTCGTTGGTCCAAGTAGTAGGACCTTTTAAGTAGACCTGATTGTGTTCCCATTAGTGCAAGTGATACGACTCTTTGGAACCTGGACCGCTGAACTATGACTCACGGGCAACCATGTTTTGTTGTACCCGACACTGATACTGGTAGAACTTGTAGTATCATAGTGGCAATTGGGAGTACCCAAAGGTAGAAGAGGAAAATTGAGAAAGAAGCAAGAGACTTAAGAATAGATATTTTAGTGTCTTAACTAAGAAGCTCTTTCCAAATGAAATGTCTCAGGGATAGACCTCTGAGTCTCCCATATTTACAAGAAAAGATCAACGCAAAAGAATATGACGAACTTGACACTAGCCGCTGTACGAAATTGGCGTCATTAGTATGATACGATGGACACGTCTTCTTCATGGATGACCTTTTTCTTCTTGTCAACTATTTTACTGAGATGTAAGAGCTATGAAGGCTTCTTTACATTCAATTGTGGGAGCACCCATTCAATGATCAAGACCAAACTCTTCGGCAGCCCTACTGCATAAATCCTGAAATGAATGATGCTTCAAGAAGTTGACTGGTGCTACGAACCTCTTCTGGCTCTCTCCAACAAATAGCAAAGTACCGCCATAGGACAGCTGCGGCTAGAGCTGATGATTTTACTTAAAGATTGTAGAACAATATGCTTGGCACGAATCATCTAACGAAAATGGACACCCATGATTTTAAAATTCTACAAAGGAGAATGATAATGAATATATCTCAAGCTTGAAAGAAATGGATGCATTAAGACTAGAGGATTAGTTTTCAAGAATTGAAATGCTCCCGATGTTTTGTGCATATATAAATAGGGCTAATCATAATAGCCTCTTCAATCATATCCATATGGGTAGCGAATTTGGTTCGAAGTGACGAAACATATCATTTGGAATTACATGGATCTGGTCCATGTGAGTGCGTCCTTTTCTTCTTTTAGTCAACAGTATTTCTGCCTTCTGTTTTGGCAAGTCTGAGGAGTTGGACATGGTTATGTGTATGATCAACAAACCTAAAAAATAAGTACATATTTGTGTCCTTCTCCAATTCCAATTAATGCTACTACTTTCTATATTCACTAAAAAGTGTCACGTGCTCAGATTTTCAAACTCCCATGCGGCACTTAGCCTTGAAATGCGCTTAAGGCACCAACTATCATGGGCTCAGAGTTTCAGACTCCAGTGCAGTACTTAGTCTTGAAATGCTCTTAAGGCACCAAGGCTAAGTTCAGACTGAATTGTGGAAACTCACAAGAAAATATGGGAAGATTATGAGAAAATGAAGGAAGAGAACTATAGACTAATAACAACTTACTCTTAGGACTCAAAATAGCTTACACCTTAATAGCATTAGCTTCAAAGCTTAATGTTTACTTACAAGATGTCTTACAAATGAGGGAGCTCCTTTACTTATGGGAGTTCACCCCCTTTCCACCTCCTCAATAAATGGTAGAGATTATTACATTTGTCAACAATCTAATAGTTGAAGACTACTTTAGAACTTTCTTTAGAAAATTCTACACACATCTTAGCTTCCCTCTTTTTAGATATTTATATGGAGACTTCTAGAAATCAGGCCTTCCTCCATAGATCTTCAACAACAAGTTTAAGTCTTTTAGACCATATCCACAAGCAAAATAAGCCTTCCATGGAGTCTGTAAGCTTTGGTCATTGGCTTTGCAATGTAAGTCTGTGACATTCTCCCCCACCTAATTATGTCGACCCCCTCGTTGATACATCTTCTTCAGTATTTAAAACTTCAACCTCTTGCACAAGCTGTGTGTGCGCACTTCACATGTTCAAGGTAGTGCAGTGATCCTTGTAAGGTGTCCTGCCTTACTTATCTCTTTGCACATTGGCGTCCAGCCACTCTTGATCTCTATAAGGATCTTCCTTAAATCTTCAAGTTGTAGGCATCCTTGTCCTCATGCGTAACCTTGCACAAATGTGATCCAAAGAGATCCTTGAGACTTAGTGCAGCCTTCCCTTGTTGATGTGCCTCCAGCTCGTCAATGCAGCAGCTACCAAACATTGTGCTTCCTGCATGACTTTGCTTGGATTCGTTCATCCTGTAGTCCCCCTATTGTGGCACACTCCTCTTTGTGCCAACAATTGTGTCAACACCCTTGTTGACCACCATCTTCTCTTGGGATTCATTAGGTCCAAGCAATCTTGCAGCACTTAAGCTTGGTAAGCCTAGTTGTGCCGTATCCACACTTATTGCGGATTTCCTTGTTAGCTCTAAATCTTTCAACTCAACCACTTCCTCATGTGGCCTGATCATTTGGCCTTCCGAATTTTGTTGTGTGATAACACTTGCGTTGTCCACAATCTTATTAGGTATGACTTCTGACATGTAGTTTAGTGGCATACCTGATTGAGCTACATCATCTGGCTCATCCTCCTCCTCTTCTTCCTTGCGTAATGCCCTGTTGTGTAGGGTCCTTGAGGTCCATTGCAAAAGTAGCATGGCCTTGATTGGGTAGTAACCTCCCATCTACTATCATAGCTCATTGTATTTAAAATGCTAACCTTAGGTGTTCTATGAAGGCTTACCTTTCTTATGGAGTGCAATCCATCCTCCCCTTCGCCCTTAAGTTCTTTCGTCATAGCTTCAAAGGACGCTAACCTTGGGTGCAGTTCATCTAGCCAAGTGGAGATGCCACATGCAATTGCCTTCATCTTCGTAAACTTTCACTGCTAACCTTGCTTTGAAACTAGCTCCAATCAATCTCGCTCAGTTACCAACCCCATCGAACTTGTTTTGATACCATTTGTCACAAGCTCAGAGTTTTAGACTCTCGTGTGCCACTTAGTCTTGAAATGCGCTTAAGGCACCAAGGCTAAGTTTAGCCTGAATTGTGGAAGCTTACAAGAAAATATGGGAAGATTATGAGGAAATAAAGAAAGATAACTAAAGGCTGATAACAACTTACTCTTATGACTTAAAATAGCTTACACCTTAATAGCATTAGCTTCTAAGCTTAATGCTTTCTTACAAGATGTCTTAAAAATGACGGAGCTCCTCTACTTATAGGAGTTCACCCCCTTTCCACCTCCTCAATGAATGGTGGAGATTATTACATTTGTCAACAATCTAATGGTTGAGGACTACTCTAGAACTTTCTCTAGAAAATTTTACACACATTTTAGCTTTTCTCTTTATAGATATTTACATGGAGACTTCCAGAAATCAAGCCTTCTTTCTTTACGAAATCTTAATGCTGTCAAGTTAGAGGTTCCTAAAACCTCTACCAAAGGCTTGATGTACGTGGATGCCAAGGTGAACGGCATGTCCACTCCTGGGTTAGTGGATACTGGAGCTACCTACAACTTTGTTTTAAGGGAGGAAGCCAAAAGACTAGGTCTTAGAGTCTCAAAGGTTGGTGAATGAGTAAAGACAGTGAATGCGGATGCTAAACCAATTACTGGAGTTGCTCAAGGAGTCACAGTGCATATGGGCAAGTGAAAAGGGCTAGTAGACTTTTTCATCATCCCTATGGATGACTTCAACTTAGTGTTCGGGATAGAGTTATTTGACAAGGTTAAGGCGCTTCCCCTCCCACAATACAACACTATGTGCATAGCGGAAGGAGATTTAATGTGCACCATTCCCCTCTCAAGACAGGCAAAGGTGGAGAGCATGACCTTGTTTTGTGGTATGCAACTATCAAAAGGATTGAAGGGGTATGAGACAACCTTCCTTGCCACTTGAAAGGAAGAAGCTGAAGATTCTCCTAAGGAGATATCTAAGGCTATTAAGGGTGTACTAGAATTAGGCCTTCCTCCATGGATCTTCAACAACTAGTTTAAGTCTTTTAGACCATGTCCACAAGCTAAATAAGCCTTCCTTGCAATCTGTTTTGGTCATGGGCTTTGCAATATAAGTCCGTGACATTCAAGGTCGCCCACAACTTGAAGATGATAAGGAAGATCCTTATAAAGCACAATAGTGGCTAGACGCCAATGTGCAAAGAGATAAGTAAGGCAGGACACCTTACAATGATCACCGCACTACCTGGAACATGTGAAGTGCACACACGCAGCTTGTGCAAGAGGTTGAAATTTCAAATATTGAAGTTGATGTGTCGACAAGGGTGTTGACATAATCAGGTGGGGGAGAATGTCATGGACTTATATTGCAAAGCCCGTGACCAAAGCTTATAGACTCCAAGGAAGGTTTATTTAGCTTGAGGACATGGTCTAAAAGACTTAACCCTATTGTTGAAGATCCATGGAGGAAGGCCTAATTTCTGGAAGTCTCTATGTAAATATTTAGAAAGAGGGAAGCTAAGATGTGTGTAGAAATTTCTAGAAAAAGTTTTAGAATAGTCCTCAACTATTAGATGATTGACACATGTAATAATCTCCACCATTCATTGAGGAGGTAGACAGGGGGTGAACTCCTATAAATAGAGGAGCTCCCTCATTTGTAAGACATCTTGTAAGGAAGCATTAAGCTTAGAAGCTAATGCTATTAAGGGGTAAGCTATTTTGAGTCATAAGAGTAAGTTGTTATTAGCCTTGAGTTCTCTTCCTTTATTTTTTCATAATCTTTCCATATTTTCTTATGAGCTTCCGCAATTCAGGCTGAACTTAGCCTTAGTGCCTTAAGCGCATTTCAAGACTAAGTGACGCATAGGATTCTAAAACTCTGAGCTTGTGACAGTTGTTGGTATCAGAGCATGGTTTGGCAAGTTATGAGTAAAGGTTCATATCCTAGCAAGGAGAAGAAGATGACGGATGGTTCTCATATCTCAAATATGGAGCTTGGTTGTGAAGATGCTCGGAGGAATAAGAGAGTTGTGAGCATCTTCAAAGCAATAAGGCTAGTGTTTCTTATACATTCTCTTTCAGTTGTTTTTCTTCTTTGTGTTTCTAGTCAGGCTTACTTAGTTGGTTCGGGGTGAGAAGCTAATCTAAGTGCCGCACAGGAGTCTGAGTAGCTAAGCCCATGACAAAAGGTTAAGATCTTGAAGAGGAAATCACAGGTAAAGAAGTCTCTTTCCATCACACCCACCGCTCAGCCAACGTAAGGCAGATGAACTTGAAAAGGAAGGAGTTTTACTTGAGGACCTGCGTATTAGAAATTTAGATAATGACTCGGTTCTTTGGCAACGTTGTAATGTCTTAAGCTGGGTTATTTTCTACTTTAATTCTAGAGCTGTTTTGTAACTCGTCCTCCATCTTTGATAGTTCATCGGTCCTCTGATTCCCTAGCTACCCACTACGTCTATGGACCTCTTGCTGGTTCTGTGTTTCTCCTAGCTGTTGAATTAGCTTAATTGGTAAGACCTTTTGGTACTCCTTTTGTGATTGGCTCCATCTCTTTTTAATGATTTTTTCTACCATTAAAAAAAAAGAAGGACAAAATCCTGTAGAAACTGCAGTCCTGATGCACGAAGCTCCTGCCTACAAGGGTCTATAGTACACAGTCTACCTTGCATTTTTGTAGGAGGTTGTTTCTGCTTCTTGAACTCCTGACCTCAAGGTTACATGGCGACAACTTTACCGTTGAGCCAAGGCTTCCTTTGAAAAAAACTTGTGCAAGAACATATAAAATCCGCTGCTAACATCGAGAATTCAGTAATGAGCGGCTCTCGTTCATTTCTACGAGTAATGATATGTCCATATAGTAATAGTTTTCACAAAGGAAAAATCTAAATCGTGCTACTGATCAAACTTTTCTTGAGTTTTTATTGATGCAAAAGATGGGAGCTATCACATAAAACTGTGAGAATGATCTCCTTCCATCTTCAAGTAACTTAATTAAGTACACAATTATCATGAGGCTTTTTCCATGAAAACTCGTCTTCAACATAGCTGATTGCATCGATAATAATAATTCGGACTCTGTCGCAATGCCTTAAATAGCAAAGGAATAAGTTATAGGAAGTGGGTATATATGTTTGCTATCTCGTCATTTTCTACATCGATGTGTGATCAGGCATGCCGATAATGTGACTGAGAGAGGACAAGTTGCAATCATCAATATTCATGGCCTAGGTAATTGAAAGAAATACCAAAACACGTGATCTCACTTAAATGATCCAATTTGGTCACTCGGAACTTGTTTTTATTATATTTTTCTTATTTCACAGTAGAAAATGAGTTTAGTTTTTTACTGCAAAGTAGAAAGAATAGAATAAAAACAAGTTTCTCAAACACACGCCATATAGTACATTTGGCCGTATGATTATGTTATATACTTCAAATTCAATCCATATTGCTGATTTTGCCATGGAATTATACTTATTTTCCATTATAGACCTTTTGTCTTACAGAATAAACGTGAGATTTTCACATTTTAAGCCCAGTGTCATGTCTGGAATAACTATAAATTGGCTGCATGATTGTGCTTAATGAATTGGATTTGAGCACTTTTCAGTGTTGGTTAAAAGGACTGATCCATCAAGAATTCTGCATTTAATTAGCATAAGCCGAAATTATGTATCCCCGCTGTCAAATAGCAAATATGAACACATTGTGCTGCACGCAGGTGGTGGTTGTACTATTGTACTGGCTATTGGAGAGCCAAAAGAAAGAACGTGAAATTGAGAACAAAGCAGGGGATATGAGGAAAGGCATAAGAAATTTATTAGCATTAAAAGTTGTAATTATAATTAGTGAAAATTTTATATGTGGCCTTCTCTGTAATCCACAGTTTGACTGCAGAACTCAAGGCAAAGGTCCATCTTTCTTTTGAATTGACACAGAAATATGGTGCCGAAATCACATCAAATATGGTGCTGAAATAATTTCTTCAGTAGCTGAATTGCTTCTAACCTAAATTTATGCTACTAAAACTGTATCTTGACTAATGCAACCTGTCTCCCTTTATCTTCAATTAAGACAGTTTTCCATCCAGAAAACAAAGACAGTTGCATGTATAGTAGTTCTTTGTTTTCTTGTATGAAATAGCCACTCATATTTTGCGGCTTTTCCTGTTCGGTTGTACAGGGCACATGAAACCTCGTTTTCAATATCAATGATGATACGGAAGAGCGGTTATAATTAACAAAGAAGTTCAGCTACTTCCTAACGAATGTGTGATCAAGTGATGGAGAGATCATGCAGGTAATAGAGGATAAATTGTAAGTGTTGATTAATATGAACATGTGGGCTTGTTAGACCTCCATGCTGCTATTTTGTCTTAGTCTCTCAATCGATCCTCCTACAATATTTGACCATGTATTTTCCTTATTTTGTAAGTCTCTCGATCCAGTTAGTAGATTTATCCTTATTTTCTGCTGTCAGTCTATATGGTAGATTTGGACATATGATTGATTATTCTTAATATTGTAATGTGACACAATCGATATGTAGATATGGTTATATGTTTATTCATATTTTGTCCTGCAGACATCCACCGTTTAGCTTGGTGGAACCATTTCTTTTTGCTATGCAGAATAAAGGTGAAAGTTAAACATTAATGTTTGCCACAGTTTCATGTTAAGTATAACGAAATCTCTGCTGCGACATAGAAGAACTCGCATGTCGGCCTCCGCAAGGGTACTCACTGATGAAAATTGATGCGAGAAATGAGCAACTTGGACACCTTTACAGGCTCACAACAATCTCATAACCTGCTAGTGAATTGGAACTCCATAAAGTCCAAAATCATTTATCTCAGCAAACCACAACCTAGAATGGTTCGGAATAGACTTGAACGAGATTGGTCAGTGACCAAAAGCTATTGGATTCTAAATAACCAGGCTTGATCAGGCTGCTGTTACTATTGTTTAGTATGTACTTTTACTCTTCAAGAAATGCAGTAATCAAGGTTGAAGTCCCAAGAGGAAATAGAAAAGAGAAAATTTAGGGAACTACTCTAGGATATATTTTGAACTCTCCCTCCCTTTCCCTCCTTTACAAGAAAGCCAGGACAAAAGAAGTGAAATTGAAGTGGCCTCTGGCCACAAGTCAAAATTGGTGTGATTAGTTTGGTTATTGGTCCCTATCGTTCATGAGCTTCTCAAATGTGAAGTTAGGGTCACAAACTCATCTTCTTGACATGGAATTGTGAGACCGCCTGTCCGATGATCAAAACCGAACTCTTCTGCAGATCTACTCAGTAGCTCTTGGAACGAAGGATGCTTCAGGAAGGAGACCGGGACGACAAACCGCTTGTGACTTTCTCCAACATAAACGGCAAAGTGGCCTTTTGGGACACTTGCAGCTGGCTTAGTTCGATTTCTTATGAAAGAATGTTGAACAATCTGCGTGGCATGAATCATCCAAGGCAAATGGATGCCCATCTTCCCAAATTCTCTGACAGCAACAACAAGAATGGATGTCGTGCGTGCAAGCTTGGAAGCAATGAAATTTCAAGACTAAAGGGCTGGTGTGGGCTGCGATGATATGGTCCCTGGTATGTGCATATATAAGTGCTGATCCTCAAATGCCTTAACTTCAATATTGTGGCAATATGATGAAACACTCATTTGGATCACATGCATGCATTTGATGCATACTTAATGACGTGTCTCCTTCCTCTTTTTAGTTGCAGGATTTATGCCCACTGTTTTGGTTAGAGCACTCTGGTTTGGCAAGGTGGAGTGGGACATGCTGAATGCTTACAGTAACCGAGAAATTGTGTGATGTTCCCAAGAGCCAAGACTATGGCGGGAAGATCCAACTGGGCATACATTTGTGAAGATCCAACAGTTCGAAGTGTTTACCATGACTTGGTGGGCCAGCTCCGAAAATGTCATACACATCTAGTTCTTGAGTTACAAAATGGAATGGTAAAATGTTCTTCCGTCCGCATTGCAACTAAAAAAGTATGCTAGGATTGATCATCCAGTGGATGAGACATCGCAGCATGACCCATCTAAGCCATAGGGAATATTGTCAAAGGTTTGGATCTTCTGAAACAGGGGCGTGTTGGAGTACTTAAGCTGTATGTATCATCTAGTCACGGGACGGTCAAATAATTTCTCACGCGGACCAACCGAACAGTAGGACATACTCAAGAAGGTTTTCAATCCCCATTAATGCTACTACTTTCTGTATTTGCAAAGGCTATGAGATCCATCATTATTCATCCTGTGGAAGACCACAGAAATCGTGCTGCTGACATCAATACTTCAGTACGTAGGTCATTCATTTCTAGCCCAAATTCATGCAACAAAACAGTCTTGAGTCCTTCCTCATGATTGACGCACTGATTGGACCCACCATGTGAAATGTGGGGCCAATTTCTATCTATCTTCAATATAGGCAGTTGCTTGATCTGGTAGCTCTTTGGTTTCTACTGTATTAGTGTTCTTGCGGCCTTTGACGTGAAAACTTGTCTTCAACGTGGGTGATGTTATGGATAAGATGACCCCTCAGAGCACATACAAGAATATAGGTAAAGTTGTAGCAAGTGGGGCATGTTTGCTGCTATTTGGCTTACTATGTAATATGAAATCACGCAGGCAGGAGTTGGAATGATGTTTATATGGAAACATAAGGGACGAAACATAGAGTAAATCTGGTCATATTTGGTCGTCCTTTTTCACACGAGACATTGGCCACTATAGAATTTGCCTCCCATAAAAACTTACTTTTTCAAATATTCTCTCTCAAAACTTTGTAGTTGGTTTTTAGCCACTTTGACCAAGAGGTCGTAAGCCCTAACTCTGAGACACCGTACTAATTTTCAACACAGAGTAAATGAGTTTATACTTGGGTCCACTTGCAGGATCCTAAAAAAGAGGGTCTTTAATGTGAAGCGTGTATTAGACATAAATATTGTTGGCTAACTTGGTGTCAGCTTAAGTTTTAAGGAAACAGGCCAATAATATTTATATGTCCAACACTTTCTTTTCATATAGACAACAAAGAAATGATCCGAAGGCTTGGTTCCACATAAAACAAGCTCTTATAGTTTTAGCTTTAATAAGCGAAGTATCAGCTACATCAACAAAGAGTATTGCCATGATAGAATAAATACTAAATCATCAAAAAAAGAATACTAGATTAGGGATCCTATTTCATAATGTATCAAGTTGGTGGGTTCTGTAAGATGGCAGCAGAGAATGTATCTTAATACATGCTTAAGATCACTACCTAAGATGAGTTGAAAATTGATCATCCCATCTAATTGCAACATCACACTTAACGAGTGTTACATAATTAAGTTCCTCATTTCCATGCCCACTAAGTTAGTGGGCGAGCAGACTTGATAATGCGACCGAGAGAGGACACGTTGCAATGAGAGAGGACATAGTAGCAATCGTTAATATGCATGTAGTAGGTAAATCAAAGAAATACAGCAGGCATGTGATCTCGCATGAGCTAAATGCTGCAATTTGGTCTCTCAAATATCTGTATGGTAGATTTTGTCTTACGATCAGCCATATTTTATGAGTCACTCAATCGATATGATAGATTTGGCCATATGAATATTCCTATATTTATTGTCGCTCAATCCATATGGTAGGTTTTGCCATATGATTATCTTATTTTGTATTATAAAACCTAGTTTCTGAGGCATATATAGGGAACAGCATTTTCCTAGAAGTTGTTCACAATTTTACACTCCGTCCTTGTTTGTGAGGCGTAACTGCGAGGAATTTGATAAGTATCCATGGAAAGCTTATTCGTGCATGGACAGCTATCCCCATCCCAAAACAGGTCCTTTGCAAGTCCTGGATCTATCCTCCTCAAGAAACTCAACTATGTCTTAGCCAAGGGCAAACGGTTGCCTCTTGAAACTAGTAAGCTGAATTTGTGTCTTGTGTACCAAATGGGCCAGTATACATATCTTGTAAGAGAGTGTGATGCCAGTATACCTTTTCTCTCTTACTAGTACTAGAGAAAAAGGAAAAAAAAGAATAAGAAATTGAAACAGAAAAGTTCAGGTCTAGAAAAATGAGGAAAGTTGACAGCTAAACTGAAAAATCTATTTACAATGAAAATCAAAATCAGGGGTACCACTATGCAAAATTGGTTTGATTGGTATGATCTAGTGAACTTGGTTTCCTCTTGGACTCTATCACGTGCTTCTCAAATGAGTAAGTTAAGGACATAAAGTGATCTTCTTGACACGGAATTGTTATACCCCCCAATTGATGATCAAAACCAAACTCTTCGGCAGCTCTACTAAGTAACTCTTGGAACGAAGGATACTTCAAGAACGAGACTGGAATCACGAACCTCTTCCTGTTCTCTCCAACATAAACAGCAAAGTGGCCTTTCGGCACATTTCTGGCTGGAGTAGATTGATGTCTACTGAATGATTGCGGGAAAATCTGCTTGGCATGAAACATCCAAGGAAAATGGATACCCATGTTTTAGTAATCTCTCAGAGAAACAATCAAAGATGGATATGTCTCAAGCTTGGGAGCAATGAAAACTTTTAAGACTAGAAAGCTGTGCTATGCATGTGCTTGTATACCGAGCTAGACTCATATGCCTTCAATCGTATCCATATAGGTTGGGAAATCAATGGCCATGTGACGAAACACTCATTTGGGATCACATGCAACCTGTGTTAAAGTTACAGGATTTGTGCCCACTGTTTTGGCTGGCATGGGCCCTTCGTTTTGGTGAGGCAAAGGAGATGGAATTGGGATATGTGTGCGCTAACGGCTAACCAACCGAATGTGGTACAAATCTATTACGTTCTTGACTTTCCACTGATCCAACTATTTTCTATATTGGACTGCGGAACTTATTGGAAGGACTAAGATCCATAATTTCTGTGGACGCACACAGAAATTTGCTGCTGATCTATATTCTTGCGACTGAAACCCGTATATTATTGATCGAGTCTTGACTAAGCAAGTGACGATAGCCAAGACATGAGACATGGGATCAAACTCTTTGCCTGTTCAATGAACACAGTTGCAGGATCTGGTAGCTCGGCCCTTTAGAAAGTGCCCACTAGTACATTCTCACGGCTTTTCTCTAAAGAAAATCGTTCTCAACATGGATGACGATATGGATAATATAATGTACACACTTGGAGTCTGCGTTTATAATGACCATAAATAGCAAGACGTTAAGGCAGTTATGGGATGTGGATCTGTTCGCTACTTGTTGGCTTTCTACTGTGTTATATCAGATTGGCAGATAATGTGATCACTCAATCCATTTGGTGGATCTGGACATACATTATTATCCTTTTCTTGTACTGTCACTCAGTCCTTCGGTAGATTTGGGCACATGATTATCCTTTATTTTGAACTATCACTCAGTCCATTTTGAAGATAGATCACAATTTTATCCTTATTTTATAATGTCACTCAATCCATTCGGTAGATATGGTAGTATTTTCATCCTTGTTTTGTAATGTCACCCAACCCATATGGTAGATTTGGCTATATATTATAATTATTTTCGTGTCACTCAATCCATATTATATATTCGGCTATCCGTATTTTGTACTATAGACATAAAGGGCAGTCTCGATGCATGAAGCTCCTGTTTATACAGGGTCTGGGAAGAGTCAATGGTTTCCATAGAAACTAGTGTTCTTAGAAGCATAAGCTCAAATTTTAATTATATGATTCATAATTGTTAAATAACTACTCAAATCTGCATGTGCATCTCCTTGGGTGGAGTTGTGCAATTGATCCACACTCCCACACCCAACTTTTTGAATGGTAGACACACACTCGTGCAGACCCTCCAACCTTAGTCGCCTAGGTGAGAGACTCTTGGTGCGCCAGTCCGCTACAAGGCTTTGATGCCACACACCCCCAACTTTTGATCATAGAAATAAGAAATCAGCTTTTTATATACTTCCTGAGTCAACTATCCAGGACCTAAGATCCTTGATCAGACACTTCAGATTACTTTCTGCCCATATATGTAGCCTTCAGCATACCATATGGATTGCAGGAATTAGTCAGTGGACGGTTTGAATGGTGTTTTTCAGTCTGAGATTTTCTCTACCCATCCCTTGTAATTCTCTTGGCTCTTTTATATAAATTCCTCACCATTCGAAAACAAAGAAAAAGAAAAATAGTCAGTGGATTGCTAGTATGGCGGCACTGTTGTGTGGCGTCTGTCATGCTAGTGGCTAGACCTCGTTATCTTGTGGTAGCATTTCATATACCAAAGAGGAAAAGAAAGAAGAAGTTGCAACCTGACTGTCCATTTTGAAGGAAGCATATGAATTTTGGCATCTAAAATTGAAAATATTTATGTGGGGATGGGTTTTCAATTATCCCTCCTTTACATAAAAGAAAACAGAAGGCACAACGTAAATCTGACTTTATTTCTTTCTAATTTGAATGATAAAAAAAGAGAAAAATTCTAAAATTGGCGTTAGCCACTGCACAAAATTGGTGTAATATGATCCATGGACATGGGATCTTCTCCTGATCTTTCGGTACTTTGTCCCTTTTATGAGATACTCAAATGAGAAGTGACAGCGAGGAGGGAGTCTTCTTGGCATGGAATTGTGATGCCACCCGTTTGATGATTAAAACCGAACTCTTCTGCAGCTCTACTAAGTCGTGGAATGAAGGATGCTTCAAGAAGGAGACTGGAAGGACGAATCTCTTCTGGTTCTCTCCGATGTAAACGGCAATGTGACCTTTGGGGACATTTGCTGCAGGAGTCGACCGATTTCTACCAAAAGATTGTCATACAATGAGCTTGCCATGAATCATCCAAGGCAAATGGACACCCATGACTTCAAGCTTGGGAGCAATGAAAGCTCTTGAAAGCTGGGTGATTGGAGGGGCCTGAACTGAAATACTTCCTGTTTTAAGTGCATGTGTATGTCTTTGAAATTGCAAACATATAGAGCTAATCATCATAAGACGCGGGGTCCAAGTGACGAAACAGCTCATTTGGGGTCACTTGGGTTTGGTATTTGGCGAGTTATGTCTCCTTCCATTTATAAATTGATATATGTTCCTTCTGTTTTGGCCAGGGCCCTCTGTTTCGGCCAGGCAGAGTGGACTGTTTTCTTGGTTCATTGAATTTGATCATTCTCCTTTCTTCATGGGTATGAGAGCAACTGTTAAGTGGGGCGCGAATATGAGAATGCCAACCAAAAGTTTTTTATTTTCTTAGTGCTGCTACTTTTTCTTAGTGAAAGGAAAAGAAGTAATAGTATGGAACTGCAGGTATAGAAAAAGAAGCCTTTCTTGTGATAATGGGGAAAAAGAGGGTGCTATATGATGGATTTCTTATCTACTTCATTCAACACCCCATTTGTGCTTCTCCTATCCTTATTTTTCCCAAGCAAAATTAGGCATCCATCATGTAACGGCTTCAGAAAAAGAGGGCAAAATTATACCGTTACTCTTCTCTCTGTGTTTTCAGGGTTTGGTGTAGCATCTTTCTTGCTGGTCATTAACTTCGAGTTTTGTTTGCTGTGAAGAGTAAAAGCCAATCATACAAGCTAAATCTGACATGGCATGAGATGGCCTTTTTTCTTTCGGTATGGATGTTGTTCCCATAATTCTTTCCCTTCAGTGGAAAATTTTGTTTCTATTACTACTAAATTACCAGGGGGCCATAGACTTGCAATGCACCTTTTATAGGCTTAGCAATGCACCCTTGAGGGATTAGAAGTGTGCCTGTTTCTGCCAACTTAATTCCATACAACCTCTCCACCCCTGGCTCGCAGCTACTAACTGGGTCTTGGTTGATTTCCCTTCCTCTAGTTACTGAGATGTTTGATTACTCCAATAAGCGAAGACTAGCATGGATACAAATATAGGTTGGCATCACTGATTTGCATCCTTAAGGGAATTAAAAGGGTGGAGAGCACGACTAAAACTCGTATCATCGTTTGCACTAAAAGCATGATAAGGAAGATTAAGTCTACAAGACTAGGGGCCTGCAAATCTGGTTTTTGATCCCGACAGGGAGAGAGATCATTCCAACAGCTGCCTTGATTTTGAACTCGTTTTTCTACATGTCTGATACAAATCTTAAGTCCACATCAAAATAGTACCCTCGAGTGAGTCCGAGGGACTTCCAGTCCTTCCTCTACTAGTTTTACAGAGATGAAATAAGAGCCCGTTCGTCATATTTGGGGTTCACTAGAATTTGCTGTATTTGTTTAGTTAACAAAATCAACCAATTTTAATACTTTACATTAAAATATTCTAATAAATGGAATAAGCCTTGAGTTGTTTATGTTTGTGGGCATTTGAGTTCAAGGCCCACTAGCATCTAAACTAAAATGCAGCACGCACTAATATTTGTAAGCTCTTAAATCATCATAACATAAAAATGGCAGCTCTCATGCGGGGACCAAGGTAAGAGGAGCACCACAAGAGTCAACAGTATACAACTTTACCTTATATTTTGAAATGAAAATTGATGAGCACAATCTAGACTGTTATCAACTACTTATAGGCGGCATCACCTCATTACCTAGCAGATTTTTCGCTTGGAGAAATGGGCTGGCAAGAGTACAAGTGGAATTCAATCCTCCCGTTTGGTTGAGTATCCCGAATACGTTTAAGATCTCAACTTTTGGAAGTTCCTAAGCTTTTCCAACCGTGCATTTTCAATTTTAGGATAGTAGTTATTAGGATCAACCTACCGATGGCCGATATGTTAAATGAATTTTTCATAAAACCAGGTATGAAGTGGGGTAATATTTACAGCCATGGAGCCTAGACACCACCTAGATTTTCCTATTATGCAGATGACCTGCCCATGGAAGGACCAAATTTAATGGATCAACTGGGCTGGATAGGTCAACTTGTCACTCAAAAGATAAACCTTTCAGTGCACTTAACTAAAGTGACACAAAACCTTTCATAAAACGGGAAGAAAAGCAGAGAGGCCTCAACATGCTTTTGTATGTCCCCCAATGCCATGCCATGTATAAACTTGCTTTAGGACTAGTGATTCCTCTGCTGTGTATGAATCAAGAGTTCCCTTTCCAAAACAGCCGTGCTGCTTTCTGACAGATGACATATCACTGCACGTTAGCTTCTCTTTCAGGAAAGATATATCAATGTTTCCCAAATATGAAAGTGCCCGACAACGAACCCCAAAATCTTTTCTGTAGATAATCTTAATCCTTCCAAGATTTTATACTTTCTTAACCATCCACTTCTCAGTTTTAGAATTATATTGATTATGAAGCAATATATGGCCAATCTAAGATGTTGTTGCGAAGATGAATCACTTATATCATCCTCTATCCCAGGCCCAACAACTCTAATGTTTTCTTGATCGGTAGGCCAACGTAGGTTTTGTTTTTAATGTGTAGCCAACATAGTTAGTTTGGCGTGAGCAACAAGTGTATCAAAAACTAAAATTTTCTACAATGTCGGATTTCTAAAAATGTGGTTGATGCCGGTAAAAGGTAGTCTATTACAATTTTTTTTTTTTTTTTCAATTATAGTCAGCCTTTATCGGAGGAAAAATTATGCCACATTCCATCAATGTGGGAAATGGCAAACTGCCACATTTTGGCATGATCCAGCTCATTTTCACACATTAGTGACAACCTTTCATTGTGTCTTACAAGACACCCTATGAACACGTGTGGTTGCACATGTGTGTTTCAATGGTATGCTATAGAGAAATATATTCTTCTCAATAATAAGCATAGTAAGGGTTAGACACTGTATTTTCTCAATTGGGTGATCATATTTTATAGAAGGGGAACTTTGGCGCAATAATAAAAGTTGTCGTCATGTGACCTTGAGGTCATGAGTTTAAGGCGTGGAAATAGTCTATTGTAAAAATACAAGATAAGGTTGCGTACTATAGGCTCTTATAGTCTGCCCTTTCCTCGGACCTCGTATAGGCGAGAGCTTCGTGCACAGGGACTGGGGGGTGATCATATTTTATAGATCTAAGCCATTTATCATATTTTGAAGGACTTAGATAGTTTAGAAATCAAATTTAATGAACATTAAATGGTTTTAGCATATTTTTTTTTTGGTCAGAAATTAAGATAATTGATTTATGTGTAATTTTAAAAGGCCCAAAATAAGTTGCTAGGATTCTCCAAATGTGACAATTTCTGAGATTTTTATTGAATGATCCTCCAAAAGCTACAAAGTTACAAAGTAATCTCCAATAAAAACCAAACTACACATCCGTCCCTACTTTTCTAACTCATGTCAAGGTCATCCGTCAGTTGGTTAAACTATATATATATATATATATATATATATATATATATATATATATATATATATATATATATTCCTTCCTGAGATACCCTTATACTATTTTGACATAAAACGTTCAACCTTGTATACCCAAATTCAATCTCTGTGACAACAACCATCAAACCATTGCTTTCCTAGAAGCCGTTTTCATGAGCAAATGACTACTTCTCCACCTCGGTTTCTCGGCCTTAGCAGACTAATCTCGCCATTTAACAGCAGCAGGAAAGTTAGGGTGAAACTTTGTGTGCATAAAGGTCGTGGGTAGTGTATTCACAACTGCGGTGGATCCTAGCCAAACCCTTTCATTTTGGTGACTAACAGAAAATGAACCAAATAGCCAGTCCAGTATTCTTCTGTTGAAAATTCAGAATAGTTGAACTTCTAAAATCCAAAGAGAAGCAAAAGAGAAATTTGTATTGAATTATAGAATCGTAGGGACAGTTTTTTTTTTTTTTTTTCAACTTTACAGAAAAGGGCAAAATAGAAGTACAAGGGTTGGTGGTAGCTGCTACGTTTCTTATGATAATCTTTGAAGTATAGCAACAACAAATATATCGCAAGTTAGAGAGAGAGAGAGAGAGAGAGAGAGAGAGAGAGAGAGAGAGAGAGAGAGAGAGAGAGAGAGAGAGAGAGAGAGAGAGAGAGAGAGAGAGAGAGAGAGAGAGAGAGAGAGAGAGCTAACTATTTAGCTGTCTAAAGCCATTTCATTGGGACCTTTGAGAGGGACATACTTCATAGGGTTTCACGTGGCCACGCTTGTTGTTCACCCTGCAACTTCAGACACATATCCAAGTTGTTTGAAATCTTCCCTCACAAGTTCATGTAAAGTGAAATTGAATTAGTGGAAACTAATGCCTTCAAAATGTTTTCAGACCTCTATTTACTAGTTGCTTTGAATTATAATATGATTGGACACGAATGGTTGCTTTCTTGAGCAGAGAGCAGAAGGGGGATTAAGGTGTTCATTGGTTTCTTTTCTCTGACTTGTGTCAATCAAACCTAGTATTTGGATCTTCCTATTGAGTGCCAGTTTTTGCTCACAGCCAGAAAAGAACATAACTCTCTCTGCCTACAGACCATCTTTATCATTAAAAGAATGACGAGAGAGTCAATGTCGAAATGAATTCAATCATCTGTCTTGATTTAATTTTGTTTTAATATTTTTGCTTTTTGAATGAGCAACATTCTGTGTTAAAGCACGGTAAATCAGACATGTTCAGTTGGATCAACTTCTACTGGTAGTTGAGAAACATTGAAGATTCATCACAAATTAAAGAGTGTCAAGTCCTTAGTTCTAATACTCGGTGAGTTGACTTGAAACTGAGCCAATTGACTCAATAGCTGTAATAACTTTCATTTTCATAATATAACTAATCTTTTGCATAGAATTGACAATAAAAATTTAATTGCTCTAATGGTTATAGAATGAATATGCAAAACTTTAGAACTAGAGTTCAAATCTCCAATCTTTTCCCTACCCAAAATCAAGGAGTGTCTATGTGCAATGAATCGATGTTCTAAGATTGATTTTCAGTTTTGTGATTTTGATCTATCTGGTTCAAATGATTTTTTTATTTTATTTTTATGGCATTGTTGGTCATATGATTTGATGATTTGGTATGCTAATTCACATCATGATTTAATGCACCTTACACATCATCTGTTTTCAATCCGATGACATATATATCTTAATTATTAATCCCTCAAATATTGTATACGTCACTGCTCTTAGTATAAATAGTATGCGTACTTAGTTGATTTTTGCTTAATATCTTGCGTATTTTATTTTGGGTGTCACTTGGACTTCATTTATTAACCTCATGTTTGAAGTTAGCACAACACTCATCGTGTTATAGTTAGGATCTCAATATTAATCTTAGGATTTAAATGTGCACTTTATTTGCATTTTGATATAAGTGCATACTATCAAACTCAATGATATGTTGTAATATGTATTATGATTGTGTGTGACATATAGCATTTGATTATTTTCAAGTTAAGACCATGCATATGCATCTTTTATAATAATGATACCAATAAGACCATGCATAACTGTTGATTGTTTAACCGCAAGTGCACGGGCTATTGTAGTGTAGCTTATGCAAGTACGGGTCGATCCTACGAGGACTTGATTTGAAGTGATGGAGTTTTCAATAAAATTCAATTAATAAAAGAATAAAAACAAAGACTAAACTAAAAATAAACTAAAATTCAAATTTATTCAATTTCTGCAGTTTGCACAATTATTTATTCAAAAGACAACAGAAAATAAAATTAAAAGACGTCCTGAATAAGCTTGTCCTTGGATTGCACTGTCCCTGAATTGCACTGTCCCTGGATAGTCAAAATGTGAATAAAACAAAATTGGGACATAGATGTAATTAAAGTGAGGACACAGTTGGAATTAAATCGGGGACATGGATGGAATTTTTCTAGGGACACAGATGAAATTTCAAATAAAGGACCCATATGGTATTATTGAGATTTGCCAGGGGCAGAAACGTAATTCTTTGGGGTTCTGGTTTTAAACAAAAAACTAGGAAAACGTGGGAGAAAACCGGAAGAGAAGGGGAAGAAGGAAGAAGAGGGAGAAGAAGAAGGGAAGAACACGGGACTTGGGTTTCCTTCCCCGGGACGTTTGGTGACTGTGGATGCCGGCAAAGAAAGAGGAACCAGAGGAGAAGATGGGGAAGAAGAAAGGAGAAGTAGAGGGAGAGGAAAAGAATCGGTAGAAAACCCGTTCTGGGTTTTCTTCTCCAGTCCGTGCGATGAAGGAGAAGGAGAGAAGTGGGTTCTGAAAATTGGTGTGGTGCCGACTGGGCTTGATTGTGCAGGGCAGACAAGGGGCTAGAAGAGATGAAGAAGAACAGAGAGAGAGAGAGAGAGAGAGAGAGAGAGAGAGAGAGAGAGAGAGAGAGAGAGAGAGAGAGAGAGAGAGAGAGAGAGAGAGAGAGAGAAGGGGAGAAGTCAGTTCTGGGCTGTGCGGTGCTTTGATGCAGGAGTGATAGAGGGTGAAGAGACGTGGGAGTGATAGAGAGAGAGAAGAGGAATTGGGTTTGATGCCTGGCCTACTTGGTGTGTCACGCACCTAGGCCAGCCAGTGGACAGAGGTGAATGGTGATGGAGATCTAGTCGGTCTTTGCTATGCGGTCTTTGGCCAGTGGATGAGATGTAGAAGAAGAATTGAAAAGAGAGTGCAAGAGAGAACAGGAGAGAGAGTGAGCAGGAAAGTGAGAAATTGATGATGGGGAGATCACGAGAATGGAGAACCAGGAGTGTGCGGTTGAAAAGAGGCGTGGAGAGGGAAGGAGTTAGCCGGACCAAGAATTGACGGTGAAGACAGAGTAGATGGATAGATTGGAGAAAAGAGAATGGAGAGGAAGGGAGAACGAGAAAGAGAGGGAGAGAGCCAGCCCAGCCTCCCTAAAGGAGGGGAAAAACGTCCTTTGGAGAGAGAGGGAAAGGGGAATAAAAAGGAGAGAGAGAGAGAGAGAGAGAGAGAGAGAGAGAGAGAGAGAGAGAGAGAGAGAGAGAGAGAGAGAGACGTGTGAGATAGAGAGTGAAGAGAGATAGAGAGAGAGAGATAGAAGAAAGAAAAGAAAAAAGAGAGGAAAGTGATAAGAGATAAGAGAGATAAGAGAGAGGGAAAAGAGAGATAAGAGAGAGAGTGGGGTCCACTAGAATTCTAGACTTGCTAGAACTCTACAAGTGTCACGACCCGGGTTTTTATATGATGCAATTTTGATAAAAAGGTGAGATCTCTTGTTTTATAAATATGAGATGCATGAAAATCTTTCTCATTTGGAAAACAACCTTTCATAAAAACCCCGAGTGTTCAAACATATTCTCAATTTATTTAGTCATGACAAAGTTTAAATCAGTATTATTCCCAAGAAAGTGTTAGTCACAGCCCCAGCTGTCAAAGAGTAACTACAATCAAGTAACATTGAAAGATAAGATAGGGGTTTACTTACTTGTACTTAATTTGTGTCTCCTAAATGTTTCTTGCCCTTAAGTATTTACTTTGTATCTGAAAAATGTTGAGGATTGGGTGAGTATATAATATACTCAGTAGGAGCCTATCACTACTAGTTTTATAAATGCATGAGATGTTTCAAAATCATATGCTCATTCAAAATATGCGTATGTTTGAATACTCGAGTTTAATATCAGTATAAGAATCCATAATCAAACTGAAATACTCATGACTTAAAAGATCACATAATCTAAAATCGAAAGTATTATATACGTATATATCATAACATCATGATATGCATAAGATGCTTCATGGAGTCCAACTCATGGATCTCTAGTATGGTATGATCGACCAATCTCATATCATGCCATATGCAATGCACATAAATCCATAAAACTATAGGGTCTCACTATGCCCATGACCTCATCACCATGTGGTCCCCGGGTACCTAGGGACGCAGGATCATATACTTCCATGGGACATATGACACTTCGACCTAGTGCCGTGACACCAGTGGTAGCTCCCTGTATCACATGCAGTCGAAGCATGGACATGCCCTTTTTGGGCGTGGTACCCATCCACCTAATAGTGGTAGAGGCTGGGTGGCCAACCCACACCCCTCGGCATAGCACCCACAAGCGTACAAGCCCAAATCATGTACGATCAAATAAGCCAAAAACCTCTGTTCAAAACCAGTCCTCTTTGGGTCCCTCACAACTGCCTGGCTCTCGGCACTCTAGCGTCTTTTGGCAACCCTCAAGGACATGCAATCTTTGTAAGTACTTAAATCATGCAATGTATGCACTTGTTTACAAAACATATGTGTGCATAATGTACATGCAATCTGAAACATGTCTATGTACAAAACGTTTATCATATGTATGCCGAATCAATTCATGCAATTTAAGTCATATATTTAAAACATATATTCAAAATAACAATAGTTCTTTTAAAAGAATCTAATAGTGATAGAACACCTACCTAGCTAGGTCGCGTTAACCTTTTTGTCCTTGTACGCTCCTGAACATGGTTTATGGACTCAAGGTTAGTTTAACCTATCTTTAATGATTTTAGAGCAGTTGGGTCTTATTACTTAGGCATTAGGGGTCCATCCCTATGCCTATGGGTGTCTTAAGGTCTTAATTGGGCCTTGGTATCCTCAGTTTTCCAAAGTTCTAGTGGCTATGCGCTACCATCCTATTCTAAGGGTCATGCCCTCCTTTGATTGGACCTTGATCATGGATTTTATGGTTTGGATGTGTCCGCGTTGTCGACACGGACACAACGCCTTTTGCGGCTCCTCAATTGGAGCTCTAGATCTCAAGTTATAAGTGTTTTAGTGTTGTATGTACACAAGACCCTTAAGTATTAAAATACGGAATGCTAGGGCGCTGCGCGTCAGCGTCATGCACCCTGGCTTCTTTAACGAACCAAAAGTTGACACACGCTAGCGCGCTGCGCGTCTGCAGTGTGCGCCTCAGCGGGAGCGTCTGTAGACGGCGGTACGCTCTGCTCGTCTGACTCTTTAGCAGGTGCGTCCCTGGATGTGCCCGTTTGGTTTTTCAAACGAAGGTCGACGTGGGACGTTCCTATTGGATTGTCCCGCCCGTTAGAGATTTGGGTCGTCCTTAGGTCACCCTGGTTAGACCCTGTCGAACTAGTGTGGCCCTGGGGACGTCTCAGGGTCCTTGGTGGCTCTCCCAGGCTCCGTTTTGCATGGTTTTTCATGCAAAAACTTAAGGAAATTGACCTTGGAACTATGAGGGAGATGGGTTTTGAGCGATCTTGGACGTACCTGGCTCGTTGCTGGGTTTTTCTCCTCGTTTTCCCCTCTAGGTCACTACTTTACGACTGGTTTTCTCTAAGGTTTTGGGCTGCCATTAGAGGCACCCAAGAGCTCTATTTATAGGGCTTTTAAAGAGGGTTCTGGAGGGGTTCTAACTGCCTTTGAATGGCGGTGGAGAAACCTCCAGAATGGCGGTGGTTTCTTCTTGGAACACCGCCGTTCCAGAAACCTCTAGGAGGTTAAAGATGAAGGGTGCCCGTATCAAAACGGGCACCTGTGTTTTTCAAGTTAAGTCGTTTTTGTAAAATTTACAATTTTGCCCCTGAACTTCAAAGGGCCATATCTTGCTCATTTTAACTCCGTTTTGGGTGATTTTGGTCTCGTTGGATTCCTTTTTCCAAGATGCATCTAATGGAACCACTTTTAGGACCAAATTCCTGGGTTTAGTTAAGGAAACTAGTGAAATGACCAAAATGCCCTTTTCTTTAAAACTAAACTTTTCATTGCTAAACTTGGAATTTCAATATTACAAAATTGGAGTCATTACAACAAGTCTTCAACTTTATCCTATACTAGGACTCTTCAAATTCTATATGATTTCTATGAAACTTCATCTGATCTCCATCTAATATCCTTGATTCGATTTGGAGCGTCCACGCCTGAGTCGATTGATCTGCAATGCACAGGACCTAATTAGCGCAATCTAAACTGTTCATTAGCTTTAATAATCATCTAACCACTAAATTTTACAATTCAACGGTTGGATGGCCAATTAAAGCTAAAATGAAACATTTGATGTAAAATCTTAAAATTAATGGTCTAAATGCTCTAATTAAATACTAAATTAGGGGTATTTTGACCAAAATTGAACACTTAACAATAACTCATTCCTTGGATGGTACGCGTACAGAACCTTACCTACTCTAATAGAGCATGCAAAATTTCTTCACAAATTAGAGTTATATTCACATAAATATTGGATAGGAGATTAGGCTTACGTTAGACTTCTCTTCCAATATAAATAATGCATCGAACAACCATGTTGGACTCATAACCTATGTATGTGATTGGACCCTTGTAAAATAAAAATAAAAATTCACACATGTCACCATTTATGATTCCAACACAAAGTGTACATTCAACATAGTGCGGACCATCTAGATCATGCATCTATGGTGCAGATGACGTAGACACAATGCAACGCCATTATACATACCATACACATTCACCCACTTTGATCTATTGATGAGACTCTCATGCGCATACTACCTTAGTTGATCATAGTTAATTGTTAGTGGATTTTTAGTCTTATTACATAATCGATGACTACCATATGATCAAGCGCACCCCCTTATCCTTAATTTCATTGCATGTGTATGAGTCATTCACACCCTTGAAGTCAAGTGCATGCAAGCTTCATTACATATATAGATACCTTTATGCATCATATCATGCACACCATGCTCTCATGACTAAACACTTTTGTAACATCATGTTAAATATCTTGGAGGGGCGCATGAGCATTTCATTTTATTTTTAGATAACTTAATGCTCATTTATAACTAACGTCATTGAATGAACTCATATGCACAAGTATTTCCTCGATCCAAATCACGTACAACTTTGAATTTGTGTTTTAGACCCATGCATGCAAGTTTAGTTTGACCAAACCATGTGTACACTATTTCTTACTTGATTAGAACATTGCACTCATGTTTAAAACTCACCTTAGTTTATTTGTATTCCTTACATACTAGTAATCTTGCAATTGCACGTCATTGATTTCCTACCATGAATCTAAGTGCATGCTCGATTTTATTCCTTAGTAATCTCACACTATTGATTTACGATTGATAAAATTCAAAATCAATGCACACTTGTCATATTGTGATTTAAGCTTATGTACACGGTAGATTTTTTTTTAGTATCATAGATTGCTTGAATCTATGTCTTGATCATTGCACATAAATACTTCATAATCTATTGATCTCTGTGTAGACGTATGAGCACATCATCACTAAAATGATTTAAAACACGAATAAAAGTTTGATCTAAAGTGTGGACACTATAGATCCTTATTTTTCAACCATATGCAAGAGCTCACGCTTGTTTTGATGTGATCACAGCACTCATCTATAATGAGTCCATATGCAATATATCAAATTATTTGATAATGCTAATCTTGTTCACCTCGCATATGTAGTTGGATCGTACTATCGACTTTATTTTGATGTATGTAGATTAATGCTTGGTTGTATGTTAAATCTCATTGTTGATGGTATCGAAAAAAAAGAAGAAGAGATGACCTAGTTTTGGATGTTTTTAAATAAATAAATATATAGAAAGAGAAAGTTATGATGGGTGCATACTAGAATTGAATACTAGATCAAAAATATGATGAGACTCCTTGGAGTCATGGGTGAGAGGTAATAGATGATATAGTAGTTTGCTATGATAGGAGTGCAGTTGACCATTGACACTTTGAAAAGAAAAAAAAACTGATACCTGCCTGAGGTAAAGGCTTTAGTGTGTTTGGAAGGATCATAAGCCTTCCATTCAGTGTGATCCATTCTCTCTCATGAGGACCGGTGTAGGTCGTGCGGTATCCACGATTGAAACTAGGCATGAGACATTAGTTCTCTCTACATGCATAGCAGATGAGATTTCATATGGACATATATGTATATATTGGTCAACCTCGAGGGATTTAGACCATTTGCCTTTATGGCTTTAGCAGGACGCTATTGTCTGATCTGTTTGATATTGTGTGACATGTTTTAGATATTTGGTACAACCTTTAATGCTATGTACTTTTGATTGAAATTTACAATACTCAATGTGATTTACTGTGGACTTCGAGATTTAATTGTTATCGAGGTTTGATATTAATCGTGTTTAATCGTTCCCATCCTAATATCTCTATGCATTCAGGTGTTTTTTGCATTTTTTTATTTAACTTAGAATATCCTACTAAGTAGTCGTACTCACCCCCACCAATACTTTTAGGTCAATCTTTGAGCAAAACTGGAGAATTGAGGCAAAGCAGGAACTTTGGAGCAGACAAGTGAAAGTATGATAGCGAAATTAGTACTTATTTCTTTTAGAATAAGAAGATTGAACATTTAGAACAATGATATGATGAGACAATTAACTTTGTTATGAATGTGAGTGTAATTTAAGTTATGATTTCATTTAAGATTATTTGGGCTGTGACCAGTGGATCTTGGTGGTGTTTATTTTTGTAAAATTATTTTGATTATATATGAAGTTTTAATGAGATACTCGGGAAGGGAAAGGCGGTTTTGAAAACTACTATATATGATAGTTTTAAAATATTTAATTTATTATTATTATTTTACTTAGGATCCTAATCATTTTCAAATGAATTTGGCAAAGTTCGTTTTGAAAAACTCGGATCGTCGCAATAGAAAATTGAGCCAGCTAGTAGAGATTACTTATTCACTCATTGCTTAAGGCTGTTATGAAATACAACTTTGTCCAAATTAGATTTGATCCACAATTACCGGATCAAATGGATCATTTGTTAAAGGATGCATTTACACCCTCCCTTGTCTCATCAAGTAGGACTATATCGTCTGCAAATAGCATGCACCAGGGAATCTCCTCATGCAGATGTTTTGTTAACTCATCCATAACTAATGTGAAAAGGTATGGACTCAATGCGGATCCTTGGTGCAATCCGACAGTGACAGAAAAATCACCAATCACGCCACTAGTGGTCTTAACATTTGCTACTACTCCCCCATACATATCTTTAATTATGTCTATCTACCCCTGTGAAACCCCTTTAACACCCAACACCCTCCATATTAACTCTCTAGGGACTCTATCATAAGCTTTCTCTAAGTCAATAAAGACCATGTGTAGGTCTTTTCTCCTCTCCCTATATTTCTTTACTAATTGTCTTAGTAAGAAAATAGCTTCCATGGTAGACCTCCCGGCATGAAACCAAACTAATTCTCTGATACACTTATTTCATGTCGTAGTCTCTTCTCAATTACTCTTTCAAAAAGTTTCATGGCGTGGCTCATAAGTTTGATCCCTCTATAATTAGTGCAGCTTTGAATGTCTCCTTTATTCTTCTAGATTGGTACAATAGAACTTTTTCTCCGCTCATCAGGCATTGTCTTTGATTTTATGATCTTGTTAAACAACTTGGTCAACCAAACTACCCCAATATCTCCCATATGCTTCCAAACCTCTATTGGTATACCATCAAGCCCCATGGCCTTTCCTGATTTCATCTTTCTCAAGGCCTCTTTTACTTCAAGCATTCTAATCCTACGTTCATATCTATAATATCTAGTGTTATTTACATTTATAGTATTTTCAATCCCTATATTCTCAGGGCCATTGTCATTTAACAATTTTTGAAAGTATATTTCTCACATTTGTTTGATCTCATCATCTTTGACTAATACCCTTTGATCATCACTTCTAATGCACCTAACATGCTCTAAGTCCTTACCCTTTTGTTCTCTTACTTTTGCAAGTTTAAACACATCTTTCTCACCTTCTCTTGTTCCTAATCTATTATAGAGCTCATCATATGCTTTAAGCTTAGCCTCACTTACTATTCTCTTAGCAACGTTTTTAGCATTCTTATATTATTCATAGTTTTCATTATTTCTAATCTTCTTCCATGCTTTAAAATGCATTCGTTTTTCTTTAATAGCTTTTTGCACTGTTTCATTCCACCACCATGTTTCCTTTGCTAATAGCCTTTTACCTTTAGATACTCCTAAGACATCTTTTGCCACTTTCTTAATGGACTCAGCCATATTAGTCCACATGGTATTTACTTCTGTTTCATAGTTCCAATTTCCTTCTACCATCAACTTATTTTTGAATGAGGTTATTTTCTCTCCTTTTAAGTTCCACCACTTAGTTTTTGGATGTGTATTAAGTTTAGTTCTTTTACTCCATCTTTTGATATGAATATTCATAACCATTAACCTATGTTGTGAGGTTAAACTCTTACTGGATATCACCTTACAATCCTTACATATAGATCGTTCATTATTCCTAAGTAGAAAAAAATCTATTTGGCTTTTATAAAGTCTACTTTTAAAGGTTATTAAGTGTTCATCCATCTTCTTAAAGAGTGTATTTGCAATGGATAGGTTATATGACAAAGCAAAATCGAGGATATGCTCCCCAATCTCGTTTCGTTCACCTATACCATACCCTCCATGTATGCTATCATATCCTTCCTTATCTTTTCCTGCATGAGCATTTAAGTTTCCTCCTATAAATATCCCCTCAGTGTTGAGAATTTCTTGCATGACTCCCTCTATATCTTTCCAAAACTGTCTCTTAATTATATCTTGTAACCCTACTTGTGGTGCATATACACTTATAATATTTATAATCTGTTCTCCTAGAATCATTTTTATTATTATAATTCTATCACTAAGTCTTTTAACGTCCACAACTTTATCCTTTAATTCCTTATCTACTATTATTCCTACGTCATTTCTATTATTTTCCTTTCCTACGTACCATAATTTATACCCATCTATTTCTCTAGCTTTAGCCCCTTTCCACTTGGTTTCTTGGATACAAGCGATGTTGACTCTCCTACGTTTCATCGTGTCTACTAACTCCAAACTCTTACCTGTCAGTGTCCCTATATTCCATGTAGCGATACGAATCTTATGTTTTGGAGATACCCTATTCACTATTGCCTTTCTCGACATCCATGGTATGAACCCATGTCCACTTTTCACTGCACCTGGGTTCTAATGCAGCGCGTCGCTTCCCAGGGGACGCTCTAGTAGCCCTTGCTCATTTTTCACTACACCTGGGATCTGATGTAGTGCGTCGCTTCTGGGAGAACGTCCTAGCAACCCTTGCCTATTTTTCACCTCATCCGGGATCCGATGCAGCACGTCGCTTATGGGGAATGCCCTAGCTTGAGCAAATGTCATTTTTTGATTCATGTCATGTTGGGGTTGCCATAGTTTTTAAAAAGCTGAAGATGATTTTCATTAAAATCATTAAAATCATCTTTAGCTTCACCCTTACCGACTGGCTACCTGACGCAAGGGTGACCATATTTTAAGAAGCTGAAGATGATTTTCATTTCTTCCTCATAAACTAATATACAAATGCATATTTATTTGTAAGAAAGAAATAATAAAATCATCTTCAACTTCTCCCTTGCCGGCTGGCTATCTAACATAAGAGTTGCTATCTTTTAAGAAGCTGGAGATGATTTTCGTTTCTTCCTCACAAACTAATATACAAATGCATATTTATTTGTAAGAAAGAAATAATAGAATCATCTTCAACTTCCCCCTTGTCGGCTGGCACCTGACGCAAGACCCTTCTCCTTTTTTATCCGGGCTTGGGACCGGCATTGGCGGAGTTAATTACCATCAATAAGACATAAGGCTCAATTGGTAAGCTCATATCATCCAGTTTATTAGATTACGAAACACATGGGCAATATGAAGCCCCGCACCATGAGCCACATAAATCGAGTCATCTACTGAATGCTACAGCAGAGGGACCTAAAGGTCATTGCCAGATCTGCTCCAGGTGCAGTGTCTCACAATTACCGAATGGACCATGAGGTTGACATGATTGTTGCTGGACTGTCAAGTGCAAGCATGGAAAATCTGGGTACGGGTTTTTCAAGTTGCTAGTGCTGCTGGACGAGTAGCAGAAATAGCATTTACTTTCGGGTGTCACTCTAGCATTCCAGACCAGGCTGAGATTAAAACCGTTGTTTAAAGGCTGACAGTATTCCACATGGTACAGCAATATTTCGCAATGATGAACTCCAAACGAGATGGCCATTGCGTCGGCAAAAGGAGAAGAATTGAGTAGGAGTCTGCTGTTATTTCATCTGTGCTGTGTGATGTCGTATAATCAATGCCATACGTTTTTTTCAGTTTTTAGCTGATTAAGCGGGTCTGTTATATTAAATAAAAAGTCATAGATAGTGATGGGATGTCATAATTCAAGAATTCTATGAGAGTACGGAATTAAAAGTGAGTCAAATCAACTATATTAAATCGCTGCAAAAGAAGAACGGTTCAAACAGAAATTTCTACGCAAAATACATAATTTCATAAATGTGTGTATTTTATCCGTAATTTCATAAGAAACACTAGCTATCAAATCATTTGAGCGACTCAACTCAGTTCTACTTGAGTTCAATCAATGTGAATTTTGAGTTGTCATTACGAGTCTAGTACTGTACTGCTCTGCATGTGGATTTTGATAGAAAGAATCATTCAGGATCAATATAAGAAATTAATATGATGGAAGGACGAAGGAGTTTCAGGTCTGGGGATGGCCTTCATTAAGCATGCTCGGTGCTCAAGAATCCTTCTTGATCTGAACTTGTCTGCGCGGTGTAGCTTGTTAGAGATGTAAGCATTGGAATATTGGTAATCCAGCATAGACAACACTTCTTCTGAACATCAATTTCAGTTTCTTATTTCTTAGCCCAGGTTAACTAATCCCCAAATTCAGAAAAATTAGAATTATTTAATATATAAAAATGAATATGGTTGAGTGGCGAGCATGATGGGCTACTTGTAGTTGTTAGTACCGACTCAGAATTGTAGGAGGAACCACAGAAAATGAACCACAAACCAATACTTGGTGGCTATTTGCATAAATTTTGAGTAAAATGAAACTGTTGAAACTTCCGATAGTCAAAAGACTTAAGGAAGCAAAAAGAACAATTCAGCACTTGAGGGAGAGACATTTTGCTTCTCTCCTTACAAAAAAAAGAAGAAGCAAAAATGGCATTGGCAGTAGCCGCGCACTACAAAGATTTGGATGGGTTAGTTTGACGACGAAGTTAGTTCTACTTCTGAAATGGCATTTCTTTCAGGCTCCTTATAGGCTACTCATATGAGAAGTGAGAGTGAGGAAAGTCTCTTCTTCACATGGAATTGTGAGACCACCGGTTTGATGATCGAAACCAAACTCTTCTTCAGCTCTACTCAGTAACTCTTGGAACAAAGAGTGCTTCAAGAGGGAGATTGGAACAATAAACCTCTTTTGGCTCTCGCCAACATAAACAGCAAAGTGGCCTTTCGGGACAGTGGCAGCTGAATAGATCGGGTTTCTTGCAAGGGTTCTTTGGAGGATCTGCTTGGCTTGAGTAATTGCAGGCAAACGAAAACCCATTTTTCTTCTAGTATTCTTGATGCCCAAAAACAAGAAATGAGGCTTTCCCAAGAAGAAGGTGAAGACTGAATGGTGTGGTTGGTTGAGTACGTATGTGTATATATAGAGCTAACCCTATAGGATATTTCTCCCACCTTGTGTACATAGTGGTTCAGAGGCATTTGCTTGGTGTCCTCTGAAGGACGTTAAAGGACATACTCCATGTGGGTTCACGTGGTCATGCTTGTTTTAAGCCTTGGAATTTCCAACATATTATACCATATCCTTTAAATTCAGGTCATATGCAGCTGAAGTAGTTGCTGTCTAACCCTACCACTTACACAAAATTTACGGCTGTCGGTGCACTTAGAATCTAACGTTATCGCAGGCATCTTGTCCCTCACTGTACACATTTGAAGTCGGAGGGCACGGTCCTGTGTCAAGTCTTTTTTCCCTTAGAAGAGAACATAGTAACAACTTAATTTGGCAGTTTTGGAAAATTATGTATTGCTACCGTATTAGAAAGGGAGCCTTGGCGCAATGGTAAAGTTATCGTTGTGACCTTAAGGTTACAGGTTCAAGGTGTGAAAACAGCCTCTGCAAAAATGCAGGATAAGACCACATATTATACACACCTTGTGATCTGCTCTTCCCAAACCCCACGTATGCGGTAACTTGTGCACCGGGGCTGCTTTTTATGGAATGCTACCGTACTCGAGAAAACGAACTAGTTGCCGGTCACTATCGAATGATGCATACAAGTAGCCGGCCCTTAAGAAGAATTTGACAAAAACGGTAGTGCGTGTGGTCATTTATGGTTGCCAGCGAGGATACTATATGACTAACTTCTGTAGCTATAGTAGTTAAAATGTGGTACCTAATTGGGAAAAGCTAGGGTATAGAAACTCAGCCTATTCCTTCAATTCCCATTTTACTGAGCTACAGTAAAACTATGGTACCTATTGGGTGCAGCTAGGGTACAGAAAGTTGGTCTATTCGTCCATCTGCATTCACTGTATTTTACGAGGTTCTTGGCTTGTCTCCATGATTTTCAAAGAAGCGCTAAAAACTCCAAGGGGTTTGTGCTTGGTAGCTTCAAAGGTGCTCCCTAAGGGCTTTCCCAATGAATGTGAGATGACAGCTCGCTAATTTAGCTTAGAGGATTTATTGCATTGTACTGATCCATCTTTGTTGCCTAAAGCCCCACAAGCATGGACCAAAGCCTCCTAGCGCCATGGCACAGGAATCTCCCACCTTGGTGACAAAAGGTCGAGGCAAGCGGTTACAAGTGGATTGAAACCACTGATACAAGGATTTTCAGTCTGTGCATGGATGTGAGTGTGTCTAACTTTCTTAAGAAAAATGAAAAAACACACCAATACATGTTGCTGCTGAGATCTTGTAAATACTGATGAATCTCCACGAACCTCTGAGACAGATTTAGATATGTATAGCTAGATCATAGAAGTTGAACCTCAACTCAACTCTGATATGAAGCTAGTGTATTTGAACCAAAGTTTAAACACTTGAAACCTCAACTCCACTCAAAGTTCAGGCAATTCAAGTTTAGAGCGACATCTACAGAACACAAAAGCCTCGAGGAGGATATCTAATTAAAGTTGATTAATTGGTCTACATGTCTAAAAGTTTTACTAGTTCTCAGAACATAATTGCTGGCAGAATGGTTATTTCCTCAAAAAATTTCTGGCGAGATGATTAGGAAGGGTCGACCTGTTTGGAGGTCTTGTGAAATCCGGCCCTTTAGTAGTTCTGCTACGTGGTGATTCAATAGGTTTGTTAGCAGGTCGAGTAGTACAGACAAGTTTTTGAGTTACTAGCAAGTTTCTAAATTAATGGACTCGTGGGCAACTTCAAAAATTAAACTTGGAAGACTTTCAACCAAGGTTTTTCAAATCTATGGATAAAAATTTTCAAAAATTTAGGACTAGCATTTTTCCTGTTGCCATTCAATGACAATATGGTGAATTATGTGGCGATGGAATTATCACAGTCGAGATTGACTACTTCGATGACATTCTGTTGAAGTTTGCGGTCTTATTAGTTTGACATTGTTATCCACTATGGTGATAACTGTGGCGCCAGAGATAGTTGACTAGATAATGTATTATAAATTATAATTAATTTAATCTTCGTATTCTACCAGTCGGATTAGGTATTTAGGTGTGACATAGTCTCGTCTGTACACTATTTGATATAGCGCACTGAACTAGGACCCATAAAAAACATATTTTTATAATAACGATTATAATAATTTTAGTCTGCTTAGAATGAACTGTCCAAGGACGCCGGATACCATTCTTTTTTTCTTAACGCTTCTGTGATGATCACTGAAGAAGTGTATTGATCAAGTTAGGAGAGGAAACAGAGAAGATAGAATAGATGCATCCACAGTCTGTGCTATATAGTGGTAATTTCTAACTGACATTTCCTCTAACTTTTTCTGTTTTCTACTTTTTTTTCAGCAAATCAATTATATATATATATATATATATATGTATGTATGTATTTATTTATTTATGTAAAGGAATTATCCGCCTAATGGCAATCTCGTGGCCCTGACAAGGAACGTACCTCATGTGGGAGCTCGTGGCTGTGTTACTTCTCTGCCTTCTAGACCACATCAAGTGGTCAATCATGCCCACAAAATAGAGAATGTGTACCCTGTAAGGTAGTGATAATATGGGGAATCATCTCATGGAATTGGATGGCCAAGAGGAACTTGCATGGCTTCCACTTTAAGGACATACCTTATGTGTAGATCACATGGCTTTGCTAGTTTGTTTGCCCACTAGCCCATATTAAGACTTCGATCGCAGTTGCTATACAAGGGCCCTCTAACCCTCTGATTTGGAAGACACCAAGATTGCGAATCGTGACATGTTTTGACATGAAAGGCTTCTGTTCATTAAAAAACATAGGAGGCAGGGAATTGGGTTTGCTTAAAATGAGACTAAATTGTTTTTGTAAGACTCTTTATACCGTTCCTTTGAATTTGAATCGTTTACTTTTGTGCCATTATTTTTCACATGTGAGACTTCGCAGCTGAATAGTTCTGATCCCATTAACAGAATCTTAGCAATACATGGACGTGGATGTAACAGTTTTTAGAGCAATTATCCATTTCCTGGCAGGATAGCTCTTAAAAGCTTTTATTGAAGCAAGGTGCAATAGAGTTGCGAGTTGTACTACCATTTCGTATGACTGGTATAATGTAGAAAAAAGTGTATTAGAATATCTGGATCATAGTTACAGGGTTGGGATTCTGGAATATATTGGTAGGTAGGTATTTGGATAAGAAAAAGTCGAGATTATGATGAAAATTTAACTTTAAAACTTGAAATTGCAACTAAATTTACAAGTAATATTGATAGTTTGCATCTATCAGTGGATTTATGACTCAAATAGAAAGAAGAAAATTGATAGTTCGACATATTTTTCATGAAATCTGTGTTTAAACAGGCACGTTTATGCATACAGCAATATTGTTAGAATAGGTGTGTCATACACCTAGGCCAGCCAAGTAGAAAGGCCCTTGAGGTTATAAACACTTGAAATCTCTTACTAGAAATTAGCCGCTTGAACCTTGAACGGTAGTGCGCCTTGTGGTGTCAAAATAAAGTTCAAAACGCAATGAAGGTACTCAAAGCACATGATCACATGCTAGACTAAGCATCCTGTATAATCGCTAAGGTTTTACCAAACTGAAACTTGATCAGGCCTTGCATCACTTTGCCAAGTCCTCTGACTATATTGGCTGCTCGCGGCACAAGCATGAATATGATTTAAACCTCTGTCACAACAACTGCACAACTAATTGTTCATCCCCGGAGATACACTGGAATGCTCAGCCTAACTCACAAGTTGGCCTCAATATTGATTGTCACATGCATTAACGGTTGAGAGCCAACAATCAACCCTGTATCTTCTCGCCCTTCTCAACCAAGAAAGATGAAACATCCCAGAAAGAAGTCTGTCATTTCTGCTAGTAGGTTAGGTTTTTGTCCAGCTCTGGGTCTACAGGACCACGAAGATTTCCTTTCCAAGTGGCTAGAGCAGAAGACCATCCAAGCAGCAAGGACAAACCCTTAGGACGCTGACATCTCGAAGCTGAGCCAATTGGGCTCACAATGTCAAATTACCAGGCACCAACATGGTGCGTCAATGTGCCTCAATAATCAATATCTCCATGGTAAGCATCAAAAGTCACCCGAAATTTCAGTTTAATTAATTCACCAAATGGGTAAATGTCAACACGCCATAGACGTTGATCACATGTTCACTACCATACACATCATTTCTTTCTTGGTTTGTTGATTTGAGGCGAGTTTTCAGTTCTCGTTGCTTTCTTTATGTCCTTACTGATTAAAATAAGGATAAAAGAGTTGTTTTCTATGTGATGGGAGCACCATGACAGAACTATCCAAGCCAACTACTGTTTTCCTGGCTAACTTGTTCCCAAACTGAATTCTTTTTATCGTGTTTTGCCCTTACATAACTTGACACTAATTCACAAAAAACATTTTTTTTTGTTGTTGTAAGAAGGTACATCAAATTGAAAGGGGGGGAAAAGCCCCTTCCCGTGGCCGAACACACTAGCTAATTCACAAAATACTTGCCACTGTTAACCTGCCATTTGATGTTTGATTCGATCAAAACAGTGAGATCTATACTGAAGTTACACAAAAGTTTAATGAGTTTACTCGACTTGATTGTGCTAAGTCGGCTTTCCAAACCAAACTAGGGATGGAAGGATACCAGCAACTTATAAGAACCCAACAAGCATAGCATTTTAATCTCTAGCATGATATTATATTCAGTATGTGGCATCTATTCAAATGATAAGGGACACATTACAATCACCTACTTAGTAAGACATGCCGTAAGAGTAGAACAAGAACTGAAATTTATGACAAGAATATGTAGAATTAAAAGTTTCTCCTATAAACCAAGTTTCCGTGGGGAGAGGCATTTTGTCAATCTCCATACAGAAAGTTTGTGAAAAGAATGATAGTGAAGCATCTTGCTTCTATGTCTTTCTTTGTATTTAAGATCTCATCTTCATATAAATGCACACTTTTTAAAAAGAAAAAAATGTTTGTGAGAAGAATCTGTCGGCAGTTGCCACTATACAAAATTGTTGTTGTTACTAGATCTTCAACAATCTTATGAGCTATTTAATTAAGAAATAAGATTGAGGAAGGTGTCTTCTTAGCATGGAATCGTTAGACCACCCATGTGATAAGCAAAGTCAAATTCCTCTTCAGCTTGACTTAAAAATTCTTGGAACAAAGAATTCTTCAAGTAGGAGATCGGGATAATGAATTGCTTCTGTGCTCCAATATAAAATGCCAAGTGGCCTTTAGAGACATTCACACGCTGAAGTGATTTGATTTCTGGTAAAAGGTGGCTGAATGATATGCTTGGCTTGAATCATGGCAGGCAAACGGATATCCATGACTCTTGTTGTATGCTGAGATGAACTGCAAAGAGCAAGAAATATATCTCAAGTTGGAGCAAAAAGAGGCCTCTAAGAGCAGAAGGTGAAGACTGACTAAACTGGTATCTTTAAGTATACGAGTATATGTAAAGCTATTCATGGAGTGTACAGGATATGTACGAAACAAACCTTTGTATGGGTTCACGTGGTTATGTTAGTTGTTTGCCTTTCAAGCCATAACAAGAATTTGAACACATCCACGCCTTAGTTCATGTTTATGTCCTTCAACTGGTTGTGATCATGGCCCACTTTGAGAAGACATGAGGACCTGGAAAGTGTTGCTCGTCGTCTGTTTCCCAAACAGGTTTCTCGTGGGAATGTGGTTTTGTACTATGACTCGTCTGGATCAGTTTTGAATCATGACATGTTCGGCATGAAAGGTTTCTTTCCACTACTAAATAAGGTGGACCTTCGGATGTCTGAGCACATGTTAGAGAGCAAAGCAAGATTTTCTTTTTCGCTTTTCTTCCTCCTTTCTTTTTAGTTTTGTATTTTTTTACTTTGATCGGTTAGGTACTTTATTGTTTGGTTGCCCCAAAATCATATTGATTTGATGAGTTGATCCCTTAGATGAAGGTTAGAGATGAGTCAAACTGTAGTTTGGAAAGTAGACATGCATCATAGATAAATAGGAGAGTAAAGAAGAGAAAATGAGAAAGGTGAAGGATGTGGGATTAATAGGGAATTGAGGATAATAATGTAGATGTAACAGGTCAGCTTCTTAGTCTTATCCAATCCAACTAAGATTGAGTTCATCTTGAAAACGTAGTATCAAGCTCAAATTGCATTGCAGGTAAAGTGAACTTTACTAATTAGTGGACCTGAAAGATCTCGACAAGATTTGCATAAGATTTAGAAAGCATTGTCTAGTTGATATGACTGATCATGTTCATAAGTGGGGGCTAGTTGTAAATTTTTCTTATTAGTGGTGGGGAACCACCATATAGTACAAGCTAGGATGCCCCACCACGAGCATTTGCCTTTTCTCATGAACTGAAAGGAACGAGAAATTTTTTTGGACAATGGACATAGTACCAGATGAAACGAGCACAAACCAATACGGAAATTCAGAATCCACCTCTAAAGCACTGCAGGAATCAATGGGTGTTGATCTGGATTATACAAGAGCTCCACCCTGTATTAAGCCATGCTTATAGAGAGCTAAAAACCTACTCTGAATCAAGGGATTAGACTCTGACCCTTCAAAAATGGCGGTGGCTATCCAAAATCCAAGTTAGTCATCACTCTTGCAAACACGAAAACTATCATTGCTCCAGGAGTTAACCACGTTCCCCTTCAATGATGCAATCAAAGGATGACACTTCTTCCCAGAATGAGGAAGACAAGGTTGCCCTTCCCCCTCTGAAAGCATTGAAAGATAGTGAACAAGCTACTGTTGATGACTTACAAGAAGTCAATCTAGGCACTCTAGAAGATCTGAAGCCTATTTTTATAAGCGTTTCCTTGATTGAACAAGAGAAGTACGATAATATGTTTTTTTTTTTTTTAAGAATAAAAACAATGTCTTCGCTTGGATGCATCATGAGATGCCTGGCTTAGGCCCACGAGTGTTTGTACATATATCTTTTATTGACGCAAATTATAATAGCAAATCGAGGCAGAAGCTGAAAAACTAATAGAGAAAGTTAAGTATCCTAAGTGGATCCCTAATATTAGTCTAGTTTAAAAAGGAATGGACAATTACAAGTGTGTGTCAATTTTTGTGACTTAAAATGTTGCATATTCTATGGACCACTTTCTTTTGCCAATTACAAAAATACTTATAGATGCCATTGTCAGCTAGGAAAGATTGTCTTTCGTAGATAAATCTTCTAGATACAACCAAAGCATGCAAAATGGATCCATATGATGAGGAATGTACCACATTCCGCACTCCTAAAGTCATATTATTACAAGGTTATGCCCTTTGATCTAAAAAATGCTAGTGCAATCTATCAACGGGCCATTACCATTGTATTTGATGGCCTTATCCATGACAAAGTTGAGTGTTACGTCAATGATCTCATAGTTAAATTGAGGTCATCTCAATTGTACTTAAAAGATTTAAAGGTTGCATTCTCATGTTTATGAAAGCATCAACTTAAGACAAACCCTCTCATATGTGTTTTGAAATCTTTGAGAAATTCCTAAAGTTCATCGTTCAACATCGAGGAACCAAAATCGATACAGTCAAAATCAAGGCAACTTAATCTATGCCACCTCCCACCAATTATCATAATCTCCAGAGAAAGAACCCACCATACCCAATATGAAACCGGCCACCATGAAATAATTTAATTTATGCCTACTCCCACCAATTTACATGAACATAGAAATCTTAAAGGCAAGTTGGCCTACATCAGACGATTCATAACCATTTTATTTGGGAGATGTTCAATCATTTGCCTTGTTGATGAAAAAGAATGCCCCGTTCATATTAGATGATGCTTGTCAAGCTCCTTTCGACAATATTAAAGAATACTTTCTAAATCCACCAATATTGAGTGCCAATATGGATGATCAACCTTTCATCCTCTATACAGAAACTCTCGATAATTCCTTGGGCACTATGTTAGCTCAATTGCAACATGATTTACTACTTAATTCATACTATAGTTAGTGTTAAGATATGTTATCCCCCAAAAGGTCTGTCTTACCTTAGTATTCATAGTTCAGAAACTTCAACATTACATTACATCCCATCTAGTATAACTCATTTACAAGGCTATACCTTATGAATAAGCCCCCATTATCAGGATGGCTCACTAAATTATTATTATTATTATCATCAGAGTTTGAAATTAATTTTGTCTCCCAAAAGAACAAGTCTTAGTTGACTTGTTTTCAGCTAACCCTATGCTTATTGATTCACCATTAAATAGCAATTTTGCTTGATGAAAATGTATTTATCATCACTACCAACTCCTTTTGGAAATTATTTGTTGATGGTGCTACCCAATACCAAGGTGCAATGCATGTAGTTGTTATCATCTGTCTAGATAAATGTATTCTATTTATTGCTATAAAGTCATAATGACTTGCACCAATAACAAAGATGAATATAAAGCTCTACTTTTAGGCCTAGAAATGGCATGCAAGCTTTATGCTAGAAACTTATGAATATATGGTGATTCATAGTTTGTCATCTAAGTCATGGGGCACTACGAAGTTCACACACACCAATTACATCTACAATACAATAAAGTCCAGCAACTTATGAAGAGCTATGACTATGTTGAGCGTTTGCCCAAACATCAAAACAATTAGGCAAATGCCCTAGCTAGATTGACCATAATTCAGGAATCCTATGATAAAAACAAAGTTAAAATCATCCTATAATAGCAGCGTTGATACTGCACAAAGTTGTCAATGGCTTCAAAAGTTTAGTAAAGAAAAAAAAAAAATCATTACTAATCACCATGAAGTTTTCTGCACATAGAATCAGATCCTGCATATTGAAGATAACTTTTATAGATTATATTTTCAAAGTTAAAATGCCTATTAATGAATGATTGTGAACAAAAATTTGATGTCAACTCCTCATTTTACCATCCTAAACAACGCTTATATTGACGGTCATATGATGAAATCCTATTTTGATGTTTGTCATATAAAGAGGCAAAATAAGCTCTTCAAGAAGTAAATGCTAGTATGTGTGGAGCCCATGAGTCAAACCCCAAGCTACATCTTAAAGGAAACTTCTTGGGATATTATTAGTATACCATGATTGCTGATGATGTGAACTACGTCAAAAGAAGCAATGCATGCCAAATTCATACTAATTTTATTTATCAACCCTTAGAACCACTACACCCAACTTCAATGTCATGCCATTCTGTGCTTGTGGTTTAGATGTTATTGGACCAATTAATCCATCGTCATTGGTGATACACTTATACATCTCACTAGCAATTGATTATTTCTCCAAATGGGTGTAAGCAATACCCTTAGTGGAAATCATAGGCCCTTGAGTTGCCAAGTTCATCCTACATCACATCACTTATCAATTTCGTGTCCTTGAATGAATCATCTCTTACAATGGAATAGCATTCCATAGCGAAATTGTAGCAAATTTATGTGGGGAACACTTCTTAACAACATATAATCTTATAGCCAACAACCTAACATAAGTTTTCAATAAGACTCTATGCAAGATTCTAAAGAATAAAGCAAGACTGGAATGATAAACTTTGTGAGTCCTTATGGTCTTAGAGGACCACCTGTTGAATTGCTACAAGAGCCACCCCTTAGTCCCTTGTCTAAGGAAGTGAAGCAATAGTACCATTGTAAGTTCAAATTCCAACTCTCAAGATCACTGCTCAAAACATTATATTAGAAGATCAATCTATTGCCTTAGGACTAGCTAAATTGGACTTGCTCGAAGAAGTCCATCTCAAGGCAAAACAAAATTTAGAAGCCTATCAGACAACGATGTTAAGAGCATTGAATAAAAAGGTTAAGCTACTTCTTCAAGAACTTTGACCTCATTTTCATAGTAAAGCATCCAATTAATATATCCAACTACTTTAAAGAAAATAGTCAATCCAAAATGGAATGGTCCCCTCATCATCAAAAAGTTTTTCTCTAATGGCGATGTTAGGTGCGGACTAGTTTTTAGCTAGATGAATGTTGAAAGAAAGGGATAAGATAAGTAAGAGTATTTTGGTTTGATAAGGCTTTTTTACACCCTATTTATTGGACTGATTTTAATTTAAATACAAGGAAGAGAAATAGAAACTCCCACAATATGGGTGTGCACTTGCACATTGTTTATTGAGTGCAACTAAATAGAAAACTAGGAGAGCTTGTTGCTGGTGATCAATTCTTAAGGAAGCTTGTTCAAAACTGATTCTTGGATTGCTCTACTTGGTGAAAATGGCTTGCCTGGTAGGGTGCAAAGATTATGCCAATGAATTAATACCACTCACAAAAATTTTGAACCACATTTGCGAAGTTGAACGTCGAGCACCTTGTCTAGAACTAGCATGAAGGTGGATGGAATTCCATTAGTTGATTCTAGAAGTACTGTGAAGTGTTTGTCCTTACGCCTAGGTGCGATTTGAGCTGACTTATGTGGAAGACATTCTAAATTTTAGAATTTAAGTTAATACATAGCTGGTTCTACTTTTTGGATGATTTGATATGACCCATGGAATCATGGAGCAAATTTGATAAAGTGCTTAAATCAATATGAAGTTTGTCAATACCATAAAGGGCTTGATAAGGATTGAAACATGTGGCTGTGTGTGTGTGTGTGTGCATTTGTTTGTATTGTAACAATATTCAACGTAGGACAACCAACGGCTCTAGTTAGAAAGCTTTAGACCTATAAACAATGAAGATAAGTTTCAAGTGTGTGGTTGAACACTTCTGTCTAGCCGTCCGTCTAAGGGTGCTAGGCAAAAGACATTTTTACATTGAGACCTTGAAGCTTAAATAATTCTTTACCAAAATCACTTATTAAGAATCAATCCCTATATAAAAAGATAGATTTTGGTAATCCATATAGTTTAAATATCTAGAATGGAAAAGGGTGACCATGGTTTTGGCTATGACAGGATGGGTGAGGGTGAAAAATGGACAAATTTTGATAGTCAATCCACCATGACAGAAATAGTTATGTACATTTGATTTTGGCAGTCCTTCAATGAAGTCCATTGGAATATCTTGCCAAATTTGTGAAGGAATTAAAAGTGGTTGGAGGAGTTAGTATGATTTGGTTGAAGAGGTCTTCATCTCTTGGCACATGGTGCACTTTCGAACAAACTTGTGGATAAATGTTTGTCATTGCAGCTAGTAAAAATCTCCTGACATATGCATTAGAGTTTGGTGATAATCCGAGTACTCTCCTTGTAGGCTTAAGTCCAAAGTAGTTACAACATCCTCTAGGATTGACGAGTTTTTTGGAAGCACCAATCATCCCTTAAAAAATAGTAAACCATGATGTTCAACATATAGTCCAAAATTTTTGGAAAAGTTGTTGATATACTAGATTGTCTTTGATGAGGTTGCACAATTTATCTAACCACTTTGGAACGATGAACTTGACAAGATACTCATGAGAGAAAGTCACCTGCCTAGTTGTGTGGGCCCTTCTTATACTCAATTTTAAAGTCATAACCGAGTAGCTTAGTAATCCAACGATGCTGTTAGGGCGTCATTACATGCATATTGCTCTAATAAGAATTTTAATGCTTTTTAATCTGTGTGGATGAGGAAGGGGCTATCCAGAATATATGATGTCCAGTTTTGTATGGCAAGGACTAATGTGAGCAGCTCTTTTTCACAAGTAGACAGTTGCAATTATCTTTCATATATGGCCTAGCTAAGGTAGGAAATTGGGTGATTATCCTGCATCAAAACAACTCAAATGCCAGTCCCAAATGTATCATACTATAATAATTAATTTATTAAAATTTGATAGAGCTAATACCAGCAAGGTGGTGATTGCTAACTTCAATTTGAGGAAAGCTATATATGAATCCTCTATCTAACATAAATTATTTTTCTTTAACATAGCAATAAGTGGGGCTGCCAGAATTCCACAATTTTTTATAAACTTTAAACAATAAATTGCAATTCCAAGAAACTCGTACAATCCCTTGAGAGAGTTCAAGGGTGGTTCGGCCTTGAAAGTTGGTGAGCCTTGACGAATTGAACCCAAGTGTCTAATTGCCATGTATGAAACAAGTACTTGTAGTATTGTAGGGCTTTGCTCTTGAGTGAAAAAAGAAGCAAACATAAGTTGTTGATCAGAAGGAATTTTGTAAGTAAAAAGAAGTGTTCAGCTTAAAGATTCCACACTACCGAGTTCGTGTCATAGTTGTACTTCAAGAGTTCTATATGGTTTGGCACCCAAGGATGATGTCTTGATGGTTGAAGAAGAAACTCTTGTATGAGAAGGTTGAACTATAGGTGATGTTGCTCTAATTGAGATAAATCTTAAACTTAGGCGGATAAAGTCGTCAACTTCTCTATGAAGCCATGCATTAAGCATTCAAGATTTTTGAACTTTTGATGAGCATAGATAAGGCTATCATTGTGATAGGATACGAGTTTGAAAACATCCTTGAGTTTCTAGTTTGGGTGATTGGAAGACTATGGGTTCTAATTAGCCATGGGATCTAAAGGCTCTGATACCAATTGTTAGGTGCGGACTGGTTTTTAGCCAGAAGATTGTAGAGAGAAAAGGATGAGATAAGTAATAGTTTGGTTTTATAAGGTTTTTATATACCCTATTTATTGGACTACTTTTAGTTTAAATATAAGGAATCGAAATAGAAATTCCTACAAAATAGGCATGCACTTGCACATCATTTATTGAAGCTCGTTGAAGACTAATTCTTTGATTGCTCTACTTAGCAAAAGTGGCTTGCAAGGCAATGTGCAAGGATTATGCATATAACAAGTGCTTACTTAATTGTCATATTAGATGGTACTAAACTAAATTCTATCAATAGAAGATTTTTAAAAAAATATTACCCTTGATTAGAGTCTTATATAAGAGAATGACACTTGGACCAATTGTATGAGATGAGGAACACATATTTGGCAACCGCTTATTTGCCTTGTATGATGATACTTTCGTCCATGTGACTAATTTATTGTGTAAGAAAAACTAGTATTTATTACTAATGGAATGAAGGCCAAAGCTAACAAGGATGAATCTTCCCCTTATGCAGTCATCTTGGAACTTTTCTTATGTTTTAAAAAAATGAAGCAACATTAGAGCTTGCTATAAAAAATTGTCTATCGGGTCATGTTTTCCTTTTAAAAGGCTATGCTTTCCTCTCTAGAGATGTTTTGCTATCATTCTCACCTAAAGGCCCACCTACAGTGTTAAATTCATAACCAAATCCATTTACATGAGCAAGCAATAGTGGAAAGACAAATGAAAGAGAAAATACTTTATTAAATAGAGAGATCAATTACAATCATTCTTGAAGCAATTATTAGAATGCTTCAAGGAGTACAATCTTATTTTATTCCATCTCCTTTCAATGTTTTCCGTAATAAGGTCTAATGCAAAAATAGCGTCACAAATTTGTTTTTTGATCTCTTGGACTCACCTTTCTGCCTTCTGTACTAGTAAAGTTATCAACCTCATAGAGGTTTCATTCTTAGCTACCTTGATCTTTTCTCTTTCTGGTTCTAGAATAATTCCAAACCCTTCCTCTCAAAGTTTAAATCCTTTCTTCTAGCAAGTAAATCTCTTATCAGTGGCCCCAAGCCTTTGATAATGTTCAAGTAGTTGGGAATAAATTTGAGAAGGCATCCTTCATGCTTTGATGCCTACTAATTCTCCATGTGCAGCCGTCAACATACCATCAAGCTTCCTTCTAGCTTAATCTTCTAATGACTCAAGATTCTTAGATATTTTGTTAATTAAATTATTCAAAATAAAATATTGATTATTATTTCTTTATTATTTAGCAAACTTTGGAAAATTAGTTTGTCTTTTATCTACTTCTAAAAAGAAGGCACTAACTATAAATTTTGCTAATGAACTTTTTATAGACCTAAGTTTTCAAATTTGTGATTTTCCCTCGAAAAACTTTTGAAAGTAAAAGTCACTAAAACTTTTACTTTCATTGTGCTTCTTGAGTAGAACTAGATGAGCTTATATTAGAAGTTTGATTTCCATAGGAATAGGGATCTAAAGAGAAAAGAGAGAGCAAAGTGAAAATTCTTTAGTATGCAGGCATGTCATGTCATACTAGTCCTAGCTTTGGGTAAAGGAGGGTTTAACTATGTTTTAGTGCCTTCTATCGATAGAAAAGTGACAATTAATATGTTGCAATACCTTTCCATATAAAATCTATATATACAGTCAAATTTTGATATTTAAACAAATTGATTTCTCTAGTGTGTCTGTGTTCACAGCTCTCTCTCTCTCTCTCTCTCTCTCTCTCTCTCTCTCTCTCTCTCTCTCTCTCTCTCTCTCTCTCTCTCTCTCTCTCTCTCTCTCCTATTTTGTTATTACTCATCAGATCACTGCACACCTATCTTATAAAAGCTTGTAGCATCCTTAAGGTGATTTTACAAAAGATCTCATAGGCAATCTCTCATTTAAGAGAGTGGACAAATAACATTCTAAAGAAAGTGTATTTGATACTCGCTCAAGCTATACGATATTTTACTTTTGTCTCTAATTTTCTCTATCCATCCCTAATTTTCCAACACCTATATCAAGTATTCAACCTCCTGCTCTAATAATTGTCTTTCTAACACATATCAAGAGCTCAAATCATGCCCAAAGAAAATGTCCTAAGAAATATAGTTTCTCTTCCATTCTAAAAGACCCAGGAAGAAGTGGGTTTGAATAGGGAAATGCAGACATGATCATGACAGGAGAGGGAAATTATATCACATGCTTTTTTTACAGAGTCGAGGACGTCTCCTAGAGTCCCTTCAAGTCTTTGTCATAGCGGGCAGCAAAAATCATACTGTAGAATCAAAATGAGCATCGGCCATGTGAATGCTACCAAAATGATAGGTATTTGGACCGGCTCCATTGTACTGTTTGGTTGAAGTATGTGGGTGAAAGCATGGATATAGATCCTATTTACAATAAAAAATATTTGAATGTAATACTAGCGTAGAAACTTTCTATCGCATCCTTTGATTGAGTTTCTCTTTTTCAAGAAGATGTTTAACCATTCATATAAGATGATGCAGAAAAGGGGGAGAAAAGGAAATCTTTAGTTCACAAACCCATTGAATTTCTAAATTCAGAGGATGGACAGTAGCAAGTCAGCTCATTATGCCCCATTATTCTCATTTGTAGACATATGCCTAAAAAGTCTCTAGATATGTGCCTTGCTACAGAGGAGATGGATAGTAGTTCTAGGACAAGAAGCACCAAATGAAGGATAAGCAGTGGAGATAGGGGTCCTTGTAGTATTTGTCTACAATGTTCCATTGTCTTATTATGTTTCGTGGCTGCAACTAGAGGCTCAATCTAGTGTGTTTTACAGCATTTTGTCCCAAACAGACAACTCTGTTTTGCTTTATTGCTTTATTTTATGTTTAAGTTAAAGCATAATACAAGTTTTTTCTTCCTCGGTGAAGCTTCTCCTACTTTGAAAAAAAAAAGTTTGAAATAGACAAAAATCCCTATCCATTAACTGTTTTGATGGTTGATGCATTTCATATGAATAATTAAATAAAAAGGGCAGCATCAGTGCACAAAGCTCCCACATATGAATAATTAAACAATCACGCAAATGTGCAGCATAACTTGCAAAGAAATAATTGAAATAGAAAAGGAAAATGTAGAAGCTAAAGTTGATACACCTATTGCATAAACCTTTTGTGGGAAAGACTCCTAACTTCCCATATATACATGAATGTCTGAAAAAAGAGGGGAGAATGGAATAAGGAATTGGCAATAGCCAGAGCTCCAAAATTATTTTGTTAGCGTATTGAAATTTTTCTTAAACGGATGGGCATTCCTTTCCCAACTTCTCATGGGTTTCTCAGTTGAGAAGTGAGAATGAGAAAGGTGTCTTCTTCGCAGGGAATTGTGAGACCACCCGTCTGATGATCAAAACCGAACTCTTTTTCAGCTTTACTTAGTAATTCTTGGAACAAGGAATGCTTCAAGAACGAGACTGGAATCACAAACCGCTTCTGGTTTTCTCCAACATAAACAACAAAGTGGCCTTTCGGGACATTTGCAGCCGAGGACACCTGGTTTCTTATAAGAGATAGTTGGATGATCTGCTTGGCCTGAATAATCGCTGGCAAACGGATACCCATGTTTGTTTCAGTAGTCTTTGATGTTTACAAGATGTATAACTTAGTTTAAGAGGAAAGGTGGAGAAGTGCATAAAATGGTTGATTGGGTATGTATAACAAGAAGTATAACTTAGTTGAAGAGCAAAAATGGAGAAAATTGAGAGGAAAGGTGGATAAGTGCATAAAATGGTTGATTGGGTGTGCCTATATATAGAGTGCCATTTTATCTATCATGTTTTGTGGATCGGGTGGGATACAAGCATTGGGAAAGGACCCATACAAAAAGCTCAACATCTTTTTTGTGGTTGTTCTCTTTCCTACCTATATCAGAGGATCAATTTGTTGCAAAATAAGAGGAATAATAGAAGGCAAAATAACAAAATGAAAAGCAAACCATGAAACACACTTCCATTAATTAGTAATAGTCTATAAATAAACATTACAACAAACTAATTTTACCCACTAACTTCCCATAAAACAACTACCACTTTTACCACTAACTCTTATACAATAACTACTAACTTCTACTACTAACTCCCATAAAACAACTGCCACTTTTACCACTAACTCCCATAAAGTTGCCATTAACTTTTACCACTAAAACCTATAAAACTACCACTAACCAACTTTCAAAGCCACTTAAACCACTATCTTTCAAATAACTAAATCTTAACACCCTCCCTTAAACTGATATCTGCATAAATCAATTTAAAAAAAAAAAAAAAAACTTTGACAATTTTGTTATGCCCTCCCTTGAACAACATCATTTGAAGAGCATACTCCCAGCATCCTTCGAAGCTTCACAAACACAGCTTTCTTGAGTGGTTTAGTCATAATGTCAGCCACTTGATTTTCACTTTTATAGAATACCAAATCAATTATACCATCATTGCAAAGATCACGCAAAAAATGATATCTAACATCTATATGCTTGCTCCTTCCATGTAAAACTGGATTTTTTGAAATCTTGATCACTGAAACATTATCACAATGGATTGTTGTTGGACCTTGCTGGTGATTTTGAAGTGTTTCAAGTAATCTCCTCAACTAGATAGCTTGACATGAACAAGATGCTGCTGCAACAAATTCAGCCTCTGTAGTTGACAAAGTAACAATTTGTTGTTTCTTTGATAACTATGATACAACTCCATAACTCATCATAAAAACAAAACCAGATGTGCTTGTTCTATTATCGAGATCTCCAGCATAGTCACTATCAGAAAAAACAAACAAATTTTCTTTTGATCTTGTTTTATACAAAATTCCAAAGTCAACTGTACCTTTCAAATAACAAAAGATCCTTTTTGCAGTTAAGAGATGATTTTCTGTTGGATTCTCCATATATCGACTTATTAAACTAACACCATGCATGATGTCAGGCATTGTTGAAGTTAGATACGTCAAGCTTCCAACTATTTGTTTGTAAAAAGTAGCATTTATCTTCTTCCCTCCATCATCTCTCATCAACTTTAAGCCACATTCAGTTGGGGTACAAACTGAATTGCTATCCTTCATTTTGAACCTGTCCAAAATCTTAAGAACATATTTTTTTTGTGAAATAAAAATACTAGTTGATGATTGCATAACTTCAATACCAAGGAAAAAATGCATCAATCCCAAATCTGACATATCAAATTCAGTCATCATATTCTTCTTAAAAGCATCAATCATGACTCTATCCTTACCGGTATATATCAGATCATCTACATATAGACATATAACAAGCATTTTTCCATTACTACCATGTTTTGTAAAAAGTGTATGCTCATGAGGACATTTATCAAAAGCCTCTCTAGAAAAATAAGCATTTATACGACTATACCAAGCTCTTGGTGCTTGTTTTAGTCCATATAATGCCTTTTTTAGTTTATATACCTTATTCTCACTACTTGGTTTCATATATCCAAGAGGTTGATCAACATACAGCTCTTCTTGCAACTCACCATGCAAAAATGCGACTTCACATCCAATTGATAAATTGACCATGAGTTTTGGGCCACCATAGATAATACCAATCAAATAGTGTCAAGCCTCGCAATTGGAGCAAACACCTCTTTGTAATCAATGCCAAATTCTTACTTGTATCCTTTTACAACGAGATGAGTTTTATACCTGTCAATTCGACCATCCTTGTTGAGCTTAGTTTTATAAACCCATTTCACACCAATGGACTTTTGCCCACTTGGAAGATATGACAACTCCCATGAATTATTTTTTTTGATTGATTGAATCTCCTCATTCATGGCTTTTTTCCATTTTTCATCTTTGACAGCTTCATGGAATGTTAAAGGATCATAATCTGCAAACAAAGCAAAATGAACAATTGAATCATCATCAGATAAGTCATCTCCACTTACATAATCCATCATCCAGTTTGGCCTTTTTCTTGGGCATGGCTGAACATCATCAATATGCTCAACTACTGTTGAATTTTCACCAGAAGATTGAAGTTGCAGGTCTGCAACAGGGGATTGCGCTTGCTGTTCAATTTTGTCTTCACCTTCATCAAAAGTGACTGAAATAGGCTGCTGCCTTGAAGCTTTTTTGTTCCAGTTCCATGTATTCTCCTCATCAAAGACAACATCTCTGCTGATTATAATCTTCTGTGTGATTGGATTGTATAATTTATATGCTTTGGAAGGTTCACTTATGCTAAGAAAGACGCACTTTTCACCCTTATCGTCAAGCTTCTTCCTTTTCTCATCTGGAATGTGTGCATAAGCAATGCAACCAAAAATTCTGAAGTGATTTACACTTGGTTTGCGCCCACGCCAAGCCTCCTCAGGTGTCATGTTTTGAATAGAAAAAGTATGACTTCTGTTTAACACATGAATGCTTCAATTCACTGCTTCCGGCTAGAAGTTCTTTGGAATGTTCCCTCTTGCTAACAGGCTTCTCACCATGTTGAGGATGGTTCTATTTTTTCTCTCAGATATACCATTCTGTTGAGGTGTATAGACGGTTGTGAGCTCCCTTTGAATGCCTCTTTCATCACAAAATACTTCAAATTCTTTTGAACAATATTCTCCACCATGATCAATGCGAATAGTTTTAATGCTTTTTCTTGTTTCCTTTTCCACGTGTGCTTTGAAGCTTTTGAATGCACTAAAAGCTTCTAATTTTTCCTACAAAAAATAAACCCAAGTTTTTCGAGTATAATCATCAATGAAGGTAATTAAATATCTTTTACCTCTATTAGAAGATGGATTTATCGGCCCACAAATGTCTAAATGAACCAGTTCCAAGACATTCTTTGCTGTCCATGACTTTCCTTCAGGGAATTGTGAACGATGTTGTTTGTTAACAACACATTCTTCACAAACTTGAGAAGGAATGATAATTTGAGAAAGTCCTAACACCATATTTTCTGTTGGAGAGTTTTTAATCCACCAAAGTTCAAGTGGCCATAGCAAAAATGTTAAAGCCATGAAGGATCTTTCACTTCAACCATTAAGCAAGATTGGACATTTTTTTTATCTTCAATGGAAACAATTTGTTTGAACTCATTTGAACAACAGCAATAGCTCCTCTTAAAGGATCATATATCTCACAAGCACCCTTTTGAATAGTTATTACATAACCTTTTTCTTGCAATTGACAAGCACTTAACAAATTACTTTTCAAGTCAGGAACATAAAAAACATTGGAAATTGTTTTTATAAAACCATTCTTCGTTCTTATGTTGATATCACCTTTTCCCATTACATTCACAGTAGAGCAATCACCAAAACTCATAGTAGAATGAAAGCCTTCATTTAAATAAGAAAAAGAAGACTTACTGCCACACATGTGATTACTGCAGCCTGTATCCACGTACCAAACATCTAATTCAGGCTCCTTATTGGCATGGTAAGCCATCAATAAAGTATCTACTTCCTTATTTTCTGCAAAATTCTATTTCTCTCCTTTTTCTTTGTCCTTAGGCAATTTAGTATAACATTCGGAACAATAATGACCAAATTTATGACATCTCAAGCACTCTACCTTGGATTTGTTAAATTGTTGATCTTGTCCTTTGCCTTTGCCATGAAATTGGTCATCATTAGCTTTTAAAATTTGATATTGCCTACTTCCATCTTTGTTGCATTGACCTCCTCTTCCTCTTCCTTTACCTCTACCCCTTCCTCTAGAATTTGAGAATTGAGTAAAGGTAGAAGCCTTTGGAGCTTGCTCATCTGTAGTTGAACTTCGGTTCATCTTTTGTTCATGGACCAATAAGGAGCTCTAGAGTTCATCAAGTGAGAGTTCATCTATATCTTTAGATTCTTCAATTAAGCAAACAACATAATCATACTTTGATGATAAAGAACGTAGTATCTTTTCAACAATAGCAACATCTATTTTCTCACCATGGAATCACACTTTTTTTGCTAACCCCATGGTCCTTGCACAATAATTGGTAATAGACTCACCATCTTTCATCTGTAGAGTCTCAAAATCCCTCTTCAAAGCTTGACGCTATGCACGCTTCACCCTTGACGAGCCTTGATATTTTTTCTTCATTGAATCCCAAATCTACTTGGAGTTTCTTTGCTGAAAATTGTTTCCAAGATAGACCGATCAATTGCTTGAAAAAGATAATTCTTTGCCTTCAAATCCTTTAGCTACAAAGCTTCTAACTCTGCTTTTTGTGCATCTATTAAAACTGTACCAGCCGCTGGCTCTGCTACACCGCCATCAACAACCTGCCAATATTCTTTGGACCTTAAGAAGTTCTCCATTAGCATGCTCCAATGGTCATAGTGACCATCAAAGTGAGGAATAGCTGGTTGCACAAAGTTTTCTGAAGCCATGAATGAATGGTTGCTACTGCAATGGAAGAAAGTTACTGTTGTACTTTCTCACCTTTTTCTTCACTCACGGATCTCACTTCTGTTTTGACACTCACAATTTTTTTCTTTGCACTCAAGCACTCTCTTCCCTCACGATAGCTCTGATACCACTGTTGCAAAACAAGAGGAATAATAGAAGGCAAAATAACAAAATGAAAAGCAAACCATGAAGCACACTTCCATTAATTGGTAACAGTCTATAAATAGACATTACAACAAACTAATTTTACCCACTAACTCCACCAACTTCCATAAAATAACCACTAACTTCCCATAAAACAACTACCACTTTTACCACTAACTCTTATACAATAACTACTAACTTCTACTACTAACTCCCATAAAACAACCACCATTTTTACGACTAACTCCCATAAAGTTACCACTAACTTTTACCACTAAAACCTATAAAACTACCACTAACCAACTTTCAAAGCCACTCAAACCACTATCTTTCAAATAACTAAATCTTAACATAATTATGCTCCTCCCACATGAGAAAAGAAAGTGCCGTTTAAAATTTGTTAGCCTTCCAATTTTGAAGATATAAATGAAAATTGGTCTTGAATCATGTTGGGATCAGACAATGACTGGAGAGAGAAATCCTTATTGATGCCCTTAAGAAACCATTTGAAGCCTTTGTAAGTAACAGAAGTTTTACTGTTGATAACAAAGAGATGCATGTGCAAATGTTTATGGGTGATGGCAAAGAGCAACCGAATAGGTCATTTTTCGTTGCAGGAGGTACTATCATCTTGTTACCTCCGCCGACTGGAAACAGCTCGCAAAGTAGACAAAGTTTGGTTTTGTGGGTCGCTGTTTATGGTGTATCCAAATTAGTCTGCGGACAGAATTGATCCCCAGCGAAGCTGCTTGTATATAGTACCTTATTCCCTGCTTTACGGCATTGCCACCATTGTTCAGAGCCAGAAGTTTCAAGCCGTAATTATCCCAATCGCCTATGAAGTATAAACATCTCTTCTTGCTTTCCAAATGACACTCTTTGTCTGTGAGTGTCACCAGCATACTCAGTTGTAGGTAAATACTCTAATTGGGCTTGAGTTACTACATTAAGATGCCTTAACAGGCACATAAAATAAAGGGCCGGACTGACCCTTATTTACTCAGAGAGAGAGAGAGAGAGAGAGAGAGAGAGAGAGAGAGAGAGAGAGAGAGAGAAGCCTGATCTGAACTTCCCACCCAAAGTGATACTATTATGAATCTGAAACTTCCATTTTCAAGGCCGTATCTTGAAGTTTTGACATGACTAGCTCATTGTACTATCTGGATGATCCTAACTGTATGATTAATGGCTTGTGAATGAATTGACATCATCACGGTAGTAAATAATTACAGAATAAGTTGAGTACCACATTTTCATTCGAGCCGATGATATGACGGAACACCACTTTGGTCGAATGTGTCCGACCGGTCAATCATAGAACTCTAATATGGACAGTTGCTGATTATCTACTAATCATAGTACAAAATACAAACTCGGAAATCATTCGGCAAGGCAAATATTCGAAAACTTCTGCAAACAATGGAGAACGCAAATGTAGAAGCCAAAATGGACATCTCTATTTCATTTTTCTTGGAGAGACTCTTTACTCTCCCTATATACAGAATGTCTGAGAAAATAGTAATAATAAAGCATTGGGAATTGTCAGTGGCCAGGGCACAAAATTTGTTTTCCCCGTATAATGAGATTCTTCTTCATTGATGGGCATTCGCTACTTGGACTTCTCAATTGAGATGTGAGAGTGAGGAAGATGTCTTCTTCGCACGGAATTCTGAGACCACCAGTTTGGTGATCGAAACCAAACTCTTCCTCAGCCCTGCTTAGTAATTCTTGGAACAAAGAATGCTTCAAGAAGGAGACGGGAACCACGAACCGTTTCTTGCTCTCTCCAACATAAACGGCAAGGTGGCCTTGTGGGACATTTGCAGCCGAAGAGACCTGATTTCTTGTAAGAGATCGGCGGATGATCTGCTTGGCTTGAATAATATCTGCCAATCGTAAGCCCATGTTTTTTCAGTATTCTCTGATGTATAACAAGGCGTATATCTCAAGTTGAGAGCAAAGATGGAGAAGATTGGGAGAGGAAATTAATGAAGTGAATACTGCATAAGATGATTGTTTTAGTATGTGTATATATAGAGGTAGCCATATGATCTATCATGTTTTGTGGACAGGGTGGAGCAGAGGCATTACAATGAGGCGCATTGTCATGAGAGATTATTGGCTTTGACACTTACTTGTCTGCCTTCTCGCCCATACAAAAGGCTCAACATCTTTTTTGTGGTTATTCTCTTTGCAATCCGTATCAGGAAATGAATTATATGCCCCTACCACTTGGCCAACGAAAAGGCCTTGAGAAATTTTGTTGGCCTTCCATTTCTGAAGACAGCAGTGAGAATTGGTTGTGAATCATGACATGTCTGGAACTGATCATGACAGAAGAAAATTCTATTTGAATATTCCTACATCCCCTTTGAAGTCTTTGTCAAACAAACAACAAAAGAATGAAGGATCAGCCCACGTGGGGATGTAGCATCATAATAGGTCATTTCTATTTCTCTATAGAAGGAGGTGCTGCTATATATTTAGTACTTGTACCCATTTAGTTATAGCTAGCAGCAACAGTGGACAAGTTGGTTCAACCCTAATATGGCTCTAGTTATGCTCCAAAATTTAACCATAGTGAACATTATTAGCCTCTGATTATTTGCTACAAATTGGACCTTTAGAAACGATAGCCTCTGTTCTTTAGGAAAGCCACCAAAGTTTCAATGGTTAGAATCATGAAATGAGATATAATTTTCAGGGTGCAGCCGTCTCTTGCAGGATTAGCAAATCAATGGTTTTGATTGTTGATTAAAACCCCCAATGGATAATTTTAGTTACAATTTGTTATCCCCTTGTCAAATAGCCCTTTTCACTAGACCATTTTGTTAATCGACACCATAGCCCACGATCCGATTCGCAATCAAACCTATTTGAATACACCACTCATAAACAGTCCACCAACAATCATTTTGTAAGAGAAATAATGTAACACCCCGGATTTTTAAGACAAATATATATATATATATATATACATAATAATGGCATTTTAAATAAGAGCATTTGGGATCCCATGAGAAAAGATTTATTTAACATTTTACTAAACCTAGCTTAAAACTCCGGGTGTTAATTTTCCTTTCTCAAAATGGCAGACATGTAATTTAAACATAATTAAATAATCCGCGTATAAATCAACGACAAATAAATAGGCGCCTTTATTTTAAATCAAATAAACGTCCAAAAGACAATAATAATATGGCCCAAGGTCTATCCATCATAACATCCCATATAAATGTCCAACATATGTCCAAAGATTTAAATCACATCCAATTATAAAGTATGCAATCTATAATAAAATTCAAATGATAATTCACTCTAATGACTCACATTACTGTCTAAAACTATAGGGAAAACTAGTCTTCAGCAGCTCTCAAGGTTTATCAACCGCTTTTCCTTTCCTGGTGTCGCGCTCGAGATCTAAAGCATTGCAAAACAAAGCAATGCCTCAACAAGCTATCGCTTGTGTAGGTACATAAACAATTAATGTAATAAATGAAAGAAATAATGAACAACAATGATGAAAAGTCTAACATTTATGAAAATAGTAAGATCATAATGCCCTGTTCAAATAAATGCCAATTTATTCCATATGCTAAAACATGAAATTCACTGAGTTAAAAGCAAAACATGACATGAATCAATAACATGGAGCATACAACAAGAATAAGGGCACCCTAAGGTAATGGGTCCCACCACATCGCACTAACATCCTGATCAGGAGTACACGTAGTCAACCTCTGAGTGTCGTCACACCCAAGCATATCATCCATAACCATGCTCATCATACATGCACACATAATAAAAATATGGGCCATCATGCTGCAGTGGCAACCCTCCATGGGTATCAACCACCGCCGCTCCCCGTTGACACCATAACGGGAGACTTAGCGTCTGTCCCCATGGAAAGGCTCGGCCGTAGTGTGGACTATCCATGTTACCAAACCCCTACCGAATGCCATCTATGGGCAGGTGTCTATCATATCACAAACTCATCACATCATAATCTCGGAAGGTGGGTGGCCAGCCCTATCCCTCCTAGCATGACGCCCACCGGGCGAGAGCACCCGTCATCAAATATAAAACACGGAAATCATATGTATATGCTAAAACTCAAGAGCACTTATAGCTTGCAATCCCCAAGACATGCCCCTCATCCTGGGGTTAGCCTATCAAAGGACCAGCTAATAAGCCTTTATTCTCATTTCCATGTAAATCCATGCATTTTCTATATATATAATAAGAAATAAGTCTCTAATTAAGCATAACAAATTAACATCATGCTTGTAAAAGCATTTGAAATAAGTTTATTCAGTAAAAGATTTCAATTTGGAATAACCATCCTGTACGCAATGTCGCATGAAATCCACGGTAAATAATAATTGCATTTTAAAACATAATCACACATGATGCTATGTTTAAACATGGTTTAAAAATCAAGGCAAAACATTAGTTGTCGTCACCTACCTCAGTGTGAGACCACTAGCTTGCTAATAACTCCCTTTAACTGGTATATTCAAGTGCACCTGTACATGTCATATCACTATTTTAAAATTTTTCTAAAGAAAAAGTTGTCATTTCTAAGTTTTTAAGTTAAAACTAGGTCCGCGTCGTCAATACGGTCACAACGCCTCTTCCGGATCGTGATTTGGACCTCTCTAGCTCCCAAAAATCAAGTTTTAGTGAAAACTACCCTCAAATGGGGCCTGTCGGACCACCATAAGGTGGTTTATACCGGCGGCACCCTTTTCCGCCGGTTTACACCGGCGTATACTGGCACACGAAGACGCACGCCGACGCAGACGCCGCACGGGATGCGCGCCGTGCGTCACGGTCGCTAGGACGCGCCGCGTCTCGACCCCACCGCGACCGCCATCTGGCTTTCCCCTGCACACGCGCGGCTCCGCGCACGCGTGCGACGACAACGTCATGTGACGTCGTCCTTTGTGCGTCCCCGACTGTGTCCTGGCGTTAGCGCCAGGGCGCCAACGTCGTTGACGACGCTGGAGAAGACGACCGGATTCCGGTCGTCTCCGGTGGAGCTACAGAGCTCTGTTTCGTGATTTTTGCGCCATTTTCTTCAAAATTCTCTCTAGAATCCATTTATGCCCTCCTTTTGCACTTATTTTTCCAAAAACCATGGTTTTTAAATGATTTTTCCCAAGTTCCTAAAATCCTCCATAGGTACTGGTTTTTGGGTTTTCTGGAGAAATCCACCGTTGGATCACTCCCAAATTTAAAGGGTATGCTCTTGGGTCTCTTGTGCACTAGTTGGACGGTGCGATTTTCAAACGGACTAGGTTTGATCCGTGAAATCACGCTCTAACAGTAGCATGCACACAGGTTCCTAAAAATCTGATTTTTCCTAATTTTTTAAAATGTTTTCCTAATTGTTTTTCTATTTAATAAATACGAAAAACATAGGTTTGAGGCTTACCTTGCACCTGGCCGGAGTTGCTCGTGTTGCCGGGGCTTCACTCGCCGGAAAATCCAAGTTTTGCAGGGCTAGGGTTTTGCGTAAAACTCAGAGAAAACGCTCAAAGTGGAGCGTTTTGGCTCCTAGAGGAGCATAGATATAGGGTTTTAGAGTCTTGGGGAAGAGAAACTCTTCCCCACACGTCTCTTTCCACGTCTCTCATGCGATTTTTCCTGCACTGGTAGAGACGTGTGGAAGACGGGGGTGTCAGTATCAATTTGGACCCCTGTCTAACACGTCTCTATCAAATGACCAATTTGCCCTTCCAACTTTGATGGCTCATAACTCCCTCGTTTGAGCTCCGTTTTTCGCGTTCTTGGTGGCGTTGGATTCGTATCGACGAGCACTTTCTAATTCTTATATTTTTAGGAAAAAATTTCATCCATAAAATTTTATTTTAATTTATTTAATAATTTCCTATTTTATCCTAAAAATTAAGGATATTACAAATAATTTGTTAGCATTACTTTGATTGTTTATCCCCTCAATGGATGACGACCTGCCCCTACATGCCAGATATTGTAAAATATTACCCGTCCAATGCATAGTTTAAGAACTTGAAAACTCAACTCAACTATGGAGTGAGGTGAGTTTAACTCACATCAACTCATTGGTAACTTAGAAAAAAAACTTGAGCAGAATTTTCAAATAAAAATACTTTAATACAATTTTTACAAATACTTTAACTCAAATAGAAAAGGAGAGCCTTGGTGCAATGGTAAATTTGTCATTGTGTAACCTTGAGGTCACGAATTCAAGGCGTAGAAATAGCCTCTTGCACAAATGTAAGATAAGACTTCATACTATAGACCCTTGTGGTCTGCTAGGCGGGAGCTTTGTGCACTAGAGCTTCCCACTTTAACTCAAATAGAATTTTTATGAATATATATCAAATAATTTAACTTCCAGTTACACTTAAAAAACTTAATTTCACTTTTGTGAAAAGCTGTAGTTGCTAGGCAAGCTAGTTTGGATGTGCTACATGTGGCCTGGGAGAACATCAACTTAAAATAGTTTTTATGCAGAGAGCCGACTCATCAAGTGACTCAATTTGCTACATAGTTGAGTAACTCAGAGAACTTAATTTGCTACAGATTAGTGAGTTTCAGGAACCATGGTACATAGAGCCAAAGAAAGCCATGCATTTTGATATTCAGTAGGAAATGAATGCAGTCATCCAAATTCTCACCGTTCTTTGACTGATGTAATCTGTATTTGGTCGCTTATAGCATTTCAAGCAATAGCCAAAAGAGCAAACATTTGATCTACTCATTCAGATATCTTGTGTGCAAGGAATTATTTGAAGATGAATAGTGAAATTATGGCATAGGAAAAGATGTGGAAGCAAAAAGATACATTTCTATTGCATCAGGAGTCTTTACTCTCCCGGCTGTACAGATTAGGTTGGGCCTGTTGGTCGTGGCCACTATACAAATTTTTTGTTTAGTCGGAAGATCAGTTAGTCTCCTTCATGGGCTAGTCAATTGAGAAGTCAGACCGAGGAAGTCGTCCTCGTTGCATGGAATTGTGAGACCACCCATTTGATGATGAAAACCAAACTCTTCCTCCGCCTTGATCAGTAACTCTTGGAACAATGAATGCTTCAAGAAGGATACGGGAATGACGAACCGCTTCTGTCCCTCTCCAACATAGACGGCGAAGTGGCCTTTGGGAACATTTACTGCTTGATTAATTCGATTTCTTGCAAGTGATCTTTGAATGATCTGCTTTGCTTGGACAATCCCAGCCAAACGAATTCCCATATTTCTTGTATCCTTTGGTCTACTAAATCAAGGATGTATTCTAGGCTGAGAGAAAATATGCCGAAGATTGAATGGAATTGTTTCGTGAGCACGAGTATATATATAGTGGCAATGACATGCGGTATCCTCCCGCAAGGATTGTGTGGACTAGAGACCTTTGGGTGGGTTCTTCGTGAGACAAAGCTCACTGGGTTTCACATGGTATTGAAACTAGGTGTCTGCTTTGCAGACCCATATCAAACGTTCGATCTCTTATTTTCTGGTAGTTTGGCGTCTAGTTCATATCCAGGGATCAGTCATGGCCTACCGCTTGAAAAAACAAAATGGCAATTGAAATTTTGTTGGCCTTCTATTCCCAGACAGAACAATAAGATTTGGCCTTGAATCATGGCATGTTTGGAGACCATAATGACGGTAGAGGGAAATTCTGATTGATTTCCCCATATCCCTTGCGGAGGTCTTTGTCAAAGGAAGCAATAAAAGTTACTATAAATGAGAAGGAAGTACCAGCCCATGTGAACATATTTATAGATGTTAACATCCTCATTTGTAAGTCATTTTCTGCAGCAGGAGGGACTATCATTTAGGTAACTTCACTGACCCCAATGAGCTGAGAACATGGGGAACCATATGGTTGTGGCTAGCAGGAATGCAGTAAACAAGTGAACCTAAGCACTTAACTTACGTGGTTGTCAGCTGGTCTGGTCCGCCTTGATATGGTATCTTTTACCAGAAATCTGAAAATGGCATAGCTAAATAATCCAACGAATGGTTCACATCGTCCAAAGTGTAGTCCGAAAATGAGTCCCGGCAGCGTTTGTCTTGGAACGAATTTGTAGTGAAGTTCTTATGCGACTCTAAAGCCAATTTAGATTCCTTTGTTTCCTCAGCCCACCTTCTTTTGGTTGTCAGTAACAAAAGCCAGATGGCACTGATCTTTACCCTTTACTGAATCCAATTTTTCACAGTCACCGTCTCTTGAGCTCTATCCCCTTAATTGATGCCGGTCCCATGTCCAAATTCCCAACTATCCATCTCCCAGATCTTCCACTCTATTTCGCATCTCTTACATCAATCTATTCACACCAGAAACCTTCAAACCATCAAAGAACTCCATGCTAGACTGCTGAGAACTGGCTTCTTCGCCTCCCTTAGCCTTCACACTAACCTCCTCTTATCCTACGCCACATGCCCAAGGGACAACCTTCTCTCTCTAAACAAACTCTTCAAATCAATAGACAAAACAAGTCCAGTGTATTGGAATGCAGTTATAGCCGCTTTCTCTCACAACTCCCTGCCCTTCCTCGCGCTTGAAACCTTCTCTCTCATGCACAGAACTGGCCTTGCCTTGGACACCTATGCCATTTGTAGTGCTCTAACCGCCTCTGCTGCCACCAAAATGCTGAATTTTGGTAAACAGGCGCATGCCCAATTGTCAAAATCTGGTCGGCCAATAAGTGTCTATGTTGGGGGGGCATTGATTGATTTCTATGTGAAATTGGCCTCGATCAATGATGCTTCCCAGTTGTTTGATGAAATTCCGGTGAAGAACACTATTTGTGCAAATTCATTGCTATCAGGATATGCCGATGCCAAGCTTTGGATCGAGGGCTTACAATTCTTTCGTAGGATGAGCTTACTGAGCATGGAACCCGATAAGTTCACATTATCAGCCATTTTACGAGTTTGCGCCGGTCTATCAGCAATCGAACTAGGCAGGCAAGTCCACACCAATCTAGTCCGGAAGAATACCTATTGCAATCAGGATTTGTTTCTAACAAGTTCATTAATCGAGATGTATGGAAAATGTGGTCTAGTACAAAAGGCGCAGTACATTTTCGATTTTGTTGGAGAACAGACTAAGAGAGATGTTATTCTGTGGACTTCGATGCTTAGTGCTTACAGTAGGAATGGAAGGTTCAAAGATGTGATCGAGACTTATGAGGAAATGCTGGCACAAGGTGTTAGACCCGATGAAATTGTGTTTGTGGCAGTTCTATCGGCATGTAGTCATATGGGTCACGTCAGCCAGGGGCTCCAGTATTTTGAATCGATGGCTAGGGACTTCGGGATGGCGCCAGGTCAAGCGCACTTTGGGTGTTTGGTTGATATGTTGTGTAGAGCAGGCGAGTTGGATAAGGCTTGCGAGATGGTAAGTGAGATACCAATTGAGCAGGGCAGTGGGATCACTGCATGGGGTGCTTTACTTAGTGCTTCTAAGGATTTTGGTAGTGTTGAGATGGGGAAGCTGGCTGCACGAAGAGCTCTTGAATTGGATCCGGAGAATGTGGGGATTTATGTAGAGCTGTCAAACTTGTATGCCAGGTTTGGAATGTGGGATGAGATTGAGGGGTTGAGAGAGTTGATGAAGGAAAGAGGATTGAAGAAAGATGTGGGGTTTAGTAGGATTGAGATCACAAGATAATGTGACCGCAATGTATTATTGTGAGCTAATATCGCATCGTTATGACTTGCATCTATAGGACTGAAAACTGGCATCAAGTCTAGATTAGGTCTGCTTAAAGTAGTGTTACCGTGAGTTAACATGAATTGTGATGGCTTGGGTGAGGTGCATCATCACAGCATGATCACGAAGTCGGTGGTATCGAATTTGAAAAGGAAAAATTCTTTTTGGTGGCTAAACGGATTGCAAAGGCGTGCTGACATTATTAATTGCACACACTCACATGCTCCTAAATCTAATTCCCTGTGAAAGGAGAAAACAACAATTCAAACCTGTGACCAAGTGCATTCCAATATAGATACATGTCAAGTTGTTTGTCGCCAACTACACCAGACTAATGCTAATGGTATATAAAACTTTATAAGGCACAAATTAAATAAAGAATTATGTTAGATTGGATGACGAAAACAAAAGGTTCGCCTGAGGCACTAAAATGTCGAGTATGGATTCCTTCTCATTATCCAACTCTAAAGGAAATACTTATATATATATTGGATCCACCAAGCCTATGGTATGATCAAATCCTACCCAATCAACAGGTCAACATCTAGTGCTAGCAAAATGGCAAATTTTCACCAAACACCTATTTATCTCCTTATATAAATGGTTTGGATTGGAAAATTAAAAATTGAATCGCTTTACTTGACAAAACAAGCCTCCTTCTCAAAGTTTTCGTTTCTCTGCTCCCTTTGCAAAAATCCTAGAAGTGCTTTGAGGTAAATCTCCATACAAAAGTAGACTCTCTCTTTTTTTTTTCAGAGCAACCCTACCTCTGAAACCATTGTATTCCCCCTTTCTTTGCAAAGCAATCCCTGCACAAATTACAAGAAGGTAAGTGTTCTTCCCTTCTCTTTTGTCATCACATTCATACCTGTTTAGAATGACTTAATTGTCAAATGAGGCTCAAAGCAACTGGATTTCTTGTCAATGGTTCTTATTTAAATCAGAATGATGATAGAACTACTGTTGAAAAATGCTTGATTGAAATATAACTTGTTTGGTTGCTAGTTTTTCAATTTTGGCACCTTGCCTTGTCACAAACTCTAACAATTCAAGCCATAACTTACATTATTAGCTCTTCAAGTTTTCAAATTTTGAACATAGGTGATGAACTTCTTATTGTTTCATGGGAACAATGTTTTCTGTGAATAATATATGACATTTGTTTCAGCTAGACAAAATGTTTATTTGTCCAACCTCCTTATTTTCTCATGACATGTTAGACTAGCTTTTATTATAGAAGTCTTTGCTTGTTTAAATGATTTACCATTTATATCACATGAATTAATAAAATCTATTATTTGGTAGAACTGAATTACCAGAGCATCTCCTTTCCCTGATCTAGATATGGATTGGGTTAATTTGTTTAGTCCATGCTAACCCATACGAGGTCAAGCTGGATGTGACTCATGAGTTCGTTTTTTGGGTTATATCAACATCTACCAACAAAGCCTCCACAAATTAATATATTTGAATCATCGAAGGATAAATATTAAAAGTACAAGTGAGGCCTAATTATTTGTGATCCGCCCACTCTTAACAACAAATACCACCAAGAAATCTTGTAAATTTTTTGAGCCATATATTTTCTGATAAAGAACTAGTCATGGGTGCACATATGAGATTAGCAAAATAACACCATTTTTTTTAATGGTTGTTAATTCTTCCCCATTTAGATGATTAAAATCAGAACAAAATCGAGTCTTACTCCTAAACTTAGGAGAGAAAACTGTTATAGTGTGCAACTTAAAAAAGAAAAATAAGAGAGAAGAACACAAGGAATATGCAAAAATCAAGTTAGAAGAATCTCTCTCTAACTTGCAGAAGTTGAACCCCTTCACAAACTAAGGAATTCACATCTTCTGAACCTACAAATCAAAAATCTTTTCTTGGATTGGAACAATGATAACCTAGAATCTCCAAGGTCGGTATTTGATCCTGGCAACCATTTTATAACATTGAAGGAGTCTTCTTCAATTATCAAATTGTTGTATCTAGGTACAACATAGAGCAATACCTGATAAGATCCATCCCCAAAAATGAAAGTTAATTAGATCTTGCAAAATGGACAGATCGTCAAAATCAATCAAGATAAGTGAAAGATTGAAATTAGGATTTGATTTGGAGAAAATTGGGAATTCCGATCCTTTAGACTCCTGTAAATTAGTACTAGAACCAAAGTTGTATTAATCCATTCATCTTCTTCATAGTGATATTTCTTCTCCCTTCTTTCCATGGATGTAGGCCAAATTGGCTGAACCACGTAAATGATAGTCTCTTTATCTTTCTATGTGTGTGAATATTTTAGTTTCTTATCTTAAAATTACCATGTGCTGTACCTTTTATTTCTGGATCATGACTTTCTCCAAACTCCACTAAACCAACAAAATCAAGGTGACAATGAGAGGAATGATCTCTCAATATGCCACCAATACCTAAACTCCCAGGGTTTTCAATACATTCTCCATAGAAGTTTAGTTTTGACTTACCCATGGGAGGAGCAGCCCACTAAGGTTTGATCACCTCATGACAAATTGTCTATATATGTCCCAGTTCCTGTAGATTTCATGAGGTGAAAACTACTAAAACTCCACCCTTTTTGCCCATAGACACAATTCTCTTCATTATCTCCATATTTTCCATTGGATAGGCAGTTCTATATCAAAAGCATCTCTCATTTCCTTCCCTCCATATTGTCATGGGGTTGTAGCTTCACCTTTGCTAAACTCGTGCAGCACTTGTGCACAACTCCTTTCGTCAGGCATAAGTCAACCTTCCACTTCTACTCTCACTTCCACAAAAGCAATGAGAGGAACTCAGAAAGGAAACTCTCCAAATGTATTGAGCTTAACTGAACTAAGTTGATTACAAATGAGGAGCTAACCCCTACATATACTTGCTCCCCCCATCCACCTCCTCAATGGATGGGTGGAATTATTACATGTGTTAGTACATTAACGGTCCATATCATCTTCTAGAACCCTCCTACTCTTTTTAGATTACTTTATTGGTCTCCTAGAGTATTCTAGATTATTACAGAAGATCAAAGATATTTATAAAGAATTTTCTAGAAACCAGGCCTTTTGTAATCGGGCCTTGTTCCACAGATCATAGAAAATGGGCCTAAGTCCCTAAGGCCACCTCCACAGGCTGAACAGGACTTTTGTGCAGCTTGTAGGCCTTGGTCATGGGCCTTGCAATGCAAGTATGTGACATTCTCCCCCACCAGATAATGTTGACACCCTCATTGACACATCTCAGCTGGTGCTAGTGGACACGTCCTCTTCCCACTGCACATTGTTATCCAGCCACTCTTGTGTTTCGTTGTGAGTTTCTTCATCTCCTTCATGTTGTGTGCACTCTTGCACACTTGTGCACATTTGCACTATTGTAAGTCTTCAACCTAATCGTGCACCATACGCTTGTAAGAGAGTGGTGAAAGAGTCTATATCAGCCCCCACCTAGCACCCACTACATAACTAAACTTCCTTTTGGTTGTATATATGAATAATAGTCACACATTCATGTCCCAAGATGAATGAATGCAAGAGTGACTCCAGTGTATGCATCATTTGTGTGCACTCTTGCACACTTGTGCACATTTGCACTATTTTGCTGCCTCTAATGTTGTATCTCTTGCACATCAGTGTGGCAGCTACCAACTGTTGTGCTCCATGCACGTCTTCTCTTGGTCTTGCTCTTCTTGGAACTCCCCTATTGTAGTACACCCTTGTCAACCACTGGTTCCTCCTTTGATCCTTCAAACCAAAACACCCTGATGGCACCTAGACAACGTAAGTCTAGTTGTGTCGACTCCACACTCACTGTGGATCCCTCTACTAGCTGCAAGGCAGATAGCATATTCTCTTGCCTCTTTCCATCTTCAACACTAGGACGGCATAAGGGATCTTCTCATCAAAGAAGCTGTTATCTATGCCTTTGTTTGGCTAGAAGCAATCAAGAAGAATAGAAGGTTGAGTACTGTTTACAAATTGGTGAATGTAAAGAAGAAGAAGAAAAACGAACAAGGTTACACTCCAGTTCCCATTCAAGCAATTCCTTGCTTGCCTTTACTAGACTCTGTTGTCTCTCCCCCCTATCCATCCCCCTCTCCCTTTTTTGTATATACCTCTTCTCCTAACCGAATTTCCCTCCATCCTCCTCCTCTAACTGTCCCTCCTCTCCTGACTTCATTGTTGTAACTGAATGTGTTAAGGCTAACTGCTTGGATTTCTGAGGACCACTTCTTTTGGAGTAGGTTAATCCAAAATGACCTTGCTTCCCTCCTTGCTCATTGTAATCCTCATCAATACTCTCACCCTAAAACCATCACCTTGTCCCCAAGGTGGAATTCTAGAAATTGGGACTAAATAGTGTCAAGATGCTCCTAAGTACTGTCATGGTCAGGGAGACCTTGCCATTGAACGAGTACTTCGATCTATCCAGTAGGCAGAGTTCTGGGGCTGAGGGTTGGAGAAGCAGCCGACTTTAACTGGGGAGACATGAAGATTGGGTGAATTTTGGTGGTGAAAGTTCAAGGTGGTATGCCACTTCACCAATTCACCAGATCACCTTGTAAGGGCCATAATACCTTGGAGAGAGCTTCTCATTGACGCAAGTGGCCAATGATTTGAGTCTATAGGGTTAAATCTTTAAATATATAAAGTCACTAGGTAAGAAGGTGAAGTCCCTCCTTCTTGAGTCAGCTTGGGATTTCATGCGAGCTTGAGCCCTATCCATGTGGTATTTCAATTCGGCTAACATTGCATCATGTTGGAAGAGTTGATTATTGACTTCTTCTACAAGAGAGCTGCCTCCTGAAAATTTGAGTAAGATAGGTAGATTTCACCCATATAATGCCCGAAAAGAGGTCATCTTGATAGAGCCATGGAAGGATGTGTTGTACCAATATTCATCCCAATAAAACCAGTTGGGCCATGTCTTGGGTTTACTGCTGATAAAGCAATGCAGATATGTCTCCAGGCAACGGTTAACTACTTTGGTTTGGCCATCTGTTTGAGGGTGGTAAGCGGAGCTCATTTTTAGGGTGGTGCCAGCCATCCTAAATAACTCCTTCCAGAAATGGCTAATAAAGATGCGGTCACTATCTGTGATGATGGAATGAGGATAACCATGTAATCTGACCACTTTTTTGGCAAAAAGAAGAGCAATGTCTTTGGCTATATATGGGTGGCTGAGGGGAATGAAGTGAGCATATTTAGTGAGGCAATCTACCACTACCATGATGGAGTCATATCCTCAAGCCTTGGGTAGACCACCTATAAAATTCATAGTGATGTCTTCCCAGGAAGATAAGGGAATGAGAAGAGGCTGAAGCAAACCAGCCGGCTTAGTGGAGGCATACTTGTTTCTTTGGCACACGTCGCATGCTGCTACAAACTTCTAAACATCACTTCTTATACTATCCCAATGCAAGACCTATGAAATGCGCTTGTAGGTGCAAAAGAAACCCAAATGTCTACCATTTGGAGTGGAATAAAATTCATGTAGTAGCAAAGGGATGTGTGGGGATAATTTGGGCAATACTAGCTTGTTATAGAAGTAAAGTTTCCCTGCCGAGGTGGCTATGTGCATCATGGGGGAGCTGTTGACTGGTGGCCTAAAGCTTGGGGTCTTTCTAAACTTCTTTAGAAATCTGGTTTAGGCTTTCACATTGAGCCACCATGAGGGCAAAGAGGCAGGGATCAGGATCATAGGAACCAGGCTGAATGTCAAGGGGATATGCGTTGTGCAGATCAACTGGTTCAAGGTAGTCCAGCACATAAAATTCATGGCGTCTAGACAAGGCATCTGCCACTCAATTGTCGGATCCTGGCTTATATTGAATTTCAAAGTCGAAGCCCACTAGTTTGATTAGCCACTTCTGTTGTTCACTGTTTAAGACGTGCTAATCCATGAGAAAGCGAAGACTCTTCTAGTCAGTCCATATGATAAAGTGTCATCCCATCAAGTAATGATGCCATTTTTTGATAGATAGCACGATGGCCATGAGTTCTCTCTCATACATAGATTTGGATTATGAACGGGAAGACAAAGCTTGGCTAAAAAAGGCAATGGGTTTGCCCTCTTGCATAAGTACTACCCCTATACCCTTATTGGAAGCATCCGTCTCTAAGACGAATTGTTTAGTAAAATCAAGAGTAGCTAGCATGGGTACTGTGGTCGTGGGTTGCTTCAACGCGTTAAAGGCCTATTGAGCAACGACATCCCAATGAAAACTATCCTTCTTGAGAAGTTTTGTCAGTGGTGCTACTATTGTTCCATAATGTCGTACAAACTTCTGATAATAGCTTGTAAGGCCTAGGAATCCTCTTAATGCCCTGATATCTATAGGAACTGGCTAGCTGATCATACAATCTATTTTAGAAGCATCAATGGTGACACCATCAGTTGAGATTACTTGGCCAAGATATTGTATGCAAGTTTGACAGAACAAGCATTTCTTCGGGTTAGCGACTAGCTTATTGTCACTAAGGAGCTACAAGACAGTGGTTAGGTGTTGCATATGTAGATCCACATTTGAACTGTAAACTAAGATGCCATCAGAGAATACTAGAACAAACTTACGGAGGTGTGGCTGAAATGACTCATGCGTAAGGCTCTGAAAGGTGGATGGAGCATTGGTCAAGCCAAAGGGCATGACCAAGAATTTGTAATGGCCTTCGTAAGTTCAAAATGCTATCTTGCATACATCCTGCTCCCTGATTCTTATTTGATGGTACCCAAACTTTAGATCCAACTTGAAAAAGATTATAACACCTCCCAATTCATTTAGCAGCTCATCAATGTTTGGGATGGGAACTTGTCAGGAATTGTTATCTTCTTTGGGGCTCTGTAATCGACACAAAATCACCATCTCTCATCCTTTTTCTTGACTAAAAGCATTAGGCAGGAGAAGGGGCTGGTACTATGACAAATGATGCCAGTGATCAATAGCTCTCTGATGATGTGTTCTATTTCATTTTTCTAGCAATGGGGGTAGCAGTAAGGTCAAATATTAGGAGGCTCGACTCCTCCCTTCAATCGGATGGCATGATCCTGCCTTCTGATGGGAGGCAACTGCAAGGGTTGGTTGAAGATGTGAAAAAACTGCGCCAGAACGGATTCTACCCTTGAAGGAACACTGACAACTGTAGTACTAGTAAGGCTCAGAAGACCTTGATACTCGACCAGGTAGCTATCGCTGGCGCCTGCTCTGAACTTTAGAAACGACCTGAGGGATGCAGGAGATCGAACCAGTGAAGGGTCACCTTGTAGAGTAATTAGCTTGCTATGCACGAAGAAGGCCATGGCGAGGTTTTTGTAATTGGTTAAGACCTCACCGAGGGTTTGGAGCCAAGCCATTCCAAGAATCACGTCATCCCAATGTAGCTCGAAGAGGTGGAAATCTTGATGGATCTCGATATCGGGCAGAAGGAGGAAGAGATTCTGGCATATTCCTACTCCCTTAACGCAATGCCCATCTCCAACTTGGACTCCAAAGGATCAGTTGCCAGTGACTGATAACACAAGTTTTTCCACTAATTTCCTAGAGATGAAGTTGTGAGAGGATCCACTATCGATCAGGACCACCACGGTGGTTTGCCCTAACATGCTCGTCAGTTTCACAACCTTGACCTGTGTAATCCCTATGACGACGTGCAAGGACAACTCCATCGGAGGGTTTCTTCGTCAGGCTACTCATGCTCTGATCATGTTCGAGCGTCATCCGAAGCGTCATTGTGGTCGTCGTCGGCCAGGAGAAAGACTTGCAGTTGTCGATTTTTGCAACGGTGGCTGGGAGTGAATCTCTCATCGCAACAGTAGTAGAGCCCTAGGGCTCGTTTGTGCTGGAATTCCTGGTCAATAAGGCACCAAAAAGAGTAATGGCAGCCAGTGCTGGCATTGACTAAGTGTGTCTCCCGTTCCCCTTTGATGGCTATCTCCTTCATCGTCTCCATCTATCGGGTTAGGGTTGGCGTGAATTGTCGATTCTGCCCCTGGTACCCAATACCCGTCAACGGGCTCTTCAGCTGAGTGGTTGTGGACCCCGAGTGTCTAGGCCCAGATCCTAGATCCATGGCCAAATTTTTCTCTTTGATCTTATGGCCTAGGTCCATAAGCCAAGCCAACGTATCGGGCTGAAACATTTGAACTTCAGCTTTTATTTTGTCCCGTAACCCATTGATAAAGGCCCAAGTCAACATTTCGTTAGGCAGGTCCACCAACGACCTCGACATCATCTTGAAGGTCCGTCGGTAGTCAACGACGAAACCCTCTTGCCTGAGCACGACAAGGGTTTCATATATATCATCAAACAAGGATGGCCGAAAACATTTGAGGAGAGACGATCGAAACTCTATCCATGATCGGAGAGGAGTTCTGGCGTCCACCCACAGATATTAGTGGAGAGCGTCTCCCTTCAAGCAAATGATGGCCACTGCAACCCCCTCATCTTCTTGAAGTTGGTTAATCTGGAAATACCTCTTAGCCCTGCAGATCCAACCCTTGAAGATAGGAATATCATGCTTCTTAGGGCAAAAATGTCACACCTCGGGTTTTTCATGAAAATTTTTCATGTTTATTTCAAAAGATATGGTGCACCTCTAAATTTTAAATATAAAAACAACGGAAGATTTTTCTTTGAAATTCATTTTTCTAGAAACCTGGATGTCACCTTTATGCTCACACTATACATATATATCTATATATAATTTTCTAGAAAATAGAAATTCATTTCTTAAAATATGACCCATATAGTAGTTCACTTGTACAGTCCCTATAATATTATATTAAATGTCCAAAATCACAATTCAAATGACTAACTACACAATACAAAAGTTTTGATAAAATGTATATTTGAGCCAGAAGTATGGATGCTGGATACCTCTTCTTGTGTACATCTTCTCTTGTCTATCTGTATTTGAGATATTGTAAACATAAAACATTTACAATATCTCAGCAAGCTATACTTGGTAGGGGAGTTTAAGAAGCATGCTAAATATTAAGATACATTAATTATTTCATAGTAATTATAATATTCAGTTTCATAGCAATTTTATTGAATAGAGTTTACTGTATGTTTCACATTTCAATAATCCATTCATAAATCAAATATCTACATGTTTCATAATCATTAACAATCCATTGACGAATCAATTATTAACGTGTTTCATAATTATAAGTAATCCATTGATTCATCAAACATCTTTATCTATTATTTATCATCTAAATAAACTAATCCAATTCCATGAACCATACTCTGCATAACAGTTCTACCCATTCATATACCTATATGAAACTTATATAAAACTATGCCCTCAATCATATAGATATAGCATATGTACACATATATGAAATTTGTTAAAAGATATACAAAATTATGAATCTAATCAACAAGTCTCCTAATCTACATTCCCAGACTATACTGGGATTCAGAATCATATCCCTCATCATGTGGGGTTCATAATCATCCAGCCTCTGCTGGTATATCAGTATAATCCGCATGCCCCTCACTATACAAGGTCCACAATCTCCCAGCCACTGCTGGAAAAAACAATATAAGGCATATCATCATGCCATATCATATAAGGCATCTCATAATGCTATCATATAAGCACCATAGTACATCAAATATAAGGACTACTATGCATGCAGTCAGAATCCATATAACGCCTGGATAACAGTTCAATAATCCACCTATACCATCCTTGGTAGAATTCACAATATCTCTATTCTTATGGGAGGACCATGGTTGTCATAGTATATAACGCCTGGATAACAGTTCAATAATCCACCTATACCATCCTTGGTAGAATTCACAATATCTCTATTCTTATGGGAGGACCATGGTTGTCATAGTGGCAGCATTCCCATAATTGTCCCACCCGACTTTTAGCAACACAGTGCTTGGTATCCATAACATAATAAATTTCAGAGAATGGGTGGCCAAATCTTCATAACTCTCCTAGCATAGCATCTCTAGGCCTACGCCTGTCTAAAACAAAACTCTCAAGCCTCCATGCCTAGATGTAAAATAATCACAATAGCAGGCAATTCGCCTGTTCACATATTTCATAATAAGAATAATATCCTCACTTATTTGGTGATAACCCACCAAGGATGTATCCTATAAACCTAGACTCATAAATCATCAATACTGACATGGCAGCCATGTACCATAAACATAAGTTCACAATTTACATACATGATGCACAAGTCATAAGCATCAATTATAACATGAAATTCTTTTAATTAACATTATTTCATCATTTCAATTTAAAGCATGTCGAATATTAAGCATACCATTTTAGTTTTATAACATCTAGACTTAGAAATAAGATCATGTTTAGAACATGCATCTTATTATTTAGACATGCTGTCTTAAATTTTCACCTACCTCTTATGACGCATTCTTCAATTCCACTAGCATTGATAGTCATCCGTTCACGCTAGTAAAATCCTCATTTGTACCTAGACCCTCCAAATCAAACAATCAATTAGTAACTTCTAACTAAACAATCTAATTGAATAAGCTACATTGATCATGGTCATAGAACTTGATTAGTTTCCATACCTGGATCCTAGATCGATCTCAACCATTGATCAAGATCAATGAAATCTTGTCTAATTTAGCTTTTAATCCTAAATCTCTCATCAGATTCTTTATCTACACTTCCTAATGGTCATGATAGACTATTTGGATAGGAAAAGTGAAGCAAGATCATCAATAATCAGATGACCTAACCTTTGATCACAGGTTTGATAATTTCAATGGTTGGATCTTCCTAGATTGAATTTGAGAAGATGGGTTTTGTTCCTCATGTCACAAGGATTGCGAGGGTACTCTCGAATTTCCAAAACTCTTCCTGGATTGCTCAGAATCCAGGTTTGAAGGTCAAGGGTCAAACTAGTTGCTATCCAATAGATCATTAAGAACATCATATCACTATTGGATGGCTATGGATCTGCCCGATAGTGTTTGTACAGTATTGTTGTGTCAGGATTTTCATCAAATCAGCTCCGATCATTGAATTGTTTAAGGGGTTTTGTCCGTGACGTTAAGAGGAACACGATGAATGGCTCAGATCACTAATCTGAGTCATTTTCACCTCTGCGCGCATTGTTCCCTCGGACTGTTTACCATCGCAGGGGTTCTACCACCGATGACAGAAATGGAAGGTGGGAACAAAGATGGAGAAAGGGGAAGTGGATTTACCAGTGTGAGGCCTGTTAGGCAGCATCGGTAGAGCAAGAGAGATGGGAGATAGGAGCGCGGATGGCACACCATGTGCAGCGTTGACCAGAGGAGAGAGACGTGAGGGGGAGAAGAAAGGGACTGAAAGGGAGAGGGTTTGTGTAGGGATGGCTAGTGGCGGGTGGCTATTTCAATCTTTGGCAAAAGAATCCTACTAAAAGAGGGTTTTGACCAGATCAAAGAAAGAAAAAAGGGGTTTCTCGCAAGGGTACATGACTGGAGAGGCATCGCAATGGTGGAAGATTTGGGTGAAAGGGAGCTTGCCTGTAGTAGATCCGAGCAAGGTTTACCATGGATGGCCAAAAAGATGTTGGAGAAGGGGGTTTTTTGATTTCCTTGTGGATGTCGAAGGGATGGAGTGGTCAAGGAGAAGGGAAGATGGGTTTTCCCTGTTGCCGACGAGCTAGCTCTAGTCACTGCGTTAGGCGCAACGTCAACGGTGGCTGGTCAGAGAGAGAGAGAGAGAGAGAGAGAGAGAGAGAGAGAGAGAGAGAGAGAGAGAGAGAGAGAGAGAGAGAGAGAGAGAGAGAGAGAGAGAGAGAGAGAGAGAGAGAGAGAGAAGAAGAAGAAGAAGAAGAAGAAGAAGAAGAAGAAGAAGAAGAAGAAGAAGAAGAAGGAACACTATGGTTTTTGGTTTGAACCAGACCCGACATCACGTCGGGTTTCCTATGTGAGGGGGCTGCCAATATCAATTTGGCCCCCTCCATTGAGTTATGTCGTTTTTTTATTATCTTTTAATTATCGTATTGCCCCTGATTTTGAAGTCCCATAACTTCTTCATCTAAACTTTGTTTTCAGCATTCTTTAGCTCGCTAGATTCTATTTTTTGAGTACTATATAATGGTTTCAGTTTTAGTTCCAAATTATTATCCTATTAAAAGATATACTTCTTGAAAGCTCATTACCTAATCATGGAATAGTAAGATTTTGGGGTGAAATTCATCTGAACTTCGATTTCAGTGTTCTTTATGTCGTTAGACTCAATTTTTTTAATACATTCCAAATATTCATGTTTCCACTCCAAATTCCATTTCTATATAAAAAATTTATTTATTTTTGGTCAAAATTTTGAATTATATTTTAAAATTCTAATTTCACATAATAACGCCCAAAATAGTATTTACAAAATTTGGAGTTGTTACAGAAAATCTATCTCTAGGCATTGTCAATTTTCACCTTAGGAGTTCTCTCCCACCTTCATCATCCTGGTCCTCCCCCTCTCTTCTTCTTGACAAGTAGATGGTTCTGTGGTAGCCTCACTTTGCCTCATCCAGTGCCTAATTTCCAGTAGGTACTATCCCATGGCTATGACGCTATTCTGAAGCCAACCTAGGTCTTCTTTCAGGGTGCCAACCTCCCCTCTCACATTCTCCATTTCTTTCTCCATGTTTTCTGTTCTTTCCATCCAGGTCTTGACCATACCCCAAAACCGTGGCTTTGATTCCAGATTGTTGGCTATGTCTTTGTTTAGCTAGAAGCAATCAAGAAGAATAGAAGGTTTATTGAGACTTGAAAGGAGTACTATTTATAAATTGGTGAATGTAAAGAAGAAGAAGAAAAAACGAACAAGGTTCTCCAGTTCTCATTCAAGCGATTCCTTGCCTGCCTTTACTGGACTCTGCCTTCTCTTCGCCCTCTCCTTTTTCTGTATATACCTTTTGTGATGACCTAGGTTTTTATAACACATTTTGTAATAACAAGGCCCTTAGTAGTAAAAAAATTTCGCAAAACAAAGTAGCAAAAATTCTTATCTTTAGAACTTGTTTTGTAAAACCCAAGTCACTACTTCATACATAACATAAGTAGAGTTTTGTATAAGATAAAATTTCATTGAAGGAATATAATTTTCATTAAACTTATGATCCATCAAGTGGTTTACAGTACACAGCCCATTGTATCCTTACAATACTTGTCCAAATACACAATTTAAATTACAAAGCTCTAAATATAATACAAGCTCTCAATACAATGTTTCAAGGGATATACCTTGATTACTTATTCTTCAATAGTTCTTCAAGTCTTGAGCTCTTAAGTCTCCTTCTCTATATTTGAGATATTGTAAACATTCAAACATTTACAATATCTCATCAAGCTATGCTTGATAGGGGATAAAAATGTAATATATTGACAGTATAATCTCAATATTCAATTATCATATGATTCATTCTATCATAAACACATTCATGGACCAATATCATTTATATGGACATCTCATTACTTTGTCATTTGTGTTCAACTTATACATACATATATATTGTATACGGACAAATCTGTTAAAATTGGGAAAATAGTCAATAATCATTCCCATAATAAGCTGATAAACTCCTTTCACAACATAAGGCATTTCACTATGCCAATTTCATATGCATCATAATGCAAAATAATCAAGGACTACTATGCTTGTATGTAGAACAATACTTATACATATCAGACTATCTGTCTATTTATCTAGGGCTAGAATATTTTCTACTCTCCTATTCACTTAAGGTTGTTCTCAATTTTCAACTTAACCATTTCATACTTATTTTCCTCATCATTTGGTTGGATCATATTTATTTCTAAAGTATTTACCACAATATATTGGTTGTACATATCAATACTTCTAAACATAAGATCATGTATTAAATATGTATCTTCATGTAAAGGCATTCTTAAAATTCACCTACCTCAATAGGGTATTCTTACTCCTTGAAGTTTGTCATAGTATTGATCAACATATATCTGTCAAATCATATGTATAATGTAATCTTTCTAGTCAAGGGTACATATCACATGGTCTTTTGATCATCCTTATGTAGGATGATCTGAATCTTTCTTCCTTAAATCACATATGGCTAAGGGTTTAGATCTTCTATACAAGTACTATCTATATCATACATAAACAATCTAATCTATATTAGTATTTCTTTTCATTTATTGTTTTTGATCATTCAAGATCTCATCTTGTTTAATCATCCTTATCTTACTTACTATTTTTTATTAAAGTTAGATAATTTGCTATCATTTTATGTTATTATTATTATTATTAAACCAACTAATGTCTTACTGGTTGAAGATAATTTATTTCTTCCTAATACTAAATAGCTCCTCCTTATTTCAAGATGACTAGTGCTTACTATTTAAAGTCTGCTTAAAGAGTGGTTAATACAGCCCTCATGTAAGGAGGCATTTAGACCTCAACTTACGTCAATGGGAAGTAAAGGAAAGGTACTTGGCTCTTGTATACCCCTTATAACCACAATGTTCAGATCCACTGAAGTGACACTGCTCAACCTTTAACAAAGTTCATATGAGCTCTTTACCTTAAGTCCCTTCTCTAATTGATTTTAATTCATTTCTGTAATATCCTTAATTTTTAAGATAAAAATAGGAAATTATTAAATAAATTAAAATAAAAATTTATGGATGAAATTATTTCCTGAAAACATAATAATTAGAAATTTCTCGTCGATACGAATCCAACGCCACCAAGAACGCGAGAAACGGAGCTCAAACGAGAGAGTTATGAGCCGTCAAAGTTGTAAGGGCAAAATGGTCTTTTGACATAAACGTGTTACACAGGGGTCCAAATTGATAACGGCACCCCTGTCTACACACGTCTCTACCAGTCCGGCGAAATCGCCGGAGAGACGTGGGAAGAGCCGTGTGGGGAAGAGTTTCTCTTCCCCAAGACTTTAGAACCCTATATCTATGCTCGCCTAGTAGCGAAACTGCTCCACTTTGAGCGTTTGCCATGAATGATACGCAAAACCCTAGATCTGTAAAAACTTGAATTTTCCGGCGAGTGGAGCCCCGGCAACATGAGCAACTCCGGCCAGGTGCAAGGTAAGCCTCAAAACCTATGTTTTTCTGTATTTATTAATTAGGAAATTAATTAGGAAAACGTTTAAAAATTTTGGAAAAAAAATCAGATTTTTAGGAACTTTGTGCACGCTACTGTTGGAGTGTGATTTCACGGATCAAACCTTGTCCGTTTGAAAATCTCACCGTCCAACTAGTGCACAAGAGACCCAAGAGAATACCCTTTAAATTTGGGAGTGATCCAACAGTGTAATTGCCCAGAAAACTCAAAAACCAGTACCTAGGGAGGTTTTTAGGAACTTGGGAAAAATTATTTAAAAACCATGGTTTTTGAGAAAATTAGTGCAAAAGGAGGGCATAAATGGATTCTAGAGAGAATTCTGAAGAAAATGGCGCAAAAATCACGCAAAACGGAGCTCGTGGCTCACGGGAGGCGACCGAATCCCGGCCGTCTTCTCCGGCCTGTCGTCAACGGCCGTCGGCTTCTGCCTGCTGACGCCATGACGCACAGCGGGACGCACCAGGGCACTGACGCCATGACGCACAGCGGGACGCACCAGGGACGACGTCGGCGTCGCACGCGTGCGCGCGGACGCCCTGCAGTTGGCAGGTGCGGTGGGACCGGGACGCGGCGCGTCCTGGCGACCGTGACGCACGTCACGGTGCCGAAGAAGCACGGCGCGCGTCCCATGCGGCGTCTGCGACGCCGTGCGTCTTCGTGCGCCAGAGTACGCCGGTGTAAACTGGCGGAAAAGAGGCGCCGCCGGTTTAAACCACCTTATGGTGGTCCGGCAGGCCCCATTTTAGCTTAGTTTTCACAAAAACTTGATTTTTGGGAGCTAGAGAGGTCCAAATCACGATCCGGAAGAGGCGTTGTGACCATATTGACGACGCGGACCTAGTTTTAACTTAAAAACTTAGAAATGACCACTTTTTATTTAGAAAAATTTTAAAATAGTGATGTGACATGTACAGGTGCACTTGAATATATCAATTAAAGGGAGTTATTAGCAAGCCGTGGTCTCATAATGAGGTAGGTGACGACAATAATAATGTTTTGCCTTGATTTTTAAACCATGTTTAAACATAAAGATCATGTGTGATTGTGTTTTAAAATGCAATTATTATTTACCGTGGATTTCATGCTACATTGCGCATTGTGATGGTTATTCCAAATTGAAATCTTTTACTGAATAAACTTATTTCAAATGCTTTTACAAGTATGACGTTAATTTGTTATGCTTACTTAGAAATTTATTTCTTATTATATATATAGAAAATGCATGGATTTACATGGAAATGAGTATAGAGGCTTAGTAGCTGGTCCTTTTATAGGCTAACCCCAGTGATGAGGGGCATGTCTTGGGGATTTCAAGCTATAAGTGCTCTTGAGTTTTTAGCATATACATATGATTTCCGTGTTTTATATTTGATGACGGTGCTCTCGCCCGGAAATGCCATGTTAGGAGGGATAGGGCCACCACCCACCTTCCGAGATTATGATGTGATGAGTTTGTGATATGATAGACACCTGCCCATAGATGGCATGCGGTAGGGGTTTGGTAACATGGATAGTCCACACTACCTGGCCTCCGAGCCTTTCCATGGGGACAGACGCTAAGTCTCCCGTTATGGTGTCGACGGGAGCGGCGGTGGTCGATACCCCATGGAGGGTTGCCACCGCAAAGATGATGGCCCATATTCTTGTTATGTGTGCATGTATGATGAGCATGGTTATAGATGGTATGCCTGGGTGTGACGACACTCAGAGGTTGACTATGTGTACTCCTGATCAGGGATGTTCGTGCGATGTGGTGGGACCCATTACCTTAGGGTGCCCTTATTCTTGTTGTATGCTCCATTTATTGATTCATGTCATGTTTTAACTCCGTGAATTTCATGTTTTAGCATATGAAATAAATTGGCATTTATTTGAACATGGCATTATGATATCACTATTTCCATAAATGTTAGACTTTTCATCAATGCTGTTCATTATTTCTGCATTTATTACATTAATTGTCTATGTACCTATACAAGCGATAGCTTGCTGAGGCATTGCTTTGTTTTGCAATGCCTTAGATCTCAAGCGCGACACCAGGAAAGGAAAAGCGGTTGATAAACCTTGAGAGCCGCCAAGACTAGTTTCCCTATAGTTTTAGAAAGTAATGTGAGTCATTAGAGTGGATTATTATTTGAATTTTATTATGACTCAGATACTTTATATTTGGATGTGATTTAGATCTTTGGACATATATTGGCCATTTATATGGGATGTTATGATGGATAGACCACGGGCCATATTATTATGCTCTTGGACGTTTATTTGATTTAAAATAAACGCGCCTATTTATTTGACGTTGATTTATACGCGGATCATTTATTTGTGTTTAAATTACATGTACGCCATTTTGAGAAAGGAAAAATTAACACCCGGAGTTTTAAGATAGGGTTAGTAAAATGTTAAATAAATCTTTTCTCATGGGATCCCAAATGCTCTTATTTAAATTGTCAAAAAAAAAAAAATTGTCTTAAAAATCCGGGGTGTTACAATTTCCATGGATATGCATAATTTCATTCATGAATGTTTATTATTCTCCTACTTTGGGCTAAAAAATGTTAAATCATTCCTTATATTGTCATACTAAATATAGCCCTTACTAATATTAAGTCAAAGTCATTCATTCATCTTAATTGTCCATGAATCTCTATATTTCATTAAATGACATTTTTGGTGATTTATGAATATTGAAGCATAACCACTAATTTAACAATTATATCTACTAACTTACAGACAATTAAGATGCTTATATACTTTGACAATTAAATGACCATACACTTTAAATATAATTGTACATCTATATCATTCTAAAGACATTTATACTCTAATATACTAACATAGATCCTAGCTTATGAAATACATAAAATTTTACTAGTAATCTAATGGAATCATGTTAAAATCTCATGACCCTAAGATAATTAAATTTGCCAACCTATTCTAACAACCTAAGAACATTTAGAGCATAGCATGCTATAATTGAAGAATTTGACTATCATGCTTCTTAATTTATAACATAAATCATATTTACAATAAAAGATAATTAAAGTAATTAAAGTAAGATTATTAGAAACTTTTAATCATGATCCAACTATCCAATTTACGTTAATCCTTTCGATCAAGGATTTTAATTACATTAAGGGTTTTTACTTCATTAAAGTCCAAAGATCATATCCGCATGTTCTTTTGTCATATCCCATCCATGATCTCACTAGATCTCATCATAATCATGATCTCACTAGATCTCATCATAATCATATTTATTCAACCCATCCATAAGGTCTAATCATGCTTAATCTTATTGATCAAGTGGGTCCCTTTGTATTTTTAGGGCATTTCTGCCATAAAGGGTAGATTTCTTAATTTTTCATGGATCTGTCATAATAAATCCTCAATTTCACATATTATCAACATTATATCATATTTGGATTAGTTTCCTAAGGATTGATCATCATAAATTTTACATATCAAGATAATTAGAAACATGTTTCCTATAAACAAACAGTTTCTTAAATTATTTGTTAAAATTTATAGTTTTAGAAGAAAATAGACTTCATAAGCTTTTTATAGCTTCTTTCCGATCTTGATTTGGAGTTTAGATGACTCTAAAATCAAGGAAACAAGTCTACAGTTATTTGAATGGCTCAAAGTTGATCTGATCATGAAGGTGTGGGGACGATCAGCGTCCCACCTTAGCTGCCTGTCATCTCAGGTTAACCTGAGGCAGTGACCAGTGATAGCCGAGACGTCCAGATCTGGACCGTCAAATCACCCATCCCCTAATCTCCCTCATCTTACAAGATTCATGCCCAGGATTTCATCTCTTGGGGTTGTTGGATCCCATAAACTCATCCAATGGCTCAGAATTTCAATATGAGCTATCCAAGGATGGGATCTCAACCCTCCATACTAGATCCATTGTTTCCGACGGATCAACGGCTAGGGGAGATCAAGGATGGCCAGAAACTTAAAAAGACATGCTGGAATGAAAGGGGGCAACGTGGGTGGCCTTCCTTGTGTTGGTCTGGTGAAGGTATTTCACTAGAGAAGCTATTTACTGGAGAAAGAAAACCCTGGATGCCAGATAAATATTTAGACTGAGTGTGATGACCCGGGTTTTCTCATGCATTTTTAAATGCAATACCTAATTTCCTAAGGCGGGATGCATCCCTATTTGAAAACCATTTCATAGAAACCATGTAATGCAGCGAAAAACCTTTTAGTTTTAAACTCATTTTGAAAACCTCGAGCGTCATTTGCCTTCACAACAACCAAAGTGGTTTTTGAAAAACTTCAGAAATCATAAATGTTTTTCCCTAGGTCTATCCAGTCACAGCACACAACCCAACTGTAATTAAATGCAAATACATGTCCAAAGGGTTGAGAGTTTACTAATATGTATACCTTTCTTCTTTTTGATTCACTTGCTCGTAGCACTAATATCTCCTGAGCCGTCTTCTATTTATGAGTGGAACTATCCTGAAAAATGTTAAGGATAGGGGTGAGTATATACTATACTCAGTAGGAGTCTATCACTACTAGTTTTAAAATGCATGCGATGTTTTAAAATCATATGCTCTTTCCAAAACATGTGCATGTCTGAATACTCAAGTTCAACATTGACATCAAAATCCATTGTCAAACTGAAATACTAACGACTTAAAGGATCATGTAATCCAAAATCGAAAGTATCATATACATATATATCATAACATCATGATATGCATAAAATGCTTCATGGAATCCAATTCATGGATCTCTAGTATGGTATGGTCAACCAACCTCATATCATGGCATATGTAATGCACATAAATCATCAAACCATAGGGTCCACTATGCCCACAACCTCCTCGCCGTGTGGTCCCCGGATACCTGAGGACACTCGATCATATACCTCCACGGGGCATATGACACTTCTTCGTCATAAATCATGCAATTTATGAAATCGGTTGCAAAACATGCATGCAATGCTAGTCTCGCATTCAAAGTCATAACCTTGCTTAGAATCCTGACAGCCTAGAAGCCTGCCAGCCTGTCAGCACTCTTTGGCCCGCCCTCATCGACCCGTCCTCATCGGCCCGCCCTCATCAGCCCGTCCTCATCGGCTAAAGCTACACTTATCATGCAGACAAGCAAAAACCTCTTTTCAAAACCAGTCCTCTTTGGTTCCTCACAACTGCCTGGCCCTCGGCACTCCAGTGTCTTTTGGCAACCCTCAAAGACATGCAATCTTTGCAAGTACTTAAATCATGCAATGCATGTACTTATTTGCAAAACATACATGTGCATAATGTATATGCAATCATTTACGAAACATGTCTATGTACAAAACGTTTATTACATACATGCTGAATCAAGTCATGCTAAACAAGTCATATACTTATAACATATGTTCTCAAAACAATAATAGATCTTTTAAAAGAATCTAATAGTGATAGAGCACCTACCTGGCTAGGTCGCGCTAACCCTTTTGTCCTCGGACGCTCCTGATCATGGTTTGGGGAATCAAGGTAGTTTGGCCTATATTTTATGGGTTTTAGAGTAATTGGTCTTATTACTTAGGAATTAGGGGTTCATCCTTATGCCTATGGGTGTCCTAAGGTCCTAATTGGGCCTTAGTATCCTTAGTTTTCCAACATTCTAGTGGCTACGCGCCACCATCCTATTCTAAGGGTCATGACCACCTTTGAATGGGCTTTGATCTAGGATTTTATAGTTTGGATGTGTCCGCGTCGTCGACACAGACACAACGCCTTTTGCGGCGCCTCAATCGGAGCTCTAAATCTCAAGTTATAAGCATTTTAGTGTCGTATGTCCATAGAATCTTAAAGACAAAAAGACAGAATGCTAGGGCGCTGCGCATCTGCGACGTGCGCCCAGCTTCCTTAAGTAACCAAAAGACGACGCGCTGCGCGTCTGAGGCGTGCGCCTCAGCGGGCGCATCTGCAAAAGCGTGGTACGCTCCGCCCGTTTTCCTCTTTAACGGCGCGTCCCTGGACGCGCCCGTTTGGTTTTTCAAACGGAGACGATGTGGAACGTTCCGACTGGAACATTCCGTCATTTGGGGGACCGGGGCGTCCTCAGGACACCCTGGTTCAACCCTTGTCGAACCAGTGCGGCCCAGGGAACGTCCCTGGGTCCTTGGTGGCTCTCCTGGGCTCCGTTTTGCATGGTTTTTCATGCAAAAACTTAGGGAAATTGACCTTGGAACTATGGGGGAGATGGGTTTTGAGCGATCTCGAACGTACCTGGCTCGTTGCTGGGTTTTTCTCCTTGTTTTCCCCTCTAGGTCACTGCTTCACGACTGGGCGCCCAAGAGCTCTATTTATAGAGCTAAGAGAGGATTCTAGAGGGGGCTCTCACCGCCTTTGAATGGCAGTGGAGAAACCTCCAGAATGGCGGTGATTTCTCCTCCAATCACCGTCGTTCTAGAACTCTCTAGGAGGTGAAATATGAAGGGTGCCCGTATCAAAACGGGCCCCTGTGTTTTGCAGCTAAACCTATTTTTGTGAAATTTACAATTTTGTCCTTGAACTTCAAAGGGCCATAACTTGCTCATTTTAACTCCGTTTTGGGTGATTTTGGTCTCGTTGGATTCCTTTTTCCTAGACGCATCTAATGGCACCATTTTTAGGACCAAATTTCTGGGTTCAGTCAAGGAGACTAGTGAATGACCAAAATGCCCTTATCTTCAAAATTAAACTTTTCATGGGATTTTAATATTACAAAAATTGGGGTCATTACACTGAGGTTTCTCCATCGCTGTTGTCGGAGAAGGAGAGAAAACTTAGGGCTTCTAAATATTCCACTGTGATAAAAATGTTTAACGATTCAAGATCACCATTAATCAGGTAGATTGGATGGAATCTAATGACTGATATGCCAGAGAAGGTGTTAACAATGGTGTTTTTTTTTTTTTTTTTCATTTTTTTGGCGATCAAGACCGTGAATCATCTATTTTGCTTAGGGCTTTTGTAGAGAAGACTATCCCAAACATATCCAATGGTCAAGATGTTATTTTAATGGTTAAGAATAGATGGCTGATTGGATTAGGGTTTCTAAACGGAAACCCTATCTCACCAGGGATGACGTGTCAAATGACATGCTTGACGTCTCCACTTAGTCTCTAGGCCAGGTGCGTACGTGGATGCTCCAACAGGGAAAAATAAAAGAGGAGAATTGAGAGAGGAATTGGGCGAGATAGGAAAGGAATTTGATTTTGAGATTTTATGGTAGTCTAGGGAACTTCGTAAGGGATTTTTGAAAAAATTTGGAGATTTTTTTGAGGTATTTATAGACAAGATTTGGATTTTTTTTATTTTATGAATTTCCTATAATTATGGTGTTTTTACTTTTGATTAAGTTTAATGGGGAGTGGAGCTACCACTCCACCTCTGTCTCCACTACCAGATGGTAGTGGTTTGACCACTAATGGCTACTTCCTGAACGTTGGGCACTTTGTGGGCCCCACTATAAATGTGAAATGACTGTTTTGCCCTTTTATTCCCAAAAATGGAGAAAAGTATGCACTATTTGACCGAACTCAGAATTTAGTGTACATAGAGTCATTTCGATTGATTTTTTAAGTACATTCTAAATATTCATGTCTTAATTCTTGGTTATGAGTAAAATTATCATTTTATCCTTTTGTTTATAAAAATAGAGAAAATTAGAGATTTTTCATTTTAACTCGGAATTAAACATACTTAGTGTCATTTTAATTGGTTTTTCAAGTATATTCATAATTTATAAGTTTTAGATCATGGTTTATTCTCTATAAAAAGAGAATTTCTAATAACCTAATATTTCAGCCCAAAATTTTTGAAAATTCAAAACTTTATTAAATTTTCTTAATAACTACACAAAAATTTGGGGTTATTACAATCGTGAGGGGTGACCCAAAAGACGCCAAGTAGGCAGTTGTAAGGCAAGAGACCTTAAGAGTTAGTCTCACATCCCTAAGGGAAAAAAAATTGGGCTATTGGTAAGAGTGGTGAGGACTTTCCTTGTAACGACCAGTTTTCTCCTAAAGGGGGAAGAACAAAACTGCGCGGTGTCCTGGTTGTAAGGGTAGCCAGTCTGCCAAAGTAGACAATATTGTTGCATGTGTGGGCCCTCAAGTTGTTATAGTGGTATAAGAGCTGACCCTTGACCCGGTGGGCGGCTGGCTGGCGGACATAGACTTTCGTTCCCTAGTAGGGGTGAGGGTTGAGGCAAGAGATGTTGGGTAAATGCTTGTGAGCAAGAGACCCTAAGAGTTAGTCCCACATCGCTAAGGGAAAAGAAATTGGGCTATTGATATGAGTGGTAAGGACTTTCCTAGCAAAGACCAATGTTCTCCTAAGTGGGGAAGAACAAAACCATGCTGTGGGCTAGTTGTATGGGTAACTAGTCTACCAAAGTGGACAATATCGTTGCATGTGTGGGCCCTTAAGCTGTTACACCTCTTCTCCTAACCGAATTTCCCTCCATCCTCCTCCTCCTCTAACTGTCCCTCCTCTGCTTACTTCACTGTTGTAACTGAATGTGTTAAGGGTAACTACTTGGATTTCTGGGGACCACTTCTTCTGGAGTAGGTTAACCCAAAATGACCCTGCTTCCCTCCCTGGTCATTGTAATCCTCACAGAAGCTCAATATTCCAAGGTGTGGCATAAGAATGACCCTAGCTGAAGTGAGGAAATCCATTCCAAGGATAACCTCATAATCATCAAAAGGCACTATAGTCAAAGTGATGGTGCCTTACCACTCTCTAACCTTGATGAGTACCTTATTGGCTACTTGTAATGACCCCAATTTTTGTAATATTAAAATCCCATGAAAAGTTCAGTTTTGAAGATAAGGGCATTTTAGTCATTTCACTATTCACCTTAACTGAACCCAGGAATTTGGTCCTAAAATGGTGCCATTAGATGCGTCTCAAAAAAAGGAATCCAATGAGATCAAAATCACCCAAAACAGAGTTAAAATGAGTAAGATATGGCCCTTTAAAGTTTAGGGGCAAAACTGTAAATTTTACAAAAACAGATTTAACTGCAAAAACACAGGGGCCTGTTTTGATACGGGCACCCATTCATCTTCAACCTCTAGAGGGTTCTAGAACGGCAGTGATTGGAGGAGAAATCACCGCCATTCTGGAGGTTTCTCCACCGTCATTCAAAGGCGGTGAGAGCCCCCTCCAGAACCCTCTCTTAGCTCTATAAATAGAGCTCTTGGGTGCCTCTAATGGCAGCCCAAAATGTTGGAGAAAATCAGTCATGGAGCAGTGACCTAGAGGGGAAAACAAGGATAAAAACCCAGCAACGAGCCAGGTACGTCCGAGATCGCTCAAAACCCATCTCCACCATAGTTTCAGGAATGATTTCCCTAGGTTTTTGCATGAAAAACCATGCAAAATGGAGCCCAGGAGAGCCACCAAGGACCCAGAGACGTCCCCTGGGCCGCACTGGTTCGACAAGTGTCCTAAGGATGACCTGGTTCCCCAACGAACGAGACGATCCAATAGGAACGTCACACATCATCCTGCATCGAACCGCGTTTGAAAAACCAAACGGGCGCATCCAGGGACGCGCCCGCAAAAGAGAGAGAGGGCGGGAAAAACTTGGTGCATCTACAGACGCGCCCATTGAGGCACACGCCGCAGATGCTCTAGCAGTGTGTCGTTTTTTGGTTCCTTAAGGAAGCCGGGGCGCACGTTGCAAACGCTCAGCGCCCTAGCATTCCGTCTTTTTATTTTTAAGACTCCTATGTACGTACGACACTAAAATGCTTGTAACTTGAGATCTAGAGCTCCGATTGAGGCGCCGCAAAAGGCATTGTGTTCGTGTCGATGATGTGGATACATCCAAACTATAAAATCCCTAATCAAGGCCCAATCAAAGGTGGGCATGACCCTTAGAATAGGATGGTGGAGCGTGGCCACTAGAACGTTGGAAAACTGAGGATACCAAGGCCTAATTAGGACCTTAGGACACCCATAGGCATAAGGATGGACCCCTAATGCCTAAGTAAAAAGACCAATTACTCTAAAACCTATACAAGATAGGCCAAACTAACCTTGATTCCCCAAACCATAATCAGGAGTGTCCGAGGACAAAAGGGTTAGCGCGACCTAGCCAGGTAGGTGCTCTATCACTATTAGATTCTTTTAAAAGAACTATTATTGTTTTGAGAACATATGTTTTAAATATATGACTTGATTTGCATGACTTAATTCAGCATGCATGATAAATGCTTTATACATAGCCATGTTTTGTAAATGATTGCATATACATTATGCACATATATGTTCTGCAAATAAGTGCATACATTGCATGATTTAAGTACTTGCAAAGATTGCATGTCCTTGAGGGCTGCCAAAAGACGCTGGAGTGCCGAGGGCCAGGCAGTTGTGAGGGACCTAAAGAGGACAGGTTTTAAAAAGAGGTTTTAGCTTATTAAATCTTATGTGATTTGGGCAAGTAAGCCCGTGGGTGCTATGCCGAGGGGTCTGGGTTGGCCACCCGGCCTCTACCACTATTAGGTGGATGGGTACCACACCCAAAAAGAGGCAAGTCCTTACATCGACTGCATGTGGTACAGGGGGTTACCACTGGTGTCACGGCACTGAGTCGACGTGTCATAGGCCCCGTGGAGGCTATGACTGAGTGTCCTCAGGTACCTGGGGACCACACGGTGAGGAGGTTGTGGGCATAGTGGACCCTATGGTTTGATGATTTATGTGCATTGCATATGGCATGATATGAGGTTGGTTGATCATACCATACTAGAGATCCATGAGTTGGATTCCATGAAGCATTTTATGCATATCATGATGTTATGATAGATATATATGTATATGATACTTTCGATTTTGGATTATATGATCCTTTAAGTCGTTAGTATTTCAGTTTGACAATGGATTTTGATGTTGATATTGAACTTGAGTATTCAGACATGCACATGTTTTGGAAAGAGCATATGATTTTAAAACATCGCATGCATTATAAAACTAGTAGTGATAGACTCCTACTGAGTATAGTATATACTCACCCTATCCTTAACATTTTTTAGGATAGTTCCACTCATAAATAGAAGACGTCTCAGATATTAGTGCTACGAGCAAGTGAATCAAAAGAAGAAAGTTATACATGTAAGTAAACTCTCAACCCTTTGGACATGAAGTTGTATTTAATTACAGTTGGGCTGTGTGCTGTGACTGGAAAGACCTAGGGAAAAATATTTATGATTTCTGAAGTTTTTAAAAAAAAACTACTTTGGTTGTTGTGAAGGCAAATGACACTCAGGGTTTTAAAAAATGAGTTTAAAATTAAAAGGTTTTTCGCTGCATTGCATGGTTTTTATATAATGGTTTTCAATTAGGGATGCATCCCGCCTTAGGAAATTAGGTATTGCATTTAAAAATGCATGAGAAAACTCGGGTCGTCACACTACTCCAAGCACAGACCTAGCTTTAGAGTTTACCACCTTTATCTTGCTCTCATCCTTATTTATCTTGAGGCCTAATATCTTAGCCTCCCCTTCTAAGATGAAGTTGTGAGTAGCTCCCGTGTCTACCATAGGCTGTATGCCTTTGCCATTGAGGCACACGTCGACACACATCAAACTCTTTCCTGCATGGGCAACAAGCTTGGTCCTTGAAGCCTAGCCATCATAGCATTGAGGAGTTTAATCTTGAGGCATAATCTCTTAGCCTCCCCTTCTAAGATGAAGTTGTGAGTAGCTCCCATGTCCACCATAGCCTATATGCCTTTGCCATTAAGGCACATGTTCACACACATCAAACTCTTTCCTGCATGGGCAATAGGCTTGGTCCCTGAAGCCTGCCCATCATATCATTGAGGAGTCTAAGTGCCCCCATCTTAGGCTCCTCCCCTTATCCTCATCCCTTACCTTGTGATTCTCCCTTTCAACTACCAAGGCATTAAGGGTCTTCTTCTTTGCGTAGTCTACTGCCTGATATGAAGCAATTAAAACGTTGAGGAAGGAACTTACCTTTGACCTTCGAGTCATGTTGGCCTTCCCTACCTTTTTTCTTATGACCTTTAGGTTTATCCTCCTCACCGTTGCCTTCATTAGCCTCTTGTCAAACTCCACTAATCTCTCAATAGCTGAAAGTGCAGTGACCAAGTCTTACACTCCCCTCCTTTGCAACTCTTGTTCTGCCCAAGGTTGCAACTCATCCATGAAAAAGAACAACTCGTCCTTCTCATTCATATTCAAGATATTCAAGAACAAATGTGTAAATTGGTTGACACATTCATGAATAGATCCTGTATGCCTTAGTTGCTTTAGATTCTTTCGGGTCAAGTATTCCACATTCTTTGAGAAGAATTGGGCTTTAATCTCTTTCTTAAAGTCTTTCCAAGTGGCTATGGTGCAATGACCATCAACTAGAACACCATACCTTCATCTCCACCATAGCATCGCATCATTGATGAAATATATTGTTAACACATCCACCTTCATGGCCTCTTTAAAAATCTTGGTAGCTTTAAAGTATTGCTCCATATGCCATAGAAAATTCTCCAAGTCCTTGGCATCATGGATTCCCTTGTAGCTTGTAGGTTCAAGGATCTTGACTTTAGGAGTAAACTCCTTTAGTACAAATCCTCCCCCACTAGCTATGTCATTCTCCAATAAGGCTAGACAAATTTTCACATCCTCAAGGCCAACAACTTGCTCATGTAGCTGAGTTAACTCTCCTTCTATTGTCTCAAGGCGATCAGATATGCACTCCACCCTCTTTGTGGTCTCGGTATCCATATACTTAAATACCTTGATTGTGCTTTGCACGTCGGCCTTAAGACCACACAAAGGTGTCTACAAAGGCACTAGACTTTTCCAAACATTCAGACAAGGTTTGTTTTAACTTACCAAACCTTTCCTCCAATGTAGTGAGGTGAGCATCCAAAGCCAATTGCTTTGAAGGATCTCTGGACTTTTCCCTCCTTGATCTGTGTTGGGCTTCCAAAGGCACGTTGCTCACTTCAAACTTGCTTTCCATGATGCTATTGCGAGGTTAACATAATCTCCACAAGTAGCTCCCAACTCGAACCACCTAACCTTAATTTTGATACCAACTCCTATTACTAACCTGCTCTGATACCAACTGTCACGAGGTCACAGTTTCACCTTTGCTAAACCCGTGTGGCACTTGTGCACAACTCCTTTCACTATGCATAAGTCAACCTTCCACTCCTACTCTCACTCACCCATAAAAGCAATGAGAGGAACTCAGAAAGAAAACTCTCCAAATGTATTGAGCTTAACTGAACTGAGCTGATTACAAATGAGGAGCTAAACCCTATATATACTTGATCTTCCCTATCCACCTCCTCAATGGATGGGTGGGATTATTACAAGTGTTAGTACATTAATGGTCCAGATCATCTTTTGGAATCCTCCTACTTTTTCTAAATTACTCTATTGGTCTCCTAGAGTATTATAAATTATTACAGAAGATCTAAGATATTTACAAGAAATTATCTAGACACCAGGCCTTTTGGAAACGGGCCTTGTGAGCTTAAGTCCCTTATGCCACATCCACAGGCTGAACATGGCTTCTATGTAGCCTACAGGCCTTAGTCACAGGCCTTGCAATGCAAGTTGTGACAATAGGCTTTAAAAAGTGGCAACTACTATCAAATGCCATAACACTACTGATTTTAGTTGTATTCTGAAATGTTCATTGTCTCATCAGCTTCGAAGCATGCTAGGAAAGAACCCAACAAACCTGAAAGTACTTCAAACCAATGTTTCAAATGGAGTTAGAAACTGAGCAGTGTAGCATTAAGTGGTGGTCAACATTCTCAAAATTGATGAAGCAAAGAAAGCATCTAGATGGACCTTCCCAACCCTCTTATAAAGGCTATCGATTGTAAGAGGCCTTCCTTTGGAAATGACCCAATTTGAGGCATTACCGCTAGGTGTGGAGGCTTAGCACCAAACAAACCCTACAACTAGCCAGCATTCATAATGTTCTCTCAACATCTTATACGCTGGCTTAACGTCAAACACCCCACTAGAATATGGTTTCTAGCATAACATGTTAGGCCTATTTTGGATAACCTTATTCCTTAGCTAAGCCTTGAGAGAATCAATCTGGTCCACTTCAAATTGAAAAGCGGCCCTTCTCAGCTGAAAAGACCAACTACTTTGCTATGATAGGACTCCCCCACTTTGGTCATCTCCTAACATGATATTTAGTAACCTATTCTCAAGACATCCTTGCCCCATAACTTGGTTCCCTTCTCTACTTGGTCTTACCCATGTATTTCCATCGTATATGTAGATACTTACATTGATTATTGTTGATTGGGTGCTGTAAAGTAGTTTCTCTCTAAGTAGAGCCAACAAAATGGATTGAAATCAAATTTGATCTCATAATATCTAAATAGATTGGATACAATATATCTATTTTCAAACGAATAAAAAAAAATCCAACTCACATTTGATCTGCATCCAGATAATGGATTCACAAATAATTTACGAAAAAAATTATATATATATATATTATCATCATGACCTCATCCCAGGCGCCGGTCATATGAATCTTGTTCCTTCATTCCCCTCTATTACGTGTTTTAGCTTCATTTAATTTAAATTTTTTTAAATCTTTTCTCATTACTTACATCGATGTTCTTTGGGCCTTCCCTTTGCCCTTTTAGAACCTTCAACTTGGACCACTTAACTCATTCTAACTGGTGCCCTTTGTGGTTTATGTTAGACATATCCAAATCACCTAAGTTTAATGTTTCTCATCTTGTTACTTATTGGTGCTACTCTTAAGTTTTCTTTAATGTTTTTATTTCTAATTCTAACCTTTCTTGTCTTGCCACTCACCCATCTCAACAAAATTAATATATATATATATATATATATATATATATAATTTTAGTATTGAATTCTTTCGATGAGTTTCATGAGTAATTCACAGATAATGAGTCATGATGGAATTGATTTTTGCAATGAATATTGTCTCGACTATAGGCCATAACTACTGATTGGTACTGCAAAAATAGTCTCTCCAATCTTTATAACAAGACATTCCTAAAATGTGTTACTAGCCAAATGATAGTCAATAGTATCTCATTATTGAAATAAATAAATATATATATATATATATTACATTCTTTTCTTTAAGTTAAAATTTTTAAATTTTGCCCTTTAAAAACGGATATTCTGAGATGTTCCCAGATAAATCCGTGTGATTGGATTGTTTCGAAAACGATTCTTATTTCTTCATCCAGACCCGAGGATTAATGGTTATCAGTGAATTTTACACTGTTTTAAGGGCTCCATCTCTAAGATAAGGCCGAGGAGAATAAATGGCTTGGGTCACCTAATATTTGGACCTACATGACCTGGTAGAAATCCGTATTACCTATTCAAATGTGCAGACACGATCTAAGAGGAGTTCGGACTCTGCTAAGACTGCTTATATAGCTTTTGAGTTTTGACTAATCCTTTGTTTACCTAAAAAAAAATGTTTGGACTGATCCTGTCACTTATCGAACGATGAGGATCATCTCACTAGCATGCCTTTCGAAACCGAAGCAGGGCCCACAGTTAATAGTCGTTATCTTGGGCCCTCTCCTTCGCAGTTGCAAAGGGTTCTCGTCCTTGGTATTTCTTCGTTTCTCAGGGCGTTTATTCTCACTGCGCTGCTGTTCCAATCTGCCGGTTTTCGTTTTCCCTGCAAAATCTTCTCTCCTCGAAAGGATTTCTTGTCCTTGCTCTTCTATCATTCATTCCACATAATTCTGGAGGCAATTTCCTGTAATTTTCTTTTCATTGGCCATTCTCTCTAACTAAAAACCCTTGATTTTCTCTACCTTCAAAAGGAAAACGATTTTTGGTTACTTTTTGATCTCGTTACGGTTACTCAGGAAGAACTGCTTAATGCCGCATACTTCATCGGGAAGGAAACATGGGGGAGACCATTCAGACGGGGGATCCTCCCAGAAGATGCAGCGTGCCAAGATGCCAAGGGTCACAGAAGACAATGAGAGAAAGGTAACTTTTTTGTCAGAATTTTTTAGTGATTTACTAGTAATTCTGCCGAAATTTAGTGCGCCAAGTACTCGGAACCAATTACTCATAATCCTACCTACTGATACTGAATTTTAACTGATAATATCAATTATGTCAGTTGTGGGTCTGATTTAACTGTTAATCTGGATGCTTTGCCTTGGATATTCTTTATTTGGGTAATGTATTAAATTATTAGCTTGCATATTTGTGGTTTTTGTAATGCATTCAATTATTAACTAGTCAAAACTAAACAGATGATTGAAAAGGTCTAGGCAATGGGGTTGTCTAAATAAGAAGCCAAACAAGGTGGAGCTTCTCAATTCTAAGTACTTGAATCTTTTATCAAAACGGCTAAATTAGCCAAGTAATCAGCAACAACATTCCCTTCTCTGTATGTATGTATGTATAGCAGAGAAATTAGGCCACCTCTTCAATCTTCATCCAACACTCATTTCTCATCTTCTGAGTCTCCCGACATAATTGGGTTGCTTGCATGATAGCCTGGAGAGGGTGTTTAGGTGCATTAATGGGGGTTGACAAGGAGCCCGTGGAAGGGCCTTATTATGGGGTTTTCAGCTGCAAGCAACTTCACTTCATTTCATTTATGCGATAGGGGGTTGGGGAGGGCCCTAAGCCTCTCATGTAAGAGAACAAGTCAAGCTCCCCAAAACGCCCTTATTAGTTGCCTTGATTACAACTTCCTAATCTCCCTAGATCACAAGGCTAGAAGTATTTAGTTCTAAAGCAAGATTTAAAATTTAAACCATATATCGGAGCATACTATTATGCATGATTTCAATTTAAGCCATGTATCAGAGCATACCATTATGCAAGACTTGAATTTAGACCATGTATCACAGTATCCCACCACACAATGTTACTAGGTTGAGAAATGTAGATAAACAGAAAATGCTGCAGAAAAACTCCCTAAATGGTATTGGCTTACACCTAGCCCAGCTTCAGCTGGATTTCCTTTTGATGCACCATCAAAGTTGAGAATATGATATCTGCAAGGTGGTGGCTGCCATTTTAGCATACTCAATTTCTGAATCCTTTCTTTTATGTTTGTTTGCTTCCATTTCAATAACAAATAAAGGTCAGAACTAATAAAGGAGATGTTGATTCATATTTTGTAGCAACTTCCATGGCACCTTTCCAATTATTCTATAAGCCTTAAGTTGTCATTGATTATGAACGATGCATCTCTATCTCTTGATATAAACCAACCAAGATAACATAATGCAACTATAACCAGAGTTTTTGTTCCCACCTTTTTTGGGGGCCAGATGAAAACCAGCTCTCAATGAATTTGTCTGAGGATGATGTGTTAAAGAAGAAATATTAATTCAGAAGCTGTTTGTTGTCATAATTGACTAATCTGAGGACACCTGGAAAATATTACATCTAGGATATGGTTTGAATCTAGTGTAAGAGGATTTAGAAATAGCAAAAGGAGTGGTGACGTGCAATCCATAAAGGGTCTTAATTTCTAGGTTGACGTGTATATTCCTGATGAACTTCCAGAGTTGTGAATTTGGTTTAGAACAAGGAATGTCAATATCTTGTATGTTGAGTTTACAGAAAACTCTTCTAAAGGAGCAGGATCCCAGTGAAGATCATCGTTAAGGATTCGTAGATAAATAAATTTGAAGTATATTCAGAACAACTTATGAACCCCTTCTGTCAATGGTCTCATCCTGTTTCCAACATCTAGAAACAGGAACAATCCGATCTCAAAGTATATTAATCATATGCATGACTTACAAAAGGACTGTTAGCTATTGTTTTAAAAAATGGTCTAGTATCAGTCTAGTTACCAAGGTAGGTATTCAGTCGTCTTCATTTTTGGTGCTGCTCGGTGAATGACATTGATTTTAGCTGCTGTTTTCTTTGAGATGTAAAATGCTTTCTCAAAATGCTTTTGTTACCTGTTTTTATGTGAATAATTCTAAATACATCTGGACAACACACACACAAAGGGATAGAGAGTGAGAAGTAATATGATGTTTCTTTCTCACTGAGATTTCCTAGCATTAGGAGATTGTCTTCTGCCAGTTTTCACTGGTTGGGGGGGTTGAAAGCTGTCTGAAAGACTGGAAAATAAATTTAAAGGGTAATTTGGTTAAAGATTTTCTCACCATCCAATAAAATATAAAAGTGTTATTTGCTGTTGCAGCAATGCATGTCATTTGAAGAAGGATCAAGCTCTGCAAAGTGGTAGTTAGGATGTCATGTTTTACTATTGAATTGATGCCTGTATTTCAAAATGACTCACAAGAGAAAGTGAATAATATATTGCTTAATATACCTCCTTGCGGCCTAGGTCTTAATAGATTAAGCATATGACTTGTGAAACAATGCATATTTCATGAATTATGCAAGTTATTGTTATGATGTGACACATCTAAGCATGAGTTCTGGATCTCAGGAATAGGCTTCATCCATCACATTGATCATCATCATCATCAAGACCTTATCCCAATTAGGAGTCGGCGACATGAATCTTATTCCTCCATTCCTCTTTATTAAGTACCATGGCTTCATTTAGTCCCAAAGTTTTTAAATCTTTCTACACCACTTCTATCCATGTTCTTTTGGGCCTTCCCCTTGCCCTTTTAGAACCTTTTACGTGTATTGCCTCACTCCTTTTAACTGGTGCCGTTGTTGGTCTCCTTTGAACATGTCCAAACCATCTAAGTCTAATCTCCCTCATCTTGTTACCTATTGGTACTACCCCTAAATTTCCTCAAATATTTTCATTTCTAATTCTATCCTTTCTTGTCTTACCACTCATCCATCTCAATATTCTCATTTCTGCTACGCTCATCTTATGAGCATGATGTTCCTTAGCTGCCCAACACTTTGATCCATAGAGTATGGCCGGCCTTATGGCCATTCTATAGAATTTTCCTTTTAGTTTGAGTGGCACCCGCCGATCACACAAAACTCCAAATGCACATCTTCATTTGTTTCAACCCGCTTGGATTCTCTGGGTAATCTCCCTCTCAATCTCTCTACTCTCATGAATTATTGATCCTAAGTACCGAAAGTGGTCTTTTACGAGGACTTTTTGGTTATCAATCTTGACTGGTGTTCCACTTCTACCCCTCTCCTTGCTAAAATTGCATTCCATATATTCTGTCTTAGTTCGGCTAATTTTAAATCCTTTAGATTATAATGCTTCTCTCCATAACTCTAGCTTTATGTTTACACCTTCTCTTAACTTATCAAGTAAGACTATATCATCTGCAAATAGCATGCACCAGGGAATCTCCTCATGCAGATGTTTTATTAACTCATCCATAACTAATGTGAAAAGGTATGAGCTCAATGCCGATTCTTGCTGCAATTCTACAGTGATAGGAAAATCACCAATCTCGCCACTAGTGGTCTTAACATTTGTTACCGCTCCCTCATATATATCTTTAATTATGCCTATATACCCCTGCGAAACCCCTTTATTGCCCAACATCTTCCATATTAACTCTCTAGGGACTCTATCATAAGCTTTCTCTAAGTCGATAAAGATCATGTGGAGGTCTTTTCTCCTCTCCCTATATTTCTCTACTAATTATCTTAGTAAGAAAATAGCTTCCATTCTAGATCTCTTAGGCATGAAACCAAACTGATTCTCTGATACACTTGTTTCATGTCGTAGACTCATCTTAATTACTCCTTCAAAAAGTTTCATAGTATGGCTCATAAGTTTGATTCTTTAATAATTAGTGCAGCTCTATATGTCTCCTTTATTCTTATAAATTGGTACAATAGAGCTTTTCCTCCACTAATCGGGCATTTTCTTTAATTTTATAATCTTGTTCAACAACTTGGTCAATCAACCTACGCCAATATCTCCTATATGCTTCCAAACCTCTATTGGTATACCATCGAGCCCTATGGCCTTTCATGATTTCATCTTTTTCAAGGCTTCTTTCACTTTAGTTATACTAATCCTACGTTCATATCTATAATATCCAATGTTATTTAGATTTATAGTATTTTCAATTCCTATATTCTCAGAACCATTGTCATTTAACCATTTTTGAAAGTATGTTTCCCACCTTTGTTTGATCTCATACTAATACGTTTTAATCATTGCTTCTAATGCACCTAATATGATCTAAGTCCTTACCCTTCTGTTCTCTTACTTTTGCAAGTTTAAACACATCTCTCTCACCTTTTCTTGATCCTAGTCTATTATAGAGCTCATCATATGCTTTAAGTTTAGCCTCACTTACTATTCTCTTAGCAACCTTTTTAGCATTCTTATATTATTCATAGTTTTCATTATTTCTAGTCTTCTACCATGCTTTAAAGCACATCCGTTTTTTTTTAATAACTTTTTGCACTGTTTCACTCCACCACCATGTTTCCTTTACTAATTGCCTTTTAACTTTAGATTAATGTAATCCTTAAATATTCAAGTCATGCCTTCATTGGCTTAAGTTTCAGCTGTATGAGCCTTTATAGCAGAAGGTCTCACTTTAACAAGGTGGTAAATGGAAACCTTACTTGCTGATTGTTTGACATTGATGGGATCCATCTATTAGAAGGATTACAAAAGACTAAAATTTCTATGCCTCACCAAACACGTGCTTCATGATATCAATTTTAAGGGGGCCAATTTTCACTCCAAAGAAAGCAGTCAATGATCTAGGAATAAACAGAAGCAGTCTCATATGGTAAAGCCCAAGACAAAATCATTGATATATCGGATATACTTCATGAGATTATCATCACTATGCATGGTCTTTGTTTTACTATCAATGGCTGAGGCTGTTCAGTTTCCTCCATAAAATCTCTATTCATGCCCTCCAGCTGATGATTCCGGCTTTTGGATATCTAGAGATCTTTGTTAATACTTATCTTTAACCGTTCTCGTCTTTGTATGTTGCAGGGTCAGGTCAAAAGGCTGAAGAATGTAGAGATCAGCATTCCAATAGTATATGGAACTATATCATTTTGGCTTGGTAAAAAAGCGAATGAGTAAGTATTTTTCAAACCAGGAGTGCTGGCTTCATGTGTAACTTCTCTGGATTAGGAACTAATAACCTACAGTTTTCAAGTTTAAAGGCTGTTGTTAGTCAATTTTCTAGATTAATATCTGTTTTTCTGCACTGCAGGTATCATTCACATAAATGGACTGTTTATGTCCGTGGGGCAACAAATGAGGATCTGAGTGCAGTAGTAAAGCGCGTTGTGTTTCAGCTACATCCTAGTTTTAACAATCCCACAAGAGTTGTTGAATCAGCTCCTTTTGAATTGTCAGAATCTGGATGGGGAGAATTTGAAATTGCCATTACCCTGTTTTTTCATGCTGATGTTTGTGATAAGCAGTTGGACTTGTAAGTTCTACTTGATGATGCACAAATTTCTTGCTGAAGTTATTTGACTTGCCATCAATATTAATTGGTGTGCATTTCTCTCCATCATAAGGATTCCTGTTAGTTTATTCGTTTTATAGGTATCACCATTTAAAGTTATACCCGGAGGATGAATCTGGACCTCAGTCAACAAAGAAACCGGTTGTAGTGGAATCATATGATGAAATTGTTTTCTCTGAGCCTACAGAAACTTTCTACGCAAGGATCCAAAATCACCCTGTAGCAATTGTGCCAAGACTGCCGGCTAGTTTAAACATACCTCCTGCTGGTATTATTAATGTCCATCAATTTTATAACCTCAACTTTGTAGCTTTCAGAAGATGAGCATGCTTCTGGTTTTGTGTAGCACCAAGTGAAAATGCAAGTGAAAAGAAAAGAGGGGACACCAAGGATCACTCTTTAAGCCAGTGGTTTACGAATTTCTCAGAGGCAGATGAACTTTCGAAACTTGCTGCTGCTCGTCAGCAGGTCAGGCTTCCAACTACTTACCATTTTGTCTGGAAATGATTCATTTTGGTGAATGTAGTAACTGTTACTTATGGAACTTGTCTCTGAATATTATCATGCAAACAATCATACACACACATATATTAGAAGGTAAGCTTTGGTTATATTTTCGTGGGGAATATATGAATTTCTAACACTGCCCATCGTTAATAAAGAACTCGCAGATTATGAGTGAATAAAAATGAAGATTTGTAAGATGATAGTTATATATATAGAACATGCAATCTATCCTGGTGATGCCTTTGGACCACAGTTATCGGGAGAGGACTAGTAAGGTGTCTCTTCTTTTCAGAAGTGGAAACACAACACCTTCCAAAAATGGTGACATGCTTTAGAAACATTGAGGGAAAACTATTGTGAACTATATGGGTAACAATTCAAATGCTTGGGAGATTAGAGAGAAAAGTGTTGAAGTTTGAAAAATCTGCATAATTATCACAAACCCACCCTACATTTACAAGTCATAGTGGTAAACTGTGTTTATTTATAAGGGTGTAAGTTAATTAAAGAGGAAATAAATCTATAAGTTTATGAAAGTGACATAATATAAAGGATACACACTCCCAGACAATATCCTTAAATGTTCTCTTTGATGTTTTCCTGAGATTTCTTACATATTTCTCTATCATTTTTGAAATGTTTTGCACATTATTTTTCACCTTGTTTCCCACTTCTCCTCTTTCTTTTTGTACAGCATTTTCTGCTTCCATTCTATCATTTGCTTCCTGAATTCATTCAATGATGTAGTTAAGAGTTGGTAATGCCATTTTGACTTAACTGCACCATATTTCAGGATCCATCTGTGGGTTTGACGTGGAGTTTCTCTATAGGTCTTCCTCACCATCTAATATGAAATGTATCTGATAGTTCAGGACTCCTTTAATGCTATCAGCTTACTTTCTTCTCTTACTGGTATTGTGATCTTTTGGAGGCAATGGCTGGAAATATTTATCTGTTGCAGCTGCCTTTGCTCATCACCTTGTATAGGCCCTTGCTAAAGAATTCATCTATGGTGCTTTGATTTCTTGCACCGTCTTTAACAGTTGGAAGGCTATGCCACTTTGAATACTTTCATACAGTTAGCTGATCGCATCTTACATGATATGAGGAAGATGTTCATAAGAGTGATGAATACTTTGAAATATCATGCTTCTTGTTTTCCGATGTGGCACATCTTTTCATCATTTGAAAACTCCCCAAATCAATGTTGACTGCTCCAGATAAATTAGTTCTGCCCACTGCGAGTTTTATCTGAGGGCATGCTTTCCCTATCAAATCCACTGGATGCATATCGGTTTTACTTGATTCAACCATGCCATCCAGCCTGTCCGAGGTAGTCATTTCCTTTTGCCTACTCCCATTTTTTGGTTGGGACCCTCAATTTGATTTTTGAAACAAGGATATTTGTAGGTTGATCCTGACTGTGCATGCTTTAGATATCATAGCAGGGCCTGTTACTTCCTTATTCTTTGTTAGGCTAGTAAGGTTTCAAATTTTATTTAATAACTGTTACTCCCTTGTTCTTTGTTAAACTCTAAGGTCTCAAATCCTATTTGGATGTCATGGTATCAATGTCTGCAAGGCACAGCTTGAATGCCTTTGCTTAGATGCACATGGATCCAACTGTTGCATGGTTTTCCTTGTCTTCTTACCATTTTCGGGTTTGAATGGGGGTCTATGTGTAACATAATATATGGCTATATTAAAAAGGTAAGTAAAATATTAGGATACAGCGCTAGTGATCATAGATGGCAAATAAGGAGAAAAACTTTCATTCCTCATTCTCAGACCATCATAGTAGAATGACTAAAAGTTTGTTGGAACATGAATTGTTGTCCAATTGGCTTTTGATTCATATGATTAAATCATGTTATCAGTATGTTTAATAGCAAAGATCACTCCCACGCTATCTTGCCTCAACTTGGTTTAATCTATTTTAGCATGTTGATTGTAGCAATTAAGTCACTTTTAAGCAAACATGTAATGCGACAAGAGCCTTTTCTGAATATTTTCCCGGTGACAGGTGCAGGCTCATATTGGGAAGCTTAGGAGACAGTTGAGCGTTATAGACGGGCAACCTCAGCCACTAAAATCTGCTTCTGTTTCTGGTCAGTGATTATACTCGGGACTGCTAGGCTGGTACAGAGAGAAAATTATTTGATGGCCAAAAAACAGTTATACAAATCGGCCCTTGGGTATTGGATTTATCTCATGTTGCATGTGTAATCTTCTGTCATTATCAATGTAGTATTATCTTTTGTATCGAACATGCAAGAGTGGATCATTTTTCTCTTGGTCCCTTGCTTTGCTAAATATACTGTCTTATAGGATTTCCATAAGCAATTGAAAGGACCAGTCTATAGTGAATGATCGAAATGCATGGCTTTTGGAAATTTGATGTTTGCGCCAAAGAATCTTAAGAGGAAAGGATACCATGGAAATGGAGCAGTCAGCGAATCAAGAGGAAAGAAATGAAAGAAAAAGAAAGAAAAACGAAATTGAGTTCATAAAATTACTAATCGGCAGTATATATCTTACAAAGGGTCAGGGAAAACAAATATATTCTCTGGAGCAATATCCTATCTCTACCAAAATTCTAATTGCTATGTTTCCTATTTCAAGAGAAGTCCTAATTATGGGTATGTTGCTGATTGCCTTAGTTGAATTCAAACTCATGCTTACCAATGGATTAAATAACACCAAAAATGACACTATCAGATTTCGGACATGTTCTCCGCTATCTTGCCCTCCTTAGCTGCCATTGTCCTGGAGATTTCTGATGTTACCAGGCTTGGGGCGCTAGTTAGAAACCTACTGCTACAAAATCACTCTATAAATCCACCCGCCTATTCGGCTAACTCTCAGTTTAGTCTACTCAACAAATTACAGATATTTCCTGTTAGGGAGGTTACTTGTCTCTTCCCCACTAAGGTCACAGGTTTCTCGTTCTCCTCTTTCATTCTTATAAATGTTGGCAAGTCAGTTGTTACTTTTGTTGGAGTTCCCCTAGTTGTGATATTATTACAACTACTATGAGTAAGCATTTTTCCTACTCCTCATGGTTCTATACTTTAACCAAGGGAATAACGTAGATGTCCTTGCTACGATGAAACATTTGATCTGATAGAAAATATTGTCTGACTGATGTGGCTCAAAATTGAAATGCTACAATATTTCCTTTATAATCTTATCAGAATCAAATTGAACAGCAGAGTCTCACTGTGGCGAAAGAGGTTGTCTTTATATTCAAGCAACAAGTCAATAATATTGTTTGACATTATACTTTTGCCTGCCATGATGATCTTCAACTCAAGTTGAATGTGTTGTTGACTGAAAACTAGGTATTCTAATATTTGCAACCATACGCCATACTTAATTATCTTGTTAATCTTGACTGTTTCTAGATTCTTGAAAGTAATATCTAAATGCTGAAGATATTGAAGGAAATAGATATAGTATGCCAATACCAATAGATGATATGAAGACCCTCAACCATTTTTGAGGATGTCTAGGCTGGTTTCTCATGGTAGGGTAGTCTCCTCAAGTGACAAACTTTTTAGATGAAATTATGGATACGTGGAATATATCAGACTCGTTATTTTACTGATATAATGGACATCGGACTGCTGGCTAGATATTTCAACTGATAAGATGCAATGTGCAAACATCTTACACCAGCCAACTTCTTTACAGAGGCACTTGTTATTACCTTTCTGTAGGTATATTAGTTGCATAATCAAACTCTGTATTATGAGTTTAGTCTTTACTATTATTCCCCCCCACCAAAGTGATTTTGAGAGAGTCATTTGTGAGATGCTTGATACTTCCATAATCTTTTATGAATTACTTATCTACCATGTAGGTGTTTGATACCTCCATGACCTCTTCTTCAACTATTATTCCTTAAACTTCCAGAGAATTACTGTCTCTATCATAACCTTATTATTAATGAAAACGTCTCTTCTCAGCATCATGGAATTCAAACTCGCCAAATATGTTCAGCCACTGTCTCCCTCCAAGGTCGGAGATGTTATGGTCCACGTAACACTTCAGGTCCGAGGTAGTATACAAGCATAGAGTATGTCAAGTTGGCACCACTATTATAACATGAGAATTTGTTCAAGGTTATAAGAAATTGCTGTGATCGCTCTTCTTGGTGAGTGCTTGTGATTATTCAAGATTCGGAAGCGCTAGTGCTGCATGGTTTCTCCTATCCTGTGTAATTGTTCTGAGAAGTATCTTGTCCTGTGGCAACATGCATACAATTTTATCCAGAGGCATATTTGGTAACATTCTGTTTAACTGAGTTAGTGTGTGAAGTTAGTGAGAACATGGGAGCAGGCACCCCTTAAAAGTTTTGCTTTGCCCCAAGGTATGCGATATGCTTACCCTAACGTCCACAAGATGTTCCTATTGTGTGTCCGTGAGAGAGAGAGAGAGAGAGAGAGAGAGAGAGAGAGAGAGAGAGAGAGAGAGAGGGAGGGATTCATTTTCCCAAGCTTCATTCTTAGACGTTCGAGATGATGGCTTCTAGTGTTCTTTTCATTTATTTCGAATTCTTCACTAAATGTAGTCTCATAAGAAAAATACAAGTTAGTGATAATCCCCATGCCTAGTAACATGTTTTCTGGGGTTTTTGCTTGAATTCGATGGTAATATTAAAAGTCTCTCTTTATTCTATTGAACTATCAAAGTATGCAGCTGCTTTCCAGCTGTGAGCCAGGTTGAACAATTAATTATGCAATTTTTCTTTCTTCCTAGCTGCATGCCTGGTTGAGCAATTAGATTTCAGAATGTTCAGAAACTGCATGCTATCCAAAGTTCCACTAGCTACTCTGGATGCCCTTGACCCATCAAGGATCTTTTGTATGCAGTTTCGGAATGTTCAGAAACTGCACGCTATCCCGCTCAGAAGAACGGCTCAGTTAGTAAATAGCTTGATAACAATAATGAAAAGCATATATAGGAACCTGAGAGAATCAATGGACATAATCTTAATTTTGACTAATTTTGTACAATAGATTACTATATCCATCAAGCTTGCTGCAACTAGAAGTTGCAACTTTCAAGATAAACTGAACTGGAACTTAAAGCTTTAAGTTCACATTTTCAAGATTAAATTAACAAGTTCATGAAGTTTTACACTTACGCAAGCCTGGTAATGAGATCAGAAATATATGGAAAAGGACCTCTAAGGGTACAATTGCCTGGTTCAAGCATGGTTGATATTTACTCAAAGACCATAGAAGTTTTAGCTGATTAAGAAACTTATTTTTCCCAAAGTGAAGTAAGGACCAAGTGACACCAGATTTACGTAAAGGTTGTGAAAATAGCTCATTTACACGAATAATCTTTATGAAACTACATTGAATATATTAATTCCGGTTCATTTGGAACTGAAATCTGCGTAGTACAATTGAAGCTTTTAAGACTTGTTTGAAACACAAATTTGCAAGCAAAAAAATGTGTGGGCATCATAGTAGAATACCAATTCTGGTTACAGATTTGGAGACTATCATAACTTGAAAAGCATACCGATACAGGCAAGTAGAGGATTGGAGATGGGATTTCTTGTAATTACAAATAATACAGTTATTGCATTCCACGAGATAGTAAGAAAGTATATTAATACCAGGATTAAACTTTGAATTAGATTTAACTTAGAAAAAAGGAACTTGTAATGAAGACCCATTTCTGTTCTCCGCTGTCATTGTAGCAGACAACGTTTCAAAGGGAAAGACCCGTATCACGTCAAGAATGTCCAAGTCACTTGCCTATAAACGGGGGGAAGACATGCCCTCGTGAAGGATTAGACTTATTGCACTAGAAAAGTACAAAAAGTTCTCTCACCCTTTAGATTTCTTCCTACCAATCACATTTGGAACCCATGGGAACGAAATGGATACGATCAAGTCCGTTGGTTCTAGTTCAGCAACTACTCCCAGGGTGCTTTTTGACTAGCACCTTGATCGAATGACATCAGCCGCATTATCTCCTAGCCCTTGTTTAGTTTCTGCCCAAGAAAAAAATAAAATTTGATTTTTGTAGGTCTTAATCTTATCTATTAAATGCTCTTTTAGAAGGAACAAGACCATGTGGCTTTTGCTTCAGATGATCCATGATTCGTTCTTCAAATTGTCGAAATATCTCTTAGAGCATGTGAAGCTACAACAAAAGAAGAATTACAGTTGATTAGACAGGTATGTTTGTTATATGATGGTCAATTCAGAGTTCCTACTGAGGGATTGAAATTTCACTTGATTTACTTTTCTACTGAAAGTCTGAAACTGATGGGCGTGTAACAAAAATTTTCTTTGACAAAGTGTAGTTAATCCTTTGCTTTGTGCCATTTGCTAAAATATATTTCTCTATGTAACGAGTCTGTAATTGAGAAGGAAGCATCTCTTAAGATGATAACCATTGTCATTACGAGATGCCCATTGTAGAAACACAAACCTATTATCACATGTACCGTAATTGAAACCGAAAGATCTTAATTTGCCACAACTGAATCTTAACCTGCCACAGAGCATAGCCTATTACCTCGAATATCCAACCCCTCTCCTATGGTTGAGAAATAGAAAACTTTTGCTTAGAGATTTCTTATGATGCTCATGGATCAATCTAGCTACAAGCAAGGCACTCCCTGATATGGAACCTGAATTCTGGAGCAAGAACTAGCATTCAAGTCATTCTATTAGGACCATCCCGCTTGCTTATATTTCTTTCTGCTTCGCTTTCTTAGAAAGCACTCACTGACTTGCCTATGGAGTCTGAATCTCTCTCAGATAAAGTCTTGAGTCTCTCTCAAATAAAATGTGGCGGACGAACAATGAACGAGCCTTTTTACTGTTGTGGATTCTAAAAGGATAATAAAAACTGATAACTGGGAGAAGAAAATTGATCAACGCTAATCATAATGCAGCTAGACTATTTGAGAAGCACGTTCGGCAGGCTAATCGCCATTTGTGTTGATCACCATCATAAGATCTTGATCATTCATCTGTTTTTGTTAAGTCCTTGGCAACTTTCCATGTGGAGTTCTGATATATGGACAAAGTACCATACGAACAGCTAACCCAACAACAAAATCAATATATAAATTTCTCTGTACGGTACCAACTAAAAACTGACCCACCTACAGCTCGTGATTAGAAATAACATTGTGAAAAGACAGTCTACTAGACAAAGATTCATCTCTTTAACCATCAGCCATCCATGTTATTCAGATAATTTCTTCTCATTTTCACTTGTGCGTGTGTACCTAGTCTTTCTCTTTAGTTAGACGTAGATTACCAAGGGAACATTGAAGAAACATAGAAGCCAAAAGCCAAGTTTTCTGGTCCAATTTTGATATAATCATCCCTTGTGTAGTGTTGGTATTAGTTTCATGCTAAAAAAATTTAACGATACAAACTAACTTTAAGCACAGATCCATCTAAAGTAGAACGGTGAATCTCTTTGTACTGGTAAGGGTCCCGTCACTCTCACCGATGAGAACAGACAGGGTTTAGTTTATCGGTGCTATTGTTCTTTACTTGAAATTTCTTTTTGAGGCAAACTTTTACCCAACCCTGACTTCAGGTTATCAATAGCCAAATGAGGCATGGGCTTGAATTGGGCAGTCGCTTTTATCACCCATGTCATTTCATTTCTTTATCCTTTTTGCAATGTTATATATTGTATATGACCAACTCAATTGCTTAAAGAAAGGCGTTGGTTCTACAAATTTGTTGCTTTCTTATGCAACCCATGTGCCCTCATGAGTTTTATTGGCTTGTTTGATTCAGATGATTTCACCATCATCTGCGTCAGTCTGATTCCTGTGCCAAAGCATTGTCTTCTTGGCCCATCTTAAGTAGAACATGCATGCACCAAAATTCTAATGGAGTGGATAATTATAAACTTCTGATTGCCTCAAGATTTTCCATCATTTATCTTTCAACTTTCCGGGCAGTCACGTTTACATTTCAGAACAATAACAGTTAGAATGGAGCAAGGAACGTGGCCCATCTGAAAAGATATCCGGCTTAATCTAAACCGGGAACAAGAAAAATGCATGGTTATGTCACGTAAAATCTGAGATCCATTTATACTTCTGGCCGCCTGTATTAACTTGTATCTTTATGTTAGAGACAGAGAGAGGCTAGTAAAAAATGGGGTTTTTAATCCTGAGAGGGAGAGGTGGCGATGGTTGCGGTTGTGTTATGCAGCTGTTTGCAAAGCATGAAATGGTTGGAGTGATATAAGAATGGGTTTATAGGTTGTCTTTTTATGAGGGGTCTTAGAGGCAAAGAGTAACATGCCCCCTATATGTGCCAAACAAACAAGAGGGTCACCATCACATCCCAACAGAATACCTTTGTTCATTTTCTCCCCCTAGATTAGCAGCCATTGCCATTTGTGAACATATCTCAGGGCCCCACCACCACCTTCTCTCTCTCTCTCTCTCTCTCTCTCTCTCTCTCTCTCTCTCTCTCTCTCTCTCTCTCTCTCTCTCTCTCTCCATTACATGGTAGTCTACGGAGTATAGCAGAGTGCCTGGTAAATGCAGCAAGTAGTAATAAGTCCAAATTTTAGATAATCCAAACCGTTCATCCGCTGGGCCTTCTCTTAGTTAGCCCCCGAATTCCGAAATCCAATCCAGTATATGATACTAGCATTTGTTTCTAGTAGACTTACGAACTGGCTAACAATTTTCAAGAACAACAAAAGGTAATAAGATCTTACGAAATTAGAGGGATAGAATCATCTAACGAATGCAATTTTGGGTCATGGCCTATCAGGGCCCTAACATTAATGGTTGGAGACAGAAAATAGAAAATCCCACTTGTACCTCTCTCTCTCTCCAGAACATTTAAATGTGTATGTGCTACAAAGTATCCTCTAATCCTGGTACATATGGTACAAGTGGACCTGCACTGGACGTACCATAGCCCAGTATTCACTACGATTGGATAACACAACCCGATTCATGATATGGCCTTCCTGTTGAAGTGTGGGCCTGTGACTTTTTCGTTTTAGCTTGATATTTGTAGTTCCCAAAAGCCATCCAATCGGACGGTTACTATATGTGCAGCCAGTCAAGTATTATCTGAACGATGCAGGTTTGTACGTATACAATGCATGTAGAGATAATGCGTACGTGTGGAGAGACAGAGAGAGGGTGGAGTTCAGCATTTACTGTGGGAATCCTTTTCTGGGCCTTGGAATATGGGCGTAAGTGTTGAGGTATCATAAGCAGGCTAGAGGAATCGGTGGCCCTTATTAATCTTGGACATATATCTGATTGAAACCTTTCGATCTTTGTGGTGGTGGTTTCAGTTTGAGGACCAAATAAACAGCAGCCTTTCAAATTCTACACCTCCAGTTTTTAAGAAGCTCTCGCTCTCTATCTCTCTAAAGAGGTATAATTAAGCTGATCCCATTTCACTAAATTAATCAAGGATTAGACAAATCCTGACATTGTCAACATTCAAGTGTGATTAGCCTGGAATTCTGGTGTTTATGTTGTTTAAAGACACGTATTATTCCCCACACTCTTTCCCAAACTCCGAAAAGTTCGCTTTGATCCACCAGTTAATACCTTTTTTGTCGGATTAAGTGGGGTTTATGACAGCAATTCATACTCCTGTAGGCCCCCGAAAATAATAGTTGTCTGTCGTATTGGGCAAAGTTACTAGAGACACATACAAGTGTAGACACCTTAAAATAATTACATTACAATTCAGCTTGTGTGTTTAAAGAAACATAATAATAATTAGATCTGTATAATCTGAAAGCAATTATATAATTCAAGATCACTTCATGGCTATCGATAAGGACTGTCCAATAGATGTGTGGCAAGTCATCTTATCTAGTCTGCAGGATAAAAGATCAATTGGATTTCTTATCTATCCCATCGAGTGGCGAGCTTAGCTTTATTTACTATATGATAGCAGATAAAAGATGTCATTATGAAAGGGATCAGGATCATTAGACCAATGAGACTTTCAGCTGTGGTCCATTTCTGAGTTTGAGTATTAATTGGATGGTCGACTAGAGAACAGCTGTACAAGCAGTTTATGCAAAGTATTCTTCCTTCCTATATTATCCAAATTGATAAGCTTTTTTGTTCCAAATATCCAACTCATAACATTCTAATTCTCTATCTTTAATCAAATATAAATACAGTTGGTCTAAAGTAAGCAAGGTAGATATATACATAAAGTTAGCAAACTACTAAAGAGATGCTACTGCTACTGACTAGTCTTCATTTTTAAGTGAATACATTATTATTGACAAGATAGAAATTTAAAACTATACTTTCGACCCAAAAGATTCAAATACAAGCTATATAATCATTAAAGTCAGCAACTTTAACCAGGCATTGAATCGGACGGGGTCAAAAACTGCAAAACAGTTGAACACCACATGGTTTCTGAAACTTTGGGGCCTTGGTTATGCTGCTAAACTCAGAAGTGGTACTAGCCTTTTCTGTGATAAAATCCATGGAGTCACAAGCCTAACAATCACAAACAACCGAACTGCACTAGACTAGTATGCTGCAGTACAGCTGCCCTTTCATCAGTGAATTTCTGATCAGCTCACAGTCGTTTAAACACAGAGAGAAGAAGAAAAAGATAAGCATTTTGGAAATGTAAGTTGGTCTGATGAAACTGAGAAAGAAAAACTACCAGCACCCAGAAACTCGAAAACTGAAATAAAGCACATAAAAAATCAATGAGATCATTTTAGAAATATAAATCAAATGGGTTGATTTTGGAAAGACAAAGAAATGGGTCTGTTATCAAATTGAGAAAAGAAAAAGGCCAAATCTCTTAGAACTTGAAGTATGAAACTGAACCTAAAAAGCACTAGTAAAATTAAATACAGAGAGAGGGAGGACGGATGGGAGCTGAATTTCGAAAGTACAAAGAAATTGGTAAAGGAAGAAGCCAATGCGTTAGAAACTTGAAAGGTGAAACAGGACCTAAGAAAGACCAATAAAATTCAGTAGAGAAGAGAGAGAGAGATAGGGTGACCCATGTTGTCTTTTGGAGGGGCAGCAGAGAGATTAAGACCAATGGGGTCGGCTTCCAATATGTCCTTCTTCCTTACACAGACCCCAAAACACCCGTGGCCTGTCCTTTGCCCCCACACCCACATGACTTTGTTCTCAAAGTTTCTCCATAAATAACCGTCTCGCCCTTCCTTCATCAGCAGACCACCACCTTCATTCTCTCACCCTCAGACACACTCTTATCTCTCAATTCCTCACACGCACCAAAACACACAAATGGCTCTCAGAAAATCAAACAAACTTCCACAAGCAGCAGCCATCAAACAAATCCTCAAGAGATGCTCAAGCTTCGGAAGAAAGCAAGGCTACGAGTCAAATGAACATAGCCTTCCATTGGATGTTCCAAAAGGCCACTTTGCACTCTATGTGGGGGACAAAAGAAGCAGATTCATTGTTCCAATCTCTTACTTGACCCATCCAGAGTTCCAAAGCCTTCTCCAAAGAGCTGAAGAGGAATTCGGCTTTGATCATGATATGGGTCTTACAATTCCTTGCGAAGAAGTTGTGTTCAGATCTCTAACTTCTATGCTCAGCTAGAAAGAAGGATAGAGATGAAGAAAAGGATGAAACCATTTCAGTCGTTGATATGGGTCTTACATCTTTTATATTTTACATTTTTTCCATCTCGTAATGGTTCTGACCCAAAACCCACGAATTTTTCTGGGTTGGATTGTATATTTCTGAGGTTGAGGTTAAAGTGGTGCTTTGTTGTGCGCCCTGTGAGAGATGACTTGATGGAGGAAGGACAGATCCCTGTTTGGAGAATAATTTTTTGCAGGTATCTCGTTCAAATTCCATTTCCAAAATGTACGAGTGATTATCCTTTTTATGTATGGATTATTCCACAAATACATGAAAATATTGAGTCTTGTTTCTTTAAACATCTCCTCTTCTGTTTGTCAACATGAATGGCTAGTGAAATTCTGGGTAGTTCCCTAGAAGCTCAGAAACTAAATTCTTATCAAAACGATCAATGAGTTCCAACTTCCACTTTTCAAAAGACTGGGAGTTGAGATTGTCATTTCTCGGAAGGGAGGACGATACAGGAATCTAATGATAACAAGATAACTCAAGACGGCAGCTTGAGACATCAACAGAAGTCCTCCAATTTTTCGATCATATTATTTGAATCCTTGTTGGAGTTTTACTAGCTATAAGATCATAGTCTCCAAAGCAATATAGTTTAAAAGAGGGAGGAGAGAGAGAGAGGCCAGGTACTAAAAAGGACACTTTGGATCGCTTGTTTTACACGGCAACTGTCTTAGACTATCTAATCTCAAGTTAAAGGAGTCAACACATAGCATACAGAATTAAAGAAGACCAACCAACCATAGCAATTGTTTATCAACTTGGTGTCCGTTTGATGTCAGTAACCAGGATGCTATTTTGTTACTGTTTTACATTTGGGTCTTGTCATATTCTGAATTTTCTTTCATTAAAAAACGAAGACATGGAAACAGCATGGAGAAGCGAGAGGTCTGGGTTCAAGGGAAAAAGAAAAAGGAAAAATCTATATCTCTAGGCTTTTTTCTTAACAGTAAAATGTATAGAGGAGAAAAAGTACCAAGTTGGTCCCGCATTCATAAACAAAATATAGAATTATAAAATGACAGTGCTTTCACCATCAAAAAATTAATACATAGATTCTTTTTCTTTTTTTATTCTTGCATTCAGTTCAAAAATATATATATAGGGCTAGCGTTTTGGATAACATCCATTGATCAAACATGAAGGTGCTGGGGCAGGAGAAGGAAAAGCTGACGCATTTTGAGAAAATAATGGAAAGAAAAATAACCAATGACTGACTTTTCTCCGTTGCATGGATCTGCATGGGTGGATCTCCTTAAATTGCTCTCCTCCTCACCTATTCTCAAAAAAATAAGTTTAAGTATCCTTATTCAACCGACATTTTTTAAAGAACCCAGTTTGAAGCAATCATCCTTCACCCGTTTGTTTATGTTTTTGTCATTACAGGCCGTTGTAGGACCAGCAAAGAAAGGCTGTCTCTGTTAGCTGGACCTTTCTCTCTTTTCCATTAAATTCCTTGCTTTCTTTTGCTTCCAGCCACACAGTAGCCTGACATTATCGTTCTTTCAAATAACTGTTTTGCCTCTCCAACTCCCTTACCGCCCAAAAAGAATATCTTTTCATACTACTGTTACTGCATAGTCCGAAACAGTATCCTTTCTTAAAAAAAATATATCTTCCCATCATTACTCATCTCCTTCTTCAAATTGTGTTCATGAGTTCTTTATCAAGTATATATGCATGCTCTACAAATTATGTCATCTTCACCTGTACTCCGAGCATGTTTCAATTCTTTTGCTTTTTGGGTATTTTAGTAGGTGGACTTTGCCGGCACTTGGAATACATGAAAGTAGAAGAGAGCACAGCTACTACCGTTATTTCTATAAATATAGTAGGCGTGGAAAAACCTACAAAAGAACGCACAACATCTAATTTACTAGAAGCCAGGTTGAATTAAATGTACGAGAGGAGACGAAAACTTGAACTGAGAAATATATATTTTTAAAGGCATCCTCACCTGCACTATACTTCAGCTATGTCTCTTCCCCATAGCGGATAAAAGCTGGCTTGAATATGTCACCATAGGCAAAATGACCCCAACAAAAAAATTCAACGTGTCACTTCATAACTCTGCCCTGTTTTCCTTGGTGTATGCTTTTAAGATTTTCCCAAATCTGCCTTTGTTTCTACTGCCCTGTCTGGTGTTTGTCTGGGTAATTCTCGTCCTCCATGCTTTGTTACAGGGCAATCTTCTAGAGTTTTGTTATTGTGGTAGCCCAACAAAACTATTTGTTTATTCAGGCGGCTAATAGTACAAGTAAGGTCCATGTTTCTGGTGGTCCAATACCATTCCTAGCTTTTATTGTTATGAGGTGTAAAGTGGACGGCTCAAAAAATTCAAAAATAAACATTATAAAAATGTTGATCAATCGCTGAGTTAGGATTGTCACCTGTCCGTGATTGGTCGGTATAGGACAACGGCAAGAAGATAAATGGCTAAATCACCCAGAATATGGACCCACTTGTAACCTTAACTTCTGGACTAAACTTACATTTTTTTTCTCAAACCTCAAGGACTCAATTATTTTTTCACCATTGCCTTCAATGACCAAATAAATTTTCTTTTCACCATTGCCCCTGATGACTAAGTTGGTTTGTGGATGTAAGAAGTGCCAACAATTGCCACAGAGCAATGGCTGTACAATACTCTGTAACAGAATAGAGGGATCAATGAAAGCGGACCTTAGCTTTCACATCTACCTTAAAGAACGGTTTGATTAAATGAATTTTAGATCAGTACCTAAAACAAAAAATTGGGTTATATCTTATTTTTTCTCTTGTGCATGGCCGGATTCATGTTTCCTGAAATTCAAGCAATAAGGATAATTGGCCAATAAATATCGAAAGATAAATGTATATTCTTTCTTTTTTTCAAAGATAAGCATGGATCATTAGATGCCTTAAATTGTGTACGAAATTAGAAATATTAGTTGAATAAATATTGCAGGCATTAAATTTCACCATTTCCATCAATCACTGTCCATGATCACTAATAACAGCTTTTGTAATTGAATTTATCTGATACAATTCACATATCTCAGCATCACAAAAAATATGGCATTCATTAACCAATAGTTTGGCCTTTTTTTCAGATCTTGTGCCAATATGGAGAAATATCAAGAATAGGTCTTCCAGTACACAATATTGTATGAAAGAATTGAATCTAAACAAGCGCCTATTATGACTATGGAGCTTGATTAGGTTGATCATGTTGTGCTTATTTCAAATTGAATGACCCTAGGGTTCTATAGTGGTGGAGAAATATTCTGTAGCTTGTGGTAGCTATTTTCTGGCTGTGGAGATAATAAAACTAGGGTATACCTTAATTTAGAGCAAACCAAATAAATCTGTGTGTCCCTTCTTGTTCTGTCTTCTTGTATTTTCATAATTGGGTATACACCCCATCAAGTACAAATTTTGACAATATTCACAAGTAGAACAATGTGATCAATGAAGAGGGGACCCCACCATTTTTTTTATTTTTTTTATTTATTTTGAGGAAAGGAGACCCCACCTTTCACATCCATATTAAAGAAGAGTTCAAGTGAAAAACCTCTAGACAATAGTAGTAGAAGAAAAGAGTTGGATTCTTGTTCTTTTGTCTCTCTAGTCTTTGTCCCATCAATTGTCCCTCTAGAAAATCCCCCATTTAATTAGAGTTATTAAGCTCCTGATGATCACTTAATTGTATTAAGTCCTGTCTTATTCAACCAGACCTTGGAATCAAACTATCTAATCCATAATATGGGCAAATGCCATCTGTATTACCTTGTATTAATTGATTCTGACATCCTTGCTGTGTTAAGCACACGTTGATTCTTTATAAGAAAAGAACACTTTCTCGATTAGATATTAATTGCTCTTAGGTATCTTATTACAACAGCTGATTAGGAAAGTGTACAACATGACAAAGGGGTGTGGTCAGTGAAAAGGGAGTGCTGATTTAATTCCAGTACCCATGAAGTAACCTTAAAAATCAATCCTGGTAGTTGTAGTCATTTTCCGAAGGGAGCCCACGGCATATTTTTATTTGAGAACAACCATGAAGAACTAGCACCAACAAAGATCAGACCTTGCGTACTGCAACTGCTAACAATATCGACAGACAGGAACTACAATCAGTTAAAAACGAGAAATCAAACTTTCGAGACGAATAATACGTTATAGAAACTTAATTCTCATTCATGATGGGTGACCTTGAAAGACAAGATGAGGAAGGGCACCATCATCCTTCTTCCCATAACAGCAGAAGTGGATCGAATTCTCTGTACATCAAGTGACGAATACATCTCTCCACCAAAAACCTCAAAGAAACTAGATTTTTATCCTTAATGAAACGGATTTTGAGATCATACATCAAAGGCATAGGTATATTTGGTGGCGTCCTGATCAAGCGGAGAAGTTAGAGACCGAAAAACAGATTCTTCAAATGGAATTGTAAGCCCCATCTTGTGTTCAAAACCAAACTACTCCTCTGCTCTATGCAGCAGCACTTTAAAAATTGGATCGTGAAGGAAAGAAATCGGCACGACAAACCGAAGTCTTTGGTCGCCAATATACACCGGAAAGTGCCCCTTAGGCACATCTGAAGGCAACCAGCTCTCCTCTTCATCATATCTAAGTACCTACTTCCGTTCTTCTTCTTGGATGAAGAAACAATATGCAAACTCGTTAGTCTCTGCTTCATAGCTGATTAATTTTCTTTTGATCAGAAAAGTACACCAAAAGAGGAGGAAAAAAATGACCAAAGTTGGATAAAGTTGGAGGTGTAAGTTGGGATATTTATATTTAGATAGATGATATTTACCTTTCTGGTAGTAATCATGGATTCTATTTCTGTTAGTATTTTTCTCTTATTGGATTGGATGATAGACGAGGAGGGCCAGCGGTGTTGGGAGGTGGGGACACAGTGTAGGCAGACGTGGTGCAATCAAATGGATGTGGAACTTGTGTTTGAATTACTGTAGGCGCTACTTATTTCATTCCTCGTCTCATTTTGTAGCTACCAACTTGCCATTTGAAAACATCCACAAAATTGAGAGAAAAATACCAGAGGGTGCATTAATGCCTCAGAGTTAGACAGGTAAACTGACTGATTAAGCAAAAGATGCCTGTGGAGATCTAGCATAACGATCAATTTCTAGGGCCCACTGAGGCTACTGTTCTTGTGGACATGCAAGAGGTGATCCACATGGTTCTTGTCCAATGTTGAATAGACATCCCATCTATAACACTTATCATCATTAAGACCTTATCTCAATTAGGGGTCAACCATATGAATCTTGTTCCTCCATTCCCTTCTATTAAGTATTATGGCTTCATTTAGTCTCTACGTTTTTAAAAAAAATTTCACCACATCTATCCACGTCTTTTTAGACTTTCCCCTTACCCTTTTATAACACTAAGTCCAACAAAATCAATGACATATTTTTCTTGGCAGAACTTTGAACAGGCTTGATGAATCAATGGGCTAGGATCACCTAATTAGGACAGTTGACGGCTAACAGCTGAAAACTTCTTGCCCGTTAGATCAGCAGAGTTGATTGCATTTATCCATAAATAGAGGGCTCAAAACATGACGTTTTGAAAAGAGTAAGCAGCCTTGGCCTTTTCCTTAGAAATGCTACTTTTCTAGACGAACTTGGTAAGTTTGAGGATGATAATCTGTGACAAAGAGCTGTTTGTTTCAACAATCCACTTCTTAGCTTAATATGATAAATATAGGGAAGGAAGTGATGTCACCACTCCCGTGTCACTTCATAAAGAGTTGTTATACGATGGACGCCATATTTTCCTTTGTGGAATGTGGGCAGGTGGAAGCACAAGTAGAGGCTACTTGTTCTCTGGTAAAAAACCTGACTTGCTAGGCCTGGCCACAGATGGACTATGTTCTAAAATTCGACTCTATTGCGTAAGTGTTCTTAGAATGGTTAGATAAATAAGAAGGATGGAAGGCAATGTAATCATGAACAAAGTCTTGTTGTATTGTGCATCATAAAAAGTACTTTCAAAGGACTAAATTGGTTAGAGGTTGTGTTATGAACCAAAATATAAAATAATAATAATAGAAGAAGAAGAGAAAGAAGATGATCGCTTAAAGAAAAACAAATTTTATATTTCATGTTCAATTTGGAAAGAAGTCAGATCTTCTAACTCACAATATAGTCATATAAATCTTTTCTCATTCATTTTAAAGAGACTTAAGTCTAATATATTAAGGAAGTATTTCTGATTACAATTTGAATATGCAAAGAAAACTATTGGATCCACGGTTGGTTCTAAATGTAGTTTAAGGCATTGAGGGAATGATCCTTGCTATTGGATAATTTCTTTTCGGAAGATACAATATCTAGGATTATGGGTATAAAAAATGGAAAATGTTTATTTTAAAAAGAGGCTCGTAAACCACACATATGTAAGGATGTTTAAAATCAGAACAGTTCTATTATAAAATGATCTTTCACCTTTTTGGATGAGAAAACTACCCCTACACCCTTTGATCAACTGGGGCTTCAATAGCCATTAAGCCAAACAAGAGAAATAAAGTAAAGAGACCTAAATGAATCCAAGTTGCAACTAAAGTTCTTTTAGATGTGTTTATTATTGGAGAAAAGAACTTTAAATATAAAAAGACCCATTGTTATTTTGCTAAGAAAACTAAAATAAGGGTTTTGCAGATCTAATCAAAAACAAAAATGGGTTCATGAGATTTTGCTTTCATATGAGCATTACACCATCTGTTGAGGGGTTTTTGAGAATAGTTTCTGTACATTCAGATTAAAAAGGTCGATTGCATAATCCAAGATTATAAAGGTTTAACCAAATTGTAAATGAATTTGGGGTGATTAAATCATAAATAAATTTATCCTTTGGGCTGGAACTCAACTACGAAGGTGCCACGAGATGAAGTTATAACCCCCAATCACATCTATGCTGACCTTTAAGCCTCAGATATCACTTAGTATACATATCGATTAGGCATCTACAGCGATTTAAAGTTGTAAGGCTATTTAGGATTAATTAAGGTTAAGATTGCTTAAATATAATTATGATAGGAATGTTGCTAGGCGGACAAATTAAGATCCGTCGTTGATCCAGTCTAGCCTTGACTCCATTTTCCAATCGAAACCCAAAAGATTGGTTGCTTTAAACAATACTCATTATTTGCAGATCATATTTTAGCCTAATTGGTGAAATAAGGCATTTATAAGAATGAATTGTCAAAAAATTATAAACAGCACTGAAGCATAAATTAGGCCAGTAGAATAACTAGCATTTGCATTGGGCCGAAGCTTTGTTAGTCACTACGACAAGTTGAGGTCTCCGAACGTCTAATATAGTTACCTGCTTAAGAATCCTAAGCTAATTATCCGATGGGCAGCCCACAGAGTTGTATGCACAAGTAGTATTCTCTTCAAGGAAATTGATTTGCACTCCGAGGTGTTCGGTAAGAGAACAAGTCACGAAGGAGCTCTATGAAGGTGGGTACTTTAAGTGGGAACTTGGGGGGTAGAAAGTCAGATATTATTGGCCACAATTGGAGGAGGATCCATGGTTAGAAGTTTGTGCAAAGTACTACTTTCCATTTTGCCTATGCAAAAAGTCCATTGCTTAAAGGGGAGCTTTGGTGTAATGGTGACAATTCCCGGTGTGAAAACTATAAACCTTTTCTACTATGTTTATAGTAAATCAAAAACATATTAGCATAAGCAAAAATAAGTAAATAGGAACTTACCTCCAGCAATTAATAGTTGATCTGTAGTTTCAAGAGATGTTCTGATTCTTCAACAGTATACGATGATGACAAATCGAGCTTGAATCAGGGACTCGATGGTTAATGGCAGGATAACTGGCATGAGCAGTTACCATGGTTGCCACAAGGTTTACGTTAGATTTTTTAATGTTAGGATGTTATGAACCACATAAATTCTTTCAAAAACAGCCTCTTACAATATACAAGAATGCCCCTTTTCGAAAAAGTCTATTGCTTGGCCCATGTTACTCATTACCAATGAAGCATTTTAGCATTTGGAACGTTCAAACAAAATTATCAACCACTTGAACTAGCACACTTGCACCTAACACTTGGTCATGATGAGTCGGTATACATAATAAGGTACCACTTTCGGCGCCTCCTATTTATATGAAGTCTGACATTCCACATGCAAAGATACAGGATGCGGAAACAAGAAGGTACTTAAAGTCTCTCTAAATTAATAATAGATGGATCTACGGATATATCACATTCTCACGGCAATCTCTCTCTCTTTCCACTTCTGGTAATTAAAGAATGCATATTTGATAGTTATAAAGTACGAGGGCCAAACCAAGAACATGGCCTTTCGAGGTCTAAGTCATAGCATCTTAGAGCTACGAGAGAGAGAGAGAGAGAGAGAGAGAGAGAGAAGGTAAACTATCAAATGAAAAGGGCGTATTACATTCACCCATCGATTTCCGTCAAAGTAAGAAAGAGGCTCTCTATCCAGCTCCCACGGATCAAGAAGCTTAGAGAGAGACAGCGAGAGACAGTAGAAAAGTGATTTGAAATTACCAAAGAAAGTTGTAATGGCAGCATGAGACGTGGGGCGAGGGACTTCGTCCTTGAAAGGCAAATGCAAAAAAAAGTGGTCCTTTAGGCTGTCCTTGCCGGGACAGTTTCTCTGCAACACCCATAAATAAACAGGCTAGTCAACAAATTGATAGGCCCCTACTTTTCCCCTAACAAATCCAGTATCTTTTCCCCAAAAATCTCATCTCTCTAAGCCTTAACATTTATGCCAAGTGGGCTCACCATTTTACGTACAAACCTGTACCGCTGGTGTCCATTGAGCCTGCAAAAGGTGTCTCCTTTTCCATTCTATCTATAAAAAGAAGAAGAGAAACTTATTTATTATTTTGGTTTTTGTGTCCTCCCTCTCTCTCACTCTCCAGGCAACGAAAATGATGGGAAGTAACAGGAAGATTCGGCTTCAAGTTAAATTTGTTGCTGAGGAGGTTTTTGCTGGGTTTGTCTGATATCTTCAAGTGGGTCTGTCTTTGTATTCACTTGTTGAGATGTGTGAGTAATTTGATTTTGATTCCTTAGGGGCCTACTTGTTAGGTTCAGTTGAGGATACAGACCATGTGAACTGTGGCCCTACTTTATGCCTAGATGGATTCAACTTGTGGAGAACATAGTACACACCACCCTGTGTTCTTCACGTAGCTATCATTACATTTACATAGGTACGTACATAAACATCTATATAAATGTATATGTATTTACATATGCTAAATAGCATTATTACCAGGATGGAAGCTAGAAGTTGAGGCCATGTATTTGATAATAACCATCTAGGGCATCCCTTAAAAGACACATGCGAGCATTTAGAGCTACCATCGCAAGTATATATTTTGAACATCCACTATAAGAGTCGCCATAATGACCAATTGTTCATATTTTGAGCATCCAATATAAGAATATAAGAATGGTCACAACGGAGAGAAGAACCCATGATTAGCTTTTCAGAAAGTTTTCAAACAAACTATTTCAACGAAAATTTTCAATTTCCTATTTTACTATGTTCAACTATATGTATTCCTCTATCTCTAGAAGAAAGATAGGGTTCTGCTTCTAGCGACAACATGCTATTGGGTGGTGGTCCTACCTATGGGGTCAAATCAATACATTCTAAGAAGAAAATTTTGAATATCAACACTAGTTAGTCTATCTAGTCTCAAAGATAGACCATTGTGGTCATACACATGCCTGATTTCATTTGTTGATGTCCAAAACCAATTTGAAATAATAAGGAAATGATATTTGTGCACCAAAAGTACTACTATTCTCTTCACTAATACTTTCTCTTGATTGTTAAGGGCATAGTCAGAAATTTCGTATTAGGGAATAAATCTAAAAGGCAAATAGTAGTACTCCTGAGAAGTCTGGTAGAAAATAAAAACGAAGCATAATTGTGATGAAATTTAATTTTAAGTTTAGATTTTTTAAACTACATTATTCAATTATTCAAAGATTTGAGTGACTATGGTTAACCAACCTTCTTTTGATTGTGGCAGGTATATTTCATTTTATTTGATAAGCTTGTTTTATGTAATCCTCTTGCAATAAGCAAGATAAGGTATAGTTATTGCAAGAGGATTACAAAAATAGTTATAAATATGTGACAATTATATGTCCATTACTATAAAACATAGAGAAAATCATAGTAGAAGAAACAGTCGATTGTTTTCTCTATGTTGTAACCTTATTGCTTGGAGTTTGCTAGGTGTATGTAGGAAGCCAGTAGTTTGTTTTTTTTGTAAGCACTCTACCTACTTGTTTGAGATTGGTGTACAAAGCTGCATCCTTTACTGTTTTGGGCCAGAATTGATATGATGTAATCTGTTACTTTTTTTGTAAGAAGTGATGTCAATAGTTTTCTATATTCAACTTGTATTTGTATGACAAATAGGAGTTCTTTTATGAATGCTATATCACTAAGTATACATGCCAATGTTCTATGTGTAAAATAATAATAATAATTTGATATTGCTTTTGCTTAGACATAGACGTAGCTGGTCCTTTTGGCATTAGCTTCAGAAGTAAATGGTACAACATCTTCAAGGTTCACATCTATAATTCATCTAGTGGAAGTTAGCAGTGAACTAATAGCAAAACTCACGATGATTTCTTTTCTGTTATCTGCAACATAGTTATCTCTTCATAATTAAGTTGTATAATATTGGAGAGTGCCTTGTTTTACACTTGGATTTAAACTTTTTTTGGGCATTTTTTTTGCAAAGTCTATCATTTTGAGTTAATTCTTCATTCTGCTTCATGAACATGTTTTTTTGTCTCCATGGTAGAGGTAGATCATCATGTTTGTTAGTATAGGTGCTCATTATGCATTCAGTTTATTCTGCAGAAAGGAAAGAGTTAGTTATAATTTATTTGCTTTTGATGATAAAGGTATTATAATAATATCCAAAGAAATTATAACTTACTAGTAGGAACCTAATGGTCAGTTATGTTCCGAAGAGCTTTTGGAACACAATTATGGATGGCAGCTTGTTGAATTATCGAAGGTATGTCAATTATTAAACTATCTTGCTTTAAGAGCTGGATGAATCATCCAAGATGTACTTGGAGAATACATTGCTTTAACATTATGGACTCTGTTTTATGTTCAAAACATAGGATTTTCAAAAAAATTAAGGAGAGGAGTGGATGAATGCCTTGAGTTTGCTTTAACAATGCTGAAGGAGATATGATTGCATGCCCATTCAAGGAATGCAACAACACAATCTAGAAGAATCGACATGAGGGAGATGTGATTGGAGCTGCCATTGGATGGATTGTTCATTGACCTTCGGGCAATGTATATTAAGCCATTACTCAGGACCCTAAGTCAGTAGTTGATACATTGTATTTATTGTTCTTACTTTTGTATGTGGTCCTTATGTTTGCAGGTCCGAGAAGGAGATAACTGTTGATTTAGGCGTTGTCATTCCTTTAGTTATTTTGATTCTACACATGAAATCATTTTGGAATGTAATAAATTTAGATATAAAGAGCTAGTTTCTTGGTCATGGTATAATGTTTGGATGTTAGCATTTGCTTATTTCTTGTATGATTTTGGATGTAAAAACACTTTCATATGGAATAAAAAGCTCATTCTTTGTCATGTCGTTAGGTGTTGTAATTGTGTATGTGAAAGCATGCCTCTTGGTCCTTTTGCAAATGTAAATGAATTTTATGGGAGTAGATGAAATGAAAATTTTTTGTAAAAATTACTAGCGGATTATTTCTGGTGCCATAAGTGATGATATACAAAATTTCAATATATTTTAGAGGTGGATTGTAGAAGTTTTGGAGGCAATCTACAGAAGCCGCCAGTCTTTCAATGGAGGCATATTGGAGGGCGGATGCAACTGCCTCTAATGCTTGTTAAGGGCAGGCGCAATTGCCTCCTTATGTATAGAAAAACTGCTTGTACAACACTATCAGATGCAATTAATAGGCGCGGTTGTGCTAGCCTCTAAATTTGAGGTGGTTTCTGAAACTGCCTCTGAGATTTTACAATGCCCTATCAGAAGGCAGATTGGTTTCCACCTCCCAATGTTTTAAAGGTGATTTTTTGTCCTTTGGAGGAGTTTCTTATCTGCCACAGTAAATGGTCTTTGTTGTGGTGTTCTCTCCACTTAGTATGAAAACAGGCTGGAAATAAAAGCCCACCACAAAGCATCTATAAAAGCAGCTTCATTTATGAAATGTTGAGTTTTGACTTTGGCCACAAAGCATCTATTATTATACTTGTTCCATGGGGACCAAATTATAGCACATATCGTCCACATCATTATTCTTTCTATGACTTAACCTAACAGCTGCCCATTGAGAGGAGCTCTTCAGTGGAACGAGGTATCACTAAAGACATCAAATTTGCCCAAAATGAAAATGTAAACATTGGCAGTAAAAGGGTATAATAGAAAAGAGTGGTCTCTGTTTTCTTGGTTCTTGTAACAAAGATAGCAGATAAAAGGGCCCACTATGCCTCTTGAATTCAATTTCTCAAAAGTAGTGATTCTGTTGTGAGCCAATGTCCAGGCGAAGATGTTACTCTAGTGGGTGGAGGTTGTATCCCACATGAATTTGACCGGTGCCCGTTCCTTGTTTCTCAGTGAGAACACCTAGTGTGCAGAACTAACAAAGCTATTTCCATCTGTGGCAGGCATCCAGATCAATCTGTCACTTTTGGGAACAAAGAGCACTGATGATATCGCTTATTAGATTTTTGAGTTATTCTGACTCAGGGCCGGCCCCTCAGAGGCCTATTGAGGGGGATGCTCCATTCCAGTTGTTGTCCATTGTGAGTGAAGAAGTCTTGGTTAGCTGCCTCACTGTTGGGTACTTCCCTGAAGATCCTGGGATATGTCTAAGAAGACGTCTGTCCCCATCCACCAGTCCTTCAAGAATCGAACTTTGTTCCCTGAATAAAACTTGAACTTGATGGGTCGCTTGAAGAAATCCAAGTTCTTAACAATGTGCCTCCAAATTAAAGTCCATTCTTCTACTCCTCGGGTTCAATCCACCATGGGTTTTTGGGTCTGTATTTTTCTCTGATAACAACTTGCCATAGGTTCCCATCAGTATCTGTATATTCACTTACAAAGAAGGGCCTTGTTCATTTCTCTAAGTGCTTTGATTCCCAATCTTCCTTCATGTATTGGTCTACAAACAATATCCCATAAAACCAGGTGGTATGTGCCTTTACTCGCACAATCTTTCCACAAGAATTTCTTCAGTATTTGATCAAGCCTTTGAATGACACTGTTTGGGAACTACAGGAATGCCGTATAACAAACAAGTTGGCCATCACTTTCTTTAAGATAGTACATTTGCCCCTCATAACAGGCACTTCTCTTCCATTTTCAGGGATAACGTGTTAGACGACAGAATCAACCAATCTACATGCTTTTGATCCATTAGATATTCAAAGGTCGAGCAAGGAGATAAACAAGTCGGATCATACAAAGGTGAGACCAAAAAATTGAAGTCACTGGATCCACCTCCATTTGGGGTCAGTTTAGCATTCGTCATACAAAAGAATTCACATTCACAAAAATATAATAATAATAATTTATAAATTCATGCCACTTTGTAGACAACAGATGCAACAACAACAAGAACTGAAAAAAAATTAAACATCAACGGAGCTAATTAAGGACGTAGACTTCAGTATGTTGCATAAGCACGCAGCACACTGTATGAAGGACAGGTATATGTACATCTGTTGTCTGTCTACAAGTTAACTGGTGCAATCAATCGTGGCTTGTAAAGATCAAGTAATAGTATGTATGGTGAAGAAACTCCCTCTGCCTAGATCTTTACTAGATAAACTCTTCCCAGATGGTATCATACTTCTTGACTGACATATTCAGACTTTATGTGCACCCTTGGAAAGCATGAGACCAGGAGAGAAGTTAGTTGAAGAGGACGGTTTTGAGAACAATATAGACAGAAGAGGGCTTTTCTTTGTATGCAACTAATATGGGCACATTTACTCCACAACCAGGGATAGAGTGAAAAGTTGAAGTATCTTCTCCCACTTCTGAGAAGTGGGCAGGAGAGAGAGACATGGCTTCCGTGAGTGACTGCCACCGAAATCATATAGATTATAAGTAATTATAATACTCTTGTGCAATCAATATATGTGATTATGCGGCTTGACTATTGAATATAATCATATATGGAGCAATCCGGCATAATAGCATAAACCGCATTATATAAGCCCTGTCAATCAAGCCCTTAGCTTTCAGTTTTGCTTCAAAATTTTCATGTATTTGTTTGTTTATAATATATGTTTGGTCTAATCTATACAAGGGGAAACCACCTTCTTTCATTTTGATGGCACATGACAGTGCTTGACTCCTACCTGTCTTTAGTCTCTCTCAATTTGTCTCTCACCCTTGTGCTTGTACCTCCTTTACACAGTCGAGAGCTAAAGGTAACCTTTTCCATATAACCCATCCATTCATCCTTCCCATTTAATCCTCAATCACATTCTCACCCATCCTTTGACATTCAATCCTAAATCACATTCAATTACCTTTGTGTGTATGTTGCACCCATGGTTGCCGACCCAACCTTATTTACTAGGAGCACTTTACTGTTATACACAATATATCTTTGTTCACATGTCCAGGGAAGGGGAGCCTTGGCACAACCTCTTGTAAAAATGAAATGCAAGTCTGCATACTGCAGGCACTTGGAGTCCGCCCCTTTCCCTGCATATGCGAGGGCCCTTCTTTTGTTCGCATGACACACAGTTGTTGAGATGAAGATGAACCTCGATTGTCACATCTTGTCTACTGTCGTGGAGACGTAAAGGTCTATGTTTATGTTCTTGTTACTATTATTCTCTCTCATGATACCATCTTCGAACTTTTCTCTAGGATTATCAGTATGAAAGGCCAACAACAGCATTCCTAGGGTTATATTATACGTTAGAGAAAATTTTATCAGTCATTCATAAATTACCCTTAGCCATGGTATCAATCAGGTAAGTAATAGATCCCACTTCTTTCAATTTAGGTGATAGTGCATGGTTCTCTTTCCCTTTCGGTAGTTAACTTTATCGTAAACCAATCGTCTTTCCCAATCTCAAGCGGATATCAATCATATTACTATCCCCAACGGTGAAACATGCAAATAGATCTTACTCTCCTTTCTTTTCCATTTTTCTCCCCTTCTTGAGAATGTTGAGTGAATTCAAAGCTGGAACTACAACCCCTTGGTCGCACGACTGAGCACTTAAACAACCATGCTAAGTACCTGGAGCCCCATGTTGGTAGAATTGTTACTCAAGCTAAGGCTTTCTACCAAAGTGGTGTTAGAAGGGCCTCTTCTGTGTGTAGGTCACGGGTTCGAGGGGGTCATGGGATATTGATTATCCAAAAAAAACCCACCTTGCCTAATAAAAAGGGAATAGCTGTTACTCTACAGTGGATTAATTCTTATAAATTTAGATTCTAATTAGTTATGGAATACGAGAGGTTATTGATTTCTTATATAGGAACACTTTGAGTAATACGATCTTTTAGGCTGAGATGGTATGTAGCGTTATGGCAGTATTTGTTCTCATAGGCGGTACAACATATGTTTGGCTGTAGAAAACTTTATGCATCAGTCATTGTCGTGGAGTCCAGAACATGTGATCATTGTACCACCACTCTTAAGGCACCGCAAACTTCACATCATCAGGAAAAAGGATACGGATATATTATATAATTGATTCTTTTCTTATGTGCTAATAAAGCTAATATTAATGAGACCTTCAAATGACTAAATAAATTAGGATCTCTTTTACTAATGTAATGATTAATGAATAATTCTTTGATTTGTAATAGAGTAATAGGATACCTTCCATGTAAGATTAAGATAGGAAGTAAATCCTTCTAGACATTTTATACATTGAGATATGAATACACTAGGTTACACCAAAAAATCAATTTTGCCTTACAACAAGAAGGGGTTTTACAAGATTCTAAAGGTCTGTTGAGCGCCTCATGGCTATGTCATAATAGATCCAAACCATTGCTCCAGATCAACTTCCATATCATAATTGCTCTAGTAATGTAATGCCCGAGCAATTTATGCTATTTTGGACATTCTATAAGAAATGAACTGTGTTGAATGTTTTACCTTATTTAAAATAGTAAACGAAGGAATTTGCAAGGAAATTTAATACCATTAGATTATACTCTAAAAATGGAATCCAACGCCTCAAAGAACGCCGAAAACGGAGTTCGTATGAAGAAATTACAGTCGTTTAAAGATTAGGGGTATTTTTATAAATTAAACAAAAAACGAAAAAGAACGAAAAATGCAGGGGCCGTTTTGATAACGGCACCCCCTGTCGTCTTCCATCTCTAGACTTCTCCAAAAACCCTCCTCTCTCGATTTTGCTAGAGAGATCTGCCACCGTCAAGGGTGGCACCGCCATTGGCAGCACCGCCATAGCAAGGCTATAAAAAGCCCCATCCCCCCCTCTGCAAAAACGTGATTTTCCAATCATTTAGGACTGGGGTTTTTGGCAAAAATTGGAAACCCAGTTCCCTGAGTTTTCTGGCAACGGCCAGGCCGAGTCAGGCCGGCCATTCCCGTCTCCCCATTCCCCTCTCTTCTCTTGTTCTGGCCTTGCACGACATTGGGAGTTTACCTTCATCGAGTTTTCCGGCAATAAAGGGTTTCAGAACCAAAACAAGGGTTCTACCACCAGCAACAAGTGCTCCATGGCTGCCCAGGTAAGCCGTTCCTCCTTCTTCTCTCTTCGTCTTGCTTCCCCAGGCCAGATCCATGTCGGATCTAGTCTTTTCCCAGCCAATTTTTCTAGTCAGAGAAGACGAAGCCGGTTCCAGCTGGCCATGAACGAACCAGGCATCCCAGGGATGCTATGCTGCACGTGCACCTGGAACAGGGTCCCTAGGACGGGTTCCAGGCGTACGACAATGTGTACACTGTCCCAAGTGCAGCCTTCGGGTGCGCGCGCGACACGGGGCACGGGTCCTGGCTCAACCAGGATGCACGGGGTGCCCTGGGAGCTGAGATGCACCATGCTACACCAAAGGTGCGTCTGTGCAATGCCATCCAGGACGTGCGTCATAGCGCGTGGCTTGAGCATGCATGTGCGCGTGCAAAACGCGGTCCCTGGCACAACCTTTGGGCGCGCACGCACGTGAGGCAGTAGCGGTTCAACCAGAATGCACGGGTGTCCGGGGAACTGGACACGCGGACCTGATAAGACTATAAAGTTAGGATTAGAGGACAATTTACAGAGTTCACCATAGAACAGTAGATCCACATCATAGGATCTAGCTTGACAATGAATTAGGCAAGGACCATGGACCCTAAAAGGCAGATCTAGCGATCTAATGTCTAAATGAATTGAAATTGATAAGGACTCCTTGTTATCATTCATATCCAGGAGTTTATAAGTGAGACCCAAGGTCGGGTTGAGTGATGAAGGACGCGTCTCCAGGAGACTTCGAGGTTGGTTGTCTGATGCTGCTATGTTTTTCCAAATAACCTTTCCAAACTTTCATAGTTACATGCTTTTACTACTATATTGAGCATGTGTTTTAAACCACGCTGTTCTCATACAAGTATGCGGGACCTGCTTTCATGACTTATATATATATATATATATATTTGAGAACTCTTGCATTGAATTAAAGAATGCTGTTGAGAAGTAATGTTTTTGTATTAGTATGCAAACATGTCTTCATGTTTTATGGTTTTAAACACGATACTAACATAAAGTGATTTTTATGCATTGCTCACATATCTTGAAAAGAAATGCATAAAGTGCCTAATTTACGAAGATTGCATATCCTCGAGGGTTGCCAAAAGACACTGGAGTGCCCAAAAGACGCTGGTTAGGTAGTTGTGAGGGCTAGGCAGTATGAGGTACCCAAAGAGGACATTGTAAATGATTGCATAAATTGCATGATTTGCGACGATTGAGTTAAGGCTTTATCTATAGATGCTTTTGGGCTATTGAGCATGCTGGGCACTATGTTAAGTAGGTAGACGCCGAATGAGGAAACCTGCGTAAGGATAGTGGGTAGATTGCCGAATGAGGCAACCTGCATAGGGAATAAAACCCTAAGTTCCAAGTGGGCAAATCGCCGAAGGAGGCAGCCTGCGGTAGGAATAAAACCTTGAGTTCCAAGTGGGCAAATCGCCGAAAGAGACAACCTGCGGTGGGAATGCAACTTCGAGTCCCAAGTGGGCAGATTGCCAAAAGAGGTAGCCTGCGGAGGAGCATAGTGGCCCTATGATTTTGGTGTGCTTGATATGCATATAGCATTGAGATAGTCGTATACAAGTACTCGTGACCAGTTGGCGTGACATGTACGCCAAGAGACTTATGTGCATGATACTAGTATATGCTTGAATGATAACTACTTTAAGATTTTCATGATTATTATATTTGGCTCGCTAGTTTGATGCATTTGCCGAGATCTACGTATATAAATCTATTGCTTTATCTTTAAATCATATTTATATAACATGAATTGCATACGGATTTCATAGTTGAATTTGTATCAATGAATTCATGTTTTATACATAACTATGCATGCTTACACAAAAGAAATCATTGATGTTTTATATGAACAGCTCTTGGAACCATGCATGATGCATACCGTGTTTTCAAAATAGTAGTATCAGATCACCTACTAAGTATGGAAAATACTCACCCAACTCTATCATTTTTCAGGATAGCTCTACTCACGAGTAGAAGAAGCATCAGGACCTGTTAGTATTACAATCAAGTAATGAATAAGAGACAAATATGAATGTAAGTAAACTCTCTACACCTTTGGACATGTATCTGTATTTATTTACAGATGGGCTGTGAGCTGTGACTGGATAGACCTGGGAAGACAGAAATTTTCAAAAAACTACTTTAGTTGTTGTGAAAGCAAATGAAACTCGGGGTTTTTAAAATGAGTTTAAAACAAAAAGAATTTTCCGCTGCATTGCATTGTTTTTCAAATCTGGATCCCACCTTAGGCATTGGTTTTGCATTTAAAAATGCATGTGAAAACCCGGGTCATCACAGTTGGTATCAGAGCCCAGATTTTATCCTTTCACAGCCAGTCCAGCATATCCAAGGGTCATAGGCAATAGAGAAAATCAAGGAGAAGTAGTATAAATAGGAGTAGTAGAGATGACTACTTCTAATTGAGGATTACAATATTAATGCACAAGGCAGTTCACCATAAAGAAATAGGTGAAACACAGTTTGGTCTAACATATAATTAGGCAGAGGATAGTGCAACCCTTATCCAAAATCTAGTCTAAGACGACTTAAGGATTAAGGATTGTTGTGTGGTGCAAATATAAAAACTCATATATGGATCATATTATGAGAATGATGAATGACAAGAAAAAAAAAAGGATTATCCTATGATATTCAAAATGAAATAGGAGAAATAAGATCATATGATCTCAAAGAAGTATGGAGTAATTTATACATAAATAAAGAAGCATGATCCTACAAGAAGACTATCCTATACATGATGAGAAAAGTGTAGGCATCTAAGGATTTGGAGATAGATGAATTACTGCTAGAAACTGGTATTGTTAAACTGGCACTTATGGGAGTATGCATCAGAGTACACAGCGAAAGCGGCCCTTATAGGCAAGGCCTTGTAGAAGGAACAATAAAAATGACAAATTGAGGATGAGCCTAGATTTGATTCCTAAGGGGAGAATGCATTCACCAAGAAGTTATCTAAGAGACAAAATACCTTGAAGATGATAATTTATGGAATTTCGATGACGAAATTCTTTTAAGGGGATAATAATGTAACGCCCAAGCAATTTACGCTATTTTGTACAAATGAAGGAATTTGTGAGGAAACTTGGTACCATTAGATTCTACTCGAAAAATGGAATCCAATGCCTCAAAGAACGCCGAAAACAGAGTTCGTATGAAGAAGTTACGGCCGTTTAAAGATTAGGGGTATTTTTGTAAATTAAACAGAAAACGAAAAAGAAAGAAAAACACAGGGGCCGTTTTGATAACGGCACCCCTTGTCGTCTTCCACCTCCAGACTTCTCCAGAAACCCTCCTCTCCTAATTTTTCTAAAGAGATCTGCCACCGCTAAGGGCGGCACCACCATAGCAGGGCTATAATAAGCCCCATCTCCCCCTCTCCAAAAATGTGATTTTTCGGTCATTTAGGACTGGGGTTTCCTGCAAAAATTGGAAACCCAATTCCCTAAGTTTTCTGTCAACGGCCAGGCCGAGTCAGGCCGGGCATTCCCGTCTCCCCATTCTCCTCTCTTCTCTTGTTCTGGCCTTGCACGGCACTGGGAGTTTACCTTCATCGAGTTTTCCAGCGACAAAGGGTTTCAAAACCAGAACAAGGGTTCTACCACCGGCAACAGGCGCTCCATGGCTGCCCAGGTAAGCTGTTCCTCCTTCTTCTCTCTCTGTCTTGCTTCCCCAGGCCAGATCCATGCCAGATCTGGTCTTTTCCCAACCGAGTTTTTCCCGCCGGAGAAGATGAAGCCGGTTCTAGCCGGTCATGAACGAACCAGGCGTCCCAGGGATGCCATGCTGCACATGCACCTGGGACAGGGTCCCTGGGACGGGTTCTAGGCCTACGATAGTGCGTACACTATCCCAGGTGCGGCCTTCGGGTGCGCACGTGACGCAGGGCATGAGTCCTGGCTCAATTAGGATGCACGGGGTGCCCTGAGAGTTGAGATGCGCCATGCTACACCAAAGGTGCGTCCGTGCAAGGCCATCCAGGACGTGCATCATAGCGCGTCGCTTGAGCATGCATGTGCGCATGCAAAATGCGGTCCCTGGCACAACCTTTGGGCGCGCATGCACGTGAGGCAATCGCGGTTCAACTAGGATGCACGGGTGTTCAGGAAACTGGGACACGCGAACCTGATAAGACTATAAAGTTAGGATTAGAGGACAATTTACAGAGTTAACCATGGAATAGTAGATCCACATCATAGGATCTAGCCTGACAATGAATTAGGCAAGGACCATGGACCCTAAAAGGAAAATCTAGCGATCTATTGTCTAAATGAATTGAAATTGATAAGGACTCCTTGTTATCATTCATATTTAGGAGTTTATAAGTGAGACCCAGGGTCGGGTTGAGTGATGAAGGACGCGACTCCAGGAGACTTCGAGGTAGGTTGTCTGATGCTGCTATGTTTTTCCAAATAACCTTTCCAAACTTTCATAGTTACATGCTTTTACTACTATATTAAGCATGTATTTTAAACCACGCTGTTCTCATACAAGTATGCGGGACCTGCTTTCATGACTTATATATATATATATATATATATATATATTTGAGAACTCTTGCATTGAATTAAAGAATGCTGTTGAGAAGTAATGTTTTTGTACTAGTATACAAACATGTCTTCATGTTTTATGGTTTTAAACACGATACTAGCATAAAGTAATTTTTATGCATTGCTCGCATGTCTTGAAAAGAAATGCATAAAGTGCCTGATTTATGAAGATTGCATATCCTCGAGGGTTGCCAAAAGACACTGGAGTGCCCAAAAGACGCTGGTTAGGCAGTTGTGAGGGCCAAGCAGTGTGAGGTACCCAAAGAGGACATTGTAAATGATTGCATAAATTGCATGATTTGCGACGATTGAACTAAGGCTTTATCTATAGATGCTTTTGGGCTATTGAGCCTGCTGGGCACTATGTTAAGTAGGTAGATCGCCGAATGAGGCAACCTGCGTAGGGATAGTGGGTAGATTGCCGAATGGGGTAACCTGCATAGGGAATAAAACCCTGAGTTCCAAGTGGGCAGATCGCCGAAGGAGGCAGCTTGCGGTAGGAATAAAACCTTAAGTTCCAAGTGGGCAGATCGCCGAAAGAGACATCCTGCAGTGGGAACACAACCTCGAGTCCCAAGTGAGTAGATCGCTGAAAGAGGCAGCCTGTGGAGGAGCATAGTGTTCCTATGATTTTGGTGTGCTTAATATGCATATAGCATTGAGATGGTCGTATACGAGTACTTGTGACCAGTTGGCGTGACATGTACGCCAAGAGACGTATGCTCATGGTACTAGCATATGCTTGAATGATGACTACTTTAAGATTTTCATGATTATTATATTTGGCTCGCTGGTTTGTTGCATTTGCTGAGATCTATGTATATAAATCTATTGCTTTATCTTTAAATCATATTTATATAACGTGAATTGCATACGAATTTCATAGTTGAATTTGTATCAATGAATTCATGTTTTATACGTAACTATGCATGCTTACACAAAAGAAATCATTGATGTTTTATATGAACAGCTCTTGGAACCATGCATGATGCATACCGTGTTTTCAAAATAGTAGTATCAGATCACCTACTGAGTATGGAAAATACTTACCCAACTCTATCATTTTTCAGGATAGCTCTACTCACGAGTAGAAGAAGCATCAGGACCCGTTAGTATTACAATCAAGTAATGAATAAGAGACAAATATGAATGTAAGTAAACTCTCTACACCTTTGGACATGTATCTGTATTTATTTACAGATGGGCTATAAGCTGTGACTGGATAGACCTGGGAAGACAAAAATTTTCAAAAAACTACTTTAGTTGTTGTGAAAGCAAATAAAATTCAGAGTTTTTAAAATGAGTTTAAAACAAAAAGATTTTTTCGTTGCATTGCATTGTTTTTCAAGTCTGGATCCCACCTTAGGCATTGGTTTTGCATTTAAAAATACATGTGAAAACCCGAGTCATCACAAGTAAATAACTAAAGAAAAAAGATAAATAGGAGATAGGAAATAAAGAACTAATCATAAATAAAAATACTCATCTTTCAGAGGTTCAGTAATTACTTGACTGTTGGCAGGTTTTTTTGTTTCGGTCCTCTTGCCCATTACTTAGAGAAAGTGAGCCACCAATTCAGGTACAAAATATTATTATTATCGCCTGGACAATTAGACATCCAACCTATAATTGCAATGACCTAATTGCAAGCTCAGAGCTCTACCAACTGAGCTATATTTTCCCGAGCTAAGTAGAACATGAAAGAGTTGGATGCTTCTTCAATTTTTTTTCCAGACACAGTGAGCCATCCTAAACTTAAACGAGAGACCTCACCCGTTTGCACGCATGTCCGCCTCCCTAATATTAGAGAGAGAGAGAGAGAGAGAGAGAGAGAGAGAGAGAGAGAGATTGTTCGCATACATTTGTTACACAATATTCCACGTCCCCTTTTGGAATTTGTGGTAAATGCACTAATGAACCCCACCTTTTTTAATTTTCGTAACCGTTTCATCTTAATTGTCTTGTCATTGTTGAGCCACGTCCCGGAATTCACGTTCTTTGAATGCTAGAGTTATGAGTTGGAAATGTCATAGTTTTCAAAAATAAACAGCATAAAAGGCTTAAAACCTCAGATGTTACAAACATTTAATGCATGACAAACTACTGAGTTAAGCCGAGTCCTGTCGATTTGAGTTTTTTCACTACAAACTACTGAATCAAGTGGATCTTCTGATCTGTGATGAAAGTACACCTTAAAGTTAAAAGGTTTGAGGCTATCTAACTAATCACATTAAATTGTCTGCATGAAAAAGGTCGAGACAGTACTCATGCGGGGCCATTATCGACATGACACATACTCCATTTTCAACGTTGAATGCCTATCACATGTATTGGTGCAGAAAAAATTGAAAAAGAAATGTGTCACTACAATGTCTAGTCATCCGCTGTTACGGGCTTTAATCATGCGGGCATGTACCTTGTCTCACTTTTTCCCCTCTCCTGTTTTACATTAGAATATCTAGAGCCTCTTATCACGGTGTCTGAAGTCCAAGGTAATTCATGTCCACTAAGCTTTTAAAAACAAGAAGGGCAGCCTGGTGGACAAAGCATCCGCCAGGACTACAAAGGGTCTAATAGCATGTAGTTTTATTTTGTAATTTTTGTAAGAGACTATTTTTATGTCTCAGAAGTCATAAGCTCTAGTTCTACAATTTTATCATTGCGCAAAAATTCTCCTTCAAAAATTTTGAAAAAATAACAAAATATAAAAAGTAAAAAACAAAAATTAGACAGTCACATGCCTCGTACGTGTTATATATATATATATATATATATTATTTTCATATGTATCACCAGGATACTCACAGTATACACTCGTGACAAACCTATCACCCATGGGCACCCCCTCAAACTGGTCCTTTTCATATGAATTAGAAAATATTGACATGAACCTCTAGTATGCATTGAAGTGGAAGGCTTACTGTCAAACCATAAAGGTGATACTTTTTATCACTTAAAAAAGTGTCTAGTTTGTCATGAAAAAGTATATGGTGTCTGTAATAAATGTAAAACTAGGAAGTACATATGACCTGGGGTTAAAACGGGTGCTACACGAAGACCTTCTTCATTGGATGATATTAACTCTCCACTGGTTAATATTTTAATGCCTTTGCTCTTAAATCTTTGATGTAACTTATTATTAACCAACTAATTCAATGTTTTTTTCCCTATTTTTATGAATTGGGAGCAAATTCCAACCTACACCCTTTTGGTCGTGAGACAGGACATTACCAACTTGGCAAAGTGCTCAAACCGACAGTGATGGAGGTTTCTGGTGCATGGTCATTATAGCAGCATCCTCAAGAGTGGTTGGGATCACTAGACATCTTTGCTCCTCAAACTTTAGTTAATGTCAGTTCTTTTGCTCTTACTATGCTTGAACACCATGCATAAGCTCTAAAACCAAAAAGGTATTGGAAAAATGAGAGCGATAATAAAATAGAGATGGTAGAGGTGGAATTGGGAAGAATAGGAATGGAAACCAGGGTCTGAGACAGGTCTGTGATACGCGTTGTTTTTGCCAGCACTATCAGTAATAACTAGAGATTTCTTAACTACTAAGGCCTTGATGTTAATCAGCGTCAGCAACTTCCAATGATCTACCACTTTCTATATACAGGCGGGCAGATAGAGAGAGAGGGATTGTATGTTGGCCTACAAAACATTCAAGCCATGTGGCATGGGTTGCTATATACGCGTAGACTGGCCCAGATTACAGCGCTCAAAACCGTTCATGTAAGCTGTAAAAGGTATTCGAACCAGCTTTACCATCTATGTGTAAGCTGTCAATATCTCATTGATGAGATTTCGGCATGGCTACCAGAGGCAGGATGTGACAAGTGAAAGGTTGGCACTGCAAACACACAGCGTCCCAAACCTCGGGTCCCGCATGTCCCTTTCAGCTGTCCGAATTACGTTCTCTCGCTGTAGAGCTGCAACCACCACATAATTTAGAGAGAGAGAGAGAGAGAGAGAGAGAGAGAGAGAGGGCCAGCAGCTGAATCTAGGACTTGCAGATTACATTTTCCTTGTGATCTTTCTGGGAGTGTGTTTCTGGGTTTTGGAAGGGCAGACTATGCAGTTACAGACCTTTATGACTGGGGCCTAAGGAAGAGACAACTTCGGGAAGACTTTCAACTTTGCATGTGACGGAGAGGACCCAAGATGCAGATATGCCGCTACTGGTATATGCATATAGCTGGCGGATCTAATCATTAGCCTACATAGCTGGCCACGTCTACTCATTTGGCCCAGGAGATGCTGACTATAACAAACAACAAAGATTATATAATTCCCATTACAAGTTGCTCCTCGTATACCTTAACGATAATCCTTCAAATTGCCCTGAAATGGTATTGAAGCAATAGGGTGGCAGAACTACTTAACATCCCAGTTACTACTTCGAGGAGTTGCAGCTTCAAACATCCCTAGCTAATTTTGGCCCGCCCTTACTAGGGGCCACCCTCTTTGATTGGTTCTGACCCAAAACACTACATAGAGGGGCCACAGTTATTCCACCCTCTGTGTTTCTTGAACAATTTAGGCCTGTCAAATGAGTATTGATTACCACTGGTAGATGTGCTCTCCACGTATCTGATCAAGTTGGAGGGAATTGTTCCTACATTAAATCCATATCATCTTTAGATCGAATTTCCATGGAAAATGTCGCTAGCTACAGTTGAAATTGGGAGCACTGAGTCTTTCCTTTCTCTATCTTATTGCATCTCTTTAAAACACTCAAGAGAGAGAAGCTAATCTGCCCACTCATCCGCTCCTGTTTGCATGAATTATTAATCTAATGAAGCCAAATGTTGAGTCAGTGGCCTGAAACAACTCTCTGATTTATTCAAACAGTGTTAGGGCTCCAACAAGTAGAATTGTTTTCTTGTAGTTATCCTATTTTTTAGTGTTAGAAACAGTCAAAAGGAGGAAAATACTCACAACAAAGAACACCAGACTAAGAAAGTTCCCCGGTGCAGGGGGTGCTGGGGAGAGGAGGCTAGATGCACAATCTGCATCTACACTAACTTTCCCTTAAAAACACTTATCAACTCATAAAACAATAGCTGGAACAGGTCAGGCAAACAAACCCGAGAAAGGCTAGAAATTCCAACTCTCAACACAGAACAGATATAGCAGGCTTTATCAAAAATCACACCGGCGTCAAAATTTTGTCGCTTTCGAAATCTGCAGATCTGATCTTTCAACACGAGAATGAGATTAGTATCCTTCTTGCTAATTGCCGAAATCTCCAAGGCAAAATTTTATCATTCCTCTTCCAACTTGTGACATTCCTAGATTCTCCCATCCACAATTAGGGGATACATTTCCACCAACATTTTAAACCAAAATGAATGGCATAAACTTCAGCTCCAGCTGAGGTAACAGCTTATTTGATAGAGACCCCGATCTAGAGCCCACATCTTAGGTAGGCCATGCACCATAATCTTCTCTATTGGATGTGATCCGAACCACTATACTGGAAAGGGAACTGAACTGCTCATAAACATTGGGCAAAAAAATGGCAGTAACATCTTAATCAATGGAAGGGTTAAGATCCACTCAATGGAGAAGGTTTTCTGTTATTTCACTCTAGGGGTAAAGTAGAGTTGACAAGCCATAAACTGAACAGCTGAGAAGCCGCCACATGACTTCTCTACTGGCGGTCTTTGGAGCTCTTGGGTAACTACACCATAGGTAGAGTCCTTGTATTATGGGGCATATATATTTCTCAAAGCCCACGGAAAGCGACCAAGAAGCAGAAATAATTAAAATTCAGTGGAGTTTATCCGTACAAATAACTACAAGAAATAATTCCATAAATCTGTAGGTCATTTGATGTGTCAAGATACAGTAAACTGCCGTAAACATGTAAGATATGGAGATAAAAAATAGCCCGCTACATATATACTACCAGCTAAAAACGAGACCAGAACGTGAGATTTTTCCCTTTTTTTTCTGAAGTAGGCGGTTACCATGCCCCGCGTAACCTCAAACCACAAGAGAATCTTCACAGGAGCGAGAAACTGCACCAAAATCTGTTAACACCACCCAGTTTAGTCCCTTCTTTCTTGGCAGAGATCTTAGACATAAGATGTTGAAAGTTCTTAGATACAGATCAAATCAAGGTCTAAGAAATACGAAGAAATCGACCAGATTCAGTAAAGGACCGTTGCAAATACAAAAGAGATATATGCAAGTGAACTGTACATTCATGCTGTTGCTTCAATCTTAGCCACATTCCCTTATCAGAAAGGCATCTTTTCCTGCTAATCTACTAAGTCATGCCCATAGAAGAAGTGGCAGCTTTTCGTGCTGTTGCAATTGTAAATTTCCAATTTGCAATGGGAACTTTCGGCATTCACCAAATGCAGAACCGAGAATCACAATTAGTGGACGCCCTTTGAGAAATAAAAACTGCCTAACCTTCAACACTTAATTGGCTTTGACAACTGAAGACTGTTGACACTTAACGTGCAGAGCCCTGGTGGATGCTTTTGCCCCTGGAGAAGAATCTGCTAAAACCACGTGCATGCTTCTCGGGTGTCAGGATGGAAGAGGATGAAGAGGAAGATGACCATGTAGGCTGGTGCTTTGGCCTTTTTGAGCTATTTGGCATGGAGATAGGGCTTGCTTCAGGGTCGTAATGACTCAAGGGAGTGTTGCATGTATCTGAAGGAGACTCCGAGCCAATTCTATTCATGTTAGAAGCAATAGCCTCCATCTCTGTCTGGTCCAAGTCTTGCTGGACAAGAATGCTTTCTGGTGTCAACCCAGTTGGACTTGGTTCATTTACCAAGAGACCTTCATTCGATCTGTGCCTCTCATTGTATCGAGAACCTGTGGGATCTGTCGGAGAAGGCCGCATTGCTTTTAGCTGCCTGCTGAGGAGAAATATGGTTTCCTGGCACTCTGCCAGCTTTCCTGCTGCTGCAGCTATCTCTCTTTCCTGTGATGTCAAAAGAAAACGTTCAGATACAGAAGTTCCATAGGAGATTTTGATATATGATATCATTATATCATATATACTTGCATAAAAGCCATGAGGATAAAATATTAACAAAGAAGCCCAGGCCGAGTTGTTGCATAGAAGTTTCAGCTACTATGCTTATGATTTATAAGAAAAGTGGATCTCAAAAACAATACACTTATCCAGGACTCTTTAACATTTTAGTCCAAAGCCCAAGGAGAACTACTTCCCTCTTTAACCAATTTGATACATCTAAAAAAATAACATTCAAGCAAAGGCATCTTGCCACCACTATTAAGTAACTTTTCTTTCTTTTTTATTGTGAATGTTGAGACACACACCCATGAGCAGCATCGAACACATTGCAGCCACGGGAGATGCTCCTTGTGCCACTATGCCAGAAGAACAAAAGTGTATCCTGGAATAGAAATAATTTGTTGCCTAACATAACGGAACTGTCACAGGTGCTGTGGCCTCTGCCACGGTTCTCTGTTTGCTAAGTCCACGAGGATAGTGTTTGCTAATCAAAGCAGGAGCTGATGATTTTGCTTCCTTGCTTTGTTTCTTCTTCCTTTGTTTCATATTAAGGCAGTAAAGCATTGCATTTTCATTTCCAACACCCATCAAATGTAAGGTCTCCATGAATGCCAAATTCTGGTCAACAAACCCATTAAAGTATCCATTCATTCCCTGCTTTTAAGATATATCCAAAGGAATTATAATTAAAGGACCATAAAATTTCTTAAACGTCAAAGTAGCATCTACCATTATCCAAGAGAGTAACATATAATGCAAAAAAAGTATACCCTTTGCCCTAGAACAAAGATAAACTATAGAGAATGAGATGGGAATAGGATGATCATTTCCTCAAGAAAGAAAAGTACCAGTGAGTGGAGGACTGGGGTTGGGTTGGGATTTTAGAGCTTAGTTTTTAAGTAAAAAACAAAGATAGAATCTAATCCTACAGAATAGTTTTCATGCTAAATGTAATTCTGATAACTGTGCTACTTGTCTTACAACAGTCTTCAGCCTTGAGGAAACACACAAGTGAAAACAGGTGAGGTTCAATTCTCACCTACGAGGACCATTTTAATCATAATATGGGAAGTTTAATTCTTTCAAGCAACCACTGGTATTTATGTGAATCCAACATAAGTGCCTTCTGATATATTCTATTTTCCAGGTACATCTTGAGTTTGCAGATTCTCCATTTATTGAAACTTCACAATACAAATCTGAGGCATTGTCGAATTAAAGATCAGTGTTAAATCAGTCTTAAGGAAGAGTATTGAGCCAATAAACCAAGGACATTTTCTGGAAAACATTCTATTCTCACCTATGAACTTGGGGCAGAACCCGTACACACATGACATTTGAACATGAAATTCAGAAAAGTAGTTTAACATTAAACAAGAACCATAATGTTATATCATCTTCATGGAAGCTATTGCAGCATGTAAAGCTTGTTGAACGAGATAAGAAATGAAATTACATATTCTAAAGGATGTGATCTTTTAACAAGACAATTTTGTATAGAAGTACGATACATTTACAAGAAAATATCATGGGCAATATTAAGCCAAGATGACAAAAAAGAAATGCTGGTAATAGCCTTGAAAACAAGCTCCAATAATCCATAGAAATAAAGACATCCCCAAAGAACAATATTAGTTTTATTAACCTCATTGACTCTAACATACTTAGTATTTCTTTAGGAAATTCCAGGTGGTCCATTTAATGATAAACACACCTACTTCTCCATGATAAGCACTCGAAGTAAAAAATAACTTGAATAATCAACATTCAAGATAATTCAAAGAGACGCAATTAAATTCATTAACTCGATTGACAGGAAAGGTCAACAAAAAATGTAAGAAACAAACTATTTCTGAAACCATTATTAGATTAATGAGTAGCAGGACAAGAACTAGTCCTAGGGAAAAATCTTAACAGTACTCCTTACCTGTTTTGTCTTGTCATCATCAGCATTTGAAGATAGTGAGCACATTGAGCACCCCTCATTCCTTTATATCAATAAGAACCATACAGACATCAAGAAACAGAAGCAACAGTCAACTTTCCATCAGAGCATGAATTAACTGCTGGAGAAGAAAAGAATTTGGCATGTAGAACTAGCCTGATTTTCTCAATATAAATCTAATGCAAACTAAGCACCCATTAGGAACATAAAAAGTGATACGAGATAATAATGAAAGACCAGCATCTATTTCTATCGCAAGATCTGATGCTAACCTTTGAATTTGCTCTTCAAGATCCTTGCATTTGGTCAAAGCTTCCTCATGTCTACGTTTCTCTTCTTGAAGTTCAATCTCTAAGGTTTCTACTTTTGCATGCAAAAGATTTATTTCAGTTTCTAAGTCCTGTGCATGGGTTTCAAGTGACTTATAAGATTCTGCCATGCATTTAAGTTGTATCTCTGCTAAGCCATTTGATTTCTGACTTGATGCCAATTGAGATTTAGTTTCAGCAAGAAGTTGCTCTGTTTCCAGCAACTGCAACCTCTTCTCTTCCAAACTTTCAGTACATCTTGCCAGATCCATCGCGATCTTTTCTTTCTCTAACACCAGTCTTTCAAAATCTTCTTGTGAGCATTTGAATAAACTGGCCTGTGGTTCAAAGCTAGCAGCTAAGCTCCCATCTTGAAGAACCTCAGGATCAGAACTAGCTCGAGAAACAAGGGCGAATTGACTTGAAAATCTCTCTTTTGCATGACCTTGCTGAACTACCTTATTTTCCAGTAATGTTACCTTGTCGATGCAATCAGAACTATTGCTTTCCCCTTCATTGCCCTTATAACTCACCATATTAAAGCTTAGTTCACTGACTTCACCTAGTATATGGGAAAGGTCAAGAATAAAACCACCTAAACTCATTTTGCAATTCAAGACTTCATTAACAGAGGCTGAGAATTCCTTGATCTTTGTACTCAACCCATGATCATCAGGAAATTTATCCTGCATCTCCATAGCTTCCTTGCCAAGTGATACTACAAAGTCATGAATCTCAGAAATGGCACTTGACAAGTCCTGCACAATTGGGCTCTTGCTATTGATACATAATTTATTATCACTGACGAAGGACATTCCAGTCTCTGTGGTTTCAGCTATATCTTCTGGACCAGGCCTTCCCTTGCAACTAGAATCAGCAGAAAGGGTTTCCTCAAAGATGCATTTTACAGAATGTTGAGGCAAGGCATCTTGAATATCCTGCACAATCCTTTTGATATCCTCTAGAACCTTAACAACATCAGTGTCCTTAGCTTGGGAATCAAATGCCAATGCTATTCGTGACTGAAGTTTCATTAAGGTTGCATGATCTGTATCAGATTCAGTATCCATGGATGAGGACTTCTTATTAGAGAGACCTAAATCAGGCTGGGTTTCTGCCTTGCAGTCCCCAATCTTAACAACATCAAGGAAACCATTAGGTTCAGCAGTTTCAGCTCGTCTTTCACTTTTATTCGAAATGGTTCCATTGGATTCTGTCGACAGAGTCGCGAACCTCTCCATCTCTAGAAAGTCATCCATTAGTTCCAGATGACTAGAATTTTCAGCTTTGTTACCTTTGTCACCATTCTTTTCTTTCTTGATGTGAGAAAGCTCTGAGATCAATGCTGTAGCCCAAGAGTCTGCACAACTTCCTTCTTCATCCACTCCATCTTCAGACATGGAGGTCAAGCTTGGAGGGTTACTTGCATTGTGGCTTAAGGACCCTTCTGTAGCGATGTCTGTGTTTAATTTCATAGGGCTCCTTAGTTGATTCATAGCCAGCATTTGTGCTTCTACAGTGCGGAGCCTGCTCGCCATTTTAGCAGACATGTTTCTTGAAGCCTGCAGTTCACTGTTGCGCTTTGACAATGCCTCTTTCAGCAGTTTCGTTTCTTCCTCCATTGTCAGTAGACGTGCTGTGAGAAACTCAGTTTCTTTATGATATTGCTGGACATTGTTGAGGGAAAATTCTGTAGCCAGAGACAGATGTTGGCTGGCACTCTTGACAGGAGATCTTCGTGGCATGGTTTCTCCATAGTCCCTGCCCAAACTCTCAACTTCTAGTTTCATTTGAGCCAATGCAGCAGGGCCAGGCAACTTCTTCCGGACAAGGCCACGTAATCTATGGCACTCTGCTTCTAGCTTGGTTATTTTCTTGACACCCTCTAAATGCTGCTTGTTAGCTACTTCTGCAGATCTTAAACTCATATTCTTTTCTTCATTTCTAATTTCAAGCTCCTTGGCAGATATATGGAACTCGTATTTTAGAGAATTTATTTCCCTTTCACATGATTGGATATTGGTTTTCAGGACTTCAATCTCAGTATCAGCTTGCGATTTTTCTTCACTGATCTTAATTAGCATGCCGGAACGTTCTTGCAAAGACCTTGAGAGCGCTGAGTTTTCCGCTGAGGCCCTAAGGAGCTCTTGATCTAAGTCAACTATTTTTGACTCGAGCTCTAACTTAACCTTGTCCCATTGCTTGGTTTTAGCGAACACTACATCATGTAAGTTTTGCTCACTTTCTTCCTTCACATTTCTTATCTGCCTCATGCACTCCTTGAGAGCACCATCCAGATGGGATGCACGATCTTCAGCTGAAAGCTTTAGCAGTGTAACAGATTCAAGCTGATTTTTTAATGCCAAAGCTTCTGCTTCGGCCTTCTCCCAACCTACAAAATAGACAGAATATATTAACTCTAGCAAGAATCAACAGAGATCAAACCAATGAACCAATATCTGATGCACTAAACATGATGAGCATTTCCAATGCAAGGAAAAGAAAGTTATACCTGAGACGGCTTCTTCAGCAACTTTTGCATGTTGTTTTACCAGGTTATCTTTGGTGGTGATCTCGGAAAGTGCTGATGATAGCTTTTCATTCAAAGTCTTCACTTGATCTTCCAATGACTTCACTTGATCCTCCAATTCAGTCATATGTGTATATGTGTCTGCTGAAATTGTAACATAATTTGAACTCTTGGGATTGTCCTGCTAACATAATGAAGTAATTCCAAGGAGCAACAGATTAATCCATGTCAGAGACAATAAATAGAAGTCTGTGATTCGTTAAATAACTCCATGGACAGCAAAATCAAAGGACAGAGATGAACAGTAGAATTTTCAGTTCATAAATAGGTAATCATGTAGAAAGAAACAAAAACAAAGTTTTAGACAGTAATAGCAAACTATCAGGCTTGAAGCATTAAGCATAGTAATAAGATAGAGATTTCTAAGGTTCAAATAGAGACAAACCTTAAAACACCAATTTAAAAAGAACATAATTTCTCAATAAATAAAATATGTCAGAGGATCTGAATACATGAAGATATTAGCTAGATCTCAGGATAGTGCAAACAAACATTCAGCCAGAAAAGGATAACAAGGATGGATAACAGTTGTGATCATGAAGATGAGCAAACTGAGGTCAAAATTGTTAAGAGCCAAACTTACGCTCACACATCTCTCACCTTCTTCTTCTTTTAATTTGAGTTTAGACTTTTGGAAGTATGACAGCTTCTTAGAGGATCTGAATACATGGAGATGTTAGCTAGATCTCAGGATAGTGCAAACAAATATTCAGCCAGAAAAGGATATCAAAGGACAGATAACAGTTGTGATCATGAAGATGACCAAACTGAGGTCAAAATTGTCAAGAACCAAACTTACACTCTAAGTTTTCACTCATCTCCCACTTCTTCTAATTCGAGTTTAGACTTTCTGAAGTAGGACATGCTAAGTAGCTCTAAAAGGGCAGCCCCGGTGCACGAAGCTCCCACTGATGCGGGGTCCAGGGAAGGGGCGGACCACAAGGGCCTAAAGTACACAGCCTTACCTTGCATTTTACAAGAGGCTGTTTCCACGCCTTGAACCCGTGACCTCAAGGTCACACAATGACAACTTTTACCATTGCACCAAGGCTCTAAAAGGGGGACAAGGATGTGAACCACCTCACATCCTGCCTCCATATAATGCGTGTCTAGGTTTCTTATCACAGTTGAAAGGTTCGATAAGAATACAACTATCACTGATAAAATATTGGTAAAAATGGTAAAACAAAATTACTGCCATGTGAGTACGTGCTTGCAGCATTCCTCCACATGTCAAATGCAATCTGTAAAATGGAAGACAAATGAAATTGACCAGTTTCAATACCAAAACCATTGTCAAATTGTCAGCAGCACTGCAGGTCAGTTATCAAGTCATAATAAGGGTTAGTAACAACCATTAATTATCAACAATGAAAATTAGGAAGCCTAAACTTATCAACAATGAAAATTAGACTCAATAACTTTACTCTGAAAAAGCTCACCCCATGTAAAAGGAAATTACTTTGGCAGAGAAAATGATAGATTCCTTGTGTTTCATCACAAATTAGGTGACTTAGATAACCCAATTGCCTTAGAGTCAATGTTTGTCTCAATGACTTGGGCATTTAATCTAAATTTTGGAGATCAATAACCAATCTATTTCAAAAAGCTAATGTGGTTAAGGCCATGAGTAATGGATTTGATATAGTGAGATCCAGGGATTCTAAACCTCCTATGCCACACTTCTTAGAAGAGACACCCTAAATAATACTTTGAAGTCTCCTTAGAAGCATCTTTTCTACTAAACTAACCTCAAATTCGTAATTATAGACCAAAAGCATAGGTATGAAGAACTACTTATTTCTTTGGCAACTCAAATTCTAAGGTGTATTATTTCCTAGTTCACTCATTCTCCAGTTGCAAACAAATTTTTAGTCAAAATATTTCTTATTCTTGTATAGACACATCCAATACCCCTCCAAAGATGGAAACCAACCAAACATAAAATGTCTGATTTAAACATCTAATTTGATTTAAATGACAGAACGGCCCTAAGTCTAACATACTAATACAAACCAATGGGAAACAGTCAGTCTGCAACCAGGACCAAAAGCTATGATCTTATATTAAGCCATTATAGGGCATTGATAGTCCTATTGACTAAAACTCACATGTTAACATTTCTCAATGCACTATCTTAACATACGTCAAAAATATCTTCCACCATAATAAGTGAGCATTAGCATGCAAAGCAACATATACTGGGATTCAAAATAAAGAGCATCTCCAACTGTAAATGGCTATAGAGATGTCACTGAAAACTCACAAGCAGACCGCAAATTAAGCAACCTAAGATACAAGAAATAGCTACAGCTGATCATTAACCAAGATAGGTTCTCATGTAGAGAAGATAACTGCTTTTTTATTTCAGGTTTTGCACGAAATAAAACATGAAAGAATGCAGTATCTTCGCTGTTAGTAAACAAATTTTAAATTAAGGATCAACACAGAACACACCTTCACCCCTTGATTTTCAGCTGAGTTGGCCAAAGATGCACTAGTTGAATTTGCTGCTGCCACTGTTTTCTCAGATGATTTCTTCTTCCACGGCCAACTCCGCCGGTCCATCTTGACACTCTAGTCTGCAGCTCAAACCAACTAGAATACAAGAATTTAGTTCAGGCTTCCATTAAGAAGATGACGACCAATAAGAAGGCAAAGAAACACAACAAACAAACAATATGAGCAAAAAAATACAGTACTTGCATATGCTTATGCATACAGATGTATAAATATAGAGCTATCATGTCCATAGATGTGAGTATTATGTGTTTCTGTTTGTGCATCGGTCTGTGCCAGTTTATGCACACGTTTTGTGTTGTGGGGTTGTCTGTGTGTTGTTGATGTTGGGTGGGTGGGTGGGTGGAGGAGAACATGTAGCCTCCATAAGTTATACAAGTTCATGACCCACAATGAGCTAGCATTGATATGGAAGTAATGAACCTTGAACTGACTAGCAAACTATAAGAAAGACATAGAGTTATGTATATGTGTGTGTGTGGAGAGCATGCACGCACAGACACATTTATACAGTGAGCTTGTGTGTTTAAGCATTTGTGAACATATGAATTTATACAATCATATGTATGGCAGAGACAACAATGATTAATTTGTATTGGACATACCTTATAAGGCTGTATTTTCTATAATGTCCAGAATCCTAGATGTCACAAATTTAAAATTTATTTTGAGTCACATGCAGATGGTAATCCTTGCAGCATGAGAATGGCTGTTACTGCAAAGAATGCCAAATTTGAATGCCTGAAGTCAGGAATATAGAGAGAAATGTCTTTCTTTCACATAATTGTGTGTGTGTGTGAGTTTCACCAGATGGCAATTCTACAAATCTATCTCTGATCAGTTTTATACCTTGAAAAAAATAATTATGATGCACAGTTATGCTCATGCGATAACAACACCTGTACCATTGTAATTGATGTTATTTGATGAAAATGAAGGTTTTTCTTTTCTTGTTTTTGTCATAACAACACTTCAAAAGGTGTGGCCCACTTGGACCACTTTGTGAAGCCTTGTCAGGATTTGTTTCTGGGTTGGGGTAACAAAGGTGACTACTAGTACATTAGACAGAGAATAGAGAACAAGGATAAAGAACACCGTTACATTTTAGATACGACTTTAGCAAAATTTCTATTTGCTAATGCTAGGTAAACAAATCATCTAGAAAGCCAAGACAAAGTCACAATTTTAGAAACACCTAGTTCCTTCTTGATAACTAATCTGAATCTTCACCTCTGGTGAAGCCTATAATTTGGAAGCAGCAGCAATATAGTAGAAAGAAACTCAATCTATGAGGTCACTCTGAAGAAAGGAATGTAACTCAGAAAGAATAAGATAAAGGTCAGATATTGCTCAGAAAGAATGTGCCAGAGGATAATGTAATTACACAAAGGCAAAAAGTGAATTCCGATAATAATCGAAGCTGGTTCACAACATACAAGAGTAGGCGATTGTAGATTGCATGTGACATCAAGCATTTCTGAGACTCTCGAAACGACAACTATCAAGATCTAGTGAGATCTGCAGAAAGGAAATTTCACCGCAACTCAAACAACTAGGGGGAAAGCAAAGGAAAATGCAAACCCAGTGTATCTATAATTACAACAAAATACCTTAAAATTTGAGAAATCAAATATGTTCAGGATGAGCTCCCAAATTGAATAAAGAACAGGGTCAGAAAAGATCTCCACAGCAAGAAAATTACATGCCACAGGTTTCAATAATCCAATACCGGCAGATGTAAGACACTGGATAGAACAATTATGTATCAATTCTCGATCAGCAATGCTAAACAGAACACCCTCACTGTTAAAAGGGGGAGAATCCTGTGAATCAGATCGACAAGGATCTTCATCAACAAGAACATCAAAAGGTATCTCCAAGAGCAATTTCTCGTGCCAAAACCTGTGGCAAGCGAAGAAGCATCATAAAATTGACCCTCTCCCACCCGTATCCATGTCATCAAAATCTCAATCTAACCAACATTCACAGATACAAGTGAATGCATTGAATCTTCGTGATAGTCAAATGCAAACTCCAATCTTTCGTAGCTAGAAACTCCAACCTTCCACTTCAGCCATCAAAATCTCCACTTCTATACGCGATTGCAGCAATATCATCTAATTTCTTATCTAGAGAAAACTAAAACGAAGGAAAGGAGAGAAAAGGAGAATGAAAAGAATATCCTTTAAGCGCAAAATTTGGCAATCCAATACACCTCGAAAATGAACAAGCATTGAACTCAGAGCGTCTCAGTAGCGCAGTCAAAGAAGAGACTTGAACAGTCTAAAATACTGAAAACTAAAACACAATCAAGAAAAGATTCCAAAACTAGAACCGCCTTCTCCGCCCTACATTATCTCCCAAACCTAGGTATCGTCCAACAAATCAAGAAAACACAGAAAGAAGAGAGAAAAATCATCCAAATCAAACATCACATACACACACAGAGAAAGGAAAAAAGAAGAAGAAGAAAGAAGAAGCTTTTTTTATCAAAATAAACTAAAAAAGAGGCGAAAAAGAAGATCTCTGGAGATAGAATCACGTCTCACCTGAAGAAATGCTGGTCAAGATCTTGGAACTTGGGAAGAGATCTAAAGAGAAATCGTACTGCAGACGCAGAAAAAATGCAGGTATTTTTTGTTCTTCTGTCACCCTTTTCTTCAGTTGGAATGGAGTTTTCTCTTGGTGGTGGAGTTGAAACAGTAGAAAGCTTGTCTTCTTCTTCTTCTTCTTCTTCTTCTTCTTCTTCTTCTTGCAGAAGCTTGCTTTTATTATTCTCATACGACGGTGAGAGAATTTCAGCGGGAGAGAGAAGACAAGTTGCAGACCAAGAAAATGCATCAGCTTTAGGTGTCTACTTACTTTTAAGGCCAGACGCTCTCTCTCTCTCTCTCTCTCTCGCCCTCTTTTTTTTTCTCTTTCTGTTTTTCGAAAAAAAATAGAAAAAATATTACTTTTTCTTTTTATTATTTTGCCCGTAACTAAAATCCACGTGTAATCCACTCAAATGCCTGGAGGGCACACGGCAAATCCCCTATGTGCGGATATGTCCTTTTCCCTGCCATCGGAAATCAGAAATGGAGAATCGAAAGTTTGATATGGAAACCATGGCTCTCAACTCTCAAGATGCAACCCCGGTGGGGTCAATCTGTGATCCAAACCGTTCACCTTGTTGGTGGGCCACTTTGCATTGCGTATGATCCTTTGGATGATCGTAGGTTTTGCTACTTAGGATCATTTAGTGGAAGATGATTGGTTTGGACATTCATAGACTCATGCCATTTACTTTGGAGCCTCTTCAGAGCAGCACTTAATTTCTGCAGACAACATGCAATGTGGCCCTGCATTTCTCAGCCTTTGATTTGTGAACATTTCGGTGATGCCCCAAAAGCCCCGCATTTGGAAGGATCCAACTGGCAGATGGAGTTCAACCAAGGGATAAATCATTTGGATCATTAAACAGCTTGGGTCCACTTGCTTTATTCTTCCAATGGAAAATATGACCGTCCATCTAATACTCCAAACGAGGGGTGCGAATATCATTATTGGGCATGAAATTGCTCATTAAGGGACCAGCGATGAACCACACTGACAGCTAATCTTTTCCAATTGATTTAGCTTTGACATCACCAACCAAATTTCTGATTTATCCCTCGAATGCAGAATATTTACCGTTTACCCGGCATTACATTTGATGGTTAAGATCACTCCATAATAGCTGAGTGCTGCAATCTGTATGGGTCCACCAGAAGACGGTTAAGATGGCATCGCAGATCAATCACAGTCCACACAATTCACTTATTGTGGGCCACTGCTCGATCTTTGTCTCACCTTCATCAATATCAGATCTAGTTTTCAAAGCGGGACACACCAGATGAAATGGCATTTCCCGGCTTTTCTAAACGCCGTTCCCAAGTATGAAGTTGCAAGCATACAATTTGAACTCCATATGGTAAAATGATAAATGCACCCCTTCCTGGCCACTCCACCGGGGCGCGCCTTTATCAAAGTAGCAAAGCGCAAGGATCAACCCAAGGGCGTTTCCGTCATTACAACGAAGGCATCTTCTGTAGCCCAAGCATGGGATTCACCGAATTGTCCTTTTCATGAAATTCTCGAGGCTTCATTTTGATACGGACACTCCTTTTCTTAGACTGAGGCTATCCATCTAAGTGCTCTATTTCGGGCGTCTTTTTCTGATTAACTTAAAAATGACAGCAGCTTTTGCCTTTTCCAGAAAAGCACTTGTCCTTGGATACCTGAACGGCGAATTACGGAACAGCAAGGTAAGGGCAGTTCCGTCATTACAGAAAAAGCATGCTTGTTTTCCACATTTCCCTTCCCCTAAAAGCAGAGGAAGTCGGGCGCCACCTATGTTTATTTAGTTAAAGGATAATTGTGGGACGAAATGAGGGAAATGTCCTTCAGCTTTTCTCAAAATGACGAAACTGACGTCGAACTTATAACGGCCGCGCCTCTTCGATCGAGTGACGGAGGCTAGCTTGGACTTATGCCTCTTTTTTCGCACTACTTTCTGCAAATGGCCAAAAGCCTAGTTAATTATTGTACTAAACGGAATGTAGGGATCAAGGCTGTCCATTTCGTGGACCCCACGCGTACCAAAACATTTCCTTTGTCCGATTAACGGAATTTCTCCTTGCTAATTGTTTGTGGGTTAGCTGTATCTTTGCCATGCTTTTATAAACAGCCTAATTGCTTGAAATGATCTGGGCTGTCTATTGGTGGACCCGGATGAGTACGAAAATTTCAAAAATTGCAGTCTGACCAATATACTTTTCTTCCCTCGAATTATGCATTATTATCTCCAAATATCCGCTTCTTGTCATATTATACCGGAAAAAATGGGCCTAATTGTTCCCACATTGGTGTACTGATCTAGGCTGTCTTGCTAATCAGTGGGCTCCACCGTATTACTACAGAACAAAATTGGATTGTCTGATTAGCGGACTTTCTTTGTTGTCCATTTTTTGTCATCCTAATGGGTAACAAAAGTGGACCCCAGTGTCCTCCCATTAATGTATAGATGTAACTTCTTCGTCCTAATTAATTGTAGATTAACATCTTTATCCATTTTGTCAGCCACCAGAAAGTGGAATGGTTTGGCCCATGCATGGCCTATATGTGCACTACTGAGCAAGTGTAGGTGTTGATAGCAAGGGTGAGTTTCCATTTAAAGTCATCTGAGCAGTCGATTTTGGCAATGGCCGAGATAAAACGACAAAGTGACTGGGACCAACTGATGTCTTGATCATCATCTTGTTCTTTAACTATTAAGTGTTATAGCTTTATTTAGTATCAAAGTTTTTAAATATTTGCTCACCACTTCTATTTACATTCTTATTGAACTTTTCGTTGCTCTTTCCTCAATCCTTCTAATTAGTGTTGTTTCCAATTTTTCTCATCTTGTTACATATTGGTGCTATTCTTAAATTTCTTCTAATATTTTCACAACAACAAGGGAGTTTTTGAGAGAATAATCAAGATTTAATCATTTTTTGGTGCTGTTGCCAAAGTCATTGGATTCTTAGAACGCAACCAACTTCTAAGGGAAGAAAACAAGAACAGTTGGTGTGGTTATTCCTTTTCTCTGTCTTGCCAATAGCTCATTGTCCAGTATATAATTGCCCGACATGTCAAATAGAATAAGGCCCTGTGATTTGGTGGGATGCCACAAGCCAGGGAACACTCTTGGGTCCACAACAACTAGATGATCCAACCCTTGCAAATTTGCCATGTGAACGCAATCGAGTCCGCTCTTTCACCCACCTTCGAATTCGGCTAGCAAAAGGTAAACCGTTGAATATTACTGAACTTCATGTGGCGGATGAGATTTACATCAAGCAAGGGGACGTAACCATGCACGTTACGTTGCCGATGATCCAAAATTTGAACGGTCTTGATCGCAAATCTTAACTGAACGTGGGCCCAAAGGTTAAGCCTCAAGTTAGACGCTCAAGCACTTACTATTCGCAGTGGATAAAGATGGCATTTCGGATTTCTCAAGGGCTATTTTCGTCGACAGCCCCCACGGTCCAAGAAGAGAACAAAAATCTATCATCCCAAACCAATTCTCGCTGTTCATCATATTGGCCGGAAGGGCATCTTCGTAATTTGATGATCGAATTGCTTTTCAGAATATCCGAGTCACCAACAGGTGGGACCCAGTTTGGCAGATAGCAACTTATTTCTGAGCTGTTCCTGCGCAAGGGCCCACCAAAGGAGCGTTGGTGAGTTGGGCATGGATGGGTGCAGCCGGCAGGTGAAGAACGAGGACCAGCGCACACGACTGCCTCCAAAGAAGCGGCGACACGCATTGATACGTGGGCCCGCCCCGCTCCATATAGACCGTGCAACGCTTTTCGCAAGCTGCGGTGACCACAGCCGCTAGTTCTTGCCCAGGGGACACGCGTGGCCGTCGATACGGTTGTTTAAAACCAATTTATTAGCGAAGGGACAAAATTGAAGAACGTCGGCGAGGAGAAATTAGGTATAAATAAATTTCCACAATTAAAATACACGAAAATTGGGACCCACGTTATGGAAGATCCAGCCCATTCCTATAGTTTCTCCAGAATTAGTTATATTGTAGCCCGAAAATAACGCCAATTGGACGACTTTAGAACTAAGAAGAGAAGATCGTTGCTGAATCTGGAATATTGTTTATATTGATCGTTGGTGTTAGAGGAATCAAATGAACGGTTTGGATTAAGAAAAGTGGTTGCCACTTCGTTGGTAACTTCCAATAACTTTACTTGTAAAATCTTTAATTTGGTCTCCTACAGTGAATGGTGAAAGCCATGATTTTTACATAACATTTCTCATTAGCATAAATGCATGTAATCGGCATGAAATAAAGGTTACCTGCGCGTAAGTTTGATGAATTAGAGTGCAACAATGCTTTCCAGAGCGGTGATTCGAGGAGAAATCTCTCACTTGGGTGACTAAGGTTCGAGGCTATGCACAGTACATTATCTCTAATTTTCAAAAAGCTAAAAGACAAAAGAAGAAGAAGATAAATTAGGTAGCACCTAATTATTCCATTTGAGGAATGCAACCATATGGCGCGACCCCACTTTTGCATAAATTAGCCACTTTTGGTTAGCCGGGTGGGTGAGTCCAACCCATCGTCTGATCTCTCTAGCATGTCTAATACGCCGATTCTACCATCCTGAAAATCATCATTCTTCCCTTTTAATGCTGAATGAAGGGCATTTTTTTTGCAAAGTTCCTAGCCATATACATTTTCAGATGGCCATTCAATTTGATTTTGCAGTTTTATCAGACCAAGTTAATATAAAAAGTTAAAAAGATCAAAATGAATGGCTCAGATGAAGTAAATGTTGGCCCCTTCATTCATAAGTGGGATCGCCTCACGTTGATTGCGTGCTTACATTTTGGCTTAGAAGAGGTTTTCATTATAAAAAAAAAGACTTAAACAAAGTCATAAATAAGGCTTAATACAATCCTAATATACGTAAGCTGTCATTTTCCATCACTACATTTTCTGTGATTTAATTGGCTATCCGTAAGCATTAAAAACAATTACTCGTGAGATACGTATAAATATTAAAATCTAGTAAAAATTAAACAAATTTTAGTTTTTTAGATTTTTATGAGAAAAATATATTCAACCTAACAGAGGCACCATTTATTTACTCATAATTTTGGTATAAAAATTGTTGAAATTGCTTGTCGCGTCACCTAACATGCAAAGAGAAAGTTTGGCGATGTTCCTTAAACTGTAGCGTGACGTGGGTACGAGATTAAGGCAGTTCATCAACTGCCAGTGGAACAGCCCAACAATCATCCACATTTTTCTATCGGTTGTTTGTAGATGGATAACATAGATTTATCCTATTGGATGGTTAGGATCATCGATCAATGTTGTTTATATTAAAGGAGCCCATCAACAGCCCGATAGAATAATCAAAGGAAAGAGAAATACTATCATGACTGATTTTGGGTTTCCTCCTAAATGATCTGACCCGTTCATCTTATTTGGAATGCCTTAGATTGGTTAGACCCCCTGCATTCAAGACTGATGGAATGATGGATGATTTTTGCTATATAACTAAAATCATCCATCGATCTTGAATGTTGGGCGTAATGTTGGCGTCGTGTGACCTTGAAGTCACGATTTCAAAATATAGAAATAGCTTATTATAAAAATGTAAGATAAAGCTGCGTACTATAGATCTTTACAGAATGTCGCTTCTCTGGGTTTTGCATACGTGAGATTTTCATATATCTAGCCATCCTTTTTATTTTGAGTTTTTAAATAATGATAATTGAATTTTTAACCTAAAAGCCTAGTAACTAGAAGATTTAAATGGGCATGAATTTTGCAACACAAATTTAGAAAGGCTAAACAAGTTGAATGGGTCAAATTATCCAAAGGCGAAGCTGCATTTCTCTGGATTGATAATCAATGGATAAATAATTATACCCCTTTGTTAATCTAGGGGAGTTTATTTATAATTGGACGGTTAGGATCACGAATTAGTAGAGGTTACGAGTCAACATCATGCAGAATGTAAAATGATTGGAGGAGAGAGAAGATGAAGGGATAAAGAAGCTTCTCTCGCATGTGAAGAAATTCCATTTGACAGCTTGTCCGATGGCATCTCTTCCTTAAAGAAAGGGAAGATTGAGAGGGACTTAAATGGAAGGAATATTAGGAGAGCTGGAAACCTCCTTTCACGATTGTATTTATAGGGCTTTTTGATACCGACAGCCTTTTCAATTCGGGGAAGAGAATCCGCCTCGTTAAATCAAAGTGCGAAAAGGCTGGTGACGCGTCTCCCGTTCTTCGGGTTGAAAAAATGTTGAGGGTTTAGGCTTTTTGACATTTCCACCTCCTAATTGTGCCCGGGGTGGGTGGGAATGATTGCGACATAAGTTACTCAATTATTATATGCAGAGTCTGACCCATCAAAGTGTCTTCTGAGGCCTTCGCTTTCTTTGTACGAAAGCATTTAGGGTGGCGAATAAAATCACAAGGTGTCCTTTTTTACCAACTTCTCTCTCTCTCTCTCTCTCTCTCTCTCTCTCTCTCTCTCTCTCTCTCTCTCTCTTGATCCGAAAATCTCATCCGTTAGATCATATTTTGAAAGATTAAGACTATTCATAATGTTGGTCATAACTTGGATGGTTTGTGGTGTGAAAATCTCGTCCATTATATCTTTGTAAACACTCTTCTTTGAGTTACAAGATGGATGGGAACAAGTTTCACAGTTCATTTTTACAACTGAAAGCGAAAGCAAGATCTCTAGGATAATCTAAGGTTACCTTTCTTTTGAGTTGTAAAATGGACGGTAACGGGTTTCGCTGTTCATCTTCGCAACTGAAAGCAAGATACTTTAGGATGATCAAATGGATGAGATTTTTGGATCACGCTGATCTAGGTCAAAGCCAACATTGTGAATGGCCTTGGTCTTTCAAAATATAAACCCAAACAGATGCCTCTTTTTATTCCTCTCCTATCTCTTTTTAGCAAGAAAGTGAATAGTTTGCATGGTAGTACAAGCACAGCTCAAGTACATGTGGGGTCTAGATGGTTGATCATCCAAACTGACGATCTATTAGGTACATCCTAGTGACACTAGCCAACCCAACTTAACCCAAGACTATGGCTACATGTTAAATTAATACGAAGAATGGCTACAGGTTTTTGAACGTCCTGAATGGGCCATTAGAGAAGCCAAAAAGATATCCTTAGATGGACAATATAAACGAACCCCTATTGTGGGTCAGAATGTATTGAAGCTAGGAACTTTATGCAATGGTCCAACCAAGTTGTCACTATTAGAGATATAGATAATATTGACCCACTTCCTATCAACTTAAGTTTTTTAACGGAATCCTAAATGGTCATGAGTATTAGAGCTTTATTAACTGAAAGGTCATAAGTTCGAATCCTGAAACGTCTCATTCATCAAATCCATGTTCAAGAGTCCAAAAATGACCTTCCACGTGAGTAGTCCACTTCTTACTTTTAGGTCAAATGGTGAACTAACAATTGCCTCCCCCATTTGTAGCCTCTTTAAAGGTAATATTGATAAACCTGGATAAATTCATTAATTTTTAGGTGGAGTGGTAAACTAACAAGGTATTAGAGCTTTATTGACCGAAAGGTCATGAGTTTGAATCCTGAGACCTTCCATTCATTAAATCCATGTGCAAGAGCCTAAAAATGACCTTTTCATGCAAACACCCACTTCTTGTTTTTAAGTCGAACGATAAACTAATAGTTGCCTCCCCATTTGTACCTTCTTTGATAGTTATTAACAAACCTAGATAAATTCATTCATTTTTAGGTGGAACGGTAAACTAACACAATATTAGAGTTTTATTGACCGATAGGTCGTGAGTTCGAATCCTGAGACCTCTTATTCATCAAATTCATGTGTAAGAGCCCAAAAATGACCTTCCATGTGAGAGGCCCACTTCTTGCTTTTAGGTAGAATGGTAAACTAACAGTTGCCTCCCCCAGTTGTACCCTCTTTAATGGTTGTTTGATACCCTAGATAACTTCATTCATGGATAGTTATCCTATTCTCTAGTATTGGCAGCTCCAAACCATAAATCAAATTATTTAAGAATGAAAAGCCTATTGGAAGCTCAATCCAAAAATATAGCTGTAATAAGCAACTACACTTCCATCCAAAAACCATACTAACATCCCAAAACTATCAAAGAAGGAAGTGTGAGCCATCTCTAGCCTTTTGTCATACCTGTAGTTAATGTTCTTAAGCAAAAGGGAGAGCTTAGAATAAGGATAGGTTATACCTAAAATTGAAAGGGGGCACAATGTAGTGCCTTGGGACCATGATGGTAGGCCACTGTATGAAGCAGGTGGTGCACAGTCAGTGGCCATATTGGTCCTGAAAGACTCCTTTTTCCTCAGGTCTTTGTTTTTTTATAGGAGAGAGTTCTATTTTTTCCCATACTTTAAGGAGAAATACTTGCAGTCTTAAAATCACAGGATATAAACATCTTTTTCATGGAATTATATGTATTTGAGGCTTCTCTTGGAATTTGTTTTTGTCTTATTTGTTCATGTCTTCTTCTTCTCCTTTTTTTTTTTCCTGTTGAGAAAAGGTAAAATTTATTAGATAGGTGAGGAAAGCTAAAAAGATTGAGGGGATCACATACAACCAAAAACTTAGAATTAGCAAATAAATCCTAGGACTAATCAAGAGCCACTTATCCATTGGATTGTAAGATATTCTAATCCCATTCCTTATCTAGCCAAGGAGTAGGCTAGCTAGATCATTAGCGGATCAAGCTATGTGAGAAAATGAGACTTCAATCCCTCTAATTAAGTGCTTAGTTTTGTCTATGATATGCTAGCATCTGAATGGTGGAGACCCTTTCTTTTTCATCCATGAATTACATTGGATGAATCACCTTCTATAACCAATGGCTTTATTTGTTGTGAATTCCAAATTATGGCTCCCTACAAAATGGCTTTAATTTCAGCTTTATTTGAGTCCATCTATCCAATAGGCCTACCCCTATTGAAGTTTAATTTGAATACATCCAAAGGAGGAGGCTTTCAAGGCGACTTTAATTTTCCCATTATCTTGAAATTAAATTGAACTTAGGTTTGCCTATTGTTTGGGCTTATATTTATTATCCATGAAAACCTTCTCATCATCATCATCATCATCATCAAGACCTTATCCCAATTAGGGGTTGGCCACATGAAACTTAGTCCTCCAATCTTCTCTATTAAGTATCATGGCTTCATTTAGTCTCAAAGTTTTTAAATCTTTCCTCACCACTTCTATCTGCGTGCTTTTAGGCCTTCCCCTTGCCCTTTTAAAACCTTCTACTTACATTGTCTCACTCCTTCTACCTCGTTTTGTTTTTAGTCTCTTTTGGACATGTCCAAACCATCTAAGTCTAATCTCCCTCATCTTGTTACCTATTGGTGCCACTTCTAGATTTCCTCTAATATTTTCATTCCTAATTTTATCCTTTCTTGTCTTACCACTCATCCATCTCAACATCTTCATTTTTGTGATGCTCATCTTATGAGCATGATGTTCCTTAACTGCCCAACATTCTGATCCATAGAGCATGGCCTGCCTTATGGCCATCTTATAGAATTTTCCTTTTAGCTTGAGCGGCACCCGCTAATCACACAAAACTCTTCTTTTTCCTATTTATGTGGAATTCATTAAGTGGGAGGCTTACATGCAATTGGGTCCAAAAGGGTAAAGACAAGGATTGTTGGGGACTTCCATTTGGTCACAGAAGCAATTAGGCAGGAGGAAGGCAACAAATTTGATGTGGAAGTACTTTGACGTTTAAGCATATACATAGAGAGGCCAATTGGGTAGGAAATCTTTTAATGAAGGAGGCCTTTTAAATTTAGGGTCAGTGCATTAGGGGTTCTCTAATACTCCTTTCATTATGGATGTTCTAAGCAGTGATAGTATAGACCTAGATGCTAATAGAAAAGTTAATAGTTAATTGAGGATTTGTGTGTGTGTGTGTGTGTGTGTGTGTGTACAAGTGAAGAATTATAAAGCAAATTACTCACATACAATCTCACCCATGAACTCTCCTAAATCTAACACCCCACCAAAGGGGTAAGTAAGACTCGAATCTATGGCCAAGCATATTCGAGAGAGATGTCCAGTTATTTGTGACTAATTGTCTTGGCAAATAGTTTATTGAATTTAGAGGAATGATAGTAATATATATCTTGCACAAATACTACACAAAGTTAGTACAGTACACCCTACTTTTGCATCAAGGGCTTCCTTTTGATTGATGAGCTTTGTCCATTTGATTTCTTTGCATTCAAATATCTTGTATAAAAAGTATCTCGGAGATTGGATGATTTTAACATTTGAAAACTATGCTTAGTTATTATTTTTTACCACAAACCATTCTTTAAGAAATCAAAGACCAATCCTCACTGTTTTTGGTCCAATAGATATATGAATCCAAAGAAATTAGATGAAAAGGTCTGATCAACCAAAAGAGGGGCTCATCATTCAAAAGTAGGGTACACTAGCTACGCTAATTGGTGTAGTGTCACGCACTATACTATCAGTTTTTGTAATCGTTGGATGCACTCAGCTTTCTTGATTAATGAGTTTTTGCATTCAGCAAGAAAGAGTGCCTTATTTTATTTGGTAAGCTCATTGCAAATGCATGCCTTTCATTAAATATAATTGCTATACCTTGTCAAGTGAGTTTTTGTTGCACTTCATCCTTTTCAAAGGAAAAGTTGAACACATCGAGGAGTTCATTCGTTGTCTAGTTGATGCAGCATTTACATATTTACACAGTGTGTGTGTATGCCCGCATATGTGGTCATCTTCCTAGCCTTTGTCATTATATTTGTAGAATCAACAGCTTTAGTCTACCGAAAATGAAAGACTTAAAGCCATGAGCATCAAAGGAGAGGCAACAGAGTTAGAAAGACTTCGATCAACAAGTATGGGGTGCAAACGCCCTCTGCCACTGCCGGTCTCAGACAGCAAGCCATCTCCCTTAGAATATGCTTGGTGGCAGTTTCAGATTATGCGTTTTCCTTCGGGGAGGAGCAACGTCTAAGAAGCATGTGTTAGTGATTTGCTTTGTAATTCTTCGACATTGTACCTAAAAGCTTTAAAGAAACCAAAAGGAAAAGTATGCAACACCTTCTACGTATATTCTTTCTTTAGCCGCTCCACTAGATTTGTACTTATGCTTGGGCCACTACCATTCATCAACAAAGTGGTTGCTGACAGTGGGAATGATGACCTTCGGACCTTCTTGCCATATATGGGTGAAACCAGGCCTGATTTTCGCCCTGCTCTCGTTGATCTTTCACCCTTTTTGCTCTGCAACCCACTGAAATCATGCTCCGTCATGATGCAATATGGCTGCGTGACTTGCAGGACTATTCGATTACTAGCTGGTTTCTTGTTTTTTGCTTTTGGTCTGTGGCAAAGAACCACTAGATTGTGCATTTCTGTATGCATAAATGTAGTAAATTTATCCTGAAGTGTCGAAAGTTACGTCGGTTTTTTACTTAGAAACGTTCTGAAAGTGCAATGCATCCAATAGATAGTTGATAACGACAACAAGAAGAAAGAACCAAGAGTGGAAGTTTGATGATTATAAAGTAGCAGGTTCTGTAGAATTTTCAGCAGGTGATGAGAAGGGGCCATTATTCTATGCATTGAACTGAATTCTGTGGTGGACCTCAGCCACCGCAGAATTCAATTCGATCTTGATCTTGATTAACAGCCTTAAAAAGTTTGATAGTAGGCAACTTATGTGTAGACCCTGCCTAGCCGGGACCTCTAGACACAAGCTTGCAATCACCAAGGAAGATTCTGGCATAGGTTTAAACGATGGATACAGTCCACCTACATCATATAGAGTTTTGATGAGATTTCAATCTGACATGCCAACAAGAGCCTCTGAGAGTTTGGGAGGTCCAGTCCTATCTTAGCCCAAGGTCCACTATGACAAACACATATCATCCTTACCATTTATTATAAGATCAAGCAAGCTTAACCTCAATTAAGCGGTATCTATATTTGAAAACAATTGAATTTTTTTAGAAATACCTAATAAAGTTGGCTCAAAGAAACATTAATACTTTTATCAATATAAATAAATAGAAGAAAAGAAGAGAGTGAAAGAAATTATTCGAAAAATTATGAGAACCATGAGAGAGGAAATGAGGAAGAAAGATTAGAGGAAAAACAAGACATGTTAAAGAAAAATACTTTTAAGGGGACTACTTATTTAACTAATAAAATAATGTAATATAAAAGTTATTTTATATTTAGAAGTAATTGGGGAGAGAGAGAGAGAGAGAGAGAGAGAGAGAGAGAGAGAGAGTAATTATATCATGCAACTGATCTAGAGAGAGTAATTATATCATGCAACTGATCTCTTCACATCTGCATCATAGGCATCCTTAAAAGTGGGTGGTGGGCTTACTTTTCCAAGTTTTTTTTTGGGATCTAGCTTGTTCATCTGATTTGTCTCTTCATAGATAGTTGGATGTTTTAAAGTAAAAAAATAGACTATATAGCAGAGAGAGAGAGAGAGAGAGAGAGAGAGAGAGAGAGTAGATAAATTATTCAATTAGAATGAGAAAGTGATATTTCATTAGCCCCCTACTAATGCTTTTGAAACCAATAACTCTAGATGATCTAGATTTATGAAGGTCCAAAGTTGTACACTATGATTCCTTTGAGTTAGCTATTATATGATCATAAATTCCCATCCATTGAATAATCTTAACTACTGTTTTCTTGAGTTGTAAAATGGATGATCAAAAGTTTCTTTGTATATTTTATATCTAAAAACAGCAAGAGCTAGGACCATCCAATGGTTGAAAATTTTGGAGCATGGCCCAACTAATTCAAGGCTTGCAAAATTGTGAATGACTCTAATCTTCATAAATATGAGCCTAACCTAGAGTTTTAGCCATCCAAAGGATTAATAGGGGCCAATAAATAAAAAATTAGAGCCAATTACGTCACTTCCCTACATAGAAATGTCATTTGGCTTAAAAAGAAAGAATATATAAATTAAGTTCTTTCTAGAGCCCCATTCATCCAACTCATCACATAAGATAAAATAAAAGTAACTAAAAATTTAAAATATACTTATGTGGAGCAAGGAAAAATAGAATTCAAGTATTCAAAGAAAATGTCATTAGCTTAATATAGAATAGATATGGTGTGTACTTGTGTAAAGTTGATCCAAACATTATATACTGTTGAAAGTACATGTGGGGCCCAATGGTTTGGTGATTAAAATGATTCATCCTTGTGCTCCATGTTAGATAGGCCATGAACCAAAATTTCTCCATAGGGTGATTGTGACTACTATTACTAGGTTAAATAATAGCACAAAAGCCAATATAGCACAGTGGTTATGCTATGGTACCTCTCCCATGAGTAGGTCACAGTATGTGAGATATTTGCACTTTGAGAGGAGTGAGTCTTGAAGATATTTATGAAAAGGTTGCATTATTAAGACTTATTGGGTGTGTGAGTTACTAGTTTAAAAAAGAAAAAAAAAAAAAAAGAAGCAATAAAATTTACTTTGATTAATTCTAAGGTTTAAGAAATAGGATCACCTGATGTGTGAGATTTTTGAGGCATCCTATCTTTGATCCATAAATTAATAGGGATCGGCAAAGGCTGGGCTTAAATGTGACTTGATCAAGGAGTTAAATCCTTTGGCATGGCTTGCAGTGATACTGTCCATTTTAAAAATTACAGACGCAGTGGCGACGATCATACAATGGATGAGATTTTCAGTGACAGCTCATCTACGCGCATATATGATTGTTAATAGTCCGGGTCTCTTGAAAGGTAGGCCTGATCGAAGTTTAGCTTGCCATGGAAGGGATGATGTGAAGCCTATTGAAAAGGGATGTGGAGATATTAGGTGCCTAAACAAATTGATGGACTAAAATTTTTGCCACTAGGTGAAGAAAAAGCTCTGTTAGTAAATAAATGAATGATAAAAAATAGTGAGATTATTAAATGCAATGTATGAAAACTTTCTCTTTGTATTTCTTTTATTTATCACGAGCAAATAATTGCAAAACAAATCATTCATGCACTTCTAAATTTTATTCCCAACCAAAGAAAAAGAAACTACCTGAACCTACAACCAAGCAAATGTGAGGGACACAGAATTCTAACACAACTAAGATAGAAAAAGGCACTGGTTAGAAGAAGTCAATTAATGCAAGTAAAAGGTTCTAAAAGGGCAAGGGGAAGGTCCAAAAGAATGTCGATAGAAGTGGTGAGAAAAAATTTAAAACCTTTGGGGCTAAATGAAGCCATAGTATTTCATAGGAGGGAATGGAAGAACAAAATTCTTTTGGCCAACCCCTAATTGAGATGAAGTCTTGATAACGAGGATGACGAGTATGTTCATTAATCTCATTGTTTGCATTTCTTCTTACTCTTGTTGAGTATAGGGTTTAGTTTTTGGATCTAATGCTAAGTGATCTGTTTCTTCCACTTTATGCTTTCTATTTCTGTCTAACATATTTTCATCATCACTTTGATCGTTGTTACTTAAAACACTTGGTGTGACTTCTGAAACAAAGCTTGCTTAATCTGTCGTATCAAATTGGAAAAAAAAAAATTTGATAATTAAACTTTTCTATTAATTTTTCATTTTATAGATACAAGTGTTGTATCTTGCAGAGTAATTTATTTCATTAGTTTACTTTTCTTCACATAGCGCTCTTTCCAATGTTTTATGATATGTTGAGTGTTTGTGTGTGTGACATGCTAAGAAAAATATGAGATGATATTGAGTTGAAAAATAACGAGGGTCCAAATTAACAAATCCGCTGGGCAGACTTACCACCCTTTCCAGAAACGGGAAACATGTAACAATTTTATTCTAAGGGAATGCAAAGAAAAAGGATAATCTTTCACCGAACCCTTTTAATATAGTGGCCCAAGTAGTTTTTTACCTAGGTGATCAAGGTTAAGGCTGTGCATGAATGTATATGCCTCTACCATTCCCGAAAAGAAGAAGAAGGACAATCTAATTGGTGGTGATTTGGATTTCTGTTACTTTCTTACATGTCCAGAGGTTTATATGGTAGATCCTTCTTGTCCTTAGGTTTATATATGGATCTCTTAATTTGCTCAAGTAGTTCCATTAGGTTATCATATGTTCTACAACTTTGTGTTCTCTTCGTGTCCAGAAACGAAACCATAAGAAAGATACTAGAAGGACAAAATGAATTTTCTATTCCCATCTCTATGCAAGTTAAGACTTGGCGAAGCATTCATGGAAAATGAAAATTTTGTTAAGAATTGGTAACAACGCCAAATTGATTTTGATTTCCAGAGGAATATGTTCCTCCTTTCTTTAGAGATATAGGCTAGCTCTTCAACTTGGGCAAGAGTCAAGCTGTAAAGGCTACTCACTGGCTATCTAAGAGAACCACAAAGGGCTTTGGAATGTCGAAATCTAATCTTGCTTGGAATCTCAAACATACAAAGTCAAGTAAGAATCAACAAAGAAGTTCATGATCTATTGTATTCTGGGGGAATGTATATAGCGATTTAGGTTATGTGCAAGAAGAAAGGTAACTTGCATACCTTGGAATACAATGATACATGAGTCAGAAATAAACATAATTAGTAAGTGGATAAGCGCAAATGGTACTCTCCAACAAGGCCCCTCAGGTGGAATACATTATCCGTGAAAATGACATTCAACGCAATTGAATCACCTGTGTGTGAGAGAGAAAAAAGAGGACATTCTCATACATCCACAATTCATAGAAGAACCAAGATTCCCACTAAATTAGAGTGACAGATTAAAGAAGGTGAAGTATAATATTACTTCAAGGTTTAGAGAAAGGAAATACAAAGAGGAGACACGAGGAAGACAAAGAAGAGAGAAGTTAAGGGGGCCGATTGGCTCCTGTGGGTGAAATGAGTATCCTCAAATTTATAGCATGCTGCCGAGAAAACTGTTGTGATAAAATATACATAATTTTGTCCAAAGTGTTTGCCAAGTGCCAACCAGCTGTTTCCGGCTTGTTGATCCACCATATTGTAAATTTAGAATGTCCTTCACTGATCAAGTGGCAACCTTTAAACCTATCAGCAATGAGAAATCCTATTTAACGGGCAGTGATTTTAACTACTATAGTGTCTTTGCTTCCAACTGCGTCAAGAAATTCAATTAGAACTTCCCCATTATGTTATCAAATATTTCCACCAATGCCAGCAGCCGCTCATTCACTTCTACTTGATCCGTCAAAGTCTAGTTTAATGGCTCCATAATGTGGTCAGCAGCGTGATAACAATTAAAAGGAAAGTACAATTACACTTGACTTGGAGAGCGAGAGATTGGGTGGAGTGTTCTGGCCAACCTGCATCCGACCCATCAAAACATTCTCCCAACCCTATAGCCTGCCCTATCATTGATTATTGATTACGAAAACATTACGGGTCTGGTCCACTTTCTTCCTCAAAATCCAAAACTCTACATTTAACTGTTGCATGTCAGTGTGGGATGGGTGGGCTGTTGGGTAAACCCAACCCATTTAACTGTTGCATAGTGGGGAAGGACGAAAACTTAGCTATTGAATCCATTTAACTATTTAAGACAACAGTTTATCAAATGATAACTATAAAAAAGCCCAGTAGCTCAAAGCTTTGGTGAAAAAAGGCTACCCTAGGTAGTAGGTTCAAGGTCGGCATCAGTGTGAGAGTGATTTCCTTTATAATTCTTTGCTAGTAATGAAAAAGAAAAACTACTATGTCATCTATAAAATGCAAGCCCACTGATTGGTTGGTGCACCGTGCTTGATCATGTACATAAATTACATGTGGGTTTCGAAGTCAGCTAATAAATGGATTATCTCATAGCCTCCATGTACAAGTAGATAAAAGAAGCTAAAAGAGGGTCTATAAAAGAAGCTAAAAGAGGGTCTAATGTGTTCACTGACTGCCTGCGGGAAATAAAATTGCCTTATATATTGCCTTTTGTTCTGGTTATCAAAAGAAACATTGGCTTTTGTTCGTTTTGGTTGTGTTTGTGCAGGTGTTTGCGTGGTAGAGTGATTATTGCTTGGGGAATGCCACAACTTACCAACTATCGGTTCGTCAGCAAACTTGTATGTTTCCAATATAAAATATTACATGCTTAACATGGGCATAACAACACTTCTTCATTTCTAAAATACTTACAGCTGAAAAAACTGTAGTAAGTTAACTAAGCACCTGATTAGAAGAAAGAGACCAAGTCATACTGCATGTAAGAATTCAGGCAGGAAGGAGCACGACACCTTTCATCGACTCTGCCCTCAGGGCTTCAACATCCACCTCAAGTGGTAGCTGCGGAAGCCCTTGAGGTAGAGTAGATGCCTGATGCCTTGGTAGAAGGGTAAATCTCCCGTTTGGTTTACATCTGCATGCTATTCTCACCACAAGTCAACTGCTTATATAGACCTATACATGTGGGGACTTTGACAACTATGGCGATTCTTCTAGTACACGGATGATAAAGAATAAGTTCCTCTTGTTTGCCAATTGGTCTCTTTCGTAACAAGTGATTGTTTTAAAGGTTACATCTTATAGTTTGATTATAACTCTGCCAATGCCGGTCCCAAGCCCAGATAAAAAAGGAGGAGGGTCTTGCGTCAGGTGCCAGGTGCCAGTCGGCAAGGGGAAAGTTGAAGATGATTCTATTATTTCCTTCTTACAAATGAATATGCATTAGTATATTAGTTTGTGAGGAAGAAATGAAAATCATCTTCAGCTTCTTAAAAGATGGCAACCCTTGTGTCAGGTAGCCAGCCGACAAGGGAGAAGTTGAAGATGATTCTATTATTTCTTTCTTACAAATAAATATGCATTTGTATATTAGTTTGTGAGGAAGAAATGAAAATCATCTTTAGCTTCTTAAAATATGGCCACCCTTGCGTTAGGTAGCCAGCTGGCAAGGGTGAAGCTGAAGATGATTTTAATGATTTTAATGAAAATCATCTTCAGCTTTTAAAAACTATGGCAACCCCAACATGACATGAATCGAAAACTGAAATTAGCTCAAGCTAGGGCGTTCCCCATAAGCGACGCGCTGCATTGGATCCTGGATGCGGTGAAAAATAGGCAAGGGTTGCTAGGGCGTTCTCCCAGAAGCAACGTGCTACATCAGATCTCGGGTGTAGTGAAAAATGGGCAAGGGCTGTTAGAGCGTCCCCTCGGAAGTGACGTGCTGCATCATAACCCAGGTGCAGTGAAAAGTGGACATGGGTTCATACCATAGAGGTCGAGAAAGGGACATTAAATAGGGTATCTCCAAAACATAAGATTCGCATCGCTACATGAAATATAGGGACACTGACAGGTAAGAGTTTAGAGTTAGTAGACACAATGAAACGTAGGAGAGTTAACATCGCTTGTATCCAAGAAACCAAGTGGAAAGGGGCTAAAGCTAGAGAAATAGATAGGTATAAATTATGGTACGTTGGAAAGGAAAATAATAGAAATGACGTAGGAATAATAGTGGATAAGGAATTAAAGGATAAAGTTGTGGACGTTAAAAGAATCAGTAATAGAATTATAATAATAAAAATGATTCTGAGAGAGCAGATTATAAATATTATAAGTGCATATGCACCACAAGTAGGGTTACAAAGATATAATTAAGAGACAGTTTTGGGAAGATATGGAGGGAGTTATGCAAGAAATTCCCAACACTGAGGGGATATTTATAGAAGCAGACTTAAATGGCCATGTAGGAAAAGATAAGGAAGGATATGATAGAATACACGGAGGGTATGGTATAGGTGAACGAAACGAGATGGGGGAGAATATCCTCGATTTTGCTTTGTCATATAACCTATCCATTGCAAATACACTCTTTAAGAAGAGGGATGAACACTTAATAACCTTTAAAAGTGGACTTCATAAAAGCCAAATAGACTTTTTTCTACTTAGGAATAATGAACGATCTATATGTAAGGATTGTAAGGTGATACCCAGTGAGAGTTTAACCTCACAACATAGGTTAATGGTCATGGATATTCATATTAAAAGATGGAGTAAAAGAACTAAAGTTAATACACATCCAAAAACTAAGTGGTGGAACTTAAAAGGAGAGAAAATAACCTCATTCAAAAATAAGTTGATGGTAGAAGAAAATTGGAACTATGAAACAGAAGTAAATACCATGTGGACTAATATGGCTGAGTCCATTAAGAAAGTGGCAAAAGATGTCTTAGGAGTATCTAAAGGTAAAAAGCTATTAGCAAAGGAAATATGGTGGTGGAATGAAACAGTGCAAAAAGCTATTAAAGAAAAACGAATGCATTTTAAAGCATGACAGAAGATTAGAAATAATGAAAACTATGAACAATATAAGAATGCTAAAAACGTTGCTAAGAGAATAGTAAGTGAGGCAAAACATAAAGCATATGATGAGCTCTATAATAAACTAGGAACAAGAGAAGGTGAGAAAGATGTGTTTAAACTTGCAAAAGTAAGAGAACAGAAGGGTAAGGACTTAGAGCATGCTAGGTGCATTAGAAGCGATGATCAAAGGGTATTAGTCAAAGATAATGAGATCAAACAAAGGTGGGAAATATACTTTCAAAAATTGTTAAATGACAATGGCCCTGAGAATATAGGGATTGAAAATACTATGAATTTGAATAACATTAGATATTATAGATATGAACGTAGGATTAGAATGCTTGAAGTAAAAGAGGCCTTGAGAAAGATGAAATCAGGAAAGGCCATGGGGCCTGATGGTATACCAATAGAGGTTTAGAAGCATATGGGAGATGGTGGGGTAGTTTGGTTGACTAAGTTGTTTAACAAGATTATAAAATCAAAGAAAATGCCTGATGAGTGGAGGAAAAGCTCTATTGTACCAATCTATAATAATAAAGGAGACATTCGGAGTTGCACTAATTATCGAGGGATCAAACTTATAAGCCACACCATGAAACTTTTTGAAAGAGTGATTGAGAAGAGGCTACGACATGAAACAAGTGTATCGGAGAATCAGTTTGGTTTCATGCCTGGGAGGTCTACCATGAAAGCTATTTTCTTACTAAGACAATTAGTAGAGAAATATAGGGAGAGGAGAAAAGACCTACACATGGTCTTTATTGACTTAGAGAAAGCTTATGATAGAGTCCCTAGAGAGTTAATATGGAGGGTGTTGGGTGTTAAAGGGGTTTCTCAGGGGTATATAGACATAATTAAAGATATGTATGAGGGAGCAGTAATAAATGTTAAGACCATTAGTGGCGTGACTGGTGATTTTCCTGTCACTGTCGGATTGCAGCAAGGATCGGCATTGAGTCCATACCTTTTCACATTAGTTATGGATGAGTTAACAAAACATCTGCATGAGGAGATTCCCTAGTGCATGCTATTTGCAGACGATAAAGTCCTACTTGATGAGACAAGGGAGGGTGTAAACATAAAGCTAGAGTTATAGAGAGAAGCATTAGAATCGAAAGGATTTAAAATTAGCCAAACTAAGACAGAATATATGGAATGTAATTTTAGTAAGGAGAGTAGGAGTGGAGTACCAGTCAAGATTGATAACCAAGAGGTCCCCATGAGAGACCACTTCCGATACTTAGGATCATTGATCCATGAGAGTGGAGAGATTGAGAGGAAGGTTGCCCAGAGAATCCAAGCGGGCTGGAACAAATGGAGATGTGCATCAGGTGTTTTATGTGATCGGCGGGTGTCACTCAAACTAAAGGAAAAATTCTATAGGATGGCTATTAGGCCGACTATGCTCTATGGATCAGAGTGTTGGGCAGTTAAGGAACATCATACTCATAGGCTGAGTGTCGCAGAAATGAGGATGTTGAGATGGATGAGTGGTAAGACAAGAAAGGATAGAATTAGAAATGAAAATATTAGAGGAAATTTAGGGATAGTGCCAATAGGTAACAAGATGAGGGAGATTAGACTTAAATGGTTTGGACATGTTCAAAGGAGGCCACCAACGGCACCAGTTAGAAGGAGTGAGGCAATACAAGTTGAAGGTTCTAAAAGGGCAAGGGGAAGGCCCAAAAGAACGTGGATAGAAGTGGTGAGGAAAGATTTAAAAACTTTGGGACTAAATGAAACCATGGTACTTAATAGAGTGGAATGGAGGAATAAGATTCATGTGGCTGACCCCTAATTGGGATAAGGTCTCGATGATGATGATGATGATGATGATGATGATGATGATCTTATAGTTTGATTATGTGCACCTGATGAGTCTTCAAATGACCCTTTAATGATGATTACAACGTAAATATGAGCCGTCGAAAAAAAGAAGACTAAAAACTGAAATAAATTGGATAAATAAGAGATTCTAATTCTGTTCTCTGATGATAAGTTTCAGAAGAAAGCCAACTATTTCAGGTGCGCAATTGCTATTTATAATGGCTAGATTTTATTCCTTGGTAAGCTAGCTCTTAAGGATGTGCAAGAGTCATCCAATTGGTGTTAGATTTTTCAAATTAAACTATGTTATGGCTTACATTGCCACTGTTTGTACTTAGAGAATAAAGTGATTGAAGTAACATATTCCTATTAATCCTAGTTATAATAGAGACATCATGTGGGAGTATTTTATCTCAAGTTTCTAAAAGTCTGCTTTTACACAGTTACTTGGTTGATAGTATGTATATAAAGAAAAAAGCTTTTAGGGTAAGCCCTAGACATGCAAGGAAATCGAAGCTGTCCCATCATCCATTTCACAAGGATTTGCTAAAAGGCTAGAAGCTTTTCTCCATCAAAACATGAAAATTAAAAATTTAAGTTTGATATCAACATCCTAAGATGGTAGTTAATTTGATTTTTCTGATATTAAGTGAAATAAATGAGTTTTTACTTTCAAATGACAAACCCAAGCCACTCTCACTTGATCTATTACCCAATGTCAAGTGAGGTGTTGCCTTGGTAAGCTGTTCTATATGCACGATCAAAAGAGAAAAGACATCTTTTATTTACTGGAAATGCTTTCACATTTGAATCATAGGACGTTATTGTTAAACAAGTGTTAGATTGAGATTATGAAAAGGACCAATCGAAAAAGTGGAAGAATTTATTCTTATGATATCCATCAGAAGCAATAATGTTCAAAGATTAAGGTCCCACTCTCCACATTGGAGTAGACTATGTAAGCAGTTGACTTGCACTGAAGACAACAATGTGCATGAAAGGCTACTTAGAGAGATTGTTCTGTATAGCATGGCATCTAAACATCCACTCTCCCCAAGGGCTTCCGCAGCTACTCTTGAGGTGGACGTGGAAGTCCTCAGAGGTGAGTGCATGGGAGTTGGGTTGACACTCTTTCTTTTCCTCACTTTTGTATCCATTTTGACTTGGTCATTTATTCCTTCTTCCATTCTATCAGATGCTTTATCAGCCACCTAATAAGTGAATGTAGCAGAATTGAGCCATCCTAATTAGATGGAGAGGCCTGGCCTTTCTTTTCTCAGTCTTCTGCCATCGTTCGACTGTGTTTTTCCTTCTACTTTGGGGATGGGGGGTGGGGTTGAGTTATGGGTCGAAAATGTAGTTGCCAAAGGGCGATATCACTTGAAACACACTGTTGCGTTCTTACCTAACACGCACATTTTGGGGCGCATATGTGTTCTATGGACACAATCCAATCTAGTAATCAAACAGATGACCACAATCCCACTATTGTAGTTGATTTTACCTTCCTTCTTCCTACAATTGAGAAAGGAACAAACCATTTAACCAAATCATTAGCAAAATGAAAATATTTCTCTTCCATGACTCCCTTATTGTACATTAATTAAATTATATCTAGGAAAAGTAGATACAAGCGGCAGGGGAGAGATGCAAGGGTCAGAGCAGAATTTCATTTTGTCGTCTTTTCTTGCTTTGAACAATAACCAAGTAGACACCTCTTCAGGGAGCCTTGAGATGTTACACTGCTGACCAATTGCCAATCTCTTCACTATATGTGTGGCTGATCAACTACTTCTCTCATAAGGTTCTGTCTCAAATTTTTTAGCACCATCTGATCAATTACTTCTCCCTGGCCTACTTCATTCGTAAAATTTGATTCATCCCTTTGATCCTTCCAACCCCAAGACCAATTTTCTCTTCAGGTTTCAAACTTTGGCCCAAACTACCAGATGAAAGTTTATGTGAGGCAGTTCTTTGCTATTTTCAACTAGTCATAGTAAAATATGACTCAATGTCCTATTCTCTGTACTTAAGTTTGTGGACAACCTATCTGGTGACGATCTCTATGATTCAAGACATAGTTAGATCATTTTTAAAGGACAGGTGACATGCAATTGCCTATTTTTGAAAATTTATTTTCTCCAGCTGATAAAAAACTTAAAACCATTCAAACACGTGGTATTTCAGAGACTAATGAACCAATGGTACAAATGGCAAATATCTTAGCATAAAGCCGTCTAGCATACTTGGTGGAAGACAACATGGCGTCTCTCCTTGTAACACTTGGTCAAGGTTTGAGGTGGCACTTTTCCTCTTGTTGGGGAAATTTCAAGTAGATTTAAGAATTAGGATAATATATTATAGGTAGTTTGCTTCATAATTCTTCATTGGAAAAAAATAAATGGCAAATATTTTAGGGAAATGAGATAAAGTGGTGGGTTCAATTTTTAGTTTTGTATTCTTTTAGAAGGGGAGCCTTAGCGCAACAGTAAAAGTTGTCGTCATCTGACCTTGAGGTTACAGGTTCAAGGCGTGGAATTAGCCTCTTGCAAAAATGCAAGGTAAGGCTGCCTACTTTAGGCCATTGTGGCCCACCCCTTTCCCAGACCCCGCATAGGAGGGAGCTTCGTGCACTAGGGCTGCCCCTTTTATTCTTTAAGAATATAGGTAAAATAGATTGAAATATACAATATCCATTTAAAATTTGTGGATATCCATTTAAAATCTACTTATTTGGATTGAAGAAATGATACATGTTTAAAAAATATATTGAAAGTATCTGATCAATTAAATCCAAGAGGAGCAAAGATTTTTTTGCACATATCCCTTTAAAGGGACAAACTTCGTGTGATGCCCCGGATTTTCCAAATCCTTTTTCATATGTATACGAAAATAATAATAGTTTATTGATAGAAAATAGATGGGATCCCATAATTTAAAACTCATAATTTAAAACTTTTCACGGCGTCAAGAAAAATATTAAAGAAGAAAACCCCAAGGGTCATTTCACCTCAAGAACTACACTGAAGAAACAGAACCAAAAGTAAACCTTCTGAGCATGCTCACAATTTAAAATCATGATGAAATTTTACAACTATAAAGATACATGATAGTGAAAGTTCCAAAGCTCTAGGGTTTGTCAAAGATCACCACGTCATCCACGTATAAGCATATGCATACTATACAGTGATAGGGGTCTAATCTATCAATATGTACAATGACTAAGTAGAATTCCAAATATCCAATACCAGTCCGACAAATGTACACTACTCTGTCTCTGAATTTGACACTATCTGATCCTCAAGCCCCCGTCCAGCTCCACTCTAGTCCACCTGCTTCCCTTTCTGACTGTCGCGCTCTGATTATGAGGCATTGCAAAACAAAGCAATATCTCAACAAACCATGCTTGTGTAGGTGATATACATTCAAAGTAAACTCAATAAAATAAAATAAAAATCACATGGCGCAAGGCATAAAGATCGTAAGATGATCAAACATATATATATATATATATATAAAGCCTTAAATTACATGATGAAGGACAAACTACGTCCACGAAATAAATAAGGTATCATCAATCATAATATCAGGACATGCACAATCTAAGAAAATCTAGAAACACATGAATGCATGTCAAAAGTATCGAACATTATATACAGTCAAGCCCTATGAGTGTCTCAAGTACACTCACGGCAATGTGAGGTCAGCTCTTTGTACCATCCGCTTTCACCCTTTCACCCTTGCATCCTTACAAGCACTCACCGAAATGGCGCGTTCCACTTTCGCTTTCACCCTTGCACCCTCACGGGCACTCAAGCATTTAGGCACTCACAAAAAGTCGCGATGCACGCCCGCTTTCACCCTTTCACCCTCATGGGCACTTAGGCATTCAGAAGGCGAAGAAATGCATCCTACCACAGGATCAATAGTCTCAAACATCAAGATAGAGCGACTCCCACATGTCAAAAATACCAATAATCAAATGAATATCACGAAATATATCAGAAACAATGCATGCAATAACCACCCAAAAGATAGCACACACATGAGAAACAACATGCTGAAATTAATCTCATGCATATGATAAGGCATAAATCATATGCCTCAAAATTCAAATCACCAAGTCATCATTTGAGAATCACGAAAAAAATGTGAATGAAATCACCTACCTCGATATTGCAATATCCCAAACAAAGGCATAAACGATATCAAGGTGTCTGCCCTGATGTACCTGTCACGCCATAAATCCTTATTAATTGTTAGGCCCCTTATTTTCTCCATGATCCCTAAATCGGCTATTTCGTTTAGTAAACCATAGTTATCTTTGTGATCGCGTGTCAATCTAATGGTCTGATCATTCTTTGATCAACACCTCTCAAGGGACTGCTCAGATCAATTATTAGGATCATTGTTTCTTGAAAATTCAATAGGGCATGTTCTTCTAATCTCATAATCATTTCATGTTTAACGTATACAACCAAAATCTAAAGCTTGATCATTCATTAATCGGCTTAATCTAAGTTATTGAATAGTGCTTAGTAGTTTAGCTATTAAAAAGCTGCTTCAAACTATATTTTTATCTTAAATCTAGGTCCGCCTTGTTGAGACGATCACAACTTCTCTTTTGGATCGTGATTTGGACCTCTGTAGCTCCTAAAATCATGTTTTTTATGAATAAAGGGTTAAAAACCAGAAAAAGGGCCCGCAGCACGTGTGGCACACTCCGTCTGCACGCGTGTGTACTGCACAGATCTGTGGAAGTGCATGTGTTTGGAACTAGTGCACATAGCTCGTGCGTCTGTAGACGTGCTCTGTGCATGGGGTGAAAACAGCGCGCGTGGTGCGCGTTCCTGCGGCACCGCATGGCACGCGCGAGTCGCACCACGTGCCCTGCGCATGGCGCCTGCTCATTGTGCCACGTGGCGCTCCCAGGCCCACTCATTTTTTTTCCCACATGGTGCATGCATGTTGCACGTCTTGTGCGTGCGTCCTCAACCTGGTGCGGGTTGCCATTGCTCGGAACGACGACTTGACTGGTTCGCCATCGTTGGCGACCCCAGCAGCTCCATTTTTTACAATTTTCACACATGTGTCCAGTTTTTCGCTTACATTTCATTTTCACCCTCCATTTTCACAAATCCATCCAAAATCTATTATTTTTTCACGATTTTATATTGCGTTTTTGAAAACTCCCACCATACTTTTTGGGGGGTTTTTCGGCATCCCTCATCTTCCGATTGCCATGAAATTTCATGGGTCTATTCCTTACGTCATTACGCTCAAGATGAACGGTCCAGTTCATTATCTGTCACCGTTTTCTCAAGTTATGCCATGAAAATATATTTGTGCCTATACTTTACCGGAAAACGACAAGTTCATGCCGTTTTTCAGTGTTTACAGGTTGATACTGTGATGACCCGGGTTTTTGAAACATGATTTGTAAAGTATTTTGAAAGGCAGGGCCCTTAAGAGTGTAAAATTTTTTCGCAAAACAAAGCAGCGGAAATTCTTTTCTTTAGAACTTGTTTTGAAAACCCAAGTCACCACTTCATACATAACATAAGTACAATTTGTGTGCAAAATAAAATTCCATTGAAGGAATATACTTTTATTAAACTCCAGGATCCATCCAGTGGTTCACAAGATCTGACCAAATCTAGTACAATACTTGTCCAAATTACATAATCCAAAACTCAAGCTCACCATACAATAAAACTCTTAACAAAGAAAAATACATGTCTTCAAGGGTATACCTTGAAGATTATTCTCTTCAAGTCTTCTATAGTTTTCAGCTCCTAACTCTCCTTCCCTGTATCTGAGATATTGCAACAAGTACAATATCTCAACAAGCAATGCTTGGTAGGGGATTCAAGAAACATAACATTGACAATGTAATTCCAATACTTCATAATCTCATTATCGTTAAACATACTCTTTACTTTGTAATTTATGTATATTTATATACATACATACCCTTCATGGGTAAACTAATTAAATTTGAAAAATAGTCAAATATCATTCCCAACTAAGTTGATCAATTTTATTCATTTTGAGAATTTAGTATTACAGCTAATCTTATACTGGGAATTTTCCTTCTTGGGAAATATTGGTAATATACAATTACTTAGCATTTTATTATGCTATAACATAAGGCATTTCATTATGCCTATTCTCATATGCATCATAGTGTAAAATAATTAGAAAGGTTGCTATACTGCAGTTTGATCCGTACTAGCGCGCTCGAATAACTGCCCTGTTCACCACTGATACCATAGTGAAAAATATTATGTCACTGCCCGTATGAGGGGGCAAGACTTTCACAGTGGTGGCCTTCCCATAATTGCCACTACCAGACTTTTAGCCTCTCATTGGGTAAGGTATCATCATATCATCAAATTTCAAGGAGCAGGTGGCCAAACCCTCATAACTCCTCTAGCAATAGCATTCCCCTAGGCTTATGCCTATTAAAACAAACTCACAAGCCTCCAAGCTTGTATGTAAAATAGATTTCATATATATATATATCAGACTATATGTCTGTTTACTTATGGCTGAAATATTTTCTAGTTCCCTATTCACTTATAGTTTAGTCCTTAACCATCTTATAGGTGTTTGGTTGGATCATAAGGTTTTCAAGAGATTCAGTACAAGTATTATCATTACTCTTGTCAACATAAGCTCATGAGTACAATCATGTATGTATTCATCAAATCCTCCTACATTTAAGGATTGATCTCTTTTTCCCAAATCTTCCATGATCCTGACTGATGTATGTAATCTGCACATCCATACATATTGTCAATATATAAATTATAAACAATCCTATTGATCACTAGATCTGATGTTTAGAATGATCTTTAGTTCATTCATATCTCAGTATTTTTCTATCTCTAAGTCTTTGTATGTTCATCTCCTTGATCCTGATCTTTCATAGATCCTTTGATTGACAATCTACACATGTTGATAAAGATCAAGGTCTTAGATCTTCTATCATCTAGTTCTTCTTTGATCTAAGTTCAGTTCTTAGATCATCCCTATAGAGGATGATCTTGGTTCTCTTCTTTGAATCATCTTTGATCAAGGGTTTGGGTTATCTAATCTAATGAACTATAACAAGTATACTAATAAACATGCATACTAAGTATAATATAGTATTCTTATTCTTATTGTTCTTGATCATCCAAGATCTAATGGATCTTGTTTGATCATCCTTATCTTATTTACTATTTTTATTAGAGCTAGGTAATTTTACTAACCTTTTATGCTCTTATTATTATTATTCAACCAGTTAATGTACTGGTTGAAGGTAGCTTATTCAAGCTTAAATCTAGACTGCTCCTCTTATTTCCAATTGGCTAAGGCTTACTAACTGAATGGGTGAACACAAAGTGGTTACTTCAATCCTCATGTAAGGAGGCGTTTAGATCTCACAAACGTCAACAGAAGGTAGGGGAAGAGCGATGCTCTATTAGATAACCCTCTTAACCACTGTGTTCATCATTCACTAGAATGACCATAGCTCAACCTTTCATAAGGTTCCTATAAGCATGTTTACCCTAAGTACTCTTTCTAATGGATTTTAATTAAGTCCATGAATATTTATAATGTCATTCATGGGGTTTATTATTCTTTTCCTAATTTGGGCCAAGGATTTGATAATCCTTATATTGTCCTACTAACTATAGCCCTTACTAATTAAATCCAAAGTACTCCATTCTTATTTGTGTCATGAAACTTCTACTTTCTCATTAGAATACATTTTTGATGTTTTATGCTCTTTATCTCATAACAAGTAAATCTACTAATAACATTTAACTATAAATCAATTATAGATTCAAAGCATAAAACTACATAATTTAACATTCAATGAAAATGAGGCAAGGTACTTAAATTAAATCTAGCACCTTATAATAACAATGAAACACATATCATGCTAAACTCTAAATGTTATACTAGCATGCTTTATAACATAATAATATAAAATGAAACTAATTACATTTACATTTTTAGAAACCTTTACTTATGATCCAATCATTTGATCTTAGATCTTTTCCTTTGATTAAGAATTTTAGTTGTATTTAGGGAATTTTCTCTATTAAGGTCAAAAGATCATATTGATCTATTTTTGTCATAATCCATTTATGATTTCCTTGGATTTCATCATATAAGCATTTATTATTTCCATCCCAAGGATCTGATCACACTTGATCTCATTGATCAAGTGGGTCCCTTTATATTTTTAGGGTTTTTCTACCATAAAGGGTAGATCCCTTAATATATCTCATATATATCCAATTAAACCATAGATCTCTCTTTATTTCAATAGTATCATTATTAAAACATGTTTCTAAGATCTGATCATCTCAGATCTTGAAAATTTATGTAATTGGAAACTTATTTCTTTAATACAGAAAGTTTTTACTGAATAACATATCTATTTTATCATTTCATAAGAAAATAGAGGTTTCAAGCTTTCCATAGCTTCTTTCCGATCTCAATTTGAAGTTCAGATGACTCCGGAATTGAATCTGGAAGTTCACAGTCCTTCTTAGGGCCTGGATTTGATCTGGGCCCAAGGAATGGATGACCCAGATTAGTCGGGCGGAACGAACCAAGCGGAATGAACCAGGCAGTCGTCGGGCGTGTCCGCTAGGAGTAAATGACGAAGCACTCTGGAGCAGCATCTACAGATGTGGACAGGACAAGCGGAACGCCCGTCGTCTGCGTGCCCGCAAATCGGGCTGTCGTTGGGCGTGTCGCTTGGGCCGATGCTCCATGAGCAGTGCACGCGCCGTTTCGAAGGTGCGTCATGTGTGCGTCTTGGGCGCCGTCTGATCTGGAGATCGAACAGTTCATTCTAGACCATCCAATCAATCCTCTTTCAATTGAGGACCCAAAATGTCTCTGATTTTGATGAAACTTCTACCCTAAGGGTTTTGGACCCTTCTGGATCGATTGATGTAGTTAGATTTTTCATCTGAGCACTATATCATCCATAATTAAGGGTTCTGTTGTTTACTTTATTTTTACCTTTTTATTACCAAAATTAATTACAGTAAAATACAAATTACATAAAACAGTACTAAACATCTATGAAAAGGATTTCCACCTACCTGATTGGAGAGAAAACCTCGGTTATATGCCAAATTTAAAAAAATACCTTTTTGATGAAGATATGGCCTAAAATCCACCTTTCTTGCAAATATCCGTTGTTTAAACCGTTGGATCTTGAAATTTCTTTGGGAATTTTGTAGAATAGATATGTTGGGAAGTTTTGGACGGTGAAATTGATCAAATTAGATCTAGAACAGAGTGCCTAATTGATTTTAGGTCTCTTGTTCCAATCTAAAAAGAAAAACAAGTTGAAAAGATATCTATCTTTTGGAAATTTTGGGTTTTTGGGGAGGGATCTAGATCTAATTTTTTAGGAAAAGTGAAGAGAATTTCATGAGGATTTTTGGAGGATTTTTTGGGGTTGTATTTATGGGCATTTTGGGTCTTTTTCTATGATTATAATATTTTAATTTTTTTATTATTAAATGACATGAAAGTCTTCAATGCTCCCATGCCTAATTTTTCTTCCCCAAGACCAGCTGATGTTTGTTGACCCATGTTTCACATAGGCTGCTGATAAAATTGGTTGTTGTGTGTGGGCCCCATGTGGGCCCCACATGGTGTAAAAAGACCGTTTTGCCATTTATGCATAAAATTTTGGGTTTTATTCCCATGATCTCGGATTTGAGTGTACTTAATGGCATTGGATTTGTCTTTCTTAGTAAATTCTAAATTTTGATGTTTCATATTCTGAATTTTGGAATATTTTGATTTTTGGGTAAAATTACTAGTTTACCCCTTTTGTCCAAGAAATGAAAAACTTAAGGATTTCTCATCCGAATTCAAAATTTGTCGTGCTTACAGTCATTTTGAAGGGTTTGCTAAGTTTAATTTCAATTTTACATATCTTATGATTTGATTATAATTTTATAAAAAGTATATTTTAAATAACCCTAATATTTCAGCCCGAAATATCTGTAACTCAAACTTTATTGATTTTTCTCAATCAATTACAAAAATTAGGGTTATTACAGATACGCCTTTAAAAGATGGAAAGAGAGAGATGGGGATTGTCTTACCTTAGCCCGGCTGCTCCAAGGGAGGAGAAATCCGTCGCTGGGGCTTCTTGCCAAGGTGCATGACTGTTCGCGGGAGAGAGAGAGAGAATGAAGGGGGAGGAGAGTGCATTTTGGGCACCCTCCTTCTTGCTTACCCTTATATATTTATATCTTTTTATTTAAATACTAAAATTAAAAATGATTCAGCATTTTTACTCTGATCTCCAATTTTAGCGTTTTTAGTGGCATTGGACTCTATTTTATGAGCACATCTCTTTTCTTAATTTAATTTTTCCTAAAATTTTAAAAACTTAAATGTTACATTCTACCCATCTTATAGAAAATTTCGTCCTCGAAATTTAAAACATGCATACCTCACGAGAAGAGCTCTGGATGGGTATGCCTCATCTCATCCTCCAATTCCCAAGTAACCTCCTGTGCCGAGTGATGCTGCTAGAGGAATTTGACTAGGGGAATGGTCTTAGTCCTCAATTCCTGGATCTTGCTATCCAAGATCTGTATAGGGCGCTCCTCAAATGTCAAGTCAGGCTATTCCTCTTATGGTATCTGCTCTAGCACTTGGGATGGGTCTAGTATGTACTTTCTCAGCATAGAGATATGAAAAATATCATGTACTGTAGCTAGCTGTGGGAGTAGGACTAACTAGTATGTGACTGGTTCGACTCTGCGCAAGATCTCAAAAGGACCAATGTATATAGGACTGAGTTTCCCCTTTACACCAAACCTCATCATGCCTTTCATAGGGGAAACTCTAAAATCTACATGCTCTCCGACCTCGAACTCCAAGTCCTTCCGTGTCCTATCAGTATAGCTCTTCTGACGACTATGGGCTGCAAGTAATTGTTTCTGAAATGAGTCGGACTTTCTCTGCAGATTGCTTAACCAACTCTAACCTCACGATCTGTCTCTCTCATATGTCACTCCAACACAAAGGAGACTGACATGGTCTGCCATACAGTGCCTCATAAGGTGTCATGCAAATGCTCGCATGATAGCTATTATTATACGCAAACTTCACGAGTGGCAAATGCTCATCCCAACTACCTCTCCAATCCATGACACAAGCCCTCAACATATCCTCCATGGTCTGGATGGTCCTCTTAGTCTGGCCATCTGTCTGGGGGTGGAAAGCCGTACTGAATCTCAACCTCGACCCCAGAGCCTCCTGTACACTCTGCCAGTACTTTGAGGTAAACCGTGTGTCTCAGTCTGAGATAATCGTCAATGGTACTCCATGAAGGCTCACGACCTCCTTGATGTACAGCTTCGCCAAACTGTCCACAGTCTGAGTCTGTCTAATAGGGAGGAAATGGGCTGACTTTGTCAATCTGTCTATTATGACCCATATCATGTGTTAAGTGTTCAATTTTGGTAAAAATACCCCTAATTTAGTATTCAATTAAAGCATCTAAGCCATTAATTTTAAGATTTTACATAAAATATTTCATTTTAGCTTTAATTAGCCATCCAACCGTTGAATTGCAAAATTTAGTGGTTAGATGACTATTAAAGCTAATGAACGGTTTAGATTGCACTAATTGGGTCCTGTGCATTGCAGATCAATCGACTCAGGCATGGACGCTCCAGATTGAATCATGGAAAGAGACTGAAGACTTTGAAGACTTGCAGAGTTCTAGCAAAACTAGGAAAGCTAGTGGACCCCACCTATCTCCTCTTCCTTCTCTTTCTCCTCTCTTCTCTCTTTTTCTCTTATCCCTCTCCTTTCTTTTCTCTCTCTCTTCTATCTCTTTTTCTCCTTCTCTTTCACACGTCTCTCACTCCTCTCTTATCTCTCCCATCTCTCTTCAATCTTTCCACGTCTCTCTCTCTTTTTAAGTCCTCTTCCCCTCTCTCTCTCTCTCTCTCTCTCTCCACGTTCTTCTACATCTCTTCTAGCCCCTTGTCTGCTCTGCACAATCCAGTCCACCATTACCATCATCTTCACCTTACTTGCTCCACTACCTCACTACTTCCTATCATCCATGACGTTCCAGACGGACACGCCCAGCCGGCCTGCCTGCACCCTCCATCTCTAGCCAAAGGCCCTCCTTCCAGCCAATACCTAGACAACCCCGATTTCCCCAGCAACGTTACCATCTTCAGTCGCACGGCTCAGGGGGAATTGGGTTTTCTCCCATCTTCTTCCCCATCTCATCCTCTGGCCAGCCTCTGCCAGCCGGCCTTCACCACCTCTGCTCTCCTTCTCCTTCAGTCGCACGACCCAGGGAGAAGAAAACCCAAAATCGGGTTTTCCTCCCAAGCGGCTTTTCCTCCTTTTCTTCTTCTTCTCCTTCTCCGGCGGTCTTTCTTTGCATCACCGCACATTTTGGGGAAGGAAACCCAAGTCGGGTTTCCACCCTCGAGTTCCTCTTCTTCCCTCCTTCCTCTTCCCTTCTTCCCCTCTTCTCCAGTTCCCACCGTGTTTTCCTGGTTTTTTCGTGAAAAACCAGAACCCCTGAAGAAATTCCAAGTCTGCCCCTGTTAAAATCCAGAAATACCAACTGTGTCCCCTAGCAGATTTCAGGAAATTACATCTGTGTCCCTAAAAGAATTCCATCTGTGTCCCCTGGCAGATTTCGGAAATTCCATCTGTGTCCCCTAGCAGATTTTGGAAATTCCATCTGTGTCCTCAAAAGAATTACATCTGTGTCCCTAAAAGAATTCCATCTGTGTCCCCAAAAGAATTACATCTGTGTCCCTTGGCAGATTTCAGAAATACCAATTGGGTCCCTAGTTTAATTACAACTGTGTCCCTGTGCTATTCTGGTTTTAACTTATCTTCATTCTGACTATTCAGTGACAAGGTCAATCCAGACGTACTATTCAAGGACGTACTAATCCAGACAGTGCAATCCAAGGACAAACTTATCCAAGACGCATTTTATTTTTATTTTCTGTTTTCCTTGGAATAAATATTTGTGAACATTGGAACAATTGAATAAATCTGGATTTTATTTTTTGTTAGTTTTTATTCTTTTAGTTGAATTTTATTTAAAACTCCATAATTTTAAATCAAGTCCTCGTGGGATCGACCCGTATTTGCATAGCTATACTACAATAGCCCGTGCACTTGCGGTTAAACAATCAACAAGTTTTTGGCGCCGTTGCCGGGGACTTGAAATGGAGTTTTTTTTATAAAATTTAATTAAAAATTCAAAAAAAAATTTCAAAAAAAAATCAGAAAAATACAAAAAATACAAAAAATTAGGAATTGCATTTTAGGCATTCTTAGGTGCATCTTTAGGCATTTTTAGTGCATAATCACTTTATTTCCTAAATTTGGTACTAATTGTTATTTTTCTTTTTCAGAAAATTGGAGTGGAGCTTCATCAATTGATAGATTTTTCTTGCTTTCCTAGATTAGAAATTTTATTTTTGAGTGAATCTTGTAGTGAGGCCCCTTGTAATTTGCATTTTTAATTTTAATTTTAAAGGGTTGTAATAATACAGGGCAAGTGTGGGACAAGGTGGCCCACACTTGATCTTCATCAGAAACCTCACTGTAAGTGTCCTCACTCATTTATTTTCTAGATTAGGGTTTGCATTTAGAATAATTTGCATTGTTTGGTAGTTAATTGCATATAGAAAGCATTTGTTATAATTGTTGCATTTTAGGGTTTTGCATTAGTTTATTGCTTTCAATTGCATTTTAGGACACGTCTAACGCTTTAAGGTGAATTATATGTTGATCGAATTGCCATGGTGTGTGAAAATTAATTAGTAAGGGCACCCTACCCCACAAGATCAAGGGTGAATTTCATCACCACTCCTTGGCCCACCTAGGATAATCACCTCAAACGCGCAACCTCTTCGTTCACATTAATTTAAAATCAATCAGAAGAGACCTATAGGGTTATCATATGCTCGTAGGACCCTCTTAATAGGACACGAATTATTGTCACTCCGGTTGCTTTTGATCACTGTGGTTATTGGGGGTTGTCTAATAGAGCCTCGCTCTTCCCCCACCTCCTGTCGACGTTTGTTGAGGTCTAAACGCCTCCTTACACGAGGGTTGTATTAACCGCTTTGATTAAAATCTAACTGGTAAGCAGTAGTCAACTCCTAAAGAGAGTAGGAGCGTTAGATCAGGCTAATTGAAAGCATTGTCCTCACAGAAAATCAAGAAAATCAAAATATCTATACTTGCTAGCTTAAGGGGATTGCTTGATTGTGTCCTTGATTGTGCATCATTCTAGGCATTTAGGTTGCATCATTTAGGAAAAAAGAAAAAAGAAAAGAGAGGAGAAGACATGATCAGTTGCACTTAATGAATAATTTAAATACTGATCCAAAGGGTAATTTACACCCTAGCAGTAATAGAGAAGATATTTCCCCATGGAGAAACAATCCACTCTTTAATGATGATGAATCACCTTTCATCTTTGATAATTATGATGTTTCCTCATGGACGAGCAATCCTCTCTTTAATGCTGATGATCCTCCACCTCTATTTCATGATGATATGCATCAATGGAGGAATCATTCTCAACCACATGGAAATAGGAGAAAGGACCAACATAAAACACACGAGAATAACCAAAATTCTTGTGGGAAAACACTAAGAGACTATTTACGGCCTAATTATACCAGACCACTTTCATGTATACTTTTACCTCCAAGTGCTGGTATGATTGACTTAAAGGTGGGAGTAATTCATTTACTTCCCAAATTCTATGGGTTGGATAGTGAGAGTCCTTACATGCATTTAAAAGAATTCGATGAAGTGTGCATGACTCAACATACACAAAACATTGAATTAGATATGGTAAGACTCAAACTATTTTCTTTTTCCTTGAAAGAAAAAGCTAAGATGTGGTTTCATTCAATGCCACCAAGTTCCATACCATCATGGGAAGAAATGACTAGGAAGTTCTTGAATAAGTTCTTTCCTAAACATAAGACAATTGCTCTTCGTCGAAATATAGCGAATTTTACCCAGACGAATAATGAAACTTTCTATCAATGCTGGGAAAGATTTAAGGAATTATTGTTGACTTGTCCACATCATGGATACAAACTTTGGCATATCATTAGTTTCTTTTATGAAGGACTTAAATCTAATATGCGTCAATTTGTTGAAATGATGTGCAATGGTAATTTCTTAAATAAACAACCTGAAGAAGCACAAGAGTATTTGGAATGGTTGGCCGAGAGTGCACAAACTTGGGCTGATTCAGAAAAAGTAGGTTTTTCAAGTGAGCCTAAGACCACCACCACATCCTCTAGGAGAGAAATATATGCTATGACTGAAAAAGATGAGATAAAAATAGCATCCCTAGATAGAATAGTTGAGGCCATGGAAATGGAGAAATGTCTCTCTAAGAAAGTTGAACAGGTGTGTAATATTTGTGAAAGTAATACACACCTCACTCAGGAATGTCCCATTGATGATGAATCGACACATTCTTATGAGCAACATTTTTCTCCTTGCGAGACATATAGTTCTAACTGGAGTAATCATTCTACTGTCACAAATGAATACAGTGCTTCGCAGAAGGCCCAACACCAACCTTATTACGAAAAACAAGGATCACTTGTTCCTGGACCTTACCTTCCTCCACATAAGAGGAAAGTGGAGGATGATTTTCATCTAGTCATGCAATACCAGGAGAAGAAAATTGCTCAAATTAAAGCTCAATTAAAAGAGAATACAAATTCCATGACTGAATTGAAGGACATGATGTCTCAAATGTTACAGACCATTGATAAAGAGGAATGTCCTATTCCACCAAATGGATATCTTGATGATATGGATGTAGGAGATGAGATTAATTCTTCATTTACAGACATGGAACAAACAAATGCAACTACCATTATTCATAATGGTAACATAATTGAGCAATTTGGTCCTAAAAAGGCTGAAATAGTATCTAAACTGGTCAGAAAAAGAGATGAATTTATTGATCAGGAAAATGTCACGCCCAATGAGCAATATGACATCCTTGCTCCATTTCCAAAAAGGTTGCATCGAACTCCTACAATTGTCTCTAATTCTCGAGAAGCTTCAAAGATAAATTTATCTTGCCTTGTGATAAAATGAAAAATTTTAAATTGCAAGATAAATTTATCCATCATTCATTTTCGAGGCCTGCCTAGCTTATTTTGTATGGGATCGAGGGAAGTTTCGAACTCAGTAATCTTTTTCCTCTAAAAATTTTCGTTTGAAAATAAAGTATGTAGCGTAGTTTTTACTTTCTTATTTTTCCTTTTCAGATTTTTTCTATATCTCTCAATATTTTTGTGTGTTTCTCAATGCATTATCATCATCATAATTTTTAAACATTGAGGACAATGTTTCACAAGTTAGGGTGTAGAATTCTAGCAAATTCTAGTTTTCTTTTAGTTTTTAGGTAATTTCCTTGGTTTTTCAAAAAAAAAAATGAAAAATTTTAGGTCATTTCTTATACTATGATGAGAATTGGATTTTCTGAAGTAAAATCTGGATAACTTTAGCTTATTAATGGAATGGAATATGATTAATTCATCATTTTACCCATTTTCTAAAGTATTCCATGAAAGCAAAGTCTCAGATCACATCTCAGTACACGTTAGCTGCATATAGATAGTCTAGATTGATAAGTGACTATAACTTAGATATCCTGAAGAAATTCAGTAGAGACCTATAACCCAAGTGAGTTTTAGAGTCATTCATCCTTTTTGAGAGGTTATAAATGTTCTTAATTTTCTTCAAATAAGTGCTTAAAGAAAAAAATTGATCCCAAACTCTTAAATTTGGCTAATTACCTGAATAATTAGAATACTACCTTTAAAATTCTGGAAGTTCATTGAATTTAATAGATTATAGGAAACCTAGAAAATGATTTAGGCCATTCTTGTTGTTCACCTAGAGACATAAAACCTACCCAGAAGTATTTTTACCACTAGTTAGCCAAGTTGAGCCTTGAATATAAGCCTTTTCTTTTGTCACCCAAATTAACCTTTTACCCATATTAACCCAGTATAAATTATCCATTACCCTTTTTTTTTGAAAAATAAGTTAGAGAAGAATGAAAGAATATCTTTTAGTTGCAATGAAAGTAGAAAAGTGGATATCAAGAAAAGAAATATTCTTCAAAGTGGGTCAAAAATATGAAAAGAAAGAAAAGTGAAAAAAAGAAAGAAATTTTTTTTTTTTGAAGAATGCAAAGAAAAATGGAAAAAGAATATTCACTTCAGCAAAGAAAAGAAGAATTGTCAACTTTAGTAGAAGACATCTACTTATTTTTTGAAGAAACTTTGAATATCCTTATACCCTTTCTTTGGTACCCTGTCCTAAGCCTATGTTTTGTCCCAATTAAAGACCTATTGATTCTAGGATGAATATAGTCTTGATGAGGAAATGAATAGAGAGGATTAAAAGAGTGGTATTTTTAAATATTCAAAGGTAATGGCATCCATTCCAAAGGGATCAACACAAGTAAATTCCTTAGTAACTCCCGTTCTTCATGAGTATATGTGAGCTAAATTTGTTTTTATTGACTCTTCTCACATAATTAAAAGAGAGATATGATTTGAACCCTCTATCAGAGAGATTTTATTTCTGAGCGTATGCCATTAGTAAGGATTGAGGTCAAAACATATTTCAGATGGAGTTCAAAAGTTAAAAGTCTACTTAGACATAAAGATTATTCTATGTGTAAACTGTACGCACACACTCACTCTGAGATCTGAGCTTAAGTGGAATATTTTTAGCATATGAGTAGGGTTTTGAATTCCTCAGACATCTTTATTAGTTTGCTAAAGTGGAAAGATTTATTTAAAATAATTCTCTCAGAAAAAATGGAGATGACCTGAAAAATAAAAATAAAAATTTGAGCCGATTCTTCGCATCTTTTGCTAGGGACTAGCAAAATGCTGGTTGGGGTGTGTGTTAAGTGTTCAATTTTGGTAAAAATACCCCTAATTTAGTATTCAATTAAAGCATCTAAGCCATTAATTTTAAGATTTTACATAAAATATTTCATTTTAGCTTTAATTAGCCATCCAACCGTTGAATTGCAAAATTTAGTGATTAGATGACTATTAAAGCTAATGAACGGTTTAGATTGCACTAATTGGGTCCTGTGCATTGCAGATCAATCGACTCAGGCATGGACGCTCCAGATTGAATCATGGAAAGAGACTGAAGACTTTGAAGACTTGCAGAGTTCTAGCAAAACTAGGAAAGCTAGTGGACCCCACCTATCTCCTCTTCCTTCTCTTTCTCCTCTCTTCTCTCTTTTTCTCTTATCCCTCTCCTTTCTTTTCTCTCTCTCTTCTATCTCTTTTTCTCCTTCTCTTTCACACGTCTCTCACTCCTCTCTTATCTCTCCCATCTCTCTTCAATCTTTCCACGTCTCTCTCTCTCTCTCTCTCTCTCTCTCTCTCTCTCTCTCTCTCTCTCTCTCCACGTTCTTCTACATCTCTTCTAGCCCCTTGTCTGCTCTGCACAATCCAGTCCACCATTACCATCATCTTCACCTTACTTGCTCCACTACCTCACTACTTCCTATCATCCATGACGTTCCAGACGGACACGCCCACCGCCCGCTCGCACCCTCCATCTCTAGCCAAAGGCCCTCCTTCCAGCCAATACCTAGACAACCCCGATTTCCCCAAAGAACGTTACCATCTTCGCCGCACGGCTCGTGGGGAATTGGGTTTTCTCCCATCTTCTTCCCCATCTCATCCTCTCCGGCCTGCCAGTAGGCCTTCACCACCTCTCGCTTCTCCTTCTCCTTCGGCCGCACGACCCAGGAGAAGAAAACCCAAAATCGGGTTTTCCTCCCAAGCGGCTTTTCCTCCTTTTCTTCTTCTTCTCCTTCTCCGGCGGTCTTTCTTTGCATCACCGCACGTTTTGGGGAAGGAAACCCAAGTCGGGTTTCCACCCTCGAGTTCCTCTTCTTCCCTCCTTCCTCTTCCCTTCTTCCCCTCTTCTCCAGTTCCCACCGTGTTTTCCTGGTTTTTTCGTGAAAAACCAGAACCCCTGAAGAAATTCCAAGTCTGCCCCTGTTAAAATCCAGAAATACCAACTGTGTCCCCTAGCAGATTTCAGGAAATTACATCTGTGTCCCTAAAAGAATTCCATCTGTGTCCCCTGGCAGATTTCGGAAATTCCATCTGTGTCCCCAAAAGTATTACATCTGTGTCCCTAAAAGAATTCCATCTGTGTCCCCAAAAGAATTACATCTGTGTCCCTTGGCAGATTTCAGAAATACCAATTGGGTCCCTAGTTTAATTACAACTGTGTCCCTGTGCTATTCTGGTTTTAACTTATCTTCATTCTGACTATTCAGTGACAAAGGCAATCCAGACGTACTATTCAAGGACAGACTAATCTAGAGACAGTGCAATCCAAGGACAAACTTATCCAAGACGCATTTTATTTTTATTTTCTGTTTTCCTTGGAATAAATATTTGTGAACATTGGAACAATTGAATAAATCTGGATTTTATTTTTTGTTAGTTTTTATTCTTTTAGTTGAATTTTATTTAAAACTCCATAATTTTAAATCAAGTCCTCGTGGGATCGACCCGTATTTGCATAGCTATACTACAATAGCCCGTGCACTTGCGGTTAAACAATCAACATCATGTCATGCTCACTGGTAGTCCTTAGCAAGCCCACTATAAAATCCATAGTGAGATCGTCCCACTTCCACTCTGGAAGGTCTAAAGTCTGTAATAACCCAGTTAGTTGCTGATGCTCCGCCTTGACCTGCTGACGGGTCAAACATCGTGCTACGCACTTACCAATATCCCTCTTCATCACATTCCACCAAAAGGGTCGTCTAAGGTCTTGGTACATCTTCGTACCTCCAGGATGAATATAATATGGGGACTAGTGCGCTTCCTGGAGCAAGTCATGTCTCAACTGATCATCTACAGGCACTACCAATCTGCCCCTGTACTTGACACCTCCATCTGGCCCTCTAGAAAAGTCAACCTTATCTGCTATGTCTTGGTCTCCACATCGCTCGCTTGTGCTTGAAGGATCCTGTCAAGGAACCTGGATTGAGTGGAGAGGTTAGCAAGCATCACTCTTGGCTTCCTACTCAAGGCATCAGCTACTACGTTAGCTTTCCCCGGGTGGTAGTGTATTGTAAAGTCGAAGTCCTTGAGGTACTCTATCTATCTCCTCTGCCTCATGTTCAGATCACTCTGCTTGAAGAAATACTTGAAGCTCTTGTGGTCAGTGTATACCTCAAAATTCTTGCCATATAAATAGTGTCTCCAAGACTTCAACGCAAACACTACTGTGGCCAACTCAAGATCATGTGTCGGATAATTCACCTCGTGTGCCTTCAACTGTCTCTACGCATAAGCAATGACCTTCCCATGTTGCATCAGCACCGCTCCTAGACTTCTGTCTGATGCATCACAAAACACCATGTAACCACCTGGTCTTGAAGGTAGGGCAAGTACTGGTGTAGTAGTCAACCTCCTCTTGAGCTCCTGGAAGCTCTCCTGACAAGCATCAGTCCAAACGGACCTGCTGTCCTTCCTAGTCAAAGTGGTCATGGGCAAGGTATCTTCGAGAACCCTTCAATGAATAGCATATTGTAACTAGCTAAAGTGAGAAAACTACGAACCTCTCTCATCATCTATGGATACGCGTGCATTTGGAACCAACGCAGGTGGCTCGCGTATCTATAGACGCGCTCTGTGTGTGGAGTGCAAACAACACGCGTCGAGCATTCCTGCCGCACCACGTGCCCTGTGCATGGCGCGCGCTCGTTTTTTTTCCCATGTGGCACTCCCAGGCCTGCTCTTTTTTTTTTTTTCCCACGTGGTGCATGCGTGTTGCGCGTGCATCCTCAACCCAATGCAGGTTGCTGTTGCCGGGAACGATGATCAGACTAGTTCGCTGTCGCTAGCAACCCCAGGTACTCCGTTTTTTGTGATTTTCACACTACATTTCATTTTCACCCTCCACTCTCACAAATCCATCCAAAATCTATCTTTTTTCATGATTTTTATTGCGTTTTTGAAAACTCCCATCATACTATTTTTGGGGTTTTTCGGCATCCCTCGTCGTCCGATCGCTATGAAATTTCATGGGTCCGTTCCTTACATCATGATGTTTAAGATGAACAGTTTAGATCCTCATATGATACTGTTTTCTCAAGTTATGCCATGAAAACATATTTGTGCCTATACTTTACCGGAAACCGGCAAATTCACGCCGTTTTCCAGCATTTATAGGTTGATATGCCTTTAAAAGATGGAAAGAGAGAGATGAGGACTGTTTTACCTTAGCCCAGCTACTCCAAGGGAGGAAAAATCCGTTGCCGGGGCTTCTTGCCAGGGTGCATGACTGTTCACGGGAGAGAGAGAGAGAGAGAGAGAGAGAGAGAGAGAGAGAGAGAGAGAGAGAGAGCGTTTTGGGCACCCTCCCTCTTGCTTATATATGTATATATTATTTTCATTTAAATACTAAAATTAAAATAATTCAGCATTTTTACTCCAATCTCCGATTTTAGCATTTTTAGTGGCGTTGGACTCCATTTTACGAGCACATCTCTTTTCTAAATTTAATTTTTCCTAAAATTTTAAAATTGTAAATGTTACACTTCGAAACAAAAAATTTAAGGGAAACTTTAGCTTTTGAATCCCAAAATTCTCATTTCATTTTCCACTTCATAAATCCTACTTTCCTCTCTTCCCAAATCCTTAGATTCGCAAATTCTCTCTCTCTCTCTCTCTCTCTCTCTCTCTCTCTCTCTCTCTCTCTCTCTCTCTCTCTCTCTCTCTCTCTCTCTCTCTCTCTCTCTCTCTCTCTCTCTCTCGGAGTCGCGCCTTTCCCCTCACCTTCTCCTCCATCTTTCGCACAGACAACCGGCTCCCTCTACGTCGGGGACGCCTCAGGGGCTTCTCCCCCTTACTTTCTTCTCTTTCCTCTCCCTCCTTCTTCTCCCTTCTTCCTTCTTCCCCATCTCCTCCAGTTTTTCCCTCAACGAGTTTTTGTTTAAAACCAGAATTTTGGAAAATTACAAGTTTGCCCCTGGAAGATCTCAGTAATTCCACACATGTCCTTAGTTTAATTCCATCTGGGTCCCTGATTATTCTGGTTTTTCATTATCCACATTCTGACTATCCAAGACTGCTTATTTAATTTAATTTTATGTTTTCTTTTGAATAAATAATTGTGTAAATTACAACAATTGAATAATTTTGGATTTTATTTTATTGTTAGTTTAATTCTGGTATATTCTTTGTTTTGGTTCTTTTATTAATTGAATTTTATTTAAAACTCCATTATTTTAAATCAAGTCCTCGTGGGATCGACCCGTACTTGCATAAGCTATACTACAATAGCTTGTGCACTTGCGGTTAAACAATCAACAAAGCCTTATTTAAATTTTCTAACAAATCATTTTTTGTGAAGGATAAGGTCACAAGTGCTCCACTTCTTCGATGTAAATCTTATCAAGGGTTTTACAATTTAATCTAAGAGTTCAATTAATGGGAAATCCTATCAAGTATCTTTTGTGAGGAGGATTCCGTAGACAGGTAACATATTGTAATAGGGTATCATCATCATCATCTTCGGTTGGTCAAAAAAGTTATCATAGTAATAGTCTTCCTAATGATCATCTTAAGTTTAGTTTTGAGTCGTGTCCTTCATGTAATAGTGGTAAATCTAGTTCAATCACTTTAAAATTAACTGACTCCACTAGTCTCGTTCCTGTCCAACTTATTTTTAAGTGATGTATGGGGCTTTGCTCCTATGTTTTCAATTAATGGATTTCAATATTTTCATATTTGTTGATTACTCCAAATTCATTTGGCTATATTCTATTACTAAAAACCCATATGTTCTTTATGTAATTATTAAATTTGAAATGATAGTTGAAAGACAATTCAATTGCAAGATAATAACTTTTCAATCCCATTGGATGGTGAATTTCAATCTCTTCTTATTTTAAAAGATGTGGCATGGTTTGTGTCGAGCCTGTTCTCACATCTATGAATAAAATGGGACCGCCCAACGAAAAATTTATCATGTAGTTGACATTGGGTTATCAATCTTAGCCAGTGCCTCTATTCCCTTGACTTATTGACATCATACTTTTGAAAGGAAAAGTCACCAGGTCAGGTGGGTTTCATTGAAATAAAGACTTCACGTCACACTTGTATATTCCCTCAATATATGGAAGTGAAAGCAGCGGGGAATGCAACAAGAAGAAAAGAATGCAAAATCCTAATCGTCTAAACCATAAAAATACACCGGTAATCTTAAATTTAATTTAATTTCTCCAATTTCTCTATTTTTTTAGGAGCCTTCTTCATTTCCATTTTACTTTGGTCTACACCCAAAAACGAAAGGAAATGTGCGTTGATCGAAAGTAAACCCTAGACACATCTTCCAAAACCGAGTTTCAGTATTTAGTTAACCCTGGAAGCTGAAGATCGAAATTAGTAACATTTTATATTCATTAGCTTGAATTTCGGGTTTTTCTGGATTCTCTCATATTCGTGTTTAGAGTTTTTGATTTGGAGTCGGGTATCAATGGGGCTGTTTAGAATCAGGATGACAAACTTAGGATAAATCAGCCCCGGACTATGGTCTTGTTTCACTTGTTGTCAGCTCTGAAACTTGGATAACATTATTCAAACGGAAATAATGCTAGCTAAAAGCTTGGGTTGTTTGTTCTTACATAATTGCTTTCTAGTTTTCAAGAGGAATTGTAGCAAGGGATAAAATCACTGTCCACGAGAAATGTAATGCATGGATTGTTATTCCCTTGCCAAACAACCTAAATGAGATTTGAGTTGTTTATGTGTTGACATATTAGACACATAAATCTAATACATCGACACATAAACAACTCAAATCTCATCGATAAATTAGAGAAGGAGAGCCTTGGCGCAACGGTAAAGTTGTCATCATGTGATTTTTGAGGTCACGAGTTCAAGGCGTGGAAACAGCCTCTTGTAAAGATGCAAGGTAAGACTGCACACTATAGACCCTTGTGGTTCGTCTCTTCTCCAAACCCCGCATAGGTGGAAGCTTCGTGCACCGGGATTACTATTTTTTTTTTGTATCGATATAAAAGGGCAGACCCGGTGCACAAAGTTCCCACCTATGCGCGTCTAAGGGGCAGACTACAAAGGTCCATAGTAAGTAGTCTTACCTTGCATTTTTTGCAAGAGACTGTTTCCATGCCTTGAACCCATGACCTTAAGGTCACATGACAACAACATTTACCATTGCGCCAAGGCTCTTCTTCCAATTTGAATGACTTTCTGGTATATTACAAATTTCTGACTTTTTAATTGTATGAATTTATCTTGTATTATTTGTATTGATTATTGTTCTGTTTGAATGTGGGTAAAGTGTTCTAATTAGAACCTTTGAGAAATGTTGTGGGGCTCTCAGTAAAGATGGAATTCGAGAATTTCACGGTTTCCACCCCTTTGGTGAAATGGACTCTTGAATTTACCTGAAGGTGAAATCCAATACGTTAAATTCCATATATTATGAATTATAACTGGAATTCGAATTCTTTGTGTGTTGGCTTTCCACCATGGAATTGTACTAGGGTCAGTTAAAATGGAAATGGGTTGTGTGAGACTTCTATCTTGACTGATGTTCCAATTCGTATTAGTTACAGTCTTTTTACAATGTGAGAAAATTTTGTGATTTATGAAATTTCCTTTTGTGAACGTACTTCTGGTTTTCTTCCAAATTTGGTATATCTAACTAGTCTCATTTCCTTGTTTTTTGTTCAGCCAAAACATGCAAAGAAGGAACCATTTAGAGGTGCCGCAATCAAAACAAGAAACCAAAATGGAAGGCCCTGATCTCATCAGCACCCTCCCAGAACCAATCCTAACTTCAATCCTCTCCCGATTGTCCCTAGCAGAAGCAGCACGACGTTCATCGCCTCCAAGAAAAGGTGATATCTTTGGAACTCCATTCCCAATCTAACCTTGGGAGAAAACTTCTCAACTGATCCAAAAGGCATAAAATGTAAAGATGACGCACGTTAGATTGTCTTGCCATCCTCTACCACGTTCTGCTCTTCCACTGTTATCCCATCCAAGGCTCCTACTGATAGTGCGGTTTCAACGGTTGCCTCAATGGCTCCAGTAAACACCTAAAACGGCCCGAAGATGCTTGGACTAGCGTACTGATTGGACCACGAGTTCGATGTTCCGGCAAACACATTTTTCTGCTAATCTCTCGAGCTTCCTGCCAGAACTTCCTCCTTTCTACAAGCAGCCAACTCAAGAGACTATCACTCATCAAAATCTCCATAAAGGATGATTTGTTTGAACATTGGATTCCGTCTTGCTAGCTGTCTGTTGCCCAAACTTAGAAAGTATTAGAATTGGTGCTCCGAATCTCTTATCCACGGATATCAGTGACAGATATCCTATTTTTCGCATTATGCCCAAACACATTACCTGTCTGGAAAATGCCAAGTTGTGTTTCTGGCTCGAAAGGAGCTCCCTGATGAGGATGAGGCCGCCATGCTTGTGGAACTTCTGAAATATATACGTCCTTGAAGAGTCTAATGCTGAATTGCATGTTGCTTATACAAAGGTGGTTCTCTTGTTTTGTGTTTCGAAGTAATGGGTCATCTCCTATTTTTGAAATTCTGCTGTAATCAAAAGGGTTTTCTCATTGTTATCATTTTACTTTCCATTTGTTGAGGTAGTTATCGAATTTATATGTTTCATTTATTGGACTGCTTTTGCCTTTTGTTATTGTCATGATAATTGCAAGGGTTTTCTTCGTTGTTGGTCCAGCTTTCTTGAGGTAGCTGTCTAGTTTTATATATGTATTTTGGCTATTCCGCTGCTTTTGCGTATTGCCATGGTTATGGTAATTGCATGGATCCTTTTTCGTTCTGGTCATTTTGCTTCAAATTTGTTGGTCGTGCTTCAAACTTAGAGTTAGTTGTCGAATTTTGTTCTTTTTTGCTATCAGGAAGCAGTTTTTTCTATGATCATGGTAATTTCATGGGTTTTCTTTGCTTCAAATTTTTTCTGCCTCGGGGACTCGAGAGAGGCAAGTTAATTGTTAAGTTGCCGGTGGCTTATCAGTTGCATAATTTGAAGAGTCTTCATTTAGAAGTGCGTATAAACATGATGTGCTCCCCTTTGTATTCTTCTTTCTTCAGAGTTCCCCTTTGTTTGCAGAAACTTGTTGTCAAGGTTAGTATGATTGACGCAAAGCTCATTGATTTTAATGAGTATTCACATATCAAAACCTCCTTTGATTTTTAGTAGTTTCCTCGTACATATGAGGCAGTTGAGCAGACAGATTTGCCTTGAGACTATTGGAACACAATAGGACCGTTCGAGAATGTGTGACCAGTAAGCTGAGAAACAGTTCATCTAGCATATGTCCATCTAAATTGTGGGTATGAGACCACGATGGTTCTAATTGAAGAATGCCGCTGTTCTTAAGAATATAACCATTACATACTGGACAAGTGGGGAAAATCAATTAAAGCTTACGGAGGAGTTATTACTTTTGCAGAGGACATCTTGGCATGCTGAATTAGATCTTCTACCTATTAGGATCAATTAACACATGGCCATTGGATTAAAGTTTCTTGTGCAATTTGCGGTCAGTGATTAGTTTTGCATTTTGCTTCAAGTAATCTTTTTGCAGGTTCTACTATTTAGAGATTTAAGGCATGTACGAGTACTTGTTCTGCTGCGGAAATGATGATAGATATCATAGGTTTTCTTTCTTCTGGTACAAACAAAGCTAGTGAAAGTGACAACTTTCTTTTGCTTCCCCTCCTGTTAGCTTCATATGATATTATTATGTATTCCTCTAATTTCAGTTCTGGAAAATACCTCATCTATAAAACTAATATATGACATGGGGGCTCGAGAATTTCATCATGATGTGGGTGGCTTTCATACAGTGAAATTTTCCAGCTTGTGAGGATACTAATAAACAGAATTGTATTATTTCCTCTGGAGGTTACTTCTCAGTTTAAGACGATGTTGTTTGTAGTTTCAATTATTACATTATTTGTTCAGGACATCTCAAAGTTACATTTACTTAGGACTGGCTATCACTCCAACTAATCAATGGAACAAGATAAAGGACACCAAACAGATAGAATCTGCAGGTGTAGGGCCATAGAAACATCTGCACATTCACCTGAAGTCCTCCTGTAATAAGACCATCTCGGAAAGGTTACTGGCGGATTGACCAGCAGCAGTAAACCAACTTTACTGGGCCCAAATTTTTGGTTGAGATGTCATTATTCAGCTGTAAAAAGTTTTAGTTTAAGAAACAAGTGACAGTTTTACCACCTATACATAAAGTAGATGAAAGACACCAAAAGCAATAAAAATAATCTTAAATAGTACATTGGTAAAGTTGTTCCTGAAATTGTTATGAATAAAACCCACGTTGATGATTATTAATGGAAGCCAGTGATTACCTTATGACACAAAAGAATGTTTGCACCCAATATATTCAAAGAAATCAAAGAAAGATAATATAGAAAGAGGGATATACACATTTAGAGAGAGACACAAGATGTACGTGGTTCAACAAGTTTGCCTATGTCTACGGAAAGAGCAACGAGAGAGAAATTCACTAATAATGAGTGATTACAAAGACCCTTGAAGATTAATCAACAATCTTCTTTCCCTTTTTTCCGCAGGAAAAAACCCAATAGTTTTTACTATTTAATTTTCCTATGTACCAGCACTCTCACACTCATTACATTGAAAAATATGGGTTTACATACATTATATCACATTTCTTAAAATGGCTATTAACTAATAAACCCAAAATTACATTAATGTCCTTATAGATATGAGACACTAAATAATAGTAACTTGAATCAATATTTTTTGGACATTAACAAGAAAGCTGAAAGGTCCAATTTATTATAACAACAAAGAAGCAAATAGTAGATTAATCAAGAAAACACAAGTTTCATTCTCTTTTGTCCCTGTAAAAGTTTTTGAATAGTGAAACACTAGCTTCATTGACAATGCAAACCATTAGAAAAGAATAACCAGAAAAGAGCAGCTAATGAATTCAGCCAAAGAATTCTGAAATAAATCCAAGTCCTCTAGCTAAACAAAAATATTTGTCAGATTGACTTTCTAGAGATTGGCAAAGTATCTTCTGATCAAGGGTGGCCCCCGATTAAAAGGAGAACATCTATTTCCAAGAGAAAACATCAGTGAAGGATTTCAATAAGCTATGGAGAAGTGAAACTAGGAAAAGAGGTTGAGTAGTCAACAACTACATATTTCAAGGATACCAAGAAAATTAACTTGGAAAGTTTATAAAGAAAAAGAGTTGTGTAGGAGGAAGTGAGAGTTCAACATCATAAAAACTGAGCACTAGAATGTGAACTTTAAGAACTTGAAGGAAAAACCAAATGTAAACTTCAAAGAATTTGCATCCCGTGCACGCAGGGACCTGAAGTTAGAACTGAAACCGAATACAAGTTTATAGTAAATTTTTATGGCCAATGTGCGTGATGTGGGCATCGAACAAGATGGATGGTTCGTTCTCACTTAGATCTCTGCATATAGAAGGGATTGACATTATGCCCAGGATAGTTGTTTAGATACATTTAAAATTCTTCTAATCCTTCATGAACTAGAGTTTTTCTGTTTGACCGCAACCTGCTTGGGGCACTTGATTCACAATTACACTAATATTGGCACACTATTGTTTATAGGGAGAATAAGATATAAGAGCTAGACCTTCCTCTAACAATTACTTTTTTATGGGGCATATGTGCCACATGGACATGATCAGATCTCTAATCTAACATTGAACACTAGTTTGAGATTTTACCTAGATTAGATATCTTAGATATATGGTCTAGTAAGCCTCATTAGATTTTCTTAGTAACATGTATATGTGCTTGATCTTCTATCTTATTGATACATTTTACTTCTAGCATGGCTAGCTTTTGATGGTCTATATATTCAATGTTCTTAATGATATATAGATCTTCCTACGTGGGCTTGAAAAGTCGATCAAATATCAACTATACCTTGATAATAATGTCCATCTAGATGATCCCTTATCTTAATCCTCTATTTATACTTATATTACGGTCTCATGATAGCTTGGTTGGTAAAGACCAACTAGAGAAATCTAAAATAAATGGAGGGCTCGAATTAAAATGGGCAAAATAAAATAGCAAATCACGACCACAAGAACACCATAATTTTTACTTGAAAAACTCTTCAATGTGAAGAGAAAAACCACATGACCTAGTCCAGCCAAGATCTTCCACTAATAAAATTAATGGGTACAAAAGTTCATCTCTAGCACTACCAGAGGCAATCTCAATCATCAAATAATCTCAATATCAACTTAACAAGCTAACCAAAACATCACCAAAAAGTGGTATGCAACGATGTATAAGAAAGATAGAAAGATCTCACCAAAAAGTGGTATACAAGAAGAACATAGAACGCAAGCCTTTTAGAAATCCATACCATTCAAAATGTAGAGCTCAACGAGAAGAACAACATATCAAAATTTCATCAAAATTGAGGAAGAAATAGCCGTCCGATCTTGGTAGAATATTTCTCTCCCTAAGCCAAAACCCCAAACTCATAGACCTTTTTCTTTTGATCAAAATTTTTTTTTCACTCTTTCTATATTTTGTTGCAGCCGCTACCTCTTTGTTACCTCTACCAAAAAAATATGAAACCCTAGCATGTGGGTCCCATACCACTTAAGTGGGACAACGTAACAAATATCCCCTTACCATTAGGGAATTTCTTCACAAACACACAATGATCAGCAGTTGTGTTTTCATAACCGTGATCTGTTATGAAAGGCTCAAATTTCTTGTACCATTGTCTTGGTGCTTGCTTCAATCCATATAAGCTCTTCTTCAACCTACATACCAGATTCTCTTTGCCTTTAACTTTGAACTCATCCAGGTGCTTCATATAAATTTCCTCCTCTAAGTCATCATGGAGGAAAGCAGTCTTGACATCAAGTTATTCCACCTCCAAATTCAAGCTAGCTGTTAGACCTAGAATAACTCCATGGAAGACATCTTGATCATAGGTAAGAAAATCTCTTCAAAGTCAATTCCCTTTTTCTGCCCAAAACCCTTCACAACCAACCTTGCCTTGTACCTTGGCTGTGAACTGTTGTTCTCAATCTTCAATTTGAAAACCCATTTGTTCTTCAGTGTTTTCTTTCCTTTAGGCAGTTTCATCAACTCATAAGTGTGGTTCTCATGCAAGGACTTCATCTCATCTTGCATAGCATTCAACCACTCATTTTTCTGATTACTAGAGATAACCTCTTGATAACTTTCAAGTTCTCCTCTATCAGTGAGCAACACATACTCATGAGGAGAGTATTTCTGGGAAGGTACTCTATTTCTAGTGGACCTTCTCAATTCAACTTCAAACTCATTCATAGCCTCATCAATTGCATTAGTATCATTAGGAATAGACTCATTATCATTTCCAGCATCTTATTCATCTGTGTCATTTTGCTTAGAACTAGAAGATTTTGAAGTGAAGTTTAGCACCTTTCCTTTAGTAGGTTTAGGTTTCTCAAGATCTTCAATGGTTTGATCTTCAAAGAACACTACATCCCTGCTTCTGATGACCTTCTTATCAATAGGATCCCACAGTCTGTACCCAAACTCTTCATGTGCATAACCCAAGAAAATGCACTGCTTAGCCTTAGCATCAAGCTTAGACCTCTCATCTTTTGGAATGTGAACAAATGCTTTGCAGCCAAACACCCTCAAATAATCATAGGAGATGTCTTTCCCCATCCACACTATTTCTGGAATGTCTTCATCAAGAGGAACTGAAGGAGAAAGATTAATTAAGAAAATACAGTTCTCATTGCTTCAGCCCAAAAGGATTTAGGAAGTTTAGCATGAGAGAGCATAAACCAAATCCTCTCCAGAATGGTTATGTTCATCCTCTTAGCAACTCCATTCTGTTGAGGAGATTTTGGAATTATCTTCTCCAAGTGAATGCCATGATCCTTGCAATATTTCTCAAATGGACCCCTGTATTCATCTCCATTATCTGCTCGAACATACTTTAAATGTCTTCCTTTTTCTCTTTCAACACTTGCATGGAAATGCTTCAACACATGTAGCACCTGATCTTTGGATTTCAATGCAAAATCTCACACTTTTCTAGAATGATAATCAATAAAGGTCATAAAGTACAAAGCACCACCAAGGGTTCTATCACTCATGAAACAAACATCAGTGTGAACTAAATCAAGAACATTTAATCTTCAAGAAGAATAAGATCTTTGAAATGCAACTTTATGTTGCTTACCAACCAAACAATGAATGCAAGGTTTCAAATGCATACCTGTCAATGATAGAAATTTCTTTCTAGTGAGAACACCAAGTCCTTTCTCACTTAGGTGACTAAGCTGTCTATGCCATAGTTCTGATGAAGAATCTCCTACTGCATTCACCTCTCCTTTACATATCTTGGCTTGAGTGAAGTAGAGAGTATCTTGTTTGTTCCCTTTGGCCATCACAAGATTGCCCTTAGTAATTTTGCAAGTCTTGTAATCAAAAGAGCTGATGCAACCTTCATCACCAAGTATACCAGAGGAAATCAGGTTGAGCCGCATCTCAAGAACATGTCTCACATTATTAAGCCATAATTTGCACCCAGTATTTGTATCCAAGCACACCTTTCCCATGCCAACAACCTTGGCTGATGCTTCATTCCCCATTCTAACACGACCAAATTCACCACTAGTGTAAGATGTGAAAAAATCACGTTGAGTGGAGACAAAATATGAAGCTCCATAATCAACAACCCAAGACGAATCATGGCCAGTAAGGTGTAAACAGCTGTCCTTGCTGAAAATAACCACATCACCATCAAGTGCAATTGAAGTTGTATCTCTTTCTTCTTTCTTCTCTTCCTTATTCTCTTTTGCTTGTTTCTTTTTCAACCCTGCAAAATCTTTTCACATGCCCTGGTTTGCCACAATGATAGTAAGTAATTCCCTTTCTTGACCTGGATCTCTCTCTTGACTTGTCATGATTTTCTAATTGCTTGTCTAAATTCTGAAACTGTCTAATTTTACTTCTACCACGCCTTTCAGTAATAAGTACTTCTGATTGAGTTGAAACACCATGATCCTTTCTCCTAGTTTCTTTATTTGACAATCTTTCACAAATTGCATTCATGGACAACTTGCCCTCAGGAGCTGAATTACTCAAAGCAACCACCAAAGTTTTCCAACTGTCAAGCAAAGTACCAAGAAGCAAACAAGCCTATAATTCATTAGACAACACAATTTCTAGGATAGTCAAACGATTCAGAATATCTTTAAAATCAGTCAAGTGCTCAGCCATACTATTCCCATCCTTAAACTTCATGTGAACAAGTTTTATAACAAGAAAGGTCTTATTCTGTGGGGATTTTCTTTCATACAAGTTTGCCAATTTCTGCCATAAGGACTCAATATTTTTCTCTTGAGCCACATGATGATAAACACTATTATCTATTCATTGTCAAATTATATACATAGTCTTCCTATTCATTCATTCCTATTCTTTATCAGTTTTATTTTCTAGTCTACCACTGTCACTCTCAATAGGATTATAAAGATCTTCCATTCTTGATTTCCAAATAGAAAATTTTGATGAAGTCAATTTAGACATACTACTTGAGTCATCCATCTTAATTTTGCATAGAAAAATAGCCAACCTTGCTCTGATACCAGTTGTTGAGAAAAAGGTGGATCACACAAATAAACAGCACAAACTCATAGTATACAATAATATTGTTAGTTAACCTTTTTCCTATCTATTGCAAAAATTAAAATGGGCAAAATAAAATAGCAATTCACAACCACAAGAACACCAGAATTTTTACGTGGAAAACTCTTCAATATGAAGAGAAAAACCATAGGACCTAGTCTAGCCAAGATCTTCCACTAATAAAATTAATGGGTACAAAAGTTTATCTCTAGCACTACTAGAGGCAATCCCAATCATCAAACAATCTCAATATTAACTTAACAAGTTAATCAAAACATCACCAAAAAGTGGTATGCAACAATGTACAAGAAAGTTGGAAAGATCTCACCAAGATGGGTATACAAGAAGAACATAGAATGGAAGCCTTTCAGCAATTCACACCATTCAAAATGTAGAGCTCGGTGAGAAGAAGAATATATCAAAATTTCATCAAAATTGGGGAAGAAATAGTTGTCTAATCTTGGTAGATTATTTCTCTCCTTGAGCTAAAACCCCAAACTCATAGACCTTTTTCTTTTTATCTTTTTTATCTTTCACTCTTTCTTCTTTCCTTATTTTGTTGCAGCTATCACCTCTTGATTACCTCAACCAAAAAAATATAAAACCCTAGCATGTGGGTCCCACACCACTTAAGTGGGACACCGCAACAGACCACAACTTGCCTGTTTGAGACCTATTATAGTATGTGATTCATCTGTTGTCTGCCCAACTAGATAAAAAGGAGTCAATCACTACAAAACTAAACTATTCCAGCATTTACATTCATCGCTTATAATCTTGTAGAAGACAATGAATATGTCTATCCATAGTATAAAACTCTCAATTAAACTTTTACTAAGCAGAAGCTATCAATTTTTATCATCATCATCATCATCCATTTTAGAATATTATGGCATATCGAATATGAAATTGAGTTGCATAGATGTCCAACTATTGGGGTCCACAGATTTCTGAGCTCATCAAACCCCTACACTAATAACACTACCATAAAGATATGATGGAGTGCTCCACTCCTACATGCATCACACAAATTAAGGCGTGGCGCCAACACCTTACCATGGTAGTGCAACTTGTGGTTGATTAGACCTATTCATTTGATTTTTTCTGAACAAATTGAATAAATTTATATTAAGTTATTTTGTAGGTCCATCTTCTCTTCTTGTTGAAATTTTTTTCTATCTAAATATGGGTAAAGTGTTTTAATCTTGTATTCTTTCATGTTATGGGAATAAATTGTGTTTTTATATCTTTTATTTTGCGAGACAGACTTTCTTGTTTTTGTTCTAAATGTGTCATGTAGCCTAGTTTCCTTGTCTTTCAATCACAATCTCCAAAATGCAAACAGAGCAGTTAGAATATGATGTCATGCCTTAATAACAGCCGATATTCTCAGCTGTAATCATGAGATTACAGCAGCCATTCACTGCAGTAATCACAGTATAATTCGGTGGTTAGCCAACTTGTAATCTCTATTTATACATGCTTGTATTTCTCTATAATATTTAGGAATATAGCTACAATGTAGTTTCTAACATGGTATCAGGGCTGGGGTGAAGATCTGGTGTTTTTTATCAGATCTGTCGCCCTCCATCGTTCCCGATCAGACTTGACATATTTCTACCAAATTCCAACAACAGATTTGTCTCGGCTTCTTTGAATATCCTCTGTTTCAGATCTTCATCCCCATGGTCTCAAAAGAAACCAAAGTTCAACTTGGATTTTCATTTACCATCAGCCTTGAGCAATGGCCACTTTCTTTAGCTGATTAGCGATTGGTTCTATTGCCAGAGCAACTTTGGTTAAGACAACATCCTACAAGCGTCCTCTTCATCAAATCGAGGAAAGTCTTGGTGCATCCTTATTGGACGTATAGACTACATCGTCCTTCTTCACGGTTTATAAGCTTTCACCTGAGAACTCTGCAGTTCTCGACCTAAAATAGTGCACCTTTCACACATTTTCGCTATGTGTGTCCTCTCAGATACCAGATTGCTACTGGTATTACAGCTTTTACTTTCGTTGCCGTTCTCGTGGCCGTAAAGCATCCATTGTTGGTGCTTTTCATTTTATCTTTTGCTCACTGATTATGGAGGTTGTTCTTCAATTCACGGAGACTTCGTCATTTTTCTCTGGATTTATCATTGCCGTCCTCTTCTGCTGCATATTGGAATATAATCTTCTTGCTCCATAAACAATCACCGTCCACAATCCAGTGCCTCTCCTTGATCTTCATGGATTTTTTTTATCAAAAAAAAAAAAAATCACGAAAACTAGCCTATCAGTAAACAGCATATTGGTGAATAGTACTTAGTGAATATTGTTTCACCAATACTATTTGCTATAGTACCGAGTTGTAATAGTTCTGAATAGCTACAATACCAAGTCCTAAAATAGTTCTGAGTAGTTGCAGTACGAGTTCAGTGAATAGTTGCATCACCTCCAATTTCATGTGATTGGCCTTGCCCCCATCAATGATTTCGTCCTCAACCGACGATCAGTTCATACTTTTTAATCTGAAGTTTGATGCTCTCTCAATACTCTTGAGCGCTTTGTCGAAGAAATTACTAACGTGGATGTACCACGACTCATATAGGAGCAGTGTCATCTAATTTCCTTATCAAGAGATAAATATTATTTGATATGCCTTCAATCCAACATCTTCTTACTGATTTGGCTTCCAATTTTCATTGATCGTCTGAACCGCCTTGCATTGTTTCAATCGTCATTCGATTTCACCATCAGTGCACTGGGATATGATGCCCATTATTACGGATTTATTATCTGTTAAATTGTAATCAAATTTGGTTCATTGGAGAAGATTTTGATGATCTCGGATCAACTTTCATATGTTAAGGAAGTCTTCTTTGACTTGAGATTATGCTTTTTTGTTTATTTTTAAGAAATGTATTCTTCATTTACAGCATTTTATTAGTAAACTGATGTCAAATTTATCTTTGCATCAGCTTGAGGGGGGGTGCTAGAATATGAAGTCATGCCTTAATAACAGCCGATATTCTCGGCTGTAATCAAGAGATTACAGCCGCCATTCACTATAGTAATCACGGTATAATTTAGTGGTTAGTCAACTTGTAATCTCTATTTATACGTGCTTGTATTTCTTTGTAACATTTAGGAATATAGCTAGAATGTAGTTTCTAACAAGAGCCATTCAGAGGTGTCGAAATCAAAACCACAATTTGAAAAGGATGGCCCAGATTCACCAGCAACCTCCCTGAACCATGTTGAAAGAGGTTTAGCAAAATGAAGAAGAGTGTATTAATGTTGAATTAGGAGCAGACTGGTGCTTTTGGAGCACCATACAAAACCGAAAATCTGTATAGAAAATGAGCTGATACTGGTGCCCATCATATAGAGCATTTGTTCCCTGTCCATGTCTATCTAAAAGGGGTAGCCCTGGGGCACAAATCTCCTGCATATGTAGGATCCAGGAAGGGGCAGACAAAAGGGTTTATAGTACGCAGATTTACCTTGCATTTTTGCAAGAGGCTGTTTCCACGCATTGAACCCATGACCTCAAGGTCACATGACGACAATTTTATCGTTGTGCAAAGGTTCCCTAATGTTCATGTCTATCCATAGTTGTTAATTTAAGTTGATGAATTGTTTTTGTGATCATCAGAGCCTCAAGTCAGTTGGCAGCTAGTAGAGCCTAATCTTTTGGTGATTTGCATCTTCTAAGCCCATTTAGGTAACTCAAAGGCTCCTCTCCACTAAATGTTCCTAGCCTTAAGGTTCTGGGCTGTAAAATGGATCACACAGAGTATCTCCTCCCACTGGACTTTAACTTTCACCCAGGATGCTAGAAGTGTTACTGACAGTGACACCGATGGCTTTCAAACCCTCTTCGCCATTGCGCCTCATTTTCCCGCTGGTTTCTTTGGTTACTTGTTCCTCCTCCAGCCCATTGGAAGCATGTTTATGATGTTTTACTCGTCTCGTATGACAAAGTCTGCAATATCTCTCACTTCACAACTGCTTTGATGTCTTCTCTTAGATGCATCTAGCTGAATGGGTGTAGTGAATTTGTAGGGGAGCCTTGGTGCAACGGTAGAGTTATCGTTGTGTGATCTTAAGACCACGGGTTTAAGGCATGGAAAGAGCCTCTTGCAAAATACAAGGTAAGGCTGCGTACTATTGACCCTTGTGGTCTGCCCCTTGCCTAGACTCTGCATACGTGGGAGCTTCGTGCACTAGAGCTACCCTTTTAGGGATATAGTAAATTTATACACAAAGTGTTGAAAAGTTTGGATTTCATTAATTTTAGAAACGTTCTTTAGAATATGTAAGATGATGTTGGTCTTTGAAAATATGGATCCTACTCGCACTTCTAGCCGCGACACTAAGCCTGTATTTTAACTCGAGCATATGAAAGCTCTTGAAATGAATGCATATAATAACAGTTGGGGAGACACTTTCCTGCCATTAGTCGTGATGGATTTGAATTCTAGGCGGATGCTGTAGCTTCCCTCCTTTGATGGATGCATCTTTGAATTTACCTGACGGTGAAATCAGCCATATTAGGTTGCACCGGTCATGGATTCTACTAGTAAACCCAAATGTCTGTTCGTGGGCTTTCTAAGAAGGATTTTAGATTAGGCCAGTCAAGACGGAATTGAATTCGGTAGAAGATTTTGTCTTCACATGCAGCTTCTGTGAGGAATTCAACAAGGAAAAGAGATAAAAATTAATGTTCTTTTCTTTTGTTGAAATGTCGACATGGAGGAAATTATTGTCAAGACCCATGGAGATGCATAACTTCGGGGCCTCCGTTGCAAAATCTATGTGGCTTATACCATTAAACAAGGCTTCATCCATCAATGATCTACGACCCACGGATCATAATAAAGTCAGTGCCGGTGGGTACGCTATCCGTAATCCTCACGAGAACATGTCTCTTCTTATGTGCCATTTTGTTCGTTTGCCTTTTACCTCCCTATGTGCCTGTTCCTACACCTCTTGACTCTATTATTTACAAAGAATATGCCTGCTGCCAATGGCTACTGTTTGCCACTACATAACTCCTAGAGTACTTGCTAATATCGGAACATCTAAAGTAGGAATAAGAGAGAAGAGAAAAACAAAGAGACTCACTGAGGAATACGCTAGAATCGGTAAGGATGTTGAGCGTAATAGAACTGTGCTTGGGAAGCAGAGAATTGCTTCTTCTTTTGGTTACTCTTAGAGTGTTTCCTACTCATGTCCCTTACAAGAGTGACAAAAGACCGATTGCTTGGTATTGTGATTGCTTGGAAAACAAAAGCCTATTCCTGTTCCGGTTACTATTATTCCGCTAATCAACCAGAGATGGCCATGACCTCGCTAACTCTATCGAAGTAGACCATTGACTGATTAAGGATAAACCAAAAAACCTTATGCCTTGCCTGAGATTGATGCCGTCCGTAAAAAGATATCTGACTCGGATGGATTCCCCACCTCTAATCCTAAACCTGCCGCTGATTCCACCTGTCCTTGATGTGCCACTGACCGGTCAAATCAGTAGGAACTATTCGAATCAAATGCCCCTCTCCAACCTAAGTAGTTGGACTCACTCATTTTTTAAGGAATCAATGAATAACCTGGTGAATCAATAGCGAAAAAAGTTCAGTGACCTGCTAAAAAATCCTCCTTGTACATATGATGTTGCCCCTGTCTACTAGAAGGGGCTTCGGCTGACTCCAAAAAGGAGAGATCATCGAATCCCCTGTGAAAGAGAAGCCTAGGTCTATTGAACAAAATAATGGGTACGTTGTATGAATAGTTATTTGGAGGTCACAGGTTCGAGGCATGTAAACAGTTTACTACAAAAATGCAAGATAAAATTGAGTATTATAAATTCTCTGTGTCTGCCCGTTCTTTACAGCCCCACATGTACTCGAGCTTCATGCACGGGGCTGCCTTTTATCACATGCTGTAACTTGCTAATTATATTATTATCACAAATATGCAATTTAAAAATCTCTTTATGTCATATCACTAAATATTTAAATTCTTAAAAAGATTAGAATAATTAGGTTGTGATTTTCTCGTTAATATCTGCCAAGATTGATTTAGTTCCCTCAAACCCGGCCGCAGGCCTTTTGGGCTCATGTAATAGCCTCATAATAAGTGTTGGCTGAGAGTTGTTTACGGAGATACAGTTAACAATGTAAATATTAGTCTAATCACAGACCCTAACAAAGAAGTTCCGTGATTGCTGCTTTGATTTCAACAAAGTAATGAAAGACTCATGAAGTGGGTCTTTCCAAGGGCCATCTCTCCCTCTCTCTCTCTCTAGAGTGACAACTTGGGTTGAGTTGATGAAAGCTGTTAAAGGGACCCACAAATCTGAATGAGACTTTAGTGGGCAGGATTTCTCATGATCTGTGTCTTCTTACCTGAAAGAAGCTACAGACCACACAGCATCTTATCCTGCCCTGATTGAGGATGTTGGAATAAAATCAAATTTACTAGATGAAGAGTCAAATCAGGCTTGGAATAAGACATTTATGACCTCCCAAACAATCCAGATGAAAGGGACATCTCAATGCTCAAATCCCTCTTTCCAAGCTAGGGATCAAAATGGAAACAAGAAACTGACTAAAACTATATTTCTCTTCATTCTATTCCTTTACTTTGATGAGCTCTTGCGGGACCCTAAAGCATGACTTTCCTTCCTTGATTAGCCAAGTGGTTAAATGTCATCACAGTATCATCATCCCCGGATCCTAAGCATAGACCATCGATGAAAACTACAGCAATCGTATGATCCTAACCGTCTTATTTGTAAGACCCCGATTATTCTACATTCCTTTTCATAACATGTTCTGTAAAGTTTTATTTTGCATTTTGCAGGAGGCTGTTTTTATGTCTTGAACCCGTGACTTCAAGGTCACACGGCAACAACTCTACTGTTGCGCCAAGGCTCCCCTTTTGGATGGGCTACGAGTGTGTAAATGGTGGTCAGTTGACTAAAGTAAGGATTCATACTGGCAGATTAGAGCACAAATAAAGCTCCATTTTGGTGATCAAATTAAGTGTTCATCTACCAAGCCTACTGCTAGATATTCTATGGGTTAAAAACTTCAACCATCAGGCAATCCTAACCAGTGAGTAATTGTTTATGTATTTCCTTTTGCCTCTAAGTTGAACTTTTGAGCATTCTATTTTATGCATCAGGGGGATAAAAGCTTGGATCATCAAATGAAGAAGATTCTTGTGACGAGCCCCACCAAAGCCAATGGCCTGCAGATGAATGAGTTTGGATAACCAGAAGGCAGTTGCATTTCTTTTACTTTTTAGCAGTTTGAGCAAAACTTTTGGTCACAAGTCATTATCGAAAAACGGCAAGTCTTGGTGCATGAAGCTCAGCATATGTAGGTCCAGAGAAGGATTGGATTACAAGATTCTATAAGTAAATAGCCATACTTTACATTTTAGCAAGAGACTGTTTCTAAAGGTCCCACGATGACAACTTTACCATTGCACCAAGGCTCACCTTTTACCAGCCATAATCATATTAGGAGAAAATTAAAAAGAAAGCAGCCGTCAAGCTTGACTTGTTAACATACAGCTTTTGGTGCTCACATGTCCCACACAGACATGATCAGATGCGGTAAACTAGACTACAATCCACATCCAGTAAGGAAAACATAGAATCTTCGTCAATCTAAGTGTCATTGAACGGTCCAGATCGACACCCATGTTCACCAATTGTGTGGCAAGCAAATAGTTGAAACCATCCAATTATCTTGCAAAATTAAACTAAAGGAGCCTAACTCAGACCTAGGACTAGGACAGACAACATGGAGATATAAAATCACCCGTTCCACTAACTTCTCTTTTATCACTCTTTAATCGAAAGCAACAAGCATGTTTCCTAGCTTTTTATGAGATACACATGTGATTGGTTCTCTCTACCATATGTCTTTTTCAGAATTATAGAGTTCAGTCATCTATTGGTCCTCTTACAAGAATCTTTGGGTCTTGACCGAAACTTGGGGAAATAAAATAAGAGAGAGAGAGAGAGAGAGAGAGAGAGAGAGAGAGAGAGAGTAGTTATTTCAGTAAAAAAAATATATTAGAGAAAAGTAGGGGTGATAAATAGAATGTAAGAAAAGAAAGGAATAGTATTGGGTAGACCCGCATTTCATTCATACTCCTATATATATGTAATGTTAGGATTGGTTTATGTGAGTGTGTGAGAAACTAAACATAGAGAGGGTTGAAGGAGGCTTACCCACGTAATCTGATCAGATAGTGAAACCTTCTCTTCCATGAATCTAAGCCAAGTTTGACAGAAACACGTAAATCTTCTTGTCTCCTATTGTGTGTCTGATTGAATCTATCCTAACAATTAGTGACGATGGTGGTAATAAACGGAAAGGTTAGGAAAGTTGTATCCAACCACAGTTTAGATTAGGATTAAGAAATTCCTATGTAACACCTTGTGCGTTCATATACGGTGACTAAAACCATTGAATATTGCATCGACCATTTAGATCAGCGATGAGGCAAAAAGAAGCGGTTAATTTAGCAGTTATAATTTTGCATTGAAATAAAATAAATAATTTAAATTCATATATATATATATATATTTGTCACATATTTAATTTCTAATAGAATGTATCAATCAACTGCTCTAATTTGTGATTCGGTCAGTTAAGTTGTATTTACAGTTGGTGTTGCGTGTCAAACTGTGGTTAGTCCTTGCATAGAAAATTTTATGTTGTGGTTCGCCATATCGAGGGACCTACTTGGTCCAACCTTAGCATTCTGTCTCGCATGGCCAGTGTTTGGTGCGGGCCTGCTAAGCCTACCTCACCATTTATAGAGTTAAAAAGTCCACCACGGAACCAGCTAGGGCTCCAACAACCATGCCACTGCCAATTGCTCTAAGTATGAAAAGTGTCTACAAATGGGTCCCTGCCTTGCTAATATGCAGACAGATGACAATGACATTTCTGATTAATGAAACACTTTGAGAGTGTTAGTTGATAGTCTTTTGGCATTTTAACAGCCTTTAACTTTTAAGGGGCCCACAATTGATCCTGACTGTCGATTTGGTAGGACATTTGATCTGTAATAGCTAGCCCAGAATGCATCCCGATGCAGACAACCGTAATATCTAATTAAGAGGTATTTTGGTTATTCATATATTCCGATAATGAGAAAAGCATTTAATTTTTTGTGGGCCATCGAGGATCCAACACAAATGGAGAGTCCAAATCAATCACATCTTGGGATCCCATGGTGTAGGGACCACCTTGTGACTTGACAGGGCTTAGCTGCATGGCTCGGTTGTATCAAGCCGTGGATGAACTATCCCTATATATAAAATTACTTACAAACGGCAATACATGGTTTTATATATAGCCGTTTTGGCTACATATTTTACGACAAATTTATCTTTATTTCAAGGATGCAAATAGTAGGGAAAAAATCAGATTCAAGGGATAATCTTGTTCGTTGATTACTATCCCCTGACAAACAGCCCCATTAGGTCTCAACATTCTCTCTCTACGGTATTAAATTTTTTTTTTTAAGTAAAAATGTAAAAAATAAGAAAGTTTTAAAAAATTCTAAAAAAAGGAAAATTACTAAAATTACAAACTTTCCTATCTAATAATTACACATTAGTATCAATTCATACATATTAAATGCTAAATTTGTAATTTATTTACTTGTAATAAAGTTCAAAGCCTCGAACTTGTAACCTCCAGGTTACATAGCAACAACTCACCCATTACACCAAGCCTCCCCTTCTTCCCATCATATAACTACAATGACACTAAATAGTACAAAATCATCAACTAAAGTATCTAATAACAGGTTATGGCATTTTATAGTCTATATTAACGTAAGTTATTTGGGCTAGTTTCTTTGATCCTGGCTGTCAGATGGCTACTAGAAGCTAAAGCAACAATTAAAATTGATAAAGTAACAATTAGTTATATTTTCTTCAAAAGGAAAATGAAACCGCCCATGGCATGTATTTTTAAACTAATCTTTTGTTTATTTTTATTTAAAGTCATGAATCTCAAAAAAAGCCTCTCAATGGCTTTGTTCATGTGAACCGCATGTTGCTTTAAAGAACTTAGCAAGATTTGAAGTACAATCTACTGCACTGAGGGATGTATACATTTTATTATCTCATCTTCTCTCAATGACTCCCCAAATGGGGCCTATACTCCAGCACCTTCCCTTTCACCCTATCGTTTATCACTCCTTTTGCATTCTCCATGGTTTCATAAATGTATTCCATGGTAGGCTTATCCTATGAATTTGCAAGCCTCAAAGCATATAATGGTGGGTCAAAAACATTCCAAACGATCATGCAATCCCCAAAAGTTTTAATCAGCCCCAGTAGAGGTCACCTTTCATTGTCAAGCATTAGTAGGTCTCCCAATTTTACACCCCAAAAACTGGAAAAATATGCATCAGGGCCCTCTCATGCCTCAAAAGGCTTTGAATAGTAAGATTGTTTGGCAAATCTAGTCATTTTTGGCCTGCACAACTCCTTACCTTTTGTAGCTTTTTTTAACACACCAATAAACATAGGCATGATTGTACGTAAAACTGGTTATGTCCCTTGTAAGATTGATTGCCTTTCTAATGACGAAACCATCTTGGATTACCTCTATCATCAAGTAGCATCTCTGAGCAACGAGCTGCACATGGAGTCCCATACACAGTCTGAAACTCCCCCATCAACTTTTTTCCAACCATGTAGCTTGCTGAATTATCACCAATGAATTGCACAAAACATGGTGATCATGTAAATGTCCAGTAGCATCCACACTTCTAATATATGCATTCCTTTTGGGTTATAAACGAACAAAGTAACGAGATAAGGGCCCCTCTTATCGGTCCAACCACCATATTGTCACACTGATCTCCATCCTTCTCTAAGCACCTGTAACTACAAATTCAGCTCTTCCTTCCATTAAAACTGATTAAACAATCATATCACTACGTTGTTATGGTTAAATTTGCATCCTGCTTGTGCTTTTTTTTTATGTTGAATCATATTTAGTGACTTGTTGCATTCTTGGAATATAAAAACATCTAGACAAAGTACTAGAACTGGCCTTTCTTGTCTTTTCATTTTCAACAATCGGGTTCTTCTTTCTATCAATATAGGGGCTAACAAATGTAAGATTGTACTGTACTTCCTTCACCTCGTCAGGACTGTGAGGAAAGGCAACCTCATGTAAGCTAGCACTTTTTCTGTTCTTATATAGCGTAAAGGGTTTAATTGATCCAACATATTCATCTTCATTGCATCAAGTACCTCATCACAGGGTACTCTTCCATGTATCCCAGTTAAATCCTTCTTTAGGTGAGGGACCCCCTTTCTCATTAATATTCTTCTTATAATGTTTATACTAACCTTTGCTTACCAAAATCCAGGGCGTGGCATGCTCCCATCCAAGGTCAGTCAATCGGTAGGAAGGAGTTCAGATACTTGTAGCGATGATTGTGTTCCACTCTTCATTCCTCTTTACCAACTCATTTTGAATTTTATATTGAGCACCACAACTAATCACCAAATGCCACCAACCAAATGAGCAAAGAACAATACATTAAATCAAACATAAAGATTCAAGACAAGAACTATAACAATCAAAGATTTAAACAGTTTCAAGTTGAGAACTCATGGCTATTCACATGAGAACATAAGGCCCTCTGTGTCACACTCATCACATAATTAAATAAGCCCCATAAGGCCCTCTGTGTCACCAATATTCATCACAATAAATAACACAAGGCTCTCCTAACATTTATCAGAAATTCACAACTACACAGATTCATGGCAAACCATCACAATCATAATCAAATGAGAGAGAGAGAGAGAGAGAGAGAGAGAGAGAGAGAGAGAGAGAGAGAGAGTATTGATGGGATGAATCACAACAAACAATAAACTAAATGAAAATCTTGACAAATAGAAACTGGTCTATTATTCATACATGTTTGTTGTTAGGAATCTTTTATGTAAAACAATAATAGAGGCTAGCACTCTCGCTCAAGGTCTAAAGCAATGATAAGAGACAAGACTGAACTAGCTGAAATCCACAAAACAAAAAATAACCAGACCATAAAGATAGAACCCACACGAGAACAAAAAAAAGGAATGTTAGGATGCGAAGAGAACTCATTGTTTTTGCTAGGTTTTTTAATAAAAACATTTGAACCATCACTTTGTCTTCTACAGCTTCATCTAGCTCCAACTTCAACTTCCTACAAGGGAAATTTCAATTTTCTTTGATTTCCTAAAGTAAAAAATCCTCTTCTATTAGATTAGGAACCAAGGAAGCAAGAAATACCAACTCAAAAGGAAGTTTTGATCTCTCACAACTTTGCAAATTTAGTGGAGAGAGAGAGTAGTAGTAGTGAAAAACCATCTTTAGCTAGAACCAACTTCAACAAAGTAGTAAAAAATAAAATAAAACAATAAAATTACCAATAATCTTGCATTGTTGAAGAAGAACAACTCAAAAGAAGTCAGATAGAGAGAGAACTATCGAAATCCTCCTCAAAAACTATTCTTTATTCTTCCTTCTTGAAGGCTTCAAGTGCTAGGGTTCTTCATTCTTCTACCAGGAAAGTGAGAAACAAAATCCTCACTAAGAAGAAGTGTTATCAATTCTGTACCAGATACCAAATAAGCCTTGGTCAAGAAGTTTAGATTAGGAACATAATTGAGACCCATTTATTGGTCATACTTATTAGTTTGGTAGACTTTGCTATTAAATGTCTGTAAAACATAATTCTTCCTCTCAGAAGATTATAAACTCTTTCTTTATAGAGTTTTCTTGTTTAAGTGTGTGTATGTTAATTTCAGCCATTTCATGTAAATGCAAGGAGAAAGTGACACTTGATTGGTTGGAAAAAAAGTAAAAAACAGAAAAAGTTAGAGAAAATGAAAGTTATAAAGTTTTTCCTAGCCAATCAAATGGCACCTACCTGCAATTCCTTGTAGAGGTTAATATATATATATATATATATATGAGAGAGAGAGAGAGAGAGAGAGAGAGAGAGAGAGAGAGAGAGAGAGAGAGAGAGTCGCATGTTAATAACGGTTTGCATAGATGGAACTCGAAGTACTATGCTATTAGAGAGGATGGAAAAGAAAAGAGACACTATAAGCCCTACTTTCTGGAAGTTTTGCTAATAGAATACTAACTATTGTTTTCAATTTTGTAACCATACATTAAAGAAAATAATAAAAGCTTATAATTGTCATATCCTTAATACAAGATCAGTAGACAAGTGCGCACTTGGAATAATTAAACTGGTAGGTGGGACATGTACTTTCGTCCGAAGAAATGTGGCATCCATCACATGTAGCGACAACTTCATCTACCCATTGTTATCCCCATTTGTCCATGACACTCTGAGGAGCATTACCTGAGTTGGGTCTCCCGACATCAGAATGATCCGGGTCCTTCATCTTGCTGCCAATCAACATAGATGCTACAATTGGAAATTTACTTCTTCCAGACAAGCAGGCGACCAACCTGGAATCAATTAAAGAAAACTCTAGGTTACATTTGCCTCCTCTAGACAAACGGTTCGGCCCATCACATCATAGTGAGTTGATTTTAGGCTATGGCATCCCAGTCACTACAATAATATAACAATGATGGCGAACCTCTTCCTCGTGTCAATGTTTAATGTATAAAAAGGTACGGGCTTCAGAGCCGAGGGTCTATAACATCCAGTCTTACTTTGTATTTTTGTAAGAAGTTATTTTCATGTCTTAAATTTGTGATCTAAAAATCACATAACGACAATTTTAACATTGTGCCTAAGACTTCCTTCATCAATATTTCATACAACTAAGAAAAACAATGCCAACCCATGTTAGTGGTAATGTTTGTCTTAGATATCCCTCTTAATAGTATTACAACCCACCAACTTTGTCGCTACTCTTACCGGGACCTCTTGGCCCATGAATTGAATGTTGGGTAGACTACTAGGTATGGATGACCGTAAATCACAAGTTGGACTCAGATACAAGTGATCTGAACCGTTATCTCTAAGTTTTGCCTCAGGCCATGCCCCCCAATCTAATCCATTTGAAGATCTCAATGCGTTGTAAATGGACGGGAGCTGCAAAGATCGAGGGCTAGGTTTATCCACGGGATGACAGATTTGGGGGCTTGCATCCAAGACATCGCTAAGCTTAATCAACGGTTGGGCCACCCAAAAATTTGGCCCGTACTTTTAGCGGATCCGTACCACAAGGTCATGTCACCATCGTGGGTTCCTCGGGCTTGCAAAACTTAGTAAAGGATAACTAGGGGTATAATCGTCATTTCACGGTCAAATTTTGGCTAACAAGAATCCCACAAGAGCAACTTGCCTGAAGGCCTGTACGACAACTTTTATAAAAGGTGACAGGAGGGATTTCTCGTCAGTTTACGGCACCGTCGCCAGTGGTGCATTTTTATTGCTAAAGGTAAGCTAGTCAGAAATCCGGACCCACTAACACAAAATTTGTAAGTTGCCAAATAGCTCCCCATTTTACATGGCGGGCCCACTTTTGGGTTGCTCTAATTTCTCCGACTTTGCATGTCTAGAAGACCAAAATTCACCACAATCGGACCATTCTACCATCCAAAAACAGCCATTCTTTTCCGATGCGGAGATTAGATTAACGGTTCCGATCAAGCAATAGTGGAAGAAAGTGGAACCCTAGACGGTAAATTAACCACGCGATCGCGACTTACAGTAGCATTACCAAAGAAAAATAAAAGCAGAAAGACAAAAGGAAAGGAATCCAGGTGAGACAGAACAGAAAATGGGTTCACGAGCGTGGAACATCAGGTAGGAAAATTATAGTGACACTCCCCTTGTTTTGATATCGACACTCTATTTGTATTATAATATTAAAGTTTTATTTAAATTTCTCCCATTGGCTCGCTCTTTGTACCTATTCCATAAATTTTCAAACTTGAACTTCTCCACTGGCTTTTGCAAGCTCTTACAGTCAATGCCAAGAGAAATAATATAAAATATCATAAAATTTTCAACAGTAAGTAGAAGATGCTCAACAAAAGCACGTTATACCCGTTTGGTTTTGATATTCGTACCCTATATATTCTATTTTTCTCAATAACAAACTTCAGCAGGCGGTCACGAGAAGACGTTTAAGAAAATAAAAGAGAAGGAAAAAACAACCAAAACCGATGCTACAACCCTCATGTTTTGATATCAGCACCCTCCCTATATTCTACCATTTTCTAAACTCGACCTTCTACAATTGACTGTTGCAGGGTTATGCAGGTCACCTCAAAGTGCAAAGTGACTACAGCAGAGCAGAAAAGGAGAGAGAAAAGCAGAAAAAAGAAGTATAATTTACTGTCACCTGCTGGTGCTAGTTCATGACAGTTGGCTTCAAAGGGAAAACATGCAACCGCCAATGAGAGGCGCTGAAGGAAAGAAAAATGGTCCATCCATCAATTCTAGCAGAAAAAAGTGAAGAGAGAGAGAATCAGAAAAATCCATGTAGAATTTAATAGATCGCTCGATTGATCAATGAATATTACAGAATTTACAAGAGGAAGAGAGAACCCAGAAGACCAATCTCTCTCTCTTTCTTTCTTCGATCACTTTCACTTTCGAATTACGGAAAAAAAAACTCTGCCCAAAGCTTCTCACTTGCTTTATTCCTTTCCTCCGATCCGAAAACGGGATGACTCGGCCAAAATTCCTCTTTGCCATCTCCACACAGATCACCGGAGCAAAACAGGGTCAGATCATTCACCCCCCAAGAGTTATAGGGAAAAACCCTTCCCAGAAACAGTAAAACGACCCGTGTAATCATCTCATATCACTTTATCTGATTCGAATCGGACGATTATGACAAAGTTCACCTCATTTCACGGCGACCCAAGTTTTTTATATTCTCGTGGAAGGCTCGGGTGAGTCGAACCGGACGGGTGGGAACGTGGAAGGACTAGGAGCATCACCGGACGGATTTCTCGCACAGTGCATGAAGCAACGGTCGAGAATCCGTCCAGGATTCGATATTCAGGGGACCCGCTTGGGAACATCTTTTAAAGTCTTCGAGATTCGCAAAACGAGCTGACGCTGAGTTGCCGGAAGACAAGAACCGTAGGATCTCTTCGAAGACGGATTCATCGCAGGGGATTGCCAGCGGGCCATGGTTGGTGAAACCGTACGCCTCCTCCGCTTCTACGAGCAGCTTCTTGAAGACTGGGTGGTTAAGGTAAGTAGCGCGGACCACGAACCGCTTGCAACTGGTGCCCACGCAGACGGCAACGTGGCCTGCTGGCACGTCGGACGGGATCCGCCCCGATAAGTATCCCGCAGCGGCGATCCGGCTGGCGGAAGCGGCTTTGTTTCGCCAGAGTCGGAGCATTTGCCGGAGTCGGACGATGTGCCGGATCCTGCAGCATTTTCCAGTGGAAGACATTGGGGGATGTTACACTGAAGAAATGTGTATGTGCTCTTCTTTTGTGTGTTCTTTCGGTTTCTGTTTGCAGGTTTGGGAAAGAGGGGGAGATTGTATGAAGGGGAAGGCGGATATTTATATGAGCGGACATTCGGATATGCCCTCGAAGTTGCTGATAATTACGGTAAAAAAAGATTCCACTCAGTTTGCCTGGGGGTGTTAGTACTGTACACGACGGTGGGGGAAAGCTGGCATCATTTTCCAATTTATCGGCGTGCAATTTCACCTTGTGCAACACGTCGGCTGTTTCCGAAGAGAGAGTTATGGGGGCCAATTGTGCATTGTGGACACGTAGTCAGGCAGGTAATCCCAAATCCAACCGGTCGTTGCTGGTTGAAACTTGATCTGATAATCTGAGATGTACGAATTCTCTAGAATCATGAAACTTAAGAGATAAATGGTTGGAATCACTGCCCATCTAGCCCCTCATGTGATGGAGCTTTAATTATCTGCATCCCAAGATCTTTTATTTTGTGTTGGGCTGTACATGCAGATGGGCCCATGCTAGTAGATGTGCGGCCCGAATTAAGCCTACTAGAACATGACCCCATCTAAATGACTCTGTACCTTCGCGTAATCTCTTCCCATTTTCTTTCTCTCGCGAGAATCACGAGAAATAGAAAGGTACCACTCTTCACGGAGGGGCTGTACTTAAAAGTACCACTGTTCGTCTTTGAATGGTAATCCTGCAATTTTTAACAGAACCGGGGCATTTGTTATTTAGTTTGGCGAGAACGAAGCGGTTGGGGTGCGGCGTGGGGCTGGAGAAAGACCAAAAGCAGAGGCGTGGAGAATTCCCAATTTACCCCTCTAAAGGTTGTTGAGTTCAGCGGATGCCCTACCACAAAAACAAGAAAAGAAAAAAGGAGAATCCCTTCGTCTGACCCCGGCCATGTGCAGGCAAGACCCCCTTCCTTTTAATTATTTCATTTATTTTATTTTATTTTATTTTTAGGCAAACTGCCAAAACGCCCACGGTAAAGTAAAAGCAGTACGTGCTCCAGAAAAAATTTCATAATATAAAATTATGTAAAACAAATTTCCAAATACGCAGAGAAATATACAAAGACCGATTTGTCCCCTGGAATGGAAACAGAGAAAAATTCATCGATCGATCTCGATCGTCGATCACGGACACATTGCCAAGTGTACGTTGATCTCGAATCCGATGACTACCCCAGTGTGTAGTAAAACATATGTTGTCATGATCCACAGATTGAGCCGACTGGATCGGCGGTGAGGATTGCCGGATGCGCCACTTGTACAGTGCAGATGCGATCGATGATGATTTTCAATTTTTATGTATTTTGAATGGTCACATGAGTGGTTTATCCAGATGGTCTACCTGTTAGGTTCATGAATCGCAAAATCAAGCTAAGATAATGTTTGTCCCAATTTGATCTAGGCAGTATGAGCATATGATTAGAAATGTGGGGTCCGGCTATATTTAATTGGCCAAAGTTTATTGGAGTGGATTGGTGGTCAAAATTGCACCCATATGTACATTTTCCCTATTTTATAGTGCTTTATCTTTAAGTGTAATTTAATCATTCAAAATGCACCTCATGGAGCCCACTCTAGACTTTGAACGGTATGAAAAACATGATGATTAACCCGTTGATCTTGATCGTAGTCGCATAATACTCTCAATCATGGCAAAATTTTCAAAAAAAATTCGACTTTTTGATGTCCCGGGTTTTTTCCGAACAATTTAAAAGTTTTGACACTTTTGAAATTCAAACCATTTTTAAGAAATTAACATGAATTTGTCTAATAAAACTTAATTTTCACAAGTACTTTGCTAAATTCTCAAATATTATATGTAGATCTAGATGAGCATTCAAATTAAAAGCTTAAACCCACATCCCAAAAATACTTGTTCTCCAAATTTTTCGTGAATATTTCCTTTGCCGACTTCTTCCTCGATCCAAACACTGTGAGTATAGCTGCTACTAGATAATCTTAACCCTTTCATTAATACAAGGGCTTAATCTGAAGCGTTGTTTGCATCAACTCATGAATGAGAGCCCTAAGATCATCTGGGCTATTGATCTAGTGGTGGCCTAACAAATCAACGACTCTAGTGAAAAAAATGTGATGTAAGTTCCAAGGTAGTAAATATTTAGGATATATATAATATAAGCGTAAAGTGCAGGTAATATGTGATTTGCTGGAAAAAAGTCAAAAGCAACCATTTCCTCTAACTTTTTTTGCTTTGGAAATGGAGCTAAGCTTGAGACAGAACCTTAATTACCCATCTTCGGAGCCATCTAGGTCATGCACCAATGATCATCTTCACTAGATGATCTAAAGCTCTGACAATATTTCATATAAATTTAGTGTTTCTCGCATATTAAGTGTCTAGCTAGCGTGGTAGAAAAAATGGAGAATATTTACAGGAGTTCTTTGTGGCATGACATTTCAGGTGTTTAAAAGGGATCACAAAGAGTTTATAGTATGTAACCTTACCTTGTATTTTTGCAAGAGGCTATTTTCACACCTCAAACATGCAGCTTCCAAATCATATGGCAACAACTCAATCATTGCACCAAGTCCTAGGTTTACAGAATCTTGGAGATATAATACAGCTTTGTCACTTTATGGCAGTTCATCAATGAATTGAATGATCAATGAATTCATTTTGATTCACATTCACATGTAAAGAATCCTAGCAACAACATATTCCATAGATATTTGATGTATTTGGACTGGAATTGAAGAATAGCAAGACTATTTTCGAAGCTCATTAATGATGACCCTCCATTGATTTACTTATACAAGCCGAAGGCCACTTTTGATTTCTAGTATAAAAAAAATTGGAATTCACATATTTATTTAACTGAGCTACAACCCCACGAGCAAGTGGAGTTTTTTAACTATTCATGGGGGCAGCCAGGTGCACAAAGCTCCCTCCTATGCGGGGTTTAGGGAAGAGGCGGACCACAAGGGCCTATAGTAGGCAGCCTTACCTTGCATTTTGAAGAGGCTGATTCCACGTCTTAAACCCGTGGCCTCAAGGTTTAGATTTTCAAGAAGAGTTGGTTCGACTATCTTCTTTTTTATAGTCTTTGGATAGGAAACGAGCTACTTGCATAATTGACTACATTCTTAGATTGATGAGAATATTATTCAAGGAAGAATTATGTGATGCAATCAATCTCAATGTAACTGTATCACAAGCATCATGTAATGTGATATTCGGCCCACTTCTTATAAATTAGGACATGAATTAAATAAAATTTCTTGGGGAATTTTTTCGATTGAGTATAAGAGTTGCCATGTGATTAATCAAGTAGGTGGCACTTTCAAAAGATTAGTGCCAAATTTTTTGCGTGTACATCAGCTTGCTCCGTAGAACCCTGAGACAAAGTTAATCTCAATGCCAGCATTGATGATTTACCAAGTTGGAATAAAGGGGCAGCTCCGAAGCTCTTGCCTATGCAAGGTTCGGGGAAGGGGTACACTATAATAATTTATAGTGTGCAACTTTACTTTGCATTTTTACAAGAGGTTATTTTCACGTCTTGAACTTGTGACTTTAAGACCACACAACAATGTTGCGCTAAGGCTCTCCTTCATTTACTAAATTAGAATGCATTACATGAAATAGAATCTAGGTGGGTGGAAGGCCTAGAATCTAAGGACAGATTATTGGACTACAAAACACGAAGGAACAGTTAAGGGTTGAGATGGCAAAACCTCGCATGACAAAGATTCAAGGTTGGCTTTTCTCCTAAAAATGGCCAAGGCTCATCAGGATTGTTGTCTACTGGAGACGCTGTTGGTCTGTGGAGTCCATTCGTAAGAGGCCCATGAAGAAGAATTTTTCATCTTTTGTGCGCCATAACAAAAGAACAATCAGGATGAATCTCAAAATAGCGCAAGTCATCATTAGAAAACTGATGAACAGACGAGCCTTGTTTAGCTATTGAGGGCACATGTAGAAGGTTAGATAATCAAAGTCAGAAGAATAGTGGGGAGATTTGATATTTTGTAGGGAGTCCTGAATCATTACTAATTAATAATCGGGCCTCAGTAGAGTTCTCGTCGTGTGACCTTGAGGTTACGGGTTTAAGGCTTAGAAACAATCTCTTACAAAATGTAAGATAAGACTGCATACTATAGATTCTTGTGGTCTGCCTTTTCTCTGGATCTTGCATATGCGAGAACTTCGTGCATAGGATTGCCATCACTCATCTTTGATAGATGGTGTCTTGGAACCACTCATCATTCTCATTTGCATTGGAGACAGCAAGAGAAGCAGTATTGGCTATTTAATTATGTTGATCACATTTTGAGTCCACTAAATTCGTGCCGTGTCATATTTTGCCACCTCTAGTAAAAGCAGCCAAATAATGATGAGTGTATTTATTTATAAATATAAAAGAAGAATTGGATGAAAAAAAGAAAAAGAAGAAGAAATGGCTAGATGAATTGTATATAGATGAAAGAAATAACGATGTTGAAGAAAAGATAGGGATTCTCCATAATAATACTGTACAAGAATTAAAAGGGATGTAGCATAGCTTGATAGCTCGTTTGTTTTGGGAGATTTTCTTACTCAACCAATAGGTGGCACAAGATCTCGTTTGCCAGCATTAAAGTACAAGCCCTTTCTTTAGAGATCCCGCATATGCGGGGTTTGGGGAAAGAGCATACCACAAAGGTCAATAGTACACATCTTTACCGTGCATTTGCAAGAGGTTGTTTCATACCTTAAACCTGTGACCTCAAGGTCACACAACAACAACTCTACCATTACATCAACATAAATCTTTATACGTTGTACATAAATGACTTATGTACATAGATGAAAATATCACCTTAATAGGAAGAAAAAAAAAAAACTAAGGCTATTTTTGCTTTCATGCTCAACAGCATTCTTATTTATTTCATCTGATTATTGTAGTGATTATCTACTTGCTTAGGTAGATCTCTATTTTTTTTTATTTCTTTTAGTTCACATGATTGTGTATTGACTTGAGACATTGCTGCAAAGATTTATGCTTGAAATGACATTTTTTAGATTTTTTTGCATTCTATAATGGTTTTTTTGGGTCTTGAGGAATAATATGGATTTGGATTTTTTCTTTATTTTTTTTCTTCCTAAAATTGGATTGATAAGTTTTGAGAACTACCCAACTCCAAAATTTCCTTCATCATAGGCCAAATCAATTTTAGCATGATTTAAATACCAAAATTATTGTTTTGTTTTGTCCCTCTTTCTTTGTTTTCCCAACTTTAAATTCCTTAGTCTTCTTACCGATTTTGAAGGAAAGCCTTGGCACAACGGTAATAGTCGTGGTGTGACCTTGAGGTCACGGGTTCAAAGCGTGGGAATAGCCTCCTGCAAAATGTAAGGTAAGACTGCATACTATAGGCCCTTGTGGTCCACCCTTTCCTGGATTCCACATCAAAGGAGCTTCGTCACCGGGGCTGCCCTTTTAGTCTTCTTACCTATTTTGAATTCATCCCCTAGTTAACTACTTCATATTATAGTTTTTAGCATGATATGTATTTTAATTATGCTTCTTATGTCGTGTTATTATTTATTTATACCAATTTACCAACAAATTCATAGTTTTATTAGCTAGCTAGCATATAAATAAATAAATAAATACAAATAGTTTATAGTATCTTTTTGCGAAGATTAAGGATTGGATTTTGGAGTAGGAACTGAATTCTAGAATGGTAGATATCAAGAAAGATAGGATTTTAATGGTGTAGTTCTGGTTTTTCATCAAAACGAACCCCTAATAATTCCAATCAAATTGCAGCGAGCCCTAACTAGATTACGCCAAGGTTACATGACGACAACTTTAGAAGTTTTCCGCTGCACGTATTATTCTCTTCTTAGTTCTTATATATGTTACTGTAGAGTTGAAGGTGGCCAATCTATGATGATCTCCCAACACCTGAACGGCCAGGATTATTAAACAAGTGACTGACTTACTCTTGTGGGCCCAAACTTCCCTTGGGAGAAAGCACAAGAGGGGCCCACAAATCGCGCCCAACAAAGAACCATTTGCAAGATGCACCTTATCCCTTAAGGATGCATCTATCCTTCGTTCTCCAAAAGGCTTCCTTCCTTCGCCACTTATATAAACAAAGTGGGGCCCAAAGCCTACTTCATTACGTTGTTGAGGACATGGCCCACACCTTTTGGTGACGTGGCTTCTGTTTGTGGGCTTAAATTCTTTGTAAAGTGACTGATGAGATGGGGTCCCACATGCGTGAAATTTTTGCTTATGCAGGGTCTCAGAAAGGGACGGACACAAGGGTCTAAAGTATATAACTTTACCTTGCATTTTGTAAGAGGCTATTTCCACGCCTTGAATCTATAAGCTTAAAGTTACACGACAATAGCTTTTACCTTTCCGCTTAGACTCTCCTTCAATGGCTAGAATCATATAATAACTAGAATCAGGATGAAAATTTTGGAGCACGCACCATCTAAGTCAAAGACGATATTATAAACAATTCGACTTTTAGATGAAAAACGTGTGGATGATATCATCTAAAACCTTGACTTATAGCCATCCTTTTCATATATTATGGGGTTAATGACGAAAAACTGATCGGTGAGAATATGTCATTTTACTTTTCTTTCTTGAATATTGGAGATAAATACTCAAACCTTGATCACCCAAGTGAGAGACTCTTCCTTACGACACTGCACTAGAATTGCAATATCTCTGTAGCACAAGAGGCCACCTGCAATATGGCTCACCCCAATCAGTAGAATGTGTCGGCAATGAGAATGAAATCAGTTGAGAGGTGATGAAAGATCAATGGTACACATTTGATGGACAAGAGTCTTCGAGGGGTTGCACAACAGTAACCAGCATGGGTTCTTGGGGCTGGACCCTATTAAACCGTTCACAATCATTTTAAACATGCACAATTCAGTGACGTAGATCAATGGGGGGGGCTTCCTTGATGTACTCCACCACTGAAGGCCCTATGTAGCATATATTCTGAGGCTATGAATGGTTTCTCATTATGTATGTCAATCCAAATCCAGCAAATATTCAAACTTGTGACATAAGGGGGAAGCTATTCTTCTCGTGACTAATCCCTGTGGAGAGCATGTTGTGGAAATATGAGGAAGCATGGCTATTTTCTGTCGCTTCATTCTGATATTCACACCCTAGTATTGGACTCAGTCTATATCAGACCAAAATAAGCTGACAACTCCAATGAGAACAAAGAAGGAAGAAATAGACCGAGATCACAGTGGCATGAACCTAGCATATGATAGGGTTCATGACCGTCAGGTGAAGGGCCTTAGTTAGGTTAGTTCAAGTGCGGCTTCAAATCAGAAAGGCGTGCATGACTGATGAGCTTATTAGTAAGTCTCTAGGTTTTGTATAGAGAAAATTAGAGGCCTTAAACTATATAACAAGGCTGAATGCCATTATCCAACCTTTCTCTGTTATGAGTATGAAGAAGAACACTTTTTACTTTATAGAGAAGATTGTAGTCACCATTGTGATGAAGAGATGCTACTAGTATACAACAAACAATTATCATATTTTTACGAGAGAGAGAGAGAGAGAGAGAGAGAGAGAGAGAGAGAGAGAGAGAGAGAGAGAGAGAGAGAGAGAGAGAGAGAGAGAGAGAGAGAGAGAGAGAGAGAGAGAGAGAGTGGGCCAAGTGTTTGATGATCAAAATCATTAAATTTTTTGGCCCTTGTCTAAGTGTAGTCCATGCTCCGAAGATCTCATGCATTAGACGATCTGGATATATTCTTAAAGTAAAGCATTTAGTACCTGTTATTCCTGAAAATTTTGAGGCATCGTTTTTGTTACTCAGAACAGCAAAGACTGGGAACATGGAGAAGATGAGATCCTTGGACGGACTTATCTAGGAGTGAAACCTGATGGTAAATCAAATGATAAAATGGTTTTGATTACATGAAATTGGTTCTACATGTACTTAAGCACCGAATCAAGGCTTGTATTTTGTGGGAGATTTGGAGAGAGATGTTGGTCAGACAGAAAAAGGGTAAACCAAACAGAGATTCTAGGTTACTATCAGGTACTTGATACACTCTATGGTACGTCCTTGAATGACTGGACAAAATTCCAAGAAACGAGAGAGAGAGAGAGAGAGAGAGAGAGAGAGAGAGAGAGAGAGAGAGAGAGAGAGAGAGAGAGAGAGAGAGAGAGAGCATGTTCTCGGCCGGAATTGCAGGAGAGTCTTGTACAGTGTCGTTGGAGTCTTCTGAATAAACAAATAAGACCTGCACATGCACAAAGCATCATTCACCAACATGAGGAAAAGACTCCTATCTTCTCCCACTCATCTCCCCCTTTACATTAATAAAATCCACCCCCAATTTCATTACAGTTTTCATTCTTGAATCAAGCGAAAGAATATGAACAGCGCTTGAAAGTAACCCCATACCTGATGATGATTCCTCATATGGCCTCCTCTTCATGGCTGTCTCCATTTTGTAATCTTCTGTTTCAACCAACCAAACCTTCCATTTCTATTTGCCTCTCCAATCATTGGCTCACTGGCAAGAAGAATATCTCCTCTACTTTCCAAAATCTTCCCTAAAATCATTGGAATGAGATCCAAACTATTCCGGACACATTAATGCCTTACTATATTACTCAAACTCCCTCTCAAACGGGGTTTTCTTTTGCCTTCTCTCTTTCTCACCTCCTGAACGCCACCCGAAATGCTATCGATCTGGAGTTATTTAAATAAATTGGATAGATTTACTTGATGAAATGTCAAATGTTGGTTAATTGTGTGTACACAAGTACAGTGATTATGTCATGTAATTTGTAGGTGGGTTTGTAGGATTTTTGGTAATAGTAGCTTAAGTAGGTAAGATGCTGCAGAATGGATCCTCTGACGACATTGTGAGCCTATGGGCCATCTCTTTTCTAGGGTAACCTCTCCCTACTACGTGATGTATCACGATCATTTCTAAGTTAAGATAGATAGAAAAATTTGCCGGTAGTTTTGTCAACTGCACTGCTATTTGTTTGATCAATATCGACACCTTACAGGTATATTCAGGATTCTGAAAATCTTGCCATATATCTCCATGAATGAGGAAGTAGGGAGTCTATAATCCACCTCTTTTTGAGGGAAAATTAATTTGCTTCTTATGCAACGTATTTCATGTGATTTATTTGTTTATAATTGACCACCTCGTGAAAGAAAATTACAGTAAGATGGAAGAAGTTAGGAATATTTTTGCTAATTGGATAGGTTGAACTTATACCTTAGTTATTTGTTTGCATATTAACAAATCACAAATATTTTCAAGATTCTGATATCTAGAGACATATTACCAAGGAATAAAGAATTGGGAAGTCTATAGACCATCTTTTTGGGGCAATCTTTGCTCCCTATGTTTTTGTTTTTCATTTACTTCTATTGTTTATGTAAATAATATTTCACTGCCTGCTCAAAGAAAGGCAGATTAATAGGAGATTTATGGGAAATTAAATTTGTAGCTAGTCGTTTGTTTATAATGTACATGTTCAGAAATTACAAATATCTCCAATAATGTTTTCAAGTCACTTTAGCCTTTTAAAATATAAATAAAAAAAGTAATAGGAAGCCTTTAATTCCCTTTGCATTGATATAGTATGCAATTATGATAGTAAACATCAGTTTCTAATTATTATTATTTTTCCCGCTTTTTTTCTTTTTGGATGCAAGTGAGTAATTACAAAGGAGACCACTTACAGACTTTCCTAAGATCCATCTATCCCCTAACGTGGGATGGAGGATGCCAACCTCAAACCCACAATGTAGCAATAATAGGATAGGCATCTCTTTTCACCAAACCATTGGGTCACTAGGCCTTTTGGCACATCAGTTATCAATTATTATTTTTTAATTTACTTTATTAATGGCAATCAAGAGGATCACAAGTAGGTTGCAATAAGCCCTCAAGGCCAAAGCGTTCAAGAAAGGAGAACTCATAACTAGAAAGAGGTTCAACGAACGTAACTGGTTGTTATAGAGCATACCTGACCTTGAGAGCACCAATTGTCTTGTAGAGCAGTATGCATAAAACAGAAAGAAAACACCAAAGCCACCACCATGTACAAGAACAAACAACTACATCTAGATTAGCTTTCACATTCATTATATAGATGGCAGATTTTGGAGTGCAATCTATCTTAAAAAACAATGATCTCTTTCAATAATAGCAATCCTCAACCTTGAGGTTTATCCACTTTCCTTCTCCAGGCTATTAATAATAGTCAAGATATTCTCCAGTGACTATTATTAAAAAGAAGACTATATTAACTTCAAGAAGTCTTTGATTTCATAAGAAATATTAGTGAATTCTCACCTTGAAGTATTTCAATTTTGAAGCCCTGTATTTTCAAGTCTAGAGCCATTCAAATTCAATTTCAGCCATGCATTTCAAAGTTCTAGCCGAGAATAATTACTTTTGTTTTGTGGACTTAATATCATATTAGGATTTTCATGATATTTGTATTTTTGAAATATAATAACATCTAAAATCTTTGTGAAGAGAAGTGCAAGTCACAACAATCAATTTAATTCTCTCACCAATCTTATGTACTGTAGTTGAGGTAATTTCCATACTTCCTTCTTTGAAGGGAAGCATTGGCGCAATAGTAGAGTTGTCGTCGTGTGACCTTGAGGTCACGGGCTCCATGCGTAGAAAGAGCCTCTTGCAAAATGCAAGATAAGGCTACGTACTATTGACCCTTGTGATCCACCCCTTCCCTAAACCCCGCATACGAGGGAGCTTTGTGCACCGGGGTTGCCCCGTTGATAATCTTCCTCCTTTAGTGGAGCCACATTTATATTGTTGTTGATGAAATAAAGTTGTGATCTTTTGAGGCATGACCCAATACAACTCAAACCACTTGAACACCACTGATCAAACCTCAAATGCAAAATTTTAATGAGTAAGAAGAATATGATTGATGTATTTGCTGCCATTATGACACAAATTACATATGCTCAAACGTTGCCAACCTCTAGCATTGAGATTGTCCATCGTATAACACTTTTCTCAATCAGCATTCTAACGTGAAACATTGAATACATGGCAAAACAACCCACTTTCAATGGGATGAACAGCTTCATTTGTATCGATAACCTTTTGAAAACCAAAGAAACAAAGAATATACCACTTGAGTTCCATTTGCACCTCCTCTTATTCAATGGACAGCCCCACTGCATGAAGCTCCCACATATGCAGGGTTCAGGAAAGGGGCAGACCACAAGGGTCAATAATACATAGCCTTACCTTGTATTTTGCAAAAGGTTGTTTCATACCTTGAACCTATGACCTCAATGTCACATAACGACAACTCTACCATTGCACCAAAGCTCCCCTTCACCTGCTCCTATCTAATGCAAAACATTAATGTGAATATGTTAAATTCTCGCCATGAGTTGATCCTTTCCTTCAAACTCCTTTTCAAATCTCAAAGTTCTAAATGGTAATCTCATGTCAATATCACCATTAACATAGTTCAAGTAATCATAGATTGCTAGACCACTAGCCTTTCAGAGTCTAAAATAAGAGGTGTTTTTGAACACCAATTATCCTTCCAAAGTCGATTATTCCTCTATTTCTAGCTGATACCTTGTCCAAAAATGGCAAGAAGTTTTTGACTATCTATCCATAGACCTCTTTTGCCTCTACTTTGAAAGATTTGAATTCCAACTATTTGAATCAACCTTGTAAATTGCTTTAATACTGTTACTCCAAAGAAGATCTATCCTAATCAAATCTTCGTCACTATTTCATAAGGAGTCCTAAATTGAACTCCTTGATATGACACATTCTCAAAGCGCCATTTGATTTTAGGTTACTAATTGTCGTTATCTAACCAAGTGAAGCTTTCTATGATTTTCTGAATCTCCCCACAAGAATCTCCTTTGTGTTTTCTCACTTTTATTTGCTATTGCAGTTAGATATTGAAAGAGAAAAAGATAGTGGGTTGGAGTATTGCCTAAAACAAGATTTAAAACTGTAGAGCAAACCCCCCCAAAAAAGACATTTTCTCTTCCAACATGCAAGACGACTATCAATCTTCTGAATAAGGTTTTGTCATTAACCCTTTTTGGTTGACCAATGATCAAAGAAAAGGGCAAGATATATGGATGGTAAGTTCTCAATATTTCAATTTTAAGCTTGTTAGTAAAACTTCTGATTGATGATATGACAGCTTGTAGCCATGATCTCAAGGTCACACGACAACAACTCTACCATTCCAACAAAAAAGACGTCGATCAATTATTTATCTTCAATGAATCACTAAACTAGTCAGCTTCATATTGATGCAGTTGTATTAAAATCCCTCCCGGTTAACATGGGGCATTCCAATTTCTTTTGACAATCAAAAGCTCATGTAAAGGTGTGATTCTATGAATATCACAATTCTACGATAAACTCCAACAGATTATAGAGCCAATTTGGTCGTGATATAACATGTTAACTTGAGGTGCATGCATGCAAAGATCACTAAATACATTTCATGATTATCCAAGCAAGTTTTAAAATCAAGTTAGTTGACTAATGAAGTAAACTCTGATGGAAAATAAGTTTTGGACATGACGCTACCAAACTCAAGTAGTCCACTAGTCTAGCTAACCTTATACTCTCAAGTTCATACTCGTCGACTAGGCTCAAGCACACTAGTCTACTTCTCGAAAGTGGCCTCCGGTTGAACTAGTTGAGTACGCTCAGGCACACTAATTGACTAGTTAGTTAAAAATTTGAGTTTTAGTAGACTAATTGATTTTGGTCAGTCGACTTTCATGAGTGTATCAACTACAGCTAACCGGAGGGACAAAGTCACATGCCTGGTGAACTTCAATGGAAAGATTTGGGTTGCAATGGAGCTGTTTGATACTCAACATCTAGAAACGAACTTGCAACGAATTTATTGAAGATTGGTGGGACCATTCAAGCCATGGAACTAAAGAGGTTTTCAAGCTACGCACTTCTTGATTCAAAATAAATCTGAGATCTCAAAAAGCTTCATCTTGATTCAAAGCAGATCTAAAAGGCTCGAAAACTTCATCTGACCTTGATGCTCTCTTTTTTCTTTATTCTTTAAGGTGAATTCTCTAAGAGAGTTCTTCTTCATTGTACATCTTTCTTTACCTCCGTTTATGCAAAAGGAAGGAAGAACTTTTGCAAGTTTTCTTTCCTTTATGTGGTCAGCATTGTATCAACAAGTGGACAAATCTTGCGTGAGCTCCTGGAAGTGCTCTTAACGTTAAGTGGTCAGATTGTTATGTAATCTTGTATGGATTAGTGAAACTCAAAGTAGAGATAGCTTTGAGAGCAAGAAAGTAGGCTGTTTGGTTGGCTGGCTGAACCTCTATGAATTATCGCGTGTCTTTGCTCTCTCTATTTTTCAAGATACCTGCTTATATAATGTAAAGCATTCTGCATATAATACATGAGTTTACACGATAGTCATTTGATCAAAAGCACAAATTTTGTCACATCATTATTACATTTTATACATAAGATACCTGCTTATACAATATAAAACATACTGCATATAGTACACGAGTTTCACATGATAGTCATTTGATCAAAGGCACAAATTTGATCGGGTAACTGAAAGTTTCAAGGGAGCATAAATTTTCAGACATCCAAACTATTCACCTTCTAGGCCTGATCTCAGGTATGCCATGCTCCCAAAAATAATAATGCAAAAGAAAATCCCATCGTTTTGATTTGCCACAATGTTTTGGCTCTTTATTTTTTGAAGATCCTAAGCCATTCATTTCACTACTTCTAGTTATAAATGCTTGGACAATCCAATAGAAGCGATCATCGGGGCATGGAGTCTATAACATGCTCAATGAAAATGAATGACTCGCATCATGATTCTCTCTTCTTGTACATTTGGTTGGATGATGCCATGTTAGAGATTAATAAAGGAGAGCCCTAATGCATGAAGCTCCGGCATATGCAGGGTCCAGGGAATGGGCAGACCACAAGGGCCAAGAGATTACTGTATCTTATTAAAGAGATAACAATCATTAGATGCTTTGATTCAAATATTAGGTGTGGGGAGCAGATGTAGCACTTATAGAAAAGCAAATAAAAGGCTGCAAAAAATAAAGATTTGGCAGTTGAACGGAGGCTTGAGGACTTGTCGGAGTTGGTTCAGTGCCTTGTCTCACAGCCAAGAAGTCGTCGCCTCAAGGATAGTAACCATTCAAAGAAAATGGAGCCAAGTTCATTCCAGGACACAACTGAGAAGTGCCTTGTCACAGTTCATTGTTCTCTTTTCGTTTGCTTGATCTTCACCTTTATGAACTGGTTTACGTTTGACATGAAAAATGTTTTGTACAGTTGTTTGCAAATAACTCTGCATTTCTCGTGGAATACTCTTGATTGTAGGTTGGAGTTGCAGCTTTCACCTTTTGGCAGCTGTTTAAATTTTACAACGTGCTAGTGATTTGCTTTGTAATTCTTTGCTCATTTAAAATAAAATAACTGCCCTTGTGAGGAAACTTGTTACTCCAAGAATATTCCAATGGTTTATAACACAAACTTCATGAAAAACATGTTGAATGGACTATTTTTCTTTCTCATTTTGCCTGTCCAAATGCGGCTGAACAACCCTGCATGTTAAGTATATTTGACCACCATAATCATGTGCAAGATCTTTTGGTGGACTCTGCCCTCTTTTTCTCCGTTGTACAAGCAAAGCATTAGAAAGGAAATTATCCACTCAGAGACCCCTAGATCCATACATCACCTAATGTGATCGACCCATGACCTAGCAACAAGAGGGGTGCCTCTTTTCGCCAAACTGGGCTGCTAGTCTTTTTCGCCATAGATTCTGCCCTACTACCACATGAACGTCCTAATGGAGCTGTTTCGCACAGCATGGATAACAAAACACTGGATCAAATTTTCCATTGATGGTAATTTGATCATCTGTTTATTCTAAATATAGATATAAGACCATGAGATATACTACGGCTGCTTTCTCTATATTCAACAAATTTGTATGTGGTTTGGGCTGCCAAAAACAAGGAGAGAAGACGTACCATAGTTATCTATACATAAATAATTATGTCCATGGTTCATTATCCATTGCCTATACAGGATCTAACATAATAACTTTCTCTCAATCTTTTTCCATACTTGAATTAGAATGGCTAACTTGTTTCCACCATAGCTGTATTGCTGCTCCACACCTCTTCACGTATCTCTGATGAGAAAGTTAACATTATAATGATCACTGTAGAAGTTATGACCCTACTTGTGATCGAGCCTACATTGATAAGCTCAATCTAATTGTACAGTAGACTATGACATATTTACATCCTTAAGCATTTACCTGAACTTATCTGCAGTTCTTTTAAAAAGGTAAATAAATCAATTAAGCAGCAGCAACAGCAGAAAGAGGATATAAGTCCGTTGGCAGAGATCCGCCATGTAAATGAAGGCTTGATCTACCAACTCCCACGCGCGCAACTTTCACGACTGATGCTAGATCCTGTTCCCCTAGCAATAACATGAAATGAATCACCATCTCGCAACATGACTAGAGCTTTCAACTCCGCTTAATTACATTTGGTAATGCAAATCCGATCCTTGAAACGTGGGAATTAATATCGAAATTCTCTAGATCACACTTAGATAGAAGGGAAGCCTTGGCGTAATGGTAGAGTTGTCATAGTGTGACCTTGAGGTCACAGGTTCAAGGCATGAAAACAGCCTCTCGCAAAATGCAAGGTAAAGCTGCGTACTAATAACTCTTGTAGTCCGTCCCTTCCCAAAACCCTGCATATACGGAAGCTTCTTACATTGGGGCTGCCTTTTTTACACCCAGATATTGCACAGAAGAGAATCTTTAGCAACCTTACATCTACGGCTTATAATATTCATTCATACTGTATAAATTGTTGCCAGCAAACCCTTCGTGAAGAACACGTGCTTTCTCCATCGAAGCTCTCTTGCAAGCTTTAAAGCAAAGATTTCCTGGGTCTTCTTTGTCAGAAGAAACAAATTTCTGGGGAGAAGAAAAGTTTTCTTGTTAGCAACTTACAACACATTGGTTTCTTAATAATTACTGAACATGCATGTTATCATTCCTTCTCTTAATCTTCTGCTGCTTAAATCTCTGAAACCAAGATTTCCAGGAACTTTTCCCCCTAGAAGAAAGAGATTAGAATGAAAACATTAAGCAAAAATGCTTGCTATTACTTGGCTTGGATACTTTGGCAAGACAGCAATGACATTTTGTTAGAATGCCGATTTCAATATGAACCATGTCAAACACAAATGAATAGCTCATGTCTCAGAAATTTCAAAACCATAAAGATGGAGCTAAGACAATCTTAATGAAAAGACAGCAGAAAAATGCCGTGGAAAAAGTGGATATGATTGTTTGGGTTAGATGGGAGCCATCTAAAAGAAATGGATATTTCCAAGGATAATTCGGGTAGAGTGGGTGCAGCTGATGTAATGAGAGACTGGAATGGAAAGTTCATAGTGGTTTTGCTATGCATTTAGATGATCAAACTAATGACTTTGATGAATGAATTGCAATTAAGCAGGCTTGTGTCTTGCAGCTGAGACTAACATGGAATTGCTTCATGTTCAGAGTAAATCCCATACACTACTCCAATCCCTATCACACCCCCAGTATTGAAGTTTGTGGACCTTGGAGATAAAATTTTTGAGATAAGAGAGCAGGAGAATTCTCATGAGGTGGTCCATACCATTACTAAGGCATTTCTTTCAGAAGTGTAATGGAGTGGCTAATGCTTTATCAAGTTCCTAGGCTTTCTAGGGGGTGCATCATCTTGCTCGATGACCCTAGATCACCAGCAAAGAATTACCAGTACCCTGTAGATGACATAAGCGAATCATAAGCCAATTTTAAAGTTCAAATTCCTTCACTTGGCTACATTATTTTGTTTGCTTATTCAAGTATTAAAAATAAAAAAAAGGTGCCCCTGGTGCACAAAGCTCCTGCTTATGTGGGGCCTGGAAAGGGTGGACCATAAGGGTCAATAGTAGGGAGACAACACTGTTACACCAAGGCTCCCCTTCAAGTATTAAAAATAGGTAGCTAAAAAAGTTCTCATTCCAATCTTAAATAACTCTTCCTACTTTCGTATGTCCTAATTCCTCAGCATGCCCATCAATATTCAGCATATAATACCCACGACGAATAGGGTTCCACTTAAATTTGAGAGCTTGGATAGTATACAACCTAATACTTGTATGTCTCCAAACTACATACATTCAAGGTGGTGTAAGTTGTGCTTGAGATGGAGTAAGTTAACTTGAGTTGGGTTGAGATGAGATAAGATAATTATAGAAGTATCACTTCAGCTAGATTGAGACAAGATGTTTGGAGAAGATGGATAAAGATCATATGACATGTAAATGAACTCCCATTTCCATCACATGCTGAATTTTCGGATGAAAACACCTATCTTTTACTCTAGAAATGGCCAAGACATTCAATAATGAAGCTTGAGATGACCATAACTATTTATTAAATCCGCTGAGGGATTTAATGTCAAACTCTTTATTCAATCTTTGACCATGAAACTGTTTATTAAATCATGGTTCAACATATTATAAAAATAAATAAATAAATAAATAAAATTCAGACTTCTACCTAACTTCAATAATTTGCATCTTTAAAAATTACATTGTTCTAATCAAGAAAATGACCGTGCATATCATGCAATGACAAGAACAATAATTTAATGAAAATTGACTGTTTGAACATATTAAATTAATTTGATCAAATCTATCTACTAATATTCTTTAGTATATGTCCAAGATTCACAACTATTTATCTTTACCACTAGCACCGTCTTTTGATAACGGGGCTGCTGTCCGCTGATGCATATACGATCCAAATATTTGACTATGAATGATTAGGCGTAGCCTAGCTTTCACGGGATGAAAGAAAGATAATAGTCATTTTGTTTTATCTCAATCATGTGAGCAGTAAAATCCTGATCTTCTCGGTTTATTTTTGTTTTTTGCAAGTTAAGGCAGCAGCGTATTATTGACCCTTACAGTCCACCCTTCTCTGGAACTTGCATATGCAGAAGCTTTCTGCATGGGGTTGCCCTTTTACATGGCTGATCATGCCAGCCGGTTTTTTGTTTTTTTATCATAAGTGAAAACTTTCAAAGTAAATCATTGCCACACTCACATATACTCCCAAATCTAGTCCTTGATTAAAGGAGAAAGTAACGACTCAAACCTGCAATTTGGGGCTTTGGATGGTAGATATATTATGCAAAAACAAGTTGTCGTCATCGTAGTCATTAAAGTTTCCCAATCAACCGGATGACCTCCATGTCACATGATAAGATCGACAAAGGAAATAACCCGAGTAGAGGGATGCAAATTGCTATATATGAGAAGAGGGAACGTGTAATTATCATCCATCTCAAACAAGAAATCCTTAACTTGACTTAATCAATGGCTTTCGTAATACTAGCTAGACTCCTCGTGACTACGTTTGTTCTTGTTCTTTCCTTTCGTTACTGCCTTTGTTCTTCTTCTTTCTTTTTCTTCCTTCCTTTCTCTCCTTCGTGTGCAACAGGATTTAGGGCTGATAGAGCCGATTTACCCCCTCCCCATTCAAGTTTTCTATTATAGGAACCTTCACCATCTTGGCTTGTTGCCTCATCGATCTCTTGGTGATATCTGTGTGATGAACAAGTAGAAGAAACAAGATGAACAATTAGAATCATTCAACGATGAGTCCCTTGCATGCAAAAGTAGACTGCTTTGGTTTGGTGTTTCGATTGAGCCCCTTGGTAGCATTCCTCTAACATCTTATGTCTATGCTTTTAATTGATTTAACATTTGTTTCATAACGTTGTTCACAAATAAAATCATATAATGTTTCACATCATGCAGATTATATTAATTAAGTGGCAAATGACAAGTAAACATGTCTTTCATCACAAAAAACACTCTTCAATTATGAACGTAGTTTGTTTTTCTTTTGCGTACAAAATAGTCTAGTAGTTAGGTTGAGGTGCCTCTCTTGTAAGTAGGTCATGTGTTTGAGGTAGTACATGGAATCCCTTTATGAGATGTAGGGTGCTTGCATGTGGAGGGGGTGTCTTGAGGATATATTTGGTAAGGGTGTATATTGAGGATGGGTATCTTGAGAATAGTATGAAAAGGGTATATTGGGTGTGTGAGATACTAGTTTAAGGGGTAAAAAAAACAAAGTCTCCTGCCACTTGGCATTTTAATTTAAAAATACTTTCTAAAAATCAGCATGTTGTGAATTTAAACAAGCAGTTCCTGACTTCCTTCATGGTGTTCACTTCAGTGAATGATGTTGAGCCTGTGAAGATGTGAGGATTGTCATACTTTTTTTTGTTTGAACTTTGTCCCCCACATTTTTCCGGCAGTACATAATAGTAACGGGTAGGATTGATCTGATGGTTCTGTTGCATAGGCTGTCCATGATGAGTCTATGAAAATGAACCATTTAGATCTCCAACTATCTGAGTGTAACATATATTTTTAGCCCGTAGAAGTGCACACCTATCTACATATACAAACCCCTAAAAGAATTCACAAACCTGTAAGCAGGATATCTGATGGCCAGATACCATAGGGTTTGATCTTTAGGATTAGTCTCTGTCTGGTCAACCTCAGACACCACAGACTACTCCATCAGGTGTTGATGTGACATGATTAGATAATTCTAAGCCATTGATGAGAAAAGCAGAGGAAAAGAATGATACACAGTCATATACCCAGGCAATATTTCGTCACAGAAAACATTCCAACAGGTAACAATTAGAACATCCAATGACAGCTTTTCTACGGCGCCTGCTCCTGAAAATCTGTGTTAGGATGTAGCCGCAGCTTGTGGAGTCTCGACGTTTAGTGATCCAGATTCCAGGCAATTATCTTTCATTTTTCTGTGGATGACCTTTGAAGCAAAAAATGAAGGATCCCAGCAGGTGTAGACGCTCAAGAGGAGAGGAATGTATATCTTTTCATTTTTCTATCCATGGAAGAACCTTTTTTGTAGATCTAAGCCATTCATTATGTTCATAACGCATCCATCTTTAAGTTCAAAAAATAAACAGTACAACTGCTTATGATCCATCTAAAACTTAAGAAAACAGTGGCTAAGAACATTGAGTAGATGAGATATTCTCTACGTAACTCATCTCAGACTGATAACAGTGTGAATCGTTTTTATTTCCAAGAAGTGAGCATGGTGGAGCTGCACCTTGCGAAAGTGGGTTGGCCACCTAGCAAATAAAAAAGGGTCATTTACAAAACTTGCTTGTAGCAGACAGCGCACTTAAATATCAGTACCGATGTAGAGTCTTGGATACTGGTGTGAATATGACATGAACACAATCTTATATATGTAAAAGAAAAATATTCTCTACAAGTTTTGGATAATACTGGACCTATTGACCAGTACTGTCCCACAAATGTCCCTTTTAATCTTTCTTCTGCTATAGCATTTATTATGAAGATCATGCCTTCTATTTTACATGTACCCGTTGTTTTATATAGGCTAGAGTGGTGTTGTGAATCTTAGACTTTTCAAAACCAAAGTTCAAATTGGTTGGTGTCCTAATCCACAATTTCATTTATAAAGGGCTTTTATTATTTTGTACCCAAACGAAGCTTGTGTCTTGTTTTTAGTGATGTAAATGATATGCTTAGAATAGTAGAATAGACAGGAACCACACACAAAAAAAGTAGGGTTTGGTTATTCAAGTAGAACTAGTGATACGATATTAGTTTTTATTTTAAAGAACCAAATATTATTAGTACAGTATTTGGATTTGGATTAGAAATGAGAACTAAAAAATATTAATTAGTGTACAAAAGTACCCACATAATGTTATTTTAAATTTTAGTGTATTAGAAGGTAATGTAGTAATTTAAATTTAATAAATTTTATTACTAATTAGTTATCTTTGTATAGTATTTTTTATTTAATAAATTTTAATTTAGATTAGCTTTCAATATAGAGATTATTTCTTTTTAATGTATAATCTCAATCTATTACAATTGTGTATTCTTGAGTTTGAAAAGTTTAATATAATTCGTTTTTGCTTTTTGTTTGTAGTATTTTTCCCATTTGCTGCCTCACCAAAAGATAATCTCTCAAGAAGGTTTAGTCATATACTTCTATTACCTTTGTAGCAAAAAATGAAGGATCCCAGCAGGTGTGTAGACGCTCAAGAGAGAGGAATGTATATCTGCCCACTTTTCTATGCATGGAAGAACCTTTTTGGTAGATCTATGCCATTCATTATGTTCATAACGCATCCATCTTTAAGTTCAAAAAATGAACGGTAGAACTGTTTATGATCCATCTAAAACTTAAGAAAATAGTGGCTAAGAACATTGAGTAGATGAGATATTCGCTACATAACTCATCTCAGACTGATAACAGCGTGAATCATTCAGACTTCCAAGAAGTGAGCATGGGGGAGCTACACCTTGCGAAAGTGGGTTGGCAGTCTAGCAAATAAAAAGGGTCGTTTACAAAACTTGCTTATAACAGACAGCGCACTTAAATATCAGTACTGATGTAATGTCTTGGATACTGGTGTGAATATGACATGAAGACAATCGTATATATGTAAAAGAAAAATATTCGATATTCTCTACAAGTTTTGGATAATACTTGACCTATTGACTGGTACTGTCCCACAAATGTCCCTTTTAATCTTTCTTCTGTTGTAGCATTTATTATGATGATAATGCCTTCTATTTTACATGTACCTGTCATTTTATATAGGCTACAATGATGTTGTGAATCTTAGACTTTTCAAAACCAAAGTTCAAATTGGTTGGTGTCCTAATCCATAGTTTCATTTATAAAGGGCTTTTATTATTTTGTACCCAAACGAAGCTTGTGTCTTGTTTTTAGTGATGTAAATGATATGTTTAGAATAGTAGAATAGACAGGAACCACACACAAAAAAAGTAGGGTTTGGTTATTCAAGTAGAACTAGTGATACGATATTAGTTTTTATTTTAAAGAACCGAATATTATTAGTACAGTATTTGGATTAGAAATGAGAACTAAAAAAAATTAATTAGTGTACAAAAGTACCCACATAATGTTATTTTAAATTTTAGTGTATTAGAAGGTAATGTAGTAATTTAAATTTAATAAATTTTATTACTAATTGGTTATCTTTGTATCGTATTTTTTATTTAATAAATTTTAATTTAGATTAGCTTTCAATATAGAGATTATTTCTTTTTAATGTATAATCTCAATCTATTACAATTTTGTATTCTTGAGTTTGAAAAGTTTAATATAATTCGTTTTTGCCTTTTGTTTGTAGTATTTTTTCCATTTGCTGTCTCACCAAAAGATAATATCTCAAGAAGGTTCAATCATATACTTCTATTACATGATTTGTTTTAGGTAAGAATACCTGGACAAAATATTTGAAACATTCTAAGTAGGTTAGACATTAATGCTCCAACATCTCATTCTTATGGATCTTTTTTTACCTTTTATAAGTCTAATATGCTAAACAAATGTTTTATTTTACTATACAATTGCAAGTTGATTATTTAATTCTGTACTTATAAAAAACATAGCTGATGCTTTCTAGCAAGAAGGTTGAACCTTGATCAAGCATGCTCATCTTTTAAATAATTTTTATGTTGACTCTCTTTGTGTCTTCTCAAGTATAGTTGCCTGCCTATTTTAAATTCATGTCATAATTAACTTTTATATATTATAGGTACCAATATAATATGCATTTTTATTTTATGTTATTTCTTGTGTTATACTCTTACTTACCTATATGCAATGCAGGTAATTAAGGGTGCATATTATTGACTTGTTGGGGTCCAACCCTTTGCCAAAACCTTACATATGCAAGAGCTTCATGCACCGTCTGCCCTTAGGTTTAGCAGTCAGTGCATACGTGTGCCTTCAGTGGACAAGACTCTTGTTGTGAGGCCATTTGTGGAGAGCAGTAGGGAGAATAAAACATCTACAAAGCCTAGAAGATTACTGTAGACCAACCCAATTCCTGCCCAGGAAAATTAGGGTAGGTACCAAAGCAGAGCCTCCGAAGATAGTTAACTGCTACACTATCCTGTGCATTTACATAACAGAACCAAACAATCTGCAAGGGCGGTACACTCAGAAAAGCGACTAAACAGTGTTTGAGAACCTCTGGGGGGCAATCCCGATCAATAGGTCAAGTATTGTCTAAAGCTTCTGGAGAATATTTGGAACTTGAATTAGCTTCCTGTTCAAACAAGAAATCCTTGCCAAGTTAATCAATGGCTCGTCTATTACCAGACTTTTTGTCACTCCTCTTCCTCTTCTTACTTCCTTTCTCCCTCTTCCTTCTATTCAACAGGTCCAGCAGTGATTCTGCCGGCAAACCAAAGTTACCACCTTCTCCACACAAGCTTCCTATCACGAGGAAGATTCACCAGCTAGGCTTGCATCGTCACCAATCTCTCCAAGATCTTTCTAAGAAATATGGTCTACCAATGCTCTTACACGCATGTCATTCTCGAACTCTTGTAGTTTCATACGCAAAATTTGTTGAGGAGATTGTGAAAATACATGATCTTGCTTTCTCAAGTCAAGATTGCCAAGCACCTCTTCCATGGCACCTGTGACATGGCCTTCGCACCTTATGGTGATTACTGGAGGCTAGCAAGGAAGATCTGTTTTGTAGTGCTCTTGAATTCTAAGACGGTGCAATCGTTACGCCACGTTAGGGAAGAATAAGTTAGCATGATGATAGAGAGCATCTCAGCTTATTGGTTGAAAAAGGTTTCCCTTAATATAACTGAGATGTTCATAGATCTCGCAAACAATATAATTACCGGGGTTGCTTCTGATGCGAGGTTTGGAGTAAACGGTGAGAACAAACTCGCCGGTCTGACCAGAGAAGTAGGGTTTTACTGTGAATTTTTCGTTAGGCCGACCTTTTTCGCTCTCTTGGATGGATTGATGTTGTCAACGGATTAGATGGAAAGGCAGAGAGGACTTTTAGAGGCCTAGATTCAGTTATTGATAACTTGATTGAGGACCACCACGTGCGACAGGAAGGCAATCCACAAGATATCCACTTTCTAACGAAAAACTCAAAGGACTTATCTTGTGCATACTCTCTCTCTCTCTCTCTCTCTCTCTCTCTCTCTCTCTCTCTCTCTCTCTCTCTCTCTCTCTCTCTCTCTCAAAATATGTACACAATATTAACAATAGGTAATTCATGAGAAATCAAACTATTTGGACAATCCTAACCACTTGCTTAGGTCTATAAAAAAAATAGTAAAAATAAATGATTGTGACTTTTGACTTAAAGAGATAAAATAAAACCATCCAGTGGGCATCAAACTTGTTTTTCAGCCCATCTAAGCTTTTCCTAACTTGTAAGAAAAAGGAGGCATGCACTCCTTATGGGACTTTGAGCAGGTATTCTTACTGGGACTTCTGCTACATATACAGGGTACTTATGTGTGTGTGTGCTCCTTCCTGATACCTGTGTGCCCCTTTTGAATTTACATATGGGTGTACTTCTCTCTCTCTCTCTCTCCCTTTTGAGCATGTATTCTTATTGGGACCTCTATTACATGTACAGGGTATTTATATATGTGTGTGTGTGTGTGCTCCTTCATGATACCTAGTGCTAAATCTTTACCAGCTTCAAGTCAAAAGTTATCCTTGTAAGAACTGATAAAAGAAGCATGTATACGAGCCTCTTCTAACAATGGAAAATTCAAAAAGAGGTGCAGTGTGACAGTGAAGGCGCACATATATGATTATCCTATCTATACATATATTTATGTTGGGGGGTTGTAAATAGTGACGTATTAATAAATCCTTGTCGAGCAAACTCTCCTACTTTTTAATGGCACATTTGCATACACACATACAAAGATAGCCACTCATTTGGAATTAATCTTCCTCCATGTTGATCCTTGAGCTTCTATATGAGAAGAGGCCATATAACTAGTTGGAAAGAAAAAATTTCAGGTCCTTTCCCTTCTTACACATGTAGGAAACCCTTTCTACTACTTAATTCTAGCTTCTTCCTCCATAAACCTATTTCAAACTAGATTTCTTACAATAGACCCTTCTCTATAATCATCCCATAGAAATCTTCACGAGATACAATAATAAGAGACGAGCTTAGAAAATTTAGCACAAAAACCCTCATATAAACATAGACATAGTGAGCCGTATTGAGATTGGAAGAACCACTTTCGTCGACGCTTTAACCATGGCTCTTGCTTTTCTTGGAAACAAAGCAAAAAGGTATGATGAAATTGAAACACCCTAAAAGAATGAGTAAGAATAATCACTATCAAACTATTGGAATTTATTTATTATGTTTTAATGTAATATCCTTTTTGTAGAGCTTAATCAGAAAATAGTTTAGTTCTCCATGTACTTTTGATTACATAGAAAAATTTCTACTAAAATGTTCTTATCTTTTGTTAATTGCGCATTTGCATCACTCTTATGATTTTTGGGTTGAATTTGCCCTTTTGTTTAGTTGTCCAAAGCCATTTCTTGCTTGTCTATTATCTACCAATTTCTTACCGCGTTCACCCTACTAAATAATTGGTCTTTAATTGTTTCTCAGCACATCTTTTCTATTAGTTTCACCTGAATGAAAGAGGAAGAGAAAATGTAGAGACCTTTATGGGGCATTCTTGAAGTGAAAATTTGTGGACATTTTTGTCGTTAGAATCAAATTACTACTAAAAGATTAAAATAGAAAAAAGGCAATAAAATTTACTAAAACTTGGCATTGGATAAGCACGTTTAAAGTCTACTGATTATTTGTAGTGCCGATAACTTGTGCAAGACAGTATTGTCATTTCTTGTTGCTATTATGTAAAACATCAATCACACGATTCATATAGAAACAAATCAAACACAAAGCACTATGCAAAGATGTACGTGGTTTGGCAAAACCATCAACATCAACGGGCACAATCAAACCTTCTTCACTATGGGAAAATAAAAAATATGGTGGAGAAGTAAAGATAAAATTTCATTGAAGCCACTGGGCTTCACTTGTTCACTACCTTGGATTGGGCAATGGCAGGGCATATTAGGACCCGTACAATAATGAAGAAAGCAAAAGATGAGGTAAGAAAAGTGGTTGGGATGTCAAGGTCTTATACAATAAATGAGTCGAGTACCATCTAAATGGATGGGACAAAAATCCTTACATTCACAAAACCACCAATTATAGGAAACCAACTTATTGTTCTATAAGTTCAAGGTTAAAGTTCCATGTAATGAAAATAAGTCATCATAAGTGGTTGGGATCAGCATTATGTAAGGAAAATAATGTTGATGGTTACTAAAAAAGGAAGTTGGAATTCATATTGGTGTGACCTGGCCCATTATTGGGGATCAATCCTGAACCTGCCATATCATTCCTTTTTCCGGTGGACAAAGTAGAGGACTTCACTAAATCAATTCTTATGAAATCTTGGATTATAAGTGATATGAAGATGATACTATAAGGGGGTAATAACGCTTTAAAAAGAGTGTATTTATAGAAGGTGAAGCCTTATTTATTTTATTTACTTCCCTAATAAGTATTTTTCTACTCCGTTTCTCGTCTGTCCTACAATTTTTTCCAAAAACAATTGCTTTTGGATTGCTGACGTCCGAATTGGGATGGACATCCATCAGCCTCCAATCCACGACCCAGTCTTTGACACCTCGGGTGTCTAAGACAGTTTCTGTAAAGGGTGGTAGCGATCATTGAAGTACTGGCGCACTTGTATGTTTAGCAGCTAATGTCACACTTTATTTGCATGGGTCATGACTATTTCAATGTAAATAGTCCCTACAATTATGACTGTTTTAATTCATTTCGATTTCTTGCCTGATGACAAGTACGGAATTCAAATGCTTCAGCCGTGCCTTGGGCTCAGGTGACCACCTTAACATAATGAAAATTATGAGAACTCATCTAGGAATCAAAATCCCGCTTATCGGACGATTATAGCATTCAACAATATGTATTTTTGGACATCGTCTGGGGTGACTGATGCTCTATACAGTTTCTGAGCATCCATGTCCTATGACCAAAAGTATTGTTCTTATAGGAAGAATGATAGGTCAAATACCTAAAAAGACCTCATCTAGAAGTGCCTTACATTTGAGATGAAAAGGGCCCACCTTTGGCTCATCTGACCCGTTCATCACATTGTTCGAGCCTAATTAATTGTCACTTCAAACAGCATGCAGATTTATTTTACCATCTGAAAAAGTGTACCTTTAATCACAAGAAGCAGATGGTTAAAAACTTTATACAAATAACTGTCAAAATTAAACAAAGAAAAATATGGTTTTTAAAGTGCTAGCATCATTCAATTACAGGGAATTTTTTTTTAGTTTTTTAGTTTTTTATTAGTTATTCAAGGCCAATGCAATGAGATGAACATGTCAGATCATCCAAATATAAACCCTTATGGTGCCAAGCATGAGGCCCATGTAAACAACGGCCTTTATGGCCTTCGCCCTAGCATATTACTCTCTTCTTGTATTTATCCGAATATGCTAGATTCATCGTGTTGGCGTGAGGTTCCACGGTCTTTATATTTCGAAGACTTAATTTACCACAAATGTCATGTTGAAGTGGTTGAAGGCACTTCTTGTGGATAAGTAACTGATCTTTCTGCTAAATTGATGGGATTATCTGCTGAAAATTGGTCCATTTGATGCATAATCGAGGCCATATGGTTGTGACAGTGGGTCCAGTCGATGCATAAAGCGAACATGACTAACTATCCATTTGGATTAGATATCAACTATCCAGCCCCTTACTATTCCAAAGATGGTGATTCGGATGCATAATTTGAAGAGCAATGCTATGGGGACTGAAATTCGTGACTGACTCTGAAACCTCACTTGGCTAAGCCCTATCTGTCTGTAATCGGCCCAATCATCTTGTTGGACCTCTCTTATTTAAGCTATTTGTAAAAAATCATGTTGATTGGACACTTCGAGCTACTAGTTTTTCAGCCAAAAAGTAGAATGATCATGATTTTAAAATGCAAAATGTATAATTCAAATGATCCAACAGTCATGAATTTAGAGTTGTAACCAATCTTAGGAAAGGCCAAACAAAATGAATAGTTCACGTCATCGCAAAGTGAGCATTAGCTAGGTGGGATTTCAGAGTCTGTCACGAAACTTGATACCTTACGTACAAGTTTTGCATGATTGCTACAAATCAAGTCCCATTCTATCAATGAGCCTCTTAAAGAAAGCGACCGAAGAGATGAAAGAGGAAGGAAAAGGCAATTTGGACACGATAATACGTGAATGTTAGCCGCTCATTCAATCCCAATAGATTATAAGTAAACTTAGGCATTAGCTCATCGATGATCCACACCAATCATTGGTGGACCGCCCCAGTTAGATAGGCCATGCCCTAAAATATTCTCCACTGGAAGGTCGTTCGCAGCTTTAATTTGTAATTACGAGATGTACAATGGATAACTGAGATGGTTAAAAATAAAATTCTGAGAAATTAGAGGATAAGGCTCAGTGAGTACAGAAGATTAAATGGTTATCTGCAGATTCTCCACCATTTGGACAACCAACCATCTAGACCCCACATATACGTTTGCCAGAGCGATAAATAGTGATTGACATAATCAATATGGCCCATGACAATAACCTTGGTGGATTTAGCAAATCACAACAGGACAACTTGCTGTATACAAGACAATTAGGTGACATACTCCTCTTAGTTACTATTGTGGGTAAAAATGTTTATAAATTCAAAGACATGCACGTCTTATTGATTAAAAGCAACAAATGGCTCTCCTGCTAGCGGACTCTTTGTCAATCTCTTTCATCATCTCTTTTCTTCTCTTCCTCCCATTCTTGATCAAATGGTTCAAAACTGATACACACAGGCTACCTCCTTCTCCACCCAAGCTTCCAATTGTGGGGAACCTCCACCAGTTAGGCTCCATAACTCACCGATCTCTCCGGGATCTTTCTGAGAAGCATGGTCCTCTGATGCTCTTACATCTGGGTCCAGTTCCCACCATTGTGATTTCATCGGCAAATTTGGTTCAAGAGATGGTGAAATCACATGATATTGCTTTCTCCAGCCGGCCTCATTTGAAACAAGCCAGCAAGCTCTTCTATGGCTGCAACGATGTCGCCTTCTCACCTTATGGTGAGTACTGGAGGGGAGCAAGGAAAATTTGTGTCGTGGAGCTTCTCAGTCAGAAGAGAGTGCAATTGTTTCGGCATGTTAGGGAAGAGGAAGTTCGTTTCATGATGGAGAACATCTCGAGTTATAGCTCAAAGAAGGCTGCGGTTAATGTAAGCAAGATTTTGTTAGCCCTTACAAACAACATAATCTGCAGGATAGCTTTCGGTAAGAAGTATGGATGTGAGGAGTTGACGAAAGAGACAGGGATCCTCTTGGGACAAGTGTGTGTTGGTGACTACTTCCCGTGGCTTGGGTGGATCGACGCTGTCACCGGATTGGAAGCCAGGACAAGGAGGCTTGTCAGACGGCTGGATGCTGTTATGGATCAAGTGATTGAGGACCATCTTAATCCTGCAAGAAAAGATCAGAACATTGAGAAAGACTTTGTTGATGTGTTGCTGGATCTGATGAAGGCAGCCGACGTACAGCACATCCCCATTACCAGAGATAATCTCAAGCCGATCATCTTGGTCCTCTCTCTCTCTCTCTCTCTCAGTAATCCAGGTTCATCTGATTTGATCTGTCCTAAATGGCCTACATACCCAAACATCTCATATATTGGACGTAAGTATGACCTTGTTCATTGGATCTACTGTGGCTTGAAAATAGATGGTGTAACACTAAAATAACTCAAAAATATATATTTTGTAAGCAAACAAAATGTCCAAAAAACAGGTTTTAGAGGTGTCAAGCAGAAGAGATGTTTGGGCTTAGGCCATCTAGGTTCGATTTCATGAACATCTTGGATTACTAAAAAGATGAAAGAAATGGGTCCAAACATGCAATTTTTCTTTCAGTATAAAGCTTTTGCATGATTGAAATTCTCCTCTTCATCTCTCTCATATGGAGGGGCAACGGCAGTGAGAAAGGCCATGTGGACTGAACTTAGTGTTGTGATTTTCAACTAAAAGAAGCATAGGCTAAGAGCATATACTGGCTATGAAATTTGGTCACAACGCATATGCAAGTCATTCCCAACATGATGAGTGGCTTAGATCTAAAAAACTATCACCGTCCAAGACTAAAATTCTCTCTAAGTACTCATGTTTGCTATCTTTTCTGCCACAGGATATGTTTACTGCAGGAACAGAAACAACGGCAACAGCCTTGGATTGGGCAATGGCAGAGCTTGTGAGCAAACCAACAATTATGAAGAAAGCACGAGAAGAGGTACGAAGAGTGATCGGCCAAAAGTCAAAGGTGGAAGAGGAGGATGTCCAGAAAATGGATTACGTAAAATGGATAATAATGGAGGTTCTGAGATTGCATCCTTCTATTCCGTTGTTGGTCACACGAGAGACCATCTCAGCCATACATCTAAGAGGTTATGACATCCCTCCGAAAACAAGGGTTGTTATTAATGCATGGGCAATTGCAAGAGATCCTAATTACTGGGAAAATCCTGAAGAGTTTTGGCCGGAGAGGTTCGCCAACAAAACTATTGATTTCAAAGGGAAAGACTTTCAGTTAATTCCTTTTGGGGTGGGAAGGAGGATTTGCCCTGGAATTTCCTTTGCCAGTACTTCCATGGAGCTTATTCTTGCCAATCTGCTGTTCTGGTTTGATTGGGAGTTGCCTGGTGAGGATAAGTCCCCAGACATGACTGAATACCCTGGGTTTACAGTCCGCAGGGAACAAGATCTCTGTCTTCTTCCCGTATCCAAGGTTCCTTAAGATGACAGGTCCTTCTCCATGCACTAATCAAGGGCTTTCCGATAAACTGTGAAATATAGTTTAATATACTTGTAGCTATTTCTTCTTTTTTTTCTTCCTTTTTCTTTTAATTAGTCCTATATTATGTTCTCCTACTTTCTACCCTTTTATCTTTCTTTTCCTTTTCTTTTTTCTTTGTTCTTTCTTTGGATCATCTCGGTTTATGATCATCAATAGATCACTGCGTTCCTTATACGATGCAAGTGCATATTCTACTTCAGGAAGATTTTACTGTTGTTGATTTTGAACTTCCTGAGTGAGACCCTTTTTGACTAGAGGATGACTTGGGAATGGGATAATTCATTGAGGAAGAACGCTGGTAGATTGATCACCGAAATACTAAAAATCTATCATCTGAGGGAGAAGATCTTCTGCCTGTTAGATATATTTTGATTTAGTCTCTAGCTGTTACTAGAATTCTGGAGGTTGTTATCTTTGAATAAGTCTTCTAGTCATGCCATGCCACTGGAGACGTTTCCTAGTTTTTAGGTGTGTAGTAACTAGAAATTAGAAAGTAGTTTAGATTTAATTTGCTTTCTTTTAGAACTTCTATTTGTAAGCTTGTCTATTTATATTTTCAGTAAGGTACATGAATAAAGTTAAGTGTTTTCCATCAAACATTTTAACTACTAAAATTCTAACATTATGGTACCAGAGCCTCACGCCGGCCTGAGAAAGCATAGCTGCAGCTAGATAAACAATAAGTGAAAGAGAGTGATGGCAACAGAAAATATGTTCGTGCAACCTTCAATTCCCAAGTTCAAGGGACATTATGACCATTGGGCAATGTTGATGGAGAATTTCCTACATTCTAAAGAATACTGGCATTTGGTGGAAAGTGGAGCTCCAATTGCACCTGTTGGAATGACAATTACTGAGGCGCAGCAGCGTCATATTGATGAACAGAAACTTAAGGACCTGAAGGCGAAGAATTATCTCTTCCAAGCTTTGGATCGATCCATTCTCGAGACAATTCTCAAGAAGGACACATCCAAGGATATATGGGACTGTGAAGAAGAAGTATCAAGGTTAACGCGGGTTAAGCGAGCACAATTACAGGCATTAAGGAAGGAGTTCGAGACACTCCACATGAAGGCTGGAAAGACAGTGAACGAGTATTTCGCACGTACACTTACAATTGTGATCAAGATGAAAGCTAACGGTGAAGACAAAAGTGATATAGCAGTGGTGGAGAAGATATTGCGATCTATGACTTCAAAATTTAATTATGTGGTTTGCTCTATTGAGGAGGCTCAAGACACTAGCAACATGTCTATAGACGAATTGCAAAGTAGTTTGCTTGTGCATGAGCAAAGGATGAGCAACCGCGATGAGGAACAAGCCTTGAAGGTGACTTACGAGGGATCTGCTAATCGAGGACGTGGAAGGGCAAACTTTGATAAATCTACTGTCGAGTGCTTCAATTGCCATAAATTAGGGCACTTCCAGTGGGAATGTCAAAGCAAGGAAAGCAACCATATAGAGATTTCTGAGGAGATGCTGCTCATGGCTCAGGTTGGAGATGAACAGCTCAAGAGTGACGATTGGTTCTTGGACTCCGACTACAGCAGTCACATGTGTAACAGAAAAGAATACTTTGCAGACTTTAATGAGCAATTTTCTAATAATGTGAAGTTAGGAAACAATGCAAGTTTGGTGGTCAAAGGAAAAAGAAATGTGCGGTTGCAGATCAACAAACAAATACAAGTAATAACAGAAGTATTTTAGGTGCCTAAATTGAAAAATAATTTGTTAAGGGTTTGGCTGTTCCAAGAGAAAGGTCTAGCCATGCTTATTCAACACAACAGCGGCAAGATTTATCATCCTGAGAGAGGTGTTATCATGAAATCTGCGATGTCCTCCAATCGCATGTTCAAAATTGCAGCAGTCGTCTCCTCAACTGGTACAACTTGTTTCAATACGGTAACAAAAGATATTGGTCAATTATGGCATTGTCAATATGGTCACTTGAGTTTCAATGGATTCAACACCCTGCAAAAGAAGGAGATGGTATTTGGGTTGCCGTAACTGATAAAACCATCAAGAGTGTGCAAGGAATGTCTGATTGGGAAGCAACAATGAGATCCCTTTCCTAAGAAGAGTTCATGGAGAGTTGAGCTGCCACTACAATTGATTCATTCTGATTTATGTGGTCCTATTCAACCGATTTCCAACAACAACAAGAGGTACTTCATCACATTCACCAACGATTGTAGTCGGAGGACATGGATTTATTTCCTGCACAAAAAATCCGAAGCATTCAAATTCTTTAAGGAATTTAAAGCTAAGGTTAAACGTGAAGTGGGTCTACAAATTAAGGGTCTACGAACAGATCGTGGAGGTGAATTCACATCATCCAAATTCACAAGTTTCTGCATTGAAAATGGGATAAAAAGGCAACTTACTGCTCCATATTCGGCACAGCAAAATGGTGTTGCCAAGCGAAAGAATCGTACCATTATGAATATGGTTCGAAGCATGATGATCTAGAAAAATTTCCTGAAAAGTTTTTGGTCGGAAGCTGTTAATTGGGCAGTACATGTTCTCAACAGAAGTCCAACACTAGCAGTGAAGAACAAGACGCCGAAGGAAGCTTGGAGTGGGGAAAAACCTTTTGTTGGATATTTCAAAGTCTTTGGGTGTATATGTGCATGTGGGAGATAACACTCGAACTAAATTAGATCAACGTAGTACTACTTGTATTATGTTGGGAGTTAGCAAAGAATCGAAGGCGTATCGACTCTATAATATCATTAATAGAAAGATAATTATCAGTCGAGATGTTGTATTTGAAGATGGCAGCTGCTGGAATTGGGGAGAAGAATACACAAGCTCAATGCAGTCCGAATTGGATTGGAATGACAATGAAAGTAATGCTAAAGTGGATGATGATCAGGAGCAGGAAGTACAAGAAGATGTTGATGAAGGTTATGTGCAGGAAGATGAAGCTCTAGAACAATAACTGCCAAATACCGTGTCGCAACATCCTACATCAACAAGGCAACACACTCAGCCTCCGTGGATGTAGGACTATAACGGGTGAAGGGCTATCTGATGATGATTTTGAATCACATCTCACTATTAGCGGAGGAGACGATCCTGTTCACTATGAAGAAGCAAAAAAGAATCCAATTTGGAGGAGAGCCATGCAAGAATAAATTGAAGCTATAGAAAGAAATGGAATGTGGGATTTAACTGAGCTTCCAGCTGGTGCAAAAAGGATTGGAGTCAAGTGGATCTCTAAAACTAAGCGTGATGAAAATGGAGATGTCAGCAAGTATAAAGCACGATTAGTGGTTCGAGAATATACTCAAGAATATAGTGTAGATTATAAGGAAGTGTTCGCTCCTGTTGCTCGCATAGAGACTATTCGATTGGTCATTGCTGTAGATGCTCACCATGGATGGTCCATCTACCAATTGGATGTAAAATCTGCCTTCTTGCATTGGGAATTAACTGAAGATGTTTTCGTCGAACAACCACAAGGATTCGAGAAAAAGGAAGAAGAAGGAAAAGTCTACAAACTGAAATGTGCTCTATATGGATTAAAATAGGCCCCTCGAGCTTGGTACAGCCGCATTGAAGGATATTTTCTTAGCCATGGATTTGAAAAATGTGAGTACGAACCCACGTTATTCACTAAGATGGAGAAGAAGAGTATCTTGGTAGTGAGCTTGTATGTGGATGAATTGATGTATACAAGGAATGATGATAAGTTGATGATGGAGTTCAAGAGGTCCATGAAGTTAGAATTTGCTATGACTGACATGGGAAAAATGAAGTTTTTTCTCAGTCTTGAAGCAACACAAAAAGCTAATGGTATTTTTCTGTGTCAAAAGAAGTACATGACAGATCTTTTACAGAGATTTGGAATGAACAACTCAAAATCAATTCATAATCAAATGGTTCCAGGAAGTAAATTAAGCAAGGATGAAGATGGAAAAGGAGTTGACAAGATGCTCTACAAGCAGATGATCGGGAGTTTAATGTATGTTTCAGCCACGCCACTGGACATTATGTACACTGTGAGTCAAGTAAGTCGATTCATGGATAATCCAAAGGAACTCCATTTTCAGGCAGTAAAGCGAATCATACGCTATCTCAAAGGAACATGTGAACATGGATTGTTCTATCAGAGAAAAAAAGGAACCGATCTGATTAATTATACAGATAGTGACTATGCGAATGATGTTGACGACAGAAAAAGTACAACAGGCTATGTATTCATGATGAGTGAGGCTGCTATTTCATGGAGTTCGAAGAAGCAACCGGTGGTGAGTCTATCAACAACAAAAACAGAATTTATAGCTGCTGCAGCAAGCTCATGTCAAGCTGTGTGACTCAGATGGATACTTGAGGCAGTAGGAAGAAATCAAGCAAGTCATACAGTTATCTACTGTGACAACAGTTCTACCATAAAATTATAAAGGAATCCAGTTATGCATGGGAGAAGTAAGCACATTGATGTACGCTTTCACTTTCTAAGGGATCTTACAAGGAATGAAACAGTTGAGCTGCAACATTGTAGTTCACAAGAACAAGTAGCAGATGTCATGATTAAGCCGCTCAAGTTGGAAGACTTTGTTCGAATGCAGAACAAGCTAGGAGTTGTAGCAAATGTAAACTAAATGCATGAGATGATTCAATTTAAGGGAAGGAATGTTAGATATATTTTGATTTAGTCTCTAGCTATTACTAGAATTCTGGAGGTTGTTATCTTTGAATAAGTCTTCTAGTCATGCCATGACACTGGAGACGTTTCCTAGTTTTTAGGTGTGTAGTTGCTAGAAATTATCAAGTAGTTTAGATTTAATTTGCTTTCTTTTAGAACTTCTATTTGTAAGCTTGTCTATTTATATTTTCAGCAAGGTGCATGAATAAAGTTAAGTGTTTTCCATCAAACATTTTAACTACTGAAATTCTAACACCGCCCAGGGCTGATCTAGGATGAACCCGGAAAATGAACGATGAGATAGGCATAAATCTGACCTCACATGTACTTCTAGTTGATCATTTAAATCCGTCATTTTTTCTTTTTATAATGGCATGAATCCATAGTTCTTAAACTCTCCAATACCATATATTTAAGAGCAACTTGTTATAGTTGTCACTTTGGTTGTCCCCAATTGCTGAGTGGCCCAAGAGTTACATGTGTACATTCTTCAATCTTGGACAGCATTTGGGCCTAGCTGCCGTATTAGATTGAGAGTGCTTAACTAACCAGGTGCGGTCTAGTGCCCACATTTTCTTCAGCACACTTTTGAATGATTGGACTTGCTCCTCTTATTGCTCCAACTTTAAACATGTCATAAATCACAAACACATGGTTTGGACGATGTTGACATCTAAAATGCTTATGAAAAGTTATACTTGTAAGCTTTACAGACAATCCAGTTTCATAGAAGCTGGAGTCATCCAAATGCTTCCATCATTACCCAATGGGTAACATGAGACGGTAAGCATTTGGTTCCTCAGCAACATACATGCCAGCCCTGTAAACCAAATTCCAGATGTTTACAATAAATCAGCAATAATTAGCAGAAGCAAAATAAATGGAAACTTAGAAACTTGCCACCAGCCATAGCAATAAAGATCCAAATCACTTTAAGTGATCTTCTAATCCTCTTCAATTCACGATCATGGAGAACCAGAAATGCAGTAGTTGTTACTCGAATTGGAAGGATTAGGGACCCTTAAAAGATTATTGTTTATGGTAGTTATTCTTCCATCAAGGATAACTGCCATGAGCAGTAATGACACATGTTAAATGTGTCAATTTTGAATTCCAAATGTTAAAGACCATAACTGTTGTCTAACATTCTCCCACTTGGTCTAAACATTTGTAACTTTATAAATTCAAAATCTTAATGTATTAATCGAACTCACTTTATGCTCCAACAAAGAAATAAATTACATAAATCATGGCGATAATTTCTCTGCAAACAAGTATTACCTTCCATGTATTACAATGTAATTATCTTCTTTGTAAAAGCCCTTTATGTGCCATTTTTATCTTTATGAACAAGCCTCAAATGCTTATTCTAGGTTCAAACACAAATATTTGTCATCCAATCATAAAATGTATACAAATCAAAATGGAGACAAAAGTAATAATTTAGAGTTTCATTACTAATATATGTTATAAATATAACATCATAGTTCAAATAGAAGGTGACAAATAAGAACAAAGTCTCATTCTTGTTACATGATCCTTAAACAACTTTGGTAGCATGCCTTTCATCAAAGGATCTACAACTATCAGCTCAGTACGAATGTGTAATATACTCAATTTTAAGCATAAATTAATGATTTATTTAATAAATAAAATTAAAAAATTTAAACATAGAAATTAGTCCTGAAAATTTAAAAACTAAAAAGTACTCATTGATAGGATTCCAACGACATAAGAACACAAAAAACGGAGCTCAAATAAAAGAGTTATGAGCCGTTGAAGTGTAAGGGCATTTTGGTAAATTACTAGAGCACAAAATACAGGGGGCCAGTTTTGATAACGGCACCCCCTAACCACACTGCCTTATCAGATCTGACGATTTTGCCGGCAAAATCATTGGAGGAGAGGCGTAAAAAGGGAAGCGCCTCATTCCCCCTCCGCAAACACAACCTTGTTTCCTAGGCTGCTCCTCAAGCAACCCATATCCCTTTCCATCGCACCACTGTTTTTCACCAAACCCTAGCCTCTGTAAAACTTAAGTTTTCTGGTAAGCAAGGGACTTGGCGACGTCAAGACTCGGTCATCAATTCAAGGTAACTCCAAACGCATAATTTTCCTCTGTTAATGAGTAGGCATGAAGTAGAAATGCATGGAAAACATAGGAAAAACGTAGTTTTTCCTAGAACTTTGAGTGCGCTACTGTTGGAGCATAAATTCACTGAGGAAACCATGTTAAATTACAAATTAGACCATTCATCTAGTGTATAAGAGACCTAAGATCAAACCCTTTAAATTTGAGAAAGATCCAACGGCTGGTATTGCCAAAATACGTGAAAAATCAAGCCAAAGGAGTGTTGAAAATGAAAAATACATGAAATTTTGAGCAAAATGGTGAAAAAATGGCATGATTTGGGCACATGTGGGGTTACTGACAATGGCTAGAAGCCAGTCGTCTTCCTCGGCGCCAGTGTAAACCAGTGCAAACCGAGGCCGCCAATGTAACCCGGTGTAAACTGGGCGCTGGTGTAAACCGGGGCCGCCAGTGTAACCCGGTGTAAACTGGAGCACCGATGTAAGCAGGTGTAAACCGGTGCACCGCCCGACACCCTATAAATTAATAATATTAATTTATGAAGTATTTTGACAAAAAAACTTGATTTTGAGAGTTACAGAGGTCCAAATGGCAATCCGAAAGAGGCGTTGTGACCGTATTGACGACACAGACCTAAATTTAACTTAAAAACTTAAAATTGACCACTTTTAATGTAGAAAATTTTTAAGATAGTATTAGGGCATTGACAGGTACATTTGAATGTGTTAGATAAAGAGGATATACGCTTGAACCGAAGGATCTCACATTGAAGTATGTGACAACAATTAATGTTTTATTTTGATTTTTAAAATCCTGCATTTATCACAACGTCATGATTGATTGTGATTTACATTGCACTTATTATTAGTTGTTGATTTGTGAGATTTATAACTTTATACTACGATCGTTACTTAATTTCAATCATGTATCAAATGGTTTTATGATCTGATGATTTTATGAGAATGATATGGTCTATTTGTGCTTAATTAGAAATTCCCTTTCTTTATTTCATCACTGAAATGGCTGGGTTTCCATGAGAAAGAAAAGTGGAGGCTTGGTGGCTAGGTTTTTGATATACTTGTTTTCGTGTTTTGAGTTTTATGACGGGTGCTTTCACCCGGTGGATGTCATGCTAGGAGGGAGAGGGTCAACCACCCACCCTCCGAGATTTGTGATATGATGAGATTGTGATATGATAAACACCTGCCCATAGATGGCGTTCGGTAGGGGTTTGGTAACATTGATAGTCACCGATCCGGGCCTTTTCATGGGGACGCACGAGAAGTCTCTCGTTATGGTGTTGACGGGGAGCGGCAGTGGTTGAGACCCTGGAGGGTTGCCATTGCGGTATGACAATACATACTCTTATTCTGTGTGCTTGCGCGATGAGCATGGAGATGGGATTGTATGCCTGGGTGTGACGACACTTAGAGGTTAGATATGAGTACTCATGATCGGTGATACAATCGTATGTGACACTCATGGGACCCATGTATCTTAGGGTACCCTGTTATTATAGTATGCTCGTTTACATTGATCATATCATGTTTTAAATCCATGAGATGCATGTTTTATCGTACTTGATAATTTAATACTATGTTAGTATGGCTTATAATGATTTTATTTTCATAGATGATAGATCTTTTTATTATATCGCCACTGTTATTCGGTTATTCCATCTTTATTACATTAATTGTCTATATTCCTACGCAAGCAATAGCTTGCTAAGGCGTTGCTTTGTTTTGCAATGCCTTAGGTCTCAAGCGCAACATCAGGAATGGCAAGACTGTTGAGAAACCGTGATAGCAGTGAGAGATTCCTTTACTTGATTTGATAGACAGTGACGTGAGTTAATAAATAGGACAACCATTTGACTTTCTTTATGGACTGTATACTTTTATATTATGGATTTGATTTAGATGGTTATACATATGATGAACATTTAATCGGATGTTATGATGGATAGACATGTGTATTGTTTTCAAATCTATTATCACGAGAGTATGTTATGTTTTAAATTACAATTTTGATGTTTGGAAACAAAAAATAATACCCTGAGGTTTTCAAGAAATGTTGTAGTAAAATAATTAATAGAATCTTTTTAACATGAGATCCCAAATACAAATATTATTATATAAAAAAATTGTTATAAAAACCCGAGGTGTTACAGAATGTGTTCAATGAGCACTTCATTTCTTTTTATGTGCTCTCTGATTGCTAAGTACTTAATGTCAATATGTTTACTATAACTTTCACTTTTATTATTCTTAGCAAAGAACACAGCAACTAAATTGTCACAATATATCTTCAATGGCCTAGAGATGGAATCAACAACTCGAAGCCCAGAAATGAAACTCTTCAACCACATACCCTACCTAGACGCCTCAAAATAAGAAACAAATCGGCTTCCATAGTAAAAGTAGGATTCAAAGATTGCTTTGCAGTTCTCCAAGATATAGCTCTTCCAACAAATAAGAAGATATATCCAGATGTTGATTTATGAGAATCAACACAACCAGCGAAGTCTGAATCTGAATATCCAACAACCTCCAAGTCATCGGTCCTTCTATATGTAAGCATGTAATCTTTAGTCCCTTGAAGGTATCACATGACCTTCTTTGTAGCTCTCTAGTAGTCCAAACCTGGGTTACTTTGATATCGTCCAAACATTCCAACTGCAAATGCAATGTCTGGTCTAGTATAGACCTGAGTATACATCAAGCTTCTAACAACTCAAGCATAAGGAATGTTTTTAATCTATTCCCTTTCAAGGTCATTTTAAGGACATTTATTCAAACTGAATCTGTCACCTTTAACAATAGGTGCTATATTAAGTGAACAATTTTACATCAGAAATTTGTTGATATAAGTTTCCTGAGACAAGCTCAGGATACCCTGAGACCTATCTCTATCAATCTTAATGACAATGACATAAGATGCCTCACCCATATCCTTCATATCAAAGTTTTGAGAGAGAAATTGTTTCACCTCATATAGCAATCCCATAACATTAGTTGCAAGCAAAATGTCATCCACGTACAAGACTAGAAAAATGATTTTGCTCCCACTAACCTTGTGATATATATATATACATTCATAATGTTCTCTACGAAACCAAATGAAGAGATAACATTATGAAATTTTAAATACTACTAGCGGGAGGCTTGTTTCAATCCATACATAGACTTTTTAAGCTTGCAAAGTAAATGATGACCATCACTTGAGACAAAACCCTTAAGTTGTTTCATATAAATATTTTCGTCTAAATCACCATTGAGAAATGTCGTTTTCACATCCATCTGATGTAAATCTAAGTCAAAATGAGCAACCAATGTCATAATGATATGAAAAGAATCCTTTTTAGAAACAGGAGAAAATATTTCTCTATAATCAATTCCTTCCTTTTGTGTGAATCCTTTTGCAACAAGTCTAGCCTTGTATTGCTCAATGTTGCCTAATGAGTCTTTTTTTATTTTGAAAACCCATTTACAACCAATGGTCTTCGCCCCATTAAGCAACTCTACAAGATTCTAGACTTAATTATCTATCATAGAATCCATCTCATCCTTAATAGCACCATGCCATAAGTTAGATTTACTACTATTCATAGTTTGTGAAAACGTCTCAGGGTCATTGTTAGCACAAATATCATAGTTAGATTCTTGTAGGTAGACAACATAATCAGTAGAAATTGTTGACTTCCTTACTCTAGTAGATCTCCTCAAAGGCATATCAGTAGCCTGTTGGGGAGGCTCATGGTCATCAACTTGTTGTGGTTGATGATCAATGAGATCTACTAAAATATTATTAGCCTGACCTAGATTTTCAACAACTAGTTGTCCAATATCCATTATATTTTGATGGGTGTCATTAATAATAACCAGTCTACTGCTTAATGTAAGAGTTGAATCAGAAATACGATTTTTCTCAAAAACTAAGTTTTGAGGTCGAACACTTCCACTAACCACTTCGTTCTCAAGAAATTTAGCATTTCTTGATTCCACAATTCTACTGCTATGGGATGGATAATAAAATCTAAATCCCTTAGAATTTTCAGCATATCCAATAAAATATGCACTAACTGTCCTTGGGTCCAACTTCTTTTCATATGGATTATAAACTCTAACTTCAGCTGGACAACCCTAGAAGCATATATGTCTCAAACTCGGTTTCCAACCTTTTCATAATTCAAATGGCGTTTTAGAAACAGCCTTAATTAGAACTCAATTTAATATATATGCTGCTGTTTTTAGAGCTTCACTCCATAATTACAAAGGAAGATTAGAGTTGCTGAGCATACTCCTCACCATGTCCATTAAAGTTCTATTTCTTCTTTTTGCTACACCATTTTGATCTGGTGAGATAGGCAAGGTGTTTTGAGCTGCAATACCTTGCTCTTGAAGAAATTTAGCATATGGACCAGGTACCTGTCTAGTCCCTGCGTACCTACCATAATATTCACCACCTCTACTAGATCTCACGATTTTGATTTGTTTACAGCATTGTTTCTCTACCTCTGCTTTATATATTTTAAAAGAATCCAACGCTTCATTCTTATTATGAAGCAAGTAGAGATGCATAAATCGTGAGTAATCATCTGTGAAGGTAATGAAATATTTCTGACTATCATGCTCATGTCAGAATAACAAATGTCAGTATGTATGATCTCTAATATGTCAGAACTCTTCTTTGCAACCTTTTTAGACTTATTGGTCTGCTTTCCTTTAATGCAGTATATACATGAATCAAAGTCTGTAAAATCATGAGTCTCAAGAACTCCATCTTTTATTAACCTTTTGATTCTATTAATGGAGATACGTCTTAACATCCAGTGCCACAACATAGAGGATTTCTCATTCATAATGTTACGCTTAATACCAGCTTTACCATGCACAGCCATGACTTCATTGGAGACATCATTATTTAAATGAATTTTGTATAAATCATCATTCATTGTACCATTGCCAACAAGTACTGAATTTTTGTATAAATTAAAAGAAGTTTCATGAAAGTAGAAGGAAAATCCAAGTGGTACAAGTTTAGATACAGAAATCAAATTCCTAGAAAAGTTAAGAATATAAAAAGTTCCTTCCAAATCAAGTACAAAACCAATTTGTAAAATAAGCCTATATGTCCCCACAACTTTGATAAATGAACACATCTTGTTTCCTGAATAGATGCTCCATTCACTTTCCATCGGTCTCCTTTAATTTATAAAAACCCTGCATGGTATTACAAATATGGATTGTAGAACTAGAATCAATCCACCATGTGGTATGTGAAACATCAACCATATTAGATTCATAACATACAAAAGAATTGAGATTATCTTTCTTTTCCAGCCAAGCCTTTCTCTTAGGGCAATCTTTCCTCATGTGTTATTTCTTTTTACAAAAGAAACACCTCATAGCCTCTTTCTTATCAGTATGGGCTATAGCTTTGCCTTTTGCTTTCCTTTTAATGGTTTGCTTCTTGTCCTTTTTATGGGTTGTCATATGCGCACTCTCACCCATTTCTTGAAATAATCTCTCCTCTTCTTGAACACACATAGTCAAGAGTTCATTAATTGACCGGTTTTCCTTATTTGTGTTGTATGAAATTTTAAATGGTCCATACTAAGAAGGGAGAGAGTTCAAGACAAAATACACTAAAAAGGATTCAAATATCTCAATTTGTAGTGACTTTTGCAGAGCAGTTATGTCCCTCATCCGCATAATGTACTTGCGCATTCCTTTGGTGCCAGTCAGTCTCATTGATGACAACTTGTTCATTAGAGTGCTAGCCAGTGATTTATCTGATGACTCAAATTGCTCATAAATGGCTTTCATAAGATCTTTGACATTCTCACATTCAGGTATTGACCCACGGATACTAATATTGATGCGAGATTTAATAAACATCATGCTTAAACGATTAAATCGCTCCCACAGTTCGTACAGAGTGATCTCTACATGAGTATTAGATTCTGTATTTTCAAGAGGCTCTTCCTTTCGAAGAGCATAGTTAAGATCCATACACCCTAAATGAAGGAGAATTTTCTCCTTCTAGACTTTATAGTTGTCACAAATTAAATAGGAAACTTCAGATTTTTCATCAGACAATATCAAAGATAAAATAACTGCAAAGAAATAAATAAACAAATAACAAATGTTTACTAACAATTATGAGGCATAAACCATCAATCATAATGATAAGCTTACCAATGCAAGTCATATCAAATAAATATGAATTAATATGTCATTAAAATCTACATGTGGGCAAAGATTTTAACACAAAATTGATTCACCAACAGTTATGATGAAACTAGTAAATTATAATTATTTCTTAATGCCTGTGGGCTAATTAAGAAATAAAAAATAAATTTTATTATTTTATCCTAATTAACCATAATAATATAATAATTTTTTTGTGGAGTAAAATTACCATATCAATATGTTAATTAGAATTTGATATCATTTAAAACTTAATGTGATCAACATTTTAATTAAATACTTAATATATGTATTTTCATATTTAAGGATGTTGCGGCTATTCCTCAAATATAAAATATGCATTGATCACATGGCATCCAAAAAATAATTTTCATATCAAGACAATTCCATAAAAGCATGACATAAACTAAAACTAATTAATTTATCATGCTAATATGCCTTAATTTAATCGATCATAAAGAAACTTTAATTATGAATTCATTTGGAAGATTTTTCCAAACCAACACCCAATTTTTTTTTCACATGGACAATCTAAATCGATTGGGCTCACACTCATTTTTAGTTTAGGCATGTATAATTGCCTTGATTATGCTAGGCTTTATACCATGTACAAGATAGGATCATCTTTACAATAGCCTAACAAACCCGCCATTAACGGTTAGGATCCTGCTTAAGTCACTTGGTTCCTAGCCTATAAGAAATTTAAACATATTGGATTTTCAAGAACTGTATGCTGGTTCTTAAGACATTTAACTTAACCAATCCAATGATCAATTGACATGGGTAGTGCATTGTGCAAGTTCGTGCAATTTACATATAATTTCTCACTAAGGCAAAAGATACTTCAGTGTTTAAGGATTTGCAACTGCATAACAATATATTAAGCCATTCTTGACAGACCACACGACAACAAAGAATAACAAACAACTTCTAATGTGCCCACCAAACAATGAAAATTCAGGTTCCTTTTCTCGTGAACTTTACAAGCCTTTGGATCATCTAATGGAGATGTTATTTGGTCCATGGCCTAGCTATGATCCAACAAGTATATAAGATTTTATACCACCAAAAATTTGGCCCCACATGTGACACAAGTGTGTTTGTCAGACAGCCATGCGACCGCCCCAACCAGCCGTGACTGGCTGAGAACGATCCTCTAATGCTTGAACAACTTCCATGAGAAATTCAAGTTGTCAATCACGCTCTGGGCAAGACTTCCAATGCTAAACAAGGGACACCCCTGCTTAGGTTAGTCGCAGTTACCTCTATACAGAGTGGCCCCAACACTGATGCCATGTCCTGGTCCACATGCAACATTCTCGACCCACATGTTGGTGGTGCCTGGGCCGATAGAGATGCAATTGTCACCAGTTCTTATGCATGTGCCAGTGATGGTCACTCTAGTCGATTTTTGGATGTGAATTCCATTAGTATTGAGGCTCCTCTTGAGGGCCGCAATATTTAGGCTGCGCATAATCAAGTTGTTGCAGCAATTGATCCCAATGTGGTAGAATTGGTTGTTTATAGACTTCAGGCCCTGGCCTATCTACTTAGTACTCAAGGATACAGTTGTACGAGCATATAGAACATATCCCGTTCAAGTAAGGTCGCAATTTATTTGATGGGTCAAGTGAAAACTACAATTCCTAATGCAGCCCTGCCTTAAACTTCAATTTAAAACCAATGATTACCTATGAGCATGATCCTGATTGTTGTTTGATGGGGTCTCCATCTTCTTGATGGTGATCCTTTTTAAAATTCTGCATATTGTGGAACTACTACTAAACGTGATTCCAACTACTATGATGGAGAGTACTCCAGAGATTGTCATCTTAACTTGCAGTTTACTACTATGGAAAATGATAAGATCATTGCACATACCCTATAGTTTTTCTCATTTATGAAACTAAATATCTGTCTAGATATGTCTGATGTTTGCTCTCTGTTACGCAGAATTCTTTAACTAATTTTGGTTGTCATCATATAATCAGAAAACTCTGGTAGGCAGAGGAATTTAAGTGCTCTAATACCACATGTAAACCAAATTCCAGATGTTTACAATAAACCAGCAATAATTAGCAGAAGCAAAACAAATGGAAACTTAGAAACTTACCTCCAGCCATAGCAATAAAGATCCAAAGCAGTTTAAGTGATCTTCTAATTCTCTTCAATTCACGATGATGGAGAACCAGAAATGCAGTTGTTACTTGAATTGGAAGGATTAAGGACCCTTAAAAGATGATTGTTTATGGTAGTTATCCTTCCATCAAGGATAACTGCCATGGGCAGTTATGACACATGTTAAATGTGTCAATTTTGAATTTCAAATGTTAAGGACCATAACTGTTTTCTAACAGCCCCAAGTTGGATGGTTGGCCTTTGAGGACTTGTAGTGGTCAATGAAGTGTTCCAAAGCTTGGGTAGTGAATTATGTTGGTTAAAGAGTGTATTTGAATTAATTTTATTCCATCAAAATACCTATCCAAGTGCAAATTTTTGGATTATAAAATTGAGCTATCTAACTGCTTGTTCGTACAAGAGATTTGGTACTAAGCAAGCCATGGGCTAGGGAGAAGAAATTGAGGTTTGGAATAATGTTTGGGCTGGAGATCAAACCCTTGCTTTCCTCGTTGGAAACCACTGATAGACATGAATGTTAAAAACATTACTGCACCGGAAAATGACTCGAATCAGACTACAATTCAGGCTTGGCTCGAAAATGTCAGAAAAATCACCTTGGTTGAGAAAATTATTGATCCTCAAGCAAAGGATGAGCGTATATGGGCACCGAGCAAGGCAGATTCCTTTAGTGTTAAATCAGCATACATCTAAAATCAGAACCCCACAAATAAACATCCCATTTGGATATCCATCTGGTCTTCCCCCTGAGAAGCTCGTTCAAAACCTTTCGTTGGTTGTGGGCAAAAATAGACTCCATCTAGGAGCAACACTTGATTCTTGCGTTTTCTATTTCTCTGGGAAACAAAACAAATTAACTTTGCAAAATGGTATGCTGGTCTTTTTGGATTGAACTTTATTCTTGAATTCGGCTTCAGTAATGTACGACTAGAGGGGGACTCTCTTCCGGTGATCAACTTGTTAAATCCCTTTTGATGAAGACAAGTGTGTAGGGGGAGATGTTGCAATGGGCGGAAAAAAAAAAGGATACGCAAGCAATTAGAAAATCCTGCCCAGTTTCCTTGCAAAAGGTTAAATACTCTTATAAGAAGGGGAGTGCTGGCGCAACTGTAAAAGTTGTAGTCGTGTGACCTTGAAGTCATGAGTTCAAGGAGTGGAAACAACCTCTTACAAAAATACAAGATAAGGCTGTGTACTATAGGGCCTTATAGTCCCCCCCTTCCCCAGACCCTGCATAGGTGGGAGGTTAAACACTCTTATTGAGATGGAAGCAAAACCGCTAATGTTTTGGCAATTTTTTTTTCTCTTTTTCTTGTACTTCTATAAATGTATCGCATGACTCCATAACTCTTCCTTTTATCTCTATTTAAGATGTGTTTCCAAAAAAAAAAAAAAAAAAATTCTAACTTACAGGAGTTTGAGCAATGAGATGAATACAAGTCGGATTATGCAAAGGTAGGCTTCAAAATATGTCTTTGCCAGACCACACCTCACTATGCACTCAATTTAGCATTTCTCTATGATAGATCCTACTTATTATTGATCCAAGCTATTCATTTGACACACCTGACTTTAGATATTTCATGGCCCAAATATCATTTCAAAAGAAAGACATTGACTTCCAACAAATTGTACATGCAAACCGTTGTTTATGGAGTGCTTCTGATTGTCGGTATCTAGCAAGATGAAAGCATCATTTCTTACATGCTAATAACTTTCTTTTAGAATGTTTTTTGAGTTATAAGTTATCCCCTTGGGTCAATAAAATGTGACATCAGTGGAGGCGTTTGCTCATACTTTATACGAGCATTTCTCTTTATTTATAACAATAGCAATGGTTGAATATACAACTCCTAACTTGGTCAAGTGGGGTGTTTCCTTTACATGTAGTATAAATGATTGTATCATGTTTACTTTCTCCCTTGAAAAAGTACAAGAGAGGTGATGGGACCCACTTGTACTTTGATACTACCCACCTATTTGTTAAGTCTTGCTGTAGGTGGTCTTCTAATGAGTCTTAGCAAGAATTCATACTCAAAAGTGAGAGGAAAGAGTCCACTCACATTTTTCTCTTGTACAGTGATAATTATTATTATATGTATAGGCCCTTGTGGTGGTCAGCTCCCTCCCCAACTCTACGTAGGCTGGAGCTTCATACATCGGGCCTGCCCTTGTATGCCATTCAACGTGTTCCTATTCGCGCAAATAGGGCTATATATAAAATTCCAAGTCCATATGATGCTTGGTTGAAAATCACGATCATTGATATTTTAAAAAGCTTCAATCACGTAGAGCAAGTGATTAGATCATCCAAACTCATTAATTATATATAGGCTACTTATTTATATACCTGAAAATGATGAACGGCTTAGATCTTTTAAATAAAAGATTTAATAAAAAAGGGTACTGTGGACTCCTTCCACGCTTTTGAGCAAACAGGTGCACTCTTTTCATCCAAAAGCCCGTCATCTCATTGTTTCATCTGAAACCCAACTTAGAAACCGCAAACGAAAACAAAAAGCCCATTCCAAATGGCTCACCCTTTTCAGCAACTATATCTACGTCCACCACCTCTGACAGCAATTTCTCCGCTTCTAACCTCTCCGATCATAAATCTCCGCAACCCATTTGTAAATTCCAGAAAATTTTCAGGTTTGAAGTACGTGGTCCCTTCGAAGCTTATCACTTGCATGGCCAATCCAAGGAGAGTGAAAATGGTAGCCAAACAAATAAGAAGAGAGCTCTCTGATATGCTTTTGACAGATAAAGTTCTTCAATATGCTGTTTTGCCTGAAGCGGCTCTTGGGGCTGATCGGTATTTGTCATCTTTGACTACTATTAGTGATGTTGAGGTTTCTGGAGATTTGCAGGTATGGGACTAATTTATGATGTGGGTATTTGATATATCTGAGCTTCTTGATGTATCTGAACTGGGTTTTGAAATTGGTTGTTGCTAATGGTAGATTTAGATTTTGTTGCTTTTTTATTTTTCTTCAGCGCAACTAGGAACTACTTTGATAAATTTTGTACTTGGAGTTGCTAAACACTTGTGAGCTTTCTCAAGATAAAATATTTAACCGCTTGAAGCATTTTTTGCAGATATTTCTAGTTTCTCGGTCGGTGCATTCACAAATAAGATAAACACGTAAATTTATGCCTGTAGATGCGCAGTATCGAGGAGGAACTTTAGTTTTATATTCAAAGAATCTGGCACAGTTGAGATTGGTTACATATTGGATGATTAAACCTTAGATCTTCATGTGCGTTAGTAATTTGAGCTGATGCATCACATGGATGTGCGTACCCTTGACCTTATGTGAACCATTTAAGAACTTCCACAGACACCCAAGGTGCAAATTGATGTTGTACAACCAAACAAAACAACCACAAGAAATGAATGAGAAGAAAAAGAAGAACAAAGAGAGAGAGAGAAAATGATTTTACATGGAAAACCCTTTCAAATCAGGACCTAAATCCGCAGGCTGGAAGCACAAATGCATTATGCAACGAAGGAAGACAGAGTGTCTTCTTCTCAAGCCAACACTTGTTTCACATTCTTCCTTCTCAAGTGTACAGTGAAACGACCGTCTAAATAAGTGTATGGAAATAATGTGATGGAACCACGAGTATAATAAGCAAGCAAAAGATCAAGAGATGCAAAGGTTTTACTAGAAAAACCCTTCATCATGAAGTGAAACCATGGGAACTAGTCTGGTCAAGATACACTATAAAAATGGGATGACATGTCTTCTCTTTGCAAAACTAGAGGAGCGAGGATCAAGAGAAACAATTACTCTTGGACACAAGTGAACATGAACAAATAGGTGGATTTCAACAAATCAACGATATGACTGTCTCTTATCAGGTGGACTGTAATACTCTTGCCACCATAGTGAAGCCAAAAACAACTCCAAATTCATGGATATTCACATCACAAGCTCAAATATCAAATATCAAACACACAAATGGCAGCCAAGCTTGGTAAGATATGGCAAAACAAAGGCCCTTCAAGAGGAGACCCTTTTTTTTTCCCCCATTCTTCTCAAAAGAGGATACATAAAAAAAGAAAGAAAAATTTCTTTCTCTCTCATTTGGTTGCTTTAATCCAAGGCAAAGATGAGACAAATCTTAGTCTCAAGTGAAGCAAAAATTGGGAAAGTGGCTTAACCATAAATATTATTACCAAACTGATCTAGTATCAGTACATGCTCTTAATCCCAAAAAGGTCCCACTCCACGAGTGAACTACAAAAATCTGACTTAGAGTGAACCACTATTCACAAAATTTCTATGCTTTTGCCGAATTTCGTGTTTATATCTATATAAGCCCTTTCTTATCATATGAAGCTATTCTTATTAATATGGATCTTCTTAAATTGGGACTTCACTTCAAGTGACTCTAGAACATAATGATGTCCAATATGCTTGGACTTAGGATGAGAGTTTAGATTCTTTCTATGAGCATTTAAGGGTGTTTTCTTGTAGGGGATTTGTGCATATACATAGACATGAGCAATCAAACTTCATGATTAAGAGCAATCTAACCTATTGGTTTATGCATATGAGGAGTTTGGATATACATTGCAAGTTCCAGCAAATAAGAAGATAAATTGGAGCAAAGATGTGGTATCCCTTGAAGATGGAACATTTGAAGAATTTAAGAGATTGAACAACTAGAAAAAGTCATTGAAATAAATTCAATTCCTCAAATCTTGGCACGTGGTCATATTAATGGGGACACATGCACGAAGACCATGGTGATGATGCTCACATAGATATTGCTGATGACCTTGAACATGTGTGCTGGGGGAGTAGCTGTTGCAATAAGTACTAGCAAAACCTTAGTTGAGAAGGTCTAACAAAGAGTGAAAACCATCAAACAGGTGTTCAAGGTAAAGTATTTTTGCTATAGATGAAAGTCAGCTGCAAAATTATGAAGAACTCAGCTAAGGAGCACAAGCAGTGTTGAAAGCTATGAAACAGGAGATAGAATCCTTGCATAAGAATCATATATTTTAGTTAGTGAAGAAACCAAATAGCAAGATTATACTCAGAAATAAGTGAGAACTTAGGTTGAAAACAAAATGGAAAGCTCAACAGTTAAGGTACATGGAAAGATTAGTTGTGAAAGGTTTTAGATAGAGGAAGGGCATTGATTTGATGAGATTTTCACTTATTTGTGAATATATCCCTAATTCAAATAATACTTGATTTGGTTGCATGATTGAACCTACAGAACGAGCAACTAGATGTAAGATAACTTTTCTTCATAGCAATTTAGATGAAGAGATCTATATGAAGCAATTGTAAGGTTTTATAGTTCCAAAGTAATAAGCACATGGTTTGTAAGGTAGAAAAGGAGCATATACATGTTTAAACAACATAGAAGGCAATGATACAAATAGTTTGAGTCATAGATGTTGGATCACATATACAGCAAGAAACCCAATGAGCTTGCGTATTTATTGATATCACCTTTTTTTTTTCTCTTTTTATGATGACATATCCATTGCCGGATAGGATATTGTCAGAATTCACAAGTTATCAAAAAATGACAAGCAAGTTGCTTTCCATGCACTTGGGACGGAGCTGACTTACTTTATGCTGCACTGTAGCGAATATCTTCATAGGAAAAGAATGGGACATTATGACTATCATGAGAAAAGCACATAGAGTAACAAGGGGCTTGGAAGGTCTAACATGAATAACACAAAGCTTTTTGATATCTTGCGAGTCATTCGAGTTGTGGTAAAAATTGTCAGATATCATTAGATAAATGATGCGCTTTTAGAGAAGTTCCAACTTGAAAAGATACTTGTTAGGAAGAAACATTGGATTATGGTGACAAAGGTCATAATAAGGTAAGCATGAACTTTGCAAAAGCATGTTAGGTAGGCAGGTATGGTAGTTTCCTCTCCATGAGTCAAGATGGGAAATTGTTGGAACTCCTTGATGTGAAGGTGGTCAACTACTTTAAACATAAGTGCCAATACTACTTCAAATTAGTTTGATGGTGGCATTTATTGTCAAATGACTCTCTAAATTTTACTTATTTTGAGTTGAAATTGGAGAGCATATGTATAGGTGTATTGAATTTCCTCTGTCTTGCAGAAAAATCCAGCAAAAGAGAGAACAAAAGGCCTCTACTTTGAATTATCCTCTTTGGAGAAAAGGGAAGAAGATGTGCTAAAATCATTGATCTTCTAATTGGCTTTTGGTTGTAATCTCTCACATAACCTTGGCTGCTGGTATGAGTTTGGACATCTAGCTGGTGATGTGAAAATCCATGGATCCAGTGTGATTTTCAGCTTCTCGTGATTGCTTTAAAGAGTATGTAGACAATTTGGTGAAAGATATCTGTCTTGTTGATTTGTTAAAATCCACCTATTTAGTGAGTTTTTCTTGAATGAAAGACTAAGTGTTTCTTGGCTCCTCTAGTTTTACTTTAGAAGATTTGTAATCCTATTTATATAGTGGAAATATCTTGACTAGAGTAATACTGTAGCATTTCCCTTCCCTTTAAAGGGTTTTCCATGCCAACATGTTGGTATTTTTATCCCTTTTTGCTTTTTTTCTTTGGTTGTATTGTGCTGTTTCCATTTACATTTTTGTGTGTTTCTGGTGATGTAGCCATAAACAGGAAATGTGCTTCTTTCCCAACAACCTATAGTTAATAGGTATCAAGCATTAGGTTTTATTATTACCTGATAGATAAAAAATGAACACCAGATGGGAATTGATAGAAAGATTTACTTTTGATAGTTAGCTCCACTAAAATGTGTGTCCATAGGGAAGTAAAGGCAGATGCTCAACACCAGTATGATATTTTGTTGGTCTTGCAGATTTTCAATATGGAAATACCTTACTTTTGGTTATTATATCTATCATTTTGCTTGGTGGACTCTTGGCATTCCTTGTTTTGGTTCTTTTATCATTGTGTTCTTATCAAACCAATTTTATTATAAATATAGTCGCTCTAAGTACAATTAAAATCTTCAAATGGAATTGGACGGTTTCATCCTTCCCAAGAAGTAGAAGAAAGTATGGCTTCTTATATTGGAAAAACAAAAAAACAAAAATGTTGACAAATAATTGATTTCTGAAATTGCTCATGTGCTTATCATCTTCTTCCTTACCTTTTATTCTCTTTTTTCAATGTGTTTGTTGATAACTACTTCCTTTATTCAATGGCCATCAGGAGAAAAGTTTGCTCTTTTCATGGAGAGCTTTCTTATTTGGGTCATTGACTGCTTGTGCATTGGTAGGTTTGTCCTTTCCTGAACATGAGGAATGATGGAGAAGTTTATAGTTGGAAGATGAATATGGATGTAGAATGTATGGAACAAGGAACTGCTTGGGAAAATGTTCAGGTGTGTTGTAGTACAAAGTGGTGGCATGGAGTAGATGATACGGCTCCTCTCATGAAGAAGAGGGCCTCACTCTTCATTGAATCCTGAATTGGAATGTGCATTTAGGTTTCACATCTAGTGGGATGATATAATGAAGAGTGGGTAAGTCTACTAAAGATGAATTGTGTTGATTTAAATATTTCCCTATTTGGGCTGTAGCAGTTATTACTTCTTATTTCCCATTTAAAAGAGTTCCAGTGAGCCAGGGTAGGAGTTATAAGCTATATGTGGTGGAAGTGTACTGCTATAGCTTTTATCTTAGTGGAAAGGAAGGAAAAGAAAGTAAGAGACCGTTGATAAAGTGAAAAATGGTTTGAACTTGTGAAAACAAAATTCACTCTCTTGTTTAGAGAGTGTTTATCACTGTATTTATTGTGCAAACAAGTGTAATTACAAGATTGTCCTTGATTACATAATGCAAATGATGCGTTCTAGACACCCTCCCAAGTTGATGAATCTAACTTGTGACTTTCAACTTGGCACACAACAATGAGAAACAAACTAAAGATAGTTGTTTGATCGTAATATCTGCTATTTGATCTTAGTGGGGATAAAACAAACCTCTAGCAAGCCCTTTCAAGCTATGTCATGCACAAAATGGAATTCAATTTCAATTTGCTTTGTGTGTGCATGAAAAACCATGTTAGCATTCACATATGTAGTGCCAAAATTATCACACCAAAGAATAGGTGATTTGAGCTATTGAATGCCAAATTCTTGTAACAAAGATTGCAACTAAATTGCCTTGACAATAGTATTGGCCACTAGTCTATACTCTTATTCTATACTCTTATTCTATTGAAGATGTAGTAATGATTGATTGCCTTTTAGCAAACCACAAATTGGATTGTTGCTAAGATAAATAGCATAGCCTCTAGTTGATTTTGTATGATTTGGATAATCGGCTCAGTTAGCATCTGAAAACGCTTGCATGAAAGACGACTTAGATTTTGTGATCGAGAGGTTGTAATTTATAGTGAGCTTGATAGCTTGACAATTGTCTTGGGTAGGCTGATTCATGTATTGGCATACATGATTGACATCATAGATAATATCAAGATGAGTGAGGCTGACATATTGTAATGCACCGACTACACTAGCATCGATGGCGATCAAATAGAGGTGTGTCTACTATTTTAGTGAGCCTCATGGTGGTAGACATTGAAGTGGATAAGGGCTTGCAATTTGTCATATGAGAATGTGTTACATCAACAGAACCTAAAGAAAAGAGATTTGACAGTTATTACACAAGAAGAAGTAAAGAACAAAAATAAACAACACACAGTTATATTGGTTTACCAGCTGTAGAGACAGTTACACTGTTGGTTAAATCAAAAGGTTGTTACGAATGGGAGGGGGGGCACAAGAAGAGAGGGAGAACAGAAAGAGAGGAGGGGTTTTTTGAATTCAGGAATTGGAGTTTCTAGCTCCTCGAAAGCTAGAGATTTGTAATAGTAGAACTTTGTATACAGAACAGAACCAAGATAGTTCTGCATTCTATTCAGATTGTAATTGAACTCTGTATCACAACCTTGTTGAAATTGAATTCGATTTGAAGCATCTATTAGTGGTATCAGAGCTGGTTCAAACCAGGGAATGGTTAGAACCAGGATGGAAAAAACAGAAAGTATGGAGAAAGAGATAGAAGGAGTTAGAGGCGAAATAGGAAACGTGAGGGAGCAATTGGGGAGATTGCAAACCAATGTAGGTGCACTGGGAGAATACCTAGTCGAAATCAAAGAATGGATCAAGAACAAGGAGGTACCGGGCGAAGGTACGAGTAGCCACCGGAACCCTGAGATTGGTGAACCATCGGAAAACCCCAAACGAAGCCCTTTTCCATCGGGACCCCACTATCACCAAGATTGGCACGGTCGGAGACTGGATTTACTAGTGTTCGACGGCCAAGAACCATACGGTTGGCTGTGTTGGGCGGAAAGGTACTTCCAGGTAAATGGAATCGCCGACTCTGAGAAGATTCCGGCAGCTTCCATATGCTTAGAAGGTGATGCACTCCACTGGTTCTTGTGGGCAGAGAACCGCACTCCATTCTGATCTTGGGAATCTTTCAGATCTGCTCTTCTCCGGCGTTTCCGATCATCCCAATCGGAAGACGACTATGAAGCCCTCTTGGGTCTGAAGCAGAGCAGCAGCGTGCACGAGCACCTCCAGTCCTTCGAACTGCTCTTCGGCCACCTAGGAAATCTTTTCGACGAGGTGATGAGAGGAGCCTTCTTGAATGGGCTCCGAGAGGATATTAGGGCGGAGATAAAAATCTTCAAGCCCGCAACCTTGTCGGGAATGATGGAGCTGGCCCACAAGATAGAGGAGAAGAACCGGGCGTTGGACCAGATACGTGCCCGCCCAGTAAGAAACGATGGTGGGCCAAGAATATCGGGGCCCTTCCAGGCCCACTCCAAGAATGCGTCGACCGAAGGGGGTTCTCAAGGGCAGTTCCATAATTGGCCCATCGTCTTCCCCAACTCGGATCGAGCCAGGTTTCTCGGCCGGAAAGTGATCGGGAAAGGTCGTCCATCAATCAAACCCTCGGAAAAAGGGGAAATCTTAGGAGGCTCACTGAATCCGAGCTGCAGCACCGAAGATCACAAGGGTTATGCTACCGCTGTGACGAAAAATATCAACCGGGACACAGGTGTAAAAACCGTCTATAGCAAGTGCTCCTACTTGCAGGGGACGATGAAGATGAGATGGAGAACTTCTCTTTCCCTCTAGCAGAGGTGGAAAAACCCGAAGAAGGAGAAAACAACGAGTTGGAACTATCGTTAAACTCGATCTCGGGGTTTACATCTGGTAGGACGATGAAATTAAAGGGTACGATTGAGGATAAAGAAGTGATAGTGTTGATCGACAGTGGGGCTTCCCACAACTTCGTCTCTACCCAGCTAGTCAAGGATCTGGGGCTAGCAGTGGATAGATCGCGCCGATTTGGAGTGCAAGTGGGAGATGGCCACTGCATCCAAGGCGAAGGCATCTGTAGAGAGGTACAATTACAGATACCAGGGGTAATAGTGATACAAGATTTTCATCTTTTTGATCTAGGGGGAGCAGATATAGTGTTGGGGATCAAATGGCTGGGTTCTTTGGGACATATCTCTGCCAATTTCCGTGATCTAACCATGCGCTTCAAAATAGACGATCGGCAGATCATCTTGAATGGGGAACCAACTCTTTCTTGTTCTTTAGCATCTTTCAAATCGATTCTTCGAGTCATGCCAAGGGCAAAATTTGGGTATATGATTGAATATAAAGGCATGCAAGTGAGTAAACGCTAGCCCCAAGAGGATGACAGAGCAGTCACCGATTCTATCTTATAGCAATTTCTACATGTGTTTGATTAGCCTCTAGGACTGCCAGTGGCACGTTCTCATGACCATGCCATTAGGCTGGTCGAAGGAACTCAACCCCCTCATAGTAGGCCATATCGATATCCGCATGTGCAGAAAGATGAAATTGAGAAAATTATCAAGGAAATGTTGAATTCAGGCATCATTCGACCCAACAAGAGCCCTTTTTCGAGTCCTATGCTTTTGGTCAAGAAGAAAGATGGAAGTTGGAGGTTTTGTGTGGACTATAAGGCTTTAAATAAAGTGACAGTGCCTAACAAATTTTCAATTCCAACCATAGATGAATTGATGGATGAACTGGGTGGTGCTACCATTTTTTCAAAGTTGGATTTAAAATCAGGCTACTATCAGATTCGAATCAAAGACGAAGACATAGCAAAAACTGCCTTTCGAACTCATGAAGGGCACTATGAATTTTTGGTTATGCCTTTTGGGCTAACCAATGCACCGGCTACTTTTCAGGCATTGATGAACGAGGTATTTCGTCCCCATCTCCGCAAATTTGTATTGGTTTTCTTTTATGATATTTTGATATATAGCAGAACTCTTTCTCTTCACTCGGAGCATATTGTTATTGTCCTAAAGTTGTTGGAGGAACATAAGCTTATTGCCAATAGAAAGAAATGTTCCTTTGCACAACTTTCTTTGGAATACTTAGGACATATTATATCTGCCAAAGGGGTCGAAGCTGACGAGTCCAAGATAGCATGTATGTTATCATGGCCCAGCCCAAAAGACGCCAAGGCGTTGCGTGAATTCTTGGGTCTCACGGGATATTATAGAAGGTTTGTTAGAAACTATGGAATCATTGCTGCTCCATTAACTAGATTACTCAAGAAAGATGGCTTCAGTTGGACTAGAGAAAGTCAGGAGGCATTTGAAACATTGAAAAAAGCCATGACAGAGGTTCCGGTATTAGCCATACCTGATTTTTCTAAAACCTTTATGCTGGAAACGGATGCATCAGGAAAAGGGATTGGTGCTGTCCTCATGCAAGAGGGTAGACCAATTGCTTTCTTCAGGCAGTCTCTCTCTCTCCAATCACAATCCAAATCAGTTTATGAAAGAGAATTGATGGCTATAGTGCTGGCAGTGCAGAGATGGAGACACTACCTCATGGGCAGAAAATTCATTATTCATACTGACCAGAAAAGTTTAAAGTTCTTCATGGATCAACAATTATTAAACGAAGAACAGCAGAAGTGGCTGACTAAACTCATTGGCTATGATTTTATCATTCAATATAAGCAAGGATCAGAAAACCGAGTAGCGGATGCATTATCTAGTGGAATGGAATTCTTGTAGGAAGGTCGGAATGCGAGATGAAGATCTTAGGATAACTAGCTTCCCATGAAATAGTAAAAGGCCTCTTTTGTGTGTATACCCTGGTTGGCTATCTGGATCTGCTTCCTAGATAATGCATCCGCTACTCGGTTTTCTGATCCTTGCTTATATTGAATGATAAAATCATAGGAATGCGACAGGATATTCAAAATTTCGTATCTAATTGTGATGTCTGTCAAAGAAACAAATATATGGCTACTAAATCAACAGGTCCTCTTCAGCCTCTTCCCATTCCCCAGGAAGTTTGGAGTGACCTATCTATGGATTTCATTAGTGGGCTACCTAGAGCCCATGGTTATGACACGGTGTTAGTAGTTGTTGATCACTTATCTAAGTACAGCCATTTCATTCTACTCAGTCATCCCTATACAGCCAAAGAGGTAGCCAACCTCTTCAACAAGGAAGTGGTTCAACTACATGGTTATCCTAAGTCCATTGTATCTGACAGAGATAGAGTTTTCATCAGCCAATTCTGGACTGAGCTGTTTAAACAGGCAGGCACTGCCCTCAAGATGAGTTCTTCATATCATCCGCAAACGGATGGACGGACAGAAGTGGTAAATAGATGCTTGGAGACCTATTTATGATGTTTTAGTGGTAACAAATCAAAGTCCTGGCCAAAATGGATCTGTTGGGCAGAATATTGGTACAATACCACTTACCAACAGTCAGCAGGAATGACTCCATTTCAGGCTCTATATGGAAGAGAACCACCCAAGTTGCTGACTTTTACAGGGGGAGAGTCATTGGTGGAGGAGGTTAATCAACAAATGGCTAACTGTGATTCTATTCTAAGTGAACTCAAGAACAATCTAGAGGCAGCTCAATTGAAGATGAAAAGACAGGCGGATATACATAGACGTCCTCTCCATTTCCAACCAGGAGACTATGTCTATTTGAAGTTCCAACCTTATCGTTTCAAATCCCTATCAGCAAAGTCCAATAAGAAACTGCGACCTCGTTATTATGGTCCTTATGTTGTCCTAGAAAAGATTGGACAAGTAGCTTATAAATTAGAGCTCCCACCACAGTCGAAAATCCATCCTGTTTTTCATGTATCCCAACTTAAACCAGCCAGTGAACCCACTATAAAGCCGCAACCCATACCACAGACCTTGATTGACGAGTTGGAAGTGAATGCATACCCCGCAGACGTCAAAGAGATTAGGCAGGCTACTAATGGACAATACAAAGTACTGATTCAGTAGGAAAATTGTCCAGACCATGGCAGAACATGGGAGCCACTGGAGGACATTCTCAAGCAATTCCTTGACTTCCACCTTGAGGACAAGGTGCATCTGATAGGGGGGGTATTGTTACATCAACATAACCTAAAGAAAAGGGATTTGGCAGTTATTACACAAGAAGAAGTAAAGAACAAAAATAAACAACACACAGTTATATTGGTTTACCAGCTGTAGAGACAGTTACACTGTTGGTTAAATCAAAAGGTTGTTACGAATGGAAGGAGGGGGGGCATAAGAAGAGAGGGAGAACAGAAAGAGAGGAGGGGTTTTTTGAATTCAGGAATTGGAGGTTCTAGCTCCTCGAAAGCTAGAGATTTGTAATAGTAGAACTTTGTATACAGAACAGAACCAAGATAGTTCTGCATTATGTTCAGATTGTAATTGAACTCTGTATCACAACCTTGTTGAAATTGAATTCGATTTGAAGCATCTGTCAGAATGCTTCTAGAATATATTTCCTACGAGAGAGAAATATGCCATTAGGATGCTTAATCACATAAAATTACTAATAAAGAAATGCAAGTCTCTAAGATCTTTGATTGCAAAATGATCTTGAAGAGCACGAATGAAACACTAGATTGCCTTGTTGATGTTCCAATTATGATGATATCATCTACATAGGCGAGTGAGTATAGAACATTGCCACTACACTTGTAAACAAGTGAGGAATTGTCGGTTTTGTAGCCAATGAATCTAAACTGTTGTAGCTATGTGCTCAACTTTGTAAATGGGCTTTAGGCACTTATTTGAGCTTGTAGATTTATTTATGAAGCTTGCATATGTAGTTCAGCCTCAGTTTATCTAAAATCCCTAGTGGTTTTGATATGTACACCTCCTTGGACAGATCCCTATTAAGAAATGGATTGCTCATGTCCAGTTTTCAGAGCGACTAGCCACTACAGATTGCTGCGGAGAGTAGAAATCAAACGTTTGTGGCTTTTCCCACTGGACTAAATGTCTTGGGTACCATATAGTTCAAAATGTATGCAAATATTTGCATTTTTTTGTCAATATTGCAATATTGAAGTTATTAAGCATCCCAGTGGTCTACATTTCTTTCAAAGGAAATGTATTGAAGAAATTCTGGATCGTATCATATGACAAATTGCATGCTGATGTCTACTCTAATGTTCACCACCATCAAGCAAGCTAAATTTGAGCATGCTTTTATCTGATCCCCAATAATATTGGAGTGTAGTTGGTACTCTGCATTATGTCACTTCACTCATTGTGATAGTGGTTAAGCTATCAATCACATGTGCCAATCCATGTATCAACTTACTGAGGAGCATTGACAAGCAATCAAATAGATTCTTAAATATGTCAAGTTCACTGTGAATTAGTGTCTTCTAACGATAGATTCTAAGTTGCTCTTTGTGCAAATATTTTCAGATGCTGACTTGGCAAGTTGTCCAAATGACAAAAAATGAATTGGAGTTGTGCTATTTATCTTGACAACAATGTAGTATCATGGTATGCTAAAAAGCAATCAACCATTAGAGTATAGAGCATTGACTAATGCTATTGTAAGGTAATTTGGTTACTACCCATGCTGTAAGAACTAGGCGTTCAATGACTTAGATTACCTATTCTTTGGTGTGATTATTTAAACGCTACATATTTGACTACTAACTTAGTTTTTCGTGCATGCACAAAGCACATTGAAGTCAATTTCCATTTTGTATGTGACCTAATTTCATAGGGCTTGCTTTGGGTTTGTTTATCTCCATTCAAGATCAAATAATAGGCACTATAACTAAACTGATATCTTTAGTTTATTTCTTGTTGTTGCATGACAAATAGCTAGTCATCAGTTATACTTATGAACCAAATTATCATTCAACCTAAATGCTTAAGCTGATAAAAAGTGAGTCAGCAATACTTATATGTCTAACACACCTCTTTATGTGGAAAGCTCTTTTTTGGAGGGCTCTTTTACATGTACCTAAGGGCAGGCTCATCTATTTTGCATTGGAAATTAATTTGACAAATGGAGTCGTAAGATTCAAACTAGCAGCCTCTTAGTCAGTAAGACTCTAATATTATGTTGAACTATCATTCAACCTATACTAATGGTGAGTTACGGCATCAATAAGAGTAGAAGAATTTGATCTAGCACGTTGGTGAAAGGTCTTCCATTTGTAGAGTTGCCATACTATTTCTATTGAGAATGTTTCTTTAATAGTAAAACATTCTCACTGTGGTATGTGGGCTTTCACTAGGTGTATTTCTTAGATTGAGACTATTGAATTGATCACATCAGAAGCTTAGGTTTAATGGTAATTCAACATGGTATTAGAGTCTTACTGACTAAGAGATCTTGAGTTGGAATTTTGAAACACTCTCTTTATCAAATTAGTCTCCAACATAAGGTAGAAATTTTGCTTGGGTCCATGTGCAAGAGCTCAAAAAGGAAAGGAGCCTTCCACATGAGGGGGTGTGTTAGACATCTAAATATTGTTGGCCCATTTCTTATGAACTTAGTTGAAGTATATCTAAAAACACTTGAATGGAAAGCAACTTAGGTTTTGTGATTAGATGACCATTATTACAGTGAGCTTGAGATATCTAAGAATGGGTTTAACGGCTGGCCAACATGGAACATAATAACAATGTTATAACAGCAATAATGCCGTTGTAACACGGATCTTAGACTCCCTATTTCAATATGTGACCAGTATCAACGGTCTTGTAAAAATCTCACCAATGTCGCTGCTTAGTGGAACCATAATGCTTTGTAAGTGAAAAACAGATATAACATTGGAATATCGGCTGATATTCTCATATCTTTCCAGTTAAGATTTCTACTTAGCATGTGCAGCCATGAATTACTACTTAGCGTGTGCAGCTATGAATTACTTATGGGACCTAGTTGGTTGATGATCTAAATGCTCTCTTATAAGCCACATCTTAGTAGGCCATATACCAAAAATAAAACAATTTTCATAGGATGTTCGAACCAGTAGTACTTTTTGGTGAATAATGGATAGCTTAGATTTGAGAATTAGATAACTCCTAAAAGGAGGAATTTTTACAACCTACTTTCAACAAAAAATAAAAGGGCAACTTGGAGGATTTTTCAGTGTGCACCTAGTTTCAATGAAAATAAAGAAAATGCACCTACTTTCAAGGGAAAAAAATTAGAGACTGTTTTTGCAATCTGCCTACTTTCAATGAAAAGAAAGAAAATGTTTTAAAGAAAAATAATTCAAAGAAATAGTTGTTGTAGGTAAGAAATGAAGAAAGCAACAAAAATATAAGAGTGGATATTGGATCTTAGAGAATGTTGGAGAGGATGAGGGCCTTCCTTTAAAAATATATATGCATAGATTTGATTCAAGCAGTGTAAAGAAATCATGTGGCATGAAGGTTTATATTGAGAAAGGCATGGCCCACAACCATACCATTTCTTGAGGAATGCTAGACCGAAAGCCCTTAATTGACCTTGCTTAGAAGTGCCCACATTTTCATCAAGGGGACTCGTTTGTGGATTATCTGACCCATTCATCTCTTAGCTCTAGCTTTGGGTAACTAGGAAACAAAAAATCTTGATGATTGGATGATTCTAGAATGCTAAGAACCATGTTTTTGGGAATTCAATATAGACCAATGTTTATACTAAGTTTCTTACAATTCGTTCTTTGTGATCAAAAGGATAGTTTCCAGATCACCCAAAGGTGGGTTTTTCATGCCGAATGTGGGGTGCTTCTAGGGAAGGTCCATATAGGGCCTTCAGTCCAGCATGCTTCATATTTCTTAAATTGAGAGCAATTGTTGAGTAGCAACTGTATTACTAGCTCAATCCAGAAATTACTTAATATTATGCTTGTTTTTTGTTTATTGGGCTGTTTATTTATATTATTTATTTGTAAGTCATTTGGTTCTCTAATTTCTTAAAACAATAGAAAGAAACAATGAAAGCAAGCAGATAGTTGACAAATATGCTTGATAGAACTGCGAGAAACTTATCAATTACATTAAAAATTGTACACTACACCTTTATATAAAAATAAATATATTGAAAACATGTTAAATATAACCAAACATCAATACATAATCAACATATTAAATTCCACTTGGACCATGTGTTTTCATAAACATTAAATTCACACGGATATGGGCATTATGACCGGTATGACCTGCCGCTATAGCTGATACATGAAGATTTTGCCTTCGGCTGTTATGACAACTGGTATTGTTATTTTGTTCAATGCTCGCCAATGCTCTTCAACAAGCTGATGCATGTATTAGCATACTTGATTGACAAAATAGCTAATATCACAACAAGGGAGGGTGACTTCCTATTTTACCAACTACACTTCGGTATTTTGGGGATCAGATAGAGACATACCCACTGATTTAACAAGCTTGATAGTGGTGGACATTGGAGTGGACAACAACTTGCTCATACCTTTTCACGTTGGTTATGGATGAGTTAACAAAACATCTGTACGAGGAGATTCCATGGTGCATGCTATTTGCAGATGATATAGTCTTACTTGATGAGACAAGGAAGGGCGTAAACACAAAGCTAGAGATATGGAGAGAAGCATTAGAATCTAAAGGATTTAAAATCAACCGAACTAAGATAGAATATATGGAATGCAATTTTAGCAAGGAGAGTAGGAGTAGAACTCCAATTAAGATTAATAACCACGAAAATCCTTGTAAAAGACCGCTTTTGGTACTTAGGATCAATGATTCATGAGAGTGGAGAGATTGAGAGGGAGGTTACCCAAAGAATCCAAGCGGATTGGAACAAATGGAGATGTGCATCTGGAGTTTTGTGTGATTAGTGGGTACCACTCAAACTAAAAGAAAAATTCTATAGAATGGCCATAAGGTCGACCATGCTCTATGGATTAGAGTGTTGGGCAGTTAAGGAACATCATGTTCATAGGATGAGCATTACAGAAATGAGAATGTTGAGATGGATGGGCGGCAAGATAAGAAAGGATAGAATTAGGAATGAAAATATTAGAGAAAACTTAGGGTAGCACCAATAGGTAACAAGATGAGGAAGATTAGATTTAGATGGTTTGGATATGTCCAAAGGAGACCGAAAATGGCACTGATTAGAAGGAGTGAGGCAATGTAAGTAGAAGGTTTTAAAAGGGCAAGGGGAAGACCCAAAAGAACGTGGATAGAAGTGGTGAGAAAAGATTTAAAAACTTTGGGACTAAATGAAACCATGGTACTTAATAGAGAGGAATGGAAGAATAAGATTCATGTGGCCGACTTCTAATTGTGATAAGGTCTTAATGATGATGATGATGATGATGATGGTTTTCTCTGAGAGAAAAGTATGTCCTTGAGAAGGGGAGCGTTGGCGCAACTGATGAGTTGCTGCCATGTGAGTTGGAGGTCACTGGTTTAAAGCATGGAAACAGTCTCTTGCAAAATGTAAGATAAGGTTGCATACTACAGGCCTTATGGTCTGCCCCTTCCTCAAACCCTACATACGCAAGTGCTTTGTGATCGGGCTGCCCTTTTTTTGAGAAGTATGTCCATGGATGCTTGAGCACTTCAATACTGAGAAAGAAATACAAATCTCTTTAACAATTACAAGATGTCCTTGAGTACATAATACAACATAGAAGGGGCAGCCTAGTGCACGAAGCTCTCGTGTACGCAAGGTTTGGGAAAGGGGCAGAGGTCCATAGTACACAGCCTTACCTCATACTTTGCAAATGGCTTTTTTTCACACTTTGAACTTGTGACCTCCAGGTAACATGGCGACAACTCAACTATTGTGCCAAGGGTTCCCTTTTGAGTACATAATACAAATGATATCTTCTGATAGAAATCATCATCAAGACCTTAGCCTCATTAGGAGTCGACGACATGAATCTTGTTCCTCCATTCCCCTCTATTAAGTACTATGGCTTCATTTAGTCCTAAAGTTTTTAAATCTTTTCTCACCACTTCTATCCACATACTTTTGGGCCTTCCCCTTGTCCTTTTAGATATATCTTCTAATAGAAATGGACCTTTTATATTCTTTTACAAGAAAAAGGATGTTTTGCCAAGCTTTTATCCTACCTCAGTGTCCTCTTGAAAGATTTCTACTCTTTAAATGAACTCATCATCATTGAAGACAAAGAGAAGCTAATGTTTGCAAGTAGCTGGAGGCAAGAAAGTACCTACTTGTGATCAAAGGTAATATCCCCATAAGCAGGGCACTTGACCTGCCCAGATAAATGTGTGTGTTCGTAATTATTTCCTAACAAGGTTGACTTTTGACTTTGGTCAGAATGTGAGGGGATAGAAAACCAAGAAGATTGTTATCTTCCCCTGATACTTTTGATCTTAAAAATGTATTTTGTGGATAGATATAGCAGACTGGTTTCCCTTATGTTTTCTTGTGGTCCATAGCTATCTAATGGATCTTGACATGCAGTATGAGTTCATGCTACATTCCAGATAAGCTAGTTGTTCTTGAATGAGTTAGGCAAGTGAGAGTTGTGCAGCTTGTATTGCACCGTGTTTTAGGATTTGTGTCTCAAGATAGTGTTATCTACTTTTGATTTTGAGAGGAAAAACTTTTAGCATGTACCATGTTAATATGAGTGTTGTGCTTTAATGAATTGAACTGTATGGATGTGTCATCTAGTATAATGACACTTACACCTATATTTTGCTTGCTTCACAATGCTACTTTCACGAATTTGCATATCTTCTGCATATGTTTCCATTCCTTTTCTTTTTGCCATAATTTTCTGTGTTAAGAACTGTAGGACTGATGCTTCAGCAACTGTAAGTATGTGGCAACATAATACAAGTTCATACTTGAGCGAACTAATGTCAATGATATTTGAAGACAGTGAAAAATATTCTTCGGTCCATGTTTGTTTAGAATTGCAGTATGAAATCTTCTCCGTGGAGTGACTTTTTCTACGAGCAAAGCAATTTAATACTTGTAGAAAGATCCCAACTCTGATTTTGCATATGTTCATAGGTGGTCAAAGTATATGTTTCTGTCTTTGGCGATGAAAGAGGTAGGGAAGTAGCTGTTGCAGGATTGAAGTCGAAGGCTAAGTATGTGCGTAGTGAGTTGGGAAGACGTATGAAATTGCGTCTGACTCCTGAGATACGGTTTATCGAGGATGAATCTCTAGAGCGAGGAAGCAGGGTAAGCATTCTATCTGCTTTTCCTTTCTTGGGCTTGATTTTGCACCTTGAAAATAAATTTTCAGTGAGGTTAGGAAGCAGCTGTCATGAAGCTTTGTGACTATTTGTTCAATTGCAAAGGTGTTAATTCCAGGTTCCTATTTCACATTGAGAACTGATCCTAAAAGGTCATCCCTGTGCTCTAAGCTCCCACACATGTGGGGTCCGGGGAAGGAGCGGACCACAAAGGGTTTATAGGACGCAGCCTTACCTTGCATCTTTGCAAGAGACTGTTTCCATTGGTCTTCAACCTTCTAGAAAGGCTAACTGCATGAAAGATTTAATTGCCCAACCATTCTGTTGAGCAGCTTGTTTGCTCATCCACATTAAGAACTTAACCTTGTCATCCAGCTTTATACAAGTTTTCACTTAAAATTTTGAAATCAGCAGCCAAGTTGCAAGGATTTGATAGTGCTTTCTGTTTCACATTATTTTTTTCTCGACTTGTTGAACCACTCTGATCTATATGACAGACAAAGAAACACGTTTGCCTTTTAAAGCTTCAAGTTCTGTATTAGTTAAAACTTAAACTCTTTGGAAATTAGTCATCCTGACATGGGAAAAGAATAGAAGTCGTGGTTGCCATTTGTTTGCATGTGGTGCATGTATTATTTATTAGAAAAAGTGTTAGCTAGCTTTTTGCAGCATTCTGTCTTGTTTCCATCTTTTACTCCAGCAAATTTTCAGTAACTTTAGCTGTAAAATCGTTTCTTCTATTTGTATTTCTTCAACCAATGTTTCATTCTAATTCAACCTTTTCTTTCGTTCCTAAATTATTTTCCAGTCAAGGTGATAGGAGTTACTCCCATCATGCTTGCTGAAAAGCTTAAGTTGGGCAAAATCTGATCAGTATATATATGAATTTAGTTACTTCATGTGGGGGTCAACAGCAGCATTTCAACACTGTATGACTATATAGAAACTTCTAGCAAATAAAGATTTGTGCCTCTGGTGTAGAATTGGTAGAAAATATATCCAACGTTATAACCATGTTGGATACTGGTATACGATTAAAGTAATACATTTATTAGTTGTTTTTATTTTCTCATGGGAGGCAAGTGTACATCATCCAAACAGTATTGGGAGAATAGTCTCAATCAGATTAACTCCCTTTAGAGTTATATATGATACAAATGATACCAGGGAAATGGAAAAGTGACTCCTGTAGTGCTAGATACAAAATAATTTTACACAGTACTCAGACTATCTCTAGCACACGGTGTCTATAGACTCTATCCTGATGCGCTTAAGCCTTTTAGTCAATATACTTCAATTTCATGAGAAGGGAAATGATCGTGTCCTGAAGGCCTTAGCCAGTGTGTTGGATATTTCATAAAGACATAAGTAAGGTGCTTTCTTGAACGATCCTGATCAGAATATTATTGTCCCTTTTCTGTTTTGTAAGTTAATAAGGTTGGATTGATGCAAACTTTTCTCACTGGTATTTTCTACACTAAGCTGCATAAGTAATAATGACATCCTAGCCTCTGTAGGTGGAGCTCTACTTCAGATAATTTAATTGCAGTATTGTATATACTGAGATGAAGGGGAGCCTTGGCGCAACAGTAGAATTGTCGTCATGTGACCTTGAGGTCACAGGTTTAAGGTGTGGAGACAGCCTCTTGCAAATTGCAAGGTAAGGCTGTGTACTATTGACCCTTGTGGTCCGCCCCTGCCCCGGACCTGCATATATGGGAGCTTCGTGCACCGGGGCTGCCCTTCTATCCCTAAATACCCTTCAAGGTATTTCCACAATACCCTCTAGCCAATTTTCGACTTCAATGTTTTATATCTGCTTGTTTGGTTACTTCGCCCAGTTCAGTTGCACCTGGGTAGTTTCTATTATATATAGAATAGACTATTTGCTTCTATTGATAGATGCTGAACTTGAAACTAATGATTATTAGGAAGCTGGATGATTTAGATTGTAGAATGCACCTATCATCTTGAATCTTAACATGCACAAAACCTAGACATGAAAATCTTTTGACCAACTAGAGTTTGAGCAAGTTGTAGTATCAGTGTACTATCTTTGCAATGGGCCTAAGAGCTTCTGCTCGGATTGACCAAAAGGGAGGAGTGCTTTTGGTGGGTTTACATTTATAAATAGTCTAGTTGATGATCCAGTCAACTTTCTTGCTACAATTCTCTACATATCCTAATAAACATGTTTTCAATTTGAGTATTGCTGCTGTTGCTGAGTTCCTTGAGTTCCACAGATTGCTTGCAGCTTTTCTTGGGCTGATTTACTATAGTTAAAGAAATTCTCTTCTGTATATAAACTTTCTACTTCACAGATATATAATCATAATCTATTTGAAGTGGAGGTTACTTTGCTCGAGGGTTACCATGTAATCTCTATATTTTGTGGCATTTAGTCTGATATGTTTTGCTTTTCTTCTAATCTGGTGACCTGGAAATCATTTAAGTTACTCTCAATTTGGTCAGCCGTTTTCTCTAATCTAATGCTGTTTACCTGCACAGGTGATTGCAATATTGGATAGGTTAAAAAATAAGAATAAGAATAAGAATTCTGAAGGTGAAGATGAAGATGAAGATGAAGAGCAATCTGATATTTCTGATCAATCTCAAGATGACAGAGATTGGGACGAAGAAGATCCTGATGAAGGCATTATATACATAGAGTAGTCTGCCCATTTACCCAGCAGCCTTTCCTATGGGACATGTTCGGCTCCAATGGTCCTAAAATATGGTAAAGATGACAGTAGTGAACAGGAGGTCGAGCTTCATTGCCTACTAGGTATTGCTTTAAGTGACTGTAGTTTATGGATACATAATAGCTTTGTTCCCTGCTCCTGCCACTACCGCCACCACATAACAAGTAATCTTAATGTAGATAAACCAATTATTCAGGTTCCACTGATGCTTTGGTTTTACTGCTCTGCTTTTCAAACTGGACCAGAAGCTTTCACTTTTCTTTTCATCTTGCATCTATATTACACATTCCAGTCGTCAGCTATCAGAAGGGGAGCCTTGGCACAACGGTAAAAGTTGTCGTCATGTGACCTTGAGGTCACGGGTTCAAGGTGTAGAATCAGCCTCTTGCAAAAATGCAAGGTAAGGCTGCCTACTTTAGGCCATTGTGACCTGCCCCTTCCCCGGACCCTGCATAGGCGGGAGCTTCGTGCACCGGGGCTGCCCTTTTAGTCGTCAGCTGTCAATCTCAGATCTTTCTTTTACAAAGTAGCACCATTGCTGTTGATTAGTTGACGTGTTCATTTAATTGATTCCTTTCTTTACTCCCAAGGTTCTTTGGTTATCCCATGTCTAGTTGAAAACGATCAGAGACTTCTCCCCTCTAGCACCAAATCAACTCCAATCCCAAAACTCATTTCTCTGTGATCGTAGTTTGCTAGTTTCCTTGTCCCAGTCTCATCATGTTTCATTCATTTTCTGCTGGGTAGTCTTTATTAAATTCTGCCCAGATGGTGGACAGGAGCTCTATTTCTTGGAGTCGTCTCAGTGCAGCGGGACCACAAATTAATAACATGAGCCACAGTGAGACTTAGCGTTGTATTTAATTATGATTAGTTTGAAGTCATCCTTCACCTGTATACTATGCTACCCAGATATATATATATATATATATATATATATATATATATATATATATATATATATATATATATAAGCTTTAAAGTTCAGAGTTGAGGTTTGAGAATTAGCCCAGCAGATCAGTTAATCGCAGAATGCTGGTGCAGCACCTGGTTGATTTACCTGGAAAAGGTGAATTTTGCCTCGCGGAATGAACTATAGTGCCGTGGATATGAAATGAGCATATGTTTCACTGAGCCAGCATCTGTAGTTCTGTTGGTTTTGAATAGCCAGCACATTGCCATCTTCTGCAGGAAATTATTTAATCGACTGACTAGACTGATCTATGACCAACTGCAGGAGTCTTTCAGCCTTTTTTTATTTGTTTTTTGAACGGGTAATTCACTCACCCAATTTGTTGGTCTAATAGCAATCCTTGGGACACATCCCCTCAATCCATACCTCGTCAAATGTATCATGTGGACAGCCCCCTAACAACGATCCCGCATAGCGGGAGCCTTGGTGCAACAGTAGAGTTGTTGTCCTGTGCCCTTGAGGTTACGGGTTTGTGGACAGCCCCCTAACAACGATCCCGCATAGCGGGAGCCTTGGTGCAACAGTAGAGTTGTTGTCCTGTGCCCTTGAGGTTACGGGTTTGAGGTATAGAAACAGTCTCCTGCAAAATGAAAGGTAAAGCTGTGTATTATTGACCCTTGTGGTTCAGCCCTTTCTTGGACCCCTTATACACTGGAGCTTTGTGCACCGGGCTGCCTTTTTGTTTTTTTAGAGCAATCCTTGGGTCACATCACTCAATGTACAACCTTATCAAATATATCATGTGGACAGCCCCCTAATCCCTCTAACCTGTAACTTGGCCTAGCCCAAATCATTGGGCTATATGGGCATAGTTGCAATCTTCGGCTGGCATTAAGAAGCTGCCTTTATTAGAGGTCAAGGACTTTGGGAAAATGCAAGTATTTTTTCCTAACAAGGATGCATGTACCCCGTGCTATTCACAGCAATAACATCTGAAATTAATCTCCTTACAAACAGAAAAGGGAAAAGCATAACCTAGCAAAAGAAAACAAAATCTGCAAATAGATTTGTCCATGTGGTTCAAAAAGTTTACTTCTTCAATAAGAAAAGTGCTTTGCTTGGTGGACTGACTCTTGAATTAATTCACACTTATCGATCTTTACTGGGCATGAATTGTATGTCTAATCAATGGCCAGCCATTCAAAGTCAAGGTAAGAATCCATCTCGGCCAATAGTTTCTGGTGACCCAAAAGATAGGTTTGCTGAATCCCATCGTAGATATGCCAACCTAGCCAGACCTTAAAAATCCTCTCTGACTAGATAACAAGCAGGGCTTTCTTTTTAGTGACCTAAACAGTCAATGTGGTGAACCATGCTATGATGGCCTTCACAGAATTAAACAACTCTGCTGATCATTACTGCCTTAGCGGCCTTTGATCAAACAGTTAAAGATCATCCTCAGTAGTCCTAAAGGGGCGTGGGAATGTAGTTTCTAAAATAAGTCACTCAAAATGTAGGAAAAAATATATGCCAAAAAGGTAAATCATCTATGATACTTTCACTCCCCATTTATGAATTTTGATTCATTAGGCGGTAAATAAATGATAGGGACACGGCCAAGCAACGTAGAACACAGTTTGTCGTAGACAACTCAGCATCTTTGCTCAAGTATACTTGATTGCATGTTAGAGTGGCTGCTTTTCCATGTTGGTAGGATTAGATTTAGGAGTATGTGTGAATTATTTGCTTTACAAATCTTTGCTTGTACAAAAAAAAAGAGGAAAAAAAGGTAGGGACAGCTAGAACTCGAAGTTGTTCTAGATTTATGATTTATAAAGATCCAAATAATTCATAAAAGTTCCAAAATTATCATCCTTTGCATGATACTAGCTGCATCTGTTAGCTTTCAGATATAGTACAAGAATTTTAACCATTCATTTTACATCTGAAGGAAACAGTAGCTAGGATCATTCAATAGATGGGAATTTTGGAAGGTGGAAAATTTAAGTCAAGCACAAGATTTTGAACAATTTGGATCTTCTTAAAACTAGCCCACCTTTAAATATATTTGTCCATAGCATTAGCAAGGGTTTAACAAATAAAAATGGGGCACTAGAGCCTTCTAACACAATTGGCCAATGAATATCTTTGCATAGGTGCCAAGGTTCCAGGATTTGTATAGGGGTGTGTCTAACTTTCAAAGAAACAAACCAAAAAGGGAAAGTGTAATTAGTATGGCACAATGGTTCAACAATGGGTCTCAACAATCAAGTCACTCGTTCAAGTCCTCTAAAGTAAGTGTATATGTGTATTTATCTAACAATGTCAAGATTAAAAAAATAAAATAAATTTGAGGACAAGTATATTTATCTACTACTTACTAAAGCAAAAGTTTTAGCTAGCATACTACCAATTTTGTCAATTTGTGGAGATTTTGTCATTTTCCTCCCCTTCTTTGGGCTTTTATTGGATTATGTTAGGGTTTTTTCAGCTTAATAGTCTTCATTTAAGAATCACTCTCTCTCTCTCTCTCTCTCTCTCTCTCTCTCTCTCTCTCTCTCTCTCTCTCTCTCTCTCTCTCTCTGTAATTTCAAAGTTGAGCATCAAATAATTATCAACTAGGGGTTGGCATTTGACATAAATAAATTTCTCAACTTGAGGCCTTAAATTCTTCTAATTCCATGCATTAAGCACAACTTTTTCACTTATGCAAAATGTATAAGTTTTTGCTTTTATATTGGTGAGAGAGATGATCAATGATTTAATATGATTCCACACTTGAGAAGGAGGAAGCATCGTATTTTGATATATGGCTTGATTTATGATGTACCAAACCATCCAAGCTGTGTACACTAGATTGATTTTTATTTGACTACGTGCATATGTTGATTTCTGTAGAGCCTCATGTTACATATGATTTGCTTTCTTGAAGACCCAAAAAGAGATTTTGGATTATGTATAGGAGCCTTACTAGTATCATGGTTGTTTTTTTAAATCTTCACATGAGAGGTTACATTGACGGATGTTGATGGGCTATGTTAGAATGATAATTCTAACATTGGCATGACACTAGCTTCTGTCATAAGAGAAAAATGTATGTGCATTCTCAGGATGGAACTGTTCTTTGATCTCCCGATACATTGTTCTTTTACCTTAGGTGCTAAATTTGTGACCCAAGTGTTAAGTGTTCAATTTTGGTCAAAATTCCCCTAATTTAACATTCAATTAGATCATCTAACCGTTCAATTTTACAAAACTTAGCTTGATTTTGAATTTAAATCCAATTGATCATCCAAATTTTAATTTGTCAAAATCAATGGTCAGATGATCATTAAAGTTCATTAGATGACTAATGTATGGTTCAAATGATTTTAATTTAGTCTTTTCTTTTACAGATCAACCAAAGGACACACGGATGGATACAATTAAAAGTTAATGGTGCAGATCATCTTAAAAAGCAATGGATGGGCCATATCACCCATGAAGATGAATGTGATAGTTTCCTAGAAGACAATGAAGCTAAATTTGGAATCATGGAGAAAAAGGAAACCCTTTCCCCCACTTCTTTCTTTCCTTTTCTTTTTCTTTTTCTTTTTTCCTTTTTCCTTCTTTCCTTCCTTTTCTCTTTTCTTTCTCTCTTTTCCTTCCTTTTCCTTTTAATTTTCTTTTTCCCTTCCTCATTCTCATCGTACCCACTTTCCTTATTTTCTTTTTTGGCCTTCCTTCTTAACATGCCCAACTTCGCAATCTCAAAGGGCTCTTCTTCTCCTTTCTCACCATCCTATTCTTACCTCTTCCCATCTTCCTCTCTTCCCCAACCGTACCCAGCTTCTCCTCTTTCTTTCTTCTCATCCCAAGCTCTCTTTCTCTCTTCTCATCTTCCTCTTTACTCCCTTCTCTCACTCCCCAGCCTCCACTGCCCCAGACCTCTTCTTCCCTATCTTTCCCAACTTCTTTTTCTCCCCTACTTCCCATTCTCTACTCTCTCTAAAGGCTCTCCTTCTACTCCCTCTCCCTTCTCAACGCACTTCTCTTTTCTCCTCTCTTTCTCTCTTTCTCTCTTCTCATCCTCCTCTTTACTCCCTCCTCTCGTCCACCACCTTTCTCTCCATTGTTTTCTCAATCTTTTCCTTGGGCTGGAACGTTAGAGGCAGACCCCAACTATCTTCCTCTCTTTCCCAACCTCTTCTCCTCCTCTTTCACTATCCCCTCTTCTCTCCTAACGTCTCTCTATTCTCTTCTCTCCAGCTTTCTTCTAACCCGCCTTGGCTGAATTGTAGAAGGCAGGCACAACCACATCACCCACCTTCATCTTCCCTTCTTCTTCTCCCTATCTCTCTCTCACTCTCAAATTTTCTCTCGTTTTCTCCCTATCCCCATCATCTCTGTCTCACCCTTCTCACCTGCCCAATCTTCACAGCACCACACTGCCCTTTGTTCATTGCACCCCCATTGGCCGGACCCCTCTTTTACCCCATTTTCTCCCAGTCACCCTTCACTGGCGTCGTCACCAGCATAGGCGTCATTTGTCCAGTCAGTCTCCACCACCTAGTTCTCCTCTATCTATCCTTCTCACTCCTTCACCACCCACCAGTTTACAGACCCATCTGCCTCCATAGCGCCAGACACGCCCCAGGTTCTGCTGCTTGTTACGGCTAGCCATCCCAGTTTTCTTTTCACCATCGTTTCCACCAGCGAAGCCGCACCTCTACAAGCACGAACCCAGTACCGTAGCACTCCCAGATCAGGAGCCCACTTCATCACCAGGCCAGGCGTCATCTTCCCCGGCCCTGAACGATACGACACCCAGAAGGGGCGTCGTTTTTATCTCATTAGAAAAGCCTAGGAGCAAGCCAGGCGAGTCCAACTTGACTGTGGGACTCCCAGATCACCTCTGGCCCAGGAAGGCACCAGAGGAAGGCCCAGAAGATCCAGATCGTCCGGTTCTGCACCAGACGATCCAGCATCTCCGTTTTCTCCCGAGTCCCTCCTTTCCTCTTCCTTTCTCCTCTTTCCCTCTTCCTCCTCTGCTTCATCCGGTCTTTATCTGCATCACCGGACGTCCCGGGGAAGGAAACCCAACCCGCGATCCTTTTTCTCTCCTTCTTCTTCCCTTCTCCCTCCTTCCTCTTCTCTTCTTCTCTCCTCTTCCTTCTCAAATCCCACGTTTTCCTGGTTTTTTGTTTAAAACCAGAACCCCAAAATTACACGTATGCCCCTGGAAGATCTCAAGAATTACCAATATGTTCCCATTTTAATTCCATTTCTGTCCTTTTTCAGAAATTACATATGTGTCCTGCTTTATTCCAGTTCTGTTTTATCCGTCTTTTGACTATCCAGGAACTGCCTAATCTATACCAGATCAATTAAGGCCTAACCCATCAACGGGTTAGCCTTAATCAAAACCAAATCTTCAATTTATCCTTTGTTTCTCAACGTAATTCAAATTAGTTTTATAGAGTCATTCTTAAGACATCTCTAGACATAACTAACGCTTCTGATCTTAAATCTGAAATTCAGAAATCAATCTGAGCCGTCCAAATCTTGAAATCACAATTTAGCCTAGCTCTTGACCATTTTGAAGAATCTGTCAAATCCGACCGGTGGATCACTAATCAAGAACGGGTTTAAGATATCTGTAAAGGAGGATCAGCTTTTAGAAGACCAGAAGTGAATATTTGGATGAAAATTAATCTAGGGAAGTAGTTTTTTCTCATTATTTGATTTTGTTTGTTTTCTTTAAGAACTGGAAATTTTGTATTTTTGAGAATTTTATTAGATCTGAACATTGATTCTCATTTTAATAATTCCAGTAATTTTGAGTGATTTATTTTTAATTTTAAATAATTAGATTTTATTGAAAACTCTATTTTAAATCAAGTCCTCGTGGGGTAAGAATTTATATTCCAACACTTCAACTTCATTTGCATCAAACTTCATGATTGAAGGGGATTTATTACCATGTTATTTGGAAGTGCAATCATCCTCCTAATTAAGGAAGTTTTCCCCTGTTTCTCTGAAATGCAATCATTGTACTTTTGTCCAACTTCTGTGCCAATCATCCTAATCAATCTTTTGTGATAATCTCTTGTATGTGTTAGATATTTGAAGTAGTCTGAAACTGGTTGCCGGAAATTCTACAACATCCCCTAACACTCCTATTATGATGTGGTCTTATTAAAGATACTAATGCAGAAACTCTTCCATCTTCATTTTATGCTACATTTCTGTTAAAAGGGAGAAATTAATGTTGTCCATTTAAATCAAAGGACATACTGTCGCAGGACCAAGTACACATTGCTTGTAGCTTTTGGTTATCCAGACCTTTCATCTATAGGATGTGATCTTAGATAGTTCATGCCCCAAAAATTTCATGGACCAGCAGTAACTTTCTTGCATGAACTATGCTGTCCATGTGACACCCAAGAAGAATGAGGTCTGAGTATCATCTACTGGTGAAGAGTACTTGAATGTAGTTTTTCCTTACATGGCGCTTAGCATTTGGGCAGCTTAGGTATCCAAGAAATTGGGCTTGGCATAGATGCTCCAGATTTTTTCATCTCAGTATCTTCCTTTGTAAAATATTATGTTCTTTGCCATAGTAATTTTGGAGTTGTTCTTCTCCATCCTTCTATATTCAACCAAACCAACATTGAGTGATGTCACCACCACCACGACCATCATCATCATCAAGACCTTATCCCAATTAGGGGTCGGCCACATGAATTCTATTCCTCCATTCCACTCTATTAAATACCATGGCTTCATTTAGTCCCAAAGTTTTTAAATATTTCCTCACCACTTCTATCCACGTTCTTTTGGGCCTTCCCCTTGCTCTTTTAGAACCTTCTACTTGTATTGCCTCACTCCTTCTAATTAGTGTCGTTGTTGGTCTCCTTTGAATATGTCCAAACCATCTAAGTCTAATCTCCCTCATCTTGTTACCTATTGGTGCTACCTCTAAATTTTTCCTAATATTTTTATTTTTAATTCTATCCTTTCTTGTCTTACCACTCATCCATCTCAACATTCTCATTTCTGCGACGCTCATCCTATGAGTATGAGGTTCCTTAACTGCCAAACACTCTAATCCATAGAGCATGGCCGGCCTTATAGCCATCCTATAGAATTTTTCCTTTAGTTTGAGTGGCACCCTCTGATCACATAAAACACCCGATGCACATCTCCATTTGTTCCAACCCGCTTGAATTCTCTGGGTAACCTCTCTCTCAATCTCTCCACTCTCATGGATCAATGATCCTAAGTATTGAAAGTGACCTCTCACGGGGACCTCTTGGTTATCAATCTTAACTAGTGTTCCACTCCTACTCTCCTTGCTAAAATTATATTCCATATATTTTGTCTTAGTTCGGCTAATTTTAAATCCTTCAAATTCTAATGCTTCTCTCCATAACTCTAGCTTTATGTTTACACCCTCCCTTGTCTTATCAAGTAGGACTATATCGTCTGCAAATAGCATGCACCAGGGAATCTCCTCATGTATATGTTTTGTTAACTCATCCATAACTAATGTGAAAAGGTATGGAATCAATGTCGATCCTTAGTGCAATCCGACAGTGACAGGAAAATCACCAATCATGCTACTAGTGGTCTTAAGATTTGTTACCGCTCCCTCATACATATCTTTAATTATATCTATATACCCCTGAAAAACCCCTTTACCACCCAACACCCTCCATATTAACTCTCTAGGGACTTTATCATTAGCTTTCTCTAAGTCGATAAAGACTATGTGGAGGTCTTTTCTCCTTTCCTTATATTTCTCTACTAATTGTAGCTTCCATGGTAGACCTCCTAAGCATGAAACCAAACAGATTTTCCGATGCACTTGTTTCATGTCGTAGCCTCTTCTCAATCACTCTTTCAAAAAGTTTCATGGTGAGGCTCATAAGTTTGATCCCTCGATAATTAGTGCAACTTTGAATGTCTCCTTTATTTTTATAGATTAGTACAATAGAACTTTTCCTCTACTTATTAAGCATTTTATTTTATTTTATAATCTTGTTAAACAACTTGGTCAACCAAACTACCCCAATATCTCCCATATGCTTCCGAACCTCTATTGGTATACCATCAAGCCCCATGGCCTTTCCTGATTTCATCTTTCTCAATGCCTCTTTTACTTCAAGTATTCTAATCTTACGTTCATATCTATAATATCCAATGTTATTTAGATTTATAGTATTTTCAATCCCTATATTCTCAGGGCCATTGTCATTTAACAATTTTTGAAAGTATATTTCCCACATTTGTTTGATCTCATCATCTTTAACTAATACTCTTTGATCATCGCTTCTAATGCACCTAACATACTCTAAGTCTTTACTCTTCTGTTCTCTTACTTTTGCAAGTTTAAACACATCTTTCTTACCTTCTCTTGTTTGTAGTCTATTATAGAGCTCATCATATGCTTTAAGTTTAGCCTCACTTACTATTCTCATAGCAACGTTTTTAGCATTCTTATATTGTTCATAGTTTTCATTATTTCTAATCTTCTGTCATGCTTTAGAATGCACTCGTTTTTCTTTAGTAGCTTTTTGCACTGTTTCATTCTACCACCATGTTTTCTTTGTTAATAGCCTTTTACCTTTAAATACTCCTAAGACATCTTTTGCCACTTTCTTAATGGGCTCAGTCATATTAGTCTACATGGTATTTACTTCTGTTTCATAGTTCCAATTTCCTTCTACCTGCCAACTTATTTTTGAATGAGGTTATTTTCTCTCCTTTTAAGTTCCACCACTTAGTTTTTGGATGTGTATTAAGTTCAGTTCTTTTACTCCATCTTTTGATATGAATATCCATAACCATTAACCTATGTTGTGAGGTTAAACTCTCACTGGGTATCACCTTACAATCCTTACATATAGATCGTCCATTATTCCTAAGTAGAAAAAAAGTTTATTTAGTTTTTATGAAGTCCACTTTTAAAGGTTATTAAGTGTGCATCCCTCTTCTATTTGCAATGGATAGGTTATATAACAAAGCAAAATCAAGGATATTCTCCCTCATCTCATTTTGTTCACCTATACCATTCCCTCCGTGTATTCTATCATATCATTCCTTATCTTTTCTTGCATGGTCATTTAAGTCTGCTCCTATAAATATCCCCTCAGTATTGGGAATTTCTTGTATGACTCCCTCCATATCTTCCCAAAATTGTCTCTTGATTATATCTTTTAACCCTACTTATGGTGTATATGCACTTATAATATTTATAATTTGCTCTCCTAGAATAATTTTTATTATTATAATTCTATTACTGATTCTTTTAACGTCCACAACTTTATCCTTTAATTCCTTATCCACTATTATTCCTACGTCATTTCTGTTATTTTCCTTTTCTACGTACCATAATTTATACCCATCTATTTATCTAGCTTTAAGCCCTTTTCACTTAGTTTCTTGGAAACAAGCGATGTTGACTCTCCTACGTTTTATCGTGTCTACTAACTTCAAACTCTTACCTATTGGTGTCCCTATATTCCATGTAGCGATGTGAATCTTATGTTCTAAAGATACCTTATTTACTATCTCCTTTCTCGACCTCCATGGTATGAACCCATGTCTACTTTTCATTGCACCTGAGTTCTAATGCAGTGTGTCACTTCTGAGGGGACGCTCTAGCAGCCCTTGCCCATTTTTCACTATACCCGGGATCCAATGTAGCACGTCGCTTCTAGGAGAACGCCCTAACAACCCTTGCCTATTTTTTCACCATACTCAGGGATCCAATGCAACACATCGCTTATGAAAAACACCCTAGCTAGAGCGAATGTCAGTTTTCGATTCATGCCATGTTGAGGTTGTCATAGATTTAAAAAGTTGAAGATGATTTTCATTAAAATCATCTTCAGCTTCACCCTTGCCGGCTGGCTACCTGATGCAATGGTGGCCATATTTTAAGAAGCTGGAGATAATTTTCATTTCTTCCTCATAAACTGATATACAAATGCATATTTATTTGTAAGAAAGAAATAATAAAATCATCTTCAACTTCTTCCTTGCTGGCTGGCTACCTGACGCAAGGGTGGCCATATTTTAAGAAGTTGGAAATGATTTTCATTTCTTCCTCACAAACTAATATACAAATGCATATTCATTTGTCAGAAAGAAATAATAGAATCATTTTCAACTTCCCCCTTGCCAGCTGGCACCTGACGTAAGACCCTCCTTTTTTACCTGGGCTTGGGACCGGCATTGGCAGAGTTGAGTGATATCACCATGTCTTTTAAAATATTGATCCAATTTGGACATCCTGATATAACCTATGACATTGTCGTTACCATTGGTAGGTGCTTGATTTTTCAAGTTATAAATACACCTAGGATTGCTGATTACTCAGGGTGCAAATGTTGTTATGACCTGAAAGCAGGATCTCATTTTTCTGCAAGCAGATTTGTAACTGTGTCTGGATTGAAATTTCTAGGTTTTCTAGCTAAAGTGCAGTTTGATTATTGTAATTCATGGTCTTTATATAAGGAAAGCAACCTGATAAAATGCTAGGACAAAATTGTGGTTAGTTATGGTATTATAGTCTTATGGCTGTTTAACATGTAGCCATGCACAAGTACTTCGGAGTCACATGCATTCAAATCCTAAATGCATGAGTTTATTAGCATATTGTAATCTTTAATTCCTTGTTAACTACCTACCTCATGCACTAGTCGACAAATCCACACTTTTTTATATTTTTTATCTCTTTAATCAAATGCTGCAAGTATTTCCGCAGATGGTGAAACTTGCATACTACAGTTTTGCATCTATGAATTGTAGAGTCTAATGATCCATTTGGTTTTTACCTTAGCAAACCAAGCAACTCATTGTCAACCCTGACTAGACCATATGCGATTGCCTTCATGGCGTAGTTGGATACTCTTTATTTGTGTGGTTGAATATTCATTGATATAGTTTAAACTTTTACAGGATCAAGCTTCCCTCTGGTGCCAAGAAGATTGTACCTAGTGGGTGCAGAGCAATGGTTGGGCAGGTTGCCGGTGGTGGAAGAACTGAGAAGCCCATGCTCAAGGCAGGTAATGCCTACCACAAATACAGGATGAAGAGGAACTGCTGGCCGAAGGTACGCGGTGTGGCCATGAACCCAGTGGAGGATCCTCATGGTGGTGGTAACCACCAGCACATCGGACATGCCAGCACTGTTCGTCGTGATACACCTCCTGGCCAGAAGGTCGGTCTCATTGCTGCAAGGAGGACTGGTCGTCTCAGAGGCCAGGCTGCTGCTACTGCTGCCAAAGCAGACAAAGCATAGTGAGGTTTCTTTCTTTTTTGCCGAAGGAATTTTCTGTGCTCTTTTTTTGTTTTCTTTACAGTCTGCATTCATTGCTGTTGAAGTTTTGTTAGTTGACGAGAGTTAAGCCTTCTAGAATGATAGTTGTGCTATATGGATTTAATTGAGATTGTTATTCCTGCTGTTTTGGATCACAGGAGAACTATTATGAACAATAAGTGTCCAAGTCTTGTTTTCTTTCCTTTGGATGATAATGAAACTTATCAAAGGCAAAGACCTTTTTCACAGCCAAGAAGGTTATGGGTTCAAGTCCACTCACCGTGGCAATGTGGGCACGTGCACCCCTCTTCTCATGATCTTATCTGAGATTTAAAAAAGGGATTTGTTGGAGTCTTTGATTGTAAAACTCAAGAAGCAGCTCGTTCATATGGCCAGATTTCTTACATATGGTCTAAACAGTGTTGGACGAACAAGATAACAGCTCAATTCGGAGAAATGAAAATTTTCCAACAGAAGAAGGATGAGCTATGCTGGCAATGATGGGCAGCTTCAGAGCGTTTCCAATGCGAGCTGCTGCTGTTGATTTTGCTTACCAATACTGATTCTCATTATATAGACGAGAGCAGCTTGCCATGGAGACAACGAACCATGTGAAATCATCAAATTATCCATGGTTGATGAGATTTATACTAAAACCATTTTATCTATTAAGACAACTAAAACTTTGGGACAAGAAAATTATTTGTGCCTAACTTTCTTCATGGACATTCCTCTGTATAACTTCTACAGCATTTTGCTCAACCACCAGGGAGAGATTTGTAGATCTTGTATTTGTATGGATATGGGTAAATGAAGCGTGGCATATTCCACTAATTTTCAATCAACTTATAGATGAGACACGCTACATTAGTGGAGATTTCTAATCCCAAGTAGAATGATGATAGTAGAGGCTTGCAGAAACACTAGTGGGACTAATTTTAGAAACCCTAGTTAGGCTCTACTTTTGATGATCTGATTCATTCATGGCATTTTCTATTTGTGCTTACTGTAGTTACTCATGCCCACTGGATGTGGATTTTTTCTTTTCCAGTTCTTGTCGATGATAAAAGATTCTCATTCAAAGAATTACACCCTGGGACGTAGATTACAACCATCTGATCTGTACACGCCAACGTGGTGTTGAGAGATCAGGAAGCATGGGTGAGAATCACTAGAGTCATTTTTCTACCGTTTGAAGGTGACCAAGTACAAAAGATCTATTACATGCACAAGGATCTTAGAAAATCCAACAAGAAATTCCAGCAAACCAAACAGCAACTTTAAGAGATCTAATACATCTCTCAGCTCTGATGGAAATTCCATTGGATCAAAACCCTCAGACTCCAAGATAAAGAGTGATCCTTGTACGATTCACAGACTCCATAGCTCGTATCAAGGAGGTTGGAATTGATGAAAAGCTGAGATCAAGCAAATACTGGCTCAATCCTTAAAGAAATCCGGAAAGATCTCCAAAAATTTATCCAACCCAATCTCTCTGGTCTTCAAAAACTTTCCCTTAGCCTGATATTACTAATCATCGCTCATGTAGTCACAAAAGAAGATTATGGATCAAATCAAATTCCTAGTCCAGAAATAGGTATCCACCTGATTATCATTCCCAAAGGAAAAAAACACAAAACAGGAAGAAATATTTCCATCTTGTTTTCTCTTGATATTAAATTTTGCCTAAATTCACGAATGCTATCTCCAATTCCCTATATGTTTGATAGAGGCAAATATTCACCCCCCCCAATCATACTAGATGGTTATCAGCTATCATATGGCTTTCTAACTCTACTTCTTTTTCTGGACGTTCCTGTCTCTCAGATTGGTGATAGTAAAGAGAGATCGATCGAACCCTCGGACATTTTTGTTTGACAGATCCAACACAACATCAAGCAATGGAAGAAAGAAAGAAGATGAGATAAAGAAGAAAGTCCAGTCCACACAAAAGAAAAAATACGAGAATCTAAAGGAAATTTTTACTTTCAAATGGTTCTGTTTCTACCAAAGAACGAAACGTCATGATATTAGTCATCTATTACGGCAGCCAAAAAATTGTATAACAATATGGATTAAATCTCTCAGTTGCAGAAGCTACAGAAAAAGTCCCTTCAAGCAAAATGGGAACTAATTATCGATCACAGGAGGCACGACATGAAGGACAGTCTTGACGCAAAGGTAAAAGTTGTCGTCATGTGACCTTGAGGTCACGGGTTCAAAGCATGAAATCAGCCTCTTGCAAAATGCAAGGTAAGGCTGCTACTATGGGCCCTTGTGATCCGCCCCTTCCCCGAACCCCACATAGGTAGGAGCTTCGTGCACCGAGGCTGCTCCTTTAGAAGGCATAACATGCAGCTTCGTTACTGGACGTATCTTCGTCGATTTTCAACAGCAACAATATCCAATTTTGCATGTGGAGATGTTCTAGACGAATGCAATAAATCCTGCGGACTTTTTAATTGTTTCTGTTAACCAAAGGTGAGGACCATCATGCAAAAGTGAGTGGTGCAGAGCAGCTTCCTACAATGTCGCACCCAATATTATAATTCCTCAAAAATAAGATTTTGATGAAAATGTGCTAGAAATCATTAACTAGCTATAAAAAGTGCCCTCATTAGGATGCTAGAATCCTCTAATCATTGTAACTTCTTATTTAGAAGATATCAAAGGCTGGAGCAGTTGATGAATGGGTTGGATCCTTTGAAGTAGCCTTTTCATGTAAAAGTCTGGCATTGCTCACCGTAGTGCAGCGCATTATAATAGCATTGCTCATTTTTTGTTAATGTATTTAGCCATGGGCACACTTTGATCTACATTGCGAATCAAAAGATTGAGATGGATTCACCCAGACCTCAATCAAGATAAAGAAAGATCCAAAATCAAAGTCCAATTTCTGGTCCTACTTTTGTCTCACGGGACCTCATATATGGTGAGGCCAGGTTTATGTTTTCTGTTCATGGCTCCATCCAGCATAAATCAGATTAATCTGGGTACACCATACCTCCGGTGCCACCACAAATATGTTCTTCAGATAGTATCAAAACAGTAGTGATTTTAGTGAGGGAAGGTGGCAAAGTTAAAAATTAATTATAGTTGCATCTCCTGTGAAGATAGAAAACCACCAACTTTCAATGTCCCAAATAGTATCTAGAGTGGAAGAAGGCCTGGATTACACACACTTGCCTCACACATTGTAGTCTGAAACTGAAATCAGATGAATGACCTCTCAGCAGAAAAGTAAGGAATGAACAAATAAGATCTCAGCTCTGTTACAAGTCAAGGTAAGGTGCAGCGAGAATGTACAGAAGCCGCCATCTCGTAAGCACCAAGGTTCATGAGAAAAAGAGAACAAGCAGAGAGAATAAGTACAAGAGTAGGCTCATGAGAAGAAGAGAATGAGCAGAGAGAATAAAGGATAAGAGTCACAAGAGAAAATTAAGTTACACAACCATGTGAAGATAGCATAGGTACAGATGATTAAAAAATTATATATTACACAAACCTCATTGTTGAGGAAAATATGTTCTCCTTGTTACTTCCCCTTCCTATTTATACATTCCATGACCATCATGGTTATATGTTAGTGTCTTTTTCTGTTTATTTCTCAATGGAGCCGTTCCTCAGAAGGTTTGAGAATAGACAACAGTTCAATATGGTTGCCAATATTTGTTGGAATGCATGGAAGTCGAATCAAGTGCAGATTATAAATCGTTTATGCACGAAAATGCCAACAGAGAAGAGAAGAAAGAATATGAAATGGCAAAAGATGTTTCTCTAAGAGCTTCAGAAGATGAAAGGTGCATGAGTGGCAACCCCAGAGTATGCCAATGGAAGGACAAATTGAGCATCCAGTGCAAAATCAATTACTAACCTGACTTTGAATACTGTGGCATGAGTTTCACACTTCAAGTGAAATGTTCTCCCGATAAAACAATGACTTCAATGAGATAGATGAGCAAATATCTGCCACCTCAGCCAATCTCATTAATCTTATCAAGATCTTTGGTAAGCCAGCCATGAAGAGGTGCAAATTAGTGACTGAACCCCTCTTGAGATAGTTCTGAAGGGGCTTCTAGAAAGAGCATACTTCCCTTCTATTTACTATGTCTCTCAAACTCTTAAAAGATAATCAGCTGTCCCGTAAGATCATTTTACAAGTTCATGTGAATGTCTGAAAGATCAGGAGCCAACTATAGTGGTCTCTCTCTCTCCATCAGTTTACTGTAAGACAACCTATGAAGAAACATGGGCTGCTTACTTGAGCAAGAGTAAGAGATGTCAAAATACCGTCGCAGAAGATCTATAGCTGGCATAACCACCCACAATGTACTAGCCCCACTTCATTACACCGGTCATTTACCTGTCTTGATGAATATTTTCAAAGTAGGTACCAGGCTGTCAAAGTTATAAATAAGTCAAAATAACTTGTAGAAGAGAAACTCAAAATCTAGGACATTTTGATTACCAGTGGTATTGACAAGGGATGATTAGTAAATTGTTTCACACATTCAAGTTATTTTTTCTTGTATTTCATTGCTAGGGTCCTTTTACTTTCCTGATGAATATTTTCAGAGTAGGCAGTAGCCTGGCAGAGTTATAAATAAGTTCAAATAACTTACCGAAGAAAAACTCAAAATCTAGGACATCCTGAGTACCAGTATCGTTGATAAGGGATGATAAGTAAATTGCTTCACAAATTCAAGTTATCATCTCTTTTATTTCTCTTTGTTGCGTCTAGACCTGCACCTCAAGAAATTCCACCCGGCAGAAATGATGTTTAACCAGGAATATTTTCCTTCGCCTGATGTCCGTTATTTCTGGGTGCCTTAAGTTCTTTCCCCATTTAATGTTCTGACCAATACCTGGGATTGAGATCTGATTTAGGGATTCAACTTTTTTGAACTATTTGGGTTTGTACTCTTTGATTGGCTACAATGTTACCTTTCTAAAGTCATGTCCGCATGCTCTAAGACTTCAAAAATCACATAGTTTTTTCTACATCCTGAATTCTAAATGCCCAGTAAGCAGAAGTTACTGATTTTTTGAGATCTGTGGATTTTGGGGGAGTGATCTTTATCTGAGAATAGTATATCTTTATCTGAGACTAATGTAAGAGCTATCACCAAAAGAAATTGATTAACATTGGGACTATTACCAAGTTTTTGGCTGTTACTTCAATTGGCAGAAACTATTCAAAGAAGAAAAAGAAACATTAACTGTTCTTAACTATTGAAAAAAGCTTTGGTCCACGAATAAGATAGAGGACAAGGCAATTGTCTATGCGACCTCTCCACTATGCCAGTGAACCCGACCCTACACAGCCCACAATTAACAACATGTATACCTTCAGCAAATCCATCATGCAGGCAAATAACATTATCCTTTCCCCATGCCTTGAATCCATATAGATATCATGGCCCCATCAAGAATTTACAAAATTTCATGACGTCCCTAGGGCAAAGAAATGGAAAAACCAACAGATCTTGTAATCTTAGTATTCTGACATAAGCCAGAACGTCACTAATACCCCAGCCACATTGTTGACACAAAAAACCTGAGATCCTTAAACTATGTCTTACTCTTGAAAGAGGGCAACAGAAAGAAGCTCCACATTTCTTGCACTGTCTGATTATTGCATGACATTCAGGAAAAGCTACATGGAAACATATTTAATCACCTTTTGCATAAGTAATACAGCAACAATTGGATCTCAGAACCCTGTCACCGTCCACAAACAAAGAGCAATCTTAGTTTTCTTCTCTCTGAAGAATGATTCGATGATCTTAGTCAGCTAAGCCTTTACATGTTATCTGGCATGGACATGTATTTGTCACCCACTAATTCAGATATGATATCCTATAGAGATCAACAATGTAAGACAAGATTCTCTTCATCTTCTCATTTGGATTACCTTCCACCTTTTTTTCTTTTCTTTTTTCCTTGAGGAAAGGGTAGTTCTTTCCACCTTAAACTTGACAATACATTTTGCCATCCCTGGCACTAGCCACTGTATGAGAGGTATATTTTACTTATTTTAAAAACTATACAAACTACAGGACTAAAACTAGGAACCAATTACTTAAGATGAGAAAAATGAGGGATGGCCCAGCCACTAATACTCTAAATGGAGGTACTCCCTATCCTTGGTAAAGTAACAGAGGTACTAGAGTTGATAAGATCCAATAGGCAATTTCACCAGATTCATGCCCTCCACCAATCACCATTACTATCGCCTGAGATTACGTTACAATCAAGTTTTCTGTTAAGGAGTAACATAAAGAAGATCAGTGGAGACATTAAGAACACGAAGAATGGACTGAGGGACTAGTAGATGAAATAAGATCTGTTCAGTAGCCAGCAAGTAAGGGACCATGAACTAATCTGACATAATTAAAGGAATTCAAGATCTCTAGAATGAGAAAGTGAGACATATGCTCATATGATAATGAACCCAAGAGTCAATTCCTTGAAGAAGTATGACTAGTATGGAAAGTTGTTGAGGAAACTAACTGGACAACTGTAGCTAAATAACCAGATAACATATGCCGAGGGCACTACTGTCAAACTATTGATTATAACCAACTCCACAACTTGAATCATTTTATCTACCAAGCATCTTTCTTAGGAGGGTTATGTAAGGTACTCAGTAGAGTCAGTAATTGAACTATTTAGCTGAAGATACCAGCCTACCATGGAGATCCTAACACCACTCATGGGTGTGATTGCTCCTACCATTGTATGCATATTTCTTATCTAATACCGCTTCACTGATAGCACAACCACCACTATGCAGTTGGAATTTCATATGATAACGAGCCCTAGAGTCAATTCCTTGAAGAAGTATGACTAGTATGGAAAGTTGTTGAAGAAACTAATTGGACAATTGAAGTTAAATAAGTATAGATAGTATATGCCGGGGGAACTACTTCTATTGAACTATTGATTGCATTCAAACTGGGCTATTTGAAACATTTCATGCACCGAGCTTCTTACTTAGGAGGGTTATGTAAGGTACTCGTCAGATTCAGTAGTTGAACTATTTAACTATATATACTTGCCTACCATGGAGATCCCAACACCTTTCACAGGTGTGAATGCTACTACTATTATATGTGTACTCCTTATCTCATACTGCTTCACTGATAGCACAACCACCATGATGCATTTTGAATTTTGCTCCAGTTGACCAGGACTTCTGAACTCTTCCTCCCAGTGCTTAGAATCAGGGTCCTGGTAGGTTGGTCACTCATAGAAGAAGAACTATCCGTATCTGCATCTCTTGGAAGGATAGCATATGCGCATACATTACAATGAGGGTAAAGTGTGATCTTCCAAAAAATGAGCTCAAAGGGGCTAAAATTTGCTACTCAAACCAGCCAGTTCTAGATCCATTATTTCTTCACATGTTTTATGTTGTGCATCATCCTTTGGAAAGTGAAACTTTATATCTTCACAAAGTCAGTTCTTCTCTTCATCCATGCAAATCAGTGGAATAATCAGGCAGGAATCTATTTCCCTTCCATAGTTCTGGAATCTCGTGTTATAACTGATACACCCTATGGACAGTATCCTAATTGGCATGTATGTCGCGAGTTGCATGTTAGATCTGCTTCACTGTAGATAAGAAAACATCCTCTGTGCCGCTTGACGTTCCATAGAGAATGATAACTATGTTGTAACCAACTGGTTATTGCACTCTTATCACTGTGCTTTAGATGTTCCTTCTCTAACAGTGTGATAGACCCATTTACATACCACAGCCTGTCTTTTGCCTAGAAACAAGTTCAAAAAGTCTTGATCATTTGCAGCAACTTGAGTCCTTAATCATTGGTAGTCCTTAATCATTGGCAATCTGCAATCAGTACTTTCTGAATTAGTTAGAGACTGTTATTCCCATGTCCAAGGATCCTCCAGAAACATTATTGTTCCTCTACTGTTCAATGACAACCAGCAAATCTCTAGAACATGCACACAACAGTTCTAGAAAACCCGACAAAATGGCAGCTACTTTGGTATGGATATTGAAAACTTCTTCCTCAAGTCTGATACAAATTCCATGAGTGTAGAACCCTTGGGTCCTAAATATAAACTGATCCTTCTCAGGAGTATTGAGTTAGCTCATCAGATATCAATTTTTAGGTGTTAAAAGCTTAATCATCTTCCTTGAGCATCCAGAAAGATCTTAAAAACTTCAACAACCCATATGGTTTTTGAGATCTTCCACCTTGTTATCATTTATTTATGATGTAAATTGGCCAGCAGCAGTATTACTATATTTACGATGTCAATTGCATGGTCTTATGGTCACAAATAAAAATTATGTACCAGATGAAATTCCTTCTCTTAGAGGATCAACCTTGTTATTATTTCAAAAGAGAGAAATCAAAGAAGTAACAAAGAAATCTACCTTGTTTTCTCTTTGATCTTGTAATCCTCCTAGGATAAATCTTTACAAAAAGTCAAAAAATTCTTATCCAATAACAGCAAGTTCATTGGGTTATCTCACAACTTCCAACCAGCAGGGTGTAACCTTGCTACCATTGGCAACTCTCTCAGCAGACCTCATGTTGATCCCTGTAGTTGGGCTTACACAGGTTTTTCTTGTTCATCTACATTAAATTAAGTTTTGACATACTTTTAGCCCCTTCGTATAAGAAAAAAAGAACTACCAAAATCATTAGGAAGAGAACAGAACTGACGAAAAGAAAAGAAAAAAGAAAGCTAACCAAGAATAAGGAGGTCATATATTTCTAGCAAATTACTGAGAGACATCACTAAACATGAAAGAAATTGCAAATGGTAACTGCCTCAAGCACATGTTAGTTGGTTCAGACTTCAGAAAGGTTGATGATTTCAATTCCCTCGTAATCCATTCTAGAATTACGTACATAAGGTAGCTTTCACCATTTTAGGAAACAATTAACCATGGAAACACCTGTTTCCAAGGATAAAGCTCCTTTTGAAGAGAACAGAAAGACCAATCTACCCTACCCAAAGTAGCTTTCCAGTAGTAGCTTCTAGTATTCCACACTCCACTGCCGATTTTCCATCGGAGAAGAAAGAGCCATGTTTCAATTATTCCACGTGGACCAGCAATTTGGATGCAAAGCAAAGAATAACACAATTGCACCTGAATAGAACACACAAAAAATCATTACATCTTTCATACCTATAACAATCATCAACCATTGATCATCCTCTCACTGGCTTCTGTAGAACTGCTGACAAGTAAACCCGGGACTTCCCTCTCCCTGAGCTATCAATCTTTTCCCCTACAACCCATCTCAGCTTCTTGTAACCAAACCTCTCAATCAACAACGTAAGGGTCTTCTTGTGATCTTCGTCAGCGCAGTAGTAGTTATCCAACCAAAACAAGCCCCCAGCTCTCAAAACTCTGTCAATATCGAACATCAAAAACTCCATCTTCTCCGACCGTGATCCGTCACTCAGAACATTAGCCCTATGGACCAAATCGAAAATGCCATCGAAGAAAGGAAACCTCTGGTTCGAACTCAAAAAGAGAGGAAAAAGCCCTCTTGCAGCAACAAACTCATTAAAAGGCGCATCGGTGTTCAATGTTGAAGTGATTATAGTTACATTCTTCTGTGCCAAAGTGGCAGCAAAATTGCCAGAATCACCCCCAATATCAAGCCCAATTCTAATTCCCCCACCTCCCATAGCCAAAACATCATCAATAAGGAAATCATTCTTACCCTTGGCCTTAACCCACGTTTGTTTCTCCAAACCATTATTGACCAAGTCAAAGCAATCAATACAATCCTCACCAATTTTCTTCCCATTCAAGCACTCAAAATTCTTACAATTAAAACCAAACCAGTTCACAGACTTATTACTAACAGGTTTCCAAAGAGACTTAGGAAAAGGCAAAAGACCTAGTTTAGGAACAGACCGAGCAAAGCATCTCCTTCTAGGCAACGGTTCACACCCTCTCAAAATCAGCTTCTGGGCAATATACCCATCATCTGGGCATGCCCCACCCACCTTGTAATTCATATAGTGTGCCAACAGATCCACTGAATTCGCACATGAATGGCCCACAGAGGCCACCATTTCAGTAATCCCAGTTCGTGAATCCTTCCCTAGAGGAAGTGGGTGGTGTTGCAGGAAAACCTTCAGCTCATTTGGGATTTTGGGTTGGTTTAGATCAAGGTTTTCATATCCAAGAAGCTCTTTTTCCATCCGGGCAAGCTGTTTTTGGGAAGATTCGATTTCCCTGAGGATGAGGGAAACATGTTCTGAGATCAAGGAGATGTTTTTGTGGGCATGGGAGTGGAAGGAGTGATTTGGGGGAGTGGTGAACACAGAGAGAGCAAAAAGGTTTGTAGTGAGAACCGATAAGAGCATGATGATGTTGAGAGCTGAAGAACAGATTGTAGCTCTTCTGAATCTAACTGTTCCATCTCCAACCTTCAGAGAAACAGAACCCATTACAGTTTCTGCCCGTAACAGCTAGATAGAGAGAGTGGAGATAGAGTCCCTTGTATCTGAAGAAAGGGTCATTGACTGTTGTCTGTGTGACATTTATGGCGAGAGAAAGCAAAGAACAAGAGAGAGAGTACAGATTTAGATTTACGGAAGAAAGAAAATGGGAGAGAGTTAGATTTGAGTGGTATTTATTTATTAGGTGGTCGTGCATGGAGGGTAGCACTGTCGGGAAACGGGCTTGTTTTGTGAAAACAGTAAAGAAAGAAGAGAATCTCGATCCCTAGGCCAATTGAGGAAAAGATAATAGTTATTCCAGGCAGATCTCTCACAAATGGCTTAGAGGCACGACTTTTGTTACTACTATATATGTGTGGGTTTGTCATTTTTCTTTGTGCAGAGGAGGATTGCTTTGGGCTTTTGCGGTGGTGCTGGGAAATGGGAAGGCTTTCACTTGCGTAACCAAGGCAGGCAGCTCAATCGCTTTTGTTTTTTCCAATATGATTGAAGTAAACAATGGTCTTGATGACGATGATGATAAAGGTAGTCTTGGTGCACGAAAGTTTCTGGGACCATAAGGGTCTATAGTAAATTGTCTTATCTTATATTTTTTTAAGGGACTATTTTCATGTCTGGAACCCGTGACCTGAAGATCACATGATTAAAGTAAACAATGAGTTTGATGGTAATTTTAAGGTGATTTTCCATCGATGGGTTCAGTGGGGGACTAGGGAGACAATGGGACAAAATTCCTACTAATCATGTGGCCTACTTTTCATTGTGAACCTACTAATTGCTTTAGAAATTGGCCAAATATGTCTCCCTCTCTCTCTTCCCCAAACACACACCCACCCCACCCCTCAAGCTAACCTTAAACCCAAACTCGAGATCTGTTGTGTACAAAATCTAAAACTTTGGTCATCCTCTTATAATGATTGGGAGAAAGGATCTGCAAGGAGAAAAAGAGGGACTGTTAGTAAAAGATGTAGAAAAAGCCTCCTTAATTGCAATTACGGAGTAACGAGAAAGGGCTCCTTTTGGTAGATGATTATTCCAAGGGAAACCAAGGCTGCAATTTGGCAACTGGCCTTCTTTTTTTTTCACATCTATAGACCTTTTGTGGTCCGTCTGGACCTGCATACACCCGGGTGGCCTTTTTTTATTATCTGTTATTAAAGTTTAGAAGTAGAAATTAGAGAATAATTCCACATGGAAAGCAGCTACAAACTATAGAAGCACTTAGGAACAAAACTTTCCCAATCCTGTTTCTAGTGTTCCTTTAGAAATAGAAACCCTGAAACTCCAGAGAACCCTTTCTGAAACACACACACTCAGAAAGCATAGGAAATCCATTTTCGGGTTGTTAGTTAAATATTTGTCATAACCTTATTTTTGGATATTAGATCAGTTATTAAAATATTTTTCCATTTGGATTTGTCCAAATTGGACAATACTTACAGAAATATGAATAAACATAAATCATGAATTGAAAGCGTACACTTGAATTGTGTTGAACTTAACTAAATGCTAAACCTTCACTCTCTTATAAACAATAAAAGAAGGAAAAGAACCAAATAAAGTTTGAAAGCAGAGATCTGCCCTTCAAGAGCGCAATCTAAAAGCTATTTAGAGCTTAATTAGACATAACTGTGAATGACTTAAGTGTGAAGTAGGGTTGAAGATATCATGATAGCTTTAAGTTTGCTAATCAAGGTAGCATCAAAGTCAACTTTGTCCATCGATTCACTTTCAGTTAGCTATTAATTTTAAATTGCATGTCTCCACATCGAATGTCTTAGTAGTCTTGGAATTAAGTGTGGGAGAAAGTGCAAATACTTGGCTGCTTTCATCGTTAAAGAACCCATGTGATGTAACAAAAATTAGGACTGGATGTCAAAGATGACAAGGAATCTCCAGTGACAGCAGAGAGAAAGGGGATAACAATAAAGAAATATGAAACGGAAGAGCAAACCACACCCAACTGCCCACATACGTACGCACGCGCTAAGAGAGAGAGAGGTTGGAGCAGCCCTTATTTCTGATGGGTGGACTGACTGCAAGAATTAACATTTGTTGTGTGTTTTGAGATCCAAAACCTAACCTATGGGTCTTTCTTTTTTTCTTTTGCATGCCAAAGATTATTCATGAGTGACTCAAATGGGGACAATGTTGGAAATTTTTTATTGAAGGCAGTAGAAGATGTTGGCCTTACTAGAGTTGTCATTATTTGCATAGACAACGTGAAAATGCTGGTGATTATGTTGCTTCCTACCATAAGTACATATTTTGGTGATCTTAATCAATACATATCTTAAATCTTATCTTTTAAAGACTACGCAAGAACTTTTGATTGGATGGAGGAGATATAACCATTTGTAAGAGTGTGGTGAAGTATATATGCAATCATTCAATCTCTTTTATATATATATAATAAAGTGCTTGCTTTTGAAAGAAAGTGGCTTGCTACTAGCTACTTATCTTACTTACTAAAAAACTTTGGCTTTCTTATCAATTGGATTTTCTGGAAAGGGCGAAGGGGATAGAATAGAATTCCCAGCAAGAAAGACAACAGTATATATATATTAGAGAGAGAGAGAGAGAGAGAGAGAGAGAGAGAGAGAGAGAGAGAGAGAGAGAGAGAGAGAGAGAGAGAGAGAGAGAGAGAGAATGATTGCATATATACTTCACCACACTCTTACAAATGGTCATATCTCCTCCATCCAATCAAGGTTGGAGTTACTAAAGATCTATAAGTTTATTGGATTTGTAACATATTACATAACATTTAAGAGAATTGTCGATGTGAAGAGTGATCTCCAGGTTTTCATGTATGACAAATCCTGGGATGAATGGAGGGAGGGTTCAAAAGATATAAAAATGAGAGAAGTGGTGCAAAGGTCAAGAGTTAACTCTTGATAAATCACGTAGGAAGAGGGTAAAGAAGTGTTTCGCCATGACTTATCACATGTATAAGATGATTAGGTTTATAGATAAAGAGGACCTTTTAGTAGAGAGTGTACAACAACATGGACTCTGTTCTAAGGAATATATTAGATGCATTGAAGGATGATGAGGCAACTGTGGAAGAGGCAAATTCCATTGTACATGTCTAGATGTTAAAAGATGAATGTTTCACTTCATGCTTTGGCATGTGCATTAATTATGATGAGAAGTATCTTGCCAACTATGCACTGGAAGAGGAGAGCAAAAATTGCCCCATGTAAGTAGTTGTTTGTTATGTTTTAAGTTTTATTTAAATTTATATAAAATTTAACATGCTTATGATTTTGTTTGTAATGTTTCATTTCTTGTAGACAAGGAAATAGAAGTATGAAAAATGGCCCAAGGGTGCTTTCCAAAATAGCACTAAGCTCTTTATTAATTATTATCTAAGAAAGCAACTGGGGAACTTTGCCACAAAGTTAGGGAGAATTGGTATTAAAGAGGCAAGAATAGATGCTAAAACTCAGGGCTATAGAATGGTGGGTCTTGCATAGGTTGTATACTTCATAGTTGTAGAATGTTGCCAAAGGATTCTTGCCCAGACTATTAGCATGTAACCAGCTGAGAGAGTATGGAGTACTTACAGTTTATCATTCTATCAAATGTAACAAAGTGAACCAATCTTATGCTAATAAGTTGGCGTATATTTACTCCAACCTCAAGCTTCTCTAGGTAATAATTATATTTTTTAATTTGCAAATCAACTATTATTTTGAATTCTTTGGGGCATTGACTAATTGGGTTATTTGTTGAAACAAATTTGAATGGTTTAGGCACCAACAAGGCTATAAAGAATGGCCTACACAAGAAATGAGATATTAATTCCAAGATATCAGATATTGTTGAGGATCTTGAACATATAGAAGATTTAAGATGAGAGGGGCTTGATGATGAACCCCCTCTTCCCTCATCTACAAATCTTATTCCCAATGATCATGATATTTCTATTTCCACATCATCATTTAGTTGGAGGCCGACACTTAGACTTGGAGCCATTGGTGAAGAAGAAGAAGAAGAAGAAGAAGAAGAAGAAGAAGAAGAAGGAGGAGACAAATGGCTATCCCTGCAACATCTTAGTCAAAGATCATAAGTTCAACAAAGTTTGAATAAATGGTACATTGTCGAGCTACAGGTGAAGGAAATAGTTCGAATCCAATAAGAAAAGGCAAAGATATAGTTTAAACCTTTTAGGTACGATGGCTTTTAAAGTTGTTTAGTTATGAAGTTCAATTTTGATAGTGAAATGAAATAAATAACTGATAGTTTCTTGCTTTGAATATGTCATTTATGCGAATATTGAATTACATTTCTTATAGATTAGTACAAGGTCTTTACTGTGAAATCTTTATTTTTTGGTTCTATTGAGATTTTATTTGTATTTTGCTTAAAAAGAGTGCTTCTATTATGATATTTGTCTTTTCCCTCCTTTTTATTTTTAAAATTTTATGAAATTTTCTATGTTTTCAAAATTTAACTACTTTTTGTAATTTTTTACCCTTCCTAAAATAAAAAAATAAAAAATGGGCGAATCCCGCCTATGCTTCCCTGAACCGGTGACCTTGGTTTATCTTTGCTGGTCTTCAGAATTCTTTATTGCATGGTGATTTTTGTTTCTTTGATATCATCTCATTTGCGCTTTGGCAATCCATTACAGTTGGTAAATATTGGAAGGGTGGTTGAGTAAGGGATGGGTGTGAAGGATGGGATGATAAAATTTTGGGAGGATGTTTGCATGGGATTTTCCATGTCTATTTGGATCTATATAGTAAGGAATGGTCTGGCATTGTCAAGTCCATGAGAGAATGGCTGGCACGTGGTTTGGAGTTGGAACCTTTGTTGGTATTTGAGGATAAGGAAGCCATGTCCTGGAGTGACGTTCTCCTTAAGATAGAAGAGGTATTAATCCCTACTTCACGAGAGGATAAGCATGCACAGAACCTAGAGCCTAGCACGGGTTCTTGGTTCAATGATTGTTATGTGCCTGTTACGAGATGGTCACCAAGGGCCAACTCCAAAGCTGGTCAGCAGTGCATCAGTCCTAGCCAAATTCTAATGTTTTTTTGAGGCCGGTTTGTCATCAAAGTCACACCTACATGCTGGAAAGAAGAATTATATGATTCTGAATTGGTGCACATGGAGGAAGAGCGAGAAATCCTGCAACCACCCTTCTAACATGTATGAGTTTGTGAAGTTGTGGAACGCTATTTCAGTATTTCGGCTTCGTTTATATGGGTTTTCTTCACTGCTTTCGTGACTAGTGGAAGAGTTTACTTGTTTTGCAGCAAGAGATGTGTGCTGTGGCTTGTGGTGCCTACCATACTTGGGTGGATGATTTGTAAGCAACAATATTCTAGAACACTTTGCTGATGGATTTTAAGCCGTGCATAGATTGCTCTAATAAATTATAGGCTGGCAAGCATTAGGAAGAAATCAGTGGATACACAACCTAGCCCTTGTGAGAAATGGGAGATTATGATTACACATGGCTACAAAATATAAACGTATAAAACCATATTGTGGCGCAACCTTTTTGTAATCCCAGCCAACTGAGTATTTCAGGATTCATGAGGTGATGTCCTTTTAGCTTTTTCCGGTCTAACCGAGTGCACAAACTCAATGGACGCCGAGATCAAGGTGCATCTAGCCAGGCTGAACTTCTATCAAAGGAGGTGAGGGTTACTCTTTTGGTGGAAGGGGATCCATTGATATCATTGCTGGACCCAAGCAGGAAGGCACAGGAACTTGGAGGCCTAGCCAGATACATGAAACCTACCAACAGCAGATTTACAACAGCTTCATCTTCTCCTCTGTTTGGAGGTCTGTGTATGTTGGCGCTAGGAGGGCCTCTCTTGTAGTACCTAGTAGGTCAGGGGGGGTTTGAGGTGCTTGTGGACGCGTGTGTTCGACATTCAACACATTCAAAAAATAATATTGCAGATATGGTGGCCAAGAGAAGGTGCATTTGCCTCCCTTTTTTTATATAGGATGCTGCATACCCTCATTATAATCTTTGTCCATGTCCTTGTTAACAAATTCCTTCTTCTTTTTAGATTCTCTTTCTCATCGCTCTCAAGTTTTTGCTTTGGTTGAATTTGTGATATCATCACCAGAAGATGATTAAATGAGCTAGGGAATCGGATGATGAGACTTATTAAAGCATGGCCTATATGAGCTAGGCCGAAAAATATGCACCAAAAGATTTTTAAGTGATTTGCTTTCTATAGTACCATGGCCTTTTTGGCAGAATATATTTCTCTGTCCTTTAGCAAGTGCTGTTCGAGTTCAATTTTACATTTCAGGAGTACTAGTCTGAGATTAGATAACCCTCCTCTGAGCAGAAGGCCTTCCAGCGCACTGGCACTGGCAAACACCTCTCCTATAGTAGTCTTGAAAGAGCGTGGCTTCTACAACCTCATGTAATGAATAATCCAGTACAATCCCATCAAGCAGATAATATACGCATTACTAATCTAGTATCCTCCTCTGGAAGCAAAGCCTTAGGCTACATTTGGGAGAGTGTTTCTGGCATTTTCCGTGTTTATGTTTCTGCAGAAACCGCAGAGATGTGTTTGGCGGAGTTCCGTCAGCAAAAAAATTTTGAGAAATGTTTCTAAAAATAATTCCAAAAAGCATTAAAAAGGAAAAGCAAATAGGGGGATGTTTCTCGTTTTCATGGAAAATAGAAAGAGCTACGTTAACGTGTTTTTTTGGGCTATAGAAACAGAAATAGCAGAAAACGTTGCAAACAGCAGTCTCCATGCCAACAGTCAAAAAAGTGGAGCAAATAAGCAATGGCAATTATTCTTTAACTACGATCGAAATATCCTCAAATAAGAAACTCTCCCTTTTGTTCTTAGGGGGGGGGGGGTAGATAAAGCTGCCAATAGAATTCTCCCAAAAAAAGAAAAGAGCTCAATGAAATGCTAAGCTTAAATGTGTAACCAGGGAGTATCATGGTCTCTGCTTAAAGCTTTACAGAAAGACATGCCAAAAGTCTGTATCATGCTATGACAAATTGGATCCCACATCATCTCTCTCTCAGTGATGAGCCTTTGCCTCAGCCTTTTTGTGTGACTTTGCCTTCGCCTGTTAAAGATAAACAACTTTAAGTACCATTTTATGACAAACCATACGCCAATGCAATCAGTTCTCAAGCTGGGTTCTTTATAAACTTAGAAACAGTTCTGTGAGGTGGATGGTAGCCTGCTTAATCAAATAGGAGACTTGCAAACAAAACTTCAGATCAATAAGTAATCCTTTGGAAGATGCAGGGTTCAAATTCGAAGCCAAGTAACTAAACTAATTCAGACATTGTGCGAAACGTGTTAGACAACATATTGTGCTGGATTGGGGGGTTAGTTATACGGAGTGTTACTGTTCCAATAGTGCAGTCCCTACTGGTTGATGATATTTTTAATCATTTTACAGCAATGAGTTCTCGAATACTGCTGCCATCAAGATTTTAACTTTCATGAAATTAAACAGCATGAGGTACCCAGGTATACTTCGAGTGCAAACAATGGAGGTAGCATGCCACTCTCTCTTTGCTTAACAGCTTAACAGAATTCCTGTGAATAGTCACGGAGATGCCCAAAACAATCCAAGCTCACTCTTGCAGGCCATCTCAGAGTTGGGCATCAAGCAACTCTTAGCTCCTTCAAAGGCAATGTTCGGATGGCCTTTTTTACTCTTCCAACTAGATGTTGCTGTTGGATGACAGGGATGCCGATGGTTCTATGATAAATTAACACCACTTATCTGATTAGAGTTGCACTGGAACTCCAGATTATCACTGCAGAGATTCTGAGGCTCCATAAAATTAAAACCTCAAGTCAATTTGTATGCTGTAAACTTCACTGCAGGGAACTCCAGTCCCGTCTTGGCCTTAGCTTGTCAAGGTCTCCACAGAGACTAAACAAAACTAAGAGGACTGAACGAAGAACAGTAAAATTCAGCAGAGAAAAGCAGTAAATTATCAACAGGTCTCTCCTCTCTGGACTGCCTACAACAACCCTCTGAGTAGATCAGATGTGATTCCTTCCACCAGCAATCATATCTATAACCATTTTAAGACTAGGACGTAGAATGCTATTCAAAGTACTTCACTGGTTTCCTCAGTTGGACTAAGACAGCTACTGAAAGAAAACTTATTTCTAATCAGACAAGAACACATCGGACTGGATCCAGTCCCTTCCTAATTGATCTTCAAGCTTCACCTCTCAATATGTCCTAATAAACCCCCCATAGAAAAGTTTAAGCACCAATATTGCACACCATATTGACCAAGCATAACCATGGAGCTACCAAACTAGAAGTTCACCTTTCCACCTACTATCAGAAGATATTGAATTAGCTCTCTCTAACAAGCATATGAAATTTCCCATTACAATCTTCAAAAAACTCAATTTTTGTTTCTCACTTACCAAAAGATAATTTCAGAATTGGACTTAACTCTTTTGCACTCAAAATTTTAAAATTCAAGGCATGTAAGTTATTTGCATATATTACTTACTATCTAGAGAGCCATGGGACAACGGTAAAGTTGTCATCATGTGACCTTGAGCTCACGGGTTCAAGGCGTGGAAACAGCCTCTTGCAAAGACGCAAGGTAAGGCTGCATACTATAGACCCCTGTGGTCTACCTCTTCCCCATACCCCACATATGCGGGAGCTTCATGCACTAGGGCCGCCCTTTACTTACTATCCACAGAGACTGTCTTTGTTACATTGGTTAGTATTTTCTAACACTTGCATAATTAATACCAGAATGCTTTATTGAGCTATCATTTCTTCTGGGACGTGGAAGTTTGTTGATCAAACAAAACACAGGACTTCTGAGTATTATCTTCTCTTCAAAAACATGGAACATGTGGAGAGTGTGTTCATGGAAATCTTTCTTCAACAATCAACTCATCTTACAAATCTCAGAGTATGTTATCCCATGCTTCAGATGCATCTCTACTAAAATATTGTCCATCTGGTGAGTATCCATGGGCATACACCTGGACTGGTTCTTATTCATTGTCTTAATAAGGCCGAGGCCCAAGAAGGAGATAGTTGAAGCATAACTTAGATGGACGTGGTACAACCTACATTGAAATCTATGGCACCATGAAAGGAAACATTAGAAGAGATTCCTCCTGAAGTGTCATGACTGATTGTGATGGGGATTAGCCCACCAATACATAAGTCTTGGTTTTCATTTACCACGGACATTGATGGGAGGTTAACAAGTACCATTGGATGGCAGACAAAACTTCTAGCCATTATGAAGTTTTCAGTTCTCAAACTTCTACTTGTCCACCACAAACCATATGCAAATTGAGGAGTTGCATATCGAAGTCCACTTCCAGGTCATTAAGGTTTTTGAAGGTGGAAGAAAATTGCAAATCTTCTTTTGTGCTCCATCTACTTCCACAAAAGCAGAACTACCATTGTCCTTATTTGAGCCCCAAGAGCAATCAAAGATTGAGATAGTTTGCATCTAAAATGGAGGATAATTTGATGGATCCTGGTTATGAGGTGTCTGAATTGACACACAGAGCTAAACTACTCAATTTCATGTCAGCCCCAACCTGGTGTATCATTGACATACTTCCCGTCTAACATGATTCTATGAACAAGAATATGGAGGGCTTCTCAAGATGCGAGATAATCCAAAATGAGTCTTGAACTATTTCCCACATCTCTAGGACGAACTCCTTATGAAATCTTCTGAGAGTTTGCATTGATTACCATATGAAAGCAAAGATGCAATAAAATGATATTTTTCTTAATCAATTCCTTACACTTTCCTCAACTCCAGTGATTAAAAACAGAAAGAACAAGTCAGCCATCCAATGGCTAATCATATATGCATAAGCAGCATGACATGACTAAAACTGCCCCTAGAAGAAGTAACCCTTTTTTCAGTATCTCTACAAATGATAAATCCTAGTATATAAACAAAATTGAAGGAAAACAGAGCCTAGTACATAAACAAAATTGATGGAAAATAGAACCTCAAACATTTTTTAACACAAAAATGCAAATAAATAGTTCATATATTCTGATTCACTTGAATATCACAAAGATAGAACTTGGGTACTTATCACAAAGAAAAAGGAAATTTTACAAATGGAAGTAAAGAGGAGAGAAATAATGTTAGACATAATAGAATCTTGCAAGAACCACATTATAGTAACTAACAAGCAACTAAAAGCATAAACCAAATCATCATTAAGAGGATAACAAGCATTTGAAGAACAACTTGTTCAATATAACAGGAATGACCCTGTCATTTAAGAATTATAATACTAATGATGTTGAACAATTCAGTAATGGCTCTTTCTTATCCCAGAATCAAATCCATGGAATAATTGGATATAGATATTTTCCCTTATCCTGTTTAAAATGTTGGCCGAAACTCATCTAGTGGAAACTTTAAAAAAATGGACAGCCAGGCCCCAATGGTGAATCTCGATAGCACAAGAAGCACAACAAAGCATGACTGAGCAAACAACTGTGACAAGAAAGACAGGAATTGGATTCTGATAAACCAACATTCAGGACAATGGTTTCACTAATGGGAAAGCTAATTGCTGAAAGGTCCTTTGCTCAGAAAATGAATTCTACTGCCTCTGCTGCATAGATTGTATCGTTCTTCCTTCAACCACCACAAAAGTAAACTGAAGAAGCATACTTTTCCATTTCCCTTTGACTAGCTATCTAACATTCTGTCCGTTTAAGTAGAGTCAGTGGACCAAGGACGAATTTTTATCAGTAAGATAACTGAATAACAAAATTCCTTTCACTATGGATCACAAGCATCCGTCTGAACTCTAATAATTCTGAAGCTACAAACAATATGAAAAACCAATTAGCACTAGAAAATAATTGTCGTTCTCACTGCAATTCATTGAATTATTCCTGAATGCTGCCGCACATAAAACCTCAAACAATTACCGTAAAGCCAACGAACAATCCTTAAACCCAAAAAACAGAGCTCAACTAAGACTCGGAACACATTGAAAACCAGGACAAAACACTGCTATAACACGTGCCACTCCATATCATGTTTGGCATAATTTTTCTTCAATCATTTTCTTCATGAATATGCTCATGAGCCAAGTACAACTATATCCAACTAACCAGATTATGACAAACTCTCATAGATCAAGACATAAACCGTAAATCCGACACAGCAATAAAAAAGAAACAAATCTTTTCCAGACAAATCAGGAAAAGCAAAATTCCACGGATATTAGAAATCGAGACCCCGAATTAGATCAAATCTGTTCTGATCGAGATCTCAATTGTTTTTACGTATACATAGGGAACCACATACCTTGAGATACTTGAGCTTCATGCTCCCGTAGACAAGGCCGAAGGTGAAGGCCGAAGCACGAGCAACCTGCAAATAGACGGAAGAAGATGAAAAAACTCCCGGATTGAAGATGGATTAAGACTTTTGGATAAAGAAGACGGAAGGGAAGAGAGAGTTACAAGAGCGAGATTGCTGGTGCCAGAGTAAGGGCCGGGAGGAGGTGCCATGGAAAAGGCTCTTCTTCTTGCTGTTGGTTGACGTGCGAGAGAGGAGAAAATGGGTAGAAAGAATAGCCGATGCGACCAAAACCCTCAGAATCTCCTCTCAGCTGCGATGCTGGCAAATTATATTTGGGAAAAACGATGGAAGCGCTCCCTTATTTTCATACTAACACTCCTGTTTTTCATTTTTTCTTTTTCTTTTTCTCCTTAAAAAATTGTCCCAAAACCCTTGTCAATCTCTTTTGGCATTTGTGCCTTAAACTTTGATTTAAACAACTTAATTACACCTAAGCTAGTTCTCATACCCTACTTCTGATGTGGCTGGTCTACGTGGCATATAATTTGCTTACATGGCCTGAACCTACTCACATGTATTTGATCATCACTCTCTCTCTCTCTTGCAAAGTAATTAAAAGAAAAAAAATGCTTTTGACACAGGGCTTGTCCCCAACATGGTTAGAGGTGTCAAACTTGGCCCCTGATTCACACCTATATAACTTGGGTTATAGGTTGCTAGTTCATTTCTTGTTTAAATTGACCCATGCCTTGCCTACCTATTAAAATTGTGAGCAAGTCCTCTTATACTCACAGGTGTGGGATTTACCATTTACTTGATGGTAGACACAGATCATAACATATCAAATAGAAAACAAGAGGCTTAATGACCTAAAGGGGCTTGTATTATTTCTTTTCATTTATACCCCATATTTCAAATTTTATCAGTTAAATCACCAATTTAACCATTGATTGCAAGCATACCCTAATTGCATATGTCACTCAACACCGCTATGTTTTAATCAATGTGGTTTGCCTAGCCATTAGTTTACCACCTATATGGATAGATCTTTGCTACCATATTTTTTGTTGGATTTTAATGAATACTAAACTTACGCTTTTATGTTTGAAAATTTCAAAGAAAACCCTTTCTCTTCTAGCAAATGACAAAAAAATCCTAAAAATTCAATGTATCACTCTACTACAGGGAATCTCTTGAAAATTCATCAAAATTTGTTGCTATGAAGTACTATTAGTGACCCAAATTGATTGAAGTGCCGATCTTCCTAGATTATTTGCTCCAATATAGTTTCTTTTCATTAAGTAATCTCTATTTCTTAATTGATTGGTGTTTGGCATTTTTGAAATTTTTATGGTCTCAAGTAGAAATAGTGGTTTATGGATTCTTTTTGTAATATTATACCACTGTTTTATTCATATCATGGGTAATTTTTGTAATGATAAATTGTTCTTTTTGGGGTATTCAGGTTCCTTGTTTGATTATTATGTTGTTTTGTTAAAACAAGGCCTTTTATGCTATGTTGGGTTGATCTGCATTTGTTTAATCTTGTTTGCATGTTTATTGCTATTGATTCATGATGTCTGCTTCTTTCCTAGCGATAGTAAAATTTGTAAGGTAGGCTTAAGAGGTACTTGTAAAGTGACGTGTTATGATTCTATTGTAAAGTGCTTGTAAAGTGGCCAATGATCCTAATTGTAAGTTTTTTAGGGATTTAGAAAGGGCTTGTAGGGTGCCTATTAGACTCATATGGCACTTGAAATCCTATTTGTGAGCTAGCTAGTCCTTTAGCAGTAGCTTTTGTTTAATACTATAGACTTGTATGGTGTAGACTCATTTGTTAATAATAGGATTTGTTTAATAGTGTAGCATCTCTTTAATAGTCATAACAACAAATGCTTCAATAGCAAATTCTCACCTTAGCGTTTTCCTAAGCCCTGCAACCATGCCATGCTCCCATCCTTTGTCTGAGTCAACCTATCCCAAGCTCCTAGCTTGCACCCTTGCAAGGAAGCACATTAAGTTGATCACCAAAGAAGCTCTCTTATTGCTTTGAAGATTACTTATAACATTGGACGCTTGTACAAATGAGAGGTTTTACCTATTTATAGTTGCTCACCCATTCACCTCTTTAGGGGAGTCTTGCTGCAATGGTAGAGTTGTTGTCGTGTGACATTGAGGTCACAAGTTCAAGGCATGGAAATAGTATCTTGCAAAATTGGAAGATAAGGCTGTGTAATATTGACCCTTGTGGTCTACCCCTTCCCTGAACCCCTCATATGCAGGAGCTTCGAGTACCGGGGCTATCCCCCACCCATTCACCTCTTTAATAGAAGGCTAAGATCATGCCACATGTCTATCATTCTATGATTAAGACTATTTTATAACCTTACTTTGGAAACTTCGTACACCATCACAAGCCTTTCCATTACCTTCTAGACTAATCCTATACTCTTTTGAAATATTTGGATATTTACATAGATCATTTTGCATGATACTCCAAAGTATGGGCCTTCTAGAGCTAGGTTGAGCATCATACACCAAACTCCTCTAAAATATGGCCCTTGAAATCTTATTTCTAGGTTAGCCAGTACGTTAGTAGTAGCTTCTATTTATTACTGTACACTCATATAGTATAGATGCTATTGTTTAATAGTAGTAAGATTTGTTTAATAGTCACAATAGCAAATGCTTGGTTTAATAGTGCACATACCTTAAAGGAAAAACCATCTCCTTTTTGTTTGTTCCACTTTTAGGCTAACAGATAATTTGTTTAATTGGGAGAGAAGCTCTTTATAATTGTGTTCCACTTTTGCATTTCTTTTATGACCTTTATGTCCTTGTAGTTCTGCCTTGCATTTAATTAAGGTTTTTACAAGTCACTGACAACATTGATGTCATGCAAGTTCAATTGGATTGAACCTAATGTTTGTTTACTGCTTGCCTTTGTAATGTATATACCTTGTAACACCTTGGGCTTCAACAATGTTTATATTGTTTGCTTTAGTCCAAGCTTTATGATTTTTCTCTTTCCTATAGGAAAAAGGCATACATACTAAGAGGAATACCCAAGTCTTATAACTAGTCCAGTTCCCTCTCCCTGGGAGGTATAAGACTAACTCTCAAGGTCCTCTCCCCATATGAGATTAGGTTACTCCAGGCCAACTCAGCACCTAACCCCATATCCCCTCTTAGGGAATAGGCATCCTCGCATGACTATTTGTCTTGTCACTAGCCTCAACACCATGAGGAGAACTGACTTTGATGCTAATTGTAACACTGTTGGGGCTCAGGGTGTTACTTACCTTGAGGCTTTTCTTACAAGTTGAATGTTTGAATGTGTTTATGTGTTTAAGGGCTTTTTATGTAAGGTCATTTGTATTAGACCTAATATTTGTTTGATGAATGTATTTTCTTATAAGCTATGTTCTTTTACTAAGTTATAATTATTGAGGTTGGATCTAATATGTAATGTGTGTAAATTGTCTGGGATGGAGAGATTCACTATTACATTCCACTATGGGGAAGGTTTGTTGTTGAGAATATTGTCCAATATGAGAGATCAAAGGTGTTTAATTATGATGCAGATGAACTGTCTAAGACTAGATGTGATATAGTTTGTAGAGAAGGTTGAGTTTAAGGAAAAAGATGCGAAAGACTTGTACTATAAGTAGGAGAAATGACACGTGTTTTTGAAAATTGACTAACATCAAAATGAAGCCATGTAAGGAAGAGCCCATTGGGCTAGTCCGAGGATGAATTCAATTTCCAATGTTCTGATGAAATTTGTCCTTGAATAACCTAAGGTTTCTTTCTTTATAGATGATCATGCTACTACAAAAGCAGCTATAGTTCAAAGATACAACTTCTCCATCATGGCATATATATTGTTTCTCATATTGTAGATAAAGGAATGTTGAACTCCTTCATCTGGACTTTAAGATCATGACTTGTACTTTTACTACTTTATAACATGAAGAAGATGATTCATTGATGTAGTCAAAATTATAAAATGAAGCATCAATTTGGCTATCACTTCTTTTCTATTTTGATGTTGCTTCTCCTTATCCAATAACAATAAATGTGTTAATAACAAAGAGTTGTGGAATAGATTCTATATACTCTACGGGATTTAAAAATTAGCCGAATTAAGAAATAGTATATAGAATGCAATATTAACTAGAAGAGGAATGAGAGCAAAGCACCAGCAAAGATTAATAAATCCCCCAAAAAGACCACTTTCAAAACATGGGATTGATAATTTATGAGAGCGAATGATTGAGAAGGACATTACCTAGAGAATCCAAGTGAGTTGAAACAAATAGAGATATGCCTTTGGGTGTGACTAGTGGGTGCCACTCAAATTGAAATGATCTATAGGATAACTATAAGGGCAGGCATACTCTATGGATCAAAGTGTTGGGTAGTTAAGAAACAATATGTACATAAGATGAGTGTAGTCAAAATGAAAATGTTGAGATAGATGAGCAGCAAGATAAGACAAGGATATAAATAGAAATGAAAGCATTAGAGAAACCTTATGAATAGAATCAATAGGTAACAAGATGAAGAATGGTAGACTTAAATGGTTTTGATATGTACACTAAAGACTAAAAATGGCACCGGTTAGAAGGAATGAATCGATCTAAGTCGAATATTTTAAAAAAGCAAGGGAAAGGCCCAAAAGAATGTGGATACAAGTTGTAAGACAAGATTTAAAAACTTTTAAATTAAATGAGACTGTGATACTTGGATAAATTTATAAGATAAAAAGACAATATAAACAGATTTCTTTGCCTAAAACCAGTCCAAAACCCTAATCTCTACAATTTGGATCTCAAACCCATATTCCAACGGTCCAATAGGGAAAGAAAAACCTAATCCCCACAAAACCAACATGGGAGACCATAAACCCCACAAACTAACAGCATTACATCTCTTAACGACCTAGGAGACAATCAAAACAATGTCTCAAAATCAGGTTTTATCTTAGATGTCAAAAAGTTGGGGGTTAAATTGAGAAAACAGCAAAGTAGGTTGCAGAATGTGTAAGAATGGGGTCAACTGTGCAGAAGAATGTACTAATCTCCAGCCAAGTGGGCCCACTTCAAATCCCGTAGGATCTTGATTGCAGTTGTTATCATCAAGGAAGGGACAGGATTGTCATTAAGCAGCCACACAAGGGCTCCTACAGGAGCATCAGAAGTCAACTTCAGATTCCAATGGATCCATCATCACTCATCACTCATCATTCCCATTCAATTCCACTTCACCGCCACCCAAACCAACCAATCTCTCTCTCTCTCCTGCGGCCGATAAACAGAAAAAAAAAAAAAAAAAAACACAGTCAAAGTGGGGGAAGAAAAGACCGATTCCAATCAAAGGAGAAAGAAGACGTCAATCTCCTCATCAGATCGAAGGGAGAAGAAGAGGAAGAGAGACAGGATGTCTGGTCAAGAACAGGTTCGCGCTTCCCATCTTCTGATCAAGCACCAGGGTTCCAGAAGAAAAGCGTCATGGAAAGATCCAGAAGGACGCGTCATTAAGAACACTACAAGAGAAAGTGCCGTCAATCAGCTCAAGGCCCTCAGGGAAGAAATTGTCACTGGAAAAGCCAAGTTCGAGGATCTTGCTTCTCGTTACTCCGATTGTAGCTCTGCAAAACGTGGTGGCGATCTGGGTAAGTTCTTCTTTTGTTAGTCAATCTTGCCTAATGATTCTTTTATGGATTCGGTTAAGATGATTGAGTTTTGTTGTTTGGTGTTGGTGGTTTCTGTTGTATATGCAATGGGTTCGTATTTGTTTCTGCGTTGTTTTTAGGACTAAAATTGAAAGTTTGATAATTGGGTTTCTTTGTTATTGTGGATCTACTGATTGAGGTTGAATAATTGGGGAAGTTTTATGATGATCTTTTGTTATTGGTTTAGATGTTGTGGAACTTTATGGATCTTCTTTGGAATTGATATCTGGGGTCTTTTTTTATTCCTTGGGTATTTTGGAACCTTTTTGGTGGCTTGAGTTCAGTTTTATTAAGAAAGGTTTTCATTGTCCCCTGGCTTTGTCTTTCGTGGGTAAAAGTTGTTATTTTAGCTGGGAGTAGCCCCCCTTCAGATAAGAAGTTCTTTGGTGATCCTTGTTTGGTTGCTGAATTCGTCACTTTGGTGTGAAATTGGTTATCTTGATGGATTTGCACCTTGTCGTGATGATTGAGTATACAGGTTTTCCAACTTTTTACTTCTGAGTTTGATTTCAGCACTATGATCATTGGAATGTTTTAAATCAGTTGACTGTTAAAGGATTCAGTAGTTTGTGAGATGAAACTATTTCTTGTTTCCTCGATTTGTCAACCTGTTTGCTTCCATTTATATAAAATAGAAGCTGTGTAATCTAGATAATAAAATCATACTTTGTCTGGGGATCTAAATGGGAGACTGATTTAGTTACTGAGAATGTCTCTTGTGTTTGTAAAAATGGTTGATTTGAACGGATAATGAAAATGATTGAAGACGAAGTATCATCCTCCCTCGATGACAGCCAAAGGAAATCTTATTCTCCTGTCCTAATAATTCACTGATCTTAACAGATGCTATGACCTGGGCTCTGGACAGGTCTTTCTAGTCAATTGAACTTCCTGGCTTATGACCCTGTAAAGGAGTTCTGCTGAATCAAATAATTTCTAATGTTCTCATATGAACGGCCATTGCCACCTAATGAGAGCCGGTGCCTGTTCATGGGCTAGATAACCTGTGCTCCTCCTACAAGCACTATAGAGTATAGAAAGATTAAACTCAAAAGTCATAGTTCAAGATTGCCTTCCACCCCTGTATTTCTGTACCAAACCAACCAATATAGACACTACCAGGAAGGCACAGTTAACTGACACAAGATCAATATTAACCTCCCTCAAAATTCTAGTTGTCTTAGGAAGTAGGAGTTACAACCATAGTCTACTACTTCACTCAATATACTCAATCACCAATCCACTTTTCTTTTCAAATTTTTTGAAGGACTGGCGCACTTTACAGGTAAGCTATATACACTTCTTTATGAAGGTCAGCAATACCCCATGGGTCTCTAGAAATCAACTCTATTACCTAGACTATCTTTAAAAACATCACATGGGAGCAAAAAAAGAATCTTTGGTCCACATATAGCTTCCAATTTGTGGGTTCTTTGCTGCTATTGGATTTACCTACAAAAAACCAACTAAAAGTTGATAAGTCATCAGCTCCACTACTTACTAAGCTAGACCAAGTCAAAGGTGCTTAGGTTTGTAAACCTTCTCCATTTGACTTGCAAACTACTTACGAGTTGTTAGATGGACTTCTTTTGACAGGGTAAACCATTCCATAAACTCGGTTTGAATTTTTTTCCAATTTGGAAACAATTGAGCTTGGCTTATGCGGAGGTGTATAATGACTGGCTCATCACCTGAAGCTCATTTGGTTTCAATTCTGGAGTGGGAAAGGTGGATAATGATTTATCCAACAATTGGATAGTTCTGAACATATCTTAGAATAGCTTTGCAGACTTGAATGCAGATTGCACCATGTTTGTTTAGACACTCTTGAGTTGTCAAAGTTGGGAATGTAATGACCTTGGTCTGCAGCATTTGAGAATAGCATGACATGGAAAGATACTATTATGCCTATGAGAATATCACAATTGATAATACCATGTAAATTTTGGCTGATTGTATCTATGGCAACTTGGAAACTTGCAAGTTGGTCTTCTTCATGGAGACCTTGGTAAATTTGAGACTACATCATTTAGTTCATTAACTCTGAGAGTACTGTCAAATGTCTGGTAGCTAGGTAGAGATCCACTCTGGTAGTTGGAAAGTTCAGGCCATACTTAACATTAAAGATGGAGCGTTTACCTACAAATCACTCAGAGAGGCAAACATACAAACTCTAGAATGTTCAAAACACTCATACTTAAGGATCATAACTATTATAATTGTACTAGAATCACCATCCAGTTTGTGATAAAAGAACTCACACAAGAGTTAAGATAATCTACTTCTAGAACTCAAAATTCTAGGAACAAAGTCAGAAGGCAGATGTTGAGATGGGATTTCACCTTCTCTACTATGAATTTATTGTTCAAGGGAATCATATCAAGCCATTCCTTGTAGGATCAAAATTTGAACCTGTGGGTTCTGTACCAATGAAGCTCAATTCACATGCCCTAATTGAAGGAGGAAAAATGCCTTGCTGTATGTGCCAGCCATTCCCACTGTCCTTATCTGTTGTAAATTCAGAAACATACAACACATCAACATTGTAAAACTTTTAGCTTGATCATGTACCATGCCCTTCCTTCTTGGCTAAACCGTTTAATGCTAAGGCTTCTGTATTGATGAAAAATTATTCCATTCCCAAATCAAAACAGTAACATATGCATATGCTGTGTATTTCAACCATTCTTTTGAAACCTGTGTACCAAGTCAATGAGAAACCCTTTTGACTGGCCTGGAACTAATGAAAAACTGTTAACTTCAATCTTGGACTTGCCTTAGTTGACTTGGTTTCACCTACACCAAGCTCTGGTTTTTGCTAGTGGTCTCTACCATATATAACTGACCTTCATCTAACCTTTTTTTTGTGTTTTAATAAAAAAATGAGCGTAATCTCTTTCACTTTAAATATCAAAACCTGCCATGTAGGAGCATTGGAAACTCTTATTTAATCATTCATGTCATGCATTACCACCGTTGATATTGCTATTCATATTGTTTCTTGGAAAGTATATGTGGTTCAAGGTGGCGTAGTTCTGTCATTAGTCAATCATACTGCCTTATTACACTTGTTTTCCAGTAGGTGTTTCCCTATTACACCTAAGGCTGTGTTGGACATTTTATTAAAGAATAATCTTTGCTCAATATCTAGATCCTAATTGAATGGGAGGTCTGGTTATTTCAATTCTTCCAAGGCTAAGCTACTATTGCTATTACTGGGAAATCTGGTTATATGTATGTATCAGGTAAGTAAAATTTGCCTGTCCCAGCAGACAACTTTATGGGTTTTTCATGGATAATGAACTTCTAGTAGAAGGAAAAAGATTTGCTTGCAGCAGACCGGAGAGTCGCATAGCTAAACCCCTTAAACAACCAGGGATACATTACCCTCTTTCTGAGCTTTATAAGATGTAATGGGTTTTATTCAAACATTTCTATTCTTGTTCTCATTTTCGTGTTGAAAAGTCCTTGTATCATATAGACATGAGAAAGCATTGCCTTCTCACTTGTCATCTCTAAAAGAGTTGCTTTCATCCTTGCCCCAGGTTTGGCAAAGTGGATGCATCATCTTTCAGCTGATAAAATTTCTGTAGTTTTTTCATCCTGGCCTTTCTCCTTCAGATGCCTTACTTTCAAGATCTTTATTCATTTTCTATTTAGACAAGTAGTGTTCTGAAGTTCCACTTCCAACTTGCTGCGTCAAGGTTGAATTTGATTTCCAATATTCTGATGAATTTTGTCCTTGAATATCCTAAGGTTTCTTTCTTTGCAGAGTACCATGCTACTGCAGAAGCAACTATTGCTCAAAGATACAACTTCCTCATCATGGCTTCTATGTTGTTCCTCATTCTGCAGATAAAGGAATGCTGAAACATCTCCTTCAATTGGACTTTAGGATCATGACTTGTACTTTGACCACTTTATAAATTGAAGAAGATGATTCATTGATCCTAGTCAAAATTATAAATAAAGCGTTAATTTGGCCGTCACTTCTTTTCCCCTCTTGATGTTGCTTCTCCTGATTTAATACTTAATAGCAGCAAACAGGCAGATTCTTATGCACTTTGAGCACCAAAAAATATCCAGCCATGAAAAAGTGCAGAAGCAATTAAAGCATGTTGCTGTATAATATGTTCTTGGGTGACATGGTATTAATGACATATGTTTGGAAATATTGGTCTTTGCATTTGACTGTTGGCTTCAATGAGTCATCATTATCATGTGGAAGTCCTCAGTTACTTGTTCACGGGATTATGAGTTGACCAGGCATATGTGACCTCTGGTGTTGAATGGCACCATAATACCACATTTTCATGCTTTTCTCCTTGCTTCTTGTAGAGTGGTCTATGGGATTTCTGTTCAAACATCCTGGGAGATCCTTTTTATTTTTTATTTTTTATAATAATTTCACACCTAAGAATTATGAATTGAACTACCTAACCCATTATCCTACTTCCTAAATCTACTTAAAATCTCCCATCAAGGGGGAAAGTGCTGCCTTGAACCTCCAAACAAGCGTAATAAGGAGAAGCGCCTTTTTGTCTGCGATCAACTATGCTTGACGGCTTGTGGCATTTCAGGGTGTTTTATACAATCACATTTGTGAGATAAGCAATCTCAAGGATAAGCTGATTCTTTAAATTCTAACTTGGCTGCTTTTGCAGTCAAATCATTATTTGTCAGGAATGAGAAATCTGAAAGGTATGCTTGAGAAGCCAGTCTTACTATGTTCAAAGCATTGCAAGGCACAACTGTACATATACCATCTTATGGAATCTCAAGCAAATGCAACCACAAGGCCTTGTTTGCATTCCAACCTCCAAAGTAGTGACCAGGCCAAGCATAACAATGCCGTGTACCGTGGATGAAACACATGTAGAAGTATCTATGCAGTTTTCTCAAACAATATCTTCTTCCCAAGATTAGTTTATATATTAACATTTGTGGTTTATGCTTTATAATCTGCATTTTTAAAAAACGCTGTTATCCTATAACAGTTTTGGTTGGAGGTGAAATTTTTATTTTTAAAATTTGTTTTGATAGTAATAGGCAAGCAACGGGTCCATTATAGACTTCATCCCTAACTTACTAGTTCACATCTTATTTGCGGAGTTGTGAGCATGAGATTTGTGGATCAATTGTGTGTGTATGTGTGTTTTTTTTTGGTGGGGGGATGCTATCAGGGATAAGAGCAGTTTGGTTGGCTTGCCTCGCTCTTATCTCATTGGTGTGAATGTATTCAGAGGTTTGAACATTAACAGCAGACCTCAAGTCATGGATGTGAATGCATATGCAGTCTTTGGTGGTGCAAGGTGACTCCAGGGATGTAGTCAGTGGACGTTGTCATTGAGTTCATTTCTGTAACAATTTCCAAATAAGCTGGCAGTCTATTGACTGGAGTTAGTGTTCAGAGAGTGGTTCAAATAAGCTGGCCACTCTGATAGGTACTAGTAGTTGCTTTATTTCTGCTTGTTCTTGACCATCTTGGTCTATACACTCTGTTGGTCTGTATACTCTTCTAAGTAGTAATTTTCTGTTTAGTACATTTATACTCTTCTTAGTAGTAATTTCCTGTTTAGTACATTTATACTCTTCTTAGTAGTAATTTTCTGTTTAGTCAATATATTGTATGGTACTAGGATAATAGCATACAATATATTGACGGAATCAAGCAATAAGCACCATGCTTATGGTCCTTATAAGGAATCAGGATTGTGAAGTGGTTTATAACTGGAAAAAGAAATTCAAAAAATAGAAACAGGGTTTCCAGAGGTGCACCAACTGCAAGCTTTAGGGGGACCCAGTTGTTGCTCGGGTGATGGGGGGAAACAGTTGAGCACATTCTGGTGCTTTGTTGTTGCCTTTCTGCTCTAGATGCACTGATCTAAAGAAAGTGCAAGACTAGTCACTTGGTTCATTTGGAGCCAGACTAGTCATCCGCTGCTCTAAAGAGCAAGGTCTATTTTCTGAAGAGGTTCTACTTTCTGGAAGGAAGAAAAATCAGCTTTCCACGGCTCTTCCTCTGTTCATCTTTTCCTCTTTTACTGGCAAGTTTCTTCCTTCTTTTCCTGTTTCTTTCCTCAAAAAGTTTTCTATGGACATCAAAATATAGGTTGAAGAAACTGATTTGATGCTGTGTCTAGAGGGAGACATTCATGGAGGTTGATGTTTTCCATGGATGCTTTTTCAGTGAAAATCCTCCAAAACTGCAACCTGGATATGATCTTGGACATGGTTAAAACATGATGGCTGACTTGCCTGTTTTATTATCAACTGGTTTGTGGATATCTTCATTGACCCAGAGGGAAATACATAGAGTTGGATGGGAACTTGGACATTGTAGAACCCCTTCACCCCTACAAGTCGATGATTGACTTGGTCAGCAAAGCTGCTGAAGTTTGTCTTGGCCATCAAGCTAAGATATCTCCTATGCTTTAACATGACTGGTCATTGATTGACTAAGATGCTTGCTGGATGAACTTGTTCCTCTTTGATTTGGCATTAATTTGTTTCGTTGTTGAAGAATTTAACCTGTTTTACATTAAATCTCTCGATCCATCCACCTCTCTCTTGTGCTCTGAATAATGAATTGGAAGTAATATTATTTTTCTTCGATTAAGTTTTAAAGTATTATCCCGCATTTGTTGCTGTCTCTTGGTTAATATTATATCTCAATATACAGTTTTTGCTAGACTGCTTTGCTTTTTATCCTGACTGTCAGTGCGATGTACAGGTCCATTTGGGCGAGGCCAGATGCAGAAGCCTTTCGAAGAAGCCACGTTCGCTCTGAAGGTTGGTGAGATAAGTGACATTGTGGACACTGACAGTGGTGTCCATATCATCATGAGAACTGGTTGATTGTTTTCTGATCTGCAGCTCCTATGGCCTTCCTCCTGCATTAGTTCACTTGCCCGATAAGAAAGAAGAATTGGATTTATTCAGAGCTCGTGTTTGCCCTTCCGTCCATTGACACTGACTAGTAGAGCTGCGGAATCATCATCACCTCACAGCACACGCTTAAAAATTTCACTCAAAATACATATTCAACACTGTTTTGGTTCTGTGGCTTATTAAGACTTGCAAAACTGATGTCTCAGTTTTTAAGCAATGGATATTGTTCAAGATTGAAGGAGAAAACATTTAGTTTGATGAGTCTGCGGTTGTGGTTTTTATCTGGTCCACTGTCATGTCCCAGGTACACAGGCATTGAGCTGTGTGCAACTGGACTTCTGTAGATTGGCCATTGCTAGGAATTGCTTAAACCCTGGTCGGTTGGTTTTGTTTGTAGGATCAGTATACGCGTTAGAATCACCTGCTAAGTGAGATGATGGGGCAACTGGTTAGGCGTTCTTATGCGGTGTTTGTGGGTGCGTATGAATTTATGGGATCAAATGTGTTAAAACTATGAAGGGGAGCTTCGGTGCATGGGTGGTAGAGTTGTTCTCCTGTGAACTAGAGGCTATGGATTCAAGGTATAGAAATAGCCTCTTGCAGATAAGGCTGCATACTACGGCAGCCTTGTGCATTGGACTGTCAATTTAATGGACTGCCAATTTGAGATGTGTTAAAAGCAAGTGGACTAGAGTTCGATGATTGAATGGGTTTAATTTTTTTGAGCCAAAGATTATGTTGAGCCCTGCACCTAAAAGCATCTCCATTTGACGCTGCCAACTACTACTACTAGAAGATGAAAATGGAGGTCAACATCTTTAGGAGATTGGTGATCAACAAAGTTAAGAGAAGATTTTCAGGATATGGCTTGTTTGAATGGATGACCAATCCTCTTTGTCCTGCATGATTTTTAGCTCGGGAAAGCCGAAATCAAGGACCATATGGAAACTGAGTCTTACCATGTTAACCGACTCAGAAACCATTAATTCCTCTTAGGGAAATCTACAATCTATGTGAGGCATTTTAATTGAGCAATTACAGTCAAAATTAATACCGAGTGGGGCCCGCCCAATCAACAATCTCCATCACCACCCTAACTTGCATTTGGAGACTAACAAAACACGTGGCGGCTTTCTAGGCCGGCTGGCGTGTTGAAGAGTCAAGTTATCAACCAATAAGATGTTGCCTTTGTGCCAACTCAGATCCACAATTCTCCTTGAAGATGTTCTTGCACGCCCCCAAACTGAGTCCAATCTCTCTACTCGCCACCGTTGCTCAAGGTGTTAAACCAGACCATAAAAAGGCAACCCCAGTGCACGAAGCTCCGCCTATGTGGAGTCCCAGAAAGGGGTGTTAAACCAGACCATCCTACCTCCAAATTCTCTTATCGAATTTATGGGCCCAAATATAAATTCAGCACTTCAATCGGAGTTAAATTTCATTGAGCTGCAAGCCCGCTTCGCCTTAGCTCTGCACAAGTATTATAAATTAAGCCTCAAACAACTTAACTGGGCTTTGCTTGAATCATCCTCCGTCGCGGTCACCCATTGCAAGTTTCCGACAAATTTGGTGACGAATTCGGACACCCTTTCCTCCATCCTCTCAACTATAACGTGGCTAGGCACTATTGACGTTTCGCCTCCTCCAGGCAATGGCTGGGAGACGACGAAGATCTTGGAAGGGAATTCCTTTACCTTCACCCAAGCAATAGATGTCAGCCATTTCCCCTTTCCCTGTAGGGAGACAGAGAATAGGTTCAACACGAAAGAGCATCTCTGCTAACTATTGACCTTTGTGCTCCGTCCCTTCCCCGGACTCGGTCCTAAACAGGAGTTTCGTGTACCAAGCTGTCCTCGTACATCTCATGTAGTTGTTAATGTCCCCAATGCATGAACCTCCTGTGCATGTTGGATTCAGGGAAGAGTTTAAACACAAAAGATCAGCCTTACCTTGTATAAAGTTGTTTCCACCCCTAGAATCCGTAACTTTAAAGTCACATAGCAAAAATTCTATTTGCGCATCAAGGTTTTCCTTCCTAGAATAATTTTAATGTAAACTTACAACATTAACAACACAAATTCTCACCACTTTTATTTATTTTCTTTTTAGCCTCTCTTTGCCTTTTTAAAACTTTCAATTTACATTACCTCACTTCTTTTAATCGGTACCGGTAACCATTCTCTTATAAATAATGATCTTAAAATCTAATAATTTGAGATCTCAATGATGCTATTATTTGAAAATTTATGTTACTATTTTTTTTTTTAAAGATAAAAAGAACTACGTTATTGCTTATAAATAAAGCTAAAATCTGGTTGTCTTCTGCCTAATTCTACCTTCCCGTCACACTTGGCTTATGGATCTCAGTCCACAATTCTGCAGCAAAACGTGTCATCCAAAAGTCCAATCGCGACAGCCAATAAACATTAAAAAGAAAAAGAAAATAAGGCTGGCCCCCCTCGCTTCTTCCATTCTCCACAAATCCAGTTACAGCTGCAGTTGCAAGGAGAGAGAGAGAGAGAGAGAGAGAGAGAGAGAGAGAGAGAGCGGGAAGAAGAAGATGGGAGCATCGTCGTCCACAGCAAATCAAGATTCACGATCCCAAGAACAAAAGGAAGTCGAATCCCTAGCAGGTTCAACTGGATCCCTTCCTGTCCTTCAAAATGCTTTCTCCAAGCTCTCCAATCCACAGACCAAAACAATTCCCATCAAACACTTGCGGGTAAACCCTAATTTCGTACTTGTGCATCTCTTTAAACAACTTCACGGACCTGACATTCATTCGTTTGGATCATGTTCAGGAATGCTTCTGTTTCAACTTCAATACCGTAAAATCCGAAACAACTTTAGTTCCACAACTGTTTCGTAATCTAGGTCAGACCGTGCTTGATTTATTCTTCACCGTTGATCAAGAGGGAGTGGGTTGGATTGAGTTCTTGAGAGGTTATGTTAAGTGTTGCGGGAGGATGCCTGTTTCGGATTCCATTCGTCTTTTGTACAAGATATATGCTACAGTCAATGCAACAATTGGGATTCCTGTGAAGTTAGAATTTGAGTCTAATGCGAATGATAGTAAGGTTAGTGGTTATTTGATGCCGAAGGATTTGCAAATGCTTTTGTGGATGTGTTGGATTATGTCGCAGAGTTTGAGGATTTCAAAATTGGGGAAGGAAGAAGTTGCATTGGATTTGCCGGATATAGATCATTTGATATTGTCAGCAGTTGTGTCGTGCTGTGAAGTGGGTGATAAGTTGAATTTTGCTGAATGCGATATTTCAAGCTTGGAATATCATGTTTCTGCGCAGAAGGTTCAAATGTGGGTAATAGCGAGTATTCCAGGACTTGTACATTGCTTTCCTCAGTATGTCAACGATAGGCTTAAAAGTTGCGCAACTTTGGAGGTATAACAATTTATTCTCTCTGGTTGAACTAATTTGTTGACTTATCTATTTCGTTTTGAACTGTTATCTACAACGACCATGATCTTCTTCCTGGAAACAATTCTAGCTGTCCTCTCGTAGTTCATTACAAATGCAATCGTAATGCAGTTTGATTCAACAAGTATTTTGTGACAAGTGATGCATGAATCATTCACTCTAAGTATGATTTTCATGATATCGACCCTTGTCTTTTTCACTTGAAAGAAAGAAAGTTTTGATAATGTGGATTTCTGACCATCCGTATGGACGAATAAAGAAAGCAGGAAGATAACATCATCCATCAAAATATTAAGGTAGGAATTGCAAAGACGAACTATCATCATCATTATCAAGACCTTATCCCAATTAGGGGTTGGCCACATGAATCTTATTCCTCCATTCCACTCTATTAAATTCCATGGCTTCATTTAGTCCCAAAGTTTTTAAATCTTTCCTTACCACTTCTATCCACGTTCTTTTGGGCCTTCCCCTTGCCCTTTTAGAACCTTCAACTTGTATTGCCTCACTCCTTCTAACTGGTGCCGTTGTTGGTCTCCTTTGAACATGTCCAAACCATCTAAGTCTAATCTCCCTCATCTTAGTACCTATTGGTGCTATCCCTAAATTTCCTCTAATATTTTCATTTCTAATTCTATTCTTTTTTGTCTTACCACTCATCCATCTCAATATCCTTATTTCTGCGACACTCATCCTATAAGTATGATGTTCCTTAACTGCCCAACACTGATCCATAGAGCATGGCTGGCCTTATAGCCATCCTATAGAATTTTCCCTTTAGTTTGAGTAGCACCCGCTGATCACATAAAACACTCGATGCACATCTCCACTTGTTCCAACCCGCTTGGATTCTCTGGGTAACCTCCCTCCCAATCTCTCCACTCTCACAGAGTTAATTGCAAAGACGAACTATAGTAAACATTTTTGATAGTATCTGAATGATAACATTCAGAGATTTTGCCCTGTCAGTGTGAAAACAGTAAACAATTTTTTATAAGTAATCTATTACAGTATGGATAGTGTTCTATGGGAAAGCTCTGAGATCAGCCTCTGTAATCTACCAAGTATAGATAGTTGATCTCTAACAACAGACCTGCTAAATACCCGAACAATAGAGTTAGCACAGATGCCACGGAGAGAAGTTTCTAGGCCTTGCTTTGACAATCCTCAATCAGGGACTTAACCTTTCTATCACAAAAGTTGCAGAATATATGGATCTACAGTTAAAAATAGAGTTTCTTTTTGGTTTTAAGTCATTGCTTATATACCTGGTGTTGGCTATAATTCACTAGAGCATTCTAAGAGCTTTGGTGGTAAGCTTTACAAGTACTTTATGATTAGCTTTTAAATGGCAAGCTCAGTTTCCTTCCTGACTGTATAAGTCTTCCTCAAGTTGCTGCTACTAAAAAAATGTTAAAGGCATCCAAGTAAGTTCAAATTCGGTTGTTTCTTTAATCATTCTGGCTTGAGATCGTAGCAGTAACTGGTTGATTCTTAAGTAGGAAGAATGACAAATTCACAACTGCCATCAATGAAATACAGCATATTTACAGTTGCTCACAATTATAAATCTTCTGTGTTGGAGGTGGAACAGGCAATCAAGCACCAGAAAATGTCATTTCCCAGTGCTAATATCCTCTCTGGGATTTTGCCTTATCTTTCAATGTATGGAACATGGAGTGCTTCGGTAATAAAATGAAATATTATATTGCTACATGAACACAAAATGCTGGTAGGGCAGATCTTCATGAGCTCATTAAGCACATTGATGTGCATTTGTGATTTATGAAGTCTAAATTTAGCAGTTGTTGGCTCTTGCTCTCTTTAGAAAAGTCTTTCTATTCCTATGGAACAGCTTATTTTGATAATAGATGTCTATGCAACAGAGTACATCATGCATTTGCATATCTGCTGTTTCTATATTTGCTTGCTGCAACATTTTCATTTTTCTTACATTTTTATTAGTGATGATGCTTGGGTAGAACAGAGCAGTTGTACTTTCTTTTCTTGTCCACTGCTATGAGAAACTTGGAATGATTAGCTTCATCTTTTAAAATACTACTTGGTAAGAACTTAAATTTTTTCTTGAATGTGAACAGGACCCTAACTTGGACCCTTCTATATTGCCGGTTACTGGCACCTCTTCTACAGAGATACATGATACATGTCTCTTGACATGTGGAAGGGCCTGGGCCATCTCTCTTACTATGAGAAATACATTCAGTGAGGAGCTTTTGAGGTTTTCATTTCCTGGACATGGTGCTGGAGCATCTGAGTGTCTTCTGTATAGGTTTGTGATCCTTGTCTTTAGCTCATGTAGCTTCAAAACTATCTTTCTCTACTAGTCATGGAAGTTTGTGCAACTTCAATGATCTCTTTCTTCAAAAGCTGATGGTATTGAGTTTTTGGCTATAGTTTGGCTTGTAAAATTCTGCTAAACATCTATTCTTTATTGTATCATTCCATGCCAACATATGAATCATTGAAACTGCATGATTTTGTCTGCAAATGAGAATGTTATCCTCCATTCTAAGTTTATAAACTTTTTTGGTATCTGTGTGATCTCCTATTCATCATCATCATCAAAGCCTTATCTTGATTAGGGGATGGCTACACGAATCTTGTTCCTCCATTCCCCTCTATCTGCGTGATCTCCTGTTCTTTTGGCTAATTGAAATTCAGCACCTGATTTCAGTAGATTATTAAGGTGATATCCATACTTGCCGATATTTTGTTCTTTCCATAAAAGAAATGGTGCCGATTCTCATTCTTCTAGTCAAGATTGACTTATTGGTGGAAAATATGGAGAAATAACTTGGTGGATTTGTGATAGCCCAGGTTTTTAAAATGCCTTTTTGAGAATTATTTTCTAAAAGCGGGATCCCTATTTGAAAATTTCATTTAGAAAACAAACGGCGGAAACAATTTTTCTTTAAAAAGACCTTTTAGAAAATCCCGAGTATCATAAGACCAATCAAAGCACATTCATGAATACAAAAGTTTAAGCATTTTTACATTCAAATATGACAAGTTAACAACTTATCATTTTCCAAAAAACTGTTCAGTTGCAGCCCATAGTCCAATATGTATTAAACATATTTATACATGTCTAACTGTTGATAATAGTTATATAACTACTCAGTTATCTCACAAACATTTACAAAATGTATAGAGCATACATATATGGTCTATACTCTCTCTTTGACTATTCTGCCCGCCTGGTCTTAACACTCTTTCCTTTCCCTTCTTCGCGCTTATCTGTAGAGTTGCTGGGGTGAGTATAGGGGAATAGATTCAGTAGGTAAAACTAAGATCACAAATATAAATCAATGCAAGCTCACTTTCATGCACTCATGCACACAGTGAAACATCCTTAGGTATCATTCCTAAGGCGTATTAGTAATATAACATTTATATGCTTTTCAAACATTCTATTTAGTAGACAAGTGGAAAAAATTGAAGATAAAGTAGTTAAGTGCTGAAGTCTCAATTTAAACAACATATAGGAAAGCTTGCAGCAATTTATGTCAAACATATCAATTCTCAGCATGTAATTATAAATATATCAAAATCTCAAATCATATAAGGCATCGTCATGACTAGTGACTAGGGTATCTATGACCCTATCACATGAGTGTTTCCAAAAATCAACATGCAGCAACTGCCCTATAATGGGACATCGCAACAGTACAACAACTGCCCAATCGTGGGACAATGTAGCAAAAGAATACATGGATCACTATGTTGCGGCAACTGCCCAATAGTGGGACACTGCATGCTCAAACACTGACACCAACTGCTCGAGACTTATAACCGTCTCGCATGGGAGGAAAACGGATCGTGCAGTGCAGCCTTCCCATGATGCTACACTCAAAATCTAGCCACTTGGGCCTGGTTTTGAAAACCAACCGTTGGAAGGTGGGTGGCCATCCCTATAACCCTCTTATCATATTGTCCACCAAGCGAAAGCTCCTATTTAAAACAAATCCTTGACAATTAATGCATAAAAACCTTAGTGACATAATGTCACTAATCACATAATTAGATTTTGATCATGGTTTTACATATTTTCCATTTAATGCCAATGGATGTCAAATATAAATGATGCATGATGTTTAATTAGGGAAATTAACCTTATAGTTTTAATAAAAATTTAACAGAGTTTCCCTTGTTTATAGGATAATGCCCATTTAACGCATGTGGTGCATATCACCTGATAAACATAATTTCATATTTAAATAATAATGGAGATTCTGTCTCCTAACAATTTCATCGATGAATAGTGCATGAAGTTCCATATCATTCAAGTCATGAGGATGCTATTTAAATCTTCAATATAATCATCAACTGCAGTTATATGTAGTAATTACATGTATGTATCAAAACAGTGCATGAGTGAAATAAATATGAAAACTTAGCAATCTTAGAATTTACCTACCTCAACCTTATGATTGAGGTTCACTTGAATTGATTATCAGTCACTTTAGATGTTGCTCAACAAATCAGAAATTGAGGATCAGGGCTTTTCTATTATCAACTATGAATCAATCTGAGAAATATAACATAAATATCATAATTTAGTCTCTTAATCATGGATTCATACATTAATACTTTAATTTGAACGGTCAGATTATCATTGATCTATTGTTTAACCTCAGATCAGATATCTTAGAGTGTTGGAGAGTTTAATTTCACACATCAGTCAATCAGATTTGATGTTCCAGGCCTAAACTATCCAAATCTAAGCCCTGGAATGAGCAGATCTATAAAGTGACGGTTCGATCAACATTTGTACATTTAATAGACTTTTCATTCATTGCTTTCAATCCACATTATCCTCCACATGTAATTTACATCATCAGATTCATAGATCTATTGTCTGATCGTGTTTTCAAGAGTCAGATTTGTAGATCTAGCGTTGTTCATGCACCGTGTTTAGATAAAAAATTCAACGGTCAAATGATCTCTGATCGGACTTTCATTGACACTATCACAAAGCTCACCCAGTTAGGATTTCATCCATATAATTTTTCTCAAATTTTTCTTGCTGGAAAATTGTTGCCGGTGTTGAAATCCTGTCACCGTCACCAGAGAAGACGACCAGAAACTGGCCGTCGCCGGCGAATGTTACAGTGCGAAAAATGCCATACTTTCACGAAAATAACACATGAGTTTTGTAGATCTTGTTTTTCCCTTCACTCTTGTAAAATTTGGAGTGATTCCATCACCATTTGGTGCCAAAAATAAGGGAAAAACCGATGGAAATCCCGGCTGGTTTTTTCATTGTTTTTCGGCAATGGAAGGAGTGGTGGAGGGAAAGAGAGATGGGAGAGGGGAAATCAGGAGGAAGAGGGAGGCGGTGGCTGCCCTGGCTTCTTCCTTGCGTGACAGGCAGCCTGGGTTGAGCTCCACTCGTTGAGCTCCCTTTGGCTTGCCGTCGTGTGGGGTCCATCCGTGCTAAGGGGTGCCATTATCAATTTGGCCCCCCTCTGTAATTTCTTAAAACTTGTGGTTTTCTCACCTCCGAACTCTATCTCATGCAAAATTAGTGTCGTTGAAAAGCTCTCGTCGTGTACATTCTAATTTTTGAGGTTTAGAGTCAAATTCAGAAGAAAATTTTTAAGTTTTACCCACAAACTCCTCTTTTTAATTATATCAAAATGTCGGGTTGTTACAGGATTGCTGCTGGATTTAATTGTAAATGTAATAGAAATTGCGTCTTGGATGTAACTATCACACATTAATTGATGTATTTTGGCTGAGAAGTTGTATTAGAGCATCCCTACAAGGTTGTGAGAGGTGATAATTTTTTTGGCCATGCTAGCGGCCCAGAAAGTCTTACTTGTTTAAGATAATTGTTTCTTACCTGTTTAAGATAATGGTTGGCCTAGAGGCAATTTCTGTAGCAGTTACATAATAATAATATTCATAGACATGAGATTGAGCCAACAGTTGGATTAACTTTTAGTGGCAATGTAAAGCCATAGTTAGGTTGATCAGGGTAATCGTTGGCTTCATAGTCTTAAAGACAAATCACCCCTTTTGAGCTTTGCAATTGTATGAGGAAGGGATAATTGACAAGCATGTTACCATTTGATATTGGTGTTTAAGTAACAAAAATCTATGTCTTACAAAGGGTAAAAACGTTGAATATCTGAAGATGATACTATCGAAAATGATGCCAACGGTAAATATGGAAGTGGCACAGCCATAATGTTTTACAGCTCTTCTCCTTGTATATTGGTTCTAAGTACATGTAAAGAATCAGGCATCGCATTGCTGTTAAATCTCCATGAATTTTCATTTTTAATTACAATTTATGTCTGCCATGAACATGCAGGTCATCTCTTCATGGGAAAGGATTGAGCAGATTCTGGTCTAAAGTTGAAGGTTATCATGGGCCACTGTTAATTCTGATGTCTGGAAGTTCAGCAGATGCTCATGAGGGTGATAAAGCTGCTGGAAGATGGGTCATTGGCATGCTTACCGAACAGGGTTTTGAAAATAGAGACGTGTTTTATGGAAGCTTTGGTTATCTCTATGCCATAAACCCAATTTTCCGAGTTTTTGCCCCTTCTGGTATGTATAGCAAGTGCTTTCAACTTGAACTAGTATTATATAGTCGACTAAGGCATAGAATTTCTGGAACAGGCAAGGACAAGAATTTTGTGTATAGTCACTTACATCCTACTTCTAGAGTATACGAGCCGCATCCAAAGCCTGTGGGTATTGCTTTTGGAGGAAATATCGGAAATGAGAGAATATTTATTGATGAAGATTTTGCTAGAGTTACTATTCGCCACCATGCAATTGACAGGACTTACAAGCCCGGACCTCTTGTCCCCAATCAGGTAAAGAGTCAAATGGGCTTAGACTTAAGTTTGAGATGAAGCAGCTTATCTTGCTTTTTCTTCTGATTTTTATTTATCAAGAGTGAAATACTGTTTTGGATTTAGTTTTGCTGTTAGACTTATTACCATACTGTTAAACATATTATCAGATTGTTTTTATTGCTTGGCAAAGTATGCAGCGGAGGTTGCTCTGACTAATAGAAGCCTAAAGTGACTGTTTTCTGTCTCTCTCTTATACTCAAGTTTTGTTGTAGAATTGGTCTTCTGGTTTGCAGATTGTCCACAATGCTTTTCTAGTATCCTTTTGGAAAGTCACTATGCCTTTTTCTTGGTTTGCTGCTTGGTGTTCAAGCTCCAAGAGCTGCAATTATTATTTGCATGTAAAAGGTATAATGGGCTAGTTATGGAGCTCTGTTGGAACAGGTTTGCCTGTTAATATTTGACATGCATTAGCTATCTAAGTTTTGTTTGTTCTGGGTAAGAAATTCACAAGACCAGTGCTGAAGATGAGCCTATGGAAGTGACTGTCCGTAGTCTCAGAATTCCTGTTTCGCATCCCTTTTTCTAAGTTTAGCTGTCACTTCCTACAGGGTTTTTTGCCTCTTGAAGCTCCCATTTTAGATGTGGAAGTATGGGGCCTAGGTGGGAGTGCTGCCAGGGAATTGCAGGATTCATACAAGAAGAGAGAACAGCTTTTTACTGAGCAAAGACGCAAGGTAACTGTCCCCAGGCACTTGCAGATGTTTTTTTTGCGTCATTTAACCTACAGTGCGCGAAAGTTGCTTGATTTCTGTTTCTGCATGGTACAGGTTGACCTGAAAACTTTTGCGAGTTGGGAAGATTCCCCTGAGAAAATGATCATGGACATGATGGGTGATCCCAACAGAGTCGAACGTGAAGATCGCTGAATACTGCCATTATCTCTTTGGAGTGGATTTTGGCCTTCAGAATTATGTCTATTGCCAAGTTCAATCTTTGGCGAGCCATGATGTAAATGATAAAACCGTGTATGCACCAACATTCACAAATGTAATGTATCTACCTAAACCACCTGTAAATTGAAGCTCCTCTCCCACTTTTTAAGGGAGGATGTAAATAAGTTAAACAATTGTGGTGCAGAAGCATAATTTCATTATTACATGATCTACCCTCCCTAGACGGTTACCCCCCCAACATATACAATTCTAAATCCTTAAAATGCAGTGGATGGTCAAACCAGAGGACATCTTCTTTCGTCTTAGAAACTTGGGAGAGCCTTATAGTTGCTTGTGTAAGAACTAGGATCTGAAGATCTACTATCAGGCTACAACCTCTGCAGACCACGAAAGGCAGATCGGGCTTGTAATATTCAGAATGAGTCCTTTTGCTTAGTAAACGAGGATATCTTCTGAGGATTACTTCACAATGACCAACTGTAGATTATCGGCCTTTTCCAGTTAAAACGAGGTCTCTTGCTTGTTGGGCAGCCCTTGCCCTGGCATCCGTCTGGCCTATGACATGTTGGCATTTGACCGATGATTTAAATCAATCCCCCGATAAAGATATTGCAAACACTGGCTGGCTGTAATTCATTGTGGCAATCTTTTTGCAAGCTTTGCAAGGGAGATAATGTACACGGGGCCCCAATTTGGAATAGGCATGGGGCAAATTCAATCATACAGATCTCTAAGTGTTGCCAGTTCAAAGAGGCATCAAGAACACAGAATTGGCTTGATAAGACATGTCCGGGCAAATCAACAGTACCATATCTGCCGAACATCAGACATCGTGGATAATAGCAAGAGCGTGCATGGTGTCTTAGATGGTGCTTCCAAATTGAAGAAAACAAGACTCGCCAAAATAGCAATAAAGGGCAGCCCTGGCGCACAAAGCTCCTGCATATGTGAGTTTTGAGGAAGGGACAGACCACAAGGGTTGATAGTTAGCAGGCTTATTTTGCATTTTGCAGACTGTTTCCACGCCTTGAACCCGTGACCTCAAGATCACACGACGACAACTCTACTGTTGCACCAAGGCTTTCCTTCTTTATGTGAATATGATATTACAAATGAATTATTCTTTACGTGAATAACAGAACCAGATCAATCCTTTGAGTGATAGCATTTGGCAGTAAAACAGAAACCAATCACCAGTATTAAAAGGCTCCTCGAAACCTACTGACCACATTAATCAGCTGTATCTCGACGAACTATTTCAATCAGATTTCAGATGAAACCTGCATTATGTATTATTTACCATCAGTTGCAGTTTTCTTTCGGATCAATGGGTAAACCATCAATTTTGGCAACAACTGCAGGCAATAATGGAAGATTCATTTGGATCCTTAAAAGTGAGAGATCACATACTACATTCACTTTCATTGGGACCTGCATAGTTTCTAACGTGATACAAATGCAGCTTGACGTGGGAAAAGAGCAGGCTCAAAATCCTTAGAAGTACGTTATTTTCTTGCTAATCTGATATGCCCAATATGGGTTGGCTTGGTGTAATGTCCACTGAAAATGAACCCAGCAGGTAAAAACTCGCAGGCCCGATCACACCTTTTTGTCTTCAGCTTTCCTCGGCTGGAAAGAGGAGTAAGATGATAATTGGAATCTTAACAATCAAGTCTAGAGACTAGATATAAAGCAAACTGCATATAAGGTTGTATAGGTTCAGAGCAATAATTCACTCTATGAAACCAGAAAAAAAAAAATGTCTTCAGAAATAGCGGTTAACTAGTCAACACTCTGAAACAAAACAGCATACAAATGAACAAAGGCGTCAGCAAAGAGATCGCCCAATTTTGCATGCAAAATTGCAGTTCCGTTTAAAACACAGTCACTTACCAGCTAATAAATACTAACCAAAGCAGTGCTTATGTTGAGAGGTGTTTCATAAACGCATAGTTCTTTCAACAAAAGAAACAGGGAGAGGGGAACAGATTGCGAAGTGTTTTGCACAGCACGCAACTAAATTCATTGACACAAGCTATAATATTTGCCAACACCAAATTGTCAAAAGATCTGCGGCTAAGTATGCACCTTAAGTGCGTAGGAAACAACAAATGTCTTGAAGGAAAAAACGAATAAAAGATGCATATGGTGCATCTGCATCATGAGAGAACCCCTCTGATAAATTTGTAAATAAAAAATGCCCCAACGTAAATCTTCAGAATAGCTAAGAGTTCTCAGTGCTCTTACGTGTACACAAAACTAAATTAAATAAGTAAAACATGATCTAAGAAACCATTTATGAATGTATGTAAAAGGATTATAGCTGAAATTTGATTTCCTAATGTTTGGAGATCATTTCAATGCAAATTTGCAAGAAGAGTTCCACACAAAGGACAGCCCCTGTGCATGAAGCTTTTGGGAGGACTACAAAGGCCTATAGTACACAGCCTTACCTTGTATTTTTGCAGGAGGCTGTTTCCATGCCTTGAACTCATGGCCTCAAGGTCACACGGCAACAACTTTTACTGTTGCACCAAGGCTCCCCAAGAAGAGTTCCTCACAAATATTTCCAAAATATTCTTAAAATGATTTCATTAGTAAATGTTTCTGAATTCGACGGCTCCGGTAGAAAGGCTGCCAGTGGTTAATTTGGACGTAATCAGCTACTCTGGTAAAGATCCTAGCTATAAATCCTCACAACTAGCAGTACCTTGTTATGACAATGCAACACGAGGAACAGAATGGAACAAGCTGTTCCTGCCCATGACTTATGGTAATCGCCATCTGCAGTGACTACTGCTACTGCACCATGTTGCAGAGATAAACACCTTCAGCAAGAATTTGGTTTAGAAGCAATGCTTTGAATGGAAGCAAATACAGGGCTAGACCAAGAGTACTATCAAGGCTTCAAACTAGTTGTTCAACTCATGAATGGTCCAGTTGCCCTAATTAATAGTCTTGTTTAACATTGTGTGCTTTTAGAGCTCCTCCTTGGCAAGTCTCTGTGATATTGGGTTGAATGGCATGTAATTTGGAATAATGTCAATAGCATTTTAGAACATGTGTGTGTGTGTGTGAGAGAGAGAGAGACAGAGAGAGAGAGGAGCCAGATGTAGTGTTTGGCAGCCTGAATGCCAGTTCATGTGCCCAGTGCTTATCAAGGTCCAAACTGGGTAAATTTGCAGACATGCTCATAACTACACTGGTTCACAGTTTGCGTCCTATCTATTATGAAATATAGGAGAGCAGCAGTCCTAATTGATGTGCTTGATTCTTCATTAATCTACTTCATTAGCTCTGGTTTCATTAAATACTTTGTCTAAAGTGGGAGTAACTCTGGAAGCATCACACATTGAGAGTTAATGGGGAAAGATTTTTAACAGCATGTAACATATATATATGAGGAAGAACTAACAGTACATGGATTTTCTTGTTAAGGAACAAAAGTGGAGTCATCGAATTTCTGATCTATTTCCCCACTGAAAGGAGAGTAGCAATCCACTAACTATGGGAAACCATGAGGCTTGAAAGAAACATTACTGCAAATAGAAGTTACGATTGAGTCGAGCTATAGCCTAAATCAGTTTGCCTTGTGGCAATTAAGGGTTTGATGGTCATGTCAGAGTCTAGGAAATCATGCTTCTGGCTTTTAGAGCATAATATTTTCCTGTCTAAAATACTGTTTGAAGTAAAATTTACGCACTTGATGCACATAAGGGCATTTCAGTAATATCATGTGGGCTAGAAACAATCACGTACTTTAGACTGTGCTTGGCAACTGTTTCTTCTATTTTTGTTTCTAGATCCCCAAAGCAGAAATATAAGCAGTTCCTATTTTCTGTAGAAACGAGAAGCACACCCCCACTTGCTTCTGGTTTTCGTGGCTTTTTGGGTATTTTTACAAATGCTTCTCCTGCAAAATCTGAAAACAGAACTTCGCCAAACACGTTTCTCCAAGATGGACAACAGCAGAAACACCCTTCCTAATGCAGCCCTAGTTGATTGCTGGGATGTTTGGATCTAGCTACTCATACACTTTCTATATCTTCTACTCTTTCCTTTTTTCTCTATGCACTTGTTTCTCCTCTTTTGGTTTAATACATTAAATCTTCACACAGTATATAGAAAAGAATGATAGAAGACAGAGTAATGCCCTCCAGCACAGTGGGACAAGAAGAGCATCTCCCTTGGTACCTAGTAGGTAACAGATTCGAGGTGCTCATGTGTGTGTGTGTTCAACATAAAAGTATTACTGGGATAAAGTTTGATCTAGTCACTCATACACTTTACTATATCTTCTCCTCTTTCTTTTTTTCTGTATGCAATTGTTTCCTTACTTTTGGTTCAATACATCAAATCTTAAAACAGTATGAGATAGAACGATTGAAGGCAGAGTAAATGCCTTCTAGTACAGTGGTTCAAGAAGGGTCTCTTCTGTGGTACCTAGTAGGTCACAGGTTTGAGGTGCTCATGGATGTGTGTTCAACACTCAAAAGGGTAAAAGAGAATGATTAAAGACAACTTCCATCAAAAGATTCTGGTCGACTCTTCCCCAGCAGATATACTTCTCTCAACTCATGGATCTGCTCTTTTATCTTCTTCATTCAAAACTCGCCATTCAATATTCAAAAGTATACTACCTTTCAAACTCATGACTGTACCTTTCCAAACTCTTCCAGTAAGACAACATAAACCTGCTGCAAGGTTAGACTCTTTTGTTACTCTCTTTTATTTTCTCAAATTTAAGTTTACGTTTTTGAACCTCAACCTTCAGCCCCCTCCAAAAGTTGTCCATCTCCAATCAAATGAATGGGGAAATCTTTGGTTTTTTTACTTATGCAGTTCATCAAAAGACCCACAGATTTGCTAAAAGATCCATTCTTTTTTTTTTCTTTTTTTTTAATTTCTCCATTGCAATTGGTAGGTGAAATCTTGAATTCCTTATTGTTTTCCTTTGCTTTATTCTTCTTTCTTGATTCTCTTTCCACTTAAATTGAAAAAAGTTATCCTCCACTTTTTTCCTTATTTTACTCACTTGTTTCATTTTATATAGGTAACAAGAATCCAGTAGTGGCTTGAGCATTTAGTTGTTTCTTTTTTACATAAGCAGCCAAAAATTCAGCTAATTCTAGTTTCCTTCTTTTCACTTCATTTCAGTTTATTCAAGTTACTAGAACTCACAACTCTTGCTCCTTTTCTTGTTTTCATTTCACCAACCTATTACAAGTTCAGTCACTCCAAGTTTCCTTTTAACGTCTTTCCCTTACACCTAAGCTACTATATTTTCGACCACTTTGTTTCATTTTCCTTGCATGCTTCCTTTTCTCTTAAAGTATTAAAAATTATGCTCCTTCCTTGATACTGAGGACTGTTAGTAATAAAACAAGAGGGTTATTAGTAATAATATGAACAAGAAGCAGATCTTGACATTTTTTTTAGCATCAAATGCTTCAATTTCAGGCTCACTTTGTTATTTTGTTGAAAAGCCTTCTCAAATTCCTTCCAAATGGCTCTCATTGAGGTATCGTTTGATCATTTTATTGAAAGATACAGTGAAAATCATGTTTCATGATATCGTTAATTTTGACCAAGATTAAGATATTAACGAAATATCACCGATGTTTCACAATATGAACGATATTTCGACTGATACAAAAAAATAGGCACAACTCTTATTGATTTTTTAAGCGACAGCAAAATGTTGCTGAATTTTTGGTGATATGAAGCAAAATAACATTGATTTAAACAAGGTTCAGTTCAACAAATTATTATAAATTAACAGCTTGTACAAAATTACTTTCCAGCCCATCCTTTTCACTTTTCCATTTCTTTACATTCTTTATTATCTTTCCTTTTTCTTCAGACCAGTTCAAACATATTGCATTCCCTTTTTCCTAGACTATATTTCATGTCTTCAGCTCTATCATCCTTGCAAGTTGATTCTCTAGTGAATTCATATAGCACTCAAAAATGAGATTTCTTAGAAAGGGCAACTTCCATTACTCTGAACTCACAAGCTACTATGTCAATTTGAAGGCTGCATACCATGTGGCAACTTGCCCATAGTTAAAGGAAAGAAGAATAAAGGAAGAGAAATGTTCTTTGCCGATATCTTTGCAGCCATATACAAAGAATAATGCATATAACAGATCACATGATGATTGCTTGGATCTACTGTAGCTTATCTCCTGATTTTCCCCTCCAGTAATCTCCTCTGCAAGGGAATAATGGAAAACACTAAATAACTCCAACTCTAAGTAAGCTGAAGCTCAAATTACATAGATTGAATTGCACTCTAGAAATTATGATAAGACAATTGCTCTCTTCAAGAATAAAGGAGACATTCAGAGCTGCACTAATTATCGAGGGATCAAACTTATGAGCCACACCATGAAACTTTTTGAAAGAGTGATTGAGAAGAGGCTACGACATGAAACAAGTGTATTGGAGAATCAGTTTGGTTTCATGCCTGGGAGGTCTACCATGGAAGCTATTTTCTTACTAAGACAATTAGTAGAGAAATATAGGGAGAGGAGAAATGACCTACACATGGTCTTTATTGACTTAGAGAAAGCTTATGATAGAGTCTCTAGAGGGTTAATATGGAGGGTGTTGGGTGTTAAAGGGGTTTCTCAGGGGTATATAGACATAATTAAAGATATGTATGAGGGAGCAGTAACAAATGTTAAGACCACTAGTGGCGTGGTAGTGATTTTCTGTCACTTGTCGGATTGCACCAAGGATCGGCATTGAGTCCATACCTTTTCACATTAGTTATGGATGAGTTAACAAAACATCTGCATGAGGAGATTCCCTGGTGCATGCTATTTGCAGACGATATAGTCTTACTTGATGAGACAGGGAGGGTGTAAACATAAAGCTAAAGTTATGGAGAGAAGCATTAGAATCGGAAGGATTTAAAATTAGCCGAACTAAAACAGAATATATGGAATGTAATTTTAGCAAGGAGAGTAGGAGTGGAGCACCAGTCAAGATTGATAACCAAGAGGTCCCCATGAGAGACCACTTCTGATACTTAGGATCATTGATCCATGAGAGTGGAGAGATTGAGAGGGAGGTTACCTAGAGAATCCAAGTAGGTTAGAACAAATGGAGATGTGCATCGGGTGTTTTATGTGATCGGCGGGTGCCACTCAAACTAAAGGAAAAATTCTATAGGATGGCTATAAGGCCGGCCATGCTCTAAGGATCAGAGTATTGGGCAGCTAAGGAACATCATACTCATAGCCTAAGTGTTGCAAAAATGAGAATGTTGAGATGGATGAGTGGTAAGACAAGAAATGATAGAATTAGAAATGAAAATATTAGAGGAAATTTAGGGATAACATCAATAGGTAACAAGATGAGGGAGATTAGACTTAGATGGTTTGGACATGTTCAAAGGAGGCCAACAACGGCACCAGTTAGAAGGAGTGAGGCAATACAAGTTGAAGGTTCTAAAAGGGCAAGGGGAAGGCCCAAAAGAACGTGGATAGAAGTGGTGAGGAAAGATTTAAAAACTTTGGAACTAAATGAAGCCATGGTAGTTAATAGAGTGGAATGGAGGAATAAGATTCATGTGGCCGACCCCTAATTGGGATAAGGTCTTGATGATGATGATGATGATGATGATGATGATGATGGTGAATTGCTCTCTTCAAGATTACCTCAGATCAAAGGTATGATCATTTAGCTGTCACCTAGCAACAACTAGATTCCTAGGCAAGATGCAATTATCCTGTAAGACTGGGGTAGCAACTACCCGGTTCATCAAATCCATCCTCACCACTTCATTCCCATCTTTTCTCGACATTGAACTCCTAGTATAACAGGGTCTCATGTTAGCTACAAAGGAAAAAGTCAGTAACGGCCCCCAAACTGCCTTAAAACTGGAATGATTATTAGGTTAGGTCATCATCAAATACCTATGTCAGTGTTTGCTACAAAACCATTGTCATCCTCCAAATGTCTTACAACTGAAATGAGATGTCAAAACTATGGTTAATATTAAACAACCCAACTAAAAGTAGCAACAAAATCAGTATAAAGGGCAGCCAGGTGCACGAAGCTTTCACATATGCAGAGTCTGGAGAAGGGGTGGACCACAAAGGGTCTGTAATACTCAGCCTTACCTTATATTTTTGCAACAGGCTATTTCCAAGCCTTGAGCCTGTGACCTCCAGGTCACATGACAACAACTCTATCGTTGCGCCAAGGCTCCCCTTTTGCTCCAAAATCAGTATCTAGGATGTAAATTGACAAATTCCAAAATTTTATTAGATGTAGTAATATGTTTCATCATTTTCAAATTCTGGGAAGCCAAGTAAGACCTCAAGATCAATCAATGTTAAGTTTACAGGTCGTTTGATCTTTAGCTTTAATGAGGAAACTGGAATTCCACATTACCAAACATGGAGTTTCAAAAATATTTCAGACTCAAGATTCAAACAGATTTGATATGTCAAACATTCTACCAAGAAGAAAAAGCTTTAGAGGGAAAGAAAAAAGGAAACTTCCTGACTTAAGTGGCTTGATGACCTAAATCTTGAGAAACATTTTGTATCATTTTACTCTAGAAAACAAATTTGGTTATCATTTTACTTATAAACAACTAACCTCTCCTAATGCTAGACTTCTATTGTACTAATTGCCTTTAGCGAAGCTGCTAATACATTTATGGTACAAGAAAAGGACGAAATACTCATCGAAGAATATTTTTATTTTACATAATTAAGATGGGATTTAACACAAGCAATAGTGAAAAGGAAAAAGAAGAAGAAAAGAAAAAAGCAAGTATTTAATTTAAAGCACTTAAAAGGGATACTTTGCTATTCACCTTCTCCTCAAAAGACTCTGGATGAGAGGAGGGCTTATTCCCAAGGGAACTTCCAAACAGTTTAGGTCCTTGCAATCTAGATAAGGCTGTGAAGCACAAGAGGTACTTTGATTTGGCCATTCCAACATGCCCTTGGAATCTACATAAGCTCTTGCCAAAGGCAGCAAGTTTCATATTTTGATCTGGCAGTTAGAGATTCCCATGAAAATAGGTGTCAAAGGAGATGTGTAATGTTGCTAGGGTACAAGTTTAACTGAAGGATCCAACCTAATGTGGACTTGTTATAGAGGAAGTAAGCCATATGGTTGTCATGATCACAAAATCAAGCAATCTATGCCTAACACTCTATCCAAACGAAAACAGGATTTGTTTCTAAGACTAATCATGGATGAATATGTATTACTTGGATACATCAAAAGTTGGAAAATTTACCTCAAATACTCAAGTGCCATTTGCTAGTCAACATTGAACTGTACCCTTTCCAGTTTTACTTACAACAAAGCTCCTCATTTACTGAAACTTAAAATTCTAATGTTTTACGACTTCAAAGATATTGGAAGTCATAGTAAAGTATTTAAATGAGCTGAAAGCCTGAGTTCTGCTTCTGACTTAGATATATACATTTGCCAACGGCATCTTCTCCTTTCTTTCTTTAGGAGCTACCAATTCATTTAAGTGGAAAGAGGGAATTGCAAGAAAACCAATCCAACTTAGTCACACCACCCATTCGATAGAACACCCCAACCAATAAAGAAAGACCGACACAACAAACCCATCAACCCTCTCCCCAGAAAACACAGAACTTAAATTTGCAACCCAATAAGAAAAACTAGTACCTTTGTTCCCGGGAATTCCTGGCGAAGTTCTTCAGCAGGAATAACAACAGGCCACGCCTCTCCAGCGTCCTTAAACATCTGCTCTGTCTCAAGCATCTGACCCTTTTCCAGAATCATCTTCCTGACGTCTTGGGCGGATGTTGAAGCAGCGTCAATTACTTCTTCGATGCCATTAACGAATGTTACAGTGATCTGCGATGGATGGTCGTCTGTTCGCCTTTTTACCACCACTTGGCACGCCGGGTTTGACTCTTTGGCCTTTCTAGCGTTGCATTGTGCTAAGAACTCCATGCAAGCAGCTGTGCGAGGATCCAATGCATTGAACTCAATCCGAACTTTTGATAGAAACTTCAGCATTTTTCTCTTCGCAGTGGTGTCTTCCGCTCCCAGTTTTCTCCTCTCTTCGCAGGAAAAGAGTGTGTTTGCGTGGAGAATGGCAACAGGTCGGGTCGGCCAAATTTGTGGGCCGACCCTGTCCGGACCCTAATTTATTCGACCCATACTTTTCTGATTCTAACATTATTCAGATTAATTTGGGTCAATTGTTTCTATTTAAACTTATAAATTCTAACATTATTCGATTAATTTGGGGTCAGTTTTTTCTATTTAAACTTATAACTAATATCTATTTTTAATACTGAAAATTTTAGATTGATATCAATTATTATTTTAATTTATATTTTATCATTAACACCTCACGCAAACTGCTTGTGGCTGCTGTTATCGGAAATGAAGATAAAAAAGGCATTGTTGACGATAATATTGGTGCATTAATTATTTGCCTAGTAAATAGAGATGAGAAGGCAAAAAGTTTGTGCCAAAAGAGGCTTTACGTGTATAAAATAGCATATAATGCTCTAAATTTGTAAACTGAATAGGGCCGTACATCATTTTATTACATGTCATGTTCTTCTTTGGGAAGAGTTGTGATTTATCATGTTAATATATATATATATATAGTTTCGGTCAATTAGGGGCACAAATTTTAGCCCTAGTCTAACCCAATCAGAAATTAGGTTCATCATTTTTTATCCTTGCCTGATCCTAACACCAAAAATCCTGTCCTCATACCTGATCCTTACGAGTCAATTAGGGTCGGACCCGAGTCGATCCAACCCTTTTGACATCCCAATTTCTGTGTAGTAATACAAGAGTTTTTAAAGCTAAAAATGTAACCTGGGAATGATATGACATGATCCAAATCGTGGTCGTATCGACCGTTAATCCAAGTGAGACCCACTTGAAGCAAGAAATGAACGCTAATGATTCCCCTCCTTTCTAGATCCACGCAATCTGTTCATTGATCTCCAGGCATAAAACGCCATATGAAAACTCTAGGAAAAGAGTGTTTGCTCTTACCCCTTTTTAATTGTCACTTGAAGGCGAGAAATAAAGGCCGGGGATTATAGTAGATGGGTTGTGATTCTTAGCTACCGTTGCACCTTGGAAAAAGGAAAATTGAGGGAAAACCCGTACTTTCGGGAATTTTCACACAAATCTGAACTTTAAATCGCTGAAATTGTATCCTACACTTAAATGCCTTTCTCAAACATACCCAAATTACAGAGGGCCGTTGTTGGTATTAACAGAACTCCTGCATGGACATGTCACTTACCATTTAACTTGCACAGCTAGACAAAACCTACTCTTTAATCCAACAGATTTTCATGCTGATCGGAGTGGATGGATGGGAAGTAGTATTTCGAAGCACTAACATCAGCTTGTGAAGCATAAGACAGGAAAACCCTTTTGTCCGAAAGATTATGAAAGAATCAGAAGCTTAAGGGCTGTTACTGCGCCTTCATCTGTATCTGTTTCTGCATATGATTGAGACCCCGGATACTTTGAATCATGAATGTTACTGCATTTGCATTTCTCCCGATTGGGAGTCCACACTTAAAATCCAACAACCAGTTACTGCATTTCTCGGTTGAGAGATAACAACATCTTAAGGGCTGTTTGTGAGTTTGAAGCATTACACTGAAAAACACGGTCAGCCATCCATTTTTTTGTTCTTTTTGTGTGTTTGTGTGTGTGGAGGTGAGGGGGGCATGGTTCTCGTTGCTCCATGAATCATAACAATTTACTCCACAATGTGCTGGACAAATCAGGGTTGTATTGATTACTCTGTGTCCATGAGAGAGACGATTCATCTAGTATCTTGTCATCAGAAGTCTCACTCAATCCAGGGCTTTGCTGAGAGACTCTGAGCTCAACTTGATGTATGGTACCTACCAACACGGGATGATGACAATACCATTTTTGAATGGAGGTCTCGTTGATATTTTAGATTGGGCAACTACCACCGATTAATCTTCCCCCATACGGCACTATATCATCTACCACTTTCACTTTAGAAGGACAAGCTGCAACTACACACGCAATAATACATGCAAAACAACAGCCCAGTTCAGCTTCTTCCATCAATTTCTCTCTCCATTTTAAGTCTTTTTGAGCTTGGGGCTTTCAGCACGCTGCCAATTCGCTGCTTAAGTGATCCAACATGAACAAACTGGCAGTTAGAGCCGTGTTGGCATCCTTTTGAACTTTTAAAATAAAGGCAAGGCGTTGGAATTTTTGGTCTCAAATCATTTTGTTTGGAGCTCTGTATTGGCTCCACATTGGCCCCAAAAGAATGGCGGTTATGGTGGTTTCCAAGTTGCACGAATTTTGAGTACTGAACTTCCTGGTTGTCCCCTCCATGCTGTTGAATAAGGCTCTTATAGTAGTTGATATCCTTCACAGGAGGAGCTTTACTGGTGACTTTAGAAGGAACAGGTGGGGGCGGAGGACCAAGTACTAAAGTGTTAGGCACGGGATACAAGTGCCCCATTGGAGGTAGTGGGGGTGGGGACAGGGGCTGGGATGGAGGCAGAGCTATTAAGGATGTATCAGCTTCCATAGAAATAGAATACGACTGTGGAGGCTGTGATACTGAAATGCTAGCTGCCAGTGACACAGAGGATCTGAGTGTAACTGGCGCATTGTTGGGTGTTCCACCATGCTCTGAAACCAATTGCTCTATCAGTTTTGGGTTGCTCAGGATTTTGATGAGCAAGTCACAGTCTATCAAGCTTCCCTGCTCATTGCTTTTCATTATTGCTGTAACAGCAGCAGAGGCGGCAGCCACCACATCTGGTTCAACACTAGGAACAGTTCCAACTGCAGGTTTTTCAATGGGCATCTGTGGATTTGGTGCAGCGGGCACATTACCATGTGACCTCTCCAGTGCAGACCTCAAATCTACCAATTTTGTTATTCCCATCCCATGTAAGCTTTTTGGCAAGCCTGGTTGTGAGATCTTATTCGGTTTTGCTGAATCAAATGAATCTGCCGCATCAACATCCTCTACAGGGGTTATTGGAATAAGAGGTGTGTGGCGATTGTCCTGATTGTAGTCATGTACTTCTGATGAAACAGATGGGCTGTGTGCAGATTGGCAAATGAAGTTCAGTATAAGATTATAGACCAAAGAATTTGGGTATAATCATGAGGTGGAAAGATACACCACCTTGGAGGAATAGCAGACGGCCGTGGATAAACTGCTTCAAGAACTCTCAGCTCTCGCTGCTTTTGAAAATCCACCTCTTTGCTTTCTTCTCCAGCTACTACTAGCCAATCAGGATTCAACATTAGCTGCACAGTAGAGAAAATTAAGAGCTGTAAGGCAGCATGCCAGCCTATTGATGTTATATTTCCTAGGAGGAATTTGAAGCAGGCACCTTCTTAAAGCATGACCACTTTTCAGGGATTTAGTCAAGAACTTGAAAAACATCCAAACAATACTTACTCTGGGAGGACAGCGCCACTTGATCAGTGGGAACTGGCAAAGCCTCGCCTGTGATCCTTCAAACCCAGGTGGAAGGTTGCCGTCAGAGTCAGCCACTGTTGAATGCCACAGCCATGAAGCCTTGGCTTGGAGATGATCTTGGGCTCCCAATCCAGATTGTGAAGGAGCATCCTCTGATAGAAATAGTCTTACCTGTGAAAGGAATGGTACAGAATATAGCTGATTATGAAGTGATTGAATGAAGTGTAAAATCAAAGACTCTTGTAACAGCACTTGTTGATATAAACAAGAAGTGTACAAGAAGAAGATAAGGATTATTCATCCACTGGAATGAGGATTACGATAGTATAAAATGGTCTGGAACAGCGTATATTTTCCACAGGCATTTTCAATTAACTGACACATTAGGACACACTGATAAAGGATAAAGGGTAGCCCGGTGCACAAAGCTCATGCATACGCAGGTCCAGGGAAGGGGCAGACCACAAGGGTCAATAGTATGCTGATAAAGAATCAATAGCAAAAAATGGTAAAACAGGTATATATTGGCACAAGGGCACACTATGTCAACAGAAAAAGAATTATCCATTGGATTGGCTCAAATTCCCAATATATCTTAGAAGTAAGCATGTCTGAATATGTGTATGTCTTGGTGAAAAGAAATCTATCTTGGAAGATTAACAAAATTATCCACTGGATCCTAAAATAAAACAGACTCAGCTTAGTCACATCACAAGTTTTCGATAATGGTTCAATGAAAGATGGGAGACAACTTCATAGGCTAGTGTGATGATAGTCTCTCAACTATTGAGAAGGAACTGGAACATGCATTCATCTTTTAAAGGTGCCACATCAATAAGAGTAGAAAGCCTGTAACAATGCATTTTGCTTACTTTGGCACAAGAGTCGGTCTCAATCGCAAAGGTCACAAGCTCAAGACTCCTCAAGGCTTTTGCATAGTTTGTAGAAGCAGCATAAAGCGGGTGCCAGATGACAACCCCAACAATTAAAAATAACTATTTTATGGCATGAAGAGTATAGAACTGATGAGACTCCAATGAGCTGGATGTTCAGACAAAGATGCAACCGTAACTTTTCCAGGAGAAAACTAAAGCTTTATACTGTTTACAAATATAAATATCTGGATACAGGAGATGTCTGATGTAAATATAAATGTCATCATGAGATAGTTTAAGGGTTAGAATCAAGATGACATTTGTCTTATGAGTCGCATAATAGGGTCTTACAAAATTATAGTGTTCCAATATGGTTATTCAGTATGTTTTGCAGACAAAATTTTTTGTTTAGCCAAACTTAGTTCAAGGTTGCTATGCATGATCAAATTTCACTTTCTTTCTGCGTACAGAATAAGCAAATACGAAAGGATGTTCTTAGTTACAACGGAGATGGTTAGTTGTTCATTCTATACAGTGACCGAGTTTGCTACCAGACGACAAGGTCATTGATGGTCACATGCACCCAATGCAGAACAGTGCAAGCAAGATACGAGCTTATTATTTAAGAGAAAGAAGATAACACCGTGACCCAAGCTCCAACCTAAAGCAATTGAACAAAATCATATAATATATTTTCATAATACTCCTTTTATGTTTACAAGTATCCTCCTAGATTTAACCCGGTAAAGAGCAATGCTTCATGACATGACAGATGTTAGGAAGAGGTCTCCAGGACTTTTTGATACATCACCTAACCTGTCAAATTCTTAAGCTTTATTGCCAAAGTTAGCCATATCTAACATTGTGGAGTGGGCGTTATTGTCATCACAACAAGCCCAGCGAAAAATGTTCCAACATGAGAAACAATTATGGAAAAGAGTAACTTCAGTTGAGTGGGTTCTTCGATCCAATCTCTAGACCAACAAGTTCAGCACATCTATAGACATCTATAGACCATTCAAATCAAGCATTGATGGCATGATTAGATACTGGAGAGAGCAAGAGTCAGTAGTAAACTGACTTCAAGCAAATAGGAAGCCACTGTCCTAATGATACTTCTCCAACTACTGACATCCACTACTACCATTCAGCTAGAGGCATCAAATAGGTTCCAGATCACAGCTACCAGAAACACATGGAAAAAAAGGTTGCTCGCACAACTAAAACGAAACAGCTCCTGAAAATAAGGGAAACATAGGGGGGAACACCCAGGAGAAGCATGGGAAACACATTCTGAAATATATCTTATGTGATTCCGTACACATTTCACAGAGTTTTCATATGCGTTTCTCTCAAGATCTCTAACCATTTAAGCATTTAACATTTCTCATCTTCTTTTCTACGTGTTTCCCACTTTTTATTTCATGTTTCATTTCCCGAATTCGTTTCCCAACCTCAATAAGCATGTTTAGGATCCAGGGCAATTTTAAATGCTTGTTATGCCACCTTGACAAAAAAGGCACTTACCGAACTTCCAAATGTCCATTTTTAAGTTCTAGAAACAGATCCGTGTTCTTTTTGCCCCAAAGTATACCAAAAAGTAACTACAAAATGTTAAATGAAATTGTGGACAGAGTCACAGACTGCAAATATAAAAGATCAATGACGAAAGATGAACCATGCAAAACTTATGTGCTTTAAGAAAGAAGAGAGAGGGTGGTTGCGGAGGACTGAATCTAGGAAAACTCTCTCTAACAAAAAAAAGCAGCCCTGGTACACGAAGCTCTCACATATGCGGGGTCCGGGGAAAGGGCAGACCACAAGGATTAATGGTGCGCAGCCTTACCTTGCATTTTGCAAGAGGCTGTTTCCATGCCTTGACCAGTGACCTCAAGATCACACGGCGGCAACTCTATCTTTGCGCCAAGGCTCCCCTTCAAAACTCTTGGGAAATCAAAATACTCTCTGGAATACAACAAAGAGATCAACACCTCCAATATCTGACTGATCCCTCGCCAGATGAAGCTTAAACTCTTCAAAAAAAGTTTTTTTTTCATTGTGAAAGTTAGACTCAGCACACCCATGCACAGCTTCGAACCCTGATCACCCAGATCAGACTCTCCTTCGACAACTAAATCTTGCACACAGCGACTTCTTTGATTCAGGATTGTCGGTACATGATTTGCAAGCGATTCTGAGGTGCTTCGACTTCACCACGCCTTCTTTTTGAAGGGCTGCATTAACATGATAGCAGGCAGTATCAGGTCAACATTAAGGCCACAGCTACCTTAGTCTTAAGAGCCAACCTAGCCTTTAGCAAGAGCTTCAGCTGCCTTATTAGCCTTGGGGATATATGGCTGGAAGTCTTGCGCACTAGATAAATACAAGTGATGATACACTTTGAACTTCATGATCTAGGTGGTCTTTATTGCCGGGTAGATAACCTTTCAAAAAGAGTCAAAAAGGCCAACAATGGCTTAACCGTATTTTAACTCTCCCAGAGTTCTCAAGCTCCGACCTTGTTCAAGCCTGGACACGTAGTGGAAAAGAACCATAATTTTGACAACCTTGTTCAAGCTAACTGTCATTCTTTCTTTTCAATGGATCTATATTTACTTTGTCCCCCTTTATTCACTTCCAATTCACAGTCCAACTATTTCAAACCCATGAATAATTCTGTTGTTGAATCTCTCCTCTCCATCAAAACATGCAGTCTGGCAGTCCACGAAAATCTTTCTTTGAAAATGCACCCCGTGCACATGAATGTATGTATGGAAGAGCATAGTCCCTTCTTCCCATATACAAAGTTTTCTATTTTTAGAATTTTTACCTTTTATGACTAATGACTTGGGTTCCAAAATATTGAGGGGCTCCTTATTTAAATGAGAATCCTTCAACAGTCCAGCTGAAAAACTCTTCTTTGTTGTACTTCTTTCAAACATTCTTCAATTCATCAAAGCTTCTAGGATCCATATCAATTAGTGGAAACGTGTAAACAGTATGTGAACCCTCTTCGGCATGGATGCAATTACTACTATCCCAATCTTTAGACTATTTCATTCAGTAATCATACAAGCAACTTATCTCAATGGCAGCAAGTTGGTCTCTGCTGTGAAATTGCATTTTGTGGGAGCTCGTTTGGAATCCCAAATACTGGTGAAACTCCTCTTCAAGATTGCTTCTATGGCACAATGATAATTCTCATCGGATTCTTGCAAGCATCGTCCAACAGAAGTTACATGCTGCCTCAGCTTTAAAGATTGTTGGTTATATTACGGCAGTGCGATAGAAAGAATGGGGAACCGGAGGAATATAATTCATTGATGTTTGCAGGCCCATTTTGTTCGACATAGGATCAACTGATCTCCTCCACTATCTTTCCAAAGACTGATCAACCACAAATTCATAGTAAGTTTTTTCAAAATCTCCAGAGGGCTGTTCTTTCAATTTACCACTTGATTCCAATAGTAATACTTGAACATAAATTGTTGGAGCCGTCTTATCCTTCGTTAGAAAGCTTGACACGTTAAAAATTTGGCTGTAGGACACATGACATAAAACAGGGCGATTTCAAGTGGGACTATTCTTTTCTCTAGTTGTGAGCATATCAAGTTGCTGAGATACTGCACTTTTTTCTCGATTTTATGTTGACTGTCCAGTTCAATCTGCATTTGAAGAATGCCTTCATGCAAGTGATTCACATCAGTCAGCTTTCTGATAAATTTGTAGTCAAAGAACTATATTACGAGGGAAAAGTTGACTCATTTATTCCATCCACAGACCAAATTTAAAAGATTCCTCGTTAATAGGTGAGGTTATAGCATTTTGCAAATAGTTTGACGTGGTGGTACAGTGACTTATTAGGGCCAAGCTAAAAAGGGGGTTTCTTTTTCCTTTCAATATACATGTCTTTATGGATCCTGTTTGTGTTACTCCCACCAGTGATTTGTAATTTTTTTTTCTTGGTAAATTCTCATTGGTGATTTTACTACATGCATTTAGAATTTTTTTTTTCCAAAATAAATTTGATATATTCAACAATTTCTTTAAAATCTTCAATATTCAAACAAAATCATTATGACATCTATAACAATATTGTTTGAAGTGATGGCAACGAGCACATTTCATGAAAGTTCCTCCCATTGTCTGGACATATGGAATCAAACAACATTCTGTTGCGCTCATGCAACTGTTTTCCAAACAGATCTGTACGAAACTTGCAAAATCTGGTCTCCACAGCCCCAAGAATCATCTTCAACCACAATTCCAAATGGTTGTTCACGTCATTAATTAAGTTCTTGTCAGTGTTTAATTAAAACTATCCCCTTCAAGTGAAATTTCATACTGCTGCAACTTATGGTGATTTCACTTCTGACAACGCATTTTGCTGTGTTTATATTCCTTTAGTTAAACATTGAAAGCTCCCGCCTGCAGATGAGACATGCATGACAGTTGGATACATGACCATAAGAGATAATCTTGCCATTCACTTCAATCTAGGAACACCTTAATCTCCTTCTTTACACTCAACCAACTCACCTTTTAGTAATGGACCAATCACGCCTAAGGTCATTCACACCTATGGCAACCGAAACCTTCAGATATCCAATTAGATCCCCTTAGTCCACTACAAATCCTTATTACTTTGTGACCACCATTACTTAGAAACTTCTGGAACTCACAATAGTCCATCAATGATAAAGGGCCAAATTCAAAAGTTTAAGCATCTTACGAAGAATGCCATGATATATGCCATCTTAGAAAGAAGAGTAATAGTCGATAACATCACATACTTGCTACTGCCTCTAAGAAAAATTGACAAGCCGGCATCCTCCAAAGACGCAAGATCAATTTATATGGACAATGCAACCCGAGAAACCCCATAGAACTACGGAAATCATTACCAGCCAAATGACACGAATGTCAAAAGCAAGTGAAAGGTAAGGTGCAAACAGGATGAGATGCACCTCAGCTAGTAGCAAAAGGCTTAATCAGGCACCAAAGCCTTCTGGTGCAGTGGCATGAGAGTCTCTTATCTGGGTGGGTTCGAGGCTGTGCATGGAGGAGTATGTCTAACTTTCAAAAGAATAAAAAAAGACTTTATCAGAATCACAGAGTTGACTGTAACGAAACAGTTAACCATGTTGTTAAAGCCAACATTTATTCATATTTGGCTATCATCAATTTGCGTCACTGGCCCATCAATATGAACTCAGTAGCACGTTTGCCAAACTAGAAGCAAATGCGAGAGAACGATGGAGGAAACAGACGAGGAAAGTAGGCTTTGAGAAAAAAGGTAAGCAGTACATGAAAACCACTACTTACGTAACGAGAGAAGCAAGGACAAAAATCAGGGAAAACAGCAGGAAGCATACAGAAAGCTTCGTTGAGGGAACATGAAAATTAGCAAGAGCTAGGAAGCAGGCGTCATGGTTAATTAGGCTAAGTAATTTAAAGCACTAGATTAACTCCGCCAATGCCGGTCCCAAATCCAGAAATTACCCTAAGAAGTCATGCAAGTTCCTGAAGCAAATTTATCTGAACACAAGTTCGATTTGGAATTCCAAGTAACTTATTAAGTGTAAAAAGCTCCACCAGAGAAATGCTTGGGATTATTTTAAGTTTGGAAGAGAGAAGAATTTGGAACTTCTTCAATGGTCTAACATTAACAAAAAGGAGAAAATCCTCTAGGAAAATAGCCATGAGAACAGGCATTCATTAAGGAGAATTATTCTGTAAGATTGCTTCCATTAAATTTTGAAGCAAGAAGATTTTAGCTTCCAATCCAAACAGGAAGCATCATGTAACTATAATCAGGGAACGGGTGCATTCCAGGGTAGAAACATAAATGAAAAGGTGTTCAAGTAACAACTGCCAGGATTCCAAGCATCAAACAACCAACACATATCTGCCGACTGAAAGAACCATCACTAGGAAGGTTTCAGCACTTCTGCAGGACCTTGAATGACATAGTTTCTAAGTAGACAATACGTTATCACAAAAGAATAAAATATGGCTTTAACCAAAAGTAAACACAGAACCGCAATGCGCAACCAGATCTTCCTACTCTGCAGATGAGATTATTGTTACTGGAGGATCTACAATATGATCAAAGTGGTGAAGGATCGCTACAATCACAACTTCGAAATAAATGATCCAAAGAACTCGATCTTCTTCCTCAAGATAGGAACATTGGGACAGCAGTATCACTGCATAAGGAATGCTCCCAAGACAAAAAGAATGTTCACTAAGACATGTTAAAGTATGGACCAGTGGCAAACCCATTACAACTGCTGCGGTTTAATAAGAGAATAAAAGCAGTCACAATATAGAATATTGCAGCCATTGCACAATACAGAATATATACCTTGTGTTTGTTTGTTAATTTTTTCAATGGAGCTTACCACATGGTTCCTATTGAGATCAAATTGCAAATAATTTCATAAAAGCAATGATAAAAGGCTGCAGTTTTTTTCCATATTTTCTGAACGAGCCAAAAAAGTTTAGCTCTATCCATCTTCTCCTGGCAGATATATTCATGTCAAGGTGGGATCGTTGGAATGTATCACGAGAAGGGTAGTCAGACATCTGCAAGTACACTTTATGGTTGCTGGTCAAGGCCACAATGTGAATTCAGCGGAACCCTGTTTCTTGTAAGTTATTCCTAAAAATAGGTCTGGGATGTAACCCCAACAGAACCATGTTAGCAAGTGTATAAACCAAGGTCACATGTGGGATCTCTAACCTCGATAACTGATCTGTAACCAAACAGAAGTAGGAATTCCTTTCGGAACAAGTAGACTCTTAAATTTATAAACTAAAACTAAGATTAGTTTTAGGTTTTCAACAGGTTGAGATGCAAGAGTAACCTTTTAAACTTTTAGAGTTGAAACTTCTTCTCTGGGTAGAGTGGCCTAAGATTTTTCTGGTGTAGTTCAGTGTTATGGTGTGATGCTACAATATGATGATTGGGCCAAACTGGCGAGTTATAATCATCTCATATATGATGAATGATAGAATAAAAGCAGATTAACAATTAAACAACAAATACTTAAAAATTTTAAGATTATTAAGCTTTTTATCATTAGTATTAACATTACACCTTTCCCACTCCTTTTATTTCTTTTCCGAGAAGATTTGTCACTGATTCTGCTTGAGCTCAAAATAATGGTAGAAGAAGAAGTTAATTGAAGTTGAAAATGTATTGCTGGAAAGTTTTACTTGCATCAGGAAACCTTTATCTATGAAAGTATGTTGCTTGACATTACAATTTGTCTTTCCTTTATGGAGTGACTATTCAAAATGGAATTCTATGATTGTTGGTCTTGTGCGTGGGGAGTTTTTACCCTTGAATCTTTTGCCAATGCAACCACGGATTTTGATAATTTCTCATACAAATACATAACTATTCTTTGCCTTTGCATTTATTCATCATATGGAAGCCCAAAAGACAGATTCTCACCCACTTCGAAAATATGCCGCCAGGTGCAGCACCCAAGAAACCAGCTAGCTCTGTCGCCGTTTTGGCTAAGACGATAAGCAACAATGAATTATTATTTTAGGGATCCAAAATAAGAGTTCTTAGAAGACTTTACATCAGATTCTTTCCAAAATCTGCTGTTCTCATAGTATTGCGGGAAATTCTTTTGATAATATATATGCAAGCTCTTCAATTTCAGGGGGCAAACATTACTTAGTTTTTCCACTTCTTAAAAAGTTATTAGTATAGCATCCCTGATTGAGAAAATGGAGCGAATTTTTGGTGTCCCTTATGTTCAAGCTTACCATCAAGGACGGTAACCTAAATTATTTGTCTAGAAACATACAGGACTGCTTCTTTTGCTACTGTGGATGCATCTGCAAGTTGTTCAAAGAATACCCATTTTCTAAGTGATTCTAACAGTCCAATAGTATGTGCCCCTTCATAATTAATTCACTGTTTACCATTAAGAAAATTATAGCCACCAGCTTATTCTGAATGTAATTATCACTTGTTGCAAAACAATAAACCCCAGGCTGAGTATTCAATGGTATCTATGGAGATTTTGCAGGAACATTACTTCTTCTTCTTCATTTTCTTTTTTCTTTTTTCTTTTTTTTCCTCTTTGGCCAACAACCAATTAACTTATCTTAGAATTACAGTTGCAGCAAACAATGAGGATTATCATGAAACCTTCTTACACTTGGGCCATAAGTCTTAAAATGATCGGTTGAATCCGTCCAAGGGCAGCAAGTGCAAAGAATTAACTACAAAACTTCCTTGCCATCAGTGCTAGAAGAAAACGTACTTGGGTATTAACAGCTTAATCCTGCAACTTAGTGCAGTTACGTTTTCCTCTATGGATTCTTTTCCAGAGAGGGAAAATCACTCAAGTTTTGAGTGGAGAATCTCAAAAGCAGCTTTCCCTTGACCAATGCTTCTGTAGATAAATTGAAGAAGAACCCACGTATACAGAGTATATCTGGCAAAACAAGAGATACCAAAAGCCAAAGCACTCCGAAAGAAATAAAAATAGAACGATAGTAAAATATGAAAAATTAAATAAAATACGGGAAGCAAAGTCCAACGAAGGTAGAGAGTGGTCTCCCAGACGAGATTTCTCGGAGGACTTGTAACGCGTATATTGCAGCAATGACCAAAACCTAACAAATGCTTCGTAAAAGGATTCATGAGAGGAAATCGCGTTATACCTGACAGAGGTGTACATCTGGAGCCCAAGAAACCCTTTTCAACTTCTGCGATCTCGTCATAATTTTACAGAATTAGGATCTTCGTCCGCTCTTTTTCTTATAACTTTGATCGTCAGGAGAATCAGGGATCAATCCCTCAACTATCAATCTTTTAACCGATAAAGAAGCCCGATCTCGTCGAAACCCTAACAAGAGAGAGAAATAGGAAACTTGTTGAGACCCTAATCGACTAATTCGGAGAATATCTCTTCAATTTAATAAACATTGTCCGGGAAAATCTCTCCTAGGGTTTGCCTAGAGCAATCAAAGAAAAACATGAAAGGGTGAGACATCTTCCCGATCCTTCCTTGTATGCTCTCTCTTCTTCTTTATGAGAGGGTGGGAAATGCACGCTCATGCAGGATAGGAGGAGGATGTTGATGATGAGAAAAAGAAAACCCTAGAGCTCCGGACGGCCTCTGGTTTTTATCTCTTCTTTTCTCATTTATTTTCTGATTTTCTTATATTCTATTCCCCACTTCCTCGCTATTATTTAGCAATTGGGACTTTTTTTTGTACGTCCACGTTATGGCCCACTAGAAATCAGGGGATCCCAACCACCATCAATGGACGAGATTTTCTTGCATGATTCTTAAAATACTCTTGGGTTTTTTGCAGATTTGTCATTATTTTATGGCATTTTTGCAGAAAAACCTAACATTTTCAGCTTTTTCCAGATTTGCCGTAAAGTTTTCAAAAACTTTGCTGATTTGCCACTCCCCCGGATTTTCTGTTGCATTTTCCTGCAAATTTTTTAAAATTCCAATCGTACCCCCTGCTGTTCCTTATGCCTGCGCGTGAGGAACAAAACAGATCGATCGATCTGTCTTTCTACGCTTGTGTGCTCGTAACAGGAACGCAGACTCCACCGATCACCGATGACTGTCGCCGAACGACGACGAGCGACAAAGCGTTGCCCTTGAAACCTCTCGGCACACGGCTAGCAGACTGCGCCCGACCTGCCCACTCCCATTTGTTGCGCATTCGTGGCAAACCCCCACTCCTGCTCGGCAGAGGTAATCTCTCTCTCTCTCTCTCTCTCTCTCTCTCTCTCTCTCTCTCTCTCTCTCTCTCTCTCTCTCTCTCTCTCTCTCTCTCTCTCTCTCTCTGTAGTTCTCTGTTTGTCTTTCTGTAGGCGAGACATGGTATGCTTTAGAGAAATGTCTATACATTTTGTTGTTTTGTTGGTTGGTTGGTTGGTTGTCTCATGTTCGGTTGGTTGTTTTGTTGTTCATTTCTACATGCACACAGATTGTGCTTCTATTCTTTTGTTTTTTGGATTTTCAAATCAACTGAATCCTCTTCAATAACCTTAATCTGAAAATGCAGTTGCTTCTATTGAACATCTCTTCAGGATATGGCCTAGTTTCATGTATCAAATATTATCTCCATGCCAGACATTCCATCGGGCAAGTTAGCATCACCAAATTCAAACTCCATAAACTCTTTTCGCCACTCAGTCTAAAGAATGTCAAGCATCTAAATTAACACAACACATATGAAATCTAATCTACACCTCAAGCATATGGAATTCTTGTGCTTCACCAACATATGGATAACCCGACCTTATGAGATGGCTTCCAGATTCCAAAGAAGCCTTAATGTTTCTTTATTTCCATCATATCTTCTAACAGAACAGTGAGTGCAGAAAATCCTTATCAACTATGGAGAAAATGATTTTTTGCTAGAACAATTCAATCTGGTTTAAAGCCAAAAAAGGATAGAAGAAAAGAACCAAAAAGAAAGAAAGGAAAGCACGAAAAGATATAATACAGATGCTGGCTTCTTAGAGTAATGGATTACTAAAGCACAAGCGACAGCTAAGTTATATGTAAATTTTAGGATTAAACTTTAATAGTTTAATATGAAAATAGTTCATTTATTTCATGATTATAACATAACCAACAAAACACAAATGCCTTAGAAAGAGAGAAACAATCAATTGGATTAACCAGTAACTTCTGAAGAAATTGGTCAAGACAAGCACAAGGGATGTAAGTTATAAATCTTGAAGTTTAGAAAGTGTTGCTTGGAAATGCAAATTACGCATTTGTCTGTCGCATTCTCTGGATATATGCAAACATAAATGGAAAGAAATTGGGAAATTTTGAGAGTACCTTCTTCAGGACATTCTCATAGCTAGCTTTGCTGACTAAAGAGAAGGCCAAAACAAATACATCGGCTCCTCTGTAACTCAGTGGCCTTAACCTACTGTAATCTTCTTGACTTGTAAAATTAAACATAGACAAGAAAGAAATCAAGGGAAGGCACAATAAATTCAGTAAAAAGTGCAAAAACACACCTAAGTATGGAAACACTGTCTGGAACCATTAAAACAAAGCCAATACCTGCAGTATCCCACAAACCCAAGTTGACAATGCTCCCATCCACAGAAACATTAGCACTGAAGTTGTCAAAAATAGTGGGTACGTAATCCTGCTCGTGAAACAAAAGTATTAGTACAAAAATTGAGAGCTACTGCCAATAAACTGGGTGCCTAATCATGCAAAATGACAAGAAAAAGTGAGGAAAAAGAACAAAAAATATAAACAAATACAATTATAAACAGAAGAAGAAGAAGAAGAAAGAACTCACTTTATGAACTCCAAAAGGAAATAACAAAGCAATCACTCTTGAAATTTACTAAACAATAAATAGAATGGAAATACTTTTCAAAAGAACAGAAGCTCAAAACAAAGACAAAAATAACCAAAAAAATAAGACAAATATAAAAAAAGCAAAGGAGATTAAAAACCCATCAAAAGAATAACACCCACAATAGAAGTGCAAGACCCACAAAAGGAAAATACAAATCAAACAGCTTCTTCTGATATGGGTCTTAGACAAACTTATTGTTGGAAACTTGTTGCTAGTGTAACAAATGAGCATGCAGGTTTTCCGCACTGCTCCATCTCCAAAAGTTACACTTTTAATGAACTTAGATGCACTACATTTGTTCTTGAGTTACATAAACATAGATCCAACCAAAACCTAATCCTATCCTTTACACTAGCATATGATCACCAGAACTATGAAAGGAACAAGAAAACCAGCCACCACAGTTGTTTTTGGAGAAGGGTAATAGTTTTGGATACTAGATAAATACTTCCACTTCCTCCATTCTATTACCTTTAAAAATGTTAATAATAATAAAAAGACAAATTAATTGAGAAAACCAATTGTCCTGTTTCTACAACATATTCTCACAGTCTCGAAGAAAATTAAGAAAGAGAAGTCTTCCGAGTTCCAACCTAGATTCACGTTAACATTTCTTGAAATCATTTGTCTTATGCACAAAATGCCAAACATTGACATTCTTTATTTTTTTGGAAACAGAAACCCTTATATCAAATTGGGTGACTAAGAGAAATAGAAGTGCATGTACACAAACATAACACTTCTGGCTCTACAAACTACTAATATTGGGGTTCAATTCCCATTTAACACAATGAGGCAAGAAGTGTTTTCCCTTAGATCTACTAAGACCTGCACTGCTACATTTAGGGACCATTCATATCAATGTGGTGGGACCTGAGCAGTGGGGGGTATGGACTGGCAATGCTTGTACTAGGCTGTTACTTTCCTACATTCCTCTTACACTAGGACTGGCAATGCTTGTTGATGTCTACGTTTTGGCATCTTCTTGTATACTTTCTTGTCTCTACTATTGAATGATTTTTGCTAATAGTTTATTGTTTGTTTTATGTGTAGATGGAAGGAGATGATAATATGGAATTTTGGAATGCTTTGGATGGGCAAATAACATAGGAAAGCCAACAGAATACTAGAATGGATGTTTTAGATGATTGGATATGTCAAGGAGAGGAAGGACTGCAAACATGTAATGAAGACATCAATTTTACTAATGAAGAAGATATGGATGAGGACATGCTAACTGATATAGTGCCATATGAAGATTTTCTTGAGGATGAAGAAGGTGATGACATGGAAAGATGTGACTCAACTTATGGTTATGTGTCATCAAGTCATGATACATGTAATGAAATATACTTCAATGAAAGCGAGAGTATTATTAAGGAAGGAATGGTGTTTGACAATGTTGGAGACTGTAGGCTTGCCATTCTGTCTTATGTTGTGAAGTTTGCATACAACCTTAAAAATGTTAAGTCTAATCAAAGGCAAGTTATTGTTGAATGTGGATCAGATGAATGTACTTAGAGGTGTCATTGTTCAAGAACAAGTGACTGTGTAACCTTCGAAGTTAAGAAAATTATTGGTCAGCATACTTGTATGAGCAGCAATGCTAACCAGTCAGCATTTGCCAAATGGCTTTCAAAATGGGTACATAATGTTATGAAGCATGATATGCATAAGTCAGTTAACACTTTATTGAAGGAGTTGTAATCAATGCATGGAATAAATTTGAAATATCATAAAGTTTGGCATGCTCTTTATTTGGCATTAAGCAAAATACAAGGATCACATGAGTTTTCCTTCACCATTATACTAAGATACTATCATGCAATCCTTTAGTTTAATCCTAGCAGTATAGCAACATGTCAATTAGAAGGAGAACAACATTGTTTCAAGAGGGTATTTATATCCTTTCATGCTTCAAAGGTGGGACTTGTTGATGTTGTCGACCTTTTCTAAGTTTAGATGGTTGCCACTTAGAAGGAAGGTACAAAAGAACACTTTTAACAGCCATTGGGTTGAATGGGAACAATGGACTTTTTCCTTTTGCTATATCGGTTGTGGAAGCAGAGACTAAGGAAAGTTGGACTTGGTTCCTTTAGCATATTTATGTCATTCTTGGAAATTACTGTAATGAGGTTACTTTTATGTCAGACGGGAAAAAAGGATTAATGGATGCTGTAAGCCATGTTTTTCCCAACTCTGAACATCATTTTTGTGCCAGACATTTATATGTAAACTTCAAGAAGCTCCACCCTGGTATACACTTCAAGCAATTATTCTATCAAGCAGCAAAGGCTACAAAAGAGAAGACTTTATTGATGCTATGAGACAAATTAAGGAAGTGTCAAGTGAGGCATATCAGTGGCTATCCACAATTCCTCCAAGTTGTTGGTCGAGATCACATTTCTAGCCTAATTCAAAGTGTGACATTTTAATTTACAACTTAGCAAAATCTTTTAATGCTCTCATTGCAAGTGTGAGGGAGCTTCTCATAGTGCAGTTGCTTGAACATATTCGGCAAAAAATGATGGTGTTCTTTAATAAGAGGTTGTAAAATGCAGATGGGCTGCAAGATGGTTTGGTGCCATATGTCTTGAAGAAAATACAATGTTTGGTAACACAAGAAAGAAACTGCACACCTTTGAGATCTTCTTATTTTGAATGGGAAGTTACTGAGCATAATTCGTGGTTGACATCATGACATGTAGTAACTCTCAACCAATTTAAATGTACATGTCGTTGATGGGATGTATCTCGCATTCCTTGCATACATGCCCTTATTTGCATAAGGAACCTGAGGTTGAGTGTTGTCGACTATTGTAGTCCTTACTTCCACATTAGTATGTTGAGGAATGCCTATTATACACCTATATAAGGGATACCAAACATTTCAATGTGGCCTGTTATTGATTTACCTCTGCTGCTACCTGCTCATTCTCGTAGACCACCTGGTTGACCCAAAAAGAATAGAACGCGAGGTGAAGACGAATGTAGTGGAAGCAGTCAAGGTAATAGAGGAATTAAAAGTGTACAAGATGTGGTCAATATGGACACAACTGAAGATCATGCAAAGCTCCTTTGCAAGGTATAATCAGTAACTGATAAGCTGCATACGTAGTTACAATTTATCATTATGTTGTAATTATTACTAACAATGTATGTACGAGGATCTGAGACTGCACACCCAATTAGGAGTAGATGATCTATCATCCACAGAGGAGGTGGTGGAAGATTTTCTTCACAGTAAAGGTGAATATGTTTGTTGCTTCTTATCTATTTTTTTTGTTTGTCCTCTATGCCTTCAACATTACGTTAATAAGACTCATTTTGTATTTTTTCTATTCTATGTTGCAGCTGAATGAAGGTTGCAGGAGGTTGTTTATCACATGTAACCCCATGAAGTTATGATGAGGAGATGATTGTAACAAAAGTGCTTATGCAAGTCAATGGGAAATGTATTTGAACAATGTTTTGTAACTATCTTTTTCATGAAAATGAATTAGGAAATAAAAAAAAGTCAAGTTTTCATCTGTTTACATCTTTTGCAGCCATTATGTTTCAATTCACAGATGCTAGAGCTCAAAAAGGACGTGCATATAGCTTAGACTAATGCATTCTGCAGAGATCCTCATAGCAATCCACATGAAGTGAATCCAGTCCATGAGCTTGTACTGAAACAATGCATGAGCCAAGATCTCCAGAAAAACAAATAAAAAGTCAATTCAGTTCATGATAATTTAGTCAAGTATATAGGACTACCTCTAATGTAAGCTGCATATTTCTAAAACTATTGGCCATGGTACACAGCATGAGGAGATTCAAACATTATTGTCTCACTTGTGCAAAAGATATTTTCTTAGTGTGGACTCGTGTTGTTGCAGTTGATTTTGTAGTCACTCCTTAGGCCAAACAAGTCAACTTTGAGTAAGGACTAGTAACAAAGAGCAAAGGGAAGCACATTTGAGAAAGAACTTATGGAATGAAGTAATGGTTTTTGTTAATTCATAGGTGATGATTCTAGCTGGAGATTCTGCTAGCTCCAATCCTTAACTGCACTTAGAAAGTACAAGTTTGATAATCATTTCCAAACTCTCTCTAGCAGCACCTAATTGAAGCTAAAGAGTGAAGGCTCGGCATTAACAAAGAGAGCAAAGCAGTATTAGTTTGAGAAGAGTCAAGCACTGTAGACTATATATGAAACTTGTGTGCATATACAAAAATACTGATACAGATCTGTGTAAGAGTATTATGAAATCAGAGAGGCAAAACTATGTAAGAAATTATGTAGATAGTATAAAAAGATATTCATTGCCAGAAAATAAAAGAAATTCCTCAGTAAATGGGTCTTGTTGGATTTGAACCACCATCCAGCGCTCTACCACATTTGAGCTAAAGACCCAAACACGCTCACACTTAAGGTGAGTGCATTGACTTCATTATAGAAAATGTTCACCACATATCAAAATCCCATTACAACACACTAAAAATATTCATTTAAATGCAAGAGATAAAATATGCAGAAATATGTTGATAATAAGCAGAATCTTTATCACTTGAAGATCAGCCTTCAGTAAATATAGCCTTGGATTCCTCTCCAAATTTTGACGATCCTGCACCTGATGATGAAGATTCCCCTCCTGATGAAGATAATCGCGCTGGATGGTATGTGTTGGTGAAGATAATGAGTGATATTCTTCATACCAAGCAAAGTAGTCACACCTCCTTGCTGGCAATGATAGTAATACTAGCTAGGATTTCTTTCTGACCTTGATTTTTGTGCAATGGGTTCAAATCCACAAGAACATCTTTGCATGTTTGAAGAACTTCCTATAGAATGTATCTTTTACCTGTACATATTTTACTAAAACAGGAGATCAAAGGGGTTACTCAAAAGACAAATGGCAAACATCTGCAATCCGAGATGGTAAACAATATGACATTAATTTATAGAACATAATATATAGTAGAGATGTTTGATGTATAGTAGAGATGCCTAACATAATATACTACAGCCTCTATGGTGTTTGTTGTAACAAAAAATGAAGGTTTATTCTACCTGGCAGTGCAGAAGGAAAGTGGGAGAGCTTCATTCAACATAAACCAAGTATTATCTAAGAGTGCCAGAAATAACCAAGGAAAAGAACACAAACAATGGCAATCCTTTGGTCGACTGTCAAAGGTTACTAACCATTAGAAACTCTATTATCCAAAAAGACAACTATAACATTTAGAAGGTATCTAAGAGTAACAACTAGATCATTAAAAAAAACTGCAAAACCTTTGACAATTCATCATCATCAAGACCTTATCCCAATTTGGGGTCAGTAACCTTTGACAATTATCCACTCCAAAAAATGGAAGCATTAGACTATGAATTTGATGTCTAAATACAATGTTAGATCTGAAAGCATATACACAAAAACATTTTGTTGAAATAAATAACCAAGTTGGATCTTGGCTATAAACAGAAATATGGACACCTAAGATATACTTAACCAAGAATATAGCCAACAATCCTGTGAGGAACGGATTTGATATCATTTTGCAAAGTTTGCCATTAAATAAAAGCAAACACCACATAATGGGCAATAAAAAGGACTCTGTCAAGAGTCAAGATCAATCATCAGAAACAAATTCTAGAAAGAAGTTGCTATCACATGAAGCCAACCACTACACTAGGAAGTCTTCTTTTAAATGGCCTCGCTTTGTCACCACCCTGAAAGTGAATTATAAAACACCTAATACAATTACCCTATTTAAGAGAGATTCCAACATGATTGTCAGACAACTTTCATTTGAGGATACAAACATATCATGTCTTACACAAACCAAAACTAGTGAAACCAGATAAGTAATTACTATGGAAAACTCAGATAAGCAACCTTTACCCATCTTTCTGAGTGCAAAGCCTTAGGGCCCATGAAAGGACAATTGTTAAGAGATCATTGAACCATCAAATTGAACTTTACAAATACAAAACACACTTATTATTTTATACATTAAAAAAAAAAAAAAACAAAACAAAACAAAAAGGAATAATCCAAGCATACGATCATGATTCTTTTCCATATAGCCAAGATATACATTTTGGGAATGTAAATCTATAAGAGCCGTGGATTTGGAATTGCAATTGCATTTTCTGTATTTTGGAAATGTGTACTTGTGTTGATGAGTTGCGATTTCCAAACTTTGACCATTGAATAAGTTGCATTGCTTCAGGTTTGTAGCCTATAAAGTACTTATAAATGCATCCAAAATTGACATATCTATTAAACTAGACTACAGATAAGAGACTGCTCAAATTACAATTTTCATCTTGAACCCAAAGAAAAAATTACCACTTCCACCATTATACTATCAATAGTACTTTGTTATTCCTTTGAACTAGGACACTCATATGCTTATTCAAGCATCCTACAGTTGACCAAAGGAAGAATTATGAAGTCTCTAGGCAATCTTCAATTGCCCAATTTCTGCAACTTCTCAAGAATTAAGGAAATCTATAAATGATAGGAAGCAATTATTATAAGGACAGCAAAAACCATGTAAAGGAAGAAATGTATATGTAGAAACAAACAACAAAACAACCAACCGAACTATGATGATTAGGGTTTTTATAACACATTTTCGTTATTTTTCAAATGCAAACAGCCAAAGATCTTTAAAAATTTTCAATATAATCTTTCTTTTGCACAAGTTTGTCAAAACCTGAGTGTCATCTACACTACAACAATACATTTCAGAGGTTACAAAAACCAATGAGTTTATATTTTACATTTTTCAGGATTCTATCCAATAACAGCTCACAGTCCAACTGTATAAATGCATATATACATACATATCCAAGAAGATAAAATGTAAGTCATATACTTACATTGTCAGCAGTCTCACGTTATTGCTGTCTTAGTACAGAGTTCCATCTAGCTTTAACTGTTATCCTTCAATCATTTGTAAAGAAATTTACAATGCTCAGTAGGCGTTTGAGCATCTACTTTGGCAATATATAGAAAACCAAATATAATTGGATATCCAAGCCATTTATAATCCGTTCTAAGGAACAATATACAATCATATCATATTAACCTTACAATAATACTCATATCACATACATCTCAATTCATTTTCAAGTAATCTCATATCATAACATTTCATCATATATCAACTCGCGATATAGACATTTATGTCACTAGATAAGCAAAATTCATGCCAAGTCAAATCAAAACCATTCATAATCATTTGTACCATGATAGTATAACACAATCTCAACAATGTACAACATCAATACATGTAAAATCATAGGACATCCATGTAAAGGATGGTTCATGCCGTTAGTATACACAAATTAGTGATAAAATAATTGAATCACTTCTTGATTCAATATCAGGCAAATCTATGCCATGTCAATAGAGCATATCAGCTCATCACAGGCAAATCCATGCCAAATATACATCTGAGCATATCAACTCACTATCTGCCAATCCATGCCAACAACCAAATTACAAATCAAATCATGCATATAAAAACAATCTCACCATTCATCTCAACCTAACCAATGACCATACCGTGAGCACCTAAAAGTCTACCAGTGCCACATGCACCCGCCCTCATAGACCGTCCTCTTAGGCTGCCCTGATCTGCAACCCACAAGTACAAATCGTGAATCAAACTTCGATTACATGTAAGGAGATAAAAACGAGATGAAATATAAATCATTCATCAAATCATAGTTAGGTATCAAATCAAAATGGGAGATCAAATCCACAAGATGCATAAATGAAATGCAGGTGTTAATAGCTCTAATTAAGAATCTTAGACACTCCACATCTTTGTCATTATCATTCATGTGTCTTAATAACATCTATATATCATTATAATTCACACATCTCAAATCATATCCATATACTAAATTAATCATCTAATATCATCATCATCATCATCAAAGGGATATGCATACCATCTTATTTAATCCATAAAGGATGATACATTCATAACTTACAATCATATTATCTATCAATTCATTAGAATCTATCATAACATGTATTTAACTAAATACATGTTATTTAGTCTTACCAATAATCTGATCATAATCTAAATATATGGATAAATTAAAGATGTCAGAACAACCTGTCTGAAATCATCGTTCCAATCTTCTGAAATCATTAGGCATCATACATAAAGATTGATTAGCCATCAAGATTCACCGATCTCAATCTATTGATCTCAATCTTTATCATGTAAATATGAGAAAATATGTGTTTAACTTCATTAATTTATCTTCATCATATAGATCAATTCATCAAATCTTAAATTGAATGGTTGGATGGCTCCCGATGCCTCATCCAATCTACAGATTATTCAAAATTACTGATTTATATATCTAGATCTTGTAGATCTATGTTTCAAATAATAGATTAGGGTCAAGAAATCTTCAATCTAATAATCCCACCATTGATCTTATGGATCCATAAGGTAATCTAGTCAAATCTCATAGATCAATGATCTAATCAAGTATTTTGATGGCAAATCGTCATTGATATGGTTTTGGACAGTTGGATCGGACCTTGAATTCTCTAATCCATAATTGGTGTGTTGTTTTTTTCATAATTCATTATTGATATGTGATTAGACTCATAAATTACATGGATCTACCTTCTGATCGTGTTTTTAACAGTTAGATACTGAAATCTCATTTTTTCCCACGCACTACCAAAAAAATTTTAATCAAAATTTTAAGGATCAATTGATTCCTAATTGACAATCTATCTTTACAGATGAAAAGATTAAATATGATTTATCCAAATCACAAAAATTTCAATTTTTCACATTTTTAGGGGTTCATCAAAAAATGTTGCCGTCTCTAGAGAAGATGACCTGATTCCGATCATTGTTGGTGACCCATTTATCAATGGATCTTAAATAAAAAATATATGAGTATTGTAGATTAGGCTCTCACCTATGATCCTCTGAAGATTGATGGTGATCCGATAGCATTTGATGCTGAAAAACGTCAAAAAGGAGGTGTCAGTCACCAGATTTCTAATAGTTGCCAACATCACCTTCTTTGCTCTGATTCTACTTCGTTTCTCATCTAATTTCATTGATTTTTGAGGGTTTTTGTTCATACTTCCTTTCTAAAGAGAATGAATGGTTTGAATCTCTGATCTAAACCTTCACTTGTCACTAAAATGCCCTACAAATTGGACTACCCCAAAATAAATGCCCATCACCTTCTCTTCGCTTGCGTGCTAGGCTTTCCAAGCTGAGTTCTTTCTCTGGCATGGCTAGCTTTTTGTCATGCAGGCACCTCTCTCTCTCTCTCTCTCTCTCTCTCTCTCTCTCTCTCTCTCTCTCTCTCTCTCTCTCTCCCGTCGAGTTTCTCTCACGTGGGTTTGGGAAACAAATGTTAGATCTATTTCAGTTTTTTTTATATTTATTTATTTAAGGGAGGGGTACCAATATCAAATATGGCCCCTCCTTTATGCAAGTAATGCTTTTACTTTATTATATTATTAAATTTACATTTCATTATTTATAATCCCTTATGATGATGTTTCTTGGTCAACAAATCATCATTATTTAGTGAAAGATATGCTTGTGCTTGCATGGACAACTTTGGTTTTCAAATTTTCATGAGTGGGTCTCATAATGTAAAATTACCAAATTACCCTTAATAAGAAAAATCATAACTTATTCGTTCGAGATCCGATTTTAGCAAACTTAGTGTTGTTGGAATCATATTGAAGAGTACATTTGTAACAGCTCGAGGGAGCACACCTTGCAATGATATTGTTCGTGTCAGCAGACTGGGGCCCATATCACCCAGCCCACCCATGGTTTTGTTCTTCCCCCCGTGGGGGAAAAGGCCTCGTTGCAAGGGAAGTCCTCAGCACTCTTATCAACAGCTTAGTAACTTTCCCCCTAGCGATGTGAGACTAACTCTCAATCCCTCACCTTGCCTAGAAGCCTAGCAGCCCTCTTGGCCCGCCCTCATCAGCCAAGGCTTCACAACATTCCAAATATCAAGGTTTAAATACTTGATCTAATGTTTATAAGAAATTTATTTTCTAAAACTCTTAATTTGCTTAAATTAAGACTTAAAAATCAGGGATATTACACTCATATGCTTATTCAAGCATCCTACAGTCAACAAAAGGAAGAATTATGAAGTCTCTAAGTAATCGTCAACTGCCCAATTTCTGCAACTACTCAAGAATTAAGGAAATCTATAAATGATAGGAAGCAATTGTTATAAGGACAGCAAAAACCATGAAAAGGAAGAAACGTATATGTAGAAACAAACCGACCAACAAAACAACAAAACATATAGACATCTCTCTGAAGCATACCATCGAACATGAGACATACACCTATAGAAAGACAAATAGAGAACTACACACACACATTACCTCTGCTGAGCGGGAGTGGGGGGTTTGTTAGGAGTGCGTGAGAAATGGGAGTGGGCAGGTCGGGCGTAGTCTGTCAGTCATGCACTGCTAGGTTTCAAGGGCAACGATCTGTCACTCGTCGTCGTTCATTAATGGTCGTCGATGATCGGTGGAGTCTGCATTCCCGTTATAAGCACACAAGCATAGAGAGACAAATCTATCAATTTGTTTTGTTACTAATGGGCGGAGAGAAGGAATAGCAGGGGGTACGATTGGAATTTTTTTTTAAAAATGCTGGAAAATGCAGCTGAAAATTAGGTGGAGTGGCAAATCTGTAAAGTTTTTGAAAACTTTAGGGCAAATATGCAAAAAGCTGAAAATGTTAGGTTTTTTTGCAAAAATCCCATAAAATAATGGCAAATTTGCAAAAAACCCAATACTCTTTACTCATGCATTAGGCAACTGTCAATCCATCAACCATCCATGAGTTGGATTCAGGATGTATGGACACGATCCATTCCCACATTAGTACACCATTTGTAAGTGGGCCATGGGACATTAGGCCACCTGGTTGTATTGCATTACTTGAGAATGATGGGCCATCCACTGAAAACTTCTTCACCCTTGTGAAAACCCCAATTTCTATGAAATTATTTGGAATTAATTAGAATTTTTATGAAAATCGAGGTGAAATATTATATTCAATATAATATTATTTTTCAGAAAAAGAATCAGTCTTGAAACATAGACATTTAGAATCATACTCAAAAAATAGGTCAAAATTATTGTAAGCACGCTGAAATTTGAGCTTGGGTGAAAAATCCTTATTTTTCTTAATTTTTATGAATTTATATTTACCCATAGGGGTAAAATGGTCATTTTACTTTCGTATGGGGTCCAAAAAAGTTAGGTGAGTTGGGGGACAGCTAGCATAAGGAATATCAATGATGAAGAATAAACGTGATAAGGAATCTTTTTTTATTTTAATAAGAAAAGAATAAAAAATTATTTTTTAAAGAAATAATAGAAAACTTAAATAAAATAATACAAATTAACCCTATAAATAGCCCTCCTATGGGCTGCACGAAATTTTATAGACCCCTAGACTCTCCCACTCTTTCCTTCTCTTTCCCTTTCTTTTTCTCTTTTTTCTTCCTTTTTTTTCTTTTCTTTTCTCTCTCTTCTCTTTCTAGCCGTAGCGGTGGTCCTCACAAGTGCCTGGCACGGGAACCAGCCTATGCCAAGTTGGAAAGCGGGGGAAGCACCTTCCACCTGACACCTTGCTAGATCGAGTTGGCTAGGGTTTTTCCCCAGTCGACCAGATCCTCTGCGATCTCCCCTCTTCGGCATCGAAAACGGCTCAGGAACCCTGCAATCAGGTTCCCTGGACTCTCTTCTCCCTTTCCCCTATCCCTGTTTCTTCTTCGACTCCAGCAAACAACCCCGACAACATAAAAATCACAAAAACCTAGTCGTCCGGCCAAGGCTTCAAAATCCAATGAAAATCTCTCCTCTCTGCTTCAGACTGGATACAAGTAAGTTCTCCCCATTCCCCATGTTTTTTAGGCCAAAAATCAAAGATTCACCGTTGAATCTATTTCACTGGAGACTGGGTCACCGGTGAAACAAATATGGTGAACCCTAGATGGGAACCACCAAGGAACGGCTCAGATGAGAATTATGAGCCGTTGGATGGAATTGTACGATCTCAAAATCCCCAGATCTTGGTTCATAGTAGGATTTCATGAAGATCTTGACATTGATCGGATGGTCCAAATCGGACTGTCTCGTCGAGTCAAAACCCAGAACGCACGGAGCGTAACGCACATGAAGACGCACGCTCTGAGTGCGCCTCCACGCATGCATGCTGTTTGGTGTGTTGTCATGAAAGACGATGACACGTGCCGCTTCCGAGTTACGATGAAGAGCGCCGCCCTGTTTTTTCGTGTCCTCGCCATCCAAATCAAATCTAGATCGTCTATTGTGATCTGAAACTTAAAACTTCAATTAAAAACTCATTTTAACTCCAAATCAAGATCTAAATTTTTTATGAAGATTAGAATATAATGGAAACATAAAATTTAGGTTTTATTCACCATAAAATTCTATAAATTACAAAAAGTGGTACTAATTCCCAAAATTAGTCAAATCTGACATGATCAGTCCTTGGATTTTTTATCTATCAATGATCTAGTGATGAGGGAACATGGAATCGAGAGTTAGATGTGACTGATCTGGGATGAATTAAGAAATTTTACCTTAATGGAAGAGAAATCTTAAAAATGATCATGGATCTACTTGATCTAAGTAATCAAGCATGATCAGACCATAAAAATTAGTTTAAATGATGATATAAAGTTAGGATCATATGAATTGATGAGCCTAATAAGGCTAATTTAGGATAGATTGAGATCTATGCCCTTGATTTTGATAAAATGGCTTAAGATCTTCTTGATCGGTTGGATAAAGAAAGATCAGATCATATGATAAAATGCATCAATGATCTAGTGATGATATCACATTAAGAGAATGTGATAGATCTGAATAAAAGTGAAAGATCAATATCTAAACCCTTAACAGGATGAAAATTGAATAAAAATCAAAATATAATCATTAGATCAAAATGAACAGATATGATATATTCAAATAAGCATGTGAGTTATTATATTCTATTATAAATGTCTTTTATTTGCTTAGTAGATTTAATTGTTAGATTCACTTATTTACGCTTTAATGTTCATGTTATGTAAATTACATGAAAAATACAATTAAATGAAAATAGATATTAATGAACATTAACAATGAATATGGACATGGACTTAATAATAATAGTAAGGGTTATAGTTAGTAGGACAATATAAGGAATATCATTTCCTTGACCTAATTTTGGAGAATAATAAACATCCACGAATGACATTATTTATGTTCATGGACATAAGTTAAAATTAAGTAGAGATAGGACTTAGGGTATACGAGCTCATAGGAACCTTAAAGAAGGTTGAACAAAGGTCACTCTAGCAAATACTGAACATGGTTGTTAAGGGGGTTCTCTATTAGATCCTCGCTCTTCCTTAGTTTCTAGCGACATTTGTGAGGTCTAAATGCCTCCTTACATGAGGATTGAATTAATCACTCTGTGAGCAGCTTTTAACTGGTAAGCCTTAGTCAATTTGAAATAAGGAGGAGTTGTTTGGTGTTAGGAAAGAAATAAAATATCTTCAACCAGTAAGATATTAACTGGTTGAATAATAATAAGATCATAAAAGGATAGTAAATTATCTAATCCTAATAAAAATTCTAATTAAGATAATTAAAGATCAAACAAGATACATAAGGAGATCTTGAATAATAAGAAACATAATATTGTGTTAGTATGTGTGTTTTTGAATTAGTATGAATGTTAGATTTAAATATAGATCAATAAATTAGACCTTGATCAATATGATCCAAGGAAAAAGATCCAAATCATCCTATGTAAGGATGATCAAAAGAACATCTAGGAAGTATAAATGAGTTTAGAAATGATTGTGTGTGTGTGTATGTATATATATATATATATGATTTGACAGATACATGAAGGATATGATGATCAAGATCAATGAGAAGATGAATTGTTGAAAGTAAAGGTAGGTGGAACTTAAGAGTACATTCAATGTAGAAGATACATGTATTTTGTAAATGATCTTATCCTGATAACTAACTCCGCCAATGCTGGTCCCAAGCCTAGATAAAAAAGGAGGGTCTTGCGTCAGGTGCCAGCCGGCAAGGGGGAAGTTGAAGATGATTCTATTATTTCTTTCTTACAAATGAATATGCATTTGTATATTAGTTTGTGAGGAAGAAATGAAAATCATCTTCAGCTTCTTAAAAGATGGCAACCCTTGTGTTAGGTAGCCAGCCGGCAAGGGGGAAGTTGAAGATGATTCTATTATTTCTTTCTTACAAATAAATATGCATTTGTATATTAGTTTGTGAGGAAGAAATGAAAATCATCTTCAGCTTTTTAAAAACCATGGCAATCCCAACATGACATGAATTGAAAATTAACATTCGCTTAAGTTAGGGCGTTCCCCATAAGCAACGCGCTGCATCGGATCCAGGGTATAGTGAAAAATGGGCAAGGGCTGTTAGAGCGTCCCCTCGGAAGTGACGCGCTGCATCATAACCCAAGTGCAATAAAAAGTGGACATGGGTTCATACTATGGAGGTCAAGAAAGGCGATAATAAATAGGGTATCTCCAAAACATAAGATTCGCATCGTTACATGGAATATAGGAATACTGACAAGTAAGAGTTTGGAGTTGGTAGATACGATGAAACGTAGGAGAGTCAACATCGCTTGTATCCAAGAAACCAAGTGGAAAGGGGCTAAAGCTAGAGAAATAGATGGGTATAAATTATGGTACGTAGGAAAGGAAAATAATAGAAATGGCATAGGAATAATAGTGGATAAGGAATTAAAGGACAAAGTTGTGGACATTAAAAGAATCAGTGATACAATTATAATAATAAAAATGATTCTATGAGAGTAGATTATAAATATTATAAGTGCATATGCACCACAAGTAGGGTTACAAGATATAATTAAGAGACAGTTTTGGGAAGATATGGAGGGAGTCATGAAGAAATTCCCAACACTGAGGGGATATTTATAGGAGCAAACTTAAATGGCCATGTAGGAAAAGATAAGGAAGGATATGATAGAATACGCGGACGGTATGTTATAGGTGAACAAAACGAGATGGGGGCAAATATCCTCAATTTTGCTTTGTCATATAACCTATGCATTGCAAATACACTCTTTAAGAAGAGGGGTGAACACTTAATAACCTTTAAAAGTGGACTTCATAAAAGCCAAATAGACTTTTTTCTACTTAGGAATAATAAACGATCTATATGTAAGGATTGTAAGGTGATACTCGGTGAGAGTTTAACCTCACAACATAGGTTAATGGTTATGGATATTCATATCAAAAGATGAAGTAAAAGAACTGAACTTAATGCACATCCAAAAACTAAGTGGTGGAACTTAAAAGGAGAGAAATAACCTCATTCAAAAATAAGTTGATGGTAAAAGGAAATTGGAACTATGAAACAGAAGTAAATACCATGTAGACTAATATGGCTGAGTCCATTAAGAAAGTGGCAAAAGATATCTTAGGAATATCTAAAGGTAAAAGGCTATTAACAAAGGAAACATGGTGGTGGAATGAAACAGTGCAAAAAGCTATTAAAGAAAAACGAATGCGTTTTAAAGCATGACAGAAGATTAGAAATAATAAAAATTATGAACAATATAAGAATGCTAAAAACATTGCTAAGAGAATAGTAAGTGAGGCTAAACTTAAAGCATATGATGAGCTCTATAATAGACTAGGAACAAGAGAAGGTGAGAAAGATGTGTTTAAACTTGCAAAAGTAAGAGAACAGAAGGGCAAGGACTTATAGCATGTTAGGTGCATTAGAAGCGATGATCAAAGGGTATTAGTCAAAGATGATGAGATCAAGCAAAGGTGGGAAATATATTTTCAAAAATTGTTAAATGACAATGGCCCTGAGAATATAAGGATTGAAAATACTATAAATCTAAATAACATTGGATATTATACATATGAACGTGGGATTAGAATACTTGAAGTAAAAGAGGCCTTGAGAAAGATGAAATCAGGAAAGGCCATGGGGCCTGATGGTATACCAATAGAGGTTTGGAAGCATATGGGAGATATTGGGGTAGTTTGGTTGACCAAGTTGTTTAACAAGATCATAAAATCAAAGAAAATGCCTGATGTGTGGAGGAAAAGCTCTATTGTACCAATCTATAAGAATAAAGGAGACATTCAGAGCTGCACTAATTATCGAGGGATCAAACTTATGAGCCACACCATGAAACTTTTTGAAAGAGTGATTGAGAAGAGGCTACGACATGAAACAAGTGTATCGAAGATTCAGTTTGCCTTCATGCCTGAGAGGTCTACCATGGAAGCTATTTTCTTACTAAGACAATTAATAAAGAAATATAGGGAGAGGAGAAAAGACCTCCACATGGTCTTTATCGACTTAGAGAAAGCTTATGATAGAGTTTCTAGAGAGTTAATATGGAGGGTGTTGGGTGTTAAAGGGGTTTCTCAGGGGTATATAGACATAATTAAATATATGTATGAGGGAGCAGTAATAAATGTTGAGACCACTAGTGGCGTGACTGGTGATTTTCCTGTCATTGTCGGATTGCACCAAGGATCGGGATTGAGTCCATACCTTTTCACATTAGTTATGGATGAGTTAACAAAACATCTGCATGAGGAGATTCCCTGGTGCATGCTATTTGCAGACGATATAGTCCTACTTGATGAGACAAGGGAGTGTGTAAACATAAAACTAGAGTTATGGGGAGAAGCATTAGAATTAGAAGGATTTACAATTAGCCGAACTAAGACATAATATATGGAATGTAATTTTAGCAAGGAGAGTAGGAGGGAACACCAGTCAATATTGATAACCAAGAGGTCCCCATGAGAGACCACTTTCAATACTTAGGATCATTGATCCATGAGAGTGGAGAGATTGAGAGGGAGGTTACCCAGAGGATCCAAGCGGGTTAGAACAAATGAAGATGTACATCGAGTGTTTTATGTGAACGACGGGTGCCACTCAAACTAAAGGAAAAATTCTATAGGATGGCTATAAGGTCGGCCATGCTCTATGGATCAGAGTGTTGGGTAGTTAAGGAACATCATACTCATAAAATGAGTATCGCAGAAATGGGGATGTTGAGATGGATGAGTGGTAACACAAGAAAGGATAGAATTAGAAATGAAAATATTAGAGAAAATTTAGGGATAACACCAATAGGTAACAAGATGAGGGAGATTAGACTTAGATGGTTTGGACATGTCCAAAGGAGACCAACAACAACACCGGTTAGAAGGAGTGAGGCAATACAAGTTGAAGGTTCTAAAAGGGCAAGGGGAAGGCCCAAAAGAACGTGGATAGAAGTGGTGAGGAAAGATTTAAAAACTTTGGGACTAAATGAAGCCATGGTATTTAATAGAGTGGAATGGAGGAATAAGATTCATGTGGCCGACCCCTAATTGGGATAAGGTCTTGATGATGATGATGATCTTATCCTGATAACTATAGATTGATTATAATTGCCTTAGAATTGTTTATGCATCAACAAATGATGTTGAAATAAATATAAAGTGATTGATTAAGTACTTATGAAATTACTTAAGACAACAAATGATGTTGAAATGAATACAAAGTGATTAATTAAGTAATTATGAAATTGCTTAATAGGTAGAATGAGAAGATTTGAACTACATAAGTCGAACTCCCAAATCTTAAGGAAAGAAGTTATAGGCATGTCCTATTATAACCAAACACATAGTTTGTAAGTATTGAAATATTATTTTCCATACAAGCATGGAGGCTTGTGATATTGTTTTAAGAAAGGCTTATGCCTGGGGATGCCAATGCTATAAGAGTTATGAGGGCTTGGTCACCCACTCTCCGAAACTATTTATGATGATGATACAATGCCCAAAGAGAGGCAAAATGTCATGTGGGTCAATTATAGGAAGGTCGCCGCTGTGACAACCATGGTTCTCCCATATGAACATGGATCTGTATTTTCCACCGTAGTATCAGTGGAGTATTGAGCATTTATCCATGCACGCTGTACGGATTGAGACTGCAAGCATGGTATCCTTGACTATTTTGCATTATGATGCAATTGATTATGGCATAATGAGATGCCTTATGATATGGCATAGTGAGATGCCTTATGTTATGATATAGTGAGATGTCTTATGTTATAGAATAGTGGGATGCCTTATGTTATGACATGCTGAGATGCCCGATAAAAGTTATTATCAATGTTATATTAGAGGATAATTCCCAATACAATATGACTAAATATTAACACCTAATGTTAATATTGAAATCAGTTTGGAAATGAGATATTATTATTGATATTGACTATATTCACAATTTTAAATGGTTTTATTTATATGTAGTATATACATATAATTCATATGAAGAGTGATAGATAAAATTGTTATCCAATATATAAATTGATTTATATCATGGATATAAAGAATTGTTGATTTTGAGATATATTGATTATATTTCTTAAATCCCCTACCAAGCATAGCTTGCTAAGATATTGTAAATGTTTGAATGTTTACAATATCTCATATACAGTTAAGGAAAAGCTCAAGACTTGAGGATAATTATCACCGAACTACTGTTCAGGGTATTTACTTTGAGGAAGATTGTATTGATTATTTTAAAATTTGGATTGTAATATTTGGACAATGTATGTAATGACTACCGAGGCTGTATATTTAATAAAAGTATTTCTATTGTTATTCAATGAAATTTTTTATTTTATACAAAAATCTATGTATGATAAGTAATTTGAGTTGGCACTCGAGTTTTTGACAAATCAATTTCAAAGAAAATATGTTTCTACTGTTTATATTTTAAAATTGTTCAAAATCAGGGCCCTACCTTTGCAAATATTTATGAAAATGAATTTTAAAAACCTGGGTCGTCACACCCCTAGTGGTTGTCAGTCCAAGGATTTCACTAAAAAGGCAACCTAGTGGAGGAAGCTCTACCATATGCAAGGTCAGGAGAAGGTGCAAAGCACAAGGGTTAATAGTACATATTTTTACTTTGCATTTTGCAATAGGTTGTTTCTACACCTTGAACCTGTGACTGCAAGATCACATGACGACAACTCTTCCATTGAGCAAGACCCCCCTTCACTTTAGTGAATTTACTAAAACAGCAACCCATGGAATTCACTGTGGTGTTCAATTCCAACTTTACTGATCCTGTTCAAATTCAACCATGGAAAGCCAACAAGTAAAGATTTCAGCTTCAAAGTAGAATCCATGCCTGTTGAAATATAATTTGGCAGAATAAAGGAGTGTATTCCATGCTATAGAATTTGATTCCATCTTAATTAACTGCCCCAACTCCGCCAATGTCGGTCCCAAGCCCGAATGAAAAAGGAGGAAGGTCTTGCATCAAGTGTCAGCTGACAAGAGAGAAGTTGAAGATGATTTTGTTATTTCATTTTTACAAATGAATATGTATTTGTCTATTAGTTTGTGAGGAAGAAATGAAAATCATCTCCAGCTTCTTAAAATATGCCAACCCTTGCGTCAGGTGCCAACCGGCAAGGGTGAAGTTGAAGATGATTTTGTTGTTTCTTTTCTGATTACAAATGAATATGCATTTGTATATTAGTTTGTAAGGAAGAAATGAAAATCATCTTCAGCTTCTTAAAACTATGGCAACCCTAACATGACATGGATTGAAAACTAACATTCCCTCAAGCTAGGGCATTCCCCCTAAGCGACATGTTGCATCGGATCCTAAGTGCATTGAAAAATATGCAAGGGTTGCTAGGGCGTTCTCCCAGAAGCGACATGCTACATCAGATCCCTGGTGTAGTGAAAAATGAGCAAGGGCTGCTAAAGCGTCCCTTCAAAAGCAACGCACTACATCAGAACCCAAGTGCAGTGAAAAGTGGACATGGGTTCATGCCATGGAGGTCAAGAAAGGCGATAGTAAATAGAATATCTCCAAAGCATAAGATTCGTATCACCACATGGAATATAAGGACATTGACAGGTAAGAGTTTGGAGTTAGTAGACGCGATGAAATGTAGGAGAGTCAACATTGCTTGTATCCAAAAAACCAAGTTGAAATGGGCTAAAGATAAAGAAATAGATGGGTATAAATTATGGTATGTATGAAAGGATAATAACAAAAATGACGTAGGAATAATAGTGGACAAGGAATTAAAGGATAAAGTTGTGGACGTTAAAAGAATCAATGATAGAATTATAATAATCAAACTTGTTCTAAGAAAGCAGATTATAAATATTATAAGTGCATACGCACCATAAGTATGGTTACAAGATATAATTAAGAGACAATTTTGAAAAGATATGGAGAGAGTCATATAAGAAATTTCCAACATTGAGGGGATATTTATAGGAGCAGACTTAAATGGCCATGTAGGAAAAGAAAAAGAAGGATATGATAAAATACCCGGAGGGTATGGTATAGGCGAATGAAATGAGATGGGGGAGAATATCCTCAATTTTACTTTGTCATATAACTTGGCCATTATAAATACACTCTTTAAGAAGAGGGATGAACACTTAATAACCTTTAAAAGTGGGCTTCATAAAAGCCAAATAGACTTTTTTCTACTTAGGAATAATGAATGATCTATGTTTAAGGATTGTAAGGTGATACCTAGTAAGAGTTTAACCTCACAACATAGGTTAATGGTTATGGTTATGGATATCCATATCAAAAGATAGAAGAAATGAAATGAACTTAATAGGTATCCAAAAATTTAGTAGTGGAACTTAAAAGGAGAGAAAATAACCTCATTCACAAATAAGTTAATGGTAGAAGAAAATTGGAACTATGAAACAGAAGTAAATACCATGTGGATTAATATTACTTAGTCCTTTAAGAAAGTGGCAAAAGATGTCTTAAGAGTATCTAAAGGTAAAAGGCAATTAGTAAAGAAAACATGGTGGTGGAGTGAAACAATGCAAAAAGTTATTAAAGAAAAACGGATGTGTTTTAAAGCATAGCAGAAGACTAGAAATAATGAAAATTATGAACAATATAAGAATGCTAAAAAGGTTGCTAAGAGAATAGTAAGGCTAAACTGAAAGCATATGATGAGCTTTATAATAGACTAAGAATAAGAGAAGGTGAGAAAGATGTGTTTAAACTTGCAAAAGTAAGAGAACAAAAGGGTAAGGACTTAGATCATGTTAGGTGCATTAGAAGCGATGATCAAAGGGTATTAGTCAAAGATGATAAGATCAAACAAAGGTGGGAAACATACTTTCAAAAATGGTTAAATGACAATGGCTCTGAAATTATAGGGATTGAAAATACTATAAATCTAAATAACATTAGATATTATAAATATGAACAAGAATTAGAATACCTGAAGTAAAAGAGGCCTTGAAAAAGATGAAATTAGGAAATGCCATGGGGCCCGATGGTATACCAATAGAGGTTTGGAAGCATATGGGAGATATTGGGGTAATTTGGATGACAAAGTTGTTTAATAAGATTATTAAATCAAAGAAAATGCTTGATGAGTGGAGGAAAAGCTCTATTATATCAATTTATAAGAATAAAGGAGACATACAGAGTTGCACTAATTATCGAGGGATCAAACTTATGAACCATACTATGAAACTTTTTGAAAGAGTGATTGAGAAGAGGCTACGACATGAAACAAGTGTATCGGATAATCAATTTGGTTTCATGCCTGACAAGTCCACCATGAAAGCTATTTTCTTGCTAAGACAATTAGCAGAGAAATATAGAGAGAGGAGGAAAGACCTTCACATGGTCTTTATGACTTAGAGAAAGCTTATGATAGAGTCCCTAGAGAGTTAATATGGAGGGTGTTAGGCGATAAAGGGGTTTCGCAAGGGTATATAGACATAATTGAAGATATGTATGAGGGAGCAGTAACAAATATTAAGACCACTAATGGTGAGATTGGTGATTTTTCTGTCACTGTAGGATTGCACTAAGGATCGACATTGAGCCCATACCTTTTTACATTGGTTATAGATGAGTTAACAAAACATTTGCATGAGGAGATTTCCTAGTGCATGCTATTTGTAGATGATATAGTCTTACTTGATAAGACAAGAGAGGGTGTAAACATAAAGCTAGAGTTATAGAGAGAAGCATTAGAATCTAAAGGATTTAAAATTAGCCGAACTAAGACAAAATATATGGAATGCAATTTAGCAAAGAGAAGAGTACGAGTGGAACAACAGTCAAGATTGATAACCAAGAAGTTCACGTAAAAGATCACTTTCGGTACTTAAAATCAATTATTCATGAGAGTGAAGAGATTGAAAGGGAGATTACCCAGAGAATCCAAGCAGGTTGGAACAAATGGAGATGTGCATCTGGAGTTTTGTGTGATCGGCAGGTGCCACTCAAACTAAAAGAAAAATTATATAGGATGGTCATAAGGCCGGTCATGCTCTATGGATCTGAGCATTGAGCAGTTAAGGACCATCATGCTCATAGAATGAGCGTCGTAAAAATGAAGATGTTGAAATGGATGAGTGGTAAGACAAGAAATTATAGAATTAGAAATAAAAATATTAGAAGAAATTTAGGAGTAGCACCAATAGATAACAAGATGAGGGAGATTAGACTTAGATGGTTTGGACATGTTCAAAGGAGACCAACAACGGCACCAATTAGAAGGAGTGAGGCAATACAAGTAGAAGGTTCTAAAAGGGCAAGGGGAAGGCCCAAAAGAACATGGATAGAAATGGTGAGGAAAGATTTAAAAACTTTGGGACTAAATGAAGCTATGGTACTTAATAGAGAGGAATGGAGGAAGAAGATTTATGTGGCCAACCCCTAATTGGGGTAAGGTCTTGATGATGATAATGATGATTGATTAACTGCCCCTAAAACAAGAGCTTCAGCCTTGTGTTGCTTCACAAGATTGGCCTTAAAAGGACTCGCACTTATTATTACACACTTTTTCTGATTGAACAATAGAGTAGTCATTTGCTATTTGCACTCGAATGTTAAAAGAGAAGGAGAGCCTTGGTGCAATGGTAGAGTTGTTGTCGTGCCACCTTGAAGTCATGGGTTCAAGGCGTGAAAACAGTCTCTTGCAAAATGCAAATTAAGACTGCATACTATGACCTTTGTGGTCTGCCCTTTCCCTGGACCCTGCATATGCGGGAGCTTCGTGCAGCAGGGCTGTCCTTTTACTCCATTGTTAAAAGCTGTTAAAATCTAAACAAAAAGTGTGTTTAACAAATGCATAATGCCATCGTCAAAATACTAGAGCATATGCCAATGTAATCATCTACTTTATTGGCTTCAAATGTGATGTCTAAAAGTGCACCAGTATAAATAATTTCCTCAATTTTACAAGCTATCTTGCAAGAACCTTACCATTTAACTGTGGCATGAAGCATGTGAGAGGATTCTATGAGGGATGGGTAATTTGTAATATGAAGACAAACTACCCCAACCAGATTGCAGTCTGAGTCACTCTTGTTTCTTGCCTCCTATTCAACAAGGAACTACTGCCCCTAGTATTCCCATTTGTTAGCGAGCTTCCGTAATGGATAATGGACGAGCTGCACTGCCAGTCGGCATGGTTTTGCTAGTGACAGGGTAGTTCTGTTCTGCTGCCACTATCCAGTCCTTCAAAGACGAGGTGTTGTAAATAGCAGAATGGCATTGCTGCCGCAATCAACTGAAACTTTGATTTCTTTTATGGTAAAGTTTTTGAGATGGCAATTATTGATGGAGAGCATTGTATAAAATTATTGTCGTGTAATCTTAAGATGGTTCAAAACGTAAAAACAGCCTCTTGCACTTTGCAAGGTAAGGCTGCACACAAAAACTTCGTGCACCCAAGTTGCCTATTAATTATTGAAGTCTATGGTGCAGAGCATATTGTGGTGGACGATAGGTACCTTTTTGTTTTTTTCTAATAGCAATTTAAAACTCCAAATATACATGTCGATGCCATCGGCCCCAACTTATAAATGACACTTTTACAACCACCGACACTGGTGGATATTTCTTAGTTTAATGCATGGCAACTAGTGATTCTCTAATGGCCTTTAACATGTCATGGACTTGGATCCATGGATTTATAACCGGGTGATACTTATAAGTACGTACTTGTATCTATCATTTTTATTCCCATGGTCCCATGTGACTTTGAGATTAGGGGTTCAAGGCACAGAATCAGCCTTTTGCAAAATGCAAGGTAAGCACTTGTGTGGTCCACCTCTTCGCCAAACCCAACATAGGCGGGAGCTTCGTGCACCAAGGCTGCCCTTTTATTCCCATCCTTTCACCAGACTCAAAGATCAAACATAAAGAGAGAAGAACAAAATCATAACCTGGGTAGACAAAAAGGGTGACAAAAATCTTGTTTCCTTGAAATGCTAGGTGTTCAGAGATTTTACTGCCAAAGGACTAGTAGTACTGACTTGAAGAAGATACAACGGAAGAGTCAAGAGCTAAGCTTTGTGCCTGACATATATTTGTATATACTTCACCAGAGTTCTGAGCTGTTGAAGGTGATTACAAGGCTATAAATCTTGATATTTAGCCGGAATTCTTGGACCCAAGACTGGAAAGAAAAAAAAAAACAGCCCCTTAACTCAAGAGTAGGGGGAATTCAGAATTACTAGGATCTACTCTTTCCCAGCAATGCCAGCTTCCAAACTAAGGAAGAACAGTTCAAAAGAAAAAAGGGGAAAAGAACCAAGTACAGGGGGATATAGAAATGAAGGAACAGAAATACAATGACTAGAAGGAAGAAGATTAAAGCGAAGCAGATGGACCGGCAACAGGAACCAAAATACAAACTGAGCTGAACACATCAAATTAAAGCCGAAAGCCCATCTAAAGAATTCAATTCCAAGAAAGATCTTCTCATAACTAGCAAAGAGTACAAGAGAGGTGCTATGAACCAATCAGTGAATCTAAAACTAAAACAACCCAACTGGAGAGAATGTAATTACAAGCAAGATCTTACCAAGACTGAATAAAATACACAAATAACTGATAAAAATCAAATGCGGGATCCAAACTAAAACAATCCAATTGAAGAATGCAATCACAAACGAGATCATCCAAAAACTAGCTAAGTAAATATTAAAAAATTGTTAGAAACAAGATCTCCAGAAAACTAGAACAAAGTGCAAAAAAATTGCCAGGAAGAGCGAATGCAGAATGCAGAAGACCCAATAACAAACGACATCTGCAGTGTAACTAGTAAAATTTTCAATTACTGGAATCAAATTATGAATGTCAACTAGAACACCATCCAAGTAAATTCAACCAACAAGAGATAATATAAAAAGAAAATTGAAAAATACAAGTGGACGGTAAAAATCAATCTTTTCTGCCTCGTTAACCTGCAAATAACAGATTCATCCTAACCCATCTCAATTCTCTCAAGGTTGCTGCTGTGCATCCATATATCCAGCATCGACAAGCACTTTCTCCCTCTTAGCCAGCTCAATGTCTTCATCAACCATCATCTTAACCAACTGCTCAAATCCAACTCTGGGCTTCCACCCCAAAACCCTCCTCGCCTTACTCGAATCTCCCTTCAAATTATCGACTTCAGCAGGCCTAAAATACCTCTTGTCAATCACAACATGATCCTTCCACTTCAACCCAACATACCCAAATGCCACTTCCAAGAAGTCCTCCACGGTATGCGAATCCTCCGTCGCCACCACGTAATCATCCGGCTTTTCCTGCTGCAACATCAACCACATCGCCTCCACATAATCCCCGGCGAATCCCCAATCTCTAGAAGCCTGTAAATTCCCCAAAAACAACTTACTCTGCAACCCAATTTTGATCCTTCCAACAGCCCTAGTAATCTTCCTAGTAACGAAGTTCTCCCCTCTTCGCGGGCTTTCATGATTGAACAAAATCCCATTACAAGCGAAAATCCCATACGCTTCTCTGTAATTAACAGTGTACCAGTGCGCAGCACATTTTGAAGCGGCGTATGGAGATCTGGGGTGGAAGGGGGAAGATTCAGATTGCGGGGGCGGGGTAGATCCGTACATTTCGGACGATCCTGCTTGGTAGTAGCGGATGTCAGACCTGCCAGTGGCGGCAATGTGGGATCGGACGGCTTCGAGGAGACGGAGGGCTCCAGTGGCAACTACATCGGCGGTGTAATCTGGGATCTCGAATGAGACGGCGACGTGGGATTGAGCGGCCAGATTGTAGATCTCGTCGGGGAGAAGGGAATCGATCCAACGTCGGAGAGAGGAAGCATCGGTCAGATCGGCGTAGTGGAGTTTCATCTTGGCTTTGCCGGCATTGTGCGGGTCGATGTAGATGTGGTTGAGACGATGGGTGTTGAAGTTTGACGATCGCCGGATCAGGCCATGAACTTCATAACCCTTCTGCAGCAGAAATTCAGTGAGATAGGAGCCATCTTGGCCGGTAATCCCTGTGATTAAGGCGATTTTCCGGGCCCCAGATGAAGGAGATGGTGGCATCAGGGCGGTTTCTCCGTTGGGGGTGGAACTGTCTTGGTTGTTATTCTCTGATGAGGCCATTTCTTCTTCCTCTTCTTCTTCCTGTGTGTGGTCTCTGGCTTGACTGGGGCTTCCTTATAATGGGTTTGGGAAGGGAAGAACGAGAAATGGTGGTGGGAAATGCGATCTTGAAAGAGAAAATGGGGAAATTTAATGAATTACAGCAAGGAGGGAAGGAGAAATGGGGAGGAAAATGTCAAGTCTGGTGTTGTGCGCTGTTTTCCCATAAATTGTGCAAGGAAAACACGGGTTCACAAGATGGTGTCTGCGCATGCATACAGGTGGGGCAAGTTGCAATCTGAACCGTTGGTTATGTACATATAGTACCTCCAAAATCTGCTCCGTTGGATGACGCTGACTCTGAGATTGGAAGATATTCTTTCTGAACTTCTAGGCCCTCCATTATAAACTAGAGTAATTAAAGGTTGGGATCATCCAGTGGACAGGGTTTTAGCGCGTGGACCATTACAATATGCGGCTTGGATCAGCAAATTTTCATGTACCCATGGAGGTTTGCTTGGAGAGATCCAAAGTAAAAATATTATGCCCACAATCCTTTATGCGGTTCTGCTTTGAGCTTTTTGGGCTGTAGATGAACAACAATATGATCAAAACCCTCGGTTGCTCGGATTGCCTAATTTTCAGCTGCTCGATATCCAAATAGAGAAATCAGATGAACATGTAGGATATTTATAAGAGTATATTTAAATAGTCATGTAGGAAAAGATAAAGAAGGATATGATAGAATACATAGAGGGTATGGTATAGGTAAACGAAATGAGATGGGGGAGAATATCCTCAATTTTGCTTTGTCATATAACCCATTCATTGCAAATACACTCTTTAAGAAGAGGGATAAACACTTAATAACCTTTAAAATCAGATGAACGATCTATATGCAAGGATTGTAAGGTGATACCTAGTGAGATTTTAACCTCACAACATAGGTTAATGGTTGTAGATATCCATATTAAAAGATTGAGTAAAAGAACTAAACTTAATACACATCCAAAAACTCATCATCATCATCAAGACCTTATCCCAATTAGGGGTCGGCCACATGAATCTTATTTCTCCATTCCACTCTATTAAATATCATGGTTTCATTTAGTCCCAAAGTTTTTAAGTCTTTCCTCACCACTTCTATCCACGTTCTTTTGGGCCTTCCCTTTGCCCTTTTAGAACCTTCAACTTGTATTGCCTCACTCCTTCTAACTGGTGCCATTGTTGGTCTCCTTTGAATATATCCAAACCATCTAAGTCTAATCTCCCTCATCTTGTTACCTATTTGTGTTATCCCTAAATTTTCTCTAATATTTTCATTTCTAATTCTATCATTTCTTGTCTTACCACTCATCCATCTCAACATCTTCATTTCTGCGACACTCATCCTATAAGCATGATGTTTCTTAACTGCCCAACACTCTGATCCATAGAGCATGGCCGGCCTTATCGCTATCCTATAGAATTTTTCCTTTAGTTTGAGTGGCACCTGCCGATCACATAAAACACCCGATGCACATATTCATTTGTTCCAACCCGCTTGGATTCTCTAGGTAACCTCCCTCTCAATCTCTCCACTATTATGGATCAATGATCCTAAGTATCGAAAGTGGTCTCTCATGGGAACCTCTTGGTTATCAATCTTGACTGGTGTTCCACTCTTACTCTCCTTGCTAAAATTACATTCCATATATTCTGTCTTATTAAATCCTTCAGATTCTAATGCTTCTCTCCATAACTCTAGCTTTATGTTTACACCCTCCATTGTCTCATTAAGTAAGACTATATCATCTGCAAATAGCATGCACCAGGGGATCTCCTCATGCAAATGTTTTGTTAACTCGTCCATAACTAATGTGAAGAGGTATGGATTCAATGCTGATCCTTGGTGTAATCTTACAGTGACAAGAAAATCACTAGTCATGCCACTAGTGGTCTTAACATTTGTTACCGCTCTCTCATACATATATTTAATTATGTCTATATACCCCTAAGAAACCCCCTTACCACCCAACACCCTCCATATTAACTCTCTAGGGACTCTACCATAAGCTTTCTCTAAATCAATAAAGACCATATGTAGGTCTTTCCTCCTCTCCCTATATTTCTTTATTAATTGTCTTAGCAAGAAAATAGCTTCCATGGTAGACTTCCTAGGCATGAAACCAAATTGATTGTCCGATACACTTGTTTCATGTCATAGCCTCTTCTCAATCACTCTTTCAAAAAGTTTCATGGTGTGGCTCATAAGTTTGATCCCGCGATAATTAGTGCAGCTCTGAATGTCTCATTTATTCTTATAGATTGGTACAATAAAGCTTTTCCTCCACTCATCAGGCATTTTCTTTGATTTTATGATCTTGTTAAACAACTTAGTCAATCAAACTACCCCAATATCTCCCTGTAACACCCCAGATTTTCAAGACATTTTTTTTTTATTTTATAATATGGCATTTTAATTAAGAGCATTTGGGATCCCATAAGAAAAGATTTTATTCAACATTTTACTAAACCTATCTTTAAAACTCCAGGTGTTAGTTTTCCTTTCTCAAAATGACGTACATGTAATGTAAACATAAATAAATAATCCGCGTATAAATCAACGTCAAATAAATAGGCGCCTTTATTTTAAATCAAATAAACGTCCAAAAGATAATAATAATATGGCCCAAGGTCTATCCATCATAACATCCCATATAAATGTCCAACATATGTCCAAAGATCTAAATCACATCCCAATATAAAATATGCAGTCCATAATAAAAATCCAAATGATAATCCTATTTAATGACTCACATCACTGTCTAATACTATAGAAAAATGGTCTTCGGCTCTCTCACGGCTTCTCAACAGCCTTGCCTTTCCCGTTATCGCGCTCGAGATCTAAGGCATTGCAAAACAAAGCAATGCCTCAAAGAAGCTATCGCTTGTGTAGGTACATAGACAATTAATGTAATAAATGCAAGAAATAATGAACAATACTGATGAAAAATCTAACATTTATGAAGATAGTGATATCATAATGCCATGTTCAATAAATGCCAATTTATTCCATATGCTAAAACATGAAATTCACGGAGTTAAAACATGACATGAATCAATAAAATGGAGCATACAACAAGAATAAGGGCACCCTAAGGTAATGGGTCCCACCACATCGCACTAACATCCCTGATCAGGAGTACACATAGTCAACCTCTAAGTGTCGTCACACCCAGGCATACCATCCATAACCATGCTCATCATACATGCACATATAATAAGAATATGGGTCATCATGCTGCAGTGGCAACCCTCCATGGGTATCAACCACCGCTGCTCCCCGTCGACACCATAACAGGAGACTTAGCGTCTGTCCCCATGGAAAGGCTCAGACCGGTAGTGTGGACTATCCATGTTACCAAACCCCTACCGAATGCCATCTATGGGCAGGTGTCTATCATATCACAAACTCATCACATCATAATCTCGGAAGGTGGGTGGCCTACTCCTATCCCTCCTAAAGATGACGCCCACCGGACGAGAGCACCCGTCATCAAATATAAAACACGGAAATCATATGTATATGCTAAAACTCAAGAGCACTTATAGCTTGCAATCCCCAAGACATGCCCCTCATCCTGGGGTTAGCTTTATAAAAGGACCAAATTTAATAAGCCTCTATTCTCATTTCCATGTAAATCCATGTATTTTCTATATATATAATAAGAAATAAAACTCTAATTAAGCATAACTAATTAACATCATACTTGTAAAAGCATTTTAAATAAGTTTATTCAGTAAAAGATTTCAATTTGGAATAACCATCCTGTACGCAATGTCGCATGAAATCCACGGTAAATAATAATTGCATTTTAAAACACAATCACACATGATGCTATGTTTAAACATGGTTCAAATATCAAGGCAAAACATTAGTTGTCGTCACCTACCTCAGTGTGAGACCACTAGCTTGCTAATAACTCCCTTTAACGGGTATATTCACGTGCACCTGTACATGTCACATCACTATTTTAATATTTTTCTAAAGAAAAAGTGGTCATTTCTAAGTTTTTAAGTTAAAACTAGGTCCACGTCGTCAATACGGTCACAACGCCTCTTTCGGATCCTGATTTGGACCTCTCTAGCTCCCAAAAATCAAGTTTTAGTGAAAACTACGCTAAAATAGGGCTTGTCGGACCACCATAAGGTGGTTTAAACCGGCGGCGCCTCTTTTCCGCCGGTTTACACCGGCGTACACTGGCGCACGAAGACGCAGACGCCGCATGGGACGCGCGGCGTGCTTCTTCGGCAACGCGCGTGCGTCACGGTCGCCAGGACGCGCAGCGTCCCGGCCCCACAGCGCCCGCCAACCGCGGTCCATCCGCACGCACGCGTGCGACGCCGACGTCATCCCCTATGCGTCCCGCTGTGCGTCCTGGCGTCAGCGCCAGGGCGCCGACGCCGTTGACAACGCCGGAGAAGACCGGATTCCGGTCGCCTCCGGCGAAGCTACAGAGCTCCGTTTTGCGTGATTTTTGCGCTATTTTCTTCAGAATTCTCTCTAGAATCCATTTATGCCCTCCTTTTGCACTAATTTTTCCAAAAACCCATGGTTTTTAAATGATTTTTCCCAAGTTCCTAAAAACATCCCTATGTACTGGTTTTTGGGTTTTCTGGAGAAATCCACCGTTGGATCACTCCAAAATTTAAAGGGTATGCTCTTGGATCTCTTGTGCACTAGTTGGACGGTGCGATTTCCAAACGGAATAGGTTTGGTCCGTGAAATCACGCTCCAACAGTAGCGTGCCTAAAGTTCTTAAAAATCTGATTTTTTCCTAATTTTTAAACGTTTTCTAATTATTTTCTCTATTTAATAAATACTAAAAAAACATAGGTTTGAGGCTTACCTTGCACCTGGCCAGAGTTGCTTGTGTTGCCGGGGCTCCACTCGCCGGAAAATCTAAGTTTTGCAGGGCTAGGGTTTTGCGTAGCATTCAGGGAAAAGTGAGCGTTTTGGCTCCTAGAGGAGCATAGATATAGGGTTTTAGAGTCTTGGGGAAGAGAAACTCTTCCCCACACGTCTCTTCCCACGTCTCTTCGGCGATTTCGCCGGACTGGTAGAGACGTGTGTAGACAGGGGTGCCGTTATCAATTTGGACCCCTGTGTAACACGTTTCTGTCAAAAGACCAATTTGCCCTTACAACTTTGACGGCTCATAACTCCCTCGTTTGAGCTCCGTTTTTCGCGTTCTTGGTGGCGTTGGATTCGTATCGATGAGCACTTTCTAATTATTATGTTTTCAGGAAAAAATTTCATCCATAAATTTTTATTTTAATTTATTTAGTAATTTCCTATTTTATCTTAAAAATTAATGATATTACACTCCCATATGCTTCCAAACCTCTATTGGTATACCATCAGGCCCCATGGCCTTTCCTGATTTCATCTTTCTCAATGCCTCTTTTACTTCAAGTATTCTAATCCTACGTTCATATGTATAATATCCAGTGTTATTTAGATTTATAGTATTTTCAATCCCTATATTCTCAGGGCCATTGTCATTTAACAATTTTTGAAAGTATATTTCCCACCTTTGTTTGATCTCATCATCTTTGACTAATACCCTTTGATCATCGCTTCTAATGCACCTAACATGCTATAAGTCCTTACCCTTCTATTCTCTTACTTTTGCAAGTTTAAACACATCTTTCTCACCTTCTCTTGTTCCTAGTCTATTATAGAACTCATCATATGCTTTAAGTTTAGCCTCGCTTACTATTCTCTTAGTAACGTTTTTAGCATTCTTATATTGTTTATAGTTTTCATTATTTCTAATCTTCTGTCATGCTTTAAAACAAATTCGTTTTACTTTAATAGCTTTTTGCACTATTTCATTCCACAACCATATTTCCTTTGTTAATAGCCTTTTACCTTTAGATACTCCTAAGACATCTTTTGCCACTTTCTTAATAGACTCAGCCATATTAGTTGTCTTGGAACTATGAAATAGAAGTAAATACCATGTGGACTAATATAGCTGAGTCCATTAAGAAAGTGGCAAAAGATGTCTTAGGAGTATCTAAAGGTAAAAGGCTATTAGCAAAAGAAACATGGTGGTAGAGTGAAACAATGCAAAAAGTTATTAAAGAAAAATGGATGCGTTTTAAAGCTTGGCAGAATATTAGAAATAATGAAAACTATGAACAATATAAGGATGCTAAAAACGCTGCTAAGAGAATAGTAAATGAGGCTAAACTTAAAGCATATGATGAGCTCTATAATAAATTGGGAAAAAGAGAAGGAGAGAGATGTATTTAAACTTGCAAAAGTAAGAGAACAGAAGGGTAAGGACTTAGATCATGTTTGGTGTATTAGAAGCGATGATCAAAGGGTATTAGTCAAAGAAGATGAGATCAAACAAAGGTGGGAAACATACTTTGAAAAATTATTAAATGACAATGGCTCTGAAAATATAGGAATTGAAAATAATATAAATCTAAATAACATTGGATATTATAGATATGAACGTAGGATTAGAATACTTGAAGTAAAAGAGTCCTTGAAAAGATGAAATCAGGAAAGGCCATGGGGCCTGATGGTGTACCAATAGAGGTTTGGAAGCATATGGGAGATATTGGGGTAGTTTGGTTGGCCAAGTTATTTAACAATATTATAAAATCAAAGAAAATGCCTGATGAGTGGAGGACAAGCTCTATTGTACCAATCTATAAGAATAAAGGTGACATTCAGAGCTGCACTAATTATCGAGGGATCAAACTTATGAGCCACACCATGAAACTTTTTGAAAGAGTGATTGAGAAGAGGCTATGACATGAAACAAGTGTATCGGACAATCAATTTGGTTTCATGCCTAGGAGGTCTACCATGGAAGCTATTTTCTTGCTAAGACAATTAATAAAGAAATATAGGGAGAGGAGGAAAGACCTACATTTGGTCTTTATCGATTTAGAGAAAGCTTATGGTAGAGTCCCTAGAGAGTTAATATGGAGGGTGTTGGGTGGTAAGGGGGTTTCTTATGGGTATATAGACATAATTAAATATATGTATGAGAGAGCGGTAACAAATGTTAAGACCACTAGTGGCGTGACTAGTGATTTTCCTGTCACTGTAAGATTGCACCAAGGATCGGCATTGAATCCATACCTCTTCACATTAGTTATGGACAAGTTAACAAAACATTTGCATGAGGAGATCCCCTGGTGCATACTATTTGCAGATGATATAGTCTTACTTAATGAGACAATGGAGGGTGTAAACATAAAGCTAGAGTTATGGTGAGAAGCATTAGAATCTAAAGAATTTAAAATTAGCCAACCTAAGACAGAATAGATGGAATGTAATTTTAGCAAAGAGAGTGGGAGTGGAACACCAGTCAAGATTGATAACTAAGAAGTCCCTGTGAAAGACCTCTTTCGGTACTTAGGATCATTGATCCATGAGAGTGGAGAGATTGAGAGGGAGGTTATCCAGAGAATCCAAGCGGGTTGGAACAAATGGAGATGTGCATCTGGAGTTTTATGTGATCAACGAGTGCCACTCAAACAAAAAGGAAAATTCTATAGGATGGCTATAAGGCTGGCCATGCTCTATAGATCAGAGTGTTGGCCAGTTAAGGAACATGATACCCATAGGATGAGCGTCACATAAATGAGGATGTTGAGATGGATGAGTAGTAAGACAAGAAAAGATAGAATTAGAAATGAAAATATTAGAGGAAATTTAAAGGTAGCACCAATAGGTAATAAGATGAGGGAGATTATACTTAGATGGTTTGGACATGTCCAAAGGAGACCAACAACGGCACCAGTTCGAAGGAGTGAGGCAATACAAGTAGAAGGCTCTAAAAGGGCAAGGGGAAGGCCCAAAAGAACGTGGATAGAAGTGGTGAGGAAATACTTAAAAACTTTGGAACTAAATGAAACCATGGTATTTAATAGAGTGGAATGGAGGAATAAGATTCATGTGGCCGACCCCTAGTTGGGATAAGGTCTTGATGATGATGATGATGATGAGATGAACGGCCGCACAAGCCTAACTGTATTATGAAAAGTGGGATAAGCTTAAATTTGCACTAAGTTGAAGCCACAACAAGTGGGGAAATCTCTCTTTGTTGTTTGTTGGCTCCATTTATTTGTTTAGCACAATCCGGTTTGTATTTTCTCATTTCATCTCTATGATAGGGCTGCGTACTATAGACCCTTGTAGTTCGCCCCTTCTCTGTGCACCAAGGCTGCCCTTTTTATCTCTACAGTAGTTGGCTGACCAAAACTTACTAAGCTTACTGTAGAAATCTAAAGTGCAACTGGAATTCATCATTTGGCAATCTAATATTTATGTTCATGCCTTAAAATCTCATGCATTAGACAGTCTCAACAAAAGAAAATTTAAAATTAAAATTAAAATAAAAGGCAGCCCCTCTGCAAGAAGCTCCTACCTATGTGTAATAACCCCAATTTTTAACCCTAAATTAGTAATAAAATAAGATAAATTAATTAAAAAATTATGCATAGAATTTGGTTCTAAAATCACTAAAACTAGAAAGTACACGTCATTATGAATTGAACGGTATAAAGAACGTCAAAAACGAAGTTCGGATGAGTATGATATGACCATTTTAAGTGTAAGGGTAAATTGGCAAATTGTCATGAACGTTAATTAAAGGGATTCGTTTTGATAACGGCATCCCTTTCCACTTCCATTAGAGTTCTAATGGAGGAAGGCACTGATCTACCTTCCATTCAAAAAAATCGGCACTTAGACTATAAAATACAAGTTCCCACTTCTATTCGCACACCAAACAACCAGAGGAGAACCCTCATTTTCCCCTGTGCACGCCTCGAAAACGAGTTGAAGTTTGCACGCACTAGAGGGCACTGATCTCCCATCTCCGGCTCTAATCAGGTAAGTTACATACTTTAACTTGTTATTTATCTTGTTTTCCAACTTTCCCCTCACAGATCTGGGCTAGATCGGATCAAAATGGCCATTGGATGGCCTATGGATTCAAAATCGTGGAACATGGTTAGACCCATGTTAAGGACACATCAAATGAGAAATCTAAGCCGTTCATTGTGATCTTTGGACCCAAAAACCCTAGAAAAGGTGAAAATAGATAATAATAAAAATCAGAGCTTTTGGGGCTCTGATTAATCCAAAACAAGGTGGACGGCTTGGGTTCATCGTCCCAGATGGGACAGTGAGCCCAAGACGCCCACCGGGATGCACAGACGGGGGCGCGCGCATGCGGGTGCTCCATCACACGTGTGCGCATGGCATGGGCTCGCGGGATGCTCTTGCATGTTGTCCCGGACGTCCGGAACGCACTGGGTGTCCTGGGCGCGCAGTGCGCTGGTGTAAGCCGGTGCAAACTGCACCGCCTGTGTAAGTCGGTGCACGCATAACTACCCCTATAAATTAATATAATTTATGAAGTCTTTTCACAAAAAACTTGATTTTGGGAGCTACAGAGGTCCAAATCACGAGCGGAAACATCCGTTGCGACCATATTGACGACGTGGACTTAGATTTAGCTTGAAAACCTATATTTGGCTACTTTTAGATTAGTTAAATTATAAAATATTAATTAGTAACTTAGAACCGGCTGATCATAGGGTACACAAGCCTCAAGACTTGAACAATGAGATAAAGTATAATAATAAATAGGGGTTCTAAGGGGCATATTAGCGTGACTACTCTAGAAATTGATCTAGACCATTGGTCTGGACCAGATATTAGGAAATTATTGATCTAAGGATGATCTGACCGTCAAATTAAGGTATAAATGTTAGATACACATAAGAACGAATAGATGAACATGAGATGAGACTAAATTAAGAACCAAATCATAATTAGAGATCTTAGAGGATGATCCAATGGTTGGATTATTATAGATTCCTTTATGATGAAATAAATAACATAAAATAGTATTGTAGTACTGACAGGTTGTTGGGTGTTTTCCGCAAGTGCACGGCTGTTGTAGTCTAGGTAGTGCAAGTCCGGGTCGAATTCCTCGGAGACTCAACTTAAATATGGAGTTTACACAAATTTCAATTAATAAAAATAAAAATAATAGAAATAAACTAACAATAAAAGAAAATTGAACTTTATTCAACTATTGCAATGTTCATAATTATTTATTCCAAAGAAAACAGAAAATAAAACCAAAAGGAGTCCTAAATAAGCTTGTCTTTGGATTGCACTGTCCCTAAATAGTCAGAATAAGGATAAAGTAAAAATCAGATTAGTCAGGGACACATATGTAATTTAAGTGAGGATACAGTTAAAATTAAAGACAAAGGACCCAGATGGAATTACATTGAGGATACGTTGGGAATTTTTGAGATCTGTTAAGGGCAGAAACATAATTTTAGGGGTTCTGATTTTAAACGAAAAATCGAAAAAACTTTTGAGAAAATTAAGATGGGGGATACTGTTTACGAACAGTACCCCGCTACTTATCGTAAACAGTAACCGAAGTTACTGTTCATGAACAGTGCGAGGAAATCGAACGGGGAAGAAGAAAAGAAAAAGAAGGAGGGAGAGAAAAAAGGTGAGGAGAAAAAGGAGAGGAAAGATGAGGGAAACAAGGAAAAACTCGGAGAAAGGGGAGAAGGGAAAAAGGAAGAAAGAGGGAAATATGGGCCACCCAAGCCGGAGAAGGAGGCCGGGGAAAGAAGGAAAACCCAGATCGGGTTTCCTTCTCCAAGCCGGCTGGTGTGGAATACGATGATCCCAAGCAGCCTGGGCAGAGGGTAGCGATGACGCCTATGTTGGTGGCTGGTGATGGGTCTTCCTTCAGGTGGCCTGCTTGTTGGTGAAGAGGTGAATAGAGAGAGCTTAGATGGGGTTTTGGCGTGATGGAACCAGGGCCAGTGATGGTGAACAAAGGAGGGGGAAAACGACGCCCGGTGCTGGATGGTGATGGAGAAGCCGGTGATGAGGGAGGCCGGGGAAAGAAGGAAAACCCAGATCAGGTTTCCTTCTCCCAGCTGGCTGGTAGGGGCGGTAGGAAGAAAAGAAGAAACGAGAGAGAGAGAGAGAGAGAGAGAGAGAGAGAGAGAGAGAGAGAGAGAGAGAGAGAGAGAGAGGAATTCGGGAAAATACTTGTTGGAGAGGAGAAAATGGTGAGAGCCTGGGGGTGATTTCCGATGATGGGTATTGGCCTGATGGGAAAAGAGGAGTAGCAGAGTGGGGGTAGAATGAGAGAAAGTAGGAGAGGAAAATACGGGATCTAGGAGTTCTGGGCTGCGCCCAAGTTGCTCAGGCGAGTTGAGGTGGAGAAGACTAGGCAGAGATGAAGAAGGAACTAGCCAATGGGGTTGGAATGGTGAGAGGTCTGTGCGGTGACTGGGGAACGGTTGAGACAGAGCAACAGAGAGGAGAAAAAGTGGGTGAGAGGGAAGGTAGCCGTGGGAAAGAAAATAGAAAAGGAGATGCAGGTGCGGCGGGGTTCTAGGTGACGGTAAAAAAAGGTGACGAAGGCAGGCTATGTGGAGAAGAAGATGGTGCTCGGGATAGTGGAGAAGGGAAGTGAAAATAGGGAGAGCAGGAGAGGGAGGTGGTGGAGAGAGAGTGGGGAACGGAAGAGACGGAGAGGAAAAATCCTTCCGTCTCTCTCCGTGCAAGGGGCCGAAGTAGATGGAGAAGAGGGGAGCCCCTGAGAAAAAAGTCTGTCGGGCTGAACTGCTTGCTCCTCTCCTCGAAGGAAGCAAAGCCAGCCTGAATATATTATTTTATTATAAAATATGCAGCTTGCCTATGCTTTGCCCATGCCTTGCCCATGCCTTTCCTGCCTACCATGTGATGATGTCATATGCATCATTGGTCAGCTTTGCCCAAATTTGTGGCACGGGACCCATTAAGCAAATCTGAAGCGTCCAATGTATTCTGGCTTACCTGTAAAAGTAAAATATAAAATTAAAATTATTTTATATGAATAATTAGTTATAATAATCATCCGATTGTTAACTTTTCAAATTAACGATTGGATAATTGATTATAGCTAAAATTGATTTAAAATCACAAAATTACCTATTTAAATTATATAATAAAATGGTAATCTAAGGTTATTTTTGGCAAAATTAAGGACTCAACACAGGTACATCTGAACGTACATGATAAGGGGATTATATGATTGAGTTGGGTGATCTCACGTTGAGGTAGGTGACGACATTTAATGTTTCGTTTTGATTTTAAAACCTTGTATTATCATAACATCATGATTGATTGTGATTAAATTGCACTTAATATTAATCAATGACTTTGTGAGATTTAGAGTTTTATGTTATGATTGCTATTTGATTTCAATCATGTATTGAATGGATTATGACCGATGGTTTCATGAGATTGAAATTATCTACTTATGCACAATTAAAAAATTATCTTTTCTTATTGCATCACTTAAATTAATGAGTTTCCATGAGAAAGGAAAGTGAAGGCTTGGTGGCTGGTCTTTTTAGAGGCTAACCCCGGGATGAGGGACGTGCCTTGGGGATTGCTAACGACAAGTGCTCCTGATTTTTGACATACATGATTTTGTGTTTTGAGTTTTATGACGGGTGCTCTCACCCGATGGATGTCATGCTAGGAGGGAGAGGGCCGACCACCCACCTTCCGAGATTTGTGATGTGATATGATAGACACCTGCCTGTAGATAGCTTTTGGTAGGGGTCGGTAACATGGATAGTCCACACTACCAGTTCGGGCCTTTCCATGGGGACGAACGCTAAGTCTCCTGTTATGGTGTCGACGGAGAGCGGCGGTGGTTGAGACCCTCGAGGGTTGCCACTGCGGCATGACTATCCATACTCTTATTTTGTATGCTTGCATTATGAGCATGGAGATGTGATGGCATACCTGGGTATGACGACACTCAGAGGTTTGATATGAGTACTCATGATCTGTAATGCAAGTGTATGAGACACTTGTGCGACCCACGTACCTTGGGGGTACCCTGTTATAATTGTATGCTCATTTACATTATATCATATTATGTTTTAAATTCATGAGATGCATGTTTTATCATATATGATGTTTTGAGATTTTATTAGCATTGCTTAAAATAATTATATTTTTGTAGAAAATTGCTTTACTCAATGTAACAATATGATTATTCTATTTTGTTTCATTTATATACATTAAATGTCTATGTACCTACGAAGCATTGCTTGCTAAGGAATTACGTTATTGTTGCAATGCCTCAGATATTAAAGAAAGACAGGAGATAAGAAGAGTTAGAAGAATAGTGATCGAGAAGTCTCATTGGGAGGTATGTTCTGGTTTCACAGACTGTGTATGTGTGTGTGTGTGTGTGTGTGTTGTTCGACTTGATTATACTGTTATGGGAATGGGGCTGATGACTGGATGAGTCCTGAAATAATAAATCTATTTTAAACATGTTTACTTGGAAAAAAAAAATCTCGTTTTGCGTCAATGGTTGACCTCGGGATTTTTCAAAAAATAAAATTTGATTGAAATTATTTTTCGCTGTTTTAGTTTTTATAAAATTGGGGCCCCACCTTTCAAAAAGTTTTATAAAAAAAAAAAAAAAGGAATTGAAAAACCCAGGCCGTCACACTATGCGGGGTCCAGAGAAGGGGCGAAAAACAAAGGCTTATATTAGGTAGCCTTACCTTGCATTTTGCAAGAGGCTGATTCCACACCTTGAACCTGTGACCTCAAGGTCACATGACGACAACTTTTACCATTGCGCCAAGGCTCCCCTTCCACAATCTCAACAAAAGAAAAAATAAAAATAAAAATGAAGCCCGATGCACAAAGTTCCTGCATATGCAGGGTGCAAGAAAGGGGCAGACTAATACGCAAGCCTTACCTTGCATTTGAAATAGGCTGTTTCCACACCTCGAGCCCATGACCTTCAGGTTATACGATGACAACTCAACCATTGCACTAAGACTCTCATTCTATTCATTAGACAATATTAACCCTCTGAAAGGGAGCTCAAGTTAGATAAATGACAGCTAAATATAATCTTTTGAGAAATTTGACCTGCCGGTTTCTCAAGTAAAATACAAAGAATTTGATCAAACTTCAGTCTCAAGTGAATCGACCTGTTAGGACTCTTTTCAAAGAAGCACAGTGGGCAGTCTCCATATCACCAGCAACAAATGGCTTTACAGATGATCGAAGCGTTTCTGGTCCCTCGACAGAAATTCTCTTGCACAAAGCATCGCAGTTGTTAATTACTTCCGTAAGTCTTCCTTTCAGCTCGCCGACCTCCACTTGTAATGGCTGGACTGCAAGTTTTCACAATATAACCTTGGGATTACATGAACTAGAACAGTTAAAGATCAGTTTGTCATTGATCTCTTACTATCTAACAATAACTTAAAAAATGTTGATTAGAAGGCTGCAGCTACCAAGAAATCTGAGCACTTTGAATTTTGCTTTCTAAAGCAAGAAAACCTTCCGCTGGAAAGCAAAGTATCATAGCAAGGAGGATACTGTTTGCACGCCTTTGTGTTCACGTCAGAACAACCAATGCTCTTATTATAATCAATTTTCTAAAATTTGCAATTGTGCTGCATTTGTTTGGAAAGCTGTGGAGGACCAGATAAAGAAAACAGGGATGCATATGCTCTAATTGTTTTATGCATGATGGAGCCAACTTTTAGTGAACAAGTGAAAGGAATCCAATAATTATAGACCATTCTAAACAATAATGAACAATAGGTAAATGCAAGTAGCAAATGATAATTTAGTAAGTGTCATTCAAAATAACAAAAATAATAATAATAATAATTTGGAGAACTTTTATAGTTCAAATAATTATTTTAGGAAGCAAATGTCAAAATTGGAGCTTGTAAAGTTGATGGGTGCAATACCATCTGAAAGATGCTGTGCAGTTGTCCTCATTGTTGAAACTGAGTAATTAAAACGCTGAAGAAGTTTAACAGCCAAAGCATCTGCAACTTCTATTTTGTTTTCTATCTCCTCCTGCAACATTTGGAGAAAAGCTAGTAAGAAAGCACAGGTTGATGACTAACAATGTATGACTCACTACAATGGGAGTGGCAACATATCAGAATATCCCCAAGTGTTCTTGAGGTATGAAGCCTCTTGAACATTAAAAGATCAGCATCTTAGAATCAAGCGAGGTTGGTCAGGCCTCAAGAATTTGGGACAGGCACAAAACTAATCTATCACGCAAACAAATATAAGGAAATTTGCCCAGCTACTGCAAGGGCATAAGAATAGAAAGACAGATAACAAAAAGAGGAAATACCTCTTGGGACTCAGAAAATTGTTATGATGGACACTGATGACCCTCATTTTCATTTTACTGAATGAATTTTGTAAGACCAAAATAAGGTAGACAGCAGTCTATCTTTGATCCAGTAACTGCTACCTCCTACACACTGTCCAAAATTTCAGTACAGAATTTCATTTAGTCAACATATACCATTTAATTCCTTCATTTTCTTGCAAAAGGCTTGACCTACACGCATGCGATCCTCCAGGCTTCTTAGCATTAATTCTCTAGTCCATGGATTCAGTTTAAGGCATCTTAGACCACTGTTTGAATCATGATTCCATCTGTATACTGTCCTTTTTCTCATAAGAATTAATGACTTGTCTATCCTTCAAACATGTGAAGATGTGGGGAGAAGTACCTGCTTCTGGCTAATTATTTTGGCCTTCTCTTCTTGCCAATCACGGTACATTGAGAAGAGCTCCAATAGAACCTTTGGATTTATAGTACCTATAACAACCAGACAAAAGAATTTAATCATGGAAATCTCAAAATGTCCATGTTTTCTTTTAGTATTTAAAAGTGAAGATCTTGTAGATAGAAAGGGAAGGAAGCATAAGTCCGTATAATTATATTGGTCGTAAGCTCAAAATAGCAAGAAAATTGCAATCAATTAAATATAAAACTATTCTTTTGAAATGCAAAACAAACTGACTTTTGCAGGCATGAAATACATGTAAATCAATTAAATAATTTTAAAGTTTTGAAGGTGACGTATGAGTAAGGCATCCGAATGTGTTTGAGAAATGTTAGCTTGCACATGGGAAGATGCACTTTAGAAAGTTCTGCAAGCAGAAGTTGGAGATTCAGGCGCCTTTCAGAAAAACTTCTATAATTGCACCATCAATGAGATGTAATATGTGACATTTTATTACCTTTCCTATTATGCTGCAGATCCATCTATAAATCTCACACATCAAATTTTACTTTCTGAAGGAAAACAATCCCTTCAAGCACCTCATGGAATTTAATCAGCTTGTCGAGTCTGTATTACCATGCAAAATTTATTTGCACTGTGCAAAATTAATAAATCTTGTGCAAGTGGGGGAAAAGTTTTGCAAGGTTTGGAGCAGATAATTACGGAAAAGTTTCTTCGAAGTTTCACTTTCTAGACTTTCTCCGATTGTTGATACATCTACTTCTCTGATCCCATATTGACAATTCAGCCTCTGAAAATCTCAGCTCTCAATATTGGTCACTTTTCATGTTCTTTTCTCTCAATGGACATGAAAACAGACCTTGCAAGTCAATCTTGTATCCAGGAGTTGACCCCAAGCTCAACCACTTTTATCCATGTAGCAATCCACCCAGAAGCAATTTTTTTATTTATTTTGACGGACCCATAAGCAACATTAGTTTAAGAAAGCACCACTTCAACTCCTAATAAAGAGATCTATTTCCAGCTACAGATTCTGTCTGTTGAATAAGTATGAAACGTCTCAGAAGGTGGTCAAAGAGCCCTAATAATGTTAAACAGAATCCAATTTGCTTCCCTCCTAAAGAAAAAAAGAATTCTCCTCATACAAAGCTGAAATACATGAAGAATCTATATCCAAATTCAAGGACAGGATCAGTTCCATTGCTGTCATTTTCATATAATTTGCCCATTGATGCTTCTTTCCCGCCTCAACAGTCTGGCTACTTTAAATGTCCACCATAAGGGGTGCCCATAAACAAGAGCAAGGAATATGAGGTGATGTGTTAAATTCACAACTTTGGAGACTGAATAAAGAATGATGAGATGCACTTTTTGTTTAAGCACCTATTCCATGAAAGACCAGCAACTGAAGCAAAAAGACATTGAAGAAGACAACACACAGAAGCCTTTTGTTGTTGGCAATGCAAGAGCTTTATTTTTCAGAGAGAGAGAGGAGAAGGGAGGGAGGAGCAGGGAAGAGGAGGCAGCCGCCTTTAACCTTCCCCAGCTCCCTCGATGACATTGCATGGAAAAGGCGTCTTGACATGTAATTCTTGCAAGGCAACTTGCATCCATCATGTTCCTCGTATAATCATGTTGTGAACTACTTTCTTTCTCTGTTTAGCTTAGATGAAAAAGGACGATTCCCTCTAGGTTGAACCCGATATGATAATCAGATCAATAGGATCAAATTCCTATTAAGATGGTTCAACTGCTAAGTGTTAATGTCTAAACTAGTGAGAAGGCATGGCTTAGTGTTCCTAGCGGTTCTTTTGTGATCTCCCAAGTCATAACCCCACCGAACAGGTCAACCCCACAAGTAGATGGCTCACAATAACATATAAGGGTTTTTGGCATTATTACACTAAAGGCTGCATTATCATAAGCTGGCATGGGTTAATTATATGGTCCTTTCCCAGCAACTATCGGGCATTGAAATTTATGCAACAGAGAACTTTCCGAGCAAACTACAATGTAGCAGGTAAAAGTGTTTTCCATGAATGACCAAAGGTAAAATGTTTCCAGCATACCCAATTGGGCTGAAGCTTAGCTCTTCAAAACAGAACAGGTTTGATTACTTAAAATCACAACAATCAATCTGAAATATGATCCTAACTTTCCAAAGAAAACAATCAATTCTTAGTTTCTGATGACTCCAATCCGAAGTGACTGACTCAAACAGGGAAATCGATTCAAAGACATAAGTTTTGCAACTTACCTGGGGGGATTCTTGGAATGAAGTTGACATGTTGAACCATACAGCTCCAACAAAATTCAAAGCTTACCACAAGAGAGTTTAAGATGAATTAGGGCAGAACTAGAAAGAGATTCCTTGTTGCACAATGCTTGTTGCCTTAGAAAGTAGTCATAAATATATGAAAACTGCTGAAAACAGGTATCTTGGATACATTTACAACTTCAAAACACTACACCCGAACTCTAATCCTACCCAACTTAGAAGCCTAAGCTACTAACCCTCTAAATCTTCTAAGCAAATCCAGACTCCTAATAATTAGATGACATGAACTCTAAGCAACCTGGAAAACCTTATAAGAACCTCCAGATGACTTCTTAAAGTTAGAAGTTCTTTAGCTCTGAATAGAGATGCTAACACTGAAGTTATCAGCCCTTCATCTGTCTATTATGACCAGCTTGATGATGTAGCATTTACGCCATTTTCTTTCTTCTGATAATAAGCCTTCCAACATTCCTAAACGATCATTCCACTTTTATATTCTTGCTTCCCGTTTGCTGGAGTCAACAATGAAAAATTAAGCAAATTTAGGGTGAGGCTATAAAGGAATATGTGGTTCTGGAGTTCAACCTACTTGATAGTCCTGCGAGAGTGGCAGTTCTAATAGTCGAAATTGACAAAATCTTATATCTTTAGCAAACACAATAATAAATAGAAGTGTAGAGAACCCTTGAATCATATTTATACCCGGAATTGACTTACTATTCAATCCTCTAATTACCCAAAAAAAAATTCCTCGAAATAGTAACCCAAGGCATCTTAAATTGACTTATAATTCATATTTCCTCAGATTCCCAAAGGACCCATGATATTAAACTAGCAGCAAATAGTATTTCACCCACCAAAAATAAAAAAATAAAATAAAAACATTATTACCAACAGAAATAATCGAAAACCGTGGAATCTAACCTGGAGAGGAAGATGAAGCCGGTTTTCTCAGCAGGATATCAGTCAAGCTGTTATCTGACGGAGGGGCTGTCAGAATTGGTGTCGCCTGCCGCAAACAACCAGAAAATCAACCTCAGAACAAGAAGAAGAAGATGATGACGATGATGAAAATTGAATTATTAAGGGTGAAAGGAAACAATAGTAGGATGAAGGAACTCACGATTTTGAGAGACCTGAGTCGTTCTAAGATGGGATCTACGCCATCCGTTCTCTCCGGTACCACGGTGGTTATCTCATCTACGTACTTCATAGAGAGAGAGAGATGCATGAATTGACAGAGAAATAAGAAGAAAACATGGTGGAAGAAAGAGAAAGAGAGATGAAAACGATTTGGGTACCTGTGACCGTGAGTTAGCGAGCGAGGATTCTGCCGAACCCATGTTTCTCACTCCTTCCAATCATCCAATTTCTCTCTCTAAGCGTAGATTTTGTGCACTTGGAGCTCAATTCAAGGTATGCAAATAGCTTCCCAGCTTTTTCTCCTCTTTTGCCCAACTACGAAAGCTTCAATCTTGCGTACTCGGGGATCATGAATAACTAGTTTTGTAGGGTAGTTATGCGGTGTCCGGGCGTGTACATCAGCGTGCCGACCACATAATGAGGATCCGGATAGATCCAGGCGACGGCCCATTGAGGGTGTCTAAGGCCGGTCCCGGTCGTGGGTCACACGATTATTGGTAAAATTATCCGAACTAGATGGGTGATAAAAATGAATATGACCCATTTCAAAGTATCATTATTTATTACTTATGATTTACTTTTCTCGTTTATTGATTTTTATCATTATTTTTTTATGTTATGTTTGCAAATAGTCTCTTTCCAAGCTTATGCATCTTAGTGAGCTAATGGTAGCATCATATGATTAAAAAATGTTATATTAAAAAGGGTAGCCAGGTGCATGAAGCTCCCGCATATGCAAAGTTCGGAGAAGGCATGGATCTCAAGGGTCTATAGTACACAACTTTACCTCGTATTTTTGCAAGAGGCAATTTTCGAGCTTTCAACTAGTAACCTCAAGGTCATACAATGACAACTTTGACCGTTGGGACAAATTTTCTTTTCAATAAAAAAAATAATATATTACATTATGGAAATTGTGAGCAAGTGGCACTACAACTAGTGTCTCGTGTTTTTCTTGGTATGATAAATTAAAGTAAAAGTACAATTAGGATCCCCTTCTTTCAATGATCGAGTCGAAAGCAATCCTTATTGTTTTCTGACTATCTATTTAGAGAATAGCTTCAAGTTTTGTTCGGAAACATTCCAAATTCTGTTCGCAAACATGTTATCATGCGAATGATGAACTCAACACATTTTCTTGAGAATCATAACAGGTAAAATTCACAACCATTATTTTAGCATGGTTTAACATGTAGAAAATTTTGTACAACTTACTAAGTTTATCTTAGAATTTTAATAAAAATATTCATATTTTTTCATTCTAGACTGTCAAAATGGAAACCATGGAAGCCATATATTCTTCCCATTCTTAGCTTTGGAATTGGGATGTTGGAGGTAACCAAAGTGAAGGTAATGCTTTTGCCACTAGTTCTAGTTGAAAACCATTTTTTTTTCACTGCCAATTGTTTCATTAATACATATACATTACTTTATTGTTATTTTCTGTTGAATATGAAAAGATTTTCCACAAGTGATGTGAAAGACACTTTGATTTTATGTTTGTGATTGTTAGAGAGAGAGAGAGAGAGAGAGAGAGAGAGTGTGTGTGTGTGTGTGTGTGTGTGTGTGTGTGTGTGTGTGTGTGTTTGAGTACTTAGGAGAGAAAATATAAAATAATTTTGAGAAGTTATTGAAGAGAAAATATAAGAGAAAATATAATAGACTTTAGTAGTTATTAGAGAAAAAATACGAAAATTTCTTAAAAAAATAGGTGGAGGAATGGCCAAGGAGAATGGACCACTATTGCACTTGCAATTAATCGTAGTATAACTATCAAACTTTAGGTCCTTATTTTAATTATCGCTCCAGAAAGAGATTGTATCTAGTATACTAATTATATAGTAATAGTGTCTTCTTTAATATATATATATATATATATATATATATATATATTACTAGAGGCATAACTTTTATAGTCAGAATCAGAAGTTTCAGATGATTACTTTTTTCTCTAGATCTATTTTTTATCTTACCTTATTCATGATTAGTAATCAAGAACCTCTATCAAGAGGAGAAAAGAGTTATTGCTTTTCAACTAAACAGTTATTGATGAATTGGTAATTCCAATTTGAATCGACTAATCCTGTATATTTCATATTTATAGGAGCACTTTATGAATATGATATTTTTTGGACCTTTCTAATTTCTAGAGTTTTAGCCCCAACAAGTGAAGGGCAGAGAAACTCCCTAGTTATGAGTTGGGTATTGAACAATGGGAATGCTTGGTTACAATTTTGAATCCACTATTACATGTTTGCTCTAGTTTTTTTTGTTTTTGGCACTGAGTTGGAGCTTGATAAATTGATTGTAACTGTACCATCTCTGCCACTTATTGGTCTAAACAAATAACCCTTGAATAGGATCTTCTTTTCCCTCAGGAGCTCCTCAGATAATGGCATTAACGGCTATCAACTCTAGTGATATCAACTCTAGTGAAGGATGACCCTAGAAGCTGCTCCTTTTAGTTATAAAATAGACTGTAAAAAGTTTGACCCTTCATTTTATAACTCATAAAAGCAGTGGTTAAGATCATTCAGTGGGTGAGAAGTTTAGAGTATTAACTAGTTAAGAGGAAGATTTTAAATAATCTGGATCTTAAGGGCCTGGCTTGCTTAGAGTTAGAGTCATTTCATACCATCTAGTCAAGGGAGGAAGACTTTGAATAATTTGGGTCTTCACAAATCATGGCCGGCATAGAGTTACAGTCAGTTACAGCCATTTCATACCATTCAGTCAAGGGCTTGCAAGGAGCATATACCATAGCCCTAGATCACAAATTCAAGGTATGAAAGCCGCCTCTTGCAAAATGCAAAGTAAAGCTATGTACCATTGACCCTTGTAGTCCGCCCCTTCCCCGGACCCTACATACGCAAAAGCTTTGTGCACCGGGACTGCACCCCTCTTTAACTTCTCACTTCAAAAATATCATAATTGTCACCATCAAAGCCTTACTCCAGTTAGGGGTCGCTCACATAAATCTTGTTCCTCCATTCCCCTCTATTAAGTATCAAGTTAAGCCATGTTACATATGCCCAGTGCACAAAAATTTTAGCCGATCTGCATGCTCAAGTCACAGGTTTCTGGTTTTCAGATAAGAAAAGAAGCCGAAGGTTTACAATCATCATCTACACATCAAAAAGTTAGAACCACTAGAGCCATGCCTTCGGGACAAAGGTCTGGATCGCTTATGTAGCGTCACTCCCTTTTATATTAACTTCTGGTAACTTTCATTTCTTGAAGACAGATTGAGCATCCCTGAAACAGGCTCCTTATCCAGTCAGTACTTCAAATAGTAGTATTCCACCGGAGCTAACTTACAATCATAAAGATTTCTTTACATAAAAATGGTGTCGGTTGCAGATGGCCTTGTCCCTCACTGTACCGGCTCCATGATTAATGGTAGGAGAGTGAACTGCAAGATAGTCCCAATTTATTATAATCCAAACTTTGCAAGAGAACCACACATTTAGCAGAAAACCAACGGAATATCACACAGAAAAAACGTCAAGTAACACCATATAGACCCCTCTAGGGGGATACATTCAGATACTATGTTAATGTACAGCAAAATCACCACGCGATTGTCTTCCCTTCTCCTGGAAGTCATACCAGGGATTAACCATATCCCCGGGGGTTAAGGGAAGATCCAGCTCATTCTTAAACAGCCATCCTTCGTGAAGCTTGACATCAGTCTTCTCCAGACAAAGTTGGCAGTATAGTGTTTGCTCCCGTGCTTGGCCAGCTAAAATATCATCACCTCACCCATTTTCTCTCTGCAACAAGAAGAATCAAGGTGTAAGCATTGTAACTCAAATTGCCACCAGTAAAACGCAGTTGAAATTTAACGATTGATCCCTGTTAGAAGGAATGTACGATCGCGGTCACAGGGATAATTATGTTATGTGTACTTGTATTTTGTATGTGTGAGAGCTAGAAATGATTAAAAAGCGCCTTTTCTACGGCATGAAAAATAAAACCTGCAGTACCTTCGAAATGATAAACCTGAGGTTGGTTCTGCGTGGTGAAATTTCAACTTGCCAAACCCAGTTTTATCCACTTTGAAGAGCTAAAAAGATTATCAAGTTTAATTCATTTTTCTGAAAACTAGTGCCTTCGCTAGTTCACATGCCAAATGAATCTAAATGTTTTGCCTTGAGTATTTATTTGTTCAGAAGAGAAAAGATAAACCAATAATGTTGGGTTTATATGACAATATTACAACTTACAAAAAGACCGTTTAAGTAGTCTCGTGTTATTTTTCAGAAATCAGGTAGCTACATTGCCAGTGAAATTTCTAATTGCACGTTCCACATGTATGTAAGAGCTGGAAGACTATGTTACATGATTTTACTTTGCCTTCTTTTCTTTTTCCGAATAGGTGAAGGAAGGCAGTCTGGTCTTGACAATGATGACTGTGCAAATGAAGTCAATGAATTTCTTCTGCAGCTTTAATTGACAAGCTACGGCTAAATCACCTTCTCAAAAACAACTAATTTTCACAAGTTAATTAGCAATCATAATATTCTCTACAGTCACAGTGAATCAACCACTGTATACTGTTTGTATTCACAGGAGACTCGGGTAAAATAAATAACCGAAAGGAAACACAGAATGTAGTGCATAGATAAAGGGTCACTTTAGGAATTACACAGCATAAGTTCCCTACAATTTGCAGTTGCCGTATCTCACCAATGAATAAGACGACAGAAATCAGAAGTTACCAGCATGGGGAGAATGTGTGCCATTGCCTTTGGCATTCTGTTGTGCTTGTGATGTTGATCGCTGAATACGAGGGGAACCCTGCTTTCCATTTGCACCTGGCAAGGAATGCCGCTTCTTGATGTAGATCTCCTTGTCATGCACATCTGGGCTCGATTTGGGAGAGTTGTTTGCATGAGCCTTGGCCCTTGCAGACTCTGTGGCTTGCATGTAACTTGGAAGAGAGTTACTACTCACTCTTGGCTCATGATCAAATGAATTTCGCCTCTTCCCATTTTTAGGTTCCTTAGGCAATTGTTCCATACTATTTCTTGCACCTGAATCATGGCCTTGATTCGATGGAGACTTCTTGCCTGCTGACAGTGATTTCCTCTTAGGTTTGCTGTTATCTGACTTGTTCCTTTTAGCATTCACAGAGACTTGACTTGACGGGGTTCCATGTGACTCAGGAATAGTCATTTGGCTTCTTGGAGATCCTTCTGGCGATGACCTGCATGCTTGTAGCTCTGTTAAAACATCCAATTGGATCTGTGCATCCAATGCACTCTGCTCTGTGGACTGCTGTTGTAACTGTGTAGAGTCCATATCTGCAGCTGAATTTCCATTAGACTCAATCTTGCCTGGCTGAACATCAGAGTATGACGAATTAGGCAGGGAGTCAGAAACAGAGGATTGATTCTTTGCTTCAGCATTTAGATTTCCAGAATTAGATTTATTATCATTGGTGCTGTTAACATCACTAAAGCCTTTGTCTCTGATTTCATGTACCATCTCCACACCATCAGTTTCAGGTCTCTCTGGTGAATCGAGTGTGGAAGAGATTGAAAGTTCAGTTCCACATTCTGAACCCCCTATTTGAATGCTTGGGTCATGAGTAATTGAATCTCCTGTCAAGCTAAGGTCTTTGGTCCTAGTGGCTGAATCAACCTGAGATGAAGGGGAATCCAACCTGGACTCTACTGCAACATCTTGATGTATAGAAATGACTGATCTACCCGAAGTGGCACTTGAACTCAGCTCTTCAAATTTTGACTGGACTGCAGCAAATGCTGGATTACATGCCTTTCTTGACCCAAATGTAGACTTCTTTCCCTCATTCTCAAGTTGTTCAGAGGCCAATCTTTTTGTGGTACGCTTTGATTTCTCTCGGTCAAACTCGGGCTTATAAGAAACAGAATCAGAAGCTGAATCAGATTTCGTTGCTATTTGATCTAAGGAGTCTGGAGCCTCATTGAGAACCTTCCTGGCCTTTGCTGAGGTCTCTTCTGTTTTGGCCAATCCTGGATCATCAAGCTGAGGCGGCTTCCAGTCATCTCCAAATATAGAATTGGAACTTTCACCTGAAATAGCTGTAGGGTGGCCAGCCTGAAAATCAAAATCATCTCCATCATTAGTGATCAACTGCTTTTCACCCTCAAGGGACTTTTCTGTTTCCTTAACATCAGACTTCAGATGTGAAGACTCCAAGAAAATTTCAGACTGAACTTTGGTTTCTATTCCAGAAATCGCCACATTAGTCTTTTCTCCCTGTTCCTGAAAATCCAGATCTAAATGTAGCTTTTGTGGCTGAACATTCACAGCAGGCGCAGACATCCACCTCTCCAACCATTGCCATCCCGAACTGGATTGGGGAGATTCACAGTTGATGTGGATTGGTTTTGTCTTCGTCCTCAATTCCAAAAGCTTATTACCATGGATGTCAACCATCAGTTCCCATTCAGGGAGATCAAGACAAGGCACAAGTAAATGGGATATTGAGAGCCAGCAGAAAGAGAAACTTCGGCCATACCTGACGCATAAATCCATTGGCAAGCAATTTCTTGGTTGAAGAATGCATTCCATTTGCTTCTGTGCCGGAATTTTCCTTTTTCTGCAAGAAAAGAACAATCAGATGTTGGTACAACAGAAGCAAGTCTGCTATTGCCAACGTGAGAATGGACTATACTTCTATTATTATCTACAAACAATAAAAGAAAATTAAGAAATATCTTTATTTTCCTTTTTCTAAGAAGTGTATTATTTATCAAAGTAAATTGTGGAAATTTTAAGAGAAGAAAATTCAATGACTTCACCTTTCTGACTAACAAAACAAAACAGCGTCAGTGAAATTTCTACTCACCACCTGCTCACAACTTCAGCCAAGTGGAGATGAAGACCAGTGTCCTTTGAAGAGAAAAAGGAAGAATGACAAGCAGTGGGAATAAATGGATAAAGAGAAAGGACACACAATAAGCAGCACTGGAAGCAACACTGACTGAACCAGCCAAGTCTTAACAAAAGGTACCTTAGGTTTAAACAGAAGTTGGATTAACACAGGCCAAGCCATAGAAATTCTACTTGCTGCACTCACTAATATATGTCAACCCTGAAGATATCCTACCTCAGCATTTACTTAGGAACTTCCATTTGAGTCAAATAGTTAACAAAAGTTAAGACAAAATCAAAGGATTAGCAGGGGACTCACTCTCTGGTTGCTGCTTTTGATCTTCTCAAGTTTCTCTTGAATAGGTGAACCTTCAAGTGCCTGACGAACACGGTGAGCACGCACCAGTGCCTGCATTTTGACAATGGCTTGAACACAGCGAAGAGTTCCCACAGCTTGTCTCCTGACCAAATGCCCCCGTACAGCAGCTTGCAACTTAACTAAATTCTTAAGCTTGCAGAGTTTTTTCTGAGCCTGGCAAATTTTGAAGAGGAGAAAATCTCAACATAAGAACCCCATGAAATAAGTCTCAGGAATTACAAATTTGTGTTGGAGGATGTACCAAAAATCCCCTGATGGCCGTCTGGATAACAATAATAACAGACTCCTGCATGTTATAATCAGTGCCACTATCATTCTTAATGGCAGGTATGGCATCAGATGCTTTGGACTCTACTGGAGCCACGGGTGCAGGTGGATGTGTCTCTTCTGTATATTGTGGCACAGAGATTTTCTCAGGAATGCTGGAATTGGTCTGCACATGGAGGTCAACAGTAGCATTGGTCTGTGCATGGAAGTCAATAGCAGTAGCTTCCGGGATTTCCTTATTGCCAGCAGATGGTATTTCTGAGATGACAGTATTACTCAGCACTCGATGTCTTGCAGATCTCTTCCTGAAACTCCACCCACGCTTGTCTGTTGAAGCTTTGCTCTGAAACATTAAACAAAGAATGTGTGAAACTTTAATGCAATAAGCGAAAAGAAAGGGAAATTATTTTGTGGCTGAACTAGAAATTGTTGACACGCACAATGGACTTAGCATTCACTACAATGTCCTTAGGAAACAATTTATAATGTTATACAAGTCATCGAGACAAAGTAACAGTCAGAAGCAACTTGAGTTAAAGTACTATGACGGAGAAGCTAAAAGACAAGTATGACATCGCGGCGAAAACATGGAGCAAAGGCACAGGGACTATTTGCCTCCAACTTACCTTTTGTTTTATTTTCTTTCTGAATTGACAATAACTTGACGAAATTGTACAAAAAAGGGTTAAGGGATTGGTTTACATTCAAGTATTTCACGTTCTCTACTTTGCTGCCTTTTCAACTATGATGCATACAGAGACCATTAGCATAAGGATATTGGATACCTGCAGTATTTGCATATCTACAGGATACACCTCAGAAATCTATTTATGATCCATGTATTCCTCAACATAAAAATGATAAAACAATTGGGATATCCACAATCGAGATTCCTTAAGAATAGAATGTTGTCCAAAATCAGAATCCCTCAACACTACCAAAATGGACGGAAATTGAAAAAAAATGTAACAGCAGAAAATTGACCAGACACAACAGCAAGCAGAATAGAAATCAATATTTTCTCATGAACAATACATGGCACCTCAACCTGGTTCTTTCAAATGCCATGAAGCTTTGTTCTGGATAATTATTTGTCTAGTAGATTCTGCAGCCTGTGCATGTACCATTCAGTGCAAAAGCCTGCTATATCTACATAGTTTGCACACAATTGTAGGAAAGTTTATATGCACATTCAATTCTCAAGCAACTGGCGTAAACCTTGTAGTTTACTAACACCAGATTTCTGCTTTCAATACCGGTTTTATTTCTCAGCTGGTGATCCGCACACATGCAAAATAGCCAAGACACCAAGGTTACTCATAAAGTTCAAGTTATTTTTCTTCAATCCAATAAACCAATTAAATTGTGCAGGTGCCACTACCACAGCTTTTAATAACAAAAAAGCCAAAACTACCAAACACCCCCTTCCCTAATTTTTAGGTAAGAATATCGTAAAATAACAAAAAGCCCTCGTTAATGTTTCTTAAATTCAAACCCACAATCCCAAATCAATTCCCTTTTCTGCACCATTCAATTTCACCGAGCACCACCCACCTCTCATCTCTGCATCATCCAGCCCACCACTCCCCTGCTCCATTCAAAATCACAGCCCAAAAGCTACAATCATCCAATACCTTTTCAATGCGTGACCAAAGACTCGCCTGGAAGATGAATGGTTTTATCATTGAGAGCCCCACCAGTACCTACAAGGGAAACTTCCTACTATCCAATTTGATCCAGAGACCATAATGTTTTCTTGGTATGGATCTTTTCTGTTAACTCTGCCTATTTTCTGCATACCATTAGAAGTAGAACTGAAATATATTGGATGGTTATTTAAGATCATTAAACAGAGAAGATTGTTGGGGCATAGCCTATTGAGAAGTTGTCCTAAAGGATGAATGGTTTGGATCAACAACCACATGGGCAAAACAAGTACTTTAGCTGCACTTGTGCCCTAGATATGAACACCCACTGCAACTACAAGAAGAGAGAGAGTTCCAAGGCAAAGAATTTTTCATTATTAAATGCTGAGTGGAAACAGCCTCTTGCAAAATGCATGGTAAGGCTGTGTACTTTAGGCCCATGTGGTCTGCCCCTTCCCCGGACCCCGCATAGGCGGCAGCTTCGTGCACCGGGGCTGCCCTTTAAATGCTGAGTTGAGTCAACGTGCTTTAAGTGTCTATGGGGCTGAAAAACAAGAAACTTAAAGTTATATGTAAGACAGTGTCCAGGCTACTTCTGTTCATGTGAAAATCACCAGCCTATTTCCAGTTTACTACTTTTTCCACAAATACCAATGGGATGTTATTTTCAGCAAGAGAAGAATTTGATATCCGGAGAGAGAAGGATACAAAAGGATTGATTACCAAACAAGTCATAAATGATAATAACTCTAGAAAACACAAAGCGTTTGCCTGACCACTAAATCCACCCTTCTTGCCACCTTCCCTGACCCAGAAATCAAGTTCAAGAAAATTTTGCTCTTCAATATATGACCAAAAGTAAAGTTCAAAGTACAAACATCAATGTCAGTCAGAGAACCGAATGCAGATAGGAAAAGTTGTGACAAGGATATGCAGGGGGACACGAGTACTTAGCCAAGTTGGTTAAGTTGCCTTGCCTCACAACAAGAGGTTGGGGATTCAGGTCACTGATTGCATACTGAAAACCAGGATGAAAAAGGGATATGCATCGGCTGCATCAATGCTATGCATTGAATCAGGTAACATGGAGATGCTGCTCCTCAAGACAGATGTGCACATGTTTTCACCATAATTTCAGTCTGTGTTTTTAAAGAATTTGGCACAATTACTTCAATATAGCAGATTGTTTGAAATTTTTATTTGTTAGATTCTTATTACACCAGCAACCATACCAACAACCTGTATGTTTGCCTGTTTATCCAGTTCTTCTGCCACCATTTGAACTAAAAATGCACAACCAATTTTCTTTACAAGAGAAATATACGAATAACCACCACAATTCAGCTGATACACTTTTTATATATTGGTCGATATAAGAGAGATGTAATTATTCAAGAACCCTGATACTATAAGTCCATGTCATATCAAGCTCTACCTGTACCAACTAGCGTTTTGAACAGCAGCTACAAATGTAGCTCTTCTATCAAACCTAAAAGGAAAACTGATTCTCCTAATAATCCACCAGATGACATTTCAAGAACCTTCACCTACCAAAAGGGCACCATGAAAACCAAATCCATCGACTATAGAACTTCTTCTTTTGGGTCCTTGAGCTCAAAGCAGGTGGTCATGTATTCCATATAATCTTTGACAATAACAACTCAAAAATAAGAACAATCACAGACGATACAAGAGGACATAAATAAGTGAAAGAATTTTTGTTTTTTTACCAAAGAATTAATTACTGAAGAAAAGTTAACCATTCATACATCAAAAATTGTCTCTAGGAGAGGAATATCAAATACTGGAACAACTTCGTTAGCTATTATGCTACAAATCAATGCACATAAATAACTTGCCAACTTGACAGAGTAGGACCAGACAACATATAGGAAAAAGACCTAAAGGTAAAGTAAACAACTGGACTATTCAATTAAGGTAAAATGGACACAAGAAAACAATAAAACCAACCATAACGAAAATGACAACAAAGAGCTACCGAAGCAAAATTAAATATAATAAATGTGAACTGATGGCCTGTCTCTAATTGTACCAAATAGAGGGCAATATACAGCATTTATATAATCATCTCGGATGATTAGTAGGGTTGTTTATGTTATGTGCAGGGATACATCAAAAGCTTGTTAACACACCAAACAAGCCCAAAATAAAATAGTTATTAAATAATTGACTATGAATATACCTCACCAGACACTCAATCTAACATTTGGATTGGAAAGTTTCTGCTAATTTAGTGCCTATTTTCTTATCGGTTGATTTGAAAATGTCTTACTGCACAACAGTTTAGGGAAATGGTAGTGAAAGGCCACAGCTTCACTCACGTCACATTCATAATTCCATCTAGGAGTTATCAATCCAAAGGTCAAGAACAACCTTTGAGAGCAAGAGCGTTAAGGACAATGCATAGACTTCCAGTTGAAAAGCAGCTTGGAAATTCAAAGACATGCCTGCAAGTTTTTTTTCATGAATGAAAAGGGCAGCCCCGGGGCACAAAGCTCCTACGTATGCAGGGTCCAAGGAAGGGGTGAACCACAAGAGTCAATAGTACGTAGCCTTACCTTGCATTTTGCAAGAGGCTGTTTCCACGCCTTGAACCCGTGACCTCAATGTCACATGACAACAACTTTACCGTTGCGCCAAGGCTCCCCTTCTAGGTTTTTTTCCATGAATGAAACCACAAAAAACATATAAAATCGTAACTCTAATATTTATAGAAGAGAAGATTCTTAGTGGTCCAATCCTGCTGCACTAAAGCTTGCTGTTATTTGGATATACATAGAGGTAGCTGATGTGGAAAGGATTAAGAATAGAGATATTCTAAATCTGATAATCTGATGACACTGTCTTCAAGGGTATGCTAGTAGCGTTTTCAACTGGGCATATGGATACTTCGATATCCATATCATAGCACACAAACAGCATTAACTGTTTAATTCTTACCACCTGAGTCCACCCTTGAATTGGAAAGAAGGCCAGCAACAGATCAACCTAAAAACCTAGCATGTCTTAAAAAAAAAAAAAGACTGGACTGTTTAGTAGGTTCCAAGCATTAAATGAACTGCAAAGAGCTTCATATTATGGTTGCCCAAAAAGGTAAACACACTGGTTTGTGAGAACAGTAGGTATAGTTTATCAAGATCAATCATGTCATCGTGATGAAAGTGATGGAACTTACCAACAGACAGCCTGTGAACCTACCCTTACCAAATCTTAATTTGATATGTAAGCAAAGTTTACCCGTTAGAATCTTTCTCTAAAGATTTCTTAAAGAAGGGAAAAAGCGCAAGATACTAATTTATCTTACTATAAATATTATGATATAAGATGGCCATGGAATTTATTTATCACTTCTTACTTATCAATATTCATTTGCTATCTACAAGAGACAGGTAGCCATAGCCGTAGCCGTAGCCATAGTATTATAATGGTGCGTGGTAAATATACACACATGCAAAATATATAGATATTTGTAATACAAACATACACACATACGCATACACAGATGTAAGAAAACAGCATTCGAGATTTGATTATAATATATATATTAACAGTGAATGTACAAATTTACCTAAAACTGCATTCAGTTGCCAGCATTGTCAATATAATATTGATAGCAAGATAGATACTAAAAGAAAATTTATGAGTTAGGTAAGCTAGTGCTGTAAAGATGTTCTTTCAAACAAGATTATAATATAAGAGGAAAGCACCAAGCAAGCAAATATTATATTCTAAATATGGTGGAGTTCAAATATTCAAAGATAGAATCAAACAAAGTGGAGAAACAAAAGGAAGAGCCACGCTGCAAACACACTAATGCATCTCAGGTTAAAGAAAATTTAATCTATACCACATGTAGAGGGAAAGGGATGAAGCTGCGGCCCTCCTTGGAAAAACTCTTCCAAGAGAAAATGAGGTAACATACCTCTAACTGATGAATTAATATTCAAGGGAATTCTATAACTAACTCTGGCTGTGGGATAATACCAACAACCTCAAGTCTCAAAACAATGGACAAAAATAGAAGTTATTAATCTGTCTTACTATATTTTATAGTATGCAAATTCTGAAGAGGTTTTAGTACTTCTTACCTAAGAGGGAAAAAATGAAGAGTTAGCCTCTTAACACAGTAATGTATCTTATAAATGAGGACACAATATCCACTTTCTGTGACATACGTTCAATGAAATAGAAGAGACAAACCCTCCTGGCCGAAATCATTTCTAAAGTACGAAATAACCTACATTTAATTCAGGGGTTCAATTTCGAGATAATGGTAAGCCATCTCCAGCTGCCGGATAGGACCAGCACCCACCCAAATATATCAATGGGCAAACTACGGGTACAGCAGAGTCCAGCTCACTGCTGGCAAAAGGTGGTCCGCCAGCCACCTCATCGATTAACCATGAGCATCTACTCCTCGGATGCTGGATATGGAAGCACATGGCCCATTGATTTACCACGTGCATGTACTCCTCCGACACAGGATACCAAAGCCAATGGTATATATATAATTCACCTAAGAGTACGTAGTTCCATCACTAACGAAGTCCGTAAAAGCAACAGTCAATAAGAGTCAAGAATTGGAGGTTTATATGAGAATTCTATCAGCTCCAATGCCATTTCCTTTATGGATCTGCAATAATTTCAGGTGACATGCAGTAACACTAATCTCCAACTACCGAACAGCATTATACCAGAAACACTGAAGCAAACAAAGATCCATAGCAAACTGCTCCAATCTGGTTAGGCTGATTCAAATTATAATCAATTGAGAAGCCCCATCAAACAGTCAGTTGGAAGAAAATATAATCATCACAATCAACAGATCAGATGGAAAGCGGCAACAAGAATTCAATTGATTCAATAACACAACCAAACCACCTAATAAATCATGCAACAAAGTTCGAATACTCCCGCATTTACAGTTATAACAACACAAATGCAAAATACAACTGATAGAATCAAAAACCTAGATTCAAGGAACAAAACTTGAACTGCGAAAAACTCACTCAAATCCAAACAGAAACCCTTACAAAGCAGACAAAAAATACCTCATTCTGCTCAAGATCGTCGATGTCAGCAGCAGAATCCCCTCCGCAAGTGATGATTTTGAAGCAAGAGTTGGTCGATCGCCCCATTTTTTCTCTCTCCGACGAAGAAAAATGGGGGAAACTGAAATATCGAGACAGTAGCAGCTCTCCGCTCCTTTACCGTTGCTTCAGTGTCTCGGTTCCTCTTACTATGTCCGCCAGTCGGGACATAGGAAATGCCGGACCCTAAATGTTCCTGGAATCTGGCTAAATAATTGCTTGGAGTCCGCCATTTATCACAATTCTCTCTCCGGAGCAGCGAGGGGAGAGAAGAAAAGCTGTCAGATCGGCAAGATTAAGAAATTTTTTCATTTTCTTATCTGGTCGTTACTCACGAGACGCGAGAACTAACTTTCTTCTCGCCATTTTGATTCGTCTATTTCAGCGGCAAATAAAAGTTTTAAGAAATGCTACGGTCGGTCGCGTTTGGGGATATTGGCGGGGCCCTGTGCCGACTAATGTAACCCTTCCGCTTTAAACCATGTCATGAGAGTTAGTGCAGTGAGACAAATCCAGCCCTAAGTAAGATCGCAACATTTGGGGCCCACAGAAGTCAATCCAAGATAGGCGATTTGGTACTCATTTTTGCATGTGATCTTTGTCTTCGTGTGCAGCCAAATTCCGGCGTCTCCATCATTTATCTGGAATGACCTATAGCATGGTGGTCCCACTCTTTTGGTTTATTCATCCGGACAATCTATTGTGTTACACCGGATTATTACTGGCCAAAATTACAAATCCAATTCAACAAATTGCTTGGATTATATCGGATCGTACCGTACATTTATGGAATAATCGTTATACGGAACGATCTTACATAATCCAATAAACCAGCTTATGTGAGCCATCCCAATCAAGGCCCCACATCAGAAAAAATGTTGGACCTATAACATGATCGATGGCAATTAGCGTGTCCCATTGTATTATAATAAGTTTTGTATGATAGGCTTCTTTTTATAGCGTGAGTAGTTTTTTTTTTTTTTTCTTTTCTTTTCTTCTTAGGCTATAAAAGCAAAAGCAAATCGTTCAAACACTCTTAAATCTAAACTCAGACCAAAGGAGAAAGCAATATTTCAAACTTAAGTCGAAGCTTATTCAATAAAATATGTTGAATAATATCACATGATTTGTTGAGACATCAAGCAACAAGGCCAGTTGATCATTGAAATTGTTTTAAATAAAAATTATATATATATAGGAGAGCGGTACTCTCAACAAGAGTTGTAGGTGTAAAGATTATGTGACATTTGATTGGCCGAGAAAAAATTTCTAACAGCTATTTGCTCTCACTTTTTCTATTTTCTACTTTTTCCTAGACAATTAAAATGTCACATGCTCTTTATACATGCATGTAACAATTAAAATTATCGCCGTTCATATATATATACATCGAATTTCTTTGAAAATGAAGGATATATGTGGGATTAGGAGTCCCTTTAGTTTGGGAGAAAATTTCAATTTTCATTTAAATTTAAACTTCATTATCTTTTCTCCTTGACTTTTAGAAACATGACAAATGTTAGTCCCACATTGAAAGTTTGAAGAGGATTCTAACCTTATAATATTTTCTCATTTAATTAAATTATTTTAAGAATACACTCTTAAAATGGTGCACTTCAGTGCAATGCGCTGAGCCTTATGCCTATACATATTAGTGTGAACTTTGCAATTCGCATTGATGCGAGATTTTTAAGTTGGTCTAATCTCTTTTAATTTTGGAAGTGATTTAGCCCAAGCTCACCCGTATGGAAAGTCATTGGGCGAGACATCCTAGTGCTTGCTTGGCTCATCGGGTGAAGTCTAAGATGCCTCGTCATTGCAAAGACAGCCTGTGATGTTTAGGCCCATCTAGCTAATAGGAACCCTCCAAAAGAGTACCAAAATAGGAAAATAAATTGGCTTTCTCATAGCCTCCCTTGGGAACCAAGGAAGGTTACTCACTAACCAAGCATCCCACATCCATCAAAGGGATCCCCTTAGGCCTATTATCATTTGCACTTCTCCTCTCTCCTCACAACTCTCTAGTTTTTAGGTTTTTTAGAGTTTGACTAGCTCGGACATTCTTTATTTTTCACTTTCCTTTGGAGTTTGTCTGATGGCATCGTTCTATTCTTATTCTTTGTCTTAGAATTTACTTGAGAACATCACTCTAATTTGATTTATTTAAGAGTTTGCCCAAAAGCATTACTCTATTTTTTTAAAATTATTATTATAACCCTTACAATTTGCCTAAGAGCATTGCTCTAATTTGATCTATTCTTTATTCTTCTGCTTGTGAAAATCTCTAGTTCTGAAGCTTGTCTGTTTTGGCATCGCTCTATGTTGGGGTTCTAAACTTGTAAACTTCTACTTTTCTTTAAAGGTTCTTCTATTCTGTAGATATCTATAATTCAAGAGTTTGCCCATTTTGGTATCACTCTACTCTTGAGATCTAAACTTGTAAAACCCTTCTTTGAGTTATTAAGGTGATTTAAGAGAGATTTTTTAGACTCTATTTTACGGCATTCGTCTTGAAGACTAAAATATAAACCAACTATGATTGTACAAATCAGTTGAGGAACAAATTAAATATAGCTCAGTTAAATTCTGAAAGATAGAGTTGACATATCCCTTGCACTTATTGGGACGCTTCAACTATCTTCAAGAAATACATTTTAACGCGTGTCGCTGAACTAAGGTTCATCATATGGGGGGTAGATCATGACCCAACAGCAGTGAAGAAGTGTGGTGCGGCTACCATGCATTGGATCTATTGGACCCCACTTCTTGTAACTCTTTGATATTGTTCTGATGATATCTAGGGAACATTGGCACCATATCAACGGTGAATCAAGTAGAACATGAAGATGGAAATTTCTCGTGAGATGATAAGGGGAAGAGAGATTGGGAGAGAAGGAGATGTTAGGGAGGAGAGCTGACCTGGCCCACATGGGGCTTTCATGTGATGCAGGAGAGAGAGAGAGAGAGAGAGAGAGAGAGAGAGAGAGAGAGAGAGAGAGAGAGAGATTTAATGAGTAAAGAAAAGGGTTTGGTTTGAGGAAGCAACGAGGTATGTCTCGGATCAATGGAACAAATAACGTTACTGACTTCCGATCCATATCTACCACCTTCCCCTTTGACATCTCCTTTGGACTCTTCTCCTGCCTGCCAACCCTCTCTCTCTCTCTCTCTGATCGATCATTTTAGGTGATCCACCATTACCACGTGCCATGAGTATGTATCCATGGACGAAGGACTGCTTTTCTGTCAGATTTTTCCAGTTCCATTATTCTCATCGATTAAAAATTGTATGCCGGCTCATAGGCACCGAAAAGGGCAGCCCGCAGTGCATGAAGCTTCTGCAGGGTGACAAACCATTAAGGTTTGCAATACTTAGATTTACTTGTATTTTTGTAAGAGACTATTTTCATGTTTTGAATACGTGATCTCAAGGCCACACAATGACAACTTTACCATTACACTAAAGCTCTCCTTTAGTCACATGCACAATGTCCAAAATCTACTACATATTAAATGATTAATACAGTCAATTATATATATATGTGTGTGTGTGCATATATGTATTTATATTTTTTCCTTGAGATTTCTCTCCCTTTAATGCCCTAAAACTTCATCAAGTCAGCACCCTTGATGTTTCTTCAAAATAGATGAGTTGGTGATTTCTTTTCAAAGAAATCAAGATTGTTTGATAGTGATGTATATGAAAATAGATTATAAAAAAAGGGCAGCCCGGTGCACGAAGCTCCCTCATATGCAGGGTCAAGAAAAGGATAGACCATAACGGGTCTATAGTATGCAGTCTTACCTTACATATTTGCAAGAGGCTATTTTCATGTCACAAACTCGTGACTTCTAGTTCACGCGACAAAAATAGAGAATATTTATTTTAACTCTTCCTCGTCAAAGAGTAAAATGAGTCAATTACCGTTCAAAATATATTCTAAGCACAAATAAGTCCCTATAACCATTAACTTTGATGTTATAAGTAAGATCAATTCAACCACTGCTAATCTAGATCTCAACATATTAAACTTATTCTGCATCAATAATGATTGTAATAAGAAAGCATAAAAAACTAAGCCAATGTCTTAGCAAACGAACTCGTTACGACCCATTTGGATGACGATCACTAGGCTTAAAGATAAATAAGCAATACTTAAATGTGGATGTGGTTTAATGACGATGATTTAGCCTTTTTGAAGGGGAGGCTTGGTGTAATTGTACATGTGACCTTGAGGTCATGGGTTTAAGACGTGAAAACAGCCTATTGCAAAATACAAGATAAGGCTGCATGCTATAGACCTTTGTGGCCCACCTCTTCCCCGGACTCCGCATATGCAAGAGCCTACCCTTTTTACTTAGCCTTTTCGTCAACTAGAGGACACCCAAGCATGCTACTAAATAAAGATCAGACAAGCAAGCAATTCTCCCGGAGCATTTCTCATTGCTTTGTGAAGTAAACGAGGTTTACTTCTTCTAATTCACTTCTAATTCTTCTTCTTTGCAAGGCACGCATAGTCTGAAGTCCCCATCATTTTATCTTCTAACCAGTGTAGATAGTAACAGTGGCATGCATCCTCCCATTAGACTTGGCTATGGTTGAGCAGTCTCCCTCTGCCATTTTCCACAGAGAGCAACCACTGGTCCATCTGCCACCTACCTCTTGGATCCCTTCCGGAGCCCAGCGCTTCCACCATAATGTCATGGTCTGCAGTGGGAGATGTAGGTCCGGGACCATCTGCCAGACGTCCCAGTCACTAGGCGTGGTCTTGATGGCAAAGCTGTGTCCAGATTGGCCCGTGCGAGTTGATGACGAGCCTTTCTCTTTGCTTGGGTCCGCATCACATGTGTAGTGGGCGATGATTAGGAAGAAATGATTTGTTCAGACGAGCAACTCGTACAGGACTTGGTATCGCAGGGAAAGAATGCCCCTTTTCTTGCCATGTTTGCTAAAGATGGCACATTAAAGGAACCCTTCACCTCAAATAAATGGGGGTGTCCTATAAAATGCAGGGGGTCCATTTCTCTCATTCTACTTCAGCTTTTTTTTACTACTCTGTACTAGTAGTGTCTTTGTCAGATAGATATATACATGAGCTATGATTGATTAAAGCATGTAATTATTCATGTGGGTCTACCTTTGCTTTTTCATCAAGGAACACGATAATCGGGTCTGTGAATCTTGTCGGCTATGATTCTTTTGTTGCCTGGTCTCCACTCTTTCAGATGCTCTCAGCCTCTTGATCAATGGGATGGAAAAGACACCATTTTATCCAGAGGCTTGGGATTTTATTGTAGTACAGTGTTGCTGGCAACTTTATCCAACCCAGAGTTGTAGGATCAATATTTAACGCTAAGATTCACATTAGATGTATGTATATACGAGGAGATTTTATGATATATGTTATTTGTAGATGATATAATTTTAATTGATAAGATAAGGGTAGATATAAACACAAAGCTAGAGTTATTAAGAGATGCATTAGAAACTAAAAGATATAAAACTAGCTAAACTAAGATAGAATATATGGAATACTATTTTAACAAAAAGAAGAGTGAGAATGAAGCACTGGTAAAAATTGATAACCAAGAAGTCCTCGTAAAATAAGACTTCAATTCATGAGAACAAAAATATTGGGAGAGATGTTACCCAGAAAATTCCCACGGGCTGGAACAAATAGAGATGTGCCTCTGCAGTTTTGAGTGAAAGATTGGTGACACATGTTCTATGGATCAAAGTGTTGGGCAATCAAGAAATAATATGTACATGGGATGAGCATTGCAGAAATGCAGATGTTTTGAGATGAATGAATGGCAAGATAAGAAATGATAGAATTAGAAATTAAAACATTAAAGGAAACTTACAATTAGTACCAATAAGTAATAAGATGAAAGAGATTAGACTTAAATGGTTTGGAATGAGTAGAATGATACTAGTGATCTTGTTCTTCGATATTGTGAATCCCTTTAGATGGGACCACAATATCATGATCTAATGACGTTACACACTATGCTATGCGAAGAAATTGAATCTCCACCCGACATAGGAACTGGACCCAGTGGGTTGTCAACCTATGATCGCCTAACAGCTCAATCATCCACACCAGTCAGTGGATGACAAGAGAATGTTTAGCACTGGAAGCTTTTCCAGGGGACTGGCTTAGCTAGAATATAACCTCTCTTTTTTCCTAGAAATTAATTATTCATAATTTTGATATCCTTCATATCTGCCCTCAAATGGTTAATAATAATAATTCATCAGAATGACAGAAATGTCATAATTTAGTAACTCCCCACATTTACTATATCAACATGAGTGGGTTAGTAGCATCCTATGCAGAGGGAACCCACATGGCCCAAGGGGGCCATCTTGTTTGGAGGAAAGGTGGAGTGAGCCAGTCATACTATGACAATTGATGCCAACTTGCAACTCTCCAAGTAGACTTTAGATGCAAGCATGAACTGGAAATGTCCTCCCCAGCTTTCCCTACAAAGACATAACTTGCATTTAAAGGCTGGCGAATCACATAAAACAACCCCCAGCGTGCTTTCCTTAACTCTTCTATCTACTCCTGCTCTCCTTGATTTATGTATGGAGGTCTTCTTCACCTGCTTCTTTTGCTAAAGCTACGGTTGTATCTTCACAGGAAATAGATGACTGAAACAACGCTTCTGGGCACCCTTAAAAAGTAGTAAAAGGGCAGTCCCGGTGCATGAAGCTCCCAAGTACACGGGGTTCGGGAAAGGGGTGTAGTCAATAGTATGCAGCCTTATCTTGCATTCTGCAAGAAACTGTTTTCACCCTTTGAACCCATAACCTTAAGGTAGCACGACGATAACTCCACCGTTGCACCAAAGCTCGCCCTTCAAAAGTAGAAAAATGCAGGTAATACACCTCAAGCCTTAGTAAATCAGTTCCAACTCTGTTTAACTAAGGAGCAGTGGCAGCACCACGGACATAAGCGAGGAAGGGCAAAAGTAAATCAAGAGCTGTGTCCAAATTTGCCAACACTTCTTACTAGTCTCCTTTCAGTAACTTACATTTGATCTTCTATCTTTCAAAAACTTAACTTGCCACTACCACTAGCAAATCTATTGGATATTTTTTGTGCTTCAAAACAAAGACTTTTTATCTTAAATTACAAAAGAAGAGACATATTTTGGTAGTCAAAATCAACTACCAAGGTGAAGAGACACCAATAAAAAGTTGCTTGGTGAGAAAATAATTGTCTAAAAATTATATAAAAGGAGTCATTTTTCCATATTTTTCAACATAACATAAAAATAAGCTTTTTAAAACACTTTATTCTGCCAGATTTAAGCCTGTCTAGTGCATAACCCACGAAAGTCTTGAGGTATCCTGAAAGTGGTTTTCCAGTAAATCTTATAAGCAATCTGGGTGGGAGCAAATACACAGGAAAGCTGTATTATATGCACTTAAGCCCGTACTCTATTTCTTCTACTCCATTTCCACTCTATTTATCAAATATTTCCAACGAAATCCCCATGAACCTGTAAGTTTCAAATACCAAGATTAGCTTCAGTTTGAATTCATTAGCAAAGTCCATGCCATTCAACACCATTATTTGTCTGGTGAGGTAGCACAATACTATATCCCAAAATGAACTAGGCCCCTTTTTCATCCATAAGTTCAAGGCCTCTTCAATGGAACTGAACTGATATTTTGATAATCTATCATACCTTCCACATTTTTCAAGTTTAGAGCATTTGAGAATTTAGTGAAGGAGAATCTTGGCACATTGGTAGAGTTGTCGTCGTGTGACCTTGAGGTCACGGGTTCAGTGTGTGAAAACAGCCTCATGCAAAATACAAGATAAGGCTGCATACTATTAACCCTTTTAATCTGCTCCTTCTCCGAATCCTGCATACGCGGAATTTTTGCGCATTGAGACTCCCTTTATGGACGAGTACCATTTAAAATTTGCCAACAAGTTTTACTCTAAAGCATTTGTCCATTGTGGACAGATCCTCAATGCCAAGGCCTCCTGCCTCTTTATGTTGAACATTCTTTTCCTAGACACAAATGTTCAGCCTTTTTATGAAGAGCATGATTCCACATGCAATTTTGTTGTCTCTTTTCACACTTATCATTGAATTTGGGTATTGGTAGGGCACCCAAAGTAGTAATTCTAGAAGTTACAGCCTGAACCAAAGTTACTCTGCCAGAATGGGATAAGATTTGCCTTTTCCCATTCCCCAGACTATAATCAACTTTGTCCACTAAACTTATTGAAAGTTTTCATTGGGTGACTCCTCCAGTAAACAGTGGAATCCTCAAATACTTGTGTCACCCAGCACAAGATTTTCAACACCCAAAGCATGCTCAAAATATTTGCAAAATTTATGGTCCATGTCTTTGCAGAATGCAAGAGAAGATTTATGATAGAAAATTGCCAACCCATATCCCATTTCAATCAGCTGAAAGGTACGTTGTAATGTTCCAGCATTGTCAACTCAAATCAAATCTTATGGTTCAATTCTTTCCTAAAAAGGAGTGAAAGCCCTTGATTGTGACCAACAAGACAGTGACCTCCCATTTCTACCCAATTATTACTTTTTTGTGTTTTTTTTACCCAACATTCATAAAAATCATTCACTGGAAACACTCATGAAAAGCATGCCACTCATCTTTCACATTTTACAGGAAAACAATCATTTATGCTATAAATGCCCAATCTTTAAACGCCTCCATCAAAGGGAAAATCGGTAGCAAACTATCATTATTATTTTTTCCTTGACATTTTATTATTAAGTTAGAAAGATCTCTTTATTTACTCAGAATATTCAGGAAAAACACAAGACAACAGTATTTTCCTCCTTTCAACTTCAACTTTCTCTTCCATTCCTTCTACGTTTATTCTATTATTTGATCGTGTAAGGCTTAAGGTTCTTTGTTCATGCAAATATGGCAAGCTTTTCTTTTGAACAAGTTAGTATAGCCCTAGCAAGTGAGAGTGGGGATTGAAGGTTGACTTATGCCTAGCAAGAGAGTTGAGCACTAGTGATGCACGGGCTTAGCCAAGGTGAAACTACGATCCCATGACAAGTGGTATCAGCAGGTTGATATCAAGAGTCAGTATTAGATTGAAGGTTAGGCGGTTAGAGTTAGAAGTTGTTTGTGAGGATTGTGTGATCCTCGCAATAGCGTTATGTCAAGCGAGTTTAGAGTGAGCAACGTGTAGCTATCCTATAATCAAAGTAAGGATAGAAAAATCAAGGGTTAATAATATATGCACCCTTTTTTTTTTCTTATAAGCTCCTCAACAAATGGTATTGATACCTATAATCCTAAATGGGCCTAGATTTTAAACGTCAAAATTATTTATAATGTTGCCTTTGACTTAGTTTGCTCTAAAATTCTCATCCATCAAATGATCCTAGCTATTAATTATAAAATAGACGGCACAATGTATTGAAGGACCATTTTAGTCTTATTGTTACTCCTAGGAATGCTATTCTAGAGCCCAAGTTATGTAGTATCGGAGAATTGGATATTTCTAAACTAAAACTTATGAATATTAGACCATTCAACCATCCTAAATCTGTTTTTCTGGTCATTGAATATATAGCTACCGAGGAATGCTCTGTTCGGAGCCTTAAATGGACCTTAGCTAGAAGCGTTCAATATTTGACACTAACACGGCTCACCTTTGAATGATCTGGCCTGATCATCTTATCGTTCCATGTTTAGATGACAGGGTAGTTCATCCCATAGCACTTAAAAGAGGATGTACTTTTCATCACATAAAATGGACGGTCAGAAATTTTGTATTACAAAGGTGTAAATTCAACTCCAAAGAAAACATCATTTCTATGATCCAATTGTCGTAAGGTTTTTACTACTTGTCAGCCAAACACGAAACAATAAATTTAGGGCCTTCGACCTAGCATTTCTCTTGTCGCATATACTATGTTTCTTTACGATCCATGTCTTGGACAAGTTTTCAGATGCTAGAATTCATCTATATGTCTTTTGGACAGTCCTAGACATCTAAAGACTGATCAATCAGATGAATGGATTGAATCATCCAAATATAAGCCCTTCGTATAGAAAAAGGCCACTATCTTGCCACTTATCACGGTGGCATTCCTCTTTTCACTCATAGCCAGCCCCAAATTACAGAAAGATAATATTTACTAAAGCTCTAGTACCCTAAACTCCTTGAAAATTGATCTCCGGTCTAGGAATCTTTCAAGGGCTTTTTCTCTTGGGTTCTTCTACAAGCATGTAGTAGGACAATGCCAAGGAAAGTAGATTCGAAGAACGAACAAAAAACATTATCTGGTCTTTGACTTACTATATTATTTTTTTATACCAAAAGGATCTGTGCAACATTGGAGCCACTGACATGGTCACCACTAGCCACCTCACTACTTCCCTTCCATTGGCAGTAGCTCCACTTTCAACTACCTAAGCACCACATGCAACCATTAGAAATATCAGAACCTTTTGTCCATCTCTGGTGTTTATTTTATTAGAAGGGGAGCTTTGGCACAACGGTAAAGTTGTCGTTGTGTAATCTTGAGATCATTGAAGTCAAGACATGAAAATAGCCTCTTACATAAATACAAGATAAGGGTGCATACTTTAGACCCTTGTAATTCATCGGGCTGTGGTTTGGTGTTTATTTTATTATCTGTTCATTTACGTGAATCTATATGGCCTGCTCAGACAAGTTGTCAATCTATTACTGCAATCAACTATTTGTCTGAATGGTGAGCAGACTCGAAACCTACAACCTGTGGTTGTGGGAGGAAACGGCTTCCAGCTAGGATGCGGATTCAAGTCCCACATCATTAACTAGTCTTGAATAAATTACTTATGTTATGATCAACTATACAAATAAAGAAAATGCTACGGTAGAGCAGGAGCATATGACCAGGTGGCGTCCAAGTTTTGTATAAAAGGTCAAAAGTTTGGCTGATCCAACCATTCAAACATCTCTTTGGCTTTGGTTGTGTATTAGTCTGAAAAACCAGCGGATTAGATGGCCTTGACATCTCAAAGAATATATGTACTGTTAGTCACAAAAGACCAATTGGTAGTAACTTTGAATAAACAACAGCCCATGTTGTTTCTGGGATGCTAGAATCGTCCAATCATCATGATTTTCAGTGTAGGAAATAAGCTTATGAGATTAGGTGAATAGAAGTTAGAAGCTGATCAGAGAAATTAGGGCACTCGCACATACATCAAAACTGAGAAGGATACAGATTGTGTCTATTAAGTATGCGGACTGAACAGAAACAAATAAGCTTTAGCTAAGTAAGGATGCAGATCGTGTGTCAAGTCAATAATGACTCCATTTTCTTCAGTTCAAATAGTTCAGGAATGAATATATGCATACCGGAAGAGTCCGGATTGACATACACATCTTGAGCAAGAGAAGAAGTCCACACCCTTCTTTTTCATGCATGAATTTTTATTTTATTTTATTTTACTTTTTTTGTAAATCTAAGCTGCTCATCATTTTTTGATACCAAAAATAAACAACCCACTATAAATCAATGCATTTGGATGACTAGCTACATATACTTGGACTTATTGAAAAATTAATAAGGATGGTCACTATTTTTTTATCATAACATATATGCTGAAAACATTGCATGAATGTGAAACTTGATCTCCTACCGAAGTCCTTCCAAATAAGATAAATATATTAGATCTATAGAATATACTGGAATTATTATTTTTAGACCCTATTCCAGATAGAGAATTCCATTAATCCTAGTTCTCCAACAACCATTTATTTTTGTACTTGTTCAGCCATGGACATTTCTTTTCCTTTGCTGGACCATTTGCCTTTTCCTTCGACAACAAAGACTCAAGAATAATTAGTTTTGATAAATCTTTTGATAACAGAAAAGCGTAGGAAAATGACATGGCTAACTGCAATAGTTAAGGACACCCACTTTTCTGGTCAGGGAGCTAATTGCAATAGTTAAGGACCAAATAAAAGGAACGGAGGGCAATCAACGAGTTGGAAAGGGACATCTTGCTTTCCCTTCTTCTCTTCTTCCTGCAGGATGTTGTCCAAACTACAACATTGGGTACCCGAAAATCTCCTCCAGATGACCCTATCCAGTAATAATTCCTGGTATAAACATAGGCAGCAGCAGAAAGATGAAAAATCACAATACTCAACACTTTAATACAAGTGGCTAGGACACTAATATGTTAGGACTTACGAATCCAAAATGGAGATCCACAGGACGAAAGGTTAAGATCACCAAACACAAGCACCCAACAATTAGTTTCATCAGCAGGAGTAACCCTTCAATATGTAAACTTGAAAATACCATATAAGCTTCCTCAAGTCTTTCATCTCTTTTGAAACAACAGCAAATACATTAAAATCCTTCAAATATCCTAATCTTTTTCTCATAAGCACCTGCTGTGGGGCACAAGACTGTAGACACAGACGAAGTGCCAATTGCGAGATACATATCATTTAAAGATAACAGATTTCTAGCCAGGATGAACAGTAGCCTTGGTACAATGGTAAAGCTGTCATGATGTGACCTGTAGGTCATGGGTTCAAGGCATGTAAACAGCTTCTTTCAAAAATGCAAAGGCTGCATACTATGTTCCACTCCTTCACCAGACCCCACATACATGCAAGCTTCATGCACCAGACTGCCCTTCTAGATTTATAGCCAGGATAGTACAAAAGAAACATGGTAGTTTACTTCAGCTATTCTTTCTTTCCTACAGTACCTCCAGATCTTAGGATTAAGGTATGATTAGTGGTCTCCATGTTGTGCATGCTTAGGTATGAGCAATAGTTCTTAGAATATTGGCCTGAATGCACCTGTAATATATGCTTCACTGTTAACTGCGCTCATACTCACAACAGCGCAGTGGACATTAACTTTCATGGTTTTGTTAGAGAGAAGTATAAGCATCAATTACATTGATACTTGATATTCCAAACAACAATACAATTAGAGGTTCCGAAAATGCTCTCCTAACATTAAATGAAAAAGTACAAAGCTAAAAGATCTGTCCTTCTATAAGCTTTCACCTTGCAACTATGCCGTCAACTTGGGATGAGTTTAGGCCCACGAATGTTTGTCAATCAGAACCATAGCTAAAAGCTTGGTCCAATCAATTAGTAAGGGTTAAAAATGAATATCCACAGTTTGGATTTAAGAAAATCAAGATGGATAGAAAAACTATTATTTTCTAGCCCTACCTCTTTTTGCGACTTTGCCACGGCCACGGCCACGGCCAGCATTAGAGCCTTTCTTGTTATCAGCTCTAGGACGACCTCTGCCTTGTCCAGAGCTTTTCTTTTCACCTGTTGCAAGCTTCTTGGCACCCCTACCTCGGCCTCTACCAGAAGTCTTACCACCCCGTTTTCCTTTCTTCATTTCAACCTCACCATTAGCATCCTCTTCACTATCATCACTCTCATTAGCTTCATCTTCAGATTCTGACAAGTCCTTAGACTTCTTCCTTTTCTTAGAGTTGGAAGCATTAGCAGCTCCCTTTTTAGTTGTTTTTTTGGCTGCCTGGTCTTGGTTCGTGGGTTCTTCACTCCCTGCCGAAAGAGTATCAAACAACTGCATTATTGCTATGAATAACAGAAAAAGATCAAACGAAGAGCTCAAATGATATTCTAACATTAAAAATATTTGATGTGATCCTTATCAGTTGATCAATTTCTCCTGTCTAAAAGTAACCTGATTGCAGCTAGTTCTCTATGTGATTACAAAATTTTAGTTTTCTCGGAACTTAAGATTATTACAAGTGACAGGAAAGAAGACTTGTCCAGTTACTTTGTTTCCAACTTTATGTGTTGAACAAAACTTCAAAAGAGTCATGCAAGCATCACATATTCTTTTCTGATCACAAGAGCAGTAAGATAACAATGATTGGTGGCGGTTTTTATATTTAAGATGACTAAAGATAATTAAAAATGATAAGAAACAGGGATACTTGTCCAGTTACTTTGTTGAAAATTTGTGTGTTGATCAAAACATAAAAAAGAGTCATGTAAGCATCTCATTTTCTTTTCCAATAACAAAAGAGGAAAAAGATCACAAAGATTAGTGGCTTTTTTATATTTCCAGCACACCTTCAGCAGGAGTTTCACCGTCAAAAACTGCAAGCTGCAAAAAGAAGACACCGTTAATAATTGTTCTCTATATGCTTCTACAGGTAACCTATCATTCAGTAGAAATAAAATGTAGAAAACAGAAAAGCAAAGCATAGCAAATCCATTAAATAGAGAAAGATTACCGAAAGTGTTACTTGATAAGTAAATAGTAACACACAACAGGCTAAGACATTGGACTGAATAATCTTATAAGATGGATTACCAACACATTTGGGCGAAAAAGTTGAATCTGAAAGAAGCCTCAGAATAAAGAAACAAAAGAAAGCTCTTTACAGCAGAATGGAAAACAATAATGGATTTTACTTTGAAAAGCAAAATTGACAAACAAAGTGAACAAAAAGGCCACTTCCGGGACTTAAAAAGACCACCCAAAAATTATCAAGGAGCAAAAGTCAAAAAGTTCTCACAATTACCTTATTTCATCATCTGGTCACTGCCTAGCCTTCCTGAGTAATCTCAAGTCTTTCAATCGGGAAGACGGGCCAGCACAGAGATCTGCTGACTTCAATAAGTAGGTCCACAATGCCCAGAACTCAACATTATGCTTGCCACACCCATCCCTGCTGTTTTGGGCTGGTGAATAGTTTACACCCTTTACTCAGCCCAAGAACAGCCTCTTAAGGATGAAAATCCTAGGCAATTAAAAAATTGTATCACAAATAGATTTTAACGGATTTTCAGGATGTTTAATCTTCTTCCTTTTTTTATTTCTTTTTTATTTTATTTTTTTGTGAAAGTGCTTAGACTTCATTCTATTGGACAAGTTATGACAAGAAGAAGAAGCTCATTGTACTTGCTATTCTCCTGTAACTGCTCCGTGGTCCACACATTGGAAGACTTATATCATGAACAAATTAAGCAAATATGTACGAAGTGGCAAATTTAGGGCATTGTTAGTCGGCACCCACAATCATCCACTGAAGACGAAGATCCTTTTTGCTTGAATGGTGGGTGGACTCAGATCTACAACCTACTGGCTGCGAGACAAGGCACTTAACCAATAAAGTATTTGTTGGGCCTGCCAGACGGCTGGGCAACGCCCCATGCAGTCAAAACCAGCTGCAGATACTCCTCTGGTACCCCGAGATCTCATCGAGAATGCAAGCCATCAATCATGCCCTGATCACACTGCCATGGTTCATCGACCAGACCCAGCTATCTGTCTCCTTGCAGAACATTGTTCAACTGATGATGAAGATCGTCAGTGATCAATTTCCAATAATTATGCAGCTACTTCACAAGCATCATAAATTCCTTAAATGATCCACACACGTGGATTTGAGTATCACATCTTAATACTCTAATGCATACAAGACATGAGGCTTCCCTTCTCAGCTTTAGTTGTGTTACTGTATGTGTTTCCCACCAGCATCGCCAATACTTCAGCCTTCTCATCTGCCTTCCCCTCCACATATGAGGTACTTAGTTCTTGAGACACAGCAACCAATGCAAGGGTTGCTCTAACAAGTGGAGCAGATACAGGATCTTGTCCCTCAAACACACCAATATCAAGTTTGACTGCCTTATGAAACATCTGAATGGTTTAATAAGCCATATAACCTACTTCTAAGAAGTCTGTTATTTTCCTTGAGATATGTAGATTGATGTCATCTTTTTGTCCTTTGCAACCTACTTTATTCAGCTATCAGATCCATGGACAAAAAAGTCACACTGTCCTGGACTGCTACTATTAATACCTTCAAACAGTTCACCAGCATCACATAGGATCTCCTACTTCAATCTCCATTTGAACAACCCTGGGTGGTTGATAACACAGCACAACTATCTTTGATGACTCGTGTAATTTCCCTTCTTTTTGTTCTTAATAGATTTCGTCGTGTGACCTTGAGGTCATGGGTTAAAGGCATGGAAACAGCCTCTTGCAAAAATGCAAGGCAAGGCTGCGTACCATAGACCCTGCTGATCCGCCCCTTCCCCAGACCCCGCATAGGTGGGAGCTTTGTGCACCAGGACTGCCTTTTGTTCTTAATAGTAGTCCCTCTCATGTTGTCATGGCTGATGCTCTTTCTTACCTATCTCACTAGTTGATACATATTCTCCGCTTTTAGTGTTTCTTTTGTTGCACTTGATACTTTCATGAAATTCCGCTGCACAACAGAAATAGATATGTATCACCCAAGTTACATTCAGTTTTGTTGCTCGATCTTTACAACATCCTCTGTGAGGATTCGCAATTGAGGAGGCTCCTCACTGAAGAGAAGACGTATCTACTTGGAGCCTCTAATCACAAATCCTCCAGATTTAGGTCCTCTCTTGAAGTCTTCTCTACAATCTACATCAATCTTTGCATTTATTTTTCCTTTTCCTTTTTTTGTCTCTGAATTGCAAGACAATTAGTTTCAGTCATTACCAGGATATCATGTCTTAAGCTTCTTGGCCATTTTCTCTATTGTGAAATCACAAAGCAGGTTGCATCGTCATCTTGCTCAACAATGAGCAACATGATATTGCATGTGCTTTATGCCATATAGGGCTTTGGGTTTATTTGGAAATGCCTCCATAATATTTTTGAAATGAATGTAGGATCTTCACCTGGTTTAGAGATTCCTCATGGTTTGTTACAGGGCCTTGGCCTGTCTCTTTCTGGTTCTTGTTATCATACTGGATTTATTTTCTATGCAAATGTAGAAAGTTCTTTATATCTTTGCTCATTTTCACTTCATATGTATCTGGGCAATCACAGTCATTGCATTAAGTACCTAAGAACTGATGACAGGGGTGAGTATACATCAAAGGCATTCAGAGACTTCCATAACTAGTCATAGCATTTGCCAAATTTTCAATTGCATTCATTGTCTCAGAACAATTACTCATAGCAGCATCTTCATATCATTTAGCTTACACTAATAATATCATCATTTTCTTTTTGAGATTTTTCACTCCAGAAGTGCAATCGTGAAGTCACAACCCTTTTCTCACTCTAGAACCAAGTATTGCACTTTATCACCACTTTGTCATAAAGAAAACTGGGAAATAGAAAACTCTCTCCAATTCATGTCAAGTCACAATCAAGTTCTGGATGCATTTGCAACAGGATAGACTCAGAACAGCACATGGAAATGAACCTTCTGTTCAAGTAAGACTGTTGATAAATGTGTATCTGATGCACATAAGTGAGCGAAGACATTTCACTCTTGTCAAGAATTTTATATGGAATGATTAATGTATACAAGTTGTTGACATGTGCTACCAAAGCCTACTTATGACATAAAGCACACTGGCAAACTATTTAATTCCTATCATCTTCCCTCTCCAGAATACAAGATGAAAACCATATACTTGCACTCAGCTTTCATATACAGATACAAAATGCTCGTGTATCTTGTTATATTCTCGTCAAGATCTATGAGCCAAACATACTCTTTCAGCAGGAGAAACTTCCTTTTGGTTCCAAACTAGACATCTATGCTTAGGGCTGAGTTCTTTTGCTGTTTAATGTGTGCTCTTAGCTTCTATATACTGTTTTTTGTCTCAGTCAAGCACCCCTCACTATAGAACTGTCAACCCACTACAGTTGTTCGCTTTTAAGCCTGATTCCATGTGGTCTAAAATCTAAACAATCTGATAGGTAATGTCATATCTAAGCTCTGAATTTTATGAACTATCTCAATTTATTGGGATAAGGTCTTGATGATGATGATGATCTCAATTTATTGATTTCTTAAGATAATCTTCTGGTGAGAGATCATTCACCTATAACTACAATAGGAATTTTCAGCAAATCAATTATTTAAACTTAGGGTCACTTGCTAGATTCTGATTTCAGTGTTGTTTATCAGAGCCCCTTACTTCAAGGGGCATATACTTTAGTAAAACTTCCAGGAAGTCTCTTTCGAGGAATTAGTCAATCTTGACTTTACTTGATCTAGGGGGAATTTGACCAATTATGTCATTATCAGGCTAGATCATTGTTAGTCCAACCTGGGCTTGGCTGATTCTTGTGAAACTCTTGCTAGCTCATTGTTAGTCCATCATGAACAAGGCCAAGTATCATCCTAGCTCATTGTTGGTCCACCTTGAGTTGGCAAGAGTTTTGCAAAACTCAGCCTACCTCATTGTTAGTGGAGGAAATCTCAGGTTAGCTTGATTTGAGCTGAGTTTTGGGTTTGGGTTCTATTCCTAGTGTAAGTTAAACACTCTTTTAGCTTGGAGAGAAAACAAGGGGGAAGCTGTTTTCACCCAAGTTTGCATGAGTTTGAGAAAATGTGGGTTGAGCATCAGTAATTGATGTCTACACTAGTTTGTAAACAAATGAAAATTGATATCCCAATCCATTTTCAAGTAAGAACTATTTACATGGCCAGTCCTAGAAACTATCCACATGGTAGGACCTAGCTATTAAGACACATTTTTAAATAAGAAGCTATTTATCCAAAAGCTATCCACACTCATTTCAAATGTGAAGCTATTTTACATGGTGGGCCCTAGAAGCTATTCACAACTATTTTACACAAGGGACTTTGCAATATTTGATTAATCACAAGTTTGTAAATTCCATTTGCTATAGAGACTCCCAAAGAATTCATTAGAAGAATATTTCCAATAAATACGGTTTGTTCTTGATGGTGATGAATGGTATTCCAGGTTGAGAATTGAGATTGAAAGGTTTTGCACCAAAACTGTCAGAGATCTGACACACACACATAAGTGTAATTTTATTTTCCTCTAACTTGTTTCTTTTGTAGATCTAGTCCGTTCACCATGTTGAGAATGGCATAGATGGGCTAAGTACCAAATCTCATGCCCAATAGATAATTTATCCCATGTTTTTTAAAGTTGAAAATTACAACCATAGTTTATCCTCTTTTTAGGCTAAAAAACACAACAGATAAGGCATAGGACAAAGCATCTAAAGGGCATAAATTGGCACTTAGCCATTCTCGACATGATGAACAACTTAGATCCATACTCAGCCAAAGTAACCCACTCCCAAAGATCCATGCACATACGAACGCTCACGCTCACACCCACACCGACATGTCTTCAGCCTCTTCTTCTTCTTTTTTCATTCAATTTTTTCTTTTGAATCAAATCAATAAATTACCTAAAATAACAGAAAATTAAGAAATGTTAAAATAATGAGCAGTAGGGATCCAAACTGGACTCCGTCGAGAGGAAATTGACAGAAGGACCTAATTGACAAAAACTTGGGTAGTTTCATGGGGTTTCATTGTTTAAGTTGGCAGTTCAGGGTTTAAAGTGTCATAAGTGGCTAGTTCAAGGTAGGAATGTACATTTTTCTCGATAAAATATGTCAAATTTCAACAACATTTAGATAAAAATAGATGTCTAAACAAGAAAATTGGATTCTTTAATGGGAATAGAAAGATGCAGCTAGAAATTGCTAATGGGAATCAGATGAAAGACCCATTAGATAGCCCAATTCTCTAGTCCATAAAAGTTCAACCATATCTGGGTGTGGGGTATATCCAAGGATTTGAATAAAGTTGTTGCCAAGATTCAGCTCATGCCTCCATCATGCTAAGTCAACCTGTCAAGTTGTAAATGCGACTAAGTTTCTAAACTACAATATAGTAGAGAGCTATTGCAGCCACTTCTTGATGTGTACTTTTCTATATATTATGCTAAGTGATTGGTGAACCTCATACACAGCTTCCCTAGACCTTCTATTTTACTACAAGAGGAATGTTAAACTGACTGCAAAGGGAAATGCAATCAGATGACCACATTTCCCAAAGCCCGCCATTGCATGATCAAATTCAGTCATCTCATTCCGTCAGCCTTAGATGTCTAATAGATAAAAAAGGCATGTGCATTGGATGATTCTAGTATCCAAAATTTAGAGTATTGTATATCAAAATTTCTATCCCGTATATTTCCAAGTGCAAATTTTAGATGGTAGGACTCATCCAATTCAAATGCTTTTTTACCTAGTCGACATCTAAAGCAGGAGCAATGAGATGAACGTGTTAGATGATGCAAAAGTGGTTGTTTGACCACAACTCCCTTTGCAATCAGTTTAGCACTCTTACTACAAAATGCTATCTAACTTCACATATGCATATGCATATATAAATGTATGGAAAAGAAGGTGTTAAGTGTTAAATTTTGTTCAAAATAACACTAATTTAGCATTCAATTAGATCATCTAACCGATCAAATTTGCAATTTTCAACTTAATTTTGATTTTAGATCCAATTAATCATCTAACTGTTAATTTGTAAAATTTAACAGTCAGATGATCATCAGAGCTTAATCAGAGGTGTCATGTACGGTTTAGATGACTCTAATATGGTCTTTTGTTTTGCAAATCAACCAAAAGAGGCTTGGATGACTCAGATCGAGATTCATTGGTGTAGATCACCCATCAAGGATTAACAAGAAGGAATGGTTTCCTAAAAGAAAAGGAATTCTAATTAAAGAAGGAAATCCAAAGAGAAAAGGAAACAATTCAAAAAGGAAGTCAATAGGAGAAGGAAATAAGCAAAATTTGGAAGGTGAAAAAGTTTATAAAGATGAGGAAGCCAACCACGAGGCTCTCTCTCCCCCCTTCCTAGGCTGGAAGAGGAAACTCGTCACCCCCTCTCTTCTCCTTTCCTTCATCTTCTCTCCCCCACTTCTCTTTTCTTCCCTCTCTTCCTCCTCCTCTCACTCCCAATATCTCTCTCGGTTCCCTCTCCTCTGTTTCCTACTCTACCTTTCTCCCTCTTTCTCGCTCACTTTCTCTGCCCAGGCTCTATCTCTCTCTCCAATCTATCTCACTCCTTGTCTCTCCCTCTCCCCATCGGCTATCTCTGCTTCATTGACGACATCAACATCGAACTTTAGTAACCGGTGTCGTCGTTATTCCCTGTCCACACCAACCAATTTCTCACCTCTACTTCTCTTCATCTCCCTTCACTGACACCGGCTTTCCATACCTAGCTCTCCTCCTCTGGCAGTCCATTGTCCCGATCTTCACACCATCACACTATCTCTCTCCGCCTTCTACCGGCCCAGCACCTGCCCTAGCCTGCTCCACCAACATCGTTGTCGGTTTCGCCCCTCTACTTTGTCTCACTTTTCCCTCCTCCTATCTTTGTCGTCCTCCCCCATCTCTCCCTCTGCTCACTGGCGTTGTCTTCTCCTCTGTTGCTCTGCCCCCTTCAATGCACCGCACCAACAACCCAGTTCCTTCCTCTGCCCAGGCCAGCCCGACACAGCTCTGTCATCTTCTTCATTTCCAACCGGCTCAGCCACCTCCGTCTGCCACTGTTCTCCAGCATTGTCGATTTCTCTTCTTCTATCAGCATCTTCTCTGTTACCAGCCAGCTCAGAGGAGAAAACCCAAACCCAAAACGGGTTTCCTCCGTTTTCCTCTTTTTCCCCCTCTTATCCTCCTCTTCCCTTCTCTTCCTCCATCTCCGGCTCCTCTTCTTCCTCATTGGGTTTCCTGTTTTTCTTCTATTTAATTCTGATTTTTTTTTCTCAAATTCCAGTTTTGCCCCTTAAATTATTGATCTATCCATTCTAATTCCCTATGTGTCCCTATTCTATTCTAGTTTTATTTTGTCTGTATTTTGCTTAACCAAAAACTACACAATTCGAGCCAGATCAATTAAGGCTTAACTTAATCAACAAGTTAGCCTTAATCAACAAGATTTCTCTATTTCTTATTTGATTTTCAATTAACTTTTCAATTTCATTTTTAGGACATCCTTGAGTTTAATTAACATCTTTGATCTTTGATCTTTAATCTGATATCCAGAACTTGATCTAAGCCACCCAAAACTCAAAATCACCATTTAGTCCAGATCTTTAAGATTTTGAGAAATCTGACTGATCCAACCACTGGATCTTTAATCAAGAACATGTTTAAGATATTGATGAAGGCCAATTGACTCCAAGATCACCAGATTTGAAAAAATTGATAGTGATTAAGCTAGGGAAGTAGATTTTTCTTGTTATTTGGTTTATTTTCTTTCTTTTTTAATTGAAAATCTGCAAGTTTTAGCAGCTGAATAGATCTGAACTCTGATTCCATTTCCAGTAATTTTTGTTATTTAATTTTAATTTTTGAAAATTATATTTTATTTAAACCCACTTTTTAAGTTAAATCCCTATGGGATCGACCCGTACTTGCATAAGCTACACTACAACAGCCCATGCACTTGCGGTAAAAGAAATCAACAGAAAGATATATTTAGACGTACTTGATGCTTTAAGATTTGTACACAAATATTTCTCACTCACAAATACAATAAACCAGAAACGACATATTAAAGTCAAAACTCTTTCAGATTCATTTCATAGACAGATAAATGGCAAGAAGAATTTGTATCAAGCATAATTCAGAAATAACATGCAATTTTACATTGTTACCTGGTCCAACCGCTCACCAACATTTGTTCTATCTACAACAATCAGTGAATTACCCAGGCCACAAGCAACCCTATAAAGAATTAAATATGGTGTCAGTCGTTATCAAGCAGAAAAGCAATTAGAGGATGGAATTGTATCAATAGTGTACCTAATGACATGCATCCCCTTCAGGATTTCAACTTCTTTGGGAGTGGATGAAGACCTGTATTGATGAAGAAAGACATAAAATACATCAAAATAGATAACTGAATTAATTAGTACCTGGGGAAAAGAAAGCATCAAACTTCTATGAGCAACTGCTGAATACACTTACTTCTGTCCCTCAGGGCCATATCCTAGCTCTCCATATTGTCCCTGACCCCAACTTATACAAGATTCCTCGGCACCACAGAAGTGAAACATATTACCTGAATCCATGCAACGGATATTCCAACCACTGATAACAAAGATATAAAAATTAATCAGGCGATCAAGCTGGTGCGAGACAATGTCCATCACAATATAACTACTACAAGAAGACGGAACAATGGATGTATCAGAGGCCACTACTATTTGTGAAAGACATACATCTGGAGTAATGGTCAGAAGACTTCCTACAAGAGGAATTTGCAAAAGTATCCAATCAAAAAACCAATGGTGCACATGACTATGACGTGGCAAACCTCAACAGCATACTGACCAAAACAAAACAATATGTTGATCAACTGAGAAGGATTGATTTTATGAAACATAATACAGAAACAAAGGGCTTAAAATCATGATAATACAACTACATGAAGGTACCAGAGGCCAGTACTATATGTGAAAGAGCTACATCTGGAGTAATGGGCAGAGGACCCTTCCTCCAAGAGGAAATTGCAAAAAATATCCAATCAAAAAAACAATGGCGCACATGACTATGATGTGGCAAACCTCAGCAGTATACTGAACAAAACAAACCAATATGTTGATAGACTGAGAAGGATCAATTTTATGACATATAATACAGAAACAAAGGGCTTAAAATCATGACAATCCAACTACATGAAGAGAGAATAATGGATGTATCAGACGCCAGTACTATTTGCAAAAGAGCTACATCTGGAGTAATGGTCAGAGGACTCTTCCTCCAAGAGGAAATTTCAAAATATATCCAATCAAAAAACCAGTGACGCACATGACTATGATGTGGCAAACCTCAGCAGCATACTGACCAAAACAAACCAATATGTTGATAGACTAGAAGGATCAATATTGTGAAACATAATACAGAAACAAACTTAAAATCATGACGATGAAACTACTACATGAAGACAGAACAATGGATGTACAAGTGGCCAGTACTATTTGTGAAAGTGCTACATCTGGAGTAACAGTCAGAGGACACTTAAAATCATATCACAGATTGTAAAATTCAGCTGATTACTTAGACATCAGCTAGTATATAAAAAAACACAACTTTCCAGTGTCCTAGCAAGGTATGCTCGAAAAAAAATCCCCTAGCTAAAACAAGAATCAGAAAATCATACTTTGATTCTTACTAGAATCCTTCTTAGGTCCAGAAAGAGAAGGAAAGAAAGGAAGAAAGAGAAAACCAGAGCCTGCTCAAAAAGACCTTAAACAAGTAAACATATTGTGAGTTATATTATACTACGAGGGACGATAAACACAATTGTATTTTAATTTCCTCTTCTATAGACCTAAGCCGTTGGGCTAAGTACTAACTTTCATGTCCATTAGATAATTTATCCCATGTTTCTTTAAGTTAAGAATCAAACCCAAAAAAACATAGGATAAAGTACCTAATGGGCATGAAATTTGGTGCTTAGCCTATCTAAGCCATTTCCAACATTATAAATGGCTTAGATCTATAAAAGTGGCAAGTGAGCACACTTGGATTAAAAATCCAAGTCTGCACTTGGATTCATCATTCCTCTTATCCTATATATCAAAACATGACTGCTACCACAAGCCAAAAAAGGTAAGGTAAATTGTAGACAACCTCAAATCCATGACAGGCTTAGGGTACATCCAGTCATCACCAGTGTTCTTTAGTTTACCCCACATATACAACTGTCCTCCACCTGAAGATACACATTGTTATTGTGATTATTATAACAGTAAATATTCAAATTAAATGCTAAGCACAGATAAAAGTTATAATTATTGACTATAAGGTATTATTACATACATTGATATTCTTATTTCGTAATATGCTTCTCAATGTTCTCCTTATTGCACTATGGTGCTTGTCGGGAGTCCAGAAAATTAACCAAGTAACATATGTTGTCTACATATATGTACAACTTCATCAGGATATGCAATCAAATAGTATACACCAAGAATTTCCATTTCCTTATCAATGAACCCTGAACACAATGCCTTCTAATACAGAAGCTCACAGTTCTTTCTTGATGACACAATTTGCACATGGTAGAAGCAATTAAATTACCAATAGAACTTATTTGTCAAAGCACCAAGCAACCTTTTCAAAATCATGATATTCATTAATTTTAATAAACTGCCACGGTTCAACAACAGGGAAGACATCCACAATCATTTCCACTTCGAGTAAGCTCAGAATAAGTTGAATCTCAAGTTCCGAAAATAGCGCTCCAGCAAATGAGCTACAGTCACAATCCCGTATGGATGATGAACAACAAAACCTCAACAAGACCCACACCTTAAAAATTTAACCAAAAAGGACTTCGATTGTTCCAACCATACTGGATATGAGGTTCTTATTAACACAAAACAATATAGGCAGTATTTGTATTACTGTCATTCAACTCCAAGCTGTCGGCCAGCAGGATCAAATTATACTCTAGTCACCATCTGTGAAAAAGAGACACTTTTTTACTGTAAAGAACACATTGCTTAGGAAAGATAAGATCTCAAGTGGCACCTTTGAGTCAGCTACGGGTAGTAGCACCTCTATCCTCAGTGGCAACCATATCTTCTATTATCACTTATCAGCCATCCACCTGATACACCTATTAGCATGTGGATTTGTATATAGATACATGACATATTTATAGTAGCAGCCAAGGAGAAACTTCCAGCCCCAAAATTGTTAGGATGTACAAAGCACATCATTTCATAAAAGTTACAACTTATGAACTCCATGATCCAGCTTGAAGACCTCAAGCATGACTCCTTCAGCCATGGTCCTTTCCAATTGGATCATGGGTATGACTGTTACAAACACCAGGGGTGGCAATGGGGTGGGTTAAACTCACAACCTGCCATTAACCCAACCCACCCTGCACGCACCTGCTTGGGGCAGGTTGGGGCAGAAAATCAGTGATCCATACCCGCAATAAGCAAAAGCTTGTGACTCAAGGTCCCAGGCAGGTTGGCAAGTAAATTCAGTGGGTCCACCTGCACAATTCACATACAATCATATACCAAAAGTGCCCATGGTTTATTATTATGCTATAGTTATAAAATGAGGGCATTTTTATCAAATCAGATATAGACATAAAAAGGGTACGAAAACCCTAGCTGCGTTCTTTCTTCCTTCCCTGTTTCTTTCTCAATTTCTCGTTGAGTAAAAGCACTGCAGCCTGCAAGATCTCACAGATCAGATTCAGAGCTAATATTTCCTGAAATTCAAGCCAAGATGAGCTAATCTCAGACCAGATTCTTTCTTCCATCTCCATTGCTTTTACCCATATAGGGTTTGCATATCCTTTCTAAGCTAACATCTGATCATCTTCTCACTGAGCATGCTACAACAGGCAAAGTAAGGAAGAAAACACAGCTCATATCAATAGGCATGCTTTGGATAGTACTGCAAAAACCCTAACAAAGGACAGCACTAGATCACATCAAGCAAGGTAAAACAAGGCCTTTTGGAAGGAGATAAAAAAAGGGCAGCCAATGCATGAAGCTCCCATGTATGGGGGTCCAAGGAAGGGGCGGACAACAAAGGGTCTATAGTATGCAGCCTTTGCTATAGAATTTTTGTAAGAGGCTGTTTCCACGCCTCGAACCCATGACCTCCCAGTTTTTTGGAAGGATAATGAGGGAAAAATAAGTTATGTGAAATAGAGTTACAGTCGCCAGCATTGTGAATTCCAGCAACTGTAAGTCTCACCAGTAATTAGGCTGAAAACGAGAGAGAGATGAAATCACCTGTAAAAGGAAAGTGTGTATATTAGCTTAGAAATGAACTCACCTGCAGAAGCAAACTCTAAAGTATGGCTTTTAGTCTTGAGGTCACCCATTTAACTATTAACCGGGGGTAGAATTATGGCAGGCGTGATTTCTAGTTAGGACACTTCCACAACAGTTGATGGGGTGGGGTAGGGCAAGAAAAATCAAATGGTGGCGCAAAGCAGGGCAGGGCAAGTGAAAACCCACTCCGCCCCATTGCCGTCCCTAGCAAACACAGTTACCAAGAAAATGGTTTGAGATCATTGGCCTTGCTTTGAAATTGTAAGATTGCTTAGTCTCCAAGCATTTTCCAGAACACTCAAAAACAAACTCCTGCTTGAGGTGAAATCATTACGATTCTCTAAATTCCAATTTCACATCCAGTGCTGCTCCACATTTTTATGGTTTCTAACTCTACCAGGACTGTGCTGATAGAAATTGGAGCTGTCAAAATCAGTCAACCTTTTTTTTTCCTGTCATATATGAATATATTCTTCATAGGCGGGAGCTTGTGGTCCACCCCTTCCCAAGACCCTGCATAAGCGGGAGCTTAGTGCACTGGGGCTGCCCCCCCTTTTATATGAATATATTCTTCATATCTGACCATTGAATCTTGATCTCATCTTTGAGATACGTTTATATGATCTAACTCTGTAATAGTTTGAGTGGATAATGCCAGATGGAGTTTGTATTACGAAATTGGGAACATCTCAAGTTAGTTAGTACAATGTCCTAATTATAATGGCACTTGTCGTCTTTGAATCATCAAGATCTCAAACCTCTTCCAAGCCAGAGTATCTCAAACGACTGTCAGCAATCATCTGCTGATTCATGGACAAAATGCAATTAAGCAGACTTTCTCAAAGAGTTGGGTCCCAACAAAATGCATGATCAAGTGCCAGCAAGGTTCCACCAAGTTAGAAGAAGGGAATTTGGGAATGGACAGTGCATTATGAAGATGCAAAACTTTTCTACTAATTGAATCCGAGATGATAATTTCTATTAAGTTCTGAATGGGCACTTATGATATCAAATATGTATTACAACTTGAGACTGTCTAGACATACATAAAAGCCAGTATGATCAACAAGAAAGTAACCATATTCAGAGGTAGCTCTAAAATGATCCAGGACAGCTTTTGTACTGTAAGAACAATCCGTACCAGCAGTACATGCAGAATTAGCTGAACCGGCTGAAACAACAGCATTTGGAGGTAGAACATTCTGTCGTTGAAAGACTTCTACAAGACGAGGAACCCATTCATCCTTCTGCTCCCTATGTCCAAGTCTGTACATCGATCATAACAGTCACATGAAATCAACTAACAGGATGGGGAACAAAAGCACCCTCTAAATATCCTCATCGCTGCCTTACTTAAGGAAACCTATTAAAGGCATAAAATCACTTGCTAAAAGCCATACCTCCCATAGCCACCAAATCCCCACCTGAATAAAAACAAGAGCAAGAAAGATGACTCAATTATGCCCAAAAAACTTCTTACACAGTGCATGAAAACATATATACTAAATAAGCCAAGAGATGTTGGCTGAATCCAATGTTATGATTTAGAAGGATGTACGAAAAACAAAGGGTGTTTCAATAAACTGGGAGCATAAAAAGCGTAGTCCCGATGCACAAAGCTCCCACGTATGCAGGGTCCGGGGAAGGGGCAGACCACAAGGGTCAATAGAGCACAGCCTTACCTTGCATTTTACAAGAGGCTGTTTCCATACCTTGAACCCATGACCTCAACGTCACACAACGACAACTCTACCATTGCGACAAGAAACTGCGAGCATCATCATCATCATCATCATCAAGATCTTATCCCAATTAGGGGTGGGCCACATGAATCTTATTCCTCCATTCCACTCTATTAAATACTATGATTTTATTTAGTCCCAAAGTTTTTAAATCTTTCCTCACCACTTCTATCCACATTCTTTTGGGTCTTCCCCTTGCCCTTTTAGAGCCTTCTACTTGTATTGCCTCACTCCTTCAAACTGGTGCCGTTGTTGGTCTCCTTTGAACATATCCAAACCATCTAAGTCTAATTTCCCTCATCTTATTACCTATTGGTGCTACCCTTAAATTTCCTCTAATATTTTCATTTATAATTCTGTCCTTTCTTATCTTACCACTCATCTATCTTAACATCCTCATTTCTGCGACGCTTATCCTATGAGTATCATGTTCCTTAACTGGCCAACACTCTGATCCATAGAGCATGGCCGGCCTTATAGCCATCCTATAGAATTTTCCTTGTAGTTTGAGTGGCACCCGCCGATCACATAAAACTCCAGATGCACATCTTCATTTGTTCCAACTTGCTTGGATTCTCTGGGTAACCTCCCTCTCAATCTCTCCACTCTCATGGATCAATGATCCTAAGTACCAAAAGAGGTCTTTCACGAGAACTTCTTGGTTATCAATCTTGATTGGTGTTCCACTCCTACTCTCCTTGCTAAAATTACATTCCATATATTCTGTCTTAGTTCGGCTATTTTTAAATCCTTCAGATTCTAATGCTTCTCTCCATAACTCTAGCTTTATGTTTACACCCTCCCTTGTCTCATCGAGTAAGACTATATCATTTGCAAATAGCATGCACCAGGAGATCTCCTCATGCAAATGTTTTGTTAACTCGTCCATAACTAATGTGAAGAGGTATGGACTCAATGCCGATCCTTGGTGCAATCCTACAGTGACAGGAAAATCACTAGTCACTCCACTAGTGGTCTTAACATTTGTTACCGCTCCCTCATACATATCTTTAATTATGTCTATATACCTCTGAGAAACCCCCCTTACCACCCAACACCCTCCATATTAACTCTCTAGGGACTCTATCATAAGCTTTCTCTAAATCGATAAAGACCATATGTAGGTCTTTCCTCCTCTCCCTATATTTCTCTATTAATTGTCTTAACAAGAAAATAGCTTCCATGGTAGACCTCTCAGGCATGAAACCAAACTGATTCTCTGATACACTTGTTTCATGTCGTAGCCTCTTCTCAATCACTCTTTTAAAAAGTTTCATGGTGTGGCTCATAAGTTTGATCCCTCGATAATTAGTGTAGCTCTGAATGTCACATTTATTCTTATAGATTGGTACAATAGAGCTTGTCCTCAAGTCATTAGGCATTTTCTTTGATTTTATAATCTTATTAAACAACTTGGTCAACCAAACTACCCCAATATCTCCCATATGCTTCCAAACCTCTATTGGTACACCATCAGGCCCCATGGCCTCTCCTGATTTCATCTTTTTCAAGGCCTCTTTTACTTCAGGTATTCTAACCCTACGTTCATATGGATAATATCCAATGTTATTTAGATTTATATTATTTTCAATCCCTATATTCTCAGAGCCATTGTCATTTAATAATTTTTTAAAGTATGTTTCCCACCTTTGTTTGATCTCATCTTCTTTGACTAATACCCTTTGATCATTGCTTCTAATACACCTAACATGATCTAAGTCCTTACCCTTCTGTTCTCCTACTTTTGCAAGTTTAAACACATCTTTCTCACCTTCTCTTGTTCCTAATTTATTATAGAGCTCATCATATGCTTTAAGTTTAGCCTCACTTACTATTCTCTTAGTAGCATTTTTAGCATTCTTATATTGTTCATAGTTTTCATTATTTATAATCTTCTGTCAAGCTTTAAAACGCATCCGTTTTTCTTTAATAACTTTTTGCACTATTTCACTTCACCATTATGTTTCCTTTGCTAATAGCCTTTTACCTTTAGATACTCCTCAGACATCTTTTACCGCTTTCTTAATGGACTCAGCCATATTAGTCCACATGGTATTTACTTATGTTTCATAGTTCCAATTTCCTTCTACCATCAACTTATTTTTGAATGAGGCTATTTTCTCTCCTTTTAAGTTTCACCACTTAGTTTTTGGATGTGTATTAAGTTCAGTTCTTTTACTCCATCTTTTAATATGGATATCCATAACCATTAACCTATATTGTGAGGTTAAACTCTTACCAGGTATCACCTTACAATTCTTGCATATTGATCGTTCATTTTTCCTAAGTAGAAAAAAGTCTATTTGGCTTTTATGAAGTCCACTTTTAAAGGTTATTAAGTGTTCATCCCTCTTCTTAAAGAGTGTATTTGCAATGGACAGGTTATATGACAAAGCAAAATCGAGGATATTCTCCCCCATCTCATTTCGTTCACCTATACCATACCCTCCATGTATTCTATCATATCCTTCCTCATCTTTTCCTACATTACCATTTAAGTCTGCTCCTATAAATATCCCCTCAATGTTGGGAATTTCTTATATGACTCCCTCCATATCTTCCCAAAACTGTCTCTGGCTTATATCTTGTAACCCTACTTGTGGTGCGTATGCACTTATAACATTTATAATCTGCTTTCCTAGAACAATTTTTATTATTATAATTCTATCACTGATTCTTTTAACATCCACAACTTTATCCTTTAACTCCTTATCTACTATTATACCTATGTCATTTTTGTTATCTTCTTTTCCTACGTACCATAATTTATACCATCTATTTCTCTAGCTTTAGCTCCTTTCCACTTGGTTTCTTGGATACAAGCGATGTTGACTCTCCTACGTTTCATTGTGTCTACTAACTCCAAACTCTTACCTGTCAATATCCCTATATTCTATGTAGCAATTCGAATCTTATGTTCTGGAGATACCCTATTTACTACCGCCTTTCTCAACCTCCATGGTATAAACCCATGTCCACTTTTCACTGCACTTGGGTTTTGATGCAGCACGTCGCTTCCAAGAGGAAACTCTAGCAGCCCTTGCCCACTTATTACTACACCCGGGATCCAATGTAGCACATCGCTTCTGGGAGAACGCCCTAGCAACCCTTGCCTATTTTTCACCGCACCCAAGATCCAATGCAACACATCGCTTATGGGGAACACCCTAGCTTGAGGGAATGTCTGTTTTCGATTCATGTCATGTTTGGGTTGCCGTAGTTTTAAAAAGCTGAAGATGATTTTCATTTCTTCCTTACAAACTAATATACAAATACACATTCATTTGCAAGCATAAAAGAAATAACAAAAATCATCTTTAGCCAAACCCTTGCCGGTTGGCAACCTGACGCAAGAGTGGCCATATTTTAGGAAGCTGGAGATGATTTTCATTTCTTCCTCACAAACTAAAATACAAATGCATATTCATTTGTAAGAAAGAAATAACAGAATCATCTTCAACTTCCCCCTTGCCGGCTGGCACTTGACGCAAGACCCTCCTTTTTCATCTGGGCTTGGGACCGGCATTGGCAGAGCATATGCATGACAAAATTCATTGTGACTTCAAAAGATACATACAGTAAGTTCATGATATATACCCATAATGGTATCTTGTAACTCTAGTAACAAGGTGAATATTATGCAAATACCATTGAACAAATCATAAGCAAATCATACAATGAATATTGTGCAAAGACCATTGAATAACAATATAATTGAAATTCCTCGAAGATTACTGGTACCTACGTGTAAACGAAGCCACTTGAATCCACAGCAACTAATGCACATATACAAAAGAAACAAAAACAAGAAACAAGGGTTTGGAATCAATAGAACATTAAATTATTAGAAGTTGGAAGATAGACATGAAGAGAGGAGAGACCAGATGGTAACACTAACCTGTGTGGTTCGTTCCACAAGCAGCTTTGACAATAGTTTTGCTTGACAATGATGCTATTGCTCGTGGACGAGGCTGAGGATCATAGGCAAGCCTCACTGAACTTTCTTTAACATTATACTGCAAGTCAATATTGTTTCAAGATTATGTAAGACGCTGAGCCTTCAACAAAGAGTGCGCCTTTCATCATTCAATGAACAGAAAAAAGCAAAAGGGCAAAACTTTCCTTATTATACCAGTTACCTCATTGTCAGTTCCATGTCCAAGTTGGCCATACTGTGGCAGACCTGCTGTTCTGAAACCACAAATATCGCAAACCAGCAAATAACCCAATAAATTTTAAGCTCCAGAGGTTGATTCATTAAGTCAGCAGGTGAAAATAAAAGAAGTTTTATGTTTCCTTTTCTTGTGTGTGGATGCAAATAAGTACTGTCGCAGAACCAAGATAGGCCTGAAATGGCAAATCTGCAAACCTACAGTATGGAAGATCCTTCAACTGAAGATAACCAAACAGTAAAATCACCCCCACAGAAGGCATTTGTGGCCTGTGAAACCAGACAGCGAACTGGAAATAGCTCAATTTCTGCAAAACGTAAGGTTGATACATTAGCCAAAAGTTTTACTCGTTGATACTACGAAAGAATGAAAAGAAAGCTTGGCAACAGAAAAGATAGACAAAAAAAAGAATTCAAGCCTAGAATAGTAAGGGAAACAAAAGACGCATGCCCTTCTTGTTTAGTTAAATGGCCTATAGTGAAACAGTATGTAAGTATCAGAATTTTGGCAGAGATAGCCCATTTGTTCTGATTAGTGGACAGGAACATGCACCTTTTGACCCGACGTGAATAGGGAATCCTACATGTTACATCCTCAAAAACCAGACATGGGAACATGACAAATAAATGAATTGGTAAATAAATAAATATTGCAAAATATCCAAATAAGTAATTAGTTATAGTAAAAATAGAACTAAATAGAAGAAGGAAAAAAAAGAAGCTGTAGCAGAACTAAATAAGAAGAAAAGAAGTTATCATCAGAATCATAGAACATAATAACAGTGTCGTAGCGGCTGTAACGGCCGTTATATACTAGCTTTGGCCCTTCCCTTTCGATAAATAGACGATATTAATGGTCGCAAGAAAATCGCACCACATCACCCTAAAACTGGTCACTAACTGCATATATCAGTAAAATTGGTGATAATATAGGCCATAATCGGCCAATATTTCCAATCTCTTTCTGCTACTGAATTCAAAAATTAAAAATTGAATTCGTTAACTTTGTTTTGGGGTTTAAATATGCCCAACTTTTGTACAGATAATTTTCATGTTTGATTATCAGCATATTTGTCAGATGCTACAATTGTCCAATTCTCCACATGGGACTTGATTAATCAGATTACACACAAACCTATCCTAAATTATAATGCTTTTGTTCCTATATTATAGCTTAGTAGAGAATATACCTTAGTGAAGGATGTCATAAGTGGAAAGAGGAAAAAGTTGAAACACCAGTTTTGATTATTTAATAGAGGATATAACTTAGTGGAGGTTTGTGTGTAGTCAGTTGTAATTACTTCTTAGCCATTGATCTGAACCATCAGTAAGCATATTTTCACTCTAATTGGATCCTAATTAAGCAACTAAGCAGTCTAAGCCTCCATACAGCATACTTATTATACAAACACTTCATATCAAACACAAACAGCACAAAGTCCTAAATAAATGGGCTGATTACTAATCATGTAGGTCATACATAAAAGATCACTTTCTCTAACAGCATCTAATTAAGATTAGCTAAAGAAAAACCAAGAGAAGAAAAAACACAAAAGGTAACCAAAGACTTCATTTTCACCGTGCATTAGTTGTAATATCTACAGCCTCAAATAAAGAAATCTACAGAAGATGCTAAGCTGCAGGCAACCCCTAGGGTAAAGAATGGGACACCTGCAACGATGGTTGCAGTTGTTAACTGATCTTGTATCTGCCATTTGCCTTTACTTGTGCATTAGCTATGATATCTACAGCCTCAAATAAAGAAATCCACAGAAGATGCTAAGCTGCAGGGAACCCCCAAGGGCAAAGAATGGACCACTTGTTAAATGTTCTTGTATCTGCCATTTGCCTTTCTTTGTTGAGATTTTCCTCGAGCTCTTTCTTGTTCTTAAGTAGTGCTGAGCATAGTTTTACATCCCTTTAACACGTATTATTTCCATTAGGCCACGTGCCAAACAGGTCCATCAATTTTTGACAGTAAGCTAGGGAGAGGTGGGCTCTCAGATTACCAATCTGAACTTTACAAACAGCTAGATGGATGGTAATTGGGACGAATTTCTCTTTGGCAGATCGGCCATGATTCCTTGCAGGCAGTGGTTAATGGTCTCTTGGGACCAACTAAACAAATCTATGAGCAACAACCAACTCTGTAAGGAATCGTCCAAAAGCAGCCGTCAATGTTATGGCTGTATGAAATACAAATGAATTAGAAAATAGCTGGCTGTGGTAAACTCAGTTGATGCATTGTTAACCACCTCCACAGAGCCCCTCAGCCTCCTATGGCTACCGTGTTTTTTATTAACTTACAGTTCCATTGATTTCAGTATTACAAGATGATATTAGCCCTTTATCAAGCCGGCACACAACACATAGATGGCTATAGGAACATGTATGTCCCAATTGGCCCAGAATTCACTTGTTACTATATACTTCTTTTAAGCTTTTTCTTTCTCTCATTCTATATCTTATTTATGTTAAACTCTATCTTCTTGTGTAAGACTCTTTCCTTCACTTAAATGAAAATGAAGTCTCTCTCCGTTGGGCATGGAATGTCACATTGATGCACATGGGTCTGGTCTAATTTGTGGGTTTCATCCAATTTTATCAAATGGTTAATAATATTACCGTTAAATAACATTAAAATAAATTACTGTAAGCTAAAAATTATTTAAAAACACCAACAAAATGAATTGAAATTACATTAGATAAATAGAGTGCCAAAAAGAAAGTATTCAATTAGTCAAGCCTAAGTCTCATTGGTGGCACCATTTGAAATCAAATGAGAGATTAGTACAGCATACGCTAATACGGTTGAAAATTTCAAAGGAACTAAAGATTTGGGGTCTGGAATTGAACTAGTTTAATAAATTGGATATTTACCACACCCTTTTACAGTGGCGGACAGTTCTCTAATGTAGTTAAAAGGGATCAACAATTTTATTTTTTATTTTTTTGGGGGCAGGGGGGGGGGGACCTCCCACAATGACTAGCACTGTCCAGGTAGCGGTGAGAACAAAAACTCTAATCACCCTAGATTAATATACCCTATATCCGAGGATTCATTCAAGGCACCCTTCTCCCTACTGGTCAGCCACACAATGACCACTTCATTTAGCTTAAGCCATATCATGCCAGCATTTTCCTCCCACACCTTTCTGTGCCAGTGTCCAAGTGAAGAGCCAACCATAGTTGGCACCAAGTACTGGGAAACTATAACAATGTGTGGCAGTTACTTATGTGACCTATAGTCTTGACTTCCTCTCAACTTAGCAGATTTAATGTTTTTAAGGTTTCATGGGGTTTTTCTTCCTTTTTCCTTTTTTTTTCTCTCTTCTTCTTCCTCCTCTCTTCACTCCTCCTTTCTTCAGCTTCCTCTATCCTCTATCATGTCCCTTTACATCTTCCCTCTTTACTTTCTATTGAAAAGGCAAGGAAACTTCAGTCATTTTAGAAAAGCTCATCTTCTATAAGAAATGATGACAATAGAGAAAAAGAAGTCCTCATCAAAATCGGGAGATAACATCAGTCAACATCTATGAGAATAGATGAAGTCGGCTCATTTGTCCACTATCATCCATCATCAAAGACTTAATTTTTATAGAATCTAAGACATAATCATTTTGACATTCCATATTGCTTCTGATTTTATTCTCATGATGAGTAGGTCCATTAACAAGGGAAAATCAAAACAAAACTGGATATAGCTCAAATCAACTGGACAGAAATTCTACAGCACAACCACACCCCCCCAAACCAAGAAGAAAAAAAAGAAAAAGAAAAAAGGAAAAGAAGAAGCACGTTTGACATGACAATTGTCAATTGGTAAATTTCATATCTTGAAAATACACCATTAAAAGAAAAAAGACACCATTAAAAGAAAAAAGCAACACCTAAGACAATATTGGAACCAGAATAAAAGGACGATGATATGCTTTGAGTAAAAAGACAGACATATCCCAAACAACCTTATGAGAGAGGGTGCAGCATGACAATGCAATTGATGGAACCCCTGACAGTAGGACTCACCATTCTTTACTGTACCAGATCCCAACTGTCCATGCTTATTTGAACCAAAAGAGTAGGAGTTTCCCTCTTCAGTTACAACCACTGTATGATTCCTCCCTGCCCCTGCTGCAACAATTTTGTATCTGCACCCACAAAAAGTATTGTTAAGAATCACATGTTTTACACGAGGAGTAAATATGCACGTCCCAGTGAGCAGGAGGTGAATTTGTAAAATAACACAAAAGATCCAATAGTTGTCAAATGTCATTTCACTTTATTTTCATTCATTTCAGTTTTAACAAAGTAAATAACCCATATCATATGGTAGTTAAATAAATTTTACAAGAAAACACCAAGCAATTTCATTTGCTTAATTTTTATTTTAAAATTATGTGTCATTTATAAGATGAAGGGACAGGAAATTCCAAAGAAAGCCATAGATTTTACATATGTGGAACCTCTCTATTAGAAACCAGCACACAAACAAACGTTTAGATTTTGGTATATGCATTTCTCTAGAATAACAAAAGGTAAAAAAAAAAATAGAGAGAGTTGTCTACATATCAAGAGTTTCAATTCTTTAAACACTCCCACCATTGAAGGAAACTAATGTAGGAGCATCTCATCCTTCCATTAACATAGTAAAAAAATTACCAAACAAGAAAGAAGACGGCAAAAGGTTGAAGTTTAAGCTGAACTGAGTCTTGTTATGGTGTTTTTTCTTTAAAATTTAAGTTGGCTAGGTTTGTAGCCCTATTTTAAGTGTTTAGTAATATTGTAAGTTATTTTAAGTTTTCTTATGTAGTAGACCAGGGTTAAGTAGTTTTTCTCACTTAGGCCTTTGTGGTCCACCCCTTCCCCAGACCCCGCATAAGCAGAAGCTTCATGCACCAGGGCTTCCCTTTTAAGGGTATAATGGTATTCAGTCATAGTTTATTTGAGGGACAAGAAAGTGATGCTCCCGCATGTCTATAAAAGTGATTGAGGCTTTCTTTTGAGTAGTTTTAGTCGATGATTGAATAAGATTGATGTTTCTCTTATTTTCTTGCTCCTCTTCTTCTTCTCTCTTGTTACTTTTGGTCCAAGTGTTAATTGTTTCACTTTATTTCTAGTTGATCATTCACCTTGTGTTGGATAAACACGGTAGAAAGGCTAGTTAGAAGAAGTGTTTTCTGTTTAAAAAGCACTTCAAAACAAATAGGTTTTTCTCCCAAAACTTGCTGGAATTTTCTTTTTAAAACCCAAGTTTCAATCGCTTTTATCAATTCCTGCATTAGAAATATAACCATATAATACCCTATATAAAAACAAGGCCACGTTTGACAAAGATTTTGACAGCACTAATCATCCGCTAAAGAATATTCACATAGGCATGCAGATCAAGTAGAATTATCAATGAGACAAAGGTTTGTACAATGATTTTACATTCTTCTACTATAAGTTGCAACTTAAATGAGAAGGTAGAATCAGACTGGAAATACCATTTTAGCATTTGAATATAGGAAGACATTCAAGATGAGGAACTTAAGCAAACCACAAAATTATCTATAGTATAGAATGAGATATTTCCCTTCAACTTTTTAGGTTGCTTATAAAATTGAAGTTCTTATAGTTGTATGGAGGTAATTGATCCCTCAATGGCAGGTTTTGAAAACTGTAGAACAAACTCCAATTTTCTATATTTTCTCACATCTTTCGTGTTTTCTTTTTTGATCATTCCTTTTCTTCTCTATTTCTCTTTAATTGTATCTCTATCTGTTTTTTTTACATCACCAATAGGCAATAAGCACCCAAATCTCAACTTGATGAACTGAATCATTAACATCTTTCTTCTTTTTCTTCTTCTTTAAGGTCTTGGTGATGATGATTGAGAAAATAGGCATTAACATCATTCAATGAAGAAGACTTTTCCACATCACATTTCTAAGAAATAGACCAAAAGGTGGATTATTAAGCACAGTAGAGATTTTCATTTCTTTTCTTTTCCTTTATGAAGCAAGAGAGAACTTATAGTTACCAAAAGTAGAAATTAAGAGAAACCAATATATGAACATTATTCAACTTCTCCTTGAGTTCTATAGTAACGTATTATAAAAAGGGCAGCCCAGTGCATGAAGCTCTCGTGTATGCGGGGTCCAGGGAAGGGACAGACCATAAAGGGTCTATAGTATGCAACCTTACCTTGCATTTTGCAAGAAGCTGTTTCAACGCCTCGAACCCGTGACCTCAAGGTCACACGACCACAACTCTTCCGTTGTGCCAAAGCTTCCCTTCATAGTAACATATTATACATTCGGAAATAATTAGAGGATGGGTAGGCAGAACCAGCCTGGATCTGATGCACTCCCTGCTCATCCGAGTATTCACATCTCTTCACAGCAAGCTCTTCATTACATACTTGTCACATATAGACAGTAGATAAAATAGCAAATCGCTTTATAATGGGCAGGGCAGGACCATTAATTGCACCATAATTTGATGGCAAATAAACAAGGTAACAACTTAAAGCGGCAATTGAAACTAATCAATCACTACTACCAACCTTACCATTCAATCATTGACTCCCTTAGGCCAAAGCATTTCTGATCTTGTGAAGCCATTTACAAACACTTAAAAGTCACTTGGCCAATAATGAACTCATTAACTCATCTAAGTCTACATTGTTTAGTCTTACAAGAATTCTTCACCCGTACTCTTTCATCCCACTAATCGAAGAGGCAAATGACACCAAATTGTAAACCTCAAAGAAATGAGGAGGACCTCTTTCTTTTAAGTACATCACCACATTAACTATCAATAGCACAACTGTGAAAATCTAAAACATTTGTTTTCCATATAAGAACTTTGGATTTCATTGTGTTACAGTAAAAGTTAGCAATAGAGAATCATAAACTGACTTGGATATATCAGACACCACGGTTGGCCTATCTCGGTGAAGCATATCCCCATGACCCAATTGCCCCTTCTGCAAAACCACGCGTTAATAAGCAAATAATAACTTAAAACTGCCTTTTTCAGCTCCAAAAATACCTCATTTCTTCCCCACGTATAGCAACGACCTTCCACATCCAAAGCAACAAAGTGGCAGGACACTACACATTCATCAGCAAATAATAAATCAAACCTCCATTTCCAACAAAACCCACATGACACAACACAAAAGATGCCTACACTCAAACAGCAAACAGAAAAAATTTACAGCAAGACAAAAAGAAAACCATACCACAACCAGACGCAACAAAGCGAATATCAACATTAATAAGCGGCCGAAGCCTGGCGGGAGACATCAGATTTCCAGCCAGCGAACTTCCCGTCCGGCGACCTATATTCTCCCAGCTCGTTGCACCGCAGAACAATACCTCACCCGCGGTCACAGCCTTCTTCTCTTCTTCCGGCTTCTCGGCATCGACGGTAGACATTTCCGGTGGCTAACGGTCCGACAAAATCACCGGCAAATGAGGTCGCACCGCCTAGAAGGACGAATCCGGCGAGGTAGGACTTGCCCTAGATCGGGAAGGAAACGACAGAAAAGAGGGGAAATGGTGAAATTTTTAGGTTTGGGTTTTTTAAGAAGAAAATGAGTATAAATTGTTTAAGAGGGAGAACGTTTGCCGAAATTTTCTCATTTTCTTTTTCCACTTTTATTTTCTTTTCCCTTTTTTCCCCTCGAACGTTGAGTCGAGTCCTTTTGACATAGCTTTCAATGTGGGTTGTGATTTCCCGCGGTTGGTTGTCTTGAAATTCTATTGGGTTCAGAATCAATTTGGAAAAGTGGATGTTTAAGTTCGAGGCACTGATTTTTAGGACGACCAAACTACCTTGGTCATGAGCAGGATATTGCTCTTGATAGAACTTTGCCTAGCTTCTTGTTGTAACTTGGGTGCTTTCAACAGTAATAAGATAATTCATTTTGTTGGTGGATAGTGATTTTATTGGCCTATTTGCATGTCTAAAACATAGATAAAGGTATTTTAGAGGGTAGTGACGTATTGGCCTTATTTTTCTGCAGTGAGCCCCTTCATAAATGGTTGATAATGATTATAACTCTCAGTAGGCTCAGTTTATGAAGATTCCAACCGTTTACAATGTTATCCTTGACTTAGATGTGCCATATTTCAAAAAATTTGTCCATCTGACAATCTTAGCTACTGTTTTCTTGAGTTATAAATGGATAGTAAAAAGTTTCACCCTCTATTTTACAGTCTAAGAGCAAGAGTTGCTAGCATCACCGATGGATGAGAATTTTAGAACATTGTTCATCTAAACTAAGGATAACATTCTCAACGGTTTGAATCTTCACAAACTTGAACCTGCTAAGGGTTATAGTTAGTTTTTAACCAATTAGTGAGGTTCTCGTGAGGGAAAACACAAAGGGTGTCCTAGGATGAGTAAGTTCATTAATGTTCCGTCAATGTCCGTCTTACGATGCATGGCAAATCATGCATCTAATACAAGCAAATATAAATTGGAGAATTCAACAATAGCTAATGTTTGGCATGGCATTATTAACCTAGTTAGAAGAAAACTTCATTTCAACAGGGATAAAAGGTTACAAAGTTCTTGGTGTCCAATATCAATATTATAATTGTCAATTCCTCTCCAATGTGGCTACAATTCCAATATTCCTTTTGGAGCAAACAACATAATATAATTGGCCTTAAAATAAATTGGTCAACTTTGGCACAATTGAGGCAATCTAGCTTGGATTATGTTAGTTGCAATCTTTTTCTTACAAACTAGTGAAAAGAAATTAAATTTCCTCATAAAGTTGACCAAAATTTGGTTCCAAACCTAGGTAGATGCTGCTTCATTCCATTTTAGTAGCCAAAACATAATGGAGAATCGAATAGAATTGACAACTAAGATCAATATTGTACTATAAATCATTTTTGTTCTTGCTGCATTTCCTATAAATTCATAAAATTATCCATTCATTCACTTTATTGACTTGGTTTAATGCACAAATTTCTTACATTAAAAACTAACTAAATAAAACTAAAAGTTTTAAGTTTTTTGAAAGCTGGAAACTCTTCTCATAACATCAAATTCACCCCTAATTTTCATACCCAAATTTAATTGTCTTGGATGGAATAAGTTGGAGCTAAGATTCACATTTAAATATTGTAAAAATAGGAAGGAAGAAGTTGAAGACTTTTTCTTTTTTTTTCATAAGACTGGAATTTTATAAAGATATTCACTCATACATTCTCCTAAATTCCCAAAAAGTGGAAACTAGCTACTCAAACCTAAGACCAAGGATATTTCAGGAAAGATGCCAAGTTGTATCACCTCCATAGACATTGTTATGTTTAAGACTGGTTAAAATTTTGACATGATAATAAAATGTCAATCTTAAATTAAACAAGAATGGTTGTAACAAGGGCTGATATTGGTGCCTCTAGTTTTCATTGACCCTGCTTGTCCTTTACTTTGGTGTCAATGCCTGACTTTAGTTTAATTGAATAACTAAATTGACCAATGTGACTAAATTTAGGAGAGTGTGCTAGCAAGTGTGTGACTGATTTACTTTATAATTCTTTGCATGTACCACAAAAATGACTAAATTGACCAAGGGTGTTCTTAAGTAACTACATAAATTTTCTTACATTTGATCCTTACAAGATGGACAAATATGAAGATTTTTGTTTCTATGAAAGTCCCTCTACAACTTGTAGAAGAGAGATGTTGAGGACTTTCTATCTTCTAAGAAGTTGAAGAGTACCTTAAGAAAACTAGAAACCTTGGTGGAAGAACTTTAGAATAAGCAGAAGGCTTGAGGCAATCCCTTTTCTTGGCAAGTATTCCATATGATCCAAAACAAAAGCGATGCAATCAATTGGTGGCATTCAACTTGTAGCTTCCCATGAGCTAAAGTTTCAACACCTCAACTTGTTTAGGTTGAGATATATGAGTATGACTTCTGAGCAAGGCACTTTGCTGATCAAGGAAGAAGTACAATTTTCTGAGTCCTCATGAAAAATGTATTTTAGATCCATGCCGATGCACTTACACACCATCAATAGCAAAAGTAGTTCACTTTAGTCTTACACCCAAATAGATACTTCACATGCATGTTATAATTCAACAGACTAATGATCCTCATTTTCTTAACAAAACCTTGCTAGAAATATTGTACAAACTAAATTTGGTGAACCTTAGCTTAAAGACATACATCAAAATGTGCTTCTTGAAGATAGTTAAGGCCTCTCAACTTTTTGCAAGGGACATGGTAACTCTATCTTCGAGCAAAGCTTGACTCAATCTATACCTCAACTATTTTGCACAATCATAAATGTTATGTACTTTTCTCCACAAGATGAATGCATTAAATAATAATAATTCAAAAGGTCTCTCCTCAAATCACAGTAAAAGATCTCTTAAAGATAAAACAATTTCAAAACTCAAATCACTTCATATCCATAAAATCAAAGAGATCACGAATATAAAGTTTCAATGAAAAACTAAAAAGTCAAGAAGAACTTTGCACATTCAGAAACTCTAAAAACAAGAGAACAATAAGAACAATAAACTCGTGTCTTGTCTTACTATAGCTTGAGAAACCAAAAAACTTCAGCAATGGAAGAGCCCTTGAAGAAAATACACTAATTGGGTAGAGCCTTAACAACCAAAGTAGATAATGCCTATCTCTAACATGACAGGCTATAGAGGAGAAGAACCAAAAACTTGAGAGCTTTGAGGTAAAGCCTTATTATAGTAGGACAGCCTCACTATATGGGTAAGGCAACTCTAGTGGAAAGGCCATCGACTTTCCTCTTTCTCCTTCTATTTGGTGGGCTACAGTGGGTTGGATGGACCTAGGCTGGTTAAGCCACCTCTACACGCACACAACTTACCCATGGATCATCCATCCCAATGGGCACAAGCTGGTTCAAATCCAAGATCAAAAGAATTTAAGACAGCTCGAAGTGACTTGTTATGATACAAAGTGCAAATTGAGGATTAATGCACATAAGTGCTCTTGCACACACACACACACACACACACACACAACTCAATGCATTGCATTGCATCTAGTGCATCATTTCAAGAGTGAGCCCTTGAAAACAATACGAGGAATATTGAGGATGTTTATAAGAAGAGAAACTTTTCTCACTTCTAATGTAGGATTAAGGTTGGCTTGTATTTTCAAAGCTAAATAGAACAAGACGAGAGATAATATTTCAAAATTAAATAGTTTGGATTCCCTCAAAAACTAAAAAAATTTGATTCCACAAATTCTTGTTTTATTATAAATCAACCACACAAGTCATTGACTTAAAAACAATTTCAATATATGCCACTTGTCTTTAACAATTACAACAATTCCAAATCAATTTCACCAGTGCCTACAAACTATAGTGGCACAAGAAGTCTTTTACCTGAGTGACTAAGGGTTGAGAATGTACATGGGATGTGTGTCTTCAATTTAAAAAAAAAAAAGAAAAAAGTTACCACTTGTTTTAAGAAAAAACAACTCAAAATAAAATTCTTGTTCTCTTTATAGATCCAACTAGCTTAGTTTTTCCTTGGAACTTGGTAAATGACATACCGCTATAGGTCAAATTGTAATATCCTTCATTTTTAGTATAAATTTAGAAATTTCTAAATAAATTAAATTTAAAAAAATTTAGAGATGAAATTTTTTCCTAAAATCTTAAGAATTTGAAAGTGCTCGTCGATACAATTCCAACACCACCAAGAACGCAGAAAACGGAGCTCAAACGAGGGAATTAGGAGCCGTTGAAGTGTAAGGGCAATTTATTCATTTGAAAGAGATGTGTTACACAGGGGTCCAAATTGATAATGGCACCCCTGTCTTCCACACGTCTCTACCAGTTCCGAAGAAATTGCCGAAGAGACCATGGGAAGAGGCATGGATGGAAGAGGTTCTCTTCCCCTAAGACTCTAAGCCTATAACTACCCATCCTCAGGAGCCAAAACGCTCCACCTTGAGCGTTTCATTGCGTTTCACGCAGTAACCCTAAGCTTTGAAAACTTCAATTTTTTTGGCAAGTGGAACTCCGATGACGACTATTAATCCCAGCCAGACGAGGTAAGCCTTAAACCCCGATTTCTGGATTTATTAAATAGGTAAAAATTAAATAGAAATGCATTTAAAATCAGGAAAATTTGCGTTTTCTTGGGAACTTTGTGCATGCTACTATTGGAGCATGATTTCGCAGATGAAACCACGTTCATTTGAAAATCACACCATCCAACTAGTGCACAGGAGACCCAAGAACAAACCCTTTAAATTTGGGAGAGATCCAATGGTGGGTTTCTCCAGAAAACTCAAAAACCAGTACCTATGGATGTTTTTAGGAACTTGGGGAAAAACCATTTAAAAAACATGGTTTTTGGAGAAATCAATGCAAAAGGATGATAGAAATGGAAACTAGACAAAATTTTGAACAAAATGGCGCTAAAACCAAGCGATTTGGACACCTGTAGGGTCACCGAAGATGATCGGAAGCCGGTCGTCTTCTCTAGCGCCAGTTTCCGCATCGCCAGTGTAAACCTAGTTGCCCATGTAACTCAGTGTAAACTGGGTGCTGGTGTAACCAGGTGTAAACCAAGGCCGCCAGTGTAATCTAGTGTACACTGGGCGCCGGTGTAACCCAGTGTAAACCAGGGCCGCTGATGTAAACCAGTGCACCCGCCCAACACTCTATAAATTAATAGTATTAATTTATGAAGTATTTTCACTTAAAATTGATTTTTGGGAGCTAGATGAGTCCAAATCACGATCCGAAAGAGACATTGTGATCGTATTGACGATGCGGACCTAGTTTTAACCTAAAAACTTATAAATGACCACTTTTATTTAGAAAATTTTTAAAATAGTGATGTGACATGTACAAGTGCACTTGAATATACCAGTTAAGGGGATTATTAGCAAGCTAGTGGTCTCATATTGAGGTAGGTGACGATGATTATTCTTGATTTTTAAAACCATGCATAAACATAGCATCATGTGTGATTGTGTTTTAAAGCGCATTTATTAATTTCCTTTGATTTCATGAGACTTTGAGTACTTTATGATTATTATAAATTGAAATGTTTTATTGAATAAACTCATGACAAATGTTTTTAGGAGCATGATGTTAATTATTTATGCTTAAATAGAGACTTATTTCTTATTATATTGGAAATGCATGGATTCACATGGAAAAAAGGAATAGAGGCTTATTAGCTGGTCCTTTTATAGGTTAACCCCAGGATGAGGGGCATGTCTTGGAGATTTCGAACTATGAGTGCTCTTGAGTTTTAGCATATACATATGATTTTCGTATTTTATATTTGATGACGGGTGTTCTCGCCCAGTAGGCGTCATGCTAGGAGGGATAGGGCCGGCCACCCACCCTCCGAGATTGTGATGTGATGATATTGCGATATGATAGACACCTGCCCATTGATGACATTTGATAGGAGTTTGGTAACATGGATAGTCTACACTACCGGTCTGAGCCTTTCCATGGGGACAGACGCCAAGTCTCCCGTTATGGTGTCGACAGAGAGCGGCGGTGGTTGATACCCATGGAGGTTTGCCACTGCAGCATGATGGCCCATATTCTTATTATGTGTGCGTGTATAATGAGCATGGTTATGGATAGTATGCCTGGGTGTGACAACACTCAGAGGTTGGCTATGAGTACTCCTAATCAGTAATATTAGTGCGATGTCGTGGGACCCATTACCTTAGGGTGCCCTTATTATTATTGTATGCTCATTTACATTGATTTATGTCATGTTTTGACTCCATGAAATACATGTTTTAGCATATTGAATAAATTGATATTTATTTGGACATGACATTATGATACTGCTATTTTCATAAATGATAGACTTTTCATCAGTGCTGTTAATTATTTTTTTCATTTATTACATTAATTTTCGATGTACCTACACAAGCGATAGCTTGCTGAGGCATTGCTTTGTTTTGCAATGCCTTAGATCTCGAGCGCGACATCAGGAAAGGAAAAGTTGTTGATAAACCGTGAGAGCTGCTGAAGATCTTTTTCCTATAGTTTTAGACAGTGATGTGAGTCATTAAAACAGGATTATCATTTGGATTTAATTATGGACTGCATACTTTATATTTGGAGTTGATTGAGATGTTTGGACATATGTTGGACATTTATATGGGATGTTATAATAGATAGACCCTGGGTCATATTATTATTGTGTTTTGGACATTTATTTGATTTAAAATAAAGGCGTCGATTTATTTGACATTGATTGATATGCGTATTGTTTTATTTACATGTATGTCATTTTGAGAAAGGAAAACTAACACCCGGAGTTTTTAAGAAATGTTTTAGTAAAATGATAAATAAAACTTTTCCCAAGGGATCCCAAATAATCTTATTCAAAATGCCATTATTATTAGTATAAAAAAAATTTCTTAAAAATCCGGGGTGTTACACAAATAAAGGTCTTTAAGCTCATTTCCCTCATTGTCGCTCTTATACGTTGAAGTCTCTGTCATTGCATAAAGGTACATCTACTAGAAATATTCTACCCAGCTCCACGAAGTATAGCTCTCAAATGAAGCCCTCCTCTAATAGGGTTTATTGAAACTAATCAACATAGTCTAGATCCTAAATAAACCCCTCCTCAAATGGGGCTCATCCAATTTCCTTTGTTAAGGAGGTTATTACACTGCCAAATAAAAACCAGAGAATTATCACAATTCATAGAAAACTCTATTTATAGTATATTCTCATGCATGGTCTTCTTTGAAATTACTAATCTCAATCTCACATTTTCCTGGGCCATCTATCATTTGGTATAAATAAAATAAAATCATGTCATCATTGACTCTGCTCATCAAAGTCTTGTCATGTTACAAGCTCATACTACAAAGTTGTTGAAGGCATCTGCTGAATTCATAAAAAACTATCTAATCTCATCACATGGATTAATCACTCATCTTCCATTTACGATTGCAGAATCACATCTTATATCATAGTTACACTCAGCATTCAAGCTAATTAAATGGGCTTCCAATGTGCTCTAATAGCACTCCATTAAAAATGATGTCTCTAATCAAACTAATTAAACCTTTCTGAAAATCTCCTCATAATAGCTAGAAAGTGCATAAAGCAGCCATTATCTTGCCTGATGATATTGATTCCCATTATCACATTAGTTACACTCAAAATAGATTTAAACATTGTTTGCATTGGTTCTAACCCATTATGTCAGTTGTACACTCGAATGTCTCCACCATTTATTAATTTTTACTAGATATTGTTGCTTCTCTAAGCTTTTCAAGATATTGCCTTTGAAGTGTATTTTAATTCTTAAAAATAACCTTGTCTAATATCCTTTAGGTTATTTCTAATATATGTCTTTATAGACTTTGACTCACATATGTCACCTAAACATACATAGAATTGATTCACTAATCAAACTCTTTTAGGAAACTTGAACAATGGTTAACAAATTGTAATTGTTGGTTAACAACCTTGTATGTTTTTCTAAACCTAGTATCCAGTAATCACTATACTCATCAAAAGTATCATACCAGTAGCTTACAATTAAAATAATTGCACTATGAAGGTAAAACATCTTGTCTTGGAAAACCATGCTATAACACAAAGGAGTTAAGTCCTTTTCCTTCGAGCTTCCAAGCATTCTTCACTCCCTAAAAACTAATTGGAAATTTCTTCCTCTATGTATATCTTTCAACATTTTCATAACCTTGTTTGGATGTGGAGTTTTTAAATTTAGAATGCAGAGGACTTACAATCATTATCAATTAAAACACAATAAGTTATATGATATCCTTAATTTGATCATCTTTTACCTACAACATCAAATGTGATAGGTAACCCTGCATTTCAATAAAGAATTTTGATCAAACTTATCATATTCCATTGTTTGAACTCATGCAACTAAATTATGCAATAGCATAATTGAACTCATGCAATAAGAGTATAACTAACATGATAAATGGACCCATTTAATTATTTAGTTATAAATCCAATCCATAACGTCCCTTTTCAAAATTGTATATGTGCCTTCTTCTATATAACACCAATTGAACTGGTGTAGTTTAACATCTCAACTTGATGTGCTTGTCTTCTTACAAATCACGAGATTTGATCCCAAAAGTGAACTTTTCAAAGTTGTATATGGCACATATTTGTCATCAAACTTTCTCTTACTGTGTATCCTAAGTAAGTTCTCGACTTAACTCAAACTACTGTATCAATTTCTGTCATGTATTTTACCATTTATTTGGCCATTACTTTTGCAAATGTAGCGAGATTAGCTTTTATAAAAGGCCTTTAGAGTCATGTCAAAATAATTTGCTTTTCTTATTCTTTTTGCTACATCAAAATATAGTAAAATTGGTTTGTGAAGAATTTATCCTTCTATTAGATTGAAGAATTCCTTCTGCTTCAATTTGACCACTTCTAATAGAGTCCTTATACTGTATAAAGCAATTCCATCTGCTTCATTATGACTAGATTTGGAAGAAAATAAACTCTTAATAAGATCAACATTAGTTATTTCCACAAAATTTCAAATTTAAACATATGTGGGGTTTGCTAACAAAGAGTAGCCAATTAAAGTACAACATGTTCCTCCATATCCCAACTTGAATCTTTCTAGTTAGGTATAATGACATGAGCCACTTACTATTCAATTGAACATATATATGAATTAATGTACCTTTGAGTCAGACATCTTATCAGCTTTGTAGGTTGACCTTTCGTTAAAGTCACACAATTAATCTTTTCTAGCCTCTATCATCTTGCTACGAAATTGTGTCCCAAATTCTAGATTCAAATATCATTTAAACCTCATAAATAGTAAAAGCAATTATTCACACTAGAATCTCATTAATGAACATATGTGGTCATCATATTAAGGCCATTGCGATTTCAAGAGGAGAACCTAAGATTGTTCAAGTATTGTATATAATAATATGGTTCCTCTAGAACTTTCCATAACAACCCCAATTGCTTTGATCTATGTTGTTTTGAACATCTTGAATATTTCTTGTTTGAAATCATAAAACTATGCCTTGTACACCAATCTCAAACCACATTTCTCTCTCACAAGAGAATGTGTTCACAAATATATAGTATCTGGTATGTTAATTTCCTTTCTTTAGTTAAATAGTTCACCCAACTTTCCATCTTATTGCAAAGCAGCAAAACAGAGATCCTCAAACTTTTGGAATTTTGAAAGACTGTTATATCAATTTATTTTTAAAAATTCTTATGAACATTCTTGATTCTGCATTTATTTCCTTTATTATTATGAAAGAATCTTGCATTATTTTTTCATAATCTCATAAACTTTCTTAACATGATTCTAATTGTATTCACTATATCAAGTTTTCAACCCCAAATATTATTGTTTCCATGCAAACATAGAAATTCTTAAATTTCAATCTTATGTAATTTTCTAAAAGACAAGAATTTTGATAGTGTTCAAAAGAAACTTCCTACTGAAGCTTCCATAAAGAAACAAAACTTCCTTTATACAGGATTTATTCGAAGTGTCACATAACTCCCTTTCTAATTTATAATGTAATCATAAATCTTGACAATGTAATATATAATGTGTTATTTATTTCCTATTTAATAGTCCTTTATAGGTTTTAATGCCACCCAATAAATCTTGTATTAGTAATCTTTGTAGAATACTTGTTGTCACCTTTATATTTCTTATTTAGAAACTTTGTCCTATCAAATTTCTAACTATGCTACATTCTAGGATGTGCTAAATCATGTTTATAGAAGTTCAATCCCATAGATGCCGATTTTACACCATTAAACTCTTGGCATGTTAAAAATCATCTCTTAAGTTTAAAGAGAATCAAACGATTGAATTACCATTTGACCTAAAAGCTTAAGCAATAAGAAAGTGGGCCAATAATATTTATATCTATAACACACCCCTCATATTGAAGGTCCTTTTCTAACTATTGCACATGGATTTGATTAAATGGGGGTCTTAAGATTTGAACCTAAAACCTGTCGGTCAATAAAGTTCTGATACACTATTGGATTACTATTCAACCTAAAAGCTTAAGCCTATAAGAGTAGGCCAACAATATTTATATCTTTAACACATACTTCCACCTATTGATAAATTCAAACAATTCCATAAAGAAAATATATTATTAAATTATTATAATATTGCATAAATTAAATTCAATGAACTAGCTTAGAAGCAAGCTTAAAAATCTGCTTCTTGAAGATAGCTGAAGCTTCTCAAATTATGCAAGGGATATGATTGCTCTGCCTCAAGGATTTAACCATGCAAAACTTAATATGTATCTTAATTGATTTGCCAGACTAGAATTTGTCTATAATTTGTCTACAAGATGAATGCCTTAAAATAAAAAAATTTCAAAAGGTTTGTCCTTAAGTTATAATGAAAATCTCTTAAAGAAAGAACATCATTAGAACTCAAATCACTTGAGAAAATAAGACCAAAGACATTGGGAATACAAAATTTTAAAAAGAAACAAAAAAATAAAGAAAAACTTCCCAAGTTAAGAAATTCTAGAAACAAGAGAACTATATTAACAAACACTTAGGTTTTATCTTATTAGAACTCGAGAAACCAAAGAACTTCATAAATGGAAGAGTCCTTGAAGAGAATGCCACTAATTGGGTAGACCCTTAAGTTACCAAAGTAAAAAATGCCTCTAACTAGATAGACCATAGTAGATAATAGAGAATTTTCTAATTGAATAAACTTTATAAGGAATGAAAGAAACTTAAGAGCTCTAGGGATACAAGAGAATTTGGTGCTAGGTAGAGTGGGTAGAGGCATTCCTTTATATGCGAAAGCCTTGCTTGGCTATCAAACTCCATTGCTTGATGAGTAAGGCCCTCTAGAAACATCCATAGGCAAACCTAAAGGAAAGCCCACAGGATTTCCTCTTTCTCCTTCTCTCTAATAGGCTCATGCAGGTTGGAGGGGCCTAGGAGAGTCAAGCTGTCTTTGCAACAACAAGCCTAACATCCTATACATCACCTAATGGGCTGGTGAAACACACAAGCATATAGACCATCCATCTTGGTAGATCTAGAATGGGTCACATCCAAAATAAAAATAACTTAGGGTACCTTAAAAGTAGTTCATAGTAGTGTAAAGTGCAAAGTGCACATCAATGTACTACATATGCCCAAAGCATTAAGATACATCAAAATTTAAGCATTTTTACATTCAAATATGACAAGTCAAAAGCTTATCATTTCCCAGAAAACTGTCTAGTTATAGCCCATAGTCCAATATGTATTAAACATATTTATACATGTCTAACTATTGATAACAGTTATATAACTTACTCAGTCATCTCGCAAACATTTACAAAATGTACAGAGCATGCATACACTATCTATGCTCTCTCTGACTATTCCGCGCACTTGGTCTCAACACTCTTGCCTTTCCCTTCTTCGCACTTATCTGTAGAGTTGGTGGGGTAAGTATAGGGAAATATATTCAATAGGTAAAACTAAGATGATAAATATAAATCAATTCAAACTCACTTTCATGCACTCATACACACAATGAAACATCCTTAGGTATCATTCCTAAGGCTTATTAGTAATATAACATTTGCATGCTTTTCAAACATTCTATTCAATGTTTTAGATCATTCGAGTACAATATAAGTGTAAGAACAATATGATATGTTGTCATTTAGGAGTATTTAGTAAATAAGTGCACATAATCAACGATAAAGTAATTAAGCTCTAAAATCTCAATTTAAACAATATATAGGGAAGTCTTCAGTGTTTTATGTCAAACATATTAATTCTCAGCATATAAATATGAATATATCAAATCTCAAATCATACAAAGCATCGTCATGCCTAGTGGCCAAGGTATCTATGACCTTATCACACGTGTGTTGCCAAAAACCAACATGCGGCAACTGCCCTATAATGGGACACTGCACCACTACAACTGCCCAATCATGGGACACTGTAGGAAAAGAATACACGGATCACTATGTTGCGGCAATTGCCCAATAGTGGGATACAGCATCCTCAAACGTTGACACCAACTGTGTGAGACTTATCAACGTCTCACATGGGAGGAGAATGGATCGTGCAGTGTAGCCTTCCCATGATGCTACACTTGAAATCTAGCCACTTGGGCATGGTATCGAAAAATCAACCGTCGGAAGGTAGGTGACCATCCCTATAACCCTCCTATTACAGTGTCCACTAGGCCACAACATTTGTTTAAAACAAATCCTCCACAATCAATACATAAAAACCTTAGTGACACATTAGTCACTGATCGCATAATCATATTCTGATCATGGTTTTAAAAGTACATATTTTCCATTCAATGCTAATGGATGTCAAGTATAAATGATGCATGATATTTAATTAGAAAAATTAACCTTATGTTTTCAATAAAATTTTGACAAATTTTTCCTTGTTTATAGAACAATGCACATTTAACGCATATGGTGCGTATCACCTGATAATCATGACATCATATTTATATAAAAATGGAGACTTTGTCTCCTAACAATTTCATCCACAAATAATTCAAAAGTTTTCATATAATTCAAGTCACGAGGATGTCATTTTTTTATCTCAAAGATAATCATTAACTAAAAGTATATGTAGCAATTACATGAACGTAATAAAATAGTGTCCAAGTGAAATGAATCTAAAAACTTGGCAATCTTAGAATTTACCCACCTTAACCTGATGATTTAGGTTCACCTAAAACTATTACCAGTCACTTGAGATGTTGCTCGACTAATAAAAAATTAAGGATTAGGGCTTCTATCATCAATTATGAATCAATTTGAGAAATATGGCATATATATCATAATTTAGTCTCTCAATCATGGATTCATACATTAATACTCAAATTTGAACAGTCAAATTGTCATTGATATGTTGTTTAACCTCAAATCAGATATCTTAGTGTTGGAGAGTTTAATTTCACACATCACTCAATCAGATATGATGTTCCAGGCCTAAATTACCCAAATCTAAGTATTGGAATGATCAGATCTATAAAGTAACAATTCAATTAACATTTGTATATTTAATAGGCTTTTCATTCATTGTTTTCAATCCACATTGTCCTCTACATGTAATTCACATCATTAGATTCATAGATATACTATATGATCATGTTTTCGGCAGTTAGATTTATAGATTTAGCATTGTTCATGCACCATGTTTAGATCAAAATTTCAATGGTCAGGTGATCTCTGATTGGACATTCGTTGACAAGGTTGTGAAGCTTACTCAGTCAGGATTACACCCATATAATCTTTTTCATTTTTACCTTGCCGAAAAGTGGTCGCTAATGTCAAAATCCAGTCACTGTCATTAGCAAGTGTAGCTGTGTCAAAAACGCCATTTTTTCACTAAAATAAAATATGAGTTTTGTAGATCTCTACCTTACCTTCATTCTCTTTTAATTTGGAAGCATTTCACGATCGTTTTCCTTCCAAAATTTGCCAAAAACAGTCACAGTTGGCGAAAAACTATTTTTGTCCAAATCTTGTAGATTTTCACTTTTGAAGTTAGATTTGTTTTCTCCGTTCTATCTCTTAGACCTATTCTTCACACATTTTCTATTGATTTCAACAAGATCTTTAAGTTTTTCCACCGTTTGCTATTGTGCATACAAAAAAATTACAGTCATCAAGAGAGAAAATGAAGGGAAGAGGGAAGGGAACTACAATGTGGAAGAGGGAGCGGATGCCACGATGGAGAGAATGAAGGGAAAGGGAGATGGGTGAGGAGGAAATTGAGGAAGAGGGAGGCGGTGGCTTCCCTGGCTCCTCCCCTACGTGATAGAAAACCAGGGGTGGAGTTCCACTAGTTGAGCTCCCCCTAGTTCGTCGTCATTGCGTGCGGTCCATCCATGGTGAAGGGGTGCCATTATCAATTTGGCCCCTTCTGTAATTTCTTAAAACTTGTGGATCTCTCACCTCCAAACTTCATTTTGGGCAAAATTAGTGTTGTTGAAAAGCTCTCGTCACGTATATTCTGATTTTTGAGGTTTCAAAGTCAAATTCAGAAGAAAATTTTCAAAATTTACACTCAAACTTCTCTCTTTAATTATATCAAGATGTAGGGTTATTACAAATGTACAGGACATTTACAAGGATAAAAACTTTTTCACTACTAATGTGGACTAAAGTTTGCTTGTGTTTTCAAAGCCGATTATAAAATACAAGAGACTAGAGAGTCAATATCACCAAATTTGACTATAGGATAACAAGGACGTGCATAAATTGGAAATAAGGTTGTTAGAGTTTTATATAATGTCGTACATATATATAGATTGGAAAGAGGATTGCTAAGATATAGAGCATGTGTTCCTAATAAGTTATCTTATGATCTATGTTTGCGTATTCTTGGTAATTTTAGAAGCAAGCCGATATAATAAAGTTAGCCAAATGATAGACCATATAATTACCAATGAAGACTTAATGCCTATGTGTAGAAACTAAATGGTAGATATAATACTACTATATTAAGACTCATTCAATCAATGAATTTCTTATATTTTCATGGTGTTGAAACTCAGATGGAACCCATATTGGTAGAAAGGAATGACTTTCTATTAACAATATAACTTAGTAGTTACTCGCAATGCAAGTGTAAAAAAAAAGAAAAATGCTTTTGAGAAGTGTGCTAGCTTATACTTAAGGAAGAAGTCACTTTTTGGGATCTACATGTACCATGTTGGCATGATCCAATCCATTAATCTAGCAGATAATGAAAAGCACATCCCATGAATCCTAATTTTGTCTTTGTTGAACATTCCTTACCCTTCATTTAATAAGCACTTTTCAAGATTTTGCCAAGAAAATCTTAACCATTGGTTTTTGAAGAATTATAGCATGCTCATAAAATATCCACTAGTAATGCATTAGAGTCATTTAATGCATAAGCTTATTGCCTAAATGTACATATAGATCTCTCCATATGACCCTAAATTGTTCCCTCCTTTTTTGATCAAAGAGGTGCTTTCTTGGTAGTTGGACTCAAAAGAAAATTTTCTTCTAGTAATTAAAACATAGTAATGACTTTGAAGTGAGACAAAAAAGCATCAAATTATAGGAAAATGCATCAAAATCTAGTGCTAAAACTCAAAACTTTTATGTTAATAAAATAAAGTTTTCCCTTTCCTTTTATGAATAGGACAAAATGCCATAAATGAAACAAAACTAAAGACAACCACTTCATAATCCAAGGCACTGAAGGTGTATTAGGCTTCATATTGAGAAGGTATTTGCAAAATTCGAGTATGTCCCTTGATTCAAAAAGAGTGGCACTAGTGCCTAACTACAATTTGTTTTTCTTTTTTTTCCCCTCTTTTGACTAACTTTGTTGCGGCACTAGAATGTGAACCCTTGAAGCCATTGTCACCTCTCCCAACTTGAAATTCATTTGGGATACAATTAAAAATAGAACCCTACCAAATGTCATTAAAAATTGGATTCTCAATCACAACAGGAAGGAAAGAATAGAACCCTTGGCCATCAATGCTTGTAATTGCTTAGTTTGGCACATGGACTAATATAAATGGACGATGTTTGAACAAGTAGGTTGAAAGTTAAGTGGTGAATTGATGTTATTGAAATGTCAAATTCACATAATGTGAATGAAGGCTACACCAAGAGGATATTAATATTAAAATCCTTTCAAAATGGAAATAGGAAGGTGTGAAGAAATCTTGTGGAAATACTATTTGGGTGAAATGCTAGAGCTTACCAAGGAGATAGTTCCGTTAAATTTTGATGGAGTTACAAAAGGGAGTAGGGTGGCTAATGCCCTTAAAAGTTATGCTTTAAATAAAAAAAGAAACTCAAAATTGGGGTGGAGAGTCCTCCCACTTGACAATAATGGCAAACTTTTGCCTAACAGCTATATAGGTTCTTCATGTTTAATAATAACAATAATAATACTAATAATAATAATAAATTATTATTATTATTATTATTATTATTATTATTATTATTATTATTATGCATGTATAAGCAAAGAACTATGCAGCAAATAACCCCCATACACTCCTAAGTCTAGTCACTAGTCAAAAGAGAAAGCGGTGACTCAAACTTGCCACCAAGCATATTCCATGAGTGATGCCGAGTTGTCTGCAAACAACTATGCAAGACATTTATTGGCTTGGACTTTTGTAGTTTGGGCTTATCTCGAGACATATTATCCATAGTAAGGTTTGGTGCTGACTCTAAAACCCTGACTAAGTAATCCCTACCTGTGGGTGATTTGACATATCGATCTTGTTTGGCCACCCTTAGATTGGCTAGACACCACTATCCACGACCATTGTATGATTTTAGCTATGGATTTTGAGTTTTTAAATAATGACCGTTTGATTTTTCAATTAAAAAATCTAGTAGCTAGAAGCATTCACTTGATATAATTTTTTGCATATAACCTAAATGGCATGCACTTGACTAGATTATTGAGTCAAATCATCCAAAGGTCAAGCCTAACTAGGTGGGTTTCAAAGCAGTCCCAAAAACACTAGCATATCTCTACTGTCTTTCACCAAAAGAACTTAAAAGAAAACGATGCTTGCCATATATTTTACAGGAAGGGGAGCCTTGGCGCAATGGTAAAAGTTGTCGTCATGTGACCTTGAGGTCACGGGTTCAAGGCGCAGAATCAGCCTCTTGCAAAATGCAAGGTAAGGTTGCCTACTATGGGCCCTTGTCGTTCGTCCCTTCCCCGGACCCCGCATAAGCGGGAGCTTCGTGCACCGGGGCTGCCCTTTTACCCCCTTGGTTGACTGTTGGGTAGTGCGACATTCCTTCCCATTCAATTGTGACAGCATAATCAGCTAAATAAGAGTTGAAGAGAGCTTTGGCCAATATTCCACATTTTTATTATTTTTACATATCAACTACCAATTCCCAATCGATTGATCCTGCAACTAATGGAAACAATAGCACAATAATTACATTTGTTAGATTATAAGATAGATCGATCATTGATTTTCTCTGTCTATCCTATTGTTGCTTGATTTTTCTCATTCCTATGAATTCTAGATGTAAATGTGTACATGTTGTGGTTTGATTTCCTTATTTTGAAACAAAATAATGTAGAGAGGAACTTGTTATGCCTTATGTACCGTAAGAGGAATTTCATATTGGTTTCAATCATATATGGAAAGTGGTCTATGATCAAGCCAAGGGCAATGCTTATTGCTATTTGTACAAAACCAGGTCAAAGAAGATCATCATAACCTATTTTGCGGAAGTCACCACTTTGTGGAAAAAAGGAGAAAATTACACTTAATTTATTTACTAAAGATAAATCAATTTGGTTGAATGAGCCAAGCAGATTGTTAAAATAGATGTTTTAAAAAGTAATGGGCTTTGGAGCAAACCGTCCAATAGGCATGCAAGTGTGTAAATTGTCCATCTGTAGTGTTGGATTAATGTGAGGAATCCGACAATACTTTATAGGCATAATCTGCAAGAAAAAAAAACAAAAAAAACTTTGTCATAAATTTCTAAAATGATGTTAGCAATACTAGAGATACAAAAACACAACATGCCTATTCGACTTGTATCTAATAGTGAATCCTTGGGAGGACCAACTGTGCTAGTCTGCCAGAGTTCTAAAAGATGCTTCACTTTTTGGTAATTGAGGTTAATCCATGTGGTTATTAAACTCCAGGTAAATATTATGAAATTGACTTACTTCCCTTCCAACTTGCACAGAATTATGTTGATTGCCATCTAAGCCATCTCGAAAGCAAATGTTGAGACCACTGTATTGGCCCTTCATAAGTTGCAAGCCCCAAACATTTAATCTTGCTTTGGTATCATACTACCGCTTCTTAGGCATGACTACAAAGGCAAACTGAACAATAAACAAATTCAATAGTTTAGTTAACTGCATTTACTAAGTAAATACTAAAGTAATGAAACTCTACATTAAATTAAAGAAAGCAATCCACAGTAGAGAAGAAAATCATTAACTTCCAAGTCAAAACAAGAGGTGGAGTTCGTGTTATAAATGACTTACATAAATCAATGAGGACCCATGGTGTCAAGTGGATGTATATTTGCAGTATATTTTCTAGATTTTGGAGAGATTTAACTCTTACAAGATCTTTCTTTTGAATCCTACAGCTAGGAATTGTTCCCCTTGGACAACCTCCATCCTTAAGACCAAGTTCCCAAGACATATGTAATAACCCCAATATTTTTAGTTATATTTGAGTTATTTATAATATGAATTTAAAATTTTTAAAAATTTGGACTGAAACATTAGATTCTCAAAAATCAACTTTTTATAAAATAAAATAAAATAAAATAAAATAAAATAAAATAAAATAGAATTAGGAGTTGAAACATATATATTTAGAATATACATGAAAAATTGAGCCAAATGACTGTAAGCACACTGGAAATAGAGTTCGGATAAAAAAAAAATATTTAAAAAAAATTAGAATTAAAAGGGCAATGACTTATTAGATGTTCAAAACTAGAGCAATTAGATGAAAGAGTTAGATCATGCAAAGTTAGGCGTTAGCAAAAGTAATTGACTTGAACACTGTTACATGGGTTGTCAGTTTAGTAGTAGTTATATGAAGATTATATTTCAATTGTTTTAATTTGTTAAAGAGATTGTTTGCTCTATAAAGTTCTTGGACTTACTTTGTATGTCAAACCACCTTTAATCATGACTTTCTTTCATGAAGATGAATCATTAGTTCACTTCCTCGAGGGATGATAAATGAAGATACTTCTTCAATAGGTATGTTGTGACCACCCAGGTTTTTCAAATACATTTTTATAAATATTTCCAAAGGTAGGGCCCTTATTTGTGAAAATTTTTAGAAAACCAAACAGCAAAAACCATTTTCTTTGAAGTTGATTTTTCCACAAACCCGAATGTTACTTGAACTCTTTTTCTATACATATACTTTTGTATAAAAATAAATTTTTATTAAATAACATTAGCAATACATTTACTTAAAATAGGAATCATCCAGTATACACAGCTCCTGTATTATTACATCAAATATCGAAAGTACACAATCCAAATAAACTAACTACTTCATACAAAATTTAAAAGGTAAGTACCTTGAATCAGTAGTATGGCGGTTGATATCCTGGAGTTGTAATCTTTCACTCCTATTTATCTATACCTGAAATATTGTAAACATTTATAATATTTAAGTAAGCTATACTTGATAGGGGATTTAAGAAGCATATGGAATAAATAATATAACTCATAATCTAATAATTTCAATATTCATATCTATCATATTCTACTTCTATAAAATAATTCAATTTCCATGAATTATACTCTGAATAACAATTCCATCATTTAACCTCTCATGTAAAACCCCTATGAACTATTTGCATATACCATATATAAGTAAATCAATTAAAATTGTGAATATAATTAATATTGCCAATAATAATGTATTCATACCTAGATTGTATTGGTTTCATTATCAATACCCTCCACTATATGGGGTCAATATTCATCTAATCTCTATTGGGTATTATCCCTTCAAGGAAATCACGTTAATAAGCTCATACTGGGCATTTCATCATGCCATCTCATATGCATTATAGTGCAAAATACATAAAGGACTACTATGATCCAATCTCAATCCACACAAATGTGCTTGGATGACTGTCGAAATACTCTATTAATACCATGTTGGAAATACATTATGTCACTGCCTATATGAAGAGACAGGACTTTCACAGTGGTAGCCTTCTTATAATTGCCCCATCCGACTTTTAACCTCTCATTGGGTACGATATCCATAACATAATTAATATCGAAGAGTGGGTGGCCAAACCCTCACAACTCTCCTAGCATATTATTCTCAGGCTTATGCCTGTCAAAAACAAAATCACAAGCCTTCATACTTGTATAAAAAATAATAATTATACTAGCAGGCTATTTACCTATTTATATAAAATTTGTAACAACATCTTCATCCTTATTAATTTGGTATTAAGTACTAAGGATGGAATTTCATAATCTATATTCATGTCTAAACGGGTAATATAATTCCAGACTTTACATACTAATAATTGCATAATTCTAAGCATAACATCATTATATGTTGCATCATAAATAATTTAAGGCATTTGTAATATTCTAATTGAATTATTTAATTTCTACAAATCTCATAATAAGATCATGTTTAAAACATAGATCTTTAAAGTAATGCATTTTAAGGGTCCACCTACCTCAAACGCAATAATCCCAATACTTAAGATAAGCAACAATCTTGATCGATGTATAAATAAGGGTATCTGTCAAATCATATGTGTATAATGTTATTCCTCAATTTCATATATACTTCTTGTTTGATATTTTGATCATCCTTAAATATGATGATCTTGATCTCTTTCTTTGAATACTTTGATAAATGGTTTAGATCTTCCAACTTCTAGTTTTCATTTATCTCAATTTGATCTATAATCTACATCAACTTTCAAGGTTTGATCTATTAATCTTAAATCAACCTTTGATTATCCTTGATCATTATGGTCTTACATCTGATATTCTTTGATCATAGTAATCTTACTTAAAGGCTGATTAACAGATTTCAGCCTTTAATTATTAATTTATGGTCTAAATATTATTCTTAAGTTAATTAATACACAATAAGTCTTAGTATGTTACTGATTGAGCAATATTTTGATTTATCTTTCCTAAATCTAGATACCTTTTCCTTATTCTTCATATTTGACTACTGCTTAACAGTAAGGTTCTGCTCTAAAAGTAGTTAATATAATTCTCATATTAGGAGGTGTTTAGACCTCATAAAACATCAACAAAAGGCGTGGGAAAAATGATTTTAAGACACTTACTATAACCACAATGTTTATAAGCTAATGGAGTGACAATAGATTGTATCTTTTTAAAAGGGCCCTATGAGCTCAATACCTTAAGTCTCTTTTTGCTTGATTTTAAGTTTATGTCCAAGAATTTTGATTATAACATTCAAGGATGTTGATTGATTCCTAGTGGCCGAAGAATCTTATGATGAAATCCAGTCCTTACTAACATTAATTTCACAGAAATGTAAATCTATTTTAGATTAATCAGATTTATTTTCTAATTATTTCGTATCATGCAAAATCTCACCATTGATTAAATCTAATGGTTTAATCTATAAATAGATCAGATGTAATTATAATAAAATATAACAATTTCAATGATCATTATACATATTCACATATTTTTATTGATCTAATGGTCAAATTCAATTTTTATCTCTTAGGTCTAAGGTTTTGATCTTAGTCAATGGTTCGGATCATGATTTATCACATGTATAAAAGATTTGACCAGTTGATTAGTCTTATCTCGTCAATATAATATTTATTCAGTCATTTCGAATAATCTAATCATCTTTGATATAGTTAATCAAAGATATTTGCATGGTTTTTTCCTTTTGATCATCATAAACAGTCTTCAAATCTTAAATTTCATCATTCTATTAGATTTTAATAGTCAATACAATTCCAACGAATGTTTCAGATCTAAATTTGGAGTTGTATTAACTTCTGAATTGATTTTCTAAGTTTCTGATAATTTTAATTGTTCATATTGAATTCTAGACTAAAAATGCTATAAAATGACGCTATCAAGATGCACTGGAGTGGAATGCGTGCTCTAGATCATGCATCCGTGTGATGCATCTTGGTTACTAAAATTCGAAGGTTGGTGAACAATCCAATCTGGACTGTCAAATCACCCACCTCTAGATTTATGCCTAAGATAGATATAAATTATACTATTCTTGCCAATCTAGAGGTTTTGGGGGCCCACGAATTCATTGGATGACTCAAATCTTCCATCCGAGTCATCCTGGAGTGGGTTTTCAGCATGTGTCACCGGTATTGGTTCATTGTAGGGGTGGCAATTCGGGTTGGCGGGTCGTGTTTGTGGCGACACGAACACGACACGAATAGTGTTACGGGTCGACACGAACACGACACGCTTAATAGTCGTGTCAAAAACCTATGACTCGTACACGACCCGGTTCTTAAAAAAATGACACGACACGACCTGTGTAACACGATTAATTAATTGAGTCGTGTTGGATACACGACACGAAATGACACGACACGACCCGACATATTAAAAAAACTGCCCTCTCAAGTCAAGTCCCAACTCCCAAGTGAATAGAAGTTATAGAACGGCTGCCAAGGCCCGAACGGGCCAAATCCCAAAACAACCACAATAAAATAAACTAACATATAGGACGGTTATTTCACAACCGTTCTATAAAACCCTAACATATAGGACGGTTGTAACATAACCGTCCTATATATCATTGGTTTTATACGACGACTGTGAAATAACTGTCCTATATATATATATATTACAGATTTTATAGAACGGTTGTGAAATAACCGTCCTATATGTTAGGGTTTTATAGAACGGTTGTGAAATAACCGTCCTATATGTTAGGTTTTATAGAACGGTTGTGAAATAACCGTCCTATAGTTTACTTTTTATAATTTTATTCCACTCCACCGTTATGACTGATCTTCGATTCTCGACCGAATCAGTATCTTGAATCTTTGATCACCTGAAGCAATGACAATGAGGTTCTGGAGCAGAAAATCAGAATTGAATAGCATGGGTCTTTCAGTTATGAAGAACTAGACTTTCAACTCAAGTTACCAAGTACCAACCCCCACATAAATTGTTAGGAGGGAATTCATTTCTCCAACTCCTTTCATGCTCATTGTCCTTTGGTCATTGCTATATCCATTGAATTACCGGGTGACTGATCCACCACACCACACGACAAGTACATAGACAACCAAATTACCAATAATGTTCCCGTAATATTTTGTTATTTTATTTAGAAGCAACACGCTTCTTTATAGTTTAGTATTACACCACTCAGTCACTCAACCGACTCACTTCACAAGTTCACAATTCACATGATATGTGAAAAAAAAGAGACTGAAATGAATCAAATAACCACAATAGTAGTAAATAAATATGGATTAAGTAGCACATGATGGAAATATACTTCCATCAATGTATTATGTATCAAACACAACAAATTAAAATAAGTCATGAAAATTATACAAATTAATCAAAATGAATTGATCCGAGTCTTCGATTGGTTGAAGTGATCTGCAGTTGCTACTTATGCTTATAATGTCCTCGCAAGCTCATCCACGGCAATCGTAATGGTAGAGTCTACAATCATATAGAATAAACAAGCATTAGTTATTACTAAGCTCATATAAAATATAATGTAAATATAGAATTATAAACTATTACCTTTCAATCCATATAGCCAATCTCTCACACAAATCAATGCTTGCACGGTTCCTGGTTTTAAAGTAGATCTATATTGGTCAAGAACCCGACCACCAACACTAAAAGCACTCCGATGCAACTGTAGATATAGGAATGCTCAAGACATCACGAGCCATGGCAAAGAAGTTCAGATACCTAAAATCAACATTTGAATCAAATATAAATGTAAATAAGATTACGAGAAAATAGTGTTTACATGAGATTATTAGTCAAACAACCCGTATTGATTGCCTTTCCAGAATGCAAGAATGTCTAGCTTTGACTCTTGCAATCTTGGTTCATCTAAATAAAGCTCCAATTGTGATTTTTGCATAGCCAAAGTACCTCCTTCACCTTCAAATGAATCAAATTCCTAATGCAAATGCAATTATATTATTCAACGTACGATAAGACAATTCATACTTCATAGCAAATTTTAATATGCTAAGTAGTAAGCGACATATAATGAAAGATACAATTATAAATAAAATCACCTTCATGACATCTAAAACCTCTTGACTATATGACATGTTCTCGTCTATCATCAAGACTCGCACCTCTAGCCACTTGTGTAGATGAGGAGGAAGGAATAGGATAAATCTTAACCTTATATTCATTGAAGAGAGAATAACTTTTCGCTAACTTGAGCAAACTCCAAGCGACCCACGCCAAACAATTTCTTGTACGAGAATTCCACAAAGGAGAGCTTATACCGAGGATCCAACACACATGCAATTGCCAAAATGGTGCTTTGAATTCGGACCGGTACTTTGAAAACTTGGCAAACATTTGGGTGGACATACGCTTCATATAGTCATCATCACTTCTCATGTATTGTGTTAAACTCAAATAAATTACAAATGCTTTGCGAAAGTAGAGATTTGCGGTGGAATATTTGGATCCAGAGAACATGCGGGTGGCATCATAAAAAGCGCCAAAAACTTCGAAATTTTTGTAGCCTTTTCCCATTCAATGAAAGAAGGACAATGCTTATAATTTGAGTCACTTAGTTCTAAGTGACAAAATGCACGTTGGTAACAAAGAGCACTTTCAAGCATCAAATACGTTGAATTCCATCTTGTAGGACAATCTTGTCTTAAGCCCTTTTTGTCTCAATTGACATGTGATTCACACACTCTAAAAATTTTTGTTTTCTACTTTGTGATGCTTTGACATACTTGATACTCTCTCTAATTTTTTGAATAGCATCATCAATTTCTTTCAAACCATCTTGCACAATCAAATTCAAAACATGACAACAACAACGTAGATGAAGGAACTCTCCACCACAAACAAGAGTGTTCACGATGTTTAATTGATGCCTTAATGACTCAACAGAGAATCATTAGAAGAAGCATTGTCTAAAGTGATTGAAAAAATCTTTTCTCAATCCCCCATTCTACCAATAATGAGTATAACTTTTCTGCTAATGATATTCCATTATGTGGAGGTGGTAGGAAACAAAAATTTAATATCCTCTTTTGTAAGACCCACTGACTATCTAGAAAATGTCTTTGTGAGACTTATATAACCATCGCAATACAAGAAGTCCATAAATCCGATGTCAAACTTATCCTGCTAGGTGCCAATTCTAACATCTCTTTTATCTTTCCTTTTTCTCTTTTATACATTCTCAGACCATCGCTTTTTTGTATTTCTACTAATCAAGTGCAAATCGCACGCAAATATTTCAAGAGAGTTCTAATTCCATCATACTCAACAAATTGGAAAGGCAAATCATGCATAACAAGCTGCATTTGCTACTAACTCACGATAAACTTCGGGATCAAACTTATTATCTCGAAGCCGCACTTAGTGACACCGACATACTCCCGACTTTGAGATAAAAGCAAGCTGGTCTATATCACGAGAAGAGCTCCGTTGACAAGTCTTTATATGACGATTTAAGTTACCAGTACCAAATTTGCTATCGCAAATGTATATTGCAGAGCACTTCTTGCATTTACACCTTTGCCTTCCATCTTCGATAGAGGAAGGTGTTCAAAAAAATTCCAATGGAGACATTAGTTTCCTATGCTTTTTGCCTCTATTGGATTTTGAAACTAACTCCACGTTCTCCAAATCAGCAAACTCATCATCATCGTTGTTGTGGTGTAGCATATTCAAGTTATCAGAAACATCAGTGCTCCCAACTTCAACTTGTGCCTATATTGCAAAATGCAAATGACAAAAAAATTAGTTCACACCGACAAGAACTAAACACTTCGTAGTTCACCAACAATTACTAATAAGTAATAAGTAATAAGGGAAGGGAGTGAGTGAGTGAGACACTGAGACTTGAGAGTTGAGACTCGAGAGTGAGGAAATTGAGAGGAATGAAAAGAGTCAGACTCATAATTTCATAGAGAAATAACAAAAAACAAACACATGACATACCTGTGGTGCTATAGTAGCCTTAGTAGAGTGTCTTGCTCATCGTGTTAGAACTTAGAAGGGTTGATGTTTGAACTTGAAGAAGATATCTGGATTCTGGTCCTCTGGAGTCTGGAAAGGGAAATCTGAAACAGATGTAAAATTGTAAATTATAAAAGCGGTACAAACTGCAAGCCTTCAACTTCAACCTTGGGTTGGTAACGTTGGTTATGTTACTTATGTATTACAGTATTAACGGTCCTATATATATATTTATAAAATATAGTACGGTTATGTATTAACCGTCCTATATTTTAAAAATATAGAACGGTTACTTACTAACCGTCTTATTTTTTGTAAGCTTTAACATATAGGACGGTTACGGCCTAACCGTCCTATTTTACATAATAATATAGGACGGTTACGGACTAACCGTCCTATTTTACATAATAATATAGGACGGTTACGGACTAACCGTCCTATTTTACACATGGTTTATTCCTTCATTACCAATCTGTGAGTGTGACTGTGAGTCTGTGAGAGTGAGACTGTGACTGTGAAGTCTGTGATGTGCCACATTTTCGCTTTTCAAGTGACCAGTCTGCCTGACAAAGACTGATAGCCTTCTTTCCTCCAATTCCAAACTGGCAAGTGGCAAGTGGAGTTAATGAAAGTTGAAACTTACACTTCAATCATTTGTCAAATATTTTGATGCCCCTAGTTATTGTCCTTAATGTTACTTAACTAAGTTAACTTACTTGTTAGATAACTTAGATAGTTAGATGTCATGAATCATGATAGATGATCCTAGGTGGGGGGGGCGTGCCCCCCTTGTAGACTTGTAGTGGCGGGAAAACAAAATGAAAGTTGAAAACTGAAAAGAACATAAAGGTTTAACTTTAACTAATTAATAATTATCTAGGTATACTAACTACTAAGTCAATCTAGAGTCTAATCTAACTGTCTAAGGCAATTGTTTTGTCTTTTTGTATAATTGTATTGTATCATGTAAGTTAAGTAAGCCCAAATCCAATTATCCAACTATAAGCCTATAACTATAAGTTATAAATAACTGTATAACCAATTTCTTATCAACCATTTTCAGTTTAGCTACACATTGTCACATGTCAATTGTTACAACTTACAAGTTACACTTAGTAGATAAGTTAACCAAGTTTTGTAAGTTGTACAAGTAAAAGTGAAGTGAGAGAGAGACTAACTAACTGTCATATATTGTTGTATAAAATTATAAATGCTAATGAATAATGATTTTCTTATGTTAATTTCACATGTCTCAGTCTCACCAACCAATTGATCTAATATATCTCTTTTCAATCAAATTCATGAATATCATGTATCCAACTCATATAACTCAATATTTGTTTCTCATTTCTAACTCCCAATTGATGATAATAGATTAGGAATAACTCATTCATGATTCATCCATGATCCTTTGATCCATCATTCATGTAGATATTGTAGAGTAAAATTTAGTAACTCCTTTAGTAATATCATTCAACATTTGTGTTAATTCAACACACAACTCCTATTCTCTGTTCACATTCTCACCTCACCTAATGAGTTAATTACAATGTTACATAACTAAATAACTAATAACTATTCCCTTGGGACCCTTCCTAGTTCCTATACTATACTCATTATCCTCTAATGAGATAATTACACAACTCTTTCTATACTCATTCTCAAACTCTTTGAGTTAATTACATAACTGTTTCTATTCTAGTTCGGTTCGGTCATTCTTACCTAATGAGTTAATTACATGATTCTTTCTCTTTCTTTACTTATTATCATTTATCAATGTTATCATCAACATTCAACAACTTTTGAATTGAGTATGAGTTACTTACATAACTTTGCTTTTTAAGATGATCCTCAAGTGAGATCATCGGACATCGAATGAGTTAAATACATTATATACATAATTAACACCAACTTTAGTCATCCTCCCTCGACCTCAACCTCAACAACTATGTTGAATTGAATATGATAGTATGAGTTACTTACATAAGTAACATAACTTTGCTTTTAAGGCGATAGATACTCAAGTAACTCAACTCAACCGAGAAGTCCGAGCACGAGATAGTGAGATGAACATAATACATATATGATATATGCCTATATGCTATTGCTCTGTCTTTTTAAGCTCATCCAGTCATCCTTAACTTAAGGAAATTAAGATGAGTTAATTACATAACTCTTTCTCCACTCTATACTTAATGACTAGTTTTATTTAAGGACATCATCAACTAAGATTAATTAAATACATAACTCTTATAGCTTATACAACTCCTATATTTCAATATATAGATGGTTATAAACAAACCATCCTATATTTAAATATATTATAGAACGGTTATTTTGAAACCGTCCTATATTTAAATATATTATAGAACGGTTATTTTGAAACCGTCCTATATTTAATATATTATAGAACAGTTATTTGAAAACCGTCCTATATTTGATTATGTTATAGAACGGTTATTTGAAAACCGTCCTATATTTAAGTATATTATAGAACGGTTATTTGAAAACCGTCCTATATTTAATTATAATTATAGAACGGTTATTTGAAAACCGTCCTATATTTAAGTATATTATAGAACGGTTATTTGAAAACCGTCCTATATTTAAGTATATTATAGAACGGTTATTTGAAAACCGTCCTATATTTAAGTATATTATAGAACGGTTATTGAAAAACCGTCTTATATTTAAGTATATTATAGAACGGTTATTGAATAACCGTCCTATATTAGTATATCATATAGAACGGTTATTTTAAAACCGTCCTATATGGTTCTATACATATAATATATCGTTTTCACTTTTCACTTTTCACCTTGGTCATTCTCAGCCCTAATTTCAATCTTCCAAGTTCCAACCCAACGATCCAATCCAACCTATACTGAGAAGTGAGAAGGTGAAAACGACCATTCCTCTTCGATCTTTCACAGATCTAAGCAAAGAAAGGTATGTATTTACGATTTTTTCATCTTTAATGTAATTTCGTATACAGTTCTGTTACTTCTGTAACCGTAAAAAGTAATAAAAGAACACAATCTGATAAAAAAAAAAAACCTCTATCTGGTTTCTCTGATCCTTGCCTTGAACTTGTTACTCATTTTCGTTGTCAAACACCTATTTCTCAGATTTTGATTTATGTTGTCTTTCATTTGAGTCTGGAAACGGGGTTTGTTGGGAAAAAGATGGATGAGCAAAAAAAAACGGACCTGGAAGCCTGGAAGTGGAATGGGATTATGGGAGATATCATCATATCAGATATGTATGTTCCTCTGACGGAAAAACCAAACATATAAATTATAAAGGTTCTGAGTCTTCTGACTTTGCCCATAGTTCATTAGTCTTGAATCGGTGAATCCCGATAGATAGGTTCTCGAGAGAACCTGCATCTCTTGAAATAGTCTCCACTCTCCACCGAAATGTAGAAGCGGTGACGGTAGAAGAAGCAGGACAGATGTCAGAAGATTGAGGGAGAGAGACATTAAACTAGTTCTTTCTTTTACAAAATGGAAAAAAACATTACCTTTATCTAATTTATCACAAACTAGCTACAGCTTATATCCCAATTTCTTCTTGCCTTAAGGGAGCCCTAGAAAAAAGAACCAAATCAAGAAAAATCTCTCAAAAACTAAATTAACATATCTCATATCTGCATCAAACAATGTCAGATGTTCAACATTTTTGATGTGTTGGAACTGTTGAAACAAGAGGAATGATTAAGTGATAGTTGACCAAAATAAAAAATAAAGGATGAAGGAACATAACAGATTTTTTAAATTATTATTAGACTGGAATGAATGTTTTGAGATAGGAAACTTAATGAAATGGCCAAATCAAGCTACAAATAATGAATGTTATACAAAAACAAAATATCACATTTTTTTTCCACTCTGCATACTGGAATGGCATACTTCTAGGGCTATGACACTATGCCAACATCACAAAAAATGGGAACATGCATAATTGCTTGTTTGAAGAGATAGAGGAGCAACAATCGACCTTGTAGGAGGCTTCCGGTATAGTCTCCACCGTCAAATGAAAAATTTGTGATGGTTTTCAAGGGTGCTTCTGCTTATTATCCCTGTATAATTGTATTCCTCTTTTCTTGTCTAACTGTAGTCATTTTTATTTTGAAGCAAACATGGAGCAAGTAGAAGAGGTAGGAGAGGTACAAGTAGAACAATTACAACACACAGAAGCAGAACAATCAAGGCTATCAAGCACATGTCCATCAGTAACACCACCGGTGGTCAGTGTCAAGAGAAAGGTCAGGGGGAGGGGCCCAACGCAAATGGAACATATAAATAAGAGAACCTCTGCTGGACTAAAAGAAACAAGTACAATTCAACACTAAAGGCCAACCGATTGGTGGTGTTGCACATGCCTATGCTAGCTTCATATGTTGCACTGTTAGAAGACTTGTGCCGATATCGATGGTGATTGGAGACATGTATCTCCACAAGTCAAAGATTCAGTATGGGAAATGGTCAAGGTATGTAAATTCTTCCTACATATAACATAATATGTCCTTTATATTTATATGTTTTGTTTTTGTTTGCATATGAATCACGATAAGATACACAAAGTTGTTGCAATACTCACTAGTTAGTCACTTTAACATGCTTCTTCTTTTGTTTTGTAGTACGCCTTTGACGTATCTGATGAGTGCAAGAAGCAAGCCTTGCTAGGAGCTGGTGAAGCTTGGAGGAAATGGAAGAGTGAGCTTGCAAGGAAGTACATACTTCCAAATTCTCATGATCCTTCTACGCTTCACATGGTCCCTCAGTTGTATTCCTGCTTCATTAACCAGGAAGCATGGAAACAATTTGTACAGTATAGGCTATCTCCTGATTTTGAGGTAATCACAACTTGAACTAGCCAAGCTAAATTTTGAGTCTTGTAATTATTATAATTTATTGTATTTTGAATCTTTGATCACATTACTTTGATGTCCAGGCAAAGCGTATAAAAGGACAAAAGGCTCGTGCACAAAACCACACGCCGCACCACCTTTCAAAGGTTGGCTATGCACGATTAGAGGCAGATGTAGTAAGTATATCATGTCACATTCCATTTTTCTAATCATATTAGATTATTATTTTTATTAACTATGACTTAGTGTCTCTTATAATCTTATTACAGCAAAAGAAGGCTGGGACAACGGATCCCATCGACCGTGCTATACTATGGAAAATGGCACATTCGAAAGGGCGTAACTCCCAGACCTTTGCCAACGAGACAACTGCAACAATTGCTTCAAGAATTGTAAGTGGTTTAAGACTTTAAGTTTTATACTTTTACTTTATTTGCATACTGCCTAGTTAAATACTTTTATACTTTTATACCCTTGCATAGTATATTATTTAAATATTACATATATAATAGTGATTTTATCATGTTATGATCTTTATGTGTGCAGGAAGAGTTGACCCAAGAACAAGAAGAAAGTGCAACTACAGGGACTCTTAGCAGCACTGCTGCAAAGGGGGACATCCTGTATAGGGCAATGGGCAACAAGAATGAGCACCCTGGCCGGGTAAGGGGCCAAGGTCGGGGTGTTGTTCCTTCCAAATTTTTCCCCAAACAAAAGGCTCCTACGCTACAAGAATTGGAAGAATGGAAGAAGCAAACAGTTGTGGAGATATATAGCATGGTCAAAGATCAACTATTGAAGGAACTCCAAGGTGGCCGAAGAACCTCATGTGAGGATGTTGGCGGCCCTCAAGCTGAAGCTCAACCTCAAGTTCAACCAAGAAGTAGTAATAGGTGCACTCCTACTCCTACTCCTCTATCAGATGAAGAGGTGGCAGAACAAGTACTCCCAATCAGTGAGGTATGTATATTCACTTGTTTAGTTTTACAATGTTACTTATTTACTTTTGTTTTTAGTTTACACTTTACATTACATCACTAATTATTATATATATGTCATTTCTCAAATGCGGGTGGGTCGGTGCATGTTGCGCTACATACATTTGAGAACCATGTGGCTGTGGCAACACTGTACGAGGTTCGGCCCATGACTTCCGCCACCTTGCATGGTAAGTTGATGCCTCCACACACTAAGCGTGTGTGCATCACTACTGCCATTCAACCAGATGCTCCCCTTCCATTTCCAGTCGAAGGGGATGATGTTGAAACTGTTGGGGATGCAATTGGATATCATGTGTGTTGGCCAGAGAAACACATAAAACCAATGATATCCAATTCCAAGGTACATATATACTAACTGTAGTCATGGCTTCATTTTCTCCTACCTTTTTTAAGTCCTCCTAAACTGTTCATTGATTAATATTGTCTGCAACATGTCGGACAGTCGGATCACGAAAAGCAGCACAAGGGGCAATTGAAGCAAACCTTGCCGCCGGCAAATTCTGGCATAGTGGCAAGTGTAGCCACATCCCAGCCTTCTCAGGTAGTACTAGTTCTATGTTTTTCCATAGTCACTACTCACAAGTCATAAGTCAGTAGTACTAGTTCTTTAGTTCAAAACACTTGTAAGGTGCTCACTAGTCACTACTCACAAGTCACAAGTCAATAGTCACAATGTTATTATTGTTATATTATAAAATATTCTAATTTTACCTCCCTGGGTTTCTTCTTTTATATCTGCTAGTATATCAGTATATGTTGTATATATTCATTACTAATTTCTAAAATGTTACATGATTACATTTACAGTGTAGGTATCGGTGGAGGTTCCACCTAACACACCTCCATTCCTAAGGGTACTGTACAGACTGGCCAATGAAGGCAACACAAATACAATGAACCCTGTAAGGATAGAGGCAGGTGTGCTTTCAAACGATGTGGTTGAGGTTCCACTCTTCAAGGAAGACCTCATAGCCATATGTAATATGGATCAATTGGAGTACATGCACATCATAGTCTATATATAGGGTACGTCGTGTAAGCTGCTCTATTAGAGTTAAGACTTACCAATCAATGTAACATTACTTAATACTTGGTTTTTAATAAAACTTAATAATTATTTGACATTAACCCAAATTTCAAATGCAGGTATTTGCATGATAGCTTGCATAGACTAGAGGTCAAGGACATTTACAAGTTCCTTGACCCTTCTCTTGTCTTTCAATTGGCCCATTTGCCTAAGGACAAACAAAGTGAAGATATCATTCCTGGTCTCATGACTTGTGCGAAGGGGCAAGCATTACTGATTCCCTACAATAGCGGATACGTTGTAACATAGGTTGCTTAATTATGCCATTTTAATTTCACAATTCATAGTTTCATACACATGAATTCTACATCGATTAAGATTAGAGAAAATTCAATTGAACTATTATTTTTATAGGTCCCATTGGATGTTGCTAGCTTTGGATGTGCATGGTGGCCATGCAATTTTTTTTGATTCATGTGGAGCACACATTCGGGAACACCTTATGGAAATTATAAACAAGTAAGTCTTTATTATTCTTTTTATTATAATATAACTACTCACACAGCAACTATAATAATATTCATAATCTAATGCTTTTCAATTATATGTGTGTAGAGCATGGTATAAATGGGGAGAGGAAGGCATTCACCACCCACCAAAACTCAATGGAAGAAGGCCAAGGTACGCTTTACTAATTCTTGCTCTTTAGACTCTTTCATATAATTTTAAACCCGAACTTGTTGGAAATTATATTTTGAAACTTTTATGTTGTCTTTGGTGGCATTGTTTTTGATGCCCTCAACAAAAATCAGTTTGGCTGTGTGGATATTATGTTCTTAGATACATGAGAACCCTCATTCGCAATGGAGTTTCGATCTCACAATTGAGAAAGGTAACACTTAGACTTACCGACCAAAGTTGCACTTTTGATTTGTATATTTCTGACTTAATTCAAGATTACATGTCTAATCTCCGAACTAAGTTATTATATGTTTCTTGTAGGTGGATTTTGGAACCAAGAGTTACTCCCAGTTGGATCTAGATGATATTAGAATGGAATGGACAGATCATATTATGATTTTTAATTTGTAGTTCGGTGATGTAAAATTGTAAATGAATGTATATTATCATTCATGTATATACATTTTACTCAAATATAATACAAAGATCAGTTCATTTCAATGAATGTGTTCTATTTTTATTTTTATTGAAGTACACTTTGTATCAATGTATGTGCTTTCTTTGTTTCAAACTTTCAAATTTCAATGATGTGATTGTGAAGTTGGTGTTTTGATCAATGAGATGGGTTAATCATCAATTTTCAATGATGGCTTAGATCAGCAGATGGGTTGTATTGTATCATGTATGTACATACAATCTACAAATACAGTATGGGTGGTTGATATCATATCATGTATTGTATCATGTATTGGAGAAGGAGTCATATATGGAATGGAGGATGACGATTGAAATTACCGATATATACCGAAGTTGTAGATATGATTCACATGAATATGATACCAAAAAACTTTCAAATTTCAATGATGTGATTGTGAAGTTGGTGTTTTGAATGGAGACCTGATGGACATCCTCGCCTATACAGCAATTTCATTCATTCTTTGAGGAATGAGGATAAAATTAAAAATGCCAAAGTTCGAATGATTGTCTGCATTGGTGCACACTGGGCCTATTGACAATTGGAATGATATAGTCATGGAGATGGTGCTAAGTGATTGATATGTTGGGCAATTGTGATGATTGGAGCCCATGATTCTAAGCTACCAAGTTTCGACAATCGGAACACAATTATTTGTGTGAATAGAAAGAGGGATGAGGAAGTTCCACTAGTTGTAATTATATCATGTTTGCAAGCTTTCACTTATCTCGTTGCCAATCAAATGTGTTTTATCGAAGCTTGCAAACCGGAAGGTCAAGTTGCTTGGCTTACATTTCAGAAATCTGCTTCATTCGGATCTTGAATCACGGATTTACGGATTATATTTTGTGAATTCTGTTTATAGTTTGTCACTCTCATGTCTTTGCTTTCTTTTCATATTCTCTAAGATGCACCCGAACGAGAACCTGGAAGAAGTCGTTCCTCTGAGAATATCTTTATAGTATATGTGTGAGAATAACTCATTAACTCTTAACAGTGGCTCTAGAAGAACCCTCCATTCTCCAATATAACTTAGTAATATAGGACGGTTAGTGAATAGCCGTCCTATATAAATAGTAATATAGGACGGTTTGTGAATAGCCGTCCTATATAACTAGTAATATAGGACGGTTTGTTAATAGCCGTCCTATATATATATATATAACTAGTAATATAGGACGGTTTGTGAATAGCCGTCCTATATATAAGTTATATTATATTTATAACTACTAATATAGGACGGTTTGTAAGTAACCGTCCTATATAATATAAATACTAATATAGGACGGTTACTCATGAACCGTCCTATATTTTCAAGTGTTAAGGTAATAAGGTCATGAGTGGGTCGCGTGTCAAACAGGTAGACACGACGGGTCAAATTCATTGACTCGAACACGACACGATTTTTGGCGTGTCATTTTCGGGTCACCCGAAAATGACACGAACACGATAAGACTCGACCCGAACCCGCTAAATTCGTGTCGGGTTCGAGTCGTGTTATCGTGTCGTGTCATATTTTGCCGCCCCTAGTTCATTGGTAAAGTTTGTTGGAAAAACTAGTTTGGTGAACTTATTCCCCTTGAAAGGAACCATTTTAGAGGGGGGGAGGGGGTTTGGCCTATTTGGAAAAATCTACAAGAGCAAATTGGAGTCGAAGAATAGATAAACACAGGAGAAGGGATAAACAGTGCTAGAATCTAATGAATAGTCGAATAATACAGTGATGCTGCCGAAGATCCTCAGAAAACCAGAGGGAAAATAGACAGTGGACTGAGCCGAAGGAGATGAGCAGTTCTTATCTCTTTTATAACAGCTAAAATGGTCAATTTTTTTTTATAAAGACCATCGGGCAAAAACCCTAGGTTTGTCAGGGATGATGCGTCGGTGGACATGGCCCAACGTTGTCCTGGGTTTTTGTTGTCGGGCGCGTCTGCGAACGTGCCAATTGGCATTAATAAGAAAGAGAAAACGAAAAGGACAAGGACAAGGAGAGAGAGAAAAGAGGAGGAGGAAAGCTAAGGAGACTTGGAAAATTTGGTGTGAATTATAGGGAGGCATTTATAGGCTAATTTTTTTATTAATTAATTTTTTATAATTTCTATTATATTAAAATTAATTTAATTGAAGTGGAAATTCCACTACCTCCACTCTCAACATCGTGCTAGCTAATTCATGTATTACCTAACATCTAACATCATATCATACCTAACTTTGTGGACCCTACACTTTATTTTATTTCATTTTGAAAGACTGGTCAAAAGCATGTGGATTGGATGATTCTAGTCTCTAAAAAAATGTAGTTGGAAATGGACAGTTTAAATTTTTTGAATCAACAGTAGTAAAAATCCACTCTCCAATTAGATTTAGTTCACATGTTTTTTTATTAGCTAGACGTAATTAGATGGGCAATCTAGATCATGCAAAGAGGTGGTCGACTTGGACACTTACATGGAGCATCCATATAGCATTCCTCTCTTTATATTATTTCAAAATTTTAAGAAAATCTAGAAAAAGAAAACAAAATAAAAATACTTTTTGTGACTTAATTTCATGGGTGTACATCCTTAAACATTACTAGCTACTCTATTGTGCCCACCAACTAGAGACCTACTTTCACTCTTTTAAGGTAATACCTATGTTATGTTCCATTAATTCTTGCAAGATATCATACCACTACTTGACACTATGCTAGCACATAAATAAAAAATTGAGCACTTGTAGTAGTTTAGCCTCAGCACAAACACTTCGATACTTATGCAATGTCATCATTAAACAAGACTTTACTTATGGAAGAATATAATATAAAACTTCTTCCCAAGTATAATTCTCAACTAACTCTTAATATTCTTGAATAGGGGGTTATTCGTCAATTTAAAGAATAATTTTACCTATACAAACTCTTTATATGACTCATTTATACATCCTTTAAGATAATAATGAAATTATTGGTAAAGCATTTGAGTTAATCTTTGATGCCCACTTTTTCAATTATTCTTTATGCATGATTATTTCTTCTACTTCGACTAATTATCTGGATCTCCATTCACACTTAAAATATTTTTTTGATCTTCTAAATATTCTCAACTATGTCTCTTATAAAATAAAAGGTATAATTATTTCTCTTTTGAATAAAAAGAAATTTTAGAAACCAATTGTCTTAAGGAACTGCTCAAGTAGAATATAATTTAAAGATAGATAAAATGAGAAAGAGAAGGGAGACATTGACAAATAAAATATATCCTTAATCATTCAACTGTCATTCCATGAATCACATTCAAAATACATACATATAATAAGGTTTATAACCATCTATCCAACATGCATGTACTAAAATAGTTACAAGCATCTTGTTTTAAATTAGATTGAGATGATTCAAAAACTTACTTATAGAAAATCCATGGACTATATAGTAGTATATGTCAATGAATTAAACTACTTTATCGACTCTATAAAAGATAATGAACATTACCATAATTCCATTCAACTTTGAAATATCAATATTCATCTCATGGATTTAGTAGACAATGGTTCATTGGAATAAATTGATATGTTCTTACTATACACAAGTCAAATGTGGCCTAGGCACAATCACATAATACCCTATTCAATGATTTCTTTTTAGTCTCATGCATATATTTTTGAAATTGAAATAAGCAAGTAAGATAAAACAACTTCATAAATAAAATAACTAAACATATCATAACATGATAATTCTGTATTAATGATCAATAATATATGATCTTATCATGTTAAGTATTAATCATAATCATGGTTTTTGCATAAAGTTCTAACACATACGCATCAATCTCATTCGTGGTATGTACTCAATATATTAATAAAAGTATACATTTTCAGTAATCCAAGTAAATAAAATTTAATTAAAAAACTAGGACATGAATTTTATTTAGAATCATAATAAAACTATAATCTCAAATTTTTACATAAAATTATAAATCTAGCACTTAGAAAATAAAAACCCCAACTTTTAAGCTTTCCCTTAAAATTGTAAGAAAATTTTAAAATCAAATTTCATACACATCTCACCCAAAAATGAAAATATACTTTACTGATAGAGCTACTTTCTAAAATTACAAACTCCGTAAAACTCAAAATTGATGAGACTAGTGCCATTGGGATGCTTATGAAGTATTATATAATCATATAATTGTTTAGATTGAAACTCAAGGGGTATAAAGATCATTATACAAAACAATTCACGTGTTACAATCTACTTACAAACTTTAGTAACTTCTTTGAAACATTGATCTAATCAATTCTAATGAAATACAAAGTACACAAAAACAAGTTGAGCTCTGATACCATACTCTACGTTTGAAATATTGATAAATTTTCTTTATTTGAATCAAGAATTTAAAACTTGATTTTGATCATACTTACGTCATGTGAATTAGAATTGATATAAAGAAACATACGCTTACTTGTTACTTGATCTTCTTCTTCTCATGGAGGTGCCTCCAAGTTTCAATCGTCATAACTAGAAGATAAGAAGAGAAATTAGATGAGAGAGAGAGAGCCTTACTCAAGTAATTTCTAGTTTAGGACAGCTTCTATTCTAGTTCAACTAACTTTTTTGACATAGCCTCCTAGGAATCTTTCAAAATAGAAGCTTTCTCATTAGGAAATAATTTCTTATATATGACATGCACTCCCAAATGGAATAGGAGGATTTTGGCATCAATTCCATTCCAGCTATCTTGGCATGAACGTCAGGCCTCATTGCAAATTTGCAATGTAATAGTTAAATCCATTTTCACATACTGTGACCCGCTTAGAAATGATCTACACTGTTCATTCATTTAGTTTGATGTTTGGATCTCTTAGCACGTTTGCTATCATATGGGAGGTTTGGGTCAATGATGGTGGAGGGCACTGTGTTGGAGAGGCAGCTTAGGTGCACAAAGCGCCTGCATGTGTAGGATTCAATAAAAGGGCAGATCACAAGAGTACATAGTACAGAACCTTACCTTGCATTTTTACAATCTTACCGTTGCGCCAAGACTACCCTTCACTTCAGGCCATGCTGTTTATCCCAAATGTTAGAACTTCAGGGACGTTCAGCAACTTACTGGATAAATGTCCCAGTCCCTCAAGGAGGGGAAAAGAACAGCGACTGCGGGTCTTTCAGAATTTTGGTAATTTGATCCTGTCTTTCATATCTGACGAACTCAAAGATGAGATGAACGGCAAGGAATTGCAAAGACCGATGTTGGCTACTTGTATATTGGTACGCAGACCTCTTTTTGAAAAGATGTAGTAAATGCATAGAGAATAACCCCTCAAATGGAATCGCCTCTCATGGTAAGGAACAAATGATCCCCCAAACCATTGTTTCCATAATGGAACTGCTCACTTGGTGTAACACTCCTGGTTAGCGGATGACTTCTGAGTGCAACACCTCATTGGACAAGTGCGAATGAAACAATCATTAAAGGAAGGATGTGAGGATATGAATTTGCCAAAGAAAACAGGACACTTCCAATCCAACTCCAGCCTGAAGCTCCTATTTGGAATTTATCTCCATCCTAATAAGTAATCCCCCTTTGGAAGGTTGTATGCATACTAAGACATATGGGGTTTGTGTGTTACCGGAACAAAATGAAAAAGAAGCCATCCTTAAATTGATACAATGTGAATTCCAGTCCAAATCTCCCACTTCTTCCTGCCTTTCATTTGCAATCATAAATAAGTACGAGCTCGACTCTATAATTTTTCAAGAGGACCTTCGCCTCATAAGTTAATAAGACATGTCCGATCTCATCTGATCGTAACTATCATCTTTCATGTAAACAGTTACTAGGCAGACTCTGACTACTATTTTTTCTTCTGTGCTTGGTAGGGCCTGCTAGACTCAAGACTAGCTAAATTGTTGCAAAAGCCCCTCAGTCCTGATCCCCAACATGAGGCTCAACCCATAAATACGAAATGCCTTGCTATCTGAAGAAACAACAAACTGCTGAAATTCATCCATTTTCTCTGCTGTCATAAGCATTCGATTTATGTTTAGGTGCAAATGTGAACCCAGCTGGTACCTTGCCAAGCAACATCTCGGAGATCCGAATCTGCATTTGCGGACATATTAGATCAAAACTTGGATTATTCAGTGGCTATGTAATAGTTCAAGGCAGCAAAGGAGAGTTAACAACATACCCAGTCAGCTGCAGAATCAGAGGCCATTAGTGTCTCAAGATCATCACGACCATAGTAGCTGGGTGGTCGCCAATTCAGCCTTTGAGGGATTACATCTAATAAACCGACAGGTACATATCTGTATGTGTAACTAAGCCATTCTAACAAAAAATGCCGGGTCGTCTCCACACCTGTGAAATACATAAAGAGTAGATAACTCCGTAATCTAATAACTAAAATCAGTAAACTTGATATATCATCAGCTAAGAAGCTTCAGTTTGACAACTATGCATCATGGTGGAAAAGAATGGGTCTTCTGTCATTCAAGGCTGCATAAAACAATGGAAGTGAAGAATGATGCACAAAACCAAAACATAAATGTTTAGACTGAACTAGAGGTAAATAATACCACAGCAAAATAAACCCTTAAATTCAGAAAACTGTGCAGCAATGTGTTCAACACGTATAACTCCAAATTACTAGCAACGTGGGAGTAACTAGCAACATCAGTTGGCTTGGGTTCTCATTCACGCCCTTGTAGCTTAGTGAGAAAAACAGTGTTGCCTTGAACCCATAGTTGGATCATCAGTAAACAGCTTTTGGACGTAATAATTTCAAAGGAAAATGGAAGCAATGAAATGGAAAAGAAGTACCTAAGCTAAGAAAGGTGTTTCCATTTGAATCTTTCAATGAGAAACCCAAGACCTGAAAGTAGCAACTAAAAATTGGAAATGAATCCAATGTTACTAAGATAGCACCGCAGTAATTCCATAGCAACAATCTTGGATTGAAAGCATTCACTACGATGAATGAAAGGAATCACAAACTCAAGCAGCGTGTGTTCACAGTTCAGGGAACCTCCAAGAGATAGCAATGATGCTATAGCTGAGTAGAATGTCTGGTACTAGAAGCTCAAACAGCTCGCCTATTGGCATGATTGGGATATTGACGAAGATGTGTCCTTGTACTGAAGGGAGGTGAAAGCATATACATTTGTGTAGAAGAAGAAATCTCTAAAGAACATATGGATGTTTTATGAATCAGAAATTTCACCTTTGAAGGAAATAGAAGTCCTACTAGAATTGAGATCCATCCATATTTAAGTCAGAGCACCTTGTAACTTTAGGATTCCAGAATCCTTAGATTCATGGATTACAGTACCACCAGATATACAAAACAAGGGATCTTTCTTACTTGGGAACAATTTCTCTAACTGCCTTCTCAGTTGATTCTCATACTAATTTCCAGTATTTAAACTTTGCAAACCTTGTCCAGACATTGGGAGCTAAATGAATTGTAGATTACCACACCAATTAATTTCCAAATATCACTTCATCAAGTTTATAGGCGATCAGTGATCAACCTAGTGGATGTTCAGGTCACAATTCCAATAGATTTAGAACTGTATCAACAGCGAACACTCAACTTGAGGCACCAACTGGCAAATGCGCTCACTTCACTGGAGTTTCAAGGGTGTTAAGATAGATTGACAACGATTTTCCTTGGGGAAATATCTAATAAAAAGTTTCCTACGAAGACTCTTGAAGGAATCACAGTAAACATTTACAAAGTTCAAGAATTTCTTTGGAGAATTGCTAGAGGAACCAAAATTAAATGCTTACAGTATGGAGAGTTTCTCCTTAGGGAGGAATATTAAAGGAGCAAATAAATCAGTTCAAATTAAAAAGTTTCTCTATCCTAGAGGACTCAAATTAAGAGTTTATCTTCTAGGCTGCCCTAAAGCCAAAGAAATTCTTTATAATTAAAAAATGTTCCCTCACAGGAGGATCTTGTGAACTCCTCAAATTAATTGTTCAAAACAAAAAGCTATACAATTTAAAGTGTTGTCTTGGCAGATGGCACTTAAAGGGAACCAAAATAAAGAGCCTTCATTCCTCCTTAACTATCCAAAGTAGATTGTTTTAGAGAGAAAAAAATCCAAAGTAGGTTTCATCTAACCAGGATTTTCTCAGGATTCACACTTAGTTGCCTAATAGATTTTGCAACCTTATTGAATATGTTGATAATAAGGCAGCCATACACCATTGTGGTAGAAATCACATCATACTAAAGAAAATAGAGGGATAACGTACCTTTGCTATCCGAGCCCCAATGTTCAAGGCCATAATGAACAAAATCTTTTAGTATGCTTAGTCGTTCACCAGAACTGATGTCCCAATGCCTCCGTTCTTTGATTTCAGTAAATATCCATGGCTGCACAGTGCAAGGCTCATGATTAAAAGGCCATAATCCACAATGAGATCACAACAAGGACATAAATAAGTTCCAACGAGTGTAAGAAATGCTAAACAAACTCGGTCCACAAGAGTATTAAAACAACACCAGAAAATAGAAAGAAAGCACAGTACCAGTTTTATTATGCTAAATCACCTTAATTAATGCTCCTCGAGCAACCATGCATGTAGAAAGCTCAGGGCAGTTAGTAGTGTGATTGCTCCAGTCAGAGTATGAGAAAATATCTCCATTTCCCAAAACTTGCAAAACATCAGGTGCTTTTTTCGCACATTGGTAGATGTAATCCCAATCGGCTAGTTTGCTATATCTTTGCTGCCTTGATCGCCCATGTATTGTTACTGCACTGGCTCCCCAGTGGCTAATATCTGCAATTAGTGAATCAACCCGGTTTCTCCCTTCAAAATAACCTGTACGTACCTGTGACAAGAAAAATATGTGCAATAAATAGTGCATTCTTGCCACGATTGGACTATTTGAATACTCAGAGATTTATACAATACATTGGAACAGTTGCAAATTTTACATGAGCAAGATACTTCAACACAGGAAACAATTTAGTGTCACTTTACTGTACCAGGTAGCCCAGAAGATACTTGAAGATACCCAATGTTAGTTCTTTAGATGATTTGCGGCTATGCAGTCCTATGATACAAATAAAAACCAAAATGACTGTTCAAGAGAGCTGTTTACAGGAGAAATGCTTCATAAACACCATGAAGAAAGGAGTAAATACTTCATGTACCATTGTTTGAGGCTATGCATTTCATAACCTAACTTAGAAACAGAAAACAAATGCAACGTACTCCCAGGGCATATAGCTCGCACACATAATTCCAAAAAATAAAATGTGTCGGCCTTAATGTAAGTTTGTTCAATTTTGACCACATGACATTACAATTATCAAGATTACAAGAGACGTGTACCTTGACAGTAAGAGGTTTGTCCACTGTGCCACAAGCTGCTTGAATAATATTCTTCATCCTCTGGGGCTTCATAAGAAGAGAAGAACCAGCACCTTGGTTCACAACAAGATCAATGGGACAGCCCATGTTAATGTCAATAAAATCAAACGAGCATTCTCTTTCTACGAGATCAATTGTACGTGCAATGGTATCTGGATGGGCCCCACATATCTGTATGCCAAACAGATCCTCAGATGAATGCCTCCTTAGCAATGCCCACTCTGAAGCTCGCCCCTACATGCCATGTTCATATGCAGTAAGAATAGAAATATGCAAGGATTAGACAGGATAAATCAGCAAACAAGTATATGTCATTGAACAAAGGAAAAACCACAAAACTAAGAGAATGAGTTAATAAAGACCAGATGCATTCTTAAATATACACAATACTTATGACACAAATATGCCATAGGATGGTCTAGAGACTCTAGACATCAAAAACTGGTAGAAAATTTTGAAATAGTAAGGAGATATCGACTTCCATGCGTTATTCAATGTGGAAGAAAGCTGATCCTTCCCCAGAGGAGAAACAGAGAACAGAAATAGACGGAAGAGACCTTCCAGATGTCTCCCTCAGTTGAATATGGAGATAGAGGAAAAATCCAGTAACTATGAATTTGCCAATGACCAAATAGTACCCAACTTACAATGCAGTTTAGTGATAGACTTGACATCAGAAAAGATTGAAGCACTAAACATGTAGAAAACCACATATATTGGCATGGCCGATTCAATGTAGAAAGCAGTTGATACTTTCCCCAAGGAAAACTAGACAATACAAAAAAGACGAAACTAAATGGGAATATGAGAGAAATCAAAGGGGTTCCTACCAATAAAATAAAGGACTCTTCAAGATGGGAAGAGACTCGGGTGTATCTCTAACTCTTCATTTAAATTCCCATGTTTGCATGTGTCTTCAACACTATCAAAACAAACAAATTTTAGAAGACTATATTGCTAACATTTTAAAACCACTTGTGATTTCTATTCCCAAATATCCATTTCCAAATCCGTTCAGCTTCCTCGTAACCTAAGTCCCTCCCTCCCTCCCTCCCACCCTTCCATTCCAACTTCTTAAAGCTGAGATCTTTTAGTCACCACAGTCTAGTACATACAGGCTCTTTGTCACTCTTGATGTCTCAAAAGCAATAGGAACACGATCATAGTTATAGGATCATATCGTGAAGTTTAGTTTACTAATTTCAGGGTTTAAGACTAAGGCTCTGGTTTGAGTAATGCTTACATCAAAAGCTTAAGGCGTGAATTTTCTTCCAGCTTATCCACCACAGAGTAAAATAATGTAATACACAATGAGAGGAGTAATTTTAGCAATCAAATCAACTTACAAAAGGAGACCTGTTTTGTACAAGAACTGTTTACATTGACTTCTAAACAGATATGTGTCATATCTTTTACACAAGCAATTAACCACCACTATGCTAAACAGACTACTAGTGCAACTAGCACACTCACACATTTAAGCATGTTGACTAGTTCAGAAGCACCCAATCACCTCGAGACTCATAGTCATCCATAGAAATGTACATTCTAGCCACAATCTAACTCCATGAAAGTAGGTAACTGGTCATTAGTCACCAATTTTAGGTTCAGAACAAGGAACTAGGACGCATGCTGCCAGAACCAGGAGCATAACCCACCATGGGTTTGTTGAAGAGCTATCCTTTTGCATGGATCTATTCCACCAACATGCCACAGCTTTACTCCAATTAATACAGCAGGGATCCATCAATGATTTAATAACTATATCAACAGCCTGAAAGTTGTAGGAGATGACCTCCTGATGTTCGTCCCATCTTTAGGTGCATTTTCCAGCCCAAACAAGTCAAATGAAGTACTACGATGCAGCCCATTTTACCGTCAATGAGATAATCATTCAGCATATAAATCATCAAAGAAGTACGTAGCAGATCATGCATATCCTAGTTGTAGCACCAACATGCTGCTAATTTCACTTTCAGTCTCACATGCAACATACACAATTTGCATAAAAAAGGGCAGCCTGGTGCATGAAGCTCCCGCGTATGAGGGGTTTGGGGAAGGAACGGACCACAAGGGGTCTATAGCATGCAGCCTTACCTGGCATTGCAAGAGGCTGTTTCCAAGCCACGAACCCGTGACCTCAAGGTCATATGACAACAACTCTACCATTGTGCCAAGGCTCCCCTTCACAATTTGCATAACAGTACAAAATAATATGTTACCCTCTACATTGTCTTGGAAAGCACTAGTTCTGATCATAGCTGTCAATTCCTTTCCGGAGGGTATTTCATTTTGCCTACTTGAACAAAGCATACCAGTATTTCGGTGGTTCGAGCATTTTATTCCGGACATGCTTTTCAGAAATAAAAATATCAAAAAAGGTTGTAATAAATAATAGATCCAAATTACATGTTATGGGTGTTTTTATCATTTCAAGGGGCTGGTAAACAAATAAACAAAGTCAGAAGCAATAAAAGGTAAGAAGAAATCAAGATTCCATACTTTATTATGAATTTATCGTCAATATATCATGAATGTTGTAATATATCATGATAATATCATCAAAATATCGTGAAAATATGGTGAGGCACACACGCGCGCATGCACACACGCACACGCACACAAAACTGCACGGTAAGTTTTAATTGTATTGCATACCCTTTTTAGGACTAGAATGCAATAATCCAGCCAGAATGGAACAGATTTCACAAATATGGTTGTTAACTCCTCTCTAAGAGCAAAGATGGAAGACAAACCTGCAAGAGATTTGTACACATAGCCATCTCACCACAAGTAATATCTGCTCCTAAGACCTTGCAAACCCGTCTGAAAGGAAGATTGCCAACTGTGGTCAGAGGTGCTAGATACAATTTCCCTCCGAAATCAACAAGTTTCTTTTCACGCGCATTTGATTTTAGACTCAAATCAACATATCCCATGCAAACATTAGCAGCTGTATCCTCTGATTCAGAAACTGTAGCTTCAGCATCTTTTTCTGTGGTAATCAAGCCAATAACTGAAAGTTAGATAATCAACAAATGATTAACATTTAAAGCTTAACTCCGCCAATGCCGGTCCCAAGCCCGGATAAAAAAGGAGGGTCTTGCGTCAGGTGCCAGTCAACAAGGGAGAAGTTGAAGATGATTCTATTATTTCTTTCTTACAAATGAATATGCATTTGTATATTAGTTTGTGAGGAAGAAATGAGAATCATCTCCAGCTTCTTAAAAGATGGTAACCCTTGTGTCAGGTAGCCAGCCGGCAAGGGGGAAGTTGAAGATGATTCTATTATTTCTTTCTTACAAATAAATATGCATTTATATATTAGTTTGTGAGGAAGAAATGAAAATCATCTTCAACTTCTTAAAATATGGCCACCCTTGCGTCAGGTAGCTAGCCGGCAAGGGTGAAGCTGAAGATGATTTTAATGATTTTAATGAAAATCATCTTCAGCTTTTTAAAAACTATGGCAACCCCAACATGACATGAATCAAAAACTGAAATTCGCTCAAGCTAAGGCGTTCCCCATAAGCGACGCGTTGCATCGGATCCCGGATGCGGTGAAAAATAGGCAAGGGTTGTTAGGGCGTTCTCCCAGAAGCGACGCGCTACATCGGATCCCAGGTGTAGTGAAAAATGGGCAAGGGCTGCTAGAGCGTCCCCTCGGAAGCGACGCGCTGCATCATAACCCAGGTGCAGTGAAAAGTGGACATGGGTTCATACCATGGAAGTCGAGAAAGGTGATAGTAAATAGGGTATCTCCAAAACATAAGATTCACATCGCTACATGGAATATAGGGACACTGACAGGTAAGAGTTTGGAGTTAGTAGACGCGATGAAACGTAGGAGAGTCAACATCGCTTGTATCCAAGAAACCAAGTGGAAAGGAGCTAAAGCTAGAGAAATAGATGGGTATAAATTATGGTACGTAGGAAAGGAAAATAATATAAATGGCGTAGCAATAATAGTGGATAAGGAATTAAAGGATAACGTTGTGGACGTTAAAAGAATCAGTGATAGAATTATAATAATAAAAATGATTCTAGGAGAGCAGATTATAAATATTATAAGTGCATATGCACTACAAATAGGGTTACAAGATATAATTAAGAGACAGTTTTGGGAAGATATGGAGGGAGTCATGCAAGAAATTCCCAACACTGAGAGGATATTTATAGGAGCAGACTTAAATGGCCATGCAGGAAAAGATAAGGAAGGATATGATAGAATACACAGAGGGTATGGTATAGGTGAACGAAACGAGATGGGGGAGAATATCCTCGATTTTTCTTTGTCATATAACCTATCCATTGCAAATACACTCTTTAAGAAGAGGGATGGACACTTAATAACCTTTAAAAGTGGACTTCATAAAAGCCAAATAGACTTTTTTCTACTTAGGAATAATGAACGATCTATATGTAAGGATTGTAAGGTGATACCCGGTGAGAGTTTAACCTCATAACATAGGTTAATGGTTATGGATATTCATATCAAAAGATAGAGTAAAAGAACTGAACTTAATACACATCCAAAAACTAAGTGGTGGAACTTAAAAGGAGAGAAAATAACCTCATTCAAAAATAAGTTGATGGTAGAAGGAAATTGGAACTATGAAACAGAAATAAATACCATGTGGACTAATATGGCTGAGTCCATTAAGAAAGTGGCAAAAGATGTCTTAGGAGTATTTAAAGGTAAAAGGCTATTAACAAAGGAAACATGGTGGTGGAATGAAACAGTGCAAAAAACTATTAAAGAAAAACGAATGCATTTTAAAGCATGGCAGAAGATTAAAAATAATGAAAACTATGAACAATATAAGAATGCTAAAAACATTGCTAAGAGAATAGTGAGGCTACACTTAAAGCATATGATGAGCTCTATAATAGACTAGGAAGGAGAGAAGGTGAGAAAGATGTGTTTAAACTTGCAAAAGTAAGAGAACAGAAGGGTAAGGACTTAGAGCATGTTAGGTGCATTAGAAGCGATGATCAAAGGGTATTAGTCAAAGATGATGAGATCAAACAAAGGTGGGAAATATACTTTCAAAAATTGTTAAATGACAATGGTCCTGAGAATATAGGGATTTAAAATACTATAAATCTAAATAACACTAGATATTATAGATATAAACGTAAGATTAGAACGCTTAAAGTAAAAGAGGCCTTGAGAAAGATGAAATCAGGAAAGGCCATGGGGCCTGATGGTATACCAATAGAGGTTTGGAAGCATATGGGAGATATTGGCGTAGTTTGGTTGACCAAGTTGTTTAACAAGATTATAAAATCAAAGAAAATGCCTGATGAGTGGAGGAAAAGCTCTATTGTACCAATCTATAAGAATAAAGGAGACATTCAGAGCTGCACTAATTATCGAGGGATCAAACTTATGAGCCACACCATGAAACTTTTTGAAAGAGCGATTGAGAAGAGGCTACGACATGAAACAAGTGTATCGGAGAATCAGTTTGGTTTCATGCCTGGGAGGTCTACCATGGAAGCTATTTTTTTACTAAGACAATTAGTAGAGAAATATAGGGAGAGGAGAAAAGACCTACACATGGTCTTTATTGACTTAGAGAAAGCTTATGATAGAGTCTCTAGAGAGTTAATATGGAGGGTGTTGGGTGTTAAAGAGGTTTCTCAGGGATATATAAACATAATTAAAGTATGAGGGAGCAGTAACAAATGTTAAGACCACTAGTGGCGTGACTGGTGATTTTCCTGTCACTATCGGATTGCACCAAGGATCGGCATTGAGTCCATACCTTTTCACATTAGTTATGGATGAGTTAACAAAACATCTGCATGAGGAGATTCCCTAGTGCATGCTATTTGCAGACGATATAGTCCTACTTGATGAGACAAGGGAGGGTGTAAACATAAAGCTAAAGTTATGGAGAGAAGCATTAGAATCGGAAGGATTTAAAATTAGCCAAACTAAGACAGAATATATGGAATGTAATTTTAGCAAGGAGAGTAGAAGTGGAGCACCAGTCAAGATTGATAACCAAGAGGTCCTCGTGAGAGACCACTTCCAATACTTAGGATCATTGATCCATGAGAGTGGAGAGATAAAGAGGGAGGTTACCCAGAGAATCCAAGCGGGTTGGAACAAATGGAGATGTGCATCGGGTGTTTCATGTGATCGGCGGGTGCCACTCAAACTAAAGGGAAAATTCTATAGGATGGCTATAAGGCCAGCCATGCTCTATGGATTAGAGTGTTGGGCAATTAAGGAACATCATACTCATAGGCTGAGTGTCGCAGAAATGAGGATGTTGAGATGGATGAGTGGTAAGACAAGAAAGGATAGAATTAGAAATGAAAATATTAGAGGAAATTTAGGGATAACACCAATAGGTAACAAGATGAGGGAGATTAGACTTAGATGATTTGGACATGTTCAAAGGAGGCCAACAACGGCACCAGTTAGAAGGAGTGAGGCAATACAAGTTGAAGGTTCTAAAAGGGCAAGGGGAAGGCCTAAAAGAATGTAGATAGAAGTGGTGAGGAAAGATTTAAAAACTTTGGAACTAAATGAAGCCATGGTATTTGATAGAGTGGAATGGAGGAATAAGATTCACGTGGCCGACCCCTAATTGGGATAAGGTCTTGATGATGATGATGATGATGATGATGATGATGATTAACATTTAAAGCTTAGTTGAACAAATGCATCCTGAGTAACAACTAATGAACAGAAGTTGCAGAAGACATCTTAAAAGAAAATTTGCAAACCATTTTCTATTTGAATGGAGCAGCATTTTCCACCACCTGTATTCTTTACTTTCTTCTGAGGTTGAGTGTCATCTACTGCAGATGATTTATCCTTGCAATCCTTTTCCAAGGGTATATCTCTAAAGCAATCCGTTTTGCCATCAGAGCCACAGGTTGTCTCATTCATACCATCCTTTTGATAAGCAAGTGATCCATTCGCAACAGGTTCACTACCATCCTCCTGATAGATTTCCGCATTTTTTGTCGACTTGTCCTTCACCTGCAATTTGAAATTAATAATTACCAAAACTACCAATAAATAACTCATTCAGTCCCTCTAAGAGGCTCAAGAAGCAAATTGGAAGAAAAAGAATTGTACTTTCATTTCAGAAAGTGGTTGTGCTTTCACATAAATAGTTTCAGAAGCCACTGTTCACAAAAGGGCGGATATGTTATGCAAACATACTTAAAATAAAAATAGATTAATAACATATAGAAAACTAGAAAAGAGGTCTGCTACAAGGCATTGGATCTAACTCCACTTTCAGCAATGAAGTTCACCATCAGTAGTAGTTTTCCTAATCTGTCCTCAGAAAGGAAAGAGGAGATTAAGGAATTTCTAGAATTCTTCAGAAATTGAACCTATTTTCACAAGCCCAGATATGATAAGACAAAAGAACAAGTTGCAACGCGTGAACTATTTCCATACGGCTTTACCCATAGCACAAGATCCTCTGAAGATATTGACAGTCAGGTTCCACATGCTCTGTTATGATTCAATATAAAGAGCTGTTGCAAGAGATCAACTATATTTTCACATCTTACCAATAAGCCAAGGTGTTTGAGCTGGACATCTGCTCTAGGAAAATTCATCTTATTCTTCCATAGGAGCTTTTGCACATCTTTGTTCAGTCCATTCATTTCAGAGCTTGTCCTACCGACAGGTGCTGTTTCTGCTCCCAAACTCTGCGTATGAGTACCTGAAAATCTACATGCCAATCCATATGGGCATGTGACCTTAGAACTTAGAAAGGGACAATCACCTGGCAGATCTGCTGGCTTCTGCAAGTGGTGAAAATCCATTAGCAGTTTAAAGCATAAGACAGTAGATAAACAGATAAAACTGCAGAGGATATATCAAATGATCTCTCTGTGAAAACAATGCAACACAATGAGGATATGAAGCACCATACCTGAGCCAGAAAGGCTTCCACGTCATGGCTGAAACGGCAATTCCCATTATAGTGACATGCATTTGCATTTCCAGTCTTTGCTACATCAGGACAAATATGCATTGCAGATTTTTGTTCCTGATGGGACCTAACAATTAGTAACCTTACCAAATGATCTAGAATGGGCCATGCATTATAAAAGAATAGGCAATAGGCTTAACTGCATCTTAGGATTAAACGAGAAGTGATTAGTATGTGTCGTAATTGGTTACAAAAAGTAAAGAAGTTTCATGATCATAGGATGTGAGTAAGCCAAAGATCAAGTTCAATCTGGCACTTCAAGAAATGATATCTCTTTTGTGTTTTCAGTCCCTCTGCTGACATCAGAGATTTCAGCAGTCAACACCTACCTTTTCTACATTCCAGTTGCCTCTTCCCTTTCATAGCGAGTTTTGGGTTTAGATGTTGAATGGAATGCAATGATTAAATCCACTGAGTTCAAAGCAACATAAGCATTACAATTTTTTTTGTTTTGTTTGAAGCTTCTCTTCAGCAGTTTGTGTGGCCTCTGTATTTGGTTTTTTACTATACTTACAATAGAAATTTGTTAGGACTCCTTGAGGTGTCTGTATCATTCACATAAAGAACGCCTTCTTTTTCTTCCTTCGGATTATTTGCCATTTCAATTTTGAGCATCCCTCACTCTACCTTCATTCTTAACCTCATTTACTGGATCTGTATACTTCCTGACATTGAAGATCAGGACTTATGTTGAGAAAATTTTGTACCTTCAAACAGTGAGCTCTGACTCTGCCTTTCTTACTCTACATGATCCAATCATCTTCTTCGTCATATAGTGAAGCTTCTTTTATTTTTCTATCATTATTTTTTTGCAAGCACCTCATCTGATCCAAAACAGACGGAGATGCAATCAATTGGTGGTGTCACCTTCTCACTACCCACAAGGCAAAGTTTTAACACTTCAACAGAGCAGCCAAATCCACTAATCCAAACATTCCTTTCTTAGTTTAAGCAGTCAAGTCTGAGTTCCTCATATTTCTAGTTTTTTGGTTCTTATTCATCCTTGATATGATGATGCAGTATATTGTTATATGCAAGCCTACAGAAAAGGAGGAGAAGGGCACAAGACTGAAACTATCAAGAGATACATTTTCAACTTGTTTAAGATGAGATGTACATTTTGCTTTTATAATTCCTTGCGAACACAAATAACCATTCACTGGCCCATTTCCTATATGTAAGGATAGAATTTGTGCAAATAGCAGTATTCAACACTGATATATTGAGTACAATTTGACGTAGCCTTTCAAGATTGGCTCAAGCAGATTAGGATTAAAGAGGGCATCTATACTCTTACAGTGGGAACAGCAGGTAGTTTGTTGTGTTCTTACAGAAGTTGAAGCTATTGCAAGTATTTTAGTGGGGCCATTTTCCAATATCTATATTCTGTTCTCCCAGTCTGTTGGATAAGATTTTGCAACTCATTTTTTCTGCTAGTGTTAGTTTTCCTAATACTTTGGTGCCAGAGCAAGTTCTAGTTCCCCAGGCTGAGAGGGAAGTTGAGCACCTGGAAACTATTCTTTAATTGAGAAACAAAAATTTATGTGCAGTTTTCACACAAATGCTTTTGAAAAGGAACGTAATTGTGGTAGTTGTGCCAGATTATGTTGTATCACTGAGAATTGAATTCTTATGATTGTGCAGACCAAAGGAGAGTGTAGAGTACTAGTTATTAGGAAGATTTAATGTTGGTCCTGAAAACAGTTTCAGTCACATATAAGTCTTAAATAACTGAATCAGATGTTGTTTTCTACACGGCAAGCAACATCTACTCTCTCTCTCTCTATTTTATATATATATATATATATATATAATATGTACGCACATACATACGTATGTGTGTATGTATGTATGTTCTATTTTGTACTCTCCTACATTACAAGGAAGCAGTTCTCTCCATTTACTCAACTAAGGATAAATAAGTCAGACCTATCTATAACCCCTCTCTATCCAAATTAACTTCATTGTCTTAGATACATTGATCATCAATCAAAGGCCAATTACCTACTCCATACTGGGAATATAGTTCTGGAAAATACAAAATGGTAGTTCAACTTCACCTGAAAATCATAAAGGGGAACCTTTTGTAACATGGGGAACAAAAATTTTAAAACCCAAAGCATCCACTCAAAGACATTTCTCAATAGGGAACTCCTGCGTTGCTTGGTTGGCTGTTGTCATACCACTTTAGTTGGTGCCACTAATCTAATACAAGGCTAAGAACCATGGCATGTTCATAAAACTGGCTAAACTAGTGTATATAGGACAATTAGCATAGAATGATGTAAATACACTGGATGACCAATACCACCATTTGGGACAAGAAGTCATAAGCCTTTCCAGCATTTAAAATCCACACATCAGGTTCTGAACCTTCCCACCACACAAGTATATATACAAATTTCATCATGTCAAAAGTACATTCATTTAATACATTCTGCGAAAAGCTATCCATACTATTTCTTCAGTTGGATATGTTCTCTACAAAGATCCTGGCATACACTTGTGTTCTGCCAGCACCAACACATCAGAAGTCATTACTCATAATGTCTTTGCTTTCAGTTAGAACAAATTGAAGGCAACAAAGATATGGGAAAAAACTTAGAAGTGTGGAAGGTCCTTGACGCAAGGAAAGGGCCATTTGGCCAAATCTTGGATGGAACAGTTTGCAGAGCAAAAGTAAAATTTCATCCCTTAACAAAGAATTGCATCTGAAATGTAGTTGAAGTAAAGATGAGTAGCAATAGCATTTAGTTAAAGAAGACACTCAGAATCCATTCAAAGAGTTGAACTACTCTCCAGTGATTGGTATATTTGCCCCTCGCTGACAATAATCAAGATCCAACACATGGTTGGCTACTCTTCCACGAGTACATCTTGTGTGCTTTTCAACAACACCTTTGGCTTCAATGATTCACACAAATTGTTGAAATGCATTGCATTTTGGTGTAAGCCAGACATGAGAAGATTGACTAGCAAAGGTTCGGATTGGCTGTGTGTGGATAAGATTGGGGTGAGTAGGGGGGCTCCAGTATCATGCCCATCATATCTCCGTCAATATTAGAGATAATTGCTACAGCCCTGTTATAAGGATATTATGAGTATTAGTACCTACTAAACTAAAACAACATTAACAGGAGCCATCCCACTTGTATCATCCATCCATTGCTGGCATTCAGTGGACCCCACTTCAATATCCATAAACATTAGTACAAGAAATATCAGTCAGTTAGTATCATCAAATTTATCAATCAGTTTACCAGACCCTGCATACGCAGGAGCTTCGTGTACTGGGCTGCCCTTTTCTTAGTTCAATCTAGTCACATTCTCCATCCAGTGACAACATTTAATAGGTCACACGCCTTAGGAAAACTTGTACTGGTATAACTAAAAACATCATCATAAGTCTAAAGATATACAAGCCCCATACACTCACTTAATTACGAGGCTGTTTTCTCTTCCAAGACAACCAACTTAGTCGTTCTACAGGGTCCATCTTAATAAAGGCAAGTTTATCATCTCTATGCCTAAGCAGATATGCAGCATCAAATTTCAACTCAGGGTCCAAATTTGGAATCTCCAACAGGGCCTCATACCATCCATCTACATAATATTCCCTATCTACCATTCTCACAAATGCCTCCGCCATAGATTCTATTGCAACAACCATTCTTTCAATAGTTTCTGTTTGAGAATGCGGCCTATTAGTATCTCGCTGGTGTGATGTCAAAGGAGTGGTAGGTCGACATCTAGTATGTCCTGTTGCTATCTCTGGGTCGCTTCCTTCTTCTGTAGATGAGCCAACATTCCTTCTTAGAGGCACTTCATAATCCAGATTGTGTGCTGATGAATCCATGCCAATGTCATCAAGGTATGCAGGGGTGACTACAGTAACTGGCACTGCACTCTGTATGTGATCACCTGAGGCTATGGAACTACCCACTACAGAACAAAGTTGGTCATACAGAGGGCATCCGCATGTATAATATTTCCTAGCTTCAGGATGGTCCTGCATAACCAATTGACAACTATAAGAAGTCTCGAACTACATGAACATGTTATGGATAGACACCAAACATTTGAATATAAAGCTCACCTCGAAGTAATCAACCCACATAAAATCATTGCCCCCTGTCACTTTTTTATTTATTGGGTCCCAACTAGCACCTCTTTGTTCGAGCATATGGCGCACTATTTGGTAAATCTTCTTCCACGTTTTCATCCGGGCCTTGACATGAGCTTCAGTCTTGTTTGTTTTTAATTGCTCATTGAATGCAGGCAAAACTTCATCCCAAGTTTCCCTATGCCACGTCCCATCTGCCAATCTGTTGCCCTTGCTAACTTGAGCTTCAAGGAGGTGCAACATAACCCTATCCTCCTCATCGTTCCATGTAGTATAGTTTGCTCGTTGACGACGCCTTGCATTTCCATCACTACGTAGTGAATTTTCTTGTTCCTCGTCCATCTAGAAGAACAAGAAAACCCAAGGTGAAGCAACTGAATAAGAGTAATGACAACTCGAGGTGAAGAATCTTCTATGTTTTAGTGTAGCTAAAGGCAGGATCTGGACTAAAAAGTGGTAATGGGCAAAAAGAGCTCTCCAAGTACTTAAATAATCAGTCGATTCACATTGATCATAGTGAATCTGGTAGGCCAGATCTCTGCTTCAACTAAAAGGTGGTCATGGACAAAAGGAGTTGACTCAAAAGGATCCAAGCATTGACTTTGGGAATTTTGCTAAATTGGCTTTGATTACATTGGCGGCTTTGTTATCTGTTTCCTACTTTTTGGCTATAGTCCAATTAAAATAAGATAAGCAAACTGGCCAGGGACAAGAGAACTGCAACATGACACTTTTCATTGAGCATGACTTCTGAAATGGAGAATAAAGTTGCAGTAGCAACCTCAAGCTTCTGGTTTGATTACCAAGGATTATCCTGAATGATAATGCAATTATCAGCTTCTCTCATACTCGCATGTCAAACATTAGGTATTTTATGCAGTTCCTTTAGACGAAGAAACAAACTAGAAACTCCCTTTATCCTCTAATGAGCTTAAGAAACTGTCCAAAGTCTACGAACAGACCAGGCCAAGACTCTCTCTGATAGTGTCTCAGAGCCATAGCTAATGCAACTAATGAAAGAGACTTCTTTCCACCCAGTTCCCGCAGCTGAACCAGCGACATTCTTCCCAAATAGTTCCAATTCTGAACTCCGAAACAACCTAACACATCCAAGAATGCCGCCACATCAATCCCTTCTTATACTGATTTACTAACAAATATGTTTCATCATAAGGTGGGAATAGGATTCACTATATGTACGTGGACCAATTCACAATTCTAACAAACAAAAGTACCATACAGCAAGGGATACAATCATGATCCACGGACAACTCAATCCAATCCAATCATCATCCACGGATAACTAAATCGAAGGATTGTCGTTCGCATGCCAAATAGCAGCTAAATAAGAAGAAAAAAGGAACGGATTTATCATTCAAGCCTATAACAATAGTAATTTCTACTTCGACAATCAAAATCCAATTTTCCAACCATAAAACCTCAAGAAATTAACAAAGAATGCAAAATGCGAACCTGTTGTCGCTCTCTCTTCAACTGCCTTCTGGATTTCTTCTCCTTTACGACGTTGGAAGACGAAATCCTCCTATCCCCATCCCTTTCTCCATTAACAGTAGGTCGGGGAGGAGGAGGGCGTAGGTACTGCATCTTAACTGGAACTATCGCTTTTGCCACGAGTTCTTCTGGTTTCGGGTGTACGAGATTCGTCTCCGAAACATAGATTTCGAGCTCTTCTGGCTTCGGTCCGAGATTCTGCTCCGAGTCCTTCATTTCCGCTTCGGCCGGAGTTTCATCTCCGGCCATGGCGAACTGAGAAGAGATATTTCGCTACTCTGCTGCAGTGAGACTTTCTTCTTTTACTAACTGTAGCGTTGGATTTACATGCTAGGGTTGCTGGGCATAATAGGCTTAAGATGGGAGAATGTCAGTTTTATACAACCAATGGCCTTAAAGTTTGGTGGTGGATGTGTGCACTTGGAATTCAATTCCTTTATAATGAATCCCAGCTGTTCAGCACTGGAGTATGACTCAGAAATCAATTCCGGTGGGTGGAATTGACTATCCCACTTGTGATCATCTATAATTATTTTGTGTTCTAAAAGGTAGGAATTAGGTGGGAATTGAATTCCACCCATTTACCTTATCCATACAACCAAAAAGGTGACATGATAGCATTAATCAACGGTCGAGATAACCAGTGAATGTCGTTCCATGAATCATCAAAATCCAGCCATCCATATGACCTACTATGACAGTTAAGTTTGGATCAGTTGTCGTTAGTCAATATAAAAAATTGACTGCAGAATATATTTCTGTCTTGATTGATCCCATTGAAAATCCATCATAGAATGGCAAAGACTTCAAATTCCAAGTAGAATACGTGAGGTTGGAATCTAATACGGTGAATTCAAGAATATGTCTCACACAAATAATGTTGGATGCTTACGGCAAAAGCGCACAAATGTCTAGCGTAGTTGGTCGCAAATAACTTGACATCTTCTTAAAGAACCTTTAGTCGGAGGTTCAAGCCATTACTTTCTCATTTGGGTGGGATCAGATTGAGTATAGTATGGGAGTAATTTGCTTTGTAATGCTTTGCTTGCACCAGAAAAGAAAGAAAAAAAGGAAACACTAGGAGAAGACAATTATACTAGATTTGGGGAGGATATTTGGTGAATACAATAGGGTCTTTGGAGTAAAGGGCAGACCTGGTGCATGAAGCTTCCGCCTATGCGGGGTCTAGAGAAGGGGCGGACTACAATGGCCTAAAGTACACAATCTTACCTTGTATTTTGGAAGAGGTTGTTTCCACGCTTTAAACCCGTGACCTCAAAGTTACACGAAGACAAGAGGGTCTTTGGAGTATACGACAAAAAAGAAAGGACTTGTGAAAGTCTCTAAATACATTGAAAGAAGACGAAGTGCAAGGTCTCCCTCAAGAATTGAATTCCAAGTTTTTCAACCCTTCACGGATAGAACAGATTGTGTTAGAAAGTTCATCCCAGTGGTGACTTTTCAGCTAAATCAACTTACAGTATTCTTAGATTAGGGGCGATGCTCATGAAGAAGCCAACATTTTATGGTCTGCTGTCATGGAGAGGACTTTGCTAAACACATGATTGTTCGCCACCGTGTGGTGCAGCATATCTGAACCTTCGTTTTCAACAAGTCAGTATGGCTTGAATTCGTAATTCAACTAAGAATGCCTAAAATTAGGGGCAAAGTGCACAAAGGGTGGACTACAAGAGTCTATAATACACGGCCTTATCTTGTATTTTTGCAATAGGCTGTTTTCACACATTGAACCTGTGACCTCAAGGGCATATGATGACAACTTTACCGTTGCACTAATGTTCTCCTTCTAAAGAATGCCTAAAACATGGGTTGTTGAGCTGTGATGTGGAGCCTTTGGCCGGAAAGAAAAAGTTTTTTCAATGAGTAGATAAACAAGAGCAGATCAAGTCTCCGGGTTGGTTCACCATTCGGTTGTATAGGAGTTTAAGAGTTTAGTAGCTTCTCGTCTAAAAAAATGGTAAAAGCCAGCCCTTGGTTGTAGGTTGGAATCGGCGTTTTCTCATTTGACAGGAAATTAGATTTAGAAGTGCCCGTGAGCATGAGTGTGTGAGTGATTTACTTTATCGTTCTTTACTAGAGAGGGTGAGGGGGTCTCCTCATCCAGTAAATCTTGGGAGCTACCTGAAGAATGAATAGTTAAGTTAAACTTCAATAGAGCCTAGTTAATAGCAGAGTAGGTTTGGCTGGACCAGTTCTGGCCTAGTTACGGATGAAGGGGAGCCTTAGTGCAACGGTAAAAGTTGTCGTCGTGTGACCTTGAGTTTATAGGTTCAAGGCGTGGAAACAGCCTCTTGCAAAATGTAAGGTAAGGTTGCCTACTTTAGACCCATGTAGTTCACCCCTTCCTCGAACCCCGCATAGGCGGGAGCGTGGTGCACCAGGGGCTACCCCTTTAGTCCCGGCCCAGCTGGAAGTGGGGTAGCAAAAGTGTGAGCTGAGTTGGGGCTGGGCAAATGAATGTTACTTGTGGTGAAGAGGGGGTGGAAAAACACAAAGACATACTACAAGCAACATAAGTTACTTTTTGTCCTACAATACCCTTGTATGTCCCCTTTGGAAATCATGATATGTAGATGGGTAAAATCATGATTACAACTCCTACCACTAAAAAATCATTGTATATTATGTTTTAAAAATATAATATGCATGGGCAATATCGTAATTACATATGTTTATAAGGTTGGGTGAGGTGGGATTGATCAGGGCAGGTCAAGCCATTGGAGTGCACAAGGCAAGACAGACGACTCGTGGGTGGGCACAGGCAGTCAACCTGCCTTGTTGCCATTCCTAATCTTGGTTGATGTGGGATTGTTGGCTTAATAGAAACAGGGAATGTTTTCTTGAGTTTTCATGGACTATTGAATATGGAGACTCTCACACGGATGAGCTTCAAGTATCAAGAGTTGGCACAAGACTTTTTGTTCAACAAAATTACCATATTTTGATGATTAAAAAGGCGCAGCCCTGGTGCACGAAGCTCCCAACTATGCAGGGTCCGAGAAAGGGGCAGGCCACATTGGCTTAAAGTAGGCAGCTTTATTTTGCATTTTTGCAATAAGCTGATTCCACGCCCTGAACCTGTAACCTCAAGGTCACATGACAACAACTTTTACCATTGCGCCAAGGCTCCCCTTCATATTTTGATGATTGAAGGGGATAATTCAAATGTAATCTAGTGGCTTGCTGAGGGCAAATCCTCCGTGGAGATCCTAAGACTAGGTCAATGAAGTGAAGATTCTACTTCAAGCTGTCATGTGTGGTTTAGTCGTGTCGTAGATTGGTGAACATAGATGCAAATTTTTTGCGAGGGACATGTGGTTAACTTATCAAAAATGAAGGAAAAGAAGTGGCTTTTTTTAACAAGCGAAGAATTACAAAGCAAATCATATGCACTCGCAATCCTAACTCTAATCCCCAGCCAAAGCAAGAAGTGACAACTCAAATTTGTGACCAACTATGATAGACATTTGTTAGCAAATAAGAAAAGGAGTTTTTGCTCTATCTATGGACTCGTGTTCGGCTATAATTCTCTCTAGTCTTGGATTGATCTTATATTTTAATAAAAATTGCCAGTAAAAATTAAATTAAATAGATAAAATTAGTGAGTGTATGTTTTGGCTATGCATTTTTTGTGGTTAAATCATAACTATTAGATGTTTTAAGAGGAAAAACTAGCGGCTAGATGCATCCAATGGCAATGGCATAATTTTTGCAGAGTCTAAATAGGACAGATTGAACTAGATAATTAAGTCTAATCATCCAAAGGGTGACGTTTTGCTGGGCAGAGTTTTGGAGTTACTTCTAGAATTCAATCTGAATAGCATTTCTCTTCTTGTGTGGGTAAAGACTAAAATGACATTTAAGCCAATCCAAACTTTTTTGTTAGAAATTTAAAGATAGTCCTATGGTCTAATGAGACAACACGACCTAAAGTGCAGTTGGTTGTAGACAACAAGGCACAACTCCTCATGATGCTTCGTCAGAGATTTTAGGTGGCACTTTCTCCTTATTGGAGGGATTTATAGTAGATTTAAAAAATAAAAAAAAGGATAATAAATAGGTTGTAGGTTTTCATTTTCCTTTTTTAATAATTGGTAACTCATACACCCAATAGATCTTTATATATTATCCTTTTTCATATATATCCTCGTGACACCCTTCCTTGTGACAACCCTCGTCAATAGACACCCTTGCCTGGGACACCCCCAATGTCTAGGCATTCTATATTAATGCAATTCACACACACAGACACACGCGCGTGCACGTAATGCATTGTCCTAGAAGAAATTTATCATTAGCATTCCTTATTCTTATTCAATAGTACATATAATACGCTTAACAAGCCTACAAATGTCTAGCCTAGTTGGTTATAGACAAGAGTATACTTCCTGATTATGCTTGGTTGCAGGTTTGAGCCCACCTTTTATTTTGTGAATTAGACTTGGGAGTACGTGTTTTGCTTCAAACAAATAATGGGGAAAAAAAAAAAACTTTAACAATTTGCCTTGAAAACAAAATAAGAAAATAAAAGATAATAAGTGTAACAGTTCATCGAACCTGCAATCACACGTATCAAACGTTAAATCTACAATGACACCAACTGGAGTAGAACGTTTGACAGCACGTGTCAATCTCCATGAAAAGACATGTAGCAAATAACAAAGAGATCATGCAACAAGAAGAGTTTCAGGGAGAAGAAAACTCTAGGCAGATTTTGTGACGTAAAGTGCTTGATCGTCAAATGAACAGCAGTCTTGTTTTTTTCACTAGTAATTAGACTTTTTTCTTTTAATTGATCGATTAGAACCCTAGCTTTCTTGTAATTCAAAACCTCCATTCTTGTTTAGTAAGTAGTTTGGTTCGCTTATTGGGTAAGAAGGCTTTTAACAAAGAGATCATGTGACATCCAGCGATGGATAAGAAATACTTCATATATCTATGCTATTATCTTGAAGGGCTAATTAATGAGTCTTTGTAGCTAATAACAGAGAGATCATGAGACATCCAGGTAAGGGCAGCTCTAGTGCATGAAGCTCCCGCATATACGGAGAGTGGAGAAGGGGCGGACCACAAGGGTCAGTAGTATGTAACTTTACCTTGCATTTTGCAAGAGGCTGTTTTTACACCTTGAACCCGTGACCTGGAGGTCAATCTTGATGTTATAATTTGCCTCTAGCCACTTGAGATAATAAGAACAAAAAAACATTTAAAGGACATAATGGGCATGTTCTGCATGGGACTAAGAAATTAGAGATGAAGTTAGTCAACTAATGATGACATTTTACCTACTAAGGGTTAGCTCTTAATATATGAATAAAACTATTCAACCATAGATCATGTATGTCCTAAACTTTTTAATTAAAAATTTCCAAAGATCAAGCAATTCGCTTGTCAATAAATATTTAGTGCAGTTTGTCACAAACAATTAAAGCATCTCTTCTGAATATGCTTGGCTGCATGTTTGAGTTGTCGCTTTATCCTTTGGTAGGGTATTAGATTTAGAAGTAGGGGGAGTTTAAAAAAGAACTAATTTTCACTCTAGTAATCTACATTTTGCAACTAAACATGGGTTTTTGTATGCTCTAGTTGAACTATTGGGTGGACCCCATCTAAACTTTTAGATATAACCTTATTGGATTACAATGGGACCACACTCCTTCGAAGCTTTCATTATATTCTAATTAAACTACCAACATATGATACCAGAGAAAAGAAGAACACAAAGACATTCATAAAAACATAAAGCAAATTTTAAGCTACTAGTAAGGTTTTGCTTGCTTTGATTTCATAGAGACCAAATCAAAACATAACTGAAAGGTCAGCCCCAAGTGCACGAAGCTCCCGCCTATGCAAGGTCTGGGGAAGGGGCGGACTACAAGGGCCTAAAGTACACAGCCTTACCTTGCATTTGTAATAAGCCATTTCCACGCCTTGAACCCGTGACCTCAAAGTCACACGACAACAACTTTTACTGTTGCTCCAAGGCTCCCCTTCAAAATCAAAACATAACTACGTACCAATAAACAATGCTTGCAGGTCCACATATGTGAGTTGCAAAAAGTTATGACATAGAGTTTTATGGGAAATTGTTTACTACCACATTTATTAGCTTTATTGGTAGACATTTTTTACAAGTAAAAGGGATTTTTAAATATTTTCAACCCTCTTTTTATATGTCATTTTAAGAAGGGGAACCTTGGCACAAAGGTAGAGTGGAGTTTTATATGTCGTTTTGTTTTTATATATTTAAGAATATGTCACTTTGCTGCATTTTTCTCTCTATATTTTGATGAATTTGTCAATGTTCTGTCCTCTATATATAGGAAATTTCTTATGGGCATATTTATTAGCCTTTTTGGCTAACATTTGCTGTCAATAAAAGTCATTTTCTAATATTTTATGTATTTTTCCATATACCTTTATTTTATAATATATTTATAAATATAGCACTCTACTTTCATTTTTCACTAATTGTTTTAGTGATTAATCTACATTCCACCCTCCAAGGGGTGTTTGCTTTATATATGGGATACATTGCATTTAAATTGATTCTTTTGACATGTTTTCTATGTAGAATAAGTAAAAAATGTTGGAATGACATAGAAAAAATTAAACGAACAAGATGATGCAATTGGTCTCATCAATGGTTGCATCATAGCCATTGGTATACTAAAATGGTGTTGGTAGGCTCACTTGTTAATTTTTTATTTTTTTTTCATAAACCATACCATTCACTAAATGTGCCTCGTCTTAGTGGCATGGATACCAAACCTCACATGTATTGGATATCTCTATGCTCCTAATTTTTTTGACTTTTTTAAGCAAAAAAAGAAAAAAGGACATTGTCTTTGAATTTCGGGGCCTCTTTTTGTGTCATAGCACCTATTTTGAATTTTGTTTCGAGATATTTTGAAGCCCCAGAAACACATGGTGTGTCTTTTTCTGAGTTGTTGGTCTATTTTTTTGTCTTCAAAATATTAAAAAACAAAGGGCCTAGATACATCCACTATATGTGATATTTTGTATCTAGGCCATCTAAGACAAGGCAAATAGGATGAACAGTATGGATTGTGGAAAAGAACTGCACAACATGAGCCTGCCGTCCACATTTAATACTCTAGTGATGCAACTCTAATGAGATCGCTTGCATTATATAATTCCCTCTATGACCAATGTCACATGTGGGATTTTCATTCTATTTTCATTTTAGGACTTACCTTTTCAATAATCCGAACCATTCTTATTAATTATCTAGCCCTAGGCGATTCTCACTTTGCTATTGCTGTTCTGGCCTACATTGCTTTTAAGAATTGTAAGTTTGAATCTTACTTGGTGAGATTTGATTAATTCTTTAATTCTTAATTAAATGGAGCACTGTGACTTTTAAGAAGTGAAGAGGAGCCTTGATGAAAAGGTGAGAGTTATCATCATGTGACCTTGAGGTCATGAGTTCAAGGCATAAAAACAACTTCTTACAAAATACAAGACAACATTGTGTAGATAACTTGTTCCTAGTTCTTCTTACTAGGCATTAAAGTTGTCTCCAAGGCGAGGTCAAAGTAAAACAAAGAGGGGGCGGTGGTATAAAAAACTTTGGAGATCAACTGTGCAATATGGTTTACTCTCTCTCTAAAATGCCCTCGTACATTTATGTCTAAAATATATAAAGGGCAGTTCTGGTGCACGAAGCTCCCGCCTACGCGAGGTCTGAGGAAGGAGTGGACCACATAGGCCTATTGTCCATTGCAATATTATAATTGCATTTATTTTTAAGGTTGGGCAGGGAGGCCCAGTGGATGAAGCCAGGAGAGGCAGGACAAAGCCACTGATGAAGCGGCAAAAAACCCATCTGAACCGCCCATTACTGTCCCTAGTTGCATTAAAGCAAAGATGGGATCTTTTCCCCAAGAAGTGGGGTGTAAGTACCCATATGGTGGCATTCCTCACAGGCCGAGCGTTCTTGAGTCTCTCTTGAAGACTTTTTTGGGCCAGAAAGCTACACCCCCACACCACCGTCTACGTACCAAGGTTTATTGAAGTCTTGGGCGTCACTTTAAACCAATAAGGGCTCCGGTTAGCCAATGGAGGTCAATGGGTTCGGTGGAGTTGGCACAATGAAGGAGTTGTCATTGTGACTTAGAAGTCACGAGTTCAATACTTTAAACGAGCCTCTAGTAAAAATGCAAGATAATACTGTATTATCAATTTTACATAGTCTGCACTCTTCCTTGACTTCGCGTGTGCAAGGGGGGCCTTGTGCTTTGTGGACCATGTGCGAGCTTTTCTTTTTTTTGGCTAGCCCACAAAGGAGATTCATCCAACTCGTTTCTTTAATTTTTCAGACTTACGAATATCTTGCGGCCTAGGCTCTACGATTATATGACGATTTTGGCATCCAAAATGATGTGTTTTCTGGCAATCGAACACTGGCTCTTAATTGCTGGGATCTACGATCATCGTAGTCCTGCAGATTTTTGGCCCCAGTATGTCATGTCTGAGCACGAGATATCAGATGAACGTACCGGATCAAGCAAGGTGGGACCTTTCATGGAGAAGGTGAGGCACGCGTGGACTAGGCAACCCACACGTTTCGTAATATGTCGGTCCCACTACCTCTTGTTTATTGCTTGATTGGCGGTGGGCCTGACCATAGCGTAAAATTTTCCGTCCAATGCACAGACCGAATGCTGCACGCCATGAAGATCAAGTCACAGCAAAGAAACCCGACGTGCTAACGTCACGCGCGAACATGCCTTTTGAAAGGACATCCCGGTGGCTCTTCAGCAGGAGAGTGCCAGGTCAACAATGGTAACGCACGCAGATGATTGCGGTCGCGAGAACCAACGGCAGGCCTTCTTTAACCCAAGGCGGTGATCACGAGGCGCGTCTGGAAGAGAGAAAAAAGCGACGCCCACCACGTGGCATTAACAGCGTCATTCACGCGCTAACGTTGTTTTCCACAATAATATGAATTTTCTACCCCAAAAAGGATAAAAAATTAAGCAAAGATAAAAATTTAAAAGTGACGGAGCCGTTAAAGTTGACGTTGACGTTCTGGACGGCTCTAGCCGACATCAGACGGGATTGCGATGCCAATAGTCAAAGTGCGGATATGGCCTTGGAATTTATCGTAATGCCGAATATGTCCAAGTTGGTAAGAAATTACGCTTGTACTTTTACATTAAAGCCCTCGTCAAATCTAACAAGTCTACTTAAGCCCTCTGGCCGTCTACGTGGAAAGTTAACTTTAGGAGGCGGCACTCCACTCCTTAAGAGCGCCTCCGTGTAGATATCCACAATCATCAGGAGTATCTGGCAGATTAATTCTATTTTATAAAATATTTAATTACTAAATTTCTCTTTTATGAGTATATATATGATCACTATAAATAGATCTTTTTTTTAAGTGTGGAAAGAGAATAAGTTAAGTGTGGAAAGCACTAAACAGGAGTTTAATTCGTTAACATAACCAAATATGATTTTAGTTACCCTTGTATTCATTTTGGATAGTCTTGACCTTATCATGAGATATACAAGCATTTTTCTTGTGCAATTCTCACTTTATTCAATTTTTTTAATTTAAAATTTAATTTATTGAGGCCTTTAAAGGAAAAAAATTAGAAAATGTTTTTAAGAAAATGAAGAAGAAAGAAAGAGGTATTAGTAAAATGTCAATTTATAGTGTAATCGTGGAGTTGCAGGACTCATCTTCAATTGGTCACTAGAATTCATACAATGATCATAACATGATGTTTTGCACATTGAATTTGGATTAATTGGGTCACATATGAACTCGCTATGAACTTTTTAGAATTGTTGCTAATCTAGTGAAAGAAGTATTTAAAGTTCAATTATTGAATAGTATAGTTGAGTTGATCCTAAAGCTTTCAGAAGTCTAACTTATGCCCTCCTTAATGATAATATAGTTATTGTCGATGAAAAAGTGGCTGGGCAATATAAGAGCGTGATGTCCCAACTCAGAGACCTGCATCTTAAGCACTTAAATGGAAGTCGTATTCAGCTGGACCAGTCCAACTAGTTACCCTAGAAGCAAAGTTTAAGTGTTGAATTATACTGATACCATATTGTAACAATAACCAAACTTTATGTTTTCTTTTTGTTTCTTAAGGATCTATTAAGGATTAATAGCCAACTATGTCTCTGTTTCTAAATTGCTGGCTGAGATACTCCAGGTTTCACAAAATATTGATTTAGACAAATAAGCGACGAGCCTTTTTGTCCTTATTTAGACATGAAAATAGGCCATTTCGGGCCTTTTTCTCATAGAAAGAAAAGATAGATGCTCCTATCACTTCTTGCCTTTGTTTTAATAGAAGCTATTCTGTAGCTATATTATATACTTTTTTTTATATGAATATCAACTGGGTAGACTCAATTTGACTCACTTTTCAAATCATATTGAGTGAATAAATGCCCTCTATTGTTGTGCTATAAGAAGGGCTTTTGTGTTACCTACTAGGTCCTGGTTCAAGGTGCTTCTTCTTTCAATGTTTAGAAAACAAAAAATATTTTTTAAGTCAATTTTACAAGTAGACTTTGAACAAATAAAAACATCCTTTGAAATGCAAATTTATAAATTATAGAATCTATATTTAATAAATATTTTTGGCATAATATTAAGATTATCGCTATGTAATCTTAAAGTCATAAATTCAAATCATGAAAATAATTTCTTCCAAAAATACAAAGTAAAATTGCACACGATAAGCCACTTCTGATTTGCGGGCCCAGACTTTGGTCCTTTTAGAGCTCCTACTACATAATAAATAGGATGGAATCATGAAAAAGGATACCCAAATTGATAACGCAATGCCATAATGGGACACATATGCCCTTTGGAGAGAAGACAATGGTGTAAAAGTCCTAAATGCCCAAAATTAGTTCTGGATAAGCACCAAGTTGCCCGCAAGAAAGGAAACCGGTCGGAATGAAATTCAAATTCAGTGGAATGCAAGTAAAATTCGGTGGAAATGAAACTTCGCACAAATCCAGGCGGAAATGAAGATAGAGATATATTATGGACAAAATAAAAAAGGAAGAAAATCCACTGTTAGTAGAATAAGCCATTTGCGAGAGCTTTTTCTTCGAGAGCGATTGCAGGAAATTCCACTCCTTCGCCATTCGCAGCAAAAGAACTGCAATTTCCAGTTCCCGATTTTCAGACGCTGCCGTGGAATCTCTTCGGAAAAATATCTAGATTGTTCGGCATTGCGACGGTAATGGCGGTCTACTCTTTCTTCGTTCATCTGCTTTTCTAGTCTTTTTCTTTGAAAAGGTGGGTTTTATTTGTTCTGCAAGAAGTTCATAGATCTGGGGTTTGAGATTTGTAAGTTATCGAGGTTTGAGAAGTTAGGGTTTTAATTAAATTGAAATTTGCGGGTTTGGAGGAGAAATAGTTTCCTGGAACTCCAAATTTGACAGGGAAATAGAGGAATTAGGGTTCATGGAAGAGAACGAAGAGTCTCGTAGTGATATGATGCAACGATTACAGTCATCTTTTGGAACATCATCATCTTCAGTTCCTAAGCAGAACATGACTTCGAAGCGCTTTGAAGTTCCTCAGCTAAACACCTCGCAAATCCGGATGCCTTCACGACAGTTTCCTCAAAATTTCAGTCCGGATAATAACAGTAACAATAACAATAACAAGAGGCCTGCTGGAATTCCTCCTTATCCGCATTTCCCTCCAGCTTCTCCTTACTCGCAGATCTCTCAATCTCGACCGTCAAGTGGTCAGCAACAACATGGCTCCCCGAATTTTAGCCCCGCTCCTTCCCATTCTCGATCATTATCGCAACCGGCGTTTTTCTCATTCGATTCATTGCCCCCTTTGAGCCCTTCACCTTACCGAGAATCATCGTCAACGTCACTGTCTGATCCGATGGGCTCCACGGATACTTCAATGGAGGATCGAGATGGGACATCACAGTCTCACACCCCACCACCTCCTTCTCCGTTTACTAGATGTAACAATCCTGGTCGGGTTGGTGACAGCCTCCCACCACGGAAAGCTCATAGGCGATCGCATAGTGAAATCCCATTTGGGTTTTCTAGTGCGATGCAGTCTTCGCCACCTATGGTGTTTCCAGTTAGAGCTCAAGGTGTCTTGGACAGGTCGGTATCAGGAAGAGAGAATTTTGAGTTGGGTAAGCCTATTGACGTGGTGAAACGGGAGGCAAATTGGGATAAAGATGGTGGGAACAGCAATGCTGAAGGAATGGGGGAGAGGAAATCAGAAGCGGAAGGAGTTGATGATTTGTTTTCTGCGTATATGAATTTGGATAATATGGACGCATTGAACTCTGGTGGGACTACGGATAAGCAGAGCCAGGAGACTCATGAGGATTTGGATAGCAGAGCTAGTGGCACAAAAACGAATGGGACTGAGAGCAGTGATAACGAAGCAGAAAGCAGCGTTAATGAAAGTGGGAGTAGCGTTCAACGCGATAATCCTAGTTCCTTAACAGAAAAGAAGGAAGGGAACAAGCGAAGTGCTGGCGATGCCCCGAGCATTGGACCAAGCCGTCATTGTAGAAGTGTCTCGATGGATAGCTTCATGGGTAAGCTGTCTAATGTTGGTGATGAATCACCAAAGTTGCCACCATCACCGGGAAACCTGGCAGGTCAACACTCCCACAGCAATTCTATGGATGGTACAATGAATGCTTTTAGCTTGGATTTTGGAAATGGTGAGTTCAGTGGCCCTGAACTGAAGAAGATCATGGCAAATGAAAAACTTGCTGAGATTGCATTGACAGACCCTAAACGTGCCAAAAGGTAATGTAATTTTCAAATTCTGTTTTCACTTGAAGCTGGATGGATTCTTTCTTTATGCCAATTTGTTATGAGTGTTGAGTCTTGTTTTACATTGTGACCAAGTATCGGTCTATGTATCTCAGAATTTTGGCTAATCGGCAATCAGCTGCTCGGTCCAAGGAACGGAAGATGCGGTACATTTCAGAACTGGAACACAAAGTCCAGACTCTTCAAACAGAAGCCACCACATTGTCTGCACAGTTGACTCTTTTACAGGTGGGTATCTATAAAGTTGAACCTTTTCCTTCCTTTTACTTTTTGGACCTGTTTTCCTCTTTACCTTATCTTTTGTTTATTGTTTTCGCCTTTTTAATCTGCTGCAGAGGGATTCTGCTGGCCTTACTAGCCAAAACAATGAGTTGAAGTTCCGTCTTCAAGCCATGGAACAACAGGCACAGCTGAGAGATGGTAATTTTCTTCTCTTTAAAACTTACCTTTATAGACTATGAGGTGCTAATGGACAGGCCCATTTCAACCCGAGCTCATCTTACTGACTAGAACTGTTAATACACAAGGTCTGCAGTCACAAGAACATGTTTTAATTGGTTGGTATAGAAAATTTTGGGTTCCATATACATGAATCTTCTTTTATTCTTAATTAATTTAATGGAGGTATTTTGAGTAGGTAGGAAGGCTTGTCTGGTTTTATTGGTGTAATATTCGATTTAGCATCAGTTCTAGTTGTCCGTAGTGTTAATTCAGCCTAGGAAAGAAATAAAAGCACCAATCAGGGAAAGGGAATTGTTTGGTTCGTTATCTTGTACGTGCATGTCTCTCCCCATCCATCTTCTAATAATTGGAACTAATGTTGGGAATTGTCCAGTGTAGTATGCTGAACTTCTGGATGAGTTAATTCTCATTAGAGGAATGCTAAATCTATGCGGTCGTACTTTTGCATGTAAGGGAACCCCCTTTGCATGATCCGGTCTGTTCATTTTGCTGCTTCTTCTTTGGGTTTCTACTAATTCAGGAAGCATGCTGGTTGAATGATTCTTGTATCTGAAAATGTTTAACTTTTGAACACAATAAATAGACAGTTGGAATTTTTATTAAACAAAGGTCTAAACCCAACCATCAAAAGATGTTTATAAGATGCTAGCATGGTTTGAAAATCACAATTTTTTTGTGTAGGAGATATCCAAAGCAAGAGAATTAGATGACCAGATTGAATCATCCAAAGGTTCCTCTTCTCATTATTAACTCGTTGAACTTGTTATGGTTTGTCTCCTAAAACTACTATGATTGGGAGTTGGATTTCCTATCTTTGACAATCCAGGCCTATAAAATATGGCTTTTTGAATTTGCAGTTATTATGATAGGAAAATTGAAAGGAAAATTCTATAGGATGGCTGTAAGGTTGGCCTTGCTCTATGGATTAGAGTGTTGGGTAGTTAAGGAACAACATGTACATAAGATGATTGTTGCTGAAATGCAGATGTTGAGATGAATGAGTGGTAAGACAAGAAAGGATATAATTAGAAACGAAAACATTAATGGAAACTTAGGAGTAGCACCAATAGGTAACAAGATGAGGGAGGTTAGACTTAGATGGTTTGAACATATTCAGCGGAGACAAAAACTGGCACCGTTAGGTGTAAGGCGATCCAAGTCGAAGGTTTTAAAAGGGCAAGGGGAAGACTCAAAAGAACATGGATAGAGGTGGTGAGAAAAGATTTAAAAGCTTTTGGACTAAATGAAGCCATGACAGTTAATAGAGGGAAATGGAGGAAAAGTTTCATGTGACCGACCCCTAATCGGAGAAGGTCTTGATGATGATGATGATAGTAAACAAAATGGTGCTAGCAAAGCCCTCCAAAAACAGAAAAGGGAGTTATTGCTTGCTGTGAACCATCACCTGTTTCTATAGTCACACTCCTTGCGGTGATTAAGTCGTCCAACATCCTTGCTTTATGTACCGAGTCCTCCGTACTTTAGAGTACAAGTTTCTATGAAAAATAATTGTTTGCTACCTTGAGTCCTGGATGTCCTGACCATGTCTAGTCTTTTGTCCTTATGTTGAAGGTATTTTGGTCATACTAGTCATTTGAATTTTAGATGGTGCTTCATCACATTTTGACACAACACATGGGTCATGAGGTTTTAGCTGTAGCAGCTTTCATTTCATAGAAGAAATTGAACATCTAAGGACAATTTAGAGTCCACGAATGTAACAACAATGTGATGCTCCTACTGATTGGTAAAGCATGGCAGCTATTCACTTTGGTTGTGCCTCATGCCAGTTTAGCGTGATCTTTATTTCAGGTTTAAATATGCCCGCACAACATCCTGGAGGGAGTAGTCCTGCAACCTTCTGACCATGGATTTCTGGTTCCTTGCCCATGATCTCTGTATGATTAGATCTTTTGTAAGATTAAGATGCTGCCCTCGTCTCCTTGAAATTCCTCATACAAATATTAATTTCTAATGTTTGTATAACTTAAGACACTGACCGTTTGCATTTATTGAGGTACGAATTTTCAAGATGAACACAAAAAGCTTGGTGAATGTCAGTTATTAGGGCATTGTAATATAGTTAGGAGTCAGTATCTTCTTATTTCCAATTGTAGGCAGATAAAAGACACTCATCGCGACCTTTCCTTTTGGAGGTGATGAAAACTTGAAGGTGTTAGAGTTTTGTTGAGTGATGCATGCTTAGAGAGATATCTCATCCTTTAGGGAATACGCAAATAAAAATGCATCTAAACTGGAAAAGTTTGTGTTAAGGCTTCATATCCAAAAGAACGTGGATAGAAGTGGTGAGGAAAGATTTAAAAACTTTGGGACTAAATGAAGCCATGGTATTTAATAGAGTGGAATGGAGGAATAAGATTCATGTGGCTGACCCCTAATTGGGATAAGGTCTTGATGATGATGATGATGATGATGATGATCATAAACAGGTTGGCATTTTCATTTATTGTCTAAGACTACCAATAGTAGGGGAGCCTTGGCGTAACGGTAAAAGTTGTCGTTGTGTGATCTTGAGGTCACGGGTTCAAGGCGTGGAAATAGCGTCTTGCAAAATGCAAGGTAAGGCTGTGTACTTTAAGCCCTTGTGGTTCGCCCCTTCCCTGGACCCCGCATAGGCGGGAGCTTCATGCACCGTGGCTGCCCCTTTATCTGAGACTACCAATAGCTGAAAGCTCAGATTGGATGATAAATTCCTGTTCATTGGTACTTTTTTTATCTAAACAAATATCTTTAGATGTTTGATTAGTTTGAGAAAAAATGTCTAAATTTATATCAAGATGCAATTCTAGATTACAGCAGTTAACTAAGGCTGTGATTCATTGTCCTGAATCCTTAGAACCATCATATTCGTTGATTGATACGAGGAGATTATTTTGATCTACAAAAATGCGTCACAGTGTCTTATCATTTTTAAAAAAAGTCCACATTTATCTCGGGTTACATGTCAAGAAACTGCAGTTCATTGTCTTTAAACTTAAGTACCTTCATAGTCATTGATGTAATACCTTGCTGGTCATCACAGTGGCGATCAATTAAAGACATTCAATTTTAATGCGTCTACTTATGTTATTTGTCCTTAGCTAACTGCTTAGTACAATAGTATCTTCATAGTCGTTATCCTGCTGGTCCTCACAACGACTATCAATTGAAGAAGATCAATTTGTATAGTGTATTCGACATTTGCTTCAATGATCTCTGTTTTACATCGGGCAGTGCATCATCATTGTTTTACTTGAACATGCCTAAGTCTATTCTTAATTTGTGATCTTCCTGGCTAAGTGCAGCTCTCAACGAGGCACTGACTGCGGAGGTGCAGCGCCTGAAACTCGCAACTGCTGAGCTGGGGGAAGGCCACTCCAATGGCATGCAGCTTCCACCGAATCAACAAATGTTTCAGCTTCAGCAGTCTTCACAGCTGGCCATGTATCAGTTGCAGCAACAGCAGCACCAACAGCAGCAGCACCAACAACAGCAACAGCAGAACAATGCTGCTGCCAAACCTGAATAAAGGTTCAGGAAGTACTGAGCCGTATATTCATTTGAGGACCAAAATCAGTTTGGTCTTTTCTTCTTGGTATCTTGATATTCTAGTTGAGTGTCGAGTCCCTGTTAGAGTTCCTGGTAACTACTTTTCATCGATTACTTAATGGATTTTTGAGGTGCTAATGTGGCATCTGGTAAGCCCCTACATAGAGATATTGCCTATACTATTTGTTCTGACTCGGCACGTTCGATTTGCATGTAATATGTATTGTGTGCCTTAATTCCGTGTGACACAAAAGAGAATCATGTAGATTTTATTTTATTTTTATTTTTAAGATGACTCTACAGCTATAGCAATCTGGCTTTTATGGAGGTTAAACGAGGAAATAATATGAAAGAATTTCTGCCTAACATGGATTGCGTAAGGATAACCCCCACCTGGTTTTGATTGTTCCTAGAGAAAGAGGAAAAAGTAGACAATTGAACTATGGGAACTTTATTGTACCAGAAAAAAAAAACAAATATGGGTATTTTTGTTTCTATTTTTCTTTTGCTAAAAAATTCTGTGGTCGATCAGGTTCTGCACTTGCAACTACGGGACCTGCCCATCCGGTGCTTATTCTACTGTTCATCGTTTGGACCAGAATTAAGATTTCGATGCGTGGCTCTGAGACTTTCTTGACCGACTATTTTTTCCATCTAAATAGATGTTGGCTGGGATAATTTGATGTTCCTGCTTTGTAGTAAGTAGCTTCAAGCTGAGCGTTGTGGATTATCAACCCCTCAGCGTGAGTAAATACCAGCAATTTTACTTAGACAAACATCATGTGGGGGCTCTAAGACATCTCTGATTGGCTGTCTACACTGGCGGTACCTCTGCTCGTAAATCAGGAGTAATATTGCTGCTGTCTAGTTCCTTGCTTTTCCATCATGGCCCTACCTTTGGTTGATTAGATCTGCACATCTGGTTTCTCCTACTATCTATGGCTGCTGCTTCAAGGCCCCACATTTGGTTGATAACAGTGAGGAGCCAGAAGTTTGAAAATATGTGTTTTTGTTCACAGCAAAATTGGATGGTCGAAAACATTTTTCATAGTCACTTTGCCGGTGGATGGGTTTGATCAACCAAAAGTGAACCCCATCGTGTGAAAGTAGGGCACTGGAAATCATTAGTATAGGAAATTGTTGCTGGGATTAGTGATCTATCCATATTCTACTACAGAATAATGGCTGCTGCAATCATCTAATGTAGGTAGTAATATGCGTGCCTCTTTGGTTTTCCTTAAAAAGGCTATAATTGCTGGTGAATTAATAATTTTTTAAGATTCAAATAGTTCACAGTATTGTTCTTCCTTATATGGCCCATGCTCCAAACTTATAGTCTACCAAATGATCTTAGCCATTGGTTTATTAAGTTGTAAGTAAAACTTTTGACCGTCCATTTTATAACTAAAAGCAGCCGATAGTATCACCAAGCAAATGAGAATATTAAAGCATAGACCACTAGCCCATCTATGTCACAAGCAAATATCATAAACCATTCAGATCAACACAAATCTGAATTCACCAGTAGTTATTAGCAGTCTATACCATTTATTGAGGGCCCATAGAGGAAAATCAAAGGTGCGCATATGCATTGATACACACGCGGGTAGACCTCGTTAACCTGACTTCTAAATTATAAGCCCTTGGATCAAAACCCTAATCTTTATTCCTCCCGCTCCCTTTCTCCTTCCAAGCCTATATATAATGAAACGGTTTGGAGAGTGAAACCCTAACTTTCCCCATTCTCACCCTTCCTTCGTATCTTTTAGGGTTTGATCGTTCTCTTTCCTTGTATGTCCGCAGGGGGGTTTTTCTTGTTCCGCTGTTCTTATTGTCCTCCTTATGAATCAATGTCATTTTCCTGTGATGAGGTCAGATGATGAGCTTTTTTGACATGGAATGCCCATCTAATGGATTGGGTATGGTGATCTTTTCTTGAATAGGAAGAGCTGATGCCTCTCACTTTCTCATAATGTTACTTTTTTCCTTGCATTTCCCGTTTGATCTTAATTTATCAATTTATCCTTCAATTTCTTGTTCCCTCAGAGCTGAATTGATCACTTGGTTGGGCATTTCGTATCTGAAATGGGTTTTAAAATTTACTTGGTATGGGCTACTGGTGTTGTTATTTTGATGGACGGTCTTAGTTGTTTTTCCTTTTATAGTTATGTGTTTTCATTAGGATCAAACCTTATTCCATGGTATTTCCGTGAGATTCCTCTTTCTTATTCTTAAGCAAGCCCTCGAGAGGGCTTAGTTGATCCATGATTTATGTTTCATCTTATATTCAATGCGGGAATCCGTCCTGCTATTAATGTGGGTATTTCCGTCTCCAGAGTAGGGTCTGCTGCTCAAATGGTTTCACAGGATTCACACAATTGTCTCGATTGTGGGATATCATTGGGAAATAGGAATAAGTGTTATCAAAGGATTTCCTGCGATTATTTCTAGTATGGAATGAGTCAATCATCCCCGTGAATCGTATGCTTGTAACAATAAGGACAGAATTTTCTCTATTCCAATCGACTAGGTGTATTGTGGGTATTCTTTTAAGTAATATATCTGGAAAGGCCCTGCGATTCTTTATAAGTTCTTCACATAATAACTTTGTGAAAGAGGTTGTCTCTACAGCATTGTGAATGATGAGATTATTGAATTTTACAGTTATCCCTGTCTGATTCAGTAATGCTGATCTTTCTTAAATCTGACACTTTTGCTGTAGTTCCTTTTCTATTCAAGTTGGTATTTTGCAGAGTGTTGTGCTGCAAAAGTCTTTCTTTATGTTTTCTGTCTCACATTTCGTACTCTTTAGTGAGGCATCTCATCAACCGACTATCAACTTGTTCCTAGAAATCGTTATCGTTTGAGATCCAAATTGATCTTCTAGATGTTAATTCTTCATTATTTCAACATTTAATTGCTGGGTTTGGTTTGGGTCTCAGGATAATGTTCTTAATGTTAGACTGCATATTCTTGACTACGAGTAGAATGCATGTTGATGATTGCTTGAAATATGCACCTGAGAATACTTAATCGATGGGTTTTTATCATAGCATGACCCAGTAGATTAGTGGTTTCAGTCGGTGAAATTTTTTGGAAAATGGGGTAGAGGCCAGATAATTTCTTTTCAGTTTGTGTACTAATCTTTAGGTTTTGAATTAATATAATGATAATGGAGTACTGTGGATGATGAGGCCATGAAAAGAATACAGTTATCCCTGTCTGATGGAGAAGTGCTGATCTTTTCAAGTCTGACACTTGCCTATGCTATTGAAGGTTTTTTTTCATTCTTTGGAATCTTCTGTTTGAAACTGCAAAATGCAATCTAAGCTGATATATCCATGTTCAGGCTGCACAACATCAGTGTTAGTATGGCATGTTGGTTTTGGTGATAGATCCATTCGTTGTTTGTTCAAGATTTTTGCTTCATTTGGATTTTTTGGTTTCTTTGATTTTTTCATACTTGTGATCTTTGATCATTTTCTTGGTATCCCTCCTTGCTAAGACGTGTGGTACTCCGGAATTTCTTTCAAGTTATGCCTGTTATTTCTACCGTCATTACTAGCCTATGATGACAAGTGAAGTGACTGAATGCAAGTTTACGGAGTTGCATTATGTTGAAATACAACTTACTAGGACGGTCTGAGGCTCAACCATATCAATGTCTTAAAACACTTAATTTTACGCATATTCCTCATTGTTGCCGGGTTGTCATATTTATGGACTTCTGTTCTCTGCATTGATTTAAGTTGGTGATGTTTCATCTTTTTATTTGCTTTAAAGTGGTATTGCTCCTTCCTGATGTAGTTTTGTGGCCAATGATGATTACTGAAGTAACTGAATGCAAGTTTCAGATTTGCATTTTGTTGAAAAACAATTACTAGGACGGTCTGAGGCCTACTATGAATGTCAAAGCGCTTTTTGTATCTATTCACCAATCATTAATAAGCAAAAAATGAAAAAAATAGATATCTTTCTGCTGAACTCTTTGACAAATATACTGCTGTGTGGCATCTAAGCTCAATTTGACTGGTCATACCTCAAAGGTCACAGCGAGGACCAAATTTTACCTTTACCTCAGTTGGTATTTGGTTGTATAGATGCATTGTATTGACTGGTATTAGTTGTGGAATATCTTCGATTTGCCCCCTTGGTTCTATGTGCTGGTTACAGTGGACTTTGATGTGGCAAAAGAAAAGGCTTTAGTGAGGTTAACTTCATGATCCATGAGTTTCTATGTTCTCGAATTTTGCATATCCTATTCTGAGGTCAACCATTCGCATTGGGCACGTATGGTTGGTCACAATCACAGCGACATCAGTGTGTGTCAAAATCAGAATCATTCAATTTGTGATCTCTGAAGAAGTTAGTCTGTGGGTGGATTAGACTTCAGAAATGACGATAAATGAAGCAGGATGAAGCCATCTTTACTCCGCTAATGAATCAACAGAAAATATTGAAAGGCTGATTAAGAACATTTTCAGCCAGAAGATGCGAGGCAGGTCAACTGATCAGTACTTTACACTGGGTTAATTTATGGCACAGCATTCTGTGATAGTCATCTTGAAGTCACGAAAATGGGTTTTCATCAAAGCAGAAATGCTATTATCCTATACGAGTATCTTCTGTTGCAGTACAGGCTGCATGGACGCAACTGTGGTCACTTTCATTTTCATCTCCGTCAAAGGTCATTAAGAATTCAAGGTGACCGAAGTTGTATAAGAATGGAAGGTGGGAGCGATCTGGCTAGAGAAATATAAGCAAAAGGTTGCATCTTGGCCAACTGCTATGAAAGGGCAAGACAATCACCAAAAAGGCCACCTTAGTCTGAGACAAAGAAGGCAAGAGGCTACTTATGAACAAATGAGATCCAAACTGTAGAAACTTAGTGTGAACCTAAAAGTCTATTTTGAGTGCTGTTGTTGTAATTTGGCGTCGCCTTGCCCTAGTAACAATAGTTCCATGCAAGTTGAGCTCTAGTATCAGAGAAGTCTTAGCTAAATGAGGAAGAGGGGTAGAGAGGGAGTCGATCTTGTTTTAATATTTGGTTGGTTTTGGGATTGGCTGGTGGTAATTGTGGATAGAGCGGGCACCAATCGCGATGGAGCCATTGTTAGCCTTTGATCTTAACAATCTCTGGCAGATTCTTGGGCAACTGACCCTACCATTGAGAAAACCGAAACAAATAGAAAATGTCCGTAGGAGACTGACCCCATTCAACTGACAAATACAATAAGAATCTTTAAGAGCATCCCGGCGTATGTAATACAACGGGGGAGGCACATCCGTTGTGACCATTAGCAGCCCAACTGAATTTGATCAAACTCTTCATCTTATAGCCGTTGTCTTATGGATATCCTATCAGCCAAAAGTCATCAATCGGAATGTTCCAACCGCCAACAGGAACTATTATTGGGAGCTTAACATCATAGCATGCAAATGCTCCAAAGATCATCCAAACTATCAGTTATGCGGCCAGATTTTTGGGCATCGGCCATGAGCTAGATCAGTGGCTTGAAAAAGGAAAGGGCCGGCAGTATGCAATAGGAATGGGTTTTGCCATCATCATTTGGGTTGAGGGACCCGTGTATTGTAGCAAGGAGTCTCTCCATATAAATGTCAACTAGAAAAACAGAACACTACGCAACCAGATACACCAAACAAATCAACGAGGAGAAAGCAAGGGATCGTAGCATCCTGCAGTCATGCTTTAAAAGTGCGGAATGAGTCCACACTACCTGTTGGGCTTCACCTCCTGATTTTTCAAGTGATCTAACCCCTTCATCAAACTCGCAGCCCCTTAAAATGGGCACAAAAAATCTCGTTCAATGAAAATCTCCCTACTAACCTTCTCTACTAAAGTATGGACTTTATTAAGAGAAACAACAGTACTGTCCATATTTCAAGGGAAGGAATTCTCCCGAGATGAGCTGTACATTACATGAAAATTTTGGCAGCCGCCCATCTTCAAGGGCTCCGAATCAAATGAACAGGTTAGATGACGCACAATATCAAGTAGTGAGTCCCAATAGATGGGATGGACCGTGGACTCTTACCAGGACTTAAAATTCTTTGCTGGGCTAGGGAGAAAAGGGAGATGGGTATTTAGAGTTTCCACTAAATGTTCTCTTCCAACTGCTCTTTAAAGTTTAATTTTGATGATGATTTTTCGGGCCAGAAAGGGAGCCTTGGTGCAACGGTAGAGTTGTTGTCGTGTGACTTTGAGGTCAAGGGTTCAAGGCATAGAAATAGGCTCTTGTAAAATGCTGAGATAAAGCTGCATACTATTGATCCTTGTGGTGTGCCCTTTTCTTTGAACCTGCATATGCACGACCAGAGCTGGGGCCCAACGGATCTTGTCGAATGAGAAGTATTTGTGGATTTTCTTCGCATATTTCCTTTTGGCCAATGATCTAGCATACTTCATTGCCAATTTGTACCTACGTTATTCAAGAGACCTGTCATTAGATTACGCCAAACCGATGCAAATCTTCGATATTCGTTTATCCATTTAAATTTAGCAAATGCGAATCAGATAAATGTGATTTGCTGATCAAAATAATCCAAGCAATTCAATCTGTTAAATCCATGATCCGCATGGATAAATTCGTGGATATTTGTTTTAAAAGGCCTTTTGGAAAATTAAATTATAAAGTGATATAAGTCTTGGATGCTAACTTCTTTTGAAAGATCTAAATTCAAAGTAGGTTACCCATAAAAAATTATTGCATTTGAATAATCCTAACCACTTGTTCTATATCTCAGAAAAAAAAATAAAAAATCAATAGCTCTATCTAACCATTCTGAACAAGATTAATGGTTTATGTCTTGCAAAAGAAATCAACGTGTACAATTCTACTTGACTTACGTGGGATGAATGGGTAATCCACACAAAGATGTAATCTGCAGTGGACCAAAGTCTTCAATCGCCTTTTTCTGTTTTGTGGGCACTAGCTGTCACACTGTATATGCAGATAATTTCACTTGCAATGCACTTAGCGGGCAAAAGTACTAATAGCAGCCACACCGTACGTTGCTGTGTGGTACCCACTTTTGCAGTGGAACCACACGCTTTCGCACTGGAGGTCCAAAATCGTTTGATTCAACCTGTTTATCTTATTTCCTCGATTTTGGATGTATAGTAGTCCCAAATCCGTGCTGATTGGATGAATCTAGCCTTTGAAAAAATTCTTTTCTAGCACAAGAAATTTGCTCGTTCAACTACCCAAAAAGCAGTCTTTTGGATGCTAGAATCATCTAAATTTTTGTGATTTTTTGTATATGAGATATCCAAAGTCGGAGAAATCAGATGTAGCAAAGGTGTTGACTTTCATACACTTGAATAGATTAAGATCCATGTCAGACATCACGGCATCTACTGTCATAAATTAGCATTGGTATCAACATGTTGTCAATCTGCAATGATTTTCATTTCTTCTAATTTAACCAGTCTGTTCTGCTAATTGAGAAACGTGTTCAAGTTTTGAACATCACGTTTTCTAGTCCTAACGTATTCTGGCATTCTCTGCAACCTCTTCTCACCCGGGCTATTCTGTCACCCCATTGTTGACGGAAACCAGTTTCCACTTTCCTCTTGACGGATTCTGAAACATTTGATGTACTTCATCTTCAGGAAGCAAATGCTTGCTGACTGTTTTACATGAATATATACATGCCAAGGAACACAGTAGCTGGTTTGTCTACGAATTGGATTTGTACTAATGTTTATACTGAATTTTCCCCAGATTACATTTCGGGGCCCATTTGAGCCTGCCACTAATGGCAGAGACCCGACCCTTGGATTTCTCTACTTTCTACACATCAACCCAACTCCTAGCTTTCCCTATCCCAACCCTCGTTCCTCTTACAGAAAACAACAGCCCCCGACAAGGAAATGAAGTCCGGAGCCATCCCCAGCTTTCCCCCACCAAACCTTTCATTCATCCAAATTCCTTCTTTCCCTCCATCAGTGAAGTAAACCCTTGCTGTAATTCTCAAGTCACTTAATGGTGATGTAGCGGTTAGTCCCATGCTTAGCCCAATGGTCCTTGAGATCTAATTGAGCCGACAAGTCATGACCTTCGGCAGCAAGCCGGTTAAGCAACTTGTTAAAGGCACTGCCGCTCATTTTCCGGCCACCCATTCGAGCATGACGCTTATTGGGCATAACAGGCAAAGGGTACAAGGACAACGTAGTCGTGCAGCAAGCAGACTGCCACCCTCCATTCCCCCACTTATAGCACTGCTGCATGGTGCCAGTGCAAGAACAGACTGGAATTGGCATAGTTGAGTCATCATATGTGACTTGGTTCAACCCAAGATCCTGACCCTTCCATTCATGCTTTGTCACTGTCTGCTTATTCAGATCTTCACCATCTGTCATATCTGAATTCTTCCACTCCAGCTGCTTGGTTCCCGGGATCTGCTTATTCAAGTCCTCCCCCGCCCGTTTACCTTTCCTACCTGGTTTTCTAGCCTTGTTTGATGATAATTGGGCCTTCGTATCCTTCCTTGGTCTCTTAGCCTGCCGGGGTTTCACATTCGGGTCAGCCACTGCAGAGATAGGGAAAGCATCACTTATATGCATCTCCCTGGTATGGTAAGGAGCATCGTCCATATGTTGCGGGTGGTGTAAATGATGAGAATGGTGCATGTGCTTCGTCCCACGTGGAACTCCACATCCTGGAGGGCAGCTGGGCCCGTTGCCCTTCATGGCGTTCTCCCTAGCATACTCAAGTGTAGCAATAGCAGAATCCCGTTCCATGATTACATTATTCCTCTCGGTGATAGCCTGATCACGCTGCAGAATGGCCACGTCTCGCTCAGCCAAGGCCGTCTTCTTATCTGCATGAGCTAAGTTCCGTTCTTGGATTGCAGCATCCCTCTCAGCCATGATGTTCATGAGTTTTATGGCCTGATGGTCCTTCATCTGTGGGGGAATGATCCACTGCAATCACCCAAGCTTAGCATTATCAATTGAGAATTGCTCACATAAAGAATGCCTGGGGTACAGTGACGAGTTGATGATGCTTTTTCATTTTTACGTTGGTAAAGGGTAAAAAATAACTGCCTGAATTGTTGTGAGTTGTGACACAGAACATTCAGAAGCCTAATTCCCAGTGAAATTTTCAGCAGATACCAAGTTTAACACAGCTTAATTCAGACATATCAAATATGAGAAGACATTATTGGGAATGTACTTCTTTCCCAAGAAGTCTCAACTTAATACCTGCGTGTGAAGTCCTTTATATTGATCTGATCTGTGTCTACCATTTTCCCGCTGTCCATTGTCATCCATATCACATTCCCTTTTAGCAACCAACAGAAGGATGAAACTCTGGCACCCAAACTCCTTGTCAGTCTCATTCAGTAATAAAAACAGCTTACAGTCTCAAATGCTTACATTTATATTTACAAAATGAAGAACCAGCTTGGGCGGCAAATGAGAACTGATATCAAGAGAAATAACTACACAGAAAGAGAGAAGAAAAATTTCTGGGGTCATAAGAAAGTGCACCTTCTTGCACAGAAGCCCAAGCTAGAAAGCCATCATCCAAAAAAACCAATACAATCTCCTCTGCAGGGGTGAAAACTGCTTATCCATGATTACACAATGCAGAGAGGTGCAACTTCAGCAGTAAAAATAACCAGGCAACTGCAGATGATTTATGAAGGGGTCCTTCAACCACACCAAAACAATTAAACACTCCCTGACAGTCAACTAGATAATTAAATTTGTTCTAGACAAACAACAAACTGTTTTCAGTTGGTGTGCGAATGACCCATCTATGATCAAGAAAAGGAAATTGCCTAAAAGAGTGACAGAATATGATAGTCCATGTAGTACCTGGATCAGGATAGACTGCTAGAGTAAAATATTACTCATTTTATAAAGCAAAGACAAACAGGCAATCTAGTTCTTGCATCCAACATGTGGAAAAACCTGAATGAGACCCAAAAGCTGCCATGGCCAGGAGTTGATCAGCTCTATTCACCTGAGTAAGCAGATAATTAAGCAACTTGTGTGAGTTCTAGGTATCAAAGAACTGGGGAAGCAGACCAAAAAGTGGCCATAGGCAAAGGGAGTAGACTCAGGATAGTCAAACACTGGCTCAGGGTTTTCTGCTATGGTGGTCAATGATCAATCACCTGAACTTGATAAAAAGGATTTATCTTCGGAAGTACATACAGTTTGTATTATCTCCTTACCAAAGATTTCATTTGGTAAGATGGCTCGAGAAGTGCATATGATTCCTTGCCTTTTCTTTTTTTTTTTTTTGGTAGCAACCGAAAAGGTTCTATATGTTTCATATTAAACAACCAAGAAGCTCAGACAAAGTCTTATGGGGTTTCTGCCTTTTATGATTAGATTATTGTTCCTCAATCAATATGTACTGCACTGCCAATCCATACATCAGCGGGCCCAAATCAAGAAATTTCTCACAAAAGCAAAGGGGTTATTTCATGAAAATGAATATAACAGATACAAAAACCACAAGTTTAGATACAGTTACAGTGAAAGGCACATGTTCATGCTTTAGAGATCCACATGCCACCATTAAAGAACTGAAGCTGATCCTCTATGGATGACAATGACTACAAACATTTAGTAATGAGATTTCCAAATGGAGGTAATTTCTGCAAATAACTGTTAAGAAAAATGCATGCAGGAGAGAATGCCGTCTCAGACATTTGAAACACAACAAACAAATATTGCATCTAACACATATCTTGTCCAACATCATTAAGAGTGTCCACATAATTACCGAAAGGAGGAACCTTTCAATTACAGCAGAATCTGCTGTAAACTAGGGAGCCAAAATGGTGCTACACATACACTATAAACCCTCGATGAAGGAGGAGACCATGAAGCAGTGTGACATTCATTTAAACTATTTGAGAAACATAGCAATCGTACTCCCATCACCTAGCATTTGTGGTTACTGAATCACTGCTTTGGTGTCATTCACCAAATATTACTTTGTTACCATAATTAGCAGGTAGCAGGAGACGTACTGTTGCTCTGTCAGATACTTTAGATGAATGCACGTGCTGTTAGGTCTCTTACTTAGCTGGAGGATCAGTATTGATGAAAGCAGTAAGACCTCAAGAGTATGGCAACAGCAATGGCACAGCATATAGCCACCACAAGTGTCAGGTAGTTGGACCAGGTGCAGGAATAGCACCTGATATTTGTAAGCTAGTTTTGCTATAAGACACCTGACATTTAAAGCCTTGTCCAGAAAAACAATATATCCATGACTTACATCAGTTATAACACAAGTTCTAATGCAATGTCAAAGCCCACATTGACCACATTGACAAACCCCACACACTCCTCAACCACCCTCTAGCCCAAAACCTAGTGACCCCCCAACCCACGCCTAAAGAAAGTCATGAAAAACCAAGCACTCCATAAATCACCAAAAATCCACACAAAAAAGGGAAAAAAAGAAAAAGAAAAAGAAAAGAAGAGCATGCAGACCCACTAAATGCAATTGTTTCCTTCCATTTGGTTTTCTCCAACTTTCTTCTTTTCCCCTTTTAGTATTCAACTTCCCTTCATCTCCTCTTTTCCTAACTTTGGCAAATGTCAAGCAGACCAACCACAAGTAGCTCCTGGAAAGGGTAATTGTTTAGAATGCTTGGGCACAAGGTTCCTATATCATCTCGACGGGATCAGGATTTCCACTCTTCAATTTTGTGAAGGAATGTTGAAGTAACTATAAAGAAACAAAGATTGGTAAACAGGACAAGATTCAGCAAACTAGGCCTTGCTAGTCAGGGAATTGTGTATATTTGTCAGCACAAGCTTATTTTATTCACAAAACAGTGCGATGAAAAAACACATAATCTTATGATGTGTCTAATAATAAGACAGGCTGAAAGAACATATAAAAGAAAGCTTCATAACAAGGCATCCACAAGCAAACATGTATTGTTCAGTCCTTGAAGTGGGCCCTACTACATCATATATCAATAAGCTCCAACCTCACTTTCAGTGGATAATTATTGTCAAAGATGAAGAACCTAGTTGACCAACTTCTACCATAAAGCAATCACTTGAAGAACTTTATGGAGTTTGTTTCATGATTAAGTAGGCTACTCCATGTTCAATACTTCTATGATGACAATTCAATATTTCCAACCATCACAAACTTTTAGTTTTGAGGCTTTGCCTATTACAATATGATAGCCTTCATTCTTCCTCCAAAGTCCATCCCATCTTCCTCTGAATCTAAGGATGAGGCTTTTTTTATTTTCTTATATGCCTCCTTAATTTGGTGTGGCAAAGGTTGTGATGACGGTCCCATTCAGGAAAGAATAAACTGACTTCACTATCAAATGGGTTTTTCTTGGTTTGCTAGGAATGGTATCAGACACTTGCCTATTAGAGTGGATAACGACAAATGTACTCATCATCTAGCTCACACCCAATCAGTCCATTTGCTTCCCTCAAAGTTTTGGACCGATGGGCACTGGATCATCCTCACAAATTGTTTCTTTTTAGCCATCAGATCTGTGTCACTACAATAACTCTGCCAATGCCGGTCCCAAGCCTGGATGGAAAAGGAGGAGGGTCTTGCGTTAGGTGTCAGCTGGCAAGGGGAAAGTTAAAGATGATTCTGTTATTTTTTTCCTACAAATAAATATGCATTTGTATATTAGTTTGTGAGGAAGAAATGAAAATCATCTCCAGCTTCTTAAAATATGGCCACCCTTGCGTTAGGTAGCCAGCTGACAAGGGTTAAGCTGAAGATGATTTTGTTATTTCTTTTATACTTGCAAATGAATATGCATTTGTATTAGTTTGTAAGGAAGAAATGAAATCATCTTCAGCTTTTTTAAAACAATGGGAACCCCAACATGACATAAATCAAAAACTGACATTCCCTCAAGCTAGGGCGTTCCCCATAAGCGACGCGTTGCATCGGATCCCGGGTGTAGTGAAAAGTGGGCAAGGGCTGCTAGAGCATCCCCAAGGAAGCAATGCAGTGCATCAGAACCCAGGTGCAGTGAAAAGTGGACATGGGTTCATACCATGGAGGTTGAGAAAGGCGATAGTAAATAAGGTATCTCTAGAAAATAAGATTCGCATCATTACATGAAATATAGGGACACTGACAGGCAAGAGTTTGGAGTTAGTAGACACGATGAAACGTAGGAGAGTCAACATCGCTTGTATCCAAGAAACCAAGTGGAAAAGGGCTAAAGCTAGAGAAATAGATAGGTATAAATTATGGTACGTAGGTAAGGAAAATAACAAAAATGGCATACGAATAATAGTGGATAAGAAATTAAAGGATAAAGTTGTGGACATTAAAAGAATCAGTGATAGAATTATAATAATAAAAATTTTCTAAGAGAGCAGATTATAAATATATAAGTGCATACACACCACAAGTAGGGTTACAAAATATAATCAAGAGACAGTTTTAGGAAGATATGGAGGGAGTCATGCAAGAAATTCCCAACACTAAGGGGATATTTATAGGAGCAGACTTAAATGGCCATGTAAAAAAAGATAAAGAAGGATATAATAGAATACACAGAGGGTATGGTACAGGTGAACGAAATGAGATGGGGGAGAATATCCTTGATTTTGCTTTATCATATAACCTGTCCATTGCAAATACACTCTTTAAGAAGAGGGATGAACACTTAATAACCTTTAAAAGTGGACTTCATAGAAGCCAAATAGACTTTTTTCTACTAAGAAATAATGAACGATCTATATGTAAGGATTGTAAGGTGATACTTGGTGAGAGTTTAACCTCACAGCATAGGTTAATGGTTATGGATATCCATATTAAAAGATGGAGTAAAAGAACTGAACTTAATACACATCCTAAAAACTAAGTGGTTGAACTTAAAAGGAGAGAAAATAACCTCATTCAAAAATAAGTTGATGGTAGAAGGAAATTGGAACTATGAAACAGAAGTAAATACCATGTGGACTAATATGGTTGAGTCCATTAAGAAAGTGGCAAAAGATGTCTTAGGAGTATCTAAAGGAAAAAGGCTATTAGCAAAGAAAACATGGTAGCAGAGTGAAACAGTGCAAAAAGTTATTAAAGAAAAACGGATGCGTTTTAAAGCATGGCAGAAGATTATCAATAATAAAAACTATGAATAATATAAGAATGCTAAAAACGCTGCTAAGAGACTAGTAAGTGAGGCTAAACTTAAAGCATATGACGAGCTCCATAATAGATTAAGAATAAGTGAAGGTGAGAAAGATGGGTTTAAACTTGCAAAAGTAAGAGAACAGAAGGGTAGGGACTTAGATCATGTTAGGTGTATTAGAAGCATCATCATCATCATCATCAAGACCTTATCCCAATTAGGGGTCGGCCACATGAATCTTATTCCTCCATTCCACTCTATTAAATACCATGGCTTCATTTAGTCCCAAAGTTTTTAAATCTTTCCTCACCACTTCTATCCACGTTCTTTTGGGCCTTCCCCTTGCCCTTTTAGAACCTTCAACTTGTATTGCCTCACTCCTTCTAACTGGTGCCGTTGTTGGCCTCCTTTGAACATGTCCAAACCATCTAAGTCTAATCTCCCTCATCTTGTTACCTATTGGTGCTATCCCTAAATTTCTTCTAATATTTTCATTTCTAATTCTATCCTTTCTTGTCTTACCACTCATCCATCTCAACATCCTCATTTCTCGCAACACTCACCTATGAGTATGATGTTCCTTAACCGCCCAACACTCGATCCATAGAGCATGGCCGGCCTTATAGCCATCCTATAGAATTTTCCCTTTAGTTTGAGTGGCACCCGCCGATCACATAAAACCCCCGATGCACATCTCCATTTGTTCCAACCCACTTGGATTCTCTGGGTAACCTCCCTCTCAATCTCTCCACTCTCATGGATCAATGATCCTAAGTATCGGAAGTGGTCTCTCATGGGGACCTCTTGGTTATCAATCTTGACTGGTGCTCCACTCCTACTCTCCTTGCTAAAATTACATTCCATATATTCTGTCTTAGTTCGGCTAATTTTAAATCCTTTCGATTCTATTGCTTCTCTCCATAGCTCTAGCTTTATGTTGACACCCTCCCTTGTCTCATCAAGTAGGACTATATCGTCTGCAAATAGCATGCACCAGGGAATCTCCTCATGCAGATGTTTTGTTAGAAGCGATGATCAAAAAGTATTAGTCAAAGAAGATGAGATCAAACAAAGGTAGGAAACATACTTTCAAAAACTGTTAAATGACAATTGCTCTGAGAATATAGGGATTGAAAATACTATAAACCTAAATAACATTGGATATTATAGATATGAACGTAAGATTAGAATACCTGAAGTAAAAGAGGCCTTGAAAAAGATGAAATCAGGAAAGGCCATGGGGCCTGATGGTGTACCAATAGAGATTTGGAAGTATATGGGAGATATTGGGGTAGTTTGGTTGAACAAGTTGTTTAACAAGATTATAAAATCAAAGAAAATGCCTGATGAGTGGAGGAAAAGCTCTATTGTACCAATCTATAAGAATAAAAGAGACATTCAAAGCTGCACTAATTATCGAGGAATCAAACTTATGAGTCATACCATGAAACTTTTTGAAAGAGTGATTAAGAAGAGGCTACGACATAAAACAAGTGTATAGGAGAATCGGTTTGGTTTCATGCCTGGGAGGTCTACCATGGAAGCTATTTTCTTACTAAGACAATTAGTTAAGAAATATAGGGAGAGGAGAAAAGACCTCCACATGGTCTTTATCGACTTCGAAAAAGTTATGATAGAGTTCCTAGAAAGTTAATATAGAGGGTGTTGGGTGGTAAAGGGGTTTCTCAGAGGTATATAGACATAATTAAATATATGTGTGAGGGAGCAGTAACAAATGTTAAGACCACTAGTGGCGTGACTGGTGATTTTCCTGTCACTGTCGGATTGCACCAAGGATCAGCATTGAGTCCATACCTTTTCACATTAGTTATGGATGAGTTAAAAAAACATTTGCACGAGGAGATTCCTTGGTGTATGCTATTTGCAGATGATATAGTCCTACTTGATGAGACAAGGGAGGGTGTAAACATAAAGCTAGGGTTATGGAGAGAAGCATTAGAATTCAAATGATTTAAAATTAGCCGAGCTAAGACAGAATATATGGAATGTCGTTTTAGCAAGGAGAGTAGGAGTGGAACACCAGTCAAGATTGATAACCAAGAGGTCCCTGTCAAAGACCACTTTCGATACTTAGGATCATTGATCCATGAGAGTGGAGAGATTGAGAGGGAGGTTACCAAAAGAATCCAAGCGGGTTGGAACAAATGGAGATGTGCATCGAGTGTTTTATGTGATCGGTGGGTGCCACTCAAACTAAACGAAAAATTCTATAGGATGGTTATAAGGCCCGACATGCTCTATGGATCAGAGTGTTGAGCAGTTAAGGAACATCATACTCATAGGATGAGCATCGCAAAAATGAGAATGTTGAGATGGATGAGTGGTAAGACAAGAAAGGATAGAATTAGAAATGAAAATATTAGAGGAAATTTAGGGGTAACACCAATCGGTAACAAGATGAGGGAGATTAGACTTAGATGGTTTGGACATGTTCAAAGGAGACCAACAACGGCACCAATTATGAGTGAGGCAATACAAGTAGAAGGTTCTAAAAGGGCAAGGAGAAGGCCCAAAAGAACGTGGATAGAAGTGGTGAGGAAAGATTTAAAAACTTTGAGACTAAATGAAGGCATGGTATTTAATAGAGTGGAATGGAGGAATAAGATTCATGTGGCCAACTCCTAATTGGGATAAGGTCTTGATGATGATGAATTTAGAAAAAAGTGAATTCTTCATTCATTTCTATCTTGCCAATTTATTTTGAGTGGCTTTATCGAGATTAGAAGCGAATGGTGCAAAGGCTTCTAACTCTGCGAATTGAGCCAATTCCAATTTTAATTTGCCAGCAATTGCTTGATTGCAACTCCTGTGAGTTCATGTATTTTAATAGAATGTCTTCTACATATGTAGCCTTCATTATCAATTTCACCACCTGGAATATATGAGCAATTGATCAATTGGGTCCTTTATGTCAGTCTCTTATTCATTCTTATTGTAATAAGCGTTCTAAGTCATTGTTATGCCCCAATTGCAAGCTTGGGAAGTGTGTAGAATTGGCTTTTCCATCTTATATCAGATCTTATCTCAAAGTCAAGTCTTGGCCCAATTTAGTTCCCATCACTGTTATCTTCGTCGACGATTTTCACATTATACTTTTAAATGTATAAGCTTGATAATGAGCTGAGCTGAGCTGTAATTCCCTGCTTTTTCTAGTATGCATGTGTACAAACTTAGGTGTTTGAGATTTATGTCACATCACATTGGCATCACTCAGCAATTTCCCGCCAACCTACCCCATCAAAGATGGGGTTCTTCAGCACAACCACCATTACCTATTGAGTCTTTCCCATCATTCTTCCATCACCATAACATATTTACTAAACACATGGACTCAGCAATGCAGATAATCAACTTCTTGATATCATCTGTCACACAAAAGTGAACTCTGAACTATTTCCAACATCATATGCAGTTTTGTTCTTAAAGAATTCTAGCCTGTTTGGGACGGCATAAAAGTTGAAGATGCTTCTTCCAGAAAAGAAAGTTTCTGAAGGTGAAATTAGTGTACTATATGATATAAAACGCTCCTCTTGTGCTTTCTACAATTGCAAGGCTTGAAGTTTATGGAAATTTGTTTTATCTTTCTTCTCCTATTTCCTATGTGAAACACAACCATGTTTGCTCTCCATCTTGTCCTTGTTGAGGGTTCTTGCATTGGTTTTCAAGTTTGGTGATATTTTTGAAACTCCTGAACATCTGATCCAAAAATCTGCAATGAAACTTGGCATGTAATAAGAGCTTCCATCTAGGATTAGGCTTGAAAGGTCATAAGCGGTAATAGATGAAGAAATGTACATAATCTGCACATGATGAGTCTTCTGGATCTCTTTGACCTTGTACAAGTTCATAGGACTGTATTTTGGTCAAAGCAAGCATAGGCACCTTCCATAAATCATTTTATGAAACTAAGAATCTTTCACGTATTTCATGTTACCACATAGACGTGATCAAATAGCTTTCCAGGCAAATGCTTGAGATGATGAAGGAAGTTGAGATAACACATAGGGACCACATAGTGACATGAGAAAATGACTGCTTCACATAGCGCCCACAGAAAGTTGCATGTAGTATCTTCAGAATCTCAATTTGTTTGGTCATTTAGCTCCATTGATTTAAAATACAAACCAATGAATTAACAGACAATCGTTTAAGACTCATGTATCTCTAGCATTTGAGATACACATTGAGATTTATGCATCTCTAACATTTGCATTACTATAATTTATACTGTAAAGTGAATAGCAATCACAGGTTATCAGACAAATACAGGCTGATGGAAACACATTCGCAGAGCCAATAAAAAGCCCATCAAATAATGATCCATGGTAAACATGTCCAATCTGGCAACTGCTATACCACAACTTTCCGTTCTCCCAAAAAAGAGAGGTAAAAAGTGGAGTGCTATAACACAACTCACAACAATTGGTCACAGAAGGAACTTCAATCAGGCAAAAGAGACTGACACCTGATGCAAACCCAGTATCATCCTGAATGAAACCTACGCCAAACAGCCAATCAGTATGACTGGAATATAATTAACTTTATAGGAACACAATGCCTACAGTGTCAACTTCAGTAGCATAAGGATTTGTAAACTTGATATGAGCTGCTAAAACATACAAATAAGCATCTTCCCCTTACAAAATCAAACTCTTTGTCAAAATGTTAAATTTCTCTTTCTGTACTCCCTCTATCCTCTTGGCCAATCTTCCTTTAGACGAGGAGAAGCCTTCATATTACCAAAACCTTCCATATAATCATCGATGAACTTAATAAGACATCAAGAAAGATAAGGCAACAATCAGTACTTCCTTAGAGAAAATCTTACGCTCCATACAATGTGTGCCCCGGATAGAAGAGTAATGGAAGACACTTAAATCATCATGTCCAATCTGTGGCAACAGCTTAATTGCAAACATTGCCAAGTCATGGCATGGGTTTGTAAATGGCTACAACTAAAGTTCTAACTACATGCAGCTAGTAGTAAGCCAATCTATTATGAACAACAAAAGCCTACCACATTAACTTACTTTCCCTAACTTAATTTGGTGAAGTATGAACCAATAATACTTTCACTTGCAACGACCACAAGCTCTGTTACTAAATAAAACTCACAGTATTAGCAAGTCATCCTCATAAGGAATTTAGGTCTTCTGGAGAAGAGGGTGCACTGGGCTCCCCTTTTTGGAGAAAAAGGATGCAGGAAAACAGAAGAACTCCTTCACTCTACAAATTTCATCATCGATTTTGCTTCTACTGCTTTGTGAGTTAGAATTACATCAACCAGAAAAATAATTGCAGTGCAAAGGCCACCTTTGCCGAACAACACTCGTAATGCGGTTATCAAGGTACCGGATCCAGCAAAACCCCAGATAGGCTGTACTAAGACTCCTGGCAGACTTATGTTGCTCTTACAAGAAGGCAATTCCATCCACCAACTAGGAGTGCGTGTGTGTTCCTGCATCCATTTCTGATTTCCAACTAGATTCTAATTTCTAAACCAGAACTCAAAAAGGATACAAACACACTAACAAACACTGGAAGACAAAACTACAGAGACGTGAAGAAAACATATACCTAATCACAAAGCACAACCGTAAAACCTAAATAACCCCTAACTTCCCTATAGACCGAGACACATTCGTTAACGCGCGCTATTTGAACAATCAGATAACAGCAACATACAAAAGAGCCTAAGCTTCACCCTGAAAAACCCTAAACATGGATTCAGTCAGAAATCCGTCAAAGCTACGGTTTTTTCAGCTAAATCAAAGCGCAAATGCTAGCAAAAAACATTCAGAAAACAAAATTCATCCATCAAACAAACAAATTCAAGATGAAATCAAACAAAAAAATTGAATAAAATATTCAAATTGAGAAATTGAAGAAGAAATGAAACCCTAACCTGCTTCTCCTTTGCAAAGGCGGCCTCTCTCTTCTCGAAGTTACCACCCAGCAAGGGTTCTGAAAAATCAGATGTTGAGAGGAATTCTGATATTTTATCTGGTAGGGTGTCAGTAAAAGAGGAAGGGGGTTTTTCCAGGTTTGGGTTGGGGGAGAAGAAGGGCTTCTCTGCTAGCCGTCTTGCTTCCGGTGTCCCCGTTTTTCTCATTCCTTTTTCTCCCTTCTCCTATAACGTGGCGTTTATTACCTCGGAAAAATAGGGTGCATTTATCAATTTGGGCATTTTAAATTAGCTACAAACCTCGTGTTTTGAAAAACGTTTGCGCATTACCAACCCGCCAACCTGACTTTTTCCTTTTTCTCATTTCTACCCCGGGAGATGATTTGTTAGTAAATGGAGAGTCCTCGTGCAATCTCGACCGCAAGTTAAACGTCCATCTGTACAATGGACCGTTTTACGATCTAAATAGTGGACGGTTCAGATTGAAATCAGACACTTGCAAGTTGATGTTTAGACATCTAGATTGCAAGCCGGAGTTTGTTGGTTTCGGTGATTTGGAATTAAATAATGGATGAACCATGGCATGATACTACAGCAAGTTGTTGTGTTGGCCGCTAATTTTGAATGATGGACCCACCTGTGATTGATCAAACCGTCCATCTGATCTGTCCAACTTTGGATGACCAGAGCTCCGTAAACAGTGGGGAGTGGACGAGGTTGGAATCTGAAAATAATTTTTGCTTGAAAAATGCTCCATAGTCAACAAAGAAGGATCCCAGATTTCCAACGTGAAAATCATCCAATCACTTGACGTTTAGAAATTAGTATACAAGATGTTGAGAAAGGCCAAAGAATTTAGATGGTTTGGTTTGACCAAGCAAAGGTGAAGCCATATATATATATATATATATATATAATTTCAGCTGTTTTATGCAAGCATAAGGAGTCAGTGATATTTAATTGACTAGAAAAAATTAGAAAACAAAAAAAGTTAGAAGAAATTACTGTTAAAAACTTTTTTCTAGCAAATCAAATGTCATCTGTACTATATACTTGTAACTCTTTGTTGAAATTACTGCTCCCCTAGATGGGGTGTGTAAATTTCAACTGTTTCATGCAAGTGTAATGAGTAGGTAACATTTGATTAGTTAAAAAAGAAACTTTTTCTTGGCCAATCAAATGTTACATGCACTTTATACTTGCAACTCCTTGTTAAAATTATATATGTATATATATGTAAAGTCAATTCCACAACTTTACTCTTTCATTTAAATATCGATAAAAAAAAGGTTGTTCTATCTTTCTTTTATTTCACATTGTTGTATTTGATTCTTCTACTTTTTATCTTTTCTCAAGTTCCTTTATTGGTTAATGGATGAAAATTTAGTCGTTTTCGTATAATTAATTTGATGAATGTAAATCTTAGATAATATGTGTCTTAAAAAGATGAGTTATATTTTAAGTAAATATAGTAAATTGGACAGAATCCTAGAAAAAATATATAAAAAAAGAATTTTAGAGATAAAACTTTTATATTTTTACATTTGGTGAGATTTTATTAATTTGAGTAATGTAAAAATCTAATTTGCTTGATTATGAAAATATTAAGTTCTAGTGCAATGAATTCTAAAATCCTAGGCCTAGATTTTAATTAATTTTATTCTTTATAGTATATTATAGAACTTTTATTTTTTCTTAATTATTTTTTCTATTATATTCTCTCTCTTTTTAAGAAAAGAGAACCTTTATTATACTTGAATTTAGAGGATTGTAAGAATTCAAATGTGAATGGGAGCCTTGGCGCAACTGTAGAGTTGTCACTGTGTAACCTTGAGGCCATGGGTTCAAAGTGGAGAAATAGCCTCTTGTAAACTGCAATGTAAGATTACATACTATTGACCCCTTTGGTCTACCCCTTCCCTAGACCCTGCATACATAAGAGCTTCATGCACCAGGGCTACCCTAAGAATTCAGATGCGTTCTTTTTGTTTGATTGAGGAAAATATATTAAGCCATAGAGTTTTTTTTTCCTTTGCTTTGCCCCTAGCAAAGTATCCGTTGATAAAAGTCATTTCTTACAATTTAAAATTCTTCCATTTTTCCTCCTAAAGTCACCCTTTCGTTTTCTGATATTTATGATTAGACCATTGCACTTTTCATTTTCCACCTAGCCTTTTGGTAAATCCATCTTTCGTCTAATGCATAGTGTTTTCTTTATATGTAATATAGATAAGTATTCAAGTTTTTTCTTGTTCTTTTTTTATAAATTTGTTTGTGATTTACGGGAATTAGAATGTACAGTTATAGAAGGGAGCCTTGGTGCAACGGTAAAAGTTGTTGTCGTGTGACCTTCAGGTCACAAGTTCAAGGCATGGAAACAGCCTCTTGCAAAATGCAAGGTAAGGCCGAGTACTTTAGGTCCTTGTGGTCTACCCCTTCTCCAAACCTTGCATAGGCGGGAGCTTCATGCACCGAGGCTGCCCTGTAGAATGTACAGTTATACATGCTACGAGTTTCATTTCATTTTGCTACAAACTATGGTTAAGATGGTGTTACGACCCATTCCTTGCTAAAAATGCCATGGTTAGCCAAGGAGGGACCAATGTTTACATTAAAAGAAAGAAAGAAACCTCAACTTTTTGTCTTGGTTTGTTTATATTTCTATTTATGACACATAAGAGGCAGGCCCGGTGCACTAAGCTTTTGCATATGCAGGGTCTGTGGAAGGGGCAGATTACAAGGGTCTGTAGTATACAGTCTTACTTTGTATTTTGCAAGAGACTGCTTCCACCCCTTGAACCCATGACCTGTGGGTCACCTTGAAGAATCATGGAATTTCATCCTAGCCTTTATTTTCTTATCTTTTGCATGCTTTCAATATCACACTGCGATTATTGTTGTTATCATCGTGGCATCAAATTCTGACTCATTAATGCCATTTAATCAGCATTTTGACATGAAAAGAGTATTTAAATAATTTGGGAACATTCCCCCCAGCATAGGTAAATGTTTTTTTTTTTTTGCAAAGTGCAAAAATTGACTCATGAAGATTAAAAGCAATTTCCTAACTTAAGTAGTCTCCTAAATAATAGTTTCCTAAATAGGAATATTGAAAACTTAGGTAGTTTCCCAAACAATTTTCCTATAATTTATTTCAAAGGCAATTTTACCATGTAGGCAATTTTCATAAAAAATAATTTCCTATTCAGACAATTTTCCATATCACGGTGACTGAATGAGGCTGTGACGACCCGGGTTTTCTCATGCATTTTTAAATGCAATACCTAATTTCCTAAGGCGGGATGCATCCCTATTTGAAAGCCATTTTATAAAAACCATGTAATGCAGCGGAAAACCTTTTAGTTTTAAACTCATTTTGAAAACCTCAAGTGTCATTTGCTTTCACAACAACTAAGGTAGTTTTTGAATAACTTCAGAAATCATAAATGTTTTTCCCCGGGTCTATCCAGTCACAGCACACAGTCCAACTGTAAATAAATACAAATACATGTCCAAAGGATTGAGAATTTACTTACATGTATATTGTTTCCTTTTTGATTCACTTGCTCGTAGCACTAACATAGATGTCCTCCACTTGTGGATGGAATTATCCTGAAAAATGTTAAGGATAGGGTGAGTATATACTATACTCAGTAGGAGTCTATCACTACTAGTTTTATAATGCATGCGATGTTTTAAAATCATATGCTCTTTTCAAAACATGTGCATGTCTGAATACTCAAGTTCAATATCGATGTAAAAATCTGTTGTCAAACTGAAATACTAATGATTTAAAGGATCACAAAATCCAAAATCGAAAGTATCATATACATATGTATCATAACATTATGATATGCATAAGATGCTTCATTGAATCCAACTCATGGATCTCTAGTATGGTATGGTCGACCAACCTCATATCATGCCATATGAAATGCAAATAAGTCCACAAAACCATAGGGTCCAACTATGCCCACGACCTCCTCTCTGTGTGGTCCCCAGGTACCTGAGGACACTCAGTCATAGCCTCCACAGGGCCTATGACACGTCGACCCAGTGCCGTGACACCAGTGGTAGCCCCCTGTACCACATGCAGTCGACGTAGGGACTTGCCTCTTTTTGGGCATGGTACCCTTCCACCTAATAGTGGTAGAGGCCGGGTGGCCAACCCAGACCCCTCGACATAGCACCCACGGGCTTACTAGCCCAAATCACATAAGATCAAATAAGTCAAAACCTCTTTTCAAAACCTGTCCTCTTTGGGTCCCTCACAACTGCTTGGCCCTCGACATTCCAGCGTCTTTTGGCAACCCTCAAGGACATGCAATCTTTGCAAGAACTTAATGCTCATAGATCATGCAATGTATGCAATAGTTTGCAAAACATATCTATGCATAATGTATATACAAAACATGTCTATGTATAAAGCATTTGTCACACGCATGCTAAACAAGTCATATACTTAAATCATATATTTGCAAAACAATCATAGTTCTTTTAAAAGAATCTAGTAGCAATAGAGCACCTACTTGACTAGGTTGCGCTAACCCCTTTGTCCTCGGACGCTCCTGAACATGGTTTGGGGACTCAAGGTTAGTTTGGCCTATCTTTTATAGGTTTTAGAGTAATGGGTCTTATTATTTAGGCATTAGGGGTCCATCCCTATGCCTATGGGTGTCCTAAGGTCCTAATTGGGCCTTGGTATCCTCAGTTTTCCAAAGGTTTAGCGGCCACGCGCCACCATCCTATTCTAAAGGTCATGCCCACCTTTGATTGGTCCTTGATCAGGGATTTTATAATTTGGGTTGTCTGTGTCGTCGATACGGACACAACGCATTTTGCGGCGCCTCAATCGGAGCTCTAGATCTCAAGTTATAAGCGTTTTAGTGTCGCAAGTATATAAGCGTCTTAAGAATGAAAAAACGGAATGCTAGGGCACTGCGCGTCTGCGTCGTGCACCCAGCTTCCCTAAGGAACGAAAAAAATCCCGTAGCGCTAGAGTGCTGCGCATCTGCGGTGTGCGCCTCAGCGGGCGCGTTTGCAGACGCGCTGAGTTTTCTGCCCGACTGTCTCTTTTGCAAATTTGGTCAACGTGGGACGTTCCGACTAGAACGTCCTGTTTGTTGGGGAACCGGGGCGTCCTCAGGACACCCTGGTTCGACCCTGTCGAACCAGTGCGGCCCAGGGAACGTCCCTGGGTCCTTAGTGAGTCTCCAGGGCTCCATTTTGCATGGTTTTTTCATGCAAAAACCTAGGGAAATTGTTCTTGGAACTATGGTGGAGATGGGTTTTGAGGGATCTTGGGCATACCTGGCTCGTTGCTGGGTTTTTCTCCTTGTTTTCTTCTATAGGTCACTGCTCCTCAACGGGTTTTCTTCAACGTTTCAGGCTGCCATTAAAGGCGCCAAAGAGCTCTATTTATAGAGCTAAGAGAGGGTTCTGGAGGGGGCTCTCACCACCTTTGAATGGCGGTGGAGAAACCTCTAGAATGGTGGTGATTTCTCCTCCAATCACCGCCGTTCTAAAACCCTCTAGAGGTTGAAGATGAAGGGGTGCCCGTATCAAAACGGGCCCTTGTGTTTTGTAGCTAAATCCGTTTTTGTAAAAATTATAGTTTTGCCCTTGAACTTCAAAGGGCCATAACTTGCTCATTTTAACTCCGTTTTGAGTGATTTTGGTCTTGTTGGATTCCTTTTTCCGAGACGCATCTAATGGTACCATTTTCAAGACCAAGTTTCTGAGTTCAGTCAATGAAAATAGTGAAATGACGAAAATGCCCTTATCTTCAAAACTAAACTTTTCATGGGATTTTAATATTACAAAAATTGGGGTCATTACAGAGGCCTTGACCACTCTGCATATTTTTTTACTAAGGAAAATCTAAGAAAATAGCTAGAGTTTGGACCATTGGACGCCCACTTCTAGATGATCTGAGCCGTCTAAATCCTAATTATCTAAGACATCCATAATATGCTGATCTAAGATATCTGAATGATTGATCATGTTTTTTCTTGATCCAAAGTCAACTATCTAAAGTAGAGACACTCATGTGTCATTCTCCCCATGTTGGGAGAACTTATGGCTAAGTTGTCTTCATTGTCCTCTCCTTTGTATAGAGAAAGATTAGCTACATTAAAAGTGTACGAAACTCCAAACTCTATAGGTAGCTCAATCATGTAGGCATTTTCACTAATTTTCTTCAAGACTTTAAAAGGACCCGCTGCTCTTGACTTGAGCTTAGAATGTTGTCGTTGAGGAAATCTTTCTTTTCTAAGGTGCACTTATATTAAATCATCTTCTTTCATATAGAGTTTCTATTTGGCAGCTTGAGCCTTATGCTTCTCATTTTGAGTTGTCTTCATTATCCTCTTCTTTGTACAAAGAAAGATCAGCTACATTGAATGTGATTAAAACTCCAAACTCTACAAGTAGCTCGATCATGCAAGTGTCCTCACTAATTTTCTTCAAGACTGTGAAAAGGACCCTCTATTTTTGGCTTGAGCTCAGAATATTAGTCCTTAGATAATCTTTCCTTTTCTAAGGTGCACCTAAACTAAATCACCTTCTTGAAATTCGGCAGATTTTTCTATTTGTTGGCTTGAGCCTTATACTTCTCATTTTGCTTCTCAATTTTGGCTCAGATCTATTCATGTAACTCTTGTATTTGCTTTGCTTATTCTTTACATCTCTGCTAAAATCATTGGCTATAGAAAGGAGTGCTAGATCTATCGAATTCAAAAGATCCTTTCCAAATATAGCTTCAAGAGGACTACAATCTGTAATTTAGCTATGGGAACTGCTGAAAGCAAATTCTGCCTGAACTAATAACAAATCCCATTGGTGAATGTTCATTCTCACAAAGTTTTGTCATAGATTTCCTAAACTTTGGTTAATGACTTTAATCTGCTCATCAATTTGCAGATGATAAGAATAACTGAATTGCAACCGAGCTCTAAGCTTTTTCCATGATATATGCCAAAAATGACTCATAAATTTGAGATCTTGATCGGAAGTGATGGTTTTGAGGAATACTATGGAATGGAACCTCTCCAAAGTACAAGTCAACCACATGCGAAGCTTCAATACAAGCTATGAAATAAAGTTGTCTTGGAGAATAATCAACAACCATCGTGACTAAATCTTTACTTCTTTGCATTTTTTGCAATCCAACAACAAAATCCATACTCACCTCTTCCTAAGAAGAGTTGGGAACAGATATTGGAGTATATAAACATGTGTTTTAAAGACGACTTTTTTATCAGATTACACATTCTTCACCATTGCACATGTCTACAAACACCTTTCATTGTTAGTGACAAAAAAGCTTGTATTTTACAAGAGCAAGAGTTTTATCTCTCCCAAAATATATGGCAAGGCCTGCATCATGAGCTTTAAAGATAATTGCTTATCTAATGTAGCATTCAAGAATACATAAGAGATTTATCTTGAATAGAAACCCACATTGCACTAGAAATTGCTATTAAGAGTCATGCTTATATTTGCTATAAATCTAACCCAAATAAGAGACACGTACATAAAGCTCTTTTATTATTTCAAAACCAACAACTTTGGCAATAAAAGATCAGTAAAGTGTATCTCCTGTTCAAGGTGTCAGCGATCACATTATAAGCTTTAGATTTTGTTTTATCACGAAACTAAAGGATTAAATATATTCAATCCATGTAGCATATCTTCTACTTACTTTATATTATGTCTAGAAGAATCATAGAGTTTCAAGATATATGAAAGAACAAATGGTTGTAGAAACAAATATTGGCTTCAATGTTCTAATGCCTTCACAATAGCATAGAACTTCTTGTAACACGTAGGTATTTTTTGCTAGAATCACTTAATTTTTTTACTAAAGAAAGCAGTTGATTTTTCTTATTGGCCAAGGATTGAAACCAATCCACACGTCAAAAGCATCATGTTCAACTTCAAAGATACAACTAAAAGTTGGAAAAAGAAAGAATAGGAGCATTGGTTACCTTTTCTTTGATGGGTTTAAAACTCCTTTATGCTTTCTTGTCCACTTGAAATTACCATCCTTTCAAAATTCAGTAATATGAGCAATGCTAGTACTAAAGTTTTTGATGAATCTTCAATAAAATGATGCAAGGTTGTTAAGTGTTTAATTTTAGTTAAAATACCCCTAATTTAGTATTCAATTAGAGCATCTAGGCCATCAATTTGAAGATTTTATATAAAATATTTTATTTTAGCTTTAATTGCCCATCCAACCCATTAAATTGCAAATTTTAACTATCAGATGATCATTAGAGCTATCAAAGGAGTAATGAATGGTTTAGATGATTCTAATTAGATCATGTGCATTACAGATTAATCAACTCAAGATTGGATGATCCAGATCAAATTAAGGAGATTAGACGAGGATGATGAAGCTTCCTGAAAAGAGAAGACTCTTAGGACAGAAGAAATTTGAAAAATGGAGGACTTGTAGAGTTTTGGCAAGACTGGACTTCTAGTGGACCCCACCTCTCTCACTCTGTCTCGTTTTTATTCTCCTTCATCTCTCCACCCTCTTTTTCTCTTCATTCTCTCTCTCCACATCTCACCTTCATTTGTGGTTGGCACTCCCTCTCCCTCTCGACTCCCCCCTTGCCTTCCTCCTCTTGGATGGACGTAGAGGCAAATCCATCTCCTCTTCATTCTTCTCTCCTTGGCTGGCTCACTTTTCCCTCTCCTTCCCTTTCTCTCCATCGTTCCCAAACCTCTCTTCTCTCTCTCTCTCTCTCTCTCTCTCTCTCTCTCTCTCTCTCTCTCTCTCTCTCTCTCTCTCTCTCTCTCTCTCTTCTCTCTCTCTCTCTCACGTTCCCCCCCATCTCTTTCACCGTCCCTTTCTCCTCTTCTTCACTCCCACCTTCCTTCTTTCTCTCTATCTCTCTCCCTTGTTCTCTCTTTTTTCACTACACTTTCACTATCTCCCCCTTCTCTCTTTCTCTCCTTTTCCCTCTCTGCTCCTAATCACCTCTCTTACCCAATCTCTCTCTTTCCCTGTCTTCATCTCTCTGCCTGCCCCAGTTCTCTCGCCCCTATCTCTTCCTCTTTGCATCTCTATCATAGGTAGCTAGCATCACCCCCCTCTCTTTTCCACTATCTCTATTTCACTCTCTCCACTGCACCATCAGCATCGCCGCTCACACCAACCTCCACTTTTCCCCCCCTCTGCTTCACCGCTTCACTGCACCAGAACCAAATTGCCAGTCACCGGAGCCGACACCCCACCGCCTTCACCCAACCAGGCTTCTCTCCTTTGCTTTGATTACCATATCATCGTCCGGCATTCTTCATCGGTTGGACCGTGCACCCATTCCTCTGCTTCGGCGTTCTTCCTCAACATCACCGGTTAGATCCGAGGAAGGAAACTTAGATCGGGTTTCCCTCCTCTCTTCTCCTTCTCTCTCTCTCTCTCTCTCTCTCTCTCTCTCTCTCAGCCCTTGCCTTCATCGCACCCCCTTCCCCATCGGCCCACGCCTAAGCATCATTTTTATTTCCATTTATCCTCTAATTCTAATCGTCCCTCTTCACTGGCCTAGCACCCATCTCTCTAGAGTCGTCCCTTTCTTCCCATCTTTCACCAAACGATGGCTAAGCATGAACCCATCACCCATCGCCCAGCCGGCTCTATGTTAGACGACGCCAAAAAAAGGTGTCATTTTTTTCATCACTGCATGCACCAAGAGCAAGCCCAAGTGATTCCAACCTGATCGTCGACACTCCGCTTTCTTCATCTCCTCCGGTGTTCTTCTGGTCGGATTTTTGTTAAAAACCAGATTTTTAACAAATTTCTGTTTTTGCCCTTCTTCCTTTAAAGTCAATTAAATTTCTATCATTTTGTGTTAATTACATATGTGTCCCCATTCTATTTATATCTGCGTTCTCATTCTATTCAAGTTTTATCTTATCCATATTCTAAAAGTGTTATCCAAGGACAGTGCTCTCCACAGACAGTGTAATTCATGGATGTTTAATTAGTTTTATTTTATGTTTTATGGACTTAAAATTTATATAAACTGCATCATTTGAATAAAGCTGAATAGTTAGTTTAATTTTGTTATTTTCTTTAAGTTTTTTATAATTAAATTTTGTTTCAACTCCTTATTTTTAAAGCGAGTCCCTGTGGGATCAACCCGTATTTGTATAAGTATATAACAATAGCCCGTGAACTTGCAGTTAAACATCAACACCATGAAAGCTTTTGAAGTTGTGAGGAGATTGAGGAAGTGGCCAATTGAGAATAACGTCCACCTTTGTAGGATCCATCTATCACTCCATCAATTGAGACAACATAACCTAAAATGATAAGGCTATTTGCAAAGAATTTGCATTTCTTCAAGTTCCTAAATAGCTTTTGTTCCCACAAAGTCTGTGTCCTTGCTAAAGATGACTCAAGTGCTCATTTTGATCCTTGCTGTATTAGAATGCCATCAAAATAAGCAACAACAAAATTTTCGCTAAAATATTGAAAAACATATTTCATAAAATGCATAAAGTTTTAGGAGTGTTGGATAAGTCAAAGGGCATAATGAGTCACTCATAGCATCCTTCTTTAGTTTTGAAAGTTGTCTTCTATTCATCACTCAACCTCATTCTAATCTAATGGTACTAGATATGAAGATCATTCTTTGAAAAAGTAGTAGCACTATGGAGCTAACTAGTAGATTGTCAATGTGATGTATAGAAAAATGATAATTGATCATAATCTTATTCACTAATTTATTGCTAATACACATTCTCTCTATTATATTGTTCTTTGGCACAAGAAAGGCAGGTACTATGAAAGGGCTCTTGCTTCTCAAACCAGACCCTGAGCAATCAAATCATCCACTTGCCTTTATACTTCTCTATACTCTTTAGGACTCATTCAACATGTAGCCTTGCTATACCCAAGGATAAAATAAATAGAATGTTGAATATTTGCCATAAGAGGTAAGTTGTGAGGTATACCTTTTGGAAACACATATTCACATTTAGAAAGCAATTGGTATATAATCAAGGGTTGTATGTTTTTACCATAATCATCATCTATCAAATCAATAGAGTATGCTGAATTTTTGTAATGACCCCAATTTTTGTAATATTAAAATCCCATGAAAAGTTTAGTTTTGAAGATAAGGGCATTTTGGTCATTTCACTAGTTTCCTTGACTGAACCCAGAAACATGGTCCTGGTACCATTAGATGCATCTTGGAAAAAGGAATCCAACAAGACCAAAATCACCCAAAACGGAGTTAAAATGAGCAAGTTATGGCCCTTTGAAGTTCAGGGGCAAAATTGTAATTTTTACAAAAACGGATTTAGCTGCAAAACACAGGAGCTCATTTTGATACGGGCACCCTTCATGTTCCACCTCCTAGAGGGTTCTAGAACGACGGTGATTGGAGGTGAAATCACCGCCATTCTGGAGGTTTCTCCACCGCCATTCAAAGGCGGTGAGAGCCCCCTCCAGAACCCTCTCATAACTCTATAAATAGAGCTCTTGGGCACCTTTAATGGCAGCCCAAAACGTTAAAGAAAACTCGTTGAGGAGCAGTGACCTAGAGGGAAAACAAGGAGAAAAACCCAGCAACGAGCCAGGTATGCCCAAGATCCCTCAAAACCCATCTCCACCGTAGTTCTAAGAACAATTTCTCTAGGTTTTTGCATGAAAGACCATGCAAAATGGAGCATTGGAGACTTACCAAGGACCCAGGGATGTTCCGTGGGCCGCACTGGTTCGACAGGGGTGTCTTGAGGATGCCCCGGTTCCCCAACGAACAGGATGTTCCCGTCGAAACGTCCCACGTTGACCGAATTTGAAAAAAACCAAACGGGCACGTCCGGGGATGCGCCTACAAAAGAGATAGTCGGGGGGAAAACCTTGCGTGTCTGCAGACGCGCCCTCTGAGGCGCATGCCGCAGACGCCCAGCGCACTAGTGCTACGGGATTTTTCCGTTCCTTAGGGAAGCTGGGGCGCACGAGGCAGACGCACAGTGCCCTAGCATTCCGTTTTCTTCATTCTTAAGACGCCTATGTACGTGCGACACTAAAATGCTTATAACTTGAGATCTAGAGCTCCGATTGAGGCGCCGCAAAAGGTGTTGTGTCCGTCTCAACGACATGGACACATCCAAACTATAAAATCCTTGATCAAGGTACAATCAAAGGTAGGCATGACCCTTAGAATAGGATGATGACGCGTGTCCGCTAGACCTTTGGAAAACTAAGGATACCAAGGCCCAATTAGGACCTTAGGACACCCATAGGCATAGGGATGGACCCCTAATGCCTAAGTAATAAGACTAACCACTCTAAAACCCATAAAAAATAGGCCAAACTAACCTTGGTTCCCCAAACCATATTCAGAAGCGTATGAGGAAAAAAGGGTTAACGCGACCTAGCCAGGTAGGTGCTCTATCGCTACTAGATTCTTTTAAAAGAACTATGATTGTTTTGCAAATACATGATTTAAGTATATGACTTGTTTAGCATGCATGTGACAAATGCTTTATGTATAGACATGTTTTGTATATACATTATGCGTAGATATGTTTTGCAAACTATTGCATACATTGCATGATCTATGAGCATTAAGTTCTTGCAAAGATTGCATGTCCTCGAGGGTTGCCAAAAGACGCTGGAGTGTCGAGGGCCAGGCAGTTGTGAGGGACCCAAAGAGGACAGGTTTTGAAAAGAGGTTTTGGCTTACTTGATCTTATGTGATTTGGGCTAGTAAGCCCGTGGGTGCTATGTCGAGGGGTCTGGGTTGGCCACCCAACCTCTACCACTATTAGGTGGATGGGTACCACGCCCAAAAAGAGGCAAGTTCCTACGTCGACTGCATGTGGTACAAGGGGCTACCACTGGTGTCACGGCACTGGGTCGACGTGTCATAGGCCCCGTGGAGGCTATGATCGAGTGTCCTCAGGTACCCGGGGACCACACGGCGAGGAGGTCGTGGGCATAGTTGAACCCTATGGTTTATGGACTTATTTGCATTTCATATGGCATGATATGAGGTTGGTCGACCATACCGTACTAGATATCCATGAGTTGGATTCAATGAAGCATCTTATGCATATTATAATGTTATGATATATATGTATATGATACTTTCAATTTTGGATTATGTGATCCTTTAAGTCATTACTATTTTAGTTGACAATGGATTTTGATATCAATATTGAACTTGAGTATTCAGACATGCACATGTTTTGAAAGAGCATATGATTTTGAAACATCTCATGCATTATAAAACTAGTAGTAATAGGCTCCTACTGCCCTATCCTTAACATTTTTCAGGATAATTCCATCCACGAATAGAAGACATCTATGATAGTGCTACGAGCAAGTGAATAAAAAAGGAAACAATTATACATGTAAGTAAATTCTCAACCCTTTGGACATGTCTTTGTATTTAATTACAGTTGGGCTGTGTGCTATGACTGAATAGATCTGTTTATGGTTTCTAAAGTTTTTCAAAAATTACTTTGGTTATTGTGAAAGCAAACAACACTCGAGGTTTCCAAAATGAGTTTAAAACTAAAAGGTTTTCCGTTGCATTGCATGGTTTTTATAAAATGGTTTTCAAATAGGGATGCATCCCGCCTTAGGAATTAGACATTGCATTTAAAAATGCATGGGAAAACTAGGGTCGTCACAATTTTAGACTTCAACAAATTGATCAAGTTTATGTTTGCTACTCAAATGAACCATCTCAGATGTTCTAGATGTAATCACTGATTTTAACGGTGCTAAAATGACTTTTTCACCATTAAAAATGAGAGAATGCATATTTCTAAAACTGTCATTAGTGAACTCCTTTATCACATTACCAATGTCGTACCAACAATGAATGACAAGCATCCATTAAATAGCACAAAACTTTGTCCTTATGCTTTTTTACCAATAGTGAAAGAGACACGACATTTTTGAGTTACCTTAATTTGATGTCCCTTGGCCAACCATTTAAGCTTGTAAGGTTGAGTATGATGCTCTATCTTAACTTTAGTTTGATTACCAATTCGGTAGAAGCGACATTCTCACACTCACCATTGTTAATGATAATGCCAAATAACTTACCGTTGGAGGTGCATGTAGTGAGAAAGATGGTGTAGTGTAGCCAATCATCATCATCTTTACGAATGATACTTAGACTTCTTTGCACCACCAATAGATTGCCTTCATCAGCATGAGTGGCATCTTCCCCCTTGTCATAGCAAGGTTGAGATTCCTCTTATTATTATAGTTTAGAATCTTTTTTTACTAGAGCAATCACCTTTCAATTTAGACATTTAGAAGCGATACATCCATAGCCATGGCATTTGAAACATTTTCTCAAACCCAAACTTGAGGGACCAGATTGCTAAATATTTGTACAAAGAAAAATGCTCATGCCATAGGTTTGCAATAAGCAAAAACATAAAATAAAATGGTAAATAAATTTTCCTTTAATGAGATTTTAATAATCAAGTGAAATTGGCTACATTTCTCCAATCTTTTAGGTTGTTAATTGTAGGTAAATAAAAGAGACAATTTTTTATTTTTTATTTTTCCATGACTTTTCTTAATAATAAGACATAGGTCTTGGGTTGGAAAGAACTCTAGTTAGGCTGTGGAAGCCATAAAGTGAAAACAAAACCGAAGGTAAGGTATAGCTAGACATGGAGAGATCAAAGTGACTATAAGTCATGTGGTTCCCAAAATGGCAAGACCATAAGCTTCCATATGCACAAATCAAAGGACTTGTGAGCCATAATGTATGCCTTCCTAGACAGAATATATATTTAAACATAACGGCTAAGTCTTAAGCTTAGTTATGTGGACTAAGTAAGCCAATAGCTAGCTAAGGTTTAAATGCTCCAAGGTTGCTAGTTAACCTTCAAGTAGTGATAATGTGGTTAAGACCATGGAATTTTATGACACATGACGATTAGCAATAAGTATCACCATAAGTGACAAGGACAAAGTCCAAGCCAAGACCCTAGGGAGCAAGGGCACAACACTGGCTGGTGCTCAATCTTCTAAGAAGTAAGGTCAAGCTCATATATCTCATGAACACCCTAAGACTAATAAGGGAACATTAAAATTTCTCACCTGGAGAGTAATACAAAAAAATACTTAACGAGAATTCATACCAAGGTAGGGAGGAGAACCCCTATTTATAATTTGGCACCCAGATAATCATTTTAGGCAACCAATGAGGCTTAAATATTATAAAGTAACTACTCTAACTATCGTGCCAGTCAGGATTGCCCTTATAACTATCTGACAGAGGTCAATCTAAGGAAGTTGTAATGGTGTGCCTACTGAGGCTAGGTTAATATAATTGTTCTAGTATGGGCAAGGGCAATGCTATATTTTCCCAACCGATGCAATTATGCCTTCTCTATTAGTTGTTAGTCATGTTTCACAAGCTGTTTAAAACCGAGTCGATATCTTTGGGGAAGAACTCGATTGTAGCGAAGTGTCGGTAGTATAATTTTTTCGCTTCTTCCTAGTCGAGCCGGATCATGGTGACACTGTTTGAAACTTTGGCTCGGTGGGCGAAAACCGGTTGGAACAAAACAGACGCCGTATGAAACTTGGCATAGCCACGACGGTCTATGAAGAGCTTCAGACAGGCTTCGTTGTCTTTCTCAGTTGCCATGTATGAATATTCGGCACCGTTTTCACGAAACCAGCTTGAATCCAATCCTGACTCGCCTGAAAATGAATGAAAAAAGATTTTGACGCAAATCTTTAGTGGGTTTTCAGTTTGATAAATGCTCATCGGACTGAGTTTCGGGACTGACTCTCACACCAGTCTAGCTAAGCCCAACTTTTGGATGATTTTATCTGTCTATCTTAGTCAGCCTCAGAAGGAGTGCCTTGGTGCAATGTAGAGTCATCGTTGTATGACTTTGAGATTACGGGTTCAAAGAGTAGAAACAACCTCTTCAAAATGCAAGGTAAGGATGCGTACTATTGACCCTTGTAATCCACTCCTTTGCCGTACCCCGCCTATACGGAAACTTCATGCACCAGGGTTGTCCTTTTATCTTATTCGGCCTCACCTATATAGTCTAAAAGGACAGCCCGGTGCAGAAATGTCTATCCAGGGTCGAGAAAGTGGCAGACTGCAACTGGTCTTTAGTACACAGCCTTACCTCGCTTTTGCAATGGACTATTTTCAAGCCTTATACCAGTGAACTCTAGGACCATTGCACAAAGATTCATGACTAATATTCGCTGAATTTTACTGTGTTTTGGGTTTTCAAATCTTAATCATATGATTTTTTAACTGAAAAAACAGTAGCTAGCTAGAAGTATCCAATGGCCGTGATTCTGTACAGATAGCCTAAGTAGGAGAGGCAGAACAAAATTATTTAGCCGATTGGGCTTAACTAGGCTGGGTTTTAGAGTCTGTCTCGAAACTCAGTCCAGATAGCATTTCTCTCTGTTTTGCTTATGGGTGTTTTACCTGTGGGCAGGAGATACACGTAGGCCTAGTACATACGCGAGCTTGGTATAGAGAGGGGAAACATGGTTGCCGTTTCCGTCATTTCTGGTGAGTTTCTTGCCGCAAGTGACGGTCTTGATGCAGCCACGGATTAACCCGATGATCTCTTTGGTTTCTGATGTTTCGGCTACCTGAGAATAGAAGAAAGCGTGGGTTAGGGAGAGAGAGCAAGAGGAAGAATCCAGTGTTGAAGAGAGAGAAGAAGCCACCCACAGGGAGAATATACGTACCAACATAAGAAAAGCTGGAGCATTGCGGACCCTGGAAATGGGATCTCCCATCAAATCGGTGAAGAGAGAAATTTTCCTACTAGACTCCACTTCGCAATTTCTCTCCACCATCTCCACTCCCAAGCAATCTCTCTCTGCACTGAATTCTCTCACTACAATCTCTTCTACCATCTTAAACAATGACAACCACCACAGAAAGCTTCTCTTTCTCCCCCTGGAAAGATTGAAAGAGGAAACCCAGGCAGCTTCTCTTTCTCACTCTAGAGATTGAAAGATGAACCCCAGAAAGCTTATCCATCTCACAAGGCTAAAACTGAAACTGTATATGTATCAAACAACCAGCTTTTTCGCTTTTCCTTCTGAATCCAGCAGTGGAATAGTCTGATTCACGTCGACCCATATATATATATATATATATATAATATTTACCATTTAGAAATCTCGTTCCTCTCTCTTCTCAGATAAAAGAATACAGTGCTCATGACAAGAGGGAGATGAATGGCTGAGATCTAAAAAGGACTGTGGTGCGCATGAGAGAAAGTTCCACTGGACTTCACCCACGCTTTCGAGCGTGGACCCATTTAATAAAAGATGCTCATAGTTGCTTCTCCTACTCCTTTATCTTCCCCCATGTTGGCATATTGCAGATGTTTCAATCACACCATTATACAACCCTGTCAATGGAGTAGTTCCTGAAGTCAAAGTCTATTCCCAGTTGAAAAGTCTTACTGCAAGGGTTTTTGGTTGCAGTCATCAAGATACTCATGGTATACGTGCTCTTGTGCACAACCATGCACGCCTGCATGCGCACATCCAACTCGATCTAACGTCTGTGACCATGTAGACACGGGATTGCACGAGCATCTACTCACCTGCACTAGCCTTTGCACTCGCACTCGCACGCAAGTGCAAGTTGTGCAATAAATTTGCCCTATACTTACCAATTGCTCTAGTGGAGAAGGATTTTTGTAAAGGTTTTCTATAAAAGAACTGCAGAGAAGGATCTCATGCTATTATTTCTGTACAGCATCCTCACCAAACGATTCTGGGAACCAGTTTTTACAGCGGTTATGCTAGAAGTTTCACATTTACCAAGAGATTAGTCGTGTATGTGCATGCAACAGAGTTCGAGGAATTATAATTTTTTTTAGTTATTAAAATTATCGGGAACTGACTAGTAGAATTCTGATGGAAAATCAGTGACGGACAAAAATCAGTCACTGATTTTGCACATTAGTGACGGATTTAGTGATGAAATTTCCTGTCCATCACTAAAACTTGTAAAAATAAAAAACTAGAATTCAGTGATGGACTATCTACTCTAAATCCATTACTAATTATTGGCCAGTATTAATCCGTCAACAAATTACAGCCAAAATGCTAAAACATGATGGAAAAGATTGGCCAAATTTATAAGAGACTAATACATCACTAAAAATGGTGTTTTCCTATTCCATCACTAAATTATGTAAAATTAGGCACCAAAATTAGTGATAGAATAGTCAGTCACTGAATTATGCTAATAGATGTTGGTCATAGACAATAGGGCATCTCCTTTGAAGTAAGCTAGCTCGCAAGTTTGAGTCATAAATTTGTCCTTTAGTTGGGGATTAGATTTAAGAATGTGTGTGCGTGAGTGTATAAGTAATTTGCTTTGCAATTCTTTGCTTATACCAAAAAAACATGTTAAAATCTTGACCATTGATTTTTCATTTGAAAAATCTACTGGCTAAATAAGAAAAAAATGGGCTAGAACATTCAAACGTGGGGTTTAACTAGGTGATTTGTAAAATCAGTCTAGAATATTCAAACAAGATAGCTTTCCATAGCCCTTCTTGCTAGGATTACCTTTGAATGACCTAACACATTCATTTTATCCTAGGTTGACTATAAACCAACATTCATGGTGATTTTAGCTATGTCATCTTGAGTTCCTAAATTGTGACCCTTGGATGTTTTAATTAAAACTAGTGGCTAGAAGCATTCAATTGGCATAACTTTTTGCAGATAGGATAAATAAAAGATGCTAAACAAGGGGAAGGATTAGATGATCATAAGATGATACCAGATTAGCTGCATCTAATCAATCTAACATTCAAGATAGCATCTCTCTTATCTTTTGAGAAATAAAAAAGGGCAGCCCATTGCACGAATCTCATGCATATGTGTGGTCCAGGGAAGGGGTGGACCTCAAAGGGCCTATATCTTTTGAGAAATGTTATCCTAAATCTTTTAGACTAATTATCGTGTTCTCCTATCTAAGAGCCACCTTTGAATTATCTAACTCTTTCATCTTCTTGAAATCTCCCATATTGTTATGAAACTAAATCCATGATCGTTGGATGACTTTAGTATGATAGCTTGAACTTTTAAGTCTCTACCATTGGATATATTAACTCAAATTACTAATAGTTAAAATCATTCAATTGGCATATATTTTGTAGATGTGGTCCATATTTGACATTAAACAAGATGAATGGTGGTGATCATCCAGAGGTGGAGCCCAGTTAGGGGGCTCATGAAATCAGACAAGACTATTTGATTATGATAGCTTCTCTTAGCTTATCCTAGAGTTGTTGCATGAATCATCTAAACTTTTGTGACCCAATATCTAAGATCCATCTTCAGATGATTTGATACATTCATTTTGTTCGTTGTCTCTTACATTGACTAGACACTAAATTTCATGCTCTTTGGATAATTTTAGCTATGCCATTTTGTGTTTTATAATCATGACTATTGGATTTTTTAACTAAACGCACTAGTAGTTAGAAGCACCTGATTAGTATAAGTTTTGTAGGTAGGCTAAATAAGGAAGGAAGAACAAGTTGAATGCTTCAGATGCTCGAATTGTAGGGCTTAGCTAGAAGATTCAATCAAGATAGCTTTTCTTGTAGAGTTTGTAAAATGCTATTGGCTTGAGTGTTCATTTTTTATTAACCATTCTATGAGCTAGAAGCATCCAATGCATTAGGTATTTTTTGCAGGTGACATAAATAGGGAAACCATGATAAGATGAGTGGTTAGATAATCCAAATGTAAGACATAGATAGTGTTCTAAAATACAATTATAATCACATTTGGAGGGTAAGCTCAGAAGACTCAAAATAGCCTCAATATCTTCCTATTGGGCATAAGTTTATGAGGGCAAATTGGACTTTTGAACTAAATTTGGGGCAAAGAAAATGTACAAACCCTCAAAAAGACTAACATCCCTAATCTCTCTCTCTCTCTCCACACACACACACACACACACACACACACACACACACACACACACACACACACAACTTGATGCTTGTGATTGATGCCACCTCAGTTCCAACAATGAAATAGCAAGTTCCCATGCTCAAGAGCATTGAAAACCTCTATGTTCTTAAGAGGTATGTCTTGGTCTTATAGATAACCGTTCTTTTATTATTATTATTATCTCTTGTTTCTCTCACTCTACTTTTTTTCGCTCCTTTTTTCTCTATCTAAAAAAATGAAGTTTCTATCCTTTATCCAACATAGGATGAGGTAGGGCTACTTTCTCAATTAAATTTGTTACTTTATCCATACTTGACCATTAAAAATTTTAAAACATTTACAAATTTTTAAATGGTCTAGTTTCTTCAGGATTTATTTTTAAATAGAATTCCATAAATATGCTTACTTTCTCAATTAAATTAGTTGTTTTATCAAAATTTGATCATAAAATTAAATTTTTTTAAAATAGCTAATTATTATCAGGGGCATTATCACTAATTGAAAAGTGGCTTCAGGAATACAATTTTGTTTAAAGTTGAAAAAATGGTCCAAGAATTTTATTTAAAGAAAATCTAGAAGAAACTAAAATAATTTCACTTTTTTAGAATTCTTAACTTTTCAATGATTAGATTTTGATAAAACAACTAATATATTGGAGAATGGAGATACTTCAAGAAGATTTCGGAATTAGGATAATAAGTTCTACATAGTTTGCTTCATAATCCTTTGCATGTGTGTGCACCACACACACATAGATAACTAATATAGGGGAGAAAGTGGTCCTACTTTGGGATAAAGGAATAAAACATGACTTTTCTAGATGGAGCCAAATAAGGAGCCCAAAAAGGAACGAGTGAGAAAATTAATAATAATAATAAAAAGAATACATAGAGATTTGTAGGGACATAACTAAGTAAAAGAGTATTAGAAATAAAACCCCCTAAAACAAAGGATATTAGAGACATTAAAAAAAAAAAGCTTCATACCTGAATGGCAAATTTTTTACTTAATATCATAATCAGTCCAAAGATCAGCATTAAAAAACATGCATAGTCTAAGCTTTTCTAGCCTACTTAAGAGTTTGTACAAGTACTCTTAAGCTAATCTATCAACTTCTTCATTAGTTGAGCAATAGATATGATAAATAAGAAAATGGCAAACCATCTAGAATATCATCCATTGGATTCGAACAAATGTACCCTCTAAACAAAGGGTATTGAAGATATTTCCTCAAACAAAACTTCACACCTAAATGGCAAAAAACTCACTCAGCATAATAATTTGCCCAAAGATCAACCATAAGAAACCTGCACACTCTAAGCTTGTCATGCCATTGTCATTGTTATTCTAAGACCTTGTACAAATACTCCTTAACCAATCTATGAACTTCTTCATTGGCTGAGAAAGGGATATTAGAAATAAGAAAATGCCAACCCGTAAGGACATTTAGAATATCATCCATTAGGTTCAAGAGAATATATAGCCTATGAAGTCTACTTTGCTAACCATCTTGAGATTGCTTGGGAGTTTCCAATGTTTTTGCAGCTATCGTTTCAGCCTCGATTGTTTTGCTGATCCCAATGAGGCCTGCAAATTCGAGCAGACTGCATCTCACCCTTGTCATTTCAAATTAGCCCACCGATCTCTGCTTTAGTTGAGGCCTTTTCCAATGTTTAGTGATTTTCCATCATCTTCAGGAAAGAAGAATCAATTTCTTAGTCAAACGGCCTTTTGAAATCACGATAAGAACTTCCTGCCTAGAAAAACGAGTAATAATTTCGTCCAATAAGATCTCCTCTAACACTGACTTTTCTTTAAAAATTTCTTATTTCTCTTTGAAGAGACCGAAGTTTCAACCAAAAGCACCCGTTTCCAAAGTTTTGTTGCCGTTTCTAACATTGAAATTCTTCTTCATGCAGTGTAGAATTGTTCAATCATTTCCAACCAAAGCATTGAAGTTTTAAACGAGCTCGCCGTTACCAAACCTTACCAGAAGTAGAACTATCATTTTCCACATCCAAAGAAACTTAATGAATTATGAAAGAGAAAGTTTACTAGATGGATCTTTAATCCAAAGCTTCCTATCCTCCCATGGCCTCTTATGAAAATTAAATTTAGGATTTGCATATCTTTCGAGCAGGAAGGGGAGTCTTGGCCCAACAGTAAAGTTGTCGTGTGTGACTTTGGTCTTTCCTTTTCCCTAATCCCAAAGCTTTGTGCACTGAAACTGCCCTTTTTATATGTTTCAAGAGGAGAAAAAAGCGACTGATACTTTAGCCAACTATGCAGTTGAAAACGAGGATTTCTTTACATGGATTGAAAAAAGAAAAAAAGGAAAAAAGAGAGTCAAGGAGGCACTTGGAAGGAAAAGGCAGAGAGAGTCATCGAGGCTCACATCTTGCGGGATATGATCACCAATATACATTTGGGTTCCCTGGGTGCCTCATTTAGTCAATAAGTTTACCACCGAGTCGGCCAAATGAAGAACAAGTGAGAACTTAGCTAGACAATATTTGGGCTGATCCAGGAATCGTGAGATCGTGGACTTCTGTGGGTATTATATAACTCTCTTTCCGCAATTGATATTGCTGCTGGTACTTCATCATACGATTCAAATCTAGATATCATCATGTACATACAGAAAGTTGTATAATTTGGAAGAAGCTTGTACAGCTTTGGGAAGGACTTTTTATTAGTCAAAAAGTTATTTCCCTAGATCAAACCTGTTCTTATTATTGGCCCCACCTAGTGTGGGCTGCTAGTGCAGGTGACATGTTAGTCCTTATCCCTTGATCAGTCAAAGCAATTTTATTTTTTCTAAATGGAGATTGGTTTCAACCGTGGGATGTGTTTGTGATGAGATTGGACAACTTGAAACAATAGACCAAGATAGAGGAATACTTAATCAAAGTGCTCTAACTTTTTGCACAATGTCATTTACCTATGAATGATCTAATTGGTTCATTTAATTGCTTTACCTTGGATGTATTTTAGTCAAAAAATTATGCAGATGAGATTATACTAATATCAAAAGAGTTCTTTTTTCATGGATGGCCAGAAACTTTGTAAATAATGTTTATATTCAACAATAAAAATCATGATCTCGTAACATGCTAATCCACATGATTTTAGGATTAGACATCAAAGGGCAAAACAATTAGATGAACTAGATAGATCATCTAGGTGGACCCAATATCCAAAAAAGTTGGAACGCTTACAAGCACTTTGGTTTAACATTCTGCTTAGATGTTTGCCAAGAAATGATAAATTATATTATTATTATTATTATTATTATTTAGGAAGATTAATTTTATTGTTGGTTTTAGTCTTTTACTCTGATGTTACTTCCACGCGAGCAAAACTATATGGATTGCCTGAAGAAGACTTCCATGTCCAAAATATTGATTGTTGGGCAAATGCCTTGTATCATTTCTGCAGTTAATTATCTACTTGATTAAATAAGATAAATAGTGTCCCCAGTCAAGAGTAATGAACCATTGATATCTATAGCAAAAGAAAAGAGCTCTCAACCATTGGTTGGTCAATATGACTACATATTTTCTACAAAGGTATTGGCATTTTGCTAGAACATTACTTTTATAACTTGGGCGAGATGCACTTGAAGAGTAGGATTATCTAATGATTCTTAAAAAAATTTAGTGCTAAAACTGAGAAATGCTACTAAGATAGAGAAATGTTATCGGGGCAACTTTAGGACTTTGCATGGTGAAGCCCCCACCTTTGGACGATCTAACACATTCATCTTGTTTATCCTCTTTTAGATTGGCTAGACACCAAAATTCATGATGATTGGATGATTCTAGCTATGCCGTTATGAGTTTTTAAATCATGACCATTGTCTTTAAACTGAAAATCTAGTAGCAAGAAGCATCTAATCAGGTATGATTTTTTGCAGATAGCCAAAATACGACATGTTAAACAAGATGATAGGGGTTAGACCATCCCGGAGTTAGCCGGAAAACTTAGTTTGGTTAGCACTTCTCCTAAATGTTTACAAAATCAAAAACAAAATCTATAGACCTAACACTGTCTTCTACGTGCTTACAAAGACACAATGCACTAAGCTAGCTAGCAGTAGTGTTAGTAACAAAGTTCTCATATGGTACAAATCACGATTCACAAGGTAAATATTAAGAAAATTTTGTTAAATAAAAAATTGAAGAAAATAAGCTAACTCAAACCACTGACATCCGCAAAGGTAAACCACTGCCTATCAAATCTCGCCAACTAATTCTATATAGATGCCAAGGATAGACAATAACTTTCTCCTCTTGAACACAACTTACAAATTTGTCAAATATTTGAAAAAAAAATCGAAGAAAAAAGCATTATTAGGATGTGAACTAACCTTAGCATTTGATTTTGCAACTAGACTCAAAAGTGATTTTTGAGACTTCAACATGTATATTTTTTTGAACAGTATTTAATTCGGTAAACTTGTGGAAGAACTTCTGAACTATTTAGATTAATCGAGACATCAGAGGAAAACAATCGAGAGGCGAGGGCTTCCTCAGAAAAAATTCAATATTCTGAACTTTTTATTGATTATATTATGTTTGTAGTTACAATTTTAGGAGGAGAAAAAACACATTTTGTTACTCGTACCAAAAATTGAGAAATATATGCAATTAATCCTAACCAACATAAACGTCTCAATGACCAAATGTTTTGTTAATGAAGAAACAATACCATTAGAAGATCAAAATAACAAACAAAACCATCCATACCCTTCACTTAAACATCCAAATCAAGCCTCAAATGAGAACCATTTAGACCCATTTAAATTCCACCTGAATCCCCACTCTTTCCCCTTCAATCTCATATGAAAACTCCCACCAAGAAACTTGTGGAAATCCAAGCCAAATGGCTGCAGCTGTTGCAGAGAAACACACCCCTGAGCAAGAACAAACAAATACGCCACGAAGAAGGAAACGCAAAGCCCTGGACTTTCTAGATAAGAATGGAACATGAATATCAAATCCGAAGCTAAAGTCATTATCGCAAATTGAAGATCAACATCCACGTGTACGATTTAGATGATAGTTCAAGCCCCCAATCCGTGTGACGTTCTTTCGGCCAATCAGAAGTCATCACCGCATTGAAGGTCCGATCCGGCAACCCACCTATAAATGGGGATAAAATTGCGTTACCAGCTCGTGAGAAGCGGATTCTGTGTAGAAGGGTCATATCTGCGCCTCTAGATTTACAAGAATGTCAGCGACGGGTGAAGGTGAAGAGGTTTCTAACATGGCAGAGCAGCCGGTTGAAGCTACTCCGGCTTCTGCTGACGAGGCTGTCGCGGTTGAAACTCAGCCTGAAGCTGAAGCTGAAGAAAAGAAGCCTGTTAATGAGAAGAAGACTCGTGCTCCAAAAGAGAAGAAGCCTCCAAAGGAGAAGAAACCCAGAGAAGCTAAGACTGCTAATCATCCTCCTTATTTCCAGGTACCGGGAAAAGCCCATGCGATGATCTTGTTCAAGTTGTCTGGTTTTACTGATCTCCAGATGGGGAAAGGGGGCTTTTTCTTCTTATATTGATACCCTTATGGTGTGATATTGGAATTTAATTTCGGGCTTTTCTTATTGTTTTTATTTCTGAAGAACCAAAACTGAAACACCCATCTGATTTGATTTTCTTCTGGGTTTTGATCCAATTTTTTCGGGAGGTCGTTTTACTGTCTGCGTGGATTGATAGGATTGGAATTGCTTTTATGGGTTTCGTGTTGCTGCGTCATGTTGTTATTTCTCTTGATTTCTTATTGAGTTCTGCAGTGGATTCTTTCCTTCCGATATGTTTTTGTCATTCTAAGAGGTTCTATCTACATTGCTTACAGTAATTATTCATTTTAATTTAATTGTTGTTATTCTGTTTAATCAGATGATCAAGGAGGCTCTGTTGGCCCTGCACGATAAGAATGGTTCAAGTGCCTATGCCATCGCAAAACACATGGAAGAGAAGCACAAGCCCGTTCTTCCTGACAACTTCAAGAAGATGTTAGCACTTCAATTGAAGAACTTCACTAAAAAAGGGAAACTTATTAAGATCAAGGCCTCTTTCAAGCTTTCTGAAGATGGTAAGAAGGATGTCACTGGCCCTGCTAAGAAACAGAAATCCCCACCTAAAGCTAAAGCTGCTCCAAAGAGGAAGAAGCCTGAGAATTCAACTAAACCGGCTAAACCTGCGAAGAAAGTCGGTGCTAAGAAGGGAAGGAAATCTGCTCCTGCGAAGCCAAAGCAGCCTAAATCCATTAAATCTCCTGCTGCCAAGCGGGCTAAGAGGGCTGCTGCTGCTTGATTGTGGGGATCTGACTTGCGGATGGGTGGATAAATAGGAAAAACTGATATCAGGTTATAGTTTGTATATATTTGCTGGTGTTGTCGTGGTTACTGTTTGTGGCCGTGTTTTTTCTTTGTTTTGTTTTTTTGGTGGGCATAAACTTTTTGTACTGTGCAAATTTGGAAGATTATGGAATGAAAAATGTGTACCGTTTTCTGTAAATAATCCGTCTCGGATGATCTCAGAGAGAGAGAGAGAGAGAGAGAGAGAGAGAGAGAGAGAGAGAGAGAGAGGCACTAAATTCAGAATATATGCTTCAAAGATGTGGACAGGGGCAATATCGTGTAGGAAGCTTGAAGCTGATGTTCTACCCCTAAATTCAGAATATATGCTTCAAAGATGTGGACTGGCGCAATATGGTGTAAGAAGATTGAAGCTGATGTTCACTTCCAGACTGTAGGTCCGTGTTGCTTGGATGTGGGTAAAGTGTATGGCTGAGATTTGTACTTGGAAGATTGAAGCTGATGTTCACTTCCAGACTGTAGGTCCGTGTTGCTTGGATGTGGGTAAGTGTATGGCTGAGATTTGGAAGGACGTGGCCGTTGCCGGGGATTATGGCGTCGGTGGCCGATCTCGCGCCGTTCAGTTGTGAAGTGGATTGGTAAAGAGTTTGGCGTCGGTGGCTGATCTCGTGCTGTTTAGTTGTGAAGTGGATTTGTAAGAGTCAGTTGTTTAGCTTTGACGTTTGTCAGCTTGACTTGCAATCGGATTCGTTGCCTGGAAGAAGCGAAAGGCAAGGGACTCTCCCGCAATTGACCGGCGTTCTTTGGGGATCGTAATATGCAGCAGCTTTTTAACTTTCAAAAAAAATAAAAATAAATAAATAAATAAATAAATATATATATATATATGAGCTAGTAATAATTTTAGTTATTTAATATAAATATAAAGTACAGATGATATATGATTGATTGAATATTTTTTTTAATTTTTTTTAATTTTTGTCACTCATATGTTACTTACACTTTATACCTTTATTAGATATTTAAAATTTATTTATAATTAAAAAGAAAAAATAGTAAAGTTATTTTTAATTTTTTAAAATAAATTTTACTTGTTAGTTAATTCATGACACAAAATTCTCTTTTTTTTTTATATTTATATTTAAATTAAGAGACAACTCAAGGGAGTATTGGTGGTAAAGTTGTTGTTGTATAATCTCTTGTAAAATATAAGGTTAGGTTGAGTATCATTAACCCTTGTGGTTTATCCTTTCCTAAGATGCTGTGTACGCGGGGGCTACATGTTGTTGAATCTTGTGGTCTGCCTTTTCCTCGGGAGCTTTGCATATTATTAAATCTTGTTGTCTATCCTGTTATCGAACCCTGCATATACAGGAGTTGTCCTTTTTATAAGAGAAATGAAGAGGATGAATTTTTGCAAGCGCTAAACAAAAGATTTTGTGTGAATTATTGATATTCTAAGTGTCCTAGGTTCTGGATATTGTGTCGATTGGAGTAGGATCAGATCATGTTCAAGCGTGCTCTGTAGGCAATGCTGGTACCTTTGGACGGTCTATGCGAACAACTCATCAGAAGGCTGGTTTTGGTTTTCCCTCCGTTGAAAGAAAAAACTAACGATGGTGATGACGACTACGACGATATTGTTTTGCGGCAACTGGCATAAGAGTGCTCTATTCCTATATTTGTTAATTTTGCATCCAGTTGACTTGGTGAAGTGCCCGATCTAGGGCTGTCATTGGTCGGTTTCGGGTCCAGGACCATTCAAAATCAGAATCGGATCCTAACGATTTCAGTAGGATTGTAATTTGACTAGAACTTGGGTTCTAACTTTCAAGGACTAGAACCAAATTATTCAGTTTTGGTCTCCATCTTAGTCCCTGTAGCTTAGAACAATTCAAGTATTTGAGGCACGTACTTATAAGGACAAAAATCAAATTACTCAGTTTTGGTCCGGTTCCTAGTCATATAACTTAGAACAAGTTTAGTACTTGAGGCACATGAAAGTAGGCGTTGGGTGAGTGGGAAATTGAAATTACAAAAGTTTGTTAGAGATATGACATAGGAATATCTATTATGATGGGTTGTTCAACGTTATGTGATTTTTTTTATTTCAAATAGGTTTTAAATGAAGGCCACAAAATGCTATATGATGGACATGGGTAACAAATTGGTATGTAACTATGAAGACATGTTTGTCAAGTTGTTTTCAAGAATGGGTTTATTTAGCATGACTGATAAAACATTAAAAATAATACATCTCAAGTTTCAACTTAGCATAAAAGATGCAAATCAACAACCAGAAATGGGACCAAACAAAAACACAAGTATCTTTAATTTATTTGATGAAAGAAGAATTGAATGTTGTCAATTGAATTTTTATTACATAGATTGCATACAAGTTTTTGAATAACTTGTTCAAATAACACGAGATAATGTAGGTACATATATCAATTCAATCTCAAAACTGTTATTTGTCAAATAGATTCATGAATAGAAAGTTGGGATTTCCTACGATACAGTAGGTTCTGAACTTTTGATGAAACTTGAAACTTGATGAAGGCTTCGCTTCTCTAGTTCTTTGAGGACTTAATGGTTAACACCTATAACATATAACAGACCCAATACAATGGTTTCAACCTGTCACGACTCGGGTTTTTTTATATGATGCAATTTTGATAAAAAAGGCGAGATCTCTTGTTTTATAAGTATGAGATGTATGAAAATTTTTTATCTTTTGGAAAACTATCTTTCATAAAAACCCCGAGTGTCAAAACACATTATCAAATTATTTAGTTATGGCAAAGTTTAAACCAATATTATTCCCAAGAAAGTGTTAGTCACAGCCCGAGCTATTAGAGAGTAACTACAATCAAGTAATATTGAAAGATAAGGTAGGGGTTTTACTTACTTGTACTTAGTCTGGATGGTTCCTAGCACAAGCGTTCCTTGCCCTTAAGTATTTGCTTGGTGTCTAAAAAATGTTGAGGATTTGGGTGAGTATATATTATACTCAGTAGGAGCTTATCACTATTAGTTTTATAATGCATGAGATGTTTTAAAATCATATGTTCTTTCAAAACATGTGCATATCTAAATACTCAAGCTCAATATCAATATAAGAATCCGTTATCAAACTGAAATACTAATAATTTAAAGGATCATATAATCCAAAATTGAAAGTATCATATACATATATATATATATATATATGATAACATCATGATATGCAATAGATGCTTCATGGAGTCTAACTCATGGATCTCTAGTACGGTATGGTCAACCAACCTTATATCATGCCATATGCAATGCACATAAATCATCAAACCATAGGGTCTAAACTATGCCCACGACCTTGTCGCCGTGTGGTCCCTGGGTACTTGAGGACACAGCGTCATAGCCTCCACGGGACATATGACACATCGACCCAGTGCTGTGACACCAATGGTAGCCCCCTGTACCACATGCAATCGAAGTAGGAACATGCCAATTTTTGGGCGTGGTACCCATTTCACCTAGTAGTGGTAGAAGCTGGGTGGCCAACCTAGACCCCTCGGCATAGAACCCACGGGCTTATTAGCCCAAATCACATAAGATCAAATAAGCCAAAACCTCTTTTCAAAACCTGTCATCTTTGGGTTCCTTACAACTGCCTGGCTCTCGGTACTCCAGCGTCTTTTGGCAACCCTCAAGGACATACAATCTTTGCAAGTACTTAAATCATGCAATGTATGCACTTGTTTGCAAAACATATATGTGCATAATGTATATGCAATCATTTACAAAACATGCCTATATACAAAGCATTTATCACATGCATGCTGAATTAAGTCATGCTAAACAAGTCATGTATTTAAAGCATATGTTCTTAAAATAATAATAGTTCTTTTAAAAGAATCTAATAGTAATAGAGCACCTACCTGACTAGGTTGCGCTAACCCTTTTGTCCTCGTACGCTCCTGAACATGGTTTGGGGACTCAATGTAATGACCCAAATTTTGGAGACATTTTGTATAAAAACCAACCATGATGTTGGCTCGTTACCAACAATATTGTAACTTGGTCTATTTTGGGAATGAATATATGTTTATTATATGTTTAAGGGTCTTATTAGGTGGTTGAATGTTTGATCTAAATTCACATAGGAAACTTAGGAATTTGTGAATAAAATTAGTGCCATTAGATACTACACGCAAAATAGAATCTAACGCCTCAAAGAACGCCGAAAAAGGAGCTCGTATGAAGAAGTTATAGGCATTAGAAGATTGAGGGCATTTTTGTAAAATGCACCTAAAAAAAAACGAAAAAAGTCAAAACCGCAGGGGGCCGTTTTGATAACGGCACCCCATCATCTTCCTCCTTCAACTCTGCATCTCAAGTTCTCCAAAAACCCCCCCTCTCCCGATTTTTCCAGAACCTCCAGCACCGCCTCTGCAAGGTGCTGCCAGGGGGAAAAGGCGGCACTGCCATAGGGCAAGCATCGCCTTAGCACGGCTATAAAGCCTGCTCTTCCCCTCTCCCCTACCCATCTGATTTTCCTCTCTGGCCAAGCTAGGGCTTCAAATCTGAAACACCCTCCTTGTTCCTTGCGAAAATCTGGCACAGCCCAGGTTCTCCCATCGGGCCATCCATCTTTCTCTCTTCTCCTCTTCATTTTTCCGCCCCTGGCCATTGCCATTTCACTGGATTTTTCCAGTTAACGAGTTTTTCTGGGTTTTCCGGCAAACGACGAAGGAGCCGCTCCAATAGAAGAAGGGCACGACTCGGATTGCCCAGGTAAGGCTCCTATGTTTCCCTCTCTCCTCTTTCCTGTTTTCCCCCAAATTCTGGCCGGATCTAGGCAGCGTTCCTGCCGAAAAACACCGGTTCTCCATGAACAAAGCAAACCATATGGGTGGAAACCCGTCCAAGGTCCTTGTGCACGAGCGTCCCAGGGATGCGGACGTCCCCAAGTGCACGGTGTGGTCCAGGGGCGCCTGGCTTGACGCACACCTGTGCTAAGCTCCTTGGGGGCTGTCCTCGCGCATGCGTCGCGTGCAGATAGTTGTCTTAGCTCGACTAGGACGCATGGAACGTCCTGGGAGCTGAGGCACACCATGGTCGTGCCTAAGACACGTCTGCTCAACAGCGCACACTCTGGCACACTATTTCAGATGTACGCACATGAGTTTGGTTGCGGTGCAACTAGGGCGCACACGTATCTTAGAAACCATAGCACGCGCATTCAGAACCGTGGCACGCAGGACCCTAGGCACTACAATTGGGACGTTCGTTAAGGCGCGACCTTGTAAAATCCAATTTCGGAGCCTATATAACTCCGATTGATGAGCCAAAAGGACCGTTGCGTCCATAATTTTGACACGGACCCAATTATACATTAAAATGCAGGACATTCTTAGATAAAGAGCAATTTAAAAATATCATAGAATAGCCCCTAGAAACCAACATCATATGACCTTTACCCTGTGAGCTTAAAAATAACGCCTACATCTTATGTTTAAACATCATTTAGGACCTTACCAAGATATTCTCGGATTCGAAGTGAAGACGGGCACGAGCTAAGTAACAACGCACGAGGTAGGTCGTCTGATCCTACTCTGTTTTCAAAATACATTCCAAACTTTCATAGTTACATGCTTTTATTACTATATTGAGCATGTGTTTTAAACCATGTTATTCTCGTACAAGTATGCGAGACCTGCTTCCATGACTTATATATATATATATATGTATATTTATTTATTTATTTGAAAAATCTTGCATTGAATGAAGAATGTTGTTGAGAAGTAATGTTTTTATACGAGTTACAGATTCATGACATTTTACGCAATACTTGCATACGTTGAAAATAAATCCATAAATTGCATGATTTATGTTGATTTGAGATTGAGACTATGTATATTTTTGGGCTATTGGCACTATGCTAAGTAGGTAGATCGCCGAATGAGGCAACCTACATAGGGATAGCGGGTAGATCGCCGAATGAGACAACCTGCGTAAGGAATAAAACCTTAAGTTCCAAGTGGGCAGATCGCCGAAGGAGGCAGCCTACAGTAGGAACAAAACCTCGAGTCCCAAGTGGGCAGATCGCCGAAAGAGGCAGCCTGCGGAGGAGCATAGTGACCTTATGATTTCAGTATGTTTGATATGCATATAACATTGAGATAGTCGCATACGAGTACTTGTGACCAATTGACTTGAGATCCAGTGCATGTTCCTCTGTGATGCTAACATATGCCTCACATGAAGACTATTTTAAGTATTTCTTGATCGTTTTATACAATGTATTGATTTGACATAGTTAATCTATTGATTTCGACGTTCTGAAAACTAGACATACTGTTAGTGTTGCATACTGAAGTTTGATAAAGAATTTCAATAGATGACATAACTTACATTTTATTCATACAAATGCACACCTATCACAAAAATAGCATTCTCGATGTCTTTCATGCAACCATTTTGAACTCTGTATAATGCATTGCTGTGTTTTCAAAAAGGGTAGTGTCAGGTTACCTACTGAGTATGGTAAATACTCAACCCAATCCATTATTTTTTAGATCAAACAAAGTACAAATAGAAGGAGGATCAGGAGGCGTTAGAATCAAAGTCAAGTAGGCAAAGGTAAGACTTAATTAGTATTTTCTTTTGGTAGCTACTGTAATCTTGATTGTAAGTATTTGTTATAGCTGTGGCTGTGACTAACAATCATGGGAGTAACTACTTGTTTTGATTTGGTTTATAAATTGCCATGACACTATGCATTGAGCGTTCATTTTGACACTCGGGCTCTTTATATAATGTTTTTGAAGAAAAAGAAAATTTTCCTACATTCTTCTGCATAAATTGGTTTAAAACTAGAGATCGATCTTGCTTTGTTTTTACTAAAAATGGCATTGAAAAACCCGGGTCGTCACACTCAAGGTTAGTTTGGCCTATCTTTTATGGGTTTTTAGAGTAATTGGTCTTATTACTTAGGCCTTAGGGGTCCATCCTTATGCCTATGGGTGTCATAAGGTCCTAATTGGGCCTTGGTATCCTTATTTTTCCAAAGGTCTGGCAGCCATGCACCACCATCATATTCTAAGGGTCATGCCCACCTTTAATTGGGCCTTGATCAGGGATTTTATAGTTTGTATGTGTCCACATCGTCGACGCGGACACAACACCTTTTGCGGCGCCTCAATTGGAGCTTTAGATCTTAAGTTATAAGCATTTTAGTGTCATACGTACATAAGAGTCTTAAAAATAAAAAGACGGAATGCTAAGGCGCTGTGTGTCTGTGACGTGCGCCCCGGCTTCCTTAAGGGACGAAAAAAACCCGCAGTGCTAGCGCACTGCGCGTCTGCAGACGCGTCGGGTTTTTCCGCCCGACTTACTCTTTTGTGGGCGTGTCCCTGGACGCGCCTGTTTGGTTTTTCAAACGGGGACGATGTGGGACGTTCCGACTGGAACGTCCTGCTCGTTGGGGAACTAGGGCGTCTTCAGGACACCCCTGTCGAACCAGTGCGGCCCAGGGAACGTCTTTGGGTCCTTGGTGGCTCTCCCGGGCTCCGTTTTGCATGGTTTTTCATGCAAAAACCTAGGGAAATTAATCTTGGAACTATGGTGGAGATGAATTTTGAGGGATCTTGGGCGTACCTGGCTCGTTGCTGGGTTTTTCTCATTATTTTTCCCTCTAGGTCACTGCTCCACGATGGGTTTTCTTCAACATTTTGGGCTGCCATTAGAGGCGCCCAAGAGCTCTATTTATAGAGCTAAGAGAGGGTTCTGGAGGGGGCTCTCACCGCCTTTGAATGGCAGTGGAGAAACCTCCATAATGGTGGTGATTTCTCCTCTAATCACCGCCGTTCTAGAACCCTCTAAGGTTGAAGATGAAGGGGTGCCCGTATCAAAACGGGCCCCTGTGTTTTGTAGGTTAAAACTGTTTTGTGAAAATTACAATTTTGCCCTTGAACTTCAAAGGGCCATAACTTGCTCATTTTAACTCCGTTTTGGGTGATTTTGATCTTGTTGGATTCCTTTTTCTGAGAAGCATCTAATGGAACCATTTTTAGGATCAAATTCCTGGGTTCAGTCAAGGTGAATAGTGAAATGACTAAAATGTCCTTATCTTCAAAAACTGATCTTTTCATTGCTAAACTTGGAATTTCAATATTACAAAATTGGAGTCATTACACAACCACACTTAAAAAACAAAAAAAATTAAATCAACAAAAACTTTCAAATATAAATCTAGTCAAAATAGAAAGTGCCGGAGTCATTCACTTTGTTATTTCATCTCTGGGTGAAATTCCACTTCTTCAAATGGCTAGGTCATGGTTTGAAGGAAACTGCAACAATGATTTTAGTCCTTCCAAATACTAGAAATACCTCAAATCAAAAAGAAATTTAGCAAAAAGAAACTTGAACCCAATAACAACAGGTATTAAAACAAATATGCACTTGAAGATGAATTGCTAATTTAGATTGAAACCATCTATTCTAACCATGTCTATAATGTCAAGGTTTCAAAACCTTGAGAGTGCAAAGTCCTTGAGCAATTCATAGCCCGACTTGCCTACCTCAACCATTAAAACCTTTGCATATGCTTAAATGCCATTTCTTAGTTGCATATAGAAAACCCACAAGATAGAAAGCTTCAATTTGCATTATGCTTGAAATTTGTATTCTATCCATGTCTGTAACTTCAAATTTTCACTTATATTCAGTAATCAACACAAGAAAGGAGAGATTGTTTACCTTTGGATCTAGTTCAAAATTGGAGTTGACGGGATTTTGTGCTATTTTGCAGCTCGTTCAATGAAGCAATTTGTTATATATATATATATATATATATATATATATATATATAGAGAGAGAGAGAGAGAGAGAGAGAGAGAGAGAGAGTTTATGTTGTTCTTTCTTCTTCAATCATATCGAACAAGAGTATATAACAATCTCCCAAAGATACTGAGAGACGTCGCATTTGTTTCAAGTTAAAACAACTCCCAATGTGGGATTTGATTTTAGAAAATGGAAATGAATATTGGTGGCAAGTTGAAATTTGAAATTTAGACAGAAATGTAGCATTATCTATAGTTTATCTATTCTAAAATGAATTTTACAAAATAAGTTTTAAAGTTTAGTCCGGCACTAGGGGGGGCAGCTCCTACCTATGCGGGGTCCAGGGAAGGGGCGGACCACAAGGGCCTAAAGTATGAGCCTTACCTTGCATTTTGCAAGAGGCTGTTTCCACACCTTTAACCCCTGACCTCATGTAATGACTCAAATTTTGAAAATATTTTGTAAATTAATGGATGTTTTGTTATGTTAAGAGAGTGGTAGATGTTTAATTTCAATTAAAATATAAAACGAAGGAATTTGTGAGAAAAATCAAATCATTAGATTCTATACTCGAAATGGAATCCAACGCCTCAAAGAACGCAAAAAACGTAGGTCGTATGATCAAGTTATGAGCCTTTGAAGATTGAGGGTATTTTTGTAAATTGCATTTAAGTGAGAATAGCTCGAAAACATAGGGGTCGTTTTAATAACGACACCCCTCCTTCTTCCCCATCGACCACTCCACCGCTATTGACTCCAGTTGTCGCGCTGCACTGCTCTTGCAGTGCGGCACCGGAAAAAATGGCAGCACCGCCTTCTCCACTCTATAAGAACCCTCCATCCCCTCTTCCCAGATCAAGTTTCCTCCACTCTAATCACTTCCAAAAACGGATTCGGCAACTAGGGTTTGCAGATCCATTAGAGGCCTCTGATCGGGCAACAAAAAGAGCTTCTCAGGTACGATGCTCTTCCCAACTCCACTCCACTCCACTCCACTCCTCTTACTCTTTCTTTTCCCCCAGACCCTGATCGAGTTTGGTTCGTTTTTTAGCCAAAAATCTCTAGATTTTCGGAACAAAGCCAGATGGGCTGAAACTCGTCGAAAACAACATATCCCAGGGGCGTGTAGGCGTGATGCGCGCCCGTGACGAGACGACGTGTCTCGGGGGTGCACGGGCGTACGAGCTCCCTGGGGCGACTGTTGCCTGCGTGCCGCGTGCTGGCGGATGCCTGACTCAACCAGGACTCGTAGTGCATCCTGGGAGCCAAGACGCTTTGCGCCCGCGTTGAAGACGCGTTAGCATGACGCAATCCAGGATGCACACTACAGCGCATCTCTTGTGGTTTGACAGGGACGCGCACGTGTCCTAGGAACCGTGTCGTGCGGGCCCTAATGAACAAATCTGGTTCGCCCATTATGGTGCGATACAAAAACTGTAATTAAGGAGGCTATATAACTCTGATCGACAATCCGAAAGAACCGTTGAGTTCGTAATTACGACATAGGCCAAATTGTACAATAACATTTAGGATCAAAAGACTATTTAAGGCAACTACAACCTAAAAACCATGGAGATCTCATGAATCCACGAGATCGACTGTGATTAGACCTCATGATTTGATAGAGGCCTTAGGACATTCTTAGACCAAGAATGTCACAGATCGACCCCTAGAAACCCATAAATCATATAGATCTAGCCGTTGCCCTATGAATCGAGAAATAATATTGGGATCTTATGTTTGAACGACATCCAGGGCTTTAGGACTTCGCCAAGGTAGTGTAGGGTTCAAATTGAGGAAAGGCATGAGCTAAGTAAATGATGCTCGAGGTAGGTAGTCCGCTACTATTACATTTTCAAATGCATTTTCAAAATCTAAATGCTTTATTCCTGATGATCGTGATTAGTATGCTTTTTGAGATATCATATTTACATAAAGAGCATGCATATTTTTACATATGATCTTGAATACAATTAATAGCATGAAACTTATTTTAGGAATGCATTGCTCGCATGTTTACAATGATTGCTATCTGGGTTACATGAGTCTATCTTTTTCGAGCTACTGAGGCTGGTGGTTACTATGCTAAGTAGGTAGATCGCTGAATGAGGCAACCTACGGTAGGAACAAATCTTGAGTTCCAAGCGGGCAGATCGCCGAATGAGGTAGCCTGTGGTGGAAACAAAACCTTAAGGTCTAAGTGGGCAGATCGCCGAATGAGGCAGCCTACGGTGGGAATAAAATCCTGAGTTCCAAGTGGGCAGATCACCGAATGAGGCAGCCTGTGGAGAAGCATAGTTGACCCTATGATTCCTGTTTTTATCGATATGCATATAGCATTGGGATGGTCGCATACAAGTCCTCGTGACCAATTAGTGGAGTGATTTACTGAAAGACCCATATGCATAATATTCATGGCAACATCCTTATCTGTTTTTGACTGATTAGTATTTTAAGAATTTCATTGCTATGATCATCATTGATTAGTTCGCTTGAGGTGTTTGCCGACATATTTGCATGCATAAGTTGATTTACTATGCTTGCATTTTATGTTCTTCATCGTGCTAATTTTTGAGTTTATGTTGTTACACACATGCGCTCACTCGCACACACACACATATCCCTGAAGAATAGAAATGCATGTCTTTATGAATGTGTTCAATATCAACTCTCTTGCATATCGTGTTTTCAAACTAGTGGTAGCAGGTTACCTACTAAGTGTGAAGAATACTCAACCCAATCCATCATTTTTTAGGAGGAGCATTAAAGGGCGTTACGGCCATAGACAAATTAAGCATAGGTAAGGCTGAATAAGAACTTATCTAGTAACCCTTCTTGCAGTTGATGTAAACTTGGTTGTAAGTGCTTAATTGTAACTTGGGGCTGTGATTAACAATCTTGGGAGTAGAAATTATTCATCGTTGTGCTTTTTTTAAAAAGAGCCATGGCCTTATACATCATTTATTTATTTACCGAGATTTGATAATAACGCTAGGGATTTTTTTACAAAAGTTATGATTAAAATTTTTTTCCTCGCATTCTTTTGCACAAAGTATTTTAAAATAGAGATCAATCTCGCTGTTATTATAAAACTGCATTCATAAAAACCCGGGTCGTCACACCTTAAGGTCACATGACGATAACTTTTACCGTTGCGCCAAGGCTCCCCTTCAAAGAAAAGATTCTCTCTTCTTATGAATAATCTCACATCACTTCACATTATTTCAAGAGCTTAATCTTGAGATGTTGCATGTCATGCACATGTCTTACGACCTTTGATTTTGGATGAGTCAAAGCCTAGATTCATGGCCCATGTATAAGGATATGCATGTGTTGGTAAGCCAATTAGAAGAAGCCCATGAGAGTGAAGAGGAAGCTAGGTTGCCTAGGGTGGTTTCTAGAGAAGCTTAAGGAGAAGTTGTGTACCTTGCCTACCAAGTAATGTAGCTTGATAAGCAAGCAAGGTTCCCCTGTACATGAGGTGTCCCCTTAGACATTCCTCTTTTCATGTTCTCCTCTTCGCTCCCTAGAGCTCTCAAGTGTATAATTTTATGTTCTTCTAAAGTCTGCCATTTTTGAGCATTCTTTACTTTATTTATTTAAGATTTTTTTGTTTTTTCATTTTCATTTTTGTAGTTGTGCATTCTCCTTCAAGGTTCTTGTACTTGTGAAGTCCTTTGGTTCTTCAGTTGTAGCTAAGAAGATCAGATCTAAGTGTATCTCTTTTCTAGTACTTTAGCTCCTGATCTTATAACGTTCTTTTTGTTTCTTATTAGAGTTTACTTAATCTTGGCATTCTCTTTTAGTTTGTTTCTCTCTGAGATTTATTTTCTCAAGTTCTCATTAAAACTATAGATTTGTGATCTTTTGAACTTGTTTTTCAAGAGATTTGGCTTCCGAGTGCATTTAACTCACCTTGAAATTCAACACCAAATATAGATGATTCATTGATCCCTAATCTAAGAGGATTGAGAAATGATTGTGGTTGTGGTTATTTAACAAACATTGAGACATAATTTATTGGTTTTTAAGAATCTGATTTCGTTAAATTTGAGACTGAGACTTATTAGTATATTTCAAGGCATTCTTTATTGTAGACAAAAGTACTATCTAAACTCGAGAGTGCAGCTCAGCATCTAAATATAATAAGTCTGCCTCCATTCGACTATCTTTAGAAGCCGTTAGAGGCATATCGTATGTTAGTTCAAAGAATTAATTATAATGCAAGTATTATTATATTTGGAACATATTTCCAACAAGAGAGAGGGGGACTTATGGTTTACAAGTTTAGGAGTAGAATTCAATCTGGGTCATTTGTATTTTGGGAGAAATCAGGTATTTTAATTTCAAAGTGTCTAATTTACCTTACTAATAACCAACAATTTACCCTTGGTTAAACTAAATGAGAAATGTGTAGTACTAAGGGTACAAATTTATCTAATTTTTTTATTCTTGATTTTTTCTGGTTCACCTGGTATAGAATTATAATTCAATTTGGGGCATTGGCGTTTTGGGAGAAATTAGGTATTTCAGTTTTAAAATGTCCAATTTACCTTCGGTAACTAATAATAAACAATTTACTCTTAGTTAAACTAATGATAAATGAATAGTACTAAGGCTACAATAGTTTAATTTTTTATTCTTGATTTTGGTCTAATTCTCCAGGTGTGTAAATGAAACTGGACCAAAATTAATTTACTTCTGTTGTCGACAAAGAATTGAATTCAGACCAATTCCAATTGAAGGACCAAAACCTAAAATTTCAGTCATGTTCTTACCAGTTCTTGGATTCTTGTAAACAGTCCTAATGGCCCGATCACTGATTTGATTAATTTTAGCTTAGTCACATGGCCACTGAGATGTGATTCATCGACCCTTGCATAGAATTTCTTGCAGTAGGGGTGGTCATTGTTAGCATGGGGTCAAAGTCCGAGTTGTTTCTTTTGGTATCTGACTTTGTCATGCACACACATCACTGGAATAGGAAGTATACAATCCAGTCCACAGTTGCAGCCTGCGAGATAAGTAGGATGGACGAATGCAGCTAAGAGTTACAATCTAGGCATAAATTAAGGGCTAGAAAGATATCAATTGTGCAAAATGGTCCTTGATCCTTGCTTTGCTTCTTCTATCTCTTCTGAAAATTAGTGCAATGAACCAACCATTGAAAGTCTATGATCATGAATTCATACTCCAGGGGTAAAGGTTGCCCCATTTGAGGTTAGGGAAATATCTAAACTTGTGAATGATTTGACATGGTATTATTAACGGAAGCTCATTCTTGAAGTAGACATCTTGAGTTGTTTGGCACAGAAATGACACTTCATGTAGAATGAGATTTATTTTCATTGTTTGGTATACCGAGCAAAAGAAAATCATTAAACAGCTCGCCCCTACTGGATGCCGATAAAAATCTTCCATTACGTTTGTCCATCAATGGACTGTTGAACTTGGAAGAATGCCTTCTTTGTTAAGAAATACAGTGCACAGTGCATTTCATGACGCATCGTGCTCCCTCTGTTGCATTAGATGGTCTCATATCTTTTACAGTTACGTTGTCACTGTGTGACCTGGAGGTCACAGGTTCGAGATGTGGAAACAGCGTCTTATAAAATATAAGATAAGGCTACCTACGATAGGCCCTTTGTGGTCTGCCCTCTTCTCCAGACCCTGCATATGTGGGAGCTTTGAGCACCGGGCTGTTCTTTTTTATATCTTTTATGGTTTACGGTTGCTTAGCTATTTATTTTCTCTTCGTTGATTTTTTCTTTCTTTATTGTTCTTAAACTTGGGCTCATATTACAAAAGTGTCTACTATCCGGAATTGTTTCTTCTCTTCTTTTAGAAACAAGTCCGGATAGTAGACACTTTTGTAATATAAGCCCATGTTTTTTCTTGAATGGTGAATGGATATTCATCATCTAGATCGAGGAGATCTAGAGCAAATTGAGCCATTCAAATAATACGAATCAGCCTTTTAATCAAGGTTTTTCTGATTAAATGATTTTCCGTTAGAAATTTTGAACTGGCAATATGGATTCCTAAGAAAATTCAATCCAAAGGAAACTATTTGAGGAAAAGATTAAGTCATGAAAATATTGCTCATGGTGCATACAAGAATAATCACCAACATATCATAATATTCTTCGATTGAGTAAGCTCTACACCTATGCAGATATAGGGCCTTAATAATGGTAGAAATATTTATTTGTAAACCTATATCAGGTCTCCACAATGCATTGATGATCTTGAAACACGAATATCCATATTTTGGATGTAGCTTCATATTATCTGAGCTTGATTGGATCATCCTTGAATAGAAATCTTGGATACAAGCTAAGGCCTTGCTTACTTAAAAAAAATGTGAATACATTATCTTGACATGATAATTGAAGATAATTTGACTTCCCCATGGGGAAAAGAGACAAACTAGGACCCAGTCCTTTGACACCGGAGATCTTTCGACCATTTGCACCCAAAATTCTCAAAATTCACCAGGAGCTACCCAAACTAGTTATGCTGTTCCTCTTCATGACTCAAATTTACAAATGCATTGAGAATCATACAAGTAAGAATCCACTATGAAATCAGGAGGACCTGCTTTTGTAGTGACAACAATGAATAATGTCTTTCCCAACTGATGTTAAGGACCTTGTTCTGCTGTCCTCGGCTGTTAGAAAGATCATTGTAAGATGAACTGATGAAATCAATTTATCTTCACTTGCCTACCTTCAATCTGATCGCTTCTTTTTCTCAATGCTCGATTTGCTGAGAATAAAAACGCCAAATACAATGAGGAGAGCACCTGCAAACCACTGTTAAAACATGGGGTTTTTCTAGTTAGGATACCATGCGGCAATATAAAACTTATTTTGCAACAAACTTTTTGAGCAATTCTTTCTGATTGATTGGTTTTGTAGAATTAACAACCAACTATATCATGTTCCTTACCTATTTCCTACGAAAATTTACCAAGGTTGCAATTGTAGCTGTCGTGAGAAACAGGTTACCCTACAAATCATTTGAACCATAGAACAGTGCAATCATATTGGATAAAGAGCATATTAAAGTCTTTAGGCAGGTAATCTTATTCCTTCTGTTACCAATAATATCTCTTTCAAGCCCGACCCCAATATATTAGGTACCAAGATGTTGTGCGTTGATAAAACAGATGCAAATTGATAGAGACAGAAAGGCAAGGCATTTAGATACTCATCAAAATTTGCAATATCTTCCACGTCCTTGAAACACCAAATTAGGTGGATTGGAGGTTCACTAGCTGGTTTGGAAGGTAGGAAGTTAGGAGGTGAGGTTGGGGACTGAGTTATGGCATAGATAGGAGTAACCAATTGCCACTATAATATAATGTAAATGATAGACTTTGATAGTGGCTGAGACCTTAGTTGCATTGTGGATAAAAGAACTTCCATTAGAGGTATCTTTGACGAACACAAAGTGGAGTGTGAGTTTGCGATGTTTCCCTATGGAGCACCAGTTTTACAAAAATGAGGTTTCAAGCATATTGAGGTGTCCTAAACCACTATCGAGTCAGAGACTCAATTTTTCTGTATCAGTGATCACTGAGATGAGAAGGTCCATGATGACTCAGGTGATTCATGTAGTATGAGCATTGCTGAAGAATTGGTCAAGCAGAATTCAAATAGGATGAGATCTTGACCAAGGTATATCCAAATAATTTTTAAACAATTGTGGATACTTAATCGTTGCATTATTTGTACAATGTTGAGGAGTTGGTTGACCATCTTTTGATTTCATGCTTGAAAGCTGTTGGTTTCATGTAGATTCATTCTCATCAATCATGTAGTTAAGTGGTTTGAACGTAAATTGCATCGAAGCAACAAATATTCAACTGTAGAATTGAAGATTTAAGAAAGTCATGCTTAATAGTGGTGGGATGGCAGCATTGCTGCAAACTCTGGCAAGTGGGGGCTACAAATCTTTGTAGAATTTAGCTCAGTTTTCAAGACTCAAGAAAAAAGCTGGAAATGATTGCACCAAGATGAACGGTCCTATCCTACAAGTGGTTAAAGTTTCAGACCGAGCTTAGCAAACCTGCACTCAGTGGGGACTGGGGCATTAGTTGGAAATTGGAATAGAAAGCAGAAGGCAGATAGCATTATTAAGTGGGATTTGCTCAATGGATAGATACCTGCATGAGATATAGGGTGAGGTCTTCCTATGGCAACTAGGGAATGAAAATGCAGAAGCATTAGCATCACTATCCAGATTGCCAAGTGACTTTTAGCAAACATGAGAGGGACCTGAGCAGACTGTTACCGGTGACTGGTGCCTATGAACCTAACAAGAATGGACTCGAGAGCTGACTAAACCTCAGACCAACAAGTGCTACCTCCGTGGCTGCCTCCTTTGCCTATGGCATCAGAATTGCCTTCTTCAACTCATTAGGGGAACATCAAAAGTTACATGCACGGTGCTGAGCATATGATGTCTCAGAAGACCTGGAAGTTGGAACAGATCAGTTACCTAAATGACCTACCTGGGGATTGTAATGTTCTCACTATCTTTCATAACCAAAAATCGGTTGTGTATCATTACAAAGAAGGTAATGGAGAAGATACCTCAAGCTTCCTCCTAGCTAGACAAAGAACAGGATTGTTGGACATCCATTCAACAGCCAGACAGTCTCAACAACAAGATGGCAGACATAAAGAAATTCTGATCAGTTAGAAGCATTATCCAATGTCAGATGTCCCTTGGATCACAGCTCCAAATTTCCAGACACTAAATTCCAACCTTTATGAAGAGTTATCTCCCGCCACTAGCTGTAGATTGCCAAGTGTCTTAGATACCACTATGATGGTTTATGATCAAATCAGTACCAGTTCACATACAATTCAGATCGTGAGTATTCGGTTAAGACTAGAACCTCCAGGTTCAACAGAAACCAAAAAATGCACATTAGTAGCAGCTCAATATCCATTTAAATTACTCAAGCTTAGAAAATAGCTGATAGCAATTTAGAAAATAAGTCCTTTAGGGATTTCTAGGAGGAAAACTGATTCCATGACAATTTCCAGCTTCGGAACTCGTCAGCTTTTGTCTTCAAAAAGAAAAAAGTCGTTAGGCTTCAAGGTTGTGGCCTTCAAGATGAAGAATTGAAGAAGACAATTGATATGATAGGAGAAATGGCAGCAGGCCCCTAAGGCTATGACAAATTTCTGTTTAACCTAGTAACTGTGACAATTTATTGATCCATTAGGGTGTAAAGATATCGTACATTTCTAAGGAAAGACAGAAACTACACATACTAAATTTCTCATGATAGAAGTCCAATAGAATTATTAATCCATTACCTTAGAAGATAGTGGCTCCCCAAACAAGAAGAATCCAGCTAGACCAGAAGAGAGAAAGTTCGTAGCAAAATTTGTCACTGTAGCTTGTAGAGATGGGAGAGCTTTTAGGCTGTTGACATAGCATCCCCACATAGTCACATTGAAGAATATAACCATACCATACTTAACCAACTGCACGATGAAAGCAGTTACCAGTTAGATTGTGAAAGAAGAAGGTAAAAAGCCTCTTTAATATTACATCTGCTGGTAGCAGCAATTTAAGAATTTCAATAATCTCCAATACAACTGTATGAATATAAGACTAGATCAGATTTCGTCAGAGACGAAGATAAAGCAAAGGTTAACATAGAACTTCGGAACATTGGAGATGCAGGTCCCCTGATTGCACATGGGAATTTAACTGCTTACTGGAAACTTAATTTGAGAATAAATCAGCCTACAAATCTAGAGTGCAACTCCAAACGTAACAGCTGCAGAACTTTGGATATGTAAAACAGTATAATCTTCAAATTTCAATTTTCCATTGAATGGGACAGCTGAATCTAGAAACAAATATAGGGTCTCAAATCAAACAGGTGGATCATCCCAATGCCAAGAATTAAATTTGCTTCATATGGAAGGGAATCAAGACTGCTGTTTTTGAGATTGAGAAAGAAAGTACCTGAGAAGAGAAAAACTTTGCAGCAATGGCAGCGAGGGCAGCATTTAATCCTGCTGAAATCGCCCATCCGTATCCTTTTCCTCTCCCCCTGCCCTCCATAGACCACAATCCTCCGCTTTTCTCGCTTCCTCCGGGTACAAGTTTCTTAGCAAGAGAAACAGTGGCCTGCAAGTGCCAAGCGAGAAAGCTGGTTCTCGAATTTAAGTACCCAACTAAAAGTGAAGCGAAGCCCGAACCAGGCTTCTCTGTGGAGTTCCGTGGCATCCTCCCATTGGCTGCACCGAAGCGTCGGAAAGCCAATCAGGACTGGGCCTACTAAGTGACACCGGCGGACCAATTTAGGTCAAGTTTATGGGTTTTTCTCATGTTTCTTTCGCGAACTTCGCTAAGGCCTATAGTGCAGCTCAGGGCAACCTGGTGCAAAGTTCCTGTATATGTAGGATTCAGAAAGAGCAGATCACAAGGGTTTATAGTACGTAACTTTATCTTGTAATTTTGTAAGAGAGAGTTTCTATGCTTTGAACCCATGACTTCAAGTAGCACTACAACAACTTTATCATTTCGCCAAGGCTCTCCTTTTATCTGCCAAACTTAAATATAAAAGAGCAGCCTCGATGCACGAAGTTAATGCGTATACAGAGTTGGAGAAAGGGTCAACAATAGGTAGCCTTATCTTGAATTTTGTAAGAGGTTATTTACATGCCTAAAACTAGTGACCTCAAGGCCAATCGATAATAACTCTACCATTATGCCAAGGCTCTTCTTATGCCAAACTTAAATATATCATTTAAATATTTTATTTTTAAAATATTTGAGTAACATTTCAAAATATAGTAGAATTAGATATTTGTATAGAAACTTCTAAAGAGATCCTAAAATGGTTCTTAAATGTTGGATGTTGTAATAACCTTCAATATCCAATGAAGAGGTAGAAGGTAAAAAACACCCATAAATAGGAAGCTCTTATATTTGAAGAGCTGTAAACATCTTACAAGTAATAAAACTAGAGTTCTCTCCAAATTCTCTTCAGATATCTTAATTAAGCTTATTTAGTTGATCAAAAGAAGCCAAACTAAATGCCGCACAAGTTTCTATTCTTCTTAGATATCTTACGTAGACTTAGTCAGTTGGTTGGTGTAAAAATGAAAAGCCAAACTAAGTCCTGCATGATAGTATGAGAAGTTTAGCCTCTGCCTAAAAGAGGAACTGACCCAACCAACCAACCAACCAACCCTTAGCCATAACTCACTTCCTGACATAGACTCGCCGTTAAGTTTGAGAGTAGACACAATGTAAGGATGGTGCCCGGGCGACATGGTGTACCAATTTTGATCGATCCGCTACCAATGAAATCAGCCAATGAGAGAAGAGCACACGGATTCTGTGCTTTTTCATAGTGGAACGAGAGCCGTTCGTTTCGCCTCTGAGAACAGCCTAACCACGCAGCATTATAAACGGGGGGGGAGAACCCGTCTTCAATTTCCTCATCTACGGACCCCCTCGAAGTCTTCTGCTGCTCCGTTCCTCGCTCCCTTCTCTACAGGTAAAACCTGGCGCTCGATCTCAGCTAGGGTTGCCGGGTTTCTCTTTCTAGTTTCTAGTTTCTCGATTCTTATCTTGTTCTTGCAATTGCAGTGATCTTTTGAAGAAATGGCCCGTACCAAGCAAACTGCTCGTAAATCCACCGGAGGAAAGGCTCCCAGGAAGCAGCTCGCTACCAAGGTATTTCCCTCTTTCCGTTTCTGGTTTCATGGTACCTTAGTTTCATCGGTTTGTTTTGGTTTCCTTTCTGTTAAGGGACTAGTAAGAACCATTGGCTTACATGTAATGGTTTTTCCAAATCTGGGTTCTTTGTTATTTTTGGGGTTTATTCGAATCTAGCTACCTTATGGTTGATTTTCTTTTTGCTAAGCATGAATTATTATTATTATTATTATTTTTTATATCCATTTGGAGTTATTCCTTGGATGGGCAATTCTTCTGTGTGTTTCGGTCAAGGGAGGTTTAAATTCTCCAACGTGGTTTTATTTCGCTTTGATCAAATTTTCTTATGCATTTTGCATTTGCAAATTGTTCGCCAAAAGGGGGTCCTGCTCAATGATGTTTTAATTTTCATAGTGAAAGTTTGTGTTCTTTATCGTAATAGATATTTGGTTACTGAATCTTCCTTTTGACTTTTGAAGGCTGCAAGAAAGTCTGCACCAACAACTGGTGGAGTCAAGAAGCCTCACCGTTACCGTCCCGGAACAGTTGCTCTTCGGTATGTAATGTTTCATTCTTCTTCGCTCTGGTATCGTGCTGCTGCTTGTTTAAAGCTTCTTTGAGCCAAGTGCTCTATTTTCTCAAACAATTTCCTCGTGAACAGTGAAATCCGAAAATACCAGAAAAGCACTGAGCTTTTGATCCGCAAACTCCCATTCCAGCGTCTTGTTCGTGAAATTGCTCAGGACTTCAAGGTGTGTTTTCCATTTGCGGAGGATAAAAATGTTCTTTATACTTCCATTTTCTATTTTGAAATTTGCCCCCAATGTGGTAGCCACGTACTCATCTTCCCTGTCCTTCCCTGCAGACTGATCTTCGATTCCAGAGCCATGCTGTTCTTGCGCTTCAAGAAGCTGCCGAGGCATATCTTGTGGGTCTCTTCGAAGATACCAACTTGTGTGCCATCCATGCCAAGAGGGTCACCATTATGCCCAAGGATATTCAGCTTGCAAGGCGTATTCGTGGAGAACGTGCTTAGGTCATAGGCTATGCAGTCTGAATTCGTTTCTTTCGTGTGTCGTCCTTCTATATTTTTTTTGGCTAGTCCTGTAAATGTCTGTGCTGCTCTACAAATGATAAGTCTATGGAAAACAAACTGCCCATTGCCGATTTCATTTTAATTGACTTGTTATTTGTCTTTGGATCTGTGGAATTGTTTTTGATTATTTCTATCTTCTGTTTGGCTTGATTTTGGGTTTCTTCTCTTTGATGTGCATGCAATCTGGTTAGAATTTTTGGATGTTGATTGATGCAGTAAGCTTGTAATGGGGGACTGACTTCTTGTGAAGATTGCATTCCTCAATCATGTTTGCTTGTTTGCTTTCAGTGAGGTCTATGTATTTAGGAATTGCAGACCAGGCGTTGGTCTCTGATGCACATCTAAATTAAGGGGAGACATGTTATTGATTGGCTAAAGTGCTCTGTGAATAGCACAGTGAAATTTTACTCTTTACTGAATATGGTAGTTATTTTGGCAGATGGCGAGTCACGATTTTTAGGTGATGTTTGATCTTTCTGGTGTATCTGTGCCACATTTTCTACCGATTGATTGCTCTGTAGTATTAGACTTTCTGCTTGGAAAATATTTGGTGATGATCGGAAGACTAGATTGTTGATCTGTATGCGGGCTGGTGCACATTACTTCCCGCTGGATGCCTCATCGTGTCCATTCTAACTCACTTCCTCGTCACACTCGAGTGCCAGCTTGGTAGGACAATAATCTAAAGTGGGTGAATGCGCATGCCTTCAGATAAGTTAAATCAGATGCCTACCGTGTTGATTTTCTGCGATGGCTCGAATTCACTACTCATAGCTTTAGCCTTCAGATAAGTTAAATCAGATGCCTACGTCTTGATTTTCTGCTATGGCTCGAATTCACTACTCATAGCTTTATCTGAAGTTAATGTTAAGTAGCCACTATTTTCTTTAGTCAAATTCTTGTCAATCTTGGGTGGTAAAATATGACATGACACAATAATATGGCTCAAATTTGACATGAATTTTAGTGGGTTTGGATTGAGTTTTATCGTGTTTGGGTTACTTGAAAATGACATGTAGTTAATTAATCTGACTTGTTGTGTTGACTTGTTTGACATGCTACTTTAATTCATCACTTTGACTGTCTACTAACATAACAAACCTATAAAATGGTTGAAAATATAAGATGGTTCTTGAATAATTGTCTTATATTACTCATATAATATAGGACGATGGTTTCTCAAGAATTGTCTTATATTGTGTAATATAGAGCGGTTGTTCTGTAATCGTTTGATTTGTCATTATTTTGGAATAAATTTGTCTTTATTTTGATATCATATTTTATTATTGATATAAATCATTTGATATCATATTTTATTATTGATATAAATCATATTTACAACTTCAATATTGGTAATTTTAATTTTCAACCCCCATATCTGCCTCCCTCTCCAAAGTTATCTGCTTCTGTATCACCAATACTGTATTTGTATGTACATGATATAACCCATCTACTAACATCATTGAAAATTGATGATCAACCAATTTGCTAATTAAAACACCAACTTCCCACATAATTGAAATTTGAAAGTTTGAAATAAAGAAAGCGCATACATTGAAATAGTATACTTCAATCAAAAGAAAAATAGAACACATCCATTGAAATGAATTAATCTTTGTATTATATTTAAATAAAATGTATATACATGAATGATAATATACATTCATTTACATCATTGAACTACAAATTAAAATTTATAATATGATCTATCTATTTTATTCTAATATCATTTAGATCTAATTGAGAGTAACTTTTGGTTTTCAAATCCATTTGCAAGAAATATATAATAACTTAGTTTAGAAATCAGATATGTAATTTTGGATTTAGTTAGGAAATATATAAATAAAAAATGTAACATTGGTTAGTAAGTCTAAGTGTTACCTTTTTCAATTGTAAGATTGTAATTTCATTGCGAATGAGGGTTCTCATGTATCTAAGAACATAATATCTACATTCTCAATCTAATTTTTGTTTAGGGTACTATAGAACAATGCTACCAAAGACAACAGAAAAGTTTTAAAATATAATTTTTAATAAGTTCAGGTTTAAAATTGTATCAAAGTCTAAAGAGTAGTAATTAGTAAATCATACATTGGCCTTCTTCCAATTGAGTTTTGGTGGGTGGTGAATGCCTTCTTTTTTAGCTCATTTATACCATGCTCTACACACATATAATTAAAAAGCATTAGATTATGAATATTATTATAGTTGCCAGGTGAGTAGTTAGAATAATAAAGACTTGTTTATAATTTTCATTAGGTGTTTTCGAATGTGTACTCTACATGAATAAAAAAAAATTGCATGGCCACCATATACATTCAAAGCTAGTAGCATCTAATGGGACCTATAAAAATAACAATTCAATTGAATTTTCTCTAATCTTAACTAATATAGTATTTATGTATATGAATTGTGAAATTAAAATGGCATAATTAAGCAACATATGTTATAACGTACCTGTTATTGTAGGGAATTAGTAAGGCTTGCCTCTTCACACAACTCATGAGACCAGAAATGATATCTTCACTTTGTTTGTCTGCGGGCAAATAGTCTAATGGAAAGATAAGAGAAGGGTCAAAGAATTTGTAAATGTCATTGACCTCTAGTCTTTGCAAGCTATCATGCAAATACTTACATTTAGAATTTGGGTTAATGTTAAATAATTATTAAGTATTATTAAAAAAACAAGTATTAAGTAATGTTACATTGATTTGTAAGTCTTAACTCTAATTGTAACACCTCGGATTTTTAAGAAATTTATATATATATATATAATAATGGCATTTTAAATAAGAGCATTTGGGATCTCATGAGAAAAGATTTATTTAACATTTTACTAACCTATCTTAAAAACTCCGGGTGTTAATTTTCCTTTCACAAAATGGCATACATGTAATTTAAACATAAATAAATAATCCGCGTATAAATCAACGTCAAATAAATATGCGCCTTTATTTTAAATCAAATAAACGTCCAAAAGACAATAATAATACGCCAGCGCCTATCCATCATAACATCCCATATAAATGTCCAACATATGTCAAAGATCTAAATCACATTTCAATATAAAATATGCAAATTCATAATAAAAATCCAAATGATAATCATGTTTAATGACCACATCAATTGCCTAATACTGTAGAAAAATGGTCTTCAAGAATCTACCATGACTTCTCAACAAATTTCGCTCTTCGTTATCGCCGAGATCTAAGGCATCGCAAAACAAAGAATGCCTCAAAGTTAGTTATCGCCAGGTAGGTACATAAACAATTAATGTAATAAATGCAAGAAATAATGAGCAATAATCGATGAAAAATCTAACATTTACGAAGATAGTGATATCATAATGCCATGTTCAATAAATGAATTTATTCCATATGCTAAAACATGAAATTCACAGAGTTAAAACATGACATGAATCAATAAAATGGAGCATACATCCGTAATAAGGGCAATTCTAAGGTAATGGGTCCCACCACATCGCACGTACATCACGATCGAGTACACATAGTCAACCTCGGTGTCGTCACACCCAGGCATACCATCTATAACCATGCTCATCATACATGCACACATAACAAGAATATGGGTCATCATCTTTCATAGTTGGCAACCCTCCATGCCGGTATCAACCACCGCCGCTGGTCGACACCATAACGGAGACTTAGCGTACGGTCCCTATGGAAAGGCTCGACGGTAGTGTGGACTATCCATGTTACCAAACCCCTACCGAATGCCATCTACATGGTGTTCATTATATCACAAACTCATCACATCATAATCTCTGAAGTGGGTGGTCACTTATCCCTCCTAGCATGACGCAGAAGTGAGCACCCGTCATCAAATATAAAACACTAAATCATAATGTATATGCTTAAAACTCAAGAGCACTTTATAGCTTGCAATCCCCAAGACATGCCTCATCATGGGGTTAGCCTATCAAAGGACCAAATTTAATAAGTCTCTATTCTCATTTCCACGTAAATCCACGCATTTTCTATATATATAATAAGAAATAAGTCTCTAAGTAAAGCATAACAAATTAACATCATACTTGTAAAAGCATTTGAAATAAGTTTATTCAAGAAAAGATTTCAATTTGGAATAACCATCCCGTACGCAATGTAAGCATGAAATCCACTCAGAATAATAATTGCATTTTAAAACACAATCACGCATTTAGATGCCATGTTTAAACACATGGTTTAAAAAATTAAGGCAAAACATTAGTTGTCGTCACCTACCTCGCCAGTAGACCACTACTTAATAACTCCCTTTAACCGGTATATTCAAGTACACCGTACATGTCACATCACTATTTAAAAATTTTCTAAATAAAAAGTGGTCATTTATAAGTTTTCAAGTTAAAACTAGGTCCGTCGTCAATACGGACAACGCATCTTTCGGATCGTGATTTTGACTCTAGCTCCCAAAAATCAATTTTAGTGAAAATACTTCATAAATTAATATTTATTAATTTATAGTAGTGTTTTAAGGTGCACTGGTTTACACCATGGCCTTGCTTTACACCGGGTTACACCGGCGACCTGTACACCGGGTTACACCGGCTGCCCGGCTATTAACCGGTTACACCAAGAGTTGGCGACACCTATTACCGGCGATGCGAATCCTGGGCGCTACCGAGAAGACGACCGACTTCCGATCATCACCTGACCCTACAGTGTCCAAATCACTTGATTTTTTGAACCATTTTGTTCCAAATTTTGTCTAGTTTCCATTTCTATCATCCTTTTGCATTGATTTCTCCAAAAACCATGTTTTTAAACTAGTTTTTCCCAAGTTCCAAAAAACATTCCTAGGTATTGGTTTTTGGATTTTCTAGAGAAATTCACCGTTGGATCACTCCCAAATTTAAAGGGTTTGCTCTTGGGTCTCAGGCACTAGTTGGAATGAGTTTCCAAACGGACAACGTTTGGTTCGTGAAATCACGCTCCAACAAGAGCGTGCACAAAGTTCCCTAAAAAATCGATTTTTTCCTAATTTTTAAACGTTTTCCTAATTGTTTTTTCTATTTAATAAATACGAAAAACATAGGTTTTGAGGCTTACCTTGCACTGGCGGGAGTTGCTCGTGTTGCCTGGCTCCACTCACGGAAAAATCTAAGTTTTTGCAGCTAGGGTTTTGCGTAGCATTCAGTGGAAAACGCTCAAAGTGGAGCGTTTTGGCTCTGTAGGAGCATAGATATAGGGTTTGCAGGTCTTGGCGAAGAGAAACTCTTCCCCACACGTCTCTTCCCACGTCTCACCCGCGATTTCGCCGGATTGGTAGAGACGATGTGCAGACAAAGGCGTCGTTATCAATTTGGACCCATGTGTAACACGTTGCTGTCAAAAGACCAATTTGCCCTTACAACTTTGACGGCTCATAACTCCCTCGTTTGAGCTCCGTTTTTCGCGTTCTTGGTGGCGTTGGATTCGTATCGACGAGCACTTTCTAATTATTATTTTTTCAAGAAAAAATTTCATCCATAAATTTTTATTTTAATTTATTTAATAATTTTCAATTTTATCTTAAAAATTAAGGATATTACACTAATAGAGCAAAGCAGTTACACAACGTACCTTATATAGACTACGATGTGCATGTACTCCAATTGATCCAAATTATATATGGCTAAGAGGTCTTCCTTGAAGAGTGGAACGTCAATCATATTGTTTGAAAGCACACTTGCTTCTATCCTTACAAGATTCATTGTGTTGGCTTCATTGGCCAGTCTGTACATTACCCTTAGGAATGGAGGTGTGTTAGGTGGAACCTCCACCTGATCCCTACACTGTAGATGTAATCATGTAACATTTTAGAAATTAGTAATGAATATATACAACATATATTGGTATACTAGCATATATAAAAGAAGAGACATAGTGAGGTTAATGTCAAATAATTATTAAGTGTTATTAAAAAAACAAGTATTAAGTTATGTTACATTGATTCATAAGTCTTAACTCTAATCGAGCAGAGCAGTTACACGACGTATCCTATATAGACTACGATGTGCATGTACTCTAATTGATCTAAATTACATATGGCTAAGAGGTCTTCCTTGAAAAGTAGAACCTCAACCACATTGTTTGAAAGCACACCTACCTCTATCCTTATAGGATTCATTGTGTTGGTTTCATTGGCTAGTTTGTACATTACCCTTAGGAATGAAGGTGTGTTAGGTGGAATCTCCACCTGATCCTTATACTATAGATGTAATAATGTAACATTTTAAAAATTAGTAATGAATATATACAATATAAACTGGTTTACTAGCATATATAAAAGAAGAGACACAATGAGGTAAAATTAGAATATTTTATAATATAATATTGTCACGACTGACTTGTGAGTAGTGAGCATCGAACAAATGCTTTGGACTTGTTAGTTGTTGCATTGTTCAAGTTCACATATAACATGATACAACTATGCAAATATATAGAACTAATACTACCTTGGAAGGTTGGGATGTAACTACACTTGCCACTATGCCATAATTTGTCGACAGCGAGGTTTGCTTCAATTGCCTATTGTGTTGCTTTTGGTGATTCAATATGTTGTAGACAATATTAATCAATTAACAATTTAGGACGACTTAAAAAAAGGTAGGAGAAAATGAAGTCATGACTACAGTTAGTATATGTGTACATTGGAATTGGATATCATTGGTTTTGTGTTTCTCTAGCTAACACACATGATATCTAATTGCATCCCCAACAGTTTCAACATCATCCCCTTTGACTGGAAATGGAAGGGGAGCATTTGGTTGAATGATAGCAGTGATGCACACGCGCTTAGTGTGTGTATGTATCAACTTACCATGCAAGGTGGCGGAAGTCATTGGCCGAACCTCGTACAGTGTTGCCATAGCAACATGGTTCTCAGATGTATATAGCTGTAACATGCACTGACCCACCTGCATTTGAGAAATGACATATATATTAGTGATGTAATGTAAACTAAAAAGGTTAGTAAATAAGTAATATTGTAAAACTAAACATGTCAATATACATACCTCATTGATTGGGACATCATATTCAAGTACTTGTTCTGCCATCTCTTCACCTGATGGAGGATTAGGAGTGTAGCTATTGTCAAATAGGGGTGGTTGAACTTGAGGTTACGCTCTAGCTTGAGGGCCAATATCCTCATATGAGGTTCTTCTACCACCCAGAGTTCCTTTAACAGTTGATCTTTGATCTTACTATATATCTCCACAATTGTTTATTTTTTCCATTCTTTGAATTCTTGTAGTGTAGGAGTCTTTTGTTTGGGGAAAAACTTGGAAGAAAGAATACCTTGACCTTGGCCCCTTACCCGGCCAGGATGCTCATCCTTGTTGCCCATTGCCCTATATAGGATGTCCCCCTTTGCAGCAGTGTTACTAAGAGTCCCTGTAGTTGACTTGCACTCTCTTGGGCAACTCTTCTTGCACACGTAAAGATCATAACATGATCAAATCACTATTATATATGTAACATTTATATAATGTACTATGCAAGGGTATAAAAGTATTTAACTAGGTAGTATGCAGATAAAGTGAAAGTATAAAACTTAAAGTCTTAAACTACTTCCAATTCTTGAAGCAATTGCTGCAGTTGTCTCGTTAGCAAAGGTGTGGGAGTTACGCCCTTTCGAATGTGCCATTTTTTTTATTTTTATAGAATAGTACAGTTGATGGGCTCCGTTGTCCCAGCCATCTTTTGTTGTAATAAGAGACACTAAGTCAGAGTAATAAATAAAAATCTACTATGATTAGACAAATGGAATGTCACATGATATACTTACTATATTTACCTCTAATCGTGTATAGCCAACCTTTGAAAGGTGGTGCGGCATATGGTTCTGTGCACGCGCTTTCTGTCCTTTTATACGCTTTGCCTAGACATCAAAGTAATGTGATCAAAATACAATTAATTATAATAATTACAAGAATCAAAATTTAGCTTGGCTAGTTCAAGTTATGATTACCTCAAAATTAGGAGATAGCCTATATTGTACAAATTGATTCCATGCTTCCTGGTCAATGAAGCAGGAATATAACTCAGAGACCATGTTAAGTGTAGAAAGATCATGGGAATTTAAAAGTATGTACTTCCTTGCAAGCTCACTCTTCCATTTCCTCCATGCTTCACCAGCTCTTAGCAATGCTTACTTCTTGCACTCATCAGATATGTCAAAAGCAGACTACAAAACAAAAGAAGAAGCATGTTAAGTTAAGGTGACTAACTTACTAGTGAGTATTGTAGCAACTTTGTGTATCGTAATTCATATGGAAACAAAAAAAAAAATATAAATATAAAGGACATATTATGTTATATGCCGATGAATTTACATACCTTGACTATTTCCTATATTGAATCTTTGACTTGTGGCGATACAAGTCTCCAATCACCCACTGATACTGACACAAGTCTTCTAATAGTGCAACATATGAAACTAGCATAGGCATGTGCAGTAACACCAATTGATTGGCCTCTACTGTTAAATTGTACCGTTTCTTTTATTCCAACTGAGGTTCTCTTATTTATATGATCCATTTGTGTTGTCCCCTCCCCCTGACTTTTCTCTTGACATTGATCAGTGGTGTTACTGATGGACATGTGCTTGATAGCCTTGATTGTTCTGCTTCTGTGTTGTAATTGTTCTACTTGTACCTCTTCTACTTGCTCAATGTTTGCTTTACAAATAAAAATGAAAATGACTATAGTTAGACAAGAAAAGTGGAAAGTGTTTTTACAGTTTGATCTTAGAGTCATAGAGAAGGATTTACAATCTCAATTTATGAACAAAATTGATAGTCAATTCCTCGGCTGATTAGGGTTGCTAACTTGCTAGGGAAGTAGCCTAGTAGGGTCGGATCAGTCTTGGATAGATGACTGATGCATTTGCCTTAGTCTTAGCCTTTGTTTTAGCAACTGTGTTGAAAACAGGCAGCCCTAAGTGTTCAGTTCCACCTTTCTTTGGTGTCACCCCACCAACCTGTTTTAATCATAAACAAAAGAACAAGATCTCATGCTAAACTAAACCAAAGTTCTTGCATGTATCAAACAATGCAAAACATTTAATTAGAAGCAAATATTGATCGGATTACAAGGAAATCACCTCAGAGTGAAGAACATGTATTGTTGATTGCCATATTAAAAATTGATTCACTTGGAGAATGGGTGAAAACAAGAGCCTGCATTCTCCTCTCGATACATGTCCAAGGGACCTAGTATTGGCCTATTTATCTCATATCATACTTTATGAAGTCTACACCTTGCAAAATGTAAAACACAAAAAAAAATAAAAAATAAAAAATGTAGTTACCTAATCAGTGTTGGATGATATAGAACTTCAAATAGACGGCGGCCAACTATCCTTTATTCTCACATTCTTTTGTTTTGGAGGTAACTGGAGTTTGGATAACTTATCCTCTCTATTCTCAGCCAGAGAAGCAAATGAAAGAGTGAAGAAAGGAACAATTAGGGGTTACTCTTGCAATTGCCTGACCAGCAACAAGACACCATATGAATGCTTATTAAGGACAACAAGAATCCCTTCTGACTTATCCTGAGGAAGCTGGTCCCTTCTCTTCAATCAGAATTCTACTGAAATCTTTCTGGTCTATGAATGTAGATATGTCCTAGCCTAGCTGGTTTAACACACATTAGCATGTTCGGCCATCTTACAGCAGGAAATAACTTGGTTAAGATTATCCAACTGCAGCTCCAAACTAGTTAGCCTTATAGTCCCCAAACAAGAGCTGTTTGTATACGGCTTTGCCATGCTTCTCCGCTAGCCTCGGCAAGGGTCCGAACCTGGTGTGGGGTCGTGGGCTTACGAATATCGGGACTGAAACTCACAATTTGTTGCTGTTGGCAATGGCCCTGGATGTGTTCGGCGCTCTTGTACCTTCCATTGCTTAATATCTGTAAGATCCACAGTACATGTTTTCATGCAGATTGAATGCCATTTGGATGCCCATAAATCTGTGGTTTAAGTAATCCATGGATGCCAATTTGCATTTTTCAATAGTCTACTATACAGCTTTGACAGTAACAAAGAAATTCCTTCTTTTGGAGAACGCTTGTTGTTCCAGATACACATTGTTCTCTCCAAGAACAAATATTTCATTTATGTTTTAGTTCTAGATTAGTTTTGGCATCTTATGCTCGTCTACAAGTACTTGCACTTCCCATAATCATAACATACTAGTATCCAAATTTGTCAACATTTTAGATTTCCCTGGGTAATTGACACACCTTACCCTGATGTACAAGATCATCATAGGCATGTAGATATAATGTACATCCATCGTATATTTCTCATACATCACTTACTATAATCAGTTATAATCTCACCATGGATATTGAATTTCTTCCCTGCTAGTTGTAGGCCGAGAACTTTTGGATAAATTTGTCTAAACATAGGTAAGATAGCTTCAAAACCTTGGGTTGTTTGTTCTAGACATTGTCTATGGCTTTAAGATTGCAACTAGCAGTGAAAAGGGAGACCACCATCCATGGATTGTTACTTCTGAACCGTACAACCGATCCTTAATTAGATCAATATTCTTTCTACAGTTTTGACCGCATTGCCAAAATGAAAGATTGAGAATGCACAATTACAGTTAGAGTAGTCTGATGAAGTACTCACCTCCACAACAACATTCACATCATCACAAGTAATCATGCTAATTACAAACTTCAAACGCATTATGTATATAACTTACAGCAAGTGGCTCACCCTAGAGTTTGCCTGCTAGTATCCTTTAATGAGGAAAATGGTGCTCAGGTACTCGAATAACAAGACACTTGCCTTGCTAATGTTTGGTCAAGAACGTTCATGAGTAATCTCAGATATATTTAAAGGATGATGTGATTCAACATTTCAAACGATTAAACTCCTATCTCTTAGAATTTCTTTAATGGAATCATTTTGCTTTCAAAAAAAAGAAGAAAGGGAAATCATCATCATCATCATCAAGACTTTATCCTGATTAGGGTTCGGTCATATGAATCTTGTTTCTCTATTTCTCTTTGTTAAGTGTCTAACTGGTGCCCTTTTTAGTCTATGTTGGGCAGGTCTAAATCATCTAAATCCAATTTCCCTCATCTTGTTACCTATTGGTGCTACTCCTAAGTTTCCTCTAATGTTTTCCTTTCAAGAAAAGAAAAAAACAAAATCTGAGGAAGCTCAATAGGAAGCTGTTCACTGACAACTCAGTGCCTCACTTTGTAATTCTTCACTTGACATTTGAGTCAATTAGGCGTAGAGTGGTAGAAGCATCTAACTGATGCACGAGTCAACAACCAGTATTCATCATTGAGCAAAATACGCTGTGGATCATGCAGTAGCAGTACTGAATAACTGTAAGAAGCCTTCAAACAGGAGCGGTCTAGATCCACATTTGAGAGTGTAGCTGTAGGATGGCAAATACTCAACAATGTAGACCATGTTATATATTTCTGCAACTATGAGAAGGTGTGATGAGACTCTATTTCTTTTCCTTGTTTCTTTGTTTCGACCAAATGAGCGAAACTTAAACAACATATGAAAATCAAAAGTGTATGAATGGAGGCATCAAACTTGGATTGAAAAATCTATGATCATTATAGAAAAAACAAAAAACAAAAAACAAAAAACTCAAATAGATGCAGACCAAAAACTAAAAAGCACTCCCATCATAAATCAACGAACAAACAAACGCCATCAAATCAAACCACATAAAACAGAAAAAAAACAAACGACATCGTTAGAACTGTCCCATACCATTTTGGTACCATATTCAATGGCTTGTTCAGTGTGAAATGTGCCATTTTTTCTTGTGATTCCTTGGCAAATAACTCTAGTATTCTTATCGACGAAAACAGTTGGTGGAGGAGTAGGAGCAGGAGCGTAACGGCAAATCTGAGAAGAGAAAGAAAGAGGATTTGGGTTTTGACTTTTGATTGTAGAGCTTTGAGCCAGCCTTTGACTTTGAGGCCAAAGAAGAGACAAGAGAGAACTTTCGTGCCCTGGGCCCTCAGCCCTGGCGAGTGGCGAGCCATGGGATTGGGGGGCGCACCGGTTTTTTGTGGGATTCACCGCATTTGCGAGTCTCCCTTGGTAGTGGCACTTGGCACTGGCAGTGGTTGGACCCAGTAACAAATAGGTCCGTTCCGGTTTTGGTTTACAAGCCATGCTTGTAAGTTGTAACTAGAATATGTTATATGTTAACTCTAGATTCTGAAGAAGATTACCCCCACCATTTTCTTACAACTGATATTTTCTCCAACTTTTTAGTTCTTAACTTCTTATGCAATCTTCAACCCTCTCTTCTTCAGTTCTTTTTCACACACACACACACACACACACACACACACACACACACACACACACACACATTAATGATGAGATGTCTTGATTCACAACACAAGGAAAGGACAGTGGACACAAAGTGAAGGGGCGATCAAGAATTCAAGATGATGGAGCTAAGTATAGACTCATCAAACAAAGGAGGACTATAGGTTAATAATGCATTAGTCTATAATGTACGCTCTAACTGGCGACTATCAATTAATAACAAGACAGTATGAAGATAGATGATAGATGGTAAACTGTGAGCATTAAGCAATTATCCAGCAAAGTGTCCATGCAAGATAAATAAGATAAAGGTGATCATCATCTTGACTGGAAGAAAAGTATTGTTTATTGACATTTGAACTACTACCATGCTCTTCTGATCTTAGTTCTGTCATTCATCATAAATAACACATACTAGCACATCAAACCATCAAGGAGACTTTAAGCTCTTTCGTTTGAGTAAGAATTCACTTGCTAAAACAACCAACTTCCTTCTCCAGAATAAAAAGATTCTGCATTATATAATCGTCTTAATTGAGAAAGTGAGAAACACTGGATGCAGATGGATATCTCAATATACTAAGTATAGACTAAAAAAAGAGTTATGTAATTAACTCGTCTTAATTTCCTTAAGGATGAGCTAACTTAAAAAGACAGAGCATATATGTAATTAACTTATCTCAATTGACTAATTGAGTATCAGCTTAAAAACTAAACAAAGTTATGTAACTCATACAGTCATACTGTCAGTGTCGTACTCAATTCAATAATTGTTGAGGTTGAGGATGATTAAAGTAAGTGTTATGTATTTAACTTATCTGATCTCAGTTGAGGATTAGCTTAAAAAACCAAAGTTATGTAACTCATACTCAATTCAAAAGTTGTTGAGGATAAGTAAAGAAAGAGTTATGTAATTAACTCATTAGGTAAGAATGAGTGAATGAGAATAAAAACAGTTATGTAATTAACTCAGTAGCTTGAAAATGAGTATAGAAAGAGAGAGTTATGCAATTATCTGATCTCATTAGTGGATAATTACTAATGAGTATACTCAGTATAGGAAGGGTTTGAAGGGAATAGTTATTAGTTATGTAATTAAGTCATTAGGTATTTAGGTGAGGTGAGAATGAGAACAGAGAATAGGAGTTATGTGTTGAATTAACACAAATGTTGAATGATATTACTAATGGAGTTACTAAACTTTGCTCTACATGAATGATGGATCAATGGATCATTGATGAATGAGTTATTCCCAATCTATTATCATCAATTAGGAGTTAAAAATGAGAAACAAATATTGAGTTATATGAGTTGGATTATGATATTCATGAATTTGATGAAAAAGAGATATATTAAATCAATTGGTGTTTGGTGATGACATGTGAAATTAACATAAGAAAATCATTAGCATTTATAATTTTATATAATATATGGCAGTTAGTTAGTGAGTCACTTGTACTTGTACAAGTTACAAAAATATGTTAACTAATTTTCTACTAAGTGTAACTTGTAAGTTTGTAACTGACAATGTGTAGCTAATCTTAAAATGGTTGATAAGAAAATTAGAGACAGTGTGTAGGTGTAGCTAAGCCTTAGGTTATAACAATATAACATATAGTTATAGCAATTAGCAAACAACCAGCCTGAGCCAGGGCAGTCGCACCGTAGGGGCTTTAGTTTAGCATAAGACTTCAAATTCAATTGGATAATTGGATTTGGGTGCTTACTTACATACAAAAAGACAAAACAATTGCCTTAGACTAGATTGACTTAGTAGACATAGATAATTTTTAATTAGTTAAACCTTTATGTTTTTAGTTTTCATTTTGTTTTCCCACCACTACAAGGGGGCCCCACACATCGGATCTAACATGAATGACTCAAAATATTTGACAATGATTGAAGTATAAATTTCATTAACTTCAGTTGCCACTTGCTAGTTTGGAATTGGAGGAAAGTAGGCAATCAGTTCTTGTTAGGCAAGCCAGCGCCTAGGCTAAGCCGTTTACCGGCAGGCACAGGCAGACTCGTCACTGGAAATCTGGCACATCACAGTCACGACTCACACTCACAGATTGGTAAAGTAAAAAACCATATGTGTAAATAAAGGAAGGTTATATGAGAACCGTCTATTTTTCAAAATATATAGGACGGTTAATTTGTAACCGTCCTCTATGTTTATGTAAAATAGGACGATTATTCTATAACTGTCCTATATCAGTATATTGGATAAATATAGGATGGTTATGTGTTAATCGTCTATCCTATTTGGTTTTCCTATTATAGGACTATCACGTCCTAACTGTCCTATATTTTTATTGAAATAGGACAATTATTCATTAACTGTCCTGTAATATCAAGTTATCGATTGTTATTAACGGTCTTTTAATTTTTGTTATATTATAAGACTGTTGTTATCGAATCGTCTTATATAGATAGCATCAATCAAATATATACAGAACAGAATCACCTGAGCCCATTCCAAACTCCCAAGTCCCAACCCAACCCAACCCAAGTTGCTTTTACAATTTACAAATTTACATTTGTTTTATATTTTCCTTTCCAGATATCTTCTTCAAGTTCAATCCTTCTAACACGATGAGCAGCAGCACCCCTATTACAGCACCACAGGTATGTCATTATGTGTTTGTTTTTGTTATTTCTTTATGAAATTATGATTTTGACTCTTTTCATTCCTCACTCTCACTCTCACTCCCTTCCCTTATTAGTATTTGATTGTTGGTTGGTGTAGTGTTATCTGTTGTGTTTACTATCAGTGTGAACTAATTTTTTTTTTGTCATTTTCATTTTGCAATATAGGCACAAGTTGGGAGCACTGATGCTTCTGATAACTTGAATATGCTGCACCACAATAACAACGGTGATGAGCTTGCTGATTTGGAGAACATGGAGTTAGTTTCAAAATCCAGTAGAGGTAAAAAGCACAAGAAACTAATGTCTCCAGTTTGGAATTTTTTTGAACACCTTCCTCTATCAAAAGATGGAAGACAAAGGTGTAAATGCAAGAAGTGCTCTGCAATATATATTTGCGATAGCAAATTTGGTACTAGTAACTTAAAACGTCATATAAAGACTTGTCAACGGAGCTCTTCTCGTGATATAGGTCAGTTGCTTTTATCTCAAAGTCATGGGAGTATGTCACTAAGTGCAACTTCAGATAATAAGTTTGATCTTGAAGTTTATCGTGAGTTAGTAGCAACTGCAGTTGTTTTGCATGATTTGCCTTTCCAATTTGTTGAGTATGATGGAATTAGAAATCTAATGAAATATTTGTGTCCAGATTTGCACTTGATTAGTAGAAATATAGTAAAAGCAGATGTTTTGAGAATGTATAAAAGAGAAAAAGGAAAGATAAAAGAGATGTTAGAGTTGGCACCTTGCAGGATAAGTTTGACATCTGATTTGTGGACTTCTTGTATTACTTATAGTTATATAAGTCTCACAGCACATTTTCTAGATAGTCAGTGGGTCTTACAAAAGAGGATATTAAATTTCTGTTTCCTACCACCTTCACATAATGGAATATCATTAGCAGAAAAGGTATACTCATTATTGGTATAATGGGTGATTGAGAAAAAGACTTTTTCAATCACTTTAGACAATGCTTCTGCTAATGATTCTTCTATTGAAATGTTAAGGCATCAATTAAACATCAGAAACACTCTTGTTTGTGGTGGAGAGTTCCTTCATCTACGTTGTTGTTGTCATGTTTTGAATTTAATTATGCAAGATGGTTTGAAAGAAATTGATAATGCTATTCAAAAAATTAGAGAGAGTATCAAGTATGTCAAAGCATCACAAATTAGAAAACAATTTTTTTTAGAGTGTGTGAATCACATGTCAATTGAGACAAAAAAGGACTTAAGACAAGATTGTCCTAGAAGATGGAATTCAACCTATTTGATGCTCGAAAGTGCTCTCTGTTACCAACGTGCATTTTGTCATTTAGAACTAAGTGATTCAAATTATAAGCACTGTCATTCTTTCAATGAATGGGAAAAGGCTACAAAAATTTCAAAGTTTTTGGCAGTTTTTTATGATGCTGCCTGCATGTTCTTTGGATCCAAGTATCCCACTGCAAATTTTTACTTTCGTGCAGCATTTGTAATTTATTTGACTTTAATACAATACATGAGAAGTGATGATGACTATATGAAGCATATGTCCACCCAAATGTTTGCCAAGTTTTCAAAGTATTGGTCTGAATTCAACACCATTTTGGCAATTGCATGTGTGTTGGATCCTCGGTATAAGCTCTCCTTTGTGGAATTCTCGTACAAGAAATTGTTTGGCAGTGGCTGCTTGGAGTTTGCTCAAGTTTGGGAAAAGTTATTCTCTCTCTTCAATGAATATATGGTTAAGATTTATCCTATTCCTTCCTCCTCCTCAATGTCCTCATCTTCCCCAGTGGCTAGAGGTGTTTATGATAGACAGAACATGTCATATAGTCAAGAGGTTTTAGATGTCATGAAGGTAATTTTATTTATAATTGTATCTTTCATTATATGTCGCTTACTACTTAGCATATTAAAATTCACTATGAATTGTCATATAGTACGTTGAATAATATAATTGTATTTGCATTAGGAATTTGATTCATTTGAAAGTGAAGGAGGTACTTTGGCTATGCAAAAATCACAATTGGAGTTTTATTTAGATGAACCAAGATTGCAAGAGTCAAAGCTAGACATTCTTGCATTCTTGAAAGACAATCAATACAGGTTGTTAATTGTTTGACTAATAATCTCATGTAAACACTATTTTCTGTAATATTATTCACATTTATATTTGATTCAAATGTTGATTTTAGGTATCCTGAACTTGCTGCCATGGCTCGTGATGTCTTGAGCATTCCCATATCTACAATTACATCAGAGTCTGCTTTTAGTGTTGGTGGTCGGGTTCTTGACCAATATAGATCTACTTTAAAGCCAGATATCATGCAAGCATTGATTTATGTAAGAGATTGGCTATATGGATTGAAAGGTAATAGTTTATGATTCTATATTTACATTATATTTTATATGAGCTTAGTAATGACTAATGCGTATTTATTTTATATGATTGTAGACTCTACCATTACAATTGCCATGGATGAGCTTACCGAGGACATTGTAAGCATAAGTAGCAGTGTAGGAAAAGGATCACCTCAACCAACTGAAGACTTTGGATCAATTCATTTTGACTAATTTGTATAATTTTCATAACTTATTTTAATTTGCTGTGTTTAATACATTGATGGAAGTAGATTTCCCTCATGAGCTACTTAATCCCTATTTATTTACTACTATTGTGGTTATTTGATTCATTTAAGTCTCTTTTACTTTACATATCATGTGATGTGAGTGGTGTAAAGAACTGTGTTGCTTCTAAATAAAATAATAAAATATTACTGAAACTTTATTGGTAATTTGGTATAGTTCAATTTTCACCAATACTAGTTAGTAATGCTTTTCTGTGTTTGTCTATGTACTTGTCGTGTGGATCAGTGGATGGAGCAATGACAATGAGCATGAAAGGAGTTGGAGAAATGAATTCCATCCTAACAATTTATGTGGGGGTTGGGTTGAAAGTTTAGTTGTTCATAACTGAAACCCATTCCATCTGGCCTTCTTCTATTCTTTTCATTCATTGAAAAGTGTATTGTTGGGTCATTTATCCTTACTCCTCGTCCTCAACAACACAACAATTCCATTCATTGATCGTGCTAGCCTCTTTTGCTGGCTGAGGCTCTTCACACGCCCTACACAAGAAGGCATGAATATGAAGTTCTTGTTCTTTCAAGGACGACATCTTACAACTTACTCAAGTCAAGCATTTAGATTGAATTTATTATTTAAGTGTAATGTGCTACTGTGCTGATTCTGCTAAACTCAAGCACTGAAGTTTGAAACAAGTAGCTGCAATTTCTGAATTCTGATTTTTTGCTCCAGAACCTCATTGTCATTGCTTTAGGTGATCAAAGATTCAGTTCAGTTATAATCAGAAGATTAGTCACAAATTTATAATATATATAGGATGGTTAAAAAATAACCATCCTATAAAACAGGTAACATATCATAACTGTCCTATATGTTATGGTTTACACTTTATAGGACAGTTATGACATAATCGTCATATGTGTTATGGGATAACCGTCTTATATGTTATGATTTTATAGGAAGGTTGTACAATAACCGTCCTATGTTTTGTGGTTGTGTTCGCTCAATGGCTCCATCCACTTGGGAGCAGTTTTTTTACCAAGTCGTAATAGGAAAATCGAGTCGTTTTATGTCATATCATGTCGTGTATCAAACATGACTCAGTCAATAATCGTGTTACATAGGTTGTGTCGTGTCATTTTTTTAAGAACCGGGTCGTGTACGAGTCATAGGTTTTTGACACGACTATTAATCATGTTGTTTTCGTGTCGACCCATAACTCTAATCGGGTCGTGTTCATGTTGCCACAAACACGACTCGCCAACCCGAATTGTCACCCCTAACTTGGAGTGCTACTTTTTGTACTTGTAATCTCATTTGCCTACACTGTTCATTTTGTGGTGGTCGGGATAGTTATAATTTGACACATGGCTGTCAATGTGTGACATTTATATTTAACTATTTCTGGAATACATCCATAATATAACTGCCTAACATAATCATATTATCACAAGCAAAACTATAGCATAATATAGTAATAAGTGTCAAAAGAATACTATAAACATCCTTATATCACTTGATAACCTGATAATAACCTGAGATATATGTATATGTATATGTATATTCAGATCACTAGTGTTATAGTAATAAGTGTCAAAAGAATACTATTAAGCATCCTTATATCACTTGACAATTTGATATGTATGTATGTATGTATGTATGTATGTATGTATATATGTATGTTTAGATTACTAGTGTATCTTCTCTCTTGTACAAGCTTTTGAATCATAATACTTACATTACATACTGGATAAATGAAATGAAATCAACACCTTATGATTGAAAGAAGAAGTGCTTGAGTTATAAGTTTCAGCTGCAAATCTAAACCTAAACTTTTGTCAACTGCAAAAAGACCACCTCTGGGTATAAAGCAGGAGTTCATAAAACAGTTATGCTTCTCAACAAGCATGTTTCCTAGGCCATTCCTTTGTATCTCAGTAGTGTTGGCATGAGTTCCCACTGCTTGGCTTTGCCTGGTCAAGCTTCTCTTGAAGATGGCAATCCGAGAAGCTAAATGCACCAAATCCTATGAACTCGAGGGTAATCATGCTTCAAGGAAATGCTTGAAGTGCAGAGATTCAACTGCTCTTTGGTCCAAACTTGTACCTTGAAAGGCAATGGGCTTAGTTTTCTTTCAGATCATCCAAATCATCTTCTCTGTTCAGTTTTGGCATATATTCATGGTTGGAAGTTGCAAAAATGAGTGTCCACAAATAGGGCTCAGTATGTGTCTCCAAATCTACATGATCAACTTTCTTCCCTATTATTTATAATAAATTTAATTTGCGACTGTAGCTTTACATGTTAAAATCCATCATTGAACCATCATATAATGTGGCAGATCTGATGCATAGTTCCTGTAGTCTCCTTCAAAATACCCATCTTTGAAAGCTTCACCAATTCATCAACCGTGCTCAGAAAAAGAGAAGACACTGTATAAAGAGAAACTACCTCTGCAGGAACAAGGAAAAAAGATAGTCTTCCAATTCAAGTAATATGAAAAGAATAGCCTTCTACTTCAAGTAATATCTAATGACACTCACAGAGGAAATAGGATTGTGGAAAACATAACATAACATCTAATGATAGTCGTACATGTAAATAGTCGTGGAAGGCATAAAACTCAGTCATACAACTATTTGGAACCCAAAGCCAGTTCACCGCCAATTGTAGTTGCACTGTCCCCTAAAATTTATCTCTTTTAAGGCATTTACTTAGCTGAATCTGAGCTTTTTGGTGCATACAAGTATTTTTGTTGTAATGTTGATACATAAGCAATGGAATGCATATACTAGTGTCTCTGTTCCCTGATAAAACGATCTTATCCTATCCTTGAAGTTCTTGAAGAATAAACATTTTCAGAAGTAATTAGTCATACAAGCTATTTGAAGGGAATCATGCTATAGAGAGCTTTGACACTAGCTACAGTAAAACTCAGAACCGCGATCTATTTCTCTCAAAATAGGTAATGCCAAAGCCTAATAGAGAGATTCGGGTTGGGATAAAGCAAATGCCTCCATATACAAGAACTCTAAGGAGCATCTTACTTATGCCTTATATTCTTGAGTTCTTGAAGAATTTGTAGAAATGAGTAAAAGACATCCTGTTAATTCAAGTTGCACCAATTACATGCCCAACTCCAACCAACCCAATAAAATAAAGAGATAATCTACACTGCAAAGAGACAAATATCTCTGCCAGGAAAAGGGAAAAAGAATAGTATGCCAATCCAAGTGATTTCTAATGCTGGAATCTTAGGATTGACCCAAACTCATTAAATAATTAAAAAGAATACCAACATTAGCAAGAAAACCAAGTACCAACTTGTCAAAGGTTACAGTGGAAGGGTCAGCGAATTAAAGGAGGCACTGAAGCCAAGCAAACAAATTTACTAGCCATGTACAATAATGAGGCAATATATCTGGGTAAAATTAAAATTATTTTTTCTGTCACCACGAAGTAGATACACCAAGACTCAAAGAATAAGAAAATCAGCTTAATAGCTATATAGCAATTATCAAGATTTCCTTCTCATGTCACCTTAGGTTGAACCAATAACTTTTGGCACAATGATATTGGTATTAAGTTTTTAATTTTCAAGAGATGTTATAAGAATTGAAGATCATCAAGAAAACCAATTGTATAGCACTTCAAAGGGGCAGCCTTGGTGCGTGAAACTCCACATATGCAGGGTCGAGGGAAGGGGTAGACCACAAGGGTCAATAGTAGTGTAATGACCCCGATTTTTATAGTACTTTTTAAATGCAAAAGATGATTATGATGCGAGATCGATCTTTATCAAAAGCATTTTGAAAATAAAATGACAGTGGAAAAATATTATTGTTTTAAGACTCATTTTGAAAAACCCCGTGTTATTTTTTTCTTTTCTTAAAAGGATTATTAGTGAAACAAGTATTACATTCCTACCAAAAATTTGGCAGAATCTCCTTTGTTTTTTGAACATTAGACATTTAACGCATGTCATTGTGAAGTACTTAATAAACATTTATTTGATAATTTTAATAAATAAACAAAAACTTAATATCCTCAAATTGCAAAACTTGCCAATCACAGTCCAAGTTATGAAAATAAATAGTTTAAGTTAAATACATTACATTCCCACGCAAGTAGCTACTAATTCTAATATAACTACATCAAACCTCTTACGTTCTACTTGTTTAATGAAAAGGCTTAAGCAATATTATACTTCTGCTTGTCTTGCTTGCAAGGATCTGTAAGGAAAATAGTAGGTTGAGTATTCAAACATACTTAGTTGGAAATCTAAGCACCATAAAACTCAAAATCACAATATAGAGCATACATGGTAGTTTAAAAACAAGTTTTTCATGTAATAGAAAGCATACAACAATCCTACCTCATGCAATGCATCATCCACATTCAGATATATATATATATATTTACATATCTACATGCATCTATATCCAAACCAAAGAATCGTCAAATCCACCCATAACATAATAAATTCAAATGCTTAAAGTAATAACGGATCAAATCTCATGTCAACAATCCTCATTTCTTCTGCAAACATCATGCAGATAGGCACTTGGCCATATATTAGCCAATTTGGTCACAAGTACTTGTTTAAAGACCACAATCTCACCCCTATGTGGGGTCAGAAAATAAAAATAGCATGGACTATTATACTCACGACCAAATCACTGAATTGTCTCTCCTGTATCTAAAGAATAGCTACTGCAGCTTTCACGGCAACTACGGATATGTCTCGAAAGGGTGTCGTAACCACCTCCAATGGTTGTTTCTACTACAACAGTTGAGAAAAATGATGCCACTTTGGGCATGGATACCTACCACCTTTGGTGGTTAGAGACTAGGAGGCCAGTCTGTACAACCTCTTAGCATATCATCCACTAGGCCTATTAGCCCAAACAAATATAAATTCTATACAGATATTTCAATATAAACACCTGCCATATTCAGTATATTCCAATCATTTCATTTCTAAAATCATGCTCAAACCATGAAATAAATGCATACATGAAGTTGTCATTTTTAATCCCAAAATAACAATGAAACATGAGAGATAGCTATGAAAGGGTATTTCAATTGGTAATATGAGTCATGAAGATTAGTTTTCATGCTAGTTGCCAAATAATTTATGCACAATTTTTTAAAGCATACAAAAGCCAGTTTATAATAGAATCGTGCATGCTAATATTGTAAACACAACCATTCTCACATAAATACATTCTAAACTCAAAAATTACACCAATGATGGTCTCAACTTGAAAATTCATTTGAAAACTTAGTAGTGTCAAATCACCTACCTCTTATGAAGATTCTCCTTCCTCTCATGCCATTGCAGTTGTCCTCAATGACCGAATTGACTGCACCTCACTCTGCTCAACTCCTAATCCCAAGGTTTTTATGATTAGTTCTCATTTTCATACAATCAACATATACATAACTTAAGATTTCATCCTTTTTAAGGTTTAAGGGTCTAGATCAGCTCAGGATCATAGAACCCTTAGGTTTTAAATCTGTCATTGATCCTATGCTATAAGTTTGAATCACTTATTAATGGCCTACCATCCTTTTCGGTTTCAAGTTACTAATACGCTTAGTTACAAGTCATTGTCGATGTAAACTAGCATTTTACAACATTCAATCTTTGCTTTTGTTGTTGCCTAACTTAAATCATCTATACACTTCATCACCTAACTTGGTATGTTAATCTTCTGTTGCCTTCGAGATCTAAAGATCTTTTCTATTTGCACATACTAATTAAGTTTTATGGTAATCATTAGTTAATCATCGAGAATAGTATTAGGTCATCTGATTTCCTATTCGCCCTCTTCACTAGACACCTAAAGGTCTAAAGTGGCCTAATTCTAATTCTCCTATATCCTTACATGCTTTTAAATGATGGGATTTGAGTCCATTTTCATGGTTAGTTGTCTATGATGAATTTCCATCAATTTGGATAATCAAGTCATCCTTTTTAAAGATGCTCCTATGGCTGACATTGATTGAAAATGATTGGTTCTATTTATTTCATATGATCCAACATTATGAATTCATTAGATTTGATTTCCCTAACATTTTTCATGTGCAATCTATATTCTAATCAATCCTAAATCCTACAATTTTTATAGAATTTAGAATTTATGGTCTAATAGTTGAATTCTTTTATAACTCAAAGGTTGGATATTCACCATCTGATTTCAGATGATTGATTTGAGTCCCTGTTCATTTCTGTCCACTAAACATGGATAAGATTGACTGTTGGATTTCCTTTGTGGATTGATCCAGGGCTCGGATCATCCTTATCAGATCTCAGCTACTTTTAGTCTCTATCCACGATCACAGACAAGATTGACAGCAATTTCCTTGACGGATCAGAGTTGCAGGGGTCAGATCATCACTGTCTGGCTCCGATCAGATGATCAAAGCCACAAACAGGGCAATCAATGGCCTTGACAGTCTTTGTCTGCTAAGTAGGGATGAAATTTGAGACATAGATCCCCTTTTTGGGTTGATTCCAAGCTCAAATCAGTACTGTGGATCGATTCAGGGGTCGGATTTATCCTTGTCCAAGCTCCAGATGGATGATCGGAGCTCCAACGGATTGTTAGAATTTCTAAGGGTCGTGCCCTTTGATTAGGGATGTGATTTTCATTTGATTTGGCCATTATGGTCGGATTGTGTATGTCACAACCCCGTCAGGCCCACAATAACGATATTGTCCCGTGCGCACTCACGTGCCACGGGTTTTGCTCTTCCCCAGCGTCCAGGGGAAAACCGGTCGTTACTGTTAAGGGAGGCATTCCCCCTTATAACTCAGGCCCATCACCCCCCCTAGCCGATGTGGGACTAACTCTCCTGCGTCCCGCCCTCAGACCATCTTGGGTCCCCTCACAAGGCCAACCCTCAGGCCATCTTGGCACGGTAGCCATCTCCCGCCTACGGGACACACGCCCCCGTGTGTCACCACACGAGCGACGGTGCGGCTAGCCATCCACCCTCGGGGTCGGGGTTTGGCTCTGATACCATTTGTCACGGCCCGTGGCCCCAAAGAATGATATTATCCCGTGCGCACGAGCATGGGTTTTGCTCTTCCCCCGCGTCTAGGGGAAAACCGATCGTTACTGTTAAGAGAGGCATTCCCCCCTTATAACTCAGGCCCATCACCCCCCCTAGCCGATGTGGGACTAACTCTCCTGAGGGTTGGCCTTGTGAGGGGACCCAAGATGGTCTGAGGGCGGGACGCAGGAGAGTTAGTCCCACATCGGCTAGGGGGGGTGATGGGCCTGAGTTATAAGGGGGAATGCCTCCCTTAACAGTAACGACCGGTTTTCCCCTGGACGCGGGGGAAGAGCAAAACCCGTGGCACGTGAGTGCGCACGGACAATATCGTTCGTGGGCCCGACGGGGTTGTGACAAGTGGTATCGAGCCAAACCCCGACCCCGAGGGTGGATGGGCCGCACCGTCGCTCGTGTGGTAACACACGGGGGCGTGTGTCCCGTAGGCGGGAGATGGCTACCGTGCCAAGATGGCCTGAGGGTTGGCCTTGTGAGGGAACCCAAGATGGTCTGAGGGCGGGACGCAGGAGAGTTAGTCCCACATCGGCTAGGGGGGGTGATGGGCCTGAGTTATAAGGGGGGAATGCCTCCCTTAACAGTAACGACCGGTTTTCCCCTGGACGCGGGGGAAGAGCAAAACCTGTGGCACGTGAGTGCGCACGGGACAATATCATTACTGTGGGCCCGACGGGGTTGTGACAAGTGGTATCAGAGCCAAACCCTGACCCCGTGGGTGGATGGCTAGCCGCACCGTCGCTCGTGTGGTAACACACAGGGGCGTGTGTCCCGTAGGCGGGAGATGGCTACCGTGCCAAGATGGCGTGAGGGTTGGCCTTGTGAGGGGACCCAAGATGGTCTGAGGGCGGGACGCAGGAGAGTTAGTCCCACATCGGCTAGGGGGGGTGATGGGCCTGAGTTATAAGGGGGAATGCCTCCCTTAACAGTAACGACCGGTTTTCCCCTGGACGCGGGGGAAGAGCAAAACCTGTGGCACGTGAGTGCGCAAGGGACAATATCGTTATTGTGGGCCCGACGGGGTTGTGACAGTGTACCTTACGGTTCTAGAAACCCTAGATCTACTAGCATCTACACAAAATCAAAGTAAAACAAGGTTAGATTTGTAGAAAACCTACCTCCGTGGTGTCCACAGTGTCAGATTATTGTTGGAGAAGACGGGTTTGATGTTTTCTTGCAATGCTCCCCATGCACGTTGCTACCCCCTTCGATTTCGGCGTTGTCCCTTCTCCGATGGCGATGGAAGCAAAGGGGTTTTGTTCCCCAGCTCCTAGAGATGCAAGTGGATGGTGGGATCTTTGATCAGAGCCACCATTGATGCCGGCGAGCCCACTTTCATCAGTGGCTGGATTTCCTGACTCTGATCCCCCCCCCTCTCTCTCTCTCATGGTGACATTATCAAATTCAGCCTCTCCCATTAATTACTTTAATAATACACACACACACACACACACACACACACACACACACACACATAAAGTAGGTGATGATGATGTTTTCACTATCATCATACCACCATGGATCTAATCAACACTCATGATGGCCACTCATGGTGTTTTCCTAACACCTTATCGTCAGGCCCAGGTTCCTGCATGTGGGGCCCATTAATGAATTTACAAAAATGCCCTTTGTGTGAAAATTATGATTTATTCATCTGAATGCCAATGTCAGCAAAATTAGTGTCATTGGAATAGTTTTTCCGAGTACAATTTAATTACAAAGGTCTTAACACTCAATGTGATACTCCTTAAAACTTTTACTTCCAAAACACAAATTTTCAAATTTGCGCATTTTCATTCCATTCAAAATTTCAAAAATACAATAAGAAAGCTTAAAAATTTAGGTTGTTACAAGTAGGCAGCCATACCTCATGACCTCAAAGTCACATGATGACAACTCTACTATTGCACCAAGCTTCTTCTTCAATCGTATAGCACTTACAAACCAAAAAGCTTCACACATGTAAAATAGGTGAACACATTGGTCTTCTCATAGTTAATAGTAATTTTGTACCTTTGCACCAAGAAGGTGATGTACTAAGAACTAAAGTAAAAGACACAAAAAGCAGTTGGCTAGATGTTTTACTCATGTACACTGATTGACCACATGTTTCTTCTAGCACTAATATTGATTATTCATGTTTTAATTGCCAGTATGCAGCTGCTCCAAAAATTAAATAAGAAAATAAAAGCAAGAACAAAAGATAATGTTGCAATTACAAAGCAAAGAGCTTTATACTTGTTTTAGGTAGGTTAACCTTGCATCTCTACTCACCACTGATACAAATTATTTATGCTTTGCTTGGAGAGAAGGAAAGACATTAAGAAATTGAACAGCATGACTGCATGCGCATATTACTAACGATATAGGAGTTGGATAGCAGATTTCTAATAGTCAAAGAAAGTTCTAAAAGTGGATTTATTTTATTTGTGATTGTCTATGTTTATAGAAAGTAATCCAAAAACACAATTGGTAATGATCCTTCACAAAAGAAATTGGTCAGATATAGAAACAGCAGCAACATAACCTATTATGCCTACTGCTAACAAGGTATTTTTTGCATGATAGTTGGGGGCTAGAGAAATAAAGTTAAGGGTTTTGTTTTTTTTTGCAAAAAAGTCTAATGCTTTATGAGTTTTTCAAATTTGCCATTAAGTTTTTGTGAACTCTGTGAAATTGCCATTATGCTAGTTTTCTATGCCCCTTCACTGTAAGTTTTTCTATGCCCCTTCATTGTAAGTTTTTCAAAATTCTAATATTACCCTTCTCAATTTCTCTCTATTAATAAATTCTAACAAACTTGATACCTCACATTTCTTTTGACAAACATGGTGAACAAGAGGACTTTGCTCGTGATTTCCTAATTGATAATCAAAGGAAATCTTTGAAGTTAAATAGGCTACATAGAAGACATTAAGAAGAAGACCCAAGTCTTAGATTTTCAATTTTTATTTAAAAAGAAATTGAATGAAGAGCTTAAATTCTGCTACTTGTCGTTGTTTGCATGAACAATAGCATATGTTTTAAACTTGAAATTTTCTTTAATTTATTATGTTTTTTATTTATCCAAATCCATTAATTATGTTCTACTTTATGTTAGGAAGAGTTTTATATCAGTTTTTAGTGAGAAATTGAAGTTTAAATTGTTCAATTTCATTGAAGAAGCTTAACGGATATTGTTACGTAGGTTAGTGAACATGGTATGTTTGCTGTTAAATATTTCACTATTGGTTAGTTCTTATTGAAACATAATAGGGAAGGATAATGTAAAACCAAAAGCTTGATAATTTTACAAAGTAATTGGTAAATTTACAAAGCTAAAAAAACTATTAGACTTTTTTTACAAATTTGCAAAATGTAATGGTATTTTTGCAAAAACCCTCCTGTTAATGACAAAGCTGTCATTAGATTTATAATATAGCCAAAGCTGTCAATATGATGCAACCTGTTAACTATATCTTGCTTAACGTGAAGACTGATGCACTTAGCATGTAAGTATGCCCCACTAAGGCTCATGCAAAGAAGAGTGGCAGCACCTCTACTGTCCAACCTAGTTTAAGAATAGTCCAAGTCAGGAGTAGAACTAATGCATCAATTTGACACTGTTTTCGGGAATAACTATTCAACGATTCGCCAAGATGGGATGCATCAACTTGGTCCTACTGTATTAAACCTATTTAACTGATCATATATGCTTATCCTGATTAGGGATCGACACATGAATCTTGTTCCTTCATTTTCCTCTATTAAGCATCATGTCTTCATTTAGTTCCTAAATTTTTAAATCTTTGATTAGCCAAACAAACGATGAGTGAGGCAATATAGTGAAGATGAGTTATATGCTTGTCACCTCGTATTCTTTCTGGATATACCCTCAAACTCCAAATTGAATCTTGAGATATCCAAGTTGCCATAAGCAGAGGAGCCCCTTGCATGAAGCTATCTTGATATATCCCACAGTACGACCTAATTTTTCAGAGAGTATGTTTGAGTGAAACTGTTAATGGCCCATCCAGAGTCTCAGGTAGGTTTGGTTCATCCGTAGGGTGAAACTTCCTGGTCCAGCCAGCAAGCCTTGCGATCAGATCGCCTCTATTACCGTGTGAAAAGAATTTCAGAGATTGAATTCTAACTGGAAATTGTTTAGAATATATTTGCAAGATGTGTAGTTACTCCACACGTCGCAAGCTATCCACTTTTGATGCCGATGATCCTTATCCCTTCATCAAGACTTCATAAAGGAATGATTGGCTTAGATTTACTTGAAAATTCCTTTGAAGGGCTTAGCCTTCTGGTAGGCAAAGACAGACCCTTGAAGATCCATTCAATCCCAATGGAATTCCCAAATTTCTCAAACATGAGACCTTGATTACCTTCAGAGTTCATCTTCCTAAGATATGGGAAAATAACTGGCTCCACCACCATCCAAGCGTTTACACAAGCAGCTAGATGTAGAAGTGGTGCAGCTTTTCAGTGATCCAACCATTCACGTGTAGATGAACTAATAACAAACAATACATAGAATCTAATGGAAAAGTTTCATTACTAATGGTCATATTAGGCCCCTTGTATACTTGTTAGTATCATATTTTTTCCTTTGGAAGTTGGAACAGTACATGGGGGCAAAAGTACAACGCTAGTCACTGTTTCAGTGGCCCAAACCATCGAGCGGTTGGGCAAAGTATGAACAAGTGGTCATGCAAAAAAGTTTTCCATAGTGAGGCCATTCTGGGCCTTACATTTGCAGATGGTTTTCCAATGAATCTAGATAATTGCTTTTCTATCTTTTGTCATTTTTAGCATCCATTTAAAGATTAGAAATCACATGCTATAATTTTGACGAAATGGCTCATCCATAGCAGGCCTACAAGATGGCTACTCTACCATCATTGAGAGAAGGAAAACAGAGCCAACTCCGCACAATCATGGAAACTATGTAGCAGCCTGCTCATATTTTTCCAAGTGAAAACCTGAAGATATGCACTCCCATTATACAAGAACACATTATTATTGTCCCCTGTACAGATATAATAGGCTGATAATAGTGCTATTCCTTTAAACATGACTCCCCCATTTGTGTTTCAGCCATGATGATTGATGAACCTCTTTTAATTAGACTGCTTCCTTTGGTCATCCACTAAAAGTGGCACTCACTATGCAGCTATATAATCTACCTAGAAGACGGCAGTTTGGATCCTCAAACTTCTAGCCGCAACATGTGGAAATAGAAGGATTTAAATGCCTCTGGCCCCTAGAAGCTTGGTGATCCAAACCATTCATCTTCTAGGCCACATCTTACTTTGAACAGGCCATGCAAAGGAATTATTGTTCATTAAACGATCCTAACCACTACTAAAATCTTAAAAATGGGATTATTTAGGTGATCAATTGGAGAAGATTTTAGGTATTCCTCGTGGAAGAATGTGCCAACTGTTTGGATTACAAAACATCTGGGCCTTCTGTAAGTTAGTTTAATTACCTATATTAATTCAAAACACTAGTGGGCCTAAAATTGGCCTGGACCTATCATCAACCATCTGGATTTCCTATTGAAAGTTGATAGAAAATCCGAATCCTTATTTGCACGTTATTATATTACTAATTAGCTTCATATTACTGTCACAGCATGCCACAGGCTTCTAAATCTTGGGCGCCGAAATTGGGTCGAGACCTTAAAATGGTGTCTGACTCGAAAGCCAACTCTGCAGGGTGACATTACTTTGTGGAACTGGCCCATAAAAGATGGTGGCAGTAAGATATCACACAAAGGAATCATCAATATCTGATGATATAAATGTCTTTGATTCAGTTACCATATGAGATGCTTTTGGCCCTGCTGCATTGCTAATTCAAGTAAAACATTTTACCTAATATTTGTTTATTTGTTTATTGTCTTTCATATCATTATGTTCATAAATCAGTTGGTGACAGTGAAATCTGCATTTTCATACTTGATAATGACACTATTTTTTAATTTACACTTCGTTAATTTGCTTTTAGAGGCTTCCATAGTCGCTGGAAGCAATTGTCAGTAGGCGATAACAAGTGTTATCAATGTGAAGATTGTCACATCACAATATAGAGCAATATCATTTGACATAGTATACTGCCGACAAATTCTCGTCTAATTTCTCTTCATATAACAATTCTATTAACTTTTAAGCTGTTCTAGAGAGAGAGAGAGAGAGAGAGAGAGAGAGAGAGAGAGAGAGAGAGAGAGAGAGAGAGAGGAGTTTTATGGGGTTAAACATGATTTTTGTTGGTTAAGAAAGGCAAAGAGATTCATTCATCACGTGGAGGAATTTCGTTGTGGCTGTCAAGACACGAAATGTTTCACATCACTAAGAAGTAATGTTTATTGCTGGTGCTACTCCTATGTGGCAGGAAGCAACTTCATCTACTCATTAGAATTAGCTAACCTTTCCACCTATGTCACCTAATGATTTAGTATTACTCCTTCATCCTCATATTTCTTAGTAATTCTAAGTTAACATATTAATGTTTGTTTACTCTTAGTGGCAAAGCTTCATTTTCATCGAAAAATCATTGCAAAAGCTAGATTTATTGTGCTTGGCTTTTAACTTAACAAATTACTCAAATTCTAAAAACTTTTCGAATGAGTGATCCATCAGTTTTACATATGGTACTAATAAATCTAGAAGGAAAATTAACACTTATTCACTACTATATTGAACATCAAACTCACATTTTAATCTCGTAATCACTTGCATTGAAGTAACTATCTTTTATGTCTTAGTAAGAAAAATAAGTGCAGGTGCAATAATTTTATGTCTTTTAATTATAAATCAGAAGCATTCGTTTTTCCTTGATTATCATAGCATTTAACAAACATTTTCCTTGCTGAAATTCGAATTCAAACTTTGTGAAATACTAAATAGAGAAGGATTTTGGCCATATGTGTTTGTTAGTGAGACAGAGTAGGACCTTAGCCATACTTACCAAGACACTTGATCTAAGTACTCGTTTGTCTCAGAAACTTTCATGTCTTGAAAAGAAATTGAAACTCGTTTTCAAGTGAAAAGTGTTTCCTTAATTTGTGTTTTGAAATTTTAATAGTAACTTCCATAGTTGCCTGAGCAAAAGGCCTTCTAGGTGTTGATATTGGCACGAACATTTTCTGTATGGGCAATGATAAAGGCAATTTAGGTAAAGCTCATTTTATGGGTTTCAAGTGTGTCGTAGCAGGCACATTTTCCTAAAAAGTTAAAAAAAATTGAGTTGGTGTTTTCAATGCCTTCTTCTGATCTTTCAACTCTTCTTTCGTCAAAAATTTCACAATAGCCAGAAGTTTAAGAATACCCACAAACTTCTGCAGCCTTGAGTCCCCATTCTCCATCCAACAATTTCTATTTTTTCTCTCACAAACAGGAATCCCACGCAAATTCCATGCTATCGGTTTCAAAGAACTCAACAAGTTCTAGTTTTCCGACTGTCAGATCTCCAATTATGTGGTAGAGTAGGACTGGCGCCATGGAAGGAACTGATGCGTGAATATGAAGAAAAATGAAGAAAAAGAAAATAGAATTATAAGAGTGGATGGAAGAAGATAGGAGGAAAGTAGCTAATTTTGGGGGTTGAGAAAAGTAACAATTGAAGGAGGCTGAAGCCCAGAACATTCACACTGATTTTGAGACGAAGGCGATTAATTAAATGACGGATGATGAGGAAGATATGGATTGCATTGGAATGTTTCTTTGCAAAGAGGCGTGGGGATATCATCGGCTAAAACAATAAAGCAACTTCTTTCTCTCCATTTCATAACGAAAACACCTCCATTTTCCGTTCAAGTGGATTAGAGATCAGCTTATGTGAGACGAAATTTCTTATTCTATGGGTTTGGGTCTGTCTCAGAGTGATTAATGAAAATGATAGTTAGGAACTTTCAAAACCCTTTTAATGATGGAGCGGTCGAGATTCATCTGTGAAAGTAGGTGACATTTGGAAGTAAAGGTTCAAAGATATCAACTGGTTCGTATGAATGGAGAAGAAGCAGGTTTTTGTAATCCTCTCAAGTAGTACGGTATCATAACCTTTCTTTGTGTGTGTGCATGTTCCTGTTGTGTGCTTGTGACAGTCTCTAAACCGTATGGTTAAGCGCATAAATTGAGAGAGAGAGAGAGAGAGAGAGAGAGAGAGAGAGAGAGAGAGAGAGAGAGAGAGAGAGAGAGAGAGAGAGAGAGAATTTACTCTTCTTTTGTGGAGATACTTTAGCTTATCATGCATGAAAAGTTCATTCAGGAATGGGTCTGCATTTGCGTGACATTTATGGGAATCATTGCTCTCTTAAAGGAGGTTTGCTTGGTCAACCTTGCCGCTCATTGCTCCCCATGCCCCCCCTCCAGCACTCTCTATTTTCCCGTGCTTTTCGAATGCTCATTCTATTCCTTCGATCCATGACCAAAACGATCAAACACGTTTCTAAGTGTGGAACGTCGGCACCTGTGGTTGGCAAGAAAAGCCAAATGCTTGCCAGGGTTAACACCATCTCTAGTTTTACCTTTTTCATTTCTTTGGTTGGTGGAGGCGCTCCATACGCTTGCCCTACCGTAAAAGAAGGGGTCAACTCCTCTATAGGGTATCATTGTCTTCACCCCCCTACATTCTATAAGGTGATTAATAGGCGTGCCTGTGTTCTTTTTTTAATTTTATGAAGGAGTTATTATAACGAAGGTGAATGATACGGTGCAACTCATTCACTCCTTGTTAGTTGCTCATGATCTGTATTGGGTACATGAACTTTCTCCCGTATGGACCATCCATCCAATGGGTCCCACTTCGAATTAGGTCTAAATCCAGTGATCTTATGGTCCACAAGTTCAGCACTCCTTGTTATCCAAACAGTCCCACAGAATTTGATTTTTCAACCTGATCAGTAGTTTGACAAATATTGCGAGTTCAACTATCCACTAACCCTCGCTCTCCCTAGGTTTAGAGATATGTCTTTAGTTGTGTTTTTTTTTAATGCTTGACCTTGAACATGTCTGAGGTCCTACTTCCTTCAATTCTGGCTTCCATCAAAAGCAAAAGTGTAGACCAGTGCAGGACAAGGAACAACAAAATCCAGCAGTTCATAAAAAAAAAAGAACAAAACACCGAGAAGCCGACATGGCTTGCTAGGCCACATCAAACAGGATTTCACCATGCCTTGAAACTAACTATTTTACGTGGTGGATGCTGGAAAAGTGTTTGGCCATGTTCATTCTGCTTTCTTTTTATTTTTCTGTGTTTCCAATGGTTGAAACTTCTTCCATGACTCTACTTCTTTAAGAAATTTGGGACCTTTGCATCATTGCACAAGCATCAAAAGTCTAAACACCATCGAATAAAAGAAGTAACATTTAGTTAGAAGCATGCTTTGGGACTAGATTGAAGGAAAGTCAGAATGTCTACTGCAGCTCCTTCCGAAATAAAATACTAAAACTACTATTGTAAGAAAAAAAAAAAAAAAAACCATAAACAGCTGGTCTCTTTTATTACATATAATTTAGGAAAAGTTTGCATCATCTTTAAGCTATAATTTCTCAACTTCTACTCTTGATGAAAGACATTAGTTTATAATCTAAGAAGCTGGTCTAGAGATCTTAATAGAAATCTAATCGATTATTTGGGCCTTGGCATTTGAATTCAAAATGCATAGAGCTCTCCACTGAAGATTGAAGACTCAAATTCCACACATGGAAGAAGAAATGGAGAGGACTTGACAGAGACCTTCATGAATGTATAACTGCATTATCGGTCAGAAATTTGAGATTGAAATTTTTTTACCCACTGTTAGTTTAATTTATCATACTAGAGATAGAAAAAAAAGAGAAAAGAATATATTATGTATCGAAACAGACTTATCTCTTGTATGTGAGGGCAAAATAATTAACAAGTGTGAGCCAAATAGAAAAGAACTCTCTCTTTTTTCTTTTTTTGGTTATTAGAATCCTCACTAAATTTTCTCACACATTAATCATGGACACGATCAAACTCGAAAAGGAAAAGATAAATACCCCATGTATGGTTATATTTGACTGTTGTCATAGATCAAGAAAACTGATTTAACTCAACAAATAATTTATTTTCATTCCTAAAAGGAGAGTACAAATTGTGAATGTAACTTCAATAAGGAACTTAGTTTACATGTGGAAAGTTCTAGGTATGCATGGTTTTAGACTCTAACGAGTTCCTCAATCTATTAAAGTGAAGTTAATGTTTGAGTTGCATTCTAAACATGTCAGTCTTGGTATGTAGTTAATTTCTTGGATCTAGTACTTCTTCCTTCTTTCATATAATTCTTTGACCACTTAAAATAAAATTAAGATAAGTAAGCTAAATAAAAGACTAGAAAAATTACATAACCTTTCCTTACTTGGGACTTTTGATTTGATAAAAAACTACGAAGATAAGTGGATGTGGCTTTTGTTGCTTGTGAAAATATTAGGGGACTTTAAATTGAAATATTAGATACTAATAAGGAATTACAATTATTTTAAATTTCTCTCTTTCATGACTAGGTTCATCAACTATTTTGATTGAAAAAAGTACAAAAACTAATTAAGGATATTAACAATCACTTGTTTCCTTTTTGGGTGCATGATTCTAGTGTAGTGTTGCAAGAGTGGGTCTCAATTGTGCAGGTTATGACATTGCGTCTACTCAAGGATATGCATGATTATTTATCTAACAATATCATTGTTAATATATATATATATATATATAATTTTTAAAATTTTAATAGTATCACCATTTGTCACTCTACTTTTTCCCACTATCATATTATTCTTGTATTTTCATGTTTGAATGTCTTTCTCCTTCCTTGTTGGTACAATTCATGTCTTGTAAGATAAACTTATATGCAGGAAAACCAACCTCAGGATTATGATGTATTTAGAACAATAATAACATGTATAAGTGAGAGGTTCTATTGCATAGGAGAAATATAAGATATATTATATACAAAAATAAAGAATCATCATAGGTAAATATTCGTTTTTCTTCCAATTTTTTTAGTAAAACATATTGCCCCAAAATACTAAAAGAATGAGTAAGACTCCAATTTACTTTTAGTGAGGGTACATCCTCTTGTAAATTATTACTCCCACTTTAAAAAATGTTCGTCTATTAGCAATGGCAGGTTAAAATAATTCTCAAGAAACAAGTGACAGATTAGAAAATAAGGCAACAATTACAACGAGTAAAATATAAGAGCAAAAGAAAACATCCAAAAGACCAATGGTTGGTTCTGTTTTTGTGCGTGCGTGCGTGTGTGTGTGTGTGTGTGTGTGTGTGTGTGTGAGAGAGAGAGAGAGAGAGAGAGAGAGAGAGAGAGAGAGAGAGGCAGAAAATACAATGAGTAAGAGCTAAAGAAAACACCCAAAAGACCAATGATTGGCGTTTAGAGAGAGGTCCTCTTCACTCGGTCATTTCACAACCCTTTTATACAAAAGGCAGCTATAGTTCACCAATCTAATTATAGAAACACTACAATAACTGTAATTCCATCACTCCCCAGTTTACCTTATTTCTCAAATATGCAAATACCAATGTCACAGTCAGAGTTAGAACTCAAAAAACCATTCAACTTATTCCCTTCTTCCCTGCTACTCTGCAGTAGAAGCAAAGCCATGTCTGTATTTTGATGAACGTCCAAGTTAGAGGCCCTCTCACCATCATATCGATCTTCTTGACTCAATTGAGAAGCAACAAATTTATCAAGGGTTCTCCAATCTGTCACTTTCTCAATATAGTTACATGGACTTATCTGTTCTTCTTCTTCATTCTCTGAAGTAATGGAAACTAAACTCGGTCTCTTTGGTAAGGGCAGAGATGGGCTTTCTAGTTGTGGATGCTGAACAAATTGGTCCGAGTTCAAGTAATTCAGATTATCGACTTCTATCTCTTGCTTACACACAAAAGTTTGAGGTTGCCTTTGGAGGCAATCAATTGAATCGATGATTGAGCTGACCCCACTTGGATCATCGTAGCAATAGCCTGAGTCCCAAGCTTCATTGTTTCTGGTTTGGCAGTTGGTACGTTTCTTGAAAGCTCGACAAACCACCCATCCTTCCTCCTGCAAAGAAGCTCTCAATTTTAAATGATAATCTTGGTCTTCCCGCTAAATTAAATTAGGCAGTTCTAGCTGTGTTTTTGAAGTTTTCTTTTTCTTTCTTTCATAGGTGATAAGGAGAAGCTCTAGAAAAGAGATCAGGAACTTTCAGCGAGTTGAAACAGCACTAGCCCTCCACACGTTTCACAATTGGAAAAAGTGTTTTATGAATAGATTGTGAAATGTAACATGTTTGTGAAATCTAGAAGGAATGGAATTTGCGAAGAAAAAGAAAGAAATGCTCCCAAAAGCTCATAAAAGAACTTTCAAAAACTAATTTTGATAACCCTTGTTTTGTTAGATCCACCCCTCCTTTTGTTCTAATAAGATTCTCTTTTGAGGTTTATATAGTGTTCCTAATTTGCCATGAGACACAGAGAGGAGTTCAAATGTACTAAGCTTTTCCTTGTTTCTTTTGTCTTTTGCTTTTCTCTCTTTTATGAGAACAATCTGTAGATAGCTCGATGACATCCCTAACTTAAAAAGGATGGCAAAAACTAAGTTGAAACAGATGACACCCATCGCAACTTTCAAAAGTGGGAAAAGTGTAAAAGAAATTGTGAAGAAGAAGAAACCGTTCCCAAACATCCTATACAGAAATAAAGAAGAAACGGCATTTGAAAAGTACAGACAAATTGTTAAGAAACACTCCTGGATGCAAAAATGAAGTCAACATTTTCATCTTCCTTGAACACACAAAAAAAGGACTCGGTCAAAAAATAGAAAGGTTATCACGGATACAGAAATACTTCTAGTTTATACTTTTGGTCAAAGAAAAAATGGATCATAACTAGAAAAAGAAAAAGGGGGAGACGGTTTCAGCGTTTGAAAGTAGCTAAAAGAATGCAAGAGATAAAAAGGAGAGAGAGCGAGAGGGGTGGGTGGAGAAATTTGAATGAAATAGGCTAATGTACTACTATATATTTTAATGCTTGCCTGTGGGGGCCCGTTTTCTTCAGATTCAAGCCTATATTCATGCATGATCCAGTCGGTCTTCTGTCCATTGGGTGCCCTCCCCTTGTAGAATACCAGTGTCTTCCTCATCCCGATCAGCCTCGACTTCTCGTAGACCGCCTTGTCCCTCCCAGTTGCCTTCCAGAAACCGGCCATCGTCGCTCTATTCGTCCTCGTCCCGGTTGGATACTTCTTATCCTTGTGGCTGAAGAAATACCACTCACTCTGCTCTTCATATCCGATTCGACACCTCTCTGCTTAGATCATTAATCTTTCGTTGGTCAAAAAGAAACAGAAGAAAGGAAAAAAGAAGAAGAATTCAAATGATATTTGGATGCATGAAGGTAGATAATGTTGCAATGGCATGTCTCGAAAAAGCTGGTCACTTTAGAAGTATTCTAATTACTCGGTCGATTCAAGTGAGTCCCTAATAATTCCAGTGAATTCAAGCATTGACTGGGGGATTTTGTCGAAGCATTGACTTGGGTCTTCCATGAATGGTGCAATGCAGAAAATTATGTGTTTCTCTAGTAATACCTTGAAGATCCCATGGCTCAATCCTGTAGAGATCGATGTCTCTTATGACGTCAAGATCGATCTTCTGAGAAGCCACTTTCTTCTTGAGGTAGTATCCAACAAGCTCCTCGTCTGTGGGATGAAATCGGAAGCCAGGAGGCACACAAGATTCCGTCGTCTCCATCACCTGCATCAAATTCACCAACCTAACTTCATCATCTTTAAATCATAGCAAAGGAAAACCACAAAAAAAGAAAGAGAAGTCATTCCAATCACCCATTGACATTGTTATCAAGTGTTGATAACTGACCCACCACACAAATTATCTCAATGAGGAAATAAAAATTAACCAAGTAAGAAACCAGAAGATTTTCTTTTGATGATTTATGATTAATCACCTGCCAAAAGCAGGAAAAGAGGAAAGAAAACAGAATCATGGGTCTGTCGTGATGAAGTCCATGAAAATTTTTGGATCTCATCGTTGTGCTTTGTATTGCATCACGGAAGAAACAGACAAGTGGCAGTACGTCCTAATTATGGTGTCTCTCAGTGGATAATGGTGGAAATGATTACTGAAGAACTGTTGTTGGTTAGTATAAAGAAAATCGTAGCCGCAGACAAATAGATGAGAAAGAAATGTAGGCACGCCCACCAGACTTTTAACCATTATAATAGAATTTTGCAGATGAACAAGAACATTAGTTTCTAGAAAATCTTACCAGAAATTATGAAAATTTCTATATATTTATCCAATACCCACGAAAGATCCTTAGAAGGAGCTCTATTGGGTGTAAGAACTAGAAAAGCAACAATCTTTTATCCATTATTTTTATGAAAATTGGATTCAATAGAAGGGGAGCAGGCAGGAAAGCGAGCATCTTGGGATTTGGTTTTGGAAGGGAATGTTTGGATTGGAGTCCAAATGGCAAGGACAAAGAGGGTGACGTTTGCAATTATCGCATGCGCTTGTTCAAAGGAAGGAAAAAGGTAAGTAAACAAAAAGAAGGAGACCGTTTGTTGGATCAAGCCTGCGAAAGAGGTAAAGGGGCTGCAGCAGTGCAGGGTCCAATGTTTAGTGGCAGAAACGCTTCTGATGCTGTTGTCTCTTTGTCTAGGATTTGCTTGGCACATCTGAACCCAAGTTCGATAGACTGAAAATGCTGACTTTGGGCAAGAGAAGGGTCTACAACTTTTGTGATTAAGTATGGTTTAACTGAGAAATTTTAGAAAGGCGTAGAGCTTTTGAGATTAAGATGGCCATTTCAATTAAAAATTAGGCACGCTGAGAGAGAGAGAGAGAGAGAGAGAGAGAGAGAGAGAGAGAGAGAGAGAGAGAGAGAGGAGTATCGCAATTTGCTTCTATGACCTTCAATTATCCGTTTCGAATTGAAGTTGAAAACATCGGAAAGACCCACCAAAAAGAAACACTAGAAATCATAAAGCATGTATCTATGAACAGTTTGAAACGAGTATCAAATTTTTTCATTGAAAATTGAGATATGGGTCATGGCTGCTCATCCGTGCTTCCTTGAAACAGTAGAAATAAGATTGTGAAGTAAGGTAATTACAACTGGACACAGCAACTAATGCACTATATATATAGGATAACGAATCAGTTGGAACTCCTATCCTTGCTAGGTAATTCGCAACCAAATCAGCTGATCTTGGAATGTGACCAGAAGAGAGAATTACAACCTGTAATGTCTGAAACAGAAGGAACTACAAGCCACAATATACGAATGGCTACAACCGACAAGATACAAATGTCTATTCATCCGTGATCTTCTATTTGAGTAGTATGAATTTATGGGTTTGGCAATGAAATCCATGAGCTTAACAACTACATATCTACATGGGGATTATACTATAAATTACTAGGAACCCTAGATCTATTTGGTCAAGGGTACACCTGAATTATCTTCTTAAAGCATCTGAAAATGCTCTCACGTAATTAATGGGGAGGACTAGATAAGGTCTAATTTTGGGGTAGGTTTGAAATGCTCCTCACATCTCACTTATTTCCACTCTTTTATGAGCTGATCCCTACATTCTACACTAACAAAAGAGATATAAAAGCGAAAAACTAGTCAAGAGACGACCCCTTGTTGGCACATTTTTCCTTTTTTCAGCTGTCATGCATAAGCACTTCCAGAAGAAAAGCCAAATTCAAGGTTTTAGGAGGAGAGACAAATCATGAACCCACCAGATCTGATGGAGAAGTAATTTAAAATTGTGGTTAATTCACGTAAATAAAGGAATAGGAAAGAGACCATGAGGATCACAAAGGTTAGAAAGAGAGAAATGGTGGTTTTTGCTCTGAAATTTGAGAAAAATGAAGCTAAAAAAGGAAACCGTCTTAGAAGGCGACAATGAGAAGAAAAAGATCAGAAAGAAGACATGAAAATCGATCCGAGGCAAAACTCTCTAAGTTGACTCTCGAGTATACCTGATGAACGAGTAAGAAGAAGATGTATCAAATGGGTTCGATGAGTCACTGGTGCTGGTTCAGATCTTCCTATGTAGAAGAAGAACAGAAGGAAGGAGGGGAGGGGAGAATAAGAAAAGAGAGCTTGGAATTCTGTTAGGAGGAAGAGAGAGAGAGTATAAAAAGAAGACCATTTGATTGCGCGTGGGCTGAAGGAATGAAGGACTTGACCCAGTGGGTGACGTCGTCACTTCAAGCTTCCCCTGCAATTCTCCTCTTCCCTGCATTTTATATCTTGTTTCTCATCTCTTGAGATAATAAAATATCATCAATCCTTACATGCCTTCCACAACAAAGACTTAAAAGAGCTCCTCTTTGAGAGTTATTCAATGGTGGATGGGGCCTATTTTCATTTGGAAAAGATGTGCGGTCTAGAGTGAACATGGGACCACTCTTTCAGTGATCATGCTCTGGATGATTCGAGCCCCAAAATTAGAACCGATTCACATAATAAGCCTACAATTTTTTATTTGTGAATGGACAGTTGAAAATCAAATTATGGAGAATTTTAATGCATGATTCATCTGCAGTAAACTCCAAGTAGATATTAGGTGATTGAAATAGTGGACTCCACTTTTACCTTTTGTTTATTTTCCAAGTGCAAAATCTGCCGTATAAGATCCCTGTTAGAAAGGATCAAAGAGGCTCTATATGATCATTTTATGAACGATCATCTTGACCATTCATGTACTAGGTTTTGTTGATCAAAAGTCTTATGCATTAGACAATCCTAACTATTTGACTTTATTGTCATTGTTAATGAAAGGGTTCTCTAAAACTTCTTCAGTTATTCATAATGGGGAAGAGAATTGGCGTGGATTTAGGATGGGGATCGACCAAGGAAGAGTATGAACATGTCAGATAATCACGAGTGGTAATAACCTTGATTCAACTCACCCTTTCCATAGCTACTATGTTCAAACTCAATAGGTCCTCATACTTTATATCAAAAGTGTGTTTGGTTAGGGCTCGGGGCTCGATATTGATTGATACCATTTATATAATAGATTCACTAAGGATGGGCCATGGCCCTAGTCTCCACCTTTGCACTATTCAAAGTTCAAACCATATGATGTTTTTGCTTCTTTTTGTTTCTTGACTACGTATGGAAAATATATACTAATCAAAGCATTAATTGTTTAAAACGTGGGAGTTTTGGGTCATGGCCCATATGTTGTTGACCTTAATCTGTGAACAATTTGGATGAGGACTTGCTTAATATAAGAAATATGACACTCAATTAGAGTTGTTACTATAGTATACCAGATAATAAATGGGCTGTAACTTGAAAATGTGTTAGGCAGAAAAACACTACAACTTAGTTTAGTTTCATCTATTCTATGATTAGAGTTGTTACGGATAAGGCCTTCTATAGTTCTACCTCATTGGTGCTGTTGAGGTCATGGGTTTGTTATCTATAGAAACCCATCTTGCCTAACAAAAAGGGAGGAAAAAAATAACGAAGAGATCATTAAAACCCTAATTTTGAGGTAAAATTGCCTATCTATCAACCATTTATTTGGTGTTACATTAAATGTTTTTTTCTTTTTCCAAACAGTTGGTTTCATTAAAATGCAAGAAGCATTTACACTAGGGGAGATAGAGATGATCTTCACAAAGGTTAAATCATTCAGAATGAAACTGTGTGTGTTACTGAGACCAAAAACAAGGGTTAATGTACGTCGGTCAGCTGTCAATGTTGGATTAGAAATCTAGTAACTCCTACCCTAGCCAAGGCATCTGCTTGTGTATTTCTAGATCTTTTAAAATGTCTAAAAGTGATTTGTGTGCTATGGATTCATTCCTTCATCAACTAAAACATGCCCTCAAATCTGCACAGAACTGGTTCTCTATTAGAGAACCATGAGATGGTAATCAGTGAATCTCCTTGCAGCAACAGGGATTGCCAGCAGAAATCTTTTCAAAGTTTCTATCCATTGAAACACAGCTTGGCTTTCTGCCTCTATAGAGTATCCAAATGGGAATTGGCCCTGAGTTTGCCAGAAATGTTTCTCCTCTATCATTGGAAAAAGTATCCTCCAAATCTCAAAGGTCCCAACTTTTCCATTGAGTATTAGAAGGAGCCTTGGTGCAATGTTAAAGTCATTGTTGTCTGACCTTGAGGTTATGGGTTCAAAGCGTGGAAACAGCCTCTTGCAAAATGCAAGGTAAAACTGCATACTATTGAGCCTTGTAGTCCGCCCCTTTTCTGAATCTCGCATACGTAGGAGCTTCCTGCACCGGGGCTGCCCCTTTTTACTTGAAGTCTAATTATTCCATTTTTCGAACTGTGAACCACGCAAGGGATGTATTTTGCTAGATCAACTACTTAGATTAACGTTTAACGAAGATGAAAGATGGGTGCAATTGCATTTGCGCGAATGCACCAAACCTCCATCAGAATTCCACAATTAAGTGTGCTCGGGTGCAAGTAGTGTTAGGTTGAGTGACAACTTGGTTAGCCCTTGCATTGTAGGCCTAAATACAAAGGATTTCAGCACTTAGCCCATTTATTGAGAGCCTTATCCCACACCCAAGTCTTCAAATTGGTTGATTATTTATCTAACAAGAATGAATATGCGAATGTGTTGGCTTCTTGTGTTAAGTTCTGTGCAAAATTCTCGGAAATAAGAAGCAATACCTGCAACGCGATACGATCAAGAAAATATCGCGAGATGAGAGAAGAAATTGTAGGATAGGTATATGTCCGCATCTCGTAGGCCCCTTTTCTCGTCTCATACCGCGAGAATGTTTCCTGCATATTGTGACATTCACCGCAAAGCTGCCACGTGCGAAACTGACTAGACTCTAGTCCACTCACTCATGTGGGCCAGCGCCTCGCACTTGCTACAATACGCGGCTTGGCGTTTTCCGTCGGCTCACATGGCTCCCACCTTCTCAGTTTCCCTTTCGCGTGAGGTGGCGGCCTGTAATTAGATTTGACCTACACCAGATTACCATGTCCCGCGTCCTGCTTTTTACCTCACCTTTATTTTCATCGTAGTTAAAAAAAAAAAAAACTCGGGCTTTTATGATTTTTTTTTCATTTTTTAAGTTGAAACCCATTTGTGAAAAAACACTAATTTTTACGATTTTTTTGTAATTCTTTTTATTTTAATTTTTTTTTCAAATATTTCAATCTCAATTAATTTTTTTTGTACTTTGCCTATAATAATATAATTTTTGCCTAAGAAGTTGTTGAATAAGTTGCTACCAAATTCCTTTCTTTTAATTTTTATAATTTTAAAAATTATGGTCTTTTATGCAACTTTTTTCCTGCCTTTTCTCGAATTCTTTGACATTTTACTTCTGACTTGGAACCTTGTAACTATGATTTTGATAATGGCACAGGCAGCAAATGATCGCAGTTATAGTTAACGCGAACCGTTAGATTGCCCTTACGTGGATCTCAACTGCCTTTCGGTTATATGTAGTCAGGCTCTTCCTTGACAGCAGTAATCTGATTCTTAATCTATCAGATGATCGACGTACGATACCTATTTTGACGTTATCTTGATACAATGGATAATCATGCCCCTTGATCCAACAAACATTGTTTCAGGCCGTTGATTTGTGCACTGCAGTTTGTAACAGATGATTACATGGCTTGGATCACATCTCAGAGTTGCTCGTTACGTTGAATCTTCTCAATCCAGGATTGTTACTCTAATAAGTCGTTTTAGCGTATTTATCTTTATAACATAAATTAAGCATGTAAGAAATTGATCATTAAGATCTTATCTCAATTCGGGTGTCGCCACGTGAATTTTATTCCTCTTTATTAAGTACTATAATTTTATTTAGTCCTAAAATTTTTAAATCTTTTCTTACTATTTCTATTCAAGTTATTTTGGACTTTTCCTTTGTACTTTTAGAACCTCTTACTTGCATTGTCTCACTTCTAACCTGTATCATTTTTGGTCTCCTTTGAACATGTACAAACCCTTTAAGCATATTCTTCTTCATCTTTTTACCTATTAGTTCTACCCCTAAGTTTTCTCTAACGTTTTATTTCTAGTTCTATTATTTCTTGTCTTATTACTCATCCATTTTAATATCTTCATTTACATGACACTCATCCTATGAATATGATATTTCTTAACTTGCTAATACTTTGAAAAATTATTTTTTCATGAATAATAATAAAAAACTCTTTATTACATCTGTAATATGGTCATCGAAATTTGCTTTCCGCAAAAAAGATAGCAGCATGAGAGTTGGGTGCAGGGAGAGAGACGCTGCACCATCTCAATCTCCATTTCATGATTGGCATCGCCTAATTACTGCAATTTCCGTGGGAGCAGCCGACCAGGATAGTTTAATTAAGGGACTTTGATATTTTCTCTTGCATTTGATATTAGCACTCCCTATCTTTATGTTAAGTGAAAGGCATTTCGGACGTGCCTCATTTCATTATTTCTCGATTACAATTCTAATTGCTGTTTGGTTGGCAGAAAATGAATGGATATTGATTTTCCCCCATAAAAAAGTGTTTGAATTACGTCACAAACCCAAAAATCTATCGTGGAGCAGAGATTTTTATTTTTATTATTTATTTTATAAAATCAATTACCGTCCATTTCCTAGCAACCAGATAGGCCTCAAATAATGGAGATAAAGTTTGTCACAATTCCCAATAGAAAGATCGGTCAGACTCAGTAGAATTTGCAGACTGAGCAGTGTCATTATCAATGTTTGAGAATGCAGATATGATTTCGCTGTCTGAGAAATTATACTGATGGACGTGGTCCACTTCCATTCTAGAAAAGTCACAAGTTTGTTGTCCGGTCAGACTCCGGGAGCCCAATTCATTCATTTCCTACTCCATCATCGTAGGGTCTAGCTTTCTTCATCTAAGGCACTTTCTAGCCAACGGCGTGGATTCCTGTCGATGTGGGACTTAATTGGTGGTAGCCCACTAAACGAATGTCCGTGATCATTTATATGCATGTGTGGCACAGTGGGACTCTTAACGAGAGTTTTCTACTGGGTACGCCCTTTTTTTAAGGCAGAGAAAGTTTGTTTCATAGATCTACGCCATTTATTATATTTTTAATGATCTAAATAGGTTAGAGATCATATTTTATATTTATTGGGTAATTTTAGCTTATATTTTTATATTAAAAAATTAACTATCCATTTCTATCAAGTTTTCAAAGACCGAAAATAATAGCTAGATCATCTAAATGCATTAATTTATACCGAGTCACTAACAAAGGATATAAATCTAAAAAAATAATAATATCATGCATAAAAAGGAAGGGGCCATGGAATTGAATTTCTAAGGAGACAGATCTTGATGGGGTTTTACTTTGGACTGAACAAGTCCAAACCTCCCACCCTGACTTCTTTTATGTGCGCATTTTTTGAATGATCTGATTCATTCATCATATTTGACATGCCTTCGATTGCTCATTCAAATAAATTCAATGACTGCTGAATGACTTGATCTGTACCATTTCTTACATTACATAAAAATCATTAAAATTTTCAAGTAAGAGAAAACTAATAGCTAGAGGCCCCCATGGGCATGAATTTTGGTAAATAGCCTTAATTAGGCTGGGCCAACTAGATGTACGGTTCAGATAAGGTTTACGTGGCACATAAAAGAAATGCCAGAATTGCGGTCGCCCGTAAGACTAGGGTAACCTGGCACATAAAGCTCTCGGAATGGAGTTCCCACGTGCTGCATGCTCGTTGAGGTAGAAAAGGGCGTGCGCTTATCAAATTTTGTATATTGAATGATGATCGTATTAGCCAGTAATTGATTTCTCGACAAGTATTTCCAGCAAGGAACCGCGGAAGGACTGCAGAGCCAACGTACTTTCTGACGACAAAGCGTAGGGTGGCGGTGGGTGGTGGATTATAGTACTTTACTTAGAAGATAAACAAGGCACACGCCATTATTTGGAGGATGAAAAGATGATCCTCCTTGATTATACAGATACAAAAGCATGGGCCCACATCACGGCATTCAAGAACACTGAACTCTTTAAATCATCTGGATGGAAGAAAATCCATTGCTTTCCATCTCATACTCACAGGGGCTGTGCACTTGGAATGTAATTCTCAAGTTGGGAATTGGATTCTGCCAATGGATTCTACTGGCTACTGATCTACTAAAGTAAAATAAATTAGGCAAGAAATGAGAGAAATCCATTCTCTCATTTCATCGAGTGAGAATTCAATTTCACTTGTTTTCGGACAGGAATTAATTGGAGGCCCAATTAGATTATAGGATCCTGTTTGATTGAAAAATGTTTTCCCAATTTTCTTGTGGTTTTATAGCCTGCAAATGGTCGTAATTCATGCTAGAATACTTGATTGGAGAGTGCTAATTAGGATGTTGATGATGCGAGAGCTATTGTCATTCTTGTTGAATTACCATTTAAACAGAAAGCTTAAAGCTGATAGAAATGTTCAAGTGGGCCAAAAATATTTATATGTCCAATCTTTATGTAAGTAAAAGGCCTTTTTGGGACCATCGCATGACAAACTAAGTGTTGGTTCATTTACGTTGCGTTAAAAATTAACGAGGTCCCAGAAATCTAAGTCAATAAGATTTTGATACCATCTTGGATTATCATTAAATCTAAAAACTTAAACTAATACAAAGTGGGCCACAATATTTACACGTCTAATAATCTTTGATCAGAGGATAACCTCCAATGCTTTGATTGAGCAAGGTATTTCTAGGCCTTATTTTTGTAGATCAAACCTTTTGTTCTTATGTCATAAACAACAGGGAAAGAAAAATGGAAAATAATGTAACGATCAAGGGAAAGATACTTTGAAAGCCGATGATCCAAGGGCAGAAATTAAACCACCGGCTTGGTAAGAAGCGTGACGTGGACGTGTCTTCCACGTAGGATATTGTGGTTATCCAATCATGCGGTGGACTGCATCATTGAACTCACGAGACTTTCCTGGGTCCCTCCACAACGCTTTGCAAGCAGGGGCGGTGAGAGAGAGCCCAACAAATGGTTTCCATTTGGTAACACCTCTCTCTCTGTAAATGCTCTCCCTCTTTCTGAAAGCGTAGCGTAAGCAGCAAAAGCACAGATCCTTGGGACCCTATAAGGATTCTAACACTTTGACATCTCTCCCTCTCTCTCAAATTACTGTGAAACACACAATTCAAGCCTTTTAGAAAGGAGAATTTTCTGTTAGGATGGATTATATTATTTTATGGTTGACGGGGGGTTGGTGAAGATAAGAAAAAAGAAGAAGAAGAAAAAAAATACAATACAAGGGAGGATGAGCTAATGGTTTACCCGTACACTTCACTCCATTCTAGCAAAACTGATATACTAGCCCGAGTAAGTGGCAAGCTTCTCTCTCACTAGCTGTTGTTTCAAGTGTATCATTGCCCCGCAACCATAAACGAAAAAGGGAAAGGAAGAAAGAAGAAAGATGGGGTTTATCACACTGATTCTACCAAAGAAGAAAGAGACCCATAGATTTGTCAGTGATGTGTTGGCTCCAAGAAATACTACCAATCCTTGTATGAGACAATCATTCTTCATCATTGGTGGTGAATAATTACAAAAGCCTGGCGGGATATTGTTTCATTCATGATTATGCACGTCCTAATTGATCAACACAGTCCTAGTTAAAAGGCAAACTTATTGGTGGAGGGAGCTGTAGACTTTCCTCTCAAAATAGTTGCATATTGATAGTAAAGCTAGGGTTTTGGACTTTTGGGGTGGTATCATGATAAAAGAGTATGTGCGCATGAAGGGGAATGAATTAGAAAGTGAAAGATCAATGGAGGGGGTGGTATAATGGGATGATTTTGATGGGTATATCATCTACTTCATTGGGAAATCTATGGAATGAACAAGGGGGAGATGGGCCTTTATTGAGAAAGAATGGAATAGTAGCTATAATGGAAGCAGGTGAGCAAGGTTTCCTGCCACATGGATGGTACTGTTTGGATTGATTGTCTTCGACTTGGCCACGTCTGTGTTAATGACAACTTTCTTGTTGCAACGTGGGGAGAAGGTCCATAGTAGACGATGATGTGTCCGAATCGACCATGTCCATGTATGCTGTTGTGACTGAAACATTCTTCTCTTCCCTGCCAATCACCTGCTCTGAATGGATAATTTCAGTCCCAATGAGGTTGTAGAAATTGCACTTCTTCTTCTCAAGTTTAGCGTTTGTTTATGCCTACAGAAAATGGTCTTTGATATCGACTGAAGGGAATGCTCGAGTTGATGGTGATGTTGCGAAGAAAACACGAAATACATCCTACTCTACTCCCCTTGGGGACCAAGTTCGAGATGTATGGATTTTGGTTGTTGTGATTCTCAATCAATTGAGTCAACTCGCATTTTCTGTGTAATACATGTTCACATCAAATATGATGGGTGTTTAAACTTCCTCGTGGTTGTAAAAAATGTGTCTTTGCCAGGAATTTAAAGCTAATAGTGTTAGGAGTATCTCTTTGGCGCAATGGTGGAGTTGTCGTCTTGTGATCTTGAGGTCCTGGAAACAGTCTCTTGTAAAATGCAAGATAAAGCTACGTACTATTAACCTTTATAGTTAGCTTCTTTCCCGGACCCCACATATGCAGGAGCTTCGTGCATTGGGTCTGCCCTTGGCTCTTAGGAGTGTCTTTAGCTCAACGTTTGATGACATTTTCAGCTTGCAAAGTGGGGAGGAGGTCCACACTTGGATGATTATATGTCTGAATCAACTATTCCATGTGTGCTTTTGGATTGAAACTTGATTCTTTTCCCTTCCAATCACTTACCGTGGATGGCTCTAAGTTCCAATTAGGTTCTATAGCTTGTACTTATTTGGCTTTGTTTTTGCCTAAAGACTATGCAGCTATTGATGTTGACTTAGCCAATGTTCGCCTTGATGTCATTATCGCGAAAAGAACACGACATGCCTCTTACACCAACGTAACACCACCATTGATGGATTTGATCATTGTGATTTTCAAGCAATTGAGTCATAATGTTTGCCAGGCCATCAAAACTAGAGCCAGACAGGATGGTTACTTAAAACTTCTTTGTGTAGCTTAAAGATGTCTCTTGCAGGATTAATTACTTGAACAACTACCAGGTTTTACAAATCTCTGTAGTTCAAAAAATTGTTCATCTCCAAGAATTTTGGTAGTAAAATGTGTTCTATCATGAAAATGGAGCACATATATTCAGAAAATAATAATAAAATAGCATGCATATGATGGTGCAAAAGCTAAAAATTAAATAAGGTAACTTTATTTTGTTTCAGAATTATCAGAAAAAGGGTAGTCATATAATACAAAATGATGCAGGTTTAAGATGATTGGTATTATCGATAAAAAAATGGAATAAAATGTGGGTAGTACAAGTAGCTCGAGTCTGGCAAAGTACCAAATGGGGTCGGATCATGCAAACAAATGAATAAGTAAATACAAATGAAAAAAGTGTCACATTCAATTAGGTGTGGAGTGATGGACCGTGTGAAGGCCAATTTGTATCTTCTATTTGAGTTTGGCCTTGTCTTATATAGGCCATTTCCCAAAATTCAACAACACCAGACAATTCTAATGCTCATAGTGACCAAGATTTTTGTTAGTATGTTTTTTGGAACGTTGTGGCTGATCCTTTTTACAACTTTTGGAACTGTAGGGCCCAGAGGCATCTGAATGAGAAGATTTTCTTAGCATGCGTTATCTAAGATGGGGCATTAAAGATGAACGATTGTGATAGGTCACCTGACAATTGGGTCCCTGCATGTTCTAAAATTGGAGAATTAGAACCTATTATTTCTTCTGCCATGTTTCCATCTCTTTCTATTTTCTAGCCACATTTCTTAAAATTCTTTACAAAATAAATAATTATCAAATTACTTTCTGTAAAGTTTTTCTCTTTATTTGATTCTTATTGCCAAGCAATCTCATCTTAGTGATCTTGGTCATCCATCTCTTGCTAATTGACAATCTAATATCATATAAATAAGCTTTTCATCTCATATGCATCAATAAGGGGTTAGAGTTTCTTTCTTTACAATCCTTAAAATCTCTCCCTAATCTTTCTTGTCTATCTTTTTCTAATTTAATTATCTTTATATGATACATCACATAGACATTTTAAAAGTTTTAGTTATTTTATTTTTATCCTAGGTCATTATTAGATGAATGGGTTCCAATAAATTTCCTTTACATATTCTCTCTTTTTTAACCACTTGACATTTATATCTCCATTTCTTCAATTTCTAAGTCTACCTAGATATCTCCACCATCCCTTAAATCTCTCTCTATAAGATCATTTTTTGTTATATTTCTTCTAAACTTGTCAATCTATTACTGCATATATTTGCTGAACAATAGGATTTATGAAGAAAACTTTGTCTATCTATCCTATTTAGTAGTTTTTCTTTATTTTACTAAATTTTTTTTGACCGACTTGAATTAGTTATTCAAATTAAAGAACAAATGTGTAACCTGTGCATGCAAATATACTATGTATTTCTTCTTCTAATTCAATTATTCTCATAATATAGTCTTATACTATTAGTTTTTGTGATATTTCTTCTAAACTTTTTAATTTATTATTGCACAGGTCACACTTAAATTTAGTAATTTTTTCTTTAATTTTCTAAAAATTAAGCTAACCCCACTTGAATTAGTGATACAGATCAAAGAACAAATGTGTAACTTGTGCATAGCAGGGGCAAATATACTAGTGAATATGAAAGGTGTTTGTTGTCCAGATTAGTGCGCGGATTTTCATGTGCTGAACTGCAGTCACTTGTACTTGGACTTATCCGTTCCATAATGCTACCATTCCAATCTCATAGGGTTTTTCCCTTCTGATAGTTGGTGCTGGTGAGCAAACTCGAACCAGATAGAATAATAGCAGTTGGGATCATCCCGTGCCTAAAAATGCTTTTTGCACCGCCCTACCAAAAGATGCAGTCAAAAGGTGACGGAATTGAACTACTGAGAGCCCAGTAGGCATGTACGATTAGCACGTCAGAGTGGTCATGCATGCTTGTCGCTGTAGTTAAGGAAGGTGGGGAGTCCCCATCTCGTCCTTGCAATGACATGGATGCTGTAGCAGCGAAGTAGAAACTTGAAAGAGGCATTTGAATGCGAAAGATGCGACCATTCCAAGAATTTGAGGAAAGATGTGATCTTTACGTATAGAATTTTTCAAGCTTGAAAAGAGACACAAGCTCATGCCAAATGGTTGCAAGTCGATGGATGGGGAATTGATGTACCTGTCTATAACATAGCCCGCTCTTGCCTATGTGCAATAAGAATTTGGAAAGTGGGCACAAAGAATATTCATTGAGTAGTTGGCTGAGAATGAAAAGACTTCAATATTTCATGCTTTGATTTTGCCCCCTTGATGGATACCAAGAAAGAAGCAGGAGGTTTTGTATTACCAGGTGCGTATGAGTAGGCCAAAGTACAGTGGAGGCTTACTCTGAACCAGCTATTAACGTTAAGGCTATGCCATCTTATCAACGTCGATGAATGAGAAATTATAGATTGAACTGTCGAATAAAAAAAAAATTGGTACTATCATATACCTTCGTATCGGTCACAAGCTGGACATCTGCGAACTTGAACCACTGACATCTGCCACAGGGTAAACTGCCATTTATGTGATAGGTTGCTAACAATTGTAAGCCTCTTATTTGTGGCCTTCACAGGGATTGATAATAAGTATAAAAAAGCAAAAAATCTCAATTTATTGATGAATCCTCGAAAAGATCAAATGGCTAAAGTCATCTGATGGAAAAGAGTCTTTATATATGATATACCAGGGTACGCCCCATCAGACCATGGCCATGAGTTTCCCTCCCTCTCTTATGGAAGCCAGAAATTGAAAAACGCTGTACAAAGAGAATATTTCCACATTGGTGAAGGGGAGTGTTTCTTCAACTAGTGAACAACGTCGCTGACCATGCAGTGCATCCCTTGGACTAGCTATATGTCCCAGAGGGAAGGTTACAGGATCAATGGTCTAGATTGCTTCGCTTGAAGTAGCGCGTGTATATGAGATTGAATCGTAATTGGTTAATTATGTGTGCCATTTTGAAATCCATCTCCTAATATCATCTGAACAATCTCAGATGATCGTCTCATGACATGAATCTTATATGGTGCTTGCGCGGTTAAATTGGTCCATAGATTTCCATGTACCAAAAGTACGTGGTGGGCCCAGATGTTAGTGATTGAAACAGCTTATCCTCTGTTCCACATATTAAAAAGATCATCACCAGAGAATATCTACATTGGATCATCCTAACCACAATTATTCTGTAGTGAAAACCAGATTGCCCAGATAGAACTAGCAGATGGCGGGAAAACATTGGATGGTTTTTTATGTATTAGCTGGCAGAAATCTAGGCGGGCTTCTATCTTACTCGTTAATTTGGTGGACCATAATAAGCAATACATAAAAAATCCTAACCCATTTGAAGCCATACCCTTTCCAACAACCGAAAAAGTAAATCGCCTCCGTGTTTTTAGTGTTTAGGAGTCCAAAGCATTGATCAAACGGAAGCACCCTTGAGAAATTGATTCTGGTCAAAGTCCCACAACAAGCCCACCCATGGGTACAGGCTCCCAAAAGAGGCCCATTTTAAGCCCAAACTTATTTTTGTCCATTAACTAGAAGGCATACAACCAGGCCCAGTCAGTGACTAATCGCACTCCTTCCATCAGAAGCTGAATGGAGGAAATTAGGAAGCAATAAGGCAGAGAACTTGATATTCATGATACTCAATTTAGAACGGGTTTTCAGAGGGTCGTGATAGCTGATCCTAACTCAGAACAAATAAATGTTAGGGTCATCCAATGGATGACAAGTTTGGAGAATCATTTATTTAAGGAGGTAAGCAGAAGAACATTTTAGATCATCAAAGTCTGGGTAGCAAAAAAGGACACTTTTACTGATTGGTACTTAGTCATCCAATAAGTCTAAATGACCATTGTATTAGACCATTTTCTTACGCTAATCCAATGGAATCATAAACTTCCTTTATTCCACTAAAATCTCTCTCTCTCTCTCTCTCTAGTTGATGAGATTTGGTTGTATAACCCAGATAAGATAAGGCCAACATTATGGATGGTTTAGAGCTTTTCTCTCTCTCTCCAATGGATGAGAATTCCATGCATAGCCCCTACCAGGCCACTTTTTAGAAAATCTAAATCATTCACAATAGTAGCCTTATCTTAGATGGGCTCTTCATCATCTCATCCATTATACAGATAGATAGAGAGGGATATTTAGTTCTAATGAAATAGAAAAGATAGAATTTGATGGGATTAGAAAATTATCTAATAAAACTAATAGGGCAGAGTTGGTTTCTTCCAAAGAGTAGGTTACAACGGTTAAACTAAGTTGAGTTTAACTAAATGTTTTTGAAACTAGGTACTTAATGATCATTAGTAGTTAATCAATGACTCATGTCATAATAAATTCCAAAATAGGAATCAAACAGCAGAAATCTCCAATAAAAGAGACATGGTTGGCCCACTTTACATATTTCTACAGTGATCTAATCCGTTAATTTGACTCTGTACCCTAAATGGCCAAGGTATCAAACCATTCATCAATAAATATCTATAGGATCTTGCTTCTTGGATCTCTTTTGGTTGTAAAATAGACAGTTTTGAGCTTATTTTGCATTTACACCGTCCATTTTGCAAGTACAAGAAGTTTGAGAAACAAGGTCTTATAGATATTCAATTGATAAGTGGTTTGGTACCTTGGCTATCTGGGCATGCTAAATCAGACGAATGGTTTGGATGCAAAGGGAGGCTGACAAAGAGAATTCAAAGGTGAGTGATGGGCAGCAGAACTAAGCCCAGCCCATTTGCAATTAAGTGTAGGCTTAGCCCATGCTAAGCAAGCTCCCAAGCAAAGGCCCACGACAGATTATTTTCTGCAGATGCTAATCTTCCAAGAAAAACTAATACAAGAACAATATCAGTCGCCCACAAAGTGGTCTAGAAGATGAACCTCTGGTTGTGTGACCCAAAGGACAGTTCGTGGCTAGATCCTGAGTTCTGATATATCGACCTAGTGGTTGGACTCCATTTAAAGAAGTTACAAACTTGAGAAAGTCTTGGCTTGCATATCATCCTTTTACACAGTTGCATTATTTAAAATGCCTATCTATATGATGTGATTGCCGACCATCCGAAAAACACCAACAAGTCACGCATTTTTTGGCAGCCCCACTGCACGAAGTTTCCACCTATGCAGCCGGAAGAGGGGCAGACCACATGGGCCTAAAGTAGGCAGTCTTACCTTGCATTTTGCAAGAGGCTGATTCCATGCCTTGAACCCATGACCTCAAGGTCACATGACAACAACTTTATTGTTGCGCTAAAGCTCCCCTTCTCCAACAAGTCATACATCACTTGGCCAAATATAAATGTAAAGCTTACAAACAATATGAATCTTAACAAACATGCTTAAAACGGGTTACAAAGGCCACGGAGAAGACTAGTATGACATACTATAACTTTAATGTGCCAAGTGTAAAGACAAATGCTGTCATTGCATACATACATACATACATACATACATACATACATACATACATACATGTTGTATGTTAATTTCAGCTGTTTCATGCATATGCAAAGAGCAGGTGACATTTGATTGGCTAAAAAAAAGTAAAAAACACAAAAAGTTAGAGGAAATAATAATTACAAACTTTTTCCCATCCAATCAAATGTTACTTGCACTTTATACCCGCAACAACTTGCTTAATCTTACGTGTGAAACACTGGATTGATCTGGTTCAACAACTAAGTTTGCTAGCAATGAACCTTTAATCATCGTTCCGTAGGATTAGTTGATGGTGATAGGAAGTGGCTTACGCGGGTTTGAGTTTTTCAGCAACTCAAAGTTGAAATTTATAACCTACTTAATTAGCATCACCGTGATAAGATTGGCCCAGAATCAAATCTTGTTACCGGAGTTCCTCATCAGATGATGTTCTTCGCTGAAGTTGACATTGTAGAGATAGACGTGTCAACAGTCAATGGGCTACTTGCCTATCTATTTGTAGGTGTGACCCATGGCGAAAAAATAATACAATGTATATATTGTGTACGCTATGGATGTATAATCTGGAATGCTTGGCCTGCAGGAGTTGACTATAAGAAGACATGTTTCAGTTTAGAATGTACATGCATTGAGGTCCATAGAATAAGAATCCTGGTTGTTGGATCATTTCCATGTGCCCCAGAACGCCTCTTTGTATATTTGACTATCTATGGTTAAAATGAAACTGGTTATTTGTTTATAATATAAATAAAAAGAATATTAATGATACACTTTTAGTCTTTAGATCTCTATCTCTCTCTCTCTCTCTCTCTCTCTCTGACAAACATGATATAATTCCAGTCCTATACAGTGAACAAGAAAGTAGTTTCTAAAATAATGCATTCAAATAATACACTTTTAGTCTTTTAGATCTTTAACAAAACATTAATATGCGCTCTCTTAGAGAAAAAAAAAGGCAGCCCTGATGCACGAAGCTCCAGTCTATACGGGGTCCGGTGTCTCTCTTAGAAAAACATGGATGTAATTCTAGTCCTGTACAGGAAATGAGAAGGTGGCAGATTGCTAGATGAATGGGATAAATATATGCAGAAATTGTAGGATAATGCCAACCAATATCTGTTTATTTGTGTATGATCCTCGCGAGCCATATGTGTCATTGAGAATGTCTACATTGATATACTTTTGTTGTCGTTGTTAATAATAATAATATTTAAATAAGTCAAGAAATATATACATTTGTTATGGCCCTCGACTAGCAGGACGGTATCACCTTAATGAACGGCCAATGTTTAGGACTTGGACTACCCTGAATCCAACCCACTATCTAAATGAAGGATATAAAATATCGATGGCTTGGAGACATCTTATCTGTATAGTTTATCTCCAAATTGCTGTATGGTTGGGAGACATCCAAGATGAATGGTTCACAAGATCCACCAACTGATTGGCGTATTCATTGGTCTGTGTTCGAAATGTACAATTGTCATTGTCCTAAGATGGTAATTTTCCATCACGATTCCCATAATGTGGGCTCATTTTATGCCTACAATTACCTCTTGAAATTAATTTGGATACCAACAGTCAAAATTAGAGCAATTGATCGAGGGTCCACCAATAAGTGGACATTTTGTTCTAAATAGTACCTAAACGTAGACTTTATATATAACAGGAAAAATAATTCCATGAAAAAAGTTCGCCGTGGATGAATTAAACGTACAATTCTTCATCGTTGGATGAGTCAAATAGACACCGGTGCATTTGATTTTCAAACCATTCATAATGACCAATCAGAGGTGTACGGATACAAAATTTTGAGCATGGCTCAATCCATGGCTCATCTCCATGACAAACGGTTTGGATCGCAGAAAGGAGTGAGCTCTACTGTTGATCTAGCTAGTCCGCTACTATTTTCCAAGTGAAAACAAGCTCCCTAATCAATGGTTAGAAAACATCTTAAACAGGCTCATCATCCTCAAACAAGAGAGTAGGATTAAATAGTAAGAGTGGGACCACAAGTAAGGACGACAAACATGTGACGATCAGTGAGATTTAACACGATCAATGAAGAGCTAGATTCACTGACCTGATCACTGTAAAAAGATCAGTAGATCTGCCTACAATTCGCTAGAAATATCTTCTATTGTTTGATAGATGAGAAATATTTTCTCGTAAAGTTTGTAGTTCTTCAGCAATGGCATCGATCTCTTGTGACAAAGCAGCCAAATTAATAGTAGTAGTGACAAAACAAAGAGGAAAACTACAGAAAAAAGGAAGAAGCTTCAGTTCGAGATAAATGAAGCAGAAAGAGAGAGGATGGCTGCAGAATAATACACCAACCCGTGAGTGTTGAATTCTAAGGTGTTGTGCCCGTGACAGAGAACCCACCACCATATAATAATATGTTGTGTAAAAGTGAAGCATATCCACTTGCCATATAATATTTGTTGTCATCGTCAATATTTTATCCGAGGGGTCACATTCTTCTTTATTATTTACCACTGCTTTATTTAGTCTCAAAGTTTTTATTCGTTTTTTTACAACGACAATAGTGTTCCTCTTCAATGGACGGAAAATGGATGGTCTGTAAAGCCCAAAAACAATGCTAACAGAATCTTGAAAACTTCGATGGTTGGGATCGTTTGGTTTATGAGATTTTTGGCGTGAGGACTATCTGAGACAGGGTCCAACAGATGAATGGTTGGGATCACCAAAACTTGGTCCCTACCTTTTCACGTTCAGATACTGTATGATTAGTCTTGAATATTTTACTGTATTCGATGTTATAAATATTGTAGAATGGTATTTTGGCTACAAGTCAACCAGCATAACATACAGAAAATATATAAACATAGAGAGGGAGAGGGAGTGGCGTGCTAATATGTATCTGCTTAGAAATGGTTGAAGGGTCTTTGATGAGGTGTTTCCATTTTATAAATTTGTCAAAACATTCTGAGGAAATCTCTCCCTATTGTATACTGCACGATTATTTAGCTGAATTGAGGAAGGTGACAAAATGTGGAGAGTTACATATATATAGCTTGCTTGAGCATGTATACTAGTTGGACGGTGCTTCAATTAGCAACTATTAATATTAGGTTCTGGCCTCAAGCCTAGAGGGAAGGCCCTAACCTCCAATTAATTAATGCCCTTAAATAAATGGTAAATTAACTGAATGGAATATGGATGGCTGGAGTTATGGGTTTGTTCTCCCTAAAACAAGTCCTAATTCGGCCCCCTCGACTTGCTTGATTTGCATGGTCTGTGGGTGATTGTGCCTTCCCGCAGGGATGAGTCCCAGGCTAAGGGCGTGGATGGACCTTGTGATTCTATGGGAAAAGGAAAGTTTGGTTGGATTGAGACTAGTTGGCGATTGCAGTACAGCTGACCAGATGGATCCTCCGGATTGAGGATAAATGGTCTATACCGGAACTCATGAATCCAGTTGTGTTGTTTACGTACTTGATATGAAGGTCCCACGTCAAATTGTACGCCATTCAGACCATCCACCATGGAATCAGATTCACGTGAACAACAGTTAGAGAGAGAGAGAGAGAGAGAGAGAGAGAGAGAGAGAGAGAGAGAGAGAGAGAGAGAGAGAGAGAGAGAGAGAGAGAGAGAGAGAGAGATCCAAGGTGTAAAGATAAATCAAATCTACAACCAGATAAAATGGAAAAAGAAAAATAAAAGCTAAAAAAATAAGAGAAGAAATATTCATTTTCAAGCCAGATGAACATCCCCGACAGTCGTTCTTCTTTCCTGTGAGCCACAACCTTTTCCATCCAAAAGAAATTCAAATAATTAAGAATCACATCTCCTCTAACTTCAATCTTCCCGTCCATTCTCCCTCACCAAGTAAACACTATACACTCCACAAACAAATAATCCAATCACTAAATTTGAAGCCAAATTCCCTCACTTGGTATCCCTGAGTGAACAACAAAAACTAGATAATAACCAGAAGGCGCAAGTATCCCTGAACTAGGTGCAGAAACGGCAATCTCATACACCGAATTCCCTAAACTCGTTCCTTTCCCACTCCCTAAAATCAGCATTCTCTGATTCATAGAATAAGAATGTGTCGAGAACGGAGGAGCCAACATCGTTATCGACACCCCATTTTGACTCAACCCTGCCACTCGAAACCGAATTCTAAACTTCTGCCCGTAATCCACCTTCGACGGAGCAGCTTGAATCACCGGCCAAGAACCAGCAAATTCCGAACCCAGATATTCGGGCGAGTACGTTTCCAAACTCAGCTCAGTTGGATGTAGAACGCCGGTAAAGTTATAGGATATATGCGGATTGCTTCCACCCACAAGAATCCGGCCATCACGTAGCAAAACAGCACTAGAATGATACATACGAGGGATTTTAGATGGCCTTTGAGTATCAAAACGAGACCCGGGTTTATTGTCCGGCCGGTAAATGACCGGGCTCAGTACAGGGTTCTGACCCAATTCCCAACCGGCGGTTCCCGCCGATGCACCATTAATGATCAAAATATCTCCGGTCGGAAGCATCACCATGTCTCCCATAACTCTCGCTGTCGGCATTGTTTCCATTTCCCATTTCGGCGATGTGTCGGTGATTGTAATTCTCCCGCAAGTATTCAAAGCCGTAACAAAATTTCCGTTCTTTGCTTTCTCATACGACCCAATTGGGGCCCCACCGCAAACTAACACTTCTGCTTCCGTCGGATTCTTCAGAGGCAGCAAAACTGATGACCCCGAGCTGGGGTAGCTCCGTGGGTCCCCGCCAGGCATTTTTGGGTAAGTCTTCACCATTACATTTTTCCTGTAATCGAGTAAGATGGCACGGTTATTAGCAAAGATGAAAAGATTTCCATCAACATTGAGGTGAACGAACGGGTACAGATTGTTTTCCACCCTGTCTCTTGTCTGTACTAGAAAAGGCAAACTCAAAGTTTCGGATCTGGATTTCGGATAAAATTCGTAGTTGAATTGCCGGCGTCCACCGATGATTATGGCGGTGCCATCTGGCAGAACTTGATTGGTGGCATACCAACGTCGGGCAGTTAAGGCTGACTGCGATTCTTCCCAGTCGCAATCTCTGCATGGATGGAATGTTCTGACGGCGCGTTCACCGTCATTAAATCCACCGGTTTGGATTAGGTTGCCGGTGGGAGAGACAGTGCCGGACGAGCACCAGGTGTCTGTTAGGACTGTTAATGGACGGATGGAATTTGATTTGACGGAGTATTCGACGGAGTGGGCTGTGCAGTCGACGTTGAGGGCTGTGTCTTTTGGGTCGTCTCGGCATTTGCTGTTGGGGAGGGAGATGTTTGAGGGCCCGAAATCTGTACGGTCGAAAATGATTACTTTATCGTTGTTGAGAAGCTGCATGTGCATTGCTGAGATCCCGATCGTTTGTTGGACAAGGGCCCACTCTCCACCTTTGGCTGCGTGGGTCAGATTCAGGTGAGGAACGAAGAGGAAAAGGAGGGCGAGGAGGGAGAATAGATTCATGCTGAGAGAGTGAGAGAGAAGATGAGAATGGAGAGCAGATGATGTGCAGGAGCTCTTAAATAGGTGGTGTCGAGTTGAAATGTTTTAAGTCGGAGAACACGTGCAAGAAAGAAGAGGAAATTGTAGTGTATAATGAGAAGTTTACGCTCACACGGCTTCTTTTGGTGGTATCGCTTCTCTGCTGTTTCATTTGCTTTGCTTCTCTCTATCTTTGTCTAAGTTGGCAACGGATGAGCATGTTTAGTGACCATAGAGTCATAACCGGCTAACCATTTGCTTGGTGATCCAAACCAGTTCTTAGGTGGTTCGGGATATAGGTTAGCCATGGGAAGGCCTTTGATTTCATGTTTTGGAATCAACGATTGCAGCTTGGGGTCCCCAGAAAGAAAAAAATGAAAAAGATTCAGTGTCATCTCGCCCCCAGCTCACAATTAGCGAAAGGTGGAAACGGTGAGGATATTCCTTCCTGTTTTTGCTGGAAGCCATATTTTTTGCTTAGCTAGGCTACTAAGCTTCTACCTAAATCAGGTGAGATGTTTGGTAACTCGGCCATCTAGGATAGGCCGATTTGTCACTATTAAAACAAAAAAGCAGTAGATTTGGAGTCATGGGTCAAGGCGTGGAAACTTTCTCTTGCAAAATGCAAGGTAAGGTTGCAAACTATTAAACCTTGCGGTCTGCCCCATTTTCAATTATTATAAGACTTTTGTAAGTATGTCCTGTAGTTTCTAACTTTTGGAAGAGGGGAAAGAGTTGAGAGCAATAATAATTCCAGGGAGCCACCTTCATGGAAGGTACCAGCTCTATGTAGCACGTCCGTTTTGGTATGATCATGTACATTTCAAGTATCTACAAGCACGGCTAAAAAATACTTATTATGGGTCCACACGTTTAATGATCGAGACCGCTCATTGTCTAAGTTCTAGATCTTCTCTACCATTGGATGATCCTAAGACCTAATCACCACTATTCTTAGTTGTAAGATGAACCACCCAAAAAAGTCAAAGAAACCATTAATAAAGATCATGCTCATTGGTCATGATTTTTTCCGATATAGGAGATTTTAGGGTTCCTATCTAAAGACAGTTCCCACCAGAAATGGTTTGGATCATCAACCGGTCACACGTATATGACTTTTTGCTGCATGATGTAGACATGCATATTTCTCAAATCATACATACAAGTCGCGCTTTTCCCTTTTTTGGAATGATACAAGCTGCAATTTTTATCAGGTATTAATGGCAAAAATAGCGTCCTTGCATGATTTCTTTAATCCTTGATGTATGGAAGGATTTGACCATCAGATCCAAGGACCCGATCTCAAGTTTTTCATATGGTGGAAGGATCTGATCCATCAGAGCTAAGGACACGATTTGAAGGTTTTTATTTCGACATGGTCCATATGTATTTACATAAATATGAGTAGTTACATATTTGAGCAAAGAATGCCCTATGTACAAAGATAACTTATGAATGCCCCCTTTAACAAGGCAATCTGCTATGAGAAAAGGAAAATGAATTACATGAAGAAGTTTAATTAATCTCATTGTTATGACCCAATCTCTAAGGACCCGGCTTACAGCAATTGGCCCTCTGCAATGGCACAAGCCGAATCTCCTCCACCAATAAAGACGATATCATCTGTCTATCATAAACTTTTAAGGGAATGCTAAAATAACCACATTTCTAGAGCCTATCCTTGAATGATATAACCTGTTTATCTCATTGTTCCATATTTAGATATCTTATAGCTAAAAATCATGTGATTTAGATGATACTGACATTTATAAAACCTTTGAAAAAGTGTGCTTAAAAAAATACAGTTTAGAAACTATAAAATCAATATGATTACGTGGAAACTAGAATTATTTATGTCATATGATTTTTTATTTATAAGAAAACTAAAGTTAGAAAAATAAGATAAACAATTCTGATTATGCAAATCAGCGAGTTCCACAAAACGTGGTAGCTAGACCATACCTCACAGTGCGGTCAGTTTACTATTCCTCAACTTTAAAACCCACAAATGTCAGAGTTTCCACCTCAATCGAACACCTGCGAAGGGCTCACAGAATTCATATTACCGGGCAAATGGATCAAGGACAACCTAGGGGCAGTTCACATAGAAAAATTGCATGGGTCTATAATCTAGACCGTCCAATCAGCTGCTCAGGATGCCCAGCTGTGAGAGTGGTTCATAATTGACTCAGAATGTGTTCATTGGCTACCTAAGATCATTCAGAATTTCAATCTTCGGATATGGGCCACTAAAGAAGGGAACATTTGGTAAGAAAGTTCGGTTCAATGAGCTCAATCACCGTTGGCAATGGTGACTATGACCTTGATGTGGACAAGATTTCTATGTAAACACAGAAAACAATCAACCAAACGCGGTTGCCACATAGCAATTACAGTGATATGTTATTTTAGACATCAATTAACATCTGTAACAGACTCACTGTCCATGTCTAATTCTCTCCTTCTAACAGTGGCAGGAAGAAACAGGCTGTTCGAGAGAACCATATGCTTTGCTTCTTTCTTTCCTTTGTAGAAGCCGTGTCAATAACAAAAGGTACTCCACTGTGAACATTTTTGTCCCACTTGAAGAAGGCTGCCAGCAAATTCTACCTATCTGAAGGCGGAAATGGCAATGACTTTTTACTCTTCATGTTGTTCTTGTCAATATATGGAGCTTTCTTCTTTCAGGTAACATTCTAACATGTGGTGGTCACTCGCTTTAGTTGAAGGCCACGTTAAGAAGAGAGAAAAGATTAGTAAGTGGATCCTACTTGTTAAATATTCCAAGCCATTGATTTACTATACCTAACCTCCAATTTTTGGTTCATAGTTAATCAATAATTATAATGGGAGACTTGGCGTAATGATAGAGTTGTCGTCGTGTGACCTTGAGGTCATAGGTTCAAGGCATGAAAACAGCTTCTTGCAAAATGCAAGATAAGACTGCATACTCTTAACCCTTGTGATATGCTCCTTCCCTAGACCCACCAGGGCTGCCCTTTAGTTAATCAATAACTAGTATATTTGCTCTAAGCGATGGATGCCGTGACCTAATTTTTCATTGATCCAAACAAGGTATGCTTCTTTGAAAAATAAAGACTGATTTAACTAGGGCCTAACTCAATCCAAATGCTATGTAACTGAAAAAGAGAGGATGTATAAAGCAAATTCTTTTAGGCCTTTTCGTCCAACTAATACTATAAGATAAAAATATAATAATTGTTAAAAAAAAAGTCATTGTCAAGAAATTGACTTTGTAGGGTTTATTGGTACGAGTGACTCAAATGGAGCCCCTTAACAAATGGATATAATTTTGGCTTCATTTGAGTCACTCGTACCAATCGGCCTTGCAAAGTCAATTTCTTAACAATGACTTTTTTTTAACAATTATTATATTTTTATCTCATAGTATTAGTTGGACGAAAAGGCCTCAAAGAATTTGCTTTATACATTCTCTCTTTTTTAGTTACATAGCATCTGGATTGAGTTAGGCCATAGTTAAATCAGTCTTTATTTTTCAAAGAAGCATACCTTGTTTGGATCAATGAAAAATTAGGTCACGGCATCCATCGCTTAGAGCAAATATACTAGTTATTGATTAACTAAAGGGCAGCCCTGGTGGGTCTAGGGAAGGAGCGGATCACAAGGGTTAATAGTACGCAGTCTTACCTTACATTTTGGATGGCTAAAATCTAGCACTGAAGCCCCTTAATGCTTCTGGCCAATGGTGGATAAAATCAAGTTTGATATCTTTAGGCGAGAGATTACCTTTCATCATTCTCTCAGATCCACCAATTCTAGAGCGAATGACCTTTTAAGAGAAAAGGTGTTTCTAGAAGATCTATGGGTTTGGCATCAAGCCTGAGCTTCGATCCATTTCTGCAAGGATCCTGTTCTTTGGTCTTTTAGGAGTCTGTACATGAATCTGATCCCTCTACATTGTTTCATGTGGGTGAGATAGCTTGTAGGGGTCAGTAAATGCCTATGGGCCTCTTCCTACCTTTGAATCTTTTCCTCCCCACATGGAGCTTTGGTTTGAAGGGATCTTAGCTCGTGTATATATATGAAATATGTTATTTGTGAGTTGTGATGTGATCTATGAAGCATGTCCAGCCATGGACCTCGATTTGAAAATGATTGGATAATCTTAGCCGGTTAACCCCTTCATCAAGGCTGATTTTCCTTTTGTTTCACGCAACACATTGTTTAGGCCATATTTTTATATTGAAGGTAATTGATGTGATCTAAACCCTTGCAATGCCAAAGACATTATTTCTGTTATTTTTTAATTATTCAAGTATTCTTGACAAAAGCATTAGTGGCTGGAGTTGTCTAGTGAAGAAGAAGGTGGAACATTAGACGAAGGGAATTTTATAATGATTAAACCATCAATTCACTTGATCAATTCTTGTTACCTAGTGCCCTAGATAACATTCTAATTTGGACTGTCAATACTATGTGTTGAGATTCATAAGAACCTTAGTATGCAATGGTGTTAGGGTCTCACAATTTAGAAATGTAAAATACTTTTACATGCCATAAGCTTCCGTTTTTCACAATTTTTTGATGCATTCTAGCTAAAAGAATGTAATTGAATAAAAATGTTATCTTGTAGGCTAATGTGCTACCCAAATAGGGAGCCAAGTAGAGTTGTTCTAAGTTAGATCTCAATGATATAAGATGTGAATAGGTTGAGTAGTATTGCATTCTAATTAGAAAACGTGTACTCTGTCATTATTCTTATTGATTAATATAAAACTAAACTTCTTCATTTATACTATGGAGTGGCTTGTACTTCTCATGAATTTCCTTGAAGTGTAGTTTGTTTATGAGATGAATGAGAAAAAGTTGAAATGTGAAAGTAAATGAGTGTACATGTTTATAGGTACATGTGAAGTTTTTCTTTCATGTCTTTAAATTTTTTATATTGAAAGTGAATATAAATATCAAATGTAGATGTTAAATGTGAATGTTGAGCGTGGATATTATAGAGAATGAAGTGAATATAGGTATTCTAGTTTCTCTTTTCAAGAATCTTGAAGGTTGTAGGTTACGTATAGTTAGGTTTACATAAATGTTAAAGAAGATATTAATATTCATTGAATGCATGAAATAATACTATTGTAATAGCATGTTAAGATAGCAATGTAATAACAGTGAAAAAAAGAAATTTTGCAGTTTTTAAAGTCGGTTATGAGGAACCAACTTCTTTTTGTCTGATTTTCGATGTTAGATGGATATAAGATGGTTTTGAAACCATCTTTAAAACCCTTCTATCTAGTAGTGAACCCTTATTATTTGATAAGCAAATTGCTCTTCTCAAGGGTAGTCAATTAAATTCATTATGCTTCAATATAGCTCCAACTTGAAATGTATCGTACATTTAGGTGTACATATAAAAACACATACTATTTTTAAAAGAGTTGACTTGGTGTGACAATTGCTTGTTTTTCCAAAGTTCAAGGTGAAAGGAACTAAAAATGATTCCAAAATAGTTGACTTTCTTGGGTAGTAAGCTGAAATTGCCTTTGGTCCTCAATGCAATTGAGTTCTCTTAAAATTAGTTGCCTGTCTTTATAGAGATAGTTGATTAGGTTTGCCTTGAACTTCTTAAAAGATGACTAGTCTTTCTAGTACAAGTTAGTTGATTATTTTGAGTAGGCAATTGACAAGATTTCGTTACATGGATTCACCTAAAAATTGTTGATTGACATTTAAATTAGGTACTTTGAATTCTTTGTTGTTTAGTAAAAATAGCTGACTTCTCATCTCTCTTTGATAATTGACTAGAATATGTAGACTTTGAACAAACTTTGATTTTATGTGCACCAAATCTTGATCTAATGTTAACTAAATTGCTTCTAACCATGTTGGATACACTTGCTCATCAACCAAGTGAGAAACACATTTTAGTAGTTTTGCTACAATTAAAATAAAAAAGGCTTGGGCAACATATAGGGTGGCCATAGCGAGAGGTAGCCTAAGATAATAACAAGGAAGCTTCACAAACTTGCAACCTAAAGTACTAGCCTTGTCAAAGACAACATTCTTCTCTGCCAAACATCTTAGATTTATCTATATTTAATCTATAGCCCAAGATTAGTTTGTATGTTTTACAAATCACTTAAATATTCTTTCCTTGCTCCTTGTTTTAAGCTCCAATCAACATAGTCTCATTTGCATATTAAAGATGGAAGATGGCAAGATTTGAGTTTGGAACATTTGAAGCCATCATACAAGTTGGAATCACTCGCCACTTCCATAAGCTTGTTGAAAACTTCTCCAAGTAAGATAAATAGGTCCACTTTAGAAACTAAAATTAAAAAACCATTACAAATAAGGAGCAATTGGGTCGCCTTGATGTGCTCCATGAGAGCTATAGCAAAAAACCATTTATGAGTGTAGAAGTGTGTTGATTCAAGGCCTTCTAGATCTAGCTTCTCTATTATGAGCTAAAATTCATATTTTGAGGAGACAATATTTTTAATTCAACGTTCAACTAAGTCAAAAGCTTTCTCCATATATATTATAATACATGAAGGCTTACAATTGAGATTTATATATCATATCCAAGTATTCATTTGCGACAAAAGTATAGTCCATTATATTTCTTCTAGCAATTAGACATATTGGTGTTGAGAAATTTCTTAGATGAGCCTTCTTGAAGCAACTTGGAAGCACTTTTGACAATATTTTGTAACACTAACCAATTAAGCTAACAGCGTGAAAATCTTTAAGAATTTTTTACTACTTTTCTTTAGGATCAAAGCCAAAGAAGACAGTAATCTGTGTGCCAAGTAGTTTGCATAGGAAAAATGTTATGCTTAATAAAATGCCAACATACTTGAAAAATGGACAAAAAGAATTACCCGATCCCAGTTTTCAATTACCACTATGTTGAGATATTGCTTCTTAAATTTTGCTTTCTGAGAATAAAGCGTCCAACATTTTTCTAGTTGCCTCATCAATTGCTTTGAAATTGAGCTTCTCTAAAAATATATAGCTCTAATCTTGAGAAGAACATAGGTTAAATATACAATTTCCTTGCTAAATTCTTTTGGATTATCAAGTCACTTACCATCAACAGCAAGGAAAGAAATGTGGTTTTGCCCTTTTTTGTACATTTGCTGTCAAGTGAAAGAATTTGGTGTTGCAATCACGGATGGCTTATTCATACTAGATGGATCTTTGTTTATATTATATTGCACAAATTCAAAAGAGTTAATTTGATTTTCAATGAAGCTTTTATGAGCTAATTCATCCAAAGAAAGAGGGGAGAATTTTTCTTTCAAAATGAGGCCCGAAATCTCTAATTTTAGAGATAATATTTGATCAGAGCGGTACTTGTCTAATATTTAGCCCATCATTTCAAATTTTTTCTTCGTAGGTTTAAGCTTCAAAGGCAACCGCTTACCTCCATTATAGGTGATGGGTGAAATAGCTTGCCCCCACCATTCTTCTATTTTCCCAATAAAGCTGTGATCCTGTAACCAAGTTATTCAAACTAAAATGGTTTTCGATCACAAGAATCCATGGAAGACTTTGGCATGATAAGCTTGTGGTCCAAAATTAAGTCTTGCATGATTGAGAAATTTGTGTCCGGAAATGAATATATATATATATATATATATATATATACATATACTGCAAATGAACCTTCTAATTTACTCACAATTGGAGTTCCAAGTGAAACTACGGCCACTCAAGAGGAAGATGAATGAGCTCATTGTTGTCCATAAACTAATTGAAAGAGATCACGGCAGTCGAGAAGGTTGAGGGTGTATTCCTTTCATTTGGAGACTAAATTATGTTAAAGTCACCGCCATAGATCCATAGGCCTGACCATCCGTCTTTTATCACTAATGATTCTTTCTCAAGAGCTTCCCTTTCAAGATAGTCATTGGGAACATGGACACCTGATAGAGTCCCAACAATCCTCGTCTAAAAAATCTTGAATCTAATTGATATCAACTCCAATATAGTTCCTATTCCATGCAACAAGAATCCCTCCGAATAAACCCAATGAATCCGGATGTAATAATGATATCTCTCAAGATACCCACTGATTTAGTCTTATGTAAAGTGATGAACGACAACTTTGTCTGATTAAAAATATTACGAATGCAGGCCTTTTTTCTTGAATTGCCAAATTCAGGGATATTTCGTGATAAGAAAATCACGGGAAATGAGTATCTTTCTCTTCCCCATCCAAACTAAAGCTGTCTTGCAAATCTATGTTTGCGATAGTGTTCTCCAGATCGCAGCTCCTGTCACATGGATTGTGATTCACCATAGTTTTTGCCTCTGTAGATGACCTTCAGAAACTGCGTTTGGTCTTCAAAAGAACAGCTATAGTTTGGAGAAGAAATTTTATCTCCGTGAGATTTGATAAATCCTGCTTAATTCCATTATGAAGACCCAAATATAATTAGGATACTTGTTAGAAGCTGATGTTATTTTCAAATGTTAACTAGAAATATGTTGCGGTCCTAGTCGGGTGGAATAACTGAGCCTTGGATATCGAAGAGTCAGCAACCTTATATTGCTGCAGTGCAAAATTTGAACGTGCATCCACTTTTGATGTCGGAGTGTTATCGGAAATCTCTTGCCTACCAACAGAATTTGATGATGCAACGTTAAACGTGGCTGAATCAGGTCTGCTCCGACCAATTCTAAAGCGATGCTTATCCCAAAGGACTCGTTTCTCATTTTAACCTTCATACCAGTACCTGAGGGAGGAGCACCTGGGATTTTAGCAATAATTTTGACTTCTCTCTTCTAAGATCCGAAGAAACCAATCCCTTCAATCGAAACAAAATTTTCAAAGATTTTTGTGATTAACTTGAAAGTATCTTGGCTCCATCCCTGGGGAGGAGCGCCCTTAATGGCTACAGGATGAAAGCAAGAATGAGTGAAATAGCCAGAACTCAAGTTCATCAAACTTTTGATTGGTTTAAATTCCGTGGAGTTTGATCTATTAAGAGCTTTATTAGTGCTTCTTTTGATGGGACCTCAAGGAGAACCTCCTGTTTGTTGTCTGCAAACCAAACTTCATTCTGATTCTTATTAAAGCCCCAAGAATCTTCCTATGGTGGCTAATGAAGCTCTTTTACTTGCCTACACAGACGGGATCCAGGGAGTAATATGTAAAATAGATTTGGAGAAGGCTACGGAGGTGTTGAAAGGCCATTTTTACAGCACACGATGAGTGGACTGGGTTTTAGCTCCACTTTCATTGCCTGGGCTATGAATTGCATTCAGAACACTTGGATTTTCATTCTTATTAAAGAAATTCCAAATGATTTTTCAAGCTTCTTCGGGTCTCATGGATGGCTGTCCACTCACCATTTTTATTCACTATATTTGGAGCGTCTATCTAAAGTAATTCTAAGGCTGTTGAATTGAAGTGGCTCTTGCAAAATTACCTATGATCGGTTTCAACATGTAACAACGTGAAGCAGAGAACTTTGAAAATCAAATTGCGTGTAACTTGGAGTCACTTCCATCCGTTCACATTGGATTACCATCAACGATTGGAATGCAAAGGAAAAATCAGCTTTCCAATCTTGTTGAATTGATTAATAGTAAGCTAGCGCGTCGGAAAAGAAAGCATCTCTCAATGGGCGGAACGGTTACTCTTTGGAAAAGTTCATTCGCTAATGTCCCCACATACTTCTCTCAGTTTTCAGATGTCCGGTTTCAGTAGCTAAAATAATTGATTTTCTGGGAAGAAGATTCTGTGGAATGATGATCAAGATGCTAGGAAATTGCACTTGATCAGGTAGTCTGGGCATCCTGCCTATTATGGATTTCAAAACACCTTGCAAATGAAATGGTTATGATGATATGGTGGAAAGCCTAATCAATTTTGAAGACAATGCATTGATGCCATTTATGATTCTTCATGGAGTGGGTGGTTATCAAGAAATAATCAGGACGAAATGGAATTTGGAAAGAAATCCAAAAACTGCCCCTAGTCCATCTAAGAGTAAGGCTTCATGCTAGAGCAGCATATTCGTTTTTGGCTAGATTTTGGGGTGTGGGATCAGATCCTACAACAGCAGTTTCATAGATTGAGTTTAAAGATACTAATATTAATGCTTTCATTGCAGAGTATCAAGTTATGATCCCAAATGATATTTCTTGGTCATTTCAACTTTGTCCAAGGAGACTCATATGAACGACATGAATAACATGAAGTTACGCGTTTTCTATCTAAACTCAATTTTGTCTAAGGAGCTGGGCAAGACCAAAGGCAATGGACTAAGGAACCTCAGGTAATTTTTCTGTACCCTTGTGTTTTTACTCACTGATGGATGATTCAGAAATCAAGAGGGGGTGTTCGTCCCTTGCATTCATAAATCAAAAGACGTTGGTTCATCCAACAAGGAAAAATTTTGGTAGCTTTACCATTCATTGCAAAATGGACACGGGCAACGGTTTTGATCAAAGATGAACTGGGGCTTCATCCACATTTAGAGCCACTCATGTTCTTCCTTGAAAAATATATATGCACTCATATCATATATTCATATGATATGACTTCTGTATGTGTGTATTTATTAAATACAAATTAACTGTAATATGTGTTTCCATTTGTAGCGGCAAAATTACAAGCCGGGCCTATTTGTAAATTAATCTCCGCTTTTGCCCAACCACTAGCAAACGGAATCGAAAGGAAAAGGAATAGCATGTCCACAGCTCCCATGCAATGTCTCCGATTCATGTCATCTTGGTAGAATTTATGAGTTGGTTTTTTTTTTTTTTTTTAAACATGTTATTGAATAAGAGGAATGCCAAGGGAGAGCACGATAATACCATACCAGCCATAGAGCGCCTCCAGTTTTGCACGGTGGCCCTGCATTGTTGATCCATGCCATTCATCTGAAGGATATCTATTGATCTGAAAGAGGATTTTTTGGTTGGTCTAATGTCGGAGGTTGATTTTATAGAGCTTCTGACTATCGTTTATTTGCAATTTTGGGCCACTACAATGATATTAGGGTCCCACCATCCAAAAGTAGAGCCACTCCATGGTTCATATCGTATTGTTGCGCTCCACCCTTTCATCTATTTCTTATTGAATTATGACATTTTGGAAGGAAAGGTCACACTTCATTCAAACCATTTGTTCCGTAACCGTGTTTGCTTGTTCTTACTGACTCCTGCCTGAACTATTTTTAATTCTATGAAAATGATGTCTTACTTAAACATGATCATTACTTTGTCCATAATCCAAGAGATGTCTCCATTTCTCCATACTAAAGTAATACATGGAATGCTACTGGATTGTGTTGCGTAGACATGCACAAACAAGCTTCCAAAGAATTGATTGGTACATATAGTCTTTGCTTATACTGTCAAAGCAACGGTTTCCACGTTGAGAGTGTGAATAGCCTACATCAGGTATCAAGATAGATATGTGCATGTAACAAACACGTATACAAAGGCGGGTCATAGGAGAAGAAGTGATGTTGTGGACAAGACATGTGGGCATATTGCCTTCTCTCATCTGAAGGATGACAAGAAGACAAGTGGACGTGCAGGTCACTTTCTCTTGCGGGAAAATTAACAAAGGTGCTGAGACAAGGCATGATAGAGGTTAGGTTTGGCAATTAGGAAATATAATCCCATGATAAGTAACTCTAACAGTAGAAACAGGTTGGATAGTTTTGCGTTCCCTAAGTTGGACCTTGCAAACCTCGAAACTAGCCAGGTATTGATAGTCCACAAGTATGTCAGACTGCACGCAATATTGATAATTTCAATAATCCTTAGTTTGTGGTATATAAGCTAATTTAGGGAATAGTCTAAGGACTTCAAAACTCCACCAAGAGTCGAAATTTGATTATCGACAACTCGATATATTCAAGCAGATTGTTTGATGCCACCTATTAATACACAAACATATAGTTAAGTATTAACGTGAAATTTGAAGATTCAGCAGCTAGCACAGCCGTCACTTAATCTGGTGGAAAGATGAGGGTAAGAGGATTACTACAAGAAGTCAAGAAATGCTGCCAAGATATTTGTATCAGTAATCTCATGGTCAGTGGCTTTGAACCCAGCACTTGCTTCAGTCTTCGTTTCTGGTGACTTAGTCATAGGAGTCTCTCTCTACAACTCATGGGTGAAGGATCCTCACAACGATAAGGTCTATTCTATTCCACATAGATTAAGGGCGAAAGATTCCTGTAAACTTTAGAGGGACCATGTTTTCTGTTGATTTTAGCCTTTGGATGTAAGACTGCCTCTTGAATGGCTTCTGTATTTTGATCATCTCGGACAGAAAATGGATTATTACCATTGGGAAAAAAAAAATTAGGATTCTTGTAAACCAAGCATACTGGTCCACTGTGGTAAAGAAGTTTTCTTCAATATAAATAGGTATAGATATTGGAGTGTTTAACCTATGCATATTATCAGTGGTAGTTAACAAATTTTTAGCGACTCAATTGGTTTGAGGAATTTTGATAGTATAGTTCAAGATTCACAGCACTAGTGGAATACAAAGGATTGTTTGGTATTGAGATATTTGGAATATCATTCAACCTAAAAACTTATGTGCTTCACATAAAGGCCTCCTTTTTTGGGCTCTTGAACGTGAGCAAATTTTGATTGTTTAGTTCAAGATTCATGATACTAGTGAAAGAAGAAGGATTGTTTGGCATTGAGATAGTCAGAAAACTATTCAACCTAAAAACTTAAGCCCTTCACTTGAAGGGCTCCTTTTTTGCACTTTGCATATAAACCAGCCATAGGCTTGTCTACCTTGTCTTAGAAATTAATTTGATAAATGGGGTTACTAGGATTTGAACTCAAAACATTTTGGTTAGTAAGACCCTAATGCCGTGTTGGGTTACCATTCGACCTAAAAGCTTAAGCCGACATGAAGTAGAACTATAATATTTAGATGTCCAATAGAGACAACAACACTATAGAAGATTAACCATGGATAGCAATCATATGTCCTATTTAAGAATTACTAGCAACTTTTTGTTTAAGTATTTTATCTACATCCAAGGGTCACTACTAAAATTGGCAAAGAGAAGACAGTTTTTAGTAAACCATCTTGGTAAAAAAATCCTAAGAAAGTTTAAATAGAGTGTCTTTTAAAACCACACTCAAGAAGATAGTTATACTACAATTGCCTTCTTTAATTTCATGGGAAGCACTTTTAAACATGGTTGGACAAAATTATCTTTAAAAGTTTTACTTTTAAAGATGAAACTTGGTTTTCTCCAGCCATCTTTAAAAATTGGCCTTTTAAAGACAATTTTGTCTAACCATCTTTAAAATTCTACTTTTAAAGGTGGTTTTATCAATCAGTCTCTAAAACTGTCTCCAGTGTCAAGGTCTTATAACTTTCGATCTTCTTCCATATTGCACCATATCATCATACGCAAATGGCTTGAACCTCATCTTAGTACATTTTTGTTTGGATTGCTTCAACTAAAATAGCACATTCGAATTGGAATTACATATTCTCAGTCAATATCAATTGATTAAGTATTGATAAGGATCTTTTTCTTGTTTTGTCTCTTATTTTGTGCATTTACATGATTATGGTTAGATTGTTCCTTCCTCAAATTAAAGTTACTTTTAGCTTGCCGTATGGATATCTTTCATGTTTATTAATTATACTCATCTTTTTTGTTAATTAAAAATATTTGATAATTTAGTTTTTTCTAATATTTTATAGGTCATCCACCTATTTTTTGGTAAAATGCCTATTCGAGTTCACTGATCTTTTTATGTTTGAAAAGTCTTGGCACACACTTAAGCTTCAATTGTTTGAAAAAATGGACAAATATGCATGGATGATCATGCTAAAATGTAATGACCCGGGTTTTCCCATGCATTTTAAAATGCAATATCTAATTTCTAGGTTGGGATGCATCCCTATTTGAAAACCATTTTTATGAAAACGATGCAATGCAGCAGAAAATCTTTTCTTTTAAACTCATTTTGAAAACCCCGAGTTTCATTTGCTTTCACAACAACCAAAGTAGTTTTTGAAAATTTCAGAAATCATAAATGTCTTCCCAAGTCTATTCAGTCACAGCTCATACCCCAACTGTAAATAAATACAAATACATGTCTAAAGGGTAGAGTGTTTACTTACATTTATACTTGTCTCTTATTCATTTACTTGATCGTAGTACTAACATTTTCTGATGCTTCTTCTATTCATTAGTGGAGCTATCCTGAAAAATAATATATTTGGGTGAGTATTCCTCATACATAGTAGGTGATTTGATACTACTATTTTGAAAACATGATAGGCAACATGCAGGATTCCAAGAGCTTTTCATGTAAAACATTAGTAATTCTTTTTGTGTAAGCATGCATAGTTATGCATAAAATATAAGCTTCTTGATACAATTTCAATCATGAGTCCTTTCTCATAATCTAGTATAATATGATCAAAATCATGAAATAGAAATCAATAGATCTAGATGCGAATAGATGAAATAGAAATCAAATGCATCAAACCAAAGAGTCAAATATAATAATTATAAAACTCTTAAAATAGTCATCGTTCAAGCAGATGCTAGTATCATGTACAGTAGTCTCTCGGCATACACGTCAAGCCAACTGATCACGAGTACTTGTATACCACAATCTCAATGCTATATGCATATCAATCTCACTGAAATCATAGGGCCACTATGCTCACGACCAGAACCCCTCTGGATTGCGTGTCTCCAGTATCTAGAGACCAGTCCACCATAGCCTTCACGGCGATTATGGATATGTCCCCGAAAGGGTGTCGTGAACACCTTCAGTGGTCGTCCTTGTTTACCACTGCAGTTAGGGAAGGGACAATGCCGTTTTTGGCAGCGATACCATCCACCTTTTCGGTGGTAAAGGCCGGGATGCCAAACCCGTACCCCTCAGCATAGTGCCCACTAGGCTCAATAGCCCAAAAACATACATAGTCCAAATCTCAAATCAACATAAATCATGCAATTTATGCATTTATTTTCAAAGTATGCGAGCATGGCATAAACTTTGCTCATGCTAGTACCATAATTAATGTTATAAATCTGTAAACTCGTATAAGGACGGCATGGTTTAAAAACACATACTAATTATAGTAATAGAAACAGATAACTCAATTTGGAATGCATTTTGAAAATAGAGTAGTATCAGACTACCTACCTCAATGTTCCTTGAGTCGTGTTCTTCATTACTTGACCCTAACTCATCTTTGTAAAACCCTGTATATTGTTTGACAACAAGGATTCAAATATCATTTTCTATCCATTTATAGATCACTATTTAGATTTTGATAGTAACGGATAGATCTGCACTTTTTGATCATCTTTGATTGGGTAGATCTAGAAGATCTCTATAGTTTTTAGGCTATAGTCATATTAAATAGTTCTCAGATCCTAATTTTTATAGTCTCATTAGGTCCACATCATTAATACAGACATAATGGTTCTTTCGGATCGTCAATCGGAGTCCTACAGTTCCTGTAATTGCATTTTTAGTGTTACAATGTCACGAACGATCCAGCTTTTGTCCAATTGGAGTCCTACTCGCACCCGCACATACGCGTGCCCTAAGGCTGTGCCAGGCATTGCGTTTGGACGCTCACATGCATGCCCAAGTGACTTGTTATGACGCACGTCCTAGATGGCGTCGCACAGACGCTTCTTTGGCCCAAGTGTGATGTGCCTTGGCTCTCGAGGCGCTCGTGTGTCCCGGTCGAACTTGGGACGGCGCCCACACGTGGCGTGCATGCGAGGGGACCGTCCTAGGGAGCGCGTTACACCTGGCGTCCCCGGGGTCGTCTTCTTCGATGGGTTATCAGACCCATCAAGAGTCCGGCGTTTTGAGGCCAGAAAATGACCAGATCCGGCCTGGAGGAAGGAAAAACGGAGAGAGGGGAAAGAGGGACTTACCTTGGGTAGCTTAGGGAGTGCCCATCGCCGGTGGGTGCGTCTATTTCCTCTTTGAAACCCCAGGTCGTTGGAACACGAAGAAGGGGGAAATCAGATCGATTTCTGGTGAGACCAGAGGAAGAAGGGGGGAAACAAAGAGAGGGGAATGGCTGGCCTGTAGGGAAGACTCGGGCTTGGCCAAAAATTGCAGGAAAAATTGAATGAGGGTTTTCCTATTTTTGCTGTAAACCCTAGCTCGATAGCCGGAGACAGGGAAGAGGAGAGATGGTTGAGGAGGAGGGAAGAGGGCTTTTTATAGCCTGCCCAAGGCGGTGCTGCCCATGGCAGTGCCGCCATTTCTGCCGCCTCACAGAGGCAGTGCTTGGAAGGGTCGAGAATGGCAGTGGCTGGAGGTAGGGAATGACCTGGGGGGTGCCATTAGTAAAATGGCCCCCTGTGTTTTCGGGTCATTCTGTTTTAATTGTATTTTACGGAAATGCCCCTCTATCTTCAAACGTCCATAACTTTGTCATATGAACTCCGTTTTTTGCGTTCTTTGAGGTGTTGGATTCCATTTTGAACGTAGAATCTAATAGTGCCAAGTTTTCTTATAAATTCCTTTTTTTACTATTTTAAATAAAATAAAACATTTAACATGGTTAATTTCATATAGAATGTCCAATTCACATTTTTGTAAAATGGATGCCAAAATAGCAGAAACGCTTGAGGCATTAGATAAAAACATCCAAAGAATATAAGAAGGGAATAAAAAATTTCATAAAGTTTGCACTTAGGGCAGGGGTTATTATAATCACATGCATTGTTCATGCTGAAGTTGTGAAAATCTAAAAAAGGTAAATATGGAGGTAAGTTGAGGGAACATTTATGCTTCAATGCAGTTGATGAATGCCATCACCCTTAGATTTGGCATGTAGAAGAACTTATGTACTCTAAGGGCAAGAAGATGTGATTATGAAGGCATTGTAAGATGTGTCAAAGGTATTACAGTTGTACTAATGTTTTGAGATGCATACAATGACTTATAAGACAACCGTGAACAATTCCAGACTATATTAGTGGAAGATAATGAGCTATTGTACATTGGGTGTATAGACTATACCAAGTTGTCTGCAGTGTAATACTTTATAACATAAAATCAAGATTAAGATTTTTCAGAAATCTTGAAAGTGGTACGTAAAATGCTACTAAAGGAGAACAAATTGGTGAAGTCCACATGTGAGGCAATGAAAACCCTAGCTGCAATGGTGCTGAAGTATGATAAGATACATACTTGTCCAAATGACTGTATCTTTTACTAGAGGAGTACAAGGATAGAACTACTTGTCCAACTTTTGGATACTTAAGATGTAAGTTGAAGAAGAATTCAATTGAGTTGGTGAAAGATGTGCTTACTAAGATCTTATAGTAATTTCCATTATTCCAAGGTTTGAAAGAATGCTTCCTAATACAAAAACAATAAGAAACTAGTATGGCATGGAAATGAGAATATAACCTATAGCTATTAATGCCATCCAACAAATTACCTAGCATGAAAGCCTGTAAACTTGAAGTGGCTTAATTTTATAGAAGAACTGTTGATTGTTTAACCGCAAGTGCACGGGCTATTGTAGTGTAGCTTATGCAAGTACGGGTCGATCCCACAAGGACTTGATTTAAAATGATGGAGTTTTCAATAAAATTCAATTAATAAAAGAATATAAACTAACAATAAACTAAAATCCAACTTTATTGAATTTCTACAGTTTGCACAATTATTTATTCAAAGGACAACAGAAAATAAAATTAAAAGGCGTCTTGGATAAGCTTGTCCTTGGATTGCACTGTCCATGAATTAGTTTGTCCTTGAATAGTCTGTCCTTGATTGCACTGTCCATGAATTGTCAAAATGTGAATAAAACAAAACTGGGACATAGATGTCATTAAAATGAGGACACAGTTGGAATTAAATTAGGGACTCAATTGGAATTAAACAGGGGACCCATATGGAATTTAACAGGGGACACAAATGGGATTTCTGAGATCTGCCAGGGGCACAGATGTAACTACACTGGGGACACAGATGTAATTTTTGATAAAGGACAGAAGTGGAATTACTGAGATCTTCGAGGGGCAGACTCGTAATTTTATGGGGTTTCTGGTTTTTAACGAAAAAAACCAGGAAAACAAATGGGGAAGAAGAGGAGAAAACCGTAGGAGGGAAGAAGGAAGAAGGAGGGAGGAGAAGAGAGTTGGGGATGATGCCAGGCCTGTGGTGTGTCATGCACCTATGGCCATGGCTGGTTAGCCCAACTGAAGAGGAAGAGAAAAAAGAGTAGAGAGTGGAAAGAAGAAGGGAACACGATGAACTGGGGAGAGAAGGTACTTCTGGGGAGAGAAGGTGCTGTGAAGAAAGGAGAATGAGAGAGAGAAATAGGAGGTGAGAGAGTGCGTGAACGAGAGATAAGAGAGAGGAATAGGGAGAGGAAGGGAAAGGTCAATGGAGAACCAGCACCCCCTCCCAAGAGGGAAAAAAACGTCCCTTTGGAGAAGGAAGAAGGGTCTTTTTAAAAGAGAGATGGGGAGAGACGTATATGAGAGAAGGATAAGAGAGATAAGAGAAGGAAAAGGAGATAGGTAAGAGAGATAAGAAAGAGAGTGGGGTCCACTGGAATTCTAGTCTTGCTAGAACTCTGCAAGTCTTCAACTTTGTTCTGTCTTAGGACTCTTCAAAATTCACTTTTTTTCATGAAACTTCATATGATCTCCATCTTGTATCCTTGATTCGATCTGGAGTGTCCACGCCTGAGTTAACCAATTTGCAATGCACAGGACCCAATTAGCGCAATCTAAACCATCTATTAGCTTTAATGATCATCTGACCATTAATTTTGCAATTTAACGGTTGGATGGCCAATCAAAGCTAAAACAGAATATTTTATATAAAATCTTGAAATTAATGGCCTAGATGCTCTAAGTGAACACTAAATTAGGGATATTTTGACCAAAATTAAACACTTAACAACCCCTCAACCAGCATTTTGCTAGTCCCTAGCAAAAGACGCGAAGAAATCAACTCAAATTTTTTTATTTTTTAAGTCATCTCCACTTTCTTTGTTTTTTTCAAAGAATTATCTTCAATAAATCTATCAACTTTAGCAAACTAATAAAGATGACTGAAGAATTCAAAACCCTACCCATGTGCTAAAACTATTCCACTTGAGCTCAAATCTCAGAGTGATTATGTGCATGTATAGTCTACACATAGAATAATCTTTATCTTTAAGTAGACTTCTAACTTTTGAACTCCATCTGAAATATGTTTTGACCTCAATCCTTACTAATGGCATACGCTCAGAAATAAAATCTCTCAGATAGAAGGTTCAAATCATATCTCTGTTTTGATTATATGAGAAGAGTCAATGAAAACATATTTATCTCACATATACTCATGAAGAATGGGAGTTACTAAGGAATTTACTTGTATTGATCCCTTTGGAATGGATGCCATTACCTTTGAATATTTAGAAATACCACTCTTTTAATCCTATTCATTCATTTCCTCATTAAGACTATATTCATCCTAGAATCAATAGGTCTTTAATTGGGACGAAACATAGGCTTAGGACAGGGTACCAAAGAAAGGGTATAAGGATATTCAAAGTTTCTTCAAAAAATAAGTAGAGGCCTTCTACTAAATTTGACAATTCTTCTTTTCTTTGTTGAAGTGAATATTTCTTTTTTCATTTTTCTTTGCATTCTTCAATTTTTATTTTTTTTTCTTCTTTTTTCTACTTTTCATTCTTTTCATATTTTTGACTCACTTTGAAGAATATTTCTTTTCTTGATATCCACTTTTCTACTTTCATTGCAACTAAAAGATATTCTTTCATTATTCTCTAACTTATTTTTCAAAAGAAATGGGTAATGGATAATTTATACTGGGTTGATATGAGTAAAAGGTTAATTTGGGTGCCAAAAGAAAAGGCTTATATTCAAGGCTCAACTTGGCTAACTGGTGGTAAAAATACTTCTAGGTAGGCTTTATGTCTCTAGGTTAACAACAAGAATGACCTAAATCATTTTCTAGGTTTCTTATAATCTATCAAATTCAATGAACTTCCAGAATTTTAAAGGTAGTATTCTAATTATTCAGGTAATTAGCCAAATTTAAGAGTTTGGGATCAATTTTCTTTAAGCATGCTGAAGAAAATTAAGAACATTTATAACCTCTTAAAAATTAAGAACATTTATAGGTCTCCACTGAATTTCTTCAAAATTTCTAAGTTATAGCCACTTATCAATTTAGACTATCTATATGCAACTGCGTGTACAAATGTAATCTGAGACTTTGCTTTCATAGAATACTTTAGAAAATGAGTAAAATGATGAATTAATCATATTCCATTCCATTAATGAGCTAAAGTTATCCAGATTTTACTTCAGAAAATCCAATTCTCATCATAGTATAGGAAATGACCTAAAAATTTTCAATTTTGTTTTAAAACCAAGGAAATTACCTAAAAACTAAAAGAAAACTAGAATTTGCAAGAATTCTACACCCTCCAACTTGACAGAAACATTGTCCTCAATGTTTAAAAAGTATGATGATGATAATGCATTGAGAAACGCAAAAAATTTGAGAGATATAGAAAAAACTGAAAAAGAAAAATAAGAAAGTAAAAACTACGCTACATACTTTATTTTCAAATGAAAATTTTCAGAGGAAAAACATTACTGAGTTCGAAACTTCCCTTGGTCTCATACGAAATAAGCTAGATAGGCCTCTGAAAAGGAATGATGAATAAATTTATCTTGCAATTTAAAATTTTTTCATTTTATCACAAGGCAAGATAAATTTATCTTCAGGCTGCTTTACATAATTAGAGACAATTGTAGGAGTTCGATGCAGCCTTTTTGGAAATGGAGCAAGTATGTCATATTGATCAGTGGGCGTGACATTTTCCTGAGCAATAAATTCATCTCTTTTTCTAACAAGTTTCGACACTATTTCAGCCTTTTTAGGACCAAATTGCTCAATTATGTTACCATTATGAATAATGGTAGCTGCCTTTGTTTGTTCCATATCTATAAATGAAGAATTAATCTCATCTCCTACATCCATATCATCAAGATATTCATTTGGTGGAATAGGACATTCCTCTTTATTAATGGTCTGTAGCATTTGAGACATCATGTCCTTCAATTCAGTCATGGAATTTGTATTCTCTTTTAATTGGGCTTTAATTTGAGCAATTTTCTTCTCCTAGTATTGCATGACTAAATGGAAATTATCCTCCACTTTCCTCTTATGTGGAGGAAGGTAAGGTCCAGGAACAAGTGGTCCTTGTTTTTGGTAATAAGGTTGGTGTTGGGCCTTCTACGAAGCACTGTATTCATTTGTGATAGTAGAATGATTACTCCAATTGGAACTATATGTCTCGAAGGGGGAAAAATGTTGCTCATAAGAATGTGTCGATTCATCATCAATGGGACATTCCTAAGTGAGGTGTGTATTACTTTCACAAAAATAACACACCTGTTTGACTTTCTTAAAGGGACATTTCTCCATTTCCATGGCCTCAACTGTTCTATCTAGGGATGCTATTTTTATATCATCTTTTGTAGTTGTAGCATATATTTCTCCCCTAGAGGATGTGGTGGTGGACTTAGGCTTGTTTGAGAAACCTACTTTTTCTGAATTAGCCCAAGTTTGCACACTCTCTGCCAACCATTCCAAATACTCTTGTGCTTCTTCAGGTTGTTTATTTAAGAAATTACCATTGCACATCATTTCAACAAATTGACGCATATTAGATTTAAGTCCTTCATAAAAGAAGCTAATGATATGCCAAATTTTGTATCCATGATGTGGACAAGTCAACAATAATTCCTTAAATCTTTCCCAGCATTGATAGAAAGTTTCATTATTTGTCTGGGTAAAATTTGCTATATTTTGACGAAAAGCAATTGTCTTATGTCTAGGAAAGAACTTATTCAAGAACTTCCTAGTCATATCTTCCTATGTTCGTATGGAACTTGATGGCATTGAATGAAACCACATCTTAGCTTTTTCTTTTAAGGAAAAAGAAAATAGTTTAAGTCTTACTATATTTAAGTCGATGTTTTGTGTATGTTGAGTCATGCACACTTCATCGAATTCTTTTAAATGCATGTAAGGACTCTCACTATCCAACCCATATAATTTGGGAAGTAAATGAATTACTCCCACCTTTAAGTCAATCATACCAGCATTTGGAGGTAAAAATATACATGAAAGTGTGCTAGTATAATTAGGCTGCAAATAATCTCTTAGTGTCTTCCCATAAGATTTTTGGTTATTCTCATGTGTTTTATGTTGGTCCTTTCTCCTATTTCCATGTGGTTGAGAATGATTCCTCCATTGACGCATATCATCATGAAATAGAGGTGGAGGATCATCAGCATTAAAGAGAGGATTGCTCGTCCATGAGGAAACATCATAATTATCAAAAATGAAAAGTGATTCATCATCATTAAAGAGTGGATTGTTTCTCCATGGGGAAATATCTTCTCTATTAATGCTAGGGTGTAAATTACCCTTTTGATCAGTGTTTAAATTATTCATTAGGTGCAACTGATCATGCCTTCTCTTCTCTTTTCTTTTTCTTCATCATTTTTTTTTTTTTCTAAATGATGCAACTTAAATGCCTAGAATGATGCACAATCAAGGATACAATCAAGCAATCCCCTTAGGCTAGCAAGCATAGATATTTTGATTTTCTTGATTTTTTGTGGGGACAATGCTTTCAATTAGCCTGATCTAACGCTCCTACTCTCTTTAGGAGTTGACTACTGCTCATCAGTTAGGTTCTAACCAAAGCAGTTAATACAACCCTCGTGTAAGGAGGCGTTTAGACCTCATAAACGTCGACAGGAGGTGGGGGAAGAGCGAGACTCTATTAGACAACCCCCAATAACCACAATGATCAAAAGCAACCGGAGTGACAGTAATTTGTGTCCTATTAAGAGGGTCCTATGAGCATGTGATGGCCCTATAGGTCTCTTCTGATTGATTTTAAATTAATGTGAACGGAGAGGTTGCGTGCTTGAAGTGATTATCCTAGGTGGGCCAAGGAGTGGTGATGAAATCCACCCTTGATCTTGTGGGGTAGGGTGCCCTTACTAATTAATTTTCACACACCATGGCAATTTGATCAACATATAATTCACCTTAAAGCATTAGACGTGTCCTAAATGCAATTGAAAGCAATAAACTAATGCAAACCCTAAAATGCAACAAATATAATAGATGCTTTCTATATGCAATTAACTACCAAACAATGCAAATTATTCTAAATGCAAACCCTAATCTAGAAAATAAATGAGTGAGAAGACTTACAGTGAGGTTTTTGATGAAGATCAAGTGTGGGCCACCTTATCTCACACTTGCCCTGTGTTATTACAACCCTTTAAAAATTGAAATTAAAAATGCAAATTACAAAGGGGCCTCACTACAAGATTCACTCAAAAATAAAATTCCTAATATAGGAAAATAAGAAAAATCTATCTAATTGATGAAGCTCCACTCCAATTTCCTAAAAAAGAAAAATAATGATTAGTACCGAATTCAGGAAATAAAGTGGTTATGCACTAAAAATGCCTAAAGATGCACATAAGAATGCCTAAAATGCAATTCCTATTTTTTTTTTTTTGGATTTTTAATTAAATTTTATAAAAACTCCATTGCAAGTCCCCGGCAACGGCACCAAAAACTTGTTGATTGTTTAACCGCAAGTGCACGGGCTATTGTAGTATAGCTTATGCAAGTACGGGTCGATCCCACAAGGACTTGATTTAAAATGATGGATTTTTCAACAAAATTCAATTAATAAAAGAATATAAACTAACAATAAACTAAAATCCAACTTTATTCAATTTCTGCAGTTTACACAATTATTTATTCAAAGGACAATAGAAAATAAAATTAAAAGGCATCCTGGATAAGCTTGTCCTTGGATTGCACTGTCCATGAATTAGTTTGCCCTTGAATAGTTTGTCCTCGATTGCACTGTTCATGAATTGTCAAAATGTGAATAAAACAAAACTGGGACATAGATGTCATTAAAATGAGGACACAGTTGGAATTAAATTGGGGACTCGGTTGGAATTAAACAGGGGACCCAAATGGAATTTAACAGGGGACACAAATGGGATTTCTGAGATCTGCCAGGGGCACAGATGTAATTACATTGGGGACACAGATGTAATTTTTGATAAAGGACAGAAGTGGAATTACTGAGATCTTCGAGGGGCAAACTCGTAATTTTCTGAGGTTTATAGTTTTTAACGAAAAAAACCAGGAAAACAAATGGGGAAGAAGAGGAGAAAACCGTAGGAGGGAAGAAGGAAGAAGGAGGGAGGAGAAGAGAGTTGGGGATGATGCCAGGCCTGTGGTGTGTCACGCACCTATGGCCATGGCTGGTTAGCCCAACTGAAGAGGAAGAGAAAAAAGAGTAGAGAGTGGAAAGAAGAAGAGAACACGATGAACTGGGGAGAGAAGGTGCTTCTGGGGAGAGAAGGTGCTGTGAAGAAAGGAGAATGAGAGAGAGAAATAGGAGGTGAGAGAGTGCATGAACGAGAGATAAGAGAGAGGAATAGGGAGAGGAAGGGAAAGGTAAGTGGAGAACCAGCACCCCCTCCCAAGAGGGAAAAAAACGTCCCTTTGGAGAAGGAAGAAGGGTCTTTTTAAAAGAGAGATGGGGAGAGATGTATATGAGAGAAGGATAAGAGAGAAAAGAGAGGAGAAAGAGAAGGAAGAGGAGATAGGTAAGAGAGATAAGAAAGAGAGTGGGGTCCACTGGAATTCTAGTCTTGCTAGAACTCTGCAAGTCTTCAACTTTGTTCTGTCTTAGGACTCTTCAAAATTCACTTTTTTTCATGAAACTTCATATGATCTCCATCTTGTATCCTTGATTCGATCTGGAGTGTCCATGCTTGAGTTGACCAATCTGCAATGCACAGGACCCAATTAGCACAATCTAAACTGTCTATTAGCTTTAATGATCATCTGACCATTAATTTTGCAATTTAACGGTTGGATGGCCAATCAAAGCTAAAACAGAATATTTTATATAAAATCATGAAATTAATGGCCTAGATGCTCTAAGTGAACACTAAATTAGGGGTATTTTGTCCAAAATTAAACACTTAACAAGAACATAGAAACCTACAACTTGCAAGAACTGCATACATGATTAATCCTCATAGTTCTCTAAGAAACATGTATAGTTGTTGTCCTGTAATAATGGTTTATTATAAGACCTTCCACCGTTGTTATGCATGAAGAGGAAATTCATTATGTTAATTATATTGATATCAGGTTTCAAGCAACCAAGAAATGACATTGACGTGCATAATTGGCTTTCTTGATCTACGATCTTAAGGAATTATGGGATAAGGTTACAATACGTACAAGAAAGAGGTGTACACCCTAAGGGATATACTATTGTGGACGATAAGCGAATTCCTTGCATTTGCTAAATTGTTAAGATGCACTATGAAGGGATACAATGCTTGGCCAATCTGCAATGACTAAACATATGCCACAAGACTTAAACATGGTAGAAAAATAACATTTTTTGGTCACAAAAGATGATTGCGTGAGACCATTCATATCATTTTAAGAAAGGGAATTTATGGTAGTGTAAAGACAAAGACACCTCCAACAATATTAATGGGCTACAAGTATTAAACAGGTTAAAAACCTTAATGTCTTATGGGAGAAGAAGAAAGCAACTAAATGCACGTGTGAATGCAACTCTAAAAGTTATTAGAAAAAGAAGTCAATGTTCTTTCAACTTTTGTATAGAAAATGACTACATTTGTGTCATGTGCTTAATGTCATGCTTATTAAGAAGAATGTAGAGATGATGTGCAATGGTAAGTTTTTGAATAAACAAACAGGTGAGGTAGAGGAGTATTTGGAATGGCTAGTTGAAAGTGCACAGACTTGGGCTGATTCAGAAAGAGTAGAACATCCAGATAGACCCAAGCCCACTAATGCATCTACTAGGGGAGGCATGTATGCCTTGTTTGAAAAAGATGAAATCAATGCCAGAGTAGCAACCCTAACTAGAAAAGTAGAAGTCATAGAAATGGGAAAGAAAAACTCAACTAACGATGAACAAGTGTGTAGCATTTGTAAAAGTATTGCCCAACTTACTCAAAAATGTCCTATTATCCCTGCATTTCAAGATGTACTTCATGATCAAGATAATGTACGTAATAATTATAAAAGACCTTTCTCCTCATATTTAGAGACATATAATCCCAACTGGAGAAACCATCCAAATGTTAGTTGGAGAAATGGACCAACTGTTAATGTCTCACAACCAGGCCCACACCAGAATCATCAACAACCAAACTAAGGACTACTTGCTCCAACCCCCATACCAAACTCATCAACCTCATTCTTCTGGACCTTACTTGCCCCCACCCAAAAGTCATGTAGAGGATAATCAACTTGCTCAAAACCAAGAGAAGAAAATTTCTCAATTGGAAAGTCAATTAAAACAAACCAACCAGGGAACATAAAAGTGCAATAGGATGGAGCCTAGCAAACATTAAATGTATTAGCCTTTAATATGCACCTATCAAATCTACATAGAGGATAATGTTAAACGATATTGTCAAATGCAAAGAAGGTTAAACCCTAATATGAAAGATGTGGTTAGAGCAGAAGTCCTTAAATTGTTTGATGTGGGAATCATCTATCCCATAAGTGATAGCAAATAGGTGAGTCCTACTCAGGTCGTTCCGAAAAAGTTTGGAGTGATAATGACCACTAATGCTAATAATGAACTAATTCCAACTAGAGTTACCACTGGTTGGTGTATGTGCATTGACTATGGAAAATTGAATACTATCACTCAGAAAGACCATTTTCCTTTGCCTTTTGTTGACCAAATGTTAGAAAAGGTTGTAGGACACCAATACTATTGCTTTTTAGATGGCCATTCAGGATATAACCAAATAAAAATTGCACCTGAGGATCAGCAAAAGACCACATTCACATGTCCTTTTGGCACTTTTGCTTATAAAAAATGCCATTTGGATTATGTAATGCTCCTACCACATTTCAACGCTGTATGTTAAGTATTTTTAGTGATATGGTAGAGAGAATTTTAGAGGTTTTCATGGATGACTTTTCTATTTTTGATGATTCCTTTGACACATGCCTTGAAAATTTAAGAAAGTCTTAAATTGTTGTGAAGAAAAGAACCTAGTGCTTAATTGACAGAAATGTCAGTTCATGGTTCCGAAGGGAATTGTCCTTGGCCACATCGTGTCATCCAAAGGTATAGAGGTAGATAAAGCCAAAGTTGACTTAATTACCAATCTACCCATCCCCAAATCTGTTAGGTACATTCGCTCATTCCTAGGTTATGCAAGATTCTATAGGAGATTCCTTAAAGATTTTAGTGCTATATCCAGACCATTGTGTCACCTCCTTACAAAGGAAACCACTTTTGAGTGGACTGATAATTGTCAAAAAGCTTTTATAAAGCTAAAGGACAAGTTAACTACTGCACCCAGTATGTAGCCATCTAATTGGAGCTTACCCTTTGAAATCATGTGTGATGCTCGTGACTATGCAGTAGGAGTTGTACTAGGACAGAGAAAAGAGAAAAAGCTATATGTCATCTACTATGCCAGTAGGACCCTAAATAGCACACAAATGAACTATTCCACTACGGAGAAAGAATTGTTAGCCGTTGTCTTCATGTTGGATAAATTCAGGTATTACTTTATTGGATCTAAATTAGTCATCTTCACTGATCATTCGACCCTTAAGTATCTTCTCTTTAAGAAAGATGCTACGCCTAAGCTACTTAGATGGATTCTTTTACTCTAAGAGTTTGACATTGAGATAAAAGATAAAAAAGGAGTAGAGAATGTTGTAGCTGACCACTTGTCTTGCCTAGTCCTAACAGAACCTTTAGATGAGTTACCAATCAAGGATACTTTCCTTGACGAACAACTTTTTCATGTCTCCCATCCTCCCTAGTTTGCTGATATTGCAAATTATTTAGTCGCAGGGAAGATTCCTAATCATTGGAATAAATTAGAAAAGTAAAAATTCTTTTCTAATATTAAGCACTACTTCTGGGATGACTCATATTTGTTTAAGTACTGCCCAGATCAAATTATTAGGAGATGTGTCCCCAACTTAGAGCAACGTAGCGTCATCTCCTTTTGCCATTCAGAAGCATGTGGTGGACATTTTTTGCACAGAAAATTGCTACTAAGATTTTGCAGTGTGGTTACTATTGGCCGTCATTGTGTAGAAACACACATGTATTCTGTAAATCATGTGAGAGATGTGAAAAGTTAGGAGCAATAACCCATAGGAATATGATGCCTCTAAACCCTAGCCTTGTTATTGAAGTTTTTTATTGCTGGGGTATTGACTTCACGGGCCCATTCCCACATTCTTTTGGCTACATATATATCTTATTAGCCTTAGACTATGTTTTAAAATCGATTGAGGCTATCCCATGTAGGCATAATGATTATAAAATAGTTTTGAAATTCTTAAAAGAAAATATTTTTTCTAGATTGAGGACACCTTGAGCTATTATAAGTGATAACGGTACACACTTTTGCAATGAACCATTTAAAGTACTAATGAAAAAATATAATATCACTCATAAAGTTGTAACACCGTATCAACCACAAACAAGTGGACAATAGAAGTATCTAATCGGGCTATTAAACAAATTCTTCAAAAGACTATAAATCCGATCATAAGGATTGGTCTCTTAGACTAATCGATGCACTTTGGGCTTACAGGACTGCACATCGAACCCTGATTGGCACGTCTCCTTATCGTATTGTATATGCTAAGGCATGTCACTTGCTTATGGAATTAGAACATAGAGCCTACTGGGCAATAAAGACCTTTAATTTCAACATGAATATAACAGGCTCACATAGGAAACTCTAGCTTAATGAGTTGGAAGAAACCAAGCAAGAAGCTTATGAGAGTAATAGGATATATAAAGAAAAGATGAAAGTTTTTCATGATAAACACATAATGAGAAAATCCTTTATTCCAAACCAGAAGGTTCTACTTTACAATTCTAAGCTCCACCTATTCCCAGGTAAGCTTAAATCTCGATGGATCGGTCCATATATAGTTAAAGAAGTTTTTTCATATGAGACCGTCGAGATTGAGGATGTTAGGACTGGTCATACTTTTAAAGTGAATGGTCAACATTTAAAGCCTTTCCTAGAATATAAGAATCCAGAAGTTGAGTCCACAACTCTGGAGGATCCTGTTTATCAGGATTGAGTGGATATGATCCCTCTGTACCATATTTTGTATTTTTTCTCTGCATCACCCATATTCATTTTAGGTCCTTCTTTTTAAACATTGAGGACAATGTTTTTGTCAGGTTGGAGGGTGTAGAATTCTAGAAAATTCTAGTTCTTTTTTAGATTTTTAGGTGATTTCCTTGATTTAAAAAAAAATACTAAAAAAATGAAAAATTTTAGGTAATTTCCTATACTATGATGAGAATTGGATTTTCTGAAGTATAATCTAGATAACTTTAGCTTATTAATGGAATTGAATATGATTAATTCATCATTTTACTCATTTTCTAAAGTATTCCATGAAAGTAGAGTCTCATATCACATTTGTACACACAGTTGCATATAGATAATCTAGTTTGATTAGTGGCTATAACTTAGAAATTCTAAAGAAATTCAGTGGAAACCTATAACCTAAGTGAGTTTTAGAGCCATTCATTCATTTTGAGAGGTTATAAATGTTCTTAAATTTCTTCAGTGTGCGTTAAGAAAATTGATCCCAAACTCTTAAATTTGGCTAATTACCTAAATAATTAGAATACTACCTTTAAAATTATGCAAGTTCATTGAATTTGATAGATTATAGGAAACCTTAAAAAATAATTTAGGCCACCTTGTTGTTAACCTAGAGACATAAAGTTTACCCAGAAGTATTTTTACCACTAGTCAACCAACTTGATCTTTCAATATAAGCCTTTTCTTTTGTCACCCAAATTACCCTTTACCCATATTAACCTAGTATAAATTATCCATTACCCATTTTCTTTGAAAAATAGGTTAGAGATGAATGAAGGAATACCTTTTAGTTGCAATGAAAGTAGAAAATTGGATATCAAGAAAATAAATATTCTTTAAAGTGATTCAAAATTGTGAAAAGAAAGAAAAGTGTTAAAAAAATTTTTTTTGAAGAATGCAAAGAAAGTAGAAAAAGAAATATTAACTTTAGAACAAACCAAAGTAAAGAAGAATTGCCAACTTTAGTAGAAGACCTATACGTTTTTTTTGAAGAAACTTTGAATACCTTTATACCCTTTCTTTGGTACCTTGTCCTAAGCCTATGTTTTGTCCTAGTTAAAGACCTATTGATTCTAGGAGAAATATAGTCTTGATGAGGAAATGAATGGATAGGATCTAAAAGAGTTGTATTTCTAAATATTCAAAGGTAATGACATCCATTCCAAAGGGATCAAAACTATTAAATTGCTTAGTAACTCCCGTTCTTTATGATTATATTTGAGATAAATTTATTTTTATTGACTCTTCTTATATAATTAAAAGAGAGATATGATTAGAACCATCTATCTAAGAGATTTTATTTTTGAGCATACGTCATTAGTAAGGATTGAGGTCAAAACATATTTCAAATAGAGTTCAAAAGTTAGAATTCTACTTAGAGATAAAGATTATTCTATGTACAGACTGTATACACATACATACACTCTCTAAGATTTGAGCTTAAATGGAATGTTTTTAGCATATGAGTAGGGTTTTGAATTCTTCAGTCATCTTTATTAATTTGCTAAAGTTGATAGATTTATTGAAGATAATTCTTTGAGAAAAAAGTGGAGATGACCAGACAAATAAAATTTTTGAAATTCTGTGATTTGATTTTTTGCATCTTTTGTTAAAGACTAGCAAAATGGTGGTTGGAGGTGTGTTAAATATTCAATTTTGGTTAAAATATCCCTAATTTAATATTCAATTAGAGCATCTAGGCCATCAATTTTAAGATTTTACATAAAATATTTTACTTTAGCTCTAATTGGTCATCCAATCATTGAATTGTAAAATTTAATAGTCAGATGATCATCAGAGCTAATCAGAGGAGTAATGAATAGTTTAGATTATTCTAATTGGGTTCTATGCATTACAGATTAATCAACTCGAGCTTGGATGATCTAGATTAAATCAAGGAGATTAGATGGGGATGATGAATCTTCTTAAAAAGATAGGACTTTGAAGACTTCTAGGATAGAAGGAATTTGAAGAATGGAGGAGTCATGTGGAGTTGTGGCAAAGTTGGGTTACTAGTGGACCCCCCCCCCTCTCTCTCTCTCTCAAAAAGACTCCTCCCCCACACTTCTCACTTTCCCCTTTGTTTTTCTTCTCCCCACCTCTCTCCATTCTCTCCTCTTCTCACCCTTGGGCTGGATCACCCTTCTTCCCACTCTTCTCTCTAGTTTCTACTTCTTACTGTTTCCTTTTATTTTCCTTGTTGCACCCATCACTGCTCTTTCCTCCAGTCCAGTCCAGTACCTTCCATTGCGTCTCCATCACCAGCTTTCCTTCTTTTTCCGAATCCCTATCTTTCTCTTTTCCCAGCTCCCCCTCCATTCATCATCTCTTTGTTTTTCTTTCTTTTTTTTCACCGCACGACTCCGTTTCCATCGATTCTCCTGTCCAAAATCCGAACTAAGGACGGATTTTGGGGGTTAGCTCACCCTCGCGGGATCGCGACCCGTCAAAACAATTATTTATTTGAGTGAGGGTACCTCGTCTCTTAAAAAAAACGAAGAGAAAGTGTGGGGATGGATATCTTGTTCATACACATCTTCTCTTTGTTTCCTGAGCTTCACGGAATCGAATTTGGTCCATGAATCTAAGAAATAGTGAGAAATCTTGATCTCTCTCTCAATATCTCTCTCAATTTGAAGATCCAGGATTTGTATTAATGTCGTTGCTTTGGGCTGGTTACCAATGTCAGTAATTGGGGATTCCACAATTCGAACAGTTATGAATTCGACTCACCACCTTCTCTATCTCTCCTCCGCCCAACTCCTTTTACCAGCCTTCTCTTCTCACCAGTCTGTCATGCATCCACCTTATACGTTCCCCCATCTCTTTACTTAACCAGCATCATCTTCCACCCAAGCCAGACCTCTGCCCCCATCGCCCACTCTCCTCTCCATGTCTCTAGCTCTCTCTTTCGTCTCTTGCCCATTGCCCAGATTGGAACTACATATTACCGGTTTGCCTTTGTTCCCTTTCCTATTCTCCAGCCCCGTTCAACCACACCGCACTTCTCCTTGTCTGTTCATCACCAATCCAGCACGGCGTCTCCTTCTTACCAGTTCACACCTTTCTCCCTCTCTTGGCTCTTCCATCACCGACAACTTCTGTCTGTTTCTCCACGTGTTGGTGTCGGCCTAGCTCCTCCACCACTTAGTACCCTTGTTCACACCTTTCCCCCCTCCGCCCATCTACACCGACCAAGCTCCCATCAGCCTCTACATCACTAGCTTCCTGACACCCTAGATAGTCGCCCTTGTCTGTCATGATCAAACAGCCTATCCTAGCACACCGCACTAGTCCAGCACTGGCCAGACGAGCAGATCATCGTTCCCAGCCCATTGCCCAGACCAATTGTCGTTCCCTAGTTCTCCATCTCTGCATCACTGGCGCCAGTCACTTTCCAAGCCAGGTGCCATTCCCTTTGCGCTGTTTCTGTTCACCATCACCGGCGTTGTCTGGACATTCTCCCTTGACTGAACCTGCCTACCCTGTCTGCCAAGCTCCACAGCCCAACTCTCCCATTCGTCTCCAACAGCACCTCTAACATCACCGGCCAGCTCAATGGGTTTCCTCTGCTTTCATTCATCTCCTCCTCCGTCGGGTTCACCGGCGTTGTCTAGACATTCTCCCTTGACCGAACCTACCTGCCCTGTCTGCCAAGCTCCACAGCCCAACTCTCCCTGTCTTCATCTCCATCATCTCCAACAGCACCTCTGTCATCACCGGCAGACTCAAAGGAGGAAACCCAAAACGAGTTTCCTTTGCTTTCATTCATCTCCTCCTCCATCGGGTTTCCTCTACTTTCATTCTCCTCTCTCCTCTCTCCTCTCTCCTCCTCTTCCCCTCTCGCCCATCTCCTCTTCCATTCTCTACCTGCATCACCGTCATCTTCTTCATCGGGTTTTTTTTTGTTTAAAACCATAAATCTGGAAAAATTCCAGATTTACGCTTAGTGAAAAAAATAAAATTCCATTCATATCCATGTCTTGTCTTTTCCCTAATCTATGTTTTCTTCTATCCTTGTTTTACTTTATCCAGGTTATGTTATCCGTGTTTTATCTTATTTTGACAGTAATTCAAGGACAATGCTCTCCACGGATAATGTAATTCAGAGATGTTTAATTAGTTTTATTTTATGTTTTATAGACTTGGAATTTCTATAAATTGCATCATTTCAATAAAGATGTATATTTATTTTACTGTTAGTTAATTATGTTATTTTTTTTAATTTTTAGAGAATTATATTTTATTTACTCCTTATTTGTAAAACGAGTCCTTGTGGGATTGACCTGTATTTGCATAACTATACTACAATAGCCCATGCACATGTGGTCAAATATCGACATTCATTTTATAAATTATAATTACAATTACACATGGTATTTAGTGTACTTTTTGTCTTCTTTGTTGTGCAATGCCCTAGACAATGTCCTAATTGGGAATTTGGGGACCATTATTGAGATACATGTGAACCCTAGTAGACGATAATGTGAGGATCTCACGATTTAGAAAGGTAACACACTTTTACTAGTCATAAGCTTACACTTTTTTGCAATTTTTTTATATATAAATTTTAGCTAAAAGATGTAATTGAATTAAGAACATTGTCTTGTAAGCTAATATAATGCCCGAATAGTGAGCCAAGTTGATTTACTCCAAGTTGTATCTCAACAACATAAGATGTGTATGGGGCTAATTATGTATTGCCTTTTAAGGAGATACAATAATCAAGTGATTATAGTATCAATCCATGCTTGATTTAAGTGTTTGATGTTCAATCTCAATCCATTTTCCTCCACTCCCCCTTTAGTAGTGCATCAGATGCTTCATTTGTTGTTTTAGGTGTATGAGAAATAAAAAATTGTCTTGAGGTTAAGCTATCTTGTATCTCATCAATAACATCTACAAATTTTTGCCCAATTCTTTTTAAACAAGAGATCCATTTGATAATTGGAAAATAATCTCCTTCAACTTCAATAGAATTGTTGATTGTGTTTTATTGCAAGTGCACGGGCTATTGTAGTGTAGCTTATGCAAGTGCAGGTCAATCCCACGGGGACTCGACTTAAAAAGTGGGAGTTTAAATAAAATTCACTTGATAAAAATTAAAAATAAATAACAAAAATTACTAAAATTGAAATCAAAATTCAGATCAAATCAACTGTTAAAAATTACAGAATTTTTAGTTCTAGAATAAAGAAAAATAAACTAAATATTAAGAAAAATCTACTTCCCTAGCTTAATCACTACCAATATCTTCAAATCTGGTCCTCTTGGAGTCAATCAGCCTTCATCAATATCTTTAGCATGTCTTTGATTAGAGATCCAAGGGTTGGATTTGTTAGGTACCCAAAAATCTTAAAGATCTAGACTAGATGGTGATTTTGGGTTTTGGAAGGTTTAAATCACTTTCTAAATTTTAGATTAAAGATCAAAGATGTTAATTGAGTTCAGGGATGTCCCAAGAATGAAATATGAGAATTAATTGAAAATTAGATAAGAAATAGAGCAGAAATTGAGAGATCTTGATGGTTAAAGCTAACTTGTCGATTAGGTTAAGCCTTAATTTGTCTATCTCAAATTATGCAATTTCTGAATAATAGAATGAAGATAAAGTAAAGCTGGAATAGAAGTAGGGGCACAGAGGGAATTAAATAGGGGACACAAAAGGAATTAAAATTAAAGGGAAAATGACATAATTGAAATTTAATCAAGAATTTGATTAAAATGAAAAAAAAAATAGGGAAACCCAATGAGGAAGAAGAGGAAGCCAGAAAAGGAGTAGAAGAGAAGAGGAGGAGGAGAAGGGAAAGTGAGAAGAGGAGGAAAAGAGGAAAGACAGAGGAAACCTAGCACAAGTTTCCTCTTCTGGGTCAAGCGGTGAAGAACAGGGAGATGAGAAGTAGGCAGTGGAGTAGCTGGTGGAGAGGAAGTGGTGAGTAAAGAGCTGCCAAGGAGGAGACCAGAGAGAAGAACATGGAGATCGAGTAAAGGGAGAGCGGGCTAGGTGATGTAGGGTGATCAATGGTGCTAGGCAGACCGACTGGTATGGAGTGGTGAAGTGGGAGAGGTGCAATAGGGCAGAGAGGTGATGGAGAGAAAGATACGGGAGAACATGAGAGTTGCCATTCTATAGCTCTCATGTGATAAGAAGGTAGACAAAGGAGAATGAGAGTGAGACGGGAAAGGAGGAATGATAGAGAGAAGAGAAATAAAGAGAGGGAGAGAAGATGGAAGTGAAGAGGAGGATGGATGGGGAGTGGTTTCTAGTGGAGCAAAGAAAGGGGGGTACAAGTTGGGAAGTGAATGATGGAGAGAAGGGGGAGGAATAGAGAGATGGAAGAGGGAGAAGCAAGAGGAGAAGGAGAAGGTACAAGGAAGGGTTGAGAATGACAATGAGATGGGGGATGAGAGGAGCGTAGGGGAAAAGGGGAGGAAAGAGACAAGTAAGGTGAGAGAGTGGAGAGAAGAGGGAAGAGGGAAGAAGAGAGAGGGGGGATGGTGGTTGGCCTCCTCTTACGGTTCAACTAAGGGGGGTAGTTGAAGAAGGGAGAATCGAGATAAAGGAATGGGGAATATAAGAGGAGAGTGGGAGGGGCAAAAGAGAAAATGATTTCCTCTTCCAACCAGGAGAGAGAGAGGGGGGGGGGAGAAGGGGGTTAGTTTGCCGGTCCAATCAAGGAGAGGTGGGTGAAGAGAGATAGAGAGAAAGTGAGAAGAGGAAAGAGATGGGGGGTAGAGAAGGAGGGGCGGAAAGGCATCAACACCCCTATATGTTTTTTTTTTTTTTTTTTTGCGTGGAATTCCTTTTTGCCATTTTAAGATGATTGAGCTTTCTAATTTGATAAGATCTGATCCTAAGAAAAAGGAATTCAATTTGAACTGGGACTCTAGGATAGGAAGGTAAGGTAGTTGGATAGGGAAGAGAAATGGAAACAAGGTGGAAAAGAAGTAGAAAGGGGGGACAAGGTTTCCTTTAAGAAATCATTACATCTGCACCATTAATTCTTGATGGATGATTTGCACCATTGACTTTTAATCTGAGCCATGCAAGATCTGGCTGATCAACATAATAAAAGACTATATTAGAATAATCTAAACTATACATTAGGCATTTGATAAGCTCTGATGATTATTTGACCATTAATTTTGACAAATTAATTATTGGAAGGCCAATTGGATCTAAATTCAAGATCAAGCTAAAAATTGCAAATTTGATTAGTTAAATGATCTAATTGAATGCCAAATTAGGGGTATTTTGGTCAAAATTGAACACTTAACAAGAATATTTCTAAACCTTTGTGATAAAATAATAATAATTATTCCCCAATAAGCTCAACCTTAGGCACCTCTTTATCACCAATTGCACCTATAAATTCTAAAAGATCTTGTCCTTACTTGTCATAAATTAAATCACCAATACCTACTAGCCTGACCTTTTAAATATGACCCATCAAAAATAATTTTTATTAGCCTTTTTGTGGCTTTGACCAAGCCCTCTTCTATTTATATTTCTTTTCAATAGTTAAATCAAGAAGTGAACTCCAAGATATTTTGATTTCTAAAACTAAGTAATCTAATTTAGAAACCTTAACACATGCTACTAATGACACAACAAGAAGCAAAATCTATCCATCACTAAATTCTTTAATGCTAATATTCCTTGAAAAATCCTTTGGTTTCTCAAAATGGACTAGATGGTGTCCAGAAGAGACCACTTTGAAAGTTTATTAGCTTTAACCAATTTTGATGATCTCCTCCAACCAACCAAAAGTTGATCAGTCATTAAGGGAAAACCCAATGTAGACCAAAAAATCAAAATAATTCTATCCTAATAGAATATTCAAATGGGCAATGGACAAACATATTATGGATTGGGTCTTTATTGTTGTAACAAAAGAACACGTCTATTGAAGTATTGAGAGCCTCTAAGAATGAGTTTATCTACTCCAAAAAGCTTTTTATGCTAACATATCCAACTAGAGTGTTGAATTTTAGGAGGAAAATATAACATCCAAGCACTAGGTGCTACTAGATCTATGTCATTAGCAATCATCAATAAATGAAAACAAGATGAGACTAAAAATGTAGCAGATGGATCCTTAAACCACTATATTTTATTAGGTTGAAGACTTCTAACATAGGAGTTCAAAATCCGCATGAGTTATGGTTCTTCATTTTTCTTCATGAATGAATTTAATTTCTTTATCTAAGTTTGAGTGCTCAAGAAATGCCATTTGAGCCTATTACTCAGTAATCTAAGATTGAAGCATCAATGTTAGTCACTATTGGGCTTAATCTAGGAAAGCATTGCGACAATAGTTTATCTCCAACCCATAAATCCTTCTAAGAATGGACTCTTTGGCCACAATGTGGTAGAAATCTCATTTGTTGCTCAAATTGTAGCTATCTCTCTAAATTCTCATCCTACTAAAAATCTGATTATTTATTCACCAATCACCCCATGACCATTTATAGATTGCTTGGATGCATTTTCTCCAATACTGATTTTGCACAAAAACCTCCTATCTAAAAATTTATTTATTTTTGACAATTTCAAGGCATATGGAAAAATAAAAAGAATAGGTTCATAGTTACCTAGCAAGCTCTTCAATACTAGCACTCAGTATCCATATATAAGCATATCTACTTCCAACATGAGACCCTATTGTTAATTTTTTTAATGACTCTCACCATTGTTCTTTTATGGGCACTCTAATCATAAGAGACAATCCCAGATGAAGACATGGTAAGCAATCCAAGTTGCATCCAATCATGGTTGAAAGATTTAATCCTTTAGTTTTATAAATTAATTGAAACCCAGTACTATCGACATTTCCAATTTAACTTTCTATATTGAAATAATTTCAAAAGTCTCATAATTGCCTTAATATTATGTGCTCGCAATGGATCCCTTTCTATAAAAACCACAAGATCATTAGCAAACTAAGGTGATTGACATGAATTGACTATTGGACAAGCTTCATCCTTGAAATCTATCCCATCTTGATTGCCTTGCAAATAATCTTAGAAAGTCATTCTCGTATAATTTTTGAAAAGAAATGGAGAAAGTGGGCATCCTTACTTGAGATCCTTCAAAGATTTAAAAAAACATTTTGTACTTAATAAGAATATAAATCCAAGAATTCTTGGCACAGCTAATAATCCAATTAATGAAATGGAACCAAAACCCAAATGTCATAAGCCTTTTCAAGATCAATCTTAACACACCTTATTGACATTCTTTGTGGTGCCAAAAGTGCTTCATTCACAACCAATGGACCATCTAAAATATGTTTCTTTTCAACAAAGGCAAATTGAGTTGGAGAGATTATTTTAGCTAGAGCCTTCTTCAATCTTTCTATCAAAAGTTGAGCTATATATAGATCAAGTGAGGGAGATAGGATGGAAATCCTTCACTATTTCAAGCTTGTCTTTTTTAGAGATAAAAGAAATAAAGGAAGCTCCAAAATTCTTTTCTTGAATTTTCTCCATCATGAAACATAAGAATAATCTTCTCAAATCCCACTTTAATCAAATTCCAATGTCTTTTATAGAATCCAATTATAAATCCATCTTAACCAAGGGCACCATTTGATCTAGAAATCTTGATAACATCCCAACTTCCATAGAAAATTGTTTGTCTAAAGAGACATTATCAAGTCAAACGATGAATCAAAAAATAAATGATCAAGGGTTGGATTATTGAGAAATTTAGAAAAGAAAATGTGATAAAAGTGCTTAATAATTTCTTTTGCAATCATGAGAGGATCATCAATCACCATACCACTAATTTTCAATTTCTAAATTTTCTTGAAACAATGTTTTATTGAAGCAAACAAATAATGAGCATAATGAAAAACCTCAAAAGAAAAGGAAACATATTCTACAATCTACTTATTTAGTCTTATAATTCATATGACATTTAAAAAGAAAACTAAAATCAACAACAAATGGGTAAAAGTTAGATATCAAAACCTGCAATATAGCTAGCAAGCTACCCTAATGAAGTAAAAAGGTGTTGTATTTCACATGTGCTTTGACTCCATGTTGAAAGTCCCATTTTATCTATATGATTTTACAAAGAAAATAATGGAAATTATATATTTTTGATATATAAACACCTAGCCAACATCAAATAGCATCTAATGCTAATGATGTTATAAATTAAGTAGGCCATGGGATGGAATCCATTATTGGGCGTTGAAAAAATGCCCACCTTCATGTTAATTTTCATGTAGTTCTCCACATTTATAACTTACATTGGTTATAGTGGCACTCGATCCAACTCAATTAAGATGGATTTAAGCCAAGTTTGATCAATTTTGTAAAATCTTGTAAGATTTTCATTAGTCTAGCAAGAGTTTACTCTTCTCACCCAATTAGGGAATGTGTTGAAGTGATTCCTGGACCATTGTAATGTTGGCTCATTGTCTTTGGCCAAATACCTCATGGCCTTGGTGAAGAAAACACAATTTGTAGTCGATGCTCCACTCCACATCAATACGAGGTATAATATTTGCAAAATTGTTAACTAACCCCTTCTACTTATTTAATATGAAAGTCTAAGCATAGCGATCACCTAGAACCCAATATTCTTAACTAAGTGTCTAAGGAATTAATAAGACATCCTAACTCAACTATTGCCCAAGCAATTGGGAACATCCCATTGTCACCATCCATTCTAATAGCAATAGAAATTGACCTATATTGCAACCATTTAGATGAAATCCACCAAGGCCAAATACATTCCTACACTATTTAAGACCCTCTTTCATCGCACATAAGCATGTACACACCTTAAAATATCTAGATATTTTTCTAGGATGCTCTTCTCATCACACTTCACCATACAATTATGGTCCCAGTGTTTACCCTCATCAATTTCCTCAGGTCGTCATTTAATCTTCCATGCCGAACCTTCACATTTTCTTGCATCAAATTCACCATCTTATGTTTAGATCTATAGAGGAATCTCTTGGACATGTTCAATGTATAATCTTTAGTACTGTTGTTTTAAAATTGTTCAAATTTATCTTTGGGTTCAACCTGTACTAATCCGCATACATATTGCACAACTAGTTGATGTGCACATTCTTGTTATTGAGCTTCCTAGAATATATGTGATTTAGGATATAAGTTTCAATCAAAGAGTTGGTTCATTTTGTGTAATATTTGTAAATTTTATGGTATAATTATATACATATTATTTGAGAATTTTGTTAAATTGAAATTCAATTTTTAAAAATTTTGATATTTATAGAAGTCAAATTAAGAGTTAAAGCATTAATCATTGGATAATACTCAAAAAATGGAATCCAACAACACCAAGAATACCTAAATTGAAGTTCGGATGAAAAAGTTTTGAAGTTGATGGGCATTTTGATAAATTATCAATGAATGCCATTAATCTCATTTTAAAATAGAAAATGTGTAAAATATAGGGGTTTATTTTGATATTGGCACCCCCTCTCCTTTAATAAAGTCGACATCAATCGACTGTTACAAAGAAAGAAAAGGAAAGAAAGGGAGAAAAAGGGACAAAAGGATAAGAGAAACAAGGGAGGAGCAAATATAGAAAATGCAAGAGCACAAAATGTTAATCCAAACCGTTCATCATCTCTGGAAAGGTAACATAATATAAACCCTTAAAAATATTTTTGATATGATGTTGTTTAATTAGAAATATCTAAAAAATAGTAAGGGGGAACCGACAGTGATTGACGATCATGGCCGTTTGAAAGAGAATAAATTTTTAAAATCCAAGTTGTTCATCATGTTCATTGTCTCGAGAGGAGACAAATTCCTTAAATGGCAAAAATTTGACATAATTTAGTAGACATATTTTATTATACATGATCACTATGATTTACATGCTCCAAGGACACGTAATTTATCTGATATCGATATGCTTTAATGATTCGTTTTATTACGAATATTTTTTAGTGGATTGTTGAGTATGCTTGATAGCAGGTTCTTAAGAGACTAATCCTTTGGTAAGGGTAGTGCTTTGGGATGATGAGCTATAGGTGCTCTTGTACTTCGTGCATCATATATTTACTTTTTTATTGCTTATTTGATATATTGATGTGATTTAATTATTTCACAATTTTATGATGGGTGTTTCTACCTTGTGGACGCTATGCTAGGAGGGATGTAGGGTTGGTTACCCGCACTCTAACTTTACAAGATCATTAGACACACACCCCTTTAAAGGAAAAATTCTTAGAGAGTGGTATCTTGGGTAGTCTCCCATTTTGGTGTCAACAAAAAGCGACAATTGGTAGACCTGGGAGTTGGTTACTATTGCAGGATGGGGATCCATATATTTGTTTGGCACTTCATGCATTATTATGAGTACACTTGGATTGATATATCCTAATGTACCCACAATGTAACGACACATATAAGATTGGTATGAGTACTCACGACCTGATTTGAGAGTGTGCGAGACCATGTAAATTGTTTGCTCTTCATTCATGACATGCACATATGTTTTGATGCTATGGAATTGCACGCACTTTGCACTTTTAGATTTATGAGCCATGATTTATATTATGTGATTACATGTCATGCTGATTTGATTTCATATGATCCTTATGATTATTCGAGGTCTTATATGTCATACTGGATTTTGTTTTGACACAGATTATATGTTGATGATGTGATTTGATCATGAGACTTGGCTATTCAGTTTTCGTTCCTCTATTTCATCTGTGGGACATTATTATAATATTTTGTTATTTATTCATCGCACCACCTACAGGTATTTGTTTAAATATAAATGTCTATGTACCTATACAAGCAATAGCTTACTAAGGCATTTATGTGGCTTGCAATGCCTTAGATTTAGAGCGAAATAGCATGAAGGGTAAAGAGGTGGAGAATTAATAAAGGCGGTGAGGACGATCGGCATATTTTAAGACAATCATACTGATGTACTTGGAACTTTAAACATTATTTTGTTATTGGATGGGGGTTGTAAGTATTTGAATGTTATTTGATGTATCTCAGACTTATGGACTTTGTTTCGTGGATAGATGTTGAGTCATGATGGACAGACCTTAGGTCTTGATGATTTTAGTATTCTCAGTATTATTACTTGTGATTTCAGAGGAAATATTCATGCAATCAAATGTGATTTGCTTTATGTTGTGTGTTGATTCTATTTCCCTGTATTTGCATCTATCACATTGTCCCAGTGGATCATTTTATGCCCAGGAGTTTCGGAAAAAATGTGTTTGCTATTTAGAAGTTTTACTACTTTTAATAACTTTAATTTATGATTTTCATCAAAGATCCTGCCCTGTTTGTATTATAATATATCTAATTGGTGTTCTAAAAATCCGGGTTGTTAAATTTTGTGTCTTTGATGCACAAATCATTCGTTTATATCCCTCTTGATTGTACTTTGCCTTGAATATATATCCTTTGCATTCTTAGCAAAAATAAATGTGTTTTCCCTCTTTCATTGAGTGAACTTGATTTCCACTCTCAATATGACAAAATTGTTGAAGATTGTCCCCAACTTAAAAACTGGCCCCTCATTCTTTGGCTTTTAATTATATTAAGAAAACAACTCCTTTCTCCTTCTCTATGTTTCCCCAGATTCCCTTGATCCTCATGACACCTCTTCAGGTAGCTCCTCTAGTGGTTCTACTTATCCTAGGAGACTTGTGTAAGAAAGCAAGTCCTTTTATGAGATTTTGATTCTCAAGGCTGCTCAAGATGCCAACAAATATTTTTTACTCTTCTTTAGTGATTTTCTAAAAATATACCTCAACAACTCTATCTTTAAGTATAAATTTTCTCATGTTAATTGCTTTCTGTCATCTTCCATTTGTACTTACCCTCTTCTAAATTATGACCAGGTCTTCTAGAATGAAAGATGGTTGGCTCCTTAAACCCAAGAAATGTATATGACCTAGTTCCAAGAGATGAACTAGCCACATCATCATTGTAGGATACATGCAAGAGTGATAACTTTTGTTGGCAACACTTAAGCTTGCCTCCCTAATGCAATTTTACTATAAAGAGACCATTAGGTGTCCGTGGAACAAAAAAGAAAATAATGCATATGATAAGGAGACATCTCTCATTGTTTAATCTTCATAAAAAGACAACATTGTAGATAGTAAAAAAAAATTAACAGATTGGATAAAGATTGTTTCCGCGCTGTCATTTTTGTAGAAAAGGTAGACTGAAATTTTCCAGGCTAGACTTGGGATAAAACTCGTAGTTGAATTGCCGGCGACCGCAGATGATTATGATAGTGCCATCTGGCAGAATCTGATTGGTGGCATACCAACGTCGGACCGTTAAAGCTGTAGGCGATTCTTCCCAGTCGCAGGTGTTGCATGGCCGGAATTCTGATGGCGCGTTGGCCGTCGTTAAATCCACCAGTGTGGATTAGAATGCCAGTGGCGGAGACTGCGCCGGACGAGCACCAGGTGTCGGTAAGGATTGCTAGTGGACGGATGGTAATTGAGTTGACGGAGCATTCGACAGAGTGGGCCGTGCAGTCGACTTTGAGAGCTGTGTCATTTGCGTCGCGTAGGCAAATTACCGTTGGGAAGGGAGATGTTTTGAGGGCCCGAAATCTGTGCGGTCGAACATGATTACTCTATCGTTGTTGAGAAGCTGCATGTGCATTGCTGAGATACCGATCGATGGTTGGACAAGGGTCCGCTCGCCGCCCTTGGCTGCATGGGTCAGATTCAGACGAGTAAGGAAGAGGAAGAGGAAGGTGAGAGAGAATAGCCTCATGTTGCTGTTAGGGCGAGAGAGAGAGAGATTGTGAGTATGGAGCAGATGGTGGTGGCGGGAGCTCCTAAATAGGTTGCCCCAGTTGAAACGTTTAAGCTTTGGGGACATGCATGTGCAGGAAAAAAAGAGGAAGAAATGGTACGATATCTGTGAATGAGAATTGCATGCTGATACGGCTTCTCTTGGTGGTATCACTTTCATGCCGTTTAATTTGCTTTGCTTCTCTGTGGGTCTGTCCTTCATGGAATCCAACTATAATTTTTAATTACTCCGTCATTTCTATAATGGAAGACAGGAGAGCAATAACAAGTCCACGCAGCTAGCCCCCGGGAAGGTCCAAGGTCTATGTAGCATGTCGATCTTGATATGGTCTTGGTATGGTAGACCTGGAGTAGAAAAAGGACTGAAAAAAGGCTAAAAAACCATCAAATCAAAATGAGAAATAAATAGTAAAAAAGGCCAAAACCAGAAGAAACTTGGTAAAACCTAAAAACCATAAATATTACTAGATGTTGTTGAAAATTGCCAAAATTCTTCTTTTGGATCATTGCTTTGATACCAGTTGTTATGATCCTAAATAATTTTTGTTCAATTCAAGGAAAACTGACTTTCTTTTCAATTTGAGAAGAATCACAACTCCTAACCAAAGAAATTTGTATTTCCTCTTATTCATTTTAATTAAATGAAACTTACATATATGTATAGCCCTTTCTTTTCAATTTGAGAAGAATCACAACTCCTAACCAAAGAAATTTGTATTTCCTCTTATTCATTTTAATTAAATGAAACTTACATATATGTATAGCCCTTTCTAAAGCTGATGAAAGAAACTTTTTCTAAAAGCAAATCCCCATTAACTAATACAACTCAAAATACAAAGATAATAGAAAAGAAAGTTATCCTATTATCTAAAACAAGAAACTATGAAAATAGTCAATTACTAAAATGAAAAGATTCATAATTTAGCAACTATTCCTAACACCATCATATTGATAACTGCACCCTGTTTTTCTTTTTTTAACACTTTCGTCCACCTCCTCTCTCTTTCCCATTAAAAGCATATATTGGTCCCATCTTTTAATGATCTAAACGATATATATCTTCTTTGAATTATGTTAGATAAGTTGTGACCAAAAGAATCAGTCATTCAAATCATTCTACCTTAGTCTTTTTTGGGCTTTTTAAGTTGTAAAATCGTAGATATATTGTGGAAATAAATTTTACCTTTAGTTGTATGTAATTTCATTAAATTATTGAAAATTATATCAGAGACCAACATTTAATATTTGAGTCGTTCATCTCTTGGTGATGTGTAACATGGGCTATATGCCAAAAATTTCATTTGTTGCATGTTTTAACCTTGTATTTTGGCCATTTTTAAGTTGCAAAATGGATTGTGATTTTTCTTTTTCTTTTTTATTGATTGTTGAACATACGCACCCATGAATACATTGATCCCATGACCTACTAAGTACCATGGTAGATATTTGCTCATTTGTACATAATCTTTCTTAGGGTTAAAATTATCTAGTTAATAGGATTCTCTATCTAATAAAATTCAAGTGGAAAGCTTGGATTTTGGTAATGGCATCTAACTTTGCTCAAATATTGTTTTAATACCAAGGAGAGATTCATATACTGGGATATAATTATCTTGATATTGACACCATTCTTTGAAATCAATTGAACAACATGGATCAAGGACTTAAACTTTTAGCAATCGGAATGCTCTCTAATATTCTAATAGTGAATCACTAATAATTTAATTCAAAACTAGATTTGTGAAGACAAACTTAACATTACATCTAAGTAATTGTGAAAAAGAAAGACATTACATCGCAAGTAGACTAAAAAATTGCCAAATGGTTAATTCTAACACCCTTTTTATCATTTTTTCAAGCAACTAAAAACTTTTCCATAAGAAATGGTTCACAAGTAGTTACTAGAAACACATTTTTCAAGTGCCTAGTTGCCTAATCCAGATGGTTCTTTGGCTAGTAATTGTTCAATGTTGGAGGAAAAACTATACAACACTAAGTCCTTAGAAAATTGAAAAATAAAAAAATTTGATGATAGTTTTAAGCACATTGCTTTGCCTTAATGACCTTGTTTTACGGAGATACACCAACAGCTAACCAATGAACGCAAATATCTACTCATTCTCCTTATCTATAAGATGCCACCTTACAAATGGATTTTATATCTCAAATGCCAATAAACCAACCATTTTCTTAACCATAAGATTTTGAAATACAACAAGATAATATGATCTCCAATAGAGATTTTGGTCAAAATTTTATTTCTATTTTACCACTATTAGATGTGGCAACCTAGAAATATGGGGGGTCACAACCTAGAGTAGGAGGACCCCTTTTGTAGGTGCTAGCCTCGTTTTGGTACCAATCTGCTGTGTTGCATTTACTATGAAGATAGGTTCAGTGAAAGATCAACCTCCTTTGACATGTTCGTAGTTTCCACCTAAAGTGTAAGGCTTTGGGACCTTGGTATCCAAAGAATGAGTTTGTTTATTGGTTATGATATTGGAAGGTGTTAGGCACCAATCCCACATGGCCAAGGCTAGTCTTCACTAGATTGGATGGTTAGGCTAGCTTGAGCATTAAACAAAAGTGGTTCATAAACTACTACATGCAATTCATGCAAGAGGAACATGAGAAATCTTTCAATGCCTATATTAGAAGATGCCTAAAATTATGAGGAAACCAAAAAATCTAAATAATACTCTAGAAAAATCCCAATATAATTCTCTAAAACTTCTAAAGAATGCTCCTCTTGAGAATATTTAAATTAGAACTATCATATGGTAATGTAATAAGATAACCACTCTTTGACTCTCTAGTAGAGTTTCTAAGCCTTTTGGGGTTCTAAAAACTTTCTAATCAAGAATGAAGCAACCTTACCATGAAGATTGCCTCCTCTTGCTCTTGGAAAATGCACCATTCATATAGCATTATAAGGGATACCTTTAACCACTCAAATTACAACATCTAATTTTTTATTTATAATTATCTAAGTTATACAACCACATCAAATTTGGTTATGTGGTAGGCTAATGTCATGTACATGCATGCACACGTCACCATCTATATGCTTTCATCATCTTCTAGAATGAAACACACATCTTGGGCCCTTGGTTTGTGTGGTTGCTCACTAAACGAGGTCATGCATGTGACCTCTCATGAGATTATTGGTCACATGACCATAGATCATATGTCATGCAATGCATGAACTTTCGGCCATTGTTATGCTATTCCAACATTTTGATCTAGAAATGCTCTTTCATTAAACTTCCCTTAGAATTTCAAGTAAACTAGTTGTCCAGGAGTAAAACCATATCATCCTCTAAGCACTTTTGGTTTAACCTACGTGGGTTCATTCAACAACGAAAAGGAAAAAGGAAGTTCATTAGTGATCAAGGTGAGGTCAAATTTTGGTGTCTATACTAGATTTTCAAGAGAAGAGAGCTGCAAGTCAACAAACAGAATAATAAAAAAATGAAGAGAAACAATAATCAAGTGATTGCATTATCAATCCATGATTGACCCAAGTGTTTGATGTTCAATCGCAATCCATTTGCCTCCACTCCCCCTTTGGCAGTGCATCAGCTACTTCATTTGCTATTTTAGGTATATGAGAAATAAAAAATTGTCTTGAGGTTAAGCTATCTTGTATCTCATAAAAAAAATCTACAAATTTTTGCCCAATTCTTTCTAAACAAGAGATCCATTTGATAATTGAAAAATAATCTCCTTCAACTTCAATAGAATATTTCTAAACCTTTGTGATAAAAGATTTATTGTTTTTCCCCAATAAGCTCAATCTCAATCACGTCTTTATCACCAGTTGCACTTGTAAATTCTAAAAGATCTTGTACTTGCTTGTCATAAATTAAACCACCAATACCCACCAGCCTAACCTTTTAAATATGGCCCATCAGAAATAATTTTTATTAGCCTTTTTGTGGCTTTGACCAAGCTTTCTTCTATTTTTATTTCTTTTCAATAGTCAATTAAAGAAGTGAACTCCAAGATCTTTTGATTTCTAAAACTAAGTAATCTAATTTAGAAACCTTAACACATGCTACTGGTGACATAACAAGAAGCAAAATCTTTCCATCACCAAATTTTTTAATGCTGATATTCCTTGAAAATCCTTTGGTTTCTCAAAATGGACTAGATGGTGGCCAGAAGTGACCACTTTGAAAGTTTATTAGCTTTAACCAATTTTGATGATCTCCTCCACCAACCAAAAGCTGATAAGTCATCAAGGGAAAACCCAATGAAGACCAAACAATAAGAATAATTCAATCCAGCTAGAATATTCAAATGGGCAATGGTCAAACATATTATGGATTGGCTCTTCATTCTTGTAACAAATGACCATGTCTATTATAGTATTGACAGCCTCTAAGAATGAGGTTATCTACTGCAAAGGCTTTTTATGCTCACATTTCCAACTGGAGCATTGAATTTTAGGAGGAAAATACAACGTCCAAACACTAGGTGCTACTAGATCTATGTCATGAGTGAATCAATAAATGGAAAAAAGATGAGACTAAAAATGTACCAGATGGATCCTTAAACCTCTATATTTTATCAGGTCCAAGACTTCTAACATAGGAGTTCAAAATCTACATGAGTTGTTGTTCTTCCTATTATTCATGAATGAATTTAATTTCTTTATCTAAGTTTGAGTGATCAAGAAACACCATTTGAGCCTATTACTAAGTAATCTACTATTGAAGCATCAATGTTAGTCACTTTCAAGCTTAATCTAGGAAAACATTGCTGCAATAGTTGATCTCCAACCCATAAATCCTTCTAAGAATAGACTCTTTGGCCACAATGTGATAGAAATCTCATTTTTTGCTCAAATTGTGGCTATCTCTCTAAATTCCCATTCTACCTCTAAAATTTTGATTATTTATTCACCAATCACCCCATGAGGATCCATAGATTGCTTGGATACATTTTCTCCAATACCGATTTTGTGCTTCACCAAAATGCCATAGCCATTTGATTAACAAAGCAAAATTAAATTCTTTAGTATGCTGAATTTCAAGACCGCCATACTTTTATGGCTTGCAAATTAATTCTTACGTGACCAAGTGAAGTTTTCTAACATCTTGTTCATCATTGTACAAGAACCTCCTTTCTAAAAGTTTCAATTTTTTAAACAATTGCAAGACATATGAAAAAAGAAAGAAAATACAATAGTAGTTACCTAGCAAGCTCTTCAGTGATGGCACTCAGTACTATACCCATATCTAAGCACGCCTGCTTCCAAGATGAGACACTATTGTTAATTTTTTCAATGACTCTCACCATTGTTTTTGTATATGGGATGTAAGTATTTGAATGTTATTTCATGTATCTCGAACTTATGCACTTCGTTTCGTAGATGGATGTTGAGTCATGATGGATAGACCTTGGGCCTTGATGATTTTAGTCTTCTCGATATTATTACTTGTGATTTCAGATGAAAATTTTATGCAATCATATGTGATTTTCTTTATATTATGTGTTGATACAATTTCCTTGTATTCGTGTCAATTGCATTTTTCGAGTGGATCATTTGATGCCTGGGGGTTGGGGAAAAAAATGTGTTTGCTATTTAGACATTTATTGCTTTTAAATAACTTTAATTTATGATTTTTCATCAGGGATCCTGCCCATTTGTATTATAATATATCTAATTGGTGTTCTAAAAAATGGGGTTATAACATTTTGTGTCTTTGATGCATAAATCATCCATTTATATCCCTTTTCGTTGCACTTTTCCTTGAATATATATATATATATATATATATTCTTTAATTCATAGAAAAAATAAATTTGCTTTCCCTCTTTGATTGGGTGAACATGATTTCCTCTCTCAATATGACAAAATTGTTGAAGATAATCCCCAATTTAAAAAATGGCCCCTCATTCTTTGGCTTTTAATTATATTCAGAAAACAACTCCTTGCTCTCCTCCACAAAATTACTTGAGTGAAATTTCTTCTAACTCATCCTGAACCAACCCCTTTCCTTTGCCGTTGTTAGCTTTCTCAACTTATTTCTTAGCCATTAGAGCTTTCTTGGTTCACTGGGTATTCTGCACTAGCATCTACATTCTCATCATATATATTCTTTCTCATCTTCCTCTGTGTCATAATATTCATGGTAGAACCTTAAATATTTAGATCCAGTGCCCTCATCTTCCTCTGCATCTCCACTATCTTCAGCAATATTTACTCTCTCTCTCTCTCTCTCTCTCTCTCTCTCTCTCTCTCTCTCTCTCTCTCTCTCTCTCTCTCTCTCTCTCTCTCTCCACAAGTTCTTCTCCTTAATTAGCAACACCTAGATCTAATTGATCCTCATGTTCTTCAACTCCAACTTCTTCCTTTTGTAGTTCAAGCTCTTCTAGATGTTCCCTTAGATCCCCTTGATCTTCATGTTGTTCTTCTATAGGACACCTCTTCAAGTACCTCCTCTAACTGGTTCTACTTATCCTAAGAGACTTATGTAAGAAAGCAAGTCCTATTATGAGAGTTTGAGTCTCAAGGCTATGCAAGATGGCCTACAGCTGATATTTTTTACCCTTCTTTAGTGATCTTCTACAAATATGCCTCAATGACTCTATCTTTAGGTATAAATTTTCCCTGTTAATTGCATTCCCATCATGTTCTATTTGTACTTACCCTCTTTGAAATTATACTTAGGTCTTCTAGAATGAAAGATGATTGACCCCTTAACCCTAAGAAATGTAGCCATATGTCCTAGTTCCCAGAGATGAACTAGCCACATCATCATGGTAGGATACAAGGCAAGAGTGATAACTTTGTTGGGCAACACTTAAGCTTGCCTCCTTAATGCAATTTTACTATAAAGAGATCCCTAGGTGTCCCTAGAACCAAAAATAAAATAATGCATGTGATAAGAACACATCTCTACATTGTTTAATTTTCATAAAAAGACAACATTGTAGATAGTAAATTTTTTTGAACAGATTAGGATAAACAAACACAATAGAAAAAAAATAAGATAATCTAGTAACAAAACACATGCATATTGGTCATTGTTAATGAATAAACACACTGAGCAATATTGAAACAAATACATACTGAACATAATGCCAAAACTTGAAAGAAAGAAACCTTAAAAACAATTTACAAATATAAAATATAGGACAAAATTGAAAATATTATAAAAATACCAACCACTAGTATTGTACATACTATATGAGAGAGTTTCCTAGCCATCTTCCTTCAATTGAAACTCCCAAACCATAATTTGCTACAAATTTTATTCGTTTCTAGGTTTGTGACTGCAATCTCTGTAATATGCATTCTCTCTTAATTACCTCCTATTCTTCCTCTCTTCGATTTTTAATATTAGGGCAGTAAAAGTAATAAATACACTCACAAAAGGGCTTCTTAACTATTTGTAGACTGAAGTAAATAGAGAGACATTGGATAGCATTTTTGGATGAAACTGTCATCTAAAAAGCCATGATTTAGACAGATGACCACTTTCTAAGATCAATTTTAACGACACATTAGATTTGGGAATGTGAAGGAACCAGGTAAAAATTATAGGCCCTTATGTGTTCAGTCAATATTTTAAAAGCAACCAAAATGAACCATGAATACCATATTTTCTGCCTCAGTTTTCTGAAATTATTTGCCTCTAGAACTCTGAAAAGTAGCTACACTTATTTAAGATTAATCCTACATGGAAAGTTCTGAGAAAGTTCCCCCTCCTATATGTAAAACAACTTGTTGGACTTACGAAATAACAAGAAAAGACAAAGTGCAGTTTTGAGAATCAAACAGTCACCCGTGAGCCAGGCTTGGTTTGAAAAATATTTTATCTTATGAACAACATCATTTATTTAATATTTCTAGAAAATTATTTAATAATTTTTGCAGGGTTCTTTATGATTTTTGTGTCTTTCCCCAAAATTCAAATTAGAAGACAAGTATACTGTCTTGACGTGGGTTCTAGCCATTGGTCTGTCTAAAATTAGATAAAATGACAAGTGCCTTTCTCTACTTTCTCCTTCTGTTTCAGTGCTTACCTGGATTTAGTGGCGGATCATCAAAATTTGCTCACAGTGGTTCACATCAAGGCTTTGTTGTATACTAAAATAGCATAAGCAATCCATTTTTAAAATCAATTTAGAGATAGGGTATCATATACATAGATGGCGTGTCACGTACATGCCTCAGAACTTAAAACTTTGTTTGTTCTTTTATTTCTGTTTTATTTTTCCAATTTTATTATCACTCTTAATTTCAAATATACAGTGCTCAAGAAACAAATAATCCAACCAGAACACAATGTTTGTTCTTTTATTTCTGTTTTATTTTTCCAATTTTATTATCACTCTTAATCTCAAATATACAGTACTCAAGAAACAAATAATCCAACCAGAACATACACTTTGTTTGTTCTTTTATTTCCATTTTGTTTTTCAAATTTTATTATCACTCTTACATTTTCACCACACCGGAAAATAATCACTAGATTTGAACCCAGACTCCTTCACTCGGTATCCCTGAATGAACTACAAACACTATATAATAACCAGGAGGCGCAAGTATCCCTGAATCAGGCGCAGAAACCTCAATCTCATAAACCGTATTCCCTAGACTTGTTCCTTTCCCACTCCCCAAAACCAGCAACCTCTGATTCATTGACCAAGAATGTGTCGAAAATGCAGGAGCAAACATTGTCACCGACACCCCAGTTTCACTCAACGGCCCTGCCACTTTAAACTGAATTTTGAGCTTCTCCCCGTAATTCACCTTCGACGGAGCAGTTTGAATCACCGGTCGGGAACTCGAAAATTCCGAACCCAGATATTCTGGCGAGTACGCTTCCAAACTCAGGTCAGTTGGGTATAAAACGCCGGTAAAGTTATAATATTCATGAGGATTGCTTCCACCTACAAGAACCCGGCCATCACGGAGTAGAACAGCTGTGGAATGATACAAACGAGGGATTTTTGACGGGCTTTGAGTTTCAAAACGAGACCCTGGTTTACCATCAGGACGGTAAATGACCGGACTCAAAGTCGGTTTCCTACCCAAATCCCAACCAGCGGCTCCCTCTGATGCTCCATTAATGATCAGAATATCGCCAGTCGGAAGTATCACCATATCTGCCATAACTCTTGGCGTCGGCATGGTTTCCATTTCCCACTGCGGCGACTCGTCGGTAATTTTAATTCTCCCACAAGCATCCAAAGCTGCGACAAATTCTCCTCTTGTTGCTTTCTCATACGACCCATTCGGGGCCCCACCACAAATCAACACTTCCGCTTCTGTTGAATTCTTTAAAGGCAGTAAAACCGATGAGCCCGTGCTGGGGAAGCTCCGTGGGTCCCCGACAGGTATTATCGGGTAAGTCTTCACGATTACATTTTTCTTGTAATCGAGTAAGATCGCACGGTTATTAGCGAAGATGAAAAGATTTCCGTCGACATTGAGGTGAACGAAAGGGTAAAGATTGTTTTCGACGCTGTCACTTGTCTCTCGTAGAAAAGGTAAACTGAAATTTGCCGGGCTAGACTTGGGGTAAAACTCGTAGCTGAATGCCCGGCGCCCGCCGATGATTATGATAGTGCCATCTGGCAGAATCTGATTGGTGGCATACCAACGTCGGACCGTTAAATATGTAGGCGATTCTTCCCAGTCGCAGGTGTTGCATGGGCGGAACGTTCTGACGGCGCGTTGACCGTCTCGAAATCCTCCAGTTTGGACTAGAATGCCGGTGGCGGAGACTGCGCCGGACGAGCACCAGGTGTCGGTAAAGATTGTTAATGGACGGATGGTATTTGAGTTGACAGAGTATTCGACAGAGTGGGCCGTGCAGTCGACTTTGAGAGCTGTGTCATTTGGGTTGTGTCGGCAATTGCCGTTGGGAAGGGAGATGTTTGAGGGCCCGAAATTTGTGCGGTCGAACATGATTACCCTATCGTTGTTGAGAAGCTGCATGTGCATTGCTGAGATACCGATCGATGGTTGGACAAGGGTCCACTCGCCGCCCTTGGCTGCATGGGTCAGATTCAGACGAGCAATGAAGAGGAAGAGGAAGAGGAAGGCGAGAGAGAATAGACTCATGTTGCTGTTAGGTAGAGAGAGAGAGAGAGAGAGAGATTGTGAGTATAGAGCAGATGGTGGTGGCGGGAGCTCCTAAATAGGTTGTCCCAGTTGAAACGTTTAAGCTTTGGGGACAAGGACGTGCAGGAAAGAAGAGGAAGAAATGGTACGATATCTGTGAATGAGAATTACATGCTCCTACGGCTTCTCTTGGAGGTATCACTTTCATGCCCTTTGATTTGCTTTGCTTCTCTGTGGGTCTGTCCTTCATGGAATCCAACAAGAATTTTTAATTACTCCGTAATTTCTATAATGGAAGACCGGAGAGCAATAACAAGTCCAGGTAGCTAGCCACCGGGAAGGTCCAAGGTCTATGTAGCATGTCGATCTTGATATGATCAGGTAAAGTTCAAGACTCAAGTATCTACAAGCACAGCTAAAAGGACATATTATGGCCCACATGTTTAACGATTATCAAGAACGCCCATCTTTGGAGTTCCTATAAGTAACTAATCTGTACCCATAAAGATCTTCTCTAATCGTTGGATGGTCCTATGACCTGATCAGTGTTAATGGAGTTGTAAAATGAACCACCTAAGAAGGCAAAGAAACCATTAACAAGATCATGTTCATTGGGTAGGATTTTTTTCCAATGAGCAATGAGATTTTAGGGTTTAGCTCTCTAACATAGTTCCCACCAGAAATGGTTTGGATCATCAACCGTTTGCTCGCGTATGCCTTGTGCTGCATGCATGTGGTAGACCATGTATCAATGTCATGTACTTGTCAGATAATATAAGCAGCAGTTTGTCCTTGAGTCCTGGCCTTCTACGGCGCAACAAGGGGTTTTCACGGGCTCAAGGCCCTCATTCGTTTGGGATTAGCGTTCAATCCGAATGCGGAAAAGAACGTTGAAAAGAAGGCAACCAAAATATGCCCGGGCGAATTATTCATATCTTTGGCTTGCCCAAATTTAGGATGTATTCTAAAATTCATGTCCGCCATCAGAGGCTTCTAGATAACAGATTTTTAAGTTAAAAGGTTTAATATGCATGATTAAAAGCCATAAAAGAATATGGCTAGACTCTTTCAATGGTTATGAAATTTGGCAGCTAGCCAATTTAAAGCACGAAGAACAAGATGAATGGATCTGAAAATTCATGGGAGAGCCTCAAGCAGGTAGCATCCTTTTCCCATTCAAAAACCATTTTCCTTGGGATTATCCACAAAATCTCACTTGTATACCAATAAGAAAAGCACAGTTTATCAGGTTTATGGCAAATTTTAGTTGAGAAATGCACCTCAAGCTGAGTTTGGGACCGACTCTGACCCACCTTCCCCCCCCCCCCCGGCCTTTCCTATTCATCTTGTTTGTCCTCTCCTATTTAGGCAATCTGTAAAACATCATGTCCGCTGATGCTTCTAACTACTACTACAATTGAAAAATCCAATAGTCAATTGTTTAAAAACTCAAACTCATAGCGAAAATCATTTGGCAGTTATGAAATTTGGGGTCTAGCCAATCTAGTAGAGGCGGAATAAGATGGATAGATCAAATCATCCAAAGGTAAAGTCTAGTTAGGTAAGGTTTAGGAGTTAGTCCTAAAATTATGTCCGGATAGCATTTCTCTTCTATGTCACCTATGACCCTTTAAGCCTTGATATATAATTGGCGAGGAAATCTTTCAAATACCCTTGCCTTTAAGGGGGTATTATCTCTAACGTCATTTTACTTATTCATGCGTACCCCTTGCACATAACCCACATTAGCTGATCTCACGAGATATTCCACACTATTTCTTATATATGCTTAGTTTTACTACTTTTCTTCCCAAGAGAAAAGTAGTCACATTTTTGTTCTTGAAGGAACACTTTTGACGATTTTTCCTATTTCTCCTCCTTGTTTTACCCATAAAACTTGTGGGAATGTAGTGAAGTAAGAGTTGGCCACTTTCTCAATTTGGTCATTAAAAAACTAAAATCTCATAAATTTTTAACTTGATTTAGTTTTTTACAAGATTCATTGTTAAAAATAAAATCCTATAGGTGGTCACTTTTAATTAAATTATTTGTTTCATCCAAATTTAATTATTAAAAAGTAATTTTTTTTGAAAATTTTCTAATGCTTGATCATTGAAAAATCAAAACTTCGAGACTTGTAAAAGATACTGACATCTACAAATGGTCATCTTGTCTTAGAAAAATATGGATTATATTGTTCCCACATCCAAGCAGTAAATGATCTAGGCTGTTTATATGGGGGGCACATCTAAAATCGATGGTCAAAATTAATTAGTATAAGATTAGATTTTCTGCCAAAAGCTCCTTTATATGCATTTCAAAATCGATCATCATGATAATTATAAAAAAAAAACTTGGGTAATAGTTTGTGCTGTGAAATTTAGATTAATACAATCTGATATGCTTTCAAGTAACAAATATCGTGGAATCTCTTGAGATATATATTCTAAGAGTAGTTTTATCTTCCTAAAAGCTAATGGAGGTATGTGCAAGGTATGACTAACTAACTAAAAGGGTTTTAGAGATAATGCCCCAAAAAAAGTCTAGTATTAGAGAAATTTCCTCTATATTGAAAGGATCACCTCGGAAGGCTTCATTCTTAAGTTACAGGGCTAGCAGCGGGTCAGTCTCACCTCAGAAAGGCCACAAAATCTGTGTACTTCCATTTTTTACAATCTACGCCGTCGAATCAGTGGCTCATATATGGAAGCCCAGCTGCCAGCATGGATTTATTGGACGCTTACGCTGGGTCAAAAGGTTAATCTCTGAATGACACCAAAGAGATGAATATTTGGTAAGAAAGTTCGGTCCGATGAGCTCGATCATCGTTGGCCATGGTGACAAAGACCATGACATAACAAGATTTTCCAAGTAAACACAAAAAACAATCAACTATACGCGGTTGTCACACACCAATTACAGTGAACGTGATTCAGATAAACGCTTTGGATCATTAAACATGTTGGTCCCACTTACGTTCTGCCCTATATTCGTCTATAGGAAAATATGGCTTCTGTCGTAAAAGAACTCACACTGAGACTGGTAAAAGAAAATAAAAATAGAAATAGAAAGATCAAATATTTCACTTGTACATGAGCTGTGATGTAATCCATGCATGAGGCACGTCAACCATCAAGAAGTCCACCCATGGGCCCCTATTTAAAATGATTGGATAATCTTAGGCCCCTCGTGAAGGCTGATTTTTCTATCCTTTCAAGCAACGCATTGTTTAAGCCGTATTTCCGAGCTCAAAAGTCAACTTGATCAAGCAACGATCAAATGGGGCCCAATGAGCTGGAACTCGTATAATCCTTTTATTATATCTTATTACAAAAATTATCTATCAAATCATTCTAATCAATGTCACCGCTCAATTATCTGTCTAGTTGATTGGGCCTAGTTTTGAGTCGATCGATCGAGTTTCACTGCTATATTTTGGACGAGAACCACTATGTACGTCAGTGGGTCCATCGCACAGCAAAAGTACAGGTTAGGCCCTCAATTTGGTGATCAAACCGTTTATTCACGGCCTGTGATGTAGCAATGACGATCCTGAATGAAACAATCCTAACCTCCTAATAAAAAGGCAGCTCCGGTGCATGAAGCTCCCCCTTTTGCAAGTGGCTGCTTTAAACCCATGACCTAACCTCCACAAGAGAAGATTATTTAAGGGGCAAGCATGTATTTCTTTCCCATCTAAGATGGGCCCAGCAAAGAACAGTTTTGATCCACAAATCCACCGTAAAATTCTTTATGCCGTCTGTTCCGAGTAAATCAACTCCAACAATAACACGCTTGGTTAGTGATGTCTTGGCATATCAACTAATAGATTCTGTCCTTCTGTACCATATAAGTCTACCATTGTATTGAAATTTATTTTTTCCTTCAAGTAATAATATTGAGTATCAGAGCTAGGAATTATTCTTTTGACTGATTTTCAAGTGGGATATGTGCATGCATGAATTCTATTAGACCAACATGGCACACGACTCAGATAGTCCGGTTCTATATTGTCTCATTTGTACAATTAACATCATAGAGGGTCAATGGCTTGCGGCAAAAATCATGCTTAGTTTTGTGACACCCGTGGGCCTCGTGGTCACAAAATTCTCCGAATGTTTGAAATTCTTTTGAAATCGTTAGACTTTCTTTGGACGTGCTGTTTAAACTCGAATAAGACCTCAACCGTTCGATGTTATTCAAATTTGATCACCAAATTTTGCAGGTATTGGACATTGTCGATCAATCTTGCTACAAATTCAAATTGAAAGGAAAAAGAGAACATAGTCATAATAAACATGTTCTTGTTCTTTCCTTCGATTTTCTTCCACAACTCCTCGGTAACGTTTTCACGGATTTCCGTACCTCTGGCAGATTTCCAAATTTGGAATTTTGACTATCGTAAGACTTACGCATGAGGATCAAACAAGGAAAGTTAAAACTGTTTTTGGCTTAGCATTTTCTAACCACTGTAAGACCTAACCATGACTTGGTAAATAGACATGCGTGCATCGCATTTGGACCCATGAATTTCTTTGCAACAGCTGTTCCACTGGCCACAGTTTAAAAACTTGAAAACTAGACTCTACTCAAAAAGAAGGGCCAATTAAGTTAACTTGAAGTGACTTGTCAGAGGCTGGAAAATACTTGAGTGAAATTTTTAATAACTTTTTATTTACTTTTGGTTATATTTAAAAATTTATTTTCTATGGACCACTTCTAGGTGAGTTGGTTAAAATGTGTAGTTAAAATTTATAAAATCTTTAATAAATAAATTCTTCTCATCAAATTAAAGACACTGGTCTAAGGTTATTAATTTATAGACATTTAGACATGTAGCATCTTGATTTTAATTAGTAAATTACAACCAAAGAAAGATTAACAAAATTAAGCTCTAATCAAATGAGAAAATAACATTTTTCTCACCAAAAAATAAACCTCTATTAGAAAGAAACAAAGTGATAGATCATCTAAAACAATAGGATAATTATGAAAATCTTTCATTTAAAGAAGCAAAGAGGCAAACCATCTAAAATAATTGATAATCAAAAAGTAAAATCCTTATTAAAAATTCTCTAAGGCCACAACTAATAGAGAAATTAGTCAGTAATCAATGATAAAGATTGATTCTGGATTGATAATTGATTACTAGCTTATAGAGCTCCTTCATGGGTTCTGTTTAGCCCATGTTTATACGTCCCTTTACAAGTTAAATATAGTCCTACCTCACACTACATGTATTAAACTGGTTTTTGAAAGGTTATTGGGGTCGCACGTTTGTAGGGGTTCCTTCACTAGCCAACCATGGGCCTACTTAATAATATGGATGTTGAATAAGGTATTGAACGGTTCAGTAGAGCCCATGCTTGTACCTATTCCTTTACATGTCAACTATGGGCCCACCTAGAACTACATTTATTATAAGTGATCTTGATAGGTTCTGTGGGTCTAATATTTGTACATATTTCTTCATGGGTCAAACACATGCCTATTTAATAATGCAGGTGTTGAACAGGGTATTGACTATTTAGAGGACCCATTTTTGTATATGTTTCAACCATGGGCCCACCTTATAGTACAGTTATTAAATAAGTTCTTAAAGATTTTGTGGGAACATGTTTATATAGGTTTCTTCATAGGTCAAACATGAGCCCACATAATAATATGTGTTGAACAAGGTATGGAAGGGTTTAGTGGGGCACATGTTTGTACAAGGTTCAATGGGACCCATGTAGGCCAACAAGTAATGTTGATGAGATCTACAAGAAAAACTAACAAGTGGACTAGTGGACTTTTTAATTTAAGAAGAAAGGCAACTAGAAAAGGCAATGGTTATTTCTTTTCACAAAAAGACCATCAGAGAAAAGGTAAAATACTAACCTCAAATAACTATAAACTATTAACTAACCATCAAAAAGACCAATAGAAGGAAAGACAAATAAAAAAGATTATTGCCAAAAAAACAAAGACAACTAGCAGGCCTGATGGTGTGAGGTGTTGGACTTGAATCCTAGAAAAATAGCAAAACTGAAACATACTTGCTAATAAGAAATTGATGAGTTACTCAATTTGCTGTTAAGTCAAGTAACTCAGACAAGTTATATGAGTTGACTTGGGAGTTTAATTTAGAACTATACCACAGCCAACCATCAAATTAATAGCTCTTTCTCTTACATGGTGCTTGTCTTGAATTTCACCATGAACCTAAAATCTTTCTTAGTTAACTTTTCATGGTGGTTTTCAATTAGGGCATGCAGGTGTCTTCTTGGCATGACACAATCCTTCAATATGTCAAATAATGAAAGGCCCAATACATCAACATTGATTTTATCTTGACTAGACATTCCTAGACCCTTTTCCCAAAACCTAGCTTAAGGTTTTCTTAGGAAATTGTGAATCAATGGTTTTTCATGAATTATAGCGTGCCAATGAAATATCCATTTGGTATTGGACCGAGTTCATGTAGTTTAGCTGTTAATAATGTGCAAGTTTAGTGATATAGATCTATACATTGACTTTTTATGTATGGGCCCAAAAAGTGCACTTCTTCCTTGATGAAGAAAGTGCCTACTTAGTAATGGGATTGTTAAACAATTATAATATAACAGCCTTCTAACTTATGCTTAATAAGTCAATTAATTATGCATTGCCAACAACATCTTCCACACGTATATATTTTCTTGTTAACCCTTTTGTGGCTATAAACATTGTCAATGTCATATTTTTGAATGAATGCAATGTAGCTATTTTCTAATGGATAATCTAAAGCATTTGGTCCAAATAAATGTCAGTTAGTTTTCTATCAATATAATTGGCCACTCATAGGTCATTCTATCTTTGATATAGTCCCTTCTGCTTTGCGCATCGATCATTTTCTAAAGCTGACAAAGAAAACCTCTCTCTCTCTCTCTCTCTCTCTCTCTCTCTCTCTCTCTCTCTCTCTCTCTCTCTCTCTCTCTCTCTCTCTCTCTCTCTCTCTCTCTCTCTCTACATATATATATATATATATATCTTATTCTCAAGGCCAAACAAGCAGAGTACTATGATATATATAGGCCAATAAGTCCCTACAAAATTAGTTATAAAATAATAACCAAGGTTCTATTGACAAACTTAAGCCTTTCATAACTCATCTAATTTATCCTATTTAGAATGCCTTTGTTCTGGGTGAAGGCATCCATGATAATGTACTTATTACTCATGGAATTATATATGCTTTTCACTCGAATAAGAGACAGACTATGAATTTTTCTCCAAAGCTTACTTTGCAAAAGCATACAACTCTATTGAGCGGGGATTCCTTCAACAAGTTTTGTATAAAATAGTAATCCTCTCTCACTTATCATTGAGCTAACATGTCTTGTGTATCTTATCCTACTTTTTCTTATAAATGGAATTCCAACTACCTAGTTTAAACAAAGGGGGGCTTTGTGTCAAGGTGATTCGTTATCCCCCTATTTATTTGGTTGTATGTTGAAACAACTTCACTCTTCATGTCCAAACTGGAAAGTTAATACTCATGAAGTTACTCGAGGTCAACAAATTATTACACACATCCTCTATGTTAATGACTTGCTTGTCATTGCCTAGGCCTCAATTTAAAAGAATCTAATTTGACTATTGCTCGTCAAACGTAAGTTCTAATATTTGGTAAAGGTATACACCACAAATTTGAGAAATAATTTCACAAGACTTTTGTTATCAACAAAACCTAAGTGAAGACTGCTATCTAGGTTTTCCTCTTTTTACTGCATTGCCAAAAAAAGGAGAATTTTCAATTTTTTATGAATTAGAAAATTGGCAATCTCAATTACTTTCTTGTGTTATGAGTGTTGGGACCTAGCAGAATATTAGGTCCCTGAAAAGAGAAGCTAAGATCCATGGTCAACTTTTATCTTTCTTCTATAAGATCATCATTTCACATAAAATGCTACTTTTGCCAGAGATTACAAGATCAAGTGCATGCCTTCTAAAGGGATGAAAGTCCTTATCGATTCACCTTATTGTGATCATTAGCTATTTTCAAAAACTTTTGATCTCCACTTTTATGTAGAGGTTGCTCTAATTGCAAGAGAAAGTAGCTCAAATAGAAATAAAATCTTCACAACTCAAAGAAATTTGGGATTTTAATTGGCTGGGGAGCTTCCTGTAGTGTATGTATAGTGGTTTGGATGAATTTCACATGAGGAAACTCTCCACTATTCTTTCCTAATTTGTGGGGCACATCCCAAATAGGAAATTGATCATCTTCTCTTTCCTTGACTTTCCAATTCAAACTACAAAAAGTTTAGGTGTGATCTTTAAGATTTTCTAACTGCGGGTCACATCAAACTTAACTCAAAATAAAGCAACTCTAGTGAGACTTCAAATTTCATGTAATAATCAATTTTGTCACTGATCACCAAAGTCGGCGCCCCAAAATGCAAGTTGCACCAGTGATTAATTTGAAAGAAATTCTATAATATATACAAGCCATCCACCACTAAATATATAATATGGTCCCACCACTTAAGTAAATTATAATATTGACCTTAAATTATCAAGTTAGTATATGTGACGACCCGGGTTTTCTCATGCATTTTTAAATGCAATATCTAATTTTCTAAGGCGGGATGCATCCCTATTTGAAAACCAGTTTATAAAAACCATGCAATGCAGCGAAAAACCTTTAGTTTTAAACTCATTTTGAAAACCCCGAGTGTCATTTGCTTTCACAACAACCAAAGTAATTTTTGAAAAGCTTTAGAAACCATAAATGTTTTTCCCCAGGTCTTTCCAATCACAGCACCCAGCCCAACTGTAAATAAATACATGTCCAAAGGGTAGAGAGTTTACTCACATGTTGTGTCCTTTGTTTATTCACTTGCTCGTAGCATTAATATCTCCTGAGGTATTTTCTATTTGTAAGTGGAACTATCCTGAAAAATGTTAAGGATAGGATGAGTATATACTATACTCAGTAGGAGTCTATCACTACTAGTTTTATAATGCATGAGATGTATTAAAATTATATGCTTTTTCAAAATATGTGCATGTCTGAATACTCAAGTTCAATATCGATATCAAAATCCATTGTCAAACTGAAATACTAACGACTTAAAGGATCACATAATCCAAAAATTAAAAGTATCATATACATATATATATCATAACATTATGATATGCATAAGATGTTTCATCGAATCCAACTCATGGATATCTAGTATGGTATGGTCGACCAACCTCATATCATGCCATATGCAATGCAAATAAGTCAACAAAACCATAGGGTCCAACTATGCCCACGGCCTCCTCGCCATGTGGTCCCCGGGTAACTGAGGACACTTGGTCATAGCCTCCACGGGGCCTATGACACGTCGACCCAGTGCCGTGACACCAATGGTAGCCCCCTGTACCACATGCAGTCGACGTAGGGACTTGCCTCTTTTTGGGCGTGGTACACATCCACCTAATAGTGGTAGAGGCCGGGTGGCCAACCCAGACCCCTCGGCATAGCACCCACGGGCTTACTAGCCCAAATCACATAAGATCAAATAAGCCAAAACCTCTTTTCAAAACCTGTCCTCTTTGGCTCCCTCACAACTGCCTGGCCCTCGGCACTCCAACGTCTTTTGGCAACCCTCAAGGACATGCAATCTTTGCAAGAACTTAATGCTCATAGATCATGCAATGTATGCAATAGTTTGCAAAAGATATCTATGTATAATGTATATACAAAACATGTCTATGCATAAAGCATTTGTCACATGCATGCTAAACAAGTCATATACTTAAATCATGTATTTGCAAAATAATCATAGTTCTTTTAAAAGAATCTAGTAGCGATAGAGCACCTACCTGGCTAGGTCGCGTTAACCCTTTTTGTTCTCTTATGCTCCTGAACATGGTTTGAGGACTCAAGGTTAGTTTGGCCTATCTTTTATGGGTTTTAGAGTAGTTGGGTCTTATTACTTAGACATTATGGGTCAATCCCTATGCCTATGTGTGTCCTAAGGTCCTAATTGGGCCTTAGTATTCTCAGTTTTCCAAAGGTCTAGTGGCCACGCACCACTATCCTATTCTAAGGGTCATTCCTACCTTTGATTGGGCCTTGATCAGGGATTTTATAGTTTGAGTGTGTCCGCTTCGTTGACACAGACACAACGCCTTTTGCGGCTCCTCAATCGGAGTTCTAGATCTCAAGTTATAAGCGTTTTAGTGTCGCACGTACATAAGGGTCTCAAGAATGAAAAGTTGGAATGCTAGGGCGCTGGGCGTCTGCGTCGTGCGCCCCGGCTTCCTTAAGAAACAAGAAAAAGGCGTATCGTTAGCACGCTGCGCATCTGCGGTGTACGCCTCAACGGGTGCCTCTGCAGACGCGCTGAACTTCCCGCCCGTCTCTCTCTTTTGCGGGCGCGTCCAAGACGCGCCCATTTGGTTTTTCAAACGCAAACGACGTGGGATGTTCCGACTGGAACGTCCTGTTCGTTGGGGAACCGGGGCATCCTCAGGACACCCTAGTTCTACCCTGTCGAACCAGTGCTGCCCAGGGAACGTCCCTAGGTCCTTGGTGGCTCTCCCATGCTTCATTTTGCATGGTTTTTCATGCAAAAACCTAGGGAAATTGGTCCTAGGACTACTGTGAAGATGGGTTTTGAGGGATCTTATGCATACCTGGCTCGTTGCTGGGTTTTTCTCCGCGTTTTCCCCTCTAGGTTGCTCCTCCACAACAGGTTTTCTTCAATGTTTTGGGCTGCCATTAGAGGTGCCCAAGAGCTCTATTTATAGAGCTATGAGAGGGTTCTAGAGGGGGCTCTCACCACCTTTGAATGGTGGTGGAGAAACCTCCAGAATGGCTGTGATTTCACCTCCAATCACCGCCGTTCTAGAACCCTCTAGGAGGTGGAAGATGAAGGGTGCCCGTATCAAAACAGGCCCCTGTGTTTTGCAGCTAAATCTGTTTTTGTAAAAATTACAGTTTTGCCCATGATCTTCAAAGGGCCATAACTTGCTCATTTTAACTCAGTCAAGGCAAATAGTAAAATGACCAAAATGCCCTTATCTTCAAAACTGAACTTTTCATGGGATTTTAATATTACAAAAATTGGGGTCATTACAATATATTTTGAGTCATTTTAATAAATTGCCCTCTAACATTTCCATGTTATCTTATGTGTCTTATGTGCAGCATATGGATTACATTTAACTAGATATCCACATGCACAAGCTCATGTTGGGTTATCATTGTTAATAGTTTTACCAAATTAATTTGATAAACTCTTTTATCAAATACCATGCATGAATTTCTCAAGTCTACTTTAAGATAGGCACTACATGAACATCTTTTTCAACAAGGGTGTGGCCATGTATTGAGTGTTTCATACTCTTTGTGAGTTCAATATCTATTTCAAAGTATTTGTACATCACCTAAAATAGGATTCTACCTTTTGATACCTCAAGATTAAATATTGGGCTCACTTTAAGCTATAGACCTGGAAAGTCTAAAGGCGTAAATGGTTATGCTGTACCCAAAACATTCCTTCAATCATATCAACTAAATACTTTTAGAAGTCAAGATCATGTCCTATGTACAGATACACTTTCATACACCATCATATTTACCTTATGTCTCTACCTAGATGATTAAGAATATCATATCCAATCCTACTGACAACATCACATTTAGCAAGTGTTCCCAAATGTGAAGGATACTTTTAGGTTTAAAATGATCTATAATTAAATTTCTTTTCATCTTGTGAATTGTAATAACCTTGACATGGAACTCTTATATTGTTATCTAAGTTTTCGATTGTCATCTCATGGCTAACCAATAAATGTAATACTTAATAAATACACCTTCTAAATAGTACCCATAACACCAAATTGGCATATAAATAAATCTTACTCATTATTACACAAATATAAGATAAATTAGTTATCTGATTGCAACGACATAGTTCCCAATATGAAGGACAACACTTGTCAAGTAGTAGCTTCTAGTATGTCAACCAGTCTCGTGCTAGTCCCCCAATTCCAAAAGCTATTCTAGATGAATGTGAAGAAAGACAACATTCTTAATTTTATTAGTGATCAATCTAAAGCTAAGCTTGGTATCTATGAACTATCAAAAATGGATTTATATTTCAAAGCCAAGCTTGGCTGGTTGCTTCTAATTAATCCCCAAGTCCACTTGTATTCAATATGTTAAAGCAAAATATCTTGCTAAGAAGTCATTTAGGAGCTGGAAATGAGAAGGACAACACTTGTCAGGTAGTAGCTTCTAGTATGTCAATCAGTCTCGTGCTAGTCACCCAATTCGAAAAGCTATTCTAGATGAATGTGAAGAAATACAACATTCTTAATTTGATTAGTAATTAGTCTAAAGCTAAGCTTGGTATCTATGAACTGTCAAAAATGGATTTATATTCAAAGCCAAGCTTAGCTGGTCACTTCTAATTAATCCCCAAGTCCACTTGTATTCAATATATTAAAGCAAAATATCTTGATAAGAAGTCATTTAGGAGCTGGAAATGAGCGCCCCCCCTATGGTTTTGAAAACTATACTTCGTGCTTGGGCGTTCTTCAACAAGGCATTCTATGTGCTGAAAAATTTCTCTCCATTTCTTTGATCTTTTGGAAACATACTACTCTATAGACGTACTACTGTCTAAAAGGCCTCACATCGCCTCATCTTTTTGCTCCACCCAGTGTGAGTGCACAATTGCCTAGAACCACTGGTGCGCGTGTTGTTACTGGTATTAGAGTATGCAACGAGCAATATTATCCTCTTTGGCAGACTACCCCGTGGACAAACTACTATCTGAAAGGCCTCGTGTTGACTCATGGTTTTGCTCCAACCAGTGTGGGCGCACAACTACCCAGAACCATTGGTGTGAGTGTTGTTACTGGTATCAAAGTAAGCAGCGAGCAATATTATCCTCTTTGGCAAATTGCCCCATGGACGAACCACTATGCGAAAGGCCTCATGTCGCCTCAAGGTTTTGTTCCACATAGTGTGGGAGCGCAACTGCCCAGAACCACTGACGAATTAGTCTCTCTATGTCATAAACAAACAAATGGACTAAAACATCGCAATGTACAACACGTACTTACACGCGAGCAATTTAATCATGATTCAATTTCAGCATGCACATCCATTTTATCTTTCGTATAAACTTTAAAGACATGTTTCAATGCTTAAAATTCATATACAAATGCATATATATAGCGTAAATCTTAGCAATCTTAATTCCACCTACCCCAACTAGTACTCTTCTAGTTCACTGATGCAAATACTTTACTTAGTTCGCATAGGTGCTCCCAATCAATCACACCTCTGTAAAATACAAAAACACATTCAGATATATAATTCTAGGGCTTCTCCTAGCTTTTCCAATATGGAAGCTTCCACTAAGTTTATCCCTGGCATTGGTCGTTACAAGGTGAGTTGACAATGCTTATTACTGTAAGGGTGTTTCATTAGCTATTGATTGATAGCTAGTATAGTGACCTATGATTACTGGATTGCCAATACACACCATTAGTCTTAGATTGGCTATTCACCACTCTTCTTGAGTGACTACCAATTACTTTCACCATTCATTGGCCTTAAATTCTTGTTCCCTAACCGGTTCAAGTCTTAGTTTGTAGTTAGATAATATTTCCATAATACAGTTCTCACTACATTTCATCACTATATTCTTTGATCTGATTGGTATTAGAAACATAATGAACAATTCATGTCAATTGGTTCTATATATTGATTGCCAGCCATGCTCGATTCTTGGAGTGCCTCATCTTCTACAAAAATATTAATCTTAGAGTAGAATTCTCTGCTGGCACCACTCCCCCCAAACACCGTCCTAGGTGTTCATGGTTTTATAGATTCATGCCAAACAAACAACGAGCCTCTAGATTCAACTATACAAACACATAAATAACTAGCCCATTGTCTCCTTCAATTATGCCTTCAGACGCAACTATTTAGCCACATGATCAACTAGATAGGATCATTTTATTCCATATGTCGCATTATAGATCGTGGTTAATAGCAGAATTACAAACAAAATTACAACGCAGTATTTGTTAATAGGACTAGCAACTCATACTAAAAGCCACCCTCTATCTCTCTCTATAATGACTCCATTTTTGGTAATCTTGAAATCTCATGTTGGTAATAAACAGTTCACTTTTTGAGATAAGGGTATTTTGGTCATTTTACTATTCACCCTGACTAAACTCAAAAAAATGGTCCTTAGAATGGTATCTTTAGGTGCTTCTCGAAAAAAGGAATCCAACAAGACCAGAATCACCCAAAACGGAGTTAAAATGAGCAAGTTATAGCCCTTTGAAGTTCAAGGGTAAAATTATAATTAAAGTTAAAATGAATTTGGCCTGAGAAAACGGGGACCCGTTTTGATACGGGCACCCCCTTCTTTCCAAACATATTGGAGGTTTCTAGAATGACAGTGTGCAAGGGAGAAACCACCACCATTCTGGAGGTTTCTCAACCGCCATTCCATGGTGGTAGAAACCCCCTCCAGAACCCTCTATAAGCTCTATAAATAGAGCTCTTGGGTGCCTCTAATGGCAGCCCAAAACACTGGAAAAAACCTATCTGGGAGCTGTGTGCAAGAGGAGAAAATGTGGAAAAATACCCGGCCATGAACCAGGTACGCCTTAAACCCTCCAAACCCATCTCCCCCTCAATCTTAGGATGAATTTCCCTAAGTTTTTGCATGAGAAACCATGCAAAATGGGGCTCTATGGAGCCACAACAGACCCAGGGCAAGTGCCTAGGGCGTACTGGTTCGACAGGATTGAACCAGGCACGTCCGTGGACGCACTCGCAAACGAAAGAACAAGCGGAAGGCCCGGTGCGTCAGTGGACGCGCCCTGTGGGCCTTCTATGTACTCTTACCACTAAAATGCCTATAACTTGAGCTCTATGACTCCGATTGAGGTGCCGTGAGAGGCGTTGTGCTTGTATCAATGGCGCGGACACACTCAAACCATAAAATACTTAATCAAACCCCTATCTAAAGCTGGCATAACACTTAAACCATGATAGTGGCGCAGGGCCACTAAATCTTTGCAAACCTGACTATACCAAGGCCCAGTTAGGGACCTTAGGAGGCCCTTAGGCATGGGAATGAACCTATAATGCCTAAGTAGTGAGAAAAACTATTCTACAACCTATAAAAATAGGCCAAGCTAACCTTTTTCCCTAAACCATGTCCAGGAACGTACGAGGACAAGGGGACTAGCGCGATCAAACCAGGTAGGTGTTCTATCGCTACTAGACTTTTTAAAAGAACCCATGATGTTTTGATGCAGGTGCTCTATCGCTACTAGACTTTAAAAAAAGAAAAAAGAACCCATGATGTTTTGATGTAGGTGTTCTATCACTACTACACTTTTTAAAAGAACTCATGATGTTTTGATATAAGTGCTCTATCGCTACTAGACTTTTTAAAAGAACCCATGATGTTTTGAAGTAGGTGTTCTATCGCTACTAGACTTTTAAAAAGAACCCATGATGCTTTGAGAATGCATGTTTTGAGTCATGGTTGCTTTTCTAATGCATGTTTTATGTATAGCACGAATTGATTTCATAAATGAATTTAGCATGCATATGGAAAATACATTGCACATATATTGCCAAGACATGTGTTACATGCATAGACATGCTTTGAAAAAGGATTCTTGTCTGCATGATAAGTGTAGCCTTGACCGATGAGGGCGGGCCGATGAGGGCGGGCCAGAGAGAGCTGACAGGCTTCTAGGTTGGCAGGCTTCTAGGCTGTCAGGCTTCTAGGCAGGGTTATGACTTTGAATGTGATACTAACATGAGCAAATTTTATGCATTGCATGCATGTTTTGCAACCGATTGCATAAATTGCATGATTTACGACGAATAAGTGCATAAATGACATGATTTACCACATGGCGATGAGGTCGTGGGCATAGTGTGCCTATGTTTTCAAGGATTTACTTGCATTGCATATGGCATGACATGAGGATGGTCGACCATACCATAGATCCATGAGTTGGATTCAGCTAAGCATCTTATGCATATCATATATGTTTATGATATCTATGCTACTTTTGACTTGGATTATGCGATTCTTTAAGTTGTCAGTATTCTATTTTGACAATGGCTTTTGAACATGAGTGTCCAAACATGCACATGGTTTAAAGAACATATGATTTTAAAACATAGCATGCATTGTAAAACTAGTAGTGATAGGATCCTATTGAGTATAGTATATACTCACCCAATCCTTAATATTTTTCAGATAGAAGTAAACACTTAAGGACAGGATACACCCGTGACAGAGAACCTCCAAATTAAGTACAAGTAAGTAAACCCTTACCTTATTTTTCAGTAAATGTTACTTAATTGTAGTTACTCTCTGTAGCTGGGGCTGTGACTAACACTTTCTTGGGGATAGAATTGATTTAAAACTATGCCATGGCTATATGATTTGAAAATGTGTTTTGACACTCGGGGTTTTATACAAAAGATTTCTTTGTTTTATACGAAAGATTGTTTTTCATAACAAAAGATTTTCATGCATTTCATATTTCTAAAGTAAGAGATCTTGCCTTTTTATGAAATTTGCATCATATAAAACTCGGGTTGTCACACACACACACTCTCTCTCTCATCTTGGAATAAGCATAAATTGCATTATGTGTTCAGTCTTTCTATAGCTTCTCTGTTCTTCTTCCTTATCAGTATGGGTTGGTTTCTTCTTCTCCAAATGGCATTGGAGTTGTTTGTGTTCCATCTTGGAAGTTGCTTGAATATGGCCTCTGTTGCTTGAATATCGCCTCTAAAAAGATATCTATAAGCTAAATTATCTGGTCTGACAATGTTTATTTGGAATTCCAAATTACACACACACACACACACACACACACACACACACACACACACACACAAATACAGTTTGTCTTGTGGTTTTGTTGGTGTGGAACTCCCATACTTCTAAGCTTTTGTTGAATCCCATTAATTTTTATGGTTTTGAGTTGCACATAATCTCCCTGATTTATCTAGCTATCTCCAATCTAAAAGGCTATTTGTTTTTTTGTAAGTTCCATCTAGAAATTAAAATTTTACTCACTTTTGGGTGATAGCCTTTCTAATTTTGACAGATTTCCAGTTTTGAGTTCAGATTTCATATTTGCTTTCTTCTTTATTATTGATGACCAGTTCTGTTATCTTTCATTTGTCTTGTTCATGACCCACTCGATTGATATGTCCATGTTTCCTAAAATTTAATTGACTTTAATTGTCACAATCAGCTCTTTTTAGAGTTTAGATGATGAATCTTCTTTAACCTTGTGCAATTTAAATAAAGGCATAATATTTGAAATATAAAAATAATAATGGTTCAATCAACCATATTCTATCAAATAGAGTATCCCAAATTGTCTTTATGTATCTGGACTATGAAGCACATAACCCAAGTAGACATTTCTTTACAGCAACTCCCTCTGATATGTGAGGTAAGACAAGTTTAAATATCCATGTATCAAATGGTTGTTTTTTATGTTAGCAAATAAGGTTAAAATTGTATTTTGAATAGGTGTTATGCAATTAATCAGATCAATGGACTTTGGTTGGTACACCACATATTCTATATTCATCGTGTTACTCTCAAATTCACCCATTTAATTTTTAAAAAGTTTTAAGCTAGTTTTCACAATGATGATGCCTACCATATGAGTAGGCATTCTCTTTTGTTCTTATTCTCATGGATATTTTGTTTCAAAACCAATAATATGCCATGAGTTACTTGCAACACCCAAGAATTTGTTGCATTATCTGGAGCTCATACTCTTAGAAGCAAAGGTTTTGGAGATCCTACTATTTTTGACAATTCCTACTACAAAGTACTCCTGGAAAAACCATGGACGTCTTCATGTGAGTTGCTAAAGATCCCTTTTTCATTTTTTCATTGAGCCATGTGACAAATAACAGTACATAGATATGTGACTTTTCCTTTTAACATTTTTCTCCCGACTCACTAAAAGAGAACCTAGATCTTCCTTGTATTCCTATCATCCGTACCAGCTATCTTCCTCAGATAGTGTTTATCTTATTGATTAATAGATCTAACGGTTAAAATGATCTTCTAATCTTTCAGATCTAAGTATTTTTCATCTCTAAGCCTTTGTATATCCATCTCTTTGATCTTGATATTTCATAAATCCTTTGATCAACAATTTATACTTGTTGATAAAAATCAAGGGCCTGGATCTTCTATCATCCAGTTCTTCTTTGATCTAAGTTTAATTGTTTGATCATCCCCAAGGAGGATGATCCTGGTTCTCTTCCTTGAATCATATTTGATCAAGGGTTTGAATTATCTGATCTAATTATCTAGATTTGATCTCCAACATACATACATACTAAGTACAATACGATGTTATGATTCTCATTGTTCTTGATCATTCAAGATCTCCTTGTGGATCTTATTTGATCTTGATTATCTTACTTACCATTTTTATTAAGATTAGATATTTTACTATCCTTTTATGATCTTATTATTATTATTCAACCAGTTAATGTTTTACTAGTTGAAGATAGCTTGTTTCATCCTAAGTCTAGACATCTCCTCTTATTTTCAAATGACTAAGGCTTACCAGCTACATGCTGCTTAAAGAGTGATTAATTCAATCCTCATGTAAGGAAGCGTTTAGACCATACAAACATCACCAGAAGGTGGGGGAAGAGCGAGACTCTATTAGAGAACCCCCCAAAATATAATGTTCAACGTCCATTGGAGTGGCCTTAGCTCAACCTTCCATAAGGTTCCTATGAGCATTAAACCCTAATATTCTTGCTATTTGATTTTAGTTTAAATTCATAAATATTTAAAATGTCATTCATGGAGGTTCATTATTCTCCTAATTTGGGCTAAGGAAATGACATTCCTTATATTATCCTACTAACTATAGGCCTTACTATAATTAAGTTCATGTACTTCTTTTAGTGTAAATGCCCATATCAATCTATCTTTCATTAATTATATTTTTCATGTAATTTACATAATATGAAAGCAGAAGTAAATTTAACAATTAATCTAATAGGCAATAAAAGATATTAACAATAAAATTCAATAATTTAAATAAACATTTAACATGCCATAACTATTCATCATGATCCAACGGTCATCTTTGATTTCTATTCATTTTTCATCCCATTTAGGGTTTAGATCTTAATCTTTTATTTTCCTTTATATCTAAGACATATTCTTAATGTGATTTTATCACTAGATTATTAATGCATCTCACCACATAATCTAATCCTTCTTGATCCCAAATTAGCCTCATCAGGCCCGTCATTTCTCATGATATCATCATTAGATAATCATCCATACTTATTCACAATGTTTGATCATCCTTAATCAATCTAATCAAAGAGATTATAATATAATTTTAGGGATTTTGTTACTTTTAATGGACCAAATCTTAATATATGTTATATTCATTACATAAAACACATCAATTAATTTTAATTCATCATTATATCATCATCCATACTGATTTTAATAGTCTGATCATCCCAGATCTTGTAGATAAAGGATGTTAGTACCACTTTTTCTTAAAACCAAAAATTTTCATGAACTAAAACCATGATTTTATTAGTTTGGTTGGTTGTCCTCATCAAAAGGAATCCAACACAACTTTTCAATCTCAATTTGGAGTCAAATTGATATCAGAATTTGGATTTTAAGATTTCATCCAAATTTGACGGTTGAGATTGATATATAATGTTTTGGTCCAATTATTCGAATTAGGGTCCATAATTTTTACTATGATCATTGTTCTTAGTGTTTTGCGACATCCTAAATCCATCCATTAGTTTAGATTTTCATTTTAAAGTCATCTTGATCATGATCCATTACTGTTGGAATGGATTTTAGTAATTATCACAAATAAATACAATTAAAAAAATTTCTAATATTTTCATTAGATTTTTGTGGCGACCCGGGTTTTCAAAAGTATTTTTCTCAAATAAAATTTCAAAATTTAACTCTCCTGCAAGATTTTTTTTCTTCAAAACATTTGAAATATATATAATGCATATTTATTTTTCTCAATTCCCCCTTCAACCCGGTGTCACAGTAAAACCTTCACATATAATAACTGAATATAAATATACCATTACAGGATCTCCCTGGTCATAGCCCAAACAATAAGTAATTTGGATTCAAATCAATGTTCAGATTTAATATATCAAAGTCGCCTATCTTATTACACTCATCCTCAAGTGTTCATTATTTCAAAATGTAAGATAACAAATAACATATCTAACTAACTGGTTATCCATACTTCTCTTCTTAGTCTCCTTATTTAATTTGGTCTAGTCGACTGCTTTGTCCTCTCGCGCTTCACCTGAAATGTTTTGTAGGGGTGAGTACAACGACTCAATATGAACAAGTCTAAACCTACCGTTTGAAAACCACGGCAAAGACATTGGCATAATTTTTGTGCAAACACTTCCATGATCAATCATAATTATGATATAAACATTATAAAACAATTATGCCTTTAAAAAAAAAAATCTAGCATTTCCAATAAATTCTAATATGTCCTACAAATCTTATACATACAAGCCCATTAGGACTTTTATCAAAGAATGACGTATCACAATATGTTGTATCTCAGATTGGTAACGTCTTACCACAACCTATTTGGGCAATGGTCAATATCCTCGAAGATGGACCGACATATCAGTCTATGTCTAATAATTATATGGTATACTATGCACTTAGAGGACTCACATCCAACTACATTCGGCTGTGGACACCACACGAGCTACACCAATCCTCGTGGGGGCACTGGATCACAAGAGAGCAGTCTCCCCATAATACAATACTCTCTACAATAGGCCTCTTAGGGCAAGTATCTCATTTTAGAAGCCAGTAGCCAACTAGACTTCCTAGCATAGCAACCAGGTGGGCTTAGAATTTGCCCCAGGCTAGGCTCAACTCTCATGAGTCGCCTAATTTTAGGCTAGGCACAACTCTCTTGAGTCGCCTAATTTTTCACTCATTAGATCATTTCACATTGCTTAATGCATCTTATGAAGGTATTTATAACTTTCCCATTAGCAAGCATATGTCAATAAACATGAATCATCTACTAGCTTACGCTAGTCATAGGACAGATACTCGTATATTCATAGCTCAACATTGTCAAGATCTTATGCTTACATTCTATTGCGTAGCATGTAGGAATCAATTGGTTTATTTCATAGACTAAACTTGGTGCTTAACAATTAAGTTTCAAGTTACACATATGAACAATTAGAGAATACGCTCACATATAAACATTTAATCATAGATCAAGACATAAAAAAATATCTTATGATATTGATCAAAATTCTATGGGGCCATGCATGCAGTGGTTCTTATGGGATACATTTATGCCTACTGACCATACAAGTGTGTGCTATGCCTATGACTTATGTGTATCATAAATAGGTAATAAGCATGTGCTGGATTCTAAACATGCCATTACCATTGCTGGAGTATCACGCGTGATGTCTATGCAATGAGCGCCAAGCATTCCACCCTGTGCTGGGCGCTTGCCCATCCACTCGATGTTATGCGCTAAGAGTGAACGTAAAATATAGTAATTAGACGGCACCCATGGAGCGATCATTTTAGCTTTCCTCTTCGAAATAACCGTTATCTGAGGCACGTTTCAAGCATCATAAGTTTGGAATCAAAACCATATGACAATAGTCACAAACGTTAGCCTCCTTGATCTTGATTCCTCACCCAACTTGCCATTCTACTGCCAACTTAAGTTAGTTTCCAACGCAAAGTTTGAACTATATTGATAAAGAAAGGCATCCACATTCAGATACGAGCAATGATATGTCTACACAAGAGACGCTCTTTTTTTTCTTTTTTTTTTTCCACAGGACAAGTGTGATCTTTACCAGATCTAATCCATTCACCATATCTAGCCTCCCATACCTATGCAACAAAATGATGCTCCTTGGATAAGATTGGCTGGTTGAACAAAATAAATGGCCTAAATCTAGAAAAGGCATCCTACGTATGCATGTCCTATGAATATATCTCTATAACAATCATTGCTCTTTGTAAATAGTGAGTCATATTACTGGTACACACCTTTGAATCTACTCTCGTCCAAACTTGGATTTCAAAGCAATTAATAGATCCTCCATGGCCTCCAAGAAAACTCAAGACCCTTCATCACATTTCCAATATCTTACCAATTTTATCGAATGTCTCTGAAGAGACACCAAAGAGATTTAAGATCATTCAGGAAGGATTTTCTAATGCATATGCATGTCAGTTGGAAATGGGGCATCTGACGCATACAATTCAGACTACTGTTTTACTTCTTTTTTCTCCTATCTTTTTCTCTTCCTTTTTTTTTCTACTGCTATGAACAATTGCACCATCAATGCTAGAGCAGTAGTTTCACTGCATGTTATGACCTGCCAATCTGCACCTGACTAGGTTTATGCCTAGACGGAAGTCATGGTCAGATGTTACCAATAGACGAATGCTAGATGACCGCTTCATATGAGAGCCATTCACCACTTACTATGGCTCACTTTCACACCCATATTTATAATGGTTTCTTAGGGCGGCCCCTACCTACTTTTTTTTTTTCTTTCATGGTGACAAACAAAAAAACAAAATAAAAACAGACCCAACAAAGGTGATAATCAGTAGGATCATGCATCATTCACAAGTATGCATGCACAATGAAACCAGATCTAATCGTTCAAGGAATTCATGCAAAACAAATCTGTAATAATAATAATAATAAATCTTTAAGCATTAATCCTATTTTCTCATATCAAAACACATGCATGATTTCCTAACCTAAGTTAAAAGTCAAGTTAATTTAGAGCAGTTCCTAAGCAATCCCCTACCTTGCAGATGCGATCGTTCTTCTATAGCCTTCTTATCCAAAATGCAAATTGGTTTGTAATTCTTGGCGTAGCTTGTTCCCCTCTCCTTCTTCTCTCTCTCTCTCTCTCTCTCTCTCTCTCTCTCTCTCTCTCTCTCTTTATGTTTCACATATCCTTTCTTCTTCTCCCCTTCTTATCCTAATTCCATTTGACTTTCCTTCTTTCCTATCCTATCTCCTATCTATCCAATCTAATTTGTTAAGTATCCTATCTTTTCCTAATTCTCTATCTTTATTCTTATCTTCTTATCAATTTTATCCCATATCTGATTCTAATTAGATGCTTATCTTCATCCTTTCCCAACTAACCAGAATTATCTAGGTTCATTGCACCTGGACACTTTTAGCTTTTGGGTAGGGAATTTCTCCAAAAAGGTTGTCTTTGGAGACTTGAACTCTAATTCTAGAGTTTCCCCCATTCATTCTATAGCCATTAGGGCATTTAACTATTTTGTTGTCAATTCCATACAAGAAATACATATATTATAAAATGTACGTTATTACAATTCTACACAACATCAGAAATGCATATCATCTTTCTAATCTAAAATTGGATCTAATATGAGCTCAAAATAAAAAAAGCCAGATTTCAATTAAAAAAATCAACGGCCCATATCTGATATGTTCATTAGAACGTGTTTTAGATGATCTGGAACATGGCAAGATGATTTGGAATGTGAAAATACAATCTAGGAACCAATTAGATGATCCCAGAACGTGGCAAGACTATCTGAGCGGGGTTGGGCTCAGATCAACGTCCGATCTAGGAGATTGGTTGAGATGGTCCCATATGGACCATTGGATCAACCTTTCCCCGGTTCTCCACGATATGCAAATGCCAAGGGCTGAGATCACGTACCTTGGGGTTTTTGGGCCCCAGAAATCCATCCAACATCTCAAATTTCTCATTTGAGCCATCCATGATGGGGGTTTCAAACCTCGCTGCCGGATCCATCGTTTCCAACGGATCAGCTGCTGGGGAAACCTCCAACATGTCGAATACCTAAAAGAAAATGTCGGAATGAAAGAAGGGGAAGTTTAGTGGCCTACTTGGAACATCTAGAGGAGAGGAAAATGCTAGAAAAATAGAAAATTTTACCGAAAAAATAACAGTGCCTGAGTTACTGTTTTATAATGAAATACCAACAAATAATATTCTGATCTTAAATAATTACAAGTATATTGAATCTAGTGTTAATTCAGAGTGATTGAACGAATTCGATCTTGATTTTAAATGTTCAAATTGAACATCAAAATGAAAAACTGTGTTAGGGTGAAAACCCAGTTCCATTGGGACGGCGTGTCTATAGAAGCGCTCAATGGATCTTGGAGAATATTTCATTGAGGTGCTTTTGTGGACACTCCTCCAGTGAAGAGAGAGGAGAAAGAATTTGGGAGATGTGGAAGGAATTCAAAGCTGATTTTTTAGGAAAGTCTGGGGCACTTTGTGCTAGATTTTTGAAAAATTTTGAGAATTTTACTGAGGTATTGATAGGCATATTTGGGAATTTTAAAATTAATTTCTTATTTTAATCTAAATTCCACTCAAAATATTAAAATGGGGAGTGAAAATTCCACTTTCTCCACTTGGGGCTGAGTGTTGGTTGATGCATAACTTGCATCATTGCTAACTTTAGTGCTTACCTAACTTTTGTAGTTCCCACTAAAAAGTAAAATTATCATTTTGCCCTTTTTAATTCAAAAATTGAGAAAAATAGAATTTATTCTTCTAAACTTGGAATTGAGTGAAATTAGTGTCGTTGTAATCACATTTCTGAGTACAGTCAAAATATTGATGTATTAGATCTCGGTTAAGAGTAAAATTATTATTTTACCCTTTTAATCATAAAAATAGAGAAAAATAGGAATTTTTTTATCCATTTTCAAAATTTGTCATACTTACAATCATTCTAATTGATTTTTCAAGTACATTATAAATATCCAAGTTTTAAGCCTTGATTTTATTTTTATAAAAATGAATTCTCCTAGAACTCAAAATTCCAATTCCACCTTCAAAAATTAAACTTTTAATTTTTAATAATTCAATTATATTCATAAATGTAATGACTCAAATTTTGAAAATATTTTGTATCACTTTTACAACCACGATCAATCATGATGTTTACCATTTGCCAATAAGTTATAAATTGCTTATTTTGAAAACTAATATATGTTTAATGATATTAATAGATGGTTAAATATTCTAATTTAATTAAAACATGAAACGATAGAATCTATGGTGAAAAGTTACATAATTAGATTATACGCTCGAAATGGAATCCAACGCCTCAAATAACACTGAAAATGGAGTTCGTATGACCAAGTTAGGGGCATTTGAAGATGGGGGCATTTGTGTAATTTGGACTTAAAAACAAAAGGGGCTAAAAGCATAGGAGGTCATTTTGATAACGACACCCTATGGTCATCCCTTACCTCCAGCCATCGACCTAACAGCACCGCCTCTGCAAGGTGGCACCAAAAGAAATGGTAGCACCGCCATCACCGACTTTAAAAAGCCCTTCCCCCTCTTCCCCAATCATCCATCTTCTTCTTCTTCTCCAGTTGCCCTCACCCAAAAACCCGGTAGGCTAGGGTTTCAGCATGGAAGAGGCTGCACCCACTGCCAAGGGCGCCATTTAAGGTTGCCCAGGTAAGTCCTCACCCTTCCCCTTTCGTTTTTCTCCTTCCCAACCTAGATTCATGCCCAATCAAGGTGTTTTTTTGGCTGGAAATCACTAGAGTAGAGCCGGTCAAGAACCATCCTTTGAAGAAGACGTGTCTCGAGGATGCACAGGCATGATGCATGCCTAGAATGCGCTCCCTGGGGCGGTCCTAGCATGCATGTCGCTTATGGGGCAAGTTCTCGGCTCGACTGGGACGCACGGGGCATCCTGGGAGCCGAGATGCATCGCATCCGCACTGAAGATGCATTTGCGCGACACCGTCTATGACACGTGTCATAACGGGTTGCTCAGGCGTGCACCCGTGTGTGAATGCAGCCCCAGGAACCGTGACGTGCGAGCCCTAATTGGATGATTCTAGTTTGTCCGATTGATTTGCAAAACTAAAAACCCAATTAAGGAGGCTATATAACTTTGATTGATGATCCAAAAGAAGCATTGCATTTGTATTAATGACACGGATCTAATGATACTATAAAATTTAGGGTCAGAGGACTATTTTATATAACTATAGCCCAAACACTATAGAAATCTCATAGATCTACGAATTGATCCACTAGAGGTATTAGGAGATAATAGTTCAGGATCAACCCTAGATTACATGTAACCATACCAGAATTATAAGATCTGACCATTCAAATCAAGTACAGACCTGTTTGAAGCATTAGGATAGGCGATCTATGAGATCTAACCATTAAACATTAGATCTATACATAAGATCTAGCCTAGAAACACATTTAAACAAGGATCTATACTCTTGAAAGGTAGATCTAGCCATTAATCTATAAATCTAATTAGCATCTAGAAATGAATAGAAAATGATACTTGAATCCTTGTTATCAAACAATATACAAGGTTTCACAAAGATGGGTCAGGGTCAAGTAATGAGGAATGTGATTCAAGGAACATCATGGTAGGTAGTCTGATACTACTAAGTTTTTAAATACATCCCAAAATCTAAGTGATTTATTTGTCGTTATTACCGTATTTCGTATACTTTTGAGATATGATGTTCTTATACGAGTATGCAGACTTGTCTTCATGATTTTATGGCCTTGAAGCACTTGAATCTATTACCATACTTAGTATGCTTTTGGGATATGATGTTCTTATACAAGCATGCAGAATTATCTTCATGATTTATGGCTTTGAATATGATTTTTGGCATGAGCAGATTTTATGCATTGCTCACATGTTTGAAAATAAATGCATAAATTGCATGATTTCGATGATTGAGATTTGGATTTATCCATATATGGTTTTTGGGCTATTGAGCCTAGTGAGCCTAGTGAGCACTATGCTGAGAGCTTATTTTGTACGGGTTTGGCCTCCCGACCTCTACCACCAAAAAGGTGGATGGTATTGCTACCAAAATGACATTGTCCCTTCCCTGATTGCTGTGGTAAATAGGAACGACCACTGGAGGTGTTCACAGCACCCTTTCGGGGACATATCCATAATCGTCATGGAGGTTATGGTGGAATGCTCTCTAGGTACCGGAGACACGATTCCAAATGTGTTCTGGTTATGAGCATAGTTGGCCCTATGATTTCAGTGTTATCGATATGCATATAGCATTGAGATGGTCGTATACGAGTACTTGTGACTAGTTGGTGTGATGTGTTCGCCAAGAGACTCATGTGCATGATACTTATAGTGATGCTAGCATCTACTTTGAATGATGAATATTTTAAGAGTTTCAAGATTATTATATTTGACTCATTGATTTGACGTGCTTGCTGCGATCTTATTACTTGGATATATTGATTTCTATTTTATGCTTTGAGTCATATTGATATCATTGAATACTAGATTTTGGTACAAAATTCCATGGCTGAAAATGCATAAATGGGCTTACATTTTATGAATGTTTACATAAAAAGGAATTACTGATGTTTTACTTGGAAAGCTCCTTGAATTTATACATGTTACATGCCGAGTTTTGAAAATAGTAGTATCAGATCACCTACTGAGTATAAGGAATACTCACCCAAATATATTATTTTTACAGATTAGCCCCACACAGGAATAGAAGAAGCATAAGGAAATGTTAGTACTACGCTCAAGAGAGTGAAGAGAAGACAAGTATAAATGTAAGCATATAATCTACCTTTTTGAACATGTATCTGTAATTATTACAGTTGGGCTGTGAGTTGTGATTGGATAGACCTGGGAAGACATTTATGATTGCAGAAATTTTCAAAACTACTTTGCTCATCTCGAAAGAAAATGACACTCGGGGTTTTCAAAATGAATTTAATATAAGAGATTTTTCCACTGGATTGCATTGTTTTTATAAAATTGTTTTCAAATAGAGATCCATCCTGCATTAGGAGTTAAGTTTGCATTTAAAAATGTATGTGAAAACCCGGGTCGTCACAATAAAAATTGGAGTTATTACATGGCCATTCAATATAGTAATAAGCCTTTTCAAGATCAATCTTAACACACCCTGTTGACATTCTATGTGGTGCCAAAAGTGCTTCATTCATAACCAATGGACCATCTAAAGTATGTTTCTTTTCAACAAAAGCAAATTGAGTTGGAGAGATGATTTTAGCTAGAACTTTCTTCAGTCTTTCTATTGAAAGTTTAGCAATGATCTTATATATAGATCCAATGAGAGAGATAGGATGGAAATCCTTCACTCTTTTAGACTTGTCTATTTTAGAGATTCGAGAAACAAAGGAAGCTCCAAAAATCTTTTTTTGAATTATCTTCATCATGAAACATAAGAATAATCTTCTAAAACTCCACTTTAATCAAATTCCAGTGTCTTTCATAGAATCCAATTATAAATTCATCTTAACCAAAGGCATCATTTGATCTAGAAATCTTGGTAACATCCCAACTTCCAAAGAAAATTGTTTGTCTAAGGAGGCATTGTGAAGTCAAACAATGAATCAAAAGATAAACGATCAAGGACTGGATTATTGAGAAATTCTGAAAAGGAAAGGTGATAAAAGCTCAATAATTTCCTTTTCAATCATGAGAGGATCATCAATCAATATACCACCAATTTTCAATTTCTAAATTTTCTTGAAACAATGTTTTACTGAAGCAAACAAATAATAAGAATAATGACAAACTCAAAAGAAAAGGAAACAAATTCTTCAATCTACATGTTTAGGCTTATAATTCATATGACTAATTTAAAAAGAAAACTAAAATCAACAACAAATGGGCAAAATTTATACATCAAAACCTATAATATAGCTAGCAAGCTACCCTATTGAAGCAAATAGGTGTTTTTCTTTCACATGTTCTATGACTCCATGTTGAAAGTCCCCTTTTGTCTATATGATTTTACAAAGAAAACAAAGGAAATTATATATTTTTGATGTATAAACACTCAGCCAACATCAAATAGCATCTAAATGCTAATGATGTTATTAATTAAGTAGGCCATGGGATGGTATCTGTTATTGGATATTGAAAAAATTCCCATCTTCATGTTAATGTTTATGTGGGTCACCACATTTATACCTTACATGGGTTATAGTGGCACTCTATCCAGCTCAGTTAAGATGGATTTGAGCCATGTTTGACCAATTTTGCAAAATCTTGCTAGATTTTCATCAGTCTAACAAGAGTTTACTCTTCCCACCCCATTAGGGAATGTGTTGAAGTGGTTCATGGACCATTATGTAGGGGCTTTGCCTCTAAGCCATTAGCTCATTGTCTTTGGCCAGATACCTCATGGCCTAAGTCAAGAAAACCCCATTTGTAGTCGATGCTCCATTCCACAACAATATGAGGTATAATATTTGCAAAACTATTAACTAGCCCCTTCTACTTATTTAATATGAATGTCTAGGCATAGTGATCATCTAGAACCCAATATCCTTAACTAAGTGTCTAAGGAATTGATAAGACTATGAATCTTAGCATTCTAACTCAACTATTGTCAAGCAATTAGGAACATCCCATTGTCACCATCCATTATAATAGCAGTAGAATTTGACTTGCATTGCAATCATTTAGACGGAATCCATCAAGGCCAAATACATTCCTATACCGTTTAAGACCCTCTTTCATTGCACTTAAGCACGTACACACCTTAAAAAATCTAGATAATTTTTAGGATGCTCTTCTCATCACACTTCACCATAAAATTATGGTCCCAGGGTATATCCACATCAATTTCATTAGGTAGTCATTTTAATCTTCTACGTTGAGCCTTCACATTTTCCCACATCAAATTCACCATCTTATGTCTAGATGTATAGAGGGAGCTCTCGTACATGTTCAGTGTATAATCTTTAGCACTATTGTTTTAAAATTATTCAAACTCATCTTTGGTTTCAACCAATACTGATCCACATACATATTGTACAACTAATCGAAGTGCAAGTTCATCTTATTGAACTTCCTAAAATATATATGATCTAGGATATAAGTTTCTATCAAAGAGTTCGCTCATTTTGTGTAATATCCATAAATTTTATCGCATTATTACATACATATTATTTGAGATTTTTGTTAAAATAGAAATTGAGTTTTCAAAAAATTGATAATTATAGAAGCCAAATTAAGAGTTGAAACATGAATCATTGGATATTACTCCAAAAATAGAAACCAACAACACTAAGAACACCTAAATTGGAGCTCAGATGCAAAAGTTATGATGTTTTGAAGTTGATGGGGATTTTGGTAAATTACCATTGGAACCCATTAATCTCATTTTAAGAAATGTGTAAAATGTAGGGGTTTATTTTGAAATTGGCATCCCCTCTCTTTTAATAAAGTCAACATTAGTCAACTATTATAGGGAAAGAAAAGAAAAGAAAGAGAAAAAGGGATAGAAGGAGAGGAGGAAGGAGGAAGGAGCATATCTAGAGAATACCAAGCTCAAAATGATGATCCAAACCGTTCATCATCTCTAGAAAAGCATAATCTAAATCTTTAAAAATCTTTTTGATCTGATGTTGTTTAGTTAGAAAAACCAACTAACAATAAGGGAGAATTGATGGTGATCGAAGATGGTGGAAGTTTGAAAGAGAATAAATTTTGAAAATCCAAGCTATTCATCATGTTTAACTGTCTCAAGAGGAGAAAAATGCCTTTAAATGGTAAAATTTTGACATAATTTGGAAACACATATTTTATTATACACAATCACTATGATTTACATGCTCCATAGACAAAAATTTATCTAATAAAGATATGCTTTAGTGATTTATTTCATTGCGAATATTTTTTTATGGAATGTTGAGGAGGCTTAGCAACTGGTCCTTAAGAGACTGAGCCTGGGGTAAGGGCAGTGCTCTTGGATGATGAGCCATAGGTGCTCTTGTACATCGTGCACATCATATATTACTTTTTATCGCTTATTTGATATATTGATGCAACTTTTGTATTTCGTGATTTTATGATGAGTGTTTCTGCCTGGTGGACTCTATACTAGGAGGGATGTAGAGTTAGCCACTTAACCTCTAACTTTACGAGATGATTAGACAGACAGCCTATTAGAGGGAAAATTCATAGTGAATGGTATCATGAGTAGTCCACACTATAGTTCAATCTCCCCCCATGCGCAACAGACATTAGTATCCTATTTTGGTGTTGACGAAAAGTGGCAATTGATAGACCCAGGAGTTGGTTACCACTGTAACATGGTGATTCATATATATGATTGTTTAGCATTTCATGCGAAATTATAAGCATACTTGGATTGATATATTCTGAAGTACTTACGTTGTGATGACACGTGAAAGATTGGTATGAGTACTCATGACTTGATGTGAGAGTGTGTTGTACGCTCGTGAGACCGTGTGATTTGGGAGCCCTTCATTCATGACATGCACATATGTTTTGATGCTATGGAATTGCATGTGCTCTGAACTTTCAAATTTATGAGACATGATTTATATTATGCAATTGCATGTCATACTAATTTGATTTACTGTGATCCTCATGATTTATTCAAGGTCTTTTATGTCATACTGGATTTTGTTTTAATGCAAATTATACGTTGATGTTGTGATTTGATTGTGAGACTTAGCTATTCAATTTTAATGCATGTATTTCATCCATGGGACTTTATTATGAAAATTTGCACCACCTACATGTATTTGTTTAAATATTAAATGCCTATGTACCTACACAAGTGATAACTTACTAAGACATTAATGTGGTTCGCAATGCCTTAGACTTAGAGCAGGATAGCATGAAGGGCAAATAGGTAGAGAATCAGTGAAGGGGATGAGGAGCACCAGCGTATTTTGAGACAATCATATAAATGTGCGTGGCACATCATCATGGTAGGATACAAGGCAAGAGTGATAACTTTTGTTGGGCAACACTTAAGCTTGCCTCCCTAATGCAATTTTACTATAAAGAGATCACTAGGTGTCCCTAGAACCAAAAATAAAATAATGCATGTGATAGGAACACATCTCTACATTGTTTAATTTTCGTAGAAACACAATATTGTAGAGAGTAAATTTTTTTGAGCAGATTGGGATAAACAAACACAATAGAACAAAATAAGATAATCTAGTAATAAAACACATGCATATTGGTCATTGTTAATGAATAAACACACTGAGCAATATTGAAACAAATACATACTGAACATAATGCCAAAACTTGAAAGAAAGAAACCTTAAAAACCATTTAAAAATATAAAATATAGGACAAAATTGAAAAGATTATAAAAACACCAACCACCAGTATTGTACATACTGTATGAGAGAGCTTCCTAGCCATCTTCCTTCAATTGAAACTCCCAAACCACGATTTGCTACAAATTTTATTCGTTTCTAGGTTTATGACTGCAATCTCTGTAATATCCATTCTCTCTTAATTACCTCCTATGCTTCCTCTCTTCGATTTTTAATATTAGGGCAGTAAAAGTAATAAATACACTCATGAAAGGGCTTCTTAACTATTTGTAGACTGAAGTAAATAGAGAGACATTGGAAAGCATTTTTGGATGAAACTGTCATCTAAAAAGTCATGACTTAGACACATGACCACTTTCTATGATCAATTTTAACGACACATTAGATTTGGGAATGTGAAGGAACAAGGTAAAAAGTATAGGCCCTTATGTGTTCAGTCAATATTTTAAAAGCAACCAAAATGAACCATGAATGCCATATTTTCTGCCTCAGTTTTCTGAAATTATTTGCCACTAAAACTCTGAAAAGTAGCTAAACTTATTTAAGATTAATCCTACATGGAAAGTTCTGAGAAAGTTCCCGCTCCTATATGTAAAACAACTTATTAGACTTATGAAATAACAAGACAAGACAAAGTGCAGTTTTGAGAATCAAACAGTCACCCGTGAGCCAGGCTTGGTTTGAAAAATATCTTATCTTATGAAAAACATCATTTATTTAATATTTTTAGAAAATTATTTAATAATTTTTGCAGGGTTCTTTATGATTTTTGTGTCTTTCCCCCAAATTCAAATTAGAAGACAAGTATACTGTCTTGACGTGGGTTCTAGCCATTGGTCTGTCTAAAATTAGATAAAATGACAAGTGCCTGTCTCTACTCTCTCCTTCTGTCTCAGTGCTTACCTGGATTTAGTGGCGGATCATCAAAATTTGCTCACAGTGGTTCACATCAAGGCTTTGTTGTATACTAAAATAGCATAAGCAATCCATTTTTAAAATCAATTTAAAGATAGGGTATCATATACGTAGATGGCGTGTCATGTACATGCCTCAGAACTTAAACTTTGTTTGTTCTTTTATTTCTGTTTTATTTTTCCAATTTTATCATCACTCTTAATTTCAAATATACAGTACTCAAGAAACAAATAATCCAACCAGAACATACACTTTGTTTGTTCTTTTATTTCCATTTTGTTTTTCAAATTTTATTATCACTCTTACATTTTCACCACACCGGAAAATAATCACTAAATTTGAACCCAAACTCCTTCACTCGGTATCCCTGAATGAACTACAAACACTATATAATAACCAGGAGGCGCAAGTATCCCTGAATCAGGCGCTGAAACCTCAATCTCATAAACCGTATTCCCTAGATTTGTTCTTTTCCCACTCCCCAAAACCAGCAACCTCTGATTCATTGACCAAGAATGTGTCGAAAATGCAGGAGCAAACATTGTCACCGACACCCCAGTTTCACTCAACGGCCCTGCCACTTTAAACTGAATTTTGAGCTTCTCCCCGTAATTCACCTTCGACGGAGCAGTTTGAATCACCGGTCGGGAACTCGCAAATTCCGAACCCAGATATTCTGGCGAGTACGCTTCCAAACTCAGATCAGTTGGGTAAAGAACGCCGGTAAAGTTATAATATGCATGAGGATTGCTTCCACCTACAAGAACCCGGCCATCACGGAGTAGAACAGCTGTGGAATGATACATACGAGGGATTTTTGACGGGCTTTGAGTTTCAAAACGAGACCCTGGTTTACCATCAGGACGGTAAATGACAGGACTCAAAGTCGGTTTCCTACCCAAATCCCAACCAGCGGCTCCCTCTGATGCTCCATTAATGATCAGAATATCGCCAGTCGGAAGTATCACCATATCTGCCATAACTCTTGGCGTCGGCATGGTTTCCATTTCCCACTGCGGCGACTCGTCGGTAATTTTAATTCTCCCACAAGTATCCAAAGCTGCGACAAATTCTCCTCTTATTGCTTTCTCATACGACCCATTCGGGGCCCCACCACAAATCAACACTTCCGCTTCTGTTGAATTCTTTAAAGGCAGTAAAACCGATGAGCCCGTGCTGGGGAAGCTCCGTGGGTCCCCGACAGGTATTATCGGGTAAGTCTTCACGATTACATTTTTCTTGTAATCGAGTAAGATCGCACGGTTATTAGCGAAGATGAAAAGATTTCCGTCGACATTGAGGTGAACGAAAGGGTAAAGATTGTTTTCGACGCTGTCACTTGTCTCTTGTAGAAAAGGTAAACTCAAATTTGCCGGGCTAGACTTGGGGTAAAACTCGTAGCTGAATGCCCGGCGCCCGCCGATGATTATGATAGTGCCATCTGGCAGAATCTGATTGGTGGCATACCAACGTCGGACCGTTAAATATGTAGGCGATTCTTCCCAGTCGCAGGTGTTGCATGGGCGGAATGTTCTGACGGCGCGTTGACCGTCTCGAAATCCTCCAGTTTGGACTAGAATGCCGGTGGCGGAGACTGCGCCGGACGAGCACCAGGTGTCGGTAAAGATTGTTAATGGACGGATGGAATTTGAGTTGACGGAGTATTCGACAGAGTGGGCCGTGCAGTCGACTTTGAGAGCTGTGTCATTTGGGTTGTGTCGGCAATTGCCGTTGGGAAGGGAGATGTTTGAGGGCCCGAAATTTGTGCGGTCGAATATGATTACTCTATCGTTGTTGAGAAGCTGCATGTGCATTGCTGAGATACCGATCGATGGTTGGACAAGGGTCCACTCGCCGCCCTTGGCTGCATGGGTCAGATTCAGACGAGCAATGAAGAGGAAGAGGAAGAAGAAGGTGAGAGAGAATAGACTCATGTTGCTGTTAGGGAGAGAGAGAGAGAGATTGTGAGTATAGAGCAGATGGTGGTGGCGGGAGCTCCTAAATAGGTTGTCCCAGTTGAAACGTTGAAGCTTTGGGGACAAGCATGTGCAGGAAAGAAGAGGAAGAAATGGTACGATATCTGTGAATGAGAATTGCATGCTCATACGGCTTCTCTTGGTGGCATCACTTTCATGCCCTTTGATTTGCTTTGCTTCTCTGTGGGTCTGTCCTTCATGGAATCCAACAAGAATTTTTAATTACTCCGTCATTTCTATAATGGAAGACCGGAGAGCAATAACAAGTCCAGGTAGCTAGCCACCGGGAAGGTCCAAGGTCTATGTAGCATGTCGATCTTGATATGATCAGGTAAAGTTCAAGACTCAAGTATCTACAAGCACAGCTAAAAGGACATATTATGGCCCACATGTTTAACGATTATCAAGAACGCCCATCTTTGGAGTTCCTATAAGTAGCTAATCTGTGCCCATAAAGATCTTCTCTAATCGTTGGATGGTCCTACGACCTGATCAGTGTTAATGGAGTTGTAAAATGAACCACCTAAGAAGGCAAAGAAACCATTAACAAGATCATGTTCATTGGGTAGGATTTTTTTCCGATGAGCAATGAGATTTTAGAATTCAGTTCTCCAAGATAGGTCCCACCAGAAATGGTTTGGATCATCAACCGTTTGCTCGTGTATGCCTTGTGCTGCATGCATGTTGTAGACCATGTATCAATGTCATGTACTTGTCAGATAATATAAGCAGCAGTTTGTCCTTGAGTCCTGGCCTTCTACGGCGCAACAAGGGGTTTTCACGGGCTCAAGGCCCTCATTCGTTTGGGATTAGCGTTCTATCTGAATGCGGGAAAGAACGTTGAAAAGAAGGCAACCAAAATACGCCCGGGTTAACTATTCATATCTTTGGCTTGCCCTATTTTGGATGCATTCTAAAATTCATGTCCATAATCAGAGGCTTCTAGATAACAGGTTTTTAAGTTAAAAGGTTTAATAGGCATGATTAAAAGCCATAAAAGAATATGGCTAGTCTTTCAATGGCTATGAAATTTGGAAGCTAGCCAATTTAAAGCACGAAGAACATGATGAATGGATCTGAAAATTCATAGGAGAGCCTCAAGCAGGTAGCATCCTTTTCCCATTCAAAAACCATTTTCCTTTGATTTTTCGGACATCTGACATTTAATGCATGTCATTGCGAAGCACCTAATAAACATTTAGACATTTTTCTAACATAAATTGGAGACTTTGTCTCCTTTTCATACATCTAATGAAAACAACTTACATTAAACAAAACATACATGAGATCTCCACGTCACAATCCAATCACATAAGTTATTAAAACTCCACAAAACCACAAACATTGCAGTCTCTTTCTCATTTTAATACAATAACTTCATTTCAAAACCATTCTTATCTGTCTTCGTCAAAAGCCTCTATTGACGCACTTCTTGCCTGTAAACAGCTCCTATTTCTCTAGAATCCTCGGCTCTGAGATATTGTAAATAAGTACAATATCTCAGCAAGCTTGCGCTTGTGTAGGTGAAATAAAATGCAATTGTATATAAATGAAATCATGATATTTTTATATAAATTAATTTGTCCATGCCGAATCATGCAATTAGCATTCAATTATCATTTAACTTGAAATAATTCACATTCATCAAAATCATGAATTCATGCAAAAATGAAAGAAATACCAATGCATTAGTATAAAACACATTCTTTGAAATGCAAGATATGCAATCACATGTCAAACTCGCAAATCAATTTTTGTTTTTTGATAGTAGTCTTCGCTCTTACAAGCCATTTCACATATCAAATACCAACACGTCATTGTGTGTATCAGTGTACAGTAAACAATGTTATCCTCTTTGGCAGATTGCCTTGTGGAAAAACTACTGTCCGAAAAGCCTCACGTCGCCTCATGGTTTGGCTCCACCTAGTGTGGGTGGGCAACTGCCCAGAACCACTGGTGGGAGTGTTGTTACTAGTATCAGAGTATGCAGCGAGCAATATTATCCTTTTTGGTAGACTTCCCAATGGATGAACTATTGTCCGAAAGGCCTCACGTCACCTCATGGTTTTGCTCCACCCAGTGTGGGCAGGCAACTACCCAGAACCACTGGTGCGCGTGTTGTTACTGGTATCATAGTATGCAACGAGCAATATTATCCTGTTTGGCAAACTGCCCCATGGACAAACTACTGTTTGAAAGGCCTCACGTCATCTCATGGTTTTGCTCTACCCAATGTGGGCGTGCAACTGTCCAGAACCATTGGTGCGCATGTTGTTACTGGTATCAAAGTACGCAATGAGCAATATTATCCTCTTTGGCAAACTGCCCTATGGATGAACCACCATCCGAAAGGCTTCACGTCGCCTCAAGGTTTTGTTCCACATAGTGTGGGTGTACAACTGCCCAGAACCACTAACAAACTAGTCGCTCTATGTCATGAACAAACAAATGGACCGAAACATCACAATGTACAACATTTACTTACACACGAGAAATTTAATCATGATTCAATTTTAGCATGCACATCCATCTTATCTTTTGTATAAACTGTAAAGACATGTTTCAATGCTTGAAATTCATATACAAATGCATATATAGCATAAATCTTAGCAATTTTAATTCGACCTACCTCAACTAGTGCTCTTCTAGTTCATTGACGCAAATACTTTACTCAGTTCGCATATGCACTCTCAATCAATCACGCCTTTGTAAAATACAAAAATACATTCAGATATATAATTCTAGGACTTCTCCTAGCTTTTCCAATATGGAAGCTTCCACTAAGTTTATCTCTGACACTAGTTGTTACAAGGTGAGTTGACAATGCTTATTACTATAAGAGTGTTTCATTAACTATTGATTGATAGCTAGTTGAGTGACCTATGATTACTGGATTGTCAATCCATACCCTTGGTCCTAGATTGGCTATTCACCACTCTTCTTGAGTGACTACCAATTACTTTCACCTTTAACTGGCCTTAAACTCTTGATCCCTATCCAAATCAAATCTTGGTTTGAAGTTAGATAATATTTTCATAATACAATTCTCACTACATTTCATAACTATATTCTTTGACCTGATAGGTATTAGAAATATAATGAACAGTTCATGTCAAATAGTTCTGTATATTGATTGCCAGCCATGCTCAATTTTCGGAGTGCCTCATCTTCTACAAAAATATTAATCTTAGAGCAAAATTCTCTGCTAGCACTACTCCCCCCAAACACCGTCTCCAGGTGTTCACAGTTCCATAGATTCATGCCAAATAAACAACGAGACCTCTAGATTCAACTGTACAGACACATAAATAACTAGCCCCTTGTCTCCTTCAATTATGCCTTCAGATACAGTGTCCAGATCTTCGCGATCAACAAGATTAGGTGTCACAAAAACTCTATCCTTTCTTTTGCGGGTCATCTGAAAAGAAATATAATTGCTATTGAGTCACATGATCAACCAAATAGGATCATTTGATTCCATGTGTCGCATTATAGATCGTGGTTAATAGTAGGATTACAAACAAAATTACAATGCAATATTTGTTAATAGGACCAGCAACTCATACTAAAAGCTGCCTTCTCTCTCTCTCTTGGGAGTTGCTTGAATATGGCCTCTGAAAAGATATCTATAAGATTAATCATCTAGTCTAACAATGTTTATTTGGAATTCTAAATTACAATATATATATATATACACACACACAATTTGGCTTGTGGTTTTGTTGGTGTGGAACTCCCATACTTCTAAGCTTTTGTTGAACCTCCTTGATTTTTCTAGTTTTGAGTTGCACATAATCTCCCTAATTTTTCTAGCTATCTCAGTCTAAAAGGCTGTTTATTTTCTTGTAAGTTCCATCTAGAAATTAAAATTGTACTCACTTTTGGGTGATAGCCTTTCTAATTTTGAAGGATTTTCAGTTTTGAGTTCAGATTTTAGATTTGCTTTCTTCTCTATTGTTGGGTTCAGGGTTAGGGTTCAGGGTTAGGGTTCCCGTTCTGTTATCTTTTATTTGTCTTGTTCATGACCCACTTGATTGATATGTCCATGTTTCCTAAAATTTAATTGACTTTAATTGTCGCATCCAGCTCTTTTTAGAGTTTAGATGATGAATCTTCTTTAACTTTGAGCAATTTAAATAAAGACATAATATTTGAAATATGAAAATAATAATAGTTCAATCAACCATATTCTGTCAAAAAGAACATCCCAAGTTATCTTTGTGTATCTGGACTATGAAGCACACAACCCAAGCAGACATTTCTTTACAGCAACTCCCTCTGATATGTGAGGTAAGACAAGTTTAAATATCCATGTATCAAATGGTTGTTTTTTATGTTAGCAAATAAGGCTAAATTGTATTTTGAAAAGGTGTTATGCAATTAATCAGATCAATGGACTTTGGTTGGTACACCACAGATTCTATATTCATCGTGTTATTCTCAAATTCACCCATTTAATTTTTAACAAGTTTTAAGCTAGTTTTCACAATGATGATGCCTTCCATATGAGTAGGCATTCTCTTTTGTTCTTGTTCTCATGGATATTTTGTTTCAAAACCAATAATATGACATGAGTTACTTGCAGCACCCAAGAACTTGTTGCATTATCTGGAGCTCATACTCTTAGAAGCAAAGGTTTTGGAGATCCTACTATTTTTGACAATTCCTACTACAAAGTACTTCTAAAAAAACCATGGACGACTTCATGTGAGTTGCTAAAGATCCTTTTTCCTTTTGTCATTGAGCCATGTGACAAATAACAGTGCATAGATATGTGGCTTTTCCTTTTCACATTTTTCTCCTGACTCACTAAAAGAGAACCTAGAAATTGACCTTAGTTAGGCCAAGAACTGCAATAGGTTGTTTGAGTTGTCTAATGTTTGACAAAGCTCCCCTCTCTAGAGAAGTTCCATTCTTTACAGCATGCCACTAAGATTATTTGTTACATATTTTTCTTCTAATCACCTATATTTCTAAAGAGGACTGTCTAGAGGTCCATGCATATCAAAATAATTAATTTTTTTGCAGCAATAGCCTTTTTCTGATTTTCTATATTATATATGTAGCCAAATGTGTATTGTTAGTTCCCATTTATTTAACAAAGGCCTTCTATTGCAGTGGTGCTAGAAGGAGCCTCTCTTGTGGATTACATGGGTTCAAGGCTACTCATGGGTGTGTGAGTTCAACATTCAAAAAGAAGACAACAATATTTTTTCCATTTCTTACATGATACATATATCCCTGTAAAAAATAATGAGCGGATACAAGAAGAAACCACTAGCTACTGACTTAATGTCCAAATTATCTATCTGTCAAGTATTTGTTGTGCATAGGCTATTTAATAAAACACTCAACTCAACAATCCTGAGTTTCCAATTTGTACCCTTTAAATGGACATTCAAAAAATAAATGAACAATCAATATTCATTAGTAAAATGTCCAAGTCAAAACCTTAGAATCACCCATCAGTAGAGATTCTAGTGTATGACCCATCATGTTATACCTAGTGAATAACTGAGTCGGGCCATTAGACAAATGGAGTTACACCCATGTTGTTGCAATTTCTAACTTCATTCCCTTCTTTCCACAATAAACAAGATTTTGCCAAAGAAAAATCATACCTTGAATGGATTCACTAAGAAGCCAAGAGAGAGACCACTTGTTTGACTGAACAGGGTTGACTGAAATCTGGGTCTTGGTTGCAGTCCTTGATCTGCTCACGGCAAATGTGATTGGGGATTTTACAGATAGGATGTAGTGCCAGCAAACATGAACAAGGTTGACAGGATCAAGTGCCAGAGACAATCTTGGGTGCCAAACTGGTTTTCTCCTTTGCCTGATGAGCTCAGTCAACGAAAACTGACCGATGACAGAGAAGATACCAGTCGGTTACGTGTTCTATGGTGGAGAGAAGAAGAGGACCTTGTGGTGATTGGGGCAAGCGGAGAAGGAAGAGGGAGTGTCAACCAGTTTGTGCATGAGAGAGTGACACAGAGAAGAACATAGGGAGAGAAACAGAAGAGAGCTATGTAGCAAAGTCGATGCGGTTCTGCCATCAGGGCTGTCTGGCATCTGGCAGAGAGAGAGAGAGAGAGACAGAGAGAGAGAGAGAGAGAGAGAGACAGAGAGAGAGACAGAGAGAGACAGAGAGAGAGACAGAGAGAGAGAGAGACAGAGACAGAGACAGAGAGACAGAGACAGAGACAGAGAGAGAGAGACAGAGACAGAGACAGAGACAGAGAGACAGAGACAGAGAGACAGAGACAGAGAGACAGAGAAAGAGAAGGGAAGAGAGGGATTGTGCGAGAGAAAAGAAGATTGAAAAGAGAAGGGGGGATGAAGAACCCGATGCCCTATTTCTTTCTCTCTAAAATATTATGTTTTTTATTTGAATTTCTTTCTCTAGAAAGGAACATATTTTACACTATAAACAGGATTTGGCATATCTCCCATAACACCAAACATATCAAGGATGATAATGTTAAATAAACCTGATATCTCACATATGCCTAAGATCATCATCATAATCATTAAGACCTTATCCTAATTAGGGGTCGGCCACATGAATCATTCCTCCATTCCTCTCTATTAAGTAACATGGCTTCATTTAGTCCCAAAGTTTTTAAATCTTTCCTCACCACTTCTATCCATGTTCTTTTAAGCCTTCCCCTTGCCATTTAAAAACCTTCTACTTGCATTGTCTCACTCCTTCTAACATCTGCCGTTTTCGATCTCCTTTGGACATGTTCAAACCATCTAAGTCTAATCTGCCTCATCTTGTTACCTATTAGTGATACCCCTAGATTTCCTCTAATATTTTCATTCCTAATTCTATCATTTCTTGTCTTACCACTCATCCATCTCAACATCTTCATTTCTACAATGCTCATCCTATGAGCATGATGTTCCTTAACTGCCCAACATTCTGATCCATATAGCATGGCTGGCCTTATGGCCATCCTATAAAAATTTTCTTTTAGTTTGAGTGGCACCCATTAAGCACACAAAACTCCAAATGCACACATCCATTTGTTCCAACCCTCTTGGATTCTCTAGGTAACCTCCACCAATGTCGGTCCCAAGCTTAGATGAAAAAGGAGGAGGGTCTTGCGTCAGGTGCCAGTTAGCAAGAGAGAAGTTGAAGATGATTTTGTTATTTATTTTCTTTTCAAATGAATATGCATTTGTATATTAGTTTGCAAGGAAGATGTGAAAATCATCTCTAGCTTCTTAAATATGACAACCCATGCGTTAGGTGCCAGCTATCAAGAGACAAGCTGAAGATGATTTTGTTATTTCTTTCATGCTTGTAAGGAAGAAATGAAAATCATCTCCAGCTTTTTAAAACTATGGCAACCCTAATATGATATGAATCGAAAACTCGCATGTGCCTAAGATATTGCTGTTAAATAAACCTGATATCTCATATATACTCAAGATATCATAATTAAATAAACATGACATCTCACATATGCCCAACATATCATAGTTAAATAAACTTGATATCTCACATATGCATAAAATATCACAATTAAATAAGCTGTATTTTTTAGATGTGCCATGATATCTCAGAAACGCCTAACATATATCGTTAAATAAATCCCCCCCTTAGCTTTTGTAAATGAGAACCAATCATGAAATTACATAAGCAATAGCCAACAAATGTCGCAGTTACTTTGGCATCTCTATGAAATACCCTTGTCGCAGATTGGAGTTGCCGCTTTCTCCTATGGTCGATGTCAAATCTAGAAATGATTATGATCCAAAATGCCTGAGTTGATTTGCTTTATAATTCTGCACTTTAGAAACATTAAAGAAAACAGCATGGAACCACTGAACACAACAAAATGTGCTTCGGTAGTATGTCTATGGCTATGGCTGGGCAGACGCGAAGGGTTTGTACTTAGCTCTAAGATCAAGCTTATACCTACTGCACAAGTTTTGAAGCTTGAAATTATGAATGTTTCACATTCTTAATCCTAAAATTAATCTCCTAAAAGAATAGATATCCTAGTTTGTACAAGTAACAAAAGTGCCCAAAGTCATGACCAATCCCGATTGAAACAAATTTTCCAAATTAAGAAATACAAAATCTAAAACTTTATAATAGAGTTGAAAGTTCAACCATATTGAAAAGAAAAAAAAAAATCATCCTTCAAATCCATGTCCATTTAATGGTAGAAGATATTAAGCGGATCTTAGTAGGTTGTAGCGATTAGCCATTTTTAAGTAGATTTCGATGAAATATTTGAAAGTTTTAGCATTGTTCTTACATGGGTATAGAGTTTGGTACTTATAAGTTCTAAAGAACTTGTAGGTCTTTTATGACATAAGTTCTCATAAGTGAATAGTACTTTGAACTTAAAAAGTTTTGCCACTTTTAAGAGCCTTAGCTTATAAGTTCTAAAATATTATTATAAATTTTTTTGTAGTACAATTATATTAGTATTTTTAATATTCAACACTACTTATAACATGTAAGACCATCTCATAATAGCATTGTGGGTCCCATTATAATCCTACGTGCATTCCACTTCTTATGAGTTCCATTATAAAACTCACAGGTGAGAAATGACAATGGTGGTGGATGTATATGACAGAGAACATAGTGTGGGTCCTGTTTTAAAACTCATATAGGCCCCATAGTGAAGAAAGAGAGGTGGCAGTGGAGCCATATTTAGACGAAAAGAGAGAATAAATATAGGTCCCATCATAAAACTCATATGAGTCCCACATTGAAAAATATAGGGGTGGCGATGTGGATGTAGATCTATGAGAGAGAGAGAGAGAGAGAGAGAGAGAGAGAGAGAGAGAGAGAGAGAGAGAAGCTTTTAAAAGATAATTGAAATGGAAGTCAAATAGGCCAATTTTACACTAAGTGAAAACTTATAAATTCTAATGATGTTCAAAAATTATAACTTCCAGATGAAAAAAACTTTGCTTATTGAGTTGACAACAAAGAGAACTTCAAGTTCTACTTGTGAGAATATGGAAGCTGCAGCATTGTAAATTCATGATCTCAACCATTTAAAGCGAGAACTTCCACCATTATAGTCCAAAACCTTCCTCTTGCTCATTTCTCTTTCAATTTCTTATGCAAGCTATCCATTGGATGGTCAAAACCATCCAGCTAATGCTACTTCAGCCCCTGTACTTATTACATCTCTCTCTCTCTCTCTCTCTCTCTCTCTCTCTCTCTCTCTCTCTCTCTCTCTCTCTCTCTGATTTCAATCACCATCAGCCGCCCCAGGTTTGCTCAAAAAAAAAAGATAAATGGTTTTAAATAGAACACAAAGACAAAGACGGTACTTGTCACAGTAGATGTAACATGTTGTTTGATACATTAAGTGGAGCATGTGAGCTGGATTCAGATAAGCTGTAACACGTCTTGCGTTGCCGTGTTTGCTGCTTCCAAGTTCCTAAACAACGTTAGCATTTGTCTTCTACGAAAATCCAAGCAACGTCTATATATTCAAACAATGCATGGGAATGTCACCCTGTAAGTCATAAGTCGCGTAATACCCCGGGCACAGATTGATACATATTACCTACTTTAGAAAAGTTTCTTGATTTGTAAGTTTCACTCATCCACTTTGAAAACTTTAGACCAGTGTTTTTATGTGGAATCCATTACCAGTTTATGTAGGACATTCCAGGAATGCTAAATTCACTGCCATATAAGGCGTATCAATTTCATTACAGATGATGGCGTCCACATCAGATGACCCTACCCTTCATCTGATCAGTCTGGCTTTGACTATCTGATCGTTCCCGAATCGTGCATTTTAGCTTCTATAAAGTCGTACTTTATTCACTGGAAATGGATGTGTTAGAAACTTACCACAAAACAATTGCCAAAATCACAGTTTTTAGGATGCTAATCATCTAATCCTCCTGACTTTCACTAACCGGATATTCAAAGGCCAAATAATCAGACGAGGAATATTTCGTAGGACAGAAGTTAAGGTACTGCACCCGTATTTGATTGATTTAGACACAGTCATCTCATTTTTCTATGTGGAAAAGACTCCTAGTTTTAAAACGGTGCAGATTGCATGAGTTTGCAATCTCAAAAGTGTGCTTTTGGTTGCAAAAACACGGACTACCTGAAACATTGTTTAAAGAGTGGTCCAAAGTCAAAAAATTGGAAGCATATTTTTCAAATGAACAGGTCTAAGGTGACGTTCGGTGTATAAAAGATCGAGAGTCAGAGAAATCAAATGAACAGGTCTAATCAATCAAATTTAAGATGAGGCTCACTGCAGTAAAGCTGAGGGACTGATATTTCTCTCTGATGAATGTGCCCAACGTTAACGTGTTGGGTACAACTAACAAAAAGATCAATAGATTTCTGTACTCAAGTAATTCAACAAGGAGAAAAAAGGGCAGCCCTAGTGCACGAAGCTCTTATGTATGCAGGGTCCAAGCAAAGGGTAGACCATAAGGGTCAATAGTACGTAGAAGGGGTGGCAAATCGTATCCATGAGTCGTGTTCGTGTTGTGTCGAGACTAACCCATTATAGTATATGGGTTGACACGAACATGACCCCTTTAATAATCAGGTCAAAAATCCGTTACTCAAATACGACATGATTATTAAACAAGTCGACACGACATGACTCGTGTAACATGATTAAAAGAATGTAAAATAACTAATATATGACGATGTTTTGTATAAAAATGTAGGCTGTTGATTTTTCAAAAACCTTAAAAATATAGGATGATTTTTTAAAACCCATCCTATATTAATGGTTTTTCAAAAATTATAAAAATATAGGACAATTTTTTAATAACCGTCCTATATGCCTATAAAAGTATAGGATAGTTTTTGAAAACCCATCCTAAATTAAATGTTTTTCAAAAATCATAAGAATATAAGACTGTTTTTTAAAAACCATCCTATATAGAATGTAGGAATATAGAACAGTTTTTGAAAACTCATCCTATATTAATGGTATTTTTAAAACCATAAGAATATAGAACAAGTTTTTAAAAAAAGGTCTTATATTCCTATAATAATATAGGATTGTTTTTAAAAAACCGTCCTATATTTTCAACCTGATTACAGGTCAGATGGGTCAACACAATGAATTAATAGGTCACATGTCAAACAAGTCAACATAACAGATCAACATTGATTGACCCAAACACGACACGGTTTTTTACGTGACCCGAAAACGATACAAACACTATAAGACTCAACCTTAACCCGCTAAATCGGTGTCGCGTTGGAGTCATGTTATCGTGTCGTGTCATATTGTGCCACCCCTAGTACACAGCCTTACCTTGCATTTTGCAAGAGGTTGTTTTCATGCCTTAAACCCGTGATCGCAATGTCACACGACGATAACTCTATTGTTGCGCCAAAGCTCCCCTTCTAATTCAACAATAAGGAATTACACAATTCAATTACATATTGGGAAATTCCTATACATATATGAAAATAGAATTATCCAAGTATTCTATCCATCGAGCTATAGTTTCGATGACCTCCAGTAGGTAGAAGCGAAACAGCCTAAACTCCAACAATGTTCTAACTCTAGATTCTTTTCTAGGCAAATCCTTAACTAAAACATGGCAACCAAAAAATTAAATAGGACGCAATAGAACACAACTTACTAAAAACTAATCCCTGGGACTCTTTAAAAGGGAACACAGAATAAGAAGTAGCTGAAAGGTCACTCTAAATACAAATGGATCCGGACTGCAATAGGTCCGATGTTACATTACAAGTGGGCTTGGCCTATTAGGAATTGGCTGGCCCTGCAAAATTTGTACGGATCCAGGCCTCTCCAGAGTGGACCGTTGGGCTTGCACCCGCTAGAAACGTGGAATCTCAATGGATCTCTAGAGAGAGAGAATTTGGATTTAACCAGACACAGCAGTTATAAGGAAGTCAATAAGAAGGAAAATGGTAAGGCCTTTAATGGATTAAGCTTGCGTTTTTTTCTTGAATTGCCAGAAAAATTTGCCCTTGAATTAGAATGAAATACAATTTTCAAGGAGAAAAAATATCATACTTTAAAATAACCTCTTGCAAAATGAAAGGTAAGGCTGCGTACTATTAGCCTTTGTGGTCCACCCTTTCTTGGACCCGCATATGCAAGAGCTTCGTACACTGGGGCAGCACTTTACGAGTTTGAATACTCTCGTGGGTGTGTTTGAGTATTTATCTAATAGTTTTGAAAATAATAATAATAATAACAATGAGAGATGAAGAGGATATGAAGAGAGGAGATGGGGGAGCATTTTGGTCCTAAAATGGCTTGACCACTAGTCAAGAGTCCAAATTAGAAATTGACTGACCAACAAGGCCGAAATTGGGTTTAAATTCTATGAAAAGTACGGATATGGAATTTTCTCTAATAGTAATAGCAGCAGCAACAACAACAACAATAAATAACTCAATAAAACTTGAGGTTTACATTCAGGATGAATAAAAAAGGGCAGCCCTGGTGCATGAAGCTCCTGCCTATGCGGGGTCCGAGAAAGGGGCCGGCCACAATGGCCTAAAGTAGGCAGTTTTACCTTGCATTTTTGCAAGAGACTGATTCTATGCCTTGAACCTATGACCTCAAGGTCACATGACGACAACTTTGCCCGTTGTGCCAAGGCTCCCTTTCAAGATAAATAATGTTATATTAATAATAGGAAACTTGTCCTACGAACAATGCCCTACTTATACATGGTGGGCCTCATCTTTAGTCATAGTCGCAAACCAATGCAGATTGGATGAGTTTAAAATGAAAAGGCATTTTTATTAAAAGAGTAGCCCCGATGCACAAAGCCCTGGTATATGCTGGGTTTGGGAAGGGGTGGACCACAACAGTCAATAGTATACAGTATTACCTTATATTTGCAAGAGGCTGTTTTCACACTTTGAACCCATAACCTCCAGGTCACGTGACAACAAAACTCTACCGTTGAGCCATGGACAGTCAGAAATATAAATCTCCAAAGACCCGCCTAAAATCAATGTGAGAATGCAACATTTTTCTGACGTGAGACCTGTCTATTTATGAAAATGTTTGGAATGCAAGATATTGAGTTAGTGAAAGTTGATGAACGGGTCTGCTCAACCAAAGGCGGGCCCTGCCATATAAAAATAGGGCACTGTATGGCAAATCCCCCTCTTGTTGTGGCACTGTTTGGCTTCATTCCTTCATATTCAGTATGATGTTTGGACATTTTTCATGGACTTGAATAACATGAGCAGCCAAGAGTACAAAAAGAGTCCACTTTTTTAAATGATCCAAGCCGTTTATCTAGCTAGGCATCCACTGGATGAGCAATATATAATAAGGCAAATGATATTCCGACAACCTTCAATTTGGTATGGCCCTGCGGCCATGTCCTGCATTTAGCCTTTCTTAACACAAATACTCAGAAGACCAACAAAGGGGCAGGGCTGTATCAATTAAAGGGGGCAGGAATATCATTTCCACACAATAATTTCCACTGAATGACAGTCCTAACAAGTCTTAAGCCTTCAAATCCTAACAAATGACAGTAAGATATTAGTAAATCGGTGAACCTCTTTAAGATGTAACCTAAGTGACAAACATCTTGATAATTATAACCATTTGGGCAGCATATGATGCTTCAGCTGAGGATGGACGCATACACTGACCCATGAAACCATACAATTTCTCATATTTGAGAATGTTTAGCATACAAGCACAAAAATCAAACTTTACTCTTTAATCATGTACCTATCTTGATTGGTGACATTGTTTAGGAGATTTACTAATAGAAATCTTGCACAAAACTGAATTCAATGAACCATGGCTTACAAGCACGCATCAAAATGCAGTTCTTCAAGCTAGTTGAAGCCTCCCAAAGTGTGCAAGGGATATGTCAACTCTATTTCTAGGAATCAACTAAGCCAGACTCAATTTCTATCTTAACTTATTTGCACAATCAGGATTTGTCCATATTTTGTCTCAGAGATCATCATCATCATCAAGACCTTATTGCAATTAGGGGTTGGCCACATGAATCTTATTCCTCTATTCCTCTCTATTAAGTACTATGGCTTTATTTAGCCCTAAAGTTTTTAAATATTTTCTCACAACTTCTATCTACATTCTTTTGGGCCTTCCCCTTTCCCTTTTAAAACCTTCTACTTGCATTGAATGCCTTAAAATAAAATATTCAAAGATTTGTCCTTGAAAAAACAATAAAACCTCTTTAAAAAAATTAAATCAAATTAGAAAAAACACACAAAAAGAAGAAGAAGAGGAATCAGAGTTTCAATGAGAAACTAAAAAGCCAAGAAGAACTGCTCAAGTTTAGAAACTCTAAAAACAAGAGAACTAGAAAGATCAATACTCGTTGGCCTTGTCTAACTAAAACTCAAAAACCAAATAACTTTGCAAATAGAGGAACGCTTAAAAAGAATGTCTTAACTGGGTAGACCTTTAAACAAATCAAAATAGAGAATACTTAAAAGTAGGCATACTGTAGAACAAGAAGAATAGAGAATGTCCTAAGAAACAACAGCAAAGGAGAAGATAAGAGAGTTTGATGCAAGGGAAAAGGCCTAAAGACACTCTTTTATAAGGGTGTGATCATGGAACAAAACACTTTTCTCACCTCCAATGTCAAACTAAAGTAGCATGTTTTCAAAAATCAGTGACAAAAGACAAGGGACTCTAATTAAAATTTAGATTCCCTATAAAACTAGAAAACATCAAATTTCACAAATACCCATTTGTCTTCAATCTACTCTACATAGCTTATTTTTACTTAAAACATTTTCAACATTTACTTGTCACTTTCATCACATTTTTTAATGGTAATCTCCGCTACGGAAAAGGATCCAGCTAATCTATACACCCATTCAGTGATAGCTGAAAACAATATTTGGAAAGGATAATACCATTCCAAAATGGAAAAATAGCTTCATTCCTATACATTGCAAGAGACTAGTAAAGCCTAGTTCTCAAACTGTAGTGGCTGACACCAAAAGAGACTTGCATACTATCTACAAGCTCTTTAATGTCGTCTACCCAATTTCAGGTCCCAAATGGGCTCTCAGCCGTCCCTTAACCACTTATAATATCCATGGCATCTCCTTCAAGACATGGTGCACAGAATCAAGCCCAACTCCTAAGCGTATATAGATCTCAGCACTATGAGAATCACCACCATCAAGGGGAGTCCATTATCCACAATAAAATTTCCACTGGAGTTCGTGAAAATTCTACTCAAACAGAACTACTTAGATTGCCCATGTAGGCTCCATCAAAGTTTTGATTTTACAAGATGTTGAGGACCGCAACATTTAGTAGATATCTAAGCTCTGAAGAGTATAAGAATCTATAGCATCCTAAAAGGCCCAATAATACTAAGTTGCAATGAACTCAATTGAAGAGCACTCAGCCAGATTTCTAACAGAGGATCACCCAGCAGCATTGTGAGGGCAATGCTCAAGATATGAAGGGGAGCCTTGGCACAACGGTAAAGTTGTTATCTTGTGACCTTGAGGTCACAGATTCAAGGTGTGGAAACAGCCTCTTGCAAAATGCAAGGTAAGGCTGCATACCATTAACCTTTGTGGTCCACTTCTTTCCTATACCCGCATACGCAAGAGCTTCATACACTGAGGCCGCCCCTTTTTTACATATAAATCTAGTACGTTTTCCCTTTATGTTGTAACTCTTATAAATAGAGAATTTGGGCTAAGGAAAATGTAGGCGTTGGATTAGGCTTTTGGGATCTTTATCTCTCTAAATTTTCTCAAAGTGAAGTGTCTTTACCTAGCTTTTGCACATTGGTGTAGGCTTATAGACGAACAAAGTAAGTCCTGAAACTTCTTTTGTGTGTGGTTGTTCGGTCTTCTTACTTTTTATCACTATGACAAATAGGAAAAATGGTATGATGTATTTTTTTGTGTTACAATCTCAATTTCAAATTTAATCAATTGTACCCCCAATTTAACATGTTAGTTCAATTACACCTCGATTTGAGATGGGAGTTCACGTCGTTAGTCTTGTGCCAACATGGATATTGACCACTTATTTGGCTTTTGACCAATATTTAAATATATTAAAAATGAATGTTAAAAAGCTATTTTTGGTATTTTTTCGGTGAATTCTGCAAGCCCAGTTTCTTTATTTGCAATTGAAGTTCCTCTCTGTCCCATTTTAGTACAAATAATTGCTCCATCTTCCATACATGAAGTTCGAGTAGAGCGTAATGAAATTTCTTCAAGAAATCATCAAAACCAAGCATGGAAGGTTCAACTTCTTCAGGCAACTCATGGCAGCCAAGAGTCATAGCAGCATCAAGGAGGGCCTTCCATTCAATCTTGAAGAATATGGTGTTAAGGAAATTGAGGTTGAATTCAACCTCCTTATTGATGAATTTCTCAAGTTCGAGACAGAGGGATGACATTGGTAACTCCTTTGAGGCTGCTGCTGAGAGTATCGTGGGTTAGCAGCCTCATCTTGTCATTTCTTCTTCTTCTTCTTCTTCTTCTTCTTCTTCTTCTTCTTCTTCTTCTTCTTCTTTTTCTTTTTTTTTAATATTCTATGCAACTGACATGACATCAATTATCAATAAAGGTACCAAAGAAATTGATCCCACGTAGTGAAAACGACAGGCATTTATCAAAACAAAAACAAGAACTGTGATTGTTGCACAGTATACAACCAAAGCTGTAGTTTGGAAGTTCTTATTTAGTAGGTCACCCTGTCAATGAGTCATTAAACACCATACAACATTTTTAAGCCTCTAATTGTTGGTTTGCCATTTAAACTAAAAGCTTAAGCTAAAAAGATATGGGCCAACAATATTTATATCTCTAACACATTTTCTCACATCCAAAGTTATTTTTGAACTCTTGCACATGAATTTGATAAATGAGTAGTCTCAAAATTCAAACTTAGGGGGCCTCAGTCAATAAAGCTCTGATATTATGTTGGTTTACCATTCAGCATAGAAGCTTAAGGTAATAGGATGAGGGCCAACAATATTTATATTTTTAACATCAATTATAACATCGATGGACTATTAAAAATAAAAAAACTAATGCATGACAAAAGGTTCTCCGGTAGGTTGAAATTTCTAATCATTCGAAGGGCAGATACAACTTATAATTTGGCTCCTTTTTCATCCATTATAGGATCAGTTGTTATATAGGTTCTGCCAGGCAAATCAAAGTAAGTACATAAGAAAGTTTGATTTTTTATATCCAAACTGCCTGTAAAAACCTTCTGCGCTGGATCTTAGTTAGGACAGGCACCAAAGAACATCTCCAATGGGTGATCCTGGCCACTAGTATTTTGTTTAAAGGAAATGGATGGTTGAAGAAAGTAAAATAAGAAAACGATAGGTAAATCTTAACAAATGGGAGGATTAAAACCACCTAATAAGAAAAGCCCCTGTTCAACACCCAATGAATGGGAAGAACATATCTTAATATCACATACCTAAGATGTCACCCAGAAGATGAACAGTTTGGATGACGATCACCCCATCAACTTGTAGCGAACGCCAAATAACGGCCCAGGGTTGGATATTGTTTCTACAACACATTATATAAACAAGTTCATATTCCCCGACCATCAACAAGGGAAGAGGAGAATCTAATGCAGCTTCCAGCAAGAAAATCCAAACAAATCAATGCCTGAATACTCTGACGACAATGTCAAAGTATCAGGGAAAAAGAGCAAGAAGAGGGAGAGTAGAAGGATAGAGAACGATAGGCGTGATCCTGGAATACCGCTGGAGAACCTCCTGGACTGCATCAACGACCCAAAGCATGAGTTCTATGGTCAGGATCATCACTTCCACGCACATTTTGAATCCTTGGATCGCCATCAAAGTCCTTTTCTTCTTCCCCTTTCCTCCCCTCAAACACCTACTTTCGGCATCCCTCTTATCCAACAACATATACTCCACAATGAGCAGCTTTTGGAGGAGCCCAAAAGCCAATCTATACATATATCCATCCACTGTTTATCTACCTCACTGATATTTCACCACCCAATTATTGGATTTCGGTCCAGCTGTTCCTTGTCTCCCGTCATGTGTTGTCATGTGTTATACCCATTAATGGCCATTTCTGGATTGCTTTCTCCTCATTAAGGAATGCTGGTATAGTGCATGACACTACAGCAGCTTGCTATGATGGGACTCACCTTTGCTTGATCACAATTATCCATCTGATTTCTCTGGCCTTGGATATATTATGTGGAAAATATGAAGATGGTTGAATGACTTCAACGTCAGAAAACTTGTGCATCTTACACATTAATTATATTGTTCTTCAAACAGTGTTTCCAACCATCCATATGCTTTGCATGCTTATTCAATCTTTATTATTTTTGGACCAGCAGTCATCCAAGGCCAGAGAAATCAGATGGAGGCTTCTGATCAAGCAAAGGTGGTCCCATCATGACAAAGTCGGGTGCACTCTGTAGCAAGATGCAGTGCGCTCACTATACTAGCATTCCCTTCCTCATCTAACCAGTAGCTTTACATGAGATTTTATACTAGCTCTGATTTCTCGCTCGAAATTTACAAGTATAGCCATAGATAAGTGGAGCCTTAGCACAACGGCAAAGTTGTCATAGTGTGGCCCTGAAGTCACAGATTCAGGACATGGAAACAATCTCTTGCAAAAATATAACGTAAGACAGCATATTTAAGACCCTTATAGTCTGTCCCTTCTCTGACCCTGCATAGGCAAGAGCTTCATGCACCAAGGCTGCCTTTTCTAGCCATCACTCATCCACACCCGAGGTCTACATCCTAAATTATTACGAAATAGTGTGGTGGTTGAGAAATAGACTTCTAAAGGTGCTCATTCCCCTTGGCTAAAATGTTGAGACCTACATGTAACGGGAGAACTAAAATTTCTGCAAGCCGCTATGTAAATATGACATTCGAATCCTCCCCTTCCTACACATCACGTAACCTTTCTTTACGATTTTTTTATTATTATTATTTTATTTTTTTCACTTGATAAGAACTGAAAACAACCCACTTTTCAGGTAAAAAAAAAAAAAAAGGAGAGAGTAAATTTAATAAATATAGAAACGAGAGTAGACCAGCGGCAGTGCCTAAGCTTGGTGCAGGTGATGATTATGAATTAAGCAAATGACTCTAAGATAATGCCGTTTAATCGACTTATGTTGGTTACCAAAAATTAATTTATCCTTAGATTGGAGGAATATTGCCAAATGAAGGCTCCATGTAAGGGCACCGAAGCCACCATTTTTGCATGAACCAACTTTTCTTCTGATTGCTCCAGCTTTGGATGTCTAACAGCTCAAAAAGCTCGCATATTAGAATCTCACATCTAAAAAGTTTTACTTGGAAATAGACAGGTTAGAAACTTTGATAAGCTTTGGTTCTTTCCCTGAGTCAGATCCAACGAACAAGCTTTTAACCCACTAGCCATCCACAGTTAGAGCAATCAGATGAGTGAGTTGGATCATAGAAAGGTTGGCTCAGCGTCAGGGTCTAACATTTCTCCATTAAATAGGCAGTAGAATTGAATAGGATACTTCATAATCATGGTGCAGCGGCAGAACAAGTAGAAAGAAACTAATTAGCAAATGGGGCTAGCTAGGTTTACAACCGACGTTGTCTTTACCAGTCCTGCATCTTTCACAGGAAAAACAAAGAGATTCCCATTGTGCTCTCTTCTCCACCTATGTTTGCCCTCACGTTAGCATTTTTCAATTGACAGATTATAGTTGAAAGACTGGTAGTTATGATTCCTAACCTGCAAATAGATACAGAGAACTTGGGTTAGTTATGATCCATTTCTACCTGGTTGGAGATCAGGCATCAGTTTTTCCAGCGGGTCAGACATGAGTATGTTATGCATTCTGGATTTTGGCCTGACAGCAGCTCGAGGTTGCATCCAGTGGGAAAATTTTCACAGCGCATGTTTTATCAGAATGAAATCAAGGGAAGTGGAGGAATGAAAACAGCGCCTGTTTGATCAGAGTGAAATCAAGGGAAGTGGAGGAATGAAAACAGCACCTGTTTGATCAGAGTGAAATCAAGGGAAGTGAGGAATGAACGTTAATCTCCTTAAGTACGTGTGCTTCTTGGGCAACAACCAATGACCAAAAATTTCTTTTATGGAAGAGTGAATGGGGGTAGAGGTCCCACAATGCTATTGTACTATCTTCTGAGGAGGAAGACATTAGCTTACAGTTGGTTGCATATGACACTGCACTGCACAGCAAAACATGAAGTCAGCAACCAAGTCATGAATCCACATTCATCGCATACTACTTGCTATTTAACAGAAACAGAAGAGTAAAAGTATGCCCTTAATAAGGACATGCATGAACTGTGTACTCTTAACAAAAACTGAAAACTGAATGTATGCCCTCAATAATGAACTGTGCACTGATATGAGTCATTTCTTTAATTATCTATATAACAAGTTGCCAACAGACTCGTGTAGTACCACTTTCCTGGCAACAATTTTGTGTTCTTCTCTTCCTTTCTTCTTTGTAATTCTCCTTTCTTCCTCCTCAGCTTTACTAAGTCTCACTCACAGCCACAGACTGCTCTCTTTAATGCTTTCAAATATTTCCTTATTCTTCTTCTTCTTTTTCTCCAATTCTTACTAAATCCAGAAAACTATCATGCACTATACTTAAAGAGTTCTTTGACAATTTCTAAATTTAAACTCCATATCTCGGTGTCTATCCCAGTATTATGAGCAACTTGATGTTAGGAAACTTGAACACCTAAACAATCATTCAGAAGTGCGGAACATGCAATGACAATGTCACGAAACATCAGTATATAAACAATTCATGCCAGACTCCCTGGCAGCTTATACATCCAGGTGTTTGCATCCAGCCAGTTCATATCAGAGAACACTAGACACACCCTGCAACTGATAGTTAGCAATCTGACATCCTAATTCACAACTTAACCCTTAGAGCTCAAAGGGATTATGTACATTTGGAACTGTAGAGTGTGCATTTGGAACTGTAGAGTTTCCTATGAACTAAACAAATAAATGCCTCTGAACCCATACATTTCGTGCATAGGGAGAAAGAATATTAGAAGGAATTTTTCCTTGAAGGACCAGCAAAAGAATGAATCAATCACGTGCTATGATATAAGGAATTTCATTCATAGTTTTTATTATTTCTAGTCTTCTACTATGCTTTAAAACATACCCGTTTTTCTTTAATATCTTTTTGCTTTGTTCCACTCCACCACCAAGTTTCCTTTATTAATTGCTTTTTACCTTTAGATACTACTAGGACATCTTTTGTCATTTTCTTAATAGACTCGGCCATATTAATCAACATGGTATTTACTTCTGTTTCATTGTTCCAGTTTTCTTCTACTATCAACTTATTTGTGAGTGAGGTTATTTTCTCCCCTTTTAAGTTCCACCACTTAGTTTTTGGATACCTATTAAATTTATTTCCTTTCTTCCATCTTTTAATATAGATATCTATAACCATTAACCTATGTTGTGAGGTTAAACTCTCACCAGGTATCACCTTACAATCCTTAAACCTTGATTTTTCGATCATTATCATCATCAAGACCTTATCCCAATTAGGGGTCGGCCACATGAATCTTGTTCCTCCATTCCTCTCTATTAAGTATCATAGCTTCATTAAGTCCCAAAGTTTTTAAATCTTTTCTCACCACCTCTATCCACGTTCTTTTGGGCCTTCCCCTGGCCCTTTTAGAACCTTCTACTTGCGTTGCCCCACTCCTTCTAACCGGTGCTGTTTTCAGTCTCCTTTGGACATGACCAAACCATCTAAGTCTAATCTCCCTCATCTTCTTACCTATTGGTGCTACCCCTAAGTTTCCTCTTATTTTTTTATTCTTAATTCTATCCCTTCTTGTCTTGCCACTCATCCATCTCAACATCCTCATTTCCACGATACTCATCCTATGAATATAATGTTTCCTTAACTACCCAACACTCTGATCCATAGAATATGGCCAGCCTTATGGCCAACCTATAGAATTTTTCTTTTATTTTGAGGGGCACCCGTCAATCACACAAAACTCCAGATGCACATGTCCATTTGTTCCAACCTGCTTGAATTTTCTAAGCAACCTCCCTCTCAATCTCTCCACTCTCACGAATCATTGATCCTAAATACCAAAAGTGGTCTTTTTCGAGGACTTCTTGGTTATCAATCTTAACTAGTGTTCCACTCCTACTCCTACTCCTACTCCTACTCCTCTCCTTGCTAAAATTGCATTATATATATTCTGTCTTAGTTTGGTTAAATCCTTTAGATTCTAATGATTCTCTCCATAACTCTAGCTGTGTTTATGCCTTTCCTTGTCTCATCAAGTACAACTATATCATCTGCAAATGGCATGCACCATGGAATCCCCTCATGCAAATGTTTTGTTAACTCATCCATAACCAACGTGAAGGGGAGCCTTGGCGCAACAGTAAAAGTTGTCATCATGTGACCTTGAGGTCACGGGTTCAAGGTGTGGAATCAGCTTCTTGCAAAAATGCAAGGTAAGGCTGCCTACTTTAGGCCATTGTGGCCCACCCCTTCCCCGGACCCCGCATAGGCGGGAGCTTCGTGCATCGGGGCTGCCCTTTTTATCCATAACCAACGTAAAAATGTATGGGCTCAATGCTGATCTTTGGTGCACTCCTATAGTGATAGGAAAATCATCAGTCTCGCCACTAGTAGTCTTAACATTTGTTATCACTCTCTCATACATATCTTTAATTATGTCTATATACCCCCGCGAAACCCCTTTCTCGCCCAACACCCTCCATATTAACTCTCTAGGGACTCTATCATAAGCTTTCTCTAAGTCAATAAAGATCATGTAGTCTTTTCTCCTCTACCTATATTTCTCTATCAATTGTCTTAATAAGAAAATAGCTTCCACAGTAGACCTCCCAGGCATAAAAACAAACAGGTTCTCCGATACACTTGTCTAATGCCATGGCCTCTTCTCAGTCACTCTTTAAAAAAGTTTCATAGTGTGGCTCATAAGTTTGATCCCTCGATAATTAGTGCAGCCCTGTATGTCTCCTTTATTCTTATAAATTGGTAAAATAGAGCTTTTCCTCCACTCATCAGGCATTTTCTTTCATTTTATAATCTTATTAAACAACTTGGTCAACCAAACTACCCCAATATCTCCCATATGCTTCCAAACCTCTAGTGGTATACCATTGGGCCCGTGGCCTTTCCTGATTTCGTCTTTTTCAGGGCCTCTTTCACTTCAAGTATTCTAATCCTGCGTTCATATCTATAATGTCCAATGTTATTTAGGTTTACAGTATTTTCAGTCCCTGTATTCTCAAAGCCATTGTCAGTCAAGTGTTCAATTGTGGCCAAAATACCCTTCATTTAGCACCTAATTAGATTATTTAAGCAATCAATTTCAAGATTTTACATAAAATATTTCATTTAGCTCTAATTGACTATCCAATCGTTGAATTGCAAAATTTAATAATCAGATGATCATCAGAGCTAATCAAAAGAGTAATGAATGGTTTAGATGATTCTAATTTAGTCATGTGCATTACAAATCAATTAGATCAAATTGGATGATCCAGATCAAGTCAGATGGATTAGATCAAGATGAGGAAGCTTCTTGGAAAAAGAGGAATTTGAATATCATCAGGAAACCTAGATGGATAAGAAGAAGAGGAGTTTGAATCAAACTCAAACTCTGGAAAATCTATAAAAAGAGAAGAACTTTGAAGAACTAGGAGTTTTGCAAGGTTGGCAGTTGGAAAGCTAGAGGATCTCTCCCTCTTCTCTCTCACATCTCCCTCTAGTCTATCTTTTTCTTCTCCTTCTCATTTGCTTTTCACTATGTTCTCCCTCTTACGATCACTTCTCTATCTTCTACTTCTCACTTTCTCGTTTCATCTCTCTCCCACACCTCTCTTCTCAACTCTCATTTTCTCATTCTCTCTATCTCTCTCTCTCTACTTCTCCCTCTTATTTTCTTCCAGTCAAAGTAGATCCACCTTCTCTCTCTCTCTCTCTCTCTCTCTCTCTCTCTCTCTCTCTCTCTCTCTCTCTCTCTCATTTTGTTGTCTGCTTCTCCACACCACAGTACCGGCCAGTACCCCTGCTCCTGCTTCACCACTCCAACATCACCTAAACCCAGTCAGCACCTTCATCCCTACGCACCATTCCCAGCCAAACACCCAGCTCCCTCTCTCTTCCTTACCCCCATCTTTCCCAGTTCCTCTTTACTCTCCCTCTTTCTCTCTATCTTTTATCCTCCTCTCCCATGGTCACCCTTTCCTCCACTATCTCTCTCTCACCTTGTTCTCTGCACCAGCATCCCGAGAAAACCACCGGCCAGCAATCCTCTACAGCCGGCCAATAAGTTTTTATCTATTTTTTTTCTTCCCTGTTCACTCATGTACTCCACCATCAGCTCCACAATAGTGCCAGACGCCAGAAACCCCCTCTACCTCACTCTCCCTCGCTTGGATTCTCTTCCACAGCCAACCCAAATTCCGACGCCAGCATCACCACCCCAGTACTGGCATGGCAATGGTGGCTACCCCTCTTTTCTCTCCTTTTTTGCTCTATCACACCATTCCAGACCAATCATTGGCCAGCACTGCATAGCAGCACTGGCCGATCCTTTGCAAACACCGGCAACCTCCTTCCCTTCTCAATCGCATCACCAATCATCGGCACCGATCAACGCAGCACCGGCTTCTTCTTCTCCTCTGGCCAAGTTATCTATTCTCCCCACTAGCATCGTGTCTTCTCCACAGGACGGCCCAAGGATTGAAACTCAAACCAGGTTTCCATTTTTTTTCCTCCTCTTCTTCTCCGGCAATCCCCCCTCATTGTCTTCTCCTCTTCATCGGGTTTTTCATCTGGATTTTGTTTAAAATCAAACATTTGAGTTTCCATTCTTAAATCCAGTTTCTGTTCTGTTTCCAAATCTACTTTATCCAGATTCTGTTATATGAGTTTTGCCTTATTCTTACAGTAATCCAGGAACAGATTTATCCAAACCTGTTTTATTCAAGCTAAACCAAATCAACGATCTAGCTTGAATAAATAGGAATTCTTATATTCTTGATCTTTTTCACCTCAGAATTTCAATTAATTTTCAGGCCTTATTCTTAGGACACTTCCTAGCTTATCCACTACATCTGATCTTTAATCTAAAAACCAGAAATGAGATTTAAGCCATCCAAACCCAAAATCACTCTTAAGCCCAGATCTTCTAGAATTTTGGGAATTTGATCAATCCAACCGTCAGATATTCAATCACATGCACAACAAGGAGATTGATGAAGGCTAATCGAAGTTTCTGATATTAGATTTGAAGAATTTTGCAAATATTAAGCTAAGGAAGTAGATTTTATATTTCTTTTAGTTAATTTTATGTCTTTTTGAATTTGAATTTTTGTAATTTTCATTAGTTAATTAGATTTTAGTTTATAATTCATTTTTAGTTAATTATTGTCATTTCTTTTGATTTTTTGATAATTAAATTTTATTAAAACTCCATCTTTTTAAGTCAAGTCCCCGTGGGATCGACTCGTACTTGCATTAGCTATACTAAAATAGCCCGTGCATTTATGCTAAAACACATTAACATTGTCATTTAACAATTTTTGAAAGTAAGTTTCCCACCTTTGTTTAATCTTGTCATCTTTGACGAGTATCCTTTGATCATCACTTCTAATGCACTTAACATGATCTTAAGTCCTTATCCTTCTATTCTCTTATTTTTACAAGTTTAAACACATCTTTCTCACCTTCTCTTATTCTTAGTTTATTATAGAGGTCATCATATGCCTCAAGTTTAGTCTCATTTACTATTCTGTTAACAACCTTTTTAGCATTCTTATACTGTCCATAGTTTTCATTATTTTTAGTCTTTTTTCATGCTTTAAAATACACCCTTTTTCTTTAATAACTTTTTGCACAATTTCACTCCACCACCATGTTTCCTTTACTAATTGGCTTTTACCTTTAGATTCTCTTAAGACATCTTTTGCCACTTTCTTAATGGACTCCACCATATTAACCCACATGGTGTTTACTTCTGTTTCATAGTTCCAATTTCCTTCTACCATCAACTTATGTGTGAATGAGGTCATTTTCTCTCCTTTTAAGTTCCACCACTTGGTTTTTTTACACCTGTTATGTTCATTTCCTTTCTTCATCTTTTAATATAGATATCTATAACCGTTAACCTATGTTGTGAGGTTAAACTCTCACCAGGTATTACCTTACAATCCTTACACATTGATCTTTCAGTATTCCTAAGTAGAAAAAAGTTTATTTGACTTTTATGAAGTCCACTTTTAAAAGTTATTAAGTGTTAATCCCTCTTCTTAAATAATGTATTTGCAATGACCAGGTTATATGACAAAGCAAAATCGAGGATAATTTCCCCCATCTCATTTCGTTCTCATACACCATACCCTCCATGAAGGTGAGCCTTGGCGCAACAATAAAAATTGTCGTCATGTGACCTTGAGGTCACAACTTCAAGGCGTGGAATCAGCCTCTTGCAAAATGCAAGGTAAGGCTGCCTACTATAGGCCCTTGTGGTCTGCCCCTTCCTCGAACCCCGCATAGGCAAGAGCTTCGTGCACCAAGGCTGCCCCTTTTACACCATACCCTTCATGTATCCTATCATATCCTTCCCTGTCTTTTCCTATATGGCCATTTAAGTATGCTCCTATAAATATCCCCTCAGTGTTGGGAATTTCTTATAGGACTCCCTCCATATCTTCCCAAGACTGTTTCTTTATTATATCTTCTAACCCTACTTGTGGCGCGTATGCACATATAACATTTATGATCTACTCTCCTAGAACAAGTTTTATTGTTATAATCCTATCATTGATTCTTTTAATGTCTACAACTTTATCCTTTAATTCTTTATCCACTATTATTCCTACGTCATTTCTATTATTATCCTTTCCTACGTAGCAAAGTTTATACCCATCGATTTCTCTAATTTTAGACCCTTTCTACTTGATTTATAAGATACAAGTGATGTTTACTCTCCTACGTTTCATCGTATTTACTAACTCCAAACTCTTACTTGTCAATGTCCTTAAATTCTATGTGGCGATATGAATTTTACGCTCTTGTGATATCCTATTTACCCAAGCACTTCTCGACCTCCACGGTATGAACCCATGCCTACTTTTCACTACACTTGGGTTCTAATGCAGTGCATTGCTTCTGAGGGGAAGCTCTAGCAGCCCTTGTCCATTTTCCACTACACCTGAGATCTAATGTAATGTGTCGCTTCTAGGGGAACGCCCTAGCAACCCTTGCCCATTTTTCACCGCACCCGAGATCCGATGTAGCGCATCACTTATGAGAAACGCCTTAGCATGAGGGAATGTCAATTTTCGATTCATGTTATGTTAGGGTTGCCATACTTTTAAGAAGCTGGAGATGATTTTCATTTCTTACTTACAAACTAATATACAAATGCATATTCATGTACCAGTAAGAAAGCAATAACAAAATCATCTTCAACTTCTTCCTTGCCAGCTGCCACCTAACTCAAGACCCTCCTTTTTCATCCGGGCTGGGGACCGGCATTGGCTTTTATGAAGTCCACATTTAAAAGTTATTAAGTCTTCATCTCTCTTCTTAAAGAATGTGTTTGCAAGGGCCAGGTTATACGCCAGAGCAAAATCAAGGATAACTTCCATCATCTCATTTCGTTCTACCCTATCATTTCCTTCAATTTCTTTTCCTACATAGCCATTTAAGTCTACTCCTATAAATATCCCCTCTGTGTTGGGAATTTCTTACATGACTCCTCCATATCTTCTCAAAATTGTCTCTTGATTATATCTTCTAACCCTATTTGTGCTGCATATACACTTATAACATTTATGATCTACACTCCTAGAACAAGAATGATCTGTACTCCTAAAACAAGTTTTATTATTATAATTCTATCACTAGTTCTTTTAACATCTACAACTTTATTCTTTAATTCTTTATCCACTATTATTTATACGCCATTTATGTTATTATCCTTTGCTACATACTAGAGCATATACCCATCGGTTTCTCTAGTATTTGCCCATTACAACTTTGTTTTTTGGATACAAGCGATGTTGACTCTCCTACATTTCATCGTATCTACTAATTCTAGATTCTTGCCTGTCAATATCCCTATATTTCATGTGGCAATACGAATCTTGTGCCCTTGAGATAGCTTATTTATCCACGCACTTCTCTACTCCCATGACATGAACCCATGCCTACTTTCTAGCAACCCTTGCCCATTTTCCAGTGCACCCGAGATTTGATGTAGCACATCACTTTCAAGGAAATGCCTAGCAACCCTTGCCATTTTTCACTATAACCAGGGTCCGTTGCAGCGAGTCGCTTAAGGGGGAAGCCCTAGCCTGAGGGAATGTAAGTAATCATTCATGTCATGTTAGGGTTGCCACACTTTGAAGAAGCTAAAGACAATGAGTGACACTTTTCAACCATGTCTCCTAGGGACAACTAAACAAGTGACTAATGAATGCTGCTAAGTCGGACAAGCCAATAACTCGAATGTGTTCTATCAGTTTTTTGAGCAAGAATTACAGCGGTTTTTCATTACCTTCTCTTCTTACTTACAAACTAATATACATATGCATATTCATTTGCAAGTAAGAAGAGAAAATAACCAAATCATCTTCAAGTTCTTCAAAAAGGTTTTACTTGCCGGCTGAGACCTAACACAAAACCCTCCTTTTTTATCCGGGCTTGGGAACGGCATCAACTATGCTAAATGGAATTTTATCCTAATGGAAAGAAATGCTGAAACTGATGAGATACAAAACCACTTCCAGCATTGGAGCAATCTCAATTTTATTGCCAAACAGCTAATAAAGAAACTAGAATGCAAGTGCCAAGACATACACACGAAAATTCCAGGAGAGCAACATATACGTATTCGAGCATCCTACAGTCTCAACCAGGGAAGAATTATGGAGTCTCTAAGCAAATCTTCAATGTCCCAGTTTCTGCAACTTGTCAATATTAAGAAAGTCTACAAAATGATAGGAAGCAATTGCTATAAGCACAGCAGAAAGCATGAACGTTCTTGTTCACCTCTTAATAAATTCATTTTAAGGGAAAGGATGATTCTGATTGGAACTTCCTCTGTTCTCTTAGTCAACAATCTGGATTTCTGTTGTTCTAAAATTAGTGAGTAGAAAGATGAAACTATAAGAATTTACAGTTACAATATATGCTAAAGAGGTTGACTTTCAGAAGTCGAACTGCATATAATGAAAACTACCATAACTTCCAGTTTCCAAATCATATTTTACTCCACATGGGAACCAAGATTGTGTATCTGGTGGAAGATGGATAATGCTATATATAAGCCTGATCTAAGTAATTGTAAGGTAAAACCACAATAAACATTTATATATATATATATATATATATATATATATTGGATATAATATATATGCCAACTTATTAACAAATTAGATGACTATATCAGTTCTGAAAATGGAACCAGCAAGAACCAGATTGCACCCAACCTGTGATCCCAGCCAGAGGTGGCTGCAATTTTGTTGTCTGTTCGTACTGAGGTGCCCCTATGCCAGGTCCCTGAAGTGTGATTTCCTTTTTGACTAAACATGAACCTTGTCCCAAGAACATTTACTGCCATCTTAGAGCAAAAAGAATGAAATCTAAAATAAATAAAAACTTGAAGATAAAGTAGTCACATGGTGTAAGCAGAATACCAATACTTCAGGTTCAACACTACTATGAGCTCTTGACCGTAAAACTATTTTATCTTGCTTTCTCTTGCTTACAAGTCTATCTTATGGTAATATTCTCTTGTTTTTTGGCCATCACACTTTTAGAAGAAACAAAATCATTTAATATCCTTCAAATTCCACCTACTTTCACCATGGATCCTAATGATTACAGAAAAATTTGGAAGCATTCATCAATCAGATCCATAGGTTTATCAAGCGCATTTTCTAAAACCATGAAAGAAATAAAGGGGCAGCCCCGGTGCACAAAGCTCCCGCCTGTGCGGGGTCCAGGGAAGGGGCGGACCACAAGGGCCTATAGTACACAGCCTTACCTTGCATTTTTACAAGAGGCTGTTTCCATGCCTTGAACCCGTGACCTCAAAGTCACATGACAACAACTTTTACCGTTGTGCCAAGGCTCCCCTTTTGCTACAGTTACATAGCAGATTACCAAAGCAGAATAGAAATCAATATTGAACTTTCACTTTGTAAACAAAATTTTAATATTAACAGGGTGCCCTAGCACTTTGCAGAAACATTCGACGAAGGATGTATCCCCATTAGATCAACTACCAGAATTACTAGGTGTGGAAAGCACAAACTAAAATCTGTTTCTTCACCAGGATATCAAGATTGAATTTGGATGTTAGCTGAGGAAAAAATGACAGCCAATTAAAGCTGTAACAAATATATCTTAGTAGAAAGATGTACGTGTATGTCTGTCTTACCATCGGATGGTCCAAAGTAAATAGCACCATTTTATCATCTGCAGCCAAAGATATACATACACCCAGTGAATAACTCATCAACCGTTAGTTTTAAAACTGTTCATACATGGCACAATGTAAGTTAAATTGAGAGAGCCTGAGGGACAAACACAAACTTTTTTATACATGATCCAATTACAAAATTTAAATAAGACGACTCCAGATGCAGAAAAATAACCTAGCTCTGAATGAAATTTTATAGAAGATATTGGGACTCCTGGGCTCCATATATCCCACCAGACAGTGCTTCCATCTTTATAACTGAATCATCAAACAGTGAATAATGAAGACTGACTCTCAAGATATCACCCACAGCTAATTAAATTTTGGTTTTGGTACTTAGAAAACATAATCAAGCGAATAGAAGAAATCCTGAACCAAAGTCATCTGATGCCATGACGAAAGCATATACTTCTACAGACATTTGAGGGTTGACATGATGATGCTAGATGTTCTTATAATTACACCATGTTGGTATGGTGGCTCGATGTTCTAAATGAATCCACGTTGGAAGGACATCATACCAAAATCGTACAATTAGGACCTCGATGAACTCGACACAACTTTAACAATTCCAATGCAACTTCTCCTTTGGAGCTGATGTAACAAACCATAAATTACAAAAAGGTGCAAGATCTTTTCATTGTCCTTACAGAATAGTTTAAATAGGTAATTCACCATGTCTCAACTAGGGTAATTTAGGAATCGGCATTAAATAGCAACCTGTTAGAAACTGGTACATGTTTTGTAGGACAACATGCCTGAGGAGTTTTTCCTTTTTCACATTCATTGTCCTAGAAGGTTGATAGCTCTACTGATTCAATGGTCTAAGGATAGCCCATTAAAAGGAAAAGGAAGCTAAATTTATTGAATAGTCATGTGGATTACAAAGGAAATCAGTGACCAATGTCTAAGAAAAACTTCAGGGGAAACTCCAGAAGGTCTGGAATGGTAGTTCCTTCCCAGTTCCCTCTCTCTACTCCACTCTTTTTTCCTTCTTTTTTTTCGTTCTCCCCCTCGACTCTTGCCAATCCTCTCTTTTTATCCTCCCTCTCCCAACCTCCTCAACTCCCTATCTCAATCTGGTAACTGCCTATATTTTGTAATCCTCCCCTCAACAGATTGGATGTTACCGTATCTCTTCACCAACTGACTACCTCCCTTAACCAGTGTATTGTAACCACCTGATCCTCCTTCAACTGCCTGGAAATTCGTCTATCTACAGGCCTGATTATCCATTCTGCATCTCTTGCAACTGCCTTCTCTTTCTAGAGTAAGTCTGGTATATTGGTGATGTAACATTACCCCCCCCCCCAATAGTTTCACCTTGTCCTCAAGGTCAAAGGAGGGAAATTGAGTGTCTAACATATCATAGTGCTTCCACTTCACCAAGACTTCCTTCTGGCCATTCTGTAGTATCCGGAATTGCTTTATGGACTCAAGATACACCACGAGTTCCAGTTCCTCAGTCAACCTAGTAGGCAGGGGCTGAGCTTGGGCAGAGCTTGACAGGGATTGCTTAAGTTGGGAGACATGGAAACTGGATGGATGCGTGTGGTAGGTGGTAAGTCCAAGTGGTAGGTTACTTCTCCAACTCATTCCAAGACTGAGTAGGGACAATAAAACCTGGGACTGAGCTTCTCATTGGGTCGCTTGGCTAACCTCTTGAACTTAAATGGTTGCAACTTCAGGAAGACCCGTTCCTTTATTTGGAATTGAACATCTCTCCGTTCTTTGTCTGCCTGTGTGACATCTCGGGTTTTTATAACACTTTTTCATAAATCTTTTGCTTTGTGGAGCCCCAATACTTTTATAAAACTGTTCAAAACCAAATAGCAGAAGAATAACTTGAAAAGAATACCTTAAAAATCCCGAGTGTCTTTTTTTTTTTTTTCCCATTAAAAACAATGATTTTCAGAGGAATGAACAACACATTTCTACAAAAAATCCAGCAGAGTTTCCCCTCTATTTCGAACCTTGTGCATTTAACGCATACAATGCGACACCTGATAATCATCATGTACATATAAATATCCATGATAGAGACTTTGTCTCCTTCCAAATACCAACATACACATTTTCGTTTAATTTAAATAATGAAACATTGCCAAAAAGGTTAGGTAATTGACTTGTATACCCAGGATCACTCCAGTCATAGCCATGTGTGTCAAACGGTAATGAATACACATTCACATGTCCATTTCTAATAGTCATGAAACAATTTTTATTACATAAGAGTTGTAAGAACCTTCAGAAATCTTTACCTATACCTCACCTTTACTCAAAATAGCTTCCTTATAGCTTCCAAGTCAAAACTATGTGCCTTTCCCTTTGCTGTAGTCCTTCGAACCTAAGATATTGTAAACAACTACAATATCTCAGCAAGCCTTCGCTTATGTAGATAGTTTCATCATCAACACACAAGTTTATGCAGTTCTAACTTTAAAAGGAACAATTTATCATATTTTGTGAAATTTTGTGTCATTTGATACCAAATAAGTAGTATAATATATTCCGAAATTCATACCATGCCATTTCAAATAGTTTCCATGTCCAATCAGTTTGAATCGTCAATTTAACATCCATGCTTACTGTTTCCAAATAATGATAATAACCTTAGTAAAACATTTAGATGATATGGAAGATAGTCGCGACTCTTCGCATGCCTCAAAACCAATAGAGAAATGCATTTAAACCAGGAAATGCTTAAATGTAAATAAAGAGTATTTCAACCAGTGTATACGCACACCCATATATATATATATATATATATATATATATATATATACACACACACACACACACATACTCTAAATCTCATCAAGATTTTACGAGTATAAAACCACTCAAATCCGGCCACCTGCCGTTGGTCATGAGTACTCATTATTGACCTGAAATACCATGGTGCCCTGCACCTGCGCTATTGCACAATATACATATAAACCCGAAAATAATGGAACCTCTGTGCAACGGACAAGAACCAATCAAGTCCATGGCTATCACGCCAATACCAAACGGATAGACTCCTTTGCACCGTGTTCATGGAAAACACAGCACACAAGCCATGACCTATCCATGATGACATGAGCTTGCATTAGGCCCCTCTGGCCAAGCATGCACCATACATATATAATTTCAGAAGAAAGAGGATGATCAGTCCTCAATCTTCCTAGCACAGAGTCCACTAGCCCCAATATGTCCGTCATAATATAATAATACTAGGCAGCATCTCATGCCTATAAAACTGATAAAACCATATAATTTCATGCATTTTTATTTTTTTTTCAATCTGATAGTAAAGTAAACCTGACATTTTAAATAGATTGCATGAATATACCCTTTTGATAGCTGCATAAACTAAAAAGACCAAAATCTCAAGTTTCAAGTAAATTACAAGCATGTTGATGTCCAAACTACCTACCTCCCTATTTGTGCTCCACAAATTTGCTATATCCTTCCTTTAATCACTTATCGATCACCTAACCAAATCAAATTTTGAATTCATTGTCAATACAAATCCATATGTTCATAATTTCAAGTAAATTTATACATTTCCAAATCAAGATAGCTAGTGCATCCATCCATTCCCAATTTTTTTGTCATATCCTAGCTAATTCAAGGTCTTAAGATTCATCGGTGATGTCTGATCATCAATCAAATATCAAGGATTTACTGTGCAAATAGTACCCGATCGGACGGCCGAGATTGTCCAATCGATTTCCTACCTAGATCTGTCAATCTAGTGTGATTTAGACTACATCAAGTCTTTAGTTTTTCATCCCTACCCTTAGATTAGGGATTGGACGGTTGGATCATCCCTAATTATAGATCTAGATTAAATCTTCCATATCATCTAAATATTTTACTAAGGTTATTATCATTATTTGGAAACAGTAAGCATGGATGTTAAATTGACGATTCAAACTGATTGGACATGAAAACTATTTGAAATGGCATGGTATGAATCTCGGAATATATTATACTACTTATTTGGCATCAAATGACACAAAATTTCACAAAATATGATAAATTGTTCCTTTTAAAGTTAGAACTGCATAAACTTGTGTGTTGATGATGAAACTACCTACACAAGCGAAGGCTTGCTGAGATATTGTAGTTGTTTACAATATCTTAGGTAGAAGGACTACAGCAAAGGGAAAGGCACATAGTTTTGACTTGGAAGCTACAAGGAAGCTATTTTGAGTAAAGGTGAGATATAGGTAAAGATTTCTGAAGGTTCTTACAACTCTTATGTAATAAAAATTGTTTCATGACTATTAGAAATGGACATGTGAATGTGTATTCATTACCGTTTGACACAAATGGCTATGACTGGAGTGATCCTGGGTATACAAGTCAATTACCTAACCTTTTTGGCAATGTTTCATTATTTAAATTAAACGAAAATGTGTATGTTGGTATTTGGAAGGAGACAAAGTCTCTATCATGGATATTTATATGTACATGATGATTATTAGGTGTCACATTGTATGCGTTAAATGCACAAGGTTCGAAATACAGGGGAAACTCTGCTGGATTTTTTGTAGAAATGTGATGTTCATTCCTCTGAAAATCATTGTTTTTAATGGGAAAAAAAAAAAGACACTCGGGATTTTTAAGGTATTCTTTTCAAGTTATTCTTCTGCTATTTGGTTTTGAACAGTTTTATAAAAGTATTAGGGCCCCACAAAGCAAAAGATTTATGAAAAAGTGTTATAAAAACCCGGGATGTCACAGTTGGTATCAGAGCCCAGTCACTCTTCTCATAGCCAGTCAGACATGTCCTAAAGTCGTGATTTTTATTATTATTATTATTATTATTATTAAATAATTAGAAAGAAAAAAATTAATGTCCATTGGGTAAATCTTGGACAGATGGCCCCTAAAAGGAGAACAAGGTCCACTCCTACTACACCTGGTGCTATATCTTTTGAGTCTTCAGGACAAGGAAATCAAGTGGCAAAGATCGTGGCCCAGGTGATTCAGGCCTTGTTGCCACATTTACCACAAAGGCCGACACCGACACTACCAGCTGTGTCACAGATACCAGTATCAGTAGCATCACAGATACCGCCACCAGCAGTATCACAAGCGCCGCCACCAACAGCATCACAGGCACCGCAACCAACAGCTGTACAGAGCACTGTTAGCGTTGGTCAGAAAGAGAGTCCAAAAAGGGCAGACAAACTTTTAGAGTGGTTCCAACGTATGGTGCCAGCATTCACTGGTGAGGGTGAAGTTGAAGCTACAAAAAGATGGATTTTTCAGTTGAAAAGGCCTTTAAGGCTATGGAAGTACCTACTGACAAACAGGTACGGGTTGCTACGTATATACTGACAGAGGAAGCTGGGTTTTAGTGGCAGACTCATTTTTCTGGAGATGTGATTTCATGGGAGGATTTTAAAAAAGTATTCAATGATAAGTATTTTCCACTTCATGTACAAAAGGAAAAGGAGATAGAATTTATAGAATTGAAACAAAGGAATCTCACAGTTCAGCAATACGAACAGCAGTTCACACGATTGAGGAGATTTGTTTTGAATGCAGGCATAACTGACTCTCAGATCGCAGATAGATTTGTTTATGGCTTGAATCCGACATTGAGAAATTTGGTGTTATTGAAGCAGCCAACCACAGTGGCTAAGGCAGTTGAGGTTGCTGCTACTATGGAATAAGATCTTATACGTGGTAGAGCAGAGAAGGAGAGTGAACAATATGCTAGTGGTTCTGGATACACTGACAAGGGAAAGAGGCCTTTCTCCTTTTCCCAGACTCAGAGGTCTCATTCACAACAACAGCCCACAGGACATAGTAGAAGTCTAATTAAGAAGTTTTGTCGGAGGTGTAAGAAGACCCATTTTGGTGAGAATTGCTCAAGACCAGGACAAGGAACACCTCAACATCATCAACATCAATATCAAAGGCAGAGGTCACCTATACGACGCTACATATGCAATGAGCTTGGGCATATATCTAGAGACTGTCCCAAGAGGGTAGGAAACAGGCAGTTTGACAATGTGACTAAGCCAAATGATGCCCCTCGCAGCCAGGGACGGGTTTATGCTATTACAACAAAGCAAGCACAATCATCAGATGCAGTGATTGAAGGTACAATTCTTGTTGTAAATCAACATGCAAAGGTCTTATTTGATACAGGATCTACGCATTCTTTTATTTCTTGTGTGTTTGCTTCATGTATGGAATTGCCTGTACATACAATGGGGTTCCGGTTAGACGTGACAACTCCACTGGGAGAGTCGATACTAGCAGAACAGTTTATTCAAGAGGTGCCTATTGTTATCATGAGTGAAAGGATGGACGGAGACCTCATTCTCCTTGATATGGTGGATTTTGACATCATCTTAGGCATGGACTGGTTGACAAGATTTTGGGCAACGGTAGACTGCAAAAAGAATAGAATTACATTCTCCCCACCAGGTCGCCCAATAGTCTCATTTCAGGGGAGACAAGATATAACAGGAGCATGTTTTATTTCAGCTTTAAAGGCAAATCAACACATTTGGAAGGGGTGTCGAGCATTTCTAGCCAGTGTGATAGCGGTAGATGCTAAGAGACCTCAAATTGAGAAGATAGATGTGGTCAGTGAGTTCCAAGACGTCTTTCCGGAGGAGCTTTTAGGACTACCACCACGAAGAGAAATTGACTTCACCATCAAGTTACTGCCAGGCACGGCTCCTATCTCTAAGGCGCCATATAAGATGGCACCTGCTAAGCTGAAGGAGCTCAGAACACAACTCCAAGAATTGCTAGACAAAGGATTCATTAGACCTAGGGGATCACCTTAGGGAGCACCAGTCCTCTTTGTGAAGAAGAAGGATGGATCAATGTGTCTTTGCATTGATTATCGTATGTTGAATAGTGTGACTGTGAAGAACCGCTACCCATTACCCAGAATTGACGACCTTTTTGATCAGCTTCAGTCAGCACAGATCCTTTCGAAGATCGATTTGAGGTCATGGTATCATCAGTTGAGAATTAGAGACTTGGACATCTCTAAGACGGCATTCAGGACGCGTTATGGTCATTATGAGTTTTTAGTAATGCCATTTGGTCTAACGAACGCGCCTGCAGTTTTCATGGATCTCATGAACCAGGTCTTCCGAGCCTACTTGGATAAGTTTGTAATTGTGTTTGTAGACGACATTCTTGTATACTCTGCAAGCAAGGAGGAGCACAATGAGCACTTACGCATTGTTTTGGGCACATTACGAACTCATTAATTGTTTGCCAAGTTCAGCAAGTGTGAGTTCTGGTTGGAACAAGTGAATTTCCTTGGCCATGTTATCTCAAAGAATGGAGTGGCCCTTGACCCAACAAAGGTAGAGGCAGTGATGGGTTGGGATCAGCCCAAAACAGTGATTGAAATTCGTAGTTTCTTTGGTCTCGCGGGCAATTATCACAGATTTATTGAGGGGTTCTCAAGAATCACCATGCCTTTAACAGCATTAACCAGGAAAGACACGAGGTTTATATGGACCGATGCATGTGAGATGAGCTTTCAGGAGCTCAAGAGGAGACTTACCTCCGCACCAATATTGACCTTACCAACGGGCCTTGGTGGTTTCATTGTATATTGCGATGCTTCTGGTAAGGGACTTGGGGCAGTGCTAATGCAGCATGACCGGGTGATTGCCTATGCATCACGCCAGTTGAAGACACATGAGGTAAATTACCCTACACATGACTTGGAGTTAGCAACAGTGGTTTTTGCATTGAAGTTATGGCGGCACTACCTTTACGGAGAGAAATTTGAGGTTTTCTCAGATCATAAGAGTTAAATATTTCTTCACACAGAGTGACTTGAATCTGAGACAAAGGAGGTGGATGGAGTATCATAAGGATTATGACTTCATGATACGATATCATCCAGGGAAAGCAAATGTAGTGGCCGATGCCTTGAGTAGAAAGTCAAGGTCAATGGTAGCACATTTATCAGTTAAGTCGATGTTCATTGACAGAGTCATACAAGCACAGGCAGAGGATGTTGAAACCCAGGACTTGTGTGGCAAGGCAGGTTTTGCCAGAGGACAGGATACAGGTGTACGTTTTTAAGGCAGGTTGGTAGTTCCAGCAGTTGATGGCTTGAGGCGAGAGCTACTTCAGGAGGCACATCAATCACAATTCAATATTCACCCAGGGGGTACAAAGATGTACCAGGACTTGAGGCAAAATTTTTGGTGGAATGGGATGAAGAAGGACATTGGTGAGTGTGTAGCACGGTGTTTGACTTGTCAGCAAGTCAAGGCAGAACATCAGAGGCCAGTAGGTATGTTGCAAACCTTAGAGCTTCCTGAGTGGAAGTGGGACCACATTACCATGGATTTCATTGTGGGTTTGCCCAGGACAGCAAGTGGGCATGATATGATATGGGTAATAGTGGATAGATTAACTAAGTCGGCTCATTTCCTCCCCATTCGACAAACTCAATCTGTTGATAGCTTGGCAAAGTTGTATGTTAAGGAAATCGTGAGTTTGCATGGTACCCCTCTAACAATTATCTCTGACAGGGATAGCAGATTCACCTCAAAGTATTGGCGGAGTGTACAGGGAGCATTAGGATCGGCATTGAGATTTAGCACTGCCTTTCACCCACAAACAGATGGTCAATCAGAGAGGACCGTCCAGACTTTAGAAGACATGTTGAGGTCATGTACCATTGATTGGAAGGGCAATTGAGATGAGCACTTACCACTAGTGGAGTTTGCTTACAACAACAGCTTTCATGCGAGTATTGGTATGGCTCCTTATGAGGCACTGTATGGAAGACCATGCCGATCACCTATATGTTGGAGTGACATTGGCGAGAGGCAATTGTTGAAGTCTGAGATAGTTGAACAGTGTGCAGAGAAAGTTCGGTTAATCCAAAGGTGATTGTTGACCGCTCATAACCGTCAAAAGAGTTATGCCGACAAGGGCCGTAGACATGTAGAGTTTGCAGCGGGAGACCATGTTTTCTTGAAGATTTCTCCAATGAAGGGTGTGATGAGGTTTGGAGTCAAAGGAAAGTTGAGGCCTCGGTACATTGGACCCTTTGAGATCTTAAAAAGGGTTGGGCATGTAGCCTATCAGTTGGCTTTACCACCACGACTAGCAAGTGTTCATGATGTTTTTCATATATCAATGTTGAGAAAATATATGGCAGATCCTTCACACATATTACAACAAATTCCTACAGAGCTACGTCCAGATCTAACCTTTGAGGAAAGAGCTATACAGATTTTAGATCATAAGACACAGGAACTGAGAAGTAGAACTATTTCATTGGTCAAGGTTCTTTGGTAGCACCATTCAATGAAAGAGGCAACCTGGGAGATGGAAGAGCAGATGTGGCATACACATCCTGAACTTTTTAAGGAATGAGGTAAGAAAAATTTCGAAGACGAAATTTCTATAAGGGGAGGAGAATGTAAGAACTTTATAAAAAAAAAAAAAAAAACAACTTAAACTAGAGGGGGCCGTAATTGATACGGACACCCCCCACCCACTTTAAGAAAAAAGAAAAAAGAACAGACCTCACGGTCTGTTCTCCACGCGATTGAGAGAGGGAGAAGAAAAGGGGAAGAGAGAGTGGGGGAGAAGGAAAGAGGAGAAAGGAGGGGAGGAGACTACCCATCCTCCATCCTCCACCCTCCATTTCTCCCATCAACTAAGGGAGGAGGAGATCGACGGTGGAGAAAAGCTGACGGTTGCCGGAAAAGACAGAGTGAACGGCATCATTAATCGACGATCGGTGCCGTTCATTGTCTTCCCCTCGCTACCACGAGCAAAAGCCCTATAGTTGCCCGTTGATTTAGCAAGTTTTGGTGGGGGAAAAAGGGTGAAAACCGGCGACGGGAAAATTAACGGCAATCTTGTTCTTCGGTGACGATTGGAGGTTGAAGACACTCCTTAAGGGTAAGATCTAGGATACTCATCTCTTGAATCTTGGTAGTTTGCAAATTTTATGCATTTTTTTTTTTTTCAATCTGATAGTAAAGTAAACCTGACATTTTAAATAGATTGCATGAATATACCCTTTTGATAGCTGCATAAACTAAAAAGATCAAAATCTCAAGTTTCAAGTAAATTCCAAGCATGTTGATGTCCAAACTACCTACCTCCCTATTTGTGCTCCACAAATTTGCTATATCCTTCCTTTAATCACTTATCGATCACCTAACCAAATCAAATTTTGAATTCATTGTCAATACAAATCCATATGTTCATAATTTCAAGTAAATTTACACATTTCCAAATCAAGATAGCTAGTTCATCCATCCATTCCCAATTTTTTTGTCATATCCTAGCTAATTTAAGGTCTTAAGATTCATCGGTGATGTCTGATCATCAATCAAACATCAAGGATTTACTATGCAAACAGTACCCGATCGGACGGCCGAGATTGTCCAATCAATTTCCTGCCTAGATCTGTCAATCTAGTGTGATTTAGACTACATCAAGTCTTTAGTTTTTCATCCCTACCCCTAGATTAGGGATTGGATGGTTGGATCATCCCTAATTATAGATCTAAGTTAAAAATGCATAAAATTTGCAAACTACCAAGATTCAAGAGATGGGTATCCTAAATCTTACCCTTAAGGAGTGTCTTCAACCTCCAATCGTCACCGAAGAACGAGATTGCCGTTGATTTTCCCATCGTCGGCAAATCTTGCCATGGGTACTGTTTTCACCCTTTTTCCCCCACCAAAACTTGCTAAATCAACGAGCAACTATAGGGCTTTTGCTCGTGGTAGCGAGGGGAAGACAATGAACGGCACCGATCGTCGATCAATGACGCCGTTCACTTTGTCTTTTCCGACGACCGTCAGCTTTTCTCCACCGTCGATCTCCTCCTCCCTTAGTTGATGGGAGAAATGGAGGGTGGAGGATGGAGGATGGGTAGTCTCCTCCCCTCCTTTCTCCTCTTTCCTTCTCCCCCACTCTCTCTTCCTCTTTTCTTCTCCCTCTCTCAATTGCATGGAGAACAGACCACGAGATCTGTTCTTTTTTCTTTTTTCTTTAAGTGGGTGGGGGGTGTCCGTATCAATTACGGCCCCCTCTAGTTTAAGTCCTTTTTTTTTTTTTTTTAAAGTTCTTACAACTTGGGATTTCATTCTGTCTTGCGCCAATAGCAAGTTACCCTTGAGTTCTTGTAAGATGACATTCTTGTCTCAGATCTGTTGGTTTACTGCCTCCACTACAGACCCCTCATCTGAAAACCATAACAAAGTAGGAGGATCGCGTCCATATAGGGCCTTAAATGGGGACATCCCAGCAGCCCCTTGAAATGTGGTATTATACTAGAATTCCGCCCAAGGGATCCACCTGGGCCATAGCTTAGGATGGGTTGAAGTGAAGCAGCGTAAGTATGTTTCCAGGCACAGGTTGACTACTTCCGTTTGCCCATCCGTTTTGGGGTGGTAGGCAGTACTCATCTTCAGTTCCGTGCTGGCTAACTTGAATAGTTCTGTCCAAAATTGACTGATAAAGAGCCTATCCCTGTCTGATACTATGGAACGAGGGTCCCCATGCAGTCGGACCACTTCCTTAACAAAGAGAGTGGCAACCTCTTGGGCAGAAAACGGGTGGCCTAATGGAAGAAAATGGCTGTATTTCAAGAGTTTGTCTACTACCACCAGTATTGTATCCATCCCCTACAATCTAGGTAAGCCCCCAATGAAGTCCATGAAGAGGTCATCCCAAACTTGTTTTGGGATTGGTAAGGGTTGCAGAATACCTCCTGGTTTGAGTGCTTGATACTTATTTCTCTGGCATACGTCGCAAGAAGTTACAAAATTCTGGACATCCTTTCTCATTCCCTTCCAGAACACTATTGGAAAGTCTTTTGAATGTTCTGAAGGATCCTAAATGCCCCCCAGCCGGAGTTGAATGAAATTCTTTGAGTAAGATGGGAATTCTAGGGGAAGCCTTAGGAATGACCAATATGTCACAGAAGAGTAAGCAACCATGTCGTAAAGAAAAACCTTTATGATTGTTTGGATCGACCAGAAGGTCATGTAAAATAGTGCATAGACTTTCATCTTGGCGGGTTTCCTCTTCTAGTCCTTGAAATCCTTGGCACTAGACTGTGGAGAGAGCCAGTAGGTGGTAGTTGCGTTTGAGTCCTGCTGAACTCCCAGGTTGAGAGCTGGCGCAGCCATTAGTGTCGCCAACATCAGCTTTCCTAGAGAGAGCATCTGCTACACGATTCTGCCTCCCAGGTTTGTATTGGATGTCGAAGTCGAACCCAAGTAATTTGATGAGCCATTTCTGCTGCTCACTACTAAGTACTCGTTGATTCATAAGGAATTGAAGGATCCTTTGATCTGTATGGATAGTGAACCTCCTGCCTAGCAGATAATGGCACCATTTCTGGACAGCTAAGACTACTGCCATAAGCTCCCTCTCATACATGGACTCAGACTGGGCGCGAGGGGCGAGAGCTTGGCTGAAAAAGGCAATTGGCCGCCCTTCCTACATGAGAACTACTCCAACCCCCTTTCCTGAAGCGTCAGTTTCCAGAATGAAGGGTTTATTGAAATTGGGAATAGCCAAGACAGGAACCGAGGTCATGGCCTTCTTTAGTTCATCGAATGCTGTTTGCGCCTCAGGGGTCCAATGGAAACTATCTTTCTTAAGTAGATTTGTGAGAGGAGCAGCAATGATTCCATAGTTTCTCACAAATTTGTGGTAATAACCCATGAGCCCCAAGAATCCCTGTAATGCTTTAACCTCCTGAGGGATAGGCCAATTGAGCATGCATTCCACCTTAGAGCCTTCCGCAACTACTCCACTTGCAGATATTACATGGCCCAGATACTCTAATTGGGGTTGGGCAAAACAGCACTTCTTCTTGTTAACCACTAGTTTATGAGACCCCAACAGGTGCAGTACGGTGGCCAAATGTTCTAAATGTAGTTCAATGTCAGCACTATAAACAAGTATGTCATCAAAAAAGACTAGAACAAACTTACGAAGATACTGGCGGAAGATGTCGTTCATAAGGGCTTGGAAGGTGGAGGGGGCATTCGTCAAGCCGAAGGGCATGACCAGGAATTCGTAGTAACCTTCATGCGTCCTAAACGCAATTTTGGCAACTTCTTCCTCCTTGATGCGGATTTGGTAGTAGCCGGACTAAAGATCCAATTTGGAGAAGATAGTGGCTTTTCCCAACTCATCCAATAGTTCATCAATAATAGGAATATAATGGATTTCCCAACTCATCCAATAGTTCATCAATAGTAGGAATAGGAAACTTATCTGGGATGATGATCTTGTTGAGGGCGCGGTAATCGACACAGAAACGCCATCCTCTGTCTTTCTTCTTTACCAACAATATAGGGCTGGAGTAGGTGCTTGTGCTGGCTCGAATAACGCCAGCCTCCCACAATTCCTTGATGATCTGCTCGATTTCGTTCTTCTGACAGTGCGGATACCTATGTGGCCATATATTTGGGGGTGGGGCATTGTCCTGGACCCGGATGGCGCGGTCCTGCAGACGACTAACTGGTAACTATAGTGGCTGGTCAAATATATGGGCATACTGGTCCAAGAGAGCCCTTAGCCGAGGATGGTCCGAAAGTAGGTGCGGCTCTCTCTCAACTTGCAGGCCTTGGTACTCAACCACATAGCTTGCACTGGAGCTAGGTATGGCTCGTTGTAAGGTTTTGAAAGACAAGGCTGACTGTGACAAGGATGGATCGCCCATTAGGGTTATCTTCTGGCCTTGCACGATGAACTACATGGTGAGCTTACTGTAGTTCGCGTAAACTTCCCCGAGTGTTCGCAACCAAACCATCCCGAGGACCAAGTCCGTTCCACTCAGGTCGAAGGGGTGGAAGTGATGTTGAATCACTAGCCCAAGGAGATGCAGGATGAGATCTTGGCATACCCCATCTCCCCGGACGCAGTACCCGTCTCCCACCTACACCCCAAACGGCTTGGTGATAGTTACCGGAATCTATAACTCGTCAACCAGCTTCCGAGAGATGAAGTTATGGGATGCTCCAGTGTCCACTAGGACCACAACCTCCGGATGTCCCAGAAACCCTCTCATCTTCATGACATCTGCTACGGACATCCCGACGATGGCCTGCATCGATAACTCTAGTCGGGTCATCTCCTCCTCGTGCAGATCAGTTTCCTCAGTGATCGAATTGTCAGGAACCTCTCCCTCTTCTTCCTCCTCCCCCAAAATCAGCACCTGGAGCTGACGATTCTTGCAGCGGTGCCCAAGCGAGTATTTCTCGTCACACCGAAAACAGAGTCCCATGGCTCTCTTTTGCTGGAGCTCCTTCTCAGATAATCGCAGGAAAGGGTCGCGCCAGCCCAGGGCAGACTCTGCATTGCGGGGGAATCGTTCTCCCCAAAACCCTACCTCCTTCGTCTTCGGCAGTCTGGTTAGGGTTTGCAGGTGGAAATTACGGCTTTGCCCCTGTGGGCCAGATTCGAACATGGAACTCTTTAGAGAAGGTCCATGGGGTGCAGCTAACTTAGGCCTTCTATGTCCTTGGGTTCTCACTCGCTCGAGGGCCTCATTTTTTTCTTCGATCTTCTAGGCCAGGTCCATAAGCCCAGTTAAGGAAGCGGGCTTAAACTTTTTTTAATTCAGCCTTCAAATCCTCCCTTAGCCCATTAAGGAAGGCACCCCTTAGCAAATCGTCGGGCAGATCCACCAGGGGGCCCGACATCAGCTCAAAATCTCCCCTGAAGTTGGCGACAGAGGAACTTTGCCGCAGCGACAGCAAGGCCTCGTAGTCGTCGCCAGACTACGATGGCCGAAACCTCTGGAGGAGGGAGGTCCTAAAGGTGGTCCAAGATTGGAACGGCGACCTCGCGTCCGACCAGAGGAACCAGTGGAGGGCTTCTCCCTCCAAGCAGACAAACGCAGCATCGGTCACCTTCTCCTCCTCTGTAAGACAATTCAGCCGGAAGTAGCGCTCCGCCCGGCACAACCACCTGAGCGGATCCCGCCTGTCGAATACCAGAAGATCCAACCTCTGGGGTTCCACTCTAGGGTTTTCCGACATCGCCAGCGAGCCATGTTTGTCCCCACCCGACAATTCTCCTACCTCCGATGCCCAGGTTCTTCCTCAATCTCCCACCTGATGTGGTAACGTATCAGCACTTTCCTGCCTCTACCTCATCCAAGTCCGAATTTCTAGTAAGAACTCCTCGATAGCCGTTACATTGGTTTGCAATCTTCCAACATCCTCTTTCATGCTCCCCACTTCTGCTCTCATGGTTTCCACCTCTTCTCTATGTTCTCTGCTCTTTTCGATCTAGTTCTTACCATGCCCCAAGAATCGTATCAAGCTCTGATACCATTGATAGCTCTACTGATTCAATGGTCTAAGGATGGCCCATTAAAAGGAAAAGGAAGCTAAATTTATTGAATAGTCGTGTGGATTACAAAGGAAATCAATGACCAATGTCTAAGAAAAACTTCAAGGGAAACTCCAAAAGGTCTGGAATGGTAGTTCCTTCCCAGTTCCCTCTCTCTACTCCACTTTTTTTCCTTTTTTTTTTTCTTCTCCCACTCAACTCTTGCCAATCCTCTCTTTTTATCCTCCCTCTCCCAACCTCCTCAACTCTTGCAACTGCCTTCTCCTTCTAGAGTAAGTCTGGTATATTGGTGATGTAACAAAGGTGCTCAAAGATTTATTGTTTACAGCAGAAAGCTAGTTGGATTTTTCTTCTCTATGAAGATTTTAGCTAATAATTCAGGTCAATCGACATCTAGTCGCCATTATATTAGTTGGGGAACTTCAACTACCATTTTCTTACCCGCAGCCATTTCTATGGATATATTAAAATTCTCTTTTGAGATTTAAGATAATTAAGAACACATCTTTGTGTTGATTTTTCTGCTATTTTATCAATCACTCCTCTTAAGGTCATTTTCTTTCATTGTGCTCAACTTTAGCCTTTTGGAATTATCCTGAAGATCTCTTATTTCTATCAATTCTTTAATGCAGTTATTCAATTTCTTGATGCAAATCTATTGGCTTGGACCCTTGATTTCTTCTCCTTTTCAGTATTGTTTTACATTGATTCTAGCATTCAATGGAAAAATCACTTATTCTGATTTTCCATCCTTAAAGAATGAGAACCTTCAGCCTTTTCAATCATCATCATCATCAAGACCTTATCCCAATTCATGGTAGGCCACATGAATCTTATTCCTCCATTCCTCTCTATTAAGTACCATGGCTTCATTTAGTCCCAAAGTTTTAAATCTTTCCTCACCACTTCTACCCACGTTCTTTTGGGCCTTCCCCTTGCCCTTTTAAAACCTTCTACTTGCATTGCCTCACTCCTTCTAACCGGTGCCGTTTTCGATCTCCTTTGGACATGTCCAAACCATCTAAGTCTAATATCCCTCATCTTGTTAGCTATTGGTGCTACCCGTAGATTTCCTGCAATATTTTCATTCCTAACTTTATCCTTTCTTGTCTTACCACTCATCCATCTCAACATCCTCATTTCTGCAACACTCATCCTATGAGCATGATGTTCCTTAACTGCCCAACATTCTGATCCATAGAGCATGGTCGGCCTTATGGCTATCCTATAGAATTTTCCTTTTAGTTTGAGGGGCACCCATCGATCACACAAAACTCCAAATGCACATCTCCATTTGTTCCAACCTGCTTAGATTCTCTGGGTAACCTCCCTCTCAATCTCTCCACTCTCATGAATCATTGATCCTAGGTACCGAAAGTGGTCTTTTACAGGGACTTCTTGGTTATCAATTTTGACTAGTGTTCCACTCCTACTCTCCTTGCTAAAATTGCATTCCATATATTCTGTCTTAGTTCTGCTGATTTTAAATCCTTTAGATTCTAATGCTTCTCTCCCTAACCCTAGCTTTGTGTTTACTCCCTCCCTTATCTCATCTATTAAGACTATATCATCTGCAAATAGCATGCACTAGGGAATCTCTTCATACAAATGTTTTATTAACTCATCCATAACCAACATGAAAAGGTATGGACTCAATGCTAATCCTTGGTGCAATCCCACAATGACAAGAAAATCACCGGTCTCACCACTAGCGGTCTTAACATTTATTACCACTCCCTCATACATATCTTTAATTATGTCTATATACCCCCACAAAACCCCTTTATCACCCAACACCCTCCGTATTAACTCTCTAAGGACTCTATCATAAGTTTTCTCTAAGTCGATAGTAAGAAAATAGCTTCCATGGTAGACCTCCCAGGCATAAAACCAAAATGATTCTCTGATACACTTGTCTCATGCCGTAGCCTCTTCTCAATCACTGTTTCAAAAAATTTCATAGTGTGGCTCATAAGTTTGATCCCTCGATAATTAGTGCAGCCCTGTTTGTCTCCTTTATTCTTATAAATTGGTACAATAGAGCTTTTCCTCCACTCATCAGGCATTTTCTTTGATTTTATAATCTTGTTAAATAACTTGGTCAACCAAACTACCCCAATATCTCCCATATGCTTTCAAACCTCTATTGGTATACCATTGGGCCCCGTGGCCTTTCCTTATTTCATCTTTTTCAAGGCCTCTTTCACTTCAGGTATTCTAATCCTACATTCATATCTATAATATCCAATGTTATTTTAATTTATAGTATTTTCAATCCCTAAATTCTCAAAGCTATTGTCATTTAACAATTTTTTAAAGTACGTCTCCCACCATTGTTTAATCTCATTATCTTTAACTAATACCCTTTGATCATTACTTCTAATGCACCTAACATGATCTAAGTCCTTACCCTTCTATTCTCTTACTCTTGCAATTTTAAACACATCTTTCTCACCTTCCCTTGTTCCTAGTCTATTATAGCTCATCATATGCCTTAAGTTTAGCCTCACTTACTATTCTCTTAGCAATCTTTTTAGCATTCTTATATTGTTCATAGTTTTCATTATTTCTAGTCTTCTGCCACGCTTTAAAACACATACGTTTTTCTTTAATAACTTTCTGCACTGTTTTACTCCACCACCATGTTTCCTTTACCAATAGCTTTTTACCTTTAGATACTCCTAAGACATCTTTTGCCACTTTCTTAATGGACTTGGCCATATTAGTCCACATGGTATTTACTTCTGTTTCACAGAACTTATTTTTGAATGAGGTTATTTTCTCTCCTTTTAAGTTCCACCACTTAGTTTTTGGATGCGTATTAAGTTCATTTCGTTTCCTCCATCTTTTGATATGGATATCTATAACCATTAACCTATGTTGTGAGGTTAAACTCTCATTGGGTATCACCTTACAATCCTTACACATTGATCGTTCAGCATTCCTAAATAGAAAGAAGTCTATTTGGCTTTTATGAAGTCCACTTTTAAATGTTATTAAGTGTTCATCCCTCTTCTTAAAGAGTGTATTTGCAATGGCTAAGTTATATGACAAAGCAAAATCGAGGATAGTTTCCCCCACGTCACTTCGTTCAACTATCCCATACCCTTCATGTATTCTATCATATCTTTCCTTTTCTTTTCTTACATGGCCATTTAAATCTGCTCCTATAAATATCCCCTCAATGTTGGGAATTTTTTGCATGACTCTCTCCATACCTTCCCAGAACTGTCTCTTGATTATATCTTCTAACCCTACTTGTGGCGTGTATGCACTTATAACATTTATGATCTGCTCTCCTTGAACAAGCTTTATTATTATTATTCTATCACTAATTCTTTTAACCTCCATAACTTTATCCTTTAATTCTTTATCCACTATTATTCCTACGCCATTTCTGTTATTACCCTTCAGCCTTTTCAATGCGACCTAAATACAAAACTGTCCAGTGTCCACTACCATTATCAATTATTTCCTTTAACAACAAAGACCTTCTTGAGAAAAAAAACCTTATTTAACTTGCCACATACACCTAGTTCTTTTGTCCTTCTACAAATCCATGTTCGCCTTCTCAGTAATCAGAACTTCATATGTTTACTTAACATTTCAATTTGCATGAGGAGTTCGTAATATAAAATCATGAAACACTTGCAGGAGTCGCTTTGACACTTGTAAGCTAACAAGAAAAAAAATGATCTTACTATTTCTAACTGAGAAAACAAGAGCTCACCTCATGATTTTCCTCTTGAATTCTGTTGTCTTCCAATTTGGTTTAAGTTCCCAGTTTGCATCTAATGTTTTGATTACTGAAGCTTGCAGAACTTAAATTCCAATACATCATTCATTGATCCATCAATGCAAGTAACTTAAACTCCAACACACTGAAGTCATTAACAATAGATTGTCAATCAAGCCCAAAGGAAGAGTGGACCTTACAATCCTTACACATTGATCACTGAACTTTCAGATGACTTGTTGAGGCTTATCATTAATAGAAACTCGACTAGAAAAGTAGGGCACAATTCAGTATCAGTGTTACACATCTCAATGAGAATAGTGGAACGAGGATTTTCTGCTAGACATCAAAGACACAAGAAGAGGAATGCAAAAGCTTGCTCAAAGGCTTACAGACTCCCTACAATGTAGCCCTCATATGGTGGTAAATCAACATGATCAGAAGGACCCAGCTAAGAGGGTGGATTGGATATTGTCTATCATCACAAAGAAGAACTCAAGATTTGTCAGCATTGCAGTCACATTCCATGAAGCTGAGAAAGGAGGACGCAACTCTCGTGAAGATGTCAGTTTGTAATTGAGACAGGCTTTAGTCAAGGGTGTCATGTTTGTTCTGAAAAAAGGAACTATACTAACCTCTTCAGCAGTCTTTACCTTCCTTTAATTTTACATGTCTTCCATATCATTCTGCTCTTTATCAAAATTATTTGTTATCAAGATAGAACAGTTCAAGATCTATCCATGAATTAGCTTAGACTACCAAAATGTTACTACATTACAGTCACCAAACAATTTGACAAGTTGGCTTCCATGACTCCACTGAATGAATTAGAATCAAGAAAAGATGTACTTTGATAAAGCCCATTTGCTAACATTGTGTTAAGTTTTAACGTGTATTATCACAATGGATATGATTCCAATGTTTGGTACGAACAAAAGCATGACATATGAGGTATGAAAATTGAATTACAATAGCTACAGAGAAATAGAACAAACCCAGCCAAAATGCTCAGGAACCCATGTAATGAAGATGGCAACAAAGCTTGAACAGGCACATCCCTGGCATAAAAATATAGGAAATTACTCTGGAAAGTGTAAGAACAACATGACTCGAAAAGTGACCTGACAGCTAAACTTCAAATATCTGAATAAGGAATGGGATGAGAAACAATTATGAAGACAAGAATAAGGACAACACTAATTGCGTAGAATATCCTAGCTCTGAATATCATAAAGAGATCTCTAGACCTTAACTCGGAATCCAGTTAGGCGAGTAATTTGTAAGTTCAAGTCACTGACATAAGTGACAAGTCATTCACATGTGGAAAAGATCAAACATTTAAATGCCTGACAAAGCATTCAGGTTGCCACTAAATAGCAACAAATGGCAGTGAGACAGCTTATACATGCAATGTTTTCTAATCATAATCAGTAAATGTTCAGTGATAAATTCAGTAGGTCCAAGTTGCAGCTTCTTTGAAAGAAAGGGAACTCATTAGAATCTGAAACTGGGAACTATTGCTCCCATACATATTTAGGTTCAATTTTTTATTGTATTTCCTGTTTTGTTTCAATAATAACTGCATGATGTTTATATATTTACTTCAAATATAATATTAATAAAAAAGTGCAGCCCTGGTGGATGAAGCTCCCGCCTATGCGGGGTCCGGGGAAGGGGCGGACCACGTAGACATGTATTGTGGACATTGCTATAACTGCCGTGGAATGAGATACCTATAACTGAAACAGAATCCAAGAATTTGGAAAATTAGAGAGTTGGATGTCTATATATGTATCATAAGATGCCCCATGATGATTTAAGCATCGAACTTGTTTGACTTTAATGCAGAGAAATGTATAGAAGTAAAATGTATCATTCTTAGAGGAAGATGTTAAATTTCCCATTTTCAGGGATACGCACATGCATGTCTTCAAACAGAGACAGATGCTTGTGTGTACAAGTCCCTGTATTAGTAGGTGCAGATGGTGCACCCGGATAGCATGTGCAACCTTGTTTGATGCATGGTCATAGTCTTCTGCGCATCTAAGCCATTCATTTTGTAATGGTTTAGATGGGCCATGTACCAAATCTCATGCCTATTAGATGATTGTAGCCTATATTTCAAGTTAAAAATCATAACCAATGATTTTCTATTTTCAAAACACCAAAAAAGTTGTTAGAATATCCAAAAGTCACAATTTTTGGCATACTACCTGCTTTTAGCACACAGAACACTATGAACATCATTTTTTTCAGGGTTTACTCGCAAGAAGAGTATGAAAACCACTGCATCAGCTAGTAACTCAGCCGAGTTGATGTGGTTTTACACTTTCTGCATTTTGCATCTTGGACTCGCTGCAATATGAAAAAATACTCTATCGGCAGACATTTCCCTCCACTGATACTAGATTATATTTTTTGCATTTACTCATTATCCAAGTTCACAACTGCATTAAGCCCGAGTCGACTCTTTTTTTTTTCAAAGTTTGTCCGTTTGCATTTTGAATTTTGACATCTTGCTCATGAGCACCTCAAACCTGTAACTTAGAACAGCAGAGGCCCTTCTTGTGCCACTGCAGTAGAAGGCCATTGCTATCATGAACAGCTTATACCTCAGAAAATAATGCCCTAGGTTTGCATCCATATTCACCTACAATCATTACCAGGACTCACCACACACACACACACAGAATGTATATAATATATACATAACCACTAGTATAGGAATGTGGGTTGGGGACACTTCAGATTGGTTCTAGGTCAAATTTATCTTTACGTCTCTTTTACTGGAGATTATTTCATGCCATTTTCAATCAAGTTATGTGGAGTTCATTCAAACTCAATCATTCGAGTTGGACAATAATTAAGAAAACTTAGAAAGCATACACAAGTTCAAGAAGAAAATCTTTAGGTTTAACAAATACGGTAAAGGCATTGAATGTGACCTCCAAGTAGAAAGAATTCAGTGTGGTTTTCGATATCTGCAGTGTAGTAAAAGAATGGATAGCCAATCGTCTTGATTAAAGATCAAAATGTTTAGATGATTCTTCATCTGAAGTCACATGCGAGATGTGCGTCAAGAAATATGAGGATATTTTAGGTCAAAGCTTAACTGATAAGGACATTAAGTATGTGAGATTAATTGACACCTAGAAAAATGAATTCTCCAAAACTGGCAGTTCAAGTATTTCATCGAAGTTTAAAAATCATTATATGCAATTAGTTTGTCAAGTACAAAAAAATTGCTTGCTTTTTCCTCCTTTCCATGTCACCAAATTAATTTCAATGATAGCCCTTCAGTTAATAGGAATCAAGAAAGGAAAAAAGACCTCTCGAAAGGGATTTTCCATCCAATTGGTTCAGAGGATTCAGATGATGGAGAAGTCAAGCTTTCTTCTCAGGCCTTAGTATTTTTTTATCAAGAGTTGGATCACAGTATGAGTAAGAAAGAATTCAAGGAAACAACTCGAATGCAGTTTGAGGGCTCTACATAGGAGGAGACGTTCCCTATTTGAACATAAGGAGAATAATGAATGAATAACCTAACAGCAGCAACAGATGCACAAAGAACTACACTTCGAGAGGCAAGCTTCTTTCTCTTGTTATCTGTCTCCTCTCAATTAAATTCTTGTTATAGCTTAAAAAAGAGGCACGGCCATGGTAATTTTAGTAGTACAAATAATGAATATGAACATGAAGGCCAAGTAAAAGAGACAATCTTGTTAGTCAGAAAGGTGATATGAGAATTACAAAGACACCTCTTGATTGGGTAGAATGTTCTGTAGAGATTCTATTGGGAGCAAGCATTTGTGTCAGTATGTGCTTCTCTATAGACAGGCATTTGTGTCATACACATTTATCTTCTATTTTCTTTCCTTTCCATTTCACAAATGCTCTCCCTCCATATTTTTTCCTATTTCATCTTAATTTTGTAAGAGGATCACATGTAAACATTGTTATGGCTTGTACAATCCCATAACTGTATCAAGGAATAGATGAGGAACATGAATACTCCTTAGCCCTTAATGCGTGTCCTGCTAATTTTGCATATACATAAGAGGCTATACATCATTTAATGGGACAGAGAAATTATTCTTTCAGATTAGTTTCATTCTCAACCAATTTATCTTGATTTAGATATGATATATTTTGCAATCACTGGAGCAAACGTATGCCACATATTAAATTTGTGCAAGGATTTCATTAGAAGTTTTCTGTAAGTTACAATTTCTTGACCCATTTTTGCAAACACAGGTAAGTCATGAGACATGTATTTTAGAGATTGCTGTGCCTTCATATGGTCCAAAGCCTAGAGAAAACAAGACATGCACAGAAGAAACTTTGAACGGAATGCATATTCTGAATAGCTTTTTAGCTACTTCCTTGCATATCCACCCAATGCTTAACAGAATAAAGAAAAGTTGGGAGGAAAAAGATATAGAGTCCAATCATGAAATCCAACAAGCACTAAGGTAGAAGCATTAAGAAATGCTAATATAAACAAGCATACAGACCTTCCATATGGATTGAGCTCTCTCTCTGATACCCTTGGGCCTTTCCTTCACTAGTTCTACACAGATTTTGTACAGGAGCTGTATCGCTTGCGTCTACATCAGAACTATCCTTAGGTTCCTTGCATGCACCAGTTGAAGAATCAAATTGCTTGGTGAATGCATCGTCACATGAGAAATTTCCAGGTTGTCCCAAATGACTAGAACACTTTGTTAATGAAAGCTTGCAAAAGAGGTAAGAGTTTGTCCTAAGAGTAAGCAAAGGCTTCCTGTCCAACAAAGCTTAACAGTATAAGCTCCTTTAAGAGACAGCGGCAAAGAGAATTCAAGGAATAACATTCATTCTTTAAATGCAAAAGGAGCTTCTTCCGGTGTGCAAAACCAAAGATATCAACTTGGCAGCCATAAGTTCACAAAATATGCGTAGCCCACAAAGCATTTACTTGGAATAAAGAATGAATAAATGCCTCAACTTCAGTCCTCGAAAGGAAGTTTCAAAATGTTACAGGCAAGATGAGTACACATTCTGTCATTGCAGTGTCGTTTCAACTTGGCAAGACACTGATATAAAATTGAATAGAATGTACTACAAGAACAAACGAAGTTAAAATGCAACCTTCCATTTTGCCTCTACACTTAGATGCTGTAGTTGTCCAAGCAAGCCCATTGACGAATCTCTAATGGAACTAGTGACAATGACAGATGATCCAAATACCCTTCGTGTCTATAAGAGAATGAGGAGTCAAAAATGTAATCAAGTACATAAACAACTGCAGACTCCCATCCCAAAACTCATCGGAGCAAAAGACAGGTAAAGCAACCAAAATTTTTAGGGAATATAGAACCATGTATACATGGAAAAACCTCCATCTTCAGTATTCCAGCATTTCGCAGTTCCATCTCCACTTTGGCTAAGCAAATTAAAGCAAAGACAACCTAAAAATGAAAAATCCAAAGTTTCAAAATGCCTTTTCCAACCACAACCATTTGGAGAATATGAACTTTTAACCCAAAATAATAAAATCATGCAATAGAACAGACTAATATCCCAATAACCCCAAGCATCAAAAGCTAGAAACAAGATAACAACTTTTGTCTCTAACTGAAGGAGTCATTGCAACCACAATAATCCCCACTGCAGCGCCAAGCGCACTGCATTCCATTAGAAAAATCCATAAACTCCGAATATACGCACCAAATAGTGAAACCAGAGACGCATACCAAGTTGATGATAATGTCCTATGCTGGGACAATGTCCCATACTTGTGACTCTTATATCTGCACCAATGCATAATAAACACTCAGAATTGAAGCCTTAAAAGATGCAAATTAAGTTCATCTATAAATCTTCATAAAATTTTGCCTTTATCAATTATTTGGCATGGGAATAACAAACCAGGATAAACTCATCATGGATACTGATCTAATTCCCTGCCGGAGTTTTTTTTCTTTTTTGTAGGGGCTAAAACAATGAGCGCATTTGGATTGAAATCACTTCTCCTATGCCCTATGCCCAGGTAAGAACTGAAGTCATCTAACTTAAAATGCATATGTTTGTGGCAACCAAAAGATGAAACTATAACTTAAGATCATTTAATGATGAATTTCATCTGGGCTGTATCAAGATGACTTAAATTCTTAACCGAAGAAAAGAAACCAATTGCAGAACATCCAGCTATTATTACTGATCAATCACAACTGCTAGGACACAACAAGCAACAACTACTACAACCTAGATGGAATTTGATGGCAAGACACAAGCCCAATTGCAATATACCGTTAGCAAAGCAAGGCATGAGAAAGCAGATGGTCTAGTCTTCTAGTCATTTATTCAAATATTTGGTCTCCAACTCGAAACGCCTTCCATCTGACTTACGAACAAGAAATTGTATCAAAATTTTGCACCCAAGAGGGGTTCAATAAAAATCAATGGAAAATAAATGTGTGTGTGTGTGTGTGTGTGTGTGAGAGAGAGAGAGAGAGAGAGAGAGAGAGAGGAGCTAACCAATTTAATCGTGAAAGGGTACAAGCTAGTTCTTTCTGGTGACTTCTTGCTGCATTAGAATCGGGCGGCGTCCAGCCTTTAGAACTCAGCGCGGGAGCCAACCAAGTTTCATGTGCAGTAAGTAAATGAACTTCCCTTAGACTCTGTATGTGCATGTAAGCAAGAAGTGCATGAAGGGCCAGATTTTTGTTAGTCTGATCTTCTTCAAAGCCTTTGGGGCCTGTTTGGTTGGCCGGGAAAGGTGATGGAAATTAATTTCCATGAAAAACACTATTCAACCACTAAGATTATAATATTAGGGTAATTAGGAGAGAGAGAGAGAGAGAGCCTTGGGGCAACAGTTGAGGTCACGGGTTCAAGACATGAAATTAGGCTCTTGCAAAATGTAAGGTAAGGCTGCCTACTATAAGCCCTTGTGGTCTACCCCTTCCCTAGATTTTATAAAGAGAGAAAGAGGAGAATTTCTTTTGTACTTGTGCTTATAACAACATATGTGAAAATGTGGTATTTTGGCCCACATTTATTATTTTTCATTGGTTTAATACATTCATTTGATTTGGCCTCAATCAAATGTTTTTGCTACCAAAACTCACACATCTCATAAAAATATTTAAGGCCTTCACTTTTTTGGTCTCTTATGGTCATATAATGAACCGTGTAAAATGAAAAACCCCTCTTACCATCCATTTTAGATCATAAAACGCTCAGAAATGAAGACCTTAGAAACTATTTTTTCTTCATTACATGTCAATACATATGTATGTACGGAGTAAATGAGAGAGAGAGAGAGAGAGAGAGAGAGAGAGAGAGAGAGAGAGAGAGAGAGAGAGCAACCATCTAGTATATAGGTAATTGTAGGGAGGCAAGAGATGTCATTAGTCAATTTCTTATAACCCTTTTTTACTTTTTTTAAATTTACAATATTGACCACTATATTTTTTAAGATATTATTAACATTGTTTTGCTTTTTCTAATATAATGTCTTTTTGCTACCGTAGTCTTCTTTTAGTATATTATAATATAAGATTATGTGTCTTTTCATGGAGAGTTTCACATATCACTTATTCCTTCTTTTTTTCCTTACCTTTCTCTCTTTCATTTTTCTTTTCTTCTTCTTTTTAACGTTTTTACTAATAAGCCTCGTCACAATAGAGATCTTTACATTGTTTACTACATGTGGGCCATAAATTAACTTTCTTTAATTTTATTTATTCACTTTTTATTATCTCATGATAATTTTTCTTATAACAATTTTATAGTTTCTTTCTCTCTCTAAGAGATTTCTATTAGTAAATACTTTCTCTATTTTGTTAGCTGGCTATTAGGTCAAGGTCACCTTCTCTTTCAATAATTTAATGAGCCTTATTATGGAAGAGCGACGTGTGTCAGTTCCTCCTTCATTTCGCTCTTTTTTATTTAACTTTTTTTAAATATTTTGATAAATGGGGTCCAAAAAATCCAATAAGCCTTAGTCTTATTTATTTAACTTTTTTACTTTATGTATAATATTTTGATATATATCTTTCAAAAAGTATTTTTCAACTTTATTATGAGTAAAGAAGTACAAATGAGGTCCAATAAGAACTTGGTGTCTTTTTTTCTTGAAACACTTAAAGAAATGGATAGGCTCCAATAAACACTTAGAAATTAGGATTTGCTAATTTTTATCCAATAAAATGATTTGATCATGAGAAATTAGAACTTAGGCATGCAAAACTAAAAAAAATTGTTCTTATTTCTTTCTACTCATAAGAATTTAGTATTCTCTATATCTTTTTTCTTAATCTGTATTACATTTGACCTAAATTAACGTTTATTTCACCTAAATTAAAAATTACAAGACATTAAATATCTACTTCACCTAAATTTTAAAATGAGATGGTATCATAAACTACACTGAAATATGGTCATGTGTTGGACCTAGGATATTACTAAGCAGGTAAGTAGTTTCTATTATAAAAAAATTTAGGCTCAAATTTAACTTATAATTTTAGATACTATAAAGAAATTCAAACACAATAAAAAGGAAACCTAATTGGATTGATTGTCGATTGTGGACAAAATCTAGCTTCTTAATCTTACTATTGATTGCTTAGGGTCCTTAAAATATTTACTATGAGGCAATTTTTAGGTAATCTATTTACACTTTAGAACAACAATTATTATGACCATTTATTGGAAATAGTTTTTGGGGCATTGCATTTTAAGGCATGGTTCAGAATAAGTGCTTTCTTTCACAACACAAATATATTTTAGATTATAAGTTAGAATAATTTTAGTTGGTCCCTTTCTCTTTATATGATATAAAGGTACATATTCTCCTTCAAGTTCTTTTTGGAATATAATATTGATTACACATGGATGGAGCTAACCATGTTGACTCATATTCTAATAACACTTACTGTAAACCTAGTATTCATCTTGGTTGACTTAATTCTATTACAATTGAAATGCTAAACTTAAGATTGCTATCCACCAAATTAATTAATTGTCTGAAGAACTTTTAAACTTTGCTTATATTTTATCTTATCTTTGAGGTGATTATGATAGCAAGTGAAAGCTATGTTAAAAATATCACAAATATAGAATCTACAAAGGATAACTATCTTGACCATGACCTTTCTTACTCTACAAGAGTGGAACCAAATTAATATTAATGCAAAAGTTAAAAGAACCAATAAGGTTAAATACAAACTCTAGAAAATTGATGTGTTGTTAAACTATGATGGTTCTTTAAAATACATGTAGAAAAGCTCTCACACATACCACATATGCAAACACATAAAAAAAAAAAAAAAGGGCGGCCCTGGTGCACGAAGCTCCCTCCTATGCGGGGTCCGGGGAAGGGGCAGACCACAAGGGCCTATTGTAGGCAGCCTTACCTTGCATTTTGCAAGAGACTGATTCCACGCCTTGAACCCGTGACCTCAAGGTCACATGACGACAACTTTTACCGTCGTGCCAAGGCTCCCCTTCTTACATATGCAAACACATACACATTACAAATTCATGTGTTGTTAGATCTTAAGATATTACGAGCAGACTTCATTTCTTAATGCTGAAGTTGCTAACCATTCACCTTCAAGTGCCTCTCTTATTGGCATGCATTTGACGAGTATCTTCGAGCAAATGGGTTATATGTGCTATGAATTGTGTACAATAATGATATTGTGTAGATTACTCAAGATCAAACTATACTAATGAATAAATGCCAATATAATTTTTTAATCCTAATTTTCAAAATATGGAATACAATTGAATCTTGTATTTTTAATTTTTTATTTATTATCAAAGACATAGTTCCAGCCTGAGCAATGCACGGGCAACTTGTTAGTATAGTATAGAAGATAGATGCTTTGGCCAAACCTTAGCAAATCCAATTTTTTAATCCCCTTTAAAATTAAGGGAGAAAATTTGCTTATTAAATAGTATAGATAATAATAATAATAACCTTGTAAGCATAGTGGCATAAGAAGGTTCTCGCTCAGGCATCCAGGGTTCGAGATTGTGCACAAGTGTGTGTGCCTACCATTCTTAACAACAACAACAACAATACAGTCACGTCACATAGAAACTAGATAGAACCAAAAGTACTAAGATGGAAAAATAATTAATTAAGCTGTTTTAACTTTTCTCTCCAAGTAGTGTAATTGAGAGTTAAAACTTAAACCAAGTGTTTGAGTACCCCTTTACAACTCAAAAATGCTGAGAGACATGAGCGCGAGGTGTATCGAATGGTTGAAATTGTTGGGCCATAGCCCATCTAAGATAGGTACAAGGGTCTATTAAGTTATATTTAATAGACTCTATAGGCACTGCAGTGCTCTATACTGTGTAACTTGTATTTAGTAGTTCTACAGAACTCCCAGTGTACACATTACAAGTAGAAACCATTCCTCTCTGGTGGCCATCTGAGATTAGTTTTAAATTGATGGGTAAAAGTAGATGGTTCGTCTGTGAATCTGTTAAGCCCTACGAAAGACAGGTTTACGCCAGGCTAAATTACGAATCGAAACGAGCTTTAGGTTAGACGCAGCCCATTTGTTCGCTAAAAGGACAAGCTGACCATCAAGTTGATCCAAAACTATTCATATTCTTAACCCCCAGCCCCAATCTTAGATAGGGTATGGCCCAACAAATTCAACAATTCAATAAACCTAGCCCTCATGTCTCTTGCCATTTTTTAAGTCGTAAATGGCGAGTTAAACACTTCTTTTAACTCTCAATTACACAACTAAGAGAGAAAAGCTAGCATCAGTAGTGAATGGGATTTCTTGGGCATGGGCTATTTAAGACACAATTTAAAGAAGAATGATTCTGAATAGTCAACATCCTGTTGTACTTTTAGCAGTCTGTGGCATATGGTCCGACACAGTCCAGATCAAAAGCACAGCCCCGTGCACAAAGCTCCTGCTTATGCGGGATCGGGAGAAGGGGCAGACCACAAAGGTCTATAGTATGCAGTCTTACATTGCATTTTTGCAAGAGGCTGTTTCTATGCCTTGAAACCATGACCGGTCACAAGATGACAATTTTAACGTCACACCAAGGCTCCCCTTCTATGGTCCAACATGGTCCAGATCCTCACCATATAATTTCACGTGCTTAACAAAGTGAGATTGCCATAGCCAAATCAAGGCAGTGCTCATAAAATCCCATCTCAAAAAACCTATGGATCATATAAAACTTACCAACAGTTTAATGGCATTCTTTGATACAAAGAGATGCATTTAGTGGTGAAAATAATGAAAACCAACTGTTTCCCCCACAAGCATGAAAAACTATCTTGGTTTAGTTGGAATCTCTACTCATTCAAGACCATCTAAAACATGCATTTGATAAACAAATGTGATTATTTAGAATAAGGACGCCGAGTCTGAATGTAGGTGCCTATGCATAAAGATCCATGCCCCAAAACTTGCCTGGTTGATTGGTCCGGAGTTTCTTATCCAGCTGCTTAATTGTGTTCATGTCCTCCTCTGATATCTCAAAATCAAACACTTGGAAATTCTCCTGCAATCTCTCAATCTTTGATGATTTTGGGATGACAACAGTGTTCCTCTGGATGCCCCAACGCAGAACTAACTGAGCCACAGTCTTCTGATATTTATTGGCCAAATGCTGTTCCCGTCAAAAGAAGAAAAATATCAAATCACAAGAACAGCATTAACTCCAATAAATCCAACAAAATAGATACCCATGTGTTAGAGGACAGTCACTTACCTTGAGAACCGAATCCTCCAAACACGAGATTGAACCAAACCACTCGATGTTAGCAGCAGCACCACCAAGAGGAGTATGGGCAGTAACACAGATCCCATGCTTTTGGCAGAATTTGACTAGAGAATCACGCTGAAAGTAAGGATGTGTTTCTATCTGATTCACGGCAGGTTTCACTTTCGAGTATGCCAAACAATCTCTTGTAAGAAAGATGTCGTAGTTGCTGCCAAATAATTGTGTTAAACGCCGGATAGATGCAATATTTAGGTTACTGGCAGATTTTAAAGAAGAAGAAGAAGAGAATTTTAGAGTTGAAGCCTGAACATAAGTTAAATAGTATTCATGTCTCAAAGCCATGGAAAACAATATAAACTCTTAATATATATCATATCATCAATAGGAAAGATAATCTAAAGGATTTAAAATTAGCCAAACTAAGACAGAATATATGGAATGTAATTTTAGCAAAGAGAGTAGGAGTGAAACACCAGTCAACATTGATAACCAAGAAGTCTGCGTAAAAGACCACTTTCGGTACTTAGGATCAATGATTCATGAGAGTGGAGAGATTGAGAGGGAAGTTACCCAGAGAATCCAAGCGGGTTGGAATAAATGGAGATGTACATCTGGAGTTCTGTGTGATCAGCGGGTGCCACTCAAACTAAAAGGAAAATTCTATAGGATGGCTATAAGACCGGTCATGCTCTATGAATCAAAGTGTTGGGCAGTGAAGGAACATCATACTCATAGGATAAGTGTCGCATAAATGAGGATGTTGAGATGGATGAGCGGTAAGACAAGAAAGGATATAATTAAAAATGAAAATATTAAAAGAAATTTAGGGTAGCATCAATAGGTAACAAGATGCGGGAGATTAGACTTTGGTTTGGATATGTTCAAAAGAGACCAACAACGGCACCGGTTAGAAGGAGTGAAGCAATACAAGTAAAAGTTCTAAAAGGGCAAGCGAAAGGCCCAAAAGAACGTGAATATAAGTGGTGAGGAAAGATTTAAAGACTTTGAGACTAAATGAAGCCATGGTATTTAATAGAGTGGAATGGAAGAATAAGATTCATGTGACCGACCCCTAATTGGGATAAGGTCTTGATGATGATGATGATGATGATGATCGATAGGAAAGAGAATGTCAAATAAATCCCACGCTTGGCCAGCCAAAAATATCAAGGAGACTCACTTGGAATAATGTTACAATAGTTTGCAGATTGAGCTACTAACAAGGAGAGATCTCATTTCTTAGAGACCTTACCAAAACACACTGGAAAGTGGGAAACCACACATTAAGCTTCCAAATGAAAAAACAAGCCGTCTTTCTTCATTCTTTATTTTTTGCCAAAGGAAAAGAGAATTTCAAAGGCTAGAGTCAATTTTCATACATGTGAAAAAATTCATAAAGGTTTAACACTACAAACAAAATAGTTATTATTGGCTGCCTCACCTGATCCCAATGCTACGAACCAAACCCATGGAAACCAGATCTTCCATTGCGTGCCAGGTACTTTCCAGAGATATGGTTGTGTCTATATCAAGTATGCCATTTTCATCCAAAGCACTAGCAGTTGTTCCAACACCTGAATTGATTTGACGTAAGATCTAATCCCCAAGAGGAAGACAAACAGTCTAAACAATAAGCTTAGTCTAAATGAAATTTAACACAAGGAAATCAATAGCCGACAATAGACCTATTGCAAACTGAAAATGCCAAAATATAGTCTCCCATAGGTTAATGAAACAGGAGCAAAAGTTCCAATGAATATGGCCATCAGGGATTCACCAGTATGCTTCGTGGCTATGGGAAAGTGAACAAGATAAAGATCCAGATATTCTAGCTGGAGTTTCTTTAAGCTGTCTTTACAAGCCTCCACCACATGCCCATGATCTGAATTCCAGAGCTGCAACGAAGATTGAGAATAGAAGGAAAAATCTGTCATTTGTTCTAGGTGGATGTCAACTAGAGATATAATGGACGCAACAGTAATGAAATAGGTAATACCAATGTTACAGATGAATTTATAGACTGACCTTTGTGGTAATGAAAACGTCCTCCCTCTTGACAAGCCCAGTCTGAAACACCTCGGCAAGAGCTTCCCCAACTTCTGCTTCATTTTTGTAATCAGCTGCAGACGATAATACCTTGTTAGGCCATGTTTCTTTTTAGCATTAACTGAAACATCTTTAGTCCCACTCAAGTAATTTGGCAAATCAAGTAGTTCTGGAAACTAATGAAGTAAAAGGACCTAGCATAGAAACCAATATTTCAAGAAAAGCTAAGCAATCAAATCAAAACCTTACACAGTTAAAGATCAATAATTCAGAATTACCCAGTTCATACCTAACCACCTCATATAACTTAATTATAAGAGAAAAAGCATGAGTGCACTTAAAGGTTACAGCTTCCAGAGTGTGGCTTTCTTTGAGCAACCAATAGTTTCTACCTTATGTCAACTTTAAGGGCGTTTAGTCAAGCTATGTCAAAATGATGCTGTAATATTGTGGAAGACGCCAAATGCCATCTGTATATTAGCAATAAATTTGTAGTTCTAATGCTATCTATGAAAGTAAATTACACATCATCTATAGTGAGATGAGCAAGTATGGAAGTATCAAAACCAGTTGCATGTATTAGAAGTAATATTGCAAAATTTAGCCATCTGTTAAAACTCAAAGCCAGGAAATAAGAGGATCCAACTAATGTAGTCTCAAGCACTTACAGACTATAGCTAAAATATACTTACCACCAATTTCTTTTTTTTGAGGTATACAACCATATTGGTTGTCTATGCATTCCCAACCCCAAAACCCACTCATGCACACACACACAATTTAAAGTAAGTGATTTTTTCCCACCACAAGCTCCCTCTACTCATATTTGTTGTGATTTTTTGCTTCCTTGTTAAAGAACTCTATTTTGTGATACTTTGTGTGACTTATAACATTCCTAATATTCTGGCAAGCATGCCAAAAAGTAAATATCTGCATTTCTTCTGTTTATTTCTAACAACTAGATGATAAAAAATTAAGCATAGAAGGTATTTGCCTTCGATCTATAAAAGTGAATGAATGCAAAAAAGAAAAAAAAAAGATAAGGAAAATGACCAAGGTTAAAATGATTAAAAGAGGAAATGGTAATAAGATAAGCAACACAAGCATACAAATAAAGCAATAGGTCAAAGACACTCACATCAAAATGCTTCTTAACAGTAAATGTACCACTTCTTCCTTTTAGAAAAAGCATCTAATTTCTCCCTTTTTTATCAGAATTAACTGAAGTCATCAAAAACATGTATTACTATATGTCTTGATAATAAAACATGGATGATTCTTCCAACATGTATGCATTTATGAGATGAATCTAATCTTGCCTTCTATACGTACTTACTAAAAGAAAAAAGCATGAATTTACTAATGATATAAACTATTCCTAGCAAAGAAAATGGGAAACGAGCAGACCATTTTCGTCATGAGGTAAAAATCCCAAATTCGTGATCAAGGATTCATGTTTGATGGTATTTTTCCAAGCTGGATGGTATTTTTCCAAGCTGGCGGGAGTGTTGAAGATTCAAATTTTGCACTCTATTATGAGACTATAAATCACTTGCTGGATACTTAATAAGTAACTAAGTTATAGGTTCGTTTTTTATTGGTAACCTTTGCAATTTCTTTACATAAGAACTTGTAAATACAAGAGGAGGTGAGGTGGGAAAAACAATTGCACAGATTTCCTCGTCCTTCATGTCCTTTTCTTTTGTTTCTCTCTTCTTCTTCTGCCCTCTTTTTTCTGCAGTTTGTTCTAGTTGCTTTACATAACCTAAGGCTCCTGCAAAGCAAAACACATAATGGTTTGCATAGATTCTTTTGGTCACAAGGCTAGAGGTTGAACATTTTGTCTACCGTTGGAAATTGTTGTATTCAGTAGACTAGATTGAGAAAGTAAAGCTATTGATATTTATTCAGACTGATAGAGTTAATAGTTCTATGACTTTTAGAACTCCAAGCTGTGCTCAAAATGGATCAGAATATTAGCCTCCTTTATGGTTGCCAAGTTGTAAATTAGCCCCCTGACTTCCTAGTCTATAGGATGGCAAGCTCCAATTCAGATGGGATAATAGCATCTTAACCACCATCATCTCTCCGAAGGGAAAGCAGCTTGACATTTCAAACAGAATGATCATGTTAAGGGCAATCTGGTAAATTGACTGATTCCTGCAACCACATTGGAAGGGGCAACTGTTGAGCCAGAGGATGGAGAGACTAATTCAGTCTACAGAAGTCTATAAAACATTGATTTGAAAATCAATGGAAAGATAATTTCAATAATGTCTGGATAGTTATAGAAGACTAGCTAGTTTTTAAATAATGTCTGGATAATTATAGAAGAGTAGATGGTGAGGGAATTAGATGTTCCCATATCAGTTTTCCTTCCAAGTTTCTGGGGTAACTGTCGTAGGATCAGAATAATACAGCTATCAAGCCTCCTTTTTTATTTCATAAATATTCATGCAAGGATTCAAGATCACAACCGTATCTTCTAAATTGTTCTAATCCATAGTTGCTAGTGAGGGAAGTGAAGAAGAAGAAGAATCACAAAAAAATTGCAAAACTTCAAGAAAATTTACAGAAATCAAGAAATCATCATCATCATCAAGACCTTATCCCAATTAGGTATCGGCCACACGAATCTTATTCCTCCATTCCTCTCTATTAAGTACCATGGCTTCATTTAGTCCCAAAGTTTTTAAATCTTTCCTCACCACTTCTATCCACGTTCTTTTGGACCTTCCCCTTTCCCTTTTAGAACCTTCTACTTGCATTGCCTCACTCTTAAATGGTGCCATTTTCGGTCTCCTTTGAATATGTCCAAACCATCTAAGCCTAATCTCCCACATCTTGTTACCTAGTAGTGCTACCCCTAAATTTCCTCCAATATTTTCATTCCTAATTCTATCCTTCCTTGTTTTACCACTCATCCATCTCAACATGCTCATTTTTGCAACACTAATCCTATGAGAATGATATTCCACAACCATCCAACACTCTGATCCATAAAGCATAGCTAGCCTTATGGCCATCCTACAGAATTTTCCTTTTAGTTTGAGTGGCATCCATCGATCACACAAAACTCTAGATGCACATTTTCATTTGTTCCAAACCGCTTGGATTCTCTGGGTAACCTCCCTATGAATCTCTTGACTCTCATGAATCATTAATCCTAAGTACCGAAAGTGGTCTTTTACGGGGACTTCTTGGTTATCAATCTTGATTGGTGTTCCACTCCTACTCTCCTTGCTAAAATTGCATTCCATATATTCTTAGTTCGACTGATTTTAAATCCTTTAGATTCTAGTTCGGCTGATTTTAAATCCTTTAGATTCTAATGCTTCTCTCCATAACTCTAGCTTTGTGTTTACACCCCCCCTTGTCTCATCAAGTAAGACTATATCATCTGCAAATAGCATGCACTAGGGAATCTCCTTGTGCAAATGTTTTGTTAACTCATCCATAACAAACGTGAAAAGGTATGGGCTCAATGCCTATCCTTGGTGCAAACCTACAATGATAGGAAAATTGCCGGTCTTGCTACTAGTGGTCTGAACATTTGTTACCACTCCCTCATACATATCTTTAATTATGTCTATATAACCCCGCAAAACCCCTTTCTCGCCCAACACCCTCCACTCTCTAGGGACTCTATCATAAGCTTTTTCTAAGTCAATAATGACCATGTGGAGGTCTTTCCTCCTCTCCCTATATTTCTCTACCAATTATCTTAGTAAGAAAATAGCTTCCATGATAGACTTCTCAGGCATGAAACCAAACAGAAATCAAGAAAATAAGTTGGAAAGAATGTTATCTACATTTTGCATTTAAAAAACTAAACAAAAAAAGAAGCCAAAAAAGAAAGCACGCTTTCGTGAACTACTCTCCATCCAAAATGCTTTGGGAAGTGAGCTTCCATGTTTTTGGTAGTTATTCCTGCTTACGAAACCCAATGGCATGAACCAAGCTTTTCCAATTTCCCAGCACCTTCCTGCAAGTTCTAATCCATATCCAAATGGTTGGTTTTGATCTATTAAACTCCAACTGGTGCATTGTGCATTTCTTTTAAGAGTATCAATATTTCCAGTTCATCAGATTTTGACAAACAAGTCCCAATGTTGAGGGAAAGAGAGATGACCTAAAGGGGGGCTTACAAAGAAGCCCTTGCCAGATGTAGTAATGCTGATGTACACAAAAGGTCACAGGTCTTTTAGGTCTCAATGCATAAAGAAATCAAGTTTAAGAATTCTTTGCAGTTGTCTAAATCAGTATTCTCTTTCTTCTGAGAACAACTGTATCGAGATAGGACTGTTAACATTAAGCAGTGGAAGCCTAGAAGTACCAGCTGTTGCACTTTCTTTCAAATTCTCTGCATTACCTTACACTTGCAGAAACAATCTTCCTTTTTGAGCAAGACATGTCACTTTGGACCAATTCCTTGAGTTACAATTTTAGCTAATTAATATAGAGCAGAAAAAGACCTTAAAATGCCATCTTCTCCAAGCTCAGCAAAGGAATTTATCATATTAGCAGACTGCTAGAAGAATCAGCTTTGGAAAAGAAAAGGAATTTAATCTAATGAAATATAGGAAACCAAGTCAAAATGAAAAATAACAAATGGAAAAGAATCAGCTTTGGAGAATATCAACTTCGAATAGACAAGAAAGATTGACTAGCAGCTCCATGACATAATGTCCACCCAATTTGTATTTGTCAGAGAATTTTATGCAATTATGGCTCCTATGGTGGTTGTTGCTTCAAATAGATGGACCATTAATGTTTATGCAGCACTGGCGTCAGTCTATAAGGATAGCTTGGTAGACTGTAAAACTAGCTTTGGATATTGCAACTGTTCAGATTAGCTATTTCCTAGAAAAGACAAGCCTGACCTCAAAATGGAGAACTGACCTGTTGATGAGTATCTCAACGGATCTCTCTATTCCAACAAAGGGGGGTACAGATCTTTGGTATTTTGACACTTGGAGTAATGCAACATGGGGATTCTCTTCACTTTGTTGATGGAGGCTATTGTTATGCACTAACTACCTTTACTTATTCATATGTTTTATACATGCTTAGTATTTAAATGATGCCATATAGACGAAATAAACATGGCTAGGTAGTTAATGTCAGATAATGGTTACAGGTTAGTAAATGAAGTAATCTGGTAGATAGTAAATTATAAAAGAAACTATGTGATATGGAATATTGTTGGAGGACAAAAATGACACATGCCTTGTCTAGCGATTTGGCCCACTCAAAGTGCCATGGAGATTGGCCCTTCGAAGTGGTCCTGTTGATAAAATATTATTAGCATGTAGTTTTTCTTCTTGTATTTTTTATTAAGCTCAGAAGACATAGCAACTTCATTTAGTAGTTGAGAAATTTACAGATGATCAAAATCTATACACTCTATATCATCATCATCATCATCATCATCATCATCATCATCATCATCATCATCATCATCATCAAGACCTTATCCCAATTAGGGGTCGGCCACATGAATCTTATTCCTCCATTCCAATCTATTAAATACCATGGCTTCATTTAGTCCCAAAGTTTTAAAATCTTTTCTCACCACTTCTATCCACGTTCTTTTGGACCTTCCCCTTGCTCTTTTAGAACCTTCAACTTGTATTGCCTCACTCCTTCTAACTGGTGCCGTTGTTGGCCTCCTTTGAACATGTCCAAACCATCTAAGTCTAATCTCCCTCATCTTGTTACCTATTGGTGCTATCCCTAAATTTTCTCTAATATTTTCATTTCTAATTCTATCCTTTCTTGTCTTACCACTCATCCATCTCAACATCCTCATTTCTGCGACACTCAGCCTATGAGTATGATGTTCCTTAACTGCCCAACACTCTGATCCATAGAGCATGGCGGGCCTTATAGCCATCCTATAGAATTTTCCCTTTAGTTTGAGTGGCACCCGCCGATCACATAAAACACCCGATGCACATCTCCATTTGTTCCAACCCGCTTGGATTCTCTGGGTAACCTCCCTCTCAATCTCTCCACTCTCATGGATCAATGATCCTAAGTATCGGAAGTGGTCTCTCATGGGGACCTCTTGGTTATCAATCTTGACTGGTGCTCCACTCCTACTCTCCTTGCTAAAATTACATTCCATATATTCTATCTTAGTTCGGCTAATTTTAAATCCTTCCGATTCTAATGCTTCTCTCCATAACTCTAGCTTTATGTTTACACCCTCCCTTGTCTCATTAAATAGGACTATATCGTCTGCAAATAGCATGCACCAGGGAATCTCCTCATGCAGATGTTTTGTTAACTCATCCATAACTAATGTGAAAAGGTATGAACTCAATGCCAATCCTTGGTGCAATCCGACAGTGACAGGAAAATCACCAGTCACGCCACAAGTAGTCTTAACATTTGTTACTGCTCCCTCATACATATCTTTAATTATGTCTATATACCCCTGAGAAACCCCTTTAACACCCAACACCCTTCATATTAACTCTCTAGGGACTCTATCATAAGCTTTCTCTAAGTCAACAAAGACCATGTGTAGGTCTTTTCTCCTCTCCCTATATTTCTCTACTAATTGTCTTAGTAAGAAAATAGCTTCCATGGTAGACCTCTCAGGCATGAAACCAAACTGATTCTCCGATACACTTGTTTCATGTCATAGCCTCTTCTCAATCACTCTTTCAAAAAGTTTCATTGTGTGGCTCATAAGTTTGATCCCTCGATAATTAGTGCAGCTCTGAATGTCTCCTTTATTCTTATAGATTGGTACAATAGAGCTTTTCCTCCACTCATCAGGCATTTTCTTTGATTTTATAATATTGTTAAACAACTTGGTCAACCAAACTACCCCAATATCTCCCATATGCTTCCAAACCTCTATTGGTATACCATCAAGCCCCATGGCCTTTCCTGATTTCATCTTTCTCAAGGCCTCTTTTACTTCAAGCATTCTAATCCTACGTTCATATCTATAATATCCAGTGTTATTTAGATTTATAGTATTTTCAATCCCTATATTCTCAGGGCCATTGTCATTTAACAATTTTTGAAAGTATATTTCCCACCTTTGTTTGATCTCATCATCTTTGACTAATACCCTTTGATCATCGCTTCTAATGCACCTAACATGCTCTAAGTCCTTATCCTTCTGTTCTCTTACTTTTGCAAGTTTAAACACATCTTTCTCACCTTCTCTTGTTCCTAGTCTATTATAGAGCTCATCATATGCTTTAAGTTTAGCCTCACTTACTGTTTTCTCAGCAACGTTTTTAGCATTCTTATATTGTTCATAGTTTTCATTATTTCTAGTCTTCTGTCATGCTTTAAAATGCATTCATTTTTCTTTAATAGCTTTTTGCACTGTTTCATTCCACCACCATGTTTCCTTTGTTAATAGCCTTTTACCTTTAGATACTCCTAAGACATCTTTTACCACTTTCTTAATGGACTCAGTCATATTAGTCCACATGGTATTTACTTCTGTTTCATAGTTCCAATTTCCTTCTACCATCAACTTATTTTTGAATGAGGTTATTTTCTCTCCTTTTAAGTTCCACCACTTAGTTTTTAGATGTGTATTAAGTTCAGTTCTTTTACTCCATTTTTTGGTATGAATATTTATAACCATTAACCTATGTTGTGAGGTTAAACTCTCACCGGGTATCACCTTACAATCCTTACATATAGATCGTTCATTATTCCTAAGTAGAAAAGTTTATTTGGCTTTTATGAAGTCCACTTTTAAAGGTTATTAAGTGTTCATCCCTCTTCTTAAAGAGTGTATTTGCAATGGATAGGTTATATGACAAGCAAAATAGAGGATATTCTCCCCCATCTCGTTTCGTTCACCTATATCATACCCTCCGTGTATTCTATCATATCCTTCCTCATCTTTTCCTACATGGCCATTTAAGTCTACTCCTATAAATATCCCCTCAGTGTTGGGAACTTCTTACATGACTCCCTCCATATCTTCCCAAAACTGTCTCTTAATTATATCTTGTAACCCTACTTGTGGTGCATATGCACTTATAATATTTATAATCTGCTCTCCTAGAATCACTTTTATTATTATAATTCTATCACTGATTCTTTTAACGTCCACAACTTTATCCTTTAATTCCTTATCCACTATTATTCCTACGCCATTTTTATTATTTTCCTTTCCTACATACCATAATTTATACCCATCTATTTCTCTAGCTTTAGCCCCTTTCCACTTGGTTTCTTGGATATAAGCGATGTTGACTCTCCTACGTTTCATCGTGTCTACTAACTCCAAACTCTTACCTGTCAGTGTCCCTATATTCCATGTAGTGATGCAAATCTTATGTTTTAGAGATACCCTATTTACTATCGCCTTTCTCGACCTCCATGGTATGAACCCATGTCCACTTTTCACTGCACCTGGGTCTGATGCAGCGCGTCACTTCCGAGGGGACGCTCTAGCAGCCCTTGCTCATTTTTCACTACACCCGGGATCCGATGTAGCGCGTCGCTTCTGGGAAAACGCCCAAGCAACCCTTGCCTATTTTTCACCGCATCCAGGATCCGATGCAACGCGTCACTTATGGGGAAGGCCCTAGCTTGAGCAAATTTCAGTTTTCGATTCATGTCATGTTGGGGTTGCCATAGTTTTTTAAAAAGCTGAAGATGATTTTTATTAAAATCATCTTCAGCTTCACCCTGATTGGCTGACTACCTGATGCAAGGGTGGCCATATTTTAAGAAGCTGAAGATGATTTTCATTTCTTCCTCACAAACTAATATACAAATGCATATTTATTTGTAAGAAGGAAATAATAGAATCATCTTCAACTTCCCCCTTGCCAGCTGGCTACTTGACACAAGGGTTGCCATCTTTTAAGAAGCTGGAGATGATTTTCATTTCTTCCTCACAAACTAATATACAAATACATATTCATTTGTAAGAAAGAAATAATAGAATCATCTTCAACTTCCCCCTTGCCGACTGGCACCTGACGCAAGACCCTCCTTTTTTATCCGGGCTTAGGACCGGCATTGGCCTACCCACATCCACTCTACCCTTACATAAAGGGATTTTCTGACCAATGAGAATCCAATTTGGAGCCACATATCATGTTGTTACACCCCCAATATTTCGGACCTACTCTAGAAAGAAGAGATAGTTACAAAGAAGTTATACAGGTCTACTACAGAAGATTTCTTCCAAGTGTACAGATCAGATCAGGAGGTTACAATTCGGCTGGGAAGAAAGGTGATCAGCAGTTAGGATATACCAAATATACAGTAGTGGGATAATCAGTTGGTTAGGGAATTAGGCAGTCAATATCCAATCTGTTATGGATATCCAGTCGGTTAGAGATTTGGAGGGATAAAGGGGGGAAAGTACAGGGGAGAAAGAAAGAAGTGGAAGGGAGTAAGCTCAGGGAGGAACTCAGTTCCTATCTCCCTTGGTCCAACCATACTTGTAATGTTCCTGGTCCTGAACTCCTTGTAATTACTCTTCCCATCAATAAACAAAGTTCCATCTTCCATTTGGAATTCTACTCCACTGAGATTCCAACCATAGCTCCATCAATGGTGTCAGAGCTCGATCCAATTCTGGGGCATGGTAAGAACATGGAGAAAGAGATGGAGAGCGTGAGAGCAGAGGTAGGGAGCATGAAGGAAGATATTGGGAGGCTGCAAACAAGCGTAGTGGCGATCGGGGAATTTATGGCTGAGATTAGGGTTTGGATGAGACAGAGGCACGAAAGTGGGGAACCCTTACCAAATCAAGCCGGAGATCGAGGCAGAACCAGGGTATCCAAAGTAGGACATTGGCAGAAAGGGGCTAAATTGTAAGCCAATCGTGCACTGAAATGCATGCTATTGGGTGTACTGCCTCATGCACTCTGGATGGGGCTTTGTTTACCAAATCTGCTGCTTTTTGTTGTAGGTGCTGATATAAGGAGTGTGTGCACCGAGGCTGGGATGTATGCAATCCGAGCACGGAGGAAGACGGTGACTGAGAAAGCCTGTATCAGTTCCACAGAAAAGTAAGAATTGAAGAAGAAGAAGAAGAAGAAGAAGAAGAAGAAGAAGAAATCATAGTTTATAACCATACATATGGTAGCAAATCAACACCTAAAACTACAAAAATACCACTGGGTCATATGATATGCTCCAGGGTGTGCAGTTCATCAAGCCATTATTTTCGGAAAATGAATAAGTATTCCAAACTTAAAATACCAAGGTCAAAAAAACCAAATGAAACCTACATGCTCTGGCATCAACTGGTTTGCAGACTGCTATTCTTTTTTTTCTTTTTTCTTTTTTTATCTAAAAAGGCAGTGCTATTCATTTTAAGCAATGAGGAGGTGGCTCAACAAATTAGTGGTCATGGAAGCATCGGGCAGAGACCTCCATGGTTCGCCGCGTGAGTCGAAAAACCCTAGGCTGGAACCTTAACGGCTAGATCTTCCCATATTTGATGGACAGGACCCGTTGGGGTGGCTATGCTGGGCGGAACGCTACTTCCGCCTGAATCACTTGACGGAGACGGAGAAGGTGATAGCCGCATCCGTGTGCTTAGAGGGAGAAGCCCTCCATTGGTTCCTGTGGTCAGATGCGAGGTCGCCGTTCCAGTCATGGACCACTTTTCGAACGGCCCTCCTTTAGCGATTCCGGCCATCACAATCCGACGATGACTGTGAGGCCTTGCTGTCGATCCGGCAGGTCGCCTCCATTGCCAACTTCAGGCAGGACTTTGAGCTGGTATCAGGGCCTTTGGTGGATCTACCCGAAGAAGTCCTAAATGGGGCCTTTCTTAATGGGCTCAGAGAGGATTTAAAGGCGGAAGTGAAAATGTTTAGACCCACTTCTTTAACTGGGCTTATGGACCTAGCCCAGAAAATCGAGGAAAAGAACGAGGCTCTCAAGCGGGTGAGAGCCTATGGACCAAGAAACGGGCCTGAGCCCAGATCAACAACAACTCTTGGGCCTCCTCTGAAGATACCCATGTCTGAATCAAGCCCGCGGGGTCAAAACCATCACTTACCTCAGCAAGCCCTAACCAGGCCGCCGGAGACGATGAAGGAGGCTGGGTTTAGGGGAGATCGGGTTCCCCGCCTCGGGGAGATAGCTTTGGACCGGCGCGACTCCTTCCGGTGACTTTCCGAGAAGGATTTGCAGCAGAAGAGAGCTCTAGGGCTTTGTTTCAGATGCGATGAGAAATATTCGTCGGGGCATCGATGCAAGAAGCGCCAACTATAGGTGCTGCTTTTGGGCGAGGAAGATGATGACGGTGTAGATCCGGACAACCTGAACCGAGCTGAGGAGGTTCCGTGCGAAGAGGAATCAACCCGACTCGAGCTATCCATGCAAGCCCTAGTCGGGATGTCTGTCACAGATGTAATGAAAGTACGCAGGGTTCTGGAGCATCGTGAATTGGTTGTCCTCGTCGATACGGGGGCATCCCACAATTTCATAGCTAGGAGGTTGGTCACCGACTTGCAACTTACGGTCACCAACACCAAGCCATTTGGAGTACAGGTAGGAGACGGCTTCTGCGTCCGGGGCAATGGGGTCTGCTAGAATCTTGCTCTGCGCCTGCCTGGATTGGTGATCAAACACCACTTTCATCCCTTTGAATTGAGCGGCACAGACCTGGTCCTCGGGATGGCTTGGCTGCGCACTCTTGGAGACGTTTCTGCAAACTACCGTGAACTCACCATGGAGTTCGTCGTGCAGGGCCAGAGGGTAACCCTGAAGGGTGACCCATCTTTGTCGCGGTCGAGCTTGTCCTTCAAGGCCCTGCAACGTGCCATACCCACTTCTGGTGCATCCTATATGGTTGAGTACCAAGGCCTGCAGTTAGAGACGGACCCACAACCACCCTTAGACCATCCCCAGCTGCGAATTCTCCTAGACCAGTACGCCCCTCTCTTCGACCAGCCGCTACGACTGCCTGTTAACCGACCTCATGACCATGCCATCAGGGTCCAGGACCAGACTGCACCTAATATCAGGCCATACCATTATCCGCATTGTCAAAAGAACGAAATTGAGCGGATCATCAAGGAATTGTGGGACGCTGGCATCATACGGGCCAGCACCAGTCCCTATTCCAGCCCAGTATTATTAGTTAAGAAGAAAGAGGGGGGTTGGCGCTTTTGCGTCGAATACCGCACCCTCAACAAGATCACCATTCAGGATAAGTTTCCCATCCCCACAATTGATGAGCTATTGGACGAACTAGGCGGAGCTACTATCTTTTCTAAGCTGGATCTTCAATCCGGATACTATCAAATTCGCATCAAGGAAGAGGATGTCCCCAAGGCGGTGTTTAGGACACATGAGGGTCACTATGAGTTTTTGGTCATGCCCTTCGGCTTGACCAATGCACCCTCCACGTTTCAGGCTCTTATGAATGACATCTTCCGACAATATCTTCATAAGTTCATGCTGGTTGTTTATAGTGCTGACATTCATCTACATATAGAACATTTGGCAACTGTCTTGCAGCTGTTGAACTCTCATAAATTAGTAATCAACAGAAAAAAAATGTTGTTTTGCCCAAACTCAATTGGAGTATTTAGGCCATATAAAATCTGCCAAGGGGGTAGCAGCAGAGAGCTCTAAGATAGAATGTATGCTCAAATGGCCTACTCCACAGGATGTTAAAGCATTGAGGGGATTCTTGGGTCTCACCGGATACTACCGCAAATTCGTTAGGAATTATGGTACTATTGCTGCTCCCCTCACCTGTCTACTCAAGAAGGATAACTTCCATTGGTCCCCGAAGGCCCAAGAAGCCTTTAACAAGTTGAAAAGAGCTATGACTTCAGCTCCGGTGCTAGCTATCCCTAAATTCAGTAAGCCTTTCATTCTGGAAACCAACGCTTCCGGCAAAGGTATTGGAGCAGTTCTCATACAAGAAGGCAGGCCAATTGCCTTCTTTAGTCAAGCACTAGCCCCATGCGGCCAGTCCAAATCCGTATACGAAAGAGAACTCATGGTAGTAGTACTAGCTGTCTAAAAATGGCGCCATTATCTGCTAGGCAGGAGGTTCACCATTCCTACAGATCAAAGGAGCCTCCAATTCCTCATGAACCAGCGCGTACTCAGCAGTGAGCAGCAGAAATGGCTCATTAAATTATTGGGGTTCGATTTCGACATCCAATACAAACCAGGAAGGCAAAACCGGGTAGCTGATGCACTCTCTAGAAAGGTTGACATTGACCCTTATGATGGCTGCACCAACTCTGCACCGGGGGTTTGCGCAGAACTGCAGAACACTTTCCACTCACTAGCCCTCTCAACAGTCCAACACCCTGGATTTCAAGGGTTGGAAGTTGAAATCCGTCAAGATGATACTCTGCGTTCCATCCTACAAGACCTGCTGGTCGATGCAAATAGTCATAAGGGGTATTCCTTAAGACATGGCTGCTTGCTCTTCCATGGTTGGTTGATTCTTCCTAAGGTTTCTCCTAGAATCCCCACCTTACTCAAAGAGTTTCACTCCACTCCAGGGGGACATTCAGGCTCATTCAGAACATTCAAAAGGCTATCTAACGTTGTGCACTGGAAAGGAATGAAAAGAGACGTTCAGAATTTTGTGGCCTCTTGTGATGTATGCCAGAGGAACAAGTATCAAGCACTCAAACCAGGGGGCCTTATCCAGCCCTTGCCCATTCCGGAACAAGTTTGGGATGATCTCTCTATGGACTTCATTGGAGGCTTACCTAGATCTCAAGGGAAGGATACCCTATTGGTAGTAGTAGATCGCCTCTCGAAATACAGTCATTTCCTCCCCTTATGCCACCCGTTTTCTGCTCAGGAGGTTGCCACTCTTTTTCTTCATGAAGTGGTGCGCTTACACGGGTACCCACGTTCCATCGTTTCTGACAGGGACTGCCTCTTTATCAGTCAATTTTGGACTGAACTGTTCAAGATGGCTAGGACTGAGCTGAAAATGAGCACTGCTTACCATCCACAAACAGATGGGCAAACGGAGGTAGTCAACCGATGCTTAGAAACATACTTGCGCTACTTCACTTCACACCACCCTAAGCAGTAGCCCAAATGGATTCCTTGGGCAGAATTCTGGTACAATACTACCTTTCACGGAGCTGCTGGAATGTCTCCATTTAGAGCCCTTCATGGACGTGACCCTCCCACGCTATTGAGGCTTTCAGATGAAGGGTCTGTTGTTGAGGCAGTAAACCAGCAGATTAGGGACAGGAATATCATCCTACAGGAGCTAAAGAGTAACTTGGTAATAGCTCAAGCCAGAATGAAATACCAAGCAAACAAGGATCGTAGGGAAGTCCAGTTCCAGCCAGGAGACCTAGTCTTTCTGAAGCTACAGCCCTTTAAGTTCAAAAAGCTGGCTAAAAGACCTAATGAGAAGCTCAGCCCCAGGTTTTATGGTCCCTACCCGGTCTTGAAACGCATCGGAGAAGTTGCTTACCGCCTAGATTTACCATCTACAACGTGTATCCATCCCGTTTTCCATGTTTCCCAACTCAAGGCCACCTTGTCCAATTCGGCCCAACCTCAACCCCTACCCACTGGTCTGACGGAGGAATTAGAGTTGGTGGTGCAACCTGAATCCATCAAGCAAATCAGAACAAGGGCCAATGGTCACAAGGAAGTTTTAGTCAAGTGGCAACACCTCCCCGAATGTGACAATATGTGGGAGCTCTATAATGAATTGCACACTCAATTTCCCTCCTTTCACCTTGAGGACAAGGTGAAACTACTAGTGGAGGGTAATGTTACACCCCCAATATTTCGGACCTACTCTAGAAAGAAGAGATAGTTACAAAGAAGTTATACAGGTCTGCTACAGAAGATTTCTTCCAGGTGTACAGATCAGATCAGGAGGTTACAATTCGGCTGGGAAGAAATGTGATCAGCAGTTAGGATATACCAAATATACAGTAGTGGGATAATCAGTTGGTTAGGGAATTAGGCAGTCAATATCCAATCTGTTATGGATATCCAGTCGGTTAGAGATTTGGAGGGATAAAGGGGGGAAAGTACAGGGGAGAAAGAAAGAAGTGGAAGGGAGTAAGCTCAGGGAGGAACTCGGTTCCTATCTCCCTTGGTCCAACCATACTTGTAATGTTCCTGGTCTTGAACTCCTTGTAATTACTCTTCCCATCAATAAACAAAGTTCCATCTTCCATTTGGAATTCTGCTCCACTAAGATCCCAACCGTAGCTCCATCACATGTCTATTTGGTTTTTCTAGATTTTGAAATCTTTAAAGCAAATATATAAATACATAAAGATAATAATTACACATCTTAGATGACAGCGGATATATGGAGAATTTTGTTAGATTAGCCATCAAGATAAGGAACCCAAAGCAGTTCACAGCTTGCAGAAAGAATTATAACAGCAAGGTCAGTGAGTGTCAAATGCTGGTCTAGAACCAGATGCTGAAATGCATTTGTATTTTACATCAGAACCATTAGTTATATTTTCTTAAGAAATTAATTTCATCAGTGGATTTGGCATCCAGTCCTTCCTAATTCAGGTGTATGCAAATACTAGAATAATAGCTAATTCACTTTTCTTTTCCTACCATGCTACACTCTCAAATTACTCACAGTTACCCTCACTAAACCAAGTTGAATGTGAACTACAATCCAGATTAGCAATTGATTGGATTACGGATTTGTCATCCTGTCCTTCCTAATGTGGGTGTAGCCCAGTACTAGCATGACAGCCAGCTCATTTTTCTTTTCTTTTTCTGCTATTCTATGCTCACAAACTAATCCAAGTCAAAAACATCAAAGTTCACAAGGTTAGTCATTATACTTTGGCTGGGCAGAGAAAAGTTGGTGAAGTTAAAATGTATTTCCTAACTTTAACTTTTCTATAAGGGCATTTCATTAAAATATAGCATTTTGTTAAGCTAATTGTGCGGCAGGGATTTTCAGCCAAACTCATCATCAATGAGAAGGGAAGAGACCTAAATGGGCAAAACAAACAAAAGCGAGAACTTCATTAGCCATGGGTGCTGATCTCGCTGTTTATAGGGTCAATGAGAAGCAAGCTGTGTCAAGTCAGCCGTTGATGTAGACTGTCTTGTGAATCACATGAAATTGTGGTTGTTGTGGTGTACATCTAATCATGAAAGGGGCTAGTGGAGAAGGAATAGGGATCAGGGAGAAGAATAAGCAAATCACCCACTCAATTTGATTTCAAATTTTCCAGAAGACTAAGTTGTGGCTGTGACAGGACATGAACACAAATTATTTGTTGAAATGTCCACAACATCAAATTGCTATCCTAGAAAGTGATTTTTCAAAAAGGTTGCAAAAATTATGATTACAAAACATTATTAAACCAGCTTGTTTTTAATCCTTTAGACTCTCAAAGAGACCTTTCGGTCCTTCGTCTTTCCCTATCTTCTTCTTCGACCCTTTTCACGGTTCTCCAATCCCCTCTCTTTCTTTTTCTATTCACAGTGTCAGCCAACTTTTTCCCATTTATCTTTCTTTTTTCTTTTTTCCACATTCACTATACTTTCTCTTTGGTGCCCTACAAAGATGGTACAGATTTTCGTCTTCTACCCAAATCATATTTGGCGCAAGGTTGAGTTGTTGGGTTGAGGCATGGAAACAGCCTCTTGCAAAATGCAAGGTAAGGCTGCGAACTATAGGCCCTTCGTAGTTAGCCCCTTCCCCAAACCCCACATACGTGGGAGCTTCATGCACTGGGCTGCCCTTTTACCTGAATCACATTGGCACAAATGGACGAATTGAGTGGGTTCTAAAGTAGCTACTTCATTTTCGGTTATTTACATGTTATGTAGACCTTTGTCATCCGCTGCTTCCCTGGAAACCCCTGCACACATGAGCTTTGTGCGCAGGGCAGCCTTTATTTATGAGACCTTGGACCAAAGATAAAAGCTCTTTCAAGACTTTACCAGCTACTCAATGGATCTCGTGGTTCTGGTGCACAAGATGATGTAAAGGGACGGCCCAGGATAGAGTTGGGGGCGAGTATACCAGAAGCCTTATACTTTATAGCTACAAAGTTCCGAAACATTTGTTAGCATTTCTCCTTTATTTCAAAATTTTCACTTTGTATATTACTGATAAATACATGGGAATCGTCAATAATTGTTCATTATGAGTAAAATCATGACTCTAAATAATTGGATCTTCCATTAAATTAGAACCAAAGCTGCTTTCTTTTTTTCCTTTTTCTGACAAAAAATCCATCTCCAAGAAAATTGCTTCAAAGAAACCTCATGAGGGAGCCATGTGAACAATGCACATTTTTAGACTCGGAAAATATGAGATGAATAAAAGAAAAGGAGGGGCAGACTCTTCCAAAATCATCCTAACCATCTCTCTTGGTTTATATATAATTATTCACATGTAAAAAATCTCAATGCTTGACCAATTCCAAACCTTTCATTAGTGCATCATTTAGTTGCATTATATACCTGCAATCAATATTCATATTTCAAGTAAATGGCTGCTTTTTCTTTAAGGTAGTCACAAATAATCACGAACATGAGCATCATTTTTTCTTTAAGGGTAGTCATACATAATTCATGAACCTCTGCATTTGCAAAGGTCAAGTTACTAGTTAATAGTAAAAAATTGTCATATAACATCAAGATTGTTGCCTATCGAATGCAAACATTTTCTTCCTGATTAGGTTGTTTTCAAGAGCAAAACTAGGGCCTAAGAAGAGAAGTCATGAATCTCACTGCAAAAGGTTAAGAGAAGGTAACTTTCCTTATTAGCTGGTTATGCCTCCTTCATAGATTGGCCCAGGCAAGGCCATTATTTTTTCATTGAGCAAAGAATCCAAGTGTAACCACTTTGAATTGAAAGAGTTAATAAAGCAACTATTTTTACTCCACTATTCTGCATGAAATAAAGATGTCTAGTTCTTTTTGAGTGCTGTCTTAACTACAATTTACAAATGACACCTTAATTTTATTGGCAGACTCAAAGTCATAATAGTGTAGCAGTAAGGTATCGTAAGGTGCTACAAAACCATTGCTGGAAAAGTGTAAATCCGTCTAAATTGACATTGATGTGGGGTGAGACTGGCTAATGAAGAGTTGTCTAACCAACCTCCTTGTAGCTCAATCATAGAGTTTGCTAAGATTGATCCCTTGGTCCCAGCTTCAAGGATTGGTTCCAAAGTTGAAAAAGAGTTGTCCAAGTATTTTGATTTGCTTGGATGCAACATGGGTGCTCTTCCAACTCTTATCTTAGCCTTCCTGTATTGGTACCTTAGACAGCCGGTTATTAGTCAGTTGCAGCAGAAGCTAGTTCCATGGATCACTACTATGAGCACCATAGCACTGTATTTTTATCATTGTTTGAGTGGCTACAATCTGTTTGCACTTTCCTTGAGGAGGTTGGGAACACAGTAAAAGAATCCATTTCGTCAGTTGAATGCTGTTTGGCTAACAAAATCTCAAGTGGGTCTTGAGGTTTATTAAGGAGGTACAAATGCTATCTTGTCAAAATGGATACGGAGTTTTGCTACTAATCCAGATCTGCTTTGGAGGCTTAGTCGCTTAGATAATAACAGTTGGTTTACAGATTTTTTGCAAAGCCTCCGTGGGATCTGGTCTCAAAGCTACTTGGAAATGCATTTGCAAAATAAAAATACAATTTTCTTGAAAGGATAAAATTTGAAGTTAGATGTGGTCTCAAAGTAAGATTTAGGGAGGATGTTTTGGTTAGAAACTAGCAAATCATAGTGGAGTTTCCATTTGTGCATTGAGTGGACGACAAAAAGAATTCTAATATTGTTGATAGCTGTGTAGGACAATGATATAACAGAGTGGCTCCGATGCGAGATGTTCTACCTCTGTTTATGAACAGGATCAGCTTGAGGGTTTGATAGTATTTCTATTCTAGGTGTTTGTCAGCAGTGGGAAGTTCTCCGCGGCATCATTTTGCAAAGAAATGTTCCTTCCCAATCCTAGCTGTGATACCAAAACAGCTTTTGGAAGTTATTAGGCTCTCCTCAAGCTATAGCTTTCTGAGTCTCCTCCTTTCCCCCATCTTAACCTTTCCATCAATGCTAAAGCAAACAGGTTGGCAAGAGATGGGATTTCCAGATTAGTTCGGTAACAGTAGATTCTTTAGATGACTATGATCAGTAGAGTGACTCAGTTTGGAGTCTAGAGTTTGTTTTAGTTTCTTGTTGCCTATTTAGATTCTCAGCTTGGCCGGGTATGTACGGAACATGATAGTATGTCTGTACTTATTTTTCTCTTTCAAGATAAACTGCGGTTGATGTTCTCAAAAACAAATAAAACAACTCCCTGAGCAGTGGAAACCTGGAGTATAACAAGGTCTGTTTACTTACTGGACCATCTGATATTGGACTAATATAATCATCCCCATCGTGGGTTTTTACCAGCAGAGAGCTTATATCACTATAAATAGAATTTCCTCCATATATAGATAAAAAATCGATGAAACCAAGCTCAGCCGCCAAACCATGAACACTGGAATAACAACAAAATGAGTATGAAAGCAAGGAACAACTGCCAAGGAAAAAGATCTTGAAGAAAACAACATGACGATATCAACATTCGGGAAAAGTATGGGAAAGGGAGAAAAGAGATGGGAGTAATGCCTGCACAGTCGAAGTGTCTATATCCAATTTTAATGGCGCTTATGATAAGATCCCATACAGATTTTCCTTCCATTCTCCACACTCCAAGCCCGATTATGGGCATTTTGAAGCCGCTGTTTAGAGTGATCGCCATCGCTTCTCCTCTCTCTCCCTCGCTGCAAATTTCTTAAAACTGATGAGGATGACTCCCCCTTCCGCCGACGCCCACTAAGACTTATAGAGTAGCATCTCCATTTCCGTACGTGCTGTTAAATTACGGAAACGCCCTCCTCTTTGCTGGAAAGAGCAAAAATGACAGTCGCTCTCACGGTCAATCCTAACAAACGTCTAGGAGGCCGCATATTCCCTTGATCCAAATAATAGAGCAGATGATCGAGTTCTTGCGGTTCTTTTGACGAGGCCACCAGATAAATGGTACTCGTGATTTCCAAATATCATATTTAATGCATTCCAATCTCATTCTAAATGTATATACCTCGACCAACAAATTACGAATTATTTTTATCATCCTAAATGGGATTGAGATAATATAAAACCCAATTATTGTTCACATGACATGCATACATGGTCTGCCGTAACAAAATTAGAAAAGTTTTGTCCTTCTAGCACATCTTACAATGATTTTTTAGAGGTTGACGCTAGAGAAAGCGTAGGAAAAACCTTCGTATATTAATATAGTAAAGTTTTTCAAAAACCATCTTATATTACATGTGCAATATAAGATGATTTTTTAAAAACTGTCCTATATTATATTTGAAATCATCTTATATTTGTTATTATTTTATAAGATGTCTCATAAACGACGGATTTTTAACCATCTTGTATATATATTTTTAACTGTCTTAAAAATAGTATCGTTTTCTTTATTTACATGCAGCTCCTCCAATCTCCATTCATTATACCCCATTATTTGCATCAGATTATATGACAAAGAATGATAGTTCCAAATAAATGTGTGGGGACGCCAACTAAAAACTTACAAGAACGTTATGCACGAGCTTCCCTATTTAGATCGTTTATAATTTGCTTTTGTGGGTAAATGTCTTCACCTGTAGAGGTCGTTAATGGTAACATATAATTATTTTAACACCATAAGAATAAATTTATAAATATTTTCATACCAATTATGCAATGGCATACTTGATTTAACAATAATATGTACAAATTAAAACTTTGAAGATTGCTATTCATATCTCTATTATATAAAATAGATAAAAGAAAAAAGGAGAACCTCAAATAAAAAATAATCAAAAGACATCAGACAAAAAGAAACTAGAAGAAATAATGGCATTTATTTTCATGAAACAGAGGATAAGCATAAGTGAAGAGGAAGAAAATTTTGGTTCCAAGGCTTTCCTCACTATTTACTCTCTCATATGCCTAATAGTTTAATAAGATAATAAAAACTAATATCAAGAACCTTATAATTTTTAATAACTTATACCTACCAAACATTAAGTGCCATAGTTGTGTCTGTTTCTGAAGGAGAGCTGTGGCGCAACGGTAAAAGTTGTCGTCATGTAACCTTAAGGTCACGGGTTCAAGGCATAGAATCAGCCTATTGCAACAATGCAAGGTAAGGCTGCCTACTTTAGGCTATTGTGGCCCTCCACTTTTCTTGACCCCGTATAGGCGGGAGTTTTGTACACCAGGGCTGCCCTAGTCCTAAGTGTAAAAAAGGCTTTCCAATTTAGAAAGATATATTCAAGACTTAGATACATTAAAAAGAAATAAAAAGATTGTGGTTACAAAAGGGGTTTTATTAAGACGTAGACGAATGAATGGATAAAAGGGCAGCTCCAGTGCACGAAACACCCACATATGTGGGATACAGGGAAGAGGCAGACCACAAGGGTCAATAGTACGCATCCTTGTCTTGCATTTTGTAAGAGGTTGTATTCCACGCCTTGAATCCATGACCTCAAGGTCACATGACGACAACTCAACCGTTGAGCCAAGCTTAATGGATGAATGAATTGATAGGTGGTAAAAATCTTAAGAATGAGTTTAAAAGAGAAGATGACTCCTACGTGGAAGCCACCACCCGTTGATCATTTAAAGTTAAATTTTGACGGTGCTAGCCAGAGTAATCCAGGCAATGCATTTCTCGGATGCTAACAATGCTAAGCTTAGAGCTCTTGAAGGCGTGGATAGATGTTTGAGTCAAACAGAATTTACAACAAACACTGATGTATTAGAGGGAGTCTGGGAGGCACAGGCTTAAAACCAAAAAACAAAATAAAAAACTCAGTTATTAATGTAAAAGATTCTCTACCTTTTATGTGTAAATCTAAGCTTTGGAACATGCTAACTTATTCGGCTTGCTCTGAGTTCACCTTAATTTATTTAAACTAGCAATTATTATATTTAGTGATAATGTTGTTCATTACGAAATATTAGTGAAAATATTGTTCATTACATATTTAAAACAAATTGCCCAAGGCTAAATGCAAAAGTCACGTGACAATAATTTACAAATGAGATATAGGAAGCTAGTGTGATCTTGAGGTCACGGGGTTGAAGGCATTTAACGTAGCCTATTTGCAAAAATGTCAAATAAGGGCTGCGTATCCCACACATGTAGAGCTTCAAGTTGTAGATGCCCTTTTATATGGGAAGCTCATGAGAGAAGGCACTTGACCAACTTGGCTAAAAGTCAATACAATATTTTGCATGCCAAATCTTGATTATGGATCCTCACTATTTCTAATTACTAAGATATTTTCTCCACGTGCCTCCTAAAATAACTAGTCTTATTATTCAAAAGAATTCCAATTTTAATTCTTCTTCTACGGCAAGGGAATTAAGATTCTAATTTTCGCGTATAAAGGGCAGGCCCAATGCACGAAGCTCCCGCCTATGTAGGGTTTGGGGAAGGGGAGGACTGTAACGGGCCAAAGTACAGAGCCTCACCTTGCATTTGCAAGCCTTGAACTCGTAATCTCAAGGTCACACGACAACAACTTTTACCATTACACCAAGGCTCACCTGCTAAATAAGTTACAACATTGTTATCTGTCAATAGTATGCGTCAATAATACACGTTAATCTTCTAACTTTTATTGGCTCATTTAAATCTAAAACCTAAGATTTTGAAAATTTCTCATATACAATATAATCCCTGGTATCCGGCGTTGCCAACTCTCTCTTCCCTCTCCATTACAATCCCTATTATCTCTTGTTGTCAACTCTCTCTTTCATGTCCAAACTAACCACTGGTTAGTTCTATATTTCATCTTTTAGGATATGTACATGTAATTTTATTCTTTGAAATAAATTTAAAATTTTAATAAAACTTAACTATTTTTAATAAAAATAAAACTCCATATTATCAAACCATTAGAAGGGGAGCATTGGGAAACAATAAAGTTGTCAACGGGTGACCTCAAAATAACGGGTTCAAGTAATGAAAATAGCCTCTTGCAAAAATAAAAAATAAGACTACGCATTACAGACCTTTGTACCCTTGCATCTGCCATAGCTTCATGTACCAAACTGCCCTTTTTATATTATCATATAATTTATTAAAAACTACAGAGGAGAGTCTTAGCGCAAGCGTAGAGTTGTTCTTGTGCAACCCTGAGGTCACAAGTTCAAGGTGGATAAATAGCTCTTGCAAGATGCAAGGTAAAGCTATGTACTATTGACCCTTGTGATTTGCCTCTTCTCCTGACCTCGCAGGAGCTTTGTGCACCCGGGCTGCCCCTATTTATCAAGAACTATGTGTTTGTAATAACTATCTAGACTATCTTAAGTTTCCATTCTGAGCATGTCTTCATGGTAAGAGAAGAAATGAAACATATACAGCTATGTCAATACTCTTGAATATGTGAACTCCAATTACTTAAACAAAGGGAAAACCATGTACGATCTGCACAGACTTTCTTGGATCATTGACTATAAAGGCTTGACAATTAAAAATAGCCCCTCTTAAATCCATGGCATACCAGACCAGGTAGCCCTTCCCTTCATCTGTCTCTTTCCGCATACACTGTATATATGACGAAACACAAACATTTACTTTATGTTAGCATATCACCTAATGTATGAAGGAAAATAACAAGAAAGGGCAAAGAGGAATTATAGAAAAGAAAAACCATTTTCTCCTCTTTAACATTCTTTCTCCACTCAAGCAATCGTCCCGCGAAGGAAAACACCATTAAAGTTCCTGTTTCAGTGTTACTACTCTTATTGCCCGAAGGTGCAGAAGAAGCCAATAAAGTTTCATGCCCTTGTTGCTACAGATCTTCAATCGATACCAGGTGCCGTTCTTCCCAATTTCTATTTACATTTCACCCTAAAAGCGCCCGCAGAAATTGGTTTTCGTTTTCTTTGTTGCCTTCGTTTTTCTTTCCTTTCTGTATTTCCGTTTCACAATTTTGTTTTAGTGAAAACAAGCTGTTTCAAGTGAAAGTTACAGGGCGAGCGGATTGATTTAGAAGTTAGTTTTCTGGGTTTCTCTTATTATTTTGTTTGTTTTAATGGGCATCGACTTTTTTGAGCGTTTATGAAGCTTTTGGTTTCTGGGTCGAAAACCATATGAATGATGGGGTGTCTTTGTTGTGTGAAAGAGAGACCGGAACAAAAGGTTTGCATGCTTCTATTGATACCTACGGTGAGACAGTGTTAGAAAAAGATTTGTAATTATCAAAATCCGAGATGGACGAGGAAGAAAAATCGTCAAATGTGAAAATGGGCGAGGAAGAAAAGAATAAGGCCAAGAGAAAAGTGAAAGTAATTGATAGACAAGATGATTCAGATGATGATGCGCCTATTGGATCTCTGTTCAAGTTCAAGAAACAGAAGAACTCTAAGAAGATGAAGCCTAGCATTAGGGTAGAGAACCCCAATGCGGACGGTGAGGAATTGGGGGAGATGGATGATACCTTAGCTAGTTTTAGGAAGAAGTTGAAGGGCCCAAAAATGGGTGGATCTGATAGAGTGAGGGAAAAGCCATGTACTTTGACTGGGGCAGGACCCTCAGATACTGGGCTTTTGGAAGATGGGGCACTGGTTGAGAAATCAGAATTGAATCTGATGGGGGAAAACCCCGTTGGTGGAGTAGGTGTGTCTGATTTGCATGTGGAAGATCGACCAAAAGGCAAAGGGAGGAGCCGGTCTACTTCGATGCAGAACAAGATAGGGTATTCAACTGATTTTTATGGTGGGTTGGAGCAACCTTCTGGTGCTCGAAAGTCTCGCTCTTCCACCAGGAAACAGAAAGAGGAAATGTTGGGGCTGACAGAAAGCCCTAATGGTTCTTCCGAAGATAATATTAAAGATTCACTGTCTATGTTTGTTCGGAAGGCGCATTCTGGTTCAGTTAGGAGAGCTCGTTCATCTTCTACCAGGAAACATGCGGGGGGTTCACACATTGTGTTGAATGAAGTGTCTCATTTGACTTCAAAAGATTTATTCTCTGATCTTGTAGCTTCAAAGTCTGAAGGGGGAACCGGTAAGGCGTTAGATAGAACAGTCAAAGATTTGTTACATGTTCAAGCCAGGAAGTCCTCTCCCACTGCTGGGGTCGATGAACATTCATATCAAAGTGGTTCTGAGACGTCGGATGAAGTTTTATCTGTTCTCATCAGGAGAGGCTCTTCGGCTTCAGCTCGGAAAGAGACTATGGACTGTCAGTCCTATGTAACTTCTAATCAAATTCAGAAGGAACCATCTTCTGCTGCAGCTGAAGAGTTCTGTTCTGCTTCTGTCCATGATGTAACGGAGAAAGCTTCTAGTTCTGATGATGATGGTTTAAATGCACCCTTTAAACTCATCAAAGAAGATTCACTGCCCAAACCATCTCAAGGATGGAAAGCTTGCACAAGAGATATGAGAGAAAAGCCGCTGATGCCTGAGGATGACATATTGAAGAGATCGAGGGAAAGGAGTCCTGATAAAAAAGAAGTGTGCAATGAAGATTGGAATAGACATCAAGACAGAGCTTCAGGAGATTCTCTTTCTGGATTGGTTCAAGGAACATCCTCTGGTTTCATTCAGCTGACAGAGGAAGGACAGAAGTTCAAGTATGCTTTAAGACCATGTTCCAAGAGCAAGTCAGGTCATCCATTCCCTGGTGTGCTGGAAAATTCGTCTACTGCTTCTGGTCCGAAAGTGACACATGAAATTTATGGGTTTGACAATAATCAGTTCAGTGGAGCTTCTGATAAAATTTCAGAAGAGTTCCCCTCATCTTGTTTTAGCCCATCATTTCCTTCCATAAAGGAGCATGTAGTAGAGAGCTCAAGAGATACTGATTTTTCAAATGAAGGTCGTAGCAATACTCATTGCATCGTGGTTCAAAATCCAGGTTCTGTTTGTGCTCTGAAGATAATAGAGGAATCAGCAAATGGACCACGTGAAGGGACAGGGAAAGAGAATGCTCTGGGATATGATGATTGTTTGATTCCAGTTCCTCAAAAAGGTTCAAAAGAGCTACCTGCTGACATTAAGATGTTATTTGCTCCTCCCAACAGAAGCCAGACTGAAGAAACTACAAATTGTGATAAATTGAAACAGCCTTTGCATTCAACCTCCACGAAAGTGCAGATGGAGAAAGCCCGCCCATTTGTGGATGAATTTGCATCTGCTGATGGATTGATAAAAGGAACACCCTTCTCATCTGGTACACTGAAGAAAGAAGAAACCCATGGAGATGATGACGGTTCAAACCAACGTCCTTGGGCAGCCTTGGAAGATTCTATGTCTATTAAAATTGAAACAGCATGCCTTCTGTCAGAGGCTACACAAGTGGAAGAAACCAAAAAATGTGATGGACCTTCAATGAATTTGACCACCTTTCTTGAAAACAGCCACGTAGATAGCCTCAACAGTAAGCCTTCAGATCACAAGTCAAAAGGGCTGTCTTGTGTTGAAGCTTCCAGTATTAAGGAGGTCAAGGCAATTGGTTGTCAGTTGGATCTAAAAGAAACTTGTTCAGAAGATTCAGGGCGATTATCTGATCCTAATGAGAAGACGCTAGTGGAAATGCAACGGGCAGCGCGCAAGGTAAAAAAGTGCAAGCATGGTGACATGGCCTATGAGGGGGATGTCGATTGGGAAGTTCTGATGCATGAGCAGGGACCATTTGAAAATAATCCTGTTGTTAATGGAGGCGGGGTTACAAGATCTAAAGACAGGTCTGTTTCTGTTTCAAGTATGTTTGCTGAGGCTAAGGGAGGTGCTGCAGCAATAGCAGCTGGTCTGAAAGCTTGTGCTGTTGGTCCAGTTGAAAAAATTAAATTCAAGGAAGTCTTAAGGCGTAGGGGTGGGCTTCAGGAGTACCTTGAGTGCAGGTCAGTTGACTTTCTTGGAACCTGGTCTGCCCAAGTTTTTTCTGCATGTTCTCCATTTAGTTTACTAGCACGATCAATTATAATCAACTTATATATTTCTTTCTTATTTGTGAGGTATTACCTTACAAGCATTAGCTGGAGGTCATACTTCCTGCGAGGGTTCATTAGCCTGGTGACGCATTTATTTGAGTTCTAGTTTAATTTGCTGTTATCAACTTTTTTAAGAATGCCAAACTTTTTACCCTTTCTGATGTAATTTATAATCAATCAGGATATTTTGGTAATTTTCTTGTGATCAGTCTTCTTGGAAATAAATGATTTGGCAATTTGAATGATTGCTATGGGAACATTATGAAGAATAGTTTTCTATTGAAGTATACAGAAGACAGAGGCATATCATACATGTGTGTGTGTGTGTGTGTAGATAATGTACAATGGAGTAAAACAAGAACATTACATAATTTCAGATACAAAAATAAAGGCGAAAAAGTTAAAATGGTGTAATACATTCATAAGAATCATAAGCATGGCATTTGGAAATAAACGAGTTGATCCTTGTCATTTCTCCTCTTGTTGAATGGAAGCTAATATTGAAACATTATCGAATGAGCCATGCGACTGCTAACAGATTCATGCACCATTTCAACAAAGATGTCAACTGAACTAGAGACATTGACAAACCATAAAACTCATGTTTATATGATTTCTGGACTATTCTGACTTGCATTTCTCAATATTTTTATATCACAAAGTACCAAAGCCAGTACCAAAATGCTAATTTTATATTTTCATCCTATTGCTCTTCAATTTTAACAAATTAGACTTTCTGAGTTTTTTTCATTCTTAGTTTGTAGAAGGGTTTGTTCTCAACAGCATTCACCATATTTCCTTTTCATTGGCTTGATGAGTGCATTCTTTTGTACACTTCTTGTTATTTGCTAGCTCCACCTTACTTCTTCCTACATGCAACTCCATCTTGTCAAGCAATGAAAGACCTACATGTCTCATAAACTACATAGGGAATTATAACTCAAAAGAAAACAGTATTAAGATGTGAATTATATAACTAAAGAACTATGCAAAGATGGTCTTACATGGAAGAGCTATGGTTAGAATCGTTAATGCAACAGCTCTAGATCTTTGGGTTCTCATATGATACTGTGGAAGAAGTAATGTGGGGCCATATCATATCCAACTTTGTGTATCCGTGCTCACCATCTTATCATAGAAAAACTGATGGTTAATTTAGGTAGCTAGATAGGTAGGGAATGAGGCGTGCATCCCTAATTTCACTTCTAATCTGATGGTTTCAGTTTGGAAGATTACTGAGGGGGGGAGTGATGGTTGAAGCCTGTGTTCTTAATTCACTCCTGGTCTGATGTTTGTCATTGACATGGTTACTTAAGAGCTCTTTGTTCTGATTTCGGCAGTTCAACTTGAGGGCTTTAAGTTGTTTAGGTTATGAGCTCCAAAGTGTTCAGTATAAGGTTGGAGTTGTTCTGTTGCAAAAGACATTTTTAACTCACTGGGGATAGCTAAATGAGCATAAGGTCTGAAGTGCTCATTATTAACCATAGAGTTCTGCTGTTTTAAAAAGAAGTTTTTAATGTATTGCAGGACAGTTAAATACTACAGACCTCCTTGGTTATGGAAAGAATTGGAGGGTGATTCAAGACAGGTACAAAAGAATTCTCCTAAACAAGTAAGAGACAGGCTCTTCTAGATTTGCTATGAAGAAAAAAAAAACACTGAAGTCTACATAACATAGCAAGGCTTCAAAACTCAACCAAACATAGCCTCTGGATGGGAGATCAACAAGATGTAGTATCAAAATGAACTCCAAGGCCTTTAGGTTGCTGGAAAACACCAACCAACACTTGGAACGAACTAATAGTCAACATACAATTCTACGAGATTAGATCTCACCCCTTAGTGTTTTTTCACAAAACTGAAAACCAAAACTGTAAAAGTAGAATAGATTTCTCTTAAGATACCAAAAGCATAAATATCTATACTTTCTAATATTTCATTAAACACATATGTCCTAAAGTATCCTATACATATTAAGATCTTTTCATGGTCCTGATGTGGTTGTTTGACAATTTTAGTGATGCTTGAGTCTTGATTATGCTTTCTCTACGAGGGAAACTGCATTGGAAATTAAGTTTGAGGGAATGTCATTGACCATTTCGAAGCACAGGACAAAAGAGTCTCAAGGAACTAATGACAAGAAACTATGTTTTAAATGAGAAAAGCTTAAAAGGTAGATTGTCTTTCAGGAGAGCATCTTTAAGAGTTTATGGGGCTTTAGAGGTGGATTTAAAGTGGTATTTTGGAAAAAGTTCTTCTTTTTCAAGCATTGAGAAGAAGTGGATAAGTGGAAAGATAGAACCAGCTCAATAATTAGTTCAAGACTTCAAGTTGAACTTTGAAGTGCTACTGGTGGGTGGTATTACACAAGGTTATTCGGGACTGCTTAGGCAGACTTCCTTAGCTCTGTTAGGTATTGGTCCAATAGAACTATAGGTTCCAGCCTTAGACAATTATTGAGAAGTTTTGTATTATTTTCAATTCCCTCCAGTTCTTGAGGGGTGTTCCTTGAATGCCATTTGCTGGATTAGTTGAGCAACACGAGTCATTGCTTAAGCAGTCCCAATGGCTGATGGGAAAGAACGAGTTTTTGAGTAGTCCAGCATCAGTTATGTAGTTCTTTTTTCTTTTTTTTTTCAACATTGTTGACTTGGATTTTTTAGTCCTTTTCTCTGATCTTCTTATGCCCATCCGTGTGCCCAGAAACTTGGATTACCTTGGGGTTTACGGTATGCATCATCATGAGCATCTACGGAAGCACAAATGTTGCATAAGCTTAAGCATCATCATGAGTATTGACTTGAGAACGTGATTGGAAACTGTTTTTTGCCATCAGCAACATAAACTAAATGAATCGGCTGTTACGTTTACACTGGAATGAAACTGCTTGAGGATATATATAAATCCATCAAGAACAAGAAATTAGCTGAACTCATGTTATAAGAATTGGTGCAATAAAATGACTTTTTGGTTAGTCAAACTCAATAGAAAGCTGGGTAGAGCAGAAGCCTGTTAATTGTTTTGATGCAGAAGCAACAGAGGCAAAGGCTTGATGGAGAGACAGGATAAAATGTTGTTATTGTATATAGTTAGATCAGCTTACAATCTCTTGAGAAGGACAAATCATTGGAAGGAAAGTACTCAGAGTGACAATGAGAAAGGCTTATTAACCTCCTCAATAGATGACCAGGAAGAAAGTGGCTTCACTTCCACGAAATGAAAATGAGAAGACAAGCATCCTTTCTGAGACATTGGAGAAGATGATTGTCAAATAAGACCCTCTAAAGTACCTGGATGGTGCAACTTGAAAAGAGACCAAGATATAGAAAGAAGTTATGAAGAAATACAGCTAAGGAGAGGGAAAATCTTTCAAGCGTTTAGCAAGTGTAATCTGAAAAAGAAGAAGGCAGAGAAAGAGGGGGGAAAGAATAATAAGAAAGAGAAAGGAGAAGTTTGTGGGGATGTTGTTTATTAAGACTCACTTCATGTTTCCTCATTTACAATTGTAAATTATAATCCAGAAGTATTAGTGCAATTAGAATGTTGCGGTTAGGGAAGATGTGATATAGATAGGTCTCTTAAGGTTATTTATATCCATATTTTAAATGCTGTCCCATGTGCATATCCTCCACATGAATCTTAATGGCACAGGATATAACAGACCTCTTTAAAGGAGGGACCTGATATGTGGAAGTGCTTGGTCTGTGAAACAGAGGTCTTGGGTCAGTGATGATGATCAGGTGATGGTTGTGAGCCAATAGACCTCTAAAAGGAGTTAGAGGGGAGCCTTGTCGCAATGGTAGGGTTGTCATTGCGTGACTTGAAGGTCACAGGTTCGAGGCGTGGATACAGCCTCTTGCAAAAATGCAAGGTAAGGCTGCGTACTATAGATTCTTTGTGGTCCACCCCTTCCCTGGACCCCACATATGTGGGCTTCATGCAACGGGCTGCCCTTTTTATTTTCTTTAAGTAGTATTGCACGAGCTACTTGGTTCTGGAGATATAACATTGGGCTGCTCAGAAAGGTGGTTGTTTTCTGCTATATTAGTGTCATTTTGTGATAACAGCTCTATGGGCTATGTTTTAGGGAGGAGCAGCATAAAGAGGATTACCAATAGAAATAACTGAAACTCAACATGGTTTCAGACATAACATGGACTTTGGTGATGCAATGTTGTTGGACCTCATGTGAATCCTAGTAACCTGTCTTTATTCAATCTAAATCTTTGCAATACTCTTCTAGCTTCTGCATGACTGGCATCGTAAAAATTTCCTAAGTTCAAGGCTGGCAATACAACAGAGTCCTACTTTATGCTTGCTCAGGGTCCACCTGGAATTAGGAATTGTACTTGGTCAAGGGTATGCATTAGTTTAATATTGTTGATGCCAAAAGTTGCTGGTTAATGGGCCTATTTGGTGAGGAATGCTTAATGGTACTGTGTCTACTGTTAATTTTTCATATTTCATATTAACGAGTCTGGCTGGCCTTTGTCAAGCAGAGGCAAGGATAAGAATTTGGGTTGAAGGTGATTCTACATGCAGTGTTTTTCTGGATGCTCCATCAAAGTCCATGCCCTTGGAATTCTGACGGCGATACCCGATATTTGATTTATTTATATATAAAAAATAAGCACAACCTGGTACGTGAAGGTCCCACGTATGCGGGGTCCAGGGAAGGGGTGGACCATAAGGGTTTATATTACGTAGGCTTACCTTGCATTTTTGAAAGAGGTTGTTTTCACGCCTCAAACCCTTGACCTCAAGGTCACAAGATGATAACTCTACTGTTGCGCCAAGTCTCCCCTTTTATTTGATTTATATATGTAAGATGCTAAATTTTCTTTTCTTTTACACATGAATGAAAAATGAAGCTACGTTGCAGAGTGAGCATTCTTTGGTCATTACCTGTTAAGAGAGAGCAAACCAAACATTATAGTTTGTGTTTTGAACCGTTTTGGGCATCTTATCACAGTACTGCAGGATTAACACTAGTTCATTGTCATGGTCTTGCCTAAACTACTAATATTATTGTGTCCTGACATCTAGGGTTTGATTTTCATGTTTTTACCATAATTCTAGGTGAAAGCTTCAACAACTTGTATTTTTACAGCAAACTATGCCAATGAACTCTGGCAGGAAGATTGTTCTTCTTTCATTGTGACAATTTCTTTGTTCACAGGTTTTAGATAGGGATAAATTGATCATGACTAGTTCATAATTTTTCGGATGTCATATTTGCAATGCTAATGAACTCTGGCAGGAGGATTGTTCTTCTTTCATAGTATTTTGGATGTCACATCTGCAGGAATTTGATCTTGGGCCTTTGGAGCAAAAATGTATGCCGGATTTTACATCTCAAAGACTGTGGGGTAACGGAAGAGCCTTTGGAAGATGAACCTCCACGTGCATCCCTTATTCGTGAAATCTATGCATTTCTTGACCGCAGAGTAAGTTTTCTTTTTTCTTTTTTTTGGGGGGGGGGGGGGATATGATGAAATATTGTCTTTTTATGCCTATTCATAGTATTTCATATTTGAGAAGTTGCTTGCGCATTAATGATCCTGATGATACTTGGATTTTGCATCTAATAGCAAATTGTTCAGCATTCTTGAATTTATGAAATTTTTAAGATATAGAGCAATAGTTTGAACTCTAGAATGTGCCCTTTCTTCGCAGAAAAAGAAGAAAGTTATTAGTAGGTTGATCTTTTTCAAGAAAGAGCCCAAGGGCTACTCAACCCTCTTTCATCAAGTAATACATGCCACTCTGATATCTGTTCATGCATCAAACAATATGTGATTGCCAACCTCAAAATATATTAACAATGAAAGACTAAAAGACTAGTGTTCAAGCACCGTGTTGGACTCTTCATCACTGTGTGAGAGAGATGCATTGTAGTCCTCTTGAATGATCCTAATTATCTGCTAGTGCCTGCAAATAGCTGATTAAAAGAAACAAAAACCCCGATGTTAGCATTCAGGAGGGGAATTTCTTTGTAGTCAAAGGATTGGGATTGTTTGGAGGAGGAGATTTTGGGACATCACATATTCACATTGGACCAAGTACAGGTATTGATGGACGTTTAACCAATTGTGCCCATTTGTAGTCACTTGCTCTTATTTTTACTTGGAGAAATGCCACTACTTACCTATGGGTGGGGCTTTATTGGATGAATGATTTTAGATCATTATTGGACACATATTATTCACCAGCATACACACCACCTGTTCTTTTACTTTGTACTGTGTCTTTACTTTGTACAGTTGTGGTATTTAACCTTACACATACTTGAGCATTCTTGAAAGCATGCCATCAGTTTCTTACGAGTGTTCAACAGGGTTATATAAATGTAGGCATCGCTTCAGAAGAGGTGAAGAAAAAACCTTTTGGCATCAGTGAGTTTAAACATTCACATGAAAATGAACCTATGAAAAATTGTGCTGCAAGTGTCATTGACTCGGAAGAGGAAGTTGCATTCATTCTTGGTCAAGGTAAGAGTTCTGATAATGTTACCATGGGAAAGAATAGTATCTCCTCAGAAGATGGAAAGCTGGCATCTGTTCTGGAATCAGAAGCTATAAAATGCAACAAACTCCACATGCCTAGTATGGAGTCATCCGAACTGATGGGGTCTGGAGAGTGTGAAGTTGGAAATACGGATGTGGGCATGCGACGTGCTGGTGAAGGATTTGTGCCAGTAGCAGCATTTGCCATGGAAACAATTGGTGCTGCTGATGAAATAGGCTCAGACCAGAAATACATCTCTCGAACTGGTTCTGGCATTTCTGTACAAAGTCACCAAGATAATGGTTGTATGGGCCCGCAAGTCAGAGATGGAGTACGTGGGCTGGATGTCTTGACAGCTGATCCGTCCTGCAAAACTGTGGTTGGTGGACCAGATTCGACCTTTCCCTTGGAGCTGTTAAAAGCTTCACATGATGACCATGTTGATGTCAAAAGAGAGAAGGTTGTGGACAGTGAAGGTATTGAGATTGAATATTCAGCAAAGGTTCCTGTGGAGGTTAATAGTAGTGCTCAGGGTTATTTGAAAGTTCACAAAAGGGTCATTGTTATTGGAGCTGGACCTGCTGGCTTAACTGCAGCTCGCCATTTACAACGTCAAGGTTATTCTGTTACTGTGCTCGAGGGTCGGGATAGGGTTGGAGGTCGTGTCTATACTGACAGCTCATCACTCTCAGTTCCTGTGGATCTTGGCGCCAGCATCATTACTGGTGTCGAGGCTGATGTTGCAACTGAAAGAAGACCAGATCCGTCAGCTTTGCTGTGTGCTCAGTTAGGTATTCAGTTGACTGTATTGAACAGTGACTGCCCTCTGTATGATATTGTAAGTGGGGAGAAAGTCCCTGCTGATTTGGATGAATCTTTGGAAACGGAATACAACAGTCTCCTTGATGACATGGTAGTACTGGTTGCACAAAATGGTGAAGGTGCAATGAGAATGTCCCTGGAGGAAGGATTAGAATATGCCTTGAAAAAGCGTCATGTTACTCAGTCTTCTGGTGATTGTGGACTTCTGGGTGTTTCAGAGGATGCTTCTGTTGATTCCATAATGGAAAACAGTTCAGATAACCGAGTTCTGGGAGATGGTGTTTTGAGTCCACTTGAGAGGAGAGTGATGGACTGGCATTTTGCAAATTTAGAGTATGGTTGTGCTGCTTTATTGAAGGAAGTATCACTTCCTTACTGGAATCAGGATGACATTTATGGAGGATTTGGGGGGGCTCATTGTATGATAAAAGGTGGTTACAGTGCTGTTGTAGAGTCTCTAGGAAAAGGGCTTTCTATTCACTTGAACCATGTTGTTACAGAGATCGAATATAGCAAAAGAGAGTCCAGAGGAAGTTTTGGTCAAGCTCAAACAGAAGTCAAAGTTTCTACATCAAATGGTAAAGAATTTGTAGGAGATGCAGTCCTGGTTACTGTGCCATTGGGTTGCTTAAAAGCTAATGCTATCAAGTTCTCTCCAGTCCTTCCAGACTGGAAACAATCTTCTATCCAAAAACTTGGTTTTGGGGTGCTGAATAAAGTAGTACTGGAATTTCGTGAAGTATTTTGGGATGATACGGTGGACTATTTTGGAGCCACTGCAGAGGAGAGAGACCGCAGAGGACAGTGCTTCATGTTCTGGAATGTCAAGAAAACAGTTGGAGCCCCTGTTCTTATAGCACTTGTGGTTGGTAAGGCTGCCTTAGTTGGCCAAGAGATGAGCATGCTTGATCACGTGAATCATGCTCTGATGGTTCTTCGTAAAATTTTTGGAGAGGCTTCTGTACCTGACCCAGTTGCATATGTTGTTACAAATTGGGGCAGAGATCCTTTCAGCAGGGGAGCGTACTCCTATGTTGCTGTTGGAGCATCTGGGGAGGATTATGATATTTTGGGAAGGCCTGTCGACAACTGCTTATTTTTTGCAGGTGAAGCTACTTGCAAAGAGCACCCAGATACCGTTGGTGGTGCAATGATGAGTGGCCTTCGAGAAGCAGTACGCATAATTGACATCTTAAGTACAGGAAATGATTATACTGCTGAAGTAGAGTCAATGTTGGTTGTGCCGAGACACTCAGATAGTGAAAGAAATGAAGTGAGAGACTTGGTGACCAGACTTGATGCTGTTGAATTTTCCAATGGCCTTGGCAAAAGCAACTTGGATGGGACACAGAGATTGGTGACTAAAGAAGCCTTACTGTGGGATATGTTCTCTAATGCAAAAACAACAGCTGGACGACTACATTTGGTTAAGGAGTTGTTGCGTCTTCCAGGGGAGGAGCTAAAGTCCTTTGCAGGAACCAAAGAAGGACTCATTACGCTTAACTCATGCATACTGGTATTTATTTTATCCTGCTTCTCCCATGAAAATGTCAATAATCTTAGCTGTAATAAAATTTTTTCTTGCACAGATTTTGGTTTGTAGGATTATTTGAGCAACTGTAATTGCATAGTGGCTACAATAATAACTTCCTCTATTTAAAACAGGATTCAATGGGCAAGGATGGAACTCAGCTCTTGCGTCATTGCATTCGCCTGCTTGTACTGGTGTCAACTGATTTGCTTGCAGTCCGTCTTTCTGGTACCTATTCTCTCCGTTGCTATTCTTTATTAGTATTTTATTCAATGTTTGCGGGGATAAGCACATGCGACAAATTAATCAGGTTCACTGCTCATGAAACTTTTACAAATTCATATTTCTATTATCTTGCATGTATCATGGTTTTAAATTGCTGAAACTGACGTGATTCTGCTGAGCGGAAAAGTTTCTTATCATATGCCATTTGACTGTATCAACTAAGTCTAAAAACAGAACAACTCAAGATTTTCATGTCTCTTTGGCTGGGAGGCGAGCAGTCTTACCATGGCTGTTGCAGTTTCTATATCGAGGAAGCTTCTTGTACTATAGGTTTTCCACTGGGTGAGAACTGGGTTCTGGGAAGTTGATCGATACCTGCAGAAAAGGTGAAATGTAGATGGTTATTTAATCATCTAGCTGTTAAAGTTAGGGTTTCCTTCTACGAGATGTTATACTGATAAATCTGGTCCGATCCTCTCAGCCATGGTGCAGATTACTTTTGCCATTTTTAACATCTGATTTTGAGTGGATGATGATTGGAGATCAGCTTTTAACAATCAGCATGGTGGATAAGCCTTCTCATGGCTCCTGTTTCTTCTGCTCTCTTCCAAAACATTCTCCTTTCATGTTTTTCATTTCTCAGAATTCTGTGGTAACAGTTTTCTGTATGACTAAATATTATTATTGTTGAAAGAACATCTGAGATATTCAAGCCTTGACAAATTCTAGTTAGTATGAAATTTAGCAGTTCTGTGGATTCACACAATTACTAAATCAACCCATAGAACCTCAAAATTTGATTTCTGTTTCCATCTTGTACTTGATATGCTTAAAGCTATCAACTATTTATGGGAATGCTGAATATCTGGTTCAAATATCCTGAACCTAAAGCATAAATACTTTGATTTTGAGGATATACAGACCACTTCAAGTACAAAGTTACGCGGTTCCACGGTAGTGTATTTCCCCATGTAAAGGGATGCTTCCTGGCAGCTATGGCCTGGACTGATACAAAGTTATAAACAAATCTGAGCTATAAAAGAAGACGACAGATGGATTACACCACAGAGCTGCTTTTATAGCCTCTTAGGATCCAAAAGAATAGCCTATGAATAATAGCTCAAAAGGGTGACATTTACTGGTCTCCATAAAAGGTTTATTATTCCAGCCATGAAATTCCTTAGATATTGAAACCCATTGTGAGATTTCAAGATTAAGATCATTACCAAAACATTTGGAAATGAACTCCTAGACCCAAATAAGCTTCTGAAGCCAAATGTAGTTTTCTATTCTTGTTCAACATATAAACAAACAAAAATGTTGTTCGGCCTAAACTTTTGTTTTTATTTGTAAAATTTTTAATATTCTAAAGTCTCCACTAATTCAAGTAACATTGATGGTAAATGCCTCAATATATTATAGCAGATATGGTCAGGTCAAGGAGCCTCAACCTTTTCTCAGGAAACTTGGTCATTGTTACATTTTTAAAAATGACGCACCTAGTCTTTTCTTTCTCATTTTGTATTAGTTTTGTTTCTTGCCCATTTATTCTTAGATGTCTCTTGGCATGATGATGGAGATCACTGTGTTGTGAAATCAGTGTGTATTGCTTACAGTTGATTTTAGGGGCTTGAAAAGAACTTATTACCTGCATTTACTGAAATCCATTTTAAGTTTCTCCCACTAGAACTAAGAATGTAATTGCTTTGTTAAAATTTAGGTTTTAATTTCTCCTTTCATGTTGGGCAGGTATTGGAAGGACGGTAAAGGAGAAAGTGTGTATACATACTAGTCGTGATATCCGTGCTGTTGCAAGCCAGCTGGTTAACATGTGGATCGAAGTGTTTCGAAAGGAAAAATCTTCTAATGGTGGGTTAAAGTTACTGAGGCAAACTGATTCATCAAAGGTTAAGCCTTCAGGAAAGCCACCTCTACGGACAGCCAATGACACATCAGACAGCAGAGGAAACTTGCAGGTTCCTTCACCTGCTGGAAGCCATTCCACTTCAAATGTGAGTAATAAGAGAGTGGATAGCCGACTCAAGTTAGAAACTCCTGCTGACACAAAGTCTGAGGCTAGCTCATTGCATCCACAGAGTGTTTTACATAACCGAAGTTCCAAGGCAGAGGAAAACATTGTAATGTCTAAAGAGGAAGCTGCTGCCTTTGCTGCCGCAGAAGCTGCCCGAGCTGCTGCTCTTGCAGCTGCAGAGGTTCGACTTTTTGGAGCTAGCAAGCTATATTGTTCTGCTATACTTGTTTGGATGTCTGTCTTTATATCTCTCAGTTGTAGATTATAACTAATTTCTAATAAAAAGGGCAGCCCTGGTACACGAAGCTCCCGCCTATGTGGGGTCCGGGGAAGGGGTGGGCCACAAAGGCCTAAAGTAGGCAGCCTTTCCTTGCATTTGTGCAAGAGGCTGATTCCACCCCTTGAACCCGTGACCTCAAGGTCACATGACGACACCTTTTACCATTGCACCAAGGCTCCCCTTCATTATAACTAATTTCTAATGATGTTGTTAATTATCTGTTTAATCTAATTTTTAATTCTGCTCTTTGGTCATTTACTTCAATGAAGGCATATGCATCTAGAGAAGCAGAATGTAGCACATTGCGGGAGCTTCCTAAGATACCTTCGTTCCACAAATTTGCAAGACGTGAGCAATATGTGCAGATGGATGAATTTGAACTTAGGAGAAGAAAGTGGTCGGGTGGCTCTTTAGGGAGGCAAGATTGTGTATCAGAGATAGACTCCAGAAACTGCAGGGTCAGGAACTGGTCTCTTGATTTTTCTGCTACCTGTGCCAATCTTGACACCTCGAGAATGTCTGGCGATAATTGTAATCAACGGAGCTATTCAAATGGCATGGAATGCCATTTGAATCTTAGAGAGCATTCTGGGGAAAGTGGAGCTGTGGAGAGTAGACTGACAAAAGCATGGGTTGATAGTGCTGGTAGTGGAGGGGTGAAGGACTATCATGCTATTGAGATGTGGCAGATGCAAGCTGCTGATGCCGATGCAGAGTTCTTTAGTAGAGCCATGCATATAAGGGATGAGGAAGACTCAAGTAGAATGCCCAAATTGCCCATTGGGGAGACTGAAAGACAGGCAGAAGACAGCTCTGCTTCACAGGCTGCAGAAAACAGAGTGTCCATGGGTAGCCAACCAAGAGGAGCAGACCGCATTAAACAAGCCATTGTGGACTACGTGGCATCATTGCTCATGCCATTATATAAAGCTAGGAAGATTGATAAGGAAGGATACAAGTCAATACTGAAGAAAAGTGCAACTAAAGTAAGTTCATCCCTAACATTTGGTCACCTTTGCATGCTATGGTTTCTGAGTTCCAATTATTTTCTGTTTTTCCAATTTATGTGTACCTGGACTGATTTGTCATTTTACTTAATTCTCAGAAGGTTTCACCCTCTGTCTAGCCTCCTCTATTCATTGTAGTTCTTTATTCACATTGTGCCAGATACTGGTTTCCAATGAATTCTCATTCTGTTGTTGCATGGAGATTATTTTTAATTGATTTTGTTCTGTATTTCTGTGAGAATCAATGCAGCTTATCACCATGTCAATATTTAATTTGATTAGATAAGCCATATTGTCTTATAGTATTTAGCTTATCAATATATCAATATTTAATATGATTAGATAAGCCATACTGTCTTATGGCAGGTTATGGATTCTAAAAAGCATAGTTAGTTGGGTTCTTACTCTCTTATGGCTTCTCATATGTTATTCGTTTATTTTGTGAATGTTACCACAGTAGCAGAGAGTGATGGAGGTGAGGTAGATATTAATTAGTGAATATATGCTTCTTTGTTTTGATGGGGAGGTCTTTCCTGGTACAGCTGACCTTTCTAATGTCAGTTTTTGGCTGGTTTTGTCAGGTCATGGATCATAGCACAGAGGCAGAGAAAGCGATGACTGTTTCTGAGTTTCTTGACTTCAAAAGGAAGAATAAGGTTTATACCTGATCTGTATCCTGGTATTTTCTTGAAGTTTCAGCGGGTATTTAGAATGGTTCTCTCACTATTTCATGCCAGGCACATCTTTATAGTAGTTTGTGGTCTAAACTTTAAGCTACACATAATACGTGACATCTGTGCCAAATTAAAATTTTGCATTGGAACATGAAAGATTTAAAAATAGAAGAAACAGGACTGGTCAAAAAGTGGGCTGGTAGTTCCATTATCCTTAATAAGCTTCAGAGCTTTTAACTAACAAATCTGTTGGCTGACTTGTATCTTTTACTATTCAACAAAAATTGAATTTTTATTGACCTCGACTTACTAAATCTACACATTCTGACTCACGGGTTAACCTTATTTTACCATTGCAGATTCGTTCCTTTGTGGATAAGCTGATTGAGAGGCACATGGCAATGAACTCAGATGCAAAATCTTGATGCAGTCCAAGAAATAACTGCAGCTGAAATTCCTGCGAGACAGCCTCTCGTTTTCCTACATCTTTAGGACAATTCAAAATGGATCTTGGTTTATTTTCTGAACGAATGACATTGGTTTGACCATGATCTATTTTGTAAAGTCATGGGTGGGAGTGGACGTGGATGAGAATCATCTGGAGAACATTATCCACATAAAACATTTTCCACCCTACTGTTCTGGCAGGTGCAATGAAACTCCAAGTGGGATGACCTGTATCAATACAATGTAAACCACCAGCCTATTCAATTCATAGCACCGGGCTTCTGCTTGACACTGAAACTGGATGTCGGCTCTGTTACTAGGCCCCCAACTTGAGCTCGAAGGATCACGGTATCAGACATGTACCAACAGAGGTGAGCAGCAAGTTCTCCTGCTTTTGGGACTTCATGCGATGGTTTGAAACTGTGTGATGTTCTTCACCGGGATGAGGAAGACATTGATTAACTGCATTTTTGGGATCAGTAAGATTGCTAATGGCAATTCATCTAATTGGGGGTTATATTCTCAGGGCTACAGATTAACTCCTATTCTTTGTTGATTTCTTTCCATGGACAAGATACTATGTGACCGTGTGATACTAAATTGTACAGCTCCAAATTGTTTCAGAAGAGACAGCTTACAGAAAAAATGTTCTTTCTACCCTCTCTTGAACCACTATCCCTGTGAACTTATTGTCTACTGGCTCAGGAAACATCAATGGCAGGTTTATACCATTTCTTGCTTCTCCTTTTCTTTTCACAGATCAAGGTTGCCAGGTCTGCGGTATTACGTGCCAGATGTGATGGCACTTTGAAGATTATGTTCTTCCTTCTCTGTTATGCAGGCTTAACTGAATTGTCTCCATCAAGGTTCTGCAGTTTGGACTTTCACTGCTAAATAGATCTGAGTTTACATGCTTGCAGCAGTGATTAAGATGGACCATAGAGACATTTCAGAAAATTTTGGTCATCCTTGTCTTTCCTCAGAGAATGGAGAATCGGTTAGATCAGCACAGCTTGTGAGTTGCTTACTTTTGTAGGAAATTTTGAGATAGTATCAGTGTGTATAACTAAATTCTCCAATTATAAATTGGCTGGCTAAAGCTGGTATACGAGTCTTACTAACACTGGAACTTCATTTAGAATATCATGGACGCCAGACTGGTGCACATTTGTCATATTCCATTTTGTTTTGACCGTTTATCCAAGTGAATTCTGGTTAGTAAAGCGGCCATAAAGGTCAGTTTTTTGGCTAATGAAGTGCAAAAATAGGCTAGCACTAAAGGAAGTGCAGAAGTAGATCCACTAGGAACAGTTTCAGCTTTCAAAATATGGAAGAGGTTCAGGGACGTCAATCAAGCAGAGTACAAATGCTAGTTATCCTTGTGCTAACTAGTTTTATGAAATCACTGTCGATTGCTACACATAGTTTTGCAAAATCCATTTTGAAGCTAAACCTTTTCTTCCTTTCTGTCAACAAAAGTCTATTATCATTTTCTACTGCATAAAAATGGGTAAATGGATTTGGCTTCTTTATTAGCAAATTTTATGAGCCATTGTGGGTTTACATACTTTCACTCAAATGTGGTTGCAGTCAAGGGGGAAAGCACTTTGGCTATTTAAATTCTATGCCAAAACTTTAGGCTTGCTTGTTTTGGGTTCTGCTTGATGCAACAGCTATTCTTCTTTGGAGTTAACGTATTTATTTGCTTTTATGATGCAGGGCAAATTTGTTTCCGTAGACTGTGGCTGGTACTCGTCCTTCAGCGGCCTCAAGGACGGACAACAGAGTCTGGTTGCTTCAGCTTGTTGTAAGTGTTGATGTCTTCCTTCAGATACCACCTGGAAAGGATCTTACATTTAGAAGTTAAATCCCAAAATTCTTCCATGTATTCCACCTTCCTATACAGCTCCCACTAACTTGTAAGGTACCATTCTCTCAATGCATAGCAGCAGGTGAGTTCTACTCAACATGTCACCATACAACTAATCTTGACTACGGTAGGAAAACTGGAACCAATGGTACTTATTTCTCATACAGATGGTGTTAATTGTCTGGCCTTGCTATCTTCTCCCTCCTAGATATTCCAGGTACCCGGTTTACCCAATATCTGACGTTCTTACACTGGTTCTTTCTGATTCTTTGCTTGATTCCAGCTAACATACTTGCTTAACTTTATCAGTCTGCCCCTTGATGATTAAACCCACATTTTGTCAAGGATACAATCTCATCATCATCATCATCATCATCAAGACCTTATCCCAATTAGGGGTCGGCCACATGAATCTTATTCCTCCATTCCTCTCTATTAAGTACTATGGCTTCATTTTGTCAAAGATACAATCTAATTACCTCGAATTCTGCCTCTTCAGATTGCTTCATTGGGTAGTATTTGCAAAGCCTGACATTCAGTTTATAGTGGTTTTTTGCTATTGAAAAAGAATGCCTGGTCCAATTTTGCATTTGTTACTCCACTCTCTCGCTCATGATTTCTCGAGTTGTGGCAAGAGGCATGACACATGAGCACCGTGCAAGCATGTTTATAGATATTTCAACGTGATAGCATGACTTTGATAGATCAGTTTCTTATGTTGGCATGACATTTTCTTCTATAGAAGGGTTGGATCCACTCAACGATATGGAAGAATTGCTGACACATAAGCTGACACATTAATCGCTTCGAAACAGGGGATTTGTTGGTTAATCCAAATAATGTCGTTCTTGTGGTTCTTTGTGACCAATTTGTGCCCTTCTGTTTAGGTACCCATTAACCACAGGCTTGGTCTGGTCTCAGCGAGTGAGATGGGAGTAATTCTCGTAGTTCCTGTAGGTGGATCCTTGATGCAATTGTCACTGCAATGTCTCTGTTTGTAATGAGCTTTTTCTGTCAGTGGGGGGTTAAAATGGCCTGGAGAAAAGCATGAATGAATTACAATGGAAATAGAGAATATTTGATACCGCAAATAGTCTCTGTATTGTAAATGCTAGCTAATCTTCGAGTAGATCGGCCAATGCGAAAATAGGACTGCAGACTATGTTCGCCTTCATTGGCATTTCTTAGGGCGGCAATAATATGTGTATGAGCAATTGAAACCGTTGATCTGCTGAGGCAACGCCATCAGATGTCACAAGACTTTGCACTTCCAATCTTGAACGGTCAGTTGTCAGTTGTCAAAAGATGGATGATGAAATTTGAGTGTGGGCCACTGCTTTGATCAAGCTGATGCTCCTGTTTCTTGTAGTAGCTGTATGATATGGTCTGAAGCAACAGCTCAGGGCAGCCCCAAATTCCGATTTTGGTGCTTCACGGATTTTTGAGCTCTTGAAATGCCCAAAATTCTTGCACTTTTCAAGTTAAATATGAATTTACCAACTTAAATGTGAATTTCGGGAATAATTGGTAAAAAATTCTGGTCTATTTTTGATGGGTGCTGATAAATTTGAACAATTTTTTATTCCCAAACTTTCTAATTTGCCTTACGAAAATACATCTCAAAATATTAACTGGTTTTCCTTTTGCGGTAGTCAATGCTCGTCTTCTTAGTTCCACCTTTACCTATATATATATAGCGTGGAGCCATTAGGTCATTCCTCTACAATGCTGCAGCTCATCAAATAAGTTGCAGTCCCGTTAATAGAAAGGGAACCTTGGTGGCCCAACGGTAGGTTTATCGTTGGAAACAGTCTCTTATAAAAATGCAAACTAAGGTTATGATCTTGCATGCATCTCTTAAGAGAATACAGAGCAGAGCAGCAGCGAAGGCGTACTGTTGCAATTAGGTCTGATATTTAACAGTCAGAGGAAGTAGGGTGTCATTATCAAAACAAAGAAGCATTAATTATTTTCCCATCCAAGAAAAAGAAATGAGCACATGCTTTTCATGATGGAAACCGTTTATTTATAAGAAAAATGGTCCATTGTCAAATGATTTTAGGTCTTCAATTTGGAGAGTTGCAAATGGATTAAATGGTTCTGAATTTTTTTTGCACAGCTCCTTCGTCAAAAGGGGAGCTCTTGTACAACAGTAAAAGTTGTTGTCATGTAACTTTGAGGTCACAAGTTTAAGGTGTGAAATTAACTTTTTGCAAAATGCAGTGTGGTCCTCTCCGGTGACAAGATAATACTTACCCGGCAAGTAGGAGTGTCACTATCAAAACAGCCCTATTTCTCTCTTCCACGTGAATTAGTATTACAGGAGATAAAGCTTCCACCCGTTTCCTCTCTTCCAACCCCAGACAATCAAAATCCAACAGAGACAATATAACTCCGTTCCCCTCTCGTTTCTAAACACAACTCAGATCCTCTCTCTCTCTCTCTCTCTCTCTCTCTCTCTCTCTCTAAATCCCGCCGGAAAAAATGTCTTCCTTTGCAGGCGATGAAACCGCCCCTTTCTTTGGATTCCTAGGCGCTGCGGCAGCCCTAGTTTTCTCCTGTAAAATAAACTCATCAGTCTCTCCCTCTCTCTTTTTTTGTACCGAAGTTTCATTTTCTAGGTTTCTGATGCAGATATATGCATGTTGATCTGTTTTATCAGGTATGGGAGCAGCATATGGAACAGCAAAGAGTGGTGTTGGCGTGGCATCGATGGGAGTAATGAGGCCTGAACTCGTTATGAAATCCATCGTTCCTGTTGTCATGGCTGGTGTTTTGGGGATTTACGGATTGATTATTGCTGTGATTATCAGCACCGGGATTAACCCTAAGGCGAAGAGTTATTATCTCTTTGATGGATATGCGCATCTTTCTTCGGGTCTTGCTTGTGGTCTTGCTGGACTCTCTGCTGGAATGGCCATCGGAATCGTTGGTGATGCTGGTGTCAGGTAATTTCTCCTTCTCGCTTGTTCCTAATTCTTTTTTTTTATTATAATCGCATCTTGGTTCTGTATTCTTAGTGTTATATGATGTTTCTGTTAGGAATTGTTGGTAGAATTAACTTATGGAATGATAGCATGAAGTTTCTTTTCTTGATTTTGCTGAAATCGCAATGTGAAAATTTTAAGATGTTGAGGTTTTTCTAGTTTGAATGTGGATTCTTTGGTTTCCGGAATTTATTTTCTTTTATTTTGTATAGGGATTGTTCTTGATTGTGTTATTCAAATCCGAGGATGATCAGTTTGTTATTCTGTTTTCAATGTCTGTATCTCCATGCTGATCTGTTTCTCAGTGGGTGCTGAGACTTAGTTATCAGTTTGGATCCGTAGTAGTTCTGTTTTTCCATTGGGAGGGTTATTATCACCCAAAAATCCAATGCCCAACAATAACAAATTTAGAGAAGTAGGGATTCCACCAGTTCAAAAGAAAGAAGCCAAACTTTGCACTTTTGTACCGAGTTGATTCTGGCTGTAATATACTTTTGCACTATAATTTCCAGAATGAGAAATTCCAACTGGGGAACAAGACATTACCATATTTCGCCATTCCGTGTGTAGCGAAACAGAATTCACAACTATAGGTGGTCAATTTTCATCTGCCAGAGGCTATTCCCTTTCTGATCTTTACTTGAGAAGATACAAAATGAGATTTTGTTTCTATTGAATGGTTTAGATGGCATTAATCTCATAGTTCTGCTGTCACCCTTTTCATGTATAGGTCACTAGTTAGCTGACTTTGCATGGTTGATAGAATATGTTCTTTATTTTGCATCTTTTTCAAATCTATTGTAGTAGCCTAAGGATTTCATTTGGAGAAAGATACTAGTCTCTTGAAGTATCTTTCCTACAACCAACTGCTCTAACTGCTGTATGTTATCAAATAAGTAACCAAACCACATTGAAAGAGCGAGGTTATGGGTTAAGGGCAAACGGAATTTCTTTTCAATGATATGATTTGTTTTCTGACGTTTGTTGCTCAAAATATATGTTGACCTCATTCCTAGCTAGAATGATCAATCCATCACTTAATGCTTTATGAATAGACATTGGAGTTCTCTTCCGTTGGTTAAGCAAGGAGAATTGATTGATGGTGGAAGCAATGTCTTGGAAGGAATAGGACTTCTTTTCACTTATTTTTGGATCACAAGATCCATGGGTCAGTGTACCTGGTTTGTGGTTTTTGCTGTTTCTATTGAAGGCCAGTTTTGCAAGGCAACTGATCATTTTGGGATTTTACCATTTTACATTTGACTGATTTTAACAACTGTTTTAGTTTTACTTGAGTACCTTCCGGATTCCAGAATAGGTACCTGCCTATTCTTTTGATCTATCAGAACAGAGCAAGCTCTACTAATTCCTTTTTGTAAAAACATGTTCATCTGGCTTTTTGGTGATTCCTGCTATGCCATAATTAGCACTTTAAGCAGCTAAAGGTGCTTACTATGGGCTCCTGAATTCTTATTTGTGGATGAATTGGGAAAACCAATAGAACAATTTGATTCTGACTTTGTAGAGGTGAAGCTGCTCCACTCCGTGCATCCTGTCTTAGGGTACCAAGGGGGTTTAGCTCTTGGGCTAACTTTAAGCAAAGTCAAATCCAAATATGGATTCTTACTCATGGTCAAATGGCTGCAGTAAAACAAGGACTAAGATTGCTTCAATTTTATGAATTAAGCCAGATCAAATTCCCTGATAATTATCTATCTATAATATAATCCTAGCTTCTCTTTCACTTATAGCATTATAATGGCTTCTGAAACTGAAAATAGCTGGAACTATCAAACCTCTACATGGAATCACTAATCCCTTGTTTGACCTGATATCATACTTTGAAGCTTGACAATAAAGTTCTTAACTGTAGATTCATGAAAAGGTGCTTGGACAGACTATACATTGCTCAAAGCAAATGTTGTAGTGAAAAATTTCCCTTTTAGATCTTTGCATCATTATTAACTTCCAGTTGCCTTTGAGTAGTTCTACAGGCCTGCAATTTTAATGCCTGCATATATTTCCATTTGTCACTTGTCATTCTTTAGGGCTTGGTAGATCTTGGAATTCCCCCGCTGTACTTAAAGAAAAGTTGGTGTTCTGATTTATCCAGTGGAGTATTGAGGTATATGCCATGACAACTGGATCTCTGCTATCCATTCATACAAAAGAACTTCTTGCCATACAAAAGATTTTTCAGGAGCCCTTGTCTAGGATGGCAGTTTAAACCATAGCTTGTATTGCGGTGCATGAAGCTCTGGCGAAAGTGGGAAGCTTTGATTCTCAGAAGTCTGCTTTCTCAAAACTCTTCAGAAGTAGAAAATTTCAGGAAGCACTCTTGCTTTCTTTTATTATTATTTTTTGAAAGGCAGAATGCACCTAGTGTTTGTGGTACTAAAATTCAGTGGCTCTAGTACCAACTAGTGGAGCAGGCGATCTCTGGGGATATTGTTGCGATATGAAACTTGTTCTTGGTCTTCTTGGTTTTTGATTGCTTTGTACTACTGGATATGAGCTGAGTTTATGCATGCAGAAATTTCTTTTGTGCTTCCTGCTAACCTGTAAATAATATCTTGCAGAGCCAATGCTCAGCAGCCAAAACTCTTTGTTGGAATGATCCTTATCCTTATTTTCGCTGAAGCACTGGCCTTGTATGGGCTCATTGTGGGCATCATTCTGTCATCCCGAGCTGGCCAATCAAGAGCAGACTAAGAGGGAAAGGGTAGGGGAGAGTGCGCTGGCAAGAGGGAGAATTTGATACTTCCATGTGGTTTGTCAGTTACTTCATTTCTTCTCAGGTTAGTAACTCAGTACATGCTGTATTCTCTTAAATTATTCATTGTGGACATATCAAGCCAATTCTTATCAGCTGTCGTACTGAGCTGCTTGTAGAAGTAGGTGTGGTAACTTCTGGAAATAAAGCTCGTGCGGCTTTAGATCTCTATGCTGTATTTTGCAGATGTTACATTTTTAGCTGATGCGAAAACAATCAATCCAAACTAGTGTATTCCATCTATAATTTTTCTCATTTTCATATCCGGCTTGGGCACAGTTCAGGAGAACTATGGCTTTGCAAGCATATTTGGTACATAAGGCTGGTAACGACTTTTTTTGATGATCTAAGTTGTTCACCTGTATTGCTCATGATAATCTGCTCCTGCCCATAAAATTCTCTCCTGGTGATCATAAACTATTGCTGTCGTTCGTTTAGAAATTTAAATGAGCGCATGAAAAAGTCGACAGATTGGAGATCAGGAAGGTCTTGTCCATGAGATATTTGGGCAATGGACACTGGAAGACTAGAAAGGGTGAATGCTTTGACTTCAAATGGCTGGCCCAAACTATACATTTTGGGACAAACCGACCAGTATTCTCTTACTATGCTTCACAGCATTCATCCACCTTGTTCCAGCATTCCACTCTTTTGCTAAGCGTTCCGTCAAGCGCTGCTCTTTTACTGTTTCCTTGATGCTCAACCACGGTTGTTCATTTTTTCCTGAGACGTAACATGGAGAAATTATGCGATAGTCCAGCTGGACTATATCTTCTTCAAGCTATACCTCTTAGTGGGTCCACCTTTTAGAAATCTAATCCGTTCACAATATCAGCTATGGCATAGACTGTTTACATAACAGTTGGGATAACCAATCGGGATCCCGATCATGAAACTACATAGTAGTATCTCTCCTATGATGCCCAAAGTTGCGCGGCTGGTTTCTTTGACAGAAACTAGGAGTCCTCTTCCAAGTAATAGACTGCAAGTGCGAAAAGTCATGACAAGTCAGCTGAATTTGTCATGGTAACTGTGGTTGTGGTTCCTGCGAAGCTTATATCAGCAGCTGAGAATGATTCTATTCGAAATCTGTCGCACCTCAGGGTTATGTCTTCTCTCATTAGCGTTTAACTTTTGCCCTTCCATCAATCAGCTCTAATTTTCATCTGGGTTGATTCTAGTACCGTGAACGCTGGGGCTTTGTTTCTTCTGTTGGTATACATTTTTCACTGTTGTTTGCACACTAAAACAAAGGAAAATACAGAGGACAACAACTTCATTGCACAATCCCGAAAGGTCAACCATTTTGCCCCAGTGGGTGAGATGGGGAAAGGGAAAGGACGAGGAGGAATAATGCATCAGCTTTTCTTATGGAGAAATAATATGGCGAGCATGTGTTCGACCAGGATTTCTTGGCCGAAACACATAAGATATATTATACTGTTGTCATTTGAGGAATGCTAAATGTCCTTACCGTGGATGATTCGACCAGATCACTGGACAACTATTTCATCGTTGGAAGTAGTTCAAAATCATGGTTGGGTTAGAAATTGTAGACGGTCTACGTTCAATTCCCAAAGACTGGCTCTTCAGCATGCCAGAATCATTCCTCACGGTGCTTTTGTTTACTAGATATCTGAAGAAGAGGTTGGATAATCCCAAGGGGCCCTGTCGTGCAGGTTCTTGTCATTTGAGATCAACTACCGTGCGATGTGCTATATGGACATGATCCAATCGGTAAAACTGGAAGATAAAAGGGAAGCTCATGCAGTTGGCAGTAATTTTGTCTTGATTGGATATTACTTAGACCCTTCGGCCAAGAAACCCAGAATAGGATTTTCTAGCAATTTCAAATGAAATGAACATGTTTTCGGTAAACAGGTTTACTTGTTGCTGGTTCTCCACTTTCTCACCCCATACCACACCTCATGCTCATGGGGCCATGAGCCACTAGAGCATGTAGGAGGCTGGTGATTGGTAAATCCTTTCTTGATTTCGTTCCTTCCCCACATGCTTTTTAGTATTCTTGCCGTCCATTCTGCATGGATTTCTTGTAAAAAAGGATGAAAAAGGATAAGGATGATAGGATATTATAAGGTAAGCCAAGCCAAGGAGAATTCTTTTCCAGCGGCAAGTTTTCCATAGCAAGAACATCAATGGATCCAAACAACCCCGAGAAAGCTACGAGAGGCAAGTTTCCGCGTCAATAATTGCAAAGGCTAGGTTGGGCTATGTTCATCTACTGGATGTGATCATTTTAGGGTCATGGCTTATCCAACATTTATGAATTGTATCAACGATTTGGTCCCGGTTCTTACATTTATCCATCTTGCCACGCAGGCCATCAGATGAAGCAAAAAATTATAAGAGAGCCCCAGGTCTGGTTGATCCAAGCAACTATTTTCTTAGCTACGTCTTAATGGACATGCCCAAGAAATGTCATGGGTTATCCTAACCTCTTGCTGTTTTAATTTTTAAATTGCTGGTTTGCCATCCATTTTTAAACTCAGAAAAGCAAAAGGTAGTTTCATCCAGCGGATGAGATTTTGTTGCATTACATATTATTACAGGCCAAGAAGATAAACGGTTTGGATAGATTACGAGAATCTGGACCAGCCTGCACTCACACTTCTCCGCACGCACTGCCTCCCGGTTCGGGACTTGGTGCAACTGGAGTCCCGTCTTTTCGCGTTTCCAAAGCCAGGCGCACGGGCAGGATCACCTCCCCTTTTATGAATCATCCACTGCTCAATGGAAGGTGAAAATAGAAAAAATTCTCTCATTACAACATGACTCATTTCTCATCTGAGAAAGACCTCGAAAGATCCCAAAAGATGAGATTTTTGGTATCCAGCCATCTTTGAGGGTGGCAGATCTGATGAACTGAATGGATCTGAGGTGCGTATAAGAGGTATCCATGGGTGGCCTCCAAACTTCACACGAGCCCTTCAAAGTGGCTTATCTACTCGTGGTGACTTCCTCATTTTGGATACAACCATTTCCCCAAAAGCCATTGCAGATTGGCTGAATCTAGCACTTGATCGATATATGTGGCAATGAACCAAAGGTGTGGCTCTTCCCATTATCATGGAATCAGAAATGGGCTTCCATCTAAGCCCCAATATTATTCTTCAAATGTCTAAGTAGATTACGTTTTTGCATTTTTCATTTTTAAGAATCGAAGATTCATTAAAAGTGAAAGAATATACATAATAAAGGAAAAGATTATAAGTTTTTACATTCCTTTCATAGTTACACCTTCTAGCATCATTCTAAATGGTGCAACATTGATTATGTTGGGGGTAAACTTTCTTTTCCATAGTTCAGATTTCTCCATTCTCGAGGCGCTTTTAGCCAAAAAAATTAGCGGCTTTGTGTGCCTCCCTATAAATATGCTTGAACTCGACTTGCTTCCCTTGGATTCTGCTTGTAAATTCCTCTATAATTTGCATCACATTTCAGATGCTATTCATATTTCTTTTCATTATGTTGGTAAGGACTTCTGAGTCTCCACATATCTATAGTTTATCAAAACCCATGTAAAGGGGCAGCCCCAGTGCACGAAGCTCCTGCCTATGCAGGGTCCAGGGAAGGGGCTGATCACACGGGCCTATAGTATACAGCCTTACCTTGTATTTTTGCAAGAGGTTGTTTCCACTCCTTGAACCCGTGACCTCAAGGTCACACGATGACAACTGTTACCATGCAAGCTTTCTTCTAAAATCTTTGTTCTAGGCTGTAGACAAGCATTCCATATTTTTTCCAAAGTGTAGAATTCACATTATCAAAATAAAATAGAGAGTTGTATGCAGATTTGATTGAAAAAATTCCATTCTTAGATGCTGCCGAAACCATTTTATCATCTAACTAAAGAAATGTACTAATCTAGAAAAACACTTTTACTATGGAAAGCATGTGAATATCTAGAAAAAAGGGGCAGCCCAGGTGCATGAAGATCCTGCCTATGTATGGTCAGGGGAAGGGGCAGACCACAAGGACCTATAGTGGGCAACCTTACCTTGTATTTTTGCAAGAGGCTGTTTTTACGCCTTGAACCCATGACCTCAAGGTCACATCATAACAACTTTTACTATTGCGCAACCAGAGAGAAGTATTCTTACCGTTACTAATCACCTTAACAATCATGGCAATGAACTCCTCTATGCAATTTCTCTCCAAATAGGAAATTCTTGGCTAGATTTACGAGAGGAAAAGAAGTCACACTTGTTCAAGTATTTAGCCATAACATGTTTAGACCAAAGAGATGTTAACTTAGAAATAACGTTTTTTATTTTGAAGGCTTTATCCATTTTAATTAAGTCCCCAGTACTCAGTCCCGCATGAAGTTTGCTTTCAAATCTATCCCCAGCTAACTGAGCAAGGAGTGTGTGAGGAAGGATCTTGTGATTTTTAGCAGAAGCTTCTTTGCTTTCTCTGAAATTTCACTGATTCTTATTTAGAAACTTTTGCTGCTGCCATAGTATAGTTAACCATGGAAGCATTAAGAAGAACCACTTTAACAGCCTTTGACAATGTTGCACTCTTCCATTCTGCAAGCTTTCCATCAAATTTCTGGTTAGATGAAAAATGTTTAGTGAATATTTTCCCCTTGTAAATAGGCAGTTCAAGATACTTTTCCTCAATTTTATGAGAAATACCAAGAACAATTTTGAGATAAGGGAATTCTTGGCGCAACGGTAAAAGTTGTCATCATGTGACCTTGAAGTCACAGTTTCAAGGCATGAAAACAGCCTCTTTTAAAAATATAAGGTAAGGCTGCGTACCATTTAGAAAACATGTACATTTTTAGAAAACATTACTGAAGACTTTTGTGATGTGGTACAAAGCCCTGATTCAGTTTCAAACTATGAATATTTCTCAATTGAACAGAAGATTAAAACTCAGCTTTTGAGAAAATAATCAAATTATCAACATAAATAAGATGTGAAATAGTAGGCAGATTTTGCAGATGGTAGCACGAGCAAGAGATTCTCTATCAAAATCATCATGTAAGAGTGCTGAAAGGGCTTCCATGCATAAAAAAATGGTAAGTAGTTCACTTTATGTATGTTGCCACTAATAACAAAAATAAAAGACTGGTAATGTCAACACTCAAAAGAAATAATGTTTTATTAGATGAATTTTCTTTATGGGAGGAATTCATTCAGATAAGTCCAAGTCTTTTCAACATTATGCTAAAAAGGACAGCCCAGGTGCACAAGCTCCCGCCTATGAGCGGTCCGCGAAAGGTGCAGGCCACAATAGCCTAAAGTAGGCAGTTTTACCTTGCATTTTTGTAAGAGGCTGCTTTTCAACATTATGTGGAGGGGATAAATTAATGATAGTCCATGGTGGTTGCTACATAAAGAATTGCAAGACCATGACTATCCTCTTTACTTAGCTAGAACTTGTATTTTGTGGTTAGATGAGATTAAAACTGTTAATCTTCTGTATAACTACCTATTGTTTATAGGCCTATGAAAAATGTATATTATTTAGCAGGAGTTGTGAAGGGGAGCCTTGGTGCAATGGTAGAGTTGTTGTCGTGTGTCCTTGAGGTCATGGGTTCAAGAGGTGAAAACAGGTAAGACTGCGTACGATAGACCCTTGTGGTCCAACCCTTTCCCGGACCCAGTATGCGCCATCGGGGCTGCCTTTTTTATTTAGTCGGAGTTGTCCACGTTGGATCCTAGATAATGCTGCTGTTGATCCCTAAGCGCTCCGTTTGGCTTGGGAATAACTATTCTTGGACTTGGTTATCAGTGGATAATGATTAATTTTCTCCCTATTAATTGCAAGATAAGAACAAACATGCAAGGTCTCAGACCATGTTTATGTGTCTGAATAATTTTATTAGAGTTTTACTTCTAAATGATGCCAATATCAAGGGATAAAATCATTATCCAAGAATATATGAGCATGTAGAAGTGCAAGGATTAATCCCACTTGTACGTACCTCTTGGAAACCTGCCTATGATTCTAACCATTTAATTGGCAAACTTGCCGTGATGTGTTACATAGACTTTATTGTTAGGATTGATTCAGTCATACACACACAATAGGAGATAAGAAAATTTACATGGTTCAGCCAAACTCGGCTTATATCCAAAGGAGAGGAGGTTGCACTATCTGATCAAATTGTACAGGAGGGGAGGAGAAGGAAGTAGAGCCTCCTCTAACCCTCTATTTCTTTACATATAAACTCTCACTCGCTCACACACCATAACCCTAATATTACACACACACACATATAGGATTCTCACTCACATGAGTATAGACCACATGCATGTTTACCCCAACATCTACATCACGGGATAATTCTAAGCCCTTACTTTGGGGAGTGTCTCTTCCTGAATATCTAGGGTAGCCTCTTGATTTTATAACCAACTGTTGGTGGCCTCAGAACAGGGACTATAATTGTCAGAGGAGTTCAAAGTTTTGGTGTATGCTTCAATCATAGCAAGACTCATCAAATGGATGGTTTCGGATCAATGAAAGAGAATTGTGCTTGTCTACTGATACTCCATATGGGTGATTCAAATAGTTCATCTGTAGACACTTCAGAAATTAGCGATATATACTTGGATGGATGACTTTGTGGTCTGCTCTCTTCCCAAATCCCGCATAGGTGGGAGCTTCGTGCACTGGGACTGTCCTTTGTACTTGGATGGATGACCTTGTAATCCTCCTGTCGGTCACTTTTTAACTACGGTTGTTTCTAAACTTTCTAATCGATCCATGTTTTCATCGCAGAACAAGTGGGGTGGTGATCGTTGTGCAGGGCCTACCTAATCAAGATGCGGTTCGGATCACATAGACCCTACCTGTTCTTTTAGCTTGCTGTAAATTCCTGTTGTAATTTCCAATTGTCCACATGCTTAGATTCTCAGAAATGCTGAACAGCATCCATGGGCTTTAAGCCAATATAATTTATTGGTTAGGCTGAGGCACCTTTCCCTTAAGTAGCTCATTGGTTCAAGGTAGTGCATCAAGCTTTTCTGTTGAGGGCGCATCCCCACGATATGTTTGGCAAGTATATGTTGGAGGGTGTCCTAATAATATGTATGGAAAGGGTGTGTATATAAAGACTCATGGGATATGTGAGTTACTAATTAAAAAAAAAAAAAAAAAAACCATCTTCAAAATCATTAATCTTCATCGTACAACATATCGCCTAAAAAGCAGATGGTCACGATCAATTAACCTGTCATAGACTGTTCATCTTGTTGGATTTATTGTCCGATGCAACAAGAGCAGAATATCTAAGAACAATCACAGCTTTGAGGCTAAACACAAGCTCATGACACGAACATATATGCGTGTAACTTGAGGATGTTTAATTCGTAGATTATCAAGAGGCGACCAAACATGGTCCCAGGTTGAGCCAAGGTCTTCTAGACTAGTCGCTTAAGAAGGTGCATCTCCCGCTGGAATGACTTGGCTGATTTGATGAGGGTTGATGGATCAAAGGGCTAGGATTAGTTGATCAAATTGAAGTCAAACAGCTTCAAGGGGCACTTGCCATCTCTTTACTGACCAACCAAGTCGATGCATGCATGTAGCCTATGTGGTACTCAGAAAGTGCATAATGTTTGAGTTGTCGCTGTGTGACCTAGAAGTCATAGGTTCAAAGTGCGAAAAGAGTCTCTTACAAAATACAAGGTAAGACTTACCCTTTGTGTGGTCCTTTCCTTTTCTGGATTCAGCGTGCACCAGACTGCCCCTATTCTCCTTGGGATTGACATTCCCACTACGAAGTTTAGCTTCATCTACCTGGCTGTAAATTCCATATTCCATCCTCTGGCTTTATAAGCACGTAGAAGTTGATGGTCACTGATGAAAAGCAGCTGGTGGGATCCACTTCCTAGAATCTCATCCCGCGGCAATCAAAGAATGGATAACCCGAATCTTTGAGTACAAATTGGAATCCTAGAAATCTTGAACCTCAATTATTTTGCCCTTAAATTATTCGATTGGGTCCCTTGTCATCGCCATCCAATCTTGATCAAAAGCTGATGAAATCAACCCATCGGCAAACGCCAATCAATATTCTACATCTCGTGCCATGTGCACTTGTACGCATGTTTGCCCACATCTGCACGTGAATAGTTTGCTGGGACCCCTGGCCTAAGTGCACAGAACTCAAATCTAACAAAGGATTGGACGACATAGCATCTCCTAGAAGCTAGAGCTGTCTCTTATGCCACACCAAAACATAGTTCTTCCACCACCCCTTTACTTTTAGATGCTAAATAAAGCAAAAATTAACCACTTTTTCAAATTATTGAAAGAATAAAATACCCTAAATTATTCTTTCCTCCACAAACAAGAATTATTAGGGTAGTTTTTTTACATTTATTCATGATTTTTTTATTTGCATTTTTGTGGGAATAAATAACAACGTACGATACATAAAATACCCAAAACCAGAAAGAAGGAAGAAGAGGATGGGGCCCCCTCTTAGTCCTCACGTTGTATTGTGTGGATTATTATGGGATCAAAGTCAGTTCAGATTCCTTGCACGATAAGGCTCTGATGGTAGATTTGTGACACGTAGGCATGTGGATAGGGAATGGTCCCCCATCCACCGTTCAGATCCCTGGACCGAGATCCCATAATATCAACTATGACGCCATTCCTGAGGTCATATGGGTTTTGCTTGAAGTTTCTATGTTTTCCACGGATGCCAATCGGGGCGAATAATTTATACTTGTTTCTAACTTTGGTCCATTTCTTGGGCCATACTTCATCATCCACTTCAATTTATTTATTTATTATTATTATTATACATGTACACATATAGGCGCATGCAAGTAGCATGTGGATGAAACAAAGGGCAGACCCGTGCATGAAACTCTTGTGTATGCGAGTCTAAGGAAAGGGTGGACCACGAGGGTCAATAGTACCCGAGGACTACTTGTTAAGTAGTTCCACGCGAGCACAAGCAATATCCGGTGAAACCTAACTGTAATTACTTGAATAATGTTTGACACAGACCATAATTGCAAATGTCTCCCAATAGTCCCAAAAGAGTCCACGGGCAAAAAGCATCCAAGAAGTTCATGCATAGTAATTAAATTTCATGTTCATTGGATGCTTTTTAGTCTTTTAGCCTATGTTTTTCTCAATTGAAAATTACTACCTTTATTTTTTATTAGTTAGAAATAAAAAAAAAAATTGGTTAGGAACTTCCAATGGCATTGATTTCACTTGGCTTACGTATTTTTGGTATTGTGAATATGATGAATGATTTAGATTTACAAAACAATTTTACCATGCATGACTTCTGCCATGCTCTTGTGTATAGACTTTTATTAGGACTTCCCTGAATAACTGCAAAATTTTGAAAATGTTCAGATTTCTTTAGTAAAAAAGTTTAATGTCCAACTTTTCTCAAATGGAAAAAAAAAACCCTTACATTACTTGAATCAATTGTGAATTGCAAAAGATTAACAAGAATTTACCAAATAAAATGTAAATTTCATGAATGGTCTGTCAAATTCCCAGATGTTATTTCTAAACCTATCTACAAGTTCAACCTTCCAAACATTCAAACTACTATAGGCCTTCGTGGTCCATCTCCTCCCCAGACCCTGCATAGGTGGGAGCTTCGTGCACCGTGGCTGTCCTTTTTTTTTTTTTCCATCCCTCGCATATGTGTTCTTCTTGTGGTTCATCGTTTTGTTTACTTAGACCTAAAGCAACATCTCATCTTCAACTTAATACAATAATTTTCTACATACTTCTAAAATTAAGTCATTGTGACTAAAATTAATTACACGCAAACCTATTTTAAGTTATAATGCTGGTTTGGGCCCTACTAGTACATGATAAAATTTAGAGGAGGATGTGATAAGCAAGGACTACAGTTTAAAACTTCAAAAATACATTAGCGTTAGCAATATTTGAAAATTTCACTTTATTTTTTAAATAAACTCCAGTGAAAATTTAATAATATTCTATTTATTCTTAGCAATATTTGAAAATTTCACTTTAGTTGCATGTTTAATTGCTGGGAATATTGGGGAATTTGTTGTATTATTATTTTGGAGGTCTCGGGTTTAAATCCCGGAGCAAACCAAACATTTTGTTATGTAACAAGTTGACCTGATAAGTTACTTGATTTGTTATAGTAACTTGGACGAGTTTCCATAGTTCTCGTAAGATGATACACACTAGCTAACAATTCGCCTAGTGCTATATCATAAGTACACTGGGAATGTAGATAATTGTAACCATATACATATGAAATGACAGCAATGGAGTACCAATCATTGGGCTTTATTTGTAAAATCTCTATTTCTTGGTAATCGAAGCCCAAAGATCTATAAACTAGCGCATGCTTGACTAACCAAGCAGATAAATGACCTTGCATCTTCTTGATCTCTCCCACATTTGTATTTGTATGAGTCTTTCATATTTCTGATGAAATTTATGAAGATTGAACCGCTTTTTGTTATTCAGCACAAAAAATCATGAGTTGTGAGTTTATGAGACCTGTGGCAACATAGAACAAAAGAAAGAAACAAGTAGTTTGGAAGTGAGCCCCAACCACTCATTTCTCACATTAATATCTCGAAGAAAAGACATTTCCACGAAATGGGACCCAAAAATCATTCCAAAAGAAAGTCATTAGCATTCAAGAAATAGAGCTTTCATCTTGCTAGATATAGATAGTCAGAAGCTCTCCATAAGCAATGGTTCACATTCAACAAATTATAAAACATTTTTTGGCAAGAGTTTTGGGTCATGAAATATCCAAAGTTAGATGTGTCAGATGAAGGGTTTTGGATCAATGATACATGAAGCCATCACGAAAAAGTGAAGGTGCTTTACCTTTGTTGGGGTGCTGTCACGTGTTATATAGCATTCCTGTTGTAGTAACGGTAAAAGTTGTCATCGTGTGACCTTAAGGTCCTAGGCTCGAGGCGTAGAAACAACCTCTTGCAAAATGCAAGGTAAGGTTGTGTACTTTAGGCCCTTGTGGTCCAACCCTTCTCTGGATCCCGCATAGGCGGGAGCTTCGTGCACCGGGGCTGCCCCTGTTGTAGTAAAATGGGCGGAGAATCCTTTTATTGTCCATTGTAATCCCGTTTTTGCATGCAGTAATGTTCAATTTTGTGATATTCTTCTTCTCGTGTGTATGACTTCAGAGTCCATGAAGCTTGGCATCCCACAATATGCAATATCCAAACTTCAAGGACCAAATACCACATCGTCCAACGAGGGACTGCAACACTCACACTGGAAGACTGCTTGAATCTTCCCGTCAATGACTCTTAGATGGATGGACCTACAGAGTGCTGTTCCACAAAGAATCCTGGTACATACATCTTGATAAGAAGAAACCTGTCATTTTTGTTTGGCTTGCAGACGTCTTACAAGTTTAAGTGATCGGTCTTCAAGATGTGGGACAAGGATCCAACCCCAGCTTGTACAGATCAGACCCAACATGGAGAAGATGACAAAATTGAACGAAAAAGAAAATAAAGAAAGAAAAAGTGCTTTTGTGATTAGATTCATTCATGAAAAGGACAGAACCGATTGCAATACACCGGACCCGGATAGCCCTCGAATTCCCATTTCTTCGAGTGGTTTGGATCCCCAGATGGTTTTAAGCCTTCAAACATTTCTCTGAAGAGATGTTAAATGGTAGGTGCCCACTTTTTCCCGCTTTTGAACCCTCTCTGATCATCTTTTCCTGTAAGGCAACGAAGCAAGCTACGTGGGTGCCCTTTCTATCTGCGGTGCTGCTCGTCATGGCAGGCTACCAAACAAGGACCAGCCAATTGAAGCAGTGTCCTCGTTCCTAAAGAGAAGCTTCAGGCCGGGTAGCAGGTAGGGCTAACCCCAGTTCACAACTCTTCCGTGTGTGCTGGGTGGAAGAAGGGGCGGACCACAAGGGTCAATAGTATGCAGCCTTATCTTGCATTTTGCAAGAGACTATTTTCACGCCGTGAATCAGTAACCTTAAGGTAAGAGGAGTGTTAAACCAAAGCGATAAATCAAAGTGCCTCATTCAACCATTGAAACTACTCTCTCCTAATATTTGTTCAACCCACTGCTCATTAACTCATCTTCTACATTCTTGTCAACATTTTTCCAAAATATGTGTTCATCATTCTCTTGGCTACTCTCCTCAAAATCAGATAACATTAGAGTCATCTTCATCTTCCTCCTCTTCTAATCCAATCTCACTTTCAACATCTCCATCATGCTCAGATTGAAGCCCTTCTCCTTCATCATGTAAGCTTATTTCTCACCACAGTTGGCCGATTAGATTCCTTTTTGGCTGCTTTGACTACGTTAACACCTTCAGCCACTTGACTTTCATCCTCATAGGTGGCTCATCCCCTACACTCTGTGAAGAAGGCCACGCAAATGGCAAGTCAAGAATGAGCTCCTCAGCAATACCCACAGTGTGCTCAAAGTAAAGCTCACAAATCCTGTCAAGAGATAACTGCTTAATCATGTAAAAAAGGCCATATATCCTCACAAGACAAACGGCCATATCCCTTGTTTCATATTCTGATCTCCATACTAAAGTGATCACATTTCACATTGGTGTACCCTTGCTCCGTAAACTTAGACAAGGTCTATCAATGACAAGAGGTTTGGCTCTTGCCACATAAATTGCACATTGATTTCCAAAAGATCAACTAATAAACAATACAGTGCAGATAGAATACGAACATCAATCCCAAAACCCTAATGAAACCTACAATACTAAAAAACTTTAAACCCTTAGATAAGCCCTGTCCATGAAGCTTCCGCATATGCAGGGTGTAGGAAAGAGACAAACCATAAGTGTTTACAGTATGCAATCTCATTTTGCAAGAGGCTGTTTCTACTCTTCAAACTTGTAACACCAAAGCCACACGACGACAATTCTATTATTGCGCTAAGGCTCTCTTAGATATGTGTATTAAACAAGTCCCTTCTCAAACTCTATAAAATTTCACCTACATGAAGGCGAGTTTTCACGCAACGGTAAAATTGTCGTCGTGTGACCTTGAGGTGACTGGTTCAAGACAAGGTAATTTTTACTTTGGAAGGAAAATAAGAAACTTTATTTTTTACTCTTAATTTGTTACCTTTTAAAAAAAAATAATTTTCCCTGAATCTCTAAAAGGTGGAGGAAATATAAAATAAACCAATGAATTGCAGGCCCGCGAGGCAAGTTCTTTTGTCTTTTATGAAAAATTGGCAGAATCTAATGAAAAAGTGATAGTTCTGCCAGTGCTTATGATGGCTGAAAATGTGGAGTGCCAAAAGTGATTTGAAGTGGTGGTTGAGGGACCGTCCTTCTCTTTTACTCCCATTGTTTTTACTTAGACCCATATCCTACGAGGACCCACTTGTAAGATTCAACCCCGGCTAGATAACCCACGCAGTCAGGTTGCTATCACTTTCAAGAGAAAGCAACGCATTCTAGCCATTAGGCCTCAAGGAGTACGTGATATCACATGTTCCAAATCACAAGCCAAACCTCCAGACTCGTCTTCTTTCTACGTGCCCATGCAAGTGACTTTCATTTTCTTTACACAAATTTATAGTTTGATTAGCTAATTCATAGACTAGACCATAATTTATTGTTTGATTGACTAATTCAGAGTAGACCATTGCAGGTTACGTGGAGTAGTCCGCAAGAATTCTCCTCCGTTTTTAGTGAGAGAGGAGCCTTAGCGCAACGGTAAAAGTTGTCATCATGTGATCTTGAGGTCACGGGTTCAAGACATGAAAATAGTCTCTTGCAAAATACAAGGTAAAGCTGTATACTTTAGGCCCTTATGGTCTGTCCCTTCCTCGAACCCTCATAGGTAGGAGTTTAGTGCACCGATGCAGCCCTTTTTAGTTCGAACTAAACAATTTGTGTCTCGATCGATTATTAATTACTGAAAGGTCAGAACTATCTCTCTCTTCTTCTTTTTATAAAATAGGTCTTTTGATAACTAATTAGAGTCAATATAAAATGAATTGTAAAAGGAGATGAAGACAATTTTTTATTTTTTTCTAAAGATCTAAGCCGTTTATCACATTCGGAGTGCAAAAATGAGTCATCACGAGTAATCAATGCACTAGGAATATGGATTAACGAAACCGTGTGAAATCTTTCTTGTCTCATCATACCAAGTTTGCATGATATTCCTGGGAGAGTCTAGAAGTAGAGCAAAAGTCTCAGCCTTGCCCTTTGAAAGGGGTGGGCCCAACTCAACGCGTAGAATCCCAGGGAAAATCTCAACCGTCAACCTTTCTTTTTCATAAAGGGACGTGACGTTGAGGATGGCTTCGGCACAAAAGAGGAACCATCATTCGGTGCTCTTTTCTCGACCGGGCTCCTTTGAAGCCATGACATCCAACCGCCTGTTTAGACTTTTTATGTGTTTATCTTGCCTCAGGCTCAACGATAAAGTTGCTGCTACGTGACATTGAGTCACAGCCTTTTTTAAAATAAAATAAGACTGCATATTATTGACTCTTGTGGTCCTTCACTTATTTAAACTGAACATACAAAGGAGTTTCGTGTACAGGGACTGCCCTTTTATGTCTTTATCTCGCCTAACCTTCTTTAGCTCTAATTGTTTAACCAGAAAAATGTTTCAGGGACTTCGACTTGCAGAAGAATGCAGGCCGACCGTCCGTCCATTTCAATTTCAGCTTACACGGAAGGAATTTATTTGTGACAGGGATTAGTTTAGCCTAATAGTTTGATTTACCCACCCATTCCTAAGAAATCTGCCCTGTCCAATCATCATACCTTGTTTTTGGGTGACCGAACTTCTGGTGATCCCCTTTCTTGCGCCGAAAGTAACAAGGTCTTATGATTGAACAATCCTATCCATTCATTGGCAAGTCAAGAATAAATTAAGGAAGTGTGTTTCGCCCCGAAGTCCAGATTCAATTCCTCCTATGAAACAAATTTTAATGGTCTGTAGGGCCCACGGAAACTAGAAGGAAGCAGCGCTACAATCAGATTCTCGCAATTATTTTGGATGAATCTAAAATGAAAGGCTCAAATTTTTCAGAAAGAAAATATTTAAAATCAGGAGCAATGGAAAACTATTACGGTGGATGCATTAGATTTTGATCGACGGCTTGGTCCTACGCTGTGGTATGCAATTAAAGGGAGACCATTGATTTTGTAGATCATCTAGAGACGAGTCACTTCTTTCAATTGAGAGACCAAAAGGGCAGTTCTGGTGCTCGAAGCTCTCAGCATTTTGCAAGAAACTAATTCTACGTCTCAAATTCATGACATCCAAATCACACGATAACAAGTCAACCGTTCTGCCAAGACTTCCCTTCAAATCACAACTAAGACGGTGGCTTACCGGGAAAGTCTACAGTGACGGCCTTGGGTCTATGTCTTGCACTATAATTGGAGATATTTGGCCGGGCTCGCCACCGGATAATCCATTCAAGGGTTCTAAATTGGACTAGTAGGCATGGCAAGACTTTTATTTTACACCCGTGAATTCTATGTTATGCTTACCCACCGAACGAAATTGAGCAAGACAGATGGCATCCACGATACAGATTTGGACCATCTTACCTACCATTGGGGCATTCCTTGTCCCATCCATGTGCATGGGAAGACCATAGCAGATAGAGAGCAAATGAGCCTATAGAAAAAATGTACGTCTAATCTTTACCGTTGAATCTGGAGACGAGCAGCAATGATTGTGGGCCACGCTGAACGGGTATCCCATCCACAAGATTCAGTCTAATAAAATCAAAGATTCACATATTATTGATTGAATCGTACATGAGGCTTTAAAGATCTGCCGTCTAAAATTATCTAATCCACATCAAATCAGTTGCAATTGCAGTAGATTGCGGCCAATGTGGACCCTTAAAGTTTCATTTGAGAAATGGCGGGGCATCGTCTTTTAAACTCTTACTACGAACGAGATATGAGTCATATTGGCGATCTTCCTCTCTTGACTCGTCCCCCGTCCGGCCACTTGAATGACTGTGTACTGGGAAACCCGTGACGCCCACGTGTCACTGCACGTCAAGAAAGCGCGTTTAGGTGTCAAACCAAGCGTCAAGTTTCAAGATTCTCCGCGGATAAGGTTTGCTTCGGCAGGTTTTCGGCGTTCTCACCCACCACACTCGATTCTATCATTCATAATAATATCATCTCGAAATCAAAACGCAACCAAAAGATCAACGGTCGGGATCACCACCAATGCGGGCCCCACACCTGATTTCCAAAATACCGTATAGACACGATAACTGGACGCGTCCCTTGCTTGGACAAGTCATCGTGACGTGGAGTCAGATTTGTGATTTACATCCAAATTGATATTGACCGTTGGATCTAAAGATTCCCCTCGCACGTGGCAACCGTAACGGCCAATGTGTCCATCCGGTTCGGTTAGAGATGGCGTTTCCCTGAGAGTCTATCGCCGTATATTTCGTAGTTCATCAAATTATCGCGAGATATTACGAGGAGGCGCGGATGCGGAAGGTTTTTTATTCGTGGAAAGGATTGAGAACTTTGATGCGTTGGGAGAAGCATCGAGGACGGATGGGCCATGGCCACGCGGCGACTCGATGCTGTTTGTGGAGTCGGAATTTATGGAGGAATCTTAGGAGGAGAAAATAAATTAAGAAAACTCGAGAAAACGAAAATAAAGGGAAATTTTTTCGAAGAAAAGGTGGAGAGATATTTTATTAGGCAAGGGCAAGGGTTTTATGCTATATAAGGACCTCACCCTTTGCATGCAATTCTCGCCCGCTTCTCCTTCTTTTGAGCTTTTCCCCCGAGAAACCAGAGAGAGAGAGAGATTCCGTTCTATTTCAACATTTCTCTTGTGATTTGGTCCAGGCCTTGTTCTCGTTCTCTGTAATCTTCTTCTTCTTCTTGTCGCAATCTTCGATCTTGTCTTTGGTCTTTCGCTCAATTTCGACTTGTTTGAGAGGTTTTTTCTTCTTGCTCTTGCGCAAGGAGAGTTTCCGTTCGGTTTCTCTTGTGATTTTGTCGGGATCTTCTTCTTGTTCTCTGTGGTCTTCTTGTTGTTGTTGCAATCTTCGACGTAATTTCGACTTGTTTGGGAGGTTTTCTTCGTGCTATTGCGCATTTCTTCTGCGGGTTTTAGGGTTCGTTGGAGTTTTGATTCAGTTATCCAGAGGGCGGAATCAGCTTTTGGTTTTCTGGAATAGTAGATCTCCGGTCATTCTCGAGAGTTGTTTTCTATTTTTCTTTTTGCTTTTAGAGCGAATCAATCTCCTTTTCGTCTTCTGACGGTTCGGTGTGGGGATTTCTTTGTACTATAAGGGCGAGCTAGGGTTTCTTTCCTCTTTCTCAGTTCTTTTCTGCTTCTTTTGGGGGGGTAGCCGGGGCTCCGGCCTCGGCGTTTCTTAAAGCCCCCTTCCTCACAACAGAAAGTGAAAATCTAGGTTTTTTTTCTTTATATAGATCGGGAAGAGATGCCGGCCCTAGCGTGTGGCGTAGATGCTGCAATCCCTCCTGTTTACGCCTTCACAGGGGATAGCTCTCTTCCCGGGCCGGAAATTTTTTCCGGCGCTCCTCCGGCGGCGAACTCCTCCCTCCTTGATCCTACCGCCGCTTCGTTTCCATCTCCGTGGTCTCCGAGCCTCTCGGCGTCTCTTTACAAGATCGATGGCTGGGGTGCGCCCTACTTCTCAGTCAATAGTTACGGCAACATCACCGTGCATCCTCACGGCAACGCAACTCTTCCTCATCAAGAGATTGATCTCATGAAAGTCGTTAAAAAAGCCTCCGATTCGAAATCTGCTGGCGGATTAGGTCTCCAGTTGCCGTTGATCGTCCGTTTACCGGACGTTCTGAAAGATCGCCTTGAGTCGCTTCAATCGGCGTTTGATTTTGCGATCAGATCTCAAGGATACGAATCGCATTACCAGGGAGTTTATCCGGTGAAATGCAATCAAGATCGGTTCATTGTAGAGGACATCGTCGAGTTCGGATCGCCATACCGATTCGGCCTGGAAGCTGGATCTAAACCGGAGCTTTTGCTTGCTATGAGCTGCCTCTGCAGGGGAAGTTCCGAAGCTTTTCTCATCTGCAACGGATACAAAGATGAAGAGTACATTTCCCTTGCTCTGATGGCGAGGAAGCTTTATCTCAATACAGTGATCGTTCTCGAGCAGGAAGAAGAACTCGACACAGTGATCGACATCAGCCGCAAACTCGGTGTTCGTCCTGTGATCGGACTCCGCGCAAAGCTGAGGACCAAACATTCTGGCCATTTTGGATCCACTTCCGGCGAGAAAGGCAAGTTTGGATTGACTACGACGCAAATCTTAGCCGTGGCGAGGAAGCTTGAGAAGGCGGAATTGCTCGACTGCCTACAACTACTGCATTTCCACATCGGATCTCAGATTCCGTCGACCACTTTGCTCGCCGACGGGGTAGGCGAGGCTGCACAAATCTACTGCGAGCTCGTTCGGCTAGGCGCCGGAATGCGTGTAATCGACATTGGTGGTGGTTTAGGAATTGATTACGATGGATCAAGATCCACGGACTCTGATATGTCTGTCGGTTACGACCTTGAGGAATACGCATCGGCTGTTGTTCAGGCGGTGAGGAATGCCTGCAATCGGAAATTCATCAAGCATCCGGTGATTTGCAGCGAGAGCGGTAGAGCTCTGGTCTCTCACCATTCCGTTCTTGTTTTCGAGGCGGTATCTTCCTCTGCAACCGAGAAGCCCACTCCTCCTCCGAGTCTTGATCCTGCATATTTTATGGAAGGAATGCCGGACGAAGTCGAATCCGATTACCGGAATCTGATGACGGCAGCTGTTCGGGGCGAGTATGATACGTGCTTGCTTTACGCCGAGCAGTTGAAGAGACGGTGTGTTGATCAGTTCAAAGAAGGATGTCTAGGTCTCGAGAATCTCGCCGCCATGGATGGGCTATGCGAGCTATTGTCAAAGGCGTTCGGTGCATCTTCTGATCCGGTACGCACATACCATGTGAACCTCTCTCTGTTTACATCAATCCCGGATTTCTGGGCGATTGGCCAACTATTTCCAATTGTTCCAATTCACCGCCTCGATCAACGGCCTGGGGTGAAGGGAGTGTTATCGGATTTGACCTGCGACAGTGACGGGAAGGTGAACAAGTTCATCGGCGGCGAAAACAGCCTGCCGCTGCATGATTTGGAGGGGGGACAAGGTAGTGGGGGTGGGTATTACTTGGGGGTGTTTCTGGGCGGGGCCTACCAGGAGGCGCTCGGAGGACTACACAACTTATTCGGGGGACCGAGCGTTGTGCGGGTGTCGCAGAGCGAAGGGCCCCACAGTTTCGCGGTGACGCGTGCCGTGCCGGGTCCTTGCTGCGCGGATGTACTCCGGGCGATGCAGCACGAGCCCGAGCTCATGTTCGAGGCGCTCAAGCACCGCGCGGAAGAGCTGCTGCTTGCCGAAGATGTTACTGTGATCCCTTCGTACCTGGCTTGCTCGTTTCACGCCATGCCTTACCTGAATGCTGGCGGCTCTTTAGCTGCGGATTCTGCTGCTACTACTGCCAAGGGAAGCGGTTATTATTATTGTCAGGGCAATACCGTCGATGAAGACGACTGGACATACTGCTGCGCTTAAGCTTCGATTCAATTCAGATGCCCCACCCACCCTACCTCTTTTTTTTTTTCAGCCGTTGGATGGAGATCTATTTTCTTTCCATGTATTTTGTTTGTTTGTTGAATTTGTAGAATTTTAGTTTGGCCGACGTGGTAATGTAAGGACACAGCGGCATCGTGTTTTAACGGTAAAGTAGGAACTGCGAACCACCGAGTAGTATCGTCCCTCTTTGAAAATTGGAGAATCTTATTCCCTCGTTTTTCATGTCGGCTTCACCTGCGCGGTTGGTTGCCGTTGCCCTTCCTTTATTGATTTTTATTTACGTAGAGCCTACTAGTAATGGAATTGTTAGCGTAATGGATAGTCAACTGAGTTGAATGGGATGGTTAACCCCTTTCATTGCGTCAGTATGTACGTGTACAAGTCCACGAGTTGAGATGCCGATGACGTCATGGCAGCATTTTAATCAGCCTGCCCTTTTTCTACTCACCCAGTTGTCGGGTGTAGAGCCGTGTCAACGTTGGATGACTTGTGAATTGTGCCTCTGGTTTTTCTTAATACAGCCACGGGAAAACTTGTCCGGATACATAATGTTGGGTCCCGCTTCAAATGGATATCTACCAGGAACTGAATAGAAACCAATTATCTACCATTTTACTCAAAAAACACATGGCCTCGTGGATGAAGGGTCCAGAGGCACCCAACCGAAAGAGAATCAATATCAACGGACGGATTTGTCATAAGCGGTAACATTAATAGATTCAATCATATATATTTAAGAAAAAAAAAAAATAGCAGCACCGCTTATCAAGTGTCAGGGCAAGTCATACCAGATGAAGTGTAGGTACCAGATGAGCCCCTCTAATTTCTGACTTACCCTGACCATAGTTTAAGTAGAAGGTTGGGATAAGAAGGGTCAACAGCTGAGCTCATGAATCAAAGGTTTAGAGTTGTCGAATGAAACTTGTCCGTCCAAGTTCTCATTTCCTGCTCTTTTTCTCTCGCATTTGAGCTTGTAACTCCATGCTTTCGCGATCAATATTCAGATGCAAACCATTGTCATGTTTGGTTCTGCAGAAGAGGACTAGCAAGTGTAGCCACAAAGTGTGGCCCAATTTTAAATGTGTCGGAAGGACTAGTTTTGGGTGATCTAAGCCTTTCATCTTTTAGGTCATTTCTCAAATAGACTATATACCTTAAACCAAGAGTATAGGATCTTACCAGCAACTTCTTTTTTCAGTACAACTCAAAGCATCATATCCTAAGATCATTATTTTTATTTGCCTTTGTTTTTTAAGGGGGACTTGTCTCTCTCTCTCTCTCTCTCTCAAGTTGCACTTTGTCAAGAAAAATTCTCACAAGAAGTTCTTTTTGACTAAACCATGATTCCCCATCACTAATCTCACAAGCTATATAATTTATAAATGAAAAAGTCAATTGTCAAGCCAAACGCTGTTCCGGGCCTAATGATCCATGTTGGCGCTGATTTTGTGTTGATCAGAGTTTCACTAGCAGAATCTGAGCCGTTGATCTTTGGTCGACTGTATCTTACAAAGAAGATATCCATTTGGCACGGAACCAAATCATGTAACTTGAATTTCGATGGTCTACAAGTTTAAAGGTAACAATCAACGCTTAGATTCGCCCATGTCTTGGCCTACAGGTTGAGCTTCAACCAGGATTATAACCCAACAAACTGTTCGACATCATTCATACAATGCCTCGTGGTTCAGCATCTTCTGTTGTGAAGACCGTAGACACAGCAAGAATAATATAAAGTTTGAAAATTAAGTCTGTTCAGCCATGTCTGTGGATATTTGAACCTTAGCCAAGACTATTTAACCATACTATAAGTTTTATAACTAAATCAGACATGTTAGATACTAAAATGCTGTCTATAGTCAGTATTTGTATACACATTGACATTCACAAACATGCATGTGACTTTGTTTTTGCTCTTTTCATGTCAATTGGGCACAACGGTAGAGTTGTTGTTGTGTAATCTCGAAGTTACGTGTTCAAGGAGTGGAACAGCCTCTTGCAAAATGCAAGATATGGTTGTATACTAATAATCTTTGTGATCCGCTCCTTCCTTAAACCTCGCATATACAGGAGCTTTGTACACTAAGGCTGCCCGTTTTTACTTGAACTTTAAACTCTTGGCTGTGAAACAAGGCACCTAAGCAACTTGATTAAGTTAAGTAGTTCAGTAGGACGAGTCTTCAGATTGCCTCCTCTTTGAATTTAGCAATTTGTGGATTTTTCAACCTTTTTGACGAAATTGTGGCTCCCCAGATCTGGAATAGTTTGGCTTGTGGACGACATTCAAATTTCGTTCAACAAATGCCACTCAATTTCAGTTCTTCTGAAAATAGACATTTGAAAGGCCTGAAAGCCACGTCTAGTAACGAAATTGTGGCTGGGTCTCGGGGAGCAAGTGATAGGCTAACTAACACACCATCCATGCAATTGCCATTTGGCTTGTTATATGAAGGCTCTAGACACAAATAACACTACTGGGTTTGGACATTAGGTTTTGTGTCCATTCTGGAGGGTTTACATGTCTAATATTTTGGACATGAACCAAGCTAATATGCTACATGGAAACGTAGAGCTCACCCAATACACAGTTCAACGTATGATATGAACAAGGTTCTAGATAAAAATAAAAAGGGTAGCCCTAGTGCACAAAGCTCCTGCTTACGTAGGGTCTGGGGAAGGAGTGAGCTACAAGGGTTTAGAATATGCAACTTTATCTTGCATTTTTGCAAGAGATTGTTTTCATACCTTAAACTCCATATATTCAGATAACCAATATGCCATTTGAAATGAAAAACGAGTCTATATTTCATCTCTCTCTCTCTTACCTTTCTTTTGCTACATTTTAGTACTAAGTAGGGAGGTATTTGTCTTTTAAAATCTTTTAGAAAATCTTAAACTTTTATCAAAAATTCAAAATTGGCACCAACTTGCCAAGCTTTCAAAACATTAAGAAACGAAGGACCTAGAGATATCCAATGTACACAAGATTTGACATCCAAACCATCTACGATGAGGTGAATCCGATTATGATTTGGATCCTAGAAAGAAATGCAAAAAGTGGGCTCATCTTTTACTTATTTATATGCCTGATGAGATCAGTTGCATCATATAATTTAGGAAGAGAAAGGAGGAATTATATCATGCAACTGGTCTTATTACGGTTACATCATTCCGTACACGATCCAGCCGTCCATTGTGGCTCGTACCATGGATTAATCTTTCTACTGAGGTGCAATAGGAAATCTAATTTCCAGATAAAAAAAGCTATTTCACTGAACAAATCCTTGGAGATCTGTCGTTTTCTCTCATCATCTCCTCGGGAGAGACAGAAACAGTCTTCTTTCTCCCTGGGCTTTTGAAAGGAAACAAAGAAGAGTTGATCTTGGAACTGGGTTTTCAAGATTCTTGAGCCTAGGATTATAATTTCATCCTCAATCTATAAGTTGGAAGGTGCAGATTTATCAAGAATTATAAGTTGTGCATCAGCTTTTAATTTCCATAAAATGGCACAATTTAAGGTCTACAACTGTGAAAAATCTAATATTTTTTAAATATAAATATTAGAAAAGAGTCCTCCAATTAGCTCTCTATTTCGATTTGAAGAAAATTCGAAGCCCACCTGCCATTTGAATCTTTGTAAACAACGAATTTTGAGACACATGTGAAGATTATTCTTCCTTTGGAACCCATTCACACCTTGATCGGTGTCTGTGCACTGGTGCTTTTCTACGTTGTACCTTGGGCCAACCCACGTGACTGCAAACCTACAAAAGTAAGCCCGCACATTGCTTGTCCTAGCAAAACCCTTGTCTTGTAGAAGGGCTTCGTATGGCCCAAAATATTTTACTGAGCCCACGCTTGGCTCATACTAGCTGTAGAATGTTTTGGGCCTTTGTCTCGTAGAAGGGTTTGTCGTGGCCAAAAATATTCTAGTGAGGCCGCACCTTGTTCATACTAGCTTATAGAATGTTTTGGACCCTAGTCTTATATAAGGTTTTAAATGACCCAAAATATTTTATAGGCTAAGCAATCTAGCCAATTTATAAAATCTATTACTAAATACTTTTATTTTTACATATTTTGTAGCAAAAAACATAGACAATGTTTTTGTATTGGGTTGTCACGGGGTCACATTTTTTCCTATACTAAAACCGTGTACGAAACACCTTTTCTAGGTACAAGTCAGCCTTCCACTCTCTCCCTTTCTTGTTAGGGTTACACTCACTCACTCTTAGGAACAATGAGAGAACTCAAGAGAACTAAAAAAGGATTTGCTTGAAGAGAACTTGTATTGCAACTCCAATAGTTTTATGTGTGTTGCAACTGAGGGACGCTCTCCTTTTAGGGAGATACAAGCAATGGTCTAGATTATGTACAAGTGTCACTTATCGAATGGTGTTAGATTAGTTTGCATTATTCTAAACTATACTACCATCCTTTTGAATAAGGAATGTTCTAGAGGACTTTTAGAGACTCCCTTTCTAGAATTTGGAATTAGGCTTTCTGTAGCGGGCTAGCCAAGAATCCCCTCTATGGGCAATGGTACTGAGTTACGAGCTTGTTAAGTGTGCAATGAAATTGGGCCTCGTGACACCACACCTTGCCTATACTAGCTTATAGAATGTTTTGGACCCTTGTCTTATATAAGGGTTTTAAATGGCCCAAATATTTCATAGGCTAAGCAATCTAGCCAATTTATACAATCTATTATTAAATACTTTTGTTTTTAGATATTTTGTTTCTGTATTGGGGCTTTTTGTTTTTTACTATTTATTTTATGCTTAAAAAGATTTGGAAAAGGAAGGACCTCTAGGTCTACATTATTTGTGAGATTTGGTAGCCAAGAAATCTAATGTGAGAAAAATCTAATAAATGGTAAAAGATCATGGAAATCGTGACGAGACCAATTGGATCACATTTCTTTGTGTGTGTGAGAGAGAGAGAGAGAGAGAGAGAGAGAGAGAGAGAGAGAGAGAGAGAGAGAGAGAGAGAGAGAGAGAGAGAGAGAGTCGTAAGCATTCTGAAAATGCTTGTCTTAGCTATCAATTATCTAAAATATATTGGACATTGCTTCATTTTTTGGCCATTTGAAGCCCAAATAATACATGATTTTCAACACTTAGGAACTTTCTTGTATTTTACAATATGTTTTTTTGCTTCAAAAAGTTCAACAAAGAAGACCCTAGAGAGATAACGATCTTTGGTATCTAAGCTATTTGAGATGAGGAGAATCCAATGACTAGGCTGGATCACTGAAAAAAATAAGAAAAATAAGCCACTAGCTAGTTTTTAAGATGCTTATGATTGCAATCAATTGGTTACTTCATATAATTCCACAAGAGGAGGAATTATATGATGTAACCAGTGACATCATGGTTGCATCCTAGGCATACCAAAAAGGAATTGGTAGGCCCATTTTTTTTCATAATTTTTCATGATTTATACCAATCATTGAATTGTCTATATCCTGTGTTTGGAGCTTTTTGTTGATTTGAACCATTCATCTTATTTGCATCCTAGATGCCCTAAATATGAAATGTGTATTTGTTGCATATCTCTAAAATCTTCAATTTTTTTATGTTTTAAAGCAAAAAAGAAAAGAAAAGAAAAGATGGTGAAACATACAAAAGCTCCAAAACAAGAATACATTCTATTTTTTGCTTCAAAACATCCAAAAACAAGGAACTAGGAGAGATGAAACACAAAAGGTTCTCATATCAAACAATCTAGGACGAAGCAAATAAGATGAATGATGAAGATTGCTTCAAAAATTGTCAAAAGTGGGCCCCACTCACTTTTAAGGATGTGTATGGTGCAATCTTGATGAGACTAAATGCATCATATAATTCAATGAGATAGAGACAGAAAGACGTTCGAACTAAATGTTAGGTAAAAAAAAAAAAGAAAGAAGAAGAAAAAAGCAAGGAGCAAGCCCACATTTTTATTGTTTTTCAAGAATCTAAATCATTCATTTGGGTTTATGGCCTAAGGTTAATAGCCAACTTCCAAAAATCACATTGAGCCCATGTCTTTAAGGCCTCCTTTCTAAGGCCATCTTTCATTGTAAAATGGGCAGTGTAAAATCACATCTGATCAACCAAATGTGGCCCAAGAAAGGAGTCCTTAAAGCACATGCTACATCTAATTTATGGTAACTAGGCCATTCACCTTAGGCCAACCTAGATAAATGGTTTAGATCCTTGAAAAACTACAAAATAGTGAGCTCTCACTCACTTTTCCTTCCACTTAACATATAGTTCTAGCGTGGTCTCGAAACTATCATATAACAACATGTTAGTTGAAGTGGAGGATACCCGATTTATCTAGAGCTTACTAGGTTTTGAATTGGCCACATTTTACATGATCTAGCGTGAGTTTGACATCAAAATCTAGTTTTTACTTGATTTAGCAAGATAAATAAAAGCTGATTTAACTAGATGTCTAGTTAAGTTTGACCATGGACTCCAAATTATATAATACAATAAACATAACGAGCAAATGGGAATTAAGTTTACCCACTATTATATAATAATATATTATGATAGGTTGGGCTTTTTTGAAGTCATATTTGTACTTTTATCATATTTGGCCCATTTATTAGAGACTACACGAAGGCATGGACCCTTATCTTATAGAAGGGTTTTTATGGCCTAAAATATTCTATAAGCTAGCAATAAGCATTGTAGACAACTTATATAACCCTTATTATTGAATATAGTTGTAAAGATCTCAAGTTTTACACATACTGACTCATGCATACATGCACATACAGAGAGAGAGAGAGAGAGAGAGAGAGAGAGAGAGAGAGAGAGAGAGAGAATTTGATACAACCAATTACATGGTGGTTGTATCAAAGAATTAACAGAAATGCAGGTTGTCTCCACTATTAGATATTTTCAATAATTTGAGCTCTTCTTCTTCTGATTGCAATGTGTCATATAGCCTCAAATCCAAGACTCTCATATAAACATTCCCTTTAGAAACTGCTTTTTTTGGGCTTTTTTTCATTGTGAAATAGATGCTTATTGTGTTTCTGGAATTGTTTTATGTTACAATATCTATTTTATGACTTTTTAAATCCTTGAGAGAGGTCTTAGGCCAGATGTTTAAATGAAAGCTTTGGACTTTAGGCCATCAAGTACATATGAATCAAATGAACAGCTTGAATTATTGTTAAAAATCCTGCAAGTGGGGCGAATTTACATTTTCATTAATTATATGATGGAACCACCATACAATAGGTTGTATCAAATAATTTAGAGAGGGAGAGGAAAGAAATTAAATGTTTCACTCCAAGGCAACAGAGCGCATATGTTAGGCGAAGAGAAAGAACAGTAGTATGCCTACTTTTTTTGTCTTTTTTCCTAGATCTAAATTATTCTTGTGATTTATTCTTATCTAGGTGGCTTTGGTACCAAACCTCACATCTAATGGTGGTCTCTAAGGCCATCTTTATTAGGCCCTTGTGATTGAAAATTTGACGGTGCAAATAGAAAATAGTTAGTCTATTTTTCAATTACAAAGGGTTCAATAAAAGAAGGTCATAGAGACAGCCTTTAGATGTAAAGTTTGGCATCCAAGCCATCTAGATGAAGCTGAATTAGAAGAATGATGCCCCTTTTTCTCTTTTCATGGCTCTCTTATACTTGCCAAAGATGTTAAGAGAGTTGTTTTGTTTTACATATCATCCATTTCGAAGCATAAGAGGAAATAAATGAAGGCCCTAGAGATTCTCAATCGTTGTGAGTTTAGTTACTAAGGACATCTGGTTGAAGTCAAATTAGATGAATGTTTCGGATTCATGTAATTATGTAAAGAGGTGGGACAGCACCTCATTTTTCTTCCCAAACAAAGGGTTGTATGGCAGAAATCATAGAGAGGGAGAGAGAGAGAGAGAGATTATATGATGCAGCTAGTCTCACCATTGTTGCATTATAGGCATCCTTAAAAGTGAGTGGCATACCTACTTTTTCAAGCTTTTTTCATGATCCAATTCATTCATCTAATCATAGATAGCCTGGGCATGAAAAATCATATATATATATATATATTTCATATCTCTAAGTTTCTTATTTTTAATGTTTTGAAGCTAAAAAATAGATGATTGTTTTAAGGCTTTTAAGTGTTACTTTATCTATTTTTTTACTCTTAAGTTTTTCAAAAATGAAGAACTTAGAGACAACATTTTTCATACCTACGCTATTTATAATTAGATGAATAGAGCAAAAAAATTGAAAAGGTCAGCAGAGAGAGAGAGAGAGAGAGCAGGAGGTAATAGTCTCATCAGAGTTGCATCACAAGTGTTTTTAAAAGTCTATGATGAGTCCACTTTTTCTATTTTTTTTGTGATTGGAACCGTTTGTGTAATTTTCCTCATCCTATATAGCTTACGTATGAAAAAATTTATTCCTTGCGTGTCTCTAAGTTCTTTGTTTTGGATGTTTTGAAGTAAAAGCATAGATAGTACACTTCTTTTGCTGCCTTTTCTTTTTTCACCATCAATTTTATTTGCTTTAGAACTTCATAAAAAAGGAGGAACTTAGAGATATGTAATAGATGAAAATTTTCAAACCTACCACATCTACAATAAGGTAAAGCAGATCAATGATTTGAACACACAGAAAAAAAGAAAAAGGCAAGCCTACCACCCACTTTTAAGGATGCTTACGATGCAACTGTGATGAGACTGAGTGCATGTATAATTTCTGAAGAGAGACAGAGAGAGGTGAAAGACCAAGAAATGGAGAGAGGCGGGTAAAAACCACGATTTTTTTTAATTTTAATTTTTTCCATTTTTCTGGACAATATGGTCAAAATATCACGTGGGTACATCTCCCAAATGTGATAGTGAAATCAACAATGTAAGTCAAGAGCCCAACCGACAGCCCAAGCATTATACCACTAAGGAAAATCTGTCATTAGCAAGCTTTAGCACTTATCGTTCCAAAAAAAAGAATGTTTATCTCTTACAAAGGATTTTTCTTGAAAGATGGCAGATCTGACTCTTAATGTAATCTTTGAGACTTGAGCTCTTTAATCCAACACGATAGGTTTACACTTGGGTGTTGAGAAAGAGAAGAAAAGGCTCTCTAGCACCTTATCAATGATCCAAGCTGTCCTCCAAGATACAGAGCAAAAGCAATCCAAGCATAAGGCTGCAAGGAATTAGCTTAAAAGGCTCGAAGATGCAGCTTATGTTGCAGATGATAAATTAGATGGGTGTGCTACAGAAGCTCTACATCAAGCTGGGTGTATCGGGGTCAGCGTCAATAACAAGGTAAGCAAGTTCTTCTTACCATATTCCCGTTTTGGAAAATGTACATTCCGTATAAAAAGGGCCCAGACAACGAATGAGATGAATGAAATATTAGACCCAGTTGCTGCAGAAAGGTAAGACTGTCTACTATAGGCCCTTGTAGTCTGCTCCTTTCTTGGACCCCGCATAGACAGGAGCTTCGTGTGCACCGGGGCTGCCCTTTCTGCAGAAAGGTTTTGAGTGTCACTTGAGAGAATGACCTCTTCATGGACAACTTGGTAAAGAAGAGAGAATATCTTTCTATTCCTTAGTAATTGAATCAGAATTTTATGGGACAGATGAAGATAAATAATAAAGTGTTCAATTATTGCTAGCTGGATTTTATAGAAGCTGTTTCAATCATTCCTATTGCTGGCTTGTAGGGTTTGGAAAAACTAAACCCTTGCTCAGTTGGCCTACAATGACAAGAGGGCAGAAGGTCATTTCGAGCTAAAGAAGCTAAAGAAGTGGGTGTGAGTGTCTGACGATTTTGAGATTATAAGACTCATAAAAGCAGTTACAGAATGTGCAAGCGGGAGTGCAAATAAACTCACAGAATTGGATTTGGTACGACGGCTCTTCCAAGAGATAATGGGTTCAAGAAGATTTTTGTTCTTGCTAGATGATGTATGGAACGAGGACAAGAATTAGTGGGATCGATTCAAGCATATTTTAACATTTAAAGCTAAGGGAAGCAAAATCATAGTAACTACTCGTATTGAAAAAGTTGGGTTGATAATCTCCACTTTAAAGGATTAACGGAAGATTATTGTTGGTTCTTGTTCAAGAGAAGTGCATTTGAGATAGGGAGAAGCGAGCAGCATCCAAACTTCGTCAGAATTGGCACAGAGAAAGTAAAGAAACATGATGTTGTTCCATTGGCAGCGAAGAGTGCAGGAAGTTTCATGTGCTCCAAGAAAGATGAAGGCGAGTAATTGTCTACAAGAGAGTGAAATATGGGAATTACCATTGCCTACCATCTCATGAAAGATGAAGGGGAGCCTTGGTGCAACAGTAGAGTTATAGTCGTGTGACCTTGAGATCAGGGGTTCAAGGCATGAAAACAGCCTCTTGCAAAGTGCAAGACTGCTTACTATTGACTCTTGTGGTCTGCCCCTTCCCTAGACTTTACATATGCAGGAGCTTCACACCGGGACTACCCCCGAAGAACTTGTTCATATTTGGTTAACTAATGGATTTTGAAAACAACAAATATTTAGTCTGATATTGAAATTTGAAAGAGATGTCTACTCATAAACACTCTCTCATTTCTTTACATTGTTTTCAAGAGCATAATCTTAAAATGGTGCACCTCCGCATAAGCGAGTGCAAAAGTGTGCATAGTGCTCAATTTGCACTTAGAAGATTATAGAATAGGAAAGTCCATAGGTTGGTTGGTAGTAAAGTATCCCACCTCAATATAAAGGGGGTGCCCAGACTATTTCTCTATACATCGTCTCCTATCTGAAGCGTAACATCAAAAGCTCCTTCTCATCTTTGCTCCATTTCTTTTGAAGTTCAAGGAATTTTATCTGTGGATGTCAACCAAAGGAAAGGCCCCTACCTAGAGATTTACAAGCACCCTCACTTCACACTTTTATATATCTGTCTCCATCCAACCAAAGAAGTCCATCCCCAAAGGCTCTTTCTACTCTAATAGTGAGTATCTCTTTCTAGCACCCTTGTTTTAAAGTTTCTGAATTTGTAAGGTTCTTGTGGCTTTCTTCTTCTCTTGAAACTTCAGATTCCAAATCCATTTTGAAGCAAAGAAATGCTCCCATTTATTTACAGCAAGTTGGGGGTTGCCTGTGTTGTAGGCCCCAGATGGGTTCCAACTGAAATGCTCCCATGCATCGTAGATTTGCCAGAGTAGACCCAAACCTTATCTTTCGATCTTTGTCAATTCTAGATTGTTATAATATGGCTTCTGCACTACAATGCCTCGCACTCTCCAAAGTTCGGACATTGAAAGATGCCCTACACTGGAGCCAAGATGTGACAGGGAACTTAGAGGAGAAGACTGCGACAAGATAAGCTGTATACTCAACATCAAGATTGTCCCACTGTAGGAGCTCCAATGCAGTATTGATTCTTCCCGAGCAGGTTTCTTTCGATCTCCAAATCAGCCAAGTGGTTTGTCTTCTCTTGACCCACTTGACCGTTTGTCAATTTTATAGGTGTAACTGATATCTTTCCTTTTGAAGGGGGGCTTTGGTGTAACGATAGAGTTGGCATTGTGCGATCTTGAGGTCATGGGTTCAAAGTGTGGAAACAACCTCTTGCAAAGTGCAAGGTAAAGCTGCATACTATTAACTCTTTGATCCGTCCCTTTCCTGGACCCCACATATGCGGGAGCTTCATGCACCAGTGCTGCCCTTTTAACTGATATCTTTCCTTTTCCGGTGCTTACATGTCTTATGTAGATCACATAAGACATGATAATCATCAGGTAATGCCCATTTGCAGACAAGCTGTCATCTGGGCTCCAGTTTTGCACTCCCGTAGAACTACATTGTTTACTTCTTTGGTTCTTCTCTTTAATCAGGAGTAAAGATGGAAAATGGATGTGGAAGTTGGGAAGGTATGTCGTATGTCTATGTCTTCGCAATTTGATGGACTTCTACCCACTGATCCTAGACTTGTATGATGTATTCCAGTGGGCATGATTTAGCTGCAAACTTTTATTCTTCAACAGATAATTAGGATATAAAAGATATAAAATGATGTTTTTACCAACAAAGTCTATTGAATTCAGATCCATTAATTCTAGAAAAATTTCAGAAATGTTGACCTTTATGGCGTGTTCATTCTAACGGTGATAAACAAGCTGAAAACTAGGTTATTGTGGGTCTTTCCCTCATTTTCTTAAAGAACTAGTCTATATAATCTTTCATTTTGTGTAGTTGCCCATTACCCTCTTTTTCCTTGGAAACTAGTGCATGATCTTTCATAAACAGATATATATATATATGGGGTTTGTGGTAATTAATTTGAGCAGATGTTATGATATAAAGATGGAGAATAATAGATGATTTTCAATCCATGGTATAGGCACTTTATCAAGTGGAAATCCTTTCACTACTGTATTAAAAATCATGACTAAACGGCTACATGTATTTTTGGCTACAATAACCAAAAGATCCTTTCCTAGGGGGTCAAAAACCAAAGATTTTAGTTCTTAATCTCCTAGAATCATCAGTTAATTAGGCCCTTGTGGTCCGCCCCTTCCCCAAACCCTGCATAGGCAGGAGCTTCGTGCACCGGGGCTGCCCCTTTTTTACTAATTCCCTCTCTTAGGAATGGCATAGCGCATTACCAAATTTCAAACACATGGAAAACATAGAGTATATGCAACTAAACTTAAACTAAACTGGGCTAAACAAAATGGGAAAAAGAAGAAGAAGAAAGAATAAGTCATATCTAATCTAAAGCTAAACTAACTAATTGAACTAGCTTTGAGAAAATTAATCAAAACTTTGAAAGATTACTTTAGAAGTTGCTCATGAACTTATGCCCTCAATCGGAATAGATTTTAAGCATTTCCCAAGCTACAAAATACTTTGATCAGCCAATTAGAACTTTAATTCAGAATTTAACTGCTACTCATAGAGTAGTTTAACTAAATACTTGTAATCAAGTATAGCTATCTCATTACCTATTGTACTTGTTAGTGTCAGAAACCATTTTTTTATTTTGCTAAGCTTCAGGAAGTCCAGGCTATTGGATTGATGTTGGACTAAATTTCTTAGGTATGGAAGGACATGGCTGTTAGAATAAATTTTATTGATGTTATCAAACTATAATATAGGGCGATGCTAAGGATAGGATCACAAAATTCTGCTGCGCTAAAAAATCATCCCAGAAATATGCAAAAAAGCAATGGTGATTGAGGTGATTTTGATTAAATGTTTAACTCTTTTTTCAAGTTTTTCATTGGTTGACAGTGGTTAGAATATATTCATCATTTGGCAGAGTTCTAAAAACTTAAAATATTATTATTAAAGTTGTAAACAAAGTAAAAAAAAAGTGTAATAAGATTAACCTTCATTTGATTATTTATCAGGCAATTTGAATGTATACACCAATAAAATACATGTTTGTAGATGGAATATCTATTCAACATGAAACTAGAAGAATGTGCTTCCCCTAGTTATGGCATGCAAATTTAACTGTTTTGTGAACACTTATATTTATTCTCTCTCTTTTATTCTACAATATATATACTATATATGAAAAATCTATTTGGCACAAGGCTAGAAGAATCTGCTTCTCCCAGTCATGGTCTGCAAGTTTAATCATTTTGTCAACACATATTTCCTTAGTCATGTTCTCTCTCTCACCTCCAGTACACGCACATCTCGCTATTTTCTCCTACTTTTAAGGGTCTAGAATCCTTTAAATAAGCAAAGCAATTTCCTTTTTTCTCTCTAAAATAATCTATCCAATTAGTAGATTCTAATCGTACCTTTGGCCTCCTTCCTCCATTCTATTCTTCACCTATTTTTCTTCTTTGTTTCACAGGAATACAACACACTCTTATTCATTATTTTTGTCAATTAATGATATGTTAATTGTGGACGAGGTGTGTTTTTACTTCTTCTTCTTCTTCTTTTATTCTTTCACATTTTTAAACTAAAGTGGAGAGCAAAGGGAGATCAAAATTGTGTTTCTGTGTTACTTTTTGAGTTTATTATTTATTTATTTATTTTCTTAAAACACTGTATATGATATTTGCACAAAGAAATAGAAATGACATTATAGTACAGCCAAGGTGCTTCATGACCCAAATCATTCATGTAGTAAGGCTCTCTCTCTCTCTCTCTCTCTCTCTCTCTCTCTCTCTCTCTCTCTCTCTCTCTCTCTCTCCTATTTTTGCTCTCAAGAGCCATCAACTTCCTTAGAAGATCATATTCAACTTATTTGTAGAATTATTTCAATATAATTTACATGACATTGGAAAAATGATAAAAGCATTCTAATATTGTGTAAATGGCACTGGAGAATATAGCTAGACTTTTATCACCAAGGAACAAAATATATGGAGTTAAGTGCTTGGTTGTGGTTGGCAAGAAATAAGTGAAAATTGATTTTTTTTTTTTTCTCGAAAAGTTAATGAAAAGTGTTTTATGCCTTGATATTGAATTACACCAAAGACCCAAATGATTTGAGACCACCTACTGAATTAATTAATTAGAGAATATGCACACCCTTTACCTAGTTAATTAATTAAATAGAGAATTTGTACACCCTTTTTATCTACGTTGCAAACCCTACCCACTCTTAGTAAAGCTATAACTCTAACTGGGCCCACTCTTTGGAAGATCTAAATCATCCACAATCTTCTCCTCATCTTAAACAACTTGTGCACCAAAAATCTTAACTATTTGATAATTCTATTCTAACCATTGTCCACTATTTTAGAGTTTTAAAATGTATGGTACATAGTTTCACTATTTATTTATTTTTTAATTTAAAGAATATGTTTTAAGATTATCCAATGAATGAGATTTTTGGCAAATAGCTCGTCTTAGACATGATCAATATTGTGAATGATTCAGATCTTTCAAAAGGTAGCCCAAATGAAATTATAGCTTGACAAATAGTACAAGGAGAGTCGGGCAAGAAGATTCCTACCTAGAGGCTAAACACATTTTTAGTGAAGGAATTGTTTTAGCTGATATTTTAGTGAATGAAGCTGTTAAATTTATGAAGACTAAGGAAAGGAGTAGTCCTTCACATTGCATTATCTAGGCTTTTTGGGCTCAATTTACAGGAAAAAGAACTCCCTTATGTCAAATAGGTTATTGTAACCTTTTCTTTTTCTTTTTTTTAATAAAAAGCCAACAAACATATAGTATAATTGGTTATAGACGATCCAGCATCACTTTAGAAGCACGCTTGGATGTAGGTTTTAGTCTTTACTTTCCTCTTTCATTGAGGATTACATTTAGGGGTGCGTGTGAGTGATTTGTTTTTTAATGTTTTACTTGTAAAAGAGTTAATAAAAAATAAAAATAAAAACCTTTCATTTAAAGAGGAAATAGGATGGCATGAGTAAATGGTTAAGATCATTGAATGGATCGAAGTTTTGATGCATAACTCATCTGGGTCAAGAAAATATTTTCTTGTGAGAAGTTGAATCTTCAGAAATTTGGGCACATATGAAGTTACACAGTTATAGCTATTTGTAATATTTAGTGAGAGGCTCTGCTATAGGCCCTTGTGGTCTGCCCTTTCTCAAGACTCCGCATAGGCAGGAGCTTTGTGCACCTGGACGGCTCTTAGGGAGACGCTCCCCTAGGAAAGTAAAAGGCTCTAGGATCACTATTGTATATGTGACGTATATTCTGCATCTTTAACGTGTTTTATTTCTAATAAGTAATATTTATTTAAGAATTGCTAGGCAGCTGCTGTGTTGCCTGGATGAATTAACGCAGCCATAATTGATTGGTTTTTCCCTTAAACAAAACCATAAATGGAAATATTTGCAGAAGCAGAAGAAAAAGAAGAAAGAAAACTAATAATTGATAATGACACCCCTTAGGATTTTAACGACTTGCCATCAAGCTCTTGGGGTTCGGGAAAGGGGTGGACCACCAGGGTCAATTACAAGAGGCTGTCTTCATTTCTTGAACCCATAACTTCAAAGACACGTGACGACAACTCCACCATTACACCAGGACTCTCTTGCAAAAAGCAAAAAATGAGACGCTAAAAAATTAGGCTAGTTGTATAGAAAGAGGCTATATAGTATGAATTTTTGCTGAAAAAATATCACAAAACATCTAGGCATCATCATCAACATATCCATCCACCTAACATTCAAAAGAATTATTGGGTGGGATATTATGTTCTTGGCTTTGAAAATAGGTAGTGGTCCAACAGAAAGATTTAAAGGCTGCAATGATTTCTTCTTTCTACCTATTTTAAAGTAACGGAGAATCAGACTAAAGGAATATAAAAAGTTGGGTTTGCTAGAAATAATCCAAAAAATTTAAATCAACACGAGAGTGAGGTAAAAGATTTGATGCCTATTCATCAATTAAGCCTCTTATTAACAGTAGGAGTTGGTTATAAGCCGTTAGTTAAAATTTAGCAATTACACCCACTACCTAAACAAAGTAACTAAATTAACTAATTATACCCGCTACCCATTTGTTAGTTAAATAAGGTGAGTCTTGACGTAACAGTAAAAGTTGTCATCATATGACCATAAGGTTATGTGTTCAAGGTTTGAAATTAGCCTCTTGAAAAATGTAAGGTAAGGCTGCCAACTATAAACTTTTGTGGTCCACCTCTTCCTGAAACTGAACAGTCTGGGTTTCATGCACCGGGGCTGTTAGACACAATAATTAAATCAAATAACTGCAGCCATTGCACATTATACCCCATACACAACACTCAAAATTTGGAAATGTAGATCCACACAACTCATGCTAGTGCATCATCGTAGGTCGTTTGATTAGCATTTTCATCTCTACTAGGCGGAGATTATGGGCAGATGATGAACGGTGTAGAAAGAAAGTCCAGATTATGGGCCCACACGTTTGTGTAGACGCCAGAGCAAACGGGTGAATGTTGGTCCGTCTATCACCATCTAGAAACTCTCTGCAAGATTCACCGACAGCCTCTCTCTCTCTCCTCTGAAAGAAAGAAGGTCAGTCTGAGAGAGAGGGTCAAGGGTCAAACCGCGGTGGCGCGAGGCATATTCTCCCTTCTTCCTCAAGCTTTACAAGTTTATTTATCTCATCATCGCAATCTGGTTATTATCATTTAATGAGCATCCGAATACGGTCGTATTCTTCCATTGCCAGAATGGCCGAGGAAATTAGCAAAAGAAGTGCTGATTCTACTGCTGCTGCAACTCCTGAAGCGAAAGCCGGTTGGACATCCAAGCTCCGATGGATTCCCACCTCCACCGATCAAATTATCGCCGCCGAGAAGCGCCTTCTCTCCCTTGTCAAGTATTCTTCCTGATCCACTTCCTATTTTCACCAATTTGTTCTCTTGATCCGTTCAAAATGATTATTTCTTCCTAGTTTTACTTCGATTTTTCCGAATTTGCACTAACGCCAGAAAACCCAGTTCAGTTCACCAGGGTTTTCAAATTCCTCCAATTTCAACTGGGAAAATTCCTGATTTCCCAAGGTTCAGATGATGTTGCCTTTCTGAGGAATCATTAATTATCTTCTTCTCCGTAGTTTAAAGATTTCCTGAACTAACCCGAGAAAAACCAAATCTTTTAAGCCTTCTGGATCTTCAGTTGCCTTTGATTTCGGTTGGGCAAATTCCTGCTTCCAGGATTCTGAATTTTCGGCCTTTCCCTGGAAAATTCTTGTCCCAAAATCCTATCCTTTTGTTTTTCCTCTAAACAGTGGAAGAAGCGAAGTTTCTGGATTCTCTCTGTAAAATTCCAAGTCACAAGTTCTTAGGAGTTAGCTTATTCGATGCCTGTTGTAGGATCTCCTAATTGTTTTCATTTCACCTTTATTGCATGAAAAAGATGACCGTATCTTCAGTAATTATTTTGTGCAAACAAGGATGGATAATGTTTCCGCCAAAATCTCAATTTCTTGGGCTTATTCGTGATCATCTTTCTTCTGGTTGCCAGCAACTCCAATTATAATTTTATTTTTGTTTTTATTTTTGGTGTATTTGTTCTGATCTTCTTTCATTAATCCCCTGAATTGCATTGCTTTCAGAACTCCCTATGTTCAAGAAAGGGTGAATATAGGAGCTGGGCCTCCTGGTTCAAATGTCAGATGGTTTAGGTCTGCCGTTGATAAGCCTAGATTTATCAATACTGTTACCTTCAACAGTCGGGAGGGAGCCCCAACTCTCGTTATGGTTCATGGTTATGGTGCTTCTCAGGGATTTTTTTTCCGGAACTTTGATGCTCTTGCCAGCAGATTCAGGGTCATTGCAATTGATCAGCTTGGGTAAGTTCGTGCTTATGCTTGATATCTATCATGTAGTTGAATAATTCCCAAATACATCTAATTGGTTAATTTATTATTTGTTTGCTGTGATTGAATTGCATCTCTCTAGCTAAACAATTTGGAGTTTGCAAGTGATGCTTAAGGTTAGACAAAAATTTGTCGGAGCTCTTGAGGTCTGCTCATGTGATACAAGCAACAATCTATTCATTTCTTTCTGGAAATTACGTTTCTCATCATTTTAGAACTTATGTACATTAGAATTCTTTGGTTTTGTTTCTCTTGGAGATGGGAACTTGTTCTGTAGTCATTGACTTACCCCTTCTGTGAAGCTGCTAGCTGATTGATCTCCTCCGATCACACAGCATAAGAACAACTCTAGTGCACTAATAATATCTTATTTGCTAACAGTATTTATCAGTACTGAATTACCTTTGCTTCTAATTAAAGATAAAATCAATGCCAAAACTGCAAGTTGACCCTTGAGTTTTCTTAAAATTCCATGTGAAAGTTCTGGTGATCATTATTTTTTAAGTTCCTCACTTAGGAAGAATTCATGGTTTATCTTTTTGTAACACTTGAAGCATTCAGCTGCTGTACACACAGCTTCCATATAAAGAGGGCTGAAGAATGTTAACTTTTTATTGTCGAAGTTCTTGGCTTTTGCTTGTGTAAAGAAAGATTTGTACTGCTAAGTGGTGTTTATGTGCTGGTGTGGGTTCGTTAAGCAGTAAGAATCTCTCAGATGTTGTTTCTGTGGAGGATTTGTCATCTTTTGCTGAGTCAAAGTAGTGGCTCAATTTGACAAATTTACAGAGTACCATTGCTGCCTTTCCCTTGACAATAGTAGTGCCTTTTAGCTCACAGAAAATTGGTGTACGATTGCTTATAAAGTGAAACATTTAATTTGGTCACAAGGAAAAAAACGAAGTGAAACATTCAACTTATTATTTCTGTACCCATTTACTAGCTTGTGTGAAGAAACATGTGCGCAGTAGTTCCTACAGGTCAGTGGGGTAGTTCCTCTTACTTGATGGCAGAGGTTACCTTGGTTGTTGGATTATCCAGAGTTGGCTAGAGATCACCTTCTATAGGTGAAGTTAATTCTGCAGTCTTCTCCTTCTAATAACCCTGCCCCCACAAGCATTTCTATTCTTGCTAGTCTTGAGTTTTCTGGAGGTAGACCTTTGACTTTATATGATGCATGAACTTTTTTTTTTGTCTTTCCTCCACAGTAGTTTTGAGTGCCTCCATTGCCATTAGCATCATTCATGAGATTTTTATCCACCATAATATTTGTAAACATCTGTATAGCACATGAAATGTTGCTATCAAGTATTTGACTGGAGGTGGTCTCTGATCATGTCTCCTCTTTTATCCATCATCTCAAGCTCAGGGGCTGGATATTTTTGTCTCCTTGCTTAAGATTTTACCTTCTAATGCATGGCAAAGACTGTTCCCACTTGATGTTACCAAAACAAAGTAGTGGCTCACTTTGACAAATTTACAGAGTACCATTGCTGCCTTTCCCTTGACAATAGTAGTGCCTTTTAGCTCACAGAAAATTGGTGTACGATTGCTTATAAAGTGAAACATTTAACTTAGTCACAAGGAAAAAAACGAAGTGAAACATTCAACTTATTTTTTCTGTACCCCTTTACTAGCTTGTGTGAAAAAGCATGTGCGCAGTAGTTCCTACAGGTCAGTGGGGTAGTTCCTCTTACTTGATGGCAGAGGTTACCTTGGTTGTTGGATTATCCAGAGTTGGCTAGAGATCACCTTCTATAGGTGAAGTTAATTCTGCAGTCTTCTCCTTCTAAAAACCCTGCCCCCACAAGCATTTCTATTCTTGCTAGTCTTGAGTTTTCTGGAGGTAGACCTTTGACTTTATATGATGCATGAACTTCTTTTTTTTGTCTTTCCTCCACAGTAGTTTTGAGTGCCTCCTTCATTGCCATTATCATCATTCATGAGATTTTTATCCACCATAATATTTGTAAACGTCTGTACAGCACATGAAATGTTGCTATCAAGTATTTGATTGGAGGTGGTTTCTGATCATGTCTCCTCTTTTATCCATCCATCTCAAGCTCAGGGGCTGGATATTTTGGTCTCCTTTCTTAAGATTTTACCTTCTAATGCATGGCAAAGACTGTTCCCACTTGATGTTACCAAATCCTTGCAGGGTTCTATGGCTGGTGTGTGCTCTTTCAATGATTTCTTTTTGAATAACACAATGTGGTATCTGAACGACTAAGCTAGCTAATGGATTGGAGTTGTTGGACTGTGGCAAGTTTGCCTGGCCCACCAAAGTAGGGTCCATAATTAGACTCTCTTAACTATCTATCCTTTTATATGCACAGGGGCATCTTTCTTGTAGGTTGTGTTGATAAGGGATGAAGGGCCTTGTGGTGTGGAAGGAGGTGGACCTAATTATGGATGACAGAGCCTCAAGATTGGCATTTAACAAGTTGCAAGTTGCATTATACTCGAGTACTGCTAATGGATTGCTGAGTTTGAAACTTGAACTGCCCTTTGATATGTTTTGAGCTAAAAATTGGAATACTTGGTTTGTTGTTATGTGTTGGCATTTGGAAAGCTGGTTGACAATGTGATGGAATTCTGCCTTCCAAATATTCTGACACAACTTAGACTGTGGAATTGGGAACTTACCAAGTATTCCTCTCATGAAGGACTGATAGAACAGGAGTAGTTAGCTCTTATCTATTTTCCATCCAATGGACAGTTTTAATTACAGTAGGTTTGCTGAAATTGGCATCTCAGTAACCATTAGTTGATAAAATACATGTTTATGAGATGATAAGGGCTCTTTTCTCTTGTCTAGTTTATTTTACTCAAGTTAATAGGTTTCCTGACATTAGAATGTTAGATGCCAATCTGATTGGACAAGGAAGGAGGGATAGTTATGTTTGTCTTGCATATCTTTGGTATCATTTTCACAAATCTAATTCTTGGGGCTAAAATGTTGTGAGATTTTGATTTGTTGCCTTAAATCAGGAAAATAAGACAATAAAAACATAGGGAAAAGGGGGAAATCCGTACCACACATCAATAAACAAGGATACTAACATCTACTTTCAAGAAAAAACTAAAAGGCTTTGTGTTTTTGCAACAACAATATCCAGCAGTTGGCTATCCTGTGAAAAGAAGTGGGAAAGCCTCTCTCTCTCTCTCCCTCAATTTTCTTTTACCAACATGGTAAACACACCTATGCATTATATATGACAATAGAATCAACAAGACAATGGACACAAAAGGCAGAAGGTAATTCTCTAAACAATCTACTCCCGACTCTGATGCCTCTATCAGCTGTAGCTCCTTGTTGACAAGATCGAAACTTGATCCTTGAGATGAAATCTAGTGTGGGATACTGCAATGGTCCACTCTTGGGCAAAGACAATGCAAAAGATGCAAATGGAAGAATGAGGAGACTGGTTTGCTAAATAGGTGGTGAGCATGCTGTGATGGTTGATATATAACATGAAGGAGGATGGAAAGTCTGGTGAGGACAAGGGATCATGGTGAACTGTGTTAATGTTGGTGGGAAGGTGATAGATAGACAGACAGGTGTTGCAAAGACGAAGAGAAAAGGAAGGAGGCTTAAGGGATTGTCTCTGGGAAGATGGCATCAACAGTGAGTATGTACAGTGCCACACTGAAGCTGTTTAAAGTGCACGCTGTATGTTTATGAGATGTCACTTATACTGGCTGGGAAACATTTATGTCCAAGACTCTCCAGCCAGTAAAATCCTATGGCAAGGCTAGATCTGAACTGGTTATGTCACTCCCCAAAGATGAAACATGAAACTAATGAAAAATCTCCTGATCTTTTCGCGAGGAAAACAAAAATGAAAATTTTTATCAAGAGAATTTCAATGTTTGACATTCTCATTTATTTACAAAAAAAAAATTCCACCAAGAAACTATTGGTGGTACTCATGACTCTGGTTGTGGTTGACCTCACGCTAGGGGAAGCATAATATAGTGGCACTTGACCCACAGGTGAAATTGTATAATATTTGCTAATGTTTTCTCTGGAAGTCCATGAATGAAAAACATTGAAACTTGTGGCTTTACCATTTTGTGGCTGAAATCTCCAAAGTGGACCACGATAATAACAAATAAAGGATTCTTTTAGTGTCGTGGCTGCTATATAGGAATTATTCTGGATCTGGCATTCCATGCAAGATCTGCTAGATTCATCAGTTTGTTATGCCTTTTACAAGACTTGCTTTCTTTACACTGCTTTTGATTTTCTAAGATAGCTAATATATCTGTAAACTTATCTTTGAATTACCTCTTATTCGCTTTATTCATGCGAGTTTTATATCGTCCAATTTACATTTGTTAAAGTATGAACTTGATGAGAAGCATCCTTAATAAGGGAAGTTGCAGTGGTATTCTAAATGAGAATCGTTCTTCTCACATATTAAAAAATAAAATAAAAAGAAGCATCCTTCTGACAGTTATCTTTCCTGTGCAGATGGGGTGGGTCAAGCAGGCCTGATTTTACATGCAAAAGTACAGAAGGTAGTTTATTCTAGCATTACTTTGGACATGTATCTTGTTTCTCCCCATTTATTCACATAGGTTATGTTTCTTGGAAGAAAGCACACAACTGTTTGACGGCTAAATCTGTAATGATGGCATGCTAGAGTTTAAATTCTTCTCTCGTCTCTGTTTTGTTCATAGCTTCTGAGTCCTATGAGAGCATTACTTGCTTTGCATCGTGCAAATAGATAAAAGGGCAGCCTGGTGCACAAAGCTCCTGTGTAGAGGTGCAGGGAAGGGACAGACTGCAAGGGTCTATAGTACGCAGTCTTACTTTGCATTTTGCAAGAGGCTATTTCCATGCCTCGAACTTGTGACCTCAAGGTCACACGACGACAACTCTACCGTTGCGCCAAGGCTTCCCTTCAGTCGTGCAAATAGATAACAGTTTGCAGTTTTCTTATGATATACAAATTAATATTTCTAATATAATGTTAAAATTGACTATCAACTGTTGCTTTTAATTGGTGCATGGTCATCGTATTGTTTAGAGCACTCCATGTTCAACTTTGTCATTAATACTGGTAAAGGATGAGATGATTAGGAAGGTATTTAGACTGTAAATCTAATATAGCCTGACCAAAGATGATTAGAGCAGAAAGCAAGAAAAAGTTCAAGATTCAATTTTTTCACAAGATGAGTTAAATGGAATGACACCGACCCCCCTAATTGGGATAAGGTCTTGACGATGAAGTTAAATGGAATGACAAAACTGAGAAGAAGTGTTACACTTACCCTTTGACTAACTAGAATCAAATTCTTACGACTAATTTTGATGACCTTCCAAAGATGACTTCAGACACAGAATTGCATATAATGATATATCTTTTAGGAAGTTACTCCTCAAACAATGTTAGAAAAGAGGAAACCCATTATTGTGTTCCCAAATAAGTGGAAACTACTCATCCAACACATTGCACAACTTACTGAAGGAACACCCTTGAGGTTATAATAGAATTATTAGTTCTTCAAGACTCTTTTAGTTCACACTCTGCACCTTCTACAGATACAGAAATCATCATGGCCATCCTACTTTTTGTTATTGGCTTCTCAGAGATAGTTATTGGGTCGGATGGAGAGTACAGTCTACATCTTTCTTCCAACTGGAGGGAATTCTTAGTTCTGTTAAATTTATCTGAATAAGAATGATTAGAAATGGTGAACACAAATAGCAAAAACTGAAATTTTGTGTGCTCTGCTAATTTCATATTGAACTCTTAATTCTAGCCCTAGTTATATATCTGCAATTACCAAATATATATAGAGGCACTTTTATCTTGGCTTCTCTGATAACAAGATTGAAACAAGAAATCCAATTCTCTTTTCTTTTGGTCAGCACATCCTTTGCCTTGTCCCAAGCAGAGTGAAATTGACCTTTAGATATCCCCTGCAAACCTTTCAAAGAAAGTTATTAACAAACAATTCATGATATTATAATGGAAGGCGTCTAATTGCTGAGATAGATGCATCAAGTTATAATCACATGACAATGTCATTTTCCGTTGTTCATCTTTTGTCACAATCTCCATTTCTCCAAGTGGACCTAAAACCTGCTTTGGCATTTTATTGTGTATTTCTAACTATGGTTTCTGATGAACCATCTATATTTGTTTGCAAATGGGTTGGTTGTTTCCCTGTCCAGGAGCCAGTATACTTCAGAATTCACCTCTGTGACGCTATGCATGGATAAAGTAGAATGTCATGAATCAGAGTATGGAGTCCCATACTGAAGTTGATCTAAAGGATTTTAAATTTCTTCTGCATTTACTGGTTTTATTTGATACTGGAATTTAAGCTCTGCAATTATTTTGGACCTCACCTTTATATCCTTAGTCCTACACAAAGTAAAACATGCATGAAGTAAAACAACGTCCATATCTAAAGTTGATTTAAAGGATATAAGTATCTTCCTTATCACATAATTTTATTTGAGACGTGGATTTAAGTTCCTTCTTTAGCATAAAGGTTAATGGATTCTATCTTCTATTGTTCAACTTTGTTCTCAATTGTGTTGTACTGCAGAAACTGAATCATGGTTCATCGACTCCTTAGAGGAATGGCGAAAAGCCAAAAACCTGAGCAATTTTATCTTACTTGGACATTCTTTTGGAGGATATGTTGCAGCGAAGTATGCCCTCAAGGTGATTATTTTTTCAGATAACTGAGAAACTTATATTAGCACTGATCTTACCATTAATGAGGATATTCTGTCTCCAGCATCCTGAGCATGTTCAACACTTGATTTTGGTGGGTCCTGCTGGATTTACACCAGAGTCAGATGCTAATAGTGAGTGGGTACAAAAATTTAGGGCAACATGGAAAGGAGCTATCATAGGCCATCTCTGGGAGTCTAACTTTACTCCACAGAAGATTATCCGGTAATTTACTATCTTTAGCTTCCTAATGCCAATTTTCTAGTGCTTACAGCATTATGACGTACTTAAATACATTCAACTCCTGTTCTCTGATAGGGTTTGTGTAGCTTTTATTTGTCGAGCCAATTCTCTTCACCATACGTAGGTACAGTTTATATGTGTTATAAGAACTTTTCTAGTAAACCTTCAGTGTAGTGTTTTTCCAGACTTGAAGCTGAGTAGATTACTACTGGTGGATTGCATCTAAATACCTTTGAACTAAGATACTGATTTTCCTTCCTTCAATCATCCCTCTTATTTCGTCCACAGTTACAAACCCTTTTTTTGCAAGTACATGCAAATGGGGCACCAATCTTTCCCATTTAGCATTTTGATTGAGATGGATGAGTGGCAAGATAAGAAAGGATAGAATTAGAAATGAAAACATTCGAGGAAACTTAGGAGTAGCACCAATAATTAACAAGATGAGAGAGATAAGACGTAGATGGTTTAAACATGTCCAATGTAGACAAAAAATGGCATTGGTTAGAAGGAGTGAGGTAATCCAAGTCGAAGGTTGCAAAAGGGCAAGGAGAAATCTCAAAAGAACATAGATAGAAGTGGTGAGAAAAGATTTAAAAACTTTGGGATTAAATCAAATCATGACACTTTGGAATAGAGGAACAAGATTCATGTGACCGACCCTAATCGGGATAAGGTCTTGATGACAATGATGATGATGATGTGCTATCATTCCTGCTTGTGTGATGGAGAATGAGTATCTTAGCATCCATTTTTATGTGTGGATCCTGTAACCCTGACTTCCTGAGTCGAACATTATCTGAAATGAAAACCTTAGAAACGGAGGATGCAAGTTGATTCCATCAGAGGGAATCATAAGAAGTATGATCTGTGACTATCAACTAACCAATAAGAAAGATTTCTTGAAAAGCTCATGTTGCTGAATTAGACTGATGAATACATGAAAACCATTCTTGATCAGTTCCATGCGTAATCACGACTGGAACAAAGGAGATTAAGAAATTGCTTCTACAACTTGAATATTAGTGATTTTATTCTTTGATGTTCCCACCAGCTCCATGGACCACTAGAGAAGTCAATATTAAGATAATTTATGAGGTTGTTTTGCTGACATCTTAGTTTTTTTTTTTTTTTGGTGGGGACAATGGATGAGCTGCTTGTATTTGCAGCTAAACATAACTGCATCGTGATTTTTCATGAATCTTTTGTCTCCCTTCATGCAGAGGTTTAGGACCGTGGGGTCCAGATTTGGTTTGGAGGTATACGAGTGCTAGATTTGGCAGTCATTCAAATGGTAACACATTGAATGAAGATGAATCCAAATTGCTAACAGGTATTTATCATTTTCACATCCATGCGTAGGACACTCCGTTTGATCATTCTCTAACTCTTTGTTTTCAATTGAAGATTATGCCTACCACACTTTAGCTGCCAAAGCTAGTGGAGAATTATGCTTGAAGTATATTTTTTCTTTTGGAGCATATGCAAAGCTGCCTCTTCTGCAAAGGTTGGTATTTTCTCTTTTTTTTTCAAATTTCTTAGATGGATGCACATGTATTACATCATTATGATTGTCAAACGTTACCAATTTTTCCTCTTTACATGTTAAGTGGCATGAGCTAGTGTGGTCATGGGTTATAACACCTTTGCATTGCTACTGCTACCAAATACTACCTAAAACTTTGGAAGGTTGTGGAAGTTAGATCGATATGCTGGGCTTACGTAAGCTTATTCTTGGGGTTCTCTTGCAGAAGCCCCTGCAACGCATTATTCCATGCACTTGTTTAGCATCAATAAAGTGATTATTTGAAAAAGTCTTTTGTAAAGAAGAAAGATATATCTTTCATTCAGATTGCTGCTATAAGCTTCACAAGAAAGCCGTTTGTTTGCAACCTAGTGAGATAAAAACTGACTTAACTTGCCTAAGCAAATAAAACTTTTGTTCTGTATTCAATGTAAGCGCACAGCTGAGGGATGTGATGCAGTCTGAAAAACTAGCAGTAAGTTGTCTGTATGAGGTCTCCTTGTTTCCCATCCAAATAGGATGTTATATCATAGGCTAGTGATGTATATAGCTCTAATAGCAGACATTTCTTAGTGTTATTAGTTTCTTTGGTTTGATTGTTGTTCTCTCAACATATGGCTTGGATCTCTTCACTAGAAGCCACATAAGCCACACAAAGAATTATGGAGATTGAAGAACTCAGAGAAGCATTCCAGAAAATGGAGATTGATTTTGTATACGTGATGAACATGATTTGCCTGGTAAGTTAAGATGGAAAGTTTACTTTTAGATACTAGTAAATGAATCATTTTGGGAATGTACAAATGAATAACTGAAGAGCTCATTTTACTTGTAGATACTTATGAGTCATATAAACTTCTTTAAGAATGTACAAATGAATATCTGAAGAGCCCAGTACTTGGATTTTCACATTGAATGTTCTTCTGAAATATGCAGTATAATATAGGCAGTCATGTACCACAGAATCGAGAAGAGCTTACCATAATAATTTGTCAAATATTTGGACTCAAGTCTTAACGTGATTGATGAGACCTCTGAATGCTATTGCATTGAGTGGTAATCATGTACTGTGTCTTAGCCATCGTATTGGCTTCTAAAACCTTCTCTGTTCTTCCCAGACAAGGAAGTATTTTCAGGTTTGCCCTATGGCTTACCATAAACTATCCACATCACCATTATTCTTGATTCAGGATCAACAAATAACTGAAGAGGAGGGTTATAAGGGTTACAATGCACCCATCATGGACTTACGCTTAATTGATTTTCTTGTTTTCCAAGTTGTGTTAGTTTAGGGCGCCTACAAGTATGGACTACTTATGGGATCTGACCATGAGATGTCTGTGTCGAGGTCAGGACTGGCCATATAACAAGAATTGTGGAGTTTCATGGCGTTTCTTCACAATGACCCTGAGGGTTCTCCTTTATTCTCAGCTGGATAAAGATTAGAAGTGCCATGGCCTTGGGTTAGCAAGGATTTTATTGCCCCCTTGCGTGATTTGTGAATGTTGTAACTGTAGAATTGGATCTAATACTTCCTTTCTTTATGATGCCAATAGTTTCAAGGATTGGGTTGATGTCTTGAATTCTTTTTGAGGATGTTTGGGCTGTATATGGAATACATTCTCTGAAGGGCCCTAGCTGTGGTTTTTACTGGCAACCCCTCCCAGGCCAAAGCACAAAACATGGGATATCTACTGATTTTTAATTTTGTATTTTTTTTTTCCTTTTCATTGTGTAACTTGTAAACATAATATTTTGTAGTCAAAAGCTGTCTAGCATAGTTGGTTGCAGACAACAAAGCGCCTCTCCTTGTTACGGAGGTTTGAGGTAGCACTTCCCTTCTGTTAGGAAATTTAAAGTTGATTCAGGAATTAGGATAATAAGTTTTAGGTAGTTTGCTTCATAATTCTTCACCATAATAAGAAAACAAATATTTTTGAAGGTTTATGTAGTGGGTTTTACAGGTTATGGGAAGTTGATTTTGGGTTTGGTACTTTGTAATATACACTTAAATCTTCTTATGATGCTCTCTTGATTGTCTTTCCCTCTGAATTTAGTCATATAACCCGTCTTTTTTTCTATCTTATATTCTCTCTTTGCTGTCAATCCTAGATTAGTTTGTTCCTTAAAGTTAAATTTTTATATCCGCGTCATTTATTATGCTTGCAGGGCCTCGGAGTGGAAAGTGCCTACCACGTTTATCTACGGCCATCAAGACTGGATGAACTACCAAGGTGCACAGGAAGCTCGCACGCAAATGAAGGTTCCCTGCGAAATCCTACGAGTTCCAGAGGTCGGTTGGTCAGTCTGTCTGTCTCACACTTACACACACATACTCAGCCACACCCCATAGAGACTCATAGTTGAAGCAAAACCATTTATGGAAGACTGAGAGAGACAAACAGTTGAAGTAAAACCATTTATGGATGACTGATAGGGTGGTTTAATCCTATATTTTGCAGGCTGGCCACTTTGTGTTCATAGATCAACCATCATTGTTCCACTCGGCCGTCTTCTATGCTTGCCGCAGATATCTTTCACCGAGTATCCCCAACTCATCTCTCCCGCTTGGCGTAACATTTGCATAAATGTATATTGAATGACATTAATTGAAGTACTCCATGGGACATTTGTGTTGTAGTGCATATCATTGTATGCTGTAGAATACAAGAACCTGCAAAAAAATTTGTTGGGTAAGCCTGGATTTGGCGAAGAAGAAAGCAAGGATGTACTTGAACTGTGGTTATGTTGTACCATCCATTACTGTATTTTCAATTGATAAAATGGGAAACAAGGCAGATATTGGAAAGAATCGATCGATTCCTTATGAGCTGTCAAGAAAAACCAACTGTCAACTAAATTACGGTTATATAAGTGATTGCTGTTAGCAGCCATGGGTACAATTATTTATCAGAAGGACCCAAATGTGGGGCGGGGTATTTTTTCGTAAATAGTTTTATGCACGATGAGGCACCTATCCAGCGAGTTGGCCATCTTCAAACTACTCTTGCAAGAGAAATACTAGCGGGAATGAGATGATCTGACCCATACCCTTGTTCAGACTTTCCTTCATTACCAAACTTCATGATTAATTAGATGATCTGGTCTGAGTTTTTAAATACTGGCCGTTGGATCTTTCAACTGCAAAACTAGTAGCTAAAAGCATCCAGTGAACATGGGTTTTTGGAGGGTCGGCTGAATGACGCTGAACGAGTTTGTGTCATCAACAGGTGAGTCACTTTTACTTAGACAAATGATAAATAAATATAGGAAGAGCCTCTACATTGTCTTTATTAACTTAAAAAATGCTTACAACAGGATCACTAGACAGTTAATATGGTAAGTGTTGGGTGAGAAAGGAATTTTACAGATATATATGCATGGTAAAGAGATTGGTAATTTTCTTTTTACTATGGATTGCTCTGAGGATCAGCATTGAATGCTTAGCTTTATACCTTAGTTATAGATGAGTTAATAAATATTTATATGAGGATATTTCATTGCGCATATTATCTGCAGATAATATAATTTTGATTGGATTAATAGCCAAGAAGCCCCCAAAAAGACCACTTTTGAAACTTCGGATCAATAATTCAAGCCAGTAGAGAGATTGAGAGGGATGTTACTCGGATTAGAGTGAGTCCCGAAGTTAGTCCGATGGCATTTCTCATCCTGCATTTTGTCCAGTGAAGATGGTCAGATAACCCGCTGGCAGAGACGATACAAGATGGATATTATCAAGCCAATTGGGCCAATTGCGGAGCACTACTCTCTCCAATAAAGTAAGAGAATTTGCTAACGGTCACCTGCTCTGGCATTCGTCCCCATAACAGTAACCCAGCTCCCAATAACGCGCAAGCCGGATTTGGCGAGCAGAAAATTGTTATAAGTTTGGATCACCGAGAAACAAAATCAATGTGGCTCTACACCCTAACAACAGCCGGACCCTTTTTCTCTTTCTCTATTCTGTGGGCCCACGAAACAATTACCCACACAGTCCCATCCGTTATCAAGGGGCCGCATCCCCGACACAGTCACGGATCTTAGTGCATCTCCTCAGGGCCAGGCCCCGCCATCATTTAACGGCTACTTCTACCAATCAAGGTACGCGCCACGTTACCCGGCGGGAAAAGATACCCTCGTGGCCCCACATCGATTTTGTCGGTTAGCGCGCGTCTCATACATTCGTCTCCATGGAGACGCCGGCCGGCTGCGCTTATGCCACCGAGCAAGAAAAGGTTAAAGCAAATTCGTTAAAGAGCTGACGTGGAATATTCTGACGAAGAAAATCCATTAAAAGTTCCCAAAAAAAAATCCGAGTCGGATTGTTACAACTCGAGTCAAGCAGGGGAAGGCTGAGAAGTGGGGTCGGCGGAGGAGGGAATGTCCGGTCCCACACGGCAACCTTCCAGCATGAAGACAATGTCGGCCATGGATGGCCTATCCAACGGATCCGGAGCCGTACACAGCAACCCCACTTTCACGCCCAGCAAAAACTCCTCCCACTCGGACGATTCTGGGTCGAGTTCAAGCAAACCCGGTTCAAGCAGTTCCGATATTTGCCCTCTCTGTAACTGTCTCTTCACCCACTTCACGATATCCTCGTCCTGTGTAAACATCACCGGCCTTCGCCCAGTCAGCAGTTCCAACAAGACAATACCAAAACTGTACACGTCAGACTCCTTGGTGACTAGCCCCGTCACCACTGCTTCTGGTGACACGTAACCAAGAGATCCCACGGGTGTGGCTGACGTCGAGGGATCCGCTGGAGTGGAGACCACCAAACGGTCTAGTCCGAAGTCGGAGAGGTGCGCTTCGAAGTCCGCATCGAAGAGAACGTTCTGCGGCTTGATGTCTCCGTGGACCACGTTAGTGGTGTGGAGGAAGGCTAGCCCGCGGGCTACGCCGAGGGCAATGAGGTGGCGCATTGGCCAGTTGAGGACATGGCCGTCTTGGTGGGACGCTTCTTGGAGGAGCGTCGCCAGGTTGCCGTTTGGCATGTAATCGTAGACTAGCAGGCGGACATCCGGCGGTGGTCCGGCATAGTATCCCCGGAGAACGGTGAGATTCCGGTGCTTGATTTTTCCGAGCGCTTCGGCTTCTTTTCGGAATGTGCCCTCGTCGACTGTTCCGTCGGGAAGGCGACGGATTGAGAGAACTGTTCCGTCTTGGAAACAAGCTTTGTAAACCAGGCCGAATCTTCCTCTGCTGAGGACATTTTCTTCATCGAATTGTCTGGTTGCTTCGATTGTCTCTGAATACATGATTTTGTTGTTGAACATCACCAGCTTTGGACCTCCGTTTTCTCCACTGGCTGTTTCCGTGCCGGAGCTTGGTCTGGCAGGACTGCGTTTCTTTTCACCGGCTCCGGCTTCTCGGAGGTGCTTCCGCCATCTGTTCAAGCTGAAAATGCAGAAGCAGCAGCACATCAAAGCGATGAGAGCTGATCCAGCAATGATGCTTATCAGTAGAATCAGCCTATGTTTTCTCTTTTTGCTTCTGGATTTTGTGATGCATTTTGTTTGGAGAGGCTTGCCGCACAAATTTCGGTTCATGGAGAACACTGATGGATCGTTGAATCGAGAACCGAGGACAGATGGAATCTCGCCTTGGAGATTATTGTGAGAAACATTGAGGTATCTCAAGCTGGAAATCAGCGTGAGATTTGCTGGAATGGTCCCGCTGAGATTGTTTGTGGAGAGATCTAGTAATGTGAGGTTTGACAAATTTGAAATGGAGTCTGGAATGGTTCCGGATAGGCGATTGCTATTCACTCGCAGAGAAACTAGAGACGAGCAATTAGAAATCTCCGGCGGGATTTCACCTTTGAGAATATTTTGACTGAGATCAAGCTCGCGTAAGTGAGAGAGATGAGAGAAATCTGTCGGTATTTGGCCGGTTAAATTATTGGAACAAAGTTGAAGAACTGTAAGATCCGAACAGTTGCCGAGTTCTGATGGAATGGAGCCGGATATGTCATTGTTGGAAAGAGATAGAACGATTAACGACCGAAGAAAACTATAAGTTGCAGGAATGTCGCCGGAGAGGGCATTGGATGATAGATTCAGATACTGTAAACTCACTAAGCTGCTCAAACCTTCGGGAACATGGCCAGAAAATGAGTTCTCCGAAAGTAATAGGACCTCCAAATTTGGCAAGCCAGAGAGTTCTATCGGCAGGTGGCCAGAGAGATTTTGCTTGCTCAAATCTAATGATCTCAGATTCATCAGATTACCAATGCTCGCCGGAATGCCACCGGTAAAACTATTGCCGCTCAAATTCAAACTCTGTAATTCCCTTAAATCTCCAACATTTTCTGGGATTTCACCAGCTAACTTGTTTCCACTGAGATTCAAGACAGTAGCTTTGCTCAATCGAGTCAGTTCTACCGGCACATTCCCAGTCAGATCATTTCCTCCCAGCGAAAGCACTTGCAAGTTGGGAAGATCGCCGAAATTAGCTGGAATCTGACCGGAGAAACGATTTCCTCCAAGAGACAGATTCTTCAACTCCTTTGAGTCCCCGAGAAACAAAGGAATCTCTCCAGAGAAACGGTTCTCTTCGAGATCAAGAACCTGTAAGGAGCTGCATTTCTGAATTCCAGCCGGAATTTGACCGCTCATCAAGTTCCTCGCAACCCTCAGTTCCTGCAAACGGGCCAGATTCCCTATCTCGCTTGGTAACACGCCGGAAAACGAGTTTCCAGAAAGATCTAGCACCGTCATCGTTGATACATTCACCAACCAGGACGGAAACTCGCCACCGATACGATTCTCCTGTAGATCCAAAAGCTGCAAGGCACTAAAAACTGAAGCTTTTGCCGGCGGAATCAGTTCCGTGAACGCATTAAACGCAAGCTGAACAATCCGCAATGAAGGAGGGGCCGCAGTGACATTGTAAAACAGAGAAGGAATCGGACCCGAGAGATTATTGTGCGAGAGAGAAAGAACTTGTAAACTCCGAAGTTCTCCAATCGCTGCCGGAACAAGACCGCGGAAATTGTTCCCTTGCAAACTCAAATGCAACAATGCCGAACAGTTTGCAAGAAACGAAGGCACAGTACCTTCTAGGAGGTTCCAATCCAACCACAAATACTGCAGTTCTTGAAGCAGCCCAAGACTGGACGGAATGTCACCGCGAAACCGATTAAAAGAGAGATTAAGCAGCTGCAACTTAGAAGCAGAGGAGAAGTTCCTCGGAATCTGCCCGGAGAAGTCATTGGAAGAAATATCGAGGTACCGGAGGTTGCTCGGAAGATTTCCGGAGATATCACCGGTGAAGGAGTTCTGTGCGAGGTTCAGCACCTGCAGTAAGGTGAAGTTACCGATTTCAGGTGGGAATGGGCCGGAAAATGAGTTGGACTGCAAAAAGACTGCTCGTAGTTGTGAAAGTCGAGAAAGAGAAGAAGGAAGACTTCCATTAAAGAGATTTCCACGAAGACTAAGCTTGCGCAGTTGTCGGAGGTCAGATAGTCGATCGGATAGCTGGCCAGCCAGGTGGAGGCGAGGAAGACGCAACTCGGTCACGCGGCCATCGGCGGAGCAAGCGATTCCGCGCCAATCGCAGGGAGCGGATGACGTGGATGGATCCCAGCCGTTTAGTGCATTGAGAGGATCGTGGAGATTGAGTTTGAAGGCTGTGAGAGCCTGAATCTCAGCCAGGGTTTCAGAACTCCGACGCGGCTGCGAGTACGAGCAAGGGAGTAAAAAGAGAAGGAACAGAAGGAGAATCGGCATTGGAGCCAAAGAGAAAGAGATTGAGATTGCGTAAGATAAGAGAGAAGATTTATTCCTTCTTGTAATTTGATTTTTGATTTTGCAGGTGATGGAGAGAGAGAGAGTCGTTCTACCGTTAAGGATGGCAGAGCGCAGAGAAGCAGCATATGCTGCTGCTTCTGCTCTGCTCCGTTTCTCTCTCTTACGTTTTCTCTTCTTCTTCTTCCGGTGGTTTTCTGTCTTGGTTTGCTGGCTTTTCCCTCTTCCGAAAACCCTTTGAAAATGGCTTTTGGGAATTTGGGGCTGCAAGGTTTTCCCCTTCTGGGCTGAGCCTAACTGCTCGGGAGAGTTACAATCCAACGCGGTAAACCCATGACTTTAGTAGTTTCCTTTAGGGCAAATGTGTGGACCCAGCCCATACCATCCTTCTTCCTTCAGCTGCTGGGTATCCTCCTATCTTCAAGCTCCTAAAGTGGCTTCTTTTCTAAAGCTTTACTTTTCTATTGTTTGCTTCCTGCTACTGATCCTCCACCACCTCTGGCTACAAATCCATAATTTCCAACATGAAGGGTTGTCCAAATAAACTGCTTGCACTGGTCTACTTAAGTTCTACTGACAAACCCAATATGAGATTTGAGAGAGAAGACTAGGTACGAAGTTTAACAGGCCCATATTTATGAACATTCTAATATTTTTATTTCTTATTTTTTCTTTTCTTACCACCGATTCATCTTAACATCTGCATTTCGACGACTTTCATCCTATGTGTATGTTGTTACTTAACTGCTCAACACTCTTGATCCATAAAGCATGGTCAACTTTATAGTCATCTTATAGAATTTTCACACATCTCCGTTTGTTTAACCAGACCATTCCTAAGAATAAAAAACTCGCTGTTGGATCCACTGACATAATTCCAATAGTAAATTTGAAGGAAACTTGACTAGGAGAGTTGTCTAGGGGAAATCTGAGGTAGTAGAGGGCGGCTATCTGTTGTTTCCCAAGTTGAAGGCACCGTTTTGCTGAAAGATAGTAGCATAGGCTAGGTGCGGACATTTTTCCTTTCCATTGCAACCACAACGACCGTACAATAGCAAAAGAATGTCCCTGTTGTGCCTCACCTTTCTACAAAGGGTCCCACTTTTGGTTGATCTTCAAAAATCGTACCGTCTGATCAAAAGCACTGTATGTTTTGATGCTAGAATCCTCAAATCATTGTTATTGTCTCTATATCAGATATCCAATGTTGAAGAAACAGATGAACGGGCTGGATCAACTAAAGGTGGGTATATCTTCGTACATTAAGTACGGCCCTACAGGACGCGCTCTACAATCGCATTCCCTGTCAAAAGTTGGGGAAGATAATCGGTGATCCCAAGCATTCAACAAAAAATTTGATGGCCCTGCGCCAAATCTTGTTCATTGGATGATCCTAATCGCTCTATGCAAATGATGGCAAGGAAAGTCTTAACCAATGAGAGGAGGATTTTAACGAATGGCCTACCTAATAAGATGGGTATGGCAGATAAACAGTCTGGATCTCCAAACGCCCGGGTCCCACTATGCAAACCATCAATCTAGTGGTCTGTCTACAACTATTCCAAAAGCTGAAAACGTTTGCGTCCCACTCGTACAGTCAAACATCACACCGTTTCTGAGTCCTCCTTTATGGTAAACTTACATGTGGGGCCCGGCACCTGGTGATTCAGACCATTCATCTGCTGCACCAATCTTTGATAGGCCACCAGCCAAAGATCAGACTGGTCAAGATTCTGTAACCGTTGTTTTCACCTTTCAGTATCTGTCAATTTTACAGAAGAAAACAGTACTAGGAACTGGCCACTTAGGATTATTCAATGTATGAAGTTTTGGTAGGTTCCCTATCAACGGTTTGGATCAAAATTGTTGTTCAAAGTGGACGATACCAATTCTCTCCCTTTGCCAGTGACGCTCCTCTCTTATTAATTTGTTGGTACTTTGTGGATCAGCCTGTAAAGGCTAGTACCATCTCAAAGACGCTCAACCGTCAATTATATAAGTATTTAATAAAATAAATATTGCTTATATAAAGAAAGCAAGCAGTACGGATGTCATTAATTTGCTTTGTCATAAGTAGTTAAGAGAAATAAGTCTACAAAATTGTAGTAACATGGATCAAGGGTTCAGGATCACCCTAGAAAGGTTAACTCAGCAGCAAATGGGTCCAACCGAATCAAAATAAAGTAACATGGCACATACGGGGCAGCTACGAAGTTTTGGCGTATGCAAGGTCTGAAAAAAGAGTGCAGTTTTATAAGAAACTGTTCAACGCCTCGAACCCATGACCTCCGAGTAGTATTGGGCGGGCCAACATTTGTAATGAGATGAAAGAGAAAGGATCACGTGACTACAGATGATGGGACGATGTTGGGAAGAACGAAGTTTTGTACTTGGAATGGGGATCGTATCCCATGCTTGTCTCTGCTTTTCCTTTCATCGGCAGCATGCATGGCTTCCCCTCACCTTCCTTCCTAACATAAGCCACCAACAAACGCTATAAATAAATACTTGGCCATTTATAACGGTCGATTCTTGTTCAAAGAATTCATAAAGGAGAATGATCAGAACCGTAGGATTGGTCCACGAGGCACTTCATCAGTACTGTATCCAAAGAGATGATAATTAATCCGGCCCCACTTAATTTATACTGGAGTCATCAGACCATGCAAGGGTAAACAAACACGTACTCAACAAGCAAAAGCACGGAGTTAGCTAGGATTCATGGGCAACCGGATGTACTACGATAGCTTCTGCATATGCAAGGTCAGGGAAAGGGGTGAACCACAAAGGGCTTATAGTGTGTATTTTGCATTAGACTGTTTTCATGCATCAAGTCACGCTGCAACAACTAAACCATTGTGCCAAGGCACATGCATGTCATTTGCAGTTAAATTTGTGAAGCTTGTAGAGGCAGCCATGTCTCGTGGGTGTGTCCGATGCGGCCTGTTTTAGCAACCACGTGAATGATGGTTTGGCTGATGAGCACAAAGGAGTCCTTAGAAACGACCATCTTCAGCTGGATAAAATACCATTTGAAGAGTGAGCTTTTAGAGCTATATTGTCTATGTTTTAATAGTTTTGTCCATCTTTTTAGCTGCCAATATTATGGATAGGTTTGCAGTTGTTTGTATTTGTGGCAAACAGCCTAGCTTACAAAGCCCAATTTCCCATTCTTCCCATCTTTACTGTTACCCGGTAGGAACTTGCCATCCGATTTCCCAGTGGCTGTGTTTCTTCGACCAACATTTCTAGCTGCAAGATAATAAAGAGCTCACATATGGGCTGGTCTAAAGAGGTGACGGAGAAAACTTTGGTTGGTTGAAGGTGGTCTTCTCTCTCTCCCTCCCTCCCTTTCTCTTCCAATTTTATTGGCAAAAGCAGAAATGGTGCAGATGGAGAATCCTTCCACTTTCTTTGGGGAGACTCTTTTAGGAGAAAAGTCCATTGTCGTCTTGCCACTTAATTCTTCTTGATGGATGGTAACATGAAAAGCTACACTGCTATTACGAGGATGCAGCTTTATCTTGGCTTGCTTTGTGTAAATTCCTTGTAGCTTTTGGCATGCTCTCTTAGCTCATTTCACCTAAACACTTAATATGGTCGCTTTTGACCTTAGCCTAATATTCAAGTACTATTTCCTGTGCCCTCTTTTATACACTTTCCTCAAGGTTTGTCCATCTATGAGATCGCCCATCAACTTAAAGTACCAGATATCCGGCGTGGACTAGTTGGGCCCATGCTAGGAAGTCTAGCAATACTTTTGTTCGATTATATATAGTTGTATATTAACTTGAAGGAACGGGAGCCTTGGCGCAACGGTAAAAGTTGTTGTCATGTGTCCTTGTGGTCACTGGGTCAAGGCGTGGAATCATTCTCTTGCAAAAATGCAAGATAAGGCTGCCTACTTTAAGCTATTGTGGCCTGCCCCTTCTCCGGACCCCTCCATAGGGGGAAGCTTTGTGCATAGGGGCTGCCCTTTATTAACTTGGAGCCATTTTTTTTCTGAAAGTTAGACACACACACCCCTATACGCAACTCTTAATCATAGTCACCCAAGTGAAAGAATCCTTGTGTTACTGCATAGCGCAAACTTTGGCGCAACCAATAATATTCAACAAAGTCCACCTACATGCAACTAAGGCCACGTTTGAAGAAAATTACAAGAAGTATATCGGGAATGCATCTTTATATAAAGGTTTCAATTCATTGTTAGTCAAGTGTTGGTAATTTATAGGTTAAATAATTAGATGTAAATATATGAATGCAAATCTAACCTATTTTTGGGATTAGAGAGTCATATGTAGTGCCATATATAGTAATTTTACTTTTTACTTTTTCATAAAAGCGAATAATTACAGAGCAAATTCACTTGCACACTATCCTTAACTTAATCCTGATCAAAGGAAAAAGTATCAACTCGAACCAATGACCAAGCACATACCGAGTTGTCTATGATCAACTGCCCCAGGTATTGTTGTCAATTTTACAACTAATTGGATCACAAACCATCTTCTTTCGAAGGTCTAGTTGTACCTATAGTTCCTTCCTACATTAATTACCAATTCTTGCTCTGCTATTCGAGTATTTAGGGATAGATATTACCTCTCCTTTTCTCTCTTTTCAAACAAATTGAAATGATTGAGTATGAGTTCAATGCTAGGTAGTCAATCTAGGCTAGGATAAGTTGAAATATTCATTGTTAAGAAACTTATACTTTATTATCTGGGGATCATTTGTCAACATTAATTTAAAAAATAAATAAAGGGTAGCTCGGTGCACAAAGCTCCTACATATACAGGGTCCGAAGAAAGAATTAACTACAAGAATCTACAGTACACAGCTAGGGCCTATCTACGATAAGACCCACATGGATCCCACCCACAGTTATCGTACTTCTTTTATAGGAGAGGATCAAAGTCAACACCATGTCACTGCTCCAGGATCATTTCATAATTACTTAAATACTTTACAGTTTACACAAATCAATCATAGTAATTGTTTAGACTTGATGTTGAATTGATTTTTTTGGCCTCATTTGGCGAAACAAGTAACCAGATGTTCAAAGGGTCTTTGAAGAACTTTCCCGCCCTGATCATTCGGCACCTTATCCTGTTTTACCTAATTTGGAAATTAATGCTCCAGTAGGATGTCATCTCAGTTTAATACGCTTGGACGTGATGATTAGTGCATGGCAGACCCTACATTGGTTTGATCCCAATTCTCTCTGTATGTGTTTCTCATGCTTGATGGATTCTTGCGTAGGATGCCAACTCGATTAATACAAGGAAGCATGTCTACTATTAGGCAGTTGATCCATTTTCTGGTTTATTCACACTGTCAATTTATGTAAATAATGTTGGATCTTCAGTGGCACAAAAGCCATGCTGCTCCAGTTTTGATTTATACATTTTGAGTTTGGCCGACACTTAATTGGGTTAAGGTCTTGACGACGACAATGAATTTGGCCTAAAAAGGATGTTAAAGCATCTTCAATTCTCAAGGTGAACATGCATTATCTTAGTCTTAAAATTGGAAGCAGCTAGTTGTACGAAGCTCCTGCATATGCGGGGTTAAAAAAAAGAGCTGACATCAATGGATATATAGTACGTAGCTTTACTTTGTATTTTGGGAAAAAACTGGTTTTCACCCCTCGAACCCATCATCTCAGGGTCATACAATGGCACTCAACTGTAACGTCAAAGATGTAACCTCAAAGACATGCTCATTGCCGAAAGGTTGCAAGTTTCCTATTCGAGGGGCAAGCTCCAAATAAAAGTGAATTGACTCTTTTCTTTGCAAGTAGGTGGGCGACTTGGTTTGAACCAGCAACTTTTGGTTCAGGATGAGCATGCATTGACATTAGGCTAGCTAAAAAAGGACAGTCACAGTGCACGAAAGCTCCCGCATATATAGGGTCCAGAGAAGGGGCGAACCATAAGGGTCAATAGTGCACAGTCTTACCTAACATTTTGCAAGAGGCTGTTTCTACGCCTTAAACTCTTGACCTACACCTTCTGCCGTCAAACTAGCCACTCATGTAAAATATATTTTTATGAGGTTTACCATTTTAGATCGAATAATTAATAGGTTGGGTTTTGCCATCCTATACAAAATTAATAGGAATGAAGTAAATTGGTGAAAGATGGTCCTTTGATTTTTTGGCAGGCAGCCATCGTGTCTGAGTCATCCCTGTGGTCAGGTATGTTTGGTGGTGTGCCCCTAACCACCTTAGTTTCTTCTTAAGGACAACTATTGCGATTATGCACACACGTAACAAATACATAGAGGAAGAAGAATTTACATAGTTCGGCTAAACTCGGCTTACATTCATAGAAAAAAGAAAAATCTTCTCATAAAGAAGCAATATATAAAAAGGTTTTACAATTCGCAGTAGGAACGATCAAACTTGTTACTCTTGCTCCTATTTATAAGAATATCAAAGAGTATAGGAGAAGTCGAACCCATAATCTTAAGGTCACATAATGACAACTTTATCATTGCACAAAGTCTCCCCTTCTAAACTATCTAATCTACTTAGTTACGTACATATAGGTAAATAATTTTGACCACCTAAAGGTTGGCCCTTCTTTTATATATGGTTTAGTGGTTGGTGTAAATATTTCTTTTTCTTTTCTTTTTTTTCTCAAATAGTTTACCTTCAATCTATGCCGGAGATCCAACGACTCATCTTTGGGCCCCTGCCTTAGTTAGGCCATGCTGAAATCTCGTCCACAAGATGATCCAACTAGAATTCTTAAAGGCAACAATAAAACTATTACAATTCAGTAGGCGAGAATCGTGACATACATCTAGGGCATGGCCAAAGGCTGGCTCTGAAAGATGAATGATGGGGAAATTTGATAAACGGGATAAACAAGTAAAAAGGGTAGTCTCAGTGTAAGAAGCTCCTGTCAATGCAGGGTTTAGGGAAAGGATAGACTATAAAGGCCTTAAAGTATATAGTCTTATCTCACATTTACAAGAGATCACACGATGACAACTGTTACTGTCGGTGAGCGAGTCTGATCAACAAATAAAATGGGCCCCTTGTTTTCTCATTTCTCAGAGCGCTAGACCAAAAGGGGTGCCCTAATAAATAACGTGGGACGAATTTATCTCGATTTCCAGCGACAGGAGGAAGATTTGATGGAATCGAGGCACTTTAGAGCCCGCGATTCGCTGAGACGCAATGGAGTGGTCCAGTCAAACCATCTCTTCACTCCATCATCTTTCTTTGTCATTTCATTTTGACCGTCACCAACTAACCTGCTGTTTTGATAAAGACACCCCCGAAGAGGCCTAGGCCGAGGGAGAAGGCAAAGTACCAAAAGCACCCCTCTTTATACCTTTTGACTTACCAAAAGCGAAAGCGACGTGCGTCAATTTCAGAAAAAGTTGAGGGCATTTTATTGACGAGAGGGCGGGAGTTTTCGCTGAAATAACAGCTTGTAAATGGTTCAAATGAGCTGCCGAAAGGCAAAGCAAATGACAATGTTTGGAATCTTGACTCACTCAGTCGGTGCTCTTTTAGGTAGTGCCATTTGGACAAGCTATTAGCAAATATATGAATTTCCATGTTTAGTCTAAGTGGGACCCGCTGTATGAGTGATCGTGACCATTTATCACGTGGAACTGGAGCACTTAACCAAGTTAGGCAAGTGCCTTGTCTCACAGACAGAGCTAACATGCCGGCTGGTCTAGTCCATCACTTATCCTAAGTCATCATTTACATAAAAAGGATAGCTGCAGTACATAAAGCTCACGCATGTGCATGGTCTGAGGAAGGTGAAGATCACAAGAGTTAATAGTATTTAGTTTTATCTTGCATTTTATAAGAGGCCATTTACATGCCTTGAACTTGTGATTTAAATAAAATAAAAAAATTAAAATTACTAGTTTTTGTTGTCTTCGGTATTGAACTAGTGACGGGAGAATCATGAAACTTTGCCTTTGGTTTGTTTCTCTCTTCTTTTCATTTTTATGTACTTATTTCTCGTGTAACTCCTTTCTTTATCCAGAACAATGGGCAAGATCATATAAGATAGATGGTTTGAATCATTGAAAACAATCGGTTCCTCCGCACTCATCTATTATATATTAAGCAAATAAGGTTTTTTTTTTTTTTTTCCTTGGCACTTTGAACCCTACTTCCACTTGTGCCACGTAGCATTTTTTTTATTTTTTTTTAATCCTATTCTTTCCTAAGCCATATAGCTATTTTTGAATACTGCAATTATTTTTATTTTGATCCTAGGTCATTAGTTGAATGAGGGACCCCTAAAGAATTTGCTTTTGTCACTCCTCTCTTTTTCAGCCACATGACATTTATATTCATGCAAATTCTAATTCTAATTGAGTATCTGTTCTACCATCAATCCCTAAAATCTTTCCTCTCAACTGTTTCTCTTTAATTTCTAATTCTAATTTAATATCTTCTCGTATTATTAGTCAAATAAGTAATTCATTAAAAATCACTAATCTTTTCTCTTTTTTTTTATTATAATATAACCTTCTCTTCCATCTCTCTCTCCCTCAAAATTTAGGATATTAAGAAATCTCTCTCTCTCTCTCTCTCATATTATTTTTCAAAGTAAGCTTCAATATTGAATTAGTGGTTTGGATCAATGGCCAAATGGGTCTCCCATGCATTGCATAATTAATCAAAATATGTTTACATATCTTATAACTTTCCTTGGCACAGATCCATTGAGGATCAAAGATTTTTAGTGAATAAAATCTTGGGAGGATCAAAGATCATCTGGGATTCTGGTCGTCAAATTTGTTCAATTGGATTTCATCTTGTTGGATGAGCATTTGATACCTAGATTATTATATATAGTTTGATCATCTAGGTCAACTATTTCAGGGGCTCCCACTAGAAATCATAATGATCGGACAATCCTATACATTCCTATCTGTATACGTGAATCTGCAAATTGTTAGACATCCACTCACTTATTTTCTTAAACCTCTGGGCCATTGATCCAATGGTTAATGTCATCCTGCCTGTTACAATGATCATTAGACCAGTGCTGGTGGGTACAATCCTTTAGGTGGACTCACCAGAAGGAATATCCAGCTAAAATTTGTACCAATTTCACGTGTCCAACGCCTGCATCACAACTTGGTGTGTGAATGAGGTGAACTGAATCGAACACTAAAAGCTCTTTACAAGCTTAGCAGAAACTCAAAAATATGTCCCCATCTGGACATCTCCTTGTGGACAAGACGAATAGAAGAAGGTGAAGTGAAACCTAACTGTGAAGATGACATGAAATAATGTGAGGGAGGATTAGCCTGTGCTGATTAGAACTAAAATTGCATGGCATGTTTGTCTTCATTTAACAGAGCTGACATGTAAGAAATTGTGTTGATCATAGAGCCAAGAGGGCAGCACTTGGGATGATGCCTTTTGTCTGTCTCTCTTGCAAGCTTCTTATGATCAAAGCCACCTTCCTGTTCATAACTTCAATTCATAAATAAACCAACCCACTAAATCTCTCTCACTGATGCAGGAGGATTAGGAGAACCGGCCCACTTAAGAATTGATTGATTAAAGTAACCAATATGACTTGTGGTGCACAGGGCACATGATGGATACAAGGGATAAAGTTACACGTTTCAATGAAGATCTTTATGGCTCTCTTTTTATAACAAAAAGCATGTTGAGAAGTACGAAAAAGGCTACTCACTTTTCCATCCTTTTCCTGCAAACAAGTAGGCCCTCAGTTCGGCAAAGGGAAGATTGTTCAAGTGATCCAACTCATGCTCTTCCATTGGGTCATACAAAGCTTGCCACCTCCTTAGCACCTAACATGCTTGCTTTAGTACTTCAGAAGGGGAAGAGTATATAACAGATCCAACTCATAAGACTTTGGGTCATAGTTGTCACGGACTTGTGTTGTAAGACTCGTGACCAAGGCTTAACAAATTCCACGAAAGATTTATTTGTCCATGATAAAGGTTTGCAAGCTTTGAGAGAAGCTTGTTTGGTATGTGGATGTGGCCTAATAGACTTGGGCATGTGAAACAAAGCCTGATTCTAGAAGGACTAGGTTCCAGAAGTATCCTTGTAAATATCTTAGATCTTCTGTAATTGTTTAGAATACTCTAGATGAATGATAGAGTAGTCTAGAAAGAGTAGGAGGGTTTCAAAAGATTCTATGAAGCATTGATGTACAGACACATGGAATAATCCCAGCCATCCTTTGAGGAGTTAAATGGGGATGAGCATGTATAAACAGGGGTTAACTCTTCATTCGTAATCAAACAAGCTCATTATTGTAGATTACTTAACTGAGGAATAATAGGTTCTCTTTGAGTTAGTCTCTTCTTGAGTTCTCTCATTACTTTTGTCAGTTAGTTAGTGTAGCCTTATGAAGTGAGAATGGAGAGTTCAAAGCTAACTTGTGCTTTGCACAATAATTTAAAAGTTAGAATTGCCTGTGCATTAGCATTAACCAATCTAAAATATGATCTGGCAGATGAAACTCTTGGATCACCAAAGACTAATATTGGGCTAAGAGTCTTTTAGCTCAAAATCCTCCATCTTTTTTACCCTCCCATACAGCAGAAAAGGAGGTGATTATGCAAGGAAAGTGTTAGTCCGTACACACGGATTGGAGGAATGACAGGACGGAGTGTAAAATCATATTGGACCCACAACTAGGTGAGCTGTTTATGCATGGGTCGACTCACAATCTCCTATTGCTTCCATTAACTAGGAGATTGGAGGATTTGTAACAAACAGTTGCTCTAATGATGATATATGGTTTGAAGTAAGTGCAGCCAGCATGGATTCGTCTAACTGTTCTCCTAATCATTTCAGGCATGCAATTATTTTACATGGAGCGAGGCAATGGTATTGGACTGAAAGCAGTGGCCAGCCAGAACTTTGTGTCCTGTGATGTTGCTTTCACTCTCTGTGAATTCATTTTCCCTCTCCATCTCGATCTTTATGCTGAAAATCATTTAAGCATGTCCAGCTGTTGGTGTGACTATCATTCAACCATTTCACGCGACTCTTCCCGGCTATGTTCATGCCGATTCTACAAAGCATGACAATATTTCTTCTTTTCCTTAAGTTGGTCCATGTACAATGCATGGTCGATTGGCTTTCCGGGCTCTGTGTCAAGAGCTGATCAATGAAAGTGTAGCTGATGGAATGTGTCAAGACCCAAGAGAGGCCACATTTGCTGGTCAATGAACATAAACATAGGAGAGAGATCTAAGAAGTGATGTGGTTTGTTTTCCTGGTTAGCTGTTTGTTATTTCGATATAATTATAGCCTGTGGAAGGTAAAGTAAAAGTGGGCAGGCATCTTAAATGGTGTTACTGGCGCTTGAGATGAAGTGAGATGAGATAAGATGATTTTCATCTTGTAAGTTCATCTAACTCATCTCAAGCACCACTGAAAGTAATATGGCCTATATCATCTTCAGTCACCTCACTCCATCTCAACCCCACTAACGTAAAAGGGCAGCCCCAACGCATGAAGCTCCTGTGTATGCAGGGTCTGGGATAGGGGCAGACCACAAGGGTCAATAATACGCAGCCCTACCTTGTATTTTGCAAGAGGCTGTTTCCTCCCATTGAACCCGTAAGCTCAAGGTCACACAATGACAACTCTACCGTTGCGCCAAGGCTCCCCTTCTCAACTACCACTAATATATTCATCCTTAATAATTTCTATTCTGTCTCTCTTTGGAAGTGAAGATTATTGGCTTACTCATTCAAGCCATACCAACTCACCCTCCAAGGGATCAACGGAATAAACTACTTCATTAGTTCATACTCAGAAATTGCTACAAATCGTGGTCGAAATCTTCCTCCTTATCCATGGTCTCCTAATGTCCACAGAGTGTTCCCTAGCTTATTGAATGGAGGCTAAAGAGTTGGTAGAGCCTATGACCAAGATGACTTGGATTGATGTAAGCAAAGGCCTGTTCCTGGTGGTCCTAAATAAATTCTAGGTCAAGATGGGTTCAACGCTAGCCCTTTCCAAAAAGTGCGGCTAATACTGTTTAAATCTATGATTAAAGCTCTCAGAATTGACATTTGGGAAAATTATTAAAGGTACTTCCGGGTCATGTTAGATTCTAAAAGAGAGAAATAATCAGCAGTAAGACTCAGGGAACAGCTCCCTCATACAGAGACTTCAAACCAGTAATTGTATCCCGGCAAAAGTCACTGTAATGAACTTTGAAAAGGTTTACTTGAGTATTCTTATCTCTAGTCAATCAGCTTTCATTTCAGGTGGCAAGCTCAGACAGAATTAGGTTCGGATGAAGTTAATATGCTGTATAATGGACTTAGGCCAGTCCTAAAATATGTAACTGGAGATGAAATATTATTAGATAGACCCTAGCATCCATAGGCTTTCCAGTAAAGTGGATCACCTTGACCATGACCTGCATTACTGTTTATTTCATTTGTAATCAATCATGAGCTAGACTGCAGCCAAAATTCATGAATCAAGTAAGCAAAACTTTGCCCCCTTAATTATTAATTAGTTATCTGTACTGATGCTCTTTCCACATGACAAAATCAATAATACTATGGCATCCATGAGTCTTTCTCCTGGTGAGAAGATTTAATTAACCAATGGATGGTGACAACCATGTGTTAAGATCTATTCGGTCATACCCACGATAGGAAATAAAGATATTTACGTAGTTTGGCTAAACTCGGCCTACGTCTATAGGAGAAGAGGTTTCACTATCTGATCAGATTACATGGGCCTCATGTAGGTGTAAAGTGTAGGTGACGTATGATTGACTGAAAAAAAGTCAAAAGTAAAAAAAAGTTAGAAAAAATGACTACTTTTAACTTTTTTTTAGCCAATCACATATCACTTGTATTTTACGTTTGCATTAAATAGCTGAACTTATCACTCCTATATATGTGTGTGTATAAGATTTTTGGTCACATGGGTATGAACTACAAACGGGTCTATCTCAACACTATATATCATGTTTAACTGATCTAGCAGTTGGTTTATGATTGTGGCCAGTTCTTGTAGACTTCACCTTGAGCCATTGAATCGCTTTCAACTGAAATGCGCGGATAGAATACTTGTTCAATGAGACAAGACCCTTGGTCTTGTGGGTAAACTCTTGACGATCTATCAACATCTCAGCTATGTAGCCTCATCTTTGCCAGCAAGATGATTACGCTGGGTCCCAACCTCATCGCCTGCGTAACTATAGAAGTAACTGTTTTTGTAATGACTGTGTTAGTTGGTAAAAAGGATGAAAAAGGTGAAGATTATGAAAATCAAATCCTGATAAGCTGGTCATTTGTATGTTTATTTAGCCTACAGGGCTGACCAGGGATGGCAAGTGAGTTCTTTCCCAGAAGATGAGCAATAGAAAGCACAAGTGCAGCAATTGTTCACAGGAGGACAAGATTAAGACGGAGTAAATGTTTGTTTAATTGTCTGACATGTTCTCCTTCATTGAAATGTCCTCAGAAAAGCTCTTGATGTAAGAATGTGGGGTTATGATAGCAACCAAGAGGAGGCCACTTGCCAATAAGATACGGTCCATTGCCTTAGATTTTGCCTTTTATCCATCTTTGCCACCACGGCTGCTTTCTCTTCTTAGTTTATCCAAAGATTTAAGTCTATGATTTGGCCTCTCTCTCTCTCTAGCCTTGCGCAACTAAGTAGAGTTGACGTCATGTGACTTTGAGGTCACAGGTTCAAGGCGTGGAAACAGCCTTTTGCAAAATGCAAAGTAAAGGTGTGTACTATTGACCCTTGTGATCTACCCCTTCTCTGAATTTCGCATATGTTGGAGCTTCGTGCACAAAAGCTTCCTTTTTATGCAAACGAGGCATCGATGTTTAGATTCATATAGGCATGAGGCCCCACAAAAGTTCACGATTGCATTTTATATTAAGGTGATGTATCAATGTTGAGATCTGTAGAGGCATGGAGCCCCACAAAAATATAAAACTGTAGAGTCTGACCTCTATGTTGCCTTGACTTGGATCAAACGGGACAAGTCTAAAATAATGAACTGCTCATTGCTTTAACTTGGTCCTACTATGTCCACTTCCATTACTAGCTCTCTAGCAAATCTCGTTGGGTATTATAAAAGACTAACTAAGAGGCTGTAGGAATACCTTCCATCCCTTTTCTTCTAGCTTATCTTTATGTTTGACTATATCTAGCACTTTCCTTTTAGCATGAGCAGGTCTAGGTGGACGATGATCTTCAGATCTTTGGTGGTATTGATGATCAGACCTGGCCACATTGTGGCTTGCTCTTTTGCGGGGATAATAAATCGTGGATTGAGTTACTCTGGGGTGGTGATCATTTCTCCTCTGCTACTGAAACCTTGTAACGATGAAGGAGAGTTTTGGCGCAACGGTAAAAGTTGTCGTCATATAACCTTGAGGTCACGGGTTCAAGACGTGGAATCAGCCTCTTGCAAAATGCAAGGTAAGGCTGCCTACTATAAGCCCTTGTGGTCAGCCCCTTCCTCAGACCTTGTATAGGCAAGAGCTTTGTGCAGCGGGGCTGCCCTTTTTTACTGAAACCTTGTAACAAAAGTAGAGTTATTTAAAGGTGCCTGACATATGCACTCCACTTTTTAAGAGGCTCAATCCAATCCAGCTCTTCGGTAAGCTCTAACGCCAAGTGAGCTCACTTTTTAAAAGATCCAAACCATTCACAATCTTCTTTGTGTCATCGATGAGCGCTACATATGCATGAGAGATCTTGTCTATTGGTTAATCTCATGGACCACTAATTGCTTTCAATGGTATACTTGCCTAAAAACTTTGAGAAATGCCAATTTTTTGGACACGACATGCACTTAGCTTGCCCTCACCTTTGGACTGTCTGACTCATTCATCTTGTTTGGAGTGCCTTGGATTGGCAAGACATCAAAATTCAGAATGGTTGGATGAATTTAGCTGCAATGTTTTGTTTGGAGATTGTAAGTCTTGAAGATTAAAAAATTTCAATTAAAAAAAAAAAACTACTTGCTAGAAACATCCAACGGCCACAGAGGTGTATATATCAGCACCTTTTGATCTATGTTTCAAAGGAGGCCAGCGGTCCCCTTGCCACTAGGTAGCGGGTTCTAGATGAGCATGGATCTAGGACAGTAAGTTTCTTGGCTTGTACCAAGGTGCAAGCTGGTGGGGAAGGTTTACATCCTCATATTAGGCAGCCGTTAAATCTTGAAGGAGTTATGTATCTGCTCCGCTGAGGTTGAGCAGCCTAGTGTATGAAGCTCCCGCATATGTAGGGTTAGGGGAAGAGGCAAATCACAAGGGTCAATATTATGCAGCCTTATCTTGCATTTTACAAGAAGTGATTTCCACACCTTTAACCTGTGACTTTAAGATCAAACGAAAACAAATCTACATTGCGCCAAAGCCCCCTTCAACGTTGCCACCTCATATGGCCAATTTTTCTATGATTTTATCAGAAAGACTGAAAATAAACAGCAGACAAACATTCGAATCCTTGTGCCACTCGTGATCTTCATAATTCTTCCGAGAGAGAGAGAGAGAGAGTAGCTTAGGCATGACATGAGTAACTCCTCTGTGACCATAATTAAAAGAAGGATCATCCATTCCTTGCTACCTACATTTGTTGCACTTCTCACACCCTCATAAAAGTATATATAATTGCAAGGCTGTAGTCATTTGGTCATCTAAACCGTTCATCTGCTGTATAACATCAGATTATAGATGGGCCATAATTTGAAGCATATATGAATACAGGAGGACGTATGTAAGGGGTCCCATCTCCAGCTGATCTGCTGCATATTCAGAGGACTCAGCAGATGGCTTGTTCAAAAATTCATGTAATGGCTAATCCTAGCGCTTTTATTTATGGGGTCTGTGCATTGTTGACTTCCTGTTTTTTAAATCGTACCATTTGTAGAGTCAGGATTGCAGGCAGGTGTTACTTTAGTGCAATGAATTCTCCAGATCATCTAAGAAGCAGGCCCCACCTTTTCCGTCCGTTTTCATCAACAGTAATAGTAGATATTATGCACTATTCTTCCCTACAACCTGCTTATTCTCCAAGGAAACATGATCACCTACAAATTATGGCGAGCCATACTTGGATCAATCATCAAGACTTTATTTGCTGGGTTTTATTATGGATGCAAATTTCTGCTTGTTAGATAATTCAACGCTTTGGAAGGGGACGTTGGCGTAATGGTAGAGTTGTCGTCATATGACTTCGAAGTCGTGAGTTCGAGGTGTGCAAGGTAAGGCAGCATATTATAAACACTCGTGGTCCGCCCCTTCCATGGACCCTGCAACCGGGCTGTCAACATATATAACAACTCGATAAAAACGCACTTTTATTTTTTGGCCATGGGCAGGCAGCATGTAATTTCTTTGTTTGGATTGGAAAGAAAATGAGGGTTTGCTGACAAAAAATCAGCCGTCCCACTTCAAATGCTTCAACTTTGCATCTTAATTGGATGGTGCAGTCTTTAAATCCAACCAAGACTCTTGCTGATCCATTCAAATCCTCATCTTGCATTTTGCAAGAGGCTGTTTCTACGCCTTAAACCTATGATCTCAAGGTTACATGACCACAACTCTAACTTTGTGCCAAAGCTCCCCTTCACATATTCCCGACCAGCAAATAGCAATTATTTACTGATAAATTTTGCCAAAGAGTTGTAAGAGTAGAGCTGCTAATGGTTGTACGTTGTAGGGATTATGGATTCAGTAAAAGTTTAAGCAACAAACAACAACATTATTTACGTGGTTTGACATCATGCCTACATCACTGATACGTAGAGGAACGGAGTCTTTGCGACCCAATATCTCCTTTCAAAACCTTAATTCGGCTCTTATAAATGTTGTTACATGTATGATAAAAGGGCAACTCAGTGCAGGAAGTTCCAGCACAGCTCTATCTTGCATTGCAACAGGCAGTTTTCACCCTTTAACCCGTCACCACAAGGTCACACAATGACAATTCTACTGTTGCATCAAGACTTCCTTTTTTGTTACACGTACAATGAGCACAAAAAATGCCAAAATTGAGGCTTTGTGTATAATATCATCCTTGTTAAACATTTTCCTTTGTAGCATGAGTGACCTAGTTTAACAACTCACTTAAATCAGCCGATTCACGCGAGTCAAAGTGAGTTTACTAGGACAGAACCCGTACATAAACCAAAAAGCGGTTGCAGGCGAGTGGCCTCAACTCGAATGAGTCCAGCATTGGCTCGGAAACTTTAGCTATGTCCATTTTGTCACTGTCTCTAACGACGTATAGACGCAATGTTCTATGGGAATCTTCTTGTAGTGGCAGCCCTAAGCCACCATTTTATTTATAGCTTTGCCTTTCGCATGGAGCAATAGTAGAATTGTTGTCGTGTGACCTTCAGGTCACGGGTTCAAGACATAAAAATAGCCTCTTTCAAAATCTAAGGTAAAGCTGCTTACTACTGACCTTTTGATCCGCCCTTTTCCGAACCCTGCATACGCTGGAGCTTCGTGCACCAGGGCTGCTATTTTTTACTGTGGGATGCTGACATTGCGGAGGCTTTATAACATAAGGAAAATGTTGGAACTATTAAATCGCACACGACTACCAGCTACAACCTTCTATAAACCTGTTGAATATCACGACTACCAGGCAAATAGGCATCAAAATCCAAAAGAATGTGAATTCTAGAAAGAAAACAGAGGCACACTCTGAAATATTTATAAAACGGCTAACCAAAAAACCCCCTCCCTAGCCCTAGGGCATACAATATATATAAAAAGAAACCCTAAAATTACCCAAAATAGCAAAAGTCCAAAAGTCACAGAAATTACGAAACTACCACTAGTTCAATTTTTCAAATTTTCCCATAAAAACACACGCCATCTCCTCGACCGCATCAAATGCCCTTTTTTACCTTCGGCATGGCCTGCTCAATTTGAACGTATAATACTTCAATGTTCAAAGTCTCAAGCCAAGTAACATCAATTTCAAAAAAATTATCTTAATAAACAGGAGAGTCCTTGTAAGCACATGCATGCTTTTGAGCGTGAGAAGAAGTTCACACCTTATTTTTACATGAAAAAGTCCATTCATTTTTATTAATCTTTCAAAGGCCCATAACAGGTAGTTCGCATAATTCAAACACATTGATTGTATTGGATTACCTATTTTGGTATGGAGAACACAATGAATGGCTTTGATTTACAAAAAGAAAAAGAAAAAAAAAATCATATATGAAAAAGGAGGGTGTGGACTTCTTCTCACACTCAAGACCATGTACGCCTGCCAAGACTCTTGAAAACAAGGCTTGTAGAAGTTATTTAGTCTGAGTCGTGATAGATGTTGAGCGTAGGAAGCTCCCCTTATGCACTATCTTTTATTAATCATGGTGATTATGTTTCATAGATCTAAGCCATTCATCATGTTTGGAATGGGTTAGATAAGCTAGAAATCAAATTTAATAATCATTGAATGCCTTTAGCCTATGTTTCTTTGAGTAAGAAATCAAGACCATTTATTTCTATTTTATTTTTCAACTACCTAAAACAATTGGTTAGGATTGTCCAAATGCTATAGTTTCTAGTAGGTGACTTAATTTCTCTGTGATGTGCATGATAAACAGCTCGGATCTTACATTTAAAATAAATAATAATAATAAAATCTATAGGAGATTTTCAAAATTTTAGGGGGGTTTAGGGGGCAATTGCCCTACTTGACCCACATTGTCTCCACCCACGATCACAATGGTGCGTCGAATGGTATCAATTCCAGTTCTGTTACATTGACGGGGAAATTCTGGCTAAAGCATTTTCTGTAACTTTGTCACTCATGCTCACTGTTGCAGGAGTGTCAGCTGCAGTAGTGAATGTTAGAGGATACAGGCAACAAACCAAAAAAATTACACTGCAGATAAAAAGGCAGCTCTGGTGCACGAAGTTCTCAAAGCCCGGCATGAGAAAGGGGTGGACCACAAGAGTCAATAATACGCAGCCTTACCTTGCATTTTGCAAGAAGCTATTTCTATGCCTTTGAACCTGTAACCTCAAAGTCACACTGCAGATACATACCTGAAAATTGGAGAGAGAGAGAGAGAGTTCTATGGCCCTAAGGGTGTCTTTGGCTGCAAGGAAAAGTGGGGCGAGAGAGAGAGAGTTCTATGGCCCTAAGGGTGTCTTTGGCTGCAAGGAAAAGTGGGGCCAACGTTACAGCGATTTGAACAATTCAACTTCTACGTTCCATCTAAGACGTAGCCTAGGAGATGAGATTTCCAGTCCATTTTGCAACTCCCATATTCAAAGGCCAGGATCACCCGATAAATGAGATTTTATGGGTCATGAATCCATAAAATGGTTAAGAAGATGACTGGTTGGATTGTTGGGATTTTGAACACACCTGTACTGTACTCAGATATAATCTTGACATTAGAGGTGGTTCATAGTGCTTGGGCTATAAAGCTTATCGTCTATAATTTTAGTTGCAAGAGATTACAAATATAAGAGAGAGAGAGAGAGAGTGGATGACTAAAAGGGCAGCCAGGCCGGGTCCAGGAGGGGCAGACCACAAGGGCCTTATTTTGCTTTTTTGTAAGAGGTTTTATGCACCCCTTAAACCAGTGACCTCAAGGTCAATTGACAACAACTTTACCTTGCGCCAAGTTATCCACCCAGAGAGTGGATGACTCTGGGTGCTTATTTGGTGGCCAGAAAATAGATAAAAATTGATTTCCACAAAAAAAGAATTCTCAGGTGAAAAGTGTTTTAAGCCTTGAAATTGAATTACACCCATATACCCAAAACTTTTACGCCAAGAAAGATTTTTGAGTCTCTGGAGTAATTCAATTTCAAATCATGAGAATTCCTTTTTCCGTGGAAATCTAGTTGCTACCAAGCAAACTGGGAGAAGAAAGGTTTCTCTGTCTCTGTCATCCTCTTAGTATTCAAAGATTGAAATTCCTAAATGATTCAAATAGAGAAGCCAAAGATAGGCTCGATCTCAAGAAGCCAAACAGTAAGCAGACTTGACTCAGAAGTAAAAAAGGGCAGGCCAGTGCACAAAGTTCCCACATATGTAGACTCCGAGAAAGGGGCAGACCACAAGGGTCAATAGTACACAGCTTTACCTTGCATTTTGCAAGAGGCTGTTTTCACGCCTTAAACCCTTGACCTCAAGGTCACACAAGCCAAGGCCCTAAACTTGACTCAGACATGAGTCGAGAAAATTATGACTGTGTGAAAGCTCAAACATAGTGATGCCATTACAATCGTTACACAAAAATAAATAATGAAATCTCTTAAGTGTTTACATATAAAACACTCAAAAAGCAGTCGTATAGACCATAGCTTGACAACTCAGAAACTCAGATTCAATTCAAATGTGAAAGAAGTCAACAACAGTAGACCAGTGTTTCAGTTTAATGACCAATTTACTGTTCAACTTTTCACTCATCTCCAAACAGGAGGGTTCTAGTTGTTTGAGAGTTCCCCATTTAGTACCAGCCACTACCTTAGATGTTCACATTACAGCAACTCAGTGAGTCGACCCGATTTACTATTTGATGTTGTTAACTTGAGCAAGTTCCAAGTTGACTTGTCAAGTTCTAAAACCTAGACGTGGAATGCTTTTTTGGAGGTCATCTCTTGTAAAGGTACAATTGTCGTTGTGTGACCTTGAGGTCATGGGTTCAAGGCATAGAAACAGCCTCTTGCAAAATGCAAGGTAAGGCTGCGTACTATTGGCCATTGTGGTCCCCCCCTTCTCCGGACCCAGTATATGTGCAAGCTTCGTGCACCGGGGCTGCCCCTTTATGAGGTCATCTCTTCCTACTGTTTTCAAGTAGTCCCCCATGATTGCCTTCACCTCCTTCCGAGTATGCCAAAGCAATGAATATGCTGCAGAGTACTAGTACCAAATTCTTCGATAGTTTGTACTTCATTGAGATCAGGCCCTCATTTTACACATGTCCGTACGAGGAAATCAGTTCAGTCCATAGTAACTGCAACATTTTAGTGTTGCTATGAGGAATGCTGAGACTCAATATGTCAACCACATTTACTTGTGAATCATTTTTTATCATGTTCCAAATTCTTAAGAAATGCACATGCCTTCCAGACTGGTTTAATCAATAAAACTTGACCAAAGATTCAGTTTTCAACTGATATCTGACGCTTCTGCAGTTCTTTGAAGGATTCTAGCATCATGGAAGATCATTTGAGCAGACATACTGCTGTTACCTAGTGTCGTTCCTTCATAAGGTTTAACTGTCTTTCTGATTTTGTATGATTCAATTCCATTGCTATTCCAACTTGTTATAATGAACTAAGAAGTATGACATTTATACTTTGGTTAGAGACTACCTTCCTAGAATGTTGGATCCATGGACTATATTCTTTCCAACTTTGGGCTGTTCACTTTTCACTGTTCAATGTCTGGTTCTGGCCTCTCCCTCCTACTATGCAGCCACAACTGGGAATTGGTGACAAAAGCATATTACCTTTGAATTCTAGCCTCCTATTTCATCAACAGTTTGGTTTGTTCTGGTTTTTAGCACCTATTTTATTATAGTTTTATTGATTCAGTTATAATGCCTCCCTCATCTCTTGACCAGCTTGGTAAGGATACTGCACCTTTCTGGTGCTTTTCTTTATTCTTCTATTTCTAGCTGCATTATTCATGGGACTTGTTACTCTCAACCTTCACATTGTGAACTTTTCCAACTGTTCTGCCTCACAGTTGAAGGTGTTTGTCATCATTTCTTTTAGCTTAGCCTTCCATAATCATTTCCAATAAAATTTTCACTTCTGTTAATGTGCTTTTAACTTCCCACAGCTTAGATTTCCATTTCATCATAATGTAGTTCCACTGTGTAGCATCTCTGATATTGATTATCCAATAGAGATTTGGAAGCATATAGAAAATACTGGAGTAGTTTGGTTGACAAAGTCATTTAACAAAATTGTAAAATCAAAGAAATGCCAAATGAATGGAGGAAGAGCTCTATTGTACCTGAGAGCTTCGTGCACTGGGGCTGCCCTTTGTGTTTCATAATGCATTATTTAAAACATCCTTTACAGAGAAAAGTTCCAGTTTTCCTTCACCTCTTACTGTTTGCCAGCCAATGCTTTATGGGGGCACAGTTAAGTTTATTACCCAAGTCCATACTGATCCATCTAGCACTCTAGGCATGAATTAACATTGGGTATGTTTTGGAGGATCTTTGGATGGGTGGGTTTCCACTGAGATGTGCATTCAGACTCATTTCAGTAACTAGGGTAAGAAATGATGCTAGAAGAGACTGATATGGAAGGGTGGTCTCAAAATAGATTTATAGCAGAACCATTAAAGAATATGATCGAGTTCAATAATCTTCTATCAAATTTATATACCATCTTATGAGAAGATTGACATGCGTAAGTTCTGTTTACCAGTTTAACTTCTTTTCTATGTTCTATATATTATGCACTGCATTTGTCCTATTGTCAGTATATCCTTAGGTGCTTCTCGTGGTAAAGCTTTTACTGGAGGCCGGTCATGTATAATTTGAAGAGGATAATTCTAGTCTTGCAAACATTTCTGTTGGATCTTATTGCAGAGTTAGTAGAACTACATAGTTTGTAACGAATCTTGTTGCTTGCTTTTGAACATCCATCTCAAGACTTTTTGTCTTTAGCACTTCACTTTGACCTCAATTACCAATGTTTGTTTTTTAGCTTGCCACCGTTCAAAGAACTTTTTGAAAATTGAATTGATCTAAACATTTCTTCTTTATCCACATGATTAACTCCATTCCTATCACCATACATAATGCCCTCTCCTGAAACAGAATCATCTCTTTTCTTTTATTCAGTTCAAGAAGCACAGCCTAGATTCATCCACCCTAAAGCATTCTCTTTCACCTGTAACTTCTTCCACCCTAAAACCCAACAGACCAGACGATGTCAAAAATGGACTGCACTTGAAAGGGCCAATTTCACGAAGCATAACATTCTAAGCTTCAGAAAAGCTAGTCTTTGGCTCAAATCTAAGTCAAAACTCCAAAATAAACAGGAAACGTAATTACTTTCAATTGATCCAAATTTTGTGCTGTCTTGTTAATGCAATCAGAAAATAAATAGCAGGAGTTTCATGTTGTGATAGCAAGTGCATTTAATGTTTTATCCTTCAGGTTGACATCAAGCAGACTAAGTGAGAGTCTTAAAAGAAAGAAGAGCCAAAATTTCAAGCTTTTAGTGGGAATAAGTATTCGTTGCAGGGCTGATCTGCTTATCTAAAATCTTATGCTTTCCCTAGATTCTATCCTTGTGGAGAACTGGTTTAGCTAATTCAGTCTGCTTGCTTGAATTGCATTTGACTTGTAAAACTGTGAAACCATGCATCCTTGATCTAAAGAAAGCACTTCGCCTCCCAAATGGAACTAATGAGTTCTACTGCCTATGGAATGCTGACCATACAAGACTTGTGATATCAAGCCATGACTTATCATTTTCTAGTTTATCTATGGAATAGAACATAGTGCTTAGACTCTTTCACCAATGGGTCCTTGAATAATTCACAATCAGAGAGCTCTTAGATTTATATTCTTTAAAAGTATAGAAATGCCACATAATAATTTGTACTCTTTACCTGTTTCATAATATTATAATATCAAGTATAAAGAGATATACATGCTACTAGTTCTGTTATGTCCTTTTCTTCTACCCACATGGCATTTCCTGGTGGTTTCATGTGGCATGATGTATTGAGAGAACTATTGATCAGGAACATCCAAGAAGTAAGATTCTAAATCTCTGACAGCATTTCCTCTTCGAGCTTTTGTCAAGTGACATCATCATCATCAAGACCTTATCCCATGTCAAGTGACATCTATACTAAAGTAATCTTTTCTAGTTATAGCTAACATGCAACCCTTGTGAGGCAAAGCCTGACTTAAGAGCAATGTCATATGTTTATATCTAAGCAGTTTTTCTGGTGATGGAGAAAATATTGGGATGTAGGAGTGATATGGAATGTTTGACCGGCTAGAATGTGAAGAAATGATCGCATACTTATCAGTAATGAAAGCAAACTATGGAAGATAGGATGGAATGGATGAATTTGACCTCCTTTGTGTGAGAGAGACAGGATATGAAATTTCAATTTAGAAGAGCTATGTAGTCTAGTACTCTAGAATATGACCTGTCATATGATCATGCATTGTACCAGTAAGATACTAGTTTTGTATTACCATCAATATGTTTTACATACAAGGATGTCATGGATTGTACTCAATCTTTGTGACCAGTAGACAACAGAAACACTGTCATCAAGGTAACACACACACACACACACACATATATATAGAGAGAGAGAGAGAAGAAGAAGAAGAAGAAGAGATCACCATTTTAATATGTAAAATTGACAACGCATTTGGAACAATCCAATGGAGACCAAAAACAGCACTGGCTAGAAGGAGTGAGGCGATCCAAGTTGAAGGTTTTAAAAGCGTAGGGGAGGGCCCAAAAGAATGTGGATAGAAGTGGTGAGAAAAGATTTAAAAACTTTAGGACTAAATGAAGCTATGACACTAAAGAGAGGGAATTGGAGGAACAAGATTCATGTGACTGACCCCTAATCGAGATAAGGTCTTGATGATAATTTGGAACAATTCTAGGTCAAAGGGGTAGCTAAAAATCCAATAGAAAAATCCTAATGGGTTAGAACACAGAGAGAGATGATCAAAAGGGCAGAGAATGTGCTACAGCCCATGCACCATCGTGGATTCCTGTCGCCGTTCTTTTAGAATAACACTAGTGTTACACATGGTGTTTCTTCCAGGAATTGGATAATGACAACATTGAGCAAGAGATTTATGGTGTCTGCGCTTGTAGTGCAAGGAACATTTGGGGCAAGTAGAAGTGAATGTGATTGGAGATTCCAATCTTTCATCTTACCATTCCTCATGTTAGAGAGAGAGAGAGAATACTGAAACATCAAATTACTATATTTGAGTAAGCAACCATGATTTAGATTTTAAGCTTGGCGGAGCAGGCCTCCTCTTAAAGAATAAAGAATGGCTGAATATATTAAGAAGGAAAAATTCTATTGAAGAATTACATGAATACATTAAATCAGAAAACTAACTTCACTTCTTTGATGAAACAATAGCCTTGAGTGCGTCTTTGACATAGGGGTATCTGAAAGAGAAACCCAACTCCTTTGCTTTAATGGGAAGCACCCTTTGCCCTTCCAAAACCTGCCAATGTCATTCAAGCTACAAGTAAGGGCAAAGATTTTGAGTTTGTGTTTCTCTCTCTTCACTTTATTTGAACAATGCAAAGAGAACAGAAGCAAAGGACACATGTTACGCACTATGGTGGCACCTTCACCAAGAACTGCCTTGAGTGCAAATTCGGGTACTGGCAACCACGAGGGGCGGCCCACGACTTCTCCCAGCTGGTCACACATCTCAGACAACCGAACTGGGTTTGGTGCAGTGCCATTTATGATTCCTGATATTAGTGCTCTTGTGAGCTCCAAGAATAACATGCATCTAATGCTAATAAGTTCATAACATCTAAGAAAGACCTCGTGAGAATCCTGTAAGAAAAATATTAATAATTCTAATTTACATTTTAGTTATGAAATAACAAAAAAAAGAGCAACAAGAGCCACCCTCTCAAATACTACCAAAAACCTTCAGCTACATAGCAGCGACAACATATTTAGTAAAAAGATACTTTTGGTGACTTTTACCATATTTAAGATTAAACCCACAGCAGAATAAAGAGAACTACAACAAGTAGGTGACTTGTAAGTAAACTAAATGAGAGTCAACAAATAGAAGAATTTACTGGCAAAAAAGAAGAGGCAGATATATTTGATGACCACTACATCTCATCTGACTTGATATATTACAACAAATGATCTATGAGTGTGTGAACCCTATGATCAATAAACAAAAATAATATTTCTGCAGCAACCAGATCATAAACTATAATCAGCGAACAGGATGGTGTCGACGTTCACTTTTATTCCTAGTGCTTTCTCGACATGAAAGATTTTATATCCTCATCTTTCACCTTCAATTACTAAACCTTTCAAAAATTTACTGTCTCATAGAAACCAATTAAAGTGAGCTAAGCTTCAAGCCCCCCAGAAGTAAGGATGGATGTGTGAAGAGTAAGCTGGCTGAACAAGAGAAGAGAACACTCGAGACACTAATGACCACAAAGAAGAATCAAGCAGCGGAAAAGTCAAGAAGTGTGAAGAGGAAGATGGACAGAGAATGCTTGCCTCATGTAACCTTTCTCTAGAACTTCAAATCTGAGTGAAAAGAAGACAAACAGAAAACATTGACTCTGAGTACAGGGATAAAAGCATTGAGAAACCCGCTAAAAACACGTATAAGAATGGCTTAGGTTGTGGGCCTGCATTACATTAATTCTGGACACTGAAAAGGTTCATCTGGAATTCTTTCCCTTTTTTTTAGAACCAGGGAATCGACATCATATAATACAAGTCAATTTCTTGCAGCCTTAGTAGCATCCTGATTATGTGGCATGAAGTCGATCCTTGTCATCCCATATATGCCATACCTATAAGTGAAGGTGGTCTTTGGCCCATCAAGGATGGAAAGTGCCAAAAAAGGTGCAGATTTGAGTAAACACTTTCTACTAAATTGCTAATTTATGGAGGACATGGATATTTAAATTGCTTACTTGCCAGTGAAATCCAGTTGCACACAAACTTGAACCATGGTCAAAGTAGGCAAATGCAGGTGTGAACTATTTGGCAATGGTACACACTCCCATAAGGCGAAAGAAATAAGAAGAGAGATCGAGAAGCAGAAAGACAATGAAGCAAGAAGAAAGATGGATGAGAAAAAAAAAAAAAAAAGATGGAAACCATGGAGGGGATATGAGAGATGAACATCATATCACCATAATGAGTAAACATGAAAAGTTAAGTTTGACATACCCCACATGAATTTCAATTATTCCTTGCATGTGTGAGAAGCATGTACATGCACATACATAAAGATACACATATTCATGTCTTATAAGATGGACATTTCATATTCCCAAATAGTCCACACTGGTTTATGCTTTGTAAGATCCCAAAACTTACAACATGAGAAGCCTATCCTTCAAATTTGCAACATGATTTTAGAATAGGACACACTTGTTTATGATTTAGCCCAAATTTTGTAATGATAACCCACACTGATTTATGATTTGTAAGATACCAAAATTTACAATATGAAACATCAGAAAACATCTTACAAGACACGTTGTGACACGTTGTGCTTCATGACAATATTAAAAATTTGGTCATCTCATCCTTGAAGAATCAAATAATGTTTCAATGTTCACACAAATGAATAGCATATTTACCTTTATAAGATGGATTCTGCAAAGCTTCATAGATAAGATTCACTAGGTCATCCAAATGGATCCAAGAAAACCTGTACAAGTATCTAATTTGTTTTCGTCACATTGGAAAAGGACAGTACTAGAATTATGATAATTTTTGTAGATTTCTAGTATCTGTCACATAGAAGAAAGTAACAATAAATGTCTGGTAGAAATCACTCCTAGACCTTCCATAAGCTGCAAAAGCATTATTTCCAAACAAAATCATTTATATTAAATAACATACAAGATATTACATCAGACTACAATATATAGCTCATTGTCAAGTTTATACTCTGTGCCCACTGATATTTCATCAAATTTTCATTTTAAAAATTAGAAAAAGTAATTTCTCATTCTAACTTACTGAAATTGTCAAACAAGATATTCATATATTTCTCGCTTATTGTCCTTGGATGTCATGTACTAACAACAGAATGCTGGGATTCTAAATAAAATGTTCCACATGGCTCCAGAAACATGGAAAGATAGCAAGCTCTCTATAACTTTGCTAGTGCATGTGAACACAAATCAGGTTGAGTAAAGGATCATCAAGAGGAATGTAATGGGAAGCTCATCTGATCAATATGAGTATTTGATTGGATCATACTGTACAATTTCTTTTCTTGGCAAAGTTTACCAGGAAACACCAAAAGCTCCAGTTGGTACACAAAGTTGAACAGCCTGAACACTTTGCCCTCTGTTGCATAGGAAGAAAGAGTGTGCAGTGGTATATTGATAGATCCATCACATGAGTTCCTCAGTCAAAATCGAATGACTGTGTTATGGTCATTGGATATCATTGAAACAGTAAGCTTAGCAATTCCAATGCTTGCTGACAGCAAGGTTTTACATGAAACCACTCTAGGTGTTCTCATGGGAAGTGAAAACATTTTTCCAATTGGTGTATATGATTATCATGCAAAAGAATTTATCACAAATCCTCTAATGGTTCTAGTATCTGATGAAGTTAGGTAGGGTAAGGTATGAAAGATAAAAGTCAAACTATTCATTCCAATATATTATATCTCACTTTTCATTTTAAGTGAGAGGCATATCACTCCACATTTCAACACTCTCAATTAAATCTTATTAGGGTTCATACCGAAGTTTGAGCAAGGTAAGGAAAACTGGGTACCTGATTTTGTGCAAAAACTTTGTGAAAAGTGTAAATTTTTACTTTCAGACATGTTTAGAAACTTCTATAGAAGATTTCGCACATCTTTCTAAGATGTGCAAAGGAAATTTTGTTTGCATGTTCAAGACTTTGGTTGCAACTTTAGCCCTCGGAGTAGGACTTTTGGTATTTTCTTCATAGTTTTTGCTATGAGATTGAAAATTTTCTGGGTTGATTAGTATTCAATATTCGATTAGGTTTATGGCATTTACTTAAAATTTCTTTTATAACACTTGTTCCCATTAATCCCCCTAATTTCAATAGATCAATTTGATAGAAACAAATGAGGTTTTCTCTGTGCCTAGTGGTAACCTCAAGGGAAAGCCAAAGGATAGCATAGACATTTTGAGCTTCATCAATGGAAGTAAAGGGTATGTCTAGCAAATTGATTCAGCTGAGTTTTCGATTTATGAAAACCACAAGGCCAAACACCCATTTGAAGACAGTGTGGAAAATGAAGTCCAAGATCTTACTTGCATTCATGAATCAAATAATGATTTTGGGCATGATAATGAAGAGTTTTCAGAGTTATCTGAGGGCATCCCCGGTGCACAAAGCTCCCGCTTATGCAGGGTCCAGGGAAGGGGCGGACCACAAAGGGCCTATAATAGGCAGCCTTACCTTGCATTTTGCAAGAGGCTGATTCCACGCCTTGAACCCGTGACCTCAAGGTCACATGATGACAACTTTTACCATTGCGCCAAGGCTCCCCTTCTTCAGAGTTCTCTGAGGGACATGTTGAAAGAAATGTTGGATCCTTCAATGATTTCTGCCATAACAGTAAAATAATCCATAAATTCCCATGGGGGTTCTGCAGACCCTTCTGCCCATCTTACAACACATATTGTGAGTCTCCTTTAGTAGTTGTAAGTTGATTTAAGACCAAACCACTAGACCATTGAGGAGGACAGCTACTGCTTGGGTGGCTTTAGCACAAGGAAAAGGCCTAGAATACGCTCTGAAATAAATTCCTTGTTCATTTGCAATTAAGACTCCACAGCCAGAAGGCCATGGCGCAACAGTAAAAGTTGTCGTCATGTGACCTTGAGGTCACAGGTTCAAGGCGTGGAATCAGCCTCTTGCAAAATGCAAGGTAAGGCTGCCTACTATAGGCCCTTGTGGTCCGCCCCTTCCCCTGACCCCGTATAGGCGGGAGCTTCGTGCACCGGGGCTGCCCTTTTTTAGCCAGAAGGCCATGGATTCAACTTAATAGCCCCGGGAAGAGAATGCTGCCATTGCAGAGAGATCACAGCCTTATGCATTGAAATATTCTAGCACCTTCTTTTACATTCTGTGGCTGTGACACCCTTTAACTCTTTAAGATTGAATTACGGGAGCATGTCAGACTATAAATATGCGCCCATTACCCATAGCTGTCAAAATTCTTGTCTCGAAAATTTCTAAGATTTCTTTCTTTCCACAACACCCAAATCACAGTCACAAAGAAGAGGTCCAACATTAGTCTACATCTGATACGAATGTTAAACAACCTCCACATAGTAACAAGTTGTCAAAACCTCATTGGTTGACCCAATGTATGCCAAACTCGGTTCCACATATCCTCTGAAACAGAACAATGCAAGAACAGATGACCAAATGTTTCTTAACCATTTTACACACAGACAATTGGATGGCATATTCCATCCTCTCCATTTAAAATTATCCTAAGGATCTTATATTGAATTGTTGTACAACTGAATGAACTAGAAGATTGTTGAAAAGGGAGAAACACTCAAAATTTCGTTTGTGAAAGCTTCTGTTCCATTGTTATTATCTTCAGGTAGCTATCATGTTCCAGTGTCTTGGAAATGGAGACCACAATGACCAGCTGATAACCCAAAGACATACAAATTCCTGATATTTCCAGGTCCAAGAAACAAGCTTGGAAAGACTTACCCAAAAAAATTTGTCCACACTTTGCCAGTTCACCAGTCAACAATCAAACTCCCAATTTCAAACACTAAGAAGACCCCTTCCATATTTCATGAACAACAATCCCAACTTTCCAGAAACCTTATCGTTCTTATACGTGGAAACCTAAACCTCCACCATCTACCACTATCTCCTTGGTTTTGGTTCTAACAGAGAAACTCCTTAACAAACCTCACACAAAGCATTGTACCTACTCCATGAGCTCTAGCTTGAGGGAACCATAGGAACTATTCTTTGATTCCAACAGGCAACTGATTTTCCTTCCTCTTTCGTTGAAGGTCATCCAGGAGAAGCCACTATATAAGGATGACAAAGTGAAAGAAATTGGTGAACTTATATTTCACACACAACATTTCAAAACTAACCATCTGATTTGGTTCCAATAACAAGAAGAACGAATGTAAAGGGCAGCCCTAGTGCACGAAGCTCCCGCCTATGCAGGGTCCGGGGAAGGGGCGGGCCACAATGGCCTAAAAGTAGGCAAGAAGAACGAATGTAAGATGACAAAATGCATGGCCCCTCTTTTGGTTTATTAATAAATGTGTTAACCATGAGCTGAAAATGAACCAACTGACCTTAGACCAAATTGACAAATTAGGATCTATGTGGGACCGATTCTACTGGAGTCTACATATCAGCAACCACTTACATAAATCTTCCTTATGGAAATACATAAATACATTCATACATAATAATATAACTACTTGATGATGACGATGATACAAGATGCAGTGCATATGGAAAAGGAGTTCTTTTGCATACAAGAAGACCCCAAGATGTCTAGGATGTACATGGCATAAGAGAGATGACCCACATGTTATGTATTTTTTATCTCAGTTTGGTTCTGCTTCTTTTTAAGTAACTTAAGTGATTAGTAGTATTTACATACCTTTCTCTTTAATTATGTTTAAGTCAAACAACAGCTCTTACATTAGATGAGAAATACAGGGCTGAGATTTTCTTACATAACCCCAGGACTAACTAAAAGGAGGCTTCCAGCCCTTCAGAGAGGCAGTTTTCGAATGATTATTGAAGTCTTTTGGAGCCTTATGTTGCTCTTTTCTCTCCAATTGTGTGTGAGGAACCTTTGGTCTGGTCTTTGCCATTGTTCTCTTTGATTTTGAGACTTTTAAGCATTGATTTCAACTCATTGAATTCCCTTTATTCTGTTCCTTAGTTGTTCTTTATTGCATGATTGCATTAATATACCCATACAAAATGACAGAAGATACTTTTTGAGTAAGAGGACATTGAGGTTAATGCAGAATCAACAAATAATTCATGACAACTTCTAGTCGGTTTTGCACATGCATATTCGTCCAATCTTAATCATCACTTTCAAAAGATTAAACTCTAAACATAATGTATTTATGCATGAAGCATGCACCCCTGATTTATGACAAATAAACATTATCTGCATAGTTTCTGAGCTGCTTATTTGCTGGCATGTCAAAAATAAAAAAAATAAAAAACCTGCAAGCACTTATCTAAGCCATTCACCTTAATAAATGCATATAGGCCTTTTAAAATCATTTCTAATGTTGTTATCTTTCTCCAGTATTTTTGTCAATTGGCAAGAAATAGACAGGTTGCAATATAAATCATGAGAGGGATGGACTCTGCTACCTTTGTCTTAATATATGGAGAGATTCTACATCATCCCGTAGTTTTTGAAGATTTTTTCATGCTCACTATTGAAAATTAGTAACAGCACATGCAAACTTAGACCTAGTATTGTTATTAGCAACAAATGCATATCTGGACTAAGAATTGACCCTCTATTTTAAAAACTAGATACTAAACTTAGGGATATATAGTGCAGGCTGCAACAAAACAGACCAGGATGTGCAATTCCTGCTTTTGAGAAGCTCAAGAATGCCATATTAGCCAATTGAAATTCAATAACTAAAAAGACATTAAGCTTAGAAACATGAAATTGTACCATTGTTTTCCAGTGCCGAGAGGTCCACCAGCAAACATCATGAAAAGAGGAATCATTTTGGCTGTGTAAGACATCAGATAGAAGAACTGATTAATCACTAGATAAAATAGTAAAAAGGAGGCCAAGTGGTTTCAGCCGGACCTCCTGCAACTAAAGAATCTAAGAACTACTTTGTATTAATTCAAGTTGGATCATGAATAAACATGTAAGAAGGTTTATCCCATCCAATCTAGAAAAATGTAACCTGTGCAAATAAATGGAAGTAACAACCATAAAACCCTCTCGTGGCAGCAAAATGTCAATACTCGCACTAGAGGTTGATGTGAGAATTATTTTACCGACATAAACATCCAAATAAAGACAGAGGAAATTTAATGTCAACAATGAGACAGCACAAAAAAAATTCTCTGTGGACCCTCAGCCAAAACTGTGGTCAGGTTACATGATGGAAGGGTAACAACAAATGAATTATGCCGCCACAGAAAAGTTATGTTCACATAAGCAATCTAACAAATCAATAAAGATGGATCAAATTGTCAATGATAAGGTTTTTACTGCTTTAGGCAAAACTGCCGGAAAGTCACTAGTTCATCCACAAATTCAGTAGTCACAGCTTGAAGTTTTAAAAGACCAGAAAGGTAGAGGATGTTTGGTTTTCCATATTTATGAACATAGGAAACACTTTTATCTTCCCCTGTACATTCTTGAGTTGGCTAGGATCATCATCATCATCATCAAGACCTTATCCCAATTAGGGGTCGGCCACATGAATCTTATTCCTCCATTCCACTCTATTAAATACCATGGCTTCATTTAGTCCCAAAGTTTTTAAATCTTTCCTCACCACTTCTATCCACGTTCTTTTGGGCCTTCCCCTTGCCCTTTTAGAACCTTCAACTTGTATTGCCTCACTCCTTCTAACTGGTGCCGTTGTTGGCCTCCTTTGAACATGTCCAAACCATCTAAGTCTAATCTCCCTCATCTTGTTACCTATTGGTGCTATCCCTAAATTTCTTCTAATATTTTCATTTCTAATTCTATCCTTTCTTGTCTTACCACTCATCCATCTCAACATCCTCATTTACGCAACACTCGGCCTATGAGTATGATGTTCCTTAAACCGCCCAACACTCTGATCCATAGAGCATGGCCGGCCTTATAGCCATCCTATAGAATTTTCCCTTTAGTTTGAGTGGCACCCGCCGATCACATAAAACCCCCGATGCACATCTCCATTTGTTCCAACCCGCTTGGATTCTCTGGGTAACCTCCCTCTCAATCTCTCCACTCTCATGGATCAATGATCCTAAGTATCGGAAGTGGTCTCTCATGGGGACCTCTTGGTTATCAATCTTGACAGGTGCTCCACTCCTACTCTCCTTGCTAAAATTACATTCCATATATTCTCTTAGTTCGGCTTATTTTAAATCCTTTCGATTCTCCTGCTTCTCTCCATAGCTCTAGCTTTATGTTGACACCCTCCCTTGTCTCATCAAGTAGGACTATATCGTCTGCAAATAGCATGCACCAAGGAATCTCCTCATGCAGATGTTTTGTTAACTCATCCATAACTAATGTGAAAAGGTATGGACTTAATGCCGATCCTTGGTGCAATCCGACAGTGACAGGAAAATCACCAGTCACGCCACTAGTGGTCTTAACATTTATTACTGCTCCCTCATACATATCTTTAATTATGTCTATATACCCCTGAGAAACCCCTTTAACACCTAACACCCTCCATATTAACTCTCTAGGGACTCTATCATAAGCCTTCTCTAAGTCAATAAAGACCATGTGTAGGTCTTTTCTCCTCTCCCTATATTTCTCTACTAATTGTCTTAGTAAGAAAATAGCTTCCATAGTAGACCTCCCAGGCATGAAACCAAACTGATTCTCCGATACACTTGTTTCATGTCGTAGCCTCTTCTCAATGACTCTTTCAAAAAGTTTCATGGTGTGGCTCATAAGTTTGATCCCTCGATAATTAGTGCAACTCTGAATGTCTCCTTTATTCTTATAGATTGGTACAATAGAGCTTTTCCTCCACTCATCAGGCATTTTCTTTGATTTTATAATCTTGTTAAACAACTTGGTCAACCAAACTACCCCAATATCTCCCATATGCTTCCAAACCTCTATTGGTATACCATCAGGCCCCATGGCCTTTCCTGATTTCATCTTTCTCAAGGCCTCTTTTACTTCAAGCATTTTAATCCTACGTTCATATCTATAATATCCAGTGTTATTTAGATTTATAGTATTTTCAATTCCTCTATTCTCAGGGCCATTGTCATTTAGCAATTTTTGGAAGTAGATTTTCCACCTTTGTTTGATCTCAGCGTCTTTGACTAATACCCTTTGATCATCGCTTCTAATGTACCTAACATGCTCTAAGTCCTTACTCTTCTGTTCTCTTACCTTTGCAAGTTTAAACACATCTTTCTCACCTTCTCTTGTTCCTAGTCTATTATAGAGCTCATCATATGCTTTAAGTTTAGCCTCACTTACTATTCTCTTCGCAACGTTTTTAGCATTCTTATATTGTTCATAGTTTTCATTATTTCTAATCTTCTGCCATGCTTTAAAATGCATTCGTTTTTCTTTAATAGCTTTTTGCACTGTTTCATTCCACCACCATGTTTCCTTTGTTAATAGCCTTTTACCTTTAGATACTCCTAAGACATCTTTGGCTAGGATGTAGAAAACAAAGTCATTGAAAGCTTCAAGAGAGACAAAGTATGGGAATAGCATCTGTACCTAGTCTGGCATACTAATAATGTGGAAGTAAGGGTGTAGCATACTATAGAAATAGAGGCTCTGTGACATGGAGGTCTATGCGTTAATTATCTTCCTTATTTTATCATTTTATTTAGTCTCAGGTAAAAAGGAGGGAGAGAATAAGATTTGGGAGGGACTTATGCGTACATTTTAGGTCTTTAAACCATGCTTCTTGTACCCTGTAGGTTAGCTTTGGAAACAATGCCCTATTGTGAGTTGGTATGAAATAGTAGGATAGGCTCATTTGGATCCTAAACCCTATTCCTCATTTTTTGCCTAGTGGAGAAAGGAACCATGTTGACTGGGTGGACCAGAGATTGGATCCACATGATTCCACCAAAAGTCCAGACTTTTTGAATGGTGCATCACAAGTAGATCAATACTCTTAACAACCTCAAGAAGAAGCAAAGGGATGCCTGATCAGTGAGTTATATGCAAAGAAGCCAAAGAATTCCTGTAACCGCATTGTCCTCCGCTGGAAAATGGTTATTTTTATCCGCACTGGTTTTCTAAAACTTGTTTGTTTGCGTGAGGTCATTTCTGACAAACTTGGAGAGCTCTTGAATAGTTAGGGGAACTTAGGGGCTGAATATTCTGGAACTTATCCCCATTATCTATGATTTATATCCTCTTACGTTAGCATAATAGAAGAATATTTGAAGCAAAATAATATATATAAAAAAAACAGAAAAAGTTCCAGAGGTTGGTGCTTGTAAGAGATGACTGACCTTAGACTTTCTTGGGAAACCTCTATAAGTGAGTTCAAGAATTCTCTATCATAGGTATCTGTAGGATTGGAAGGATATCATGGTGGATTACAGTGTGGAAGGTAACACATAGTAGGCTTTGAAACCCCACTCCATTTGATTCCTTAATGTTAAATTTTGATGAATCTGATCCAAGAATCCATGTTAGATGGTGTGGGGATTTGTGGTTTTTTATCATGAAGGAATGATTGTTCTTGCCTATTGTCACAGCCTAACATTGTAAAGCCCGTGACCAAGGCCTACAGCCTCTAAGATGGGTTCACTTAGAACATGGAACTGGCCTAAGGACTTAAGTCAACTGTTGAGGAACCCATTGAAGGCCTGCTCTGCTCACAAGTTCAGCCTGAAGGACTTGGATCCATCTAAAGGATCCATATTCTAGAAAGACCCCAACACTTCATGTAAATATCTAGACTCTAGAATGGTCTAGGAGCTTCTTGAGTGTGGAGGAACCAAGGGTTTGTGTAGAGACTTCTAGAGAGAGTTCTAGAGTAGTCTCTAACCGTTGGATGGTTAACATGTGTAAAGATCCCCACCGTCCATTGAGGAGGTGGAAGGAGGCAAGCACCTATAAATAGGGGAGCTTCCTCACTTGTAAGGCATCTAGTGAACCATCCAAGAGTGTGATCAAGGAGGGATCCAAGAAAGTTGTAGGCATCTTCAAGCAATAAAGGTACAAGTTCCTTCAAAGTTCCCTTTCAGTTGTTCTTCTCCTTTGAGCTTAAGTCAGGCTTACTTAGTTGGTTCGGGGTGAGAAGCCAATCTAAGTGCCGCACGAGAGTCAGAAAAGCTAAGCCCGTGACAGTTGGTATCAGAGCGAAGGTTCAACAAGTTAGGAGCGACGATTCGTATCCTAACTAGGAGAAGAAGATAGCGGATGGTTCTCATGTGTCAAACGTGGAGCTTGTTGGTGAAGATGTCCGAAGGAACAACAAGAGAGGTAAGTCCAAGGACTTAGTCTCTTCTTTGGAATCGCAGACTTGTGAAGCTTAATAGAGTGGGAGAGTTTCCTTCTGAGTTCCTCTCATTGCTTGAGTAGGTGAGTGAGTGAAAGCTCTAGCAAGTGAGAGTTTTGAGGGTTGAAGGCTGAACTTAGCCTTGGTGCCTTGAGTGCATTACAAGACTAAGTGCCACACGGGTGTCTGAAAATCTCAGCCCGTGACACTATTTTGCTGACACAGTTGCAGGGATTCCAACAGCACAGAGGTCCATGATCTTCTCGCTGGTCCTGCTTATGTCTCTCATCTTTTGAACAAGCCATTAATTGTAGAAAGTGGCTCCTCGGATATTATTTCTAGTGCTTCCACAGATCCCTGCATCCTGGCCAGTTTGCTTCATTTATTAATAAGTACAAGTTATTATAAGGTTTTCCCTTATATAATGTTCCTCAAAGTAAGAAAGGTCATGTGACTTTCTAGCTAAAGGGGGGCAGCCAGAGAGATTTAGCGTATGTTGGGCTTCCTATGCCCTTCCCCTAGTTTTCACAATACCACACTACTGTTTTTGTCTCTCACAATGTAAGAATTGTTCAAGAAATTGTCAATATGACATTTGGACATTCCCATGAAGCATCAAAAGATATATGTTATGACAGTACTTTTCTATTCATACATAGTAAAAGGAAAGAATGAAACGGTCTGCAAGTAACCTGAGTATCAAATCAAACACAGACTTAAACAAGCAAACTGGAGTCTGGACAGGTCTAACCCTGTCGACAGCTAACCAAGATGCCACTGACTACTAATAGTTGCAAACAGTTCAAGCCACAAGGCCTAATTTATCAAAAATGGACCACACAAAGCTGTCTGAGATGATATAATGTATTGAAAGTTTATTAGGATAGATTTTCTCATGTACCTCTAGCAGACATACAGCGGCCTACTTGTCCCAAACTCATGTTGAAAGTTATTTCTTTGAAGGGGAGTTACACTTTTTTATATGAAGGATTATGACGGCATTTGAAACAACTCTCACCACTGAAAAGGTTATATCCCAAAGAAATTGAGTTTACCAAGCATAGTGGGGAAACAGGTTATAAAATGCAGATCATACCTAAAGCACCGCCATCTTTTCCAAGAACAACCCCAATGCGAATAAGCACCAATCTTACTTCCTTGTTTACTTCAAGTGCTCTTGCCTCCCATTCTCTACAAACCTGAAGATCTGTATTAGTACAAGTAAGAACTGCAATCAAGATTGTCCTACGTAACCATAAAAACCGTTACATGGAATTAGTTTTCCTGTGATTAACTGAAAATCATATTTTGTCAGTTACAGAATATGGATGTTTTGAATTAAGCTGGAAGGAGAATATCTATCAAAGACATGGATAAAAAGCCATGGCTGAATGACAAGTTCATTTGTCCATTGCATCACCTTTTTCTAATCTGACAGAGTCCATGAGGGAGAGCGGAACTCAAGAATGTCACAATCAAAAAGATCAGATTTCAGCTCTAAAAATGTTTGTTGTGTTTCACCTGCCTGGTGTGGTAAACCAGAATATAATGAAACCATGTCAATTTGCAAAGAAGATATGAATATTGACCAGAGACTATTCCTATTGCTGCAGAACAAGGTCGTCGCTCAATAAACCTAACACAAAAAGGACCCTTCCTGATGCAACTAAACTGCTTTCAACGCATTAAAACAAAAACTTGTAACATAGTTGAACAATCACACAAACAATCAAATATGAGCCATTTGGGGAAAAAAAAAAAGATAACTGAAAACAATGTTAGAGAGAGAGAAAGCAGCATTGGTTTTGATAAAAAAAAATGATAGAAGTAGACATGACCTATGATCTATTCACGCAAAAGATTCAGAAGTTATTCCATTCCTAGAACATCGAAAGGCGCCTCTCATATTTTGTAACAGAAGATCTTGATAATTCATATCACACTTTGGTTACTAAATAAAAGAAAACTATGCCATTAGACCCATGGTACTGTCTGCCAGCTTCTAGCTGTCTAATATAAACAAACAGCCGCATAATATTTTTCCTCTTCTAAAGGAAACAGATGCATATTAATTAAACAACAGAATTTAATTTATTGGCAGATTTGTAAGTACCAATGTTATAGTTGTGCTTTTATGTCCAGCATCAGAAAATACAAGCAAAGGAGGATATTCAGTTAGTTTTGCAAAGTTACTTTGGAGAAGATATTTGCTATGAGAGGAGCTCTGATGGCGTTCTCACCTCTGCTAAGTAGTCATTTCCTGGAGGACTGCGCTCGTCAAAGATTTGAGTTTCACTGGTTCCTGAAGTTGTTCAAGAATGAAAAAATAATAAGGTGAACAACAAATAACCTTAAGGTCTTTGTACATGAACTTGAGAAAACTGTTGCATGTTTCCATGAAATGTGCATTTCTAAAATTGCATGGTGTAGGTTCAAATGTAAAAGTAATTGATAAAGCCTGGACAGTCAACAGAACTAACCACTACATGCATCATCATCAGAACAAGTGACAATTCATCATGATCATCAAGACCTTATCCTGATTAGGGGTCAGTCCGAATTATTAGCTAAATTGTTCATAGAGCACTCTATCATGTAAACAATCAAATATCTATAAGGAGAAATGACCAAGTAATTTTCAGTACACACTAGTGAGTGGAATTTGTAGGAAAGACGAATTTGTTGTATTACTACTTTTGTGATGAATTTGTTGTATTACCTGTGTTTTTGTATTTGAAGAAGGAAAATTATCAGCTCAGAAGCATGCATACAAGCCTATCACAACCAATAATAATGGCACATAATAGATAAAAGCCAGCTGAAAGTCAGTGTACTTGACCCAGAAAAAATCAGCGGTCCACAACAGACAACTGAAAGCAAATCCATGATCCCCTCAGCTTATAAAAATATGATAATGATATTCAGAGACCCACAAAACACATCTCCACAGGAGACAATTACCTAGGTCATTCTTTTCTTTAATCTAAGTGCTCCATCTCTGTTCAAAACACCTTATTAGGCTACATGAGAAAATCACACCAATCGAATGATTGCAAGCACTATATTTTCAGTTTTAAGATGGTTGTGATTTTCAATCCAAAGAAAACATAGGCTAAGATAATCCAATTGGCTCAAGTTGTGGTGTAGGTAATCTAAGGGATATCGAACATGATGAGTGGCTTAGCTCTTCCAAAGATCACCTGTCCCATTGAAAAAGGTGGTGTGTCCCAAAAGGAACACATTTTGTACATCACTGGATACACACACGCACGCACGCACATATGTATGTATGCATGCATGCATGAATGTATGCATATTAATACATATGTGTGTTTTGCGTACACACGTAGTCTATATGTATACATAGACAAATACATAGGCACACGTATAAACATCATAATTGGAACTTAGATATTTAACTCATGGTGTTTATTATGAGTTAATAGTGTTACAGACCTGTTTTCCAATAAGTTCAAGGCACTTCACTGAAAATAAATCTGAGTCTAAATGCAAGAATATTAAGTCAAGCACACCACTAACCAGACATATAGACATCTAATTCATCAAAACATTCAAACAAACATGTCGAACAGCAACAGTTAAGGCTTAAGACAAACCATAGTAACCAACGGCTGTTGTGCTAACCAAAACTGAAGGTCGAACATCAGGACTTGACTGGTTTATGAGATCTACCACCTTCACATTTCAGTTGCCATAATTAATCAATTAGTAGGAAACAGAAGTAGACTCTTATCAGTAATTTTTCCAGTCATTATTTTGCAAACTGCAAAGACACAACTATAGAAGCAATGACAGGCTCCTTAACTTCACAGTTACTAAGAATATTAACCTTTGAGGTGACCTTTATTCTGCTTTGCTTTATCTCTTTCTTGATCTGCAGGAAATTAAACAACTTTACACATGTTGTACATTGAAGAAGGCAAGAAATGATCATGAGCAAAGAAGTAAAGCATATAGTAAAAGAAATTAGAGATATCAGATATCCTATGAATAAATCTATTTACAAGATGATCCAGATCCATTCTCTTTTAACAAATTATCCTCTTGGATATCTACATCTCAGACTGGGTCATGTAACAGCCCTGGGCTCCACATGATGGGATAGGAAAGGCCCAACTCTTATTAAGATATCAGTACAAGCACTTAATGAAAAATCAGCTGTTCAGTTCAAGAGACAAGATTAAGCTACAGGATAAGACAATCTTCAAGAAAATGCAATACTCTGTTTGATATTGGGCCTCATCTCTCAGTCTTGCCTCGCCTCATCATGATAACAAGTAGGATCTGATTTGCAAGTATTCTTGTCTTCCATGAACTAAGACCAATCTCAACTCTGTTTGCCATCACTATCAGACCAGGATGCTTTAATAGTTTGATAGCATATTAATATTTATATACTTACAGATACAAATTACTATGTGGTGACCCATTTACTCTCTCTCTCTCTCTCTCTCTCTCTCTCTCTCTCTCTCTCTCTCTCTCTCTCTCTCTCTCTCTCTCTCTCTCGTTGCACACATAAAAGGGCAACCAGGTGCACAAAGCTCCTGCATATGCAGGATTCGGGGAAGGGGCAGACCACAAAGGGTCTATAGTATGCAGCCTTACCTTGCATTTTTGCAAAAGGCTATTTCCACACCTTGGACCAATGACTTCTGGGTCAAAACACACATGCAAAAGCAAAATTAAGATGAACTCACCAGTGATCCTGCCCAGTTGTCACTGCTAAAGGAACTCATATAGGATATTCACTATAACATTTTGAAAAAAAAAAAAAAAAACATGATATAAGGAAAGGAGAAGAGAGAGAGTGCTCAAAACGCACTCTCCTCTCTCTCAAGTTTCTCTGTTCACGTGAACCATCACGCACTGGGGAGGCGGATTTCGCCACCATTGAACAGTCAGGAACGAGGTAGGATCACTCCACCCTTCCCTTTTGTGTTAATTTCAATGTTTAATAATTACCTGTAAACACCGAAAAACGGCATGAAAACGTATGTTTTTGCAAAAATCCGTGCGTACTGATTTTCCTAAAAAATTTGGATGAGACGGTGTTGGATTTAGATCTGGGCCGTTCATATTGTGTATGATGAGGAGAGGAAAGAACCCACAAAATTTCGTGACGATCTGACGGCTAGGGACGCCGAAAAACACGAAAAACAGTAATACGGGAGTTTTTGAAAAGGAAACAAAAAGCGTGAAAAAACGCTAGATTTAGGAAGGATTTGGGAAAATGGATGGTGGAAATGGAATGTACGTGAAAAACCGGACACAGGGGTGTAAAAATCACAAAAAACGGAGCTCCTGGGGTCGCCAGCGACGGCGAACCAGTCCGGTCGTCGTATCCGGCGACGACGACCGGAACAGGAAATTGCATGGCTGAGGGAGCACCACTTGGCGCAATGAGGGTGCCCCACGTGCTGGGCACGTGGTGCGCCTCGTGCACGCCACGTGGAGGGGCTAGAACGCGCCACGCGCGCTATTCTGTCCCCCACACACAGAGCGCTTCCACAGAAGCGCCTGCTGCCCAGATCGGGTTCTGATGCAGAGCACTTCCACAGAAGCGCCCGTTGCGTCCACAGAAGCGCCCGCTCCCCTAGGGTGGGTTCTGATGCGAGGCACTTCCACAGAAGCGCCCGGCACGAGCTGCGCATGCAGCTGGCCCCATTTGCGGGATTTTGGTCCTTTTTGACCCTTTTTGCCTTTAAACCTTGATTTTAGGAGCTACAGAGGTCCAAATCACGATCCGAAAAAGGCGTTGTGATCATCTTGACAAGGCGGACCTAGATTTAGGATAAAAATCTAGTTTGGAGTAACTTTTTAGTAGCGAGACTACAAAATGCTATTAGATGATTTAGATCGAGCTGATCAATAGATGATCAAGCTTTAAATTTTAGTTATATTTGTTAATCATGACATGATTTATGTCCTGACAGGTACATTAGGGCATACACCTTAATATTGGATGCGTGATTTTTAGAGATATTGCGATACTGAGGTAAGTGATTTCATTCATACTTTTTCTATGATTCTCAAATAGTGATTTGATGATTTGAGTCTTTGAGGCATATGATTTATGCTTTACCATATGTGTGAGATTGACTTTAGCATGTAGCTTTGCATGTGCGTGCTATCTTTATAGTGGTTATTGCATGCACTGTGTTTGATCTCTTTCGTGATATCCACTTGGATTTTTGGTCTTCTTGACATGTGGGAGTCGCTCTGGCTTGATATTTGAGACTATTGATCCTGTGGTAGGATACGATTTTCACCCCGTGAGTGCCTGAGTGCCCGTGAGGGTGAAAGGGTAAAAGCGTGAAAGCGGGTGTGCAATGTGACTTTTCGTGAGTGCTTATGAGGGTGAAAGGGTGAAAGCGAAAGTGGTACGCGTAGTTCCTGTGAGTGCCTGAGTACCCGTGAGGGTGCAAGGGTGAAAGCGGATGGTACAGAGAGCTGACCCCACATTGTCGTGAGTGTATGTGAGACACTCATAGGGCTTAACTGTGTATGAGGTTTGATTCTTTTGACATGCATTCATATGGTTCTAGATTTTCTCGAATTGTGCACATCATGATATCATAGTTGATGATATCTTATTTATTGCATGGACATGGTATGTCCTTCATCGTGTGATTTAAGACTTTATATATTATTGATCATCTTTCGATCTTTATGCCTTGCGCCATATGCTTTGTTTTCTTGAGTTATTTTGAATGTATATCACCTGCACAAGCATAGCTTGCTGAGGCATTGCTTTGTTTTGCAATGCCTCAGAATCAGAGCGCGACAGTCAGAAAGGAAAGAGGGTGGACTAGCGTGGTGTTGGACGAGGGCTTGAGAACAGAGACTGTCAGATACTGACAGAGTGGTGTACTTTTGGTTGAACTGGTATTGGCTTTTTGGCATTTTCCTTTGGCATTGTATATATGGATAGATTAGACCCATATCACTGTATAGTGGTTATATGTTTATTCATGGATGATGTGATGATCTTGGACAGACCCTAGAGCTTTGGAACTTTACTATTACGTGTCTTTGCAGTTGCAGTTACAAAATTTCATCGTAGTTTTAATTTGTGAGCATGCTCAAAATGGTTACTTTTCGTTCTGTTTTTCAGTATGGTTTTGAGGAGAAGTGACCCTCAGGGTTTTCTTAAATGGTATTTGCTTGACGCTGCGACAAATTTTAAATTATGAGTTTTAAGTTCTGGAATCCCATCTATTTTCTATAAATATATATGGGAAACAGATTGATAAAACCCGGGATGTCACATTCACTCAAAAGGAAGGAGATACCAGTAAAGATTTTGACACCTAATAGAGGCGAACGGAGGAACAAGATTCATGTGACTGACCACTAATGGAGATAAGATCTTGAAGATGATGAAGGAAAGAGATACCATAAACGCTTTTGGCACATCATATCGCCACTTTTGACAAGCATGAGGGTAGAAATGAAGAAAATTCTTTAAAATACATAAAGTAGAATATCAATGTGGGAACCACTACACTTGGGGATTAGAAATGGAAATAGTAGATTTGGGCAATGTTGACCAAAGGTCAAAACGACCAAAGAAGTTATTTTCTGTTAAAAAAAAAAAGTCAAAACGACCACAGAACTCTTTTGGTGCCAGTTCTTTCATTCAGAGTAGGAAGGAGGAGAAACACATGAAAACACACCAGGTGAGAAATGGCCTGGGCACTCTTACTGAGACTAACAATGATATCCCTGTAAAGAGTCAAAATCACTGACAAATCATTCACTCATGTAACGTTAATTCAACTAAAACTGAACTAACCCATAAAATTTAACAATACATCTTTGTGTTTGAAGTAACCTTATGCACAGGGTAGACAAAGCAAATAAGGAAACACAAGCTGTCAATTATAGATTTCATGATTCAAACACTACAAGGAAACCAGGTAGTCAAATAAACAAAATTAGAGAGAGACAAGAAAGATAGAGAGCATGTTTCAGAAATGTTGAAGCAAAAACATCTTATCACTATAAGACGAAAGACTGACAAATGAATATAATGATTTTGCTCCCACAAACCTCAGAAGACCATCTTGTACTTATGGGCATGCCTGCCAAGTTCACCACAGCATTTGAACCTTCAATGCAGTTTTTCCACTCTGCCTCCTCTGCAATAATTATTCCAGGAAATTCTTTCACTGCACAAACAACAGCAAATGGTAGGGCAAATGATTGTCAAATATTGGACAATATCTGAAATGCAAAAATTGGTTAGATAAATAAAAAGTGTAGGTCTTGTTTACTTCTAGTCTAGTTGGAGAATAGTTATTTCAGAATGTGGAGGGATAATGACCACAGCCTCGGAAAGGGAAATCATATCTGCACCCCATTGTGTTTAATAACAGCAATTGTTATTTTAGTGAAAATTTCTTTCAATTGGCTGTTGACAGAGATTTGAAAAGGTGAAGAGAGGCACGTCATAATTTGGAGCATCTCAATATCATTTTCCTTTAAGTATAATAATGTAGACTGTGAAACAAAAGTGTAACAGACACTAAGCCACTGGCAAATCCAAAAAACTTCTAATACATTGGAAAAAGTAAACACATAAAAGCACATCTATAACGCAAGCCCAATCCATACTTGACTATGGCTGCGTTGTTATAGTAGATTTAAGCAGAGTCAGCAAGAGATAAACATGGAAATAGACTGTAATGTAATCATTGAGCTAAAACTCAGTTTTTTATAAAATCATTGCATTTCACTCCAAACATGTCAACATATTTACTCATGTGAACTCCATCCACTAGCCATTACTTTGAGTTTAGGAGACTCAGAAGTTCGTAAAATAACTCCTAAATTCTTATGCCATAAATTCTTTGTACTTCTACATATCTATATGAGCCCATACAAAGTGACAATTTTAGAAAATTAAGCTCGTGAAGATCCTCTCAAAAGGACCTTATTGAGTTCTTCTGGTGTTGGTGCTTCTTTAGTATCTTTTTCAGTATATTTAACCAAATAAAGGCTTCTTTAGGTACTCTAGAACTCACCAAGATCTTTATTGAAGCTTAAATAACATCCCTAATTCATTTAAGGAACTTATGCTTAACTAAAGAATTCTTCATAAATTTAAGATCTCAGCATTTATCCTAATTATTTCAAGATTTTCAAGAATCAGGAATTTCTGGTAAACAAAAGTTTCAGCTGTACAATATCTAAGCAGTGACAACAGATTTGCTATAAAGTAACTGATTGTTTTACTAGATACAAAGTTTATACATGCAAATAACAGGATAGAAGTCACAATATATCTTTGCCAGTGATGGGGAAGCTGACCATTTGCATGACAAGTTTCCACATTTCTGACAAAAAATAGTTGAGAAACAAATCACACCATTGTCCTTCAGTTATTCATTCTATGACATTTTTCTAAGGATTTAAGAAGAGCACCAAATGTCATTATGGGGCACCATTGTAACCTATAGTGTGCAAGGTGCACATTCAGTTTTAGAAGTTCCACAAAAAATGTTGGATCTGTTGTTAATTAAAAACGTATAATAAAATATATTTTTGAAGGGGAGCCTTGGCGCAATGGTAGAGTTGTCGTCATGTGACCATGAGGTCACAGGTTCAAGGCATGGAAACAGCCTCTTGCAAAATGCAAGGTAAGGCTGCATACTATTGACCCTAGTGGTCCACCCCTTCCCCGGACCCCGCATACGCAGGAGTTTCGTGCACCGTGGCTGCCTTTAATAAAATATCATTTTTATTTCTTCATTATTTAGCAACTATGGAAAGGAGTTCATCTTTTTATAATTTCTAGAAGTACACAAATGATCTAAGTTTTGCAAATGAATCTTTGTGATAAACCTAAGTTCTTTTTTTTTCTTTTTTTTTGGTAAGTTGCTAAAACTTTTAGTCCCACATTGCTTCAAGAGAGGAACTAGTTGACCTTATATTAGAAATTTGAGTTTTGTAATGGTAGGGAGAGAGAGAGAGAGTGCAAAATGGGGAGATCTTCAACATATGCATGCAGCCCATGCCCATTCGGTCTGGACCCAGGTCTGGGTCTGGGCCCAGATCTTTCTTTTTAGACATATCGTTTTTGAGTTAATTTAGTTTTTAACAAAAAAATCTTATTTAAAACATGGTGTCTATTCGTGGGAGATAACTAAAACACAGGTCTTTACAGACATACCAAGAAGGGGTAGTCTGGAATCTATAAATATAAATGAAATCAGTCATTTTGTACATAACATATCATTATAAATGAAAATCGGTCATTTTGGACACAATATATCATCCATCGTATTGCACTCTCTCTCTCTCTCTCTCTCTCTCTCTCTCTCTCTCTCTCTCTCTCTCTCTCTTCTAAATTTCATTAAATCTAGTATATGTTCATAATTGTCAGATCAGTGCCTACCTAATTAGAGTTCAAGGTGGATCTTCTAATTGCTCAAGACGGGAATATCCCTGAAGTGGTTTGGCTTAGATCCATAAGCAATCTCTTAATTAAAGAGTGGGGACAAATAACACTTTAAAGAAAGTGCATTTATACATACTCAAGCCATACATGATTTCTGTTTCTAGTCCATTTTGACTCTCTCCTAAATATTTTTCCAGCACAAAATGTTAGTAACACATCAACATGCAGGCGACTGAGGCCTGGTGATATATAGATCTAAAATTCCTAAATTTTGAATTTTATCCTACATTAGTAGGTGCTGACCACTTTTTCCCATAAATAAAAGAGATGCCACTTAAAAGTTGACAATTTTATGGCCAGAACTAGATGGTTACTTCAATATTTTAAGAGAGAATTCCCAGTTTGGCAATGTCAAGCATGCACTAAGGCAGTAAAATCCTTTAAACAAACACTAAAGAAAAAATACCTTTCCCAATTCAGGAAAGAAATAAGTTACTACAACATGATTCATTCTGATTGTACACCAGAAACAGCAGCTTAGCACCAAATATGCGTATCTGATTAGATTTTTTTTTGCTTCTAGTGGTATATCGAGTAGATTATTAGAAAGCAAAACTAGAATTGAGAGTCTTTATCAAACCAATTTCATATCCAAAAAGTGTTTTAGTAGAATCTAGACCTTAAGAAGATCAGAAATGCACATTTAGCATCCCAAAGCCACAAATCATTTAAAGCAGTCATTACCTTCTTACCAGGAAAAACTAACTGCGCATTTGATCTAGAGCGTGTCAGCACACGAACACTGTGATTATCTGCATTTTGAGCCAAAGTATTGTGCTTTTAATTTACCACCGGAGGAACATGTGTGTGTGTGAAAAAAAGATGTAGTAAAAGATATAGTGAGTGGTACTATGAGATCCAACAATCGGCTGAAAGTTAGATAAAAATAACAACTCCCTATGCATGAAGGAAGTTAGAAATATCGAATATTCACTTTCCCCCAGAACATGGTGAAATATGCACAGTGACCTCAATAAACATTCAGGAACTTAAGTAGCAAGCATGGTTTGAGATATGCACAGTGACCTCAATGAAAATTCAGGAACTTAAGTAGCAAGCATGGTTAAGTATGGCTTAGTAGGCTTAAAACTCAAATTGAGAAGAATAGCTATAGTATAAGCATTAGAAAGATATGTATCCAGTTCACTGGAAAGGTACAATGCAAATGGGAACTATTTGTATATTGTTTATGCCTAAATATAGATGTCCTAATTCGCCACCCAAAGCTAGGGATATCTGGAAGCTTTGTACCATTATTGCACAGAAAAACTATTGCTCTCGTTCATGTCAAGCAACAACATGAATGCTACAAAGTTGCTTGCAATGTTCAGTATGTGGCTAGTTAGTTAACTGCCCAAACCTGAAAGCAGCCTTTGGACCAGCCTTCTCCCTATAAACCCTGTAGCGCCTGTTATTGATATAACCATCTGGTTTGCCTGCAATGGATGCAAAGAAGTCAATTAGATTCTAAGGTACAAGGGCTTTTGTGGTAATATACAAAAACTGCGGCTAGAAATGTCAAGTCTGGAGTTTTGATGATACTTAATGGGAAAGATAAGGAACAGAGAAACACAAAAGGAAAGAGATAAATGGTATAGACTTACTGTGCACCTGGAGCAGATGATATAACAAACTCATTTATATCCTTTGCATTATGTCAGTAGAGGTATATTTAACTAGGATATGATATAGATTGTTTACAGGAAAATGTAATGCCCCACTGATGGCAGAAAAATTCGCTCCAAACACTTTTCCTAATTTAAGACAGATGCTATTGAGCGTAACAAAACTAGAGTTCAATGTCCAATTCTTAATAGGAAATTAGGGTCCGATGATTAGCACCCCTGAATGTCTCACCCATATATTCACAAGAAATGTAGGTGATATACCAGGTAGTGGTGTTTACACTTATGAATGACCAAGGATAAAGTGCTCTAGCAGGAACAGTCATATGAGAACCAATCTTACTCAACACTCAAGTCAATGACTAGGCAAAGAGGTTTCATCAGATCAGGTGAATCAAGTTATTATGAATTTATTTGGGTTAGACCAAGTTGACCGAAGCGACTGATTCGTAGAAAAACATCGATAGCAACTGACACTGTAAATAATCCACTAACCAAATCACTGACAAAGCACCTTCAGCTTCTCTCCTAACCATCTTTTCATGGTTAATCCACAAAACCATGGATGAGGAATTTTCAGATCCATTTTCCTCTGGGCACACATTAACCCTCTCCACTTTGGGCAAGTGGCATTTCACTGAAATCTACCAATCACTGTTCTTGCCTACATAAGACCAAGTCAACTAGGGCATACAATGATTGAAGAAGTACTATTTAAATATCAAAGCAGCTAAATTTATCAGCTACACCAGAGACCTCGACTACCACTCCCATAGTTCCTTGCCAGGGTTCACCAAGAACACAATAATGAAGATTTGACAAATACCCCTTCATTTATACCACCATTCCCTTCTCCATCCCTCTCCTTCTGCTCTTGAAACTAAGAGCATTTCCTCGTCTCACAGCCACGTTGCTTTCAGAAATAAGAACCGGTGCTCCGAATACTATCAGCCAGTAATACCATTTTCAATTTCATCCTAGACTTCGATTGCGTTTTCTGAACTGCAATAATTAAGCATCTAAACATTTGCATCCACTTAGAGTAGTTTGAGCAGCAAAAAACTCGAGCATAACCGAATTACAAGACATAAACAACTACCACAATTACCAGTTACTGTTACAGTCCAGACCAGGTCACTATTCACTTCTTTATCCAGCACACCCTCCAAATTAAAGAAACAACCACATGAAAAGCAGCCCCAGGTTCCAGAAACAGTAAAAGAAAACCGACTATCCAAACTTTTCAATTATGCCGCCCAAAGAAGATGAAAATGACAACGCAAACCAATTCTCCACTGGAACCAAGATGCGAAAGCAAAAAGCAGAAGTAGAGGCAGCATAAGTACATACATTCCCACTCTGGGACTGATTAGAAGACCCATTGTTGTTGCTGAGACACGTCACCCTGCATCTCTTGCCCACATACATCTACAGAAGGAAATGACAGATGACGTCCAGAAAAGCACAAAGAAGAATGAAATGGAAGAGTTACATGATCCAGATACAGTCCAAAAGACTAACAGATGTAGGCTGTAGAGTGTGGAAGAATGGCACAATCGAATTGCTCCACGAGAGTGTTGCCCTGCATAGCTCCATCTACACAAGAATTCTGAGAGTTCTGCACACACAGAGAGAGAGAGAGAGAGAGAGAGAGAGAGAGAGAGAGGATGATGATGATGAGAGAGAGGAGAATGAGGTGCATATCCATTGGATTTAAAAGTTGTGTCTCGTGTTTGTTTCGCAGCCAGATATCCATCCCCCATCTTTCAACGAGCCGTTTCTCAACACAGAATTGAATTCTACGGGGGGATTTCACCAATTCATGGACCCCATATAGCCGAAATTCCACGTGTCAGTCTTTGGGGCACAGCTGAATTCAATATTATATATTCCATGAAGTTGTAGAATCTATCCTGGAATTCAATTCCGTCTAAACTGTAGCCGTGAGTGACATTAACATGGGATGCTGTTTGTCCGTGTAAATCAGTAGGTGTATCATGCGGGGCCCACAATAATGCTGATGGTGAGCCCCACATCCGCTTGTTTGACTCCTTCTAAGCATGGTTGCGTTCATCTTATCTGGTTCAAAATTGACGGTCATAAGGCAATTTGGATGTCAGATTAAACATACTTTTGATACATCTAGAACCATCCGTTCATAGTCTTGAGAGAACAGTTTTGCCCATCTATGGTAATTTTGATCTATATACAAGACATTAAATATAGGCCCATGAGTTGCAGAACCTGAATTAGCAAACATCAGGCCCGGCAGTGTAATAAAAGATACAAGAGGAATGCTAAACAAAAGCACCCACTTTTGTATCAAGGGTTCCACCTTTGAATAATCCGACCATTTTTCTGCTTTCTCGTGCTTTGGATATCTCTATCTAAAAATTCATAAGGCAGTTTAGATGATTCTGGCATCTTAAAAACACACTTTTGCCGGTTGATTTAGACCGCTGTTTTAATATAAGAGGAATGAAAAAAATTAGAATTTGGTAAGATGCTAGAATCATTCGATCAGCATGCTTGCTTTATTTGTTATACACACAACACAACGCAGGAGCAATCATATGAGCACGTAGATCATCCATAGGTAGGATATAGGGGTGGTAAAATATGACACGAAACGATAACACGACTCAAATCCAACACGAATTTAGTGGGTTAGGGGTTACGTCTTATCGTGTTTGTGTCATTTTTGGATCCGCCAAAAATCGTGTCATGTTTGGGTCAAGCAATGTTGACCCATCATGTTGACCTGTTTGACACACGACCTATTAATTTGTCGTGTTGACCTATCTAACCCGCAAACTGTTAACCAATTGAGTTAAAAATATAGGACAGTTCATAAAAAATAGTCATATAATACTATAGTAATATAGGACGGTTCTTCAAAAACCGTATACTATAATGAGTTAGTCTCGACACGACACGAACATGACCCACCAACCCGAATTGACAGGCCTAGTGGGAATCTTCATGCAAAAGATTTAAATTGAGCTTGATTCGTTTTCTTCCTGCAATATTCTTTCACTTGTGTGATGGATGAGATAATTCCCATAGTGGAAGAGTAAGGCTTGGTAGATTGTTAAATGTGTGCAGTTGTTTAATGATCCAAAAGTGGTTCATAAGGTAAGGTGCCATTAGACATTGCAAAGCCAATTGTTCACACACTCTCCTACATTTAGTTCCCAGCCAAAGGTAATAAGGGCACTCAAAACGCGACCAAAAACTAAAAATAAAAACAAAAATAAGGCTTATTATTTGGGAGGAACTCCTAAATTTGGAAACAAGATTAATGTCATGTGTAATAAATTGAGTAAATGTATAGAACTATAGGCCCCTATCATGGACAACTCAACATCTTCTCTTGAAGTATCATACTTGTGTGTTCAGAGTTGCCACTTTCCCTTTTGGCTAGATATTTGATTTAGGAGTGTGTAAAGTGAGAATGTGAGAGTTATTTGCTTTGTAATTCTTTTCTATTGTAAAAGAAAAATACAAGTATCGCCCAAAAGCCATCTAGCAAAGCTGGTATAAAAAAAATGAGGCACTTCTCCTTGTTACACTTGGTCGAAGATTTGAGGTGGCACTTTTCCTCTCATAAGAAATTTCAAATAGATTAAGAAATTAGGATAACACATTAATGGATGTTTTGATTATGAAATTCTTTGCTGTACTAATATATATATATATATATATATATTGAGCTATACATATTCATAAATAATAAAATGAGTTTGTATCTCTTAATATGCAAAAATCGATTACATTCTCAAGTGCGTGTGAAAGCATAAACCATGATTGGGCATAGGTGAAGCTGTCAATTTAGATCAACGAGGTTTCCAATGAGTCCAAGATGTTTCTAACAACATTTGCCACCTTGAGTCATTATTGCAGAGCATGCGGATGTTAATATAGATCAGTGACAATATAAGAAATGACAAAATTAGAAATAAAAATATTAGAAGAAATTTATGAGTAGCAACAATGTAAAAGATGAGGGAGATTAGACTTAGATGGTTTGAATATGTCTAATATAGACCAAAAAGGGCAATCCAAGTCCAAGGTTCTAAAAGGACAAGAGAAAAACCGAAAAGAATATAGATAAAAATGGTGAGAAAATATTTAAAAACTTTTAGATTAAATAAAGCCATGCACTTAATAGAAGGAAATGGAAGAACAAGATTCTCATAACCCTAATCGGATTAAGGTCATTCATAATGATGATGATGATGATGCAGCCAATGGTTTGTGAAAGTCTTGGGTGGGAGGTGAGCTTTTTGAGCAGCGTAGGAGGAGGCTTGCTCAATTTACTTGGGAAACTTGGTGACATGGGAGTGCTAAATTGAGTTTTAATAGTTTTGACTTCAAGAAGAGGAGTCTTTTAAACATGGTACAGCGGTGGCCATGTAACCTGGAGGCTATGGGTTTAACTGTGCAGGGTATCAAACACAGCCCCTTGCAAAAATACAAAGTAAGACTGCCCTATTTGACTACAAAGCTGTAACTTCAGCTACCTTTTGAATCGTTCGTAATTACCGAACTCTGGTTTCCCCACACATGTATGTGAAATAGAGGTTGCTGATTTTGTATCCATCAGATGGTTTTGGTCCCGTATCGGATGGACACCCATCGGCCCTTAGATTAAGGCCTACAAGAATCAATGGATCAGGTATGTTGCGGGAATAAAAAGATAATGCATTAATTTCTCGTGGTTTTGTGTTGATTTTGTTGTTTGATCTTCAGTCTGATGCCTTCTTCGAAGAACTCGTGTGGATTTTCTAGTCAGAGCTGTTATAGACGTTGGATGAAGTTGGGTCTTTGTGTGTGGGTCATCTACTCTACAGTTTATCAGATACACAGTTCAGATCATCAAGAAATGTAGGCCCCACTTGGAACACTGACTGCTCATTTTCAATACATATCCTCCCCCTTGGATTCTGGCACGGGGAGGATCATCCCCAGCATGACCCAAGATGTAACGGTCAGGATCATTGAAGATCGAAATAATGAGCCCAACAGGTATTAGTCTAGTCTGCAAATGTTTTCCGCTGCTGCATTCCATTTGTATCTCCGTTGGCACGTGACAGCGTAATCGGCAATGGCGACGCAGTGGTGCGGCGTCGTAGCAAGGCGCGTATTTTTTCTGGGAGAAAGAAGTGCAGTGGCGGGCGCGTCGTCATCTTCCCTCGCTCCTATTCTCTGCGGGCGAGGGGATAAGAAAACCAAGAGAGGAAAGCGCTTCAAGGGGTCGTACGGGAACGCGCGTCCAAAGAGGGAGAAGAAGATAGAGAGGATAAAGGACAAGGTGGAGGTTCCCAGGTCTACTCCATGGCCTCTTCCTTTCAAGCTCATATAAAATCATTGCACCACAAAGCCCTAGCTTCTCTGTTTCTGGATTCTGATTCTGCGCTTCTAAGGTTAGGTTTTGTGGTCTCTTTATTTCTTAATGGGTCAGAGTGTTGATACTGAGTAGCTACTGTATTGTAGGTAGAATGGTGTTATATGGATGCTTTGCTATTACTTGAGAATGAAATGAATGAAACTGTAATCGGGATTCGAAAGTTTGAAGTACTTTCTGACTTGCTATGGATCTGGGTGCTTCTTGCTTCTGGATTTGCTTACATTTAAGTGCCAACTGATATTGAGAATGAAGTTTGGGAATTTGGAATCGGCTTAGGAAGATGTGAAAAATGATATCCTGTTGTCTTCCAATGTAAGGTCTTTCCTTCTTGCAGTCGTGGTTACAGAGTTCGGACGTAGGGAATAAATCAGCAAGTTGAATATCCAGGAAATTTGGGGGAAATTTTGCAGAAAGTTCAGGGAAAACTTGGGGGAAATGCATCTTCAGCGGGGAATTTAGTTTTCAATCTGGGTTCATAACTAGATTCATACGTATTTTGAGAATTTGAAAAATTATTTGTGAAATTTGAATGTAACTTGGTAAGTTGGTCTAATTTCCGTAAATATTCATAGAATCCTAAAAATACTAGAACTTTTGAATACTCAGTCTTAGGACTTCTCATAAGAAAAAAAGAAAAGAAGAAGAAGAAAAATGAAGAGTCTTGTTAATTTTCCTGCAGTAATAGAAAATTTGAGATTTATTATGGGAAGAGAGGCGGTTGAAAGGTCCATGAAGTGAAAGGAGGATACTCTAGACTCCTCTAATGATTGTTAGGCTGTTCTCTTCATCCATCCTTAGCCTGTTTGTTACCAAAATCTCAATTTGAAAATGTAGTAAACTTTTCAATCAATTAAGCTTCAAATATAGGTTGGAAGTTGGAATACTGCTGGAAATTGCGTTGTTACCTCTTAAGCACTAAACGAAGAAGAAAATGGCAGGGAGTGAGGATTTGGAGATAGAAGGTATAATCTATCTCATAAAAAAAATAGTCCATACCATGATATTTTTGGAGTTCTTCAGCCTGAATTGGACGTGTTGATGAAGTTGTAAGTGTATGTTTTATTAAGAAAGGGTTATTTCATCTTGAAATTCTTTTAAGTGTTAGTGGCACTGTAATAGAGAAACAGCAAACCCCTATAGAGAAAAAGTTCAGCAAATAATATTGGCAAATTCATTTTGGTGGTCGTCGCGTGACCTTGAGGTCACGGGTTCAAGGCATGGAAACAGCCTCTTGCAAAATGCAAGGTAAGGCTGTGTACTTTAGGCCCATGTGGTCTGCCCCTTTCCTGGACCCCCCATAGGCGGGAGCTTCGAGCACTGGGGTGCCCCTTTATTTTGGTGGTTATCATGCTTATGGCACTGGTTTGCTGCTCACAGCCTCTTGATTTGTGTTCTGTCCTTGAATTATAGAAACTGATCAGTTGCTAAAATTTATCAATGCTGTAATTTTTATGTGTACATGCTACAGTTATTTGAAATGATAATTTTTGCAAACGGGCATTATGTAATTGAAAGATGTGTCAAGTTTCTTTAGACTTTGTCCTAAAGTGCTTTATCAGCTTCAATCATTTAATGCATAGCACGTGTTCGTGTGGCATTTCCTAGCACCGGATGTTTTCATTCTGGCTGGAAGGTTGGGGGTGATGCCCGTCAAGGAGCAAAGCACAAGTACATATATAGGCTAATATGAGTCACCTTTATTCGTTCAACCAGTTGGACATGTGGAATGGTGTTAAACGTTTTGGAATTATAATTAATTTTTGAAGAAAATATGTGGATTTATTTTCTTAAAACAAACTATGAGTTGGGATATGGTCTGTGGCTCCACTTATATTAGGCTGTCACTGTAAGAATATGTCATTTCCATGAAGTTATGAGATGTTGTTGTCATGGAGAGGTTCCTTATTGAATGCCAACACTTTGTTAGGCAGTTGCATCATTATCTGAGATTGTGGAGACAATGACTTTTGCTCTTCCAAGAATGTGGGCAGATGAAAGAAAGACAGAGAATGAACTGTAAGTAATTAACAGCACAAGTGATCTCAGAGGTTGGATCCATTGCTAATAAAGCCCACTCCTTTGAATAAGCTTTTTCGTCCTTATCAATTAGATGTGTGTCATGAAGCTGTGATTAAACCTCAAGATCTTTTAGTTTTAGAGTTTAAGTGTTATGAAAGAACAAGGGGCTTGAGCCCATGCTCATGGCCTTTTTGGGGGATGTAATGCCAGTGATTTGAGGGTGCATACTTATAGTGGCAAACTGAAGCATATTGTAGACAGGCATTAATATTTACTCAGAAGACCAGCTTCTACAGGTTCTTGGAAGCCTCCTATATGGCTAAGACTACCCTTCTCTGACAGTTGCTGATGTTATCCTATCATGTTGGAGATGAACAATTTAAAGAGCCTTTATTCTTACAGAGCTACCTTTTTGGCAAGTCAAGTGTACCCCTTTGGCTGGAGTTTCACACCTCTTGTGTCCCAAATTCTGGTCTGACGATATATAATTGATTGTCTTATCCATCGCTGCATGTATTGTAATGGAATCAGGAAACATTACAAAAAAGGAATTTGAAAACCCACAGATTTGAGAGAAATGAGACAAGGAAATCAAGTGGAAAGCAACGTGAAAAATGTGATTTGAGAAGCATATTTTTGTTTAGGCAAATATAATCTGTACATGTTACATGCTTTAGGCAAAAATTATCTGAAAGATTTTCCTCACTTTTCAAAAGTTAAATGTAAGAATCTTATAGTCCGCTTAAAAATTGAGATGATAAGGAGTCTTTTATTCTTTTTGGGCCTGATAGCTTATCTAGGTTGATTAAGTGGTTGAGAATCAGGAGGGTATGTGTTGAAGTCCAAACATCTGATATGGCCTTCATCACTTATTTTTAAGCTAAACTAGTCTGCATTTGTATTCATATGGAGAGCTACACTTTTGTCAAAGAAAAGTATGAAGAGCGAAAATATATTTGAAGTCTAGAGCTTTGGTGAAACAAACCACTCACCTGGATCCACAAATTAATGGACATTAGGCCAAAAATTGCACATCCTATCCAGATGCTTTGATGTCTTAGGCTTCTCTGAAGTAGGTCTTCCTCTAAACCTCATCTATAGTGAGTATGGTTTAAATGACCAGGAACAATGATTTGCCAGTATATAGTCCACCAAAAGGAGGTTTGGTGGGTTCCTTTATTAGTTTGTAGCTGTTATTGAGTAAGGTCATGACAAGCATGCTGACGCTTGGTGTCTTGAAGGCCAAGGCCTCCTTTTTGGTGGAGAAAGAGGTGGAGGAGCATGAGGTATTCTCCTTCTCTTTTCTTGAAGTCAAGCAAACAAGGACAAGGAAGTGATTCATGGAGTTCTGTAGATGTGCCTAGCAAATGGTGGGGATAAAAGATGATTGAGAGTTCAAAGACAAGGTCAAGGTATTTAGGCTCGCTATGTGGACACTTTTCTTTCTAGTGAAAGCTAATCATTATGTCAAATCTCTTAATTATGAATCCTGGCTGCTGTGCTGTGTTTCTAAGGGTCGTAGTTACTGTTAGTTCTTTCTATGGTCTAAGCATTTCTGAAATAGCTATGATGTTGTATTGGAATGGTTATGTGAGTTTTTAACTATTACTACAGCAGGTTGAGACTGAAGAATCAACCTGTTACCCATGTCTGAAATCTTCACCTATTTTCCAGCCATTGTAACTAGTCAGAAGTTGGACATTTCTTGCCTTCTCTGTATTTACTTCCTGGTAATATGAGGCATGTCTAACACCCAATGCTGCAAGCACAAAACCCCATATCCAGATCTACTAAGAAAAAAATAGAAATTAAGTCTGTTGTGTTCAAGTGTAAGGAGGCTTAGTTCCTGTATAACTAGAAAGGAGAGTGAGCACCATGGAGTCATTGGATGAGGCACAGTTGGTGTAGTGGTGGATAGTTGGAGGATGGATTTTGCTTTATTCTCTATCCAGTGCATAGAGAGATGGGTCCAAGATGGTTCTTGAGATGCCTTAGCAACAGCATTGGTCCAATTCCCCATGATATGGGCGTTAAGCAAGTGTGCTTACAGCTCTGTGCTCCTCATTCTGTTGTTATGTTTTGTAGGAAGATTTATTAAATCTTCAATTAAATATGTTTCAGATTGTTAGATACCTTTCGGGATTTGGCTCCTTAAACTTCAAGCTCTGACAGAAAAAGAAAAGGTTGAAAAATAAGGATTTCTTGATAGAGGTTTCTCAAAGACTTTAAGATGTTTTTTCCAGAGTGGCTGATGGAATGATGGGAATTCGAGTTCTTCCAGCTAAGTTGCATATTATTTCTTTATTTCAGTGGAAATGGATACTGATTTGGTTTTGTAACTCTTGGAGAAGGTTTCTGTGATTTTGTAACAGCTGGACAGACAGCAAACAGCAAGGCCAGGAAATTCTATTAATGGATTCACTCTGGTTTACTTGAGTTTCCCCTGGGTTTGCCTTCTTCAGTCTGTGCTCAATATTAGTGTTCCCCCCCCCATTTGCATTCTTCAGTCTGATTTTGTAGCAACTGATAAGTTGCTGATGGAATCAATGCTGTGACTTTCATTCAGTTCAAGTAGATGTATAGTTATAGGTAACTTACTGATAGTACTTGACAAGTGAGTTCAGAGTTTTCTATCAATGTGATAAGACCCGAGTACTGGCCATCATTTAGAGAATGGATTGAGAGTGAGGGCACTTGATGCGAATATGTATATAGGCTGAAATGAGATGCATTCTTTCAATAAGTTGCACGTCGGAGTATTTGCAGGACTCATTGGTGGTTGAAATGGGAGCCTTGGTGCAACAGTAAAAGTTGTCATCATGTGACCTTGAGGTCACAGGTTCAAGGCGTGGAATCAACCTCTTGCAAAATGCAAGTTAAGGCTGCCTACTATAGGCCCTTGTGGTCTACCCCTTCCCTGAACCCAGCGTAGGCGGGACCTACTTGCACCAGGGCTGCCCCTTTTATTGGTTGTTGAAATGGATTAAGGTTGTGATAACTATCATGGCAGGCAATTCACAATCCGGCATTTTACTGTCTTGATCAAAGAACAGTTCATCTGAGTTAGTTGGAGAGCCACAGCCTTTATGTGACCAAGTTAGACTGGACCAACAAATTTTCTTCAGATTATGTCTCCATCAGATTACATGGGAACTGGAGTTAGTGAATTGTATCATCTGTTAAAACAACCAAGGAAGCTTGGGTCGAGTTGATGAACATTACTCAGATAATGCTACCATTGGAATCTCCCATTTCTATGAAGTGACCGTCAGTTATTGTCAAGGGGAGAAATCTCTTTTATTAGATAAAAAAAACAGCCTAAGTGGGTTTGGTTGGAGAATGTCCGATGCCGTGAAGAGCTGTTAATTTTATTTTTCAGGGATCCATATGGACAGAAAAGAAAGGCAACCTGAATGAAGCTGTAATCAGTAATTTATGAATAGAACGGAAAGGTTGAACCATAGATCTTGGATTTTATGCAGTTTGATTTAGAAATCTTTTCATGTTTTATTTTCGCATTTTCCCCCTTTTCTTTGACTGGTTTTACTTCTCTCTTTCTTCAGTTTGCTTCTTATATTTTCCATTTCTTTCCATTGATTGTTTCTACCGCTCATCTCTTTCCAAGTATCTTAGTAGGTTCTTGAAATGCTTGATGATTCAGAAATTTATTGTTTAGTTCATTTCTCTATTGGCCGAATTTGGATTTCCTTTGCTGGGATGTTGTTCATGAACTTGGATTTCCTAGGTTTTGCATTTCCAATTACCTGGAAAGTAAAGACACAAGTTTTTATTCATTACATAGCTTTTAACTGGAGTACCCTAAAATTACCTGGATTCATGTACGACACAGAGATATATCATATATCAGAAACGAAGGGGAGCCTTGGCGCAACGGTAAAAGTTGTCATCGTTTGACCTTGACGTCATGGTTCAAGGCGTGGAAACAGCCTCTTGTAAAAATACAATATAAGGCTGTGTACTATAGGCCCTTGTGGTCCGCCCCTTCCCCAGACCCTGCATAGGTGGGAACTTCGTGTGCCGGAGCTGCCCTTTTTCAGATATATCAGAAACCGTTTCATACCCAACTTCTATTTCCATGGAAATGGGTCTCATATTTCGACGCAAAAATGGACTCATCCAAACAGCTAGCATTTGATTTCCACCTGGAATGGTCAATCTAAATAGTGGAAATCATGGAAGTTGGGATTGCATAATTTCCAGTTTCTATTGAGGCGTGGAAACAGACTCTTGCAAAAATACAAGATAAGACTGCAAAGTGTAGAGCCTCCCTTTCCTGAACCCCACATATGCAAGAGCTTTGAGCACCAGGCTGTCCTATTGCTTTCCATGCATTTCCTGTTAACCCAATAGGCGAATTGGTCAATTAGATCTTCAGTTTCTTGTTAATGAGCCTGACTTGAGTGTAAATAGGACTTTATGGTTATTTTCTCAATAAATATTGGACGCTATGGGGCTGTTGGCGATGGGAACAAAAATCACGGGTTGAGCTATGAGTAATAGTGAAAAAAATTTCTCTGCTGTCTGCAGCCTCAGGACGTGGATAAAATTATTCCAAAACAAACAGCCCAAGCTTCGTTCGCCTAATTATATGCTTTGCTATTAGCAGCCTCAAACCATAGATAAAATTATTCTAAAACAAACTGCCCAAGCTTTTGAGGTTATTTCATCCATGTTCGCATAATTTGTCTTGTTTGAAGGCTGCGAATGGCCAGGAAATCACTATTCCTGAGCAGCTTAATCCATGGGAATAGGAATTATGGATGAAGTTATTCTAGAATAGAATAAAAAATTCCATTCTATTTGTAGCCTTAAAATATGAATTAAATTGCCCAGAAAAAACAACGTAAGCTTTTAAGGCTACTTTAGCTACGTTTGAATAATTTTATGCATGGCTTAAGGCTGCAAATAGCTGAAAAACTTTTTACTATTTCAGAACATCTCAAGCCAGGATTCCTGCAAACAGTCCTGCGCGGGAAGGCAGAATGAGTAGAAGGGCCAAGGGTAATGCAGACTACCTTCTTGCGAACTCTATATTTTTCTTTCCCTTTTGTGTTTATTATATGAGATTTTGATTTAAATGAGAGTTTTGGTGCAACAGTAAAAGTTGTCATCATTTGACCTTGAGGTCACAGGTTCAATGCGTGGAAACAGCCTCTTGCAAAAAATGCAAAGTAAGGCTGCCTACTATAAGCCTTTGTGGTCCAACCTTTCCTCGGACCCTACATAGGCGGGAGCTTCGTGCATTGGGACTGTCCCCTTTATGTGAGATCCTGATTTGTTGATTGGAACCGGTGGAAAACTAGTATTTGCAAACATCAACGTGGCACTAGAAACCCCAAAAACAAGTGATGGATAACAAAACGCCTGGATAAACCATCTATGCCTGGTGAACTTATTCCTTGCTATTGGAATTAGACCAATCAGCATTAAAACCCTAGGCTAGAAAAAGGCACACTTAGTCCCTGACACTCTATATGTATAATACTTTAGTCTCGAAAGTTAAAAAAAACAGTTTAATCCCTAGAATTATTGTTTTGGGTCGGACTTTAGTCCTTCGGTTAGTTTCCCACGGCGAGAAAAATATATTTTTAACAAAACAAAGTTAGGAGAAATAAAAATTATAGTAAATGACAAACTGTAAAAGACATTTTTCGTAACTTATTTCTTTTTTAAGAAAAATATAACAAAATATGAAAAACAATAATAAACTTATGGTGTGGGCTCAACAGTTAGTTCTCATCGTAAAGTTAACAAAAGGACCAAATTGTTATCCAAATTAGTAGTTTCAGATACTCAATTATTATTTTTTCTCAAATTTAGGGACTAAAGTGTTGCGAGTGAATAGTTATAGGAATTAAAGCATACTTTTCTCTTAATTTTATCTTTAGGGTGGTGCCTAGTGGTTGTCGTGTAACCTTGAGGTCACAGGTTCAAGGCGTAGAAACAGCTTTTTGCAAAATACAAAGTAAGGCTGTGTACTTTAGGCCCTTGTGGTCCACCCCTTCTCAAAACCCCGCATAGGTGGGGGAGCTTTGTGCACGGAGGCTGCCCTTTTAGTGGTGCCTAGTGGAACATAATTAGATGACTATTCCACGAAGAACTTAATACACGGACACAGGCGATTGCATAGCTTATGTTTTCAAAGAAGATAATCCAACAGCTAAAAGTAATCCTATACGTTGACGAGCATCGCTTAATGGATGATCTTACTTCAAGATGCTAGACAACATTGATTAAATAATCTTGACCCTCGATCGTGTCTTGAAAAACAGGCCTGCGTTCTATCAATGAGAATCAACTTTCTCTTAAATAAAAATGGAAAAAGAAGAGAAGGCTTGGGTTCATTGAAGTGGAATATTGGTCACCGTTGTAATATGGTTCTTGAGCTGAGGTTAGATGAAATAATCTCTCCTCATCTCACCGTTAGTGGTGTTTGAGATGAGATGATATGAAAAGTCATCTCATCTCTGCTCACTGTTAGTGGTGTTTGAGACAAGATGAAAAACAGTAGCGTGCATATCCCTTTCATCTAAAGTCATTCCATCTCATTCTTATTGTAAAAGAGAGCCATTTTTTCTCATCCCCAAAATTTAAACCCTCTCGTGCATTTTGTTTGAGATGGAAATGAACCATATCATATCATCTCAACCAACATCTGAACTTAGATTAAATGATCCTTCAGTTATCTCACTTTATTTCATGTCAAATTTAAGTCATCTTAATCCAGCTCAAATAATCTTAATTCAGATCTGATCTCAAGCCATCTCAAGTCAGCTTATTACATCTCAAACGTCACTAACTCCATGTATTTTGTTTGAGATGGAATGATCACAACAGATAGTTCTAGCGGCCCAGACTAGATTCATCAACGATAAAGGAGTCGCTGGGTCCCACAACTATTGTGGGCCAGATTGTTTTGGCAAATCAATGTTGGAACAGGCCGGCCCCTTTCCTCGTTGGCTGCCAGTGGAAACCGGAAAACCCTCGTGGGAGTCTTTCTTCTCACTCTCTCCGTGTCAGCTTCTCAATGGGAGGCGTTGAAGAAACAGCCGAAGGAGTTTTGAAGATTTCCATGGATTCTGCTCCCACAGCACCTGCAACATCTTCAACTGAAGCTCCGAGCAAGAAGTGTGGATTCTACTCACGTTTTACGCTAACTCAAGTGGTTCTTTCTGCACTATTCCCCGTCTTCTTCATTCTTTTTTCCCCTTTTTCTGTTTCTATTTGCTTTCTTTGTTTCTTGACAGTGCTCTGAAAAGAGAAGCAAAGATGAAGCAGAAGGAAGAGGAAAGACGGATCAAGGAAGAAGAGAAGAAGAAAAAGGTCATTTTTTCCTTTCATTTTCTGCAACAATTCTCTTTATAATTTGTCAGAACTATGAAGAACTCGTTAACGCCGTTAACACAAGAAATTTCGCACTTATACTCTAGAAAAGACATGAAATTATATCAATGTGTTTGGTCTGTATTACATTTTCTGATTTTCATTGAGGCCTAGTCTGCAGTAATCAGAATTGATATAGCAGTGCCTTTTTGCGTACAAAAAGTATATAAAACACATAGCATTGTAATATTGTTCATATTGCTTTATCCGATAATAGAAGTAGTCTATGCTAGCTTTTTTTCTGCTGACTTTAGTTTGACTTTGGTTTGTCGTTTGCTTGATATGGCTGTCATTATCAGTTTTGAACAGTCTGAAGACAGTTGCAATCATGATATATATTTGTTAATGTACTGGCTCTTTTAGATAAGGAAAAATAGTATATGAAGCTGGTTACACGACTTCTTTGGTTGTTGATTGCAGTGTCTCTTCATTTTGCTGTATCTGTTTAAACAGTTGGTATATTGCTGGCCTTTTAGTACACGATTTTGGTTTAATTTTCACGCTGTTATTTCCTTCACTATCACTTTTAAACCATGTTAAGTTTATGACAGTTGAAATCATCCTATCCGGCTGTTATCTTGTTCTACACTGATGGCTTTGTAGCTCAAACTTATGGTTGTGTTCCAATCCCTTGGATTCTTGTTGCTTTATGTGGTAAAAGAATTAGTATGTGCTGACTTCTCTTTAGCTAATTTTATTTTAATTTGGATTCCTTGTTTATTTGTTGTACCTGTCATTTTCACTTTTGAACTATGCTAAGACTGTTAAAACCATCACGATGTATGTTTGTTATTCTGCTTTATGCTGTGGCCAATGTAGCCCAAGCATGTGCTTGTCGCATTCCATTTATATCCATAGTGTTATTATTTGATAGACCTTTTTTTCTCTTTTAAACTGTGTTAGGACAGTTGGGATGACACTGTCTATTTCTTGCCCATACAATTGTTTTGCCATTGTATTGCTTATGATTTTTGCTTTCAATGTCAGCTAATATTGCTTTGGCTGATAAAAGAATTTGTATGTGAGTAGCCTTTTTCTGCTGATTTTAGCTTAATTTCCATTTCTTGTTTCTTTGCAATAGTGGGAATCATAGTACCTGTTTGCCTGTTCTATACTGTTACCACTGTGGGCTCATACTTCTGGTTGTTATTTATATTCTTTGCAGGCTGCAGCAAAGGGGGGCTCAGAGGCTCAGAAGCCACAAGCAGCAGATGACGAAGATATGGATCCAACGGTCTTCTCTAGGCTTCCTTAAACTCTTCAACTTATGGTTTTCATTTCATGCGAGATTGTCCAAGTCTCCTTTTATTTTCACATTTGCAGTTGAAGCACCAGCCTCATAGGTGCTTTGAGCTTTTCACTTCTGATAAACTGCTTGTTATAATTTTGATGCAGCAATACTATGAAAATAGGCTGAGAGTCCTTGCATCCATGAAGGCAACCGGAACTAACCCTTACCCTCACAAGTTTCACGTTTCAATGTCGATCATTGATTATATCAATAAGTATGGAGTCTTGGGTGATGGGGATCATCTCGAGAAAGAGGAAATCTCCTTAGCTGGTATTCCACATGTAGCAGATATTAATTTGTTGTGGTACTTCTTTTTCAACTTCATCCCTTTGCTTTTTCATATGCTAATATAGTTTTGCTTTTGGAAGGGAGAATAATGAACAAGAGAAGCTCTTCTTCAAAGCTGTTCTTCTATGACCTGCATGGTGGGGGTGGTAAGGTTCAAGTCATGGTTGATTTAAGGTATGTAGAAGTTTGATCAATATGCACCACATTTGCTTGCACTTGCATCTTTACACGCACTGTTCTTTTTCAATGTGCTTCTGCATCCGATGAGATAGGTTTCTGTTAATTAGTGATCATGTTGTTAGTGAAGTCATGGATGGTATACTTTTAGCATTTTAGATACATCTTGTTTCCTCTCTCTCTCTCTCTCAGACACAGCAATTGGGCCATTTTAAGCACTTGTTTGCCGTTTTGAAAATTCAATGGCTAGGATGTTTCAATTGAAAGCAACATAGGTTACAATCATTCAGTGGGCATGAATTTTGATAATTTTCCTACCTTAGCCATTCCAGAAATAATGAATGGCTTATATATCCAAAAAACACTATTATGATGTGTCAAATAAAAGAAAGTACTATTTAGGCTCCTGTTGGTGCCTATTATTACATATATGTGGTTCGAATTGAGCCAAATGAGGCTCTCTGGTTGTGGCTTATGTGTTCCTAAGGGTGAAAAAGTAGCCCAACCGAACTTTTAAACATGGTCCTAGTGCTACTAGGGAGTGCAGTTTCGATTTTTTACGAAAGGAAAATTAGCCTCAAACATTGACCTCATCTATACTGCATAGGAGCAGTAGGCTTCTACAATTACTAACATTTTTCATTTTGTTATACCTGTCATCAAACTCAAAAAACTGCTACAGAGGATTCACCCTTAATAACCTAAAAATGATCCTTCTCAAATTCCTCCAAGGAGAAGCATTATCATGCTGAGTCACTAACCTTTGCTGCTAAGATCAGAAAAAGGAGAACCAGCGAGTATTTCCTAATCTAATGAAGGCGCTGTCTTCCTTCAATCCTTGTCATCGTGAAGCCAAACCAAGAATCAGTGTACAATTCATACTGGAAGGCCATTATTCTATCTTTGTGAAGGCTGATTTTGTGCCTTTGGAAATTCCTGCTCCTTCTCCTCTTCAGTCCATACTAGATTCATTGCATTTCACTGATCATCCTGGAGATTATCCACCACATTCCTAGTGTGCTTCATACCATATTAGCTTATACCTCCTTGTGATGACCTCTCACCTGGGCAATGAAAACTTCACCTTCTCCCTTGATGATCTAGTAAAACAAGCTTATTCTGGCATACCAGCATCCCTTTAGATGCCACAACTCAGAGCAGCCATGGGACTCAGTTAATGCGCACACCCAGATCTCCTTCATTGACTTTGGCCTATGATTTGTCCAATTTTTACCCATTATGAAGTGAGTAGTTCAATTGAACAGTTTATGCATGCTTTTGTGTCAATCCTTTTTGTGGAAGCATTTTGAGGATGTTGATTTTCTTTGAAATAGGTACTCGGGCATGGATGAAGCTGAGTTTTCTAGATATCATTCTGGTGTGAAACGCGGTGACATTGTTGGTGTCACGGGATTTCCAGGTTGGTTACTTAACAACTATTTTTCTTAGCTTTCAGTGGCAAAACAGTCTTCATCCATCTTCTAGACACTGCATTTTATCCATTTCTTCTCAGACTATGAAGGTTGTGCGTCGAGTTAACATTTATGGTGTCTATAGAAGGAAAGGGTTAAACTTAAATATAGCTTGAAAAAATTAAGTAGATCCACCTTTTAGACACTTATAAATTTTTCCAAAGTAAGTTTTTTCCTTTATTATTCTTCTTACAGTATGATGGTTGGTTTCCTAGCATACAGTATATTTGTTTAGGGAAGTGATATACAAACTCCCTTGTTTTGATAATGATGCTTCACTTATTTGCATTTTTTAAATGAGTTGAGCAGATTATCTAATTTCATTTTTTTGAAATACTGGTTAGCTCAAATCATAAGATATCTAGAATTGATAATAATCAGCATTAGTGATCCACCCTGTGGAGTGTGGACGTAAATACAGGCAATTTCATATGACTTGAAGTTTGTTTAGATTTTACAGCTTCTGAAAAGGGTAGGACAGACTGCTAGGGGCATTTTCATGCCACAGAGGTTACCATTAAAATGTATTTGGTATTCTGCTGCTGAGAGAGCTGTCAGGTATTAATGATCGCAATATCTGCTATCTATTGCTTGGATTCACCAGGTGAGCCATCATAAGCCCAGATAACTCTACTACCATTTTTCTGCTATTGTAAGTTATTAATTTCAACAAACCCACAAAGGGATGTTCCTCGCATATTCAGACCAAGAAGAGGTAAGATGAAGGAATTGTGAAGGCTATCTATTACTTAGAGACCTTAAGTGTGGTGTATTGGATCATTTACCAGGTCTTGTACAGGAGGAAAGACTGATGTTTGTTTACTTCTAAACCATCCATATTGTTGGAAGGTAATGGAGTTCTAAGGTGACATTTCAGTCTTGCCAATGTGCCAGTAAATAACTAAATGGTAGGGTTCTGGGGGTGAATGCTCTCCCTGTGAAGCCAGAAGCATTATTACTAATATGATGGAGCAGAAATATGGTTGAAACAAAGACAAACAAACAATAATACCCATAGGTAATTAATAAAGAAACAAAGATGAGGGAACATGTACACGGTCTTCAGTATCAAGTATAACGTGAAGTGCAGAAATTTCTTGTAATAACATGTTGATATGTGCTTCTGGTTTTTATTGTGACCAGCTTGGTGTACAAGCTTCTTTTTCATTGTTCTCCTCTTTTTGTAAATAAATTTCTCCATTTTCCCATTAAAATTCCATATATAATCTCCTATCTGCAGCTGATATGCCCATTTGTGTTTCTTGACTATTTAACTATCAGCGAAATTTAATGCTTGCTTTCTAAATATGAAATCGTCTTGCACACTGAACTTGAACCTCATATTATGCTGCAATCACTTCATTCATGGGAACGTAAGTAACATTCAGAACTTTTTTTTTTACCTTTACGAAAATTCTTCTTTGTGAAGGAGAAATAACAATCACTTCTGGTTTCCATCGTGACCAGCTTGGTCTTGAGCTTCTTCTACGTTGTTCTCCTCCTTTCCAAATAAAGTTTTCCATTTTCCCATTAAAATATCATTTGTAAACTCCTATCTGCAGTTTGTATGCCCATTTGTGTTTATTGACTATTTAACTTTCATAAACATTTAATAATTGCTTTCTAAACACCAAGTTGTCTGTACATACCTGGACATTGTAACTTGTCACTGGACTTGAACCTCGTATTACATCTGCAATCACTTCATTCATAGCCACAGAAGTAACATTAAGAATTCTTTTTACCTTCACAAAAATTCTTCTGGTAAGGAGAAATAACACAACTCATATGTTCTGATGTAATCCTGATAAAAAAAAAAGAGTCTAGTTTTGATCATATCATGGTAAAACCTAAGCAGTTAAGTGGTGAGGAGTTGAGGACTCTATCTTTCTCATTATGGAGCTAGATTATTATATGTAATACCTAGAGAAAATTGCTAGAAGAACACAATTTTGTTGGCATATTAGATAGTTTTAACTTGCTTACAGGAAAGAGTAAAAGAGGAGAGCTAAGTATTTTCCCAAAATCATTTGTTGTCCTTTCACACTGCCTCCATATGATGCCGAGGCAGAAAGCTGTTCCTGGCACAGACAATGCGAAGGTAAGGAGAAGTATGAAAATACCTTTCTTTGTATGGTTATGTATTGTCTTTCCAAGACATTTCTTGCTGGATTGATGTTTTCACTGACATATATGGTTTCTTCACTAATTTACAGAAAACTGAAGGCAGGACTCCTGCTGATGTATGGACTCCAGGGAAACCCAGGAATCCAGAGGCATACATTTTGAAGGATCAAGTATATGTTAACAGCTGTGTGAAAAATGTGTTTCACTTTTGCTGCATGGATCAGATATTTAACTTGATGTTTTTCATATCTGAGTTGTTTGAATTTTGAGTTCATGGGTTCGAGATGTGGAAACAGCCTCTTGCAATGCAAGGTAAGGCCACGTACTATAGACCCTTTGTGGTCTGCTTCTTATCTGGACCCTGCATAAGAGGGAGCTTCATGCACTGGGCTGCCCTTTTTAGTGTTTGAACTTTGATAACTGTATGCTTTGATTTATTGTTCTACCTTTGTATGTCACATTGACTTTAGGGTCTCTAAGTGCATGACAACAACATCAATATCCTTCTCTGCCCTTATGCTGGGCAAGTGCAGGCCTATACCTGTAATTGTTCTTGTAGTGCTTCCCTCATTTGGTAGAACTAGTCCTTGCTACTACCAACATGTAAGCATGCAATATTTTTCTTGTGCTTTCATACATAATACAAGTCAAGGACTTTAGAATTTACTTCAAAATAGTGAATACATCTATGCTCACTTCTTATTAGAATGAAGATACATAAAATCAATAAGTGAAAAGAAATGAAGATAAATAATTTGTATTATGAAATCTTTTATTAGAAATGGGTTCAGTTCCTTATTCCTTTGTTCCCACATACTCTTCCATCAAATCTTGTCTCTAGGTGTTCACCTTCCAATTGATCTGGGTACTGATTGCTTAGAACAAGTTTTATGCAGACAGGACTAGGATTTATCCTCCTAAGAGCTAGTTCTATTCATTTGTGAAGACATCACATGTTCATGTTTGAAACTACATTAAATTATTTTAAAAACAGAAACTTCTTTGTTTATTTGTGAAGTTCCTCACAATGAAAATACTTAAGAATGGAATAATAAAAACAATTAAACGCATGTTGGTTTCTACTGATTTTCTATCATATTGCTCCTTTTCTGTGAAGTTGTATGTCTGGGACAAGGGAGAACTGATGTGATTGGATGGCTCAACATGGTTTTTTAAGTATTGAAATCAGCTGTAAGTCGCCAATTAGCCAAAGTGCTATGTACTAAGCATAGCAGCCCGTGTTATGTTAAGAAAAAGAAGAATGCTGCTTGATTGAACAACATATGTTGAACCACCACAGGCCAGCCACGTCTATTTTTTATTGTGAACAGAGAGGCAAAGGCCTCCATAGTCCCAAATTTTTGTCCTTTTGATTTGATTGGAGTCCATAATAAGTAGCAGATTTCATTAATTAAAAGAAAAGCTGGGGCCCACATCTAGTAGCATTGTTTGGAATATATTATTTATCAATGGCCCACCCTTTCTTTGAACCTTGCCAAGGATCTAACTTACATATATGAACTGAGTACTATTTGATGAGACACTAAGAATAAGGGACAAGGATATGATTACCATGCTGAAAGATCATTTAATTGATTCATGGAGACATGACATGTTTGCCGCTTTAGCATACTCTGAATTCTCTTGAAAAGTACATACATCTTTGTTTGTTTGTGAAGATGTTCCCTCCAATAAATTTACTTCAGAATGAATCAATGAACTGACAAAAACAATTAAATGGATGCACTTGGTATCAATTCTCTGTTATCTTCCTCCTTTTCTGTAAAACTATATGCTAGGGGGTGAGGGAGACGCATGCAATTGGATGGCTTGATACTTGTATGTATTTGCACAGTGATGCTTGTGATGCTTTTCTTTTTCCTTCCTTTTGTTTCATGTTGACCATAAAGGCTTTTTACTGGTCCCACCACATGTTCTTATGTATACTTTTTTTCTTGGTTGCTTTTGGCTTATTTTCTTTAGACACACATGCACACACACGTGTCTGCATGTAGATTTGTATATTCTTTTATCATTTTAATGTAATTCATAACTTTTCAGCATTTTACAAGCTTATCAAACCTGTCTGGATATAGCTGTTTAATGTCTGCCTCTTTCAATCTACTACTACAGCTAAATTAGAAACATGTTAAATACTAAAGAAATGAATAATGTAAGTTTGTAATCATTGAGACAAATTAAAATTTAAAACTTGCAGAGATTTTATCCGCTTCAACACTACAAGATGATACCAAGATTGTGTTAAAAGGTAATTATGCAAATAGTCAAAATGAACCAAGTAGGACATTGTAGAGGAGAACAGAAGGGGATAGGAAAAGCAAGAAACACAAAAAATTCAAAATATGTAAACATAAGATTGATTTTAATAAAGAAAACAGCAGATTTGCTGAAATGTTGAATTGGAAGAAAATGAGATCAAAACTTCAGAACAGTTGAAGCTGGAAAAGGAAAAAGAGAAGTAAACACGGCAGAACATGGAGGTTTAGGTCAAAGAATGTCATAAGATAAGCTCAAACAATGGAAAAATAAAAGTTAAACAAAAATATACACCTAGTACAGAGAGAAATGCAGCAGGAAAGGCACACATAAGCTAATAGATACTTTACAAGGTTCAGAAAGATGTAGAGATGTACCTCACTGGAAGTCAAACAATAAAATTTATCAAATGAGATTGTGAAATAAAAATGGAAATATCAAGTTGGGGAACATAAAAATCTAAAAGAAAGAAAGAAGAAAGATGGGCCAGATAGATGTCTGAGTACATGGATCTTTGAAGTATGTAGGAATATCAATAATTACGTGCTTAAGAAAATTAAGTGTAGAGAGTTTACAATAGAAAAATATTAATAAAAACAACTCCCAGAGAAAGTGCATATCTAAGCATCTTTGTGCTTTAGGAGTTTCATCTTTCAACTAATCCTATGGGTAACAAGTAAATCATATAACTTGTACATGGGAGATCCTGCTAATCCACCTTCAATTTATTGATTTTTTGCTTTGGTTTGTTTTCTTATCTCTATCTCCAACGAGAAGAAACAATAACATGGGACGAAGTGAAAAAAAATGTGAAGTTGCAACCTTGGAAATCATGTTGTTTTGACAATATATGGCATCAATCGGTTAACTCACCTTGTGGGATACTCAGTAGCAGCAAACTTAGCATCCAGAGTTCAGTATACCCTTTCACATTGGATACAAATCAGCGTATACATATTTCAGCTGGTATTTTGAGAATCATGCACATGATGTGTCTTTCTGGTCCATATGCATTGTACAGCAAATATTTGTAAACATGCTGAAGCTCTCTCTCCTTCCCTGTTTCTCATATGTAAGAAACTACCATAGATTCACTCTTGTTTTGCCCTCCATCTGGAACAAATGTCTATTCAACTATCAAGCAAAATCTATATTGGATGGTTATTCTTTCATGTGAAATGGATCCCTATTATATGTAACCAATAGGTAATATTTGAGAGAGAAAAAAAAAGAGAAGGAAAGGAACCTGGTGTTTGCACTCCACTTTTAACTAGCTGAACTCACGTCCCAATTTAATGGCAAGCTATACCTCTTACTGGGCCCGCCACTCTGAGGATCCAACCATTATGACAATCTTGTTCACTTTATGGATGAGTTATGCACCGAAAATCTCATCCATTGGATAATTCTAACATATGCTTCTTTAACTGAAAAATGGATGGTGAAACCGTTGACCCTCCATTTTAAAATAGAAAAAAAAGAAGAAGTGGCAAGTACCCTCCACTAAATGAGACGTTCAGTGTGTAGACCCTCAAACACAGGGACGACTATTATGGTTTGGATTGGGGATCTTCCAAAAGATAGGCCTAGTCAGAGTTATAGCTTGCCAAAGAGTGAGATGGGAGTCCAGCTATTAAAAAGTGGAATGCAGATACCAGGTGCCGAAAAGGAAACTGAAGAGTTCACTCCTTGCCTGTTTCTCATGTAGAGGTAATTGCTACACATATGCTCTTGTTTGGACATTGTCTCACACAGAGGTATAAAATTATCGAGCAAATTTTTTATCTGGTGGTTATTCTATATGTGAGATTGGATGCTTAATGTACCTAAATTTACATGTTTACTTCTTTCAATTACCTAAAGAAAGTTTTTGTCATTCGACCTGACCTTGTACAGTTAAGTATCCTGGGAGTAAATGCATTTTTTATGGTTTGGCATCTTAATTTTTTCTTCTGTCTTTTAGTTTGTTATTGGTGTTGACTATGGCGGTTGTAAATGAATATACATGTTTTCTTTCTTCCAGCGTGTTAATATGTCAACTTTCTTAACTTGAAGATTAAGATTAAAACTCTTGGACTAACCCATCTGCAGTAGTTACTAAAAAATTTTAGGTGGTTATATTGCTCAGAAATGCCATGTTTAACATCTGCATGTTTGCCTAAATGTGCTTTCTGTCTGATACAGGAAACTCGTTATCGTCAGCGGTACTTGGATTTGATGTTGAATATGGAAGTTCGGCAGATATTCTGGACTCGAGCAAATATTATTTCTTATGTTAGAAGGTTCCTTAACGATCTTGATTTTTTGGAGGTTTGGCCCTACTTATAATTTGTTTTGATATGAGATGTAAATTGTTATAAGACTTATATCCATTTATTCTTTATCGGCTAATTCACTTTTCGTCCTCAGGTAGAAACACCCATGATGAACATGATTGCTGGTGGAGCAGCTGCCAAACCTTTTGTCACCCATCATAATGATTTGAACATGAAGTTGTACATGCGCATTGCCCCTGAGCTTTATCTGAAGGAGTTGGTTGTAGGTGGGCTGGACCGTGTTTATGAGATTGGGAAGCAATTCAGAAATGGGGGGATTGATTTGACTCATAACCCTGAATTCACTACATGTGAGTTTTATATGACTTTTGCTGACTACAATGACTTAATGGAGCTCAGTGAGCAAATGTTAGCTGGTAAGACTGTTACAGTTTAAATGTATGTAGAACCCTGAATGTGGTATTTTCAATGTAACTTGAGTTTCAATTTTAATATGTTACTGTTAGTACTTTTGCATGTTTCCCGTGTCAGGTTTTAATACAGTTGATTTGAAACAGGAATGGTCAAGGAGCTAACAGGTGACTTTAAAATTAAATACCATGCAAATGGGTTGGATAAGGATCCAATAGAGATTGACTTTACGCCGCCTTTCAGGTGTATTTCACATTATTAACCCAAAATTTTCTGTAAGATATAGGTAAATTTTCAGTTGAAAAAAATTATCCGATTTCTTGACTTCTTGCAGAAGGATCGACATGATTAAGGAGCTGGAGACTATGGCCAACCTCAATATTCCTAAGGATCTTGCCAGTGAAGAAGCAAACAAGTATTTAATAGATGCATGCAATAGGTTCGAAGTCAAATGCCCCCCTCCTCAAACAACAGCTCGATTATTAGACAAGGTAGATAGAAAGTTCTTTTGCATTGTTCCACTTAATGTTTAAGAGTCTGTATGCAGTTCTGTTTATTTCTCTTTGTTGTGTTATGATTAGAAAAAGTTCACTATAGTTCAGTGTAAATCGAATGCTTCATAGATATGTAAGTCTTAACTAAGAGAACCAAAGTTACTAACCAACGTATTCAGGATACCTTTATGAACCAAGTGTGTACCATGCTGTATCGTTGTAAGTTACTTATTTTACAATTTTTTCCAGTTGGAATGGTTAGGTTTGAATTTTCCAGTATTCGTATAATTTTTAGGTCAATTTTGGTTTTATCTTGTTAAACGGCAAGCCACAGTGCTTAAAAGTCTCTCTTAAACAAGAGCGCTTTCTTTCAATGTGGTTGATTTTTATGGATGATTTCTTGTCGCTTCAGCTCTAGAAGTCAGCTGCCAACTGTATGAGTAATTCATGTGGCTGAATAGTTATCTTCTGAGTTACCAAGGAGGGAAAATATTTATTGCTAACTGTAAGTCATAAGTCCTGCCAAAAAGTAATAAGAGATATTCCTTGTTACTCTGAAACTAAACTAAAAAGATGGTGATGGTGAAAGGTCATAGTGGAGGAAGGTGTAATATATTAGTGGCATATACCCATGCTTGGGGGCAATCTAGCCTTGAAATCTTGTTTATGATCTACTGGAGGCTTATAGCCATCTGTTTTCTCCACATCCCTGTCTCCCTTCCATATCATTTCAGGAATCTATTTTTTTTAAGCCAGTTTTTTGGATGTTGTGGTAGCTTATATTTCTGAGCACTTTAAGTTTGTAATTTGACATATCTGGCAGATACAGCAGTACCAATCTGTAATATCTGAAGATTTTCTATATCCCCACCTTTGATCTCATATCATGAACTCCTATACTTCAACCATTCTTTTGTCCTACATATGTGGTTTTATGCCGGGGATTGTTTCTCAAAGTCATTCTTTACAAAGGTTTACGGTTTGATAAAGTTGCAGGGTTTAAATAAAAGTAATCAAATTGGTTTTCTGGTTATGGAGAAGTTGCATTGCATATATTTTATGGCTCTCTGTGCTTTGGTGCCATGTTAGTGATATTATTCTTCTAATTAAAGCTCCCATAGTAGTCTTTGTGAACATCTGGATATTCAGACATATCTCATTGAGGGGCAGTGTACATCAACTATATTATAGCAACTAAATAATACAGATAATAAGATAAGAAAAACCCGTCAGAACCATGGAATGTTCTGGGGACTATCATCTTTATCTGAATCTCAATGGTGCCAAAGGGACTATCATCTTTATTTGGATCTCAATGGTGCCAGCTTTGTTTTCCTAGAGAAATTATGTTTGTGGATAGTAGTGGGAAATATGTGAGATTTCTGTTGCATTTAACATTTCTGCCGTATCATGTGTTTTCTGATTATCATCATATGACAGCTTGTGGGGCATTTCTTGGAAGAGACATGTGTAAACCCTACTTTTATTATCAACCATCCGGAGATAATGAGCCCATTGGCAAAGTGGCACAGATCGATGCCAGGCCTGACTGAGCGTTTTGAATTGTTTGTCAACAAGCATGAGGTTTGCCAGCTCCATTCTCTCAATTTCCTCATCTGGTTTCTGTTGTTTATTTTCTTCTAATTGCTATCCTTATTATGTCAGATATGCAATGCCTATACCGAGTTAAATGACCCTGTTGTACAGCGTGAGCGTTTTGCTGAACAACTAAAGGTATACTTTGAGTGAAACTATATTGTTGGTTAATCTTTACAACATTGCTTGGAAGGTTTGCTCAGCTCTATTGGGTTTCAGGATCGACAGTCTGGTGATGATGAGGCAATGGCATTAGATGAAACATTTTGCACGGCTCTGGAGTATGGATTGCCCCCAACTGGTGGCTGGGGGCTTGGGATTGATCGCCTTACGATGTTGTTTACTGATTCACAGAATATAAAGGTTGGCTTTGCTATTCCTATCTTGCTTTTGTTTATTACTGTGACTAAAATTCTAACTCTCCAGATGAGCCATTTAAAATATTGACTGTAACTCATTTTAATGTTTGGCAACACAGGAAGTCCTCCTCTTTCCAGCCATGAAGCCTCAAGATGATCCTTCATCCAAAGGTAACTCATCTATATCAATATTTGTTGCTGTTGACCTTGTTCAAAATTTTGATCTCGTGGCTTTGTATTATGTTTGTCTTATCTTGTCTGAATATGAAATCGTGGATACATGAATTGATCTTTGAACTCTTTTAGGCATTTAATGTGGTCCAAGCCATGTGTCTTCTTTTCACTGTGGTCTTCGAGTCTAGGTTTATTTAAAATTAGAAAAATTATGCATAGTGTTTGCTAGTGCACACCTCACAACAACAAACTTGAGATAAATAGCTATCCACTACATTAAGTTAGTGCATCTATTTTTTCATCTTAGAACGCCTATTGTCACCTGTTCAAACTCGTCATTTTCTGTAATTAATGTATTCATTGGCTTCACAAAAACCAAGTTAAAACAAGTCATCTTGATTTGCGTATGCTGACTAGTAGATTAATTGTTCATGGATTGGCAGCCAATTGTGTCTATGAAACAGTTAAGTTTGGAATATACATTCACTTGTGACCATTCAGTTTCTAGGGATTTTGCATAGAGGATGAACTTTAGTGGGATGTGGTGGACTCTTTATTCCTCCATATCATGCATGGGTAGATGTGTGATGGAAAAAATTGCAAATTCTGATATTACTCTTTAGCAGGTCCTTCGACCTTTATAAACCATCATTGTAGGAAAGTTTCTTCCACTGGTTTTTGTTACTTAGTGTATAACTACTGCTGCAACTAAGCCCATAAGATGGTATTATGACATTCTGAGTTGCGCATCTTATGAGTTCATGGAAGCTTAACAAAGAAAAAAATTTCATGATTAAATGCGTGATGCAAAAGATTGCAGATTCTGATATTACTCTTTAGCAGGTCTTTCAACCTTTATAAACCATCATTATAAGAAGGTTTCTTCCACTGGTTTTTGTTACTTAGTGTATAACTATTGCTGCAACTAAGCCCGTAACATGGTATTATCACACTCTGAGTTGAGCATATTATGAGTTCATGGCAGCTTAACAATGAAAGAAATTGGATGAATGAGTGATATGACTGGCTACTAACTTCTTTCAGATACTGCAGGTTGAGGTTGGTGATCGGTTGAGTCTGGATTAGTAATATGATGGTGGCAGTCTTTTGTGATGGATTCTTTTTTTCTGGTAAATTATATCCAGATTGCATAGTTGTTTACTTCCTTTCTGTGTTCATTGAAGGGACAACAGATTTTCATTCTTTTATATTTGGGATTCAAAAACATTGTTTTCCTATTGGAAGATATAGAATCTGTAAAGTCGCCTTTCAATCATTCAAATTCTCTTTTGCTTAGCAATTCATCTGTTGGTTGGTGACTAATATAATCTGCATTTTTATGTCTAGTTAACACACCGTGGGGAGGCAGTCTGTGTGCTAGTTCTGTCTACTGCTTATTCTTAGGCTGTACATGGAAATATGGTCTGAGCTCTGCTGCTGGAGCTGTGTTTCAGCATAATCACCACCAAATGAACGGCTGAGATTAACATATACGAAATAAAGTGGCATTTTCTACACCCAATATCGATTCACTTTTTGTATGACCGATTTGGTCGTGACGGATCTTATATTATTTCAGATTATGAAGAGCTTAGCATGTAAGTGAACGATAACCTTAGAAGAAGGGGAAAATGTGTCATGAAATTTTCATTGGGGGGCTGTTCTAGGATATATCTCATCTTCTAGGGTGTAAACTAATGTGTCATCTTTTCTGAGACATGTTGGAATACTTTGAGAGGGAGTTCGTAGAAGGTTGAGGGCCGGGAAGCTTAGTCAATCTAGAGAGAATAATGATGCAAGCTTTACCATATGCTACCTGGCCTTCAGGTGTAGGACAAGATCGTACCTCTTGGAATTTTAGACTCGCACAAAGTCAGAAGTTCTCTTAAAGTAGGGAACAATAACGTTGGAAACAGAGTACTAAGAAATTGATATTACAAGTTGCAAGTTTGTGCATTTGTTTTGGTGATGTAAACTCTCCTTGGATTTGGCTTCTTTTTGTTAGCATGTACTGTGTTTAAATTTACTAAGAGCCTTGTAATTTGTTTTAAATGCTAATATTTCGTGTGATAGCAGGTGCTTCTGTTTCATGATTTTTGGAAGAGCTAACCCGTTCATCTTGTTTGGGTTTGTGTAGATTACCTGTTCACTAAGAATCCTCCCATGAATGCTTGTAACCTAAGTTTCTTTGTGCTTTAGGTCATGAACATTGATGTTTAAAATTTTTAAAAGTGGTTGGAATCATCAGATTGTCGTGAATATTTCCAAATAGGCTAATCAGGAGGGGTTGAAGGAGATGACTTAACTATAAAAGGGCAGCTCCGGTGCACGAACCTCCCACGTATGCAGGGTCCAGGGAAGGGTTGGACCACAATGGTCAATAGTACGCAGCCTTACTTTGCATTTTGCAAGAGGCTGTTTCCACGCCTTGAACCCGTAACCTCAAGGTAACAAACAACAACTCTACCATTGCACCAAGGCTCTACTTCATGACTTAGCTATAAGAACAAAAAATTAATAAAGGCAATGTCGGATATTAGTTGCTAGTTTAGGAGTGAAATGATGACAAAAACAATGCAGTAAATAATAAAGTAGGAGATGAGGTGAGTTTGCGTGAGGTGCAACATTGTTTGAGCTGCAATCATGTGGCAGGAGATGGGAGGATGAGATGGTTGAGATTGCTTGGAAGATGAGCTGGGGCGAGATGTGATGGCTTGGTCATTTGGCTATCTCAAGCAAAATCCAAACCTCACCAAAGTATGTACCAAATTCAAAAGTTGGCTGCCTTTATATGACACTAACGATGAGATAGAGAGAAACTAAGGCATTATCAAACAATCCCAACTTAGACTAGCGTTGAGATGGCAACGTGTCTAGCAAAATCAAGCCAGCCCTAGCTAGACCAACTCCCTTACGTTAGGACTAGTAGCTGAAGTATTATGAGCTTCAAGCTCTTTAGTTATTTGCGTGTTACCACCGTTCTTCTAACAAAGGCGGGAAAAAAGAGATGTTAAAGTAACAAGTGTTAGCAGACTTCTTATTACCTTAAGCGTTTAGGTTGAATGGTAATTTAATATGATATTAAAGCATTATATGTTGTGAAGTCATGAGTTTGCCTAAATCACCTATGGATTAAACCCACGTACAAGAAGTCAAAAAAGATCCATCTAAGCGATGGGGTGTGCTTTTAAGTTGAATGGTAATCTAACAACAATTAATCTTGAAATGATATGATATGAAAGTTTGCACCTTGATACTAAGAGTGAAGTGCAACTCTATAATGCTTATCCACTTGGGAAGAAGGATATAAAATTGATTCTCAAATAAACAAATAAAGAATATAAAATTAGATATAACCTTCTAGCCTAGTGGTAGAAGAAGGCATGAAATTTGGTTAACCTTCTAGCATAGTGGTGGAAGAAGGGGGTCTCCTGTGGCTATACCTAAGTGTTTGGCATTTTTGTAATCTTCAAAATTTCTCACAAGAGTAGAGAGATTGAGAGGGAGGTTGTCTAGAAAACTCAAGCGAATTGGAACAAATGGAGATGTGTATTTGGAGTTTTGTGTGATTGGGGATTATCACTCAAATGAAAAGAAAAATTCTATTGGATGGCCATAAGGCTGGCTATGCTTTGTGGATCAGAATGTTGGGCACTTAAGGAACGTTATGTTCATAGGATGTGCGTTGCATAAATGAGGATGTTGAGATATATAAGTGGCAAAACAAGAAAAGATAGAATTGGGAATGAAAATATTAGAGAAAACTTAGGTGTAGCACTAATAGGTAACAAGATGAGAGATATTAGACTTAAGAGATCTGACTGAATGGAAAGAAAATAATAGCAAATGAATTTTACTTTTGGTTTGAAAAACCTTTAATGACTCGTCTTTTCGACTATAAACGATGGAATTGTCCATTGCGCTATATAAAAAATGATCAATTTCAAAATTACGTGTCCAAAGGAAATTGAAAACAGTACCGGTTAAAAGGAGTAAGGCAATACAAGTAAAAGATTCTAAAAGTAAAAGGCCTAAAAGAACGTGGATATAAGTGGTGAGAAAAGATTTAAAAACTTTAGGACTAAATGAAGCCATGCTACTTAATAGAGAGGAATGGAGAAATAAGATTCATATGGCCGACTCCTAATTGCAATAAGGTCTTAATAATAATGATGACATAGTATACAAGTTAGATCCATGACAGTGGACTTTATCTCATGATTTTCACACTTCCATGTTGAGTTGGTCCGCATACAAGTATAAGAATCTAACTTAGGTACAGAGTACAAAAATGGTAAACTTCTAAAAATAGTTCATTATTCCATAACAGGTTAACCCATGGAATTTAATTATGATCAATAGAAGACCAAAAAATTCAGAACAATGAGCCCATGTAAGCAAAAATGTAAAAAGCATTCCTTCTTAGTATCAAAAAAGGGGGCCAAAAAAAATGCACATTTTAAAGCTAACAAACTATGGCATATACCACATTCTACTGTGAATACCGTCTTGGGTTTAGACAGTTATTCATACTCAGGTTTTAGGAGTTCAATTGATGTTTCGTCAATAGAAAATTTGAATTAGCTTGACTTGCTTGCTTTCTGGCCGTTGTTATAGCTGAGAAAGTGATGGATAGAGTCATGTCACTCAATAAAGGCTTTTATTAAGGCAAGAAGCAATGGGTCTCGCCTACAAACTGACAAAAGTTCACTTGTCTTTCCCGTTGTCCTGTGCGTTCTCCCCTCATAGTGCTGTGATGAGTTCCCGCTCTCCAGCCAAGAGGTCCAGCTTCGAATCTGTTCACCATTTAGAGAAGGGAGAACAACTTTCAATCAGTTAGCATTCTTATGTTCACTGTCAAAGTACTAATTCGACCCTCTTTCTTCTGTTTCCTAAACACGTCGAGATTCATCTACTTTTGCAACCTACTTTGCATTTGAGAACTTTTTGCTGTTTTAGAAGTCCACTTTGCAATCCAAATTTTTGCATCGCACCAGGCGACCAGTTGAAGTACACGTACCCACGTTGAATGTTGATCTTTGAAGTAGAATAAAACTAGGCTTCTACGAGAAGTTAGTTGGAGAAGAAGAAGAAATGGTAGCTCTAGTGCTTATGAGCGATGCATTATTGTACTTTCTTTTCTTTGTATTCTTCGCTCCTACTTCCACAAAGACTACTTAAACTGGATCATCATTATTATCAAAGCCTTATCCCGATTAGGGGTCAGCTAACTACTTAAATTGGATTTCATTCAAATTCACATATTGGCCGTAAAATCTCGATGGAATTGATTCAGCAAACTTAAATTGACATTGTCCATAGTTACATTGCAGTTAAAAAATCGGTGAATGAAATGTAACTAAGAGGATAATACTAAAATATGTTCGGGGAAATAAATTTTCTTTGGGTAAGATGTACTAAGAAATGAGTTATGTACATGAACCAAAATCCATCATAAAGAAAATTGTATGGACTCCCTAATTATTACATTGCCTTCCTTTTTTCCCAAAACATGGAGCAACACATGCTAGATTAAGAAGATAATCAAAGATGTAAAGACACAAAAAATATGAGATTTTGCATTGTTCAGCAACATGATGCCTATGTTAAAAAGTAAGAGCAAACATATTCTTCTTCGTTAATCAATGAGAATGGGCAGCCTAGTCCACAAAGCTCCCACATATGAGGAGCCTTGGGAAGAGGCGGATCACAAAGGTCTATAGTACACAGTCCTACTTTGCATTTAGTAAGAGGCTGTTTCCAAACTTTGAACCCATGACCTCAAGGTCACTAATTAAGGAGAATACAAGAGAATAACCAATCAAGGAGAACACAAAAGAATAACATAGAACCCAAGAATAAATCTCTTACAAAAACCCAAATAGGAGACAGCTTTCAAATTTCTATCTCCCAGTGGCTCCAATCAATATCCTCAATTCTCTAAGCAAAAGAATAAAACTCTCTCTCTCTCCAAAAAGCACCACCCACGTCCAGCCCTAGCTGTATATAAAGTATTTGTATGGAGAGGCATCTGTTCTCGTGGATAAGTTCATTTGAAAAACCTAAAGCTGTGATAGTTAAAGATGGCTAGTTTGATTTTATGTAAAGTGGCTTTTGTGGAATAACAAATAAGTGGTTGGTGGGGCCTGAATAGAAATTGGAATAAAATAAGGCAAGTATTATATTAACCTAGGGCATCATGTAAAAGACTCCTAAAAAAAGGGCAGTCCCAATGCACAAAGCTCCAGCCTATGTAGGGTCTAGGAAAGGGGTGGACCACAAGGGCTTATAGTACGCAGCCTTACCTTGCATTTTGCAAGAGACTCATTCCATGCCTTAAACCTGTAACCTCAAGGTCACATGACCTAATATATAGTAAAGTACGACATAGTAGTTGATAATTATGCTAAAAATAATACAATCACTGTGGTCGTAAATTGGACCAACATGGTAAATTAATAATCTTAGCAAACTAATAAGATAATATATTTTGAAAAGTTACTTAAGCATCTGATTACATAAATTAATATTCTTCATTTTGAGAATCTCTTTTTGTGAAAAAAGAGTTCAAATAGGGATTGATAAAAGCAAGAGAGAGAGAGAGAGAGAGAGAGAGAGAGAGAGAGAGAGAGAGAGAGAGAGAGTTATTGAAAAGAAAATTAGTATGTGGGAGAAAAAAAAGAAAAAGATAAAGGCAAGCTGACAATTTAGAAAGAGAGAGGGAGAGAGATTTGATAGTCTTGGAGGGCAAAAGAAAATTAAAAAAGAAAGGGAAAATACTGATTTTTTATTACAAAAATATGACAACAAGTTGCCCATGTATTTAATTTATGGAAATTTTTGATAAAAATGAAATTATATTGAACTTGTAGAAAACTGGTCCTAAGACTATTAGTTTATTGGACTTATATTGTATTAGCTAGCAAATTAGTTTCGATTGCTTGTCTTTGCTAAATTATGTTTCAATAAATGATAAAAGAATGTAAACCTTTATTATAGTAGGTCTCAGCATTGAGATTTACCCCCCACTTCCTCGTGCTGGGATTAACAAAGAGAACAAAAAACTTTATAGGAGGAGGATCAAGAAGACATCTAAAGGAGTTGCTATAGTAAAAACTATTGGAACAAGTCACTTCAACCATTTCTATAACTGGATTATCTAGCTAAGCACCTCCACATGAGTCGAGATCATTTGGCATCATGCCTTGTCATTATATATGTGAATGTCCAGCTTCAAACATAAGCAAACCAAATTAGATAACTAAACATGATACCCATGTTATAAGGAGCTTTTCATTTTACATGCCTATAATGTGCCAATCTTTGTTAAGTTCTTCTTCTACTACTCATTTTTTTAATGGTAAAAAGTGTAATAAACTTTCATTTAAGTTTTTATAAGCAAATCACACCTCTAAGCCCTCTGCAAGTAAAATATCTTCTAGTAAGTAATAAGGAATCATGTCTTTTGGTCCCAAATTTCACTTCTAGAAGCATTATTTTCGAAAACTTCTTAAAATATACCCATATTAGCATATGTTATGCACTAGATATTCGTTTATATTTGTTGATATTGCTCTTTGAAGACGGTAAAAGTTGTCATCGTGTGACCTTGAGGTCATAGGTTCAAGGCATAGAAACAGGCTCTTGCAAAAACAAGGTAAGGCTGCGTACTATAGGCCCTTGTGGTCCACTCCTTCCCCAAACCCTGTATAGGTGGGAGCTTCGTGCACCGGGGCTGCCCTTAATTTGTTGATATTGCTCTTTAAAGCACATGTCTTTATGCAATTGCCTTCCTTTGTGTTACTAAAAAATTGAACGAATGTAGAAATGCTATAGGGATTGAGTTCACTCCTTGACCCCTCCACCTATTCCTCACCTTTGGATGATCTAATAAATTCATCTTCTTCACCATCCCCTATTTAGGCAAGCTGTGAAGATTTATGTCCATTGGATGCTTCTGGCTACTAGTTTTCTAGTTGAAAAATATTTTAATCATGATCATTAGCCTTCTTCAACTGAGGAAAGTACAAAAAGCTAGTTGCTAGAACAACCAATGGGCATGATTCTTGCATGTAGCCTAAGGAAGAACAAAGATGATGAATAGGTTAGATAATCTGAAGGTGGGGTTTTCTTAGAAGGGTTGTCTTAGAAGCTCAGTCCAGATAGTATTTCTCTATGAATATAATGTTGGAAGTACTAATAATATAAATTTCTCATGAAAAAAAAAAAAAACAATTTAAAAAGTGATTGAAGGATAGTTCTCAAAGACTTGGGGTAGTGTTCATGTTGTTTTGTTTATGTCCATAATGTTTTTTTTGTAATGGTCATTGTCTACATATTTATTTGGGAATATGGATTTGCATTGGTAAGTACTTTTCAATAAACACAATTTCACTTTAGTTAAAATATCCAAATATAATAAAAGAAGAAAGTATCTTAAAGTTTGTTTCTCAAAAATAGTATTTTGTGTTTTGAATACTAAAGTAATTTCATTGAAAAGAAGAGCAAAATATGAAGTCTAATTACGGAGACATCATCCAATAATGATTGCAAAACCTCCCTCTGAAATTTTTTGGAACTTCAATCATTCTCATAATGTGATATTCTTAATTCACCAAGGACAACTCCTTTCCTAACCAAAGAATTGGAATCCTCATTTGCTAATCTTCTCACTTGATGAAAACTTGTGTCCTATATCACAAGCAACACTTTAGATCTTTCAATCATTTCTAAAATCTCCATGGAATTTCTCCTTCATACTTTAATATTTGATGACATTAATGGAATCACACTCAATGACCAGTGGAACAACCTTTATTGGCACCTGAGCATTCATCTTTGCTAATATTATTGCATGAACTTTAGCTTTATTTGATTACGTCCTCCCAATAGACCCGCAAAGTCAACATTACTACTTTACTACCAAAATAGGATATTTGATGCTATAAACACCTCAAAAAATTTATTTCTTGGTGCCTTAAATTTCTAATCATTTCTTGATGTTATTACTCTTTCAGAAAAAGTACGTAACAAAATTCACATCTTACTCAAGGTAAGAATAATCAAAGTCTTTTTGCAAACAATCATTAAAACACGCATCTTTTGTTCTTCCATAAAAATGTGAAAAAGAAATTTTTTTCCTTAGTTGCAGGTCTTAGGTCCAACAACTGAATAATAAGTGTCTAGTCCAAATGTTTTCATGCCACCCAATTCCATGATGGGGCACATCAAAGAGTTTTAAAAGAAGAGAGAAAGTGTATATTGTTTAATAGCGTTCATTCTGTACATATGGTTGTTGATCCAAACTAGCCATTTTTTGCTCCACATTCTTCAAAAGTGGTGCCCCAAAAATCTTCTCCTAATGATGATCATAACTAGTAATTGATTGACATTGACTATTGTTGTTTTCAAGCTTTTTGATCCATCCTTTTTCACTACAGACAAATAGTAGTTTGGATAATCCAGCTGAGAAAACTTTGATCCATGAACAGTTTAATATGTGGAAGAAAATGAATTTTTTGGGTTACCAAACATTTGGTCTTCCAAACTTAGCTCTGTATAAGGCCAACATTCATTAAAGCTTAGTGGTGTTTATTTAATTTTATTGGAAAGAACCATCATCATGCACAAGTTAAGTAAACTAGAAACACTTGTTGATAATGCAAGAAAAATAGAGCAAGGGTAATTTGAACCAATCACGCTTGGCTTATGAAACTTGTATAGTTACTTGGAAACTCATGGATTTACATGCTAGCCCTTAGGTATTCCAGCCACCCACAATAAATTTGCCGGACTACATTGTAGATAGGCCACACCTGAAAAATCTCATACACTCTACTACCCCAAGCTATCAATTAATTGAAGTTTTCTTAATTTTAAACTTTTTAAATCATCCACACACACACTGAGAAATCTTTTAGGGAATGTGTGCAGATTTTGGTTCACAAAAAAGCCTTCCTCCCTCAAGTGTTTTTTAGGCTAGTGCGTGTGCAATGAAAGGCTTTCTCATTCCTCTCTCACAATAATGTACAGTGTTAAGTGCCTTGTTTTACAATCAAGAGGTTGTGCCCCAATCTAGTTACTATTCGTCGAGAGAAAAGAGAACGGAAAATATTTTTTTGGGTTAGTCAGATTTTTTTCTTCTGTGAGCATTGTTGAGTAAAATCATTGCAGATGATGATCATCTCAAAACATGATCATAGTTGTACATGTGAATTGTTTGACATTCCCTGAATGCTCAAAGAAAAACTATATGGATTGATTTTTCAAATGGATTTTGAACTTTGCCTCACTATTGAATGATGTGTTCCACTCATCTTGTTCGCCTTCTCCTTTTAGGAAATCTATAGACTTCATGCTCATTTAATGCTTCTAGCTACTAGTTTTTGAAATTAAAAAAAATCCTGTATTCATGATTTAAAAATTTGAAATGATATACTTTAAATCATCCAACAATGAAATTTTTTTAGTGTTGAAGCATTTTGAACAAGTTGATTGGGTCAGTCACTAAAGGCAAGTTCCATGTAGGTCCAGAGATCACTTTGGAAAATTAGTCCTCATATCATTTCTATTAACTTTGATTTATGATTTTCTTAAAAGCTATCCTGAAAATATTTCCTAATTTCATGAGAAATCATGACATAAGAAAAGTTTAAAATCTTTTAAAAGATCCTTAAATGCATGCCAAACATTTATTCATCACAATATCATTTAATCAATATGATATTCATGTGTATCTATCCGGCCAATCAATATTTCCACATCTACTAATTCTCTACATAAAACACCTTAAAAAATTTATAATAAGGGTGCGCAAGATAAGTTCTCCTAGTAATAAAAATTTTTATTCCTCAAAGTTACAGTCAGAGGGTACTTTCGTCAAGAGGAATGATAGCATAATGCACCCTCTTTTTCCATTATAGACCTCGCAAATATTTGATTAGACTCATTCATTTGATTTCTCTAGTTCTGGATCACTTGTATTCAAACGTCAAAGTAATTGGATAAGTATAATATCCGAAAACTATGCTTCTTACTTGCTGATTATGGATAATTCTTTAAACAAGGTTTTCCACCAACCACTGTGCAGTGATAAAAAAACTTTTGCTCCGATTCCAAGCTGATCTAATCCATTTAATTTTGAAACATTAACATTAGCCATTCAAAGTTTTTGAATGAAAAAATGGGTCTGATCAAACAATCGCAAGGTTCATCATTGCAAAAGTGGGGCTTAGTACAACAAACAGCTCTAGTGTTTCATCTTTTGCCAAACCGAAGTTCGTTGTCTAGTCAGCAACATCAGAAACATTTGATCAAAGTTGACTAAGCTATGATCGTGGCAACTAACACAACTATCCCCTACATGAACCTTCTTCACCGTCCGATCTCTGCAACATGCGATCAGGTAGCGGTCAAGATCGCCAATGTGGTCCCCACAAGTGACAAGTGACACGTGGCATGTTCTTTACATTTTAGAAAATACAGGTCATTTATGTCTCTGAACCTTTTTAATGTCCATCCCCGGAGACAAAAGTGGGCTTCAAGCAATGTCAGTACGAGAGAGAGAGGAGTCCACGACCATCCTCCTAAAACCCTAGCCAAAAAACCCTCGCAAGGGAAAAAAATCCGCAGAAAATCCATGACACTAAGATCTCAAAGCAAAGTCCGTGGTATCCGATATAACCGCGACGTGCCAAATCCTCTTCCCCACAGACCCTACGTTAGATCGCTGTAAGAAATTATATTTTTCTCTAATTTCTTTATTTTTTCGTGATCTCCTCGAGCATATTATTTCTTGCAGAAATTAGATTCTTCTTCGGTGATTGCATCTGACTGCGTGTTGCCAACACTAGCAACTTGATTGAACACGTTATGTATGAGTAATTTTAGAAAGAATAGGAACTTTTTACTAGATTATGGTTATGGTAATCCACTTACTCAGATTCTTAGTTGTTTGTTGCTTTCTCTGTGTTTTGATGGGAAACTGTTTGGCGAATGAACTGTTTATTAAAATGAGCTATTGAAGCAAATGTGTCAGTGTAGTGTTTAGCTGTTCTATTGCCATTTTAGTTCAATATATTTTTGTAGTGGTTGGTACTTGTTTTTCTACCTTATGATTTGTAGTAAATTAAACTGTTAATTACATATCAGTATAATGTTTTGTTGCTGTTCAGTTCCATGAATTTAATGCATTATTTCTGAGATGTATGACTTCTTTGTAATTTTTTGTTTTTATTATAATAACAATGTGGAAGGGATATCGAGTAACTGGCTCATTAGATGGACTTGCAACAGTTTGATCGACTATTTGAACTATAGGAAGAGTGAGTGATGCTTAGTTTGGTGTCTTACCTAATTGCATATCAGGTGCAATTTGCGTGAGCTGTATTTTAAAGGTTTTTCTGGTTTGCGGTGTAGGCATAAAGTGTTCAAAAATTGCAACTAGATAGCAATGCATGTTGACTCTTATGGCTTGCAATGCTGCTCTTTATTTCTTTCCAAAAACTAAGACAGTTTGATGGAATTAATGCAGTGGCAGCCAGTAACAGTTGAAATTGTGCACAGGTAGCCTGAATGGGCCAACTTACCCAAAGGAGCAGCAAGGACCCTAAGCAGCTGCCTCATTGGGTTGGTCGGGCTGTGTCAGTGAGAGCATGGAGAACCGGATCTTATCGGGATTTCCAGGCATTTCAAGAGGGTGTTCTAGTGTATCTCATGGAGATGTGATGATGAATTCGTTGCGGATTGTGCCTTTTGATGCTAAAGCAGTCGCCATCGAGCAAAAGTTCCCTCGGCAAGGGGAGCTTAAGAGGTTGATAAGTACTGCTCTTGGCATCTCCCCTGATAATCCTACCTATGCCACTTTTGGTGCAAAGCCCCTACTGACGTCCTCACTGGAAGAACTCAGACGGGTCAAAGCTAGTCTTCATGAAAGCTCTAACAAGTCCAGGTATTTCTTTAAGAAGTCTTTAGGATTAACAGATGAGTCATCAATTGGTCTTCAAGTTCCTGATTTTGGCAGGGATCGGGTGAAAACATTAAATGAAGCGATATCCAAATTGGAGAAGCATTGCCAAGGTCATTTTAAGAAGCGTTCTCGGTCTGATTTTTCACTGAATGAGCGATCGAATGTCTTGTTGCCTGGAGATCGGCCAGTTCCAGGTGAAGCTATAGCGAAGATGGGATCCCAGAGCCATCTGACTTCTAGCACTTTCGAACTGGGGTCGCAAAAATTAGAAGATAAGGTTAAGAGCACTGTTCCTAACAGACGCATTAGGACATCTATGGTGGATCAACGGGTTCGTATCTTAGAGATTTTATTTCATTTATCTAGTCTTTAAATGCTTGTTTACTAATTAGGCTTTCTTTTCTTTATGTGAATCTCCAATACATTCATATATCTACAAGCACATGGGCACGCTATTTCCATTAACTGCATGTGGCTTGCGTGACCTATTTTTCTCCTTATTCTTGTCTATCTTCATCATTTCCCCCAGCCCCCATTTTCAATATCTTTGGGGTAGTCTTACAATTTGGGAATAATGTCCAGATGGATGTACGAGCTAGTGGGTTTGCCAGGCCATCTGTTCATGTGGATAAAGACAAAGACATGTCGAAACTTGCAAATAGCAGAATGATTCGGTCTGAAGAAAAAGATCAGAGATTTCCAACTGGAGCGGATGGTTGGGAGAAGTCAAAGACGCGGAAGAAGCGATCTGGGATGAAGTCAGATATTTCAACTAATGCAGTTGTGATGAAGCCTCTTGACTATGATCAGGAGCCCAAACAGGGAATGCAGAGGCTTGGTAATGACACCCGATCAAGGCTAGGCACTGTTCAAGGCTATAGGTAGGATTTCTTGGTATGCTATGAATGTTCTATGCATCAGTCCACATTTGGTAGGTTGAGATTTTGACGTTTATGTATTTATGTTAAAAGTTCTTCTGTTTGTGCTTTTGAAAGACATCATATTTGCTAAGTGGACACTTTTTTAATTCTATTCTTCCCTCAATATTTGCTTGCAAATGGTTTGATCTGATGCTATTGTTCCTGTTTAGTTGCAATCTCATGGATTTACATTCTCTTGTAAACTTAGCACAGGTCTGATTGGTACATATAGATCCTCATTACAGGCAAAAATTTTACCCTAGGCTGTGTGTTGGTTGTTTGTGATGGCCGAAAAGCCATTAGGCTGTTTGATGTTGTTTTAACATGACCGTTAGGATTGAATTGATTGTCTTTATTGGTGAGGTTATTGATACCTATTCCAGAGTCCATGCCATATATAGCAGCATCACAGACAATAGCTGGCAGTCTATCTGGATGTGAAGATTGTTATTAGTGTAATTAAACCCCTAGGGTTTAATTACACTAATAACATTTTCTGCTTGTGTTCAATGACTGTTTACATACTAAGTGGATATGTATCTTTCAATCTGTTAGATTGAAGATCCTTGTCAAGGCATAGTCGGCAAATTCTTTGGTGCTAGTGATAGTTCTGCTTTCAGTTTCATGCGTTTAATGTCTCCATGATGCTTGATCTCTTACTTTTGGTATGCGTGGATCTCCACCTTTGGATGTAAAGTGGCAAGTTACTCATCCCAGGCTCTTTGTTGGTCGCATGAGATGTCTTGAATGTTACTAGGTGTCTTAAATGTAATTTAAGTTTCTCATGGGATTCCTTGATTTCTTAAGGTGGTTATTAATGTGTTTGAGGTGGATGCCAACTTTCATTAAGTGGGATTGGCAGTCTATTTAGGCTGGATTTGAGCTGGCTGATTTATGCATTTGGGGGTTCTACGAAATAGTTTTGGCAGCTGTGTGGATATGCACTTTGTGGTTTGACTATAATGATGTAATGAGTGCCAGTACGCATACATGCTCTAGACCATGTGAAGAAATTACATGCAACCTTAGAGCCTTTTTTGGAAGATCTAAGCCACTCATCATGTTTGTTGTACAAAAATTAGGTAACCAATGAGAAATCAATGAATTTGGATGACCCAAATAACTTGTTTTTCTTATTTGAAATTTTTTAAACATGAATGGTCATGCTTTTCAACTCAAAAAGGGACCGGCAGAAATCATCCATGAAATGTTATATTTAGCCTATCTAAACCGTTCTGCACATGATGAATGGTTTAGCTCTGGGAAAAACTTTCACTATGCATGAGAAAAAGGTGGAATGTACTTGTTCACACTTTCTCTAGAGTATTATATAATATTTCTTTTCCTGGGAAACATTAGGCAACTTTTTCTTATGTGTTAGTTGTTCCTGTATTCTAACAGAAATCATTGCAACTCAGCTGTGCTCCAGTGTAGAGGTATGGAAAGGTATGCATTTAATACTTGTCAGGATTTTAAGTCACTAAGACAGAGTTGGGGATTGGAATAGCTATTGCGGTGGTGGATCTATGTTGTGAATGTCTTCACATTAGCATATATCATGATGATCTCAAGACCACATTTCTGCATTTCCTCGTTTTTGTTATCATATAGGTATCTGGGAAGTGCATTCTAAGGATTTATTGGATTGTCTGAAAAGTTGAATGTAATTTTGATTTGCTGTAAACTTATAATATGTTGTATGTTAGTTTGAGTCATATGGGTCCAAACTGTCTTATGTTTTAGGTAGTTCACAAGTAATTAAATGTGACTCAACCCAGCCAAGGGTGTTATGGTTTGCCGGGTATCATGCAATTTATAGTGTGAAAAAATGAACATGCACGGAGGTTAACTGACAAGATTATGAAGCTTCCATATTAGCATAGTGGGGAGATATCAAAATTTTTGTGATGGCGGCCAAAGAATTGGTATCTGGAACAATTGGCTTATTGAATCATTTCAAAGAAACAGTACTTGTCAGGGATGTTCAAGTGCCACTGCTTACTATTCATTCTGCCAAATGGTCTAATTTGTCTGAAAAATGACTGTTAATTTCTATGATGAATTGTCCACTGCCCGGAGGATGATATGGTAGTGTTCTCATGACATGATCCACCATGTACACCACCATAGTAATGAGTTAATTCATTCAAGGGATGTCCTTTGCCAACATGGACCACCCATCAACAAAAGTGTTTCTGCTTTGTGTCGGTGAGCTTAAAACTTGTATGGATTTAGGAAATGTAACCTGTGAGAGGTTAACAAAAGTTCTAGAGAATTAAAGCCTAGTATTTGACTTTGATGTACTCTTTGTAAAGCTAGCATATCACATAGCTTTTGCTTCCTGTTGGATGGTTGGACTGTTGGATCATTGTTACCAGGGGGAAAGTGGAAGCTAGTGAAGTGAGTAATTTTTTGGAGGGGGAAGCAGGATGCATAAAACACAGTTAAGAACATGATATCAGATTACCAAACATTATTACAGAAATATAAGAAATAAGCAAATAAGAGTGTGTTATGCACTGAGGTTGCAAGTTTAGAGTCTTGCTAGATCATTTGCCTTTAAAAAAGAAAAGATATGAAGCAGGCATTTCCTGATTTTTCTGGCTGCTAAAGTGCTTCAGGAAACTGGGAAGTTTATGGCTTTTATAGCTAGCTTCCCTGTTTGCGAGAAGCTTCCAGCAATTATGGATTGGATTTGAATCAGTTTTGAGTTGTGATGATAATGAAATTGATTTAGATCCATGGCTAGTGATTAACAGAAGAAGAAAAGCTTTATATGACCATAACCCTCTCTAACCTGAAAATGATTTTTCTTTGATACGGTTACAAATATTTGAAATGCTATAAGTTTTCCCTATCTGAATAATACACATATGAATCCAGTGACTGATTCAGTTACTGCATCATGCAGTAGATTGTTAATAGTCCAGAATTTTTTTTTTTGCTTGAATAATGCTAAGTGCCCTGTCTTGACTTGCTAGTTGATGATTTAGCAAAAAAAGAAAAAAGAAAAAGAAAAAAAGAAGAAGAAAGATAATGATATGCATGAAGCAAGGGAAAATGTCTTGTGATTGTCTTGGGCTTGTAATGATGTTCAGAGGTCACATTTTATTCGTATCTTCTGTTTGTTTCAGTTGTATTACATTTTGGTGGTGATGGAGCTATCTAATATTAGCTGAATGCTTGTTAACATCAGATATTGGATATTCTTGTGTCCCTCTTTTATGTACTTTTTTCCCTCTTCTTTCCCCCAAATTGTGAATGATTTTGAACCCGCGACATTTTGGCCGTGAAACAAGGCAACCAACTTGGCTGAGTGTTGAAGCCACTTTTTAGTATTTTGCAAATTGTTACATGCATGTAATTAGTTCATCTAAGATTTTGCACTCATCATTGGACTTGATTGATTGCCTCTTACTATGTTTGAGTGGTTGTATTTGACTAACATGTTAATGTGCAGGTCAGCGCCTGCTACTGAAGCTGTTGGTGTTGCAAAATTAGAAATGACTTCACAACAAAATGTTCCTGCCATACGTTCTGCAAGTTGGAGTGATCAAGAGACCATCTCAATTGCCAATGATAAAAAAGATTGTGTTGTTGGCTTGGATAAGGATAAGGTCACTCTGAGAGCCATTAACAAGTATGAACAATATCCTTCTGAAGGACACTGTTATTTGCAAGTAAATTTATATTTGGGCTCTTTGTACGTGTTGTCAGATAAATCTCAAAACTGAGCCTGTTGTTCGATGTTAAGAGTCGCTGGACAATATGTTCAGTTTCTGGAAGCTTACCTCTACGAGATGCATTTCTAGCAAAGACATTTAACTGTTGTCCATTAGGGTCTCAATGCTGCTACCCCTGGCTCTGATTAAAACATTTTCTTCTGTACTTTATTTAGTTGATTTGGTGATCACTCATATTTCTTCCACCTATCCAATATACAGGTCAAGTATCCAAGATGATAATAATGCTGCCTCCCCCATGTCGATGACAAAAGTGTATGCATCTGCCAGGGGACCAAGGTCAAATTCGAGCATACCACCAAAGTCATCTCCAAGTATTCATCGATTGATGGGGTCTCATGATGATTGGGATAATCCTCAACCAACCAATAAGCTCCATCCCATTGCTGGGGCTAACAATTGCAAACGTTCAACATCAACACGGTCATCATCACCTCCTGTGACACAGTGGGTTGGACAAAGGCCTCAAAAGATAACCCGTGTTGCCAGAAGAACAAATCTTGCTCCCCTTGTTTCAAGCCAAGATGATTCTCCAGCATCAGAGACTGTATCATGTGAAGCTGCGAGTGATAATGCACTGGGATTTCCGAGACGTTTATCTGTGAATGCCTCTCAACAAGTAAGATTGAAGGCTGGCCACATCTCTTCTGTTGGATTATCAGAAAGTGAGGAGTCAGGTGCTGCTGAAAACAAGTCTAAATATAAGCGCAAGAGATCTGGTGTGATAGATGAGAAAGTTGGACTGTCTGTCCAGAAGGTCGCAGCCCTGGCACTGCCTCCAAGAAAGAGCAAGGTGGTTACAGATGAAGATTATGGAGATGGTGTTCAACCACAGGGTAGGACTGGACGAGGTTTTGCTCCCTCTAGGTCTGGGGTGCCTTCTACGATGGATAAACTTGACAATGCAGTTATTGCAAAACAACTTAGAAGTGCGAGGCCTGGTTCTGATAGGACTGAAAGGTGATACCTCTCACTGTCCATATATTCTAATTTTCAGTAATCTTTTGTCTTCTCCCTTGAAGTCGCTTATTAGGTTGTTTGCTTAAACTCAGTAAAGCAGGACGTCCACCCAAGAAATTGTCCGGGCGCAAGGCTTATGCACGCCCGAGGCATGCAGTGAATAGTGGATCATCAGACTTTACCGGTATTTGGGCTTTTCATTCCTATTCGATTAACAAAATTCTGCATATTATGCCTGTTCTGTCATCATATTGAATATTTTATTTTCAGGAGAGTCAGATGATGACCATGATGAGCTAGTAGCTGCTGCAAATTCTGCTTTAAATACCAGTATGAGGCTCACTTCATTAATTCTAGTAGTGGTGTGGTTCGTAGGATAGTTTCGACATTGGAATGACTGTTGATTGCTATCAGGTAATGCTTGTTCTAGCTCATTTTGGAAGCAAATAGAACCAGTATTCCATTTTGTCTCAGCGGAGGACATAGCGTTTCTGAAGCAACAGGTATACAATTTTATGTTGTATTTTCCCTTTCTTTTCAAACTTATATTTTGTTTCCAGTCTTGCTTAGCAAATTTTCGTCTCTGATTTTATCTTGTTAAAATGTGAGACCAGATTTGCCTTGCAGAAGACTCTGCTATGAATATCCGTGGTTCCAGCAATACTGAACCAAAGGTAAAGGTATAAAATCCTTTTTCATATCTTAGCATTTTCTTAATATGATTTGTTGTCTGCAAGCTCATGTTTGAAGGTCTCAAGTTGATTCTTTGATGTTTCTTTTTCATTTCATATAATTGCTTTCTGGACTTGACCCGTGGACATGTGTTTCTTATGTGGGCTCTTTGTCATGTTGAACCTTTTCAGCACAGATATTAACATCGATTTGTCCAATAAAGCAGTTCAGATTTGAAGATTTTAAGTTTAAATTCTATTCCATGATAGATCCTTTGTTTTGGCATATCACTCCTATGCAACTGAGTTTACTTGCTTCATTTCAGGGTGATCTTGGATGCAGTTTGCTGCCACCAACGCCACCTCTTATTGATAAAGATAATTGCAGTACTATTCCTAATGGAATGGCAGCAAATAAATGTGAGAGAGAAAACGGGCTTGCTCATGATACAAAGCAGTTTCAACCATTGCCCAAGCAGTTAATGCTGGGACTGCATGATGGGCTTCCACTTTCCTTAAGAATTATTTCTGCAGGAATTGAAGTGACTGGGGCTGAAGAATTATATTGCACTGCTAGCCAAGCAACTGACAATTTTTGGGGTGATGCACATGGAATTGGATTGGAAGCAGACTTAGAGCTGAAACCTAAGAGTTCAGATCATCAGAGTTCAGAGAACTACTTTAATATTGGAAGAACTCTTTCTAATGGTTACAGGGTAACTGACACCAGGAGGTACCGTGATGAGTTGGAACTTCATGAGTTAGAATGTGATGATGCTGTGGCAGATCCAAATATTGAAATTCTCTCAAACTTCAGACACAGACTGAATGGATTAATTCCAGAGGAGACACTTATTTCTAGCACAGTCTGCACTGATTTGCAGTATGAGCAGATGTGCTTGGATGACAGAATTCTCCTGGAGCTTCAGAGCATTGGACTTTCTCCAGAATCACTGGTAGGTGTTTGCTGAGGGGCATTTATATGCAATGAGCACCTAGTGTTTTTAAAGAATTTGCTAGGTACTTGAAGAAGGTTGTTGTTTTCTTTTGATGCCTACTGTTGATGTATACTATTGTGTTGTCAAGTTGTTTTCAATTTTGGAGACCATACGATATTTTATTGCCGCCATGGCTATCGATAGGCTTATTCTTGCTCTGCACTCTGACATTACTGGGTGATGAGTCACTTTGATGATTTAAGCCACATGGGTGTCTGTTTTGGTTAAGTAGTTGGTCACTTTCTTTAATTGGTAAGGACCGAGAGATGCTTGTTTGCAACTGCATCTCTTGACTGAGGTGGATCACTTTTTGAGTTTCTTACTTTGTCTTCTTTCCTAGCCAGTGGTTAGAGTTCTCTCAGATTGTCCTGGTTTGGATTCTCTTTAAAATTTCTGTTTTCTTTACATTTGTCTCTTTGCAGCCTGGTCTAGTGCAAGGGGAAGATGATGAGATCGGTGAATACATTACTAAATTAGAGACGAAGCTCCAAGAACAGGTATTCTTAAATTAAAATTATGCCTTTTTTTGGTGGTCCATGCCAGAATATCTTATTCCAGGGTTTTGTACATGTGCTGAAAGACTATACTGAACAAAAAACATATAGATTTCCTCGTCAATTACATATTGCAAGCAAAATGACATTAGCAGGAAGAAAACTGAGTGACACTTACATTAGGGAATGTCTCCAATGGTCAATAGCATTAGTCCATGGATAATCTTTGCAACAAGTCCTGCTTAAAGACAATCACTGGAGCCATCAAGCAGGTACGTCCTGTGTACACCCACTTAAAAGCAACAACCATCTTTCCTTGGTAAATCTAACAACTCCTGGTTGTCATTATCATACATTGCAATGATCTCTTCTCCAATGCCTTCTAGCTAGGGGATGAGCAGAACCACAGGGAGATACGGCATTAATCCACCTAGGACCTACAACCATTTTCCTGCTAGCAAATGTAACAACTGCTCATCATTGACATAGAGTGCTGTCAGCTTTCTCATCCATTGCCTTTAACTAGGATGAGCAGGAGTATGTAAAGTAGGTACAAGTTCAAAAGAAATGGATAGAGCAGCATATCATCGTCATCATCATCATCATCATCATCAAGACCTTATCCCAATTAGGGGTTGGCCATATGAATCTTATTCCTCCATTCCACTCTATTAAATACCATGGTTTCATTTAGTCCCAAAGTTTTTAAATCTTTCCTCACCACTTCTATCCACGTTCTTTTGGGCCTTCCCCTTGCCCTTTTAGAACCTTCAACTTGTATTGCCTCACTCCTTCTAACTGGTGCCGTTGGTGGCCTCCTTTGAACATGTCCAAACCATCTAAGTCTAATCTCCCTCATCTTGTTACCTATTGGTGTTATCCCTAAATTTCCTCTAATATTTTCATTTCTAATTCTATCCTTTCTTGTCTTATCACTCATCCGTCTCAACATCCTCATTTCTGCGACACTCAGCCTATGAGTATGATGTTCCTTAACTGCCCAACACTCTGATCCATAGAGCATGGCCGGGCTAATAGCCATCCTATAGAATTTTCCCTTTAGTTTGAGTGGCACCCGCCGATCACATAAAACACCTGATGCACATCTCCATTTGTTCCAACCTGCTTGGATTCTCTGGGTGACCTCCCTCTCAATCTCTCCACTCTCATGGATCAATGATCCTAAGTATCGGAAGTGGTCTCTCATGGGGACCTCTTGGTTATCAATCTTTACTGGTACTCCACTCCTACTCTCCTTACTAAAATTACATTCCATATATTCTGTCTTAGTTCGGCTAATTTTAAATCCTTCCGATTCTAATGCTTTTCTCCATAACTCTAGCTTTATGTTTACACCCTCCCTTGTCTCATCAAGTAGGACTATATCGTCTGCAAATAGCATGCACCAGGGAATCTCCTCATGCAGATGTTTTGTTAACTCATCCATAACTAATGTGAAAAGGTATGGACTCAATGCTAATCCTTGGTGCAATCCGACAGTGACAGGAAAATCACCAGTCACGCCACTAATGGTCTTAACATTTGTTATTGCTCCCTCATACATATCTTTAATTATGTCTATATACCCCTGAGAAACCCCTTTAACACCCAACACCCTCCATATTAACTCTCTAGGGACTCTATCATAAGCTTTCTCTAAGTCAATAAAGACCATGTGTAGGTCTTTTCTCCTCTCCCTATATTTCTCTACTAATTGTCTTAGTAAGAAAATAGCTTCCATGGTAGACCTCCCAGGCATGAAACCAAACTGATTCTCCGATACACTTGTTTCATATCGTAGCCTCTTCTCAATCACTCTTTCAAAAGTTTCATGGTGTGGCTCATAAGTTTGATCCCTCGATAATTAGTGCAGCTATGAATGTCTCCTTTATTCTTATAGATTGGTACAATAGAGCTTTTCCTCCACTCATCAGGCATTTTCTTTGATTTTATAATATTGTTAAACAACTTGGTCAACCAAACTACCTCACTATCTCCCATATGCTTCCAAACCTCTATTGGTATACCATCAGGCCCCATGGCCTTTCTTGATTTCATCTTTCTCAAGGCCTCTTTTACTTCAAGCATTCTAATCCTACGTTCATATCTATAATATCCAGTCTTATTTAGATTTATAGTATTTTCAATCCCTATATTCTCAGGGCCATTGTCATTTAACAATTTTTGAAAGTATATTTCCCACCTTTGTTTGATCTCATCATCTTTGCCTAATACCCGTTGATCATCGCTTCTAATGCACCTAACATGCTCTTAGTCCTTACCCTTCTGTTCTCTTACTTTTGCAAGTTTAAACACATCTTTCTCACCTTCTCTTGTTCCTAGTCTATTATAGAGCTCATCATATGCTTTAAGTTTTGCCTCACTTACTATTCTCTTAGCAACGTTTTTAGCATTCTTATATTGTTCATAGTTTTCATTATTTCTAATCTTCTGCCATGCTTTAAAATGCATTCGTTTTTCTTTAATAGCTTTTTGCACTGTTTCATTCCACCACCATGTTTCCTTTGTTAATAGCCTTTTACCTTTAGATACTCCTAAGACATCTTTTGCCACTTTCTTAATAGACTCAACAATATTAATCCACATGGTATTTACTTACATTTCATAGTTCCAATTTCCTTCTACCATCAACTTATTTTTGAATGAGGTTATTTTCTCTCCTTTTAAGTTCCACCACTTAGTTTTTGGATGTGTATTAAGTTCAGTTCTTTTACTCCATCTTTTAATATGAATATCCATAACCATTAACCTATGTTGTGAGGTTAAACTCTCACCGGGTATCACCTTACAATCCTTACATATAGATCGTTCATTATTCCTAAGTAGAAAAAAGTCTATTTGACTTTTATGAAGTCCACTTTTAAAGGTTATTAAGTGTTCATCCCTCTTCTTAAAGAGTGTATTTGCAATGGATAGGTTATATGACAAAGCAAAATCGAGGGTATTCTCCCCCATCTCGTTTCGTTCACCTATACCACACCCTCCGTGTATTCTATCATATCCTTCCTTATCTTTTCCTACATGACCATTTAAGTCTGCTCCTATAAATATCCCCTCAGTGTTGAGAATTTCTTGCATGACTCCCTCCATATCTTCCCAAAACTGTCTCTTAATTATATCTTGTAACCCTACTTGTGGTGCATATGCACTTATAATATTTATAATCTGCTCTCCTAGAATCATTTTTATTATTATAATTCTATCACTGATTCTTTTAATGTCCACAACTTTATCCTTTAATTCCTTATGCACTATTATTCCTATGCCATTTCTATTATTTTCCTTTCCTACGTACAATAATTTATACCCATCTATTTCTCTAGCTTTAGCTCCTTTCCACTTTGTTTCTTGGATACAAGCGATGTTGACTCTCCTACGTTTCATCGTGTCTACTAACTCCAAACTCTTACCTGTCAGTGTCCCTATATTCCATGTAGCGATGCGAATCTTATGTTTTGGAGATACCCTATTTACTATCGCCTTTCTCGACCTCCATGGTATGAACCCATGTCCACTTTTCACTGCACCTGGGTTCTGATGCAGCGCGTCGCTTCTGAGGGTACGCTCTAGCAGCCCTTGCCCATTTTTCACTACACCCGGGATCCGATGTAGCGCGTCGCTTCTGGGAGAACGCCCTAGCAACCCTTGCCTATTTTTCACCGCATCCGGGATCCGATGCAGCGCGTTGCTTATGGGGAACGCCCTAGCTTGAGCGAATTTCAGTTTTTGATTCATGTCATGTTGGGGTTGCCATAGTTTAAAAGTTGAAGATGAATTTCATTAAAATCATTAAAATCATCTTCAGCTTCACCCTTGCCGGCTGGCTACCTGACGCAAGGATAGAGCAGCATATAAATGATGAAAAGATAGGAGGACAAATCACTTTAATCTGTACAAGAATTTGCACCTATCCGAATGGCAATGGGAAGATATGGTAAAGGATCAACAGTGAAAGTGCATAAATAGAGTTCAGAGATGATTGCTCCATGATGGCTGAAACACATTGCAAGGGAAGGACAACATTAATGTCCTCGTATTAATGGAAGAGGTTCACACAGTTGGAGAGGTAGCTTAGCAGTAATATCGATGAGGAAATTGGTCAAAGTAAAAATTGTAATGTGGAATATGTCAAAAAAAGGGTATGGATTGGTAAATAAAATGCTTATTTAAAAATTGGATTATGACACTGACAACCCTTTTTCCGGTGCGTGAATAACCAAGAAAATGCATACCAAGAATCAACTATGTCCAATGTGACCAAGTCAGTGAATAATATGCACGTCCAAGTAGCTGAGGTGAGGCCAAGAGGAAAAATGTCAAGGAACACTAGTATGAAGATTTTCCATGAAGACTAATAATGGTATTTGAGTGCATATTTATTAGTTCAGGTAGTAGAATGCTAATGATTTACTGGATGGAGTGAATGCAGCTTTGGTGTTTATTAAGCACATGTAAAGGCATTTTGCACCAAAAATCAAGGTTTTGAGTCATAATATTCCCATTTTGTGTATTAAGCTAAGTTGACTCTTCCAATGATGACAGAAAAGGAACCATGTCTTCTATCTTCTTTGGTGAGGGATTACCCAATTAGCAATTCAGATTGTATACGTAAAAATCAGCTCGAAGTGCAGTAACTTCCAGTGTTTTTGAACAACATTGTAAGAACTCTCTCTCAACCTCCATGTTCAATTCAAACGAGCATACAATTTGCCAGATAAAAGATCACATCACAATTAAGAGGACCAGTATGTACACTTACTGAGAATTAAAGGAATTATTTTGAAGCAAATAAAGCAGAAGCTAACAATATGTCATGTATAAGAACTGAGATTCACGATACCAACTCCAGAGATAGGGATGGATGTTTTGCATGGGTGATGATGAAGACTTATTTTAATAAAAGAAAATAATGGTGCCTCTAGTTATATGCTCTTGCAGCTCCTAATTTAACGAGCAAGGGATGAATGTGGTAGTGCAAGTTGTGGAGGCATGATAATGCTTCTAACTTTTTGCATATTTGTCTTCTTGAGGTTGCAATATTGCCATTAGGAGTGTGCTGCTATGGAAGTGGAGACTTGTGCTCATCTATACGTCTGTTCTAACTGCAAGATTTCTGATTAGTATGCTGGTTACTTGTAAAGACTAACAAGTAACAAGTGTTTTGGTTTAGGTTGTGATTAGTAAATTCCACGGCCTGCATATTCTGATGCAGCTTCCTTCAAATTCACAACCACCTACAGTGGCATGGGCACCATGTCTAGCTCCTCTGCTGCCATGGCTGAAAGTATTATGACCTCTGGTATATAACGAGATCAGTGGATGCTTAGTTGCAGGTTTAGATACAGTTCCGCCAAGTTGGATGTGTAAACGAAGATCAGTCGACGAAGATCAGTTGATGATATCTCTTTGCCATCTGAAAGTTTCAACTTGTAGAGGTTCATGTTGTGATAATCCAAATTCTAGAAAGCTAGTGACCCGAATCACCTGATACTAAAGTTGTTCTGTTAAAACATTTATAAGAGGTTGATACACGGTTCTTAGTAGGGGTATTCCTTACCAGGTAGCACAATAAAAGGGCAGCCCAATGCTTGAAGCTCCTGCATATGTGGGGTCCTGGAAAGGGGTGGACCACAAGGGTACGCAGCCTGACCTTGCATTTATTTTTGCAAGAGGCTGTTTCCAGGCTTTGAACCCGTGACTCTAGGTTACATGAGGACAACTTTACTGGTGCACCATGGTTCCCCTTCAATATTTACAGCCTGCATTTGCAGCAGAAATCTCTTAATACCTACATTAAGGCCATAGATATTCAGACAAGTGCATTACATGTTTATATGAGGATGTAGTGAAGGAGCACGCATCCAAAGGATACTTCAAGAATACTTCTCCATTGTAAGGAAAACATGGACTAATCCTCACTGTGGCATCTCCTTGTTTTGATAATGGCACTCATTTTTTTTTCCTAAAGCTTTTAACTAACTTTTTAGAACTCTAAGATTCCTAGAAACCTAGCAATGGGACAATCACAAAATTTCTTTCTATAAACCAGGGAGGGGATGCATCATGTCCAATTTTGTAATCAAGTTTGTTAGTCACCAGTTTAGATTAAATAACACAATTATAAATCTAATTTATTGATCATGTAGGTCTTAATGAAGAAAACCCTGCTATTGAAACTTAAAGAGGCAGTAATGGAGGAGAGAAAACGTCAAGAAAGGTTGGGAATCTATCTTATTTCTTCTGCACGTGCAACTTAACTTTCTTCTTTAATGTATTCAATGATGCTCTCATTTCTCGGTTGCATAGGGAGATTGAACCTTTGGCCCTGGAAAAACTTGTTAGAACGGCATATGACAAGTATATGGTAAGTCTTGATTCCTTTTGTTCTTGTCAAGGTTATATCTTTGTCCAATTAGCATTTCATGTATTAGAATAGAAATCATTCTTTAGACTTGGAAGTTATTCAAAATCATTTATCTTGCACTTTGTTTGTTCTCAATATATTCTCTCAACCTGATAAACAAGCTCCAGCTGTTTACATAGTTGGTAGATGTACCTTTCTTAATATGTGTTCTACAAAGGACACAATTAGCTGAATATATATGGGAACCATCAAGAATCCTGATTTTATAACATTTCATAGAGCTTTGTTGATGAAATACCCCGCAGGCACAGCTTCTCGAAGTGAGTAAAGGTGCTTCCTGAATTGTGCTGTTATCTTTGAAAAGCATCTCTTGTCACATATGGAAGTTCATTTTGTCAATGGGGCTTTAGTCAAACGTGCATCCAGTCTTCTTGTTCATCCATTTTGTTCCAGGGATCCTTTGAATGATATGTGTGTGATTTCCCAATAGCATGGAGAAGCACACTTCCAGAGGTAACGGATGTTTGCTTCCTGTGCCGGGATGGTTATTTTTGGAAGGACTGTTTTGGAAGCTGATGAAGTTGGCCCATTTTTAATAACTAAATGGAATTTATTTCACTGGGGACAAACTACTGTTGAAGAAGGGAAAATAATTGATCAGCCGATGAACAACAATTATCTTCCAGAAATGGGTGCCATCTTTCCAGGTCAATCCCCATTGTCAAATTGGGTCCTTTCTTCTCAAATGATTTGGACTAGAATTCATCAGTTTCAAAAGGGAAAATTAAGACATGCAAAAAGGCCATCAAACCACCAATTTTGCCCATAGTTTTTTCTTGAGCAGCAGTACTAATGGAAGCAGAACCTTTGAAATGTTCCCATTGATGGTGCCTTCTACAAACAACATACAATTGGAGAAAGAGACCTGATGAAATGAGATGTTTTCTCCTTTTTCTTCTTTTCTTTAGGAAAATTGAGACAAAACGAGACCTCCTAGAATTGTTACTGCAAAACTTTTTCTACCATGTTACAAGGAAATCTGCTGAAGCGTTATGGTTTTTAACCTTGGATCAAAGGGATATACTGAAACAAACCCTAACAAGTCAAACTTGTTCATCTACATTTAGAAGCCCCTCAATTGTTGATCGAAAACATGAAACCCCCATTTCTAGATCCATAACTTGAACTTTGCTCGGATGATGCAGTTCACCCCTCTTCACTGGTCTTGCTGATGTATAACTTCTATGTCTTCCCCTAGTAGGCAGTCCCTTTTGTGTAGTTATGCATGGATCTAGATCAAGGACGTGCCGAGTATACTAGTTCAATTTGGCATATAGTTTATAACTTATGTATGTCACTTGCAAGTTTCAAATTATAAATGCGTAGAGTTTTTATAAGACCGTGCTGTATCGTCTAATTGCAAGTTTGTTATAAATTTAAAATTAAATCTGGTGCTGGATGTTAAAATGTGTCCCTGTATGACTGGAAATAGGGGGTTTTGCTATTGGATCCCACCCTGTCCAGGAAATGGATGGTTCATATATTGTAAGATAGATGTTGACAATCTTTTATTTTGCAGGCTTGCTGGGGACCTAATGCTACTAAGAGTGCAAGCAACAGAATAACCAAGCACGCTGTCTTAGCTTTTGTGCAACGAGTATTAGCAAGATGTCAGAAGTTTGAAGATACTGGTCGGAGCTGCTTTAGCGAGCCTGCATTCAGAGACATGTTTCTTGCTGTATCTTCTCGCGGCAATGATGCAGACTGTACTGATGCTATTGTAGAAGAAGCTGCTAAACCATTCACTGGCACTTCAACCCATCCTTGTGAAATCAGTGCTTCCGGTACTGCACTTGCATCTGTGTGTGTGGGTGTGTCTGTGTGCGTGTGTGAAGTCAGTGTTTCAAGTACTGCAGTTGCTTCTGGGTGTGTTGCAAAGGAATCTTTTCTGTTCTCTCTCTCTCTCTCTCTCTCTCTCTCTCTCTCTCTCTCTTGTTTCTTGTATGTCTTACATAACGACCACCCCAAGCACAGTGATATTACTGCTGCAAACATGCGGTGATATTCCACCACATATGTAGCTATTTTACCTCTTTTTCATCCATTATGTTCTAATACTGTTAGCTGGCCAAACTACTATGCGTTTCTCTTTCTTAATTGAAAAAGAATAGAAGAGGAAATCATCATCATCATCATCATTATTGTAACCTAAGAAGAGGAAAGAATCTTTGTCATAAATTTTTAGAGTGAGTGGTGTGGATCTTTCCTGGGTCTGTTGGGATGGAAACACATGAATTTTAGTAGACAATTAACCTCCACGGTCTTGCAGCTGAGATATGTCCTATACGGGGAGTGAAGGACCTCTGAGCCGTACTTGCTCTCCACCTGATGCTTCCCATTGTTTTTCTAATCAAAGGTGGATGTCTGTATCAAATCAGACCTGAATAGTTTGTAAACATACAGTGACAAAAATGGAAATGAAATTATTGAATTTTTCCTCTCAAAAGTATATAAGTGTTAAGAAAGCCAGACTCTTCTTAGGTTATGATCAACTGCCACTGATAGCTGGCAAAACATAAATATGAGTTGACATCACCCAGACTGAACAAACAACCTACATTCAGGAGTTTCCAATCAGCTAAAAAACAATAAATAGACCACACTTTAATCCCTTTGGTGCTCAAAATTACATAACATGATACCAATATCTGAAACTCACAGCTGCAGTTTTCATTGAAGTACCCTTTCACGTATTGATCACTCATTTCATATTATATGGTAGTGGCAGCAGTTAAGGAAATAAAAAGGAAAAATGAAAAACAAGACTTAGGATAATCTGCATGCCATTCTTCCTCGTTCTCTTTGCTGAGTCTGGTGAGGCTCTGACAAAATTCTTGACCGTCCACCTTCTCTGTTTTCTCAACATGGCAGTGATCCAGTGCTGTCAATATTCTTCCTTATGTTCCCACTGTGGATAAGTTATCATATTATATTTGTACGTGTGAGTGTGTGCCAGGGTGCATTAGTGATAAAATTGTTATGTAATAAGAAGTAAAACATGTACCATTAAAAAAAATGTCCGTAATGCTTGAAACAGCCCCCCTAAAGCTTTCCATCTGTAGCTTCGCATAAGTTACCAGAAATTAGGTCATTGATATTCAGTTTGCATCTGCATTTTTTGGTTTTGAATGTTCAAGTCGAGGTCATTTATTAACACAAATTTTTTTTTTTTTTCCTTTTTTGCAGCTCCATTGGTTTTGGATAACACACCTGCTCTGCTTTCACAAACAGGTCACAGTATAGGCGGTCATGAGAAGTATCCTTGTGAGGCTTCTCAATCAGTCAAACCCTTGTCAGCCCAAACTTTTGGCAAAGAAGAAGCATGGTCAAATAGAGTGAAGAAGAGGGAATTGTTGCTTGATGAGGTTGTTGGAAGTGCTACAGGTGCTCCCCTAAGGAGCCCTTCAGGACGTGGAAGTTCTCTTTTAAGTGGTACAAAAGGAAAAAGGAGTGAGAGAGATAGAGAGTGGGGGGATAACAGAGAGGTACTGTCCAGAAATACCACCCCTAAAATTGGACGTCCGTCTTTATCCAATGCCAAAGGTGAAAGGAAGTCAAAAAAGAAACCCAAGCTGAAGACAGCGCAATTATCTGCTTCAGTCAATAGCCTTCTGGGGAAGGCTTCAGAGCTACCTAGATCAGCACAATCGGTCTCCAAGTCATATGAGACGGTTGATGCAGACAGCAGGGAGAATGATTGTGTCAGGATGCAGAATACGTCGAATGAAGAGCCAATCGATTTGTCCCACTTGCAGCTACCTGGAATAGATGTACTAGGTGTTACTGATGACCTTGATGGGCAAGGTCAGGATCTTGGTTCATGGTTCAATATTGATGATGATGGATTACAAGACCTCGACTGTATGGGACTCCAAATTCCAATGGATGATCTTTCAGATTTAAATATGATGGTTTAAGGTTGGCCTTTTTGTATATATGTGCAGTATACAAGTTAAAAGAATGTTGACATCGTTGTCAACAAATGACCAACTACACAAGTTAGTGTTTGGCAGTCAGATATGTAAGTAGGGTATAGATTCTTTTGGTGATTTCGACAGAAATTCACACTGGGGCAAACATTTTCAGTCATCGAGGTATTGCTTCTCCTGTACCAGTTCACCTACTTGACTGTAACGATCTTGTTATCAATGTACAAGCTAGTAAACCCTAGCTACAATATCATTGGAAGCATATATTCTCCTGATTGTAGCATTTAGCAATCAGAGAAACAGTGCTAATTGTATATACAATTTAAATCACAAATAAAATTTTGCTGTTCATTTGCTGTGAGTGTTATGTTATTCCATGTTGAGACTGAGTGTATTATAGATCTTCTTCTTCTTCATCTTCCTTTTTCTCCACAAAGGGTGGTTTGTCTTGCTTCTATTATTTACAGATAATAACCAGTGTTCTCATTTCCTACAAAAAAAATGCAGGAAGCATACGATGCTTTGTATTCATGATTTTTTACATGCAATATCCATCAGCATGTTTCCCTTTACGGTTTCGTCTGGTATAGAGTTCCCAGTTACATATAGATGCTAGGCTAGCTAATTAGAAACCACCTTTTTCTCTTGTTGTTTGATCTGTCATCTCCTTGTTTTGCGTGTATCAGGTAATTCTGCTTCCCAAATTGATGTGGGAAATAATTTCTTGTTGACTTCTGTATCTAGTTGGCTTTTGGGTATCAGGTAAAGTTCACCACACAGTTCGTGATTGTCTTTTAACCTTCTATAATTGTGGTTGTCTCTGCAGGACTACCACGGAAACATAGTTCGTGGCATCAGGTATGAATTTTCTTCAAGGTTATTACTTGAGATGAATTGAAAAGGTCTTATGCAGATAAACTTATTGTTGGAAGAGTCAGTACTGTTTCTAAATACTGAATTCTGTTATTCATTCATTTAAATATTTATAGACTGGATTGTGGCTATTTTGTTTAAATAATTAGTAGCAGCAGCAGCATATATATTTGTTGGATTTTCATGCTAATTTTTGTGTTTTAAACCAACCAAAAGACAATCCCTGTTATGAAACAAATTTATATGTCAGAACAAGAAATGTATCCACGAAATATTTTTCGCTCCTCACAATGGATTCTTGTTTCCACAAATTTTCTTTCCTCATGAAGAACATTGTATAGACCAATGCAATCTATTTGTTCTTCTTCACATCAACTTCATCTTTTAGCCATCTCTGGACAACTCTGTATGCCTACTTGTGTGAATGCATATGTGGGTCTCTGTCTGTCTTTTTTGGTATTTGTGTCTGTTTATGTCTATGTGTGCATGTAGATCTGCAAAGCCTGCAAGGCCAGAATGTTGAGATTGGATCATTTGATGGGGCACCATCCACTATTTTAGCTGTGTGTGTGTGAAAAGCTAGTATTTGGATCAGTGCATTTTTAGCTCTTATTTCAATTACTCAGCATACATCAAGATGTATGTGCAGACATCCATGTGCAATGTGCAGCTTGGGGTGTGTGTGTTGTGCACGCATTTGCATGCACGAGCGAGCAAGCGAGTGGGAAGTTGGTCTAGAAAAGAGAGATCGGTTGCTAACAACAGTGAGTTGGTCTTCTTGGCTCGGAGATGGCGCTTATCACATGTATCTATCAACATAGAGGACCTGGGATGTTTGTAGTTAATTATGAGCCAACCTGGAGGGAGAGATTTCTTCGTATCTTTTGGCCGTCAAGCTGTCTTGTTGCAATGTCTACGTGCCTAGAATATAGTTGGGGTCAGTCGTGATCCTGGGCTTCAAACCTTTGTTAAGCTTGTCACTCGTTGCTAGAATTTGTTCTCAGCAAGTTTAGCTGAAACCTCCAACCAACTTGAAGTTTGTTAATAAACATTATATTAAGGAGATGGTTACTAAGGTGCAGGGGAGGAGCAAGTGCATAACACGGGCTGGTTTCGGCTCTAAGAAGTGTTCATTTAGAATACTCACCGAATCTGACAAGTTTTTGCAAAGACGAAGGATATTCATTTTGCCTTCACTTAAAAACATCAATATATATGAGGTTGTCAAAACATGAGGAAGCTTCTCCTTGGGCTCCAAATTACATCGGCCTTCAACTGCTCATGGAAGGAAATGTGGTCACACCCGGAGTTCTTTTACAATTCATTTATGAAGGTGTAAGCAAACTTGCAAATGCCTTTATTACTTGATGCATCATCCTATCTTGCTTTTTGGTTTTTTATCCTTCAGAGGCCTCCACATTTTCAGCACTACCCAATTGCGAAATCAATGCCTAAAGAAGCTACCAGAACTCTGTCTCAATCGTACAAGTGGGATAAAGGTGGACCCTAGGTAAACAGGAGACCTGATAGTTTAACTCGGCAAGGTAACTCATCTCTCTATGGTTGTTTCATGTATATTTCTTCGCACTAGAAGTATGTGTTGCTCCACATAGTTTTTTGTCCAATTTTTCAATCTTCTAGGCTATAACCAACATAGGTGGTGCACTCAGAGATCATCTACCTTCGGGACTACTTGATCAGTGAAGGAAAAAGCTTTCTCTTTCCCCTTTTCTAGGGAAGCTGGGTCAAGATTTTACTGAAGTTGTTAGGCGCTCCATTTTTCCAGTCTCAGTATATAGCAGAAAATCCTTTCGAGCATGCTGTCTCGTGTGTTTCCCAGAAGATGGGTGGTACGGATGACGTGCAAATCCTTGTACTTTGTACATTCCGATGCTATATAAAAGGTATTGATATTACCATGCCCTTTTAGACTATCCACAACCTCATTTAGGGTCTCGTGCTACTTTTACCTGGGGTCCTACCTTTTTAACAACCTTAACAGTTGCATATAACATTTGTCTTTCCTGAGCTATTATCAGTTGTAATATGGAGGTTCCAACATTGTCCAGAAATTAATGTCGAGATCATCGGAAGGATGTGATTTTGAGATGTTGTGCATAGATGACGAGACGGTGAAGATGAAAGGTTCGGATCGTTCAAACAGGTGGGTATACCATGTATTTTTATCCCCAAACCCGAAATGGGATTGGGAAAGGGATACATACCATATAAAAGCTTCAAATATCGGTTGTCAAGTGCGAACTATTTTTCTATTGCTTTCAACATTTGCCGTCTTCGATGAACATGGGTGTGGAAGTTTTACCCAAAGAAGATTATTGGAAGTTGTTCAGAAAGAAAGTAGGAGATTTTGTTGAGACTTTACATTGAAAGTTTGGCAAGAGAGGAGTGAGAGAGTCCATGGAAACCAGTTTTGCTGTTACCTTGGTAGGATCTGACTCATTCATGTGACTCATTCATGTGATTGCTCCAACTTTAGACAGATAGATTTGGATTGAGTGATGCCAGCACCTGGAAAGTTTACTTCATAACAGACCGTTTAGAAACCTAGATTAACAGCAATGCAAATTCTAGAAGCTAAAATCATTCAATTCACATGCTTCTTGACCTATTAGATATTCAAAATTAGAGCAATCACATGAATCGACCAAAGGTGCATTCTAAGAAAAGTGGGCATGAACACATAAGAAGTGTACATTTAGCAACCCTCTTTTTACAAATTGTCCTCCTTGCAGGCATCCAAGCTCTAGGGTGTGTGAAGAAGTGGACACATATTTCAAGCATGGTGAAACTTTTTGGTAAATCCAAGTCATTTATCATGTTCTTGGTGCCAATAGTTGGCAACAAATGAGAATTCAGTAGATTTAAATAATCATAATCATATTTTTAGGTTCCAATTTTTGAAATTCGATAGTCGTAGTTTTTACTCACAGAAACGTAGGCTAAAAGACTGAAGTATAGAACTTATTCTCTATCATATTTGGGTCATTCATAATAAGATGAATGGCTTAGATTTTTCAAAGAAGTTTTTTATCCATGCAGCAAAGGATGCGGACTTCTTCGCAATATCTTGCGAATGGATGCTTCCGCGGTTTTTAGAGACATGCCAAGACAGAAAAGGTCTTTTTAGCTGAATTCATATTCCGTCACTCTTGTCATCATTTTGCTGCTTAGGAAACGTCATAAAACACACACCGAGACTCTCTTTCGGAATTATATGATGCCCTCATCAAGGTTGCATCATAGACATAAAAAAATTGTACTTACTTTTTTGCATTTCTTTTCATGATCCAAACCGGTCATTGGGTTTGCCCCATCTTAGATGGTTTATGTCCCATAAAAAAAAAGAAAAAGACACAAACAAAAAAGTCTGAAATACTGAAAACTATTTTTTTGTTTCGGCTCGAAGACATCGAGAAATGGAGGGTTGTTATTTGATTGTCTAAGATAAGGCGAATACGGTAAACGGCTTGGATCTTGGAAATAAATGTGAAAGTGGGCCTGTGCTTCACTTTTTTGCACTCCTATGATGCAATCCTAATGAGACCGATCATATAATCTCTCTCTCTCTCTCTCTCTCTCTCTCTCTCTCTCTCTCTGTTTATATGACAATGTTCTATCAGCCGATGAATGTACATAATGAAAGACGGTCTGATATTCTTTAGTTGCTAGAGCAAGTAGGAAAACATGGTAATCTAAGGTTGCATTCATCTGCCACTTCCCCCGTGGTTTCTGCAGAAAACGGAGAAGTGTGCTCGGGAAATTTTCATTTTCCGATTCCGTTGAGAAAAACTACTTACAAAAACAACCCCTTCAAGCACCAAAAAGAGAAGCAAATCGAGAGATACTTCTCGTTTCTGCAGCGAATTGAAAGTACTGCTATAATTTGTGATTGCCAAACACAGTTCAAGGCTCTAAGATTTTCCAGATATTTATATTTTAAAAGGTGCCTGCAAATATTATAGCAAGGCTTCATTGCTTAGAAAATAAATCATGGCGGGAGGAGAATAACAGCACATATAATAAGGTTTGGATTAATGAAGTGTTCATCATGGGCTTCCAGCCCCTTCAATGACCGATATGAAGAGAAATGTAGACGACAAGATCAAATAACTTTTGTCATTGGGTCTCGGTGTTGTTAGAACGAAGCTACAGAATTCCATATTCTCTAACTTCATCAGTCTCTTAGCTCACAGAAAAAACAAAGGGGAAAATTTCAATCATCTCTTCTCAACAAGCTAAGATTATTGAAAATTTTCTTTTTGTTTTTCTGTGAGCTAAGGGATTGATGAAGGGGGCCTTGGCACAACAGTAAAGTTGTCGTCATGTGACCTTGAAGCCATTGGTTTAACCATAAAAACAGCTCATTGCAAAATACAAGGTAAAGTTGTATACTGTTAACCCTTGTGGTCTATCTCTTCCCCAAGCCTTGCATACGTAGTAGGAGTTACGTGCACCTGAACTGCCCTTTCTCTTCTCAAGAAGCCTGGTTCAGAATTTCGAACAACTAGAAATACTCCCTCAAATACTTCATTGCCGTGAAATTGAGGGATAGATGCTTTCCTACATGAGCATTTAGCTGTATTATTGGAATAAGTATCGAACGTGACAAGTTTATGCTAACATGGGGTTGCTCTTGATTTGCCTTAATTCATTGGTAAGTCCCCAGGTGTGGTCAAGGTCTGGTGTTGTGCTCCAAAGCGCAACCGGTCTTGAACGGATCATGGGAGAAAGGAAATGGTTTAAAGGGCTAGTTTGCGAATTGAAGAAGAACAAATGCTGTCATGACTGGCATCCTGTCATGATCACTCTGGAGCGAAATATGAGCTAGATTGCGAATGCCCCTGATCAGTGCAACGTGACGTACCTATTTATCTCTTTCTTGACTCAAAATGGGAGGAGGTTTGAAAAAGGAATCTTAGAGTGTCTAGGATTAGCCGGCGACAAAGATTCGAACAATTAGGTGACTTTTTAAACATTCCATTCATGGGAATACAGTTTGAGGTTCAAAATGAGCACTTCGATTTGTGCGCCTAAAGACAGAATTCTTTAACTTTATGTTCTTTCAAATGTTAAAACAGAAAGATCGAGTGGCTGAACTCAACAAGCTAGACTCAGGCATTTAGTGAAATTGGTAGAAAGCTACTGTTTAGCGTGACACTCTGGCAAGTTACAAGTTGCCATGCAGCAAGAGAGTTATTTTTTTTGCTTAAAAGGGACCAACCTAGGGATGATCTGGACCTTTCATCTAATTTGATCATTAAGACTTTAAGACTTTGAATGTCCAACAGTACAAGAACTCTGCGGATTGAATCATTCTGGCAAATGAGATTAGGAAATGTTGGTTATAAAGTCTGTATAAACTAGGGTTTATATAAAGAAGGCAGCCCCAATGTACAAAGCTCTCTCGTATGTATGGAAGGGGTGGACCGTAAGGGTCTATAATATACAGTCTTATCTTACATTTTTGCAAAAAGTTGTTTCCACAAAGTATATATAGACCTACCAAAACTACAGTTTCAGCATGCTAGAACCACCAAAGATGATGATTTGGCAAGATATAAGATGAATGGGCCCACGATCCTAACTAAGGGTTTTTGTTTGTGTCTTGCAGGCATAGCCTAGAGTATGTGGTTTGGAGGCGTTCCTAAGTCTTCTACTGGAGTGGCGCAAGAAGTCGGCTCTTCTAAAAACTTTTTTTTAGACATAGTTATAGTTGTTTGTAGATCTAACCTATTCATCATGTTTGGAATGACTTAAATAGGCTATCTGTAAGATATCATGCCTATTAGATACTTTCAAGCTATGTTTCTTTTTATTGAAAGTCACAACCTTTGATTTTTATTAAATTTTCAAAGGCCCAAAATATGTGGTTGGAATTATCTAAGTTAATTAATTTTTCATGATTTAACTAATTTTTGTATGTTGAACATGGTGTATATCTTAAATCTTCCAAAAAGATGAAGAAAAGGTTGCGTGTACTCCTTCCACGCTTTTGAGTGTGAACTCTTACATAGAGGTGCACTGCCTTCTAAGCCATGTCTCATATAACCCTAGTCAATACTTCAATAATCTTCTCCCTTGTGATGCATTTTGCAAGCACTTGTGTTTAGCCTTCTGAGCCAATCATTTCTAATTTTGGATCATTATATTATGTTAAACTAGACATGGAAAACAAAAGTAGAATACGAAAACAATGAATGCAAATTAGGAAGAGGCAAATGTAAAATCTTCCCTACCCGTAATTCTAAAAGTTGCGTTAGATTGAACAAGCAAGAACTTGCATAGTCGCACAAGAAGTAAAATTTACAAGTACGAGTTTACCAGATTATGAGATTATATGAAAATAAATTCTTCATACAAGAGAATAAATATTTCTCTTTTCAATGAGAATTTATACGCAACATTAGAGAAACCTTTCTTTCTATTTAAAATTGGTGAAGAAAGGTTCCATCTTGTTCATACATAAATTGATACCCCGGATTGAGTCTGCTTAAGAGTGACAAAGTCCGGTTGACAAGGATTGTTCAAATGCATTAATTTTTCAAGATTTATCTATTTTGATATTATAAATATAATAAATAGCTTAGATTTGAGAAAAATGTGATATCATAACCCAAAATAAGCTATATACTCCTTCCTCACTACCTAAAATTTCCTTTACTTAGCAGGAATCTTTGAAATTTTTTTTTTCATAAAAATTAAAAGAATATTCCGTTGCCGGGACTCGAACCCGGGTCTCTCGGGTGAGAGCCGAGTATCCTAACCAACTAGACTACAACGGATTGTTGAAGTTGGTATGCTAAATAACAATTATGTTCTTATTTTCCAATTATCTTCATCATTTCCTTCAACAAATCCAGCAGACTGCATTTCCTCGCTCTCTCTGTAGAGGCTGAGAGAGAGAGAGAAATGGAAGGGTTGAAACATGTTGGCATAGGACTGTGCAGTCCAACATTACCTCAAAACAGAAAAGTTTTCTCTTCCTCCTTCCACAAATCCAAAGCTAAAACCATTTTTGCTGCTTCATCACATCACCAGTCTCACCAGGCCAACAAATTCTCATTTTTCTCCAAGGGGGACAATTTTGTTCAAGACACCCCTAACTCCACTACCTGCCACTCCAGCAAATGGGCTGATCGCCTTCTCGGCGATTTCTACTTCACCAACACCACAACTATCGACAATCGCTCTTCTGGGCCCGCTCCACTTTCTTCTCTTCTTCCATCAATCCCTCTCTCTCCTCCCCCTCCTTCCCCGGAGAGAACAATTCCTCTCCCTATTGATTTCTATGAGGTTTTCTTCTCTCAATCTTTTTCAGATTTTGGTATGGCTTTTCTTTTATATGAACTGGGTCGTCAGCTGATTTTATTTATTTATTTTTGACTGGTGTCACAGGTGTTGGGGGCGGAAACCCATTTTTTGGGAGATGGTATAAGGAGAGCTTATGATGCTAAAGTTTCAAAACCACCACAAGAAGGGTTTAGCCAAGAAGCTTTAATCAGTAGAAGGCAAATTCTTCAGGCTGCTAGTGACACTCTCTCTAATCCCAGTTCAAGAGGGGAGTACAATCGGGGTTTAATTGAAGATGAAGATGCTACTCTCTTAACTGATGTCCCCTGGGATAAGGTTTTCATTCTGTTTGCCTCTTTGCAATGTGAATTTTATTTTTTGGTAATTGTATGTTTGGTATTACGCCTGCTTGTTTTCCACCTGTTAGGTTCTTTATAATGTGAATTTCATATGGGGTCTCTTTTATTTTTTGGTAAATTTAAGTTTGGTATTATGGTTGTTTGCCACTGTCTGTAGCGGATTCAAACTGCAGAAAACTTATTCATGGATACTGAACCTATCCCTTGCTATTGGAAGCTTAAAACGTGGATAGAACTATTCAATCATGGATAAAGTAGTCTTAAAACCTTGGCATTCTTCTTCTTAAAAGATTTCATCTATGTATTAAGGTTGCAAATAGCAGGGGACTAAACCACTATCCATGATTAACCCAATCGATTGATTGTTATCCATGTGCCACACACCCCAATGAGGTTCCCCTTCCTGCACTACAGTTTCACATTCCACTTTTATGGCATTAATCGCAATGAGTATTCAAATGGGCCTTTTTGTTTTGTGAACTGTAGGTGCCTGGAGCTCTCTGTGTGCTGCAAGAAGCAGGAGAGGCTGAACTGGTAGTTCAGATTGGGCAGAGATTGTTGCGCGAGCGGCTTCCCAAGTCTTTTAAGCAAGATGTTGTACTGGCAATGGCTCTTGCATATGTGGATCAATCGAGGGATGCCATGGCATTATCTCCACCCGATTTCATTCAGAGCTGTGAAGTGCTTGAAAGGGCTTTGAAGCTTTTGCAGGTAGTCTTTTGTCTTTGTGATTATGTTTCATTCACTGCCAATTTGTAGAATGAATCTTGCTCTCAACCTATCCCCGAATAATCATATTGGATTGTGCGGGATAGGATAAATGTTACAAGTCTATGAAATGTGTTTGTTATGGCAGAAATCTAGGGTGCAAAATTTGTTGTGTCGAGCTTGTCATTTCACCTTATGTCCAATATGGATTTTTTTTCAAAGTTCCTGTTTCATTTAGGATTTTAAAGCCTGGCATATAGTTTTTGCTTTGCCTGGGTACTATAAGAGGCTGATAACTACCTGTTTCATTTCTGTAGATGCGCTATCCTCCGTGTAGGTATTATAGTTGTTATGGTTTTTTTATTTTAACCATCTTCTCTCAGATGCAACCAAGTCACTGACATATCCTAGGAACTTTAACATCTATTCTTGTTATGTTAAACCTCTTTGCATTTGAGAAGCTCTTCCAGAAACCTATCTTTAGTTGGTGGCATATTTTGTGATACTTTTTGCTAAGATTTGTGTCATAAAAAAAACATCTTCTGCTTGGCTGGGCATAGATCATGTCTCTGGAATCCCTGCTTTTCAATTTTCCAAATGGTAAGAACAATAACTTCCTTGATTTAATTTGACCTTTAATTCCAATGGGATACAAAGTCTCACCAGTACGTCCTTTTGATTTAGCTAGCCAGGTGCTCTTGTTATAGAACATTTATCTAGCTGTTAAACTAAATCACAGGATTTTACTATAGAACATTCTGTAACCATTTATTAGTCAAGTGCTCTTATTATGGAACATTCTTTATCAAGCCATTGAACTAAAATGGAGTTTAAATCTCGTTTGGCTAAAATGTTGGACATTTTTTTTTCCTTCTTTTCTTTTGGTAGCTGGCGATTACTAACCTAGGGGAGAGGAATCTTTAACATTATCTAGAATGTCAAGATTGCTCACACTAGGGTCTTTCCCCACAACAAGCTCCATCTTAATCTCAAACAGAAAAAGAAAAAGAAAAAAAAGAAATGGATTTTATCCTTTTACTTCTTTTATGTCAACAAAAAGGTTGACTGTATGACACTAGGTTCTTTTATATGAAAAGGACTGAGATGAGAATCATCCAAGGAGAGACACAGAGAGCTATTTACAATATACCAAACTTAGCCTATTCTTTCTTGTTCACACATGCTGATTCTCAGAGTAATACTACTCACCCTTCTCTGCTAAGCGCTCTGCCTCCTTACTGATATGAAGATATGTTGAATTGTGAAACGCCTGTCACAAGAATTATATCATTTCATCAATTGCATTGGCAATTTTGCAAGAGGCGGAGGATAGATTTGATATTCAACACATTTAAGAAGTTCCCTTGCAGAATGATTGGATTGTGGTGCAGAAAGGCAAGAGCTTTAGCTACTTTAGGAGCAAAGACTTCAGCAATATCAACATTCATCTCCAAATTGCTGCAGTCCCTGAAGATTCTAGAACCTACCGTTTGTCGTTCTTCAAATTGTCACCTACTCATCTGTACCAGCAGTGCCCTAATTAACTTGGCAATTGGCGTTGAAGTTGAGCTTCCACCACACGCTTGGTACATCGGATTGATCATAGCAAGACTAGAAAGAATGCAAGTTTATCAGAATAGGCGGAGTATTCAGCAAAGGCATGAGCCCAAGGCATCCATCATCCACTAATCTTTTAGTTCCTCAAAAGTTGCATCACACTGACTTTCTTAGTTCTTAACAAAATGCTTTGGTTCCTCTCCAGCAAGTACCAAAATCCGTCTAGAAGGGTAGAATCCACAGTAACTTGACCTTCTCAAGCACTAATGTCCATGCTTGTTGAGGGTGATTCCTTTTATTCTTAAGCTTTTTATTTCTGATTGCAGCAGTCCCCTACTCACTGAGGGTGTTCCCCTAATATGTCATATCTTGGGCTAGCAAGTCTTCTTTGGGATCATCTAGGTTCTTATATTGATGAGATTCATGAGTTAGTTATAAAGCGATTTCTTTTGAGCATGTTTCTTGGTCGGCTAATAAAAGCAGTTTATCTTTGAAGATTTGGATGTGGGGCAGGACCTGCCCCTCATTGTAACTGTTATGGTTCTCATACCTTTTTGTCATTGTTATAATTATCATCATCTAAGCCTTATCCTGATTAGGGGTTGGCCACATGAATTTTGTTCCTTCATTCCCCTCTCTTCAGTGTCATGCCTCCATTTAGTCCAAAAGTTTTTAAACTTTTTCTCACCACTTCTATTCACTTTCTTTTGGTGGTTCCCTTGTCCTTTTAGAACCTTTTACTTGGATCCCCTCACTCCTAACTGGTGCCCTTTTTGGTCTATGTTGGACATGTTCAAATCATCTAAGTCTAATCTCCCTCATCTTGTTACCCATTGGTGCTACTCCTAAGTTTCCTCTAATGTTTTCATTTGTAATTCTATCTTTTCTTGTCCTGCTACTCATCCATCTCAACATCCTTATTTTTGCTACGCGTATCCTATGTACATGTTGTTCTTTAACTATCTAACACTTTGATCCATAGAGCATGACTCGCCTTCTAGCCATCCAATAGAATTTTCCTTTTAGTATAAGTGGTACCCGCCGATCACACAAAACTTCAAAGGCACATCTCCATTTGTTCCAACTCATTTGGATTCTTTGGTAACATCCTTCTCAATCTCTTCGCTCTCATGAATTATTGATCTCGAGTTGAAAGTGGTCTTTTTGGGAGATTTCTTGGTTAACAATCTTTGTTGGTGTTCACTTCCTCTCCTGTCCTTAACAAAATTGCATTTCATAGACTTTGTCTTATTTCAGCTAATTTTAAATCCTTTCAACTCTCTAGCATCTTTCCATAATTCTATCTTTTGTGTTTATACCCTCTCTTGTGTTATCAATCAAAACTATATTATTTGCAAATACCATGCACCGTGGAATGTCCTTGTGCAGATGTTTCGTTAACTTATCCATAACCAACACGAAAAGGTACGGGCTCAATTCGGATCCTTGGTGCAATCTTGTATTGATAGGGAAATCATCGGTCTTAACTTGTTACCGCTCCCTCATTCATATCTTTAATTATGTTTGTATACTACCCCTTACTCACCTAGCACCCATCATATATTAACTCTCTAGGGATCCTATCATAAGCTTTTACTAAGTCAATTAAGACCATGTGAAGGTCCTTACTCTTCCCCTATATTTCTCTATCAATTGTCTAAGTAAGAAAATGTTTTCCATGGTAGACCTCCCAGGCATGAATCCAAACTGGTTTGTTGATACACTTGTCTCATGCCGTAGCCTCTTCTCAATCACTCTTTCCTAAAGTTTCATGGTATGGCTCATAAGATTGATCCCATTATAATTAGTGTAACTTTGTATGTTGCCTTTATTCTTATAAATTGGTACGATAGAGCTTTTCCTCCATTCATTTGATATTTTTTTTGATTTTACAATCTTGTTATACCTTTTCACACACAAACATATACTATATATCCTCCATTGAATCGTAAACAGATCTATACTATTTGGCTTCACCCATAGAATACCAAACAGTTGAAGAATTCTACTGCCGAATTTTTGTGCCTCTTACTATTATTTTTGTCATAGATGTTCAAGATTGTATTTCACAAGTTTCTTATTCATGGTTATGAGGCTTCAGTTCTCCATTTCTCCTATTATTTTGGGTATCTGGTTCTGTACAGGAGGAAGGAGCCAGTAACCTTGCACCAGACCTGCAAAAGCAAATTGATGAGACACTTGAAGAGATTAGCCCACGTTGTGTTCTGGAACTTCTAGCTCTACCCCTTGGTGAAGAGCACAGAATAAGACGTGAGGAGGGTCTTCAAGGTGTTCGCAACATATTATGGGCTGTTGGTGGGGGAGGTGCTGCTGCAATTGCTGGAGGATTCACTCGTGAAGACTTCATGAATGAAGCCTTCTTATGTATGACAGCTGCTGAGCAGGTCAGTAATTGATTGCTGTCAAACCTTCTTCCCAATTTTGTCCTGCCTGTTTCTCTTAACTGTTCTTCTCTTCTTTGTTGTGAAGGTGGATTTGTTTGTTGCTACACCAAGTAATATACCGGCAGAGAGCTTTGAACTGTATGGGGTGGCGCTTGCTCTTGTTGCCCAGGCTTTTGTGGATAAAAAGCCTTATCTAATACAAAATGCTGATAATCTCTTCCAACAACTACAGCAAGCCAAGATTACATCAATAAGCACTGTTGCTGACTACACAGAAAGAGCAGACCGTGAGGTAGACTTTGCACTTGAGCGTGGGCTGTGTTCACTGCTTGTGGGAGAGCTTGACGATTGTCGCTCGTGGCTGGGCTTAGACAACAGCAGTTCACCTTACAGAGATCCTTCTGTCATGGAATTTGTATTAGAAAATTCAAGGGATGACAAGGATGATGATCTCCTTCCGGGACTTTGCAGATTACTGGAAACTTGGCTAATACAAGTGGTTTTTCCTAGATTTAGAGATACACAAGATTTGCAGTTCAAGCTTGGAGATTACTATGATGATCCCACTGTTCTGCAATATCTAGAAAGGCTGGAGGGTGGTAGTCGATCACCGCTAGCTGCGGCAGCTGCCATAGCCAGAATTGGAGCTGAAGCTACAGCAGCATTTGATAGTGTAAAGACAAGCGCGATTAAGGCACTGCAGAAAGTATTTCCATTGGGTAGCAGGGAAGCAAGGATGAAAGTAGAGAAACATCATGATTCTGTTACTGTCATGGAAATTGAAGAGGTTGCAGATAAAACTGATCATGATATTTCTGGGGCTTTGGCTGGAATATCTGGGAAGATCTATCCTGAAGAATCCAAGGAACAAGGTCTGATGACAGAAAGCATAAAGCACACAAGCATCAAGGTCATGTCTGCTGGTGTTCTGGTTGGGCTACTAACTTTCATAGGCTTGAAGTATATACCGAGGATACGTGGCTTTTCAGCTCAACAGAAAGTAGGCCCTGCAATGGCTGCGAATGTCATCAGTTTGGGTAAGATATCAATATGATGCTGCATGCTATTCATTTCTCTCTCTCTCTCTCTCTCTCTCTCTCTCTCTCTCTCTCTCTCTCTCTCTCTTAATTACTGCTAAACTGCATCACGCCATCTAGAGTATGATCCATATTTCTTTAATATAATAACGTGGTTCCATCCTCCAAATCCCTTTTCATTCCCATCAAAGAATCCATGCTTAACTGAAAGACCAGACATAGCTTGAAATACGAAATTGTTGAAACTTGATCATACTTTAGCCATCTCTTTTAAGTGAGAGGTGATTGAGCCATTATTTGAACAGAAAGAGCTGAGGTCTAGGGTTGCTGGACTGAAGGAAAGTTGGAAGGTGGCCAGAAATAGGGTTTGAATGGGACCTTGAAGTGATTTACCATCGGTTTGATATCTATGCATCCTGTAAGACCGATTGACATTCATACTAAGAAAATTCTTTATAAATTTCAAAATGGCATACGAAGTGATTTGTCACATTTTCCATTCAGCAGTTCTTACATCTCAGAATTCCTTCATCTCTTTTTAGTCCCTGGATAGGTCAATGGCAGAGCAGAAGTCATGAATACCTTGTTGTTACATTTGCCACTTTTGATTATTTTCTCAAAACTTGTGTTTTGAACTCTCCCTGGGTTTTCATGATGATGGTTGTTCCAATTTAAGGAGGTGTTGCTTTCTGATTCCCTTTTTTCCCCCTTTGCTGTACTAAAGGAGGAGTCTTTGTTTTCTGTTTTAGTTTGGCTAGACTGTAGAAATATTTAATTGTAATCTTTGTTGCTTGTAGATGCATCAGCAGATGAAAGTTCTACTGAGGAGATACCCAGAATGGATGCAAGATATGCTGAAAATCTAGTGCGCAGGTGGCAGAACATAAAATCTGAGGCTCTTGGCCCGGGTCATTGTCTTGCAAAATTGCCAGAGGTGATGGTTTCCCTAAACTTGTTTCTTTTGCTGCATTTTTGACAATGTTCAAGGGGGTTCTGTTGGAAAATTATTTTTGTGTGAGATATTTCTTCTCTTATCTGGGTTAATGACTCAAACCCAGAAGTCGAGTTACTTGACTTAGGTCTCCAAACTGTTCTAATTTAGAACTATCCAAAGAATATGGACTTTGTTTAGACCAACTGGACTAAGGAATGCCGTCCAAGATAATATGAACTTTTTAATTGAGGATCAAGGATATTATGGTCTTTTAGGACTTTGTTGCATCTTCAATCTAATGACTTTCCCTTCAAGATCTGAGGTTTGCAAAAATGGACCAGGTTTTGGAGGGCCATATGCTGAAGATCTGGACAGATCGTGCATCGGAGATTGCTCGACATGGTTGGTTTTGGGAGTACAAGCTGTTGGGGCTGACCATTGACAGTGTGACAGTTTCAGTAGACGGACGCCGAGCTATGGTGGAGGCAACACTAGAGGAAGCCGCCAAGCTTACGGATGTTGCTCACCCTGAGCGCAGTGATTCCTACAGTACCACATACACAACGAGGTACGAGATGTCCTTCTCCAAAGGGGGATGGAAGATAACAGAGGGAGCTGTCCTCAAATCATAGATGCTGCTTCTCTCTGTGTGAACTCTGTTGTAAATATCAACCTTTTCATTCGTTACTAATTTTTTTTTATCCTTTTGCCTGCTGTTCTTGGGGAGTCTGCATGGTGGGAGTATGCGGCAATATTGACTTACCTTAATATATTTGCCAAGACTTACACTGATAGTGTCAGTAAATTTTGCCGGATCAAGGGTTATGGATAGTTCCCTCATTCATTTGTGAAACTTAAGGGAAGATGAAGAAAATAAGACCTTACTAGAAGCCCTCATCTATGTTACGTTCATCCAACATTTGTACCCCTCTACGACCAATCTTTGGCATTAGTTCTAGGACATAGAACTAGAGCGCTAGTTCTGTTTGGGATCCTTGCAGTCTTGGTTGATGATTTCTGTTGGTTTTTGTTGATTGATTATGTCTGGAGACTTGCTAACCTCTCAAAGCAGAATATCGACTGTTTTTATTTATGGAGTCATCGTTGATTATGTCCTGCATCGTTATGGATCCGAAATTTTTGTCAACTCATCTACTACTTGTTATTCAAACGCTTTGCTGCCTGTTGTTGCCCACCACCATTTAATGTAAGGATAATAGAGGAATGCTAAACCAAAGCACTCCAACTTTTTGCAGCATGAGATCTACCTCTAGCTGATCTACCTTCTTCATCTATTAGATAGAGTTTTCTGTTTTTAATATACTGTTGTTTACAAAGTTTGTAGCCGTCTATGAAAAGAAGACTTCTTTAGATATAAGAATCGTCCAATTTGCATGATTTTGGGACTAAGAAACATCCAAAGACAGAACAGTAAGATGTGCTAGTAGATCATCCTTGCGTGTGGTGCCTCACTTTTACATGGTGTCTTAACGTTTGGTTGATCCATCACGTTCATCCGATCTATCCAACTTTTGGTACCAACTGGTCCAGGGAAATGGTGGGTGAATGGCTCTGGCACGGCAAAAACTGTTAGAATCTTTGAATAAACAACTGCCCACATTCAACGATCAAAATACTACCATTTAAAGTGAAAAGAAAACCACAATGCACTTACTACTAAAGCTGGTGAATCCTACCTACCACTGCAAATAGCCATCCATGTATTGTCTTGGTTCTTGGGCGCCCAAAAATGTTCCGGTTTCTGTTCCTCACGCCCATTCATCCTATTCGTATTTAGATGTAGGAATATTATTATCACCTACACATACATAAATATTATATGGGCTTGATCGGTGACAGGACGCAGATGAACTGGCTAACATCACGACCTGACGACAAAGGCAGCCAACGTCCTTCCTCAAAGGGTGGATTCCTGTCCTTAGGTTTTAAAGTATTTATTTAATGAGAACTACCACTTCACAGTTTTCCTGTTTCTCCAACCATTCTAACCAGAAGTCTTATAAAAGATTGGCATAGTTTTCATCAAGGAGGTGCGGTAGGTGTACATGCTTTTGAGCAAGAGAAGTCCCCACCCTTTTTTAAGAGTGGTGAAGCTTTGTTTAATGGATCTAAGCGATTCTTAATATTTTGAATGGCTTCCATAGGCTAGAGATAAAATTTCATATCCATTGAATGCTTTTAAACTGTTTTTATGATAAAAAATAGTAGTGATCGTCCACTTCTATTAATTTTTTCAAAGGCACACAACAAGACTCATATTGGGCTGCCTATTTTTGATATGAAGAACGTGATGAACTGCTTAAATCTACAAATTAAAAATCATCACACATGAAAAAGAAAGGACGTAGACTTCTCCTGTTCAAGGCATGTACGCTTACAGGAACTCGCATTGAGTTCGGGTAGGCGTATAACTGTCACCAGCTTATTGAACGGCTGTTTTATGGGACGAATGGGTGAAGATTCGCATAGCCTATGTCTTGAGATAAAATAGATGCATCCCTGCTATAAACTGAAATCCCACGCTGAAGCAAATGCACATGTTTGACAGTTGCAGGAGCTTGGAGTTCAGTTTCTGAAACCTTTCTCTAGTTATTATTAAAAAATTGCATTAAACTATAGTTCATGTTCCATCTTCTTTACGTCCAGATGCGAATCAATGAGAGCAGTTTTACGAGAGCAGAAGCACCTTTGTAGGCATATTGTATAATGGCAGTCAAATTTACCAGTTAAGTCAAGCTAGCATACAAGTGTTTTCAAGCAGTGCACTGAAAACTGAAACAATAATACTGTCAGCCCTTTCTCACGGATATCCACTGTAGTGTTCACAATTTCCAGCATAAAGCAACTACGACAAAAAGGAGCTGCAATAGGCTTCTGGGACTTTTATTGATCAAGCAAGATCCAATGAAAACAGCAGCAACAACGGGTTTGCTAATCAAGTAAAATTTACAAAGTTTCTATAATACAATCGGAGTCAGAAAAATCGCAATCAAGATAATAAGCTAATGAGTTACTTTCAAGCAAGGAATAACCAGAGCCGAGCCAAGGTCCTCGAAACTTTTACTGCTTCCGCCACAACCAATCTTTTTACGGTTTAAAGTTGAGCTACAAGATTGAAGCCATGCCACTTTTCCAGCTGTAGGACCTCCGGCTGGTCCTTTGTGGCGTAAAGCTGAGGCTAAACATCTCTTTGATGGCCTCTCCTGGGGCTAAGAAACCAACCAGCTTTGCAACGACAGAGGCGCTCTCCCTCACATGCTCCACGTCATCTGTTTTGCTCCACAATTTCTGGGATAGCTGTAGCCTCCTCTGCTTCGTGTCCAAGCTAATCCCCCACTTCTGGTAAAGACACTCTCTTTCCTCAACTGTTAACTTCTTCTGCATTTGCTTGGTCAGCGCCTCCCTCTCACGGCGAAGAGCCCTCATGCTTTAGTTTCAGAAAGAAACATGTAAGAATTCTCCATCCAGAGAAGAATTACCAGAAGGCACAAACAAGGAGCATTATACATGTAAAATGCATGCAAGTTGGTTAAGATACGGTCCTTTCACTAATTTAAAGTTCAAATCTTAACAGAACTATTTCTTTACCTTCATGTAAATACAAACAAATATTTATCTGGGAAATCAAAGTTCATGATATGGTAAAATAGTTGATCAAGATCAGACGCCATGTGAGCGGTTGACCTACATAACTACAGCCATTTTAGATGCATAAAGATGGTTGCAGTTGTGAAGGGGAGCCTTGGTGCAACAGTAAAGTTGTTGCCGTATGACCTGGAGGTCATGGGTTCAAGGCTTGAAAACAACCTCTTGCAAAAAATGCAAGGTAAGGCTGCATACTATAGACCCTTTGTGGTCCGCCCCTTCCCCTGACCCTTCATATGTGGGAGCTTCCTGTACCGGGCTTCTCTTTTTAATTTCTAGGGACGGTTGCTGCTGTATGACACCAGTTGCATTGCCTCCAACTTGCTCTATAGTCTAGTTCCTATAAATTAGAACTAGGGTGCCTGCATTCTTTTCTATAGAAAGCGAAATAGACCAAGAACAGGACAATGAAAATACCTTGAAGCTGGGGTGATAGTGCGACCATCTATAATGGCTGGTTTAGCAGAGTTCCCCTGAGAAAATGTGCCCTTGAGAAAAGAAAGCCGCCTCAGCTCTACTTCCATGTAAATTGAATCAGTGGGATCACCCTTGAATAGCAGGAAAAAGTATGTTCTATGGACTAAAGAAACATTGCAAGCATGCCAAAGCTCTATTATATTTTGCTGTTGACTTTTGAATTCCAAGGACCAGCAAGACGGAGATTCCAACGGGAATTGCATCGGATCTAGGCCAACATCTTTCAAAATTTTTTCACTTCTTAGGTCTTCATTACCCTTTGTATCCATCTCCTGAACCATCCAAACAAAAGAAACCATGTTCAACGAATGCTGGATAAAAGATCACATGTACAAAATTCAGGATTCTGATCAATATCATAAACATCTATCACATGAACTCATTACATATGTATGTATGTATGTATGTAGTAGCTAAAAAATGGTAATCTGATGATCAAAATGTTTTATCGAACCAATGGTTCTCCAAGTTATAAGCAAGAAATTCCACAAGCAGTAATCAAAAGTGTAGCATGCGCTCATTTCAGCTTGCTATTTCACAAAATTATTGCAATATTTCATACTGCAACTTGAATTTTGGCTACTTTCAGAATGTTTTATTACCACTAGCACTTTTGGTGAAATTTCCATTTCACACCCAATGGATCAATTCTACCAGCCCATTATCATTGAAGAATGGTAATTTTCATTTTATGAGGACAATTCAAGACTTATGCCTGCAGCCATTCATCACCATTTCCATATCCTCGGAAACCATTCTTAAATTTTTTCTCCTCGCTGGAGATCCTGAAACTTCAAAGGTAATGTGACGTTCCACAGATTATCTAACGCAGGCATATATGGAGGAGGATGAGAAGGCATGCAGTACAAATGAATAGATATTCAAGCATTCCCCAAGGTGAACACTGGAGATCAAACAATCAAATTTGAAAATTCTTTTCTCCTTCTAATGCTCGCTATAAAGTCAGTAGCTACTTATAATACCCCGGATAATGTCCTACTGGCCTTAAGTCACCAATCCTTTTTCTTGTGAAGGAAGATACATAATGCATCTAATTCTCTCATAACAAGCAGCAGTCACGTCCTAACAAAATATATCTGTTTGCTTGATCAAACCCTTCCAACTTCTTCAAAAAATGATAATTCACATAGATGAACTGAAAGTGCATGCTTTTAATGAGTTTAAGCATGTTTTGACCAAATAATCCTTGCTTTTTATGATTTAGAAAGCATATGCCCAGAAGCTTTGTTAGAGTTTAACCAAAGGTTAACTATGGCATTGGATAGAAGCAACTATTTCTCACATGCTTTTTCCCAAATATTGCATACTTCTCTGACTCAGAATTTAGAAGGGCTGCCCCACTTAAAAGTTTGATACTTATCACATGCTTTTGCCCAAATATTGCATTTTTCTGACGCCAAATCTAGAAGGGCTGTCCTACTGAAAAGTTTCGAACTGCTCATAGAATATCTAACAGCTACTGCTAAGGGGAAACCTACTAAATTTTTTTAGCTTTCAATGTTCCCATGCAGAAAAAGATAAACTAAAGGTCCTTGCATAGATCCTTTGCAGACCAAATCACTTGGTTACGAAGAAAGGCCTTGGCTGCAAAGTTCAGTAGCAGCTCAAGAAAAGGAGGAGAAACATAACTGCCATATGAAAGAAACGCATTTTGAGCAACCCTGAAATATCAGTTGAGAGAAGTTCTGTATTACAAAGGGACATTGTTCATCCTACCTCATCATCAGTAAGTTGTTTCTCGTATTGAAGATTAGCCATCTCTTTCAGTCCTGAAACAAAGCTATGGATGCTGGTAATGTTATCTTCAGCACCAGTATGTAGACTTTGTGACTTTAGCACATCAGCAGAAGTGCTCCTCTCAGAAGTCCGTGATCCTTCTCGTGATAATGTTGCAATATCAGCACCGTAATGTAATGCACAAGGTCTCCTCTGAAAGAATCCATGCCTTTGGGGAAAGTCTTTCTCAAGAAAACTTGGGGGTGTATTTTTGTACTGGTTTGGTTCTCCAAACAAGGGAGAAGACGAGCCAGTCATGAAACTCGCTCTACAGCTTCTACTTCTTGATAAAAGCAAGCTTCTGGAGCTAGAGAAATCTGCTGCTAATGGCCATGGAGATCGGTCATCAGGGTGTGGTCTCACATGGTTATCAATGGTTTTCTGTACATCTTGGAACTGCTCTTCCATGCAACCATCAGCACCAACATGTTCTGCCTGTCTAGTTTCCTTCACTACAGACACTGACTCCATAACTGTTGCATATGCACTGTCACTCCTTGCCAGGGGCAATGGTGTTGCAGTTTCTGCAGGAGAAAAGACATCGGGTTCTTTGGTTCTGCTAATGCTCGACTCTTCCATCTCTATACACCGAACTTCTTTACAAATATCCTCAAAATCATCCTCCCCATCAAGAGACATATCTCCATACTGCTCTGGATCAGATCCAAGATACCTAGGACTACTAGCAGAAAATGGAGGAGAGCTCTCGCCAGATGGAACTTGGTTGTCTGGCTTTTCATAAAACTGTGGGTAATTTTCATTCATATTGATGCTAGTGCATTCTTTGGAGGATTGAGATGCTAGGAAATTGGAGGAGCCAAAATTGACACTTTCTTCCACAATATCCAATGACTGTGATATTGAAAGTTCATCTTCAGGTGTATTTGGTGCATGGGATGCAGGAGGACCACTATACTCTGCCTGAGAACAAGAAAGAAACAGGCGTAAACATTAGAGTTAAAAATAAAGATATAACAGGACTTTTTATCTGTAAAGCACTGCTGAATACCCATAGTCTTGAAGCTTGACCATCTCTTACTACTCTAAGCAAATCCTGAAGCCGTGATTGAGCTAGATCTCGCTGCTGAATCAACTCTTTTATCTCCTTCTCCATCTGCATAACAACAGGTTAAGTCATCTGCATTTAATTAATTAGAGACTTCCAGATTATGGATAGATGGTGTATGCATGTTATTGGCAGGTATGCATGAAAGTCTTAACAGCATATGAATGTCCTTATTGACAATGGCAAACTTTGAATGTTATTTGGTAACCTTTCGAATTTGAACATCTTTCTCTCTCAATGATGCCTCAGAATGACTTTTGGTGGAAGCAGTCCCTGGAGTTCTCAGTTCATACTCCAATCTAGCTAGCTCCTTTTGCAGATGCTTCACCAATGCCTTATCAGACATCACTATGTTGACACGAGCATTTGTAACTACTTGTTTTGCGCAGCTTGCAAAGAAGAGTGTATTTCTTGATTGCTCAATATGGCTTCGGGCAGGGCTCATTGTGCATATGATGGCAGTTCTCGCATTCCCTCCAAGGGAAGGTTGCAGTATGCGGGTTAGCTTTGAATCTCTATATGGAATGTGCCCATTTCTTCCTTTGCTGCAGCAGGTAAGATACTATGTGAATGGTTCAGTACTGAACTAAGAGTTTGTAAAAACATAGCCACAACTAACTTGTGAAATTGGGTGTGTACCTATATTTATAAAGAAAACTCAGAGATTAAATAAGTCAAATCTGTTGAATAGAAATGCATTAATCTTAAATGAATCCCGGAACACAAAATGAAACCATCTCTTGCTTAGATACATGGCTTCATACTGCTGAGTCATAAAGGTCAGCCTTTTCTGGAAAATAAAAATAAAAAAATCCAGAGAATAAGAAACAAGGCATGATGGCTGAATGGAGAACCATCGGGCAACACAAGTTCAGATACTTTTGTTAACTATGGAGTCCAGAGCTTCACTTTCAAGCCTTGGTTTTGGATTGGCCTCAACATGGTACTTATATATTATTTTGCAATAATGAATTAAAATTTCTGAATGAAAAAGTTTTACTTACTGATTAAAGTGACTTGGATGGTTATGATGTAAAGCATGTCAGTGGAACACTTGGGGGGGCAGCCCTGGTGCACCAAGGTCCTTTGTATGCGGGGTTTGGGGAACGGGCGGACCACAAGGGTCAATAGTATGTAGCCTTACCTTGCATTTTGCAAGAGGCTGTTTCCATGCCTTGAACCCATGACCTCAAGGTCACATGATGACAACTCTACAGTTGTGCCAAGGCTGTTTCCATGTCGGTGGAACACTTGCAGAACAAAAACGATTAATACTCATGTCTACTCCCACAAACCACACCCCCAAGGCATTTAAATTTGAGAGATTCCAGTAACTTGCAGTGTTTTGATAAATATAATGGTCTCCTTTGACCTACTCTCCAAACCTTCTTGACAGGCTGCAAATGTATTTGAAATGGATTTGTCACTTTCCAAGTTTGATTGGATCTATCCTGTAAAAGGAAGTTGGAGTAGCACCTTATCCTCTCAGCCAATTTACTTTCTGAATTCATGTATATGATTGAATAGTTTCCTTTAGGCAGATGCTATGATTCAGTTTATTCTTCCACATAACAAGGATGTCAAACAACAATTGGGAGACCTTAGCAGGAAAATTTCATCGCCCTTAGAGGGCCAAATAAAGTAGTCCAGGCAAATTTTCATCTCCTAGTTGTTGAGTGATGTGCTGGTCCCTCCTCGGCCAGTGAATAAGTTAGAAAGCTCAACCAATGATCTGACAGGTCTATGCCCAAAAGGCCTTATTTAGGAATGAAAAAAGAAGTAATTAGTGCTTCATGGAAAGAAATAGCAACATTATTGTGTCCTGCATCAGAAAAAATTATTTTCTTGCATTGCATTTTGGGGAGGTCTTAAGAAGTTCTAAATGACTAATGGACCTCCCGACCCTTCCCTTAAAAGGTGGGATGGTGTCAAATCTAAACCTACTGTAAACTCCAAATGCCTTTAATGTCAACTAAATTCATTGTCAGTAGTCCACTTGTACTGGTACTATGACAGTGATTGAGATTGGCACTTGGAAGAGAGCAGTGTCTGGCCAGTATTAATCCTGAAACTTGCAGAAAAATTTGCCTTGGCTGATGGCGGTTATTCCCAGCAATTCAAACTCATGATGGTGTATATTGCAAACAGTTTCTGTGTCTCTTCCACAAGTGGTCCTCAGCAGAAAAAGGTCTCTCTTCATGTATCCATCCTTGGTGGCTAGATGCTGTCAAATTTGCATTCCCATTCACTGAAGGTTTCCAGCCACAGGCTTGGTTAAATTACATATCTGAGTAATGGTTAACCATATGAGCTCCTACTAAGAGATTTGGCATAGTGGACCAGAGCTGACCAAGAAACAAAGGAAATGGATAAGTTGCTAAAATAATTTTTGTTGGTGTACTTTTTCACTGAATTTTCTCTTTCTTCTGTGGTTGCTAGTCCACAGGAGCCAATTCCTGAAGCTGAGTTTGATAACAAGGATTCTTCCACTGCTAGTCCTTAGTTGTTCTAAGATGAGACAAGAAAAAAATTACAAAGATAACCACTTCAATATTGTTTGGTTTCAATCACAATCTTCTACTTATACAGACTTTATTTTATTTTTTGTTCTTCCTTGTTCTGATTACGCACACCCATGAACAGTCTCAAACCTGTGACCTACCAAATGAGAGGCTTCTCCTTACACCACTACACTAGAGGGACTCAGCTCTTCCAGACTTGATGATAAGCACGAATCATGGAATTCTGAGGCACAATTTGTAGAAAAACTAACAAGGCAGGTGACAGCATAACAACACAAGGTGCTATTGCATTAAAGAGTAGCTGATACACCATCAGGAAAGGAATTCTGATTTCTAGGTTGATTGTTGACTGTTACTTCAATTAGAACCAAGACAGATTACAGAGGACACAGATTTATGTAAATAGATCCCAGAAAAGACTCTATATGTATGATATTCTAAATGTGGAAATGGCCTACAAATTCATGAATAACTTCGAAAGTCATTACTACTTTGAGAATATTGGTAAAGGGCACAAGGTGGCAGCTTCAAGACAAGAAGATATTGGACTTTTAGATGAAAAACCTGATGTAACTACAATTCAATTTAAAAAGATTTCTTGAAAGCTAAATAGAAAGAATGAAACAGTCAGGTGACCTTAGCTTGCGGATAACAGTTCCCAGCGCGAGCAAACTGCGATTTATGTGACAACCTTCTTTCAGTCGTGTACCCACAGATAATGCCTGAGATGCACGTTCACTTCCTGCCAGATCAACAAAATTCTGGACACAAAAATAAAACCACATTATGCCTCATTCCATTTTCTTTGGCGTGAGATGAATCATAAGAAATACTCTTAACAGAATTGCCATCTCAAGGTAAACATATTAACTACTCCATACCACACAAGCAGAAAGGGTGCTTGAGTTGTCCTTGCCCAAAAACTCGCGTGCAGAACTTTCAATTGTCTGCATGAAATCACCAATGAACAAGAAATAAGGTGAGACATTTCTTAATTGATGCTTTGGAAACTCCATTACAAGTAATTTGTCCGATGAAATAAGGATGCACCAGCCGGAGAATTTGATGAGATCTGGAACTTGATTCATTCAACAAGGTCTCCCCTATCTGTCTTTGAGCTGCAAGGATGAATCATACATGTTTAAATTACCAACATCAACTAAAAATCACCATTACAGACAACTTTTACCTTCACATATGGCAAGGAGCTCCTGTAGATGGTTGCAATCCCTCAGGGTTTCTTCCGTAAGTTTCTCAACAATAGTCCCTCTCTATCAGCATGGGTACTATTAGCACATAATATTCACAAAATATAACAAGAAAAACAACCAATATTCACCTCTGGGTCATCTAGAAGCCTGAGTGGAGTACCATCAGCATTGAGGAGATCTTTAACAGCTTCATTGTATATCTCCATTGCTGAGAACTTTAACACAAATGCTCTTTCCTTATGCTACATGAAGAATGAAGTACTAGTTAGCAAGATTAGTTTCTAAATGTGTAATGAAAATGAGAAAAGGGTCTAAGTTATGGTTGGTTACCCTCTGCATATAGTCATATACATCAGCTACACTGAACTCCGTTATTCCTGTCATAGTGAATGTCTTTCCGCTGCTAGTTTGCCCATAAGCAAAAATGCTTGCTGAGCACATAATTCCATTACATGAGTCCCTTTAATTTTCCTTTCGTTACTAGAGTGCTGGTAAAAGTTCAGTAAATAAGAAGGTAGAGACAAGCCTACTATACTTACAGTTAATACCACCGACGACAGAAAGAGCAACTGCCTTGGCTGCCTCCTCATAGACTTGCTTCGTGGAACACTCACCACCAAAAACTCTATCTATAAAATTGATACAAAGATCAGAAGGAATTGCAGAATTATCTAGGATCCAAATCAGATAAAAATCATAAAACACTCCAAAGCGGAACTATCAGTACCCATAAATATGTACAGAAGCTAGCTTAAAAATCAGCATCTAGTAGATAAAGACTGAATTAATTGACTACAAAATTCTTTAAAATGATTCTACCATTTCTCTGACTGAAATACTGGAAACATTCACCACAACTCCACATATAATTGGCAGAAACACCCAAGATTTTCTTGAGAACACTAGGTAAATAAAAACAAAGCAAAATATGGGAAAACACATGAATGGTTTGGCTCATGTACGCAAAAAATAAAAATCCGCCATGGTTAAGGCCCACTTCATGGGAAAAAAATAAAAGACAACGCTTGTAAAAGTAGAAGTCCAAGTTTCCTGGTTCTCAACTTCCCAAACAGTAGATCAAGGTAGATATCTTCTGCACCACCTTCAAAATCTGGACACAGCCCATATACATTGGCACAGGGAGATCCAAAATCCAATTTTCACAAAAACCACAGAGAAAAGTACAATAGCATTGAAAGAAACCGGAACCTACACCTTGCTTACCAAAAGTATGAGCAGTAGGCGCCATGGAACGCTCTTGGAGACTGTTCCTGAACATAATGGTTGTCTCATTGATGCATTCCCAATCAGATACATCATTCCTCGCAATCTCCTTGGCATTGAGAGGCCTCAACCTCACAGAAACCAAAATCTTCTCCTCATTCTCGTTCATCCCTCCATCTGCAACATTCCCTGCCTCTGCTTTCTCCCACCGCATCAACTCTTCCCCACTAATCGCCCCCATTTCTCACCCAACTCCAAAATGGAGAAGAGAAGAAATAAAATCACACCATAGAAAGTGAAGCTCGATCTCTTCTCTCTTTTCTCTCCCCTTTAACAGGAAGATCAGGCTGTTAAAAACAGGGTTGTTGGATTAATCATGGATTACTGCTAATTAAACCTCGGTAAAAAAATTTAAAAAGCAAAAAAAAAAAAATGATGGATTTCTTTTGTCCTTTTCTTTTCCTTTTTCTTTTAATTAGGAGACGGCGGTTTGAGTGTCAGGATTGCTTGAGAGTGACGGTGCTTTCTGTCGTCTACTGGCCTGTGAGGTTTTGGAGTTCTCCGGAAAAATGCGGTCCCCAATTACAGACTGTTTCTCTTTTCTCTTCTTCCTTTCCTACTCTGAAACTTCCACTAATTTCGGACGGAGTGTTTCACAGAAAACCTAACAACGACACGAAACTTGTCAGTTTTTTCTCTTCTTTCTGAGAAGCCGTCTTATAGCGTACAATTTCAGAAAATGCAGTTTCTGCTTGTCATTTTCTAGTGGAATTTTGTATGCAAGCACCTGAAATTGCAACGTTAGGGATCTCTGATGCCAACATCACTAAAATGGAAATAATTTGAAAAAAAAATAACTTTCCGAAGTTCCGGATTTAATGCAGTAAAACGTTTTCAGATGATAATGAGAATTAATGGTAGCAAATTTGAAGATTTTTTGCTCCTAAGTCGAAGAATCCGTAGCAAATTTCAGGATTTCGTCAGATCTTTGAGCAATGTGATTGAGATTTCGGCTACAGAGCTAAAGATTGGTGAAATTTCTTAATTTGTTCTTCCTTTAAACAATGAAATCTTTACTTATCGAAGATGGGATAGAGAAAGAGAAGAAGATTCTTTAGAAAACAAAAAAAGAAAAAGGAGAAAAGGGGAAAGGGGGCAAAGAGTAAAAGAGTAAAAAATCAAAAGGAAGGAATCCGCGTTCAAAATCACAGAGAAAAAGAGCGAAAATTCGGCACACGATCTCTTACATCTGAGCAAGAAGAAGAGAGAGAAGAATAACAGCTCAGAAACCGTCTTCCCTCTCTCTCTCTCTACCGGTTTTGGGATTAAGTGCTAAACGAACATCTTTGCCCGCAGTTTTTTCTCTTTTTATCCGAATAAAATTAGAGCCCTTGGAATAAAAGCGACCTCCCTCGGAATAAAAGTGACCTCAGCAACAACGACAACAACAACGAGCTGGTGACGAAGGGAGTGCCACTATCAAAAGAGGCTAGTGTGACATTTGTCTTTATTTAAAATTTTGATTGTCGACTGCTATTGTGATGCCCGACAGCGCGGAGGGTTTCATGTAGTGCCTTTTTTTTCATGGACTTCCTAAAAGCAATGGCTGATCGGTCCGTTAATCTGATGCCTTCTGATTGATTTATCTTGTAAACCAAAAATACAACCATGGGAGAAATCCAACATCATATAAATTTTATTTTTAATCGTGGAATAAAAGGGCAGTCCCAATGCACGAAGCTCTGGGGTTCGGGGAAGAGGTGAACCACAAGGTCAATAGTGGTCCGCTTATGCAAATTATTCACAAGCTAGAGTCGTCGAATAATAATAATAACAATCTTCATCATTATCAAGACTTTATCTTGATTAAGAGTCCCACATGAATCTTGTTCCTCCATTTAGCTCTATTAAGTATTATATTTTAATTTAGTTTTAAAATCTTTTCTCACTACTTTTTTTTATAATTTTTTAGGTCTTTTGGAGGCTTATGCCCTTTTAGAAAAAACTTCGACTTGGATTGCCTTTTTTCCTCTAGTGAACCATTTAGTTATTTATTGGGGTTACTCTTAATTTTTTAGTATTTTTATTTTTAATATTCCTTGTCTTGTCACTCATCTATTTTAACATTTGCATTTTGAAAGCTAAATAATAATGTACTAATTTATCATATAACACATCTGAATTTGAAGAAATTAGATGAATGGGCTAGGTCAACTAATGGTATGCCTCTTTATGCAAAATTAGGGGGTTACATTGGAAATTTCATGTAAAAAAAGGACAGTGCACAAAGCTCTTGCCCATGCAGGATTTGGGAAAAGGGCGAACACAAGGGCTTAAAGTATATAACCTTATCTTGCATTTGTAAGAGGCTATTTTCACGTTTTGAACTTGTGATTTTAGAGTCACGCAACGTTAACTCCAAAGCTCTCTTCTAGAAGAAGAACTTACTGCTGTCTAATCTACTGTATCGTTGACTTGGTCGTTGATATTTAACTTTATTTTAAAAATATTTTGTTTGGAATGTACGGCCGCCAACAGCCATGCTTTGAAAAATGAAAAATGAAATATCTCTCTCTACCTCGACTCTTGTTAATTTTGTTTTCATCTCGTGATAAATTGAAATCTCTTTTACGCAACGCAACGAAGACGCTTCCACGCGTACGGTAAAAGGTGACACCCCATGTGAAGACCAGTTAGATGACACCGTAGTGATACCGGTGGGCCTGAAAAAACCTTTCCTGGTCAAACTGTTTGACCACGTGGATGCTTATATTCATACCACCATGTTTCTGGCAATTGGAGAATGCTCCTAAAAGTCTAGGGTGATTACCGATTCTCATCTTAGACTTGATTAGTAAATTAAGAGGGGCACTTAATCTAAATAGCATAGAGCATGTATTTCGATTGCGGAGGAATTTCCTACTAATTATGTTCTGACGTAGCTTATTATTTCTAGGAAGTTTTTGCATCGCCACTAGATTCTATAAACTATGTAGACTCCCATGTCTCATTCTAGGATTAGCCCATGGTTCTCTAAGCAGGTGGGATGCATAAGCTATGAAGATGAGGCCCTAGATAGGAAAATCTGTGTAACAGTGACTATTGAGCTTGAGGACCATTTTGAGCATTTACATTTTCCTACTCCATCCATGCCAATCACACAATGCCTTGTGGTTTGTTCCTTTCCTGGACCTCACATACATGGGAGCTTTGTCCACCAAACCCACCAAATTGCCCAAAAAAAACATGTATACACACCCAAGACAATGAAATTTTGGGGGAGGGGGAGTGGGGGGTTAATCTGTAGAAGGTACATAGATTAATGGCTAAGATGATCCATGTCTGATTCTTGAGCAAAAAGTGGCACATGTCACTTGAGGTGACTTCCTAATTCTGTTGCTCTTTGATATCATGTAATTAGACTTTCTTGTTGGTCTGAACTTTTGTTTTTCTAACAATAAAACATCATCATGCAGCAAAGGTAAAAAAACCCAACTAAGTAGAGCTAATGATAATAAGCGAACGAAGAATTAGTTCTATATTATCTACAAATCTCCAAGATAATTAGTTCCCTTTTCCTCTGTTACATGCCCTTCTCACTAATAGAGAGAGAGAGAGAGAGTAAAAAGGGCAGCCTCGGTGCACGAAGCTCCAGCCTGTGCGGGGTCCAGGGAAAGGACGGACCACAAGAGCGTATAGTAGGCAGCCTTAACTTTTATTTTGTAAGTGAGACAGAGAGAGAATGTGAAGGATTAAAGACAATAGGAAGAGTCTTCATTTTTGGTAAATAGGATGACTTGGATGCATAGAGTACACTTTATATGTCTAAGCAATAATTTTATCGTTTTCTTAGAAAACATGGATAGTCTGAATCAGTTCTTAGTTTCCTTCCTCATCTTATTGAAATTGTAGAGAGAGAGAGAGAGAGAGAGAGAGAGAGAGAGAGAGAGAGAGAGAGAGAGAGAGAGAGAGAGAGAGAGAGAGAGAGAGAGAGAGAGTCCAAGCGTGTGCTATAAGTGTAGAAAGGTAGGGGATCTCTAGGAGAAAAGCAAAATGCACTTAAATATCTAAGAAAATACATGTAGAAAAAATATCAACATAATCTAATCTTACAAAATAATTCATATTTATGGCTTCTAATATCCCTCCTTAAATAGCAAGAGATACTTATTTTGTAGCATAGAGTAGTAAAACAGCAATGACACCTACAGAAGATGCTCAAAGAAAGAATGATAAAGAGTAAGAAGAAAGATGACTAAGAGATAAAGCAGCTTAAAATGATGGACTTTCTTTGAACATAGGATAGATGAGGATGCAATTCATTGCTTGATTTCAAGATGTAAACATCATTACCTTATCCTCTTCCAGACACTTGTTATCATTTTCCACCTGAGCCCGCTTTATCTTAGAAACTGAACAATGTTGGACCACTCTTCCAATCACTGCCTTCCCTTTTGCCATTTATTTAGGCGAAAAACCATATATTGAGTTCACTTAATATTTGCAAGCCATTGTTTTGATGGATAAATCCGCAAGGGTCTACAATATGCAGTCTTATCTTGTATTTTTGCAAGAGGCTATTTCCATGCAGCCTTACCTTGCATTATAGCTACATGGAAACAATGAGGAAAAATATATCCGAAGAAAGGAAGCTGCATCTTTTAAGCCAAGCACATGACTTGACATATTTTCTTTTTGTTAGTGGGACACCAAGTAGAATGGCAACATTCTGTCCTTTTTTTATTCTTTCTTTTTCTAGAGTAGAATATTATTCATCCACTAGAACAAATATCTAGCAGCCAAAACCTCTAACTAAACAGAATCACAGCAGAAATACAAGCAGAAACAAAAGAACAGCAAGAAAACAACAGAAGTTCCAGTTGCACAAATCAAACTAGAACTCAACACTGCCATGACACTGAACAGAAATGGCAAGACTGCTGTTAGATCAATAGTTTGGATCACCCCAACTTTGGGAACTAGTTGTAGTTTCAGCTGCTAGACTCTTAGTCCGGCAAACCCCAGATAAAAAGACTATAGAAGAGACTTGTGGGAGTCATTATTGGATTGCAATTCTCTCCCCTTTGAAAAATGATTATATATACTAATAAAGGTCAAGTTAATGGATAGCAAACTTTTTACATGCATTGACTTGGAAAAGATAAATAAACCATAAAGTATAATTAATAATAAAATAGAGGAAACTGGACCAAAACAACAGAGTGATAGAACTTTAGTTTATTTTTTTCTCGTCTTTATCCACTGTGTTATTTTGACTTTTGTCTTACACTTTAACAGTTTCTTGGTGGAAACTCTTTGATAAGGCCTTGCTTGGTTTGTAGGAAACTGGTTTTTAGGTATATACATCTCTCAGAAAGTCATTTCTGCTTCCACCACTTACCAACGTTTTTCGTAATGTCTAAGGGAATAAGATCATATGTTTTGAAGGGGAAATGGATTTGCCCAAAATGAGGGCTTGATTTCCAACTGAAACTAGACTTCCAAAGAGACAGAAAACAATGAAGATCATGGAAATTAAGATGAAAACCATTTCTATTTGATGTCCAAGCAAGTCCTGCTAGCCAAGAAAGCTCTAGATTTCTTGAAAATTTTGGGCTTCAAGTCATGACTTGTCTAAACAAGAGAAATGCAGTTGGCTGGGCTCCAGTGGTTTCAAGTTTTATGTTAAGCTCTCAGATTGGAAGAGAGCATGTCATCTTAAGGGTGGAAGGGTTTCATTACTCAAATCCTTACTTGAAAATATTCCCTTAAACTATATGACACTCTTGAAATGCCTCATGGGAATCACACACAAAACTTGAGGAAGATGCCAGGAAATTTCACCTTGTTTCATGGGATCAAGTATGTAAACCCAAAAACAATGGTGGACTGTAGATCAAGCTCTAAAAGATATGAATTCTGCCCTTCCCTTCATGTGGCTTTGCAGGCATCTCATAAGAATGGAGCTCTATGGCACACATTTCCTAAAAAAAGATTTATACCAAACAGTAGTTGGTGGATTGAAGCTTTAGAAAAGTCTAGAGGTTCTAATATGTGGAAAGATATTACAAAGCACCTTGATTTCTTCAAGGAACATATCAAAGTCAAGGTTCATAATGGGACCAAAGATTGCTAGCAAGTTAGTGAGAGTGGTAAAATCCATTGGAACAGTAACTTAAGTAGACCCTTGAGAGGTCTAGAAGGCCAACAATTTGATAATCTTCTGAACTCTCTTAAATCAACTTTCATTGACGTTAGGAGGGGCGGATTGATTTGGCTTTCAGCATCAATGGAGCTTTAGTCTTGGGTTCTATCTAAGAGATTTAGTCTTGGGTTCTATCTAAGCAAAATTAAATGTGGAACCTCCGAAAGAATATAATAGAGACAGAGACATCAACTCATTCTTAATCAAATGCAATGTTTTTAAGAATTAGGATATGTTTCTTGTTTACTCATTATCCTTATTTATAGTGAAGAGGAATATATTTGCCGATGCCTCTGGATATAGGTATCTTATAGATGAACCACGTAAAATCTTGTGTTCTTTTGTTTAGTAACTCTCTACTGGGTATTAGCATCGCCTAATTATATCATGATTCATAGATAGTCATCAACTTGTATTTCACCTCATCTGTATCAAGCCACTAGCCACCTACTTGTATATGCATTCAACAAGATCCTAAGGTAAACTTATTAGCACTCATTGCCGTTGCTGCAAGGGTTATCATTCCATTCCATGGATCCTACAATTTCTAGTGGTACATGCTTGTGGGATAGAGAAAGTGAGCTGGGACATAGTAAATGATATGAGATTGGTATCACCACACTCTCTAATAGCACGTCTGCTGGCTAAGATCCCTACACGATGTTCCTAACTTAATAACATGTAATGGATCATCATGACGCCCCTGCCCAATGACCATGCAATACATTGGAATAATCATGAAGCAGTTTGCTTCTTTTCTTGATTAGAAAGAGGTGGGATAGTGAATGAGCTCTTGGATGATCAAGATCACAGCACTAGGGCTAGCAGCGGATCAAGTGGTGAATGTGGTTTGTGCTCCACCATGGTGGACAATGGAACCCGTTGGTCCTATTTTGGACCATTTCTAATGTAGCTCACTTTGCAATTAGAAAAAAGTCATCATGAAGAGTAGAGGTTCAGTTCCTTTCAGTTACACACGTAAATTGGGAGTTGAAACCATGAGTTATTCTCTTGCGTCAGTCTTAATTAAGAAAGTTTTTAATCTCTTCTTCTTTTTCATATTTATTTATCTTTTTAAATAAAAAGGCAGCCTGACCTACTAAGCTCCCATGTATGCAGGTTCTAGGAAAGTGGCACATGCAAAGGGTTTATACTACATGGTCTTTTCTTACATTTCTGCAAGAGACTATTTTTATGCCTTGAACCAGTCACCTTTAGGTCACACGATGACAATTCTACCATTGCGCTAAGGCTATCCTTCTGTTTATCTTTTTAAATATCTCAAATAAAACTTTACGGGGCCATTAGTTGAGGCTAAAATCATTGTAGAATTCAATCCTATTTTGACTGAACATCCCTTTTCTCTCTTTACAAAAGTGAATGTTCTAGGTAAGAAAAATGTGTGTGTATATATATATATATATATATATATATATATATATATATATATATATATATATATAAAATTTTAGCTATTTAATGCAGGTGCAAGGAGCAGGTGATATTTGATTGGATGAAAAAAGTAGAAAGTCAAAAAAGTTTGAGGAAATGGCAGTCAGAAACTTTTTCTTAACTAATCAAATGTCACCTACATTTTACACCTGCAACTCCTTGCTGAAATTACTTATATATATATTATCACCTATAAAAGTATTAAAATCCAGGCTCTTTCTTTAGTTCTTATGTGTAGCATTGAAGTGATTCGGTCCATAAACTTAATTGGTAACTATAAGTCTAGGCAATTAACATTGACCTTTCCTTGATCATATGATTCTAGCTCCTTGATTCATCAAGTGATCTGTAGGATTCTTTAGAGGATGGATGGGGACTATGCTGTTGATAAGATCAATGGCTTCAATTATTTATCATATGTACATAAAGATATGTATTCACTTGTGTATACCTATAATGTACTAGTGTCTACCCAAAGGTTTAGAAATAGTCATGGTGATAAAATTTGCATTTATATAGTGAGGGTTCTTTTCCCATCTTGAAATTCTTGGTTTTTGTCAAATAGTCATTGTCTTTTTCATCAATTAAATCATATTGCCTCTTGGAGAGTTGTATCCATTTTGGGAAAAAATGGAAATGAGACTAAAGTCCTTAAATTTAAAGTCCAAAAACCCAAAAATTCAAGTTGACTTGAAAGTAGGCCGAGTTGAGTTAAATAAAAAACCCAAGAAAAACTCAAATATAAATTGAAAACTACATGACATTATATAATTTTTAAATTTAAGTATTAAAATAATATTTTGCAAACAACTATAACAAAAAAACATATTTATAGAATAACCATTTCAATTAGATTTGTGAAAGATATATATTCAAATGTTTGACCCAATAAGAGTGTAAGGGCCTAGCATTTCATCTTTGTACTAAAACGAGAGTAAGGCTGCATACTATAGACCCTTGTGATTCGCTTCTTCCCCAGATCCTGCATACATGGAAGCTTCATGCACTGGGCCATCCTTTACTAAAGTTGATTTGTGCACAATAACCAAAAAGCCTCCTAGCATTAAATCTTGGCAAGGAGTATTCCAAATAGAGCTCTAGAATGCTCTATTGAATATATCCTAGGCCATAGAAGCAGGTCATCCCATCAAGATCATCAAGTTCTCAGAGGCTTCCAAATAGTCTATCATTTGATCAACCACCCATCACTGTAAGTGTTACTTATAGTGAGTCTAAAAATGGAAAGAACAAGTGTACATTGTGCCATTTCTTAAATCTTAAACATGGCTCCATTTCCACCACTCTCATTTTTTAAGCAAGGAGAGTGTGAATCTGTCACCTTCACTACAACTCAACAACAGAAGTAGGTTGCACCAACTGCCAGCAACCTCTAGCATTGCATCCGAAAGCACTGCTGCCACTACCTTAGCTCAACGAAATGTCAACTAGACAACTTCACCCTAGCCAATTACTGAGCAGTAGCAATAAATGTACAACAAATACCACCTCAATAAGAAGAATAATTAACTTCTATGAGATATAACATGTAAAATTATTATGAACAGTAGCAAAAAATGAGCATAAACCAATTCAAAGCAACTACATAAGCATTGCAATATATTTAGAAAAAAGGAAAAATAAAGGAAATTCTCTAATAACAGAAGGCCATAAAGTTTGTGGCTAATTCAACCAAGCATTGTAATACACTTTTCCCTCAACCAAACTAGTTCTAGAAACCAAGTAGGGAAGAAGAATGGCAGGTTGGTGCTCTAAACGTGAGAACAAATAGGATCTATAAGAAATAAGAAGAAGTAGAAGTAGAAGAATAAGAACTCTGTTTCCCTGGTTTTGGAGAAGATAGCAAAATTGTGCTGTGAAACTAGAAATACTTGAATCTACAAATATGGTAGAAAACTACCAACTCATTTGAAGCTGTGAATCTTGTGAAAATTAAGAATGTTTGAAAGGAAAATGGCTTTACTGAGAAGTGCAATTTGCTCATTTTGTTTGCCTTGCTTGCCAAAGGAAATGTGAGTATTTTAATCCAAAGAATAATTTAATCATACTATGGAGATTTCATCGTCCATTGTCTTTAAACCAAAAATGCTATCTACCAAAAAGCCTAGTAGCCCAGTGGTTCCCAAAAAGGAGAGCCTTTCTCTAAGAACAAGGTTAGGGTTTCGAGGTTGGCACCCTAGTGCCATTGGGGGATGATAGATTATTGGGAGTGACCGAGGGTTTCCTTTGTCAATAAAGGGCAGCCCCTGTGCATGAAGCTTCTGCCTATGCAGGGTTCAGGGAAGGAGCAGACCACAAGGGCCTATAGTATGCAGCCTTAACTTGCATTTTTGTAAGAGATTGTTTTCACACTTTAGACCTGTGACTTCAACGTCACACGATGACAACTTTTACCGGTAGGCAAGGCTCCCCTTGAAAAAAAAAAGTTAAAAAAGTAAAAATACAAATACAAATGCTAGTTCTTTCCAAGGTGTTAGTCTTTCTCTAGACGCTTTCATCACAAGCAATAGAAAAGTTGTTTAATAGTGGAGAGAACGGGTGGGGAAGTATCATTTGGCTTTTTCTTTTTGCCTGCAAGGCTAGTTGAGCTTCACAAGGAGGTTGTTCCCTTGGGCAGTTCCAATTAAGTCTTGTCATTAGAGAATAAACCATGATAATGTAAGCTAACTACCGCATAAGGGTGGTTAGCTGTCCCATTATTGATGGGCAAGTCACTTTCTGCAGTTGGCCCAATGAACCGTCCCGATCAAATCATTTTAGGAAGCATCATCAATCATGTGATAAATCAAGCGTGGACACGCGTTATGTGGCTTAGAGAATCGTTGCTAATGTCCATGTTACCTTCTAACAAGCTACAAGGATTGGTGGTCCATATATGCTCAAGTCTTCTTGCTCTCCCGACCGATCGCCATCTAAGTGTTTTGGAGATTTCCTTGCAGTTAAGGTGGGTGCGCCCACTTTTTCCAGAGTTAGTGTCGACCACTAAACCAGGACAAGAAGGGATTAGGAGGACCGACAAAAAGGACTCTTTCTAAAAAAAATTGCAAATACTATGGAAGTCTAATCTGGACGGAAGTGATAAAAAGGGCAGCCCAGGTACACGAAACTTCCACGTATGTAGGGTTGGAGAAGGGGCGGACCACAAGGGTCAATAGTATATATTAGTTGATGGCATATGTAAACTGAGAGAGAGAGAGAGAGAGAGAGAGAGAGAGAGAGAGAGAGAATTTGTACAATGGAAAGCTTTTCATAGCCATTTTCAGTGATCCAAGTTACTCATCTAATTCAGTCCATCTCAAACAGCTAAGATACCAAACATCTCATCTATCTGATACTTCTAAGACAATTTTTCTTGAACCTTATTTATTTATTTTTAAAAAGGGCAGCCTAGTGCACAAACATCCCAATAATTCAGGGTCTAGGGAAGGCGAGGACTATAAAAGATCTATGATACGCAGCCTAATCTTGCATTTTTGTAAGAAGCTGTTTTCATGACTGGAACCCATGATCTCAAGGTCACACGATGATAACTCTACTGGTGTGCCAAGTTCGTTTCTTCTCTTAAACCTTTGTGGTTGTAAAATGGGGTTGCTTGGACGATCCTAAACATACGTGTGGATGATGTTCGGACGGTTAGGGATGCGAGTTGTATTCATGATCAATAAGAAATGATTCTCCTATTGTAGTCCAGAAAATGACATTTGAGCTACCAATTAATTATTAACCTAGTTAGCTTATTGAATGTTACTCTCTTTATTTTGGTATTTGGGCTCCTCCTATGATTGAACCTTTCTTAAAAAAAATATAAATGAAAAAAACAATTTGGATTCCTCCATTTTTTTTGCCATTTGAGGAGGAATTTTAAAAGAGAGAGAGCCTTGTGCAATGGTAAAAGTTGTCGTCATGTAATCTTGAGGTCATAGGTTCAAGGCATGAAAACAGCCTCTTGTAAAAATACAAGGTAAGACTGTGCACTATAGACCCTTGTGGTCCAGCCCTTCTCCAACAATAGACTGTGACTTAAAAAATGGCCAAAAAGACTTTTAGGATTGTCATCCTAAGATACTCTATCGCTTCTTGATGATGGAATTAAATTCTTCGTTTTAATATAGTTTTTATTCCAAGAAACAATTCCATTTAGAACAAACAAGGACCTGTCCCATCAGATGACAAGTTTGATTTTTAGATATTATTTTGGCTCAACCAAACAATCTATATGATCTGGGCCCTCCAAGTGGACTGCCTACAATGTACTATTGACGCTGAAAATGCCAAAAATTTGATCAATGCAATCAGAACCAATGTTTTGTGCTTATGAGTTGTTTACTCTTAAGTAATTTTCAACCATATCTTCTCCGTAGGGCAGCCTTCAAGTGCTATAATCAACACATTTGGACAATCTGATAGGTACAAATTTTCGACGGCAGTGCCATTGAGGAGATCCATCAGAAGGAGAGCCTTGTTGCAGCGGTGGAGCCATCATCATGTGACCTTGAAGTTACTGGTTCAAGGTATGGAAACAGTCTCTTGCAAAGTGCAAGATAAGGTTGCGCACTATTGATCCCTGTGGTTCGTCCCTTCTCCAGAAGATCTATCACTACGCAGAGTTAATGGATTATGTGTAATTCGTTCTAGAATATAAAGAAAAAACCTAAAGACTAGACATAATAAACACAGTCTTGAATGCTTGAATCCACCCACTTCGTCATTATCTAAATCGTTAATAATGTCATGCATCTCAAATGCTCCAACTCAACCTAAGTCTGTAGAAAAATAAGTAGAAACATGCAGCTGTTTTGATTACCTCAGGTACAATTGGCTGCTGTGAAACACTAAAAAAGGGGGCAGCCCCGGTACACATAGCTCCTGCCTATGCAGGGTCCGGGGAAGGGGCGGGCCACAATAGCCAAAAGTAGGCAGTGCGCCTTGAACCTGCAACCTTAAGGTCACATGACGACAACTTTTACTGTTGCGCCAAGGCTCGCCTAACGCAAAGTCAAACAATGCTATTAACTGGGAAACAATGAGATGATAGCATTATAGGACACATAAGAACTGAAAATACCCAACCATTTTGAAACTTTTCTTTTGTTAAATCATCAAGATTTTTGCTTCCTTTCGATAAATGATGAAGTTTTGGACTTCTTCCTCGTTAAAAAATCGAGTTTCAATCAATCAAATAATTGAAGCAGCTGCATGGCTTGGATCTGCTACAGCTAAGTTGCAACAATGCCAACGATCCCACTACATCAGGACCCTCTCCACATTCTGCAAAAGCCATTACTTTACGTTCAGCTACCATTACAAGGCTAATCCTAATTGCCAGTGAGACGCTGGAGGTAGATGTGCAACGTGGAGTACAATGTCCCATGGTAGAGGGGCCCTTTGTGGTCTGCCCTTTCTCCGGACCCTACATATGTGGGAGCTTTATGCACCGGGCTGCCTTTATTTAGGTAAGCAAGGAGAATGCACTAATTGAGAAGAGCAAAGCAATTTATGGTGTTACAACTGTTAAAGCTGAAAGAAAAAATCTTTTCAACAACTACTGTGAACATGCGCATCATCAACTGAAATGATAAAGAATAAATGAGAGACATGTGCATCACCAACTTAGGAAGAAATGGGATCACACACACACACACACACACACACACACACAAATTATTTGAAAAACTAGTTCCTTTAACACAAAGGCAATACCCTTTGGCTACTAATCAAGTAGGTAAAATTCCTTGCTTCTGTCTGTTACTGATACACCCCTAATGAAATCAGCACTCAAAATGCTTATTAGTTAATGTAATCCACAAATCTGCTAAAACTTTACGTGACAGAAACATCACCATCATCATCAAGACCTTATCTCGGTTAGGGTTCGGCCATGCGACAGAAAAATACTATCTAAAATTTATGATATGACTTGTTTGCAGAACTATCATCAATACCCTTGCATGTAGATATGGTTTTTTGGAGCAAGGTGGATCTGATCAATAGGTATTGATGGACATGTACAATCTCCGTTGGTAGTTACAGATGGAGTCCATCCCATGTTTCCAAGTACACCACTTCATACCTGAAGATTGGTGAATCTTTCCTTACAGTCTGTGTCTTCTTTTGCCTAGCGTTTCAGCCCAATATTGGCACATACCTTCACACTAATGTACAGTATGTAATATCCTTAAATTTTAAGATAAAATAGGAAATTATTAAATAAATTAAAATAAAAAATTTATGGATGAAATTTTTTCCTGAAAACATAAGAATTAGAAAGTGCTCGTCGATACGAATCCAACGCCATCAAGAACGCGAAAAACGGAGCTCAAACGAGGGAGTTATGAGCCGTCAAAGTTGGAAGGGCAATTTGGTCATTTGGTAGAGACGTATTAGACAGGAGTCCAAATTGATACTGGCACCCCCGTCTTCCACACGTCTCTACCAGTGTCGGAAAAATCGCCGGAGAGACGTGGAAAGAGGCGTGTGGGGAAGAGTTTCTCTTCCCCAAGACTCTAAAACCCTATATCTATGCTCCTCTAGGAGCCAAAACGCTCAACTTTGAGCGTTTTCCATGAATGCTACGCAAAACCCTAGCCCTGCAAAAATCTGAAGTTTCCGGCGAGTGGAGCCCCGGCAACACGAGCAAACCCGACCAGGCACAAGGTAAGCCTCAAATCCGTGTTTTTTCTGTATTTATTAATTAGAAAATTAATTAGGAAAGTATTTAAAAATTAGGAAAAAAAAATCAGATTTTTAGGGGCTTTGTGCACGCTACTGTTGGAGCGTGATTTCACGGATCAAACCTTATCCGTTTGAAAATCGCACCGTCCAACTAGTGCACAAGAGACCCCAGAGCATACCCTTTAAATTTGGGAGTGATCCAACGGTGGAATTCTCCAGAAAACTCAAAAACCAGTACCTAGGGATGTTTTTAGGAACTTGAGAAAAATTGTTTAAAAACCATGGTTTTTGGCAAAATCAGTGTAAAAGGGGGGCATAAATGGATTTTAGAGAGAATTCTAAAGAAAATGGCGCAAAAATCACGCAAAACGGAGCTCTGTAGCTCCGCCGGAGGCGACCGGAATCCGGTCGTCTTCTCCGGCGTCGTCAACGGCGTCGGTGCCTGGCGTTGACGCCAAGATGCACTCAGAGACGCAGCCAGGACGACGTCACATGACGTCGGCGCCGCGCGCGTGCGGAGAGTGCGCTGGTTGGCTGTCGCGGTGGGATCGGGACGCGGCGCGTCCTGGCGACCGTGACGCACGGCGCGCGTCCCGTACGACGTCTGCGTCGGCGTGCGTCTTCGTGCGCCCGTGTACGTCGGTGTAAACCGGCGGAAAAGGGTGCCGCCGGTTTAAACCACCTTATGGTGGTCGGCGAGCCCCATTTTAGTGTAGTTTTCACTAAAACTTGATTTTTGGGAGCTAGAGAGGTCCAAATCACGATCCGGAAGAGGCGTTGTGACCGTATTGACGACACGGACCTAGTTTTAACTTAAAAACTTAGAAATGACCACTTTTTATTTAGAAAAATTTTAAAATAGTGATGTGACATGTACAGGTGCACTTGAATATACCAATTAAAGGGAGTTATTAGCAAGCGAGTGATCTCACATTGAGGTAGGTGACGACAACTAATGTTTTTCCTTGATTTTAAACCATGTTTAAACAATAGCATCATGTGTGATTGTGTTTTAAATTGCGATTTTTATTTACCATGGATTTCATGCGACATTGCGTACAGGATGGTTATTCCAAATTGAATTCTTTTACTGAATAAACTTATTTAAAATGCTTTTACAAGCATGATGTTAATTAGTTATGCTTAATTAGAGATTTATTTCTTATTATATATATAGAAAATGCATGGATTTATATGGAAATGAGTATAGAGGCTTAGTAAATTTGGTCCTTTTATAAAGCTAACCCCGTGATGAGGGGCATGTCTTGGGGATTTCAAGCTATAAGTGCTCTTGAGTTTTAGCATATACATATGATTTCCGTGTTTTATATTTGATGACGGGTGCTCTCGCCCGGTGGGCGTCATGCTAGGAGGGATAGGCCTAGGCCACCCACCTTCCGAGATTATGATGTGATGAGTTTGTGATATGATAGACACCTGCCCATAGATGACATTCGGTAGGGGTTTGGTAACATGGTTAGTCCACACTACCGGTCTGAGCCTTTCCATGGGGACAGACGTTAAGTCTCCCGTTATGGTGTCGACGGAGAGCGGCGGTGGTTGATACCCATGGAGGGTTGCCACTGCAGCATGATGGCCCATATTCTTGTTATGTGTGCATGTATGATGAGCATGGTTATAGATGGTATGCACAGGTGTGACGACACTCAGAGGTTGACTATGTGTACTCCTGATCAGGGATGTTCGTGCGATGTGGTGGGACCCATTACCTTAGGGTGCCCTTATTCTTGTTGTATGCGCCATTTTATTGATTCATGTCATGTTTTAACTCCGTAAATTTCATGTTTTAGCATATGAAATAAATTGGCATTTATTGAACATGGCATTATGATATCACTATCTTCATAAATGTTAGATTTTTCATCAGTATTGTTCATTATTTCTTGCATTTATTACATTAATTGTCTATGTACCTACACAAGCGATAGCTTCTTTGAGGCATTGCTTTGTTTTGCAATGCCTTAGATCTCGAGCGACACCAGGAAAGGAAAAGAGGTTGATAAACCTTGAGAGCTGCTGAAGACTAGTTTCCCTATAGTTTTAGACAGTAATGTGAGTCATTAGAGTGGATTATCATTTGAATTTTATTATGGACTGCATACTTTATATTTGGATGTGATTTAAATCTTTGGACATATATTGGACATTTATATGGGATGTTATGATGGATAGACCCTGGGCCATATTATTATTGTCTTTTGAACGTTTATTTGATTTAAAATAAAGGCGCCTATTTATTTGACGTTGATTTATACGCGGATTATTTATTTATGTTTAAATTACATGTACGCCATTTTGAGAAAGGAAAAATTAACACCCGGAGTTTTAAGATAGGTTTAGTAAAATGTTAAATAAATCTTTTCTCATGGGATCCCAAAATGCTCTTATTTAAAATGCCATTATTATGAAAAAAAATAAAAATAAATTCTTAAAAATCCGAGGTGTTACACAGTATTACAACAGAGACAGCTAATGAACTAAGAGGAGGTTGGGGCATACCATTTGAAATAATCAAAAGTTTACTCAATGCCATTTCAACATTATTCACCTCACCTACTGGAAAAGGGTGTTAGTCAAGACACGAATTGCATTCTACGATGATTTCCACATTGATTCTCAATTCCATTCCTTTCCAGCCTGAATTCCCAAAGTTTCTTTCTGGAATGAAAAGCAGAATAAAACTGACCTTAACAAACTTTTGGTCTATTCTGCCGTTTAGTATTGACTGTTCCAGTCATTCGAGTCTAGAATTCCGAAAAAAGTCTTCTTTATTTTTAAATAAAAAATTTCCAAAAGTGTAACACCCCGGGGTTCCAATAGTCACAATATTGTCCGCTTTAGGATGCCCATACACGCCTCATGGTTTTGTTCTTCCCTAGTTTTCTAGGGAAAACACGTTGTGACTGTTAAAGTTTCCCAAACTCTTATAAACAGCCTAGCTTACTCTCCCAGGTAATGTGAGATTAACTTTCTGTCCCTCACCCCAGCCTAGAAGCTTGCTAGCCTTCTCTTGGCCCGCCCTCATTGGCCTAGTGCTTCACATCTTCCCCCCATAGGGAACAAGCATCCCCGCGTGATAGCCACGACCAGGCGCCCGCGTGCGGCTAGCCACCACACCACGAGGGAACCTACCTCTAATACCATTTGTAACACCCCGGGGTTTCAATAGTCACAATATTGTCAGCTTTAGGGCGTCCATACACCCTTCACGATTTTGTTCTTCCCTAATTTTCTACGGAAAACGCATTGTGACCGTTAGAGTTTCCCGAACTCTTATAAACAACCTAGTTTCCTTACCCCAGGCAATGTTGGACTAACTCTCTATCCCTCACCCTAGCCTAGAAGCCTGCTAGCCTTCTCTTGGCCTACCCTCATCGGCCCAGGGCTTCACAAAAACAATGAGAGAAATTTTGTTATGAAATTGGGAAAATCCCAGATTGTTCCTTTCCAGTAGCCAAAATGGAATGGTCACGGGAATGAAATTGACAACTATGGCTTTGAGCCCTAGCGGAATGCACCCTTTGAATTCATCTATTGCTCAAATATGTGGTCTTAGGACATGGCTCATCTAAGGCAGGATAATTAATGTGTGTAGCTCAGATCATTCAAAATGTTATGCCCCAGTTGTACTTGTTTTCTCTAACTATCGAAGACTAAAGGGCAGCCCGGTGCACAAAGGTCCTACATATAGGGGGTCTGGGGAAGGGGCAGTCCACGAAAGGTGTTTTTGCTAGAGGCTGTTTCCACGGCTTGAACTCATGACTTCCAATTCACACGGTGACAACTCTCTAAAACAGTAGATGACTAGTAGCCCCAAAACAGTGCAACTCTACTGCATATTAGTTCTAGATTTATCTTAAACATTTTGTACTTACTAATTCATTATTGGGACAGGCTATATGCTGAAGACAAATGGCTGGAAAGCAGTGGAACAGAAAAAAAATGGTGCAGAGGGTGTCTTGAAGAAAAATTAAGACACAGTAGTTACATTGGCAAAGCAACCAAAATATATTTAGGAAGAACCAATCCACTGGCAATATGTAATGGAACTTAAAAAGAATATTCAGACAAGACACAGTATTAAAATCGCTTTCTAATTAGGAGCTCTTGAGTTTTGACACAAACTTGCATGATTGAGATTGTAGTATTCCTTCATCAAGCAATAGTATCACATCTAGAAACAAAGGAAAAAGATGTGGATAACAACAATACATGGTTCAAGGCTGCAAGCTGAAAAGCACATATCCTGGTTGAGAAGTAATCAATTTCTTCAAATATCACTTTTGTTTCCTTAGCTAGTTCAAAAATTCAATGAATTCTTAAGCCAATTTGGATTTATTCTTTGTGACTGCTTCTACTCGAAACTCTATGGATCCCCTGGAAGCCACCATCTTTAAATTGAAATTTTAAGTCGAATTCCAGAAGAAATTTGAAGCTAATCAAAACTTCCACCAAAACCACACACACACACACACACACATGTAACAATGAGATCAGCATGTTTCCCAGAGTTTGATTAAGCTTTAGGGCACTAGGCAGACTAACTGACATCTGATGGGCAAGGATGACATCATGAACGTTGCCCCTTATGGCTCCAGTTTTTCTGTGCCTTCTGTTCTGATTTCCTATGTGGGTCCTGATGGTGCTAAGGCTAGTTTGAGGCTGCACATTGGCATTCTATTTGTCTTGGTTAAGGTTTCTTTTAGAAGTAATTTTACCATTCAAAGTGTCACTGTATCATAAGAAAATTCTTGAGGTTAAGTCATTACGAAGTATAAATAAACAGATAAGACCGCAGAAACACAGGGACGAACACATAAACATGTCTATCAAAGCCAATATTTGCTAAATTTCCATGGCATTCACTCTGACAAGGTTGGGTTCTGTAAATCGTCCACTGCTTGGTTGACAGCATGAAAAATCAGCCTCTTTACCTGCTTCACATCATAGATCAAACAAATGCATAAAAAGGAATGACAAAAACATGTCTGATGAGTGTATACAACTGAACACAAGCAGGTTAGTACCTAGCCAATGGCTGTACACAGAAAGTACGCAATCTTTAGCTTCAGTTCAGAACAGCAATCCAAGTGCAATTGACTGAGGTGACTAAATGAAGAGCAACCTATGACTTCTTTGCTCCAAATGAGTTTGCGTCTCTAGTCATAAGGATTTACATTACATTCACGCATTCAAATTCACGTAATTACCCACTATATTATGGATATAGGCATCTATCAACACTTGAAATGAGAGAAAGAGACTGTTTGGGGACTTGGAAGGGATAGATCCAGTGCACCTCCTTCGGTTGCTGATGGAAAAGTAAATGAAATTGGTTGTAAGAGAGTCACCTATGGAAATTTTTGAGGGGAAACAAAGTCCAAAATTACAGATGGATATATTTGTAATCATCCATAACCGGGTTGACTTATCTTCACAAAAACTAAAAAAATTATAGATCAATACAGAGATTATAAGACAAAATACTTATGTCTGTATGTACGAATAGTGTAACACATGAAGGTAACCCATACAGTAGGCAGAACTAGGCAATATAAGTTTCAAGTTCATAAAGCATCATTCTGATGGAAAGGGAACCTGCTGAAGCAATTTAAACTATCTAGCTTTGATTGCTGGCATCTGTAGGAGCTGCTATCTACTTGAGCAATATGAAAATTCCTCCCATGCAGTGAAATATGAATAAATTACAATAAATCTAATTAAGCTTTACACAAATGCACAAATATTTTGAGAGAGAGAGAGAATGTTGTTTGAGGACAATAAAAGGGAGGCAGATTAGGAAGATGAATTTGTAAGGCCAGTTAATGGTTAACCCATTGGCATCCACTTAATTAGTAAAGCAAGTCTATACCTATAAGTAAGCAGACACAAAATGAATATGATACTTAATACATAGAGGTAAATCATAAGCATAAATAGAGGGGTACTAGATACAGGTCCACCTCTATTCTAACTTCCTCACCCCACAGATGTTGGAGAAGTGGCTAATATTCTTCAATCAAGTGTATGCAATCACGGACATTTGCAGGTGGGTTACTGGGGACAACATTTGGCGTAGATATAGTCTGTCGATCATACACATCTTGGCTGATTGCATAAAGAAGCATTTTCTTCACCTGCATAAATTTGAATAGAATAATATCATTATAAAAACCATTATAAAATTAGAAAGAGAAATGTGCATATGTAATCCTCAACAGCTTAACATGCCTCAGCCAATGACCAGAGGAGAGGATAATATTTCCCTTCCATATTCCATAATCCCTGGTGCAATCAAAATCAGCTGGAGCAACTAAAATTGTCTAGCTTCAGCCACTTGGTCGTGGTGGACCCTTTCAATTCAGACGTAAATATCACAAACATCCAATCACCTTATATTTGATAAAGTTGGATTTACTGATGTATGTGTGCATATAGCCAGAGAAAGAGGTACTAAGACAGAAAGAGAGAGACATTGAAGTAACTAGAAAGGAATAGCTAAACCTCTAGTAGCACTTACTTAGCAAAATGATTATGAGGAAGTGAACGCAGCTCTTCAGTCAAATCAATGCTTTCGTTGACATTTTCAGGTGATATAAAATCTGCAACATTTATACATGACTGCAACAAAACAAAACAAAAAAAGGTTCAGAAGATGAAGTCACGTCAACTACAATCCAACTAACAGTATATGCACTTGTCCATTGACTGTAATAATGTTGTTAACCACTATACATGAGGACCTAAAATCATTTTCTCTTTTTCTATTCTGCAGCAAGAAGAGATTAACACGGAACATGAGCTCATATTTTTGTCCAAAGCATTATAAGCAAAGTTCATGGTCTGCAATCTTCAGGCTTCTAATTTGACGAGGACAGCCAACAGGATTAAGGACTGGCTCTTCAGGTTTGTGAACAAATGTCTATGATTCAACTCCTGCAAAAAGAAGAAGGATCTGAGAAAGTCAGTTATAACTACAATATGAAGCTCAGCAGCAGCCACCCAACACAGTAAAATACAAAAATAAGTTACAACGGAAACAAAAACATAAAATGCTAATAAAATACCAAATTCCTCCTTGAGCTTCCTTTGCTTGAAAGTCAAATAGAAATTCTGATCATGGATAGGATGAACAACCAGCAAAAGAATGTGTGAAAACTGCTATATAGCTATACTAACAATTATCTCTTTATTTTCACCACATCTGTGTACTCTCGACTGGTAAACAATGGACATGTCTGAATTCTTTGGAGTGCTTCCTAAGATATTCATTTAACGTAAGAACATCTTGTCTTCTGAAACGTCCCAAAGAGCACCACCCGGTATTGATTCATATGTCACCTTCTTTTCAGAAATTGCAGAGGCTTCGCCCCTTTCTCTTTTAATTACCAATTTCCAGACCCAGTGTATTCTTTTTGGAAACTTAAAAAATATTAAAGCAGCGACCATTAGCTTCTCTGAAATTATTCCAATTTCTTCCCTCAGATCTGTCATTAGGGATGAAGAAACCTGATTGGATGCCTTTGTCACAGTTCTGAATTTCCCCTGCAGATCTTCACCAGCAATTGTGGCATGTGACTGGATAACAACCAGCTCTACCATGGATTTTGCTGCAAATTGATCAATCTGATTGTCACCAACCTTTGCCTACATTTGTAGAACAGCAGTGGGATCTTCTCCTGGATCTTGATCATAGTTCATCTGCTTCAGCTTATCAATGTTGTACAGCTTCTCTGGAGTTAAAACTACTTCTGTAGCGTGCGTCAATGCATAAAACAGAGCCACAGAGTACCAGGAATAACGAATTTAGAGGATTTAAAATCAGTATATTCAGAAATGAAGTTGAAAAACCTATTCTGATTGATAGTGCAAAAAGAATTTTACCAGACAAATTTTCACAATATGCTTCTGCAACAATAATTTTTCACTAATAACTAGTGATTTCACATCCACTTGTAGATATCCACTGGAGGGCATCCAATAAAGGAATTGTTAGGCTAAATTAGCAAACAATCTGTGATCATTTGCAGATCATATGCTCTTGTGCACATAAAAGGGAAGCAGAGAACCTGGCAGTGGGGGACGTCTATCATGTTTCAGATTGAGTTGTTTGAAGACATATATACCCATCAGGACACTACATATAATGCAGCAAGTTTTACTGGGGATTTGCTCCAATACATGATAACCCAGCTCCGGATTAGACTTCCCTGAACATGAGTACTTGACCACCAAAATCTTAGGACTTTCCATAACTTTAAAAACTAAAAGAAAAAGAAAAAGAATTCTGAAGGACAAGCCAGTCATTTTCTATGCTGGAACAAGGGAAATGACAATGCTTCTATAGACATCAAAGTGTATTGTAAAGCTTAAACACTCAGAAGTCCGACTAAAACAATTAAGGAGGTCAAGACATCAATAACCATTTCAAAAAATCAGCTACACTAAACATGAACAATGAATAAATTCTGAGTAAACTTTAAATTCATAGAATTACTATGAATTCCCCACTTGGCTCAAAATTTCGAAAACCAGCCTATAAGCATGGGCTAATAGGCTCCTTCAATTGAATCTTCAGTTAGTGACGGATGGTTAAAATTCATCAAATGCATGACTGCTTCATACTGTAATATTATTAAGCAAACTAACACTGCAGAGAAGTATCAAATTGAGTGGCATGTAAATACTACTGTTGATTGTTTAACCGCAAGTGCACGGGCTATTGTAGTGTAGCTTGTGCAAATACGGGTCAATCCCACGAGGACTTGATTTAAAATGATGGAATTTTTACTAAAATTCAATTAATAAAAGAATATAAACTAACAATAAACTAAAATCCAACTTTATTCAATTTTTGCAGTTTTCACAATTATTTATTCAAAGGACAACAGAAAATAAAATTAAAAGGCGTTCTGGATAAGCTTGTCTTTGGATTGCACTGTCCCTGAATAGTCTGTCCTGGATTGCACTGTCCCTGGATTGCAATGTCCATGAATTGTCAAAATGTGAATAAAACAAAACTGGGACATAGATGTCATTAAAATGAGGACACAATTGGAATTAAATTGGGGACTCAGTTGGAATTAAACAGGGGACACAGATGGGATTTCTGAGATCTTCCAGGGGCATAGATGTAATTACACTAGGGACACATATGTAATTTTTGATAAAGGACAGAAGTAGAATTACTGAGATCTACCAAGGGCAGACTCGTAATTTTCTGGGGTATTTGGTTTTTAACGAAAAAAACAAGGAAAACAACTGGGGAAGAAGAGGAGAAAACCGTAGGAGGGAAGAAGGAAGGAGGGAGGAGAAGAAGAAGAAAAGGAGGAGAGGAACACGGGAGGAAACCCGATTTGAGTTTTCTCTCCTTGAGCCGGCCGATGATTGTGGAAACCGGAGAAGGGGGAAGATAAGAGGAAAGAGGAGAAGAAGAATGAGGGAGAGGAAAAGAGATGGGAGAAAACCCGATTCTCCCCCTGGACTTTGATCAACGTCGGAAACAGAGAACCATGCCGGAGATTGAGAGATGGGCTGGTGAGATGCGTCGTTCTGCCGGCTCTGAACTAGAACCCAACGAACTCCGGTGGAGCGTAATGACGCAGAGGAGGTAGGCTGGGAAAAGAAAGAGGGAGAGTTAAGGAGAAGCGGAACGTGGGATAGAAGGGGAAGTGGAGAAGAGAGTGGGCCGGCCAACCACGGTCCTGCCTGGGAGAGAGAGAGAGAGAGAGAGAGAGAGAGAGAGAGAGAGAGAGAGAGAGAGAGAGAGAGAGAGAGAGAGAGAGAGAGAGAGAGAGGATGCAGTCCGGTTGGGCTTGGTGCAGTAGCCTGTGCTGGGTTGCCGGTGGAGGTTGGGTGAGAGATGAATAAAGGGAGAGTTGAGAGGAGGAGGTGAGAGGAAATGAAGGACCAGAGGGAAGGGAGAGTGCGGGTGATATAGATTGAGAAAGAGAAAAGAAATAAAGGGTTGCACTGCGCGAGAGAGAGAGAGAGAGAGAGAGAGAGAGAGAGAGAGAGAGAGAGAGAGAGAGAGAGAGAGAGAGAGAGAGCAGCCTAGCCTCCCAAGAGACAAAAACGTTTATGGAGAGAGAGGGTTTAGCAGAGGTGAAAGGAAAGGGAAGGATGGTGAGAGAGAGAGAGAGAGAGAGAGAGAGAGAGAGAGAGAGAGAGAGAGAGAGAGAGAGAGAGAGTGGAGAGGAGAATGTGCCAGCCGGCCCCCCTTTCCAGGAGAAAAAAAAAATGTTTTTTTGGAGAGAGAGAAGAAGGGGAATAAAAAGGAGAGGGAGAGAGAAACGTGAAAGAGAGGGAGATAAGAGATAGAGAAAAAGAGATAGAAGAGAAAGAGAAAAGAAAGATAGGGATAAGAGAGTGGGGATAGAGTTAGGTGGGGTCCATTAGCTTTTCTGGTCTTGCTAGAACTCTGAAAGTCTTCAAATTTGTTCTGTGACTCTTCAAAATCCTCTTTTTTTTTTTTTCATGAAACTTCATCTGATTTCCATCTAATATCTTTGATTTGATCTGGAGCGTTCATGCCTGAGTTGACTAATCTGCAACGCACAGGACCCAATTATAATCATTTGACCCATTTATTAGCTTTAATGATCATCTGACCATTAATTTTGCAATTTAACGGTTAGATGACCAATTAAAGCTAAAACCGAATATTTTATATAAAAATTTAAAATTAATGGCCTAGATGCTCTAATCAAATATTAAATTAGGGTATTTTGACCAAAATTGAACACTTAACAGCTACCAAGAATTAAATCTGACCCAAAACATTCATAAATGCAAATAGTTACTATTAAGAGAGATTACATCCAAATATGGAATGAAAGTCATAATGATATCCATCAGTGGCAAACAATAGAGACACTAGGTGAAACAGGTTAACACAAGATGGTTTCAAAGTGCAGAATTTCCTCAAGACAAGAATTAATTCTAGTGAAGGGGAGCCTTGGTGCAGCGGTAAAGTTGATGTCGTGTGACCTCGAGGTTACAGGTTCAAGGTGTAAAAACAGCCTCTTGTAAAAATGCAAGGTACGACTGCATACTATAGACCCTTCCAGTCTGCCCCTTCCCGGACCCTGCATAGTTGGGAGCTTCGTGCACTGTGGCTGCCCTTTAAGAATGAATTCTAGTGGACTGAAGATCCCCAGAGTTTTCCCAAGACAGAAACAGACTGAAACTCCAGAAAAGATTTATGTATTTGTCATCTTATGGCATTGGCAGAAAGAGCAAGAAAGAAAAGTGTACCACTACGATTCTGAATGTCATCGTGTGGTATAAGCAGAAAAAGTATGAAAGCCCACTGAACACAGAACTCAACTCAAATATGAAACCTGAAAGAACAACTTCAGTCTCCCGTCCACACTTCCAGTCATAGAAAAAACCAAAACCTAAGCTTACCACATCAGCCACATTGCAGTGTAGCTTTGCGATAGAATCTCCCTGCCAAGCTCTTCAGTAAATCCATAACCAATATATGCATCTGGTCCCAGGTCTGGCTTCAGGGCTTCCAATGGCAGCTTTGAAGCAATATTGAGAATACCAGACTTTGGATCTGTATATTCTTTATATGGCAATGAGTTGATAAATTCAGCACTATGGCCTGGTAATCGCTCGTCAAAGAAATTAGAAGGGGCCAGTCGCTCACTCTAAGCATCTGAGGCCAAAGATCTCTCCGTGTTTGTCCCCTGTTATATCCTCTGAAAAATTCGTGAATGTTTATGTCCTCCTGAACATTGTAAACCAATGTTAGATATTATCCAGCCATTACAAACAACGATGCATGAGAAAACGATATTAAAATTGAAAGAAAGAAAAAACGAAAAAAAAAACGTTACATAACCAAAAAGATGCCTGATAGATTTTGCAATTGCAATATAACAACTTCAAAGAGATGACTCAAACAAACATCATACATTGATTCTGATCGGGAAGATGGTTCCCCACTCAATTTGAGTTCAGACCAGAGATTATCCAATCAAAATATCTCAATTCAGAGAAGGGATACGTCCCAAAAGAAGAAGAAGAAGAAGAACAAAGAATTCTAGTTTGATCACTCCAGTCTGAATTAATGAAACTAGTCAATATACCAAATATTGAGATTCTAAATGACCAAGCTGCCTCTGTAAGACCCTACACAAATACAAGCCATGGTTATATGAATAACAGAAACATTAGACAGTTTTGCATGCTGCTAGAGGTATGTCACAGAATTTTTAGAAGGACTACTGATGTAAGCGAGCAGCTCCTGGAGAGAAACAGAGTTATACCCATCAGAGAGAAATAGAGGAGATTCTTTTGCATGCCACTGGAGGTATCTCGCAGCACTTTCGCAAGGATTACAGATGTTACAGAGGATGTCATCAGATTGAAAGTTGACAGATAAAGAGTACCATATGATAGGAAGAACAAAGTTCATTAATGAAATGGTAAGGATAAGTAGAAAATGCAATGCAGAATACAAACTATAGTAGGTCGAAGCTCCTGGGAAACTGGGGAATTTCTGAGAAGATAACGCTAGCTCTCTCTTTCCGCTGTTTATGTAGAAGATAATGCTTCACGCACAGAGTTTTCCCTTCTGATCTCCATCCTTAACTCCAACATTTTCCATCATTTTCACGACAGCGAAGACCATCAGTAGGTAGAATCCTTGTCTGTTGGGGTGGACCTACATGTGGTCGATACAAGAGATAAATTATATATAAGTGTGTAATGCTAGGTCATTGTAAGAGTTAGTAAGAGCGAGCGAGCGAGCGAAAGAGATGTAGACACAGAGGAGCTTCCTCCTCACTATGTAATCTGATCAGATAATAGATTACTCTTCTCCAATGGATGTAGGTATAATAACCGAACCACACGAACTTCTCATCTCTTCAGGTGTGTGTGCACTTATCTTTATAGATTTATTGATCCTAATTGTCAGATCTGCCGCACAACAAGTGGTGTCAGAGTTATGTTTGAAGATCTGATTAGTCTCAGAAGTTAATCCCACGAAAAAGATCGCAGCATCAATAAGAAGCGTTGAACACACTCACATACCAGACCAGTGACAGAACCTGCAGAAAGGGCACCACAAGGGAGGAACTAGAGCGGTGGCGATGGGGGAAAGTTTTCACTTTTATCAAGTAGATTTGAGATTTCTATTCATTAATCTACGAGGAACAAGTGATCTATGGCACCATTTAGAAAAGCGATTGGAGCTATGAGTGATCAAACGAGCACTGGATTAGCCAAAGTATCCAACAACATTGCTCCAAATCTAGATGTAGCAATCATCAAAGCAACCAGTCATAAAAATTGTTGCAGAATAGAAACTCTTATAACTGCTGCAGAAGATTATAGAAATTGCATTTTTTCAAGGTGTTTTGTTTCAATAAAAGTGAGTTGCCTTTATAGGCTTACAAACTCTTAATATTACTCATTCACATACACCACTAAACCCACTAACTCCATTACTCAACCATATACACCACTAACTTCATTACTCACCCACTAACTCCATTACTCATCCATGTACTCCACTAATTCTATTAATCTGTTAATATTTTGACTACATAAAAATAGGACTAGCCACTAATTACCCAATGACATGTTGTCATTTTGAATCATTCTTCAATACTCCCTCTTGATTCAAAGTTGCAAACTCTAAGCAAAGCTCTAAAGTAGCAGAATTTCTCCTTCGATAAAGACTTCGTCAGTATGTCAGCCCACTGCTCGTGAGTGCTACAGTACTTCAAAGTTATCTCTTCCTTTGCAACCAAATCACGAATGAAATGGAAACGAATATCAATATGCTTCGTTCTGCTATGAAATGTTGGATTTTTAGTCATCAAGATTGTTGCTTTGTTGTCGCAGAATATCTTTATTGCTCCCTCTTGCTCTTGTTGAAGTTCAGCTAACATTCTTCTTAACCAGATAGCTTGACATGCTGCTGAAGTTGCTGCAACATATTCAGGTTCTGACAATGATAATGCTGTTGTGACTTATTTCTTTGAGCTCCAAGTGATTACTCCTGATCCTAGAGTAAACACATTTGCTGAAATGCTCCACCTGTCATCCAACGAACTTGCCCAATCGCTGTCCGTGAACCCACATAATTTGAAATTGGAAACTTTAGAGTACCAAATTCCATACTCCATAGTTCTAGCAATGTATTGCAGAACCCGCTTTGCTGCTCCAAAATGATCGTTTGAAGGATGTTGCATAAACCTGGAAATAACACCAATAGAAAATATATTATCGGGTCGAGTGTGGGTCAGATAAATTAAGCCTCCAGCTAGGCTCCTGAATCTTTTAGCATCAGCCATCTCTGCTCTATCTTCTTGCTAAAATTTCTCATTGATATTCATAGGTGTAGCTGCAGGCTTACAATTAAGCATACCAAATTTGTTGAGAAGATCCTTGGCATATTTTCTTTGTGAGATAAAAATCCCAGCTTCAGCTTGTTAGACTTCAAGGCCAAGAAAGAAATGCAATAAACCCATATATGGCATTTCGAACTCATTCCTCATATATGACTTAAACTCAGCGACAAGAGATTGAGAGGAACTCGTATAAATGATATCATCAACGTAAAGACAAATAATGATGAAATAATTTTTACCTTTCTTTTTCACATACAAGGTGGGCTCATTTGCACTTCTGATGGATCCATTTTTGCTGAAAATAACCATCAAATTTGATATACCATGCTCGAGGAGCATGCTTCAATCGATATAACGCCTTCTTTACTTTGTACACCTTTTCTTCTTTGCCTACCTTTATGAAACCTTCTGGCTGCACTACATAGACCTCTTCTTGTAAATCTCCATTGTGGAATGCCGACTTAACATCAAATTGATAAAATGGCCACTGCAGTTGTGCATCCAATACTAGAACAATCCTCACAGTTTCAAACGAGCTACTGGAGAAAAAATTTCTTCAAAATCAATACCATGTTGCTACGCATATCCTTTTGCCACAAGCTGAGCCTTGTGCTTCTATATGCTTCCATCTGCAGCAAACTTTGTTTTGAACACCCACTTCAAACCAATCGCACTTTTGCCTTTCGGTAAGTCCATCATCTCCCATGTTGCATTCTTTTCAATTGCTGTCAATTCTTCTGCCATTGCTCTCTGCCATTCTTCTTTTTCTGCTGCTTCTTCATAATTCATAGGATCTGAAACATAAAAGCAAATTGACAAGATGCATATATATCAGAAAAAGATCTAAACTTTGTTGGTGGCGTCTTGTCCGATGATCCTTCGTGGCTGGATGAAGAGTTGTAACTCTAAGGGGTCGATGGAGGACTTGTTGAAGGTGACGAAGTTGGTGACGCCATGGAGGATCCATCTGAGCTTGCTACAGTCGGCTGTAAACTCTCATTTGGGGATTCTCTATTCACCAAAGGAACCTGTTCTTGTAGTTTTTCTTCATTGTTTTGCCAATCCCAACTTGAATGCTCATCAAATACTACATCTCTTCTTGTTAGAATTTTGTCTTTAAGAGGGTTATATAATCTATATGCTTTGGATTGAGTGCAATAACAAAAAAAATGCACTTTTCAGATTTTTCATCAAGTTTTTGACGGACTTGAGAATTTACCAAAGCATAAGAAATACAACTAAAAACTCTTAAATGACTTACAGATGGTTTCTTGCCACACCAAGCTTCAAATAGAGTTTTATAAATGACAACCCTTGTTGGAGAGATATTCAATAAATAGACGAATGTTGATACTGCCTCCGCCCAAAATTGATTTGGAAGCCCCTTTGTTTGTAACATACTTCTTGCCATCTCTACAACGGTCCGATTCTTCCTCTCGGCTACACCGTTTTGCTTTGGAGTGTAAGGAGCTGTCAACTCCCTATGAATGCCATTATCTTCACAAAAAAGCTTGAACTCCTTGGACAAGAATTCTCCACCTCAGTCAGTGCGAAGGACTTTGATGCACATTCCACTTTGCTTTTCCACCTTAGCTTTGAAGTGCCTAAACTTCTCAAAAGTTTCTGACTTGCTTTCGAGAAAATAAACCCAACTCATGTGACTATAATCATCAGTAAAAAGCAAGAAATAATGACTCCCACCAAGAAACTTAGTTTGCATAGGCCCGCATAAATCAGCATGAATTAATGCACGACATTTTGAGGCTCTCCAAGCCTTTCCAATAGGAAATGACTTTCGGGTTTGTTTCCCATAAACGCACCCTTCACATAAATCAATGAAGCCAATTTTTGGTAGCCCAAGAACCATACCTCTATGATTTAGCAATGACAAACCCTTGATTTTGAGATGCCCATATCACAAATGACATAGCTTTAAGTCATCTTTTCCACCAACAACAAGAACAAAACTTCCCATATTCGAGACTTCCAACAGGAACATTTTACTTTGAGTCATCTTGATCTTGATCATTTCTTGACCTGGTTGCTTGTCTTTGCTAACATAGGCACTATCATCAAATAATATGGAATATCCACTAGCCATTAGTTGCCCAACACTCAATAAATTGTATCCTAAATCGAGTACAAATTGAACATTATATAGAAACTTGAGTTTACCATGGCTAGTTTCAATACCCACCATACCTTTGCCTTCAACTTGTATTTCCTTGCCATTTCCCAGCTGCGCCTTCATCTTTTGTGCTTCATAAAGTTCTTGAAATATGGATTTCGTGCCAGTCATGTGATTCGAACAACCACTATCTACGAACCACAAATCACCTACCTTATGGTTAGTATGAAAATGAGCCATAAAGAGCTTACTATCTCCTTCATTCTCTGCTGCAAAATTGGCTCTCTGATCTTTGTACCAACAATCTTCCTTTATGTGACCATATCCTTTGCAATGATAACATTGAACTCCATTCTTGGTGCTTGTTTGCTATTTAGACTGCCTTTATCCTTCAAATCTTCCTCTGCCTCTTTCGTAGCCACGATCACGACCGCGAAATCCTCCTCTTCCACGGCCTCGTCTCGCTGAACGATCACCTTCTCCAAATTTGGTGGCTGCCTCCTTCACCTGAAATGCCTTTTCTTCGTTCTTGTCGAGTGATCTATTAATCCTTGACTCATGAGCTTGAAGAGACCCCATCAAATGAAAAAACTGACAAATCCTTTGATTCTTCTATAGCAGCTACTACATGATCAAATTTTTGAGTTAAACTTCGAAGTACCTTTTCAACAATGGTTTGGTCGGTAATCTTCTCGCCATAGGACCACATTTGACTGACTATTGCCGTTGCTCTTGACAAAAAATCAGCAATCGATTCTCCATTCTTCATCATCAAGGTCTCAAAGTCATGCCAGAGTGATTGCAATCTTACCACAAGGACCTTCAAATCGCCTTGAAACTCCTTCTGCAAAATAGACCACGCCTGCTTTGACGTCGTTGTCGCTACGATCAGTGAAAAGACGCTATCATGGACTGCCTGTTGAATGATCACCAACGCCTTGGAATCCTTCTTCCTGTTCACTCGCAACCTGCTTTCGTTGTCGAGATCTGTATACCTGCGTTCCACCAAGTCCCAAAGGTCTTGAGATCTGAGTAGAGTCTTCATACGAATGCTCCAAAATTCGTAGCCTTCTCCTTTGAAGATGAGAATGAGTGGTTGTGCTGCACCCATTGCATTGCCGTTGCTTCCCATCACTATCTCTCTTTGTGTTTCACTCAACTCACGTGTTTACACTCAACTCACTTTCTTAAGGTGTGCTCTGATACCACAATGTTGTAGAATAGAAACTCTTATAACTGCTGCAGAGGATTATAGAAATTGCATTTTATCAAGGTGTTTTGTTTCAATAAAAGTGAGTTGCCTTTATAGGCTTACAAACTCTTAATATTACTCATCCACATACACCACTAAACCCACTAACTCCATTACTCAACCATATATACCACTAACTTCATTACTCACCCACTAACTCCATTACTCATCCATGTACACCACTAATTCTATTAATCTGTTGATATTTTGGCTACATAAAAATAGGACCAGCCACTAACTACCCAATGACACGTCATTATTTTGAATCATTCTTCAATAAAAATGATCCTGATGAAGAAAGGCACATTCGCGAGATATTGAATCTCACTTCCTATTCTTGTGGTTATGTGAATGCCTGTGTAGCAATCATTTCAAAACGTCTTGGCAAAACACCTGACTGGACTGGGGCTCTCAAAGCTCTCGTACTTCTTCACCCCCTCCATTTGGATGGTGATCCAGCTTCCCGCAAGAGATCCTCTATGCTAGTGGAAGAACTTACTAAAGTCAATTCTCTTCTTTTGTTTGAAGTTTTTGATGATCAATCAAGCTTTGTATTTGACTAGTGCTCTATGCTATTATCTTCAGCTTAAATACCCATTTATTCTTACGTGCTCTTTTGTATTTATGAAGCTTTACTAGCTCATAAGTTATATGGACCTGTACTATTGCAGGAGCTATTATTAGGTCTTGAGTGCTGGTACTTATTTTATCAAACTTTTTGAGCTTCTCAAAATCCTCGCAGAACCAATTCTCGTGGAATATTAGATTCCTACTTTGGATGATTTTCCCTTCAAGATCTCATAGCTTGTATTCCAATTGTTCGTATTTGTAACTGATGAAAATATATGGACTAGACTTTATGTCAAGTTTTTAAACATGTCGGATTTCATAGATGAGGTGCACTCTAATTTGTGGGATCATTCAGCATTTGTGCAGACTTATGCTATATATCTGGATCAATAACTGGAACATATGCTCTATGAGAAAAAACAAAGTGGCAGTGGTGACTGTGGACCGGGAAGGGTTTGCAAACGAAAAGGAATGTGGCAAGATTAGCATTGATTGAATGCCAGTGGAGCAATGAGGACGACCGAAGATGGAAAGCCAAGAAAGGAATGAGCAGGTGATGATCCTTTATGACCTGGGTTGGCAACAACAAGTGGCTGCAGCAATGCCGACCTGTCATCACCTGTGAAAAAGAGACTTGGCAGGCTGCTACACCACCGTTGGCGGCGGAGTAGCTGCCATGGTTGAAGGTAGGGCCTGACCGATGAAAAGAGAGTAACTGACATCTTGATTGTCAGATCTGCCAACTTTGTCTTCTTCTCTTTCACCTCCTTATTCTCTAATGTCGAGCAGTTCAATTTTTACTCCCATCAATCTCCGGTTTCTATGGATTATCCAGCTATCTATGGCTAAATCTGAACTTGCAATAGAAACTTTTGCTCCTTCAATCTTCATAGATTTTCCTCTCGCCCTTAAAGGAAAGGGACTTTTGCAAAAATGCCATTAAATTTTAGCATTTTGCCAAAAAATCCAACATTTTGGGATTTTTGAACATTTGCCATTAAGTTTCCAGGAACTTTGCAAATTTGCCACTTTGTTAGGTTTTCATCATCTTTTCTTGTTAAATTTTACAAAATTTCAACATTACCCTTATCTCTTTCGGCAGCATATTTTTCATATTTTTCGGCACACCTTTGCGCAAGCAAGGGTGTTGAAATCAAAATCAAACGTAAAGAAATACAAGGTTGGGAGTTTTGTTATCAAAATGACCCTTCAAAACCAAGACTAATAGGTCTGCAGATGAACAAACAAGCTTATGTGTAATAGAGGGTGCTAGTATAAAACACACACACAACCCTAAAGATAACTTGGAAAAGTCAAATAAAGATTCTTAATTTTTTTAAAGAAATTCAAAATTTGGAATGTTATCCAATATTTTGATTGATATTTATTTTACTTAATATATCAGGTTTTCCATACCAATTATTGTGAGATTTTTTTTAGTGATACATTATCAATATATCATATTAGATGATCATTTTTTTTAATATTATATATCCATCTGATATAATGATTATCAAGTTGATATTTTGTTTCATGCTTAAAAAAAGAGAGCAAATAAAATAAAATTTTAAAATCTTTCTTATTATTAATTGTATATGTACATAGTTATGAAGATATATAATGACATAAAAGTGTTTCCTTTTCAACCTAGGGAAAAGGCTAAATTATCATAATGTCTGGACTTGCCATCATTGTTTTGTAAGATTACATCTCTCATTTATGTTACCATCTATAGTTTGAAAATAAAGTGTATTCATGCATGTAAAATTTGCAAAAGAAGGAATAAGTGCATTTTTGAGTTATTATTTTCTTTCATATGAATTTTTTCTTTCTTAATGTTGAGTGGCTTTGAACTTAGAAGCTCTTGGCTATGAGATATGATAAGGTATTTGTCATTATCATGAATACCTTAAAAAACTCATATGCAAAACCAGGATTAAGCATCCACCCTATGCTGATTCTATCACAATTGCTATGGGCCTTCAATGGAGAAGATCAATTTTAACTTTTTTTGCTTTTGTTTTTTGTCAATGATAGACACACACACCCACACAAAGTCTTAAACCCTAATCACCCAAGTGAGAGACTCCTTGCCCCAATGCGCATAGAAGGCTTTGGTACATTAATTTCAATAGCATTAAAGCATAATTGTTACTTGGAAGATAATAAACTACTATCATGATTCTTTTCCTTGCTAAGCCATTCTTTAGTAGGTTGCATGTTCAAAGTGCACCATGTATATGTGCTTTCAATATTGAAGGAAAGGAAAATTTGGATCACAATCCTTATATGTTTGATTAAGGAAAATTTTGTGGTGGGTTGTGGGTTCAACATGCTCCATGGATATGTGCAGTCAATATTAAAGAAAAAGAAATTTTTTATCACAATCCTTATGTTTGATCAAGGAAAAGACCTAGCAGCGAAGGCATACATTTTATTGTAAAAGTATAAGGTCTCTCATGCATCCAGATATCTTATAGGCATAACATGTTCATAATTGAGCAACTATGCTTTATTATTTTATTTCAAAGAGTGGTGTAACCTCTAGTGTGATGAGTGGCTTAGAACAAGTATAACATTATTGTTCTTATGGCAAGCCTAGAGTCTTTGCTTAACTATTTTGTTATCAAATGTAATCTCTTTTTATTGAATTTAATGAGCATGCTCTATTGAAAAATAAATGATCAAAATTAAAAGTAAGTGGTCAAGGCCATGACTCAAGGTGTCTAAATGTTGTAGCAACAAATTAACATTAGCTAAAGCACTGACATGAGAAAGCTGAAACCTAATTAACTCTTTCATTATGCACCAACAGTCATCAAAGTCAACATAGTGGTAAGTATCACTTACCACAACCCAACTTGAAAGCTCACATTTCCAGGCTCACTATAATTCATATCTTAGGTATCATGACCCAACTATAAAAGCTCAAATTTCCAGGTTCACTTCAAGGAATTACATCCTTGATGCAAAACAAATACGTCAACTAATATTTACATTAAGAAGTATTACAAGCATTTTTTTCACCAATTTATAAAAAAAATTCATAACAATTATTTGATTGTCAAATGTAGCATATTATGAACATGCAAAATGGTAAATAATAATTGCAAAATCTTATTATGGTCATTAAACAGAGTTATTAGGACATAAAAAACATGGACTTTACCATGTCCTATAACTGCTTATCCTTCATAAGAATCTGTTGGTAGTTGGCTTGGTCTTACTCTTCTTCTAAAGAGATACTTTTAATAAGAAGGGATAACAAAGTTATTTGTAATCCCCCACATGTTTGTCGTTGTAATAGTTTCCTATATGTCTATACAAAAAAAGAAAAGGATTTCCTATCTATGAGAAGAAGTGCTCATCCTAGACATTTGCAAGAGCATAAAAGAAATAATACAAATTTTTCCTCACATGAAGTTTTAGTATTCAAGTGAAAGTAATTACATATCATTAACCCTTTTGTGTTGTTAATCATATGTCAATAATAAAACATAAAATCTTTTATTGTCCATCACATTCATTAATTAAGAGTCATAGGCCACATGTTAGAATGATTTATTAGCTATGCTCATGGGAGCTTTAGAGCAATAAGAGGGAATTAAAAACAAGTTAGGCTAGCCATGAAAAGGTCCAAGTGATACTATATCACATGATTCCCAAGAATAACAGGGCCATAAGCTTGCATGTTGTGGACAAGCACATACTCCAATCAGGTTTCTTAAGGACCATAGCTTATGCCTTTTTAGACAAACTATCATTTAAACATAAGGGTTGAATCCTAGCCTTATTATATAAAGAATATTTCAGCATAAACCGCCACTTAGTGTTAAGCCAATGATTGATTTAGACCTAATTGGTTCAAGCCTAGTTGGCCAATCCCTTAGCTAATAACATAGTGACTATGACTAGGATGATCCATGACACATGATGGTTAGACACAAGCATCATCATAAATGGACAAGGACTTAGACCAAGCTACGACCCTAGGGAGCATAGGCCAGAAATGGGTAATATATATATATATATATATATATATATATATATATATATATATATATATATTCTAACAATCAAGACTAAGTCAGTGCTTTAGAACTAGAGGGCATAGACAGAAAATAAGTCAAAGTAAGATCCTCTAGGAACTAGAGAGTGGATGCTGCCAATGGGAGTGGCGATGCCATATGCAAAAAAGAAGAGACTCATAGAATGACAGAGGCAAATAGAGCTTTTACACATTTTAGTTAATCCATGGATATGATCTATACGTGGACATTAAGCTCCTTTATTTACAAAAGATAGATATCAATACCCTATTTCCTTATGAAGCTCTTTTTAGCTGCCTTGAAGTCCAGTTGAATAGTTGCCAAAAGAAAAGCAAGTATACACAAAAGAATGTTCATTGGCTCAAGATGTTGAAAACCAAACCAGGACTTGCATCATATTTCTCCTTTTCAGGAGCCTTTGTCTATCAATTTGAGAGCCAATGAACATTCTTTTGTGCATACTCATCAATCTTTGAAGGTCCAACCCTTGGACTTAAGACGAATTGAGGATGAATAAAGTCGAATCAGTTTTACTCATAGAATGGTGACTACTGCAGACCTTGAGAAAAACAAAGTCAAATTTGGTGCAAAGTTAAACTTAACCTTACTAGACTTCAGTAACGATGCTGTCATCTCCAACAAGAGTACAGCCCACAGGACCTAGACCATGTAAGGATTGGGGGGGTGAACCAAGTTACAAAAGAAGTCTATGACCAAGACTATAACTATTTAAAGTGCTCATAGAAATGTGATTTGCAATGACCAAAAAATTTCATGGCCCTTTTGGAGAATTTGGGATTATGGTCCGGCTTCCCTATCATTGGGAAGTGTTACAAAGAATCCATCCATACTAATTAGCTATTGTCGAGAATTCCCCTGAATTTCCATGGAGATTTTATCATTGGTACATGGACTTTCTCAAAGTCTAGCTTTGTTTTATTAACCCCTTGGATCGACTTTTATTATTTGATAAATGTTGATTTTATAACCAATAGGAAATGTATATTAAGGTAGGGGGAGAATATAGAAGGCTAGTCTGAAGAAGAGTTTCTTGCTGCCTTCTTAAATATCTAATTCCCAAAGGCAGTATTCATCCAGAGTCTTCCTTGAAACTGTCTAGCTAGTGGATGTGCAAGTTATTTTTTGTAGCTCCTGTTTTGCACCTCATCCATGTAGGCTTACACAAATATTTTCATCATGAGGAAGGGTCCCTCAATGACTATGTTACAATGTTCTCGGCCCATTATTTAATGATTTGGGAAGCTTTGATTTCTATGTTTTTGGATTTAGAACAATCGTCAATAACTTTTTTACATCATTTGCTACCGTTCCTGATCTCTAATCTTCAGGGCTCAAGTAGGGAAGAAGCTTGAGAACATGTTGACCACAACACGAGGACCCAGAAACCAACCGGAATGTTCAAGATGTTGTTCTGAATCTTGCTAGTGTGGCGGGGTCTCAATTGACTAAATAGAGCCAAAGGCTTGAAGATATTGATGAAGAAATCCATTCCCTTGAAGAAAGGATATTCAAGCTTCGAGAAGTGAGATCCAGTGTCATGACAAAAACAGAAAGGTTGAAGAAGGAACTAACCGAAAACAAAGCCTTGGCAGAGCAAGTAGCTCCATAGGTATGAGAGGTTGAGAAGAGACTTTGGGAGATCGAAGGGCAAATTCAAGATATATAGCTTCAATGAACTTAGACAGAATGCTAGAGAAAAGAGGAAACAAGCAAAAAATGGATCTCCTCCCTGTACGTCGGTTTCTCCTTCCTCCAGTGAGTAAATTCTATGTTTATAAAGAATTCAATTTTGATTTGCACACGCATGTACACATATATACATAAAAAAAAGGGACTATCCCAGTGCACAAAGCTACTACCTATGTAGGACTCAAGGAAGGGGAGGACTATAGGGGTCTATAGTATGCAACTTTACCTTGCATTTTTGCAAGATGCTATTTCCACGCCTTGAACCTGTAACTTCAAGGGGTGTGTGTGTGTGTGTGTGTGTGTGAGAGAGAGAGAGAGAGAGAGAGAGAGAGAGAGAGAGAGAGAGAATTCTATCATGATCTTGAGACTATGAGGGGACCATATAATACATAAAATATTTTCTTCGTGAGGGCCTATATTTTTGAAGATCAAGATCATTTACAATGTTACCTATCACTTGAATGGTTCATGGTAAAAAGAAGAAGAAGAAATCTCATCCATTAAATCATCCTTCTCTTGGGTTGGTTCCTAGTTAAAAAGGAAAATTCATGCTAGCACAGTGGTACAAGGAGCCTCTCACTTGGAAACCAGGATTTGTGGGTGCACACGTGTGCATCTACCATTAAAAAAGAAGAAGCAAATAAATCAATACAAGTTTTATCATCCATTTTACAACTAAAACCAATATATTCTACAATGATTCATTGTACAATTTTTTGTACTATGAACCATCAAAAGTCATGACCAACATTGAAACTGGTCTTGATCTTCCAAAATCTGGGCTTGCATGGAGAAAAAGATGTCCCTGCCATATGGTCTCTCTTGAAGAAATATGTTATTTGTTTCTGCCTTTTTGTGTTTTTATTGATCCAAGATAGTAAAAGCTCAGAAATAAAGACCTTAGAATATAAGTAGATGTGAATTTTAATATAAAAGACATTTGATTGAAGCAGAACCATATGAATACCTTGGATTGATGAAAAATACAAACAAGTAAGACGAAACATCATCTTTCTTCAATACATATTAATACTACTTACGTGTGCATGGAAGAGAGAGACAGGCCTATGTAGGCAGATTTCATACATGACTCCTGGCTGCTACTGCACTGGCGTGACAAGGGACTTTTGCAAAGTCGTTAATTGGTTTACTTTAGGGTTATTTATAAAAACTTGCATGCCTAACAAAAAGAAAAAGAAAAAACCTGCCCATTAATCAAGCCATTAACTTGCTCGACTTCGTAGCGAAGAAACTAGCATGTTCCCACACACACACACACACATTTATCTGGTAGAGCTTTGTGTGCATGACTTAAAGATGGAAATTATTTCACCATTAGATGATTCTAAAACTTTGGATTTGTCGACCCTTTGCTGCCAAATACATACAATTGCATTTTGATTTCCTTAGCCTCCCTTGCCAAAATCTTCAGTGCACAAATGGGCTCGAATTTTGGTGCTAGACGGTTCAGACCACCGGAAAGGGTAAGCCCCACTTTTAGTTGCCTGCTACTATTTTCCAAGTAATTGCCACTACATTTTGACAGTTGCTGGTTCTTCAATGTCTCAATAATCAGACCCAACACGTTGAACTTGATTCTCACCTCCTACGAGGGGTTTAAGTTTCCTCTGATTTGACACGAGCTGGGGCTTGGGTTCCCTTATTCAAGATGATTGGCAAGACATGCATAATCTTGACAATGAATTTCATGGTAAACACACTCAAGCTGGATCACTTCCATCTGCTCCGAGTGGTACAGAACTCTTGCCTAATCGTCTTGATCAAGGGATCCTGTCACCTTGAATTTGATGCTTAATCTAGATGCAAACAAAAGAAGCTTCAACAATTCATTTCCTTCTCTTGATCAAACGGATGACGTGCCATTCAACGTGGGAACAAACAGGGCAGTCGTTTTTTGACTGTCTATGTGATCAGTTGTTTAACTACACAGGCATCCCCTGCTGCAGGACTCGGTATTGATTACTGGGGCAATCCTGAGGGGGACGATCGGCAAGCACTCCTGACAGCCTAAAAGAGCCAAGACCAAGTACGTCTATGAAAATTGCAAGGAGATCACAAAGAAAATATTATGGTTGGAAGATCTAACATCTGATAACTTACTTTACCGTCCTACTGTTCATAAAAGTTGAAGACCCGTTACACCCAGCTTGAACAGAGAAGAACTTTCTACAAGGTCCAGAGAGAAAGCTCCATATAAGAGAGTCCACTGACCGTAGATCAAATTTTAATGATGGAAACCCCATTCACGTGAGGGCTCTAGTATAAAATGTCTTGAGCACAAAAGATCAAGATGTTTGAAGAATGTTAAGATCCTAAAAACTGTGTTTTCGGAGTTAGACTTGGTTATTATAATGCAAAGTTTTCAGGCGTTCATTTTCTGTGTGCAAAATACAATTTTTTAGACGCTAAAATCATTCAAACCACATGCTTTCTAAACTACGAGACATCCAAAGTTTGGCCTCCAATCATTGAAAGGTTGATTTTGGTCCATGACGGTCTTGTATGGAGAATCCGTTTAGCATCATACCAATAAAAAATGAAACCACAGAAACAAAACCAACAAAGGAAGCGTAGAAATCTTGATTAGACGGCAGGGAAAGAAACAACACAACCAACAAAGAGACCTAGCAAAAGCATGCCACTAGCTGATGAGATGTTCGGGCTGTAGATCACTCACGGAGGGGGCCTTACACTTATGTTCTGGATCACTAAATTCTTCTGCCATGGCTCAATTGTTGAGCCGGGCAGAACGTCAGTAGTCTGATAGGTCCAAAGATTACAGATTGGATTTTGCAAAGGAAAAACCATAGAAAAGCAATAAATCTTTCCTGTAATGGAGGGAGCTATGGAACTTCCTCAAACTTATGAAATGCACCATAGCATTCATCAACACTCGCAGAGAATGTGTTGCATCAACCATTCTCACGAAGCACTTGCGGAAGAATCTTAAACAGGAAGCTGTAACCAATGTCTCTGCATATTTGCCTTGACATTTCAAGGGAAGGTAATATTTTTACAGAGGAAGCACTTCCAAAAATTTCAAAAAATGTTGTACAACAATGCCCATACATTTCCTGGCACTTGAAAAGCTGCAATATATTACAGTCTCATGCATTGCAACATGGGCTATGGATGAACTCACATCATCAGTCTAAACAACTCAGGTTTCTAGGGTAAGATACCCCAATACCAAAACCCCAATTATCCAGGGTGTCCATTCTTTAGCAATAAACTGGAAGCAAGGGAGCATCAAGAAAGAGTTAAAGAGTCTACCTAGCTCATTTTTCTTGTTCGTCTTTGGAAGATGCCACAGGAACCATGCTCACACTATCATGATTACTGCCACTTAGCATATCCATCCCCTGTGCCTTACAAAATGCCAATGAAAATTTCCACAGTACGTAAATAAAGGCACTTCAGCTTTTAAAAGAGGATGCAGATAACTAAGATAAACAATTGATTTACAGCTTCACATATACAAGAGAAATGGATAAGAGTAGCAAGCGCACCTGGGTATTTGAGGTCTGCCCATGAACCCGTTGTGGCCTAGTGTTGAGATCAATCATTGTAGTATCCACCCTCCCATGGTTGTCATTGTTAGCATTTGGAACAGGAGAAACCCCGTGGTTTTGAAGCTTCTCTTTCATTGTCACTTTAGGCAGCTGATTCTGATCCTTCCTAAATTGGATCTGGTCTGTGGGTTGCATCCCCGGGTCTTGGAAAAGGCCTGGTTTATCACCTGGAAACTACATAAAAACCAAATGGGTGTTATTTAAAGGTCATCGAAGGGAAAGGATCTCATTGTGTCCTCTAGTACAGTCACTAACCTCAACCCTCTGCCTCAAAAGGAGATATCTTCCATGGGTTCTTTTACCCCCAACATGTACAATCATATCGCATTGCAAACATAGAGAAGTTCCATCTACCTCACAGTAAAAGAAAGCTACATCCATTTCCCAAGCATAAAAGAGTTTCAGTCCTTTCATAGTAAAAGTAAAACATCATTCTCACAAAAGATATCTCCATACCAGGTGCATTTTCACATATGTCACAACTAGGAACATCACTAGGGTCTGCAAGTCCTACTCGCACATGTCGGCTCGCTAGCTTGTTACACATGTGGACCTGCTATTCAAATTTGCACAGCTTACTGATGGTTACTGAAGCTGAAAAGCAGATCAAAGGAATAACTGAACTTCATAGAAGAACCATAGTATAACAGATGATAAGAGCTCTTCAAAAAAGCAAACAATAAGATAAGTATTTCGTACAGATACATTTTCATAGTAAATCAAAATGGTATGGTTGTTCTAATTAACAAAGTTGTCACCACAAATATCGAATAAGTAGTGTTTGCAACTCCCTTGCATCAGTTGCATGTTTTCTAATGCTGGACCTATCAAATAGCCAGTAGATTCTATGCAGCTGCTAGTAAGAATATTCATAAAGGGGGTTAAAAAAAAAAATCAGAACAATTTTTCTTTTTCAGCTGAGAAGTTGGCTGGTTTATCCAAACAAGAAGTAGAGAAAGGGCAGCCAGGTGCACGAAGTTCCTGTGCATGCCAGGTCCAGGGAAGGGGCGGACCACATAGGGTCTATAGTATGCAACCTTACCTTGCATTTTTGCAAGAGGCTGTTTCCATGCCTCGAAATCATGACCTCTAGGTCACCTGATGACAACTCTACCATTGCGCCAAGGCTTCCCTTCTTGTTTATCCAAACAATAAGGCATCCAACAAAAGGCAACACTTAGACAATACCAAATGTTGACAACTTTGCTGAGAGAAGAACAAGTAGAGGTTATGAATACAAGGTCCCACTTTCTATCATTCCCAGTGTTTGGAGACTCATTTCTTGCTTACCCTTTAATCTAGGTGGAAGCTGCTTATGCTGATGACCACTAAAAAAGAATGAAGCATGCAGGGTTCCTTAAAAGAAATATGGCAAAACACTTTCCACGAAGAAGAGAAACACTGCTCGGGTTCCAGAAATATACTGTCAACATTAGTGCAGCAGCTGGCGTCACTAATGCAAGCAATGGATTTCTCAAGTTCCATACTGTTCTTGTATCTTGCTCCATGTCTTTACACTCATTCTACAGTTAATAGTTAATAGTTCATATAGATACAGATATATATCCATGCAGAAGGATAAATTGCTAAGGATATTGAGATGTGTTCTGGTTCTTAGAAACTAGTTGAGAATCTATACTAGGTATTTGTCTGCCGTTCCTGACGAAGTTTCAAATTAGTTGAAAATGTAGGAAATTCAGAATACTGGGAAGATACAGAGAAAGGTCCAACTACTTCAGCAATTGAAAGAACTCATACGTAGATTGCCAAACATCAGATGGTAGCTGGTACTAGTAACTCAACAATAGATCACCAAACATAAATGGGTATTGAGGAGAAAAGCCACTTATACGCAGATAACCAAATCTCAGACAAGATCTAGAAGATCTGAACCCCTCATGATTTAACTGCGATATGAACAGTCCAGTTATGTAGTTAGGTCACTGTAACATATTTCAACAAGCTAAAATAATAGTGGCAGCAAGACAGCCATTGCATGAACAGCTCAACCTAGCACACATTGCTCAAACATACAGATAAATTGGCACGGCAAATCATCCAGTTAGCTCTTGTATAGGGGCTTGACTTGGTAACTCCTTGGATATTTTTCATCCGTTCAGATACCGCACAAAGACGAAACAATTCAATCATATCCTGTTTCTTTCAGTTTCTGAGTTTTGGATTCTACATCTCATTCCAATATCAGCACCCTGGTATTGTAGCATATCCTGTTCAATACCGTGCTTCGGAGAAGAATATCAGTGGAACCAACGAAGATTATTTTACGAAAACAAATTTCTGCAGGTTAAGAATACGTTAAAATTTTTGTGGATTCTACCATCTCTCTAATGCTTCTAAAAACATTAGACTCGTCTGAAAATACAGTTTCCTAGGATAGCAACAATAAGTTGGATGGTAACTCAAAATTAACTTTCAATCTACTCAAATAGAAGAGATCAGCTGCTTAAAATGGAAAGCATGGAACAACATGAGAGACTAAATTTGCAACTAAGATAAGCTTTAGCAGATACAGAAAGAGTTAAAGAACAAACCAGATTCTCCACCCAAAGCCATACCAAACTAGGGTTCAAACAGAAGTCAATAGATTAACTAAAGACCAAAAGTTAACACATGGGTATATCAATTACCACCTGTTCGTCACAGGATTTACAAAGAGCAGCCTCGTCAGCAGCACAGAAGAGAATCGCAGCAGCGCTTTCGCAAACGTCACAGAGGGTTCGCATAGTTCCCTCTCTTTGTTCATTTGTCCTTTCTTCGTTTCAGCATCATTCACGACGGCTTTTTTCTCCTCTGCCTCGTTGAAACTCTTTCAGAGAACCAAAACAAGCTGAGAAAAGAAATACCCACCTCGCAGAAATCAACTATAAGTTCCTGGACAGCTGAAGAAGGAAGAAAAAAGAAGGGTCCGTAAAGGGTCCAATGGCTTTATAGAGAGAGAAAGTAAGGAACAAAGTCCATTGGATTCACCCTTTTGTATTTATTTTTAATTTTCCTTTAAATGGATCTTGTTGGTTGGATGGTTGTGGTGCTTAATGTATAGACAGATCGACTGTTTTGGTGGTGGAAATTGAGGAAGAGGGAGTTGAAGGAAAGACACAGAGAGAGACTGATTGTTTTGATGGTGGAAAATATAATTTGGGGAAGAGAGAGAGAAGGGGCGCGTGTCTGGAGTTTTGTGACCACAACAAAGTATGGTGGGGTCAGAGCTCGGAGGCCAGGGAGTGGTGAAAGAGAGATGTGCGGTTTTCATGGCTGGTTTTGAGCCACAAAATTCATTGGAGGAGAGTGGGGGGAAGACTTCTTTCACCAAATCAAAGTCTTACCCTCACCCACTAATTCCATATCTGACCCGGCCCAACTTCCTTCCCCTCCTTTTTCACTCTCTACAAAAACCCACCAGCTCCTGTCCCTTTCTCTCTCTACACCCAAATGCCTAGTGGTCCAATTTTCGCCGTTCATTTGGCGAGGATAAATACTTAAACGGAACCCAACGGGTAGAAAAAGGGAAGTCTGAGGACTGCAAGGGTTTATAGCATGCAGTCTTACTTTAGACTGTTTCCAAACAATTGTAGCCCATAAATGGGTGAGCAAAGAGAAAGGCACGTTGAAATGCATTACCAATTCGGCTCATATTTTCTCGCGGGGGACCAATGCTGACCTTTGGTCCGGTCATGGTACAGTGCTAATGACTCTACTCAATTAGGGATTCAGATAAAGAACTCTGTAGCTCATGCAAACCTAAAGTTACATAAAAGGGCATCCTAGGCTGCATAACTCCTATGTATGCAAGGTGTGGGAAAGGGCAAATCATAAAGGTTTATATTATGCAATCTTATTTTATAATTTTTCAAGAGATTGTATCCACGCCTCAAATCGGTGATTTCCAGGTCACACGGCGAGAGCCCTACCGTTGTGCCAACTCTACACCGCCGGCAAACCTAAAGTTACATGTAGGAACCAAATGCTTTTGTAATCTCATTTTCTGGCTCATATCTTGGATGGCGCAAGAAAATTGTATCTTCTTCGTTTTCGTTTGATCTTAAATGTAAAGTATTAATTAATATTTTTTTTTTTTTTTTTCAGATTATAAGTATATGATGACCCCTAAATATAGTAATTACAATTTAAAATATACATGATATTATAAATATCTTAAAAATTTTGGCCTTTCATTGCATAAGTGAATAAGTTTTATAATTTATTACATTAGAAGAACTTTATAATTCATTACATTTATAGGACATGGCCAATATGAATATCAATTGCACTTATTGGTCCCAAGAGAGGTTTAATTAGGCCTAATTCAAACTATCACCTTGTATTTTTGCAAGAGGCTGTTTTCATGTCTTGAACCTATAATCTCAAGGTCACATGACGACAATTTTTACCTTTGCACCAAGGCTCCCCTTGATTAGGATGATAATATGCAACTCTAAAAAGTTGTTGTGAGATTCCTGTAGTCCATGGTTGAAATCATAGTCGACCAATCTTACTTGATAGCCCATATATCTTCAATGTGCCACACATTTCAATATTCTATAACCAGAGTGGACCTTTAAAATGGTCCTTCTAATCTTCATAAAATCTCAACCTTTCTGTTCCTCTGACAGTCGACTGTCAAACTGTATAGTCGAATACTTGTGTAGAGAATTTAGACAAAGCTTCTTCAAGGCTTGTTAATCGACTAGTTTTATAGTTGACTTCTCTCATGCTTTTCCTTACTACACTTACGTTAGCTTTATTTTGCATTTTTTTGCAAGATATTATTTTCACATCTCAAACCTATGACCTCAAGGTCACACAACGACAATTCTACCATTGTATCAAGGCTCTCCTTCTGTGAATGCTAGATGCCTGATTTGCGAACTCTTAAGCTTTGAACCTAAGCCAATAAGCTATGGTAGATAGGCAAGTCAACGAGTTTATGTAAAGTACATGATGTGTTACTAAGTGGACGAGTATATGTAGAGTACATGCTCAAGAGGAGAGGAAGGAGTGCACTCTTTTTTATATGTAGAATACAACGTCTTTTTTCTATGATTACTATAGGCCCTTTTCTAGTCTACCCCTTTCCTGGGCCCTACATATACTAGACTTTTGTGCACCTAGCTGCCCTTAGTATATAATATTTTTGAAACTAAGCCATTCATCATGTTTAGACTATCAAAAATAGATAAGCCACCATAAATCAATGCATTAAACAACCCAAACCACTGTTTTGAAGTCTTCCCACTCAACTACTTCCATGTCATTGAGGTAGGTCCTCTTAGCTGTTGGCCACCAGTATAGGGCCTCTCCGGTCAGCACGAAGGTAACGACTGGTACTTGCCTGTCCTCTGGTACATTCATAGCCTTAAAAATCATCTCTACCTCGTAAAGCCAAGTCTCGAGTGCTTCTGGTCCATCTTCTCCTGAAAAAACTTTGAAGCTATCTTTTTGAATTGCTCAAGCAATGTGTCACCTTTTGGCCCTAATTCATCATCTCCAACCATTGCCTTGAGTTCTCCTCTTTGCCCCGAGGTCTCCAGCCTTTGTTTCATTCGGTGTAAGAGAAGCTTTATAACATCTTCGACCATATCATACTGGACTTTGGTGTTTTCTAGGGCTTCAGAAGAGGAGGTCTCAACCACGTTTGTAGCTCTACGTCTCTTAGGTGCCATCTGAATGCCAATAATCAAAATCTTAGTAAGTTTCTGCTTCTACTTAGTTAATGTAACTATGACTTATTATTCTATCATTATTTATTATTTCATTGTTTGGCTGTGAGCAGAGTGAATCGTGCTTTGATACCAAGTGTGGCAACCCTGGTTTTAGAAAAGATTTTTTAAAAAAAAATAAAATTTGAAAATAAAACTTTCCTACAAGATTTCTTTTCTTTTTTTTATTTATAAATATTTGAAATATATATTACGGATTTATTTTTCTTGATTCCACCTTCAACCTGGTGTTACATTAAAACCTTCACATATAATAGCAGAAATAAAGCATACTATTATAGGATCTCCCTAGTCACAGCCCAAACAATAAGGAATATAAGTTCAAATCGTAGTTCAAATATAATATATCAATGTAACCTATCTTATTACATTTATCTCAAATGTTCATTGTTTCAAAATAATAATTGAAAAGTCTAACTAAATGCTTATTCATACTTCTGTTCTCTTTATTCTTCCTATTTAAATTCTTCTAACCCATTGCTTAGTCTTCTCGCGCTTCCCTTGAAATGTTTTGTAGGGGTGAGTACAAAGACTCAATAGGAAAATGTCTAAACCAGCCGTTTGAAAACTACGGCAAAAGTATTAGCATAAATTAAGTAGTGCAAACAATTACATGCTCGATTATAAGTATGATACAAACATTATGAAACAATTATACTTTTGTAGAAATCTAGTGTTTTTAATAATTTTCAATATATCCTTCAAATCTCATACATACAAGCACATCAGGACTTTTATCAAAGAATGACTTATTACAATCTGTTATATTACTGAGTGGTAGTGTCTTACCACAAACCCATTTGGGCGATGGTCAATATCCTTGAGGATAACTAACACGTCAATCCATGTCCAATAACTGTACGGTATACTATACACGTAGATGACTTATATCCAACTACGTTCGGCCGTGGATACCACACGGGCTATACCAATCCTCATAGGGGCACTGGATCACAAGAGATCAGTCTCCTCATGATACAATACTTTCTACAATAGGCCTCTTAGGGCAGGTATCAACTTTCAGAAGTCAATGGCCAACTTATCTTCCTTGCATAGCAACCAGAGGGGTCTTAGAATTTATCCCAGGTTAGGCTCAACTCTTATGAGTAGCCTAATTTTAGGCTAGGCACAACTCTCTAGAGTTGCCTAATTTTCATTTATTATATCGTTTTACTTACTCAATACATCATAATTTCAAATACTAAACTCATCACTTTTCAATTATCTTAGTTGCAAACCACACTTACCACAAATTTAGAGGCTATGCACACTTATAAACATCAATTCATGAATCAAAACTTCCAAAACCACATGATGTTAACCAAATCAAAACTCTATCCTAGCAAGGTGTCTCATATAATTCACATAGATTTGAATCTCAAAAATATCTATTAATTTATTAAGGGCCAATGTACATAATCTAAGACAACCTAAGTCAAGTTTTATACATGTATACAAATTAAAAGTAGTGTAGGGCATATAAAATACTAAATGATATATATAAATATATATATTGTATCACGCAGCCTAAGATGCTTTCCATGCAAATATCTCATGCAGTGGTATTGTACGCATTGACCAAATGCATGTTATAGTTCATGTTGTTTAAGCAAGATTTACCATACGAAGTCATGTGCATGATTTCATGAGACATGGCATCTTAAAAGCAATGAAAAGCTATATTAAAGTCACATGCAACAAATCCAATCTAATACTTTTCATAACCAAATTGATTGCATATTATCCTAAGATAAATACCAAAACTTAAGCAAGGATATGCATCTAATATTGAAAATCTAATGTGCACATATGATGTATCCGATCATTGATCATAATGTTGTGAACTTTGCTGATTATCTGCATGGAGTTTTCTGGGTAGTGGCCTTGCATTAGACACCATGCATGCCATCCAAGCGCCAGGCATCATGCAGGGTATGCAAATGCTGGGTGCCAAATATGGTGCCTAAGTGATAGGTATGTCAATCTGTCTTAACCCTTTGCTTGCAATCATGCATGTAAGTCAAGAACTAAAACATCATGCTCCAAATCTAAAAAGGCCCATTTGTAATTTGCTTAACTTCATCAGGTCTTTGGTTGAAATTGTCGGATGCTGAATGCATGAATCATCACATGCTCCATGTTAGGTTTATAACAAGAATGAAAACATGAGAAACACTACCCAATGTTCTGACTTTGGCATTTAGTCCAATACCTAGATTTCTAACTGAATGACTAGGGCAGAACACAAGGTAGTAGCATGTGGGTTCATGGAACTATTGAAGATGTAACACAAAAAGAAAACAAGATTTGGGTTGAAAATCCCCTAGCCAAAGCATGTATCATGGATAATGATAATTGCGTGGATGCGCTTAGTATATCAAGGAAGTAAAATAGTGGCATGCTCATTATCATCATCATCATCATCATATATATATACATATATATATATTTATGTATATACATATGTATATGTATATATATATATGTGTGTGTGTGTGTGTGTGTGTGTATGTATACATATACATATGTATATACATATATATATATATATATATATATATATATTGTAAAAGATCTATGGTGAGACATGAAATCAATCATGCTCATCAATAGTTCTTTAAGAAAGAACGGACCACTCCTACTTGTTTGAATATGTGATCCACAGATGAGAAGTGGAACAATAATGCTCTTTGATCAGCCTTGGGAATAAAAGGGTGCATACATGCGATTAATGAGAGATTCAAAGCCATACCGGAATTTGAGTGCGCATATATCAATGTGGGATTGATGATGAGATTGAAGACAAAACCAAAAACATAAGTACGCATTTATCAAGCAGGATCAATGATAAGATTAGAAAATGGGTGCGCATGCTTCAACTGAACAAGATGAGATTTAACTTTACATGCTTCTAGGTCATGCATTTTAAATGCTTTCATCAATCCAAAACACATGGAATAAGATAAAAATCTAACTAACTTAGATAAGTTCTTAAACTACAATCTCCTACCTCATAGACAAAATCGTTCTTCTACAATTTTCTTATAAAAAATGCAAGATGGGTAGCGATCCTTGGCGTAGCCTAACTCTCTCTCTCTCTCTCTCTCTCTCTCTCTCTCTCTCTCTCTCTCTCTCTCTCTCTCTCTCTCTCTCTCTCTCTCTCTCTGTTTCAATTTTATCGGACTCCCCATCTTTTCCTAAAATTTCTCCAAAAAGGTTATCTTTAGAGACTTGAACTCAGGTTCTAGAATTTTGCCTATTCATTATATAGCCATTAGGGCATTTAGCTTTTTGTTATCAATTTCATGCAAAGAATATATATTATAAAAATGCAAGTTATTATATGAGGTCACAAGTTTAAGGTGTGAAAATAGCTTCTTCCAAAATATAAAGTAAAACTGCATACTATTGACCCTTGTAGTCCATCCCTTCTCCAAACCCCACATACGCGGGAGCTTCATACACCGGCATTGCCCTTTTTTATAAATTGATATCCAAATAGTTAGGCCTTAGGCTTCATAAGTATAAAAGCACAATTAAATTGACTATAGAGAAGTCCATTGTGATATGATAGTATGGTGCAATTAATATCAATCAGCATTTATCCCTAACGGGCCATGGTGAGAACAATACCATGGGAAGCCTAATATAATCAAGGCTAAGAAATTGTTGATCAAAGGATTAAGATCATTCAATTAAGTTAAGAACTACTTATTATGGCATGTCAAATCTTCTTAACTTTTAGTGTCAATGGCAATAGTCAAAACTCAAATGGAGAGCTATAATGAAAGGGAATCCTTTCATGAATAGCGAGAGAATAACTAATCATTTGGTTTTTATACATTTAATAGTGACAAATGCATGCACATGTGCCTGTGAGATTAGGATATTATATTAACATTAATATTTTACTTTTAGGGTGGATACTTTTACCTTATCGACATTGGAGTTCCGCCAGTAAAAATAAATTTGTGAGCTTAGAATTAAAACCTTGGAGCAACGGTAGAGTTGTTGTCATGTGACCTTGCGATGTCGGGTTTGAAGAGTGGAAACAACTTCTTACAATGGAAGGTAAGGCTGTGCACTATTGATCCTTTATGCTCACCCCTTTTTCTTTTAATAGAATCTTTTTTCTCCAATACCTTCTGCTTGTGCATAAAAATACCTTCTCACCTCTTTTCCAAAATATATTTTCATATATTCTTTCTTGCATATAAATATAAAAGGAGCAGTCTCGGCGCATGAAGCTCTTGCTTATGTGGGATTCAGGGAAGGAGTGGACTACAAGGCTCAATAGTATGCAGCCTTACCTTGCATGTTGCAAGAGCCTATTTCCATGCCTTGAACCTATGACCTCAAGGTCACAAGAGGACAACTCTACCGGCACACCAAGGCTTTTTCTGTTTTCTACTTTTTTTTAGCCAAACAAATGTCAACGGTAAGAAGTTGCAGGTGTAAAGTACAGGTGACATTTGATTGGCAGAAAAAAAGAAAAAGAAGTCTAATTATCATTTTCTCTAACTTTTTCTGTTTTTTGCATTTTTTCACCGAATTAAATGTCACTTGCTCCTTACATCTACATAAAACAGTTAAAATTAACATGCAAAATAAAGCAAACGTCCGCTCGATAAATTCATCACCTGCTGTACGAGAGGTTTTTTCTTTACGTATGAGATAGACGAAGGAAATGAAGGGACATACGCTCTTCCAATCCTACTTGTACATGAATTATTGACCCGGAGATGAGAGGTTTGGTCTTCTCGAATCATCAAACATCTGAACCCCACCTCTATTATTTTATCTATGCCATGTAATCTTGCTCCTTACTCGTACAGATACAACATAAAAGCTACAAATGAAAGCAAATCCTGTGAAATTGGTAATGCTTGTCAAGTGGAGAACCAGTGGACTAGTGGCTGGGGTCGTCCCACGGGCATCCCCTTGGTGAAGAAGGACGAGTGGCAACACCGTTGCAAATCTCTTTTACGTTTAAGATCCTCTCACATGGGATTTCCTTTCCTTTTTCTTTACATAAATAGAAAATGTGGGCCTTCTACTTCAATTATTCTTAGACCACTAGCCCCTGACAACATTAATCAAATCACTAATCACATCTCTCTCTTTGAGAGATTATGACAACCAAATAAGTTAATCAAAAGAGAAAGTGGGCATTTAGATGCTAGATTCCTTGTCGGTGATCCTATTTATAGTTCAAAGTGCATATTGAAGCATAAATGAATGAGCATTCCTCTTTTGAGATAAAGTAAAAAGGGGCAGCCTCAGGCACAAAGCTTCCGCCTATGTCGGGTTCGGAAAAGAGGTGAATCACAAGGGCTTATAGTATGCAGCCTTACCTTATATTTTTACAAGAGGCTATTTTCATGCCTTGAACCTGTGACCTCAAAGTCACATGACAACAACTTTTACTGTTGCGCCAAGTTTCTCCTTCTCTTTGTGATAAAGTCTATACTCTTAATTATACTTCTTTTGAAGAAGATCATTGTGTCACCCATACGCTCAAAAACCTGTGCTTGTGCCTCCATCTCTATATGCCAAGTTAAGGATCCAGTCAAAACCCCATGAATTAGTGAGGAATTATGTTTGGTTTTGTGTAGTAAATCCGAAGATTTCACAAGGGAGGCTAGAACTCTATATGGGATCCAATTGCTTGGTCTCTAGAATAATATATTCTCTTTGATTGATGAAGACTTAATTGTCATTATCTTTGAACTTTCTAAGCCCAAATTTTATAAGCCAATATTCTTATGGTTAGGAGAATCCAATGGGGAATATTTTGGGGGCATGACCTATCTAGATTGAGACTGACTAGGCAGATAGTACTTTCAACCCAATAAATTTCTTTGGGTGTGGGTGGCTAACCGCACGTGGGCGCTCGTGTGTCCCCTAAGGGGGAGAGGTGAAGCCTTGGCCGATGAGGGCGGGCTAATGAGGGTGGGCCAAGAGGGCTGGTAGGCTTCTAGGCAAGGTGAGAGACTGAGAGTTAGTCCCACATCGCTAAGGAAAAAGTTATTGGGCTGTTGATAAAGGGTTGGTGGACTCTCATGGTAACAACGCATTTTCCCTGGAAAACTGAGGAAGAACAAAGCCGTGACCACTAGCGGTGTATGGGCGCCGTCAGTGGAAAGCAGACAATATTGTTACTGTGGGCAGACCCCAGTCCTTACAGTGGTATCAGAGCCAACCCTTGACCCAGTGTGGGTGGCTAACCACACGTGGGCGTTCGCCTTTGACACGCGGGGATGCGTGTCCCCTAAAGGGGAGAGGTGAAGCCTTGGCTGATGAGGGAGGGCCAAGAGGGCAGACAAGCTTTTAGGCAAGGTGAGGGATTGAGAGTTAGTCCCACATAATTAAGGGGAAAGTTACTGGGCTGTTGATAAAGGGTTGGTGGACTCTCCTATTCTTACTAGACCAGTTATCTTTGCTAGACATATAAATATTATTGGCTCACTCCTTGTCCACTTTAGCATATAGGTAAGAATGACAATCCAACATGGAGTAGATCTAATATAGTCCGAATTCCAACCAAGCAGATGATATTACCTGTGGAGCACGAGATTGAATTTAGAATCAACTGAAAGCCACATAGCAACTGTAAACTCTACCTGCCACCAAATGGAGAGGAGGGTTTTAGTTTTCCGATAAAGAGAAAGGAATTCCTTGCACGCGATATACACAACAAGGCCACAAGAGTGACTTTCCACAACATATTTGCCCTACAAGGAAACTTTTGACTTTGCCCATTGTTGAGTATGTGCATTGGCCGAATCAGGAAGATCCCACCATAATGGAAGGCTTGTTGAACTGTGCTCCAAATCGCATGACAATATTCACAACGTATAAATATGTGAAAACCTGATTCTTCCATCTTGCAGCATGTTAGATTTGTAATTATTCGGCAGTTGCACCTCAAGTGAACTTAAGAGAGATTTCTGTTCTGAGCAAGAATTTACGCCAGTGGTCTTACTCTAGGAGGGCAGGAAAACTTCCAAACAGAGGCAACTGGAGAAACATCTTGAGAACATTCATTCATTCTCGTCCAGACTTACTGATTCAATTAGCCGGGGGAGTAGAAACCTTGCAACCTGTTCTATAGATTAGACATTTCTTCCTCTTGATAGATAGGTCTCGACAACAGTATTGTGCAATGAGTTGTTGTGGCCCAATCCAATTCTGATGCCACAAGGATACTCTTGATCCATATTTAACTAAATCAAGTTTCCTTTTCCCAGTTGCCCCAACTAAACAACCAAAGTGACAAATATGATCCCTAGAAGCCCCACAAAACAGCCAAACGTACTTTGATTTTACAAATTGTCAGAGTGGCCCAAGTGTTAACTGCTAAAGCATCATTGAAATGTAAGCACATATAAGTCTTTCCACTTTCAGATTTAGTGTTATTCTTACCATCTCAGTGATATTTAGGCAAATCTCTTTCATTCTAAACCAATTGGAAAATCAAACGTTATCAAGCTTAACGCAAAATCCAACTCCAGCCATTTGATCAATTCAACTAATGAAAATTTTCAAGATTTCAGATACACATACAACGCTTCGTGTCAAATTATACAAAAGAAGGTGCACCAAAACATGATTTTCTTTCCATTAGGACCCAACTTCTGGCGACTGCCACTACAAAATCATGAGTCAAAGAATGTTCTTCTCAGGTGACCTTATCTTCTTTCTCTATTGAGTAAGGTAAAAATGAATGTATAAAAATAGATTAGAAGATCATGGCAGAGGGTATGCAGATATTGCTCCCAAGTCCTTTAAAGTCTTTGCTGGCGAGACTAGGGACACTGCTAGCAATCTTAGTGTATTGTTTTCTCATTCTTATAGATAAGCAAGCACTGTGGCTGATTTATTAATTGGCCTTTCATGTTTGTAGAGCAATCTCTGCAGCACGATCTCCATGTTTGCCATCTTCCATCGCCATATATTTCTTTGCCTTCTTCCGAAAAGACAAAAGGGGAGAGAGAGATAGAGATGAAAAGAAAAGAAAAACAGTCTTTACAGTACAGAATCGGCAAGGGCATGTATAAACTTGCGAAGATAGAAAAAGATTGCAAACAAGAAGATCAGAAATCTAACTTTGAAAAGAAAAAATGAGACCAGAAGTCTCATGCTGAATTTATCGACGTTTCCCAGCGTCATACCCTCGTTCAATGTCGATAAGAAGGCTCGCTTATGTGACATTGAGAATGATCTATATAGTACCCTGCCTGCTCATCTATGCTAGAGCATAATATCCTTGACACTTCAGCTGGACCTAACTGAATGTACTGTCATTTACTGGCTGCAAACGGAAGGAAATCTAGTACAAATAATTCCTACTACATCCATCAATCAAGCATCAGTTCAATTCATACCAGTTCTTGTAAATTATCACTTTCTGCTTCTACTGGAAAGGCGTTGAGAAGATGCTCAAAACACCAAACTCCACTGTCTCTCTCTCATGGATGTTGCTGAGAAACTTCGTTTTCTAGCTAAGGTCCCCAACAGCAGTAAGTATGTCCGTATCTAGGCTCTATAAGGTGGATGAAGGAGGAAGTTACAAAGAACCTTCACATTTCCATGTGATTCAACAACCAAATGAGAGTGTTTGATTGGTGAGCCCGACAAAATAGAGTAAGTGTATGAAGTTTCTAAGAACTTTCACAATTGAATGCTGTTTTGTGTCCTTTGTGAAAGCAGTCGCCCTCATAGCCAATGTGCAACGAAATGAATCGGCCTTCTATATGTTGTTTCTGATTTAGACGTACAATCAAATTAATACGTATCTTCTTTCTCCAATTGAAATAACATGTGACCATAATTTTAAAACTCGAAAGTTGACTCGAAACTTACCTGAGTGAACTCGAACCCACAGAAAATCGGATCAGCTTGTTACGACATTCCCTATAGTGATAAACCATAGAAACTAGTGATTCGAGACTTGAATATGGGACCTCCCAGATGCAAAACATTTACTAACCAACTCGCCTAATAACAAAGCTGTGAAGGTTATAAAAATTTCAAGTAATGATGCTACCCAAATGGATTTGTATGCTGTTCAAAACAACAGTGAGTTTGTCCAAGGTACGTAACTTGACTCACTTCTGAGTTGTGTCTGAGTTTCCAAATGATACTGTGGATTTAACGACAAGACCAATATGTTTATAGTTTGCATATGTTTCAATGTATTGCACATTTTAAATCTGCTGGGTTTAGGATAATAATAATGACACAAATACATGTATATATATGCTCGAGGTCACGGGTTCAAGGCATGAAATCAGTCTCTTGCAAAGATGCAAGGTAAGGTTGTGTACCCCTTCCCTGTACCCTGCACAGGCAGGAGCGTAGTGCACTGGGGCTGCCCTTTTATATGCTTGTATACATAAATACATACATTATATACTTTTATTTTGGAACTTGTTGAGTTGCTAGCTAGCCATTTGCGTTTACTCGACATACTTTCGGGTTACCCTGAGTTTGCAAGCTTTTGAAATGTGACACAGGCACATCTTTACTTTATATTTACATAACTGTATACAACATATATCTGGTATTGATATGTATGTGTGTGTCTGTGCGTATTTGCATTTGCAAGAAGTATTCAGGCTACTGGATACATGAGTGCCCAATAATTGCACCAACTACCCTTCCCTTCGGCTGCACTCTTAAGCATGATTACATTGATTCGCAACCACGCCAGTCTTAATGGTGGCATGAATTTTGTCTTGGTAGATGTTAAAAGAAAGCAGCAAACAAAAGAAAGCCCAGATTAGTGGCTGGACCAATATCAATTACAACAAAGTAAATGCAACATTTTCTGTGAGGAATTAATCATATCTGCAGCACTTCCTTTTCTGTTATAATTGTAAATGTTTTTCGGATAAGATGATAGAGGCTGTTGTAATTCTCAACAAAAGACAATAAGCTATATGGTTGATAGAGCAATAAGAGTCTTTATCAACTCTAATGAGATATTTATGTTCGTTGTGAATCTGCTCAAGAGTAAATTAGTAGTATTCGAAAAATACTGACCAGTTTTTCAGTCCTCATCTATATATAGATGGTGTATCATGCAAATAAGCAAAGTGCAGGAGCCGGGAAAAAGGGATTTGAGAAGGGAAAAATGGGAATGGATGAAATTAGCATCGGCTCTGAGTCTCAGGCACTTCCACTGCTCTCATTGAATCATGTCTCCTTCGTATGCAGATCAGTCATGGACTCAGTCAGGTTCTACGAGGAAGTTCTTGGCTTTGTTGTTATCAAGCGCCCATCTTCTTTCAAGTTTAATGGAGCATGGTAGGTCTTTGTGACCTCTTATCTAATCCTTCTTTTGCTTTCATTGCATGGGGAATGATTTAGCCAGACGCTTTATCCTTCATTCAATTATCCTCCTTCTCATGGGTCTACTCATCAGAACCATCCATCTTATATGCCACCTTTCACTCGAGGCCTACAGATATGAACTGTTGAACAGATACGATAATAATGCCAAGATTGTCTACTTTGCATGGGAGGGTGCGTGTTGCATGTTTAAAGATGAATGGTTCGGATTCAGCACTGCTCGCAATGTGGAGATGGACCCATGTGAAGAAAATTGTACTTGGGGCCGCCAATGTTAGAATTACCTCGCAATAGTTCTTATATGCTGATGTGGATCCTTTGATTTTGAAGATTATGGGCAGGCAGAACTGGAAGTGAAATTCAGTTCAATCTTTTTAACGATCCAAACCATTTATGTAGTAGGCTGTGCTAGGGATGAGGTACACATCAAAGTTCAAGCCCTTCTCACCATCCAATCCTCTAATCTTCGTCTTTAAATGAATGGTTAGAATTTGGCTAGAAGGCAGAATTTTGATGTAGGGCCTGTCCATAGTAATGTGCAGAAAATCACTAGTTTTGTTCACTGAACATGTGCATCCACCTGCATTTTTAGATGCTTATATCTAACTTCCATCCAACAATGTTCCACCATACATTCTCTATTTGTCTTGAATTGTGACGGGCTGATTTGTTCAAAATTTTTGCAGGCTGTTCAACTATGGAGTTGGAATACACTTGCTTGAGCACACCTCACCGGAAGACCTTCCCCCAAAATCTCTAGTCATCAACCCCAAAGACAATCATATTTCATTTCAAGTAAGAAATATATGTTCCTAGAATCATATCCGTTGTTATCAATTAAGTCTGCAAAATCTACAAAATGCATGACAGGAGCTCAGTCTTTGCTAGTTCGTGGTTGAATGATCCATTCAGCTTTTTAACTAGTTAGGGAGTTAGCTTCTAACAAATTTTCAAAATGTCGCAGTGTTCAGACATGGAACTAGTGAAGAGGAGGCTGGAGGAAATGGGAATGAAATATGCGACAGCAGTCGTTGAGGAAGCAGGAATTAAAGTCGATCAGCTCTTCTTTCATGACCCGGATGGCTACATGATCGAGATCTGCAACTGTGACAATCTCCCTGTTCTTCCTCTGTCTTCATGCCCTCTCAAGCCAAAGTATAGCTCTTTTGAAAAGGCAAGGTGTGGCTTCATGGAGGGCATGATGATGGAAAGCTTAAGCTTGGATTTGATAAATATTTCCATCTAATCTGCTAGTTGCACTTTCGAGTTATGCTGAAGGAACAGAAGTTGGGTCCTTGTGTAAGTACTCTTGCACTATTTCAATAACAGTCGTAAGAGGAGTGTAAGCAAATTTTGGCTATAATTTGTGTAGTGTGAATGGTTTTTGTTTAGTTCCAAGAAACCCAATTATCCGTATCAATTCAACTTAAATCATTGTAAATTTAAGTACCTAACAATTGTCTTTTTATAGAATTTTATAAACAATTTGCTGGTTATCATTTTGGTAAAAAAAGGGCAGCCCCAGTGCACAAAGCTCCTGCCTATGCAGGGTCCAGGGAAAGGGTGGATCACAAGGGCCTATAGTAGGCAGCCTTACCTTGTAGTTTGCAAGAGGCTGATTCCATGCCCTTGAACTCGTGACATCAAGGTCATATGACAACAACTTTTACCGTTGCACCAAGGCTCCCATATATATATATATATCAACCTAGGAGTTGGTGCATTAAAAAAATTATAGGCCTTCTAGGGGCAATTTACCTGCAAAACCCTAGGTCTAGGATGCTACTCTATTGGAAATTTGAGTTGGACAAGCATCAAGAAACAATAAAAAAAAGTAGTCCAGTGCATGAAGTTTCTGCATATGTAGGGTCTAAGAAAGGAGTGGACTACAAGGGTCTATATTGCGCAACCTTACCTTGCATTTTTGCAAGAGGCTGTTTTCATGTCTTGAACCTATGACCCCAAGGTCACACAACAATAACTCTACTGTTATGCCAAGATTCCCCTTCATCAGGAAGCAATATCTTTGTTTATTATTTCCAGCAAAAGAAAAAAAAATAAAAAATCCTTGCTCTTTATCGTTCAAATTTGATCGGCTGTTTACAAGATGCCATACTGTTTTCCTATTAAGATTTATCAGAGCTGACATCCGGCAGAATATCATGGCTGTGCATGAGATGAAACAACGTGTTGATCCTTCATCGAGTGCATACTTCTCTAGCGGCAAAAAATCAACAAGATTCCTGCACTGCATAGGATAATGACTATCTCATTGCATTCAGAAACACAATAAGAAATAGTAACTAAAACCAGTAACAATTTCTGCAGGAAGTTTCAAACAAACCCTTCTTCAGCCTTAATAACCATCCTAACGAAATAATAATAATAATAATTGTCATAGTAAAATAAAAATAAAAAAACTACCAAAGGGAGCATAAAATTTTCATCAACTCACCCCACTTCTGTTGACTCTCTTAACCAAAGCAGAAGAAGGTTTAAATAAGATATTGAGGCAACTCATTCATTCTCACGAAGGATTAGATCTCTCATGGGCACCGGCGTGACCGATGAAGTGACACCCGATCGCATTTATATTGCACAAGGATGAAGAGATTTATAGAAATCATAGCTTTTGTTCGTAAACTAACTCGTATGCAGAGCAGGGATACAGACTAAGGCGGGTCATTAATGGAGAAATCCGTCAATTCTCTAGAAAACGACGTATATGTCCGTATGCCTATCGGAACATGCGTGCGGATATCAGTTCCCTTTATCAACGACATTTTTCTAGTCCTTTTATAGTGTCCTTAGGTAACTTGTTTTTATTTGGTAAACCAGGATCCAGAGTGTTCATGCGTTCGTGTCTCTAACTCATCATAATAAATAAATAAATAAAACCTTGGAATAATATAGGATAATTGCATAAACCGGGTTATATAAGCCTATCAATAAAGGCCTTAGTGAAGGGATATGTCTTCACCAGTAGAAATAAGAACTCAAATGCCAAGCCAACAACGTTTAATATAATTGGTGGAAAATAACCCAAAATTTTTAAGTCTCTCTAGAATACGCTTGGTCACAGGTTTGAGTTGTTGGCTTCCCAATAATAAAATTTAAGTGTGTTAGTTGTCCTACTTTAGAAAGTGAAAGCTCAACTTGACTTGCAAAAGGTGTGACTTGAGTTAACTTGCTGTTGACAAGCTACCAGTGAGAAATAATATCAAATGGCTCATTGAAAAGAAAAGAAAAGAAAAAAATGTCCCACATGCAATTCATTAAAAGAAAAAATAAAAAAATCTATGGTGCATCTTTTGGTGGAATGTCAATATGCAAAAGAAGTGTGGAATCTTGCTTTTGATGCACTAGGTACAATATGATTGATGCAAGCAACCCAAAAGGAATGGCTAAATTCCTATTTCAAGCTAGGTTCTATGAAAGACAAGGCTTATTTAGTTTTTGTGGCAGCCAGAAGCTATAAGGCTTGGAGATTATGGTTTAGAAGAAATCAATTGGTGTTTCAAAACAAACACATTTTAAGTTTCTCTCTAGAAAAAAGATTGTGGCAATGACTAACATTTTCTTGTTCTTAGCAAGAAGCTCATTTTTTTATATATAAAAATGGAATCATATTGATATAATAATAAAGAAATATCCACAACAACTTATAAATTGGATCCCTCCTCCATGTGATTCTCTATGCCTTAATTTTGATGGAGCTATGAAGAAGCACCTGGGTTTGCTTAGAGATAATAAATGGTAAATATATTGCTATTTTGCTATTTATTAGATGTATACATATTATTGGCCTACTTCTCATCAGCTTAAGCTTTTAGGTTGAATAGTAATCCAATATGGTATCAAAGCCTTGACCGAAAGGTTATGCATTTGAATCATGAGAACCCATTTATCAAATCCACATGTAAAAGCCCAAAAAGGGTGTTCAAATATGAGGGGTTGTATTAGACATATAAATACTATTGTCCTACTTTCTATCAGCTCAAACTTTTAGGTTGAATGGTAATCCAACACTATTATTTCTTGGAAAAAAGCAGAATGGGAGGCATTATTATTGAATGGTATATTGCTTTGTTCTTAGATTAATTATCAAAAATTGATTATGAAGATGTGATTCTCTTATTGTTGTTTTGGCTCCTATAACTAGGAAGGCGAAACATAGGCATAAGAATTATTAGCAGGACTGTATGGGCTTTGAGAAGGATTATCATACTCGTAGACTTGTCACTCATACAAAAATGGGAATATGTCTACCAATCACCATGCAAATGGGGTAATTAAAGTGAAAGACTGTGGGATTTGGAAAGGTTATGGTCCATAGTTTTTATCCTTAGTTCTGTGACAATATATAGTTGGTATAAGGAAAAGGAACAAAACGTAGGACTTTTGTTGTAGATTGATTATTTGTTCTCTCTCTTTTTCCATTAATCCTCATAGATTTGCATAAAAAAACAATGTGCTAATGAATTAATTTTAGGAGGTGAATATATCACAACCCTGTTCAAATTCTTTGTATAATTTTATGTAGATTATGCCCATTGAGAGAGATAGTTAGCATGTGTTTTTTGCTGTTTTGAAGGTCATCTATTCATATTCCAGCTCAACTATGCTGTTTTGTTATGGACTGAGTTAATTAGTGAGTCAACCTAATGCAATCTAGGGTAGTAACTTGGACAAAATTTTCAAGTTGACTAGCAAATTTTCACATGATGTGAGTGATTTGCTTTGCAAGTAAGAGCTTGTACTAAAAAGAAATTCAAATGCTTAACTTCGTCACTTTTTAACATTCTAAAAGTTGAAATAAATTTCATAAAGCATCTATCAAACAAACCAATATATAATAGCCAACAATGTGTAGCCAAAATTGGTCACACCTACTCAAGTGATATCTCCCCTATAATATGTTTGGTAGTTGGTTGGAGTCACCTCTTTGTGGCCAGTGAATAGATAAGGAGAGTGTGAGTAATAATTTACTTTTATTTTACTTTTTACTGAGAAAGAAATGATATGTCATTGTAGACAGCCTTGTTTTAGCCACTTCAATATGCTCTCCTAATCAAGGAAGTACTAAAAAAAACCATAATTAACGATGCCTCAACTCATATGACAAATTTTAAGAATCGTTCGGTATGGTCAGCCTAAGCTCACCAAATCCGTAAAGAAACAGTTGCTCCACCCACGAAAGGTCAAATGTCATTGCCACAAGAAGAAAACATTAATCTATTGAAAGGGCTAGAGGAGGCCATGCACATTCTCTCTGGAAGGTGCAATGTGGCAATACATGGATAACTTATTCTTTGGGCCTATGAAAGAGATCTAAAAGGCCCCTAACAAGGCTGTCCGTGTAATGCGTGACTAAGAAAAGCTCTCTCAAGATGCTTTAACTAGGGGACATTGTGAACACGATGTCAACCACACGAGTTCACATGGATGCATGGTCCTCTCTTGAGCAACCAATGCAATTAAGGTAAAGAAGGAAAGGTTTGGTGACATGTTATGTAGAAAGGCTTGCATGTGGGAGGGCCTACTAATGTAGCTTTAAATACGCTTGTCCTTGTCTTGCTTGGGAGCAAGGTGCTCTCATGCCACTTAAGTATGCCAACTTACCACTTTTCCGAATAAATAACGACAGGATTCTATAAGATGGAATGAAAATCTCAACTAAGAATCTCTAAGAGAAACAGCTGAACCTTACCACTCGTCCAAAGAATGTTGAAGGAGAAGTTCCAGTTCCTCGACTAAGAGATGACTTAGAAAATCATTGAAATGCCCTTAAGGCCCTTTCCTCCTCTTTCTTTGCTTTTCTTCCCAATTAGTCACTATGAGATACCTCTCATAAGGCTATGACACCATTGGAAGGCTAAACATGCCTAGGTAACATCAAAGTCCCTTGTAAATTGCCTCTTTTCACTTTTATCTACAAAACCTTGTGTAAGTGAAGCTCTTGCTACACTATTATGCTCTAATTATAAGCTATTGTATTTTTATAACTTGAAAGTTAGCAATGTCTTTGTAAAGCTTATACACAGCATATCGGATTTATTTGAGCTCCCCTCTTTCTTCTCAAATGTATTTCTCTCTTATCCTCGCCTCCAAATCCTTAGGCACCAGCTAAACGGTAAACAACGTAAAAGAAGGAAAAAAACACAAGTGACCTATCATATAACATGTCTGATGATGAGCAGCGGTGTGCAACTACAACGGCGTGCATATCGACTTTAGCTTGCGTCTTTCTTTGTTTTTTTTAAGAAAAGTGTAAAGGTATATCTTACTTTTCATGTAAATTAGTCTTCAGCTAACCTCTCCTCCAACATACCATTTTAAGCAATCCTTCTTAAAAACTTCACAAAAAAGTCATTAACAAATGTCATTGAATTAGTGGAGACCACTCCATGGGCTAAGTGACCACAAACTTGGCATTTCCTTCCATTTGGTAACTGAAGCAAAATACTTATCTTTGAAAGTTGCACACACCACTAAGTTTTTCATAACCACAATCTTTTCTTTCTTTAAGGGAGTACTTGGTTAAGGACCGGAGGCCTTATACCCTCAGGTCTACTAAGTATTCCCTCCTTTTATCATTTTATTTAAATTCCAGTCTTTGTATGACATGCATCATATTTTGTCAAGGCAACACTCTTCTTTTAGGTTTCTTCCTCCCATGCCCGTTGCTGCCTAGTCTGTGTTGGAGGGGAAGATTAGCAAAGCAGGAAGGGCCAAGCACATGAGAAGGGGTTGGAGAAGCAACATCTTATTCTCTTCATCACTAAAACTTTTGGATCGGATAAGCATTCAGAACAGGCTCGGAGTTCATTTCCTTCGCGAAAAAGATCCAATCCATTTAGGGCTTTAGGGAACTCAAAAACAAATGAACTCTTTTGACTTGATTCATAGATAGAATCAATGGATATTTAGTCGAATCTTGATGGGAACTTAACCTCATGATAGCCGCTTTGATACTCCTTGCATTATTTGCACCACATTTAATTTGGTTAGTTTTCTCTTTCTTTAAGAAGGCTTAGTTAAAGACCCAAGGCCTTACTAACATATTGTAATAACTTACATTTTTATAATATATATTCTTTTGTATGGAATTAACAATAAAAAGCTAATTGCTCTAATGGCTATAGAATGAATAGGCAAAACTCTAGAACTAGAGAAATAAGATAGGAAGGAGATATGATATGAAAGAAGAGAGTGCAATAAAATTAGAATAAAAGGGGAGAAGGAGAGATGCATGAAACATAAGAGAGAGAGAGAGAGAGAGAGAGAGAGAGAGAGAGAGAGAGAGAGAGAGAGAGAGAGAGAGAGAGAGAGAGAGAGAGAGAGAGAGAGAGAGAGAGAGAGAGGAGAATCAGGCTAAGTCAAGGATCACTATCCATCTTGCGTTTGGATCACTATCCATCTTGCGTTTTGGATAAGAAGATTATAGAAGAATAATTTTGTCTACGAGGTAGGGGTATAGGAATTTACCTAATCTAGTTGGATTTTAAATAAAAATCTTATATTTTGTGATTGATCCCATGATTCTTTATTTTATGAATTTTTTTAAAGATCATTGTTATCGATATGAGCACATTATCCATGTATATATGTAACACCCCGGATTTTCAAGACAATTTTTATTTATTTATAATAATGGCATTTTAATTAAGAGCATTTGGGATCCCATGAGAAAAGTTTTATTTAACATTTTACTAAACCTATCTTAAAACTCCGGGTGTTAGTTTTCCTTTCTCAAAATGGCGTACATGTAATTTAAACACAATAAATAATCCGCGTATAAATCAACGTCAAATAAATAGGCGCCTTTATTTTAAATCAAATAAACGTCCAAAAGACAATAATAATATGGCCCAGGGTCTATCCATCATACCATCCCATATAAATGTCCAACATATGTCCAAATATCTAAATCACATCCAAATATAAAGTATGCAGTCCATAATAAAATCCAAATGATAATCCTGTTTAATGACTCACATCACTGTCTAACACTATAGAAAAATGGTCTTCAAGACTCTCACGGCTTCTCAACGGCTTTGCCTTTCCCGTTATCGTGCTCGAGATCTAAGGCATTGCAAAACAAAGCAATGCCTCAAAGAAGCTATCGCTTGTGTAGGTACATAGACAATTAATGTAATAAATGAAAGAAATAATGAACAACACTGATAAAAAGTCTAACACTTATGAAAATAGTGATATCATAATGCCATGTTCAAATAAATGCTAATTTATTCCATATGCTAAAACATGCAAATCATAGAGTTAAAACATGACATGAATCAATAAAATGGAGCATACAACAAGAATAAGGGCACCCTAAGGTAATGGGTCCCACCACATCACACTAACATCCCTGATCAGGAGTACATGTAGTCAACCTCTGAGTGTCGTCACACCCAGGCATACCATCCATTACCATGCTCATCATACATGCACACATAATAAGAATATGGGTCATCATGCTGCAGTGGCAACCCTCCATGGGTATCAACCACCGCCGCTCTCTGTCGACACCATAACGGGAGACTTAGCGTCAGTCCCCATGGAAAGGCTCAGACCGGTAGTGTGGACTATCCATGTTACCAAACCCCTACCGAATGTCATCTATGGGCAGGTGTCTATCATATCACAAACTCATCACATCATAATCTCGGAAGGTGGGTGGCCGGCCCTATCCCTCCTAGCATGACGCCCACCGGGCGAGAGCACCCGTCATCAAATATAAAACACGGAAATCATATGTATATGCTAAAACTCAAGAGCACTTATAGCTTGCAATCCCCAAGACATGCCCCTCATCCTGGGGTTAGCCTATAAAAGGACCAGCTAATAAGCCTCTATTCTTATTTTCATGTAAATCCATGTATTTTCTATATATACAATAAGAAATAAAACTCTAATTAAGCATAACTAATTAACATCATACTTGTAAAAGCATTTTAAATAAGTTTATTCAGTAAAAGATTTCAATTTGGAATAACCATCCTGTACGCAATGTCGCATGAAATCCACGGTAAATAATAATTGCATTTTAAAACACAATCACACATGATGTTATGTTTAAACATAGTTCAAATATCAAGGCAAAACATTAGTTGTCGTCACCTACCTCAATGTGAGGCCACTAGCTTGCTAATAACTCCCTTTAATTGGTATGTTCAAGAGCACCTGTACATGTCACATCACTATTTTAAAAATTTTCTAAATAAAAAGTGGTCATTTCTAAGTTTTTAAGTTAAAACTAGGTCCGCGTAGTCAATACGGTCACAACGCCTCTTCCGGATTGTGATTTGGACCTCTCTAGCTCCCAAAAATCAAGTTTTAGTGAAAACTACCCTCAAATGGGGCCTGCCGGACCACCATAAGGTGGTTTAAACCGGCGGCACCCTTTTCCGCCGGTTTACACCGGCTTGTACCGGCGCCACGAAGACGCATGCTGACGCAGACGTCACACGGGACGCGCGCCGTGCGTCACGGTCGCCAGGACGCGCCGCGTCTCGGTCCCACCGCGACAGCCAACAAGGGCCTTCCCGCACGCGCACTGCGCCGCGCACGCGTGAGACGACGACGTCGTGTGACGTCGTCCCTCGGGCGTCATCGAGTGCGTCTTGGCGTCAGCGCCAGGCGCCGACACTGTTGACGATGCCGGAGAAGACGACCGGATTCCGGTCGCCTCCGGCGGAGCTACAGAGCTCCGTTTTGCGTGATTTTTGCGCCATTTTCTTCAGAATTCTCTCTAAAATCCATTTATGCCCTCCTTTTGCACTAATTTTTCCAAAAAACATGGTTTTTAAACGATTTTTCTCAAGTTCCTAAAAACATCCCTAGGTACTGGTTTTTGGGTTTTCTGGAGAAATCCACCGTTGGATCACTCCCAAATTTAAAGGGTATGCTCTTGGGTCTCTTGTGCACTAGTTGGACGATGCGATTTTCAAACAGACTAGGTTTGATCCATGAAATCATGCTCCAACAGTAGCGTGCACACAGGTTCCTAAAAATCTAAATTTTCCTAATTTTTTAAATGTTTTTCCTAATTGTTTTCTATTTAATAAATACGAAAAACATAGGTTTGAGGCTTACCTTGCACCTGGCCGGAGTTGCTCGTGTTGCCGGGGCTCTACTCGCCGGAAAAATCTAAGTTTTGCAGGGCTAGGGTTTTGCGTAGCACTCAGGGAAAACGCTCAAAGTGGAGCGTTTTGGCAACCTGGGGATGGTAGATATAGGCCTAGAGTCCTAGGGGAAGAGAACCTCTTCCATTCACGCCTCTTTCCATGGCTTCTCCGGCGATTTTGCCGGATCTGAGTGTAGACGTGTGGAAGACGTGGGTGCCATTATCAATTTGGGCCCCTGTGTTATACGTTTCTGTCAAATGACAAAATTGCCCTTACAACTTCGACGGCTCATAACTCCCTCGTTTGAGCTCCGTTTTTCGCGTTCTTGGTGGCGTTGGACTCGTATCGACGAGCACTTTCAAATTATTATGTTTTCAAAAAAAAATTTCATCCATAAATTTTTATTTTAATTTATTTAATAATTTCCTATTTTATCTTAAAAATTAAGGATATTACAATATGTATGGGTCCTCTATTGTTTAGTTTAAGATGCCATGTCTCATGAAATCATGCACCTGAATTCGTATGGCAAATCTTGCTTAAACAACATGAACTATAACATGCATTCGGTTAATGCGTACAATACCACTGCATGAGATATTTGCATGGAAAGCATCTTAGGCTGCATGATGCAATACTTTTATATAAACGGAGCACTCCTACTTGTTTGATCATGCGATCTACAATATGAGAAGTGGAACAATAACGCTCCTTGATCGGCCGTGGGAATAAAAGGGTGCATACATGTGATTAATGAGAGATTCAAAGTCATACCAGAATTTGAGTGCCCATATATCAACGTGGGATTGATGATGAGATTGAAGACAAAACCGAAAACATGGGTACGCATTTATCAGGAAGAATCGATGACGAGATTAAAAAATGGGTGCGCATGCTTCAACTGAACAAGATGAGATTTAACTTTACATGCTTCTAGGTCATACATTTAAAATGCTTTCATCGATTCAAAACATATGGAATAAGATAGAAATCCAACTAGCTTAGATAAGTTCTTAAACCACAATCCCTTACCTCGTAGATAAAGTCGTTTGTAGCCTCTCTCTCTCTCTCTCTCTCTCTCTCTCTCTCTCTCTCTCTCTCTCTCTCTCTCTCTCTCTCTCGTGTTAGTTATTACACAGATAGACCACTAAAGCCTTCGACTTTTAATCATTTTTAGTCAGAGAACATAGTTAAAAAACAGCCTCAAAAGAGTACATGGTCATGGATAAACAATATTATCATCACCGCAATTTACCAAAAATAATTAAAAAGGGCTTAAAACCAACGAGCCAAAACTCATCATTTCGTCGAGACAAAAGACACGTGAGGCAATCCCAAAACCATATTTTTATGTTTGATAGAGTGACTGTACTACCATGAATAGCTATCTTGTGACTCCTCATCTGCATCCCAAATAATGTTGCCATGTAGATCCATTTATAAAGGGGCGTGTATATAATGGAAGAACCCATAACAGTATACGAGGTATCAATATTACATAAAATATAGTTAGTGTTATATCAATTATATAAGTGCCACATTCTCCATCATTTCATTCTCCATATTTCCAACAGAGAGTTATCACTGCTAGCCATCCTCAGGCTACCGCCTGTCGTCCAAAGAAATCATGCAGGTCAGTCATCACTTATCAGTGTACTTTTAGTGGATTAGTCTATTGACTAATGTAAAAGTAAGTCAATTCATGCGTTGTAATTGCCTCGATCTGTTACTCGTCGCACCAAACTGCTAGAATATCTGACATAGTCACAATAAAGACAACAACACATTGGTGGGTGGTGTATGTTGTACTTTCTAGGTTGTGAAGACTTGTGAATTGAACTTACATTTATCCATGTACGTTCAGGGGAGTGTGCATCAAGCAGTGGGGGCAAGAAATAGCTTGTCACAGCTGCAGATCTCAATCAAATAACCAGCTGGGTCATGGAAGAAGAGTTGATCAACCTTGACGTCTCCTTCCTCCTTCACGACACTAACATACTCCATATGCATTTCTTCAAGCTTTCTTTTCACCAGATCCATATCTGAACACTACAATATGATAACGTGAACCTAAACATGAAGCTTAGAAGTTGTCAAAAGAACACAAAATGCTACCTAACACACTTAAAGCGTCCTTGTTTAAGAGTTGCTAACTTTGTTTGCCCAATGATGTATACAACTTTTCTGTGAAAACTTGCTAAGGATGGTCGTGATTCAATCCTTTGATTGGTGGTGGTTTTGATGATTAATATTAATTGTGGTTTCTTATTTGTAACGTTCGAAGGCCAGAAAACGAATTGTTGGAATTGTCTGAAGCTAGATTTTGGTGTACAGATCATCCAAAAGAATGCTTCCGTTGTATAAAGTATGTGGTTATCTTTTGGGTTCATCTTAGTTGGTCCTTTGGGAACGTCCATGGAAGAATCGTAATGCAACAAATGTATCATGACGCCATAGTTGAAGAGCCTGGAACAATTCAAGTCAAAATCTGCACAGAACTTACAGGAGAAATCAACAAAAACCTCTTAGATTTCACGCCAGCTTACCATGCATCTTCAAATTTGAGAGACGCAAGAACATCTTTGTAAAACGTGACACAGTCTCGCACAGATTTACTTAAGAATGAGACATGATTGAGAGAGTTTAGTGGCAGGGAAGAGCTCTTAGAGAGTTCTTGAGGAATTTCCATTTTTTCCAATCTCAAACTGCTTATAGAGGGATTACTCGATGAGTTCCAATATATGTACTTGTTTGTAAGAGAGAGTCTAATTATGATCCATGCCAAGCATGGAAACTTGTATGTTCTAGTTTGAAGGGTTTCACTTGGGTCTCTCATGTGCTTTGATCTTTATTTGAAGAAAAAGTACTAAGATGAAAGAATTACAAATTACTCGCACTTTCACTCATACCCACTCCTAAATTTAATCCCAGGCTAAAGAAGAAAGCTGTAACTCAAACCAGCGACCAAGCCTATTCAGGAGAAATACCGCGTTGTTTAGAAGCAACTACTCTAAACATTTGTTGGAGACGCATGTTAAGTCCACGCTAACCGATTGTGCTCGAATGTAAATTCTTTTTTTTACTTTCATTCCTTTTAATCCCACTCAGATCATTTCAAAGAAGAAAAGAAGGAAAAATGAAACCTTTCTCTCCATGATGAGCCTCTACTTGACGGTTCTTGTTTACATAAACCTCATAATTAATGAATATGTGACTTCTGGGGTGATTGAATGCCCAATCGGATTTGCAGGTACTTAAACAAGAAGATTGGGTCTCATCGTGGGCTGTTATTTGATGGATGCCTGTAATTACACAGAAACAACCAACAGAGGAGAGAAGGGTAAGTCACTATCACGCCTTGAAAGATCCAAACCATTTATCTATTAGACCATACTATGGACGAGCCTTGCACGAAAAATGTACTTCATTGATATTTGAAGAATCAGTAAGTCAATAAAGAGAAGAATGTATGTATTTATCGATCAACAAAGCCGCCTCCACAAATCAAAGGCATAAAATTGTCAGACAAGGAGATATTTTGATCGCGTATGAATCTTTTACAAAGGCATGCTAATAAATGATTTAGATCATCGAAAAAGCTTGAAGGGGAGCCTTGGCACAATAGTAGAGTTGTCGTAGTGTGACTTTGAAATTACGAGTTCAACCCGTAAAAACAGCCTTTTGCAAAATACAAGATAAAGTTGCATGCTATAAAAAAAAAAAGCCTCATATTTTTCACATGCTAGCAGTCCCTTTAATCACTAAAATCATAGTGATTAGTGTCAGTGGGCGCGCGAGATTAATTTGGTCTTGGTTCATGTCTAATCATATCCATCCAACCTTTAGTCTTTTCAGGCAAAAAGCTGTGACTAACTGAGCCCGGGCCATATATTCTCAGCGATGATGTCTTACAGTAGTTACAAGTTGGGTTGATTGACGTTTTAAATGCCACCAAAGCCCTTTACATGGGAATTTAGAATTTGTTTGCCTTGTACTATCTTGGGATAGTTCTTTCATTATCTTAGATAGTCAAGTAATCATGGATTATAAAGCTTCAGTGTGCAAATAATCATTAAATTTCTTTCACTGGGTTATACATTTTTGTCTTTTTGTTTATTTGGACAACATTTATATGGCTGGCCAAGCTATAAAATTTGACTTTTTGTGATATTCAAACACTAGTAAAATATATTTTCACCAATCGAGTGATGTTACTCTCACTTTTGAGAAATGATAAACAAATACACAGAGACGCACTACGTCGGCTAAATCTGCATATGAGCTTCAAATGGGGCTCATTTAATCTAATTATGGACTTCATTAACATGATTTCTGCGGCAATACTTTCTACATTACTGTGGGCCGACCTATACACACACACATATGTGTAAAGTATAAGTAACATGGTTGGAAAAAAGTCAAAAGCAGAAAAAGTTAGAGAAAATAGTTTCTTTTGACTTTTTTCAGCCAATCACATGTCACATGCACTTTACACCAGCATTAAATAGCTGTATATACATATATATAGACATATACAGATACATACATATACATATACATATGTATATCTATTTCTATATGTGTGTGTGTGTGGGTGTGGGTGTGACCTTAGTGCAATGGTAAAAGTTGTTGTCGTATGACCTTAACGTCACAGATTCAAGGCATGAAAACAGCTTTTTGCAAAATGCATGGTAAGGTTGTGTACTATAGGCCATTGTGGTCCGCCCCTTCCCTAGACCCCGCATAGGTAGGAGCTTCGTGTGTGTCTATATATATATATATATGAATGTGTTAATTTCAGCTGTGAGCAGGTGACATTTGATTGACTGGAAAAAAAAAAAAAAAATAGAAAACATAAAAAGTTAGAGGAAGTGACAATTAATTTTTTTTTTGCTCCCGTGTATGTAGGTCCAGGGAAAGGGAGGACTACAAGGGTCTATAGTGCGTAGCTTTACTTTGCATTTTTGCAAGAGGCTGTTTTCATGCCTTGAACCAATGACCTTAAAGTCACGCGACCACAACTTTATCTTTGTGCCAAGGCTCTCTTCATACACCCAGCCATACATGCATATGCTTGTAATTGTACCTCTATGCCCATTCTTACACACATGAACATGTAATTAAACCCTTATAGGTCCATCCATTCATGCATAAACTTATGACTCTACCTTGTGAGAGTCAATCTATACATGCATAAATATGTAATTATATCTTGTGGCAGCTTATCCGTACATACATAAACTTATAATTATACCTTGTGGGCCCCTATTCATGTGTACATAAACTTATAATTATACCTTCTAAGAACCCATCATACATACATAAACCTATAATTTTAGTTGCATGGGCTCGTCTGTACGCATGTAACCTTATACTTGCATGGGTGCAGTCATATAAACATGTTGTCATACCTTTTGTGGGCCCATCCATCCATATGCAAGCATATAATTGTACCTTATGTAAGCCTATCCATAAATATATAACCCTGTAATTATACCTATGTGAGTCCGCCTGGCTAATGGCAGTATACAAGGGATAGCTATCACATGCACTCCTGATGCTCAAGGGATTCCAGCCAGCCTTCTTGCATAGAAAAGATTGTTGGGTAGAAGTTCTCTTTGTCATTTAATACAAATTGGAAAACTGGTGCTAGTCTTGCTTTACTTAATTATTCCTCTATTCATTTAATACAAAACTTAAGAAGCCTGTTGCTATTCATCTTTTTATTTAATTATTAATTCTTAGGAACCCCACAGAGGGGGATGATATGAACATGGATCACATGATCTAGTATTGGTGGATGTCATCAATTTGTCCCTAGTTTAAGCAAAAATATTACAAGCCCACTTTTGGTAGCTAAACAACAAATGATTATTAGGTTATTTATTAATAATGAATAGTATTTTGTACTTTTTATGGTTAGCTTGTAAGAGCTGTTACAATCTATAAAGTGTTATGAATCTCCTATCGGAGGGTTTCTAACAGATAAAGGATGCCATGTCAAAAGGAAAGAGTAATAAATACCATTTCAGATATGTGTATATGTATATATTATGGACTGGTGAATGTTGGAGGCAACCAAAAGTAAAATCGAAGTATTCCATCAGGAAAATAAAAAATAAAATTATACTAGGGTCCCACTCTTTCAATGATCAAACCATTCATCTGGTTAGAGTGTTATGGATGAATCACATACAAAAATTCCATCACTGTTTGTCTAAGCCTTTGACAATAGAGGTTTTCATGTTTAATGTCGACTTTTGCTCTTGCAATTCTCCAGTTACGGTTTAAAGGCCCTGACTAAAATCTTAGGGATGTAACATGGGTTTGAACTTTGGTGCATGAGCATGATCTTGTCAAGTTTAACATTGTTGCTAATGGTGCCTTAAACAGTAAAAAATAGTAGATAATACATCCCTCTTAATTTTGGATTAGAATATTTACAAGATATATTTGACATTGCTGAAAAGTGTTATAAAATCCTAAATCCTTTGTCATCTTTGTTTGTCATGTTAAATGTTTTTGCTAAAAGTGATTTGCATCTAATAGCTTTCTATTTGTAGGCTTGTTAATAAATTTGTGTCTATATGATCTGTGAGATTATTTGAACTCTCAAATATTATTTAGAAAATGATTTGCCCTATAATTTAAAGTATTTATTGGAGATATTCATGTAGAAGGAAGTAGAAGAAGTACAAATAATTGGATTTCGAGCCTAGTTAAAATTGTGACTAGCTTGGTTGAATCTCAAATACAGCATTGCTCTGTAAAAAGCAACACCTGGAACAAGCCTCTAATATTTGGAATCTGGAGGAACTTACATTCATGCAAGAATTATATGTTTGAGACATTTTTTTGACTCACATATTGTCACAAAAACCAACTGGGGCTTCTTGTCCTTGCTCACCTCAATTAGATGAACTTTGGGGCATTACCTTTGTAAGATAATAACATTAATATGAATGATTTATGTTCTATAGTGAACATGCGCACACACAGAAGAGAGAGAGATGCCATGCATTTAGCAAAAGTCAAGATTTAATCCATTTCTTAGTAAATAAATTTTTATCTTTTCACAGTATCAAACAAACTACTTAAATAGTCCCCAAAAAAATAAAAGAAATTGGATTTATTCTTGGATAAAGTGGCCATCTATTATCAATTATAATGCTGCACCAAATGGAAAAAGAACCTTTAGTGGTAGATTAAATCTGGATGCAATTTAGCACATAATCACGACCATGCTTTTATTATATGTATCCTATTTTGCTATAAGGTTTCTTCATGTGATTAATTGATTGCATATATTTAGATGCATTGGTAGGATATAGGATGCTATTTGATTTGCTATATCAGTGGAGCACTTGACATGAATGACAAAGAGCTGTTGAAAAGATATGGTTAATTCTAAGTTATTCTGTGGGTCATGGAGCAGTGCGGAAATCACCATGCTAATTGCCTAGTATACATTATAAGCATTACAAAGTGTTTAATATTTTGGAAGAATATAACTTGCCTTACCGATTAATGGATTTGGGAATGTTGAAGAAGAGGAAATTATACCAAGAAGCTTCCTCCTCTTACTTGGAAATTATATTAAGCAAGGAAACACAGAAAACCCTAGTGAGGAAAATTGCCTTATCTCTGCACAAAAATCAATGCTTTTCTCTTTATAGAAAAGACAATTGCTCTAATACCCACATAATCTTGTTTCTGCATCTTAGAATTTAGTTTTTTTTATTTACTTTAGGATGGATTAACTATGATCATGGTTCTAAACTTTTGGGCCGATCGTTTGGATTTGGCCTAGATCATGAATTAATTTGGATTTTGTTTTAAGTTGGATCACTTGGATCTAGATTAGATCATGGCCTTTGATTTGTTTTGAGGCCAGAACACTTAGATTTGAGATGGATCACGGACTTTGGTTTTTTCTTTCTTTCTTTCTTTTGTTTAGGCTAGATCACTTGTATTTGGATTGGATCATGGACTTGGGTTTGTTTTTTTAGGCTAAATCAATTGGATTTGGATTGGATCATAGACTCAGGTTTATGTTTTAGGTTAGATCAACTGGATTTAGATTGGATAATAGACATTGATATATTTTTAAAGATGTCACTTGGATTTAAATGGATCATCACCCTTGGTTACATTTTATGCTAGATCTTAACATTCCTTAGGCTAGGGCTAGATCTTAGCTGTTGGATTTACTTTGAGGCAAGATCCTATCATTTATTGGACAAGGGTTAGATCATAGCTATTAAATCATATTTTTTGGCATAATCTTAGTAACCACTAAGCTTGGACCAGATCTAAGCTGTTAAATTTGATCGTTAGGCTATATTTTAGAATTTGCTATACTGGGGCTAGATCTAATCCATTGAATTAGGCTAGGCTAGGGCTAGATTTAATTTATTAAAATTGGCCACTCAATCATCCTTTTGCGTTTGATCTTAGCATCTACTAGACTATATTCTATATCTAAACCACCGAATAGAGTCTTTCCAAGAGACTTCTTTAGTTTAGGAATTGATCAAGATTCCAAGAGAGGATAACTACTTTAGTCAATAGGTAGGACCCACATTTTGTTCTTTTGTCTTGTTTATTAAAAATAAAAAAGGGGCTCCTAGTTTAGCTATGAACAACTCCAATTTTTCATTAGATTTTTGTGACTAAAGTTCTCTCTCTCTATGTAACTTTGAGAGAAAGGGGCACCTCTTACAATCCTTGGCGTCCCCATTTTTCATCTTCTTTAGTAAAGGTCCAAACTCTAGAAAAAGACCTTAGAGAGACAATACATATTTCAGCAATGGATGTCTTCTAGAATGAAAACCAAATAGGCAAAGTGAGAACGAGATTCAAAGAGACATGAGAGTTTAAGAAGAATGTGAGAAATAGAGAGAGCTTGAGAGAGTGTATAAGCAAGAAGAGTGTGAGTGTGGTGAGAGAGAGAGAGGTTGGTGTAGGAAGAGATAGAGAGAAAGTGGTTCAAGAGAAAGAAAAAGAGAGAAGGAAGAATGAGACACAGATGGAAAACAAAGGAGATAGAGAGAGTTGAGGAGGGAGGGAGAGAGAGAGAGAGAGAGAGCTTGGTAAAGCACCATAGAGAGAGAATGAGAAAGAAGGAGAGAGACAGAGAGAGAAAATGACCAAGAGCAAACAAGAGAGAGAGAGAGAGAGAGAGAGAGAGAGAGAGAGAGAGAGAGAGAGAGAGAGGATTCCCATTTCTTTTCCTAGTTTTCTCATTCTCCAAATAATTAGGAGGAGATCTCTTAAGTTTACGAGATTCTCCTATATTTTCTTTTCAAAGTTTTTTTCTTTTTAAGTACTTAGAAAGAAGAAACTTGTCCATCCCTTTTAGTTTGGGAGCTTCTCTTGTATTTGAAAACACTTATAGCATAAAAGAATTTTTTACAAAAGAGAGAAGGACTTGACCCATGCGAGGCCCATTTTATTTTTCATCTTGCTTTGGATCACCTTTAATGAGAAATACCTGGTGAAAGACATGAATCTAAACTTAGTTTTCCTAGCTTTACATAGAAGAAAACTAAATTGAGAATAAGAGACTTGTAACTCAACTAGACCTCATTATTCCCTTATGTCATTGCTTTCTGAAGTTAGGGACTTTGATTTTTCATATTCCTTAAAAAAATGATACAATGTTTACCATCATTTTAAATTCTAGAAAGAACAACGGGTCCTACAGGGGCATTTTGGTCTCAAATAGAGGGGTATTTGACAAAAATATCCTAAAAAATATACTAAAAAAATATCCCATAGATTTATGGATCATAATACTAAGAAAATAACTCCCTCCCTTCCTACTTTTAAGGGAAGTGTTGAATACGTTTAGAATCTTTAGATGTATTGGTGTTATTAAATACATTTACGTTTGAATTTTATCTTATTTCTCTCTTAACATGTTGTGGCTAGCCACCTCATTACTATTGCATCGCAGGTGGCCTGTAAAATGGGTTCTAGACATACTTGTTCAATTGTTTCAAGGATCCAAACCATTCACCTTGCTCAATCCATCCTAGATGGCTAAGTACCAAAATTCCATCACTTGAATAACTCAAAGACCTTGTCTTTTAGACCTTTTTGTGTTATAAAATGGAAGGAAATCTAGAACACACAGGTAAGTATCATCCATTATACAACTTTAAAAAGTGCAAAAACAAGGAGTTTGAGTTATTTAAAAGATGTGGCATCTGGTACCTAGGCGATTTAGGATAGACCAAACAAGATCAATGGTTTGACTCTTTGAAAAACCTAAATAGGTGTGCTCAATCTACAAATGCCTCTCCCTCATCAATCAATAGTAGTTGAAACATTTAAAATTTTCATATTTATCCATTGATAATTTCAGAAACAAAAATGAAATAAATAAGGACACCTCTGCCAAAAATTAGATCCTGCTCCTTGTTCCCTATCTTTATAGAAAACAGAGAGATGAATTGATGAATTCATCATATCTCAGTTCGGCAGTGAAAAGGCTCGAACCTGCAAGTTTTGCCTTGACAGGGTGCCTGGACATTCATTTGATGATTCTAGCAGCTACTTTTAGTTGTAAAATGGATGGTAAAATGTTTGACCATTTATTTTACAACTCATAAAAATAATGGGTCATAACATTCAGGGGATGAGAATTTTGGAGTATAGACTATCAAAGTTCAGAGGAAGATTTTGCATGGTTTGGATCTTTAAGAATTGGAGCGGCCTTGAGTTAAATAGCCTTTTCACAGGCTCCTGAGGAGAAGCCAGGAGTGCATATAATATATCACTACCCATTTAAAATATTTTTAAGATTTACGCAGAATTGAATTTTTCTGCATAGCTTATCTGTTTTACCATCATTAGGCAAACGGCAAAGTCATTGAGAAAGTAGACCACTGCTGTCTCGTTTCTCTATGTTGGGGTTATGGCTCTCTCTATCTCTCTCTCTGCTCTTGAAAGAAATAACTACCTATAAATAACTTAGTGCATGGTTTGTTATTGTCGTGCCAAGTACCTTCATAGAGTGCAACAAAGTCCACTATGAGTGGAGAGTACATTGATCTACTTGGTAGGGTTCAAGATTAGCCATTGAGGATCAATCAAAGTGAGCTTGTTAACACTATTGATGAAGTGTACTGAATTGAATTAATCAAACAGAGATAATTGAGCAAGCGATGACTAGGAGGATGGTTTCATAACTCTGAATATATGGACATCTGTTCTGTATACTGTGTTAAGTTGCAAGGAATTCCAGTTGTTCTGAAAAACGTTTTGGCTTGTTAGCAATCCCTTCATTATACCTTTACATGTGCCTTAAGGTGCTGGTGCTCATAGCTTGCCAGAAGTGTTTGAGATTTCCTACATTAGAGGGAAAATTTATGCTTATGCCATCAAATATCGTATTACCCATAAATCCGGGACTCGGAATTTCATTCCAAATGGTAGAGACTATCTGGTATGCCAACCTCAACACATAAAATGGAATTGTGTAAGAACGAATAGCCAATGTGGTAGGGATATTCTATCTACATTTAATAATTTTGAAATGATTTAAAGCCGTAACTAGAAGGCCAAGAAATTGCTATTCGTGAATAACTTGTTCAACCGATTGCCATCCTGAGCTAAACACCCCAATGTGGTATAGGCCGCAGATTATATCGGCTTTCAGAAGAATGGATTTGGATGGTCACACACAGAGAGGTTGGTGATTTGAATTAGGCTATAGAGTGCTCGGAACATCCACTTCGGTGGATTCCAGGAGTATTACTTCAAGAGCTTGAGATAAATATTTTGTGCTTTTTATCCTTGTTTTGTATTTTGTTATATTCTTTGTGCGACTTTGAGGTCACGGGTTCAAGGTGTGAAAACAGCCTCTTGCAAACTGTAAGGTAAGACTGCATACTATTTACCTTTGTGGTCCGCCCCTTTCTTAGACATCGCATATGCAGGAGCTTTACCCTGGGGCGGCCCTCCTTCGTTTGTATAGATAACTTCTGCAAGAATTATTCCCTAACTGTATCAGTTTTCTATATATGGTCCAATACTGCCAAGAACTATGGAGCAATCATGCACGATCTCTGTCATCACTGGACCTACTTGAGCTTTCTCATCCTTACTCGACCTTAAAAGAGTCCTACGATTGAGCCCATTCTATACGGTATTGTGCCGTGCAATATGTTCATTTGGTGGTCGCCAATACGATATCAATGTGTGCAAGAATGGCATCGCTATATTAAGTAATGAGCAGCTCCACAGATACGCACTAGTCTCACCGAGTAGATTTTATTAAGTGGCTGAAAGTACAATGGGCAAAAATAGTCTACATGCCTATCTATATATAGATAGGTAACACAGAGAGTCTTCTTTGTTGTTGTTCTTCTTCTATCAATGAAGGCAGCTTAGTAAGTGTAGCCCTTAACAAACATTCCTTTCTTGGATTCCTCTGCTTCACCCTCGCCAGTGTACTTGCCAAGCTGAGCAAGAGAGTTGGCCTTGGCTCTGGTCAAGAGAATCTCTTGGGCCGCCTTCAAGTTCTCGGGTCTTCCTCCCCATGTCTTCAAGCATGTGTTTTGAAGAGCTCTGGCGTAAGAGAACGATACGTGCCATGGGTGGGGAACTTGGTTCATGGCGTTCAAGTTGAGGGTGGCTTCCACTTCGGATTGCCCACCAGATAAGAACTGTTTAAATACAGAATCAGTAAACAAATTAGTAAAACTATTTACAAGGTACAATTTTATCATCAAATATCCACGTGTCAACAAGACGGGGGCCATTAGTCGGTTCAAAGTCTCGAGATTCAGTTTATTACAAAACTCGGCCTCATGAATCATTGACACAACGTGGCTGACTGGTTTTGGCCCAATGAGTCAATAAAAAACTTTGAGGAATTCGGCAGAGTCAATAGGAAGATCAACCAAATCAAATGTGTAATCAATTACTTAGCTGAATGACTGGACCATTTTCAGCTAAATTTGGCACTCAAAAGTTTCCAATAAGAATAGAATGTAGAGACGGTAACGCATGACAAACTTGCCATGATTCCAGGAACGGCCGGGGGAATTCTGCGCTTAAGAAGATTGAGGGTGTACTCCGCTACTTGTTCGGGTGCGGCCTTCTCCTTGCACTCAGCTCCTGGTGTAACCATGCTAGGCTTGAGGAGGATCCCCTCGAACATCACATTGTTTTCTGCAAGGTAGAAGAAGACCTCGGCCCAGACCTTCAGGGCAACCTCGAAAGTCCTGTCAATGCCGTGGTCACCATCAAGCAAAATCTCGGGCTCAACGATTGGGACCAAGCCGTTGTCCTGTTAATCCGTCCACTGGTTTCGTCAAGTACATCCATTGATTGTACGATCTTACGTAAATAACAAAGTAGATAATGTGCATGATCAGTAACTAAAGTTATTGTAAGCTTACTTGTGAGATTGCAGCATAGCGAGCAAGACCCCAAGCGGCTTCCTTCACTGCAAGGGCAGAAGGTCCATTTGGAATGCTCACAACAGTTCGCCTGTTGAGAGTAACATAGTTTAAGTCCCAATCTCAGATCATAAATTGTTCATAAGAACTTGGGTCATGTTTAGGTTGAATGAAACAGTGGTAGTTACAATGGGGAGAAGAAACAGTAGTGCTTGATATGATCGGGAAATGAATCCTACTTGATCCACCATTACAAATAGGTGAAAAAAAGTGAGATCCATTTCTCATCATCATTTGATCCTTGCTCAGATTTAACCCTCTTAACTCAAGATTTATGGCACTCGAAGTCTCATGTGGAACACCAAGAGTAGCATATGAATGGATGAACACAGAGTAGTCCACATAAAAAAAGGGCAGCCCCAGTGCATGAAGCTCCCGCTTATGCAGGGTCCAGGGAAGGGACGGACCACAAGGATCAATAGCATGCAGCCTTACCTTGTATTTTGCAAGAGGCTGTTTCCATTTAGCAAACATAGTACAAAGTACAAGATCAATAGATCAAGAGAGGGTACCATTTAGCAAAACGAGCACCCTGCTGGTAGTAAGCAGCGGAGCGAGATGCAAGGCCATCAAGACCCTGGCACCATGACTCGTCGTTTGAACCAGCCAAAGGCACCAAACCCTGCAGCCGCATTTAAATCTAATCAGATATTATGGCCAAAATCATGAAACCAGTCTAAGAGGTCTTTCAGACTAAGGTTGGTCGATGCATTACCTTGTCGACCTTGATCCCTGGAACTATACCCTGCTCGACAAGGACATCTACGATCTTCTTGCCATCAACAGTGGACTGGTAGAGTGTCTCCTCGAATAAGATGGCTCCTGAGATGTAGTTGCCAAGGCCGGGTGCGCTCACCAAGAGGGTACGGTAAGCCTGGCGGTTAGCCTCGGTGTTCTCAAGACCGATGGTTGCAAGCCTCTTCCCGCATGTGGCATTTGACTCATCCATGGCCAGGATGCCACGGCCAGGAGAAGCAACAGTTTTCTGCATATACCACAAGAAAGAACAATAACAATTTTGAATCACCGTGTACCAAACAAAGAAATGCTAAATCCTGTTAGCCAATAACAGTCGAACTAGTCTACTGTTTGTCTGAGAGCTCAGCTGAGTCAACCCAATTGGTGTGAGCAGAGTTGATGAAAAAATTGGCACAATCAACAGGAAAACGGGAAACCATTTGGTTCTACCAAGTCGATGACAATTTAAGCTGAGTCGACCCATAGCCGGGAACAACATCAATCTCCACATAATGGTGGTTTGTCATCAAATTTTCTAAATCATGTATCATAAAACTGTTTTCTTGTGTTTATTTGCTCCTACTCACACATACTGAAATCTGTCTATCAATTATCATGGTATGAATCCAACCAAGAAGAAGATAATCTACATACCGCAGTTTTAACGAGTTCATCAGCATAAGGACCAGCACGAACGGTGAGAGTAGAGGGACTTGAGTGGCTGGACCGGAAGGAGGCGGACGAAGGAAGGCGGATTGATTGGCCCTTCACCCATTCAGATTTGTCAAGAACTGGAGACGACTTAAGGAGAGATGCCGACGCCATCTTCCCTGCGTGGAGATAGTCTTGGGTTGGTGCAACACTGGAAGTCCCTCTCTAGTTGAGCACACACCATGTGCTTGCTATCCATTTACAGTCCATTTATAAGTGTACGTGGTACTAAAGAGATGTCGCATTTGAGGCTGAAATTCATGAACCAATCAAGGATTGCCATCTGTGTGATAACATATTATGTAGCAATTGGCAATGAGGGACAGGAAGAACAGATAACCCAACTTAGATTTTTCACAAAAAATGAGTAAAAAATTAGACAAAAAATTTGATGATTGCTTGTGGATTCCATAAATTTGTTCAAGCAATTAAAAATAATTTTGTTTTTTTAACTCACTAACAAAGCAGCTTGTTTTCCTTTTGCTAACAGTGAGAGAAGGAGATGGAGACAAGGATGAAGTAGGATTTTATTGTGGAAGAAGATTGTAGAAGAGATGTGAGGTTGTAATTTCCCTTGTTAACGTTTCGTTGTTTGTCTCCTTTCTCTTCTGTTTTGATGGCTGGAAGTGATTGGGTATATGAAGAGATTAACGGACCAGGATTTGCCTTGCCAGCTGATCTATCTGAACATACCAGGTGGCATGTTAATATCTTTGCCATTAGAATGAAACGTTGAAGCTGAGTTGTGAAGAAATGAGACCCGCTAATTGTTTGTGGTGGTCTGGAGTTGAGGCCCGCTGACTTGTTTGGTTGCTTTTGTGTGAGCCCACTTGCTCAGATCCACTAAACGTTGGCTTGCCATGTCTCAACCCTGCTGAATCCGGGGACAGAATCACTTGTATTGTCCAGACTCCAATCAGTTGTTGGACGTAAAATCCCAATCACATTTCTCTGTTTAGAAAAATATCTCTAAGAAAAAAGTTTGGTTTGATTATTAATTTTGAAGGCATTGAACATGCTGTTGAACTGTATCTAGGCGCCCATTACATTGATCAGAGATGGATTGGATCCATTACATAGATCAGAGGTGGACAGGGCTGATGGGTGTCTCTGATCGCCTTATTTAACTGCAAAATGTACGGTGTAGATGCTGGCCTTTTCTTCCCAAGTCTATACTGTAATAACCCAAATCTTTGAATCCCAATATACACACACTTCTGATAAATATACGGCGTAGATGCTGGTCTTTTCTTCCTAAGTCTGTACTATAATAACACAAATCTTTGAATCCCAATATATACACACTTCTGATAAATATAGGATTTTCTATATGTGATCCTTGGATCTTAATATCTTCTAATTGAATGTTTTTTGTTCATCAAATGTGTGTAGTTTTTTTATGAACAAATGCTTGAATTACCAAACTTTGAAGGGCCCCTTGACATAGTGTAAAATATTTTTTGGATGTGCAAAAGTTAGGTTCTACAATTTATTTTCCCCATAATAATAACTACATGTAAATAGTTGTAAATTGGCAAAAGTTGTATACTGTAAAGACAAGCATAACAACAACAAATAAGAAGGGAAACAGGTGTGTGAGTGTGGCGTGAGAATGGGTTTCAATGGTGCAGATTGGCTCAAAGAGTGTAAAAGGGGGAGCAGTCCTGGTACACAAAGCTCCCACATATGCAGGGTCGAGGAAAAGGAGGCTCAAAGAGTGAGAGTAAGTGTTTATCTAACAAATAAAAGAAGAAATATATTTTGGAATTGGAGAACTGTAATTTTTGTGCAATTAAGAATATGAATGTAGCAATAGTGTCATGTTTGGAAAATCACAGGACAATGAAGAGCCGTGCAATATCGTAATACTTTACACAGCAAAGAGCAGCTGCTTGCTTTTCGCCTTTAGAATGGTAGACTAGACTTCCTCCGTATCCCCACCTACCACATCTCCATGTCAAGGACTATGTTTCAAGCCTGTCAAGTTTTTATATCCAAATAACCCATTAACTTTTACCCTTTGTTCTTCAAATTTCAACTTAAAGGAGATAACCATTTATTGACTTGCTTTGGGTTGCCTCACTAAATTTAACTACCAAATCTTAAAGTTCAAAACTAATTGATGAATAGGGATGGTTGGTAGCCTGGCCTACTCGTGCCAGCACGCAGACCATAAGAACAAGATAGGAAGGTATTATGTTACCAAAAGAGAAAAAATAAAACGCCTGATAATGGCAGCCATATAAGAGAAAAATCTAATGATTTGGATATTAATGATTTAGATATAAGTAAAAAATACAAGCATTTATGGGTTCAATGCAAAAATTGTTATGGATTAAACTATAAGAAATTTTTTTATCCCAATGCATCATTCTACTAGAGGGCTTGGGTCTATGTCAATTAATGGGGATTGGGTCTAAGTCAATTAAAGGGACTACAAAAAGCATTATAAAAGATTATATAGGCCTACAAATTTTTTGGATCTTCAAAAAGAAGACTTTTAATTGTAAGGGTATTGATATGGACTTTGAATGATTCAATAATGGAAATTTCTTGCCAGCTATGTTCATTTGTACATATATAAGGAGAGTTATATTAAAGTTGAGAAGATCCAAACTAAGCAGACGGCTGAAACCGCAGTCCTTAGTTGATGGCTAAGCTGACCAAGTGTGAATTATGAACTAGTAACTTATTTAACAGTATTACTGTGCTACAATGAGTTTGTAACGGAGCATTTGTGTGTGAGCATATCTAACTTCAAAGAAAGAGAAGCTAGTGCAAGGAAAGAGACCATATAAAGATGGGAATTTCGAAATGCCAACCAGAGCCAAGGACCGCATATGCACACAAACTACAGATGTCCATGCCAATCAAACACCTCAACAAAATACTAAATAAGTCACGAGACATGCTTCAGTAGCATACAAAGTCACAAACTCATTGTAGTACAATGATACTGTTAAATAGTGCACTGGATTGTTGGTACTCATTGTAAGATCACCAGTTTGGACCATCTGCCATTCCCAATACCTTAATCACCCACATTCACAGCAGCAGTTCTTCGGTCATCCAGAGGTTTATATTCTCATTCTACCTGAATTCAGTATCATAAGTCATATCGTATCAACTATTTTGGGAAAACCGGTCTTCGAGCTACATTTGACTGTGTATTGCGATACCACGATCTGTATGACCCTAGAGTCAAAGGAAATCCAACATACGGCACATGAAATAAATTGATCCGAGGACATGTCTCATTGTATTACAATGTTAATGCACCATAATCTTCAGTGTCAAGTCCTACAAATTCATTGCCTAGAAAATAATGCAAATATATCATGTTCTCTTTGTTATATGCTAATGAAGTTTATTCGTTTGTTGATTAGTCTGCCTCTTTGTATTGGATGTGAACAAATAAAAAGGACTTCATGAAATCCTGCACTGAAATTGCTTTCTCTTCACCAACCTCCCACATGGGGAACTAATAACAGGTACCTGTTTTCCAAATTTGGACAGCGACGGGAAGTATTCGTTGCAACCAAGACATGACTAGAAATATCGATACAACACGATCGCCATTGACATAACCAACATAGTGTCAAGCAAAACGACAACCTCATGGTGTAACAGGGGGAGAGAGAGAGAGAGCACTACTTCAGATAAGTGGAAGCAACCCAAAGAAGCACATAGGATATCAGCGAAGTCATCACCTCTAAACTCCTTGGACCATGTAGCAGAGGTGGAATCACTGACACCATCAGGAAGGTACCCAACAGCCAGGAGCCAAAGAAAGCACCTACCCTGAAGAACAACGTATTATCAACAGCAGCAGATAAATGCAGAAACAAAAAATTTGAGTACACACATGCAATGCATCCTGAATGCAGGATTATTTGAAAAAGGTCAACTGCTTTTTAATCAGGTGACATGAGAATGTCAGATAATGGATGACAAGAAAGGGAAGTGCTAAAAGATTTAATATGATCTAAAGGCCCTTCACTTGAATAGAAGGGAGGGCATCCTAACAATGTTATGGCCTCAAATTCGGATCAATAAATGATGACTGATAATGGAATTAGTTATCTTGAATCAGTTATCATCCGATTTACCTCTCACTACAGTTCTCAAACTACAAATACCCTGATTTTCCCGTGCTCTGCAAACTTCATAATCGCTTGGCTCTTAGGCAAATCCAAGACCACATCTATTTTCATTAGATAAAATACTAATACACCCTTTCCCTAGAAGAACTCTCCTATCTTATACCGTATCTTGTCATTCTGATTGATAGAGACGACAGATTCTTCAATTTGCTCATAGCTTCATACTCATAACGAGTGCTGATTTTCTTGAGCACTACTCTCAATGATTGATGAGAAGCCACCACTGATCAGGAATCTGGCTCTTTACATACGTCCAACTAGTTGGAAATATCAATTACGAACTCACTCAGCAAAAAGAGCCCAAAGGTGCAACCCCCATTCTGAAACTCAAATCAGTTGCACTAAATGGATCCCCATTCCCTAGAGTGTCTTTAGAACCATAATGATGGTTTATAGCACCACCGTCAGAAGCACTTTTTGCTTTGTCGATAACACTAATCATTGTAGAAGCAAGTGAAGTGATAACTCCAAATAGTGCCAGATCTGGACCTCATTTTCATAACTCAAGCAACATTATTTTATTGTTTCTAACTCTTTTTTGGCAGGAAAGCTCTGAGAATCACTCCAAAACCAATCATAACGTTGAAGCTAGTTCTGACATTCAGTCTTGCACACTCCATAGCAAATGCGTTTAGGGACAAAGGATCAACTCCGACCAAAGAGCTAAACAATCCTATAGGCATTAACTCTTAAATCCAACATGTGCAAAAGGAATTCATTACATATGCACCAGAAATCTCTTGAAAATATACCCTCCTATTATCACATTTTATTGTTTGGGATGATATCTCTGGATGATGCCTGCAGAACATGACAGACAGATGATGGTTCAGAAAGTAAGCAGTTCTAACAGTTTAACAGCAGTTCTTGTAGTATCATTTAAAATGGCACTATAAGGTATAAACCAATTTCTAAGGGGGATGTTGGTGAACTTTTGGAACCCAAAATCTAGGAAATTTCCAGAATAACCAAACTCCTTGAAGCAATTATGCTTCATAGATTTTACTCAAACAATCACTATAGAAGCACAACAAGAAGCTAAATGTATTTTTCCAACAGAAACATGAACAATCACAATTCGGAGAAAAATACAATGATGGAGTCTAGGGTTTCTAAAGCCTACCTACTAAATGGTGGAAGAAGAAAATGAAACGGCCCATAAGTCTGTTGGACAAGAATATTTAGACCAGTGCTTTGGATCTAAGGTTTACTTTTCTGAGCTGCAGAGAAATTATCCCATGGGAGGTTTCCAGTTTGAAAAAGCACAGAACTTACAGGAACTTGGATTGCAGAAGAACCCGTGGCTCTCTTGGGATTTAGCATACACCTAAGACATCCCTATTTTCTTTGATTAAAAGTGTAGAGGAATGCTAAACTGACTGCATTATGATGTGCAGTCTAGACTACATTTTTTAAGCCCACCTTTACATGATCGGAATCATTCATCTTATTGCCCCAACTTTAGATTTGTTATAGGTAAAAAATCATACGGTATGGACGATTCTTGTTCATAAGTTTCTAAACTGTCCATTTCCAAGCACAGTTTATCATATGCTTTTTAGATCGTAGAATCATCCAAATCACATGTTTCTTAATCTATAAGACATCTAAATCTGGCATATGAGATGAACAAGTCGGGTATTCAAAGGTGTACTCCAGCAAATGTGGCTGCTAAACTGCACCCACAGTGCGTCAGTTTGGCATTCTTCTAAAGCACAACTATGATAAAGAGCTCAGAAAACTCAAATTCTTTCAATCTGCCTTTGTCTACTTCATTTACACAGGATTCTTTATCAACCTCAGAGGTCCACAAAATTTGACAGAAGTTATAAAGTTCGTTTCAGACCTAGGTATTATACCACAGAAAACAGAATGGTAATGTTGCTGTTTATGCAGAGGCATGTTTTAAAATTTTCAACTGCTATGGCTTCTCAAAAGTAAAAACTCTTCAAGAACTAAAAAGGTAATTTTCTATTTGTGGCACAAAAGGCCAAGTTATACATGGTTTTACTACCAAATTATGGCAGATCAGCCTCGCCTATTTATTTGAATAATTAGATATGCTAGATTAGCTGCAAGTAAATTTTCAAGTGCTTTATGGTGGGTATAGGCATCTTAGAAATTAAGGGATGAGTTGTCCTCTACAATAACAGCCCAAATATTCGTTCTTTCAGATTCTCCAATTTGCTTTTCTTTCTTCTTCCACCAGCAGCCCTTGAGGAGCAACTGCTCTACTGCCATCGTAACTGAATCCTATAGTTATTGCTCCCCATCCACCCCACTACCACTCCCCTATAAACTTCACTAAGGCTGCACTGCATTTCACCCGCTATCTGGCACCTGATAGAATGTCCTATGTCATCAACCATGCATAGGAGAAGCTTTTGTGATGGGACTTTCTTGTTGAGGAAAAGACACAATTAGGTTTCTTTCACAATACAAAGTCCGTATAAGACCCTTACAAGAGGGCATTTCTCCACCAAAAACCCTACCACATAAAGTTTCCTACGACTCTGGCTATCACGAGAGAGAGAGAGAGAGAGAGAGAGAGAGAGAGAGAGAGAGAGAGAGAGAGAGAGAGAGAGAGAGAGAGAGAGAGAGAGAGAGAGGAGGGAAGGAGTTGGTAGCTGCGGTGGATGCAAAAGCAGCTTCGTCAGCAGGGGCAGCAGTTGTATAGGATGAAAACCAAAACAGGGATGCAAGTGAGGTGGGGTCCTAAGAATTATAGCATGGTCAGAGCACGAGATGTGGGAAGTGGTCATGTTGGAAGCATGACCTCTGAGAAAGTAAGAAAAAATGTAAATAAACAAAATCAGAGAAAAGGCATGCACTTGCACATGAAATAAAACTGAAGATAGCATTCTTACCCATATAAGAAAGCACGGATTTTGCTTTTGAGCCTGTCATGTATGAAATATATTGAAGCTATCAGGGAAATGGCTACTTGAAGTGTTGGTCCTTCCTCCGTTGGAAACAGAACAGTGAGTACTCCAAGAATCAAAAACGCAATGCTTGTCATTATAATGAATCTCGTGGCAGGAGCTTCGAACCTACTTGTGACCAACTTTACAAAACGTGATTGAGTAACTTCTCTAACCTTTTTCTTGATGTTGATCTTTGGTTTTCTCCTGTCACGAAAGCTCTGCATTATTATCTTGTCATGTGCTGATTCAATCGCGTCTACACTTGGTTTATGACCTGCATATTTGTGTATCAGAAAGTTTCTTGCTGCCTGAATCTCTTCCTCAGAAGCCTCCCTGCTGATCCCAAGCCGTTTGTAAGGGTCCCTTATGTTTATTCTGGGAAAGATGTCTGCAGCCACAAAGCTAAAGTAATTAGAAGTAAATCTAAACCAAGGACATGCAAGATTGAAACTATAACTTCCATAAGGTTCCAAGATTTCCACGAACTGTTGAATGCCCACCATTGGCATAAGATTGCCACGCATAAGGCCTAACATAATTAAGCAAATAGGCAAATCATGATACAACCTGGTATTTGTGGGCATGTCATTATGCAAATGCACATACATCAAAAACAATTTAAAGTTTGCTAAACCGCAAACCACAGATTTCGTAGCACCAAAGCTTCAGTATGCCAAATGGAGCTTGACTTCCTAACCACAGAATTTAATTTATGCCTATCCACTCCCAGTCCTTATTCACCAAATCAGCACTAATAATTTAATAATTAAGAAATACCAAATGATATTAGAGAAATACAGACACATAGGTAAGACTGTCAAGATAAATAAGCAAAGTGCTACAGGATTAAAGTTCTGAAAGATCAAGGATTCAAGGCTGTTCATGGGTGTGGGCATTTATCATTGAAAAGCCAAATTATGGGCTAATTAGCTGAGTAATCTGATGATCCTTGGTCAATTGGTTCAACAAATACTCTAAAGCACGAGCATTATCTCTTAACATGGGCTGCAGAATTGAAAAGCTACCCGTTATCGACCACCTCTTGAATTGGGCATAGTTTTACTTTGACCAATTCAAAGCAATCCAAGAAACACTTTTGGATGGACAAGGATCAAATACTTGAGCTTGGGAAGAATGCAGTTGGGTAATTACATGACTTACATCACTTATGGTAAGGAATCATGTTCCACCTTTTAATGATTTCATATACGTGAACACGAATACAGTGGCATAACATATGCTATATGAATTGAAACATGCAAATCAGTTGTCAGAGGTTATTGCACAAGGGTCCTAATAGCGGTATCTGAAAACATATCTTGGGGATGCCCTAAAGCGCTCATGATATCATTATGAATATACAAGCCAAAACTATGAAAGCCTAGAAATATACATGCCCAGTTGAGATGTGATATGATTGCATCTCGGTGCCTAAGGACACGATCTAATAGATCGTTGTATCGAGCAGTTGGATCATAGTCTCTTACCATAAAAATGGCTGCATGTGCAGCAGCACCAACTATGAGAAACCCGCCGATCCACATGTGGTGTGTGAACAATGAAAGTTGTGTACCATAGTCAATAGCTAGGTATGGATAAGGGGGCATAGAATACATACAGTGAGCTACAACAATGGTTAAAGAGCCTAACATCGCTAGGTTAAGAGATAATTGAGCATGTCATGACGTTGTTAGAATCTCATAGAGGCCTTTATAACCCTGTCCTGTAAATGGACCTTTATGAGCCTATAAAATCTCTTTCAAGCCATGACCAATGCCCCAGTTGGTCCTATACATGTGACCAGCTATCAGGAAAAGAATTGCAATAGCTAAATAATGGTGTGCAATATCGGTCAGCCATAGACCCTCTGTTTCTGGATCTAATCCTCCACAAAAAGCAAGAAATTCCGTGTATTTTGACCAATTCAGGGTGAAAAATGGGGTTGCTCCCTCGGCAAAATTGGGATAAAGTTGAGCCAAAAGATCCCTATTCAAGAGAAATTCATGAGGAAGTGGTATCTCTTTAGGATCCACTCTGGCATCTAGAAATTGCATTATTCACTAATGCGCTTGTCTCCTCAAATGAGTAGGAGATGAAAGAAAAACTCAGGTTGGTTTATTAAAAGCAAATGCACAAGGTAGTTTTACTGAAACTGAGCATAACCTGTGAACAAACAATAAACGTGGAGTGTTCCCAATGACCACAAACTTCAGTTTACATACACGTAAGAAGTACTAATGCAGACAACCACCCATCTTGTTTACAGAATTCAAGAGACCGCACTACAATATCCTAACCATTTAAATAACAACTGGAGAACAATTCTTCACTTGGTAATTCAGAAAATGCAAAACCCAGAAAGCAATTATTTTCTTTTCCTTTTTTCCTTTTCTTTCTTTATCTTGAATGGCAGGAAAGCAATTATTACCATTTGAGTCACCAGAAATATCACCAAATGAAGCATCCATTGCACTCTTGATCTTGTGAGTTTGTTGAAACCTATATCTATATGCTGAATCCATCCAATAGTATCTGCAGTAAAAAGTTACTCTTAGCAACATCCATAACATCATCTCAAAGTACAGTAGCCACACAACAAGAAATTCAGTAACCTAATCATAATCTAAATACCTATCTGAATGAGACGGATTTTTCATCCTTCTGTAAGAGTACCCATTATTTGAAGAAGCAGAAACTTGGCCATGCTGTTTACATGATGCTCGCTTGGATGTGACAGTCAAAGAAAATTTGGAGGGGCTACAAGTTAATCCGGACAAAGACATCTTGAAAATGGCCAAACTGTTTGCTCTCAAAGGCTTCTATTGAGCTTCATCAAATAAGAAGCGAAAAGGAACTGAAACAGAAAATGTCAAAATGAGACATCTTAAAGTGAAATAATAAATTCACCAACAAAGACTAATTTGTATATATTCCAGATTTGACTTAGTAACAGCACATGCATCCAGAAGTTCATGATGGCGCATTCAAATGACCACAGGGCTTGGATGTAGATATTTGTTTTATTTTTTTAACTATCCAATTGCTGATCACTAATTAAATGATAGCACCATTGACCTATAAGTATCAGTGTATAGCACTGACATAACAAGGTCTATCCATGGAGGTCTAATCATGCTAATATCATTTGTATAAACGCTGATGAGACTTATCGTATGCTTCTTCATGTAAGCACATTTGCTGTATCCAAACTCTATAACAAAAGCGTTAAAGGAGTGACCTGCACAACTGGGATAAAACATAGGATCTGGAATGAATTCCAGGAAGAAATTTAAAATGTGATCTTTTGCCACATCATCATTGCCACGTCATGACTCCTACTTGGAATTTGGATGGTTTTATTTCATTTCTTGTTTGGCCGACATGCATGAGTCTAATTATATGACATATGGCCTGATTAGATAAATTAACACATGGCATCTTAGAGGTAGTTATTTTCTGATGTAACAACTTATTTGGCTATCCTGTGAAATTTTGGGGTTTATTAAGGAAATTCCAGCAGTAACTAATTGGGTGGAAAAGAATTGCTCTTCCCTTGTATTAGGAGAAGAAAGAAGAAGATAAGTTAGGAGATGAGTTGGACTTGTGAGTTTGAAGGGACTACAACTTGCAGAAAGAAGTTGTCCCCCTCATTCCATATCACTGTTAGGAGATGAAGATGGAATGTGAATTTTGAACTGTCCAACACCAAGTAAGAAGTGTTCCTACATGGTCCTTCTCATTGTAACTTTCGTCTTTGTCATAGATAGTTTTTGTCGTGTTGCTTGGCTGTGGATGTTTTCCCAATTTGGGACTTTATCATCTTAAAAAATTGATGTTCTCTTGTGGTTAATTGTTGATGTTTATTTGTTCTTGTATTGTCATATCCTTGCATACCTAAATTGAATTGAGTTTGATGATGTAGGATAACAATAAAAAAATTATACCCATTTCAGACCAACATGTCTTTGCACTACTTAATTTTATGGGCACAAAGTGCCAATAGCGGATTATTAGTATCTAGATGCATGTTTGTCAGAGGTCATGAAAGCTACAAAGCACTCTTATCATCCTCTCCAATTTCCCTTCTCTCATGTGTTTTGAGAATTTTCACATTTAAACCAGCTTGATTAGTATGACAAACAAGTTTTCAAAGTAGCATCCACATCCTTGCCATATAATATCAAAGATTACCGTCAGTTTTAGAATTCTCTTGGGAGTTGAGAGGAAGTCAAAATTGTAAAGAACATTGACCAGAACTCAGTCAAAAAATAAAACAAGAATATTACTCGCTTGAGATGGTGAAACTGTCATAGTTTACAGCTAAACACTCCATATCATAGTTACAGAGAATGACTCTACAAAGTGGGTCGTCATCATTATCATCAAGACCTTATCCCGATTAGGGGTCAGTCACATGAATCTTGTTCCTTCATTCCCCTCTATTAAGTGTCATGGCTTCATTTACTCCTAGAGTTTTAAAATCTTTTCTCACCATTTCTATCCATGTTCTTTTGGGTCATCCCTTTGCCCTTTTAGAACCTTTGACTTGGATCACCTCACTCCTTCTACTTGGTACCCTTTTTGTCTCTATTGGACATGTTTAAATCATCTAAATCTAATCTCCCTCATCTTGTTACCCATTAGGGCTACTCTTAAGTTTCCTCTAATGTTTTCATTTGTAATTCTATCATTTCTTGTCTTGCCACTCATCCATGTTAGCATCCGTATTTTGGAGACACTCATCCTATGTACATGTTGTTCCTTAATTGCCCAATACTTTGATCCATAGAGCTTGAACAACCTTACAGTTATCCTATAGAATTTTTCTTTCAGTTTGAGTGGCACCCTCTAATCATACAAAACTTTAGAGGAGCATCTTCATTTGTTCCAACCCGCTTAGATTCTTTAGGTAACCTCCCTCTCAATCTCTCCGCTTTTATGAATTATCGATCCCATCTATCAAAAGTGTTCTTTGAGAGGGACTTCTTGGTTATCAATCTTAACTGGTGCTCTACTCTCAATCCTCTCCTTGCTAAAATTGCATTCCATATACTCAATCTTAGTTCAATTAATTTTAAATCCTTTAAATTTTATTGTCTCTCATAACTCTAGATTTATGTTTATGCCCTCGCTTGTGCAGATAACATGCACCATGGAGTCTCCTTGTGCGAATGTTTTGTTAACTCATCAATTATTAACGTGAAAAAGTATGGGCTCAATACCAATCCTTACTGCAATCCTATAGTGATAGAAAAATCACTATTCTCTCATCTAGTAGTCTTAACGTTTGTTATCACTCCCCCATACATATCCTTAATTATGTCTATATATCCCTTTGAAACCCCTTTCTTGCCCAACACCCATTATATTAATTCTCTGAGGACCCTATCATAAGCTTTTTCTCTATGTAGCCACAAGCGCAAGGGGTGCAACTTGTGCCTAGAGGGACTAGGCACTCCTAAGTTGGGTGACTAGTTCCTAGGCGCAAAATAAAAAATCAATGTGTGTAACCTACATAAATAATATAAGTTAGATTTTCTTCTTATAAAGGGAGAGGCTAGAATTGATAATAGCAACCCCCCCCCCCCCTTCTTAAAATTAAAATAAACCCGAGTAGGATGTAATGAAGGAAATGAAAAAAACCTGAGATAGGCGGAGGAGAAGGGAGAGAAACCGACGCTCCACCACCATTTTCACCAGCAGAAACAACAGAGAATAGACGATCGAGTTCAAGGAAAAGACAATTGACACAGAGAAATGGTTAGTTTTCAGGCAAAATCTGCATTTCCATTTTCCCTCTTACTTTCCTCTAACCTACTCCCATCTTTAACGAAGGAAAATTGATGATCAACGATTTAAAATGGATTCGTTGCCTGGAAGAATCGAGGGTGTAAAAGTCGCGATGCACGCCTAGTCGCATTGCGACTTTTACCCTTGTGCCTACCCATAATCGAGTCGCACCCATGCGCCTTTTTGTGCCACGCGACTAATCGCGCCTACGACTATATAACTTTTTCCAAGTCAATAAAAACCAAGTGAAGGTCCTTTTTCATATCCTCATATTTCTTTATCAATTGTCTAACTAAGAAAATAGCTTCTATGGTAAACCTCCCTAATATGAAACCAAATTAGTTCTCCAATACACTCATGTCATAGCCTCTTTCCCCATTACTCTTTCAAAAAATTTCATGGTATGGCTCATAAGTTGATCTCCCAATATATAGTGGAATTTTGTATGTCTACTTTATTATTATAATTGATACAATAAAGCTCTTCCACCATTCATCCAACATATTCTTTGATCTTACAATTTTGTTAAATAAATTTGCCAACCAAATTGTTCAAGTATCTCCCACCTCTAGGGCTTTACCTAATTTTATCTTTTTCAATGCCTATTTTACTCTAGATATTCTAATCCTAGGATTATATCTATAATATCCACCGTTATTTGGGTTTACGGTACTTTCAATCCCTATATTTTCAGAGGTAATTGTCATTTAGCAATTTTTTAAGATAACTTTCCCATCTTTATTTGATATGGTCATCTTTGAATAGTACTATTTGGTGATCACTTCTAATACACTTAATGTGGTCTAGGTACTTACTCATCTTTCCTCTTAAACACATCTTTCTCACTTTTTACAAAGTGGGTGCTAGTAAATTTATATGAAACACATTTGGAGACGCATTTCCCAGTTTTTACTTTTCTAGCATGTCTGGTACTTCATATTTTGCAAATGTTTCTTATATTCAGTCTACCACGTTGCAATCATTTCTAGGTGCTTTACCTACAAGATTTCTCACCACTTCCTAATTTTTCGTTTACCATTTCTCCTCGTGCATTTCCCACTTTCCTGTCATGCAACTCCGACCAAATTCATTTCCCAACGGAGTAACTATGTTCCAGATAGACTATGGTATATGATTTTCAAGCACTAACCAACAATACTCTACTAAAATTTTCATCTAAAACCCAATTCATACCCAGACGGGTAGACCCAAAAATAATCGATTTTAAACTACGTGCTCTTCTCAATTTTCTTCTTCCAAAACTCCCATTTGCTGCTGGATAGATTTCTCACGGAATAGCCATGAAAGGTAACATATTCCACTCAAAACCATAAAACAAAAGAAGAATCAAAAGTAGATAACCCACAAAGTGAAAACCATTCTATCCTCTCCATACCCATCTATACCGCGTCAAACCACGCAAAGGAGCGTAGAAAAGCAAATATTCAGTTAGATAAACATAATCATTGTTGTTTCATCTTTGTGGGTTTGCACTTGGTGATGTTCTGCTGCAGTAAGAATATCAATGAATCCAAAGAAGAAGGAAGTATTTGAGCTGCAAATAGTGGTTAGTGAGAGAGAAGTAAAAGATAAATGCAGAATCACATACCGGGCAAGTAATCGGATGAACTTGGAAACCATTATCTGATCTCAAATATCCTCCTTTGTGCAGAGTCGATTGTTCTCCTCGTTACTAACGGATAGATGAAGAGCAGGGGAATTTCGGCCTATATTCTCTCCCTCTCTGGAAGGGTTTTGGTTTACGGGTGCGACCTCCTTGTTACAAGATGGGCCCCATCTGGATCGGATCATGTGCCGTTCATCTGCTTCTTTTTTTCCCCATAAATTTAGTGGCCTAAAAATCATGATAATGGTCGGATGATCGTAGCTTGCACAAATGATCATTTAGGGTTATTGGATGGACGGTCAGAAGCTTCGTACAATGAACGACCTGATTAAACAACCAAATCACACTTCCCGGATGCCACAATTGCCAATTTAGATGACTTTTAATGGCAGAGTAGACGGACATCCAATATAAGAAAATCAGATGAATGGTCTGGATTCATGAAAGGTGGGGTCCATTACTAGATATGCTACGAATTAGACCTTTAGATTGCATACTCCTAAGCAAGCAACAAACACATGAATGGGACGCTTTTCTCATGTAGCAGTTATAAATGATCCAGACTGTACAATTTGTGGGGCCTACTTTCGTCACCAAAAACATGAAAATGATGCCATAAGATCAATGGAGATCTAATTCGTGAGTTATCAGACAAACGGTTCAGATCATTGCCAAGAGGATCCACCTACGTAAAATTGCCACAAGCACTTGAAAATTGTCGTTCGTCCTCCCGTAAACCCACGCCTTCTCCATGTCCTCCTCCTTCTGTGTGTCCTCCTGGAAAGCACAAACCATTCGACATGCATCAAAATGGCAAACGCATCATCTCTCTCCCGGACCTTCCTCCAAAACGACGTCAAAAAACTCGCCAATCTCTACGCAACCCATCTCCACCATTGCTGCTCCACTCTCCATCTTCGCCCCCTTAAAACCTCCAACTCTCTCGCAAGAATTCTTCATGCCCACATGATGACCGTTGGATTCAGACCCCGGGCCCACATCCTTAACCGCCTAATCGATCTGTATTGCAAGACCCACAGCATCTCTTACGCCCGACACTTGTTTGACGAAAATCCGCAGCCAGATATTGTTGCTAGAACAACGCTCGTTAATGCATATTCAAATATTAGAGATATCAAACATGCACGTCAAGTATTTGATGAAACGCCTTTATTTCTCCGTGATGTTGTGTTCTACAATGCTATGATTTCGGGGTATTCGCGTAATGGTGACGGTTATTCGGCTCTTAAGCTTTACTGTGACATGGGTTACGATTCCCTTCGACCCGATGAGTTTACATTTACCAGTGTGTTAAGTGGATTGGCATATATTGTGGCTGATGTGAAGCAATGCCAATTGTTGCATGGTGCTGTCGTGAAGTGTGGAGGTGAGTATGTAGTATCGGTACTGAATGCGCTTATTTCTGTTTATGTTAAGTGTTCATCCCCGTTGTCAATGGACCATGCACGGCGTTTGTTTGATGAGATGGGTCGGAGAGATGAGATGTCGTGGACGACGATGATTACAGGGTACGTTAGGTGTGGTGATCTTGATGCTGCAAGGCGGCTTTTTGATGGGATGAAGGAGAAAGTTGATGTCGCATGGAATGCTATGATTTCGGGTTATGTTCAGCATGGGTTTGTTTTGGAGGCGTTGGAGATATTTAAAAGGATGCGCTTAGAAGAAATTAGGTTGGACGAATTCACGTTTACCAGCGTGCTGAGTGCTTGTGCCAATTGGGGGTTGTTTAAGCATGGTAAGCAGGTGCATGGGTATTTTCTACGTACTGATGCTGTGCCAGAACCCAAATGGTCTTTGCCTGTGAAAAATGCGTTGATTACGCTGTATTGGAAATGTGGTAAAGTCGATAATGCAAGGAGGATCTTTGATGAGATGTTGGAGAGGGACCTTGTTTCATGGAATGCAATCTTATCGGGTTATGTGACTTTGGGGCAAATTAGCGATGCTCAAAATATCTTTGAGAAGATGCCAGAGAAGAGTCCTTTAACGTGGACTGTGATTATTTCAGGATTTGCGCAGAATGGGCTTGGGGAGGAGGGGCTAAAGCTGTTTAATCGGATGCGAGCTGAAGGATTCGAGCCGTGTGATTTTGCATTTGCAGGTGCAATCACTGCATGTGGGGGTCTTGGAGCATTGGAGCATGGCAGGCAACTCCATGCACAGCTCATCCAGTGTGGGTTCCACTCTAGTCTCTCTGCGGGGAATGCACTTGTGACTATGTATGCTAGGTGTGGAGTTGTGGAGGCTGCACGTTGTGTTTTCCTCACTATGCCATATATAGATTGCGTATCTTGGAATGCTATGATTGCCGCCCTTGGACAACATGGGCATGGCATTGAGGCACTCAAGCTTTTCAATCAAATGTTAGGTGAGGGTATATCACCTGACAGAATTACATTTCTGACAATTCTATCTGCCTGTAGCCATGCTGGTCTAGTCCAAGAAGGTTGCCGGTATTTTGAATTGATGCATTCAGTTTATGGTATGATCCCAGGCCAAGATCATTATGCTCGCCTAATAGATTTGTTCGGCCGGGCAGGGCTAATCTCAAAGGCAAAGGATGTTATTGAGTCAATGCCTTTCAAGCCAGGTGCACCAGTCTGGGAGGCACTTCTTGCTGGTTGCCGCATTCATGGAGACTTGGAAATGGGGATTTTGGCTGCAGAGAAGCTCTTTGAGTTGACTCCTCAAAATGATGGAACATATATCCTTTTATCAAATATGTATTCCTCCTTGCACCGGTGGGATGCTGCAGCAAGAATTCGAAAATCAATGAAGGATCGAGGGGTGAAAAAGGAGCCAGGCTGCAGTTGGATAGAGGTTGGAAGCAAGGTTCACGTATTCATGGTTGATGACACATTTCATCCAGAGGTGCAAGAGGTTTATGATTTTCTTGAGACGGTGGGGTTGAAAATGAGGGAGCTGGGTTATGTTCCTGACACAAAATTTGTGTTGCATGATGTGGAGTCTGAGCAAAAGGAGCATAGCTTATCTACCCATAGTGAGAAGCTGGCAGTTGCATTTGGTCTCATAAAGTTGCCTCCGGGAGCCACAGTTAGAGTCCTCAAAAACTTGAGAATTTGTGGTGACTGCCACACTGCAATCAAGTTCATGTCCAAGGTGGCAGGAAGAGAGATTGTGGTGAGAGATGGAAAGAGGTTTCACCATTTCAAGGATGGAGAATGTTCATGTGGCAATTACTGGTGAACATTGTTTACAGATATATTTTTGTTCTTTTAAGAAGCTCCTTCATGCTGTTTGATAGATGAACAAGCACATCATCACCTCCATGCCTACCTGGGGTTACTTGATTGAGAGTTATTGAGACTTTTGAGTTAAGCGTACAAACAAAAAGAAACTTATAGTTTCTCATCGTTCACATTTGCTTCAATGGATTACTGAGTAGCAAGATTGATGGAAACTAACTGGCAAACTGACTGTTTCTGAATGACAGTTACTGGTGGATATTGATGTACGATGTATTACTGTTTCATAGAGGCTCATTGCTGTTTTCTAGATGAGAATGCATACCATCGCCTCCATCTGTCTCTGGAGATTCTTATTTGAGAGTAACTCAGATTTCATGTTAACTAGATGGGTTGTTTTTCCCCATCACAAAGATAGCTCTTGTCAGATTTTCTGTACAGTGGGACTGAAAGAAACTATGAACCATTGCGATACTTTCGGAACAGGTGCTGATGCACTCTCAGATTGATAATCCTACTCTGAAGAGCTTGCAGCTCTGGAGATGCAAAGAAGAAGCTGACTGCAGAAGGACTAAGAATGAATTCTTGAAGGAATTTGAATAACATGGATGATGACGGTATTCTGTAAGAAGCTACCAAAATTCTTTGGGTGGTTTTTCCTGAAGAGGAAACCAAGATAGTCAAAGCAATTGAAAGATTTTTTGGCTCATACAATCTTAGCTGAAAATGTTCATCATATTACAGTGTAAATTTATCATCATAGGCCATCCCCAAAAAGATTCGTTCATAGAGCCAGCATGACATTCATCATCTGATCATTTTAATAAGATTTCTTTCTTCAATCTGTTGTAGAGGATAAAGAAAAACAAGAATTCCGTGGAAATGGATTCGGAAACCTGCTCCAAGCCTGCAGGTAGAACTTGCAACCTACATTATGTTCCTTAGCAACCAAACTGAAGCACTTGGCTGAGGATCTGCATTCCTGCATAAATTACCTCTATCTTCACATGTACTGATTATGGCCTTAATTGATCAAGGGTGACTGCCTGAATCATTATCAAGGTGGTTTAAAGGGCAGAATCATCTTCCGTAACTGAGGTCAAACACACTTTATTCGCATTCTCACACTGTTCGTGCGCAGCAAAGCATATTCTTGGAGAAGGCAAAAAAATCCCGAGACATTTCCTAGCTAGTTTCTACTTCAGCAAATTGCTAATGGTGGATCTGCCAACCTTATTCGTTATGAGTAAATATCACATTCGATCTGCCTTTCAAAAGTCTCCTTGAATATACTACCATACGGAAAAAGAGACTAGTTTAAGGTGTTATGGCATCTCTAACATCAGATTTTTATTGGAACTGTGTCTCTGTTTTTGTCCTGGCACTGTGATTTAATTATGCTGAAAATGGAGAGAATGAAGAAGATAAAATACAGATATCGGGGTACATGAGAATTGATGACCGATGCTGCCATGCATAGCAAACTTCAAGAGACGATTCTACTTGAATATATCCAGACTTTCTTGGTGACCGGCTGCTTGATCAAGCAAATTGCATATATGCGGCTAGTAATCACATTAAATGGTAACATCCAACAGCCAAAGATGGGCGGGACATAATGGAGGGCTTCATTTTGAGAATTTTACATGAAAGTAGGGGTATCTGGTTTCAACCTATACTTGTAGCGGCATAGTTCTCTTCTGGAAATACAAAAGCTTCAAAATCAGACGGTTGCGACGGTCCTATGGATGTGATTTTGAAGGATGTCCCAAGGCAGAGGCATAGACATTTAATGGTAATGAAAGGACAACCGGCGCATAAAGCTCCCATGTATGCGGGGCATAACACAAAGAGTCTATAATAAACAGTTTTATCTCACATTATTGCAAGAGGCTGTTTTTACGCCTCAGATGGCGGGCAGATGAAACTGTAAATCAAGTAACAAATTTGCTAGAATTGAATACCATCTTTCACTGACACCATTGGATATCCTCTCTGGAAAGCCCACAACAAGATTTTCAGATTTGATGTAGAATCTATGATAGGTTAGAATCCAACATGATGGATTTCACTTGTACGTGAACTTGCGTACATTGCACGAAAGGATTGACACCGAGAATTCAATTCCATCTTCAATTCCATCTTGACGAAAGACACCTTTTTTTGCAGAGTAAGTGCTACATTTAAATCTTTTAAGGACGCCTGCCGCTGTCCCCCACAACCTCCCATTTAAGAGAAGGCGTTGTCAGTTGATCATGCAAAGGGGCCCAAATTATCTTTCTCATGAACTGTGATATGTGATTTAGTCTACTTTTCCAATAAAAAAAGGCGGCCACTGGGCACAAAGCTCCTGCCTATGCGGGGTTCAGAAAAATGGCAGAGTGAGTTGACCCGCTTGTCTCTTTATTAAGAAGCACAGAATTGAATGGGAGCCTTGCCGCAGCAGTAAAAGTTGTTGTAATGTGACCTTGAGGTCAAGGGTTCAGGACGTGAAACAGCCTCTTGTAAAAGTGCAAGGTAAGGCTGGTACTATAGGCCCTTGTAGTCCACCCCTTCCCCAGACCTTGTATAGGCGGGAGCTTCCTTCACCGGGGCTGTACTGATTAGATCCAAAATGAGAGGGATGCTGCAGCAAGTGATTTGTTAAGAACGGTGAAACTTGTGACTCTGTGAATCTAAACTCTCCATTTTCTATCACATGCAGATGATGAAACTGAATTCCACTTCTTTTCCGAAGCAAAAACCAGTCAAAAAATTCCCCCAAGAAACGTGATGGAGGATCCGCTGTCTCTGGCTCTGATTTTAGAATTGCTCCTTAGATATAAGAACATGGCTCTAGAGGTACTGCAAACTATTTGAGCACAGTCACTGCATTAAATGTTGCCATTGGAGATAGCTGGAGCCTTGCTGCCTCACTTTTATAGATACTTTGGAGCCTCCCGATCATGCAAGCGAGAGTCAATCCTTGCTGATTACTTTGCACCATTATTCTAATCCGTGTAACTAGTCAATTCTAAGAATCGCATAGCTAGGTCAGTTCAAGGGTGGGATTCAAACATGGTCCATGGGGAGGCAACCTGCCACACCCTTTTTGGGTAACTGATATAAGCTTTTGAACAATTCAATAGTCAAATCTAACACCATCAACGCAAAAATTAAAGACACAGAAAGGATCTTTAGATGATCACATCTTAGGTCCTACAGGCAATTGATCCAGACATGTTGATGTAATGTCTGACTTTTAGAAAATTACAAAACTATAAATATCAAACAGTTGAAAGTTTCAAACACCATAAAAGAGTGATAAACTCAAATCCAAAATAAAAAATAAAATGTCGGTGTTTTTAGATGAAAGCCATTGCCTCAGGTTTTATTGGTCTGTTTTAGACTTGGTTCAATTGATTGTGCTTGATTTATTAGATGCACCAGGAGCCATGGCTTAATCCTTTAGGTTTCCTGAAAGTAGAATGAAAATGTCTGTAGAAGGAGGTTGCTGCAACCCCATTCTCCCAATACAAGTGCTCCATATCAAGCTTGGTAAGAGCCATTTGAGGGGTTGAAAATGGCAATTGAACTCCTATGAAGTATAAGGAAATGTAAGGCAAAAAAGCTTTTATTATTTTAATTTACAACTACAACTCAAAAGGAGGACTTGGGTTTGTCTTCATGCTTTCTAATAAGGATTTTATCTAAAAGCCCCATTAAAAAACTCTCCCAGCCATAGCGTGCAAACATGGCATATTGGATCATCATTCATAAAAGCCCTTGGCACAATGGTAAAGTTGTCCTCGTGTGACCTTGAGATCACGAGTTCAATATGTGAAAACAGCCTCTTGCAAAATACAAGGTAAGGTTGAGTACTATTGACCTTTTTGGTTTGCCCATTTTCTGAACCCCGTTTACGTGGGAGCTTCATGCACCAGGGCTACCCTTTTATTCATAAATTCCTTATTTGCTACAACTGCACTAATCATGCCGTTCGATGATATAAAACTTCTTTCATATCACCATGATAAGATAGTGAAATTGATGATCCAATCATATACTTCATAAACATTGTAAAAGCCAAAGCAATGTCCCATTCACCCAAATATGTTGTCGACGAGTACAAGGATGAACTGATAATCATGTTTAATCAACCCATTAATGACAAAGGCAATGAAGTGACTGTCCTCGTGATGCCATTTGGGCCAATGTCACTTCTGGCTCACCTCACCTAACTTATGCTGATGAAGGGCCCAGATCATTTTAATATCATGTAGCTGGTGGGGCCGATCATCTTCTCATGTGCTTGTCATGGCTCCCTCCATTATCTTAGAATGAACGTGCCTTGATCATGAGGAGGAAGGACAGGAGAATCTGTCTCCTGATTGATAACATTATTGTATGTTTTGATACATAAATAATGTTTTTAAATATTGGATGAATGAATAATTAGGCAGATTAAATTATTGATAGGTATTGGTTAGGTATATAAAACTAAACAGAACAAGAAACATCAACTGATAATTAGAACCAAAGATAGCGACGGATTTTCAAGGTGGAAGCGTGTTAGACAAATCAACCAGCCCGACCATTGTTGATGCACCCAATAAAGGGCAGTCTTGGTGCACAAAGCTCCAGCGTATCTAAGATCCAGAGAAGGGGCAGACCACAAAGGTCAATAGTATGCAGCCTTATCTTGCATTTTATAAGAGGCTGTTTTTACCCCTTAAACATGTGACCTCAAGATCACACGATAACAACTTTACCGTTGTGCCAAAGCTCTCTTCAACCAAGTAAATTACAGCAAAGAATGTAAATGTGCCATGTCCAAAAATGGCTTCAAACGCCACCTTGTGAGTGAAAACCATTGTCTTTTTCGAGAGAGATCGAGAGATCGAGAGAGAGAGAGAGAGAGAGCCCGCGTCTAAACATTATTCCCTCCACTAGCTATAAACAAATCCAAAAAGGTGTAGATTTAGCTGTCGACAACCTTTTTTACCACAGTTTGTAGGAACCTCAACGCAAGGGCAGGTATTTGATGGAACAAGAGGACCGGGAAAGAAGCATGCTAGATCGGCAAAAGAAACACACAAGGAAGAGCACCTCACCAAGAAAATAGAACTACCAATATGCTAGTAACGAGAGTTATCTTACTAAAAAAGCTTTTTTGAGGACAGCTAAACCAAAGTGCTTGTAAGTGTCCGAATCAAAGAGCTTCAAAATTTTGCATGAAAGGGTCCACCTTTAGATGATTTAGGTAGATCATCTGACTTCTTTGGGTTTGGATGTTTGCCCGGTGCACAAAGCTCCAGCATATGCAGGGTTCGGGGACGGATCAATAGTACGCAACCTTGCCTTGTATTTTACAAGAGGCTATTTCTATGCCTTGAACCCATGACCTCAAAGTCATGCGACGATAACTCTACCATTGCACTAAAGCCCCCCTTCATTGTATGACTTTAAACATCTAAAAAGCTATTCTCTTGATAGAGAGCTGGGAACTTTGTAACCAACTGCCTATATTCAATGACCAAAAGTATAATTTCATAATATGTCAATACATCCCTTTATTTTTTACAATATATCTAAAGCAGAAGAAATTGAATAATTGATTCAGATCATCTAAAGGCGGGTCTATTTGTACAACAAGTTCAAGCACTTTTGTGTTGAAGTGCTTATACGTACTTTGATTTAGCATTCCTCAACTTTTTATTACTCTATGAAATATGCCAGTAAACCACACTCACAACTTCTACTCTGAAATGCCATTTCACACCACATCCTGTGACGGGATGGAAGGCTCAACCTTTAACCTGCTACCTAGTCTACAAGGGGGAAGTTGCTTGCTTCTATCACAAATGAATGGAGGGCTTTTCGGCCTGAAATATGCCAACAATCAATCTAAAACCAGTCATCACTGTCAACGCGCTATTCCTAATCTTATAACATGGTAGTGTTGGCCACTTTTTATCATGGTTAGCACTCAAATTTTTAATTTTTTGCTAATATATCATTATCTCAGAATGTAATGCTCGAATTAGTTATAGATTAATTCAAAATGAACATAATTTCCATTTTCAAAAATATTTGCCCACAAGTAGTCCTAAGGCAACTCCCTCAAATTGTGTCTAAAAAATTAATTTTTCCTTGGTTAATCCCATAATAGATTCTTTCTAGTTCTTAACTAATGAAAATATCAGAATTTCTAGTTTTTTATAAAATCATTCCAAGCAACTCTCTCTCTCTCTCTCTCTCTCTCTCTCTCTCTCTCTCTCTCTCTCTCTCTCTCTCTCTCTCTCTCTCTATATATATATATATATATATATAACAACTTGAACTTTTCCAATACAAATATTTATTTTTGCATATATTGACAACAAAAGCAATTTAACTCTACTAGTTACAGAGTGAGTATGAATGTTTTAGGACTAGAGTTAAGTTTCTAAATTAGTTAAAAGATTGTCTTTTTGGAGAATTTTGAGACTTCAATGAACTTCTTGAACAAGAAAATAGTAGAAAAAAGTCGTCAACAAGGTAAGAGGTTGTGGGTTATTTGAGGTCAGATCTTTGTTTTTTATTTTGTGGTTTGAAAACCATGCTTATACACACATTATACTAATTGATCATGTACAGATACTAAGGCATTTCCAGACTAGTACAAATGCATTGATTTTCATAAAGGTCATGCGTGCCATCTCCATGAGTAGGAGTCATCCATACATGCTAAACTTTATGCATGCATCTCATGCTCAACTTCATACACATGTTGAATTAGGCCATTGATTTTAAGTCATACAATTATGCACACTCTCCCATCTCTTTGATTCATTAAGGTACTCTCAATTTTCTTTGGATCTAAGGACCATGAATACCCACTGCCATGGATCATGAGCATTCACTTCTACTGAAATCCCATATCTTCTACAATTGCACCCATGCACGACCATTGATCCACGTGCATCATTTATGGATTCGTTCTGAATTATACCATTGAATACTCGTAATTGATTATGCACCATCTATGGATTATAGTATTGACCATTGTGGTTCACTCCTTCCTTGGACCTTGCATATGGGGGAGCTTGGTGCACCAGGACTGCCCTTTTTACCACCTATGGATCTGTTATAATTACTCATTGGTCCCTCATCTATGAAATTATTTTCTTAATTTTTATTATTGATCTTGCTTTGATAGATGTGCACCCTTGGTTTGGTTTGTGCTGAAGCTAATTGCTCTCAAGATCATGCATCGATTTAATTTGAATTCTATCATTAACTTAATTTTAGCATAGGCTGACCCATGTGTAAGACATTTGCAAAAATGGAAATAAATTATGATGACTGTGGATGCAAGTTGAATATGAAAAGGGTGAATTGCCAAACTGCTAATTGAGATCTTTCATTTAGGGTAATCTATTATGACCCATAAGGATTAGTGTAAGTCACACGGTGTCTACGATCAAACATAGGCAGAAGATATTGATTCTCTCTACATGCATAGAAGACAAGACATGTGATATGAACACATATAGTTATGTAGGTCAATGCTGAGGGATTTAGAATATCTGCCTTTATGGCTTCAGTAAGACGCTACTGTTTGACCGGAGACCGTGATATGTTTTAGATAGTAGGTATAGCTTCTAATATTGTGTACCTTTTTTATATTGAGATTCATAACATTCTATGTGATTTATTGTGGATTTTGAGTTCTAATCATTACCGCGGCTTCATACTAATCGATATAATTGATAAAGCATCCTATTATCACTGTACATTCTTGTGTTTTCTCGTATGTTTTGTCTGACTTTAATTTTTTCACCAAGTAATCATACTCCCCCACCAACAATTTCAGTTTAGTCTCTGAGAATAAAGAGTTGTAGTGTAGGAACCTTAAATCAAGAGAGGGAAATATGAAAGTGAATTGGTTACTTATTTTTTTTAGAATAAAAACTTAAACATTTAGACCAATGATGTAATGAGATAATAAACTTTGCTATAAATGTGAAGGTTTGGTTTAATCAAAGTATTATATCATCTAAGGTTGTTTGAGTTGTGACTAGTGGGTCCTAAAAGACTTATTATTATGTACTTATTTTGGCTATACGTAGAATTTTGATAAGACATTCGAGCTAAGAGAGGAGTTTTTGGAAACTAACATATATGGTTTTTTCAAAATATTTTATATAAAAAATTATTCACGATAATGATCATTTCTAAAATAATTTTTTTTTAAAAATTAGAAAATCCATGGCATCTTATATATGATAGTCCAACGACCACCACCAAGCTACATCTAGGCAAAAAGAAAAGTGAGCACAAGCCTCCTTTCAAGCATCCGAACCATCCATCTTGGTTGACTTGAATTAGATGGCCTTCATTCTTGGCCCATTTTATATTTCAAAATAGATGGTGTAAGAAAAAGCTCTCACCTTAAAACATTGTCTATTTTACAACAGAAATGGGCTAGAATGAGGGCCTTATAAGTATGCAATAGACGTGATTTTCAGTACCCAAGCCATCTAATTTAGACATACCAAGATGGATTGTCTGAATGCTTGAAAAAGTTTTAAAAAAAAGTGGGCCCACACCCCTCTTTTTTTCTTTTTTTCTTTTTTATAACTATCATATAACACACACACACACACTCTCTCTCTTATGAGATTTGGAAGCATAGTCTATAGAAATAAGGGCAAAATTGTTGATGACTTAGATATTAAAAAAAGTGGACCCAAGAAGAATTGTATTTTATTTTTTTGTCTCTAATGGATTAGGTTTCAATGCACATGCAGGGTAAGTTAAGATTTCTACAAGCTCTTTTGAGTGCTGCAATTTGTTAACATTCATTTAAGAACTCAAAAAGCTAAAAAAATGATTAAAAGGGTTAAACAAAGCAAGTGATTTTGAGACAAGGCTCTCCCATAACAAAGAATTTGTTAAGACGAACTGTTCATATAAGAGAAACACTTTTAACAAAACTTATAGACAGTTGTGGTAAAAGTTGTCGTCATGTAAAATTGAGGTCACGGATTCAAGGTGTAGAAATAGCCTCTTGCAAAATGCAAGGTAAGGATGCATACAATGGACTCTTGTGGTCCGCCCTTTCCTCGGACCCTGCATAGGCAAGAGCTTCCTGCACCAGGACTGCCCTTTTCCTAACATAACTTATCTTGTATAAAAAATAAAACTGTTAAAAGGCTAAAATACACTAGAAAAGAGCTTAAATTTTCAAATATTTGCTATTATTTTTTCCTTGCATTTCTTAGCCAAGCAATAGAAATCCTTGTGCCTATGTTATGTTAATATGAAGCGTAAGATGCTCCGCCAAGCAAAAAGGAGTTTTCAAACTATCCAAAAAATTATTTGAACCCAAGATTGAACTTTCCAACCTACTTCTTTGAATCTGAAAGTATAAACTATAATTAAGAAAACCTTCAACAGATGGTGTAATGCTCATATGAAAATAAAATCTCACCAACCCATTTTTGTTTTAGTCATATGCAGAACCCTTGTTTTAGTTTTCTTGTCAAAACAAGGATGAATTTTTTTATCAGATTTAAAAATATTTTAATCAGATCTGCAAAACCATTGCTTTGTTTCACTTGCGTGGCTTTAGTGAAAACGGGTTTCATTTTCGTGCAGTTGTCTTGAAGTCACGGATTCAAGGATTAAAAACAGCCTCTTACAAAATGTAAGGTAAGATTACATACTATTAACTCTGGTAGTCCGCTCCTTTCCTAAATCTCACAAATGCGGGAGGTTCATGCATTGAGGCTGACCTTTAGTAGGACTCGTTCAGATAATCATACAAGTGAACTCCAAAGTGTGCAATAGTATATCATTTACTAATTCATTTTTTGCGTAGTATTATTGATGGGATAGAAGTAACATTTGATTTGATTCGAATAAGAGGGGAAGCTACAAAGAAGTCACTTTTGTGGGAAACTCATAATTTGGATGGTGAGACAATTGTTATTTGGTAAAAATTAAGGGGCAAGAAGAAGAAAAAAAGTTACTTTTGAATGGCAAAGTTGCAGTTGTAATAAAAAGCAGATGACAAAACCAAGTTGTTGGTGGCCCTGTAGTGGTTGACTGGTTTCAATATAGGCAGATTGAACACACAATCGTGCATTAAAGTGCTGGGAAGAGAAACATTGGTACAACAGTAAAGTTGTTGTTGTGTGACTTTAAGGTCATAGGTACAAGGCATAAAAGCAGCTTCTTGTAAAAATGCAAAGTAAGTCCGTATATTATAAACCCTTGTGGTCTGCCCCTTCCCAAACACTGCATAAGCAAGAATTTTATGCAGCAAAGTGTTGGTCGATGTGTACCACATTTTGTTCCTTCCCAAATGCAGCTCAGAAGTTTCTGTATTTGTAGGGTCTAGAGAAGGGGGCGGATCACAAGGTTCTATGGCACATGGCTTTATCTTGCATTTTGCAAGAGGCTGCTTCTACATCTGAAACCTGTAACCTAGGTCACACGACAACAACTCTATGATTGCGCCAAGACTTGTTACAAATCCACAATTCTATCCCTTGCGACCTTTCCATGTGTTATTGCGTTTGTAAAGGGTCAAGGAAGTACATGTAGGGTATTTTGTTGGTGATCCAGCCATGGCCCAAGAAATCTTCTCATATATGGAGTAAAATGACTGGTTACAAGGTTCCAAGACGGCAGCTTGACCAGTTAGCAAGGGTTACCATCTTCTTATACATGGTTTCCGGATATACATAGGTTATTTGAGGGGCCCAGAGAATGATTAGTTTGCATCACAAAACAATATAGGACGTACGTTACTACATGCCCCGTAATTTTCTGTTATATTTTGGAAGATCATATTGATCCATGTTCATTTAATAAGATGTCCCTTGTTTTTTTTCAGTGATTGTATTGTAGGACCTCTATAATTGGCAGCTATGCTTGAAAAGGAAGCCCATTAATCAGCATCCCAATCTTTATTCTTAATCTTTCAATCAGTGGCAAATTTAAAACTAGCAGTTCAACTCATCGTGCTGACCCATTTGACCCATGACCAATTAACCTACCCGATTGATCTACTTGCAACTTGTTAACCTGTCGTGTTGACCCATTTGACTCGCTACTCATTTACATAATCGTATTACACAGTTGTGTTGCGTCGACTTGTTTAATAAACAGGTCGTGTTCGAGTTCTTGACATAATTATTAATCTTATCATATTCGTTTGACCCCATATGCTTTAATGGTCAATCTTGACACCACCCTCCAACACGATTAACACCCCTAAGTCCTAATTTCATAGAATCAGCGTGTCTTGTTTAGTGTTTAGTGAAATAAAAGAAGTAAGTTCAATTATGTCTAAGATCATAACATGAGTGAGTCGGCAGATTTGTATTCTTAAACGTATGAACTAATGTAGTATTTAGTTTTACAATTCGAGTAAGATCCATCTGTCTATATATTCATCAGAAAAGTTGTACTTGGGCAGAAATTTGTACCAGTACATCTCTAATCCTTAAAAGACAGGTTTCAACATGCAACAAAATGGAGCATCTTAACATAGATGGGAGAGAAATCCTTGGCACTTGCAGCCTTTGAAATACAACCACTGCCACCAATAGAAACATGGGGTTCAATAGGTAATCCACTGACTCACTACCTTTCTGGCTTTCCACAACATAACTAGTTCCATCTTTCACGCATTGCCCCTCACCATGTGCGAATGCTGCACAATTCAAGACTCATTTCAAACTCTTAAGAATCATTTGCAGCTTGGGATTCCCTTCTTTTTCTTTTGGAGTAGAGGATTCCCATGTTTCTATGAAACTACTCAAACTTCTCTCTCTCTCCACCAGCTCATGGGGTGAATAGGAGTCAGTCAAAATCCATAAAACTAAGATTCCTGAGGGTAGGATATGTCTGGCTTCATAATCAAATACTAGTTCGCATTAACAAATGAAATGGGCCCTCACTTTCATACTAAGACAGTAAGACCTCTTCAGAGTTGAGACCACTTCTTTGTTCAAATTCAACGACAAGGTACTGTTTCCTTTTTCTTTTCTTTTTTCCTCTGTTACTTATTCTTTCTCTCTCTCTCTCTCTCTCTCCTAAGTGATGATTGAAGGGAATGAGCTGGTGGAGAACATCCACTGGCAAAGATTCACTATGCTGAACATAGGATATGAACACTGTCAATCTTTGAAATGACAACTGGCTTCGCTTTCTTTGGCTTTTAGAGGTGCTCTGGACACATTCCTTTCATCGTCAGGAAACCACTTTTGAACCTTTTGTTCTCATACAGATACTGTTATCTCTTTGTGTTTGAACTCCTTTTGATACTTCTTTCAATGGCCATAGAAGGCCAAATGGGTCTAAGTCGGAATCAAGAGAGGCGCCAAAGGATATAAGAATTGAATAAAGAAGTTCTTTAGTAAGAATCATTATCAAGAAATGGAGGTTCTCTGTGGTGTTCGGCCAGTCATTTAGCTTACAAATGGTCGACCTAGCTTTTCCTCTGTGATCCAAGTCAATCAGCTGGTGGGTGCTATGTAAAATGGGCAATTAAGAATTGAAAATCGTCAAAGTAATAGGATAAATCCAGAAAATATCCTTATAATTGCACAACTGACAGATGTTTGGGCCATGGAATTTATATATGTATCTATATAAAAGGCCCTCACCCTCAAAGATGCATACTTGGATACCGAAAATATAGATCCAATTTACTTGTCCTGTTAGCCACCCCTGTAAATTTTTTATGGTAATCAGCCAATTGCCTGATAAAAACTATATTCGAGAACTAATGATTTAGTCAAATAGATTCACCATAATAGTTGTCGTCATGTGATCTTGAGGTCATGGGTTTAAGGCGTGGAATTAGCCTTTTACAAAAATGCAAGGTAAAGCTGTCTACTTTAGACCATTGTAGCCTGTCCCTTCTCCGAACCTACGTAGGTGAGAGGTTTGTGCAGTGGGCTGCCCTTTTAGGTTCACATTTACAATGGAGTTATTTATCCTGCCATTTATAGCATAGAGGACGAAGGTAGAAATAGGTTGAATTTTATAGCCTACCTACACAAATGCATACGTAAGAGAGAGAGATAGAGGAGGCAGTCGCCTATTTGGAAGAATGACATTTTCTGAAATGCTACAGTCTGGAAGAACAATAAGGTTAATCCATTCCACAGGAGATGAAATTCCAAATGTAAACCAAAAATATACCCATAAATAGCCTTTTGTCAGAGATGGGGTGAGGTCAAAGAATGAGAGACAGATCCTCACCAAACAACCAAAAGAAATGCGAGAGAGCTCCCTCACGGTGTCCCTCTCTCTTCCATTTCCCAAATTAAAACAATCCAGACCAAAGCGTTTATCTGGTGGCCTTCTTCAGCTGACAGTTCTCTCCTCCTCTGCCATCCCCACAAACATCACCCATCAATGCCTTCCGGAAACCCCAGAGCCCATCTCTAGGAATTCCTTTTCATTCAATCACCAATCATCCCATAAAGCAAAATAGAACTCCATAGATAAACATTAACAAAAAGGAAGCAACAGTCCTCCAGTCCAGTCCAGTCCCCTCCTCTCTCTCTTCCTTTCCTATCATAAATCTGGCACAAAAGCCAAAGGTGCGAGAGAGAGAGAGAGAGAGAGCGCTGTAGAATCACACAAAACCAAATCCCTGACAGACACAGATTGGAAAATCTTAATCCCTCAAAAACCCCGATGAAAGCCCATATGGGATTCTCCCTCTAAGTCCTACTTTCCCTTTCTTTCACCACCACTTCAATGGGTTCCAGGGGTACCCGTTCTGAGAAAGTGAAGAGGATTTTCCAACAGTTTGATACAAACCAGGATGGGGGTCTCAACAGGGAAGAAATGGCAGCCCTTGTGGTAGCAGTAAACCCGAGGGTGAAGTTTAGTGACGAACAAATCAATGCCATTTTAGATGAGGTTTTTCGCACATATGGAGAGTTCATTGATGGCGAGAAGGGTCTCACTTTTGATGGGCTTCTCCGCACGTATGATGATGGTGCAGGTGACGTTGATAGGGATTTTGATGCACTTGGTTTGGATCTTCATCAAACATCTGGTGCAATTTCCATGGCCTCTGAAGCTTCTTCCTCTTCCATTGTTGATGAAAGGGCCCCAGAACCCCACAAGAAACAGAGGACTGCAGCATGGGCTTCTTCCCCAAATCATGGTATTGTTTTTGACGATACCTGGAATCTTGTTGATGATTTGGAGATTTTGGTTAAAAGGCTTAGGGCAAAGCAAATGAAAGATGGGAAAATGAAAGGGGATAATTTTGATACATTTTCTGATGCTGCTGGGTGGTCTAGAGAATTGGGAGAGTCTGAGAAACGGGTTTTCTGGGAAGAAAGTGGCCACGATTATACTGTTTTTGTGAAGGAATTGGGCGTGTTGAGGAGTAAGGCTGATGGGTCTAGGTCCCGGGAAGAAGCTTTTGATGGACATATGGCAATTGGGAGGGTTTTGTATGAGCACCAATTGTTTAAGGAGAGTTTGGTTAGCTTCAAACGGGCTTGCGAATTGCAACCAGCCGATGCTCGGCCTCATTTTCGAGCTGGAAATTGTTTGTATGCTATTGGAACGTATGGTGAGGCTAAGGAGGAGTTTGTTTTGGCTCTTGAGGCAGCCGAGGCTGGTGGCAATCACTTTCCTTATTTGCTTCCTCAAATTCATGTGAATTTGGGGATTTCACTTGAGGGGGAAGGTATGGTTCTTGGTGCTTGTGAGCATTACAGAGAGGCTGCAATTCTCTGTCCTACTCATTTTAGAGCTTTGAAGCTTTTGGGTAGTGCATTATTCGGGGTTGGGGAATATAGGGCTGCTGAGAAGGCTTTAGAGGAGGCAATTTTCTTGAAACCGGATTATGCAGATGCACACTGTGATTTGGGGTCGGCTTTACATGCCATGGCTGAGGATGAGAGGGCAATTCAGGAGTTTCAGAAGGCAATCGATTTGAGGCCTGGGCATGTTGATGCTCTATATAACCTGGGTGGGTTGTTTATGGATGTCGGTAGGTACCAGCGTGCTTCAGAGATGTATACTAGGGTTCTAGCCGTGTGGCCAAACCATTGGAGGGCACAGCTGAATAAGGCAGTGGCACTGCTGGGAGCAGGCGAGACTGAAGAAGCTAAGAAAGCTCTGAAAGAGGCATTGAAGATGACAAACAGGGTTGAATTGTATGATGCAGTTGCACATATGAAGGTGGTACAGAAGAAGAAGCCTAAGGGTGATGGTGATGGGGAGGCTACTTTTGTTGTCATTGAGCCATCCAAGTTTAAGAGGGTGGGCAAGAAGACTGTTAGCAGGCAAGAATTGGCCAATGCTCTTGAAATAAGGGCTTTCCAGAGGCTGACCAGATTGAGCCGTTGCGATGTGGATCTTCTCAAGAAAGAAATGAGTGAAAATGATGTGCCCATTTCCTATTCTGGCAGCGGTGTGCCTGAGAAATCCATTCGCAAAGCTGCTTTGGAGGGGATTCTTCGGAGATTGCTGCGATTTCTCAAAGCCGAGACATTCCAAGGAGCTGTTAAAACAATCAATGAAAGAATTCTGGGGGTAATGGATGGTACTGGATCTGGCAGAGTTGATCTGGGTATGTTCTTTGCTATTCTTGCACCCATTTGTACTGGCCCTCCTGAGAAGCGGAAACGTACTGCTTTCGATGCCCTTGTCTGGCGGCCGGTGAATGAAGGTGGGGCACAGATCAGAAAAGCTGATGGTGCTAGTTATATTAAGTTATTGAGAACGATTTATTTACCATCTCAAGGAGTCAGTGAAATTATGGAATTTCATGGAGAACCTGATGCTTCAATGGTTTCGTTCCCTGAATTTCTCGAGATGTTTGATGATCAAGACTGGGGCTTTGGCATCATGGGCACTTTACTGAAGCTTGAAAACAGTGACAGGACAAGACATGGCAACCACACCTGTGCCATATGTCGTTATCCTATCATTGGGTCTAGATTCAGGGAGATGAGATCTCATTTCAGCTTATGTAGTCGTTGCTATAGCGAAGGAAAGGTGCCGTCTGCCATCAAGAAGGAAGAATATAGGTTCAAAGAATATGGAAGTGAGGCTGAAGCCATAAAAGATAAGTGCATACCCTTTAGTCTGCATTCTAAGAGCTCTCAGAATGATCCTTAGCTAATCCATTGGATATTTATCAACCGTTTGAAGGTCCTGTAATATTACAAACTGTTCTTTGTTGTGCGAAGTAGATCATAGAAGTGTTTGATAAGCAGCATTGTCGTTGTAAAGTAAATATGCTAGGAAGCAGGTCATAATTCTTTGTTTCCTTTTCATTAGACTTGTGAAGTAAGTTTATTTTTGAGTAAGGAAGGTGACGGGGTGAGTGGTGCCTCTGTTCACATATGATTCTTAATGCCTCTTTTTTTTCCCCCTTTTTCTTGGCTCAGAATTTTGGTGCAGAATAGACAAAACACCACAGTTATTCTCATGTTGAGATCTGACTTCTGCTACTTGCAAACAACTGTAGTTTGTTGGAAGTAGTCAGTGAAGCTAAAATTTTGTTTCAGTAAACCTAACAGAGTTACTTGTATGACCGTTGTTTTGTGCAATTACATGTTCTTTTTGTGTTGAGAAATACCCAGACCAGAATACTTAGTGAATTTGCCTTTCCTATTAATCTACCTTTCTCATCAAATTCTTAACCTGTTTGCTTGCTGTTGATTTTTGCATCATTCTCTGCCATCAATTAGATTTCTGGCCTGTTTTGAGTTTGTCACTTTCTGTGGTTATCCCTTATCATTCCCATGACTAAAGAACTCTATGGAACTCCTCGTTTACCATGCTTATGTCATCTCACTGACTAATATGTGATGCCAAACGCCAGCTGATTCTTTCTTCACATTTTCCTTTGCCATGTGCAGTACATGCATGAAAAGCATATCCAAAAAACAGCACATCATATGAAAAGAGTAACCAAAACAGTTTCCTATATTTCTACAACTCTTTAAGAATTTTAAAATGTTAAAAATCTAAGAACTTAAATTTCTTTGAGGCAATTGACCACTTCAGCTTTGATATCCTGCGTTGGTGCTACTCTTCTGTGTACTTCAAGATTTCATTTTTTATGAGGTATATGCGTTTAATAGTTAGAGTTTTTCATGTTTTTTAAAACTCTATCTGCAACTACAAAGAAAGCTGCAACTGCAAAGAATGCTTCTTATGGCTCCTTGGAGGTCATTAGCTGCCAGTTAACAAGAAACAGAGCTATATGTCACGGACTTGCATTGCAAGGTCCATAACCACGGCCTATAGCCTCTAAGGAAGGCTTACTTAGATCGTGGACATGGCCTAAAGGACTTAGGCCCGCTGTTGAAGATTATTGAACAAGGCCTGAATCTAGAAGGCCTGGTTTCTAGAGAATTCCTTGTAAATATCTAGAAAGAGGAAAGATTAGAGATTTATGTAGAGAGTTCTAGAGTAGTCATCAACCATTAGATAGTTGACACTTGTAATAATCTGGACCATCCATTGAGGAGGTGGATGGGGGAGAACAAGTATACATAGGGGTTAGCTCCTCATTTGTAATTATCTCAGTTTTGGTTAAACTCAATATAGTGGGAGAGTTTCTTTTCTGAGTTCCTCTCATTGCATTAGTGGGTGAGTGAGTGTAGCCCTAGCAAGTGAGAGTGAGGGGTTGAAGATATTCTCATTTGTTGTGGTTCTATAAAGAAACTCATCTTTACCGAAGGTCTTGTGATATATTGTGGTTTTAAATGAACATGGTACGGATGTTGTTCTGACAAACAGCAGAATGAGAGTACTTCATTCTGGGTCTTTTATTACGTTCTTGATGCTTATTGCCCTAATTGGGATAAGGTTTTGATGATGATGATGATGGTGATGATATATCTGGAGAAACAATAAGTTAAAGCTGAAGATCATGGAAAGAGCAAGGGGCTTGACGACTGTAGTTGATCCCAGCAATTGAGATATGCCAACTTGCAGGACACCCATGAAGGTGTTTGTGGTTTTCTTTTGTTGTTGTTGATGTTAACATTGAATTTTTAATGTCGTATGTTAGATCTGCCAGATAGTAAATTACTTTTCAATTTTGGTATGTTGATATATAATGCTTTGGGTACAGATGGACTATTATTATTTGGATGCAGAAGATAGTCTATGTTTTCAATTAAAAACCCAACTCTTTATTTAGGTTCTGTCTGTTAGTATACAAAATTGACAAAATGGATGAGAAGTTGAAGGAATTTTAATTTATCATTAAATTCACATGGTAGTACATTATTGTCAGTTATTTAAAACACTTTCAGTTCCTTAGGAAATTGGGACAGTTTCTAGTACTCTTGTAGTCAGATCTTCATAACTATCAACAGAAGGGGATTTCCAGGCTTAACCTAAAGCTGTTATTATGCTTTTGTTATATATGGTAACAAGCGGGAGGGTTTACAGTTGAAGTTAATATCTTTTGCAGGTTAAGTTTTTGCAACTTTGACAAGTTCCTTTTTGTTACTATCTTCTATGATTTAGGTCCTCCATAGTCATGCTAAAATGCATCATTACCATTTTATGTTCATGTGAACAACATTGGACCTGCATCTTGGGCCACTAGGTTTTGCTGGGGTTTTACTCTTGATAGTAGTTTGTAGGGAAACAGAGGAGTGGGACCAACAGTTTCAAAGAACTTTGTTTTCACTTTTAGTGAATGACAACAGATGAAATTAGGATTCTTCACGCCAGCTATTAGTACTGCTGTTTGCTTAGATTGGATTCTTGTAGAGCATGGACTGTGACTTCTGCTCCCTATGGGGTTCTTTTTTATTCATCTTTGCTAGTATCTGGTGCCTCTTTCTCAACATGTATCTTTATGTGCTACTGATGGCAATGGAATGCATTCTGCTTGTCTAACGGCAATGTTTCTCAGGTACTTTTTAGTAGGAATCCGGTACATTTAGTTGATGACGCATTATAGTCTCTTTCCACTAATTTCAGTGTTATTCCCTCGAAGTAAAGGAAAACAAGCAAAATATTTTCCTGCACATTGCCTCTTTGAAGCTTATGGTCTGTTATGTTGCAGTCTATAGGTGGCAAATTAGATCCTGATATCCATTTTTTGTGGGAAACCAATAAGCTGAATAAATTTAGTTGTATGATTCTACTTGCTGGTGTTCTATTTATCTATCTGGGTTCTAGGTTTATTGTCTGTCATCATAGCCGACTGCATGATTGGATATGTTTTGGATGAATTCTGATCTCATTCATGTAAAATATTGTCATTATTATTGTTTACTGATTGTGTCTCGCACCAAAAGTCTCTCTTATTAACTGATTCTAAGTCAGGTTGATTCATATGGCGGATGTGTATTCTTTTTTTCTTTTTGAAACGTGAAAGAAAGTAATTACAGAACGCATGGGGGGATGCAACCGTTGCTCCTCTTGCACCTTTGTTCTACAAATATCCATTTAAAGGCCGTAAATTAGAGGATTATTATTTGTTTTAATGAGTGATGCACAGTTCATCCATAATGCAGCTAACAGATAAGTGGTATTGATAATCAGGCTCCACTTTACTGTCTTCCACTTCTTCAACCGCATAAAAGCAGAAACAACAGGATGTCTCACCAAAACGGATCATTTACCATCAAGGAGTGCTACAAGACTTGTGGGACCTCATCTGCCCGCAGAACAGTTCTATCTGTATCATACACGCTTGATCAATTGAGAGGTGGACTCAATGTGACTGGTGCTGATCAAATCCGCCTCTCAATCTTTATCTAGAACTTAAAAGAACGGACCCTCCAGGAGCGTAAATACTGTTGTAAAAAATACAGTTGTACAACATGCAAGAATCATCATAAAGTCATTCTCCAAACATGACGAGCAGTTTGGAGTTATTCATGTGAAGATCTCACTTTAAACAAAATCAACTAAATTCCGCGTAAACCATTAAACTAACTAATTAGCATTGGCAGTTAGAAAATAAGCATTATCAAGCCTTGAACTCGCTCATGAACATATCTTGGATGTAAGACAAGTACTTGACCAATATCTGATAACCCTAAAGTCAGCCATGACAATAAGAATTGCTGTGAACACATTCTTCATAATGCTGCTAATCCTTTGCAGTCCATTATCCCACACTTCTCTCCACCCACCCACACCAACCTGAAGATGAGCATTGGACTTCTGCCTACAAGGAAGAACAGAACAAATACCGTGTTTCTCTATATGAAGACGATGATGATGTCGTCCCATCACCATTACTAGTAACATATTCTGGTGGCCGAGCGGCACATGTTCCTCATGCACAATCATTGTCTCCATCAGCTTCTACTGCTGATAGTTCTCTTCCAACTTAAATGAAACATGATTTTCTGTATTTTTACCTGTATTGTTATGAGATGCTTCCTGCTATGTCAGTTGAGCTTTTAGCAATCTCGGGATTCATCCTCTTTTGTTGTTGTTGTTGGAATGGTGTCTCTTGATTCATCTTTCTTTTTTTCTTTTTTTTCTTCTGAATGATGCATTTATATTAAAATAATGGTCCATACAATATGGAATGGGAAATGATTCTGGTGATCATTATCCCAAAAACAAGAGCATCGAAACAGCAAACAAGAACCACAGCCAAAAAAATATCAAACTCCTCACAAACGTACACGTCCTCTGCCGACAACAAACTAAAAAAATGCAGCACAAGATGGATTTCACTTCAAGCAACAGCAGAAAGACTTGGAAGAAATGCAGCTGAACATTCAAATTGCCTTGCATTTGAGTACCTTAATGATCTTTTTTGTCTGCTGCAGCATTTGCAGTTCTATGAAACATGTTTATACTCAATTTACTGCATATAGTCCATGCCAAAACTAAATCAATCGAGTGCTGAAATCTCCATGGTGGATCTGCTGCTTCCTCGGCCATTTAATGGTATTACTAGTCTTCCTAAACCTGTAACAGGAGTTTCTGATAGTGATTTTGATGCCAGGTCTTTAAACAAGAGAACACCTGCAATGATTTCTGCCTCTGAGGACTCAGTAAAATCCAGATGCCCTACCAAATCAGAGACCATTTCACTTTCATGATTAGAGACGACCACCAAAACCAGCAACCACAGGGTTTTCCAGACTAGCACCATCAAATTGATCCTCAACCAATCCATAGGAGGAGAAGTCCAACAAGTTTAGGCTTCAAGAAGGGACGAGAAAGACACAATGGAGGACCAATGTTTTGTTAAATGGGAGAAAGCGTACTCAGTACCCAAACCATGTGTTTGAGCCAATCTAAAGACTGAGCTTTGATCTAGAAGCACAGAGATTTAGATGAGGAGTTAGCATTGTCAAAACATTGTTTGTTTTTCCTTTCCAACAATGCCAGAGGATGAGGGGGACACATGATTCTTAATGATACTTTTCAAGTTTAGATCCTCTCAGTGTGGACCAATGCAATAGCACGTCATGAATAGAGTTAGGACATATACCCGAACAATAGAAAAGAGCTTCAAGATGTGAGGCCAAATCTCTTGAGCAGAAGTACAATGAAGAACGATCTGCGAGAAAAAATCTGAATTACAGCCACAGAAGAAACACTTACTAGGTAAATTCCATCATCTTCTGATAAGATTATCAGAAGAGAGGAACCTGGTACCTATGATGAGCCACAATCCAAGCAAAAGCAATAACACTTGGAGGGCTTTAAAAGACCAATCTGACTTTCACACAAAGGGGGAGCAGTTGAGGCAGAAAAGAAAAGAATGAAACTATTTACATGAAAATGATGCTAGATGCTGATTTCCAAACCCTCTTATCAGGTTTATGAGGGAACAGATGAAGGGAGTAAAGGTGTGGATTTAGAGCATTGAATTGAGCTTCTTCTCTGAGGAAAAGAGTAAAAAAAGGGCAGCCTATGCACAAAGCTCCTGCAAATGCGGGGTCTAGAGAAGGGTTGGAGCACAAAGGGTTTATAGTAAGCATCATTTACCTTGCATTTTTACTAGAAGTTGTTTCCATCCCTCAAAGAAAAGAGTGCAGATAATACCATTCAGATGGACCTTACCTTGCCTTCAGGTTTGCATCAATAGTCAGAACGTGATAAAATTAAATAGCCACGGAGGGGATTGATCCTAAACATCAAACCAGAAACTAGTTGAACTTCCATTATTGACAATGATCATAAAGTTGGATTTTTTACTTCTCCATTGTAAGCTAAAATACTCTTTCTCATAGCTACAAATTTCTTTCACTTTTGGTTCCTAGTTTCACAGGCTTAGCTTCTCAGACTCCTGTGTGGCACTTAGATTGGCTTCTCACTCCGAACCAACTAAGTAAGCTTGACTAAAATTACAAAGGAGAAGAACAACTAAAAGGGAACTTGAAAGAAACTCTAGCTTTATTGCTCTGAGGATGCTTACAACTCTTAGATGCTTTACAAATGAGGATGTTCTCCTATTTATAGGTGCTTTCCTCCTTCCACCTCTTTAATGGATGGTGGGGATTTTTACAAGTGTTAGCCATCCAATGGTTAGAGACTATTCTAGAATCCTCTCTAAAAGTTTCTACACAAGTCTTTAGTTCTACTACATTCCAAGAAGCTCTTGGAGAACTCTAGAGATAGAATATTTACATGATGTTCCTGAGCCTTCTAGATTATGGATCTCTTTGATAGATCGAAGTCCCTCAAGTTAAGCTAAGCAAGCCTCCATTGAAGTCTATGGGCATTAGTCATAGGCCTTGCAATGTAAGTCCATGACATTCTCTCCCACCAAATGCAGTGACGTCCTCGGCGCATTGCCATGGGGACTCTTATGTCTCCTAACTGGCTTTAGCTTGTGGTAGACCCTTCCATTTGACAAAATACTCGATTTGTGGATATCTACCTCTTCCACGTACCTCTCACTCAGCAAGTATTTCTTCTACATCCTTACCGAAGGAAGTGGTTACAATGGGTGGCGTTCTGTGTGATTGGTTCCTGCTAGGATCCTCCTTATCTGCTTGATATGGTTTCAAGTTGCTTACGTGGAAGATTGGGTGAATCTTCAGTCCTGGCGGTAGCTCCAATCGATATGAAGCCTTTCCTACCTTCTTCTGTAATATCCTCAATTTTTAATCTTAAATTAGTAATAAATTAAATAAATTAAATTAAAAAATTTATGCATAAAAACTCAAAAACTAGAAGGGCAGTTTGGTAATTTGGAGGGACTTAAAATACAAGGGATTATTTTGATAACGACACCCCTTCTATCCTCTCCTATCAGATCCGACGATTTTGCTAAAAAAATTGTCGGAGGGAAGGCGTATAAGGGAAGAGTCCCCTTCCTCCTCCTAACACGTTTCCTTCTCTAGTTGCCCCTGCTCCGTTCAATCTCCACCAGACAGGGATGTTGGCAAGGATGGTGGAGTGGCGACCATTGGCAACCTAGATCCAACACCCCATCGGTAGACCCAGGTAATGCCCTGTGAAGCCTTGGCCGATGAGGGCGGGCTAAGAAGGCTGACAGGCTTCTAGGCAAGGTGAGGGACTGAGAGTTAGTCCCACATCGGTAGGGGGAAAGTTACTGGGTTGTTAATAAGAGTGTTGAGACTTCCCTTGCAATGAGACCTTTTCCCCTATGGGGGGAAGAACAAAACCGTGGGTGGGCTGGGTGATATGGGCCCCAGTCTGCTGACACGGACAATATCATTGCAAGGTGTGGGCCCTTGGGTTATTATAAGTGGTATCAGAGCCAGACCCCGACCCGGTGTGGGTGGCTAGCTGCACGCAAGCGCTCGCGTGTAGTAAGACACGCGAGGACGCGTGTCCCCTAAGGGGGAGAGGTTGTGAAGCCTTGGCTAATGAGGGCGGGCCAAGATGGCTGACAGGCTTCTAGGCAAGGTGAGGGACTGAGAGTTAGTCCCACATCGCTAGAGGGAAAGTTACTAGGCTGTTGATAAGAGTGTTGAAGACTTCCCTTGCAATGAGGCCTTTTCCCCTAGGGGGAAGAACAAAACCGTGGGTGGGCTGGGTGATATGGGCTCCAGTTTGCTAACACAGACAATATCATTGCAAGGTGTGGGCCCTCGGGCTATTACACGCCCCCACCCTCTTGTCGTTCTAAACTTTTCCCGACACACTGTCCTTAGATCCAGGCCAGGTCTGGTCCCACTGGTCGGCTAAACGACGATGAAAACAGATTCGTCGGATTTGTGAAAAATAGGAACTCTGTGTACCTTACGGAGATTGTGGAAATAGGTTGATGAAATAGTATTAGATTAGAGATTGGACCGTCCATCTAGTGCATAAGAAACCCACGGACAAACCCTTCAACTTTAAGGGAGATTCGACGGTGGATGATGCTGAAAATCACGAAGAATAGTACATAGGAGAAATTTAGGAATGTGAGAAAAATTGAGAAGAAAACCTTAGTTTTTGTCAAAATCAATCAAAAGGGATGTTAAAAATGAAAAATACATGAAATTCTGAGCAAAATGGTGCAAAAATTGTGAAGATTGCGCACTTGTGGGGTCACCGGCGACGATCGGACCTCAGTCGTCTTCCCTGGTGCCAGTGCCCTAGCTGGGACGCCAAGCAGGACGCCTCAGTGTGAACGTAGCACAGACGCGCATAGTCGCGCACGCGGGATTGCCTGCACATGCTGTCACCAACAGTTAGGACGCCGGGCGTCCTAGCAACTGAGACGCACGCAGCGCATCTTGGAGCCATTGTGTCTTGGTGACGCTGGTTTACGCTAGTGTAAACTGGTGCAAACGCACCCCCCGACCCCTTATAAATTAATATGAATGATTTTCACAAAAAACTTGATTTTGAGAGCTATAGAGGTCCAAATCACGATCGCAAATATCCGTTATGATCGTCTTGACGATGCAGATCTAGATTTAACTTAGAAACTTACAATTGACCACTTTTTATTTAGAAGAATTATAAAATAGTATTGTAGTATTGACAAGTACATTTGAACGTTTAAGATAATGGAATTATACGCTCGAGTTGAGTGATCGCACATCGAGATAGGTGACGACATTTAATATTTTGTTTTGATTTTAAAACCTTGCATTATCATAGTATCATGATTGATTGTGATTTAATTGCGCTGATTATTAGTATGTGATTTTGTGAGATTTAGAGTTTTATGCTATGATCGATATTAGATTTCGATAAGGTATTAAATGGATTTATGATCGATGATTTTTTGAGATTGATACTCTGTATTTATACATAATTAGAAATTTTCTTTCCTTATTGCATCATTGAAACTGATGAGTTTTCATGAAAAAGGAAAGTGGAGGCTTGATGGTTGGTCCTTTTAGAGGCTAACCCTGGGACGCGTGCCTTGGGGATTGCAAGCTATGAGTGCTCCTGGTTTTTGAGATACATGTTTTTCGTGTTTTGAGTTTTATGACGGTTACTCTCACCCAGTGGATGTCATGCTAGGAGGGAGTAGGGCCGGCCGCCTGGGGTCACCGGCGACGATCGGACCTCGGTCGTCTTCCCTGGTGCCAGTGCCCTAGCTGGGACGCCGAGCAGGACGCCTCAGTGTGAACGTAGCACAGACGCGCATAGTCGCGCACGCGGGATTGCCTGCACATGCTGACAACCAGCAGTTAGGACGCCGGGCGTCCTAGCAACTGAGACGCACGCAGCGCATCCTGGAGCCATTGTGTCTTGGTGACGCTGGTTTACGCTAGTGTAAACTGGTGCAAACGCACCCCCCGACCCCTTATAAATTAATATGAATGATTTTCACAAAAAACTTGATTTTGAGAGCTATAGAGGTCCAAATCACGATCGCAAATATCCGTTATGATCGTCTTGACGATGCAGATCTAGATTTAACTTGGAAACTTACAATTGACCACTTTTTATTTAGAAGAATTATAAAATAGTATTGTAGTATTGACAAGTACATTTGAACGTTTAAGATAATGGAATTATACGCTCGAGTTGAGTGATCGCACATCGAGATAGGTGACGACATTTAATATTTTGTTTTGATTTTAAAACCTTGCATTATCATAGTATCATGATTGATTGTGATTTAATTGCGCTGATTATTAGTATGTGATTTTGTGAGATTTAGAGTTTTATGCTATGATCGATATTAGATTTCGATAAGGTATTAAATGGATTTATGATCGATGATTTTTTGATATTGATACTCTGTATTTATACATAATTAGAAATTTTCTTTCCTTATTGCATCATTGAAACTGATGAGTTTTCATGAAAAAGGAAAGTGGAGGCTTGATGGTTGGTCCTTTTAGAGGCTAACCCTGGGACGCGTGCCTTGGGGATTGCAAGCTATGAGTGCTCCTGGTTTTTGAGATACATGTTTTTCGTGTTTTGAGTTTTATGACGGTTACTCTCACCCAGTGGATGTCATGCTAGGAGGGAGTAGGGCCGGCCGCCTGGGGTCACCGGCGACGATCGGACCTCGGTCGTCTTCCCTGGTGCCAGTGCCCTAGCTGGGACGCCGAGCAGGACGCCTCAGTGTGAACGTAGCACAGACGCGCATAGTCGCGCACGCGGGATTGCCTGCACATGCTGTCACCACCGCTAGGACGCCGGCGGCCCTAGCAACTGAGACGCACGCAGCGCATCCTGGAGCCATTGTGTCTTGGTGACGCTGGTTTACGCTAGTGTAAACTGGTGCAAACGCACCCCCCGACCCCTTATAAATTAATATGAATGATTTTCACAAAAACTTGATTTTGAGAGCTATAGAGGACCAAAGCACGATCGCAAATATCCGTTATGATCGTCTTGACGATGCACACCTAGATTTAACTTAGAAATTTACAATTGACCACTTTTTATTTAGAAGAATTATAAAATAGTATTGTAGTATTGACAAGTACATTTGAACGTTTAAGATAATGGAATTATACGCTCGAGTTGAGTGATCGCACATCGAGATAGGTGACGACATTTAATATTTTGTTTTGATTTTAAAACCTTGCATTATCATAGTATCATGATTGATTGTGATTTAATTGCGCTGATTATTAGTATGTGATTTTGTGAGATTTAGAGTTTTATGCTATGATCGATGTTAGATTTCGATAATGTATTAAATGGATTTATGATCGATGATTTTTTGAGATTGATACTCTGTATTTATACATAATTAGAAATTTTCTTTCCTTATTGCATCATTGAAACTGATGAGTTTTCATGAAAAAGGAAAGTGGAGGCTTGATGGTTGGTCCTTTTAGAGGCTAACCCTGGGACGCGTGCCTTGGGGATTGCAAGCTATGAGTGCTCCTGGTTTTTGAGATACATGTTTTTCGTGTTTTGAGTTTTATGACGGTTACTCTCACCCAGTGGATGTCATGCTATGAGGGAGTAGGGCCGGCCGCCTGGGGTCACCGGCGACGATCGGACCTCGGTCGTCTTCCCTGGTGCCAGTGCCCTAGCTGGGACGCCGAGCAGGACGCCTCAGTGTGAACGTAGCACAGACGCGCATAGTCGCGCACGCGGGATTGCCTGCACATGCTGTCACCACCGCTAGGACGCCGGGCGTCCTAGCAACTGAGACGCACGCAGCGCATCCTGGAGCCATTGTGTCTTGGTGACGCTGGTTTACGCTAGTGTAAACTGGTGCAAACGCACCCCCCGACCCCTTATAAATTAATATGAATGATTTTCACAAAAAACTTGATTTTGAGAGCTATAGAGGTCCAAATCACGATCGCAAATATCCGTTATGATCGTCTTGACGATGCAGATCTAGATTTAACTTAGAAACTTACAATTGACCACTTTTAATTTAGAAGAATTATAAAATAGTATTGTAGTATTGACAAGTACATTTGAACGTTTAAGATAATGGAATTATACGCTCGAGTTGAGTGATCGCACATCGAGATAGGTGACGACATTTAATATTTTGTTTTGATTTTAAAACCTTGCATTATCATAGTATCATGATTGATTGTGATTTAATTGCGCTGATTATTAGTATGTGATTTTGTGAGATTTAGAGTTTTATGCTATGATCGATGTTAGATTTCGATAATGTATTAAATGGATTTATGATCGATGATTTTTTGAGATTGATACTTTGTATTTATACATAATTAGAAATTTTCTTTCCTTATTGCATTATTGAAACTGATGAGTTTTCATGAAAAAGGAAAGTGGAGGCTTGATGGTTGGTCCTTTTAGAGGCTAACCCTGGGACGCGTGCCTTGGGGATTGCAAGCTATGAGTGCTCCTAGTTTTTGAGATACATGTTTTTCGTGTTTTGAGTTTTATGACGGTTACTCTCACCCAAGGATGTCATGCTAGGAGGGAGTAGGGCCGGCCGCCTGGGGTCACCGGCGACGATTGGACCTCGGTCGTCTTCCCTGGTGCCAGTGCCCTAGCTGGGACGCCGAGCAGGACGCCTCAGTGTGAACGTAGCACAGACGCGCATAGTCGCGCACGCGGGATTGCCTGCACATGCTGTCACCACCGCTAGGACGCCGGCGGCCCTAGCAACCGAGACGCACGCAGCGCATCCCTGAGCCATTGTGTCTTGGTGACGCTGGTTTACGCTAGTGTAAACTGGTGCAAACGCACCCCCCGACCCCTTATAAATTAATATGAATGATTTTCACAAAAAACTTGATTTTGAGAGCTATAGAGGTCCAAATCACGATCGCAAATATCCGTTATGATCGTCTTGACGATGCAGATCTAGATTTAACTTGGAAACTTACAATTGACCACTTTTTATTTAGAAGAATTATAAAATAGTATTGTAGTATTGACAAGTACATTTGAACGTTTAAGATAATGGAATTATACGCTCGAGTTGAGTGATCGCACATCGAGATAGGTGACGACATTTAATATTTTGTTTTGATTTTAAAACCTTGCATTATCATAGTATCATGATTGATTGTGATTTAATTGCGCTGATTATTAGTATGTGATTTTGTGAGATTTAGAGTTTTATGCTATGATCGATGTTAGATTTCGATAATGTATTAAATGGATTTATGATCGATGATTTTTTGAGATTGATACTCTGTATTTATACATAATTAGAAATTTTCTTTCCTTATTGCATCATTGAAAATGATGAGTTTTCATGAAAAAGGAAAGTGGAGGCTTGATGGTTGGTCCTTTTAGAGGCTAACCCTGGGACGCGTGCCTTGGGGATTGCAAACTATGAGTGCTCCTGGTTTTTGAGATACATGTTTTTCGTGTTTTGAGTTTTATGACGGTTACTCTCACCCAGTGGATGTCATGCTATGAGGGAGTAGGGCCGGCCGCCTGGGGTCACCGGCGACGATCGGACCTCGGTCGTCTTCCCCGGTGCCGCTGCCCTAGCTGGGACGCCGAGCAGGACGCCTCAGTGTGAACGTAGCACAGACGCGCATAGTCGCGCACGCGGGATTGCCTGCACATGCTGTCACCACCGCTAGGACGCCGGGCGTCCTAGCAACTGAGACGCACGCAGCGCATCCTGGAGCCATTGTGTCTTGGTGACGCTGGTTTACGCTAGTGTAAACTGGTGCAAACGCACCCCCCGACCCCTTATAAATTAATATGAATGATTTTCACAAAAAACTTGATTTTGAGAGCTATAGAGGTCCAAATCACGATCGCAAATATCCGTTATGATCGTCTTGACGATGCAGATCTAGATTTAACTTAGAAATTTACAATTGACCACTTTTTATTTAGAAGAATTATAAAATAGTATTGTAGTATTGACAAGTACATTTGAACGTTTAAGATAATGGAATTATACGCTCGAGTTGAGTGATCGCACATCGAGATAGGTGACGACATTTAATATTTTGTTTTGATTTTAAAACCTTGCATTATCATAGTATCATGATTGATTGTGATTTAATTGCGATGATTATTAGTATGTGATTTTGTGAGATTTAGAGTTTTATGCTATGATCGATGTTAGATTTCGATAATGTATTAAATGGATTTATGATCGATGATTTTTTGAGATTGATACTCTGTATTTATACATAATTAGAAATTTTCTTTCCTTATTGCATTATTGAAACTGATGAGTTTTCATGAAAAAGGAAAGTGAAGGCTTGATGGTTGGTCCTTTTAGAGGCTAACCCTGGGACGCGTGCCTTGGGGATTGCAAGCTATGAGTGCTCCTGGTTTTTGAGATACATGTTTTTCGTGTTTTGAGTTTTATGACGGTTACTCTCACCCAGTGGATGTCATGCTAGGAGGGAGTAGGGCCGGCCGCCTGGGGTCACCGGCGACGATCGGACCTCGGTCGTCTTCCCTGGTGCCAGTGCCCTAGCTGGGACGCCGAGCAGGACGCCTCAGTGTGAACGTAGCACAGACGCGCATAGTCGCGCACGCGGGATTGCCTGCACATGCTGTCACCAACAGTTAGGACGCCGGGCGCCCTAGCAACTGAGACGCACGCAGCGCATCCTGGAGCCATTGTGTCTTGGTGACGCTGGTTTACGCTAGTGTAAACTGGTGCAAACGCACCCCCCGACCCCTTATAAATTAATATGAATGATTTTCACAAAAAACTTGATTTTGAGAGCTATAGAGGTCCAAATCACGATCGCAAATATCCGTTATGATCGTCTTGACGATGCAGATCTAGATTTAACTTAGAAACTTACAATTGACCACTTTTAATTTAGAAGAATTATAAAATAGTATTGTAGTATTGACAAGTACATTTGAACGTTTAAGATAATGGAATTATACGCTCGAGTTGAGTGATCGCACATCGAGATAGGTAACGACATTTAATATTTTGTTTTGATTTTAAAACCTTGCATTATCATAGTATCATGATTGATTGTGATTTAATTGCGCTGATTATTAGTATATGATTTTGTGAGATTTAGAGTTTTATGCTATGATCGATGTTAGATTTCGATAATGTATTAAATGGATTTATGATCGATGATTTTTTGAGATTGATACTCTGTATTTATACATAATTAGAAATTTTCTTTCCTTATTGCATCATTGAAACTGATGAGTTTTCATGAAAAAGGAAAGTGGAGGCTTGATGGTTGGTCCTTTTAGAGGCTAACCCTGGGACGCGTGCCTTGGGGATTGCAAGCTATGAGTGCTCCTGGTTTTTGAGATACATGTTTTTCGTGTTTTGAGTTTTATGACGGTTACTCTCACCCAGTGGATGTCATGCTAGGAGGGAGTAGGGCCGGCCGCCTGGGGTCACCGGCGACGATCGGACCTCGGTCGTCTTCCCCGGTGCCGGTGCCCTAGCCGGGACGCCGAGCAGACGCCTCGGTGTGAACGTAGCACGTACGCGCGCATAGTCGCGCACGCGGGATTGCCTGCACATGCTGTCACCAACAGTAAGGACGCCGGGCGTCCTAGCAACTGAGACGCACGCAGCGCATCCTGGAGCCATTGTGTCTTGGTGACGCTGGTTTACGCTAGTGTAAACTGGTGCAAACGCACCCCCCGACCCCTTATAAATTAATATGAATGATTTTCACATAAAACTTGATTTTGAGAGCTATAGAGGTCCAAATCACGATCGCAAATATCCGTTATGATCGTCTTGACGATGCAGATCTAGATTTAACTTAGAAACTTACAATTGACCACTTTTAATTTAGAAGAATTATAAAATAGTATTGTAGTATTGACAAGTACATTTGAACGTTTAAGATAATGGAATTATACGCTCGAGTTGAGTGATCGCACATCGAGATAGGTGACGACATTTAATATTTTGTTTTGATTTTAAAACCTTGCATTATCATAGTATCATGATTGATTGTGATTTAATTGCGCTGATTATTAGTATGTGATTTTGTGAGATTTAGAGTTTTATGCTATGATCGATGTTAGATTTCGATAATGTATTAAATGGATTTATGATCGATGATTTTTTGAGATTGATACTTTGTATTTATACATAATTAGAAATTTTCTTTCCTTATTGCATTATTGAAACTGATGAGTTTTCATGAAAAAGGAAAGTGGAGGCTTGATGGTTGGTCCTTTTAGAGGCTAACCCTGGGACGCGTGCCTTGGGGATTGCAAGCTATGAGTGCTCCTGGTTTTTGAGATACATGTTTTTCGTGTTTTGAGTTTTATGACGGTTACTCTCACCCAGTGGATGTCATGCTAGGAGGGAGTAGGGCCGGCCGCCTGGGGTCACCGGCGACGATCGGACCTCGGTCGTCTTCCCTGGTGCCAGTGCCCTAGCTGGGACACCGAGCAGGACGCCTCAGTGTGAACGTAGCACAGACGCGCATAGTCGCGCACGCGGGATTGCCTGCACATGCTGTCACCAACAGTTAGGACGCCGGGCGTCCTAGCAACTGAGACGCACGCAGCGCATCCTGGAGCCATTGTGTCTTGGTGACGCTGGTTTACGCTAGTGTAAACTGGTGCAAACGCACCCCCCCCCCCCCTATAAATTAATATGAATGATTTTCACAAAAAACTTGATTTTGAGAGCTATAGAGGTCCAAATCACGATCGCAAATATCCGTTATGATCGTCTTGACGATGCAGATCTAGATTTAACTTGGAAACTTACAATTGACCACTTTTTATTTAGAAGAATTATAAAATAGTATTGTAGTATTGACAAGTACATTTGAACGTTTAAGATAATGGAATTATACGCTCGAGTTGAGTAATCGCACATCGAGATAGGTGACGACATTTAATATTTTGTTTTGATTTTAAAACCTTGCATTATCATAGTATCATGATTGATTGTGATTTAATTGCGCTGATTATTAGTATGTGATTTTGTGAGATTTAGAGTTTTATGCTATGATCGATGTTAGATTTCGATAATGTATTAAATGGATTTATGATCGATGATTTTTTGAGATTGATACTCTGTATTTATACATAATTAGAAATTTTCTTTCCTTATTGCATCATTGAAACTGATGAGTTTTCATGAAAAAGGAAAGTGGAGGCTTGATGGTTGGTCCTTTTAGAGGCTAACCCTGGGACGCGTGCCTTGGGGATTGCAAGCTATGAGTGCTCCTGGTTTTTGAGATACATGTTTTTCGTGTTTTGAGTTTTATGACGGTTACTCTCACCCAGTGGATGTCATGCTAGGAGGGAGTAGGGCCGGCCGCCTGGGGTCACCGGCGACGATCGGACCTCGGTCGTCTTCCCTGGTGCCAGTGCCCTAGCTGGGACGCCGAGCAGGACGCCTCAGTGTGAACGTAGCACAGACGCGCATAGTCGCGCACGCGGGATTGCCTGCACATGCTGACAACCAACAGTTAGGACGCCGGGCGTCCTAGCAACTGAGACGCACGCAGCGCATCCTGGAGCCATTGTGTCTTGGTGACGCTAGTTTACGCTAGTGTAAACTGGTGCAAACGCACCCCCCGACCCCTTATAAATTAATATGAATGATTTTCACAAAAAACTTGATTTTGAGAGCTATAGAGGTCCAAATCACGATCGCAAATATCCGTTATGATCGTCTTGACGATGCAGATCTAGATTTAACTTAGAAACTTACAATTGACCACTTTTAATTTAGAAGAATTATAAAATAGTATTGTAGTATTGACAAGTACATTTGAACGTTTAAGATAATGGAATTATACGCTCGAGTTGAGTGATCGCACATCGAGATAGGTGACGACATTTAATATTTTGTTTTGATTTTAAAACCTTGCATTATCATAGTATCATGATTGATTGTGATTTAATTGCGCTGATTATTAGTATGTGATTTTGTGAGATTTAGAGTTTTATGCTATGATCGATCTTAGATTTCGATAATGTATTAAATGGATTTATGATCGATGATTTTTTGAGATTGATACTCTGTATTTATACATAATTAGAAATTTTCTTTCCTTATTGCATCATTGAAACTGATGAGTTTTCATGAAAAAGGAAAGTGGAGGCTTGATGGTTGGTCCTTTTAGAGGCTAACCCTGGGACGCGTGCCTTGGGGATTGCAAGCTATGAGTGCTCCCGGTTTTGAGATACATGTTTTTCGTGTTTTGAGTTTTATGACGTTTACTATCACCCAGTGGATGTCATGCTAGGAGGGAGTAGGGCCGGCCGCCTGGGTTCACCGGCGACGATCGGACCTCGGTCGTCTTCCCTGGCGCCAGTGCCCTAGCTGGGACGCCGTGCGGGACGCCTCGGTGTGAACGTAGCACGTACGCGCGCATAGTCGCGCACGCGGATTGCCTCGCACATGCCGTCACCACGGTTAGGACGCCGGCGTCCTAGCAACTGAGACGCACGCAGCGCATCCTGGAGCCATTGTGTCTTGGTGACGCTGGTTTACGCTAGTGTAAACTGGTGCAAACGCACCCCCCCCCCCCCTATAAAATAATATGAAAGATTTTCACAAAAAACTTGATTTTGAGAGCTATAGAGGTCCAAATCACGATCGCAAATATCCGTTATGATCGTCTTGACGATGCATATCTAGATTTAACTTAGAAACTTACAATTGACCACTTTTAATTTAGAAGAATTATAAAATAGTATTGTAGTATTGACAAGTACATTTGAACGTTTAAGATAATGGAATTATACGCTCGAGTTGAGTGATCGCACATCGAGATAGGTGACGACATTTAATATTTTGTTTTGATTTTAAAACCTTGCATTATCATAGTATCATGATTGATTGTGATTTAATTGCGCTGATTATTAGTATGTGATTTTGTGAGATTTAGAGTTTTATGCTATGATCGATATTAGATTTCGATAAGGTATTAAATGGATTTATGATCGATGATTTTTTGATATTGATACTCTGTATTTATACATAATTAGAAATTTTCTTTCCTTATTGCATCATTGAAACTGATGAGTTTTCATGAAAAAGGAAAGTGGAGGCTTGATGGTTGGTCCTTTTAGAGGCTAACCCTGGGACGCGTGCCTTGGGGATTGCAAGCTATGAGTGCTCCTGGTTTTTGAGATACATGTTTTTCGTGTTTTGAGTTTTATGACGGTTACTCTCACCCAGTGGATGTCATGCTAGGAGGGAGTAGGGCCGGCCGCCTGGGGTCACCGGCGACGATCGGACCTCGGTCGTCTTCCCTGGTGCCAGTGCCCTAGCTGGGACGCCGAGCAGGACGCCTCAGTGTGAACGTAGCACAGACGCGCATAGTCGCGCACGCGGGATTGCCTGCACATGCTGTCACCAACAGTTAGGACGCCGGGCGTCCTAGCAACTGAGACGCACGCAGCGCATCCTGGAGCCATTGTGTCTTGGTGACGCTGGTTTACGCTAGTGTAAACTGGTGCAAACGCACCCCCCGGCCCCTTATAAATTAATATGAATGATTTTCACAAAAAACTTGATTTTGAGAGCTATAGAGGTCCAAATCACGATCGCAAATATCCGTTATGATCGTCTTGACGATGCAGATCTAGATTTAACTTGGAAACTTACAATTGACCACTTTTTATTTAGAAGAATTATAAAATAGTATTGTAGTATTGACAAGTACATTTGAACGTTTAAGATAATGGAATTATACGCTCGAGTTGAGTGATCGCACATCGAGATAGGTGACGACATTTAATATTTTGTTTTGATTTTAAAACCTTGCATTATCATAGTATCATGATTGATTGTGATTTAATTGCGCTGATTATTAGTATGTGATTTTGTGAGATTTAGAGTTTTATGCTATGATCGATGTTAGATTTCGATAATGTATTAAATGGATTTATGATCGATGATTTTTTGAGATTGATACTCTGTATTTATACATAATTAGAAATTTTCTTTCCTTATTGCATCATTGAAACTGATGAGTTTTCATGAAAAAGGAAAGTGGAGGCTTGATGGTTGGTCCTTTTAGAGGCTAACCCTGGGACGCGTGCCTTGGGGATTGCAAGCTATGAGTGCTCCTGGTTTTTGAGATACATGTTTTTCGTGTTTTGAGTTTTATGACGGTTACTCTCACCCAGTGGATGTCATGCTAGGAGGGAGTAGGGCCGGCCGCCTGGGGTCACCGGCGACGATCGGACCTCGGTCGTCTTCCCTGGTGCCAGTGCCCTAGCTGGGACGCCGAGCAGGACGCCTCAGTGTGAACGTAGCACAGACGCGCATAGTCGCGCACGCGGGATTGCCTGCACATGCTGTCACCAACAGTTAGGACGCCGGGCGTCCTAGCAACTGAGACGCACGCAGCGCATCCTGGAGCCATTGTGTCTTGGTGACGCTAGTTTACGCTAGTGTAAACTGGTGCAAACGCACCCCCCGACCCCTTATAAATTAATATGAATGATTTTCACAAAAAACTTGATTTTGAGAGCTATAGAGGTCCAAATCACGATCGCAAATATCCGTTATGATCGTCTTGACGATGCAGATCTAGATTTAACTTAGAAACTTACAATTGACCACTTTTAATTTAGAAGAATTATAAAATAGTATTGTAGTATTGACAAGTACATTTGAACGTTTAAGATAATGGAATTATACGCTCGAGTTGAGTGATCGCACATCGAGATAGGTGACGACATTTAATATTTTGTTTTGATTTTAAAACCTTGCATTATCATAGTATCATGATTGATTGTGATTTAATTGCGCTGATTATTAGTATGTGATTTTGTGAGATTTAGAGTTTTATGCTATGATCGATCTTAGATTTCGATAATGTATTAAATGGATTTATGATCGATGATTTTTTGAGATTGATACTCTGTATTTATACATAATTAGAAATTTTCTTTCCTTATTGCATCATTGAAACTGATGAGTTTTCATGAAAAAGGAAAGTGGAGGCTTGATGGTTGGTCCTTTTAGAGGCTAACCCTGGGACGCGTGCCTTGGGGATTGCAAGCTATGAGTGCTCCTGGTTTTTGAGATACATGTTTTTCGTGTTTTGAGTTTTATGACGTTTACTATCACCCAGTGGATGTCATGCTAGGAGGGAGTAGGGCCGGCCGCCTGGGTTCACCGGCGACGATCGGACCTCGGTCGTCTTCCCTGGTGCCAGTGCCCTAGCTGGGACGCCGAGCAGGACGCCTCAGTGTGAACGTAGCACAGACGCGCATAGTCGCGCACGCGGGATTGCCTGCACATGCTGTCACCAACAGTTAGGACGCCGGGCGTCCTAGCAACTGAGACGCACGCAGCGCATCCTGGAGCCATTGTGTCTTGGTGACGCTGGTTTACGCTAGTGTAAACTGGTGCAAACGCACCCCCCGACCCCTTATAAATTAATATGAATGATTTTCACAAAAAACTTGATTTTGAGAGCTATAGAGGTCCAAATCACGATCGCAAATATCCGTTATGATCGTCTTGACGATGCAGATCTAGATTTAACTTAGAAACTTACAATTGACCACTTTTAATTTAGAAGAATTATAAAATACTATTGTAGTATTGACAAGTACATTTGAACGTTTAAGATAATGGAATTATACGCTCGAGTTGAGTGATCGCACATCGAGATAGGTGACGACATTTAATATTTTGTTTTGATTTTAAAACCTTGCATTATCATAGTATCATGATTGATTGTGATTTAATTGCGCTGATTATTAGTATGTGATTTTGTGAGATTTAGAGTTTTATGCTATGATTGATATTAGATTTCGATAATGTATTAAATGGATTTATGATCGATGATTTTTTGAGATTGATACTTTGTATTTATACATAATTAGAAATTTTCTTTCCTTATTGCATCATTGAAACTGATGAGTTTTCATGAAAAAGGAAAGTGGAGACTTGATGGTTGGTCCTTTTAGAGGCTAACCCTGGGACGCGTGCCTTGGGGATTGCAAGCTATGAGTGCTCCTGGTTTTTGAGATACATGTTTTTCGTGTTTTGAGTTTTATGACGGTTACTCTCACCCAGTGGATGTCATGCTATGAGGGAGTAGGGCCGGCCGCCTGGGGTCACCGGCGACGATCGGACCTCGGTCGTCTTCCCTGGTGCCGCGTGCCCTAGCCGGGACGCCGAGCAGACGCCTCGGTGTGAACGTAGCACGTACGCGCATAGTCGCGCACGCGGATTGCTCGCACATGCTGTCACCAACAGTTAGGACGCCGGGCGTCCTAGCAACTGAGACGCACGCAGCGCATCCTGGAGCCATTGTGTCTTGGTGACGCTGGTTTACGCTAGTGTAAACTGGTGCAAACGCAACCCCCGACCCCTTATAAATTAATATGAATGATTTTCACAAAAACTAGATTTTGAGAGCTATAGAGGTCCAAATCACGATCGCAAATATCCGTTATGATCGTCTTGACGATGCAGATCTAGATTTAACTTGGAAACTTACAATTGACCACTTTTTATTTAGAAGAATTATAAAATAGTATTGTAGTATTGACAAGTACATTTGAACGTTTAAGATAATGGAATTATACGCTCGAGTTGAGTGATCGCACATCGAGATAGGTGACGACATTTAATATTTTGTTTTGATTTTAAAACCTTGCATTATCATAGTATCATGATTGATTGTGATTTAATTGCGCTGATTATTAGTATGTGATTTTGTGAGATTTAGAGTTTTATGCTATGATCGATGTTAGATTTCGATAATGTATTAAATGGATTTATGATCGATGATTTTTGAGATTGATACTTTGTATTTATACATAATTAGAAATTTTCTTTCCTTATTGCATTATTGAAACTGATGAGTTTTCATGAAAAAGGAAAGTGGAGGCTTGATGGTTGGTCCTTTTAGAGGCTAACCCTGGGACGCGTGCCTTGGGGATTGCAAGCTATGAGTGCTCCTGGTTTTTGAGATACATGTTTTTCGTGTTTTGAGTTTTATGACGGTTACTCTCACCCAAGGATGTCATGCTAGGAGGGAGTAGGGCCGGCCGCTCGGGGTCACCGGCGACGATCGGACCTCGGTCGTCTTCCCCGGTGCCGCGTGCCCTAGGCGGGACGCCGAGCAGGACGCCTCAGTGTGAACGTAGCACAGACGCGCATAGTCGCGCACGCGGGATTGCCTGCACATGCTGTCACCACCGCCAGGACGCCGGCGGCCCTAGCAACTGAGACGCACGCAGCGCATCCTGGAGCCATTGTGTCTTGGTGACGCTGGTTTACGCTAGTGTAAACTGGTGCAAACGCACCCCCCGACCCCTTATAAATTAATATGAATGATTTTCACAAAAAACTTGATTTTGAGAGCTATAGAGGTCCAAATCACGATCGCAAATATCCGTTATGATCGTCTTGACGATGCAGATCTAGATTTAACTTGGAAACTTACAATTGACCACTTTTTATTTAGAAGAATTATAAAATAGTATTGTAGTATTGACAAGTACATTTGAACGTTTAAGATAATGGAATTATACGCTCGAGTTGAGTGATCGCACATCGAGATAGGTGACGACATTTAATATTTTGTTTTGATTTTAAAACCTTGCATTATCATAGTATCATGATTGATTGTGATTTAATTGCGCTGATTATTAGTATGTGATTTTGTGAGATTTAGAGTTTTATGCTATGATCGATGTTAGATTTCGATAATGTATTAAATGGATTTATGATCGATGATGTTTTGAGATTGATACTCGTATTTATACATAATTAGAAATTTTCTTTCCTTATTGCATCATTGAAACTGATGAGTTTTCATGAAAAAGGAAAGTGGAGGCTTGATGGTTGGTCCTTTTAGTGGCTAACCCTGGGACGCGTGCCTTGGGGATTGCAAGCTATGAGTGCTCCCGGTTTTGAGATACATGTTTTTCGTGTTTTGAGTTTTATGACGGTTACTCTCACCCGTGGATGTCATGCTAGGAGGGAGTAGGGCGGGCCGCCGGGGGTCACCGGCGACGATCGGACCTCGGTCGTCTTCCCTGGTGCCAGTGCCCTAGCTGGGACGCCGAGCAGGACGCCTCAGTGTGAACGTAGCACAGACGCGCATAGTCGCGCACGCGGGATTGCCTGCACATGCTGTCACCACCGCTAGGACGCCGGCGGCCCTAGCAACCGAGACGCACGCAGCCGCATCCTGGAGCCATTGTGTCTTGGTGACGCTGGTTTACGCTAGTGTAAACTGGTGCAAACGCACCCCCCGACCCCTTATAAATTAATATGAATGATTTTCACAAAAAACTTGATTTTGAGAGCTATAGAGGTCCAAATCACGATCGCAAATATCCGTTATGATCGTCTTGACGATGCATATCTAGATTTAACTTAGAAACTTACAATTGACCACTTTTAATTTAGAAGAATTATAAAATTGTATTGTAGTATTGACAAGTACATTTGAACGTTTAAGATAATGGAATTATACGCTCGAGTTGAGTGATCGCACATCGAGATAGGTGACGACATTTAATATTTTGTTTTGATTTTAAAACCTTGCATTATCATAGTATCATGATTGATTGTGATTTAATTGCGCTGATTATTAGTATGTGATTTTGTGAGATTTAGAGTTTTATGCTATGATCGATATTAGATTTCGATAAGGTATTAAATGGATTTATGATCGATGATTTTTTGATATTGATACTCTGTATTTATACATAATTAGAAATTTTCTTTCCTTATTGCATCATTGAAACTGATGAGTTTTCATGAAAAAGGAAAGTGGAGGCTTGATGGTTGGTCCTTTTAGAGGCTAACCCCTGGACGCGTGCCTTGGGGATTGCAAGCTATGAGTGCTCCCGGTTTTGAGATACATGTTTTTCGTGTTTTGAGTTTTATGACGGTTACTCTCACCCGAAGGATGTCATGCTAGGAGGGAGTAGGGCCGGCCGCCCGGGGTCACCGGCGACGATCGGACCTCGGTCGTCTTCCCCGGTGCCGCTGCCCTAGCCGGGACGCCGAGCAGACGCCTCGGTGTGAACGTAGCACGTACGCGCATAGTCGCGCACGCGGATTGCCCGCACATGCCGTCACCAACGCTAGGGACGCCGGGCGTCCTAGCAACTGAGACGCACGCAGCGCATCCTGGAGCCATTGTGTCTTGGTGACGCTGGTTTACGCTAGTGTAAACTGGTGCAAACGCACCCCCCGACCCCCTATAAATTAATATGAATGATTTTCACAAAAAACTTGATTTTGAGAGCTATAGAGGTCCAAATCACGATCGCAAATATCCGTTATGATCGTCTTGACGATGCAAATCTAGATTTAACTTAGAAACTTACAATTGACCACTTTTAAAATAGAAGAATTATAAAATAGTATTGTAGTATTGACAAGTACATTTGAACGTTTAAGATAATGGAATTATACGCTCGAGTTGAGTGATCGCACATCGAGATAGGTGACGACATTTAATATTTTGTTTTGATTTTAAAACCTTGCATTATCATAGTATCATGATTGATTGTGATTTAATTGCGCTGATTATTAGTATGTGATTTTGTGAGATTTAGAGTTTTATGCTATGATCGATCTTAGATTTCGATAATGTATTAAATGGATTTATGATCGATGATTTTTTGAGATTGATACTCTGTATTTATACATAATTAGAAATTTTCTTTCCTTATTGCATTATTAAAACTGATGAGTTTTCATGAAAAAGGAAAGTGGAGGCTTGATGGTTGGTCCTTTTAGAGGCTAACCCTGGGACGCGTGCCTTGGGGATTGCAAGCTATGAGTGCTCCTGGTTTTTGAGATACATGTTTTTCGTGTTTTGAGTTTTATGACGGTTACTCTCACCCAGTGGATGTCATGCTAGGAGGGAGTAGGGCCGGCCGCCTGGGTTCACCGGCGACGATCGGACCTCGGTCGTCTTCCCTGGTGCCAGTGCCCTAGCTGGGACGCCGAGCAGGACGCCACAGTGTGAACGTAGCACAGACGCGCATAGTCGCGCATGCGGGATTGCCTGCACATGCTGTCACCACCGCCAGACGCCGGCGGCCCTAGCAACTGAGACGCACGCAGCGCATCCTGGAGCCATTGTGTCTTGGTGACGCTGGTTTACGCTAGTGTAAACTGGTGCAAACGCACCCCCCGACCCCTTATAAATTAATATGAATGATTTTCACAAAAAACTTGATTTTGAGAGCTATAGAGGTCCAAATCACGATCGCAAATATCCGTTATGATCGTCTTGACGATGCAGATCTAGATTTAACTTAGAAACTTACAATTGACCACTTTTAATTTAGAAGAATTATAAAATAGTATTGTAGTATTGACAAGTACATTTGAACGTTTAAGATAATGGAATTATACGCTCGAGTTGAGTGATCGCACATCGAGATAGGTGACGACATTTAATATTTTGTTTTGATTTTAAAACCTTGCATTATCATAGTATCATGATTGATTGTGATTTAATTGCGCTGATTATTAGTATGTGATTTTGTGAGATTTAGAGTTTTATGCTATGATCGATATTAGATTTCGATAATGTATTAAATGGATTTATGATCGATGATTTTTTGATATTGATACTCTGTATTTATACATAATTAGAAATTTTCTTTCCTTATTGCATCATTGAAACTGATGAGTTTTCATGAAAAAGGAAAGTGGAGGCTTGATGGTTGGTCCTTTTAGAGGCTAACCTGGGACGCGTGCCTTGGGATTGCAAGCTATGAGTGCTCCCGGTTTTTGAGATACATGTTTTTCGTGTTTTGAGTTTTATGATGGTTACTCTCACCCAAAGTGGATGTCATGCTAGGAGGGAGTAGGGCCGGCCGCACGGGGTCACCGGCGACGATCGGACCTCGGTCGTCTTCCCCGGTGCCGCTGCCCTAGCTGGGACGCCGAGCAGGACGCCTCAGTGTGAACGTAGCACAGACGCGCATAGTCGCGCACGCGGGATTGCCTGCACATGCTGTCACCAACAGTTAGGACGCCGGGCGTCCTAGCACCTGAGACGCACGCAAGGCATCCCTGGAGCCATTGTGTCTTGGTGACGCCGGTTTACGCTAGTGTAAACCGGTGCAAACGCACCCCCGACCCCTTATAAATTAATATGAATGATTTTCACAAAAACTTGATTTTGAGAGCTATAGAGGTCCAAATCACGATCGCAAATATCCGTTATGATCGTCTTGACGATGCATATCTAGATTTAACTTAGAAACTTACAATTGACCACTTTTAATTTAGAAGAATTATAAAATAGTATTGTAGTATTGACAAGTACATTTGAACGTTTAAGATAATGGAATTATACGCTCGAGTTGAGTGATCGCACATCGAGATAGGTGACGACATTTAATATTTTGTATTGATTTTAAAACCTTGCATTATCATAGTATCATGATTGATTGTGATTTAATTGCGCTGATTATTAGTATGTGATTTTGTGAGATTTAGAGTTTTATGCTATGATCGATGTTAGATTTTGATAATGTATTAAATGGATTTATGATCGATGATTTTTTGAGATTGATACTCTGTATTTATACATAATTAGAAATTTTCTTTCCTTATTGCATCATTGAAACTGATGAGTTTTCATGAAAAAGGAAAGTGGAGGCTTGATGGTTGGTCCTTTTAGAGGCTAACCCTGGGACGCGTGCCTTGGGGATTGCAAGCTATGAGTGCTCCTGGTTTTTGAGATACATGTTTTTCGTGTTTTGAGTTTTATGACGGTTACTCTCACCCAGTGGATGTCATGCTAGGAGGGAGTAGGGCCGGCCGCCTGGGTTCACCGGCGACGATCGGACCTCGGTCGTCTTCCCTGGTGCCAGTGCCCTAGCTGGGACGCCGAGCAGGACGCCTCAGTGTGAACGTAGCACAGACGCGCATAGTCGCGCACGCGGGATTGCCTGCACATGCTGTCACCAACAGTTAGGACGCCGGGCGTCCTAGCAACTGAGACGCACGCAGCGCATCCTGGAGCCATTGTGTCTTGGTGACGCTGGTTTACGCTAGTGTAAACTGGTGCAAACGCACCCCCCGACCCCTTATAAATTAATATGAATGATTTTCACAAAAAACTTGATTTTGAGAGCTATAGAGGTCCAAATCACGATCGCAAATATCCGTTATGATCGTCTTGACGATGCAGATCTAGATTTAACTTAGAAACTTACAATTGACCACTTTTAAAATAGAAGAATTATAAAATAGTATTGTAGTATTGACAAGTACATTTGAACGTTTAAGATAATGGAATTATACGCTCGAGTTGAGTGATCGCACATCGAGATAGGTGACGACATTTAATATTTTGTTTTGATTTTACAACCTTGCATTATCATAGTATCATGATTGATTGTGATTTAATTGCGCTGATTATTAGTATGTGATTTTGTGAGATTTAGAGTTTTATGCTATGATCGATCTTAGATTTCGATAATGTATTAAATGGATTTATGATCGATGATTTTTTGAGATTGATACTCTGTATTTATACATAATTAGAAATTTTCTTTCCTTATTGCATCATTGAAACTGATGAGTTTTCATGAAAAAGGAAAGTGGAGGCTTGATGGTTGGTCCTTTTAGAGGCTAACCCTGGGACGCGTGCCTTGGGGATTGCAAGCTATGAGTGCTCCTGGTTTTTGAGATACATGTTTTTCGTGTTTTGAGTTTTATGACGGTTACTCTCACCCGTGGATGTCATGCTAGGAGGGAGTAGGGCCGGCCGCCTCGGGGTCACCGGCGACGATCGGACCTCGGTCGTCTTCCCCGGTGCCGCGTGCCCTAGCCGGGACGCCGAGCAGACGCCTCGGTGTGAACGTAGCACGTACGCGCATAGTCGCGCACGCGGATTGCCTCGCACATGCCGTCACCACCGCCAGGACGCCGGCGGCCCTAGCAACCGAGACGCACGCAGCCGCATCCTGGAGCCATTGTGTCTTGGTGACGCTGGTTTACGCTAGTGTAAACTGGTGCAAACGCACCCCCCGACCCCTTATAAATTAATATGGATGGTTTTCACAATACACTTGATTTTGAGAGCTATAGAGGTCCAAATCACGATCGCAAATATCCGTTATGATCGTCTTGACGATGCAGATCTAGATTTAACTTAGAAACTTACAATTGACCACTTTTAATTTAGAAGAATTATAAAATTGTATTGTAGTATTGACAAGTACATTTGAACGTTTAAGATAATGGAATTATACGCTCGAGTTGAGTGATCGCACATCGAGATAGGTGACGACATTTAATATTTTGTTTTGATTTTAAAACCTTGCATTATCATAGTATCATGATTGATTGTGATTTAATTGCGCTGATTATTAGTATGTGATTTTGTGAGATTTAGAGTTTTATGCTATGATCGATATTAGATTTCGATAATGTATTAAATGGATTTATGATCGATGATTTTTTGAGATTGATACTCTGTATTTATACATAATTAGAAATTTTCTTTCCTTATTGCATCATTGAAACTGATGAGTTTTCATGAAAAAGGAAAGTGGAGGCTTGATGGTTGGTCCTTTTAGAGGCTAACCCTGGGACGCGTGCCTTGGGGATTGCAAGCTATGAGTGCTCCTGGTTTTTGAGATACATGTTTTTCGTGTTTTGAGTTTTATGACGGTTACTCTCACCCAGTGGATGTCATGCTAGGAGGGAGTAGGGCCGGCCGCCCACCCTCCGGGATTTGTGATGTAATTGTGATATGATAGACACCTGCCCACAACTGGCTTTCGGTTGGAGTTTGGTAACATGGATAGTCCACATTATTGGTCAGGGCCTTTCCATGAGGACGAACATTAAGTCTCCTATTATGGTGTCGACGGGGAGCGATTGTGATTGAGACCTTGGAGGGTTGCCACTGCGGCATGATGATCCATACTCTTATTCTGTATGCTTGCATAATGAGTATGGAGATATTGTTGTATACCTAGGTGTGACGACACTCAGAGAAGTGATATGAGTACTCATGATCTGTTTATACGAGTCTATGGGATACTCATGAGACCCACATACCTTAGGGTGCCCTGTTATGATTGTAGATTAGATCATATAATGTTTTAAATCCATGACATGCAAGTTTTATCTTATATGATGTTTTGAGATTATGTTGGTCTTGCTTATAATGATGTTATTTTCATAGATGATAGATCTTCTTATTATATCACCACTGTTATTCAATTATTCCATCATTATTACATTAAATGTCTATATACCTACACAAGTAATAGCTTGCTGAGACTTGCTTTGTTTTGCAATGCCTTAAATTTTGAGCGTAATAGCAGGAAAGGCAAGACTATTGAGAGACCGTGATAGTAATGGGAGATTTATTTACCTTGACTGATAGATAGTAACGTGAATTAATAAACGGACTATCATTTGATTTTTTGTATGGACTGTATACTTTTATTTTATAGATTTGATTATGATGGTTATACATATGATGGACATTGAGATAAGATGTTATGATGGATAGACCCTGGGTCATATTGTTATTATTGTTTTGAAAATAAAGGCACCAATGATTTTGACGTTGAAATTAAAATGTATTTTGTTTACTGTGTATTTATATTTAAAATTTCAATCATGGTCGTGATGTTTTGGAAAAAGAAAATAACACCTAGAGTTTTTAGGAAATATTCACAATGTAATTAATGGAATCTTTTTATTTTGGGATCCCGACTACAACTAGTATTATTATTATAAAAAAAAATTGGGGTGTCACATCTTCAAAATGGGAAACGGCCCTTCATACTTCCTTAATAGTCCCTTGTGTAAGGGTCTCGTAGCCTTGTGTTATGTTGGTAGGAGTTTAAGCATGAAGAGATCTCCTTCTTGGAACTCTAGTGGTCGTTGTCTTCTATCAGCCCACCTTTTCATCTTCTTGGAGGCTTTCTCCAAGGAAGCACAAGCTAAGTCTTCATGTTCATGCCATGCTTTGGCGAACTTGCAAGTTGTTGGAATGCTCCCTGTATAACCTGTTGCTAGAGTGTTGGGCGTCAGAGATTGTTGCCCAGTCACTAGTTCAAATGGCCTACGTCTGGTGGCCTCAGACCTTTGTAAGTTATAAGAGAATTGGGTGATGTCTAGTAACTTAGCCCAATCTCTTTGGTTGGCACTCACATAGTGTCTCAAATATAGTTCCTATAAGGCATTCACCCTCTCAGTCTGACCATCAGTTTGTGGGTGAAAATTGGCGAAGAAGTTTAACTCTAATCTAAAGAGTTTGAAGAGTTCTAACCAGAACCTCCATGTAAAGTGCTTGTCCCTATTGCCAATGATGGTTTTGGAAATTGCTCAATATTTCACTACATTCCTCATGAATAGTCGAGCAGCCTCTTCTGCTATGCAATCTACAGGTGCTGCAATGAATGTGGCATACTTGGTGAAGCTATCAACCATCACTAGTATTGTGCCCAATCCTTCAGACAATGGCTGGCACGTGATGAAGTCTATAGGAATGCTTTCCCATGGTCTCTTTGGAATAGGGAGCGGCTCAAGTAGTCCTCCTAGAGCATTTTGTTCTATCTTGTCTTGTTGACACACACGACAAGTCTTTATGTATGTTTCCACGTCTTCTCGCATGTATGGCCAATAGTAATGATCTCCCAACAATGTTAAGGTGTGGTGAGTTCCAGGGTGTCCTGCCCACTTGCTATCATGGAACTCCTTTATGAGTTCTCTTCGTATGCCTCCCCACATGGGTACATAGATGTCATTACCTCTAGTGTAGAGGAGTCTATCATCCAGTTAGAATCACCTTATTCGTCCTTCTTTGATGACTGCAATCACATTCTTAGTCATTGGGTCACACTTCACTCCTCTTATCCTATAGAGGAGGGTACTATTTGGTTGAGTTATGGCAGCAAGCTCAGCTTTATGACTTAGTGCGTTTGCCATATAATTTGTTTTGCCCAGCTTGTATTCTAAGTCATAAGCAAATTCGGCAAGAAAGTCTTGCCACCTAGCTTGCTTGGGACTAAGCTTCTTTTGAGTTTGAAAGTAGTTAGTGGCAATGTTATCAGTCTTGATAACGAACCTAGTTCCAAGCAAGTAGTGTCTCCAAACGCACAGGCAATGAATTATTGCTGTCATCTCTTTTTCTTGAGTTGTATACCTCCTCTCCGTGTCATTGAGTTTGCGGCTCTCATAAGCAATGTGATGTCCTCCTTGCATTAGAACACCTTCGATGGCAAAGTTAGAGGCATCGATGTGTAACTCAAATGACTTGCTGGGGTCAGGCAGGCTCATCACTGGCTCTTTGGAAATTGCTTCCTTCAACTTCTCAAAAGTAGCTTGGCATTGAGTCGTCCACTCCCAAGATTTATTCTTCTTCAATAGGTCTGTTAACAGTGCAGCTATTGAAGAATACTCTCTTATGAAGCGCCGATAGTAGTTAACCAATCCCAAAAATGATCGTAGTTTTGGCAATTTTGTGGGTGGGTTCCAGCCTTGAATAGCCTTAACTTTGGCCTCGTCCATCATAAGTTTTATATCCTTAATCTTATGTCCAAAGAAGGAGACTTCCTCTTGTGCGAACAAACATCTCTCCTTCTTAACGTATAGCTTATTTTCTCGTAATAGTTAGAAGACCTTTCTTAAATGATGCACATGGTCTTCCAATGTCTTGCTATAAACCATGATGTCGTCAAGATAAACTACCACAAACTTATCCAAGTAGGGGTGAAATATCTTGTTCATCAATGTGCTAAACATGGCAGGTGCATTAGTGAGACCAAAGGGCATAACTAGAAATTCATATGAACCATACCTAGTCTTGGGCTCATCTCCTTTGGCTATTCGAACTTGATAGTAACCCAACTAAAGATCAAGTTTGGTGAAGACTATAGCTCCTCCAAGCTGATTGAACAAGTCCGCTATGAGTGTAATAGGATATTTGTTCTTCATGGTTACTTTGTTGAGGGCTCGATAGTCGATACACAATCGAAGTGAGCCATCATTCTTCTTTTGAAACAACACTAGTGCTCCATATGGTGCCTTTGAGGGTTGGATGAATCCTGCATCCAATAGTTCCTTGAGCTGCTTCTTTAGCTTTTCTTCTGAAGGTGCCATGTGGTAAGGGGTCTTAGCAGGTGGTTTAACCCCAGGTTCCAACTTGATCTCATGATCCCTACCTCCTAGGTGGCAATTTCTTTGGGAGTTTTTTAGGCATGATGTCCTTGAACTCCTCTAATACACCCTTAATAGCTTTGGGTATTTCCATGGGAGAATCTCCAACTTCTTCCTTTAAAGTAGCAAGAAAGGTTGTCTCATACTTCTTCAATCATTTTGATAGTTGCATAGAAGACAAGTCCATACTCTCTACTTTTGCCTATCTTAAGAGAGGAATGATGCACATTGAATCTCCTTTCGCTATGCACATAGTGTTGCAGTGTGAGAGTGGAAACACCTTAACCTTGTCAAAGAACTCCATCCCAAACATTAGGTTAAAATCATCCATTGGGATGATGAAAAAGTCTACCAGCCCTTTTCACTTGCCCAAATGCATCGTGACTCCTTGAGTAACTCCAGTGATTGGTTTAGCATCTGCATTCACTATCTTTACTCTTCCGCCAACCTTTAAGACTTTAAGACCCAGTCTCTTGGCTTCCTCCCTTGAAACAAATTATGGGCCAGTGGAATGCCGTTCACCTTGGCATCCACATACATCAAACCTTTGGTAGAGGTTTTAGGAACCTCTAACTTGACAACATTAAGACCCTATAAGGAAAATAGTTTATAATCTTCCGTAGTACTTCGTTCTTCTTGATGTCAGATCATGGAGTTTAAGGCCTTCTTTTTTGGACAGTCATGCACGAGGTGCGGTCTATCACAAAAGTAGCAAGCTTTTAATGGAGAAGCTTGTTCTTTGCTCTTTCCTTTCCAACTTGGTGGTTTGGATGACTCGGGCTTGTTCTTCTGAACACCTTTGTCTCTCTCACCTTTGACATGGCTACTCTTTTGACCTTTTGATTTTCCATCATCTTTCTTTAATTTGATTATGGATTTAGCTGCGGTGATTATGGAAGACAAGGTAGAGACATTACGACGACATAACTCTTGCTTTGCCCAATCTTTTAGCACGCTAAAGAAGTATACAAACTTGTCTTTTTTAGACATGTTGGGGATCTCAAACAAAAGATTTGAATACTCCAAAATGTAATCGCAAATAGTCCTCGTATGTTTCAATCATCGTAACTTCTCCTTAGCCTCAATGCGAGCATTCTCAGGATAAAAGTGTCTTAAGGTTATATTTAAACTCATTCCAAGTGTTAATAGTGAACGTACCTTTTTTTATTTTCATGCTCCTTAAACACCGCCATAGTAAAGCATTGTCTGTGAGGTAGAGCGAAGCTGTAGCAATCTTCTGCTCTTCCTCCATTTGTAAGTGTCGGAAGTACCTCTCAACATTCCATAGAAGTGTGTCAATTTCCTTCGCATCTTGCTTCCCACCATAGCTCTTTGGCTTTGGGACATCAATCTTTGAGGCCTCACGAACCACGTAGTTCATATTTGCCATGGCTTCTTTGTACAAGGATACGTCCTCATGCATCACCTTCATCTCATCACGGAGTGTAGCTAACTCTGCGAATAGCCTAGCAAGCTAGGTTTGGAACTCCACATGACTTGCATTCCTCATGGAATTTAGACTATCCTCCCACTCTCCCTTAAGCTCTTTTGCCATAGCTTCAAGAGACCCAAACTTTGGGTGCTCTAACTCTTGCCGAGTGGAGATATCCGCAATGGCTGTCTCTACCACATTCCAGGAAGCTCCTGGAGAAATTTAGAGATAGAATATTTATATGATGTTCCTGGGCTTTCTAGATTATGGATCTCTTTAATGGATTGAAGTCCCTCAAGTTAAGCTAAGCAGGCCTCCATTGAAGTCTATGGGCATTGGTCATGGGCCTTGCAATGCAAGTCTGTGACACTAGGCCACTAGGTATCTTGATTATATCCATACTATCAATAACCTTTCTCCAAATGCTGCCTTTGTCCAACCATATCTCCAACATGCAATGCCCATTTGAAATCATAAATCATTTTAATACCTAATCCACCCCACTTCTTGTTTACAAACTTTTTCCTAGCTAATCAAACGAGTCTTTTTAGCTTGAACAATATCATTCCGAAGAAACTGACACTGGATTTTTCAATGATATTTCTGACCTTGTAAATGAAGAATACGGGTATGTTTTGCACTGTAGCCTTAATGAGAGTAATCCTCCACCCAAGGGATAAATAACTTTTATTCCGAGCGGCCAATCTCTTATGTAGCCTTTCAATCATCCCATCCCTGTGCTTCTTTCTGTAATGCCAGTGCAAACAGGGAGCCCCACATATGTGAAAGAAAAATTATCCACCCTACAGTTAAGAGGTCGTAAGAAAAGAACCAGATCACCATTGTTCACTTTGATTCCTGCCACAAATGACTTGTTCCAATTCACCATTTTGACCAGACACCCATTGAAACACTTTTTTCATCTTTTTGACGTTGAAGATCTAATTTGGACATGATTGACAAAACACGTGTGACATCATCATAAAAGCAAGTGAGACGCAATAGGAGATCATCTTCTCAGCTGAAAGTCCCTAAATATATTACTATGAATAGGCAACCCCATTTTAGAAAGAGCTCTCCAAAGGGAGAGAGAGAATCACCTTGTTTGAGCCCTCTCTCAACCTGGAAAAACAAAAAAACAAAAAAAACCTTTTAGTGACCCGTTAATAAGAAAAGAGATCCACAAATGAGAGAGATTTGCATGAATCCAGTATCTGAATTTCACACCAAATCCATTTTTTCATTAAATACAGAAGCATGGACAAGTCCACTTGGTCATATGCTTTATCACCCCCGTCTGCTTTTGACTTGTTGATTTTATTTGAAACTTCATTAACAACCAAAAACCCATCAAGGATTTGCCTTCACTTGACAAAAGCAGTTTGGTTCTTAGCAACAATTCCATCCATAACCATAGTAATTTTATCGTCCAGCAATTTATAGAGTCTTAGCAACTGAAGAAAGCAGACATATAAGTCTAAAATCTCTTGCAGCATTTGGACAGTCTTCCTTTGAAATCAGGAACATGCTGCAATAGGTCCTCTTTGATGATGTCCCAACACGTTTGGAAGAAGTTGAGATTGAACCCATCTGGGCCACAGGCTCTGTCACCTTGGTATTGGAACAGGGCCTTCTCAACTTCCTCCAACGAGAAGGACCTCTCAAGCTATGTAGCCTCTAGAGAAGTGATAGTATTGAACAAAAGTACCTATGGGACGGGTCTAAAAGAATGATCCTTCTGAAGGAAAAGTGAGAAATGGTCTATCAATGCATTGCAAATTGTCTCCGGATCTTCAACCTAACCATTGACCTATAGGGAACCTATCCTGATCTACTTGAATCTCTGGTTTGCCATCATGTGAAAGAACTTAGAATTCTGATCTCCCCACTAAACCCATTTCACTTGAGATTTGTGCTTCCATTTCACCTCTTGAAGCCATCTTCATGTATCAAATTTTCCTTGCCACTTCTTCATATGTCAGTTCTTCCGTTCTTCATGTGTCAGTTTTTCTACAATTTCAGTTTATCAACTACGATTTTTATTGGGCAAATATGCCTAATCAAAATGACAAACTCTTCTTATACAAAGTTACATCCAAGGAAGAAAGGTTCAGCCCTTGTCCTAGTTACGAACTCAACATATGGTAAGCCATGTATTGCGATCCACGCCTCTAAATTCCCATCTACACTATATAAAGGAAGAGTAGGGGTAACAAATAGACAAGAGATTAAACAAACTCGTATATTGTTGAGTAATATACTAGAAAATGTGGTAATTAAATATTGTAAATTTGAAAAAAGTACAATGGTAGTATAGAAAATTACAAAAAGACAAAAGTAATGATCTGTTTCTCCTCTTACTTCTAAAGGATATAACTGTTCCTACCGATAATACATCTCTCTCTTTCCTATTTTTAAGGGACAGTTACTTATTTATTAAGAAGAGAGCCTTGGCCCAATAGTAGAGTTGTCGTCATGTAACCTTGAGGTCACAGATTCAAAGCGTGAAAACAGCTTCTTGTAAGGTAAGGCTGTGTACTATTAACCCTTCTAGTTTGCCTTTGTGCATTGAACCTGACCTTTTTAATTACCTATTTACTAGGCCTCCCTCCCCCTCTAGAGTTTTTATACGCACAACGTAGCATGTCATCTTGCTAGTCATGCTTCTGTGCACAAATCTGTTGGAGCATATATTTTTCTTGATTTAACTGTGAAATCATAGAGAGCCACATATCTCAGCTAATGCTTATTGTTTCAGTGTTTTCTGACTTGGTTGCATCAAGTAATAGCTGAAGCTCAACAGCTTTAACAAGGGAATTAAGGTAAAAAAGAGAGAGAGATTTTAGAGATCTCAAGTGGGCGTGACGGTTTAGATCATTTGTAAATGTCGCACTAAACGTGATGAATGGCTTAGATCTACAAGACTCTTATGATTTTGAATGATCATTTAATAGTTGAAAAAAGAAAAGAGAAAGAAACGACTGTTGAAAAGTGAAATTGCAAGGTCAACAAAGCCCTCCCTTCACATCAAAGGCCTCAAACCAGTCTACAAAGTTGCAAGCTACAGGAAACAAAGGGCTTTGGATCAGGGAAGAAGTGGGGCCGCTCCCACTTATGACCGATCGCCGGATCATATTTCTGAGCCTAATTTCATTCTCTACTCCTCTCCTCTCCCTCTGGAATCCGCCGAAAGATTTCTTGTCTTCCGAGTCCTGAGCTGGTGTTTTGCTGTTTGTTCTCCAAGGAGTAAAGAAAGCTTTCCATTCAACCCGAGGAAGGGAGAAATGACTGACACAAATCCTGCATCTTCTTCCTTCAAGGTAGGGTCTATATATAACACGAGACTTCTCTTTATTTCGTGTTAGACCATTGCCTCCAGAGAACTACCGAGATCTGGTTAGACTAAGATTGCATCTGGGTTTGCAACCCTGTTGGATTTTGGCTGCTTTATGTGTGTAAGTTACTGTAAAATGCAACTGGGTTGCTGACCTAAAGTGACACTTGAAGTGTATAAATGGAATCTACATATAGTTTGCTCCGGTTATCATTGGTGTAGTTGTTTTCCTTTTTGAGAAATTCATTGTTGTAGTTGTTGCTGCTGCTTTTCTGTTAGTTGTTGTTACTCTTCATGGTTACTACTTGAGTGGCTTATCAGTAGCATTTGCAACTAATACATGCTAAGAAGATTAAATTAGTATGCTGTTTCGCTTTAAGTTGAAGTTTTTGGTGAAGTACAAATGGTTTTGGATGCAGTTAATGAAGTGCTTGTTGTGACCATGCTATTATACATACTCCATGTAACATTAACATCTGCCTCAATTCATCATTAAGGTGTTGGGTTTCAATAATGTAGGACTGGAGCATCTCTAGTTCCCAAGAGTTTCTTATCTTTCTTAGTTATACCTATTTGACATTATTTCCTAATTCCTAAATGTACATTGTCCCCGTTGACACCTTCATATGATGGTTAATGTGGCAGATAATCCTGGGATCATCATCAATGCCTCGTCAACAGATATTAACAGAGATGGGATATGAGTTTACAGTAATGGTTTGTTCGAAACCACCTTATCTTTTGCTCTTGCTTTTAGGATGTTAAGTCATTCCATGCTTTAGGCTGCAGACATAGATGAGAAAAGCATTCGAAGAGAAAAGCCGGAAGAACTGGTAGTAGCTTTGGCTGAGGCCAAGGTAAGTGAATTTTTTTTTTTGATACGTCATTGCTTTCCATAGTCAATTTTTAAGGTTAAACTTCTTGACTAGTTGCAAAGATCCTTGATGCTTATCCTAACCTGTATTCTGAATCAGAAAATTTTGGGCCATAAAGTTTCTTCTTATAGATTAAGGATTTTGTGCAACTCATGGTAAATGTCAATAGTGTCTTTTTCTTTGTTTGGTGCAACTGGAGAACCTGTTAATTTGTTGAAGAACAGAAAAAAAGGAGAGAAAGAAGGAAAAATTATCTGGCATACTTGTGTTGGAAATTTGGGGTAAAACAGTTCAGATAGTGTAGCCTAATGGAAACTCTAAGAAAGTGTATCTCGGAAACAATAACAGTGTAAACATGCAAATAATCAAATCTATCATAGTAGAGGCAAGTTACTGGATTAATGCTAGCCTCAATATAGACCGTTGCTCCTTAATCGATGCACATTTGGGTTGCCACAACCTATCTCCAGATACAACCACCACTCTCTTGTCTTTCACAGCATGACACTGCCGTTGAACCCAATGCAATGTTGATTTGCCCTTCTGAGACTTGCTATGAAGATTTTAAACTTAAGTTTGGAACCAACTTCTACCTTTCGCAGGTATGCTAGTTGAAGCCACAGCCTATGGTTTTTATTTAACTCAAAGCTCCTAAAGATAAATACCAAGGAGCATTAAATCTTGAAACTAGGATAACAAAGATAATACATAGTCATTGGAAACAAGTTTGCACTTGTAGGTAGGTATCATGGAAGAGTAGAAGTTAATACCTAGAACCATTTATGTACTTTTTTCCTTTTTTTTTTGTATTTTGTTAGACGCCATTTATCTACTAATAGGGTCTTTTGGGTCTTCTAATAGATAAAAGCAGAAAAGTTACTGGAAGCATGTGAAACATTGACTTCTAAGCATCATGACAATGTAGGGAATCCAGTGTCCTGAAATGCTTTTCAAACTGGAAATATTATTACTTCCATGCAGACATTTCTGGCAATAGGAGTATACCCTTGTAACAAATGATTTCCTCTCTTACTGCATCCATCATTCAAAAAGAACACAAATTAGAGTTGTAGAAGAGCAAAAGGGAAAAATTTAGAATGCTTCTTGGCCTGGAGTTTAGAATCCTTGTCTATTTTTTGCTAAAATAAGTTCTCAAAGAAATAACGACTAGTTGAGTTGTCATCAATCCCTAAAGAAGAATCTAAATCTACATCACTAGTGATTGCATGGTTGACTCATTGCTTTATGCTTCATTATTGTACGTACCACAGTCATGATTACTTTTCTTTCTTTTGTTCCTAGTGCAAATGATTTAGCTAATTCCTTTACCAAGGCTACAAGTGCCTCTATGTATGTGGATCAATCTCTACCCCTGTTTTTGTTCAATCTTGTTAGTTCTGTTTTACAGCATCTATGGTTTTGAGAGAAAGAAACTCACAGATAACTTCATTGATCAAATATATAGGAAAGAAACCTCTGTAGCATGCTGCCCTTGGTGGCACTAATGCTTTTTCTATGGCATGGTGTTACTAATGAAACTCATCCAGGATTCGTGTTTCAAGTGATGTTGTAGCTTGACATAATCCAACAGAAAAGCAGTGGTAACATGAAATTTGCTCGTGTTGCTTCATTTAGTTTGCAAAAAACTTTGAAAATATTAGACACTGGCACATCCAAAATTTTGTTTTAGACCAACTACTTCTGCTTTTAAACAACTCCTTTGTCTAGTTTCCAATCGAAAAGCATGAGAATTCTTTGTTCCCCATGTTGTTTGTTTTTGGAAATAATGTTTCACATATCATTCTGGCTTTACCATTGATTGCAATCAGGGTAATCAATTTTGTTGGTTTATGGACTTATTAATCAAATTAATGAAGTGAAGTCTCGTTTCATATATATGCACCTATCAAAAGACTTAGATACCCTTATAGAAGGTAGATGACTTCTTTCCTGCCTTTCTCCAACGCACTTAAGCTGATACACATGAGCTGTGAGTTGTGTGCACATAGCTTGAATCATGTAACCCTACCTTGCCTTAGCTTTAGATAATAGTCACAGCATTGGCTAGTCGTCAGGGACTTAAATTAGAAACACCTGAAAAGAGGTCTTGCTAGCAGTAAATACTTAAACTCCTGGGAACAATTAATGTGAAAGGAGCCTTGTTATCTGAAAATAAGATCTCTTATGCTCCTGACACGCTAACCCAAATTTGAAGCGCTGGCTTCTATTCTTTCACAACTAAAGTGCTTTGATGGGGCTCTTAAGATAGAATGATGAAGAACATCCTCATCAACTTCAGACTTCAGAATTAATCGTTTAAGCTGATCCTAGGGATGGATTCTGAAGACCAGTTTAAGAGGAAATCAGCTGCATAGATGCTTGACTCCAACAACATTTGATATAGTCAGCAAGATTATGATTGACTTGGAACTACTAAGCTTAGCAATTGAAAGGTTGAGCCTGCACTGAGTAAATTTTAAAATTTTTGAATGTAGATTCTACACCTGTTATAAGGTTAATGAAAAAGCAACAATGTAATGATATTCTTGTCAAGCATCTTGTACAATGTTTTATATCTTGCGTGTCGTTAGATCATTATTACATTCAAATTTATAGTCATACTTCCTTTCCTCTGGTTGATTCTTAGTACCATGTCTAAGTCTTCATTGCTTGCTAATATTTTGTTGTTTCAGATTTCACTTTTACCATTTCTGGTATTTTTCAACTAACTGTGCATATTTATACTTCTTGGTTATCTTGATTGCTTTGTGGAGGGTTTTGTCCTAAACTCCTTACTGTAGATGAGAGAAAATTTTTCAGGCTGATGCTATCATTTCAAAGCTCAAACTCGCTGATGATGAGAACAATGCTGTACCAACACTACTAATTACTGCTGATCAAGTACACATCTGTTCCTTCTTGTTTTCCTACGTCTGATTCTATCAAATTTTCACTTAAAAGAACAAGGATGTTTCTGTTCTTTGGAACTGCCTATTTAGGCTACATTCCAAAAGATGGGCTAGTGCTTGTGCTTAATTAGAGGATCCTATGATTCCTATCTGATATTACTTGTTCTTAATTATAGGCTATCTGATATTACAAAATATGCCGTGATAGAAGAGAGCATATTTAACATATATATTTCCCTAATTTGTACATTTTAAAAATGCTAATACTTAAATTTGTCAGCTTAGAATCGTTTGGATCCATCAACGTTATTATAAGTATTTTGTATTTGTTGTTTAAAGAGAAACCAAATCCGTGTAGTATTTTGCAAATAAGAAGTGCATAAATCTTGATTTCTTTTAACTACTGCTACATTTTCTCAATTTTGTCATTTTATCAAGTATCACATTTTGTCATGAGAAATTCAAAATACCACTGAATTTCTGGTCTGCTTACAGTTTGGTGGTTAAACTTTGAAATAGGACTTGGTTATAGGAACTTTCTTCATTTAATGTTACAAAACTATCCCACAGTTTCAGGCTTTTAAAATTCTTACACATGAAAGAAGCATATGTCCAATCTTTCTCACATGAGTTCCACATATGATCCTTACAGTACTAGCTACATGCATATTGATACAGGTAACATAGGTACCTGCTAGTTAACTGAAATTACTTTAGCTGATATATTTCTTATCTTATCCATTCTTGATGATCCTCTCTACTATCTAGAACTTTATGTTTTTCAACTTCTATCTAATTTAATGTAGGTGGACTTAATCTTTTACTTTTAAAATAAGCTATAGATGCTGAATCTTCTTTCTGAGAGAAACTGTGCTTAATTGATGTTTCGTAATGCTAAATTCCATTAAATTTGAGGTGGTGGTCTATGAAGGGACAATAAGAGAAAAGCCATCGAGCAAGGAGGAAGCACGGGAATTCATCAAAGGTCAGTCTAGTGGGTTCTTTTTCTTCTGCTAAAAGCTCAGTTTTATCTAGTGAGTGGTCCTGTGAAAAATCTAATATAACTTCTTGTGAAGGCTATTCTGGGGGCCTTGTAGCAACGATAGGATCTGTAGTTGTTACCAATCTCAAGACGGGCACCAGAAGAGGCGGGTGGGATAAAGCTGAGGTACACCAGCTTCATGTCTATTTCGTAACAATTGTAGAAAAACGTAGATTGGACCAGGGAATGTCTTTCAGTGAGTTATTGAATATTGCCTGCAACCTTTTCATGCTGTCTTTATATGTTTGAGAAGAATGCAGCATTTTGTCTGATTGTCTTTGAGTGGAATAGTTTTTTTTTGGCTTGTATCTTCATTATAAAATAGATGTTTACTGTTGACTGTAAAACTGTGAACAAAAAACAGTTGACAACTTAAATCCCTGTATTATGAAAAGAAAAAATGCACATTCTAGTGATGGGTTGTTTTTTCTTTTGTTAAATGAGATTCAAGGTAAATTCATTGTAGTGAAAAAATACTAGAAGAAACGTTGGATGGGAACACAGACTTACTTTTTGAAGCATCTTACCTTTATGTCATAGGGGAAAAGGGTGTTTAGAGTTTTAAGAAAGGCCCCTAAATGCCCGTCCTTCATAGCCCCCTGGTACAGTAGAACCAATGTAGGTCATTTGCAATCATGAAACAGTCTACCATGTTGTTGATGAGTTTTTTTTCCATTTTCCTTGGCTGCAGATAGGTTTTTTATCTTGTTAAATGAGATTCAGGTTATACCATAAAAGGCTTCCCATGGCTTTGAACTGAAATCACATAATTCTTATTGCGAACTGTTGGATATCAAAAAATATTAGTATAATTTGTTGGTTATGACAAATTATGCTTGATAGTAAAGCTGCTGAGTAATTGTAGTACTTAATGTGGAAATGTTCTGCAGGTCTATTTCCATGACATACCAGATGAGATCATCGAGAACCTGGTAACGAACAGATTCATTTGTGGTTAATATTTATGGTTCTTATATCTGTGACTGATAATGTTGGTTGCTTGCGCCATTCAGATCGAGGAAGGAGTTGTTCTCAAAGTTGCAGGTGGCTTATTGTTCGAGCACCCTTCGATGTCACCCTTGGTCGAAGCACTGGTTTGTTACTTAGTCATCTGTTCTTTAGTATGCGAGTCTGTGGTTACCAATGGCTTTATCAAAGAGTGGGCTCACATAAATGATTGACTTAGCTTAAGCTAGTTTTGTGTAGGCATGCCAATACAGTTGATTGGGGTTGGACTTGGCTTTGTAGGCTGAACAAACTGGTAGTAGCAGCTGGGCCTTACAAACAAGGTAAAAGGGCTGATATCAAAATTGGAAACGCCAAAAAGGCAATACTGTTGGATCTTCGTGAACATCACCTTTGGAATTCCTGTATGTTACCTTTCCATATCAGGTCCATTGGTTCAGCTTGCAAATACAAGTTCATCCCATTAATTTGCTCTATAGAAGGGGAGCCTTGGTGCAATGGTAGAGTTGTCGTAGTGTGATCTTGAGGTCGCAGGTTCGAGGCATGGAAACAGCCTCTTGCAGAAAATGCAATGTAAGGTTGCGTACTATATACCCTTGTGGTTCACCTCTTCCCTGGACCCTGCTTACATGGGAGCTTTGTGCACCGGGTTACCCATCCATTTGCTCTATCTTGATATTTTACATCCTAGTCCTTGGATAATACCTCGTAAAGGGTTCTGAAAGAGAAGCTAAAGCATTGATCTTTTAGTAGGTATGAAATATGTCTGATTGGCATTGGACCAGGAACATGCGGATCTCCTCATGATGATCCATTAGATCAATGGTTGTCACTGTGCACGCATATCCCATGTGGGTCCGATGTTGATCACTGGACTCATTTCCTAGTACTATCGAGTCCGATGTCAAAATGCCTTACTATGTTTTTTGGCATTTTTTGGTTGTTTTCTGCAGGTAGGAACGCCAGAAAGTGTGATGGGTCTGTCTAAGGCACTCACGGAAAAATTAATTCAGGAAGTCCTCTAATTGCGACTGGTCCCAGCCTTTATTATCTTTCCAGGACATGCAGAACTCAGTCGCTAATTCATCTCATTTAATGGTGTTTTTTGTTATTAGTGTGGGAAACCTACTTGGAATTGTGTACAAACACTAGTTTGCAGCCACTGCCCCATTGGGCTTGACTATTTGGTTACTAATTGTTACGAGTCCTGTTAAGAGTAGACACTTTTTTCTTTGAGTAATGCTGATATAAAGCACAATAGCACTTTAAAAAGGGTGGTGGGTCTACATTTTATTGATCCAAGCAGTTCATCTGACACAACTAATTTTGTATATAAAGGTTCGCTTATGTGCGCTCAAAATGTCGTATGGGGTTCAATCGTTATCATCTTCTTCTATGCCACTTTTGAGGTGCATCCTTAGACGGAGGGCCGGTTAAATCACTCAAACCGGCAACCCTATGGCACATGGGGTTTATTATCCGACTCGGATAGAGACTTGCGCCTAACCTTTCATCCAAACGTTAGTCACAACTCATTGTATCGCAATATGGTTCATTGCCATGGTGTTGATCTAACAAAAAAAAGGGCAGCCCCACTGCATGAAGCTCCTGCGTCTGTAGAGTCTCGGTAAAGGGTGGACCACAGAGGTCAATAGTATGCAGCCTTACCTTGCATTTTGTAAGATGATGTTTCCACTCCTTGAACCTGTGACTCCAAAGTCACACGACTGTAACTCTACCATTGTGCCAAGGCTCAAATATGAGTTTTGATCTCACACTCACATCTAATTATTGATACGTTTTCACCTAGAGGGACGCCATGGCAGAATACGTGCAAAGTGGATTATTGAACTGGGAGTTGAGATTATTCTGCAAAGTTTTCATCATGTGAAAAGAGTAACCTATATTATATGGGGTCTCTCTCTATCTCTCAAATGCCATTTGCTGGCAAGATGGGCAACATGAACTGCCTGTATAACTAAATCAAGACGAAAGCAAAAGGTGTGCAATTGTAAGAACGTCCCTTGCAAAATGACTCATCCATTTCAAGGTCTTGTTGTCATTAAACAGTTACATTTACAATCTTCACTCCGATTCTCTGCTCAACCTAACACTTGTGTAATATCTTCCCAGGAGATTTTGGTCAGAGACCATCAATGTTATGTTAAATCCATAACATTAAGCTTACATAGTCCTATTGATCAACCCTTTTGGTTGCAAGAAGTAAGAAAGAAAATACTCTTCTTCTTTTTTTCTTTTTCATTTTTTCTTATCCTAGTAACGGCCATGTTACATTTACCAATATGTACATTGTTAACTAATTTAGGGTCTGAAACGAAGTAAGAGAGACCCCAACAGGAGGTGCTTAATTCCGGAAAATAAAAACGGGGCAATCGAAGAGCATGTTGACAAAATTGCTCTGGATAGTTCAAGGCATGATATTCATATTACAACTAGGTTCAAGGACTTTGAAGAGCCAAGTACAATGAGAGCTCTCATACAGGAGGAATTAGAAGCCTTGATAATGGAAGAAGGTGAACCAAGTTCGTAGAAAGAGGTGGTTGAATGTGTTGATACAATATATCAGGCGAAAGTCATGCTGGAAGAGTTGAATGCGCTTAACAAGAACCAAACTAGGCTTGGTGAAGTTACTTAAGGACCGAAAGGCATTTTAGTGTAAATGGGTTTACAAAATTAAGAGAGGGCTTGATGGCAAAATGGAAAGGTATGAAGCAAGGCTTGTGACAAAGTTATTGATATTTTTGTACCGACAGTGAATATAGCATTTGTTTAGTGCTTGGGCTAGTTGAGGTGCTTGATTGGGAGGTTGGCCAAATGGATGAGAAACAATATTTCTAAATGTCTATCTTGAGGAGGAGGTATACTAAGGCTTTGTTGAAGAGGATAAGGAAAACCTTGTAAACAAGCTTAATAAGTCACTCAATGGTCTCAAGCAAACTTCAAAGCAATGATATAAAACATTTGATTCACTTATAATTGGTCTTGGGCATTGGAGAAGTGAATATGATCACTGTGTGTAAATGAAATTCTTCAATGATGACACATTTGTATTCTTAATCATGTGCGTGGATGACATTTTTTTTGTTTCAATGGATAAGGCCAAGATAGTACGAAGTGAAAGCTTTGAAATAAAAGATATGGGATCACCAAATCAATAATTCAAAGAGCAAGGCAGATTAGGACTTTGACATATTCACAAAGCTGCTTTATTAAGAAAGTATTTGACAAGTTTCATAAGAGTATAGCAAAACCGATAAAGACACCATTGGCCCCTCCTTTCAAATTATCTACATATGATATCCTGATAATGGAAGAAGAAGAGGAGTTTATGACAAAACTTCCATCTGCAAATTGTGCAGGTAGTTTGATGTTTGTTATTAGTTTTGCAGGGCACATTTGGTTGAAGTGCTAAGTCGGCATACGTTTCATTGGGAAGCAACATGATGGATGCTTCGGTACTTGAGAGGCACTTGTGAATATTGAATCACTTTTAGCAAGGGGAAAAACCTATACAAGGATATGTTGATGCTAGCTAAGCTTGTGACCTTGATAGCGCAAGGTTAGTTACCAGATATGTTTCCACATATACGAATCGTCTAGTTAGGTAGATGTCAAAGCTTAAATCCAAAGTAGCATTTTCTTCTATCGAACCAGAGAACATAGTAGTAACAGAGGCTTGCAAAGAAGGATTTTGGCTAGGAGGATTTCTCCAAGAAATGAGCTTTGGTTATAAATCCATGAACTTGTTTTGCAATACCATTAGTGCTATATTTTTGGCAGAGAACCCAATGGATCACAAAAGACAAGGCACACTTGGGTTTGACATCATTATGTTTATCAAGTTGTTCAATAAGGTGATGTGAAACTAATAAAGGTGGGACTAAGAGAAATGTTGCATATGTGCTAACAAGGGCAGTTCAAGTAGAGAAGTTGAAATGAAGGTTGACTTTTCCAGGTTTCAAGCCTGGTGACTTGGTGCTTTGTGGCAAGTAAGTAATTTTGTATTAAGGTGGAGATTGTTAGTATTGTGGAAATAGTCTCTTGCAAAGATACAAGATAAGGCTGCGTACAGTAGACCTTTGTGGTCCGTCCCTTTTTCGGACCCTGCATAGGTGGGAGCTTCATGCACGTGATATAAAATTCTAGTTTTGTCCATTTGGGCTTGAAAGATAGTAGTCTCTCACACAAGGGGAATTTTGAAAAACAATTCAAGAGAGGAGTTTTAATCTCTAAAGTAGGTTTCTATTGTATTTGTCGTCCTTGAACTATAAGTTTGTCTCCCAAGGAAGCTCTTATCTATTCTCTTGTTGGATTGTTGGGGATTGTAACAATAGTACGAAGAAGAATTAAGTTTTAGGTATTGTAAGAACAGTATGAAGGAATTATTTTATGAGTTTCTGATAGATTTAGGTTGGAAAAAGTGTTGGAAGTTTTCTCATAAGAGATCTAATCTCCATTATTGTAATTCTCATATTAATTAGTAGATTTCTACTTAACTGTGCATGTGCATGTAGTCCTATTGTGGTAAACCAAGCAAACATATATTATTCTAAAAAGGGCAGCTCCGATGCACGAAGCTTCCACCTATGCAGGGTCCAAGAAAAAGGTAGACCACAAGGGCCTAAAGTACACATATATTATTCTGTGACTGCATATTCGTAGTTGCTTAGTTTGTACCATTTCTTTACTTTACTTACTCAATCTTTGGAAGAATTCTAGGGATTACCGAAATCAGCTTCTTTGCATATAGAAGTGTTATTTTCGATTCCGAAAGTGGTAGCGGCAGATTTGACCCCAACTTCTCTCTCGTGAAAATGCTATATGCTCACAGGATCCGCAGCATGAACCGCCTGTAATTAAATAAAGACAAACGCCAAAAATGTGCAGTTGTGAAAATGACACATCCATTTCAAGGAGATCATTATTGTCATTGAACAATTACACTTTCATTCTCCCAGTGCACAAAGCTTCTGCTGATGTGGGGTCTTTGAACCCGTGACTTCGAAGTCACATGACGACAACTTTACCATTATGCCAAGGTTTCCCTTCTCTACTCAACACTAATATTATCTTTTGGGGATCTTGGCCAGAGCCGATCAATGTTATCGGTTGATCAACCCATTCGTTCGCAAGAACAGAAAATACTATATATATTTTTTCCCTATAGGGTTGTGCCCACTCTAGTAATAACTACATTATGTTTATCTACATGTACATTGTCAACTGATGTTAGGATTGGCAACGAAGTAAGCGAGAACCCCAACGAGAGGGGCGTTGATGTAAGTAGTGGGCTCGGACTTACGGAAGTCCTCTCGATCATCTTCATATATGTCATCATCTCCAGGGCCCCCCACCACTGTACCAGTTAAGGTGTTAGGATTGGGCTCAGAAGAATTAAAGTAGACGGAGCCTTCCTTGCAGGAGATGAACTGAGGATGGTCTGCTATAGATGGCAACGACGAGGCACGGTGGTGGATCCTTTGCGGGTACTTGCTGCCGTATCCAACCATGTATGATAAGCCCATCGGATTATCACCTAATATATAATGAACCTGCAAAAATTACGCAGAAACGTGAACATAACATTAGCATTTGATGCTGTGATTATATTTATAAGTGTATGATGAATAGGAAATCTCAGAATGGTACCTGCTTCTTTGCTTGTTCTTGCAGGGTAATCGGACCCACACTAATGCTTCCACAATCAACAGTTTGATATGTTCTTGAGAGGTAATTGGCGTAGACTAGAAGAAGGAAGGCGATGGAGGTGACGTGCTGCATGTTGCTTCCCCCTGGCTTGTAGATGAGTCCACCAGGAGTGTATTGTATGTGTGAAGAAGATGATTGTGGTATGAGCGTGCACATAAAACTATCTGCAGATTCCTTGTAGGATTGAAGAGAAAACACCTTTCCTTCTAGAAATTCCTGAAAGCCCAGAACATCGTTCACCAAGTTGTCTCAAGGTCTCCATGTTCATCTGAATTTTCAATCTTTTCTTTACATTTTATTACAATCCACCGATACTTGCCCCCTGATGGCTTTGAACAAGAATGTGGACCTTTTTTCTAACCATACATATAAAAAGGGCAGTTCCGGTGCATGAAGCTCTTGCTTATGCGGGGTCCGGAAAAGGGGTGTACCACAAGGGTCTATAGTACGCAGCCTTACTTTGCAGTTTTGTAGAAGGCTGTTTTCACGCGTGAACCTGTAACCTCAAGGTCACACGACTGCAACTTTACCATTGCACCAAGACTTCCCTTCTTTCTAACCATCCATTTAAGACACCCATAAATTGAAGCTTGCAATGCAATTCTCAGATAGGGTTGAATTTTGGTGCATTTCTCATTCACAATATGGCGTTGCAGATTGATAATTTGGATTATTGATCGTCAGCTGAGATTCTTCAGAAGCAAGATGTTGCTATCCATCATGATCAAAACCATTATCTGTCAGCCCATGAAATAGATGAACCATGCACCAAATTCAACCCCTCCAGCATTTCTAGGCCTCTACTTGGTTGGCTTTGGGCCCCAGATGTACCTTAGCCACTCCACTCATACTTTTTCCTTCGATGGGGCATTCATAACAGATCCCAGCAATCTAGTGGAGGGGATTTTTAGGCTACGGCCACCTATGAACTGGGGCCACCTGATGAAGGGTTCAGATCATGATACTTTCATTTGGGAGGGAAATGTGGAAGTGGACTTAACTGACCTTAGAGACGAGAACATTGAGGCCTGCATGCTTATTATCCCATCCGAATTCGTTGATATTATCATCAGCTCCAAGGGTCTTGCCATTGTTTTGTATATAACTCAGATAGGAATCATTTTCTGATGCCCTCCTTAGCCATGCAGCTCCCCACAACAGCTCATCCTGCCAGACTAAAACCAACATCATCATAAATAACAACCCAAAAACATTTGATTTTTCTTTCAAAATGATATGCTCATTCCTCTCTTCTGCATGCATTTTCCGCCCTCTCTTATCCATATTCCCTAAACACACAAGAATTAACCTTAAAGAAACCAATATTCACACTAAAATCATACAAATTAACTTGACACGAGTAGTTCATTAATAAGAAATCTTCCCATCCTGATGCTATTACTTACTCCAGACTTGAGCATAGTTTAAAACTAGAAAACTTAACTCGACTTAAAAGTAGGGTGAATTGAGTTCACTCGAAGTAACTTGAAAATACTCGAGCGGAATTTTATTAAAATTGTATTTGTTTTTGTTATATATAGAAATTTTACATTTTAGTGACATATTCAGATGTGTTATGATTGATCTTACTTTCAAATCCCATAGAGTCAAAAAAATTTCCAAAGTGAGTTGACTTGAAGAGCTTTTAGATTTGCCAGCGAGTCAAGTAACTCGTATGAGTTTTTCGAGTCAACTCATTAGTTTCTAGTTTCAGAACTATGGGTTCAAGTGTACATTGCCACCCCTATTCTTTCTTATTTCCTCCAACAGATAAGAGTAGGTTTCGTGAGAAACAAGCAAACAAGTCCAGAAATGCTAAGAAATGCAGCGGCCATATCATTCAAGACAACCTAGCTAATTACTAACTTGTTTGATGCCTGGCAACTATTTATTCAAATCGTACGGCCAGCACGAGAGGTAATGACAGCTTCACTGGTCACCACACGATCATTTATTTGAGGTGGGGCCCCGTGCTATTGCTTTTTGTTCTTTAAATTAGTTGTATGGATCTCCCACCAACTATACAAGAACAGTGAAATGGTTAGGAAAGCCTAGCAGTTTCAGGACAATTGCTCCCTTAATTTTTAGCCTTCTTCATCTATTTTTGAATAGTTTTATCAATGTATTTGTGCTGTCAATAACAAGATCTACTCGCAGTAATTAAACTGGTTAGGAAGCCAAGCTACTGCAAGACAATTGCACCCTTAATTTAGCCTTCTTAATCTATTTTTGAATAATTTTATGCATGTATTAGTGCTGCCAATAACAAGATTTAACTGCAGTATATTAAAATGGTTAGGAAACCTTGCCTGATATCCATCAAAGTCGCAGTAAAATGGGCAAACACCAGATTTTATCCCTGCATTATCGCTGTAAGCTCCTTTGTGATTATCTGCGAATTCGAAGACCCGGATTGCCGTTTGCAACAGAGTTTGTGAATACGCCGGATCACGGGATTCGAACGCCATTGAAGAGGCTGCTAGAGCTGCCGCCGTCTCGCCGGCGACGTCCGAACCAGGGTTATTTGCATCAATGCTGTATACAGTTCTAGCTGTGTCCATGTCTTCCGGCCTCTCCCAGCAGTTGTGGTCACTAAGTGGGTCGCCCACCTGAGAATTAACTTTGAAGTGCTTATCATTGTATAGTTGAAAAATATTTCTACTGCAATTAGAAAACAAAATGATGTTAGCAGTCCTACTACATTTGATTTGATAATGGTAACACCACTTCTCTTTTAGATGTTGATAGGACTAAGCTGAGCAGTATTTAATGGCTTGAAACTAAGTACACATACAACTGATAAAAACCCGACATGCCCATAAATTTTGGAGCTATTACATGGCATCTTCCTGTGTAAAAGGATTGGCAAACTCAGCTAGGAGTCAGGCGAGACGCAAACATTTGGTGATCTGAAGCGTTCTTCTTCTTAGCAAGTGTTAGACAATCTATGGACGTGTTTCCTCCATGGAACTATCCTAACCATTTGGAGAGAGAGTAAAATGGAAGCATGGCTCAGAAGTTAGGGAGCAACTGTTGTTAAACTTAACCATTCAGAGGATCTAGATCATCTAATGAAGAAAACTTCAGGATATGCGAGAGCAGAGATGGTACGGTTAAGAGACCTACAATCTGGTCCCGTCACAAACGTTTAGGTGCCCGTGGACTGCACACTGAAACACGTAAAGTTTGCCTAGATATTGACAGGGACACCAGAAGTCAGGGGATAAACAGTTCGACGACCTCTGTCCTCTTCTCCACCCAACACAAATCCATAAATAATTCCTCTCACGGGTTCCCCAAACTAGCTCCAAAACTTGGGATAATGCCACACCAGTATTGGAAAAGAAATGAGTCACTGTTGTAGTCAGACCCGTCCCCCCAGAAACAAAGTTAGAGCCGTCCCGATTGGTTCCGTCTAAAAAGATAACCCACGTCCAACCAATATTTAAAAACGAGGTGATCAGCCAAGCCGGATGGATCGGCAGGAAACCTAGTCTGATAGTTCAAATAAGCAGGAGATTTGGTGAATGAGTGAGTTGAATAAAAAAACTAAGACTAGTTATTAAAAGATCGCTATGTTTCTTGGTGATTCGGTAAGTTTTAAAATTTTACCCTTCTCTAGACATACGATGGTGAATAAGAGAACTTTATTTATGATTTTTCACTTCGTTAATCAACAGAAATTTCTAAAATTGATTGTTGTAAGTAAAAGACATTGCAAAAAAGAATACCCAAGTTTTAGATTTTTAATTTTTTATTCAAAAAGGCATTGAACAAAGAGCTTAAAATAACTGTTTGCATGAACAATAACAGCATTTTGCTTATGTTTTAAACTTGAATTTTTTTTAATTTATTGTATTTTTTATTGATCTAAAGCACTGATTATGTTCTAATCTATGTTACAAATTGTTTTATACCAGTTTTTGGTGAAAAATCAAGTTTAAATAATAAAATTTCTTTGAATAAGCTTAACAAATACTGTTGTGCAGGTTGATAAACATAATATGTTTACGATTAAATATGTAACTATTGATTACATTTTGTTAAAATCTAAACATACCATTAGATTTCTTGTTATTTAATTGCATTAGATACCAAGTTTTACTAAAATTTTCTTCGAAAAATCATTAATCTTAGTGCCCAAACTCGGCAACTTTATCACAGGTTACTGTTCTAAAGTGCAGAATTTGAATATAAAAATAAACCCATTTTTCATTGTTCAATTCTTCCTCACGAACATATTACTATCAAAAATATCTTTTTGCTCTCATAGTTCTCAAAGATGGAGATAAATGATAATTTTAAATTTTAAATTTTAATCTTTTATTAATATTTATTTATGTTAGTTTAATTTTGTTTGATTGCTTTCATTTATGCATTATACAAACATATTTTCTTATTTGAAATGTGAAATTCAAATCTTTGTTTTGTAGGTTTATTATTACTATTAGTTCGACAATTTTTTATACTTTTTGTATTTTTAAAATATTTTAATTATATATATATATATAATTATTTTTGTATTGGATTTCTGGTAGGATTACTCGACTCAGTGAAAAACTAGATCAGTAGCTATTTGAGTTTTTCGAGTTTTTAAACATTGCATCCTGTACAAACATGGGAAGCATTTGGTCGTATTAGTGTCCCAGATTCAACCTCCCCTAATCATGTTTAAAGACCAGCCGACTCCCTGGCAAGCATCTTATAGCCACATTAGAAAAGGAGTGAAAGTGAATTTCCAAATCCATACCTGAACAAATATTTGGTCGGGTTGGGAAACCGTCTTGAGAAGATAGTCAATGCCCCACCGGAGCGCAACTAGCGCATTGTTTAGCTCAGACACAGGCATTGAGTCTCCAAATTCTATCAGACTCCAAGCAAGAGTTGTCATTGTAAAAGCCATTGGAAAACCAAACTTGATATTGTCGCCGGCGTCGTAATACCCACCTTCCAAGTCGACTCCGACAGTGGATCCATCAGCAAGAGCCGAATTTTGGCGCCAAGTTATCCGTTGCTCCGGTGGAAGCCGACCCGATCTCTGACCTTCGAAGAACAAGATGCATTTAGATAATGCATCCAGGTAATCATGGGTAGAGGACTTAGAGAAAGGAAATTGGAGGAGGAGAAGCAGAGAGAGAAGAAAGGGAGGTTTCATTGGTAATGACTTGTGTGTTGGTGGGCTGGCATGCGTGTATACTTATAAAGACGCCGTGAGAGTAGAGTTAGAGAAGATCACGAGCAACAAGAAAAAAGGGTTGGAATCTAAGCTATAGTTAGTAGGGGGGGCTTGTCTTACTCAGACTGTCACTTTACTCACATGCGCCACAAGCATAAGACCACACTTTCAAGCACAAACGGTGGGACCATAGCGATGACTCACTAAAAGGGCAAAAGCCTTCGGATCAATTTGGAGTGAACTGACTCGGATTATTGTAAACAGAATTCCTAGATGGAGAGTGACCATTTGAAAGAACTTTTTCCGGATTGTCGAACGGTCCAGTTGGAGATTTTGGTAAACTGCAAACAGGCTAGAACAGCCACAAAGAGGAGCCTTGGCACAATATTAGAGTTGTCATCGTGACTTTGAGATCATGGATTGAAGACGTTGAAACAGCCTCTTGCAAAATGCAAAATAAAGTTACATACTATTGACCCTTGTGGTCTGCCCTTTTCCTAGACCCCACATACTAGGAGCTTCATGCATGAGGACTGCCATTTTAGACTAGATCGGTCACAGGTGGGAGACATTATGTAAAAGTGGGGTGCATCGCAGCAAGCTTTACTCTTATTAGATGGTATGTGCACTAAAAGTACACGGTGCCTCAAGAGTTCGGTGAATTCAACCGGTCATCTTCAGTGCCGCTGTATAAATACAAATAGGCAGCAAAAATGGATGCTTCGAAAGTGCAGAAGGAAATGGGTACCAACCGACCTAAGGACTAAGATCATCCAATCCAAAATAGGAATGGAGTAGCCAAGATGTGACCAGAAGGTGAGGCCTGCATCTATTTTATCTAGTGAAAATCTTGGAATTGATTTCCATGTGCAAACACCGTATGACAATTGTATAAACAAAACGAGACAAGGATAGAAAGGGGGTCTTTAGCACGGGGACAATAAACCATGCCAAGTTGTTCTTGGATCCCATTCCATTTCCTACTGCTGCCATTTGGTAGCTCTAATGCGGATATAAAAGAGGTTAAATTGCCAATAGGCCCACAATATTATAAAGTGTATTGCAGTTAGTGGTTGAACGTTTTAGAATGGTGAAACAGTTTAGCTTTTCCAGGAAAGAAATCTGTAGAAGACCCCAGGTACCGGAACTAAGATCTGTCAATGAAAATGAACATTAATTAATTCCCAATTTACAAAGTTCTGCCAATTGTTATTGTGCTTTCAGGGTGATTTTGAAGGGTAATAATTTCAAGAAAATGTTTAGCGTTTAATGTTTATTTACATGACTCCTATTTATGGATTTGCTCTAATATCTTTTACACAGTTGAACTCTCTGGTTAAGTCATGAGTCTCGTGAACTAGGTAGAATATTGTTTGTAGGGAAGCAAATTCTTACTAACAAATCAGTATGCATAATAGTTGAAGAATCATGTAAAATGGGCTGTTTGTTCTGGATAATTTACCTCTGTTTTTGTCTACAAGCAGCAGGAGATAAGATCTATGATCTTCATATAGATACTCTTGACCATACTATGCTATGATCACATGCGAACAGCTCTGAAATGCTTAGGACAAGATGGGCTAGTTGGAATTAAAATGAGAGATACATTATTAGATGCCTTTAGTGCCAAAGGGACCAATCCATGTGAAGAAATGGTGATGAGACTCGACAAGAGTCTGAGCTGACTCCACAGACTCAGGCTGATTACTGAGTCAAGTTGTCGAATAACTCAGTGTGTTATGTTTCCAGTGAAAAACATATAAGAATCATGTGTAAATCGAACTACCTGATATGTGGAATGACATATGAGAACTGATTGACACATACAGAGCACCATTTGCTCCAATCAAAAGGAGGGTCATTTAAGACATCACCAAAGGAATGAAGTAGACTTCATGAATATTCAGAAACTAATCTACTTAATTACAACATAAAATGTGAGGATGTGAGTGCTCTAAATGCTGCTTTTGGAAAGCACTAGATCGCTCAAAAAAGGTCTTCAGCGATTAGGTTGAGTTGACCAAAGTCAGCTCTGCTTTAAGGTCTTGAACCGGAGTAAAGAGGTTAGCTGAAGTGAAGTCTGATTTGATATGCTAGGCCCACAAATAAATGCATTGCTCCCCAACCAAAAGGTTTCCTGTTGCAGTTTGCTTTGCCTCTCAACTACGTAAGAAAATATCTTAGGACTACGAAATAGTTCATCAAATCTACCATTGCAGCAAAGAGTCACTACACTTCTTTAAGTGCAAGTATGATCCCATAGCATGTATTTCCTCTCCACTTAACATGTATCCATCATCATCGTCGTCGTCAACACCTCCTGTTTAGGGGTTGGTCATATCAATCTTGTTCCTCCATTCTCTTCTATTAACTGTTCTGGCTTCATTTGTTCTTAAAATTTTTAAAAATTTCCTCAGCACTTCTATCCACTTTAGGGCCTTTCTCTTGCCGTTTTGGAACTTTCAACTTGAATTGCCTCACTCTTTTTAACTGGTGCTTTTGTTTTTTTGTCTAAGATAGATCTGTCTAAACCATCTAAGTCTAATCTCCCTCATCCTGTTACCTGTTGGTGGTACTCCTAAGTTTCATCTCAAGTTTTCATTTGTAATTCTATCATTTCTTGTCTTGCCACTCATTTATCTTAACATTCGCATTTCAGCTATAGTCATCCTATGTACATGTTGTTCCATTACAGTCCAAAACTCTAATCTATAGAGCATGACTGGCCTTACAGGTATCTTATAGAATTTTCATTTCAATTTGAGTGGCACCCTCTGATCACACAAAATTTTAGAGGTGCGTCTCTATTTGTTCCAAGCCACCTAGTCCCTAGGTAACCTCTCTCTCAATCTCTCATGAATTATCAATTCTAAGTATCGACAATATTCTATTGGGAGACTTCTTGGTTATCAATCTTCAGTGTGCATCACTCTCGCTCGTCTCCTTACTAAAATTACACAAGAAACAAAAACCAAAGAAAAAGGTGCCTTGTCCAGTGATATTGAGAAAGTGGGACCGCTACCCTTTTGGCTTTTGATTCTTTGTGTACTAGAGATTTGGACCCACTGCGCAATATAAGCTGAGGGGGCTTGTGGAGCAGGTTCCCATCCAACTCCTAACAATTTAAATGTGACTTCCTATATGACCACCCTCTCTCTTTGCCTCAGTTGTTAATACAGTTTCTGGTTGCGACACCCTTGGCCATGAATTCCATGACATGAGCTGATGACCATCCTTAACTGAAACAAATGTAAGCATTGCAACTGTAGCAGGAGATGCTCTTCCATTTTCCAGACCTTTCGTCCCTTTCAATTTTATGTTAGAAGTTAAGAGTGAGGTCAACTAAAAGCTTTATAATAGACAATCATTATCCCAAGCCCACTCACCCATAGTTATTTTCCCGGTTCAGTTTTTCTATGGCATCAAAAGGTACAAGCGAGCCCACATTTCTTCTTCATCATTTCGTAGACAGGATATGCCCCGAAGGTCTCGTGCATCAGAAAATTCTCGCCGTGTCATCACTCAAAGTTTGATCCTTTGTCTTTTGAACTTTAGCAAAGGGGAGCCTTGCGCAACAATAAAGTTGTTGTCATGTAATCTTGTTGTCATGTAATCTTGAGGTCATGGGTTGAAAATAGGACCTTGCAAAAATGCAGGTAAGGCTGCGTATATTACATTAGTCATGAATTTATGTTCTTAAATTAATTGATTCCATTTAGACACGAAATTTCGTGGAACGAAACAGCTTATGGGGACCCCTCCTGGCTAATAAAACCTGAGATGTTGATTGTCAGTATAGGCGATAGACTTACACTACCAATAAAATGACTATTAATTAACAGTTGGCAATGTCATCGAAATTAGGCGCCAAGCAAAATGGGACCCCCTTTGTATCACAAGCTCCATCAGACTAGTCTTTCATAAATTATCACACACATGCTTTGATGAGGATACTTGTTTCTGGAATACAAGGTCTGTAAAGGCTCCAAAAATGGGACCAGGTTGGTTTAATATTTTGGGCAGTGATATGATCAGCAGGCCCTTTACATCATTGTAAGCTTGAAGAATGTGAGTCACCGACAAGCAACTTATGTTGCTAAATTTTCCATAAGGAGATTCTCTTACAATGTTTAAACCATGGATTTCACATAGTTCCTAATAGATGGTTAGATGGAAATGGAAACAAACTAAATGTGGGGCCATGCACAGAATGCTATCGTGTTCATGTAGATGAGACCAGCAAGAACTTGTGACCAGGAGGATGGGGTGGAGCCCCTAACTTTATCTTACTTGATGTTTGACACGGATAAGAACTAAAAACGAAAATCAAATCAGACAACCTTTATGTATGATTCCAAACTTGGGTTGTATCAATGCTAGTTCTCTTACTTTAAACAAGAAATGAAATCATTTATTTCCATCACATTCTTCTCCTAACCGCCAGTCACATGATGCATGCAAGAGGCCCAGCCTATGGGCCAAAGCAGGTGGTCCAAAGAATTGGGCACCCGTGTTGTGGATTATGGAATCTGGTTTTCTGGCTTACAAAATGAACGAGGAGTTAAATCATACTATGTTCACAGGAAGAAGCCTTCTTTGCTACTATTTTGGTGCTGCTTCAAAGGTTTAATCATGTTCTCTTTCTCATGTCTCTACTGGTCGAAAATGACACAGGAAGGAAGAGGAAGGGTTCCTGAAGGGCGAAGCTGTATGTTGATAGTTTCAGGAGGTTTTGGTCTTTCTAACAAAAACCAATGTCGTATAGTTGGGCTTGTTGCTGCCATCACGAGTAGTTAATACAACTGCTCAAACGGTTGGTTTGAATTTCCCGATAGATTGAGCTAACTATTATGAAACAGAATGAGTAGGACAAACACTAGCTTCAGCCAACTAGCACAAGCTACTTATCACCAATGAATATGGGCAACTTGCTAGAACTGGAGAAACACCAACAAGTAATTGCTATTTCCAAATAGAATTGTGCAGGCAGCTAGAGTTTGGATCGTTAATTATAAGAAAAGACTATTAAATTTCCATTTGATGGTGTGGTAGTGTATTTTTTTATCCCTTTTTCCTCTGTTTTTTTGGATGCGGAACACATGCACCCAAGCAACCTCGAACTACTGTGCTAGGAGGCCTTTACTCTGCATAAGAGTAGGGTAGTCATTTCATAATAGGTAACTATGACTCAAAGATCAAATTTTGTTCACATTTACCTCACTATATATGACTTACAATGCTACTTTACCCATAAAAAAAAAAGACTCACAGCGCTTTAAAAAACTCAGCTTTTTAGGTTTTTTTTTTCAGCTTGAAATGAAGAGAAATGCTATGCTGAATGCACGTAGGTGCAATCTAGTGACCATATTTTATGAGGCCTGCCTACAAATGATCCTATTTGTTCCCCTCACTGCTCCAAAATTTAGATGTCTTATGGATCAAAAAGCTTGTGGTTTTAATGATTCTAGCATCTAAAATGCATATGAAAAGTTATGCTTAGAAATGGATAGTTTAAAAACTTTATAAACAATACACAGTTTCTTAAAAGATAGAATAATCCAAACCATAGATTTTTAACCTATAAATGGGCGGCAAAGGTGGCCTTCGAAAAATGGGCTATTAGACTGCACCTCATAGTGTGATTAGTTTAGTGGTCATGCTAAATGAATATGATGTTCATCTTTTACAAATCAAACCTTGTCTTTTAACTTTTAAACATTAAACCTAACCTCTTGTTCATGCAGCACACAAAAGGTTCTTCCTTCTGAACTCATCATAATCAAAGCCTTTATCCCAAGCAGGGTTCTACTACACCAATTTTATTACGTCATTCACCTCTATCAGGTAGCATTATTTCATTAAGTCCAAGAGTTTTTAAATCTTTTCTTATCACTTCTAAACACATCCTTTGGGCCTTTTCCTTGCCTTTTTAGAGCCTTCAACTTAGATTGACTTGCTCCTAACTGACGTCGTTTTTAGTTTCTATTGGACATGTCCAAACCATCTAATTCAACACTTTCTCATCTTGTTACCTATTAGTGTTATTCCTAAGTTTCCTCTAATATTTTATTTCTAATTCTATCCTTTCTTATCTTGCCACTCATCCATCTCTCAACATTCCCATTTCGGCTATACTCATCCTATGTACATGTTGTTTCTTAACAGGCCAACACTATGATCCATAAATCATGGCCAACCTTACATTTGTCCAATAGAATCTTATTTCAATTTTAGTGGCACCCGCCAATCGCACAAAACTTTAGAGACACATCTTCATTTGTTCCAACCTGCTTAGATACTTTGGGTAACATCTCTCTCAATATTGATCTCAAATATTCAAAGTAGTTTTTTTTTAATACTTCTTGGTTATCATTCTTTATTGGTGCTTCCCTACCTCTCCTTGCCCAACTAAAATTGCATTCTATATAGTATATTTTAGTTTGGCTAGTTTTAAATCCTTTAGATTCTATAGCATATCTCCATAACTTTAGTTTTGTGTTTACGCTCTCCTTTGTATCAATCAAAACTATATTATTTGCAAATAACATGCATCATAGAATCTCCTCATGTAAATGTTTCGTTAACTCATCCATAACTAACATGAAGAGGTACAGTCTCTCACTACTTGTTTATGAATGATGCTATCTTCTCTCCTTTTAAGTTGTACCACTTAGTCCTTGGATGCTTATTAAGTTCATTTTCTTTCTTTCATCTCTTAATGTACATATCAATAACCATTAAAATATTTTGTGGTTAGACTCTTACCATGTATCACCTTACAATTCTTATACGTTGATCTTTTGGTATTTCTAATTAGAAAAAGTCTATTTGGCTATTATATAGTCCACTTTTAAAGATTATTAAATGTTCATCCCTCTTCTTAAAGTATGTGTTTGCTAGAACTAGATTATATGCCAAAGCAAAATCTAGGATAGCTTTCTCATCGTATTTTTTTCTCCAACCTTATATCCTTCCCTTTTTTTTCCGTACATGACCATTCAAGCATGCTCGTGTAAATATCTCCTCTAGTTGAAAATTTCTTGCATTACTCCGCATTTTTCTAGAACTATCTCTTAATTATATCTTATAATCTTAAACTATAGGACATGCACTTATAATAGTTATGAACTTTTCTCTTAAAACAAGCTTTATTAATAGAATTCTATCACTAGGTCCTGTTATGTCGACAACTTTATTTTAAAATTTTTTATCTACTACAATCCCTACATTACTTATATTATTGTCCTTCTCTACGTACCAGAACTCATATCCATCAATTTCTCTACTTTTACCCCTTTTCATGTGGTTTTTCAAAAACAAGCTATGTCAACTCTCCTATATCTTATTGTATCAACTAATTTCACTCTTACCTATCAACATGCCTATCTTCTATGTGACTACATGGATCTTATTCTGAACTTCTGCGTACTTTCCAGGTTATGAGAAAATGCCCCAGCAACCCTTGCCAATTTGTCACTATATCCAGAATCCAATATAGCACTTTGCCAAGGGATTATCTGCCCATTAGCACCCGAGGTGACCCTCCTAAACTGCTTTGAGGAAAACCTGGAGAATGGAACATCCTTCTACTTACGGGCCGCACATAAAAAGAGAGAACAAGGATCATACTTCAGGCTGAACTAGCAAGTTCTAGGTTTCAAGTTACGCCGTATCCAAAAGTAACTTCTGTCAAGCCATTCAATTATATGAGATCTTACAAAGCTAGTAAACCTAAATCGAGCTAAAAATAACTTCGCTGTCTTTGCAGATTTCAGTTTCTAATGGAAATTCTATGCGCGAATCATTCACAGTAAGGGCTAAGCTCCGCCCATCCTATCCACCATTTCATTAGACAATGGGTCTGTAAATCACAGGCTGTAAAAAGGAATCATCATTTGATAAACTAGAACGGAGTTTCTGTATCCCTTACCTAGAAAGGATCATGCAATTGCAGAAACTGACATCAAATACATGTATTTCCATTAGACGGTTTAATTACAGATGAATTAATTAGATAAAATTACATTCAACTGTACATAGTAGTAAATCTGTACATTATTCGCCACCTCCAACACCCAAGGCGTATGAGCACGATGCATTTCGCAGTCAGCAGTAGCCAAACCCAAGCACCTCCTATCCATAAAATATCCTCAACCTGAGTTAACTGATTGTAGGAGGCAGCCAGGAACATAAAGCATTATGAAACAGAATACATTCGTTCACCGGGAAAATGTAAACAAGTCTACCACCAAGCAAAAACTGAAAAGAAAATTCTAACTGGAAACTTGGATTCTCAAATTCCTTCTCTTCAAACTTTTCAAAATTCTCTACATTTCTTGTTCCTCGGTACCAGCATGCAGTTGAAGCTTAAGTGAAATTACAAACTTCAACCAATTGAAACTATTGCTCTACGAGGCTGGTAGGTGAACATGCCCGTGCCCCAAATGGAGTTAACAGCCCTCTTTTTATGGTAACACTTACAAGGGAATATCTTTAGAAAATGATTTTTCAAACAAAAAGCATCTATTACTTGGGGAAACAACAAAGCTACTATTCCACTTCATCCTGAAACTAGAATGTTTTCATATCGTTTCCTCACTGAATGATACAATCTTAAAATGGGTACCTGGACCAGATTCCTGATGATAAGAATGACAGGTGATGTGCATTTGATGATCAAGAATCAGTTTAAACAAGGATAATGAAAAAGCACCAAGCAAACAAATGCACCTGCTCCACGGATTGCAAGAATTAGGCTCACACCTAATATTGACCAAGGCACTCCAATGACTATAATATAGCACAATCATTAGGGCTTTGGAGGATGTATAGAGTCATGTGCTGAAAATTCATCCATGGTGATATTAATATGTTTAAAGGCTCTTCAATCGTCAGGTCCTATTGTTGAGGTGTTCCTACAGTGATGGATTATTTCATTGACATGGCTTCATTTAATTGGATATTAACTTGAAGAAATCTAAAAGCTATAGTTCATGATAGCAGGAAAAAGTAAAGAAAAACCAGGCCAGTACAGAGAAACAAATAATAGTTCTCATGAAAGGAAACCCTATAAAAACAACGAGAAGAAGTTTGTGCTTTCGGAAATTGAAACAGGAGAGAGAAGATAAAGTACAGAGTGACAAGCATTACACTCTGGAATAACAAGATGAGAGAAGGAAAAGATAGTCAATGAAAGAGACTGGCGGGAACGATAACCAAGAACAAAGAGATCTACCAGACAGAGAATTATGAAACCACAGGCGACTACACTAGCTTTGGATAGATAATTGAGATAAGGAAATGCAAGGTAAGGCTGTGTACTTTAGGCCCATGTGGCCCTCCCCTTCCTGGACCCCACATAGGCAGGAGCTCCGTGCACCAGGGCTGCCCTTTTAATTGAGAAGAGGAAATTTTTTCCTTTAGAAGGAATTGTATCTGTCACTAAGCAGAGAAGTACCTTTCTGTATCATAAATACCAATGTGGCACAAGAGTACAAAACCTTTAATGAAGGACACATCATATAACTACCAAGCTATTTACCATCTGACTATTAATAGCATATTAAAGCCACTAGTACAGTTTCATGATTTCAACTTCTGGCATTATAGCTGTGACAACCTTACAATGCCTCTTAAAAATTAAAATCACATTCTATGCAATTAACAGCTTGTTCTTCAACCCTTGACTTTCTCACCTCCTGGTTACATCTTACTGCCGAAGAAGTACAACTGTGAACTGTAATCTTCTTGGTGATAGTTCAGTTTACTTGTATCCTTCTGGAACATTAGGATTTGAAGCTGGTCTATAACTGGTTGTTTGTTTAGAACCATTACAAGCCTAACCCAGTTTGGTTAAGTGCTTCTCCATAAAGAAACTGTTAAAGATTATTTCAGTAGGAATGAATTAACCAATTTGTGGACCAATTCATACACTGGTCATATTTTGCAAGTGAAGTTTGGGAACTATCCTCCTTTCTGAAAGGATAGTCAATGCTGATTCAAAAAATTAGACAAAGTAGACCATGGGAACTCTGATTTTTCAAATATAGTAAAATGAATATCAATGCAGAATAGGTGGAAAGAAGCCAAAAATCCTGCACAGTGGATTGCGTCATACCTCATAAAATTTCCTTATGACTGAAAGAGTGTTACAGTGGCTATATAGCCATTTTTCATAACCTGTTGAAAAGTTTGTGCAAATCTGAGTAAGTCACTGAAAAAAAACTCTACAAATAAAACGCAGAAGATATGTGTGTACTTGTGAAAACAACATTAAGAGTAACATTATTAAATCAAAGCAAGACTCTTCTATTTTACTTTTTGCTGCAGAGTCAAAGCAAAAAGCATGAACATATATAAAACAAAAGTGAAAATTGTTCAGCCAAGATTATAAATCTAGAAGATATTAGGGGTCGGTCTAGATATAAGAGAAGTGAAAGGTCTAAACCAATTTCTCACCTCAAATGCTACATTCTGATAACCGTATACAAGAGTTGATCCAAAAGGATTGCTCGTGGATCCATGAGTTTGGATTGCAGCTCGTCCACCATCGCCAAGGATCTCCTATTTTCAACACCTCATTGCTCAGAACATGTGAAGCATAGAATGGAAGAATCCATCAAAGAGAAGATTAAAAATATAACAAACAGCACCAGTGAGTAAAAAGAGTGTCTGTATTTGCATGGGAAATAGTACAACAAACTCCACAAGTTTCAGTCATCAAAAAACCACATAGAAGACTGACATTCCTACAACGGATTAGGAGAAAATATTTATAAAGCGTGGACATAATTGGAGATTCTGCTTAAAGAAATAAAACTAGAACACACTGAACCAATTTAGCGATATCAGAACAAGCTACAATCTTCTAATTACAGATAGTCTGACTTCTGACAGATGCTTTCAAGTGAAACAATGAAACAAAACTCCAGCACACAAGAAATGGAATAATAAACATATGCAAAAGATTAGCAACAGCAAATTGCCCGTGGAATGTCCAGTTGAGTTTCTATGGATTAACAAGTGAAAGGAGTAGCATAAAATGATAAGAGCAGGGGGAGAAACAAAGAGTTTACACTTTTAGCACTATACTTGGTGTATCACAATTAAGTCTTCCTCTTCCATTTTAACAATTGAGGGACATATACAAACATAACAAACAGTCACATGAAGAATTCCAGATTACATATATATAGTCAGCAATTACCTTTACTTTTTCCCACTTTGTGCTTGGTGTGATGCAATTTTTTGAAGCACTTCCTTCCTCAAGTGATCCAACAACTGAATGGAGAAAAGATTGTCATGAAACGTTTTCACATTTTTAGTAGCATCAAGATTTGGAAAACTTGAAGGCCTTTGGGAAATGCCTACCATCAGAACCGTAGATAATAAAATTGCACTTTATGTAGGAATTGAAGTCTGCATGTCCTGGAAAGTTCGTGTGCAACACAAACTTTTTTATTTTATGAGTCTGTAACAGGACAAAAGAGTATTCTAAGATGTAAATTGAAAGAAAATAAAATAAATACTGAAAAAGATTCGCAACTACCTGGCCATCAAATAATATGTCCAGACCACGAGTGAAGTAATTATAAAAGTAATCACCACACATAGTTGTACGTGGACGAGGATCTGAAGCAGAGTGAATCATCATTTGGTCTACCTGCATTACAATCAGAAGCAACCTTCTCCATGAGCAGGTAATCAAGAAGGTAGTTACTTACCTCAGATTGCAGTAAATATGAAATAGCCACTGCAAAATTATTTTCTATGGCTAAAAGCTATTGCAAGCAAAACTTCAACACAAACAAGAAGAAGCCAGTGATTGAACATCTGCTTTTAATTAGGATACCGCGAGACCCTAACAACTTTGTACAGATGTTGGGTTAAAATTGATCCCACGCGTTCCACCGACATCAACACTTGAATTACTGGATTAACTTCTAGACATCATGGATGTATAGAAAGCATTTCTTTAGTTTCACAGGCCGGAAATACAGTTTACCTGCTTTTGATGGATACCACAGGGACGTCCTAGTTCAGTCCACACATCCTGTAGAAAACAAGTAAAGGATACTAAAGGTTTGATGCTTCATGCACAGATAAAACATGCGTCCTACAAAGAATCAAATAGAAGTTTAACATCCAAAAGAATGCTAACCTGGGGAGATGCACCAAAAGGAATATGCTGACCCCCAACAGTGAACCATAGTTCTTCTCCAAGCTAGATGAATAGTGTGCAAATGAAACAGGCTTAGATTTAGCTACTTGAACCACAACATTTCAGGTAAAAAACATGGGCCTAATTCTTAAGACACCCTACATTATCCATCTCTGCAGCTAAAAGCAAAGTTCCACCAATAATTGGAAACAGCTCATGCTAGCTTTTCCAGCACCACTACATTGAATTAACTACAAAAGATTGCATTTTTCTGAAACAGAAACATGAACTGTGCAAAGGTAAACCATTTGTTGCAAGCATAAAGTTACAGCCACAAATTAGCACACAATAAATTATTACATCGATCACAAAACAAAAAAAGGTAAAAAGGTGGAACCTAAAATAGAGGAAGCCTTTAATTAACACCAGAATAAATTAGATCAAACATCAACATCAAGGATAGCCAAAAAGGCAGAGACCAACCTTAACATGAACTTCTTCCATGTACAGACTTCCAGCAGGCAGTGGAGGAGCTAAAGCCTTTTTCACGAGGGAGCCAACACCAACTTTAGTGTCTGGAGAACTATCATAAACACAAACTCGGCATGTAACTGGGGTAGTTCCATCAGGGAACTCAAGAGGCAACTCTGCTGTCACAACAACAACAAAAAACTAATAAGAATGCAAGATTCATGACAAACAATAAAGCTACTGTATACCACGAACACAGAAATGATGAACATAAAAACCTTCTCCATCATGGCACCAACTCGTATACTGTGATGGAATAGGAAATGCAAAGGATAACCCCTGCCATCACATGCATTGCATACAAAAAGTAAGCTTCCAAAGAATATATGTATGCTGAAGAGGATGAATAATAAACATTCATACAATTGTTCAACATACCGGGTAGAATAGTGTGTAAACTCCTCTGTCTTTGTCATAAATTCCAGGGAAAGTAGGCCCAAAAATTGCATACACGGCTACAAAAGTAGCTAGGGTTGAAGGGCCTCTGATGATATGAACCGCAGATAAATAAGATCTGATAATTGATACAAAAGTTAAAAAGCCAGAGATTAATGTATTACTCACCCAATCAGAGAAGTTGCATAACGCATTTGAAGACGTTTGACATCAAAAACTTCAATTAGGCGAAGCCTCTGCACAGGAATATATAAAGGAAAATCCATTCAAACTGTATCAGTGGATCAGTCAAAAACACCACATATATATAGAAGTTTCCAGAAATTACACATTTAAATCATGAAACAATATTACAATCTTAATTTTTTCAGCATTATCCTAGATGTAATTCTATAACCTGAAAAATATGTCTACAACTGCCTAATAATGCAACACAAGACAGACGAAATGCTAACTCAAAGATCAGTTCAGTTTGATAAAAAATTTATTACCCAGATCCCTGTCTTTATACTCATCATTCCATTTGGATCATCATTTAGGTATTATTATTCCAAGCGATTAAAATCCGCAAGTTGCAGTAATGATAACACTCAGATGAAGTTGTAGACAGCAGGTTCAAATAATGTAACCCTACCGATAAAATAGGCGTGTAATGCTGCATTTTTCTGTTCTTGTGTTTCTAATTTAGACTCTGGTAAGAAATGTTTGAATCTTCACATAACTTTTTTGTTGAATTTCTGTCGGGGCACAAGCACAGAAAATTGAGAGTTGAAGACACAGTCTGGAATAATTTCCCCCAAATCCAGGAAGTTAGTTCACATGAAAATGTTAGCTCAAGATAGCTGGAGCTGACCCTAGCTAAAAATATATATGAGGTGATTTGACTATATCAAAACATTACCAGCTGTGACCCAAAACAGTAAAGGAGAGGTGTTTGTAAGCCATTCCTATTGCATGTCTCACAAGCAAAAAGTCTGGTCTTGCAACTATGGTGAGAGAAGGAACTGGTATAGGCTTGCAAACAAGCTAATAATAACATCTCAAGAGTAGGAGGTAAAAGTGTTGGAGAATGTGCCTCACATTAATGTATCAATACATGGTACATATTGTGAATACTTAAAACTAAATTCGCATATTAGAAGTACAGACATATATGCAGGAAGGAAGATCATACAATACTCACACATATAGTTTTAAGAATACAAGTATGTATTCTTCATCTCCACTAAAAGTTTAATGTTGTTCATATTTGTACATGCCTGAGTAGGATTTATATAGAAGACCCAGTTCATTAAATCTAGAACACATTTAACAATAAGCCTTCCAGAGGCTGCCTTTGATTGTATACTTTCCTGAAAACGAGCAACCTAAATGCCAATACTACTTTTAAAATGAGAAAGATGCCAGACTTCAGACAAGCACATGTAAACTATTTGAGATGCAAAGTCACAATGAAAGATGCTGGTTTGCAAGGCAGTTAGTGCTATTTCCTAATTTGATAACACAGGATCTTTCAGTCACTGGATCTACATAAGAGATTTATCATAATTCCAATCTCAAGCACGCACTTTAAGTTTCTGAGAAGATTCTAGTTAAATTTATAAAGATCATTCCTCACTCTTTCTCTAGGGTTCTCTTGCAACTAATTTGTTAACAGATTTATTTACTCATGATCCCATTTAGGTCACAGAACAAAATGAGATGCAGTAAAAATTGAGAATGATAAGTCATGCTTATGGTTGAACACATCTCTGAAATTAGCACTGGCAATTCTGCTACTCATCCTTTCTCCTAGGAAGTAATGATCCATAAAAGAGCCACAGAAATCACAAGGAAACTCAAACAAGTGGAACACGACATCTTATACAATCAAGCTTCTGGATCAAGCTGAACAAATATTTGCGTAACCAACCCAATTCAAATATACAAACTTTCCTGGTGCATTTAAATATTCATACCAGGCTTCAAATAATTATTCACCCAGAAACATTTTATGGGCATTTCAATTCAGCACTGCAACCTCAATCAAGTCACTATTCACCTCGACAACAGCAAACTGAGAATCTATGGAAAATATTACACCAGAATGTATTACCTGTGACCACGGATCAAAGCGTAGATGAAATCCATGATCTGGGAAGCTAATAACAATGTCTAATTTTAAAGGCTCCTGCAGGGTACCAGAGCATAATAGTAAGTCCCCAATATGTAATGAACCTAAATAATTGTCACTTGCACATAGTATAATTCTGATAATGGTAAGCATCAGCATAAGAACCAATTACAGATGGAATAGAATGGGCATAAGAACAAAGTACAGATGGAATAGCATGAGCATAAGAACCAAGTGTAGATGGAACGGCATGGGCCAGTAACCAACCAAGATCAGATGAAAAAAACAAGGTAATCAAGTATAAAGGCCAGTAAAACAAATAAAGGAAGACACTTTCCGGACACACAGGCAAATGTGTCATACATTCCCAGTAAGAACTGTAGCTTCACAGGCTTTGCTGTTGCAGACAATCATTACTTTGAGGCCCAAAATAAGAATAAATAGTCAAAACCTAGCAATGGTATCCTCAAAGATGAAACAAAATTTATTGAAAAAAATACTGGGCAAAATAATAAAGGGCCATAAAAGGATAGCAAACAACAGGACAAAAGACAAAACATGTAAGACATTCTGCCACCATCAAGTTTTACTTTGACAGTTGCTTGTGAGAGAACTTGAGGCCAGTTAGAGTAGACCTTACTTCTCTTTATTACCATGGGGTATATTTATCTTTGCTTTCAATTATAGTTGCCAAGAAACTCCTGAATGGAAGCAAGTTCCAGAAGCTCACTTCCACAAAATAGGAAGCCTGCTTCCCCAAAGCTTTCTGGAAACGGGAAATACTTGGGGAAATATGCATAATTTTTGGCTTACTGCTGTTAGTTACTTTTCTCCAAAGGAAAAATGCACCTAAGATGACTAAAACTTGCAACCTTAATGCATGGAATACTCCTTTTGGTTTGTTTCTTGATATTTCTATGATGTTTCTTCAATTATTTTGCAAATCCTTTGTTCACAAATTCGTGCTTCCCACTTCATGCCCTCCAAAGATAGATTGCTGCCCACTTTCCTTTCCTGCAGGGGCAGCTATGTACAAACATAATAACTGTTAGAAAGAAAAACTTCTAGGACGTCAGTCTTTGATGTTTCTGTTGGACTATCATACATCTTTCTAATTTTTGTAATGATTCTTCATAATATTGTTCAATCTTCATCATATGAAAGCAGGGAACACCTGTCCAATGACTGAAACAGCTTATCCATTTCATCAGAACACAGATGAGCAGAACCCAGAACTTAATCATCAAAAGGAAAATCTTCAAAATCAGATTATCAGTAACATCGAACACCAGAGACAGGCAGGGCTCCTCCCAACTGGTGTCCACACTTTAACATTTTGATTGTTCATAAAGCCGATCACACTAGTACTTCCACCCTCAATTATTCAAGAGTAATACATGCGAACACCATATAATTTTGCATCATATATTATTTTTGTTTGTCATACATTTTCAATTATATCTTACTCTAGTTTTGGGAAAGAAATGTAGTTCTGCCATCAAGCAGAATAAGGCCACAAAAACAGCCCCAATTGGAAATCTTGTAACCAATTTAGAGAAATATTTGATATCTTACACCTTGTTCACGCCATGAATGAAAAGCTCAGGGGAGGAGTGGAGTGGGGGCGGGGCCTCTCTAAGGCCATATAAAATTAATAAGGCCAAAAGAAAAAGCCCAAGTAGAGAGTTTGAAAGCGATCTATAGAAATACTTCATATTTAGACCAGATATAAAGTTAAACCATGGAGAAAAGACCTTATAAGTGTGAGTAGTAGTTAAAAGACATAACAAAAACAAGTGTATATGTTTCTAATTTGCTAAGGACTCATAATGATATTACGTGGTTGAGCAATAATGACATTTAGAAAGCATCCCAGGGGCATGGAGGCATTCAACAATGATCTGAAAAGATGTTAACTCAGACCTCATCGAAATACTTCACATGAACCACATCATAAATGTTAGGTTGCTGCTCTACTTGAGCAAATGCTTCACATATTGGCATGCCTGCACAAAAGATCAAATACAAAGTAAAGTAAGAGCCAGAAGATCCTCGCATGCATAGAAGTAAGAAGTGTGCATCAAAAGAAGCCTATATACACTTAGTAACAGTGTCAAAACAGACGACTGTATATAAAAAAGCATCATTTGGAAGCCAATGATAAAATTTGAAGGTTAAAAGTAACCTATAATCCAGGTAATATCTCAAAGAGAAAAGCATAAATTTCATTTGGAGCAGCTGTGTTCAGGAGAGAACCTGCTAATATAGATATCTAATAGAATAATCTGGCGCAGCTACTATATCCATTCTAGAAGTGATGACTTACCATTTGCATTATCTGATTTTTTTTTTGGAAAAGTACACAAGGTCAAGATTGCAAAATGTCCTGCCTATAGTCACAAAATGGATCATTCCAATATTTTTTACTTTCCAAAGAGGCCTATAGAACTGATACTAGCATTAGCAGCCAGACTAATCATCATCATCCATGAAGAATTAGCTTCAAAACTAGGAGGAGAAGCCAGAAGGGGAGCCTTGGCGCAGCGGTAAAGTGAGGTCACGGGTTCAAGGCATAGAAACAGCCTCTTGCAAAATGCAAGGTAAAGCTGCGTACTATTGACCCTTGTGGTCTGCCCCTTCTCCGGACCCTGCATACGCAGGAACTTCATGCACTGGGGCTGCCCTTTTAACTAGTAGGAGAAGCCAAGTTCCAACCCTTTGATACAAAACTAACAGACTTAAAAGTGAAATCCTTTAAGCACAAAATCTCCAAAGCAGGTGTGCTTCATATCCAACCATTCAAACAAGATACAGGAATAACTATCAACTGCACAATGTGCTTAACAACCACACAAGATTGAAAGGTGCTTGAAGTTCAACATTCAGGAAGAACTGATAATTAGCACTTAGTTTCCAAGAAGTACTCACGTTAACTAAGATGGAGTAGTGCCCATCTCTGGAACACAACACATAGTATGCATATTGACTATCATCGAGCAACAGAACTCGAGGATACCACTTTGACAAAATCAATGCCTCCCTCATAATGCACTGACACAAGGAACTCCAAGACCAAACTACTGCAGTTGGACAATATTCACAATTCTGTCTTACTTAAGGAACTTGTTGAGAAAACAAAGTGGTATATGTTGCATGCCAAAAAGCATCAATTTAGCTTCACCCTTGTATTTCCTAAGTAACTTCCTTTCCAACTACAGATGCGGTTGAAAATCCATACTGCCTTTTATGTTACCAATAAGTAAGCACCAAAATTTGTTTGAAGAAAAGGGCCTATAAAGCTTGTTTCTTCTTTTTATGCACTCATTTTCATAAGCACCCACCTTAAAACAGCACTCCCAATCGCCACTATATGGCATGCGATTACAGAACGGCATATTACACATTAGAAACCACTAGGTAAGTGCTTCGCATCCTTTATTAAAGAAAGATGGTAGAGGCCAACAGCAGAATTATATCTCACAACCAGGCACGCCCCGTTACAATGACATCATGGTATGAATTCTGCAATTGAGACACTTAAACAAGACCAGAGAATCTAGAAACTAATTGCCTACCGAGATTTGGCACAAAAAATGAGAAATTTCTGTCAATAATTTTCGAAATTTGCCCGTCTCAATCAATATTCCAAAAGAAACAAACCAATTCGACCCCCTATCGTAGAGAGAATGGGGAAAAGGGAGTTGGTAAACTGTATTGACATATGTCAGATCAATCATTAGTCTATCTGCAAAAATCAAGATGGAGAGGAAACAGAAAACCCAACGTTAACAGATTCGATTCTCAACAGCAATCCCCAAACTCTAATTGGGTTTGTTTATTTGATCCAATAATCACAAAATTAAACTCAGAGTCGGAATTCTCCAATAATATTGAAACTTTAAATGAGTATTTCACGTATGAAATGAATGAGACACATATATGAAGGAAATTGAACACAATAATAATCTTGACTTCGTTAACAACGAAGAAAACAATTGGGAAGAAAAAGAAGAAGAAGAATTACCAACGGTAAAAGGGCCGATTCCAAGTCCAGGACGGAGATCGAGAACGATAGCGCCCATGGCCGTTCCTTCGCACCTTCGTCTTGGTCTCTGCATCATCTTTCTTCTTTCTTCGCTTTCTGCCACGCAAGGGGAGACGGCCTTTTTAACCTTCTTCTTACCTCGGTTGGAGACTTGCTTCACAAGATGCCAGCAGTACATACATTGATGCCAAATGGCCCAGTGAAAGTGGGTCCTAGTTTATCCTTCATCCTGGCCGTTGATTGCCTACGCTTTCTTTTGCTTCTCTAATTGCCAAATCACAGACGTAGAGAATACCAGTCGTCTATATACGTAGCAACAAATTTATTCAATAAAATTCAATTTTTACAAATAATTTATTAAATTCTCAAATATTATTTATAAATTTAGTGAAATTTTTAAATGAAAAACTTAAGCCTATATCTAAAAAATATTTTTTTTCTAATTTTTTTTTATCAATATTTTACTTGCGTTTTTTAAATATAATATAGAGTCATCCCACTCATAGTAAACTCCAAGAGAGTCTAAATAGGCACAACCTGGGTCACTTTTTTGGGAGATCTAAATGAGCAAGGTTAAAACATTATGACAATCGATGGATTCATTTCACCTTTTTTGGTGTTTCCAACAATCGATGGTTGTGATTGCAATTGTGGCAGCCTATTTAACTCATTTTAAACATAATGAATGATTTGGATCTTCACAAAACTATCAGACTAGAAGAGAGCCCCCTGGGCCTACAGATAACTGTAGGACTTTCTTATAAATTCTACGACCCAATCGTAGGTCCTACAGTTAAGCATGGGACTTTTGTACAAGTCCCAGAGTTAAGCAACGGCACCCACTGTTATATTACATAAGCAAGCTTACGTTTCTTGGAAATGTTAGTATAAAGTGCGACAGCACCCCAAGTACCTTCACTATTTCATGATGGGCCTTATATGCTACTGATCTAAGCCGTTCATCTAATACGACTCACTTTTGATATTTCATGGTCTAAAATTTATTAAAGAAAGTCATCAAATTCCCCCCAAAAAAAAAAATAATTTGGAGTTTCTGAGTCTCCTATCTGACAGGATAAAAGCGCCATTTTTTGGATGTTATTGGATTTCTTTTGAGATGAATTTCGGGCCATGAGATGTCAAAAGCCAGTTATATAAGATGAACAGCTTGGATTAATAATATGTGAGGCCGACAATGGAAAAAAAGAAGAAGAAAAAGTGATGGCACTTCACTGATGTTGGGTGCTTTCGCGCTTTATACCAGCATTCCTCTGCACTTTCCTAACGATACTTGTCCTATCATTTTAGGAGACTAGAAGGCAAAGTGCCAGGAAAAAATAAGTGGGAAGTTTTTATTAATTGTATTGTACTGCATGTCAAATGAGCTGCTTGGATTGATGTAGGTTGTGATCAGTCAACAGCAACAACTATTTTCTCTTTGTTTATTTTGTTCTCTTAGAAGGGGAATCTTGGCACAACGGTAAAAGTTGTTGTCATGTGACCTTGAGGTCACGGGTTCAAGACATGGAATCAGCCTCTTGCAAGATGCAAGGCAAGACTGCCTACTATAAGCCCTTGTGGTGTGCCCCTTTCCCGGACCCCACATAGGCAGGAGCTTCGTGCACCGGGGCTGCCTCTTTTATTTATTTTGTTCTCTTCCATAAATAGTAATTCCCAAGTTCCAACAATTCCTATCTGCTGAAAATTGGCTCAATCAATTCATCTACTTCCCACCACACCCATGTTGTATAGGTCCTCATGTAACAAGGTTCAAACCTTATTTTCTCGTAAGCCATATGTATGGACTTGTGCCCATTTGGGCAACAATCAATGGTTAAATTCTTATAAGCAGGTAGTAGTAGAAATAGATAAACAAAAGTTAACATAAGGTAAGCATTTGAGTTGAGATAGCCAATTAGAAGAGGAGTCACAGATTTGAAGCGTGGAAATAGTCTCTTACAAAAATGCAAGGTAAAACTACATACTATTAACCCTTTGTGGTCTGCCCCTTCTCCAAACCCTGCATGTGCAGGAGCTTCGTGCACTGGACTGACCTTTTTAAGTTGAGATAGCTAGTTGGAAAAGGTTCAGAATACAGCTACAATTAAGGATTATTTATTTTCTTCATGAGGTTATAAACCATTCTGGTCATGAAGCTGCTGTGTGCTACTTTTCTCTGGTATTTTAACAAGGATGCTTGTGTTTTATATATATTTAACAGCTATGTCCTCATATCTCATCCTTTAATGACAGAAAGTATTAGATCTTCCTCCGAATTTTGGACATTCACTTATGAGAAAAAGTAGGGAAATTTTGTGATTAGGGAGAGAAAAGCCCTTGAGTGATATTTCAACTTGACCAAACTAATCAAATAGAATGTTGAAATGTATGAAAATTTACATAACTCACAATCAAGGTGTAATAAAAAAGGGGCAGCCCAGATGAAAGAAGCTCCTGCCTATGTGGGGCCCAGGGAAGGGGCGAACCACAAGGGCCTATAGTAGGCAGCCTTGCCTTGCATTTTGCAAGATGCTGATTCCATGCTTTGAACTTATGACCTCAAGGTCACATGACAACAACTTTTACCATTGTGCCAAGGCTCCCCTTCCAAGGCGTAATCAAACAATAAGCAAAATCCTAGTCGTTATCCATCATTTGAATCATTAAATAGTTAAAAATCAATCCATCTTGCAAGCCCATCAGCAAGAACTGAAGTGTGTGAGTAAATTTTACAACAACAACAAAAATGAAAGAACTGTGTGAGTCAAGCAAACTTTGGAGTCCCATTTGAAATCATGATTTTGTTGACCATGTGCTAAAACCAAAAGAAGCTAGACAGACATTTTTCATCTACGAAATGATATTGAAATAACTTTTGTTTACTTTCTCCTTGCTTCTCTCTCATCTTTCTTCAAAAGGAAATACTATTTACAGAATATATTTTTTGAATGAGACCCTCACTAAATCATATGGATAGCAAAAACTCTAAGCAGCCTAGATTTCTAAAGATCTAAATCATTCACAATATTTCCCTTCACATAGATGGGCCATGCTTCAAAATTTTCAGCCGCTGGATGATCTTAACCATTATTTTCTTGAGTTTTAATATGAATCATAAAAGTTTCATTGTCCATTTACAATTAAAAGTAAGACTAGCTAGTTTCATCTAGTGACCAAGAATTTTGGAGCACAGCCCATCCAAGTCAGGGCAATATTATGAAAGATTTGGATGGTTTTCATCTCATGTCATCTCAAGAACTACTAACAATGCGATGATGAGATATTACTTCATTTCAACTCAGCTCAAGCACCACTAATAGTCATCAATTTCACATGTGTGTGGCATAAAAAACAATAATACAATTGACGAAAGATGAAGGATAAAATTTTCTAAGAGAAAGGGGTTTAGATTGCCTTTCACTATAGCAAATGTTGTAAGTGTACTTTTTCACCTCTAATGGTCATTACTTACATTTCCTCTAAATGAAATAAACAAAACGCAAGAAAAACACCTTTAATTATAGGTTGTTATATGTACTAACCATAACATAAGTCTTCAATCTTCTTCTTCTTTATGCATTAAAGTCCTAACTTTGAGTCAAAACCCGTCAAATTGTAGTCAAAAGGCTTATTGTATATTCCATATAACTTAATGGGATGTCAATCAAGTGAAGATTTCATAACTGAAATCTCAAAAGGGTGTACGAAGAAACCCTAAAAAACTCGTGGGCTATTGCTTTTTTCATAAGACAACTACCACATTTTACAATCCCAATTGTGACATTTAAACATGATAATGTAAGCAAAATACTAAATACCCCTATTTAGTACTACTTATAGTGGGTAAAAATGTCCAAAACCCTCTTATTTATGAAATAATAAATAAGATTAAAGTAAAGATATCTAGGTGTTGTTATCCTTACTTGTAACCCTAGCTTTGAATCTATCTAAATAGTTAAAATGAGCTAGGGCATGCTTACTCATATTAGTCCCCTTCTCATCCTACAACTCAGTGGAGGTTCATGAGGAATGTCAACGACTCAAGCATTGTCAATTATGAAATACACTTTTCAAATATTCGTAGCATTACTAGTCTCTCTGTCGATGTTCATTGTATACCCGAGTGGCTAGATAGGGTTTCAAGTGAGGTAGTGCATCCAATCCCAATTCATGAACTGCAACTTTGACTACAATATTCTCTTCATAACCACTATCTATTATCTTCACATGTACCAACTGCTTCGCTGTATATTTAGTTTGAAATATTTTGTAGCTCTTTGAGTGTGATAGATGTTGCTTGTCATTGTTTAAAAGCCTCATTTTACTCATTTGCTAAAATATTTCATGAAAGCAAAGTCTCATATCACATTTGTACACGCAGTTGTATATAGATAGTGTAGATTGATAAGTAGCTATAACTTCGAAATCCTAAAAAAATTCAATAGAGATCTATAGCCTAGGTGAGTTTTAAAGACATTCATTTTTTGTGAGAGGTTATAAATGTTCCTAATTTTCTTCAGCGTACTTCAAGAAAATTAATCCCATCAATTCTCAAATTTGGCTAATTACTTGAAAATTTATAATATTATATTTAAAATTCTAGAAGTTCATTGAATCTGATAGATTATAGGAAACCTAGAAAATGATTTAAGTCATCCTTGTTGTTAACCTAAAGACATAAAGCCTACCCAAAAACATTTATACCACTAGTTAGCCAATTTGAGCCTCTCATATAAAGCCTTCTCTTTTGTCACCCAAATTACCTTCAACCATATTACCCCAATATAAATTATCTATTACCCATTTTCTTTGAAAAATAAGTTAGAGATGATGAAGAAATACTTTTTAGTTGCAATAAAAGTAAAAAAAGTGAATATCAAGAAAAGAAATGTTCTTCAAAGTAATACAAAAGTACTGAAATATAAAGAAAAGGGTCTGGAAAAAAAAAAAGTTTGAAAAATGCAAAGAAAAGTGGAAAAAGAAATATTCACTTCAGCAAAATAAGGAAGAATTGTCAACCTTAGTAGAAAATCTCTACTTATTTTTAAAGAAATTTTGAACACCTTTATACCCTTTCTTGGGCACCTTGTCCTAAGCTTACATTTCATCCCAAATAAAGGCCTGTTGATTCTAAGAGAAATATAGTTTTGATGAATAAATGAATGGATAGGATCTAAAAGAATAATATTTCTAAATATTCAAAGGTAATAATATACATTCTAAAGGGATCAAAACTAAATTCCTTAGTAACTCCTGTTCTTCATGGATATATGTGAGAACATTTTGTTTTTATTGACTCTTCTCACATAATTAAAAGAAAAATATGATTTGATCCCTTTATCTGAGATATTTTATTTCTGAGCATATGTCATTAGTAAGGATTGAGGTTAAAATATATTTCAGATGGAGTTCAAAAATTACAAGTTTACTTAGAGAAAGATTATACTATATGTAGACTATACACTCACATACTCACTCTGAGATCTGAGTTTAAATGGAATATTTTTAGTATATGGCTCGGGTTTTGAATTCTTCATACACTTTTATTAATTTGCTAAAGTTAATAGATTTATTAAAGATAATTCTCTAAGAAAAAGTGGAGTTGACTTGAAAATTATTTTTAAAACTCTATGATTTGATTTTTCCCATGTTTTGATAGGGACTAATAAAATGCTAGTTGGAGGGCATATTAAGTGTTCAATTTTGGTCAAAATACCCCTAATTTAGTATTCAATTAGATCATCTAAGTAATCAATTTTGAGATTTTACATAAAATATTTTACTTTAGCTCTAATTGACCATCCAATTGTTGAATTGCAAAATTTAAAAGTCAAATGATCATCAGAGCTAATTAGAAGAGTAATGAACTGTTTAGATGATTCTAATTTGGTCACGTACATTGCAGATTAATTAGATCAGATTGGATGATCCAGATCAAGATAGATGGATTAAATCAAGATGAGTAAGCTTCCTGGAAAAAGAAGAATTCGAAGATCATCAAGAAACCTAAATGGATAAGGAAGAAGGAGAGTTTGAATCAAACTCAACATCCTCTGGAAGATAAAAAAAAATATGGAAGAATTTTGAAGAATGAGGAGTTTAACAAATTTTGGAGGGCTAATATATCTCTTCCTATCCTCTATCTCTCTCTTTCCCTCTCTCACTCGTGCCTTGCCTATCTACTCTCTCTCCTATCACTCTCTCTCTATGTAACACCCCGGATTTTCAAGACATTTTTTTTTTTTTTGTATTTTAATTAAGAGCATTTGGGATCCCATGAGAAAAGATTTATTTAACATTTTACTAAACCTATCTTAAAAACTCTGGGTGTTAGTTTTCCTTTCTCAAAATGGCGTACATGTAATTTAAACATAAATAAATAATCCGCGTATAAATCAACGTCAAATAAATAGGCGCCTTTATTTTAAATCAAATAAACGTCCAAAAGACAATAATAATATGGCCCAAGGTCTATCCATCATAACATCCCATATAAATGTCCAACATATGTCCAAAGATCTAAATCACATCCCAATATAAAATATGCAGTCCATAATAAAAATCCAAATGATAATCCTATTTAATGACTCACATCACTGTCTAATACTATGAAAAATGGTCTTCAAGCAGCTCTCATGGCTTCTCAACAAATTTGCCTGCCTCTCGTTATCGCGGCCTGAGATCTAAGGCATTGCAAAACAAAGCAATGCCTCGAAGAAGCTATCGTCAGTGTAGGTACATAGACAATTAATGTAATAAATGCAAGAAATAATGAACAATACTGATGAAAAATCTAACATTTATGAAGATAGTGATATCATAATGCCATGTTCAATAAATGCCAATTTATTCCATATGCTAAAACATGAAATTCACGGAGTTAAAACATGACATGAATCAATAAAATGGAGCATACATCCAGAATAAGGGCACCATAAGGTAATGGGTCCCACCACATCGCACTAACATCCTTGATCAGGAGTACACGTAGTCAACCTCTGAGTGTCGTCACACTCAGGCATATCATCCATAACCATGCTCATCATACATGCACACATAATAAGAATATGGGCCATCATGCCGGCGGTGGCAACCCTCCACATAGTATCAACCACCGCCGCTCCCCGTCGACACTATAACGGGAGACTTAGCGTCTATCCCCATGGAAAGGCTCAGACTGGTAGTGTGGACTATCCATGTTACCAAACCCCTACCAAATGTCATCTATGGGCAGGTGTCTATCATATCACAAACTCATCACATCATAATCTCGGAAGGTGGGTGGCCTACCTCTATCCCTCCTAAAGCATGACGCCACTGCGAGAGCACCACATCAAATATAAAACACGGAAATCATATGTATATGCTAAAACTCAATAGCTCTTATAGCTTGCAATCCCCAAGACATGCCCCTCATCCTGGGGTTAGCCTATAAAAGGACTAGCTAATAAGCCTCTATTCTCATTTCCATGTAAATCTATGTATTTTCTATATATACAATAAGAAATAAAACTCTAATTAAGCATAACTAATTAACATCATACTTGTAAAAGCATTTTAAATAAGTTTATTCAGTAAAAGATTTCAATTTGGAATAACCATCCTGTACGCAATGTCGCATGAAATCCACGGTAAATAATAATTGCATTTTAAAACACAATCACACATGATGCTATGTTTAAACATGGTTCAAATATCAAGGCAAAACATTAGTTGTCGTCACCTACCTCAGTGTGAGACCACTAGCTTGCTAATAACTCCCTTTAACTGGTATATTCACGTGCACCTGTACATGTCACATCACTATTTTAAAATTTTTCTAAAGAAAAAGTTGTCATTTCTAAGTTTTTAAGTTAAAACCACCTTATGGTGGACCTCTCTAGCTCCCAAAAATCAAGTTTTAGTGAAAACTACCCTCAAATGGGGCCTGCCGGACCACCATAAGGTGGTTTAAACCGGCGGCACCCTTTTCCGCCGATTTACACCGATGTACACTGGCGCACGAAGACGCACGCCGACGCAGACGCCGAACGGAACGCGCGCCGTGCATCACGGTCGCCAGGACGCGCCTCGTCCCGGTCCCACCGCGACAGCCAACCGAGGCCGTCCCGCACGAGCGCGGCGCCGCGCACGCGTGCGACGACGACGTCGTATGACGTCGTCCTGCGTCTCCGAGTGCGTCCCGGCGCGTGGCCGGCGCCGACGCCGTTGACGACGCCTTAGGAGAAGACGACCGTATTCCTGGCCGCCTCCGGCGAGCTGCTGCAGCTCCGTTTTGCGTGATTTTTGCGCCATTTTCTTCAGAATTCTCTCTAGAATCCATTTATGCCCTCCTTTTGCACTAATTTTTCCAAAAACCATGGTTTTTAAACGATTTTTCCCAAGTTCCTAAAATCATCCCTAGGTATTGGTTTTTGAGTTTTCTGGAGAATTCCACCGTTGGATCACTCCCAAATTTAAAGGGTATGCTCTTGGGTCTCGTGTGCACTAGTTGGACGGTGCGATTTTCAAAAGGACAAGGTTTGATCCATGAAATCACGCTCCAACAGTAGCGTGCACAAAGCCCCCAAAAATCTGATTTTTTTCCTAATTTTTAAATACTTTCCTAATTAATTTTCTAATTAATAAATACAGAAAAAACACGGATTTGAGGCTTACCTTGTGCCTGGTCGGGGTTGCTCGTGTTGCCGGGGCTCCACTCGCCGAAAAATTCAAGTTTTGCAGGGCTAGGGTTTTGCGTAGCATTCAGGGAAAACGCTCAAAGTGGAGCATTTTGGCTCCTAGAGGAGTATAGATATAGGGTTTTAGAGTCTTGGGGAAGAGAAACTCTTCCCCACACGTCTCTTCCCACGTCTCTCCAGCGATTTCGCCGGACTGGTAGAGACGTGTGTAGACAGGGGTGCCGTTATCAATTTAGACCCCTGTGTAACACGTTTCTGTCAAAAGACCAATTTGCCCTTACAACTTTGACGGCTCATAACTCTCTCGTTTGAGCTCCGTTTTTCGCGTTCTTGGTGGCGTTGGATTCGTATCGACGAGAACTTCTAATTATTATGTTTTTAGGAAAAAATTTCATCTATAAATTTTTATTTTAATTTATTTATTAATTTCCTATTTTATCTTAAAAATTAAGGATATGACACTCTATTCCTCCTATCTTCCACATTCTCCCCCCTTCACTCTTTCCCTCTCCTCTCCATGCTCTCAATCATTCCCCTTGGTTGAACCGTAGGTGGAGGCAGACCACTCTCCCCCTTCTTCTTCTTCTTCTTCTTCTTCTTCTTCTTCTTCTTCTTCTTCTCTCTCTCTCTCTCTCTCTCTCTCTCTCTCTCGCGTTTTATCCCAATTATCCCCTCTGTCTCACTTTCTCCCTGCTCCTCTGCCCATTTGCATTGTTGGCTTCCCCTACCCAGTGCACTCCTCTGCTTCCCCCTCTCTACGTTCCACACAAACTGTCTCCTCTCTAATCTCCGTGCTCCCCTCATTCTCCTTTGTTTCCCACTCCTACCCTCTCTCTTTTCTTCATTGCATTGTGCCCCAACTCCCTTCTCTCTGTCTCACTCTCCCTTTTCTTTCTTCTTTCTCCTTCACCACCTCCCATCTCCCTCTTGTTCTCTCTATCAACTTTTTTTTTGCATCCTTGTTTACAGATGCCAGATGACACCCCAGATCTTTAATCAGATGCACCACAAAGAGATTGATGAAGACCGATCAAAGTTTCTGAGATCATATTTGAAGAATTTGATAACATTAAACTAGGGAAGTAGATTTTATATTTCTTTTAGTTAATTTGCTCTCTTTTTGATATTGAATTTTTGTAATTTTCAGTAGTTAAATATATTTTAGTTTATATTTCTTTGTTATTTAATTTTTGTTAATTTTAGATAATTAAATTTTATTAAAACTCCATTCTTTTAAGTTGAGTCTCCGTGGGATCGACTTGTACTTGTAGTAGTTATACTACAATAGCCCGTGTACTTGCGGTAAAACACATAAACAATTCATCTAATTGATGGATACTAGCAAACCTTGGAGAGTTTCATAGACAATTCCCCATACAAGATTATTTTCTTACAAATTCGCACCACCTTGATGTACATCAAAGACCATTGTAGTGATTATCCTACTCTAATACCACTTAATGTAGTGAAATTATCCATCAAACGAAAAATTTCTAACTTACATCTCAAAAGGGTTCTTAAAGGAAATCTAGAAAAGCACTCAAGCAACTGCCTTTTTCTTTAGAAATCAATAACTATGTTTTAGAACCCTAATTGTGATATGTAGGCATAATATATATATATATATATATATATAGGCAAAAGACCAAAATACCCTTACTTAAGACCACATATGAAGAGTAGGAACATCCAAAACCCTCTTATTTATGAAATAAACAATAAAACTGAAGTAAGTGATATCTAGCTAATATTATCTTTACTTCTAGTCCTGCTTCACAGCTTTGATAGATCTAAATAGTTAAAATAAGCTAGGCATGCTCCTTTGCATCGCCATATTACTTAGGATCAATTTTATAACATGATCTGGATGCTAGCTTGGTTTTACAAAATCAACTATTTGACCATAAAAAGGGCAGCCCCGGTGCACAAAGCTCCCGCCTATGCGGGGTCCGGGGAAGGGGCGGGCCACAATGGCCTAAAGTAGGCAGCCTTACCTTGCATTTTTGCAAGAGGCTGATTCCACGCCTTGAACCCGTGACCTCAAGGTCACATGATTGAACATATGTCTTCTAAATGATACTTAGACTTAATAAGTGGATGAATCTTTAAAGCCCCTCTATTTTGAGTGGACTGTATCATTTGCATCTTCTCTCTTTCATCCATATGCATAGCTAGCATTATTGAAGCCTTTGACTCATAATAATATACTTTCTCTCATATATATTTTATGAGATGCATAATGCTATATCAGACAATAATGTTTGGCATTCTTTTAGCCTTTCAATACTTGAGAGAAATGTGTATGACATTGACTAGGCACATTTGAGAGGGTGTAAAGTTTGTACGTTTTTTAAAGTCTTTAGTATGCTTTCATAGACGTGATCAATTATAGTTGCATTTGTTTCTTGGCTTAAGTCATTGGTGGGGCCCATAGAACTTAAGAAATCAGGTAGTCTTCACTGTAGGATGTTCCATATTCTCTAAAAGAAAATGGGTCCATGGGATATTAGCCAACTAGTTTCGTCGTTTAAGCTACTACATTAGGTGAGGTGGAGTCTACTGAATCTAAAAGAAACAAGCTAGCCTTAGTTACATCCATTAGATGTCTAAGCTAGCTAATTATAATTCATACGATCACCATGTTTAGATAGGGTAGGACCCAGATAAGTTTACATAATCATAGCCTTCAAGCAACCTCCCTCATTTATATAGATAGGGTCCACGTTGGTTAGATTAATTATAACCTTAGGACACCTTTCTTATCTTATATAAGTGGATTGAGATAGGTTAGGAATTATCCTAGCCCTTACATGAGTGGGGTGAGATAGGCTAGGAATTATCTTAGCCCTAGGTCATCTTTTATCTTATGTAGGTGTACATAGGCTAGGAATGATCTTAATTCTATAACCATGTGGATACCTTTTGTCTTATATAGATAAATCCACATAGGCTAGAAATAATCTTAACCCCAGTATACCTTTTATCTTATATAAACAAGGCCCACATAGGCTAGAAATGATCTTAACTCTAGGATTCCTTGTATAGATGAGACACAAGAACAAAAGATTGAAGCTCTTCCTTTTTACAAATACTTGGAGATGTCTCTAAGAATAAGAGTGCTATACCGCACTCTTAAGATATAAAAAAGGTTTTAAAGAAGAAGAAATCTCTCTTAAAACATTCAATAATATAAAAAAGAATAAAGAGAGAAAAATTTTCAATACAAAAGAATGAAAATTTTTGAACAAGAAGCTTAAAGTTGCTTAAATAACATATAAGCTTGAATGCTTGTTGCTTGATCTTCAATTTAATTTTCAAAAGTTGTTTAGTGGACCAAGAACCTCCAATTTTTAGCAATATTGAAAAATAGATCCATTGAAGACAAAATTCTAATCTTTAAACAATCAATTTACCTAATGTGAGACAAGTTTTTGAACTTGAAAATGACATACGTAACATTATCTCTTAGGTAGTTGACTTGATTTTCTGAATCTATCGACTTGATTCCATGTATAGTTAATCCACTTTCAAGTTGGTTGTCTTCTTAGATTTTGTTAGTTGGAATCGATTTCAAATCTACGAATGAAACTCATTTTGTTGTGATGACATTTGACTTCTCATTGTTGGACAATCAATTCTATTATCTCTCAAGTGAGTCATCTAATTAGATACTCATTCAGAGTTCAATATTTACTTGACTTGATGGATCCCATTGAGTTAAATTACCTAGATAGTCTACTTGAGTTCAAGAAATTCATTCTTTCACCTCAAGCAACTTGGTTTCACATCCAATGGACTTGATTTCCAATTTCAATGAACTCATAGTTCATTTTTGAGGTAAACTTGAATTCAAGAAAGTACTTTCATTTTTAATGTAAAAAATCAATCAACTTGACAAAATTTGACAATCGACTTGATTTGCACATATGAACACTCATCACATGGATTTAACAAGTGGATGGAAGAACTTTACTTTTCTCAAAAAATCACATCAAATTGACCTGCAAAATTTTGATAGAACATTGCTTTTCAAGTGTGATAATTGTTTTATCTGATTTCAGGCGACTGGAAGGTCATTTGAAAATAATTGACTTGTCTCTTTAAAGAAAAATAATACTCGGTTTGATTTGAGGAGTGCAACTGGATTTTTAATCTCTTCAAACTTCTCTCCAGAGTCCAGTTGCTTGGGTTGTAGCTTTCAGTTGTATTTCTCATTTTTTATAATCGAGTCGGCTTATTTTGAAATTCAATTGACTTAAATTTGAAGATCTTGAACTTTGATATTTTCGAGTTCCGAGACTTGCTCATATCTTTGTCAATTTGTTTATTGCCTTTCGTATAATCTTATACATTCACCAGATAAGCTAGGGTCAATACAATTTATTGGAGATCTGGTTTTCTCCAGCACCAATCGGCAAGCAGAACAGAGAGACAGAGTGGGAAACAGAATTTGCTTTTCCGGCTGCAATTCGGCAAGCATGAGCAAGAGGAAGTAGTCTTTTGAGTTATATTGATGTGTGAAAAACACTACCCCGATTTCCTCTGAACTTTAAAAAAATGAATTTGTTTGGGAGTGAGTTTAGCGGCCCCAATTTAGGGCCTAATTTTGAACAAGCAGGATGAATTTTTGCTTTCTCAATAGTTAAATAGTATAGATGGATGAGATAAATTTTCTCTTTGTCAAATGACCTCTGACCTGTTCTATGGTATATATGTTAGCAAACAATTGAAACAGCAACAGCAATGCTAATTGATGCGAAAATGGTTCACCCCTATACATGTGTTTCATTTGTTTCTAAAGCTACTTGTAACTTCTGGAGTTCAGGTCAGATTTATTTTTCAGCTGACAAGGATCTATTAATGATTACTGCTAATGTCTGACCAAAAACTAATAAATTCCATCTTGGGTCAGGCTCAAAAATGATAGAATGTGCTTTCTTGTAGTTTGTTATATCTTGAAGCCCATAATAGAAACAACTATATATTGTTTTGTTCCTGCAGTCTCTTGCAATATTCTTGTGGTCTGTGAGGATTCTTGCATGAACTTCCTATTCATTTCTCTTTGTTTGTACATTAGTATTTATTCCTATCAAGAGTTTGGACTGAGTCCTGCATACAAAACCCTTTCTGATTATGGGCTTTTGTATTGCGAAAGTGTGCTTGGTCTTCTTTGACTGAATTCACATAAAAAATTCACCTTAAGGTTCACCTTGGGGGAGATTGAAGGTTTTAGCCTTGTCTGAAGGTGGCAATTGAAATTTTCTACCAGTTCTTTATCATATGCAACCTAATCCTGTAAGTAGGTTCAGTGTTGTTATCCGAGGAATTCCATATATTTACTTGACTTGCTTTATTTGCTGTCTTAAGTTACTATTTTCATCATAGGGTGACTACATTATAAATGAGCGTTCATTTTCTCAATTTATTCTTGTGTAGTGTTGACCGTGTTCATGGTTTATGTTTCTTTCAAGACTTAGGAATGGCTTGACAGTATTTACCCTTGTGGTCTACCCCTTCCCCACACCTTGCATATGCGGGAGCTTCGTGCACCGGGCTGCCCTTTTATTACTTAGGAATGGCTTACTCTTGGTGTGCATGAATATGACCAAGTTATTAGTTCCAGCTCTTAACTATATGGCTATTTAGTATGCTATGCTGTTGGAGTGGTTTCCAGGTGTAGACTATTACTTCATAAGGTTCGCAGGTTATAGTGTCTTGTGTATGGATCCAGTGTTAAGTTTTACACTTTTTCCATTATGTGCAGATAGAAAGTTGACAATGTACCCCAGCTATATACGCATGCAGATTCTATGTGCACAGCTTTAAGTGTTGAAAACCAACGTGGGTTCAGATTCTACACATAGGATTTGGAAGTACATCCAAAACAGAATTTCAACACGCAAATCCATGATCAATTATATAATTTAGAAGGTTTACTTTTAATGTGGACTTTTCTATCATGAAACATTTAGACCCCAGCATGTGGTTTAAAACTAGAGTTTTCTATGTGCAATTCAGGAAACACTGACAGAAATATTGGAGAGATGGACTCCAAAACCTATTGTCGTAGGCACTTGATCTATTTATGAGAATCTGCATGACATAGTAACATATTACTCTTTGGAGGATAGGTTAAGTTAGAAGCTATCAAACAATGAGTACAATTACAAGTATGGTTCTAAGCACCAGAGGGAATTGAGGCTCGTGATTTGTTCTTTTTACTGTTGAAAAATGTCAAACAGAATTTTTATCTTTCTGTTGCTTGAGCCATCCAAAAGAAGTGTTCACTGATGAGCATTCCTCAATGGTCATGTTTGCAGATTTCATATTAATAATCACTTTCGAACGTCGCCTAGCTTGATTGCCAAAATAGTCTCATGAATACCGAGGAACTTGTGAATCTCATTCAAACCAAAGGAGAAAGGGATGCAGCTTTTAGCTTAATTATTTTGGAAGTGGGTAAAGTCTTTGGTTCTGTTTTTTGTTTTCTGGGCTTCTTTTTGGAAGGTGAAAAGGCATAATACCAAGCAAAGTTCTCAGAACACACCCCTTTTACAGAACCAAGAGTGTACAATTGTGTACTGTCTGAAGTCCCATGAGGAGTTCGAATCTTCTTCTCTTACAGTAAGGACCAAGAGAAACCTAACTCTACTATTGTGACCACAGCTAAACAAAACAACACAACTCTCTCCACCCTCTATTTTTGAGCAAGTTGTAGTTGTGAAAAAAGGAAAATAGATGGACTTGGTTGTAAGCAAGAAATTCAATTGCTTACCAACTCTAATGGAATTCATGTCAATTGCATTTGTATGAGTTTCTTGAGTACTTATTGGAAGTACATGAGATTGAACTATGCTTGTACTTGTCCTGTCCAATCATTGGTTCATCATGGTCTGGGTCATGTTTTGGTGCAGCAATTATAAATTCTGGGCTGATGTATGGGAAGACAGACTTGGTTGATGGTCACATCTAGTTAAGTATGCATTTGAAAATCCATTTCATATTACTTTCTTTTCCCTTCTCTGTTGACTTAATGCACATTGCAAAATAATACCTGCTATTGTTTTTTCAGAAATGCATATATCTTCTTTTATCTTCAATCCTTATTAATTGACAGACTCAAGGAGCATTACTTTCTCTCGGTTCTTCTATGTGACATATATTTACCCTGCTTTTGCAACTCAAGCCTCGTAGTACACTTCTATCCTGTTTTCAAATTCCTGAAACTTTCTGTTTTTCCTATGTATGGTGAAACCAGGTAAATTAGTCTCAGTGTGATGAATGCCAATCTTCTAGTTTGCTACTTCTGCACGTGTGTGTTGCTGCTTTTCTTCACAGGTTTATATGAAGTATTCCTTGGGGCATAGTGCATGGCTTGTAAGTTGTAAGCAGAAAACATTAGGAGGAACCGAAGATTGCATTAGAAGGACGAACTGTTAAAGGGCAAGATTGTCATGTTCAGAATGTACGAAATGATAATTTCCTGCTCTTTCCCTTGTATACAAGGTAAGGCTGCGTACTATAGGCCCTTGTGGTCCGCCCCTTCCCCGAACCCTACATGGGCGGGAACTTCGTGCACCGGGGCTGCCTTTTTATAATTGGAACAAGCAAGGTCATATTCAAGATGGTGAGGAGCTTGTGATCGATACAAGAAGAAAGCGATGGAACTGACAGCAAGCTTGCTGCATAAGAATGTAGGAGACCCATAAATGGCTATTGCTTGGGTCATTGTAGAGGTGTGGAAGCAAAACAGAAAGGCCTCGCAAGAAAAAATATGGCATGGATTTGTCATTTCCGAAGCTTTCATCTTGGAGCTAGTACAGAACCCATTTTACCGTACGAAAACAATATTCTTTTTCACTCTATTAAAATTCAATTTTTTTTATTTTTTTTTTCTGGGTCGATGAACAAATGGGGTTTATTTCTAAGATAAAAAAAAAGAGGCAGTTCGGTGCACGAAGCTTCTGCATATGCAGAGTTTAAGGAAGGGGCGGATCACTATATACGCAGTCTTATCTTCTATTTTTTCAAGAAGATGTTTCTACGCCTCAAACCCATGATCTCTAGATCACATGTGATAACTCAATGGTTGTGCTAAGCTCTCATTCTTTATTTCTAAGATTTACAACCAAATTTAATGGGTGTATACAATTTCCCTCTCCTATAATCAATTTGAAGTCGAAGAAAGAAAAGATGTGTTACCCTTTGAAAGGGAAAGATCTTTTTGACAATAGGTAGGCCAATGCACTTGCTTAAGTGTGAGAGACCTTCCAATGTGAAAACTCATTTTGCTAATTCACGTATTCAAATCTGATAGAAACTCCTGCGTCCGAAACTTTGAAAACCAGTTATCGATCCTTGCTCTCTTTCGACAACTCAAAATTCTATCTCAAGGCTTTCAAGGAGACTGCCTACCAGAAAAAAGAACTTTTGAAGAGAGATAGACTGGCTGTTCACTTGAGAATTTTGATACTTAAGGTGATTTTTTTTTTGAATCTTTAGATGATCCAAGACTTAGGAGGAGAGGATCGATGCTCCATAGGTATTGTTCCATTCAAATGTAAGCTTATTAATAAACATGTTTACCAATTTTGTGTAAATTACAATGGTTCAATTGACTGCCTGTATATAGCTTGCTAGAATAGGTTGCTTGAGTTGCAAGGTCCCGTTGATCAGCACGAATTGAAGGAATATCAAGAATCAAATAGCTTGACTGGATAGGGTATCTTGACTAATTAGCTTGATTTACAAGAGTAGCCTTGCTTGAGTTCTTAGCCTTTGTGTTTGCCTTATTTTCTTTCTAGGGAATGCTTTACTCTAACAAGTCCTATTTTAATCTTTTCCTCACAATGCCTATATAAATCTCTTCCGAAATCGATTGATCTAGCTATGAGCAGATCGTAACCTTAGTCTCGTTGAAAAGCTCTTATCAATAGGGAACATGCTCTCCTATCTTTTGATTAGAAAATCAAATGATAGCCTACTCTTTAAATAGAGCTAAGATTGACTTATCCTCCCAGCAATTGTTCTTTGAAATGACTGGTGCACCTTTTATATTTGTTTATATAGTGAAAACTCTTTTTTGCCAGGTTTCGTGAGGATAAAAAAATGTCTAAGAAGATGGTCCATGCAAGGAATGCTGTATTAGAGCACCCACACTCCAACAATTATGCAACTCGTTCACTTACGCATGGTGGGCCGTATATACCATTGAACCATGCCATTCATCTGACTTCCCTAAATTTGAATATCTAATGGTCCAAAACTCATGCCAAAAAGGGATCCAGTAGCATCCACCAAATAGTGTTTTTGTTTGTTGAATGCAAACCATTACTTATGTAGAGAATCTTCATGTCTAGCAGCATGAAAATGACATTTCTTGAATGCCATTGGATACCTTTTGGAATGACTTTGCAACAGTAAATATCCAAATCTAGGGGAGTTAGATGAATGGGATGAATCAATGGTATGTGGGGCTCACCATATAAAAGTGGAGGAGTTGTACAGGTGTTTGGGGTATTGTCGCACTCAATACCAGCATTCCTCTATATATATTAAATTAAACCGTTTAGGAACAATGACGTCAACCTTTGTACCAGATATCATGTATGACAAAGATCAAGGAGATTAGATGATTTTGACATGAAAAAATGTGTGCTTCTTATTTGTTGATCCCGGACTGTTCTTTGAGTAATGCTTCCGGCAGTCCATGAGCTCAATCAAACTAACATTTTTCCAGATTCCAAGCCCATTCAATCCTCACTGTTTTCTGTTTTCGGGTTAGTAGTCATCTAATGCCCGAGAAATCAGATGGATTGGTCTGATCAATCAGAAGTGGGCGACATCGTGCAGTAGCTGGTCGCAATACACTAACTTGTAGTCTGGCGCACTATGCTATCTTTCCTCCTATTCAGAAGGCCTGTCAGCTTCCCGTCTCTGTTTCCACTTTGGTAGCCATAGTTTAACCGAGGAAGGTTTGCTATTTTCGAAGTATTTGCTATCAGTTACCATAATCTGACGTGCTTTCGCTCTACTCTTGCAACTGTATTCTTAGTATAAGTTGAAGCTTCTGACCAACTTGAGCTCTTTTGGAACAGAGGCAGCTCCTGAGAGCACATGTAACCTAGTCTTCATGTCTAACCCAACCCAGCCTGTATTGTTTTGCGCGGTAGCTGGCGTCATAGGTACATTGTTGGCCTAAGTACGGAGTGGCGTGGTTCCTGTCGGATCTTATGATCCTTTCTATCTGAGTGGGTTCAATTTTATGTAGATCTTGGCTATTTATTTGGGCTCTTGCTTTCTCCATTGCTTGCACAGACGGATATTTCTGGTGGGCTCTCTCTAGTAGTGACCTGTGATGGTGTTAGTTGTAAGGCGCCATTTTCATCTATCTGTGCCCCCTGCTATAAAGAGGTGCATCTTCCCTCTAGGACTTGATCTTTGGTGCATGAGATCTATGAAAGTGGTCCTAACTAAAAAGGCAGCGCGAAGCTCCCATGTATGCAGGGTTCAAAAAGGTCTATAGTACGCGGCTTTATCTTTTTTTTAATTTTATTTTTGCAAGAGGCTGTTTTCACGCCTCAAACTTGTGACCTCAAGGTCAGGTAACTACAACTCTACCGTTAACAATTTTTAAGACGTAGTTAAAATAACTGAATTTCAAGTTGTTCAGACAAAGTTACAAAAATTAGTCAGGCAATTGCTGCGTAAAACACGATGTATGGTGAAAACATGGAGGACTCACCTATCCTTTACAAGCCGATGAATTCCGGTCTTGGCTGTATTGGTGTTCATTGCCCTATGCTATCAATCCTTCAAGAGAAAGCTTAATCGTATTATGCTATTTTCCACTTGCTTGATCTCGATTTTCTAAGAATCCACAAAACGAACTGCTATTTATAGACTTGATGCATGAAGACTCAGGTTGACCTAATTATATCTCATTTTTAATTTTCTTTTGTCATGTTCATTGCATAGTGTTTGAATTTCATTTTGTCATTTTCGTACTTCATCTCAAAGGTACAGTCTCGGTGCACGCAGCTCCGACGTATGCGGGATTCGGGGAAGGGGCTGACCACAAAAGTCAATAGTATACAGCTTTACCTTGCATTTTTGTGCTTCAACTGAGTTTTAAAAATAGAAGTAGGCTGATTAGTAAAGTTTGTTCTAATTGAGTTGATAATCTAGTAGATCCAAAGAGAAAACAAGGGACGATGAAGCACAAAAATCTAGATCTTAGACTCCCCAGTATCGTAATACAAGAAGGGATCGATATATACTTGAGGGACACCTTTGTTAGCCCTTCAGATTTATGTGGTTTGGACTACCCAGAAGCTAGCTTGGACCCCCTTTTACTCTTAGTTACTTGTGACAAGCAAAAGAAGAGAGATACACGTCTAACACATTACTTCACCATTTTCAGAAAGAAAAACTCAAAAGGACCGTGCACGGGACTGTGAATTTGAAGCTAATCAAACGCAGAAACAACGTAGGAAATAAGGAAGGGCCAGTTTGTCTAGGGTCTTAGTTACTTGGAAAGAGCCTAGAAATCGCGTTTGTCATGGCCAAAGTGGTGGGTAACTGGGTATATGGGGGCTCAAGGAAAGTTTAAGATTCAACTAGACCTATTCACGTGTTATGTTGATATTTTAACTGGTCGCAACCAGCCGAAGGTGAATACTGCATGGTGAGGTCATTTTGTAGTGTTTAACCCTCAATCACCATTGTATTTTGGGTGGCTCATAGAAGATGAAGATTCTAAATGTCATGTTAAGGTGGACAACAATTCGGCTTGTGTCAAGGGCTCTCAACCTGGGCCATGGAAGTTAGGTCAAGTACACCATGCGGGGGCAGCCCTACGTAAAGCTCCCGTGTATGTGGGTTTTGGAGAAGGAGCGGGTCACAAGAGTCAATAGTATGCAGTCTTATCTTGCATTTTGCAAGAGACTGTTTTCACGTCTTGAACACGTAACCTCAAAGTCAAGTAGATCCTACGTATAAAAATGAGAGTAAGAATACTAATGCTATTCGTTGACGCCAAGCTTGCAAGTTTATCTGCCAACCTGCTAAAGTCACCAACCCAATTGCTTTCTTTCTCTTAGTCTATTCTCTGACGATTTCAAAAAAATATTTAAACGGTGACGTTTAAATTTTTGTCTCTTCAACATGTTTGAACGGTCACTTTGTCTTCTTAATGAAATCAGAACCTCGTTCTCCTAAGATGACTTTTTTTTTTAGTGCAAATCCTAGCAAAACTCTTTGCTAAAAGACTATTCATATGTTGATCTGATGCGGAGTTTTATGGGTAAACTTAGCGAACATACAAATTTTGGGATGCTGGAAACACATTTTCTTAATTTATTTTTGAATTTTGCATACCCATGAGCACTTTGATCCATGACCTCCTAGTTAAAATGGGAGAGGCCCTTCTTGCACCACTGCACTAGATTTTCTCCTCTTGAATAGATGATTTAATATACATTTGGGAGCATTACATCTAGCTACTGAATCACATATTCCGAGGTACCAATTATTCACAGGCTGGCCTTGTCAAAATTTCTACATTATAGGGGGTTATACTGCACAAAATTATTGCAGTTTAAGTATAATATTCCAATTAAAAGAAGTCATGCCTTCATCACAGACATAAGAATCCAATTTTGACAAAGTTTCTCTATCCATTATGACCAAATTTCCTATTAAATGTAATATGGCAGACAAGATTTCGTCAACAAACAAGAAAATCCTAAACCTGCATTTGTTATAATCATTTACCTAACTTTATTATCAACTTGTCTTGTTTCTAATTAGATGGGTTACACCTTTAAAAGCCTTCTCTTTTCAAGCTTACTAAAATACTTAGCCTAGTTACAGTTTTTATTTTCTAATCCTTCTCTCACGACTTAGTATAGAATTGTTTCAGAGGACAAATTGTGCGCATAATCACTAGTTAATAGCAACACATTTTTAGTATTCTTGTTGGATGGTTTCATGAAGAGTCGAATATTGAAGATGAGGTCCGCCGTATGCTTTGACTAAAGTCAAGAGACACGTAACCTTGTACCTTTGTAAAATTTATCTTCGAATCAAGAAACATCACATTCCTGTCTTGTATTGGCTCTTTCCTATAGTTTAAGCTTGAAACTCGGCCCATACATCTTCAAATTGGCAAATCTTTATCTCCAAGCCATCCAGTTAAACTGTTCTTAGTCTTCCACAAAAAATTGAAAAAAAAAAAAAAAAAATCAAGATCACATGATTTTCATTAAATTAGTGCAGTTCTCTCAGTTTTATTGCATTTTGTTTTCTGTTTTTGTGTGAGAAACTGCCAAGCCCACTTTGCATCTTTTCCATTCATCCCATTCAATTGGTTGGTAAGAGTTATGGATTTGAGTTAGTCAAGTAGTGAGTACAGGTGGAGAAGGCTAATACACCAAGTGTGAATGGGAGAGTTGAGTTCAATGTCCAGTGTTAGTGAGGATATAGGATTAAAAATGATTACGAGAAAGGCATGCTTTGAATGGAAGTAAGAGCTAGTAGATTTGCAGTCAAATGTTTTGGCTTCCGATTTAATCCAACACAAGCTTGTTTTGTCCATTTTGCACTCAAACAGTGCCATCAAAGAAATCTTCTAGTTAATAAAACATTTTCCCGTATATATATGTGTGTGTGTAGCTTAAAAATATATCTATATAACACATTATGTGCAGCTTAAAAACTTCACAAACTTGTGTTGGACACAAAATATCTTTAGAGATAGCTAAACCTGCCAGTTAATTCAGATATTTGGTCTTATGATCAGCCCTAAGCCTATTTGACATAAGAGCCCGTTCGCTCTCTCTCTCGCTCGCTCTCATATATATTTTTTCTTCTTTCCAACCCAAACATTTTACCACTTCTCCAACAGCTGTGAAATGGATGATCTTGGATCTGATTAAGGTTTGAAATCAGCTCCAATGGGCAGATGTCGGTGGTTTAAAAAATTCATGGAACTGATCCATTCCATAAAAAAAATTAATTAGTGGAAGTACTAAAAATGAGCTCAAGCTTATTGCTTGTTTCAGAGAATGCATCAACTCACTGGAACTACTCAAGAAAATAGAAATCAATATTAGTTACTATATTTTCCATTGGTGTTTCACAAAAGACCATGCGAAGGAAAAAAATGAGTATGAAGGAAAAGTATAGCATGCATGCATCAGATAAATGGTGAACAACTCCAGTTGATGTGTTCCTTTTTTGTTAAATGGCGTATAGTCTAGCCCAAAAATGCAGTCGTCATAAAAGGAGATGCATCTACTGTCAACTACCATGCTTGTAACACTTGGATCTATTATGAGCATATCCATCAAAATTAAGCTTTCCACTTGGGTATGCATGAGATAGATCTACTGTCAACCTACCTGTGTTTGGGTGAGAGAGAGAGAGAGAGGTTCGGCATATTCTGCTGCAATTTGGGGTTTTGTGTCTAATGAACATAAAGGGAGCAGAAGATTAAAAGACGGATTCTAACTGACAAGCTTAGTTATTTCCAAGGTGTATTTTGTGTCCAATACAAGTGTGTGAAGTTTCTAACCTACGCAAAGGTGTGATAGATTAGAAACCCCAATATGTGTGTATTAATTGAGAGATTTTTTTCCTTCTTTTTTTTTTTTGTGCCTTTTTTGAGAATGGTTGAGACTGATTCTTCAAATGTGATTATTGGCTTTATGTATTTGGTTGTTTGGTTTCTCATTCCTTTTAGTTAACAAACTACTTTCTAGTTTCTCTCTCTCTCTCTCTCTCTCTCTCTCTCTCTCTCTCTCTCTCTCTCTCTCTCTCTCTCTATATATATATATATATATATATTTGAGGAATTTTTTTATTATGTTTTTTTTTTTGTTGTTGTTGTTAGTAGTAGTAGAATGGTCAAGAGAGATTCAATTAAAGTTATTGATTAATTGTGCAAATGGAATGAATTGTATCTAAGATTTTTGTTGTTGTATTAGATTGGTTATCTAGTTTCACATTCGTTTTTGTATTATGTAAAACATTTTTTTAGATTTAAGTCATTCATCATTGTTAGGAATGATTTAAATAGGCTAGATCACCAAATTCCATGTGTATTCGATGTTTTTAGCCTATGTTTTATTTGGTAAAAAATTAGCAGTTTCTATTTTTATTAATTTTTTTTATAGATCCAAAACAAGCGGTTAGATTTGTCCAAATGTTTTGCTTTCTCATGGCTTAGAACCAGTAGTTAGAATTGTACAAATGCATTGTTCTCATGGCTTACCTATTTTTGAAATAGATGTACAAAAAAAGGGGCATGTGCTCCTTGTTCAAGAGATCCCATAAATGTATTATGTCATTTTATTGTAAGTAGGATCCATTATTTTCTAAAAAAATGGCTTTCCTAATTTTGAAGCATTTAGGAGAGAGAGAGAGTCCTCTGTGTTTTAACTTTCCAAGGAAATCTAAAATCGAAACTCACTTTATCTCTAAGTGGAACCCATTAACTTCAAAATAAAATGCACCAAAGGGAGGGACTCTCACCTTAAAAAGCATTGAGGACTCTCCCATGAAGAGAGAGTCCGTATTTAGCTTTTCTTAGGGACTTAAACTTGACTACCTTACTTACAAGTAAACCCCATTATTATCTAAAATAAAATGCCCCATAAATATATTGGACTCTCTCATGAAGAGAGAAGTCCTTAATGTTTAGCTTCCTAGGAACTTAAAATGGGACCCACTTGCGCATAAGGGCCTCTCATTTTCAAAGAACATTTAAGAATCTCCCACAAGGAGAGAATCCTACATGTTTAGTTTCCTGGAAAACACAGAATAGTACCCACTTTGATCATAGTTGGGACCCATTTTCATTTAAGAAGTAAATGCCCTATAAGGGCTTCTTATTTTCCAAAATAGTTAGAACTCTCCCACGGAGAGAGTACTACACATTTAGTTTTATAAGAACATAAAAGCGACCAGCTTGGTCATATGTGAGACCCATCATCATTTAAAAAGAAAAACACCCTATAGGGGCTTCCTATTTCCAAAATAGTTAGTAGATTCCCATGGGAAGAGTCCTACACATGTGAAACCCAAAACAAGACCCACCTTGGTCATGGGTGGGACCCATTTTATTCAAAAAGAAATGCCAATAAGGGCTGCTTATTTTTCAAATGGTTAGGATTCTCTCATAGGCAAAGAATTATACTTCATGTGAAACATTAAATAGGACTCACCTTTGGTCATATGTGAGATCTATTTATATTAAAAGGAAAATCAAAGCATGGGCTTTCTCTCTTACCTCTATAACAGTGACATGGGAGAGTCCTAAATATGTTAGTTTTCTAGGAAACATAAAATAAGACCCACTTTGTTTATAAGTGGGATCCATTTCTCTCTCTCCTTCATAAGTGGGACCCAACTCTCTCTCCTCCTCCTTACTAATATTACTTCTGTCTTTTGCTCTCCTTATTGATAATGTTGGAATACTTCTGTCTTTTTCTCTCCTTCTTTCTCACATTTTTCCTCTCTCTTTCCTAATGTAAGTGGGACCCACTTTCCACTCTTTCCTCTTTCTCACGTTCTCTCCTTTATTCCAACATGAGTGGGACACATCACCCTATCTTTCTTCCCAAACTCGGCCTTTTCTCTTCATTCTCATGTCTCTCATGTTATCCTATTCCTTCACTCTCCCACTTTCTGGAACTCCTATAACTCCTTACTCAAAAAAGCTTACAAATACCCCCCCTCATGTAGACACATGCACATGGATAAAGGAAGAGAGAGATATAGAGATACAAAGGGGGGGTTGAAGAATGTAAAGAAAAATAGAAATACAAAGAGAAAGTAGGTTTAGCCATTCGTTTAGGTTTTTTAAAGTAATTCTCTTTCTTTTGTTTCCTCCAAGTCTCTCTATCATAGATAGAGCTCACATGCCTAGAGAGAAAGATTTTTCTCTTTCTTCTCCAGAGTCATAGCAAGCTCTCATTTTTTAATAGAGCTTGTCATGCAAAGAGAGTCTTCTGAGAATCCCATGGTTTGGCAAACTTTCCATATGGGGTAGAGCTCGATCTATCTCTCCAAAAAGGTCTTAGAAATGGGTCCTATTAGTAAACTAGAACAAGTCCCTTCTCCAACTAAACTGGACACCTTACCCTTCTAAATTTAGCAAACATAAATAACAACAACAACAACAACAACAACAACAACAACAACAACAACAAAAAGGACTCTCGAACTTCTAAAAGTTATACAAAAAGAAAAGATAAGATAAGATTCTTAAAGAGGACCTGATTATCAACTAAGACTCAATGGATAATGGTCCTAAGTGGACCCCACTTGACAACCAAGAAAAAACACTATAGAAATCTAAAATTCAGTAAACTTCTAAATGGACAACATCTTAAAGTGGGTCTCATTGATGATTAAAATCAAACTTAAGCTTTACAAACTCCTAAATGAATAAAGTCTTAGAGTGAGTCCAATTTGATGACTAAAATCAAACCTATACCTTGTGGACATCTAAATAGATGAAGTTTTAGATTAGGTCCCATTGATGAATAAAATCAAAAGATAAGTAGGCCACGCTTAGCACCTAAAATTGAGTCCCCACTTTCTCTAGAACCAAGAGTCAAAGAAGTTCCAAAAAATAAAAAATAAACAAATGGGCCTTAGCTCACATCCAAAGCTGCAAGCCCTTCCTTTTGCTCTCTATCCACCCTAATTTCAAAATCTACAAAGTTCCCTACCTATTAAACATTGAAATAAATTAGTGGGTCCCATTTGAAACTCTGAATATAGTAAAAGTCCTATCGGTATAAGGCTCTTGAAGTGGGCCCTAATTGAGATTTCTAAATATAGTCAAGTCCTATTGGCTTGAGACTCCTATAGCAGATCTGAGTTGAAAGCCCTGAATTTATTCAAAGTCTTATGGCAAAGTTTAAAAGTGGGTTGCAATTAAGATTCCTAAATCAAGTCAAAGTCAAAAAGTCGGTCCCAGTTAAAACTTCTAAATACATGTAAAATCTTAAAGCACTAAGGTGGGGACTCCATCATAAGTTTGCAGCTTGAGGAGTCCTACAAAATATGAACTCTAGCTCAACAGGTCCTGTAGCTTTAGGAGTTTGACAAAATATGAACTTTTGCAAGACGGGTTCCGCAACTTGACAAATTATGGACTTTAACTAAACAAGCCTTGTAGCTTGAAGAGTCTCATAAATTATAAACTTTAAACAAAAGAGCCCCACAACTCAAAGAATGCTACAAAATATGAGCTCTAATTAATAGGGCGCAGTTTGAAGAATCTAAAAAATATGGGCTCTAATCAGATGGGCCTCACAATTCGAAGAGTCACACAAAATATGAAATTCTAGCAAAATAGGCCTTGCAATATGAGGAGTCCACAAATCATAGACTCTAGTGAAATGAGGCTAGTAGCTTGATGTCTCTCACACAATATGGAGTTTGGTCAAACATGCCCCATAGCTTGAAGAGTCTTGAGAATCAAGGACTCTAACTAAATGATCCCCCACACTCTTAGAGTCTCACAAAATATGAACTCAACGCAAATAAGCCATGTAGGTTGATGAGTCCCACAAATTATGGCTCTAGTAGCCAAATGTGCCCCATAGTTTGAAGAATCCTACAAAATATGGACTTTGGTTAGATGGGTGTTATAGCTTAAAGAGTTCCAGAACATATGAACTCTAGCCAAATAGGATTGGCAGCTTAAGGAGTCCCATAAATATAGAATTTATCTAAGTGGGCTTCCTAGCTCGAGGAGTCTTACAAAATATATAAAGGGCAGCCCTGGTGCACGAAGCTCCCGCCTATGCAGGGTCCAGAGAAGGGGCGGACCCCAAGGGCCTAAAGTACACAACCTTACCTTGTATTTTGCAAGAGGCTATTTCTATGCCTTGATCCCGTGACCTCAAGGTCACACAGCAACAACTTTTACCATTGCACTAAGGCTCCCCTTCTAGTCTTACAAAATATATACTTTAGCTAAATGAGCCTTGTAGCTCGAAGAATGCCACAAATTATGGACTCCAGCTTAAATGTGCCCTATAATTCAAAAAGTCCTACAAATTATAGAGTCTAACTAAATGGGCCTCATTGCCCAAGGAGTCCCAAAAGTTGACGACATTGGTTGGAAGGCCCCATAAATGAAAGAGTTTCATAAAATAAGGACTCTAGCCCATTGGGTCCTACCAATTCAAAGAGTCTAGAAATTAAGGACCTGAACTAAACATGTGTCATTGGCCAAAATGCCTAAAAGTAATATATTTTAACTAAAAGGATTTTACCAAAAATCTTGAATTGTGGAAATTCAAACCACCTATGACTTATCATGTTTGAAGAAAACACATAACGACTCAGATAGAGTTAAACTTGGAGTTCTATTGTTATTAATTAGTCAATAACAACACATACCTTCTCCTCCACTATTAAATGGCTAAAAGAATACAAGATATATGCCTAAGATTCTAGAGAAACATGTTAACATCATTATACAGAGAGACTTCAAAGGTTGTACTCTCTTAAAGGATTATAATAATACTTTGGAAGATACATTGACCAACTCACATCACTAAACTGAGTTAATAACCTAATCATGTTGTGAAACTAATTCAAGATAGTCTTAAAAGTCATTGAAGCCACCAATCATTGTAATTTGTTTGCATATAGTCGATCTCTAATCAATTTTTTTTTCTTTGTATGTCTGTATGCATGCAGTAATCAAATAGAGTTTATGTAATAACCCTCAATTTTGAGTTCTTTTTCGTACAATATATTATATTTTAGTTGAGATAAAAATCAGGAATTGAATTCAGTATAATTGAGTTATATGAAAGTGACTCCTTTGGAAGCTAAAAATTTAGACTTAGAAATATGAAAAGTGGAAAGTATACATCGATACAATTCCAACACCACAAAGAACACTAAAATCAAAGTTCGGATGAAAGAGATATGATGATTTATAATATGAGGACAAGACCCATCCTCCATTGTCTGTTTCCTCATTGACAACGGGAGAGGGAGATTGACGTTGGGGAAATACACGCCGGTCACTGGAAAGACAAAGTGAACGGCAGTACTAATGGACAATAAAAGCTGTTCACAGTCATCACCTAGCCACACGAATAAAACCCCTTTGATAGCATGTTGATCGGCCAAGAATTGGCACAAGGATGGGGGAAGATAGACGTGATGTGTCTATGACTGGCTAGCGACAGGAAAATCTATATCAAATTCCTTCTCTGATGATTAATAATGAGTGAAAAATGACTTAGAGGTAAGATCTATGCAACCCAACTTGTGAATTCTATTTTTTTGCTAAGTATGTACAATTTCATCCTAGATCTAAGTTTTATGGATGACTAGCCGTTGATTTTCTAATTAGTGATTAGAAATTGATAAATACTTACCTTATGTAGCTTATATAGGGCAGAAATCATCGATCCAAGCCTGAGATCGATTGGACAATTTTGATCGTCCAATCAGATACAATGAAATGTTAGGTTAGGTTATAGGATCGATGATCAGATGTCACCATTGCATTCCCAAATCCCAAATTGACATAGGAAGAGCTAAAGTTCGCTGATCTATTAGCTAAAACTATTTAATAACATGTTGAGATCAAGATTTGACTACTTCTAGCTGTTGGATCACCAATCTAGAAAATGAATAGCACATCACTAGGTGATCTGAAACTGTTTCTCACATTTGGTCAATGATCACTTATTGGTGAATGACTTATTAGAACTCTAATGGCCTTAGACAATTCATGATGTGAAAAGTAGACCAACAGCCTAAGTGGTTAAGATCATATAGTTATGAGTAATGGATTGTATGAAATCTGAACTATGGGATTATGTTTAGATGAACAATCTAATATACAAATGGTGAGGGACACTCAGACATGAAGTCTCCAATTATGATGTAAATGCAACCTAAAAAGAGTGTTAAAAGAAAATTTTATACACTATCTAGATTTAAGCATAATTTAGATGCTTATATGATTCTATGTTGATATGGGGATTCAGATGTTGAATGTGCTACGTAGTTTCAGGTGTGGTATTGTCACGACCCAGGTTTTCTCATGCATTTTTAAATGCAATATCTAATTTCCTAAGGTGGGATGCATCCCTATTTGAAAATTATTTTATAAAAACCATGCAATGCAGCGAAAAATCTTTTAGTTTTAAACTTATTTTGAAAACCCCGAGTATCATTTGCTTTCACAACAACCAAAGTAATTTTTGAAAAACTTTAGAAACCATAAATGTTTTTTCCCCAGGCCTTTCCAGTCACAGCACACAGCCCAACTGTAATTAAATACAACTACATGTCCAAAGGGTTGAGAGTTTACTTACATGTATAACTGTCTCCTTTTTAATTCACTTGCTCATAGCACTAATATCTCCTGAGGCGTTGTCTATTTGTGAGTGGAACTATCCTAAAAAATGTTAAGGATAGGGCGAGTATATACTATACTCAGTAGGAGTCTATCACTACTAGTTTTATAATGCATGAGATGTTTTAAAATCATATCATCTTTCAAAACATGTGTATGTCTGAATATTCAAGTTCAATATCGATATTAAAATCCATTGTCAAACTGAAATACTAATGACTTAAAGAATCATATAATCCAAAATCGAAAGTATCATATACATATATATCATAACATTATGATATGCATAAAATGCTTCATTGAATCCAACTCATGGATATCTAGTATGGTATGGTCGACCAACCTCATATCATGCCATATGCAATGCAAATAAGTCCATAAACCATAAGGTCCAACTATGCCCACGACCTCACCCTCGTGTGGTCCCCGGGTACCTGAGGACACAACGTCATAGCCTCCACGGGGCATATGACACATCGACCCAATGCCGTGACACCAGTGGTAGCCCCCTGTACCACATGCAGTCGACATAGGGACGTGCCCTTTTTTGGGCGTGGTACCCATTCCACCTAGTAGTGGTAGAGGCTGGGTGGCCAACCTGCACTTCGGCAAGATAGCACCCACGAGCTTACTAGCCCAAATCACATAAGATCAATTAAGCCAAAAACCTCTTTTCAAAACCTATCCTCTTTGGGTCCCTCACAACTGCCTATACTCAGTAGGAGTCTATCACTACTAGTTTTATAATGCATGAGATGTTTTAAAATCATATCATCTTTCAAAACATGTGTATGTCTGAATACTCAAGTTCAATATCGATATTAAAATCCATTGTCAAACTGAAATACTAACGACTTAAAAGATCATATAATCCAAAATCGAAAGTATCATATACACATATATCATAACATTATGATATGCATAAAATGTTTCATTGAATCCAACTCATGGATATCTAGTATGGTATGGTCGACCAACCTCATATCATGCCATATGCAATGCAAATAAGTCCATAAACCATAGGGTCCAACTATGCCCACGACCTCACCCCCGTGTGGTCTCCGGGTACCTGAGGACACAATGTCATAGCCTCCACGGGGCATATGACACATCGACCCAATGTCGTGACACCAGTGGTAGCCCCCTGTACCACATGCAGTCGACATAGGGACATGCCCTTTTATGGGCGTGGTACCCATTCCACCTAGTAGTGGTAGAGGCTGGGTGGCCAACCCAGACCCCTCGGCATAGCACCCACGAGCTTACTAGCCCAAATCACATAAGATCAAATAAGCCAAAAACCTCTTTTCAAAACCTATCCTCTTTGGGTCCCTCACAACTACCTGGCCCTCGGCACTCCAGCATCTTTTGGCAACCCTCAAGGACATACAATCTTTGCAAGAACTTAATGCTCATAGATCATGCAATATATGCAATAGTTTGCAAAACATATCTATGCATAATGTATATACAAAACATGTCTATGCATAAAGCATTTGTCACATGCATGCTAAACAAGTCATATACTTAAATGATGTACTTGCAAAATAATCATAGTTCTTTTAAAAGAATCTAGTAGCGATAGAGCACCTACTTGGCTAGGTCGCGTTAACCCTTTTGTCCTCGTACGCTCCTGAACATGGTTTGGGGAATCAAGGTTAGTTTGGCCCATCTTTTATGGGTGTTAGAGTAGTTGGTTTTATCACTTAGGCATTAAGGGTCCATCCCTATGCCTATGGGTGTCCTAAGGTCCTAATTGGGCCTTGGTATCATTAGTTTTCCAAAGCTTTAACGGTCACGCGCTACAATCCTATTCTAAGGGTCATGCCTACCTTTGATTGGGCCTTGATTAGGGATTTTATAGTTTGGTGTGTCCGCGTCGTCGACATGGACACAACGCCTTTTGCGGCGCCTCAATCGAAGCTCTAAATCTCAAGTTATAAGCATTTTAGTGTCGCATGTACATAAGGGTCTCAAGAATGAAAAGACAGAATGCTAGGGCGTTGCGCATCTGCGTCATGCGCCCCGGCTTCCTTAAGGAACAAGAAAACCCGTACTGCTAGAGCGCTGCGCATCTGGGCGTGTGCCTCAACGGGCGCGTCTCTTTTGCGGGTGCGTCCGGGGATGCGCCCGTTTGGTTTTTCAAATGGGACGACGTGTTACGTTTCGACTGGAACGTTCCGTTCGTCTAGGGGACCAGGGCATCCTCAGGACACCCTGGTTCAGTGCGGCCCAAGGAACATCCTTGGGTCTTTGGTGAGTCTCCAGGGCTCCATTTTGCATGGTTTTTCATGCAAAAACCTAAGGAAATTATTCCTAGAACTACTGTGAAGATGGGTTTTGAGGGATCTTGGGCATACCTGGCTCGTTGCTAGGTTTTTCTCCTTGTTTCCCCTCTAGGTCACTCCTCCTCAACGGGTTTTCTTCAACTTTTTGGGCTGCCATTAGAGGCGCCCAAGAGCTCTATTTATAGAGCTATGAGAGGGTTCTGGAGGGGGCTCTCACCGCCTTTGAATGGCAGTGGAGAAACCTCCAAAATGGCAGTGATTTTTCCTCCAATCACGGCCATTCTAGAACCCTCTAGAGGTTGAAGATGAAGGGTGCCCGTATCAAAACGGGCCCCTGTGTTTTGTAGGCTAAATTCGTTTTTTGTAAAAATTACATTTTTGCCCCTGAACTTCAAAGGGTCATAACTTGCTCATTTTAACTCCGTTTTGGGTGATTTTGGACTTGTTGGATTCCTTTTTCCAAGACGCATCTAATGGTACCAGTTTTTTAGGACTCAATTTCTGGGTTTAGTCAAGGTGAATAGTAAAATGGCCAAAATGCCCTTATCTTCAAAATTTGAACTTTTCATTGCTAACTTGGGATTTTAATATTACAAAATTGGGATCATTACAGGTATGATCAAATTGAAGTTAAGTTTAAAGCTAAACCTAAAAGAAAGAACTTGTGAAAAATTCACTAAAGAAGGTAAGTAGTTTTAACTTTAATATGCTTTTGTGAACACATGAAAGCTATCAATAACTATTCTATCATATTTGAAAATAGTTAAAATCGAGATTTTTAAAGATTTTTATTTATATAGTGAGTATATTTATATTTCATGCAACTTATCACTTTGGAATACTATGTTGATTTATTTATTGAATTAAAAACTTGTACATGAAAATGTATTTGATATTGTGTAGAGTTTGTGATTGACGAAATGATGAAGAGTGAAGAATCCTCATACTCAACCCTTGTGAGGGTTGTTTTTACATGATTATATCATATCATGAGATTGATTTGCACGATTTTACTAGTGCATGGAATTTTATGATTTTGTATATTATGACGACATGTAATGATGCCCAGTATTATTATATTATGGAGGGCATATGGTGGCTTGATGGACATTGTGCTAGGAGGGTTGAAGACTGATCATCCCCCTCCAAAACTTTATATATATGATACTTGGCCACAAAAGGATGAATTTAGGTTGCTGACATCATGGGTAGGTCATGACCTTGCATACAATGTTTCCAATGTGCACAGTGCATGGAGTCTATCTGTCATGGAATCAGAGTGATAGCTACGAACTTTAATGGGTCTTGTCCGCGCACAAATGGTCCATTATTTTAAGATTCTTATGTATATAGCACGATAGTACAGGTGCACGGCACCCTGAAATTTCAAGTCTATAATGAGTACTCATGACCAACGACAAATGGCAGGTTTATGTGTTTCTACACTCGTGAGACTTCTAGGAGGTTCAGATGGTATTATTCATATATGTATACTTATTGATATACATTAATCGCATTTAAGTATTTCGTGGTTTAAATGCTTTTCATTTATTGATTTTTTATGATGATTCACTATCCAGTTTGGATAAGTATATTTATGAGATGATGTACGGCGATCTTTCATATCTTGTAAAATACCTCGCAAAGGTTACTATTGTCTTTGAAAACAAATGTATGGATATTGAAATTGATAATTTGAATTAGTTTAGGATGACATTGATATTTATAGCATGATTGAGATTTCAAAGTTTTGTTGTACTATTCATTAACTGCATAACAAGTGATTATGTATCCTTTTTGGATTTGAAACTGCATAAACTTCATATTTCATTCATGAAACTACCTACATAAGTGCAAGTTTGCTGAGACATTATAAATTGTTTACAATATCTCAAGTTTGAAGAAATGAGACATAGGAACAGAAGATTGTGATAGAGATCTAAAGAGAAGAGAAAGGTATAACAAATAGGTTTGCAATGTAGTTGATATCTTGTGAACTGACGTAATATTTGACTTAATATGACTTTGTTTTATTCACATGTGGGCATATAAATTGGAGTTATGGTGATGTAGTTGTGACTGGAGTAGTCTTGAGGATGTTGGTTCAATTCCTAATATTTTGGCACTACAAAATGTTTCTTTTTATTTAAACGTGAATAGACATGTGTGTGTGGATCTATTTTGGAGGGAGACAGAGTCTCCTTTGTTATTTCATACATATTGTGTTTATCAGATTGTCATATCGCATGCGTGAAATGCATTGGATCCAAAATACAGAGAAAACTCTACTAGATTTTTGGTAAACATTTAACATTCATTTATCTGAAAATCCTTATTTTTGAAAAGAAAAATGACACTCAATATTTTTAAGGTCTTTTTATAAAATATGATTTTCGCTATTTGGTTTCTAAATAGTTTTTCAAACTCGGAGCCCCACAATTGTAAAAGATTTTGTGAAAAAGCGTTAGAAAACCAGGGATGTCACAACTTATTTGTGTTTTAGTCATTAAAGAAATATAATTAACAGCCATGGGTAATTCAAAAAAATAAATGTCAACACATAATGTAACTAGAACCCATTTTCTCAATCACTTTTAATAAAGATTTTCACTACCTTTGAAGAAAAATAAAATAATGATGTCTCAATCATTCAAAATGATAATAGTGGAATCTTAAGCAATTGGATTGTTGAGACAATCTAATGGACAATTTGATTATGTAGGATTATCATTCAACCAAAAAGCCTAAGCTTATTGGAAATGGATCAATGACATTTACATGTTTAACAAATGATATCAATCTTAACCACTTTAATTGTTAAGACCATATAATGGAGAAAAATTCCGGCCAACTATCAAGTATCTACAATTTGTCTAAGAGATGAACTATGGGACCACCTGCCATCTAGCCTCTATATATACTCGTTTTGGATCACCTAACTCTAGCTTATGCGAACTAGTGATTCAAAGGCGCCAAAAATGGCTAGCAACATGGAAAAGGGCAATCTTATTCAAGAGATAGGCTTGGAGAGAGTGTAGATAGAGCCCTTGCATTCGATGTTGCAATTTCTTGATTCCATCTTGTATGACACTAAAAGCAGTAGGCAGGGAGATGACACACCATCCATCGAATCCTTACTAATAGAGCTAATCACAAAAACTAGTACGGAGGGGTTATTTATTAGATGCTAATGAAACACATTATTGTATTTCATTGATGTGGTGAGATCATTCTGATAGTTGAGGGCAGGAGATACAAGAATTGTTGTCTCTCATTTGGCTCAACTTGCAATGAATAAAGGTGGGTAAGGCCCATGGGTGTCACCTGAATAGAAATAGGACATGAGGCAAAGCCAACAAAAGGTGGGCTCAACGGCCAACTATAGATGCCTTGGGGTTAGCTTATTCCAGACGAACTAGCCCACCCATCAAAGCTGTATAAGCAAGGGAAGGTATGTAGGCCCAGCCCCCATACATAATTTGATCATTTCTTACTATCCACACACTGTGCTGTTAGACTCTAACTACGAAGAATGAGAAAGGCTCGTATTAATTAAGGCATCCTTAGCAAATCTACCCATATACATAATGACCTAATTTTAGTGCCCAAGACAAATAAGAAGCACAATGTAAAAAACTCAAAGGGACTTTGTACGGAAGGGAGGAGAGGAGAAAAGGAAAATGCATCTTGTCACGTGGACAACATATGCAAACCCAAAAAAGAAGGCGGGCCTGGAATAAGAAGTTCAAGAGAAATTAACGATGGCCTCCTCTGCAAATGTTGTGAAGATACGGTGTTGAAGACGGCTTGCTATGGAGAGATTTTATTGCGCCTCTAGATCGCCCCATACACTTATGGTCGGCCGAGAAAGAGAAATGTATAATAAAGAGGATCACATATGTGGCGTGAAATCACCTACTCTTGGACACATTTAGGAGCAACGTACAGTTACATGCTGGAATTGGAGACAAAATAAACTTCTAGCCTGCCCTATGGTTCGGCGATCCAACCCATCAAAGACCCCTACACACACCTATATAGAGCAGTCTCAGGCATAGAGCCAAGTCAATGAAAACCTTCTTAATCGAAGGACAGGTTCAGGGATGAAATATCCAGCTCTGCAGACACTGAGAGGTCTAGAACAAGATCAATTTGAACAACTTATGAGAAGACTCCAATTAATGGTCAGATACTTACTGAAGAAAGGCAGAATAATCTAGACCAAGACTCCAAATGGGTCATTTTTAATGAGGTTAGCATATGCCATCTTGACATATCAATCAGAGGAATGGGAGCAGGCTCACTTGGTGTGGGAACCTTACAAAAAAAGGGTAGCCTCAGTGCATAAAGTTCCAGTTTATGCGGGGTTCAGGAAAGAGGAGGACCACAAGGATCTACAGCATGCAGTCTTACCTTGCATTTTTACAAGAAGCTGTTACCACACCTTGAACCCATGACATCAATCGAACTTCCCTAAATGGAGCAAGAGAGGAAAGACGCTTTTGAACTTCACTTTCATGCAAAATATGACAAGTTTGGATGGAAAGAAACGTCGTCAGTTTCAAAAACAAAAAGCTATGTGATGATATGGTAGCGAACATATTATGTTGGCCTGCTAGATGGGCATCAATTACGTCAGAATTTAAAGGCATTACAAGTAGTGAAATCTTGAGAAAGTGGCCAAGGATTGTAGCAAGCAGAAGGTGCAAAAACAAAGCCACTCCTAGATGGTCTCCACCTCCTCCAGCCATCTTTCAACTGAATTTTGATGAGAATAATTTTCCAAACCCGGCACAGTAGGGATGGAGGAGTAATAAGAAACTCAGCAGGTGAGATAATCTTTAATCATGCGGGTTCTGTTATACCGACCCTAACAAAGCCAAGGAGAGAGCTCTACTAGAGGGGATCAAAATATGAAAATCAGTTGATCTAGCACCTTTAATTGTTGAGGACAATTCAGCAAACGTAATCTCAAATGCATCCCCTGTGGGGATTTTTAGGCATCATCAATAACATTCAAAATATAAGGTACGGCAACGTAATATTGATTCTTATAATTCGTTCCTTCCTCGGACCCAGCATATGCAGGAGCTTCATGCACCAAGGCTACCCTTTTTATTGATAACATTCTAAACATCACAGCACATTTGCCTGCCAATCAATTGGCAGGTGACTTGGGCAGAAATTGGTGTGAACCTCCAAGAGGTAAGAAATGGGCATTTCTTATTTGGGATCATAAATATGCATAAGAGGAGGCATTATCAATGTATCTGTTTTTTTTATATATTATGAGTTGAATTATAATCAACTTGTAATTACACACTTAAGATCACCTCGACCTTTTATGTACGGCCACGGGGACGGCTGTTCGCACCCTATCAATAAATTTAACCTTTTCTCCAGGAAAAAAAAAGAAAAGAAAAAGATAAGAACATGTTTTAAACTTGAAACTGTATACTTTCTTTTTTTTTCAAAATAATCTCCAAAGATATTGAGACATCTAAAAGTTAGGGATAATTTTGAAAAAAGCCCACAAGTTCAAAGTTTAAAAAATGTTTTTTGGTTCAAAAATAAAAGATTCCTATGTAATGTTTGTATGTGTAAATAGATGCGCGGATTGCAGGCTTTTAGAATTACATAAAGGCCATATACTTCAAATAGATGATCCAAACTTCCAGGATTTGTCTTAGGCAGGTCATGCACCAACGATAATGGCCACCGGCTGATCCTAACCACTATAATTTTTCAGTAAAACACGCTCAGAAAGTGCACATAAACAAGGAAAAGTAAGACAATCTTAAAGGATTAGCATCATCGGATGAAGAAGATTTAGGCATTGTCCTACCAAAGATCTGACCCAGAAGATGGGACTAGTTCACATGAAGTACCAGTCCATCTAGACTAGAGTTCGTTTGAGTCTATATAAATCCATACATTGACCTACACGTTAACACCTTTGCTGAAATCATAATAAATTATGGACAGCCACCATAAACAAGAACCTTACGTATAACTAACAACCTATGTGTTCTCTTTCAGTCTCAATCATAGTCGTTTATTTTCTTTGGATGGTAAGTGGATTTGAAACTCTTGGTTGTGGCCCCATCATCACCGTTGATCTATATGTTATCCCATTTTATATGGCCTCCTGCTTCTATCAGGTCTGGTGAAGATGGAGAGAGAGAGAGAGAGAGAGAGAGAGAGAGAGAGAGAGAGAGAGAGAGAGAGAAGCAAGTTAGCAAAAAGCAGACAAAAAGGAGAACGTAAGTTCTAATCTTCACTAGCAATGTATAAGGTGCTAATAATGGTTGAGGTTACAGGTTTGGATTTTGATGGGCATACTTTTGTACCAAGGTCCTCAAAATGCTCGACTCATCAAAACTCTGCCGAGTCCTCTACTGCGGAAAGCAAAGGTGCAAAACTGCCTTCACTCAAGCCGAGTTCCCAGCGGATTAGGAGAGAGCCAGAGGTGTAGGTGAACGTCAATGTAGAGGTTGCAGCTCAATTATTAGCATGGAGGTTTTCAATTAGGTGGTGAAAGGAGACAAGCCAAACTCTTGGTGAAAGGAGACGTCACAATGAGAGCAATCCTTATATGAAGTAGATCCCGTAACATCAAATCACTCACAATTCTAAGAATTTGGTTAGTGGAAGCAATCAAGGAACAGTTCAACTCAGACTCTCTGATAATCTCCAATTATCTTGGAGTAGCTTCTAAGATAGTATAAGTTTATAGCAATAGAACTCCAACCTTGCATGCGATTGTCATTTTATTCATAAAATACATATGAACTAGATTTAGGGACAAGGCCACTTAAAAGGGATGAATTTTATACATTAGTTAAAGAGTACGAGGGTATCATACAGACTTAGATCAAATATTCCTAGCTAGCTCCACACGGCTGAACAATTGTGCCTGTTCTACCTAACCATCTGCATACTATATATTAAGACAATTCTTCCTCCTACCTTCTAGGGGTTATAAATTGAAGTTCTTATAATTTGCTTCAATATTGTGACACCACCTGGACACTCCAAACCACAAGCCCGAATCAGTGGAGACCTACAACTATCTTATGGGCCCTGCATTTTGTTGGGTGGTTCCCTCTAATTCTAGATCTGTGATTGCCATTTCTAGTCTGCACTGCCTTTCTTATTTCTTTTTCCTAGTTAAAATTAGTCTGATTTGGGGTAGTCCCCCTGCATGGATGGTTTTAGAAACTTAATGCAACACTGATTAATCACCCAAATCTCTCTCTCTCTCTCTCTCTCTCTCTCTCTCTCTCTCTCTCTCTCTCTCTCTCTCTCTCTCTCTCTCTGTGCGTATACAAACCCTGGACGCCTTTTTTTATGTACAGTGTATGCAAATTTAAAATATAATATTTACTACTGCCTAGACTAGAAAGTCTAAGTCTATGTGGATAAGAGAAATGGTATTTGGATTGGGTTTTCAGGACTCGTCACATCTAGGACTCACAATTCGGGTTGGCGGGTCGTGTTCGTGTCATACATGACTCGCTTAATAATCGTGTCAAGAACTAGTGACTCGAACACGACACGACTTGTGTAACACAATTAAATAAATATAAAATAACTAATATAGGACGATTTTTGAAGAACAATCTTATATTACTACAGTAATATATGACGGTTTTTTAAAAACTGTCTTATATTACTATTGTAATATATGACGGTTTCTGATAAACCGTTCTATATTTTCTACCCAATTGGTTAACAGCTTGCGAGTTAGATGGGTCAACACGACGAATTAATATGTCGCGTGTCAAATAGGTTAACATTGATTGACCCTAACACCACAATTTTTGACGTGTCATTTTCAAGTTGACTTGAAAATGACACAAACACGACAAGACTCGACCTTAACTCACTAAATTCGTGTCGGTTTCGAGTCGTGTTATCATGTCTTGTCATATTTTACCACCCCTAGTCACATCCATTCCAATTTAGTTGGGGTGCTCATCCGTATAGAAGCATAACATATAAATGGTTTTGATTATTGAAGACATTGTTTTCTTAACTCCTAAAACGCCAAGAACTCAAAAATTAGAAAGTCGTCTTTTATGTCAAATAACTTGCTCTATTTTCTTCTCCACATGTTTTCTGTTTTTCTGAAGGCTGAACGTGCTTGAACCAAAAATATCTTTAGTTTCGTCGCTGTAGAGGAGATTATTTCTAAGGAAAATGAACAGCAGCCACATGTAGTGCATTTGTGTTTTGGGTCACTCAGCCCCACAGTGAAAATATACTGCTAAGGACAACCGTCCCGGACAGCGCTAGCCATGGGTGACAATTCCATTGGGTCTCTCTATGTCTAAATAAATACGTATTTCAATTCAATTCTCTCTGATAAATATGTGTGCATATGCACATAAAAAATTGCAAGGTAAGGTTGAGTAGTATGGACCCTTTCTGGTTCGCTACTTTCTTAGACCGGCATACACAGGAGTTCCATGCATGAGTTGTCCTTTTTTATGTACATTAAAAAAATAGGAATTTTGCAAAAATACCATTACTTTATAAAGTTTTTGCAAGAAAATTCAATATTTTCACTATTTTGTAAATTTTTTATTTAGTTTTGAGAAAGTTTGCAAAATCACCATTCTTTTAGGTTTTCATCATCTTTTTCTGTTAATTTTTATAAAATTCTAATATTACCCTTGTTTAATAGACATGTGGTCATTGAAGAAGACATCGAAAAACAAAGAAAGCGATCTGGACAGTGCAGCGATTTGATAGGGGTACTGTAGATTGGGGAGGGGTGCCATGGTGCGGGGGGCGCCGATGATCTTGGGAAGTGTGACAATGCTACTGTGGGTGGGGAGTTAGCAGTAGGGGGATCTTGGGGCGATCTAGGTAGCGCTAGCCAAGGGGGGCAGTCTAGGTAGTGCCGGGGGGCAATTTGGTAGCGCTACCAGCGTGGGGACTATGGGGACGTTTAGGGTTAGTGGTAAGGGATGTGGTCTATTCATCGATAGCGTAGGCATGGCTCCAAAGGCATCAAAAAATATGTCAATATTGGTATTTAGTAAAAATTAACAACGAAAAAGGATGAAAACCTAATAGAATGACAAATTTACAAAGTTTCTGAAAATTTAATGGTAAATTTGCAAAATGATGAAAATGTTGGATTTTCTTATAAAAATGCTATAAAGTAATGGTAATTTTGCAAAAAACCCAAGAAAAATAATACAGGGTTGTAGATGATCCAAAGAAAATGCCACCTAGCATTGCTAAATGTGGGTTTAGGAAGTTATAGCACCTGCACCTTGAGTGGCAATCTCTGCTCTATTTGCTTGCAATATTGCTATGCATATTTCATATTGTTCGAGGAACCCTAGATGCTGTCAAAGTAAAGGATCGTCAACAAGGGCATTCTAGTGCGTTGTAGATTCTTATCCAAAACTTGTATCATTTGATGATGCCATATGAATTGCTAAAAACATGTAAAGTATATGGCTAATCCAATTATAAAAGTTTCGTAAGGGAACTGGAGTAGGCTACCACTAGACAAAAGATCTTCTTTCTAAGGAGATTTGATTCGGAACTATCCTATGTCTAAAATCCAATATTAAAATTATTTCAAAGGTTTTTCCATATAAATGTAAGTGACAGCTTCTTTGACCTTAGACGCATGACACATAGTATGACCGAACTCGTTGGCTCCATGTTCACCGAAAGTCGGTATTTCATTAAAGCTGGATGTTATTAACGTCAGTAAACATGGCAGCATGCGACTTGGGTGCTCGGGCAGCAGGTTCCCGGGCATTAATACGTAAGTTCTTGGTGATGGTTACGTGAATAATAAATAAATTAAGGTTGCATTTGTATAACCTGAAATTAGGATTTATAAACTGTTACTTTAGATGAAGTGGACTTTGAGATGACGGGTTCAAAGCATGGAAATAATCTCTTACAAAATTGCATAGTAAGATTGCATACTAGATACTTTTGTGGTCTGCCTCTTCCCCGAACCCTAGGGGTGGCAATTCGGGTTGGCGGGTCGTGTTTGTGGCGACACGAACACGACACGAATAGTGTTACGGGTCGACACGAACACGACACGCTTAATAGTCGTGTCAAAAACCTATGACTCGTACACGACCCGGTTCTTAAAAAAATGACACGACATGACCTGTGTAACACGATTAATTGATTGAGTCGTGTTGGATACACGACACGAAATGACACGACACGACCCGACATATTAAAAAAACTGCCCTCTCAAGTCAAGTCCCAACTCCCAAGTGAATAGAAGTTATAGAACGGCTGCCAAGGCCCGAACAGGCCAAATCCCAAAACAACCACAATAAAATAAACTAACATATAGGACGGTTATTTCACAACCGTTCTATAAAACCCTAACATATACGACGGTTGTAACATAACCGTCCTATATATCATTGGTTTTATAGGACGACTGTGAAATAACTGTCCTATATATTACGGATTTTATAGAACGGTTGTGAAATAACCGTCCTATATGTTATTTTATAGTACGGTTATTTCATAACCGTCCTATATGTTAGGTTTTATAGAACGGTTGTGAAATAACCATCCTATAGTTTACTTTTTATAATTTTATTCCACTCCACCATTATGACTGATCTTCTGATTCTGATTGAATTGTATCTTGAATCTTTGATCACCTGAAGCAATGACAATGAGGTTCTGGAGCAGAAAATCAGAATTGAATAGCATGGGTCTTTCAGTTATGAAGAACTAGACTTTCAACCCAAGTTACCAACCCCCACATAAATTGTTAGGAGGGAATTCATTTCTCCAACTCCTTTCATGCTCATTATCACTGGTCATTGCTATATCCATTGAATTACTGGTGACTGATCCACCACACCACACGACAAGTACATAGACAACCAAATTACCAATAATGTTCCTGTAATATTTTGTTATTTTATTTAGAAGCAACATAGTTCTTTATAGTTTAGTATTACACCACTCAGTCACTCACTGACTCACTTCACAAGTTCACAATTCACATGATATGTGAAAAAAAAGAGACTGAAATGAATCAAATAACCACAATAGTAGTAAATAAATATGGATTAAGTAGCACATGATGGAAATATATTTCCATCAATGTATTATGTATCAAACACAACAAATTAAAATAAGTCATGAAAATTATACAAATTAATCAAAATGAATTGATCCAGAGTCTTCAGTTGGTTGAAGTGATCCTGCAATGCTACTTATGCTTATAATGTCCTCAGTAAGCTCATCCATGGCAACTGTAATGGTAGAGTCTACAATCATATAGAATAAACAAGCATTAGTTATTACTAAGCTCATATAAAATATAATGTAAATATAGAATTATAAACTATTACCTTTCAATCCATATAGCCAATCTCTCACACAAATCAATGCTTGCACGATTTCTGGCTTTAAAGTAGATCTATATTGGTCAAGAACCCGACCACCAACACTAAAAGCAGACTCGATGCAATCGTAGATATAGGAATGCTCAAGACATCACGAGCCATGGCAGCAAGTTCAGGATACCTAAAATCAACATTTGAATCAAATATAAATGTAAATAAGATTACAGAAAATAGTGTTTACATGAGATTATTAGTTAAACAACCTGTATTGATTGCATTTCCAGAATGCAAGAATGTCTAGCTTTGACTCTTGCAATCTTGGTTCATCTAAATAAAGCTCCAATTGTGATTTTTGAATAGCCAAAGTACCTCCTTCACCTTCAAATGAATCAAATTCCTAATGCAAATGCAATTATATTATTCAACGTACTATAAGACAATTCATACTTCATAGCAAATTTTAATATGCTAAGTAGTAAGCGACATATAATGAAAGATACAATTATAAATAAAATCACCTTCATGACATCTAAAACCTCTTGGCTATATGACATGTTCTGTCTATCATCAGCACCTGCACCTCTAGCCACTGGTGTAGATGAGGAGAAAGGAATAGGATAAATCTTAACCTTATATTCATTGAAGAGAGAGAATAACTTTTCCCTAACTTGAGCAAACTCCAAGCAGCCACTGCCAAACAATTTCTTGTACGAGAATTCCACAAAAGAGAGCTTATACTGAGGATCCAACACACATGCAATTGCCAAAATGGTGCTGAATTCAGACTAGTACTTTGAAAACTTGGCAAACATTTGGATGGACATACGCTTCATATAGTCATCATCACTTCTCATGTATTGTGTTAAACTCAAATAAATTACAAATGCTGCACAAAAGTAGAGATTTGCAGTGGGATATTTGGATCCAGAGAACATGCAGGTGGCATCATAAAAAACTGCCAAAAACTTCGAAATTTTTGTAGCCTTTTCCCATTCAATGAAAGAAGGACAATGCTTATAATTTGAGTCACTTAGTTCTAAGTGACAAAATGCACGTTGGTAACAAAGAGCACTTTCAAGCATCAAATACGTTGAATTCCATCTTGTAGGACAATCTTGTCTTAAGCCCTTTTTTATCTCAATTGACATGTGATTCACACACTCTAAAAAATTTTGTTTTCTACTTTGTGATGCTTTGACATACTTGATACTCTCTCTAATTTTTTGAATAGCATCATCAATTTCTTTCAAACCATCTTGCACAATCAAATTCAAAACATGACAACAACAACGTAGATGAAGGAACTCTCCACCACAAACAAGAGTGTTCCTGATGTTTAATTGATGCCTTAACAGCTCAACACAAGAATCATTAGAAGAAGCATTGTCTAAAGTGATTGAAAAAATCTTTTTCTCAATCCCCATTCTACCAATAATGAGTATAACTTTTCTGCTAATGATATTCCATTATGTGGAGGTGGTAGGAAACAAAAATATAATATCCTCTTTTGTAAGACCCACTGACTATCTAGAAAATGTCTTTGTGAGACTTATATAACCATCAGTAATACAAGAAGTCCACAAATCCGATGTCAAACTTATCCTGCTAGGTGCCAATTCTAACATCTCTTTTATCTTTCCTTTTTCTCTTTTATACATTCTCAGAACATCTGCTTTTACTGTATTTCTACTAATCAAGTGCAAATCTGCACACAAATATTTCAGTAGAGTTCTAATTCCATCATACTCAACAAATTGGAAAGGCAAATCATGCATAACAAGCTATGCTGCTACTAACTCACGATAAACTTCAGGATCAAACTTATTATCCGAAGTCGCACTTAGTGTCACTGACATACTCCCCTGACTTTGAGATAAAAGCAACTGGCCTATATCACGAGAAGAGCTCCGTTGACAAGTCTTTATATGACGTTTTAAGTTACCAGTACCAAATTTGCTATCGCAAATGTAAATTGCAAAGCACTTCTTGCATTTACACCTTTGCCTTCCATCTTCTGATAGAGGAAGGTGTTCAAAAAAATTCCAAACTGGAGACATTAGTTTCCTATGCTTTTTACCTCTATTGGATTTTGAAACTAACTCCACGTTCTCCAAATCAGCAAACTCATCATCATCGTTGTTGTGATGTAGCATATTCAAGTTATCAGAAACATCAGTGCTCCCAACTTCAACTTGTGCCTATATTGCAAAATACAAATAACAAAAAAAAATTAGTTCACACTGACAGTAAACTAAACACTTCAGACTTCACCAACAATTACTAATAAGTAATAAGGGAAGGGAGTGAGTGAGTGAGACACTGAGACTTGAGAGTTGAGACTCGAGAGTGAGGAAATTGAGAGGAATGAAAAGAGTCAGACTCATAATTTCATAGAGAAATAACAAAAAAAAAACACATGACATACTTGTGGTGCTGTAGTAGAGGTGCTCCTGCTCATCGTGTTAGAACTTAGAAGGGTTGATGTTTGAACTTGAAGAAGAAATCTGGATTCTGGTCCTCTGGAGTCTGGAAAGGGAAATGCAGAAACGGATGTAAAATTGTAAATTATAAAAGCAGCTGCAAACCTGCAAGCCTTCAACTTCAACCTTGGGTTGGTAACGTTGGTTATGTTACTTATGTATTAACGGTCCTATATTTATAAAATATAGTACGGTTATGTATTAACCGTCCTATATTTTAAAAATATAGAACGGTTATGTGCTAACCGTCCTATATTTAGATAATATAGAACGGTTACTTACTAACCGTCTTATTTTTTGTAAGCTTTAACATATAGGATGGTTATACATTAACCGTTCTATATTTTCCAAATATAGAACGGTTATACACTAACCGTCCTATTTTTACATAATAATATAGGACGGTTACGGACTAACCGTCCTACTTTACATAATAATATAGGACGGTTATGGACTAACCGTCCTATTTTACATAATAATATAGGACGGTTACGGACTAACTGTCCTATTTTACATAATAATATAGGACGGTTACGGACTAACCGTCCTATTTTACACATGGTTTATTCCTTCATTACCAATCTGTGAGTGTGACTGTGAGTCTGTGACTGTGAAGTCTGTGATGTGCCAGATTTTCGCTTTTCAAGTGACCAGTCTGCCTGACAAAGACTGATAGCCTTCTTTCCTCCAATTCCAAACTGGCAAGTGGCAAGTGGAGTTAATGAAAGTTGAAACTTACACTTCAATCATTTGTCAAATATTTTGATGCCCCTAGTTATTGTCCTTAATGTTACTTAACTTACTTGTTAGATAACTTAGATAGTTAGATGTCATGAATCATGATAGATGATCCGAGGTGGGGCGGTAGGGCGCCCTTGTAGACTTGTAGTGGCGGGAAAACAAAATGAAAGTTGAAAACTAAAAAGAACATAAAGGTTTAACTTTAACTAATTAATAATTATCTAGGTATACTAACTACTAAGTCAATCTAGAGTCTAATCTAACTGTCTAAGGCAATTGTTTTGTCTTTTTGTATAATTGTATTGTATCATGTAAGTTAAGTAAGCCCAAATCCAATTATCCAACTATAAGCCTATAACTATAAGTTATAAATAACTGTATAACTAATTTCTTATCAACTATTTTCAGTTTAGCTACACATTGTCACATGTCAATTGTTACAACTTACAAGTTACACTTAGTAGATAAGTTAACCAAGTTTTGTAAGTTGTACAAGTAAAAGTGAAGTGAGAGAGAGACTAACTAACTGTCATATATTGTTATATAAAATTATAAATGCTAATGAATAATGATTTTCTTATGTTAATTTCACATGTCTCACCAACCAATTGATCTAATATATCTCTTTTCAATCAAATTCATGAATATCATGTATCCAACTCATATAACTCAATATTTGTTTCTCATTTCTAACTCCCAATTGATGATAATAGATTAGGAATAACTCATTCATGATTCATCCATGATCCTTTGATCCATCATTCATGTAGACATTGTAGAGTAAAATTTAGTAACTCCTTTAGTAATATCATTCAACATTTGTGTTAATTCAACACACAACTCCTATTCTCTGTTCACATTCTCACCTCACCTAATGAGTTAATTACAATGTTACATAACTAAATAACTAATAACTATTCCCTTGGGACCCTTCCTAGTTCCTATACTATACTCATTATCCTCTAATGAGATAATAACATAACTCTTTCTATACTCATTCTCAAGCTACTGAGTTAATTACATAACTGTTTCTATTATAGTTCAGTTCAGTCATTCTTACCTAATGAGTTAATTACATGACTCTTTCTCTTTCTTTACTTATTATCATTTATCAATGTTATCATCAACATTCAACAACTTTTGAATTAAGTATGAGTTACTTACATAACTTTGCTTTTTTAAGATGATCCTTAAGTGAGATCATCAGACATTAGATGAGTTAAATACATTATATACATAATTAACACCAACTTTACTCATCCTCCCCTGACCTCAACCTCAACAACTATGTTGAATTGAATATGATAGTATGAGTTACTTACATAACTTTGCTTTTAAGCTGATAGATACTCAAGTAACTCAGCTCAACTGAGAAGTTTGAGCCTGAGATAGTGAGATGAACATAATACATATATGCCTATATGCTTTGTCTTTTTAAGCTCATCCAGTCATCCTTAACTTAAGGAAATTAAGATGAGTTAATTACATAACTCTTTCTCCACTCTATACTTAATAACTAGTTTTATTTAAGCACATCATCAACTAAGATTAATTAAATATATAACTCTTATAGCTTATACAACTCCTATATTTCAATATATAGATGGTTATAAACAAACCATCCTATATTTAAATATATTATAGGACGGTTATTTTAAAACCGTCCTATATTTAAATATATTATAGAACGGTTATTTTGAAACCATCCTATATTTAATATATTATAGAACGGTTATTTGAAAACCGTCCTATATTTGATTATGTTATAGAACGGTTATTTGAAAATCATCCTATATTTAAGTATATTATAGAACGGTTATTTGAAAACCGTCCTATATTTAAATATATTATAGAACGGTTATTTGAAAACCGTCCTATATTTAAGTATAATTATAGGACTGTTATTGAAAAACCGTCTTATATTTAAGTATATTATAGAACGGTTATTGAATAACTGTCCTATATTAGTATATTATATAGAACGGTTATTTTAAAACCGTCCTATATGGTTCTATACATATAATATATCGTTTTCACTTTTCACTTTTCACCTTGGTCATTCTCAGCCCTAATTTCAATCTTCCAAGTTCCAACACAACGATCCAATCCAACCTATACTGAGAAGGTGAAAACAACCATTCCTCTTCGATCTTTCACAGATCTAAGCAAAGAAAGGTATGTATTTACGATTTTTTGCATCTTTAATGTAATTTCGTATCTGATTCTGTTATACATGCAAGTAAAAAGTAATAAAAGAACACAATCTGATAAATAAAAAAACCTCTGTCTGGTTTCTCTGATCCTTGCCTTGAACTTGTTCTCATTATTTCGTTGTCAAACACCTATTTCTCAGATTTTGATTTATGTTGTCTTTCATTTGAGTCTGGAAACGGGGTTTGTTGGGAAAAAGATGGATGAGCTACATTTGAGTTTGGAAGCCTGGAAGTGGAATGGGATTATGGGAGATATCAGATATGTATGTTCTTCTGACGGAAAAACCAAACATATAAATTATAAAGGTTCTGAGTCTTCTGACTTTGCCCATAGTGCATTAGTGCTGAATCAGTGAATCCTGATAGATAGGTTCTCAGAGAACTGCATCTACTGAAATAGTCTCCAGCTGAAATGTAGAGCAGACTGAGCAGTAGAAGAAGCAGGACAGATGTCAGAAGATTGAGGGAGAGAGACATTAAACTAGTTCTTTCTTTTACAAAATGGAAAAAAACATTACATTTATCTAATTTATCACAAACTAGCTACAGCTTATATCCCAATTTCTTCTTTTCCTTAAGGGAGCCCTAGAAAAAAGAACCAAATCAAGAAAAATCTCTCAAAAACTAAATTAACATATCTCATATCTGCATCAAACAATGTCGCATTTTCAACATTTTTGATGTGTTGGAACTGTTGAAACAAGAGGAATGATTAAGTGATAGTTGACCAAAATAAAAAATAAAGGATGAAGGAACATAACAGATTTTTTAAATTATTATTAGACTAGAATGAATGTTTTGAGATAGGAAACTTAATGAAATGGCCAAATCAAGCTACAAATAATGAATGTTATACAAAAACAAAATATCACATTTTTTTCCACTCTGCATACTGGAATGACATACTTCTGGGGCTATGGCACTATGCCAACATCACAAAAAATGGGAACATGCATAATTGCTTGTTTGAAGAGATAGAGGGAGCAACAATCTGACCTTGTAGGAGGCTTCCAGTATAGTCTCCACTGTCCAATGAAAAATTTGTGATGGCTTTCAAGGGTGCTACTGCTTATTATCCCTGTATAATTGTATTCCTCTTTTCTTGTCTAACTGTAGTCATTTTTATTTTGAAGCAAACATGGAGCAAGTAGAAGAGGTAGGAGAGGTACAAGTAGAACAATTACAACACACAGAAGCAGAACAATCAAGGCTATCAAGCACATGTCCATCAGTAACACCACCGGTGGTCAGTGTCAAGAGAAAGGTCAGGGGAGGGGCCCAACGCAAATGGAACATATAAATAAGAGAACCTCAGTTGGAATAAAAGAAACGGTACAATTCAACACTAAAGGCCAACCGATTGGTGGTGTTGCACATGCCTATGCTAGCTTCATATGTTGCACTGTTAGAAGACTTGTGCCAGTATCGATGATCGATTGGAGACATGTATCGCCACAAGTCAAAGATTCAGTATGGGAAATGGTCAAGGTATGTAAATTCTTCCTACATATAACATAATATGTCCTTTATATTTATATGTTTTGTTTTTGTTTGCATATGAATCACGATAAGATACACAAAGTTGCTGCAATACTCACTAGTTAGTCACTTTAACATGCTTCTTCTTTTGTTTTGTAGTTTGCCTTTGACGTATCTGATGAGTGCAAGAAGCAAGCCTTGCTAGGAGCTGGTGAAGCTTGGAGGAAATGGAAGAGTGAGCTTGCAAGGAAGTACATACTTCCAAATTCTCATGATCCTTCTACGCTTCACATGGTCCCTCAGTTGTATTCTTGCTTCATTAACCAGGAAGCATGGAATCAATTTGTACAGTATAGGCTATCTCCTGATTTTGAGGTAATCACAACTTGAACTAGCCAAGCTAAATTTTGAGTCTTGTAATTATTATAATTGATTGAATTTTGAATCTTTGATCACATTACTTTGATGTCCAGGCAAAGCGTATAAAAGGACAAAAGGCTCGTGCACAGAACTATACGCTGCACCACCTTTCAAAGGTTGGCTATGCACGATTAGAGGCAGATGTAGTAAGTATATCATGTCACATTCCATTTGTCTAATCATATTAGATTATTATTTTTATTAACTCTGACTTAATGTCTCTTATAATCTTATTACAGCAAAAGAAGGTTGGGACAACGGATCCCATCGACCGTGCTATTCTATGGAAAATGGCACATTCGAAAGGGCGTAACTCCCAGACCTTTGCCAACGAGACAACTGCAACAATTGCTTCAAGAATTGTAAGTGGTTTAAGACTTTAAGTTTTATACTTTTACTTTATTTGCATACTGCCTAGTTAAATACTTTTATACTTTTATACCCTTGCATAGTATATTATTTAAATATTACATATATAATAGTGATTTTATCATGTTATGATCTTTATGTGTGCAGGAAGAGTTGACCCAAGAACAAGAAGAAAGTGCAACTACAGGGACTCTTAGCAGCACTGCTGCAAAGGGGCACATCCTGTATAGGGCAATGGGCAACAAGAATGAGCACCCTGGCCGGGTAAGGGGCCAAGGTCGGGGTGTTGTTCCTTCGATATTCTTCCCCAAACAAAAGGCTCCTACGCTACAAGAATTGGAAGAATGGAAGAAGCAAACAGTTGTGGAGATATATAGCATGGTCAAAGATCAACTATTGAAGGAACTCCAAGGTGGCCGAAGAACCTCATGTGAGGATGTTGGCGGCCCTCAAGCTGAAGCTCAACCTTAAGTTCAACCAGCAAGAAATAATAATAGCTGCACTCCTACTCTTAGTCCTCTATCAAATGAAGAGGTGGCAGAACAAGTACTCCCAATCAGTGAGGTATGTATATTCACTTGTTTAGTTTTACAATGTTACTTATTTACTTTTGTTTTTAGTTTACACTTTACATTACATCACTAATTATTATATATATGTCATTTCTCAAATGCAGGTGGGTCAGTGCATGTTGCAGCTACATACATTTGAGAACCATGTGGCTGTGGCAACACTGTACGAGGTTCGGCCCATGACTTCAGCCACCTTGCATGGTAAGTTGATGCCTCCACACACTAAGCTTGTGTGCATCACTACTGCCATTCAACCAGATGCTCCCTTTCCATTTCCAGTCGAAGGGGATGATGTTGAAACTGTTGGGGATGCAATTGGATATCATGTGTGTTGGCTAGAGAAACACATAAAACCAATGATATCCAATTCCAAGGTACATATATACTAACTGTAGTCATGGCTTCATTTTCTCCTACCTTTTTTTAAGTCCTCCTAAACTATTCATTGATTAATATTGTCTGCAACATGTCGGACAGTCGGATCACGAAAAGCAGCACAAGGGGCAATTGAAGCAAACCTTGCCGCCAGCAAATTCTGGCATAGTGGCAAGTGTAGCCACATCCCAGCCTTCTCAGGTAGTACTAGTTCTATTTTTTTTCATAGTCACTACTCACAAGTCATAAGTCAGTAGTACTAGTTCTTTAGTTCAAAACACTTGTTAGGTGCTCACTAGTCACTACTCACAAGTCACAAGTCGAGAGTCACAATGTTATTATTGTTATATTATAAAATATTCTAATTTTACCTCACTTTGGGTGTCTTCTTTTATATCTGCTAGTATATCAGTATATGTTGTATATATTCATTACTAATTTCTAAAATGTTACATGATTACATTTACAGTGTAGGTATCAGGTGGAGGTTCCACCTAACACACCTCCATTCCTAAGGGTACCGTACGGACCGGCCAATGAAGGCAACACAAATACAATGAACCACTGTAAGGATAGAGGCAGGTGTGCTTTCAAACGATGTGGTTGAGGTTCCACTCTTCAAGGAAGACCTCATAGCCATATGTAATATGGATCAATTGGAGTACATGCACATCATAGTCTATATAGGGTACGTCGTGTAACTTGCTCTATTAGAGTTAAGACTTACCAATCAATGTAACATTACTTAATACTTGCTTTTTTAATAAAACTTAATAATTATTTGACATTAACCCAAATTTCAAATGCAGGTATTTGCATGATAGCTTGCATAGACTAGAGGTCAAGGACATTTACAAGTTCCTTGACCCTTCTCTTGTCTTTCAATTGGACCATTTGCCTAAGGACAAACAAAGTGAAGATATCATTCCTGGTCTCATGACTTGTGCGAAGGGGCAAGCATTACTGATTCCCTACAATAGCGGGTACGTTGTAACATAGGTTGCTTAATTATGCCATTTTAATTTCACAATTCATAGTTTCATACACATGAATACTACATCAGTTAAGATTAGAGAAAATTCAATTGAACTATTATTTTTATAGGTCCCATTGGATGTTGCTAGCTTTGGATGTGCATGGTGGCCATGCAATTTTTTTTTATTCATGTGGAGCACACATTCGGGAACACCTTATGGAAATTATAAACAAGTAAGTCATTATTATTCTTTTTATTATAATATAACTACTCACCTGGCAACTATAATAATATTCATAATCTAATGCTTTTCAATTATATGTGTGTAGAGCATGGTATAAATGGGCTGAGAGGGAAGGCATTTACCACCCACCAAAACTCAACTGGAAGAAGGCTAAGGTACAGTTTACTAATTACTGCTCTTTAGACTCTTTCATATAATTTTAAACCTGAACTTGTTGGAAATTATATTTTGAAACTTTTATGTTGTCTTTGGTGGCATTGTTTTGCAGTGCCCTCAACAAAAATCAGATTGGGAGTGTGGATATTATGTTCTTAGATACATGAGAACCCTCATTCGCAATGGAGTTTCGATCTCACAATTGAGAAAGGTAACACTTAGACTTACCGACCAAAGTTGCACTTTTGATTTGTATATTTCTGACTTAATTCAAGATTACATGTCTAATCTCCGAACTAAGTTATTATATGTTTCTTGTAGGTGGATTTTGGAACCAAGAGTTACTCTCCGTTGGATCTAGATGATATTAGAATGGAAGGGACAGATCATATTATGAATTTTAATTTGTAGTTCGGTGATGTAAAATTGTAAATGAATGTATATTATCATTCATGTATATACATTTTACTCAAATATAATACAAAGATCAGTTCATTTCAATGAATGTGTTCTATTTTTCTTTTGATTGAAGTACACCGTATCAATGTATGTGCTTTCTTTGTTTCAAACTTTCAAATTTCAATGATGTGATTGTGAAGTTGGTGTTTTGATCAATGAGATGGGTTAATCATTAATTTTCAATGATGGCTTAGATCAATGAGATGGGTTGTATTGTATCATGTATGTACATACAATCTACAAATACAGTATGGGTGGTTGATATCATATCATGTATTGTATCATGTATTGGAGAGGGAGTCATATATGGAATGGAGGTTGATGATTGAAATTACTGATATATACTGAAGTTGTAGATATGATTCATATGAATATGATACCAAAAAACTTTCAAATTTCAATGATGTGATTGTGAAGTTGGTGTTTTGAATGGAGACTGATGGACATCCCCGCCTATACAGCAATTTCATTCATTTGCTGAGGAATGAGGATAAAATTAAAAATGCCAAAGTTCAGAATGATTGTCTGCATTGGTGCCTGCCTCGGCCTATTGACAATTGGAATGATATAGTCATGGAGATGGTGCTAAGTGATTGATATGTTGGGCAATTGTGATGATTGGAGCCCATGATTCTAAGCTACCAAGTTTCTGACAATCGGAACACAATTGTTTGTGTGAACAGAAAGAGGGATGAGGAAGTTCCACTAGTTGTAATTATATCATGTTTGCAAGCTTTCACTTATCTGTTGCCAATCAAATGTGTTTTATTAGAAGCTTGCAAACTGGAAGGTGAAGTTGCTTCGGCTTACATTTCAGGAAATCCTGCTTCATTCAAATCTTGAATCACAGATTTCTGGATTATATTTTGTGAATTCCTGTTTATAGTTTGTCACTCTCATGTCTTTGCTTTCTTTTCATATTCTCTAAGATGCACCCGAACGAGAACCTGGAAGAAGCTGTTCCTCTGAGAATATCTTTATAGTATATGTGTGAGAATAACTCATTAACTCTTAACAGTGGCTCCAGAAGAACCCTCCATTCTCCAATATAACTTAGTTATATAGGACGGCTAATATAGGACGGTTAGTGAATAGCCGTCCTATATAACTAGTAATATAGGACGGTTTGTGAATAGCCATCCTATATATAACTAGTAATATAGGACGGTTTGTGAATAGCCGTCCTATATATAACTAGTAATACTAATATAGGACGGTTTGTGAATAGCCGTCCTATATATAAGTTATATTATAACTACTAATATAGGACGGTTTGTAAGTAACTGTCCTATATAATATAAATACTAATATAGGACGGTTACTCATGAACCGTCCTATATTTTCAAATCGTGTCTTAAAGTGTTAAGGTAATAAGGTCATGAGTGGGTCGCGTGTCAAACAGGTAGACACGACGGGTCAAATTCATTGACTCGAACACGACACGAACATGATAAGACTCGACCCGAACCCGCTAAATTCGTGTCGGGTTCGAGTCGTGTTATCGTGTCGTGTCATATTTTGCCGCCCCTACCGAACCCCTCCATAAGCAAGAGCTTCGTGCATAGGGCTGCCCAAACCGTTCCTTTCAATTATTACTTTTTAACATGTCCTTAGGCCGATCATATTGACTGAAATCCTGGTTTGGAACAAATGTGGAAAGCTTTAATCTTTTGTATGCGTATAAGGGGCGATCGTTGATTCGCCTTGTCAACAAGCAGCTAGCACGCTGGCTGGCTGGGTGCTCTCTTCCCCAACCGAAGTGTTGAGAGTTTGAGTCTGTGCAGTGGTCCCCACCAACTATAAAAATAAAAAAAAAAAAAAATAGAAAGAGGAGCACTTGACCCTTCCGAGAAAAAGGAATGATAAAATGCAAGCGCATCCACGTTATCGGTTTGATCACCTAATTTTAGATATCTCAGTTCATCCATATCACAATGAAGATATGGATGGATAGGGCGCACTTGTTTGTGGTAAATTGCAAGTGCACACTTAGATTTATCGTTGTTCTTTAAATGCATAGAAATATGATTTCTTATACAGTGGATGGTGGATGCACATGTTTAAGGGCTCACAAGCCACTCAAATATTGGGCCACTGGTATTTGAAGGCATACCCTTGACAAATCGAAGGATTAGAATCATCCAACGGTGATGACTCACCTCAAAGGACGAGTAGATCATTTAAGGAGTGGACCCAGTTGTATTTTCTACCTGCTAGTGGGAGTAAATGGGGGTAATTGGACCAGGTTATGGCTTCATGTTGATGAAAACCCCCACCACAAATAAAGGAATTGATATTGGCACGACTGGATTTGCCAAAAGCAAAATTGATAAGGCATGATTTTTAAAATTAAAATAATAAATTTGAGTTTATTTAGGGCCAAAAATAAATAATAAATATTTGGTAAGACAATACCTTCGGTTGTTCGCCCATCTACGGCTGAAATGACCTTGCAATCAAGAAAAATGGGAAATTAAAACGGAGGGGGTGTACTTATCGAAACAAGAGGTTGGCCAAAAACTAGATTTTCATAATGTCACGGTCATCGTCGTCGTGGCGCGGCGCGGTCCTCACAGCATTAGTGACCCGGTCTTCTTTACGTGTCTTCTTCCTTCTTTTCCCCGTTCTCTTTTTCGGCCTTTTTGCCTTAAATGCAAGCTCTGAAATTTGACTGGATTGGACGGGTGCTATTATCTCATATTTACGTATCATTGAATTTATCGGAGTAAGTCGGAGGATGAGACCATTGGGTTCAGAATGGTTTGCCTTACTAAATTCACACGTTGGTCTTACAATATTCCCCCCTCATGCATTTATTAGGGCATAATCTTAGAGAAATTATTGATCTATTTTGGTAGCTAAGGTCGGTTTAGGCAGATCAAAACTCGTTCGAACTCTCTCCAAGGACCCTTTCAAAGGGTTGGTTGGAAGACTGGCTATCCTCTTGCCAATTCGTTAAAGTTGATACTGCAAACGCACCTGCAGCTTAGAAGAGAAACAAAAATCATAATTGCTACCTACATTGGGTCCTTTGCGAAGAAACATGCTCGTAAGATCGCAACTGATGGTACCTATTTTGTGGTACGGGATTTGGTCCTATGTAGGTATGAACCATGGAGACGATTGATGGCTAGAGGTTTGCTCTTTATGTGCCAAGTAAGAGGTTGATCAAATATGTGTCTCGCAGTGTCTGTGGCAATGTACAGTCTTATTAGTTTTATTGTGGTGGACCCATAATCTGATCGTGTAAGTTTTTAGTTATCTAATCGTGTTGAAGTTTAGAACAATCTGAACAAGCCAAATGACTTTGATTTTCACGCAACTAGAAGTACAGGAGGGTCCCGAATGGTCGTTGAACCAAAGAGCTCATCTTCTTGACCACATCTTGGATTAGAAATCTTCTATAATGGTGATCATAAGAGAGAAAATCAATGGACGGGTTTAAGTAAGTTTGAAACAACCATAATAATATCTTAGGCAACCAAAGGGTTAGGATCATCTTATAGAAACATGACTAGGAGATAAACGGTTTGTGTCATGTATGTAGGGTCAACCTGTTTGATGATATGATGCTTTCATCTACTTAACCTCACTCTCCAATCTCCACAAATGTAAAATCATTCTTCCGCTGAATCAAAACCGATGGACATGCCTCCTCTTTTAACAAAGAAAATGAGAAGTGATCTCGCTAGATAATCAAGCCGATAAAACCTTTAAACTTTAATCTCTCTATCTCTGTCTGTCTCTCTCGTATTAATTATCTCTCATAAATGGAAGTCCACCAATACAATGGAATCGACGTGTGAAAAGAGACCCATCTGGCCCCACCAAGGAAAAAAATCCCTACATCAAACTTACCATATTTTAGCAATAATTAATACATGGCAACGGTTCCAGACTAAAAGGCAATATTCCACAAAGAAAAAATTCGGAATAGATTTTACTAAAATGGGCAAATAATCAGGAAATAAAATCCGGCAAGCAAGATATGTACGTCCTCCACATTATATATAGCAACTTCACGAATATGTGTAAATGCACCCCTATACCTACTTACAAAAGCCCAAAACCAAACTCTAAGAACAACCGGAGCCAAGAACAATTCCTTCCATTTCAGCTGAGCGGCCATGGATCCTGTCATTCTCCTCCTATCAATCCTTTCAGTGTTACTTATAATCCGGTTCTTGCTCCAGAGACGAAAACTTCCACACCCACCAGGCCCAAAACCCCTGCCAATTATCGGTAACATGTTAATGATGGATCAACTAACCCACCGTGGCCTGGCCAAACTCGCCAGAGCGTATGGAGGTATTGTTTATCTCCGCCTCGGAGTCTTACACACGGTGGCAATCAGCACGCCGGAGATGGCAAAGGAAATTTTGCAAGTGCAAGACAACGTCTACTCCAACCGGCCTGCCACCATCGCCGTCCAATATCTGACATACGACCGTGCCGACATGGCGTTCGCTCACTACGGGCCATTCTGGAGGCAGATGAGAAAACTGTGCGTCATGAAACTGTTCAGCCGGAAGCGCGCAGAGTCGTGGGCATCGGTCCGCGAGGAGGTGGAGTCGTTGTTGAGGAGCGTCGTTAACAATATCGAGACCCCGGCAAACATTGGTGAGCTTGTGTTTGCCCTCACGAGGAACATTACTTATCGGGCAGCTTTCGGCTCCAAGTCACACGAGGGGCAGGACGATTTTGTGACCATTTTGCAAGAATTTTCAAGGCTTTTTGGTGCTTTTAATATTGCCGATTTTTTTCCATGGATGGGGAAATTCGACCCACAAGGATTCAATAAGAGGTTGAAGAGAGCTAGAGGAAGTCTGGATCGGTTTATTGATAATATTATCGATGAACATATGGTTAAGAAGAAGAATGACGACGAAGAAAGTGACATGGTGGATGATCTTCTTGCATTTCTTGACGACGACAAGGACAAGAATGGAGCTATTAATGATCTTCAAGCTTTGAAGTTGAACAGGGATCATATCAAGGCGATTATCATGGTAACTACAAGTTATTATTTTACAAAATTTTCACCAAATTAAGAAAGAATTTTTTTGGTTTTTTATTTTATTATTTTTTAATACTTTTGGTATTTTGGAGCCTGACTTTCCATTTCTTTTCTTTTTTTAGTTTTTTTTTTGGTGAGAGATAGAGACACAGACACAGAGATACACCTAGGTGACGGACAACTCGTTGCACCACTGCCCTAGAAGTTTTAGGCAATGATTTGAAGTATAAATGTCAAAGTTCTAGATTTTTTGAGAATTATGTTCGGTAGAAAGTATTTAATGCCAAAGTTAATTAAAATACAATTTTGCAAAAAAAAAAAAACTTATTTGAACAATTTGTTGAGAGTTGAAACTTCTAATGAGAGACTCACCGGTAAGAGTTCCGTTCTTCGTCTTTCTGTGAGTATTGATTTACTAGAAGCACATGTGGGGACCCAGGTGGACATTCCTCCGAAGCATTCATCCTTTGCCCACATCATAACTAGACCAAGCATCGAAAAGCCTGTATTTTAGATGATCGTCCGACAGGTTCAAAAAGAAATGTTGGACCAATCCTAACCGTCTTAACTGTAAAGATTGGACTATCCACTGTAGAACATTTTTCAAGAACTGCTCATCTAACAAGTGGTCCAGAAGATGAACGGTTCAAATCACCATTCCTATCTCCCCACATACAGTTACTGCTTGACACGAGCAAACACCATATTACATCCATGGGGTTTCTAATTCTTTCTATAGTCCATACAGTTTAATCTTAAATTCTAGTATTAACTAATGGATGGATCTTTTGGTTTTTTCTCTCTGGAGGATGAATGGCTAGATCACCCAAATCCACATTCCATTTGTACTTGAAGCTACTAAACTACACTTGTGCTTGGTGGCCACCTACTACCACATAATATCTCTTGTTAGACTTTGTAATTCTTTCTTTGTTATGATATGATATACTCTTGCTACATTACATGACAATATTTAATAATACGTTACGTAACGCACATCTCAATCTCATCCACAGGACGTAATGTTTGGAGGCACCGAAACTGTAGCATCATCGATCGAATGGACCATGGCCGAACTCATGAAGCATCCTGAGGAACTCAAGAAAGTCCAAGATGAGCTCGGGCAAGCGATCGGGCTCGACCGAAAATTGCACGAATCTGATCTGGACAAACTCCCCTACTTCAGATGTGCCGTGAAAGAGGCTCTCCGACTCCACCCACCGATCCCTCTCCTTCTCCACGAGACCGCCGAAGACTCTGTGATCGGGGGTTACTTCATCCCAGCCAGATCCCGAGTTTCCGTAAACGCTTGGGCCATAGGTAGGGATCCGTCGGCATGGGAAGATGCAGAATCATTCAAGCCTTCGAGGTTCACCAGGGAAGGTGCACCAGATTTTAAGGGAAGTAACTTCGAGCTTATTCCGTTTGGATCGGGCAGGCGATCGTGCCCAGGAATGCAGTTGGGCCTCTACGCTTTGGAGCTCTCCGTCGCCCAGCTTCTGCACTGTTTTACTTGGACATTGCCGGATGTTATGAAGCCTTCGGAGCTTGATATGAGTGATGTGTTTGGTCTTACAGTTCCTAAGGCTCAACGTCTAGTTGCTGTGCCTACTCCACGGCTGACTTGCCCGCTCTTTTGATTGTTAAGGTCCGATTTCGTATCCCTTAATCTATATCTAAACCTTCATATTTGTCCATTCTTGTGTTGCACGGGCCTGCATATTTTTCCTATCTATGACTAAACAATCATATCTACCTCTTGGGTCTGACTTTAGGTAGAGCATGAACAAAGAATTGCCTCCTAGAATGAACGGTTTTACATAAAACAAAACATCCTGGCCCTATGAGTACATTTTAGCACGTATAATTGAGTTTCCACTGATCTACCCACGCAAAAACCATTTATTGAGGACATATTAGTCCAATGATCTAAGAGATAGCTGGAAGATCCTCTACCTTTTGATTTCGTGATTTAAGTCGAAAAATATGCAAGCCCCACAATACCTTTGCAGGAAAATGTGTAACGTCCACTTTAATTGCTCATATTTTACAGTTATTATGTGACTCTTGTGTAGATCCTTCGTTTCTAATTCTTTTCTTCCTTGAATGCAGGAAGCGATTTGTGGAATCACGTGGGAATGGGTTGGTGGCCGAGCAGCTTCTTTACGGCTATTTTCAAATAGTAGTTCCCATAGTGGGCCCTAGTTTTGTCTTCTTGGGTGTATAGGGGAAATATTTGTGCTGATTTTATTTTTGGGTCGCCTTGAATTTAATAGTTGATAAGGTTTGACAAGACTCAAATGTCAAAAGTCATGAAAGCCAATTTGTATAAGGGAGAAGAATTTGTGATATGGAAGCATTTAATAAGTGCAGATTTTTTTCCTTGTCTCTCTCATTCTAGGTCTATGGTTGCGCAAGTTATTAAGGAAAAATTAGTGGAAGATTAGTAGTCCTTATTACTATATTAAATATTGTTAGGAGAAAAGATGAAAGGCCCCAGTTACCTTCAGGTTAGGGAGGGGCCTTGCAGTAACGTTGGAGTTCAGTAATCACTGTCATGATAACGAGAAGTGCACTCTTAACGAATCCCATCACCACCTAAATTGCCAGATTAAGTGGGCTTTATTAGCAGCCCACTATCGATTGGGATCACATCATGATCTGCTACTGATAAGAAATTTCTATCAACTACCATAGTTGGAAGGTGCTATGATTTGTAGCCACTAAATTCGTGGGTTTAGATCTGCTCACTATTGAAGGGAAAGGTAAACTCGTAAAACTTTAGTAGTCAAGGATCTCCACTAATATTGCCACTGCAATTAGGCTTAAACATATATATGTCGGCCGATGAGACATCACGTGGGTTTAGTGATCAATATGAATAAGAGTAAGACTAACTGGTTCCCAACTGAATGGATGATAACTAGTCGCTGATTTAGTTCTTTGGATAATTCGTCAAAACTCTGTAGTTTTTGGTAAAGAAATAATTGGAAGTTTCATGAATTAAACACTGCTTGGAATACACATTCAAATCATGAACTATATATTGTAAGTAGTTCAAAATCTTTTACAGCAGAACTTGAATTCAGAACACAGAATTAACAACGAGACTAGGCTTTCATTTTTTTATTTTTTTTTTATTCACTTCATATCTTATCTAGAGAAAAAAATATGTATGCATTGAATACTTGTAGTCAAACGTTTCTTGAATGAACATTTGCGTTGCCAAAAGGGAAAAAAAGAAGGAAAAATATGTGATTCTAAAATCCTAAGTAACATGCTGTCTTGTTCATGGCATACCCCTAAAGGGCTTTTGATGACAGCCTGTTGTGGTTCTGCATTACTGTGCTAATTCTTAGCAAATCTTGATCATATATATCTTAAATAAAGCCATACAAAGCAAAAGAATAAACAAGCAAAGTTGGCTTGATTAGCCGTATTGATTATTGAGACATGGACCTTGATCAAGCAGACAAATCTTCTAAGTAGTGCAAACTAGCCAGCTTCCTTTGAGTTTAGTTGCAGAGACAAGTTATTTTCTGAAGAAGGAAGCCTACGTATTGTTAACGGCAGCCGCATATACACAAACACTTTCAATTAATTAATGGTGGGCAGGTAGAATAGGCAAGGCTTGAAAGAGACTAATGGCACTACATGCAGGAACAAATGGATGATATACGTGGTGGATAAGCACGAGTTCTCAAACTCGTTTTACTGAAGATGGACACTCATACTACTAGTCATTTTCCGCTTTACATTTGCTGCCTTATCTTGTAGCTTACTTCCCGAACTACTCCCAAAAAAGTTTAAAATAGATGATGGGAGAGTGATAAGAAGTAGACATCAGTTATTGTTAGCACTCTTAAGGTGAACAAAAAGTTATACCCACTTCCTATCATTATCGGATTATGGTAGACTAGCTAATCCAGTGGTAGTGATCAGAGCTTGTGTGCCTCTTAGTTGAAAGGTGCAAATTTGCTACCATTCAAGAAAATGACAACCACATAAGAATTCTCGACAAAGAAGTTTAACAAGGCACCGTGACCACTTACTTTCCAAAAAATATATTAAAGAGAAGCAATTGCCTTCTAAAGCCTGGTCTGGAATAGAGACGCCTTCTATGAGTTGGATGTGCAACATATGAAAACTCTAGGTGGAGCCAGTTCGCTGTTGGCATTAATTTGGTTGTGGCCTTAATGAACTTCCAATGCATAAGATTTGAACACTGTGTGTGAAGCTAGAGAAAGAGGTGTGAAGTTCTCTGGAAACATGTAATGACTTTGCTGTTAGATATGCTTACTGAGTAATTTGCTGGAAAGCTGTTGGGATTAAGAAACTAAAAAAGCAATCACACACACAAAAGCACTTAGATTTATGTGGTTCTGCCAATTTAGCTTACATCTACGTGAAGAGGGAGAGAATTATTTTACTATAAGAAGAATAGAGTGGGATAATTACAATATCAGTTTTGGCTACAATTTGTAGGAATCAAGAGAATAAAAAATCTTGATTTTTTCAGGATTTTCAAATAAGTTTCAATCATTTTTTTATTTTATCCTGATTGATTCTGACGACTTCTTATTTTTAGCAGGTCTGATCCAGTCGGTTCACCAACTTCCATATATGGAGATGAACCTTATCAATTGCTTGTTGAAGACAGGAGAATCTATGCTTTGGCAACGTGCTTACATCCATGGTAAACCCTTGATAAAGATACACTAGAATCACCAGGTTAAACAAACATAGAGTTTTCACCCAACAGAGATCAACCCTTTTGTGGGCATTCATAATTATCCAGTGGATTAGACAGCCACTACGAGAATGAAAGCACTGAAAGGAGTGTTACTAAAGTAAATAAGGCCGTATATACATATAAAATGATATATATTCACACGCCTTCATTTGGGTTTCTGTTTTCATTAGCTAAGGGATGGAGAGTGAAACAAGGCACTTAACCAGCTCGGTTATGCTCGCAAGTCTGCATGTCTCCACTTTCTTATGGTAACCCTCCTTCATTAGACATTTTTTAATTGAATATCCGTATCTTTGAAAGAATTGTTGTTAACTTAGATTCTTTGCTAAAATGAAAAGAAAATGTGGTCTTCTTTTCTTTATTAAAGCCCGCAAGGGAATTCCTCTTTCGTTAAGAAACGAAAGACCATGGTCCAAATGAAGCTCCAAATGATGCCTTATCTCTTAAGACCAAAACCACAAAGAAATAAGAATATAATAGAAATTAAGAGAAATTAATCCCAGGGCAAGGATATTTTCACCATTTGACATCATAATCTATACACAAGGCCTGTTCGGAAGCCACCAAAAATTTTGAGGATTTTGTATACTGTTACTTGTACACATAATTTTGCAAGTACAAAAGAAGTGTCTTAATAACTGTGACACACGAAATTTGTTGCACCAAGATAGACTTTTTAAAATTATTAAATATATAAATACACTAAAAAAAACTGATCCTTCAAAAAATTTTGAGAAATTTGACTAACTTGTACTAATGAAGATCAGCTCACCTCACAGCTTGATAGTATTTTTTTAATTTCAAATGTATGTGAGAATATGAATCTAAATATAATTTAAGCAGTACATACAAAGGGGGAAAAAACCTAGAAATACTCAATCTAATAGTACTGTTAGTAGCATATTTTAAGGGATTAGGTAGAGTACAAGTCAACTAATTTGTCTTCTCTAATGTCATGAGTTTATTAAAACCCATAATCTTACTTTATTCTTGCTTCTATCCTGCCCATGTTTTTGGATCTTCTCTACGCCATTAGCTATCAAATCATGGGTTCGTATCTACTTCTTCCTTCAATATCTACATCAAACAAAAACCTTAACCAACTTCAAAGTCAAGCACTCCCACCCACGCCAACGTTTATGTTTGCTGTTAGTGAGTTAAAATAAGTAAATGAAGAAAAGTCAAGAGCAAACTTTCCATCAAGATTATGTCATTAAGGTTCACTTTCCACCGTTCATGTCTCCATATCATTCTTCTTCCACCCTCAGAACTATACGCCAAGTTTTTTTTTCCTACCAATAACTCAGTTTTGACTTACAAATTGTTGAGATGTTTGTGTGTAAGCATACATTATTAAACTCTGATCATAAGAGTAAGGTTAAACTGCTTCTAACAACCCATCCTAGTGGCTGTTGGCCCGCATTGTCATAGTCACATAATTCAGCAAATAATTAAAAAAATAAATTAAAGTTTCAATTTTTTGATGCCTTGACTTTGTACAATTCCAAAGTTTTTAAAAATTTCAAAATCAAAGGATATTTTATGAAATGAAGATGAATTACGTTATATAACTCAAAATTCAGGAATAGTTTGACAAATTATCAGATAAATAAAGGAAATAAAAATCTTAAACTCACATAAATAAATAAATAATTCCCAAATTTTCAACAATGATTACCAAAATTTTTGAATAATCACCTAGCCAATTTATTCTCGAATCAATACTTTCTGACTGCCACGGCGCCCTTATAGCACTATTAAAGCCCTAGTAGCTAATCTTTCCCTATTAGGGATCAATACAACCATAAAGGGTGATGATCAATAACTATTTGTAATTAAATGACATCCGAATAACTTGATAGCACCTCTCTCATATTATGGCTTCTCAGGTCCAATGCGAAAATCATGCTTATTAGTCCATTGAGAAAATCATCCAAGGAAATGACCTATTCGATGTCAACCATGTGATGATCCTTCATACATCATGTGACAATCCCACGTCTCCCTTCAGCAAAACTAATCTACTTTTAATCCTCTAAGTACTTCATAAACCTAGACCACCTTAAAAGGGCAGCCCCGATGCATGAAGCTTCAGCGTATGAGGGATTCAAGGAAAAGGTGGACCACAAGGGTCTATAATACGTAGCTTTACCTTGCATTTTTGTAAGAGGCTGTTTCCACACCTTAAACCCGTAACCTTAAGGTCACACGATGACAATTTTACAGCTGCACCAAGGTTCCCCTTCTAAACCTAGACTACCTCTCTTTCCTTATTTTTTCTTTTTTAAAGAAAAAGATCAACCTATGATCACTGGACCGCCCAAATATAATTACATCACTTTGATTCCTTGCTTGGCCAAAAAGTTGTACGATCTATGACACTTCATTCCATTTTTGACAAAAAGACTACTGTTCATATTTCACGAGGGGTCCGTAGAAGCCATAACATTGGCTCCGCGTGTGCTCCATAAATTAGATACTTGGAGTTTTCAGTGGAGAGGTTAGACAAGCAACATAGAGAGCGACCCTTCGTTCATCAAAACTTCAACACCTTGGCTAAGAAATATCCAATCTAAACACGTTCCCTGTACTGCCTATTTGACACTTTCATCTTTTGTTTGAGAGCCTGTAAAAATATATGATAAATTGCCATAAAATAAAATAAAAAGGTTACAAAAATTAGTTCTTTAATCAATTTTACATAGGATATCCTGAATATTCGAGAAGTTATCTGAACTTAGTGGAAAATGAGATCATATCCCGCGTCTGCACGTGGTGCGTTAAATAGATTTGAAGGTGAAACATTGCATAAATATTTTGTTCTTTAAATTTCCTATTGACCTTTGATGCAAAGCATTCAATCTTTGATCCCGTAAAAGGGCAGCCTCGGTACATGAAGCTTCTGCCTATGCAGGGTTCAAAGAGGCCGTTTTCACACCTTAAATCCTTGACCTCAAGGTCACGTGATGACAACTTTACTGTAATGCCAAGGCTTCCCTTCTCTGCATGTAACCAAGAATTCCTGCAATCTAAAAATCTTTTGTTTTTGTTTTTTTATGGTAGTCTCAACACAACAAATAAAGGAATCATTTCATTTTCACTTAAGATTATATGGAAAATAAAAATAAAAATGGAAAAGAAGAAGCCCCTCAATTGACCGCTATATACATCGTAAGTGTGAATCTGAATTGCATAAAACCTTGGTGGCGACTCTTGTAAATTCCAAGCTTGAAACTTTCGTGGTCTAAACAGCGTTTTATGGCCCTAACAAGATCCCATCTACCCACTGGGATGAATAACATCGTGATCACGACGTGACTACTACCATCCATGATAAAGAAGACGAGTTTGATTCTACACCCTCGCGGTCTGTCCTTTTCCCGAAGCCCAGCACATATACACAGGAGCTTTGTGCACCAGTGCACTCGGGCTGTTGCTTTATAGAAAGGAAGCCTTGGTACAACGGTGGAGAGAGATTCTCTCACCCAACTTGTTCAGTCACCAACTTTGTTTAGAAGGCATACCAAAGATTTATGAGCCCTAGCATGGTTTTGCACAGGCGTAGATCAAAGCACGGACTTGAATGCGTTAGACTTATATGGGGGCCCGACTTTGGTTGATTTTAAACACCGAGTGATTACGATTGCATGTGATTTTTTGATGCATGGCCTATCTAAAATTTGAAAATTCAGGTCATTACATCTCCCTCCTTAAAAGAAATTTAGTCATCTAAATCTGCAGCCCCTATTACTGAAACAATTGTAATTATTGTCTACCAGATGAACTGTTCGGATCACCATGAGTCCTGGGCAACCACGAAGTTTCAGTTCTGGCATGTGATGCTCATGGAATTGTAACATAATAAAAGCATTTCCAGTCAATGAAAAAATAGCCGTCCAATACAGAATTCCAAATTTGTGGTTCACACGTCAAAGACAATGGTAATCGATCCGCACGTTTCAACTGGGATCAATCAGTGACTGAACCACGTGAAGGAATAAGTTAAGGGACAGGAAAGAAGCGACCGTAAAGATTCAATTTGTCAATGTGGGTCCCAGATTAACTGCGCAAGCATTGATTTTGCAACGCCGGGTTTGGTCTCCCCCTCTCCCCCCCCCCCCCCGCGACTCTAATTTGCACCCTTTTTGTCCTGCATGATCACATTTTCGTGTTTTCTTCTTGAGCAGATTTCTGTACGTACACGGTATACTCCCATGGTTAGAATCATTTGTTTCCTGAAATGACAAAACTTAGGTGCGTCGCCAGTGAGTTGAATTTTCATTAGGTGAGACGAGGGCAAAATAGAAGTCAGCCTCGTGATTGTGTGATTGCCCTCCAATGTCTTTTCACCGGCCAACCTCCTGCTCAACTTTTATAGCATCAACTTTCCACCACTCGTTCATGCAAATTTTTAGTACCTTCCATTTCCAAATTTAGTGAGAGTATCTTGTGATTTGCTCTTTAAACTCAACTCTGTCTCTCTCTAAAAAAGGCAAAGTTTTGCATTAAAAAAAAGAAGAAGCATGTTGACTAGAGCCCACTGTGCACATTTTTCCCCCTCATCCAAGCTATTCATTTTATTCAGCCTGTCTTAGTTGACCGAAGAACATGTCATGTACTAGATAGCTTTAAAACTATTTTTTTGGGACTTTTCCATTTCTAAAATAAGTTAAGGGCATGTATGGGATCCAAAGAAGGGGCGGACCACAAGGGTCAATAGTACGCAGCCTTATATTGTATTTTGCATGAGGCTGTTACCACACCTTACCTAATATTTCTAAAATAAGCTGTGAAACATAAAAGTAGCTGAAAACGTCTCCTACACAACCACAAAAAGGTTAAAAAATAACATCTTATAGGTATCAAATAGACAATGATAAGTAATTTTGTATCTAAGCCATCTAGGACAGGCTGAATCAGATGAATGGCTTAAATCGCTGAAAATTGATCACAGTGAGGCCAGCATCTACTTTTTTTTCAATGCAAAAGTCTGCACTGTTATGCATATGGAAATTGTTCGTCAAATTTGTTACTGTTATAATGTGCCACAACGTGTCATTAGACTTCTTTTAATGGATGTTTTCATAACATCTCCTCCACCCGAACTGTGGTAGTGAAAGGTTGGATGTCATCCAACGATCAACAATTTTGGATTATGGCAATGCTACAACATGTTGCTACTATTTGGATTCATGATCAAAACAATACATATAAAAAGCCTAGGGCTAGATGAAAAAACCTCTGGAGAATTGGTAATTGAACAAACATCCCTAATATACGGTTCTTTGCATGGACTTTGTCACTTGACAAAATACTAACTTTTGACAATCTTGTGTCCCGGGGCTGGTTTGGTCGTTTCCAATTCCATCTTCGCCTTAAAGCTTTGAAGAATAGAGATCATATATTCTTCCTTTGCCGGCATCAGCTGGGTCCTAACGAACTCTCTTATTCATGGCAGCTGTTTGGATTTTATGGCTAGAAAGAAATGCAGTTTGTTTTCAAAACAAATCTCTGTGTCGACATAGTTACTAGAGGGACAGCCACTTGGGCTTCATCTTTTATGCAATTTAAAGCTTTCTTCATCACCGACTTGGTCCTAAAATAGGAAGAGATTGCTAACACATATGGAGCTAAAGAAAAGCCAAAGCCAAAATGGAGACCTCCAATCAAGGCATTTACAAGCTCGACTTTGACGGGTCTAGTCTTGAAAATCCAGGTGTATCAGGCTTTGGTGGATTTTTGTCAAACTTTGAAGCTCAAACTATTTTTTAACTTCGCAGGACCCATTGGAATCACCGACTCAAGTGATGCAGAAATCCAGGCCATATTCCAAGGCGTTCTTTTTTGGAACTCCAACAGATGGAGGCCATTGGAGGTGGAGGGTGAGTCGGCAAATGTTATTGGCTGGCTTGATAAGCAATCAGCTCCCCATTGGAGATTTTAACTTCTAATTGATAAGATCCATCTGATAACTGAAGCTTTGGATATCTCCTTCTTTCATTCTCCTATATCTGCCAATGATCAAGCAGATTCTCTCGTTAGAGAAGGCTCTCATTTATCTTCCTTGAGAATTAGATGCTTAAAATAGCCTGTCTTTATCTTTTCTTTCATCTGATCATCTCGATCTTACTGCAAAAATATCTAAATTCCCAAACATGTTTAGAGATTCAAATACAAAGGAAACAATGAGTGCACTAAATCCATCAGTGAAGTCACCAAATCGAGAATCATATTCAGAGATTATAATGTTGACTCAGTGGAAAAGAAAGTAAAAATGAAGAAAGTTTGTTGTTAGGCATGGGCCTCGCCTCGATACATCATGGACAGGTCTTAGGTCCTAGGTCATTACAAAAGGAAAAATGATATACCCACCCCCAAACCCTTTTAAGGACCTGACTCCAGCCTCCCACTGGACTTTTGGTCATTGACACTTGATTTTATGGCTTTGTAGCATTAAAGTCTACACTTTTATGAGTGTAAATGACAAAAAACCGAACATGGGGCAGGAGTAAGGTCATTCCAAGGAGCGGGAAGATCATTTCCATTTACAAAACTATATTTTTCTCGATTCACTTGGATCTGATGATGACGGGAGAGATCGTCGGAATCTACTGCTTCCAGTGATTCGGAAAAATGAAACATCAATTTCTAAATCTGATCACTCTGGCACACAGAAACACATATTCAACCAGACAGCTGTAGAATTTTAAGAAAGAAGCGAGGAAAAAGAGAATTACCAGAAGAAAAAGGAAGTAGATGACTTTGAAAGTGGCCGTATCCATTATCCTAAGCTTGGGGTGCACTTTGGTTTACATGAGATCAAGATCATCTTCCTTGCCAACAAAAGCGGATGGTTGGCCAAGCAGTGATGCAGGCTGACGACCTGCATCCACTAGCATCCATGATGATAAAGAAAACACAGGCCGGATAGCAATAAAGCCCCTGTCATATCATGCCCCAAAATCGACTTCCATTAAAGTTCAAAGTGGGACAGTTCTCCTTGCATCATTAAAATTCAAACACTTGGTTATAATCTTGAGAGCATAAAAAGGTTATATGCAAAATGCAGACTCCACAAGGCCAAACTCATAGCAACTTTACTATCTTTTGATGTTACATACCATTTATCCAAAAGAATGCCCAAAAACATATTAAATTAGTCTTGACCTGAAACTAAGCATCTGCATTTAGGTACAATATACCTTAAATACAAATGGTGGTCTACGAACAAGAAATACTCATAATTTGATCAACTATTTCAACTAAACTAGTAACTAATCATTGGGATTCATTCACTTTGAAAAGACATATGTAACTTGCAGTAGTATGAATCATTACCAACGGATTTAAAACACTTCATTCTGAATATTGCAGCATTTAGGTAGAATGAAGATTAGATAAAACTAACACGCGCGCGCGCACACCTGAAAGCACTAAAATCAGCGGTTAATTTATTAAAATCCAATGAGTTTTCAAATCAAGCATTCAAATACTTTCCCACATCCTCACTAATAACTCAGTAGAGGTCACTACCCTTGGCAGATGGAACACTTACACCACTTCACTAGAGGTTCATTTAGTCCTCATCGACAAATAAACCAAGGCTATTTCCCATCGATGATCATTTGATAGTCCACTTGTTTGGCCTAGTAATCCTAGAAAAGAAATCCTTGCTGATGTCTCATTAGGGCCAATAATCAAACATATTATGGTCAGACATTCATTCAAAGGTTGATAATTCAACTAAAAAATTTGAAATACAAGCCCAATACATATTTTCAACTCAGTAACAATATCATCTCGACTAGAAAACAAAGCTTCATGTTCATACATCATTTATTTTTTATACAATGAGTCTACAAAGCATGTCACTTGAAGCATAACATCATATGCAAGAAATCAATTTCATAAATCTATTGAAAACCACATTTGAGAAGATCCTTTAGAAAATCTAATAATATAGAAATCTGCCCATAATTAACATGTAGAACTCAGGAATAAGTGAGGAGAACTTAGAGATGCAAAAGGCAACTTCAAAGATGTGTGAACCGCATAAAATATATAGAACTAAGATATCAAGAGACCTAGAAAGAGATAGAAATCTAGTGAGGAACTAACTTCAAAGCTCTTTTATAACTTCAGTTTGAGAACTTCTCTTTCAGACCAAATTCTTAGAAACTCCAAATGGAAAAGTCATGCTAGAATGTGTGACATCTAATGCAGAGATTCATTGAAAAAATTCATCGAAACACAGAAAAATTCATTGAGAATTAAAAAGCAAGAAATTTGATAAATTTTTATCCACTAAGAAGTGAGAAAATTCATTTAATTATTGAAAAAAAAACCCTCATAACTAGATTAGTTATTTGCTTTGATCTGATTACCTAGGTTACCTTTAGTTTCTCTTCTCATCTAGTGACCAACTTCCTTTCTTTTCTTTTTATCTCCCTAAGATTCTCTTTTTCTTCTTTGCAATTCCCTTCTAGTTCTCTAGAAAATAAGAGTTTGAAGCTCAGGGAAATAGCTAGACATGCTTCAATAACATTTGTAAGCCACTTGTCATGATTGCATGCGTAGCTTACTATAAAGGTTAGACGTGGAAGCCACTAACCATATTTGCATGCAAAGGATGCTATAAAGGTGACATGTAAAAGCTACTAGTCATACTTGCATACAAAGCCTGCTAAAAGTTACACAATGTTCAAGTAACTACTTCATTAAGATCAAGTCTATTCACCTATCTAAACTTTTATGTTTCTCCATTTAAGAATGTTTCTAGTCCTTACATGTCACATCTAATTAGTGATAACACTTGTTTTAAGATTAACAGATAAGCATCATTGCGGAAATGCAATTACCAGGGATCCCGGTTACATAATCCGGTTTATTCTATTGTATGCCCTATATATTATTCCATGTAATAATAGGGCATCTAATCCACTAAACCGGATTATGTAAGCCTTCTCAACTTGTCCCTATAAATTGTAGTCACCCGCTATTAAAGTTCTATTTGCATCATTTTGTTGTTTACAAACACAAAACAAATATATGTGGGAAGCCATTGCTTGCTAATAATTGCGATAGCCTTCGGTATGAAGAAGATACTGTTCTTTGTTAATGCCTTTTTCCTTCCTGATTGAACCAACAATGCCATCCCTACTTTTGTGGGCGTTCTTGATTGACTTCGGCCTTTTTCCTTTGTATTTTAACTGCCCATTTAAGGCCACAAGCGAGAGATGCAATTATCGGATAGGGTCACCAAAGGCCTTCCAACCCAGTTGTGGGGGATAAACTCGCCTCTCCCATTGCACTAGGGCATGCTGTCGAGGCTGTTACTAAGGATCAGGTCCACTCATAATTTAAAAAAAAAAAGAAAAAGTAAGATAGTCTCGAATCTGGGCGTATGATTCATCCATGACATGGCCTTCAAAAATGAAGTCCAGATTATGAAACAAGTTATGCCCCACTGTACTTCCTTTTCATCGTATTTCTTTCAAAGAAATATCCTGGTACATAGGTTGAAAATATTTTTATGTAGTTTTGTATTTCCACTTAGTTTCTTTTTGTTGAATGTTGGGGTGCTTCATTAAGAAAAAGAGACTTACAAACAGTCAGATTGAGTAATCTAAACAGCCTACATTCAACGTGGAGAAGGATGATCTATCCAGAGCCAAATTAAACTCGCTCAGGGCACAAACATGAGCCTAGGATCGGCCAACCACAAGAGAGAAAAACGGGGTTTAGGAATAGATTCAAACCCGATTACAACAACATCAGAAACAAGGAAAGAAGAACAACATTCGATCGAATGCCTAAAATGATGGTAAATTCCTCTCCAGATGGGCGTCGTAAAGGAGCTCTCAACGCTGGGGTGGGGAAGCAGCAAGGAGGGCAAAACGTTTAGTCTGCTCACTGTTTGTCCAGAGATGAGACTCCACCTGAGCATCCATACATTGCTGAGACACTTCATGAAAGTTCTGCTAATCACAGTATAATTCAGCAAGTGAGTCGAACCTTTTGTCGCTGCAGTTGTTATCCGCAGTTGGTTTGGCCAAAATGTCGGCCTCACCATTGGCACTCCTGGTCTTTTATGAAAGTTTGGCACACAACCACCCATGCGCACCCAGGTGAGTGGCTCCTCCTTGCGCATCATTGGCACTCCTCTTAATGTGCTGAATGTTGATCTCCATACCAGCAAAGGTTACTTTTAGCTTCATCCACCGTGGCACTGTCCTTTACATAATAGAGTTATTCCTTTCCGATCAATCCAAATGATATGGCTGTGGTAGAATAACCTTTTAAGATATTCTTACGTATGTTGAAGGGGAATCTTGGCACAACAGCAGAGTTATCGTCGTGTGACCTTGAGGTGTGAGAATAATCTCTTGTAAAATGCAAGATAAGGCTGCATATTATAGACCCTTATGGTTTACCCCTTCTATGAATCCCGTATCCACAGGAGCTTTGTGCATCAGGTTGCCTTTTATATTGAGGACCCAATTTCTTTGGCTGATCCAAACCATTTGTGCAGTGCCCCAGAATCCGAATTGTTTCAATTACTTTAATAAGTGGGGGTTAAATTGGTAACGACATCCCAATCTTGTTTGTTTGTGAAGGAAGAGTATGAAAATGGGACTAAATAAGAGGGGACGCAAGGAAGAGAAAACCCCAGTGACCTGCACAGCTCCCATTCGATCTCTTTTGGGCATTAGCATTAGCAACTTTTCCCCCTTCGATCACCCACGCACGAAGCCCCTTCCCTAAGCAGATTTCCAATTCTCGACATCTTTTCCCCTCTTCAGAACTAACAAAAACCCATGTTGCATTTTTCTTTAGCAACATGAAAACCCTCACACCGGCGTGAGCCCATCTCCCCATCCCTATCTATACCTTTATTGCAAAGAGAGAGGAGACACTCATTTCTTATCTTCCTAAAGAAACATGTGTTGAAGTTGATTTTTTCTCTCTCTAAAAACAAGCAGATTTTACACTCAAATATGACAATACTAAATAAACATAATATCTCACATGCTCAAGATATTATTATTAAATAAGTTTCACATTTGAGATATGCCGTGATATCTTAGAAACATTGAAAAAACTCAATTAAATAAACCCCCCCAAGGCACGTTCGCAAAACATGATTAATCTACACCAAGAGAAGTCCTCACATTGACAACAAGTCCTAAAAGGGCATCCTGAAACTCCTACATATGTAGGGTCTGGCTAAGTGACAGACCACAAAGGACCTATAGTACATAGCCTTTTGATATTCATATAGGCCCTTTGTGGTCCACCATTTCCCTGGACCTTGCATATATAAGAGCTTCATGCTGCCCTTTTAGGACTTTCTATCAATGTGAGGGCTTCTTTTAGTGTAGATTAATTGTGTTTTGCTAACGTGTCTTATATGTTCCTCACACCTTATTAATTGTCACATATTATATTTAGTTTATTCATCTTAAATTTAGTTATGGCTACTTGTATGGTATATTTGCATATTAGAAGGGGAGTCTTGGCACCATGGTAGAGTTGTCGTCGTGCGACCTTGAGGTCACGGGTTCAAAGCGTAGAAATAGCCTCTTGCAAAATGTAAAGTAAGGCTGCATACTATTAACCCTTGTGGTCCTCCCCTTCTTTGGACCTTGCATTCGTGGGAGCTTCGTGCACCAAGGCTGCCCTTTTTTAAGTCATCCATTGTTTCTTCTAATTATCATCCTTGGAAATTGAAGGAGACAAATAAGGATACCATTGCTGAAAATGAAGCAGATGATCATATTTGTATCCTTGATATGAGGGTTTCTCAATGCAACAATCCTAAAATTTGGGCCATTTTTTATGAATTATGCTATACTTTTAATGAAGATAAAATTAAATTATGCAAAAATCGAATTCTATAGAAGCAACTCTTCTGAAAACTCAAATTTTAGACTTGAAACTATCAAAAATAGAATGTATGCCTTGATACGACTTCAACGACACTAATTTTGCGCAAAACGGAGATCGAGGTAGAAAAACTCAAAAAAATTCATAATAAGTGGGGGTTAAATTAGTAATGACATCCCAGTCTTATTTGTTAGTGAAGGCCAAGTATGAAAATGGGACTAGATAAGAGGGGACGCAAGGAAGAGAAAACCCCAGTGACCTGCACAGCTCCCGTTTGATCTCTTTTGGGCATTAACATTAGCAACTTCTCCCCATTCGATCATCCATGCACGAAGCCCCTTCCCTAGGCAGATTTCCAATTCTCGGCATCTTTTCCCCTCTTCAGAACTGACAAAAACCCATGTTGCATTTTTCTTTAGCAACATGAAAGCCCTCACACTGGCGTGCAGCCCATCTCCCCATCCCTATCTATACCTTTATTGTCAAGAGAGAGGAGACACTCATTTCTTATCTTCCTAAAAAAACATGTGTTGAAGTTGATTTTTTCTCTCTCTAAAAACAAGCAGATTTTACACTCAACTATGACAATACTAAATAAACATGATATCTCACATGCTCAAGATATTATTGTTAAATAAGTTGCACATTTGAGATATGCCGTGATATCTTAGAAATATTGAAGAAACTCAATTAAATAAACCCCCCCCCAAGGCACGTTCTCAAAACATGATTAATCTACACCAAGAGAAGTCCTCACATTGACAACAAGTCCTAAAAGGGCATCCTGAAGCTCCTACATATGTAGGGTCTGGCTAAGTGACAGACCACAAAGGACCTATAGTACATAGCCTTTTGATATTCATATAGGCCCTTTGTGGTCCACCACTTCCCTGGACCTTGCATATATAAGAGCTTCATGCTGCCCTTTTAGGACTTTCTATCAATGTGAGGGCTTCTTTTGGTGTAGATTAATTGTGTTTTGCTAACGTGTCTTATATGTTCCTCACACCTTATTAATTGTTACATATTATATTTAGTTTATTCATCTTAAATTTAGTTATGGCTACTTGTATGGTATATTTGCATATTAGAAGGGGGGTCTTGGCACCATGGTAGAGTTGTCGTCATGCGACCTTGAGGTCACAGGTTCAAGGCGTAGAAATAGCCTCTTGCAAAATGTAAAGTAAGGCTGCATACTATTAACCCTTGTGGTCCTCCCCTTCTTTGGACCTTGCATTCGTGGGAGCTTCGTGCACCAAGGCTGCCCTTTTTTAAGTCATTTGCTATTTCTTCTAATTATCATCCTTGGAAATTGAAGGAGACAAATAAGGATACCATTGCTGAATATGAAACAGATTATCATATTTGTATCCTTGATATGAGGGTTTCTCAATGTAACAATCCTAAAATTTGGGCCATTTTTTATGAATTATGCTATACTTTTAATATAGATAAAATTAAATTATGCAAAAATCGAATTCTATAGAAGCAACTCTTCTGAAAACTCAAATTTTAGACTTGAAACTATCAAAAATAGAATGTATGCGTTGATACGACTTGAATGACACTAATTTTGAGCAAAATGAAGATCGAGGTAGAAAAACTCAAAAAATTTAATAATAAGTGGGGGTCAAATTGGTAACGACATCCCAGTCTTGTTTGTTCGTGAAGGCAAAGTATGAAAATGGGACTAGATAAGAGGGGACGCAAGAAAGAGAAAACCCCAGTGACCTGCACATCTCCCGTTCGATCTCTTTTGGGCATTAGCATTAGCAACTTTTCCCCCTTTGATCACCCACGCACGCAGCCCCTTCCCTAGGCAGATTTCCAATTCTCGGCATCTTTTCCCCTCTTCAAAACTGACAGAAACCCATGTTGCATTTTTCTTTAACAACATGAAAACCCTCACACCGGCGTGCAGCCCATCTCCGCATCCCTCTCTAGAAGTAGGCCACCTTCGAAAACTCCTCATCCCCCCCCCCCCCCCCCCCTTGTCTGTTTCCTCTTTGAGTGCACACAGGTTCTCCAACAAAATGACCAAAACTATTCTCCTATTTTTCTACATCATCTTCCCCTCCCACCCCTCAACCAACCAACGTGACGTCGGATCTGGTCAGCCGCACCGAATCCCTTCTCTTTCTTCTTGCTCCTCCGGTGATCTTCTGCCAAATCTAGGATGCAGCTGATGAGGGTACCCAAAATCCTTTGCCTATCTTCCATGGTAGACCGGTGCCCCACAACCAGGAATCCCTTTTCCCTTTCCATGCTCCTCTCCACCTCTAGGGTTCCCATTTTGGCACAGCCAACCCTGCACACCAATGTGCATAGGTCGACCACACTGGCCACCATTCCTTTTCCTCTAGTTCTCCCTACGTTTGCTAGGTTTAGGTAGTGAGCAACTCGAGAACCACTACTAATGGACACTCGCCTGTTTTCCCCTTCCATTGGCGAGTCAAGGTCAAGTTCACTTGCTGAGTCAACTTGCTTCCAACTAATTTTGGGAGAGGTGAGTTGACTCAACAGACCTAATTAACGCCCTGAACTTTGATACTCTATTCTGGTCAATCCAGAAAGAATCTTGGAGATCTAAGAAAACTTTCACGATACTTGTAACACGAGAAACAATACCTATCTTCCCATTTAATCCAACTATTGATTTTGATCAGATCTTTGATCAAACTTCAAATTGTTTGATCTGTGATGATTTGTTGTTTTTTTGGATCTAAGTAGCCCATTGTGATCCTCATAAAATGCAGATCAAGATTCACATAAGATATCCTGGATCTGAAGTAATTTTGAGATGATTTAACATATCTTGATCAATGGCTAAGATCAATTGAGGATCCATGTATAAAATTAGATCAAATTCCATTATTCATACTGTTCAGATTATTTAGTTAGAATTACTAATTTGTTATTTGATCTGGGACAATCAGGTAAAGAATTGTGACTAGATCAATATAAATATCTGAGATTGGGCACATTTGAGGCGATTGATTGACGATCTGGCTAAGCAGACAGCCGAATGTCATTCAAATTGATTTGTACAAGGTAAGATCACTATCTTAACCATTTGATTTGATTGTAATTAGATAAGATTGAGAATGAATTGTGTGTAATAATGTTCGATTGGTTAATTAAACAATAAATTACCTGAGATTGATATGATTTGAGCACGATAACTCTGAAATATTTGATGACATAATTAAGAAGAGAAATTAGATAGTTACTAGTGGGCTCAATTCAGTGTGATTTGAATCATTAGCTAACTAGGGCAAGCCCCAGCTTGAGATTCCATGATTGTAAACCATAAAATTACATTGAAACATGATATATTGAGATATGAAAATAAAATGTTATTTTATAACTAAGAATCCAACTTAGATAATTTGGATTTTAAAGATGACCTGGATGCGATATGTATCCAGGTGATGGGATTGTGGTGGACTGATTTAGTGTGGAGTCTAACTAATTTGAGAAGTATAGACGAATGGTCTTCATCTTATGTAGGTGATGACATTTAGTATTCCTTCGATTTTATAAATCATAATTGTTCACTAGACATTTTCATTTTCATTGATAGTTTGATGTATGGATATGTATACCAACCCCATGATTTTTATGAAATTATCATTTAGCATGTGTTGCTGATGTTTATACTCTCTTTTTTTTTGCATGATTTATGCATTGTTCTTGATACATTATATACTTCATCGATTAGATTATTTGAGGATATTATATGTTGATTTTTTATGCACAATTATTGATACATTAAAATACTTTATTGACTTGATTTTATCTAGGATGGTGTTTCTGCCCTGTGGATGCTATGCTAGGATGGTTGTAGAGTTGGCCACCTACCCTCTGAGAATATAGATGATAGACACTCGCCATCATATGTGGCCAAACTATATGCGATCGTGGTAATCATAAGCAAGCCCTCGCTGGACTATAGTCTCACATTCTGTTGTCGACTGTGAGCGACAGTGGTTTATACCCTAGAATGGTTATTATTGCAGCATAGCGATCCATATACTTTATTCAGTGTGCACATATAGTTATAGACACATCTAGATGGTTATATCCTAATGCACCCATAGTGTGACGATGCATCCTCAGGGCGAAGCCTATGTGGGTGACCAGATGTGGGCGGGCCTACGAGGGGTGAGCCATATGTGAGAAACCCAGAGAGTTGGTATGAGTACTCATGGCTGGGTATGAGAGTGTTGTGGAACACTCGAAGGATATGGTTGAATTGTATGCCCTATTAATCATGACATGCATTCATGCTTTGATATGATGGATTTGATTGTAATTAGCTCTACCGGTTTCATAAGCATGCATTATTCATGTCATGCATGCCATGGTTTTTGTTTTATAATAGTTCTATATTTTATACACGAAATTATATCCATGTCAGTTATTGTATTTAATTCTGACTCATTATTCATGCATCGTTTCATCCTTGATATCTGATGATTCAGCTTCTTATATGAATGTTTCACATCCATGAGTTTTATCATAAATCCTGATCTTTATATGTTACACTACATATTCTTTATTTGATATTAAATGTAGTCACCTCCACAAGAATAGCTTGCTGAGGCATTGCGATGTTTTTGCAATGCCTCATATATAGAGAGAGGTAGTAAGTTTGACATACTGACAGAGCAAGTGAGGGCAATGGCAGCCTTTAGTGATGTATAGAGGAGATTTCAGAATTGGAAATGGTTTGTTTAGAACCTTACCTCAATTGTTATTTATATACTATATATTAGTATGACTTACATTTTGACTTGGATGTATAGATATATTCAAGTTGCATGTGATGGCTATGCATGGATAGACCCTAGGAAATATTGTTATTCTTTTTTATTTTCCCTCTATCGTAGAAGTATGTTTTTTTATTGACAATTGTATAAGTATGTTTTTTTTTATAGAGAATTGTATTTGATCTATATTGATGGACATGGAGACTGAGTCTCTTAGGCGTCGGGTTATGTTATTATATTTATCAAGTGATGTTGTATCATATGTGTTATATGGGATAATCCAAAATATAGAGGCGACTATCAAATTTTCTATAGAAATGAGAATATCATTTCGCCATTAAATTCATGATTTTGTGGTTGTATGACTCTCGAAATTTTTGAAATGAATGCTTTGTATTTAAGTTTTTGTTTTTAGTTGATTTTAAATTTAAAGTTTTTAAAATAGGGATCTCGACATTTTAAAAAAAAAAAAAAAATTAATTGTATTATATTGTTGTGTAAAACACTTGTACTTTCACCATTGGTTTTGCCCATTCTACTGCCATCAACACTGTCCAGTGGTCTTCGTCCAATCAATTTCTATTTCTCTGTGCCAGTAAAGATCCATCACTGCTACTATATGATGTTAGAAACTCCACTGAACCTGCTCACAAGCTCCAAGGCCATGTTGAGTCAAATGTTGGGAAATGCTATAGCTACACCAGGGCAAGGATCAAGGAAATTATCTACATATAATGTTGACGCAAGAAACCTCATAAACCAGGGTTTAATTGGATATGATGCTAACTTGGTTCTCTTCAGTTCGATGGATGCAGAGCAGCAGAGACTGGGGGCAGCAGGAAAGCAAATACACGGGCTTGCCCCAACTTGAAATTCCTATAAAATGTGCACAGCATCAAAAAAATTTATATTATAGGTAGAACCAACTCTGATGGGGAGTACGAAGCAATTATAGCAACAATACAGAGTAATCTCCATTCTTTTGGTTTTTGTTTGTCCACAAGTCTGTACCAGCATGTAATTCTGCACTGTCCAAGTGACCACTCTGGTAGAGGTAGGAGTCTTTTGCACAACAAAACTACTCTTACCAATCTGTTAGGCAAGTCATTTTGTAATCTTCGACTGTCAGTCTGTAGCGCATTATTCTATTGTATGCTTTTCTGTAATGGCTATAGGTGTAAATTATCTAGTTTTAACTCTTTCAACGACTCATTCTCTCCTTTGGAGAAAATTATAAATATGTTAAGCAAATTTTTCATCCTAATCAGGCCCAACTTGTTGGATGACTTGTCCTTATTTTTGCTCACATTTTTCTCCCAAGGCAAGTCATTTTACAAGTTGAACTTGCACAGCGGCATATGTCTAGTCCAGTGTCAAAGGAGGACAGCTATTCCGACAAGCTAAGAAGGATGTTAGTCCAAGAATTTCTCACAATTTCTTCTTCTTATTATCTTTTTTGTTCCGAGTTTAGAATTGCAAAGCAAATCACTCACACACATTCAGTCACCTGCGACATTGGTTGCTTCTAAATTCTTTGTCACAGTATCTTTCACTCACAAATTTGATATTTGCACCACCCTTTTAATAGGCTGGTCGCACACATCACTCTTTCAACAAGCAATAATACAAGGCCTACCTTGTAAAAAATCCAGACCATTCACAATCTTGCTCAGTTCCTTGGTAAGCTATGAATGGAAATACTTTTGGCAAAAAAGTTTTGTTTAGTTTTATGTCGGTTGAAGAAAAGAGACCAAAAATAATTAGTGAATTGAAACATCAAAGTCAGTGTTTATAGTAGAAGCGTTTAATAGCTTGGCAAAGTGGGACATGTATCAGGCGCCTTTATGAAATTCTAACCTCAGAAGTTGGAAATCCTAATTTCACCTGACTCACAGGGCTCAACAAACAACTGATGATATTTAACGATCACTAAGTACTGCACCTTCCAGGACTGGTAATTAATAGGATTTTGCAAAATTAGATCCTTAGTTCAAGTGAAGAAGTCTGGGGAAATGAATTATTTTTCACTTAGCCTACCCCAACGTGGAAAATGAGCATCGTGGAAATGATGATGTTGAGATGGATGAATAGCAAGACAAGAAAAGGATAGAATTAGGAATGAAAATATTAAAGAAAACTTTGGGGTAGCACAAATTGGTAACAAGATTAAGGATATGAGACTTAGATAGTTTGGACAAGTCCAAAGGAAACTCGAAACGGCACCGGTTAAAAGAAGTGAGCCAATGCAAATAGAAGGTTCTAAAAGGGCAAGGGAAAGGCTCAAAAGAATGTGGATAGAAGTGGTGATAAAAGGTTTATAAACTTTGAAACTAAATGAAGCCATGGTACTTAATAGAGGGAAATGTATGAACGAGATTCATGTGGCCGAACCCTAATTGGGATAAGGTCTTGATGATGATGATGAGCCTGCACCTAAAGTAGGAGGGCAATATAGATGCCTGGGTGTGAGGAGATTTACCACCTTAGTTGTTACTGATCTGGTGTGGCCCAAAATGGTACCAACATCAATAAAGAAACGGTCACTTATTTCTCACTGTAATCCCTTCGGCTCATTACTTCCATTATGAATCACTTCGGAAACAAGTTACCCAATTTTGTGAACAATAAGTTACAGATAATACGCACCAAATCCTTAATGAAACATGTCCCTCTGTTCTGGATTGAACTCGAGCCAGCAAACCATATAAGGAAGTTATCTCAACGTCCAGGTTCAGTAAGGAGACCGATGACAGTAATGTGGTTGTGTTAGCCTGTACATTTACAGCAAATTGTCTATGACGACAAACTACATATTCGATTCTACGAGAAAATTGTTGACAAAATTTACCAAAAGAGCAAACAGAGGGGCAAAGGAAGCAATTTGTACATATCTGCTAAAGCACTCCACTTCGAGCTGCAACTTGAACTGCTTTGCTTAACCATTTGTTCTTCCCGATATGAGGTTCCCATCAGCAAGGAGCATCAACGTTCGACTTCGACAACAGCACTTTCTTCCACATTAACTGCCAGAAGCTACTGAAATCAGAAGTATCTCCAGCATACCTATTGAGCTTGGGCTGGTGGGTTCAAGAAAACAGGATAGTAGGTATCTAGTTCAAGTTGTTCCAGGATTTGCTGTGTAGCCCAAAGATACGAAGAATGTCCTTCAATAAGATTTGTCACATCAACCTGGAACAAGAAAGACAGAAAACCCATTCGATCTTCAGAATGTGGAATGAGGATATTCAAATTGTATTCTCGGTATCTAAGCATCCACTTACATTCTCGATCCCAGGAATATCAACCGATTGAATTCCAGCTAATCCTTGGGTAAGTAGGCTGCAATGTAGAGACAAGTGGTGTGAATAAATAGAAAATGCAGACTGGAAATGCTTTTCCCATAGAAAACATACTTGGCTCGGAAAGCAACTGCAATTGTCCAATCATTTGTAGAATAAGCATTCACAAATCTACCAGCAACCATCTGCAAACAATAACCAGGTTCAACAGCAAATTTTCAAAGAGAGATGTTGAATATATGAGCCTGAATGGAAACCAGATTAGAAGCGCCAATAGGTGCAATTTCTAATGATGTCTAAGAGATTCAACTATTAACATATACCATTCCACAAGTACTATCAAAATGAAGTGTGACCAAAGAACAGGGCCCATATGCTGAATTTGAATAAAACCAGTCTAAAGTAATTGAAAGCCTCCGGATACACAACCAGATTAGATATGACTATGGTTTTGCAGTTTGCGTTCAACTTTAACTTGCATCAATATCCATCAAGCCAGATAGGCCGTTATTGACACAAGGATATTTTGTGAACATCATGGAATCCACCCAAAATCATCCAAAAAATCAGAATGGATTCTCATGACCAAGTATCAAATCCGTCTTTTATGGATCAAATTGGTCTTGACTCCTGATAAAAAAAAATTTCCAAAACTGGAGGCATGTTGTGATTTGTAAGTGTTGGAACTGTCATTGCGTACATCTCTGCGTGAGAGATCTCAGAAAACTAGCTTCTTCTCACACATCTTCTCAACAAGTAGATTCGACCAACAATTTGAGCAAATGCTAAACAAGTAACTCTAGTTGATTCACAGCAGGAATTGCGTGTGCACTAAGACATGCAGGCACCACAAACATGCACACACATGAACCAAAAAAGGGCAGCCCCGGTGCACGAAGCTCCCGCCTATGCAGGGTCTGGTGAAGGAGCAGACCACAAGGGCCTAAAGTACACAGCCTTACCTTGCATTTTGCGAGAGACTGTTTCCACGCCTTGAACCCATGACATCAAGGTCACAGGACGACAACCTTTACCATTGCGCCAAGGATCCCCTTCACACACATGAACCACATATGCACTAATTGGGGCAAAATAAATAAATGAGTGACGTGATTCTAACAAAGCTTTTCTATCACAGGCACTGACATTCCAACAGATGCAACACAAACATGAAAGGCCAAAGCAATTATTCAAAACATTATATTGTTCCATGTGAATATCATTTAGAAAATAAGTTATTTCTCACATATCATGATTACCTTCCTAGCAGCCTCCCAGTTTTCATCTTTGACCGAAATTGGTGCTCCAAGGAGAACAACTCTTTCCACAAGTCCTGATGTCAAAATTCAGTGTAAATCAATTAGGATGGCTGATCAATTCAGCCTATAGTCAACCATGTTACAAGATAATCAACATAGGCTACCATTATCTCCTGTTTCAGCTAGATGCTGCAGACATTTGAATACAACCCGAGCTCCCAGGGAAAAACCAAAAAGGGTCACAGGCCTAGACAAGTCATAGAAAATGAAGAGGGTAACTCCATCAATTCATTTAACTTAAAATCTAAAGGAAGTAAAACAAGTCTCATATCAGCATGCCTGTTCCCATGTGATCCCTTCACTAATTCTTCAGCGAGTATTTTTCCTGCTTTGTCTGATCTGGACAATGCCAAATGAGATTAATGGTAAGCTAACAAGATGCCCATCAAAAGAACAACTGCGCTTCAACAATAAGCATTAATGAACCATAATATTATTTCTATTTGACAGCCACATGTCAAGTAAACCTGTCCACCGCAATTGTCCATTTGCTGTCTATGAAACTCGTCGCTGCCAGTAATGTAGCAGGCCAGGCTAGTGCAGCTAAGAGGGAGCTTAGAACAGTCATCATAGCACCTTGTTTCATCAACTCCGTTGCTATACCTGCATATGATGAATTGTGTTAACGTCAGAAGTAATTGCAGTGACCACTGGCCAGAAGGAATAATAGTAAGCATCATGGAGCCAAGCCAATTACTTGAAGTCAACCAGTCCTGGATTGCATAACTCACAGCAATCAAATTCTTAGATTCCCATTGCAGCACATACCTAAAAATCCAATGAAAACTATAAGTACCTTAGAACATAGCAAAGCACTGGACACCAGTATTAAGACTTAAGATACATTACACGGGGATATGCAAAGGACCAAGACTAAAGTGGTGATTAAGTGAAGAAAGTTAGAACCATGAATATGATTTACCATATGTAGAAGTTGAAGTAGAAACCATGAACAATAATAGACCTTCTTTGAAGTTTGTGATCCTAGTGCTTCATTTAACTAGCAGACAAACTTAATCAGTTGTTGAAATAAACAAAAAGGCAATTCTAAAATGACATATTTTCAAATAATACTTCATGAAGATCATCATAATAAGTCTAGCTGTTGTCTATCCCATGAGATAAGGTTTAACCATTCTTCACTTTGATTGACATAGGGATGGAGCACTAGTCAGAAAAGCAGAGGCCATGGGACAAAACTTGGCTCCAAACAGAAAAGAGAAGAAGATGGACCTTTTTTTTTCATTTTCATTGCACTGGTGAGCCCAAGACCTTTCATTTATTGTATTTTATCTGCTTTTTCCAGTTCAAGTTGAGAAGAGGGTTTGCTATTCCCCATGATTTACTTTGTACAAAGCATTTCTACCCCTCTTAAGGCAACCTTGGTCTAGTTTTGGATTCTTTTTCTTCTTGATTTTGATTAAATTGAGACCTCTCCAAAGAACATAGTTTTCTCGTGTTCATATGTACAGGTATGAGCAGGTGCTAAGGGGAGATGGAATAGGACGAATAGGGTCATCTTTGGGTTTTAATAGAAGGGGCATTTAGGAACCAAAAAGGATGCAGTTTTCTGATTAATTAATTACACTTACGTAACCTGATAGAGCTATTGGTCTGAATTCCAGCTACAATTCCGGTATTAAAGAGAGAATTCGAATGTTGTATTCATATCTTTGAAGAATTCCAGTACAATTTGGAATTCAGAAACAACAAGGACAAAAGGAAGATAGAAATAGAAGGGCCAGGACCATATGGCCTTTCCGATTGCTCTTACACCATCTCCAATCTCTGGAGCCCTCCCAGCAGTGTTCCCCCCCTCCTTTCCAGATCCTCCTCCTCCTTCCTTTTTAACCTCCACGCTAACTGCCTAACAACCTGATTCTACTAAGCCAATCTTTAACAAACACGTGTCACATCTTCCCCCCCTGTGGCACGTGTTCTTCTTCTAAAATAGGTGTGATGTATTGGAGGTGTATCATAACCTTTTTAAGGACCACAAAACCTTCAAATGAAAATTTGCACTCCTGGCATGCAAAATGTGGTGTTGTAATCAGTTCCCCACCGCGGACACCCACACATACACACAATCAAGATGCACATGTAATGGTATAGGCTCGTTTTGGAAGAATAAATTGTAGGCCCATATCCAAGGCATTTTCTGGGAAACTAACCCATTCCGGTATTTTCTTTGATAGGGTAATAGTCTATGGACCAAAAATCACAACCATTAGATGATTGTAGCCACTGTTTTTTAAGCTGTAAGAAAGCAATAAGATCATCTAATGGTCATGATGTTACAATTCAAAGTAGCATAAGCTAAGATCATGTAATGATCATGACCTAAATAATGAATGGTTTAAAGTTCCTAAAACTATGCCCACATGTCCACACGAGAAGAACCTGCAGTTACCAGGACTATAAGTATATTGGTCTTATGGGAATTCATGTCAATGCAACCACTTTAATTATAAATTTCTCTCTTGTGCTTCTTTTCTTCTTCCACTAATTTCTGCATCTGATATTTGGTTTTTGCTTTGCTTTCATGTGGTTGAATGTGAGAAGCTTGATCAGACATGCCACCTACTTTTGTACATCTCATGCCAATTAATTGCTCTGGTTCCATATAAGCTTTTGATTAACTCAAATAATGTCTCTCCTGATGTTTTCCCCAGCAAGTGCAACAATTCAGCAATGTTTCTGACTAAAATTACAATCATATCCACACTCAGAACTAGCATTGCTGCAACCTACAACAAACCAAGCACTCTCATAGAAAAATGTTACAGTTTGCATGGTGAAATTGACAGAAATTATGAAAATGAAAGTAAAAGTGAAACATAAATTCGTTGTGCAAGCATTTAGCCACTAATCTATATTTGATACTGGAAACAGAAAAAAAGGCAGCCCCGGTGCACTAAGCTCCCGCCTATGCGGGGTTCGGGGAAGGGGTGGACCACAATGGCCTAAAGTAGGCAGCCTTACCTTGCATTTTTGGAAGAGGCTGATTCCACGCCTTGAACTTGTGACCTCAAGGTCACGTGACGACAACTTTTACCGTTGCGCCAAGACTCCCCTTCTAATACTGGAAACAGATAATAATAAAAAATTAGGGGGTAATATAGGGGGTTTACCTCTCTAGGTTAGTCTCTTGTCCTTCCCAAGGTCTCACAAAATCTTCCTCCTCAAAAACAAACCCAGAGATTGAGATGCCAACTGCTAGACGCTGAAAAAAAAGAAGATTTACTGACTGCTGGGAAGAGTTCAGGAAAGATATTAGAAGTACACAAACATCATCTTCAACGCAGTGGTTAGGTGCACAATTTCTTTCATAATTTCAAAAAGTGAGTCTTCATGGGAAAGGCCAGATCAAGCTACAAGTAGAGAGAAACTCACCCCTTGGTTATGATTTTCTCCAATGGGAATGAATTCAAATTCATCGACGCTTCCAGTTCTGCGAGCCATTTTACTACCTGTAAGTCCAGCTCCAGCAGCTGCATTTCAAATATAAAGTATGGCTAAAATGAATGAAATGGGTCAGGAAATTTAAATAAAAAAGAAGAGCAGTTAACCAAGTTATAGGCCACCATATGCTCCAGCTTAGCATAGAAAAGTTTGACAGCTGAGAGAAATGCCTTGAATAATAAAACAGAAGACATGTGATTCTTATAATGGATAAGAAGAAAAACACAGATTGCTTCCAGCAACTTAACAGAAGAAGTAACCCCATATTAACTTCAGATAGATATGATGGGTGTGATCAGAACAAGTAATCGTCATATTACAAAAAAAGAAAAAAACATACAGACAGTTGGAGTGCAAATAGTATCATTTCCTGGATTTCAGCTCTTTCATGAAGCTAGGAAATACTGTAAACCAACTTATTAACTGCTGTGTAGGTTTGCCAGTTTGTGAAGTGGTATCAGGAATTAACTAACTTCCTAATTAGCAGTTTTTTCAAGGCACTTGTAATACTAGGATAATAATTTCTGCAACAGTTAATATCCGTCTTGCAAGCTTTCTAGCCAGAACTCAATCTGAAAGGAAGAAAAAACAGTAAATAATCATAAAAGAGAAAAAATCACTAGCCCACAACCAGATCTGATTCAAAGATGTATTAAACACAAGAAAAGACCACAACTTTAAAACTCTAAAAAATTGTGGAAATGTAAAATAATTAAAAGAAAATTGAAAAAATATTTGGCGCATAGCAGATGTTTCATGCTTAAGATATGTAGATCCAGCTCAACAATTAATATGTTAAAAATAGAAACTTAAAATTGAAGTTTATAAGCTAAATTAGAACAAGGAAAATGAATAAGAAAAATAAAACCACATGCATAACATAATATAGCCCCAGCCGACAAAGAAATAGCCTGATAAACTAATAAACCAGTTACAAAATACAACAGAGAAAAGATAGCATATCCAGAAAAGTTGAAATAGTAAAAGAGGCTAAAACACGACATATGCATAAACAACTAAACCATGTAAAAGTCAAACACATCCAATGACTCTTGCATTTTTTTATTTTATTTTATGACAAAACATTTAATGAAGTTTGAAAAAAAGAATGTCTTAAACATACAATCCCCAATGTCATAAACTCATTCCATTCATCGACTGATTTGTTCTTTAAATCCACTTCGGCTGGTTAATTATATTGGGTCCAGGTTACACCAAAGGTCATAAATCATTAAGAAAACATGTCCAATTAGGAAAATAGCAATGTGAGAAAATGAGGTTTTCGAGTTGCAACATTTTTTATATCTCATGTCTCATGTGAATCACACGTTGACAAGCCTAACACAAGAAGAATACCAGCCGAGTGTCACTCTTCTGTATCAGCAGTTCAGCACTGATATACCCACTGAATCCAGGGGGTCGAAACCCTCAATAATTCTGCAGCAGCAGATCAGCAGCACTCAGATCGCATTGAGTCCCTTGAATCCAGTCTGACAAGATAATAAAGATACCTATTGGCTGATGTTTCAAACCAGGGTTGAGTCAAGATTGTATATTCCAACTGAACTCAGTAGATCAAGATCCTCAGATGAGCCAAATTTACTATAGTAACAGAGCCTTTTAAATTCCTTCAGTCAATAAGGACTAGAATTTCTTCCTCCAATTAGAGATATTGTAGTCTCCTCCCATGACCAGTGCCAACAAGAGGGAATGTATAATTGTTTACATTTTTAAATAACCCATAATACTTGAAAATCAACATGACAACATTGAGTTCATGAAATTTTTGCAACTAAAAAGTATACTTAACATTTCTATTGCATCATGAACTTATCTACCACCTCATTATGAACCGTAAGATGCATTAACTTGAAATTTTAATGACAGCAATTCAGGGAATGAGGCTAACTACTTCATGTAACTAACGAAACTTACCGAAGGTATTTGTTACATCACCAATATACCAGACCTATTCTAGAAAAAGGAAGCAGGTCTGTTGAAAGATGATTTTCCAGTCGGTTGAGGATCATGTAGTTACAATCCAGTTGTTCAGGTAGTTACAAAACCAGTTGGTTAAGAGATGTAGTTAGAATCCAATCTGTTGAGAGATGATTGCAGAATATTAGGTAATTACCAGCTGAAGATACACGGTTGAGGAGGTAGGGAGGTGAAGATAAAAGGGAGGGAATTGGCAAGGGAGAAGGAGGGGAAAAAGAGAAATCGGAAGAAGGCAGACAGGCCTGGACAGGGAATTTCCCTGAATGTTAACATTTTATGTAGAACTTGGTGTTCATCAATGGTTGTAATACCCATCATCTGGGAATACATATACTGAATCATTGCTGATTGCTACTGCCTACTGTCTATTTGGGAGTTCTTTCTTCTTTCCTTTTGCAGACCCATCAATTGGTATCAGAGCCGGCTATCTTGGGGTAGGGTTAGAACTCAAATGGAGAGAACTGAGAACCTGAGGGGGAATCTGGGGCAGATGCAAGATAGTGTCACTGCCATGGGGGATTATTTGCTGGAGATAAGAAATTGGATGCGTCAAAGGGAGGGCACCGCAGGTACTCCACCTCACCGAGAAGCAGGAGAGAAGGCACAAGTAACAGAGATAGGGGAAAACTCGAACAATGGAGACCGACGTCAGCCGAGACTGCAAGAGTCTCCGGCAGCTGAAACCCTTCTCAGGCGATTTCAACCAATACAAACCGACGAAAACTACAAGGCACTCCTCGCTCTCCGGCAAGATGGAACGGTCGCCGATTATCGCCGGAGCTTCAAGCTTTGGTCGGGTCCTCTAGTAGACCTATCCGACGAGCCCCTCAAAGGGGTCTTCGTGAACGAGCTGAAAGAAGAGATCCAAGCCGAAGTAAAGGTGTTCAGGCCTGAAACCCTCTCTGGGCTTATGGATCTAACCCATAAAGTTGAAGAAAAAAACGTTGCTTTGGACCGAGTTAGGGTCCAAGGCAGCCGATCTATGAGTGGGCCTTAGTTCTCAAGACCCACATCCTTCCCTTGGACAGGCTTGAGTACTGGAACAGGCTTACAAGGGCAGAATAGGAATTTTGTTCAAACCCTAACTCGGGCGCTGGACACGATCAAGGAGACGATGGGAGGAAGGGGGGACCAGGAATCCCAAACCAGCGATGCAGGGAAGGACCGCCGGGATTTCTTCCAGCATCTCATCAATTGCGAATTTCAACAGAAACAAGCCTTAGGGCTCAGTTATCGGGACGACAAGCGTTTCATCCTCGGCTATCATTGCAAGAACCGGCCATTGTAGATCCTTCTCCTGGCAGATGACAATAGTGGAGGCAACCTCGACGAAGGCCTAATGCGGACGAAACAAGAGCAGAGGGAGCAACCTGAAGAGGACAACCCTCCGATAGAGTCGTCCATGCAGACCATCATGAAAATTAACCAGGACTTCCACCTTTTAGAGTTGCACGGTGTTGACCTCGTTCTTGGAGTGGCATCGTTGCAGACCCTTGGTGAGTTTGCGGCCAACTACAAGAACCTCACCATGAAGTTGCCCGGATGGGGCTAGCAGATCTCCCTCTTCAGCCAGGCTTTGTCGATTAAAGCCAAGTCCAAATCTGTATACGAAAGAGAGTCCATGGTCATTGTGCTGTCAGTCCAGAAATGGCATCACCATGTATTGGGTCGACACTTCAATATACGGACAGATAAAAAAAGCCTTCGTTTCTTCATGGATCAATGCATCTTGAACAGTGACCAGCAGAAGTGGTTCATCAAGTTAGGGGGATTCGACTTTGAAATTCAGTACAAGTCGGGTTCGGACAACCGTGTGGCAGATGCTCTATCTAGACGGCAAGAGTTCTATGTGTTGGACTGTCTTGAGTCCATTCCACTGCTAAGCCCCTCTACCATGGCCTACCAGACCATAACAGTACGTGGGAGTTGTTTGACACCATTCAGTCCCAATTCCCTAACTCCACCTTGAGGACAAGGTGAAACTACTAGGGGAGGGTAATGTTACATCACCAATATACCAGACCTATTCTAGAAGAAGGAAGCAAGCCTGTTGAAAGATGATTTTCCAGTCAGTTGAGGATCATGTAGTTACAATCCAGTTATTCAGGTAGTTACAAAACCAGTTGGTTAAGAGATGTAATTAGAATCCAATCTGTAGAGAGATGATTGCAGAATATTACGTAGTTACCAGCTAGAGATACACGGTTGAGGAGGTGAGGAGGTGAAGATAAAAGGGAGGGAATTGGCAAGGGAGAAGGGGGGGAAATAGGGAAATAGGAAGAAGGCAGACAGGCCTGGGCAGGGAATTTTCTGTAGAACTTGGTGTTCATCAATGGTTGTAATACCCATCATCTGGGAATATATATACTGAATCATTCCCGATCGCTACTGTCTACTGTCTATTTGGGAGTTCTTTCTTCTTTCTTTTTGCAGACCCATCAGTATTCCATACAGTTCAGCAACATTTCAATGGGATTATGTAATCATTACACACGCAAAGAATTTATGTGCTCAGCATAAGCAGTAAAGAATGTAATAGAGAAGTGTAAACATTGTGTTACCTCCAAATGATGCAGCAACAGCAACAGAACCAGCAGCAGATCCTGCAGCAGTTGCTGCTGCTGCAAACCCACTTGCCCCAATAGCAGGGACAAGGGTACCTAGTGTTGGCGCTAAGGCGCCAAATCCTGCAGCAATTGCCGGGGCAGCAAGACCTTCCAAGAAAGAGATGCAACTCAAAAATTAGAGAACTCATACTATCAGTGATCTTTTCAGAGATATAAAGGAGTTATTTCTTAATTCTGGAAGAAAATTAGAAGGGCTTAATACCTCCAGTAATGGCCAGCAAGGTTCCTCCAGTCAATGCAGCTGCCCCGATGATGCCACCACGTTTCCATTTGGACCATTTACCTTTTGCCGAATCAGTTTCTTTTGCATGGGCTTCCTCTTTTGCCACAGCAATTGCAGAGCAAGCAATCATTATTTCCATAGATTCCTACAAAACGAGTTCCTCTATCATCATAAACCTATGTGTTGAAAGGTCTGATTATGAGGACACTAACAGTTATTTGGATCACTAAAAAGTAACTCAGACATATGAGAAAGATGAAATTGATGACCAATTTTTTTCCTTTTTCCTTCTGATACGTAACACATTAAAATTAAACTGACATAAACAAGTAATCCATAGATATCAAAACCAAAATTAAGAGCTTCTACGATGTCCTTTGATGATGGGTAAAGTGTACATTACAAGATCAAGACTCTAAAACTCAAAATGATAATAGAATTATAAGAGTACAGGTTGGCATAAGATGGTGATAATATTCAATGACAAAGGTAACCCAAACTGGGGTTAAAGTTTAAACTAATACATAGTTTACGTAGCTGTCTCCAGCAGGTAGCGGGGACAAAGCTAGCAGGGCATTAGCGGCTGCCAATACAGGCCAGTGTCTGCCAGAGAACAAAAAAATAATTGAAACTGTACATCTTAGGTTGTGTTTGCAAAATCCACAAATGGCAACTTTTTCCAGTTGAATCCTTCTCCAGCTTCATATTATCTGAAGTAAGAGACCCAAAAGCATGGAGTAAATGAATCCCAGAGTGTACACTGAGGTATTATTGTGAAAATTCTCCCCGGAAAAAGATGTAGTTGTCAGCTTATAAAACATTGCAAGATCTTCAACAGTTCTCACTTCTTGCCCTGGATATGAACTAGATCTCTGTATACAGCTTCTTCCAAGGGAAACATCAAAGACTTCAGACAGAAAGTAAGTTTTTGACTTGCAATATATGTTTCTGTGTCAGGGAAACTAAGTCTCTCAATCATCCTGTCATTTACTGCAAGGTTGTGACTAAGATTAACTTCTTGAAGATGCTTTATGTTACCATAAGCATTCTCAAAATCAGTCTTTTGTCTCTGAATTGGTTTGGGAGGTTGGTGTCTTGAGGTATTCGGAAAAAGATCCTATAAGTAGTTTTCTTGGTGTTTCACCTACATTGACAGCATACAGAACCTATTTAGCAATTTAGATTTCCAAACATTATCCTGAGAGTTGTTCAATGTATGACAAACTCCACCTACATCACAAGCAAATAAGCTTGATCAACTTATATAGCATATAGATAAGCAGCACGAATCTATGAAATTACAAGACTACGTTTCATATATCCGACCTGCTCATTTAAGGTCACCAAATAAAAATCTCCCCTAATTCGTCATACATTTTGGATAAGTTGACCCCAGCATTACAGATTGAAAAAGCTGGTGCAAATGATGCAGTGCACATTTTGATACAATAGGCAAAACTAACCTAAGGTGAAGGCAAAGATGATGGACAATTAAATATAATTTTTATTATTGCAGCATCAAGTTAAATATTTTGAGAAAACCGAATAAATAGTAGTAGAAGTATTCGAATGCACTTTGCACATGTCCCTGCAAGTGGCACAGTCAAGAAAGCTATAGACAATTAGATTTTGCTAGCTCTTAGAAGTAATAAGTACTAAATCCGACTCATTAGCCAGTGTCAAAACAACCAATATGAATCATCACACTGCCCAACCATATCCAGAAATTCATGAAACAATAAACAGAAATTAGATGGTATCAGAGTCTCAGTTTACATAATAACTACCAGTTTGAGTAGACAAACCATTTTTTTCCACTCAATATCAAGCCATGTTGCCAACAACCGAAGAGCAACACGATGTCGAGCATCATAGCCTTTTCTCAGTCGAGAACATCTTTTGTCTTCTTTAGTTGTGTCTGCCAAACAGGCAGAGAGGACCTCAAACAAAACTGCTACTTTCCGCTCATAGGTGAAGTGTAATTCCTCTAGGACCGATTTCTCATCAAGTTCCTCTTTCATACTGGAAGGCGTCTTAATATTCGTTACTTCCAAGGCTTCAGAAGGCACATCTGCCACTTTATCAACAGATTGTGTCTCATTTGTAGAAGTTCTCTCACGACAATGACGTTCATACTCGTATTGCTTCTCTTTAGCTGTCTTAGATGAAACAGGAGTAGATTCCAAGCTCATTTCCATAGCATCAACAGCTTTGGCCAAAGCAAGTTCCTGATCCATTCTTTCTGAAGTAGCTTCATCACTCTCTTCTGTAAGTATCCTCAAAAACTGTGAATTGAATGAAATAATTTTTGAGCATCCTCAAGAACTTAACTAACGTGAATGAAATAATTTAACCAAAAGCAAAGGCTCCTGATGGGAAGAGGTAGGATAAAATGGGAAGTAACTAAAACATATCAACTTGGAAAAAGTTGTAGATTTTCAAAATCACAAAATGTCTCATCTCTTGAACTCCATGATGCTCATAACTATATGTCTGTAGAGTTCACATATAACAATGAGCTCCAGAACAAATTTGTGCAAAAGAAGATAGTAACGGTTCTAGTATGACAGTCATAACACAATGGAGTTAAATAATCCCTTTTTGTTAGAAAGGCAATTCTCTAGAATATGGCCTAGTTAACCTAATAAACAAGTTTTTACCATAGCAGATGAAATATCTGACTTACTAAGAAAAATACCATCATCACACTTTCTGCAAATAATAGGTAAGAGATGAAGGCCAACATAAGAACTTCCAAAACAATAGATCCTTCCAAAGTTTTTGAGATTAAAAAAATTAACTTCAAAATAAAGATTCCTGCTGTATATCAATGAAAAATTATGCTTCTTTCCAAGTTTCTACTCTTAAAAGTATTTGTTCAATGGCTACAGACCAACTCAAAGTTGATTTTGTTGTCTGAATGAATAGAAAAATATGTAATCATAAATCCAAAAGGCCTCCAAATAATAAACAAAAACTAGGGTTGTTGATTTTCTGTTTAGAAGAACTCCTAACTATGAATAATAACATATAAGAACTTGTCTTCTCTTTAATATTAAAAATGTTGAAAACTGACACTGTCAATAGATAATTCCATGATATATGCAGCTTAAGGACTATGCTAAACCCTAGATCAAGACATACAAAATAACCGTTAACTTTAACTTGAACGAATAAAAAAAAAAACTCATCCATCATAACATTTCAAAGTATATAGGCCTTAAAATGGAAGGATTAAAAAGATGGAGAGGAAAATTGGTTGAGATACAGATAAAAATTACAATTTGAAAGGAATATGTGCTTCAATAAAACATCCATGTATTTTCAACCACAAGTACATTCAGAGTTCTTTTGCAACTTTAGCACATCACAAACAAACGCAAATTGAAAAAAGAATAAGAAACATAAATAACAAAGATCTCTCTAGAAGGAAATATTCTATTTCGTATGTCAGTTAATATTTTAATGGCTATTAATTCATCAAGTCACTTTTAAATTTTATGACAATTCTGTTCTGCGGGTATCCATGCACATTCTCCCTAGTCCTAGTGATTTATATAATCTTTGACTGGTCAAAGCTCCAGCTACTCCTCAACATGCAGAGAACAAGAATAATCAATCTATGAGTGAATCAATCTTACAAGCCAACAAAAGCAACATCTCTTTGATAAGTTCATTCATGGACATAAAGAATGTTGAAGAACAAACAAGACACATACAGCCCCAATGTGATGTTTGGCTAGAAAAGAGATTGCGGTTTCCTCAAGTCCGTGCCATGCTTTAGAATCAATCTCTAAGAACCTGCATAATTATTAAGAGTATTAACCATATAACAAACTATGCAATATCTATGCCAGAATTAATTTATTAACCATAAAATGAAGAATGCATATCATATGCCTCAATTAAGTTATTAACTCTCAAATGCCAAGATATTTCCATCAATTTTTTTCATTTCAAAATTAAGAAGGAATGAATATGGACCACAAAACAAACCATTTCACGGATAATGACTCACCCAATAAGCTCATATCCAAACATGTATTCCAAAACATGAAAGATTAAAATAATACTGAAATTGATATGCCTAAAGTCAACAATCGACAACCATCTTTCCCAAAAATTTAAATGCCAGTATCTTTCCATCAATTCTTTAGTTGAGCTATTAAGAAAATAATGCACGCCCACCCGCCTGAATTAAATCAACAACATCCTATGCACTAAAACATGTAAAAGCCAATATCTGTCCATAACTTTTGATCTGAAGATTAAGAAGGGATAAGCTCATTTCCAAACTGAAACCCCAAACTAGAAGAAAATCAACAAAATAATTAACACCCAAATGCCAGAACATTAACCACCCATACCACTAAAACATTCAAAACCCGACATCTTTCCTTCAAATTTATCCTCTGAAGATTTAGAAGGGAGGAGCTGAGATCCAAACTATAAGTCCAAAGCAGAAAACGATCAACAAAAACAACACATACCCACATGTCCAAATTAAACAATTTAACCACCCATATCGCTTCATTGTTCAATCCCAAATATATACCCATCAAATTTTAAGTTGTCAAATCAAAATGAAAACCTGAAAACGGGTCGAAGCAAACCGCAACAGGGGTGGGTCCAGAGCAGATTTTCTTCATCAGGAGTCAAATATTCACCGCTGGAACTGCTGCCACTCCAGCTGGCCCCACTGCCTCTTCCTTTCTCGCTGGCAAAAGCACTTCCTCTTTCCTCATCTTCACTTTCTGGGCCATCAATTGGGAATGTAGAGCCCAGTGGATGAGTTTGATGGATTTGGGCTTGTCGAAGAGCGAGAGCAAAGAGACCTCCTGCTGCGTATTTCTGGGTTGGCGTTAGTACAGCGATTGGCATGATTGATGCGTGGTCGAGCAGCAGCGATAGCTGCAATTGAGGATTGAGGAGCAATTCAACTCAGATCTGTTCTTCAATTTTCAATTCCAGGCCAATCTATGCAAATGGGTTTCGGGTTTTGCTGCTGGGAATCAAGCTTTCGATCCAAACGAGCATCCTATCGTCTTCAAGACAAGGTTTTCTATACCGTTTTTGAAGAAGTAGTAGAATAAATGGAGGGGTTGGTCGTTGCTGTCCAATGTTTAACACGTCAACGTTTATACTTTTCTCTTCTTCGAAAACCGTTTTCTTATGTTATGGTGGATGCGCATACTTTCCCATTTTCCCCTTTTTTTATTTAAATGGTTCAACGATCCAAACCGCCGTCGATCTCATAGAACATGCTAACAGTCAGCTGAGTGCCAAAATCCGATGCATTTGAACATCCTTAGCTGCAGATTATCTTCTACGGTTCCGGTTATATGTTCTACCAATTAATGGTTCTGATCATTCAAACGTTGGATCCCACTTGTACATTTTTGGATAATGAGTACTTCGTTAATAATTAGGAAATCAGATAATGGTATCACTTAAATATTACACCTAAAGAACAGAAAATAACAGCACTTCAATATTACACATGATGTAAACTTGCAAAGGTCTTTTAAGTTTTGGGGGTTTATTTAACTGTATTTCTTAGGCGTTTTTGAGGTATCATGACATTTCTCAAATGTGCAGCTTATTAAACAATGATATATTGAGCATATATATGATATCAAGTTTATTTAACTATGATATTTTATAAATATGCGAGATATCATATTTATTTAACTGCAATATTTTAGGTATATGTAAAATATTAAATTTATTTAAAATTATCACAATTGATGCCAACTTCTTTTTATAGTATAAAATCTACTTGATTCTAAAGAGAGAAATCAACTTCAAAATATATTTTTTTAGAGAGAGAAGAAACGGATGTCTTCGCCTCATAGCTCACTATAATAGAGAGAATACTATTGGGGTGTATTATCCTACCCAGATATAAATTTCCACTGATCATGATGGCGTTTTGCATGAATAGATGGATCTGAAATATCATACACTGAAATCTTATAGGTGAAAGAACAGATGGTTCACAAGAACGACAGAGAAGATTTTTGGAGTTATTAGTTATTTAAAATGCTGGCCCAAAGATGAACGATAGGCATCATAACTATCTGGGTATCTCATATCATAGAGTTTTCTAGATGATTCTGTATCTAAGGATTCAAGATTGATATTGGGATTCAGCTATTGGGTGATCAAACCGTTCATCTGCCGGTCTTACCTTAGATAGGCAATGCTAAAAATCTTCTTCAGCAGATAGCCCAAATTACTGCTGTTCTCTGCTGTTAATGGACGGATCAAAATGCTTGCAAACAACATCGTACAGTCTTGGCTATCAAGGTATCAGGAATGTCCAATTCTGGATCCTGCGTTAGACGAGATAAGACCTAGCACATTCAATGGCTCACATCACCAAATCATGGGTCCCACGTTAATCCTAAAACTACACTGCTCTCAATACCCATGTCCACCCCCTCCACTCCTCCATCTGCAGAACTCCCTTCTTCTCCATCACCACCAATCTCAAATTTCTATCAACTTCAGTGGGGGCTCGGGGAGCCAACACTTCCATAAGCCATTCGAAAGGAAGGAAACAAACTATCTTCCTAACCCTACTGTCTTACTACTGCTCTTCCGTGACACTGAACCAAAATGGATTCCTTGTCAAGAAGAAAAGCAGATCAGCAAGGGAGTGGTGGCTCGGGGAGCCACATACAGACAGTAAAGAAGGAATGACTAGAGGAATAAAGACTAAAGGACAAAAGAAGAAAACATATTAGTAACCAAAAGAATCATGCATGCAGGGATTTGGGTATCCAGTATGGAGCCACCGTCGCAGTATAGTATAGCATGCCGATGAGAGAAACCCCATCTCCTTCTCTCTAACCCCAACTAACATCAGTTGCTTAAGCCCACCTAAAAAATATAAATGGTCTGTCCAGATTTACATTTTGTGCTGGCCATCCATTTGAGGTTGATGAGAATCGGATGATTTTTTATGCATATCAATGGCTCTGATTTACCCATACTTTGAGAGTCAATGCATTCTGATTGGTTGATGCATTATTTTTTATTAAAAAATGTTAATAAATTTTATCTCAAATATATTTCAGATATCACGGAACATATCCCAGATGTCACAAAAAAATATCACAAAACTTATGACACAGATATCAAAGGAGACATTACACAAGATATGCCAATAGAAACGTTCAAGATGTACGGCTAAATAAACCCCCCTTAATTTTCCTTTGGTATTTATCATCAATATCCTACCATAATAATTCCAATTGAAAGGATATAGATTAGCGCTGTCATATTTACAATTTTCCTGTCTGCTTTGCATAATTGGCAAGCTCCAATAGTTCTGGTATAAATGTCTTCTTTATAATTTGCATTGAAGCTTGGCATTCGAAGGAGAGCCTTGGCGCAACAGTAAAAGTTATCATCACATGACCTTGAGGTCACAGATTTAAGGTATGAAATCAGCCTCTTACAAAATGCAAGGTAAGGCTGTCTACTATAGGCCCTTGTAATCCGCTCCTTCCCCGGACCCTGCATAGGAGGAAGCTTCTTGAACCGGGACTGTCCTTTTTTAATATTTAAATCCTTGTAGGCCTTTTCCAAATATTTTAGTATTTTTCTGCATGCCTCCTAACTGTAAAGGTCGGAAGTCTGTTATTTAAGGTAATTGATAATAAAATATTAACCGACCCACAAAGTACTTTTCCAAACATTGTCATAATAATATTCTTGTTTTCAATTCCTGATGGATGAGCTATTTTTTATTGAAAATTCTCCTATTTTACATTTTATCCAAACTCACTCACCTTCATAGTTCAAATTAATTGGTACTCTCCTATTTTACATTTTATCCAACCACAAGTTTGCTTTCTACACATTTGCTATATTCCATTTCATTCCTTTTTGGATGAATGCTCTGCTTCTCATAATGGTTTTCCGTGCATTTGAAGGGGACCCTTGGCGCAACGGTAAAAGTTGTCATCATGTGGCTTTGAGGTCACGAGTTTAAAACATGGAATCAGCCTCTTGCAAAATGCAAGGTAAGATTGCCTACTATAGGCACTTATGGTCTGCCCCTTCCCCAGACCCTACATAGGTGGGAGATTCGTGCACCAGGGCTGCCTTTTTTAACTTAACAAACTCTACCAGCTTTGAGTCCCTTCCTTTAAGCATCTCTCATCCTTTTTGCACCATAAAATCTTTATTTATTATCTCCAATGATCTAAAACCCAATCCTTTCATTTTGCAATTAACTAAGTGTAATCCACTATCTATGTTGTTTGTGGGCTATAAAAAATACTTTTGGATTCTTTTGCATTCATTTAGGATAGAAACGGGGACAGGATAGGATGATAGTGCGCTCTAGAACCTTTGTGGTCTATCCCTTCCCCAGACCTCGCATGCATAGGAGCTTTGTGCACCGGACTGCCAATTTTTTGTCCCTTTTTTGGGTCTAAAGCCTTGGCGCAATGGTAAAAGTTGTCGTCATGTGACCTTGAGGTCACTGGTTCAAGGAATGGAATCAACCTCATGCAAAATGCAAGGTAAGGCTGCCTACTATAGGCCCTTGTGGTCCGCCCCTTCCCCAGACCCCACATAGGCGGGAGCTTCGTGCCCCGGGACTGCCCTTTATATATAGGGTGAGAGGTAATTTCACCAAGGAGTTACAGGTACAAAGTGCAGGTGATATTTGATTGGCAAGGGAAAAGTTTCTAACTGCCATTTTCTCTAACTTATTATGTTCTCTACTTTTTTTCCCGCCATTCAAATGTCACCTGCTCCTTACACCTGCATGAAACAACTGAAATTAACACACCCTATATTTATAGTCTTCCTCTTTTTTGGTCATCCTATAGTATTCCCATCAACAATAACTAAAGTTTTAAATGTAGAGGTACAATCCATAACTAAGTGGATCTATTTTTCCAAAAAGCCAAACTCCCGGAATATTCTTCTAATAAAATTTCAATCAATCTTGTTCTAGTTTTTTCAAGGTCCAATTTAATGCACATATTTCCATTAGGACCTTTCTTCTTCCCTTTGAACAGGGTCATGTTCTCACCAGTTAAGAGGATGTTGTCTTGTATACTCCTACCCCGGATAAAGGCAGCCTGGTTTTCACTTGTAGTTTTTGGCAGAATCTCCTAAAGTTTATTTGCTAAAACTTCAGCCAAAATTCCATACGTCACATTACATAGGCTTATAGGCTAAATCTGCCAATTTTTGCAGCTCCTTTTGCAATGAGCATAATAAAGATTTTCATTAATCTCTTTTAATATATGCCCACATTCCACACAAAGACTCCCCAACAATTGCACAATTTTTTTGTTAAAAAACAACCCCTAAATCCATCCAGACCAGGAGTATACTTGGTTGCATTGAGAACAGTGCACTTTTCACCTTCTAGTTCTCAATTTCTTTTCCCAGCACTTGATAGTCCTGCTTGCTTAGTTTTTCTTGAATAATTTCTAGTAAGTTATAAAAATCTTTATTCATTGAAAATTAAGTTTGTATTCGTCAGCTTCTGGTTTGGTCCACTTTAGCTTGCTTGATGGCAGCCTCAATGGTTCGTTGCCTAGCTGCTTACAGATTTCACTATTTGCTAGAACAAAATGTAACTTGGTCTCTCTTTTCTTCTGAACTTTCTTCTATTTTGTTCCAGCCACAGTGTCAAATCACACCCACAAGGGAGAGAGTCCAGAAGATTTTCAATCGAGTAGTTCCCTGAATCTGTCATTGAGCTAGCAGGCCATTCATGCTATTGGGAAGAATCAAGTGTGAATTAAATTTGGAAGGATACTCTTCCCAATTCTCTATGTGCATTCACATTGCATCCATAAGTGATCACCGTCTTCACTTTCCCCCATACACAAAGGGCCAATCGAAGGACCAGACCATCTTCTTGCAATGAGTTTGTCATGGGTTAAAACCTTGTCTAAGCCTAATCTCCAGACATATGCTGAAGTTCTATTAGGAATGAATTTCTTCCAGATGGAATTAAACTTTAGCTCTGTTTGGTAACTGAGAATTTGCCGTCTGGTGTATAGGTCCAACAATTTCATCATCCAACTTGTTGTTGAAGTATTCAGGAATCTATAATGCCCCCCACTTCAAATTGTCTCGTGGGTCTTATCATCTTGATATCCCACTTGATCTGTTCTGCAACAATCATGAATTCTATTTTGCATCTCATTGCTGCTAATGCTCTAAACATTGGTGGAAACTCCAAACAAAGTTGTCCATTGCCACATTACCTATCAAACCATAAATCAACTTTGTCTTCTTTTCTAACAGAGAATCTGATATTGTTTATAAAACATAGCAGCTCTTTAGAAATCTCTCCCTAAACAGGAGATCCAGCTCTACATTCACTAGACTCCACCCACAGGGCTGATTGGTTTATATCTACTATGAATCACCTGCCTTCACAGAGGGAACTCGGTGGTAATGTCTTCCAAGTCTCTTAATAATGTTTCGTTCACCGTCTTGGGGTGCCTAACTCCCAATCCACCTGCTTTTCGCAGCAACCAAACAATCTGCCACTATCCAAGTGGATTTTATAAGCACTATTGGGCCCCTTCCACAAGAAGCTCCTTATAATTTTCTCAAGCTGGTGGATCACATTCGCAGGGCATTGAGAAGGTTCATGATATACAGGCAAACTTTCCCAAGTTGCTTTGATGAGAAGCAACTTTAGCATCCCAAACAAGATGCATCAACTGAAACCACCTCTTCTTCCACCTTCACATTAATGACTTCAGATTTGTGAAAGTTAATCCTTTGACCAATAAGTTGTAGAGGACTTCATTTCTTTATACAGAAATTTGAAATAATATAAAAAGATGTCAAGGGGCACACGAGAAGAACTAGAGAAAGTCATTCCATTATCCAACCCACCAAAGTTTTGTGACCCATTCTCATCCAAAATCTAACTATGTCCTATAATATCTATAATTGTCCCTACTAAACCCAAGTTGTGTGACCCATTCTCATCCAAAATCTAACTGTGCCTTATAATTATAATTGTCCCTCCTAAAAAGATTACTCCAGAATAAATAGGCAATAGTTAGGAGAGGTGCACCAACGGCGAGCAGAAGCAAGGTTATTAGATACTGAAGGAAAACCCGGCCAAAACCACACATGCAAGTTTCTCATCCATGATAACTTTTTTGGATTTGAGTGAACTCGCAGACCGATCAAACTGACAAGCCATTCTCGTGTTGGACGCTTGTAGTTGGCTGTGGAAGAATATGACCTGCCGAAAGTACACGACGCCCCCACTTGAAGACAAACCACATGCAATTTTACCACCTAAGTTTATAGCCATCTTACTCGTCTAGTGAAGGGCTCGTGAGAGAACTGAGAGGGCGCATGTATCACACTCTTCTATAAAAGGGGTATTTCAAAGTTTTTCCAGGTCTAATTTTCCAAAATTTTGATCCCTAATTTCCCAAATTATGAACGACAGTATTTTCTGTTTCAATTAGAAACATTCAGAGGTCCCACATGAAGATGATGAATTCGCCAATGTAGTGATCATGCAGTTTATTATTAAGTTTGAAGCCTCAGGTCAATCACACTGTTCATATCCGAAAAGGCGAAGGAATGGACTGCCACCAATCTCAGCTGACAGGATAGAAAACCACCACACAAGGTAGCAATTGGCAACACCTGTTTATAAGCTGTTATCTGATTAGCTCTTACCTAATATCTATTCCTGCAAAACAACACTATTAACTGGCAATTGCTGTTTAGAATATTTGCTTCTGTTGTTGAAAACAGGATGAGATCGGGTAACGAAAATCTGTTTGTCAGCTTCACAAGCAATATTGGAAACCAAAATCAAGTATGAGCTCCTTGTACTTCACACTGCCATTTCGTAGTCATATTTCCTGACACAGCTATGATTCCATTACATAAAGAGGATATTCTATGTGATCGTCTCAGGATCCATCAATAAGCACCAGCTCAATCAACTAGGTGGGCCAGGCAATCTAAACTTTATGGAACAGCATTACATCATGCAAACAATAGGATAAAAGCATTTCAGAGCAACATCACAGAAAAAAGATGCGAAAGATTTGGGTTATATGCTACTAACTGCACAAGTCTACATCAAAAAGCCAATGAGCCTAAGAAGGTGCTAAGGACAAAAATACATGTACAAAATGTAAACGGCTTCAAGCAGTCTTCCTTTCATCAAGTATGTAGATAGCCACATGATGCTCCCTTCTTGCAGTGTCCACTCTCATGGAACTTGCATACTCTCTGACCTTTAGGTGGTGGCCCGGAAGATCCTCCTCTTCCAAAGGAAGATGACCTATTCCATGATGGCCGACCACCACCATGCCCAGAATTGTTACTCTGAAATCCTCGGTCCCCCTGCCCAGAAAACCTTTCTGCATTGAACTTCTGAGGACTTCCCCACATGCTTGAATTTCCAGCATTTTTGTCCTGACCCACGTTTGTACCCTGTGATCCCCCTCCCCAACCTATATTTGGATTTCCCTGAGTTGCTCCCCTCCCAGCACTTGTATTTCCCAGAGAAGTTGCTCCCCAGACTGCACTTGCATTTCCCTGCGGTGTTGCTTCCCAGCCCATATTTGTATTTCCTTGCATAGTTCCACTACCAGCACTTTCATTTCCCCTCAGAGTTGCTCCCCAGTCAGTACTTGTATTTCCCGGCAGAGTAACTCCCCAGCCAGCACTGGTATTTCCCTGCGGAGTTGCTCCCCAGCCCACACTTGTATTTCCCAGAGTTGCTCCTGGTACCATGCTTGTATTTCCTTGGTTCACTGTTCCCCATCCCGTGTTCACATTTACCTCGGGAGTAGGCCAACTTTTGTTTGAATCACCTGGTGTTGTTTGCAAACATGTGCTTGCATTTGCTGTTGCTCCTCTGCCCCAACCTGTGTTCACCATAGAAGCCTCAGAAACTGAACAGGTTTTCAATGGGTCACCAGATGTAAAGCCCCATAGTGGACCTGGACTAGCCACTTGGCCTTCTGGAGCTGAAGCAGCTCCCCATCCATGAGACTCGAAAAAAGGCTTAAGACTTGAACCAGCTGAAACCACATTTTGGGTGGTTCCAGAACTTTGATTGCCAGAAATAGTGCTTTTCAAAGTTGAAACATCAGTTTCCACTTGCTCACCAATTTGAGGAGCATCAATAGTGGGGAGATCCGCTGGTCCCAATGTGGCAGCACCTGATAGAGGAGGATCAGGTGCTTGGTCATTTCCCCCAGAACTAGCAGCAGGTTTAGTAGCATTTTCCTTAGTCAACTTATTTTCCGGCTCAAGAAAGTTGTTTTGTGGCGCCAAAGGGTGATGATCTGTTGCAATAATCTCAGAAGGATCTTGTTCCTTGTCTGCCGAGCCATGGCCAGTATCCAAATCAATGCGCTTCTCTACATTAGCTCCCACAACCGAATCATCTTTGGCAGGTGGTACAGAAATTGACCGAACAGCCACAGATCTGGGTGGCACCTGAGCAGGTTGCGGACCATCTGTTTCAGTTGTCTTAGGAGTAAAAGCTGACACAGAATGCCATTCTGAAGATTTTGTAGGCAGGGGGGATTCTTTGTCCCAAGAAACAGCTGTTTTGGCAGGTCCGTTTTCCACGGCTGAAGGTTGATGTGCACCACTATTTTCTGGATCTCGAGCACTTTTGCAGGCTGAGCTAGCCAGTTGAAAAGAAGAAGTTGAAATGGCAGCAGATTCATTTTCAGCAACCTGACACCCACCCCAACCTTGCCTGCTGGAATTTGGAGTGGGAGTGGGCAGGTTCATCAAATCATTTCTGCCTACCTGAACAGCAGCCACTCGTTCTGGTAAAATAATAGGGGATGGTTGCCCAGCACCATAACCACCAGTAGTTTCAGATGAATATTTAGCAGAACCAGACATTTGATTTGAGCCACATCCCCCTGCTGAGGGTGTCGGTGATGGTGGATACTGCAGATTACCCCAAGCAGTAGCAGCTCTGTTAGAATCACCACCGCCAAGAGATCTTTGTGCCGCATTACCTCCTGGATTTGAAGCAGAGACCCATCCAAAGCTTGATGACTGAGAAGAAACAGTTGGACCACCAGACCATGTCTTTTCAGAATCCTGTGCCCCAGACCACCCTCCGCTGCTTGAGAAGTCATTTTTGTTACCATCTGACATTTGAGAGAGTGAAACCGGTGACAGTCTCTCCCTGTCCTTTGAAAAGTTACTTTCTCGTTGCATATTCCAACCTTTGCTGGATGATTGGCCTGAAGACCCCCATTTACTGGATGTTTTTTCATTACCATGATTACTAGACTGGAACACTGCAGATCCGTTAGCATTCCAAGTATTTCCATGGTCTTGGCCAGAGTTCCATCTACCAGCATTCCCACCACCCTCTCCTTCTCTTCCTTGACGAGAGGCAGTAATTCCTCCTTGACCCTCTTGTCCTTGATGGGAGGGCATTTGATATGGGTTCCCAGAAAATGGTGTAGATCTTGGCATAGGACTACAAGGTTGGCTGGACCAAGCATTGCTACCTTTCGATGTATCCAATATTTGAGAAGAAGTTCCACCGCATCCATCTTTGGGATTGTCCACTTCTGCAGTGGATGCGACCCAAGTGGATGACTGAGTTCCCCATCCGTCATTTTTCACTAGTTCAGCATTCCTATTCACAGCACCACCTGTATCTTTCCAGTTCCAGCTCCCTCCATTTTTCTGTTTGCCCATCAAGAAAGAATCGCTTCTTCCTTTCCAGCCACCTTCCCAGTTAGTTTCTCTACTATCAGACACAGTGCTACCAATCTGAGGCTGTGAAGAACTTCCCTGCTGAGACTCCCAGAGGGGTGGCTCCTTCTGGAACTTTCTAACAAGGGCATCGGTCAATATTATAGAATCTTCTTGCACCTCAGAGGTTTTCCATATTCTCAGATCAGCTGGAAAGTATCCAGTCGTGTTCCATTTACGCAACTGTGTCATAGAAAAGGGCCCTTGGGTTTTCCCAGATGGATCCTGATAGTGCCAGATTTTGTCAGAGTCATTGATCTTTTCCTGCTGAGCAGATTTTGTCACAGGCTGACTGTTCCAAGAACCAGTCTCCAAAGTAGTTGCGGTGGCCTGTTTTTTTGGCATATCCCAACTGCCAGTGTGCACTGCACCCAGTCCTTGATTCCGGGAGTGTTCATTTGTTCTCTCACCACCAACAGTAGCACTTCCTCCTTTATCCCAATCTAGTCCCATTGTCGGAGCATTCCTGTTTGGTTCCCAGTTGGCTGCTGAAGTTTTCCGTGCAACAGTCCAGAGATCATCAGAAGCCAAACCACCTTTTCCTGGGGAAGGCAGCTCTCTTCCCTTTCTAGTATATCCAGAATCTCTTAGCCTCATATAGTTGTCTGCGCAAAACACAATACAACTAAGAAATAGATCATGAAGATATACCAAAATAAAATTTAAATTTTAGTAATTTCAGATAAGGTTTATTTTGCGAATTCCAAAAAAAAGGGAGACCTTGGTTCTTATCTTCTGGATCTCCTTCATCCTCATCGGATTCATGACTTGGATCCATATTTGGGTCAGCATGTACTTCAGGAAGCTCCTCTAGTCTGCGAGAGCGCTCCTCAGGTGTGTTCAATAGCTGCAGTTTCTCCACACATTCTCTAAGCGTGAACAAGGTCAAGGATAACTAAACACAATTCAAAAATGTTTACCCATATCCAGTACAAGTACTGAAGAACTAAAATAGACCATCAGCCTTACATCTCTTCAAACAGGAAAAAAACAATAATTGAGAATTAGAATGATTCTGATCAGAAATAGCCAAAAACATCAAAATGTGACCCATCCAAAGGCTTAATAAAATGATAGTATGCAGTTACTTTTGGCTAGACATTAAGTAAGACCCAGCTATTAGAAAAACATCATCATCATCATCATCAAGACCTTATCCCAATTAGGGGTCGACCACATGAATCTTATTCCTCTATTCCTCTCTATTAAGTACCATGGCTTCATTTAGTCCCAAAGTTTTTACATCTATTCTTACCACTTCTATCCATGTTCTTTTGGGCCTTCCCCTTGCCCTTTTAGAACCTTCTACTTGTATTGCCTCACTCCTAACCGGTGCCATTGTTGGTCTCCTTTAAACATGTCCAAACCATCTAAGTCTAATCTCCCTCATCTTGTTACCCCACTTGGATTCTCTTGGTAACCTCCCTCTTAATCTCTCCACTCTCATGAATCATTGATCCTAAGTACCAAAAGTGGTCTTTTAAGGAGACTTCTTGGTTATCAATCTTGACTGGTGTTCCACACCTACTCCTCTCCTTGCTAAAATTGCATTCCATATATTATGTCTTAGTTCAGCTAATTTTAAATCCTTTAGATTCTAATGCTTCTCTCCATAACTCTAGCTTTATGTTTACACCCTCCTTTGTCTCATCAAGTAAGACTATCATTTGTAAATAGCATGCGCCAAGGAATCTTATATATATGACATCTTATGGTCATATATATATAAGCAAAACATCTTATGGTCAACTATGTAGTTAAAGGCGCGCCTAGGCGCTAGTCGATAGTTAAGCACCTGGCAGGGGGCCACACGCAGAGTAAATGAGGCGCGCTCGCCTAGGCGCGCCTCCAACTCCAGGCCCAGACAACTTAACCCTAGTAACTTATAAAACTCTTTTCTTTTTCTTTTTTTCACCTTCCAACCCTAATTTCAATCTTCCAACCTCCGGAGAAGGTGAAAACGACCATTTCTCTTCGAGCTTTCACAGATCTAAGCAGAAAAAGGCATGGATTTATGAATTTTACAATGCGTATGCAGTTTTTGTAAAAAAAACGTAAAAATCAGTACTGTTTTTTCAAATTTTTTGTTTTTTGTTAACTATTTTCCATAGATCTTGATGGGTTTTAGTTCTATATGTATAAGAAAACATTCCATTTGAGTTTTATACTTCTTTGCTCTAGATTTGAGTTTGTTTTTAGGTTTTGTACTGTTTTTCCAAAAAAATCAGTTACGGAAATAATAAAAAAGTCGTTATTTTTTTGTATTTCTTCATTGAAATGTATTTCTATCCACATATATAGCTTTCCCATGTTTGAGTCTTCGTGTGTGATAATTTTTTCATCTTTTTTTTGTAATTTAGGGTTATTTTTTTAATTTTTCAGAAAAAAAAAAGTTACAAAAATTAGGAAAATTTGTTCATTTTTATATTTATTAGTTAATACCTATTCTTATCCACATATATAGCTTACTCATGCTTGTATCTTCATGTATGATGTACTTTTCATGCTTTTTTTGTATTGTAGTGTTATTTTGTTCAATTTTTCCGAAAATAAAACTTACGAAAATTAGAAAAAAAATTGTTTTATTTATATTTATTAGTTAATACCTATTCTTATATACATATATAGCTTTCCCATGCTTGTGTCTTCATGTATGCTGTATTTTTCATGCTTTTTAAGAATTTATTAATGATTTTTAGCTAATTTTTAGTATTTTAAGCTATTTTTTAGGTAATTTTTAATTATGAAAAATATAATTTTGCACCCTCTGCGCCTCGGTGTGCCTCGCGCCTTTAACTACATAGATGGTCAAAATAAAATGCTTCAACAACATTTATGACATACAAGGAATATAAAGTTGCATGAGCTATCCCATCAGATTCCAGATGAAATTTCTGAAAATTTCAATTCCACCAGAGACCGTATTGGAACAATCTAGACTTATTATAATCATTTGGTTAGTGCAATTTCTTCCAATACCATTCCAGTCACTCCTAAAACTCTTTTACCAATTTTCTCTCAACCTAGATATTGCAAGGACATCTACAGTTGAAAGACATCTCCCAAGTATAAAACTTAACAAAGAACTCAACATGGATACTACAAAACTATTACCACATTGATTTTGGGTGATGATATATGCACTCTTTTTCTTACTTGGGCAACCTTTTTTGTAGAGCAATAGATAAAAAACAGAGGTGGGTCAAGTAAGAGAAATGGTGTATATATCAGCACCCTGGATTTTACATAGATTAACAAGATATTAATAAATGATAGATCCAAAATATGTACAGTTATGTCTTCCATTAGTTTTTGCCTGCTGTTCATATCATCATTCTTTATTCTTTGTTTCAGTTTTAGTTTTAGTTTTAGTTTTAAAAGAGCACCTGATATCTACGTGCTCATCCTACTCTTCCACAAGTTATAACTCCTAAATAGGCCCACATTTTCAAAGAACCAAACCATTCACAATCTTGTCTGCATCCTAGACGACCTATACACCAAAAATCTCAGCCATTGGATGATCCTAGCCACTGTTTTCTTGAGTTTTAAAATGCACAGTAAACAGTTTCATCTTCCAATTTTCAACTTAAATAATTTTAAATAGAATAATTCAATGGATGAGATTTTTGGTACAAAGCTCAACTAGGATGTGAACAAGATTGTTAATGGTTTAGCTTCCAAGAGGTGGGCCTAATTGGAGTTAGAGCTCACCAGAGAGTGGGATGGTGGACACCTATTAAAAGGGGCATGCACGTCTTTTCCCAAGTTCAAGTGAAAATTGAAAAGTTGTCTAAAGAGTCTTAAAGCGATCCCATGAACAAGTTGCACTTTGTATTCCCTCCAAAACAATCCACATAATACACAAAGAAGCACCAGAATCTAGATTCCAAGAAACATTTTTTGCAGACCACGCCTCATGCTTCCTGCATTGATTAAAGACCATGAATTTAGCAAAGGTTGCCGGCTGGCTACCTAACGCAAAGGTTGCCATATTTTAAGAAGATGGAGATAATTTTCATTTCATCCTCACAAACTAATATAGAAATGCATATTCATTTGTAAGAAAGAAATAACAAAATCATCTTCAACTTCTCCCTTCCTGACTGGTTGAAGATGATTTTGTTATTTCTTTCTTACAAATGAATATGCATTTTTATATTAGTTTGTGAGCAAGAAAGGAAAATCATCTCCAGCTTCTTAATATATGGCAACCCTTGCGTCAGGTAGCCAGCCGGCAAGGGTGAAGTTGAAGATGGTTTTGTTATTTCTTTTCTGCTTGCAAATGAATATGCATTTGTATATTAGTTTGAAAGGAAAAAATAAAAATCATCTTCAGCTTTTTAAAACTATGGCAACCCTAACTATGACATGAATAGAAGACAAACATTCTCTCAAGCTAGGGCGTTCCCCATAAGCGACGCGCTGCATTGGATCCCGGGTGTGGTAAAAAATGGGCAAGGGTTGCTACAGCGTTCTCCCAGAAGCGACATGATACATCAAATCCCAGGTGTAGTGAAAAATGGGCAAGGGCAGCTAGAGCGTCCCCTCGGAAGCAACGCGCTGCATCAGAACCCAGGTACAATGAAAAATGGACATAGGTTCATACCATGGAGGTCGAGAAAGGCAATAGTAAATATGGTATCTCCAGAACATAAGATTCGTATCGCCACATGGAATATAGGGACACTAACAGGCAAGAGTTTGGAGTTAGTAGACGGGATGAAACGTAGGAGAGTCAACATCTCTTGTATCCAAGAAACCAAGTGGTAAGAGGCAAAAGCTAGAAAAATAGATGAGTATAAATTATGGTACGTAGGAAAGGAAAATAACAGAAATGGCGTAGGAATAATAGTGGATAAGGAATTAAAGGATAAAGTTGGGGACGTTAAAAGAATTAGTGATAGAATTATAATAATAAAACTTGTTCTAGGAAAACAGATTATTATTGTTATAAGTGCATACGCGCCACAAGTAGGGTTACAAAATATAATCAAGAGACAGTTTTGGGAAGATATGAAAAGAATCATGTAAGAAATTCCCAACACTGAGGGGATATTTATAAGAGCATACTTAAATGGCCATGTAGGAAAAGATAAGGAAGGATATGATAGAATACACGAAGGGTGTGATATAGGTAAACGAAATGAGATGGGGGAGAATATCCTCGATTTTGCTTTGTCATATAACTTGCCCATTGCAAATACACTCTTTAAGAAGAGGGATGAACACTTAATAACCTTTAAAAGTGGACTTCATAAAAGCCAAATAGACTTTTTTCTACTTAAGAATAATGAATTATCTACATGTAAGGATTGTAAGGTGATACCCGGTGAGAGTTTAACCTCACAACATATGTTAATGGTTATGGATATCCATATCAAAAGATGGAGAAAAAGAATTGAACTTAATACACATCCAAAAACTAAGTGGTGGAACTTAAAGAGAGAGAAAATAACCTCATTCAAAAATAAGTTGATGGTAGAAGGAAATTGGAACTATGAAACAGAAGTAAATACCATGTGAACTAATATAGCTGAGTCCATTAAGAAAGTGGCAAAAGATGTCTTAGAAGTATCTAAAGGTAAAAGGCTATTAGCAAAGGAAACATGGTGGTGGAGTGAAACAGTGCAAAAAGTTATTAAAGAAAAATGGATGCGTTTTAAAGCATAGCAAAAGATTAGAAATAATGAAAACTATGTACAATATAAGAATGCTAAAAAGGTTGCTAAGAGAATAGTGAGGCTAAACTTAAAGCATATGATGAGCTCTACAATAGACTAGGAATAAGAGAAGGTGAGAAAGATGTGTTTAAACTTGCAAAAGTAAGAGAACAGATGGGTAAGGACTTAGATCATGTTAGGTGTATTAGAAGCGATAATCAAAGGGTATTAGTCAAAGATGATGAGATCAAACAAAGGTGGGAAACATACTTTCAAAAATTGTTAAATGACATTGGCTCTGAGAATATAGGGATTGAAAATATTATAAATCTAAATAACATGGGATATTATACATATGAACATAGGATTAGAATACCTAAAGTCAAAGAGGCCTTGAAAAAGATGAAATCAGGAAAGACCATAGGGCCCGATGGTGTACCAATAGAGGTTTGGAAGCATATAGGAGATATTGGGGTAATTTGGTTGACCAAGTTATTTAACAAGATTATAAAACCAAAGAAAATGCCTAATGATTGGAGGAAAAGCTCTATTGTACCAATCTATAAGAATAAATGAGACATACAGAGCTGCACTAATTATCGAGGGATCAAACTTATGAGCCACACTATGAAACATTTTGAAAGAGTGACTAAGAAGAGGCTACGACATGAAACAAGGGTATCGGAGATTCAGTTTGGTTTCATGCCTGGGAGGTCTACCATGGAAGCTATTTTCTTACTAAAACAATTAATAGAGAAATATAGGGAGAGGAGAAAAGACCTCCACATGATCTTTATAGACTTAGAGAAAGCATATGATGGAGTCCCTAGAGAGTTAATATGGAGGGTGTTGGGTGTTAAAAGGGTTTCTCAGGGATATATAGACATAATTAAGGATACGTATGAGGGAGCGGTAACAAATGTTAAGACCACTAGTGGCGTGACTGGTGATTTTCCTGTCACTATAGGATTGCACCAAGGATCGGCATTGAGTCCATACCTTTGCACATTGGTTATGGATGAGTTAACAAAACATTTGCACAAGGAAATTCCCTGGTGCATGCTATCTGCAGATGATATAGTTTTACTTAATGAGACAAGGAAAGGTGTAAACATAAAGCTAGAGTTACGGAGAGAGGCATTAGAATCTAAAGGATTTAAAATTAGCCGAACTAAGACAGAATATGTAAAATGTAATTTTAGCAAGGAGAGTAAGAGTAGAACACTAGTCAAGATTGATAACCAAGAAGTCCCCGTTAAAGACCACTTTCAGTACTTAAGATCAATAATTCATGAGAGTGGAGAGATTGAGAGGGAGGTTACCCAGAGAATCCAAGAGGGTTGGAACAAATGGAGATGTGCATCTGGAGTTTTGTGTGATCGACGGGTGCCACTCAAACTAAAAGAAAAATTCTATAAGATGGTCATAAGGCCGACCATGCTCTATGGATCAGAGTGTTGGGCAGTTAAGGAACATCATACTCATAGGATGAGCGTCGCAGAAATGAGGATGTTGAGATGGATGAGTGGTAAGACAAGAAAGGATAGAATTAGAAATGAAAATATTCGAGGAAATTTAGGGATAGCACCAATAGGTAACAAGATGAGGGAGACTAGACTTAGATGGTTTGGACATGTTCAAAAAAGACCAACAACAGCACCGGTTAGAAGAAGTGAGGCAATACAAGTAGAAGGTTCTAAAAGGACAAGGGGAAGGCCCAAAAGAACGTGGATAGAAGGGGGGAGGAAAGATTTAAAAACATTGGGACTAAATGAAGCCATGGTATTTAATAGAGTGGAATGGAGGAATGAGATTCATGTGGCCAACCCCTAATTGGGATAAGGTCTTGTTGATGATGATGATGATGACTCATATAAACTGTCTCTCACAAGTAGGTTCATACAAATAGTAGCAGCAGATTTGGACAATTTCATGTGAATATGCAAACATGCAGCATAAAATAAAAGGGCAAAGGACCTATAGTATGTAGCCTTACCTTGCATTTTCACAAGAGGCAGTTTTCATGCCTCAAATCTGTGACCTCTAGGTCATACAGCAACACCTCAACCATTGTACCAAGGCTCCCTTCTAATATGTAGCATACAAATCACATATTTGTCGCACATGCCACAAGTTCAGGCACACAAACTTGGCTTGTAGACTTATGGCAACATGAACTGCAAAGTTAAACAATAGTAGGATGAACTTCCAGCTTTGCACAATTCCAACTACTATACCTGTGTTTTCCATGGCTATACCTATAATTAGTGAATCAGATGAATGAACATATATGACTAGACTAATAATTTTCTAGAGGACCCTATGTGTTACTGCAGATCTACTTTCCATAAGAATACAACTATGGGATGAACTTAAAAAGGATGTAAGTCGCCATTAACCAATGAATCAGCACTTCTGCCATCACAAGTTCATGGGTTAACATCTGTGATCTGTGGACACAAATATGGGGCACAGACACAGATGTCTGATATTTCAAATTCTCAAAAACTAGACAAGGGGAAATGGAGAATAAATATTAAGAAATAAATTCAAAACAAAAAACCCAGAAAAAAAAATTACAGATTTCCCTCCTAAATTAAAACCCAAAAAGTTACAGATTCTTACATAAGAGAAACAATGATACAGCTACCAAATTTACCATAAGTAATAAAACATTTTCTTAAATTTACAAATTTATGCTGACCTAATAGTTTTTATTACAATTAGTTTAAGTATTTTATATTATTTAGAAAATCTGTCAGCATTATTACCAAGAATAGTTTGTCCAAAAACTATCTCTACATTTTGCTGATTTCAATTCTTCGTTGAACCCATAAGCTATGCACAGGAGAGGCCCTTCTAGCACACTGCGGTGCAAGACTTTAGCCCAAGATTTTAATTCTTTAACTTCGAGAATATTTTGTTGATAGATTTTTCCTTTTTTGGTGAAGTTGTTTATAGGTCCACCATTGCATTCTTTTCATTTTTTATTTTTTTTTCCCTCACTGTTCATAGAGGCTGCAAACTAGAGCCTCAAAATCGTGAGATGGGTTTCGAACTAAATGGTTGGCACATCCACAGCACAGCCTACTAAATAGAAGGTTTTGTCATTAAAAAAAGGGCCCAATGGTACATTATTTTTAGTTTTCTATTTAAGAGAGAACAAAATGAGATAGGGGAGAATATCCTCGATTTTGCTTTATCATATAACCTGTCCATTGCAAATACACTCTTTAAGAAGAGGGGTGAACACTTAATAACCTTTAAAAGTGGACTTCATAAAAGCCAAATAGACTTTTTTCTACTCAGGAATAATGAACGATCTATATGCAAGGATTGTAAGGTGATACCTGGTGAGAGTTTAACCTCCCAACATAGGTTAATAGTTATGGATATCCATATTAAAAGATGTCTTAGGATTATCTAAAGGTAAAAGGGTATTAGCAAAGGAAACATGGTGGTGGAGTGAAACAGTTCAAAAAGTTATTAAAGAAAAACGGATGCGTTTTAAAGCATAGCAGAAGATTAGAAATAATGAAAACTATGAGCAATATAAGAATGCTAAAAACGCTGCTAAGAGAATGGTGAGGCTAAACTTAAAGCATATGATGAGCTCTACAATAGACTAGGAATAAGAGAAGGTGAGAAAGATGTGTTTAAACTTGCAAAAGTAAGAGAACAGAAGGGTAAGGACTTAGATCATGTTAGGTGTATTAGAAGCGATGATCAAAAGGTATTAGTCAAAGATGATGAGATCAAACAAAGGTGGGAAACATACTTTCAAAAATTGTTAAATGACAATGGCCCTGAGAATATAGGGATTGAAAATACTATAAATCAAAATAACATTGGATATTATAGGTATGAACGTAGGATTAGAATACCTAAAGTCAAAGAGGCCTTGAAAAAGATGAAATCAGGAAAGGCCATGGGGCCTGATGGTATACCAATAGAGGTTTGGAAGCATATGGGAGATATTGGGGTAGTTTGGTTGACCAAGTTGTTTAACAAGATTATAAAATCAAAGAAAATGCCTGATGAGTGGAGGAAAAGTTCTATTGTACCAATTTATAAGAATAAAGGAGACATACAGAGCTGTACTAATTATAGAGGGATCAAACTTATGAGCCACACTATGAAACTTTTTGAAAGAGTGATTGAGAAGAGGCTGCGTCATGAAACAAGTGTATCAGAGAATCAGTTTGGTTTCATGCCTGGGAGGTCTACCATGGAGGCTATTTTCTTACTAAGACAATTAGTAGAGAAATATAGGGACATGGTCTTTATTGATTTAGAGAAAGCTTATGATAGAGTCCCTAGAGAGTTAATATGGAGAGTGTTGGGTGGTAAAGGGGTTTCGCAAGGATACATAGACATAATTAAAGATATGTATGAGGGAGCGGTAATAAATGTTAAGACCACTAGTGGTGTGACTGGTGATTTTTCTGTCATTATAGGATTGCACCAAGGATCGGCATTGAGTCCATACCTTTGCACATTGGTTATGGATGAGTTAACAAAACATTTGCATGAGGAGATTCCCTGGTGCATGTTATTTGCAGATGATATAGTCTTACTTGATGAGAGAATGGAGGGTGTAAACATAAAGCTAGAATTATGGAGAGAAGCATTAAAATTTGAAGGATTTAAAATTAGTCGAACTAAGACAGAATATATGGAATGTAATTTTAGTAAGGAGAGTAGGAGTAGAATACCAGTCAAGATTGATAACCAAGAAGTCCCCGTCAAAGACCACTTTCGGTACTTAGGATCAATAATTCATGAGAGTGGAGAGACTGAGAGGGAGGTTATCCAGAGAATTCAAGCAGGTTGGAATAAATGGAGATGTGCATCTGGAGTTTTGTGTGATCGACGGGTGCCACTCAAACTAAAAGGAAAATTCTATAGGATGGCCATAAGCCCCGCCATGCTCTATGGATTAGAATGTTGGGCAGTTAAGGAACATCATACTCATAGGATGAGCGTCGCAGAAATGAAGATGTTGAGATGGATGAGTGGTAAGACAAGAAAAGATAGAATTCAAAATGAAAATATTCGAGGAAATTTAGGGATAGCACCAATAGGTAATAAGATGAGGGAGACTAGACTTAGATAGTTTGGACATGTTCAAAGGAGACCAACAACGGCACCGGTTAGAAGAAGTGAGGCAATACAAGTAGAAAGTTTTAAAAGGGCAAGGGGAAGGCCCAAAAGAACGTGGATAGAAGTGGTGAGGAAAGATTTAAAAACTTTGGGACTAAATGAAGACATGGTATTTAATAGAGTGGAATGGAGGAATAAGATTCATGTGGCCGACCCCTAATTGGGATAAGGTCTTGATGATGATGATGATGATGATGATATTAAAAGATGGAGTTAAAGAACTAAACTTAATACACATCCAAAAACTAAGTGGTGCAACTTAAAAGGAGAGAAAATAACCTCATTCAAAAATAAGTTGATGGTAGAAGGAAGAAGTAAATACCATGTGGACTAATATGGCTGAGTCCATTAAGAAAGTGGCAAAAGATGTCTTAGAAGTATCTAAAGGAAAAAGACTATTAGCAAAGGAAACATGGTGGTGGAGTGAAACAATGCAAAAAGTTATTAAAGAAAAAAGGATGTGTTTTAAAGCATGGCAGAAGATTAGAAATAATGAAAACTATAAACAATATAAGAATGCTAAAAAGGTTGCTAAGAGAATAGTAAGTGAGGCTAAACTTAAAGCATATAATGAGCTCTATAATAAATTAGGAACAAGAGAAGGTGAGAAAGATGTGTTTAAACTTGCAAAAGTAAGAGAACAGAAGGGTAAGGACTTAGATCATGTGAGGTGTATTAGAAGCAATAATCAAGGGGGGTTAGTCAAAGAAGATGAGATCAAACAATGGTGGGAAACATACTTTCAAAAATTATTAAATAACAATGGCTCTGAGAATATAGGGATTGAAAATACTATAAATCTAAATAACATGGGATATTATACATATGAACGTAGGATTAGAATACCTAAAGTAAAAGAGGCCTTGAAAAAGATGAAATCGGGAAAGGCCATGGGGCCCGATGGTGTACCAATAGAGGTTTGGAAGCAGACGGGAGATATTGGGGTAGTTTGGTTGACCAAGTTGTTTAACAAGATTATAAAATCAAAGAAAATGCCTGATGATTGGAGGAAAAGTTCTATTGTACCAATCTATAAGAATAAAGGAGACATACAAAGCTGCACTAATTATCGAGGGATCAAACTTATGAGCCACACTATGAAACTTTTTGAAAGAATGATTAAGAAGAGGCTACGACATGAAACAAGTGTATCGGAGAATCAGTTTGGTTTCATGCCTGGGAGATCTACCTAGGAAGCTATTTTCTTACTAAGACAATTAGTAGAGAAATATAGAGAGAGGAGGAAAGACCTCCACATGGTTTGATCGACTTAGAGAAAACTTATGATAGTGTCTCTAGAGAGTTAATATGGAGGGTGTTGGGTGGTAAAGGGGTTTCTCAGGGATATATAGACATAATTAAAGATATGTATGAGCGAGCAGTAACAAATGTTAAGACCACTAGTGGCGTGACTGGTGATTTTCCTATCACTGTAGGATTGCACCAAAGATCGGCATTGAGTCCATACCTTTTCACATTAGTTATGGATGAGTTAACAAATCATTTGCACGAGGAGATCCCCTAGTGCATGCTATTTGCAGATGATATAGTCTTACTTGATCAGACAAGGGAGGGTGTAAACATAAAGCTAGTGTTATGGAGAGAAACATTAGAATCTGAAGGATTTAAAATTAGCCGAACTAAGACAGAATATATGGAATGTAATTTTAGCAAGGAGAGTAAGAGTGGAACACCAGTCAAGATTGATAACCAAGAAGTCCCCGTGAAAGACCTCTTTCGGTACTTAGGATCATTGATCCATGAGAGTGGAGAGATTGAGAGGGAGGTTATCCATAGAATCCAAGTGGGTTGGAACAAATGGAAATGTGCATCTGGAGTTTTTTGTCATCGACGGGTGCCACTCAAACTAAAAGAAAAATTCTATAGGATGACAATAAGGCCGGCCATGCTCTATGGATCAGAGTGTTGGGCAGTTAAGGAACATCATACTCATAGGATGAGCATCGCAAAAATAAGGATGTTGAGATGGATGAGTGGTAAGACAAGAAAGGACAGAATTAGAAATGAAAATATTCGAGGAAATTTAGGGGTAGCACCAATAGGTAATAAGATGAGGGAGATTAGACTTAGATGTTTTGGACATGTCCAAAGGAGACCAACAATGGCACCAGTTAGAAGGAGTGAGGCAATACAAGTAGAAGGTTCTAAAAGGGCAAGGGGAAGGCCCAAAAGAATGTGGATAGAAGTGGTGAGGAAAAATTTAAAAACTTAGGGACTAAATGAAACCATGGTATTTAAAAGAGTGGAATGGAAGAATAAGATTCATGTGGCCGACCCCTAATTGGGATAAGGTCTTGATGATGATGATAATGATTTGAGAGAGAGAGATAAGAGATATGACCCTATTTCAAAGCTTGCTGCATTAGACATGTTTTTATTTTAATGCATTTAAGAGAGTCCTCCCGTGAAAGGAGGAAAAGAAATCATAGAGAGGAAAGGGAAATAAAGTCTGGAAAGTAAAGTCACAGGAAAAGGCAATTGGAAAAATAAAAGCTTTTGACTTCATTGACATTAATCCCCTTATTGGGGTTAAATTTTCAAAACCATAGCCCACAAGAAAATTTGTAACTGTAAAATCCAAAACTCAACAAAGGCACATTCCGACACGAGGGAATATGGGTTAGGCACAAATGTGTCAGCACATGCCAACACGCCTGTCAAGCAAAAAACTGCCATTTCCATGAGTCATAGGCTTTTTTCGCTTATCTAATAGATCATGAATCATGGGTTGACATTAGTATGGTTTACCAATATCCTACACATTTAGGCCATGATAAGGGGTCTTCTTTTGGAAATTTCTGCAGATACTCCAAGAAAATCACACGAGCCGCTTCCAGCAACTTAAGTAGCAAAATGCAACACTATCTATGATATTTTGCAAGACAACCAGACTAATATTGTTCCCAGCAGCCATCCAACATAAACAATATTACATCAATGCCTATGGACCAGTTCACCTGGCAGAAACAAGTCACAGATCAAAATTCCCAGAATTTTCCTTTCCTTATACAACTGGGAGTGTTGACACGGCCTTATCTAGAGACCTTTTCAAAAAAGTTTTCATTCCATAATGCCTACTAATAGCAAATGGAACTCTATGGATCTGGATCCAGCTTGAAAAGTTCGGATGATAAACTAATTTTTATACTAAAATTTACCACAATCTCTACGGCAAAAAGACTGTTAGGAGAAACAAATCTGCAACAAGATCAGAAACAAATCCACTTATTTGTAAAGATAGAAGACTTCAACAAAAACAAGCCTCCTGCCAAAAATCAAAAGACCATCCAATACTTCCACATGGCAAAAAGCACCTAGAGACATCAAGTCAAACTTGACTAAACAATTTATGCATCACTGCATCTGAAGTTGACTATCTAACTGTTCTAACATTCACCAATTTTCACCTCATTTATGAGTTTTGTACCAGCCAGCGTGCAGTTTGCTCTCGGACCATTATCTACCGGCTGGCAGAAGAGGGAGTTTACATTCAACCTATTGTTGGTTATTGAAACATATCAGCTGGTTTTCTTTCAAATTGTTTCAGGATTCTACACATGAATGCAGGCAGTTTAAGTCATTTCACAACCCCCCCTAGCTAGGTCAACTTGTTTCAGGTTTTAACTGTGTCTGCAAATTTCACAGTCCAGTCAGTACAGGCTGGTACTAGACAAACAGAAAGAAAAATCCCAGAACATTGCCGGAACTGAATCAGGTGCTTTTGTACAGGTTATCCAACAAGTGCCATGGATTTTGGTGTATTGGCTAGTACAGTATGAGATAGACAATTTGGGTTTTCACGTGAAACCAGAACTAGTATGCATAAAGGGTAACCATAAAATTAAAACTGGAAGTATAATCTAATCTGCACAACCTTCTTTGCTGAAGTTGTAAATGACCATGAAAAGCCTTATCTCATCAGTCCATGAGCTAACAAATTCAAGTAAAACATAGTTTTTCTCTAGAACCAATCACACAAAGCAAGGACAATAAAAGACCATTAACTAGAAGGTAAAGAAACTCCACAATGCAGTTCAGTTTCTTCATCTTCCTTCCTTCTGGGAGCAGGAGATAGTTATGCAAGTCATTGTACATACTTTACATATCATATAATGTTGCTTACAATAAGATAATATCTACAGCTCTTCCACATGCAAAAGAAATAACTCATAGGATTTATGATTAGAGCTAAAAAGCAGCTAAATAGTGCAGTTACTTCCATGTTCCATCCCCAATAAAGAGAAACAAAAGTAGCATAAGTCCTGCAGAGTAGAAAGTATATCAAATTTTCATATAGATAACAAGAAATAATCTTATAACCAAAACGTTATCATATAAGGAACTTAAAAAAGCACAGACTTAGTTTAAATATGAAAGGATATTCCTTTCTACGGCCTTTTTCACTTGCTCGATCACGAAGATGACTTATCCGTAATATCTCTGTTTCCAACCACTGCATAACAGTCTCAAGAAACACAATTCAGAAGTACATAAACCACTTGCAGAAACTAAATGCATGGAAGATATCACTGTACAAGAAGCATAAAGTAACCAAAAGACAAAATCTGATGGGCATCGATGGGAAGGACCCAGTCAGGAGTTTGCCTAAAAATTGAGAATCCCAAGAATCATTTGCCTGTGGGTCCATCCTGTCAATAGCCTATCAGGAACAAATAAATATAAAAAAGAAAAAACTGGATTAGAGTACTAACATCATTGACTCTCACTGCCTGGAGTGCCCTGGCTTTCTCCTGAACCTCTCCCTACAGAGCAGAAAAACAAAATCCTCCTAAGATATAGAAAGAGGAGCAGCTATTCCGAAAACATAGAGGAAATGTTGTATTACCACTGTTAGTCGACTAATTAATCCAAATTTTATACTCTGACGTAGACGCTTGCACTCTTCCTGGGGTGAAAAGGAGGTAAAGAAGCCACATCAGGTTGACAAACAGTATGCAAGGCACAGATATAGCTATGATACCAACATTAATTAACATAACTGACTTGAACTTCTCTAATAGTACATTAGCTAAAATGAAAACAGAAAGACACCTCTTTGACTCAGTCATGGTGTGTGTGTGTGTGTGTGTCTGTGTGTGCGTGTTTGTACATACATGTATTAGCATGTACTTAAGCACGAACACATATATCGTTGTGCATGTGTGTTGTACATTTGTTTGTACTTACACAACATACATGCATATATAGTTAGTGTGTGTGTGTGTGTGTGTGTGCGCGTGCGCGCGCGCGCACATGTGTGTTTATATTCATGAATGAGTGTCTCAACCTATGAGACTTGAAGACAGACACAAGTGAAATAACTGTAGGTCATACAAGAAAACAACCATGCAGAATCTTCGAGGGCATAAATTTGATAAAGCCACCACTGTAGCACGTGCATCTAAAGTAGAGCCCATATCATCGTATGAACAAGTAGACCAAATCAGATCATATCCGCATGGATATTGTGGCAGGTAGGATACCCAGATATCACATTCATGCTCGAGAAGGCAAAACTAGAATGTAATGCAAAATTGAAAACAGACTTTTTCTTTCATTCAGAGGAAAACAACATAAAATTCACGTTCCACCATCAAACAACCTAACTGTTTCAGTTAGGATCAGGAAGTACTTGCGTCTACAGTACAAAAGAGTGTTCAAATGACAACTCAATGGTTCAGTCATACAAGATAAATTCCAGTGGCATAACATGTGCTCCCCACGAGCATGGTACGGCTAGGAGACAAGTCTTGCTACTATCATAGCTTGGTCAAGCAAATGCCCAAACTTAAAGTCAGACTCATCAAGTGCAGTCAAACAACCTACACTCTTATTTGTCCCTTTTCATTTATTTACCCAGTGTGCCATTGCTAAGTAACTCAGTACCATAATATCCACCACTTTTTCAGTACCATGTATCAACTTGATAGTATTAGCTCTATGATTGGACATTACTTGCTCGACATAGACATTTCGTATTTCTTACGTCTTTCAGTACGTTTTGTGATTACTCATTGAGTCAAGGATTTGATATTGACCGTGGTTTAACAAAAATGTTTACATGATATATTGTGCATGCATATGCTTTTCATAGTTTTTGACTAGCTTATGGGTTTCCTACTGAGTGATGGTACTCACCCCAAAAACAAACAATGCAGGAGAAGCTACAAGGAGAATAGATAAGGCTAGGAGAACAGAAGACGAAAAGCCATATATAGCAAAAGTATGAAGACTTTTACATTATTGATATTCTTAGAACTTGTTATATTAAATTGTTGGCAAAAAATGTAATTAAGTACCAAGTGCTTATTATATTGAATTATGGTTGGATTTATATGTTTGAGTTGAGACCAATGGGTCTTGGCATTGTTTAAAATGATATTATTATTTTCATTATATGCAAAGTCTTGAAATGACACCCGATGGTTTGAAGAGTGGTTTTGAAACTAGAAAGCAATATGTCTTCCAAATGATTTAAAAAAGATTGTTAAGAAATTTCTGCTTATTTTAAAAGTGCATTTTAAAATCTATTTCTAAAAACGTAGGTCATCATAGTTGGTATCAGAGCGCAAGTCTTAATACTCACAACCAAACAACTAGGAAAACCATAATGAGTCAACAGGAAAAATGAGTCCTAGATTCACCAGAAATTGTAAGAAGAGACTCATTTAGGATTAACTGTTCTTGAAATCTAAATGCCAATAAAGAGACAAAGAACTGAGAAACAGTGGCCTATGGATAAATGCAGGAACATTGGAGCTTAGGAAGGTGCTGGAGTTCAAGGAGATACTATAGAGGATGTCATGGAGCACCTTCTACAACGAATGAAGAAGTGACTGCAAACTCAGGGAGTAGAAGGGGAGCAGTTTGGAGGAGATGGTGCTAGGGGAATGGTGACAAGGGAGATATATTGCTGGAGAGATTTAAGAAAATCACCCATAAGTTTACGGGAGAGAGGGACAGAGGCAGTGAAACCTGGCTTTTATAAGATTGAGAAAATATTCAAGGCTATGAAGGTGCTTGAAGATAGACAGGAGGCGATGGCTACCTTTGTTATGACGGATGAAGCCCCTTTCTGGTGGCCTATGGCAGAGAAGACATATTTTAGTAATTTTGAGAAGATCCAGAGGTCAGATTTCAAGATAGTCTTCAATAACCAGTATTTTCCACCTCACAGCTAAGAACAAAAGGAAAGGGAGGAGTTTCTAAGTCTAGAGCAAGGTATAATGACAATGGAGCAGTATGAGAACAAGTTTGTAAAGCTTAGACAATGCACTCCATAAATATGCCCTACAAAGTTGCGAGCTGCTCAAAAGTTCATGAAGGGACTACACTATGATTTAAGAAGCAAGATTTTGACAGCACAACCCACCCATTGTCAAAAGCGATGGAACTAGCATCCATCTTGGAGCGAGACCATAAGGAGTCCATGATAGTGAGGAAGGACCATCAAAGGAGTGGTGGATCGAAGTCTTTTGAAGAAGGAAAAAGCCTTCAGCACCAACAATGTTTCTCAAACCTCAGAGACCGTCATTTCTGAACTTCAGGATAAGGGAGGATGACTGCGAGTAGTGCCCGAAGTGCAAGGGATATCACCCAAGCAAGCCTTGTTTCCTCAAATAACATTGTTGCTTCGATTGTGCCGAACAGGTACACTTTATTCATGACGGCCCCAAGTGAAAGAAGGATTATCAGCCTAGGCAAGGACTGGCACCAAGGAGTCAGGAGAGAGTTCATGCACTAAATATAGAACAAGCAAGAGATTCAAACACGATTGTGGAAGGTACCCTTCTTATTTTTAGTAGACATGCCAAAGTACTACTAGACCTTGATTTTTACTCATTTATTCACATCATGTGATTTGGCATCATGTATGGACCATACTATCCAAAGTTGCTTTTTTTATTAGAAGTCAATACTCCAATGAGGAACTAATGATTTTTTAGGAGTTCCTATAGAATATACCTATCTATGTAACACATAAGGAGTTGAGTGCTAATCTAATCGTCTCTAACATGAATGACTTTGGCAATTGTTGATTGTCGAAAGAAGAGAGTCATATTTGACAACCCTGGAGAGGAAACTTTCACGTTTCAAGAAAGGATGGACACTGCTGAGATGAGTGTTATCTCAATAGTGAGAGTGGCTCAAGAAAAGACAGAGCCTAAGATGGAAGAAATTGATGCAGTCCAAGAGTTTCAAGACGTTTTTTCAGAGAGAGATGGATTTCACCATTAAGCTAATCCCAGGAACAGCTCTCACATCTAAGGCACCGTATTAGATGGCTCCATCCGAGTTGAAGGAACTAAAGGAGCAAATGAAAGAGTTGATGGACTAGCGATTCATCCGACCTAGTGTTTCACCCAAGGAACTCCAGTCCTATTAGTCAAAAAGTAGGACACGTCGAGGTTATGCATCAACTACCAATTCCTGAATAGGGTTACTATAAAGAATAAGCACTCATTACCTCGCATCAGCGATCCCTTTGATTGGCTGCAATCTGCAAAGGTGTTTTCACAAATTGATCTGAGGTCCAATTAGCATCAACTGAAAATTAGGGCTAAGGGCATTCCAAAAAAAAGCACTCCAAGTTAGATTTATTTTATCTTTGAAACAAAAGATTATATAGATTTTCCTTGATCATGAAATTCGTTTTTAGTCTTTGCTTTGTGTACATGTGAATAGAAGTTTCGGATTTCTACTAAACATGCTTGAATTTAAATAGTTATCTGATACTATATTGTGTAATGATTGTCTTTGCATGTTTACAAGTGAGATTATCTGTTAAATAAGGCTGTTTTATAGCAAAAGAGCACCCATTATTTGGATGATTTTTCAGTATGTTTAATACCCATGAAAAAGTCATTTTTTATTTTGTAAAGTTATGAGATGTCTTAATGTCTTTTAATCTAATATTTGTTATATAAGTGGTCTGTATAGGCATAAACTTGTAAAGGCTTTGATTGGTTAATCTACTATACTTTTCTCCTACTATTAGCTTATGAAAATTTGCAATGATAACATGCTTTGAAATAGCATATGAAAAGGACATTTTCAAATATATTAAAATAGGCAAATAATCATGTAGTACTATCAAGTTAAAATGTCCGTGTTTTTTTATATAATTTTCCTTTAGCTTTGAACGAATCTTGGTACTATTGTTAAGCATGTAAAAGTAATTATCTAAGGATGATTTTGATGATTTAGGATTCCAGAAACTGATATTTTTTAGGTTGCTTTAAATGCATGAAAAATAATGGATTTTAACAAGCTGATTTTGTTAGATTCTTAACAGTATTAGGATTGTTTGAGTAGCAAAGCCTACTTGTAAATCTCTAATTTGGGAAGGCAAACCATGTAAAAGAGATGAACCCCCAATAACAAGGAACTGATGCTCCGCATGGGACAAGACAAATGAATTGACCTGATAGACCCCAAAAACTGAAGAGAGTTCGCATCCTTCCAACTTTCCTCCTCTCCCCCTCTCTATCATCCACTAGTTTAATGCTTTACGATGAGCCAACCACCATCCTGGCTAATAAATCTTCTTTTCTTTCTCCTCTTTGAGAAAGCATAAGTTGGCAATTTCCTTCCAAACCAACCAATCACTTATAAAAAATTGCTTGAATAAAATAGGATGTTTTCTCGATCAAATTCAATTACGTGGAAGAAGAGTTTGAGTTCCTATATTTGATTCGGTTCTTTGTGTTGTTAACCTTTTGTTGAAGCATCTTTCCGTATGCATGCACCAATTGTTGATCAGATCTATAAACCACCTTCGATTTTGCTCCCTTTTCTTGCAAGTTTCCCTATGATATGCATTGATAGAAAGAGTGTGCCATGCCACATGACATGAAAAAATACTGATATGCATACATTACATTGCTTGGAACCAAGCAGCCCCCTAGAGAAGGATTGAGCACACTCCTGCATAGACTTGTTATCCACATGAAGGAAGAATGTACAAGGTTCCCTAGCTACGAATGTTGTCTCTAGTCAACTAGATGTCGTTATGCAAGGATTTGATCTCCTTCCCAATCCAATCTCAACACAAAAACGCAACAATGGCTTTATTTGTTTTGAGTTTGAGAGAAAAAGTGTGCAGTCTCCCGCATTGCTCAAGTAAGTGTGCAACTCCATATGAGGACCTCCTCTTCTGCCCAGTTGCCGTTCGCATGGTTCTCAAAGCAAAGGAGAAAGGGTGGTCATATATCAGGCTACGAACTCATAACTAAAAGCGACTAAGAGCCTATTCTATATGCTTGGATATGTTAACTATGAATTCAATTGCTAAGAGTGCTAGGCACCTTTTAAACAAAATCTCTCTAAAAGGGAAAAAGGCGAAAACATGATTTGTCCAATCATTCCCTCCCTCAGAGCTAATTCAATAGGATTTGACTAACTCGCCACAGGAAAGCTAGCCTTGAGTAAAGTAAGGTTCTAAGCCCTATTCATGAGCATTCAATTCTGAAAGACTGGATTCAATAGCTGCGGATTATCTTGCAGCAACAGCACATTCAAATTGATATCTAAGTTTTGAATGTACGATATTTTTAGGAAGTACCTATATATAGAAAGTATCTATTTTTAGAAAGTTTTCAACAACAGAAAGTGGAATGTTTCGCTGAATTGTTGAATACTGAAATTTAGCCAAAGGGGCTGGTGTTTCTATATTGTATGTGATGAGATATGTTGATACGTTAATACTCTTTGATTTTAATGAGTTGTCAGATTTTTCAGATTTTGCCCTAAGGGTTGGTATGAATGAGCCATGCATGAAAATGCGAGCGGATGATCATAAAAGGCAAATTATGTGACAGTCGAGACTTTGGAGTGATTTATAAGACCCTTATGGTAGATATGTTAGAAGGGCACAGATTGACCCAACCTCCAAATTGATACCCAGTCTCAAAGAATGTATAGATTTAGTTCAGGAGAATCATAGGAAGGCTTCCACCCATCCACTGTGATCCGAGTACCTCATGAGAATTAGTATGGCCCATGAGGTATCCATGGCAGAACATAATTGAATTGTGGTTTTTTACGTGCATACCAAGGCCATTCTATGATTTGGACATGAGATGACACGTTGATCATTCTCGCAAGCGTATGGAACATACTTGCCTTTGTGGCACATGGCAAGATGTTGCTACTATGTGATTAGACAATATTTGCTCAATATAGACGTTTTGGATTTCTTACGGCTTTAAGTATGTTTTGAGATTACTCATTAAATCAAGGATTTGATATCGACTATGGTTTCACCAAAATGTCTACATGATATATTGTGCATGAATATATTTTCCGTGGTTTTTTTACTAGCTCAAAGATTTCCTACTGAGTGGTGATATTCGCCCAAACTTTAAACAATGCAGGTGAAGCTGTAAGGAAGAGATAAGGCTAAGAGAGGGGAAGACGAAGAGCCGTAGATAGCAGAAGTATGAAAACTTTTAGATTATAAATATTCTTAGAATTTATTATATTTAATTGTTGACAAAGAACAATAGACTTGAGTACTTGGTACTTGTTCTATTGAATTTATTGTTAGATTTAGATGTTTGAGCTGTGATCAGCAGATCTTGGCATTGTTTAAGATTATGCATTTATTTTCATTATATATGGAAGCTTTGAAATGACACCTGACGGTTTGGAAAGTGGTTTTGAAACAAGTAATATGATTTCCAAATGATTTTTAACAAAAAAACCAAGGAATTCCTGCTTATTTTTTAAATGTATTTGAAACTATTTCTGAAAACTCAGGTCCTCACACATCAAGTGCAGGCAAATAACCTACACTCTTATTTGTCCCCTTTTTCATTTATTTACCCAATGTGCCATTGCTAAGTAACTTAGTACTCTAATCTCCACCACTTTTTCAATACCACGTATCAATTACTTACATGGAACAATGGCACTTCAAAGTTCAAATAAGAAAACCAGTACTATTTTTTTCACAACAACAACCAAGGTAGGAAAGAACTACAGCTGAGAAGCATTTAGGCATAATCATAGACAAACTACAGCTTATGCACCAGCTAACTCGAACTATCTAATTGCTCAAGTACAAATATTGTTATGTTAGGTTTCTATGATATTCGGAAAGAGAGCCTTGGCGCAACAGTTGAGTTATCACCTTGTGACCTAGAGGTCAAGTGGCAAGGCATGGAAACAGCCTCTTGCAAAAATGAAAGGTAAGGCTGCATACCATAGACCTTTTGTGGTCCACTACTTCCACGGACCCTGCATATGTAGGAGCTTCATGCACTAGGCTGCCCTTTGAGGTTTTATAATATTCACTTAACATTAAGGCCAGGATAATCAACAAGGAAGATATTAGAGGATGGTCCAAATCACCAAAAAGATTTCCACACTTCATACTTTTAGCCATTGTGTAAACTATAGGAAATGATAGGCTAGCTACCATATAAAACCTCATAAGGCATTAGTTTAGAACAAAATGCTACTTTTGGTTTTGTCTTATGGACAGGCCAAGAGTCCTCTAACTTTGGTATGCAGACATATGACTTGATATGTTGTACAGTCACCTCACAACTAAATAGAGTGAACATATATCCATTTTGTTGCTAGAGGGTCTACTAGAAAGGGAGCCTCGGCCAACGGTCAAGTTGTCATCATATGACCTGGATGTCACGGGTTCAAGGCATGGAGCCTTACATTGTTCAGTTTTTAAAAGTTTTTTATTTTTTGTAAGTTAAGCTTCTAATTCATAAAAAGGTGCAGCCAAAGTGCACAAGGCTCCTGCCTAAGCGGGGTCCAAGGAAGGGGCGGACCACAGGGATCTATAGTATGCAGTCTTACCTTGCATTTTTTCACAAGGCTGTTTCCACGCCTTAAACCCGTGACCTCAAGATCAAACGACAACAACTTTACCTTTGCACCAAGGCTCCCCTTCAAGCTACTAATTCATAGCCAGGGTAAAATTAAAGGGACAATTATAAATAACTGCCTGAAGTTTGTCATATCTGTAAGCAGGCACTTGAAGTTTGGGGTACTGTGTAAAGGCACCTTTAGCATTGACCATAGCTGTAAACTACCAGAATTATGAATAAAAAACTGAATTACCATATAATCAACTAACGGTAAGACATGACATTGTGAAATCAGAATCTTCAAAATGATATATCCACCCTTGGACCTTAATCCTCCTCACCAGGGCTCCACAAGCCATGCCACATGCAACCCGGATTAGCTAAAAGCAGCTCAATCACAAAGGTTTCATTGTCATTGTTTGCAGATTTTAGTCATCCATTTAACATCTAAACAGAAAAATGGTCATGACCATCCAAAGGACAACATTTATGCATCATGGCCCATCTAAGACGGGGGTTTCAGATGAAATGTCTAGATCACCAAAGAGATGGACAGAGACTACCTATTACCAGTGCAATCTGCAGAATATGTACGGTTATAGACAAATACAGGTCCATAGCTATTATCTAATCCATTGGATTATGTGGGTCAAAAATCAAATTCCACTGTAACTTTGACATCAAATCCGTAGACACCACAAAAAAAGGGAATGTCGCACCCTGATGGAATTATCAAGAATCTCCAACCAATCGTCTTCTGTCATTCCTGATAGAGAAAATCTTCCAGAGAAACAGAACACGAATAAAGGCAAATGGAAAGAGAAAAGTAGTCACATGCTAAAAAGAGCAAATACTTCTTATTCTGCTATTAGAATAAACAAGAAAAGTTTTACATCATGACCTCTCAAGTATCTCAATCCCTATCTTTGAGAAGCAAGCGAATTTAACACAGTTACAAGCTATGTAGTCGCAAGCGCAACTAGTCACATGACTAGTGGCAAGGCGTATGAAGGCACATGGCATGTGACTAGACTTACCCCAGGCGCAGCGACTTAGGTCACAGCGCGACTAGTCGCGCGCCTAGATGCGCCTTTCGCCTAATGCGCCCCCAACTCCCGCGCATCGACAGTCTTAAAAATAAAACCCTAGTTATGGGTTTTCTTTTTTTTCATTCTTCTTTTTCCCCACTTGACTACTTCCTTTCTAAGCCTTTGATCTTCCATCCAACTCCAAGTAATTGAGGTAAGAATCATAAGATTGTAACTTCTATTTAGTATTTACTTTCATTGTTTTATTTTTTTGTTTTTCTGTAAAAAAACGGTAAAACCAGTATCGTTTTTTCTTTTCTTTTTTGCATAATGCTTCTTCTTTCTTTGAAAACTCAACATATATATACTCTAAAGGTAAAAACGAAAACTCCATTTCATTCTTTCCATCCGTTTTCATTGATTTAGTGTAATATACAGTAAATTTGTAGTTTTCTGGAATTTTTTACCCGAAATTGATAAATACATCAGTATTCTGTATTTTTTTATTTTTTTTTAAGCAAATATGCATATCCTCGCCATCATAATGCTAAAAATGATTGACCCATGAGCTTAATTGACTCTCTTTTTTTTTCTTTTTCTTTTTCTTTTTTTTTTACAAAAACCAATAAAAAACAGTAAGTTTTTTTTATTTTTTCCATCTTTGTAACAAATGTGTAAGTGTCATCATAGGATGATACTAGGAATGCTAAAAACAACTTAACAATACAATGTTTTGATGTTTTTTCTTACTTTTTTTTTTTCACTAACAACAGTATTTTTTTTATTTTGTATTGTTAATTTTTTTATTTTGTTGTTAATTTTTTTGTTCCATTTGTTTGCAAGTTTTCTCTTTTAAATCTTTGATTGCTTGATTTGATTCCACTTTCCATTCCACTCTAAAGTCTCCAATAGTTTCCTGTATTCCTATTGATATATCAAGTCTGCAACAATATGTCATCATCAAGGGGCTCCAGCAATGCTTCTTCTAGAGTAATGGATCCGGGGTGGGAATATGCAGAGGCACGGGATCCAAATGATAAAAATTTGGTATAGTGCAAGCTATGTGGGAATAGATATAGTGGAGGAATTTTTAGATTAAAGGAACATTTGACAGGTGGGCATAAGAATGCCAAGAAATGCTCTCTAGTCACTCCTGAAATATCTAAAAAAAATTAGATTATATGAATGAAACAAAGAAGAAGAAAGAGACTAGAGAGAGAATAACAAAGGAAATGGAACAGCCAGAAAATTTGTTTGGCTTGAATGATGATGAGGAGGAGGAGCAGGAGATTGATAGCACCAGGCCTGCTAGTATTTCTATTGGGGGGGATAAGAGGCGTAAGATTCCCGCACAACAAACAAAAGGGCTTATTGATTATCTCTTTGCTCCCGACCCTGAGGCCCAGAGTAAGGGTAAGGGAAAGGCACCCATGCAGCAGCAAACGACAATGAATCGAGCATACACGAAAGAGTTTAGAACAAGAGCATGCAATTATATCGCCTCTTGGTTCTATGAACATAGCATTGCATTCAATGCTGCTCGTAGTCCTTCATTTCAGACCATGTTAGAGGCAGTTGCGCAATATAGTCCAAGTATATATCTTATATTTTTTATAATAAATAGTTATATATTTGTTTAGCCTTTTACCTAATCTTATATCATATAATCTTATGTGACTAAGGTTTCAAGGCACCCTCGTATCACGAGTTGAGGGTGAATTTTCTTTAGAAGCAAGTAAAGGAGACAAAAGAGTACATAGATCAGCGTAGAGGTGATTGGATTAGGTATGTTTTCAGTATCCTTTTTTGCAACCTTGTATATTACTTTTAAGTCTCAAGGTGACACTAATACTAACAACAAGAGTGCTCCATGGTATTATTCCTTTATAGGTATGGGTGCTCCATCATGTCAAATTGGTGGACCGATGGAAAGGGTCGCATCCTTGTCAACTTTTTGGTGAACTGTCCAACTGGGACAGTATTTTTGAAATCTATTTATGGGTCTGCACATGTCAAAAGTGCAAATCTAATACTTGACATGTTGACGGAGGTGATTGATGAAGTTGGAGAGAACAATGTGGTTCAAGTAATAGTTTAAATTTATATCTATAAGTCGTTAAGTATTTTAAATTGCTTATAAGCATATACTGCAAGTTCATCTTATATAATTTGACCTTTTTTGTATTTTAGGTCATAACTGACAATGCCTCCAACTATGTTGCTACAGGAAGAGAGTTGATAGTGAGGAAGCCGCATTTATATTGGACCCCTTGTGCAGCTCACTGCATTGATTTGATGTTGGAGGACATAGGGAAATTATCAGTTGTGAAGAAAACTGTGGCAAAAGCTAGGGCGTTGACGGTTTTTATATATAGCCACACACATGTCCTTCATCTTATGAGGAGGTTTACAAAAAAAAAGGATTTGGTCAAACCTGCAGTGATGCGCTCTGCCAACAACTTCTTGAGCCTAGAGAGCATCCACAATTTCAAGATAGAGCTGAGGGCAATGTTCCACTGTTCAGAGTGGATGAACAGTAAATGGCCAAAAATGCCTGAGGGTAGAAGAGCTGAAAAGATTGTATCGCGCACCAGCTTCTGGAACCACATCCTATTCTGTTTGAAGATTATGGCTCCACCCATAGAGGTGTTGAGGGTGGTGGATAGTGAGGAGAAGCCAGCAATGGGATACATCTTTGAGGCTATAGTCAAGGTCAAAGCCAAGATTAAAGCCAATCTAGCAGGGGATGAGCGCCAGGCCACTCATGTTTGGGGGATTATCAGCAGTAGATGGAGTTCTCAACTTCACTAGCCTTTGCATGCAGCGAGATATTACCTCAACCTGTCCATCTATTATGACCATGACATTGAAATTGAGCGTAATGGTGATATCAAGAATGGTCTAATGCATGCAATTAGTAGGTTATATGATGGAGATGAGGCTAACATGGTGATAGATCAGATATCTCTTTATAGACATGCTAGAGGCTTGTTTGGCAATGACCTGGCAATGCGCAAAAGAAAAACCCTAGCCCCTTGTAAGTATTTTATGTTATCCTATGTTTTAAGTTTTAAGTTTCATTTATTTTTTTAACTTTAATTTTTTTCCAAAATGTAGGTGAGTGGTGGATTACCTTTGGAGCTGAAGTCCCACAGCTTCAAATATTCGGCATTAAGGTCCTCTCCCAGATATGCGATGCATCTCCTTGCAAGCGCAACTCAAGTGTCTTCGAGAATGTAAGCTACTTAGATATTAAAATGTAGTACAGTACTAGTTATTAGTTATTAGTAATTTAGTACAGCATTCATTGTATTTTAAATTTATATTTACTTCTTTTTTTCTTTTCTTTTTTTCAAATCCACGCTAAGAACAGGAATAGGCTTCACGCTAAGAAATTGAACGATCTAGTATTCGTTCAATACAATCAGCGCCTTCGTCGTCGGCATGAGGATCGTTTGAAAATGCAAAAGTATACAGATCCTATTCTGTTAAGAGAGGTCAACGAAAGTGATGAATGGATTCTTCCAGAAGATGCTGGAGATGATCTGGTGCATCAAAGTGATGACCTCACCTTGTTAGATGTTGAGCTTGCCGAAGGATCAAGTGAACACGATGCTCCATCTACTAGGCAATACTAGAGGGAGGGAGGGGCAGAGGGAGAGCCACATTTCTCAATTTCAAGCTCATGCTCATCAAGAACCAGATGAGGATATTGGAGAAGAGCAGGGCGATGAGGAAATTGGGGAGGAGGTTGTCAACATCTCTCAGGGAGATGATTCTGATGATGGTCTTGATCTTCCTGATGAGGAAGAAGAGGTGCAGGAAAATAGCTCTTAAATCTTAATAGTTAACTTTGACATTTGCTTTACTTTATTTACAAAACAATTGTTTGTTGTTCCTGGATTTACAAGAAGATGGCGATGATGATGTGACCAACAACAGATTGAGGGAGTAATCCCTCCCCGGCTGTTATTCCCTGTTATTTCATTGTTTATTGTATTTGTATGTTTCTCAAGACTCAACTTACTTCTATGTATATAACTGTATGATTGATTATTTGATTTAACGTTTAGCTCCTTACTCCTTAGTCCTTAGGTTGTTAGCTTGTTATTGTATTGTTGACAAGTATTTATTCATATCTTTATATTTTTATGCTTTTTTATTTTTTTGAATTTTTTTTACAATTTTTTAGATTTTTTCTGTTTTTTTCTTTTTTAAAATATTTAAAATTCTTATTTTTACCCTTGATGCCTAGGTGCGCAACTAGGTGCACCTAGTCCCTCTGGGCGCAAGGCACACCCCTTGCGCCTGGGTGCGCCTTGTGCCTGTGACTACATAGGTTATAAGAGCGGGAAACAGAAACTGGAAACAGAAGAAGAAGAAGAAGAAGCAGGAGCACGAAGCTAGCTATGTTTTGAGGATGGGATGCAGGAAGTGCAGAGTGCAAAAAATCTACAGAAACATTGCAGAAAATTCAAGAAGTTGAAGAAAAATGAGAGAAACATAAAGAAATAAGCAAGATTGAGTGTTCTATGCATTGAGGCTGCAAGTTCCAGTCCTGCTAGATGTAGTTTTCCAAATTTTTTCCACTTCCAAAGTGCTTTGGGGGAGGTTCCCAGGACCCTCCAGCAACAATGGCTTGACCTTGAAGCGGATCATGGAAGGGGGCGATGTCATGCAAAAGACTGATTTTGACTGGCTGAGCGAACAACGGATGGAAACATCATTTTGATTCAAAGACTGACTTTAGCACTGAACTATCTTACTAGTAGTTAATCTAAGGGTAGTTTAGTCTTTTTATTTATAAAACTGGCACTTCACAGTAACATAAAACTAGAAACATCTTTTAAAATAACCCAAAATTCAAGTGCCTACTTATAAATATGCCAAACTTCAAAGCAGCTATTTATACATACTGAATTAAATCATTGAACTATCAAGGGTACAAGTTTTCAATGAAGAAAAAGGTTTCTAAAATTAGGAAATGGATTCCCCAACTCCAGGAAACAGATTGACGAAGTCAGGAAGCAACTTCAATAAATCCAGGAAATAATTTCCCAAACAATATTCTTTCTCTTTTCAAGAAAAGAAGGAAGAATAACCAAAAAGGCCAAAAGAGATGAATGGAGAAGATAATATCACATCTTGAAAAATGAATGGAGGAGAGAGGTCTTTCAGAAAAAAGCCCTAAAAGATTAAAATATACATGGGTTAATTACCATTGTCTAGTCATACAAAGGTAGAGAGGTATACATTTTGCTTCTACATTTTCTCTTTATAAAAGAAATCCAAAAATGTTATATGGATTTGGATATACACAAAATCCAAGATTTCCTCATTTTCATACTCATTCACATTTAAGAATCTTTGCTTGAAATTATCTTTATGGAACAAGGTTAAATTAGTATAAGATTATTTGCTGGATGTCTCATCTCTAGAAATTCAGTGTCATCTAGAAAAACGATTGATCCCTTCTTCTTGCTTCGAAAGAATTCATCCAAAAGATACTATGATAATCAAGAGTTTCACTTCTTTGAAAACATTATCAGGAACAAAGGAATGGACTAAGTCGAAACATCAGAACAAAGTATCTGTTTTGTTATTTCTACAATTAAATATTCTTACATTGACTGGATAAATTTCCAAACTTTAAGTTATGGAATGGATCAAAGTCTCGCTGGAAGGGTGAGAACTCAACAGGACCTTACCCCTCTTTGTTATGGATTAATCACATTGCTATCACACAGTCAAGTAAAAATACACAATTAACCCTCAATCAGTCCCCAGTTATCACTAATCAACGCCTTCTTTATTTGTGAGTAGAACAACTTCCAAATAAGAGGAAAGACAAGAAAATATTACCAATCCAAAGTAAACTCACCATTAAGTATCATGCTTGCCTCTTGATGGGCGTATAACACCCATGCATCCCATCCACCACACATGCAACACCATTCCTAGTTGGAGAAGAACCATACTCCGAGGTTAGTCACTCTCGCCATGATCAAACTCGTGCGGAACACATGGGAAGTCTCCATGCTCAGCAGCAAGTCAATCACTTCAAGTTTTAATCCATTTGTACAAGATTTATTGTTGCTGAATTTGCTCTATATATATATATATATATATATATCTACTAGATACTTGGAATTGCCATCTTCCTAAAGCTCTTGATGTATCTCCAGCTGATGAGCTTGGCTTTGATACTTGGAATTGCTCTGACTTCTCATGCCTTGATCATAGCTTTATATAGTGAGTGTCCCCAATTTTTTTGGATCATCGTCACTCACTACCAAAACAGGAAGGCACAAGATTAAAAATGTTGTTGGGTTTATTCCCATACATTACATCAAATGGTGTCATCTGTTGCATAGAGTTATATGCATGCTTTACATGAAGCATGACCAGAATCCCCCAACTTCTTCAGTTGCCCATAATGCTTAAAGGAAGGTCAATAGAGGCAGCAATTCACCACTTTGTGGCATTCTCTAGGCTGATACACACTGCTATATGGGAACTTGTATCACCATCCTCTGGAAAGTCCCTTGGCAAAAAGATCATGAATCTCAGTGTCTATATCAACCATGATCATCCCATGCATTCATGTCACTTCAGCACATCTCTAAACCAGAAGTAGAGTACATATAAAGCATATTGCTTCTTCTTCTTTTATCTGCAACAAACTGAAAATATGAAATAACTCTGGAATACATTTTCTTTTCAGCATCCTTTCCAGGAACTCTTTCAGAATCCAACTCACAATCTTACAGCATCAGTTGCAAGGATCTAGAAATAGGTTGAGAGCGTTTCTTTTTCATTTGCAAAACCATACATTGAACCCATCTCCTTTCCGCCTGCAACAAACTTCTAAATATTTGAGAGATTCCCATCCTCATTTCAAGGTTTTTGTTTGCATCATCCTCATTTCCTATGGCCACTCTCCAGAAATGCAACCGTTCCCTCCACAACCAAAATCTTCATTGCAAAATCTAGGTCATCCAAGCAAATATGTGATAGAATTTCATTCGTGCTAACTGATACCAGAAATAATTCCTTTTCATTTTCCATGAAAAAATTAAACAATAAAGACTAAACAAAACTTTATCTCTGTGAGTAACAATCTCATCAGATCGTGGATGGCTTTCTTTCAACTTTAATTTACTAACCATTTCCATGTAGACTTGTTCTCATAAGATCCATAAAAAATTATGGCACACAACTCTATGCCCATAGTACTTTTTATCAGACTACTAGCATATAGCAACTTTCTTCATTTACAACTACCAGTGGAGATAAATTATGCTTTTCTAATTTATCAAGCTTTTTATTCCATCCTCAAAGACCTAATCCTTCAGCTCTAATCTTCAGCAAGACTTTTGCCTGTTCTCTCACACAAAGATCATTGGTTTAACTTGAACACTTAACCTAGTTGATTAAGTGCCTTATCTCATAACGAAGAGGTTGTCGGTTCACATTGCCACTTTTACAAGAAAAAAAAAAGGTCATTTGGTCTCTTCTAGGTATTCATGCGATAGATGTGCCTCAGTAACACCAAAAATGTGTGAAAGATTGACTTCTTCCTAACCAATTTACCTACATCATATGCCAGAGATTGGCTGAGTTTGATAGAATCATTCCCCACCAAACCCCCATCTTATATTTTGGTGGCCTCAAACTCATAGGGGTTATGCACATCTCACAACCCAATAATTGAGAGAATGTGATAAACATATCCCTCATCCCGTATGTACTCAAGAGGCAACTAGCTTGAAATGAAATCCACAAGATAACATCATCATCATCAAGACCTTATCCCCCGATTAGGGGTCGGCCACATAAATCTTGTTCCTCCATTTCCTTCTATTAAGCATCATGGCTTCATTTAGTCCCAAAGTTTTTAAATCTTTTCTCACCACTTCTATCAACATTCTTTTGAGCCTTCGCTTTGCTCTTTTAGAACCTTTGAATTACATTGCCTCACTCCTAACCAGTGCCATTTTTGGTCTCTATTGAACATGTTCAAACCATCTAAGACTAATCTCCCTCTCTTGTTACATATTGGTGAGACTCCTAAGTTTCCTGTAATGTTTCCATTCCTAATTCTATCCTTTCTTGTCTTGCTACCGATCCATCTCAACATCCTCATTTCGACTAGATTCATCTTCTGTACATAATGTTCCTTAACTGCCCAACACTCTGATCCATAGAGCATGACCAACCTAACAGCCATCCTATAGAATTTTCCTTTCAGTTTGAGTGGCACCCGCTGATCACACAATACGATATGGAATAATATTCTGGTTCATGTAAGCTACTCGATCACAACTTTTCAAACTCTAGTATTGAGTAACCATGATTATCAACACTAATTCCATGGCAACTACTTCCTCCATAGATCCTTCTTCAATTAACTCATATCTCAATAATCCACCAGCAACTAGCTTCAACTTCTTGTCATCAAGTCTTGTATTTGAAAACAATACAAATAATAGCGAACCAATCTAGAAAATCTTCCACCTGCATTCTACCATACACTCGAGGACCACCATCTTAATCACAAAATCATGGTTCAACTAGGGCATATGCAGAAGCCAAAATAAGCTAAGATTTCTCAATCTTTGCATTGAAAGTGTTTTGATCATAACCCCAAGCCTAGAAAAGGGACAACATCAAAAACCATTTTTTGCTAATTATAACCATTACGGTGGAAAATGGACAAGGGCTGCTAGGGCATTCCCTCGGAAGCAACGCACTACATCAAATCCCGATTGCAGTGGTAAATAGGCAAGGCTACTAAAGCATTCCCTCAACAAGCGACGTACTGCATCAGAAACCAGGTGCAATGCAAAGTAAGCATGGGTTCACAAGCTATTCAAGAAGTGCACGAGTAAATAGGGCTAGGTCAAGAGAACAAGATTCGTATCACTACATGGAATATAGGCACACTAACATGTAAGAGTCTAGAGTTAGTGGATATGATAAAATGTAAGAGAGTCAACATCGTTTGTATCCAAGAAACCAAGTAAAAAAGGGCTAAAACTAAAGAAACCAATGAGTATAAGCTCTAGTCTGCAGTAAAGGACAATAATAGAAATGGCATAGACATAATGATAGATAAATAATTAAAGCATAAAGTTGTAGACATTAAAAGAACAAATGATAGAATTTTATTAAAAAAACTTTTTCAAGGAGAGAAGATCATAAATGTCATAAGTGCATAAGCACCACAAATAGGGTAGGAAGATTGAATCAAACAACAGCTCTAAGAAGATATGGAGGGAGTCATTCAAGACATTCTCAATACAGAGGGGATATTTATAAGAGCAGATTTTAAAGAGAAAAAAAATGATATGATAGGGTACACGGCGGGGTATGGTATTGGAAAAAGAAATGAGATGAGGAAAGCTATACTCGATTTTGCCATAGCATATAACCTAGCTATTGCAAACACATACTTTAAGAAGGGAGATGAACACTTACTAGCCTTTAAAGTGTACCATATAAAAGCCAAATAGACTTTTCCTACTTAAGAATGCCTAAGGATCAGTGTGTAAAGATTGTAAGGTGATACCCAGTGAGAGTCTAACCTCACAACATAGATTAATGGTTATTGATATCAACACTAAAGTGTGGAAGAAGGGAAAGGAACTTAATAAGTATCCAAAAACTAAGTGGTGGAACTTAAAAAGAGAGAAGATGGCATCATTTACAAACAAGTTGATAGTAGAAGAAATCTAGAACAATGAAACAAAAGTAAACACCATGTGGACTAATATGGCCATGTCCATTAAGAAAGTGGCAAAAGATGTCCTAAGAGTATCTAAAGGTAAAAGGCAACCAATAAAGAAAACTTGGTGGTGGAGTGAAAAAGTGCAAAAAGTTATTAAAAAGAAATGTGTGTTTTAAAGCATGGCAGAGGACCAAAAATAATAAAATCTTTGAGCAATATAACAATGCTAAAAATGTTGCCAAGAGAGTAGTAAGCGAGGCTAAACTCAAGGTATATTATGATCTCTATAATAGATTAGGATCAAGAGAAGGCAAGAAAGATGTGTCTAAACTCGCAAAAGTAAAAGAAAAGAAGAGCAACGACTTAGATTGTGTTAAAGTAGAGAGAGAGAGAGAGAGAGAGAGAGAGAGAGAGAGAGAGAGAGAGAGAGAGACTCTTAGAATGGGTGAATGTGTGTTGGTGACTTTGCACCTCACACTTAACACACATATATACTAAACAAGGATAGTTACAAGCTCCTAACTGTACAATGTGGGTCTAAAAATAAAACAAAACTAAGACTAAGGCTAAGTAAAGCTATACAATACTATGCTATATTCAACACCCCCTCAAGCTAGAGCATATAAGTCATATGCACCAAGCTTGTTACAAATGAATTTAATTCAAGATCCTCGGAGAGATTTTGTGAAGATGTCTGCTAGTTGATCATTTGAATTGATGAAGCTAATAGCAATACATCCTGACAAGATCTTTCCTCTAATAAAATGACAATCCACTTCTATGTGTTTGGTCCTTTCATGGAAAACTGGATTAGATGCAATATGTAAAGCTACTTGATTATCACATATGAGCTTCATACTTCCATCCTCTCTGAATTTCATCTCCTGAAGTAGTTGTTTCAGCCAAATAAGTTCACATGTTGCCATAGCCATAGTCCGATACTCAGCTTCTGCACTTGATCTGGCAACTACATTATGTTTCTTGCTTTTCCAAGATACTAAGTTACCTCCAACAAAAACACAATATCCGAAGGTAGAATGCCTGTCTGAAGGAGAACCAACCCAGTCAGCATCTGTGTACCCAACAATTTGAGTGTGCCTTTATCTTCATATAACACGCCTTGACCTGGTGCTCCTTTAATATATCGAAGAATGCGAACCACAACATCCCAATGCTTATCACACAATGACTGTAGGAATTGACTAACTATGCTGACAGCAAAAGAGATATCTGGTTGAGTAAATGGTGAGATAATTCAGTTTACCCACAAGTCGCCAATATCTTCTAGAGTCTGCTAGAGGCTCCCCCTGTCCTGGTACAAGCTTAACATTCGGGTCCATGGGTGTGTCCACGGGCTTACAATCTAACATACTTGTCTCTTCCAAGATGTCCAAAGCATATTTTTTTTGTGAAATGGTGATACCTATACTAGACTGAGCTACCTCAATTCCTAGAAAATACTTCAGTTTTCCCAGGTCTTTAGTCTAAAAGTGATGGAAGAGATGTTGTTTAAGTCTCTGAATGCCATCTTGATCACTGCCTGTGATGACAATGTCATCCACATAGACCACTAGATAGATAAACCGACCCGAAGAGTTGTACTGATAGAAAACAGAATGATCTATTTCACGCCGAAGCATTCCGAATTCCTGAATAACAAAGCTAAATCGTCCAAACCATGCTCGTAGAGATTGTTTTAAACCGTATAGAGAACAGCGCAATTTGCACACTAAACCAGACTCCCCCTAAGCAACAAAGCCAGGCGGTTGCTCCATATAAACTTCCTCTGCTAAATCATCATGAAGGAAAGCATTTTTAATACCTACCTGGTAAAGAAGCCAAGGCCGCATAGCAGCCATAGAGAGGAATAATCGAACAAAGGCAACCTTCGCAACTAGGGAAAAGGTGTCACCATAGTCAAGACCATAAATCTGAGTATAGCCCTTAACAACTAGGCGGGCTTTAAATTGATCAACCAGGTGCAAGGTTGTATACAAAACAAGTACATCCAAAAACACAAGAAGGAAGAAGATAAAGAGGTGGTGTGGAGAAGAGAATGGAATAGGGAATTTGATCATGCAACATAGAAGAAGGCATACGATTAATTAAGTAGCAAGCAGTGAGAACAGCATCCCCCCAGAACCGAAAAGGAACATGACTGTGAAGAAGTAAAGTGCAAGCTGTCTCTATGAGATGACGATTTTTGCATTCAGCTACTCCATTTTGTTGAGGAGTGTGGGCACATGATGACTGGTGAAGAATTCCTTGTTGAGATATAAATGAAGAAAAAGGTGCAGAAAAATATTCTCGTGCATTGTCACTACGAAAAACACAGATAGCAACATTAAATTAAGTTTGAATTTCAGCACAAAATTTCTTTAAAATTGAGAATAATTCAGATCAATTCTTCATCAGGAATAACCAAGTACATCGAGAATAATCGTCAATAAAAGTTACAAAGAACTGAAAACCCAAACTAGACATAGTACGACTAGGACCCCAAACATCAGTGTGGACAAGTACAAAGGGGGACATAGCCCAATTATTAATGCTTTGGAAACGAAACACGAGTATGTTTTCCAAGCTGACAAGACACACTCAAGAGAAGACAAAGTAGAAAAATGAGGGACCATCTTTTGAAGTTTGGAGAGACGAGGATGGCCCAAACGATTGTGAATAAGAGCAGGAGAATCAATGGAGATGCAAGCGGCAGGAGCTGCAAGTGATGTGAGATGGTAAAGACCTTGAGACTTGCCCCCTATACCAATCGTCTTCCCCGTACCCTGGTCCTGCAAGATTACAGTTTTATCAGAAAAAGTGAGAGAGCAATTAAGAGTGCGGGTCATTTTACTACTGGAAATAAGATTAAACGGGCACTCAGGTACATAAAGTACAAAGGTGAGAGGAAGAGTAGGAAGGGGATGAGCCAAACCAATTCCTTTAGCTACAGTTTTGGAACCGTTGGCTAGAGTGACAGTAGGTAAAGTAGAAGAACAAGTAAGAGAGGAGAAAATGTGTTTATTACCAGATATGTGATCAGAAGCTCCAGAGTCTAGAATCCACGGGCCAATAGAAGAAGACTGAGTAAAGTAAACACTGGGATTACCAGTCTGAGCTACGGAAGCAACGGAAGATGATTTGGCTGCCTGATACTGGAGGTACGCATCATAGTCACTACCAATCAGGGTAATATTCTGAGATGTGGAGCCCTCAGATGAGTCAGGTAACTGGGTGTCGGATGATTGGACAATGTTAGCAGTGCGAGGAGGTCGTCCGTGTAGTTGGTAACACCGATCCTGAGTGTGTCCAATCTTATTACAGTATGTGCACTGAGGACGCTGTCCTTGGTTACGACCACCACCACAGCTACCTCTAGTGTTTGCCTGAGAAGACAAAACTGAGGAATCTGAAGGGCCATCAAAAGTAACTGCCTGAGTAGAGGAGATACGCAACAAGCAAGCAAATACTTCATCCAATGAGGGCACAGAAGGGCTAGCCAAAATTTGATCTCTGATGGATTCAAGGTCAGGGCGGAGACCAATGAGAGTCAACACCATGAAAAACTTATCAGTCTGTGTTTGTTGGCTTCTACACCATCAGTAGGAGGCATTAGAGACAAGAACTCCTCAAGGGAAGCAATCTTTCTTATGTAAGTCGAAAGATCTATTTCCTGTTGTCTAACATGAACAATGTCAGAAACAACTTTGTAAAAACATTGAATATCATTCATGTATAAGCCCTTGGCCTGGGTCCAAAATTTGAAACATGTTTTATAGGCGCGAAGATGATGTAAAACTTTGGGATCCACGAATTGCCATAATAGGCTGCATAATTGTGCATTAATCTTTTTCCATTGCACTTTGTCTACAACAGAAATATCTTCCTCTTTCTTAACCAAATGGTCTTCATAACCTTGACCCATAAACCATAATTCCACAGAGGCAGACCAAGACAGATAATTTTCACTACCAATTAATTTCTCCGATATAATAACAGGAGATCCAAAAATTACAAAAGTGAAAATACCATTTTTAGAAGCCATGATTACTTATCTGGGTGGTCTGCGGGTGAAGATCGGCAGCAGCAACAATCTAGTGGCAGTAGTGGCAATCTTGGAACGCTAGAAATGACAGAGGGGTGACCAGTAAAGAAGCCCAGTCGCCAAAGGAATTGCCGAAATAGATACATGGCCAAACCAAAAGGAAAAAAAGAGAAGGTAGATAATTAGGGTTTCTCTTACGGCTCTGATACCATGTTAAAGTAGAGCCAAGAGAGAGAGATAGAGAGAAACCCTTAGAATGGGTGAATGTGTGTTAGTGATTTTGCACCTCACACTTAACACATATATATACTAAACAAGGATAGTTACATGCTCCTAACTGTATAATATGGGACTAAAAATAAAACAAAACTAAAGCTACAGCAAAATAAAGCTATACAATGCTATGCTATATTCAACAGACCACATTAAGTGTAGTAGAAGTGATGACAACAGGTTACTAGTCAAAGATGATGAGATCAAACAAAAATGGAAAAGTTAATTTCCAAAATTGCTAAATGAAAATTACCCTGAGTATATAGAGATTAAAAGTACTGTAACACAAATAACGTTGTACATCATAGATATGACAGTAGGATTAGAATACCTGAAGTGAAAGAGGCCATGAAAAAGATGAAATGAAGCAAGGTTCTAGGGCCTAATGGTATAACAATAGAGGTTTGGAAGTATATGGGAGATACTAGGGTAGTTTGGTTGACAAAATTGTTTAACAAGATTGTAAAATCAAAGGAAATGTCAGATGAATGGAGGAAGAGCTCTATTGTACCACTTTACAAGAATAAAGGAGTTGTATAGAGTGATCGAACTTATGAGCCATATCATAAAACTTTTTGAAAGAGTGATGGAGAAGAGGTTATGGCATGAGACAAGTGTATCGGGAAAGCAGTTTGGTTTCATGCCTGGGAGGTCTATCATGGAAGCTATTTTTTTGCCTAGACAATTGATAGAGAAACATAAGGAGATGAGGAAGGACCTCCACATGGTCTTTATTGACTTAGAAAAAGTTTATGAAAAGGTCTCCAAAGATTTAATATAGTGGGTGTTAGGTGAAAGAGGTTTCATGGGGATATATAGACATAACTAAGGATATCTATGAGAGAGCGGTAACAAACGTTAAGACAACTAATAGAGAGACCGGTGATTTTCCTATCACTATAGGATTGCACAAAGGATTGGCATTGAGCCCATACCTTTTCACATTGATTATGAATGAGTTAACAAAACATCTGCAAGAGGAGATTCCATGGTGTATGTTATTTGCAGATAATATAGTTTTGATTGATGAGACAAGGAATGGTGTAAGCACAAAGCTAAAGTTATAGAGAGATGCATTAGAATCTAAAAGATTTAAAATTAGTCGAACTAAGAGAGAGTATATAGAATGCAATTTTAGCAAGGAGAGGAGCAAGAGCGAAGCACTAATAAAGATTAATAACCAAGAAGCCTCCCTAAAAGAACACTTTCAATACTTGGGATCTATAATTCATGAGAGTGGAGAGATTGAGAGGGAGGTTACCTAGAGAATCTAAGCGGGTTGAAACAAATGAAGATGGATGCGACTCTAGAGTTTTATGTGATAAAAGGATGCCACTCTAACTGAAAGAAAAATTCTATAGAATGGTTATAAGGCTGGCAATGCTCTATGGATCAAAGTGTTGGGTAGTTAAGGAAGAACACATACATAGGATGAGTTTTGCAAAAATGCGAATGTTGAGATGGATGAGTGGTAAGATAAAAAAAGATAGAATTAGAAATGAAAGCATTAGAAGAAACTTAGGAGTAGCACCAATAGGTAACAAGATGAGGGAGACTGACTTAGATGATTTGGACATGTCCAACATGTCCAACGTAAACCAAAAAGGGCACCGGTTAGAAGGAGTGAGGCAATCCAAGCCGAAAGTTTTAAAAGAGCAAGGGGAAGGCCCAAAAGAATGTGGATAAAAGTGGTGAGAAAAGATTTACAAACTTTGGGACCAAACCAAGCCAGGACACTTAATAGAGAGGAATGGAGAAATAAGATTCATGTGACCAACCCCTAATCCGGATAAGGTCTTGATGATGATGATGACCATTGAGAGCTCCTTGACCTTGCAATGCATGGCATGCTACTCTATCGATGCCTTAATCTCGTCCATTGCCTCATTGATCTTTCTAATCACTCCTTACTAAATGCTCTATCTTCTCAAGATCAATAGCAAGAACTTACCTTGAAGAACTCTTCTAGGAGCCAAATGAATCATCAAAGAACAACAAATCGCTAGTTGGAAAACAAACCATTAACAAATTAACCAGAAGTTGGTTATAAGCGATCACGGTTTTACCTACAATCAAAACAAAAAGCAGCCATTATGTCTTGAAATGAACTAAAACGACATTATGCCTTTGGCAACACGAGATTCTAACTCCTACCTAGATAGACCAACAAAGTACACAAGAATACCTAAATTCTCAGAGAACAAGAAAAACTAGACAGAAGACAACTTAACCCCAAGCCAAACCAAAATGAGTAGGCCCCATTGTAGACATAATGGCAATGTTACTGTTTGGGGCCAGCTGCTTTATTGATTGGACCCATTTAGGGATCGGATGACTGCTTAAACAAGTAAGAAACTTGCACGATGTTCGTAAAACTTCTTTCAAAAGGTACAGACTTTCTAAAGATGTATGATACCCCTCAACAATGGAGCTGACCTGCTATGCAAGACTTACAGGAAAGCAATGGCAACAGTTTCTAGGATTCCCATATCTGGTGAATCTTCACAGTATCTGAATCTAACATTGTTACCCAGCCCTACTCATATAAGAAGATGGTACTCTCACACATTCTAAATGACCAAAAAGCGAATCAATAAACAAAATATAATTCCGCTATATTTTCCTCCTTGTGATCCAACAACATAGTAAAACAAGGTAGAACATAGTGATGCCAAATACATTGATATACATAAGCATATTGAAAAGGTCTGCTGCAGAAGCCTAACCCAGAGGCACCAAAGTACAAACAGAGATGAGGTTAAAAACTAGCAGTCTCTAACAACCAGGAATTATTGTATCATGTGCCTTGAGCTGAAACAAATGCAATTTCTCCTCAGCTATACCAGGATGCGAGCAAACTTAACACAAAATGTGATAAGAAAAAAGGAAAGGAATAAAAAGGACAGACGTCAAAGAAGCATTTGGTTCTTGAGCAACATGAATTACTGCAAAAACCTGAATCCCCCTAAAGTTTCCATTATCACTGGATGTGTATGCAGGAAAACAAACGAAGAGCAATTAGCTTAAGTTTCAGCTTGAGAAGCTTCACTACGGGAAACTCTCATTCTATACAAGGGTTATATGTCAAAGTTTGAGCTAGCAAGTGCATTTGTGCATCTCCACAAGAAATTTTGATAATTACCACACATCATTAGAAACAAGATGCTAGACAATTCCCAGTATGTGAGCATTCACATAGAATAACATAAAAGAGGTGTGGTTGTGTGCTTGACAACCTAATGCAGTCTTTAGTCCTATGAATATGTACAAAATAAAGAACTTTTCAGAGCTCTCCATGATCATTAAACAATGTACAAACCGAAATGACTTGAATGAGCAAGAAAATCATGCATGTGAACTTTGATGTCTAATTACCTCAGAGAAATCCTGATTTGAAATTGTATCAATAGTTATGACCTCCGTCTTGTTTAAATTTAATATCTCAAGTGTAACATCTGTTGTCCTTTTGCCAGTCTTATATGGCTCTGCCGTCTTACCCGTACCTGCATGGAAAATTGTAAGCCTTCATAATTTCATTTGCTTTAGAGCACAAAACATACTTGTAAGAAAAGAAACTACTGAAGGGGTGACAGAAATATTTACCAACAACTTGGACAAGCCTATACATGTCTTGCTTTTGACTGGCCCCTGTAATCCTTATCCTTACGAAGGACCCAACAACCTTGTCCTGGAACTTCTCCAAATCCTCGATCAAATCTTCCATCAAGTTACGTCTCAAGTAAATTAAGTTAATATTGTGAACATCAATTGCTGCATAATCATCTAGGTTAGTCTGTGGTACTCTCTCCTCATTCCTTTTCCTCGTTTTCTTTTTCTTACTTGAACCACTCTTAGGCACAGAATCGTTGTTGCATTCAGGCTCCACTTGCGGACCATCATTATCTGCAATACCTCCTGGACTATCATCTCCAAAGACAGGAGGACGGTCTTTTACAAGAAAGTGTGCCTCAAGAAGCTTTAACATTTCAAAATGTCCCAAGTGTGCTTTGCCAAATATATTTTCAAGTCTAGAGTCGCATATTATTTGACTTTTTCTACGTGGATCCCTAAGATTGTTTTGTTGAATATACTTTAGCAAGAGAGCCTGAACATCAAACTCAGACAAAACAGATTTATCACCGTTTTTCATGTGAGCAACAAGCTCCAACAGTGCTTCAGAAGCCCAATCTGTGCCCTCTGCCACAGATTTCGCTTCATTAGCAGCTGCTTTTATTGCACCAGAAGTATCCTCCTCAATAATAGCCGCTCTTGACCGTTTCTTTAACTTTTTTCTTGTGGAATTACTACCCTCATGATGTCCCAAAGAGCTGTCTGAACTGGAACCTTTATCATCTTTGGCATCATATAGTTCGTCAGAAGATTCCTCCACACGAGCAGATCCCTTCAACAGATTACTAGCTTTGCTAATCTCTTCAAAAGTTAAAGACAACTTCCCCTTCAGATGTGACCAATATTCCTTGAATAAGTACTCCCAGCTACTTTTGTCATCAAAATCTATTCCCGCCTGCATCAATAACAAAGGGAAAAGGCTCGCACATCAGATAACGTCAAAGATGTATCATGAATATGGAAAGATGAAGAACAACGGAGCCATAGCCTAGTGCATATTCATTGCCCTATTCAAAGAATGGATCAATCAGCACAAAAAGAAACTGGAATAAGAGAGACCAAGATAGAATCATCACGTTATACTACAGACAGCAAAAACGCCAAGCAGCTTTCACCTTTAGAAAATTTTAACTTGTACAGTCAAAATTCATGAATCCTTTAAACATAGGGCTGATTGATCAGTCCAAAAGATTTGCCAAGAATAACATCCTCAACCTGTGCAAGTCAGGAAGTGCAGAAACCAAGTGGCCACTCTTCCTTATCTACACCATGAGGGACTGCAACTGGTGAAAGATTTTTAGCTTACAAGATTTGCAGAGATAAGAAAGGGAAAAATATGCACGCATTCGGAGTACACACATTGAACACTAACATGACCTAACACAAATCCAGGGGAAAAGAAATCAAAGAGTTGAACAAAACTACATAAACAACAAATAAAAGTAAAAAAATACAGAAAGTAGCAAAGCAATGACAAGGCAAGTCATGTATGAGACGCATCTGCTACAATCACATGATACAAATAAGGGCAAAATGATACAAAGCAAAAGAAGAAATCTTAATCATCCAATCCCATCAAATGGCTACGACTTCTATTCTGTTCATTCTAGAAAAATCAAACAGAACTATATACAGGTATCCAGAAAATGTTTTCCCATTATAGAAGCTCCAAAAGTTGGGATCTATAATTTTGGTTTTGCAGGTTTGACAGGCAGATGACAAGCTATTGGAACAGGCATTAGAAAATATTAAGGCAAATGAAATTTCTACAAACTTGGAAACCAGTTAGAGTAAATTCTTTTGACTTTAAAAATTACATGAGAACAAAGGGAAACAAATGGTTGCGGTTCAAATGCAGATATGTGGCAAAAGTCAACCAACCTAATCAGTTGGAGATCAAACAAATAGCTATCTTTTCTAGCACTCAGGTGAAGCTAAATCAACATCTTGATGACAGTCTTTGCTACCTTTTGTACATGAAAAAATGAGTATGACACATCATCATCGTCATCGTCAAGACCTTATCCCGACCAAAGAATCCATGCAGGTTGGAACAAATGGAGATGCTCCTCTATAGTATGACACACCAGTAAAAATATTCCAACAAATCAATATAACCACGTCAAAATGTCTGCAAGGTTCAGCTCAGATGACAGCATGACAAATTAGCACTTCAAAAGAAATGAAGATTTGCAGTTCAATCCAATTAACTTTTGTTCTACAGCTGGACCGATTGGAAAACATCATAATAAGGTAACAATGTGCCAACTGCTAGATTCCTATAAACAGAATATAAATGTCGGAGACAGATCTTTGAATAACAACTTGAACACAGATCATAACACAAGTCTAACTATTTTATTAATCACTCCATCAGCGAACTAACTGCTATCAAATTAAAAAAAATGAAGATGAAGTTCCTCACATGAACATGGTATTCCAGTGTTCAAGAAAGCATACCATTTCTGGGTTTGCCTGCCCATTTTTTTCAATCAGCATTACAGTTCTCATACAAGTCTCGCATAAGCCTTTGTTTCCCCTAATACAGAAAAAACCAGCTTCTTTGATGCAGCCTTTGCACAGGGCAAATGTGCAAGTATAGCAAGTGTAATGGGAAGCCTTTTCACAAATGCTGCATATATGCCAACCTGAAATCCATTAATTCAGAATTGGATGCATCAGATTAAGCTATAGACAAAAAAGAAAACCATTATATAAAGAACAAATTAAGAAGCAAGGCAGTCCAAAGAACAAAAAGAAAAAAGGAAAAAAGAGCAAAGACAACCATGACATATATAACGTCTATAAAATAAAGGGCAGCCCCGGTGCATGAAGCTCCCGCCTATGCAGGGTCAGGGGAAGGAGCGGACCACAAAGCAGATTGAAATCGGAAGAGAAATAATGTTAATAGGAATATAGGAATCGCCTTGAACCCGTGACCTCAAGGTCACATGACAATAACTTTTACCATTGCGCCAAGGCTCCCCTTCATCTATAACGTCTATTAAATACAAAGTTGTGATGTGAACATATTAAACACCAAAGAAATCACCTGGGGCTTTTATGTTGTCCTTGCTACAAGTGAACATGAATGAAAGAGGCAACTGCAAGATCAGATGTAACTCTAACTTTTAACAAGACAGCATTACCGCAAAAACCTCAAGGACAAAAAGGCCATTACAAGCGACTTGACGCCATGGTGAAGCCAGGAATTAAAGTCGGTGGGGTACTGTAATAAAGATAGTGATATATGCGCACCTGTTTTTTCTCATGGGCCCCTTACTAAATGTTTAAGAACACCTATAAATCTAAGTGCATGCAGATTTATGAATATCAGAAGTATTCACAATATTGCCCTTAACTTAAATGGGCCAGGTTCCAAAATTCTCATCCACTGCACAATGCTAGCAACTCCTGCTTTGAGTTTGTAAAATGGACAGTGAAAATATTTACTGTCCATTTTACAACTCAAGAAAACAGTAGCTAGGATTTTTGATAAACGTGAATTTCAGAACATGGTCCATCTAAGTCAAGAAGGGGAGCTTTGGCGCAACGGTAAAAGTTATCGTCATGTGACCTTAAGGTCACGGGTTCAAGGCATGGAATCAGCCTCTTGCAAAATGCAAGGTAAGGCTGCCTACTATAGGCCCTTGTGGTCCTCCCCTTCCCCGGACCCCGCATAGGCAGGAGCTTTGTGCACCAGGGCTGCCCTTTTGGTCCATCTAAGTCAAGGGCAACATTATAAACAGTTTGGATCTTCACAATCTGGGGTTTACTTAAAATTACAATCATTCTTAACCATTTAATGAAGGGCTTAAATCTTATGCGAACCATTAGCTTTGTTGGATTCAGTCGCATACTAAGAGAAATGTGTTTAAAATTACAATCATTCTTAACCATTTAATGAAGGGCTTAAATCTTATGCGAACCATTAGCTTTGTTGGATTCAGTCGCATACTAAGAGAAATGTGTTTAAAATTACAATCATTCTTAACCATTTAATGAAGGGCTTAAATCTTATGCAAACCATTAGCTTTGTTGGATTCAGTAGCATACTACGAGAAATATGTTTAACCACTTTTTCTGATAGCTTCGTCTCTGAGAGTATACCTGTGAGAATTTGAGGTCAAAACATATTTCCAATGGAACCTAGGCAAATCTAATTATAAGTCATGACTTATGCAGCTGTACACACATATGCACTCTGACAGATAACTATAATAAAATGGCTTAATATGTGGATAACTTGTAAAATTGGCATTCATCTCTATTAAGTTATTAAAACAAGTAAAGTACTAATGGATGAGAAATCTCTTAAATAAAATAAGAGACTTAACCTTAATAGAATTTTGTGGGTATATTCACTGCAAACCCTCACGAGGCATAACTCGTCCTCTAAGGATAACCTAAGGGTTTAAGAGGTTGCTGCATATGCTAAATGCAATCGTGAGTACCTACAAAACAACAACTGTTTTATATTCATGCTTTTTTGCATGTTTTGCTCGGAACTAGCAAAATGCTGGTTAGGGGGTGTGATAAGTGTCAAATTTTGTATAAAAATCACCCCATTAGTAGTCCATATATTATAACTTATAGTGGTAAATTAGGGTTTTTGGCCAAAAATTATAACATATGCATTTCTAACCTAATAAACCAAATATTTGACAATTTACAAGTTCAAAGGCTAATTCAAGATCAGTATTTGAATGATCATATTTGTTTTAGGATTTAATTAGAGTTTTTCAATTTTTGTAGGTAATGGGAAGGTAATCCAACAGTCAAGATGGACCGAGATGAAAATTGAAGTCATTCATGAGGTTTCCTGGTCTAACTAGGAAACCTAAGGAAGCCAAGGCATACATCCAAAGTGTAACCAAGGCTAAATGAAACAAATAAAGAAGTCAAAGGTGACTAAAGTAGGCCTATGCACAACCTATGCAAAGCCTATCACCTTTTGCATGAGATTCACTCAAGTCACCTAAGCCATATAAGCCATAAAAAAGGTGACAAGCTAAGAAGTCTACCAGCTATCAAAGTCAAGAGGATTGAGCCACCAAGCCAAGCCAAAAGAGCCCCCCAAAGCCAGCCATGAAGCCAAGCCAAATTAGTTCTCAAAGAAAGCCATCAAGCCACTTAAGCCAAGCTACATGAAAGGGCGTAATTGGAGGAGAATCTAAAGTAAATATCCATGGGGGTTTTAAGAGGATAATGACAAGATATTTGGGTAAAAATAAATGGGAAAGCATGCATGTTGACCAAGAGGAAATACCCATCTTTACTTTTCTTTTTTCTATCTTATTTTTCATTTTTTTTTCTCTCTCTACCTCACCCTCCAAGGCAACCACAAATTTTCACTTAGGAGGAAAGACTATCACCAAACAGTCTTACCTTTCTAAAACTCTCTCACCTTTCCAACTCTATCCTAGATCTACCCAATCACCTCACTCTACATCATACCCATTCTTTCTCCTTGTCTTACCACATCTCTTCATCTTTATCTTTCTTTCCACTTTTCATAAGTGTTCCACATTAATTGCAATGAAGGAGCTCCACGCCTCATTCCTAATTTATATGAGCTCAATTTCATTCCATCTTATAACTCCACCTCATCCTTTCCTATTTATTTACTTTTTCTTTCCTTATCTCCCCATCCATATTTCCCTCTAATTCTCATCACTTTCATTCATTTTTTTTAGGAAATTAACATGGAATTCAAAGAGGAGAGGAGTTCCGCACATAACTCCTACTTTGTTGGAGCTCCTCTCTCTCTCTTACATCATCCACCCTATCTCCCTTGCCACCTCACCTCTTTCCTTCTCATTTGATAAGCTTTCTTATTCCTTGGCCCACTCTTGGATCAAATCTACTCTACATTAGCAAGAGACCAAGATAAGAAGGAAACTGCAAAGAAATTAATGTGGAAGAGTTTTGACAAGAAAGGAGTTCTCTCTCTCTCTCTCTCTCTCTCTCTCTCTCTCTCTCTCTCTCTCTCTCTCTCTCTCTCATGCGCATTCTACTTTAGCCACCTTTAAAAAGTCTCCACGCCTCCCTCTCTTATATCTAGATTTTCCTTTCTTGTTCCAGCCCTAAGCTCTCTTCTTAGAAGTGGTTTCTCTTTGCTTTGCCTTCAAGAAGTGCAGGATAGTTATTACTTTATTTTCTTTGCCTTACTTTCATTGTTTTGCCTTGCTGCCTTCCTCGCTTTTTACCTTGAGCTCTTGCTATAGTTTTCTTGTTCCTTTACCAAAGATCCAAGCTTACTCTTCTCCGATAGTGACAGCCAAGAGAAGAGGAAACTTAGATAATTGATTTCCTCCTTTGATTCACACATGTTGCACCTTAAATTCATTTAGTTTGGGTGTTTTTATCCTTGCTTAGTTCAACTTTTCATCCACCTTTTCTCTTAGATTTCTTCTTTGGTTCTCTTAGTATGTTATCCTCTTTGAGTTTATAAGCATTAGATCAGATTGAAGTGCATGTTTAGATCAAGGTTTATGCTTTTGACTAGGATGCACTATTCAGCTTCAAACTTTTGTATTGTGTCCAATTTCTGATGGAGTTTGGACTTGATTTAGAGGAAATCATTGAGTTCTCTTGTTAATGATTGTCTTTAGTATCATAGTACTACATATCTGAATGGTTATCTTGCATGAAAGATGTTGATTCAATTGTTACTTATGCTTGATTTGCTGATTGTCCATGAGTACATGAAAGCTGGAATTTCTTATCCTTAACTTTAATGCTTTATTCCACCATCTAAACATCCCATTTAATGGAATTCTTAGGAATTCATTTGGTTTAGTTAATTGTTTCTTGAGTGCATAACTTAGGTTGCATGATTAATTGCATTAAAAGCATCAAATCTGCTCACTTTTGGACCTAAAACCATGCACACCAACCATGGGTCATGCACATGATTCTTTGGTGAAACTCTTACTACATTTTAACTTGTTTAGTCGTTTAATTCTAGATTGGCGGTAATTAATTCATGGTTTGCATCTTATTTTAGGTTTAAAAAGTCTCTTAGCTGTCACTCCTAGAGAAGAATAGCTTAGGTCTTTGATGAAGGAATAAGAAATAATAGTAGGAATTGAAGGCAAAGCTAAGAAAGCAAGGCAAAGAAAACAACACAACACTAACCTTCACTCCTTAAAAGTAAGGCAAAGAGAAACCACTTCTAATAAGAGAGCTTAGGGCTGAAACAGGGAAAAAAAAAAAAAAAAACCAGCTTTTTAAAGGAGGGAGGGCATGGAGCTCTTTATAGAAAGGGGGAAGGTTATGTGTTGAATAGATAGAGGAGAGGAGTAGATTGCATTGAACTCCTCCCTCTCTAAAACTCTTCAACATTAATTTCCTTTTAAGTTTCCTTCTCTTCTTGGCTTCTAGCTAATCTACATTGGATCTAATCCAAGAGTGGGCCAAGGGATAAGAAAGTTAATCAAGATAAGAAGGAAAGAGGAGAGGTGGCATAAGTGATAAGGTGGATGATGTAAGAGAGAGAGAGAGAGAGAGAGAGAGAGGAGCTCCTACAAAGTAGGAGTTATTCGTGGAACTCCTCTCCTATTTGAATTCCACGTTTAATCCCCTAAAAAAAATGAATAAAAGTGATGGGAATTAGAGGAAATATGGATGGCGAAATAAGGAAGGAGAAAAGAAGCAAATAGGAAAGGATGAGGTCGAATGATAAGATAAGATGGAAAGGAATGGAGCTCCTACAAAGTAGGAATAAGGCGTGGAGCTCCCTTCATTGCATTTCACACGAAACACTTACGAAAAGTAGAAAGAAAAAAAAGATGAAGAGATATGGTAAGACAAGGAAAAAGAAAGAGAATGAGGTGGAGTGAGGTGGTTGGGTAGACCTAGGATAGAGTTGAAAAGGTGGGAGAGTTTTAAAAAGGTGAGCTTTTTAGGTGGAAGACTTTCCTCCTAAGTGAAAATTCGTGGTTGCCTTATAGGATTAAGTGGAAAGAGAGAGAAAAGGTGAAAATAAGATGTAAAAAGGAAAAATAAAAGTGGGTACCTTCTATTAGTCCACATGCATATTTTTTCATTGTTTTTTACTTAAATATCTTCTCATTATCCTCTTAAAAATCCCATGGATATTTGCTTTAAATTCTCCTCCAATCATAGCCTTCCATATAGCTTGGCTTAAGTAACTTGATAGCTTGTTTTGAGAGCTTATTTGGCTTAGCTTCATAGCTGGTTTTAGGAGCTCTTTTGGCTTGGCTTGGTAGCTCAACCCCCTTAGCTTTGATGGCTGGTTAGACTCTTTAGCTTTTCACCTTTTTCATGGCTTATATGGCTTAGGTGACTTGAGTGAATCCCATACAAAAGGTAGTAGACTTTACATGGCTTGTGTATGCACCTAGTTTAGTCACCTTAACCTCTTTACTTGTTTCATTTGATTTATGATCTTGCCTTGAGATGATCTTAGCCTTGGTTATCTCTTGGATTTAGGTCTTGGTCTCCTTAGGTTTTCTAGTTAGACTAGGAAACCTAATAAATGGCCTCAATTTCCATCTTGGTCCATCTCGACCATTGGATTACCTTCTCATTACCTACAAAAAGTAAAAAACTCTAATTAAATTCTAGAAAATTATAATTATTCACATACTCCGAATTAGCCTCTGAACCTAAAAAATATCAACTTTAGAGTCATTAGGTCAGACCATGCATGTGTTATAATTTTCAAACAAAAATCTTAATTTTACACCATAAGTTATAATACATGGGCAACTAATTGGGTGGTTTTATACAAAATTTGACACTTATCACACCCCCCAACTAGTATTTTGCTAGTCCCTAGTAAAACATGCAAAAAATCATGAAAATAAAATGATTGCCGTTTTTACAGGTACTCGTGATTGCATTTAGCATATACAACAAGCCTTAAACCTCTAGGTTACCCTTAGTGGATGAGTTATGCCTCCTGAGGATTTGTAGTGAATATACCCACAAATTCTATAAGGTTAAGTCCCCTTATTTTATCTCAGAGAATCCCCATCCATTAGTAATTTACTAGTTTTAGCAACTTAATAGAGATGAATGACAATTTTAAAGGTTATCCATATACTAAGCCATTTTACTAGAGTTATCTCTTGGAGTGCATGTGTATACAGCTACATAAGTCATGACTTCTAATTAGATATGCCTATATTCCATTGGAAATATTCTTTGACCTCAAATTATCGCAGGTATACTCTCAGAAAAAGGAGTTAAACATATTCTCTCAATATGTAACTAAATCCAACAAAGCTAATGGTTCACATAGCATTTAAGCAGTAAGTACTGAAGAGACAAAGGAATATGATCTCTAAGAATAATGTTATTACTAAGACTAGTAGAGGTAGTTTACCTTACTTCCTTCTTTTTATATCTCATTAAGGCTATCCTCCACCTAATATCACAGGTCTTTAATTAGGACGAAATGTAGGCTTGGGATAGGTTCGGAAAAGAAAGGTATAAGGATTCAACATTTCAAAATTGAGTAGAAGTCGTCTTTTGGTTGTTGGACAACTTTGACTATACTAAAGTAAATATTCTTTGTACTCTTGCCTTTCTGACATTTTTTTTTTCTTTTCACTCTTATAATTCTTTTGAAAGAAAGACTTTCTCCTTGTATGAATTTGGTAATTTTCACATTTTTAACATTTTGTCCTTTATGAACTTTTTCTACTATCTCTACTCGTTTTTGAAAAAAGGTGATAGATGTTTAATTTACTAGGTTTTTTTGGGTTAAGGTGAGTGAGTTAACAAAGAAAAGGCTTACTAATAGGCTTAAGGGGCTAACTAGTGTTATGATATACTAGATAGATTCTATATCTCTAGGATAAAACCATGATGGCCTATATCATTTCCTAAGTTTCTTAAGCCTAGCAGATTCAATGAATGTTTTGGAAAAAAAGCTAATACTCCTTACTCTTGACAATTAACCAAAAAAAAAATAACAAGATCACAAAAGGTTATGGACGCCGAATCAAATATGGAATTCCTTATAACTCTCAAAAAGGAGATAGTCTCCAAAACTCACTTGGTTATAGGTCTCCACTGTTTTCCTCAGGGTCTCTAAATCATAGCTCTTTATTAGTCAAGACTATATACTGTGTGTAAGTATTTTTTTTATATTTAAATTTCATAAAATGCTTCAAGACATGAACAAGATGCAAAACTAGCCATATAACTTCCATTAAAAGGTTAACGGAGTAGAATTACTAAGTTTCTAAAAATCCAATTCTCATCATATTAAGGGAACTTGACCTCAAATTTTTTTAATGAAAAATATAAGAAAAAGCAAAAACCTCTATGTATTTCTACACCCCCAACCTGACATAAACATTACCTTCAATGTTTTGAAACATAGGACCCCATATGATGAAGAAATGACATAGAATACTAAGATTATATTTTTTAAGAAAAAAACTTTGGGTTACCTCCCAGTGAGTGCTAAGTTTTACATTTTCAACCAAACATAATAATGATGTGTGCAATAAATGTACTGTGCAACGTGTTATGGACCATGCTAAGGTGGATCATGGTAAACCAGTGCCTCTAATGACATTTCCTCTATCTCAGAATTGATCAATTCTAGTAACGATTTTAGCCTTCATCCACTAACCTTTGATATTTCACCATCCTTTTCTATCGCGATGGCCCCATGAGGATATAAGGTACATATTATGTACGTTATTGTCCATTGAGACCTAAGTTTCCCTGAGAATAGATGCAACCTAGAACTATAAAGACCTTTTGTCCTAGGATGAAGGACTACCTTAAGATTTGTCTATCATGATTAACCTTCATGCAGTCTTTGTATAGCCATGCAGACTCGTATGCATCTTTCCTCAACTCATCCAACTCACTAAGTTGGAGTTTCCTATAGGTTCCAACAGCATCTAAAGCGAAATTGAGCTTTTTAAGAGCCCAAATATGTTATGCTCCAATTCTACTGATAAGTGGCAGGCCTTTCCCTAGACCAGGTAGTAGGATGACATACCTATAGGAGTCTTCTAGTTAGTGTGATAGGCATAAAGCGTCAATAAGTCTTAAAGACCAGTCTTTCCTATTTGGATTGACTATCTTCTCTAAAATGTGATTGATTTCCCTATTCAACTCTCTACTTACACACTCATCTGAGGGTGATATGATGTAGCTATTCTATGGATGACACTATACTTTTCTTTAAATTCTTAAACACTTTACACTTTATTGCAAAAGTGTTTGCCCCCGTCACTAACTATAGCGCGAGGAATACCAAACCTTGCAAATATATTTTCTTTTAGAAATTTGACCACCACCTTGTGGTCATTAGTCTTGCAAGGTATAGCTTCCACCCACTTGGACACGTAGTCCACCCCCACAAGGATGTATAAATATCCAAAGGAATTAGAAAATGGCATCATGAAATCTATGCCCCAAACATCAAAAGGTTTTACAATCAAGATTGGATTAAAGGGCATCATATTTTTCCTTCCTATACTTCCAAACATCTGGCACCTAGCACATCCTATGCAGCAAGCATGTGAATCTTTGAAAATTGTAGGCCAATAAAAACCATACTGCAAAATCTTTGCAAAGATCTTTCTAAAGCTAAAGTGGCCCCCCCAAGCATGATCATAACAGAAGGAGATGAATTCATTATGCTCAATATCGGGTATGCATTTCCTAATAACTTGATTGGGACAGTACTTGAATAAGTACATGTCATCCCAAGTATTGAATATCGGCCATAAATCTTTTTCTATCATGTTTGGCCCAGTGATTAGGTAATTGCCCTATAATAAGATAGTTAACTATATCTCCATATCAAGGTAGTTGGGAAACGTGCATTAATTGTTTGTCTGGAAAAACTTGTGTAATAAGCACATTTTTCACTAATATTCTCCACCACTAATCTAGATAAGTGATTTGCTACTACATTTTCAGAACCTTTCTTGTCCCGAATTTCCAGGGCAAATTCCTGTAATAGTAGTACATCCAATGGATCAATCTGGGCTTTGCATCCTTTTTAGAGAGGAGATATTTCAATGCCGCATGATCCGAATATAATATAACTTTGATCCTAGCAAGTAAAATCTAAACTTATCTAGTGCGAACATGACAGCCAACAACTCTTTCTCTAGGATAGAATAGTTGAATTGTGCGTCATTTAGTGTTTTACTAGCATTGTATATTACATGGGCAAGTTTGTCAATGCGCTGCCCCAAAACAGCCCAAATTGCATAGTTCAAAGCATCACACATTATCTCAAATGGTGCACTCCAATCAGGCTATCGAATGATAGGTGCATATGTTAGTTCAGCCTTTAGGCCCTTCATCAAAGTCAAAAGAGGCCTCCTTTCTGTAAGCAAATTACGCAAGGGCTTAGCAATCTTCCTGAAATTTTTTATGAATCTCCTGTGAAATCCAGCATGGCCTAGAAAATAGTGGATTTCTTTCACCATCCTTGGTGGAAGAAGGTTGGCAACTAAATCTACCTTGGCCTTATCTACATCCATATTATTATGTGGCCTAGAACAATGCCATTTTGCACCATAAAATGACATTTTTCCCAATTCAATACTAAATTTTTCTCCTAACACCTTGCAAGAACTAACTTCAAATGGCACAGGCACTTGTCAAAGGAACAACCAAAAATTGAGAAGTCATCCATGAACACCTCTAGAAACCTTTTTACCATGTTGAAAATATGCTCAGCATACACCTTTGGAAAGTGGTTAGAGCATTGCAAAGTCCAAAAGGCATACATCGATAAGCAAAGGTCCCAAAATGATAAGTAAAGGTAGTCTTCTCTTGATCTTCAGTTGCTATCGGAATCTGGTAATAACCAGAATAACCATATAGGAAACAATAATAACTATGACTGGCTAACCTCTTAAGCATTTGCTCAATAAAGGGAAAAGGAAAGTGGTCTTTCCTCATTACTGAGTTTAACTTTCGATAATGAATACAAACGCTCCACCCAGTGGTCATACAAGTGGGCACTAACTCATTGTCCTCATTCTTGATTACCGTGAAACCAGATTTCTTGGTAAAACCTAAATGGGGCCGCCCCAAGTGTTGTCAGAAATGGGGTACATCATGCCAACATCTAAAAGCTTAAGAACTTCATCTCTTACCACGTCCTTCATGTGGGGGTTTAGTCTCCTCCATGTTTCCCTAGAAGGTTTAGCATTTTCCTCTAAATGGATTTTGTACATGCACACAGCAGAACTAATCCCTTTAATATCCGCTATGGTCCACCCTAAAACTGTTTTGTGTTCCTTAAGAACATCAATAAGCTTACATTCCTGTTCTTGGTCTAGATCTGCGGCTATGATTACAGGCAAGGTTTCTTCTGGTCCTAAGTAGGAGTGCTTCAAATTTTCAGAGAGTAGCTTAAGGACCAAAGTTGGTGGTTTTTTCTACAGAAGGTACATGGACATATTCTAATGGAGGGAGTGGCTTCACATGAGGGCGCCATTTAGAGGTATCCATTATGAGTGCAAAGTCTAATAGATTACTGAACTCTTCAATGGAGTTGTCTATATCAAAATCTCAGTTGAAATGAGGTATACATGCCTCAAGTGGACTAAGGTAGACAATGGTGGTTGAGTATCCTGAATTAGACCTTCTATTAAATTTACTACATAGGAATCATCGACATCTAAATGCTAATGGTCAACATTAAAAACATTAAGCTTGACTTTCATGTTGCCAAAAGATAGTTTCATCACACCATTCCTCCAATTTATAATGGTGTTGGGCGTTGCCAAGAATTGACGTCCAAGTATAACTGGGATTTGACTACTGGGTCGGATACATGATGGATGTCCAGTACAATAAAATCTACTCAGTAGTAGAACTGGTCCACCTCTATCAAAACATCCTCCACCATGTCACATGATATCTTTACAGATCTATCGACCAATTGTAACATGGTGTTGGTTGGTTTGAGATCATCGAGCTTCAGTTGCTCATAGACAAAATATGGCAACAGGTTAACAATAGCCCCTAGGTTAAGCAATACCCTAGGACCTTTGTGATATACCCCTTCCTCGAACCTTGCATATGCGAGAGCTTCGTGCACTGGGATGCCAACACCTCACTTTTTCGTAGATACTGGCTTTTGAAAGATCTAAGCCGATCATTTTGTTCAAATGCCTTAGATAGGCTAGATACCAAAGTTCAAGACCAATGCATGCTTATAGCCCATGTTATTGACAACAGGGTAAAAAAGAACAGCCCCAATGCACGAAGCTCCTGTCTATGTGGGGTCCAAGGAAGGGGCAAACCACAAGGGCCTAAAGTACACAGCCTTACCTTGCATTTTGCAAGAGGCTGTTTCCACGCCTTGAACCCGTGACCTCAACGTCACATGATGACAACTTTTACCGTCGCGCCACAAGGGCCTAAAGACAACACGGTGTCATTGGCAAAATAACATAGGAAGTGAAAATCGAGGGAAGTGAAAATTACAGAGCAAGCAACTTATTCAAATCCAAAATGACTTCGATTTAGGTTAACTTAGAGAGGCTCAAGTGATTTCAGTGATAATTGGACAAAAATAGGCAAGGACCAATTCTAAAGCAATAGACATGGCAAGATTAACATCAGAAGCAGCAATGTGAGGCTCCTGATTCTCAGAGATTTGGACTACAAGTGATTACAATCGTCACCCAGAAACTAGAATCAAGCCCGTGGGAGATCTATAGAATAAGGTAAACTATGAAGAGAAGGTCAAGCCCTAAGGAAGGGAGGTGATGGGGAAGTGTGAAGTAGTGGTGGTTGAGGAAACAAGGCTTTACTAATGGTTTTTTTTTTTTTCCTTTCTTCAAGGCAATTGAGTCATTTGCAGGTAGATTTCTTGTGGCCATCATTACTGTCCAAGTCGATATCAGCTCCCTTAGTAAATTATAATTCACTTGCTTGACCTAATCAAGTAGGGTTACCTCTATTCAAATTTTGCTTTCATTTGGTATGCAAAAATGGACAAGGAGTTTACCATTTGTGGTGCAAGAGTAAGGGGAACTTCAAATATTAAAACAGCTTACCTTAACAATTTGTAAATGGTATTCTACAGCATGAGATTGTATTGGAGTTCTCAATTTTTATCTGTCTCTATAAAAATGTACATGTAAATTTTAAGGACTAAATAAAGAAGGATTAAGAACCAAATCTCCTAGTGAAGGTTCTTCGACATGCGTTTCTTGTGAATTATATCTTCTTCCATCGGTGATTCTCAGTTCCTTGTAGGATCATGCTTGGGATAAAATGGCGTAGTTTTATCCATCAACTAAAGAAGTTTCAAGCTAGACTTCTAACATCTAGTGCAAGATAGAAGGAACCAGCATTCAGTCTTGCAGTAACTTCAACAGGATAATTTCACCTCCTTTTTCTTCAGTTATGTCTAATAAGTGGCTGCAATTCTGAATTCCAAATACTGGTGGAATGATATTGCCCAACTTTTATTTTCGTACACTAAAGGGCATTTTGCAAAAACTATTTCATTCCCTTGGCAATATATTACCATGAATTATATTTTTCTCCTGGCTCCCAATCGTGGCAAACAAAAACCTTCATGGAGTGAACACATTAGTTACTTCAAGCATTTTCTCCTAGCTTTCCAGTGGCAGCAAACAAAAACCTTCATGGAATGAATATATAAGTTACTTCAGGCAGTTCTAATACTAGTCAGGCTTTCTTGTTTCTTTACCTTCCCATCACGTGCTCCAACTAGCAGGATGATTTCTTGTTCTGGCAAACTATACCAGCAACCGTCCCCATAGATGATTATAGCCCATGTTATAGATATTGAAAATTAGAACCACTGATATTTTTAACTTTTTTCAAAGGTTTAAAACAAGTGGCTAGGATCATTCAAATAAAATGATTTTTCATGGGTCATCTATTTTGGGGACACCAAACAAGATGAATGGTTTAGATCTTTTGAAAGTTTTCAGCATCTAAGGTACAGTAGAGCATCCACTTCTTTGGATGCCCATGAGTGCCAATTCCTACCAAGACTCTAATCGTAAATATCTAATACAACTTACATAAAATAAAATAAAAACATTTAAACACATTAAGATATTGAAATAACATTCACATATTTGTAAAATATTTATGAAGGATCAAACAGTCGCCAATTTAAAAACTGTAAAAATATCAACACTATAACTCATAGAGTGGAAACAAAAATCTATAAACAATGTCGTGGGTTTCTGTCTGAGTGGGGTCTTAAGTTGGATCTATTTTATAAACAAAATCAATATATAATTTAAAAGTTTTAAATTATGAGTGGAGTCCCACACACATGCATCCACCCATACTTTATGCCTTATGATGCCATATCCTTTCATTAGAATGCTGACAAGGAAGAACAAAAGTAATGATGGGTACCATCACACAGCCCTTCAAAAGGCAGTATTCGTAGGAAAAGGAATTAGTGTGGTTTTATGTTTTTGCTTACAGTGATGGGCATTCAAGTCAAAAAGAGCCTCTCCTTTTTTTATACTTTCATTGGTTACTTATTAAACAACTAATAGGTTACTTAGGAGTCAAGTAACAGCTTCCTTAAATATATAATAAAAGAGTATGGTTTTTCTCTATTGTAATCAGTCTTGATTGAAGAATGAATTAATTTTCTCAAGATCTTCTCTAGCTCATATTTTCTTCTTCACTTTCTTGTAGTGAATGATTCCTTCTTTTTAGTTGTACTGGAGATAACACGATCAAATACCAATTAGAACAAGTGAATCAGGTTAAGAAACATTTTCTAGCCTGTAGATTTTTCCCTTAAGATCTGCTGAAATTTTTCCCTTGAAAAACTGGTGGTTTTTTTGCCTAACTAAATCACCTTTGAGTCCTTTTCAATTTTCTTATCCTTGCACCATATTACCATTCAAATGCAAGAGAAACACAACATGATACCTAATGAACAATGAGCAACAACATTCACCCCATCAGCTAATGCAGAAGCAAGCCATTATTAGGTACATGTGAAAGAAATACAGCTTAAGGACCTAACATGTTATTACTTTAAATTGGAAAGCAGTTAGAAAGGGGACACCTCAAATACGGACAAATAAACCAACAATTGATTCCAGAGTAATACTAAAAGGGCAGCCCAGGTGCACGAAGCTCCTGCCCATGCGGGGTCCAGGGAAGCGGCAGACCACAAGAGCCTAGCATGTTACTATGGTTTTGTCATTACACCTCAAGCACAGCCAAGAGCAATATAGCTAAAGGACCCAACACGTTATTACTTTACATTGGAAAGCAGCTAGAAACAGGACACCTCAAACACAGACAATAATAGCAAAATTGATTCCAGAGTAATGCCCTTGCCACAACACTATGGTTTAACTTTAAATAAGAAATGGATGAATCATTTGTTCAAGCACTCCTTCTAGCAGTATTTGTTCTTTTATGTTTCAAGGGAATTGACATGGATGAACTATCATGATGCCGCCCAAAAAAACATATATGAACAAGATATTTTCACATACGCAGCTAGATAAGGTGCTTGCCAACATTTTGCCATATCCAAATCAGATAGAGTTCAAGTCTCCCCCAGGCACGCATGTCCCATCCATTACGCACTAACATCTGCCAATTTGGACCACACTCTTCATTATATATGTTATCCTTAGGATTGCAAACAGCCAAAGAGCATCATTTGAAGCATCAACTACCAGCCAAACATTAACAACTCTTCCACTTTCTGTTACAGAAAAAGTCAAGCTACCAGAAAAAGCACCATTGCTTTGCTATGTACTAATTGAACCTCTGTCCTGCCCTTATCTCAGACATCCATCCATCAGTGCAATCACTTTAACTTCATCTAGTGAGTAGATTGTCAACCTATATTTTTGTGAAACCATGCTCGACCAGGATCTTTTCAAGTGTTGGTTTCAGTCCTTTACCTTTCCATGAGAGATCTTCATAAGGAAATGATTCTCCTTTCTTTTTGGTACTGGCATGACAAGCATCTAATGGCTGACACTTTGTCAAGTGCACTTTTATCATAATCCTTATCCCAGAGACTGCAATTGCAAAGCTTTGCTACAAAAGAGATGGCATTCCTTGCAAACACCAAGTACTAGAAAATTGCAACAATCCAAACCTGAAAGACAACATTTATAAAGACCAGGGGTTGTTGGGGAGGATGAAACCATTTAAAAGAGGTCAAACACTTACTGTGTTCTCCATGTCTTTTTTTAATTTGAATATATCCAAAAGGAAAAAAAAACTCACTTTGTGTTCCATATGAATGACCTAATCAACAAGGACCGTGAAAGACCACTCTTTAAGGGGGGTTTATTTAATCGCACATCTGTGGCGTTTTTGAGATATCATGGCATATCTCAAATGTGTGCCTTATTTAACTGCGATATCTTCAGCATATCTGAGATATTGGGTTTATTTAACTGCAATTTCTTCGGCATATTTGAGATATCGGGTTTATTTAACTACAATATCTTCAGCATATGCCAGATCATTGATGAATATTAACGTGCTAGTTGATATCATGGCATATGCCAGAAATGCAGCTTATTTAATTGTGATATCTGAGAGGCATATGCTTCTCATATCTGAGGCATATCTCATATATAGTAAAAAATATCGCCAGAGATATCGCCAAAGATATCACAGAATAAATATCACATATCTCAGATATCATAGAACATATGGCACATATCTTAGATATCGCACAAGATATCATTGGAGATATCACAAGAGATGTACCAACAAAATGCCAAACATGTGCCGTTAAATAAACCCCCCTAAGAATGAACTCAATTTCGATGAAGAAGAAACAATAGTTAAGGAAGGGCAGTAGATTAAGATTTTTGTTTTCAATAGGCACTCTGAAGTAAAATATAGAGCCTAAAATGCATGGACATAGAAATCCGCAACTAAATTTTGGTACTCTCAGTAAAAGCAAATTCTACTAACAGATCTCCCACTTGAATCTTGTTACTTTTGTCACAATGACACTGTTCACTTCATATGTAATAATACAAATTTTTCAGCAAAGAAGAAAGGACCAACAATTGTCACAACATATTATATCCCCTGCCTATTAGGCTGCTTAGTTAAACCAAACCATAGGGGCCAACCAAATTGTTCATAACTACCAAGTTCATATGGAATTGTTCATTCTTTTTCATCCCTTAAAGTTTTGGATGGTTGTTTACTCTTAACCTACTTTTTGCTAGGGTATTATATCTCTATTAGCATTTATATCCCCTATTAATCAATTAGCAACTTTTTAGCTATCTTTTGCCACCTTCAATTATGTCGAATCCAGTCATTCTACTTTCCCTAAATTATGCACTTAAGAGACGGCATCCAAGTGTAGGCTAATCATCCCTTTCTCCATTAGATTGTGCCATTTTGCATGAAGACTCACAAAAGAGAAGTTAGCACATCAAACATTAGCATCCTACCAATGTCTCATGCTTTCCTCAGCTTGTTCATAAAAGAGCAGAGAACATCAACAGAAACGCAAAGAAAGAAGCAAGATCATCTACTCACCCTCAAAACCAGGAAACGCATAAAGACAAGGGCACCTAAATCCAATAAGAATGTCACTCTTGATGCCAACCCTCGGTTTGAAGAAATTGGCTTTCAAATTCAGTTCTCCGTCACACGATTAACAGAAATCTGAAACATATTTCATCTAACAGCAATACACCAAATGTGTAGCTAATCTCCACCAAAATTAGCTACTCTCCTATTTAGTTACTTTAACTGAATCCCCTTCCTACCCTTATAGTAAAATGTAGATAGTGGTCCCTCCAATTATCTATATCCTCCTCCATTTGCTAGTTCCTTGGTAAAAATTGCTAGCACCAGACGTCATTGCATATCACTTTCATCATCTAAGTGTACAAATGTATCTTAGTAAGATCAAGCACATAACAGCTCCTTATGCTGAAAAATCTGGCATGATTTGGTGCTGTTTCCTTAAAATATCAACACACGCTAGATATCAAGAGAATGAAGATTGTAAACATGTTAAGTTCTTCAAACACAATTGCCATATTGCAAACTAGTTCCCATCAAGGTAACTCTAGGTCAGATCTAAATTTAAGTAGCAAAGTCACATTAATACCATGCCAAAACAGGCATGCTTGAGTGAACTCACATAAGTTCAAGCATTAGGTCACCCTTTCCACCCAAAGAGAGGAGAACCTCCACAAGGAATCGTTTTCAATCAGCTGGCAAGCAACTACTACATGGAATCATTAAAAAAATTTACAAGCAAGGAATTATGAGGTAACCAATTGTAAGGAAGTATGATAACAATAACTATCATGCCAATTGCCTTGTTTTGTAAGATGCGGATGCAACATTTTCTCCTAATTGCTAAAATAGTTTTCTCTATAGCCTCCCAAGTAACTTCTGCTCCGACACTGAATCATCCGACCTTTGAAAGGGAGAAACAAAAAAGAGTGAACGTTAAAAGACAATAAATTGGAAACATATACGTGTAAATACATTCAATAAAATAAATTAGGTTACACTAAAACGTGAAAAAACAATATATAATTAAAAAGAAATGGCTATATAAAAGAAGAAAAAAGAGGGTCCTATGGTAAATGACACCCAAAACGTGGGAGAAAATAGAGCAAAAATAAATAAAGCGGGTAGAAGTACAATTCTGCCTAAGCTTTTTTATAAGCATGAAGCTATGGATTTGCCTTTGACCCAGACCTCACTTGCATGGCAGAATTACATGACCCACATTACAGATCAAACGATAATTTACCTCATTTCTCAAGCAACAACAACCCCAGTACAGCATAAGATTATAGAAAGAAGGGAACCAAAAGAAAACCAAAACAGAGAAAAATTATTCCAACTCACCACAGGTCCACCTTCCTTTTAATTTAAAGAACGCCTCGTCGCGACCCACACACTGAGCGTGATAAGCCTTCGGACAACCCCTAAACCCCAACAAGCTTATAAATAATTAAAACTTTCGACAGAAACCAAACAAAAGCCGGGAAACAAAACAAAACCAAAACCCACCTTCGATCACATAGCACGAGATTCCCTCCATCAAAACAAATAAAACAAACATCTTCTTCTTCTTCCTTCTTCCTTTTCGGAGGAGTTCTGGTCGAAAACCTAGCAGGCCGGCCCCGTTTTTTCTTTCCATTTCCTGTACTCGATCCCCCAGCCTCTTCCTCTTCCTCTTTCACCTCCATTTCCGCCATAGAAGCAGGTTCTTCCACTGCCCCAGTATTTTCCATAGAAAGAAGCATTGAATCGTCCATTTCTGAAATATTTTCGCATTGAGGTAGATTAGGGCTTTCTTCTTCTACCTCCGGCAACTTCTCCTTGGTTGAAGGTTCGGGTAGCTGAGGTTTGCAGACGTCTGACATATCTTCTTCTTCTGCTGCTGCCATGGAGAGAGAGAGAGAGAGAGAGAGAGAGAGAGAGAGAGAGAGAGAGAGAGAGAGAGAATGAAAACCCTAGAATCCCAGTACCACTGATTCTGCTCTGCCGTTATCAATTCATGATGGAGGAGGAAATTGGGGGAATTTCAATTTTTTCTCGAGCTAATTCTATTTTTAGGTATGCCTGCACCGAGATGCTATTGAGGGAAATGAGAAATACTGGTCGGTCACGCAGAGGTTAGGACGTCTATCTTTACAGCAGAGGTTAGGAAATACGGACGTACCTTTTACATTAATTACCTGGTGTATCCTTTAACTCCACAATGTTTTTTGCGATCAGATATGGTCGTTGTTTTCATAATCCAATTTTTATTTGGTCAGTGTCTAGGATAATCCGAAATCTTACTTAAGTTTCTAAAAGACTGAAAATTTTTTAATTTTTGTCAAAACTTTAATATATTAATATGGGTAAACTTGTAAAAATGACTAAATCATTTCTCCTTTTTCTTTTGGGTTTGAAAGATTTCAATCTATTTATGAATAGTTTGTTTGAAAGATTTCCATCTATTTATGAATAGTTTGCATAATTTTTGTTGGATATAATATGTAAACTTGTATATAGCCATATGATCATATGTCATGTGTTGAGAGGTAAAGGGCAATCTTGGTGTACGAAGCTCCCACCTATGCAGGGTCCATGGAAGGGGGCGAACCACAAGGGCCTATAGTAGGCAACCTTACCTTGCATTTTATAAGAGGCTGATTCCATGCCTTAAACCCATGGCCTCGAGGTCACACAATGACAACTTTTACCGTTGTGCCAAGACTCCCCTTCAATGTGTTGAGAGGTGAAAAGTTTATATGCCACTTATTTTGCTGATAGTAAATGTTTTTATACTTGAGATAGTAAATATTTTATTTTTTGTCTAATTTTTATGGTTCTTCAAGATTCGATCTACTTCTAAATGACTTAGGATTTGAGCATCAATGATAGGATCCAAAAAATTGTCTAGCTAGATATAAATTAATTAGGGTCCCCAAGGGTCATGATTGTTAAATGAGTGGACTTGATCCAATTTCGGCCAATTAACAACCCCTAAAATTGTCACCCCCATGCTTTTTTTGGAACAAGAATGATAGTTGCATTTGTAGGCCCTACACATGCATACCCCACTCAAGAACGCATGGATTAGGTAAACCAACAGCTAGCAACTCTCCTTGAGTGTGTCTGCTTTCTCTAAAAGTTGCTAGTATCATAAGGGGCAGCCCCAATGCACGAAGCTCCCTCCTATATGGGGTCTAGGGAAAGGGCGAACCACAATGGCCTATTGTAGGCAGCCATGCCTTGTATTTTGCAAGAGGCTGATTCCATGCCTTGAACTCGTGACCTCAAAGTCACATGACGACAACTTTTACCATTGCATCAAGGCCCCCTTCTAAAAGTTGCTATATCATGTACTCCCAAAATTGAGTGATTTCATATGAATTTGGCTAAAAAAGAAATCCCACAAATAAGTGCCAGAAGAACCCAGGAGTAGATCAATAACCTCTCTCTAAACCTCAACAAGACAAATAAAAAATACATGAAGTGTGTTTTCACATAGAATACTTTCTTTGTTTTGGTTAGTTTGATTTATGAAAAAAAAGGTTAACATCACCTTCTCTGTATCTTTGGAAACTAAATAAACCAAAATCTCTCTAAATGAGAAATCCCATGAGCAAAGTCATTTCTCTTTAAATTAAACTCTCTTTGTAAAACTCATAAATGATGTCAATCTCTTTGAAAACCCACGTAAAAGAAAGCTCTTCGTTGAAGATAATGATGGGTGGTCTTGGTTTTGGAGCACCTCTTAGGCATGTCAAGTCAACATTCTCCTTGGGTTTTGTGTTTACAATGCTAAATATGTGATTCTACTTCTTTGTAGGACTCCTCGAGATGCAAGCCTATTTGGCTAGAGGCATATTCTGTGGGACTCCTTGACTTGTAGAGCTCATTAAGCTAGAGTATGCAGTCAATGAGATCCTTGAGATGTGGGGCCCATCAAGCTAAAAGTCCATAATTTGCGGGACTCTTCGAGTTGCATGGCCAACTTAGCTAGTGTTCATAATTTATAGAACACCTTGAGCGATTGCAACATCGCTTATCTCCCAAGACATGTTTTTTTTCTCCAACCTTTGAGGAAAGTCATCATTCACTCACCATCAAATCCACTTCTTAAATAAACATTGGTAAATCAACAATCAATAATTCTACTAATCTATGCTCAGACAGTTGTTCCTCATCCCATAAGGTATCTTGATCAACTAACACGCATGGCATATTATCAAAATGTTAGAGGCTCTCAACCAGTTCAAGTTTCATGCTACGCCAATGTGTACTTTGAGCTACCCACCTTATTCTCGAGTCAAATTCCAGGGTGAAGTAATGTTGCTAGATCAGTTGCCACAGAGTCACCCAATCGTAAATTAGAGGGTTCTCTGTCTCTATGCTATAGTTGAAATTTGATGTAAGGTCATCCAAAGGAAGAGTCATAACCTTGTCAAGTGTCAATGAAGAGGAATTTATTGTCCTTGGCATGTTGGGGTATGCACATACAATAATTGGTTCTCACTATGTTATAAGTTCTACGAGAATGGCATTATGTGAGAGTTCTAGCATGGCAACCTATGTCACCTCATTCCGGTCTTCAACTTCACCCTGAGAGTCACTGTCCCAATGATTTGGACAACACAACAATGGGCATAGATTTTTGTCTCATCTTCATTGTTAGGCATATCTCTTGTTTCATTGGATCCAAAGCCAAATCAAAGACAGTCTGCCTGGATTAGCCCAATACTTTTCCCCGCTTCATATATTAAAAGTAATATTTGAGAAGTGCTACTTTGGAAATATAGTTGGTCCAATAGGCTTGCCCCTAATCCCTTCTTTTTTTGGCATAGGTTTCACTTGCCATGGAACCACTTTAATGGCCCTTCCTTCATGCTAAAGTCAATTTGGCTTATGAAATACTTGGTCTTTCTTATATATTTTCTTATAGATGGCTTATCACGAGTGTTCTTCCCAAGATCTTAAAATTTCATACTTGTTCTTGATTTTAAGCTTAAAATTTTCCTTAACCTTTGACAAATAGAAGCACCCAAATGGCCATCCTCTTTAGGTAGAGGCAAAAACCTCATACTTTTGGGCTTATCAATAGAGGCCTTTGAAGACCATTTTTCAAGTTGCAGTGTAAACCCCATTTTTAATAGCATAAAGAGCTGGATGTGGCCTATTTCCCAATCATTCAAAGACCAATGCTTGTGCCCCTTATTTTTGTAGCCTCAAGTTATAACACCCTCAAGCGAGGTCTTGAACAAACCTCATCATGTATGTTAGAGATCACCCTCCATTCAAACTATGTGTAACTATTATAGGTCGAAGCTATATAACAAGCCACGTGAGTTTCTTTCGTACTGGGGTACCACAATGATGTTTTAGGGCTTGGGCATGTAGTCTTCAAGAGTAATCAGATTATGTGTCAATTGTAAATATTTGTCTTCTTCATTAAAGAGAAAAAAAATGTCACATTGGTATTTGGAGAAGTCCTAACCTTCTTTCTTTAATTCTAAAATCTTCTTTGTTTTAGACATCACTTGGAAGAGGAATGACTTCCTATTCGTGTCACTAGGGAATTTGGCTTTGTTGGCCTCTTAGGTCTCCTCTTTTTAGATTTGACAGCCACCCATCCTCGAGTCATCTTCACTCTCATCTAGTTTTAATGTGTCCTTGTTTCTAGGGCATTCCTTGATCTTAAGAAGTCAAAAAGTTTAGAATTTGAGGTTCCACCATCCTTTTAACACATCATCCAAGGTATAATCATTTAACTCCAAATCTATATTCATAGCAAGCAAACATGAAAATTCTAGGTGATCATCCAAATAAACCTAGTGCCTTCAAATTAATTCATCACAGGCCTAAAGTTCTGCCATTTGAACTCCCTTAAGAAAGTCAACAATTCAAACACATGTCCAAGATAGATCCAGTGGTAGAAAGATCAAAACCTTGAACACCAACGAAATTTATTGTAGTAGTAGAGTTCTTTTTTGAGTTATCGATGACTATTGCTCCTTCTATCATGGATTGAATCTTACATTTGAGAACATAACAATCCTCTGTAGTATGCCCCAACACTTGATGATGGGGGTAGTACTTTGGATCATTTGTCTTTCCAACCTCTTTTGGTCTCTCTGCAACAAGCAACACTTTCTGCCCAATTGCCTCAAGTCCTTGAATAGTTGCTTGATAGCATTGACATTAAAGTTTCACTTGTTTGCCTTCCTTTATTTTATCAACAATGATAGGGTTCATACTAGGAATCTGCCTATTCCTTCTTCTTATATTGTGGCTTTACCTTCTTTATGACTATCTTTTGTGGGACAACCATTGTTGCTGAGTAAGATGGAGTATTGGCAATTTTGTTGTTGCCATGCTTATTCCCCTATGACTACCTTCGTGATAGCCACCCTAGGTCTCCCTGAAGCTGACCTTATGCAATCGTCCTTGCGATATTATAGACCATCATTATTAGGTCTTCAAAAGGTGTTGGCATCAAGTTTTGCAACTACACCCAATATGTTGATGTACATTCATAGCACACATTCAAACGCTTTCTTTCTCAATCAAATGTTGAGAATGCTAATCAAGGTTCCTCCATGCTTAGATGAAGGAATGCATTGACTCATTTGGAATGTATTAGTCAGTTCTAATAAGGTCACTTCCTTTTCATATGGTAAAAGCACCCGGGGAACATCTTATACAACTATTCCTAACTCATAAGTGTGCAACCTAAAAACATCTCCTCTCAATGACTAATCAAATTGCCCAATCATAAAGGTCTTAGTTTTCGTGATATATCTTGCTACACTTAGATGCTCCATGGGACAACCAATTCCATCAAACTTAGGCATTTCAAATTTTCAATGATCATTTAGGAATGGGGGCTCGTCAAATTTGGCCAAGTATGGCTTTTCATAGCCCTTTTATTTTAGGTTGATTCTCGATCTTGAATTCGTACAACCCATCTTTGATAAGCTGCTTCACAACTCACCTTCATGACCGTGATCTCCACCTCTTTTTTAGATAGCCTCTGTTGAAGTAACTGGATCTAATTATCAACCACCTCCATCAAAGTTGGGTGAGTGGAGGAACACTCTGCCCCAGTTATCATGACCGTGACAGGATTGGTGGACTTCCCACACCGTGTACTGTGTGAGAAGCTTGAGGTATTGGTGGAATTTCACTCCTCAAGAAGAGTAAGCTTCGTGCAGTTGAAGATCCTTGACTTTCTGTGTCAAATCTCAATGTTAAAGGGGACTTGCTTATGCTCCTCATCACAGGTCAAGTCAAAGGAATTGGGACTCATTTTCACTAGAAGGTGTATATGGACTTGGATGAACTTGCTTTCTGTTTTAGAAACTACTCTCATCATTGCTAATTCTTTTACTTTTTGGCTTAGGTGTTAGTTTATTTTCTAACTCATAAATGGCTTTTCATTATAATAGAGACATCCTCCTTCTAACTAAAAATTCTTGTACCTAGGATATTGCTGCCAATAAACCCTTCTCTACTTTTACACTCTCTTCGTTCACGCCTTAGCTTCGCCTTCTTAAATGTTGAGGTTTCCTCCTCCTTGTTGCTCAAGGAAGAACCAATAGTTGCAAAGGTCACCATATAGGCGGTGACAACTCCTCCACAAGCTTTAAGCAACATCACTAACACATTTCCAACAAGGAAGCCATCGATCATCATTATGCTATACATAACTTTCCTAAAAAGTAAATAAAACTTAGTCAACTTAAGATGAAGGGAAAGGAAGGTCCAGCGGACATGCCAAAAATTATTTTCTTTTGTCAAATTTCTCATTTATGCACGATACAAAAAAAAAAATACACAAAAGAAAATTGAGGGTCAAATTTTCTTAGGATAAAGCCAACATTTTATTATTTATCAAGTGATTATGTGATACATTCCTTTAGTTAGGTCGAGTACTAAGATTACATTTCTCAGTTACCCATGATTAGTAATTATATTTCTTTAAAGATTGAATACATAAGACAATCTTTTGATTATTGAATACATGAAGACAATATTTGATTATTAGATACACACAGACATACATAGAAAAGACCTTGATTAGAGGTTGACTGTGTATAATCAAAACATAATAAACAACGATATTCATAATCTGCCCTAGAACATTTTTACGATGTTATTGGGTTGTTGATTCATTTTATGGCATGAGTTGGTCGACAATTGATATAAACATGCAATCCAAAGTACTATGTAGACTCAACGAGGGTGTGTGGCCTTTGAAACCCATCTCTTTAATATTAGGCATAACATTAATGTATTTTCTCTTTAATCTTTTAGGTGTGGGTCATTTTGTTTGTGACCTTAAGTGTATAGTAATGCACTTGCCACAAAGATGAAGGAGTTGCTCAGCATCTTGGGCTTAATATTTAGCATTCCTTTAGCCACTTGATGTTAGAGAAGAATGCATATATTGCCATTGACCAATGCACATCATGAGGACTCGAAGCTTAACTTTGTTGGAGTCGTTGTACGTTTTTTTGAAATAGGAAAATTCATATGTGGGTTGACTTTTGACCATTTAGGGTTTCTAAGTCCATGAAACCCTTCTTACTAAAATCCATTATCTTTTTGAGGCTTTTTCAACTGATGGAACACATCTGGTTGAAGTCCTTAATTTATGAAAATCTTTGAGTTGGGGTGGGGGATCATTAGGCAAGAGTCCTTATTTTGTTGATCTTTTCAAGTTGTGGAGTTTTGTTGGCCAACGTTATTGATTTCAAGTTATAGGGTCCCCTTAGTTAGAATCATTGATTTCTCAAACTCTCCGAGCTAGTGGCGACCATTAGATTAGAGTCCTCATTTTGCAAGACTCTTCAAGTTGTAGGCTTGTTTGAATAAAGTCCTTAATTTATGAGACTCCTCAAGCTATGAGGCTCGACTTGCTAGGGTCCTTGATTTATAGGATTCTTCAAGTTCTAGGGCATGTTTGCTGGATTCCATAATTTGCGGGACACTTTGAGTTGTGGTGCCTTCCTGGCTAGAGTTCATATTTTGATGAACTCCTCAAGTTTTAGGGCTTGTTTAGCTATATCCCATAATTTGTGGACCTTGGGTTATAGGGCCATTCTATCTAGAATCCTTAAGTAGTGGGACTCTATAAGGTATGGGGCCCACCTGATTACAACGTAATTTGTAGGACTCTTCAAGCCACGGGATTTGCTTGGTTAGAGTCCATAATTTGTGGGACTCATTAAGTTATAGAGTATATTCAGCTAAAGTCCATAATTCATCAAACTCTTCAAGTTGCAAAGCTTATTTATCTAGAGTCATCATATTAATACTTTCAAACTTTAATTGGATATAAGACTTTGAGAATGTTCATGAACCTCAACTAAGGTCCACTTCAAGAGCTATAGGCCGATAGGACATAGATTGTCAATGGGAATCTCATTTGGGTCCCACTTTGATAGTTAGAAGCTGATAGGACTTTGATTGCATTTGAAAATCTTAATTAGGGTCTATTTTAAGGGTCATAGGCTAGTAGGACTTTGATTGAGCTTCTCAATTGGGTTTGCTTTAAGAGTCATAGGCTAATAAAACTTTGACTATATTTGAGAAATAAATCTTTAACTATATTTGAGAATTTCAATTAGGACCTAGCTAGGGGACTTTAAAGTATTTTAAAACTTTGTTGAAAGTAAATAAGAGTAAGAAAGAGACACCCAACTTTGGATGTTAGTTGGAGTTTGCTTGCTTTCTTTCTAAAATTGTTTGACTCTTAGTTTCAAGGGAAGTGTGTGCACCTAGTTTCATGTCTTGATTGAAGTCTACTTGTCTTTTCCTTCTTGATTTTAGTCATCAACTTGACCCATTTAGAGATTTTATCCTTTTTGGAGTCCATAAATTTTAGGTCTAATTTTAGTCATCAAAGAGGACTGACACTAAGACTATCTACTTATGAGTCTAGAGTTAGGTTTGATCTTAGTCATCAAATAGGACCGACACTAAGACCATCTATTTATGAGTCTAGAGTTAAGTTTGATCTTAGTCATCAAATATGACCCACTCTAAAACTTAATGTGATGACCCGAGTTTTCACATGTATTTTTAAATGCAAAACTAACTTCTAATGCAGGATCAATCCCTATTTGAAAATAATTTTATAAAAACAATGCAATGTAGTGGAAAAATATTTTATTTTAAATTCATTTTGAAAACCCCGAGTGTCATTTGCTTTCAAGATAAACAAAGTAGTTTTGAAAAATACTGTAATCATAAATGTCTTCCTAGGCCTACCTAGTCATAGCTCACAGCCCAACTGTAATAATTACAGATACATATCCAAAAGGTAGATCATATACTTACATTTATACTTGTCTTCTCTTCATTCTCTTGAGCGTAGTACTAACATTTCCTTATGCTTCTTCTAATTATGTGTGAAGCTAATATGTAAAAATCATATATTTGGGGGAGTATTCCTCATACTCAGTAAGTGATCTAATACTACTATTTTGAAAACACGGAATGCAACATGTATAAATTCAAGGAACTTTTCATGTAAAACATTAGTAATTCCTTTTTATGTAAACATGCATAAAGCGTAAGCCCATTTATGCATTTTTAGCCATGGAATTCTTTACAGAAATATAGTATTCAATGATATCGATATGACTCAAATCATAAAGTAGAAATTAATAGATCAAAGTATTAAGATCGCAGCAAACACATCAAATCAACAAGTCAAATATAGTAATCATGAAACTCTTAAAATAGTCATCATTCAAAGTAGATGCTAGCATCACTGTAAGTATCATGCACATGAGTCTCTCGGGGAAAACATCACGCCAACTGGTTACGAGTACTCGTATATGACCATCTTAATGCTATATGCATATTGATAACACTGAAATCATATGGCCAACTATGCTCACGACCAGAATACATCTGGAATCGTGTGTCTCTAGTACTTAGAGACCAGTCTACTATTGCCTCCACGGCAACTATGGATATGTCCCCGAAAAGGTGCCGTGAACACTTCTAGTGGTCATCCCTGTTTACCACAGCAGTCGAGGAAGGGACAATGCCATTGTGGCAGCGATACCATCCACTTTTTGTGGTAGAGGCTGGGAGGCCAACTCTGTACATAAACAACCTATTAGCATAGTGCCCACTATGCTCAATAGCCAAAAAAGCATATATAAATAATCCAAATCTCAATCATCGTAAATCATGCAATTTATGCAACGAGTTTCAAAATATGCGAGCAATGCATATAAATATGCATATATTTTGAATCTCAATCATCACAAATCATGCAATTTATGTAACTAGTTCCAGAATCATGCATGCAATGTTTATATAAAGACTATTTACCAAATATGCAAACAATTGCATGCAAGATGATAAGGAAAATCTGCATACTCATTATGAGAATATCAAATCTCAATTTTTTTTACTAAACATGGTCATTAGGATTAAATAAATCAATTAGAGTTTGAAAATGCATTTGAAAACTTAGCAGTATCAGACTACCTACCTCGACCGTTGTCACTTTGCTTTCACTTAACTCCCGTCCCTCTTCAATGAGAGTCCTAGCCTGCCTTGGTGAAGTCTTGGATGTTATTTAGACATACGAATCCAAGTATTATTTTTTATTCTTTATACATTATTAAGTAGATTCACAGATCGACGGCTAGATCTATACTTTAGGATATAGATATCTAATTCGTGGGTTTCTAATTGTTGATCTATATAATTTAGGTTTGATTTAGGTAGATTGATCTCCTAACATACCTAATGGATCAGTTTATGAGAACTGATTATCTTTGATCTTGTAGATCTATGAGATTTTCATAGTTTTTAGGCTATAGTTACATAAAATTTTTTGATGATCCTAAATGTTATTGTATTATTAGGTCTGCGTCGTCAATACGAATGCAATGGTTCTTTTGGATCATCGATCGGAGTTATATAGCCTCCTTAATTGCATTTTTAGTATTGTATGTCAGATAGACGAACCAAATTTGACAATGCAGGGCCTGCGCATCATGGTTCCCAGGATGCGTGTGCGTCCCGGTCGAATCGAGACTGTGCTCGCATGCTTGCACATGCCCCAACGATGCCCCGGGGCACGCGTCCTAGATGGTGTCACACAGATGCGTCTTCGGCGCGCGTGCATCACTGCTCCCGGAACGCTCGTGTGTCTCAGTTGAACTAGGATCACGCCCGCATGGTTGTACGCACCCAAAGATCGCCCCAAGGAGTGCATTCCGAGTGTGTTACGCTTTGCATTCCTGGGACGAGTCTGGTTTGATGGGTTGGCAGACCCATCGATTTTCTCTGGCGATTTTTGGCTAGGAAAAGCAGATTCTGCATGGATCTGATCTGATTTCTACCAGAAAGAGAAGAGGGAGGGTAGTTACATGAGTTCCAGCAGAACAGAGGTGCGAAAATGACCTAGGTTCCAACCAATGACTGGAATCTAGGTTGTCATGGCATGAAGAAGAGGAAAACCCAGTTTCCGATGAGACCAGAGGAAAAATGGGAAAAAGAGAAAGGAGAATGGCTGACTCGAAGGAAAAACTTGGGCCGGTGCTAGAATCGCAGAGGAAACTAAAGGAGGGGTTTTTCGATGTAAGCTTTGCTGGAACCCTAGGTTGCCATAAAACACGAAGTATAGGGCAGCTGGGGTCAGGTTTGGTAGCTGAAGGAGAAGAGGGGAAGGGGAGATTTACAGCCCATGAAGGCGGTGCCGCCATTTTTTCAGGTGCCGCAAAGGCTACCTGGAGAAAGGCGGTGGAGGGGGGGGGGTTCGGCTGGAGGGAGGGGACGAAGGAGGGGGGTGTCGTTATCAAAATGACCCCTGCATTTTTCAACTATTTTCCTTTTTGAATTTAAATTACAGAAATGCCCCTCGTCTTTAAAAGCTCATAACTTGACCATACGAACTCCGTTTTCAGTGTTCTTTGAGGTGTTGGATTCCATTTCGAGAGTATAATCTAATTATATAGTTACTTCTCACGAATTATTTCATTTCATATTTTTAAATTAAAATAGAACATTTAATGTAGTTAATTTCATATATTGATGTTCAAAATAATTAATCTATATCAAATTCGTAAATAATAAACATATAGTTGATAAAGTGATACAAAAGAGCTCAAAATATTTGAGTTATTACACTTAATCCATTTAAAAGTTTTCTAGTGAGAGCCCTAGGCTTAATTGTTAAATGGAATCCACATAGGATTCTTATCTTCCTTTATCTTTTCTTTTTTCATGCTGGCTTTAGAAGTCCAAGAGTCCTTTTATCTTTTCTTTCTCTTATTTTTTGTGTTCAATTACCCTAGACAATAAAGTGAGGGGTCTAATTCAGTTAGAGATAAGCCCTTTATAAGTTACTGATGGGATGCTTGCACCTTTCAAAGAGATAGATTGGACAAACATCCTAGGACATGGCAACCTCTATCCCATAATGAAAAGCTTGCCAAACCCTAGCATTAGTAAAGGACTCTCTCAAGCATGGCGAGCTCTACCCTAATAATGAGTGCATACTAAGACTTCGGGGAAGAAAGAGAAGAGTCTCTCTCTCTCTCTCTCTCTCTCTCTCTCTCTCTCTCTCTTGACTTGGCAAGCTTTATTCATGAGAGAGAGAATTGGGAGAAATAGAAGAAAGGAAATTACCTTGAAAAACTTGGACTAATGGCATAATCTCCTCTCTCTCTCTCTCTCTCTCTCTCTCTCTCTCTCTCTCTCTCTCTGTTTCTATGTGTGTTTCTCTGTGTATGTCTCTCTCTATTTCTCTATGTATCTACTTGTGTATTAGTCTGGGTAGGAGGGGATATTTATACAAGTAGGAAGTTACGAGTGTTTGAGAGACTGAAGGAGAATGAGACACATAAAGTTGGCCTCCACTCATGCTGGGAAAGAGAGAGGGGGGGAGAGAGAGATTGAGTGAGAAGGAACCCTTCCATGGGCCAGATACTTCACGTCTAGGACTCTCTCTCTCTCTCTCTCTCTCTCTCTCTCTCTCTCTCTCTCTCTCTCTCTCTCTCTCTCTCTCTCTCTCTCTCTCATGAGTCTTAACTATTTTGGGGATAAAGGACCCTCTTTGGGCAGGTCTTGCCTGTAACCAAGGTGGGTCCCATTTGATGCATGTTAAGAACTTAATAGATATATCCTAAATATTTGAAAAGATAAGAAGCCCCTACAAGGGCCATTTTTATTTGGTTAGTAATGGAGTCTTGCCTATAAATAAGGTGGGTTGCAGTTAATGCTCCTTAAGAACTTACTTCAAAGATAAGAAGCCCCTACATCATGCTTCTTTTGTTTTCTATGTCTCGCAATGGGGTCCCACTTATAAACAATGTGCGTCTTGTTTAATGCTTTCTAGGAATGAAACAAGGGGCTTCTCTTTCTATTAGAAAGTCCTTAATATTTTTGGAAATAATGAGCCCTTATCACCATGTTATTTTAAATAAAATTGGGTCCAACTATGACTACAATGGGTCTCATTTTAGGTTCACCATCATAAAGGACTTTCTTCCTTGGGAGAATTTTTTGAAAATAAATAGCCTCTCCCCAATAGCACCACTAATCGGCCAAACTCTCCTTTTTTATGACGCCCTGCTTTGCCTATCTTTTTCGATGAACTTCATATCTATAGGTGTGGCTTCTCCCTCTCTCTCTCTTCCTTGTGGTTGGACTTTTTGTAGATATGTGTTCAAGCTTTTAAGTGATTGTGTTTAGTTCTTAGCTCAGGGTTTAACAATTAGGAGCAAGTTTTTATTGCGGGAAATATCTTGTTTAAGATAATTGCCCTATTGAGTTGGAATTTTTATGACGTTGTTATAAATGTCAATTTTCTCTACATTTTTTCTAATAGATTTGTATTTACTTGCTTGCTACTACATAAGAATTACTTATTGCAGTGTGTTTAGGGTCCTAGCTAAAGAAACCACAGGATTAATGGGTATTTGGATTTGCCTTTTTCCATTTAAGACTCTTATAATTTTGGAAATTTTGGTTATGTAACTACTCACAAACAACTTTTCCATGAATGAGTATATATACTTTTTTTTAAGGAAAAACGTAGCTTTATTGAAAGGGGGAGAATTAACCCTTCCTCTGTCCTTTCATTTGAAAAGCAAAGAAAAAGGTAAGACCAAGATGATGTAAGAACAGAATGACATTACAATTGAGGATAATTTACACATGTGATGAGTATGTACACCTTATTGGATGTTTCAAAATAGATAGAAAGATATTAAAAATGAGGATAATTTGCACGTGGATTAAAAACCATCGATAAATCACGAATATTGCTAGTGGCCTTATCCCTCGACATTGACGGCCATAAAATATAGAAGTGTTATAAAATATATGCCAGCATTACCTGTCAATGTTTGTTCTTAGATAATTTTACCCTTTGGTTAGGGCTGTTAATGGCAGGGGATGCCCTATATGGATAAATTTGTCCATGTAACGCTACCTTGAGCCAAAGAACACCTTTATTACTGCAACGAGTGGGAAACATAATAGACACCTTAAAATTCTACTATTATGCATGCATGTATAGTGTGATCACAAGTCGTCCATGAAATCAATGCACCACCATACGGTCACGAGTCATCCATGATAGGAGCAGTTACGCTGTTAAATTTAGCTCTTCTTGTTTATTTGTTTGAGTTCATCCAAATTATATGGCTAATAATACCTTCCAGCTAATTGATATTTTCACATAAACCAAAGGACTAACATTTATAGGCAACCAATACCTCATGGAGCAAACTTGGAGATCATCCGTCTAGTATAGTTTAAAAGAAAAGTCAATGACACTGTAAACTATGATTATGGTGATAACAATGAGATTATATAGATAAGTTTCTCATTTTAAACAAAATGAAAATGATATAAAGATAAATACATACTTCGTGATTACTCATTCTAGCTCTTAGAATGAGAGTTAAAAAATGAGTTGTTTGACACAATCTGAGTATGATAAAAATGGAGTGGGTACTTACAATATAATTTTGACAAGAAGCCCAAGAAATCTACTATAGATGTCATTGTAATCAGGATGAGACCTTTAAGAGGCATAAATACTTTTAAAGGGTGATATATTCTATTTGAAATTTAAGAAGGGACTAAATTACAAATCATTTTCAGAGAAATAAGTGGGTGTAGTTTTCAAATGGGAAGTGCAATCTTATATTTGGCATCTGTCGAAGAGGAGAAGAAGATCCTGGACGAGAGACTCAAGCTAAAAGAAGCAGGAATGATAGTGAGCAAGGAGGCGTGGATGCTCTTGATGGGGCAGCGGGTTGGTTGGATCAGGAGTGGGTTTGGTTGGAACAGGCATTGGAGAAGGGGCTGGCCTTGTGGGGAGCAGTGTCAGTCCTGGAGATGGATTGGTTGGCAGTGGCTTGTCCAAAGCCGGGCAGTTCATGGGCAAAACAGTGACGGGTCAATTTGATATCGTTCTAGTAGAAGTGGCATCAGCACTCCATCGACCCAAGAGGATGGAATTGCGAGCTAGCTTGACTACATTTGACCTTTATAGATATATGTTGACGGTGTAGGCTTCTGTACGTAGCTACATTTGATAATTACAAGCGATTCCTGCCCGTCCTATTTTGTTAATTGTTCGAAAGGGCAGTCCGGTGCACGAAGCTCCCGTATATGTAGGGTCTGGGAAAGGGCCTATAGCATGTAGCTTTATCTTGCATTTTGCAAGAGGCTATTTTCATGCCTCAAATCCGTGACCTCCAAGTCACACAGACAAGTTAATGTTGAATAACATAGCATTATCTTTGCATTAACTGTGCAAGGATACTTGCGTGGGGAACCATCCATCCCTTTGTGTACCTCTATGGAAATGAATGAGGGAAGTGACTGGCCGGAGTGGTCCTGATCACCCCATCGGACGACACCCCTAATCTACTCTTTCACTAATGGCGTCTCCAAGTTTGAAAAGTGTTAATCGAACTGAAGTCTCCTGTTATCAGAACAAGGGATTGTGTTTTATCATTGTATGCATTGGCACCCTTAACAATCAGGATTAGTGCCCATGCCTACTTGTTCTAGCTGTAGGAAATGCCTATATATGAACTCACATGTCGGGCTACTAATTTTTGCATTATGTAGTTGCAGCTTGGCACTGGGATTACAGTTAGCTGATTGAATTATCAACGGTTAGTATTTTATCCTTTATTACTGGCAGTCTTAAAAACATAAATACAATAGCAGCCACATGTTTATAGCACTATTTTATCAGCAAAATAACTTTAATCCTATATATATATATTGTTCATCCTAGTTTGAATAAGAAGGCGAGCCTTGGCACAATGGTAAAAGTTGTCGTCATGTGACCTTGAGGTTACGGGTTCAAGGCGTAGAAACAACCTCTTGCAAAATGCAAGGTAAGGTTGTGTGCTCCAGGCCCTTGTGGTCTGCCCCTTCCCTGGACCCTACATAGGCAGGACCTTCATGCACCAGGGCTGCCCTTAACCTAGTCTGAATAAGATCTCTGATCATGAACATCGTTTGCCCAATAAAGAAACAATGTCTGCGCTCAGTTGTTTTAGCAGCACCTGCCCCTATTAAACGTTTGGTTTAAGCTTAGCATTGCAGGGGAAAGTAACAAGATGAGTGTAAAATGAATAGAATGATGCACAAACTAAGTTTTCTCACACATTTCTCCTTGCAGATTTCTCTTTACACATAAAAAAGGATAGCCCGGTGCATGAAGCTCCTTCGTATGTGGGGTCTGGGGAAAGGGCGGACCACAGGGGTCTCTAGTATGCAGCCTTACGTTGTATTTTGCAAAAAGTTGTTTCCATGCCTCAAACGCATGACCTCAAGGTCACGCAATGACAACTCTATAGTTGCACCAAGGATTACCTTGCATTTCCCTTGACACACTTCTTTAAAAAAATTTAGTTGCATATTTCCTTATGAAATTCCTCTCTTGTTCCTCATTCCCTTCCTCACTGCCTTGTGCTCAGCACAGACATAGCTGACAGCTGACCAAAGGTAGAATGCGTTGGGGGATTGGGGGGATACTGCAAGGAAACCAGGGACATATCTAAAGACACTGTTGATGGAGTCTAAGCAGATGGAAAACGTAACAGAGGGACCACTACTGGATGGTGGGCCTACTGTACTAACAGGAGCCCTCTACTGCATGAGTGGGAGATGGGGCTCCATCCTTGACTTAGCCACTGACCAGACTAGCCGGTCACAAACGCTTGGGACATCATCAAGCTGATTGATTAGGTTGGGTTAGCAACTTTTATGGTTAAGAGCTTGGTCATCTATCCCTTGCTCTACATGCACGCTTAACAGGAGAGGAAGGTGTATAGGCCCATTTTTTCATGCAAATGTCTCTTTGTTCTAAGAGATGATTAGCATTTTGAAGTCTTCTACGAAGTTGGTGGTATTAACCTAAGACAAATGGAATTTTACAATAATTGTTTAATAGCACAATCCCAACCAATCATCTGCTGGTCCCGCATTCTAGCTTTATAACCTTTCATCCGTTCGTTTACGGCTCAGAACAATAAGGGCCAGGATCATCCAATGAAGAATATGTTTGGGCCACGGCCCGTCAACGACGCACCGGCCCATCCCAGCCCAGACCAGCCCAGCCCAGCAGAAAGTCCCTAGAAACTGGGCCTTTCTCTATGCCGCCGGTGTAGCAGATTGTAATTGTATTCGACCGACTAGCATAGATGAGAAAGTCATAAAAATGAGGAGAGAGAGTGAGTGGAGTAGGGCGCGGGAGGAAGCGGCTTCTGTGAAGTTTACCTCGCAGACCACCGCTGGACGCCGTCCGTTTCAAAAGTTTCGGCTTTTCGCTCCCAAACCGGAAGGGTTTATCTCTTTCTCTCTCTAGGGTTTTCAGATGGGTGCTCTTGCTCCATTTACCCGTTGGATTCCGGAAGACGATCTCTTGCTGAAGAATGCGGTGGAGGTATGGGTATTGACGGTCACTTTGCTTTATCGTTACTTGTTCCTCCGTGCTTTCTTCCTTCATCTCCTTCTTTTAGAGAACACTTGCCATGGATAGCTTTTTGATCTATGTAGCAGCAAGTAGTACATGCCTCATTTTCTTAGTCTATTTATAACATTATTAGTTGAATTATGTATGCTAGTGTTTCTCTACTATTTCGGCCTAGCTGATAATTTTTTACTGGAGTGGAAATTTTCTCCATTTTTTACATATTGTTATATTAGTTATGCCTACTCGACAATGGTACTAAATTATGACTATTTCCAAGCCTAATTCTGAATTAGAGTGAGATAATCAGTTTTCAATGTTTTCTACCGTTCTTTGCAATTCCATCATTTCACATGTCACTTACAAATTGGACTTCACGGTGTCTTATGTGTCTCAATGCACAGCAGTTGCTTCCTGTCACTGTGATTTTGTCTATGCTGCTCTCTTGATAAGTGTTGTGTGTTGGCAGTGCTTGCTTGCTAGGTTTAGTTGTTAAGTTGGTTCTTTACCATGGTGAAATTTCTTGAATGTACTAGTCTGATTGGAAAACTGGAATCCAAATTGTTCTAAAATGTTTCACTCTGGATCTCGGACATTTCTAAAGTTCCTTCCAAAATTTCTGAATGCAAAGGAGTCTGTCCACCGCTGTGGATGGAATGGACTAAGAATGCCAAAAATTGTATTTTCCCAGGAAATTTCAATTTTAGACCTTCTTGGGGTTTTCAATGAAAATATTGGATCCTACAGTAATTTTGTATCTCCCAATGGATTTATGGATTTAGAGGGAGTAGAATGAGTTTTTTAGAATCTTTTCAATAATGTTCCACTCCAGTCAGAAAATGGAATGGCAGCCAGAATGGAATTGAGAAGTTAGCTTGTAGGCTTCTATTGTGCTTGCAGCCTGTAACATGTTCCAAAGAAATGCTTTTGATTAGTCCATTTTTCTTTGACATTGAAGATTTTTTATTTTCTGTTTGGTCTTTTCATGTTTTATCCAGTTCTGTCACTTAATTCTACATGCACTTGCCTATCTGAACTTTGAAGAGGCACTGTGCTTTCATATCCCAAGCTAGTCATTGCTACGAACAACAGCTTTGTTCTTTGGGAGTTGGTCACTTTATGTGCATATTGAGTCTTAGCTGGTTTGCAAATGCATGTTTTCTTGTTGCTTATGCGGGGACTCAAGATTAAGTTCTCAATGGCAATAAAAAAACAATTTGAAATGTGATAAGGCAAATCTTAGGTGAAAATAATTGCAAATTTTGTGAAGAAAAATCCATTTTAAAAAAATCTGTTGTGAAAATCATAGGGTTGCACCTGGTGGATTATTCTATATTCTTGTCTCTGCTTTGACAATTTGCACCTCATTCTCTTGCGATATACAGTATCTTTTGCTGTAGTTTTCTATTGGCTATAGTTACCTTCCCTCCAACCCCTTCCTTTCCAATTTTCTTTGTGCTATTTTTTTCAATATATTCCTTGCATCTGTTGTTTGCTAATGCCTGCTCTTTGATAGGCTGGTGCATCCTTAGAAGCACTTGCTAAAGGTGCAGTTTGCTTCTCCCGCCGGTATACAATTCGAGAACTGCAGGATCGGTGGCACTCACTCCTTTATGACTCTGATACTTCAGCAGAAGCTTCAGCTCACATTGTAGAGATTGAACTCTCTGTATCCAATGCCCCTAAGTCCAGCCGGTACTGCAGTACCAAAGGGAAAGAATGGACACCCGAAAAAAGAAAAGTGGAAAGTGTCCGCAGCCATTACTATGCCATGCGGAAGAGAATCTGCAATGAACCTTATAACTCTGTTGATCTAGGTTTCATGATGCCACCTGATGATCATGCTTGTACGGGTAATGAAGGTATCTGTCAAGAGCATCTGAAACTTAATACTGAACATCCAGCAGGAAGCTGCATGCTAGGAGCACCTATGTCAAATCATTTTGGACTTTCAGAGCCAGGGTTTGATATTTTGCATCATCCTTTTCAGCAAATGGTCAGGGTTGACGCTAATAACCATGGGTCTCATACTGGCCAAGTGGACTCGCTTGAAAATGATATCCCAGATGGAATAATGGCTAAGGAATGCTACAGATTTGCTGAAAACGTTTCCCCTGTGTCAGTGGGAAAATCAGTTGGCAATGGCATTCCCCATTCTTTTGAGCAAGATAATTTGCACAAAGATATTCCTCAGATGCTTGGAGAAGATCTGTCTGTCTTTCACAATTGTTCGGGTGTTGGTGGATTAGGGTCACCACAACATTTGCCAGTGAGCAATCTATTTGAGACCAATGGTGCAGAGGCACAACCATTGTCTGCTTTTGATTCAAGAAACAATAAGCGGGGAAGTGTTTCCTCTGCTTTTGGAGGAAATCAGAAATTCAGCTCACCAGTTTCAGATTGTAGTGCTTCATTTCATCAGTTGGGATATTCATCTCCACTCCCCAATCCCGCCATTTGGAGAGCAATGGAAGAAATATCACCACCAGCTCTACCTGTTGATGGAAACCTTGAAGACAAAGAAGGCGGTGCAAGAGGTTCATTGCCACTCCCTGTTGAGGATGCTCAGAAAATGAATTCACCAAGATATGACATTATGCATTCAGAATCCAAGTTGGAGCATGGAATTTCTGGTGATGAATTAAATAGTTCAGCTTCTATATCTGACGGTGATTTCATGGATCTTTCAAATTCTCTCTTGAATTTTACAAATGATGAAGAGCTCCTTTACATGGATGTAAGTGAGAAAGAGATGACTGATAGGTCTTGCCTTGATGGTCTGAATTCCATCTTGTTGGGCTCACCTAGTGATGTACCTCAAGACGATATACCCCACTTGGATGAGCTTAAGGTGTCTCCAGGTCCTAGCACGTGCCTCGTCTTTCCAGATGGTGCATATCCTGAAGAGTTGAATGATACTCGAGATTCACAACAATCTGGCGATGGAGGCAAGAATGATGTTTCTGATTCAGAGTTCAATCTGCCTGCTACTTCCTCACAAAATGCCCATTCATCTGAACTTGTGGAAGGATTCATGTTTTGTGTGTTGAACAGTGAGGATCCAGAAATCCCATGCAATGATGGTGTCTTTTCGCCTACACAGGTTCTTTCTCCTTCGGCTTTGTCTGCAGTTCAAGGCAATGCTGAGGAGGCTACAAGCTCGGGCTCCGATAAACAAAAGGCAAGTGGGCAGAGGCTACCTATGGTTAAAGAAGGACAGGAAACACCCGCCGGACCAATTTCAAAGTCATTGGTAAGAGGGTCACAGGTCTTGCCTGAAGCACATCTAAGCAATGATTACCAGGTGAAAGTTGAAGTTCCTGAGAGTGATTCCCTGCATGTAGCCTCTAAACATGCAGGTATTGCAGGTGATGATCCCCATGCCTGCACATCGGCATCCGTAACCTCACACAATGTCCCAGATGTTACCCTGAAGGATGATTTCGCAATGCAGGAACTGGGCAAACGTGACAACATTGAGCACCCTGTTGATTCTTTTCGGAATAAGCAAGTTCAAGAATCTGATCATAGAGGCTATGGCCAGACCACTGCTGATGGTTGTAAACTGGGAGCTAATGTGCAAGTTATAGTAAAAAAAGATGCCTTGTCACATGCAGAATCTGGTCCAGCTGAAATGGGAATTCCAGATCCAGGGACAAATTTCTCAATATCCGACCATGAAGAATTACTCTTTGAAAGCGACAATGATGTTCCATATTTCTCTGATATTGAAGCAATGGTAATTTTTAAGCTTTGACAAGTTGCATTGCCATAGTTCCTTTAGGTAGCTGACAATGCATCTCTTTTGGTAGTTTTTTCATATTTGCAACAGTAAATCTACTCTGTACATCAGTTTGGTACAGTATAAGACCGCCAATTTAATATTTGAATGCAGATTCTTGATATGGACTTGGACCCAAATGATCAGGAAACATATTTCACTAGAGAAGGTAATTTCTTTATGTTTACTTGAATTCGTTAAACAGAATATCCAGCTATTATAAATAGTGTTAAATAATAATTTGCTGGTAACAGATATACATGTTTAACCAACTGTTACTCCAACAATCACGTAATGCTCATGCACTTGTAATTTTGCTATTATGTATTTGAGTTCACTCTGTACACTGGGGCATCTTTGAGTTCACTTTAGGGCCTTTTGATTGTTTTTAAATGATAGGGGCTATGTTCCCAGAAAACTCACCTAATTGGGTTAGGCATATTTGAGAATATGCTAAAACCATTGAAGTAGAGTTAGCATATGAAATTGTACTGTGCTCTATCATTTAGAGATATAATGCAGTGGGATCTGTCAAATTGGTGTAGGTGATGATAGCTTTATCTTAATTTTTTCCCATGTTTTCTTCTTTCGTCAATTTTAGTGTTTTCTCATTTCTTGCATAATTTAGGAGTGGTGTGTATTATTTGGATGTATTCATATATGAATACATGCATATAATACATGTATATTATGAAATGTAAATTAATATGATATGTGTCTGTTCAACAGCTATTTGACAGTCATTTTCCTTCTTCCTCCACTCTTTTTATTCTTCAGTTATGGAAATCCTTGAACCATGTTCCTCTTGTTTTCTCTTTATTCTCTCTTCTCCTTTTCAGCATTCTTATTCCATGGAAACTCTGTACCCGCCTTCTATTCCCGGAAAACCTTAGATTTGCCCCCTTTCTGCAAAATTCCTATTCCCATCCATGAAGACTACAGATCTGTCCATATCATAAAGGCCCTTGAAGTTTATCTGAGATTCCTTTGCTATGTGCTTGTGTATGATCTCCATTTTTTGAGGTCATCATAGTTTTTTTCATGTACAAGATCTGTAAGGCAACACTGTTTTCATGTATGAACATGAGAATCTGTCAGTGCTTCTTTCATTCTAAAAGCATTTTGTATGCTTCTTGTTAAATTTATCGTTTGTCCATAAAACCGATTTGGTAATGCAGTAAAGAAGAGGGGACAGTAAACTTGCTTGCACTGGTTGAATATAGGGAATGGGATAAGAATTAAAATCGTAGAAAAGAAAGAAATATGTGGCAGAGGTAGAGAGAACTTGGAATTTGTGTTGGGGACTGGGTGGAGATAAGGCGTTAGAGAAGGTAGGGATAGAGGAGAAAGAAGCAGATGAGTTTGAGAGAATTTAGACTCCATGTGTGTAAGTTGGAGATTAGATAGGATAGAAAGGACTGAAAGAAAAGGAAGACATCGAGAAAAGATAGAATTAGTGGGACTGATTGTTGGGAGAGAGAGAGAGAGAGAGAGAGAGAGAGAGAGAGAGAGAGAGAGAGAGAGAGAGAGAGAGAGAGAGAGAGTAATGGCTATCTATAGCCAAAACATCCGATATTTATAAATGTGCCGTTGATAAAATATGCTGGTTGAGGAGTAAAATAAATTAAAATATATAAATTTATGCTAGTTCTATAACCTAATGCTTTTCCTGATATGACATAATCTACATATCTAAAAATACTGATGTTCAATGTACAAATTGGGCTTCGTCAAATCTTGGTGGTCATGTTTCTGTGTGAAAGTACTCCATCCATCTTAGAGCTTGATAAAGTGCAGCCATGGTTAAAGAGTCACTGCAACAACTTGGGTTAATGGTGGTTTTTTCGAGTTCCTCCACAATGAGCTGAAAATAAAAGAACCATCAGTTTTAATACCTTTGGTAGATGAATCAACAATCTATTGTGTATATTACCCTTTCACAGAAAAAAAAAGAGAAAAAAAAAATATCATTAATCTTATGTCCTATGATTATGGTGTATCCAGGGCAATTTTGTCTCCATTTTGCAATCTTGTTTCCTTGCTTCTTTAAGGCATTCTTTCCCACTTCTTAGAAATGCCATAGCATATCAAACCATCAAAGTCATATCCAAGCATTCTTGTTTCCTTGCTTCTTTAAGGCATTCTTTCCCATTCTCAGAAATGCCATAGCATATCAAACCATCAAAGTCATATCCAAGGAATCATTTATTGGCTGACACTTCAGAATGAGTAAAAAGAGATTCACAATTTCACTCATCATCATCATCATCAAGACCTTAATCCTTAGAGGTGGGTCACAAGAATCTTGTTCCTCCATTCCCCTCTATTAAGTGTCACGGCTTCATTTAGTCTCAAAGTTTTGAAATCTTTTCTCACCATTTCTATCCACGCTCTCTTGGGCCTTCTCCTTGCCCTTTTAGAACCTTCGACTTGGATCGCCTCACTCCTAACTGGTGCCCTTTTTGGTCTATGTTGGACATACCTATTGGTGCTATCCTAAGTTTTGTCAAATATTTTCATTTCTAATTTTATCCTTTCTTGTCTTGCCACTCATCCATCTCAACATCCGCATTTCGGCATCCTATGTAGATGTTGTTACTTAACTGCTCAACACTTTGATTCATAGAGCATGCCGGCCTTACAGCCATTCTATTGAATTTTCCTTTCAGTTTGAATGGCACCTTTTGATCATACAAAACTCCAGATGTGCATCTCCAGTTGTTCCAAGCCTCTTGGATTCTTTGGGTAACCTCCTTCCCAATCTCTCCACTCTTTTGAACTACCAATCCCAAGTATCAGAAGTGTTCTTTTAAGGGGACTTTTTGGTTATCAATCTTTCTTGGTGCTCCACTCCCACCCCTCTCCTTGCTAAAATTGCACTCCATATACTCTATCTTAGTTTGACTAGATTTAAATGCTTTAAATTCTAATGCATCTCTCCATAAATCTAGCTTTGTGTTTATGCCTACCCTTGTCTCATCAATCAAAACTATATCATCTGCAAATAACATAGACCATGGAATCTCCTCTTGTAGATGTTTTGTTAACTCATCCATAACCAACATGAAAAGATAAGGGCTCCATGCCAATCCTTGGTGCAATCCTACAGTGATAGGAAAATCACTAGCCTCTCTGCTAGTGATCCTAACATTTGTTATCGCTCCCTCATACATATCCTTGTTTATGTTTGTATGCCCCTGTGAAACTCCGCTCTTGCCCAAGACTCACCATATTAACTCTATAGGGACCCTATTATAAGGTTTTTTTAAGTCAATACAGACCATGTGGAGGTCCTTCCTCATCTCCTTATATTTCTCTATCAATTGTCTAAGCAGAAAAATAGCTTCCATGATAGACCTCCATACCAAATTGGTTTTCTGATACACTTGTCTCATGCTGTATCCTCTTTTCCATCGCTCTTTCAAAAAGTTTCATAGTATGGCCCATAAGTTTGATCTCTCGATAATTAGTGTAACTTTGTATATCTCCTTTATTCTTGTAAATTGGTACAATAGAGCTCTTCTTCCATTTATCTGGCATTTTTTGCGATTTTACAATCTTGTTAAACAGTTTTGTCAACTAAACTACCATAGTATCTCCCATATACTTCTAAGCCCTTGTTGGTATACTATCAGACCCTAGATCCTTTAATGGCTTTATCTTTTTCAAGGCCTCTTTCAATTCAGGTATTCTAATCCTACGGTCATATCTACAATGCCCAAAATGATACTTTCAATCCTATATTCTTAATTGTCATTTAGCAATTTTGAGAGTAACTTTCCTATCTTTGTTTGATCTTATCGTCTTTGACTAGTACCCTTTGGTTATCACTTCTAATACACTTAATGTGGTCTAAGTCCTTACTCTTCCTTTCTTTTACTTTTGTGAGTTTAAACACATCTTTCTTACCTTCTCTTGTTCCTAATTTATTATAGAGATCATTATATATCTTGAGTTTTGCCTCACTTACTACTCTCTTAGCAACCTTTTTTAGTATATTTATATTGCTCGGAGTTTTCATTATTTTTAATCCTTTGCATGCTTTAAAGCACACGTTTCTTTTTAATAGTTTTTTGTATCTTTTCACTCCACCACCAAGTTTCCTTTGTTGGTTGCCTTTTACCCTTAGATACTGCTTGGACATCTTTTGCCACTTTCTTAATGGACGTTGCCATATTAGTCTACATGGTGTTTATTTCTGCTTTATTGTTTCAGTTTTCTTCTACTATCAACTTGTCCATAAATGATGCTATTTTCTCTCCTTTTAAGTTCCACAACTTAGTTTTTAGATACCTATTAAGTTCATTTTCTTTCTTCTATACTTTAATGTAAATATCCATAACCATTAATTTATGTTGTGAGGTTAGACTCTCATTGGCTATCACCTTACAATCCTTATACATTGATCTTTCTACATTCCTAATTACGAAAAAGTCTATTTGGCTTTTATATGGTCTATTTTTAAAGGTTAATAAGTGTTCGTCTCTCTTTTTAAAATATGTGTTTGTTATGACTAGGTTATATGCTAAGGCAAAATCGAGTATAGTTTCCCCCATCTAATTTCCTTTTCTAATACCATACCTCCTATGTACCCTATCATATCCTTCTTTCTCTTTTCTTACATGACCATTAAAATTTGCTCTCATAAATATCCCCTCTATGTTGGGAATGTCTTGCACGAGTCCCTCCATATCTTCCCAAAGCTGTCTCTTGATTCTATCTTCTAACTCTACTTGTGGTGCGTATGCACTAATGACATTTATGATCCTCTCCTAGAACAAGTTTTATTCGTGCAATTCTAGCACTGGTTTTTTTTAATATCTACTACTTCATCCTTTAATTTTTTATCTACCACTATAGCCAGATTCACAATTTCACTGTTAAGAAGTATTTGCCTTATAATCCACTTGCTTTTGTATGTCGGTTTCTGTTTGAATATGGATTTACTCCATCTTCATAGAAGTTGTTGCTGTTGAGTAGTTGGTTGAGAAAGTTTTCATTTCAAGAGACGTTGTACCCATAATCATCATGATGTCTCAAGAGGGTCTGATATTTGCTCTCACAAGCTAAATTCATCATCATCAAGACCTTATCCCAATTAGGGGCCAACCACATGAATCTTGTTCCTCCATTCCCCTCTATTATGCACCATGGCTTTATTTAGTCCCAAAGTTTTTAAATCTTATCCCACCACTTCTATTGGGCCTTCCCCTTGCCCTTTGGAACCTTCTACTTGCATTGCCTCACTCATTCTATCCGGTGCCGTGTTTGGTCTTCGTTAGACATGTCCAAACCATCTAAGTCTAATCTCCCTCATCTTGTTATCTATTGGTTCTGCTTATAAGTTTCTTTTAATGTTTTCATTCATAATTCTATCCTTTCTTGTCTTGCCATTCATTGATTTTAACATCCCCATTTCTGGTATGCTGATCTTATGAACATGATGTTCCTTAACTGCTCAACACTCTGATTCATAGAGCATGGACAGCCTTAGAGCCATCCTATAGAATTTTCCTTTTAGTATGTGTGGCTTAGTATGAGTGGCACCCGTTGATCACACAAAACTCTAGATGCGCATCTCCATTTGTTCCAACCTGCTTGGATTCTCTAGGTAACATCCTTCTCAATCTCTCCACTCACATGAATTGTCGATCCCAAGTATTGAAAGTGGACTTTTCCCAGTACTTCTTGGTTATCAATCTTTACTGGTGCTCCACTCCCGCTCCTCTACTTACTAAAATTTCATTCCATATACTTTGTTTTAGTTCGGCTGATTTTAAATCCTTTAGGTTCTAATGCTTCTCTCCATAACTCTAGTTTTGTGTTTACGCCCTCCCTTGTTAAAACTATATCATCTTCAAATAGCATTTACAATGGAACCTCCTTGTGCAGATGTCTTATTAACTCATCCATAACTAACATGAAAAGGTATGGGCTCAATGCTGATCCTTGGTGCAATTCTACAGTGATAGAAAAATCATCAATCTCGCCACTAGTGATCTTAACATTTGTTATCACTCCATTGTACATATCTTTAATTATAGCTATATACCTTCATGAAACCCTTACCCGCCCAACCCCTTAATATTAACTCTCTTGGGACCTTATCATAAGCTTTCTCTAAGTCAATAAAGACCACATGGAGGTCCTTCCCCCCCTCCTTGTATTTCTCTATCAATTGTTTGAGTAAGAAAATAACTTCCATGGTAGACCTCCCAGGCATGAAACTAAACTGGTTCTCTGATATACTTGTCTCATGTCATAGCCTCTTCTCAATTACTCCTTTAAAAAGTTTCATAGTGTGGCTTATAAGTTTGATCCCTCGATAATTAGTGTAGCTGTCCATGTCTCCTTTATTCTTATAAATTGGTACAATAGAGCTTTTCCTTCATTCATCTGGCATTTTCTTTGATTTTATAATCTTGTTAAACAACTTAGTCCACCAAATTACTCCAGTATCTCCCATATGCTTCCAAACCTCTATTGGTATATCATTAGGCCCTAGGACCTTTCTTGATTTCATCTTTTTCAAGACCTATTTCACTTCAGGTATTCTAATCCTTGTATCTATAATGTCCAATGTTATTTAGGTTTACAGTACTTTCAATCCCTATATTCTCGGGGCAATTGTCATTTAGCAATTTTGAAAGTAAGTTCCCCATCTTTGTTTGATCTCATCATCTTTGACTGGTACCCTTTGATCATCACTTCAAATACACTTAACATGGGCTAAGTCCTTACCCTTCTATTCTCCTATTTTTGTAAGTTTAATCGCATCTTTCTCACCTTCTCCTGATCTTAGTCTATTATAGAGATCATCATATGCCTTGAGTTTAGCCTCACTTACTATTTCCTTAGCAATTTTTTTAGCATTCTTATACTATTCATAGTTTTCGTTATTTCTAGTCTTCTGCCATGTTTTAAAACACACCCGTCTTTCTTTAAAAACTCCACCACCAAGTTTCCTTTACTAATTGCCTTTTACCTTTAGATATTCTTAGGACATCTTTAGTCACATTTTTAATTGGCTCTGCTATATTAGTCCACATGGTGTTTACTTTTGTTTCATTGTTTCAATTTTCTTCCACCATCAACTTATTTGTGAGTGATGTTATTTTCTCCCCTTTTGAGTTTCACCACTTGGTTTTTGGATATGTATTGAGTTTATTTCCTTGCTTCTGTCTTTTAATGTAGATATCGATAACCATTAACCTATGTTGTGAGGTTAAACTCTCACTAGGTATCTACAATTCTCACACATTGATCTTTTGGTATTCCTAAGTAAGAAAAAGTCTATTTGGCTTTTATGGAGTCCATTTTTAAAGGTTATTAAGTGTTTATCCCTTTTCTTAAAGAATGTGTTTGTAAGGGCCAGTTTATATGCTAAAGCAAAATCGAGGATAGTTCTTTGATACCATACCCTCTATGTATCCTATCATATCATTCCTTTTCTTTTCCTACATGACCATTTAAGTCTGCTCTTACAAATATCCCTTATGTGTTGGGAATTTCTTGCATGACTCCCTACATATCTTCTCAAAAGTACCTCTTCATTGTATCTTTTAACCCTGCTTGTGGTGCTTATGCACTTATAATATTTATGATCTGCTCTCCTAGAACAATTTTATTATTATAATTCTACTACTGGTTCTTTATCGTCTACAACTTTATCCTTTAATTCTTTAGCCACTTCTATTCCTACGCCATTTTTGTTATTATCTTTTCTTACGTACCAGAGCTTGTACCCATCAATTTCTCTAGTTTTAGCCCCTGTCCACTTGGTTTCTTGGATACAAGCGATGTTGACTCTCCTACATTTCATTGTATCTGCTGACACCAGACCCTTACCTATCAATGTCCCTCTATTCCATGTGGGATACGAATATTATGCTTTTGATTTAGCCTATTTACCTACGCACTTCTTGACCCCCATGACATGAACCCATGCTTACTTTCTACTGCACCTGTGTTTTAATGCAATGCGTTGCTTCTGAGGGAATGCTCTAGCAGTCCCTGCTTGTTTTCCACTACACTCGGGATCTGATGTAGAGCATCGCTTTGAAGGGAATGCCTTAGCAACCCTTGCCCATTTTTCATTGTACCCCGGATCTGATGCAGCGTGTCGCTTACGGGAGACTCCTTAGTTTGAGGGAATGTCGGTGATCGATTTATGTCATGTTAAAGTTGTCATACTTTGAAGAGGCTGAAGATGATTTTCATTATCTTCTCTTCTTACAAATTAATATACATATGCATATTCATTTGCAAGTAAGAGGAAAAAATAACAAAATTATTTTCAACTTCTTCAAAAAGGTTTTACTTGCTGGCTGACACTTGATGCAAAACCCTCCTTTTTTATCCGGGCTTGGAATCGGCAACGGCAGAGTTAAGCTAAATTCTTCATCTTTTTTTTTTTTTTTTTTGGTTTATTAAGAGTATGCTTCTGATAGAATTGACTAATTCAAGCAAAAAAAGGTAATTAATTTCCAATGGTGAGATTTAGTTATAGAAATCCAAACTACAATAAGCAAGTTGACAGATTCAGCTTTGCTAAGTATACAGGTACTGATTTTGTTTACAGAACTCCTAGAAGAATACTTCTAGCTTTCGAGGAGCTAGATCCGCCCAATATTACTCTTCCTCTTCTGATTCTTGGATCCCCGTAGCTGATTTTTCCTTCCTCCTTTTATACCCCCTTTGCCAGATGTTCTTGTTCCCTGCAGTAACCGAATTCTGACTTGTCATCTTGGCTGTTATTTTCTGTCAGAGATCTCTCCATTCTGTTATTAAACCAGTAATGTAATGATTCCTGCTTCTTCTTGGGTAGAACTTCCCAAATCTACCTTGATTTGGTTCAGTTGATGTAGCATTACAACAACCCCCCCCCCCCTCTTAAAACTGCCACCTTGTCCTCAAGGTGAAAGTTAGGGAACTGCATCTTAATGACATCCAGTTGTTCCCATGTGTTGTCATGTTTAGGAAGATCCTGCCATTGTATGAGAACTTCTACTTGTCCGTTCGAGACTGCCTAATGTCTTTGATTGCTGCAAAAGTTCTAGATCTTCGGATAGACCATTTGGTATTGGTTGAGGTATCAATGTTGGGGCAATAGTGGGTTTAAGTTGGGAGATATGGAAGACTGGGTGCAGCTTAGCATGCTGTGGTAGCTCTAGTCGACAAGCTACCTGTTCAATCTTTTCTAGTATGGCATATGACCCATAATAGTGGGGATGTTACTTCTCATTGAGTTGTGTTGACAGTGATTTGAGCCGATAAGATTGAAGTTTCAAATAAACGTATTCTCTTGGCTGAAAAGTGAGGGTACGGTGGTGTGAATCTACCTGCCTTTTCATACGAGTTTGGGCTGCTTCCAAATTTTGTTTCAGTTCTGCTAGAATTGAATTGCGTGTAGCCACTTGTTGGTTGATCTCTTCCACCATGGTTTCCCCACCAGTAAATGTTAGTAAGGTGGGAGGGTCTCTTCCATACAAGGCTTTGAAGGGTGTCATCCTGGCAGAATCTGGCAAGTAGTATTATACCAGTATTCTGCCCAGCATATCCACTTGGGCCATGATTTTGGCCTGTTGCAAATGAAACAGCGTAAATATGTTTCCAAACATCTGTTTACTACCTCTGTTTGCCCATTTATTTGAGGATGACGAGCTGAACTCATCTTTACTGACGTTCCTGCTTGCTTAAACAGTTCAGACCAAAAGTGGCTAATGAAGACCCGATCTCCATCTGATACAATTGACTAGGGATACCCATGTAGTTAGACAATTTCTTTGATAAAAGTGTGTGCCACATCTCTGGCTGTGTAAGGGTGACTGAGGAGGCTGAAATGGCTAAATTTGGTGAGGCGATTGGCAACAACTAACAAGGTGTCAAATCTGTGTGCTTTAGGCAAGCCTCTGATGAAATCCATGGACAATTCACTCCAAACCATCTTAGGAATGGGAAGAGGCTGAAGAAGACCTGCTGGTTTGTTAGTGCCATATTTATTTCTTTGACAAATGTCACAAGTGGAAATCAATTTCTGAATATCCTGGCGCATCCCTTCCCAATGGAGCACCTTGGAGATGCGTTTATAAGTGCTTGTGAACCTTGAATCCCCCCTCTTGGTGTGGAGTGGAATTCATGTAAGAATGCTACAATGCGTGGCGAAGATTTTGGGATAACCAGTCTTCCATGAAATAGTAAGAGACCATGCTTAAGTGTGTATGCTGGGTGACTATCTTGATTTACTAGAAGGTCCTGAATAATATTACGAATTTGAGGATCTTCTTGTATTTCATCTGTTAATGAATCCAATTTAGCACATCGAGCAACTGATATAGCAAGGTGTTGTAGTAATATATCATGCTCCTCTATGGGCTGAGGGTAAGGATCTGTTGGGTGGTTGCCCTTTTCATTATTGTCTTTGGAGTTGATGATGTGAGAATCTTGACGCCTAGACAAAGCATCTGTCACTCTATTCTCAGAACCCGACTTATACTAAATGACAAAGTCGTACCCAATGAGCTTAGTTAACCACTTATGTTGCACTTCATTAGACAGATGTTGTTCCTTTAAATATCTGAGGCTTTTCTAGTTAGTATGGATGATAAAATGTCACCCCATGAAGTAATGTCGCTACTTGTGTACTGCAATGACTATGGCCATAAGTTCCCTTTCATAAACTGATTTGGATTGGGATTGAAGGGAGAGAAATTGACTGGAAAAAGCCACTAGTTGACCTTCGTGCATGATGACAACATCAATCCCCGTGCCTGATGCATCAATTTCCAGCACAAAGGGTTTGGAAAAATCAAGTATGGCCATGACAAGAACGGTTGTCATGGCTTGTTTCAATGCCTCGAATGCTTCGTGAGCTTCTCTTGTCCATATGAATCCATTCTTCATGAGTAATTTGGTTAAAGAGCAGCAATGAGGTCATAGTTTCTAATGAATCTTCTATAATAACCAGTAAACCCCAAAAAACCTCGAAGTGCCTTGGCGTCTTTAGGAATGGGCTAATAAAGTATACAATCTATCTTGGAAGTATCGGCTGCTACTCTTTTTGTTGAAATAATGTGACCCAAGTATTCCAATGAAGGTTGGGCAAATAAGTATTTTTTCTTGTTTGCAATCAAATGGTGTTCCTCAAGATAGACAAGGCGAAAGTGAGGGCAGTCATTTTCTCCCAACGCTTCTCACGAGTGAAGTGGCAGTTCACCCATTTCAAAGGGGGTGCAACACCTTCTCAGTTTGGCCCTCATATTTCTCTTATATACCATATTCATTCAAGTAATTTCAGTACAATGGTAATGTGCTCCATGTGTAAAGTAAGGTTACTGCTATCATTGAAGAAGACGAGAATAAACTTATGTAGATGGGGTTGAAATACCTCATTCATGAGCGCCTGAAATGTGGCTTGTGCATTGGTTATGCCAAATGACTTAACCAAAAATTCGTAGTGCCCTTCATGAGTTTGGAAGGCTGTCTTTGCTAAGTCCCCTTATTGCAAATTTGATAGTAACCAGATTTAAGGTCTAGTTTTGAGAAAATGGTGGCTCCTCCCAATTCATCTAGCAGCTCATCGATGACAGGGATTGGGAACTTGTTAGGTATGGTCACCTTGTTTAGTGCACGATAATCTATACAAAACCTCCATCCACCATCCTTCTTTTTGACCAGTAACACCGGACTAGAAAAAGGGCTTTTACTTGGTCGAATAATTTTCAAATTCTGCATTTCCTTAATGATTTTCTCTATCTCATCTTTTTGGGAATGCGGATAGTGATATAGCCTGCTGTGTGGGGGCTGTGTTCTTTCTATTAGCTTGATGGCATGATCATGGGAACGAGCAATAGGCAGTCCTAAAGGCTGATCGAAGATATATGAAAATTTCTGGAGAAGAGAGTCTATTGCTGGTTGAAAATCTTCCTGATATTGAATCTTGTTGGCTTCCATACCCTGATATTCAACCATACAACTGAAATCAGCTTTAGGGATAACTCGAAGAAGGGATTTGAAGGAAACCAAAGAACAAGAGAGGGTCGGATCCCCTTTAAGGACAATCTGACGCCCTTCAACCATGAAACGCATGGTCGGATCACGGAAGTTTGCCGAAATCTCCCCCTAGGTTTTTAGCCACACTACCCCAAGACTGTCTGCTCCGCCAAGGTCGAAAGGGTGGAAATCTTGAACTACAGTGATACCTGGCAGGCATAGCTGTATCTACTGACATAGTCCTTCTCCTTCGATGCAGTGACCATCCCAACTTGCACTCCAAATTGGCGCTATAGATCCACAGTTAACCTGAGTTCTTTGACTAATGGGCTGGAAATGAAGTTTTGGGAAGCTCATATCAATCAATACAACAACCTCTTGATTTTCGACCAGCCCTTTTACTTTCATGGTACCGCTGGTCATGAATCCAAAAATGGAGTTCAGGGATAACTCCAGAGGTGGGTTATACCCTTCCCGCCGGTTGTCCAGATCTGCCAGAGGACATGGAGTGGTTTCAGCCTCATCGTCGTCTTCGTTTTCGAGGAGTAGCACCTAAAGCTGCCAGTTTTTACATCTGTGCCCAAGGTGGTATTTCTCATCGCATCTAAAGCATAACCCTTGGGATCGCTGTTGTTGTAGCTTGGCATTTGTGAGCTTCTGTAAAGATTCCCTCTTTCCGATAGGCTGTTCTCTGGTAGGTCTTTCCCGATGGCTTTTTTTACGGAAACCCCTGGTTCTACCAGCGCTGTGAAAGGGGAAGATAGGCAAATTACGATTTTGCCCCAGCGAACCCCCCCCCCCCCCCCTCTCTTCAGTCGACCAGTTTTTCAAATGCATAGAGATGGACCCCGATATTCTTGGCCCAAGATCATTTCTATTAGAATGGGCCCTTATTTGGTCCAAGGCTAAGTTCTTCTCTTCTATTTTGTGGGCTAACTCCATAAGCCCAGATAGAGAGGCATGTCTGAATATCTTTATCTCTGCCTTTATGTCGTTCCTGAGCCCATTCAAGAAGGCTCCTTTCAGGAGATTGTCAGAGAGATCAACCAGGTGACCGGAGAGTAGCTCGAATGACTGGAGGTACTCGGAGACGTTGCCTTTCTATCTCAAAGCCAGCAAGGCTTCATAGTTGTCGTCCGATTGGGACGATTGGAAGCGTCGGAGCAGGGATGACTGGAAAGAACCCCAAGATTGGAAGGGAGTTCTTAATTCCACCCACAAGAACCAGTGGAGTGCGTCTCCTTCTAGGCATATGGCTGCTGTTGAGATTTTCTCGTCATCGGAGATGTGGTTGATGTGGAAGTATCGTTCTGCTCGACATAGTAGCCTGTAGGGTTCTTGGCCATTGAATACTGGCAGATCCAATCTTTGGCCATGAAATTCTTGACGATTATGGTCTGCCGGCAAGAATGGACTTCTTCTGTGATCGTCTGAGGTCTCCCCAACCTCTGTGTTCTGAGGACGACCTCTATATTCTTCCGGCTTATTCATGTTCTTGATCCATTCTCGTATCTCCACTAAATATTCACCGAAGGTGGTGACGTTCGTCTACAACCTCCCCATGTGTTTCTTCATATCCCCTATCTTGCCTCTGACTCCTTCTATCTCTTTCTCCATGATCTCAGTTCTTTCCATCCTGGTTCTAACCATTCCCTAGGCCTAAACCGGCTCTGATACCAATTGATAGAATTGACTAATTCAAGCAAAAAAGGTAATGAATTTCCAATGGTGAGTTTCAGTTACAGAAATCCAAACTACAATAAGCAAGCTGACAGATTCAGCTTTGCTAAGCACACAGCCACTGATTTTGTTTACAGAACTTCCAGAAGAACACTTCGAGCTTTTGAGGAGCTAGATCCTCCCAATATTACTCTTCCTCTTCTAATTCTTGGGCCCCCCTAACTGATTTTTCCTTCCTCCTTTGATCCCCCCTCTGCCAGATGTTCTTGTTCCTTACTGTAACTGAATTCTGACTTGTCATCTTGTCTGTTATTTTCTGTCAGAGATCTCTCCATTCTGTTATTAAACTAGTAATCTAATGGTTTCTGCTTCTTCTTGTGTAGAACTTCCCAAATCTACCTTGATTTGGTTCAGTCGATGTAACAGCTTCCTACAGGTGAATTTTGTTAGATTGACTTTCTTCTTGCAATGTTGCCACTGAGTGTTCTTAAAATCTGAAGTACTTCTTATATGTATCTAAAGGAGCGTTTAAAACTTAAAAGCTAAGCTTGAAAGGAAGCTATGTAATATTTTCTTCAGGAACTTAAAAATCTCTGCGGTAATTTTCTGATAGAGTTTAATGTCAAATTTTCATTTCTAAGGTGAAATATGTAAAAGTGGAACTTTTTAAAACTTGAAACATTGAACCCACTCCATGTTCTCACACTTGATGCTTGTTTCAGCATTTATAGCAGTGCATCTCAGATTCTGTTGTTGCCTTAAATGTCTCTGCGGTGTGGGTGTCATGGTTTGTCCTTGGAGATTCCCGTTATCTGTTGGTTGTTTTTTATTCCTTTCACCTTGTTATCTCTGGTTCTGCCAATGTAAATCCTAGTTTGATGTTGAATGTCTTGTGCACTTCTCTTCCTACATGGTGAAATTCAAATTTATCTTTCATAACATAGTTTCATCCTTGGTCTGATTCTGTTTTATGGATTAATAGGTTTCATTTAGTATATACTTATAAAATTTCATGTTTCTAGTATCTCATCAGAGCGCAAATAGTAACATTTGTGAGTTGCTTGGATTTTCTTAGTTTTATATTTACTGTGTTAGGGTTAGCATGGTTAATTAGTGAAAATTTCTGTTAGTGACATTAGTGAGGGCGTACATTAGTTCTTTAATTTCTAATGCAGGCCCATTGTAATACAGCCCTATTCTTAATGTTTCTATCTTGAATCTTAAAACCTACAAAACCACAATTTTAAGATAGTTAAACATGTGAAAACTGTTCTCCTTCAAGCAAGAAAATTGTTCTCCTTCAATGTATCTTCTATTTTGTATTATGCTTGAGTCTTTGTTTCTCTTATCAACTCATTTATCCTTTAATCTATGCACATTGACAACAAGGTGAATGCTTAAAGTATGCATGTTTAGAGAAAGTTAAAAAACTACAACCCTCGTGCTTGAAATCTTGTGAAACATTATGACAGTGTTGAATTAATAGCCTTCTTTTAATGTCTAGTGTCCAGGTATCAATACGAGGATACTAAAAAGGCAATCATCAGATTGGAACAAGGTGCTTATTCTTATATGCAGAGAGCTATAGCAGCTCATGGAGCTTTGGCAGTTTTTTATGGCCGCCATTTGAAACATTATATTAGGAAACCTGAGGTATTTATTCTATGTTTTCATTTTTGCATATTCTGTTCTCAAACTTTGCTTCCTTTGCATATCTTAGACATGAGTTCACTGTAGTTTTATGTTTCAGTAAAAGAGACATACTGGATTATCATAATTTTAACTTATACTTCATTCATATTGCTTGAAATGTTGAAACGATCTATATCTTAGCAATTTGTTTGATTGTACCTTCCCTGGTTGCATTAATGCCACTTGTATAGCTTGAAATATTTTAATTATCCATGCCCTTTATTCTCTGGTCACGAAGTGTACTAAATGATATATGCTAAGACGGGGCACTTGGTAATGTGAATGTTTTGGTATCTACTTTAGAGGAAGAAATTATTTCTTCTTTTTACCTGCTTAAGGAAGTCATGACTTAATTGTGCAAAGTTGCGGATGAGGAAATGTGGTTTACTGTTTGAGATTGTTATACTCCTGTAATCGGGGCTATATAATACATTAGGGCTTAGGATTATTTCTCATAGACAAGTGTGGGCTATAGAATTTCATTGCTTGGGCATGGAGGACCTGAATAGAACGTACGCAATGGTTCTCCCTAAACTTTTTTTCTTCCTTGTAAATGATAGCAAACTAACTATTAATTAAGCAATCACCTGCAGACAGTTCACTGTCGGATATGAACAAATTGAACACAGGAAAGTGATATTTTTGTTTGCACCTTCGCACAACAGTAAAGTTGTCCTCATATGATCTTGAGGTCACGGGCTCAAGGTATGGAAACAGTCCCTTGCAAAGATGCAAGGTAAGGCTGCGTACTATAGACCCTTGTGATCCACCCCTTTCTTGGACCCCGCATAGGCGGGAGCTTCGTGCACCAGGGCTGCCTTTTTTACTTAATACTGGTAGCAGAAGGGGAGCCTTGGAGCAACGGTAAAGTCTTCGTCATGTGACCTTGAGGTCATAGGTTCAAGGCGTGGAAACAGCTTCTTGCAAAAATACAAGGTAAGGCTGTGTACTATAGGCCCTTGTGGTCCGTCCCTCCCCCAGACCCCACATGCGCGGGAGCTTCGGGCATCGGGGCTGCCACCAAAACCCGTACATAATAAAAAATTATCTGTAATCTATAACTTGACGCATCTTCTTGAGCTTATCTTGGTTCTGGGGACTGGGGAGCAAGCATCAATTCTGGTCTCTTGTTTTTGTTCCCTTTTGTAATTGTTTTTGTTCTCCTCTACTTGGCATTCATGTTTCATATCTCCTTTCTGGACGAATTGAATTGAACCGTGGGGGGTTCGTCCTACTCAACTCCCATCTGGCAACTTTGTACTGCTCAGTTGTATTCAGCCATAATGGTGTCTTATTTTACCAAATTCTCTCCATTTTTTTGGATCTACATGCTGTGAGTTGTCAAAATAGTATCTTCACCATATCATTTCTCTAAATCTGTTAGTTTCCTAATCAGTATTGAATGCTGTAATAAAGAGTTTATCTCTGTTGTGCTTCTTATTTATTTATTTTGTGGTCTCTCTATTGTATGAGTAAACTTTGAGAGTTTTTGTTTATTTAATTTTGGTACACTTTCATCAACTAAAGACTATGAATTGATAAGGTGGTTATGGTCTGTTAGATTTTTGTTTCAGCAAGTGTATCACTCATGTATCTGTCAAGTAATTAGAGGCGTAAACAAAATAATTTGATAAAATAAATGAACAGAAACTATAAACAGGTCAAACTTGCATAAGTACGAGTAGGCCTCCTCACTAAAAAAGGAATTGTATAATAAACATTAATGGTCAAATACATAATTTGATGTCCAAATTTCTAAAGGAATTAGAAATTATGAAATAACTGGAAAAGTAAACAAGTTCAAAGCATTATAGACTAATATGTAATCATCCTTAGGCTTGCAGATGTTAAAACTTAAAATACACAATACATCAAGAAACAAATAAAAAGGAAAGTCAACATGTAAAAGGAAGGAAATATTGAAAAGCATCCATTACTCGATACATCTAGTATACGCGTGTACACAGTCAAACAGTAAGTTACCCACATAAATCCAGGGATCTGATATTTGCATTCCATCTTTCAGTTTAGTAAATGCACAGACATAGTCTACAATAATAAATTACATCTAATGTACTTCTCTCATAGAGTGCAGTGGATCTTTGACTCTAGATTTCCAATGAGCATGTTTCTTTGTTGTCTTTGTCTGAGTGTATGCTCACACGTATGTGTCTGGACAGGGGTGTATGTGGGTTCGGGAATGCATCTTCCAGTACCTCAGTAGATCTAAACATTATTATTTGGTTTATGGTAGTGATGAGGTCACTCTCAAAGGATATACAGATTCAGATTTCCAGTCTGATATCAATATTGTAAATGTATTTTGGGATATGTGTGTACCATGGTTGGAGGAGCAGTAAGTTGGAGAAGCAGTAACAAGATACAATTACTGACTCAACTGTTGAAGCGTAATATATAACAGCGAATGAGGAGCCAAAGAAGTGGTTTTGGATAAGAAAGTTCATTCAGGAAATTGGAGTTTTAAGCACTGTAGATGACTCCATGTTAAATATCGATAATAATGGTGTTATAGAGCACAACCTAAGGAACTGCGATCGCATAAAAGATCAAAAGACATTACCATGTGATCCTTGAAATTGTATATGGAGATGTGACAATAGCGAGAGTTGCATCTCCAGATGATGTGGCAGACCAATTGACTAAACCATCTCCTCAGAAAGTTTTTGATAAATACTTGGCGTCTATGGGAATCAGGGGTTGGATGGGTCTGTTGGTTGCAGAGGGAGGGAGAGAGAAGGGTACTAAAATGACTTCGATTTTGTGTGTCCAAGTCCTGAAGTAACATAATCACCAGCATTTTGTCTATGATGATTTGCAACATTCCAATTCTTGTTATATTCGAAATAATTGAGGACCTATGTTTTATATATGTCTATCTGTGTGTATTGAGAAATGAGTTTTGTCTAATTCTTAGATTTTCTAAGTTGTTATCCGATGGGAGATTACTTTTCATTTTACAATTCAGAATCATCATATTGATCTCATCATCTTTGACTAATACTCTTTGATCATCGCTTCTAATACATCTAACATGGTCTAAGTCCTTACCCTTCTGTTTTCTTACTTTTGCCAGTTTAAATACATCTTTCTCACCTTCTCTTGTTCCTAGTCTATTGTAGAGCTCATCACATGCTTTAAGTTTAGCCTCACTTACTATTCTCTTAGCAACCTTTTTAGCATTCTTATATTGTTTATAGTTTTCATTATTTCCAATCTTCTGCCATGCTTTAAAATGCATCCGTTTTTCTTTAATAACTTTTTGCACTGTTTCACTCTACCACCATGTTTCCTTTGCTAATAACCTTTTACCTTTAGATACTCCTAAGATGTCTTTTGCCACTTTCTTAATGGACTCAGCCATATTAGTCCACCTCAGCCATATTAGTCCACATGGTATTTACTTTTGTTTCATAGTTCCAATTTCCTTCTACCATCAACTTATTTTTGAATGAGGTTATTTTCTCTTCCACCACTTAGTTTTTGGATGTGTATTAAGTTTAGTTCTTTTTCTCCATCTTTTGATATGGATATCCATAACCATTAACCTATGTTGTGAGGTTAAACACTCACTGGGTATCACCTTACAATCCTTACATATAGATCGTTCATTATTCTTCAGTAGGAAAAAGTCTATTTGGCTTTTATGAAGTCCACTTTTAAAGGTTATTAAGTGTTCATCCTTCTTCTTAAAGAGTGTATTTGCAATGGACAGGTTATATGACAAAACAAAATCGAGGATATTCTCCCCCATCTCATTTCTTTCACCTATACCATACCCTCTGTGTATTCTATCATATCCTTCCTTATCTTTTCCTGCATGACCATTTAAGTCTGCTCCTATAGAGATTCCCTAAGTGTTGGGAATTTCTTGCATTACTCCCTCCATATCTTCCCAAAACTGTCTCTTGATTATATCTTGTAACCCTACTTGTGTTGCGTACGCACTTATAACATTAGTAATCTGCTCTCCTAAAACAATTATTATTATTATTATTATAATTCTATCACTAATTCTTTTAACGTCCACAATTTTATCCTTTAATTCCTTATCCACTATTATTCCTACGCCATTTCTGTTATTTTCCTTTCCTATGTAGCATAATTTATACCCATCTATTTCTCTAGCTTTAGCCCCTTTTCACTTGGTTTCTTGGATACAAGCGATGTTGACTCTCCTACGTTTCATCGCGTCTGCTTACTCCAAACTCTTACCTGTCAGTGTCCCTATATTCCATGTGGCAATACGAATCTTATGTTCTGGAGATACCCTATTTACTATCGCCTTTCTCGACTTCCATGGTATGAACCCATGTCCACTTTTCACTACACTTGGGTTTTGATGCAACGCGTCGCTTCCGAGGGGACGCTCTAGTAGCCCTTGCCCATTTTTCACTACACCCGGGATCTGATGTAGTGCGTTGCTTCTGGGAGAACGCCCTAGCAACCCTTGCCTATTTTTCACTGCACCCGGGATCCGATGCAGCGCGTCGCTTATGGGGAACGCCCTAGCTTGAGGGAATGTCTGTATTCGATTCATGTCATAGTTTGGGTTGCCGTATTTTTAAAAGCTGAAGATGATTTTCATTTCTTCCTTACAAACTAATATACAAATGCGTATTCATTTGCAAGCAGAAAAGAAATAACAAAACCATCTTCAGCTTCCTCTTGCTGGTTGGCTACCTGACACAAGGGTTGCCATATTTTAAGAAGCTGGAGATAATTTTCATTTCTTCCTTACAAACTAATATACAAAATACATATTCATTTGTAAGAAAGAAATAACAAATCATCTTCAACTTCTCCCTTGAAAATACTATAAATCTAAATAACATTGAATATTATAGATATGAGCGTAGGATTAGAATACCTGAAGTAAAAGAGGCCTTGAAAAAGATGAAATTAGGAAAAGTCAGGGGGCCTGATGGTATACCAATAGAGGTTTGGAAGCATATGGGAGATATTGGGGTAGTTTGGTTGACTAGGTTGTTTAACAAGATTATAAAATCAAAGAAAATGCCGAATGAGTGGAGGAAAAGCTCTATTGTACCAATCTATAAGAATAAAAGAGATATACAAAGCTGCACTAATTATCGAGGGATCAAACTTATGAGCCACACTATGAAACTTTTTGAAAGAGTGATTGAGAAGAGGCTACAACATGAAACAAGTGTATCGGAGAATTAGTTTGGTTTCATGCCTGGGAGGTCTACTATGGAAGCTATTTTCTTACTAAGACAATTAGTAGAGAAATAAGGGGAAGGAGGAAAGACCTCCACATGGTTTGATCGACTTAGAGAAAGCTTATGATAGAGTCCCTAGAGAGTTAATATGGAGGGTGTTGGGTGGTAAAGGGGTTTCTCAAGGATATATAGACATAATTAAAGATATGTATGAGGGAGCGGTAACAAATGTTAAGACCACTAGTGGCGTAACTGGTGATTTTCCCGTCACTATAGGATTGCACTAAGGATCGGCATTGAGTCCATACCTTTTCACATTGGTATTGGATGAGTTAACAAAACATCTGCACGAGGAGATTCCCTGGTGCATGCTATTTGCAGATGATATAGTCTTACTGGATGAGACATAGGAGAGTGTAAACATAAAGGTAGAGTTATGGAGAGAAGCATTAGAATCTAAAGGATTTAAAATTAGCCGAACTAAGACAAAATATGTGGAATGTAATTTTAGCAAGGAGAGTAGGAGTAGAACACCAGTCAAGATTGGTAACCAAGAAGTCCCCGTTAAAGACCACTTTCGGTACTTAGGATCAATGATTCATGAGAGTGGAGAGATTGAGACGGAGGTTACTCAGAGAATCCAAGCGGGTTGGAACAAATGGAGATGTGCATCTGGAGTTTTGTGCGATCGACGGATGCCACTCAAACTAAAAGGAAAATTTTATAGGATGGCAATAAGGCCAGCCATGCTCTATGGATCAGAGTGTTGGGCAGTTAAGGAACATCATACTCATAGGATGAGCATCGCAGAAATGAGGATGTTGAGATGGATGAGTGGTAAGACAAGAAAGGATAGAATTAGAAATGAAAATATTCGAGGAAATTTAAGGATAGCACCAATAGGTAACAAGATGAGGGAGACTAGACTTAGATGGTTTGGACATGCTCAAAGGAGACCAACAACTGCACCGGTTAGAAGAAGTGAGGCAATACAAGTAGAAGGTTCTAAAAGGGCAAGGGGAAGGCCCAAAAGAACGTGGATAGAAGTGGTGAGGAAAGATTTAAAAACACTGGAACTAAATGAAGCTATGGTATTTAATAGAGTGGAATGGAGGAATAAGATTGATGTGGCCGACCCCTAATTGGGATAAGGTCTTGATGAATCATCATCATCATCATATTGATGAGATTCAGAGCATGTCTATAAAAAATGGGTTTAAAAGATGGCTATCTAATATATTTTTTCAACTTTTTGATTTAGTCGTATAATCTCTCTCTGTCTGTCTTCACATACATGTCTATTTCTACAACTGACAAATTTTCATTCACAAGGGTCTTCTATTTCTATACATTGATCATTTTACATGGAAATTGATATGTTCTTTTATCTAATTGTAAAAAGATCTTCATAGTTGAAGCAATATTGCCTGTGCATCCTACAGGCAAATATACTAGTTTATACAAATTGTAAATGGGTAGCAGTGTCTTATACAGAAGACTAAAATGCATTGCAACTGTGCTTGGAATGTGGTTGCTGTTAATTTGATCTATAACATAGTCTCAGTTTGTAACATAATTGCTCACTGATTTTTAAATTTGAGGATCTTCCTTGTCATGATGAAACATCTCCTCAACATGTAGGTTTCACTTGGGAGGGCAACAGAGGATGTTAATGTTGACATTGACTTGGGAAGAGAGGGTCGTGCCAACAAAATTTCTCGTCGACAGGTGACTGCTGCTTTTCCATCTGTGATGTAATCCCTAATACTTCTATTTGAGAGATGCTCTAGAACAGTTGCAGCCTTTCAGGTCCTTTGAGGCTTGTCTTCTATTTGTCATACCTCTAAAGAATAGGGACATATCTTTTGATATTTGATCTGATATACTCTGAGATTGTTATATTTGCAGATGATACTCATTCCACTGGAGTAACTTTTGCTTTTTTGGAATCAAGACACAAATTATTCTTTGATTATATTGACTGAGGCTGTGATATTTTTTCAGACTTGAATAACTAGTGTGCGAATTGTTTTTATTTAGAAAAGTGAATTTGAACTTGGGCAATGCTGCAAGCTCACGGGACAGCAGGTGCAGGCTTAGTGAATATGGATTTCTACCACAGAGGACTGTCTAAGGCAACATCTAGATTTTAGTGGCTTTGATATTTTACTAGATGAGAAATGATGGCCCTCTAGACTTCATGCTATTTGGTCTATGAGAATTTAAATCCTTGATTTTTTTTTTTTTTGAAAATAGCAATGGACTTACAGAAACCATGTTTCTGTCAGAATGTGTTAGAACTTCATTACTAATTGTTCGGTTCACTGGTCATGCTCTCATCTCCTGTGCCTTCCTGAGGTACTCCTGTACTCATGCAGAATTTTTGAGGCTAGCATCGTGAACATAGTAGAAGAACCAGAGAAAACTTGATACGAGTAACATGACCATAAATTGAAACAAAAGCCTAAAATTTCTACGTCTATGTATGTACTGAGCTACGGTTTGCAGTGTCATGTATCAAATCTTGACAGTTAATCATTTTATGGATCGTCAGTGCTGTCCCAACTCGGTGCATATGTGTTGTGTGAATGGTCTTTTGGTCATTTCATCGTCCACTTTATATTGGTGAGAGGCGTCTGGGCTGATTCTTTGGCTAAATTTGGCATGTGTTCAGTTATGTCCAAGATGGTTGCAAGGCTTGTTTGCCATGGTAGGAGGATGAAGCTGTTACGGAAGTTCTACACTTGGCTGTTAATGTGGACTTTGTGGAGGAAAGCAAATAGCCATGTTTTTCATGATTCTAGTTGCTTTTCTACTTGGATTTGTAGAAGAATATCTCTCTAGTTTCAAGATGCTTAAAATGCTGATCTATTGATCTAGATAAAATTAAAGCATCATCAATATAAGTTATAATAAATTGACCATAAGGATTAAAGATTTCATTCATGATCTTCTGGAATTCAGAGGGAGCATTTTTAAGTCCGAAAAGCATAACATTCCACTCATATTGTCCAAAAGGGACAGTAAAAGCGGTCTTATGCCTATCTGACTCAGCGATTTGGATTTGCCAATAACCTAATTTCAGGTCAAACTTAGAAAAGATTACTGCACCTTGCAATCTGTTTAAGAGATCTCTTTTATTGGAATGCTGGTCTAGCCTTGGTAGGTATGTCTTTTTCATTGAAATTTTCAATGTATGGCAGACTTAGCGTATGGGCTTTCCTATCCCCAAAAGCATTTGGAAGTTCATTATAGAGATTTTCTTGGAAAGAATTAAGTAAAATTTTAATTCTTTCTTGAAGATTCTTGTCTTTCAGACTATTAGTTACATCTTTGAAGGCAATTTCTTCTTTTATAAAGTTTATCTGTTGTTCTTTTAATAGGATTCTTCTTGCTTCATCAAGCAAGTGAGTTTTAGGATTTGTAAGAAATTTAAAGGAGAATTGTCTGTTTTCCTTGGTAAAATGAATTCCTGATTGATCAATTCTATCAACGGGCATGATATTATGCAGAAAAGGAGTTCCTAAAATAACATGATGATGGAGGTCTTTAACCAAAAGGAAGGGAGTTGGGATACATATTCCATTATTACAAACCATTGCATTATTTAGTTTGTAATTAATTTTTAGTTTATTATTACTTGCAGAGGTTAAACTTTGTGAAGTTTTTTCAAAGAATTTTGTTGGAACAAGTCCCTCCTGAATACAGCTAATATCTGCTCCACTATCAACAAGTGCTATTAGATATGTATCGTACCATTCTGTTTCTATTGTTAGAGTAATATTAATATACTATTTTTGTGAAGTAACTTGTTTTATTAAATCAAGGTATTGTTCAGGAGATTCTTGAATTATTTCTTTTCTTTTAGAAGATTCACTTGTCTGGAGGGTTTTATTATCTTCAAGTTGGTTTATTCTTTTATTAAATATTTGGTTTTCATTTTTTAACAGAATGATTTCTGTTTTAAGAGTATTTATTTCTCTTTTTAAATCTTGAATTGTAACATTAGCAGAGATTGTAGGTTTATTTTTCATTCTTTTTGTAGCCTCTGACATTATATAAGCATTATCCAAATTTAAAGGTTTATTTTCTTCTTTTATAGAAGAGTTCAACATTTTCTCATACATTGTTTTCTTAGTCTCTTTATCTTCTATCTTTTCTATTAGATCAAGAATTTCTTGTTGGGACTGAGAGAGCATATTAATTGAAAGGCCTTTCATTTCCCCTATAGATTTCCAATAATTGTCATTCTCATTTTTACTTATATTATTACATTGTCCGCAACATTGTTCAGATTCAGAGGAAGAAGATTCAAAGTCTGTTTCTTCAGACTGTTCTGATTCTGAGCTATTTAGCATAATTTTGTATAGAGATTTCTTTAAGTCTTCATCAATTGGAAGTTCCTGAATTTTTTGTTTTGTATAGCATTTACTGGCATAGTGGCCTTATTTTTCTGGTTTCTTTTTTCTCCCTTCCCTCAGATCCAGTACCAGTTTGCAATGTTTTTATGTCGTATCAAACAAATACAGTTTTGTACCTTCCTGGGTTACTTTTTCCCTTTTACATGACACTTCTTTATCCCATCTTTGACTTGTGTTTCCTACTTTCTGAGGAACTCTTGATCTAGAAATCCTGAGCACGCTGTCACTTTCATGTTTTCTTTTTGTTGCCTGTCTATGCTTGTTTCTTTGGTGTTGCCTTTCTTCTACAAACCCAGTTTGCAAGCTTCAAACTCTTGAGTCCTTTCTATCTTAAATCACGTTCATTCTATTTTCTTGCTTTCCTCTTCCTACTTACATGATCGTCCTGCATTTAGTTTTGTCTTTTAACATCTTCCATATCCTCCTGGGGTTTTCCTGTTTCTATCATTTGTACGACTGATGTTTACACTCACAGGTTTGTCCTTGTTCTGTTTCTTCTCTTTACTGCTGTTGTGCTTGCTAAAACACCCTAATCTAAGCTGAAAAACCTAATCTAAATTACATGCACGTTAATGACTCACTTCGGTCATTTGATTCACTAAAAATTAGGTGCCCACACTCCTTATAACTTCATTTGGTGCATTTTTAGCTCTTCAACTAAAATAGAAAGGTGCATCTGAACATCTGGATTTGAAAAAGCTTCCACCTATTGAAAGCTCCCTTTTCCTCCAATTTCTAAAGATGCATGTCATCTCCCTCCATCTGCTCTTGAATTTCTAGCCACCTGTCATTGCTTCTGACAATCTGATCCTTTCTCGAAAAGCATGAAGATTTCCTTTTCCCTATTTTTTATAATGATAGTGAAGAAATTATAGAAGATGAGCTGGATCGGAATTAAAGAGTGAAGTTAGACACCATCCAATTGGTGCCTAATTCTTATTTGTCTTGAAACAGAAATTCTTCGTACTTCAACTACATTTGGAGATAAAGTTTCTCAAGGAAGAATTGTTCTGATATTTTGAGGTTAGAGCTGCTTGAGTTCAATCTGGTAAGTCATATTTGAAAGATTGAAGCTTGAGTAACACTGAAGAAATGATATCAAATACTGTAATATATGGTTCGAAAGGAGCTACTAAGATATTGTTTTTCTATTATTAGTGGGAAAGAAGAGATTTTAAGGACTACTTTTCATGACTTCCTTGTCTTGCCTGGTTGATGCAACTCTTAGATGTTTAATCATCATTGCTTAGCTGGGTTTCATGAATTAAGAGGCAAGTGGAAGAACAGGCCCACAATCAATGTATTTGTACTACTTTAAGCTGTTGGACTTGAAGATGTGAACTCAACGGTAAATCTTTCTCCAACCTTGGGGAAATTGAGCAAGCAAAGTTGGTGTGCATGCCTTAATGTCCATAGGATAATTGAGAAAAGAAGAGAGATGTTAGATCCCCAAAACTAGCAGGAATGCATCCAGAACAACCATGTACAGGTCAATAATGGGCCTTACAGTGCTTTTTCTCTTACAAAATTTGGAAATTGATTTCTTATTAATGAAGGCTTCTAATGATGTTTATTTGATTTTGAGATAGAAGTCTTAGTAGCTTTGGCATAAAGAGTTGTTTCTATTTTGATTTCTAGTGATGTGTACTTAATTTTTGAGTTAAGTGACAGTAGGTTTTGGTTGGTGCTGTGTAAATGAAAGTTTGATCCCAAGGTTTGTAACCGTGGGTGAGTTCTGTCCATGCTAGGAAAATGATATGTGCATAGTTGAAGACAAGCCCATAATTCCATGCCATGAAAATGATACATGCATAGTTGATGACAAGCCCATAATTAAGGAGAATTATTCTATAAGAAAGGCAGATCACTGACATTCAAAAGTGGTGGTCCTATTGAGATCCATTCTTTACAGAAATCTACAAACAAAGTTATTTTAGAGATTTTTAGTGATGTTTATTCGGTGTTTAAAGTTTTAGTAGGGTTTGGTTGCATATGTAAAAATAAAAATAAAAATGAATAGGGTTTTCTCCAAAGCAACATGTAAAATACTTAACATTTTGTTCTGACCTTCTTTAGATGGAAAATAGGGTTTATTTGGTTGCTTGAAGGGCTAAATTTGATCTAATACCAAGTTTATTTAAACTAGGGTGTTTATATTGTGGAGCCTATTTATATGATATTTTTAACAAGTTCTTACATGAGGGATATGCATATTTTCATATGTGAGGATAAGATCAGAATGAAGTAGGACCTATAAAGAATGAGCTATGTACCAGAATACATGACCTTCAGACTTTTATAAGCGTTGAATTTCTGGCTTCTAATGGGATGATTATAATATGAACATGCAATGGTGCTACATGCGGCTGGAAAGTCTCAACAAATCAAAGGCTTAGAGTCATAAAACTAAGAAGAATCTTTTATTACAGTCAAACTGTAGCAAGGTGTGTGAATGAATATCTGGATAGTTGAACAAGTGGTTCCACGTGTATTTCTTGCAGCTAGTAGGATTTTCTGTTTTAGATTTTAGGATTTCCCTTGTCTTTGTCAGGGTTTGATCAAATTTATTATTGTGTTATCTCTCTTTATCGTTGTTTACTGGATCTTTTGGTGTTAGTTGTGTGATTTTCTATTCTTTGGCAAGTTTTGTTATTGTGTCATCCCTCTTTATCGTTGCGTACAAGATCTTTTGGTGTTATTTGTGTGATTTCTATTTCCGGAAGATTCCTAGTGAATTTACTTGCATGAATGATGAACACTAAGGATGATTGCCTTATAACTGTAGAATTCAACAAGTCGTGGTTTTTTTTGGCAATATTCTTTTTCAATTCTCTGTTGATGCATGGAACAAATGCTGAGAATTTTATTTGTTATCTATTATGGACATTAGAGATATTTCAAGTTACTTGGTCGTCATATGTGTGCTTGTCTTTTGATGAGAAATTATCTTTTTATTCCATAGGCAATTATAAAGATGGAGGAAGGTGGATCTTTTTATTTAAAGAACCTTGGCAAGTCTCCAATATTAGTTAATAGCAAGGAGGTGGCAACTGGGCAACGTTTTAATCTTAGTTCAAATTGTTTGATTGAGGTACACGTGCTTTTCTTCTCTAAATTATGTGAAAGGCTGAAATTGCCTCTAGATAATCTGCCAATAGGATCAGTATTACCTTGGTTTTCTTTTGCATCATATAATAGAGGGATAATTCCAATAATTTGCTTTTGTTAGCATGTGACGTTTTTTGTTCTTTTGTTAAACACTGAAGCTTAAAAATTGATGAAAATCTCTAAAGAACTCAATTTTATTTCATTAAAGCACTCAATCTTGATCAGGTTATTGATAAACATTTATATTTCATCTGGCTTAGGAAAATACTAAACCCAGAATTGCCAAAATATCATAGTCCTATTGTTCATAAAGTAGATATATTTCTGAGCTGCTTTTTGCCTCTGAACTTCATACCAAGTGAAAGACTATCTTTCTAATGTGAAAAGAATAATAATGGAAGACCTTGAACAAGAAAACAACCAAAGAAGAGTAAAAAGAGTTTAGAATGTGTAAACCCAGGTCCATTCTATACGTCCCTTGATATCAGTTTTGTATTAGTTAGGGTCTTGCTATCCAGTTTAATTTTTAACACAACAGTCTATAGTGCTTTGTCTTGTTTTATATTGTTTCTACAAAGTCTTTTCTCATGTATTAAACAAAAAACCAGATAGAAAAGCCTTCTGTTAGAAACAAAGTGGGATTGAGCACATAATATATGATCCTTTAGTAACCCAAAAGTAGGAAATATCTGCTCTTTCTTGGATTCTTCATTAGAACCTTCATTTATCTATTGTTTTCTATATTAAACCTCTTATTTGTTTCTCCAAAATTCTGTCTGATCTTATTAGAAATAAATTGTAGTTTCTATTGTTCTTTCCTTGCTGACTGACTTTGACTTCCATTCTCTCTTATATATATACTATTATATTATATATCCTCCTACTTTTTATAGGCGTTGATTCAGTTAGGCACTTTTTGTTTACTGATGTGTTTTCACATTCAGTTTTTTTCTTATATGGAACTAAATTTCCATTCAAATCTAATTGATATATCATCTATATACTTGCAAAAGAAATATTCCTCCTACTTTTAAGGATAAATATATTTTTCTTCTTAAAAGAAATCACTCTAATTTAAATTGATTTAAAAAATAAAAAAGGGTGACAGTTTAGAATCCAGCTCTTCCTTACGCTCCACTTAGACATGTTTTCTTTGGGTTCAACCAAAAGAGAGCTCTGATTTTTTGGGTGACAAAAATTTAGGTCAACTATTGGCGTGGAGTTTTTCTCGTATGCATCTATATACTATTTCCATTTCGTTCTACTCTTAAAGATGGATGAATATTTTTCATAAGTCCAAGATATATCTTTTTTTGAGTCTTAAGTCCAAGATATGTCTTACCTCCTACTTTAAATTGATGATATCTTCTATTTTTGAATGAAAAGATATCCTTTAAAGTATTATCCATCAAATCTATCTACCATTCTCTCTCTTTCTTCATACACCATACCAAATACAACAGCAAGGTGTGTATCTCCCTTTGGACAAACTATTCTTCCATTCCATAACTATTTTGCTTTATGTTCTTTTTTACTACTTGAATGACTTATAATATTTGATTTCAGACTTAATAGTGCGGGCCAGGGGAGTCCATGAATATGAGTTCCAATTTATGTGTTATCCGAACATCTCTTTCTCCAATTTATGTGTTATCCTAACCTCTCACCCGCCACTGCCACCCCCCACGCCTGCCCCTTTTGGACATGCATATCCCGGCGTGCCCTTTTATAGTCTCCTCTCCTAATTAAATATTTGGTGGCAGCTATTTCTTCAAGCTACATCTCCTAGAACATGTGCTTAATTGGCATTTAGATGTAAGTTGGAAATGTTGAGGGCATTGAGTATGGGAAGTTTGAGACCATGCATCTGTAAAGAATTGAAATTAATATTTAATCATGATATGGTTTCCTATGAATTATACTGTATATGTTCTGATAGGTATTTTTTTTATTTATTCTTACATTATAGAGCATTTATTTCACATTTATCTATTAGATTTAGTAATTATAAATTTCTTTGTCCTGAATATTTGCTATATGATCAACCTTTTTTTTTTTTTTTCCTTTTTTTAAGATATATTATTTTTATTTTTGGTGGTGGTTTTTTTTTTTTTTTATGCATGCTTTTAGTATAGACATTGTAACTTTTTCCTCTTATAGCTATAATTTTCATGAAAAAGGGATAATTATTATTTAATATACACTGTCAAGATTTCACAGTGATAAGTTTTTAATAATTCAATTTTGTGTTCTTCTATAGTTTCATCGCCGGTACTCTTGTATTTTCCTTGTTTTTCTTCCTCAGGGATAGCACAGGGTTTATTTGGCAGCGTTCATATGTAGATTCTTTTAACTCGTTCTAATTATTTTAGCAAAAACCTCTGCCTTTTTGGCAATTAGTTCTTTTACTCATTAAAAAGAGAGCAAAATAGATGAGCATGCAAAGAAAGAGGGAAAGGAGCAGGAGAATGGAAAGAGAGAAACCACAATAGATGGAGAATAGCCTGGGGTTGGGAGATTGGAATATGGTGTAACTTGGTTCAGATTGGGCAGAATGGAAAGAGTGTAGAAGATAGAGGTATTGTCCACTTCAGGCTCCCTGATTTGACCATTTGACCCCAGCAGCCTCCCAAGCTTCTCATACCCAGCTGAAGACGCAGAAAGAGATGCTGATTCTCTATTCGCAGAATCAACCCGAATCCAAAACCTAAAACTAAATGAAATTCAAATCACACATGATATGTCAATGACATTGCCAGCCTTACTGATCTCTTAAGTGCGTTTACCTTTGCTTTTCATTAGTACCATATTCTTGTCCTAGGTCCTAATATTCTTTTGATCTGTGTTCATGGAATCCTCGTACTTGCACCATTCTTGTGTCATTGTAATAGTCTGTGTTCATTTCAAGGATTAAATTATCTCCTAAAAAAAGAAAAGGAAAAAGCTTCGTCTTTGCCAATGGGTGTTGAGTCTTTGAATCATGTTTCTCTGGCATTCATAGAGCTACAGTAGCTACTAGTAGTACAATGAAAGTGATCCAAAATTGAGATGAACAACAGCTACACAGAATCTCTGATCTCAATGTAGCTTCAAAAATTGGAAATACCACAACCACAACAATCCTTTGGATGATTTGAATTTTAAATATCACCAGACAAAAGGAAATTTGACCATTGTACTAACAAATAATCTTATGTCTGTCGGCCAATGTAGAAAAATTTCCTGTTATCAATAATCATGTTAAACCTTACCATGTATCATGTTTTCGGATGAGCTTTTGTGTAAATATGAGCTGGTTATTTAATAATTTATTTGTTGTTCTAGCCTGTGATGAATGTGTAAGAAAGCACTTAGTCATCTGTTTTTGGAGCCATGTTATTGTTTATTGGGATCTGACTGTGAAGCAGTCTCTGGAGATTGTTTTCTTTACAGGCATTGAGTTTAGGAAACACCCTACCCTGCCTTTGTTTAACAATCTTGTCATGTCAAGTCTTAATGCAAATGTCAAAGGTGGTGGCTAGGCTTCTGGCAGGATCTAGTATCTGGTGGTCTCGAATTTAAACTAGTATTGGTGAAGTGATAACATTAACATTATCCTGTAAATTACACTTGTAGGACTTTTCCTTGTGATGGTTAAGAGACTTGAACCCAACCTAGTAGTAATAAAGAAAAGCTCCTGCTACTAAATCAAGAACTTGGATTGTATCTAATCCCATGTTGACATGACATGAACTACTTTGATTCACTGAACCAACTTGTTGTAATGGAGCTGCCATTTGCTAGAAGCAGAACATGCTTGGTATCCTGCTTGCACATTTTGGTGGTGCTTTGGACTATTATTTCACAGTTTCTTCAGTTAATTTATTACAGATTGTACTTGTGCTTGCAGATAAGGGGCATGAGATTTGTTTTTGAGATGAATCAGAACTTTGCCAGGCAGTACCCCACAGGTGTTGTAAAAAAGAAGAGCATGAAATTTGAATGGTCTAACATTCTGTGATTTAGATCTTATCTGAAGGCTTTCGTGCTTTTTTGGTCATGCTTGTAGCTGGTATGTCTCCGTGCCTCAAATTGACATGTCTTGTACGAGTTCTGGTCTGCCATCTCAGGCAAATTGAGGATCAGACTCTGCTCCTAGTGTACGAATATTGTATATTGCAAGTAGTGAAATGTTAGTACTTGACCTTGGTTTCTCATTGCAACCGCACCGAGTGCTTGCTATAATGTACACGCCCAAGAACCGCATGTAAGTAGATGAGGTGCAAATCTAGAGTTTTGTTAGATTGCAAAGTTGCAGACAAACTGAAACTGAAAGGCAGTAGATTTGTATATACCATTGGAATCGCTTGGAAGATTATCAAGTAATTTCTGGGAGAAAAAGATTATTCTACCAAACCCGGTGGCTATAATTATGAGATAACTTCCCATTCTTTTCTACATATAGCAGCCTTTTAGTTTACACTTCTGTGATTGACAGTTCATTGCATTTTAAGATTTGCAGGTCAGTGAGAAGGGTAAAAGTGGTGCCTCTCGGTCGCGGCTTCCAGGTGTAAGAGAGAGTTTTGGGGAGGGGGTTAACGAGGGAGTATGTACAGAAAAAATGGCCGTAGGGCCCAGGTTGTGCTGTCCAAACAGTGCATGCAGATCCATTTTAGAGAGCATAGTCAAAAAGCATCCAACAGGAGACGATCCTATCCATCCAAATGAATAAGACATGATTAATCCTGGTAAATTTAAAATAATATTGCTTGGGATCATTCCGTGGAGAAAAATAATACGAGGCTCAACATAGCAGATACACTGTTTAGATCACCGTAAAGATGGCATGATATATTTGCTGCCACGGATGTAAACCTTTAACAAAATACAGGGGGCGTTTCACTGCAGTAAAAGATTACATTCGGAACGGCAGTGCAGAGCTATTTTAAAATGGTTGTGGTGGTTGGCCTTTTTAGATTTTCCATGAAAACTACTTTCTAGGCAGTTTCAAGGTCATTTCATAACAATCCTTTTGTTTGCCAAAATTCGACTGTGAGTGAGATTTTGAAGGTCAACAAACATATATCATGTGTGTGTGTATGTATAGGAATGCTAGAATTCCCACGATGATGCCCACCTTTGGATAATCGGACCTGTTCATCTCATTGCTCTGCCCTTGTGACACCTACATGAAATTTTGCAATGTCCACTTATAATACATTATCCCAAATGAAATCAGATAGACCAAGCTCCAAGTTAAATGGTCGCTCACTAATTGAGATGGCAATGGGTTGTGCTAGACCAGAATCTTGGCTGATCTTATGTAAAATATTTTATTCCCCTTACAGGCAATCGAGGCTGTCTCCTAATTTACCTCAGCTTGCTATAGCATTCAAAAATATTTTTCAGGCTTACACCATAATGTGTTTCTATAATGTTCAAAAATAGCTTTCAAACGTACACCATGCCAGACTTTTATGCAGAGTCATAAAGTTCGGATTCGGGAATAAGTCCGTAACCCACATACTTATAAAATACGACAAATGTTCATGAAAATTTTGAAAGAAAAGAGGAAAATAAATTTTCATACATGAGTGTAAGCTTTTCATCTCATATTTTAACTAGATTTGTAAATACTATTTGATAATTTAGCAAAATATTTGTGAAATCCGAGTTTTGTTAGGTAAATTCATGTAATTTTTTTAAATTTGCTTTGAATTTGAAAAATGCTCGTTTATGAAAATTTCGGGGCATCAAAAAGTAAGGATTTATTCAAACTTTTTTAAATATTTGGTGAATTTGTGACTATGCTTCTACACAAAGGCCTTGAGGTTTTTATTGATTGTTTTTTTAATGCAAGTAATTACTATAATGCCCTCATATTTGTATTTTAAAAAGTTTCCATATAAGGGCATTTTGTCATTTAAAATAAATTATATAAGTTGCTTGGGTCCTCTAGTTTTTTCACCACTGACTCTAGTTTGACTGTGACCCTCCTCTAGTCATTGAATTTTGTGACCCTAACCTCACTCAGGTCATAGATATTTTGTCCCTAACCTTGACCCTCATGGGCTCACGAGAATCAGGTCCCCTTAATTGACTTACTCACCAAGCATACATTCCCAATGTGAAACATAACTTACTCTGCCGGAATTAGTTGATCAACATGTCCATCTGATTTTCCAACTTTGAATGACTAAATGCTTAGAAAACAACAATGATTGGATGACTTGGAATCAGAATAAATGTTCTCTTGGTCACCACACATGGTGGTGGGAAACCTTGTTTAAAGAAGTTTTATATTCAACAAGTAACACAAATTTTGGATGTTATATTCATCCAGTCATCTTGATGTTTGCCATAAGTGATTTAGAGCCAGAGAAAGCAGGTGGGCTGGTCTGATCAATCATTCGTAGGATACATGAGTGCCCTACAGCAAGTATTGTTTGCAGTAATCATTCTCTAGCATTGATTTATGTTAGTAGGTGTATGCCACATCAAACTTGATCGTTGAATTTGCTATTCTATCTTCTAAGTGCAAGTATACCCATTCCCTTTGATTTAATCTTGATCAGACAGTGGGTCCCTCCGGTCTGTCTGATGCTTTTCATTTATGTAATCGGCAAAATTCTTGTTAGGTGGGCCTTACCACTTGAGAAGCTTGTACCGGAGAGGCAAATAGAAGAAGCCAAAAATGCCCTTACCATTTTTTTTGAGGGGTGAAAACAAGTTCTTACAAAATGCAAGATAAAGTTATGTACTATAGATTCTTGTGGTTGGCTCCTTCTCTGAAAATTACATATGGGAGTTTTGTGCATGGGCTTCTTTTTTTTGTTTTTTTTATGCACTCATTCACACCCTCTTTGAAGAGGTGACCTATGGTTTACCCCTTGCCCACTGCACCACACTCAGACACCCTTACCAATTGGTCCCTTAATAACTCACGGTCCACATGGTCATACAGAGAATTAGAATTGTAAAATAAGTTGGTGCCTACTTAAAAAAAGGGCAGCCACGGTGCACAAAGCTGCCACCTATGCAGTGTCTAGGGAAGGGGCGGACCACAAGGGCCTATAGTAGGCAATTTTACCTTGCATTTTGTAAGAGACTGATTCCACGCCTTGAACCTGTGACCTCAAGATCACCTGACAACAACTTTTACCATTGAGCAAGGCTCCCTTCTTCTGGTTACTAATAAATGTTGCATTCTTCTTGGGTCCCTTTTCTTTCTTTTTATTCCCCCTGACCCATCCAATTTGTCTTCAATTATTCCTACTCATCTTTACAATAATAACGTTAGCTCTTGATCAAAATCTTACCTTGCACTCTCTCTCTCGCTCTCGCTCTCTCTCATTCCTTCTTTCTTCTTTCTTCTTTCTTCTTAGCCCTCTTTGTGCAAGAAGACTTAAAAAGTTTCTCCTTTTCATTTCTTCTACTCTTCTTCCCTCAAGAACATCCAAAGCTCTCTCCCTCTCTTTTGCTGCTGATGAACAACCTTCCACTTCATTTGCTCTCAAACGCACTCTCAAGACTACCCATCAAAATTCTCTCCCAGTGCAGGTCTGCGTGCAAGACACGGCACACTATAGTCCACGATCCTCACTCTGTTCACTTGCGCCATTGCCAGCAGTTGATAATCCTGGTTTTATCATCTCTACCACTAGCCGAGACAGACAGTATTTACGGAGTTGAATCACTAGGAGTTGGCAAAAATCACCCCGCTAGCTATCCCAGAAAAGATTGCTCATTCGACTTGCGGGGGGTCCAAAATGGATGATCTTTCTGCAATTGATTGCTTCGCATAAGGCACCTTGGATACACCTACTCAGACAATCCTGTTACTGGAGAGTATGTCCTCTGGCCTAAAAGATATTCCTATACTTGTCCTAGAGCAAAATGGGACCTCCCATATCTCCATATTCCCTTTGGAGTTGGATTTGATCCTAGATTGAAGGAATACAGGGCGGTATGCATGATAGCTGATCCTCGTCAACCATACAAACCAAAATTATGTGAAATTTACACATTCATGGAGGAAGGCTGCATATCCTCAGAACTTGCCACTTCAGAAAGGAATACACTGTTCCTGATGACTTGGTGGGCTTTGGTGAAGGGCAGTAGTTGTTGGTAGAGTTTAGGGGTTGTCTATCCTTGTTCAGTAGTTATAAGCTTGGTTGTGTACAAATTTGGGTAATGAAGGACGGCTTATGGAGTAATCAAGTGAATATTGGAAGGCTGACTGGGAGTTTGGGCGTTTCTTTTGTCCCCTTAGCCAAGCGGAAAGGTGGTGAGATTCTTCTCCTCAGTATCGAGGATCTGTTTGCATATGACCCTAAAGAGGAATAGCTCAGGCGGGTTCAAAGTCATGGGCTAGCAGAAGAACAATCTTTGGTACCTGTTAATCATGTAGGGAGACTTGCCTCACTTAAAGGCCACTGCTGGGGGTGCAAAGATAGTAGCAGAACAGCAAGGAACCATATTATATGAAAATGATTATCTTTCTTATGATGATTTGGTTAATTAGGCAGTTTCTTTATGGGTTTACTAGGCATAGATGGCTAAAAACTTACCAAATGGAAGTATTGCAGCAGCATTGAAGTCCAGGGAAGGAGAAAACATACTAAAGCTACTTATCCAACTGTCTCGCCCTCTATGGGCAGCAGCAGAATTCCTAATGCAGTACTGTCATCTTCCGAATTCGGAGTTATAACTGGCTGTGCAGCTTTGTTGAAGAAATACAGTAAAATTGATATACATATTTTTTTCTGCATTGAGCAAAGGATCCTTTTCACAGACGTCTGTTTTGTGTACACGAGGTTGACAATAGATTTTACTCTTTATTGTTTCATTGTGGTACAATCTGGAGCTGAAATATCGCATTAGTTGCATAGCAAAATCCAATACTTGTCGTCTCACTTCAAGTGGGTGAAACGATTTACAGTAACTGAATAAAAGACTGTTTCTTCATTTATAGCTATATCAGTGTTTAAGGCTGCAGCACTGTATCTGCAAAAGTAACTCTTGCAAAATTCTAGCGCAAACCACCACCTTTTAGCCATGATCACAGTTGATTCTTGGATGTTTCTACCCTAATCTTCTTCCAAGTTCGTGGTCTATAGTTTGGTTGAGCTATTGCCTGCCAAATCAATTGGTGCTGTTTGGGATGGGGGTGACAATTTGTGGATTACATTGTCCATCAAAATGGACATTTTATCCTCTGTTGCGACCTAATAACATAGATTAAATTGTCTAAGAATGAACGACTTGCAGTTTTGGGCTGTATTTTGTCAATCTTTGAATAAATTTATTCCATCTTATAGGCTGCCAGAAGCAAGGATTAGGATTAATTCACAAAAAGGTGTGGTTCCCATGCCAAATAGCCCCATAAAAATCTGGCTCAACCATTAGAAGCCATCTTGGTTCTGATCAGTACTACTTTTCATACACTTTGGTTGCAGTTCTTGCTACAATTGACAAATATGCATTATTCCCATGAAAACTAGCCCATAAAGATCTGGCCTCAACCATTAGAGGCAATCTTGGTCTGATCAGTACTAACTCTTCATACTTGTATACTTCGGCAGATGTTTTTGTCACACTGATGCAATTAAAGACATGGCTGATTCATACTTTTTCAGGAAATCCAAACCCCTTAGGAGATCCACATAGAATGGAAATGGCTCCAGGTCTGGCCATCTTGATCCAAACCATGAAAATGGAAAAGAAGCCTGTCAATTGATTTCAGATTTCAGTTGGCACTTATCTTCCTGCCGACCTCATCAAATATTACCTTTTTGCTTGTTCTAGTTTTGTACTAAAGTTTGTCCAAATGCAGTGCTCGAGTCATTTGATCTGACTTCTTGATGCAACAGAGAAGCATTATTGATATATCGTACTAGAATTAGGGTAAAAGAGGATTTACTTTATTTGCTAATTGTCTAAGAAGTCAGATCAAATGAATCAGCAGACAATTTTTTATCCTTGCAAATGCCAATTACGAATGCAACTATTAATATATGCCAAAACTTCACCGAACAGCACTTCCAAACAAAAAGATGATGGGATGACATGAAAGAATACTGTACTCTCTGCTTGCAAGTTACAATGGTAAACCAAAGAGCAGTGACCTATAGGATTCAATTATTCCTTGAAGCATAATTACAGTAGAGTCCAGGAGAGTTGGTGGTGCTGGAACCAGTTTAGCCTCTCTTATTGACATATTCAAAACAAGCTTGTATCAGGCAAAGTAGAGTATATTAGGTTATAGAGGAAAGGCCCAAGGCATGCACTTTAGAAGGGCAGCCCTGGTTCCTATGCGGGGTCCGGGAAAGGGGCAGACTACAAGGGTCTATAGTACGCAGCCTTACCTTGCATTTTTGCAAGAGGCTGTTTCCATGCCTTGAACCTGTAACCTCAAGTTTACATGATGATAACTTTACCGTTGAGCCAAGGCTCCCCTTCTTACACTAGAAGTGCGAATTAAAAAAGAAAAAGAAAAAAGATTACAAGTGCTAAAAGAAAAAACAGCAAAGTTGCTAAGATTGATGGGTACTTGAAAAAGAAAACTGATGATCATGAAAGAGTAATTGCAGAGACGGTGAAACAAATGAGATATAATGCAAGAATTTATTAACAATATTGATAAAGAACATATGCAGAACAACTCAGAGGAAATAAAGCAGTATACTTGTTTTGTAAATGACATTATATTTTCAATTATTTAGGGGAGTACGTTCTCAAACTTTCCTAGTTTCCATCTAGATGCTAGTCAAGCATGTGAAAATTTGGTCTAAGAAAATATGGTACTAGAGTGGTGTGACAGAGAATAAGAAATACAAATTTAACAAGGGTAGATGAATAAAAACTAAGATTTATTTCTGAAAAAGATGAGACAAGTTAGGAAAGTATTAGAATGTAAAATAAATAGTTAAATGAAAGATCTAGTGAAAACTCTAAGCAATAGCAAATACTTCCTATATTAGGCTACATTCACATTCAACTTCCTTACTTCAAAAAAACAAAAGCATTTGCAGAGTGCCACCTAGAGGAATTGGAGTTTCTTCTTATTGATTTGTCAAGTGTCTGGTCCCTCAACCATCCTGCTTTCTAAAATTCAAGAGAAATGTAGTATACAGCGGCTACGTGACGTGCCGCTGAATAACCTCTTCAAGGCAGACATGCAAGTCACAAGGGCTACCTTTTAATAGGTGAGCCGCTTCCATTCCACTGTTACCACCACTTCCCTATTTCTACTTTTGCAATGACTGTAATGGATATCCATCCCATATTTGCCTCTCTCTACTACCATTTAAAATATCCTTCCACCACTGCTCTCAATTTAGTGAATATTCCACGTAGTCCATTGTGAATATTGGCTGAAATTATCAGCAAAACACAGTGTAAGGACTTCAGTGGATTAGTGTTTCTTAGCTAAAACTTCCCACGGAAGACTAGAATTTTAGAGCTATGACTCTAGCAAGCAAATATATGATCTAGTGTGGAAGTCATGAAGTAATTTCAGGTATGAGCATGGAAAAAGTTGTTGTCATGTGACCTTGAGGTCATGAGTTTAAGGCGTGAAAATAGCCTATTGTAAAATGTAAGGTAAGGCTGTTTAGTATAGGCCCTTGTGGTCCGCCCCTTCCTCGGACCTCACATAGGCGGGAGCTTCGTGCACCAGGGCTGCCCTTTAGCATGAAACCCCCATGATTTGGTGATTAGAATGAAGGGTGCCGACCTCAAACTAGTGACCTACTGTCAATGGGGGAGGTGCCTCTTCTGCGCCGATCAACTTACTGTTCATTAAGCAGAGTTGTGAGAAGTTGGCCAATTCGGTTCAGTATTTTCCAGGAAAAAATGGCAACAATAGATATCGTACGTATCTCTTTGAGCATATGGTTTTAAAGAACACTTCAAGTCTGTGAGTATAAGAATATTCTCATGTACTCTTGACTCTAATTTTAGGTTATCCTTATAGATTTAAAATGGAAATGAAGTATCAGCCTAAATACTGAAAAGATAGACAATGTATGCAGAACATTTTTTCGATTTTCTTCTCAAAGAAGATGGTTTCTTGTCACTTTCTTCATGTTGTTTCAGGTGATAGGGAGTGTGTTAACATGAGGTCTTGATTTCTAGAAGCTGATGAGAAGCAAGCAAATATTTGGTTAGAGATAGGGATCATTCTGGTTATTCTAAAACTTCAGAATGTTTTCTGGACTCCTTAGTTATGACTTTGGCGTGAATTGCTGGGTGGAACTCGGGGGAACTGAGGATGTTTCAGCTGATGGAAGACGGTACAGGGACTTCTTCTAACCTGTAACTATTTTTTTGTCGTCGTTAATGCATAAGACTGTACTTCCATGAACAGTTACAAATGCCATTGATTATATGGTCGTTAATGAAATGAACCCTCCTCAACATACCGAAGCACTTTCATTTACAGGAGAACAGGTCAAATGAAATGCAATCTGCTATGTTTCACAGTGCTGTGATGTTGAATATGGCATTTCTTTCACAGATAACCTCTGAGAGTAGCTGTGGAAACTGACGGCTATGATAAGTATTGTTGCCACTGTTCTCCTTTCTATTTCCTATTCCACAGGTACAACGGAACAACTTCTGTTTCTGGTTGCCATAAAAGAAGAGCTATTATGGAAGGCGAAGGTAGTATTTTGACAGCTTTATACCTTGGATCTTTATCAGATGTCTGTAAATTTGTATTGCGAAACTTTAACTTTGAAACAATTTTCTCTACTAGGTCGAGCATTCTCACTTCCAGGTGCGTCAATATATCATGTCTTTGGCTTTATCCCAGGCTTGAGGTCTCCTGCTTCGTTAACCTTTTGATATTCCCTATGTTCAGAGGCATACATGGCAGTCCTGGACGTTTGGTTAACCATGCATTTTTGCAAGAAGCTATTTTCATACCTCAGACCCGTTCCCTCCCTCGAGGTCACACAAGGACAACCAAGACCTGAAAGAAAATAACATAATTCAGTAAGCTGGTTAAAAAGAAAAGAAAAGAAGCGATGTTCTCGAGATGAGAGGTACTCCAAGAAAAAGTGATAAGACCTCTATTATCAATGAAAACCCAAGCAACATCAGTATCAGGGTATACGTCACCACATTCGAATGGATACTTCAATACATACATTCAGCCGAGTCGTTGACCTACCACTGACTTTAAAAGGGTGCTTGCCACTCGTCCATAGTTCTAACAAGAACAGAGCCAAAATCCTCCGCGAAACAAGTTGTTTATTACAGGAGATGAAACTGTTGAATCGTAATCAAAATTAGGAGAAAAAAGGAGGAAGAAACAAACACCGATGAAACTTAAAAGCATATAATTGCTATCACTGTTTGCAGAGAAAAAATGCAGCAGCAGCTCCAGGAAAAGCAAATGTTCCAAGCACCATATATGGGAGACAGCAGCAGCTCCAGCCAGCTTGAACTTCGGTAGATCGGCCATTACTTTCCATCATCTTAGCTGTGAAGGTGAACATAGCAGACCTGATGTCTGGGCTCCAACTACTGCAAGATCACAAACAGTACAGACTTGTCCCTTGATAGATGGCACAAACCGAGCACCACAATATGGACACGATACATCCTCCTGTCCCCGGTATATCGGCACATATGTTGCTCCACAAACAACAAATGGATTCCTGAAGTCATAATTCAGTTGATGTGCATCTTTCATGCCTCTATCTGTACAGCCTTGCAAGACTTGCCTGGCCCTCTTTGCTTGAGTCTCATTCGTGGGATCTGTTTCCAAGAGTCGCCTGGCAAAGTTAGCCGCCGTGTTGTAGTTTCCTCCTTTGAAGCATATAGTCATGGCACTTGCCAACACAAGCCTCAGATGAATCCTCTGAAGGTTGCAGTGGGTGAAGTAAGCAGCTAACTCTTGCTGACGAACTGCATCACCTTTAATTTCCTTTCTCTTGACCTCCATCAGCAAACCCAGCACATACTCTTTTGCTATGACGATCAACTCCTTGACTTCATCAACCTCTCTCCTTGAGTCAACCACAATCAGTGGGATAGTATGCAGGATGTTGAGGAAAAGTTTCAAAGCCTCAGAAAATTTTCCTTCTGTGGTAAACTTATAAGCAGTTCTAAGTTTCTCATCCAACTGGGGGAACCTGTAAACAAGAGCTGGGGCGCTCCTCACATTGGGAGTAGAAGACTCGCTCCATCCCTTCTCAACTGCCAGTGGGATCACCGGAGCTGAAGCAAAGGCCCGTAGATAGGTATGACTCCCACCATGTAGATCGAGAAACATAGGCTTCAATGGAGCAAAATTTTTTACGCCCAATTGCCGGCTCAGTAATCGCATTGCAGTGTCAAAATCGCCAGCAGCTGCATGCTCACCGGCAAGTGATGATTTCTGGATCCAGATCTGGCTCACAGGCATACCAGGCGTAGGGGCAACAAATACTGCAGAGCGGGAACTGACAGTGGCTTTTGGAGTATCCTGTTCAGGTGGCAGCTCCAAGTCTTCAAGATCCCATCCTCCCTCCTCATCATTATCTTCATTAACATCTCCACCCTCAACTGCTACTCCAACATCTCCATTCGGCATGCCATCAACATCAACAATGTCCAAATCCTCACCCCAGTCAGCAGGAGCAGCCTCTTCGTCTTCCTCAGCTCCTCCTCTACCCATATTATCCAGCCCACCTTCAAATATACCTCTCATCACTCTCAGCAAGGGCCAATCTCCGCCACATAGAACAGGTTTAGGAGGAATTAAAAGCTTGGGAACTTTGCCCTCAGGGAGAGCAGGAACGTTATCTCCCAATTCTGCAGCAAGCCTAGCAGCATCTTCCTGGAGCCCATGAACAGCAGCTGTAACATATGCAAGAGGCAAATGACCAGCATTCTCTAAGATTTTGACTCGCTCACGAACATCACCAAGATACAACACATTGTGAAATTGACCCATTACATCATTCTTAATCTCAGCTATCCTCAGCATTTTCGATAGCTTATCAATATTCCCTGTTATGAGATATAAGAATGAAAGCCTCTCAAAGTTCTTTGTCCTCTGATATGCATATTCTACAATGCCAGCATTACCTTGGCGGAGGGCCTCAACCCCCAACCTATACCAATGATCTTTCTCATCGATTTCTTTAGCTGAAGCAACAGCAATCTGGATGTTACCGCTTTCTAGTGCCAAGTTAAACCGGGTTCGCTCATCTTTGACAAAGTGCAATGCAACTTCAGGGAACCCTTTCTGTTGCAGATAGGCAATCATGGCCTGCCCACAGAGCTGAGAACTTCTGATCATACTCATAACATGATCATATTTCTTCTTAATTAGGGATAGCTTGAAGACATACTCGGTTGCATCAATTGCTATGGCACGATTCTTTCCATCTCGATCCAAGCAATAAATAGTACTCCCAGAAACCTTTGTGATGTATATGGGAACATCAAGAGTCCTGATAATTCCACTGTCCCCATTTGGAAGACAATACTTAATGTGATTCAAGGTCGTATAAATGAAAACACCATTTTCATCCCAGGCACCACTCTTGACACGAATTGTCTCGTGAAGTGTACATCTGTGGACAAGTATTTTATTGGCAATAATGATTGCATGTTTGCTAAGCAATGCGACACTCTCCATGTCATTTGACCAGACAACGTATTTAACAAATGGTGTCTGAAGATCCCCAAGGATGGTCCTCTGCTGGAGATCAAAGATGACCACTCTATCCTCGGCCCTGCACAGCAAATTGCCTGTCCCAGCATAAAAAATTGCATCAGTAGCAATGGGGAGGGTGCTCTTCTTAACAATCTCATTCTTGAGATTCTTGACCAACACTTGATTGTTACTCTTGTCAAGTACAGCAAACCTATTGCGAGCCACGAAAACAGCCGATCCTCCAATGCCTCTCTTTGCTTCTTGAATAGTATCACCCCTGCCAACACTGTCCTTGGGTACAATATAAAGTTCATAGGATCCACCATCCACATCTGAACATACCAAGACAACATTCTCTGTAGGGCTATAAGACATGGTTCTTGGTCCTTGATTTAGGCTGGCAGAACCAGGTCTTCGAATAGGGATTATTTGATTATCTCTTTGAGATGAAAATTCATAAAAGCGTAGGAAACGGTCTTTGACATAGTATAGAGAATCACCACTCACTGAAAATGCAGGCCTTTCTCTCTCCAACTTGAAGACAATCATACCACTATCATGACCAGCTGCCAGGAGGTTCATTTCTGGATGTGCTGCCAGAATCCAGAACCTGTCATGCTCCCTACGGAACGTCTGAACTCCAGTCCGTTTTGTAACATCCCATACACGAATACTTTTATCCTCTGAGTTCGACACAATAATATCCTGTCTAGCATGGAACATTACACAAGACACATTGTTCATGTGTCCTCTTAATGTGTCCACTTCCCAAGCCTTTGTATCTGAAAAAAGAAAATGCATACCAGAGCAACATATGAACTTGTTGAATATCATAAAAAAGAGGAAGGCATAGCATGAAAGGAAATAAACTAATGTACAAAAGCATAGGTTTCTGTTTCCCAGCTACCATTCATCCGCCAAAGTTTTACTTGCCGATCATCTGCTCCAGACACTATTAGAGGCAAGCTGGGATGAAATGCAGCCCAATTGACTCCTCGATCGTGACCCTCCAAAACATACTTAACAACAGCATCAACTCCTCCAAATAAATCAGTGTTCATCTGACTGAGCCGCAGAATGTCATCTGCTGGAGACACGGTCTTCTTCCTGAGGGCACCTATGTCCCAGACACGGACAGTCTGATCCAGTGAAGCAGAAACAACCAGATCTTCCTTAGGATGGAAAGAAGCACACATGACATAATGATTATGTCCAGTTAAAACAGAAATGCAAGTGCGCGACTGCCAGTTCCATATTCTGATAGTTTGGTCATCACTGGCGCTCACAATCCATGGGTACTCATTGTGGAACTGAACTGTACGGATGTAATCAAGATGTCCAAGGAGAGTGAACAGGCACCTATGCATCTTATAGTTCCACACTTTAATCTTGTAATCATCGCCTGTAAAAATCTATAATTAGTCAGAGAAGCGGTAATAAAAAGGGAAAGAATGGGATATAGCTGAAACTAAAAGACCTTTAACCTTTAAAAAAAATTACTAGATTATATGAAATCATTCATCATTCCTCATCCATCGATCATAGAATAAAAAGGTGGTGTATGTCATTTCTTTCTGGAAAAGGATATTATACCATTCGGTATCTAATAACATAGAAAAGAAAATTTAAGAAAGAAAAAGCCAACCGTCCAAATTTCACCATGAGTTATGGCACCCATAATATTAGTTATAGCTAGGAACAGAACCCAATTCATCAAGAGTGAACAATAAACATGAACAAATTAATTCATTCACCATTGACCAATGATCATGTCATCTGGCATTGATAACCTATAACTGGCTAATGTCGGATGGAATAACATACAAAAATGTAATAAGAAAGGAAAAAACCACTCTTTTTCCATTTCACAAAATTTAAGGTTCTTATTTCAAACAAAAGGCTTCTGAACACCTTTAAGCTGAAGTTTAACTCTTTAGTGAGAGTCAATAAAGGAAAATGACCATTTGTGAAAGTAATGAGTAGCGAGTTTCGTATAAAGGTTTCAGCTTCAGGGGATTCGGTTAGGCAGTCAGGTGTTACTAACATGTCTTGCCTCCCTAAACAACAAGAGTTTCACCAAGGGTTACGCCTCAAGCTTACTAGAATAAAGAATTTATGCATAGATATGTTCTTGGAATTTAGACCCCAAGGGCAAATATTGTAATTCACAAAAAGACAGTCCCCAGGGCATGAGTTCAGGGCCACCGTACCCTTTTCTTAAGAGGTCATCCAAGAGGAACGACTTGACTAACATGATAAAACATCACAGAAGAAAAACACCTTTGACTTCCCTGTTGGTTTGGCCAACCAAACAGTGGCAACCCCACAACAAATATTGAAATATTATACTGTATAATGTATTCTATGTATGTGTGTATGTATATATGTATGTATCAGTTCTTGGAATTTAATTCGTAAAGAAATTTCACATAAATGAAAACCAAATCCTGCAAGTCTATACATACAAGAAAAGGAGTAAACGAGACCAATGAGTTAACATCATTCCACTAGAGTTCTACACATAACAACAAATTGAATGATGGTTTCCTGAGAGCTATAATGAAAGGATCAGCCAGACGCAACCAGCATGATGGAGAAAGCAAAGACATGCAGATACAGAACAAATCCCAGCAATTTCCTGCTAATGCATTTGACATTACATTGTCGTTGCACGTTCAAAATCTTGCTGTTGTCAAATTAAAATCACAATTAAGTGCTGCAGATGACATCATTAAGACTGCAATTAGTGGTTTTTCTTCCATTCATACAGTAACAGCTTTGAAGGATAATCCGTTAAAAAGCATTCACCCTAGTGTCCTTTTCATTCAGGACTTGGATGCATATCAGAGCACAGAAAATTTAATCAAGGAACATGCATCTGATCCCATCTTGTCTTGGTTACTTTCTTTTTCACATTCAGTCACAATGACCCACAACATCAATTTTCTCTCTCTTTTTTTTTTTTCTTTTCTTTCCTCACCTTATTCTTATTATTTAATCAATTCTTTTTTCTTTTTCATTTCTTTGTTTATCTCCCATCCCTTTCCTTTGCTTCAAAGACCAAACCAGCCACAACAATCCCACCTTTCTCCCTGCCTCATTCACTTTTCGTTTCCAGTTTCATCATTCATTATATATCCATCTTCTGTCCTTTTCATTTTCATTTCCCATTATTTTCTGGTGAGACATTTTTCCTATTTCACTAGACGACCTGTTTCCTTCTCTTTGTTCACTCAATTTCTCCTACTCACATCTCTTCATCTCACCTCACATTTCATGAGTCCACATCTCCCAATTACCAATCATTTTCTTAACCTCCTTAACTTTCTTGTTAATCACTTTTTATGGATACTATCTATCTCCAGCTATATATCACCTAATGAGGCCTGATTTTGATCCAGCCCACATTGGTCCTTCAAGGGAAGATATCTCATCCTCCAATAATTAATATGCCATCAACTGACATAGTGAATTCTTTGTCATCAATTTATATGGTGGACTTCTAGACCATCCATTTATATAGAGACCGCTATTCCATCCACTGATACAGTGACTTTTGTGTCACCTACCAACAAAAGGACTTATTTTTCCTACATATGTTGATCCACTGATTCCATCATTTCCCTCACCACCTAAGGATACAATGATATTCTAGCACTGGTGACTCAATTCAAATTCATCCGCAGAATAGTAAGTCATGCTAAAGATGGATACCATTGATCTGGGCCACTAAATCCATATGAGAAGTGCTATACTCGGCAACCATGGCAGCATAGTAAGTACTTATACCAGAAATTTCCCTTGGTAAAAGATATCAATGGCGACAGATGAATATCCAACAGTCACTCTAATTTTATGGAACCCGCCATTCTCTACGAGAATTCTGATTTCTTGGCAACAAGGTGAAGAAATAGATTCGTCATTCCATTCCAATATGATCAAGAATGAGAGAAAAAACTAATGTCTCCTGCTCTTTACAATAATGCCTACAGTAAATGGCCCCTAGACTAAGGTAAAATTTTAGTTATGTGTTAGCGGGTTACAAATTGAAGTAAAAACCTAATGCATGTATAAATAGCTACAAGGCTAAGTTTGTTGCCTAAGAACATAGTGAAGAAAGCTTATGACTTCCAAGAAACTTTTACCCCTGTAGCCCAGACTAGAATTATACATTAGTTTTTTAGCTATAAAAACCAAATTTGGCAGGCCTCTTAGCCAAACAGATTTGAAGAATGCAACCATATATGGATGGATATAGATATATGAATCAATCAAAGGGGTCAAAGACAGCAAAAGGAGTCCACAAGTTTGTAGGTTAAGGAAAGAAAAATACAAGGTTAAGAAAGCAACCAAGGCAAGGTTGGAGATTATATCAGACATATAATATTAATGAAATAGGCCGCCCCCAGATGACAACTTCTTTCATCAGACAGAGGATTAGTCACCATAACCATACTGGTCTCAATCAATGACATAATAGCAACTGAAGGATGAAAAAGAAATTTGAAGGGTGAAAATAAATCTGAAAAAACTATGACACCAAGGTCATGGAGACTCTAGTCACTTAGTGCAGACATCAGGATATCTATGCGATCCTTAAAAAGGGTATGCCATTGAGGTTTTGAAAAAGTTAGATGATGAAATCAAAACCTGTGATCTAAGCAGTATTAATAAAAATGAAAGGAGAAAAAGAATGTGACTTGTACGGTATAAGGGACCCCATACAGTACGAGTTTATGGTTTAAAACTCCTAAAAATGATCATATTTAAGTAGTGGAATGTATCCAGAACATTAGTAATTGGATAACATTATTAGGTAAAGGCTGCTTAGTATCATGTGGCAGCAAGAGGAATGCATTCCTATCCAGTGGGAAAGCTGAACACAGGGTGGCTGCAATGCAGTAACATCTGTGATCAAATTCACAAGAGAATAACTGGACAGTTGCTACATGACTCCAACATACATTCCTAGACAGGTACAAGTAGCAGACAAACAACTAAGATCAAAGCAACATAATATGGAATTCATTGACAAGTATTAGCATGTTTGAAGGGCATATAAAACTTAAGAGGGAATATTAGAACCATCTATAGAAGAGGCATAGCTTTATCTATCTATCTATCTATCTATCTATCTATCTATCTATCTATCTATCTATTATCATCTATCCATCCACCTATATGTATGCATGATGTGTGCATTTATGTATGTTTGTATTTTTATATAAGGGGATGGACCCAAGGTAGAGATTTACAAAGTGTATCTTAAAGAGATTAAGTAACGCTACAAAATGCATCATAGGAAAGGTGTGACTACACCATACCTCATATTCATAACTTAAAATATGAGGTTTACACTCAAGAGTCTCCACAGATCATCAAGATGACAGATCTCCAGCCTTAAAGCAGTCAGAATTCTTTCCATTACAGATCATACAAATATTAGCTATTAGGCTATACCTGGTGATAGATAAGTAAAGGATGCTTTGCATCAACAGGTTGGACTGTACTATACTAACTAGGAAACATTGTGAAGATGTCCACCAGCATGAAAAATGCTTCATAACTTAAAATATGAGGTTTACACTCAAGAGTCTCCACAGATCATCAAGATGACAAATCTCCAGCCTTAAAGCAGTTAGTATTCTTTCCATTACAGATCATACAAATATTAGCTATTAGGATATACCTGGTGATAGATGAGTAAAGGATGCTTTGCATCAACAGGTTGGACTGTACTATACTAACTAGGAAACATTGTGAAGATGTCCAACAGCATGAAAAATGCAGAAAAATAATGCCATGGACGAAGATTGGATCAAAATAAGATTGGTAACACAAGTACCAAAAGGTTATTCCTGCAGAGATTACTACACGTCATAACACAAAAGAAAAATAAATAAACAAAAATACAAGTCATCAACTCATATCGGTCATTGAGTAAAACTACAGGACTGTGTACTTAAGCAATGAAATTGGGAAAAATACACCTGTGAGTCCATTGTACTTATTGAGGTAAGTTATTCTGAGACAAAAAAGAGAAAGAGGAAAACTGTGAATCCATTCTACTTATTGAGGTAAGTTATTCTAACACATAAACGAGAAAGTTGGGGAAAAGATTCAAATCTAGATCTTCTATTAGTGGATCTAAGTAATTTACATTTCTTCTTTCAAACAAGAGCTCACCCCCAACTTTATTCTTCTCGATGAATCTAATAATCCAAGAAGATTTAGAAAATAAAAAACACAAGTGGAGAAATTTAAACCTGAAGAAGTTATTTCAAATTGCAAATTTGGCAATCCACACAAAGGACAAAGGTTTGCAGTTGGATGTGCATCCAAATCGACTTTTTGGTTGCAATCATGATGTGCACCCAGACACACAAAAAATAGGAAATAATAGAGAAAGTAGAGGGTACTAAATACTTATTAATATGTGTGTAAACCAGAAAAAACCAGACAGTAAATTCATAATTCCACCAAAACTGGCAGAATTAGGATTTCCAGCCGAGCGTTAATAAGTCTAGCACCAATAGACAGTTGCCTCTCTAGTCACCAAAAACTGAATGTCTTCAACTTCTTTAACATTAAAAAAAAAAATCATACATGAACTGCAGTACTTATGAATGTAAACACAGAAAATGAAAAACAAAGAAAAAGAGCCTACTGCCCCACCAGTCCATAAAACCTTTTCAAATAGGAATTTCCACTCCCTTTAGACATCAAGGTTACATCAATAGTATGCCTATTGTGGAGGTTTTCATTCCTTTCTTCTTCTTTTTTTTTCTCTTTTTTTTTGGCTGCTTCTAATGTAATATCAGGTTGGGAATTTGGGCCTTGATTTCAGGATGCATCAGAATAGAGGACTCCCACCCAAATCTGTTACACTGGTTAGAACTTGAGAAAAGACAGGCAAAACCCAACCTGGCCTGTCAGAAAGTAATGCAAGAATGGAAGCATTAACCAGGAAGAAGACAATATCCCACCACAAATAGTGCAAAAAAGCAAAACAAGAAGACGGGTAAAACCCAACCTGGCCTAACAGAAAGTAAGCAAGAACATAAGCATTAGCCATGAAGAAAACCATATCCCACCACAAATAGATCAAAAAAGATAAATAAGAAGAATTTGTAACACCACCTTCAATTGCCACATACAAAATCAATTATATAGAGCAAGTGAAACGGTTCATGTTACTAACATGAGGAAATACATGAAATTGAAACTAGGGTTGTTCAGAGACCATGAAACAAAGAAACATTCAGCTGAATGATTTTGCCTACCTCCAGAGACAAAGAGTGGCTGTGACTTGTGGAAGTGTACACCTCGGACAGGCCCGTCGTGCTCATCAAACCTGTCAATGAGGGTTCCCATCCTGTAATCCCACAGCTGGATCACACCACTGTGAAGACTGGCCAAGATCCATGGTCTCTTGCTGTGGAAGCTCAGGCCCTTAACCCTATTACTCTTTGTCTCAAATTTTGTCAGCATTTTGTGAGTCTTATCTGTGAACTCCTAACAAATAAGAACCTGCATCAAAACAAACAAATAGATAATAAATGAGCAAATAATAAAAAGACATCTTCATCAAATTCAAAACCTATTAGAGGAAAATATTTGTATTCCACACCCACTATTGTATTCTCCTAAGACCATGTCCCTTCCTATGTGGATCCAATGACTTGAAATCTCTCTCTGTCATATCAGTTTAAGAATGAAAAGGTCTTTTATGTACTTTTGGTTACTTCATCTATCAACTATCTACCAGTATCTTTTACTCAACCATTTTCTTCTTCTCCAGATGATTAGAACTTTCTAGCTTGTTTCAGATAAAGGGACCTACTCAACATCACTATTTCTTGTAACATCAAAACCAAAAACGAGTTCATTTGAAATACAGAACTTTACCAAGCCATAGAAGAATCAGATACTCAAAAGTGTGCAAAGAAGCTGATAAGATAGACCAAAGATAACCTAGAACAGCTCTTCTCAAGAAAGACTAGACACCTCAACTTGCAAATCACACTCTGCAGTTCATAACAGCTGACGCAAATAAGCTTCATCAAGTAAAAGAGAGCTGGTTGTAATGTAACTGTTCTGAATTCTCCAACAAATAGTACGGTGCCTGAATCAGATCTTCTTCAGAGAACTGGTTGTAATGCAACCGTTCTGCATGCTCCAATAAGTAGTATGGTGCCTCAGTCAGATCTTCTTCCGCGGGTTCGGACAAGAACAAAACGATACAGTAGTATCTAAACCTAATTAAGAATACAAGAACGCATGATTACTACTGCTGCACTAACATCTAACAGAAAACCGGCATAGAACCTCACCAGATGCATCTAAGTGACAAATCTAAAGGGGGAAAAAAAAAAAAAACTTGCGATTGCAAACTTTTTTAGATCTATTAAAATATAGATCAAATTCCTACAACCAAGCTAAATTTCCAATGTGACTATAATTCAGAAATTGAGATCTACAGAAGGCGTTACTGAACGGGATCCTAAGTTGTTCGGAAGGAGATCAAAAGGAGCATTGTAAAAAAACGAAGGAAGTCAGAAAATTTACTAGATCTCTAATATAACCTAACAAATACAATCTCAAACCAAGAAAATTTTGAAAGAGAAACTAAAAGATCCAATTCGAATTTCAGAGGAGAAAATGCATGCTAGGGTTTTGGATCCGGAGATGTCGATACGTGGATCTACGGAGAAAAGACGTGAAGGTGCGAGAGAGAGAGAGAGAGAGACATGAAAGGGTAAACGAAGAAGGAGTTACCGCAGATCTGAAAAGGATTGGCCGGATCAATAGAAATCCATCAACTTGTTAGCAGTGTTTGTGACTCAGGAACATGATCTCTGATCAGCCGGTATTAAATAGGGGGTGAATGAAGTGGGTGCGCATATCAATTAGCAGGGGGAATTTTGGGGTTCTGCGGATCTTGCCCCTCGTTTGTACGGGAGCGCGTCTTCTTTCAGAGAGGGAGAGAGGTGAAAGAAGGGGGCTGCAGTTGAAATGAGGAGAATTACATGGAAAACGGAGATTCCCCTTTTCTTATGAAGAGAGAAGGATACGATACATAACGCGGCTCGACCGGTTCGAACCGGCCGAGTCGGTCTCCCTACAAGCTAACTCATCACAAATGAATCTCTAAGAGGGAATTGATCCTGTGTGATCCTAGCCGTCCATAACATGGACGTTGTGATGAGGACCCTTTCTAAATGATGGGCCCTACCTATGGTTGATCCGGCATGTCCATCTGATCCCACCGAGGTCAAGTATTTGGTAGTAGAGAAACCTGTTTGGTTGACAGGAAATAAACAGAAATTAGAGTTAATGCATTGTTTTGAATAAGAACTCTGGTACATGTCTAGAATGTGTATAAGCGATGAAATTGGTTATTCTTGCTGTTGATAATTTTGCTGTAGAAGTAGAGCTATCTAATTTCCCTTTTTTCCCTTTTCTAATTGGTATGATTTAGTTCCATCTAACTGTTGGTTGGAAGAAGGAAACAAATCGGTTGATTTGTGAGGTATGGAGGGCTAGGTTCCTTGTGTTCTAGGAAAATTGACTTCTTCCCTTATAACATGTGCGATTTAGTAATAGTTAGTAGGAATCTAAGGTATGTCCTAAAGGTAGATGTGTCGTAGTTTTACCTATGCTAAACTAGTGCAGCACTTGTGCACAACTCTTTTACAATGCACAAGTTAGCATTCAACTCCCCACTCTCACTTGCTAGGGCTATACTCACTCACCTACAAAAGTAATGAGAGAGCTCAAGAAGAGACTAATTCAAAGAGAACCTATTACTCCTCAATCGTGTAATCTATAATGAGTTGTATACAATGAGTTTGTTTGATTACAAATGAGGAGCTATCCTCAATGGATAACTAGGATTATTCCAAGTGTTCATACATCAAAAGTCCAGATTGTATTATGGAACCCTCCTACTCTTTTTAGACTATTCTACTATTCTCCTAGAATATTCTAGACTCTATTACATAAGGTCTAAGATATTTTCAAGAGTTCTGCGAGAAACCAGGTCTTCTTAGGTCTTGTTCCGTAGATCCAGGTGCCCATTTTGATTTCCAATTTCTGAAACTTGACCTTTGGGCAAGATTTTGTGAAAAGATTGAGTAATCAAAGATCCAAGGCTACCTTTTCATGAATAAAATGGTAGTCAATACCGATATATTTTGTTAGAATATGAAATACTAGATTAACTACCATACACAAAGCATTGAGGTTATGTTGAATTGTTTTACCGCAAGTGCACGGGCTATTGTAGGGTAGCTTATGCAAGTACGGGTCGATCCCACGAGGACTTGATTTAAAATAGAGTTTTTAATAAAATCTAATTAATAAAAGAACCAAAACAAAGACTATACTAGAATTAAACTAACAGTAAAATAAAATTCAAATTTATTCAACTATTGCAATGCACACAATTATTAATTCCAAAAACACAGAAAATGCAATAAACTGATCAGTCCTGGATAAGCCTGTCCTGGGTTGCACCGCCTGGATAGTCAAAATGAGGATAAAACAGAACCGGGATATAGATGTAAATAGAACAGGGACCCAAATGGAATTAAACAGGGGACCCGAATGGGATTTCTCGAGATCGCCGGGGCGGAGACTTGGAATTCTTCAAGGTTCTGGTTTTAAACGAAAAACCAGGAAAACTCGTTGAGGTGAAAACCGGAGGAGATGGGGAAGAAGAGGAAGAAGAGGGAGAAGAAGGAGGAAAAAAACCTGGGAGTGGAAACCCAACTTGGGTTTCCTGCTCTGTACTGTGTGGCGACTCAAAGACGCCGTTTTCCAGTCGAACCGAACCCTACGAAGAAGGTGATGGAGCCACCGGAGATGATGAGGGAAAGAGGAAAAACCCAATCTTGGGTTTCCGCATTTAGACGACAGGATGGGTCTGTTTGAATGCCGAAATGAGGGGGAGACAAGGGATCCGAAGAGACCCCAATTGGGTTTTTAGTGAAACACTATAGGCTTGTAAAAAGAAGTGATTTTTATGAATATCTCGTAGGAATTACAAGGAAAATCTACTATTAACACAGGAGAAAAATAGGAAAACGATGGGAACTAGGAAGCCGGGAAATGAACAATGATAGTGAATGATGCGAGGGAATAACTGGTTTTCTGCCTACCTCACTTCCTTGTGCTATAGTTGACGCAAGGATTGAGAATGAAAATGGAATGGAGAACCGGTGAGCACGAGAAAACCCGACAATGGGAGAGAGAGAGAAACAGAGGAGAAGAGCATGGGAGTGAGGAATGATGCCGGACTGTGGTGTGTCACGCACCTATGGCCGGCCGGTGGGAAGAATGGTAGGAGGGAGGTTGAGCGTGGAGAAGAGGGACGCCGGTGATTGGCGGGGTTGTAGCAAGAAGAGAGAGTGGAGAGAAGATGCGGTGAATGGACCGGGAAAAGAAGCTAAACAGAGGCGGTGGGAAATAGAGAAGATAGAGCTGGGTTTTCGTTTGAAAAAAAGACGGTGGAGATGACTAGGAAGAGATGGAGTTGAGGGAGAAACGACAAGAAGCGAGAGATGATGGTGCGTCGTTTCTAGGTTGGGCAACCAGTCTTTGGTGAGACTATTGGGAGGGATAAGCAAGCGGTGATGGGAGAAAGAAAAGATGGGGTTTGTGCAAAGGAACGGAGATTAGAACTCGGTTTGAGGATGCGGTGCGATGAACAAAACAAAAGAAGAGAGGGAGGAGTGGCGAAGTGGGGTGCGAGAGAGAGAGAGACTAGGATGGTCCTAAGTAGAAGAAGGTGAGAAGAGGGGAATCTGGGTACGGTTGTGGAAGAGAGGGGAGAAGGGAGAAGTGAGAAAGATAGGAGAAAAGAGCGGTCCGTTGAGAAGGGAGAGAGGCCGTTGGGAAATAGAGCTCTGCGTTGAGAAGGAAGAAAAAGGAGAAGTTCGACGTGAGAATGAGGAAGGGAAAAAGAAAAAGGAAAGAAGGAAAAAGAAAGAGGAGAAGAAAAAGGAAAGAAAGAAAAGAGAAAAAGGAAGGGAAAAAGGAAAAAGAAAGAAAAGGAAGGAAAAAGAAAAGAAAGAAAAGGAGTGGGAAAGGAAAAAGAAAAGAAAGAAAAGAGAATAAGGAGGGAAAGAGGAAGAAAAGGAAAGAGAAGTGGGGAAATAGTTGCCATTTACATGTTCTTTCCATTTTGTCCATGATTCTGTTTCATCTATCTCCATGGGTGATCTGGTCCATCCATCGCCCTTTAAGCTGATCTGCACCGTTATCTTTTACTCGTATCCATCCGTGCGTCCTTTGGTTGATCTGCAAAAGAAAAGACTAAATTAGAATCATCTGAACCGCACATTAGTCATCTAATGAACTCTAATGATCATCTGACCGTTGATTTTGACGAATTAAGGTTTGGATGGTCAATTGGATTTATATTCAAAATCAAGCTAAGTTTTGTAAAATTGAACAGTTAGATGATCTAATTGAACGCTAAATTAGGGGAATTTTGACCAAAATTAAACACTTAACACACCCCCAACCAGCATTTTGCTAGTCCCGAGCAAAACATGCGAAAAACCAAATTTCAAGATTTCAAATTTTATTTTTAAGTCAACTCCTCTTTTCCTCAGAATTATCTTCAATAAATCACATCAACTTTATCATAATAATAAAAATGACTGAAAAATTCAAAACCCTACCCATATACCAAAATAATTCCAATTAAGCTCAAATCTCAGAGTGAGTGTGTGTATGTACGGTTACATATGGAATCATCTTGATCTCTAAATAAACTTCTAACTTTTTGATCTCCATCTGAAATATGTTTTGACCTCAAGCCTCACTAATGTCATACACTCGAAACAAAATCTCTTAGATAAAGGGGTCAAATCATATCTCTCTTTTAATTATGTGAGTTGAGTCAATAAAAGCAAAATTTTCTCACATGTACTCATGAAAATTGGGAGTTACTAAGGAATTTCATTGTTTTGATCCCTTTAGAATAGATGCCATTACCTTTGAATATTTAGTAATACCACTCTTTTAGATTCTATCCATTCATTTCCTCATCAAGACTATATTTCTCCTAGAATCAATAGGTCTTTAATTGGGACGAAACGTAGGCTTAGGACAAGGTATCAAAGAAAGGGTATAAGGATATTCAAAGTTTCTTCAAAAAATAAGTAGAGGTCTTCTAAAGTTGATAATTCTTCCTTTCTTTGATTTTTTCTAAAGTGAATATTTTTGTTTCCATTTTTCTTTGTATTCTTCAAACCCTTTTTTTTTTTTTTTTTTTTTTTTTTAGACTATTTCAATACTTTTGTATCACTTTGAAGAATATTTCTTTTCTTGATATCCACTTTTCATTACAACTAAAAGATATTTCTTCATTCTTCTCTAACTTATTTTTCAAAGAAAATGGGTAATGGACAATTTATACTGGGTTAATATGGGTAAAGGATAATTTGGGTGACAAAAGAAAAGGCTTATATTAAAGGCTCAAGTTGGCTAACTAGTGGTAACAATACTTTATGGGTAGGCTTTATGTCTCTAGGTTATAACAAGGATGGCCTAAATCATTTTCAAGGTTTCCTATAATCTATCAAATTCAATGAACTTCTAGAATTTTAAAGGTAGTATTCTAATTATTCAGGTAATTAGCCAAATTTAAGAGTTTGGGATCAAATTTTTTTTTAAGCTCGCTGAAGAAAATTAGGAACATTTATAACCTCTCAAAAAAATGAATGGCTCTAAAACTCACTTAGGTTATAGATCTCCACTGAATTTCTTCAGAATTTCTAAATTATAGCCACTTATCAATCTAGACTATCTATATGCAACTGTGTACAGATGTGATCTGAGACTGTGCTTTCATAGAATACTTTAGAAAATGAGTAAAAAGATGAATTAATCATATTCAATTCCATTAATAAGCTAAAGTTATTTAGATTATACTTCAGAAAATCCAATTCTCATCATAGTGTAGGAAATGACCTAAAATTTTTCAATTTTTTCAATTTTTCAAATTTTTTTTTTTTTTTTGAAAAAACTAAGGAAAACACCTAATAAGGAAAACACCTAAAAATCTAATAAAAACTAGAATTTGCTAGAATTCTACACCCACCAACTGCTAAACATTGTCCTCAATGTTTAAAAATTAGGACCTAAAATGAATATGAGTGATGCAGAAAACAACAAAAATATGGTACAGAGGGAGCAAATCCACTCAATCCTGATAAACAGGATCCTCCAGAGTTGTGGACTCAACTTCTGGATTCTCATAATCTAGGAAAGGCTTTAAACGTTGACCATTTACTTTAAAAGAATGACCAGTCCTAGTATTCTCAATCTCGACAGTCCCATATGGAAAAACTTCTTTTACTATATATGGACCAGTCCATCGAGATCTAAGCTTACCTGGAAATAAGTGAAGCTTAGAATTGTAAAGTAGAACCTTTTGGCTTGGAGTAAAGGATTTTCTCATTATCTTCTTATCATGAAAAACTTTCATCTTTTCTTTATATATCCTATTACTCTCATATGCTTCTTTCCTGATCTCTTCCAACTCATTAAGTTGGAGTTTGCGATGTGAGCCTGCTTTATTCATATTGAAATTGAATGTCTTTATTGCCCAATAGGCTCTATGTTCCAATTCCACAGCAAATGACAAGCCTTACCGTATACAATACGATAGGGAGACATACCAATCGGGGTGCGATGTGCGATCTGTAAGCCCAAAGCGCATCGGTCGGTCGAAGAGACCAATCTTTACGATCTGGATTAACGGTCTTTTGAAGGATTTGTTTGATGGCCCGATTAGATACTTCTACTTGTCCACTTGTTTGTGGGTGATACGGTGTTGCAACTTTATGTGTAATATTATATTTTTTCATTAGTGCTTCAAATGGTTTGTTGCAAAAATGTGTACCGTTATCACTTATAATGGCTCGAGGGGTCCCGAATCTAGAAAAAATATTTTCTTTTAAAAATTTAAGAACTATTTTGTGATCATTATTCCTACACGGGATAGCCTCAATCCATTTTGAAACATAGTCTACGGCTAATAAGATATAAATGTAGCCAAAAGAAGGTGGGAATGGACCCATGAAATCGATACCCCAACAATCAAAAATTTCTATGATAAGAATAGGGTTTAGAGGCATCATATTCCTACGGGTTAGTCCTCCTAACTTTTGACATTGCTCACATAATTTACACATGTGTGTCTTTGAACAACGACGGCCAATAAAAACCGCCTTGTAAAATCTTTTTGCCGTTTTACGGGCGGAAAAATGTCCACCACATGCTTCGAATGACAAAAGGAGATAACACTATGTTGTTCTAAGTCGAGGACACATCTCCTAATGATTTGATCTGGGCAATATTTAAACAGTATGGATCATCCCGTAAATAGTGCTTAACATTGGAAAAGAATTTTTCTTTTCTTGTGTAGTCCAATGTTCAGAATTTTCCCGTGACTAAATAATTTGCAATATCGACAAACCAGGGAGGATGGGAAACATGAAAAAGTTGCTCATCGGGGAAAAGTGTCTTTAATTGGCAACTCATCTAAAGGCTCATTAGGACTAGGCGAGACAAATGGTCGGCTACCACATTCTCTACTCCCTTTTTATCTTTTATTTCAATGTCAAACTCTTGGAGTAAGAGAATCCATCTAATTAGTCGTGGCTTAGCATCTTTCTTAGAAAGAAGATACTTGAGGGCCGAATGGTCAGTGAATATGACTATTTTAGATCCAACCAAGTAAGACCCGAATTTATCCAATGCGAAGACAACTGCTAAGAGTTCTTTCTCCGTAGTAGAATAGTTCATTTGGGTACTATTTAAGGTCCTACTGGCATAGTAGATGACGTATGGCTTCTTTTCTTTTCTCTCGTCCTAGTACGGCTCCTCTGACATAGTCAACGGCATCACACATGATTTCAAAGGGTAGACTCCAATTAGGTGGCTGCATGATAGGTGCGGTGGTCAACTTGTCTTTCAACTTTATAAAAGCTTCTTGACAATCCTCCGTCCACTCAAAAGGAGTATCCTTTGTGAGGAGGTGACATAGTGGTCTAGATATTGCACTAAAATCCTTAATGAACCTCCTATAGAATCCTGCATGACCTAGGAAAGAGCGAATGTCCCTAATAGATTTTGGAATGGGTAGATTGGAAATTAGATCAACTTTAGCTCGATCTACCTCTATACCTTTAGATGACACAATGTGACCTAAGACAATTCCCTTAGGAACCATGAAATGACATTTTTCCCAATTAAGCACTAGGTTCTTCTCTTTACAACGAGTTAAGACTTTTCTTAGATTTTCAAGACATATTTCAAATGAATTACCGAAACAGAAAAGTCGTCCATGAAAACCTCTAAAATTCTCTCCACCATGTCACTGAAAATGCTTAACATGCAACGTTGAAATGTGGCGGGAGCATTACATAATCCAAATGGCATTCTTTTGTAAGCAAAAGTGCCAAAAGGACATGTAAATGTGGTTTTTTCCTGATCCTCGGGTGCAATTTCTATTTGGTTATACCCGAATAACCATCTAAGAAACAATAGTACCGATGTCCCGCAACCCTTTCTAACATTTGATCCACGAAGGGCAAAGGAAAATGGTCCTTCCTTGTAACATTCAACTTTCGATAGTCGATACACATACGCCAACCGGTAGTAACCTGGTAGGGATCAATTCATTGTTGGCGTTAGTTATTCTTGTCACTCCGGACTTTTTGGAACCACTTGAGTAGGACTTACCCATTTGCTATCACTTATGGGATAGATGATTCCCACATCAAGCAACTTTAGGACTTCTGCTCTAACCACATCTTTCATATTAGGATTTAACCTTCTTTGCATTTGACGACATGGCTTAGCTTCAACCTCTGAGATAGATCCTATGGGTGCGGATTAAAGGGTTAATGCCCTTTATATCGCCTATGGTCCATCCTATAGCACCTTTGTGTTCTTTTAAAGTGTCTATTAACTTTTCCTCCCGAGATGTTTCTAATTGGGAGGAAATTATTACGAGAAAAGTCTCTTTGTCTCCTAAAAAGGCATATTTTAAATACGAGGGTAGAGATTTCGGTTCTAGCTTAGGAGGTTCTATGAATGATGGAAGGGAGTGGACTCCCTCATTGGAAGGTCCTCAAAAGGAGGTTTCCATTTTTCTCGTTTCCATGATAGGAACGAGAATCAAGGAGGGCATTAACTTCCTCTATTAATGCATCCTCATTAAACTCATTAAAATGGGCCAAAACGGGCCTCTAGTGGGTCCGACAAGGAAGAGGATTGAAACCGATCTTGCACAACCGAATTGATCATGTTAACACTTGTGCAAATCATCGGTAGTTTCACCGGGTTGCTTACAAATGTTAAAGATGTTTAGCTCTAATGTCATATTGCCAAAGGACGGTTTCATGACACCATTTCTACGATTGATTAAGGCATTGGACGTAGCCAAAATGGTCGTCCCAAGATGACTGGTATTTCATTCTTCTCATTCACCACCGGTTGTGTATCTAGAACTAGAAAATCGACGGGAAACAAAATTGTTCTACCCTGGACTAACACATCCTCTATTACCCCTCTCGGTATTTTTACGGAACGGTCGCCTAGGCTGGAGCGTAGTAGATGTAGGTTTTAGTTCACCCGGACCCTAGCGTTCATATACCGAGTATGGTAATAGATTTACACTAGATCCTAAATCAAGAAGAGCTTGGTTAATCTTGTAGCTGCCAATAATGCAAGTAAGAGTGGGGCAACCAGGATCTTTGTACTTTGGTGGTGTATGGTGTTGAAGAATAGAACTAACTTGTTCAGTCAAAAATGCCTTCTTCTGGACATTCAACTTTCGCTTTATGGTGCATAAGTCTTTTAAGAATTTGGCATACGATGGGATTTGTTTTATAGCATCTAAGATCGGTATGTTGATCTTGACTTGCTTGAAAATCTCTAAAATCTCATCATTAGAAGCAGACTTTGGGGCTTGACGCAACCTTTGAGGAAATGGAGCAGGTATTGGACATGGATCAATAGGTGAAACAGGGTCCTTTTGTTTAGAGTTTTCTTTAACTTTCGTGGATTTTTCTACCTTTTCAGTCCTTTGAGGCTCATCTTTCTCAATTCTTTTACCACTCCTAAGAATAGTAATGTGACCTTAGTTTGTTCCATGGTAGAGCTAGATGTTTCATCAGATGCATTAATGCTAACCGCATGCACTCCCTTAGGGTTTGCTTGTGGTTGAGCTGGGAACTTTCCCTTTTCCATACTTTGCATCATTTGACTCATCATGTTTTTTAATTCATTCATGGACTGGTTGGTTTGTTTTATTTGACTCTCTAATTGAGAAATTTTCCTTTCCTGGTTTTGAACGTTTTGATTATCCTCAACATGCCTTTTAGGTGGGGGCAAGTAAGGTCCAGAAGGAGGTTGATGAGTTTGATAAGGTAAGGTAAGAAGTCCTTGGTTTTGTTGATGAGGTTGATATTGTCCTGATTGTGGAACATTAGCAGTAGGTCCATTTTTCCAACTAAAGTTTGGATGGTTTCTCCAGTTGAGGTTATAAGTGTCTGAATATTGGGAGAAAGGTCTTTTATATGTGTTAAGTGCATTAGCTTGATCATGAAGTACATCTTGAAAAGCAGGGATTGTAGGACATTTCTGAGTAAGATGTGACGTACTTTCACAAATACTACACACTTGTTCTTCTTTATTTGAGTTTTTCTTTCCCATTTCTATGGCTTCTACTTTTCTCGCTAGGGATGCTACTTTGGCATTGATATCATCTTTTTCAGACATAGCATACATGCCTCCCCTAGCATGGGTGTTATTGGGCTTAGGTCTATCTGTATGTTCTATTCTTTTCGAGTCGGCCAGTGCGTGCACTTTCGGTAGCCATTCCAAATACTCCTCCGCCTCATCCGGGTTGTTTGTTGAGAAAGTTGCCATTACACATCATCTCTACAAACCGGCGCATGTCGAATTTAGTCCTTCATAAAAAAAGCGATGATGCGCCATGGTTCATAGCCATGATGTGGGCAAGTGAGTTGTAGTTCTTTGAACCTTTCCCAAGCATTGATAGAATGATTCTTTATCCTTCTGAGTAAAGTTCATTATTTTGCGGCGAAGCGTATTGGTTTTATGGGTAGGGAAAAACTTCTTTAAGAATTCCCTAGTCATTTCATTCCGTGTTCTTATGGAACCCGATGGCGATGCATTAAACCACATTTTTGCTTTTTCCTTTAAAGAGAAAGGAAAAAGTTTAAACTGACAAGATCTAGACCTATATTTTGTGTTCTTTGGGTACTACATACCTCATCAAATTCTTTAAGGTGCAAATAAGGACTCTCACTATCTAGACCATGGAATTTGGGAAGTAATTGGATTACTCCCGTTTTTAATTCTAACGCACCCGCATTTTGAGGAAGAATTACACAGGATGGTGTCTTTGGTGCGTGTAGGTGAAGGTAGTCTTTTAAAGTTCTACCACGAAAGTTTTGATGACCCTCATTATTATTATCCCCATGTTCACTTTGTTGGTCCCACTCCCTATTGTTTCTTCTCCAATCTCTATTTGGTTGATGATTATTCCTCCTTGGTGGAGGTTGATATTCATCTTCTATTAAGGGTGGTGGGTCCTCATTCATGATGAGTGGAGCCCCTTGACTTCCATGGGGTGAATTACCCCTTGAGCGTTGATCAGCCATAGATGTGGCCTGATCTTGTAGTATGTCTTTTTGGTCGTACTTGACTAACCTTCCGGTTTTGTCGCGTCTCCAAAAGTGCATACAATGAGAGCTTCTTTTTCGTTTTTTTTTTTTGTTTTTTTGTTTTTTTTGTTTTTTTTGTTTTTTGAGAAAACTAACCTAAATGATGCAACCTAACTTCTAGAATGATGCACAAACAAAAGAGCACACTCAAATAATCCTAAGGCTAATAAGCAGCAATATATTTGATTTTCTTGATTATCTGTGGGGACGATGCTTTTATTAGCCTAGACTAGCGCTCCTCCTCTTTTTAGAAGTTGATTACTGCTTACTAGTTGGGTTTTGTCCAAAGTGGTTAATACAACCCTCGTGTAAGGAGGCGTTTAGACCTCAACAAACGTCAATAGGAGGTGGGGGAAGAGCGAGGCTCTATTAAGTAACCCCCAATAACCACAGTGATCAAAAGCCACTGGATTGACAGTAACTCGCGTCCTATTAAGAGGGTCCTACGAGCATATGATGGCCCTATAGGTCTCTTCTGATTGATTTTAAATTAACGTGAAAGGACGGTTTGCGCGCTTGAGGTGATTATCCTAAGTGGGCCAAGAGGTGGTGATGAAATCCACCCTTGATCTTATGGGGGTAGGGTGCCCTTACTAATTAATTTCACACACCATGGCAATTCGATCAGCATATAAATCACCTTAAAACTTTAAACATGCCATAAGAATGCAATTAAAAGCAGTAAACTAATGCAAAATCCTAAAATGCAACAATTAAAAAAAAATGATTCTATATGAGTTACACTACCAAACAATGCAAATTATTCTAAATGCAAACCCTAATCTAGGAAATAAATGAGTGAGGAAACTCACAGTGGGGTTTCTGATGAAGATCAAGTGTGGGCCACCTTATCCCACACTTGCCCTGTATTATACAACCCTTTAAATTTTAAAATGGAAATTGCAATTTACAAGGATCCTCACTACAAGATTCACTCAAAAGGAAAAAGAAAGTCCTATTCTAGGAAAGCAGGGAAGTTTCCAATTTGGTGAAGATCCACTTGCCAAATTCCTCCACTTTCCTATTTCCTGAAAAATAAAATTAGAAATTAGTACCAAATTCAGGAAACAAGGTGATTATGCCCTAAAAAAAATTGAAAAATGCACCTAAAATTTCCTAAAATGCTAAAAGTTGCAATTCCTAATTTTATGTATTTTTCTGGATTTTTCTGATTTTTTTAAAAATTTCTGATTTTTTTGATTTTTTTGGATTTTTTAATTAAATTTTATGAAAACTCTTTTGCAAGTCCCCGGCAACGGCGCCAAAAACTTGTTGAATTGTTTTACCGCAAGTGCACGGGCTATTGTAGGGTAGCTTATGCAAGTACGGGTCGATCCCACGAGGACTTGATTTAAAATAGAGTTTTTAATAAAATCTAATTAATAAAAGAACCAAAACAAAGACTATACTAGAATTAAACTAACAGTAAAATAAAATTCAAATTTATTCAACTATTGCAATGCACACAATTATTAATTCCAAAAACACAGAAAATGCAATAAACTGATCAGTCCTGGATAAGCCTGTCCTGGGTTGCACTGTCTCTGGATAGTCAAAATGAGGATAAAACAGAACCGGGATATAGATGTAAATAGAACAGGGACCCAAATGGAATTAAACAGGGGACCCGAATGGGATTTCTGAGATCTGCCAGGGGCAGACTTGGAATTCTTCAAGGTTCTGGTTTTAAACGAAAAACCAGGAAAACTCGTTGAGGTGAAAACCGGAGGAGATGGGGAAGAAGAGGAAGAAGAGGGAGAAGAAGGAGGAAAAAAACTCGGGAGTGGAAACCCAACTTGGGTTTCCTGCTCTGTACTGTGTGGCGACTCAAAGACGCCGTTTTCCAGCGTCTGAACCAGAACCCTACGAAGAAGGTGATGGAGCCACCGGAGATGATGAGGGAAAGAGGAAAAACCCAATCTTGGGTTTGCATTTAGACGACCCGGATGGGTCTGTTTGAATGCCGAAATGAGGGGGAGACAAGGGATCTGAAGAGACCCCAATTGGGTTTTTTAGTGAAACACTATAGGCTTGTAAAAAGAAGTGATTTTTATGAATATCTGTAAGGAATTACAAGGAAAATCTACTATTAACACAGGAGAAAAATAGGAAAACGATGGGAACTAGGAAGCTGGGAAATGAACAATGATAGTGAATGATGCGAGGGAATAACCGGGTTTCCTGCCTACCTCACTTCCTTGTGCTATAGTTGACGCAAGGATTGAGAATGAAAATGGAATGGAGAACTGGTGAGCACGAGAAAACCTGACAATGGGAGAGAGAGAGAAACAGAGGAGAAGAGCATGGGAGTGAGGAATGATGCCACACTGTGGTGTGTCACGCACCTATGGCCGGCCAGTGGGAAGAATGGTAGGAGGGGAGGTTGAGCGTGGAGAAGAGGGACGCCGGTGATTGGCAGGGTTGTAGCAAGAAGAGAGAGTGGAGAGAAGATGCGGTGAATGGACTGGGAAAAGAAGCTAAACAGAGGCAGTGGGAAATAGAGAAGATAGAGCTGGGTTTTCGTTTGAAAAAGACCGACGGTGGAGATGACTAGGAAGAGATGGAGTTGAGGGAGAAACGACAAGAAGCAGAGATGATGGTGCGTCGTTTCTAGGTTGGGCAACCAGTGCTGGTGAGACTATTGGGAGGGATAAGCAAGCAGTGATGGGAGAAAGAAAAGATGGGGTTTGTGCAGTGAACGGAGATTAGAACTCAGTTTGAGGATCTGGTGCGATGAACAAAACAAAAGAAGAGAGGGAGGAGTGGCGAAGTGGGGTGCAGAGAGAGAGAGAGACTAGGATGGTCCTAAGGAGAAGAAGGTGAGAAGAGGGGAATCTGGTACGGTGGTGGAAGAGAGGGGAGAAGGGAGAAGAGAGAAAGATAGGAGAAAAGAGCGGTTCGTTGAGAAGGGAGAGGCCGTTGGGAAATAGAGCTCTGCGTTGAGAAGGAAGAAAAAGGAGAAGTTCGGTACGTGAGAATGAGGAAGGGAAAAAGAAAAAGGAAAGAAGGAAAAAGAAAGAGGAGAAGAAAAAGGAAAGAAAGAAAAGAGAAAAAGGAAGGGAAAAAGGAAAAAGAAAGAAAAGGAAGGAAAAAGAAAAGAAAGAAAAGGAGTGGGAAAGGAAAAAGAAAAGAAAGAAAAAGAGAATAAGGAGGGAAAGAGGAAGAAAAGGAAAGAGAAGTGGGGGAAATAGTTGCCATTTACATGTTCTTTCCATTTTGTCCATGATTTCTGTTTCATCTATCTCCATGGGTGATCTGGTCCATCCATCGCCCTTTAAGCTGATCTGCACCGTTATCTTTTACTCGTATCCATCCGTGCGTCCTTTGGTTGATCTGCAAAAGAAAAGACTAAATTAGAATCATCTGAACCGCACATTAGTCATCTAATGAACTCTAATGATCATCTGACCGTTGATTTTGACGAATTAAGGTTTGGATGGTCAATTGGATTTATATTCAAAATCAAGCTAAGTTTTGTAAAATTGAACGGTTAGATGATCTAATTGAACGCTAAATTAGGGGAATTTTGACCAAAATTAAACACTTAACAGGTTATCACAAAAGAGTGTCATTGAAGGGTAGTGAGCTACCTCATTTTCACCAAGGATGTAGGCAAGCTAACTTGATTCTTCTGCAATGGATGCTACAACGGCGTACTCAGATTCATTGCTAGACTAGGATACAATTAGATGTTTCTTCGCACTCCAAGATTCTCCATAAGAAATTCTGAGCTTAAGATTTGGATGAATGAGTCCAAAAAAAAAAAAGATCTAGGTTTTCTATGGCTAGAGTGATAGATAAAATGTGTGTTTTCTAGGCTATCTGGTCCTTCTCTTCTTCAATAAGTCCAGTTAGAAAAAGAAATCTAGGTTTTACCATAGTCACTAATGGATAAAATATGAGTTTTTTTTGGGTTGGTTAGCCATTCTTTTCTCTAAAAAGTCTAGTTAAGGAAAAAAGTCATGTGTTATCAAGCACATGTGACTTAAAAACATTCTACTTAAATTATATTTGTGAGTCAAAATAAAAGCAAAAATTAAAAAAGTTGTGTCTAAATGAGGCTTGTATGATGTTTCAAGAAGAGAGAGTATTTTTGTTTTCACCATCTATTTTCACCTTCCTAGAAGACGAGATATTTGGTTTGGCCCCATTTTATGGGATGATGAACTCAATGCATGGATTGGATCACTCAAACATGGAGAGAGGTGAGCAAGCATGCATGAGATAGAGGAATTACAGCTTCGAAATTACATCATTATTTGAATTTGCTATATGATGTTAATCTAAGGGAATCTAGATCTAAAATTTATTTTTCAACAAATTAATAAAAAAAAGTACAAAACCAAAAATTTTAAAGTTGCCAACAACTTTTTTCAAGTGAAGCCTCAAATGCTTTCTAGACCTAAAAATTATTTTCCAAAACTCTAAGGAAAAGGCATCATATCGATGTTTTAAATTTCGCCCACAAAAAACTTTGGTCATCTTCTCTGACAAGATTTTAACTCATTTTTAACCAAAACTACCCGAACTTTTCCTCAGTGCTTCATGATTTCATATTTAAAAACTAAATTTAAAAACTCCAACAAAAAGAGCATTATGTGGGGTTTTAAATCTCTCTGATGAAAATTTCTAGTGATCTTCTCCCACGAGATACAAAACTAATCCGAAATAATACTTTATTGCCTAAACTATTTTTTTTACTAAAGTATCTAGACAAAATTCAGTTAAATTTTATTCTAAAACATTAAAATATTGGGCCATTTTAGACATCCATTGATGCTTGTAGAAGGACATTGGACAAAAAGGTCATGCGATTTAATTTTTTCTAATAGTCAAGGAACTAATTTGCTAAAATAAATGTTTTGGACTAAAATGCAACAAAACAATAGTTAAAAGTAGTAAATTGTACTTTTTTCCTAAAGTGGAATCTTAATCTTGCCATTTATTTCACCTTGCATATGAGAGAAAACAAAGTGGATAGCTCGTGAGAGATTTTAGCTTTGGAATATAAATTATATCATAGAATGAGAGTGAGAGAGAGAGATTCTAAGAAATTAATAATTGAAGAAAAATGTAAAAGGAATTTTATTTATTTATATAAATAAAAAGGAAAATCTTATTTCCGTCTCCTTTAGGGCCTCACCTCACCCTACAAAAAAATTAAATCCGTTTCTTTATTCAAAAATAAAAATAAAAATAATTCCTTTCATTACAAATATGTTTAGAAGGAGAGTCTTGGCACGGTGCAAACTGTTGTCATTAAGGTCACGGGTTTAAGGTGTAAAAATACCCTCTTGCAAATACAAAATAAGGCTATATACTCTTGTGATCTGCCCCTTCCCTTAACCCGCATACGCAGGAGCTTGCCCTGCCCTTTTTATTACAAAGTAATATGTCTGATGGGCAAACGAGAGACCGAACAATGAGCAATAAATAGGAAACGTTGCACAAAATGACGCACAGCCGTTTTAATTCCAAAATTTCTCCTCTCCATTGCCGATTTGGACGAGAAACAACACAGAGAGAGAAATGGCAACGCTTTCGAGCAACACTGGAACTCCTCCGTTTCTACTTCTTCTTCTCGTTATTTTACTTGTTTTCCCAGCAAATCGAGCCCATGCTTCCAAATCGGCTGCAGCCTTAGTGCAGAATGTCATTTACTCCAACAGGATCGCCATCTTCTCCAAATCCTACTGCCCGTAAGTCTCTTCTTCCCTCCTTTTTACATTCTTTTTCTTTCGTAAAATGCTTCTCCCTTTCTTCATGTTTCTCCTGGTTCTGATTATTGATGATTCTTTTTATGTGAGTTCAAATTGACCAGTTTAGTTGTTTATGGGTCAGTTTCTTTCTTTCAGAACTGGGTATCTGGGATATTTTCTGTTTAGCCGTCTGAATACTGTGAGGCCCCTGGTTTTAAGTAGTTGTACAAAACCTCTGCATTTAAGTAATGGGCAGGCAGTAGACATAAATTTGATTCAAATTATGGATCAATGGGCTATAGCATTTCTGGTAGCTCTTTTCTAAACAATTCTATCTCTGTTACGTGTGCGTTTTTTGTATTTTAACTGTTGGTGGGTAGTTTTTCTCATTTGCTTCATTACTTGTTCCTGTAGAGAAAGATACCAGGTCAATCTGTAATGCAACTTAGAATAGTGATGTGTACATTAATTATCCATCCATGAGTAATTTCTTCACAACCTATAATGTACTTGTACTTCAAAATGGTAGGTTCAAGATTGTCCTATGCTCTCGCATCCACAGCAAATAGATGGCTTTTTTTCCCTATACATGGGAAATGTTGATCATACAACCTGTATCACTACTTATTTACTTGTGGCAATATTGCAACATTACTTGAGTAATTGAAGCTAAAATACTTATCCAATGTGCACTAGTCTATATGTTCATAAAGTGGTTAAGGAAAAATTAGTTCGTTCTTTCTTCTGTGATTTACATCATTCCATAGATCAACTAGCAATGCTATCCATCTCCAGTGATCGAATGAAAATTTATCTCTTTCTGGTGTTTGTAAAGGATTTTTGGTTGTTAGTGAATGAAGGTATTATGTGCATTGACAAAGTGAAACACAACTGTCCTTTTCTTGGAGACTAGATCCAAAAAAGATTCTTCTGAACTTCCATATAGTTCACAGGAACAAATAGATATAGTTCTCTTCTAAATTAGCTCATGTGTTGTCCTTAATGGCTCATCGATTGAAAACTAAGGCTATGGCAGAAGATTAGTTACAATTTTCACAATGAAGGGCTGATTATTTGGGTTACTATTTCTTATGTGTATTGTAAAAGGACTTCAATCAGAAATCAGAAGTTCTTAAACATTCCAAGAATTAATACCACCACATCATCATCACAGTGCTATTAGAATGAATACTAGCTACTGTTGTGGATAATTCTGGTATTCAAGAATAAGAAACACCCATTGTCTAGGTCCCAATCTTATTGGAAGATCCTAAAGTTGCTAGGAGCCTTGTCTTTTGATTCACAAATACAAATATGGTGCAGAGCTAAAAGGTGGAAGGCTTCCATAGTCAGAGTGCATACCTGGAGAAGGAATGCTACATTATAGTAATTTGGGTGATGATTTTTTAGTGACTGGAAAAGGAATACTACATTTATAACAGATAAATTGGGAATTAATAAATGAATACCTTTTGGAACACCAATACATGATGCCAAAGTATCTGAATTCTTTATGGTATAGGAGAAAGAATTAAATCAGAAATGCATGTTTCTTTAGGTTTAGGTGACAGCCATTGATCTCATTGCCGATCTTCATGACACCTGGCAAACATCTTCCTGGTTCTGTGCCTTGAAACACAGGATGGGTACCTTCACTGCAGTAGAGATTCTTGGTAAGAGTTATGTAAGATTATTAACATATGACTTGAGCAGAATGAAAGAACATATAATTCAAAAGTCAGGTGAATGTAGCACATACTTAGCAGGTCAATCTGATAAGTTATAATAACATGCTTACATGCAGGGCCTGATTGTGGCTTTACATGTTGATGGAGGGCCTAACAGGTATCTCATTTGGTCTTTTTGTCTTGCCTCATATTGGGCACTGTATGTTCCTTTCCAGAGAGTCTATCCTTGTGAACAGAAAACCACCTTCTGCAGGAGGCACCGCCACCATTTCCATAATGGAGTCTGAAATTAAGGATAGCATTCACCTTTAATAACTACTGATTGTTCTATGTTAATCTTCTAGTTCTTTTTGTTCTTCAGGGATGAAATTGTGTAAATATGGGGAAAAATGTAACTAGCCAATAGCTTAACTCTGATCAGTGTGGATTCGGGATTCAACACCAGCCAATACCTCAAACTTGACTTTGTTCTACTTGCTTCTTGTCATTCATGGAGTGCACTAAATTCATGATTGGAGGGTAATGTCTCTGCTCTCACCCATCAGCAACAAATTTCATGTGTTAATCTGCTATCTTTTGTGTACATGGTAGATTCCAGCATGTTTCATTATCAGAAATAGTACTTTGCAAGAATATCCCGCTCTTGGAAGTTTGAAGAAGTGAAGCCCCTGCATGATATGTAAAACCATGGCGTAATGGTTTAGAGGAAGAGATATGTTGCAATTCTTCTTGCCCTTTGACTATGCAACCAACCTAGTAGCAGATGAATTTCTCACTCTGACAATAACATGCCACTGATCTAGATGGTAATGGATTGTCAAGCTCCTGTCTTTGGAACACAAATGTGTAATATGAGCCTGAGGGGCAGTTCTTGAAGTTTGTTTACCGAGAGAGTCTGCATCATTTTTGGAGCCTATGTTGTCATCCTGCTTAGCTGTTCAGTTGTGTAATTGATATCTTTTGGGTGGCTGCAGTTATTTTAGATGAGGGAATTGGTTGCTAAGAGTGTGTGTTGTTTAATTGGTGTATTCAGGGCATAGTAACTGTGACCGTAAAGTGAAAAATGCTTATTTTATAGAATCTAACCTGGTTGAGATTTGGTAGACTAATGCTCTTTTTAAATCCAAGGGCCAATTTTTTTCATGTTTTACTTTTCTCTTGCAAGCTGGCTGGTCAAGCTCATGACCGTCTCCTATTGCTCTACTTTTATATGTTGTTCAAAAGTATTTATAATTAGTGTGGAGTACTGTTGTTTATATTCTATGTGATGCTAGGTACTCTATACGTGCCAAACGTGTATTTTCTGAACTAGCTGAGAAGCCCTTTGTTGTGGAGCTCGATCTTCGAGGTATGTATTAGCTGCAACTGTCCAGAGCACATCATTTCTGTTTTCTCAGACAAAACTTGTTATGGTGGAAACCTATCACATGATGGATGAAGACTAGAAATAATGCTTCATGGATAATTTCTTAGAAATGTTTCCACTGCATGTCTTTGGATCTGCTATCATATTCAATACCGTGATCTTAGATATTCCATGACTTGTATGATTGCTATCCCTGCTTCTGGTCTGCCAGGATAAGTGATTGGGCTTCCCAGTCCATTATGTCATGGTAACTCCGAGCCTATTATATTTTGAACATTGGTTATTGCCAGTCAAATCCCATGTAGGTAATAGAGATTTCCACCATTATGAGCTCTAATGCCATTCCAGAAATATCCACAATGAGCGTTTATGTGGACATCTATTGCAAAATTTAGCTAGAAAGCTGCTTTGTTTCAAAGCATGCTATTTGGAGAGTGCTGCATCTAGTTTTTCAGTAGGTGGTTAAGTTATACATTCATTGACATGAGTATTTGTGGTTTTGAGATACAGAGGATGGGTCTGAAATTCAAGGGGTTCTTCTAGATCTTGTTGGCAAATACACTGTCCCTCAAGTTTTTGTGAATAGCAAGCACATTGGTGGCTCCGATGGTTAGTGCTCAACTGCTTAATTTCTTTTTGTTCTACTTTGACCAATCAGTGAATGGCACTTTCTTACCATTCCTTTGATATTTCTGATCTATCTTCATTTCAAACTGCCTAGATACACTGAAAGCTTTGGCAAACGGGCAACTGCAGAACCTTCTAGGTAAGAGTTGATGATGTGTAGTATAGAAGTTGGGACATGACAACGTTAATGATCTCTGGAACTGGGAAAGTAACTGCAGAAGATGACCAAGGCCAAATCTGAGAGGATGTATTCTATTATCCTATGATGAATACTGCGTATCACATATGCATTTTAATGTTGCATTAGTTGCATATTTTGGTCTCAGTGAAGAAAGAGCTTCACGGGTTCTGTTTGTTCTGGTCTATTTTGTTTTCAGTCTTGCTCGATTACAAATGCGTTGCATAGGACTGAATTATGTAGGGGGCACTCCGTGAAACAATTAGGTTTCTTTGATCCCTTCAGGTAATGGAGTCGAGTATAAGGACATGAGTACAGCCTGAGAAAAAAGCCTAACTGCTTCAACAGGGATAAACTCTGAAAGCCTATTTTTCAATTTTTAGCAATTATTATCTTAAATGATTTTGCTTCCAACAACTTTCACTATTATCTTAAATGATTTTTAGCAATTTTTATCTCAAATGTCACTTCCAACAACTGTCATTAAATGGAATCTCTGCCACAGTAATTAGCAGAGTTTGGCTGAAACAATAATCTGAGGGGATCATTTGAATGATAATCTTAGAATGCTTAATGTGAAGGTACTACGATGAAATGATAGTATTATACATAATCACGTCATTAGTACCAAAGAGCAAAGGCCTTCTGGCGCAGGGAGGAGCCTCTCTCATGGAGGTTACAAGTTTGAGATTGCTCCTGGGTTCTTGGGCTCAAATTCAAACAAAGGAAAAATAAATACATATTATGATTGTAACACCTTAACAGCTATATTATTGCTTCATATAGAGTGCCCAACCAGAGAAGGGAGCCTTGGCACAATGGTTGAGTTGTTGCCATGTGACCTGGAGGTCACGGGTTCAAGCCATGGAAACAGTCTCTTGCAAAATGCAAGGTAAGACTGCATACTATAGAGCTGCTGTGGTCTGCTCCTTTCCTGCATATGTGGGAGCTTTGGTGCACCAGGCTACCCTTTATAGAGTGCCCAACCAGGTAGGCAGTCAACACAACATTTGGACACGGGCATGCATGTGATCTTACAGCATTTATCTTACAAACTGCATCACGAGGAAACCCGCTTGCACTGGTACCATGCTGGACGCATACCATTCCTTCGATCAAATGCAACCTCAAAAGTATTAAAACTCAGTTGAGTGGGTTATGCTTGCCAGCTATTGCATGTTATATTGTAGTAATATTAGCTTTAGTTTATTTTCTTTAAAAAGGGTAGTCTTGGTGCACGAAGCTCTCACCTATGCAGGGTTCAGGGAAGGGGCGGACTACAAGGCCTATAGTACACAGCCTTGCCTTGTAGTTTTTGCAAGAGGCTGTTTTCTACGCCTTGAACCCGTGACCTGAAGGTCACACGACAACAACCTTTACAGTTGCGCAAGGCTCCATTATCTATAGTTTATTTTCTTTGCTTACGCTAGAAGGTAATCTTCTCAGTCAACTTCACATTAACGACATGATCACTCAGCATAGTTGCCACATATTTGGTGCGCTTTGCTGGTCCCAAAAGTGTAGGTTAGTCCTTAACCGTCACAACAGCAAAGGCCAGAATCATTCAGCTGAGGATGAGAATTTTGGCCAAGGCCTCAAGGCGGAGGTGCCCAAGATGCATGGTTTCGATGGAAAGGGAACTGGCACGGACCTTTCGGCTATCCGTAACATATACTCAGAAGGCTACTAATCATTTTCAGGGGAAGGAGCATTCATGCTTTACACCCGAAGAGAGCTCTGAACGGCAATGTTGAACGGCAATGTTGACATAAAAGGGCAGCTTGAGTGCACAAAGCTCCCACCCATGCGGGGTCTAGGCAAGGGGCCAATTACAAGGGTCTATAGTATAGAGCCTTATCTTGCATCTTTGGAAGAGACTGTTTTCACTCATTGAACTTGTGACCTCAAGGTCACATAATGACAACTTTACTGTTGTGCTAAGGCTCTCCTTTGCAATGTTGACAAAAGAGGTAGCCCCGTGCACAAAGGTCCAGCATATGTAGGATTCGGGAAAGGGGCAGACCACAAGAGTCAATAGTACACAGCCTTATTTTGCATTTTGCAAGAAGCTGTTTCCACGTCTTGGACCTATAACCTCAAGGTCACATGACAACAACTCTACTGTTGCGCCGAGCAATGAGGCTGCCCCTTCCAATGTTGACATGCGTAGCAAAAAGAAACCTCAGTGCTCTCATTTATACATTTTAACAGTTACAAGCATCTGTGGAGAAGACAAAGGGACCTCCGAGAAAATCAAAGATCAATGCAAAATGAACTGATGCTACAAAAAAAATTGCAGAACCTGGGTATGGAAACATGTCGAGAGTTGAAGCTTTCATCAGGAAGAACCTATATCCGACGTTGGCCGCCAGTGAGTTTTTTGTGCACTGAGTATTCCTAAATTACCCTTGTTGAATGTCAAACGAACTTCCCAATGCAGTGATTTTAACAAGGTTTGGATTTCGCTGACAGTACTAGACTCATCGCGAACAATTATCTTACCACCTGGCCGTACTATCCGATCGACCTCCGCCATTACAGGCACGATATTGCACCTGTAAGTGCAAAAGGGCGTCCAATTATTAACTGAACACAAAATCACAGCACTAACGGAAATGCATCTGAAGAAGTTCAAATCCTATTTACCTTTTCTTCAGGTCTGAAAACAGGTGATCCGCGTGCAAGAGATCATATGTTCTTGGGTATGTGCTGAAGGATTCACACCAATCATGATAAATGCCGAAGAGGCCACGCTCATAAATGATAGGAAGTGTATCGGGAGAATCTACATTTACCACGTTCATAACCCATAGTTGAAGGTCGATCAGAGCTGCAGCAAACCTGTAATCCTCGTAGGTGAGTTGCAGTGGGACGAATAAGAAATAACAATCCTAGGGTAAAGCAGCAACCAAGATGATTTCCTTACCCGCCGTAAACAGCTTTCATGTCCATAACATTTCTAACATTTGCCCAACTAATGCCAAGGCCACTGAGGTATGATTTGCTCACCACTCGCTTCCAGTGGTCATAATCTGCTTTAAAATCAGCAGGAGCTGGTTTTCCGTAGATTCCTGTCTGACTGTTGTTTAGCCAATATGGGGCCACTTGCAGCCTCTGTGGCCATTCCTGAGGCCATTGAGAGCCCCGTTCAGTGGAGTGAACTGGTACAGTGTGCATGCAAGTCTGAAGAGGAACGTACCTGAAAATGGAGTACATTAGTGGGTTGCAGAAACTTCAGAGTGGAATGGCCTGAAACTACCATCTGAAAGATAAGGAAGAAATAGATCAATGTAGTCAACCTACCAAGCTGCATTAGGATCATCATCTTCTTTGCACATAAGGGGCTCACTTTGCTTTCTGTTTTTGTAACACTCATTAGAAACAGGTTTACGATAAATGGCAGCACCAACAGCGTTCAATCTGTCCTTCTTGATTGTAATAAGATCCCAACACATGGCTTGGGTAAGAGCACTCATGGCTGAAATGATGAAAAACTCAAATCTGTCAGATCTATAAGAGCAAATGCATATAGAGGGGGACAAATGCTGGAATCCTACCATTCCAGATCTCCACATCTTCCTTCATTTTTTGATACACAGGGGTTGCAGACCAGACGAAATAACCACCAGGTCGTAAAACACGGTTTAGCTCCAAGAGAAGGGTACCACCTGCAAAGAAGTTTCACTGTCTTTATCTGTATTAAGAACAATATGCAAGATTACTGCCCGCAGTTGTAAAATATCAAAGAGGTGAAGGCAGAAACAAAACCTTCAGCATGCCAAGGGACCCTACAACGAGCGCAGTGTACAAGATCAAACACCCTGCTTGGAAATGGAAGGCGCTGGGAACCCATAACAGCAGATATTGCTGGAATTCCTCGCTCTAGAGCAAACTGAACTTGTGCCTCGTGCTCATCTTTTGGTGCAAAGGACATAGCAATGACGTCTCTCTCAAAAAGATAACCACCAAAACTGGCAACCCCACAGCCGACATCAAGGACGACCCGAGTGTGCTTGCCCCATGCAATCTTAGGTACAGCCTGCAGCCAAAGCCCAAGATGCTGATTCAGTAATGAGTAGCAAATTACTGAGACTCTGTGCAGAGAGGCTACACTATAATTCTCAATGAGATCATATTATCTGGGCTAAATGCTAGTGGGACATACCAAGTAATGATGAATTGATGAAAAACATGAGCAACTGAGAAAGGGTTAAGATAGTATGGAAAATTTTCATCATTCTCCCACCCCCCCAAAAAAAATGAAAAAAGAAAGGAGATAAGAGAATAAATATGGAGAACTTAAGATAATTGTACATATCATGAAGTATTTGTAACGTCAATATCAAAAATTTTCCCATAACAAAACACTTTCTGCATAGAAAAATGAGAAAGCAATCATCAGTACAAGGGTATTTCAAGCACGTAAAGGCCTCTCAGCTATGAAGGCTGTAGCTAGTCAGCCCAAAGGGCCTTGTGTCTCACTTAGCCTGGGGATCACACTTATTCTGCGTAATAGTTGAGGGCTTGTAAGATGAGATTTCTCAACCATGTTTCTTCTTTTATGTCAGTAACATAGTTGTTATTAGACGGATGAAAAACACAAGCGATACCATAGTGATATACAGAAAGACAGAAATGAAACTTCAAAATGTCCTGACAACCCTGCTTCAGCAACCTAAGATGTTCTACATTTGCTTCAAGATAAACAAGAAGATTACTACCTATTTCAAATCACCCACATTGGTAGACAAATTCATTGATAATAACATTGAGGAAATTGGCACCTGTAACTTTGAAGATTGACAATTCCCTTTAGGGAAACGAAGTTCATTTGTGATGCAGGTAAAACTGTTAAGAGGAACTAAGACCTTAGATCTATCTAAGGCATTAATTAGATTGAAGCTCCATAATGGTCCTAAAGAAAACCTTGGCCACTGGAAAACCAGCTAAGCCGAGAAAAGTTAAAGTCTATTTTAATAGGAGCCAAATAGACCTGTGAACAGCATATACAAGAGGTAAGAAGTGTAACTACACAACACATTGAAAGGAGAAAACAGCAATATGGAGCTCAAGTCTGCAAACTTCTAACGTGGAGCCAGCTAAGTGCGGACAAACTAGATATTTGCCTCTCGAGGGAGTAAACCAAAACCTTTATTTACAGGTTTTCTAAGTCGATCTCCAACCCAAGTAGGCATTAAATAGAAAGGGGTAGGCTGGTGCACAAAGCTCCAAGTAAGCATTAAATAAAAAAGGCAGCTTGGTGCTCAAAGCTCCTGCGTATGGAGGGTCCTGGGATGGGGCAAACCAAGTAGGCATTAAATGAACTGTTTTTACTTGGACTTATTTGGTTTGAAAGACCTAAAGTCTCAGATTTTCTTAACTAGAGCTCTTCTTTTTAATTTGAAAGGTAACAGAAACAGCTAACTGGACCTTTTAAACTCTTTATGGACAGCTTCACCAACCCAAACACCAACAACACTGCATAAGTCCCCCATCTGGAAGGATTTCGTGTTTTCTGGTTTGTGCGGTCTTACTTGTAATTCAAGTAGCAGTTTAAGAACATTTACTGCAACACCTAATGGTGTGTCAGGTGTCTCCTTGCAGGGAAATACTGTTCAGCAGGGGAGATTCTATGCAGAGCCACGAATAGTTGGGGCCTCAGTTACTCTGAGTACATCACATATGCAGAATCGAATTAAACTCTCCACAAGGGGGACTTCTGTTGGGGAAAACTCTGTCTTTCATTCTCCCATGGATGTTATAGTGGAGTTGCGAAGGGCCACCTATGTGAAGTTCACTAATGAAACATTGGTCATACTCCGGTCATCAAAAGAAACCACCATGTACTTTCTCTTTTTCTTGGTAACCTTCGTAACACTTCAATGACATAAAGATCAGTACAAACCCAAAATTACAAAGACCCATGCATAAAAAACAGCTAGTGTTTCAGTCCATGAATAATGTGCAGCCATCCTCATGTCGAGGAATTTTTGACTTCATAACAGAATTCATGTGACTCAGATTGGAGAATATAGCCACAAAATTAGAGAGCCAAATTCCATTAAATGCTCTCCATCATTGTCAAGTTCACCAGAGAAAGCATTTATAGTATTACAAATCATTGTTTTTTTTTTTTTTTCAAATTGATTTTTCCTCCATGACACTGGCTAGAAGGAGTGCGTTAATCTAAGTCAATGGCTCTAAAAGGGCAAAGGGAAGACCAAAAAGGATGTGGATAGAAGTGGTGAGAAAAGATTTAAAAACTTTTGTACTAAGTGAATCCATGACACTTGGTAGAGGGTAATGGAGGAACAAGATTCATATAGCCCATCCCTAATTGGGATAAGGCCTTGATGATGATGATGATGATTTTTGCTCCATGAAGAATGTTATGCCATCCTTATGTGGAGAAATTCCGCAACTGATAATAGAGCTCATGTGACTAGAATGTTGAAGGCCATGAACTTGGACTCAATAAGTCAAATCCTAACCCGATGAATGGTCTTTATGAAAAAGAGCTTTTACACATAGCCACAACGACAGGGCTAAGCTTGCAGTGAAGCAGGATTTTAATTAGGTTTTACAATCAAGGATTTCTAAAACAAACAACAAAATTTGCCAGTTGATTTTCACAATTTAAGAAGCAGTGATTTTCAAGCCTTGACCTGCTTTTCATGATTAATGGTGATCATCCCCTTTGACAACCACATCCAACAAATTTAGTCTCTAAAATCCTGCAAACATCAGAACCTGTACCTTCCGAAATAGGTCACTGCCAACTAAAAGTCCACAAAACACTAATCTATAACTCCTAGCAAAAAGATCTACAAGTTGGGAACTTTTAGATTGAGGGCAATCATTGGAAACTTCCCAAATTCATGTCAGTTGCAAGACAATGTCCCTGGTGTAGTTCACAACCACATTTATTACTCCCTGATGCATTCCAACAAAGTCATCTGCTTCCAAGTCTCTTGCAACACCTTATACGCATGCAGCAAAAGGCCCATCAAGGCCAAACTCTGGGGAGGTAACTCATCAAATACAAGTTTTTGCTAATTTCTAGATTGTGTTTGAAAAAGAAGTGCAGAATAATTCTGTATATGGAAACCCATAACTAAGCCAAAGGGATGGAAGGTTCCATACTTCAGATCAATACTTACAAAATAAGGCACAATAAGCTACTGAGTCCCTGAGAAAGCCACTTGGTGACTTCTGGATCTTGATGTTGATGTGAGAAACACCTTAAGCACAGTCTCTCTCAGTCTTCTCTCATTACACTTAAAATGGAGGTGCATGACCAAACGATTCAAACCCATGCCAGTTTTGGGGCAGCAGTATTCATTAACAACAAAGATCAAGATAAAACCTCTAAAGCATTGGAAATGAGATGACAAAACCTGGTAAGATTGATCAGTGTCTGCCAAGTAGGAGAGAAGGAAGAAAACTTATAAAGATGACCAAGATTTGCCATGCCATTGTGCTTAAATTACATGACATAAACAACCATGCAACTAAAGCTACAATTACGTAAGTTGCAATGATCCATTGCCTACAGAAGATTGGAGAACCAGATACCAGGGTGCTATATGAAGCAATATAACTATCATTGTGTTTCCAAGTGAGATAATTTTCAGCCTAGATATAAGAGACACTAGCACACTCTACAATGTGTTCCTGGGGCATGGACAAGAAGGAAAGAATTATCTAGAAATAGCTTTAAAATGCCTCTCCTCAGGCCCACACATCATAGATTTCAAGCATTACTCCTTCAGCTAAGAGTCTTGATATGCTCTTGAGCTGAACTAAATCAATTCTCATCAGAAGTCAATCCATCATCTAGCATCCAATCAGACACAAATATCATTTACTGCCTATGACAATAAAATTGGTTGATTTAGGGCTCCTCCATTCAACTCACCATTAGATACCATCTCCTTTCTCATCTATGCTTCTGAGTTCATAATCATCTGGTTCAATCTAGCATTTACAACCTCTTTCAACAATGCTTTCACATGGATTAGCAGAAATATTTTTGGTGGCATAGCAAATTCAGAAATAACCTTGTCACATACAGCCTGCTGCAATACCAGCTCGAAGTAGACATTTGAATATACCAGAAGTAGAAACTTCATACTAAATTGCATATACAATAAAGAGGTAGATGTTTCTTGACAGAAAATGCTGGAAAGAGACTAAAATGACAATAAATTTGATGCGAACATGTTACCTGTCAGTAAAACTCTAAAACTAACAAAGACATAAATATTCATCTTCACAGAAGTGCATGAGCTGGTCTTAAAACCCACAAGATCCAGTTTTATCTCAACTATTGGTTTGGGATCACTGTAAGCCCCAAAACCAACCTATAAAAAGCTTAACTTATACTTCTAATACGATTCCAAACTTAAAGCAGGAAAGCCTGACACAATTCTCTTACATTTCAGCTAGAAGAATTAACTCTAAAATTTTCCTTAGCTAAATGGACATTGCAAGATCCTATAACTATATTAAGTTACCACTTCAAAGAAGAGAAGAAAAAACAGAAAAACCTATTTCGAACATGAGAAATTGGATTCTGAATACACATGGACCTTGCTGAACTCTGTATTGTCTACCTTATCTGAACAATCACCATGCTAATGCACATATTTAGCATTCAGCTGGGGCAGTAGGGTATCTGGGGAGGGACTGGAAAGTTGATAGGTAATAAGCCTACATCTTACTTATGCATACTTGGTTAATCATCGAAGTGGTTGGGTGATGTAATTCATATTTCCACTTGGAATTACCAATCTAGATCCTAGAACGTGAGGATCTCTAAGCCATTCACTCATCAATCCCTATGGAACAGAACTGAATGCCAATAAAAGACAATACGGGAAGAGCAAAGAGAAACTCAGAGGATCTTCGCACATCATATTTAACTAGTCCTTTTCATGTTTTAGCAATCACATTCTGAACTACAGATCCCCCAACAGCACTTATGAATAAAATATTATGTCATGCTTACTTGGCAATTTATGCAATGGTAAGTAAATAATCATAATCATATACATGGTATGCTCGTTGCTTTCATCATGTAAAAGACTCCGTACGGGTTCATTAGCTGAAGATGGATCTCAACATCGGCAAGCTCATCACTGAAACGAGTATTAGAGAGGAAAGCCAGTAAAGGTCCTTCTCTATCTTGCCATTAATGCAAACTAGTGGGGTATCCTAATTAGACAAGAAAGTGCACAGTTCCTTCTAGAGGCGGAAGCAATATAATCAACAGGTTAGAAAGGTAAGAAGGACTGACCTGCTGAATGAAATCAATGTAATGGAGAGCGCCATGTATGAATTGGGTTCCACCACCGGGGAAGGTGAGGAAATGTCCCATGACTTTCACCCAATTCTGGTGTCCCTTAATGATCGCTAGCTTATTATTAGGAACATTGAAGTACCATATCTGCAACGCAAGAGCAGTTTGAGAGAGATGAATTGTGAGAACTGAAGATTTAGGAAGAAGCTCCTAGATTTATAAAGATGTGATCTACAATTGAAGGGATCGCAAACTTTTTACCTTGTTTCTGCTTACAGGCCACTCAAGGGGTTGCTTATAACCCCTTGGAAGAGGAACAAGGCAGGAAGGAGCCTCTTCGGGACAATGCCTCTCTCGGTGCTCATAGTGTCTAGTACTGTGAAGCTGCTTGAGGGCCTTCTCATTGTCAAGACAAGGGATATAATCTGGACCTGCAGTGACATTACATAGCACCCAATTGTACTCGTTATATATATCACCCCCTTCGCCACTGCCTGATCCTTCCTTCTGTGAGGGATCCTCCTCCCGCCTCTCCTTCTCATTCTCGGATTGGGCGGCCTGAGTTGACCAAGAACTAGGTTGCTTGTTGCGAGCCCCATCTAATGATGCATCTACACTCATGTGGTCAAGGTTGTCCTCTCTCTGTTGGGTTTCCTGGTTTTCAGCCATTCTCTCTTCGTTTTGTCGTGATTCGTGGTTCTTGGTATCAGAATTCTCTTCATCTGTTGCTTGGGACTGGTTTTGGATCTCATCATTACTTTCTTCACCTGTCCGCCGTTCGGATTGCTGCTGCTCTTCTTCCCTACTATCCGACTGGATGGATACCTGCTGGGTTTCCTGATTCCCATCAGTTTTTTCAGTTGAAACGTTCTCCAAATTCTCAAGATGTCCCCCTTCATCTGTTTGCTCCTTCGTATCTGACTGCTCCTGATTTTCTACATTTTCTGCAGTCCGTTGATCTTGTTGGCTTTCCTCACCTTTTTCCTCATTAGTCATCTGGGTTTGCTGGTTTTCTTCACCGTCCTCCTTACGTTCTTCAACACTTTCTGCGTTCTGGGTTGCCAGTATTTCCTTCCCTTGATCTTCTGCTTCCGGGTTATTTTCGCTCTCTGTAACAGAACCCAGATGTTTCTCTGGCTCATCTCTCTCAATTTCTTGTTGGGTTTCGATCTTTTCCTCCTCGGATTTACCCCCACCAGAATCATGACTAGAAACTCTAGAAACAACGTTAGTGTCCTCATTATCATTGTTACCATCATCTCCTCTCGTAGCATCCTCAGGAAGTCGGCCAGGATTATCATCAAAAGCAGGAGTATCTTGCTTTGTAGTCTCAAATCTGGGAGAAGAAGTTTGAGTTCTTGCCGACTGGTTTCTACTAGAAAGAAGGGAACGCGAAGATGAGGATGTCAACATCCATACACCAAAAATACAGAAAGCTACAAAGACAACAATTGTGATGGTGGATCCGTATGAAGACGATGAAGAAGACGAACGCTTCCCCGGACGATTCTTTGCCATGATGGCTGTTTTGATCTTCTTCTTCTTGGGAAGAAGACAACTTCCTTTTCTGGTTCCAAATTAGTGCAAGAAGAGGAAAACGCGGAATCCCTTCTGTGTCAGTGAATGCAATGGAAAAGTCGAGTGAAAGACTGATCAAGTAAATGAAAGAGACAAACTTGGGTAACTGTGAATTACATCAAACTAGATTAGTAGCAGTCAGAATAGGAGAGAGAGAGAGATCCCATTGAATAGGGGGAGAGAGAGAGACAGCTGTGGGAGAGAGCAAGGGTAGGGACGAAACAAGAATAACAGTAAACGGACAAGATGGATGAAGAACCGGACCTAAGTCCGGTTATCACTTGTCCTATTTGGATTTCCTTCCTATAATTCAGAAGATCAGCAATTATTCACGGGCAAATAATAAGGTGAAGTGCACTTCCATGCAAAGGGCAGCCCCGGTGCACAAAGCTCCAGCCTATGCGGGGTTCAGAGGAGAGGCAGACCACAAGAGCCTATAATAAGTAGTTTTATCTTGCATTTTACAAGAGGCTGATTCTACGCCTTGAACCTTTGATCTCAAGATCACATAATGGCAACTTTTACTGTTGCACCTAGGCTCCCCTTCATGAGGAAGAAATACACCTTTTGGGATCCACTCACAAGTGCATGATCCAATCCATTGATCTGGGGCATAATTATGAACTCAATTCATAGATATTGATTTTGCATTAATTGGATATTCTTAGATCACTCATCCTGTTTAAGATTTTGCTAAGAAAATGTGAACTATTGGTTTTTGGTGAACTATAACAAGTTGATAAATATCCCTTTAGCACTAGACTGAATCCTTATGCTTTAGCTGTTGATGGTATGCAAGTTCATCCCAGACCTATTTTTGTAAACTTTTCATATGAGCCCCAAAACTATACTTCTTCCTTAATTAAAAAAAAAGTGCCTTGATTTGTAATTAGATTCTATTCATAATAAACCACTCTTGCATGAACGGCCTATCTTTGGATGATCTAACCTATTTACTCACTCAGTTATTGGCTTTCATCGTTAAAACTCCAAAATACATGCACACAGAAATTTTGTATTTACAACAGTCTCCAATCTTAGAAACACAGTCTCTAAGATGCTCGGATCACTCAATTGTCATGAGTTTTGTGTTTACAAGATATTCACAGTTGAAGAAATCAGATGAACTCGTCCCATAGTCTAAAAGTGGGTGACTACAAGGCTGCAAGGTGTTGTCGCGCTCTATTGTACCATTTCGGACAAAATTTTATGGTAGTTTATTGTTTACGGTACTCTAAAGTTGGATGCGATTATTAGTAAATAATGAGAAATTGGATTTTTTTTTTGGTAATATATAAAAAGTAGATTCTTAAGCGGACAAAATTGTCGTTATTTATGGTCAAATTTAGATCGTTGTTTCATGCGAAACTACTTTGAACCTGTGATCTTAAGGTCACGCAACGACAACTTTTACCATTGTGCCAAAGCTCCCCTTCAAAACAATAAGGACAATGCTAGAGGAAAATATAGTAAGGTCAGTTTGATGTTGATAGTCTACTAAAATTAGACTTTGAACAAGAAAACAAATATATTTTCCTTTTTTTTTGGGTCTCTTCACTTTTGATTCTTCCTGAATGTGTAAATGTTTGGTGATCCCTAAGTTTACTTGTGTTTGTTGTAATCCTTTTTTTTTTTTTGCTTGATCAATAATATTTATCCTTTTTTTTTTGCCCCTTTTGCTTGATCAATAATACTTATCCTTATTTTCCACATAGATTGAAAATTCATGTGGATTTAGCAAAATTTTATTTCTATATCACAAAGGCCTTTTGGTGGAGTTGCACAAGAAGGAGCATCTCTCCTGGGTGATCATGGTTTGAGATTGCATGTGGTTGCGAATGTTTAACATTAAAAAAATAAAAAAAATCAACTTACTCTGATTCTCTTCACTTCCCTTAGATTAGATTAGGGTACAAAAATAGTTTGTTACATATATTGTTAATAATTTGTTAATTTTCAAATATTATGTGTAAATATAGTAGTAATAATTTCAACTTAAAACTTAAATTTACATCCCAGCTTTTTTCAAACTTTTTAAATATTTGCCTTGCCGATTTATTCCCAAATCCGAACTGATAATTTTCTCTACATTGAAGGATCGTCTTTACGAAGGAGATGGAGTTCTGCTTTTCAAGCAAAACACTTGGTTAGAAGAAAATTAAGTTGCTTAAAAATAGTGTTTAATGATTAAGTAGGCACTGCATCTTTGTCATATTTCTCAAGTGGGTATATAGGGCAGCCCCAGAGCACGAAGCTCCCACCTATGTAGGGTCTAGGGAAGGAGCAGACCACAAGAGCCTAAAGTACATAGCCTTACCTTACATTTGTAAGAGGCTGTGTCCATGCCTTGAACCCATGACTTCAAGGTCACACAATGACAACTTTTAACGTTGCACCAAGGCTCCCCTTCCAAGTGGGTATATCATATTGCATAATTATGAAAATTGTAAATGCTGAAATGATCCTAAAAGAGGATCTTTCCTTTCTCATGGAATAGGAGGACAATCATGGGGGACCCAAGAGAGAGGAATGATAAAATTGTTCTCAAGTTTTCTTGGTGGAATTGCAGACAGATAACGGGTCTAGGATCACCCGATCAAATTGTGGGGTCGAGCCAGAATTACAATCGCCAAATATATCAATGGATATATAGCACATTTATTTGGCACTTATAAGAATGCAAAGGTAGTTCATGGTGATGGGAAGGAGCAGTGTCACCAGTGGGAGGTCCATACTGTTTTGGGTTGATCCAAACCGTTCATCTGATTTGTCAATTGATTGTTTGAAAATTAAATCTTTGGGTAGTTTGGATGACCCTAGTATTTGGAAAAATGTATTTTCGATCACAAGAAATAGACAGTTACAAATTCTAAAGAGGGCAGACACAGTGCATGCACGAAGCTCCTGCATATGCGGTGTTACAAGAAGGGGCAGATCACAAGGGTCAATAGTATGCAATCTTACCTTGCATTTTACAAGAGGCTATTTCAACGCCTTGAACTCATGACCTCAAGGTCGCATGACGACAACTCTACTATTGTGTCAAGGCTCTCCTTCGGACAGTTACAAATTTTGCATAAATAGAATTCACATTTAACTCCAAGATTTACCAGTCAATGTGATTGTTGGCCTCTGAGATATCCAAACTCAGAGAAATCAGATGAAGGGCTTATATAAATCAGAAGTGGGCCCCTTCATAATTTCATGGGTTATGGAAGCACAGAAGGTCATGTGCTCCAGATCCATACTTCGGGGCTATTCATCGCTGTTCTTCTTCCATGAGGGAGATTAAAATGCTACCAAAGAACCACCACTTACTGGATTGCAACTCACATCTCCCACTGAATCAACCTTAACACCTTTAATCGCCATTGATATGTTCTAATGCAGCAAGATCATGTCAAGTATCCATGCCCAAACCATTCATGGAGGAATGGAACCCTTTATACCTACAGCCAAATTCTCTTATCAATGAAAAATACTTAATTACGAGGGGAGCCTTGTTGCAACGGTAGAGTTGTTGTCGTGGAACGGATTTGAGGCATGAAAATAGTCTTTTGCAAATGCAAAATAAGACTGCAGACTTTAGACCCTTTGTACTTTATCCTTTTCCTGAACCTTGCGCATGTGCAGGAGCTTGGTGCACTGGGCTGGCCTTTTGCTTGACTGTGGCCAATAAAAATATGCCAAATACTGGTAATCCATAATAGCTGCAAAGTATTCCATTATTCTGTAAATGGCCCATGGTTATCCCATCTAAGGTGTGGCCTCAAAGAAGGAGAACTATAAGGCAGCTATCAGATTCCTACTCTGCTCTTTCTTAAGTTCCCAAAACTCATCATCTTGCTGCTGGTTTTCCTTTCCAGTCTCTGAAAGAGAAAGTGATACAATTCCTTCCTTTCCCAATAGCTACATCGGCATTCGGTATGAGACCCAACCAACACTGCAACCATTGACATCATCCCTGTTACTTCACAGTACAGAAGATGTCTGTGCTTTGTTGTACAGTTAAAAATTGTTGCATTTGAATGTAGAAGTTGGTAGGGCGGACAATGGAATGGTTATGTTTGCCGGAGCGTACCCAGTAGACGGTGGCAATAAGATGAGTTCCTGGGGTCATTTGTGTGTAAATTTTTAGAAGCTGGTAACATGGTTTAACGTGATCCAATCCTTGATGAAATTCATTATCTTTATGCCTCAAAATGGTTTAAGATGTTAATCTTAGCCCCCCATTTATATCTTTCTTAAAAGCTGAATGATTTTTGTTTAACAGACTCATCTGTTAACAATTTTTACTTCATCTTAAAAGGGCAGCCGCGGTGTATGAAGCTCCCACCTATGCAGGGTCCGGGGAAGGGGTGGACCACAAGGGCTTATAGTACGCAGCCTTATCTTGCATTTTTGCAAGAAGCTGTTTCCATGCCTTAACCCGTAACCTTAAGGTCACATGACAACAACTTTTACTTCATCTCCCTCAGGTTAATAGCCCCGCATGCTTCAGTTACTGCAAAGGCTTGCTGATAGCCTTATGGATATGGTTTCTTTGGCTCTCTGGACTCATGCATAATTCACTGTGTAGATGGTTCAGGAAGTTAAAGAAACACTAAATTAGATTTGATCCTTGGTGAATTAGTTCTGGTTTGTTTAGAAGTTCCTCGAGCTGAATTTTCCATTTTGGGTCTAAAATCTCAAGCAAGTTGATGTTTTTTGGAGGTAGAACTGTAGAATTGGCTGGTTTTTGTGGTAAAATTATTGATTTTCTTGGTGGGGTTGATGTGTTTGTGGTGTTCTTGGATTTCATAGGTTTAGGCTAACTTGGGCCCCGAGATTGTTACCTCTTTTATGATCTCCATTTATTATCATGAATATCATTTTCAAGTAAAGAAAAGCTTTTTCAACTTCCTACTGAAGCTACTGAGCTACTCATTTTCTTATAGACAATTCTTGCTTTAAGATTCCTATCCTTCTTTCCTCTGTCTATAAATGATTCCAAAGGTTAGGACTATGAGTACCACACCAGATATAGCTTTAAATAATTATCCTCTTTGTAGGGTGTTGAAGGATCATGTGGTGTGTCTACTTCTTATGATTATTAACTAATATCCAGAAATATTGTTTTTTGCCATTATTTTCATCATTTTTAAGGTGAAAATTTGTTATTTACTGATTAATTCTGTAGTTGAAATACAGAGAAACTGGTTTTGGACCTGTTGAAATGAATATATGTTGCTTCCAATCTGACTGACTGTAGTCTACGGCAATTCTGCTGTAGGCTGTAGTGGTCAGCTGCTATGCCGGAGAGGTAACAAGCTTCTCTCGTGACTTTCAGTTGTATTATGCGGCTCTTGGAGGTACTTTTTTTGGCTCTGTGAAAGCAAAGAATTTATCATCTTGCCTATCCTCTTGATTGGTTCCTTGTGGACAACTATTCATTCTTACTTAATGGAAATCAGGGTGTTTCTCAGAATTAATTCATTGGTTTGTTGCTTGACATAATTATGGATGCAGTTGCTTGATAGGTTTTAATGCCCAATGGTCACAGATTGGGTGATGTAAAATTGATGCATAACTGAATCGAAGAACAGTGGATATTAATCAAAGAACTGCTGCTTACCACAGGAGGCAGACCACAAGGGTCTAAAGTATGTAGCCTTACCTTGCATCTTTGCAAGAGGCTGTTTCCACGCCTTGAACCCGTGACTTCAAAGTCACACGACAATAACTTTACTGTTGTGCCAAGGCTCCCCTTCTAACTCAATGCAGCATATGCTTACTGAAACCGGCTAATGTAACTTCTTGCACGTTCTATGGATTTCTTACTTCATGGCTTGAAGACATTTAGGGCCATGACATGTAATAGAACGCGCTGCTACTAATAGACTGAGAAATACTATGTAGAAGAATAGAAAAGAGATCTTGTGGAATGAAAAAAGGATCATCAACGAGTAAGAAAATGTACAGATTTACTTCCTGTGGCTGTATTTTGGCTCTTTTAGAACCTAACTACTTCTCTGTTATATTTGCTAGAAATCATGCATTTTTGTCATGGTTATTGTCTCAAATTTCGGTAAGAAAAGTCTGCTTCTTCAATTCATCCATTAGAAAACAACACAAGCCTAGCTGATTCAGTACCTATACAATTCAGAAGCATATATCTCAAGGTGGGATTCTCCCTTCATTTAAGGACTATCTACCATGGGTGTGATCTGACCTGATTTGAAGAGAGGAGACGATGGAGCTTGTATTGCTTCAAGTTTGTGGTGATCTAGTAGACAGCCTCTTGCAAAATGCAAGGTAAGGCTGCGTACTATTGACCATTGTGGTCTGCCCTTTCCTTGGACCCCGCATACACGGGAGCTTTATGCACCAAGGCTGCAGTTTTTTAAGTAGATAACGTGAAAACTAGTGATAAACCACAACCTTCTCGCCTGTTGTAACTCCTTTGTGAGTTTTCACATTTGGCAATAGTCAATAAGAAACAAGATTCATTATCAATTGGCGAACCTGAACAGCGACGAACACAACAGGGACATTCATATTAGACGTATACTGAGTATGTAGCCTCTTTCGATCGTATTCAACACATTTAATTTGTTTTGCACATAAATAGTACAGATCTAAGTAGTTGGTTCTTTGGAAGAGTTGAGTCTCACCTGTACCCGTCCTTTCAGTTGAGATAGCATGATCAGCCGAGATGTTTGTGATAAGTGTTTTTGATTTCCTTATAAGTTCTGGCAAACTGTAGAGTCTTCTTCATTTGAACATCAAATTGCTTCATTTTTCTGGTATTAAAACTTAATTTCGTTTCTTTTAGGGACTTCCAAGTACCTACTATGTAGTTTTTGTGCCTCGTTTCACAACCAAGATGTTCTGCGTTAGAGTGCATATCATTCAAAAGAATAAATTTTTTGATTTGTTTCAATATCTACATATCTATGGTCCCATATTGATTGGTCTAGATCATCAAGACCTTATCTCAATTGGGGGTCGGCCACATGAATCTTGTTCCTCCATTCCCTTCTATTAAGTACCATGGCTTCATTTCGTCCTAAAGTTTTTAAATCTTTTGTCACCACTTCTATCCATGTTCTATTGGGCCTTCCCTTACCCTTTTAGAAACTTCTACTTGCATCGCCTTACTCCTTCTAACCGGTGCCATTTGGGTCTCCTTTGGAAATGTCCAAACTATCTAAGTCTAATCTCCCTCATCTTGTTACGTATTTGTGTTACCTCTAAGTTTCTTCTAATGTTTTCATTCCTAATTTTATCCTTTCTTGTCTTGCCACTTATCCATCTTAACATCTTTATTTCCATGAGGCTCATCTTATGAACATGATGTTCCTTTACTGCTCAACACTCTGATCCAGATCATGGCCGGCCTTATGGCCACCCTATAGAATTTTTCTTTTAGTTCAAGTAGCACCCGCTAGTCACACAATTGGTTTGGATAGAATGTAATTAGGGGGGTTTTATTTGGCATTTCTGTTGGCACATCTCATGCGATATCTCCGATGATATCTTTAGTGATATCTGAGATATGGTTATATGTTTTGTGATATCTTGTATGGCATCTACGATATGTGACATTTGTTCTATAATATCTTTGATGTTATCTTTGGTGATATTTTTGGTGATATCTGAAATACATCATGAGAAATATTTTATTATGTTTTAATAATAAAATACTAGTTTTTCATGTGGATAACACCAAATAGTACCAGACTAATTAGAGTTCATGATTGGAAAAGGGGGTTTTGGAAATGTCTACAAGGGGTATCTCCATGATGGAACTGTAGTGGCAATGAAAAGGCTCAAGGATGGATATGCTGCTGGAGGGGAGATCCAATTTTAGACAGAAGTAGAGATGATCAGCTTGGCAGTGCACAGGAATCTTCTTAGGCTATGCGGCTTTTGCATAACAGCAACAGAGAGACTCCTAGTTTACCCATACATGTCTAATGGGAGTGTAGCTTCTCGACTCAAAGGTAATGGAATTTTCGAAATACAGAGGTCAAAAGCTTTTGAATAACACCATGCATTAAACTAATTAATAACATACATATAGGCTTGACACAACAGTAAAAGTTGTCGTCGTGTGACCTTGAGGTCACGGGTTCAAGGCGTGGAAACAGCCTCTTACAAAATGCAAGGTAAGGTTGTGTACTTTAGGCTCTTATGGTCCGCCCCTTCCGCAGACCCCTCATAGGTGGGTGCTTTGTGCAATGGGGCTGCCCCTTTTAGATAGGCTTCTAGAAACTTCGACATTCATGTCTATGTTATTGAGGGAACTCTTTCATTTGCATCCCACTTTAGATGCTTATAAGATGATCTATCTTTTTTTGTTTCTTACAAGAAGACCAGCATTAGATTGGGGTACTAGGAAAAGAATAGCTTTGGGTGCAGTTCAAGGCCTGCTGTATCTTCATGAACAGTGTGATTCTCGGATAATTCACAGGGATGTGAAAGCTGCTAATATATTGCTTGATGACTACTGTGAAGCCGTAGTAGGAGACTTTGGTTTGGCAAAGCTTTTGGATCACAGAGACTCACATGTAGTGTGAGGTACTGTGGAACATATAGCGCTTGTATATTTGTCCACAGGCCAGTCCTCGGAGAAAACAGATGTCTTTGGTTTTGGAAGTCTCCTCCTTTAATTGATCATTGGCCAGAGTGCTCTAGAATTTGAAAAGGTTGCAAACCATAAAGGAGCTATGCTGGATTGGGTAAGCAATTTCATGATTTCCTGTTTACTGTTACAAACTTCTTGAGGGAGTTTTGCATATAATATGTAGCATCATTATTAAAATATGTCTTGTGCATGTTTCTCTGATCCACTAGCTTCACCAAGTTCCTTTTAACATCTTGCTTAGAACTTCATCTGATAGTGGGATATTATGCAGATGAAGAAAATCCACCAGGAAAAGAAGCTTGATGTGCTCGTCGATAAGTTCTTGAAAACAACTATGATCGGATTGAGCTTGAGAAGAAATGGTTCAGATGGCACTCTTATGCTCCCAGTATCATCCTGTACAGAGACCAAAGATGTCAGAAGTGGTACGGATGCTAGAAGGCGATGGACCTGCAGAAAGATGGGAAGCTTCCCAAAGAGCTAAAGGACCAAAGTACAAAGGCCCTGAATTCTCTTCTAAAAGATACTCTGATACTCTGAAAGATACTCTCATCTGATAGAGTGAGTAATATTCATGTCTATTTTCAATGAGTAAAGAAGATTGGATAGGATTGAGATTATGCAATTAGTTGAGGTGCTTGTATGAATAATGTAGTTGACATGGGTCCTCATTGTTTAATGTGAGAAAGAAAGGTGATAAAGAGGTTATATATTATAAATCATAGCCCCACGTAGTTTGCAATCTTGTCAACTTCACTTTGCTCAAACTTGACAGTTTCTATGTACCCAAGATAAAAAAGGATGTAGTTTGAAAGGATCTGAAGCTATTCAAAGTGGGTTATTGTTGGATTCTACTTGTGGTATAGGGGTGACAAAATATGACATTACACGATAACACGACTCGAACTTGACACGAATTTAGTGGGTTTCGGTCGAGTCTTATCGTGTTCGTGTCATTTTCGGGCGACCTGAAAATGACACGCCAAAAATCATGTCGTGTTCGAGTCAATCAATTTGATCCGTCATGTCGACTTGTTTGACACGTGACCTATTTACTCATCACCTTGACATGATTCTAACTTATGGAATGGTTGAAAATATAGGACGGTTCCTCAAGAACCGTCTTATATTACTCATGTAATATAGGTCGGTTCCTGAAGAACCGTCTTATTTGTCATTATTTTGGTATAAATTTGTTTTTATTTTGGTATCATATTCATATGAATCATATCTACAACTTCAATATCAGTAGTTTCAATTTTCAACCTCCATATATGCCTCCCTCTTCAAACTTATCTACTTCAGTGTCACCCATACAGTATATGTATGTACATGATACAACCCATCTGCTAATCTAAGCCATCATTGAAAATTGATGATCAACCCATCTACTGATCAAAACACCAACTTCCCAATCACAACATTGAAATTTGAAAGTTTGAAACAAAGAAAGCACATCTATTGAAACAGTATACTTCAATCAAAAGAAAAATAGAACACATCCATTGAAATGAACTGATCTTTGTATTATATTTGAGTAAAATGTATATACATGAATGATAATATACATTCATTTACATCACTGAACTACAAATTGAAATTCATAATATGATCTGTCCATTCCATTCTAATATCATCTAGATCCAACTAAGAGTAACTCTTGGTTCCCAAATCCACTTGCAAGAAACATATAATAACTTAGTTCAGAGTTCAAACATGTAATCTTGGATTTAGTTAGGAAATATACAAATCAAAAGTGTAACATTGGTTAGTAAGTCTAAGTGTTACCTTTCTCAATTGTGAGACTGTAACTCCATTGCGAATGGGGGTTCTCATGTATCTAAGAACATAATATCCACACTCTCAATCTGATTTTTATTTAGGGCACTGCAGAACAATGCCACCAAAGACAATAGAAAAGTTTCAAAATATAATTTCCAATAAGTTTAGGTTTAAAATTATATCAAAGAGTCTAAAGAGCAGTAATTAGTAAACCGTACCTTAGCCTTCTTCCAGTTGAGTTTTGGTGGGTGGTGAATGCCTTCCCTCTCAGCCCATTTATACCATGCTCTACACACATATAATTGAAAAGCATTAGATTATGATAAAAGGAATAATAACGACTTACTTATTTATAATTTCCATCAGGTGTTCCCGAATGTGTGCTCCACATGAATAAAAAAAATTGCATGGCCACCATGCACATCCAAAGCTAGCAGCATCCAATGGGACCTATAAAAATAACAATTTAATTGAATTTTCTCTAATCTTAACTGATATAGTATTCATGTGTATGAATTGTGAAATAAAAATGATATAATTAAGCAACATATGTTACAACATACCCATTATTGTAGGGAATCAGTAAGGCATGTCCCTTCGCACAATTCATGAGACCATGAATGATATCTTCACTTTGTTTGTTTGCAGGCAACTAGTCCAATCGAAAGACAAGAGAAGGGTCAAGGAACTTGTAAATGTCCTTGACCTCTAGTCTTTGCAAGCTATCATGCAAATACCTGCATTTGAAATTTGGGTTAATGTCAAATAATTATTAAGTGTTATTAAAAAAGCAAGTATTAAGTAATGTTACATTGATTCGTAAGTTTTAACTCTAATAGAGCAGTTACACGATGTATCCTATATAGACTATGATGTGCATGTTCTCCAGTTGATCCATATTACATATGGCTAAGAGGTCTTCCTTGAAGAGTGGAACCTCAACCATATCGTTTGAAAGCACACCTGCCTCTATCCTTACAGGGTTCATTGTATTTGTGTTGCCTTTATTGGCCAGTATGTACAATACCCTTAGGAAAGGAGGTATGTTAAGTGGAACCTCCACCTGATCCCTACACTATAGATGTAATCATGTAACATTTTAGAAATTAGTAATGAATATATACAACATATATTGGTATACTAGTATATATAAAAGAAGAGACACAGTGAGGTAAAATTAGAATATTTTATAATATAACATTGTGACTACTGACTTGTGAGTAGTGAGCACTTAACAAGTGCTTTGAACTTGTTAGTTGTTGCATCATTCCAATTCACATGTAACATGATACAACTATGCAAATATATAGAATTAGTACTACTTGGGAAGGCTGGGATGTGGCTACACTTATCACTATGCCAAAATTTGTCAGCAGTGAGGTTTGCTTCAATTGCCCCTTGTGCTGCTTTTGGTGATCAGACATGTTGCAGACAATATTAATCAATTAACAATTTAGGACGACTTAGAAAAAGATAGGAGAAAATGAAATCATGACTACAGTTAGTATATATGTACCTTGGAATTGGATATCATTGGTTTTATGTGTTTTTCTGGCCAACACACATGATATCCAATTGCATCCCCAACAGTTTCAACATCATCTCCTTCGACTGGAAATGGAAGGGGAGCATATGGTTGAATGGCAGCAGTGATGCATACACACTTAGTGTGTGGAGGCATCAACTTACCATGCAAGGTGGCGGAAGTCATGGGCCGAACCTCGTACAGTGTTGCCACAGCCACATGGTTCTTAGATGTATGTAGCTGCAACATGCACTGACCTACCTGCATTTGAGAAATGACATATATATATATAATAATTAGTGATGTAATGTAAACTAAAAAGGTTAGTAAATAAGTAACATTGTAAACTAAAAAAGTCAATATACATACCTCACTGATCGGGACATCACATTCAAGTACTTGTTCTGCCACCTCTTCATCTGATGGAGGACTAGGAGTACAGCTATTATCAAATTGGGGTGGTTGAACTTGAGGTTGAGCTTTAGCTTGAGGGTCAACATCCTCACATGAGGTTCTTTCGCCACCCTGGAGTTCCTTCAACAGTTGATCTTTGATCTTGCTATATATCTCCACAACTGTTTGCTTCTTCCATTCTTCGAATTCTTGTAGCGTAGGAGCCTTTTGTTTGGGAAAGAACTTGGAAGGAACAACACCTCGACCTTGGCCCCTTACCAGGCCAGGGTGCTCATCCTTGTTGCCCATGGCCCTATACAGGATGTCCCCCTTTGTAGTAGTGCTGCTAAGAGTCCCTGTAGTTGCATTTGCACTCTCTTGGGTCAACTTTTTCTGCACACGTAAAGATCATAACATGATCAAATCACTATTATATATGTACTATTTATATAATATACTATGCAAGGGTATAAAAGTATAATAATACTTAACTAGGTAGTATGCAGATAAAGTAAAAGTATAAAACTTAAAGTTTTAAACCACTTACAATTCTTGAAGCAATTGCTGCAGTTGTCTCGTTGGCAAAGGTGTGGGAGTTACGCCCTTTTGAATGTGCCATTTTCCATAGAACAGCACGGTCGATGGGCTCCGTTATCCCAACCTTATTTTGCTGTAATAAGAGACACTAAGTCAGAGTTAATAAATAAAAATCTACTATGATTAGACAAATGGAATATCACATGATATACTTACTACATCTGCCACTAATTGTGCATGGCTAACCCTTGAAAGGTGGTGCGGCATATGGTTCTATGCACGTGCCTTCTGTCCTTTTATATGCTTTGCCTGGACATCAAAGTAATGTGATCAAAATACAATCAATTATAATAATTACAAGAATCAAAATTTAGCTTGGCTAGTTCAAGTTGTGATTGCCTCAAAATCAGGAGATAGCCTATACTGGACAAATTGATTCCATGCTTCCTGGTCAATGAAGCAGGAATACAACTGAGGGACCATGTTAAGCGTAGAAGGATCATGGGAATTTGGAAGTATGTACTTACTTGTAAGCTCACTCTTCCATTTCCTCTAAGCTTCACCAGCTCCTAGCAATGCTTGCTTCTTGCACTCATCAGATACATCAAAGGCAGAGTACAAAACAAAAGAAGAAGCATGTTAAAGTGACTAACTTACTAGTGAGTATTGTAGCAACTTTGTGTATCGTGATTCATATGCAAACAAAAATAAAATATATAAATACAAAGGACATATTATGTTATATGTAGGAAGAATTTACATACCTTGACTATTTTCCATATTGAATCTTTGACTTGTGGCGATACAAGTCTCCAATCAGTCACTGATACTGGCACAAGTCTTCTAACAGTGCAACATATGAAGCTAGCATAGGCATGTGCAGTACCACCAATCAGTTGGCCTCTACTGTTGAATTGTACCGTTTCTTTTATTCCAACTGAGGTTCTCTTATTTATACGATCCATTTGTGTTGGCCCCCTCCCCCTGACCTTTCTCTTGACATTGACTGGTAGTGTTACTGATGGACATGTGCTTGATAGCCTTGATTGTTTTGCTTCTATGTGTTGTAATTGTTCTACTTGTACCTCTTCTACCTCTTTTACTTGCTCCACATTTGCTTCACAAATAAAAATGAAAATGACTATAGTTAGACAAGAAAGTGGAAAGTGTTTTTACAGTTTGATCATAAATTCCTAGAGAAGGATTTACAATCTCAGTTTATGCTTGATTTGGTTAGTGTTTTTAACTGCTGTCCATGAATATGTTTAGCCCAACAAATAATAAAGTCAAACAAAGATTTCAACATAAGTATTACTATTATACCACTTGCATGCTAATATTATATACACAAAAATTCACACTTAAATACATTCTAATCTTGGAAATAATACTAAAGATGGTTTAGGTTGTTTCTAAACTACATGTGTGTGACCTAAGTTATAATCAGTCTTAGATCATTCAGAATCACAGAATTAACAAGTTTATGCTTTAACAGTGGAATTCTGTTACAATGTGATGGTTGAATCTTCACCATTTGATCCCAAAAGATTTATTTAAGTTCATATTCATCTCTGCCCACTAAACATGGATGAGATAGACGGCTGGATCTTACAGTCGTTCCTGTCCCCATTCACGGACAAAATTGATAGCCAATTCCTCAGCTGATCAAGGTTGCTACTGTCCGCTATGTAGTTAAAGGGGTGAGGCATACCAAGGCGAAGAAGTATAAAACTCAAATGGCATGTTTCTTATACACATAGAACTAAAACCCATCAAGATCTATGGAAAATAGTTAACAGAAAATAAAAAAATTGAAAAAAAGGTACTTGCTTTTACGTTTTTTATAAAAATGCATACAGATTGTAAAATTCGTAAATACATACCTTTTTTTGCTTAGATTTGTGAAAGATAGAAGAGGAATGGTCTTTTTTACCTTCTCAAACTAAAACCCATCAAGATCTATGAAAAATAGTTAACAAAAAACAAAAAAATGGAAAAAAAGGTATTAGTTTTTACGTTTTTTACAGAACTGTATACAGATTGTAAAATTTATAAATATATACCTTTTTTTGCTTAGATTTGTGAAAGATCGAAGAGGAGTGGTCGTTTTCACCTTCTTAGACTAAAACCCATCAAGATCTATGGAAAATAGTTAACAAAAAACAAAAAAAAATTGAAAAAAAGGTACTGGTTTGGTTTTTTTTATGTTTTTTACAGAACTGTATATAGATTGTAAAATTCGTAAATACATACCTTTTTTTGCTTAGATCTGTGAAAGATTGAAGAGGAATGGTCATTTGCACCCTCTCAGCAGGCACTAGGTTGGACCATTGGAAGATTGAAAATTTGAAATTAGGGCTGATCAAGGTGAAAAATGATATATAGAACAATATAGGACGGTTTTTAAATAACCGTCCTATAATATATAGAACAATATAGGACGATTTTTAAATAACTATCCTATAATATATATAATGAAATATATGATGGTTTTTTTTATAACCGTCCTATAAGTTATATAGGATGGTTATTTTATTTATTAGAAAGGTATAGGACGGTTGTTGACATGTTGTTGCATAATCATCGTATAAGCTATAAGAGTTATGTATTTAATTAATCTTAGTTGAGGATGTGCTTAAATAAAAATAGTTATTAAGTATAGAGTAAAGAAAGAGTTATGTAATTAACTCATCTTAATTTCTTTAAGGATGAGCTTAAAAAGATAGGGCATATATGTAATTAACTCATCTCAGTTGAGGATGACTGGATGAGTAAAGAAAGAGTTATTAATTAATCTTAGTCAAGGATGTGCTTTAGAAAAAATAGTTATCAAGTATAGACTAAAGAAAGAGTTATGTAATTAACTCGTCTTAATTTCCTTAAGGATGAGCTTAAAAAGACAGAGCATATATGTAATTAACTCATCTTAGTTGAGTATCAGCTTAAAAACAAAGTTATGTAACTCATACTGTCATACTCAATTCAATAGTTGTTGAGGTTGAGGATGAGTAAAGTAAGTGTTATGTATTTAACTCATCTGATCTCAATTGAGGATTAGCTTAAAAAAGCAAACTTATGTAAGTAACTCATACTCAATTCAAAAGTTGTTGAGGATAAGTAAAGAAAGAGTCATGTAATTAACTCATTAGGTAAGAATGACTGAATGAGAATATAAATAGTCATGTAATTAACTCAGTAGCTTGAGAGTTGAGAATGAGTATAGAAAGAGTTATGTAATTATCTCATTAGTGAATAATGAGTATAGGAAGGGTCCGAAGGGAATAATTATTAGTTATGTAATTAACTCATTAGGTGAGATGAGAATGAGAACAGAGAATAGGAGTTATTTGTTGAATTAACACAAATGTTGAATGATATTACTAAGGGAGTTACTAAATATTACTCTACATGAATGATGGATCAATGGATCATGGATGAATGAGTTATTCCTAATATATTATCATCAATTGGGAGTTAGAAATGAGAAACAAATATTGAGTTATATGAGTTGGATACATAATATTCATGAATTTGATTAAAAAGAGATATATTAGATCAATTGGTGATGACATGTGAAATTAACATAAGAAAATCATTAGCATTTATAATTTTATACAATATATGATAGTTAGTTAGTCTCCCACTTCACTTGTACTTGTACAAGTTATAAAACTTGGTTAACTAATTTTGTACTAAGTGTAACTTGTAAGTTTGTAATTGACAATGTGTAGCTAATCTTAAAATGTTTGATAAGAAAATTAGAGACAGTGTGTAGGTGTAGCTAAGTCTTAGGTTATAACTTATAATTATAAGCTTATAGCAAACAACCACCATCCAGGCTAGGGTGCTTTAGCATAAGACTTCTAATTCAATTGGATAATTGGATTTGGGCTTACTTACTTACATACAAAAAGACAAAACAATTGCCTTGAGAAATAGTATAGAAAGAGTTATGTAATTATCTCATTGGTGGATGATGAGTATAGGAAGTGAATAGTTATTAGTTATGTAATTAACTCATTAGATGAGGTGAGAATGAGAACAGAGAATAGGAGTTATATGTTGAATTAATACAAAAGCTTATCAAGAGAGAATTAGAGGGATATTGATATGATAACTTTGGTGAAACTAAAATTAATTATGGATTGTGGTCTATACTCTATAGTGAAAACTGAAAAGAAGTGGCATTGATGGTAAAATGAATAATAATCATGAGAAAAAAAACAAATGTTGAATGATATTACTAAGGGAGTAACTAAATTTTACTATACATGGATGAATGAGTTATTCCAATCTATTATCATCAATTGGGAGTTAGAAATGAGAAACAAATATTGAGTTATGTAAGTTAGATACATGATATTCATGAATTTGATTAAAAAGAGATATGTTAGATCAATTGGTGATGACATGTGAAATTAACATGAGAAAATCATTAGCATTTATAATTTTTTACAATATATGAAAGTTAGTTAGTCTCTTACTTCACTTGTACTTGTACAAGTTACAAAACTTGGTTAACTACTTTTCTACTAAGTGTAACTTGTAAGTTTGTAACTGATAATGTGTAGCTAATCTTAAAATGGTTGATAAGAAAATTAGAGACAGTGTGTAGGTGTAGCTAAGTCTTAGGTTATAACTTATAATTATAAGCTTATAGCAAACAACCACCATCCAGGCTAGGATGCTTTAGCATAAGACTTCAAATTCAATTGGATAATTGGATTTGGGAGTTGGGCTTACTTACATACAAAAAGACAAAACAATTGCCTTAGACTAGATTGACTTAGTAGACCTAGATAATTATTAATTAGTTAAACCTTTATGTTTTCAGTTTTCATTTTATTTTCCCGCCACAACAAGGGGGGCCCACACATTGGATCTAACATCAAGGACTCAAAATATTTGACAAATGATTGAAGTGTAAGTTTCGTTAACTCCAGTTGCCACTTGCTAGTTTGGAATTGGAGGAAAGAAAACTATCTGTCCCTGTCAGGTAGGTTGGCTCCAAGGCTAGGGCGTTTGCCAGCACAGGCAGACTCGTCACTAGAAGTTTGTCACATCACAGTCATACTCACAAATTGGTAAAGTATTAATAAACCATATCCATATGTGTAAAATAGGACGGTTAGTCCTTAACTGTCCTATATTCTTATGTAAAAATAGAACGGTTAATGTATAACCGTCCTATTTGGTTTTCTTTTCTATTATAGGACTATTACGTCCTAACCATCCTATATTTTTATTAAAATAGGACAATTATTCATTAATTGTCCTGTAATATCGACTGTTATTAATGGTCTTTTACTTTTTGTTATATTATAAGACTGTTGTTATCGAGCCGTCTTATATAGATAGCATCAATCAAATACTGAATCGCCTGAATTGGTTAAAGGCTCCTCAACCCAAGTTGCTTTTATAATTTACAATTTTACATCTATTTTAGATTTTCTTTTCTAGATATCTTCTTCAAGTTCAACCCTTCTAACACGATGAGTAGCAGCACCCCTGCTACAGGTATAGCACCACAGGTATGTGCTTGTTTTTTGTTATTTCTTTATGAAATTATGATTTTGACTCTTTTCATTCCTCACTCTTTCTCCCTTCCCTTATTAGTAATTGTTGGTGTAGTGTAAATTACTGTCAGTGAGAACTAAAACTTTTTTCTTTTTTTTTTGTCATTTGCATTTTGCAATATAGGCACAAGTTGAAGTTGGGTTCTGATAACTTGAATATGCTACACCACAACAGCGACGATGATGAGCTTGCTAATTTGGAGAATGTAGAGTTAGTTTCAAAATCCAATAGAGGTAAAAAGCATAGGTGTAACAGCCCGAGGGCCCACACCCTGCAATGATATTGTCCGTGCCGGAGTGCCCATACACCCCGCACGATTTTGTTCTTCCCCAGTTGCCCAGGGAAAAGGCCTCGTTGCAAGGGAAGTCCTCATCACTCTTATCAAGAGCCCAGTAACTTTTCCCCTAGCGATGTGGGACTAACTCTCAGTCTTTCACCTTGCCTAGAAGCCTGCCAGCCCTCATCGGCCAAGGCTTCACAACCTCTCCCCCTTAGGGGACACGCGTCCCCGCGTGTCTTACCACACACGAGCGCCCATGTGCGGCTAGCCACCCACACCGGGTCGGGGTTTGGCTCTGATACCACTTGTAACAGCCCGAGGGCCCACAACCTGCAATGATATTGTCTGTGCCGGAGTGCCCATACACTCCGCACGATTTTGTTCTTCCCCAATTGCCCAGGGAAAAGGCCTCGTTGCAAGGGAAGTCCTCATCACTCTTATCAAGAGCCCAGTAACTTTCCCCTAGCTATGTGGGACTAACTCTCAGTCTTTCACCTTGCCTAGAAGCCTGCCAGCCCTCTTGGTCCGCCCTAATCGGCCAAGGCTTCACAACAAAACTTTGTAACACCCCGGATTTTTAGGACAAATTTTTTATTTTATTTTATTTTTTATAATGACATTTTAAATAAGAGCATTTGGGATCCCATGAGAAAAGCTTTATTTAACATTTTACTAAAACCTATCTTAAAAACTCCGGGTGTTAGTTTTCCTTTCTCAAAATGGTGTACATGTAATTTAAACATAAATAAATAATCCGCGTATAAATCAACGTCAAATAAATAGGCGCCTTTATTTTAATTCAAATAAGTGTCCAAAACACAATAATAATATGGCCCAGCGTCTATCCATCATAACATCCCATATAAATGTCCAACATATGTCCAAACATTTAAATCACATCCAAATATAAAGTATGCAATCCATAATAAAATTTAAATGATAATCCACTATAATGACTCACATTACTGTCTAAAACTATAGGGAAAACTAGTCTTCAGCAGCTCTCAAGGTTTATCAACAGCTTTTCCTTTCCTGGTGTCGCGCTCGAGATCTAAGGCATTGCAAAACAAAGCAATGTCTCAGAAAGCTATCGCTTGTGTAGGTACATAGACAATTAATGTAATAAATGAAAGAAATAATGAACAGTATTGATGAAAAATCTAACATTTATGAAAATAGTGATATCATAATTCCATGTTCAATAAATGCCAATTTATTCCATATGCTAAAACATGAAATTCACGGAGTTAAAACATAACATGAATCAATAAAATGGAGCATACAACCAGAATAAGGGCACTCTAAGGTAATGGGTCCCACCACATCGCACTAACATCCCTCATTAGGAGTACAAGTAGTCAACCTCTGAGTGTCATCACACCCAGGCATACCATCCATAACCATGCTCATCATACACGCACGTATAATAAGAATATGGGCCATCATGCTGCAGTGGCAACCCTCCATGGGTATCAACCACCGCCGCTCCCCATCGACACCATAACGGGAGACTTAGCGTTTGTCCCCATGGAAAGGCTCAGACCGGTAGTGTGGACTATCCATGTTACCAAATCCCTACCGAATGCCATCTATGGGCAGGTGTCTATCATATCACAAACTCATCACATCATAATCTCGGAAGGTGGGTGGCTGGCCCTATCCCTCCTAGCATGACGCCCACCGGGCGAGAGCACCCGTCATCAAATATAAAACACGGAAATCATATGTATATGCTAAAACTCAAGAGCACTTATAGCTTGCAATCCCCAAGACATGCCCCTCATCCTGGGGTTAGCCTATAAAAGGACCAGCTAATAAGCCTCTATTCTCATTTCCATGTAAATCCATGCATTTTCTATATATATATATAATAAGAAATAAGTCTCTAATTAATCATAACTAATTAACATCATGCTTGTAAAAGCATTTTAAATAAGTTTATTCAGTAAAAGATTTCATTTTGGAATAACCATCCTGTACTCAATGTCGCATGAAATACACGGTAAATAAGAATTGCAATTTAAAACACGATTACACATGATGCTATGTTTAAACATGGTTTAAAATCAAGGAAAAACATTAGTTGTTGTCACCTACCTCAGTGTGAGACCACTAGCTTGCTAATAACTCCCTTTAACTGGTATATTCAAGTACACTTGTACATATTACATCACTATTTTAATATTTTTCTAAATAAAAAGTGGTCATTTCTAAATTTTTTAAGTTAGAACTAGGTCCGCTTCGTCAATACGGTCACAACGCATCTTTCGGATTGTGATTTGGACTCCTATAGCTCCCAAAAATCAATTTTAAGTGAAAATACTTCATAAATTAATATTTATTAATTTATAGGGTGTTTGGCGGGTGCACTGGTTTACACCAGCGGCCCTGCTTTACACCGGGTTACACCGGCGCCCAGTGTACACTGGGTTACACCGGCGGCCCCGGTTTACACCGGCACCCAGTTTACACTGGGTTGCACGGGCAACCCGGTTTACACCGGTTTACACCGGCGATGCGAAAACCGGCGCCTATGAAGACGATCGGCTTCTGGTCATCTCCGGTGACCCTACAGGTGTCCAAATCACTTGGTTTTTGAACCATTTTGTTCCAAATTTTGTCTAGTTTCCATTTATATCATTCTTTTGCATTGATTTCTCCAAAAACCATGTTTTTTAAATAGTTTTTCCCAAGTTCCTAAAAACATCCCTATGTACTGGTTTTTGGGTTTTATGGAAAAATCCACCGTTGGATCACTCCCAAATTTAAAGGGTTTGCTCTTGGGTCTCTTGTGCACTAGTTGGATGGTGCGATTTCTAAACAGATGAGGTTTGATCCGTGAAATCACGCTCCAACAGTAGTATGCACAAAGTTCCCAAAAAATTTGATTTTTTTTCTAATTTTTTTCCATGCTTTTCTAATTAGTTTTCTAATTAATAAATATAGAAAAACATGGATTTGAGGCTTACCTTGCGCCTGGCTGGTGTTGCTCGTGTTGCCGGGGTTCCACTCGCCGAAAAATCCAAGTTTTGCAGGGCTAGGGTTTTGCGTAAAAACTCAGAGAAAACGCTTAAAGTGGAGCGTTTTGGCTCCTAGAGGAGCATAGATATAGGGTTTTAGAGTCTTGGGGAAGAGTTTCTCTTCCCCACACGTCTCTTCCCGCGTCTCTCCGACGATTTTTCCGGCACTGGTAGAGACGTGTGGAAGACGGGGGTGCCATTATCAATTTGGACCCCTGTCTAACACGTCTCTATCAAATGACCAATTTGCCCTTACAACTTTGACGGCTCATAACTCTCTCGTTTGAGCTCCGTTTTTCGCGTTCTTGGTGGCGTTGGATTTGTATCGACGAGCACTTTCTAATTCTTATGTTTTTAGGAAAATTTCTATCTATAAATTTTTATTTTTATTTATTTAAAAATTTCCTATTTTATCCTAAAAAATGAGGGCAGGCCAAGAGGGCTGGTAGGCTTCTAGGCAAGGTGAAAGACTGAGAGTTAGTCCCACATCACTAGGGGGAAAGTTACTGGGCTCTTGATAAGAGTGATAAGGACTTCCCTTGCAACGACCAGTTTTCCCTGGGCAACTGGGGAAGAACAAAACCGTGCGAGTGTATGGGCGCTTGGTCACGGACAATATCGTTGTAGTGGGTGGGCCTTCGGGCTGTTACAAGTGGTATTAGAGCCAAACCCCGACCCGGTGTGGGTGGCTAGCCGCACGTGGGCGCTCGTGTGTGGTAAGACACACGGGGACGCGTGTCCCCTAAGGGGGAGAGGTTGTGAAGCCTTGGCCGATGAGGGGGGGCCAAGAAGGCTGGCAGACTTTTAGGCAAGGTGAAAGACTGAGAGTTAGTCCTACATCGCTAGGGGGAAAGTTACTAGGCTCTTGATAAGAGTGATGAGGACTTCCCTTGCAACGAGGCCTTTTCCCTGGGCAACTGGGGAAGAACAAAACCGTGCGGGGTGTATGGGCACTCCGGCACGGACAATATTGTTGCAGGGTGTGGGCCCTCGGGCTGTTACAATAGGAAACTAATATCTCCAGTTTGAATTTTTTTGAACACCTTCATTTATCAGAAGATGGAAGGCAAAGGTGTAAATGCAAGAAGTGCTCTACAATATATATTTGCGATAGCAAATTTGGTATTGGTAACTTAAAACGTCATATAAAGACTTGTCAATGGAGCTCTTCTCGTGATATAGTCCAGTTGCTTTTATCTCAAAGTTAGGGGAGTATGTTACTAAGTGCAGCTTCAGATAATAAATTTGATCTTGAAGTTTATCTTGAGTTAGTAGCAACTACAGTTGTTTTGCATGATTTGCCTTTCCAATTTGTTGAGTATGATGAAATTAAGTCTCTACTGAAATATTTGCGTGCAGATTTGCACTTGATAAGTAGAAATACTGTAAAAGCAGATGTTCTGAGAATGTATAAAAGAGAAAAAGGAAAGATAAAAGAGATGTTAGAGTTGGCACCTGGTAGGATAAGTTTGAGATCTGATTTGTGCACTTCTTGTATTACTGATGGTTATATAAGTCTCACAACACATTTTCTAGATAGTCAGTGGGTCTTACAAAAGAGGATAGTAAATTTCTGTTTCCTACCACCTCCACATAATGGAATATCATTAGCAGAAAAGGTATACTCATTATTAGTAGAATGGGGGATTGAGAAAAAGATTTTTTCAATCACTTTAGACAATGCTTCTGTTAATGATTCTTCTGTTGAGTTGTTAAGGCATTAATTAAACATCAGGAACACTCTTATTTGTGGTGGAGAGTTCCTTCATCTACGTTGTTGTTGTCATATTTTGAATTTGATTGTGCAAGATGGTTTGAAAGAAATTGATGATGCTATTCAAAAAATTAGAGAGAGGATCAAGTATGGCAAAGCATCACAAAGTAGAAAACAAATTTTTTTAGAGTGTGTGAATCACATGTTAATTGAGACAAAAAAGGGCTTAAGACAAGATTGTCCTACAAGATGGAATTCAACCTATTTGATGCTTAAAAGTGCTCTTTGTTACCAATGTGCATTTTGTCACTTAGAACTAAGTGACTCAAATTATAAGCACTGTCCTTCTTTCAATGAATGGGAAAAGGCTACAAAAATTTCAAAGCTTTTAGCAGTTTTTTATGATGCCACTTGCATGTTATTTGGATCCAAGTATCCCACTACAAATATCTACTTTCATGCGACATTTGTAATTTATTTGAGTTTAACACAATACATGAGAAGTGATGATGACTATATAAAGCTTATGTTCACTTAAATGTTTGCCAAGTTTTCAAAGTACTAGTATGAATTCAGCACCATTTTGGCAATTGCATGTATGTTGGATCCTCAATATAAGCTCTCCTTTGTGGAATTCTCGTACAAGAAATTGTTTGGCAGTGGCTACTTGGAATTTGCTCAAATTTGGGAAAAGTTATTCTCCTTTCAATGAATATATGGTTAAGATTTATCTAATTCCTTCCTCCTCATCTTGCCCAGTGGTTAGAGGTGCTGATGATAGACATAACATGTCATATAGTCAAGAGGTTTTAGATGTCATGAAGGTAATTTTATTTATAATTGTATCTTTCATTATTTGTCGCTTACTACTTAGCATATTAAAATTTACTATGAATTGTCTTATAGTACTTTGAATAATATAATTGCATTTGCATTAGAAATCTGATTCATTTGAAGGTGAATGAGATACTTTGGCTATGCAAAACTCACAATTGGAGCTTTATTTGGATGAACTAAGATTGCAAGAATCAAAGCTAGACATTCTTGCATTTTGGAAAGGCAATCAATACAGGTTGTTTAACTAATAATCTCATGTAAACACTATTTTCTGTAATCTTATTTACATTTATATTTGATTCAAATGTTGATTTTAGGTATCCTGAACTTGTTGCCATGGCTCGTGATGTCTTGAGCATTCCCATATCTATAGTTGCATCAGAGTTTGCTTTTAGTGTGGGTGGTCTAGTTCTTGACCAATATATATCTACTTTAAAGCTAGATACCGTGCAAGCATTGATTTGTGTAAGAGATTAGCTATATGGATTGAAAGGTAATAGTTTATGATTCTATATTTACATTATATTTTATATGAGCTTAGTAATGACTAATGCGTGTTTATTTTATATGATGGTAGACTCTACCATTACAGTTGCCATGGATGAGCTTGCCGAGGACATTGTAAGCATAAGTAGAAGTGCAATATCACTTCAACCAATTGAAGACTCTGGATCAATTCATTTTGATTAATTTGTATAATTTTCATAACTTATTTTAATTTGTTGTGTTTGATACATTGATGGAAGTAGATTTCCCTCATGTGCTATTTAATCCTTATTTACTATTATTGTGGTTATTTGATTCATTTCAGTCTCTTTTACATATCATGTGATGTAAGTGGTGTAAAAAAATGTGTTGCTTCTAAATAAAATAATAAAATATTACATGAACTTTATTGGTAATTTGGTATAGTTCAATTTTCACCAATACTAATTAGTAATGCTTTTCTGTGTTTGTCTATGTACTTGTCGTGTGGATCAGTAGATGAAGCAATGACCAATGACAATGAGCATGAAAGGAGTTGGAGAAATGAATTCCATCCTAACAATTTATGTGGGGGTTAGGTTGAAAGTTTAGTTGTTTATAACTAAAAGACCAATGCCATTGAATTCTGATATTTTACACTATAACCTCATTGTCATTGCTTCAGGTGATCAAAGATTCAGTTCAGTCAGATTTAGAAGATCAGTCACAAATTTATAGTATATATAGGACGGCTAATAAATAACCATCCTACAAAACACGTAACATATAGGACGTTTATCGTACAACCGTACTATAAAAAGTAACATATAGGACAGTTATTTTACAACCGTCCTATAAAACATAACATATAGGGCATAACTGTCCCATAAAACATAACATATAGGACGGTTATGACATAACCGTCCTATAAAATGCATAACATATAGGATGGTTATTTCACAACCGTCCTATATGTTATGTTTTATAGGATAGTTGTAAAATAATCGTCATATGTTTTGTGGTTGGTTTGGCTCCATTCACTTGGGAGCAGCTTTTTTATTAAGTCGTAACAGGGAAATCGAGTCGTTTCATTTCGTGTCGTGTATCCAACATGACTCAGTAAATAAATAATGTTATACAGGTTGTGTCGTGTCATTTTTTTAAGAACCGGGTCGTGTACGAGTCATAGGTTTTTGACACGACTATTAATCGTGTTGTGTTTGTGTCAACCCATAACTCTAATCGTGTCGTGTCACCACAGACACGACCCACCAACCCGAATTGCCACCCCTACTGTGGTACATGGAGATTTCTGGAAATATTTGAAGGTTAATAAGTTTTCTTGAGTTAACCTACATGAAGGTTAAATTCTGGATGAGCAGTTGAAATATCTGCACTAGCGAAGTGCTTCAAACTGCAGCATTTTGGGGGCGATGATTAAGGAAGTGAACATTGACAATGAACAGCTGGAGAACTGCAATTCTCAACAACACCAACCCCCCAGTTGAGATATGGGAGAGAAAGGGTGGATGAAAAACATGACGCCCTCTTTCCAAGGCTTTTGTCGATAGCCATTTCTTCTTCAGTAAAAGGCAATCTGGAAGCCATGGAAAAAAAATTCCACCAAATAAAGGCCGAGAAATAGGTCACAATTGGGGATACGTGAGAAGAGAAGGGGAGTTTCAGGAAACCATGTGCTTTTCTCCTATGCCCGTGGGAATTCCTTTATGGGATGAAGAATACGATGCTCATGTTTCTCTCTCTAAAAAACCATATATTTAGTTTGATTTTTCTCTCTTTAGAAAGGACTACATTTTACACTGTAAACATGATTTGGCATAACTCCAATCACACCAAACATATGAAGCATGATAAAGTTAAATAAACTTGATATCACATATATGTTGAAGATATCACAGTTAAATAAAGTTGATATCTCAGATGTGCCGAAGATATCACAGCTAAACAAACCTAATATCTCATATATGTCGAAGATGGTAGCCCCGGTGCACGAAGCTCCTGCCTATGTAGGGTCCGAGGAAGGGACAAACCACAAGGGCCTATAGTAGGTAGCCTTACCTTGCATTTTGCAAGAGGCTGATTCCATGCCTTGAACCTATGACCTCAAGGTCACATGACAACAACTTTAACCTATTGCGCCAAGGCTCCCCTTCTCACATATGTCGAAAATATCATAGTTAAATAAGCTGTATTTCTGAGACATTCTATTATATCTCAGAAATGCCAAACATATGTCATTAAATTAACCCATATGTCATGATAAAATACACATGAGCACATAGTGCAACCAGAACTTGGAACCTTTCATGGGAGTCACTTCTTTCACCACTGCACTAGATGGCTGTTGCTCAATTCAAGCTCCATTTGTAGGCATGATTCATTCAATATTTAAATATTCATTACCAACAGACGTAAAATCTTGGTGACATACAAGCTAGCCATTCTCTAGCTTGGTCGTCTCCTTAAGAAAACAAGATATTGCTACTAACGGTTAATTCCCCTCGTGCATCTGAAGTGTGATAACGTGTTAACTCATTCTTATTAATATTGTAAATTGGCTAATCATGTTCACAAACTCCAAATTTTCGGGTCCTTTCTTTGACAATCCGATTAGCAAAATATTTCCTGTACCTTGGGAAGAATCCCTTGGACCTTTTGGCATGCGGATGATGAACTACAGCCGAAAGAAGGATCTCTCGCATGGTACCTAGTAGGTCACAGGTTACAGATGTTCCTTCGAAACTCCTGATTGTCTCAATGCTGACTTTCTGGTGACAAAGTAATTAACCACTTAATTTCATTTCTCCTTGCCTGTAAGTGTGTGACAGGCTCTCCTCCAGATAATCTCTCTGTCATCTTTCTGCACTCCTTGGTAATCTGTTGCACTGCCCATTTTTGGGTAGTCTTTCTGCATAATACTGATTACTGCCTTTGAGTCTCCACATACCTGCAGCTTCAAAACAGCCAAGCCAGAAGCAAGTTTCAACCCGTATAATAGTGCAAGCCATTCTAACTCATTATTTGTCCTGCTAAATCCAGTGATGAAACGCCCTTAACAATCTTGGAGAGCAACCCCGGCCTAGCATGGCCTGGATTACAAAGGGCAGATTCATCAAAACATAAATGAGTTAATCCCTGATTGGGGGGAGTCCACTTGACATGAATAAACTCATTCATTAGCCAACGTATTAAGATGTTCATGCTTATGGAACGGACAGAGCTTCATTGCATTAGAGCATATTGAATCACCCTTGCTTTCCACAGGCTACTTTGTTATCCCCTAAAGAGACACAGTAAACATATTTTTTGGTAAAACGTAGCAAGCATTTAAACCAGCAACCGTGATTTTCTTTACGTGCGTGGGAATACATGCATGCGTGAGGAAAGTGTTTATGGAAAACATTTTTTTTCCATTTTCTAAAAAACATCTTTTTGTGTGTTTTTCTTCTTCTTAGATTCATTTCTCTACTGTTTAGATCTTTTTTTTTTCACAATGTTAAAATTTGGTGTTTGTTTATCCTGGAAAGTATTTGTATGGAAATTACATAGATTAACTGAGAAAAGAACATCATGTCTAAGTAGATTCTATTTCTATTTTTTCTAGCTTAAGTTTTTGTGAGACAATTAGAGTACACATCTAATGGTTCGCTCGACTCACTTAGGTTGTTGTTTTGTCAAACATCAGGCGGTGCATATCTCAAACCGAGCAGGCTAGTCTTAACCGGTACTACAACAGGCTGGGGAACACCTTACTCTAATCTACCCAACCCCCACCTTGACGTCATAAGGGAGAAAGGCGTGAGAATTCATATTTTGCATTGTTCGACTCGCTACGGGATAGCGATATTCTCCATGTGTTGCGGGAAAGGCATCTTCACGAACTATAAGAAGAACTCGAGTGAGGAAAGCTAGCGAAATTCAAGTTGGAGGTGTCAAGTAACTAAAATGTGACCTAGAAGATGAATGGCTGGCTCACCAACCACCTAAGCCACATATGTCCTTTTCAAAACACAAAATCATCTAATAAGTTTAACATGTACTCCATGATGCTTGAAAGAACAAAATGCTGGACGGATGATGATGGCTGCTACTCTATTTCTCAATAATAATTTTTGGCCTTCATGTGAACACACATATATGGTTTAATCCCTGAAAGGACCAGCAACCAGTTGTCTGGCCGTTCCCATTGACCCTAGCTTCATAAGGATATAGCCCTCTTAAGAACTTAAACACTGCCAAAATGCCTAAGGATTGATAGGTGTTGTCAGGTCAAGTTCTTATAAAACCAGTGTCCCATAGCATTGGTTGTCCCCCTCATCCCATATCACAAGTTGGGCGCCACTTAGGATCACAACAAGCCCCTTGATCATCAAGAAAATTTAAGATTGGTGTTTCTAATCTTCTCACCTGATGGACAGCATATGCATTAAACGAGAAAAAAGTGAGTCTTATTGCCTCACGATGGTTTACATGATCAACGTACGGTTTATATTATATATCAAGGTTCCTTTGCAATGGATGATCTTCTTATACCAAAGCCTTCTAGTGCAATGGCGCAGGGAGTCTCTTGCTTGGGTGACTGAGGTTTGAAACTATGCATAGGCGGGTATGTATCTAATTTAAAAAAAATTAAAAAAGCAATGATATGTCGTTGAGCCACCATCTCATTTTAATACAATGAGCCCACCACTGGGACCCTAGTGGTGCATTACCTTAAGAATTGTTAGGAAGGTTTGGATCATTTATACCCCAAAACCATGGGCAAGCAAACAAGCAAGTAGTGGTAATAGTTACAAAGCGGTAACAGTGAAAAAAGGTTGAAGGCGGGAAAGCTGGTGGTCAGGAAGAGAAAATACATGGATCTACTAGAGCAATTTAATGTGCAATTACATAAATATTTGGTCTCTTTTTCTGAGAGCTTGTTGATCCAAACTATTCATCTACTCACCTATATGAATGAACTATGAGATCTCATGCATAGAGTCCCAATAACAGTGCAAGCTCAAGTGGAATTCTCCATAAACGATTAAACAATTTTTTGTCAATCTAACCATTCATTATGTTAGGAATGACTTAAATAGCCGTAGACAATAAATTTGATTCCCATTGGATATTTTTAGCTTATGTTTCTTTAGGTAAAAAAGAAGAAGAACCTTGGTGCAACAATTGAGTTGTCGTCGAATGAATTGATGGTCACAAGTTTGGAGAGTGAAAATAGCTTCTTACAAAAATGCAAGGTAAGGTCAGTACTATAGATTTTTTGTGGTCTACTCCTTCCTCATACCTCACATATGTAGGAGATTCGTGCACTGAGTTGCCTTTTTTCTTTAGGTAAAAAATCACGACCATCCATTTTAACTACCCTTTTTCAAAGGCTGAAAATAAGTGGTTAGAACCGTCCAAAAATGCATGATTTCTTACGAGTTACCTGCATTATAAACGTGCATAAAAAAGAAGCGTTTACTCCTTGCACTCCTCTTGAGCGTCTACTCTTAGGGCTCATACCTAAGACTCATATCATACCATTATTATCCAACTTTTAGGGTGTCTCATTTTCCACCTTAGGGCAATAAAATCTAGATCAGCCAACATGAGTCCCACTTGTACTCCCATGGTGAATGCACTTGTACTCTTGGTGGATCGACCTCCGGATAAAGCCTCCACTCACAAAAGGAATGGGAACAATAAAGAAGAGATGCTTGTTACTGCTTGTCAACCGCAAACGATCCATTCCTCTCCTGAAACGTGTGGATGCCCGTGAGATGCGACGGGACATGACATCGACTGCACCCAGCAGAAAATCTGCAGGTATCTAGGGGATGTTTACTCTCCTCCACTGAGGCCAAAACTCTTGTCTGAACAATGGCGAAAACAAAGCCCATTTTAGGAAGGAAAGTGATGTAGACGGCCCCCTGTTCTACTCTAACCATGCCAAACTAAGAAATGGTGTTCCAATCCATTGGAGTGCAGGCCATGATTGATGTAGATTTGAGATCAGATGGGGCTATGCGTTAAGGCAAAGTGGAAGCGTGAAACCATCCGTTTTGGGAAGCCTGTGTAAACAAAAGTAAGAAACTATTTGTAGTTAGTTTTGCCACACTTTCCAGCTTATATTTCCATTTTCATGAAAGTGTTCAAAGGAATGAAGATTTCTTCAATTGGTTTTGAGAGTCAGACCTCTTGAAGTCCGAGACCACTAACCACTTTCCTTGTTTTGTTTTCGTTTTTCCATTAAATGTATTTTGTGATGGAGGTTATGTGCAGAAATACGGCAAAGGAGAGCCTGTCACTCATTTTACCTAGGCCTAGTAATAAACATACTTGGATCGTAGTAGCAAAAGGAGGATGGGGAACAAAACTAAAATGAGTTGACTCAATCTAGTCCCAGGGGAGTAACGTGGATAACTGGCCAAGTTATTCTTTTCAAATAATGAGTGTCTTTGAAAGGAAGCAACAACCAAGGTATGGAACTCAATATGCGGACACAATGCAGAAGTTTTCCAAGACAAGTCCACTTGGTCTTCATGAAACAATTACTCAGAGACAATGCTGAAAAAGTGGAAATATAATTAATGAAAATGATGTTTTTCCTTTGATTAACATATTCCTTCCTGTTAATAGTTTTTTAGGTACTTGCAAGTTTTTTCATTTTTTTCTTTGGTTACATGCAAAGAATTACAAAGCAAATCACACATATGTAGACTCTCACATACCCCCACCCAAAGAAGAAAGCAGCAATGGCACTCGCAACCATGCGTATTTTAGGGGAGATGCCAAATTTATCATGATTATATTATATTTATACTATGTAGAATTCTTGAACCTTGGCTTAGAAGTGCACATAGCTTCTTGAAGATAGTTGAAGTTTAGTGCAAAGGATTTCTAGCAATTCTATCTTTGAGATTCAATCAAGCCAGACTCAATCTTGTATCCATAATGTTTTACACTTCAAATATTGAGTATGTCCATATGAAAACACAAGTTACGATCTCAAAGCGTATAGAAACTGGTCTTTGAATTTCTTGTCTCAAAGAGAGAAAATATAGGTATCATAAGTTCTAAATCTCAAAGAGTATTAAAATTTATCTTCATATTTCAAGTGCCAAAGACTATAAAAATCTGGATAAAGTAATCAAGGTCTCTGAGTCTAGATTGAGGAGAGAAAGAAAGAGATCTTGAAGAGTCTCTAACTTTAGAGTGCCAAAGAGAACATATCTTGATCTTGAGAAAACTAAGGAGATCACTCTTCAAACCAAGACAAAACCCTAGTGGAGTACCATCACAAAGAACTTAAAGACTTAAAATTTCAATTAATATAGCATGGGGGGATTGTCCTCTTTCTCTTTATCAGAATCAATGTAGACCTATTACTCATTGTCTCTTTTTATGAAATGCCTCTATATATCACTTATAAGAATGATGATGCAAGATTAATATTTATTTAACTTAAAAACAAAACTAGCAGAATAATTTGCAACCAACTATTGTAGACATTTATTGGCATTTATTGTTTACTCTTAATATAAAAGTTAATTGGTTGAACCTCAAGTCGTTAAAATGCCCAAAAACCACTAAGAGGAGAGTAATGTAAATCAAAGTGTGTAGGGATATGACCTTCCTATTATTAAATATTCTTGTGCTAATTTTCATCAATGTAGACGTCTTTTCATTGACTAGATAAATCCTAGTACATTCAAAATGCAAAATGTGTAAAGTATAAAATTGCATTTGACTTGGCCAAGATTTAAGTGGAGCTCCCTTTTTGATACCATGGCCACAACTTCTTTATGAGAAACAACATTTGACTAGCTTGCATGGCCAAATGCTTGACCTATAACATGGCCAAGTTATGTAAGACATTAAGAAATAATGTATATAAATGAAGCCCAATGGTAAATATTATTGAATATTTTTTTAGAAAGGTTTAAAGACTTGTTGTATGGTATTCATCATTTTGTGACACCTAAGCTTTGGATGAGCTGAGTTGACTTGGTCACTTTCAAATCATTTGGTCAAGTTTGTAAACATGTACAATAAAATATTCAAATAGATAAGTCTCATGATGCAAAGGTAGTAGGTTCAAAATTGCTTGATTTTGAGGTAAGGCAGCAAGTTTAGGTACCATGCTAAGTGTTATTGTATGAAGAATGCCTAAACTAGCACTCTATCTCTTTTTTATATCCTCAAGTATGCCCTGTTGTTAAGTGATTTCACTAGCATCTAGTTATCTAAATTGTTTGTTTGAGAAGCTTCTAGTTGAATATGTGATGGCACAAAAATTATAACTCTGCATTGCTAAAACCTTCTAAAGTTGTCAAATCCTTATCAAATAACAAAAAATACACATAATTGTACCAAAAATTTTCTAACCATTAAAATCAATCTAAGGGTTAGTATATGGGTAATCCAAATCATTGAAATGTGAGATTTAGTGTGATGACCCTGGGAAAAACCAGTCTTGGAGTTGCAGGCAAGAGGAGAGACCGTGAAAAATACCCAGTCACGAATCAGGAACGTACAAGGACAAGGGGACTAGCGCGATCAAACCAGATACAAGTAAACACTTAAGGACAGGATACACCCGTGACAAAGAACATCCAAATTAAGTACAAGTAAGTAAACCCCTACCTTATCTTTTAGTGAATGTTACTTGATTGTAGTTACTTTCTGTAGCTGGGGTTATGACTAACACTTTCTTGGGAATAGAGTTGATTTAAAACTATGCCATGGCCATATGATTTGAAAATGTGTTTTGACACTTGGGGTTTTATACGAAAGATTGCTTTCCAAAACAAAAGATTTTCATGCATTTCTCTAGCTTTAGTTGGGGACTCTCGACAGATTCAATCTTGGCCAAGAAGAAGGGACATCCCTAAGCAATGTGCTTAACTACTTTCATGGCAGAAATAACACACGCTCCAGAATAATCCTTTCTTCCTTGGAGGGTGAAAGTGTCCCCATTAGGTAGGAATTGCTAGAATAATTCAGCCATCCTATTGCCCGACCCAGTGGAGTCCACTGGTGGGGCTTCAGGTCATGGAGCATCTCTTATTTTCTTTCTAGGCATCTGTAAATCACAAGGTAATTCATAAGACCTTAGTATGTGTTATCGTATTACCCCTTAATCTTTCATGGATGAAACTTGATTATAAGTTATTCTCCTCATAACTGGGCTGTGAGTAATGTCAAACCGGGCTCTGATACCAATTGTGACAACTCGGGTTTCATATGATGCAAATTTCATAAAAAGGCTAGATCTCTTGCTTTAGAAATATGAAATGCATGAAAATCTTTTGTTTTGGAAAGCAATCTTTCATATAAAACCTCGAGTGTAAAAACACATTTTCAAATCATATAGCCATGGCATAGTTTTAAATCAACTCTATTCCCAAGAAAGTGTTAGTCACACAAATTTCACTACAGAGAGTAACTACAATCAAGTAACATTCACTAAAAGATAAGGTAGGGGTTTACTTACTTGTACTTAATTTGGATGTTCTCTGTCACGGGTGTATCCTGTCCTTAAGTGTTTACTTGTATCTAAAAAATATTAAGGATTGGGTGAGTATACACTATACTCAGTAGGAGTCTATCACTACTAGTTTTACAATGCATGCTATGTTTTAAACCATATGTTCTTTAAACCATGTGCATGTTTGGACACTCATGTTCAGTATCTATATTAAAAGCTATTGTCAAAATAGAATACTGAAGACTTAAACAATCGCATAATCCAAGTCAAAAGTAACATAGATATCATAAACATATACTATGATATGCATAAGATGCTCAATTGAATCCAACTCATGGATCTATGGTCGACCATACTCATGTCATGCCATATGCATGCAAGTAAATCTTCAAAAACATAGGACACACTATGCTCACGACCTCAGCACTGTGTGGTCCTCGGGTACCTAGGGACTCTCAGTCATAGCCTCCACGGGGCATATGATACTTTGACGGGTGTCGTGACACTTCCAGTGGTAGTCCTCATTTACCACATCAATCGAAGTGAGGACAAGCCTTTTTGGCGTGGTACCCTTTCCACCTATAGTGGTAGAGGCTGGGAGGCCACCCCAAACCTCTCGGCATGGCGCCCACAAGCTGACTAGCCCAAATCATATACTATCAAGCAGGCAAGAACCTTTTTTTCAAAACATGTCTATGCATATAACACATGTCTTGGCAATATATGCGCAATGTATTTTTCATATGCATGCTAAGTTCATTTATGAAATCAATTCATGCTAAACAGGTCATGTGCATAAGGATGTAACATAAGTTTATATGCTATACGCATAAAGACAGGGCATGCAACTTAAAAACTTAAAACATGCATTAGAAAAGCAACCATGACTCAAAACATGCATTCTCAAAGCATCATGGGTTCTTTTTAAAAGTCTAGTAGTGATAGGACATCTACCTGGTTTGATCGCGCTAGTCCCCTTGTCCTCGTACGTTCCTGGACATGGTTTAGGGGGAAAAGGTTAGCTTGGCCTATTTCTATAGGTTCTAGAATAGTTTACCTCACTACTTAGGCATTAAGGGTTCATTCCCATGCCTAAGGATCTCCTAAGGTCCCTAACTAGGCCTTGGTATAGTCAGGTTTGCAAAGGTTTAGTGGCCCCGCGCTACTATTATGGTTTAAGGGTCATGCCAGCCTTATATAGGGGCTTGATCAGGTATTTTATAGTTTGGGTGTGTCTGCACCGTTGATACGGATACAACGCCTCTTGCGGCGCCTCAATCGGAGTCCTAGAACTTAAGTTATGGGTGTTTTAGTGTTAATAATACATAGAAGGCCCAAAACGGGCCCTGCATCACCGCTCCCGGGACGCACGTACATCCCGGTTGAGCGGCGACCGGCCCGCACGTGTGGTCGCACGCTCCTAGGCGTCATCAGGCTACACATTTTGCTTAAGTGGAATGCTCGGCGTCACCATCCCAGGCCCACACGAGGCGGGCGCCCGGGACGCTAACCCACAGGGCGCGTCGGCTAACGCACCGGGCCTCTGCCCCTTTTCTCGTTTGCGAGCGTGTCCACGGACGCCCCCGTCGGTTTCCCTTTAATGCACTGGGTGCGTTTTGGTTCTGTGGTAACCTGGGCATCCTCAGGACTCCCTGGTTCGACCTTGTTAAACCATAATGCCCTAGGCACCTGCCCTGGGTTTGTTGTGGCTCCCTAGAGCCCCGATTTGTATGGTTTCTCATGCACAAACTTAGGGACATTCAACCTAAGACTGAGGGAGAGATGGGTTTGGAGTTATTTAAGGCGTACCTGATTCGTGGCTGAGTATTTTTCACGATTTCTCCTCTTGCCTGCAACTCCAAGACTGGTTTTTCCTAGGGTTTTGGGCTGCCATGGGAGGTGGTCAAGAGCTCTATTTATAGAGCTTAAGGAGGGTTCTGGAGGGGGTTTCCACAGCCATGGAATGCACGTGGAGAAACCTCCAGAATGGTGGTGGTTTCCCCTACACACCAACATTCTAAAATGTCGGTGATGCAGTATCTTTTGGAAAGAAGGGGGTGCTCGTATCAAAACGGATCCCTGTTTTCTCAGGCCAATTCGTTTTAAATTTAATTACAATTTTGCCCTTGAACTTCAAAGGGCCATAACGTGCTCATTTTAACTCCGTTTTTGGTGATTTTGGTCTTATTGGATTCCTTTTTCCGAGACGCACCTAAGGGTATCATTCTAAGGACCAAATTTCTGGGTCTAGTCAGGGTAAACAATAAAATGACCAAAATACCCTTATATCAAAAAGCGAACTTTTCATTACCAACATGGGATTTCAAGGTTACAAAAATAGAGTCATTACATTTAGATATAATATTTTAGAAGTAGCTACATCCTTGCTTTCTTTCTTTCTTTTAGAAAAGGAGAACAGTATAAACAACTCAGTCTTGAAGGACCATACTCATTCTTCTCTCATAGAAACTTTTAAGGTAAAATTAGGTGGATTAGATAACCACTTATTACAAGATCTGGTAGAACTGGTAGAAGCAATCTCTTTAGCTAAAGTATCAACAGCATTGTTTTATATGATTATGCTTACTTTTTAAATGATTTAGGAAAGTAATACTCCATGAGAGATGAAATCAGAGACCTCATTCTCCATATCTAATCCTTTTCTTGGGTCCAAAGTGCATTCAAACTCTTGATTGCTATTTTTGCATCTCCACCTAAGGAGACTACAAGTTAGTGTCCATTTTTTAAACATATTTAGTTTTGTTCCTGTATGAAATAACTATGTGCACTTTGCAAGAAAATTTCCTTAGTGGTTTTGGACCTGGATTTCATTGTGCTGCTCCACCAAATTTTTAACTTGATAATCCCTTGTTAGGTTGGTATCTATTAGATTTTAATGGTTCTAACAACTCACTATTTCAAATTTGTTATTCCATTTATATAGCATTCTTAACTTAGATGCAGGGGAAGCTGGATTTACATCACCAAAATTGAACATTTCAATAAATCATGCTTTATTCTGACCTAGGTTCCTTAATTTGAAAGGGTTACTATACAATGTATCTTGTTCATGCATGAGTTGCAATATAAAGGGTTTTATCCTGCCTTACTAAGAAAGTAAAACTCAATTCTCGATGATTTCTTTTGGCAAATTACCTTCGATAGTTGAATTAAGATTTTATCTTTCAACTTATCCAAGGTGAAGTAACTTTAGGACAAGGAAAGAAAAAAACATGGAAAATAACTTTCATCATACTTAGAGCAATCTTTACAAAGATGATATGATTATAAAAGCCAAACTAAATTATTGGAGTTAGGTAACGGATTCAGTGCAAGCTACTAGAGGAAGTCCATGCTTAATCTTAGCTTGAATTTTGCATTCATGAATCTTTTTCTAAAGAGTATCATTATCTACCTACATATGAACTTCTTTGGTAACCCATAGGTAGTTTTGATTCTGAAAGGGCTAGATTTCTCTACTTGCAAACAAATTGATCTTTTTATATCAGATTTAGGAATATACATATGTACATATATGCATACATACATCCATATTGCAATAGCTACATGTGGAGCAATTAATCTCTCAATGCTTCAATGATCAATAGTCAATATCCGTCGAACACATTATTTCACTTGACTGAGATCCTTAGATGGGTCCACTTAAGATTGTCCCCATACCAAGTCTATCATTAACATGACAAATCAATCAACACCACAGATCTTTTCAATGCATCTAATATTTGTAATTAGTAAATCAAGCTAATAAACTAATAATAAAATAAAATACATACAATAAAAACATGCTTGTGATGTGTGTGATAAAAAATAAAATCCCTATAACAAAAACATCCTGTGATGTGTGTGATCAATAGTGTCAAGTCTTTATAAACATCGAAGGTTTTTTTTTTCTAATTTGATGTAGCTTTAATATCTAAGGCAGATGACTACTTGATCCAACACTTCCAAATTATGGAATTCCTACTTGTAGGGATATCTTCAAGAAAAAATTTGTATGCTCAAGTACCTAGGGTTAACCATGTCCATCCAAATTTAACCATATAAGAAGAGTTCACATTTTCCAAGATTCTTTATGACAAATCTCCTTTATATTTCAATTACACAACTTCTCTCAACAAACCATATGTAGTCCCTACAATGCTTGCAAAAAAAAAAATCTCATTCAAAATTTTCACATTGTGCAATCACATATATAGTAGGAAAGCATGAGGCTGTGTCTATTCAATTTCTTCCCTACTTTCACCATTGGTAAAAAGTATTGGATCAATTTTAGAAGGATGGGCTTGGTAACTCCTAGCAGGTTTTGCATTCCCAGAAGACATGCATTAAGGTGCATATGAACTTGCAAATGATACCATTTTTGTGCCCCAATAAAGTAACTATGATTGTTGCAAATTCCCTTTAATCAATAAATATTTGCCTGTTTAATTTTGATCCTCATCATTTTCACATTGTGATCAAGTGGAGAAGACACGTGTTCTTCTTTGTGATGCCAAGTTGGTTCCTTCCAAAGAAATCTCAATCAAGACAACATTCCTTATGAGTTGATTCATGACTTTGTAATATATATAATTTAGTGTTTAACTCCAAGTTCACAATTTGGATTGTCAACATTCATTTTTATGTTGTTCTTGGCATTTCATATATTATGATGCATTTGAATAGCTGAAATTGACATTAAAAATGTATTATGGATGAATTTATTTGTGAATAGTGATTTTCTTCTCCATTATTTGAGCTCTTATTTCAAACAACCTATGAAACTTGGGTTGTTTGTTCTTAAATTTTTTTACTCAAATTTTAGCAAATAGCAGAGGAAAAATTCATTATTGGGAATAACTTAATCTATGCATTGTTATTCCCTATGCCAAGCAGCTCCTATGAACGTTTCTAAAGATCCTACTAAATGCGATGTGTGTTTAATTATTTAAAGGAGTCACTTTTTTGTGATAAAATACTATTAGTAAGTCAACTCCTTAATACCTTCTAAATTGAATATCTTGAAGGAATGAAATAAAAAGGATATTAAAGTCAAAATGTAGAGAATTATTGAAGTTCAATGACTCCTCTGTAAGTTGGGTAGTCATTTTTTAATTTAGAATGGCTAAGAAATTCAATTTCTTATAAATACAAGTAAATGAGGACTCAGAAAGCTATGATCAATTGTTTGAATACACTCAAGTGAAATATATGAATAAGATGACATAGTGACAGGAGAAGGTTCTGGATCATACTCTCCCTAAATTTCACTAGATCATGTAGTAAGAGAATTACACTTTCAAATACCCTTATGTGTAGAGTCCTAGTAGGAGTGTATGCTCTTGATTATGAGAAGAAGTCTACGCCTTATTTTTGATGCATGATGAAAGTTTGTTCTGTAGATTGAAGCCATTTATGAAGTCTAAAATAACTTTGAAAGGTTAGATATCAAACTTCATATACATCAGCTACTTTTACCCTACATTTTCATAAGTAGAAAATGTTGACTGTCTAGTTTTTTTTTTTCAAGCTCTAGAACAAGTAGCTAAGATTGTTTAAATAAATTGATTTCTACAAGGTTACCTATTTTTGGTATGAAAAATATGATGTAAAGCTTAAATCTAAAAAAAGGGCATGAACTTCTTTTTATGCTCAATAGCATGTACGCCGAGACTTTATTCATTAGTTATTATCAATCAATCAATACATACATACATACATACATATATATATATATATATGGTAATTTAATCTATTTCATGCAGATGCAAGGAGCAGGTGACATCTGATTGGCTATAGTAAAGTAGAAAACATAAAAAGTTAGAAGAAATGGCAGTTAGAAACTTTTTCCCTGCCAACTCCCTGACGAGGCAGAAGTCAGCCTTCTACACCAATTCTCACTTGCTAGGGCTACACTTACTCACTAATGCAATGAGAGAACTCAAGAGATGAGACTTACTCAAAGAGAACCTGTTATCCCTTGAGTAATTTGATCTACTTACAAATGAGGAGCTTATACCTATTTATAGTTATTCCCCTCTATCCACCTCCTCAATGGATGGTCTGACTTATTATATGTGTTAACCATCTAATGATTGAGGACTATTCTAGAACTCTCTTTAAAAGTTTGTACAACTCTTCCAGAAACTAGACCTTCTAGAATAAGGCCTTGGTCTATAGACCTTCAACAACAGGCCTAAGTTCTTTAGGCCATGTTCATGAGCTAACCCTTGGAGTCACCGGGCCTTGGTCACAGACCTTGCAATGCATGTCCGTGACATATAGCTCCTTGCTGAAATTAATGCTCACACACACACACACACACACACACACACACACACACACACACACACACACACACACACACACACACACACACACACACACACACTCTAGATCATGTAACAAGTGAATTACAAAATCCACCAACCTACACTCTAGATCATGTAACAAGTGAATTACAAAATCCACCAACCTTTGTTTGCAAATTATTATGGGAGGAAGTGTATGCGCCTCCCACAATCAAACACGAAGTCAATGGGCATCGTATTAATAGGCACCTTTTCCGTCCAAAAATGAAAAAAAAAAAAAAAACAAGTATTATTGATAAATTGACATGGTCCAGTAGGAAAGAAAGAAAACAGAGAAAAACACTGATAAAATGACAAGCCTTACTTGTGCCAATAAAATAGGCAATACTAGGATATCCTGAGGCAGGCTAACGAGTCACCAATAGGATAGAACAATTACTTAATATGTCAACCAAGAACTTCAAAATGACAAAAATAACCAGAATAAATTTGTATGGCCAGGTGCAACCTCATTCACGTCCTACTAAACAAAAAAATATGTTTCACACCCACCCAATGTCACAAAATCAGCACCACTTAAACGAATATTTCCATAACCTTGTTTGGATCTGAAATGTCTTAGAATCATGCCAATCCACCATCCTTATTTCCAGCTAAATCTAATTTGACTGCAAAAGAATTGTTGCTTCTACATATAGTTGGTAGCTAAAGAGGAATCTTGGTGCAGCTGTAAAGTTGTCGTTGTGTGACCTTGAAGTTACACGTTGAAGGCGTAGTAAAAGTCTCTTACTGCATACTATAGAACAAGGCTTTCCTTATACATATAATTGGTAGCCATCATCCATCTATGTGTCTGGACTAAGATTATTTGTGTTGCCATCCCCATTGAATCGGTACAACCTATGAGTCATTGCATATCTAACTTGTGAATGCTATCAGATGGAAAGCTGAGATCAATCTATGTTGTGCCTATGTATTCCATCGTCCATGGATAGTGATCTCAAGATAAAATTTGGAACAAACAACCAAAGGTTCTAAGGCTAGTTTATCTACTATTTGCAAGGATGAGAATACTGCCTAGGCTTGACAATTCGGGTAGGCAGGTTGTATTCGTGTTGTGACTAACCCATTATAGTATATGGGTCAACATGAGCATGACTTGTTTAATAATTGTGTCAAGAACCAGTGACTCTAACATGACACGATTATTAAACGAGTCGACACGACACGACTTGTGTAACACTATTAAATAAATGTAAAATAACTAATATAAGACAGTTTCTGAAGAACCATCCTATTTCAGAAGAATTGTCCTATATTTTCAACCCGATTGGTTAACATTTTGCAGGTTAGATGGGTCAATATGACGAATTAATAAGTCGCGGGTCAAACAGGTCAACACGATGGGTCAAATATTGATTGACCTGAACATGACATAATTTTTGACGTGTCTCCAAAAATGACAAGAACACGATAAGACTCGACTCTAACACGCTAAATTGATGTTAGCTTCGAGTCATGTTATTGTGTCGTGTCATATTTTGCCACCCCTAATACTGCCCACGAATAGGTTTATCCACATGACGGTAGCCTTGTAGTGGTTTTCATAAGGACAGAAATAACATGCAAACGTTGCTTGCATACTTACATGTATGTATATTATACGACGCGAGAGTACAACGCATGTCATTGATGAAAGTTGAATACCAAACAAGTAAATCAAATACCAAAAAAAAAAGAAAAAAAGAATTGGAAAATTGCTTGCGAGGTTTGACAGTGACTATTTCTTGAAGTGGGAAGGCCCTGCAAGTTAGACGTACCTGCAAAACTTTCACCGATTTGGAAATCCATACCATTTCCTGCAATTTTAGCTTTTGGTGCCCATTTCCACAAATGGAACTCCCTCTCTCCTCTTTCTCTCTTCATTCTTCCCACATCACAGCCACTTTTTCCTCCACTCTCTTCTTTCCGTTGAGGCAGTTCCTCCTGAAGATCAGAAGGCGACGAAGAAGAAAATGGGTCGTGGAAAAATCGAGATAAAGAGGATAGAGAATTCGACCAACAGGCAGGTGACTTATTCGAAGAGAAGAGGGGGAATTTTCAAGAAAGCTCGAGAGCTCACTGTTCTTTGCGATGCTGATGTTTCGCTCATCATGTTCTCTAGCACTGGCAAGTTCTGCGAGTTTTGCAGCCCCTCTACCACGTAATTGCTCTCTTTAAAATCCTATTATTCTTTTTGTTTCTCCACAAACCCATTTTTTTTTGTTTTTCCAAATGGCCATTAATTTTTTTTTCCTTTTTTTATTTTTCCATGAATGCTTATTTTTCTTTCTTTTTATCTAAATTATTTTAGTGATAATTGGTATTTTTTGCTTGTTGTTTCCTTATTTTCAGGACGAAGAAGATATTTGATCGTTATCAGCAAGTTACAGGGATTAATTTATGGAACACCCAATATGAGGCACTCTCTCTCTCTCTCTCTCTCTCTTTTCTTAAAATTTTCAGTGGCTCTGTTTACTGTCTTGAAATTTTATCTTTTGGTATAAAACTGGGGGTTAATCTGTTACGTGTGTGGATGCGTAGAAAATGCAAAATCATCTGAACAAGCTGAAACAGGACAACAATAATCTTTGGAAGGAGATTAGGTGATTTGGGTCTTCTCCTTTTTTCATTTTTATTATCTCAGTCTGAACTTTTTGTCTATATAAATTACTTCTTTTACTGAAAATATGGTTTTTGTTCAGGGAGAGGATAGGCGAGGATTTGAACGATTTAGAAATCGAAGAACTGCGCGGTCTTGAGCAAAATTTGGAAGGTTCCATTAAAGTTGTCAGGGACAGGAAGGTAAGTTGGAGAGTATCTTATTTCATCTGATGGGGTTTTCTAAGTCTTTTGCATCTTCAAGTGTTGATAGATCTAGAATACCTATTAGCACCTGTAGTGACAAGCACAAGGCTCAAAACTTATAAGGGTGTGTAATTTCAGCTCGCAGGTGACATTTGATTGGCTGAAAAAAGTAAAAAAATAGAAAAATTCAAAGGAAATGGTAGTTAGAAATTTTTTCCAGTCAATCAAATGTCACCTGCAGTTTACATACACACACATATATATTTGATTGGTAGGGGAGAGGTAATTTCAACAAAGAGATGCATATGTAAATGGCAGGTGATATTTGATTGGTAGGAAAAATTTCTAACCATCATTTTTTGCTAAGTTTTTCTGTTTTCTACTTTCTCTAGCCAATAAGATGTCACCTGCTCCTTACACCTGCATGAAACACTGAAATTACCTCTATCTAAGCAGGTTTTGGTTACTAACAAAAGCTTGCAGTTTCTATTAAATTTTGCTTTAAATACCAAATATTTTTGCACCTCTCGTTTGGACAAAAACATGCCTATAATAACTCTGAATTGGGTATATAGCAACCAATGGGGAGGGTTCAAAGTGAATGAACGGATTGCATCTTCTGAAAAATTGAGGGAATTAGGGAATGACTGGCATCATCAACATTACCATGGAATACTAAAACACTTTCTCATTATTGCTCCCAGTATCATGTGATCAACACTCAGACAGAAACTTACAAGAAGAAGGTAAGTAAATTAGCTTTTATTTATTGTTGTTATTTTTCCCTCCTGCTTCTCCTCTAACATGTTGGATGCAGGTACGAAGCTTACAAGAAACACAATCCAATCTGTTGCGTGCACTGGTAAGAAGATGTTTTCATCTTATGGGTTTGAATTGGGGAGAGTGAGGTCTTCTTTGGCAACTGAATTCTTTTGTGAACTTCAGGAGGAGAGGAAAGATGAGACTGAGGACTATCAGCTTGTTGATAACGAAGGAACGGATTATGACTCAGCAATCACAATGGCAAATGGAGGGTCTCACATATTTGCATTTCGCCTGCAACCATGCCAGCCAAATCTTCATGACACCATCTACAACTCCCAGGAGCTGCGTCTTGGTTAAGAAATCCATTTGAAGTTGACTGAATTCTACTTCTAGTAGTATCAAAATTAGCACAAAGTACTACTCTTCTATCACCTATTTGGCTTTGCAAGTATGCTCCTGATCTTTTGAGCAGTTTCAAACTTCTACATAATTATCATCACGCCAAAGACTTCCTGGTAGTTTGAATTATATATCAATATATTTCTATGACTATATCTAGAGATCTGCAGATGCATTAATATTGGGGTCTTCTAACTTGCATTATGTGTAGTGTAGATCTGTAAGTTCACAAAAGAATTTCCTGCTCTTGGATTTACCACGGTAAGGAGTGTGAATGTGTTTTTAATAATTTATTTATTTACTTAGATGGGAGCCATGGTACAACGATAGAGTTGTCGTTGTGTGACCTTGAGGTCACAGGTTGAAGGCGTGGAAACAGCCTCTTGCAAATGCAAGGTAAGGCTGTGTACTAGTGACCCTTGTAGTCCGCCCCTTTCCCGGACCCTGCATACACAGGAGCTTTGTGCACTGGGCTGCCCTTTTTGAGAGGTAGACATACTACATGCACAATCTCGAACCCTGGTCACTTAGGTGAGTTGAGATCATCTTCGTAGATCTCATAAATAGTTTACTCTCACGTGATTATCATCACTTAACACTTTTAAATTCAAGTGCTCTAAAAAAGGCAGCCCTGCTACGGGGAAGGGGCAGACCACAAGGGTCTATAGCACACAACCTTACCTTGTATTTTTGCAAGAGGCTATTTCCACTCCTTGAACCTGTAACCCCAAGTCACATGACGACAACTTTACCGTTGCGCCAAGGCTCTCCTTCAAATTCAAGTACTCTGATTACCTAAATATCTGCCAATCTATGATCTTCTTTCTGTCTATCCATCTATAAACATGAAGGGCCTCTAGTAAGCACCACGTACAATGTAGTTTTGCAAGTTTAGTTTAAGAGTAAGTTCGACTGGATTTGCACTAGTCTTAGGGGTTTCTAGCAAATAACTCTTGAATGGTTCATTTGTACACTATTACCACAACGCCAAACACTGCTAAGAATGTATCTGCCTATTCATCTGTCTGTCTTCTGTCCATCTCTATATGCCTATCTTTACCTGTCTGTGTATCTGATTATATCATATACATATAGGGCGACTTCTAACCTACATTATCATGTACAGTACAGCAAGTTCACAAAGAATGTGGGGAGCCTTGATTACTCCTTATTTACTCGGTAAATAGAATGTTTTCATATGACTTTTTATCACTAGGTAACTGCAACAACCTCGAATCACAAAACAACGTTAGTTTTGCTTAGAACAAGAACCTGGATCTGAAAAGAGAAGACATAGTGGCTATGATACCCATAACCTGAGGGGTTGGGGAAGAAAAGGCTAGCTTTTTCTGAGGGGTATAGAGTTAAAAATTGTCTCCTCTATCCTGACATTGGTGGTGAAGCTGCTGATATTGTCTATGCATCCATCAAGTTTCTTCTTGGACTCTTGCACGCCTGTCCATGTAGGATGGACCTAAATTGTTTACTTCTTGTGCCCCCTTTGTGACTGCTGCTTCTATCAAAGAGGTTGATGATTTGTTTAAGTTGGATTTGGCTTGGACGGAACGAGGTTATACACAACCCTATACGAATCAGGATGATGATTAAAGAATCCTATTATGTATCAAGATGATGATTTCCATTAGTTACCTTAACTATATAGATATTAGGAGAGGAAGGAGGAGACCAAACTTTCTTCTTGAGGTCCTCTCTTTCCCTAAAACTTTACTGTATTTTGCCTTTTATGTTTAAAATTAAGTTAAAAAAAGGGGCAGCCTCGGTGCACAAGTTTGGGGAAGAGACAGACCACAAGGGTCAATAGTATGCAGCCTTACCTCGCATTTTGCAAGAGGCTGTTTCCAAGCCTTGAACCTGTGACCTCAAGTGCACCCATTTTACTACCAATTGTAGGTAATTTAGTTGCAGGATTTCTTCTGAACTCACTAATGTACACCGTGCACACGTAGGACAACTTGGTTGCTAATCCAACTATCCCAGGCAGCAGCTTAGACTGGTCATCCACCTATAGTCCTCATCCCGAATGATCCTAACTACTATCAGTGGGGGGCGTTAAGCTGACAAATGAATATTTTTCTTTGCTTAGATTTTAATTGCTTTTTCAAATTTTTGGTAAAAACTAATATTTTCCCAAACAAAAGAAGACAAATAACCATAGAAAAGAAAGGGTACTAATGTATTCGCCCTTTGTTGTTCCTCACGAACCCTCAATGGTTAGAATTGACTTAGATGGGCTATTGTCAAAAATTCTCATTTATTAGATGATCCTAGTTACTGTTTTATTGATTCGTAAAATAGATGGTAAAAAATTTCACCATTTATTTGCAACTAATATAAAGAGTTACTAGGATGATTCAATAAATGAGAATTCTAGCGCTTGACCATCTAAGTCAAGGGTTCCTCTTGCATAGGCCGTGCATCCACAGCATTCAGCAGTTTATTCCCTAAACGGCTGTTTGTTTGTGTGTAAAGTGGACAGTTTCGAACGCTATAAGTTGTGATAATGAAGTCCCACCAGTCAACGTAGCGATAGGGCTTATGATCTATTTAGATTTACTTACTGCTAGGGCTTATGGTTCAGAACAGTTCTCATTACACACGATTTTGGGCTCCACGTGTAATTTTTTACCACGTGTAGATCTTAAGAAGGGGAGCCTTGGCGCAAAGGTAAGTTATTGTCGTGTGACCTTGAGGTCACCGGTTTAAGGCATGAAAATAGCCTCTTGCAAAAATGCAAGGTAAGATTCTGCGCTGTAGACTCTTGTGGTTCTCCCCTTCTTCGGACCACACAGAGGCAGGTGCTCTGTGCCCCGAGGTTGCCCCTTTTATGTGTAAATCTTAAGGTTTACATCACTGCAGATATAATTCCTCCCACACGCGCACTTCACATGCAAGTGGCTGTTAGGAAATTTTTATAATCCTCTAAGTTGGGAAACATTGCCAGAGAGGAAACTTGCATCTATCCACAACAACAGATTTGTTTCTTCTCTAGTGTTCTCAAGCCTGAAATGGAAGGTTAATTAAACCTCATGTGGAAGAGTGAGAGAGGAAGGGCAATGGTTTGTATTTCATCAAAAGACAACCCACAAATCCAAGGCTTATGGTTGACCATTCTCCTTGCTATTGGCAGCCTAAGACATGGATAAACATATTTATAAGTAGACCAAATAGCCTAAAGCTGCAGGTTGTTTGTTCACATGCAATTCTAACTACATCATGAAGGCTGAAAATAACAGATCTGTCATCCCCATGTGCCAAATATCCCCAATGACTGGGCAGAAAAACCAAAAATGGCAACAGTTCAACCGAAGTATTTACTAGGACTAGAAAGAAGATTAGGGTAGAAACATCCACGACAAACCTGAGATCATATGAAAGAGAAGGTGGTTTGTGCTGGAAATTGGAATTATAAGAAAGACAAGTGTGCCAAAAGGGTTGCAGCCTCAAACATAATAGATGTATAATTACATGACTTAACAAACTTTATAAAAAAAGGGCAGCCCCAGTGCACTAAGCTCCCACCTACGTGGGGTTTGGGGAAGGGGCAGACTACAAGGATCTATAGTACGCAACTTTACTTTGCATTTTTGTAAGAGGCTGTTTCCATGCTTTGAACCCATGATCTCAAAGTCACACAATGGTAACTTTACGGCTTCCTTTCTACTTAACAAACTTTATGTCTACTGTAAATTGATCTAACCATTTCAAACATAGCTGCAAATATTATTTGGCATAGCATATGTTGTGGAGATTATGTCAACTCTAGAAAGGGATCTTTTGCTTAGGAAAGAAATACATACATCAATATCAAAGCCATACAGCTCACATTAACCACTAATTGGAAAATGATGCCATTTCATTACGAATTCTTCTACTACATATAGAAGAGGAGAGAGGAGTGGATAAATAGTTTTAGGGTTCATCGACCTTCATGCTGTTCTGTCTCCTTTTGCTGCCCCAGAAGTCGACTTGAGTGAGTTGAAGCTCCCCACATTATTGAAAGGTACCAGAGATTCCTCTTCTGCTAGAATTACCCATTTGAGCTCCTCCTGCTTAGGTTCATAAATAGACAGATCCTCCTTACTCAGGAAGACACTTTCACCAATGTTATGTATGGCTAAGGGGAAATAATAAACACCCATACTCCCGAGCAGCTTTCAGTATTCACTTCATTGTGCCGGGAGTCATCCTTCATCTCCCAAGTTTCTACACGATCAGGCTTAGAATTGTTGCACAATGAAAGACAGCCCCTGAACTCTACCATGTCCCAGCCCCCTTCTGTAAAGCCCACTAAGACATCAGGAACAGTGTGTATATGGAATTATTCTCCAACCATGTCCAGTGACACGATCAACAGAGGTTCATAACACCTGCCATAAACAACTACACAGGGTCTATTTAAATTATAAGTTTTAGATTTTGGCGATTTGAGAAGGAGAACTTTGGCGCAACAGTAGAATTATCGTCGTGTGATATTGATGTCATGGGTTCAAGGTGTGGAAACCGGCTCTTGCAAAATGCAAAGTAAGAGTACATACTATTGACCCTTATAGTCTGCCCCTACCCCGGATCCAGCATATGTAGGAGCTTCATGCACCGGGGTTGACCTTTAGATTTTGGCAATTCTCTACCTAGTGTAAATCTCACATCCTGTTGGTGTGTTTGGATTGAGATGGGAATATTTCATCATGCTTACGACCTGGTATTCTTTGGATCTATGATCATATCGAACTCCAAATCTAATATCTAGATGTGGGAGGTCCCATGTTGCAGCTAGAAATGCAAACGGATATGCTCTTGACAGGAGGACATACTGTCTAGTAACAAGAGTGTAGCGGTATCCGAGGTTTCATATGCAGATCCATTGCAGAAACTCATCCATTTTGACCAGGGTCAGTCTAACAACCAGTAGGATGTGGGATAGATATAGGGGTGATTATTGTCATCTCCTTGTGATGCTTCAACTCCATCAAATCTAGCTTGCCTTGGTTGTTGGTGGAGACGATAGAACAGGGGTATTCAATGGCTTGGCAATGGTGCATGTCAACACCTGCTAAACCAAGTATGGATTGGGTCCTTCCAGATGAGATTCAGCAGGTGTTAGTGAAATGGAGAATTTCCAGACATCCCAAGAAAAATGAAATTTCTTCTGGAAAGTAGTGCTTCCTTTGATGTGTTGGGAAATTCGGAAGGAGAGGAACCGAATAAATTTTTTACAATAAAGAAGCATCAGATATCTGATCTCTACTCGAGCACGCTTCTATTTTTGTAATTAAAGTGAATCAAAATCTGATATCTGATCTCTGCACTAGCACCCTATAGTTTGACAAAGAAACACACCTTCCTTGTCTATACTATTGGACATGGGTGACTTCAAAATCTGATCTCTGCAGGAGAGCCTATAGTTTGACAAAAAAAAGGGAAAAAACACACCTTCCTATCCCATGCCATTGAAAATAGACAGATGGCAGAGAGTTGTAAGAGTTACTCCATTAAAACTATAACAGGGTCATACTTATATACCCCTGTAACAACTATTGTTTAACTATTTGAATAAACTTATTTTCTACCCTGTTTCGACCAATAATCATTCCCTTTCTAATAATAATTAGGTGTTCCAACTAATGATATTTCTCTCATTAGACCCAGGAGGTCACTGTCCACACCCTGCGGGAGAGTAAAGAGTACACCCCTTCTAACAAGAGTCCGTACGTGTCCATTGTCCACCCTTTAGGAGAGGAAAGAGGCGACCATAGTACAACATTTTTTTGCAACATAAACACTAGATAGGATAAAGCTCTTATCAAATTTGACCGTTTTTCCTCTAAAAAAATGAATCACAATACAACTTTTTTTTTTTATTACCTTAGATAAACCATAATAAAGATAAAAACAGATGAAACCATAATAAAGATAGCAAAAGATGTTTTAATGTCTGATTCATTGAAAAGAAAGAATCATTTTAAGTATAAACCATACAGCATAAAGCATCAAGCCCAAGCCCTTAAACCTTACGCAACTCATTGAAAAGAAATTAGACTACTCAATTCATTGAAAAGAAAGAATCATTTTAAGTATAAACTATAAAGCATCAAGCCCTTAGACTCTAAGCAACCTGCTTATCATTGGAGGCCCTAAACTACATTAACAATGTCATTCAGACATCGATGACACGGCCCTAAACAATTGGGTCAAAATCAGTTATTTCCTGCGTGATTTCATCCATGTTTGAAGGTTGCCAAAAACAGGGGAAAAAAATAACTGCACATGGATAATTCTATTCTTGGGCTGTTAGCCTGCAAACAGCCCTATAGATTCCCTGCATAGAACCCATAAATACAATGACAAAATCCCACAAAAGAAACAACCTAACATAACTACAAACTAAAAACAACTAAACCCAACATAGAGCACATACAACAACACAAATTAAGCAAATTAGTCCCAAACTAAAACCAACCCCCTGCACGAAACAAAAGGGAGTCCAAAATCTGAATACACCCAGGTGCCAAAAACCTAAAACCTCAAATGTTGCACCCGAAAACCCCCAACAAAAGAAAACAAACTAAGCAGCAGCAGCAGCAGTTTTGGACATATAGTTGGTAACAGCTTTAGTCCCTTCAGCAATAGCATGCTTGGCGAGTTCTCCTGGCAAAACCAACCTTACTGCACCCTGAATCTCCCTAGAAGACAAAGTCATTCTCCCAATATGCATAGACAATCTAGCAGCCTCATCGGCAAGTCTTTCAAACATATCATTCATGAAACCATTCAAAACAGTCATAGCTCTGGACGACACACCCATTCCCGGGTGCACTTGCTTCAAAACTTTGAATACATACCTCTTGTAGCCTTCTCCACCGTCTCTTCTCTTTCTCTTCTTCTGATTGACACTGGTACCCTTTTTCCTTCCTCTCTTCCCCACCTTCCCTTCTTCACCTTCTGCCTTTTCCTCCTTTGCTTGCTCTCTCTCCCTTGGCCCTTCAATTTTCTTTGATGGCTCTTCTTGTACCGAAGCTTTCTTTTGCCCTTCGTTTTTCTTTGTAGATTCTTCTTCCACTGAGATTTTCTGTCGCTCTTCCTTCCTTTTTGACGAGTCTTCTTCTACTGAAATCTTCTTCTTCTCCGAATCTTTCTTAACTGTAACTTGCACTGTTTGGGGAGTTTGATCTTCTTTCTCCTGCACTACAACTTGCACACCTTTAACGGGCTCTGGAAGAGCTTGCTGTGCATTTACCTCTTCAGCTCCGGCAGCTTTATTGACGACGGCCATTGCTACGGTCTCTTTGACAACTTTCCTTGTGGTTTTTACCACTGTTCCGATCACTTTTGTTGAACGTTTTGGAGCCATTTTGGGTACCCAAATTTCTCCTTTGACGCAAACTGGACTCCAACTTCTGATGAGATATTTGATAGTTGGTTTCCGTTAATGGTGGATGGGAGGGAACTGGATATAAACTGGTTTCGAATCGGTTGACGGGTTTGGATGGATGACGCGTGTTAGAACGTGTGTCGATGTGGCAGGAGAAACGAGCAACGTGGTAAGAAAGTAAGAGATTAATGTGGACAAGTGAAACAATGGATAATTTGACTGGGAATGCTGGTATAGACGCGACAACACACAAAATGCTCTGCAAATCCTCTACTTCTCTACCATGGTCCCACGTTCCACTGATCCTCACCGTTTATTTTACTCTGCTACCTCTGGAGATCTCCTGGTGTAAAAGTCAGCCTCAATAACACCTCTGGCATCCGAGAAATGGTGCTTCAAAAAGAAGCTCTATATAAACAACGGTTGAGATTCAACGAAACAAAATGTAATTTCTTGGATTGATTTTAGGTTACTAGATATTTAAAGCAAGGGCAGTCAGATTGACGGCATAGATTGATTGTACATGGAGCCCATCGTACAGAAAGTAGAAGAGTTGCACGCTAGCATTCCTCAGCTGAAGGTGTTGGGTTCTAGAGGTTTGTGGAAGATGATGTTTTGCTTTTTAGTCTTACGATGAAGATTAGATGGAGATTTAGGATTTGATTAGGAAGGTTTCAAGAACAAGCCTGAATTAAGACGCAGTTTCTTAGCCAATCAAATTGACTCTGGTATCTTCTCGGGAGCCTTGGCGCAGTGGTAAAAATTGTCGTCTTGTGACTTCGAAGTTATGAGTTTCAGGTGTGAAATTAACTTCTTACAAAATGTAAGATAAGACTGCTTACTATAAGCCATTGTAATTCGCCCCTTCTTCGAACCCTACATAGGTGGGAGCTTCATGCACCGGAACTGCCCTTTCTTACTTCTCACTTGAAATCGTTGATATTGAACGTCCAAGCTACCCAATCAGAAGTGACAAGTTTACTTGGAGCTGTAAGCTCTAAGTGGGTCCATGGCTGGAGACTGATTTTCATCTTCTGGGCCCATCTAAGATAAGATCTCCCGCATCAAACGGTGGTAAAGTGCGACATCTTATGATTTCAGAAGGTTAAGTTTTAGATCGTTTTGATATTTAGAATTCAGAGTTCTTAACTTGGTAGGCACTTCTGCTATTCTTTGCACAATAAGCTGTTGTATGGTGATTGAACCCACTATAATAATTTGAACCATTCATCTGGTGGGCCTGAAATGGACGAGTGACATGTAGTTATCTACTCTATGGTTATTAGTATATATATTTGATATTTGGCCTAAGTAAAGCTTCGGTGCAGCGTTATGTTGTCATAATATGATCTTGAATTCATAGGTTTAAGGCTTGAAAAAAGTCTCTTGCAAAAATGCAAAATAAGTTTGTACGGAATTTGAGAATTGGTGATCCAAACCATACTTCTCATTCTTGCCAACATTTCTCATAATCAGAAGAATAAACAAAGTATTGGAGCATTAGAATCATCAATGCCCAGAACCCTAAACCCTTAACTGACGGTTGTATAGGCACAGTCTAGCAACCATATTTTACAAGGCCTGCTACTATCCACCTCTAAATGATCCAACTCGTTGATCTCTTTGTTCTATATTTTATATGTCACATACATAAAAAATAATATAAATCTGATGACTATAGCATATGAAAATTTGAGCTTAGAAACGAACAATTTAAGAATTTTATAAAAATAAAATATATATACATATTTTTTAGTTGCTAGAATAATCTAAACCACGTGCATTTGATATATAAGACATCTAAATTTATTGCAACAAGATGGGCTAATTGAAACACATATAAGTAGGCCACATTAAATGTGGTTGCTAGTAATGGTGATGGGCCAGTCAAGCCAGATTTTAAGCCAGCCCTGACCCTAATTCTAATTCTTTTCTCTTGCCTTTGACCCAATCTTAGCACTGCTCGGGCTAAAAGCTTTCTGCCTCTTATCAATGATTCATGTTAATTCTCCTTAGCTTGAGGTCACGGGTTTAAGACATAGAAACAGCCTCTTGCAAAATGCAAACTAAAACTGCATACTATTAACCCTTGTGGTCTGCTCCTTCCCCGGACCCAGTATATGTGGAAGCTTTGTGTACTGGATCTGACCTTTTAGTTTCCGTGTATCGTTATCTAAAGTTACACCTAATATAAACAATCATGGAGTCACTCCCTGGCTTCCAACCCAATCAACAGTTTCAAATTTTCAATTATACAGCCTTGGCCAGGTGCGAGACCCACGGTTAAGTGATGCCTGCGGTTCAAGCTACGATTGCAATGGCGTAAGAAATGATTCAAGAAAAATTAGAAATCAATTCCAATGACCACCTTCCACTCTGTAAACCAACCACGATCTATCTACAAATAAGGGCAGCTGCAATGATTTTTTCTTTCTTCTCAAGTGAAGAATCGCAAAGCATATCCCTCTAAACTTGACCTCCTACCAACCAAGCCCATTCCAGGTGAAATGCAGAGTTGCAAGCGACCAACTAGGCTAGGCTTTGTTGGCGGTCACTGCAGTGACCAAGCACTGATTCAATGGGATTTCAATACATGGAATCAGCCTCTTGCAAAATGCAAGATAAGGCTGCCTATGATATGTCCTTGTGGTCTGCCCTTTTCTCGGACCCTGCATAGGCGGGAGCTTCGTGCACTGGGACTGCCTCTAAAGCATCAGATTAGATGGCAAAATTGAGTACATCAAAGTGCAACTTTCACAGGAAAAAAAAAAGTGGAAAGAAAAAGCAACTTCTTTACGCCAGATATCATGGTTTCTTGGTTTAAAAACAAGGAAAGTATTAAAAGGGAGGTGGCTCCTACACTTGATTGATTGTCTAATTTCGTTTGATTAGGCACTTGATTCATCAAACCTAGTCTGAAATCTTTTTTGGTCCCATCCCCAATGAATTTCCCTTGTTACTATAGGCCCTTGTGGTCCACTCCCTCGCTGGACCCCACATAGGCAAGAGCTTTGTGTTAGATTATAGCCTAAATTAAAGTAATCTAATAAATTTTAAGGTTAAATGGACCAAAGTCATCTCAAAAGATATGGGCTTTGTTATGTGTAAATACCTAATCTCTAATTTCTATTTTATGATGGACTAAAATAAGAAATAAGGAAAAGAAATACACTTATAAATGATTATGATCTCCAAATTATTCATATAATTCTTTTCTGACATCTCATCATCAGAAAAAAGAGAACACAATTCTCCAGAAAGTTCTTACACATCAATTTTGAAGATCAGGAACTGCAAGACTCAAGAATCACTTGAGATCTCATAGATTCAGATACGCTTTAGCATTTAGTCTCTTATTCTTGATGGTTTTCGTGGAGAATCTTGGTGTGATGAAAATATTCATTAATAAAGTAACAATACAACACTTCGTGCAGCGAGGCTGCCCTTTATTTGCATAAATGAGAACCTCGTGAATCAAAGTTTTAGATTTTTTCTTCTGTTTTCCAATTCTGAACTTAGAGTGATTACAGAATTTCTGTGATTAAAAATACTTGGACGGTGAGGATCTTAAAAAATGAACGGTCATCTCAGCACTCTAAAATCCCATGGGAATATAGTAATAAATTTTGTAGAACCTTTGCTATCATTTAGTAACATGAAGCCACGTGATACTCTAAGCAAAGTAGCCTTGTATAACATGCAGAACCATTTCATTTGCGATACAAATCGTGACTTTCTTCTTGCAACATTCCACTGCATACTTTTTTCTTGCGACAATTTACTGTAGCTCAATTCATTGCTAACCAATCCATTCAAAATATGACATTAAAATTTATTATATTAAATATAATAAAATTGGCCTTCGACTATTTTTCCACTATCTCAATAGGTACATCTTCGATAAACTCATGAGTACTAATTAATTCACCCACTAAGATAGTTGCATACAGAGAAGTATACATAAAATATAAAAATACTGAAAATAAATAAATACATAGAACTTAGATAAGATAAAACGTTAACCTCAACGTAGCCTCCGTGCACAAAGCTCTCTTGCCTATGTAAAGTCTAAAAACGAGACTGACTACAAAGGCCTATAATAGGCAGCCTTATCTTATTTTGCAAAAGACTGATTCAAGCCTTGCAAAATATTAACATATATATCTAAAATTAGAAAGGATGGTAAAAGCAAAGAGTTCAAAGCATGAAAACAGAGGTTCGTGCACCGAAACTACCCCTCTTATATCTATCTGAAATTAAAATAGTACTGCAAGGTTTTCGCCTGTTCCCAGGTAAAATCGAATATACATCTCTTCACTTTATCCAGTATTACCCAAGAAAGGATGTTCATCTCGGATACTATATTGTTGATTAACGAATTAGATTAATCCTCGAAAAACTAAATGTGGTAAAAGAAGCAGCAAAATCAAGAGGCCACTCTTGAACCGAAAGCCCAGTCCGAAGCGTTCTTGGCTCCACGTAGAAACAGCACCATGAAAAGGTGGAACTTAACAGGCCATCTTTTCCTCTGCTCTTTCCGTCTTTTCATGCCCCTTTGTCCTGAAAAGGCCCCAAAAACCGAAGGGACCCTCAACCTACATTTAAGCTTCACCCAAACAGACATAAATTAACACCACTACGCTTTTGTTAACGGCACCCCCACTCACTAGATACTGGTGGCTATTTCATTTCCATATCCATTTCCAGCTCCTACCTGAAGCTAAAAAAAGAAGAAGAAAAACTCACTTCCGGAGACAACTGAAAGGAAGAGGTGAAAACTTTTGCCATTTAAATTTTATAAAAAAATCCAATAAATCCGCCCATGTGAGTCTCGTCTAAATTTACCAGAAAAACTAAGATCAGATTTCAAATTGAAAATTATTTTATTGGTATTTTTTTATATATTATTCCCGAATCCGACAAAATTAAAGGAATCCACACTCTCTTCAAGTGGGCGATGATTTAATCCCCTCCCCGTTTCGAACATTGCACCTCTTCCACTTTACCACACCTTTTCCCAGTGGTTGGTTGCGGGTTTGGGAGACAGTAACCTCCCCACAAAACACATAACCAGAAGGGTGCCGTTATCAAAATAAGGGAACGAGGGATAACTCCCCCTGTCCCATAAACTTTGAAAAGCTTCGCATTTCTCTCGTCTTTATTCTTAACTTTGAGTTGTCCTTTGTTGGGCCCACTGAATCAAAGAATATGATAAGCCCAATGACCCAATCATAAAATGCCACGTCAATAGATAGCACGCATCTGATTTTCGCTAGGACCCACAAGGGCCACCTCTCTATCTCTACTTTCTCTCTCCCCATTAGGCCAGCTGTCCTCCATTATTGCCTGCATCAGCATCCACGTTAAAGAAGTGGAGCACCAGCTGTACCAAAATCAAAACTAATTCTCTCGCACCACGTGTCAGAATCTCACAGATCAGAAACTCTAGATCGCCCGAACGATCTATGCAGCTTCCCGGATAAAGCATCCAAAATCTGCCACGTTGCGTCACCCACTTGGACTTGCGAATTAAACAATAGAGCCCGTCGATTAGATGGGTTCCACAGATTCCTTTGGATGGTCGATAAGTTGGTCATCGCCACCTGTTCCAAGATTTTTTCGAGGTTTCCGACGTCTTTCTCGGCGACTTTCAGCGAAATTTCCGGCCAGGGTACGGATTCCGGAAACGGGAGTCGGATGTCGTCCGCGATTATGACCGGGACGCAGCCTAATGTGACGGATTCTACCAATCTCGGGCTCCATGGGGCCCATCCAAGCGGGCAGAGGCAGAACGTTGACCGTACGATCTCGGATTGATAACCGGGAAATCTCTTGCGTTGGATGTAGAATCGACGGTTGCGATTGTACTCGTTCCAGATTGCCGTCCTCACGCCCCTGTAAAAGAAAACGATAAAAAGATAAGAGAAAGGTACTGTTTTGATATTGACACCCCTACTTCGGTCACATCGAAACCCGCTCATTTTTCAAAGGTCACAATTCTCAAGGAGTTGTACGAACAATAAAACGCTGGACACAAAGAATACGGCGGGTGCATCAACCAAAAGCAAGTCGCCCGATCATAATCTGCAAGTATGATAATCCGGCAGGATCGTCAAAGTAGGGCCCTAATCTGGTGATCAGAACCCTCGATTGAGCAACTGTGCAGATAACTGCCCAAAGGATGATCCCAACCGTTGTCCGCCAAAGACGTAACTGGACCCATTATGATGGAGCACAGAAGTTGAAGATGAGCGGTTGTGGATGAAGGATAATGGGGCCCACGGGTGGAGGTAACGACGTGGATAAATAAGATCGGGAGGTAATTACTTGCTGTAAAACCGTCCGCTGACATTCTTGGGGTGAACCTCCATCTTCCCCCTGAAAAACACCCAGATATCCCTCTCCCCGTTTTCCGGCGCCCTGTCTAACGTCGACTGTACTCTCTCCGGAGAAATATACGGCGGTATCAACACATTCTCAACGTCCTGACATGGATGCCGGGATTTAACACCAAAAGTCTGCAATATAATCGAATTCTTCAAAAAACTCGGAATACCATCAGCAATCGCAACGTCCTCCTTCAAAACCAAAAACAACAACGAAAATTCAGCCACCCTGTTTCATTATCCAAAGAAAAATGAAGAAAATTGAAGGACAAAAGCTTACCATAGTATGAAAGCAAGCTCCGAAATCATGGGTGGCGACGAAGATATGATCAGAAGCATCGCTTCTGTTCCAAAATGGCATCTGGGTGGATATAATCGTCACCGCAGATTGTATAAGAGCCCGAGCATGGCCGATTGCCGGAAACCCATTAACAGTGCTGAAATTGCACGATACGTAAACAGGTACGAAGAAAAAATCGGCTTCGTACGGGTCGAGAGTTCGAACATCACTGCCCAACAGAGCTTTGTGTATGGCAACCTCTGCTGCAAACAAATGATTACTGCACCGCTCGTTAGACAACCAATCACGGTTGTATTTCGATGGCAAATCGTAGATATACACCTTTAAATCTCTCTGCACTAAATCTTTGTAGGATTGGGTTGAGTTTGGTTCAGTTGATTCTATGAGAGCACGAGAAACAGTGGTTTTTGGAGTGGAAATAGTGGTTTTTGGGAAAGATGTGGAGAGGGTGGTGGCTTTGGTTGACGTTGTGACGAGGTAAGAGGACAAGAAGTAGAGAGAGAGGAAAAACCAGAGAAGCCATTTGAAATACTTGTAAAAGATGTTTCTTTCTGATCTTGGTTTATGAAGGAGTTTCATTTTGAGGTAGAAACCTCTGTTTTTGGAACTTCTTTTGATGTTCAGCATGATGTGTTCTGCGCTTACTGACTTAAAACAAGGAAACCCAGAAGAGAAAGTATGAGAGAGAGAGACAGATTACCTATGGTAGTTGAAATGGGGCTTTCAGGAACTGGTTGGGATTGGAGTGGAGATGAAGGAAGAAGAGTGGAAGATGAGTTGTTGGGATTTTTTTTTGGGATTTTGGTTGTTGATTGGGTCTGGTTGAGGATTTGGTGATTTGTTTTTCCTTTTGATTTTTCTTCTTCTCGGATTACAAGAAACAGAGAGAGACAGATAGACAGGGAGGTGCCTGTGCAGGGGTCACATGATGGCGCAGAGGGATGTGACCCCGCCGGACGGAATTGGGCACTTCGCCTCCTCTTTAATGGCAGTATGGTTAGAATTCAATGACTATAATAGCCTTGATGATGTTTGAAATATCTACTGCTGGGCGGCCCACTACAAGGTGTAAGGTTACTCCAGCTGATGAAGGCAAAGTTGGGCCCAAGTTTTTGTTAATCTGAACCGTTAGTTCTATTCCCTGATCTTGCTATCTATGCTTAAAACTCTGATGCACTGCTCCTCTGAACCCTTAGTTTGTAAACCACTGCGGGAGAAGTTTATCGGGCTTGGCCCATAAAACAGCAGCAAGCCAAGAAGTTCAATAGATTGCAAAGAAACTCAATTTTGGTAGGGCGAACAACTCAATCAAGGGTCATGTTCTGAAAACTCAGGTGTCTTTGTGGCGTGGAGTGTCTGTTCTTACAACATCTGGCCATAAAAATAAGTTTGCTAATGCGATGAACAACTAAGTTTTTCTTTGTCCACACAGCTCTTAAACGACTCAACTTCCATTCATAAGAGATAAGATTTGAAGTTTCCAGTAAAACATTACAATTATAAATGATTATGGTCATCAAATTATGTGTGATTCTTTTATGACATTTCATCACCAGAAAAGAGAGAACACCATTCTCCACTAAATTGATATCATCAATTTGGAAGATCAAGAACTGCAAGACTCAAGAATCATATCCAGTCTCATGGATTGAGGTATGCTTTTGCATCTAGTCTCTTATTCTTGATGATTTTTGTGGAGGATTTTAGTGTGATGAAAGTATTTGTCAATAAAGTAATAATCCAACATCTTCCTCTCACTTCTTAAGGTTTGCCAATCAAGAAGCAGACGCTCTTGTTGAGTATATGGTTTCTTGAAATGACATGATAGTATCTAAGTTTAATCCTCACTCTTATCTGTTTCTTCTTCACACTTGAGTTCCTTGTATTGCAAGGTTCAAGGAAGGGTGGATCATAAAGGGCTCATAGTGTGTAACTTTACCTTACATTTTGCAAGATGCTATTTCACAAAACTTTGACCTCTAAATCGCATGAAGAATATTTAACCGTTGAGCGAAGGCTTTCTTTCACCAACTCATCTTTAAGAAAGAAAAAAAAAAGGATTTGAAGCTTCAACTTATTAATCTTTTAGAGAAAGTTTATCACATTATGAGTTGTAGGTCTTAGCAGTGGACTTAACTCTTAATGTCTTGCTTGTGAGCAAAGCCACTTAGTTGAATCAGCTAAGTGCTCAAGTCCTTACTAATAGAGGCCAAATGATGCAATTGAACTAGAAAAGATTGCACATTTGATGTGGGTGAGTTTGGATTGGAGATCCTCTACACATGCAGATGATGTCTGAACCCTGAACGTGAAAAGATTGCACGTTCAGCATAGTTGTTGTTAAGTTGTCTGTACATCTTAATCTTTGAATAACACCATATGTTGGACGAGCATAGTTAAGTTAGTTATCGTAGTGGAATGATCATGGGTTAGTAGTTAAATAGTTTTGGTAGTTATTTTAGGAGATGAGATTGTAGTTATTAGAAGAGAATTACTTCCATTTTTATATATAAATAGGTGATTTGTGAGTAAAAAAGGGGCAGCCCCACTGCATGAAGCTCCCGCCTATGTAGGGTCTAAGAAAAGAGCGGACCACAAGGGCCTAAAGTACATAGCCTTATCTTGCATTTGCCAGAGGCTGTTTCCATGCCTTGAACCCATGACCTCAAGGTGATTTGTGAGTGTTGTTGGATATAAAAGAAAATATTTAAGAGTTATAAGGAGCTTTGCCCCCATAAATTGGCATCCATAAAAGTTTTAGCCCGCTCAAAGTGGCTACATCAATGAAATATTAGTAATATAGTTTATGTTTTTAATTTCTTTTGATGCAGATGTATAGCAACTTGTTATCCAAGAAATTAAATAGAACAATTGACACTTCTAAGGATAAAACAATTAATGCCTTTCAAAAAATAATAATTGTAATAATAGAATAATTAACATCTCTAATAACTCCTGCTCCAGCCTCCCCAAATGGTTATTACCATGAGAGGCTCAATCAAAGTTTAGATTGCGTCAAAGCAAATCATTGTCATCTTGCTCAAGCAATCTCATCCCTTGTTGTTTTGAGGAATGGAACACCTAAATAAGAAAATTTAAGCATAATGGTTTAAAGATCTTAAATAACGATAGGGTTAGGATTCCACTCACTAGCTGAACATCAATGGTTTGCATATTCAGGAATGCACTTTTAGGCTTTTAGGGCAGCCTTGGTGCAATGATAGAGTTGTCATTGTATGACCTTGACATCATAAGTTCAAGACGTAGAAATGGCCTCTTGCAAAATGCAAGATAAAATTACGTACTAGTGACCCTTATTGTCTGCCCCTTCTCCAAACCCTACATATACATAAACATCTACACCAGAACTGCCTTTTTACCCAGTAGTCCACCTAGCACCAAACAAAAGACTCCATCTTTCAAACAATGGTGGCCTGACCCAGCGTTAGGTCCACGTATTTATTTGCAAGACTTTTGGCTTCCCAATGCCAATCCATTGGGGTCCAACACATGTGACAGCAGTGCCTGGTAACATGTGTCATTGTATTCTATTGCAATCGTTTCTTTCCAACAGATATCCCTGACGGGCTGCTATATTTAACTGGCATTTGTCTTTTGGACGTATCACCTTGGTTTCTCTCTAAACATCAAAGAATGCAAAGTCCTCCTCCTCATTTTGCTCATGCACATGGTATCAACCATGAAGGAAAGCTTTGGCGCAAGAGTTGAGTTGTCGCAAGTGCAACTTGCAGATCACAGGTTCAAAGAGTAAAAATATCGGTGCAGACTATAAACCCTATGTGAGCCGCTTCTTCTCCGAACTCTGCACATGCAGAAGCTTCGTGCACGCTGGCTATGTGATATGAACTATAAAGAGAGAGATTAGCATGCCACCCTCCTTTCAACCTCAAACGTTCAGTACCGAGTTGGGTCAGAGTTTTCAAGCTGTTAAACCATGTACCAAAGACTCACCCCAATAACAAAACAAAAAGAGGACGCAATGACCACCCCATTTTCCATTGTCTTTTTCGAATGACGAAGCGAGCATGACATTAAAGAAAACAAATACTTGTAGAGGACGTAACAGCGAAATGTTCTCAAGACGATGATGGCGATGCATCCAGTCTGACAAATATAAGTAATTTAGCTTCCATTAGCAGATCCTTGAACGGTCTTTACAGATGGGCACACCAGAATTATTTCCCAGTCAAGGTCCATGGGTAGCAAGACCAGCAATCTCCTTGTGTCCGTGTCAACTTGGCAAGCCCAACACAAAGTCTTTTGGGTAAAACAAAGGAGATTCTGTGGCTGTAAATTTTCTTCAACATTCGAAATATGCCATTTGGGTTCTTCTTTCACGCCAAAGAATATCTCTTGCTGGCCTTCTATCAATGTTATTAATTTGTCTCTCTGCGTCACTCCCTTTCATTGCCACTTATTTTTGTTAGAAATTTATTAGTCCATAACATTTACAGATAAAAGAAATCTGTCATATGGTTGTGTGGTAACTGCTCAGGCAGTTATCATTAATGGAAGGATAATTACCATTAATCATCTTTAAGTTTAAAAAAAGGGGTCCCTAATTCAAGCAGTTACTCTCCTTCTCGATTGCCATCATTGTGTACTGCTATTGAATCTGAAGATCTCTTAAAAACTCCTTCAAATCTGCTGCTATGGCTGGAGGAGTAAGTTACTGTTATTCATTCAATTTGCTTCTACTTGATTCTTATTTACTGTAAACAAGTAGAGATTGGTTTACAATTTTAGCTTTCTCAAGTTGTCTTAGACCTTGAGGTCACGAGGCATGAAAACAGCCTCTTGTAAAAATACAAGATAAGGTTGCATACTATAAGCCCTTGTAGTCTGTCCCTTCCTTGGACCTTGCATGACTGGAACTTCGTGCAACGGGACTGCCATTTTAGGTTGTCTTAGACCCTTGATGTGGGAAGGCCTCTTTTTACAGGTTCCAAGGGCAGCATGTAGAAGTAGAATTATTCGGCAAAGGAAGCACTGGACCAGAACCACATGACTCATCCTGTGATGTTATATAACTTGTATTTGATCAATGGCGACGTATGCATTTGGTCATGTGAGGCCTCTTTTCAAAATTTAGCCTCATTTTCACCGCTGAATTATCAAATACAACCCCATTAAATTCTTGGAGGGATCTTTTCTGTTTATGTTTCTTTGTCTCACATGAGGTGACAAAAGAATAAGATCACATGAAATGACTGAATTATAAAAGAGAGCAACTACGTTGACACTACCGTGGGGATGGATTAGCCTAATTGAAAGGTCCCCACCCCCCCTAACTTTGGTACTTTCCAGGGGCAACTTCTGACGGAGTTATCATTAGAAATGAATAATTATTTTATTTTCATTTGATAGATATCACTTGTGTCAAAGCAAGGTTAGATCTGGTTGGAAAGAACAACAAAAGAAAATCTAAGCTGATTTGAGCTCGTATCCATCAGAAATTATTTGCCCACCAGAGTTCTCCATCAACACCGAATGCCAAAAGTGTTGTGCCAGATCTTACAAATTTGACGGCCAGGATTGGTTCAATCACTTCACACACACAAAAGAAGACAAATAAATTTACATAGTTTGACCAAACTCAGCCTTCATCCAAGGGAGAGGAGGATTTCATTATCATCTGATCAGATTATATGGATGAAGAGGAGGAGGAGGCTCAAAGTGTCCCTCAACCCATTTCTCTTTCTCTATGCACAAACTCTCTCACATATATAAGATTTTTCTCACATAGATATGGATGAACTTCCTTATCTTGATGATCCTTATCCTGATCAATCTTAATCTTGTTTGAACTTATCCTAATTGATAAAAATAAGGCTGAGAGAGCCATATATAAAAGGGGGCAGCCCTGGTGTACGAACCTCCTGCCTACCTAGGATTCGGGGAAGGGCGAACAACAAGAGTCTATAATACGTAGTCTTATCTTGCATTTTTGCAAGAGATTGTTTCCACGTCTTGAATCCGTGACTTTAATGTCATACAACAACAACTTTTACTGATGTGCTAAGGCTCTTCTTCCAGGAGAGAGCTATATATGTTTAATATTATAAGGTTGGAATTTGACCATAATTAGCAGACTAGTTTGTCCTCCAAACTAGGAGTGAGGCTCTCTCTCAGCCTGCCATTTAAAAAAATTATCTTCTATTATGAGGAATGCGTTCTATGACTATTATTTAAAAAACATCAAGCGTGAATAGAAGATGCATTAATTTAGCTTTCTTCTGTTGGAAGAAACGAGGATGATAGCTTTACTTGTATACGGAAAAAATGAGATAGCTTGTGAGTGTTCCAATGAGGTAGTTATCCGTTGGTTTCTATGAAGTCATCCCAAACCAACTGCTTAAAGAATTTGCTTTGAATACTACATCGGATTATACATGGTAAGGAGGGCGGAACTAGTCATGACTAGGGAAGGTTCTTATCAAGATTTGGGAATATGTCAGTAAAGTAAATTAAAAAACTTTTAAGGCGTGGAAACGGCCTCTTACAAATACAAGGTAAGGCTGTGTACTTTACGTCCTTGTAGTCTGCCCCTTTTCTAGACCTTGCATAGGCGGGAGCTTCGTGCACTCGGGCTGCCTTTTTTAGTTTCAGTAGATAGATATTAGGAAGAAATTTAGAGAAAAAGAATCATAAACTATGTGAATTTAATATTCTCATTTGTATTTGTAATTGTATTTATAAAGAGTAATAGAGAATTTGACAAATTGTTCTTCAGATTTTAGTTTAGTTTCATAAGTTTAGGTTTAGTTTGAGATTAATTGCATTCTCTCTCTCTTCTTTATGGATGACCAGAATATTATTTTTAGAATCTCTCTTTGATACAAAATCATAACTTGCCATTTCTCTCTTATTGCAAATACAAGCCACTCTTCTCTCTCTATTATCTCAAGCAAAGTTTTGCATTAAAAAAAAAAAAAAGAAGCATGATGGGCTCATTTCTTTCTTTCTTTTTATCCAAGCCGTTCATTTGATTTTACTTGTCTTAGATGGTCAAGGATCCAAAAATATCATCTATTGGATGCAAGTAGGACCCTATTTATTTGGTCTTTTACGGTACAAAAGTAGACGGTGCAACGTAAAAACAACTCAAAACTGTCTACTTGACAAACACAAAAGATTCAAGTAAAAAATCATAAATGTTTAGTACCTAGGCCATCTGGGACAAGTCAAATTTAATGAACGATTTGGATCTCTAAAAAATGAAAGAAGTGGGCCCAACATATATAGTTTCTCATCTCTCTCTACGTGTGTGCGGTCATTATCTCAGCTAAGAAAATGCTGAAAAGATGAATGATTTTCCTTGCCTAAAAGTTACTCCTCTAAGGAATGCATTCTCCTCTGCTGTATGATTAAGCCTGTGGATGAAATGACAAAGTCCATGCATGGATAACGTTCTTCATGGATATATTATATCCTAAACCTTTCATATGTAAAGTGGAGTTTTGTAGCAACGGTAGAGTTGTCATCATGTGCCCTTGCGGTCACAGGTTCAAGGCGTGGAGAGTTGTCATCATGTGCCCTTGCGGTCACAGGTTCAAGGCGTGGAAACAGCCTCTTACAAAATGCAAGGTAAGACTGCATACTATCGGCCCTTGTGGTCCGCCTTTCGCAAGACCCCGCATACGTGAGAGCTTCGTTCACCGTAACTGCCCTTTTTACCCTTATACGTAAAGTTTAACTAATTTTTAAGAAATGGTTACTTATCCTCTGCAGAAGCTAATGCAGAGATGGCTACAACTGTGGTAAATAGTCCGCAGATCGGCTTTAAATCTCATGTGATACACTCTGACAAACAGTATGAACTTGGATTCTTTTCATGCCAGACATTCTTGTGTTCTGTAGTTGTCGTGTTTCCCTTTTCTGGCCCAACATCCAGATATTCCAAATCACAAGCGGTGTCTGCCCTGCAATTCTACTCATCCTAACATTCATTTGTACAACCAATTAATGGTTGTATATAAGTACCCATCAGGTGGTCCAAACCCCATAACGGATGGTTAGTAACCAAAAGCAAAATGTCCATGCAAATCAATAAAATCTTCACCTACTCCATGAACTCTGATTAGAAAGATTATTATCTACCATGGGACCCTACAAATGATGGATCCTGTTCATGTAAAGTGTGGCCCCTGAATCCTGAAAGCTGCTTGTTCTATTAAAGGAAGAAAACATAAGCAAAAGCGTGAGCAAACATAGACAACCCAATACCAGTCTGTCAATACACTGCCACAGAGAACAAAATTAAAGTCACCTTACAAGAGCAGTCCCAAGAAAGGAGCATTTCTACAGTAAACCCCAATGTATAGATAGACAGGGGAGCAGTAAATTCAGCAAGGAGTTGTAGGTGTAAAGTGCAGGTATTATTTGATTGGGTGGAAAAAGTTTCTAACCGCCATTTTCTCTTCTTTTTTTTATTTTTTTTCTGGCCAATCAAATGTCACCTGCTCCTTACACCTGTATGAAACAGCTGAAATTAACACACCCCATATATGCTTATGGATCATATATGCCTAACTTCACCTTGGTCAGATTATGCTAGCCCCTAGATTTGAAGAGGTGGTTGTTAGCATAGATTTCAACATTGTAAATCAGTGAACATGAGAGGAAGCACCTAACCAAGTGGCTAAGATACCTAACACCTTATGGATTACTTTTTTCCTAGTACAAGCAAATTAAGAATTATAAAGCAAAATAAAAAATAAAAAAAAATCCTTTGATAAATCTAATCCTTAGTCAAAGAGGAAATTGAGGACTTGAACCTATGAAAAGGTGGATTTCAAGTTGTCACCATGATCACCTGCGCTAGATATTTATTGGCAAGTAGATTAACAAAGAGTTATGAAGCAAACTACCTAGAAGTAACGCCCTAATTCTTAAGTCATCATCATCGTCAAGATCTTATCCTAATTAGGTATTGGCATCCTAATTCTAAAGTCTACTCTAAATGTCTCCGATAAGAAAAAGTGTCGCATCACACATCTAATCAAGCATAATAAAGGAGGTGACTTGTTGCATGCAAACAGTTGTGCTGCTTGTCGACGAGTGGCTTATGGTTTACTCATTTTAAAAAGGCAAATTTTAAAATAAAAAATAGATTTTTTTTTAATTTTTATTGTGTGGAGCATACATGAACTGTTGTAACTATTATTATTATTATTAGGACATTTTGCAAATGAGATTAATTTTTGGCATTTTTGCAAAAAAAGTCCAACTTTTGTTGAATTTTGTAAATTTACAGTTAAGTTTTTGTGTGCTTTTGTGAAATTACCATTTTGTCCTCCTCAATTAGATTTTTTAAAATTCTAATATTACCCTTCTAGCAAATGGAGGAAAATAAATAAGGAGACTTTTTGCATGATTTTCTGCTTCATTAATTAACAAAAATCTTCAAAAATGTTCATATTAGATAGAAGACATTGTTGAATTTCATTGAAGAACTTAACATATACTATTGCACAGGTTGGTGAACATGGCATTTTTAGGATTAAATATCTCACTATCGGTTTGTTTCTGATGAAAATATAACCATACTATTAGATTTAATGTTATCGAATTATACTACGTAACAAGGTTCATTGAACCTTTCCATCAGGAAGTCATTAAAATTAATGGCCAAAGTTGGTAACTTAATCATATGTTATGATTCTGATGTATAAAACTTGAATTGGAAATAGAGAGGTAATTTTGGAATTTTGAAAACACTAAAAGGAAGGAGGATGGAAAACTAATAGCATAAGAAATTTACAAGCGTTAAGACTTTTTTTGTACAAATGCCAAAATATAATCAGAAGACCGAAGATTATTTTTAATTATTCTTGCTCTGAACGAGATCCATGTGATCTACGCCGACCAATCTATTCACTTTCTTGCTTGGAAATTTTCACTACTGCAATGTAATCTGAACATGGAAGGTTAGTTTTTAATGATTTTCAATACTAGTAGGACACAATCACAAATATACACCTTTACCAAATTTGTCACAAAAATTGGCTCATTGACTATTAATATTTCTTGTGATCAAATGATTTGCAATCTAGCGAATATGATTATATGACTAATCGATGGTCCATTGGTCAATCAGTCATGGCATTTCCCTGGTTAGTCCCGGTGCACAAAGCTCCCGCCTATGCAAGGTTCGGGGAAGGGGCAGACCACATGGGCCTAAAGTACACAGCTTTATCTGGTATTTTGTAAGATACTATTTTCACACCTTAAACCTATGACCTTAAGGTTACACGACAACAACTTTTACCACTGCGCCAAGGCTCCCCTTCTATACATGGTTTTTATACATGGAAAGGGGAATTTTTGCGCAATTGTTGAGTTGCTGCTACGTGAACTGAAGGTTAAGGAGGTGTGAAAATAATCTCTTGTAAGGTAAGACTCTATACTATATGCCCTTTATAGTCTATCCCTTTTTGGGACTGCATGTATGTGGGAGCTTCATGCTCTGGGCTACATTTTTTTTTTTTTTTTAATTTGTACTTACGATGATCATTTGATTCCAGCAACATCCCAAGTTCTTTGTCTAAAGAGTCGTAGCCTTTTGTCTTGACTTCACTCCCAAAGGTTGAATGAAATTTTGAAGGAGAAGGGTCATAATTAACAAACTTCTTATCTGGTTTCACATCTCGAGCATCCTAATGGGTATGATATAGATGATTGAGGCATGGGGAGAAAACAGGTGGGCGTGACTACTTCATGATCGTAGGAACTAGTCTCCTCGTTTAAAACCTAGTTGCTTTCCAACTATTCTCTTCGTAAAGTCAGACTGCTATTGAGCTTTGCACCAGGGCTTAAACCATGCCTCAAGGAAAGACCCCTTACCAAAGGCTTTCCGAGAGATCCAAGAAACATAGTTCAACTAATGGTAGTTGGATAATTTGGTATAGGACCAAACTTTGATTTCACTTATTGCTTTAAAAATCTAAGCCATTCTTCCTTTGTAATATAGTTTGGATAGGTTGGATGTCAAATTTCATGATCATCGGATGTCCGTAGACTATTTTATGTGCATTTAAAATTATAGCGGCATTTTTTTCTTTTAGTTTTCTCCAAAGACCTAAACAACTTGATATAATCATCCAAATGCTTACTTACTTTATGTGCACTTGAAATTACATCCACTGTTTTTTAGTTTATTTCAAAAACTGAAAACAGCATGCTAGAATTGTACAAATGCATAGATATTTCCAAAGGAAAATACCTTCCTCACAAAATGAAGGGCCAACTTCTTTGCGTGCCCTAGTACGCCGACTCTTAGCGGGACTCCTTAAACCCTAAACCCTGAACCTTGAGCTCTGAACCTTGAACCCTAATCTTAAATCCTGAATCCTGAACCCTAAGCCTGAACCTTGAACTCTTAGCGGGACTCTTTACAAATAGAGCCTTGATCTCCCTCACAAATAAGAGTTATGATCAAGAGTTAAGGCAGTGTCAATGCTGAAGGGTGTGTGAAGAAGTCAGTGCCCAATTTTTTCATACATGCGTGGTGATCTTTTAGTGAAGATCTGAACTGATAATTTCATCGATCGTTTGTCAAATGAGAATTAGGGAACGCGCCAGAAATCAATGCATTTAGATGATCCAAACTACTAATTTTAGGTCTTTGAAAAGATTAATTTTGTTAAATGCAAACCGTTGCTTTTAGAAGCTTTTGACTGTCTATAGAGAGCAAACTGAAAGCACCATCAGTTAGGTGCTACTGGAATTCTTTTGAAATAAATTTTGGGCCATGAGATATCCAAGATCAATTGCATTGAATGAATGGCTTGGATTAATGATGCGTTGAGGCACCGTAGAAAAGTAGAGGCGCTTCACCCCTGTTGAGGTGCCGTCGCACTTTATACCATCATTCTTCAAATTGCTTTACATTGCCTTAGAGTCGGGTGTTAAAGAGCCAACCAAAACTGTGACTAATAAATGAAGAAGTGCAAAGAGTAGTACAAGTTTGTTTATGAAGCCAAGTAAGTCTGATGAAGGCGAAATCAAACAATAATGAGAGAATGTAGACAGTTATTTGTCTTGGCAGTCCGGTATACAAAGCTTCCAAGTATACAGGGTATACAAAAAGCCACTAGTACATAATATTATCTTGTATTTTACAAGAGGCTGTTTTTATGTCTTGAACTCATGACCTCTAAATCAGAGGGCGATAACTCAACCGTTGCACTAATCTCCCACTTTCGCATGCTTATAAATCCCTTAATTTTCTGATTTGCACACTGTTCAGCTCAGAGTGTTCCATCCTATTACACTATATCAGAATCCTCTGACAAACCCTAAATTTCTTCAAAGCTGTTTCTGGCTGTAAGATGTCTTGGGGAATTTGGCTGTACGGACAAGCAACTACTACTATGGTCCGAAGGAGGCACGGGCAGCTACAAAAACAGCTCTATAAATGTGAATCAAACCTGTGATTGAATTGAAACTAAGACACTGATAAAGCAAGTTTTTCCCTCCTGAATCGGATAAATTCATATCTGAAAGAGGCTGATAATAAATTCATGCTTACGAGATGCTCCATATAATTATTGAGTATTACAAGCACGATTGCATATGTAGTCCGGGGAAGGGGAGCTTTGGCATAATAATAGAGTTGTCGTTACGTGACCTTGAGGTCATGGGTTCAAGGCTTAAAAACAGCCTTTTGCAAAACACAAGGTAAGGCTGTATACTATTAACCCTTGTGGTCTGTCCCTTCCCCCGATCCCTTATACACTGGAGCTTCATGTATTGGGGCTACCCTTAACAAGCACCATCCCAATGATCATCTCGACTGAGATTTGCTAAGTATTCAATCGTTGAAATGGATGAGAATTGGTGAAAGAGGGAGAAAGTAGATCTTGGATTGTCTCCTCTGCATCCTTCATCATTCTCATTAATGGCAACCCTTGGGCTTCTGCAGAAAGTTCAAGTGGTATTAGACATGGAGGTTGAGTTCGTCCTTGTTATTTGTTACAGTGGGTCAATCAAGAGAAGAAATGTGTGCGGTATGGTCAAATATTTGATGGTTTATGGGTTTAGAGATTCGACTATATTAGTCCTCGTCGTCAAAGCCTTATCACAATTAGGAGTCGGCTACACGCATCTCAAGAATAACAATAGGATTAAAGATCAGCCAGAAAATGAGTTTTCGGTTCCGGTAAAGACACATGCAGCACAACCTACCCAAATTATGCAGGTTTTGGATCTACTTCTGAAGTATTCAACCAATTAACTGAATTAGATTATGATTGGTAGCTAAGTCTTCATTTCTTGTCTATTGCATGATCCAGTGATGTTTAAGTATCTTCATGAGCTTTAGGTGTGATTTCAGCTAACCTTGATTCATCTATATAATTATATACTTATTATAATTCTAATAAACATCCCCTAAAAGGTTGAGATTCTAAATGGCAGCACCGTGCACGAAGCTCCTGCATATGCAGGGTTTGGGAAAGGGGTGGACCACAAAGGTTAATAGTATGCAGTCATGCCTTGCATTTTGCAAGAGGCTGTTTCCACACCTTGAACCTATGACCTCGAGGTCACACGATGACAACTCTACTATTGCCCCAAGGCTCTTCTTAAAAGATTAAGGTTCAAGTAGGATAAAACAAACTATGGCAAGCCATGTTGCTTTCTACCATATCATTTCAAACGAAGTTTTACCGATAAATGAGAATTGGAGAACGATTGTTGTATTGGATCCTGTCCTTTTCTTTTGGCTAGGGGAAGCTGGATATGACCCATAACCGGTGTACGCATCAAACCCGTGACTGGAGCCCGGGCGAGGCCCTTCTTGTGCCACTGTGGTCCAAGGCCTTAGCTCGATAGGTTCTTTTCCTCGTTAACCAAGCAAGTAAGCCTTCGTTAGCAACCACATAAAATGGACTGCAATACAAGAATGCAGCAAGAGACTCTTGGAGTAGTCATTATCCCTCTGTAAAATAAGTACGTACGTACAACGAGGCAAATGGACTCCACCAATTCATAGTCTGTGTATTGTGACGAGTCTGCAACCGGATCAAAGATGCCTGAAAATCTAGAAAGAGTTTTTAATATATACTGGAACAAGATGCTGTCAACCTCTACCTTGATGTGACTACAACTTTTCACCACCTTATTGACGGCTTTGTTGATAATTACAGATACCAAATCTAGCAGGTTCAATGCTGGCTAGTCCCACCATATAAAAATTAAGTCCAAAGACTTGTGAACTAGATGTGGCCCAGTATTTGGTGATTCCAAGCCTCTGGAGCCGTCTTAGGTGATCTAGAGGTACCAAAAGTCTTATGCAAGAGATGCTGCTAACTGTTGGATTAGTTTATAATAGTAATGGGGATGATTGAAGGTGACGATTTTTGGGGCAGGATTTATATAGAGTTGTTGCATGTAAGTTTGAGGTCACAGGTTTAAGGCATAGAAACAGTCTCTTGCAAAATATAAGGTAAGGCTGCGGACTATTGACCATTGTGATTTGCCCTTTTCTAGACCTTACATACGCATGCACTGAGGCTGCCCTTTTACCTGCATGAGAATCGCCCAAAAAGATTAAAAAAAAAAAAAAAAAGGTGATTCAAACCTTTCTAATTGGCATTGAGAAAGTAGAAAGTGAAGCATGTAGTTCTGTCCTGTCTGTTCTTCAATGTGAATGAGATTAAGGGTTTATAGTCCTTGATTATTTTTGGGTTTGTCTGATTGTTGGAATGAGGGATTTGTTCGTTTTTCCACTGGTATTTAAACTCGGTTTGGAGTTATTGCACGCATGGTCCTGGTATAGCACTTACAGAAGTGTGGATTAGCAGAGTAGATCCTTGGCGGTTTGTTCTTAATTTCTAACTAGGCTTTCAATTTCAAATAGATCTGGATCAAATGGAATACCCAAGTCGATTATATGTTATTTAGTTATCAAATTTGATTTCTGCTAATAATCATTATTGTAGTTCATTTATGTAAATTATCTGCCGACTGTTGCTGTTTGTGGAGAGAATCTGCAGATATCTGCTGTAACTGATAAGTTTTTGGTTCGGTTTAGTGTCTGAAACCTTCTGTATTTGCACACTGAATGGAAACTGTAACAGTGGACTTCTTGACTGATTTACAACACATTATTATGTTGTTTTTGAACTGAAAACTCCTAATAAGTTTGCAGCAATGATTCTGGACGTCCAAACAGAAATCCAGACTTCTGTAGCTTTCAGAATAACTTATGCTAGGATAGACTTCTCAGTTGATGATGGCGGAGTTGTTCTGGATCATCTACAGAGTTGGTTGATTTCTAATGCATTCATAGATACGTAAAATGAGGGGAATATGCAGCTCTGCAATTTTTTATCTTTTACTGCAGAAAGTGGGAGTTGAATAGGAATGAATTCTAACGTCTTTTATCTTGGGAATGCTTTTTGGCTGGAATTGCGTAGAGTTCAGCTACTACCAGAAATGGACGATTACAGCATTTATTGCAAGAGCTCTATCTTCCTTTAAGAGCCTGTCCTGTTTTGTGGCCATGGATAGAAGTTCAAAGTATTCTAGGAAATGGGAATGCGTTTATCAGTTACTTTTATTATAGAAGAATCTCGGCAGCATGTTCTTATGGTTTAATTCGTTTGCTGACTGAATTGCTGCTAGAAATGAGCGACCAACAGCAAGGAAGTTACTCTATAGAATTGGTTTTCTTCAAACCTTTGTACCAAAGGTAAGGACGGGCAGAGGAAGGGGAGCCTTGGCGCACTTGGCGCAACAGTAAAAGTTATCATCATGTGACCTTGAGGTCATGAGTTCAAGGTGTGGAATCAGTCTCTTGCAAAATACAAGGTAAGGCTGCCTACTATAGGCCCTTGTGGTCCACCCATTTCCCAAATCCCACATAGACGGAAGCTTTGTGCAGCGGGGCTGCCCCTTTTTGTAAGGACGGGTAGAGGCGGATTCCTTGTAGGTTGATAATCTATGGTATATATTTGTAAGATTAATAGGGCTTAGTGGTTAGACTACATATTTTTTATTTCTTTTTTACAAATAGGAAATTTTGTTACCTTTTAAAAAAAATACCAAGGAACTATAAGATTTTTCTATAGTTCTTCTTCCCTTGGTTTGCTGAAATTACAAATGGGTAATTTCAGTGAGGAGATAACAAGGTGGTCTGGTGCATGAAGCTCTTGTGCATGCAGGGTCTCGCGAAGGAGTGAACCACAAAGGTTAATAGTTCACAGCCTTACCTTGTATTTTGTAAGAAGATGTTTTCACACTTTGAACCCAAGACCTCAAGATCACATGACGACAACTCCACCATTGTGCCAAGGAGATACAAGTGTAAAAATAGTTAACATTTGATTGGCTAGTAAAAAGTTTCTAACTACTTTTTCCTTTTTCTATTTTCTACTTTTTTCTAGCCAATCTAAGATCACCTGGATGGCTCCTAGACCCTTGAGGCCTAGACAAGGCTCAACTATTATTATTATTATTATTATTATTATTATTATTATTATTTCTATTCGTGTAAGGGTAGACTATTTCTATATAGCTATAGATGTCTATAGTATGCATCATAACCTTGCATTTTTGTAAGAGGTTGTTTTCGTATCTTGAACTCGTGACCTCAAGGTCAACTTTACTATTGCGCAAAGGCTCCCCTTTACTATATGGAAATATAGTTATATAGCATATGTTAAAAATTTCTTTCTAGAGGAAAATTCATGGTCAAAAGGAATTAGGTGTAATTAAAATTTTAAGAACCTTAATTGCAAGACTTATAATCCATTATGTGATTATCCCCGTAATTTCATATAAACAATCAGTTAAATGGATTATATAAGCCTTTGCTAGTTGGGCACTAACTATGAATAACAATTGATTAGAGAAGGTGTTTCTGGTGATTAGATCATATCTTTTCATAAGGGGAGGCAACGGTAAAAGTTGTTGTCATGTAACCTTGAGGTCATGGGTTCAAGGCGTGGAATCAGTCTCTTATAAAATGCACGGTAAGGCTGCATACTATAGGCCCTTGTGGTCCGCCCCTTCCCTGAACCCCTCATAGGTGGGAGCTTTGTGCACACAAGCTGCCCTAAGATCATATCTTCTCACTAGTCAAGGATCAATTATATGTTAATTATCACCAATATCACGAGTATATGCTCTTGAAGCTGTTTTTATACATAAATGTTGCTAATTTAGTTCCTTAATTTTTACTTCCATTTTGTAAGTTATCAACATTGTTGTGTTAATATATTTATATGTTTTAAAATATTAATAATAAATTATTCAAGCATGGCTAATAAAGCACTTGATATATAAAGATTACATGCCCATAAAATCTCTTTAACCTTTCTCGTGATAATACATACATACATACATACATAGGTGTGTTAAGTTCAGCTATTTCATGCAGCTACAAGAAGTTGGTGACATTTGATTGAGTGAAAAAAAGTAAAAAACAGAAAAAGTTAATATATGTGTGTGTGTATATGTAATTACATGTGGGGCATATATGTTTTTAGTGATCCAAACCGTTCGTTATCTTTAGTCTGCCTTTCTTAACCATCCACTATGTATCCTAGATTAGTAATCGCTAAGATCATTCGATGGAGAAGGTTTTTTCGTACACATCCTCTCTAAGGTGCTCCCAAACACCTTAAAAGGGGGGCAACCAGGTGTAGGAAGTTCTCTGTATGCAAGGTTTGGAAAAGAGGCAGACTACAAAAGGCCTCTAGTACGCAACCTAACATTTCATTTTGCAAGAGATTATTTTTACACCTAAAACTCATGACCTCCTAAGTCATGCAGCGACAACTCAAACGTTGCGCCGGACCTCCTTGTCCGTCATTCACTGAAACCATAAAAAGCTCCTCTTGAGGGGTGGGAAGGGAGGAGAGACCAATATTGAGCCTTTTGTTTTGATGAAGATAATAGAAAATACCATCTGTTGTAGTACACGCCTTTATCTTTCCGATGTCAACTGTCAAGCACGGTTAACACCGCATATGATGGGTCCCACATCAAGCAGATTATCCCGACTCTTCAATTAAGGTAGCTAAACTTTGAAATAATTGCTTACATCCACAAAGTCATCACTTAGATGGTCACGATTCTCCGATTCGTACGATTGTGAAGATCAATTAAGGGGCATCATCAAATGAAAGACCCACATGATTGTACGAACACATGGGCCACATGAACCAAATCAGAGTAATTAACGCCTTAAAGAATGTAACATAAAAGTAATTTTTTCTTCTTAAAATATCCGCAATTTTCGCTTATGAGACGTTTCTATAATATAATATTAGTGCAAGATATTAAATTAAATAAAGTCTGCCTTAAATTTTCTCTCTCTTGTTGGACTTCTATAAATTAATGCATTTTAGTATAATAATAATCTAAAAATTTTCATAATTAAATACCAAAATCCTGCCTGCCTTTGAGTCAATTTTACCTCATACAGCGTGCTTCTCGCCTTTGTTTTCGCTCTCGAGATAGTCTGCCAGAAGAACCTGTCTAGCGTGATCCTCAATTTTTTGGCCCCACACGGGCAAACGTAAGTGTGATCGACACCATTGAGTTTATGATCAAGTCGTAGTTCACTAACACGGCCCCACTGAAGGCATACCCTATCCTCAAGACATAGGCCATCTAATACTCAACGGTTCGTAGTCTGGATTTCACCCAAAATGAGGTTTCGTGAATCATCGGTTCGGATCATCGGATTAAGGCTTGATCGGCAATTGGGTGGGTATCTGGCAATCTTAACATAATCAAACGGTCAAGATGGGGTCCCCGTCAGCATGTCATCTTCTCAAACCCCCAGCCATACGTAGTCTAGTTGCCGACTCGTGCTTACCAAAAGACGCAAAGAACAGCCAAAGTAGCGTAAGCCTGCCAAACAACACTCCTCCTCTCCCAAATCTAACCGCCAAGAAATCACTTGAGCCACCCAGATTGATCTCGGCCGCTGGATGGACGACGTTAAGGACATCAGCTTATGTCTTTTGCCCTTGTCGAGGCGTGGTTTTGTTGTTGAATTCTAAGTTACAGGTTGGTTTGGCATCTCCTCCCTCTCAAGCTCTCTTTCTATTATTCTTCCATGTCTCTTTTCTGAAAAAATTTCATTCCTATCCGACGGCTGAGATTTGCACCCCAAGAACACCGTCGGCATTCACAATGATACAGATGTTGGATGGATGTAATTGAAACGACTTTTATAGCTCATTTCATTCATTTTGGTTTATGGGTGTTTCCTTCTGCAGAATTCTTCATCAATGTTGGTTCCTCCATGGCTGGATTCACTGCTCTCAACTGCATTTTTCTCTGTTTGCCGGACCCACAGCGATGCTACAAGGAGCGAAAGTAATATGTTCTGTTTAGATTGTGCAGGAGACGCTTTCTGCTACTATTGCCGGTCAGCCAGGCATAAAGATCATCAAGTTATTCAGGTGGGTCTTCTCAAATTTAGATTTCTTTTTCTTTTTCTCATTTGCATTTGAATTTTGGTTTGTTTTTGTGGAACTTGAAGTGAGTTCTTGGGATTTTATAGATAAGGAGATCATCTTATCATGATGTGGTGAGAGTGGCTGAAATACAGAAGGTCTTGGATATCGGTGGTGTACAGACTTATGTGATTAACAGTGCTAGAGTTTTGTTCCTTAATGAGAGGCCTCAGCCTAGAACTGGTAAAGGAGTTGCCCATTCTTGTGAAATATGTGGGAGAAGCCTTTTGGATCCTTTCAGATTCTGCTCCTTGGGTTGTAAGGTAGGTTTTTCATCCTCCATTTTCACCCATTTTTCTTGATCAGGATCATCAGAACTTTTAGGTGTATTTTTTTTTTTAATTCTTTTTTTTTTTTTCCTCTCTCTCTCTTTTTGCTGTTTTTATATAGCTTCTGGGAATAAAGAGAAATGGTGATGCAAGCTTTATCTTAGATGGAAAGGTAGAAATAAGAGGAGAAGGGATTTCAGGAAGAGAAGAAGAAGAATTGCGTGAAGGTGTTCAACACGACATTTACCCTCCCACGCCTCCACCTCCTTCAAATCCCAAGAGAAGAAAAGGCATTCCTCAAAGAGCTCCTTTTGGGTCCTAAAAGAGAAGACCCATACAACACACGTTCACTCTCCTCTCTCTCTCTCTGTCTCTCTTTTGGACAGAATAATGCTGAATTATTGATGGAAGTTGCAATGTACACGTTTGATTTATTAGTAAAGCTTGTCTTAGTGGAGTCTCTTGCAATAGTTCAATTTAGGCCCACCCATCACATGGAAGGTTTAATAAAACTTTTGCCATGTGGTTTGGGTGGTGACCACCTGGATGGTGACCTGACTAAGCTTCCATTGGGACCCTTTATGTGGATAAACAAGTACCCACTTTTAGATTTTCATCGTCCCAAGTGTTCCAGTGTTCCACTAATGGATACTTAACAATATAAGTGTTGATACTGAGTTTTTATACCACATATAGGGCAGTCCGGGTGCCTTACTTTGCATCTTTGAAAGATGATGTTTCTATGCCTTAAACATGTTACTTCAAGGTCACATGACGACAGCTTTTATACCATATCTACGCATGTAAACAGTGTCGATCCAGCTCATTTCCTTCATTACATCTTAGATTGACAATGCACCAAAATCTTCTGCATTGAATGATCTTAAGAACCATTAATTGTCATCCATTGTCAAACAGAAGACCCAGAAGGTTCAAACAGAATGACTGTTGAATCTTAACTGATTAGGGGATTAAGATCATCCACTGGAGAAGCAGTTTTGGATCACTAAACATCTGGGCCTCTTGTAGATCTTTTTGGTTCCCTGTTGTGTGATTGTGGCTTTGTGGCACATTGGCAATTGGCCAGGCAGGAAGAGGGTTTTCGTCTCCATCTGCATGTTGCTGTGGGCATAAGAAAGGTGACGCAAGCAGGTCTATGGTTTAGTGGGAGTGACGCAAGATGGGTGCAGTGTTGGTTGCCAAAATTATAAGGAGAGCAGGTAGATCTAACTCCTTGTTTTGGTAACTTTCCAGCCTTTCCTCCATGTATAGAATGCTGTTATTCTTTTATCTAATGTTGCTGTCCTCGACTTCAACGAGAGGATTAAAGAATTTGTGAGTGTGAGAGGGACGATGATGATAATGAAAAGGAAAGATTGAATTATTAATTAGTTATGGAGCCCTACTGTGTATGATTGGAAAGAGATGGTTTTGACTTAGTTTTTCACTGCTTAATACTTGGAAGGCAAATCGACTTTAAGTGGGTGCAGTTGAACCTGGAAAGCACGATGATTCTGGGCGATGAGCACGAGAGAGAGTTAACAAAATTCAACTTTGTGCATATGCATTTCACAGCCTCAGTCTAGCGTGAGAGGCAGTGCTTAAAATTCAACTTCCTGCCCATGCGTTTTCATTATTTCCGCCAAAAGTGATTAACTAAGTTTCTATCTCTTTTAGAAGTGATGGACTTCGGCAATCCATGCAATCACATCACTTCTTTGAAGTACATGCTAGCAATACGAGAGACATTCATTGTCTTTCTTCAGGGAATAAAATGCACCATTTTGGAAAATATATCAAATACTGCAAAAGCAGAATCCGAAGGGGAACCTTAGCGCAATGATGGAGTTGTCGTCATATGACCTTTAGATCATAGGTTCAAGGTCTGAAAATAGCCTCTTGCAAAATGTAAGATAAGACTGCATACTATTTACTCTTTGTAATCTGCCCCTTCCATAGACCCTGCATACATGGGAACTTCATGTGGATGAAGGCTGCCTTTTACTACAAAAGCAGAATCCATGACTTTCTGTGGACGTGGTAATCTCCCGAATAAAATTCATACCAGCATCAATCCAATGTGCTATCGGAACTAGAAGGGTAGTGTAAAGACCATCACTGGTGGTGCCACCCCTTAATACTTGACAAGAGTGAATAAGATCCCTTAGTTGATGCACATCTTTCATTAACTTTGGCCAATAATAACTAGCCTCTGCAAACGCATAGGTTTTGTCTCGCCTGTAATGCCCCTCAATATGCACTTCTTGTAACAAAAAAGTTTCTCTGTTAAGGAGAATCCGATTCACTTGAAAACAGAACTCTTCAAAGAAAAATCATCTATAGTGCTTACTAACACATCCCTCAAGATTTGCCTAAAATATGGATCATCATGGTAGAGTCTTTAAATGTGTCAAAACCTGTCACCCCAGCCTCTATAATAGTTAACACCATTTCGCTGCTACTTAGTGCATTGCGACTTTGTTTTGCACACCATATTTGTGCTTTAGGATAAATTTGAACTTTTGATGGAATGCAAGCTCTTTACCATGTTTGGATGGTATTTTTGTCAAATACTCCTCTCTCCTAATTTAGACCAAAATACCCTTGGTGGGTCCATTGTTCTTTTTAGAATTTGAAATTATGCTGAACATTGTATCATTCTTTTAGGGATCTAGGAAAATCAGAGTCCCTAAAGGCAATGAAATAAGGGAATAATTGCTTTCATTTGAGTTATAAGTACCTTATTCTCAATTTAGTTTTATCCTAAAGAAGCTAGGGAATCTAAGTTTAAATCCATGCCCTCCAGGTGGGCATTTTCTCATTAAAATTGATCCAAAGCAAGATGAAAAACAAAGTGGGTCTCACATGAGTCAAGTCCTCCTTTTCTTTTTCAATTGCTTTTCCACTAAAAGTGTTTTCAAATACATGGAAGGCTTTCAAATTAAAAGGAACACTTAGTTTTTCTTTCTAAATATTTTAAATGACAAACTTCAAAAAGAAAATATAAGAGAATCTCCTAAACTTAAGATATCTCCCCCTAAATATTTGGAGAATGAGAAAGCAGAGAAAAAGTTGGGATCCACAAAATCTCTCTCTTTTCTTGTACATGCCTAACGGAGCTACACTCTCTCTTTGTGTGTGCACACTGCACCACCCTCTCTCTCATTCTCCTCCTACTCACACTCATACTATCAATCTTACTCTCACCCTCTCTCTTTCTCCCACCTTGCTTGCACACTCTCTCTATCTCGACCTCTTCCTACTCATACGCCCCCTCTCTCATTTCTCCCTACTTGGACACCCTCTCTCTCTCTCTCTCTCTCTCTCTCTCTCTCTCTCTCTCTCTCTCTCTCTCTCTCTCTCTCTCTCTCTCTCTCTCTCTCTCTCTCTCTCTCTCTCTCTCTCTCTCTCTCTCTCTCTTTGTCTTGTCTCTCTATCTCTATGTCTCACTCTCTCTCCCTATCGCGACCTCAAACCTAGAGGCCACAATTCAATGTAATCAAACATAGTGGGCTCAAGCAAATCCTACGTGGCTTTAGACAATAGAATTTTAAATTAAGAATTTTGGTAGTCTCCTCTAGTCTTCAGACTTGCACATTTAACGCATGCAATGTGATTCACATGATAAATCGTATAATAGTTTTAAAATGTATATAGGAGGCTTAGTCTCCTCACATTTCACCACAATAAATTTACAACAATTCTTGTTTTTTAACTTGAAGTTCTAACTGAATCTCATGCACACACCATCAACTTAAAAATATACAAAATGTTAGAAACAATTACATATGGTTACTCATCAGATAATATAGCATAACTCATGTTCATCACTAACATACATATACAATACAGAATACAACAACATCAGCTAATTAGTCTTCATTTATTTCCAACAAGTGCCTTCCGTTTGTCAACTTGACCGGTACCTAAAAAATAATAGTATAAGCTGTGAAGTCCCGTAAGAAAAAAGAACTAAACCTATGCATATCCTACCATTCTTGTTGAGCTTAACTCAACTCCACATTCATGTTCAATCATGTAACATTCATTTCCATTTCAATAGATAATTAACAAAGTCATGAACATATAACATACTGGCATCTAACCAAAATTACAGTTTATTCCAAATTCAAATTATAAGATAATAAGCAAAACATTTAGATAAAACCATAGAGAAATATATTTCATTTTATTATTTCCTCAGCAATAATAAACAAGTATGACATCATCACATTGATCAAGTAGTCATCTCTCTCAAAGTTTACCATCTTGGGCTTCTTTACCATGATTTCAAAAAACTAAGCAGCCATTTCTCTCAGGGTTTACCCGCTTTGATAGCTCCAATGTTAGGTTCCCTCATAATTTATCATCTTGGGTGGCTCTGCCACAAGCGCAATTAACCAGGCAGGCCTTTCTCTCAGCATTTACCATCTTGAGAGAATCAATGTCTGAAAGCTCATCTTTTAAGATTTACTATCTTGGATGGCTATACCATGATCTCAAAAGGCTAAGCAGCTCTTTCCCTCAGGGTTTACCATCTTGAGAGGCTCAATACCTGACAACTCATCCCTTAGGGTTTACGATCTTCGGTGGCTTTACCGTAATCCCAAAGAATCACACAACCCTTTTCCTTAAGCTTTACCATCTTGGATGGCTTTACCTTAGTTGCAATCAACTAAGTAGCCCTTTCCCTTAAGGTCTACTATCTTGGAAAATCATTATCATAGTCTACCAGGCAACTCTTATGGCTTACTATCTTGGAATTGACACATTTTATCACAACTAACATTATCATAAAAATTAAGCATGATTAATCAGAATATCATCTGACAATTTCAACAAGTAATTGCAATTTATACTATCTATTTAATCAATATAATAATCTATATGTTCTATACATCCATAGTCTTAATTACAAAATGAACAGATCAATAAGAATTTAAAAAATTAAAAAGGGTTTAGGGTTCTTACTTGAGTTCTAAGTACAACTCACAAATCAATTATCAATACTTTTCAACTCGTATTCAAAAATTGTTGTTCAATTAACTATGCGTAAAGTGTCATCAGTGGAGTTTGTCGCATCATCTATAGATCATCGAAGAGAATGGAGGGCGGAAGATCAAGAGATTGGGAGAGAAGCAATGGCGAGGAACTCAATCGGAAGAGAGATGATGTGACGCCCCATATTTTTAACAATAATATAATAATAATTTATAAAAACAATCGGGATTCTTGTTTTAAAAACTTTTATTTTTAAATGACTAAAAAAAAAAAAACTTAAATAAAAGCATTTCTTTCAAAATTCGAGGAGTCATACTCCTCTGTATTTTAGACCATTGCACATGACTAGTGCAATACCAAATAGCCTAATAAACATAACATAAGACCTGACATATGGGAGACTCGGTCTCCACACCCATCCACATAATCAAATACTATTTTCCATAAAATATATACTCTAATGAACAAGAAAATCAAGTCATGACAAAATACTCAGGGTCCTTCTATATAACCATTACATCCAACATGAATCTATATTCTTACATCTAAGTCACATTGCAATTTTAGTCAAAGTACAGTCCATACTCAAAACCCAAAGTGAGGTATTGAACAAACCTTGTCATCTCTGAACATTATCAATACTTCACTAGAAAACTGCCATCACTTTTACCTGCTCTGTCAGTGCGTCAACCTATTGTCATTCTCTGTATATAAGGCATTGCAAACAAAGCAATGCCTCAACAAGCTATGCTTGTGTAGGTGATTCACATTTGGTAATAAATATAATAAAATCATATGACACAAAGTATCATAATCATGATGAAGTCTCATAAGATAAATGTATACGAGGCATGTGAAATGTCAACCATCCATGATGGATAAATCGAGAAATCATGCGCTAAGCAAATCGCCATCAATTCTGAATATCATAGCGTGCAAAGCATGAAACTCATGGATACTCATAAATCACTATAACCAAAAGTTCGTATCCACAGAACAAATAATGCATGTCATGATCATAGAAAGTTGTGCACAAATAAGTCCTGCAAGTACCTCCACTACACTCACGGTGATGGCAATGAATACTCATTCCAACCCTAGGTACCTCACGTGCAACCCGCATCAGTCTATTTCCCAACGGAAGCCTATTAGCCAAAACTACCGGCCCGCCCTCAAATCGATATAAGACCCAACTTACCCTGCTTCACCCAATACATTCTGACCCTGAGTCCCTCACATGCAGCCAGCATCAGTCTATTTCCTGATGAAAGCCTGTTAGCCCAAACTACTAGCTCACCCTCAAATCAGTACAAGACTCAGCTTACCCCACTTCACCCGATACAATCCAACCCTGGGTCCCTCACGTGCAGCCCGTATCAACCTATTTTCTAACGAAAGCCTATTAGCCCAAACTACTGGCCCGCCCTCAAATTGGTACAAGACTTAGTTTACCCCACTTCACCTAATGGTCTCAATCTAGGTCTATGATAGGGTGTAATCCATCACATATCAAATCATGGATAATCATGTAATCAAATATTACGATAACAAATATGGAGTATTAAACACATACAACAAAAGACAATAATGCATAAGACATATGCCTTAAGAATTTTAGATAAGTCACAATTGATGAAATTAAGAGTGAAATCCCAAATGTGGTCACCTACCTTGATAAATGCAATACTCCAATCAGACGCATAAGCTTTATCATGTCATGCGCTCTGACGTACCTGTCACAATATAAGTCATCGATCACTTGGTGTTCTAACATCTCAAATAACATGTCCAAGTGATAACCTCCCTGATCTGGCAATTAATCTTAGATTAACGACCCAGATCATTTGATTAACCCTCTATTAAGGCAATCTTGAGTTAGGTGTTTGTCTTCCTAACATCTAGTCTGTTATATGTCATTTTTTATTTCAATTCTACTCATTTTCATCATGATCCATTAAATTTCTATTTCATTTAGTGATTCACAAGTATCTTTATGATCAAAGAACGATCTCACAGTCAGAGCGTTCTCTGATCAACACATCCTAAGGCACATGCTTGGATCAATGGTTAAGATCACTTTTCTTGGCAATTCAATGAGATCTACTCTTCTAATCTCCTAGATCATCTCATAATTGATGTATACAATCAAGGTTTAAGGCCTAATCATACATTGATCGGCTTGATCTAGGTCATCAAATAGTATTTAGTAGTTAAAGCATTTAAAAGATGCTCAAAGTTAGATTTTTATCTTGAATCTAAGTCCGTGCCATCGAGACAATAGCAACGCCTCTTTTGGATCGTGATTTGGACCTCTATAGCTCCTAAAATCGCATTTTTCATGAATAGACGGCTTAAAAAAATAATTCAAAAATCAAGAAAAAAAACCAATAGCACGTGCTGTGTGTGCACTATGCACGCATGCCATCCGCGTGCCCGCATTCGCCATCTGCATGTTTTACGCGTGGCCACCGCATGTCACACGCGTGTTTACACGTGGTGTGCAGTTGTTGTGTCGCACGTCGCGCTGCGTGCCATGCCACGTGACGTGCATGTGTAGCGCGTTAGCTCACCGCTTGACGTCGCTCATCTAACTGTCTTCGCTCGCAATTGCTGAGGACGATGACAGGACTGGTCCGCCGTCACCAGAGGCAACAGCCGGAACCAATCGTTGGAGACCTCCAGGTGCCCAAATCTTACCATTTTTACACCATTTTGCTTAGTTTTTCACATACATTTTATTTTCAAACTCTGTTTCAATAAATTCCATCATTATCTGCCATTTTTACACGATTTTTACCACGTTTCTAAAAATCCTCATCTTACTGTTTTCTTAGTTTTTTGGCATCCCTAGCTATCTAATCACCATGAAAATTCATAGGTTTGTTCTTTGTGTCATTATGCACAAGATGAATGATTCAGATCATCATCTGTTACTATTTCATTGACTTATTTCAAAAAGATCAGTAATACCCAAAATTTCCCAGAAAACGACAAGTCTACACTGTTTTCTGGCTTTAAAAGGTGACGAACTTCAAAAAAGAGAGGGAACAGTCCTACCTCGGTTCGGCTAGTCGGAGGGGGGAGAAATCCGTCCCATATGGTCATTATAGTTGTCGGTGATGGCTGTCATCAAGGGCTCCCAAAACGGGAGTCTATCGTGGGAAACGAGATGGGGAGATGCATTTAAGGCCTCCCCCCAAATGCCTTTTTTTTTTTTTTAATTTATTTTTTTTATACCTGTCCCATCATGGATGGCTGTGATGGCTTCGTAGGCCCCACTTGTAAAATGACGATTATGCTCCTCTAGGTGATTTTAATTAAATATAAAAATTAAAATAATTAGCTATTTTTACTCCAATCTCCTATTTTAGTATTCTTAGTGGCGTTGGATTCCATTTTTCGAGTACATTCTAATTATTGAGGTTTCAACATAAGATTAAATCTCAAACTTTAATTTTTCTCTATTTCTTAATTTTTTTTCCAATTTCCCATAATTCCAAAAAATCAAATATTTCTTGAATTTAAAATGGCAGATATTATAGGTGACCAGAGAAGAGTTGGACTCTAGGAGAAAAAGGAAGAGAAAAAGCTTGACGAAAAGCCATCGTGCGATGACTTTTTCCACTGTTTTCTAATCAGCTATGTGTGGAGGAGTTGAGTCCACGCGGTGAGTTCAGCTCTTCCATGTCGATCACTTCCCCGTGATTCACTATATCACTAACAGTTAATTGAAGGGGGTTCCATTATCAATTTTGACCCCCTCTTTTTATTTGTAAAAATTTTGAATTTTTGGATTCTGATCTTTGTTTCTCATGTTCTTAGTGTTTTTGGAAAGCTCTAATTGAGCACAATCCAATAATCAACTTTCATTGTCAAATTTCAATGTTTTAATTTATTTTTGAATTTTTTTAATAATTACTTGATTTATGATAAAATTTTCATTTAAAAGCAAAATTCCTTAAAATTTGCTATGAATCTAGAATGAAACTTCAAGTCATTTAATACTTAATAAGATATACTTAATAAGTTGTGAGAATTCAAAATTTACCCGAAATTGCATTCGATTTACAACTGAACTCATGCGGGGGCCCATATGCTCAATCTCGCTTGGTTGCCTTGTTTTACCGAATTTGAGAAGATTAAAAAGTTAATTCATCTTTAACCTAATTTTAGGATACGAGTGTGACACTCCTATTCTATGTATCTCCTACTTGCATACCCACTCTCTCCCTTGTTTCTATATCTCTCAAGCTCTATTTGTCTCTTGTTGCCCCTAACTCTCACATCTCTATTCTCCTCCATTCTCTCTTTGGTGCACACAAAATCCAACCTCACTTATTTCTTTTTATTTCTACCGAAGTCTCCTACCTCTCTTTCTCTTTCTCCATCACACAAACTTACGCCTTCTCTCTTATCTTCTCTTCATCACATGTCTCTCTCACCCATCACATAGACACACGCACCCCTCTCTATCATGATTTCCTAACCCCTCTACTCTCCCATCTCTTTAGGAATTCTAAAACCTTATACATACCCCTTAATCCAAACAAGAAAAGAAGAAGAGGAACAATATGAGATGATTTTGTTGAAAGGAGAAGAGAGATTTTTCCTTTCTTTTTTAAAAGTTTTGTTTGACAGAAGGTGGGCTTATGTCATTCTTCATTCTCATCCGTATCCTCTACTTTTGTCTTTGCATGTTTGTTTTTTATCCTAGGAGACATCTAGTGACCTATTCTATACTTGTTTGTTCTCCATTCTGGGACACGTAGTGTTCACCGTGCCTATTTGTTCTCTATTCTAGGAGACATTTGGTGGTCAACATCTATGCATGTTTTCTATTTTAAGGGACATCCCGTGCTAAAATCTATGTGGTCTTTCTTATGATTTTTAGAGTTGGGATCTTCCCTAAACAAGAAGAAAGTGGACCCTAATAAATATGCAAGATGCACCATTACTTTCTCTCTTCTTGGGATTCTAAGTCCCCTGAATAATAAACCAAAGGAAGAAAGCTTTTTTTTTTTCAAAGGAGAGGAGACTCTATCCAAAAACAGGTCTCCTCTCTCCCCTTCTTGGCTTCTCAATTTTATAAAAAAAATAACCCACAAAGTGAGTCCAAGAAAATAAACACCTAAGTGGACTGCTATGTTAGCACTATAGGATATCTCTTATGGTGGCAAATTTTTGAGAAATGAAGTACCTAACGTGGAACCTTCGTCAAAAGCTAAAGAATGTTCTCTCAAGTGGTGAAATCCCAATTAAACTAAATCACTAACATGCCCCCTTCTAAGACTAAAAAGAGGGCAATCCTAAGGCTTTGATCTATTCGATATTGATCTAGCCGAGCATAAATCCTAAGGCTGTGATCTAGCATTATTGATCCAGCATAGCATGAAGTTTAAGGCTTTGATCTAGTCACTATTGATCTAGCCTAGTACAATTTTGAAGGCTTTGATCTAGTCACATCAATCTAGTGTAAAATAATTCCCTAGGCTTTGATCTAACACATATTCATCTTGCTTAATACAATTTTTAAGGCTTTGATCTAGTCTAAATCATAATGATCTGGCCTAAACACAAACCTAAGTCCATGATCTATCTCAAATCCAAAGGATCTAGCCTAAAAACAATTGAAGGCCATGATTTAATGCCAAATCCAAGTGGCCTAGACTAACAACAAATTTAAAATGACGATCCATCCCAAATTCAAGTAACAAAGCCTAAGAACAAATTGAAAACCATAATCTAATCCCAACCTAAGTGATCCAATCTAAAACTAAATTCCAATCCATGGTCTAGCCCAAATCCAAGTAGGCAATAGAAGAGCCTAAATCTATGGTCATGATTGTTCCATCCAGGACAAACTTAACTGCCTAAATCAATCTAGCCTAGATTTGATAGCCAAGGTAGCCATACATGGCCCCAAGATAAATGTCACTTGGATAGTCTATGCAAATGTGGCAATCCTACTTGATAATCCATGGAATGATAATATTTTGCATGGATATTCCATGCAAGAGGCAAACCCGGATTTGATTACTTCATGCAACTACAATATTTTATATGAATAGTCTATGCAAGAGTTGCGAGGCCTATTTGAATAATCTATGTAATAATAGTATTAAAATGGATAGTTCATGCAAAGGTGGTAGCCTACTTGGATAATTCATGCAAACAATTATAATTTAAGTAAATAATTAATATAAAAATGCATGAATGATTATACAAATATTTTATTAGAACAATTCACACAAAGCTGGCTATGAACAAATATTTTACGTGAATAGTCTATGCAAAGGTGGCAACCTTACTTAGATAGTCCATGCTAACAATAATATTTTACATAAATAATTCATACAAAATTGGCAAGTCTCACTTGGATAATCCCTGCAAAAGTGACTGCAGACAGCTTCACAATAGTTTATGTGAATAATTCATGCCAAGTTGGCCATGAATGACCTAGTGATATTTTACTTGAATAACTCATGCAAATGTGGCTATGCATGCTAAATCTAACATAATAAGCCTTGGTTGTGGGAAAGTCCTTAGATGAAGATAACTTTAACTTGGTGGGCCTAGCTATGCCCAAACCCTAACATGATGATGATTCTACCCTTATGGATCCCATCATGGAGTACTTTAAAAAGATAAGGACTCTTGTGACGACCCGGGTTTTCACATGCAATTTTATAAAACATCACGAGATCGATCTCTATTTTAAAATAATTTGTGCAAAAGAATGCAGAGAAAATTTTCTTTTAATCAAAATTTTTGTATAAAAACCCCGAGTGTCATGACCTAATCTCAATGAGCAGATGATGCATAGTGCCATGGCAAAATTTTTAAACGAAATAGAGACAAGTACTACTCCCTGGATTGTTAGTCACAACCACAGTTATAAACAAATACTTACAACCAAGTTTATAGCAATTATAGAAAAGATCATTAGTCAAGTCCTCATTTAGCCTTTACCTTTGCTTAATTGACTGTAGTCCTAACGCTTTTCGATACTCCTTCTAGTTGTTCTTTGTTTGATTTGAAAAATAATGGATTGGGTTGAGTATTTATCATACTCAGTAGGCAACCTGATACTACCATTTTGAAAAACAAGGCATGTAACATACAAAATCAAAAGAGCTTGCATGTAAAACATTAGTAATGCCTGTTTTGAATAAATATGCATATGTAAGCATAAAATGTAAGTAAGGCAATCCACGAAATCCTTTACTAGACTTCAATATGCAACAATAGAGATATGACTAAATTCAGAAAATCAAAATCAATTAGAAATCAATAGATCCAAGGCATGAGATCTCAACAACACGTCAAATCAACAAGTTATATATAATGATCATGAAATACTTAAAATAGTCCTCATTTGAGACAAACAATCGCATCATAAAATAACAAGTACACAACCTCAAGCTGACTGGTCACGAGTACTCGTTTATGACCATCTCAATGCTATATGCATATCAATACGACTGAAATCATAGGGCCAACTATGCTCATGACTAGAACACCTCTGAATTGTGTGTCTTTGGTATCTAGAGACCAGTCCACCATAGCCTCCACAACGACTATGGATATATCCCCGAAAGGGTGCCGTGACACCTCCAGTGATCATCCCTATTTACCACAGCAGTCAAGGAAGGGATAATGCCGTTTTTGGCAGTGATACCATCCACCTTTTTGGTGGTAGAGGTTGGGAGGCTACCCCGTACAACCTCTCAGCGTGGTGCCTACCAGGCTCCATAGCCCAAAAGCATACATACATAATCCAAAACTCGATCATCATAAATCATGCAATTTATGCATTTGTTTTCAAAACATGCGAGCGATGCATAAAGTCTACTCATGCTAGTATCGCATTCAACGCCCTAAAGCCGCAAGCTCACATAAAAATATCTTATCCCAAAAGCGTACTCAATACATTGACAAATGCAAGTGTCTCAAAGACATAAATCATGAAGACAAGTCTGCATACCTGTATAAACCAACATGTCTCAAAATGCATACTAAATATGATAATAGAAGCAGGTAAATCACTTTGAGATTTGGATGCATTTTGAAAGCTGAGTAGTATCAGACTACCTACCTTAAGTGTAGTTTACTTAGCTCGTGCCTTTCCTCAATTCGAACCCTTGAGTACCTTCGTGAAGTCCTGAAGCCTTGGATGTCGTTCAGACATACGATCTTAACATTAGTTCTTGATTCATAGGGCAACAGTTAAATCTATATGATTTATGGGTTTCTAGGGGTCGATCCACGACATTCTTGGTCTAAGAATGTCCTAAGGCCTCTATTAGATCAGTTCATGCGGTTTGATTATGTTTGGTCTCATAGACTTATAAGATCTCTACAATTTTTAGTCTATAGTCATCCTACATAGTTCCTTGATCCTAAATATTATTGTATAATTAGGTTCGCGTCAAATTTACAAATGCAACGGTTCTTTCAGATCGTCGATCGAAGTTACATAGCCTCCTTAATTGCATTTTTAGTGTTGCGCATTAACAGACGTACCAGGATAGTTTGCATAGGGCCTGTGCGTTGGGGGCTTGTCACAGGCGCGAGTCACACCTGTGTCCCCTGGGATGTGCCATCTATGACAGGTTTCAGCCCGTCTGGTTTGTTCCAGAAATTTGACGATTTTCGGCCGAAGAACGAGCCAGATCCGGTCGGGATTTGGGGGAAAAGAAAGAGGGAAGAGAAAGGAGGGGGTGGGAAGAGAATCGTACCTGAAAAACTCTCCTCGTCTCTCGATCAGTAGCCTCAAATGGCTCTGCAAACCCTAGTTGCCAGATCCATTTTTGGAATCGTTTGGAGTGGAGAAAACGTGGTTTGGAAGAGGGGGATGAAGGGTTTGTATAGGAGAGGGAAGGTAGTGCTGCCCAATGGCAGTGCTGCCATTTTTTTCAGTGCCTGCACTGCCTGCGCGATAGCTGGGAGCAATGACAATGGGAAGGTCAGTGGAAAAGAAGAGGGGTGTCGTTATCAAAACGACCCCTGTGTTTTCAGCCTGTTTTCATTTTAAAGATAAATTCTAAAAATGCCCTTGATCTTTACATGCCCATAACTTTGTCATACGATCTCCGTTTTCAGTGTTCTTTGAGGTGTTAGATTCCATTTTGAGTGTAGAATCTAATGGTCTAATTTTTCCCACAAATTCCTTTGTTTTATATTTTTATTAATATTAAACATCTAAAACATATATTAATTTTCAAAATAAACCATTTTTACAAAAGAGCTTCAAAATTTGAGTCATTACAACTCTAAATATGGACCCCACTTATATCCTCATGATATACTATGTCTCAAAAAGCTATGACTCCAATGGAGATAAATCTCATGCCTTCTTAAATGCCAATGGTTAAAGGCTACATTCATGTCTTCTCATCTAGTATCAAACGGTTAAAGGGATGCAAAATTCATACTCAACGATGTCACATATCTCCTTTATCTTCATGAAGAGAGTATTGTCATACACCTAAGGCCATAATTACCTATGCCTGAACAATAAAAGAGATAATACGTTGTCGTTATACCTAACGGTAAACAAAGAGGCTTTAAAGGTCATACACTCTTATCGAGTTAATGGAGACTTTGAATGACATCTTCACATTTTGACAATTGACTAGGTCATATCGTAAAACTAAGTTAACAACTCAATCACATTGTAAAGTCAAAGACAACCTTGAAGATCATTGAAGCCATTAATCATTATAATTTATTTGTGTATAATCAACCTTTAGTGAATAGTCTTTGTTTTGCATGTATGTATGTGTTAAGAAATCAAAGAGAGTCTTATATATTTAGTAATCAAGCATTTCTACATGTATTTAGTTATCAAAGAAATATAATTAATGGCTACACATAATTAAAAAAGAGACCTTAATACTTGATGTAGCTAGAGGAATCCATGTCACAATTGCTTGATAAATAATAAACCACTAACTCTACCCAAAGTGAAATTAGTCCTCAGTTACCTTTTTGTGTGATTGTTTATCTATTATGCACAATGCAAAATTTGATGCAGACATAATGTCATTTGTTTAACCCATTGATTATATATATATATATATATATATCTGTGTCTCATGATTAGAGTAAAGCACAAATGTACACTAATTTAGATAATGCCTACAATGATTAAGTGTTTGTACCACAACATAGAACTAAACATCATATATGAGTATCTCGATATGTGTGTGTGTGTGTGTCTCATGATTAGAGTAAAGCACCAATGTGCACTAATTTAGATAATGCCTACAATGATTAAGTGTTTGTACCACAACATAGAACTAAACATCATATATTGAGTATCTTGATGTAACCCCCCTAAACTTTCACTAAAAAATGATACTGATTTCCCTTTCTAGCTTAGAACTCCACCTATCCTAGCACTTGAGGCATCATAATGCACCTCAAATAGTTTCATGAAATCTGGAAGTGTAAGAATCGGTGCTTTAGATAACTTGTTTTTTATGAGCTCAAAACTTTCTTATACTTCTATTGTCCGTTTGAATTTATCTTTCTTCATGCAATCATTGATGGAAGTAACAATGAAACTAAATTGCAAATAAAAGGAAGCTAAGACAGGAAAGTTGTAAATGATGTATTTTGAAAGTAGGCCACTCAACAATAGCCTTAATCTTCTTTCAATCAACCAAGATATCATGCATAAGCTCTTTATAACTCGAAAATAACATCTTGTGAGTTAGAAAACTGCATTTCTTCATACTAATATAAATTTTCTTTTGCATTAGAATAGTTAGGATATCATGTAAATGCTCCATAAGTTCAACTACAAAAGTATTGTAAACCAAGACATCTTCAAGACAAATAACCACCAACTTTCCATTAAAAGGACCTTATCACATGGTTCACCACTTGCATGAATGTACTTAGGAAACGAGACAACTTGAAAGGCAAAACCAACCACTTATATGACCCTCACGCACCTTAAGGTTGTTTTCTATTCATCTCTTAGCAGATACACATTTGGTGGTAACTACTCGGTCTATCTTGGAAAAGATGTTTTGCACTTGAAATATAGTCAGGTATATCATCTAAATAAGGCATGATAAACCTATATTTGATGCTAATCTTATTTATTGTCATGTGTAGCACCCAGAACTTGGAAGTTCTCTCTTTGCTTGGAGCACTAGTGGCCCCTCTCTTTTTGGGTTTGACAACTTCATGTTCTTTGATCATGGGGGTTCATAGTCATCCTTGATTGGTAAATTCAGACTTGCCACCAAAGAAAAAGGCCCCAATACCTAGATATCTAGAGATCAGGTTTATGGCTTATTATTAGGTTAGAAGGTTTTAAACACCAATCATGTCATGTTTGAAAATATGTCTCGACTAAATTCTGGGTTATCTTGGGCTTTTAAAAGAAGATGATTCATTTAGTTACCTCATGCATCTTATCTTGTCAAAAGGTGGAATAAACTAAGAATTTTTTAATCATATTAACATGTTCCATTATAGTAAGGGAGAAGCCTTACTCATTGGACCCACTTTACTAGTATCTACTAAATGCAAGTGCAAAGTATGTTGCCTTAAGAGGTTCTCTCTACTATGAGAGAAAGAGAATCCTCTTGAATAGGCTATGCAAATAAACTAGAAATGAAAGTAAATGACTATCTCCTACCTTATATTAGGAATATCTCTCCTATAATAAGAATAGGAAGATCTCCTCACCAAGTTAGGAAGGTTCCTGAGGAAGGAGGGAACTTGGCTCCTCTCCTTCCCCTTTCCTTTAGAGTAGACTCTACTCTATTAAGGAGGAAACTTACTCTAGAAACTAGGAAAGTAAGATATTAAGGTTAAAGGCCTATTCTATAAGAAAAATTGTGCTAAAGGCAAGAAAACATGAAACTAAATGGGGAAGTAAAAGAAATTATACTTCACTAAGCAAAAATAAAGTCTAGAAGACCATAAAACCAATATAAAGAATTCCCAAACTTCAAAATATTGTCCATGGGAGATGCCTCCTTGCAAAAGCTTGAATTAAAAATCCCTCAGGGTAATGTGACAAGGAATACGACTATTTTATCTTGTAATAGGGTTTTTTCATCCTTCTTGGTCTATGAAAACCTTTTGAAAGAGATTTTCAAGAATAAAGCAACCCTTATCAAAAGCACAACATGCCTCAAGCGACATTGTTTGCCTTTGCACTTAGAGGACACCCTTTTATATAGACTTCTAAGGGATTGCTCCGACCAACTAGATTACAAATTTATGTTTTTTTACTAGCTGTTTGAGTTAGTTAGTTGCATGACCTTGTGTCGTGTAACGATCCTGGGTCATGTGGCCTCATGGACACATCATTATAACTTTATAGCCGCATATTCATGTCATCACTTTAGATGCTTCCATCATCTACTAGAAGGGAGACTCTGTTCTTGCCTATGCGTCTTACAGTTGCATTCCTACTTTCATGCCATTGGATTTTTCTAGCCTATGTTTCATTGGTAAAAAATTAAAACCACCCTCATTTTTATTAATTTTTTAAAGACCTAAAAAATGTGATGAGCATCATCTAAATGAAGTAGTTTCGTCGGATACTTACTTTTGGTATTTTGAAGAGGAATAATAGTTTAGGTTTACAAGAAAATGTTTTACCATATATGGAAAAAGGGCTTGTGCACTTTATCTCCTCTTGAGTATCGAGACTCAAAGAAAAATATATATGATAGATCTTATTGATCACATTTTTTGAGTTTCTACTCATTTTACTTTTCTGTCTTAAATAATGAACTAGTGTGGGATGATGGCATCATTCACATAAATTGGTATGCGAATAGTGCAAGCCATTGTAATCACACTTATAGATTACTAGTTATTGTAACTCATTAGACAGTAAGGTGCTAGCAATGGATGGTTGAGAGTGATGGATGCAATTCTCAATTATGTCTCAATAGCTATTTTCAGGCCAATATGTGCCATATTGGTAGGGATGTGTATGTTGATCTAACACTAGAACTCATGTCCATCCAATTTTTAGGGCTTCACCTTGATCCACATCATCCTAACCCTTGATCCTAAATTCGAGTGTAGGATTCAACTAAGAAAAAGGTAATTTATTGATCTTTACAAATTTAATGTTGTAAATGAATGTCTTCTAGTTTTGCATATATGTAATGTTTTGACCCTATGGGCCTAAATAAGGCCATTGCAACAATAATAACCATGCAGCTAGGTTAGTTTTTTATGGTAACAAAATGATGCAAGTAAAGAGATGAGTTTTAGATTTTGTTTTTGAAGTTAAAGGGGCATTTGTTCTATATCACCTATCTCAAAGCGAAGGGAGCATAAGCAACCCTATATAAAGCTTTCCTTCTCTTGCTTTTGTGAGTGAAAAAACTAAAACTTTGTACGAGTGAACCTTGGTTGGAGTGACATATATGAGTAGTGCCCCTAGTGTAAGTGGTCCATGTATATAAGCTCATCATTACAGAGACAGTTAGGGCTATAAAGCCCACCTCTCCATAGTAGGGCCTACTAAATGTGTAAGAAAAGTGCTGCGGTATTTTTAAGAAGCTTGAAAGCCATGCTAGGCTTCTTGTCCACCAAGAAAGCTCCCTTATATAAGGGGCTGCTCCTAGGTCATTCATTGCACCATCTCCTCTCTTTCCTTAGAGCTTTTTGGCTTTTGGATTTCTTAAAGTTTATCCAAGTGAGAGACATTCTCTATTCTCTTTAGAGTTTGCCAGTTATTTGTAATGACTCAAAATTTTCAATATTATTATATCACTTTTATAATCATGATCAATCATGATGGTTTCCATGTGCTAATTAGTTATATCTTGTTTATTTGAAATTTTTTGGAGATTAATAGATATTTAATAATATTAATAGGTGATTGGATGTTTTATTTTAATTAACCTATGAAACAAAGGAAATTGTGATAAATATCCACATTATTAGATTCTACGCTCGAAATGGAATCCAATGCCTTAAAGAACACTAGAAATGGAGTTTGTATGACCAAGTTATGGGCATTTGAAGATGAGGGGCGTTTGTGTAATTTGAACTTAAAAAAGAAAAAGGGTTGAAAACACAGGGGGTCGTTTTGATAACAACACCCCCCACCTGCGTCGTCTTCTTCCTCAGGATAGGCAGTGCACAGCACCGCCATACCTGTGCGAAACCAAAAAATGGCGGCACTGCCATTGGGCAGCACCGCTTTCGCAGGCTATGAAGCCCTCTTCCCCAACCATCCCTTTCTCCTCCTTCTTCTCTTCTCTTCCAGCTGTAAGCTAGGGTTCTGGCTGCAAGTTAGGACTGTAGGTGGGGAGAAATCACATGACCGGCGAAAAGGGGGGAGCCATCTCAGGCTACCCAAGTAAGAACCGATCCCCCTCTTTGATTTTCCCTCTTTTCTGACCCAGATCCATGCTGGATTTGGTGGTTCCCGACTGGAGAACGAGCTGGAAGAAGGGTTCGTTCCAGAACCCTCTAACCAGAAGCGTCCCAAGGGCGCCGTGCATAATGTGCACTTGGAACATGGTCCCTGGGACGGACTTCAGGCGCGCAGCGTGAGGGCACAGGTCTTGGTTCGACCAAGGCGTGTGAGCATCCTAGGAACAATGACGCCCACTACACGCGCTGAAGATGCCTCCGCACGATGCAGTCCAGGATGCACGCCCTATCGCGTCGTTCAGGTCTACACACACGTGCTAATGCGGTCTCGGTTCGACTGGGACGCGCACGTGTCTTGGGACCCGTGATGCGTAGGGCCCTAATTGACACATTTGGGTCATCCCTTGAGGCGCAACACCAGAAATGCAATTAAGGAAGCTATATAACTCTGATCGACGATCTGAAAGAAACATTGCATTCGTATTAATGACGTGAACCTAATGATAGCATAAAAGTTAGGATCATAGGACTATTTTACATAACTATAGCCCAAAAACAATAAATATATATATATATATCTCATAAATCTACCATGTCAAAGATGATCAGATCTCATGAATTGATCCACTAGAGGTATTAGGAGATTAATAGTTCAGGATCAACCCTAAATTACATGTAACCATCCCTATATTATAAGATCTGATCATTCAAAAACAAGTACAGACCTGTTCTAAGCATTAGGACAGGCGATCTATGAAATCTAACCATTAAACATTAGATCTATACATAAGATTTAGCCTGAAAACACATTTAAACAAGGATTTATACTTCTTAAATATAGATTTAGCAGTTAATCTATAAGTCTAACTAATGATCTATAAAGTATGAAAATAATACTTGAATCCTTGCTATCAATTAATATTCAAGGTTTTACAAAAGAACTCGGGGTTGAGTAATGAAGAGGCAATTCAAGGAACATTAAGGTAGGTAGTTTGATACTACTAAGTTTTTAAATGCATCCCCAACTCTAAGTGATTTACTTGCCGTTATTACTGTATTTCTATGCTTTTTGAGATATGATGTTCTTATACAAGTATGCAGACTTGTCTTCATGATTTTATGGCCTTGAAATACTTGAATCTATCACCATACTTAGTATGCTTTTGGGATATGATGTTCTTATACGAGCATGTGGAATTGTCTTCATGATTTATGGCCTTGAATACGATTTCTGGCATGAGCAAATTTTATGCATTGCTTGCTTGTTTGAAATTAAATGCATACATTGCATGATTTCAATGATTGATATTTGGATTTATCTATAAATGCTTTTTGGGCTATTGAGCCTGGTGGACACTATGCTGAGAGGTTAGTATGTACGAGGTTGGCCTCCCGGCCTCTACCACCAAAAAGGTAGATTGTATCACTACCAAAAAGGCTTGTCCCTTCCTCGACTACTATGGTAAATAGGGACGACCACTGGAGGTGTTTACGGCAGCCTTTTCAAGGATAGTCATAGTTGTCGCGGAGGCTATGGTGGGTTGGTCTCTAGATACCGGAGACACATGATTCCAGTTGTGTGCTGATGTGAGCATATTGACCATATGATTTTAGTGTTATCGATATAAGTACTCGTAACTAGTTGGCGTGATGTATTTGCTGAGAGACTCATGTGTATAATACTTATAGTGATCCTAGCATCTACTTTAAAAGATGACTATTTTAAGAGTTTCATGATTATTATAATTGACTAATGGTTTGATATGTTTGCCAAGATCTTCTTACATGAATCAATTGATTTTTACTTTATGATTTTTAGTCAAATTTATATCGTTAAATACTATATTTCGGTAAAGGATTTCATGGTTGAATTTGCATCAATGAGCTTACGTTTTATGCACAAATATGCATGTTTACACAAAAAGGAATCACTGATGTTTTACATGACAAAGAGCCTTGAATTATGCATGTTGCCTACTATGTTTTCAAAATAGTAGTATCAGATAACCTACTGAGTATGAGAAATACCTACCCCAAATATATTATTTTTACAGATTAGGCAAAAAAGGATTAGAAGAAACTCCAGGACATGTTGGTATCACGATCAAGTTAATGAAGAAGAGACAAGTATGAATGTAAGTAAACTCTCTACCCTTTTGAACATGTACCTGTAATTACTACAGTTGGGCTGTGAGCTGTGACTGGATAGACCTGGGAAGACATTTATGATTACAGTAATTTTCAAAACTATTTTATTTGTTTTGAAAGCAAATGACACTTGAGGTTTTTAAAATGAATTTGAAAAAAAAAGAGATTTTTTTGCTATATTGCATTGTTTTTATAAAATTATTTTCAAATAGGGATCGATCACTCATTATGAATTAGGTTTGCATTTAAAAATGCATGTGAAAACCCGGGTTGTCACATTATTACATCACTTATTCTGTTTTCTACTTTTGTTTGTTTTAGAGTGTGTCAATTTTGATATATACTTGTGAAGATCTTTGGTTTTAGAGTTCAAGTTAAAAAGACCTGAGGGTATCTCTTTAGAATTCTTGTTTTAGAGTTTTTGGACTTGTGAAGTTCTTCTTGTCTTTTAGTTTCTCTTGAAACTTTGTATTCCTAATACATTTTAATCTTGTTTCTAAAGTGAATTGAGTTTCTATTTTTATTTCTTGTTGAGAAAGCATTCGTGATTTTTTTTTTTTAGTTAGTAACTCACATACGCAATAGGTCTTGGTATGTACACCCTTTCCATATGTATCCTTAGTACACACACCCCTCAATGTAAAGCTTTGCCAAATGTATCCTTGAGACACCTTCTCAATATGCCAGCACCCCACATCCCCTAAAGGGATGCGATGCACTACCTCAAACCTGTGGCCTGCTAATAGCAGAGGCATCTCAGCCTAACCACTAGGTTATATTGGCTTATGTGCAAGGTATTTATGATCTGAGAGATATTTTGAAGATTTTAATTATGACAATCTTCTTAAGAACAAAACAATGGATCAATTTTGATCAAATCAATTCAAATGCAGATTGAGTCTAACTTAGTTGAATTCCAGAGTAGAGCTAATATATCCCTTGCACAATTTCGAAGACTTCAACTATCTTCAAGAACTGCATTTTAACGCGTGCCTCTAAGCTAAGGTTTACCAAATTCAATTTATGCAAGATTTCTAAAATATGAGAAATCAATCCATTGTTATCTCTTAGGAATGGAATCAAGTCCCTTCATTTTGAACCTCATCAAATTTTGGCATTTCGTAAAAGTTTATGATCAGATGGAGAGAGTCACTCAAAGACTGATTGCAACTTGATCAAAATATTTCTCCTTACTTGTGCAATAAGTTTTCAATCAGGATGCCAATTGGTTTCATCTTGATGATTTTTGGTACTTGATCCTTGATTAGTTCCTTGCCATTTTCAATTACATATCTACAAGCATAAAGGATTAAAGTTGATGTTCAAGTCCCGCATGTGTTTTCATTGAAAATAATTTTCTTTGGCCAATCAACTGAGTTCAAACAGTTTGAGTGCCAAAATCGAGCTTTAAAAATCGGTGGAAATTCTTTGATATGGATCGATTGATTCAATCAACTATTGATTTAGAGATTGAAGTAGCTTATCTTTTAGACTAGTATGTAGACCGCCATCAAATCTAACTGTTGTTCAGTGTAGGGCATTGGTTAATGGGGGACGAAAAGAATCTCCGACTAAAAAGGACAGCCATGGTGCATAAAGCTTCCGCCTATGCGGGGTCTAGGGAAGGGGCAGGCCACAATGGCCTAAAATAGGCAGCCTTACTTTGCATTTTTGCAAGAGGCTGATTCCACGCCTTGAACCCATAACCTCAAAGTCACATGACGACAACTTCGTGGGCTAAACCACTCAATTCATTGACTGAATGTCCTTTGCTTTGCTGTGCTCCTTTTACATCAATATTCTTAGCCATTTCACCACTCTTTGCATCCAAGTGGGTTGGTAAGCGAATTGACTTGGACCTGCAACAGTTGGGTTTGAGAAGAGCACCCCTAAAAAACACAGTAGGCGTTCATTAATTGCTCCGGTTAGTCCAGAGCTGGACTGCGGCCAAACTTGACATGTGCTATTCTCTTAAGATTGCAACAAGTGCATTTTATGGAACCTTACCAGTTAATCAAGTGCTGCAAATATTACACCAGATCTTCATGCTGCTGCAATGGTTAGGTGCTTTTGCTGTGAAGTATTTTCTTGGCTCAAATTGCATTTTGTGCGGCCAAGAGACAACCCACTGTGAGCCAAGGCCATACATCTAAGGTACTTGAGCAAGGAGCCTTTCCCATGGAAGATTAGGGGTTCAACGCTAGTTGTGGGTATGTGTGTGCATCCAAGTCCATAAAAAAGGCAGTTGTAGTGCACGAAGCTCCCCCATATGTGATATCCGGGGAAGGGGTGGACCACAAAGGTCAATAGTACGGAGCCTTAACTTGCATTTTGCAAGAGACTGTTTCCACGCCTTGAACCCGTGACCTTAAGGTTATCAATATGGTTGGCAAAATATGACACGACATGATAACACGACTTCAACCTGACATAGATTTAGCAGGTGAGGGTCGAGTCTTATCGTGCTCGTGTCATTTTGGGGTTGACCCGAAAATGGCATGCTAAAAATCTTGTCATGTTCAGGTTAATCATTGTTGACCCGTCGTGTTGACCTGTTTGACACACGACCTATTAATTCATCATGTTGACCCATATGACCCACAACCTGTTAACCAATTGGGTTGAAAATATATGACGGTTTTTCAAAAACCGTCCTATATTACCCATCCAATATTTTTATGGTTTTTAAAAAACCATCAATTTAGGACAATTTTCAAAAACCGTTATATAGGACGGTTTTGGAAAACTGGTCCTATATTCTTATGGTTTTTGAAAAACCTTCAATATTGGATGAGTTTTCAAAAACTATCCTATACTCCTATACTCTATATAGGACGATTTTTAAAAACTAGTCCTATATTATTACAATTTTCTAAAAACCTTCAATATAGGATGGGTTTTCAAAAACCATCCTATACCCTTATAGGAATATAGGACGGCTTTGAAAGCTAGTCCTATATTTTTATGACTTTTGAAAACCATCAATATAGGACGGGTTTTTAAAAACCGTCCTATATTTTTATGGTTTTTGAAAAACTAACCGTCTATATTCTTATACGAAAAACCATCCTATATTAGTTATTTTACATTCATTTAATTGTGTTACACGAGTCGTGTCATGTTGACTCGTTTAATAATCATGTCTTGTTCGAATCACAGGTTCTTGACACGATTATTAAGTGAGTTGTGTTAGTGTCAACCCATATGCTATAATGGGTCAATCTCAACACGACACGAACACGACCTGCCAACCCGAATTGCCAAGCCTAGTCGCCAAGGTTGTTTCCTTAAGCGTGTGCATCCAAGTCCATCTGAGAGAGAGAGAGAGAGAGAGAGAGAGAGAGAGAGAGAGAGAGAGAGAGAGAGAGAGAGAGAGAGAGAGAGAGAGAGAGAGAGAGAGAGAGAGAGAGAGAGAGAGAGAGAGAGAGAATCCACTGTTGGATGCTTTAGTAGTAAACCCGAGTGTTGCAATGCCATCTGGTGCTTCAGAACTAGCATGTTTATCATCCATCAGAAGTTTTCAACATCGTTTACATTTAACTCTCTATCTTTGTTTTCATGCGCAGAAACTAAAATATCTTGAGGAGTTAAGGATGCTAACAAAGTAGCTTTTGGCTATTGAAAGCTCCCCTTTTCCTAGAAGCTGCTTATTTTCTATGTAATAAATGTAACAGTCTCAATTAATTTCTTTCTTCGCATAATCATTTCCTCATATTTCCTCTGTCAACATAAAGAATAGATTATATATGGAAGAAGAAAACAATAAACAAAGAATGAATGGCAGATTTTATTTGTATCTTCCTCGCCCACAAATTGCTTATACTACTATTAGTTGAAGCGTGTTGTCTCCGGTTGGCTGAAGCTTTCCCCCAACATCTTTAAGGCTATACATGGCTAATCCACAGGTGCCTGCACAATCACAGTCTAATATACTATTACATGCTAATTAGCAGTTTTGAAATCATCTTACTTCTTCCATCCATATCTATATACTAGTAGAGTAGTAGAGGCACATGAGAGAGAGAGAGAGAGAGAGAGAGAGAGAGAGAGAGAGAGAGAGAGAGAGAGAGAGAGAGAGAGAGAGAGAGAGAGAGCATATATAAAAGGATCAATAGAAGGCTGCCAACAAGTACACCCAGTGATAGACCTAGGTAACAGGTTTTAGGGATATATGCTGTTAGACAATTAAAAAAGGCAGCCCTGATGCACGAAATACCCGCATGCAGGGTCTGAAAAAGGGGCAGACCATAAGAGTCAATAGTAGTCAGTCTTATCTTGCATTTTGCAAGAGGCTGTTTTCACTCCTTGAACACATGATCTCAAGGTCACACAACAAGAACTCTACAGTTGCGTCAAAGATTCCCTTCTATGCTGTTAGACAAATGAACTAGGCAAAGACATTCTATATCCATTAATATTATCTTTCAAGCTTATTGGTTCGTCTATTTAACTTCAAACAACAAAGGCGAAGACATTCAGATGTTCCATGTAAGCAGATCCTACAGAGGCATGGATCTGGAAGCCAGTTATACTTTGGTGGCGGACGACCAGATAAACTCTATTCGTGGTTTCAGCCCTTTTATGGAATGTACTCTTGAATTCACCATATTAGATTCCACCTATTACAAGGGGAGCCTTGGCGTAACAGTAAAAGTTGTCATCATGTGACCTTGAGGTCACGGGTTCAGGGCGTAGAATCAGCCTCTTGCAAAATGCAAGGTAAGGCTGCCTGCTATAGGCCATTGTGGTCCGCCCCTTCTCCGAACCCCATATAAACTAGAGCTTCGTGCATCAGGCTGCCCTTTATATTCCACCTGTTATGAATTCTAAATGCAATCTGAAATATTTGTTGTTCAGATTTCCATGTTGGATTTTCAATGAGGTCAGATAAGAGGGCATTGAATTATACAGTGAATTCCATCTTCACTGACAGCGCCAAGACCCTTTATTCATCCACAGTACGCAGATCACAAATTCCTTAGATTCAGCCTCCAAAAGGCTTCCTCTGTAACCTCCGATACACTTAACTTCTCCCCCATCCTGCCCCTTTCAAATACTTTCCTTTTCTCAACAGCATGTCTTTGGAAAAGTATCTTTTCCCCCAACTTTCAGCGCCTCAAAGTCTGTTGTTATGGTTTGCTTACTCAACAGAAGGGGCTCTCTGCCTTTAAGTGTGTGAGGCAGCACTGGTGCATGAAACTCCCGCATATAGGAGGTTCATAGAAAGGGTAGACACAAGGGTCTATAGTACACATCTTTACCTTGCAATTTTTCAAGAGACTGTATGTAATCAAATTAACCGTTCAGAAATTTAAATTGGGAAAGGTTGGTCATTGAGAACCATTAGTAAACAGGTTAGGCGGTAGATAGATTCAAAGTGTGGACCTAGTTCGAGGGCCAAGAATTAGATTTCACTGGTTGGAGAGTAACATACTGGAAATTAAAATCACGAGTGGAATTCAATTTTTTCATCTTATATACTCTTGTGAGATTTGATTTCTCAATTAATGAGGTGCAAATTGGATTCTCACCTATTTCCACTACTATCCACATGGAGGGATGTTTTAAAGGGGGCAGCCCCAGTGCATGAAGGGGCCCAAGGAAGGGGCGGATTACAATGTTCTATAGTACGCAGTCTTACCTTGTATTTTTATAAGAGGCTATTTTCATGCCTTGACTGCTTGTTTTGAGCTCTGAAAAAATTAATCAAAATGAACGTTCATTATTTTTTATTACAAAAATATAGGCTAGAAGCATCCAACAAATATAAAATTTCTCCGGTATATCTAAACTATTTCAAACATGATAAATAACTTAAATCTCTATAATGAAGCTTCACCGCTTTGAAAAAAAGTGCATGGGCATCTTCTCTCTCAAATTAGTTGATCGCCCTATCCTTCTGATTTCTCAGAATTTAGATGGCCACTTCTCGATGAATAGTGAAGATTGGATGATCATGGATATTTGAACATATTACACTTTGGATAACAAAACATGGATAGTCAAAAACATTATTTAAAATCATCCAATCACTGTGAAGCTTGGGATAGAAGACAACCAAAGTCAAAGAAATTTAATGAATGGTTTGTCCAATTAATCCAAGGCAAGGAATTATATTATATGTTCCGTTAATTGGTTTATTTAGGATAACCTTGTCTTAGAAATTAATTATTTGCAGTAGCCATCCAATAGCAAGAGATGGCGTGGCTATGGGCGGATAAAAAGCCCAAAGTGACCGGTTACATGTTTCTGGGTTTTTCAACTCCCAATCCTGATCCTTCTATTGAGGGGAGCTTGGCCCAACGGTAAAAGTTGTCGTCGTGTGACCTTGAGGTCATAGGTTCAAGGCATGAAAATAGCCTCTTGTAAAAATACAAGGTAAGGCTGCAGACTATAAGTCCTTGTGGTCCACCCCTTCCCCGGATCCTGTATGGGCGAGGGGGCTTTGTGCACCGGGCTACCCTTTATCCTGATTCTTCTGCTGGGAGAATAATTTGAACAATCAATATTCACGATACAATCATTGCTTCATTTGATCCAAAAGTACTATCCGGACACATACTTTGCAAAAGGTTTCATGAATATTTCTATTGAGCTGATAAGATTAAAAAGATCCTTTCTTTCTATTTCTATTGATCTCTATTATATTACATGTAATGCCTTTGAAGAGGTCATATATACTAGGCCTTAATGTAATTGGTTAAGTGGAAAAAAACATGGCCGGGACTCGAAAGAATTAGGCAAAGTGTTTGTTGTCTTTATTCTTGAACGACGGAAGTGGAAAGACACTAAGTGAGAGGGATATACTCCTTAAATTTTTTAATTGCCAAAATTGTATGATGAACCCTTTTATTCCAGGCATACAACCTGAGTGACAATTAGACTACCCTATTAGTAATTACCTTTGTAGAAGCGCATACATTAGTGTATCTCATTCGCAGTGCTTATTCTATTTTTTACTTGAACTTTTTCCTTAATTATGATCCAGACCATTTGCAAAACTCTCTACCACTTAATTTTCATTATTCTAGTTTTTCTTTTTTTTTCTCGCTTTCAAATATTTGACACCAATCTTGGGTGTTTAATAGGATAAATGAATCTAAATCTCCCTCCCTTGTGGAGCTTCAGCTTAACTAGACCTTTCTAGTTGTTACTATCTTCTTCTAGATTCTTAAATAGTTTGGGCCACAAAATCTTTGTCATGATCAAGATCGAATGCCTTTAAACACCCCCCAGCCAATGATTTAGGTGTGTTGGATGAACGGCTTGGACCAAAGGTACATGGGATCCACCGTAGAAAAGTGAAAGCACTTAACCATTATCTCGACTATCTCGCTTTATACCAGCATTCATCGTCCTCATCAAAAGCCTTATTCTGGTTAAGGTTCGGCCTCGATTCCAATCTATAAAGGGTAATGGCCTCATTTAGTTTAAAAGTTAAATCTTTTTTCACCGTCTATGTTCTTTTGGATCTTTACCTTGTCCTCTTAGAACCTTCGAATTGGATCAACTCACTACTTCGTACTGGTACCGCTTTATACCAGCGTTCCTCTCTCTCAAAATTACTATAAGAAATCAGATTGACAGAGAAGGGGATATGCCAAAACATTCCAAGGATCATCTTCTTGTGAAAATTAGAAGAACCACGTTGACACAACAAGGAGACGTCCTGTGAGAATCAATCAAGCGTCTGTCAATACATTGACAACTTCATTTGTTGATGCTCATCCAAAGAACCACCTTTTTCTGGAGCCAATTTTGAAGTGATCTGACATATTCATGTGATTGCACTAGTTTTGTATGTATAAATAATAAAAATGTACGTAGATTTAATAATTCTAGCGTCTAAAAAATTGTAATTAAAAACGGCCGGGTTAGAATTATTAAATCGATTGGATACTAAGTTTGATCATGCAAAGATAGGCTGAGAAATGGTAACTAGACGCTCTCCTATAGAGCTTATGTTTAGCATTATTCGTATACATTTACTAAAGAGCAGTGAATCCACTCTTCCAACTCAGCTCGAGTCAGAGATTTTCAACTCTCTCCCTCTCTCTCTCTTTGGTATCACTGTGAGTGACGACACTTCCAATATATTGGTCTCGCAGAAATAATTAGGAAGTTTCAACTGATCCTTTTTGGAGAATTAGACGGTCTTCTTGAGCAGGCCTTGACTTGTAACAACCAATTAAATGCTACAGCAAAACTGTCCAATCGCCAAGACTAAGCTTCTGTCTGGACCTGTGATATACGGATCCTTTTTGGAGAATTAGACGATTTTCTTGAGCAGGCCTTGACTTGTAGCAACCAATTAAATGCTATAGCAAAACTGCCAATTGCCAAAACTAAGCTTCTGTCTGAACCTGTGATACAGGTGCCTCTAGAACTTCTGTCTGGACTTGTAGCAAACAATTGATTGTCTCATGATGTTGTTTCCAAGCGACTGGTCAAACGATTTGCTCTAGAACTTTGAAACCAAGCCTTTGAAGTAAACTTTTGATTAGTAACTTTGAATCATTGGATCAAGGTGGGGCCAGAGGCAATCTGCCCATTTGACTTGTCATCTTAGCTTTAGTATCCAATGTTGCAGAATCATTTACTTAAATTTAGTCACATCCACTCAATACAACACCTGTGACTGATTTTCCCATTAGATTACCTGATATTTGACTTCAAGGGCCAAAAATGTCGTCCCGAGCAAGACGTGGTACATGTGTACTCTGTGTCATTTTACAAGCACTTTTGTCACTACAAAGAGACTTTGGAATGGAGTGGATCCTTTTCAGGTTGATTCTTGAGGTGTTTGTTACAAGTACCGAAAGCCAAGCTAGCCAATGACTGGACTATGAATAATGATTTTCTGTCCCTGTTTCTTGTAGCCTTAAACCAGGAATTAAAGCTATTTAATTCGGAACAAGCGGAGGCTTCCAGCTACTTCCTTAAGGTAGCATGTAGGAGGTGCAACCGTGCGTCTTTGGTTGATGTCATGTGGCCTGCTTGGCCCCTATGAGGATTGTTGGAGGCCCAGAGCGATAATATTCAGTGGGTGACTGGGGCAGAACAGGAACTTTTTGAGGTACACAGAACCTTCTTCTCATGGGCTTTGGGGAAAAAGGGCAGCTCTGGTGTACAAAGCTCCCACGTATGTGGGGTCCAGCAAAGGGACGGACCACAAGGGTCAATACTACTCAGTCTTACATTGCATTTTGCAAGAGGCTGTTTCTCCACCTTAAACCCGTGATATCAAACTCACACGACAACAACTCTACCACTCACCTAAATGGGCTTTGGGAGCATGTCCTTTTTTATTAGTTCGTGTTGAGGTTGAGAATAGAAGATTTCCCTAGTCAAGGTTTGTATAAGTGATCAAATTGGTGCCTCCTCTCATGCCCTTTACTCTTATGGTAAGCCTTATGGATGCTCTTCTCCCTTATGACATTACGGTGGTACTTAGTCAGATCGTTCCAGCGTTTCGGATATAAAATCTTGGTTGGTACCACAATGAACATATTAATTACACAAGCAACCATTTACGTGAAGTGCACCCTAGTGAATCTGAGGCTAAGGGGAAGGTAGTGCACTGCGTATTAGTTACATTACTAATGTAACTAATACATGTTACATTTGTTACCTAATTCACTCCACTGGCACAACCCCCTAGCATCAAAGAACTCGTCTGGATGCCCATGAGCATGGGCTCAACCCGTCCTTCATGACGAAGATAACATAATAACCATGAAGGGCCTCGTTTGCGCAACAATTAGAAGGGGGAGTCTTTGCCTCAAGTACGACTCTTGTAAACGGTCAGTTGGGGAATTGTGGCATGGGCTATAACTAGAGCAGTTTGAGCTCTAAGGAACCATGAACACCATAGTGGAAAGATGTCCCAAGAAGAGGTTATAATGAGTATTGTGATGCTAGAAAATTTGATTATGGAGTTCTCATTTTTAATATGCTAGAAAATCCATCTTTAAGACGATTAGCTATAGTTCTGAATGACCTAAAGTTAACATTTTCATCACCCCCGGTGCACGAAGCTCCACCCTATGCGGGGTTCATGGAAGGGGCGGACCACAAGCGTCTATAGTAGACAGCCTTACCTTGCATTTTGCAAGAGGCTGATTCCACGCCTTGAACCCGTGACCTCAAGGTCACATGACAACAACTTTTACCGTTGCTCCACGGCTCCTCTTCTTAACATTTTCATCACCCATGATACAATAATTTACTCCTAGAAGCACTTGTTTTAAGCAATCTCTCCGACCCAGCTGTAGAGAAGATTTGATCACTCATTATATTGTCTACTCTTGAAAGCACCAGTCACAGGCGAACTCCTGATAACAATGGCATGGCATTGAGCAAATGCCTTCCACCGTCGTGTTGAACCAGGGCATGTCTGTAGTTAGGATTGGGGTTTAGGGTTTGTGGTTCGGACTTACCAATTGAACCAGTACAAAGCATTTAATTAGAAAAATATTAGAAAGGGATCCTTGGAACAACGGTAGAGTTGTTCTCGTGTGCTCGTGCGACCTTGAGGTCACATGTTTGAAACGTGGAAACAGCCTCTTGCAAAATACAAGGTAAGACTGCATACTATGGACCTTTATGGTTCACGCCTTCCCCAAACTATGCATATGCAAGAGCTTCGTGCACTGGGCTGCCTTTTTTAAAGGGGCAGTTTTGACTGTCATAGCCCATGCTTTAGCACACATGTAGACATAAAAAAGTGTAGTCCTGGTGCATGAAGCTTCTACCTATGCGGGTCCAGAGAAGGGGTGGACCAAAAACGGTTCTAGAAAATATCTAATGAAAATATATCACCGAATATGGGTGTCAAAGTTCAGCATAGTCTCAATCGAGAAGGTTAAGAGTTCAAAACTTCTCAAGAGTGTGAGGACAAGTGTGTGTCCACCGTTCAAAAAGAAAAAGAAAAAAAAAATATCAACCAATATGTGTTCTAACACGACATTGGCAGGACATAATTAATATCTGATTATTTAAACCACCCATTTATTCAAGTTGTTGTTAGATGGCCGTGGATCAAAAATGTCTTGCTCCTGATGACCCTTTGAGTAATCAAAGATTGATTCTAAACATTCTAAGCCATCCATTATTCACCAAAGAATATTATCGGTGTGGATAATCTAGTAAAATGGACCCCATCATATGCATGATATTCTGTCCCAGACACGGCTCCTTCCTGGAAGTTTCTGTCAGGAAAGAGCGTGACAGCTACTGTTTCTTTTCCACATATATAGAATCAGTCTCCCATGTTGATGACCGATCAACGGAAGCTGAGAGGAAGGGAGAGAGAGAGAAGGCAATTGCGCGTCTTTTTCTCTGCGTTTACTTACAGAGGCAATCTTCCATCTCTCTTCTCTTCTCTTCTTTAGAGTTCGTCGCTGTCTCCCCATTTCTTCTCTCTCGAGCTCCCCAGCCATGTTCAAATCCTTTTGGTATTTCCCACATCTCATCTTTTCTTTTATACAATTTATGGCTACTTTATTGTTTTCATGTTTGTTCAAATTTGAGAATTAGGGTTTTCTTTATCATAGTTGAAGTTTCACGCTTTTTCTTGAATGCTGTGCAAAAGAGCTTGTTAGGGCATTACCTACTGCAATTTTTGGCCTGATTATTGGGTATAATTTCTTTCTCAATTTTGCGCGGTGAAGTATTTCTTTATTTTGGGTGGGTTATTTTGTTCTCAGATTTTAGGTTTGTGACTTACGAATGTGTTTGGTGATTGATGTAATGTTTTTATGATAACTAATGATTACATACGAATGTATTGATTTAACTCCTTGGATTAAAACGTAACATAAGTTGATCTGTTGCTTTGATTTCTCATGCAGTCTATACCGAATCTATGGCTATGATGTCTCTTTTGCCTGCTGGATGTAATTGACAATCATTTAGTTGCTTTGTAGTGCAATTAACTGTCTTGCTTATGCTATTGCTCTGGTGGTAATTCAGCGGTGTGATGCATATGTAATTGAGTGGATCTAAGCAGGAGTAGAAATCAGTTTTCTGATGCAATATTTCACTATTGATTAAATCTGTCTCTGGCTGTGGCTTGAAATGATTCAAACACTTTTCTCTTTCTTTTTATGGTTTTGTGGGTGCTTAAGATTGTTGGTAGTTGACTGTTGGATAACCACTTCCATATGAACCCATTGGTGAGCATCTCAGACTCCAGCAAAGTGTTACTAGGACTCAATTGGTTTGTTCAATAATGGGAAATCATAGGTCATGGGTATGCATATATTTTTTTGGAAGGGTTGGTTGGGTTTTACCAAATTGGATGATTTGTATAAGTTTTCTGGGAGTAGCATTTAGGACTGAGAGTGGGTGAAGTTTACTGTTGGAATGGAACTGTAACCTCTTTGAAGTGCCCAACTCATAATGCCATCTATATGCTCTCTCTTCATCTCCTTTTTTTTGTGCAACTTATGATTTATTTGCGGAGTTTGTTGTTTGATATGTTTGCAATTGGTATCAGACTATTTATAGTCAATGATGAAGAAAGATTAGAATTGACTGAGGATGATGACATATTGACATGGCTCAACACCACATGATTTTCCATAGCAACAGGAACCTGTAATCATTGTAACTTTCAAATTGTTATGGTTTTCTGATCTGTTTATGAACTTCAAGAACATGGCAAGTTTTTGGAAATTCTCATGATCATATGCTATTTGTTTTGGAATCAAATTTCCTTTGTGAAGAGGGTGAAGTTGGCCAAGAATATGAGTGAAAAAATTGTGAAAGAGAAAACAGGTCATGTTATGATAAAACTGAAGAAGATGGACTGCTCTAAATCTTAAAGTTGCATGGTGTCCGGGTTTTGTGAAAGCTTACAGTGTCCGTGTCTTTAGATCTTGGGGCCCCTTAAATTGGCCTTCTTTGAGGGTTTTCTTTAATTAGAAGGTTGTTGTCAAGTAGTAGAAGGGGCTTCCAGATTATATGGGGCTGTTGCTTGCATCTTGACTCTTAGACATCATGTTATAAAAATCTGCTGTTTATAGTTGCTGGAAATTTTCAAAACTCAACAAATTTTGTGGTGTTTTTAGTTGCTTGAATTTGTGCTTCTAGATATGGGTTCCTGTTTATTTCCTTTTTCCATCTTAACTTTCTTCTTTTGTTTATGGATCTTCATGTATGATGTATTTGCCCAGATTACAAGAGGAAAAGTGGATATGCAGAGGTACTAGGGAAAAAATAAAAAACGAAGAGAATGAAAAGGAAAACAAAAGGATGGGTTTGTGGTGGTTGTTTTGGGGCTTTGGTTTGTTGGTGTACTTTGTTGTGTGCATGGTGGGCGGTTTGCTGGAGCCTCAGATACCGAAGTTGAAGAACCCTAACGGAGATGTGAGCAATGTGCAAGGACTGACTTAATTGTGACAAAAAAATGCAACAAAAAAAACCTATCTGCAGTGTAGAAGTTTTATTTGCGAGATGTCTATTTTTTCTTTTGGTCATGAAATATAACAAGAAAAAACAGTCTTATTCTATGTTTGCTTGGGAGAATGTGAAGGCCTCAATGGATCCTTGTTTGTGTTTCTTCTGCCAAAGCATTAGGGTGCAGGAGGTATTAAATGATGAAACATGTTGCTTTCCTCAATGATTTTGGTAGAGTCCTCATAGTTTTGTGCATTGCATCATGCACTAAGAGAGTACTAGTAATTTCATGCACTACAAGATGCACTAGGAGAGTACTCGTAATTTCCTCATATTTGAGCTTACAATACTAACACTAGCAATCCCATATGGAAAGATGGTTATTAGAAATATGTCTCTAATAAAAAAAATTACCATCTAAACTTGAATATGTACCTTTTCCTTAGGCGAATATGGTAACTAGGTTGGGTTAGTAGGAGCAATATTGGGATTCCTTGTCCTTAAGGATACAGCTTAGGATTTTTATTCAAAAAGAAAAAAAGAAGTATGCAGCGTATGATTAGTGATCAATGATACACATTTAGGTTGGTTAAGATAATTCATTCATGTTCATGGAAAAGTTGGTGGCCGGTGGTATAGGAAATTGCCACTATTATTTTCCTTATTTGCAAAAGAAACTGTATGAGATTGTTCGAAGGTGTCATTGTGATTGGAGAAGTATCAAACCATTAGGAGGAACATGGTGTGAGGGCCCCTAGTTCCATGATCATGTCAAACATGCCTAGAAGAACCATGTAAAAATGCATATTAATAGCTGGAACAGAGAGACTGGTTTAAAGATGCCATCAATCAGAGCATTACCTTTTAATTTCACCAATACTTCTAGTTTAGAAAGACAATATTGCCATTTTGAAGAATGAGAATCACTAATATGGTTTATTACGATGCTTCGTATAAAGGAAATTAACAATGTTGGTATTAATGAAATTATTAGTAGTTTTTGTTTGAAAAACACAATTAGGTAGGGACAGATGAACTTCGCCTGTGTGGATTTAGTTCTATATGGTTTTATTGCAGACGGTCCTAAGCTAGGATAAAGGAGGAGGGTTTTGCGTTAGGTGCCAGTTGGCATGGCAAACTCCATGCATGAGTTGACTTATGACATTCCCTCAGGCTAGGGCTTTTCTTGTAAGTGACGCGTTGCATTAGGTCCTGAGTGTAGTGGAAAATAGGCAAGGATTCTTAGAGCATTCCCTTGGAAGTGACATGCTACATCGGATCCCAAGTATAGTGGAAAATAGGCAAGGACAGCTAAAGCGTTCCCTTAGAAGTCATGCATTGCATTAGAACCTAGGTGTAATGGAAAGTATGCATAGGTTCCCTTGCCGTTCAAGAAGTGTGTGGGTAAATAGACTAGGTCAAGAGAACAAGATTCATATCACTACATGAATGAGCACATTGACATGTAAGAGTTTAGAGTTAGTGGATATGATGAAACATAGAAGAGTCAACATTGCTTGTATCCAAGAAACCAAGTGGAAAAGGGTCTAAAGCTAGAGAAATTGATGGGTATAAGCTTTAGTACTTAGGAAGGGACAATAATAAAAATGGTGTAGGGATGATAGTAAATAAAGAGTTATAAGATAAAGTCATAGATGTTAAAAGAACTAGTGATAGAAATATACTGCTCAAACTTATTTTAGGAGGGAAGATCATAAATGTCATTAGTGCATATGCACCACAAGTAGGGTTAAAGGATAAAATTAAGAGACGGTTTTGGAAAGATTTGGAGGGAGTTATGCAAGACATTCCCAACACAGGGGATATTTATAGGAGCTGATTTTAATGGTCATGTAGGTAAAGAAAAAGAAGAATATGATAGAATACATGGGGTGTATGGTATTGGAGAAAGAAATGAGATGGGAGAATCTATACTCTATTTTGCCTTAGCATATAACTTAGCTATTGCAAACACATATTTTGACAAGAAGGATGAACACTTACTAACCCTTAAAAGTGGATCATATAAAAGCCAAATAGACTTTTTCCTACTTAGGAATAACAAAAGATTAATGTGTAAGGATTGTAAGGTGATATTTGGTGAGAGTCTAACCTCACAACATAGATTAATGGTTGTGGATATTTACATTAAAGTATGTAAGAAAGGAATGAACTTAATAGGTGTTCAAAAACTAAATGGTAGAACTTAAAAGGAGAGAAGATAACATCAATTACAAACAAGTTGATAGTAGAAGAAAACTAAAACAATGAGACAAAAGTAAACACGATATGGACTAATATGGTCATGTCCATTAAGAAAGTGGCAAAAGATGTCCTAAGAGTATCTAAAAGTAAAAGGCAACCAACAAAGGAAACTTGGTGGTGGAATGAAAAAGTGCAAAACGTTATTAAAGAGAAACGTATATTTTAAAGTATGACAAAAAATTAAAAATAATAAAAACTTTGAGCAATATAAGAATGCTAAAAAGTTTACTAAGAGAGTAAGTGAGGCTAAACTCAAGGCATATGATGATCTTTATAATAGATTAGGAACAAGAGAGGGTGAGAAAGATGTGTTTAAACTTGCAAAAGCAAGATAAAGGAAGAGTAAGGACTTAGACTACATTAAATGTATTAGAAGTGATGACTAGAGGGTATTTGTTAAAAATGATGAGATCAAACAAAGATGGGAAAGTTACTTTTAAAAAATTGCTAAATGACAATTACCCCAAGAATGTAGAGATTGAAAGCATCGTAAATCCAAATAACGTTGGGTATTATAGATATGACCATAGGATTAGAATACTTGAAGTGAAAGAAGTCTTAGAAAAAGATTAAATCAGTAAAGGCATTGGGGCCTGATGGTATACCAGTAAAGGTTTAGAAATATATGAGAGATATTGGGGTAATTTAGTTGACAAAAATGTTTAAAACGATTGTAAAATCGAAGAAAATGTCGGATGAATGAAGGAAGAGCTCTATTGTACCAATTTACATGAATAAAGGATACATACAAATTTGCACTAATTATCGGGAGATCAAACTTAATGAGTTATATCATGAAACTTTTTGAAAGAGTGATGGAGACGGGGCTACGATATGAGACAAGTGTATCAAAGAACCAGTTTGATTTCATGCTCAGGTGGTCTACCATGGAAGTTATTTTCTTGCTTAGACAATTAATAGAGAAATATGGGAGATGAGGAAGGACCTCCACATGGTCTTTATTGACTTAGAAAAGGCTTATGATAGGGTCCCTAGAGAGTTAATACGGTAGGTGTTGGGCGAGAAAGGGTTTCACAAGAGTCAAAAGGGCAGCCTCGGTGCACGAAACTACGTCATATGCGGGGTTCGGGGAAGGGGCGGACCACAAGGGTCCATAGTACACGGCCTTACCTTGCATTTTGTAAGAGTCTGTTTCCACGCCTTGAACCTATAAATAGACATAATTAAGGATATATATGAGGGAGGGGTAATAAATTTTAAGACCACTGGTGGAGAGGGATGATTTTCCTATTACTAGAGGATTGCACCAAGGATCTGCATTGAGCCCGTACCTTTTCATGTTGGTTATGGATGAGTTAACAAAACATTTGCAAAAGGAGATATCATGGTGCATTTTATTTGCAGATGATATAGTTTTGATTAATGAGACAAGGGAGGGCATAAACATAAAGCTGAAGTTATGGAGAAATGTATTAGAATCTAAAAGATTTAAAATTAGTCAAATCAAGACAGAGTATATGGAATGCAATTTTTGCAAGGAGAGGAGCGGGAGTGAAGCACCAATAAAGATTGATAACCAAGAAGTCCCCCTAAAAGAACACCCGTTACTTGAAATCGATAATTCATGAGATTGGAGAGATTGAAAGGGAGGTTATCTAGAGAATCCAAGTGGGTTGAAATAAATGGAGATGCGCTACTTGAGTTCTGTGTGATCGGAGGGTGCCACTCAAATTGAAAGGAAAATTCTATAGGATGGTTGTAAGGCTTGCCATGCTTTATGGATCATAGTGTTGGGCAGTTAAGGAATATCATGTACAGAGGATGAGTATCGTCGGAATGCAGATGTTGAGAAGGATGAGTGGTAAGACAAGAAAGGATTGAATTAGAAATGAAAACATTAGAGGAAACTCGGAGGAGCACCAATACGTAACAAGATGAGAGACATTAGACTTAGATGGTTTGGACATGTCCAACATAGACCAAAAAGGGCACCAATTAGGAGTGAGGTGATCCAAGTCAAAGGTTCTAAAAGGGCAAGGGGAAGGACCAAAAGAACGTATATAGAAGTACTGAGAAAAGATTTAAAAACTTTGGGACTACATGAAGCTGTGACACTTAATAGAGGGGAATAGAGGAACAACATTCATGTGATCGACCCCTAATTGGGATAAGGTCTTGACGATGATGATGAGGTAGGGACAGATGGATGGAGGTGCACAAATAACAAGTCATTGGGAAAGTAGTAATGTGGAAAATAGGATCCAGAGATGGTGAGGTAGAGTAGTTAATAAGATTGAAATACTGTTCTTAGACTTGAAATGAGGTTTGGGGCTCATCTTTAACTACAACAAAGAATTTGGATTCAAACAGAGTCCCTCCTAAATGAAGGGGGGCCTTTTGTTAATGTATAGCACAAACATGTATACACACAGATATGGAGCTGATAAAATGGGTAGCACTGTGGTTCTTTATCATTCAAGTGAGAATGTCGTATCAAGAGCATCAAAATGCAAACAGAGTCTGTGTCAAATGCCTAACATCAGGGAAGGATGGTGCTATGGTAAAAGTCAAGGAGTGACCCTGCTGGTTATTGCATACACCATCTTCTGAATTAGTTTCTGCTGTGGTTTATGCCGATATGGCTTATTTTTTTCTTGTTCTTTTTTTCAACTTTTCTATATATGCACATGTTTAATTGGAACTCGGCTACTTTTGCCATGCACCCGATTTTGCCCATCAATTAATCTTGTTGTTCCTAAATCCCTATTTATCTGTTCTTGCAGGGGTTCTCAAGAGCAACAAGCTAGACCGAATCTGCAAGAGATTCCAACACAGTCATGGTACCCCCCATCTGTGGTTACATCATCGCCAAGTTCTTCCCACCCTTCTACACCGAGCTCTTCTTCTAGCCTCAGTGTAAATCAAAGAGCCTCAGATCGTTTGCCATCTCCATCACACGGTCAACTTTCACATACTGAGACTGGAAGCATAGTTGTTCTCTTGAAGGACAAAGAGTAAGTTTATCTATTTGTCTCTCTTCATTCATTAATGTGTAACTTTTGCTACTTTATCGTTGTTATACATTGAGAACTTGTTGATATTGTATGGACTACATTTGATTGAAATGCTTATATAAAGGTTCTACCAGTCATGCCAACACACTAGGATTCCTATGCTATTAATGGATATTTCTCCAATTCTTTTTTTGGTTGATCTAGAATAACGCATCAAAAGTATGGTACTCTGGGGGATGTAACTCCTGTTGAGTTCACAAAATTGTGACATGGTTGCATCATGCGGAATTCTTTTGCAATGTTTGAGAGCAGAAATCATTGGACATTTCTTATGCTTAGTTATACTTTGGATGAGACTGTTTTGTTTATATTTTCACTCATTACAGATTAATTAACCCTCTGGTGAATAAGATTTGTGCCTTTGATATTTACTCTAATGGCTTCCTGTGGGGTCATGGTCTTCGCTGTAAGAGGTTGGGATGGAGCAACAATCACAGTTCTTATAGGCTATTATCACAAAGTAACAGGACATGATTAGTGACCAAGATCCTTATGTCATGGTTGGTTCCAATTTGGCCATGCTCTAAACTGGTCATCAATCATCTAACATAAGGATTTTACAGTTACCCCTACACTTTCACAAGCTATAAGCTGCCAGACCATTAATGGTGATAGGCTAGTTTTCTTATGGGGTTTGCTGTGGACAAGATTTGTACTTTAGTGTGGTTTGTGACGTCATGTTGCCATTGGATGATGGCTGAATCTCTTGTAGGCATTGGATGATAGCTTAACAATCTGCCTTGCTAGCAAGTTCTCCACCATTTTCACTACTACTAAAATTTCTACCTCAGTTTATTGGATAATCCCATAAAACTGAATCAGGACCATTTCATGTTTCTTTGGGTCAAAAGATTCTAGCAATGAACAACATACCCAGGTTTGGTTTACCAAATGAAAAGTTTAGATCAATAATGGCCGGCAGCATATATCTGAGGGGTTAGGAAAGCATGTGAATGTGATGCTCTGAATGATCAGCTTCCTCCATGCACATCCTTCTCCGCCTAAGACACCCTCCAAACATTATGTGTTTGTCTGTATATATCTCCACACATGCATGTGCACACATACACGTACATAGTGCTTGTAACTAGAGGATGTTGCAGGTTATCCATATCTACCTTTGCTCTATAATTTTCTTTAATCGCCATAATTCCATGCTGCCGTGCACGCAACCCCCCCCCCCCCCCCCCAACAAAAGATATAATATCAATATGGAATGACCTAAATAACCTCTTATTGTAACAAAGGAAACCCAGATAAACCTTTCATTGTAACAAAGGAAACCCAGATAAGATCATATAACAGATGAATACATCGTTCACATCTCATAAATGGAGATCTATCTGTCAGACCTCTTCTGGCGGAAAAATCTTACTGATGTATAGAAGTTGCGTTATAAATTTCTTGCTGCTTTTTGCCTTTCTGAACTACAAAGTTGTTGAAATTTGATGCATATTTTAGTTTTGATTGCCTTTGGGATTATATCTTAAACTACTGTTGATTGACTATGGAATTTCATCCATCTTACGTATCTTTACTTGATCACAACTAATTCATTGGTTTTTCTTTTGGATGGCAGTGTTGATGGGTTACGAAAGCTTTTAAATGATAAGGATGCATACAATGCATTCTTTCATTCCCTTGATCAAGTCAAACTTCAAAATAGTGTAAGTTGCAGATGAAATCTTTCTTTCCATATGGTTTCTTTCATTGAATTCCATACCTAGCTTGTTTTAATGTTTTGAAGAGTACAGACCCCTACAACCTTTGGATAATGGTCTTCTAATTTTGAAACTGTCTACCCAGTCAGCTAAAAAATGTACTCAGTGGTATAATTTTAAATTGGAGCATCCTTCACACAGATTTCCTTTCTGGGAATATGCGCTCATAGAGACCTTATCAGTGAGAGAAATAATAGATATTCTGAGATTTGACATTCCACTGCATCGGTTGAATGCATGGTGTGCTAATCTGCACGTGTTTCAGGTGATCTGACTTTGACTTTACTAAGGTACTTGTATAGGGTGGCTGTTGGAGACTAGTATGAGAGGCAGCAGCAGAGTCATACTGAAGTTTGTCCTGGATAAATCTAATATAATTTAGAATTTAGATTTATTTTTAAGTACGTTAAGCCTCTCATAAGTCAAGGAGGACCCTTGAGAGAGTCTCCAATTTGAATTTGTAAATTGTGGTGTTTGTTCACTTTTTGAATTATGGACTTGGTGCTATGGCATTGCTTATCAATGTTTGAATTTCACATTCTTCTGACTTGTCATTTTTCTTTATCCCGTCTTCAGTTGGGGGATGAACTTCGAAAGGAAATGGTGCAGCTTGCAAGTGAGTACTTCTCTTTATGTTCTTGTTCTAATACCTATGTTCTACGATGTTCTAATGCTAATATATCTGCTAAATAGAGGCAAACTTGGAGAAAGAGCCTAGGATTTTGGAGCTGAGAAACCAGGTTAGTTTTTAGGATCATTTTTCTCCCTTCTGGGATGCTCTGTGCAAAGTTGATATCTTACTGCCTGGTCACTTATCTTTTTGAGCCTACAGTGTAGAATTATTCGAACAACTGAGTTGGCTGCTGCTCAAGAGAAATTAAATGAATTGGAGCGGCAGAAGGATGACATCCTCAAGTCTTACGCTCCTTCAACGATGCTTCAAAGAATGCAAGGTGAGCAAAACTGTTTTTCCAAACATGGTTTTTCACACCTGACGCTCTCTTTGGAGGAAATTGGGAAGATAAACTGCTTCAGGAATGTTTTCTTACCATTGCATGAGTGCAATTGCAAATACATTAAATTATACACTGACTTGACGCTCGCAACCATGTAAACTGCACCTTTTCATGCTAAACAGGTCTGAGTTCACCATGCATTCAATGAGCTGATAGTTATTTCTATGTAGGATAAATTATCAAAATACCGTGAACCTTATCTTAACATTGATGATGATTGAATTGCAGAATCTATGGAGAAAGTGGAGGAAGAATCGGAAGCCCTTCACAGGCAGTTACTTGACAAGGAGATCGAAGTGGCAGCTTTTGTGCAGAAGTATAAGAGGCTCCGCACAAACTATCATAGAAGAGCACTTCTACATCTTGCTGCCAAGACATCCATGTCCTGATAACCAGCAGATGATGCATATGAACGGATTATTTGTTGTCGTATTATATTTCAAATTTGAACTCTTTTCTTGTGTATTTATTTCCAACCATTGTCCATCTTAATGTTGTCGATCCAAATCATTTGTTACACGACAATGTTTGCAGCTTCGTAGAGGGCAAATATTCTTTTTGGGTGCTATAATCTTCCCGTAAACCATGAAACTGGCAAGAACATTGCCGGAGCATTTGTTTGAGGCGCTTGCACATCATTGATAGCAAGTACTTGTATTTGGTGTAGAGCCATTTCTGCTAAGAGGAGCTGATATTGGAGATGGCAATGGGGTGGGTTAATGTGAGGTCTCACTCTGCCCCATAGCAAATTGTTACCCCCACTTGCCGTGGGCTGAACGTGTGACAGGTTTTTCAGGCTGGACACAAGGTATTAGGCCTAAAACTTATTATTTTTTTTTTGGTAAGTAAACTAATATCATAGACAAACGGTGGTGAAAAAAGGTCCACCAATGTGAACCTCGTGAACAGTACGTGGGAACATCGTTTCTTTAGCATCATCCAACAAAATTGAACACAAAGGGATGGAACTTTGTACTTCCCTACAAAGATGCCAACTTGATAAAAAGGGCAGCGCCAGTGAACAAAGCTTCTATGTAAGTGGGGTCTGGGTAAGGGGCGGCCCATGACAGTATGCAACCTTGAACCTGTGATCTCAAGGTTACATGACAACAACTCTACTGTTTACTGTTGTCCCAAGGCTCTCCTTCTTGATGAGTTCTAAAATTTGAAGAATATCAACTGCATGGTTTCCATTCATAATCACCTAGCAAAACCAAGTGGAGCATCACCCTTATGATCCGCACCTTTTGATTTCCAAGTGTTGTCCCACTGTTTGAGTCACAAGGAGGGAGTTCCCCTCCAGCTGAGTTCAGAAATCAACTTAAAAGGCCAAACAATAGAGCAAACCATTCTGAATAATTATTTGGCTTCACTCCCAGGAAGACAATGTAAGCGGCACCCATTCTTCCTGAAACAGTCCCGAATGATGCCACCAGATACAGCCACACCCAGATAAGCCTTTACTCGTGCTATCAAAATTCAGTTCGAGATCTCCTTGCAAAGGGCGAATTCTATTGACCCCATATAGTAGAGGAATGCTTCAGCTCAGGTCCAATCCCTTCTGTCTTCTCGCCATGTCTTGAATTCCTGCACACGACGCCCTACACCTCTTATAGTGGGCTTCATCTCAAGGTGCCTCTTTTGGTCGAAGGTCTGTTCTTGAAAGAATGTCCTTTTTGAATGAGAAATACAATGAGACTCTGGGAAGTGAGTACTAAATCAGTATGTTGCTTTGATTGCTGTCACTAGCGGAATCAATGTGTTTCAATTTCTGGCCTTGCATCAACCATCCTGGAATCACTCTCTATGGGCTAGTAAGAAGCCATGTTCAACACTCTCTTCTAGATGGAAGTTTATCTAGTGCGATCGATCCACTCCTCTCTCAATCTCCTAGGTGTGGAATCTGAGGAACTAGTTCCATGGGGATTCCAAGAGGCAATAGTTTGTGATTAGAAGATGTAGCCCTTCTTGAATAATCACTTCCATTTTTTAAGCTTTTAGTGAAGATCCGATCAATGCTGTATGAGGAAGGGTGGCCAGTGATGAGCAAAGTGCACTACTTAAACTTCGCCGTGTCTATCACACCCTCCTACGAGCGAGACTTGTAAAGAAAGAGGGTGAAGCCCCCCGCCTTCTAAAAATCTGAGACGTTCTAGTGAGCAGGCCATTAATTCCCTCTCCCTCCCCTCTCCCCATTACAAGATGAGCTTTTTATCATTAATATAAGAGTCGAGGAATCCTAAGAGACCAAGAGATTTGTACCTTGTTCCTACATGACTAGATCAATTTGACCTCAACTTCGAGTACACTGTAATAACAAACCAGAGGCAACCTTGGTTGAGGCGATTGAGCATACTTTTTAAAGAGAAATTGGCCTATCCCAATGAAATCCAATTTGAACCCTTCAAAATATGGAACTATTCGATGTGTCTTTAAAAGCATATTCTTTTGGACAATGCCTTTGAATTCCTTATCTAAGGGTGTTTAGAGCTTTCCCTGACCTTACCCTCTCCCATTTCTTTAAACAAATCTTGTATTTCTCCATGAATTTCTTCTTTTCAAAGATGTATGATTTGTGGAAAGATTCCAAGGGAGATGCTTGAGCACCTTCAATGCTGTGCCCAAAACTGAGATAAGTGGGTAGAAAGAGAATACTTAGGGCACAAGACAACTCTCTCTAAGGAAGATAGGGGTGTACAGACATCCAAGAGGTTTTCCTAGAAGCAGTCACCCTTCAAAGAGTGCGTAATAGCTAACTGATCAAGAATTTATATGCCAAAGATGAATGGAGCTAAGCAATCTACTAGAACTCTGGGATGTGAAAATGCATCGATCCTCTCAAAAATTGCATTTGTAAAACCGTAATAGGAATTCTATTAGTTGAGTAGGGAAAATTTATGTTTACCTTCAGGAAGTTCAATTGACTACAACTCGAAGTCCTCTGGAGAAGGCAAACATACTGTGAGAACAACATCACAATTCCTTTTCTTTATTCTTGTTTCTTTTGTTAAGATTGCGAAATGTGCTACTATATAATTACCAAAGCATGCATTTCTTGTTATTCTATCCTTTCAATTTCTTGATGGATAAGGCTTTCTGTCTCTGTTTCTCTCTCACAGTTTCTTCAATATGGCTTCAGCTAATACACGACCCACCAACAAAATCCACTGTCTCCTGGCCTCTGTTTGACAGCAGTGCATTGTTATAGAATCAATCAATACTTCTACAATACAAAGAGTGGATAATGCAAAGTTCTTCTCTGATATCGAACTCAACTAAAATCGTATTCATTGAATGATGTCTGATGTGGTTCAGATTTACAATCAATATTTCCTCTTGGAAATTTATGATACAGCTTTTCCATATCGATAAATATACAGCTGCTGTTCCGGCCTCTATAAGGACATCTCCGATTTACATAATCTACACTCAGAAAAGAATTGGGGACAGGCTTCAAATACCAAGACTGCAGGCAAAACATCACTGTTACACGTTGCTCCCTTCAATCCGTTCAAGCACCTCCATTCTTGTTCTTCGTTTCCAACTTTTCATTGTGGCAACAAGATTGACCAACCCCATGATTTGATTTTTACTGTATTCCTGCAAAGTCATAATACGAAACTTAGTTTGGATAAAGATTGCCTCTTAAGTTTAATAGGTTCCCAGAGGTGTAAGTGCTTACGGGATGAGCACGCGCCCAGTACACATACTCGGTTTCAGGAAGATAGTATGCCTGTTTGCAGTGATGAAAAAATAAAAAACTATGTGAGTTAATGAAACAGGAGTGTCATCTGAAAATGAAGGCATAACATTAATCGACCTATCAATATACACCATCTTGTATTTCTCTTTGGCATATCTCATAATATTTATGATAATAAGGTAGCTCAGTATGATAACAAAAGGTCCAAGGGCATATCACAATGAATATCTCTCTGACAGCAGCAGGATAAAAGCATAAAGCATGCATGACAAAATAGCCTTCAATTTTATGGCAAAATGAACTATTTACGGGCAAGTGCTTTTTTTTCTTTTTCTTTTTCTGAGTCTTACATTATATTCTGAGCAGTTTCTTACATCAACAATGATAGGATTTCATGGGGGATTCCACCTTATGAACGTGCATACTAGGATGAAGTCAATCAGAACTATATGATGCAGAGATGCAAAAGAGAAATTATCTCAAATACAAAGTAAATCCACAATCTTATCAGAAGATACATAAGATGCAAATAAGCATTTATGGATCAGTTCCAGTGACAAATATCTACAACTCAGCCAGGGTAAGAGAGACAACTATTGAGTTGATGTTCACATATCTACAGGCATATCCTCGATTTCACAGGCATCTTCTGGATGTTCCCTTATAGTGTTGTTGCTCATATTGATACTGTAGGGATCTTGGCGTCAAAACCTGTAACCTCCAGAATTCTGCTGTCTCCACAAACCATAAAGTGCATGAATGTTCATTGTAACCCCACCAAGATTTGAGATAGTAGTTCTTTCAACCTGAATAGTTAAAAATAAGATTTCTTGAATTCTGAATAAACTAAATATCTGGGCCTAAGGTGCCAGTTTGGCACCAGAATTTCCCTCAAGCCCATGTGAAATTGCATGAATCCACTTAAGTTTCCCTGTAGCTCCTCTCGGCTAGGAGACTCAAGGTGTTGTTGGCTTTGGAATTTGAATGTGTCAAAACAACTCTCTGAAGTACTCTGGAAAACTCGACTCTTTAGTCCTTACTGGAACTTGTTAAAGTAGAGCCAAGAGAGAGAGAGAGAGAGAGAAACCCTTAGAATGGGTGAATGTGTGTTGGTGATTTTGCACCTCACACTTAACACATATATATACTAAACAAGGATAGTTACATGCTCCTAACTGTACAACGTCGGACTCAAAATAAAATAAAACTAAGACTAAGGCTAAGTAAAGCTATACAATACTATGCTATATTCAACACTCCCCCTCAAGCTAAAGCATATAAGTCATATGCAACAAGCTTGTTACAAATAAATTTAATTTGAGGTCCTCAGAGAGATTTTGTGAAGATGTCTACTAGTTGATCATTTGAATTGACGAAGCTAATAGCAATACATCCCGGCAAGATCTTTCTCTAATAAAATGACAATCCACTTCTATGTGTTTGGTCCTTTCATGGAAAACTAGATTAGATGCAATATGTAAGGTTGCTTGATTATCACATATGAGCTCCATACTTCCATCCTCTCCGAATTTCATCTCCTGGAATAATTGTTTCAGTCAAATAAGTTCACATATTGCCATAGCCATGGCTCGATACTCAGCTTCTGCACTTGATCTAGCAACTACATTTTGTTTCTTGCTTTTCCAAGATACTAAGTTACCTTCAGCAAAAACACAATATCCGGAGGTAGAATACCTATCTGAAGGAGAACCAGCCCAGTCAGTATCTGTGTACCCAACAATTTGAGTGTGGCCTTGATCTTCATATAACACACCTTAACCTGATGCTCTTTTAATATATCAAAGAATGCGAACCATAGCATCCCAATGACTATTACATGGTGACTATAGAATTTGGCTGACTACACTGATAGCAAAAGAGATATCTGGTCGATTAATGGTGAGATAATTCAGTTTACACACAAGTCGTTGATATCTGCCAGAGTCTGCTAGAGGCTCCTCCTATCTTGGTACAAGCTTAACATTCGAATCCATGGGTGTGTCCTTCGGCTTACAATCTAACATACTAGTCTCTTCCAAGATGTCTAAAGCATATTTTCTTTGTGAAATAGTAATACTTGTACTAGACTGAGCTACCTCAATTCCCAAAAAATACTTCAGTTTTCCCAGGTCCTTAGTCTAAAAGTGATGGAAGAGATGTTGTTTAAGTCTCTGAATGTCATCTTGATCACTGGCTGTGATGACAATGTCATCCACATAGACCACTAGATAGATACACTGACCCTAAGAGTTGTGCTGATAGAAAACAGAATAATCTGCTTCACTCCGAAGCATTCCAAATTCCTAAATAATAGAGCTAAATCGTGCAAACCATGCTCGAGGAAATTGTTTTAAACCGTATAGAGAACGGCGCACTTGGTTACGACTACCACCACAACCCCCTCTAGTGTTTGCTTGAGAAGCCAAAACTGAGGAATCTGAAGGGCCATCAAAAGTAACTGCCTGAGTAGAGGAGATATGCAATAAGCGGGCAAATACTTCATCCAATGAGGGCACCGAAGGGCTAGCCAGAATTTGATCTCTGATGGATTCAAGGTAAGGGCGGAGCCCAATGAGAGTTAACACCATGAAAAACTTATCGGTCTGTGTTTGTTGGGCTTCTACACCATCGGTAGGAGGCATTAGAGACAAGAACTCCTCCTTAAGGGATGCAATCTTTCATATGTAAGTCAAAAGATCCATGTCCTGTTGTCTAACATGAACAATGTCAGAAACAACTTTGTAAAAATATTGAATATCATTCATGGCTAAGCCTTTGGCTTGGGTCCAAAATTTGAAGCATGTTTTATAGGCACAAAGATGATGTAAAACTTTTGGGATCCAAGGATTGTCATAATAGGCTACATAATTGTGCATCAATCTTTTTCCATTGCACTTTGTCTGCAATAGAAATATCTTCCTCTTTCTTCACCAAATGGTCTTCATAACCTTGACCCATAAACCATAATTCCACAGAGGCAGGCCAAGACAGATAATTTTCACTACCAATTAATTTCTCCAACGTAATAACAGGAGATCCAAAAATTACAAAAGTGACAATACCATTTTTAGAAGCCATGATTAATTATTTGGGTGGTCTGCGGCGAAGATCGGAGGCAACAACAATTTGGTGGTAATAGCAGCGATCTGGGAACGCTAGAGATGATAGAGGGGTGACCAGTAAAGAAGCATGGTCGCCAAAGGATTTGCCTGAATGGATACACAGCCAAACCGAAAGGAAAAAGAAGAAGAAAGAAGGTAGATAATTAGGGTATCTCTTATGGCTCTGATACCATGTTAAAGTAGAGCCAAGAGAGAGAGATAGAGAGAAACCCTTAGAATGGGTGAATGTGTGTTGGTGATTTTGCCCCTCACACTTAGCACATATATATACTAAACAAGGACAGTTACATACTCCTAACTGTACAATGTGGGACTAAAAATAAAGCAAAACTAAGACTAAGGCTAAGTAAAGCTATACAATACTATGCTATATTCAACAAAACTAATAGCAACAAGAGCCAACCACAAGGTTGGTTACTTTTCAGAGGCATGTCACAATCATAAGCCTCTAATTTCTGGCTTTTAAATTGACGGTCAGAAGATTAAAAAAAGAATGCTTAAATTCAACTAAGAAACCTCAAAAATGAATGGTAACAAGGTTTTGGTGTATAGTCCAGCCAAAGTAAGACCTAGTAACTCAATCTGATAATCAAACAAGCGGGCTCCAATTGTTCTCTAGTTACCGTACTTTTCCGTCAAAGATATGCACTTCAACATATAACAATCCCTTTTCTTTATGGGAGCCCGACTTATAATTGCCCCTTTTCGTTATGTTTAAATGGGAGACTAAATGTGCCATGTCTTGCTCAGTTGTATGCACTCGTCTGAAGGTGCTTGTGTATTTTATTCATGAGTTAATATATAATGTTGATACACAAAGCATCTATCATATAAGAGTACAAGAACAAAATTGAAAAGAGAACCATTAATTCATTTCCAAAATATAAAGAATGTACAGATACCTTGATAAAAGTTTCAACAATTTGCAATTTTGGCCGCACGTCCATAGAGACAAAATGTTGAAGCCCATTGATTAAGACCTGAAGATTAGTAGCCAAACCACCTCCTTAGAATTTTCTAGTGCCAGCAGATATACAAAAAAACATTGATTACAGTATAAAGAGAACCTGAAGGTCTAATGACATTAAAGCTCTTCCTTCATCGGTGCACCTCTTTACTCGTGATAGTCCTTCAATAAGCGTTTCAGCAACATTTTCAAGCCCAAATTCTATGAGGAGGTCTTGAACCTAGTACCAACAAAGAAACTTTTGATGTAAAGAAATTGAATTATATGGCTGGAACTATTCTAAACCAAAAAACTATTCTTTGTATATAACTTCATTTTAGCAGGTAAATGCAATGCTCAAAACTCAATCATTGGTAGTCCCAAGTAATCCCCAGTGATTTGAGTACCAAACAAAAGATGAAATACTAAATAAGTTTATAGCTGAAACCTATCTTTACACATATAACTAAAGATAAAGGAACATCATTTTGCATATCTATCATTGAAACTTAATACTAGTAGGAGTTGTTGCCATGTGACCTGGGGGTCATGAGTTCCAGGCATGGAAACAGTCTCTTGCCAAATGCAAGGTAAGGCTGTGTACTACAGACCTTTGTGGTCATGCACCAGGCTGCCCTTTTATTTTTTTATTTTTTCTTGTGTATCGATCGACTTTAAGTGGAGCTAAACTCAACTTTCTATTAAAAATTAAGGTTTCAGTATCCTAAATGCTCCACTATCTCTCTCTAACGACAAAGGTAATCAAATGAAGAAATTTAGAAGGATAAAAAATCAATGGAAAATAATATTATTGATCCTTGTATTTACCATATTGCAGCCCCTTTTCATTATCTAATATCCTTTTAATTGTTTTCAAATTCTAAAAACTTCAATGACAAAATTAACCTTCTAGATACCAGAGAGGAAAAGTTTAGCCATGTTGAATAGGTGCCTTGAATGCATGGAGAGAGAGAGAGAGAGAGAGAGAGAGAGAGAGAGAGAGAGAGAGAGAGAGAGAGAGAGAGAGAGAGAGAGAGAGAGAGAGAGAGAGGAAACGTTTGGCTGCTTTGCTCATAAAAGGGTTTTTATGACGTCCCTTTAACATGATAGAAATTAATAGAAGCCAAGAAAGAACAAAAATGCAGCAATTCAGATGCAAAAACATAAAAGCTTTACAACTGGGCAGTCATGAATAAACTAAGTCTCTCCTCTAAACTGCAAAACAGAAGGTGCAGAGTAAAGAAACATAAACATATGCAGAAAGTCTAGCCTTTGAACAGTAATTCAGATCTCCGAAAACCCATTGAATCCCAAAAAGTCAAGCTATGAATACATAAAATTCCATTCTGCAGTTAATGGGGGTTTAGTTTGTGGCTAATTTGATGGCCATTTTGGGTTTGGGAGGGCAAAAAGTGCTGTCCAGACTAGATTTGCTCATGAAGACTGTAAAGATTTGCACGGGGTAAGTCAGATGGAGGCCCAGATAAGGTGCAGCAAAGGCCGAAGCAGACTGTTGAGCTAATAGAAGCTTGTAGTTTTGAAAATTAAAGTTTTATCTAAGAGCATTTTAGTCACTTCAGTTAATAATATTATGAAAACAAAAGTGCTAATACAGTGGGCTGGTATATGTTAAACAAGTGGGGTAAGAATATCATTCCCCATAACTAATTCTATGTAACAAATATACGCACTATTGCATTCCTTTTCCCTTTATACAATTTATTATTTATATTAAAGGCAGACTTCAAATATCTATGACCTAGAGAAAACTAGAGTTTCAACCATCTTAACATGCCATCTGAGGAGGGATTAAATGTCAGTTTTACAATAATACCTTACTAGCATTTTTGGGAACTTAGCAGAAACAAGCATGACCTTATTAAGCTCTTGAATGGGATGGGTAGCCTTGTTAAGCACGTTTCAAGAGCTCAGTAGAAACAACAAACTATCCCCAGACAGAGTATAGAGCCCAAAAGAAAAATATTCCATTACTCTCAATGAAAGACATGAAGAGATCAATTAACTTGCCTCCTAGCAAACAGCATTTGAACTATGGCCCTTTCTGGACTTGGGTTTCAGCAGTCTTAACATCTGAGGAGGGATTGTTAGCAAAGAGTATTTGAGCAATAACCCTTCAATCCTGGGTTTCAATAATTTCAAAATGCCATCTGAGGAATCGAGATTCAGTTTTATGCACAATAGTAACTTTATTAAACGTGTTCAGGTACTTCGCAGATACCAGTAAAACCCTACTCAGCTTTTCTTAGATAACCTTGTTAATCATGTGTGCTAACTCAGCAGAAAACTTATTCTGAAGCAAAATGAAGTAGTATGCCCGTCTTTATGGTAATCCACACCTCTCCAGAAAGATTCTGAGAAATATGAAAGGGAGGAAGAAAAAATTGATCAAGATACTCATCACGATAATCATTTTCCAGTACAGATTCCAATCTTTCTTTCTGTTTTATTTTTTTATTTTTTATTTTTTTTACATGTTGAACAGATTCCAATCTTTCAAGTTTCAACCTCCAGATCCACCTAAAGAGTCTAAGACCTGAGACCAGATCTCTAAAATCTATAAGCAATATCAGCCCCAAGTCAAGCAGAGATAGAACTAGCAGTTTCCTCAAAGAATTTCAGAGAAAATTAAGTTGGCATAGTCTGCCAAGACTTGGGGCAATATGGACTGTATCACAATACCTAAGACACAACAGGGCTGTCAGAAGTCACCTTGACTCCATTAAACAGATAGTACTCTAAGGCTTGGTTTTAAAAAAAAAAGACTTCTCTTAAGCTGTAAAAGTGAAGAGAAGAGGGATGAGGGTTTCCCAGCTCAAGGTCTTTTAAAATAATCAAATTAGCCGACTTGCCCATTGTTGATAAGGATAGAGAAAGAGGTCATTGAGTAGACTTATCTTGTTGTTGATAAGGCTAGTCAACCCCTCCAATGTCCACAACAGGAGCAATTTGGGCTTGTTGCAAGCATTTGATGGGTCACACTTGAGCATAGGATACAGACCAGCTTACCTTGCCAATAGATCTGATAATTTTAGCAGAACATGTCCATTTACAAGAAAGCTAATTTTTCTGGGGCTACAGAAAAGGTCATCACAGTCTGAATCTTATAAGCAATATGGTTAATGATGACCATTTATACTCTTTTCACAAGATTCCTAATATTTCCTTTGTTAGCCTTTCTGGATTATGTTGACTTTCAATAAGACTTTCCTTTGTTGGTTCATCTTCAGTGAACCTCCAAACAGCCCTGTGAGCAACTATGATCGCAACTGGGTGTCATGAAGGACAAACGGCATAGGAGTTTCAATACTCAGTGTTATACCTAGTTGACTGGTTTAGTATTCCTCAGAATCAGTGTACAGATATATTCTACATCAGACATGTTGCACCCAGAGTGAGCCAGTCTGAAAATTTAAAGTCCACATTCCTATTAGTTCTTACAATATATTTAGTGCCCAAGGTGGGTGCAATGAAATCTCTACTAAATCGTGCAGTTGTTTGGACAAGAAGTTTACTTGGGACCTTCAATGCACTTATTCATTCAATTATTCAACAACATGTGCTATAAAGGTTTCACCTAGTTTTATATTTCACACAGAAAACAAGTCCAGTAAAGTTGATTGGATTTCATTAGTGGGGAAGTACAAACTAGGAGTGGTTTCTCTTCTGCGCATGTCCACATGTCTACAAATCACTGAACATGTTCAGAACAGCACCCATTGGAACTAAACTATTTTCTGGCTGACAACCGGCTTCTTATTTTCACATTGCACCACATTCAAGAGAAAAAAGAAAGCATTTATTTATGGTGCTGTCAGATTGTGGTTTAGAGCAAACGTTGCAGTACAACCACAGTATATTGGGGTGAATGACTATTTATAATAACATTTAACTTTGTAACTAAAGTTGCTTGAGTGATGCACACTTCTTTCATCTCCCATTTTAGTTCCTTGAAAGTTTTCTAGTCTTTAATTGATGATTTCCTTTGAGATCTTCCAAAATGAGGCATTCTCCAAAGAAAACAAATAAAGTAGTCACATGAAAACGGTGGAAATTTGTCTCCTAGAACAGGGCCTCCAAAGTCAAGCCATCATGTCATATAATAGTAATAAATTGTACTCAGTGAAAATGTTGGAACTCATATAATAAGCCATTACCTCCTTCTGAATACCACCATGAGCTAGCCTTGTCTTATAATGCTTGAACTCTCCTAACAACAAATCGACATACCTGGTAAACAATATGCTGTCACCATGGCATGCTCTAAATATTAACATACTTGAACAAATCAATAACTTCAAATGGTCATGTCCTCCACAAGATGTATTGCAGAAATGTGTACTTCAACACAATTATAAGCTTGGTGATAATTAACTACATATGCCAAAGTTCTATAATTAATGATTTAAAATCATTAGGTTTTCTTAACATAATCATAAAGCATGCAGATGAAGAAGAGTTACAAAACCAACAAATAAGAAACAACACTTTGATTCATCAATGAGCATTAATATGGTGTTTAGAATTGTTTTTTTACTTTTAACAAAAAGGATTAAAGAATAAACTGAAGCATTCGATGAAATGCAAATTAAAAGAAAATATTGATCTATTAATACTAATAACCTATTCACCAACCAAAAGAAAAAGAAAACGCATACAGAGGTAGCAAAGAGAGTACTGCAGAACTTGGAGCAGAAAGTAGTTCTAATTACAGAAATTGGAGTTTCTGAAACTTGTAAATATAGGCTTTGAATGGGAAGAAGTGAAAAAGCACATTTCAAATTTGACTGCAGCAACCATTGCTACATTGGTGACAAGGTTACAAGACAGTGACTCATGGGACAAATTTGTGACTCTTAAGACATCTTTAGAGTTCTAGAATAGCACTTCAAAGGAGATTTTATGATTTCCCATGGTGCACTTTTATAATATTGATAAACACTTGACTAGTCAAGAAAATTATTCACGGGTATTGGTACTATGTCAATTGAGATGTTCGCCTTAGGCTTGGCAGTTGCAGAAAAACCTTTTCCACCCTTTAATACGAAGTATTGAATTACATTCATGCAAGACTCAATCAGAATAATCTTGCCGATTCCACCTAGACATGGCTCAATAGAAGGGTAAGGTAAATTGTTATTAAAACACAACTCTAAATGCAATAGCTTTGGAAACTTACTTAAGAGGGCTTCTGTTAGGTCCTCCAACATTGATGGAGAGGTCAAGAAGATAAATAGTAATAAATAAGGAAAGAAAAGGTTAAAAAAAAAAAAAAAATTTGTTGCTGCAGTAATATGCTAAATGACGTTTTACTGATCATTTTTGTTAGTTCATGTCTTATTTTGTGGGTCCTAGCTAGTCTTAAGTTGAGTAGTTAATGTTTCTAGAAGTTGGCTGAAGTTTATTTATTCATTTCATAAGTCGTGTAGTTGAATTTGTTAGAAGTATATTTCCTAAAGTCTAACCGGGGAATTTGAAAAGGTCTGTATATTGTCCTATGGGCCTTTGTTATTTCCTTAGGAGTCTTGTTTAGAAAGTGTGGAAGGTCCAGAGGAGACTATATAAGGACTTTTATAGGTGATATTCTGGAGAGTGTAATCTCGAATTCGAGTTCCATATGAAATAGATTGAGATAGAGCAAGTTCCTGTTCATCTATTTGGGTACAATTTGGTCTTTCTCAAGCTTATTGCTGTCTTTCTACTAATTTTCCCTCTGTAAATCTCATTTCTATCTGAACTGCTGCATTTTTCATATCTGCTTTAGTGTTTATAGACCTGGCAGCCTGCATAAGACCCAAATCCATTTGTAATCCTGAGCTAGAAACATCAGTTCCACTCAGGTAGAGATTGTCCTCAGCCTTGTATGTATCAAAGAACATTCAGGAACACTTGCTGCTTTTAAGAATTTGGCATGAGAAAATGTCTTCAATTTTCACACATAAAAACTGGCATTTACTCATTGGAACCTTCAAGAAAGAGATCTACTGTCTCAAGTTCACTTACTTCAGCACAAAACTGTTTCTTTTGGGCAAAGCATAGGAGGTGATGGCAGCCCCTAATCTCCAAAAAGTGTACTAGTCTCAACGACATCGTTCTAACTTCTTTTGGAAAAATAAATACATTAATAAGGACAGAGAAACTACAAAGGGGCAAAGAAGGCCCTATATACAAAGAATCACTCCAAGCACCTCTTTTGGTTACAGAATTTGCTATAGACAGGCTGATTTAGGAATACAGTTACAACCAAAAGAAACAACCTAAACACTAGAGATAGCTCAAATTGCCCATACAGAAGCTTCAGTTGAAGCCTACAAAGAGGTAGATGATAGGACTACAGATGAAGAAGAAGAAAAAAGGAAAAGAAAAAAAGAAGAGAAAGAATAAGTCCATGGCGAGGGAAAGACATATTTCATTTTCTCATACCAATTTGAGTATGGTAAGGCCACAAGTATCAGAAAGAACTAAGATGGCCTTGGCGAAGATAGTTAAAGCAAACTAACACCAATCATTTCCCAGGAATATTTTCAATGCCAGCTGGGTTCGAGCACTTAGCCAAGACCCCATCTCACAATCAAGAGCTAATGGGTTCGAATCCACTCACCATTCAACCAAAAAGAGAAAATAAAGGAAAGAATGATTTAAAGCATGCTCAAGCAGATGTGTTCGTTTCAACATCTTCAACTTGCTAATCAAGTGTGTATGTTGATATAAAGTAAGAGTGTAAGACATTTGTGAAACCGGCTGCAATCCGCCCTTGATAGGAAACAAAGAAGGAAAGGACTTTACCAATATGCACATTCTCTTGAACAAAGTGATGTTTGCTCTAAGGGTTTCATCTTGGCATGAAAAGATGGATACTTTGATGATGTAGTTTAAACTTTCCTATCAGAATGAAAGAAATCAATGTTAAGATGCAACTCTTACACCTAAAACTATTAGTTGCTTCTTCTTGCTTACTGAAACAAGTGAACTATCAAAATACCCATCCCATATTGACCTCATTATAGGGTCAGCATCTATACTCAAACATCCTTCCCTTCATAAACATTCTCCTAGGTGCTCCAGAAAATGGTCCGTGATCTAGCTTTTGAATGTATCCTATCATGTGCGTGTCTGACTACAGATACTTTCATTGGAACCACAGAGATATTGACAGAGATGCATAAGTAATATTAGGCCAGTTCATCTGAGAATCACACCTGGCGGTTGCTCCACTAAATCTCCCCCTTTATGCACCCATGAAAGGAATGCATTTCCAACATCCATCTGAGGTAGTATTCATCCATTTTGAGTTTTATAGTGACAAAGTAAATGGATCAGACTTCCCCGTCTCTACAACATAAACTGTGATAAAGACACATTTCTCTTGTAATTGAACTGCTTTTCCATCTCTCTAGATAAGAACCTCAAAACCTTGAGAAGTTAATTATCCTGGCATCAAATTCTTGATATTTTTTACAACTGTCTTACTGTTGAAGAATTAAGGCAGAAGATGCATTAGGCAGACAAAGCAGATTATCATCATCTAAGATTCCTAGTCATTCTGAACTTGTAAGGAACACCCATTCAGAACGTATTTGGATGTCCATTATAAAAGAGTTCATCAGATTTGAGAGTAACTTATTTCATATTTCCATACGTGTGACAGTGTGATACTACATAAATTGATGGATTGAACAGACTTAAATTCTCCATAGACAACAAAAGCTAAGATCAGATCAAATATAAACATGGCATAAGCTCAAGATTGGTATAGACTCTAGGAGAAGTATCATATCATAATAACTCAAAATTTTAACAAAAAGGAGACCAATAAAAAGATAAACACGTATTCGGTAAACTACTTATTATCAAGAAAAGATGTATAAGATACTGGCAGTTACTTTGAAAAATAGGCAATCATCGAGATACATACCCATTGTGCTCTAGTCCAAGCTCTTTGAGCTCCCATTTTGTGTTGGCAATACGATCCACATACCTGGATGAGATTTTATCTATCAAGCTATGGACAATGCATCTATTAAACATGTTCTCGATGTTATGAACTGCAAGTACACCATCATACATCTCAACTGCATATTTAGCACTACATTAACGCATCAGTAGCATGTGAAAGCTCTATAGGGCACTATGACCATCATTATCTGCTAAGTGTTAAGATAAAATTGGCACCTTCAAAATAGCTTCAGTAAAATTCTTTTTCAAAATTCACTGATTTTCTTGGCTTCCACTAATGTTTCTTTAAGGAAAAATATTTGGCTCCCTCTTAAAGAGAAGAAAGAAACGTGAATGTACTATTAAATAGTCAAGGGGGGTGTTATGAGAATTTCAAGGGGAGTGTTATGGAGAAGTGGTACGACTTGTTGTGGCAGTGCAAGACTGAATTGGTATGACAAGTATACAGGTTAAGGGAGTTACATGCTTCAGTTTGTCATAACCTGTTGGTGCTATCCTTAAAACAAGAAAAATAGAGGTTGTCAAACAATGGAAATGAATCTTGAATCATGACGGGGTAGCTGGTTCATGATTGAACCAACCTAATTGACTACTACAATAGCATGAAAGATTATAACTTGGGATGGCACACTCTAAGTGCGTTGCCTCGTCCTGGTATTTGTGTATTGGCTGGTACAAATAAGTGTTGGATGATGCGTTAAGGTCCAAGGTTTGATATGAAACAAATGCATAAAATCTGTAGGTGGGAAAATATACCTATAGCAATATGTAGTTGAGGCATAGTACAACAAAAGAACTATTATGCCTTTACCTGCACCCATCTAGCTAATCATGGATTAATAACATCCTCATTGAAGCTTCTATTTATCACTCTAAGTTAGATCACGTGAGTATATTTGGTTGCACTGGGTAGTGTGTTACTCATGCTTTCCTTTTCTCTGAGATGTTCTGAAAAGCTTAAATCCCAGATATAATACATACATGGTAGGACTTCTCTTGCAAGCTTTAAGTCCTTAGTCTTCAGCATATCTAGAGGAAGTTTGAACATCTGATTTGAGAAATAAAAATGAGGTTGTTTCCTCACCTACAGTACCCAGATATGGATATGCATTTTAATACATAAATAAAATAGTGAGACCGCTAGGTATTTTCAAGAACTGGGACAAGGATATGGACATGTTCAATTGCAGGGCATGAAATAGGACACGCCATGTATAAGGTAATATACCATAAGAGGAAAGTTGTTTCCATACAATTAAGAAAGATTGTACAAATAAACTATCATAACAAGGATCCGCGATTTTGGAGCAATACCTTTAGTTTACTAGAGGAAACAGGATAGTGATTCTCCATTAATTGTCATCGGCATCTTAAATAAAGTTCATTTTTTCCAATTGTTTGCTGTCACCAAATATTCTTTCTCCAAAGCTAGCCAATTTGGTCATATGGTAGAGTCGTCCTTTGACAGCAGCAGACAACACCATCTCTGGTAAGGTTCCTTCTTAGGCATCCAAAACAAACAAAAACTTGGATTTTCTCACATTCTAGTGGGAATGTTGTTCTGGTTTGTGCAAGACATTGCAATCATAGCAGTTATTAATCCAAAGGTTATAATGCGCTTCCATTCTCAATAGTGCCAGTGATTTGTGAGAGATTCTTTCAATGTTGTTCTCTTGGAAAAAGAGAGATTCCAGCCATCCTAGGTGGTATGTTTAAGAAGCCGGAGAATCTATTATGTAAATGTTAAAGTAGAGCCAAGAGAGAGAGAGAGAGAGAATGTGTGTTGGTCATTTTGCACCTCACACTTACCACATAAATATACTAAACAAGGATAGTTACATGCTCCTAACTATACAATGTGAGACTAAAAATAAAACAAAACTAAGACTAAGGCTAAGTAAAGCTATACAATACTATGCTATATTCAACACTCACCCTCAAGCTGGAGCATATAAGTCATATGCACCAAGCTTGTTACAAATGAATTTAATTCGAGGTCCTCAGAGAGATTTTGTGAAGATGTCTGCTAGTTGATCATTTGAATTGACGAAGCTAGTAGCAATACATCCCGACAAGATATTTTCTCTAATAAAATGACAATCCACTTCTATGTGTTTGGTCCTTTCATGGAAAACTGGATTAGATGCAATATGTAAGACTGCTTGATTATCACATATGAGCTTCATACTTCCATCCTCTCCGAATTTCATCTCTTGGAGTAGTTGTTTTAGCCAAATAAGTTCACATGTTGCCATAGCCATGGCTCGATACTCAGCTTCTGCACTTGATCTAACAACTACATTTTGTTTCTTGCTCTTCCAAGATACTAAGTTACCTCCAACAAAAACACAATATCCGGAGGTAGAATGCCCATCTGAAGGAGAACCAGCCCAGTCAGCATCTGTGTACCCAACAATTTGAGTGTGGCCTTTATCTTCATATAACACACCTTGACCTGGTGCTCCTTTAATATATCGAAGAATGCGAACCACAGCATCCCAATGACTATCACACGGTGACTGTAGGAATTGACTGACTACACTAACAGTAAAAGAGATATCTTGTCGAGTAATGGTGAGATAATTCAGTTTACTCACAAGTCGCCGATATCTTCCAGAGTCCGCTAAAGGCTCCCCCTGTCCTGGTACAAGCTTAACATTCAGGTCCATAGGTGTGTCTACGGGCTTACAATCTAACATACTAGTCTCTTCCAAGATGTCAAAAGCATATTTTCTTTGTGAAATGGTAACATCTGTACTAGACTGAGCTACCTCAATTCCCAGAAAATACTTCAGTTTTCCCAAGTCTTTAGTCTGAAAGTGATGGAAGAGATGTTGTTTAAGTCTCTGAATGCCATCCTGATCACTGCCTGTGATGACAATGTCATCCACACAGACCACTAGATAGATACACTGACCCGAAGAGTTGTGCTGATAGAAATCAGAATAATCTGCTTCACTCTTAAGCATTCCAAATACCTGAATAATAGAGCTAAATCGTGCAAATCATGCTCGAGAAGATTGTTTTAAACTGTATAGATAACGGCGCAATTTGCACACTAAACCAAACTCCCCCTAAGCAACAAAGCCAGGCGGTTGCTCCATATAAACTTCCTCTGCTAAATCACCATGAAGGAAAGCATTTTTAATATCCAGTTGATAAAGAGGCCAATGCCGCATGGCAGCCATGGAGAGGAATAATCGAACAGAGGCAACCTTTGCAACTGGGGAAAAGGTGTCACCATAGTCAAGACCATAAATCTGAGTATAGCCCTTAGCAACGAAGAGGGCTTTAAGTCGAGCAACTTGTCCATGAGGACCTATCTTAACAATATATATCCAATGACAACCCACTATCGTTTTACTAGGTGGCAAAGGAACCAAGTCCCAATTTTCATTTGCATGCAAAGCATTCATTTCATCAACCATGGCCTGTCTCCACCCAGGATGTGAAAGAGCCTCAATGGTGCTTTTGGGGGCAGAAATAGAGGACAAGGAGGAAATATATGCATAATAGGGTGAAGATAATCGATGGTAACTCAAAAAATTATAGATAGGATGAGGATTACAAGTAGATCGATCACCTTTTCGAAGAGCAATGGGCAAGCTGTCAACCGAATGCGGGGCCGAAGTAGGTGAAGCCAGTGGGACAGGGAGATTGTCATCAGGGACTTCAGTGGAACCTGCAACAGCTTCAAGAGGAGGCCGGCGATGATAAACTTGAAGAGGATGAGGGACATCATCCGCAGGTGTGGAAATATAGGGAAGAGGTAAAATTTCAGAAATGGACAGTGGCTCAACAGTGGATGAGAAGAATGGTGATTGCTCAAAGAAAGTTACATCAGATGAGAGAAGATATCGATTAGTGTCAGGAGAATAACAACAATACCCCTTTTGAAGCCTAGAATATCCCAAAAAGATGCATTTTGTGGCCTTGGTAGAAAGCTTATCTTGCCCACGTGCAAGGTTGTGTACAAAACAAGTACATCCAAAAACACGAGGAGGAAGAAGATAAAGAGGTTGTGTGGGGAAGAGAATGGAATAGGGAATTTGATCATGCAACACAGAAGAAGGCATACGATTAAGTAGCAAGCAGTGAGAACAGCATCCCCCCAGAAACGAAAAGGAACATGACTGTGAAGAAGTAAAGTGCGGGCTGTCTCTATGAGATGACGATTTTTGCGTTCAGCGACTCCATTCTGTTGAGTATGGGCACATGATGACTAGTGAAGAATTCCTTGTTGAGACATAAAGGAAGAAAAAGGTGTAGAAAAATATTCTCGTGCATTGTCACTACGTAAAACACAGATAGCAACATTAAATTGAGTTTGAATTTCAGCACAAAATTGCTTAAAAATTGAGAATAATTCAGATTGATTCTTCATAAGGAATAACCACGTACATTGAGAATAATTGTCAATAAAGGTTACAAAGTACTGAAAACCCAAACTAGAAATAGTACGACTAGGACCCCAAACATCAGTGTGGACAAGTTCAAAGGGGGACATAGCCCGATTATTGAGACGCTTTGGAAACGAAACACGAGTATGTTTTCCAAGCTAACAAGACTCACACTCAAGAGACGACAAAGTAGAAAAATGAGGGACCATCTTTTGAAGTTTGGAGAAACTAAGATGGCCCAAACGATTGTGAATAAGAGCAGAAGAATCAGTGGAGATGCAAGCGGCAGGAGCTGCAGGTGATGTGAGATGGTAAAGACCTTGAGACTCATGCCCTGTACCAATCGTCTTCCCCGTACCCTGGTCCTGCAAGATTACAGATTTATCATAAAAAGTGAGAGAGCAATTAAGAGTGCGGGTCATTTTACTTATGGAAATAAATTTTAAACGGGCACTCAGGTACATAAAGTACAGAGGTGAGAGGAAGAGTCGGAAGGGGATGAGTTAAACCAATTCCTTTAGCTACAGTTTTGGAACCGTTGGCTAGAGTGACAGTAGGTAAAGTAGAAGGACAAGTAAGAGAGGAGAAAAGGTGTTTGTTACCAGATATGTGATTAGAAGCTCCAGAGTCTAGAATCCACCAGCCAATAGAAGAAGACTGAGTAAAGCAAACACTGGGATTACCAGTCTGAGCAACGAAAGCAACGGAAGATGACTTGGCTGCCTGATACTAGAGGTACGCATCATAGTCACTACCAGTCAGGGTAATATTTTGAGATGTGGAGCCCTCAGATGAGTCAGGTAACTGGATGTCAGATGATTGGACGATGTTAGCAGTGCGAGGAGGTCGCCCGTGTAGTTGGTAACACCTATCCCGAGTGTGTCCAATCTTATTACAATATGTGCATTGAGGACGCTGTCCTTGGTTACGACCACCACCACAGCCACCTCTAGTGTTTGCCTGAGAAGCCAAAACTGAGGAATCTGAAGGGCCATCAAAAGTAACTGCCTGAGTAGAGGAGATACGCAACAAGCGGGCAAATACTTCATCCAATGAGGGCACCGAAGGGCTAGCCAGAATTTGATCTCTGACGTATTCAAGGTCATGGCAGAGCCCAATGAGAGTCAACACCATGAAAAACTTATCAGTCTATGTTTGTTGGGCTTCTACACCATCAGTAGGAGGCATTAGAGACAAGAACTCCTCCTTAAGGGACACAATCTTTCCTATGTAAGTCAAAAGAACCATGTCCTGTTGTCTAACATGAACAATGTCAGAAACAACTTTGTAAAAACATTAAATATCATTCGTGTATAAGACCTTGGCCCGAGTCCAAAATTTGAAACATGTTTTATAGGCACGAAGATGATGTAAAACTTTGGGATCCACGGATTGCCTTAATAGGCTGCATAATTGTGCATCAATCTTTTTCCATTGCACTTTGTCTGCAATAGAAATATCTGCCTCTTTCTTCACCAAATGGTCTTCATAACCTTGACCCATAAACCATAATTCCACAGAGGCAGACCAAGACAGATAATTTGCACTACCAACTAATTTCTCCGACGTAATAACAGGAGATCCAGATATTACAGAAGTGAAAATACCATTTTTAGAAGCCATGATTACTTATCAGGGTGGTCTGCAGCGAAGATTGGCAGCAACAACAATCTGGTGGCAGTAGCTGCAATCTTGGAACACTAGAAATGACAGAGGGGTGACTAGTAAAGAAGCATGGTCGCCAAAGGAATTGCCGGAATGGATACACAGCCAAACCAAAAAAAAAGGAAAAGAAAAGGAGAAGGTAGATAATTAGGGGTTCTCTTATGGCTCTGATACCATGTTAAAGTAGAGCCAAGAGAGAGAGAGAGAGAGAAACCCTTAGAATGGGTGAATGTGTGTTGGTCATTTTGCACCTCACACTTACCACATATATATACTAAACAAGGATAGTTACATGCTCCTAACTGTACAATGTGGGACTAAAAATAAAACAAAAACTAAGACTAAGGCTAAGTAAAGCTATACAATACTATGCTATATTCAACAGTAAATATATAATGCTTCCTTTCGAAATGGAGTAGGATATTTTAAATTTAAATTTTATAAGTCCACATTCACCATAATTACTCAAGACAGAAAATTCAAGCAGTTGGACTCAGTAAGCAGTGCAGTATTTTATAAAGAGACTATTGTTCAACATTTTAAACTCCAAGTTTGTCACTCTTTCCCTTTCTCCTTTAGAATGTAACTCTGTGTTTCTTCTTTTGTTGGTCGTTACTTTCTCTCTTTTCCTTCCACTGACCTTCTATTTACTCGCTTTTTTGTATTTTATTCATCTTTTAATGAAATTTATTGGTCCAAAGAGAAGGTGAAGCATGTTTACTACACATTAGTTACTTTTACCACAGAAATAATTTAATATAGTTGACTATGAGAAAACAATTATTCAAAACACAACCAGTTGATCTCTTTTTCATTGTACGCAAAACAGTTTTGGTTCCTCTATCAATCTATGTTCTTTCAAATGGGCCAAATCCCAATAAGAAATAATGGGTAGAAACATAGAAAAAGCAATAATATAAATAATTGTCGTCGTCTGAGCCCTGAATTGTCTTATGACTCGTCAATCATAATAATGATGAAACTATAGAGCAATAATTGTTACAAAACATGTTATCATGTAATGCAAAACTTTTTAAAGCATTAAGAAAGCTGAAATATGTTATTGGCTGACTAAAAATACATTGCTTAACAAAAAGACTTCCACCATGGATTGATTAGCCTAACAGTACCCATTGATGTGGAGAAGTAATCTTGCAGTAGTCCTATGAATATGCTGTACGAGATCCGATACACAGTCCACCTGAGAAAACAAAATGTTTTCATCGATTAGTTAAATACATAGAAATCCTCGACGCAACAGATATCTACCGGAAAAAATAGTCAAGTAGAATGAAAACAAAGGACATTTACAAGTTAAAACATAGGTTAGCAAATCCAACAAAGTTCTCATAGCTAACACGAGTAACAAGTACGCACCAAATTCACATAGAAATCCTCAACCAACGCTGCATTGTTTTGCAAAAGCATAGATTGCAGATGAGCTTTAGATCTATGCAAAATGTGGGCAACAATAGAAATTGTCTCAACACCAGTGCATCTCTCCTGTGACAATCGACATTAGTGAATACATATGCATATACATACAGGGAACCTACGGCAAGTGCAGCATAGGTTAGAGAATTTGCAAATATCATTTAGACATATTTTACCCTTAAACACAGGCATTTTCTTAAACTTAACATGTGATTTTATTTTCTAAATTTTGAAGTTTTTTATTTTATAGAATCACTATTTTAAAGTACTCTAGTTAATGATTGAGTTTACAAACAATTGTTCTCAGAAATCTCTTCTCCTTGTTCTACACCATCCACGACCACCACGATCCACATATTGGTGATAGCTGGGAGTGTTATGTGGTGAGACTCTCTTTTGCCATTAGCCAATGGCTGAAATGAGGTGATAGAACAATGTCTTATGAAATCCTTTCACCTAATTATTCTTTCATATCATCAGTTTCACTTTAGAATCCAAACTCTGACCAATTGACCCAGATTAACTACAATCTATGTTGAAGCTAAGCTGAATCTTGAGTTTGTAAGATCTTTGTCCTTCACTTTGCTAACTCAATAAATAATAATAATAATAATAATAATAATAATAATAATAATAAAGGAACAAAAACAGATCTTTAAAAGGATAATTTCGAATTTTAGGAGCAAATGTGGAAATGGTTCATATATAATTTAAACATGAGTCAATTCTACTGATCAAATTTCTGAGTCACTACAACCATGAAAAACCTATTAACAACATTTCTTGTCATTGCAACATAAGTTTCTATCCTTAAACTACCACATTTTGAAGAACCCTCTGGCATGATCAGGAAAAAGGCAACCACAAGACAGGCTAAGCCAGGGTTTGTCAACCATTTCAACACTCCCAAGCTATGGAAGAAGATCAGACACAGAAGAAGATTGAAATACTTTCAGGAGCTTGGCAGAGAAGAAAGAGGTGGCTTTTAAAAAGGGTGGAGCAGAACAAGAGACTATCGCCTAATCCTCAATATGTTTTAGTCCATGGATGACTAGAAATGAAGGCTTCAGGAATTAGTAATAAGTTAGTTCTTCTCGACAAATACAACTCAAAGATTGCTTGAGAAAAACAATTCTATAAGGAAGAAAAATCACATGGTGTAAGAACCAATAAAAAAAGGTTTCCTGAAATTTCTAATAAACACTCCTAGAGTAAGCACAACACCTCCCCCCCCCTTTTTCTAAAGATTTAAAGACGGACTTTTCTTTGGAAGTTGTTATAGATCTTACATTTCATAGCAAGTACCAGTCCATGATTAACATCATTCCACCATAGTAGGATGATTCAGTTTCGCTTATCTTTTTGTTTGTTTTCCTTCTCTGTTTCCTGACCATCTCAATCTGGCATTTTAAGTGATTCTTTGACTAATAATCTGATCGCCATTTGAGAGAAGGAAAAAAAAAAACTCCATTGCATCACTGGGCACAATGTTACATGGGAAACATTTTCATATTTCTTGTTGCACATTCATGGATTACCCAGAGAAGATGTGTCAAATTCTTATATAAGAAATAAATCCTTCTTCTGTCTTCATGTTTGACTACTTCACCATGCTTACAGTTTTCCTGCTTCCAACAATTTCTGGCATTTTTTAGTGTATTATCTTCTGCAACTGTTGGGGCTTCCTCTACAAATGAATTGAGTTGGATACAACTAAAATCAGCATTTGGAAGGTATCCAGAAGATAATGAAGATATTAATATACATGGATGATATTGATCATGATAATTGAGCATCTCTATGGCTTTCAGTTTAAACAAGAGTTTAATATCTGAAAAATACCCACGCAAGCAATAAAAGTAAATATTTAATAAGAATGCAATAAGCTAAAAAGTTAAACATTAACCTATAACAGACTTAAATCATGCCAAGAAAGTACTGGATCTGTTTTTGTCCTTCCTCTAACAGTCATTTTTTTCCCAAACAGGAACCTGGAGTTCAATAATTCAATAAGAACATGGAAACACATCTTGGTGTTTAAGTCTAGAAAAACTCTCCATATATTCATCCAGCCACAGTTTGGAGAAGGCTGATCAAGACCAAGTACAGGAAGTAATTATTGAAATGAAGGAAGACAAAGGGTGACCCAGGGCAGGAAGCTCCCGCATATGCAGGGTCCAGGGAAGGGGTGGACCACAAGGGTTTACTGTACGCAGCCTTACATTTTTCAAGAGGCTGTTTCATGCCTCAAACCCGTGACCTCAAGGCCACATGACAACAACTTTACTGTTGCGCCAAGGACAATAAAAGAAAAGGAAACGAGATAAGAACAAGTGACAGGAGAAAGCTTGCAGGAGTGCCTTCACCTCTCATTCCAAATTTTGTAGTGTTGCGTTTCAAAAATTGACATAATGAGGAATTAAGTTCCACTTTAGATATTAAATGAAATGCTAACTTTGGCACCATCTTCAAAGAGTTACATGAAATGCTAACCAAGCTCTATCTTCGGAGATTTTCATGAAATGCAACTAAGCTAAAAAGACTCCAACTAAACTATATCAGAGATATCCAACTTTACATGCACTTGAACATCCTATATTGTATGTTCTCCAATACTCCTGCACGAACTGGGACAAGATGCCAATCATACCTAACCTGGAAGTAAAGGGTTTGATAATGATTGGCTGTGCAGGGCACTGATTAGACCAGATTTAACCTTTTCTCATACAACTGAAAACAATTTTGTGTCCACTTTAACATTTAACACAGAACTAATGGCATGCGAATGCAATGGTTATCATGAAACATAGCATGGATTGACACACCCTTTTTTCAACTAAGGCTTTCAATTGTATCATTTCACAACTTGTAGTTAGCATTACGCTCTATACAGCCTCTGCACTTGCTGTGGACAAAAGGCTCTTCTTGTGCTCTTTCAACTCACTATGAAGACACAGTATCATGAAGTTGATCTCCCATTATCAAGAGATGAAGCCACCTTTTGGTCCCAGTTACTGAAATACTGATGCTCACCATCCTTTATACAAAATGCATTCAGAAGGAGAAGATTTGAGGTATATTTAAATTCAATGAGCAGCCTATGCATTTGAATGAATTGGTTGACAACACCTATAGCAGTACTAGAATCAGCCTAATACTTGTGTTAATATCCATTGGCCAGCACTTTCTTTATCTTTTCCTAAATCATAAACTTTTTCTGCTTAGTTGCCAGGTCTGGAAGGCAATCCTAGAAGCAGTGCAGGAAGTGAAAGCCGGAAGCAAGAGGCAAAAATGACAGGAAATGGGAAGCAAAAAAACACAATTAAAGCAATGAGGAACACAAAAACGAAATATGTGGGAACCACACGTAGAATGATCATGAGGCATAGTTTAAAGTTTCATGAAGCTTAATTAGAAGATTAGCCACATACGAGGAGGTTTCCAACTTGAGGAGAAATACATCATTATTCTATATAGTAGATTAGTTTTTCAGATAGAAGCTCCCGTTTCCTACTAGGAATTTTATGTGAGGGCATTCATGTAATTTTCATAGGTATCTCTCATAGAACTGTTAAGTTAAAGAAATTCAAGCCAATGCCACTAACAAACAACCAATCAATTTCTTCATTTCTACTTTTATATATGTACAAATTTGCTCTACATTGGCAAATAAAGGAAATGACAAATACCCTCCCTTTCAGTGATAACACCACACCTCAATCTATTAAACTCTTTTAGTTGCAGTCTCTAGTCAGTTGAGAAGTGTAACAGCCTTAATTCCCAATAAAAAGAATGTTAAATAAAGAAACAAAAGCCATTGTTAAACAGCATGGATATCATTCCCCAAATTTCAGAAGTCTTCCAATGGCTTCTCATTGTTGTTTATTTCAACAAAAATACTAAAGGTCAAGCAGAAAGCATCTAAGATCCACATGACTGGTTCCACTGATACTGTTACCAGCATCACACTAACCTAGGTTACATTCTGAACTAACTCTCAAGACATTTCACTTCCATACTTCCACTGCCATCCTCTATTTTTCTTCTATTTTATTCAGGGGAAACATTGATCTTTTCATTTTTGTAGGGTCAGGGTGTATGAGCATGTCTATGGGAGGGATGGTGAACTGGGAAAGGGGTTAGGACTTAGATGCAGGAAACGCCTACATAGATGGGGAAATGCATCCCCCAAAAACACGTTTTGGAAACGAAAAACAGTTTGTTTTCCCGGGTGAGTTGAATACACATTTTCATTTGGGGAAACATGTTTTCCGAAATGCTGGAAATAGGTTTTGATTTTGAAGGAAACCAGATTCCTAGCGCAAGGAAACGAGTTTCCTAATAAGTTCGAAATGGTTTTCTGGGATGAAGAAACTCGTTTCTTCGGTCAAGGAAATAAGTTCCCTCTTTCTTTCTTTCTTTCTTTTTTTCCTTTTTTTGCATTTTATCAATAAGTTATATATTTATGTTTAAAGTTTTACATATTTATCAAATAGCCATAATGGGTTTCTCGCAAATATTGGTTGTTTGAGGTGTCTTTAGTTTTCAGAATGATTTGTGGAGAAACTATAGTTGATTCCCCCCAAATCAGTCCCCTAAACCTAGTTCTAGAATCTAACAACCCCTACACAAAGTTCCTAAAATGAAGAATAAGTCTCCGGCAGTGATTGCTGGTGAATGCAAGTGGTTTCCAGCAATTGCAAGTTCCGGCAGTGATTACCAGGAAGAAGAAGAAGATTCCTGCAGTGATTGCTGATGAATGCAAGTGGATTCCAGTGAACGCAAGTTCTGACGGTGATTTACGGCTAGTTTTCAGTTTTCTGGCAGTGATCTTCTTAGACTACAACTGGTTTCTGGCAATTGCAATTTCCGGCCAGATTGAAGAAGAAGGGTGGGTCTGTCCGGCAAGATTTAAGGGTTCTGTCTGGCCATATTGAAGGGTCTGTCTAGTGACTCCAGCCTGCAAAGAAGAAGAGAACTGCACAAGGTTTTCCTTCCTGCATAGAAGATAAGAATGGCCCTGCACATTTATTCTTTTTTGGCAGGCAAGCATTGTCTGGACTCTGGGTTAGATTTCTTTTCTATTTTTCATGCTTCGTTTCTGATAATGGTACTGAAATTGAATCTACTGATATTGGTGCTCCCATTTACTGAAATTGTGAGAATTTGATTACTCTTATGGGTTTTCTAACTTGTATTAATCATTCGAGTTTCCCTAGTTGATGATGCCTAGATTTACTAATCTTTTTGGGGCTTCTGAACTGTTGTTTCAATTGGCTCTACTTTCTGATTTTAGTTTCTGTATTGTGGTGGTTCCAACAGTCCGAGACTTCCATAAGTTTATTGGATCATTCAATTTTTAGGGCTGCTATTAAGTATTAGAAGTTTGGTGGTATTAACTGAAAAGCTTTAATTTGTAACAGTTTGGTGGTAATTTCTAACTTGTGTTGTGGTATTCTTTACATCTTAGGTGTATGATGTCCTCCATCAATGATATAATAGATGATAGGGAGGGATTTGAGGATTATATGATCAAATGTGGTGATGAAGTAGAAGAAGTTGCTAGTAGTACAAGCGTGAGAGGGAATCCAGACACACCCTTGTGGTAATTTGTTAAGGTAGAGAAGAAAGTTTGTGAAAGGAGGTTCAAAGACGGTCAAATGTCAATTTTGTGGGCAAACATATTTTGGAACATATTACAGGGTTTATGGACACTTTAGGGAACATGAGAAAGGGAAAAGCAGAGGCATAAGATATTGTGGTAAGGTTAAAGGAGATCTAGAATTGAGAAGAAGAGTTGAGCTATGTAGTTAAAGGTGCGCCTAGGCGCAAGTTGACAGGTAAGTGCCTAGGAGAGTGCCAGGCACAGAGGAAATGAGGCATGGTCGCCTAGGCACGCGCGTGGGCGCCCCTTTCAGGCGCACCCCCAACTCCAGGCACAGACCACTTACCCGGTAACATATAAACCTCGTTTTTTATTTCGTTTTTCACCTTCCAACCCTAATTTCAATCTTCCAACCTACTGAGAAGGTGAAAACGACCATTCCTCTTCGATCTTTCACAGATCTAAGAAAAAAAAAAAGGTATGGATTTACGAATTTTAGCATTTGTATACAGTTTCTGTAAAAAATGTAAAAACCAGTACCGTTTTTTCAAATTTTTTGTTTTTTGTTAACTATTTTCCATAGATCTTGATGGGTTTTAGTTCTATATGTATAAGAAAACATTCCATTTGAGTTTTATACTCCTTTGCTCTAGATTTGAGTTTGTTTTTGGGTTTTTTACTGTTTTTCCAAAAAAATCAGTTACGGAAATATAAAAAGTCGTCGTTTTTTCGTATTTCTTCATTGAAATGTATTTCTATCCACATATATATAGCTTTCCCATGCTTGTGTCTTCATGTGTGATATTTTTTTCATCTTTTTTTTGTAATTTAGGGTTATTTTTTTAATTTTTCTGAAAAAAAAGTTACGAAAATTAGGAAAAAATTGTTCTTTTTTATATTTATTAGTTAATACCTATTCTTATCCACATATATAGCTTACTCATGCTTGTATCTTCATGTAAGATGTGCTTTTCATGCTTTTTTTGTATTGCAGTGTTATTTTGTTCAATTTTTCCGAAAATAAAACTTACAAAATTTAGAAAAAATTTGTTTTATTTATATTTATTAGTTAATACCTATTCTTATACACATATATAGCTTTCCCATGCTTGTGTACTCATGTATGCTGTATTTTTCATTCTTTTTTTGTACTTTTAGCTAATTTTAAATTATGAAAAATATAATTTTGAGCCTCAGGCTCCAGGTGCGCGCCTAGGCGCACCCCTTGCACCTCGGTGCACCTCACGCCTTTAACTACATAGGAGTTAAGAGAGTCATAGAAAGGAGAAACTACAAGCAAGTTTAAGGCCTTATGAAAAGTCGAGGCTTGATTTGGAGAGTAAATCTTCAAATGCTAATGGTTCGGGCTCTTTGGAAGGAAAACTTAACTCTATTGCAAAGGCTTTCAAGGCATGTACTAGAGCATGTGGATTATAAAGTCCTGAGATGTTTGGTTGCCAATAGAATTCCATTCAATGTATTATGGTCTTTATATTGGCGAGAGATTATTGAAGGAGTTAGTAGGATGCTAAACTACAAGAGTTCAGGGTACAAGAAGGCAAGAACTACCTTGCTTGACAATGACAAAGAGAGAGCAAATAGGGAGTTGCAGCCAATCAAATATTCTTGGCGAAGGTTTGGCTTATCAATTGTGTCAGATGGGTGGACAAATTGCAGGAATCAGCGTTGATTAATGTACTGGCATCAAAAGTAGATGGAAGTGTCTTCCTTTTTTCCAAGGACTTCTCTGGAGTAGACAAGTCGGGTGTGAATATTAGAGAGTTTTTAATCAAGACTATCAGGGAAGTAGGGCCTTCAAATGTGGTCAAATTCTTATAGATAATGCTGATAATTGTAAGAAAGCTAGTTATGAGGTTACTATCCTCACATATTTTGGACCTGTGTGTGATTCATACGTGAACTTGATTTTCAAAGACTTGGATCAAGAGCTTTTGTGGTAGTAGGAGTTGTCCCTCAAATGCAAGAAAGTGGTTAAGTTCATCATAACCACTCTCCTAACTTCAAAAGTGTTTCGCATCTTGAATTTATAAAGGTGAAGAAGACTATGTTTGGTTCCATTTATGTCAACATAAATAGAATATTGAAGGTGGAGCAACAATTGAAATTCTGTGTGAAGACAAACTCATGAAGCAAGAGGGTGAGAAGTATCAAAGATCCAAATATTAAAGATGCAACACTTGAAATTAAGGAATCATCGTTAATGAAGAAAAGTCCTGGAAAAGGTGCAATTAGCTTTGAACATTACCAAGCCATTCTATATGATGATTAGATATTCTGATAGACGGTGCCATGATGGGAGAGATGTATGAGGGTGCAGGCAATATGTTGGGCAAATTTCAAAATGCATTGGTGGCAAATAATGAATTTGAAATGAAAGATTCAAGCAACTGTGGACATAAGGTGGTCAACAATGAATGTGCTTCTTCATGGCCTGACTCATGCATTGACACCAAATATTATGAGCCCACATATTTACAACTTCTGGCACCAGGTGAGAAACCAAGGTAACGTCTAGGTCAGAATCATTGTCTTTCATACATTTTTATAATATGTTTCCTTTTAGAAGCTTATAAATAATTAAATACTTATAATTTTGTTGCATAAATGGCTTTTGGTAGATCAAGATATAGAGTTGTGGAATGGCTGCCCATACAATTGAAAAAGTTGCTCATAGTAATCCAAACCTAGCCAAAACATTGAGATCTCAACTTATCGAGTTTGCCCAACATAGGGGAAAGCTGTGGACTTCTCCTAGAGCTAGAGGAAATGCCCAAGGAATGATGTCAGCCCTAAAATGGTGTGTTGAGCCAGGAAGAATTGAGACTTGATAATAAGCAGTTTTTTCAGAAGGAGCTGAAGTTCTTTTATTGATGAAGTGGAGAAATTACAAGTAACCTTACAATTCAATCGAACAAAATACAAACTACTGGAACTAGTGGGAAGTAGGAACCTCAGTTCCTCCTCTGCACTTCCCACTCCCTTTTACTTCCCTTTTCTTTTCCCCCTTCTTTCCCTCCCTCTTCACTTCCTTTTATCTTTTCTTTTTCCTTCCATTCCCGTCTCCTTCTGTAACAGACTGGATATCTATATATCCTACCTTTGTAACAGACTGGATATCTGTATATCCTAACTGACTTCATGACGTGGTTGTTAACTGACTACATCACAACTAATTATATCCTAACCAACTACTGCCCTGGATCATCTTCTGGAGAAATCTGAAAATCTTTTGCCAACAGGTGTATTTCTATTTCCTTGCAATTATATCTTCTTTCTGGGATACGTGTGGTGTATGGGAGGTCTAACATTACCCCCCCCAAGTAGTTTCACCTTGTCCTCAAGGTGAAAGGAGGGAAATTGAGTGTCCAACTCCTCATAGAGCTCCCATGTGCTATCATACTCAGGTAGGTTTTTCCATTTCACCAAAACTTCGGTGCATCCATTTGGCAATGACCTGATTTCCTAGATGGAGTCAGGATACAGGACAAGTTCCATTTCCTCAATGAGTCTAGGAGGTAGGGGTTGAGATTGGGCTGAATTGGACAGGGTGGCCTTTAGTTGGGAGACGTGGAAAACAAGATGGATCCAGGTGGTGGAGGGTAAATCAAGGCGGTAGGCTACTACGCCAATGCGCTCCAAAATAGTGTAGGGACCGTAAAACTGGGGGCTAAGTTTTTCATTGGGTCGCTTAGCCAATTTCTTGAACTTAAAGGGCTGGAGTTTCAGAAAAACTCTGTCACCTACCTGGAACTGGATGTCCCTGCGGCCTTTATCTGCTTGGGATTTCATTCTGGCCTGGGCTTTTAAAATATTACTCTTCAGTTCTTGTAAAATTGTATTCCTGTCGTGAAGTTGCCTGTTGACTTCCTCTACGACTGACCCCTCATCCGAAAGCCGTAACACAGTAGGAGGATCACGCCCATAAAGTGCTTTAAAAGGGGTCATGCCAGCAGCACCTTGGAATGTAGTATTATACCAGAATTCGGCCCAAGGAATCCACTTGGGCCAGAGCTTAGGATGGTGGTAGGTGAAGCAGCGCAAATAGGTTTCGAGACAGCAGTTGACGACTTCCGTTTGGCCATCCGTTTGAGGATGGTAAGCAGTACTCATCTTTAACTCAGTCCCTGCCATTTTGAATAGTTGAGCCCAAAATTGGCTGATAAAGAGACAGTCCCTGTCGCATACAATGGATCGCGGGTAACCTTGTAACCGTACTATGTCTTTGATAAAAAGAGCAGCCACCTCTTGAGCAGAAAACAGATGGCCCAATGGAAGGAAATGACAGTACTTGGAAAGACGGTCTACTACCACCAGAATAGTATCCAGCCCCTTAGATTTGGGTAAGCCGCCAATAAAATCCATAGAAATGTCATCCCAGACTTGTTCGGGAATGGGTAAAGGCTGAAGAAGACCTCCAGGTTTAAGGGCTTGGTATTTATTCCGCTGGCATACCTCACAAGAAGCCACAAATTGCTGCACATCCTTTCGCATTCCCTTCCAAAAGACCACATTAGAAAGCCTTTTGAATGTCCTAAAGGTCCCTGAATGTCCACCGGCTGGAGTGGAGTGAAATTCCCTGAGTAGGGTGGGAATTCGAACAGAAGTCTTGGGGATAGCGAGTCTATCATAGAAGAGCAAGTGGCCATGACACAGAGAGAATCCTTTATGATGGTTCAGGCCAGCCAATAAGTCCTGGAGGATGGGGCCTAAAGTCCCATCGAGTATGATCTCCTCTTGTAAAGCTTGTAAGGCTGAATGCCGGACTACTGAAAGAGCAATGAAAGGAGAAGGGTGCATCAAGTCTGATGCATCCTCAGGGGCAGAGGTGTTGCGTGCATCAGTGAAGCCTTTGTTATCTATTATGGAGAGGGCATCAGCTGCCCGATTATGCTTGCCTGGTTTGTAGTGAATGTCAAAGTTGAAACCCAGTAATTTGATGAGCCACTTCTGCTGCTCACTGCTAAGGACGTTCTGGTGCAGGAGGAATTGGAGGCTCCTTTGATCTGTTAAGATAGTGAACTTCTGGCCTAACAAGTAATGACGCCACTTCTGAACAGAGAGGACAACCGCCATAAGTTCCCTTTCGTATACGGATTTGGACTGAACAAGGGGAGAGAGTGATTGGCTGAAGAAGGCAATTGGCCTTCCCTCTTTCATGAGAACTGCTCCAATGCCTTTACCCGACGCATCAGTCTCCAAAATGAATGGCTTGTTAAAGTTGGGAATAGCTAGTACGGGCACCGTCATCATGGCGTGCTTTAAGTTGTTGAAGGCTTGTTGTGCCTCCATTGACCAATGGAAGCTATCTTTCTTGAGAAGATTGGTAAGGGGTGCAGCGATAATGCCATAGTTTTGTACAAATTTGCGATAGTACCCGGTGAGGCCCAAAAAACCCCTTAGTGCTATAATATCCTGTGGAGTAGGCCAGTGGAGCATACTGTCTATCTTTGAGTTATCAGCGGCGACTCCATCTGCTGAGATTATATGGCCTAAATATTCCAATTGAGATTGTGCAAAGCAGCACTTCTTTTTGTTAACAACTAAGTTATGAGAGGCCAACAATTTCAGTACCATTTCCAGATGCTCTAAATGTAGGTGAATATCAGGACTGTAAACATGTCATTAAAGAAAACCAGGACGAACTTACGGAGATAGTGGCGGAAGATGTCGTTCATAAGAGCCTGAAAAGTGGAGGGTGCATTGGTCAGGCCGAAGGGCATGACCAAAAACTCGTAGTGGCCCTCATGCGTCCTAAACGCCGTCTTGGGAACATCCTCTTTCTTGATGCGAATTTGATAGTAGCCAGATTGAAGATCCAGTTTAGAGAAAACAGTAGCTCCACCTAGTTCATCCAATAGTTCATCAATTGTTGGGATGGGAAATTTATCTGGAACGGTGATCTTGTTAAGGGCGCGGTAATCCACGCAAAAACGCCAACCTCCATCTTTCTTCTTAACTAAGAGTACTAGGCTGGAATAGGGACTAGTGCTTGCCTGAATGATGCCTGCCTCCCACAACTGTTTGATGATCCGCTCAATCTCGTTCTTTTGGCAGTGTGGATAACGGTATGGCCTGATATTACGTGGTGTAGTATGGTCTGGGACCCTGATGGCATGATCTTGTGGTCGGTTAACAGGCAATTTCAATGGCTGATCAAAGAGATGGGCGTACTGGTCTAGTAGAAGTTTTAGACGGGGTTGGTCCGAAGGTGGGGGTTGCGTGTCCATCTCTAGCTAAAGGCCTTGGTACTCAACCATGTAGCTTGCACTTGAGTAGGGGATGGCATGTTGCAGCGCTTTGAAGGATAAGAGTGACCTGGACAGGGATGGGTCGCCCTTAAGAGTAACCCTCTGGCCCTGCACGACGAACTCCATGGTGAGCTCGAGGTAGCTAGCAAAAACGTTGCCAAGAGTACGCAGCCATGCCATGCCAAGAACCAAGTATGTTCCACTCAGTTCGAAGGGATGGAAATGGTGTTTGATTACCAACCCAGGAAGGTGCAGGACTAGATTCCGGCATACCCAGAACCACGGATGCAAAATCCGTCTCCCACCTGTACTCCGAACGACCTGGTGTTGGTGATCGGAAGGTGCAGGTCATCAACCAACCTCCGGGATATAAAATTATGGGAAGCCCCCGTGTCAACAAGGACCACCACTTCCCTGTGTTCCAGAACACTGCGTAATTTCATCACGTTGGCAACCGACATCTCGACTAAAGCTTGCATGGATAGCTCAAGTCGAGTCGATTCCTCCTCGCACTGGCCTTCATCGTCGAGGTTCTGGGTGTCCCGATCTTCCGCTTCGTCACCATCCTCGCCTAGAAGGACCTGCAACTGGCGATTCTTGCATCGATGCCCCGGAGAAAACTTTTCGTCGCATCTAAAGCAAAGCTCCATAGCCCGTTTCTGCTGAAGTTCTTTCTCCGTAAGTCGCCAGAAAGTGTCCCACTGGGCCAGGGCAGGTTCTCCCGTGCGGGATGACCATTCTCCCCGAAACCCTAGCTCCTTCGTCGTCTCCGGAGAGCGAGCGTAGGTTTGCGTGGGAAAATTACAAAATTGCCCCTGTGGGCTAGTTTCAACGGCAGGGCTCTTTTGGGAAGGCCCATGACCCCACGAGGTTCGAGGTCCAGGCCCACTCTTGTTCCCTTGGGCTCGTACCCGTTCAAGGGCTTCATTTTTTTCCTCGATCTTCTGGGCCAGGTCCATAAGCCCAGCTAGCGAAGCGGGCCGGAACATCTTCACCTTGGCCTTTAACTCCTCCCTTAGCCCATTTAGAAAAGCCCCCCTCAGCAGGTCGTCGGGCAGATCCACTAGGGGTCCCGACATCAGCTCAAAATCTCTTCGGTAGTCGGCGACGGAGACGACCTGCCGGAGTGACAACAGGGCCTCATAGTGGTCATCAGACTGCGATGGCGGAACCTTTGGAGAAGGGCAGTCCAGAAAATCTTCCATGAATGGACTGGTGATCAGGCGTCAGTCCAGAGAAACCAGTGGAGGGCTTCTCCCTCCAAACACACAGACGCCGCCGTCACCTTCTCCCCTTCCGGGAGTCGGTTTAACTGGAAATACCGCTCAGCTCGACAAAGCCAGCCATGAGGTTCGTTGCCGTTGAAGATCAGGAGGTCCAGGCGTCTGGGTTCGAGCCTCGGGATCTCCGGCATCACCGGCGAGACTTGGTTATCCCCGCCCGATGACTCCCCTGTCTCCGGTGCTTGTCGTCCTCTATCCCCAGCTTGATTCAAGGGCGTTTCTTCCCCACTCTGCTTCTGTCCCATCCAAGCCCGGATCTCCATCAGGTACTCTCCTATAGCTACAACGTTGGTTTGCAATCTTCCTAGGTCTTCTTTCATGTTGCCCACTTCCAATCTCACGTTCTCTAAATCTTTTTCCATGTTCTGTGCTTTTTCTGATCTGGTTCTTACCATGTCCCAAGAATGAAACCATGCTCTGATACCATTGTTGAGCCAGGAAGAATTGAGACTTGATAATAAGCAGTTTTTTTCAGAAGGAGCTGAAGTTCTTTTATTGATGAAGTGGAGAAATTACAAGTATGAAACCATGCTCTGATACCATTGTTGAGCCAGGAAGAATTGAGACTTGATAATAAGCAGTTTTTTTCAGAAGGAGCTGAAGTTCTTTTATTGATGAAGTGGAGAAATTACAAGTAACCTTACAATTCAATCGAACAAAATACAAACTACTAGAACTAGTGGGAAGTAGGAACCTCAGTTCCTCCTCTGCACTTCCCACGCCCTTTTACTTCCCTTTTCTTTTCCCCCTTCTTTCCCTCCCTCTTCACTTCCTTTTATCTTTTCTTTTTCCTTCCATTCCCGTCTCCTTCTGTAACAGACTGGATATCTATATATCCTAACTTTGTAACAGACTGGATATCTGTATATCCTAACTGACTTCATGACTTGGTTGTTAACTGATTACATCACAACTAATTATACCCTAACCAACTACTGCCCTGGATCATCTTCTGGAGAAATCTGAAAATCTTTTGCCAACAGGTGTATTTCTGTTTCCTTGCAATTATATCTTCTTTCTGGAATACTTGTGGTGTATGGGAGGTCTAACATGGTGGAATATGCATGGTTTGGCAATGAAGGAGTTGCAAACAATAGCAGTGAAAGTCCTTGCTCAGCCTATTAGTACTTCTCCGGCTGAGAAGGTATGGAGCACTTACAACTACATCCATAGCATGAAGCATAATAAATCAAGCTCTAGCCATGCTAATACCTTGGTCTTTATCCATTAAAACTTCAGGCTGCTTTCTAGGTATCCAACAATTTCAATCATTAGCCTTACTTTGACTTTTTAACTTTCTCATATCTTGGTCTTTATGAATTTTTTGAATGTTCTAGGTTTAACAAGATGCTATATGAAGCTGTTGATCACAAACATTAGGATATTAATCCTGAGATCCCCTCAATTGATGTATTGGCCATCAAAGCAGAAGAAAAGGAATGGCAAGGGCCAGACGACATTTCAAGTGATGAGGATAATGATGATGTTGATAATGTTGATCATGTCCTTCTACTTTTGACAAAGTAGAAGAAGGGTGATGTTCCCAGTGTTCCGATTGAGGGTCTACTTAGTAGAGGTAGAGATGACAGAGATGTTAGAGCCAGCATCCAATCTCGTATTACTACCTATACTTGTCAAGCGAGGATAAATGAAGGTATACTATTGCTACAATTTGAGTGAAACTTCTTTATTCTTAGCTTTCTTGTCAATACTTCAAGTTATTTTTATTACAAGACTAAATAACTAATATTATAGATGAATACATGACAGATGCTAGTTCTTCCAATCCAAAGGGCAAGAGAAAGAATGTGCCATAAGAAACTCTACTTAGAAGGGGATGAGCTTCATCACTACATGTGTTTGTTGGATACTTAGAGTGTTGGGACGTAATTGTGATTGTTTTGGCTTGTAATGGCAAACACTTCCTTACATTTGGGGAATTTAGAAACTTAGAATCCTAATTCTTGACATTTGGTTGTTAAATACCTGGATTGTATCTTTCTAAATTTAGTCTTGAATTCATGATTCAGATTATTAGTTACATATGGTTTTTTGATGACATCTCTTATATTCTTATATGAATCTTACTTGTGGTTTGGAATTGGATTGATGACTTATAGTCTTATACTCATTTATGCTTCTGCATTCAGAAGTATTGTGCATCTAATTGATCTATGAAATTCTGTAAAAAAAATTTATTTTTATTTTTTCAATTACTTCACATTTTTTGTATTAAAATAATGTTCCGTAAGTTTTATAATTTTTTATTAATTTTTGGAGTAAACCCATTTTCCCAACTCAACTCAATTCATTTCCCATTTCCATTTCCCACAATAGCAACTTGGGGTTAAACATATTCCTTGGATAGAGAAAGAAGAAAGGAATGGTAGAAGGATGATGTTTGCTAATTGAGCAATGAATAAGTTTCAGAAGACACAGGAGCAGGTAGGTCCGGGTGGGGGAGTTGAAGGGTTAACCATATTCCATCCATAGAAAAAGAAAGATACAGCACTATTTGGAAGAAAAAAAAAATGGAAGTCTAAGAGGAAACCCAAAAGCATAAACAAGGATGACCTTAGCTAATTGAGAAAGTAAAGTTTCAGAAGTGTCTGATACCCCAGTATTTGATAATCTATTGCTATGTTAGTTTCTCCTCTGTTTACAAGAGAAACTTCCACTATTGCAGATTTCAGTAGAAAAAGAAGGATGGTGGTTACTAATTGAGCAACGAACAAGTTTTAGAAGACTAGTTAGGAGAGAGGGTGAGAGGGATGGGTGAACCATATTCCACTCATAGAAAAAGGAAGAAAACCCAAAAGAGCAATAAAAGGGCAACATTTGCTAATTTAGTAAGGAACAAGTTTCAGAAGAATCTGAATTATCCCAGGTTTTCTGTATTTGATAATCTATTGGTGTGATGGTTTTCCTCTATGTATGAGTGGAACTTCCAACATTAGCAGATTTCAATACTTGCTCAGCTCTATGCATATATTTCAGATAATGCTTGTAATAAAGAAAGTTCATCCAGATATTGTCAATTAACTAGGAACAATTTCTCTACGTAACAAGTTGCACAAAGTTGAATTCAATAATAATCATCAAGGAACTAAAACACAATCGTCAACCCCAAGGATTCCTGAACACAAATAATAATAATAATAATAATATAAACAAAAAACAATTGATTTAAAGTCAAAGTTCATCATCTTGCTAGCAATTTATTCCACATAAGGATGGATACCTTGAGCCCCAACGAAAAACTTGCTGCGTGCCCAAAACTAAAGTTAGCAGGACTAGTAGGTGTTACTTCCATCTGCGAGAAAGACATATTCAAAGATGTGGGCAAAGAGGAAGAGCTAGACACAGTTTGGGGTTTTATCCATTGAGCACAGTCTTGCGTTATTCTTGATAAAGCTGCCTTAAGCCGATCTGGACAGAATATAAAAGAGGTGTCCTTAGAACAAACAAACAATTTTTTAGTGCAGGAGGCCACCACAAAATATTAATAGCTAAAACTAGAAACAAAAGCATGTTCTTACACGGTAATGGATCTGTTTGGACTTTCCCACCAGGATATGTATCACGGACACCAAATGTTTCAAATATGAAATGGAAAAAAACCTCAAACAACTGGCAGATTCCCTGCAATAACCTAATGGGTGAGAAATAAAGACAAAGAAGTTGAAAGCAGCTCTCCAAAACGAAAAAATAAAATGAACCAAATGACTAAGTCATAACTTTCTGCACAGTACCTTGAAATACTCGATGTTCACAACCTCTAACTTCTGCATAAGCCTTGCATATTTGTCCATCAACCTAATATATCAACTCATTATAGCTAAATGGTATACCCATAAAAATAAATACAACCTTGTGGTATAAAACCAAACCTTAGAAGACTAAGTGAAGACCCTGTGTGTGCTGTAACCGCCTCATCAAACCAATGTGGAGAATTCCTTTTTGTACCCACACGTTTAGAGATCCGACTTGGGAGCTGACTATCTTCATCGATAAAGTCAGCAAGAAGATCTTCATTTTCATCTTCCAACACAGAAATATTTCCATTATCATGATGCATGTCATTGCTTCTTGCTGTGTTCCCATCCTTATGTATAACATGAACAACACTTTCATCAGCTTCACTAGAGCTTCTTTCTCCGCTTAGCAGTACAAGATGATTTGAACTTTCTTTGGCACAAGACGCCAGCTTTGATGAAAATGGGTTTCCATTTTTCAACCAGGCAGCAAATCCATTCTTCTGGCTGCTGACTTTGCTTCGGTCAGATAATTTCTTTGAATGAAGTGCTGACATCTTAGCACGACCATCATCAGATGTAACAATCAGAGGTGCCCCGTCACCCAGAAGGCCTGCCAAACTAATCACTTGTACAGTATCTGCAGACACTCTTAGCCATGTTTCCTTCTCCAGCACCATCTTAAGTCCCTGAAATAGAGCAGACAATTGTTATGGCATTATTTTGCCAGACAACGGAAAAGGGAAAGCTCAAATGAGAACAAAACATGTTTAAGAAACATAGTATAACATCCAAAATCAATCACAACAAACTAAAAATACCCAAAAAATCCTAGCAGGTACAAGTCATGAAGACTGATATGAGATTGAGGTGCAGTGAACTAAGAAGCAAAATTGCACATAAGCTCCCTAAAAATCACCATGATAACTTCAAACCTATATTGTCATAGAAAGACAAGATACACTCGGCCATTTCGAGATTGCAACCAATTAGAGCAAGGGGTGATTATTGAAAACTACCACCAACTTAGTGCCTATGTTACATGATCTCAAACAATTCAGAACATAGCAATCCAGAAGCCAATTCATAAACCTTTTATAAGGACAGATTATAGTTACAAAGTTTGGATTTGGGAAAATTCAGTCCAGCCAAATTAAAAAATGCGACTAGTTTAGGATTAATTGGAAATTTTCAGGAAAACACGAAGAAAATAAAGATCATAATTGCAAAAGAATTAAGAAAGTTAAAAGAAGAAAGTAAGTGATCAAATAAAAAAGAAAACTGCATAACTTTATGGGGCCCCATTTATCAATGTATAGAGGCAAGCAGAGTCCCTAAGGATAGAAAATTGCAAACAGATCATTAACATATGCCCCATTTGTTGTGTACTAAGGGTTCAGTTCCAAAAGCTACCATAAGTGCAGAAAGTGATAGGGAAATTTACAAATGATATAGATGAATTCAATATTGATTCAAATTCAAACTCTCAGTGAAAACAAGAAAGTGTAATACATAATCTCAGGCTATTCATAAAATATAAACACACACCAAAATGATAAGATACCAAAAGGTTCGATGAATGTAGTTGTAAACAAGAACTGCAAATAAAAAGTTCATTTGACATACATCAATGTTGTGCCGGTGAAAAGTTGACAAATAATCTTCACAAAAACTCTTTAGTCTCTGCCTAAATTCAACTGCTTCAACCCCAGAAAAGGCTTCCCCAGCCAAGATGAACACATTTAAATCTTCATAGATTCTCAAAATTTGATGTGTGCTTGTTGAACGAACTGCAGAACATGAAAACAACTGTAACACACGACTTGTTGTAAGTTGCCAAAGATTCTTTTTTCCTCTCTGTAGAGCTTGAGAAACAAATGTTGCAGCATCATTCCTCAACTGATCAAATGGGGATCCACTGCTTGATGTACCAGTAGCATCATCACCTGCATCATCAATATCCCAAACCATTGAGAAAAATTAGTTACAAAACAAACTTCTGGAAAAATATCTTCTTCTTTTTTTTTCAGGACAAACCTGGTGCTCTCTCCATGCAATCACATGCTGAACCATTTGCTGCACTAGAATCAGCCATTGTCGTTGAATCACCAAACGGGAACCCTGTTGAACATCCAACAAGAAGACTTTGCTTCTCCTTCGTGTCTAAAGCATTAAACTCTGTTTCCTGAAGAGCATTGTGATAACTTCAAAAGGCAAATTTTAAAAAAGTAAAGGGAAAAAAAAAAAATTCATCTCCAAATGAAAATTTAAATAGCTTCAACCAATTTTACTGTTAACAGAATACAGATACAGCATCTTCCATCCTAGAAGATTATATTGAGTATTTCTTTTAAAAAAGCCGATCATGCACAATTTGCAAATAAGAGGGAAGAAGATCCTTAATGAAAAAGTATGTACAATAAAAAGAACAGTTTGAAGTTTAAAATTTAAAATTTAAAATTACCTTACTTCTGGGCCGGAAAGTCATGATTGAATAATATGAAGACATCAACTTGAATAAGATATCAAGTATCCTCAACAAGCAATGCCTAAAGTTGGATTCAGGAATCCTTTCGCAGAGATCGCTGTAGGTAAGTCTGGAAGAGTAAAGCTAGACCAGTGAGAAAGGAAAATAGTATGGTGTTTCACACTTTCACTCTGTATTATATTAATGTCTCTAACAAAACCAATTTGCTTTGAAGCATTAGTAAACATTTAATAGTAGCAAAATACGCAGAACAAAATATTTCAATATTCCACTGTAAATGACAACATAAGGAATAATTTCAATTGTCAAATATATTGATGCTTAGATGCATAAGATGGATAAGAATTCCCCATAATCCATTCATTAAGCACCCAGATAGTAGACTGTGGCTGGTAAACAAACGGATTTAAATTTATCAACTAAAAGATGATTTTGTGAATAGACAGTACAAAATATAACTGCAGATGTAGAAGAACCTAACATATACAAACAAGCCAACAGAAGATATTAACTGAGAAAGTCACCATAAAGCTACTTATAACTGCAATTTCAGCATATCCAGTATCAAGATTGATTGTTAGAATTACTAGGTTTATGATGACAGAAGACACTGTCGAACAAAAACTTCCAAAACATTTTTATACAACCATCAGCTTGTCTTTTATGTTATACCATCCAAACCTTCTTTATAATCAACCATTATGGATAGAAATGATAGATGATGGAAAAATAAGTCGTTCCTTGCCTGCAGTTTGCTCTTTCTTGCATCAATTCCCTACTGGAGTCCCACATTCTTTAATGCACACTTCTAACTGCACCGGGACTTCTATAACTGGCCTCAGCCAAAGAGAAGAGACCTCTTCTCCTTCTCTCTACCTTCATGATCCCTTCAGTTTAAATAATCTCAGAAAAGTCATCTGAGACAAGACTGTCTAAACTGCAGTAGCTTGAAACATATTCATTTCCCTTGACCCAATGTTTGCTAGGGCAGTTTCTATTACTGCAAGTCATGTGCTGACTCTTCTACAAATGATCCAAGTTGAAGCTTTAGCAGCAGCAGTCAAAACATGTCTTATATCAGCATGTGAGATACATTCAGTAAGCCCTGATGTCACGACCACAATGGAAGAAGATCAAAGTTGCACCAGAGAGAACTCCTTGGGCTTTGGTGGTTAACAAAACCGTCAAACAACTTTGTCCTTCAAACTCTTCCACAACCAACAGGCAACAACTCTGTGATTTGTAAAAGCCAAATCCTGCAACCTCTTTCTCTAATTTGTTCGCAGTCGTAAAAGAAGAGCTCAAACCTGCAATTTCTCTTCCTCTCAACAGGCAACAACTCTTTGTGCTTTGTAAAAGTTAAATCCTGCAACGTGTTTCTCTAATTTGTTCTTAATTGTAAAAGATTTCTCTTTCTCCCATCCACCAGAAAAAGGAACTTGTTGCCTTTTGACAGATAAGGAAGCATTTTTGTGATTTTACCTTTTGATCTCCCTGGTCTTCCTTCAATGGTTCCAATTTTCTATAAACAAACAATGTGAATTTTTTGCCCCCTCACATGCATGTGCACGAGTCTCTCCCTCACTGCATCCCCACTAAAGGAAAAGGAAAAAAAAAAACAGGTTTTGCAAATGTGCATTGCCACGTGCCATCTTACTATCAAATATTAAACAGATTAAAGGTGCCAGGCACAGTGACCCAAGAAAGTACAGAGAAAGATCAACTTGGCAAGACACAAAGTAAAAAAACAAAACTTCACACTTGAATTTATAGCGTTATGTAGTCTCTAGCCCAAAAATCAGCTGATAGGTTTCAATCTTCAATAGAATATGCCTTAGTTTCATTTTTTTTAAAAGGAGTTTTTTATCACTGTAAATAGTGGTGAATATGAATGAAGAAATTATACTCCAGCCAAATTACCACATTGTTGAGACCACTAGGTGACTCCATTTCCTTGACAACAAATTTACTTACCTAATGATATTATGGGAGTTATCATACACTGTCAAATTGTACAATCATGGCGATGGGAGCAGCTTTACGTCCTCCGCTAATCCTCAAGTCTAGGCAAACAATTTTTCCAAAAAATGCAACCCTGCCTCAATCACCATCAGAAGTCCACTTGAAATGATGATCCATACCATTAAAAGGCATGATATTTTTTATCAGATATAAAGATACTGGTATCAAGAGCCTACTAGAAAGAAAGATGTTATTTGATTTCTTTTTCTTTTTCTTTTTCAGAATGTTTAGAAAGAAAAGATAATTCATTTCAAGATTCAATATTTCAGAAAATAATTTCCAATATAAAACACCAATCGATGGCACCAGTTATAGAAGATGCACATCAAAAGATCAGACTCCTTCCACACTTTCATATATCAGGGGCCTTTTGAAGGTCACCAATAACTGAATCTCCAAATGGAAAACCAACAGTAATCTACTCCCTCTTGGATAATGACATAAAGGAAACCGAATTTGATATGCAAGTGATGGTACATTTTGAACCTTTATATAAATTAAGGCACTATTGAGACTTTAGTGATCATATGAATTCCACGGAGTAGAAGACCATGTTTGGGAGCTGTTGTAGCCAATTCAAGGTCTCGAAACTTGGAATTGCGGAACAAACACAAGAATTTGTAATCAATCCAGAGTAGCTCCAGAGATATGAACAAGTTTCTCAAGAACCTTCTTTATTTTCCATGGTGAATTTCTTGGAGAGGTGATTTATAAGGACCAACATCAGAAAGGTGAAGAGAGAACATGCACTTCACTAAATAGCAAGTAAGAATTTTCCACACCAGTTACAACCATAGGTACTAAGTTGAGTGTTCTGGTGCTACCATAATTCAAATTCAAGGTAGGTATATATTTACGCTTCATAGGACTGAAGGAGTCACAAGAACAGAGAAGATAATAAAACCTTGGTCACAGCCTAAGACTTACACCACCTCAAATTTATAGGAATTATAGGATAAATTACAAATGTACAAACACAGAAATGCTCTAGGCTTCAGCATTAGCTTCTGATCACAGGTTGGTGCGGTGGGCTTTTCTATATTTTAGTTCTTTCATAAGAAACTAACACATAACACGCGCACCCACAAGCCCATGCACACACACATCTCGATTCTCACCTTCAAAAAAGAAGACAGATCCAAAGAGGGAAATACAACTGGCACAGCCATGTACCACTGAACAGCCAGCAAGAAATGCAAAATAGGGACCCTCATGTTACTTCGATACAAGACAGGCCAAAATTTCTTAAACAGCCAATAAGGCCTGACACAACCCATGAGTATGAAAGAACCAACAAATTTGTGAGTGTTCTTGAGCTGGTTCAATTTAAATTTTAGGTGAAGGCTAAATTTTAACCCAGTAAGTTGGATGTCATCATTTTTTTCTTGAGCCAGTTCCATTTAAATTTTAGGTGAACGCTAAATTTTGACCCAGTAAGTTGGATGTCATCACTTTTTTCAGCATATCCTCTCTAGGACAAACAGGAACCCATTTCTTTGGGTGCCTGAGCCTTATAACTTAGTTCACTATTCTACTTAAAATAGACATACAGCATATCTTATTTCAGCATCCAGTTAGTTCAGTTTTGTAAGTTATTATGAACTGAAATTTCAAATCGAAGTATCAGCAGTGGCACATGTTACCAGACAAATATCATAGACACACAAGACTTTCCTAACAGTTCAATACTAACAAATAGATGCCAGTTGATTCAAAATCACTGCATGGCAAATGCTTTTTAAGTATGAATTACTTCTCCCACTAGAAAAGGCAAAGATAGATGTATGATAGGAAGCAGAACATGGCAGTTGTTGATTTTTAGTAAGTAAATATACGTATCTTAAATCACTCCAGCACAAAGTTTGTGTCCTTTCTTATTATTAACTTGGCTGTCAAGGTGAAGCCCCAATACTCCTGCATATCAAGAACACTAATTTCATTGTCTCTTCCTTCTTTTGGCTTTTGAGCTTCTTTAGTTTTGTTATTATAAGCTCCCTTTGCCCCTAGAAATATTCTGTTAAATAAAAGTGAATTACACATATTTAGGAGCTGCATCATTAAGTGAGCTTTAGCATCAAATCTCACTGTTTGGCAGCAAAGTAAGAAACAACATATTTTTATTTAGAAAACTGATTAGTTGAAAAGGCATATGAAAATGCCATAGCCGGCCTAAAGCAGTCAAGAATTCTGCTTCTTGCAGTCCTTTAAAAAAACTAGATCCTTTACCATGAAGTCAGATCTCAGAATACTAATGCTAACTGATCCTCTAAAATGGCAATCCTCTGTATGTAAATCAATAAAACCAGACTGAGTAAACAGAAACCTTCACATGTTAACAACATACCTCAACTATGAGCGGTATTGTTGAGTAGAAAGTAACTTCTAGTGACTGATGCAGAGCCATTTGATAATCAATTATAATAGGTAAGTTTGAACAAAAGGACCAATAACCCCAAATGGCCCATGATTAATTTGCAGGTCCCCACAGAAATCAGGAAGAAATGTTTTCAGAATAATTCCACATAGTTCTCAAAGATGTAAAACGTTTTTCTACAGTGTATTTTAAGTATTAGGAAAATCTAGACTGGATAAAAGAATATTTCTTAAGCAAAACTAGCCATATTCATCCAATGCTCAGGGAAACTTTAGCAAAAGAAATATATCAAGACAAAATGGCATTTCAACTGCTAGAAACGTAATTGCACCCAAAGAAGAATTGCTTAGTTGGTAGACACACCTACTACTCAGCATATTGTGTGAACCAGTATCCTGCAAAGGTTAACAATCATGTTATCAGAGCCCCTGCATATCACAAATACCCTGCTATGGAAGCAATAGTACTGAGACCAATTTCAATGGTACCAAAGACAACAACAGGTTAAAGACAAGAAAGTTCAAGAAGATATGTGTGTGCACCGGTATTTCACCAGCAATGTCAGCACATTAGGCATAATGAAGTCAAAAGGCAAGATTTGTCCAAGGAATGACATTCTATTTTCTAATTTGTTATTAAAAATAGCTATCACAGAAATACAATCAATTCTAAAACTGTTCCCACAATAATGCTTAGAAAATACTATATTTACCATTTCACTGCCTCCAATCTAGTTAGCAAACTTAAAAATTGCTGATAGAGGCATATATGATGAAGCCACTTCATATGTATCCCACGTTCCAACAATACATCCTTCCTGTTCCAACTTCCTTTCCACAACACAAACTTTTAACACAGGAGCTCTTTAACATGCAAAGGACATCACAGGCTACAAAGCCCAGCCAAGGAATGGCAGCTGCCATTGGATGTCTCCAAATATTGCAAGCAATCCGGGGAGGTGAATCTCTCAGAAAAGGCAGGTTTTAATAGAGTAATATATAAAGGTAGCACGGAAGCTATAGGAGCAACCATCCTTCCGTTAGAACAGACAGGTATATGTGTAGAATTGTTATTTTGGTCTTTTACTTTCCTATACATTGTTTTGAGCTGTAATTTTACCAGTCCTTAAGAGTTGACCATGGACCACTCCTGTACATAAATAAATTTATATAAATGGTGACAAAGAAAGTGATCATTTTTCACTTCTCTACTCTCATCATGTTTTGTTTCAAGAAAATCAACCCCGTCATAAAACATTCTTGTGCACGCTAAATGCCAAGGCCTGTTGACACCATGATTAATGAAAGAAATGCCATATCCCATTTGGAATCACTCGTTCTAAATATCGGACAGGCCATGTTTTTTTCATTCAAGAACACTCACAAGCTTCAATTTATCTACTAAATCTAGAGAGGAAATATCACGTGCATGTCTATTCTAAACACTCACAAACATGTCTATTTTAAATTGTTCTGTAAAATGGCCAAGTTAAGAATCCTACAAAAGCTTCGCTGGTCTAAGGAAGGTAAATGACCAGGTTAACACTTCCACAAAAATTTCTCTCGTCCAACAAGGTTAAGAATATCTTTCCTTTCTATGTAACATAGGGAGAGATAATAATAACATTTTTTGAGGAGGGAAAATTGACAAGAAGAGAACCAAGAAGAGGAAGAGAGAATGCCACTGCTTAGACACACCTAAAAGGATCCACCTTGCCCAACTAATCACCGACCCCTTAGCTTCTCTATAACCAACTTGACAAGAAACACAACCTTTTTTCATTGTGAAATAGGAAATGGCCAACATGTGCAAGATGCAACTCAGTTTAATTTGATCCATTATGCAATTGCCCCAGAAAAGCCTGCAGAATCTGAAAATATAAAGATATTGTTGAAGCCAGGGGGCTGGGATTTCACAGAGACCAGCCACTGACAACGGCAGAGAATACGTACTGAATAAACTACAGCAGCAGCTTCAAGAACATGGAATTAAGCAGTAAGCACCATATTCATACACTACTTGGTAGAATGATTGGTAGGGTAACAGAACTGGTATCTCCTAAATGTAATGGATGATGTCCATGTCAACATAAAGGGCAGTGCCGGTGAACGAAGCTCCCACCTATGCAGGGTCCAGGGAAGGGGCAGACCACGAGGACCTATAGTACGCAGCCTTACCTTGTTTTTGCAAGAGTCTGTTTTCACGCCTTGAACCTGTGACCTCAAGGTCACATGACGACAACTTTTACTGTTGCACCATCCATGTACTATATCCATGTCAGTATGACTGTCCCAAATTCTTGCTGCTTGAAGCACTTTCAGTTGCTTGTACATGATAAATCATATTAGACTAGAATTCCAAGTATAGATCTTTATTGCATATCAACCTCACTTTGCAATATATCCTCCCATAAATTTAAGGTCATATACATTTTGACCATGTCATATATCTCTCAGGGATGTGCTAGATAAGACTTCCAAGGAATGTCTTTTTGTTGGTATCAACTGCTCAAAGGACTGTGATTCTGCCTTGGGAACCTGGTATATCTCTATTGATCTTATACTTCAATATGAATTTAAATTTTATTCAAAGGATCTATTCTTTTAGATAACATAAGCCTCCAGGGTACAATCGCCTCAATGATCATGGTGTGGCTATCTAGTTGCTCCTTTAACAGAAGTTATGTGGTTTCCATCATCACACATTCCTTACTAGGTCCTTGCAAATCTTTTGCCTCTTTCCTAAAACAAATTTCTATTTATGTAAAGAAATGACTAAGAAAGGGGCATACAACCTCTTCAAAGTCAAGTCACTATATTGGTAAATTCCACTCACTTGCCTACTTTACCTCTTTTATCTTAGCTCCCAACTTTAGTGCTAGTCAACTTAAGAATCACGACATTGATCTCTATTATTATAGGAAAATGCAAGCTTGACACTATGTGTTTAGACTCGGGACATATCCCATCTTCTAGTGTATTTCTGTCCAGTGTGTATTTTTGTCATTGTAAAAGCCAAACAACCTGCTATTAACAAGTCATTAATGAGCAACAGCATCTGGCCAGCACGTCACATTATCATAAGGAACAAGATGCTCATTTCCGATTTCAGTACCTTGTTGGATATTAGGACTTATCTACCAACAATAGGCTATCAGCTCTTTAATTTATTAGTTACCTTTTTTCCTTTATATATCTTACAATTTGTTAAATTGATATTCTGGACCACAGATCAGATAAAATGGAGAGGCAGAAATTAGAAGTGCTCGCATGGAAATTTACTAAGTACGTATGATAAGTAGATACTAGGTAACCCATTGCTTGCCTAGTCACATGAGGATTTACATATGTATATGGGACGGACCTAGCAGGGAACTTCAAATGTGTGCTAAGCTCAATGACACCAATTATATTTCATTGATGTCTTCTATGAAAACTGGCCAGTTGATCTATCAGATGCAATATCTCCTATAAAAACTGGTCCATTGATCTTTCAGATGGGAGGAACCTATCTTTCACGAAGATCATCATGAGAAAGAATATATAGCTTTTACTAATAAAATGTTCTTCCTACTGATCAGGCATGAATACTGAAAGTTGAGAAAGGCAGTTTATGGGCTTAAGAGGTCTTCTATTGGTTCTATGAGTTCTCAAGCAGGAGATGGGATGAAAAACGCAACTAAGAACTACACCATCATTGCATATTTGGTATTCTATTGACTGGCCGGGATCACAACTCTTCCAGAAGTGAATGATTAGTGTATCCTTCCCTTGTTCTGCCTTATACGTCAGTATAGTGAGACATCGTCCCTATGTGGAACCTCTCTTATTTGGCAGCTTTATGGATCTTGAGGAGTACAACTCCCCTAATTTCTGTGATAATCTAGACCTGCAAATGTAATTTGTTTGGATTCCTATCTAAACAGTAACTTTGATATTTGCTGCTAAGTTAGCTACAGATGGAGTTCTTCCCCATAGTCTAATGTCACCCTACAATGGATTAATCTTCTCCAAATGTACATTTGACGAACTTCTAAAGCCACAATTTGAATAATCATGGACCAAACAAGAATTGGTGGCTGGATAAGAAACCAAATTGGAAATAATAGGTGGTGTCACAAATTCGAATGAAACCAAAGTTCATGCAACCAATATTAGTGTAACTCTCTAGGAGAAGCAGCACCATTAACTGTAATTATCCAGAGTGACTCATCAAATGATTATCAAAAGGCTATCAACCAACTTTTGCTTGGTAGGAAGTTCAATGGCATGATTTAGAACACTGATGAAGAAATAGTTGAGAAATGGTCACATTTCACCATATTTGCAGGTCAGCCGATGTGTAAGCTACCATCTCACAAGAGAAGAGAGACTCATTCCATGCTAGATATCCTTCTTTTCATGACAAATTCTAATGTTTCAACTTTCTTCACATTATATTCGGTTGAAACTGACCATCTCACAAGAGGTGAGGCACACATCTTATCCTCAATGTCCCATTTGCCACGTTGAATGCTAATGTTTCAGCATAGTTTGTATCCTAATCTTTCCTATTCTGTTTTTAATTCTTATTAATAAAGAAATGGTGCTTCATTGATCAGGAAAATCGAACTGTGTGTTGATTGGTGAAGTATTCTGCAATTGAAAGGCAATAAATTCTAGATAAATTGATGTTATGACACAAAATTCTATCAATTTCTAAGTCCTTAGTTTTAGAGGCACCTAGATGTAAAAATTCATTGATTTCAATAAAGGAATATTAGCTGATATAGGAGGCAACTTTTCTTCTCCTAGATGAATCTAATCTCTTGAATAAGGAGCTCACATTTGGAAGACTCTTTTCTCCATGAGGAGATATTGTCCGTTGAAGGACATCTCTGTTATTTTCTTTCATTCCCTTTTTCCATGCAAAAAATGAAATTCAATAGGAGGGTAAAGGATATGCAAGAAAAACACAGCTCATGAAAGGCCAATAAAAGAAAGAAAAGAGAGGAAAAAGCTTTCAGTTCCAGTTTTATGATTCCTCCCTAAAGCTTTTCCTAAACAATACTCAAATTTCTTAGCAGCCTAATGTAGGAACATCATCCTATGGAAACATAGAAGGCATAACCCTATCTTTCATGCACAAGATTGATCATCCAAAGGCAATGCATGTGGACAAAAGGAAGAAGAAAGCAAAAGACTGAAGTTTAAGTTGAAAAGAGTTTTGTTATGATTTATTTTTCTTTAAAATTTAAGTTACATAGGTTTGTAAACCCTATTTTAAGTCTTCTGGTCATATTTTAAGTTGTTTTAAGATGCCTTTATGTAGTGGCCCAGGGTTAAGTAGTTTTTTCACTTAAGTGAAATATATAACAGTCATCATAGTTTACTTCAGGGATAAGAAAAATGATGCCTTTCTTATATCTATAAAAGAGTTTAAGGCTTTCTTTTTATGTACTTTTCGTTGATGACTGAATAATATATTGTTTTCCCTTACTTTCTTACTCTTTCTCCTCTTATTCTTTTCCTTTTTCAATTCTAGTCCAAATGTGGACTGTTTCTTCTCTTTACTAGTTAAATTCTGGAGGTTTTGTTGGATAAACAAGTTTCAAGGATTTAATTAGCATCGGGGGATGAATTCCAGTCAAGAATTCCCTTGAAAACCCAGCCAACTCTTCCCCTAGACCAGCTGGTGTTAACGCCATTCGGTTTCCAAGTTTTGCCCTTATTCGAATCACGTAAACCTTAAATATCACCAAAAACCCCTCCATCAACATTGTTAAGCTTCTGTTACCAACCCACATACCAGTCTTACCCCTTTTTGCCATTATTTCCATATCTTTCAAACCCTAATCTCTGTCTTGAATCATCTCTGCCCTAACCCTAGTTTATGCCCTTTTCCCTTCTAAAACCCTAACTTTGCCCTAATTCTAGTACCAACAAAGAGATCCTAACTCCATCTTTATTCCAGCCTTCACCATAATCAGTTACAAAGTCCCACTATTCAAAGAAAGAAAAAATTCAGCTTCAGAGTCCCATATGCTGTCAATATGGGCAAAGATGCAGTAAACAGATTTGGAGCAGATTTTCTTCATTTCCTGAAAGATGCCTAAGAAACTCGAAGAATGACAAGATTCTTTCTTAGCTAAAATAACTTATTAAGTGGATGGTTGCAACTCTAACAACCAGGCATTTTCCTTGAACGGAAGCAACTCTAACAACCAGCCAGATAGAGTGATGGCTGCACACACAAACAAAACCAAACTTCTTGCCTTGATCCATGTCTTCCATAAGAGGAGATTTCATCTGCCAAAGAGAAGTATCCTCATGTAGACATTTTTTTCTCTAAGAAAACCTCAAAAATAAAAAATTGAAGGGAAAAAAAAAAAAGGAATGATAGGACATAAAGTTTTCTACCACCTCTTATCTTTGCGTTCTTCTCATATTTCCATCAATTGGGTTATATCACAGGAAGCTCCCAGGGGCACAGGAAACTAACAGCATTTCCTTTCCTTGGCCATGAGTTTTACTTTAACTAATCTCCTTACACAAATAGGAAGTCAAAATTTTTGCAGTTACGTTAAATTTCCACCATGCTGTTAATTCTGGACTCTATACTTTTTCACCTTAAGAGAGATCTGGAAGACAATGAACTTCAGCCGACAAATATTTGCCCAATACAAGATTCTCCTCTAAACTGACTACTGTTGTTGGTTGTTGATAGTATTTTCTGCTTAGCATGTTACACTGGAAAAATAATGCTAACCAGTTTTGGCCTTCCACCAACCCAACCTTTGCATCTGGCCCACAAAAAGTTTTGAATATTTTCTTTCCAACAGTATCAAGAATGTTAAAATCACCTCAACAGGGATAATATGATTGGTTTTATCACAGAATAAAATGTTGATCACGCACTAAATCAAGCCATTGTACCCCTTCTCTAGAAAATAGCCAATTTACCTCAGACTGAATTACAAAATACCTAAAGGAGACTACACAAGTATCAGCTAGAATTTACTGAGACTTCTCAAAGAAATACTGTTTCTGTGATCCTATTGTTGGTTGGATATGTGCGAGCATCAGAAGATAATGATCAATCCACCAATGCCTTTCTAAATTTTCAGATAGTGCAGCCATGTATGTAGATTCAAAAAGATAAGTTATCTGGGAGGAATATACCTCAGGAACAGTGTCCTTCAGCACACTATGTGTATCCGAGAGAACTTCTTGCATGAAGAAACTCTGTATCTTTTCAGCAAGACCAGAAATGTCCCCTATCAATGCATAAGCATCAACCACCTGTAAGCATAGAACTATCATGTATGCATCAAATGAACCTTGGAATGTCACATGAAGACAGAACTAAAAAGAGCAAATCACTTGTAAGCATAGAACTATCATGTACATATCAATAGAACCTTGAAATGTTGCATAAAAACAAAACTAAAAAGAGCACTTCTCAAATATATATCATCATCATCATCATCAAGACCTTATCCAAATTAGGGGTCAGCCACATGAATCTTATTCCTCCATTCCTCTCTATTAAGTACCATGGCTTCATTTAGTCTCAAAGTTTTTAAATCTTTCCTCACCACTTCTATCCACGTTCTTTTGGGCCTTCCCCTTGCCCTTTTAGAACCTTCTACTTGTATTGCCTCACTCCTAACCGGAACCGTTGTTGGTCTTCTTTGAACATGTCCAAACCATCTAAGTCTAATCTCCCTCATCTTGTTACCTATTGGTGCTACCCCTAAATTTTCTCTAATATTTTCATTTCTGATTCTATCATTTCTTGTCTTACCACTCATCCATCTCAACATCCTCATTTCTGCGACGCTCATCCTATGAGCATGATGTTCCTTAACTGCCCAACACTCTAATCCATAGAGCATAGCCGACCTTATGGCCATCCTATTAAATTTTTCTTTTAGTTTGAGTGGCACCCGCCAATCACACAAAACTCTAGATGCACATCTCCATTTGTTCCAACCCGCTTAGATTCTCTAAGTAACCTCCTTCTCAATCTCTCCACTCTCATGAATCATTGATCCTAAGTACCGAAAGTGGTCTTTTACGGGGACTTCTTGGTTATCAATCTTGACTGGTGTTCCACTCCTACTCCTCTCCTTGCTAAAATTGCATTCCATATATTCCGTCTTAGTTCGACTAAATTTAAATCCTTTAGATTCTAATGCTTCTCTCCATAACTATAGCTTTATGTTTACACCCTCCCTTGTCTCATCAAGTAAGACTATATCATTTGCAAATAACATGCACCAAGGAATCTCCTCGTGCAGATGTTTTGTTAACTCATCCATAACCAATGTGAAAAGGTATGGGCTCAATGCCGATCCTTGGTGCAATCCTACAGTGACAAGAAAATCACTAGTCTCGCCACTAGTGGTCTTAATATTTGTTACCGCTCCCTCATACATATCTTTAATTATGTTTATATGCCCCCGCAAAACCCCTTTCTCATCCAACACCCTCCATATTAACTCTCTAGGAACTCTATCATAAGCTTTCTCTAAGTCGATAAAGACCATGTGGAGGTCTTTCCTCCTCTCCCTATATTTCTCTCCTAATTGTTTTAGTAAGAAAATAGCTTCCATGGTAAACCTCCCAGGCATGAAACCAAACTGATTCTCCGATACACTTGTTTCATGTCGTAGCCTCCTCTCAACCACTCTTTCAAAAAGTTTCATGGTGTGGCTCATAAGTTTGATCCCTCGATAATTAGTACAGCTCTGTATGTCTTTTTTATTCTTATAAATTGGTACAATAGAGCTTTTCCTCCACTCATCAGGCATTTTCTTTGATTTTATAATCTTGTTAAACAACTTGGTCAACCAAACTACCCCAATATCTACCATATGCTTCCAAACCTGTATTGGTATACCATCGAGCCCATGGCCTTTTCTAATTTCATCTTTTTTCAAGGCCTCTTTCACTTCAGGTATTCTAATCCTACATTCATATCTATAATATCCAATGTTATTTAGATTTATATTATTTTCAATCCCTATATTCTCACAGCCACTGTCATTTAACAATTTTTGAAAGTATGTTTCCCACCTTTGTTTAATCTCATCATCTTTGACTAATACCCTTTGATCATCGCTTCTAATGCACATAACATGATATAAGTCCTTACCCTTCTGTTCTCTTAATTTTACAAGTTTAAACACATCTTTATCACCTTCTCTTTTTCCTAGTCTATTATAGAGCTCATCATATGCTATAAGTTTAGCCTCACTAACTATTCTCTTAGCAACCATTTTAGCATTCTTATATTGTTCATAGTTTTTATTATTTCTAGTCTTCTGCCATGTTTTAAAACACATCTGTCTTTCTTTAATAACTTTTTGCACTGTTTCACTCCACCCAATGTTTCCTTTACTAATTGCTTTTTACCTTTAAATACTCCAAAGACATCTCTTGCCACTTTCTTAATGGACTCAGCAATATTAATCTACATGGTATTTACTTCTGTTTCAAAGTTCCAATTTCCTTCTACCATCAACTCATTTGTGAATGAGGTTATTTTCTCTCCTTTTAAGTTCCACCACTTAATTTTTGGTTACCTATTAAGTTCATTTCCTTTCTTTCGTCTTTTGATATGGATATCCATAACCATTAACCTATGTTGTAAGGTTAAACTCTCACCGAGTATCACTTTACAATCCTTACACATAAATCGTTCATTATTCCTAAGTAGAAAAAAGTCTATTTGGCTTTTATGAAGTCTACTTTAAAGGTTATTAAGTGTTCTTCCCTCTTCTTAAAGAATGTATTTGCAATGGTCAGGTTATATGACAAAGCAAAATCGAGGATATTCTCCCCCATCTCATTTCATTCACCTATACCATACCCTCCATGTATTCCATCATACCCTTCATTTTCTTTTCCTACATAGCCATTTAAGTCTGCTCTTATAAATATCCCCTTAGTGTTGGCAATTTCTTGCATGACTCCCTCCATATCTTTCCAAAACTATCTCTTGATTATATCTGATAACCCTACATGTGGTGCTCATGCACTTATAACATTTACAATCTGCTCTCCTAGAACAAGTTTTATTATTATAATTCTATCACTGATTCTTTTAACGTCCACAACTTTATCCTTTAATTCCTTATCTACTATTTTTCCGATGCCATTTCTGTTATTATCCATTCCTACATACCATAATTTATACCCATTTATTTATCTAGCTTTAGCCCCTTTCCACTTGGTTTCTTGGATACAAGCGATGTTGACTCTCCTACGTTTCATCGCATCTATTAACTCCAAACTCTTACTTGTCAATGTCCCTATATTCCATGTGGTAATACGAATCTTATGCTCTGAAGATATCCTATTTAATATCGGCTTTCTCAACCTCCACGGCATGAACCCATGTCCACTTTTCACTGTACCTAGGTTCTGATGCAGCGCGTCGCTTCCGAGAGGACGCTCTAGCAACCCTTGCCCATTTTTCACTACACCCAGGATCCGATGTAGCCCGTCACTTCTGGGAGAATGCCCTAGCAACCTTTGCCTATTTTTCACCGGCCCCATAATCTGATGCAACACGTCGCTTATGGGGAACGCCCTAGCTTGGGGGAATGTCAGTTTTCGATTCATGTCATGTTACGGTTGTCATAGTTTTAAGAAGCTGAAGATGATTTGTGTGTACACCCAGGATCCGATGTAGCCCGTCACTTCTGGGAGAATGCCCTAGCAACCTTTGCCTATTTTTCACCTACCCGTGTCTGATGCAACACGTCGCTTATGGGGAACGCCCTAGCTTGGGGGAATGTCAGTTTTCGATTCATGTCATGTTACGGTTGTCATAGTTTTAAGAAGCTGAAGATGATTTGTGTGTGTGTGTGTGTGTGCGCGCGCGCGTGTGTGTGTGTGTGTGTGTGTGTGTGTGTGTGTGTGTGTGTGTGTGTGTGTGTGTGTGTGTGTGTGTGTGTGTGAAGCTGAAGATGATTTGTGATACAGAGAGAGCAATTGTAATGGCAAATCTTATTCAAAAGAACTCCAAAAGTTAATTATTATTTGACATTAAACAAGAACCTCCCGGAGCAGACAGATTGTACTGTGTGTGTGTGTGTGTGTGTGTGTGTGTGTGTGTGTGTGTGTGTGTGTGTGTGTGTGAAGGAGATGATCTAGCAATAGTATCAGAAAGCATTTGTTACACAGTATATATTCATCATCCTGACCTCAAACAAAACTTTTTGGTGCAATAATTGCAGTGTGTAGAATATCGTAACTATATCAGCAATTACCAATGAATATAGATGACTTTTTACTCAAAGAAATCCTTCTGGCAGAATATTGACAATATGTGGTATATGTCAGCTTCTCTAAAGTATCATAGTCGTAGAAATTGGGGCAGCACGATGCATGAAGTTCCAATGTATGCAGGGTCCTAGGAAGGGGCGGACCACAAAGGTCTATAGTACACAGCCTTACCTTGCATTTTTGTAAGAGGCTGTTCCTAAGCCTTGAACCCATGACCTCAAGATCACACGATGACAACTTTACCGTTGCTTCAAAGCTCCCTTCTTAAAGTATCATAGTTGTATCAAGAAATTTGTGAGCTTCCTTTTATTTGATTAAACTTTAACTTCTTTGTGTATTCAGGTGTAGAGTGTAAAAGCACCTTAAGTGTTTGTAACATTTAATTCTACTCTCATAACAACAGTAGTTTACTAGTACTCTCATCACCTTAAAATCCTACTACTTCTAAAGAAATCATGTTTCTGTTTCTCTTGTCACCTTAAATGTTATGGCAAGTCTGCTGTATCGAGTCCAAAGACATGGTTTTTTAGAAGCCTGAGCTTTTTCATGTCCTAAAGAGAAAAAGCCCTCTCACGAAATATTTATTTGTTAGACCTCAAAAAGAAGTAAAATTGTTCTTCCTTTGAGGGTAGAAATTTACTTGAAAAGGGAAGGAATACAACAAAAAAAAATAGTTGGCAGAAGCTAACAAACTGAAGAAAGCAAAAGAAGAGTGAACAAATGAATTACTACACGAGGGTAGAAATTTACTTAAAAGGGGAAGGAATACAAAATGGAGTTGGCAGAAATCAATAAACTGAAGAAAGCAAAAGAAGAGTAAACAAATGAATTAGTACACAAGCATGGCATAGCTAAATTCTGATTCAGTAGATCCCTTTTCCGCATGACAGACGAATCTAGTGTCTTTCTCATCCTCATGTCTTGCACGAGAGCAGAAGAAACAAAGGGTAAAAGTTCACATATAGCTATCACCATGCCCTTGGACTTCAGAGTGCATGTTGAATTTGCCTTCTTAGACCACCAATCCGCCGCTATCTACCCTCTATGCAAAGGTCTTGATGAATACTCCATGCTTAACCCTTGCTTGCATCCATGAAGTTCCCTTTTACTGAAGTTTAACTGAATATACAGCATCAACACCAATTGTTGTTGTCTTAGGAAGGCTTCAGACCCTAAAAGCCCAGAATAGGATGTGGATGCCTATTGTCTGCCACAATCTATCTTTAGGGTTTTCCCAGAAAAAACAAGTAAACAACACCCAAGATTGCAGATTAATTAGATCTCAGAACATTCAAGAGAACTGTGCAGAAAAAAATCAACAGGCAGAAAACAAATCACTCAAAGACATGCAACTAGTATCAGACCTTGATGCCAGTGGCATCCAATCTTTTTTTTCACACTAAATCATTAGATTCCAAAGTACTTTCAAGCAATTCAGGCATCAACTTGAGCAAGGTCTGGACACTATTGTCAACAGACACGTGCAAGAATTAAAAGATAATGCAAAGCATCATAAGTGGGAGCTAAAAAGAGCACTCAGCCGCTCACAGAAAAAAATTTGCCTCAGTGACACAGCCCTTAAAGAGCCTCAGTTCCTTCAAAATATTGGAAAGCAAAGGCAGGAAAGGGTGCATCCTATTGAAGTTTTGGAGGAAACCAATGCAAAGATGACACCAGAATTTGCTTGATAAACATAATGAACAGTATATAAGTGTGCATCAGAAGATGACAAAAAGCAAGCTATTAACAACTCAGGAAGCTTATCTTTGAAGTTGGTGATAAAGTATGAGCATAACTTGCTGATATCCTATGCTGGAATGCAAAAACAATGATGTTCATGAGATTTCAAAACAATGACAATGCGTACAAAGTGAAGTGGCAACCAGACTTGCTCATCAATATACAGAACTCAAGGACTGGCTCTTCTCAAGTGGGGGTGTATAATGCAGGAGCATCCTTTCCATTCATTGAGACTCTCAGAATTACAAAAGAAGGAAGAAGAAAATATGAGGAATAGAAGTTATCATCAGACCCATGGAACACTCACATGTTGGAATACAAGAAGAATGATCTTCTTGAGGTTCTAGAGAAGGACAATGACAACGCATACAAAGTTGAAGTGGCCACCAGACTTGCTCATCAATTTACAGAACTTAAGTTCGTCTCAAGTGGGGGTGTATCATGCAGGAGCATCCTCTCCCTTCATACAGATTTTCAAAAATTACAAAAGAAAGTAGAAGAAAATATGAGGCAGAAGTCAAAAGGGATTAATTAGGTTTACAATCTTTGTTTTGAGTGATGGACCCTTCTTAGGTTAATAGAGTTTTTCTTCTGTTTTTGTTAGGTTACTTTTCGATTCTAGGAAGCAAACACTAAGTTTCTTAAGAATCAAATAAACACCAACTCAGGTCTACAAAAGGGAATGGATTTTCTCTATTATAATTTGTTTTGAATATAAAATAAAACAAAAAAAGCTTAACATATGACTTTAAGCGAGAGCATTATATCTGGTTTCCAGATATCCCTCAACACTCATTTTTCTGTTCTCTGAGAAAATTGTGTTCCCAGTCTTATCAATCCCTTTTTTTTGAGTCAACACGCTATATGACATGAAATAGACCCCTTAAGAGGGACCAAGCCATGCATAGGCACTGCTCCCCAAAATGAGATCTTTCCCTTCTTTTCCCAGATAAAATGTTTGTAGGCTAAAACTCATAATGGGCCCTATCTCCTGTATTCCCTATAATGGAGCCTATCTTGGATTTTTGTATTTTGGTAATTTCTGCCTTCCTCCCATCTCCTTGTTTATTTTGGAGCAACACATATGTTCAAAGAATTTCCAAAAGAAGGAATGAAAGAGCTTCTGTCAGAGTTTTATAAGCTCTCCAAAAGCACTAACCAGACTTAAATCCTCTTCCAAACCATTCCTACTTTTAGATAAAGAAATCGAATGAATCACTAAAGCTTTCACAAAACAAATCCCTTCAATGCCAACATCATAGAACTCCATTTAGAAAATGGCATTTATCCTTCTAGAGGTTCAAGGTCTTAATGTTGACTTTCTCCTCCAAGAGCAGCCTTTCTAGAAAATTGCTGACAGCACCAGCAAAACAAACATACACATGCTTTTAAATCCATGATCATTTCCAACATCAAATACGTAAATAAATAAAATTATCTCGCAGGTTTCCATTCCCATTGTCATTGTCTAATCACATAAATTTTCCATTTTGAATTTTTTACCAGCTATATTTCTTGTCTCTAGTCACCACTACCTAAACACTACGCCAAGCTATAATTGGGATTAAAATCATGACCACAACAGAGCAAACTCCCCTAAATTGACAAGTTTAAATGGACAAAAGCCATTGCTCGTTTTGTTTTATCAACAGCTAAGCGGAACCACCTCTTACAAGAATTTGAGGAAACAAAAGGAGAAAAAGAAAACCTAAAAAACCCAACCTGATCTCATTTTAGCAACTATTACAGCTATAAAATGTTTTTATCAATTCAAAGAATTTGATTTCACCTTGTACACTTACTTGCTGCTTATCAATTTTCTACCTCTAGAGGATCCATCATGTTCAAACTCCACAGTTTGGTCCTCTTGATAGAGTTATTTCCTCTGAGACTTGGCTTCATTAGTCTAACCCTGTGAGAAAAAAGGTATATACAATTCAAGAAAACAAGGTTTGGGCCAGCGTATAACAAAAGATCCTTAGTTTCCAACATGTTCGGTTTAAGTAATTTCCCGCCAAGGATGTGATTCACTTTTCATTGAGAAGAAGACAAAGTTATCATGGAATAATCTACCTAAATGGCACCAAACAGCATTTCATTAAAAAGGTTTTCCATTATTTGGTTTCCTGCCTAACCAAGACCTAATAAAAAAACCCAAGTATATAAACAGCGTCTACAGATGCAATTCATATCAATGTAACATTTTCACATGGTGTCCATCATTAATAGATTGAAACACTTACGGTTGTGTAGTCCTCCTCTCTGAACTCTTGGCAAACTCCTAATAATAAAGAATCTAGCTTTTTAAGTGCCTTGTCCAACCAGCCCTACAATTATAACAACATAAGAGGAATTACTGACAGGTCATATAGCAGGAAACACCTAGCTTTAAACAAGAGTAAACACAGAGACAGAAAAAACACTTCTGTTTTATGTTCAGAAAAATGTGGCACGGATGGTTTTCAATCCTTAAAAAGTACTGTGGAACTGATCAGAGGAAACACAAGAAGATAAATGGTCATCAATATTCAGCACCACCCTCAAAAGTTCGTTCTGTGAGTACTATAAGAAAATTCACCATTACGCCACGGCTCATTTCTTGTATGGCAGAAAGCTCTGAATAGCTTTCCAGAACCTGCAAATACTCTGACAGTATTTGAAATGCCTACAAAAGAGCATGTTGAGGAAGAAGTGAGAGAAAAAACAGTAACAAATCACAGGCGACAAGAATACTTTATCCTTCAATGAGGAAAACAAGCATCAGTAGCCTCGTAGGCTAACTACAACAGTAGAAAAAGAACAAACCTACCTTGACGTAATTTCCATCCTCAATATGGGTTTCAAGTGCCATTCGCATGTCAACAGCATGTTGAAGTTCTGATAGAATTGGAAGCATGTCCTGCAAATTGCAACAGTCATTAAAGTCACCACTTTGAATGACCAGGAAATATTTGCATGCATTTGATAAATCAAATCATAATATCATTCCAAAAAGAAAGAGGTCCATTGATACTCACTACAATATGCATAATTTAAGAACAAGAAATGTAATTTGTTTGACATAGATGGAATTAACTGATATTACCAAAGCATAACTAAGAAGAATAAAAGTGATTAATGAAAGAAAAATGCCCTCACAAATTACCAGAAAAGCCTGTTTCCTTTTGGCATGTGAAGTAACAACAAGATCCCTTGATACTTCATGCATCGAAGAAGTTAGGTGTCTTCGTCCATTCTGCAAAATTAGGAGCTAACTAGCTACAGTAACTCAATAAGGGATCCACTAAAAGTAAACATTTGCACGCTCCAGTATCAAGTAAATATTCAGTCAGCTATTCTACAGAACAATCTAAACATAGCCATTAACTGAAATTCCTTATGCTACACATACCATGCAAATGACGTTTGCAACCCTCAAGTCTTGCTCCACTTCCATCACTAGCTGCATCCCCTTCACTGCCAAAGATAAGCATTGTCAAATCAAGGACGATATCATTAGAATCTGGCTTTCTCAAGGAGATAAACAGCTTGAGCTCCCCATAGGACTATTTACATGGTATGCATGTTGATGAGTGGTGCTTCAACTTGGTGGGCCACAATGAAAAGATATATGATATTCAACATCCATCAAACAGGGAACCCACTCTCTGGTCCAAACCCTACCAGAATGGCGGATAATTTTTCCTGAAAATGCACTTCTTTGGTTCAAAAGATAAGTCTCACCTTTTCAATGTGAACTTCACACCATCAGCACTCTTATTGTACCAACAGAGAATGGGATTGACCATCCACATAGATGCCATGAGTACCAGACTAGAAATATTTTATTGGAGAGTGAGACTAACAGTTCTCGATGGTAAGATAATTTGATAAAAAAGTAGAAAATATTATCAAAACAAGGACACAGACATAAAAAATAAAATAAAAAAGGGACTACTCTGTCAATAGTTTTCAAAAGTGAAGTACTTCAGACAAATGAGCCCGAGAAAGAACACAAAATAGAAGAGAAATTATGACATGGTACAGGCAAGAAGCACTAGGGTTTCTAGCTAAAACCCTAAGTAAACACCAAAATATGGAGTGTTGTGTTATCTCGCTAAGAAAAGAGAGCCAATGCCCTACAAGTCAATAAACACTTACATAAGCCAAAACCCTAACCAGAAGACCAGAATAAGGGTATACATCTCCAGAATAATTAACTCCAAAATTAAGAAAAAATAAAGGAAAAGTGAGGAGATCTGCTTCAATTCCTGTTCTACCTCTGAGACTTTGATTGGTCAAGTTCATCATCATCATCATCATCATCATCATCATCAAAGCCTTATCCCAATTTAGGGTCTGCTACACAAATCTTGTTCCTCCATTCACCTCTATCAAGTGTCATGGCTTCATTTAGTCTAAAAGTTTTTAAATCTTTTCTCATCACTTCTATCCATATCCTTTTGGGCCTTCCCCATGCCCTTTTAGAGCCTTCGACTTGGATCGACTCACTCCTTCTAACCAGTGTTGTTTTCAATATCCGTTGAACATATCCAAACCATCTAAGTCCACCCTCCCTCATCTTGTTCCCTATTGGTGCTACTCCTAAGTTTCCTCTAATGTTTTCATTTCTAATTCTATCGTTTCTTGTCTTGCCACTCATATATCTCAACATCTTCATTTCGGATACGCTCATCCTATGTACATGTTGTTCCTTAACTGCCCAACAACTTGATCCATAAGCATAACTGACCTTACAGCTATCCTATAAATTTTCCCTTTTAGTATGAGTGGCACCCGCCAATCACATAAAACTCATAAGGCACAGCTCCATCTGTTCCAACCCTCTGGGATTCTTTGGGTAACATCCCCCTCAATCTCTCCACTCTCATGAATTATAGATTCCAAGTATCAAAAGTGGCCTTGTTCGAGACTTCTTGATTATCAATCTTTATCAGTCCTTCAATCCCACTCCTCTCCTTACTAAAATTGCATTCCATGTAATCTGTCTTAATTGGGCTATTTCAAATCTTTTAGACTCTTTAGCATCTACCTACAACTCTAGCTTTGTGTTATATGCCCTCCCTTGTCTTGTCAATCAAACCTATGTCATCTGCAAATAACATGCATCGTGGAATCTCCTTGTGCAGATGTTCATCCATAATTAACGAGAAAAGGTACAAGCATAATGCTGATCCTTGATACCATCCCATAGTGATAGGGAAATCATCAGTCTCTTTGCTGCATCAAATTAACTAGATGCAGTTGAACTGCTGGAGCATGATCAAGAATCAAATTACATAAATCCATCAAGATAAAAGCATTGTGGCCTTAAACTAGGGTAGAAAACAGCCTAAATCCTAACTAGGGTAGCCAAGAGCCCTAAATCCTATTTCCAATCAACATACAGCTGACCTACATTTACTCTGCAAATCTTCTAAGAGTCCTCCTTGTAAGCTCAAGAAGTTTCTCATGAAAACCTTACTTTCTTCTTCTCCGACAGTCCCAACACACTTAGAGATCATAGAACTTTCTATCGTATACCTTCAATCCACTTTCAAATTCTGCACTGAATTCTTGATTAGAGTGCTCTTTGACTTGTGTATACATAAACACCCTTTATTTCAAGATTGGAACTCCCAAAAGTTCAAAAATTTCTCTACCTTCAATTTATTTATGATTTGAGCGAACCATTCAGGGTACAGTTCAGAGACAACGTAAAAATTACAGGGAGTTCAAGGAAGAAAAAACAACCCTTCTAAATTTTCAGGAAACCAATTGTAGTCCAGAGCACCTTTCACCAGGAAAATGATGGCCCAGTAATTTTTTCTAACAAATGATTCACTAACATAAGGAGGATACCAGACTGACTATGCAAGAAGAAGAAACAAAGAAAAAACAAAAATTATAAATTTTTCGTGGTCACTATTTCCCTGAGCAAATGTTGACTTAGTACAGATCACCGTTAACTTGAGTTGTGAACAAAAGGGGGACTTGTGAGAAATTCACCTTAGATGAAATGCTGTGGGTCACTTGAACACTGGTCGAATTCCTAAACAGTGACCAACATGATGCCAGACTACAGCCAGAGTGATGTCATCTTGCCAAAGGCTCAGTTGCAAGATTGAAGGGAAAAGAAATAAAGTAGCCTTGAACAGTTCTAGCTAGAGATAAATGCACGAATTGCATGTCATTGATAAGGAAATCAGTGAACAACAAATTTACAGCAAAGAATCCATTTGATAAATAAGCCAAATATGAACCATGTTACTGTAGCCAAATTACGCAACTACATCAAACCCTTTCACTGAATCACTGACCTTACAAATTGTCACAAGACTGTCTAGCATTTGTGCTCAGAAAGCTTCAACTAATATCATAATTAAGACCAGCAGCACAGATATAAAAGATTATGACATTCTTCTTCTTCCAAATGTTTTGAGAAAAGCAAGGCAAAATGTCTGCAATAAAAATCTCTCTCCTTTATTACATTACCAAATATGTAGCATGGCACCATGGGCACTAAAATTCTCAATGTTGCTAAAATCTTCTAAACCAAAAAGCAACATATCTGGAATTCTGGATAACTAGCCATAGAAGAAATGAATATCTGGAATGGATACCTACATATAGAAGAAATGAGTGGATTGGGCTTTCCTCCAGACATGCATAAAAACAGCATGAATGAAAGAAGCTAATAACAAGGATTTCCTTTTATTGAAATTAGTTGATAGTAAACTTTTCATGAAGATCTAACCAAAAGGAGGGACCCACACTAGCAGATGTTTCCAACCTTCCTAATCATGAGAAAAAGGGATTAAGCAATGGCTATCAGTCTGAACAAAAGTTATACAATCATCTACAAGAGATGAAATAAAAGCATCTTTGGCAGTCCTCTGAGAATCAAGCACTCATTAGAGTTTCCAAAAGCTAGTCTCTACTCAACTTAAGATTACTGAGCATGGGGAATAATAAATTCATCCCAGTTATGACCCCCTAGTATGCAGCTTTACTACTACTCATTGCAACTACTATTGCTGCAATTTCATGACTAAAGGAGTTCCTTTATCTGCTTGTCTTGAATGGTCATTTTCCATGACTATGCTCACTCCTAGCAGTTCTATCCTTCCTGAGGAAACTTCCCCTTTCCTTAGTTGATGATCCAAGGTAAATCCTCACTGGTAAATTCTGTATCATATTTTATCTATTTGTACAATCTAGAGAAAACCAGCATTACTCTTTTGATGTTTAATACTTTCTCCCTCGATGATGTCTCTACTGTTTGCATTTCCTAGAGTTCGTCGCCTCAACCAGCCTGTAAATAAAAGAAGAAACTAGCTCCAGAGGATTCTCTTCCTTCAGGTCTATGGTTCATCTGGAAATAGCTATGATTTGTGAACACAGCAAGTTTTGGGCCGACAAGCATGTCAGCATGGATCTGTGTCAACCGTTAACACGCATAGACATGGTTTTGGACACAGGAACCCTGTCTTGAAGGTTTTTTCCTCCTCTTGCAACTGGTTTTTGAATTTCTTTAGTTCACTACAAAATTTTAAGCCTACAATCAGGGCGTTTTAATTTTTCCAAGAAAAGGAACTTCCCATAGCTTTCCTTCTCTCTTCTGACAATCTTTTTCAAGGCTGATGGGAGACAATTTTCAACCGCATTAAATGCAATACACATGAAAGCATGACATTGAAACATGTGTGTGTGTGTGTGTGTGTGTCTCTCTCTCTCTCTCTGGAAGTCATTTTAATGATCCAAAACATTGATTTAGTTACCTGTGCTATGGATGGCCACCTAGAAAATTGAAAGCTATATAATGGTTCTAAGCCTTCTGATTTGCACCTTTTACATGGATGGCTAGAAAAGAGAAGAGAAAAGATCAAATTGTCAACAAAAACAAAGGCTTAAAAAGGTGGAGACAACTTACGGAGCCTTTCATGTGGGACTAGGAAGAAACTCATATATTCTTTTCAAAGCAAAGGAGACAACTTATATTGTATGGCATGTCCAGTAAAAGCACTCAAAAAATACAAGTTTGTAATGTATCCCAAGAAGAAGTGTAAGACAAGTGCAGAAGTGACATGATTAATGAACTACTAGGCAAGCTCCCTTCAGCAAATGCTCCACAGGTAACATAGAAGTCCTTTCTAGGTACAGTTAAATACTAAAAAGAGAAATACTAGGCTAGTAAAAGACATACTTGAATAAAAGAATCTTACCCATTTCTTCATGATGCTCCATAACATGACGTGATAGTCGTTCTGCTATCCCGTCCAGTTGCGCTAACCTAAGAGCAGCCTGGGAAAGGGCATGCATAAGGCAAATGTTGTACAATGAAACAGAGAGCAATTTTAAAGAAGTCGAAGTTTGATGTTGAAGGTAAGCATATAATAGCCAAGAAAAGGAGGATATCAGTTGTACAATTAAATCAAAATATTAAGCAAGATAAGTGGCATGCTTGCTAATCTATTAGATAATATACAATAGAATATTACATCATGGCCTCCAGATTTCATAAAATGTATAACGTTCAACCGCCACTTTAGGTTTACATCATTAGCATATATTAAGCAAATAGGGTTTTTTAGCTTTTAAATCTTACTTCTCCTTGGGCCACATAGGCATCTCTCTGAACCCTATTTTTCCTTGCATCACATTGGCATTTCTTAACTTCTAAATTATTTTTAATTTTATCATGTTTCACTTTTTGAATAAGTGGGCTTCAAAAAAGTTTGGTTGTTCCATTAGTTGAGAAAGTTGGCCAAAAGATTCATTCTATTCCTAAAATCTCTCTGTTGGCATTTGTACTTATATACAATACAAATTTTGCAAGATACAAGAATCACTTTATCCCTCTTTTCATCATACAACTCTCTATCTCTCTCTTCTTCCTTTTTATTGGTCTTCCTAAATACCTAATTTCAGTATGCTAGATCTTTCTATGTACATAACAAAAAAAGGCAGCCTGGTGCAAAAAGCTCCCACATATGCCAGGTCCAAGGAATGGGCAAACCACAAAGGTCAATAGTATGCAGCCTTACCTTGCATTTTACAAGAGGCTGTTTCTGCGCCTCAAACCTATGGCCTCAAGGTCATGTCTATATGCATAACAATTAGAAAAAAAATTTACCCACCTATGTTTTCCAAAGAAGTAGGCCCTACTAAAATAACTGTTTATTTTTAATGAAATAAGTCCTACTTGAGATACTGTTTATTTTTCAAAGAAACAGGCCCAGCTTGAATCAGTGGTTTGGATCAATGAACAAATAGGTCATCACTAGTTCATGGACTTACTTAATAAAGCAACATTCATAGTCATGGCATATCTTATTGAGATATAATGTGTTATAACAGTATTCAATCATGCTTTCTTGTATTCAAATGCTAACAGCTTCAGCCAAACTGTTTTTTCCATGCAGTAAGAGTCTTCAGCCACGCCAAAAGAAAACCTGCAAATCTCAAAGAATGAGCAATTTAGACATGATAAAGTGAAGTATTACCTTCTTCTCAAAATAGTTCAGATCATCTTCGTCAGATGGAATATTTCCTAGAATATGTTTAACAGGGTCAAAATCCTGCATATAGATCACTGTGGTAAGTTTTTACAGTTACTGAATATTAAAGTTGAAGAGGAATGCTACTACAACATCCTGATTTAACTTGGACAAAATACACGAGTTTAGTAATCTAATCACATATATAAAAGGAAGGAGCGCCATGAATCCTGGCGTCATAATATCATGAGCATTGAGAAAAATAGCAGAACTAAAGTCACTAAGATAGTTTAAAAGGAGTATCAAGCTTTGAAGAACCATAGAAACCACAAGGTATGGGAAACAAACAGCATGTCTATGGAACATGTTGTTGTGACAGGGATAGCTTATTGAGAAAAATTATTTTGTCAGATAATGCTACTTTATAATTTACCTGACACGGTGCATTGCCTTCATAAATAGTACTGTGTGTAAATCTTTAAATGCATACAGGATGTTTAAGCATCTTCGCCCAAAATTATCCCTTCTCTCCATTCTTGCAACTTTACACTCATCTAGCTGATCAATTGGCACAATGTAAGTCCTCTTGTATATTCAAATCTCTCCCATTACGTTTTGCTTTCAAAAAATGCTTTCTGAGAGCACTTTAATCATCCCTTGTGCTACTTCCAAGGCAACTAGTCATTACGTTTCCAGTGGCATTCAGTTTAAAAACCTTAAATCTACCATGTTCTTGATTTGTGTTTCACAATCATTTGTTACCAATTGAAAGATATGTATTTTACATGCTTGATTTGTGATTGCTTACGTTCTATTCATCTTTAGATTTCAGGTTCTTTACATCCAAACCAAGATACCATGTTAATTCAAAAAGACATCCGTTCACAAGAAAATCATACTGTTCTACTGTTATGCATTTGCATTTAAACAAAATTAATGTTGTGTTCTAACTGTGCTCGCCATCATGGATTGATTATCTTAATCTAGAATGCTAATTGGGAAACTTTCCATAAGAGACCATTTGACAAGTCCTCCAAGTTCCACTAACATATATTCCATATGAATTTCCACAAATGAAACATAGAAGAAACAGTAAAAAAAACAAACAAATTATGAAAAAGATGATGTGGAATTGTCATTTTTTAGTATTAGATTATTGTTTAGGATTATTACTGGAATTAACAAATAAACAGTGATGTATTTCATATTTTTTAGAAAAAACAAAAAAATAGTTCATAAAACATGCAAAATATGAAAACATTGATATAAGATTGTCTATTTTAGTATTATAAAAACCCAACTATATAATGTGTTTTACAGTTTTCACTGAAAAAAAAAAAAAAACAATACAGTGGAAATGTCGATTTTAGCTATATAATGCAAAATTATGGATTCCACAAAAAATTAGAGAAATGCAATTTTCGCTAAAAAAAATACAGGAAACTGAAAAAATAGTAAATACTACATTAAAAAGAAATGGAAATGATGAAATGGAGTTTTTGTTTTTAGCATTAGAGTGTAGATGTGTTGACATTTTAGACAAAATTTAAGCATTGGTCATTAAAAATGAAAAAACGGCATTGCTTATACCAGTTTTTTCAGAAAACGAATAATAGATAAATACCCAACAAAAATCTGTAATTTCTTACCTTTAATCACTTCAAGAAAGCTTCAATCACCATTGGAAGATGAGGATGTTCGCCAAAAGAAGAAAGGAAGTTTGGGAAGAAAAAGAAGAAAAAGAAGAAAAATAAAGGGGAAAATAAGGATTTTATATCACTTACGATGCGCCTGAAGTTGGGGACACAAAAAGCGCAAGGCATAGAAAGTCGAGTGACTAGGCCCGCCTATTCGCCCTGCTCCTTAAACCCATTGCACTTGGCCTTAGTTAAGTCGCAAGGCTGCGCCTTTTTGCACCCGGCGACTAGTCACGCCTGTGACCACATAGCCTATTGGTGCTACTCCTAGGTTTCCTCTAATGTATTCTAATTCTATCCTTTCTTGTCCTAGGACTTATCCATCTCAACATCCTTATTTCGGCTATGTTCATCCTTGTTCCTTAATTGCCCAACTCTTTGATTCATAAATTATGGCTGGCTTTACAGCCATCCTATATAATTTTCCTTTCACTTTCAGTGGCACCCGCCGATCACACAAAATTCTAAAGGCACATCTCCATTTGTTTTAACCCACTTGGATACTTTGGGTAACATCCCTCATTCTCTCTACTCCCATGAATTATTGATCCTAAGTATTGAAAGTGGTCTTTTTAGGAACTTCTTGGTTATCAATCTTTACTGGAGCATCACTCCCACTCCTCTCCTTGTTAAATTTCATTCTATATATTTTGTCTTACTTTGATTATTTTTAAATTCTTTAAACTCTATAGCATCTCTCATCAACTTTAGTTTTTTGTTTACCCCTCCCTTGTCCTATCAATCAAAACTATGTCATTTGCAAATAACATCATGAAATCTCCTCAAACGAAGGCCGAAAATGGCAGCAATTAGAAAGAGTGAGGCAATGCAAGTAAAAGGTTCTAAAAGGGCAAGCGGAAGGCTCAAAAGAATGCGGATAGAAGTGGTAAGAAAAGATATAAAAATTTTGGTATTAAATGAAGCCATAACACTTAATGGAGGGGAATGGAGGAACAAGATTCATGTAGCCGACCCCTTATTGGGATAAGGTCTTGATGAAGATGATGATGAAACATAGAAGAAACTGTTATAGTAGACATTACTAACAATAATACTTATCTAATCTTTTATTAACAATGATTATAACTGACCATTACGAAGAAACTTTTGGCAGGTCAGCAGATAACATGTACAGCACTAATAAAGAGGGAGGAAAAATAGGAAGTTAAGAATGTAAACTGTATGGAACAGGAAAGAACACCCAGAAAGCAGATAAAGGAAAGTAAAACCTCAGCATAGAAATCTTCCTCTAGCTCCTCTACTTTTTGACCATGAGGTCTGGTTCCATATATTGAAACCAGCTCTTCAGAGTTTGAAGGGAGGCTAAGCCTTTGGTGCGGGGGGAGCCCTGCAAGAACTCTAGCAACAGCAGCTGCTGCTACTGCTCGAGCTGGAACCTGAAGTGAAGGAACCAGAAAGCACATTCAATATTTCTTATATAGACATTAATCATATAAGCTTCTTAGACAACACAAAAAAGTCATCCAAAGCATAGATACAGATCCACCAAAAAAAAGCACACATACAGCATAGTTGCAAGAGATAACTAGGAAAAAGCAACTTGGTATTTAATAGGTCCGTTAGAATAAGAGAGACAATGTGCTAAAATCAAAATTAATGTCTGTGGCTATGCAATTCATCTTGTCATCGTGAAAGGCTAGAGTTTTAGGGACTCAACAGAATTTTATCGCCTTGAATTCTATCAAAAAGATTCAATCCCGCCAAATGTATTCAGCCTTCCGTGTTAACCCAGTTGAAATGCTGCTCATTTTTCCCCTAGTTTGAATAAGATTCTTAAGCAAGATTTCGATACTACAACTCAAATTGGTTCACTTCATCAATCAGCTTCAAAGCATCCTACACACACAACTAGGATACTAGTATTCCGTTTTCTTTTTTATTCATCTTTTTCTTGAACTCCGCCTATGTGGTTTTAGTTCTACATGGTTTTGTCATAGTGAACCAATGGCAAGGAAAACCCATGGCAAACCCCATGCATGAATCGATTTATCACATTCACTAAGGCTAGGGCGTTCCCCGTAAGCAAGGAGTTGCATTGGATACTGGATGCGATGCAAAATGGACAAGGGCTATTAAGGGGTTCTCCCGGAAGCAATGCACTACATCGGATCCCGGGTGCAATGGAAAATAGGCAAGGGTTGCTAGACCGTTCCCTCGGAAGTGATGCTTTGCATCAGAACCCAAGTACAATGGAAAGTATGCATGGGTGCCCGGGCCATTCAAGAAGTGCATGGGTAAATAGGCTAGGTCAAGAGAACAAGATTTGTATTGCTACAATGGAATGTAGGTACATTCATATGTATGAGTCTAAAGTTAGTGGATAAGATAAAACGTAGGAAAGTCAACATCACTTGTGTCCAAAAAACCAAGTGAAAAAGAGCCAAAACTAGAGAAATTGATGGGTATAGGCTCCGATAAGTAGGAAAGGACAATAATAGAAATGGTGTAGGGACAACGGTAGATAAAGAATTAAAGGATAAAGTTGTTGACGTTAAAAGAATCAGCGATAGAATTATACTAATAAAACTTGTTCTAGGAAAGAAGATCATAAATGTAATTAGTGTATACGCACCACAAGTAGGGTTGGAGGATATAATCAAGAGACAATTCTATGAAGATATGGAAGGAGTCATGCAAGACATTTCCAACACAGAGGGGATATTTATAAGAGCTGATTTTAATGGTCATGTAAGAAAAGCAAAAGAAGGATATGATAAGGTACATAGGGGGTATGGTATTGGAGAAAGAAATGAGATGGGGGAAGCTACACTCAATTTTGCATTAGCATCTAACCTAGCTATAGCCAACAAGTACTTTAAGAAGAGGGATGAACTTAAAAGTGGACCTTATAAAAGCCACATAGACTTTTTCCTACATAGGAATGCCAAAAAATCAACGTGTAAGGATTGTAAGGTGATACCCGATGAGAGTCTAACCTTACAACATAGATTAATGGTTATGGATATCTACATTAAAGTATTAAAGAAAGGAAATAAACTTAATAGGTGTCCAAAAACTAAGTGGTGGAACTTAAAAGGAGAGAAGAAAGCATTATTTACAATTGATAGTGGAAGGAAACTGGAATGATGAAACAGAATTAAACATCATGTAGACTAATATGGCCATGTCCATTAAGAAAGTGGCAAAAGATGTCCTAGAAGTATCAAGGTAAAAGGCAACCAGCAAAAGCAACTTGGTAGTAGAGTAAAAAAGTGCACAAAGTTATTAAAGAGAAACATGTGTGTTTTAAAACATGGAAAAACACTAAAAATAATCAAAACTTTGAGCAATATAAGAATGCTAAAAAGGTTGCTAAAAGAGTAGCAAGTGAAGCTAAACTCAAGGCATATGATGATCTCTATAACAGATTAGGAGCAAGAAAAGGTGAGAAAGATGTGTTTAAACTCGCAAAAGGAAGAGAAAGGAAGAGTAAGGACTTAAACCACATTGAGTATATTAGAAGTGATGACCAAAAAGTACTAGTCAAAGATGACGAGATCAAACAAAGATGGGAAAGCTACTTTAAAAAATTGTTCAATAACAATTACCCTAAGAATATAGCAATTGAAAGAATCGTAAACTCCAATAATATTGGGCATTATAGATATAAATGTAGGATTAGAATACCTGAAGTGAAAGAGGGCTTAAAAATAATGAAATTAGAAAAGGCTCAAGGGTTTGATAGTAGACCAATAAAGGTTTGGAAGTATATGGGAGATACTGGGGTAGTTTGGTTGACAAAATTGTTTAACAAGATTGTGAAATCGAAGAAAATGCCAAATGAATGGAGGAAGAGCACTATTTTACAATTACAAGAATAAAGGAGATATGCAGAGTTGCCCTAAATATCGGGGGATCAAACTTATGAGCCATACCATAAAACTTTTTGCAAGAGTGATGGAGAAGAGCCTACAGCATGAGACAAGTGTATCGGAGAACTAATTTGGTTTCATGCTTGGGAGATCTACCATGGAAGCTATTTTCTTGCTTAGACAATTGATAGAGAAACATAGGGAGATGAGGAAGGACCTCCACATGATCTTTATTGACTTGGAAAAAGCTTATGATAGGGTCCCTGGAGAGTTAATATGGTTGGTGTCGGGCAAGAAAGGTGTTTCATGGGGTATATAGACATAATTAAGGATATGTATGAAGGAGCAGTAACAAAAGTTAGGACCACTAGCGGAGAAACTGATAATTTTCCTATCACTATAGGATTGTACCAAGGATCGGCATTGAGCTCGTAACTTTTCACCTTGGTTATGGATGAGTTAACAAAACATCTGCATGAGAAGATTCCATGGTACATGTTATTTGTAGATGATATAATTTTAATTGATGAGACAAGGTAGAGCGTAAACACAAAGCTAAAGTTATAGAGAGATGCATTAGAATCTAAAGGATTTAAAATTAGTCAAACTAAGACAGAGTATATGTAATGTAATTTTAGCAAGGAGATGAGCAAGAGTGGAGCACCAATAAAGATTGATAACCAAGAAGTCCCCCTCAAAGAACACTTCTGATACTTGGAACAAATGGAGATGCACCTTTGGAGTTTTGTGTGATTAGAGGGTGTCACTCAAACTAAAAGGAAAATTCTATAGGATAGCTATAAGACCGGCCATGCTTTATGGATCAGAGTGTTGGGCAATTAAGGAACAATATGTATATAGGATGAGTGTCACTGAAATGCTGATGTTGAGATCGATGAGTGGTAGGATAAAAAAGGATAGAATTAGAAATGAAAACATTAGAGGAAACTTAGGAGTAGCACCAATAGGTAACAAGATGAGGGAAAATAGACTTAGATGGTTTGAACAAGTTCAACATAGACCAAAAGGGCACCAGTTAGAAGGAGTGAGGCAATCCAAGTCAAAGGTTTTAAAAGGGCAAGGAGAAAGCCCAAAAGAATGTGAATAGAAGTGGTGAGAAAATATTTTAAAATGTTAAGACTAAATGAAGTCATGACACTTAATAGAGGGGAATGGAGGAATAAGATTCATATGACTGACCCCTAAGTGGGATAAGGTCTTGATGATGATGATTTGTCGTTTTTGTTTCTTCCATGATGTTAGTGAAGCTTAAGATGAGTGAGCAACCTTGAGAATGAGATTGGCAATATCACTGTTAGTGAAGTTTGAGATGAAGTCAGATGGAGTGATTTCTCCATATCTCACAATTAGTGGAGGTCGCCACAAATTGGGTTTGAACATTTCTCATCCCAGCTCTATGTTAGTGGTGTGTGAGATAAGTTGAGAAAAGTGAAACTCAAATCAGCTCATAGTTAGTGGTGGGAATATCATATCATATCATCTTAAGTCAACTCATCTGTGGCTGGGAACTGGTCATATTGTAAAAGTGAACCATTTTTGCTCACCCAAAACTTCATCTCCCCCCATATTTTGCTTGAGATTGAAAACAGCCCCACTCATCAGCCATTTTTTATATTAACAACCCTTTTGTATCTCTAATGGAAGTTTTGGTATTGGCACCTCTTTTGTATTTCGATTCCCAGTATGTGTACACTCTCAAGATTGTGTGAAGAAGTCCACACCTTTTTTTTCATGCATGAAGTTCTTTTCTTTTTTTTTCTTTTAAATTGAAGCTGTTCGTCATGTTCTCCATACCAAAATTAGGGAACGCACTAGAAACCAATGCATTTGGATGACCTGAACTACTTGTTTTCAATCTTTGAAAACATTAATAACAATGGATGGTCATTATTTTTACCAAAAGAAATATAGCCAACAATATCCAATGGGCAAGAAATTTGATCTCTAGCCTATCTAAGCCATTCTAGACATGATTAGTGGCTTAGATCTATAAGAACAAGTTTCACCACGCATGAAAAAGGGCCCTGCCTCATGTTCATCTAATGCCTCATGCAGTGGATATCTTCTGGCCCAAGAATGATGCCAATGGAAAGCTAGAGCATGTGTTTGGTAGTTCAATGCATAAAAAGCTAACTATAGGTGGGAGTCATTATATAAAACTGGGGACAGCTAACAGTAACTACCATGAGATTGTGAACTACTGTAGCATTCCCCAAAAATTAAAATATTTTCGAAAGACAGCAATCAACTAATTAATAAGGTATTATTCCATTATGACAAAATGCTTTGGACAAGTACAACAAAAGAAAATGATAGGTAAGCTTTATTATTGATGAACTGGATGAAAATCATCAAGCCAGCCAAAAGGGAGAGCCACTAATTTACAAGCAACTGTCACAATAGCATTATAAGAACAAAAGTTCACGTCCTCTAAAACCAGAGGAATGCAAGACAAACGGGACCAAAGCCAAAAAACCAAACTAATGGAAAGTTAGCCCATGTCTACGTTTCCGATTCTGAGGGATTCAAGGACATGTAGACCACAAAGTTAAATGTCACACCAGATTCATATATCAAAGATTACCTACATGTAAAAGACCCAAAATATCTTAGAAAAGGAATGCTAGGATCACCAAAAGTATTCGACTTATGGAGCAAGTCTTGTCTATGAGAAGACGGTTACGATGAATGGTTCAAATCATCCTAAGGTGGTCTCCCTTCTCCAGAAATGTATCATGTTACAAGATTCTAAATTGGTCCTGCACACAAATTTAACATGAACTTGGGCCACACTGATGTTTCATCAGAACCAAATATTACACCCAAGTAAGGATTCTATAATTCCATCTCAACCCATCTCCTCCAACTCATCTTAGCCATCTCAATTGACCTGCATTCCATGCAAAATTTGGGTCATACCAACCCATCTCACTTCATCTCAAGCTCCACTAACATCAAGTTCTTTATCTTAGTTCTTGAATCTTGACTCTTTCCAACAGTCACTAACTTTTGGAACTTTACAGATTTCACTTTTTCCATCAATCATATACCAGAAAAAATTCTCATACATCGTTTACTTCATTTCTATCTCAGGCTTCCAGAAGAGGACTTTTTCTCATTAGGACATGAAAAAGCTCAGGCTTCTAAAAACCCATGTCTAGGGTGAAAAGAGATCGTGAAACATGATTTCTTTAAAGGTAGTAGGATTTTAAGGTGATGAGGGTACCAGTAAACCTCCATTGTTTTTATGTGAGTAGAATTAAATGTTACAAACACTTAAGGTGCCTTTATACTTTACACCTAAATACACAAAGAGGTTAAAGTTTAATCAAATAAAAGGAAGCTCGCAAATTTCTTGATACAACTATGATACTTTAAGATGGGGAGCCTTGGTGCAACAGTAAAGTTGTTGTTGTGTGATCCTTTGCTTCATTTCTTGGTCTGAACTTTCAATCAGGTCTATGAACTCTCAGAACCTGCAGATTCAATCACAGTTAAATGTTCTAAAGATTACAACTGCTTGTGTTGATTAATTCTCAGTGAAACCTGAAGTTCTTCTTGTAGTCTGGCTTATTCCCAGTTCTCAAAATTTTTAGGCACAGTGATTTTGCTTAGAAATTTTCAGGAGCTTCGAAGCTCAATTCCAGGAACTGCTCCTCAGACTTTGAGTGGCTTGGTTTCGAATTCCCAGCACAGCCAACTGTCCTATTTGCACTACTTGATATTACGGTTCTAAAGAGATTTATGATCATAAAATTTTGAGACTGTATCTTCAGTTCACGAGTTGTTTCTTTCCAAAAGACCTCCAACAGTTCTCGTTATTCCTTCTTCTAAAGTTTGAACTACAACTGCTTGTTTCCAAAAATCTAGAACTTTCAGTAACTTTTCATTCTAAACCTCTAGTTGCTGAAATTCTCAGTCTGGAATTTAACAAATACTGCAAAGTAGCTCGTTAAGAGTCCTATTTGCTTCTAAGGATTCTCAAAATTGAAAATAACTGGAGCTTCTTTTATCTCTGAAATATGTTAACTACTCATCCTCTTTCTTTTATGTTTGACCTTATGTAGTTCTGTTAAATTTTCTCTTTGATTCATAAAACAGTTTTTGAATTTTGTTCCTGTTCAGCATGAATTATTATTTGTCCTACTTCCACATCAATTTTAGGCCCTAGTGTGAACTTTAGTTGTCCTAAATCAGTTGAATGCTTCAAAAATTAAAAGCCATTAAAGGATCTCTTGAAATGGACTAAGAAAAAATGACTAGTCACTTCATTAATAAAGTTGATCTGAAAGAACCACCAATACCTTAGACAGGAACGAAAATTTTTCCCTTAGAGCAGCAAAGGTCCACTTGGGATAGGGATGAATCAAAATGATTGAACAAGAGGAACCATTCCCTAAAGTTTCCTTCCTCTAATGATATAGTTAGGGTTTAAACTTCAAGATGATGCTGCGAACTAACCTTATTGATCTCAGGCTCTAATACCTGTAAATACATAATTCTGATAAGTAAATCCATACATTTACAAAAAAAATAGGGTAAATTTTTTCAAATTATTAAGTGTATGTTTTAAGGGTAAAGGAGAAGAATAGAACGAATGTGTTGAGAAATTAGGTTAGTTTAACACTTTGGAAATGATTTTTAAGTTGTTTTAGAGGTTTAGAAACAAAGTTTCCAAGGAAAAGGGGAAATTCAAAAATCACATTAAATTAACCTTAAGTAATTTTCCAAAAGAAAAATAGAAATTAAAGCCTAAATTGGAGTTAAATTGAGGAATTTGGTAGGCCATTAATAGGTAAAGACCTTAGCCTAAACTGCATTCAAAGCCTTGGTGAAATTCCAAGAAATTAGCTAGAAATTTAAAAATGAGTATAATACTGTCCAGGGTACAATTGCAAAATGTATCCTGAACAGGATATAATTGAACAAAACTAGGTAAATGAGAGGTTTTAATTGAAACACCTTTAAGTGGGGAACGGTAAAGATGTGATCTGATCCACCAATGTGGAGACACAGAACATGAACAGCTGTCTACTCCACTTAAGGCCACCTGTCCATTTTACCACATACAACAACAACATAAGTAGAAAAATTCATATGAAACATTAGGCTGGGATTTCCAACCATGCGTAGAAGGGAGAACTGAACCAGGCAAGCTGAGGAAGAAGACAACCCAGCAGCCTAAGCAAGAAGAGATTTCTGGGCTGGGGAAAGATCAAGGAGGATTCTAAGATTTGTGGGAACCAAAAAGCTGAAGAAGGAAAGATGGAGAGAGTGCAGGCGTGAGCTAGTTGTCTAAACCGTAAGATCATGCATAGAAGAAGAGAGAGATGTTGCAGAGAGAGTGAAGGTCGAGCAGGGAAGAGTGAAGAGCGAGCAGGGAAGGAAACTAGCTTGAAAGGAATATTGGCTGAGTAAGGAGCCTGTAGAACACAACATGAAGGAAAGGAGTTGAAGAAGGGGCTGAACATGAAGTTCAGCCTGGGTTGAAGCTCCACACAGGGAGCAGGAGAAACCAGCCACTTAGAGAATTTTTCAGGTCCAGAGCTTGATATCAAGTAGGGGTTTTTATAGGAGAATTACTGATGCATGCTTGGATTAGCCAAGCAGAAATCGAGTAAATTTACAGCTTTAAATTGAGAAGAACTAAGTTTCCTAGAACTTGAACCAGTAACCTGCATGTTCTAGAAATTCTTGCCATTATAGTTAAAAAAAATTGATTGCTTAAACTCTTATAACATGATAATCTTACATGATCTTTGACTTACATTTCATGACTAGTAACTCATCTTTGAGTCATTTAAATCTATGCTTTTACTGGTTTTGGCATGCTCTGTTTTAATTTTCTGCATGCATGTTGTAACAGGGGTGAAACTTCTTAAGAATACCCCCTTCTTTTTTATTAAAAAGGAAAATTAAGTTTTGGGTCTTGATCTTTGATGATTGAACCTGGAAATGCCACATAAAAGGTATAATATTTAATTGTTAATAGAGATCAAATCTGGTAGCAACATAGAAAAGTGACTGGGGTGCACCCTGTATTTCTGCACACACACGCAGTGATGTAGCGCCCAATCCTAGCTTGGAACACGAATTTGGACTTCAAATTTTGGAAAGTAAAATATGGATTCTTTAGACTACATATCATTCTTCATTTTTATACCAAATTTCCCAAGAAAAATCGAGTATTAAGCTCACAATTAGGAGTTCCAACAGTGAAGGAAAACAAGCAGTTTCCTGTGCACAGTAGCAGGAAACTGCCGTCAATTTCTCACTGATTGAGTCACAAATTGGTGAGGAAAGATGAAAAAATTTTAAATGAAAGTTAAGGCTCAAAGATACTCTATGATTTCCTCACCTAGGTGTGGAATTAGGGGCTGTAATTAGAGGGGAATACTAAGGTAACAGTGAGCACCATTCTTGGTTCATGAAAAACAGGAAATGGTGCCTTGATTTAAAAGATGTTAAATCTTAAATCTTTAAGAGACCTAAAGGTTAGGAAAAAAAAGGAAAACTAGGCTAGGATCATGTAAAGAACATTAAAATGAAAGTTTGGAGGTGAATGGAAGTGGATCGAACAGTAGCATATAGCTGCTGGTTATGATCGAGTGGAGAAGATGATGTCTGAAATTCTCGATCACGGAATTCCAATTGCTGGAACTTCAGTGAGATAAATACACTGTCTTGCAACTCCTGAGTCAATGGAATTCCAGTTCCTGGAATTTCCTGTGTATAAAACTGAACTAACCTGGAATTCCAGGATTTCCAGTAAAGTGAAAAACTTGAAAAACTTAAAACTTAAAACTTAACCTTACTAAGTTAGAAATCCGACCACATCTTGGGTATACCTTACAGGCCATATGGAAATGTAAACCTACCTTGAAATTGGAAATAATGAATGGCATAAAGGTAATTTACCTTAGGTAAAAGGAAATTACGAAAATGCCCCTAGGGTTAATTATTAGGACCTATTGATGGAACTTCAAATTCCAATTCATTTAGGCTCAACCACCTAAGTTTTATACTATAACCATAGTCTCCCAAGACCTAGAGTCTTATGCCTTGAGTCCTCCAACTTTCTTTAACTAGGACTTAAGATTTCATAATCTAACTATCAATGACATAGGGCATTTAACTTAGTCTCATTGGAGAAAATTTACTTACAAGTTAGTTGAATAGTATAACTCCTTAAGCTAAGACATTGTACAATCTGACCACTTTTCCTTTGGCCTTCCCAACCTATGTTCCTTAAAATTTAGCCTTAGGTGACTACTCGACTAGCCCTCTATGCATTAGTTTTTCCAAGACTCAAGATACTCATACTATAACTAGCTAAAAATAGTCACCATAGCCATATCGCCTAAGCCTTAGTAATTCAACATCTCTGTGAAACTGAATAGAAGCTAGGTGAAAACCTAATTGTACCTCATGTCCAAATATGAGTTAATTATTACTAATAACCTTAGGAATGGACTAGTTGAAAAATAGTGTTAAACATGATAAATACATAACTAGTACTACAAGACTGTTAAATTAAGATGGAATAATAAATCCATCAAGACTTAAAGTATAAGTACTATAAGGCTTAAAGAGACAATAAAGACACAGGTTCATGTTAAAAAAGGGGACACTAACCTTAAACGCCATAAAGAAGACAACATCAAATAAATGGATCTACCACAAGTTGAAAACAGGATTAATAAAGTACTTACACCACCAAACAAAGGACATCGGTGTATGACAAACCAACCTCATCTTGCTTTTGGAAGTTTTCCATGATTTGAAGGGATGGGTTGATGGATTTGGCCATGGACCTAGGGACATCGTTTTTCGTCATTACTTGGCAAGCACCACCAGAATAGTGGTGAGCCAAGAGACATGGATTTTTATGAGCCACGAGTTTTGGTTTCATCGATGCTTTCGGCAAGCACTCTATGAGTGGCCATAAATCCTGATGGATGCTGTTTTGTCGATAGTTAGGCAGGCACTCTATGAGCAGCTGTAAGCCCTGATGAGTATGAATTTCATTGATGGTTTTGGTAGGCACTCTATGGGTGGCTGTAAGTCCTAATGGATATGTTGATACTTAGGCAGGCGCTCAACAAGCAACTATAAGTCTTTGTGAATATGGATTTCATTGTTGTTTTAGGCAGTCACTCTACAAGTAGCCTAAGTCTTCTTTGGAGACCCTATACTAAAAGGTGCAATTGGTCACTAGCCTCTGAAATGATATTGATACCAGCCCTGCAATGCAGACAGCGGGCAGTAGGAGTACCTTCTCATGCGAAAGTGCTCTGAGTGGTAGCCGGGTAACCCCCATGAGGTCCGATGAGTCATGGTTCGTATAAGTATCCACAAGCAGACGTAGAGGCTATGGTAGTTGCTAGTGAGTGACAATAGGGCCCTAAGAGCATAAGTGTCTATGTGTTTGCTAGCATGCTAAGCATACCGGTAATTCTCGAGAGTTGAGAACATTGGTCCTTAGTGGTAGGACTATATGCCACTGATGGTCCCTGGTAGTAGGACTATATGCCATTATGATATGGAGCAATTAGTTTTCCAAGGGGAGGTGGGCATGGATTTGTGCATTGCAGATTGAGGGCTAAGGGACTCGATTCTGCATCATTTGTTTTGAGCACACTAATTTGGTAGATTTGTTAGTTACTTTTGAACATTATGGATGATTTGAAATCATCAGTCTTTGTGAATCTTTATCGCATATGTGTTGATCATGCTTTTTAGGAACTATAAATGTATATGTGTGTGGATAGACATACGCTTATACTTATGCTATTGCATACTCTAATTTAAGAGCTTCGGCTTGTATTAGCTTTTCACCCTATTGTGAACAGTTGTTTTGCTCACCCCCTACAACCAACATTTCAAGTGATAATCCAAGTAACTAGAGAGTGAGAGATACAGGGAAGGTGAAAGTACCTGGATTTTCTTAGATGTGAGGAGATTATGATTTAAGTATAGTTCCTTTTGTTAGAATCCATGTATAGAATTACATTTTGAGATATTGTATATAACTTAAACTTCTGATGACATATTGGATGAGATGATTGTAATATGAATTGCAGTAATTATTAGAATGGCTTGTGCGGCTTTACTTGTGACAGTATGGATAATCTTGCGGCATGTATCTCTAATCGTTCATAGATTAGAATATTATTTTACATATATGTGGAGGTTTTACAGTAACTCCCGAAAATAAGCTAATGAATTTCTCAAAAGTATATATGTATTATCACTTTGATAGTGTTTTCTAAAACAAGCTTAAAATCCATAAAGGCTTAGAAGAAAAAAAAATCCAAGATGTTACACAAGCACCTCACGATCCATGTGCTGCAAAGGCGAGAAGAGGTTACAGATCCTATATCCACAAACAGGAAAAGACAATGCTTGCCTTTTTCTAGGAGGTGAAGGAGATTGCCCATCCACGAAGATATTTTTATCATCTATACCTTCCCGAACAGGGCAAATCTGGATCATTCAAACTCTACTGCTCCACGAGGAAATCTATTCATCGAACACATTACACCAACCAGAAGATGTCACCAGATGTGAAGAGATACTAACTTCTACAAAGCAACCAGATGGCCTCACTAGAAGGTCCACTGTCTACAAATTCCCTTCTAGTTGAAGCTCTTCTCAAATGGTCAAGCTTATCCAGAGAAAACACAGATTTGCCCAAGCCCATTCTTTTCCATGTATGCATATATACACCATACAACTCCTCTAAAAAATTTAACCCCTCCTAATCCAATGCAACGATGACTCAAAGTCCCCCCCTGGTCATCCATTGCCCATGCTGACTCAGCACTTGCTTAGAACCTTTTAAACCTGATCTTACTTTTCAACTCTAGACCCCAATAGCTACAGCCTGAGTAGCTGCAAACTGACCCCTATTATTCTCATACAGCCTCGTGTAGAAAGAACCTTCTCCTGGACCTCACCTACAAACCAACTACCCGACACAAGCACCCTCACACCAAAAAGAAAAAAGAAAGCAATACCCTACTACCTCTAATTCACTAGCACGTCCTTCTTCTCCATAAAGATTCATACTAGTCTCCAACTACGCTCATTTTGCAACACCACTCCCACCATCTCCATCTCATACTGACCTCTATTCTTCTCATACTGCCCCACCCAGGACTGTTTCTGAAACTTGAACAAAACGGTGAAAGAACCTTCCGCCAGGCCTCATCTATAAACAAATTACCCAACACCACCACCACTGCACAAGGAAAAAAAAAAATTCCCTACTATGTCTAATTCAAAGGCATGCCCATCTCCCCCTTAAAGATTTGTACTAGTCTCCAATTCCACCCATTTTGCAACACCACTCCACCACCAAAAATCCCCAGCAACAACTTGTATTACAATCAACTCTTCTTGAACAACAATCTGCAAGTCTTTCCCATTCAAAACCAGACCCGCAGTATCTGGAAATTTAGCATTTGTCAGAAGCCCACCAGAACTCAAGCAAACTCCAGCCTTTCAGCCTCGCATGAACTGAGGTCCAGCTCCACTACTCGACCAAGCATTTCATAATAGCGTCAAAGAATTACCTTTACCCCATGCATGAAGAGAAATATTGAACAAGCAAAATCACCCATCTATATTCCCTAATTGGACAATCATTATCTGAACCAAGCACAAGAAATGGGGATTCCTTCCCAGTTTGATCAATTCCAATGGCTTCACTCACCCGAGCCACACTACCAAGGTTAAGAAGCCAATGGTTCTCCCCCATAATCACATCTTCAGGGCAGACACCCAAAGCCTCCACATTCAAGAGCATATCTCCTAAGCAAACAAGTAAGGATTCAATATCTCCCATTAGACTCTACCGCAAAACCTTTCTCCTACTACCAGAGGAGTTGCCAATAGAGATTGATACCTTGTCAAATCCACCAAAGCCACCATCAGTAGATACCATCTGACCTTATCCCTCTGCACAAGTCTACAAGGATCTGACTGGAACCAGCTGCTCACTAGACCATTATAAGGGGTCCCTTCCCACCTTGACCCGAATAAGATCAATTATAATAACAATCTTTTGTCCTTCCAGAGATCTAATCTTTGCCTGATAGGAAGAATATATACAGCAGATCTAGAATTAATCTTAACAACTATTGCAATATGGTCTCCAATGACGCCTTTCATCACCTTCAGTTACCCTTCAAATTTTCATCAAAGCTTAATGCTAAATGTAATTGGCTAAAATAATTCCATTTCTTTTTCTTTGCAAGTTAAACCTCCACTTCACACTGTTGACTGGCTATTCCTTAACACATTGACATTGAATAATTCCAATCTGCATGATGTTTGAATTAGGGCCCAGTAAACTACAGCTATCAACATGAAAGAATCATATTTGCCACTCTTATCTCTTTATCCTTGGAGATTCTGTTGATCCTCTCCCTCCATTCTCCTGCAACCAAGTGAACTAGGTGTACTCTGATTTCTTTAACCATTATTGTCATTCCCACAAATCTGCAGTTACTGTATCAAATTGCTTGAAGAGAATGGAGAGACCCACTCAACTATAAGTTCGTAATGAATGAATGGGTATTCAATCTGCTCTTCCCTCATAGTGACAAATTTAATTGATTAGGACAGCCCCGTGCATGGAGCTCCTGCGTATGTGGGGTCCAGGAAAGGGGCGGACCACAAAGCGTCTATAGTATGCAGCCTTACCTTGCATTTTTTCATTGATTGGTCAAATAAATTCCTCATCTCAGTAGATATCCAACATAAAGGTGGCTATCCAATTAAAACCTCCGAAAAGAGCATGGAAGTAATGATAATGTGAAAAACTGCCACCGAATCTACCTACACAGCTCTTAAACCATGTATTCTTCTCACCAATTCCACCAACTAAGAAAGATGCATCATCCTCCTTCTCTTCCTTGAACATTCTTTTAAACTTTCATTTGCTACCTTCCACAATCCAATTGGACCATATGAGTAATCATATATTTCTTATTAAAAAGGCAAGCTATACATCCCCAAATTTATTCTTGAGTAAAGTGTGTCAATCCAAATCTCCCAAAAGTAAATCTGTAGTCTTTCACAGAACAATTTTAGGATATTACTTATTATTTCCAAGCTAGAAGGGGAGACTTGGCACAACAATTGAGTTGCCTATTGGTCATGGGTTCGAGGCGTGGAAACAACCTCTTGCAAAATGCAAGATAAGGCTGCATACAAACCCTTTGTTGTCCGCCCCTTCCCTAGACCCTACATACACAGGAGCTTCGTGCACTGAGCTGCTCTTTTTACTTATTATTTCCAAGCTCTGGACCGTTATCTTGCATTTTGTGTTACATAGCTTCCCCTCATTCTATCCAATCCATGTTTGCACCATTATCTAGTATCTTTTATTAAATAGCTCTACTCATTTATATCTAATACATGAGTGGCTTTAATGACAAATCTTTCCCAAGTTCCCTCTCTTTGGTTTTCATATCCCAACAACCATTTCCACTGAATAGAACAATTAGAGTAATGCCATGATGCCAAGACTCAAGCCACCAAAGTGGAGATCCATAAAGCCTTTCTTGACCATTATACTAAGCGTAGGCTATGTTGAAATAGCCATTATTACGAATCTCAGCCACACAGCATTTAATACAAAATACTAATAACATCCCTACTTTTTATGCACAAACTACTAAGAGCTAAAGCAAAATCATCAACTTCGGAGGATTCAAAGAACAAACCAAAGAACTTGCTCTAGTATAAGCCAGGACCTTTACCAATATGCTGTCACCATATCACTTTTTACCCAAAATAAACAAGGAAAGAACTTCATGGATAGATAAGAGTAAGCTATGTCATACTTAAATAGTGCCACAATGTCCTCGACATAACCTAACATAACTTGCATGATTAACTCAAGAGTTGCCCTGAACTTCCTTGTTTCCTCAAGTGATATGACAAGATTGAGTACTATCTGATAGAAAACCACTTTGACTACTCCATGAGCTTTTATTTCTCACCCACTCTGCAACATTTTCATCTCACAGCCTCAGGTCAAGATTGTAGGAAATAGTTTCTCTACGTGAGATTCCTAAGGTTATGTTTCAAACTCCAAAATGGTCCATGGTCTAGTATATGCAGCTTGAACATTATCTAAATGGTAAGAATACTCTGCTGCAAGTGTTCTTTCCTCATCCTGTTCCTGAACAGGAAGTACCCCTAACCCCTGTTACGTCTGCTTTCTGCATCCGAAAAGCCCTGGGATAGTAGTGGCTAGTTTCCGGTGCAGCATAGGGAGATCAGTGTGGTCTCTTCATTTCCCGTTCTCGGCAGATCTCTCAGCTGGGCGATCCTCTGAACCAGACTCTGTTTTGTAGCCTGTCACTACCCTTTGTTGGGTTCGCTTGATACTAGCTTTGGAATTGATAAGTCAACAACCACAGTTCTAGCAACGTTACCAATGAATATATCATAATTAAGATTCTGAATATCATATTTATTTGTATATACTCTCCACGTGCATATAATGTCTCAAATTCAAATTGTTTAATGAAAACATAAGCCTTTCACTATCTGTTTCCCAACCCACAGTAAGTTAAATCTCTAAAATCGCCATGACAGGTATCAAACACCAGCTGGAGTTAGGAGTCTATAATACGATACTGCACATTGACAACAGAACCAACCAGCTAAGCTGCACCACGACGGTAGTTCATGTCTTCCAGAGAAAATTTCTTAAATATGGATTATCGACGACCCAAGAAAAAACATATTGGTTTCTGAACATTAGTTCCCCGTGAGAACCACCCTGTCACTAAACAGAACCGATCAAGTTCAATCGATGCACATCTTTCCTCATGCACATTATCCATGAATTGAAACAAGTCCTAGTAATAGCTGTTCTTCCCACCCAATTCATAAATTAAGGGTAAAAGAAAGAAAAATTAAGTGCATTCAACGATTCAATTTCCCGAAGTGGAGGTCTATGGGATAGGGAAAATCGGAAACCAGGATTTCAAACACTAGAAAGAGGAATGAGTGCAAACTGAATGTGTAATTAGCAGTTTTACCTCAGGGCGATCAGAAGGAGCAGGAAGAAGGCCAAGAGATCTGGCGGATCGAACGGAACTGAGGAGCTTCTCTCCAACCCGAGACAGATCCATGCCTCCTCCTTGAAGGAACATGGACGAGAGGAAAAGCAGAGCACTTGGGGTGCCGCTATCAATTATGCGACCATCGAGGAAAAAAGGACGGTTTTCTCCTGAGCTCAAATCCGGACGCTGCATTTCACCTCCCCATTCTCTCGTCTCGACTCCTTCAACCGATTTTGCTTTTTTATTCACAATTGAAGAGAAGAGTTAAGATGATTGAGATGGATCGGCGGAACGAAGAGATTTTGGTGTCTGTTTCTTCGCTTGTTGTGTTGGTGGCGCAGGGGAAGACTGCGGTGTGGAAATCCCGGTGAGGGTCTGGGAATTCCTAAATAACGTATCTGATGTGTTACTGTACTTCGCGCCTTTCATGACTTGCACTGGTTGTGGCTCGAGTGGGGTAGTCATCTTTACCATCGAGAGAGGAGCGTCAAGTTGATGGCCCACAATCCCATCACAAGTCCTGGGGTGTCACTGAGATGAGATGAGACTTGAAGTAAGTTGAGATAATTGGCATGAGGTGAAATAAGATGGTTGAACATTCTGAACGCAAGAGTGAGCTAAGTAATTTTCATCTTAATTCATCTCAAGAACTAGTAACAAGGAGACAAGGAGATAATATTTCATCTTAAGTGCCACTAACAGTGATATAGCCTATCTCGTCTCATCTGAAGTAGCTCACTCCATCACAAGCACTAACACTATGTTAGACATTTCATGTGATGGTCTAAGGCTTGATAAGAATAAAAACTAAGTTGTTGATGAAGATTGCTAGGGTTTTGAATCATTAAACATATGTGTGGGCACTAACCATTTGATGCCACTCTTTGGTAACTTTATAAGGCTGTTGAGATTGCCAAGAGTGAGATGGATAAAGCCAATTGATTGATTTACAAACTCTTTTGTAAGATACAAGATAAATGTTCTTTTTACAAACTCATGATGTATGCCTGAGAAAGAATGATAATATAATGCAGGATATCAAGCAAGGTGTTGTAATGGCCTCTTTTTGCATAGTGGCCCAACCTATGGTTGACCACAACTAATTCCATTGGCTTCATGTATCTTGTATCTCAAATATGAAGGTTATTATTTGATTTTAACATCTAAAAGAGGTGTTTCGTAGTGGTTGATTGTAGACTGCTCTTCAAAAAACATTTCTAACCATCCAATAATTGTGATTACAATTATTTTATTTTTCTGTTCTAGACTCATCAATCTTTGTGGTTTTCAAAGCAATAGTCATCCAAAGTGGGAGAAATCAGATGGATGGGTCTGATCAATCATATCTAGGGCTGTCATGTCATGTAGAAATGGGTTGTAGTACAACAACTTGCTCTCTCTCTCTTGTGTAGCATGAAATTTCCCCTCTTAGGCCCACTTTTTACACTTCTCTAAAAATTCAAGCCGTTCATCGAATTTGCCCTTCCTCAAGATGGAGGGTACCAAAGATGAGATGTACATCTCTAGGGTGGGCTTCTTTTCAACTTAAACGTGGACGGTTGAGAGTGTTTTAAGTTAACATCGTCTATATTTAATTTGAAGAGCCCATCTCAAAGGTGCCCATTAGATGAGATCTTTGGTACCCCTCTATCTCGAGGAAGGATGAATTCGATGAACAACTTAGATTTTTAAAAAGTGTAAAAGTGGGCCCAAAAGGGAAAATTTTGTGCTATAGACCACCATACCAAAGTGTAGCAAATAATTTTCTCTCTGTCTCTCTAGAATTATATGGTGATGTCCGAAATATTATGAGCACATGCCATATAGAAAGAAAAATGGGGCGTGATCCCACTTTTTGTATTTTTTAAGATCTAATCCATTCATATGATTCAACCTCGTCTAGATGGCCTAGGTAGCAAATTTTAGATTTAACAACAACTTTTTGAAGGCATTTTTTTTTGGGCCCAACGAATTGAAAAGGGATGGTATTTGAAGGAGAGATACTGTTTACTATTTAATACCATTCAATTTTCAAACAAAAGAGCCCCAAAAAGGAAAGTTTTAGAAGCTTTTATTAGATCTAAAATTTACTAGACCAGGCCATCTAGGTGAGGCCAAACCATAGAAATAAATCAAATCTTCAAAAAACTACAAAAAATTGAGGCCATGCCCTACTTTACATTTGACAAGTGTTCCCTAATACTTTCTCTCTCTCTCTCTCTCTCTTAGGGATGGTAGTACGTCAAGTTAATGAATGGCCCTGGCCTTAATGACCTATAAGAGTCAAGGTTAGGGACCAAATTTTTGTGACCTAAAGGAGGGTTAAGGTCAAAAAATCTATGATATGAGAAGGCCAGGGTCGGGCAAGGGTCATTGGTGGAAAAACTAGGGAACCGAACTAATTTATATGGTTTATTTCAAATGACAAAAAATTAGATGAAAACTCCAAAACTTTCATTTAGAAGTACACCATGGTGTAGGTTTGAAAACTATCTTCAACACTGTAAAGGTGCATTATGGTGTAAGTTTGGAAATTGTTTTGGAATGTAGTAGTAAGCTATTGTCAATTAGGAGACCCAACCCGAATGAAATATAAGGGGCAGGGCTAGGGTCAAAAATTCTGGACCTGAGTAGGACAAAAATCTGGCCCGACCTAAACCATTGCCATCCCCCCACGTACACACACTCTCTCTCTATTATTTGATTCAACTGGTTGTATTAAAATTGTATCACTCCTAATACAATCTAGCACATTAAAAAAAAAAAATGTGGTTTCTTTCAAACTAAATAAAAGAAAAGGTTTAGTCTTCCTTAGAACTCTCACACTCATCTTCCAAAAATCATCTACCACCCCCCCGGCAAACAAAAGGAAAAAGAAACTAAAAATTGAATATAATTTTAATTGAAAGTGTCATTAACTCCGTTGGAGGCTATTGTCTCTAAATCATCTAATTAAAAGATACATGTCCAAGTGATCATATCTTGGGTGAGCATTGGTCAAGATGGGATGGGTACTGGAAAAATCTTGTCCCATCCTAAAAAAGCTAAGACATAAAATTATCCTAGAAAAGTTAGGTCATGAAAATTATGCCCCGAACCATCCAAACAAGGTACTTGTTCCGTCTTGTGCCAAACATCTCGGGTTTCGAACAAGTAGCAAGACAAGCAAAGTTCCAAATAGTTTGCTATTTTCTTTATTCTTTAAGAAAAGGAAAATCACTTGCTCCCTCTTCATAAAAAATTACAACTGGATTATGAAGGATTGTTAAAAGTCTTGATTTGATTTCCTAATTGCCCATAATTCTCATTCATTAGATTACCATACATTATTCTTTGTAGTTTTAAAACCAAATGGCTAAAATCATGCAATGGGGAGAAGATTTTGTGATATGGCCCATCTGAGACGAATGAAAAATGAACAGGTTAGATCACGAACCATGAAGTTCTCAAGTCTCTTGGGGTTTTAGCAAGTCACAACATTCAATTAGATTTTACTTTTTTTGTTTTAAACTCTTATCATCCAATTCAAAGATCAAAAAATTAAATGTTAGGGTAATTGTCAATTGATGAGATCTTTGAGGCATGGCTTATCCAAGGTAGAGTGGATTCATAATTTTTAGGATGATTTTAGAGGCTGATAAGAGATATAAAAGACGGATTTGTGGAGATGGTTAAATGGCAAGAGTTTTGATCAACAAATATGGCCCATGCTTTCTCTCTCTAAACAATGATCCGCCGTTAATGTAGAGATGAGAGATTTTTTTATTAAAAGTTGTAAATAGGTATGGCCCACATTTTTAAATTGTCTACCACATTGAAGAGAAGCAACTTAAAATAACCAATCAATTGATATTCTGCCTATCTTTAGGGATGTGCAAATTACTAGGCTAGACACACGCACATATATAGATGATATATAGTCTCTACAATTAGCATTTTTAACCCTAAAATTACTTAATCTATCACTAATTAAGGATTATTTTGTAAGATTAGGGTAGAAGTGAGAAAAATGCTATATTTCATCATCATCATCAAGACCTTATGCCAATTAGGGGTCGGCCACATGAATCTCAATCCTCCATTCCCCTCTAGTAAGTACAATGGCTTTGTTTAGTCTCAAATTTTTTTCATATTTTCTCACCACTTATATCCAAATTACTAGGCTAGACACACGCACATATATAGATGATATATAGTCTCTACAATTAGCATTTTTAACCCTAAAATTACTTAATCTATCACTAATTAAGGATTATTTTGTAAGATTAGGGTAGAAGTGAGAAAAATGCTATATTTCATCATCATCATCAAGACCTTATGCCAATTAGGGGTCGGCCACATGAATCTCAATCCTCCATTCCCCTCTATTAAGTACAATGGCTTTGTTTAGTTTTAAAATTTTTTAATATTTTCTCACCACTTATATCCACATTCTTTTGGGCCTTCCCCTTACTCTTTTAGAACCTTCTACTTGCATTGCGTCACTTGTTCTAACTAGTGATGCTTTGGGTCTACTTTGAACATATTCAAATCATTTAAGTCTAATCTCCCTCACCTTGTTACCTATTTGTGTTGCCCCTAAGTTTCTCCTAATATTTTCATTCTAATTCTATCCTTTCTTGCCTTGCCACTCATCCATCTCAGAGTCCTCACTTTCGCGACACTCATCCTATGAACATGATGTTCCTTAACCGCCCAACACTCTAATCCATAGAGCATGGCCAATCTTATGGTCATCCTATAGAATTTTCCTTTTAATTTGAGTAACACCTATCAATCACACAAAACTCCAAATGCACATCTCTATTTGTTCCAACTCGCTTAGATTCGCTGGGTAACTGTAATGACCCCGAATTTTTGTAACTTATTAAGGCAAATTAATAAAGTTTGAATTTTTAGAAATTCTAGGCTGGAATATTAGGTTATTGAAAATTCTCTTTTTATGAAGATTATATCATGAATTAAAACATATAAATTATGGATGTACTTGGAAAACTGATCGAAACAACATTAAGTACGTTCAATTCTGAGTTAAAATGAAAATTCCTTAATTTTCTCCATTTGAGGGTAAAATGGTAATTTTACCCATATTCCATATCCAAGAAATAAGACCTCAATATTCATGAAGTACTTAGAAATACGATTCCAATGCCAATAAGTATGCTCAATTCCTAGTTTGGACAAATATTGCCTATTATTCTCCAATTTTTAGTTCAAAGGGCAAAAACATCTTTTTACATAAAAGTGGGGCCCACAAAGTGGGCCAACGTTCTAGAAGCAACCATAATTGCTCAGTGCATTATTGCTAGTAGTGGAGAATGTAGTGGAGAATGAAGAATGCACTTGTAATAAAAAATTCTAAAGTAATAAAATATCTTATCAAAAGAAATGATCAAAAATTCAAATTTGGCTATAAATATGTCCCAAAAATTTCCAAAAATTTTCACAACCTTAACCATGAAATTTCCAAATCTTTTCTAGAGTTTCAGCCCCAAATTCTCATTCATCCCTCCCCAATCTCTATTTTTCTTATTTCTCTCTCCTCTTTCTAAGTGGAACAAGAGACCTAAATTCAATTAGGCACTCCGTTCCAGATTGAATCTGATAAATTCCACCATCCATAACCTTCTATACTATAGTATATACAAAATCCTCAAATCAATTTCAAGATCCAACGGTTCCAATAACAGAAAATCACAAAAAGGTGGACAATTGGCCTATATTATCATCAACCGATAATTCTCTCAAATTGGGCATCAATTATATTTTTTTTCTCTAATCAGGTAGTTGGAACTACTTTCCATGCATATTTATTATGGTTTAGTGTAATTTTTATTTTTTTGTAATTTAATTTGAATGAAAAATGGTAAAAATAAAGTAAATACCAGAGCCTTCAATTCATGGTGATAGAGAGCTCAGATGAAAATTCTGAGCTTTTAATCAATCCAGAAGGATCAAAAACCCCTAGGATACAATTTTCAAGAAAATCTAACAAGATTTAGACCCTCAATTAAGAGAGATTAGTTCTGTTGGGCCCAGATCAAATCTGGACCTTAGGAACGGCTGAAAACTTCAACTTAAGATTGTGGAGTCATATGAACTCCAAATTGAGATCGGAAAGAAGCTATGAAAAGCTTGTAATATCTAGTTTCTAATGAAGTCATAATATTTCTAAAAATTATTTATGTATTTTTCTGTAGTTTGGAAATAAGTGTCAAATTTCTAAGATCTGAAAGATCTGAGGTGATCAGATCTTGGAAATTTATTTTAATGATGATATAATAATGTAGTAAAGTAATATATATGGTTAATTTGGATAGATCTTGGATAAATTAGGGGATTTTCCCTTTATGGTAGAAAAACCCTAAAATAAAAATAAAAAAATACAAAGGGACCCACTTGATCAATGAGATCAAGTATGATCAGATCCTTGGGATGGATTAAATGGATGATATTATGATGAAATCAAGTTAGATCATTGATGAAATGTGACAAAATCAAGTGGATATGATTTTTGGATCTTAATGGATTAAAAGCATTAAAGGTAATTAAAACCCTTGATCTAAAGGAAAACACCTAAGATCTAATGGTTGGATCATATTTAAAGGTTTATAATAATCTTAATATAATTAGCTTAATTGTCTTGTATTGAATAATAGAAGTGTAAATGTGATTTATGTTCTAAGTTTTAACTGTCTTTTATTGGACATAAAGGTGTAAATGTGATTTATGTTCTAAGTTAGAAAGCATGATAGTGTAATCTTTAAATTTTAATATGATATGCCCTAAATGAGTAATTTGTTAGTAGATTTGATTATCTTAGGATCATGTTAGTGTAAATTAGATATTTAAACATGATTCCATTAAGATAGAAGTACAACTTTGTGTATGTCATAACTTAGGATCATGTTAGTTTTATTTCACTAGCTTAAGTTACATTCATATGAAGAATGTTAGTATATAGTTGTTAAACTTATATTTGATTTATGCTTTCAAGTTTATGATTTACTTATTGTCAAATTTTATTCAATTGTTAAGTAGTTGTTAAGATATAAGGAGCATAAATCACCAAAAATGTAAACTAATGAAATATAAAGATTCATAGACAACTAAGATGAATGAATGATTTTGACTTAATAAGGGCTATAGTTAGTAGGACAATATAAGGAATGTTTATCAATTCCTTGGCCCAAAGTAGGAAAATAATGAACATCCATGGATGACATTATGCATATCCATGGAAATTAATTAAAATCAATTAGAGAAGGGACTTAAGGTAAAGAGCTCATAGGAACCTTGTCAAAGGTTGAGCTAGTACCACTCTAGTGGACTCTGAACATTGTGGTTATAGAGGGTATACAAGAGCCAAGTGCTTTTCCCTCACCTCCTATTGACGTAAGAGAGGTCTAAACGACTCCTTACATGAGGGTTGTATTAACCACTTTTTGAGTAGACTTTAACTGGTAAGTAAATAAGGAGGAGTTGTCTAGTAATAGGAAGAAATAAATTATCTTCAACCAAGTAAAACACTAACTAGTTGAATAATAATAAGAACATAAAAAGATAGCAAATTATCTGACCCTAATAAAAATAGTTAGTAAGACAAGGATGATCAAACAAGATGAGATCTTGTATGATAAAAAACAATAAGGAAAAAGAAACATCAATGTAAATTAGATTGTTATGTATGATATAGATAGTATTTGTATAGATGATATTAAACCCATGGATATATGATATTCAAGGAAGAAAGATTCAGATCATCCTACATAAGGATGATCAAAAGACCATGTAGTATGTCCCCTTGATTAGAAAAATGACATTATATATATGATTTGACAGATATATGTTGATCGAGACTATGGCAGATTTCAAGGAGTAAGAATACCTTATTGAGGTAGGTGGATTATTAAGAATGCATTTACATGAAGATACATGTCTAATACATGATCTTATGTTTTGAAGTATTGATATGTATGATACCAATATATTAAGGTAAATACCTCAAGTTGAAATATGATCCAACCAAATGATGAGGAAAATAAGTATTAAATGGTTAAGTTGAGAATTGAGAACAACCCTAAGTGAATAGGAAAGTAGAAAATATTCTAATCTTAGATTAACAGACAGATAGTCTGATATGTATAAGTATTAATTTACATACAAGCTTGGAGGCTTGTGGTTTTGTTTTAAACAGGCATAGGCCTAGGGATGCTATGCTAGGAGAGTTAAGAGGGTTTGGCCACCCACTCTCTGAAACTTGATGATATTGAATACCAAGCCTAAGAAAAGCTAAAAGTCGAGTGGGGCAATTATGGGAATGCCACCACTGTGACAGCCATGGTCCTCCCATATGGACATGGATATTGTAATTTCCACTGAAAATGGTATAAGTGGATTATTGAACAGTTATCCGGGCGCGCTGTATGGATCAAACTGCAAGCATAGTAGTCCTTGATTATTTTGCATTATGATGCATAAGAAATTGGCATAATGAAATGCCTTAAGGGATGGCATGATGAAATGCCAGGTAATTGTAAATTACCAATATTTTTCCCAAGAAGGGAAAAATCCCAATATAGTAACTAGCTAAAATACAAATCTCATATAATGAAAGGAGTTGATCAGTTTTGTATGGAAATGATTATTGATTATTTTTACAATTTTAACGGATTTGTTCATATATACTATGTATGTATAAAGGTGAACACAAATGATAAGGAAATGATATGTTCATATAAATAATAGTGGTCTATGAATGTGTTTATGATAGAATGAATTATGGGATAGTTGAATATTGAGATTTTACTGTCAATAACTTACATTCTTATCCCCTACCAAGCATAGCTTGCTGAGATATTGTAAATGTTCGAATGTTTACAATATCTCAGATACAGAGAAGGAGACTTAAAAGCTTAAGACTTGAAGAACTAGTGAAGAATAAGTAATAAGGGTATATCCCTTGAAACATTGTATAGAGAGCATGTATTGTATTTAGAACTTTGTAATTTGAATTGTGTATTTGGACAAGTATTGTAAGGATACAATGGGTTGTGTATTGTGAACCACTTGATAGATCCTGAAAGTTTAATAAAATCATAATCCTTGAATGGAATTTTATTTTGTACACAAATTGTACTTATATTATGTATGAAGTGGTGACCTGGGTTTTCAAAACAAGTTTTAAAATAAAAGAATTTTCGCTGCTTTGTTTTGTGAATTTTTTTTACTGAGGGGACGCCCTTGCCTTTGAAAAATATATTATAAAATGTGTTTCAAAAACTCAAGTCGTCACAGTAACCTCCCTCTCAATCTCTCCACTCTCATGAATTATTGACCATAAGTGCTGAAAGTGGTCTTTTATGGGAACTTATTGGTTATCAATCTTAACTGGTGTGTTACTCCTACTCCTCTCCTTGCTAAAATTGCATTCCATATATTTTGTCTTAGTTTGACTGATTTTAAATCTTTTAGATTCTAATACTTATCTCTATAACTCTAGCTTTGTGTTAACCCCCTCCCATGTCTCATCAATTAAGACTATATCATCTACAAGTAGCATGCACCATGGAATCTCCTTGTGTAGATGTTTTGTTAACTCATCCATAACCAACATGAAAAAGTATGGGTTCAATGCCGATCCTTGGTGCAATCTTACAGTGAGGAAAATAATTGGTTTTGCCACTAGTGGTCTTAACATTCCTTACCGCTCCCTCATACACATCTTTAATTATGATTATATACCCCCACGAAACACTTTCTCACCTGATACCCTCTATATTAACTCTCTAGGGACTTTATCATAAGCTTTCTCTAAGTCAATAAAGAGCATGTGGAGGTCTTTCCTCCTCTCCCTATACTTTTTTATTAATTATCTTAGTAAGAAAATAGCTCCGTGGTAGACCTCCCAGGCATAAAACCAAACTGGTTCTCTGATAAGCCATAGCCTCTTCTCAATCACTCTTTCAAAAAGTCTCATAGTGTGGCTCATAAGTTTGATTTCTCAATAATTAGTGCAGCTCTATATGTCTCTTTTATTCTTATAAATTGGTATAATAGAGCTTTCCCTCAATTTATTCAACATTTTCTTTGATTTTATAATATTGTTAAATAGCTTGGTCAACCAAACTACTCAAGTATTTCCCATATGCTTCCAAACCTCTATTGGTATATCGTTGAGCCCCATACCCTTTGTTAATTTCATCTTTTTCAAAGCCTCTATTACCTCGGGTATTCTAAATCTACGTTCATATCTATAATGTCCAATGCGATTTAGGTTTACAGTATTTTCAATCCCTATATTCTCAAGTAATTTAACAATTTTTGAAAGTAAGTTTCCCACCTTTGTTTGATCTCGTCATCTTTGACTGGTACCCTTTGATCATCACTTCTAATGCATCTAACATAGTTTAAGTCCTTACCCTTCTGTTATCTTATTTTTGCAAGTTTAAACACATCTTTATCATCTTCTCTTGATCTTAGTTCACTATAGAGGTCATTATATGCCTTAAGTTTAGCCTCACTATTTTCTTAGTAACCTTTTTAGCATTCTTATACATTATTTCTAGTCTTCTACCATGCTTTAAACACCCCCTTTTTCTTTAATAAAATTTTTCACTGTGACACTCCATCATCATATTTCCTTTACTAATTACCTTTTACCTTTAGATACTTCTAAGACATCTTTTGCCACTTTCTTAATGACTCAGCCATATTAGTCTACATGGTGTTTACTTTTGTTTCATAGTTCCAGTTTCCTTCTACCACCAACTTATTTGTGAATGAAGTTATTTTCTATCCTTTTAAGTTCCACTACTTGGTTTTTAGATACCTATTAAGTTCATTTCTTTTCTTTCATCTTTTAATATAGATATCCATAACCGTTAACCTATATTGTGAGGTTAAACTCTCACTAGGTATCACCTTATAATCCTTAGACATTGATCTTTCACTATTCCTAAGTAGAAAAAAGTCTTTTTGGCTTTTATGGAGTCCATTTTTAAAGGTTATTGAGTGTTTATCCTTCTTTTCAAATAATGTATTTGCAATGGTTAAGTTATATGACAAAGCAAAATCAAGAATAGTTTCCTCTATCTCATTTCATTCTCCTATACCATACCCTCTATATATCCTATAATATCCTTCATTTTCTTTTCCTATATGGTCATTTAAGTGTGTTCGTATAACCATTCCCTTAGTGTTTGGAATTTCTTGCATGACTCTCTCCATATCTACCAAAAACTGTCTTTTGATTATATCTCCTAACCCTATTTGTGATGTGCATGCACTTATAACATTTATGATTTGCTCTCATAGAACAAGTTTTAATATTATAATTCTTTGGCTGATTCTTTCAACGTTCACAACTTTATCCACTATTATTCCGATGTCATTTCTATTATTATCCTTTCCTACGTACCATAGTTTATACAGATACATTTTCTCTAGTTTTAGCTTCTTTCCACTTGGTTTCTTGAATATAAGCTATGTTGACTCTCCTACGTTTCATCGTATTTACTAACTGCAGACTCTTACATGTCAATGTCCTTCTATTCCATGTGGTGATATAATCTTATGTTCTTGAGATAATTTATTTACCCGTGCACTTCTCGACCTCCATGGCATCAACCCATGCCCACTTTTTCACTACACCTAGGTTCTGATGCAATGCATCACTTTCAATGGGACATTCTAGTAGCCCTTACCTATTTTTCACTACACTTGAAATCCGATGTTGTGACACCCCGGGTTTTCCCAAAATCTTTTGCCAATATACATAAATTAATAGTAAAAAGTTTATGATTACAAAATAAGCGAGATCCTTGAAATAACTCAAATAATTAAAAAAATTTACGCAACGACAAGGAAAGTACCCAATAAGGAAAACCCTGAGGGTCCTCCGCGTGCCAAAACCACAAGGCTAAACCAAAAGCACTTTTTAACACTCTGAGCATGCTCAATTATAAACCACGAGAAATTCTACGACGACAAGGAGACGAAGATAATAACAAAAATCCCAAAGCTCTAGGGTCCATCCAAGATTACCACACCATCCACGTATAAGTGTATGCACACTATACAGTAGTATGTGTCTAACATATCAAATATACAATATCCAGATAGAGTACCCAAAGTCTAATACCAGCCTCAAAAGGACACTACTGTCTCCGACGACAAAAAGTATGGGGTCCTCAGCTCCGCGTCCAGGTCCATGCTAATCCACCTTCTTCCCTTTTTGACTGTCGCGCTTCAACTCTAAGGCATTGCAAAACAAAGCAATGTCTCAGCAAGCCATGCTTGTGTAGGTGATATACATTCAAAGTAAACTTAACAAAAAAAATCACATGGCGCAAGGCATAAAGATCATAAGATGATCAAACATATATAAAGCCTTAAATTACACGAGGAAGGACATACCAAGTCCATGAAATAAATAAGGCATCATCAATCATGATATCATGACATGCACAATCCAAGAAAATATAGAAACACATGAATGCATGTCAAAAGTGACGAGCATCATATACAGTCAAGCCCTATGAGTGTCTCAAGTACTCTCACAGCAATGTGGGGTTAGCTCTTCGTATCATCCGCTTTTACCCTTTCACCCTTGCACCCTCACGGGCACTCAGACACTTACGGAAACGACGCGTTCTACTTTCGCTTTCACCCTTGCACCCTCACAGGCACTTAGGCACTCACGAAAAGTCACGTTGCACGCCCGCTTTCACCCTTTCACCCTTACAGGCACTTAGGCACTCACGGGGTGAAGAAATGCATCTTATTACAGGATCAATAGTCTCAAACGTCAAGACAGAGCGACTCCCCCATATCAAAGATACTAAAAATCAAGTGAATGTCACAAAATATATCAGAAACAGTGCATGCAAAAACCACCCGAAAGATGGCATGCACATGAGAAACTACATGCCAAAATTAACCTCATGCATATGGTAAGGCATAAATCATATGCCTAAAAATTCAACTCACCAAGTCATCATTTGAGAATCATGGAAAAATTGTGAATGAAATTACCTACCTTGATATCGCAATATCCCAAGCAAACGCGTAAACGATATTAAGGTGTATGCTCTGATGTACCTGTCATGCCATAAGTCATTATTGCTAGTTAGACCTCTCATTTTTATCATGACCCATAAAATTTCTATTTGTCTAGTGTCTCACATGTATCTCTATGATTATGCATTGATCTGACAGTCAAATCACTCTTGATCAGCACATCCTAAGGTAATTGCCTGAATTGATCGTCAGGATCATTTTTCTTGGCAATTAAATGAGATTTGCCCTCCAAATGTCCTAACTTATCTCATGTTTGATGTGTACAATCAAAGCCTAAGGCCTGATCATCTATTGATCGGCTTGATTTGACTCGTATAATAGCATTTAGTAGTTTAGATATTAAAAATTTTCTCTAAACTAGATTTTTATCTTAAATCTAGGTTTGCTTTGTTGAGACGATCACAATGCCTCTTTCTGATCGTGATTTGGACCTCTATAGCTCCCAGAATCACATTTTTTTATAAATAAAGGGTTAAAAACCTTCAAAATCAAGAAAATGGGCCCACTGCGCGTGCTGTCTGTCCACATGCATGTGCGCTGCGCGTGGGGATAAATAGCACGTGTGGCGCACCACGCGTCTTGTGTGTGGCGTGCGCATGCCGCGCAGCGTGGCGCACGACCGTCCTCCCACGTGGCGCGCACATGGCCTGTCCTGTGTCCCCCACGTGGCGCACACGTCGTACCACGCGTCGCGCCTGGCTGTGACGCGGGCCACATGTGTCTCGTGCGTGTCGCATGCGTCTCTGTCCCATTGCAGGTCGCCGTTGCCGGGAACGATGACCGGACTAGTTCACCGTCACTGGAGACGACCTTCAGAATCCAGTCGTGGGTGACCCCAGGTGCTCCGTCTTTTGCAATTTTTACACCAATTTGTCCAGTTTTTCACGTACATTCCTTACCTACGGTTTTTGGGGTTTTTCGGGGTCTCTAGCCCACCTTGAGATTTTATGGGTGTGTTCCTTGCATTGTTATGTTCAGGATGAACGGTCAGATCCCCATTTGATACCGTTACGTCTACTTATTCCTAAGGCAACAATAACTCATTAAACGCATCGGAAAATGGCTGTTTGCACCACTTTCCGACGCTGAACAAAGGAGAATCATGGGAGGGGGGAATAGAGGTGGGCTACCTGAGTTGTCCCGTCACCAATGCCCCCAGGATTATAGCTTCCTCGTCGCGGATCGTCTCTGGAGATACGTTTTCTGATGGCTGCACGACGGTCTGTTGCCGTGAACACAGAGGGTGCGGGGAGGGAAATGCATTTAAGGCACCCTCCCCCCTCTTAAATGCATTATATATATATATATATCTATTATTTCCATTTACTTATTATTACTAATTATTAGTATTATTCTAAAAAATACATATATATATATATATATATATATTCTAAAATTAAAAAATAGTGAATGTTACAGATGTAGTACGTCGCTTCTGGAGGAATACCTTAGCAACCCTTATCCATTCTTCACTGCACCTGAGATCTGACGCTTTGTGTCGCTTGTGGGGGACGCCCTAGCTTGGGGGAGGATATAAAAATGAAAAAAGAAGAAGAAGAAGCGAAAGTAGCTACTTGATGCCTGGACGTTGATACTTTTTTGAAAGAAAGAGGGCAGCTTGCCTTTATCCTCTTCAAGCAGTTGCCCAAGAGAGGAAAGTGGTATCCTCTTGAGACATCCTTTTAAGGAGTGAGATAGAGGGAGTTGGGTTGGGCCGTGATTATATATTTTTTGTTTTCTTTAAGCAGCTGCGCTAGGAAAGTTGTGTGTGAAAAGAGGGGACTTCAGTACGTTAAAAGAAAAGGAACAGGAGGCGTTGAGGGCACGCAGGCAAAGAAGGAGAGCAAAAAAGTTGAAATCCTAAGGGTATTGGAGAGATGTGCATTGAAGGTTGGTTGGGGAGGAAGTGCTTTCACTTTGAAATTATTGGGGAAAAGGCCGGTGTATGATGAGGTAAGTTCTTTACTAAGGCAAAACCTTGAAATCTAAGCAGCTCTCTCATCCATCAAAAGAAAGAGCAGTTGCTTGATTGATTACATGTAAAAGTTCAAATGAAGAAAAGAGGGAGGTTGTGCTTGTTTTTAAAGAGAGTTGCTGCTCGTATTTTGCAAGCAGCTCTCTCATCAATTAAACCACTAACCAAAGATGTTTTTGGAGCATTAAGAGAAATCACAAGAATAAGGAAAGGCTGCTAGTTTTGTTTGCATCTAGCAGGTGAAGCAAGTAGCTCTTTACCCCCTTCAATGAGTTCACGTGCAACTTTGGTGGTGTGGTCTTCTTCAAGCAGCTGCCCAAATGCAGCTGCTTAAGATTGTTTGAGGCGTGCTTGATCTTGGATAAAACATGAATCATATTGAGTGGTGAATGCAACTTTATGTGATGCTTGGGTCCTTGTGCCTGAAATCGTAGCTATCTATCTCTAATCCTTCTTAAAGGTGTTGCGCATATAACTCAAAGAGAGCTGACTATGGATGATGCGTGCAATACAAAATACATTGGGCAGTGGTTGTGCGTGCATGGTATGAGAAACGCGTTAGATTTTGGGTGATGCTTGAAAAAACGTTGGATTGAGAGGTGAGTAACATGACATACATGGTTGATTGGTAAGTTTACTTCGGTTTTGTGGCTGTTGGGTGGTATCCCATGTGCTTGTTAAGTGACACAACAATACACAGGCCATTGTTTGGATGTTATTAGAATGGCAGTAGGGTTGGAGCGAATCAATGGGACTTTTGTTGAGTGACACAAGGACCCTAGTGATATCCCTCCTTTCCATGGAAATCTTTAGTTTCTTTTTGTTTATGCTTTCTTTTGATTCTTGTAATACATGTGAAATCTTTAAATTTGAAGTAATGAAAGTTCTCTTTTCTTTTCATTAGTTAGTTACTTGTTAGATTTTTTATGATTTAATTTAATTTTTAGTTATTGCTTTCTTTATGTTTTAGTATTAATTAGAAGTCGTGAATTGTTTAGGATAGAATTAGTAAAATTAAATCTTACCATAATAGTATAGTTAAATATGTTAGGCTAGTTTTCACCCTAGCATTAGCATGAAACCACATTGTATTAGGTATTTTCATGTTTAGGTAACTTTAGATTAAAAATGCAAATATTAATTTTACAAGAAGCAAGTTAAGTTATATAATTAATATTCTTTTCATAGGGCACATGATGTATCTCTTATAGTTTAGAAACTAGTTATGTTAGGTTAATTAATTTAATAAAGAGAATCTGAGATAATTTGTGTCCTAAGAAGATAAGTTGTGCTTTGAATAATATATTAAATTAGTCAAAATCCTAAAATTGAGGAAATATATAAATTAAGGATTTTTAACGATAATATCTTCTGTGTTTCTAATTCATTGAGATTTAATAACATATGTACTATAAAAATCTGATTTGGTTAGATTTTGAATATATTTAATTTTAGTGTGGGGGATTCTAAAACCTTGACTTATATTTTAACTAATTTATTCCTTTACCATTTTTTAGAATATTAATTAAGTAATCTCATTCATTGGCTAGGTTAAATTAATTTAAAATAAGTTTAATTAAATTATGTAACTTTGAAAATTAGAGTCCTCATAGGATCGACCCATACTTGTGTGTTTATATACTTCAATAGACATGTGTGCTTATATAATATTTTAAGACACATCAATAGACACACACACACACAAAGGGAAGGGGCACCCTAATTATCAAATAGCTTGTCCAATGTCCAGTCCCATACTTGCCATGATTGGACTTTTGTCTCATTCCCATCTCAGCTTTTATTTGGGACTACACATCCCATCCTAAAATACCAAGTTGGGATAAAAGTTTGGGTTTTTCTAAAGTAGCAAGACATTTGCTTAGCCTTAATCATATTAGCGAGGTTTATGGATGCATATGAAAAGTTACATCCATATTTTGACAAAGATACTCATTGACTTTGGAGAAATATGATATATTTAGCACTATTGAGGTTAATAATATAAGCTATTTTTGCAAGCCCTTTATCTATGACGCATATTTCTTAGATAACGTAGCTCTACATGAAAATTTGACTGAGCCCTGAAAGTTTTTTTTTTTTTCCCCCTTATTAGATGATATCAGCCATAATTTTCATTATGAAGAGCAGTGTGTCACAGGTTCGCAATTTCACCTTTGCTAAACTCGTGCAGTGCTTGTATGCAACTCTTTTTTGCTAGGCACAAGTCAGCCTTCAAACCCTAACTCGTACTTGCTAGGACTACTCTCACTCACCCACTAAAGTAATGAGAGAACTCAAGAGATGAGACTTACTCAAAGATAACTTGCTATCCCTTACTTGAGTAATCTGATATGCTTACAAATGAGGAGCTTACCCTTATTTATAGTTGCTCTCCTCCATCCATCTCCTCAGTGAATGACCCAGATTATTACATGTGTCAACCATCTAATGGTTGAGGACTATTCTAAAATTCTGTACATAAATATCTAAGCTTTCCTCTTTCTATATATTTATAAGGACTTTTCTAGAATCAGGCCTTGTTCCATGGATCTTCAACAATGGGCCTAAGTCCTTCCGGCCATGTCCATCAACTAAACAGGCCTTTCTTAGAGCATATAGGCCTTAGTCACGGACCTTGCAATGCAAGTCTGTGACATTCTTCCCTACTTGATAATGTTGATGCCCTCGTCAACACATCTTCCTCAATATTAGGAACTTTGACCTTTAGTGAGTCCCATGTTGCCTCGTAATACTTTTGAGATGATGTGCCTTGTTCCTCCCCTTGCACATTGGCATCTAGCTATGCTTGTGCTTCGTAGGGACCTTCCCTTTCATCTTCATGTCATGGGCGGCTGTAATATCCTCAAATTTAAGCTTTTTTTTTGTAATAAATTAAATTAAAAATTTTATACATAGAAATTGGTTCTAAGAACTCAAAAATTAGAAATTACGCGTCAATAGAATTCCAATGACATAAAGAATGCAGAAAACGGAGCTCAAACAAAGAAGTTATGGGCCCTTAAACTTATAAGGGGAGTTTGGTAATTAGGAGCCCGAAATATAAGGGCAGTTTTGATAATGGCATCCCTTTCCATCTTCCCTTATCAGATCCTACGATTTCGCTGGAAAAATCGTCGGAGGGAAGGCGTATAAGGGAAGAGTTTCCCTTCCTCCTTCTCAAGCAGGATCTCTCTTCCCTAGTCTGCTCCTTTCCTTAAACCCTAACATCTGCAAAAAATCATGTTTTTCCTTCAACTAGGGATCCAATAGTGTCAACAACCACCCAGCTAATCGAGGTAAGCCCCAACCCTCTAATCCCCTTTTCCATGTGTAGTATATACAGCAATGATGTGCACGAAAGTTGGGAAAAACGACGAGGGTTTGTCGTTTTTCCTAGAAATCTGTATGCGCTACTATTGAAATGCAAATAAGTTGATAAAACATCATTAAAATAGAGATCGGACCGTCCATCTAGTGCATAAGGAACCTAAGAACAAACCCTTTAAGTTTGAGAAAAATCTGAAGGTGGATGAAGTCGAAAATCAAGAAGAACAGTATGTAAGAAAATTTTAGGAACATGAAAAAAATTGAGTAAAAACCATAGTTTTTGGCAAAATCAAGCCAAAGGAGTGTTGAAAATAGAAAATAAATGGAATTCTGAGGAAAAGGGTGTAAAATTCACTAAATTTGGGCACCTGTGGGGTCACCGGCAACGACCGAACTCCGGTTGTCTTCCTCGGCGTCAGTTCACGCATCGTGCCAGTGTAACTCGGTGTAAATTGGGGCACCGATGTAATCCAGTGTAAACCGGTGCAAACGCACCACCTGACCCCCTATAAATTAATATTAATTTATGAAGTATTTTCACAAAAAACTTGATTTCGAGAGCTACAGAAGTCCAAATCACGATCGGAAACATCCGTTGCCATTGTCTTGACAACACAAACCTATATTTAACTTAAAAAACCTAATATTGACCACTTTTAATTTAGAAAAATTATAAAATAGTATCCAATAACTTAGATCCGGCCGATCAAAGGGCGATTAGGCCCTAGAACTTGAACAAATAGAAAATATATGATACTAAAGAAGGGAAAGAGGAGTAAATTAGATGTAAATACTCTATAAATTGATCTAACTAAGATCTTGGGAAATTGTTGATATGAGGATGATCTGACCGTCAGATTTAAGAATAAGTGTTATATACATACAAAAACGAACATATGAAGATAAGATGGGACTAAAGTTAAGAACCAAATCTTAATTAAAGATCTTAGAGGATGATCCAATGGTTGATCACCATAGATTCCCTTATGATGAAATAAATAACATCAAATAGTATTGTGGTATTGACAGCTACATTGGAACGTACAAGATAAGGGGATTATACATTCGAGTTGAGTGATCTCACATCAAGATAGGTGACGACATTTAATGTTTTGTTTTGATTTTAAAACCTTGCTTCATCATAGCATCATGATTGACTGTGATTTAAATTGCATTGTTTAAATTAGTCAAAAAATTGTAAAACTCAGAATTTTATATATTATGATTGATATTTGATTTTGATAATATATTGAATGGATTATGATTGATGATTTCATGAGATCGATATTACATATTTATCCATAATTAGAAATTTTCTTTTTTTATTGCATCATTGAAACTGATGAGTTTTCATGAGAAAGGAAAGTGGAGGCTTGGTGGTTGGTCCTTTTAGAGGCTAACCCCAGGATGAGGGGCGTGCCTTGGGGATTGCGAGTCACAAGTGCTCCTGGTTTTCGAGATACATGTTTTTTGTATTTTAGATTTTATAACAGGTGCTTTCACTCGGTGGATGTCATGCTAAGAGGGAGTAGGGCAGGCCACCCACCCTCTGAGATTTGTGATGTAATTGTGATATGATAGATACCTACCCACAGATGGCTTTTGATAGGGGTTTGATAACATGGATAGTCCACACTACTGGTCCGGGCCTTTCCATGGGGACGGACGTTAAATCTCCTATTATGGTGTTGACGGGAAGCAGCAGTGGTTGAGACCTTGGAGGGTTGCCACTGCGGCATGATGATCCATACTCTTGTTCTGTATGCTTATATGATGAGCATGGAGATATTGTTGTATACCTGGGTGTGACAACACTTTAGAGGAGTGATATGAGTACACATGTTCTGTTTATACGAGTGTATGAGACACTCATGGGACCCATGTACCTTAGGGTGCCTCGTTATTATTGTATGCTCATTTACATTAGCTCATATCATGTTTTAAATCCATGAGATGTAGGTTTTATCGTATATGATGTTTTGAGATTATGTTTGTATTGATTGTAATGATTTTATTTTCATATATGATAGATCTTTTCATTATATTAGCACGGTTATTCGAATTGTTCCATCTTTATTATATTAAATGTCTATGTACCTACACAAGCAATAGCTTGCCGAGGTATTGCTTTGTTTTGCAATGCCTTAGATCTCGAGCTCGACAACCGGAAGGGCAAGACCATTGAGAGACCATGATAGCAGTGGGAGTTTTCTTTACTTTAACTGATAGACAGTGACGTGAGTTAATAAACGGAGTACCATGTGACTTTCTTTATGGACTGTATACTTTTATTTTATGGATTTGATTATGATAGTTATACATATGATGGACATTTAGGTGGGATGTTATGATAGATAGACACTGGGCTACATTATTATTGTATTTTGGATATTTATTATTTTGAAAATAAAGGCACCAATGATTTTGATGTTGGTTTAACATGTTTATTGTTTTAATTGTGTCATCGCAAAAAAATTAATTATGTTTTAAACTATAATTGTGATGTTTTGGAAAAAGAAAATAACACGAGGTTTCAATAAATGTTTTAGTAAAATAATTAATAGAATCTTTTTAACATGGGATCCCAACTAAGACTATTATTATTATATTATAAAAAATTTATTATAAAAATTCAGGTGTCACACGCCTTGTCCCCATGTACACCCTCGCACAAGTGTGAGTTGTTGCACCTCTTGCACCCCTGCTCTACTGTCTTTCGTTGTTGTGCCTCCTGCACATCAGTGTGACAACTACCAACCACCGTACTCTTCGCACATCTCCACTTGGCCTTGTCCATCCTAGAGTCCTCTTATTGTGGCATACTCTCCTTTGTGCTAATAGTTGTGTCAACCTCCTTGTTGATCACCATTTTCTCCTAGGACTTATTAGACCCAAGCAACCTCACATCAATTCCTAATTTCTTTCACCCTTCCAGCTCAGTTTTTCCATACATATTTTGGCTGCATTATAACTATTTTGTACCATTTTTCTGAACTATTTTAAGAATATATCTTTAAATATGTTGCTAGATTCCAAAATTTGCGTCTATTTCTGAATTGGAAAAGTATCGTGTAGAAAGAGCAAAGAAATTCACAGATCATTTGAGAACCCAATACTTGATATGACAGGACCACATGCAACTCATTCTAAGATACCTCTATCTACAACATTGAATAACTCCAATCCTAAAAATGGTAGAACAATGGATAAATTATTGCTATGTGTTGCTACTTGTTGCTCCTATCGACCTAAAAGTTTGCTTTCTAGTGAACATAAAATACTAAAATATAAAATGAACCAAGGAAGTCACCAATTTATTGAAAACCAAACCTTAGGTGCCAAAAGTTGATTAACCTCATGGTTTACTCTAGAAATGATACTTATAAATATTATCCAATTAGTGAGGGTGTATGATTGGCTTCTAAACTCTAAATAAATCTGTTTCTGACGTGGTCATGTATCTTATATGGTCCTGTGGCATGAGGTCATGTTGCCTTTCTTGGTCTGTCATGGTTCCGTACATGCATCATCACAAGGATGTTGCTTATTGAAGATTGATACTTTGCCCAAACAATCACTTTATGAGGATGGTTGGCTATGTATAAGATAACTTGCTTATTGTGCTCTAGTAATTCAGAGTGTCCTTATTTGATTGACCACATGTCATTTTCATTTGCAATTTCTAGAACATAATTATTTATAACTTCAAATCAGGAAGGTTGGCCTCTGCATACAAACCTCTTGAACATTTTTCCACATAACAACCAACTCTGGTCTTATTTCTTCCACCTAGCTCAGCAGGAGGATAATGAAAGAAAGGTTGATATCCAAGGTGCAGGTGCTAGTATGTTGTTTTTGACCTCTTAATCATTGAGTCTTTGACTGTTTTCATGGCGTGCTTATCCCATCAATCTCTTCGTCTCTGGCCTTTGTCAAAGGGCTTTAAGGAATACCTCTGCTTAGTTCCTTCCAATAAACCCTATGAAGTTTATTTGATTTGAATCTAGGTATTGAATCAACAAAACCAATATAGTTACTATCCAGTAAAAGGAAAGGGGACAACATAGTCTCAAGGCCCCCCAGCCCTAGTGCACGAAGCTATCGCGTATGCAGGCTCCGTGGAAGGAGTGGACCACAAGGGTCAATAGTACCCAGCCTTGCCTTGCTTTTTGCAAGAGGTTGTTTCTACGCCTCGAACCCACAACCTCAAGGTCACACAATGACAACTCTACCGTTGCACCAAAGCTCTCCTTCACAACATAACCTCAAGTAATTTATCAAACCCAACATCCAAAAATAATATACAAACTATGCTCTAAGTCTCTAGTTTAAGATAATCTGTTATTAGTATTTGCAAGGAGTGAAAGCTGCCTCCAAGGTTGCACTTTTTATAGGGCTAGAAAAAAGCAGAAAATAGAAAATTTTAGAGAAAATGGCAGTTAAAAACTTTTTTTCAGCTAATCACATGTCACCTGTACTTTACACCTGAAACTCCTTACTGATATATTCCAAGTAAACCCCCTGAAGTATAAATTAATGGAGGAGTGATATTTGACAACCTGCCTTTCCACTCTTTTTTCTTTTACAAATAGGAAGTTGTGGATCAAATTTGGATACCAGAAGGATCGTCATATATAACACAAAACTTCTCCCTTAATTCCTTCTAATCTAGCTTCTTGATATGTCATTATACCTCGAGAAGTAGAAAGAATGGCAATCCCAATTCCACCTAAAATCCTTGGAATTTGTTGATAGTTGGAATAGATTTGTAGACCAAGTTGGTTGATATGCTTTAAAATGTTTCTATATGTTCCTTTCCTATTCCTTTTATTTCGTAAGGTTTAAACCAAGAAATATTTGCCACCCCGAGGATGCAATGCAGTTTTATTGGGGTGGTAAAGCTTAATGGCCATTTTCTGTTGAAAAAAAATAAGAATACATCTTTGTTTTTGTAGGCATTGTACTTACTGACCAATCTATATCTGCCACTGTACTTTAATTCAAATATGCCTGTGAATCCTGCTTAGTAAAGCATGTAAAGTGCATTGACAATAAAATATTAGAACTTAGTACTACTAAAAATCCAAGCTTATAAAACCACTGCATTTAATGCAAGCTTGAAAAGGCATGCATTATTTTCTGTTTGGCATCGCATTTTAGTGAAGATTGTGGTCCCTCAATGCATTTAGTCCTAGTAGAAACACGAACTTAAAAAGCCAATCCATTTAGTATAAGCTTGAACCCTTTGCATTTTACTGTGTTGTGTCTGGCATTTCTCAGTAGAAGTTGACTAAGCCAATGGACTTTGGAGTTTAAAACTTTCATGAGTATTTTGGTCATGTCTAATGTGTACTTCAGCTCTTAGTCCTTTGGGTTTGCAACCAACTAACCCTCTATTAACCGTTGGGTTTGTAAGACCATATAGATGGGAGTGGCATATAGTTTCCATGTAGCATCAATAGGAAAGTAGTCCTCAGCTAATAGATTTGCATGAATGGGGCTTGAGCAAGTATTTCTAGTCTGTTAGTGTCTCTTTCACAGTTATTCATGCACTGTAAAAAAAATGCACATACAAGCAGTCCAATTCAATCAGATTAATTGCTTGCAAACTTCTGTTTTGCTATAAATTTGGCATCATGTAAAGCAACTGCAGAAACAATTAGACAAGTTGAAAGTAAACATCATTTAAGTATGTGCAAGAACATATGCACTTAGTAAAAAAAATTGAATGGGCATTGAAGAAAGGATCGAATCTGATTCTAATCTTTCTTCTCGGATCGCTCCAGTGCACAAAAATTAAATCGTGCAAAAAACAATGGAATTCACAATGTGCCAATCATTCAAAGATGTTCAATCTAAACTACTAACTTTCTTTCACTTCTCAGTGTATTTATTACAATGTCTCACAAAATCAGAGACTCATACATTTGTGTCCCCAAACTGAAAATTTACATCACTCTTTGTTCATCCCTTCAACCCAACTATAAAAAAACCTACCACCATGAACAGTTTACACTTAAAACCCAACGTCCAAGTCTTCAATTTTAGTGTTCAAATGACCCATTTCTTGCCTTTGTTATTTAGAGCTTCCCTGCCTTCACCAACTCTAGTCTCCTACATGCGATGTACTTCTTGCAACATTGCTCCAACGTCTTTAATGTCCTTTGATTTTCATTTCGTGCTATCTTTTTATATTTTTTTTACTGCATTATACCGAAGGAGACTCTTGGTGCAACGGTCGAATTGTCGTCTTGTGACCCTAAAGTCGCGGGTTTGAAGCGTAAAAACAGCCTCTTGCAAAACTTAAGGCCAGGCTGCATATAGGCCCTTGTGTCTGCCCCTTTCCCTGAACTCCACATACTCAGGAGCTTCGTTGCCATTTTTTATTTACTGGATTAAACTACTTTCAGAATTTACAAGTGTAACTGGTAAAAGGTAGCTATAATAAAGCTTTCCTTTCTTCCTTTTGGACTGAAAGATCAGCAGCTCTCTTATCGCAGAGGCAGTTCAACGCATATTTGTCAAGGAGCTAAACTTTTGTAGTTGAAAGAAGAACATGTAGACATTTGCCTTCGTCCATCTTCTGCTACGGATTCAAAGAAGAAGAAATCCAGCATTGGCTGCACAAAGTGAAATCCCAAGGACCCTGCATCTGGCGATCTGCATGCTCGAATGCGGCAAAGTATCGAGATGCTCAAGAATCTTAGATTTTCTAGTAAGGTTGTCTACTATATGCCCTTGTGATCTGCCCTTTCACTGGACCTGCATAGGCAGACCCTCATGCACCGAGACAGCCCTTTATCAGCTCGTCACAGTGGGAAGAGGAAGAATGTGGGTCCCACGGAAAACCCACGAGGCAAAAATGATCATTGGTGAGGTTGGTGAGGTGGAAAAGCGAGGGTGAAGCGGCCCCCATGTGGCATGCATGGCCCACGCTACTGCCACTTAAGACATAAGTAACCCTTTAAATTGTCATCTAAACAGTTCTTACACAACGAGTGCACAGTTTTCCACATGGAAAATATAAAAAGGGCAGGCCAATGTACGAGGTTCCTGCATATGCGTTTGTGGGTTGAAAAAAAGGGCAGATCACAAGGGTCAATGAAAGGCGGATCACAAGGGTCAATAGTATGCAGCCTTATCTTGTATTTTACAAGAGGTTGTTTTCACACTTTGAACCCCTAACCTTGAGGTCACACAATGACAACTCCGCTATTGCGTCAAGGCTCTCCTTCTTTCACATGACAAATATAAGTCGGCAAAATTCGAAGCAAGGCTTATTATTTCAAAGATCCAAAGTTTTAGATATATAGCCATTGTTTATTCACTTCGTGCCAACTTAAGCTTTTGGTTAAATGATAATCCAACATGGTATCAAAGGCTCAGTAATCGAGAGCTTGTAAGTTTGAAACATGAGACCCTCCATATTAATAATCCACATACAATAGCCCAAAAATGAAAAAAAAAATGAGCCTTTAGGTGAGGACTGTATTAGACATAATTATTCTTCGTTCACTTCGTGTCAACTTAAGCTTTTGGGTTAGATGATAATCTACCACAAACACTTATCTGGTGCAGCTTGACTTACTGGGATTATTCATACATAAAGTAATGACCCAAAAATGGTAAATTATATGATAGTCTTAAATTTACAATCAGATATATTTATCAAGTAATAACTTTAAGTTGGCCCACATTTTAGGAGATCCAAATAATTCACATGGTTAATTTTGGCTCCGATGACTTGTGACCGAAAAATCTTCTACAAAATGGATGACAAGTTTGGTCATAAGCCATGTAAAACATGACCAATGATTTGAATGGCTTGGACTCTTTTAAAAAGTAGGCCAAATCTTAGGTATCTTATAATTTAAATGGTTAGATTTTTTAAAACATGAGCCAAGTTTAAGTGGCTTATAATTTGAATGATTTAGATCTTCTAAAATGTAGGCCAAATTTTGCAAAATTTATGATTTGAATGATTTTAGAAGATCTCAATTATTTAAATCATAGGCTCTGTAAGGGCTTACGTAAAAAGATCTAAATCATTCAAATCACAGGTAATGTAAAAGTTGGGCTAATATCTTAGAAGATCTAAGCCATTCAAATTGTAGATCATGTAAGCTTGAAAAAGTAAAAACTAGAAATAAGGAATTTTATTTCCTGATGTGCATATCACTAATTTTTGTTAAGGTTACCATATATTAGATGAGTTCAATTTTGGTGGACGGCTCATTTGTAGAATGATATCCCAGATAGACGGTTTCGATCATCGAAGAGAGTGGGCCTTACTTGTATTGGTGCACCAGTATTTTCCAAATTAAAATATGGGCATCCACACCGTATCGCTCAATGGAAAGTGATCGTCCTCTTCAACGAGGACAGTGAAAGTACCTCCCTCGAAGCGCCATTCTTACTGAAAACAGTACCGGTCTGCGACCTGCTCACTGTTTGTGGTTTGAGGTTTTTCCTCCTTCAAAAGCAAGAGAGAATTCAGGAAAGAAGGATTTCTTCCTCCAATCTCCTTCTCTTCGCTTCTGCAATCGTCATCGAGGTAATATCCAACCGTGCAACTCTGCATTTCCATGCTTAGTGTCTTTATTTACATGGTTTCTCTAGACCCATCTCACCTTCTGCTTGCTTACTGTATTTGGTCTCCTCTTCTGTAGTTATACATACATAAAATTATCACAAAATTCAATCTTTTCATTAGAAAACTACTTTTCTGCTTCTGGGTCTTTTGCTCTTTCTTTATGGAGGAACGCTACTTTTCTGCTTCTGGATATGCTTTCTCTCTCTTAGTAGAGAAGATATATGTATTGCAGGGAATTCTGGGCGTTTTTTTATTTTTATTTTTATTGTAGATGAAGTTGTTATACGGGACTGTGGTTTTTGTTGGATTTTTGGGCTAGTTTTGGGATCATTTTCTTTTGAAGAGTAGTCATCGTCGATGTTTAGTCTTCTTGCTCTGTTCTTTACCTTTCTCTTTCACTGTTTTCTTTGGAATACTTGACATAGTAGTTGTTACCACTTGTGGAATCCCAAAGTCTGCAGTAAACCTGGCTCTTTTTCATTTGTTTATTTCATAATAAAGGCCATTAGGTTCCCAGGAATTTGTGACTTTTTTCCGTGGAATAAAAAGATTTTAGTCTTTTCCAGTTTTTAGGTAGAGAAAGACCACGAACGAACTGGTTTCAGCTGGGACAGGGAAGAAGAACTGTCCTCATTTTAGATTATTTTGCCTCATTTTTTTAGATTCCCTTTTATCTTTGGTTCCAGTACCAGAGCCTTCCCTGTTTACTGTCATCAGTGAATTTAGGAGTACAACTGACAAGGGAAGAGAAAGGATCGATATCTGTAGTACGTATGTTCTTGTGGTGTCATGCTATTGCTGCAAAAACTCGTATGTCGCAACTTTTATCATGTCGGCCTGGCTATCTTTTCTTCTACAGCTGTATTTTGGAGAAACCCCTTTTGTAATCTGTTATGTCAGTACATTCAGTGAAACATAGCAGAAGTTAGTACTTTGATTTCAAGTAATTGGATTGACTTTTTAGTTTCTTTTCTAATTCAATTCATTCTTACCGGAGTGTGCCTTTAGTGACTCAAACACTGTTGGCTGAAATAGGAGAGCACATCATAATTTAACTATTTTTATGTGCCCTTCTGCTGGCCTTAATCTACCTATTAATCTACTCAGTTAAGCCTACCTCATCAATCCCTAACTACGTTTTTGCATCTCTGTCATTCTTCTATCATATGATCAACTGGTTTCTAACACACTTAACGTTTTTATGCTAGGTATAAACATGTCTGAACATTGGCGAGCAGGTTCTGTTGGACATGATGACATCTTTGACAGATATGGTTGTGCTGGGGTGTTCTAATGCATATATATGTTGTTCCATAAATAACTGAAGTATTCTCTAAACGTAAGCCATTCAACTGCTAGCTGTATCTGGAACTACTAAATCTGTATCCATGATACTCCCAGCTCATCAAGTTGCTACGATACATGTAGGTTTAGTTCTGAAAATTCAGTGAACTTTGAGCACTATGCAAGCGGTAAAAGTTGGCTGGGTTGGGCAAACATTTGCCCTGGCCAAATGCAGCGATTCTGGGGGAAAGAAGCCCCGGAATCGACGAACAAAAGAGGAGAGGAAGACAATGGTTGAGTCCTTCATAAAGAAGTAAATTTTTTTTACACCACAATATGTTACTATGTTAAGCTTATGTTTTTGGTGATTAGAACTATTGGCACATTGCAAAAATGCTGGCATTTCTTCTTGAAGTTTGTGCTTGGCAAAGAATAATCTTATGCTAGTTTATGCTTTACACTGGATATGGTTTTAATTTGCATTTGGACGTGCTTTCAGGTATCAAACTTCGAACAATGGGAGTTTTCCCTCACTTAATTTAACACATAAGGAAGTAGGTGGATCTTTCTATACTGTACGTGAAATTTTTCGAGAAATAATTCAGGAGAATAGAGTACTGGGTCCTGCTAGTTCATCAGCAGAAGAACAAAGTATTGAATCTTTCTCAGGAGAATTCGCATCAGGGTTCCAGTCTCCCAAACATCAAAATCCCTTGTCTTTATCCTCAACATTTTGGCGTGCAGTTGACCAGAAACAGAAGGATATCATTCTCTTATCTAATGGGCAATATAGTATTAGTGAGGAATTGTCTACAACTTCAAGTGGGGAATCTGTTGAAAAATTTCATGAAATGGAGGAATGCAAAGAAGAGATGACACTTGTATCTGATTCAAATTGCAGTCCGCAACTTAAGCATGGGGAATCTAATAATGATCTGCAGCAGAATTTTGACATTGACCAATTTCTCAGTGAAAAATGCTTCGGTGAAGATGAAGAAAGGCAACCATCAAAACAAGGACAAATCAAAGTGCAAAAGGACAAACTCATACATACTGAACTTGAGGTTAATGAAAGACGGGAGGTTGCAGAAAATTTGGTAGAAGCAGCTGCTTCTACTGTAACTTCTGTGCTCTACGATAATGAATTTCACTCTTGCAAAGACAAAACTCAATTACAACAGAATAATGGGGCTCCAGTGACCATGAGTCATATGAGACCAAGTGATGGAATTGACCCACAGATGCATGGCAGTTTGATAGACCAGGATGTTGGCAAAGAAAGTTACAGCACAGCAGGTGCAGTGAATTCTATTTTAGATGATGGCACAGTTTCCAAGACTCTGGTGAATGTGGAAACCAGCGAGCTATCACCTACTGTTTATGTTGGAGAGTCTACCCCATTGACCTCTGCTGCTGCCACACCTTGCAGCCTGAATGGAAGGCCTGAAGAATTACAGGACTCTGGAGTTCTGGAAGTTCAGGAAACTAATCTTTTCCCAAAGACAGCGGAAGTAGTGTTTTTGCAAGTTAATTCAAGCTCCAACTTGAGTGGCATGATCTCTCCTGAAGGCCTGTCAGCTGATATCTTAGACGAGAAAGCAAGGGCTAAAACTGCAATTCTAGGTCTTGAAGTTGATGCATCTAATGCCGATGTCTCAATACCACAAACACTTGATCAGAGCCGGCTATATAAGGGAGTTGAGGCGAGTCTAGTTCTGCTCCATCCTATGCCTCATTGCATCTTTTTATTTTATGCTCCACTAGTAATATTTTTCTATACTTCTTCTCGTCTAGTTCTCTTTGATTACAAAGAACAAAAGTTCCTGCATTATAGTATGAATGGCTGGCCTTGTTTTCTGTTAAAACTTTTCACTTGTACTTCACTGTTGTTTTTTCCTCAAGTGTAATCTGACGTAAAAGTTACATGTCTTTCTTTTTAATCATTCTTTCATACTATTGACCTTTAATTTCATGTGGGTAGTGTTTGCAATTTTTCTTTCTTGCATATATGGTTTGAGATATCTACAAATGCTGGTACTTAGTGGGCAAGTTTTATTAAGGTAGAGATGCAATACCAAGCTCATAAAATATGCTAGTCAATGCTGTCAATGGTCTGCATTCTGTAATGACGTGAATATCTATTTTGATAGCTTTGACAGTCACATGCTTTTCTTTTTTCATTTTGCCTTTCTTCATTTTGATTCTAATTTCTCCTATTGTGCTTATTCTGTTTTCATTGTCATTTTATTTGACACCTAATCTACCGTTTTCTTCTGTAGTTGTGCATTAAACTAACTAGGTGATAGCATGATTTTGATATATTTATTTCCAAGTTTCTTATGTATGTCTGTTGAAAAGAAAAAAATATGGTTTTTGAACACTGCAATTAGAAGGCATGTCTTACTGTCAATGATTTACTTGCAGAACAAGCAAAGATGTGGACATCTATGTTATCCACCACTCTTCTAAATAGCATGGATGGGATGAAAAGTTACGTGGTTTTCATCAACTTTGTATTCCACCACATAGTGGTTCAGTAACCTAGATATTCACTTGTAGTTCAATGTTTTTCAATTTTATAATCCCAAAGAGCTGTCACAAACCCCTTTTTCATTTCCCTCTTCTCTTCAATTGAAAATTTCAGCTGAACTAAAATACATCTAAAGCTCGTCAACAAAACCATATCTCTTCTATGGTGGGAAAAAGTGAAACAATGTGCTTTCCATAGAGGTTTGAACATCTACTGAAGTGTCTAGAAGTGATGTTGACACAGAGGAAGGTAACAATGAACACCGCAAGCAAGAAGAGGATCTCAATTAGATACATATGCAACAATTTTGAGCAAGATGTGGAGCCCTAACATGTTAGTAAACTCTACTGGAAGATCCTTGATGACTTTTGGTTGTCCTAAACCTAAAGTAGCTTATATTTTGGGTTATTTCTCAGAATCTGGTTGTTAAAACTGGAACAAGGGATTAAAAAAGAGAAAGAGGTGAAAGAGGGTTTTTCCTGGTCTAAAATAAAATCATATGGTTGTTTCAATAGAAATTCGATTGCGATTTCAACCAAACACAACCTTTGGGAGTAAAACTTAATGCATATAAATTTTGATATAATGGTAATTTATGGGTTGCTTGTTTTATATGTGCAATTTTTTTTTTTCTTCTTTTGAAAGTTAGACTGGCACACGCTCATGCACAGCCTTGAACCCTGGTCACCAAGGTGAAAAACTCCTTGCAGTTGCACCACTGCACTAGAAGGCAATGATGCTACATACAAATTGTTGTATGGTTGGATTTGAATGTTTAAGCATGATCAGCATATTTTAGTCTATGTTTCCATTTTCTGTAAACTTTTCCGTTTTCCTTTGTGAAATTGTCATAATATTTCATGTGAAAAGATAAACTCAGGTTCTTTAACCAAGCCTCAAGTGAAGCTATTGCTCACCCTGCCACGTGTCCCATTTAACCCCCAACTCTGGTTAACACCCTTTGAGAGGTTACATGCAATAACCATTTATAGGGTTAAGTAGGACATGCATTGTCTTTAGAAGGGGCCTCACTTTGAGGCTGATTAAAGGGCCTCAATATATGACTTCCCATATGTCATTCATTTTTGTAGTTTTTTGCCTTCACAGCTCTGTAGGTTGATAATTTTTGTTCACAATCTTAAGCATGTGATGGTAACCTATTAATTGTTATGTTTATTTTGTCATTTCATTTCTTAGATAAATCTTTCTACACTTCTAATTCATTTAGCAATAAAATCCTTAACACAGAAGCAACAAACATATGGGTATACACTTTCAACATTGTCTAAGTTTATTATGCAATGCTAAATTAAGTCATTGTTTTAGTTGAGATATGTATACCAAAGCATGAAAAATGAAATTGAACACAGAAGATGCATAAGCATTGTGTTTTTGGCACTAAGCATACTGGCCTTGTGGACCACTAGTCTATCCTAAAGTTTGCTTTTGGTCTTCTCTCGTCACCAGTGATGGATATCAATATTATGAACCTTAATAGTTAATTTCTTAGGTTTGTTCATCAATCACTTGGTTGTACCCCACTAGGGATCTACACTGCAGGTCTCCTGACTGTTTTGTAATTCTACTCATACATGTACCCTTTTTTTATTATTTGAATTTTCTATTATGAGTCACTCCCCGTAACCAGATTGGTTTATGCTTATTGTGCCCCAAAACTCTACACTGCAGGTCTGTGCCTTACATTCTAGTTTTTATGCTGCTTCGGCTGATGCTTGCTCCTAATATGTGCAGATAGAAAAGGTTGCTGATGCCACCAGTGATGGTGTAGAATCACTTGCTCCAGACATTAAAGACGCAAATGAGCTTGTAGCTGAAGCTGAGGTTATAACAAAAAGCAGTACCAACAGTGGAATTGGCTCTGTCGTAGATGGAGCAAGCAGGTAAAAGAGTATACCTCACTTTGAAAGTTGTCATGCATCTACGTTCAAAATCACTACCTGGTTCATATGGCTGGAAACTAGAGTACATATCTTACATTTGCCAAGTTGAGAAATGTCTGACTCGAGAGACTCAGCTCTAGTCAACTCAACAAGGGGCAACAAACTTGAGACATTATTTCGTGATTCTTCCATTATGCTTGTGCTTCATACATTTTTTCTTGGAGGGGAGCTGAAAGATAGTTCAGCCATATTTGCATAGCTCTTACAAATGAATTTTTCCATTTCTTATATCGGTTCTTTTGGACCATAATTTGAATGGGTACGTGTGCCAGTGTCCTGCCTGTATATCCAGGTTTTCAAGTAAAGCATTCCCGTTTTGTTCATCCATGGAGGAAGACTCGTTTGTTCTCAATTACTCATTTGTAGTTTGATCCTTTTACTCATGTTGTTTGTTGCAGTGACTCGTCAGCAAAGGCAACTAAGGAACCCTATGAGGCTGAGATAAATCCGTTTTTGGCCATAATAAAGTCATTTGTCACTGCCTTTGTCAAGTTTTGGGTAGAATAATGAAGCTTTGAAATCATTTGATGGCGAGACGATGAAGCATGTGATGACAGTGGTTGTCCTTGATCATTACAAAGAAGTTTATATTAAAATGGAACAGCAGCAGTAAGGAGTTATGAACTGCCCCTGCTTTTGTTGCCTGTTTCTTTGTTTGTAGCTTTTTCATCTCTTTATTGTTTATCTGTTATAATTGCTGTTCTTGTTTCTATTTCATCTGAGAGAAATTTTTGTCCTCCTGGCTTTCAGTAATAATCATCCTTTTACCAGCTAATTTCTCATCTTTGGACCACTCAAACATCACTCAGCATATCCATGCTGTGTGCCCTTTTATAATTAACATCTGTTTTCCTCTCTGCTTTGTTATGGCACTGAATTTTGAACTTAATCCTATTTTTGCTTACATTGGAAGGCTAGCTCAAAAAAGTTAATTAACATATTTGCACCCATATACTAAGATAAGGTTATTATCTAATCAATGACTTTCCCCAAACAGTTATTTGGCATGTGGCCCAATCAATTTATCTTTAACCTATAACCTTCGAACTGGAGTTTCCTAACTAAAATCTTGCAGCTTTTAGTTAATGCTTGGTGGTGAATATGAAGACTAAATAAAATGTTAAGAATCAGTTGGATGAATAAGTGTAAAAGTGTCAAAAAATTTCAACAAGTATATTTAAAAACAAATATTAAGAAAACACCCATATTCAAAAAACATAGAATAGAAAAAGTTAAGCGATATAATTGCTCCCTCTATAGGCTCAGTATTGTGAATATCCAAGTCTGAATGCTGCCCTTGACTTGGATGGGCTATGATCCGAAAATTTCATCCATTAGATGATTCTAGCTGTTGCAGTTTTCAGCTGTAAACTGAACAATAAAACTTTTAATCATTCATTTTACAACTCAAGAAAATAGTTGCTAACATCTTACAATGGATGACACTCTTGGACCATAGCATTTCTAAATCAAGGGCAACATTTTGAATGACTTGGATCTTCACAATGCTGAACCACATAGAGTTATAGTCATCCAAAACATTAGCAGGGTTAATTTATAAAAGAAAATAAAGACATGTATTATATATTGCTTCTTGTAAACAAATAGGCAAACCTAAAACATCTAAAAATAAAGAAACAAACAAGCAAAAGGAAAGAAAGAAAGAAAGAAGAACACCTTCGGGTTCAGACTTTTAGAGAGCTAATTATCAACTGATTCAGACCACACCTCTGATGAAGAATAGGCGACAAAGGCCAGATGGAAGAAGACTCCCTTTAATCTAAGTAAATGGCAATCCCGGTGCATGAAGCTCTCGCCTATGCGGAGTCTGGGGAAGAGGTGGACCACAAGGGTCGCTCTTGCCTATATGGAGTCTGGGGAAGCAGCAGACCACAAGGGTCTATAGTATGCAGTCTTACCTTGCATTTTTGCAAGAGGCTGTTTCTATGCCTTAAACCCGTGACCTTTAAGGTGACACGATGACAACTTTACTATTGCACAAAGCTCTCCCCTTTATGCTTCTGCTCTATAGCCTATATATACTTGATTATACTCAGTCTGTAAGTAGATCATTTGAATTCATTTGGCAAGTTATGATTTTCGTCCTCAGTTTGAGATTCATTGCATTGAAGAAGGAAAATCTGACTTGTGATTCTCTTTTCTGGTTGGACTTAATTGCCGTTTCTCATTTAGTGATTGAAAGAGGTAGCGGACACAACGTAATCCGCTGGAACACTAGAAGTTGTTCATAATTGGATCACTGACTTTACTAACATGAGATTTATCTCGTTTTTGTTGCTGATGATACGAAGATTTGACCATTAACAACTTATATTCTCACAAAGTCAAATGCACTCCCATTCCAAACATCCGTTTCTTGCTTGACCGTAGCTGGGAGAAATGTATCCCAGGATCATCTAAACTCTGCAACTATCCTACAATTTCCTTCTCGCAAGAACAGGTTTCCCAAGTCCAAAACCCGAGCAGATGGGTTACTAAAATTTTGGTGTGTCCATCTCCAATTACAATCTAGAATGGACAGAATCTCTTACCACCCACAAATTCTTATGAGCTGATCAGCAAGCCTTTACATCTTATGAGAGTTTCACTGTCACATCACAAGATTTTGTTCCTAGCATCACAAGCAAATGCCTAGATGACTGCCTCTTGACTTTAGGCTAACCAAGTCCAAGAGCTTTAGCTAGAAACCTAGCCCATACATCTATGAGAACCCAGAGAAATGAAGGTTACTATGAAGGTCCATTAATTGGCTGATGAATGCAGGCAGCTGAATAAATGTGGAGAATGATTAACAAGATAAAACATTTGCAAACATCAACTACACAGTTACAGACACATTCAACCACACCGGACAATATCATCCTTCCATTTTATCCAGTTCTTTCTCCCATTTAAGCCCAAACATCTGGCGGCCAAAGGGTACAATGAGATTGTATCTGAAAACCTGCAATTTATTACACAAAGACACTTCAAACAACCATGGAAAAGAACACAGGCAATAATAACAGCAATAACAGAGTTAGTCCTAAGAGTTTACCTTATTGTTGATGGCACGTATTTGCACTTTTAAAGCATCTGACGCTTCAACCCATATGGGATCATTTCCATTCAATTTTTTAGCCCAAGCTTTCTTAAGAGCCATCCGCCACTCAGCAATGTTAGCTCGAATCTCCTTGTTCAATTCGACCCATTCAGGTGCACATCCATTTTTTGAGAGAATTCTGTACAAGGTGTCTTCTGCTGGATCGGCATGGGGGTTCATGGTGAAGTCTAGAGGTTTGCCTTTTCCTGGCAAGTTCTCAAACTGGCCTTCTTCCATGGAATGCCAAATTCTTTGCTCCACAACATTAATGATGTCAGTTTCTGACCTGTACAAGTTACAATAATTGAAATGATGCACAGCGTCTTAGAGTCAACAAAGCATAAGAAAGTAACTAAGACATTTTTCATAATTCCCATTTATGATTTAATCCACATTAGCAGGCATAAATGAAAACTTGTTTTTAGTCTGGCACATGATGCATAAACCAAATATTTCACGCAATCAATTCCATAGAAATTACAATAGAACAACAGAAAATAGTAAGACATCAAGTCGTAACAACAGAAATGATCACGGAGATCAGGTTCAGTTTCCTTGTGAAGCCATAACATGCAGTGACATGATAAAGATATTGTTAACAGTGACCAAAATATCTGAATATTTTAATATGCATCGCCCAAATGTATTTTCAGTTGTCCATACAGCATCTGAAGGAGGATTCCCTACTTAAACTAATCAAAGGTTCTCAGCAACTTCTGGTATAGAGTAGATGGAGAACTTTCATCACTTAGGGCCGTCATCAAGTTCCATTGCCTATAAGAGTAATGCTACATCTGATTCTATCCTGACATCAAATTTCTATACACAAAATGACAGTATTAAAACTTGCAACTTGAATTAGTGCCATTTGAACATCGAGTTTTTCACTATTACGTGATTTAACTCAGAATCATGCACATGTTACTACTCTATTTAATCATGAGAACACAAGTTTTGTGCTCCTCTCTCTGTTAATGAAATGATTCACATTCAACCCAAGAGGTACTGATTTCTTTATCAATCTATCCCAAGATGTTCTTCAAGATCCCAAAAATCCAGTTGCTTATTTTTTCTTAGTCATGAATGCACCTGAACTTTTAAATAACTTATATCACTGCATAATGAAACTAATAACCAACTAGCAATTGTGTCCCCATCACTCCTGTTGTTTAATGAGCCAGTAGGAACAAATCCTAAACATCTGCGTAGATACTTAACATCATTACTGCATCTCTAGTTACCCTGGGACATTCGTCAAATTCCTCACGCCATACAAAAAATCAAATTTCGTATGACTACCCTGGGTTTTACATATAGATTGTATATCTGGACTATATAATATCACAATCTTCCATTCCGTGTACTTGCCTACTGTTACAGGCAGTCAGTCAAGTAAAACAAAGTTGATGAGCTAAAGTTATATGAACTCTTGCCAGCAATTGGAACTTCATTGTAAAAAGAACATCAAGGCAGTAAAAACTGTACAAAAAGCTCAATGGAAGGATGAAATTGCTGGAAACAATAGAGGGAAGCACTGTACTTCGGTCGCTGTTAAAGATTGGTCAATTTTGAGAAGCAAATTGAACCGAAGAAACTCTGGGAATTTGCTTAAGTCACAATATCTGATTTCTTTTACTAAAAAATCTGATTTTGCTTTAGAAACTAGTAATTGACACGTACAAGTGCACATGCACATACAGGTCAGAGAGAGAAAGAGTAATATGTAGTAGATATTTTGTGAAATTTTTTTCACATGCACATCCAATTGCAGGCCAGAAGAGAGAGAGAGAGAGAGAGAGAGAGAGAGAGAGAGAGAGTTTTTTAAGTTTCCAAAGGTACATGAATAGCTATCATAAATAAAACTTAAATAGAAATGAGTCATGCTATAATATTTATTTATTATATAAATAGTAATATTGATAAATATATAACTCCCCAACTTGGTCAGTTTTCGACCAAGAGAGTTTCCTTTATATATAGTATATATCTTTCGCATAATTAACTAAGTGATCATGCACCAACAAACTCAGCTCTCAGTTGCATAAAGAGCTGCCTAACAGGATGGGCATGATTAAGGAAAAAGAAAAATAGAGAACATTAATAAATGAGCAGTTATATTAACCATCGAAATTTTGCAGACAAGGAGCAGTTTCTCCAGGAAACTCCACTGCCAAAATTAGAATTAAGTAGCTAAAAGAGAATTAAGTAGCAAAAGAGATCTTAGACAAAATAAATTAAACAAAAAACTGAAGATAAAATGCCATTCAAAACTTAAGATAAATCCATGGATGTATTAACCACAATGGCAATTAATGAAGAACTTCTTGTCAGGATGACTTGCAAATAAACAGGAGGTTTAGGTCTACCTCACTCACTGCAAGTATCATCCTATTGATCAATGAAACTGGGGGCCTATAATCAGCAGACCTTCACAGGCAGTAAAGATCAAGCAGGCGTCAATGAGGAATCCAGGGGAGAATATCAAGAGAGGGTAGGTCTGGAGACTATACATAAAGATTCCTGTGGCCATCGAATAGAGCACTTTGATGCTCCTGCTCTGAGAATTGTGTAACTTATAATGGAAACCAGAGATTTTCTTTAAGAATCATGAAGGAGGCTTCTCAGGGGGCTTTTCTGTGGTTGTTCGGAGGGATGAACACCTAGTGCCCAACACTCCTCTACTTATATGGGGTGATGGCAGTAATACAACTACACCAGTAACCTCTGCTAGTTGTGAAATCCAAAGCCATGGGACACATTTCTGGAGGAAGACAAAACTTCAGCAGTCCCATTATGGAAGGATATGTACGGCTATCAATGAACACAAAATTAACTACTTGATACGCCATGACAAAACCATCATCAAAGGATCTTAACTGAGAGAATGGACTGATCACAACAAGGGAAGAAGTATTGCGAGGCTTGTGAAAGGTGGAGTTTAACAAGAAGTTTCCTTCTGGAAAATAGGCAGAGATGGATCTTACAAACAGAAGGTGAAATTCAGGTACCTCTACAGGAGGGGGAACCATTACTGTACAATATAACATATTTGGAGTGTTTTGCAATGAATATCTTAAATAATAGAAGTTCCAGATGCAATAAAAGATGAAATTGGCACGTTGCACTCCAGCAGGCTCTCTTAGCCAGCACCAACATCAATTGACTGTCTTCACATTCAAATCTAACTATAACCTGTTTGCTAAAGACTATGCACAAAAAGAATTCTGTAGCAACAAGTAACTAGGCCTTACTTGAACCAATTCACATACAACTCAATTCAGATTTCACCAAAGTTATCATAGTGACTACTATGTGTGTATTAGCTGCTGTAATTTTAGCATAAACCAAGAGCACAAAACAAGTTCCATTCCCAAGTTTTGAAACAGTTCATACCTCCATCAGAATCAAAATTTTAAGCCACCCAATTTAATTCCAATCTATTTACTACACTCTTAGACTGGAACTCATTATTTGTTTCATAATCCAAACGAGAAGAAGATGAAGTCGAGAAAGGAAAATACCTGATTGCATTTGCCCTCCCACGAAGCTCTGGTGGAAGTTTCCTCTCATTGACAGCATCCAACACGGCTGCGAGACGATCCGTGCCCTTGATCTTGGGTTTGTTTTCGGACTCTGGCGCGGATCCTGTTGATGGATCAGTTGTTCGCGAAGAAACCCATCTGGAATTTACAAACCGAAACCCAACTGGGAGAAAATCATCAAGAAACTGATTCTGAGTTGTTGCTGATTTCGCTAATCTTCTCGGAATCCTCCAGACTCTTGCCATGAAATTCTGATACTCTAATTCCTGCTCCTTCTTCTCTTTTGGTCTTTCTGGTAGTCTCTGAATTTGGGATTTAATCTGGTATGTTCTTCCCCAAAATCGTGGCAGATTGCCGACTGAAGAACGTTCAAAGTTTTCGGCCTGCCGAGCTGCAGTTCGTTAGAATAGCGCATGCTGATGACGGGCTGCTTCGTGGGCGCGGCCTATCTAAAGATGGAGCGAAGCAAATGACGGTTCAGATTACTCGCAACCGGGCCTACTACCTATCAGAACAGTGCATTGTGGGTCGCATCTTGCTCGTTTATTGAATGATCCTGACCGCTATTACAAAGAGCCTAAAATGGGAAGGTTTTTAGGGTCAGGGTGGATGTTTCCGGAAAATATGAGCAAAAAGAGTACATTTGGGATAAAGGGCAGCCCCAATGCATGAAGCTTCCGCCTATGCAGGGTATGAGGATGGGACGGATTATAAGAGCCTAAAGCTTACTTTGCATTTGCAAGAAGCTATTTTCACTTCTTAAACCCGTAACCTTAAGGTCACACGATGATAACTTTTACCGTTGCGCCAAGCTTCCGGATGATCCATCCGTCTATTTTGTAGATCATGCTGCGGATGAGTCATGACAAAGAAGAATTCTCAAAGAAAAATTCACTTTGTTATGATTGATAATTTATTCCCTATTCAATATATAATTTATTATGCTTACCTGTCTCATTTTGTGTCATCTTTAGGGCCCCACCTCTGATTATATTAATATTTAAAATAATTTTTATTAAAAATGAGAAGAAATTCTATAAGAAAAGGGATAGAAGCCCTGCAGCTAAAATTGCAGCAGAGAGAGAGAATCTGCCTTGACTACAAACTACCCATCTAAGAAGGGGGTTTATAATATGAACGGTTTGGATCATTTAATTGAATATGGTTGCAACATCCACCATTTTTTTTTTGGGGTTTGTGCCAAATAGCAAATTCTCAAAAATTATATAATGATTCGAGACTAAGGTGGTACATTGTAGCACAATTGCGACTAGGGATGACATAGAAATGGCCTGGATTCAAGCAGAAGACCTATTCAGGACTAAGGTTGATATTATTCGGGTCATGGCAGGCCTTAACCTAAGAAGAGATTGGATGGGACAGGGAGTGAGAGCTCTTAAAAACCCTGGACATCCACAAGGAAGGAGTCATTGAGTGGACTGCCTTTCCTACTATTTTTAGTCGGCGAAATAGAATTTTTACTCGAACCGTATTAGAGACTAAAATTTTTTGATCCCATTCAAAAAATTTCCTTGACCCGACCCATTCCCTTTCCTACTTTTTTTAGACGGCCAAATATTTTCTTATCAATTTGCAAGCTATATCTTAGATATATGTCTAGAAGAAGGAGAGTCTTAGTGCAACGGTAAAAGTTGTCGTTATATGACCTTGAGGTTATAGGTTTAAGGCGTGGAATCAGCTTCTTGTAAAATGCAAGGTAAGGTTGCCTACTATATGCCCCTATGGTTTGCCCCTTCCCCGGACCCCGCATAGGCGGGAGCTATGTGCACCGGGGCTGCTCTTTTATCTTAGATATATGTCTAATTAGGCTTAGTGATCTTGTATTTAACCACCATTGTAGCTCCCCCCAATGTTAGTCACACTTTATTGGACGATTAGATCTTTCTAATCTATAAGGTGTCATTTAGTGCTCATTCAAGAGAAGTTGATAGTTATTTTTCTATAGGCAGCACTCGTACAGATCGATAAATATGTAATTTGGTAAAAAAAAGCAGCCCCGATGCACGAAGCTCCTGCATTTGTAGGTATGAGAAAGGGGCAGACCACAAAGGTCTAATAGTACGCAGCTTTACCTTGCATTTTTTGCAAGAAGCTGTTTCCACACCTTGAACTTGTGATCTCAAGATCACACACGACAATTTTACCACTGCGCCAAGACTCCCCTTCAAACATGTGATTTGGTGAAAACTACTAATCTCATGGCACATCATTAGGACTATATTTTCTTTACATGCCCATTTTTTACGGTAAAGATGTCATAAACCATAACATAACTTTTGATGTGCACTTCTATCCTTCTTGTAACGTTTTATATGCAACCTTTGCCAAAATTTAGAGAGAGAACACCCTTTCATTTTTGTTGCTTCAACGACTAGGTTTTTCCAGGACTCAATAGAAAAAATAAAAAAAAAATCCTATTAGAATGGGATCATAAAAGGGCAAGCACGAAGCTCCTGTCTATGCAGGGTCTAGGGAAGGGGCGGACCACAAGGGCCTAAAGTACACAGCCTTTCATTGCATTTTGCAGGAGGCTGTTTCCATGCCTTAAATCCGTGACCTCAAGTTCAACACATTGTTTTCAATGGCTACCATTGACTTAATAGTTGTTCTAGGAAAACTCAATTCATTGGTGGTCCTAGCATATGCTGAATGGTGGAACTTTTACCACCACTTAACAACTGCAAAAAATGAGGGATAGGAACATCTACGAGATGAGAATTACAGACCATAGGTCATCTGAGTCATGAAGGGGAGCCTTAGAGCAACTGTAAAATTGTTGTCGAGTGATCTTGAGATCGCGGGTTTAAGGAGTGGAAACAGCCTCTTGCAGTCTGCTTCTTCTCTGAACCTTGCATACGCGGGAGCTTTGTGCATCAGGACTGCCCAAATATTTAGACATAGCTGGAGTTCCAACTGTCTGTATAGTCTCGCTTCGAAAATCTATGCACCTTTGAAGTGTAGTGCACGCACCAGGCTAGGGATGACAACAGCGTGGGTGAGGCCTATTTCTAATTCTTTTATCTAGCCCTAATCCGACTCTAACCGACTTCTACTCATAAATTTCTAACCCTAATGCTGTTTGGATTAAGATTTTTTTTTTTTTTTAATCTCTATAAAAGCTAGAGGAAAAATCTTATAGATTTGCAGCTTAATGGTCAATATCGCACCAAGGTAGAGCTCAAAGAGGATATCTTGCTCACCATGGGGACGTTGCCAATCCCTAAAACGGACTATGTAATGTACTTTATCTGTTGGGTGCAGGGTAGACAATTTTAGAATGGATTTCTTGTTCATTAGATTAGATAAAGAAGATTGTTAAGATTTTGTGATCCACTGCAGAACGTTGATGCTATGCAGCAAATAGCTAGCCTGATGGAACCAATTGATTTGTGTATTGGAGAAAAGGTAGTTCTCACCTTTGATCGTAGAGGGGGACTCTTAGTACGCCATAAGATGGTTCATAAAGGGCACATTCCCTCCCTGGCTTTTCTGGCCCTTGCTGGCTAGAATTTTCATGTACATATGGTTAGTGCTTTGTACCCTCTTTCCTTGATGGTACCTGTTTAGATTGGCTTCTAATGGTCTGTAATGCCTTTTTGGGCCTCTTCTTTACTCTCAAACATTCTCTCAGCATATTATCTTAGTATTTGGGGACTAAAAGGGGCAGCCGCTGTGCACGAATCTCTTGGGCCTATAGTAGGCAGTCTTACCTTGCATTTTGTAAGATGCTGTTCCCACGCCTTGAACCCATGACTTCAAGGTCACACGACAACAACTTTTACCATTGCTCTCCGGCTCAGTATTTGGGGACTAACAGCACATATTATGTACTTTCATTGTGATTTCCTCAATCACTTTGATAAATTTTCATCTTCATCATCATTGAGACCTTATCTGGATTAGGGGTTGGTCACATGAATCTTATTCTTCTATTTTCCTTTATTAAGTGTCATGATTTCATTTAATCTTAAAATTTTAAATTTTTTCTTATTATTTCTATCTCCATTCTTTTGGGCCTTTTCCTTGATCCTTTAGAACCTCTGACTTGGATTGCCTCATCTTTTTTAATAGTGTTGTTTCCAATCTCCATTCGTACGGAAAATTCGACCTAGTCCCTAACAGAGAAGAGAGTTTGGACGATGTAGCCCTTTTCAAAAGATATCACTTTCTTTCCTTCAAAGAAGACACCTAATCATGTGAACCTTTTTATCTACTTTGTTTGGCAAAATGGATAAGTGGATTAAATATTTTTCTTTGATTTTCTAGAAAATAAATTTTAGATCTACACTCTAATTTACCCAATCTGCAAAACTCTTATGTCTAGGAAAGATTTTGTAAGAAATGAGTTTAGATTCTCAACGAAAAATGATCACTTAAATTCATCTTGGTCATCTTTTCCAATGGGATACAGAACTATCAGCTAACAATATTTAGTCTCTAAATTATTATTATTTTCTTCTTTTTAGTCTCTCGACAAAATCCCATAAAAGTAATATTTTTAAATACTATAAAACGCATCGTGGAGGCTACTTTAGACGTCCATCCATAGTTGCCTTTGCCTGTCCAAACATTGGATTGAAGAACCAATAATGAAAATGAAAAATTATCGTTGTGTGACTTTGGGGTCATGAGTTCAAGACGTGAAAATAGCCTCTGACAAAATATAAGGTAAGATTGCCTACCATAGGCCCTTGTGGTCTAACCCTTTCCCATATCTCGCATAGGTGGGAGTTTCGTGCACCGTAGCTGTCCCTGAGAAGAAGTGTAGTATGCAAAAATAAAAGTATTGGACTAAAGAGAAAACTTTTGTTATGGATAATATAATGTCCTTTCATCTCATATCTATATACATTTTTCTTTGTATATAGCATATTATAAATTATCATATGACCGTGAGGTCACGATGTCAATGAGTAGAATCAGTCCCTTGCAAAAATATAAAATAAGACTACTTATTTTAGGCCATCGTGGCCAGCTTTCCTAAATTCTGCAAGCCCTTTATATTATAAATTATCATCTAAGAAAAACTTTGAAGACCACGTGATTTTGCCAAATACTTGCAAAAAGCCACGTCGAGGAAAGTTGGAGTTACTTCTCAAAGAAGATATTTCCACCCAAATGTCTACGTGTTTTCTTAGTAATTATTGTACGATCCTTTCAAAAGGGTGGGCCCAATCGGTTAGGCTCCCATCTTAATCTAATTGACATAAAATAATAGAGAAATATCTGCTCCTGTATGGGGTCTGCATGTGAAGATCAATACCCAAATTTTCTTGATCCGGACCTCTTATTTTCTAGATTGAGTTAAACGTAGGCTCCTTCCCCGTGACCCTAGCATCTATTCCTCTCTTAACCAAAAGCAGCCCCATTATACAAAGCTCTTGCATATGCAGGTATGTAGAAGAGGCGAGCCACAAGGGTTAATAGTATACAGTTCTATCTTGTATTTTGTAAGAGGCCATTTTTACGCTATAAACTAGTAATTTTAGGGTCACACTAAGACAATTCTATTGTTGCGCCAAGACTCCCCTTCAACCTCTATTCCTCTCCCACTGTCCACCAAAAGTAATGAGCAGCTCAAGAAGTTTCATAAAAAGCACAGCCCAGCGTACAATGCTTTTGCATATGCAGGGTCTAAGTAAAAGGCAAATTACAAAGGTTTATAGTATGCAATTTTACCTTGCATTTTTGTAAGAGACTAATTGCAAACCTTAAATTCATGGTATCAAAGTTGCACGACAATAACTTTACTGGTGAAAGTCAAGAAGTTTTGAAAGGCAGTAAAATCAAGAGATATGTGGGCAGCTACATGATCAGATGGAGAAGATAATTGAGGGATGGTGCACCCATGATGTGGCCCACAAGATGAACCCCTTCGATCACCATCATAGAGGGTTCAAACACCTTGTACTGATCTAGACGAGCAAATATTGTATGAGAAACTTGGAGATAAACTCGTCAAAGAGATAAAAGGGCTTTTCTGTGCGGCAATTTGTGGAGAGATCTTTGGGATCTGTGACATCCTTAACGACCCAGTAAGAGAAAGATAAACAGAGTAAAAAAGGAGTGCCATTATCAAATTGCGAGCCTAGATTCCATCCACGGATACAAAAGAAAATGGCTTTTCAGGAAATCAATGCAGATGTTAAAGCCACTTTCCTAGCTCACTTTCTTGTCTGTAAACGAAGCATAGTAGCAATCGAAGTCTTCCCACCAGCCCCACCACGGAACAAGTACTTGCTGCTCTTCCTCTCTCCTCTTTACCAAAGATTCTTCAAATGAACTGCCTTCAAAATCTGCCCAGGTAATTCTCTCTCTCTCTCTCTCGAATTGTCTAACTTTCAGTGATCTCTTTATCTAATGGGTACTTGTCTTTGATATCAGATCCTCTGCTTTGCCTTTACAAGGCATTAAAAGTCCTGATGGAAAATTTTCTTCTTCAAACTTCAGTCTAGTGGTAATTTTTCAGAATATGCTCATTCTTCTAATGTTCTCTTTATGTGCGAATTTGTATGTTTGACTTGCATGCTTTTTCTTTGTAAGGGAATGGTGAGAACTGGGTTTCCCAAAGACATGTCAATCTCCATACCTCCTAAGGTAATTTCAGATTTGTTCAAGAACCCATTTCAAATCTGTTTCAAGTTTGCATGATTCTAAATGGTTTTGTTGATTCTGTTCCATTAAAAATTTCATTCTTTTGCAACAAGTATTTTGTTTAAGTAACTTGATGATCACACTGAGGACCCTTTTGATCAAATTTTGCTCCACCTCTTTCATTCATATTTTTCTGCAGAATTGAACGTTAGTAGTTGTGGTAGGAATAACGCAAATTTGTGTTTGATATTCATAATTCTGGGTCCATTTGGACGGCAAACCCAACATGTTAACTTGGAATCATGAAAACATTCGGATTGCGTGTTTATGTAAACATTGCGTTGGATATACAACTGGTTTCGTTACCAAATTCACGGTCTAGTTTGACCTAAGCAGAAGTTTAAAACTCAATTTGTTCGAAGGTTTTTCATTTTCATGAATTATTTTTTTTTTTACCAGTTTTAGGAATTTCAATTTATCATGATCCAGATCTCTCTCCTTCAACACTTTCCGTTTTCTTTTAGCTTTTGCTGTTGCATTCTAGACTTAGTCGCTCTGGCTTTAGTTTTTCCTTTTCTATAGGAAGTGGAAGAAAGTTTAGTTGTTAATATAGTGCCATTGGTGTCACAAGTGCTTCCAATCTGCCAGCTTTCCACTGGATTCTCTCAGAAATAACCATGTTACCATGATGCTGCACAGAGAGCTCAAAAAATGCTCAAGGCCTTTGAGCTGTTACGGTACTGGTATTTATTGTTTTAACAGTAGGTGGTTCTCAATGCCAATGTTAACCCTGTGAACGATTTGAAAAGTCAAACTTGTTAGCTAGTAAACACTCACAATTTTATATTGACGCAGTCCTCTTTACCTGCATTAGCAGAGTGCCATTTGTCTGAATAAAGTTGATAATGTTACAAGCCAGAGTTTAAAAACTTGCTGAGTAAATGCTTAAGTGTTGAATCAGATGAATCACTGCTGCACTCGCTTGAACGGAGTGACCGCTGGCCAGCAACTTCTATGAGCCATATGTGGGGAGTAATTTTGGCAGTTAGACCAGCATGTATTGAATCAGAAATTTCAATCAAAAGAGTAGTAGTCCAGAATGAATGACAATGGTCTCAACTGATTCATTGTCTGTGAAAGAGTCAATAGACAAGGTTTCACCTAGGCTTATTTCTCATCTGCTTCAAAGCTTTTGCCTACCAGGGCCACCAGAACTCGTCACAACTAACTTGAATAATCTAAGTCATGTGATTACTTGGCCTGGTTGAGTTGAACTGACTAGATTTGTCCAAGTCCACTTTTATTTGGCATCTGATTTTGAAACATTATACGTGCCAGTATCCAGGTTCCTCATCTGTAGGTTCTACCTAGAGAAAAAATAATCTTTCATTAATCTGTCGTTAGAAATTTCTCATAAGTAGTACTTTTTATTTTTATTTTTATGTTGACAGGGTACTTAAGCTGGTATTTTGACACCCCCCAGTCTATCAACAGTTAACTTGGCTTGCCTGTTTACTTAGCTTGGTTCTCATTCAAGTCTACCGAGTGTATAAAAAATTCTCAGGTAAAAATTGACCTTCTTGGTCATGAGTTGCTTGAGATGATTCTGTTACCTTGGTCTAGTTCTTGTATAAGTCTGAGTTGTCAAATATGGGCTTAAGCTATCACTTTCTGATTGTTTCACTGAAAAAAGGAAAAGGGAAGGTAAATAAAAAAAGAAGAACAAAAATGAGGGAGGGTGATAGTTTCTGAATCTTCTCAAGCTGCATAAATCTTGTCAAGGTGGTCTGAGCTGTCAGTTGAGTCTGTTAATCAGACTGGTTAGCATATTTACGAAATTGATCTTTGGCTGCTTCTTTCTTCTAGGCATCCTCTGGTTCAACTACCAGTACAGACATGAGTGGTGCTGAAATACAGGAGGAGAAGTCTGAGCTATACAGTAATAATATGACAGAAGCTATGGGTGCTGGTGAGTTCAGTGGTATCTGGCTGTCTTGGGAGATGTACTGAACATTCTATGGAGAAATCTTTTCATGGTTCTGCAAATGATGTATATAATTTTTTCTGATTGTTCTAATGATTGTGATACAGTGTTGACATATAGGCATGAGTTAGGAATGAATTACAACTTTATCCATCCAGATTTGATTGTTGGGTCATGCCTACAGGTGATTCTCTGATCTATCAATTATTTAATGATTGAGATCCTTGCATTGCAATTTCTTTATCAAATCCCACCTTGCTTGAATGCAGACCCCTGAAGACGTAGACAAGCTTCGTGAAATTGGGGTGAAAACCATTTTTTGCTTGCAACAAGGTTCAGATCTTGAGTATCCTAATCAGTTCATTTTGACCGTCGGTTGAACATCTTAAATGAATCTGCATCTTGGCTGCTTGTGTTAAAATTTTCCATTTTGGTTAAGCTATTACAACTTGCTTCAGCAGACTATGAAGATGATGGGCATAAGTCATTTCATTTCCTTAATCAGTAATGCTAGATATTTTGGAGTTGACATTAGCGCAATACGAGAATACACAAAACAATTTGATGATATTCAACACATTCGTGCTGAAATACGGTGAGCCACCATTGGGGACATTAGTTCAGTTCCGACTTCAATTATATCAAGATACATCACATGAGTGCAGAAATTGTTTTAAAAATATTCACTGCTTCAATTAGCTATCGTCTTTTCTTGATTTTTTATAGTTCTAATGTAAATTGTTTTTCCAATTTGCAGAGGTGATTGAAGTAACATTGATATACATGATGGTTATGTTTTGTGCTGCAAGCACGACGTTGTGGGTTCAAATGCAGCTTACTATAAAAGAGAGAAGATGATTTCGGCTAGAAATGAAAAAAAATCTTTCTTTTTATTTTTTAATAATTATTATTTTAGTTTATTTGATTTCGAAAGAACAGGTTTTAGGAGGGTTGTGCATGCTCTATAGGTCAAAAACCCAGCTAGTCAACTGTGGATCCTTTTTGTCTTGACTTGTCTCAGTCAGTTACTATGTAATGGACTGTAACATGCTGGATTTCATTGAGTTTGTTTTCATGGAGTCAACCGAGTTAACTTCGGTGATTCTTGGCTGGACTATCCTTACAGAGAAAGCAATTCTTGGATTTTATTTTATTTTTCTACCTTTTCATTAAGGTTCCCATTATTCTCAATTTTCTATAATTTTTGTGAGTTGCTTTAAAATTTAATTGACTCTTTGAGCTTTTGTAACTTGGACTGAACTTGTTGACCAAGTTCTGTCTCCATCCCAGGAGGCTCACTGCCTAGCCCATGCCATTCTCTTTCAAAAATGCTGAGCGTAATATAGTGGAGGGTATTTTTCATTGAATGTGTTTGTAGTTTTAAGTTTTGCTCCACAGGTGTTTGCTTCAGTGCTAAGCATGAGGTCTTTGAATTTCTTACTGCTACATATCCGGTCTGATTGATATGCAACAGGGACTTTGATGCATTTGATTTACGGATGAGGCTTCCCGCTGTGGTGAGCAAATTATACAAGGCCATAAATCGTAATGGTGGAGTAACCTACATACATTGTACTGCTGGGCTTGGCAGAGCTCCTGCTGTTGCGGTAGGCGATTCATTTTTGTTTCTGAAGCATAAGCTTCATCTAGTAGTGTTTGTGCATCATTATTTATGCTCACTTCTATCATCTTTCATCTAATACAGTGCAGGTTGTTCTAGGCCTAAGTCATTCTTTTGTCTGTTCTGTATTTTGTGTCTCACTGAATTACTTTATTAGACACAGCCCCTGGATCCACCCCCTTAAATTAGATCATCATCTGCATTTTGATCTGTGCATGCAGGAGCATGATTTTCTACCCATGTTAGATAATCGTACATTTACTTCCATACCATCCTTTATCTGTCTTTCTGCATGTAGTCATTTCATTTAGCCAAATGTTGTTGGTATCCATTTAGCTTATTGTTTTCTCCTTCTTACCTCTCTGATTCTGTCTCTGAATAATATCCATATGTCGATTGTGCTCTTCGTTCTATTTCGTTGGTTTCTTTTCTGATTAGTCTATACTCTATTTCCTTCTTGCTTCAATTGATTCCATGAAAAGGAAGGAATATACTATGGTGCTTCTCTTCTTTCATAATTAACTTCTTTTATTTTGATACTTGTTCAAGTATTTTATATTGCGAGAGATTTCTCTCTGTAATGTAAGAGTTTTCTGAATTGCAGTTAGCGTACATGTTCTGGGTTCAAGGCTATCAACTTAGTGAAGCACATACATTATTACTGGTACTTATGCTGTTCTTTCCTAACTTATGAATTTGAACTAGGTCCTTTCTTAATGTGTTGTTAATCTTGTTGGACTGAAAATTATTAATTATTTTGTTTGGATGACTAGTTATCCTTGTTAATTGATTAATTATGTAATTTGGTTAAATATTCATGAGAACATCTGATATATACACTATTTTCTTTTATGCGGGATGATCTATGCGTGGGCCATGAAGGAGCAGATGACGCATTATAGATGGTTAAGTTAGAGTCATATGACTTTTGTTCAAAGGGGTTTATTAGAGTTATGAGTTTTAATACTTGAAAGAACTGTATTTATGTTAGCAATTTAGGGGCTCTTTTGCCAATTCAAACTCACGATGAGATATTGCATTAAGAAAGAAAAAAGAAGATGAGATATAACAGGCTTAAGCAGGTGTCACAAAGTCAGAATTATTTTTGTTTTCTATTCTAAGACTTAAGAGTTTCATGACTTTCATCCTTTGTCAAAGTTTCTGATAACAAGTAGTTAGGATCATCTAAATGCATTGATTTCTCACATATTACATATTTTTGATACAGTCAACATGGTGAATGGCTTAGATCTTCCAAAAAAATTGACCATGCATGTCAACTAGGTGTGTCGACTTCTTCATACGTTCGAGAGCATCAGACCCCTACTAGGACTCTATATAAAATGTTACTTTATTGAAGCTAGCTTCCCTGACCTTGTAAACAGTTAAAATTGCGATCTAATGGATCACCTATTACTTGCTCTAAATTCTACAATTCAGTGCAATAAGCTTTTGCAATTCAAATTTTAAAAAATATTGTAGTTTACTTTTCCCTTGAACTTGGCTCATAGTGTGTATGTGGCTTTCTATTATCATAAAATGCAAAGTCTTCTGACATTTCCTGTGTAATTTTTTTATTTTTAAATTAATGATTGACATTGGCATTTGCATTTTAAATGTTTTGTTGAATCCAGTGTTGTGGCTGCTCAAAAATCTAAAATAGGAGCGGTCCATTGAGCTGAAAAGAGCTTATAACCATGATTAAACCAATTAATAGCCAGAATTTTTTGGATCCACATGTGCATGTTAATCTGTCTTAACCAATTAAACCTTTTCTTTTGCTATGCTTGCAGAGTAGACGTGCATGCTTTCCAAAACTAGAAGCAATCAAGAGTGCTACTGCTGACATTGTGAGTTATTGTCAATCTATACTGATGAAACATATTATTCTTTTTTGCCAGTTGAACTTAACAATTTGTTCTCACGGATTCACATGCACGAGTTTCACTTATCACAGCAGCATTACTCTTATGGGATCTTTTTCATGAGGGAGAAACCCACAGTTTTACTGAATTGTTCTACCTACTTCTGATCAAGTTCATTGCAACGTAAATTCCAAAAAAAAAAAGAAAAAAAGGAAAAAGAAATTTCCAACCAGATGTTTTAATGGCTATTCTGTCAGATATTATATGGAATGTGGCAAACAGCCACTTCTGGAGTCCTGTCCATTGAGATACATAACAAAATATATTCCAATATCAAAAGTTATGTTATGTATAGAAGAAAACACCGTAGAAATGCGGAATAAAGTATTGGCTACTTGTTGAGATATTGTAGATCAATACTTAGGTGAATTATGATTTTGTTCTTATTATAGAATAGATGTTGAATATTTCATAATATAAAAATTGATATGCTATAAAAATAGATGTTGAATAATCCAAAAGAGGCGACTACTTAACAAGTTAAGGTGGTGGAGAGTGATTATTTTCAATCTTTTTTCCACTTGTGGTCCTTGACATATTTTTTCTAGTATTGTATTGCAGCCAAGGAGAGCTCATACAATGGTCCAAAATGTGGAGAGAATTAGAAAAAAAATGAAGCAATTACATCAACTTATGCATCTTATGAAGATGATTTATGATTTATGTAATTATACTAATATTATTAAGGAACCTTTTCAATTATTTTCAGGCACGTATTCACAAGTATGATTAAGAATTTCATAACAATTTCATCATTGGCAAAGATCAAGTTGTTTGTTGTCCTAGAAGGCTAGAATCACAGTAGAAACTTGAGGTTGATCAATGAGATGATTCTTCCATCTCATTTAATGGGTTTGTACGATTGAAACTATAATGATCATCTGGAATATGAACAAGACTAAAATGGTCTTTCAAAAGATTCACTTTTGAAGGCCATTGACAGAGAACATGGTCGCAGATGCCTTTAAGATGAATAGTACACTCTTGTGAAGAATTGTTGATTTCAAACATCAACAATTCTTAGGAATTATCATTAACTGGAAGGATATCTGATTGGACTAAAAGAACAGAAGAGATGTCATTGAAGAAGATAACATTTGATATGTCATTCAATCTAGTATGTGAAAATGACATCTTTTTGTGTCAATGATGCCTCTCCTTCTATTGAATGGTATCTCTTATGTTAATGTCACCAACTTTGTGCACTCATGAAGAATAAATTCTGGGCTTATTTTGATAATCTTTCTTTTGTCGTACCTTACCCCAGCGAAGCCGAGAGGTACCAATAAGAACAATGAGTTAATCAAGATAAATAAAATTAAAAGAAACCGAAAAAAAAAAAAATTGCGGGGAGAAGTACTTTTTGTACTTCTTTGCGGAAATGATCTTTTTGTGACACAATGTAAGGAAATATCTTTTGTCCATCTTGATTAGTATCTTTTTGATGAGTAGTAACTATTAAATATTCTTTCTTTATTCTGGAGAAGAAACAAATGTGTAGAAGAATGGAGGAAGATGTCAACCTTCTGTGATTGAGGGCAGTTGATGTTAAAGCCATCAACCTTCTTAAGACAGATTTCTGAAGCATAATTACGTAAACAGGACTATTATTATGCAAATTGCTATTAAGTTCATCTCATTGCAGAAGGAAGTTGTGTTTTGGGATTTTGTTTGAGCTTGTTGTAAGGTGACATTAGCATGTGTTGCTTCTTGAAAATCTTTAAGATGTCAAAATTTATTAGAAGTTGGTGGATGCTGCACTTGGTTTGCGTTATTTCTTAAAGACCAAGAAAATATTTATGCTCATTTTCCTGGTTTTGGTTTGTAAACTAAGACAAACTGTGTAAATTTATTTTGTTGGTTGTTCTCTCTTTTCTAGGAGAAAACACTAAATGCAGAACAAGAAATCATGGGCATAGATTTCCTCAGTTTTTGTGTTATTTGTGCTTCTTTGGAGTTCACCAAGCAACAATGTCTTACTTCTCTAGCAATACCTATTAAGCTTTGATATCTGGTCAGAAGTTTATATAACTTGAATTATCTGACTTCTTATGTACAGCTAGCAGGCCTAGCCAAGAACCGAGTCACCTTGACATGGGAAGGTGGAAATTGCTCCTCGGTGGAAATTTCTGGGCTTGATATCGGATGGGGCCAGGTAAAATATTTTTCAAGAAAACAAACTCTTCAGCGAGCTTCTTCCCATTCATGATAAACAGAAGCTGAATTTTAACATCTAAGAACCTCATATGTCTAGATTTGTATCACTAATATGCAATGATTGATCTTGAAACCCCAGGGTCTCAACCATTTTCAACTTCTTTCTTGACAAGTTTCTTGGACAACATTCATGAGTCACCTAATGGCGTCTAAAGTTCAGAATCCAAGTCGGTCATGGGAAACTACCATGTCTGGAGTTAAAAGAAAAGTCACATACAGTTTGAACTGGCTGAACAGAAATATAGTGATTCTCAATTGCTTATGGGCTTGGACAATCTCTGCCTAAACCCTTGGCAAAATTCATAATCATTGGCGAAATCTCTGAAACCTACTTTTACTTGCCAGCATCTTAAGCAGATGTTGACAATTCTAGCCACTTTCTCCCCGGGGCTATTGAAGTGTCAAGTGAATCTATTCACACTGGACTTCAGAATTATCAAAGTGTGAAGTGAATCTATTCATAATGGAATCAGAATTTCCTTGCTCACGAGTATTGGGCTATTAGTTATTACTCTCCAAACTCTTATCTTTGTAGCTTTATATAATTCAACTTTCACCACTTAATCACAATGGTGACTCCTTGCCTCCACGGGATGGGCCAGGTAATGCTATAATCTGGTCCCTCAATTATTTTCCAGCAAAGAGCGAGATCTTGCTTAGCCATTCCTCAGAGGATCATGTTTCACCATGTGCAAGCAGTATTTGTGCTTTTCAGGTTGCCAATGGATTGTTCTACATGGGATGCTATGTGTTAAGTTAGATCAATCAGTTTATGCATACTTCAAGAAAGCCACACAATGATGTGCTATGGTTTTCGCTGAAGGCAAGCATACCCCTTCAAGTACACCTGCTAAGATCTAAAAGACGTGCATAATGGAGTCAGTGTTTATCATATTATGATGATCAAGCTGGGAATCATTTAGCACCAAAATGAAGTTTTTTATATAAGAAAGAAGCACAGTAAAATTAAGGATCTATGTAGGGTTCCCTGCACCACCTTTTGTTAGGAAATGAGTATTAGTTAGTTGACTTTCTTATCGAAGAACTATGAAATGAACAGTTCCAACTGATTACTGCTTTAGAATGGTTTATCTCTCTGCCATCTTTAGAGAATATAAGACAATTCATCTTATAAAGGATTTTCTAAGTAGTCATTGGATTGCCTGTTAAAATTCCAGGACTCTCTTCTAACCATTGAACTTTTATTTTGATAACTGATCAGCTGGTGATCCTTATAAAGGAACCTATAGAAACTAGTGTGCATACTTGTCCATAAGAATAGGACCACCAAAGACAACTATCTCTATATAACCTCCTTAAGTTGGCCATGAAACTTTGGAACTTTCTAATTCACTAAATATATCACTTTCTTTTTAATTAATGTATTTTTTTCCATTATTGTCAATGCCCTTGCTGTTCCTCTAGTTGAGTTTGCTTACCATTACTAAACAAGTCTCTCTCAAGAAAGATTTTCTAGCATCTTCTATGGACTTTGTTTCCAAGCATTGTATATAAACTAGTAAAAGTTGAAGTGATTAATTTGTATGACTATTTTCTTGATGTAATTCTGTGGGCATTTGATTACATTCTAACTTCTTCAATGGCTATTTGGTCATCTTTTCCCTTGTAGAGAATTCCCTTGAAATTTGATGAAAAACAAGATTTGTGGAGTCTTGAGAGGGAATTGCCAGTAAGTATACTGAAGTTTTTCCAGTTAGAAATAACTATAGCTACATTTTACTTCTGACCATAGTAAAGCCTGCTATTGCATCTTTATTTATGTCTGTTACAACTTAAGAATTGCTTTTCCACTATAAGCACTTACGAAATGCAGATATCTTAATTTAATTTCATAGTGTAGTTAATCCTCTCCCTTTAGCTTCAACCATAGTTTGGATATTTTAGAGGCTTCTAACCATGTAAAGTTTAGCATTAAGTGATGATCAATATTTGATAATTTGATATACTAAAACATGTACAATTGTTATTACACCACATAGGGGCTAGTTCATTGCTGAAATGTTTTGGAGGTGTAAACTTAATGCAGGCAAATAAATTTACAGTTTTTATGTACCATTGTTTTTGTAATTTCCAACTAAATGCTGTCCGCCTAACGTATACCATTTTGTCATGGCCAATTTTTACAGTATTGAACTAACCACATTAGTCACGACTCTTTCATGTCGTCCGAGTATCTCACTGATCTCTTTCTGAGATAATTTTTGTCAGTTCTTTCTGGGTCTTCACGATTTCTTCTGTAATTTCACTAAATTTTGGTTATCTTGTATAATTTTGTTCTGCATTTTGGTTCTTCTTGGATGTAAAGATTTCTGTATTATCGACTCAAAAACCCAAATATCTCCAGTAATAAGATATAAATAGTGAATCTGAAGTTATTCAAAATTTCTGAAATCAATCCCTTGATTGTATTCTTCAAAACAGTCTTTTTGGTTTCTTTGACATGGGATTGAAAGCCAAAGATTTACTCTCTCTCTCTCTCTCTCTCTCTCTCTCTCTCTCTCTCTCTCTCTCTCTCTCTCTCTCTCTCTCTCTCTCTCTGTTTGTGATAGGTGTATGTGCATTTTTCTTCCTCCAGTTATAGCAAGAAAATCGAGAAAGGTGATTTTGTCATTTTTTCCAGTTATATTTGCAATTAAAATTGTATAGAAGTGGTCAATTTGATTAAAGTGGGTGGAAATATCATTTCTCAATTATGAGTGCACCTGTTATGTTCTAACATCAATATGTTCTTTTCACCAGGCAAGTCCTGTGTAACATGTTTGTTTTCGAAGTTAACTTGATGTTTGCCCATATACTTCTATTCTAATTTTATAAAGCAATATAGTCTGGTGAAGTACTTAAGCTCTAGCTGACATTTATTTTTTCTAGTTGTCTTATTAAACACAAACCTATGTTGGTGCAAGTTTCTATGTTTCTTCATCGCTTTCCTGTCCAGTCAGCTTTAAGGCTTAAGTGGGTTTCATTCCAGCTTTGCCCTTTCACAATATATAGGAACTATGATTAGGTTCTGGATAATCAATTAAATGCACTGTATGATGTACTTGTTGGTGCTCTGTCAATGGTTGATCCCTAGTCCATTCAAGATTATTCTCTTCCTGGGGAATATAATCATTCTTCAACAATCAGTTTTCATCAATTTTAGATTTTAAGAGTACACCAGTGATACTGGCTTACTACTGTAGAGATTTCAGGATTAATCCCTACTACTTCCTGCTCGATTCTGAGATAAAAGGCGGCAACTGCCTTATATGAAGTCGACCCATAATTATATTTCCCATCAACAGCGACAAAAATGAACCAACAACTGATTTTGCCCTTCATTGTGAAAGTTAACAAAGAAGCCTTGGCGCAACGGTAAAAGTTGTCATCGTGTGACCTTGAGGTCACTAGTTCAAGGCGTGGAAACAGCCTCTTGCAAAATGCAAGGTAAGGCTGTGTACTTTAGGCCCTCGTGGTCCCCCCCCTTCCCTAGACCCTGCATAGGTGGGAGCTTTGTGCACTGGGGCTGCCCTTTTTGTGAAAGTTAACAAAGACTAAAACTTTAAGGTATTGTTTGAAATTTATATCCTCCCAAGGCTTTAGCAAACTCAATATTAACACCAAGACGTATCCAACCTGCAATTTCTACAAGTCAAAGTCTTAGTGTCTCCATAGTGCAAATCTAGTACCCGTTTTGGAACTTCAAACATTGATTTTACGACCGGATCATTCACTCTTGCATGTTGCCCTACCATGGCTTTGTTTATTTGCGACTAGTTATATAGGGTGTAAAGATATCTTGCACTTCATGAAATAAAGATCCCCATTAACTATAATGCAGATATGACCTGACAGTTTATTACGTATCAATTAACATTTGTCACCAGATTTATGTAACAGCTTCTCTAGAGTGCGAAGAGCCTTAGACCATTAGATGTAGCATTCTTGTAATCTTGGAACCGCAATGCCAGAATGCATGTTGTATTCGCCTGTCATAATTGCTTCCTGATAATTATTATAGCTGGATCTTAGTCAGACGGCTGATAAGTTTTAGTTGGTATCGATATGTCTGTCTGTGAGCATGTCTGTGTTAGTGATTGTGCACCCTCTGTCCTGCAACTTGTTATCCTTAGATTTAGAAACTTACATAGTTGCTACTTGGTGGAAAAAGTAGAAGTTCGCACACTGAAGAACTGATCTTAACCTCAAGCCAACTTGATTGCATGTGCAGTTTATATGCATGTCGTTATACAGTAAACTTGGCATGTGTTGCTATTCATAAAAATAGGAATAATCTCATCAGAATCAATTGTTTAGTGTAATATAACTTGTGACCAGATTCATCACGGAGACGAAACTAGACCAATGTCTAGGACAAGGATGTTGATGTGGATATCCCATACTATGAGATGAACCGGAAGAGTGGTACAAGTATTATACTACAAGCTTGACTAGACTTAGATGATCAAAATTATATTACTATTGTAAAAGCCAAAAGGCTTCATCTAAAAGCAAAAGGAGAAGAAAAGCCTTCATTGACCTTTGTTGTTCTTTCCTCAGAAAACTCCACATCAAGGTATAATACTAAATGTTTCCTGGACCCTTTTTCTCTCCTGTTGCTACATGACTTTACTGAAGTTTAAGTAACATCTGTATGACTTATGTAATAAAGCTAAAGGGCAGCCCCAGTGCACGAAGCTCCCGCCTATGTGGGGTCCGGGGAAGGGGTGGACCACAAGGGCCTATAGTAGGCAGCCTTACCTTGCATTTTGCAAGAGGCTGATTCCATGCCTTGAACCCGTGACCTCAAGGTCACATGATGACAACTCTTACCGTTGTGACAACTTATGTAATAAAGCTACAAACTGCAAATACATTTTGTACAAGCAAAAAGCATGATAGTTTAATTCAAAGAGAGTGGCATGTTTGAAAAATGATACATATATATTATAGAAGAATCCATTATATCCAGTAGGAGCTCAGTGTCATATCATATTGGACATGAATGTAGGCTTTCACAAAGTATCTTTGTGTCATAATTAAGAAATTTTGAATAGGGAGATATGCTACTTGAATGGTTTTGGGTCTTCTTCTTCCTAAACTGAAATATATGCAGCACAAAATTTCCTACAAATATACAAGGTGCCTGGTTTTACTAAAGCCAGTCAATGCAGGAAGGGCACTATGAATACAAGTATGTTATAGATGGTGAATGGACTTGCAATTCATACGAGCTGGTAACAAAACCAAACAAAGACGGCCATATCAACAATTATGTTGATGTAAGACATCATTTCTAAACCTTCAGTTCACTTAATTAACAATTCTTGAATAAGGATATTTTTCCTGCTCGCATTTGTTGCAGGTTGACAGCGACAATCCTAGCAATGTGGGCAGAGAGTTGAGGAGCCGGTTGATGGACGATAATACTGTTCTCACAGAAGAGGAACGATTAAAGATCAGACAATTTTTAGAAGATTATCCGGAGGATGAGTAACTTTCAGTAGTGCTGGCTGGTACAAGTCATCTGTATGTAACATAGATCTTATATGAAAAATAAGCCAAAATGATGTAGTTATTCAGTAATAAAAGCATAGCCAAGAGCTTGGCATTTACTTTAATTTCAGTTTATGTAACTTTCCATTGGCGGATTTTAGTTAATACATTTTGGTAATATTTCCAAAAGAGTCTAACATTTTTTGAGTTGCTTTAAGTTTTTGTGAGCTTTACAAAATTGTTATTTGGCTAGTTTTTCATCCTCCTCTGTTTGTTTTTACGAAATTTCAATATTACCCTTCTCTAACAGACCTACTACCTTAAGAGATTCAGATGTGATTAAATTACTGAATTTAGCCACTAAGTTTAATAACATTTCAGATGAAAACTTTTAGTGGAACTTTACATCTAACACAATTAGATAACAAGGAATCTAATGGTAAGTTAGATTTCAAAAAAATCAACTAATAGTAAGATATTCAATTGCAAATATACTATGTTCTTGAACTTGTGCAATAGTAACTCTTAAGCTTTTTCAATTAAATTCAACAATTTCAATTTCTCTTTAGAGACTAATGTTAAACCTTTTTTTTTAAACCCCAAACTAGAACATAATCAATGCTTTGAATCAATAAAAATATAATAAATTAAAAAATTCAAGTTTAAAGCATAAGCAAAATATTGTTATTGTTCATGCAAAGAACGATGAGTAGCATATTTTAAACTCTTTGTTCGATGTCTTTTCTTTAATAAAAATTGGAAATTTAATACTTGAATTTTCTCCTTCCATCAAGAACAATCAATTTAAGAGGTATTGGTTTATTAACAAAGCAGAAAATCACGCACAAAGTCCTCTTGTTCACCATTGTTTGTTGAGAGAATGATGAACAAGAGGACTTTGTGCATGATTTCCTACTTTATTAATCAACAAAAATATCTAAATTTGATCATGGTAGACATAATAATTGAGAAGAAGAAGACAAGTCCCAAATTTTCAAATTTTATTAAAAAGGCATTGAATGAAAAGTTTAAAGTCTACTACTCATCATTGTTCGCATAAATAGTAAAAGTATTTTACTTATATTTTAAACTTAATTTTTTTTAATTTATTGTGTTTTTTATTGATCCAAAGTATTTATTATGTTCTAGTTTGAGTAAGAGAGAGTTTTATATCAGCTTTTAGTGAGAACTCAAAGTTTACATGGTTGAATTTTATTAAAGAAACTTAAACAATTGATGTTGCACAAGTTGGTGAACATGGTATGTTTGTGATTGAATATCTCACCATTGATTAAGTCTTGTTGAAATCTAACTATACAATTAGATTCCTCGTTAGCAAATTGTGTTAGATGCCAAGTTTTACTAAAGGTTTCTACCGAACAATCATTGAACTTAGTGGGCTAAAGTCGATAACTTAATCACATCAGCATCTCTAAGGTAATAGGGCTGTTAGAGAAGGGTAATATTAGAATTTTGTAAATAATAGAGGACGAAAACTATCAAAATAACAAATTTATAAAACTTAAAAAATGTTATATGTATTTTCATAAATATATAAAATATAATGGTATTTTTACAAAAAAATTTATTCAAATTACATACACAGATAAAATCTACAGGAATAATAGACTCTTAAGCCATTGTCTAATTTAGAGTATGTACTATACTTACACGCAAAAATGCAGGATAAAGTTATATACTATTGAACCTTGTAATTCATCTCTTTTGAGAGCCTGCCAAAGGGTAGCTTCATGCACCGAGCTGCCCAACTGTACTACAGGACCCGACAAACGATTGGTGGGGATTGTGGGCAACAGTTTTCCGGTCGGTGTAAACTTTCCAACCCTGTGAAGTTGACATTTGACTTCCTTGGCTCGTCCTCTCCACAAATGGACAGAGCAGCTGAACTACATTCTGTTCTATTGCCGTGCAAGGAAAGTCTTTAACATGCCTCTTGAAACGTGTCGCCTTAAGGGCCTCATTCTCCCTGCTATAAACTATGAGGAAAATGGATCTTTCCGCATCCTTCCGACGTGATCGAACATCCTCTGTAGTAAAACCTGTACATTTGAGAAATAGTTCTGGTAGTTTCACTGAGCAGATCAGTCTGGTTTTGAAGCAGACTTACTCACCATTGGCGATTCTGTGGTCCTTTTATGTAGCAAGTAAAACTTTCTTTCTAAGCTCTCTAACAGTCATTGAGGAAAGTGGGCCGTACTTGTATTTTCATTTCAATGATGCTGATGTTTTGTTCATAAGATTCTGATTTGGAGAAATCAGATCGGACTGCAGAACGTGGCAAGTTCCAAATCCTGGCATTTCCCCAAGTAAATTGCACCATACAGTCGGTTGGCGTACCGCCGTGTGTATGTATATATTGCAGTAACCGGAATTAATCAACGAGAGAATCTAAGTCTCCCACGCTGAAATTGTTAGTCTTCCTGTTACTTGTACTGAATCGCGTAATCTCGTTTCAGTGAGGATTCCGTTCCCTGCATAAACCATGGCAGCAGCAGTCTCAGTCTTGCACTCTTTCTCCCCTCCCAATCTCTCGCATATTCTGCCTAAGAAATCTCGCTTCCCTGAAATCTTCTCACAAACTTCTGCGACCCAGATCATTCCATCAATTCCCCACGCCAGAAATCGACGACGTGATTTTGCAAGGAAAAGGGGTCTTTCTGGAACTGTTGTTGTTAGCGTCGCAGCTCCTGCTTCTCCCTCTCCCACGACGGAAGAATTGCAGTCAGAGTTGGAGAAAGACAAGAGAGATTCGAAATTCTCCTGGAGAGATCATTGGTATCCCGTTTCTCTAATCGAGGACTTGGATCCTACCCGTCCGACTCCGTTCCAACTTCTCGGCAGAGAAATCGTGCTCTGGAAAGACAGGAATACCGGCGAATGGGTCGCTTTCGAAGATAAATGCCCTCATCGTCTCGCTCCTCTCTCTGTCCGTAATCTCTTTCGGTCTAGTATAGAGTTTCGATTCAGGAAATGGGATAAGTGTTTTGTTTCTGACGAATTGTTTGTTTAGGAAGGACGCATCGACGAGGAGGGGAATTTGCAGTGCTCGTACCATGGTTGGTCTTTTAGCGGGAAAGGATCGTGTACTCGGATCCCGCAGGCGTTGCCGGAGGGGCCTGAGGCTCGTGCCGTCAGTTCGCCCAGGGCCTGTGTAACTAGATTTCCTGCTCTTGTTTCTCAAGGGCTGCTTTTTGTTTGGCCTGATGAGAATGGGTGGGAGAGAGCTTCCGTTTCACAAACTCCAAAGTAAGTACCTTAATTGTTAATATAATCTCCTTGTTATCAGCATCATCTGTTCCAATTCTTTGTTTAATACAATGTTGTTCTCATCATAATCCGTTTAGCCTGGTCTCACTGAATTTCTTTGTTTACTTTATTGTTAACAGTCTATTTTAACTCCTGAATCTGCGTATTCTGTCCTCGTTGTTTGCATGGGGAACCCACTTTAGTGTAATTGGACACAAACACAACTCTTGGGTTGATGGCATCTTTGCCTTTAGATTAAGGAGTCAGAAGTATAGGTTTTCGTTGATCCAGATCGGATGCAGGGTCGGGGCTCACTGTTCTTGGTTCTGAGTCAATATTGGTATCCTCTTGAGCTTGGTTTGGTGGGACAAAGTCACGGCCACTAGGATGCTGATGGCATTTGTAGGGAGGCTTTTATTTGTTCAGACCCAAAACTGTTGTGGCTTACTTGCTGTTTTAAATTATACTAGTGTGAAGGCTTAGGTAGTTCATCATGTTTAAAAGAGTGCATGACTTATGCTTGAGCTTTGCCATCTCACCACCGATTACCATGATTGCAAAGAATATCTCGTGGCTGCATGGTAGTGATTTAATGATCAGTGTATTCTTATATTGGGCTGCATTGCATATTGAATCGAATAAAGATTGGAATCCTCCTCTAGTTAGGATGTCATATGCTTGCTATCTTGGTAGGTGCACCATGTAATGATGGTAGCAGTTTAGCACAACAGCCATGGTTACTGTATCCACACATGCAAGCACGGCAAACAAGTCTCACTCATACTATTTTGAGTTTAGAATCTTTACTTTCTGTATTGTTTTTACCTTTTTGTTTGAATATATATGGTAGAACGTCCATGTGGCATGCTTATTGGTGTTTGGGTTCTTCATCCCATCTGCTTACCTACCAAAAGACCACCCTGTTGCCGCTGGTCCACCTTATTGGATGTTTCTGTCGAATCTGACCCCTATTTCTGCCTTTGATATAAAAGCCTTTTGTGGATTCTATTAAAAATTTATAACCACAAAAGAATGCCATTAAGATCATAAGAGCAGTTCACTTGAGAGATGCAACGTTGACTTTATAATTGAAAAGGTTTCAGTTGGCTTAACACATCTGTGAGAGTTGCAAGAGGCAATAATTCTTTGGAAGTTTCTTCTAATGCTATATGTTACTTCTGTATAACCTATCTCCACCTTTTGTCTCAGATCAGCTGCTAATTTCTGTGTGTTTTTTTTTTTTGGGTTGAGTGATGATCCCTACCCATGCGCACTCTCGATCCTGTGACCTGCCACAGGGAAGGATCTTTCTTGCACCACAATGCTAGAAGGCCTTCCTCAAGATCTAACTGTTAATTGGCTATTATGACACAGGCATTTTGGAATATACGGTGACTGAATGATGTACACTGTAGTTGATCGTCGATGTCAATTCAATGTACTATATCTTTGTTCATCTCACATTGGAGAAGCTCTTGTTGTCGCTGAGATTAATTAATTTAATTCGTAGCGAGCTTCCAACAGGAGTTTTGAGTTAGCAATTGCTGTTTTATTTTCTCTGTCTTTGTCAGAATCCCTAGAAATTAGCTGGCGTGATTTAGAGATTGACTGCAAATTTTGTTGATTTGATTAGGTTACCCAGTGACTTTGACAATCCTGAATTCTCAACGGTGACTATTCAACGAGATTTATTCTATGGCTATGACACACTCATGGAGAATGTCTCTGACCCGTCCCATATCGATTTTGCTCACCACAAGGTATGTTTCAATCACAGGGCATTCTCTTTGCTACATCTACTTTTGGAAAAGATAAAACAACCAAATGTAGAAACTGCAAAGTTGTGAATGATGTATTGAAATGGAGAAATGGACACCCCTATCTGTTATAGTTTCCTTATGGGCGAGCATTTGCCATTAGACAACTATCTTCATTCTTTCTGTTTACTGTTTTGTTGAGTGATCTATTTCCATGGTATTAGTGGTGCTTGAGATGGAATGGGCTGACTAAAGATGAGATGAAAGATATCCATTCAAGCATGCTAACAAAGAGATGTGGAGATTTCACTTCGTCTTAACGGAGCTAGCACTAGTAACAGTGATATGGCCATCTCATCTCATCTCATCTCATCTCATCTCATCTCATCTCATCTCATCTCATCTCAAGTCAGCTTACTCATCCTCATTGGAAAATATCAAAAAAGGGCAGCCCCGGTGCATGAAGCTCCCACTTATGCGGGGTCCGGGGAAGGGGTGGCCACAAGGGCCTATAGTACACAGCCTTACCTTCTATTTTTATAAGAGGCTGTTTCTACGCCTTGAGCCCGTGACCTCAAAGTCACATGAGGACAACTTTTACTGTTGTGCCAAGGCTCACCTTCTCGTTGGAAAATATCAGAGAAGTGAAAAATTCAAGGTTGATGTGCACTACACAAGTTGCACTGGTTGTACTGATCCAGAAAGACAGTAATAAGACTGATCCAGATATCCCTTTCATATCATGATAACCACTGAAATCATCACCTGTTCTGGAATAGTCGGTAAAGATTTTGGATGGTTTCTCTAGAGTTTATGTCAATTGCAGGTTGGTGGAAATTTTCCCTGAGTTGGCCCTAGGATTTAGTACCTATAATTTAGACATCTAAGATTTACAAGCTTTTGACTTGCTCGTACAGTATCCCAACGGGATAAAAAATCTAATTCTTTTGTTATAGGAGAGAAGTGAACAGAAACTCAAATTCTCTTTCCTGAGTGAAACCTCAATGTGACAATCAACTGTAGCATCAAACTGCTTCCCTGAGTAATCTTCAACAATGTAAACAATATATCTAAATGGAGTCTCCTAAGATACAGAGGGTTTCAAATGTAAGCACCCAGGAAGGAATATTGCACCAAACCTCACCAACATCTAAGATCAGTATGAAGAAAGTCAGCAGTCCTGCAAACCCAAGGTCCGGGCATTGAGTTTGTCTTTCCAAATATAGGTGCAGGTGCTTATGTGCACAAGGTCTATTTTTGTTTCTAAATTATCTGTACTATATATAATAATGGAAACTCCCTGGGTCAAGCAACCGATGAACTCGCCAACATAGGGAGTATATGTGATTGGAAGTAGCAAAAGAACGGAAAGATATTTTGGGAATAGGCAGAAGGGTATTTTGGATATGGGCTGAAGAGTGTTCTGGGAAGAATAAACTGCAATGGCAAGATCTGTAAGACAGAAAGGTATATCATCATCATCATCAAGACCTTATCCCAATTAGGGGTCGGCCACATGAATCTTATTCCTCCATTCCACTCTATTAAATACCATGGCTTTATTTAGTCCCAAAGTTTTTAGATCTTTCCTCACCACTTCTATCCACGTTCTTTTGGGCCTTCCCCTTACCCTTTTAGAACCTTCAACCTGTATTGCCTCACTCCTTCTAACTGGTGCCGTTGTTGGCCTCCTTTGAACATGTCCAAACCATCTAAGTCTAATCTCCCTCATCTTGTTACCTATTGGTGCTATCCCTAAATTTCTTCTAATATTTTCATTTCTAATTCTATCCTTTCTTGTCTTACCACTCATCCATCTCAACATCCTCATTTCTGCAACACTCAGCCTATGGGTATGATGTTCCTTAACTGCCCAACACTCTGATCCATAGAGCATGGCCGGCCTTATAGCCATCCTATAGAATTTTCCCTTTAGTTTGAGTGGCACCCGCCGATCACATAAAACCCTCGATGCACATCTCCATTTGTTCCAACCCGCTTAGATTCTCTGGGTAACCTCCCTCTCAATCTCTCCACTCTCATGGATCAATGATCCTAAGTATCGGAAGTGGTCTCTCATGGGGACCTCTTGGTTATCAATCTTGACTGGTGCTCCACTCCTACTCTCCTTGCTAAAATTACATTTCATATATTCTGTCTTAGTTCGGCTAATTTTAAATCCTTTCGATTCTAATGCTTCTCTCCATAGCTCTAGCTTTATGTTGACACCCTCCATTGTCTCATCAAGTAGGACTATATCGTCTGCAAATAGCATGCACCAGGGAATCTCCTCATGCAGATGTTTTGTTAACTCATCCATAACTAATGTGAAAAGGTATGGACTCAATGCCGATCCTTGGTGCAATCCGACAGTGACAGGAAAATCACCAGTCACGCCACTAGTGGTCTTAACATTTGTTACTGCTCCCTCGTACATATCTTTAATTATGTCTATATACCCCTGAGATACCCCTTTAACACCTAACACCCTCCATATTAACTCTCTGGGGACTCTATCATAAGCCTTCTCTAAGTCAATAAAGACCATGTGTAGGTCTTTTCTCCTCTCCCTATATTTCTCTACTAATTGTCTTAGTAAGAAAATAGCTTCCATGGTAGACCTCCCAGGCATGAAACCAAACTGATTCTCCGATACACTTGTTTCATGTCATAGCCTCTTCTCAATGACTCTTTCAAAAAGTTTCATGGTGTGGCTCATAAGTTTGATTCCTCGATAATTAGTGCGACTCTGAATGTCTCCTTTATTCTTATAGATTGGTACAATAGAGCTTTTCCTCCACTCATCAGGCATTTTCTTTGATTTTATAATCTTGTTAAACAACTTGGTCAACCAAACTACCTCAATATCTCCCATATGCTTCCAAACCTCTATTGGTATACTATCGAGCCCCATGGCCTTTCCTGATTTCATCTTTCTCAAGGCCTCTTTTACTTCAAGCATTCTAATCCTGCGTTCATATCTATAATATCCAGTGTTATTTAGATTTATAGTATTTTCAATTCCTATATTCTCAGGGCCATTGTCATTTAACAATTTTTGGAAGTATATTTCCCACCTTTGTTTGATCTCAGCGTCTTTGACTAATACCTTTTGATCATCGCTTCTAATGCACCTAACATGCTCTAAGTCCTTACTCTTCTGTTCTCTTACCTTTGCAAGTTTAAACACATCTTTCTCACCTTCTCTTGTTCCTAGTCTATTATAGAGCTCATCATATGCTTTATGTTTAGCCTCACTTACTATTCTCTTAGCAACGTTTTTAGCATTCTTATATTGTTCATAGTTTTCATTATTTCTAATCTTCTACCATGCTTTAAAATGCATTCGTTTTTCTTTAATAGCTTTTTGCATTGTTTCATTCCACCACCATGTTTCCTTTGCTAATAGCCTTTTACCTTTAGATACTCCTAAGACATCTTTTGCCACTTTCTTAATGGACTCAGCCATATTAGTCCACATGGTATTTACTTCTGTTTCATAATTCCAATTTCCTTCTACCATCAACTTATTTTTGAATGAGGTTATTTTCTCTCCTTTTAAGTTCCACCACTTAGTTTTTGGATGTGTATTAAGTTCAGTTCTTTTACTCCATCTTTTGATATGAATATCCATAACCATTAACCTATGTTGTGAGGTTAAACTCTCACCGGGTATCACCTTACAATCCTTACATATAGATCGTTCATTATTCCTAAGTAGAAAAAAGCCTATTTGGCTTTTATGAAGTCCACTTTTAAAGGTTATTAAGTGTTCATCCCTCTTCTTAAAGAGTGTATTTGCAATGGATAGGTTATATGACAAAGCAAAATCGAGGATATTCTCCCCAATCTCGTTTCGTTCACCTATACCATACCCTCCGTGTATTCTATCATATCCTTCCTTATCTTTTCCTACATGGCCATTTAAGTCTGCTCCTATAAATATTCCCTTAGTATTGGGAATTTCTTGCATAACTCCCTCTATATTTTTCCAAAACTGTTTCTTAATTATATCTTGTAGCCCTACTTGTGGTGCATATGCACTTATAATATTTATAATCTGCTCTCCTAGAATCATTTTTATTATTATAATTCTATCACTGATTCTTTTAACGTCCACAACTTTATCCTTTAATTCCTTATCCACTATTATTCCCACGCCATTTCTATTATTTTCCTTTCCTACGTACCATAATTTATACCCATCTATTTCTCTAGCTTTGGCCCCTTTCCACTTGGTTTCTTGGATACAAGCGATGTTGACTCTCCTACGTTTTATCGTGTCTACTAACTCCAAACTCTTACCTGTCAATGTCCCTATATTCCATGTAGCGATGCGAATCTTATGATTTGGAGATTCCCTATTTACTATCGCCTTTCTCGACCTCCATGGTATGAACCCATGTCCACTTTTCACCGCACTGGTTCTCGATGCAAAGACGTCGCTTCCGAGGGGACGCTCTAGCAGCCCTTGCCCATTTTTCACTACACCCGGGATCCGATGTAGCGCGTCGCTTCTAGGAGAACGCCCTAGCAACCCTTGCCTATTTTTCACCGCATCCAGGATCCGATGCAGCGCGTCGCTTATGGGGAACGCCCTAGCTTGAGCGAATTTTAGATTTCGATTCATGTCATGTTGGGGTTGCCATAGTTTTAAAAGCTGAAGATGATTTTCATTAAAATCATTACAATCATTAAAATCATCTTCAGCTTCACCCTTGCCGGCTGGCTACCTGACACAAGGGTGGCCATATTTTAAGAAGCTGAAGATGATTTTCATTTCTCCCTCACAAACTAATATACAAATGCATATTTATTTGTAAGAAAGAAATAATAGAATCATCTTCAACTTCCCCCTTGTCGGCTGGCTACCTGATACAAGGGTTGCCATCTTTTAAGAAGCTGGAGAAGATTCTCATTTCTTCCTCACAAACTAATATACAAATGCATATTAATTTGTAAGAAAGAAATAATAGAATCATCTTCAACTTCCCCCTTGCCGGCTGGCACCTGACGCAAGACCCTCCTCCTTTTTTATCCGGGCTTGGGACCGGCATTGGCGGAGTTAAGACAGAAAGGTATATAGAAAAAGAAAATTTCAGTTGATTAACTGTAAATAAAGGAGCCTCTGAAAATGGTGGTTGCAGTGTAAAAGTGACTTTTCAGCGGCAGAATTCTGCCACTAAAGGTGGAAAATCTGCCAGTGAATAAATATTCTGTTAATCTCATATTATCTTGCTATCCTCTCTCTCTCTCTCTCTCTCTCTCTCTCTCTCTCTCTCTCTCTCTCTCCAACTGACACACATATGTTTGTGACTAGTTTACTATTAAAAAAAATTGACAAATGTTATAGCTTGAATTGTTTACATGCTCATGTTTGTAAGGGTAGATTAATGAGAGAAACCAAACTTTAAATTTAATAGTCTTTTTCTTGTATAAAATCAAGTTATTCCTTGAAACGTGAGTGCTTCTTGTCAAGGGATTGTATATTATTTTTATCTTTTCTGATTTTTTGGTTAGTGCTGTTACTGATAAATAATATGTGAGGTTTCCTTAATTGAATATATTAACTTTTCTCATCAAGGACCCACTCTACAGGTCACAGGAAGAAGGGATAGGGCAAAGCCACTGCCATTTAAGTTGGAGTCTAGTGGTGTGTGGGGCTTTGCTGGAGCTAATGACGGGAATCCCAGGATCAGTGCTGAATTTCGTGCACCTTGTTACTATATGAATAAGTGAGTCAATTTCAATTAAATGGAGTTTCCAGTATGTAGAATTTGATGTCTGGTCACACTATCTTTTGCTTTATGGGCTAAAAATTACCATGTTTTCTTTTGTTTTATTAAGTTCACCAATATGTTTGTTATTTTCCAGGATAGAGATTGACACAAAGCTTCCTATCTTTGGTGATCAAAAGTGGAAAATCTGGATTTGTTCCTTCAATATACCAATGGCTCCTGGGAAAACTCGTTCAATTGTTTGTAGTGCTCGAAACTTCTTCCGGTTCACAATGCCAGGTCCTGCATGGTGGCAGGTGAGAATTTGGGGTTAAATTAATGTTTCACAATATGTGACAATTTCTTGTTTTCCAGGTGAAAAATATCATGTAGTCTCTATAATCTCTATGGAGAAAGATAGAATATTTTACAAATCCCTAAAGAAAAAGATAGAATAGAGAAGAGAGGATGACAGATTTTCAGAACAATTTTACACTTTCAGTTGAATAAGAAATGAAAGATTGAATATCAATAATGAGACTAAAACTGAAGATGAAACAAACAAAGATCTTTTCACACTGGCTATTATGTTTCCTTGAATCAAAGACAGCCTGTTCATTTGGCTATTACGAAGTATGAGTTAAACGCGTACTCATTTTAAAAAGTTTAATACAGCTTAAATGAAGTGAGCTTGGTGGTCAATGTCTACATGTGTAGACACCAGTTTTATAGTGCAGCTCTAATGACCAGAATTCTAGACACTGCTGCTGGATGACTAGAACTGATGGAGGAACATGTTACTGTGTTTCTGTTACAGTACCAGTAGTATTTTTGTGTTTTTATTAATTTTATGTGTACTATTATGATTCCTAGTTGATAATTGAGTAGTCAGTCTTTTCTAGAAGTTAGACTGAAGAACATTTATTTCCTTTGGTAATTTGTGTAGTTATATTAATTAGTTGAATATTTCCTAGGAGTCTACCTTGGAAACTCTGAAAGTTAAATCTAGGTTAGACCATATGGGTCTATATGAGGACTGTTGAGGGTGGTGTTTTGATAATTGTAGAATGTAATCTAGATTTTGAATTTAAATGGGAATAGATTGACATAGAGCAGTTTTATCATCATCTCTGTTCGAAAGTTGGTGGATTTGGGGTTCTTCTCAACCCTTCAGCTGTACTAAACTATTATTTTTCCGGCTTCCAATTTTTTTGTTTTACCTGAACTGCAGTTAACAGACATGTTCACAGCATAAAAGAAGTCCCACCTTTTATTTGTGTCCTCCTGTTCCGCAAGACTGAGCTTCCATTGCGCTTGCTGAGACTGATTCCTTCTAATGGGTTCGTTTAATTAGGTTCTTCTGAGTAGTTTTACACTTCATGCCATTGCTAAAGGAAAAATATAAGGAGAATGCTAAACTGACTGCACACATCATGCTGTCTGGCAACCACATTTTTTGGAGCCTACCTTTGAATGATCAGGCTTATTCATCTGATTGCTTCACATTTGATGTCTTGTAGAATCTTGTAGATTGCCGGTCATGTGATTTGGATGATTCTAGCATCTATAAAGCATCTGACAGTGTCCTTAGAAACAGACAGTCTAGGAACTTCATACACAACCCACGGTTTCTTAGCAGCTAGAATCATCCATACCATATGATTTTTTATTTATTGGAAAACCGAAGTTGGAGGAATCAGATGAACAATTCTGATCATGCAAAGGTGGGATCCAGAAAATGCAGTCGATAGAGCACACCTCATAGTGCGGTCAGTTTAGCATTCCTCAGAATATTACACCTGCACTTCACTGTTTTAATGATGGCATGCCTCCATTTTGACCTCAATTAGCTGTTAAATGCTGCTATCCTGAAAAGCCATCAGCATCCACTCTAAAACACATTTCTTGTTGGCTTGTCTCCGTTTCTTGTCTACCACTTTTAAAACTATTTGCTAATCTGAAATAAAGAGCAAACCAAAATTATATCTGGGAGCAAATGGCTTATGGCAGAAAAGTTTGTCAAACAGATCATTTGGTTTGTCTCACCTGTCTTCTCTTCTTGATGATGAATACTTGTCTTGCTGCTGATCCTCCACACAGTCGTTCTTATTTTGTGATTATGCAGGTGATTCCTAGGTGGCATGAACATTGGACCTCGAATAAGGTCTACGATGGTGACATGATTGTCCTTCAAGGTCAAGAGAAAACATTCCTCTCCAAATCCATGGAAGGTACCGCTGATGTCAATCAGCAGTATTCAAAGATGACATTCACACCCACACAAGCAGACCGTTTTGTTTTGGCCTTCAGGCATTGGTTGAGGAGATACGGAAACGGCCAACCTGAATGGTTTAGTTCTTCGATCCAGCAACCTTTGCCCTCCACCACCTTATCCAAACGCCAGGTACAGGAGCTCGCTCTCTCAACCCGTCATATGGTTAAATAAGCTTGCAAACTCTAATCCAAATTAGGCAAATAAACCGCAATTTAGTATTCATATTCAGCTTCTAACAAGTAACTCTCCTGCAGATGTTAGACAGATATGAACAGCACACTCTTAAATGTTCTTCATGTAAGGGAGCTTATGCTTCCTTCCAAACATTACAGAAAGTACTAATGGGTGCAACAGTCATATTCTGTGCTACTTCTGGCATTCTTTCGAAGTTGTGGTTGCGGGTGCTCATGGCTGTGGGTGCAGTTGCAAGTGCTGGTTTGGCGTATGCTCTGTATGAGCTCAAGAAGAACTTTGTATGTGTTGACTATGTGCACGCAGAGATTGACTAAGATATCGGCAACCATGATTGGCAATGTTTAGTATGGAGCTTCCTTTTTGGTCGGATTCCTATTGGTATCTGGTCGAGTACTCAAAAGTTTTGTATCTGTACATATTTATAAGGAAGGATGTAACAGAAATCTGCAGAAGGGGCCATCTTTGCATTCACCAAATGTGTATTAAAGATGGAATGAAGAAAATGAGATAAATACGAATTACTGAAATTGCTTATTGAAGTGTGGTTTCTCACGAACATGATGCTCAGCACACGAATCCGTTGTTACTCTTACAGAATCTAGTGACAGAATCAGCTCTTACTCCTAGAGCTCTGTGATTAAACCAATATATCTCTACTTATTAGTAAGGGTGGCCAATTCAAGGGGACAGCTCCAAAGAACTTGTTTGGAGTTCGAGTTTAGTCTTCGGAGCCTATGGAATCCGGATGACCCTCAACAGTAACCGTGCACATAATAGACCATTGGCCTTTTGTCAGTTGATTGCCTGAAATGATGACGATTTCAGAACTATTATTCAATGTCCTGGATTCTTCCATGGTAGCTAATCTTTACAAGTTCTGTTCTTATGCTGCAGCAATGATGTTTACTAATTTAGAAGACAAGCTGATGAGTGTACAAATGTTTTCTCAATTTGTGACAAAAGTCTAAAAATATGTGTTTCTTTTACTTTAAAGAATTATAATTAAATAAAAGGTTTTTTGCAAAATTACCGTAACATTTTGCATTTATGCAAAAAAGTCTAATATTTATCATGTTTTGCAATCCTCCTTCGTTATTAGTCTTTTCAAAATTATTTTTCTTTATTTCAATCTGTTAATGCATTCTAACAAGGCTTTGCATGTGATTTCTCACTTTGTTATTTAACAAAAAAATTTGAAATTGATTATGCTAAATAGAAGACATTGAGAAGAAGATGACCCAAGTCTTAAATTTTCAATTCTCTAAAAAAGGCATGGATGTTATTTAACTTGATTTTTTTATTGATCCAAAGCATTTATTATATTTCAATTTATATTAGAAAGAGGTTTATATCAATTTTTAGTGAGAAATTAGAGTCCTTGTTATCAATAGTGTTAAATACCAAGTTTCACTTAGGCAGTATCAAAATTTCAAAAGAACACCCAAGAAAGAGTATGAAAAACTAAATTAATGACAATTTTGTAAAAAATTTAATGACAAATTTCCAAAACTCAAAACAATATTAAACTTTTTTTCAAAAATATCAAAATGTAATGACATTTTTATAAAAATCCTTAAATAAATAACCTAACTGCATTATCCCCATTAAACTACTTTCTTAGCAGCAAGGAGTCGCATCAACTCATTTTTATATAAGAGATTAAAATCAGAAACTGAATCTTCTCAATCTCTCTTTTACCCAAAAATAAAACACAAAAAATTCAAATCCTAAATAGTAAAAAAATACGGTCAGATAATGCTTTCTAGGCAAATGCATTTCCATCACTTTTTGCAGGAAACTGCTCGGAGCCCAGTGCGTTTCATCACTCCATTAATATAAATAACCCACAAAAACCATAAAACTAAGGATCATCTACCGTTTGAATCCATAGAAAGAATATCATTTTCAGAAAAAAAATAGGGATTTATGATGTTGTTTGGGTCCTCAGAAAAATTGCTTAGATTTTCGTCAGTAGAAATCAGTTCTCAAAGATTCCAAGACATCATCAGACCCAGATTTGAAGAATAATATGGAAAGAAATTATGGAGGATATTACTGGCCGCACCTGATTCTGTTCAGGGCGAAGCGATCCAACAGCTCCTATAACCAAAATATTCAAAACAGTGGTTGTCTTTGAAGGAATTAATCTGAAAGGTCAAGACACAATACTGCCTTATTTGCATCTAAAATCTACCAGCAAAGAAATTTCACGTAGTATTTCGGATTCATCTTAAAGCTGGGAAGAAGATGGAGATTGAGAATCAAAGGTAAGGTAAAACCACTAGAAAACCGCAAATCATAAGAATCTAAAACCACCATCCTAAATTTGGGAAGAAGAAGGGGTTTTTGTCAACATTCACTGCTGTACCCTTTCGATCCTTTCTTCTCAGGTATAAGAATCAGAGGGATGAAAGTTGCAGACTTATATGACAGTTCTATGTAGCCAAAAACACCTTAAAATCTAAAGCAATAAACTCCTTAAAGATCAAATGCAAAACACAAATTACATACTGGTACCAAAATGACAGAAAAACTAGTAGAGTGATAGAAACTTACACCCGATACACAATGCTAAATGAAGGAAAGCAGAAAAACGAATAATCAAGAGCACGATTTCAGAGATTCTAAATGAAAATAGAAACTGGTAGAATCAGCGCAAATCAGGCCCCTAATTTTGATTTAACACAAGCAAATGGAAAGATGAAAAATAAAATAAAATAAACTTGGGAGTGACTGTTGATTGTCGAAGACAAAACTCGTAGAAGATCATAGAACTGAAAGAGAAAGAGTTGCAGACTTGCTGCTTTGAATCCCCCGCCAGAGAAGAAAACCGAGACAGAATATGCGGCGGTGTGGGTAGAGAGAGAAATTGAAGGAGAGATGAGATAGAGAGAGATCGGTTGACTGATTCATGAAGATCGAAAGTAGAAGTACATTTTTTCTTCTTCTGCTGTAAACTCCTGGTTTTCCGGCGGGTCCGCCGTCCACCAAACGCCGATGGAGATAGAGGAGAGGCTTTGAGATTCCACTATATATTGAGAATCCTAGGGCTGCAGCTTTGGTGCTATAAGCGGGTAAACCTACGGATTACGGGTACGGGTCGACCTAGCCCGTATGTAGGTAAGAATGGATTTATTTTAATATGTATGCTTTTCCATTTTGGTTTCATGGAGAGCGGCAGCTAGAGTTCCATCTGATCGATCTCTGCTACAATTTAAAAGAAGAAAACGACTTAAGAAGAGGGATACATAAAAAAGGACAGCCCTAGCTCACGAAGCTCCCGCCTATGCAGGGTTTAGGAAAGGGGCAGACCACAAGAGCCTAAAGTACACAGTCTTACCTTACATTTTCAAGAGGCTGTTTCCATGCCTTAAGCCCGTGACCTCAATATCACACAAAGACAACTTTACCGTTACACCAGGGTTCCCTTAGCTTAAGGGCCTCAGCCTACTTGCTATAAACTCAAATGAAAATAGATCTTTTTCCAGCTGAAAATAAAAAATCTCCACCTCTGAACGTGCAAAAGTAAAATCCTGTACATTGGAAGTAAATTTGCAGAAAATGCCTGTTGGTGTGCGGTTTCTCATAAACACTTCGTTGGAATTGACCTAAGAATCTATGGAAACCTGTTGACACTCCAATAACTACACAGCTACTACCAAAAGTTCCACTCTTAGGCTGCAGAAATGATGTTTGTTTCTTTAGAACGCTATCAAAAGGAGGAGAAACTTATATTCTAAGCCACTTGTTCCTCCCATCAGTAATGCCTTGCACAACGGTAAAGTTGTCGTGGTGTGACCTTAAGGTCACAAGTTCAAGGCGTTAGAAACAGCCTCCTGCAGAAATACAAGATAAGACCATGTAATGAAGACCCTTGTAGTCCGCCCCTTCTAGGAACCTTACATATGTGGGAGCTTTGTGCACTGGACTGTCCTTTACCAACAAAATTAAGGGACGGACTACTAATTTACTAAATTAATGTAAAACCAAGAACAATACATGATCGATTGACTCATGAAGAACGTTTTCCAATATTAAAATTAAACCGTGGAAAAGATACCAAAAACTTGTATTCACAGGAGAAATTCGTTGGGTTTACACTGATTAAACTTGTTTCGTTTACATTCAGCTACTCTTGCATTAATTTTACATTCTGAACAAACCGATAAGTTTACATTCAGCACATCCTGCATGCCCCATAATTTCGGATATATGGCAACCAAAATGGACACTATTTACACACACAAACACTCGGAATGAGATACGCAGTACAGAACTAATATTACACAGCCAACTATACATATGAACAATAATTTAAGTATATGTGTCTCGAAACCCAAATCCCAATCAAAGTATTCCTTGGCGGCTTTACCCTCTGTAGACTCAAGCTTCTCCTATTCAGCTTGTTCTTTCGTTTCCTCTTGCACTGCATACATGTGTTTGTACACTTGACTGTGGGATTTTGAAGCTGCAAAACTAGTCAGATTGGGACAATGTCCACATTAGAGAATTGGTGGTCTTCAGCAGAAGGCCCAGAGACGACGAGCATGTTGCACGGACAATGGCATCAGGTGATTGGCTCATTCTACTTATTAGCATCCCGAAAACCTAAAAGAGGATTTCGTCAGTGAACAAAATTGATTTGTCTTAGTTAAGCTACAAATAAGAGATACTGGAATCTTAGATTTCATTTCTCTAATTAAACACTCCAAATGATATAGAGACCTGTGTCAAATATGGAACTAAGGAGCGTTTGTCATCAAAAAGAGACAGCATACTGCTTGAGAAGTAAATGGCATTCGCTTGGATGACTGGCCAAGGACTATCAAATGCCTGCAAAAGAGTGGATCACAATAAGAAATAGTATTCAATTTCCTTAACCCAGTTTGTTCTTCAGCACTCTGCGATGCATTTCAATACAAACCTGGATAGCTGATGCCACATAAGAATCAGCTCTAGTACTATAGTTTTGACAAAGTTGTCTGGTAACATCTCTCACAAAATCCTCATAGTCGCTTCTATGGAAAAGAAACAAACCCTCACTGTTAACTTTATCCTCAAGTAATCAAAGTGTCTATATATAAACAGCAGGGACATTCAATTTTGAGCATCCATATAATACCGATGATCGGAATTGAATGATGATGTATTGAAGAGAGCGGACATGGCATCCACTTCCATTAGCGGCACAATCTGTCTAAGGGTATTCTGTTCAAACAGAGAGAGAATAAGGTTTCTGGAAAATCATTTCAAAGGTAAAAACTGATGAAAGCCAGTGTACCCGGCAAGCTTGACGAACACTGGAATCCTCATCATGAATGTGAAGAATAAGGCGTGGCAGAGTAGCATGTAACTGAAAAATGACATTGGTACACAGTTAGCAGTCAATTTATTCTCCTGTCAGGACATGCCGGAGGGCCCTTACATTTGTTACGAGCAATTGAAACAACAGTGTGAACAAATAGCACAAGCCAGTGGTAATAAGACTATAAGAGAGATTATAAAGGTGAATAATAAGAATGAAGGCCAAGTAATCGGGGGAGGATTAGATGGGGCCCCACCTGTCCCTTCTGAAATAGATTAGTGTCTGGAGAAAAATTTAGGCGCCTGATATCTGCACTCCCATTTTACTGGAGAAACCCTGCTTCTTAGCCATGGATGTTCACTGTAAACTTTGTGATCTTTCTACTCAATAGTTGACTTACTAGATTCAAGCCTTGCAATTTTTATTGATTTGGTACATAAGATTTGAAAATTGCAGCTTACTAGAACAAAGTATTTGGACTTTGTTAAGAAAGAATCATTAATAAGTCGCAATTTAATGTACACTGATGCATTTGTTAATGGCACAGCCATTAAAATGTAAGCTATTGGGAAGTAATGATATATATTCCATTGCTCGAACTCTAAGAACATCTTCAACACTATTTGAGCACTATCAAGCTGTATATGGGATACCTGTTCAATGAAAGCCTCATGTTGTGCGCCAGTTCCATAGTTGCTCAGTGCTCCAAATGATGCAAAGGCGTTTGCACGTATCTTCACATTCATGCATATCTGTAGCCAAAGAATGAGTGGATATAGCAGATTGACATGCTAACTAGCATTGCTTGTTCATTACACACATAAAAGTCTAAGAAAATACAACCAGAATGAAAGACAGAAAGGTCTGAGAGAATCCTAGGATAGGCACAAATATACAGGAAGTGGAATGCGTACCTGCTGCAACTCCAATTCCTCCCATGTCAGCGTTTTAACTCATACAATTAGAAGTATGCTTTTACAACACATCAAAATAAAAATCAAGTGTAGATTTCCCAACAGAAATCTCAAAAGGGTGCACAAAGAAACCCTAGAAAAGCCCTTTGGCTACTGCTCCTTTCATTAGAAATCAATAATCACCTTTTATGACTCTAATTGAAATACTTAAACATGAAAATATAAGAAAAAGACCAAAATACCCTACTTAAGACAACTTATGGAGAGAAACATCCAAAACCTTCTTAACGAAAAAGTAAGCAGTAAAACTAAAGTAAAAGATGACTAGCTGTTGTTTTCTTCATTTCTACAGCACTGGCTGATCTAAAGAGTCAAAATAAGCTTGGGCATGTTCTCTGCATCAGTTCCCTCCACTTGGACAGAACTCGTCCTTGAGTTTGTCGGAGAAGGTTTAGTAGGAAAGTCAATGACGTAAGCATTGTCAACCAAGAAATAAAATTTCCCAAACTCCTCAGCCTCTTTCATGAATTTTGCATGAGAACAAAATTACCCTTCATTTGAGAAGTTTTGCCCTAGCCCCTAATTTATATAGGAGCAAGGATAATATTTTTCTCACACTGATTGGTAATCCTCTATTGATGTCCATTTTGTATCCAAGAAGCTAGATAGGGCTTTGGATAAGGTGTTGCATCCAGTCATAACACATTAAACATAACTTAGCCAATAATATTCTCTTCACAATCACTATCCATTATAATGACACATACCAACCCTTTCATAGTACACTTAGTTTGGAACATTTTATAGTAGTTTGAATTTTCCACATGTTGTTTGTTAGTGTTTAGAAGTCTCTCTAAAGGGCAGCCCAGTGCACGAAACTCCTGCTTATGTGGGGTCCGAGGAAGAGGTGGACCACAAAGGGCCTATAGTACACAGCCTTAACTTGCATTTTGCAAGAGGTTGTTTCCGCACCTCGAACCCGTGACCTCCAGGTCCACGGCGACAACTCAACTGTTATGCCAAGGCTCTCCTTCTGTTTAGAAGTCTCTCTGCTCTCCCAAAACTTCTCCTATAATGTTTCAATGCCAATTGTCCATCACCCAGTACATCAGCCTCCATGTTGCCATTACCAACCAAATCATCTGTTAGCTGGTCAAGGTGTTCATCTTCTTGCTGAACAAAAACATTATCTTCTCTAGTACATAGCTGCGGGCAATTACTAGATATGTTCCCCTTTTGCCCACAATGAAAATAGCTATTTTCCATAGGATATGCTTAAGGGTGTAGGTATTATCCTTGGAGAGCACAGTTCTCTGATATGTCTCTGTGACTGCAGAACATTCAGTATTGGATTGGAAATCTGCATTGAATTGCTGGTCACCCACAGTCACTTCTTGCCTTTTATTATGCCCCTGGTCAACCCTTCAGGAATCCTCATTATGCAACCTCCCAGATGATTGGCCTCCATATGGAAACCAATCAAGTTGTGTTTCTATCTTTATGGCCAACTGAATACTTCATTTAAATTCAACACTATCTTGCACAGCTACTTTCTCTAGTTAAACTGGGTTTAGCTCTCCAATAAACCTTACAGCTTTTCGTGATTCAATCTCAAAAAATTTGAACTAAAAGCCTAAAAAACTCACAGGCATAGTCTCAAACACCTTGTATGCCTTGTCGACAATTCTAGTATTGATGAAACAACAGTCCATCACAATCTGTAGGAATGAATTCTGCTCTTTTGCTTCATATGTGGCCAAAAATCTGATTAGCATTTTCTCCATCCTAGTATGTGTCATCTGAAGTTGCTTGTACCCTATAAATGCTCTTCCTTTCCATTTGTAAGCCACCAAGTTGGCTGTGATTAAAAAATATCAACTTCTACTAGCCAGTCTAATAAGCCTGTGAGATGGAGGGAGCTAAAAGACAGAAGGGAAGCATATGTAAGGGGTAATTGTGTTTCTTAGTGTCGCATGCCCAAAACAAGTGTAGGCTGAGCAGCCGGTTAATGCACATAACATGCTAGCTGTCCCCTAACCATTTCCACATTATCTCTCTCTGGAAGTACTCTGCCACGAGCCTCGTCATGGCTGGAATAGTTTCTTGCTGCTGGATTTGCAGTCTCCATCACCTCAGTCATCCGATGCATAGACACCAGCAAATCTTGGATAGTTTTCAAGATAGTTCCTCACGTGGGACCATTTTCTTACAAACTAGTACTTGCTTGACATACGTCATAAGCATCAGCGATCTTCCCGCTCTGATACCACAACACAGCAAAATATCGATCAAGAAGAGATTACCAAGTTGAAATCACAAAAGAACAAAGGAAACCCCAGGGAGAAGCCCTTTGACTGCTACTTCTGTTATTAGAAATCAATAATCACGTTTTACAAGTATAATTGTGATATTTAAATATGAAAACATAAGAGATGGACCCAATACCCCTACTTAAGACCAACACCAAAATACCCCTACTTAAGACCTCTTATAGAGGGTAGAAACATGCAAAATGCTCTAAATTATTCCATAAACAGTAAAGCTAAAGTAAAAGACGCTCAGCTGCTGTTGTCATCACTTCTAATCCTTCTTCATAGTGTTGGATAGATCTAAATGGTCAAAATAAGCTTGGGCAGGTTTCCCTACATCAGGAGCTAGACCACATTATATTGGATTTGCCAGTATGCTTGGATTCAATTAGGTATGTCATCTATGGTCCTAATACACAATGTATTATGCTTATGTACTTTTGTGTTGTCTCCATTCCTAGTTATTTCTTGGTAAGTTTATTATTCAAGATACATCTATGATTTCAGAGCCTCAGAATAACTTATCATGTTTCTCATGCGTTGCAAACAAGACATCTTCAATTAATTCCTTTCTACCACTAAAATTAAAGTTACTAAAGTAAGGAAATAATGCTTTCAATGACAAAAATGAATAAATACTATGTGGATCAATAAACATAAGCAATGGATGACAAGGCACAAGCAGACTAGTAGGTTTAGTACCACGTACATGTGCCCTGACACAGTTTAATGCAAAGATATGTAACAAATGGTAAAAAGAACTCACTTGTAGGGTCCGTAGCCGAACAGAAAGGTTTAATAGAACTGGCTCCACTGCATCTTTAGAAGAAGACCCAAGAACCTATCACAAGTAGAATTGCATAAATCAAGAACACCAGAACATACATAAAATTCGTTTTATTATTAGGATAAACTAATTATTAGATCAAAATTCTAGATGAAACTCACTGTCAGTAAGCATTGCACTGCAGTTAATTGAACTGATTCATCAGCATCCTCCAGTAAGGCTACTATCACCCCAAAAACTTGAGTGGTGTACTGAAGCATATAAGCAGACGGTATCTGCAATTTCAAGAGAGAATTTTCCTGTAAAACCAATACTATGAAGAGACAGGTCTATAGAAAGGAGAAAACAAGAATATGAACTGCCTAACTACAGCAACTCTTCAGAAAACCAACCTGACCATTACAACTGCATATACTTTCATTCAATCTCTATTTGAGTGAGTACTTTTGTCCTAGAGGATCCGTCTTTAGAAGGGCATTTAATGACTTAATGAGCAGGCTTGTAATATTACGCTACAAAGCTGGATCCTTGATTTCAACAGGCAATGTGAAATCTTTTCATAATGAGTTCTTGTTGGTTGGAACATAAATGTAACACAAATGGCGACATAGTTCACTTTACATTGAGATTTAAGCCCACAATTTGGTATTACATATCCAATCAAAATGCATAACTGGTAAGTAGTGATCTTAGGTAGAAGATGATGTCCATCCTAACTGATGACAAATGCAGGAAATGTAAATGATTGGAGAACATAACAAAATGAGATTGAAAAAAGGAACACTTACAATTCAAATAACCAGTCATGACAACAAATACATTTTGTGTATAAAATGACATTCTAGCACTGTAACCGTTTTGTTGTTCACAACTAAAACTTTTAACAGTATTAAAAATCAAGCCAGCAGTGAACAAAACTATAGCTTCACTATTTATGATGATGTCACAGAATATAAGCTCACAGAACTTGGCATGCGGAACTACATCTCCTAGTTGATCACTGGAATGGCAGGGCCTGTCAAGGTCATAAAAGATGAGCATTTGGCAGTTTAAACATATTTTACGCCCATAAGAGATTTGGTCCTCATAAGGTTGTTTGACCATGTCGTCATGCAGAGCATATAATACTATATATCACAGGAAGCAAGCATATAAAGATGCTGAAATACATATTTATTTGTAATTTATTGAATAGAGTTAAATGTTGGCTGACTTGAAAGTCATAGACAAATCCAGCACCTCTATCATGATAATTACATAAGTTCTCAACTAGCACAGCTCAGATCCAGGTGTAGGGACATATTCATTGGTTTGGATAATTGTCAAGGCAACATATCACTGTTAACCATGTATTGACATGAGGTATGAAAAGAAAATAGAGAGGATGAAGAAATGATGGTAGAAATGGAGTAGCAAAGATCATGAAACCCAATCTGGATTGACTTCTCTAATATGTCTCATTAATGAACAATAGAAAGACTAAACTGCCTTTAAGTTATTAAATTCTTTAAGCACCCCTCAAACTTGAGCATTCATATCTTTTATGCCTGCTATAGGACACAGGCCAAAAACCTTTACTAAGCGTTGGGATGAAGCTAGGACTCAATTTGAGGGCCAAATTGAATTTGGGTGCTTGTGGGGGTGGTTGCGGAAGTAATATATGCATATAAATGAAGTGGGGCCCATGCAAAAATATATATAAAATAGGGCAGCCCTAGTGCACCAAGCTCCCGCATATGCGGGGTCCAAGGCAGGGATGGATCACAAGGGTTTATAGTACGTAGCCCTACCTTGCATTTTTGCAAGGGCCATGCAAAAATACATATGAACATAAAAAATATTCCAAATTTTGGGTGTCCCATGGCCTACTTTGGCCATATGGTAGCTCCGTCCATTCCATGGGCTTTATGACAAATTTTACCTGGCGGAACTTCTAACTCCACACATGGAATAGATATCTTCTCGCTCATTACTGCATCTTGAATGCACTAGCCCACTTCAATGCTTTTCATCTAGATTGCTGTTCAGTTTTTTACATAATGTAGGACTCATCTCATATGTTAAAGACTTCAATAACATTAGCTTACACATTCTATAAGTTGTCACTCTATATTCCAATTTTAACACTAGAATGCGATCACTGTGACTTTTTTGCCTTTCCAAGTTATTAAACTTCCTCCAACAAACACTCCATACTCTATAGTGGACCTCCTATTGATGATGATCCAACGTAATCTGCAACTAGATACCACACAATATCAAGATTCATATGAGGTCAATAAGTAAGAATGGGAGTTTTTTCAAGAACTCAATATTCCACAGAACTTTTCATATTTGACTCCCCTTGTTATTTCAATAAAAAAAATTCTCACCACAAGATGTCAAGAACAAATGTGGCATCAAGTCTAGTATTTGAGAAACAGGTCAACTTTCCCACTGTTGACTGCTCTACACTCTCAAAAGTTGCACCATCTTCCTTAGCTCACTAGGTTTTTGACGTTTAGATCTAAGCCTTTGTCACTACCATCTTCCTCCAAGATACAGTAAAGTATCCATTACCATGAGCCATGAGCCACTACAATGCCCCATAAAACATCTTTGAAGTCCTAGTCATTAGTCTGATAGTCTGCTTCAGGGAATTCAGGAAATTGTTGATCACTTCACAATCATTTGGGGAAATAATGTTTATATGAGTAGTAAATACTATTATACTACTTGATCACTGACCAACAAAAACCAAAGAATCAACATGGCTTAGATAAAGTTCATAGTCCTTCAAATATGATTGAGCTTGTCGAACCATCCATAAGGTGACAGCTTTAAGCCGTAGATTGCTTCCTTTTCATTTGCACAAATCCCAGTGTGGCTACAAGTGCTCCAACTGAATTGATGTATGCAACTGGAGAAAATGTCTCAAAATAGTCCACTATATGTGTCTAAGTACAACCCTTAGCCACTAGCCAAGCTTTAAGCCTTTCGATTGCACCATCCAGCTAACAATTAATAGGGAAAACCCATCCACGTCAATGCCTTTCCCTGATTTACGTTTATCAATAGATAAGGAAGAGAGCTTCCAAATTAAATGACCATGAGTGCTTCCATTTCATCCTCTATGGCCTTTCTCTAGCCTACGTGAGATAAGAACATCTCTCTAACTCTTAGAATCAGACACAAAGTGAAGGGACAAACCAAAACTACAAAGTGAAGGATTGTAGGATGATTAACTTTACCAACAGCAAGGATAATGTAAGAGGAAAGGAAAGAAAGAGAAATCATGTTTTCTGGAAAGGCAGTCGAGCATGGGATTAGTGAGTCATCAAATTCAAGTCTTTAGCATGGCCATCTAATGGCTACAAACTTTAATTGAGCTGGTTGACTTCATCTAGGAAGGCTCAATAACAAGGGAAATAGGATGATTCATGGAAGATGAAGAAACAGATGGAAGAGGAGGAGATGCAAGTTGTTCCAATAACTTGTCCCTCACCAAAACAATGAGAAATGCTCTTGAAAAATGTCAATAAACACCAGACAAATCAAACATGTATGCTGTTTGTGAGTGCATGAATAGCCAAATGATGCGTCTTTTATCTCTCTATGTGAGTATTAATCAAATGAATCACCGAATATATGACCAAAAGAGACAGATGTGAACACAAGGGAGGAATGGATTCAAAAAAGAATTAGGAAAAAAACTACCTTCTAAGACAAATGAAGGCATACAATTACAACATCAGGACAACATGCACCCAATAATTTTTAGGTGCTTTCGTTTTAATCATCACACCACAGAAAACTTCAAGAAGTGTTGGTTGTTTCTCTCAGCCAAGCCAAGAACTCATGCTGCTCCTTTTCTCATTTACCTAAGGCAAAAGAACACAGGCATTTGATGGATGATTTCATTTGAGGGGCAAAATAAGACTTGGAACATGGTGTAAGTAGCATTGTTACAATGCAAATATTTGTTGCAATTGGAGTTTCTTTACTTGATGGAACAGCAAGAAAAGGATAATACTTCGTATATGTTCTTTCACAGATACAGCCAGGTCATGCAAGAATAACCATCAGTAACAGTAACAAAATACTTATGACCAGTATGACTAGGTAAAATAAAAGAGGCAACTCATCCATGGAAGGAAAAATAGACTTAATGTATTAATATGTGCAGAGGGCCCAAATGTATAATCCACCCAAACTGTGGGTTTGAAGCTAGAATGACAGGTGTCTCTTTTTCAACAAGTTTCCATACTCATTTCAAAATAAACTATAGTCTCTCAAAGCTCAATTATGGTAAAATCAATTGTTAGTTATTGAACATACCGCCAATATCTAAAAGTAGTGGATACCTGATTAAACCTGGTTGGCTTACCAAACTTGTAATAAGACTTCTCTAACAAATGCTTATCCATCCACAATGATTACGTTGGTGGTCAACACCCCCACAGCATTCTCTGCTGAGGTTCCCATGGTCATGATTACCAGAGTTACATTTAGATCCACTTCAAGTAATCAAGGAAAAGGTTGATCTTCCTCTAATATTTCAGAAGATGAATGAGAAAGTAAAGACACCGCAGCCAAGAGTACACATTACTAGGGAAATGTGTTGAATCACTTGTAAGAAGTTGTCATCTTTCAGTATTGCTTCTCTTGCAACTCTATATCCTTAAACAAGGGCTGGGACATGCTCAATTCCACCCACATCCCCTTTAAGAGTACCATATTACTCAGACTTTAATCCCTTGCTGCAACTCAAAATTATTTCATTCAAATTATAGATTCTTGTGATGGCTTGTCTTGAGAATGCATTGACAGAAGGCATCCAGAGCATTTGTACATACGCTTGACTTCACACTATACCAAAGCCAAGTCATAATCATGTAATTCTATCTCAACCATCTTCCAAAATGTTTTACAGATTTCTAAGTAGGTCTGATGATATCTTTCAATTTTCTTGTGGCCTTAACAAACAGTGTAACTGATTGGGGCAAAAGCAAATACTTTGCACCATCGGCACCACATACATAGTTTGCATCCCCAAAACAGCATAAGATAAATGACTAGACATCTTCACATCAATAGGACTTGCCATTTGCAATTAAAATATGTCACAAATGTCTACCTAATAAAGGGAGTCACGACCAAGTCATGGCTGCACGAGTGCTAGGGTAATAAGCCACTTATGATACGAGAGATAAGAGAAACCATCACAGAGTAAAAAACATCAGGAGACTATGGTATTGGTGACATCTCTATGATGACATAGAGTGCTAGCAGCCCTAGGAATGGCATCTTACTGTACCAAATTAGGAAGGATATATTATAATCCACAAGTGAATCAGACCAGCTCATCATATCATGATAGGATGGATATATTATAATCCTCTGACACAAGCAAACATGCTGGTTGTTGTTTGCGACATAGAAAAGAAGGAGAAAAAAGTGAAGGACCTAGCCCTCCAATCAAGAAAAGGAAGAGAACAGAAAAATGACGCAAGGGAACAGAACAGGGAGAGGAGAAAGATGAGAGATTAGAGATTTAGCAGGATTAGCACGCTGTTGGATAATCTAGGCTGGTTACAGCTAGTAGAGACTGCATAGGAATCACTTCCACCTACACTGGGCTCTTCTTTACGTGGCACTGTAGAACTATTATGTGTAGGAATGACATTCCTGGTTGAACAAACTAAATACTGAAATCACTAGGTTAGTTATGGTGATTCTTCTTAGAACCTTGAGTCAATCAAGGTACTTTTGATGGAGAGAGGCTGAATATGCTAATAAAAAATAAAAAATAAATCAAATTTAATACTTAATGAGGTATAATTTTGGATCTATAACAGGCTGCTGGAGCATATCCAGGAAGGTTCTTCCCCAAAGAATCTAGCATTTTGTGTTATACGAGTCCACAGTGTTGAAATCCATCTCTTGTTTATGTCATTATGTGTAAACCATTTTTGACGCAAAATAGTTAGACTTATGTTAGTTTCTTTGGAGTTGTTTGGGTGATCTGTTGTTGCATTCATCTTATGCATAGTTGATAGGATACTTTAGCCACCATCTTGCTTTCTGCAATGGCATCAAGGGTTTCTGTTCCGCACACGTTTCTACAACTGGCATGTTTATTCTTGATTTTAATTGAACTATGCCAGTCAAGAGAATGATAGAAACTCTCTCTCTCTCTCCCCCCCCTTATGACATTACAAAATTTGAAGTACTTATGCATGGCAAGTGCTTTGTGCATGTAAAGATGGTACTAGTCAACAAGCAAATTTGGTGGAAGGAAATAATGATCCATTGTCCAAGATCCATGTACACTCAATGACAATATAGCAACTAGGCTCTTGAGATCCACGTACCTTAAAATTGCTAGAGGTCACACTTGCGTCCTTGGGAAAGTGGATATGATCAGCTTTTTGAAACAATTAATCACTTAGACAAGATCTGGTGAAGACTCAATAAATCTATCTAACATTTTTGTGCTTCCTTCGTAGTTATAACAGACAGGTTTTATGAGATAGGTCATGTGTTTCCAGTGAAGGCCGTGGAATCCATCTGTAGTTTCATGAGTACTGTTGATTCCACATGCATCTTTATTTCCAGTTAGCAACCTATGCTTGGTGAACCATTTTGAGGATTTTGCACTGCACACTCAAATACTACTGTAATTGCATTATTCAACATGAATTGTTTTAAATGTGTGGAAATCAGGATTGTGGTTGGAAGGCGTCAAGAGAGCATTCTTTGTGGGGGCATGGATGCGGAAGCAACGGCAAAGTAATGACATATGTTATGAAAAAGCACATATCAAACAATCTTGTCAACAGAGAACTTGTGAAATGCACTCAGTCAGCTATTAAGTTACTGCTACAACAAAGAAAAATCCGCGAGGATAATGTAAAAACGGTACAATGTGAAATTAAATGTTAAAATGGAGGGAAAAAATACAGTTTCAAACATGTCAGCAATTGTAAAACACATAAAAGTATGGAAGAAAGTAAGACCTGCACTAGACCTCTAAGACAAAGGCGCCTTACTGTAGGCGACTCATCTGCGACATGTGAACACATTGTCTCAACAATCTCTTCCAGCAAGGAACCAATCCCATCACTGTAAAATTGAGGTGAGTTAAGTGAGGACTGGAGGTTCATACCAATAATTACAAACTAGAGAAAATTAACCTAAGCATGTGAAAAAAAAAACATTGATTAGCAAAAAGACAAATTTTCTGGCTTTTTTCTGCTCATATACAGTTTAATAATCATATTCTAAAAGATCACGGACTGAATAAGACTACAACTTATTATGCAAAAGTCCATTTAATGACATTAAGGCATGTGGTTTAGAACAGGGAAGATACAAAGTGAAGCAGCTACATTGTCTACTTTAAAGTCAAAGAAAGTTATACTTGCCTATAGAAGGCCCACCAATCAGAGAAGTCTTAATTGGAAAAAGAAAGACTTCAAATGAGGGATTAGGGAACATTATTAGATACAGTAGGATATAAATAAAAGGATTGTGCTCTGATGAACTTGAGAAAGAGGCATTTTGGTTTCATTGAAATGCAGGCAGTGTATGAGACTGAGTTGGTCAAGTGCCGTGTCTTACAACATAGAGGTTGTGTGCTTAAATCCACTGACTTTTCACAACAAAGAAGTCATTATATATTGACAAATAGTGTGGAGGCAGTATCATACAAGATAAACGACCAAGTAAATGATCTTTTGTAATTGTATATAACAGACAGGATTCCAGGATGACAGACATGCCATAATATATAACTTATCAATAGAAAAGAAGTCAGTCTTACAGGAGAATTACTTCTCTTAACTTCAGAAACTCTTTTAGGTATAATTCTTTTCATAGTTTCTATATGTATAAATCCTCATAATAGTGGAATTATTAAAAACCTCATGTTATGTATCTCAATACATATCTTAGTGAATAGATAAGTACTTTTAACCAGTATCTTGATGGAACCATTCATGAACATCAAATCGGACAGGTTTACGTAAATCCAATGCCCTAAGAATCTCACGAGATCATAAACACTTGACTCTAAACTTTGCATGTAAGCTTTATTTCATTTAGCCGGCAATCTTCATTTGGAAATCGAACAAAAGTTATGAACAGTGTATAAATTTGTCCACCAATGAATTGTAGAAAATTAGGGGAAAAAAATAGACACTAGAAACAATGAGAACAAATTAATCTATAACTACTTTGTTCACTAGGAAAGGAGGTTTAGTTCTTGTGATCTGTGAATATTTTGATAAGTATACACAATCTACACAAGTGTATCCAGTAAAATGATTGTGTCCTGTCTCATACTTGTAGTAAATCATGACCAACTTTCATATACTTTGCACCGATTTTTAAAACCTTGTAAACTAAGTTTACTTCAGTGAGTTGACTATTCAGACTGAGATCTTTGGCAAGCTAAGTGGGTTTACTCAGCAGGGACAGAACCCAATCACTATTGAATTAATAGATGCATATGAGAGGTCTTATGGAATTCTACATGTACTCTAGGAAAACAAACATAAAGTTGTCACTTTGAGAATGAAAAAAAAATTGACCATATGCTACCTTAATCTGTTATCTCCAAACAGAGAAATCATAAAAGATTTAGAGACATCTATGGACTACAAGGAATGCTTCAATCCAGAAACCTGTACCAAGTAATGCATGGCTACATATCTTGTTTCTCACAGTAAGAGGTCCTACAGTTTCCTGTTATTCTCAAAAAAAATTTAACTATAGACATATTTGTGACACTGAAGAATCTAAGCACCAAACTGAAACAATTCCAACTTCCTAGAGCTGCTTGTATAACACCCAACACTTTATATGATGTAGATAGGACTGCACAATCCCAGAAGGGAAAGGAGAGTTGTCAAAGAAGGGGCTTTTGTGCTCATTGTTTGGCAAGGAGACCGAACCGATGAGAACAAATTAATCTATAACTACTTTGTTCACTAGGAAAAGAGGTTTAGTTCTTGTGATCTGTGAATATCTTGATAAGTATACACAATCTACACAAGTGTATCCCGTAAAGTGATTGTGTCCTGCCTCCTACTTGTAGTAAATCATGACCAACTTTCATATACTTTGCGCTGATTTTTAAAACCTCATAAACTAAGTTTACTTCAGTGAGTTGATTATTCAGACTGAGATCTTTGGCAAGCTAAGCAGGTTTACACAGCAGGTACAGAACCCAATCTTTATTGAATTAATAGACGCATATGAGAGTTCTTATGGAATTCTACATGTCCTCTTGGAAAACAAACATAAAGTTGTCACTTTGGGAATAAAAAAAAAGAAGACTATATGCTACCTTAATCTGTTATCTTCAAACAGAGAAATCATAAAAGATTTAGAGACATCTATGGACTACAAGGAATGCTTTAATCCAGAAACCTGTCCCAAGTAATGCATGGCATCATATCTTGTTTCTCACAGTAAGAGTTCCTACAATTTCCTGTTATTCTCAAAATATTTTTAATTATAGACATATTTGTGACACTGAAGAAATAAGCACCAAACTGAAACAATTACAACTTCCTAGAGCTGCTTGTATAACACCCAACACTTTATATAATGTAGATAGGACTGCACAATCCCATAAGGGAAAGGAGAGTTGTCAAAGAAGGGGCCTTCATGCTCATTGTTTGGCAAGGAGACCGAGCCATCATATTTTTGCTTGGAATATTGAGTGAGGAGTTTTTTTTTTTGTGTGTATTTTAGTAGCTCTGAGTTTCCCTTGATGAGTTCATGTTAGCTTAAACAACTTGTACACTATAATAAAGAACCGTAGTAAACAACTTGTACACAATGTTCATACAAATGCATCTACTTGCATAAACTAGAGTGATGCCAGCAATCATCCCACAAGATTAAATCACAGGTGCTCTTAAAACTTGAAAGAGAGGCTAGAGATTCAAGGAAAATACCTGTAATGTATAAACTCCGACAGTGCTGTAGCTGCAGCTTCCCTCTGTAATCTTTCTTGTTGATTCAGGGCTTTACTCAAAATTATACATATAGGTTGAATCTGTAAAATCAAATTAACATTAGAGAGCAAGGGTTGTTCAACATAAAGCTAAAAATAATTAAACCAAAAATAAAACAGAAAAACATTCAGACATGAAATGAAACAAAAGAACCTGTAAAGAACTACAGTATTCATGACTTCTTTACAATGACATTTTTGTCAAAATTAGCTAAAGTATCTGATTCAGATAAGTTAACAGGTCATTCAATATAAACAGATTTTCTTTATCAAGGTATAACAAAGATCCCAAAAGATTGGCTGCTGCCAGGTGCCACTTTTACAACTTGAGGCTTCATCGAATTGCTTAGGATGTAAATTCTAGATTCAGAATTTTTTCCAGTAGCCTGATCCAAAGTATCCTGCAGAAAGTTTGCATCTCATATTCTGGTGTTGTTACAAGGCACAACCGCTCGTCGAAATTTACACATTGCATGAATACTAGGCAAGTTGGGTGCGAGATGGAGCCAAGACTAATAAATACCTACATATTAACTTCCAGGATTAAAGCATGCGAAGTGATAGACTGGATTCCTAGGACGGAACCATGGTATAGTGATGGATCTCCAGTTCCAGAATTCTCTAATGGTTAGAGGTTTTGAATAGTACGACTTCTGTACTACTAAAAGAAGGTGATAATAAGATCAATACATTAAGAATATTAGTAAATTGACATTTTCTTTTTCTAGTTGAATAGTTAATGGATTCAAACACACAACCCCTTGGTTGTGAGACAAGGCACTTAGCCAACTCAGCTAAGTGCTCAAGCCAGAGAAAATTATAGATCCAGAGGCACTAATGTATTGAGGACATCCGTTGCTTACATCATTAGAGCAGATTGAAAATGACGTAATCCAGCCTGGATTATTGTACAGTTGGCAAGAGACCTGTTGATCATTTGTGGAAGAAATATAGTAAATTAAGGTCTGATGTCCTGTTATGTACCTTGAATGCAGTTCATCTAATGGCAGCTGCCACATTGCTTCCAAGTCTGCATTAGCATCATATGTGCCTTCTGACAAGACAGTTAATAGGGGAAACATGTTAACTTGTTATTATTCTACTGTCAACTGCTAGCATTTCTGATAATTATTAACACGAGGTATAGATTTTCTTGTCTCCTCCATCCCAAAAATTTGGCTGCTTTTTTTCCAAAAGAAAAAGCTAGCATTTTGCATATTTGAATAGACCTTCTGTTGAATAGAACTTTAGGAAGGATAAGGGACATCAAATGTGGGAATGGGAAGAACTCATTTCTATATCAATCTTAGATTGATCTAAATACCAATTCAGCTGCTAAGTGCCTGTGTCTATGCACTGACCCATGGACTACAGCGACCAGATGTTCTCATACTCAATGAGCAAAGAAAACCAATGGCATTGAGGATTATTAGATCCTGATAGATACACTAAGGCATGTAATAAGAAGAAAATTAATAGAGCACCATTTAGGTTCAGAAATGTGCCTCTGTTTTAACAAAAGTTGATCATTTCTATATTTGATTATGGTGTTTAATATCTGCACTCCACTTCTAATAGCCGCTCACCCGTCCCGCTTTCACCAAGCTCTAACCTCAAATTAGGCCCACATTTTGGATTATCTGAAGCATTGAAAATCATGTTCACATCCTAGATGATCTATGCGCCAAAAATCTCATCTATTGGATAGTTTTAATGAATGCTTCTTTAAGTCAAAAAATGGATGGTGAAACTGTTTACCATCCATTTTAAAATTCAAGAAAACAGTGGTAGGATCATCCAATAGGATGAGGTTTGCATCCATTGCTCATCTAGGGTGCAGAGAAGATAATGAATGGTCTGGATCCTGCAAAAGGTGGACCCAGCTAGAGCTATAGCTTGCAAAAAGTGAGATGCGTGAGTAGCCTATTAAAAAGGGGCACGTAGCTATCAGGTACCTTGATTATTCCCATAAACTAGAAGCTATTTCTGCTACTGATGGCTCTGTCCTTCCATCTATATATAACTTTCAACACAGATTAATGGAATGGCGTGAATTCAGCTCACATCCTTCACATTATCAGCCAGGTCAATTAAGCACTTGGCATCAGAATTGCCAGCTAGTAATTGGATAAGTAATGTAGCAGGTGAACAGATCAACCCTGGTAAATAAATGTTTTGAACCAGTCAAGTAAGATTGAAGTTAAAGGACCAAATTGCTCCTTTAAGCAAATACCGATCATAAGAGGCCTTCCTTCTCAGTTACCAAAAGAACTGGTCATCTTAAAAGGCTTTCCTTTCTTCCCATGAATCATGGGGATGAAGGCAAATCACGTAGCAATCATTGTCAAGAGTTACAATTTTCTAAGTAATGTCAAAGTCATACACAATAGGATTCAGACACATCAAGGTCCTGTTAAAGAAAAGATGAATCCTGTCCCAGCAAGCCTGCTTCAGGCTGTGTAGAAAAATAGCAAGACAGTAATAATTTATGCCACAAATATATATATATATATATATATATATATATATAACAAGAGAAAATCAATCATCTTCAGTTTGTACTGACAAGGAAACTACAAACACACGTGCATCCATACACTAATGCATATACATTGAGAGTACCTGTAATAGTAAGTACCTATAGAGAGTCTACTAGTAGGCGCCGCCCTTTTCTGACACATGGCTGTAGTTTTTTGGGGATCTAAACTACTGAACATTTTCAGAATGGCCTAGATAGCTATGTTCCAAAATTTAAGCCCGTAAGATGATCTTAGCTCATATTGCCTTTTGAGCTAAAAGGCCACAACCATTGAACTGTTACAATGCAAAACCAAGTGGTTAGAGTCATCTGATCGTCATGAATGATATTTGGCATATTGCCTAATTTGGATGCCTAACATGATGGATGTCTTAGATCTTCCGAAAAATTGCCTAGGGTAGTGCACAATGAGAGAGAGAGAGGGAGAGAGAGAGAGAGAGAGAGAGAGAGAGAGAGGGAGAGAGAGAGAGAGTAGATCAGATTCCTGTCCCCTAACAGGGTAAGAAGCCAACCTATTAGGAATCTGACCATCCAGGGTTAAAGTGACTAAGGGTAAGAGCTGACTACTAATGCATGAAGCTGGTTAATGGTAACAATTATCAGATTCCTGTCCCCTAACAGGGTAAGAAGCCAACCTATTAGGAATCTGACCATCCAGGGTTAAAGTGACTAAGGGTAATAATGAGAGAGAGAGAGAGAGAGAGAGAGAGAGAGAGAGAGAGAGAGAGAGAGAGAGAGAGAGTAGATCAGATTCCTGTCCCCCAACAGGGTAAGAAGCCAACCTATTAGGAATCTGACCATCCAGGGTTAAAGTGACTAAGGGTAAGAGCTGACTACTAATGCATGAAGCTGGTTAATGGTAACAATTATCAAGCATTTCTTGCTTCCAAAAAAAATATATCATCCTGCATTTTTCTCCTACTTGCTATCAGACAATTATTTTTCAGAATGAACATCTTCCACAATGATGTCCATGGAGTATGTCCAAAACATTTTTCATTATTGAAAATTATATGGATTCGAACCCACAGCCTCTTCATTGTAAGACATGGCACTTAACACATCTTGATCAGGTACTCGAATCAGAGTATATCTAAACTAGAAATATTAGTTGTAATTCAACCATAAAGGAGTTTGAATAAAGCTTCAGAAACTCATCTAAAGTTTCAAACAAACTTATTTGAATATTCAAAAATGTACATGAACTCCAAATGACAATGGGGATATGCATTTTAATGTCAAGTTGAAAACCTAAAACTAAAACTTGCATTGCCGTAACTCCCTAATTACAACTGGGTTGACTCTAAGAAGTTAATTTCATTCCAATGGCTACTCCATTTTCTCTTCCAAAATGAAAAGTATCAGTGCACTGACAGTTCTGGTGTTCCATTCCTGGAAGACATACTAGGTGTACAATGTGTTGAATAATCTTCAATGGCAAGAAAAATACAGAATGGGAGGGTGTGGGATGCCATCTCCCCCCGTGGTTAGGATTTTCTGAGAAAAGGTTTCTAGACTACGACTGGACGGGTTCTTTTGTTATTTTGACCATCCCAACCAAGAGTGGACTTACCTTAATAGCCCTCTTATACAACCACAACCAGTGAACAAGGGGTAGAAAATGTAAAATACGTCATCGTTTTAAGTTCTAACAATTGGAACAACCAAAAAAGACATGTACTAGCCAGAGCAACCGATAGAGAATGGAATAAGGGCCATACTGGAAATAGGCTTTTCCACTCTGTTATTTGGAAGGAATGTTACATTCCACCAGTTCTGTGAAGCATAGAATGCAATTGACAACTTGTAATTGGCTATGACTTTGTCCACTACTTATTGATGACCTTAATCTTGATTGGCCTTCCTTCCCTGTCTATTGCCAGCATCTCTCTTATCCACCCTTTGGATTAACTTTCAATCCAACATACCTCATGTTCGTTTGTCATGCTGCTTGCAGCACATTCTCTGTTATTCTTGATTGCCTCCAATAAAAGGGCAGCCCGTTGCATGAAGTTCCCACATATGCGGGGTCCAGGGAAGGGGCAGACCACTATAGTATACAGCCTTACCTTGCATTTTTGCAAGAGGCTGTTTCCATGCCTGGAACCCATGACCTCCTGATTGCCTCCAATATGGTATTTAAAAGTTGAATTAAGATAATGTAGCAGCCTTGACTCCACTATTTTGTTCAGTGTATCCATTGTCTGTTGGCTTAGCTGTATATCATGGACCCCAGAAAGCAAAAAGTGAAAGGAGAATGTCAAATTCATCAAGTTTTCATCAAGTTACCTCCTTAGGTCTCTTTATAGATATGCAACCTGCCAACTCCCCAATGAGACTAATCCATTTTTCATTTTCGCTTTGTTCTCCACCTCTAGCCAAAATCTGAGTATAAAGTATTGTCATCAATCCAGTCCCACATAACAAGACATTTGATTTACAACATTTTGCACAGATGACTTTACCTTTCCCATTTCAATATCACCCACACACTCACAGAATGCCTGGAACGCAGTCAATAGTGTCCTGGAAGAAGGTTAGAACATTTAAACAGAATCCTCCTGGACACTGACTACATAGAACTCACAAAGAGAAACTTATAATCCAGACAGAAAGACAATATTACACAAACCAGAGAGGTTCCTGTAAACCAGATCCTGCAAGGCCACGGCAACTTCCTAATTGAAGGGTAAGTGCAGATAGGACGGTAGCATAACTTTGTTCAACAGCTTTTTTCCCAGTCTTACCACCACCTCTGCAATGCAGATAAAACTAAAGCTTCAGAGATAGCTTAGCATAGATTACAGAAGTGACGAAACTGTTGAAAAATCATTTTTTTGACTGTAGTATAAAGTATGATACCTGAACAAAGCAGTGAGAGCAAGAATGGCAGCTTGGAGGATATCTTCCTCAACAAGGCCTTCAGGAGAATGATTAACACTTTCAGCTTTTACTGAGTCACCTTTAAACATGGTTCTCTGGTTAAGCACTGATACCACATGCTCCAGAAACAAAACTGAAAGAATGGAATGCTGCGCAAATGCCTAATAGAAGCAATATGTTGAAGGAATCAGTTGAAACAGAAAGCCTCGATACAAACCATAGAATTCTCAGACAAGAAAACCAACACAAGAAGACATCAAAAAAGAGCAAGTGCAGTAACTTAACCAAATATAAGCAATGACTAAAATAAAATGGCAGGGAAAAAGGGTATTAAACTTTGGAATATGACATAATTTGACTACGGGCTTTCATCTTATAACCATATCACACTTCAGCACCTTGGAAATACTGGTAATACATCTTTGGATTAATGAACTGGAGTCTGACATCTTACCACCATCAATTGCAATTCATGTATGAAAGGACTACTCAGCAAAACATGAATAGATAAGATTTTTAGCAAAAAAATATCTAAGAACACATAAAAGAGAAAAGCATAAAACATCATTATTTTGTATTTTCAATTTCAGCACTTTGCTTGTGTTTCTTGGGCAACACTTGAGATCATTTTAAGTTCAGGTCAATCACTTTCTGGTCATAACATCAAAGTACGAGTCTTTTACTTCAAGGACCCAAAAGTAGCATCTATTCATTGCTCCTTTAGCAGCCACTTCCAATTGATGTATTGTGTTTATCATTTCAGGAGATACAGGGAGAAACAAAACCTTTTTCCAGCCACAAGAACATCAGAAAAATGCTGGAACATGAACAGCACACAATTACTTTGATCATGACCACTAGAAATAACAGTGTAAGCATAGAAACTCACTCGAACAGACGTTCTCATACTTGAAGGGGGAACAAGGAGACAATTCCACAAGAGAACAAAAAGGACTTCACCCAACAAGGCAGTTTCTGAAGAAATTCTCAGAAAAATAATATTTACACATCCTCTCAAACTAGAACATAAAATGCATATTTCTCCATAAAGCAGTTGTTGTTAGGACATAAGATCCCCAGCGGTAGAGCCACACCTCTCAGTTATCAGATAATAAACAAAGATTGTGCAACGCATGAGCAAAAGAAAAGATAAAATGGGCAGCCGGTACATAAAGCTCCTGCATATAGGGGGTCCGGGAAAAGGCGGGCCACAAAGGGTCTATAGAATGCAGCCTTACCTTGCATTTTTGCAAAAGGTTGTCTCCACACCTCAAACCCATGACCTCCAGTTCATGCGGCAACAACTCAACTGTTGCACCATGGCTCCCCTTCAACAAAAGAAAAGATGTGCCATAGAATTTGGGTTGGCCATTCATCTTCCACAAGAGGCAGCATTCTACTTAAAATAAGAAAAATGTAAAAGCAGCAACAACCCAAAACCAGTTGAGAACATCATAAATTGGAGAAGAGACACAGTCACTAAAAGCACATGCTATTTCTTCTTTTCAACAATCATTCTGTCATCAAATTCTCTGAACATGTCGCCTCTATACCTGATAGAATTTTCTATAAGATAACATAACAAATGATTTGAAACACAGTTCATATTTTCCCCCATTATCTTATATTTATGTTCTTTTATCAAACTGAGTCTGAATAATTTTATGCAAACACATTTTCTATGGGTCTGCGAGTGTGTTTGACATTTGACCATCTCAGTTGAGATGATAAATCCAAGTCAAATGAAAATAGTCATAAATAACAAGCAACACTGTATACGTTCAACCCAATGATGTTGATTGCTTCTGATCAGTCATCAAAACCCAATAACAGGAAGCTCGTTTTGACTTGCACTATGGTGTACTGATACAATCGTAAGAACAGGCCAAACAGGATCACAATAAAAGGAACTAAATCTTTGTAATGCTTAAAAGCGCGGAGAAGGAGATTAAATTCCTAGTAATCCCAACAAGTCATTCCTCTTCTCTTGTTCTAGAGTCAGAGAGCTCTAGCTTTTGGCACCTGTAACTCAACACTAGTTCCTCCCAAAACCTGCATTTCATAATTTCTTTTCCTAGCAAATACAAGTATGGGCCTTATCAACATTTTAATACAAAAAAGGGAGGGCCTTGGTCTTGGATCTTGTTGGCAATCACAACTTTGGGTGACATTCCATGCAAATTACTGATTGACATGGTTATCTGTATATATTTGTCAATTTTGAAGAAAGAAATATGGAGAAACTGTCTCCTATGGTATTCCTTCACATGATCCAATAGGACAGCTAAGAAGTCATAGTTGTGTGAATGTTGCTATTAATGGTCCTAGCAAAATATTCATTGAGTGCCCAAGATAAACAGCCATGCCAAATAAGGATCACATTGGTAACTTGAAGCATCCAACAATACCTGCTGGAGATAATTTGCATCCGGTGCTTAAGATCAAAGAAGAGCTAATCACATTTGTAGAGGCTATCTACAGGAGGAGGTGAACAGAACCCACAAAATACAGTACATTTGCTATCTACAGGAATGATATGTGGAAACTAGCAGCTAAACTTGCAAACAGATAAGTGTACACCCCACAGGTTTCAAACTAAAATAGGAACTGGATGGATATGCTGACAGTTATATTCCAAGGTTAGTGGCAAAGGCATAATCAAGAACACAATCTTGGCAGTAATGAGAAGTTTAGTTCAACAGGGATGAGCAGTTGTAAAAGATTCATAGGCCATGAAAGAAAAGATAATACATGGAACAACCAGAATGGATTGAAACCATGAACATAACCATTCTCTGCATCCAATTAAGAAGGTTAGTTATGTTTCAAAGAGGCACCACAACATGGTTATGTGAGCTCCACCAGTCTCCAGACAGGCGCAAGAGAAGTTTGAAAACTCACTTCAATCGAACAACAACCGCTCAGACATGGTCCTTGAACTAGTCTATGTAGATGACATTTTCATTGGTAGTAGTCGCAATGAGAAGATTCATGATCTCAAAAACAACCAGAAAGGAGCTTTGGGATTAAGGATCAACTTGAGCTCCTTCACTTCCTTGGAATCTACATTGTAATATCTTAAGGTGGGATTCACCTGGTAGAAGAAATATGCTGGATTGAGTATCAAGTTCATTGGTAAATTACAAGTATGTAAACATACCTGCTGCATACAAAAAAAGGCTAGTACTTGGGGAGGATGAATGATTGGAGATCCATGTAGCTAGCAAAATGAGTAGGAGATTTACAATATCTTATAAGAAACTTGACCTAACCTACCAAGTGAACCATGTAGTACAGTTCTGCAAGATCCAAATAAAAGCACCAACAGGCAGCAAAGTTGATTATAAAATATGCTTTAGGATCATAGTTTGCACATATAGGTAGGGTGAATACAAGCTAATGTGTTTGCATGGCACATTAAGTGAAAATATTGAATACAGAGCTATGGAGTCCACTTAGAGTAGAACTTCAACCATCGAGACACATCTCATAAGATCTTCATTTGGGAATCTGATACACAAATGCACTATTGTGACAACCAAAGTGTCATCATCGCAAAATCCAAATTCTCAATACTAGAAGAAAATAAATTGAGATATATAAATTAAATTTGATGTGCAAAAGGGCCAAGAATGGTGACACACTGGAAATCTTTGTTCTAATCTCTTATATGGACCTTCATGTTCACTACCATATTATGTAGATTTAAGTAACAGAATTCATTATCATTAGTGAAGCACCCAATAAATAGCAGTGGTGTTACAAGCAGTTCTATGATGTGGACATAGAAATAAACTAAAAGCAATAAACTAATCATGAGAAATTGCTAGATTTCATTCTCCAATTTATAGAAACTAAAAACATACGTGAAATGCATCTTGGATTGGCCAGCCACCTCGCAGCCTAGAAATATCTTTTGTAACTATATCCCTTCCAGCAGCAGCTAAAACCTCATTGAAAACAATGTTTGAACTTGTGTTTTCCGCCAAACAACATATCTTGTACAGGTAAAGGAAATATTTGGGGCAAGGACAGAGAGATTTCCACAATCCAATACTAACCACATTTCCCAAAGCACTGACATTTCAAGTCACAAAACTGAGGTATAATAACTAAAATAATCTCAAACATAAAAGAGAAACTATTGGAAAAGGATACAGCACCGAGAATTTCCTGTCGAAGAAGTTTCTCAGTTACAAACGTTGTGGCAGAAAGCAAGGATTGTGTAGTTCTGTAGGAAAAGATCGAGGATCACATAAGGTCTCTCATATATAAAAAGTGTACCTAATGAAAGTTGCCAAACATTAACAGTCAGAACCTGGAAACATCAAATTCATTCAATTCATTGCCCCTTCTGGTAATGAACTCAATGACAGCCTGAATAGCACCTTCTGCTGATTGCTTGACTTTATCACAAATAGCTATAGAGCATCCATGTAACATCACTACAAGCTGTTCAGGAAACCACTGAGAATGAGAAAATATATTTAGGATAATAAGTTTATCCACAAATACGGAAAACACAACCACCCTTACTTCATCTTTTGTCAGCAAAACACAGACAGAAGAAACAACTCTATTAAATACTTCCGACTGATCAATAGAAGCATCCTGCCAACAGAAGATTAAACAACATATCTCACTAAATTAGTAAATGACTGGGTTCAAGCAGAATATAGAAACACATGCAATCAATACAAGTACAGATTAAGTTTATGAAAATGCTCACACTTCTCAATATGGCAATGACATCTTCCAGGGAGCTCAAGGCACTGTATGATCTTTCCACATCCACAGCCTGACTGGACGCTACAGGTCTTGGAAGTGAAAGAGATATGCTGAAGAATAGATCAAGAATCTAGAACATTTCAACATGATTAAGAGTGTCACATCACTATTATATGAACTGGCCAATAATTACAATAACATATTCTTCAAAATATTGATGTGATTTTTCCTTTCTTTTTTAATCTTGGACACACACATCCATGAGCAGCCTTGAACCCGTGGCATCCACGAGAGAGCTTCCTTGTTGCACCACTGCACTAGAAGGCCTTAGCTCTTGACGTGATTTTTTGTTATGACATATTAAGGGTATTTAGAAATTTTTCCTTTGTATGTAATGTATTGCATATAATATCAAGTGCATAGAGAACAAAGGTAAAAGGAGAAGAAAATGAAGAATAAGAAGAGGAAACAATGTAATTACTCATGCATTCCCCTAATAGTATTTATAGGAAGTCCAAAAGCACAAAAAATTACAAGCTGCAATGATCACACCAGTAAGTAAACCTCAAGAATAAGTGTCATGTAAACAGCAACCACTCCAGCCCACCCCAGGGCTCTCTCTCCTTTTACATACAAAGTGACCCTTTTTACTATTAGATGGATCTCCTTTTTCTCTTATTTTTTTCTCAATGTCTAAAAGTACCAAGGGACGAGTTTTCTTGTGCACTGAGGGACAGTTCTGTATTCCAGATGATTTTTATCAATGACAGAACAGTAGAACTGCAACATGTTTTCACTTCCTCCTTGCTTCTTCTTCCTGTCTCCTTACTCTTCCAAAGCTCATGAACAAGATTTCATGAAGATTTCCTTCCCCTTTTTTTTATCTCACACCTTACACAAGTTCTAATGATTATTGTCAAGTGACAAGTAACAGGAATTTTTTTATGTGTTTTCCTCCTCTTTTCTCTGTTGGTTCTGGAGATTTTGTCAGTTTGAACTAGCATTTAGCCTATTCACAAAAGCTGTAAATCAGTGGGTTATTTACGGACCTGAGCTGAGATCTTTCTAATTTCAGTACCAATATCAGCACATCGTGGAAGATAAATTATGACTCTTTCTCCCACACTTAGAGATTCCCGACTTGGCAGTACAAATGCAGCTGCACACAGAGTAAAAGAATAAATCAAAGAATGACCAGACATTATATTTGGACAGAGATGCTGAAAACAACATCTGGAAGAACACTGTTACCAGGTAGATTGGAGGAAATTCTTTGCAATGTCCATTCAATTTGCATGCTCTGTATGCAACTTACATGGCTACCAAGGCCACAATACCCACTAGAACAAAGTGTCCGGAACTTAAGCAGCAACTCATATACAGCAAGACAGCCTCTTCTTCTTTGATGCTCCACAGGAGATGAGACATATTGATCAAGTTGCCTCAGGAGATGTAATAGCTGTTCTGCTCTACTCCTGCCATCTTCCCCACTAAACAAAACAGAATCAACAACAGATGAGAAATAAAATACAATGGAAACAAAAAGAAAGCAAGTTACGAAGTGAATAAAATAAAAGTCTATACACATGCAAGAGCACAGACGATATTGGATATGAGACAAAACGGCATAACATTATGGTATAGTGCACTTTTTGGGACACAATTCTGAATCACAATGATATACCACAATTCCTTTGTCGGCAAATGAGAAAGCACACAGATCTAGTGGTGAAAAGCATAAATCAATAAAATGTTGCTTCTAAATTGAAGAACAGACATAATTCTTTTTACACTTCTAGTTTAGCCATAATATAGTGACAAAATAGAAATGGAAATGAACTCAAAGTCTTCTATTTGACCACAGCCTAAATAGCGTTTCTAAAACCTTCTATTTGACACAAAAAACTGCAGTTTCTTTGATATGGAATATCTTGATATTGTTCACCACCTAGCAAGGAGGCTTAGGTTCCAAAACAGTCTCCAGAAATGAAGAAAATGCTCATACTAAACCTCGTAAAACCTCAAAAGAACTGGGGCATCCCAATCTAAGTACAAAGATAGAATGAGGAGAACCGGATTCTAAGAGCAGTCTTATCAAATAAGGATCAGACCGATGCCTGGCCGTAGGGCCCAGCCTACTTCCTGTCCAAAGAACAGCTCACTAGCTAGCTGCAAACTTAGAGATGAGTGGCACTTAAGAAGATAGATAACAGACTCTTCTGCCCCCTTACAAATGATTTATCTATGGGACATGCCTATTCCATCGAATACCAAGGTTCAACATTTAGATTTTACCTAGACTTAAAAGCCAACAGAGTGTAACGACACTTGAAGGACTCAAGATACGCCACAAATTCATGGAACAAGAAGCAGTCTACCTCTGCAGAAATCCCATCTAGACCAGCTTTCCCACTCAAAAATCCTTACCTTCCGTATACATATGAATCATGACAACAACCTATGGCATTATTTTTCATGGAGCATTGGAGACCAAATACTTGATTATCATGCCTTGTGAAATAATCCAGAATGAAAAGCTGGATTATTTTCTACTAATGTGGTAAATGGGATGACATGGATACCTCCCATCTCTTCAAGTAATCAAACAAAATTTTAAACGACCCAAACTACATCAAAGATTCACTTGGAAAAAAAAAAAGCAGCCCTAACTCTAACTCGATCCTCAATAACAGATTAAAGTAAAACCAGGAGGTTCAGACACAGGTATTGCTCCCCACACTCTAGATTCTGAATTAATTGAGAAGGAGACCTTCAGACAGCCAAATCCCACACATACAAGATGTGGGATTTCTTTTATCTAGTTATAGCTGTGTCACTATAACATATTTATGTCAACTATCAAAATTCAAAAACATGAAAACAACTTAAATATCCAGCAACTGTTGATATATCAACATCAGCCAGTTCATACTTTTATTATCTGATTGGCTTTCTGTCAACAAACTGGTATATCGAGTGTCTTTGAGAGAGCAATTGAAACATGCTCAACATAAGCACACAAGAAGATTAGGAGGGGGAGTGTGGATCTTTGAGTTTATCCATTAAAAGAGTTGGCATCAATCTGCCACATGGAAAGGTTTATTGCTGACATCAATCTTCCAAGTGATTTTTCTCAGACCTCGGGATTGAAATAAGGGATTAGAAAATTTCTACAACAATCCTCAAAAGGAAGAAAGCCATTCAACCTCCAGCATGGTATTTACCTATTCATTCATAGACGATAGTTGATTCTATTTTTAATCTTTTTGGGGTGCTTCATGTTTGGAGCATTCCTGATCCATATGTAGTGTGCTTGACGAATCCTACAAATTTCTCCTCAATACCAGAATCTAGTAGTTTTTGTCTAAGGAAAAGTTTCATGTCGTTCACCAGACACATTCAATATTTGATTTCATTCAACATTAGGGCAGCAAGGGTAACATATACAAGAAAAACCACTAACATGTAAAGTGATATCAGCAAATCTGAACTAAGATAATGTAATGATATATAAGAATAGTTTGTGATAATAACTCTATATGATTTCTGTAAGAATTTTAGTAGAGCTAAAAGTGAATGATCTGATACAAACAATATTACCTTGTGAGAAGAATTGCACATAAGAGGGTTATGAGGTTGTTTATAAGAGGATCGACCATAGATGTGTCATTTGGCAAAGCAAAGAAACCTAAGGTAGCCTGTAAGGTCATCGGCCATCAGTCAGACAGCTCCACAAAAGGATAGCGAAGTGATGATACATGGTGACATTATACCATAATGGACAAGTACCTTCATAACGTGATTCCTTGTCTCAATGGTTAGCTTTGGTTCTATAGAAACCAAAGTAGTACAAGCACCTAAAGCAAGTGTCTGCAAGAACAATGAAAAAAGTATCGATATTATCATAGGTTATATCAAGAGCCACGAAAAAGTGATTTACAAAATTAATTTAGCAATCTGTAATCTTCTCAATACACTAACCTGAGTGCAGAGAAGTTCAAGATTATTATCAGTATATCCATCATTATCCTCTCGACCCATCAAAGTTAATATGTAATCCAACATTAGATCCCTCTTTTTTAACGGGAATGATGCACCACTTTCAGCAGCAGTGATGACAGCACAACCTGCATTGAAGCCATAGGAGACATGTTTTTCATCTTCACATTTATTGGCAGCTCCTGTCCTATCTCCATAGTGATAACAGAATCAAAACCACATTTGGGGAAAGAAGGAGCAAAATTTCTTCTCATTAGAGTAAATGACGGCACAAAAGGATTAAATAATTCTAAATAGGAAAGAAGCATGCTAGTAGCCTAATACACCTGACAAAAGAACAGAATGTGCAATGGGAATTATGGCACGCAATAGTCACATACAAATTGCTGACTAAAGAAAACCAAGAGAATATGTATAAATCAAAAATACTACTAGTGATGACATTTTTTCTGATGAATGAGGCTGAATTGATCTCCTACTGATAACAGTAGCTGGTTACAATATTGAGGAAAATTTATGACCGATGCAGGTTATAATACTTCGAGAAGTATGTTTTAATGAATAAAAATCATCTAAAAAGTGTTGCATCTGCCTGTAGATGGGCATAATAATATCAGTGGCGTGTCAATGAACTGGAATTGTCTCCTGCATTAAAAGCCTAGCACCACCAGAAAAAACAGGGTAGCCTGGTGCAGAAAGCTCCCGCATATCAGGGTCCGGGAAAGGGGCGGACCATAGAGGGTCTATAGCATGCAACCTTACCTTGCATTTTTGCAAGAAGCAGTTATCACACCTCGAACCAGTGACCTCAAGGTCAAACAACGACAACTCTAGCGTTATGCCAAGGCTCCCTTTCTAAGCTTAGCATCATCAGATGCAAAACCATAATTGTTTATGCAGCAATAGAATTATAGAACTGCAAATCAAGTTAGTCCACAAGAACAAGAGACTACTTAATTGACAATTAAAGTGCAGCATTAAAATTTCAGCAATAGAATTATATAACTGCAAAACAAGTTTGTCCACAAGAACAAGAGACTACGTAATTGACAATAAAAGCAGCAAAATACACAGTTCCATAAAAGCATCCTTTCACCTTATCAACAATTGATGCTAATAGCAGCCACAAAATCAGAGCAATTATATATGCAAGCAGATGCCCTAACAGAATTAAAGACATTTGAATACGAGAATATGACATAGAACTTTGATTCTACTCCAGATAAATGCAAAAGCATGTTGCCACAATCCACCATCCTCATCAAACTGGACCAGTTGCATCAGCGATAGCTAGGTCAAATTAAGGACGTCTTGACCAAATTCAATCTATATTGAACGGACCAATTATGTCAGTTTTCTCAGAAAATTAGAGCAGTAGGCGGTATAAATCAGGAGAATACTATCCAGTGTACTGTTTTGACCAGTAGAGATGGATTACCATCTCACATATTGATCTGATCTTATATGAAAAACAGTATGCAATGACGAAAGATGAGCCACCAAAGGAGAGACTAAATAATTGATCAATAGTTACAATGAAGCCAGGAAGAGGCTTCTTCTAGCTATTACTCCCAATTCCAAATTTATTGTGAATAATATAAAAGAGAACCATAAGTTTACCTATATATGGTAATAGTTCTTGGGATGCATATATACAAGAAGTCAGTTACATGATACAAAGCAGAGGACCAAGAGTTGAAGTAACTTATCATGCTATGACCAGAAATGCAGCATATATCTTCACAGGATTGATGTAATATAATAAGACCATTTTACCTCGTTTATAAGTAATGGCACAAAACCTGCAGCAGATAGCAAAAATTTTACTTCCAGTATCTTAAGATAAGAAATACATACCTAATAAGTCAATGGCAGTAATAACAGCTTGCTTGGCAGTAGGATGGTGGACATGTAGAAGCCGTGAAAGCATATTAGTCCCCTGTAAGTACAATCAGAACCAAGTAACCAGCCTGATATAACTCTGACAGTTGAACAAATTACAAGAAATGGAGTCACTTACAGAACTCATTGCATCAGCATAAGACAAATCAGCAGTGAGCCAAAAGTATAGTTATACATGAAATAGCACATAATATAAGAGATCCACATTTAGCTAGTTTTATCTGGTTTGCACTTCAGGAATCTCCTTGTATGATGACGTTCCATACGAATCAAACAACGTAACTGTGCTGGAAGAAATAGTTCATGCAGATTGGAATTTCCCTCAAAAGATGGTTACAGGAAAAATATATGTATTCAGTTAATCTTATTATATAATTATGTTTGACATGTCAAGCTCATGAAGTTGGATGACATCGCCAAGGAAATGGCTCTCTTTTTCTCCATGTAAACTGTGCTGGAAGAAATAGTTCATGCAGATTGGAATTTCTCTCAAAAGATGGTTACAGGAAAAATATATGTATTCAGTTAATCTTATTATATAATTATGTTTGACATGTCAAGCTCATGAAGTTGGATGACATCACCAAGGAAATGGCTCTCTTTTTCTCCATGTAATCCTCAAATCGAACTCCCCTGTTTCCATAATTAAACAAACAGTCGATATAGGAATAAGTCAAAATGTCAGAAAAGTTTTCAGAAGATGAAAACATAAAAACTCAGTTGATATAACCTTGAACCAAATGTAAAAGGGCAGCCCAATGCACGAAGCTCCCACCTATGCGGGGTCCGGGGAAGGGGCGGACCGCAAGGGCCTATAGTACGCAGCCTTACCTTGTATTTTTGCAAGAGGCTGTTTCCATTCCTTGAATCTGTGACCTCAAGGTCACATGACCACAACTTTTACCGTTGCGCCAAGGCTCCCCTTCAACCTTGAACCAAGTGTGCATCAAGTAAACTCATGGTGGATTGAAATTGACAGGTTGAATGGAGTCAACCAAAAAGAGTTGGCACTCACTGGAGTCAATCAGGCATTTTGAAGGACTAAATTAATGTTTCATGGTTGTCTGCATAGAATAACATAGTATTTCTTCATCCACTATAGAATAGCTTTAGAAACAAAAATTATTTCTGATTTTCCACATTCAGAATATTTTTCCAATAAGTGATCCATCCAGTTGACCTGCTAAATAATCTTTCACCCATTATAGAATAGCTATAGAAACAAAAAATTATTTGCTTTTGTGATCTTCCACATTTGAAATATTTTTCACACGTGCTCCATCCAGTTGATCTGCTAAATTAGTGGATGTTCTCAATAAATATTAGCGGGCCAAAATTGGTTTTCAAGTTAAAGCTATGAGTGAAAGAGACAAGAGTTTGAAAATTATGGCAAAGGCTTCAAACATGGGTTTGATTCACGCTCCATGTTCTGAGAAATATTTACCATCCGGCAAGAGGAAAAACCGGAGTCTTTGTCTAAAGAAATGCGTTGCTGGAAAAAATCATAGAATTGTCTTAATCATAACATAATCCTTAACCTTCTAAGGAATTTAGTACATGGACCTGCAATCTAGACCTTGCATATTGGGACACCGCTGAGGATCCAATGGCAGATCCTCATTTTGTGAGCCTCCCATTGAGTGGATAGTGACATCATTATCAGACCTGCATTTGGCAATCCTGGGTGGCATTCTTGGAGAGTTTTCCTTAATCATATGGATCTCTAGCTATGATTTGTCAGACATTCTATTTTCTCTCATATTGGTATAGGTCATGCACCAACAGTGACACCCATGTTAACACTTGTATAGACACTTCCAAGCATGCTAACTAGCAACCAACTCAATGAACAGCCTTCATGTAAGACTTTTGACTTGCATTATAACTTCCAATGGAGCTGCTATATTATTCACTTGACTTCTTCCCCAGATTTTCATAGTCAAGGTGTTGATAGGGTGGGTGACAAGTTCAAACATTTATTGATACCTCCACTTCAGTGCACATCATTGACTAGACCCAATTTCACTTAACTCATCATCCTAGCAACAGCTTCCCAAACTCCAAAGTATGCATGAGGTCCTTATTACTTCAAGAACATACATAATATGAGGAAATTTTTCATTTTTTAATGAAGTGCAACATCTCTATGCCTTTTCCACGGAGCAGTATGAATAACAAAGCTAGTTCTAGAAGCACTAGTTTCAACCCTTTTCTAGAAGTGAGAGTGACAGTTGGCAAAAATCTCACTGTGGGAAAAAACATATCATAGTGCACGCCCGGGCAAAACAATTTTAGCCACAACTGTTAGATGGAAAAACTATGACTCGACCACCACTTTCTTATTAAAAGCCAAGTACATGCATGCTTATGATCTACAGAGGAGATATTTTACCAAAATTCCACAGAATCCAAAATCATCTGTCTCCTAATGAACAAGTACGTTCAATATACATTACATGGCTCCTATGTTGTAAACAAATAAATTCAAGAGAAATTTACTTGAAAATTTTGAGATCAAGTTCATGTGTCCATAATTTCTATCCTGTGACTCACAAAAATATCACTTTGAAAGCTCCAGCCATATAAAAGAGTTAACTGTAAGTACATGGGTTCTTCAAAAAATTACAGAACTACAAAATGCCATGGAATTACAAACTTTAGTTGTCATAACCATCAACACTAAAACAAGAATATATTCCCGTACCACAAGTGCATCAATTCTAGCTTCAATAACTGTTGATGGCGCATATCTTGCTGCATATCCATACATTAGAGCTAAAGCAGCATGTACATCATCAGAATCTTCTATTTGATGTCTATCAGTGAAAAAGGACAGGAATCTGTAAAAAACAAATTTCAAACTGTTAAGTAGAGTATATTCATAGGACCATATGCAAAGTGAATGGAATTAAGAAACACAAATGTTTTATACAAAGTATTGAGGAAACAGTACAGTGGAATATCTTGCTGATCACAGGACAGTATACTCAATGGCTTCATAACAGAATACACCCAGCCAGAAATCACCCAAAAGATTGCATAAACAAGTGAGAAAGATAATTCAAGCATGGACTCAACTTCTAAACATGTCCTAAGTTGAGCAAGAGCATCATAACTTAGAGAGAACGACTAAAATGTTAAAACTGGCCTTGGCAATTACATATAAATATAACACATCCAGATATCCTAAAACATCAACTCTGAAAAACTCTTAAGTTTCTATGAGTAATTTAGTATAACATTATCAAATACAATTTTGAGCTATGAAATTCAAAAGCCAATTTCCCTAAAAAATAATCAAAACAGAATGCAACTTAAAAGCCAAGTCAATTCCCTTAAATGAAACACAAGAAACTTTGGGGTTCTCATTTTTAGAACTCCAGTACAAATTAGCATCAGAAAAATATTTTAATTTCTCATACAAATGGAACATTGGTCAGTCAAATCCACACATAGTTCAGAATAATTCCCAAGTTGACCTATTTCAAAAGCATATCTATCTCCTTAATAATCTAAGATTTTGTCCTTATTCATAAGACTACTTTGAAGTAAAACATTGTTTCTGCAATGTTCCAATCACAGCAGTTCCATCACAATTTGTTTTCCTCTGAAATAGTTTAACATCCAGGTTATGTAAGAAGCTACATTTTTTTAGCACTGCAAGCTGAACAGTTATTTGAAGAATCATCTGTGCTATCTTGTATAGATTGTCATCAATCACACAAAAAGTGTACCTAGATGCAGAATAGCTGACACAATTACCCGCAAAATATGCTAAGCTTCACTGTTATAGGATATAACCATGGAAATAAGTCAGGAAAAGGACAGAGGATTGGGGCGAAGGAAAAAGCTGCATTTTTCTAATTTGCAACGAGATTGACACAATCGTATCCCACCTCTTGCACCAATAGTCTTAGGAAATAATTGTGGCAGAGGTTCTAAGGAAGATTTCAGAACATTGTCTTTTTTTCTTTTCAACAGACAATTATTATCATCATCGACCTTATCCCAATAAGGGGTTGGCAACATGAATCCTGTTCCTCCATTCCCCTCTACTAAGTGTCATGGCTTCATTTAGTCCCAATGTTTTTATATCTTTTCTCACCACTTCTATCCACATTCTTTTGGGCCTTCCCCTTGCTCTTTTAGAACCTTCTACTTGCATTGCCTCACTCCTAACTGGAGCCGTTTTCAGTTTTCGTTAGACATGTCCAAACCATCTAAGTCTAATCTCCCCCATCTTGTTACCTATTGGTGCTACCTCTAAGTTTCCTCTAATGTTTTCATTCCTAATTCTATCCTTTCTTGTCTTACCACTTATCCATCTCAACATCCTCATTGCTGCTAGGCTCATCCTATGAACATAATGTTCTTTAACTGCCCAACACTCTAATCCATAAAGCATGGCCGGCCTTATAACCATCCTATAGAATTTTCCTTGTTTAAGTGGCACCTGCCGATCACACAGAACTCCAAATGCACATCTCCATTTGCTCCAACCCACATGGATTCTCTAGGTAACCTCCCTCTCAATCTCTCTACTCTCATGAATCATTGATCCTAAGTACCGAACATGATCTTTTACGGGGACTTCTTGGTTAACAATCTTTACTGGAGCTCCACTCCTCCTCTTCTTGCTAAAATTGCATTCCATATACTCTATCTTAGTTTGGCTGACTTTAAATCCTTTAGGTTCTAATTCTTCTCTTCATAAATCTGTGTTTGGGTTTATGCCCTCCCTTGTCTCATCAATTAAAACTATATCATCTGCAAATAACATGTACCATGGAATCTCCTCGTGCAGATGTTTTGTTATCATAACCAATATGAAAAGCTATGGGCTCAATGCCGATCCTTAGTACAATCCTACAGTAATAGGAAAATCACTAGTCTCTCCACTAGTGGTCTTAACATTTGTTACTGCTCCCTCATACATATCTTTAATTATGTCTATATACCCCCGCGAAACACCTCTCTCACCCAACACCCTCCATATTAACTCTCTAGGGACCCTATCATAAGCTTTCTCTAAGTCAATAAAGACTATATGGAGGTCCTTTCTCCTCTCCCTATATTTCTCTATCAATTGTCTTAGTAAGAAAATAGCTTCCATGGTAGACCTCCAAGCATGAAACCAAATTGGTTCTCCGACACACTTGTCTCATACTGTAGACTCTTCTCAATCACTCTTTCAAAAAGTTTCATAGTGCGGCTCATAAGTTTGATCCCTCGATAATTAGTGCAGCTCTATATGTTTCCTTCATTCTTATAAATTGGTGCAATAGAGCTCTTCCTCCATTCATCCAGCATTTTCTTTAATTTTATAATAAACAACTTGGTCAACCAATTTACTCTAGTATATTCCATATGCTTCCAAACCTCTATTGGTGTACCATTGGGCCCCAAGGCCTTTCCTGATTTCATCTTTTTCAAAGCCTCTTTCACTTCAGGTATTCTAATCCTACAGTCGTATCTATAATGTCCATTGTTATTTAGGTTTACAGTACTTTCAACCCTATATTCTCAGTGCATTGTCATTTAGCAATTTAAAGTAACTTTCCCACCTTTGTTTGATCTTGTCATCTTTGACTAGTATCCTTTGATCATCACTTCTAATGCACTTAATGTGATCTAAATCCTTATCCTTCTGTTGTCATATTTTTGTAAGTTTAAACACATCTTTCACACCTTCTCTTGATCCTAGTATATTATAAAGATCATCATATGCTTTGAGTTTAGCCTCACTTACCATTCTCTTAGCAACCTTTTTAGCATTCTTATACTATTCATACTTTTCATTATTTGTAGTCTCCTATCATGCATTAAAACACACCCGTTTTCTTTAATAACTTTTTGTACCGTTTCACTCCACCACCAAGTTTCATTTACTAGTTGCTCTTTACCTTTAGATACTCCCAGGACACCTTTCGCCATTTTCTTAATGAACTCGACCATATTACTCCGCATGGTGTTTACTTCTGTTTCATTGTTCTAATTTCCTTCCACCATCAACTTATTTGTGAGGGAGGTTATTTTCTCCCTTTTAAGTTCCACCGCTTAGTTTTTGGATACCTATGAAGTTCATTTCCTTTCTTTCATCTTTTAATATAGATATCCATAAACATTAACCTATGTTGTGAGGTTAAACTTTCACCGGGTATCACCTTACAATCCTTATTCATTGATCTTTCAGTATTCCTAAGTAAAAAAAATTCTATTTGGCTTTTATGAAGTCCACTTTTAAAGGTTATCAAGTGTTCATCCCTCTTCTTAAAGGATGTGTTTGCAAGGATCAGGTTATATGCCAAAGCAAAATCGAGGATAGCTTCCCCTATCTCACTTCTTTCTCCGATACCATACCCTCCATGACCCTATCATATCCTTCCCTTTCTTTTCCTACATGGCCATTTAAGTCTACTCCTATAAATATCCCTTCCATGTTGGGAATTTCTTGCATGACTCCCTCTATATTTTTCCAAAACTATCTCTTGATTATATCTTCTAACCCTACTTGGGGTGCGTATGCACTTATAACATTTATGATCGGCTCTCTTTGAACAAGTTTTAATAATTCTATCACTAATTCTTTAATGTCTACAACTCTATCCTTTAACTCTTTATCCACTACTAATCCTACGTCATTTTTGTTATTATCCTTTCTTACGTACCAAAGCTTATACCCATCGATTTCTCTAGTTTTAGCCCCTTTCTACTTAGTTTCTTGGATACAAGCGATGTTGACTCTCCTATGTTTCATTGTACCTACTAACTCCAGACTCTTACCTGTCAATGTCCCTATATTCCATATGGAGATAAAAATCTTATGCTGTTGAGGTAGCCTATTTACCCACGCACTTATCAAATCCTATGACATGAACCCATGCATGCTTTCCACTGGACCTGGGTTCTGACGCAATGCATCGCTTCCAAGGGAACGCTCTAACAGCCCTTGCCATTTTCCACTACCTGGGATCCAACGTAGCATGTCGCTTTCACAGGAACGTCCTAGCAACCCTTGTCCATTTTTCACTGCACCAGGATCTAATGCGTTGCGTCACTTGCGAGGGACGCTCTAACTTGAAGGAATGTTAGTGATTGATTCATGTCATGTTAGGGTTGCCATACTTTAAAGAAGCTGAAGATGATTTTCATTATCTTCTCTCCTTACAAACTAACATACATATGCATATTCATTTGCAAGTAAGAAAAGAAAATAACAAAATCATCTTCAACTACTTCAAAAGGGTTTTACTTGTTGGCTGGCACTTGACACAAAACCCTAGTTTTTTATCCGGGCTTAGGACCGGCATCGGCTAAGTTTTCTTTTCAACAGAAAATAGAATTACAAATTGAGGTGCTATACCATGTATGTAGTTAATTTCACGCCACATTTTGTTGCATAGATCATGCAATATGATTGGACTTTGGAGACCAACCAATGATTAGGGGTACACTAAGGTATTACTTCTACATGAAAGAACTTGATGACCCATGTAGGATAGGTTAAATCCAATGCACTTTGTAATGGTTCAATACTTCAATCTTTTGGATCAGACCCAGCTGCAGCAGATAGAAATTTCAAAGTTTTTGTCATTTCAGAACCAAGTCTTTCCTTATTGACCTCTAAAACAAAGCAGATTGCTTCATATGCAGGTGGCTTAAGAAGTTAGGTATAATATTGGGTTCATTGAAGCTGCACTCCATGAGGAAGGACACTGGGGCTATAACACCAAATAAATCCATGAGTGAAGTATCAGCCATGAAGAATATCCAACACCATGGATTATGTCAGAAAATGGTGCAACAGCACTCAAATTGAGGTGCATATTGATTTGACAGCTAAGAAAAGGCCCAACCTAAACAGGGCAACTGTACCAAATGAAGGAGGTGGTTACCTTCTGTACTTGTGTGGCAACTGTTATGAGCACATCACCTCTCTTCTAATCTCATACTTACACCTTTCATTTTCATGCCTCTGTCCTTCTTGACTATGGCAAGCATCCTTCCTCTTGTAAAATAGCAGAAGAGCTGGTGCAAACAGAAGAGTTTATGGCTTCATGAACAAGTTGTCTAGAATGCGAAGGACTTCTATTCTACAATTTCACATGTCAATAAACCTCTAACGGCTCCCAACCCTACTAGCCTCAGATTGCCTAAACTCGAGCCTTCAAAATTATCTCTTATCTTCCAGGTGGTGCCAACTCTATTCAGGTTCAGGTCTTTGCTCTTTTGCCAGTTCTCCAAATATTATCCCCCTTTCTCCTGGCTTAAAACAAGAAATTCCAGGGAATGGACAAAGTATATGCATCACATTATTGTAATGACAAAGTAAATGCACCTCCCAACTTGGAATGACGCTAGAAATCTGGTTAAATTTGATGGAAACAAGAGATCGCTTGAGGAGGATGAATCTAGTCAGGTATGTTGCATGCAGGGGCAGATAGAAAGATACTTATACTGAATAGCTTTCCACTTAACAGAAATCAGTTGCATGTACCAGATTTCCCACATATGGGAGATATTATCTGGAACTATCAGGTGTTATTTTGAGTGAAACAAGGTACTTGTTTCAAATGGGCACATACTCCAACTTTGCATAGTCAAGAGCTGGCCTACAAATTCTAGGAGCCATGAAGCTCAGTAATCACACACATTCATCATCTCCAAAGATCAGAATTTCTCACAATGCTGCAAGTAATATATGTACCATATGGACAGATATGCATACGCACATATATATATATATATATATATATATATATATATATATATATATGCATATGTGGTTGATGTATATGTTTGTATATACTTACGTACCTGTGCAATTAAAATGCATCTTCATGTGAGAATACACACCTTGGAAAAGGACTACTCATTCTAGACCGTGTCCCCATAATCAATAAGTAACGGATATGGTTTGTGTGAACAATGTCATTCTGTTGACAAGGCTGACTTCTTGTAACATTCTCCTCTATATCTGAAGTGAGTAGCCTAAAAATAGAACCTCAAAACAAGACATTCTCAGACCCGTGAATACTTAAACACTAACTGGAATGAAAGAGTACCAAGCCATACCTTTTCACAACATGCAAAACAAACAATAAATAAGAATGAACATGAAGTCCTCCCACTGAAAACAAGCATGCCTGGAAAATGTGCCTCATTCCTCACAAACTTTTTCTGACAATCAGAGCAGCAAGCAGCTCAACCCAGTTTTTTTTTTTGGTTAAAAAACATTATATTGTTAAACCCAGTTTTATTTGAGCAAGCCTTGAGCTGATGCACAAGATAGGATTATATTTCTCAGCCTTAATTAGAATCCTTCATAACTTCTTGAGCCTGACTGTGGACTGAACATAACATGACTATGGCCATCATTTTGATGTATATGCTTATTTTCTCACCCCCTCACCAATTGATACTCCATAAAACAACAGGACAAGCATCTCAACACTCCATTGTTGACCACTGAATATCTCATCCATCCTCAATAGCCATATGCTTTCAACAGCAATAGATAGGATTGTTGAGACAAATTGGAAACATGATGAACAGAACAGCCTACAAATGGTATGGAGTTACGCAAAAGATAGGTATCAACATAATTATATACTTCATTAAAACAAGAGTAGAACCTCAGTTTCAGCTTCCAGCTCATTGACTTGATCAGTAGGTATTGTATATAAAAGGGCAGCTCAGTGTACAAAGCTCCCATGTATGGGAGGGGCGGACCACAAAGGGTCTATAGTACACAGCCTTACCTCACATTTTGCCAAGAGGCTTCTTCCACACCTCAAACCCATGATCTCTAGGTTGCACGATGACAACTCTACCCCTGAGCCAAAGCTCCCCTTCTATCCGTAAGTATTGTATATCATCATCATCATCATCATCATCATCATCATCATCATCAAAGCCTTACCCCAAGTAGGGGCTGGCTATCAGTAAGTATTGCATATATGTAAAACGGCAGCCCTGGTGCACAAAGCTCCCGTGTATGTAGGGTCCGGGGAAGGGGCGGACCACAAGGGTCAATAGTACGCAGCCTTAACTTGCATTTTGCAAGAGCTGTTTCCACACCTACCGTTGCGCCAAGGCTCCCCTTCAAGTATTGCATATATGTATTAGAAAAAAAAAAGAGAGATCACTACAATGACCAAACACGATGTAGGAACCCCCAAAGGCAGTGTTCAAGTTCCAAGTATCAGACACAGTAAAGCACATAGAAACAATGACCATATGTCAACAAAAAAAATATGCATAATGGATCTACAATTTCATCAAATAAAAAATGTTACCACTACACTTCAACAAAACGAAAATACAGAGACCACTTGGTAGTTTTATAGATCCGACCTTTGGAACATATTACGTCCAACACCATCAAGAATCCTTTTCAACATCTCTAAGACAGTATCCAAATGAGATGCTGCAACCTGCAAAAGGGTAAAATACTTATAGAAGTAGAAATAAACATTCAGAAAAAATGCTAATAAATTTTACTTACGTACCAGCCCAATTCCTTTTGCGAGACCAAGCCTGTTTATCGGAACCGCAACATTCGCATGTCTATACATCCAGTCAATCTTCTCTCGAACATATGTTCTATTATCGACTTTTTGAAGGAGCATCCCTAGACACCTACGTCCAAAAGGTGAAGGTAAAAATCCAAGGATGCCTCTTTAATTGCTTAAATTGAAACAACACAAAAAACCAATGCACCATTCAGATCTTCTCTTATAGAAAAAAAAAAAAAAAAAAAAAGCAAGAAACAAATCAAGTAGTTTTTGGGTAGTCTTAGAAACAAAATGAGAAGTGCAACCCCATACAAGACACTAGAAGCTGAATCTCAAAACAAGCAGCAAAAAATAGAAACTAAATGCTGGTTGTTGACAAGTGAGGTTCGATACTAAAGATATTATTAGGAGCATTAGCAAGTAAGAAAAGTATTCTAGTGATAGTGTGGAGGATTAGGATGGTACAGACAAAGTTTCTTATGAGTAGATCCTCAGTTGGGAAAAAATTCTTAGCCACTAATGAGATGTCAGATAATTGCCTTTCCAGAGAAGATCCTCAACTGGGCCAAGTTTTCCAGAGAAGTGGAGGTCATGAATAGTTCCGGAAGATTAGCTCTTTCATCCCCACAGAACCAAAGTCCATGGTTGAATGCTAGGCCAGATTTAGTGCATCCTGAAGTGATATGCCCAAAATTTTTTACTTGTTTTCTTGTTCTTAATCCAGATCTGGGGCTTGAAATTCTAATTGCCTTTTCAGCAAATCTAATTGTCTACTAAATATAAGGAGGACAAGTGAGGCAAAAACCTGAGGAAATCAAAATATAAAATATGGTAAATGGAAAAGGTGGGTCCAAAAGATTAAAATAGACAGCAAATTTTCAAGGAAAATAGGGAACAGAGGATTGATTGTTTTCTACTCATTTTCTTCTAAACAACAAGCAAGAGCATGATCCATAACATCTTGTCACTTTTCAGAAAAGAACCTTCTTCAAGTTATTTTACTGTGGACTGTTACATCAACTGAACCTAAGGAAGGCAGATTTTGCCAGTATTATACAAGAAGAGGAAAGGACAAAGTGTAAACAGCATTCAGTTTTACATTAGTTTACTTCTGTTAAGGGCAGTTACATCAGTTAGAGAGAAAGAAAAGGCAGTTACGTATGGAGAGAAGGGAATATAAAGGGAAGGAGAGAAGAAAGAAAGGGAGGATTGTTTGAAGTCAGGAAGTGGAGGTTCTAGCTCCTCAAAAGCTAGAGATTGTAATAGTTAGAAAACGTATCCAGAACAGAACCAAGATGGTTCTGCATTCTATTTTGATTGTAATTGAAACTCTGTATCAAAATCTTGTTGAAATTGAATTCGATTGACGCATCTATCAGTGGTATCAGAGCCGGTTCGAACCTAGGAAATGGTTGGAACCCGGATGGAAAGAAAAGAACGAATGGAGAAGGAGATAGAAGGAGTCAGGGGTGAGATAGGAGACTTGAGAGAAAACATTGGGAGATTACAAACGAATGTAAATGCATTCAGTGAATATCTGGTAGAAATAAGAGAATGGATCAAGAATCAAGAACCGCCAGAGGAATGTCGAGATCGGCATAGGAATACGGAAGGTGAAAAACCCTCAATTGGTCACAAACGGAGTTCCTTCTTATCGGGGGATCATCATCATCATGAGTTTCAAGGGAGGAGACTGGATTTGCCAATGTTCGATGGCCAAGATCCCTATAGTTGGTTATGTTGAGCTAAACGATATTTTCAGGTCAACCACATATCCGACGAGGAGAAGATTCTAGCAACAGCCATTTGCATGGAGGGAGATGCTCTCCACTGGTTTTTGCGGATGGAATCAAGAAATCCCTTCCAATCATGGGGTTCTTTCCGGTCATCCCTACTGCATTGCTTCCGATCTTCTCAATGGGACGAAGATTATGAATCTCTTCTGGCTTTGAGGCAGACCGGAAGTCTCTCCGAGTATCTCCAGTTGTTCGAGCTTCTCTCCAGTCACCTGAGTGATCTTTCCGACGATCTGTTGAAAGAAGCCTTCTTGAATGGGCTCCGGGAAGATATCAAGGCTGAAATAAAATTATTCAGGCCTGCATCTTTATATAGGCTTATGGATTTAGCCCACAAAATAGAAGAGAAGAACATGGCGTTGGACCGAATAAAGGCCCATCCAATTCGACAGGATGCTGGCCCAAGAACGATTGGACCCATCCATGTCCAGTCGAAGGGAGGGTTGACGGGAGTATCTTCGCAGGGGCATTTTGGTAAATCACTCATCTTCTTCCCCAGCCATGAGAGAAACAAGGGTTTCCATACGGAAACCAATCGGGAAAAGAATGCCAGCGTACAACCTGCTGAAAAAAGGGAACCCTTAAGGAAACTCACAGATACTGAGTTACAACAAAGGAGATCCCAAGGATTATGTTATAGATGTGGTGAGAAATATCCACGGGACCACCAATGTAAAAATTGATAGTTGCAAGTGCTGCTCTTAGCCGACGACAAAGATAATGAGATGGAAATCACTCCGACAGACAGGGATGACAATAGGACAAGGGATAACCAACCTCTGGAGTTATTCCTAAACTCCATTTCGGGTTTCACGACAAGAGGCACGATGAAACTAAAGGGACTGATCAGAAAGAGGGAGGTGGTAGTCTTTATTGACAGTGGAGCTTCCCACAACTTCATCTCCAACCCACTAGTTGAAAAACTCCATTTGACAGTGGATCGATCAAGTTGATTCAGAGTACAAGTGGGGGATCGTCACTGCAGCAAAGGGCAAGACATCTATTGGCAGATAAACTTGAATCTACCTAGGATCACGGTGGTTCAAGATTTCCACCTGTTTGACCCTGGTGGAGCAAACATGGTCCTAGGGGTTGGTTAAAGATAAGAGGATTACATTCACAAATCAAATTTGGCAAAGAGGGTCTGGAGCCTGCCTGACAACACTTGGGAACCATTGGAAGACATTCACAAGCAATTCCCTGATTTCCACCTTGAGGACAAGGTGGCACTGTTAGGGGGGGGGTATTGTTACATCAACTGAACCTAAGGAAGGCAGATTCTACCAGTATTATACAAGGAAAGGAAAGGACAAAGTGTAAACAACATTCACTTTTACATTAGTTTATTTTTGTTAAGGGCAGTTACATCAATTAGAGAGAAAAAAAAGGCAGTTACATATGGAGAGAAGAATATAAAGGGAAGGAGAGAAGAAAGAAAGGGAGGATTGTTTGAAGTCAGGAAGTGGAGGTTCTAGCTCCACAAAAGCTAGAGATTGTAATAGTTAGAAAACGTATCCAGAACAGAACCAAGATAGTTCTGCATTCTGTTTTGATTGTAATTGAAACTCTGTATCAAAATCTTGTTGAAATTGAATTCAATTGAAGCATCTATCATGGACCTTCTGACACAATAATTTTTAGTATCCAGAAAGGCTAGGATTTGCACTTAGATGGTCCATCCCCTAATTATTTTTCCAGATGACTTTCTATTACAACTGCTCAATAGCCAATCCCTTAAAGTGTCCTTTCTTGCCGTAGTTCCCAACAGTAGTTGTACAGCACAAATCAACTCATACCATAAGGTTGATTGATTATTTTTAGTGTTTCATTGGATTTTGTGCATTTTCAATAAAATATGAAATCCATGGCAAGGGATGTGCAATTTCAGGCTACATGGCATGGTATTGTATACACCAAAGATCAAAATTTTGGTTATGATTTTGCAAAGTTTGGTGAATGGATGGCACAGTTTTGTATATGGTTGATTGTTTTATCATTTAAGGTAATAATTGGTGGCATTCATGTTAATAATCAGATGCCCATAGATTCTCTTCAAATTTGAAAAGCAGAGCATAGTTGCAAACACGAGCAGAATTTACTGGAGCAAGTAATTGAGATTTTGTGATGCAAAGTGTTTACTGGGTTTTCTAAAATTTTCTTTTCACCTTGGTACACTAAAAGACAGTGAGAAGACAAGAGAGAGAGAGGGGGGAGAGAGATGCTTACAAATACATAAATGTGGCTCATTGAGAAATACATTGGGATACATAAACCATCATCATCATCATCAAGACCTTATCCCAATTAGGGATTGGCCCCATGAATCTTATTCCTCCATTTCTCTCTATTAAGTACCATGGCTTCATTTATTCCCAAAGTTTTTAAATCTTTTCTCAGCAATTCTATCCACGTTTTTTCGGGCCTTCCCCTTGCCCTTTTAGAACCTTCTACTTGTATTGTCTCACTCCTTCTAACCGGTGCCATTTTTGGTCTCCTTTGGACATATCCAAACCATCTAAGTCTAAACTCCTTCATCTTATTACCTATTGGTGCTATCCCTAATTTTTCTCTAATGTTTTCAATCCTAATTCTATCCCTTCTTGTCTTGCCACTCATCCATCTAAACATCCTCATTTCCGCGATGCTCATCCTATGAACATGATGGTCCTTAATTGCCCAACACCCTGATCCATAGAGCATGACCGGCCTTATGGCCATCCTATAGAATTTTCCTTTTCGTTTGAGTGGTACACAGCGATCACACAGAATTCCAAATGCACATCTCTATTTGTTCCAACCCACTTGGATTCTCTGGGTAACCTCCTTCTCAATCTCTCCACTCTCATGAATCATTGATCCCAAGTACTAAAAGTGGTCTTTTACGAGGACTTCTTAGTTATCAATATTAACTAGTGTTCTACTCCTACTCCTTTCATTGCTAAAATTGCATTCTATATATTCTATGTTAATTCTGCTGATTTAAATCCTTTCAATTCTAATGCTTCTCTCCATAACTCTAACTTTGTGTTTACGGCCTCCCTTGTCTCATCAAGTAAAACTATATCATCTGCAAATAGCATACACTATGGAATCCCCTCATGCAAATGTTTTGTTAAGCAATCCATAACCAAAGTGAAAAAGTATAGGCTCAATGCAGATCCTTGGTGCAATCCTACAGTGACAAGAAAATCACTAGTCTCCCCACTAGTGGTCTTAACATTTGTTACCGCTCCCTCGTACATATCTTTAATTATGTTTATATATCCCCGCGAAACCACTTTCTCGCCCAACACCCTCCATATTAACTCTCTAAGGAGTCTATCATAAGCTTTCTCTATCAATTGTCCAATCAAACAAATAGCTTCCATGGCAAACCTCTCAAGCATGAAACCAAACTGATTCTCCGATACACATGTCTCATGCCATAGCCTCTTCTCAATGACTCTTTCAAAAAGTTTCATAGTGTAGCTCATAAGTTTGATCCCTTGATAATTAGTGCAACTCTGTATGTCTCCTTTATTCTTATGAATGAGTAAAATAGAGCTTTTCCTCCATTCATCCGGCAATTTCTTTGATTTTATAATTTTGTTAAATAACTTGGTCAACCAAACTACTCCAGTATCTCCTATATACTTCCAAACCTCTATTGGTATACCATCGACCCCATGGCCTTTCCTGATTTCATCTTTTTCAAGGCTTCTTTCACTTCAAGTATTCTAATCCTACATCCATAACTATAATGTCCAACGTTATTTAGGTTTACAGTATTTTCAATCCCTATATTCTCAGAGCCATTGTCATTTTAAAAAATTTAAAAGAAAGCTTCCCACCTTTGTTTGATCTCGTCATCTTTGACTAGTACACGTTGATCATCACTTCTAATGCACCTAACATGATCTAAGTCCTTACCCTTCGATTCTCTTATTTTTGGAAGTTTAAACACATCTTTCTCACCTTTTCTTATTCCTAATCTATTATAGAGGTCATCATATGCCTTAAGTTTAGCCTCACTTATTATTCTCTTAGCAACCCTTTTAGCATTCTTATACTGTTCATAGTTTTCATTATTTCTAGTCTTCTCCCATGCTTTAAAACACACCCATTTTTCTTTAATAACTTTTTGCACCATTTCACTCCACCAACATGTTTCCTTTACTAATTGCCATTTACCTTTAGATACTCCTTAAGACATCTTTTGCAACTTTCCTAATGGACTCAGCCATATTAACCCACATGGTGTTTACTTCTGTTTCATAGTTCCAGTTTCCTTTTACTATCAACTTATTTGTGAATGAGGTTATTTTCTCTCTTTTCAAGTTCCATAACTTAGTTTTTAGATGCTTGTTAAGTTCATTTCCTTTCTTTCATCTTTTAATATAGATATCCATAAACATTAACCTATGTTGGGAGGTTAAACTTTCACCAGGTATCACCTTACAATCCTTGCACATTGATCTTTCAGTATTTCTAAGTAGAAAAATCTGTTTAGCTTTTATGAAGTCCACTTTTAAAGGTTATCAAGTGTTCATGCCTCTTCTTAAAGAATATATTTCCATGACCAGGTTATATAAAAGGGCAGCCCCGGTGCATGAAGCTCCCGCCTATGCGAGGTCCAGGGAAGGGGCGGGCCACAATGGCCTAAAGTCTACTACTATAAATATGACAAAGCAAAATCAAGGATAGTTTCCCCCATCTCATTTCGTTCTCCTATACCATACCCTTCGTGCATCCTATCATATCTTTCTTTTTCTTTTCCTACATAGTCATTTAAGTCTGCTCCTATAAATATCCCTTCAGTGTTGGGAATTTCTTGCATGACTCCTTCCATATCTTCCCAAAACTGTCTCTTGATTATATCTTCTAACCCTACTTGTGGTGTGTATGCACTTATAACGTTTATGATCTGCTCTCCTAGAACAAGTTATTATTATTATAATTCTATCAGTAATTCTTTTAACGTCCACAACTTTATCCTTTAATTCTTTATCCACTATTATTCCTGCCCCATTTCTGTTATTATCCTTTCCTACGTACCAGAGTTTATACCCATCGATTTCTCTAGTTTTAGACCCTTTTCACTTGGTTTCTTAGATACAAGTGATGTTGACTCTCCTATGTTTCATCATCTAACTCCAAACTCTTAACTGTCAATGTCCCTATATTCCATATGGCAATACGAATTTTATGCTCTTGAGATATCTTATTTACCCGCACTCTTCTCAACCTCCATGGTATGAACACATGCCCACTTTTCACTGCACCTGGGTTATGATGCAGTGTGTCGCTTCCGATGGGATACTATAATAGCCCTTGCCCATTTTCACTACACCTGAGATCCAATGTAGCATGTCACTTCTAGGGAAACACCCTAGCAACCCTTGCCCATTTTTCACCGCACTAGGGATCCAATGCAACACGTTGCTTATGGGAAACGCCCTAGCTTGAGAGAATGTTAGTTTTCGATTCATGTCACGTTAGGATTGCCATAGTTTTTAAGAAGCTGAAGATGATTTTCATTTCTTACTTACAAACTAATACCATCATCATCATCATCATCAAGACCTTATCCCAATTAGGGGTCGGCTACATGAATCTTATTCCTCCATTCCTCTCTATTAAGTATCATGGCTTCATTTAGCCCCAAAGTTTTTAAATCTTTCCTCAACACTTCTATCCACATTCCTTTGGGCCTTCCCCTTGCCCTTTTAGAACCTTCTACTTGTATTTCCTCATTCCTTCTAACCGGTGTCGTTTTAAGCCTCCTTTGAACATGTCCAAACCATCTAAGTCTAATCACCCTCATCTTATTACCTATTGGTGCTACCTCTAAATTTCCTCTAATATTTTCATTTCTAATTCTATCCTTTCTTATCTTACCACTTATCCATCTCAACATCCTCATTTCTGCGCCGATCATCCTATAAGCATGATGTTCCTTAATTGCCCAACACTCTGATCCATAGAGCATGGCCGGCCTTATGGCCATCCTATAGAATTTTCCTTTTAGTTTGAGTGGCACCCGCCAATCATACAAAACTCTAGATGCACATCTCCATTTGTTCTAACCCGCTTGGATTCTCTGGGTAACCTTCCTCTCAATCTCTCCACTCTCATGAATCATTGATCTTAAGTACCAAAAGTGGTCTTTTACAGGGACTTCTTGGTTATCAATCTTGACTGGCGTTCCACTCCTACTCTCCTAGCTAAAATTGCATTTCATATATTCTGTCTTAGTTCGGCTAATTTTAAATCCTTTAGATTCTAATGCTTCTCTCCATAACTCTAACTTTATGTTTACACCCTCCCTTGTCTCATCAACTAAGACTATATCATCTGCAAATAGCATGCACCAAGGAATCTCCTCTTGCAAATGTTTTGTTAACTCATCCATGAGCTTAATGCCGATCCTTCGTGCAATCCTACAGTGATAGGAAAATCACCAGTCTCGCCACTAGTGGTCTTAACATTTGTTACCACTCCCTCATACATATCTCTAATTATGTCTATATACCCCAGTGAAAACCCTTTATCACCCAACACCCTCCATATTAACTCTCTAGGAACTCTATCATAAGCTTTCTCTAAGTCGATAAAGACCATGTAGAGGTCTTTCCTCCTCTCCCTATATTTCTCTACTAATTGTCTTAGTAAGAAAATAGCTTCCATGGTAGACTTCCAAGCATGAAACCAAACTGATTCTCCGATACACTTGTTTCATGTCGTAGCCTCTTCTCAATCACTCTTTCAAAAACTTTCATAATGTGGCTCATAAGTTTAATCCCTCAATAATTAGTGCAGCACTGTATGTCTCCTTTATTCTTATAAATTGGTACAATAGATCTTTTCCTCCACTCATCAGGCATTTTCTTTGATTTTATAATCTTGTTAAACAACTTGGTCAACCAAACTACCCCAATATCTCCCATATGCTTCCAAACCTCTATTGATATATCATCGGGCCCCATGGCCTTTCCTGATTTCATCTTTTTCAAGGCCTCTTTCACTTCAGGTATTCTAATCTTATGTTCATATCTATAATATCCAATGTTATTTAGATGTATAGTATTTTCAATCCCTATATTCTCAGAGCCATTGTCATTTAACAATTTTTGAAAGTATGTTTCCCACCTTTGTTTAATCTCATCATCTTTGACTAATACCCTTTGATCATCGCTTCTAATGCACCTAACATGATCTAAGTCCTTACCCTTCTGTTCTCTCACTTTTGCAAGTTTAAACACATCTTTCTCACCTTCTCTTTTTCCTAGTCTATTATAGAGCTCATCATATGCTTTAAGTTTAGCCTCACTTACTATTCTCTTAGCAACCTTTTTAGCATTCTTATATAGTTCATAGTTTTCATTATTTCTAGCCTTCTACCATGCTTTAAAACACATCCATTTTTCTTTAATAACTTTTTGCACTGTTTCACTCCACCACCATATTTCCTTTACTAATGGCCTTTTACCTTTAGATGCTCCTAAGACATCTTTTGCCACTTTCTTAAAGGACTTAGCAATATTAATCCACATGCTATTTGCTTCTATTTTATAGTTCCAATTTCCTTCTACCATCAAGTTATTTGTGAATGAGATTATTTTCTTTCCTTCTAAGTTCCACCACTTAATTTTTTGATACCTATTAAATTCATTTCCTTTCTTCGATCTGTTGATACCGATATCCATAACCATTAACCTATGTTGTGAGGTTAAACTCTCACCGGGTATCACCTTACAATCCTTACACATAGATCGTTCATTATACCTAAGTAGAAAAAAAAAGTCTATTTGGCTTTTATGAAGTCCACTTTTAAAGGTTATTAAGTATTTATCCCTCTTCTTAAAGAGTGTATTTGCAACGGCCAGATTATATGACAAAGCAAAATCTAGGATATTCTCCCCCATCTCATTTCATTCACCTATACCATGCCCTCTGCATATTCTATCATATCCTTCCTTTTCTTTTCCTACATGGCCATTTAAGTCTGCTCCTATAAATATCCCCTCAGTGTTGGGAATTTCTTGCATGACTCCCTCCATATCTTCCCAAACTGCCTCTTAATTTTATCTTGTAACCCTACTTGTGGTGCGTATGCACTTATAATATTTATAATCTACTCTCATAGAACAAGTTTTTTTATTATAATTCTATAACTGATTCTTTTAACGTCCACAACTTTATCCTTTAATTCCTTATCTACTATTATTCCTACGTCATTTCTGTTATTATCCTTTCCTACATACCATAATTTATACCCATCTATTTCTCTAGCTTTAGCCCCTTTCCACTTCGTTTCTTAGATACAAGCGATGTTGACTCTCCTCCGTTTCATCACGTCTACTAACTCCAAACTCTTACCTGTCAATGTCCTTATATTTCATGTGACGATACGAATCTTATGCTCTAGAGATATCCTATTTACTATCGCCTTTCTTGACCTCCATGGCATGAACCCATGTTCACTTTTCGCTGCACTTAGGTTCTGATGCAGCGCGTCGCTTCTGAGGGGACGCTCTAATAGCCCTTGCCCATTTTTCATTACACCTGAAATCCAATGTAGTGCGTTGCTTCTGGGAGAACACCCTATCAACCCTTGCCTATTTTTCACCGAACCCGGGATCTGATGCAGCACGTCGCTTATGGGGAACGCCCTATCTTGAGGGAATGTCAGTTTTCGATTCATATCAAGTTAGGATTGCCATAGTTTTAAGAAGCTGAAGATGATTTTCGTTTCTTCCTTACAAACTAATATACAAATGCATATTCATTTGCAAGCAGAAAAGAAATAACAAAATCATCTTCAGCTTCACCCTTGCCGGCTGACACTAAGCAATTTTAAGAAGCTGGAGATGATTTTCATTTCTTCCTCAGAAACTAATATACAAATGCACATTTATTTGTAAGAAAAAAAAACAAAATCATCTTCAACTTCTCCCTTGCCGGCTGGCACCTGACACAAGACCCTCCTCCTTTTTCATCCGGGCTTGGGACCGGCATTGGAGGAGTTCTTATAGACTAGTATACAAATGCATATTCATTTGCAAGTAGAAAAGAAATAACAAAATCATCTTCAACTTCTTCCTTGCCGACTAGCACCTAACGCAAGACCCTCTTCCTTTTTCATCTAGGCTGGAATACATAAATGTGGTTCATTTAATTACTGTCTGTAATGTTTGAGTTCAGTATCAGGGTAGTTTCTCATAAGGGAAGGCTAAAGATAGAGTTTTTCCATAGCAAGGGTTTTGCAAGAATACCCTTGTTCTTCCTCAGACCTTTTCATTTAGTATTTTCAGAATTTTGTGCTAAACACTGGAATCAGTCGGGGAATACTGAAACAGAACTGACAACTATGCTTGGTTAATATTCAGAAATAAATAGGTGTTATGCAGATGAAGCGAATGCCAATACTTCAGAAGTATTAATGATCAGAAAATTTTGTGAACAGGCATCTTTTTAATAAAACCTTCCTTCTGTAGAAAAGATAACAAAACTGGATATTATTTCAGAAAGGTAACAAATTCCACGGAACAGAAAATAAAGCATCCATGGTACAGAATACCTGTGAAGCAGAGCTAAATGGTCTTCATCAGATATATACAATTCATACTGTTCAGCAAATGCATCTCCCAAGGAGATCACCCACTCACTGTCTCCAATCACATCCAAAGATTCTGCAAGAAACTGTTGTTCCAAAAAACTTTTTAGCTAAAATAATATGAAACCTGGTTTATGCAAATAGTTGCAGGCAACATATCTTTCATAGTTGTTACTTAATAGACCTTAATATGAAAGGATATCTCCGAACATCACATTGGTAAAGGAAATAAACAAAATAGCAGTAACAAACAGAAAAACAAAAAATTTATGACGATTATATATTTTCCTAGCATGGAAACATTTATCAGAAATGAATAATAACAAAGACCACACCAATGTGCCACTACCTCATAACCCCATCTCTAAGCAAACCACCACTTGGAAACTGACAACTAAAACTCATAAAATGCAATGTCCTCTGTAATGCACACTCCTATCCAATACATTTGGGAGCTGATAATGGAAAAGGATGAACACTACTAGTCTACTAGCAACATCAGCATATCTTATCCTTTGATGCCCATGTGACAATTAAAACTCACAAAAACAATGTTCTCTGTATTGCCCAACAGCTATACATTTTGAGTGCCAGAAAATTTTCTGTTTCTTAAAGGTTAATAAGCATAAGCTTATTTATTTACAACTTCATCTGATGTGATTTACATGGTTATTTATTTGCATTTTTCACTTAGTTTGGTTTACATTTTGAAGTGTACAAACAAGAAGAACTTGGGTACACTAGCTAAAACCCCAAGGAAAAAGCAAAATCAGGAGATAAAAGTAGAAACAAGCTTAGGTGCTGTGTATTATCATTCAAAAAGGAAGTCTTCTCTAAAAGTCAATATAACATTTATATAAAGCCAAAACCCTAACCAAAAGACCAATATTCCCTCCTTGCAGCTAACAATGAAGGGTAAACACATTCAAAATAATTAATTATGAAAATTAATAGAAAATAAAAAATTAATAAATCTATCCCACTTTGGGTTCTTTCTCTTAGACTTTGATTGAACAAGCTGATCCATATAAAACAGGATCTGCTGCTCTACATCCTATTTTTATGTATGTTTTGCATTATATTGTCACAATATTACAATCCAGAAATAAAAGAATACTACCACAACAGCCCCATTAATCCTAGATGCATCTGGCATCAGATACCCCTAATTTGAGTTTTTAACAATCAAGGGCCACGTTTTTTCAACCCAAAGAAACATAAGCTAGGATCACCCGATGGGCATAAAATTTTGTGTGCAGGTAATCTAAGATGGGGCAAACATGATGAATGGCATCTATGGGCAGGCACTATTTAGGCATCTAGGATTACCATTAGCCCTTATAACGATAACGCTACTACACCTTGAAATTATCCCAGTAACAGGAGCATGTAATTTGCAAACAGTATTTACTGAATGGTAGCAATTCAAGCAAGCAGTCTAAAATTAGGTGCAAGTTTAGATGTCCACTTGATCAGAATTGAATAATCACCTTCACCACATAATTTTCTTCTAGTCTGAAACCAGAATGAGGGATTGAGATGGCACAATATTGGAGTCTTAACTCCAACGTGGCACCAAAAACAACTAACAGCATCGCCACTATCATCTAAGAAAACTCCTACTCCCATTGTGCCCATGTTGGCAACTAGAAGATTGTGGTCTGGGATGACACTGACTAGGAGAGAATAAAATTTTGCTAGAAGGCCACACCAAAACCACTCTCTCCTTCCTACTCTAGTTGTCATCATTTTTACGAGCCAACTTCATCCCAAGTGAATGCTCAAAACTACATTGTTCCAATGAGTACACCATTGGTTACCGTCTCTCCTCACACATGCTAACTGAGCCCCAGCTACATACAAAGTGGTACTGACACAAACACAACCAGGATAGGAAGAAACCAGGGCAGAAGCATCCTTAGGAAATGGCAAGGATAATGGTATCGATTTTGAGCAGCAACTTTTACAGGGGAGGAAGTACACAGAGAAGATCTTGTCACCAATAATCTCTGCCTTCCAAGTGGTACCCAGAATCTAGTTTGGTAAGAACATTACTACTTAGGGTTCCTCACATTTAATTCCTTGTGCAACTAAAACAATTGAGAGATTTCGATACACATTGAACTCTTTCAACATCTCTTTTGAAGTCACACAATTGTCATTAAACTTCTAATCACCTAGCTCAAAAAAAAAAAAGGATGAGGTACAATTGCTAATGCAAGAATCTTTTATTTTCACAGAGGTACTTTTCATGGACTACATTCCAAATACTGTTTGATGTATTTTTCATAACATTCGCAATAAGATACATTTCACGTTAACAGAATTACCAATAACTTAATAAACTTCTAATTCATGAGCAGGAGAATCATTTTTTAATTTAACTTTCCTTGTGTGCCAACAGAATTCAATGGACTAACCACAAACAAGATAATTCATACCACTTAGTTCCACCAAGGTGATTTGCATCTTAGCAAATCATGTGGTTCTTAGAGAGTACATTTTGTATCACTCGAGGAAGATATCATAACACAAAGTAAATGGCTGTGAAAGAATAACACTAGCCCTTGCACTAACTATGAAAAGAAATCACCACCGCATGTAAATATGCAGTCCATACTATGATCACACCTCGATCAACTCAGATGTAACGAACCAAAACCACTGAACAGAGCCTCTACCCACCATTGAACTATCCGACTAGTTTTTAAACGATTTTGTAGTATTGATAGAGTTTTAACTTTAAACCATAACGAGGGAACCCAAATTTTGTGTTACAAAATAGTTAAGGATGTGACTATTACAAATGCATGACCAATTCATAATTAAAGAACAAAGCAAAATACTAAAGACACAAGCATGTTTAGAAAAACATTAAGCAACCCAAATAATAACTTCATGTACATGCCTACTAATACTGCTCCCTTACAATAGAAAACTCTGGAACATCTCCTGTTTTATGTAAAATTCTAACCAAAAATCACATAGGATGGCATCCATAAGTGTTTCATCCATCCTACTAGCCCTGATTTGACATGCTTTACCAAAGATTTCTCTTTCCCGTTATATCATCTAGCCATTGAGTCAAATCAAAGGAATCGTATCCCTTTTCTCCTCGTGCTGACCCTCGGTAATATAGAATCATTCCTCTTCCAAGCTTTCCACTCCTGCTGGCCCATCATGTGGACCATAATGACCATCTTCTCCAACTTAGGAATACCAAATAAATTATATCCCAATGTGAGAATTTACAGAAAAATTTCTAAGTATAGCTTCTTCTAAGTCAAGAATCTTTTCATTATTTGAAAATTTTCCAAGTTTAGCTCCAAGAACACATTTCATCTTTTAATTAGTCAAGTCCTGCCAAAAAGGAAATTTTAAAACAATTTCAAAGTTAATTAGAGACTATGCCAAATTTTTCAATCTAGGTGTCATACATTTGTCTTTTCAGCATCCAGAGTGGTAACCTCAATGAGTCCAACATGATGGCATTCCATATTGCTAACTCTAAGTTTTGGATCCTTTTTAACCACTTCTTGCTTTCTCCTTTTGGCTCCACCACAAGTATGCAGGTTCTTGGGATTAAAGTTTTTGCTGGTATCAAATTATCAACCTTACTCTCATCTTTCTGAACCAAGAAGCACATATGTACAGCCTAGCTCTTCACTTGTGATACTATCTTGCTCGTTTCTTCACTCTTGTTGAGCCTACTTCCAACCAAGTAAGCCTTCAATAGAGATCCATCCATCTAGTATCTATTGTAAAATATTATCATTCACCCTTGTCTGGGTTGTATTAGAATGTGCACCTCCACATAAACCAAAACACCTCATGTTTGCACCAGCTGGTTGGACCTTTTCAACTAAACCAGCAGACCATCCTATAAACTTTACCATTAGACTGTTCTAGGGATGAAGATTATCCAATTGATTCCAATGCAGATGTGTCGTAGTCGTCATCATCAAGACCTTATCATGATTAGGGACCAGTCACATGAATCTTGTTCCTCCATTCCCCTCTATTAAGTGTCATCGCTTTATTTAGTCCCAAAGCTTTTAAAAAATTTCTCACCACATCTATCCACTTTCTTTTGGGTCTTTCCCTTGCCCTTCTAGAACGTTAAACTTGGATCGCCTCATTCCTTCTAACCATTGACATTTTTGGTATCCGTTGGACATGTCCAAATCATCTAAGTCGGATCTCCCTCATCTTCTTACCTATTGGTGCTACTCCTAAATTTCCTCTAATGTTTTCATTTCTAATTCTATCCTTTCTTGCCTTGCCACTCATCCATCTCAAGATCCGCATTTCAGCGACACTCATCCTATGTACACACTATTTCTTAACTGCCCAACACTGACCCAATGCAGATGTGTCATTTTGCAAATTCCATTAGGCCCATTAGGATGCGTTTCAGTTGATCACACTAACCTTCACGCTATAACTAAAGAACATTGAAACACCCACAGGGAAACAAAGGAAAAACCAATCAAAGTTCTAAACTTCTACTATCATCTTTACAATAAGCTTTTGCACAATATTGTGCCAATTCCAATTTTGAAATACTGCAGACTTGTTTCATAGCTCTCAACCGAGCAGCAAACCCGACGAGACTGACAGATAAGCCAACGTTAATAGCAAGTCTAATTCCCCAATAAAAGAGCTCTGTTTCCGAACAGATTTGTCCATCTGTAATGGGGATCACATTGGCGTGGGTATAGGTCAATATGTCTCCAACTTGTGTTTCAATACCGAGTATCGACATTCCATTCCCCTTAGTCGTAGGTGCTTGATCTATTTTGTTTGAATGGGCCAAGTCTCCCAAAAACAGTACATATGGCCAGCCTTTGGGGTGTCTCGGTGATACAAACAAAGAAAAGATGAATTCCGATCACATCATCAACCAATTCTTACCAAGCTGGTCGATATGCTATTGATGGTCCAACAACTGCATCTCGCTCTGGAAAAGGGATGTAGATATAAGCTGATTTCCTTCCTACCGCTGTTAATGACACTTCTAGATCAATAGGATGTAGTACTTATGTATGGATATGGGTCTAGATAGCCCAAAATAGAGGGAGTACTTCGGATATCATGGAAGATATTTTTAGTACTTTGCCCAGTAAGAGCAAGAATCGAAAAATCAAAATTGGACCTAATCCAAGCGAATTACTTCGGATATCATGGAAGATATTTTTAGTACTTTGCCCAGTAAGAGCAAGAATCGAAAAATCAAAATTGGACCTAATCCAAGCGAATTAGCTCCTTAGTAATGGCTTAATCTATAGATAGAAAGCCTTAGGATGGGAAAATATCACGTTAGGTCTAGAGAGAGATGGGACTAGTACCCATTGTTCACTGCCACCAAATATGCACTTTCTTATCTATCAAGTACCACCAAGATTGCACCATTTATCCTAACAGTGTAAATCAAAGTACAATTACTTAAGACTTACCTTCTTGTAGCTGGATCTTACTCTTATAATCTCATTGTCCTAGCATACCTCTGTGGACCTAGATAATCATCATCATTTTCATTTCTAAACATAAGATCTATAGAAGCAAGAAGATTCAACTATTCGGTTCCTCTATCAGGTAACATCAAAATAATCTTCAAATAAGACATGATTTCAGAACATCAAGCCTCTCCAACTATATTGCTTACCTTGCCAGTATAAATTACAGTTCTTCCACCAAAGGATCATGTGCTTTTAATCAGATCTCACTAATGAAGTCGTTCTTAGAAAACCACCCATATTGCAATAAAACCTAGGTAATCATTAAACTTCCTAAATGTAGCCATCCATAGAAGCAAGAGCATTGACCTTTGCTCTTCTACCCTTTAACCAGGGAGCACGTCTAATTGGATTTTACCTTCCAAGCACTTCAACTTGCCAATAAGACATGAGTTGGAAAATCTAGCCTTTCCAATTGCATCCTCACTACCAAAATTGATTTTCTGCTACTTAGAATCACCTCCTGCTAACTAGCCCATCATTACAACCTCTTTGGCAATAAACAATTGTTCCCCCTTCATGTCCATAACATTCATAGGAGTGAAAGCTCCCTTTCTCCAGAATTCAGTATGGCAAGCATGTCGATTTGTGGTGTACTTCAAACCCCACTTTGCACTCAACCCATCTAGTTACCTTCAACTAGTAATTCTAACATAATTATTCCCTTCCATCCAGCAAAAGTAACAATTGAAATTCATTTTGGAAATAAAAAGAAAATTCAATTTACAACCTCCTCTACTTGAGACAAGCAGTTGCTTCTCTTTCCTACGAAACATTTTCCCCATCTCATTTTTTACTCTACACTAGGCCCTTGAGGTTTTGATCACTGTCAATGTTTCAGAAGTATTGTTCCTCAGACAGGTTGCAAAGTACAAGAAAACCATTTGGCCCTTAAGATTTACAATAAAAACTATTTGGTGTCATAGGAGGCTTGTTATCATCTCCAATGCTGGTGAAGATCAAATTTAAGAATTAATAGCACGCATAGACTACCAACCTATTTAAAGCATCTACCACCAAACAACTAAAAGGAGGCAAAGGTGAGAGGAAGTGAGAGGTGATGCAGGAACAACGCAAAATAGTCCCATAAACTCAAAAGAAGAGGTGCCCCCACAAAGGGGGTCATAGTGACCAAGGTGTATCTATTTGGTGTCATTGGAAGCCTGCTCTCATCTCCAATGCTTGGTGAAGACCAAAATAAGTAACAAACAGAATGTTAGTAGTTAAGACTACCAACCTATATCAATTACCTACCACCAACTATTCACGATTAAGGTGGAAAAAGGTGAGAGAAAATGAGAGACAATGCACCACATAACAGAGTTCTCAATGCCACTTCGCTCCAAGCATAAGTTGACCATCCCCCACTCAGTAAGGAAATCAAAACAGAAAAAACCTATATAACGTACAAAATCTACATTTTGCTTTTGAGAATGATAATCAAACATGCCTAAATGGAGTTTCCAAGGAGACAACCGTTTTTCCATGGACAGGCATAATCTAAGCTATTCATTGTGTACTACTCTTGTTAGGCCACATGCAAAAATCATGCCTATCAGATTATTTAAGCGCTATTTTTTCAGTTTAGGAATCAACGTCGTGATTTTTCAACTCAATGAAACATAGGCTAAGATCATTCAATCAATATTAGATATTCCAAAATCACATCTATCCCATTGAAAAAGGGGGTGTCGCCCTTGGAGACTCCTTTTAGGCATCTCTGTTTATCATTTCTCTCTTCTTTTTGTTATACAATTGTTCCCATTATCTCTTTTCTGTTTTTACATTAAATTCTAAAATAGTTTAATTTATTAAAAAAATTTGTTGGCATAAAAAAAAAGGGCAGCCCCAGTGCACGAAGCTCCCGCCAATGCGGGGTTCGCAGAAGGGGAGGACCACAAGGGCCTAAAGTACACAGCCTTACCTGGCATTTTGCAAGAGGCTGTTTCCACGCCTTGAACCCGTGACCTCAAGGTCACATGACGACAACTTTTACCGTTGCGCCAAGGCTCCCCTTCTATTTGTTGGCATCTTTTCCAAAAATAAACAGCAAAATGGGTTGTATTTCAAATTGTAAGTCTGAAAGAAATATGGAACATTCACCAAAGTATAACCAACAACCATAAAAAAATGGCAGCCCGGTGCACAAAGCTCCCACCTATGCGGGGTCCAAGGAAGGGGCGGGCCACAATGGCCTAAAGTAGGCAGCCTTACCTTGCATTTTTGCAAGAGGCTGATTCCACACCTTGAACCCGTGACCTCAAGGTCACATGACGACAACTTTTACCGTTGCGCCAAGGCTCCCCTTCATAACCAACAACCATATGAATAAAAATTAATAACCAATTCATAGCGTTGACCAAAAGTATGATTATCGATAAGATGGATAATAATGACTTAGAGAAGAAGTCTTAATGTTAAGTGGCCTGGGAATCAGCTAATCTTACATTAATAATCATGTCGTCCCATGTCTCCTGGTACGAAGAATCCTGCTTCAAATCTTCCGTATCACTGACATATGCTTTCATTTTTGGTATCTATAGCTTACGGAAAGCCAAGTAAAACAAGATTTGTTAAAGAAAACCATTTCCAAAGTTACAGAAAATTATATGAGAAGAGCCCAACTGTAAGAACATTCAACAAGAAGGCACGATCAAAGAAATATATGACTTCAAAGCAATCAATAGTCAAGCAAGTACCCATTTCATATTCACCACAAAGACTTGGTGGAAAAAAATTTTGTCATTGACATGATAGAAAAGCAAAGCATTATGAAACGAAACAAGAATAATATGCCATCAAAACAAGCTGGTAAGACCACCTTCAAACACTGGATATTGCAAAGAGCTAATGACAAACGGCAACAAGTACCATTTAGTGCCAGAAAAAAGTATCTACTTCGCTTTTGGAAGCATTGGTATATGCATTTGGGATACAACAACAGTAAATACAGGTATATGGACATAAGGGAATGAGAAAAGTCAGTGCAGTAGTTGAGTCCCAAAGCCAAAAGTTTATTCTTTTTTATTCGAAAGAAACAAATAAACCCTTTATCAAGATACTGAAAAGTATTTTACAGTGACATTTTCCATTACACACAGAATGCCCTAATGTTTAATTACTCTCACACAGCTTTCAAAATGATCGTAGCATCTCATACTGCATGAAGTTGTATTTTTTCTGAGACAATAACACACCACCTTTCCCCAAGTAATTTGATGTTCACATAAATGATGGCCTTAAGTACCTTAACAGGACACTAATCTTCAGCACCTACACTTTTTGATGCAGCGAATAGGGAAGAAGAATTCTTACAATTGCAAGAGCATCCAGAAAAGCTCAGAGACTCATCCAAGACAGGAGATGGCCCACTGTTTGTCTATTTTACCTAGCTTAAAGGGCCTACATATTAAAAGCACGTTATTAATATGAGGACATATAATGTCTTCTGCTTTTGTTTTAGTTCACGTGAGTCAGCAGAGGCAGGAGTGTTTTTTTCTACGTTTGGTAACAGCATCAGCTGTTAGATAAGAGTAGAACAGAATGGTTGAGATCATCCTAACATTCACTATAAGAGAATAATAGCCTTGTCTGGATGCTGGTTTTTATAGGATATGGAAACCCTTTGGAGCTCTTTTGCTCATCTTTCGTCCTCAAACTGTTTGGGATTTTATTTGGGTGAATCCTTGCTGTTTCTCTGTTGTTTTCAAAGATCAATAAAGCTAGGTCACAGTTCCTTATTGTTATCTCTCTTGTTTTCTATAATTTCTTCATGGGATCACATTAGGTAAGTATCAAAGCACTAGGTTAAGCCCTAGGGATTTTGCATGGCCAGTCAAGATAGGATTTCGTTCCTAGAGCTAGCAAGATGATGCCCAGAAGGATACTCCAAGTTGGACTACCTGCACCAAAGCCCGCAGATGAGCCTGTCAATGGTAAAAAATATGACAAAGGCTATTATGCGGGACATGAGGGAGCAAGTTGAAGTCTTAGTCCAGAGGGTAGTGCCTCTAAAACCACATTCTCCATGTGATTTCAACCAGAGGATGAGGTATTGCATGAGAGTGATGATGACTCCATCAATAAAGCACCTTGGTATAGAACCCTTAGCAGTTGTGGAAATAGGCAATGGGAAACTGGTAGCAGGATTGATATCCCTGAGTTTGCTGGAGATTTAACTGAGGAATTTCGTGATTGGATCTAGGTAGAAGAACTACTCTATTTCGAATATGTACCCAAGGAGGAAAAAAGTTATGCTTGTTGCAGTCAAGCTTAAAGTTAGCACCTCTGCGTGGTGGGAGATCAAGCTTAATTTTACACGCAAGAGATAAAGAAAGCCGAAGATTGATGACTCTACAATTTCATGCAGACCAGGTTTCAGAGAATACGAAATTGCTGGAAGGGGAATGGGAACGTTGATGAACCTTCCAGGCCATTTTGCGGATTAGTTGCTAGGAAAGGGTTGAACGAAGACATACAACAAAAGTTAGTCTGTTATATCTCTGTTATGTGACCTAGCATACAGGAGTTTTCAGACCAGGACCTATGGAATGCCCCCCATGCATTTCCAGCATGTGAAAGCTGCAAAAAAGCAACAACCCAGGACACCTGGTAAACAGTTTGACACTTCTTATTGTCTGACGTGTAATACTAGAAAGCAAACACAAATTGGCATGAAATATACCTCAAAAAGCCAGATTATAACTCCTTACAATACTTTCTAGTGAAATTGCTAGATGTTGACAGCTAAAAGCTAACACCACATGGGACGGAATCATGCACTTCAAGATGTAATGCCATTGGTGTAGGTAGTAGAACCCCTATCACATGTCAAGGATGTGCGGGCTTACTGCCTGCACCACTGGTACCAAGTAAGTGGGCTATGTGTCATGCCTAGTGAGTTGTCCTAGCAGGCTTGTCAAAAGCGAAGTGCTCATGCATACCTCATCTTGCCAAAACAAGCTGGCGTTCTTTGGAAAGAGTGGTGCCAGGTACCACAAGACCTGCAACAAACAGAAATCTGAAAACTAAGAGAAAGGAACTGCTTACTGATTTAAAAATATCATTATTAAATGAAAGAAATGTATGTAACTATTAAAAGATGCCAACCTAATATAGGCTTAGTATAAGCCTAAATCAAAAACAGACTAGGGGAGACAGATTAGTGGAAGTAACTCCTGAACTATACTGCGTTGTATAATACTTCAGAAAGCATCAAAAGGTTTCTGCTCTTTACTTAATGCTGAAAAATTAATTAACTGCTTTCAAGAGCACAAATTGCTAATCAGACATGCAAATAAAGAACTTCCTCTGTAATTGGATGACTTTGGTCCAAAGATTCTCTTTACTAATCATGGATAACATGAGTATAAAGGAAGACCAGGATGCCCAAGTAACAAATCTATTTAGAGACAAAATTAGAGGTGAGAACAAATTACTTAGTCGATCACAGTTAAAACAACAGGCAGGGATTGTACGAGTAAAATTTGTTTCCTCGGAGAACTTGATCACATATCTCATTACTGAAGACATAAACATAGAATAGATTTCCAAAGTCTAGTATCTGTGAGTAGCAAAGTTAGGTGATAAAAATTGATAATTAGAACCCCTTAGATTTGGACAAAACCATTTAACAGTAACTGACAGTTAATAAACAACAAGATTGGGGGATGCAGTGAACAAGTCCCTTAACTCTGCAACAGGATGGAATGGCAGCATCCAAGTAAGAAAAGAAGATTGAAAGAGGGAAATCAGTTGTTAGCACATCCTTAGAGCTAAGAATGACCCAATCATGCCCAGAGGGATGAATAGAAACTTGTTTTATCTCAATCTATTACATAGGAAATTCAAGCTCCAGATTATTCTATTGCTGACATCAGTCTCAAGACTCTCAACTAGTTCTTATACAGACTTGAGACTCCTAGGAAACAGTAAAAGACTCAAAGGCAAGTCAAAGACCTTTTGAATTCCCAACCAAGACTATGGAATATACTTCTAATTCATAAAACGACACAATTTACAAAAGGAAATAAATGTTTTTCAATCTCACTTCTTGAAAACACTAACTACTCAACTTAGTTACAAATCAGGACCTACAATAGAACACAAACTAATAAAATAATACAAATACTTCTGGTACCATAGCATGTCAAAGTAGCAAAATCAAGGTCACCAGTGTGAGAAGAAGATTTGGAAGCTGGAAGAGGAAGTGGGATGCAGCCAATTTTTTTTTTATGGGAAGCAAGGAAGCAACAAAAATATTTAAAACACAAAAAAAATATTATTATTATTATTATTAATATAGAATCGCAAGTAGCCTAATAGAAGAACATTTTTTAAGCAAGGCTACAAAAGATATGACTAGAATCCTATAAAACCACAAACTAGAGATTCACAGAAAGAAACTACAAGAATTCACAAAAAACAAAATTCAACATTTACATAAATGACACAACATAACTACAAAACATAAATCATACTTACAAATCACTCATTTAACTATCAAACTTCAACACTAGCGACATTGAATTCATAGTATCATACTTGTAGAACTCCAGAAGCCATCATAATTTAAATCGTTGAGAGAGAGAGAGTAGCACATTAGAAAAGGAGATCATTAGAACCATTGATAATTCTTTGAGTGAAATATAGAGACATGGAGATCAAATATGGTGAAAATCTAGCAGATCAGACGGAAAAACTTACTGTAAATGGAAGATTTTGGCCCAAGGGGAAGAGGAAATAATGTTTTTGCCGGAGAAAGCACCAATAGGAGAGAGAAATTTGACCTAAAACTAGTTTCATTGGACAAAATGTCCTTCAGTCCTGCCTTACTAAGGAAGAAACCATCAAGGGTATTTCATAAATAAGCACAAATACATGGGCATTTCTGTAATGAAAAAGAAAACTGAATTGGCACATCCAATTTAATTGGATTTCGTGTCTCAGATGGATCAGATTAGAGAATAAGATTAAATCAGAAGCGCCAATTCAGTAAATTAGAAGTGGAAAATCACAAATCCAAAGCATTGAATCACTCTTTATTCAAAGCGTCCAAATCCCGAATCCAATTCCCTGAAGCAGAAGCTGGCGAATGCAGGGTCAAGAGGAAGAATCCGGTGACCTTGAGCAAAATAGTGTGGCAGTAGTTGTCTTTCTTCTTTTGATCACTCCAGTGGCTAAGCAAGTTTATGTAACCACCATGGAGTTGAAACACCTTGCATTCTTCCCAATGGCTGCGAAGTTTTTTACTCATCCAAGGGTTTTTTCAAATTTCAACAGAAAGAAAACGACTAAAGGTTCCTGCACCCAAGGTATCTTCAGTAAACTTATTTGTTACTTTAAAGGTTAAAAGGAAGATCCTTGATTCGAGCCTCCAAATATTGTAGCATACAAGTCAAGAAGGGCAGAATCTTGGCAAGTAATGAACATAAGGAATCTAGCAGTATCTGAGGTGAAACACTGAAAATAATTGATGCAATAATGAGCTTATTTTTGGAGGTATATGCTTCATAAATTCATTAAGATTAGATTATGGTGCTGATATGAACCTAATTTAACTAAAAGGGGAAGCTTGACAACGAGGAGGGAAGGGACATGATAAATTCAAGCAGTTGCACAGTCAGACCTTCATGATGCGAAGAGGAAGAAGAACAAAAGCTCTTTGGAAGGAATTTGACAAAGAAGACAGATTGAGAGAGTGTATCTATCTCATTGCACACTCTTTGTGAGGTGGATATCTGTACCCTTACATAAATCATGTCTTAAAATATTATAAACCCACAGCACGAATATACACAAATGCCCTAGTGCTAACACTCCTCCCCAAGTAAGTATCTTCCACTGCATATATTTAGGTTGTCAAGAACATATGGTGATTTCCCTGTTGGTTCTGTCATGAATATATATAAACTCGACTGTGACCTAAAACTAGCTAACATAAATCCCTCAGTCTTTGTTGAAAAGGCCAGCCTTGCTCACATGGTTGAAACAGGAGGTTATGGAGTATTATTAAATTTGTGCAATTTATTTCATTTTCAGCAAATCCATCCTCAGCCTCCAGTTAATTTCCAGCTTAACATCTCTATGGTTCTTAATAAAACAGAATTTTCAAAAGTTTTTGGTCAATGCTTGAAAGAAGATATATGTGATTTATATGTTCTTGATGCAGGCTTTGCAGCCACTGGATCCCTTTTGTCAGCCTACCACCCGCTCACTAGAACAAAAAAGATAATAATGAAAATGGCTAACAGAACAGGCCAGCCATTGAGGGAAACTGATTGTGAACCTTGTGCAATATGGAAATATTTACACATTTCACATGATGACTGACTTGCTATAGTTATCAAAACTTCAACTCATTTAGACTAATCAACATGATTTAGATAAATTATACTAATCAAGGACAAGAATTGACCGCCAGAATCTGAGTAGACAGTTGTTCCCTGGCAAGAGGATCATGCAGAAGTATAACCAAGCGTGCAAAAAGCTCCTGCATAAATAAGCAAAGATTAGACAACTGGTATTTATTTGCATATTATCTGTCCCACAAGAGGCTACCTCAACTTTTCAAATACAGCAACGTTTAACATATTTCTTCACACATACACACACACACACACAAAAGAAACATCATCACACAATTGGTCCCCTCTACCTCAGGCTTTGGAATATCAGAACGAGCTGTACATTCACTGAATATTGCATTAGTAAAAGATGATCTATGCCTACATAGTTCGGAGATGCATCTGCAAACCTGTAAAATTGGCATATTTCAGCTTCTAAAAGGGGATTGTATTCAAGATTTCCTCCAAACAGTTCTACCATTAGCCCCAGCAAATGAAAGAAAATGACAAAATAGAAATACCACTCTTACCGTAGCAGCTGCAGCAGTATACTTTCTTGGAATAATCATCTTCAACATAAAAGGCCAAAGGATATGCTGTAGATATTAAATTTCAAATAAATGATTAAATATAGTTAATTATGTTACTGCTTAGCGGCAAAGAAATCATATCAGCATAAGTTCAATCTACTGTTAAGAATTTCATGTGAAAATGATCAGATTTGCAAAACAAAATCGACAGTGAATTATAACCTCCATTTCAGGAATTGTAATAGCAAGTAGAAGAAGCCCTTTCTCACAGATTTCTCGCAACTCTGTAGTAGTAGTCCCAATCTTCACCTAGTAACGACCTTAGCTTCAGCATAACATAGCAATCAATGAAATAAAAATGACAAGGATCCTTTTAACCAGAAAGTCAGTTCAAGATTCGGGCACCAAACCTCCAATTTCTTGTAACGGAAAGGCTGGAAGCTGCCACTTGTATGCATCGCTTCTTTTGAACTCTCAAATTCCTTGACCTCCTCATCTGATATAGCGCAATTTCGCACAAGATATTCAACAAACAACTCTCCAGAAGGACCACCCAAGTAGTAGTGAGAAGCCATCACAACAATCAACTGAAAAAGCAAAAGCACCTGAATCAGGTAGAAGAAGAACTACAGTAACTTATATGCCAAGACAACTAGAATAACTGAACTAGGAAGAAAAAACATGGTGGAAATTTTCTGAGACAAATAAAATCCACTTCTATAATATTTAAGGAGTGCAAAGCAAAGTTTGGAAAAAAAATTAGTCATGGCCTGGTTTGTCATAAGCACCAACATAGTACCTCTGCAAGTGCCTTCCGGACACCTAGACTTTGGTCATCTAGCAGCAACCTCACAGCTTCAACAAGTGCAGGCCTTTTTCCATGCCAAGCTTCAGACAACCTCCAAGAAGGAAAACCTTAGAGGTTAGTCCATGTGGTAGGCTTAACACTAACAATAAATCCAAATTGTGTCAAGAAGGAAACCTGGGCAAGAGATGCTTTAGAACACAGAGAGCTCCAAATGTGAAAGGCTCTTCGTTTGACTTGCATCTCTGTGGAAAAGGTGTATATAAAATGAGATTAAAGAAGAGAAACAAAGCAACTACTGAAGACATGCAATATCACTCATTGGGCAAGGACTCTTTCTATAGTCAATTTACTTCTTTTTACAGATAACCATCCCCAAGAATTAAGTCAAGTAATGAAGCTGGAAATAACTAAAACAATTGAACACATTACTCACATTCAGAAGGAAAACAAAAAGGTCATCAGGATACACCATACCAACTGTAAGAAAGCAATGTTGTACTTCATTATAGGTCTGCCACAGAAAAGATATACAAGGTCATTAAAGATCTCACTTCTCAAAATAATACTTAAAAATAGGCATCTGAAGGAAGAAAAACAGAGCAGATACATGTTGTTAAACAAATAGATAATTACGCATGCATCAAAATACAAACCAGGAGATTAGTCTGATCGGTGAAAGGATAACAGTTGCAAGAAAACTATGTAACAAGCACATAGTACACAATAAAGATGCTAAATTGAACTGGAGGTTTTATACGATACCCCACATATTAGTGCACTTGCAAAGGAGACAAAATATTTCAATAACATCCTCAATATTACAAGAAGAGGGAAAGAGAAATTGGAAGCCAGTATGGAACTGAAAGGCCAGCATCCAGGTTGTCGGAAGATTCTTATTGGATTAGCAGGGCTGTATGCCCATTTTTCATATTCTTTCTTACAGTTTTAGTTTGTTTAGTCATTAGACATAACTGTAGGTGATAGGACACATCACTTGAAAGGTAATTTCATATTTTGTGTGATGTTTCACTTAAGGACAAATAGTTCTAGAAATCATAGACTTCTGGCATACGTAACAGTCTGCTCCCAGCATTTGTCACCACCAGCTTGTTCACAGGATTGTCAGTTACCTTCTCTTTTCCCAAATAATTAAAGAGAGATGAACCATGTAAGGAAGGTCCCAAAGCAAGTCCGGGGTGAAAGAATCTCTCACTTGTATGTGTTGACAACGTGATAATCTTAATGGAAGCTACTGAACCAAGCAAGAAAACAATTATAATTGTTTTAGTGGACGAATAAATGGACAAAAAGATCAACAAGAGCATATCCTTTTTCATTGGCTTGACTTGGATGGAGAACCATTTGGCGGTTAAGTTGAATGACAGGTTGTTTCTCTCTCCCCGAGATAACTCAGTTTCCCTATTCAATCTAAAATAAACTCGCACAAAAGCCTCAATATCCCAGCAATACAAATAGACATCTCTTCTGTTACACACTAGGCTGTGTGTTCGAGAGTGCATCTCCACCTACTAGGGGATGTGTTAACACCTACTAGGGGATGTGTTAACACGTTTAGCACGGTATCTGCCTAGAAATAAATAACTAATAAATTAAATTAACAAAAACTTCATCCAGCCCTTTCATGCCCAAACAGACCCTTCAAAATGTCCCTATGTAGACCCTTAACCAAAAAGGTTACTTGCTCTCCAAATGACCGTACCTAGCCAACTCTTGAAACAAATAAAAACTACACATATCAAATTGCAACCTATATTCTAGCCAAAGTAAATAAACAAAATAAAAGTCGCAACTTCTATGACAAAGAAAAGCTAACAAGGTATGTTTAATGTATTTTGATTACTTCTGAAAGTCATCCTTTTGTCTCACTGCATCTGGAGAAGCAGAAAAAGTCCGGATCAACTTTTCCAAATTTTATGTCCGAAAGTTATCTGATTTTATGCATAGGACGCTGACCAGATCATTTTGTGCTGGTCAAATTTGAAATCTGATTTTTTGCTCAGTAAAAAAAAAAAAAAAAAAAAACAGACATATTCCTTTGTTTAATTTTTTTCTGGAGATGTCTACCAAAGGTGACTTTAATGTATATTTGAGAACTTCCTCCTCTGACTCAAATTCCATCGACAAGTACTTCAAACCATATTAGTGATAATCCACAGTAGATGATCGCCACAGAGCATTTTAGATAGATGGGACAACCCAGAAAGGCTGTGTTCTACTTGGGTATACACATTGCCAAAGAGGTTGTGGTGAGCTTCTACAAATCAAGAAAAGGTGAAGGTACATACTTGCCAAGGCATAATCTACTTTATTTGCACCTAATTTGTGTACAAGAGAATTTATAACTATGCCTTTGAGGCATGTAACACAGAATAACATACAAGAAACTAATATTGTCGAGACTGCATTGCAAAGTTAGTCTATAAAGGGTCCTGCATTTCAAATCACAGAGGATATGCTGCTATTAAGCATCAGGAATAGCTTTGTTGAAAATGTCACAAAGCTCTTATTCTGATAAGAAGTATAAAATTGTCGTGTTCTTGGCCTCCAATTTTACTGTAACAAAGCAAAATCAGCCTCTGCATGATTGGTTTTGTCATGAAATTCAAGATTGGGATATCAGTATAGGCATGACTGTCACATGTCCTGTAAGGTAGTGCCTTGTACTCAACAACTATGTTTCGCTCTAGCCAGCACAACCTTTTTTGCTCCACCCAGTGATAACAGCACAAATGTCTCATGACCACGCATGCATCAGTCCTGCTCTTCTGTAGGCATGCATCTCCCTCAAGCCAGAAAGTCAAAGGTTCTTCATCTAAATACCAGCAGATCTATCTCAATATGTTTTCCTGCCAAAAGAATCAATAACTATAGTTTACTCTAACACTAAGTCATATTATTTTCTGTCATTCAGAATTCAGCAATTCAAAGTTTTCAACTGTCCTTCTCATCATCATTCAGTCATCTCCAATCAGTCAAGTTTTGACATCAAATTTGTGTGTTTGAAACAACAACTAGCTCCATGTGATCCCATATCAATAGGAAGCATACTCTTCTGCTAATCCAGCTGGTGACTTCCTATGAAGTTGGAGGGTGCCTCCAAAGTACTGGCACTCTGAGAAGTCCAGGGAAAAACAAGGTCTAGCTTGAAGGCAATTGTTGCAGTTAACGAATACCAGACAAATCTTGTGCTTTCTGGCCTTTTTCTAGAATGTTCAAGGCAAAAAATGTCAGATCTTCTGCATTTTGAGGAGGGCCAGTTCACATATTCATCATGAGAGAAAACTTTGACCAGCCACTTGGCTAACTGGCTCTCCCTGGCATAGGCACATCCATCCATCATAGTTTCAACTGATGAACCTTATGTTGGGGCATTCCACTTCTGGTATATTCTTCCTTGCATCTGAGTGAAATTTTTGTTTGAGAATAAATAAAAAAAAAGGTGAAATAAGAGGCCACGTGGTGAGAGCATAATAAAATTAACATATAAAACGACAAAAGATTTCCATTAATTGGATTAAGTCAAGCATGGACATAAGCAGCATCCACTCGCAAGTTTGCAGCTACTGTGAAAAGTAACAGTCACACCTGAACTTAACGGGATATGCAGTTGTCAGATGCATACCTTCAATCCCACTGAAAAGTCTGAATGCTCATTTTTGCTACTAACACACGCCACAGGTAGAAGGGCGAATAAGATAATCGTGAGTTCCTGTGAAGAAACAAAAGTACAATCTGGACATTAACAGCTTCTTCTTTTATTGCCTCCCTTTACTTGTAAAGGTTACAAGAAGAAAGACCGTCTCATAAGCACAAAGAATGATATTCTCTAGGTTCATTTCAAAGCAACAATTCGACTAATATACCTGATTTCTCAATTCCTTCCTTAGAGATTCATGAATCATCAGATATTAACACAATAAGATTTCTGCTCTTGACACAAAATTGCAGCATAAACTGTGTATATGCTAGCACAATAAGAAAAGGAAGGCATTTAGATCACCTCAAAGTCAAGCAAAGGAGGCCCACTTTCTGATAATAAAGAGGCATTGAGGACATTGTGCAGAGTACAAGTAGATATAAAAGCCACCTCTTGATCATTCTTATACCTGATTTTGTGGAAACAACCAAGACAAATTTAATGATGAGCATAATTCTATGCAGAGAAAAAGATATTAAGCAAACATCTAAATATGGTAATAGATGTGATACATCAAGGGAAAAGAAACATTACTAGGGAGAGATCTTACAATCCCAATATAGTGGGGACAAGTCTTGGCAAAGCTTTCTTTAGCTGAGCCCTGGAAATAAGACCAACCATTTGTCCCAGTGCCTCCACTGAAGATAGACGCACCTATTAAACGAAATGGATAAAAAACATTAGTGTTGATTCTAGCAAGAGAAAGGATGCACTGCTGCACTGATACCATAAACTACCTAAGGGTTCAATGATTGCACAGTAAAACATTTAAGTTGGTTACTATAACATATTATGACATCCAAATGTCAATAAGGAAAATGAAGAAAACAATCACAACATGCATAAAAAGCACATCCATCTCTACACACTTGGACTACCAGACAGTAGCAAAATATTTGAAAATGGAGCCAAGAAATTCAGACCGCACTGGTAGTTTTTCATATTAATTGCAAGTTTAAACCAAGACACAGCAGCATGTCAGGAGTAATGGCGCACTGGTTGTTTTCATTTGTCAGAAGGCATATATAACTAGGAGAAATAGTAATGACAAATCAAGAACTAAAACTCCAGCAGGTGCTTTCTCTCTACTTTATTCTCATTTAGAACATCTACAAATAACATCATACCAAAGCGGGTGCAGAAAGAACAATGGTGAAGTTTACCCATTTCATCACAAGGTACTTTCTGCTCCCCTTTTCAATCCTTCTGCTTAATTTTATTCTTCCTTTTTCAACCTTAAATTACAAACAATTTTTTTCAATCCTTATTTCCTCATTCACTTTCTTCACTTCTTGATATTTGACCTAGGTTTCATGCACTCAACTTTCAATCCTTTTATGAATTTCCAACCCGTCTAATAGTTTTTGGCTAACATAAACATCCCCTTAAGTTACATCATGCATACAACCGAAAACTATCTCCTTTGACTAACTGAGCCTACCATTTTCTTACTCAAAATTACATGCATTTTAGCAATAAGCATCAAAGTAGGTACATTTCACCACCCACATTATGAACATTTTCTGTTCTGACTTCAATATTATTCAATTGCAAAAACCAAATCCAAAGCTAGTTCAAATTTCCGTCTTCTTCACGGCACATCCCATATGTCTGCTTCTATTACCTTCCACTAGTTTACAATGTTTCTTCTTGCTGCCATAGCTTTCTACAGTAATTCTTTTCTATTTTCTGTCCCTCAAAAACCTCTTCAATCTACTCTTTTGTCCCTTCTAATGCTCATTCTCATGACCTTTTCTTGCCACTTGCTGTTCCATGAAACTCTTCGACAACACTTCACTTTAGTAAGGTCCAATCTTTCCTACTGTGTGACCATGGAATTGATAATCAACATGAATGTTATGCAATCCCACCAAGCCAGTTCTTCACAACACATGGAAGAGTAGAAGGGAGTGAAAAAGCATCAAAAGACTACTCAGCACTCAGTGTAAGCAATATGCAAAGAACTCCAACCTCTGCCCTGAGGTTCTGCACAAAGTCCACAATGTCACATGAGCTCAGGATTGCTGGAAGTCCATCTACTCCTTTTATTTTAAGAGTTAGAGGCCCATCATATGCTACTGCCTCTTAAGAATCAGAAAGGAGAACCTCTCAAGAATATCATACCAAGATAAAGAGCTCTTTGGTTAGTTTGCTGTTTTCAGTAGCTTGCACCCCTAAATGATTGTCATGCAATACTGTAGAAGCAGAGGATTTGAGTTTGATTTAACAAAGAAGACAAGAAGGGAAAACTGATTAGAACCGAAGACCTCATCATCATCAAAGCCTTATCCTAATCAGGGGCCGGCTACATGAATCTTGTTCCTCCGTTCAACTCTATCAAGTGTTATTGTTGCATTAGTTCCATGAGTTTTAAATCTTTTCTCACCAATTATAACCACATTCTTTTGGGCCTTCCCTTTTGGAGCCTTCAATTTGCATCGACTCGCTCCTTCTAATTGGTGCCATTTTCAGACTCCATTGAATATGTCCAAACCATCTAAGTCTACCCTCCCTTATCTTGTTACCTATTGGTGCTACTCCTAAGTTTTCTCTAATATTTTCATTTCTTATTCTATCCTTTCTTGTCTTGTCATTCATCTTAATATCCTCATTTCAGCTACGTCCTAGCCATATAAAAAAATTTGTGACTTGTCTCCTTATGAATTCATATAATTGATACATATGTATAAAAAGGGGTAGCCCCGGTGCATGAAGCTCCCGCCTAAGCGGGGTCGGGGGAAGTGGCAGACCACAAGGGCCTGTATATGTATCAATTACATTTACTATATATATACATATGTATACATATAGTAAATTAATCAGCAGGTATTGATGCATTTAAGAAATATCTGTGAGCCCACTCACCAAGGATTTGGCTCAGAACATGGTAATAGCCTATCCTGAAACATGCCACTGGCTGCAAAATTTATGACATGTATCGGAGACAATATTAAACTGTGTCTGCATTTGCGATGTACCTTCAAATCTCGGGAATTTGTCCACACCCCCAACAGAAGTTCAAAAGCAGAATTCAGAAATGACCTGCAGCGAAAGATACAGTTCAATTTTCAACACAGAATGGCTGGTGAAAAATCAGTTAGAATTATGAGGATCTTAGACTCCAGACTCACATAACATCACCATCAAGAAGTGGATCTGAAGGGAAATCCCTGCTATATTGCCATGCAGCTTGACACCAGCATTTGAATGCTTGAATGAGATCACAAGACAACTACAGTTAAATGGAAGAAAAGGAACATGCCAATTACATGAACTATGACAGTCAAGTAAAAACAATAACATGAACTATTATGTCAAATGGAAATTCAACTGGAGTGCAAGACTACTAAAAATAACCAATGTTTTTCCATGCACGGACTATAGATGCTAACTTCCCAAAAAAGAAGCTGATAGCAAGAACCCTTTACCATTTGCAAAAATTGGCCGTTGAGCATCCCTCACATTTCCAAGAACAGGCAGAACTCGTGAAAGAACAAATTTCAGCCGTGGAGTGAACTGCAAAGCTTCAATTGAAGGAACAAGTGTACGGGGCGGTTTTAGTTTTAAATTGTGATGTTGTAAGACCTCAAAACAAGGACAATTTTATCAATGCAGACAAAGAAGATGCTTAACCTTCAGCGGAAGCAAAGTCTGCAAGTACTTGAACCATGGCTGGCATTGCTGAATTAGGTCCAGATAGGTGAAGAAAAATCTCCTCCATCATCTGCCAAATCAATGCACACAGAGTAGGTTCATAGAACTCAGAAGTAACACAGGAAATGCCCAGATAAAAGAATTAAAATCAACAGATAGTAAATTTTCCTAGTAGAAATAGGGTTCTGGAAGAAGATGAAAAGAAGATAAAAGAAATGATATGGCCAAATATCAGAAGATGGAGAGGAAAAATGTGAAAATACCAAGCTCAGTCAAAGATGTGTACATTAGAAAAGACAGATTCACCCATTGAAGTGGCAATGATGACTAAACAACTAGAGATTTACTTAATTAGAGATTTACTTTACTGCTTGCCTTAGTATACACATAATACTAGCTGCAGCCCCAGATCCATCATGAAATTAGTTAAGAAAAATGCTGCTCAAAACAAAAATGTTGCATTCAGGAATTGACTTATCCTCCCATGCATGTCACTTAGACATGGAAAATATTATTGCCCATGGGTAGCAAGAACTAGATGCGAAATGCATCTGTTTTTTATGTATTAGCATGCTCATGAATAGGAAAACAAGCAGCATTCAGTGCCACAACCACAAAGTTCAGATTTGGCAACACCCAGTAAAACTAATCAGAAATTCAGGGAAGCATCTAGCAGAAGTTCAAAAAAACTTGGAAGAATATACCTCTTAACCAATTGAAAAAGGAGTCCCGACAGGAGTAGACATTCTCAAGCATCCAAAGGAGAAAATGCTGCCTTTTCTTAATCATGGTGATTATATTCGATAGATCTAATCCATTCATCAAGTTTGGCTTACATAGGCTACAAATCAAATTTCATAACCATTAAATGCTTTTTAGCCTATGATCCTTTAGGTCAGAAATCAAGACCATTCATTTCTATTTCATTTTTCAAAGACCAAATCAAGTGGCTAGGATTGTCCAGATGCAATAATTTCTTGCAGGCTACTTAATTTTTGCATACTGTACATGATGAACTGCTCAGATCTTCTAAAAAATTGCTCTAATGGTAGCATCTACTCCTTAGGACACTTAAGAGCTTCAATACTTACATTTATTACGTATTGCACAGTGATCTTTCCCAAAAACATATAGGAAAAAGCATAAAATAACAGTTATGTGTACACTATTACTGGAACAAGGTGAAAATTTAATTCCCACTATGATGTTCTGTGAAAAAGAGAAATTGTAGAAATTTTATAAATAATACATGACAGAAAACTAATTTGTCACATTCAGGTGTACTCTGACTAGTTCCCATGTATTACAATAATGTAGGGTTTTTTTTGTTTTACAAGACTTTCAATATGCGATATCAATTCAGAAAAAGATTCAAATTAGCTGAAGCATTTTATGACTATGTACTAATGACAATTACTAACAACCAATATTCAACTATGCAACAAACTGAAGTTGCTTGCTCACTGAAAATATCATTTCAAGAAAAAAAAAAAAAAAAACACTTCACCAGATCAGGCAAGTGCGAGCCTATTGAAACAAGTAGGCCAGCTGCCGCCCTTTGCCAATCAGCATAGAGTTCCTACGTGAAAAGCAAAAGGAAGGGTATCACAAATAAGATCAGACAAGATTTACAAGCAACTTTAATAGTAGGAAATACAGAATGCACAAATGTAATTTGAGACTCATTTAAATTAGACTTACCATCTAAAAGTAAGATAAAAAAAAAAAAGAATAATGTTTGCCCAATTAGTCAAGTCGGTAAAGTGCCAGTCCCACAACCAAGAGATTGTGAGTTAAACTCATCTTTCAGAAAAAAGAATAGTTAACAAGATAAAACCTAGTCTCTCTTCACCTTTTCAAGTATTTGTCACCAGGTTCTTTGGATCATATTCAGAATGTAATCTATGCAAGTCAACCATGAGAGCTAAGTCAGACAATGAAAATTAGGGTTGATGTTATGCAGAAGAATATACGTGAGTTGTGATCTCAAAATGCAATCAGGTATCTGTTTATGAAGCGTACATTTGTAAAATCTTTGAAGGCAAAGAGTTAGAAGCATACAGGTAGGAGTCCAAAGAGATAATTCAGAAGTACAGAGTCATATGAGTCCATCTTGTCTGGATATAGTTTCTTTCATGCATTAAGTAGTCGGTGTTGGATCCCTCCTGAGCTGGTTTTGTTTTATCTTGCTTCTGTTCTCCAAAAGCATCATCTCATGATAGAATTTCTTGGGGTAAGGGTAAGTCAGATTTTGAGGATCCTTCCCTTTCTCACTTTTACTTTAAGCCTCTAATCCTATCTTTTTTACCAGATCCTCTTCAATTCTGATAGCTCCAAGTCCAGCAGACAGTCCCATGTATATCATCAATGACACAGCCCAGACCATCACTTCTTCCTTTCTCAACAGTCTACAGCCCATCCATCTCTCACTTGACCAACATAACATCACTTCCAGACGGTATGTGCAAATATTCCTTCTCAATAATCCCACAACTAACAGCTCTTCCCAGCCATCCATTCATTTAGACAGTCCTTTCATATGTCCACTTGTATCCACTTTCTCTTTTCTTTTCTATAACTGTTCCATGAAAATCTGACCTTCCAAACAGTTCAGTGATCCCTTCTTTTTCTCTAATTCCTCTCTCCCAAGCAATCTCACGTCCTTGCCCTCTCTTCTCTTATCTCACCAGCCACACAACTCATCAATTCTAACCTCCAGAGCTCCATTACTCTTTCCCTTCTTGAATCATGAAATAATTGGCTTTGTATCTCTCTACCTCTCAACTCTAACAACTGCTCTCATTCCTTAAAATAGTTCTATCTTCAGTATCTATCATGGCCTTCCATTCTTTTCCAGTTTGAAAGACAAAGCTACATCCTTTGGAAAGGTCCCAAGTTTAAGGGCCATTACTTTAACTTGGGAACTGTAGTCTGCCCAATAACAAACATCCAGCTTATGATTCTTGGCATGCAATAAGTATCATGGATGAATTCTTCACTAGCCAGTGAAGTATCAGCTCAAGTTACACAACTCCGAATAGTAGTAGTTCAAATTCATCAAAATGTTCACCTCCAGTCCATGAATACATTTTAAAGATGTTTCATTAGTTCAATGCTTCAAACAGCTTCAAGGAAAACATGATGAGGTTCATTAAATATTCAATGGCCTCAGGTCAGACCATCACATCTTCAGCAACTCAGTTCTCACTCAATTAGAGATTCCATCCTTCATTGATCTTTGCTTACTTCTTCAACAACTGTATCGACCTCCTGAATCCTCAAAGATGGTGCAATAATCGTCATCCTCCTGAACTTCTCAAAATAGCTTAGATGATCTCTAAATTGCTGTTCATCTCCTTCTCAAGCCCTCGGGCATGGACATGGACAAGGCCGTAGCTGTGGCCATGGTAGAGGACTTGAACAGTGTCATGTGTACATCAGTGTCCATTACAGCCATTTCAACCTCAAACAAGCAATCTGAGGCCAGACCTCCACATGCTGGTGCACAACAAAGTTATCTCACCAACGCCATGACTATCTATCCCTTTATACTGTAGGATCTAGTATTGCCTATCACACTGCCCAACTCCAAAGCTCCCCACGACCCAACCCCACAAAATTTTCTTCCTAGCAACAGGCAGATTGTTGAAAAAGAAATCATATGGTTGTGAAATGCTTGTTATCTCTATGGTTCTTATTATTAGCCATCTTCCTGGACAGCTCTCAGAATCATGGGCAACTACCATGAAAATTCTATCAAAAGTTCCATGAATTGTTGATACAGGCGCCTCCCATCATCTAATAGATTGCTAAACCTGTCCTCGTCTGTTCCATAATGAGGTTCCAATGGTACTGTCATGGGAGATGGCTTGGAATTACCAATCAGACATGGTGGCATGGCCCTTGTGGTCCGCGCCTTTCCCAGACCCCGCATAGGAGGGAGCTTCATGCACCGGGGCCTGCCTCTTTTACATGGTGGCATGGCCACCATCTTCTTCTTTTGGTTCATCTAGCATTTCAGGTGGCTACCTTCTTCCCTGTTTAAATTACCCTGTGCTTCTCAATTGACACCCTAACACTCATTTTGTGTTTACTCCATATTTTGTGATGGCATTCTCTCTATTGGGTGTCCCAGTATTAAGATCATCCATGTCAGAGCCTAGTGTTACTGCATACTCGGTTAACTACTATCTCCATCACATTCTAGATGGCAATCACAGGTAGGTCATGTCAACAGCAAATCCTTGCATTCTTAGCTTCTCAACCTTTCTTGGAGGCTCAAGAGTCTTATCATAAGCTCCCAGGTCCTTATACTGTAGTCGTAGACTTGAGAAGCACATACAGCAACCCCTGTTAGGTAAGGGGAAATTCAAAAGTTGATATTTAACTAGGCTGAGAGCATCCTTTACTTGAAAGAGTAAAAGGGAGGTAAAGGTTTCTAAGTCAAATGCATCAACTTCTGAAAGAGAAAGCATATGGGAATACTTTAAGGAAAATAAAGGGAAGGAAAAATTATGAATTTGGGTAATACGTCTAGCCTTTTCAGTGTCAACCTCTCATACACAAGCTAGAGGTCCTACAGAAAGGACCCCAAGTGACATGATTTTTTCACAAATTAGTCTCATGGTTTGTTCTGTTGCTTGGGCTGAACGTTCTTCCATTTTGTCTTGTTGATTGACAGATTTTGTAGTTTATTAGTCCTTCTGGTATAATATTATAGATCCGTCATGTGAATGATCTGTCATTCATTTTAAAGTTAGGGATATTTTGATCAATTTGTCACCTATATTCGCCCTGATTTGGAAAAGCTATAACTACAAAAGAAAATAATTTTCAACTTTTACCTCCTACAAAGATACACGACTTGTTTTGAGATTTCATTCCAACTTTGACATTGCCTATTTCTTCTTGGTTTCCACCTGTAATTTACTATGTATTATATCTTCTTCTTTGTGGTCTGTGTCAACCTGTGGGCCCACTTGTTTAGGGATTTTATTCCAACTTTGACATTGCTTATTTCTTCTTGGTTTCCACCTGTAATGTACTTTATTTCTTATTCTTGGTGGTCTGTGTCAACCTGTGAGCCCACCATTTAAGGCAAGTGAAGGGCCAAAACTTCAGCATTTTACTTGATGTTCCTCATTATGATCTATGCACTCCTGCCCTTGCCTCTTCTTTATTAGGATCCCAATTCTATGTTATCCTTGTTGATTGCTTTTCCAGATATGCGTGGATCTATTTTCTTACATAGACTAAGTGTTTTTCTTGTCATACACATTTTATTAATATATCAGTGAGCATCTTAAACACTATTAAACACCTAGTTAGCAATGATAAAGGTGAGTGCAGCTGACTATCCATCAGTTATTGATGTCACAGCATGTCAGCTTACAAAAATATCTTTGCCACACGCATGCTCTCCAAACAATATTTCAGAATACAAGTATCATGGGATTTCCAAGCTAGAACCAGTACTGTTCACACCTAAGCATCCGTTGTCAGAGGCACTTCCAGTTATACATGTCATTGTGTGTTGCTCCCATCCATCCTTAAACAATGCTCACTGCTCTTTCATTTAAAAATGGGCAGCCCAATGTACGAAGCTCCCACATATGCAGGGTCCAGGAAAGGAGCAGACCACAAAGTGTCTATAGTATGCAGCATTACCTTGTATTTTTGCAAAAGGTTGTTTCCACGCCCCAAGCCCATGACCTCAAGGTCACACAACAAGAACTCTACCATTGCGCCAAGGCTCCCACTCTACAGTTGCTTGCTGCTCTTTCAGTTGTTTGGATGTATCCCCTGTACTCTCTATGGTCTTGGAGTAAAGTTGCTACATTCGCATCCAAGCAATCACTAACACCTTCCAAGATGCTTAATGTCATGCTTGATCAGAGCAACCCCAATCTGAAACTCCTCTCAGAAAGAATGGGGAACTTAAACTCACAAGGAGATCCAATGCTTATCAAGACCAAAACTACCAAATGCTTTCTGAAACCAACAAGATCCTATCCCCGCACTTCCAGTCTAATTCAACAAGAATACTATTAGCATGAGATAGCATCCCTTAAACTCGGTTACCAGTTCTTGATGAATCAAATTTTTTACACTAGCGTTGCCAATTCCACTAGTTCACAAGAGTTCTGAACTGAAGTAACGAAATAAATAAAACACTAAAAAGCAGGACCAACAGAAACACCTTCGATGTAATCATCTCAGAAGTTGCAAACTTGGCAAGCTTTGCCATGAGCGGAGGATCAATGTCTTTTTTGTCCATCGCCCGAACTGCAAATGCCATCACAGTAAATATGCCCGCGAGATTTCCAAATCGCTGCATCACCATCAAACCTCAAATTAAGAAACTCAGCAGCCAAACAAACTACAATTGTAAAATTTTTAAAACGATCAATTACCCGACGCCCTCCGCGAGAGACAGCCGAACAACAATCAAGAACCAGCAGGGGATTCCTACAATTCCAATCAAAAAGAAGTTACTTTTAATTTTTTTTCAAAAACAAGAGGATTTTTTGTTTTTCTAGAAGAAAAGGACTTTTTTTCGATGGAAACGGAAGGACAATTACAAGAAAGCGATGTCCTTCAGAGATTCCATAGAAGCTTCCCTCACAAGCAAGGATTCATCTGCTAGGGATGAAACAAGTACATGCACAGCTTCTGAAACAAGAACAAATTGGAAAATTATAAATAATTAGAAGAAAAGAATAAAAAGAGAAGGAATTGTGATTGAATTGAAGATTACCTGGTGCTGAATGAGAGATTGAAGAAGAAGAAGCCATTGCAGGATTCAAAAAAGTAGTAGAAATTTCTCATAAGAAGAAGAAGAAGAGGAGGAGGAGGAGGAGGAGGAAGAGGAAGATGAATTGGGCGTGACAGCTCAGACCAGCGCCTCCATGTCGTCCTTTTTCGTTTTCGTTTGTGGTGTTTTTGATAACTACACCCCTTCTTTCTTTTTTTATTTTCTTTTACCTGTTAACAATTTTACTGAATTGGGAGAAATTTTGTATTGTTTTGTCTTCTTTTATCTTTATATTTAGAATGGGGCAGAGAGACGCAACTCTGGCAAGAAAGGCGCCTTTTCATTTTTCATTGTTACTCGGCCATCTAGATCTTCGTACTCCAAAACAATATGGACACTCGTTTTTAGGTGCATGGTGAAATTTTTTAAAAGATCTGAGCCATTCATTATCTTATCAAAGTCTTACATAGTTTATAGGCAAAATTTTGTATCCATTCAATTTTTTTTAACTAGAAGGGAAGCCTTGATGCAATGGTAGAGTTGTTGTCTTGTGAACTTGAGTTCACGGGTTCCAAGCGTGAAAACATCTTCTTACAAAATGCAAGGCATGCGTGAGCTGAGTGCACTAGGGCTGCTCTTTTCTATTCGATTTTTTTTAACCTATATTTCTTTGGGTTAGAAATTTAAACCAGCCAATCTTATTAATTTTATAAAGGCCTTAAATAGTATTTAGGACCATTTGTTTGCATTGATTTCTCATATATTATCTAGTTTTGATATGCCCAACATTGGAAACGGCGTAGATCTTCTAAACAATTTCATTGTGCATATAGAAAAGAGTCCCAATAGGATCTATGCTCAAAGCTTGGAAGGAGTCTACACCACATTTTTCTCATGCATAATAATCAATTTTTTATGTATCTAGCCATTCACCATGCTTGGAATAGCTTAGATAGGCTAAGTATGAGATTTCATACCCATTGGATGTTTTCAATCTAATATTTCTTTGAGTTAAAAATCATGTCCAATGAACTTTTTTTTAATTTTAAACTAGCTAATAAAGGGGTTTGGATTTTCAAACTCGCTGATTTCTAGCAAGTTAGGACATTTTTGTAATCCAAACATGATAAACAAACTAGACCTCCCAAAGAAAATAGTGAAAAAGATAGCATGGACTCTTTCCATGCTCTTTAGGATTGGACTCCTACCAATACTCTATAAGAAAAGCTGGCATCTACTTCTGTAGCCTCCTTGAGGACTTATCTTATTACATGTTAGTCAAGTTTGAGGTCACTTAATCTAGTTTGAGTTTGTCTGATCTAGGTTGTACTAGAGTTAGCATATTCTAGCAAGCTATTGAGTCTGAAATCTTGTTTTTAGATGTTGTACTAGGTTGCCAAATTTTGCAAAATGTTAGTATAAAGTAGGATGAATTTTGCCTAAGCTAGAGTGAATTTGACCATGTTTGACTAGAATCTTAATATTTAATATTAAAATAATCTATATCACTCTCACTTCTTATGAAACTTTTGGGGGCCTAAAGTAACAATCTTTAAGAACACATGTTTATGTGCTTGCATTGAATGTCATCAAATCAGTTTGAGCATCCAACTCCTTTCAAGACTTATCTTATAGCATGTTAGTTAAGTTTGAGATCACTTGATCTGGTCTGAGTTTGCCTAATCTAGGTTTCACTAGAGTTAGCATGTTCTAGTAAGCTATTGAGTCCAAGATCTTGTTTTTAGATCTTGTACTAGTAGCCATATTTTGAAAAATGTTAGTATGATGTACGATGAGTTTCAGTGAAGCTAAGGTGAGTTTGATCATGTTTGACTGGAATCTTAATATCTATTATTAAAATAATCTACATTAGTCCCATTTCTTATGAAACCTACAAAAGCTTAAGGTAACGATCTCTAAGAAAATATCTTTGTGTGTGTACATTGAAGGGCATCAAACCTATTTGCAGGCCCTCCATGCATACTATGAAACCAATTCATGGGCCTTCTATAGCTTTGATTTGAAAATGAGAGTTGGATAGCTCTTAGGGTCCACCATATAAGTAGCTCTTATTTGAAAATATGTGTGGATGTCTACTATGCCCTAGCATGTAAATAGCTTTCATTTGAAAATGAGTGCAAATAACTTGTAAGGCCCACTACAAAAATAGTTTGATATTTCGAATTAGGTGTGATAACTTCTAGAGTCACCATGTAAATAACTTTTTATTTAAAAATAGGTATAGGAGATTCTAAAGCCCACATGTAAATGGCTTTGAAATGGGTAAGGATATCAAAAAAAATTATATGAAAATGGGTGTAGGTATCAATTATTTATGGTCAATCCCTATTTTCTCAAGGGTTCTTGTATGGTGCATGCATAATATTCTATGCATATCATAAGTGGGGTATTGTTTGGCATGCTAGCCCTTTTGTCCACATTATATGAGTGATTTATTTAGTTCATCAAATTTGTCATATTCCAAGATAGTGGAATGCCAAAAATCTCATCCAACAAGCCCCTTTAGGATAGGCCCCCTTCTAGAAGAGTGGTATGTTTTTATGTTAACATCGCCCACACTAGATAGAGACTAACCTTAGCATTATTCATAGGATTTGATTTTTTGTGCCCTCCAATCTCATAAGAGGGTTAATTAGATGAACAGAATGGATGACTCAAAAAATAGGGGATAGGCCCTGCATACCCAGCTTATGACATGGGAGAAATAACACTAAATTTTCCTCTCTTTTTTCTTCAAGCTAAAGGAGCATTCAATTTATACTAGAAATAGACATCAAATCCAAAACTTATCTCAAATCAAGCTAACCTGAGATGTCCTCTATAGCAATGAGCTAGGCCTAATTTCTTTGAAACTCTTGCCATCTCAAGATCGACTAACAATGAGTTCGCAATAGCTAGGATGATAATCATCAAGAGTTCCATCAAAATAATTCTAGCTCATATTGGACTAATAATGATCTTAGCATGACAATGACAAGTTTGTCAAACTCATCCCACCAGGTGAAATTGAGGTTGGCTAACTCCATGTTAGATACTATCCTCAAAAATCCCTAATCAAAAATTAAAATTTTCCTTGGGACCTCGCTAAATGGTATGGCTATAACTTCAAGTGGGCCTAGATTTATTCATTCACATTGTTCCTTTAGACTTAGGGTCATCTTTTGAAATTCTCATCTACTAGATGATACAAGCAATTGCTACTTCTAATTATAAAATAAGCACACAACTTTTAGCCATCTATTTAACAAACTAAAAGAATTTCTTAAAAGAATAATAATTCAAGAAAATAGAGGCTATAGTCATTAAATATGCAAGAATTTTACATTATTCTCCCAAAGAAAATAAGATCTAGGATCCATGAATTCAAATCCCCTCTATCTTAGAAAGTCTAGTTATAAGAGTTTCTCCAAGTATTGTGAAAACCCCAAATTTTCTGGAACTATTTGGAATTCATTAGAATTTTTACTAAAATCGAGGTAGAATATTATAATTAATATAATATTATTTGTTTAGAAAAAGAATCAGGTCTTGAAACATAGATATTTGGAATCATTGATGGGAAAACGGTCAGAATGACTATAAGCACGCTGAAATCTAAGCTCGGGTGAAAAATCCCCATTTTTTAATTTTTATAATTTTACATTTATTGTAATGACTCCAATTTTGTAATATTAAAATCCCAAGTTAGCAATAAAAAGTTCAGTTCTTGAAGATAAGGGCATTTTGGTCATTTCACTATTTACCTTGACTGAACCCAGAAATTTGGTCCTAAAAATGGTACCATTATGTGCATCTCGGAAAAAAAAAATCCAACAAGACCAAAATCACCCAAAACGGAGTTAAAATGAGCAAGTTATGGCCCTTTGAAGTAGGGGTGGCAATTCGGGTTGGCGGGTCGTGTTTGTGGCGACACGAACACGACACGAATAGTGTTACGGGTCGACACGAACACGACACGCTTAATAGTCGTGTCAAAAACCTATGACTCGTACACGACTCGGTTCTTAAAAAAATGACACGACACGACCTGTGTAACACGATTAATTAATTGAGTCGTGTTGGATACACGACACGAAATGACACGACATGACCCGACATATTAAAAAAACTGCCCTCTCAAGTCAAGTCCCAACTCCCAAGTGAATAGAAGTTATAGAACGGCTGCCAAGGCCCGAACGGGCCAAATCCCAAAACAACCACAATAAAATAAACTAACATATAGGACGGTTATTTCACAACCGTTCTATAAAACCCTAACATATAGGACGGTTGTAACATAACCGTCCTATATATCATTGGTTTTATACGACGACTGTGAAATAACTGTCCTATATATATATTACAGATTTTATAGAACGGTTGTGAAATAACCGTCCTATATGTTATTTTATAGTACGGTTATTTCATAACCATCCTATATGTTAGGTTTTATAGAACGGTTGTGAAATAACCGTCCTATAGTTTACTTTTTATAATTTTATTCCACTCCACCGTTATGACTGATCTTCTGATTTTGACTGAACTGTATCTTGAATCTTTGATCACCTGAAGCAATGACAATGAGGTTCTGGAGCATAAAATCAGAATTGAATAGCATGGGTCTTTCAGTTATGAAGAACTAGACTTTCAACTCAAGTTACCAAGTATCAACCCCCACATAAATTGTTAGGAGGGAATTCATTTCTCCAACTCCTTTCATGCTCATTGTCACTGGTCATTGCTATATCCATTGAATTACTGGTGACTGATCCACCACACCACACGACAAGTACATAGACAACCAAATTACCAATAATGTTCCTGTAATATTTTGTTATTTTATTTAGAAGCAACACAGTTCTTTATAGTTTAGTATTACACCACTCAGTCACTCACTGACTCACTTCACAAGTTCACAATTCACATGATATGTGAAAAAAAAGAGACTGAAATGAATCAAATAACCACAATAGTAGTAAATAAATATGGATTAAGTAGCACATGATGGAAATATACTTCCATCAATGTATTATGTATCAAACACAACAAATTAAAATAAGTCATGAAAATTATACAAATTAATCAAAATGAATTGATCCAGAGTCTTCAGTTGGTTGAAGTGATGGTTAAGTTGTACTTATGCTTATAATGTCCTCAGTAAGCTCATCCACGGCAACTGTAATGGTAGAGTCTACAATCATATAGAATAAACAAGCATTAGTTATTACTAAGCTCATATAAAATATAATGTAAATATAGAATTATAAACTATTACCTTTCAATCCATATAGCCAATCTCTCACACAAATCAATGCTTGCACGGTTTCTGGCTTTAAAGTAGATCTATATTGGTCAAGAACCCGACCACCAACACTAAAAGCAGACTCGATGCAATCAGTAGAAATAGGAATGCTGAAGAGATCACGAGCCATGGCAAAGAAGTTCAAGATACCTAAAATCAACATTTGAATCAAATATAAATGTAAATAAGATTACGTAAAATAGTGTTTACATGAGATTATTAGTCAAACAACCTCGTATTGATTGCCTTTCCAGAATGCAAGAATGTCTAGCTTTGACTCTTGCAATCTTGGTTCATCTAAATAAAGCTCCAATTGTGATTTTTGCATAGCCAAAGTACCTCCTTCACCTTCAAATGAATCAAATTCCTAATGCAAATGCAATTATATTATTCAACGTACGATAAGACAATTCATACTTCATAGCAAATTTTAATATGCTAAGTAGTAAGCGACATATAATGAAAGATACAATTATAAATAAAATCACCTTCATGACATCTAAAACCTCTTGACTATATGACATGTTCTGTCTATCATCAGCACCTGCACCTCTAGCCACTTGTGTAGATGAGGAGGAAGGAATATGATAAATCTTAACCTTATATTCATTGAAGAGAGAGAATAACTTTTCCCTAACTTGAGCAAACTCCAAGCAGCCACTGCCAAACAATTTCTTGTACGAGAATTCCACAAAGGAGAGCTTATACCGAGGATCCAACACACATGCAATTGCCAAAATGGTGCTGAATTCAGACCAATACTTTGAAAACTTGGCAAACATTTGGGTGGACATACGCTTCATATAGTCATCATCACTTCTCATGTATTGTGTTAAACCGAAATAAATTACAAATGCCGCACGAAAGTAGAGATTTGCAAAGGATATTTGGATCCAGAGAACATGCAGTGGCATCATAAAACCTGCCAAAAACTTCGAAATTTTTGTAGCCTTTTCCCATTCAATGAAAGAAGGACAATGCTTATAATTTGAGTCACTTAGTTCTAAGTGACAAAATGCACGTTGGTAACAAAGAGCACTTTCAAGCATCAAATACGTTGAATTCCATCTTGTAGGACAATCTTGTCTTAAGCCCTTTTTTGTCTCAATTGACATGTGATTCACACACTCTAAAAAATTTTGTTTTCTACTTTGTGATGCTTTGACATACTTGATACTCTCTCTAATTTTTTGAATAGCATCATCAATTTCTTTCAAACCATCTTGCACAATCAAATTCAAAACATGACAACAACAACGTAGATGAAGGAACTCTCCACCACAAACAAGAGTGTTCCTGATGTTTAATTGATGCCTTAACATGACTCAACGAAGAATCATTAGAAGAAGCATTGTCTAAAGTGATTGAAAAATCTTTTTCTCAATCCCCCATTCTACCAATAATGAGTATAACTTTTCTCGCTAATGATATTCCATTATGTGGAGGTGGTAGGAAACAAAAATTTAATATCCTCTTTTGTAAGACCCACCGACTATCTAGAAAATGTGTCATGAGACTTATATAACCATCGATACAAGAAGTCCACAAATCCGATGTCAAACTTATCCCGCTAGGTGCCAATTCTAACATCTCTTTTATCTTTCCTTTTTCTCTTTTATACATTCTCGTAACATCCGCTTTTACCGTATTTCTACTAATCAAGTGCAAATCCGCACGCAAATATTTCAAGAGAGTTCTAATTCCATCATACTCAATAAATTGGAAAGGCAAATCATGCATAACAACTGCAACTGCTACTAACTCACGATAAACTTCAGGATCAAACTTATTATCTAAAGTCGTACTTAGTGACACCGACATACTCCCCGACTTTGAGATAAAAGCAACCGGCCTATATCACGAGAAGAGCTCCGTTGACAAGTCTTTATATGACGATTTAAGTTACCAGTACCAAATTTGCTATCGCAAATGTATATTGCAGAGCACTTCTTGCATTTACACCTTTGCCTTCCATCTTCTGATAGAGGAAGGTGTTCAAAAAAATTCCAAACTGGAGACATTAGTTTCCTATGCTTTTTACCTCTATTGGATTTTGAAACTAACTCCACGTTCTCCAAATCAGCAAACTCATCATCATCGTTGTTGTGGTGTAGCATATTCAAGTTATCAGAAACATCAGTGCTCCCAACTTCAACTTGTGCCTATATTGCAAAAATGCAAATGACAAAAAAAAAATTAGTTCACACTGACAGTAAACTAAACACTTCAGAGTTCACCAACAATTACTAATAAGTAATAAGTAATAAGGGAAGGGAGTGAGTGAGTGAGTGAGACACTAAGACTTGAGAGTTGAGACTCGAGAGTGAGGAAATTGAGAGGAATGAAAAGAGTCAGACTCATAATTTTATAGAGAAATAACAAAAAACAAACACATGACATACCTGTGGTGCTATAGTAGGGGTGCTGCTGCTCATCGTGTTAGAACTTAGAAGGGTTGATGTATGAACTTGAAGAAGATATCTGGATTCTGGTCCTCCTGAGTCTCGGAAAGGGAAATCAAAATGTATGTAAAATTGTAAATTATAAAAGCAACCGCAAACCTCGCAAGCCTTCAACTTCAACCTTGGGTTGGTAACGTTGGTTATGTTACTTATGTATTACAAGATAACGGTCCTATATATATATTTATAAAATATAGTACGGTTACGTATTAACCGTCCTATATTTTAAAAATATAGAACGGTTACTTACTAACCGTCTTATTTTTTGTAAGCTTTAACATATAGGATGGTTACGGACTAACCGTCCTATTTTACATAATAATATAGGACGGTTACGGACTAACCGTCCTATTTTACATAATAATATAGGACGGTTAATTACTAACCGTCCTATTTTACACATGGTTTATTCCTTCATTACCAATCTGTGAGTGTGACTGTGAGTCTGTGAGACTGTGACTGTGAAGTCTGTGATGTGCCAGATTTTCGCTTTTCAAGTGACCAGTCTGCCTGACAAAGACTGATAGCCTTCTTTCCTCCAATTCCAAACTGGCAAGTGGCAAGTGGAGTTAATGAAAGTTGAAACTTACACTTCAATCATTTGTCAAATATTTTGATGCCCCTAGTTATTGTCCTTAATGTTACTTAACTAAGTTAACTTACTTGTTAGATAACTTAGATAGTTAGATGTCATGAATCATGATAGATGATCCGAGGTGGGGCGGGGGGCCCCTTGTAGACTTGTAGTGGCGGGAAAACAAAATGAAAGTTGAAAACCGAAAAGAACATAAAGGTTTAACTTTAACTAATTAATAATTATCTAGGTATACTATCTACTAAGTCAATCTAGAGTCTAATCTAACTGCCTAAGGCAATTGTTTTGTCTTTTTGTATAATTGTATTGTATCATGTAAGTTAAGTAAGCCTAAATCCAATTATCCAACTATAAGCCTATAACTATAAGTTATAAATAATCGTATAACCAATTTCTTATCAACCATTTTCAGTTTAGCTACACATTGTCACATGTCAATTGTTACAACTTACAAGTTACACTTAGTAGATAAGTTAACCAAGTTTTGTAAGTTGTACAAGTAAAAGTGAAGTGAGAGAGAGACTAACTAACTGTCATATATTGTTGTATAAAATTATAAATGCTAATGAATAATGATTTTCTTATGTTAATTTCACATGTCTCACCAACCAATTGATCTAATATATCTCTTTTCAATCAAATTCATGAATATCATGTATCCAACTCATATAACTCAATATTTGTTTCTCATTTCTAACTCCCAATTGATGATAATAGATTAGGAATAACTCATTCATGATTCATCCATGATCCTTTGATCCATCATTCATGTAGATATTGTAGAGTAAAATTTAGTAACTCCTTTAGTAATATCATTCAACATTTGTGTTAATTCAACACACAACTCCTATTCTCTCGTTCACATTCTCACCTCACCTAATGAGTTAATTACAATGTTACATAACTAAATAACTAATAACTATTCCCTTGGGACCCTTCCTAGTTCCTATACTATACTCATTATCCTCTAATGAGATAATTACACAACTCTTTCTATACTCATTCTCAAGCTACCGAGTTAATTACATAACTGCTTCTATTCTAGTTCAATTCACATTCTTACCTAATGAGTTAATTACATGATTCTTTCTCTTTCTTTACTTATTATCATTTATCAATGTTATCATCAACATTCAACAACTTTTGAATTGAGTATGAGTTACTTACATAACTTTGCTTTTTAAGATGATCCTCAAGTGAGATCATCGGACATCGATGAGTTAAATACATTATATACATAATTAACACCAACTTTACTCATCCTCCCGACCTCAACCTCAACAACTATGTTGAATTGAATATGATAGTATGAGTTACTTACATAAGTAACATAACTTTGCTTTTAAGCCGATAGATACTCAAGTAACTCAACTCAACCGAGAAGTCTCGAGCCCGAGATAGTGAGATGAACATAATACATATATGATATATGCCTATATGCTATTGCTCTGTCTTTTTAAGCTCATCCAGTCATCCTTAACTTAAGGAAATTAAGATGAGTTAATTACATAACTCTTTCTCCACTCTATACTTAATGACTAGTTTTATTTAAGGACATCATCAACTAAGATTAATTAAATACATAACTCTTATAGCTTATACAACTCCTATATTTCAATATATAGATGGTTATAAACAAACCATCCTATATTTAAATATATTATAGGACAGTTATTTTAAAACCGTCCTATATTTAAATATATTATAGAACGGTTATTTTGAAACCGTCCTATATTTAATATATTATAGAACGGTTATTTGAAAACCGTCCTATATTTGATTATGTTATAGAACGGTTATTTGAAAACCGTCCTATATTTAAGTATATTATAGAACAGTTATTTGAAAACCGTCCTATATTTAAGTATATTATAGAACGGTTATTTGAAAACCGTCCTATATTTAAGTATATTATAGAACGGTTATTTGAAAACCGTCCTATATTTAATTATATTATAGAACGGTTATTTGAAAACCGTCCTATATTTAATTATAATTATAGAACGGTTATTGAAAAACCGTCTTATATTTAAGTATATTATAGAACGGTTATTGAATAACCGTCCTATATTAGTATATTATATAGAAGGGTTATTTTAAAACCGTCCTATATGGTTCTATACATATAATATATCGTTTTCACTTTTCACTTTTCACCTTGGTCATTCTCAGCTCTAATTTCAATCTTCCAAGTTCCAACCCAACGATCCAATCCAACCTATACTGAGAAGTGAGAAGGTGAAAACGACCATTCCTCTTCGATCTTTCACAGATCTAAGCAAAGAAAGGTATGTATTTACGATTTTTTGCATCTTTAATGTAATTTCGTATACAGTTCTGTTATCAGAACCGTAAAAAGTAATAAAAGAACACAATCGATAAAAAAAAAACCTCTGTCTGGTTTCTCTCGATCCTTGCCTTGAACTTGTTCTCATTATTTCGTTGTCAAACACCTATTTCTCGATTTTGATTTATGTTGTCTTTCATTTGAGTCCTGAAACGGGGTTTGTTGGGAAAAAGATGGATGAGCAAAAAAACGGACTGGAAGCCTGGAAGTGGAATGGGATTATGGGAGATATCGTATATGTATGTTCCTCTGACGGAAAAACCAAACATATAAATTATAAAGGTTCTGAGTCTTCTGACTTTGCCCATAGTTCATTAGTGCTGAATCAGTGAATCTTGATAGATAGGTTCTCAGAGAACTGCATCTATCGAAATAGTCTCCACTCTCCACCGAAATGTAGAGCAGATCGAGCAAGAGAAGAAGCAGACGGATGTCAGAAGATTGAGGGAGAGAGACATTAAACTAGTTCTTTCTTTTACAAAATGGAAAAAAACATTACCTTTATCTAATTTATCACAAACTAGCTATAGCTTATATCCCAATTTCTTCTTTGCCTTAAGGGAGCCCTAGAAAAAAGAACCAAATCAAGAAAAATCTCTCAAAAACTAAATTAACATATCTCATATCTGCATCAAACAATGTCAGATTTTCAACATTTTTGATGTGTTGGAACTGTTGAAACAAGAGGAATGATTAAGTGATAGTTGACCAAAATAAAAAATAAAGGATGAAGGAACATAACAGATTTTTTAAATTATTATTAGACTGAATGAATGTTTTGAGATAGGAAACTTAATGAAATGGCCAAATCAAGCTACAAATAATGAATGTTATACAAAAACAAAATATCACATTTTTTTTCCACTCTGCATACTGGAATGGCATACTTCTAGGGCTATGACACTATGCCAACATCACAAAAAATGGGAACATGCATAATTGCTTGTTTGAAGAGATAGAGGGAGCAACAATCGACCTTGTAGGAGGCTTCCAAAGATAGTCTCCACTGTCAAATGAAAAATTTGTGATGGTTTTCAAGGGTGCTATTGCTTATTATCCCTGTATAATTGTATTCCTCTTTTCTTGTCTAACTGTAGTCATTTTTATTTTGAAGCAAACATGGAGCAAGTAGAAGAGGTAGGAGAGGTACAAGTAGAACAATTACAACACACGTAAGCGAGAACAATCAAGGCTATCAAGCACATGTCCATCAGTAACACCCCGGGTGGTCAGTGTCAAGAGAAAGGTCAGGGGGAGGGGCCCAACGCAAATGGAACATATAAATAAGAGAACCTCAGTTGGAATAAAAGAAACAATACAATTCAACACTAAAGGCCAACCGATTGGTGGTGTTGCACATGCCTATGCTAGCTTCATATGTTGCACCGTTAGAAGACTTGTGCCGCATCGTTGATCGATTGGAGACATGTATCTCCACAAGTCAAAGATTCAAGATGGGAAATGGTCAAGGTATGTAAATTCTTCCTACATATAACATAATATGTCCTTTATATTTATATGTTTTGTTTTTGTTTGCATATGAATCACGATAAGATACACAAAGTTGCTGCAATACTCACTAGTTAGTCACTTTAACATGCTTCTTCTTTTGTTTTGTAGTACGCCTTTGACGTATCTGATGAGTGCAAGAAGCAAGCCTTGCTAGGAGCTGGTGAAGCTTGGAGGAAATGGAAGAGTGAGCTTGCAAGGAAGTACATACTTCCAAATTCTCATGATCCTTCTACGCTTCACATGGTCCCTCAGTTGTATTCCCGCTTCATTAACCAGAAGCATGGAATCAATTTGTACAAGATAGGCTATCTCCGATTTTGAGGTAATCACAACTTGAACTAGCCAAGCTAAATTTTGAGTCTTGTAATTATTATAATTGATTGTATTTTGAATCTTTGATCACATTACTTTGATGTCCGTGCAAAGCGTATAAAAGGACAAAAGGCTCGTGCACAAAACCACACGCCGCACCACCTTTCAAAGGTTGGCTATGCACGATTAGAGGCGTATGTAGTAAGTATATCATGTCACATTCCATTTTTCTAATCATATTAGATTATTATTTTTATTAACTATGACTTAGTGTCTCTTATAATCTTATTACAAAGAAAAGAAGGCCGGGACAACGGATCCCATCGACCGTGCTATTCTATGGAAAATGGCACATTCGAAAGGGCGTAACTCCCGTACCTTTGCCAACGAGACAACTGCAACAATTGCTTCAAGAATTGTAAGTGGTTTAAGACTTTAAGTTTTATACTTTTACTTTATTTGCATACTGCCTAATTAAATACTTTTATACTTTTATACCCTTGCATAGTATATTATTTAAATATTACATATATAATAGTGATTTTATCATGTTATGATCTTTATGTGTGCAGAAGAGTTGACCCAAGAACAAGAAGAAAGTGCAACTACGGGGACTCTTAGCAAAGACTGCCGCAAAGGGGGACATCCCGTATAGGGCAATGGGCAACAAGAATGAGCACCCCGGCTCGGTAAGGGGCCAAGGTCTGGGTGTTGTTCCTTCCAAATTTTTCCCCAAACAAAAGGCTCCTACGCTACAAGAATTGGAAGAATGGAAGAAGCAAACAGTTGTGGAGATATATAGCATGGTCAAAGATCAACTATTGAAGGAACTCCAAGGTGGCCGAAGAACCTCATGTGAGGATGTTGGCGGCCCTCAAGCTGAAGCTCAACCTCAAGTTCAACCAAAGAAGAAATAATAATAGCCGCACTCCTACTCCTACTCCTCTATCGATGAAGAGTTGGCGTAACAAGTACTCCCAATCGGTTGAGGTATGTATATTCACTTGTTTAGTTTTACAATGTTACTTATTTACTTTTGTTTTTAGTTTACACTTTACATTACATCACTAATTATTATATATATGTCATTTCTCAAATGCAGTGGGTCGTTGCATGTTGCAACTACATACATTTGAGAACCATGTGGTCGTGGCAACACCGTACGAGGTTCGGCCCATGACTTCCGCCACCTTGCATGGTAAGTTGATGCCTCCACACACTAAGCGTGTGTGCATCACTACCGCCATTCAACCGTATGCTCCCCTTCCATTTCCGGTCGAAGGGGATGATGTTGAAACTATTGGGGATGCAATTGGATATCATGTGTGTTGGCCGTAGAAACACATAAAACCAATGATATCCAATTCCAAGGTACATATATACTAATCGTAGTCATGGCTTCATTTTCTCCTACCTTTTTTAAGTCCTCCTAAACTGTTCATTGATTAATATTGTCCGCAACATGTCGGACAAATGGATCACGAAAAGCAAAGACAAGGGGCAATTGAAGCAAACCTTGCCGCCGGCAAATTCGGCATAGTGGCAAGTGTAGCCACATCCCAAATTTCTCGTGTAGTACTAGTTCTATGTTTTTCCATAGTCACTACTCACAAGTCATAAGTCAAGAGTACTAGTTCTTTAGTTCAAAACACTTGTAAGGTGCTCACTAGTCACTACTCACAAGTCACAAGTCAAGAGTCACAATGTTATTATTGTTATATTATAAAATATTCTAATTTTACCTCACCGGGTTTCTTCTTTTATATCTCATAGTATATCAAGATATGTCGTATATATTCATTACTAATTTCTAAAATGTTACATGATTACATTTACAAGGTAGGTATCGTGTGGAGGTTCCACCTAACACACCTCCATTCCTAAGGGTACTGCATGCACCGGCCAATGAAGGCAACACAAATACAATGAACCCCGTAAGGATAGAGGCAGCTGTGCTTTCAAACGATGTGGTTGAGGTTCCACTCTTCAAGGAAGACCTCATAGCCATATGTAATATGGATCAATTGGAGTACATGCACATCATAGTCTATATAGGGTACGTCGTGTAATCGCTCTATTAGAGTTAAGACTTACCAATCAATGTAACATTACTTAATACTTGCTTTTTAATAAAACTTAATAATTATTTGACATTAACCCAAATTTCAAATGCGTGTATTTGCATGATAGCTTGCATAGACTAGAGGTCAAGGACATTTACAAGTTCCTTGACCCTTCTCTTGTCTTTCAATTGGCCCATTTGCCTAAGGACAAACAAAGTGAAGATATCATTCCCGGTCTCATGACTTGTGCGAAGGGGCAAGCATTACTGATTCCCTACAATAGCGGGTACGTTGTAACATAGGTTGCTTAATTATGCCATTTTAATTTCACAATTCATAGTTTCATACACATGAATACTACATCGCTTAAGATTAGAGAAAATTCAATTGAACTATTATTTTTATAGGTCCCATTGGATGTTGCTAGCTTTGGATGTGCATGGTAGCCATGCAATTTTTTTTTTATTCATGTGGAGCACACATTCGGGAACACCTTATGGAAATTATAAACAAGTAAGTCTTTATTATTCTTTTTATTATAATATAACTACTCACCTGGCAACTATAATAATATTCATAATCTAATGCTTTTCAATTATATGTGTGTAGAGCATGGTATAAATGGGCTGAGAGGGAAGGCATTCACCACCCACCAAAACTCAACTGAAGAAGGCCAAGGTACAGCTTTACTAATTATCGCTCTTTAGACTCTTTCATATAATTTTAAACCCGAACTTGTTGGAAATTATATTTTGAAACTTTTATGTTGTCTTTGGTGGCATTGTTTTGCATAGTGCCCTCAACAAAAATCAGATTGGGAGTGTGGATATTATGTTCTTAGATACATGAGAACCCTCATTCGCAATGGAGTTTCAGTCTCACAATTGAGAAAGGTAACACTTAGACTTACTGACCAAAGTTGCACTTTTGATTTGTATATTTCCGACTTAATTCAAGATTACATGTCTAATCTCCGAACTAAGTTATTATATGTTTCTTGTAGGTGGATTTTGGAACCAAGAGTTACTCCCGCTTGGATCTAGATGATATTAGAATGGAATGGACAGATCATATTATGATTTTTAATTTGTAGTTCAGTGATGTAAAATTGTAAATGAATGTATATTATCATTCATGTATATACATTTTACTCAAATATAATACAAAGATCAGTTCATTTCAATGAATGTGTTCTATTTTTATTTTTATTGAAGTACACTGTATCAATGTATGTGCTTTCTTTGTTTCAAACTTTCAAATTTCAATGATGTGATTGTGAAGTTGGTGTTTTGATCAAATAGATGGGTTAATCATCAATTTTCAATGATGGCTTAGATCAGCAGATGGGTTGTATTGTATCATGTATGTACATACAATCTACAAATACAGTATGAGTGGTTGATATCATATCATGTATTGTATCATGTATTGGAGAGGGAGTCATGTATGGAATGGAGGTTGATGATTGAAATTACTAATATATACTGAAGTTGTAGATATGATTCATATGAATATGATACCAAAAACTTTCAAATTTCAATGATGTGATTGTGAAGTTGGTGTTTTGAATGGAGACTCGATGGACATCCCTGCCTATACAGCAATTTCATTCATTTGCCGAGGAATGAGGATAAAATTAAAAATGCCAAAGTTCGTAATGATTGTCTGCATTGGTGCCGCTCGGGCCTATTGACAATTGGAATGATATAGTCATGGAGATGGTGCTAAGTGATTGATATGTTGGGCAATTGTGATGATTGGAGCCCATGATTCTAAGCTACCAAGTTTCTGACAATCGGAACACAATTATTTGTGTGAACAGAAAGAGGGATGAGGAAGTTCCACTAATTGTAATTATATCATGTTTGCAAGCTTTCACTTATCTGTTGCCAATCAAATGTGTTTTATCAGAAGCTTGCAAACTGGAAGGTCAAGTTGCTTCGGCTTACATTTCAGGAAATCCTGCTTCATTCAGATCTTGAATCATAGATTTCTGGATTATATTTTGTGAATTCCTGTTTATAGTTTGTCACTCTCATGTCTTTGCTTTCTTTTCATATTCTCTAAGATGCACCCGAACGAGAACCTGGAAGAAGCTGTTCCTCTGAGAATATCTTTATAGTATATGTGTGAGAATAACTCATTAACTCTTAACAGTGGCTCTAGAAGAACCCTCCATTCTCCAATATAACTTAGTAATATAGGACGGTTAGTGAATAGCCGTCCTATATAAATAGTAATATAGGACGGTTTGTGAATAGCCGTCCTATATAACTAGTAATATAGGACGGTTTGTGAATAGCCGTCCTATATAACTAGTAATATAGGACGGTTTGTTAATAGCCGTCCTATATATATATATAACTAGTAATATAGGACGGTTTGTGAATAGCCGTCCTATATATAAGTTATATTATATTTATAACTACTAATATAGGACGGTTTGTAAGTAACCGTCCTATATAATATAAATACTAATATAGGACGGTTACTCATGAACCGTCCTATATTTTCAAGTGTTAAGGTAATAAGGTCATGAGTGGGTCGCGTGTCAAACAGGTAGACACGACGGGTCAAATTCATTGACTCGAACACGACACGATTTTTGGCGTGTCATTTTCGGGTCACCCGAAAATGACACGAACACGATAAGACTCGACCCGAACCCGCTAAATTCGTGTCGGGTTCGAGTCGTGTTATCGTGTCGTGTCATATTTTGCCGCCCCTACTTTGAAGTTCAGGGGCAAAACTATAATTTTTACAAAAACGGATTTAGCCACAAAACACAGGGGCCTGTTTTGATACGGGCACCCTTCATCTTCAACCTCTAGAGGGTTATAGAACAGCAGTGATTAGAGGAGAAATCACTGCCATTCTGGAGGTTTCTCCACCGCCATTCAAAGGCGGTGAGAGCCCCCTCCAGAACCCTCTCATAGCTCTATAAATAGAGCTCTTGGGTATCTCTAATGGCAGCCCAAAAGGTTGAAGAAAAACTATTGTGGAGGAGTGACCTAGAGGGGAAAACAAGGAGAAAAACCCAGCAACGAGCCAGGTATGCCCAAGATCCCTCAAAACCCATCTCCACTGTAGTTCTAAGGTCAATTTCCCTAGGTATTTGCATGAAAAACCATGCAAAATGGAGCCCTGGAGACTCACCAAGGACCCAGGGACGTTCCCTGGGCCGCAGACGCGCTAGCAGTGCGGGGTTTTTTCGTTCCTTAAGGTAGCCGGGGCGCACGACGCAGACGCGCAGCGCCCTAGCATTCCGTCTTTTCATTCTTGAAACCCTTGTGTATGTGCGACACTAAAATGCTTATAACTTGAGATCTAGAGCTCCGATTGAGGCACCGCAAAAGGCGTTGTGTCCGTGTTGACGACGCGAATACATCCAAACTATAAAATCCTTGATCAAGGCCCAATCAAAGGTGGGCATGAACCTTAGAATAGGATGGTGGCGCGTGGCCACTAGACCTTTGGAAAATTGATAATACCAAGGCCCAATTAGGACCTTAAGACACCCATAGGCATAGGGATGGACCTTTAATGCCTAAGTGATAAGACCAACTACTCTAAAACCCATAAAAGATAGGTCAAACTAACCTTAATTCCCGAAACCATGTTCAGGAGCGTCCGAGGACAAAGGGGTTAGCGCAACCTAGTCAGATAGGTGCTCTATCGCTACTAGATTCTTTTAAAAGAACTATGATTGTTTTACAAATACATGATTTAAGTATATGACTTGTTTAGCATGCATGTAACAAATGCTTTATGCATAGACATGTTTTGTATATACATTATGCATAGATATGTTTTGCAAACTATTGCATACATTGCATGATCTATGAGCATTAAGTTCTTGCAAAGATTGCATGTCCTTGAGGGTTGCCAAAAGACGCTGGAGTGCCGAGGGCCAGGCAGTTGTGAGGGACCCAAAGAGGACAGGTTTTGAAAAGAGGTTTTTGGCTTATTTAATCGTACATGATTTGGGCTAGTAAGCTCGTGGGTGTTATGCCGAGGGGTGTGGGTTGGCCACCCAGCCTCTACTACTATTAGGTGGATGGATACCACGCCCAATAAGGGCATGTCCCTGCTTCGACTGCATGTGGTACAGGGGGCTACTACTGGTGTCACGGCACTGGGTCGAAGTGTCATATGCCCCATGGAGGTATATAATCATGTGTCCCTAGGTACCCGGGAACGACACGGCAGTGAGGTCGTGCGCATAGTGGGACCCTATGGTTTCGTGGATTTATGTGCATTGCATATGGCATGATATAAGGTTGGTCAACCATACCATACCAAATATCTATGAGTTGGATTCAGTTGAGCATTTGATGCATATCTTTATGTTTATGATATATGATACTTTCGACTTGGATTATGATATTCCTTTAAGTAGTCAGTATTCCGGTTTGACAGTGGTTTTTAATATCGATATTAAACGTGATTATTCAAACATGCATATGTTTTTATGAGCACATGATTTTAAACATAGTATGCATTGCAAAACTAGTAGTGATAAACTCCTACTGAGTATAGTATATACTCACCCTATCCTTAACATTTTTTAGGATAGTTCCACTTACAAATAGAAGACGTTTCAGGAGATATTAGTGCTACGAGCAAGTGAATAAATAGATGAGACAACTATACATGTGAGTAAACTCTCTACCCTTTGGACATATATTTGTATTTAATTACAGTTGGGCTGTGTGCTGTGACTGGATAGACCTGGGGAAAAACGCTTATGATTTCTAAAGCTTTTCAAAAACTACCATGGATGTTGTGAAAGCAAATGACACTCGGGGTTTTCAAATTAGATTTCAAATAAAAGATTTTTCCGCTGCACTGCATTGTTTTTCAAATAGGGATCCCACCTTAGGAATTTAGATTTTTCATTTAAAAATTGCATGAGAAAACCCGGGTCGTCACATTTACCCAAAGAGGTAAAATGGTCATTTTACTTTTGTGTGGGGTCCACAAAAGTTAGGTGAGCTAAGGGACATCCAGCACAAGGAATATTAATGATGAAGAATAAACATGATGATGAATCTCTTTTGAATTTAATAAGAAAAGTGAAAAAATCATTTAAAATAAAAATAATTAAAATTAAATTAAATTAATTCAAAAACAAGCTTATAAATACCTCCCCTAACATTCATACGAAATTTCTAAATTTTTACTCCTCTCCCTTTCCCTCTCTCTTTCCTCCTCTCCTTCTCCTTCTCCTTCTCCTTCTCCTTCTCCCTCTTTCTTTTCTTTTTCTTTTCTCTCTCCTCTCTTTCTAGCCGAAACGGCGGTCCCCACACTCGCCTAGCATAGGAACCAGTTTGTCCTAGGCTGGCACGTCCCCAGACCTGCCTTCCAACCCAACTCAGCCAACGAACTGCGGCTAGGGTTTTTCCAGAGCTCGGCAAAAATCTTCACCAAGCTTCCTCCTCCGACCAAATCACCGGCTCAGGGACCCATATTTTGGTTCCCCTCTCCATTTCCACTCTCCCTATTTCTTCTCTAGCACCGGCAACCATCCCTGCGACATAAAAATTACAGAAACACTAGCCATCCAGCCAGGACTTCAAAATTCGGCAAGAAACCCTCTCTCTACCTCATCTCTCTACTCTAGACCAGATCCAGGTAGGTCTATCTCAACTCCCCTTCAAAAACCTCATGTTCTCTGGCCAAAACGGGTACTAATCATCGATGAATCTGTTCCACCAGTGACTATTTCACCAATGATCTAGGTGGAAATCACCCCTAAATCGATCAAATTTGGAGATTCTGAACCATTAGATCGGTTCAGAGGGTCCCAAAACCCTAGGATGTGCGATCACATATCAATTCCCATTAAGTCAGGTCATTGATTTGGGGAGCTGTTGATTTGACAGTCCAAATCGAACCATCTCAACAGATTTTCAGAGATCTAACTCCCAGACGCACTCAGGGAGATGCGCAAAATGACACTCGACCTAGGCATGCCTTCGCAAGTGCAAAGTGTCAGGTGTGCAGTCATGGAGGACGGCAACGCATGCCGCTTCCCAGTTATGGTGAAGCACACCACCCCGTTTTGTTGCATTCTGACAGTCCAGATCAAATATGGACTATCAAAACAGATTTGAAGCTTAAAACTTCAATTTAGAGTTCATTTTAACTCCAAATCAAGATAGATAATAAAAAAAAAAGATCTGAATTCCTAGTGAAGAGTGGAATCTAATGGAAACATAAAATTTAAATGTTATTCACTGTAAATTTCTGTACATCACAAAAAAGTGGTACTAATTTCCAAAATCAGTCAAATCTAACATGATCAAACCTTAGAATTCTAATCCATTAGTGACCTAATGATGTAATAACTTAAATAAAAGGATTGGATGTAACTGATTTGGTAGATCTTAAGATCTTGACCTTTAAAAGTAACAAAATCCTTGAAAATACATAATAATTTCCTTGATCAGATTGATCAAGGATGATCAGAAACTATGAATCGGTATGGATGATAATCTAAAGTTAAGATCATGAGAAATGAATGGCCTAATGTGGCTAATTTGGGATGGATTGAGATTTATGCTCTTGATTTTGATAAAATGACTAAAGATCTTATTAATCGGTTGGATCAAAAAGATCAGATTATGATGATGAGATGCATCAATGATCTAGTGATGATATCACATTAAGATAATGTGATATATCTTAATAAAAATAAAATAATAAGATCAAAACCCTTAATGGGATGAAAAATGAATAGAAATCAAAATATGATCATTAGATCAAAATGGACAAATGTGATATATTCAAATGAGCATGTGAATTAGTATATTCTATTGTAAATATTATTTTAATTGCTTAGTAAGTGTAATTGTTAAATTTATTTATTTACGCTTTAATGTTCATGATATAAAAATTATTTAAAAATGTAATTAATTAAAAAATAGATATTAATGGACATTTACAATAAATAGAAGACATGGACTTAATGATAGTAAGGGTTATGGTTAGTAAGACAATATAAGGAATATCATTTCCTTGGCCCAATTTAGGAAAATAATAAACCCCATAAATGACATTTTAAATGTTCATGGACATTAATTAAAATCAAATAGCAAGAATACTTAGGGTATACGAGCTCATAGGAACCGTATAAAAGGTTGAGCTAACGTCACTCCAGTAAATGTTAAATATGGTGGTTAAGGGGGTTCTCTAATAAAGCCTCGCTCTTTTTCCACATTCTGACGACATTTGTGAGGTCTAAATGCCTCCTTACATGAGTATTGAATTAACTATTCTGTGAACAACTTTTATCTGGTAAACCTTAATCAATTGAAAATAAGAGGAGTTGTCTAGAATTAGGAGTGCATAAATTATCTTCAATCAGTAAAATATTAACTGGTTGAATAATAATAATATCATAAAATGATAGCAAACTATCTAATCCTAATAAAAATGGTAATTAAGATAATCAAATATCAAACAAGATCCACAAGGAGATCTTAAATGATCAAGAATAATAAGAAACATAATATTGTGTCAGTATGTATGTTTTTGAATTAGTATGAATGTTAGATTTAAATATAGATCAATAGATTAGACCTTGATATGATGATCAAGATCAATGAGAAGATACATGAAGGATATGATGATCAAGATCAACTCATTTATACTTCTTAGTTGTTCTTTTGATCACCGTGATAGATACACGAAGGATATGATGATCAAGATCAATGAGAAAATGGATTGTTGAAAGTAAAGGTAGGTGGACCTAAAGAATATATTCAATATATAAGATACATATATTTTACATATGATCTTATCCTGATAACTATAAATTGATTATAATTGCCTTAAAATTGTTTATGAATCAACAAATGATGTTGAAATGAATACAAAGTGATTGATTAAGTAATTATGAAATTACTTAAGGCAATAAATGATGTTGAAATGAATACAAAGTAATTGATTAAGTAATTATGAAATTACTTCATGGTCAGAATGAGAAGATTTGAACTATATAAGTTGGACCCCAAATCTTAAGGAAATAAGTTATAAGCATGTCCTATTATAACCAGACACACAGTTTGTAAGTATGAAATATTATTTTTCATACAAACACGAAGGCTTGTGGTTTTGTTTTAAGAAATGCTTATGCCTGAGGATGCCAATGCTAGGAGAGTTATGAGAGTTTAGCCACCCGCTCTCCAAAACTGATTATGATGATGATACAATGCTCAAAGAGATGCAAAATGTCGGGTGAGGCAATTATGGGAAGGCCGCCACTGTGACAGCCATGGTTCCCCCTATACGAACATGGATCTGTATTTTCCACCGTGGTATCAGTGGAGTATTGAGCAGTTATCCGGGGGCGCTGTACTGATTGAGACTGCAAACATACTAGTCCTTGAGATTATTTTGCATTATGATGCAATTGATTATGGCATGATGAGACGCCTTATTTCATGGCACGATGAGATGCCCAGTAAAGGCTATTATCGATGTTGTATTGGAGGATGATTTCTAATACGATATGATTATATATTAACACATGGTGTTAATATTGAAATCAGTTTGGAAATGAGACATTATTGATGATATTGACTACATTTACAATTTTTAGTGGTTTTATTTATATGTAATATACACATATAGTTCATATGATGAGTGAATGATGAAATGGTTATCCAATTGTATAAATTGATTTATACATTGGATATAAAGAACTATTGATTTTGAGATATATTGATTATATTTCTTAAATCCCCTACCAAGCATATCTTACTGAGATATTGTAAATGTTTGAATGTTTACAATATCTCATATATAATTAAGGAAGATTGAAAACTCAAGACTTGAGGATAATCATCATCGAACTACTAATCAAGGTACTTGCTTTGAGGAAGATTGTATTGATTGTTTTGTAATTTAGATTGTAATACTTGGACAAGGTATGTAATTACTACTGGGGTTTTATATGTGAACTACTGGATTAATCCTGATTTTAATAAAATTATTTCTATTGATATTCAATGGAAATTTTATTTTATACAAAAATCTATATATGATAAGTAATTTGATGTGACACTTGGGTTTTTGACAAATCAATTTCAAAGAAAATATGTTTCTGTTGTTTTGAATTTAAAAAATTTTCAAAATCAGGGCCCTACCTTTGCAAATATTTATGAAAATATATTTTAAAAACCCGAGTCATCACAAGTATTGTCTCTAAACTTATGTTGCCAAACTACCCTTGTGAAACTGATATGTAATCAGAGAAATGAGCAAGCATTTTATCTCTCGCATCAAAATCTCAAAGAAACACTACTTGTTCGAATTAAAGCCCCTGATTTTCCTCTTGTGATGCATCAGCAACAATTTTAGTTCTTCTCAAATTACTTAAGCTTCTAATTAGTGTAAACCACTCTTCTCTCCTTCAATGACAATCAACTTTACTAAGAGTAGCTTCTAATCTTTTCTTAGAACTTTACTTCTTAGTTCTTCCTTAAGAAACCTATATAATTTAGAAAATAGAATTTAAATTTTGTAAAATAATTTAATAATTTAAATGAAAACTTGGTCAGGGTCTTGAATTTTTATAATATTGCTAGAATTTACAAAAAGGAGTACCTATATCATTTTCAAACTCTATTGCAATATTTGAGATAATTATAAAAGGAGAGCCAATATCAATTTAAGCTCCTTTTCCATCTTCTTACATACTTTTATTCAAGATGGGTTTCTTTGTTGGAAAACTTTTAGATACTAAGTTAAGTTTTTAAAAAATATCAATTATCATCTTTACTTTTCTAAAATTTCAAATAGCCAGCCAAATCTTTTTTGCTTCTTATCTGTGAAGTAGCTACTCTTAAGATTGGGACAAAATCTCCATTAATAAGTTGGTTATTTAACAAAAGACATTAATGCCCTTTCTTTTAAGATTTTATTTAATTATAATGTTATCTACTTAACCAAAAATTAGCAAGAGATTGTTTGAAAATTTCTCTCTCTATATTTCCTACAAGAGGAGTGCTAGGCAAAAGGCACAATTGAGTGTTAATTAGAAGTGCTCCTCATTTTTGTATAAGTGGAACACACCTCTAGATGATTAGACCCCATTTATATCTTATACATGCATGCATTCATCCCATGAGCTCAAATGCCAACTAATAACCCCTTATATGCCTTTTTCTTATGTAATTCCTTCCATGGGTTAAAATGTCAACTAATAGTTTCTTACCTATTTTCCCCTCATTTTTGCATGGATGAGGCCTACATCTTTTAAATTCATAGGCATAGAAAGAGGGGGGAAAACACAAAACTATACCTCTTTCCTACACAAAAAAAAAAAAAAAACTTTTTAATCTTTGTTTAATAAACATAAATGGAAAATTAAATATAAGATCTTTAAAAAGGATATTAATGTCTTTTTAAAAAAACTAGCTTACTAATGGATATCTTGTCAAAATATTAATGGCAACTATGTCACTGACAAGAAAAAAAAAAATTGGTTGAGTGTTTGAAATTTTAGAAAAGTGATGATGGCATTTGATTTTTCTTAAAGAGTTGGGTAGATATTTGAAAATTTTCCTTTTTTTGCTTTCATTACTCATGCAGCATCCTTAATTATGTTTATATACCCCAGTGAAACACCTTTCTCACCAACACACACCAAATTAATTGTCTGGGGACCTTATTATAAGTTTTTTCCAAGTAAATGAAGACCATGTAAGGTCCTTACTCTTCTCTCTATATTTCTCTATCAATTGTCCAATCAGACAAATAACTTCAATGGTAGACACCCTAGGCTTGAATTCAAAATGATTCTTTAATACACTTGTCTCTTGTCATAGCCTTTTCTCAATCACTTTTTCAAAAAGTTTCATGGTATGGCTCATAAGTTTGATCCCATGGTAATTTGTGCAACTTTGCATGTCTCATTTATTCCTATTAATTGGTATAACCAAGCTATTCCTCCATTTGTCTAGCATTTTCTTCAATTTTATATTCTTGTTAAATAACTTTGTGAACCAAACTACTCCAGTGTCTCTCATATACTTCTAAACCTCAATTGATATACCATTTCCTTGGGGCCTTTTTTTATTTCATCTTTTTCAATTACTCTTTCACTTCATGTATTCTAATCCTATGGTCGTATTTATAGTGTTCAATGTTATTTAAGTTTATGATACTTTGAATTCCTATATTCTCAAGGCATTTGCCCTTTAGCAAATTTTGAAAGTAACTTTCCCAACTTTGTTTGATATCGTCATCTTTAACCAGTACACTTTGGTCATCACTTTTAATGCACTTAACATGGTCTAAGTCTTTACCCTTTTATTTTCTTATTTTTGCAAGTTTAAACACTTATTTCTCGCCTTGTCTTAATCTCAGTTTATTATAGAGATCATCATATGCCTTAAGTTTAATCTCACTTACTATTCTCTTAGAAACCTTTTTAGCATTCTTATATTGTTCAAAGTTTTCATTATTTATAATCCTTTTTCATGCTTTAAAACATAAATGTTTCTCTTTAATAACTTTTTATTACTCCACCAGCAAGTTTTTTTTTTTTTTTTACTGGTTACCTTTTACCTTTAGATACTCCCAGAACATCTACTACCACTTTCATGGACTCCGCCATATTAGTCCACTTGGTGTTTACTATGTTTCATTAATCTAGTTTTCTTCTACCATCAACTTATTTGTGTATGATGTTATTATTCTCCCCTTTTAAGTTTCACCATTTAGTTTTAGATACCTATCAAGTTTATTTCCTCTCTCCAATCTTTTAATGTAGATATTGATAACCATTAACTTGTGTTGTAAGTTTGAACTCTCACTAGATATTACCTTGCAATCTTTATACATTGATCATTTGATATTCCTAAGTAGAAAAATTCTATTTAACTTTTATATAGAGTCCACTTTTAAAGGTTATTAGGTGTTCATGCCTCTTCTTAAAGAATATGTTTGCCAGAGCTAGTTCTATGTGAAAGCAAAATCAAGGATAACTTCCCCCATCTCATTTCTTTCTCCATTATTGTACTCTTTATGTACACCATCATATCCTCTCTCTCTTTTTCATACATAACCATTTTAGTCTGCTTCTATAAATATCCATCTGTGTTGGGAATTTCTTACATGACTCCCTTTATATCTTTTCAAAACTTTTTCTTAATTCTATCTTCTAATCCTACTTGTCCCACATATGCACTTACAACATTTATGATCTTCTCTCTTTAAGAAGTTTTATTAGTATAATTCTATCACTAATTTTTTTAACCTTTACAACTTTGTTCTTTAATTCTGTATCCACCATTGTACCTACAACATTTCTATTATTGTGATTTCTTATACAACAGAGCTTATACCCATCTACTTAGTTTTATAGATACAAGTGATTGTGACTCACTTGTGTTTCATCATATCTATTAATTATAAACTCTTACATATGACTATGCATAGATTCTATATGGTGATATGAATCTTATTCTCCAGAATTAGCCCATTTACCCATGCACTTCTCAACTGCCATGATATGAACACATGCCTATTTCGCTTCCAAGGGAATGCTCTAACAGCCCTTACCCATTTTCCACTGCATCCGGGACCCCAATGTAATGCATCACTTCTAGTAAAACACCACTAAGATAGTATTATTATGTTATTTCCTAGCAATCTCTCTTGGGCCCACATGAGCAATGTGGATATGATCAATTCCATTAGTTTAACTAATTATGCTTTAAATTTACTTATTACAAGCTAAAGCATGTGGGAGCAATTTCTACTTTGCAAACCAACAAATGAAGTACACACTAAGGACAATCTATTTACTGATGACTGATCTATTGGCAGGCCTAGATGGAACCTATAGCAAAAATGAAAATCAATAGTTCCTAGAGTTCATTAAATGGTTTTCATCAAATGGATATTAGTCCCTTCAATTGGTCTACCAAGGGGCCTTCTTCTTCTTTGGGATGACTTTTCTATTTCAGTCTCTGACATTTTTCTGGATAGACAGACAGTTTATTTATGGGTTTTTTGCAAAAATGTCATTACTTTTAGTGTTTTTGCTAAAAATTCAAAAGTTTTTAAGTTTTTGCAAATTTGTCATTAAATTTTGCAGAACTTTACAAATTTGTCATTCCGTCTAATTTTCATATTTATCATTTTAAAATGCTGATAATACCCCCATCATTTGTTCTCCTGCTTTAACATTATAAATCATAGAAATGTTGTCGTCGTGATCTTGAGGTCACGGGTTCAAGGCATGGAAACAACCTCTTACAAAATGCAAGGTAAGGCTGCGTACTATAAGTCATTGTAATCCTTTCTTGGACCCCACATAGGCAAGAGCTTCGTGCACCAAGACTGCCCTTTTTAGAACTGTCTTATTTCTCTGGAAGAAGACTAACGGATGGCGACAGTGAACAATCCTTCACCAGGCAATGTCGTCCATGATGCACTTTGCGTCCCCCGCACCAGGCTACACCTCTGCTCATACATAGCTCCCTCCCCTGGTTCAGATGGTTGTGATTCGCCAGTATCTCCGGTTGAAGGCTCACCGGTATCCACCATTGAAGAAGAATTAGATGGATTTTTCTAACCTTCTGTAGTATTTATAGCCAATACAGCGACGACAACTACTTTCGCTCTGCAGCTGAAAAATAGACTCGCTTGAGCTTTTGTGCTGGGATCAAAAGTGATAACCGCACGTCTTTCTTTTGTCATATGTATAACCCCGTGGTTTGCTCTTGCGTAACCAGAGGCCTCGTGTTGGTTATTTTCAACCTAATTGTCCATTTGTTGGTCATTTTATCTTCATTTTAGTCTCAACGACATTTGTTCTGGTAAAAGGGCAGTGTCTGTGCACGAAGCTCCCACCTATGTAGGGTCCGGGGAAGGAGAGGACCACAAGGGCCTAAAGTACACAGCCTTATCTTGCATTTTGCAAGAGACTGTTTGCACGCCTTGAATCCATGACTTTAAAGACACACGACGACAATTTTTACCATTGCATCAAGGTTCCCCTTCAACATTTGTGCTAGTGTATTGATAATAACCTCAGGAGCTCAGAAAACGACTCGGGAGCTGAGAATTGATAAGAACACTTTCCTCACCCAATGTACATGACATTTTTTTACGGTTTTTTTTGCCATTGGAGTCACCTAATGAATGCCCCTAGGACCCAGCAGATGGAATGATGACTCCTCAAGACAACAACATGAAGCACATGAAACTATCATCCATGTATTTAAGTGCTAGTTGTAACTAAAGGAACAAAATAAAAGTGCAGTCCGATGCACGTAGCTCCCATGCATGGGGTCCATGTATGGGGTCCGGGGAACGGCAGACCTCAAAGGTCAACTGTCTATATCTCACATCTGTTATGCTGACGATCTTATGATATTTGCTAAAGCTTCGTTTTATAATTGCCACCTCACGTTGTGCAAAGACTACAGACTAATTCAGGTCGTGATTTTTCGTTGAAGAAGGGTGCTTTATCTTTCAGCATGAGTCCATGTAATTAAGCAATTAGGGCTCTATAAATGGTTTTTTAAATCCATAAAGTTCTGAAGGATGATTGTTATCTTGGTATTCTTATTTTGCCCACTTCTAAGGATTTTCAATTCATTATAGATTAGGTTGAAAAGAAACATGTAGATTGGAAGACAAATTTATCATTTTATGCTGGCATACTATAGTAGAGTTGTCGTCATGTGACCTTGAGGTTACAGACTTCTTGAAAAATGTAAAATAAGGTTGCATACTATTGAACATTATGGTCTGCCCCTTCCCCAAACCCTACATAAGGTGGAGATTCATGTACCAGGGCTGCCCCTTTTTCATGTTGGACGTATTATGGTGGTTTAATATGAAGCTTCTGGGATGTCTTATTTTGCACTTTACCTTAACAATGCCAAAGAAAACTCTTGAAAGATGTGAGAAGCTGGAAATTAAGAAACTTCATCTGGGAATAATAGTCTTCATCTTGTAAAATGTAAGATAACGTTGCATACTATTGACCCTTGTGGTCCGCCCCTTTTCCAGACCCTGCATACACTAGAGCTTTTGTACTGGGGCTGCCCCTTTTTCATGCTGAGCAGAGTGGTTCAATATGAAGCTTCTAGGAAAGATGAGATCCTAGCAGTTCTCCCTTCGGATATCTCGTTAGATGACTGTAGCCACAGCCTTTTTTACTAATCAACAAGATGAACTTATCTGGAGCAGGACTAATGATGGGAATTTTTCCATTAAATCCAGTTACTATATAATCTCACACATACCCAAGCATTCTTTGCAGAGTAGATGGAAATAAATTTGGCAGCTCCACTGTGTTCCTTGGCCTTAAGATGTTCCTTTAGCTTCTTACCCACCATATATTACCAACTCCATTTTAGGAATTCTACATCTGGCAGACGCTTCTTGCTTACTTTGTGGTCAGGCTGGGGAAACATACTGTCACTTATTTTGGACTTGCTCAAAGGTATGACCACTTTGGATCATCCTAGCATAGCTTTGTAGATTTGACAATCAAGATCATTCTAATATCCAGTAGGATGTTTCTGCATGGCATAGACCGGGTAAGCCTAAATTTGGAACATCTATTTCCTAACTGCCGCACAGGCCCTTTTAGCTATGGAGATAAGGCAAAATTGGAACAGATAATCTGCCAACAGGAACATTGGGATGAGAGTCAATTACTTAACTCATGGATTACGAGGGTCACAGAGTTTGCTATTTCTTTTTCTGATTAGTCTTGGTACTTGTAGATAGATGTACTCAAAAGGTAAGAAAAAAGGGCAGCCCGGTGTACGAAGCTCCCGCATATGCAGCGTCCGGAGAAGGGGCAGACCACAACAGGCCAATAGTAAGTGGCCTTACCTTGTATTTTGCAAGAGGCTGTTTCTACGCCTCGAACCCGTGACCTCCAGATCGCATGGCAACAACTCAACCGTCTACCCTTCAGATTTACTCAAAAGGTGGATCAGGAAAACCTTATTAAAGCCACTAAAAGAGAAATAAACGTTGTATGGATGGTTCGGCAATGGATAATCCAAGGGCAAGTGTCTTATCAGAGATGAACAAGGAAAATTCATTGATAGCTATAGCATCCATTTGGGGCATGAATCAAATAATGGAGCAGAGTGGTGATCGTTGTTGTTTGGGCTTGATCTTGCATCTAAACTTGGCAATACGAAGAACAAGGAAGTGGTCTTGGATATGAAGGCACATAAAGATTCAGGAGGCGTGTCTTTGAACAATGAATAGGTTTGCTACATCCAAATTCCGTCGTGTGTTCAAGGAGATTAATTGTTCTGCTGATTGCCTTGCTAAGAGGGCCTCTGTGTCAAAGACTAGCAAGTCCTGGTTTGTTACACCTCCTCGACGTGTCGTTGACCATAGTAAAGGGCAGCCCCAGTGCACAAAGCTCCCGCCTATGCAGGGTCAGGGGAAGGGGCGGACCACAAGGGCCTTAGTAGGCAGCCTTACCTTGCATTTTGCAAGAGGCTGATTCCATGCCTTGACAATAGTGAAGATCCTAAACTTAGAGGAATGGTAGTACACTGTGCGATACATCAACCTCCTGTAGTACACCCATCTGTGTATGATGGGCCCCACCTATGCTCGATCAGAACTGTTCATCTGAATGTTCCCCATTTAGATGACTGCTGATTCAAAAACAGAAAGGATTGCATGAACCTGGAATCAGAGAGAATGTGCTTTTTGTCTTAACACATAGATGATGGGAAACATTGCTCAACCACATGTTTCTGGTGCCCATGATCATTCATTCACCTTTGATTTTTGGTATATCAAACATCTGGAGGCAGGGAAATCAGAGGGACGGTTCCAATGACCTGTTGGCAGGCCCGACATGCAAAAGTGAGGTACAATACAGCAAGTTGCGATAGTGTCGCTCATTGTTCTATCAATCCTCCCAGACTTGGAAACATTGTCTCTACAACAGCCTTAATACAGCATAAAAAACACAGCTTTTAGAAGGAAGTCCGATCCTCGTGATTTTGAGATTCAAGCTGGAGCAATCAGATGGATCATCTAGATGAGAATTCCTTTGCCCAAAGTATGTCATTTTTTTTAGATATGCAGCACTTGCTTTTAGGCATGGAAACAACCTCTTGCAAAAATGCAAGGTAAGACTGCATATTATAGACCCTTTGTGGTCTGCCCCTTCCTCGGACCTTGCATATGCAGGTAGTTCGTGCATGGGCTGCCCTTCAACACTCGCTGTAGCCAACACTCTGGTTTAGCAGTCATAAGATAAAGGCAAATCTTCAATCCCCCTTGTTTTAGAAATATCTAACTTGGGAGAAAATCATACTACTGTGATCTGAGGAAAGCCTAACTACTGTACGGTATGTGAATTTTTCTGTGTTAATCCATACTGTTAAACTTAGAGATCCTCGATAGGAAAACCTCTTAGTTTATGCCCAAGCCAAAGGGATAACCCCCACCCCCAAGTGTAATCCAACAAAAGAACAAATGATTTACATTTTGCAGGCAGAACCCCAAACAAAGCTTTCTGATCAACGTTCTAGGCTTATCCCATTATGACAAAATTATAGAAAATGAAGAGCATCTATGGCTGTCTGATTAATGGATCCAACGGAATGTGGCACTTGGGCCCCAAAATAACTCCACACCAAGAAGCATGACACTGCCCTTTTTTTCTTGGCATTTTTCTCCATTTAACACCCCTAAATCATCGGATTGGTTGTTATTTTGTTTATGTTTTAAGGCCACAAATAGCAAGGTATAAAATCAATATCCATAGATAACTTTTATTTTTTGTACAAGAAAAGAATTGCAAAGCAAATTATTCACACACTCCTAAATCCAATCTTCAATCTTAACCCTACGATAGTGTAAAATCAGGAACTCGAACCTGCAACCAAGCATATTCCAGAAAAGGTACCAAGTTGTTTATGAGCAACTACACTAGACCTTGTTGACCTTCCATGAATAACACAAGCCATGGCTTTTGTGATCCCAGGGTGAAATCAGCTTCTGATGTAGGCAAACATAATATTAAGTGTCATTAAGAGTACACACAAGCTACATGGGTTAGAAGATTACCATCTTTTTCTTCTTTTTTTGAGATTTGTTTTTATACAAGCAAAGAATTGCAAAGCAAATCACTAACATACTCCAGAAAGGGCAGCCTTGGTGAAAGAAGCTCCCGCATATGCAGGGTCCGGGGAAGGGACGGACCACAAGGTTCTATAGTATACAACCTTACCTTCCTTTTTGCAAGAGGCTATTTCCACACCTTGAACCTATAACCTCAAGGTCACATGGTGCAACTTTACTGTTGTGCCACGGCTCCCCTTCTAGGTCACTAACATACTCTGCTAAATCTAAAAAACCTGAAAAAGGTGAAGCCATGGCTCAATGCATGCAAACATAATATTAAGTGCCACTAAGAGTACATGCCCATTAGATAGGTTAGTGTCAAACTATCCACCATTTTAGGCCACAGCCTAGATAGTTTGATAACCCCAAAAGATCTGCTCGATTGGATTTTGGGTGCATAGCCTATCTAAAGATGTGGCTCGAAAGATGAGAGAACTTTGGATCACCAATAAAAATCTGATCCCAGCCAAATTGTTTTACACCCACAAACAACAAACATGTGAGTGGTTTGCGGCCAAACAAGCACTGACAGAACACCAAGCTTCTGATTGAATCTCACTTGCATCATCCGCCAAACTTTGCCAGCTTCTTTACTAGGCCATTTTGTTTATTTAGAAGCAAAAGAAGACTGAAGACTATAGATATACACAGGCTCACGGAAAGAATGAAACTTAGCTGCATAAGCTCATGGTACTAATCAACCAGTTAATAGATTCAAAAGTAAAACCCTTCATCTATGAGGAACTTACCACAATTGTCCCGAGCCATTGCTTGCATAGGGAGATTCAGAAGGGGAAGGAACAGCCTGCAGCCTGCAAAATGTGGCACAGCTGAACTGTAATGGCATTCTTATAGTTGAACATTCGGACAGCTTTTCTTTATCCACCCAAAAAGTTAAACACTGTGGAAGAAACTGTTACAAGCCACTGCCTCAGAGAACTGGTGCTGTTCGAGCATTTTATAGAAACTTACAGCGAAAGACATGAAATCTTAAGAGACTTGTATCAAGAAACAAACTTGGAGCTAAGGTTGAATCCAGCTCAAATTTCCCCAGTCCCAAGAGGCTGCCTCGAGGTGTCACCAGAAGCCCACGCTTGGTAATCCTTTACGAGCTGACCATCATACAAGAGCAAGATTTACAGAAATAAAACCAATACTCAAGAATGATTAAAAGCTTGCACAAAAGAGTATCCTAAATCCACCAGCAGAAAAAATATCCTAATTGACAGAAGTATTCTGCATCTAAGATTACCAGTCTGTGGTTCAAATTGAAAATCAAAATGAAAAACTAAATGATTGCCAAGCAAGGCCCATAAGAAAGATGTTAGAGAAGTTTGACTTGTTCTGCAAAAGCATGGCAAGATCAGCTGAGCTAACTTATTTTGAAACCCATTGACTTTCAGCAAATGGTAACAGAAATTCAATGTGATTTGAACTTTAAAGTTCTCTAAAGTGTGCATCTTCGTAGGAAACTCTGTGTCAGAAAGATACTCGAAACCCACAGTTGCAAGTGTTATCAATATCTGTGAACTCCACAACACTTCCCCAATCAACTCAGGAATTATTGTCATAGTTTTTAAAAATCAAGGAGCAGGAAATGCAGAAAAGGGAGTGAATGGATCTGGACTCTGAAGAAATCCAATGCTTGAATTAATTCTTTGTTCAACCTTGACCAGCCAATCTGGAGAGATCATTACTCTTTTAACTGTTTTAATGTTATGGAATATGCTAGAATAGTTTTTTGCAACAGCACAGCCACATAAAAGCCAATAGACTACCATCTGACCAAAACAACAAAGGTAACTACCAAACTGCAGCTGACGCTTACAACCCTCTAGCAAGAAGAACAGAAGTGAAAAGCTACAATAAAATTGACAGACCTGTGCCAAGAAACGTGGTAGCATTATTCTTAATAATTGTTCAAGGACCTGCCTCCCTGTAGATTCAATTGCTTCTACAGGTATTGCTTGAAATGCAAAAGGAATATCAATAACGACCTGAATGTAAGGAAAGTGAAAAAGAAACTACAATTAGACAATTTATTGATGTTGCTGAAGTTCAAATTACAGAGAGAAACCAAATCAAAGCTACCTCAATTGTTGTATCTGAAGTGAGCTGCTGCACAGGCGAGTTGCCCAGACTGGTATTACAAGATATCTTATTCACCATCGAAGCTGCATTCCCATATCAATCAAATGTCAATGACTCCTGAAAGGGCATTACATATTTCAATTTAGGGCTGGGATAAGTTATTTCCAGATGAGAAGCAAACAAGCATTACAGAGACATGGGGGGGGCAGCACCAGTGCTCGAAGCTCCCGCCTATGCGGGGTCCGAGGAAGGGGCGGATCACAAGAGCCTAAAGTACACAGCCTTACCTTGCATTTTGCAAGAGGCTGTTTCCACGCCTTGAACCCCTAACCTCAAGGTCACACAACAACAACTTTTACCGTTGTGCCAAGGCTCCCCTTCAAGCATTATAGAGACATCCCATGAAAAAATTCATGTAAATGTTTATATATGTAAGACAGCCCCAAATGTAATATCCTTAATTTTAAAGATAAAAATAGAAAATTATTAAATAAATTAAAATAAAAATTTATGGATGAAATTATTTCCTGAAAACATAATAATTAGAAAGTGCTCGTCGATACGAATCCAACGCCACCAAGAACGCGAGAAACGGAGCTCAAACGAGGGAGTTATGAGCCGTCAAAGTTGTAAGGGCAAAATGGTCTTTTGAAAGAAACGTGTTACACAGGGGTCCAAATTGATAACGCACCTGTCTACACACGTCTCTACGATCCGGCGAAATCGCCGGAGGACGTGGGAAGAGACGTGTGGGGAAGAGTTTCTCTTCCCCAGAGACTCTAAAACCTATATGTCTATGCTCCTCACAACGCTCCACTTTGAGCGTTTTCCATGAATAATACGCAAAACCCTAGACACAAAAAATGCGAAGTTTCCTGGCGAGTGGAGCCCCGGCAACACGAGCAACTCCGGCCAGTGCAAGGTAAGCCTCAAAACCTATGTTTTTACGTATTTATTAATTAGGAAATTAATTAGGAAAACGTTTAAAAATTTTGGAAAAAAATCAGATTTTTAGGAACTTTGTGCATGCTACTGTTGGAGTGTGATTTCATGGATCAAACCTTGTCCGTTTGAAAAATGTCCAACTAGTGCACAAGAGACCCAAGAGCATACCCTTTAAATTTGGGAGTGATCCAACGGTGGAATTGCTCAGAAAACTCAAGACCAAGACCTACTGGGGAGGTTTTTAAGAACTTGGGAAAAATCGTTTAAAAACCATGGTTTTTGAGAAAATTAGTAAAAAGGAGGGCATAAATGGATTCTAGAGAATTGAAGAAAATGGCGCAAAAATCACGCAAAACGGAGCTGCTGTGGCAGCTCCGGGCGGCAGGAATCCGGTCGTCTTCTCCGGCGTCGTCAACGGCTTGGCGCACAGCGGCGACGCCAAGACGCACTCGGGAGAGCCGCGAGACGACGTCACATGGCCGTCGTCGCCGCACGCAGGCGCGGCGCCGCGCGCGTGCGGAGCGTGCGTTGTTTGGCTGTCGCGGTGGGACCGGGACGCGGCGCGTCTTGGCAACCGTGACGCACGCGCGACGCGGCGCGCGCGTCCGTGCGGCGTCTCGCGACGCCGTGCGTCTTCGTGCGCCGTGTACGTCGGTGTAAACCGGCGGAAAAAGGGTGCCGCCGGTTTAAACCACCTTATGGTGGTCGGCGAAGCACAAATTTGAGGTAGTTTTCACTTAAAACTTGATTTTGGGAGAGAGGTCCAAATCACGATCCGAAAGAGGCGTTGTGACCGTATTGGACGACCTTGGACCTAGTTTTAACTTAAAAACTTAGAAATGACCACTTTTTATTTAGAAAAATTTTAAAATAGTGATGTGACATGTACGGGTGCACTTGAATATACCGATTAAAGGGAGTTATTAGCAATTTAGTGATCTCACCTTGAGGTAGGTGACGACAGTAATGTTTTGACTTGATTTTAAACCATGTTTAAACATAGCATCATGTGTGATTGTGTTTTAAATTGCGATTTTTATTTACCATGGATTTCATGCGACATTGCGTACAGAATGATTATTCCAAATTGAATTCTTTTACTGAATAAACTTATTTAAAATGCTTTTACAAGCATGATGTTAATTAGTTATGCTTAATTAGAGATTTATTTCTTATTATGTATATAGAAAATGCATGGATTTACATGGAAATGAGTATAGAGGCTTAGTAGCTGGTCCTTTTATAGGCTAACCCAGGGATGAGGCATGCCTTGGGGATTTCAAGCTATAAGTGCTCTTGAGTTTTAGCATATACATATGATTTCCGTGTTTTATATTTGATGACGGGTGCTCTCGCCGTTAGGTGGGCGTCATCTTTGGGAGGGATAGGCCGGCCACCCACCTTCCGAGATTATGATGTAATGAGTTTGTGATATGATAGACACGCCTTACATAGATGGCATTCGGTAGGGGTTTGGTAACATGGATGAGTCCACACCTTCTGGGTCCCGAGCCTTTCCATGGGAACGAGACGTTAAGTCTCACTGTTACGGTGTCGACGGGAGCGGCGGTGGTTGATACCCCATGGAGGGTTGCCAACTGCGACATGATGGCCCATATTCTTATTATGTGTGCATGTATGATGAGCATGGTTATGGATGATATGCACAGGTGTGACGACACTCGAGGTTGACTACGTGTACTCGATCGGGGATGTTAGTGCGATGTGGTGGGACCCATTACCTTAGAGTGCCCTTATTGGATGTATGCTCCATTTTATTGATTCATGTCATGTTTTAACTCTCAGTGAATTTCATGTTTTAGCATATGGAATAAATTGACATTTATTGAACATGGCATTATGATATCACTATCTTCATAAATGTTAGATTTTCATCGGTATTGTTCATTATTTCTTGCATTTATTACATTAATTGTCATGTACCTACACAAGCGATAGCTTCTTTGAGGCATTGCTTTGTTTTGCAATGCCTTAGATCTCAGCGCGATAACGGGAAAGGCAAGGTTGTTGAGAAGCGTGAGAGGCTGCTGAAGACCATTTTTCTATAGTATTAGGCAATTGATGTGAGTCATTAAACGGGATTATCATTTGGATTTTTATTATGGACTCCATATTTTATATTGGGATGTGATTTAGATCTTTGGACATATGTTGGACATTTATGTGGGATGTTATGATGGATAGACCCTGGGCCATATTATTATTGTCTTTTGAACGTTTATTTGATTTAAAATAAAAGTAGCGCCCTATTTATTTGACGTTGATTTATACGCGGATTATTTATTTATGTTTAAATTACATGTACGCCATTTTGTGAAAGGAAAATTAACACTAGGAGTTTTAAGATAGGTTTAGTAAAATGTTAAATAAATCTTTTCTCATGGGATCCCAAATGCTCTTATTTAAAATGCCATTATAAAAAAAAAAAAAAATTGTCTTAAAAATCAGGGTGTTACATTGTGAAGCCTTAGATGAGAGCGGGCGAGAAGGGCAGCGAGCTTCAGGCAAGGTGAAAGCGAGAGTTAGTCCCACATCGCTGGGAAAAGTTACCGGGCTCTTGATAAGAGTGATGAGGACTTTCCTTGCAACGAGGCCTTTTCCCCCTGGGCAGCGGGAAGAACAAAAGCTGTGCGGGGTGTATGGGCACTCGGCACGGACAATATCGTTGCAGGGGTGTGGGCCCTCGGGCTGTTACAAGTGGTATCGAGCCGGACTCGACCCGGTGTGGGTGGGCCCCAGCCGCACGTGGGCGCTCGCGTGTGGTAAGACACGCGGGACGCGTGTCCCCTAATGGGGAGAGGTTGTGAAGCCTTGGCGGGATGAGGGGCGGGCCAAGAGGGCGCGAGGCTGGGCAAGGTGAAAGGGCGAGTTAGTCCCACATCGGCCCAGGGGGAAAGTTACTTGGGCTCTTGATAAGAGTGATGAGGACTTTCCTTGCACCAGGCCTTTTCACTGGGCAGCGGGGAAGAAACAAAGCGTACGGGGTGTATGGGCACTCCGGCACGGACAATATCGTTGCAGGGTGTGGGCCCTCGGGCTGTTACACCAAATGAGTGATACTTACCAATAAGGCACATGTTTGAGTTTCAAAGTCAACATTAAGCAATTAATACCTTGCTACAGAAAAACAGTTCCAGAAGTTAAAAAACTTTATCCCAAGCATCAATTACTTGGAATCAGTTCTTGCAAGTTATTTCAACAGGTTCAATTTTCTGAGCATAACAGAAAAGGACAGAAGATCTCATTTTGAACTACTCCCACATTGGAACTCAGCTGAAAGAAAATAAACAATAGCATCAAAAAATACTAAGATGGGTGATGACTAGAAATGTTGGTTGTTATAAAGTATAGACATCTTTATGAAACACACCATTTCAAGGCTACAAAAGCGGATGTTCCTAAATAAGAATACACATTATCAACCCTTGGATTACCACCTCTCGGAAAGTGCAGAGCTAGTATCCCATAATAGTTATCAGGGTTCTATTTGTAAGCAAATTTCCAGGGAATTAACATTGAGTCCAATTTCTTGAGCATATAGCATTACTTCATTGGAAACTAAGGTTAGCCATCCATGTTGTACACAAAATCCAAATTCAAAAAATTACTTCAATGGAGCTATGACCTATGAGTAAATAATATGATATTTAATTACTCGCATGATGATATTTCAATTTTGTCTCAAATTGTAGGTCTCCTAGTTAGTCATTACTTTTGGGATTTAACTTGGATATGTTGAGTAACTTAGTCTTGGTATTATGAGGTCTTGTTAATTTAATCGTATGGGTTTATGGAAATTATTTGTCTATTATTCAGTTTGAACTTCTAATTTTAGTTCATGAAAGAGCAGGAAGTATAATAAAGCTGAAACTCAATTTTCCCCAGGGAGAGGAAACCGACGGTTGAGAGCTATCTGGAAACCAGAAATGACAGTCTCTCTAACTCAAACTTTCAACTATTTTCATCCAAAATAGATGAAGGTGTGAATCAGTAAACAAGAAGAAGAAAAGCAAACTTAGAATTTCATTCAATATTCAGAACTGATAGTAATATGTGTTTATGCTCCTTTTATAGATTCCTAAACTTCCTTCCAAGCTAAATAACTCATAATTAGAACAGGAAACTACTGATAAAAATAGAAACTTTAAAAGAAAGAAACTAGTAGACTCCTCAAGCAGAAACTACCAAACTTTTAAACTTGTTAAACTTCTTAAAATTAACTTAGGATTGCTGTTCATGTCACTGTTCATGTGAATAATAACATGAAGACTGTGATTGTTCACATCTTATTATTCATTTCAATAGTATACTTGAAAAGTAATTCTGCCCTTCCCCTAGCTCATCTTGTAATTTTTCATGATTTTGAAGGTGTCCTGCATCAGCTCATATCAGCACATTTTAAAGTTCAAACTCCAATTGATAGTTGCCTGAGCTGGAAGTGAATGCAAGAACCAATACAGGAAGCATTAGTGAGAAACAGGGGTGCCAAAATATAGAAGAAGGAAGAAGCAAAAATCAGTATGAAGGCCATAAGAAAGCAAAAATGAAAGTATCAGGTGGGAGATATGAACATGAAGTGTGCAGGAAATATCATTAAAAGTAAATTAGAAGCAGTGAAAGAAGAGATGGCATCTTACAGTGTGGAAGCAGGATATCTTTAAAGGCCAGATGGTCATCGTAGTTTAGGGAGGCAGGTGAAAGTAGGTTGAGGTTACAAACCATATGTTGTGATTAATAAGGTTTGATGCGAAACTGTATATACCAAAATTATCGCCAAAGTAGCAACATATTTCTGAGGAAAATTCTAAATGGACTTGAATTCAAATAAATAACATTTACAGCTAAAAGATAAAATCTAGATATAGTTATGGCTATTTCAAGTTTTAAACAGAATATCCTCTAGAAAAAATCATGTAAATAGGAAGTATACCTTTAATTAAGGGGAAGCATTGTTCAAAGAAGCTTCCACTGAATTTTGTAAGTGAAATGGTTTTAGCTTCAGAAGCAACCTTGTTGCAGCTCAAAGATATACTCTAGATACAGTTAGGGCTATTTCAAGTTTCAAACAAAATATCCTCAATAAAAAATATGAAAATGGAAAGTATATCTTAAATTAAGGGGAAGCAATGTTCAAAGAAGTTTCTACTAAATTTTGTAAGTGAAGTGGTTTTAGCTTCAGAAGCTACTAGTAACTATGGTTAAGCTTCAAACTATAGAGTTTCAATTCATTCCTAAATATGCAAGAAGAATAGAGAATGTGATGTATTTCTTCCAAAGATGATAAAAGGCATATCTTTTGGTTACAAGATGCTTTATATATTAAGTTGCTAAAAGATAAAATAGGAAATAAACCTAGTTGCAACAGACAAAATATATAAGCTATGAAAATTGGGAAAGCACTAAAATAGTCAAGGAAACTTGGAAAAATCTTGTAGAAATTGTCCATAACAACATAGCCAAAACGAAACATTAAAGTCAAGAGAAAAGACCACCTCCCAGCTCACCTTGAATCCACAAAAGAAAACTCCAATTCATTCTTGATTCCATGAGAAGAAGCAAGAATGTCATGTATTTCTTCCAAAGATGATAAAAACAGTACCTTTTGGTTATAAGATGTTTTATATATCAAATGCCCTAAGTTGCTACAAGATAAAATATGAAACTAACTAACTAACTCACTCAATACTAAAGATATAAGCTATGAAAATTGGGAAAGCATTAAAACAGTAAAGGAAACTGCAAACTCATAAAATTAAATGTAGTACAAATTAACTAGTGGGCACTACGGTGGTCATGTGCCTTGTAGAAATTGTCCATAACCCTTTGTACATCAGTGTTGTTCATAGATCATGCATGAACCAACTAAGGTTAACAGGTGAGGTTAAGTCAGGTGAGTCATCATAAGGAATATAAACTTCTCCTTGAGCCTCACATGCATTTCTGCATCTTCAAGTGCAGATTCTTTTAATGAAATTGGAGTGTCTGGTTCATTGGAGTATCTATAACATCCCACCACCAATTTCTGTGTTTCCTGCAAAAGGCCCAGACGTGGCTGCTCTAAGAGGCAAATATTATTAGTACATGGCCACACCTATTTCTAGAAAATATTAAAAAAGGGCAGCCCTGGTGCACAAAGCTCCCGCCTATGCGGGGTCCGAGAAAGGGGCGGGCCACAATGGCCTAAAGTAGGCAGCCTTACCTTGCATTTTTGCAAGAGGATGATCCCACACCTTGAACCCGTGACCTCAAGGTCACATTCAAAATTTTGATAGCAGAAAATTTTCTTAAATAATCATTCAACTTATGAAGTTGCTCGAGGACTATCGCCAATGTTACCAACATACACCATAAGAACTGCTACTCCTTTGCTCTTTTTCACAAAGACGGTATGATTGACGTGCTTCTTCTGAAATCAACTGGGGTATTACGTGGTTACCTGTCATATCTTGCACAATGTGATAGCTTGAATCACTCCATGCATAACATGATTTCTATTTTTCCTTTTTTTTTTAGAGGTTGCATAACATGATTTCTTGATTCCACAAATCGCATTTGCTAAATCCTGTAAACCTTCCTTTATGCTCCTATAGGTAGAAAACCAAGAGAATTAGTCACCCTGTGAAGGAATACTCTCTTCACATCAAGTTGATCGAGGTTATGATAAATTTGCTGCTAAATAGATCGACTTCAGAAAGGAAATGTTTATTAATTGTTTACATCATAACTTTGATTGAAATCCTAAGTTCCAGGACAAACTGCTTGTCTCATAGAACTCTTACCTTTATTCTCCTCAGTGTACACCCATCTGCATTTTTCATCAAGGTTTAGTTATGATAATTTTCACAAGCTCTACATGTTCCAGTGCTCTCATCCCTTCTCAGCTTCCTTCCACTTTGAATTAGCCACAACATCTACTAAGCTTGAAGGTATGCTAATGGATGTGCTAGAGAGAATTATAAGCACAAAAGGGAGGAGACAGTGATAAAACAAATTGCTAGTGGGGTGTTTCATATGTTAATGTTTACTCTCGTGCAAGGCAATACAAACCATGATAAAAGAAAAATCTGAACTAGAAACCAAGAAGGAAGGAAGACCTAGAAGAATGTCATGGTTAGCAGAGATTCCAAGTTGATAGTCATGAGAAGAGACCAACAGAAAAACACTTTTTCAAAAGGTGTACACCTCATCATCAACTTCTGCAAGAGAACCAATTTACTTGGAACAAAAATATCAACTACATGAACAAGAAGAGGAGTATCATCCTTCTATTGCACTTTCTGAATTCCCCTAACAGAGGTTGGAATCGACTCAAACTTCCAATGGAGAAAACATGGGATAAGCAATCAAAAAGTTAAGAATTAAAACAGTTTTACCTTTTCCGGAACTTGAATAACCCAATTACACAGTTAGTGGCCTTAAGACCAGGTTTATCTTCAGATGGATTTAGGACATGAACAAAAGAGAAAAAAGGATCAAGCACTATTGGTATTGCGAGAAACAACAAAAAATTGCAATTTAAAAACTTGAAGTAGGGTTTTACCTCCAGTAACTCGAAATAGCATTCAATTGATCATATAAGCTGAAGTGAGAAGAACCTATTCCATTAGATTAAAAGAAAAGAACCTCCTTACTAGAAACTTTTAGAGCACTCATTCCAAGAATTACGGTTCTGCCAGCTTCAGTTAAGTAACAATTCTTCAGCTACATATTTTGTTGGAAAGTGAAAAACCAATATGTCCACGACTCAGTCCCATGTTCTTGCAAGTACTTTTGAAAATAAGGAAATATGTACTTGCATCCAGCGCAAGAGACTGAGATAAATGAATTGATTTGAATCACTTCATTGGAAGTCTAAAAGACTGAGATAAATGATTTGAATCACTTCATTGCAATAGATTAAGGAGTGGAATATCAAACTTTTCCGTTGGGGCAATCTTCCACTTGATTGTTTCAAATTAAGCCATGAATTACAAGTGTCATTACAATGCACCTAATGGAGGAGAAAACTCTTCACAAGTCATATCTGAGAATAGTTTGCCAGTCTTTTTCGACAAAATACAACAGACCTGCATCAAATTTGATGAACTCCAAATAAAATCATGACGATTATCTATCAAAAGATCGCTTTCAGACAGTATGTTCTCGTGGCTTAAAGGCCAGGACATCCCCACAGTTAGTACTAACAAAAAGTCGTACAGCAGTACTGGACCTTAATCACTTGTCCATTACCTCAAAGCAGAGGTACCAAGTATGAACAAGTTGATCAAGGATCAATTGTTTAATTTGAGATGAAACAAGAAATCAGCCATAAATCAAGCTCTGATGCCAAGTTGAACAATAAGAAGAGAAATTTGTAACAGCAGAAGGAGAACAGAAGGCTAACTGGTTAAGTAATAAATTGCCAATCTATTCTAGTAACTTAATTCATTAGACACAGAACTAACAACAAGCTGCATTTGATAATAAAAACAGAAAACCCATCATGTTGTACTTTCAACGAGTCAACACCTTAGACTACATGTACTGAAAACAGTCTGAGGCTATGCCTCAAAAAGCCATAGATGCAATACCTCAAACACCTAGGACATCAGCACATGAAGTATGCCAATTCCCATGTCTCAAAAAGTATTAGCACTAGCACATGCATATGAAAAAAGAGTTTTCAGACACTAGTTTTGGAGGACCACCTTTTTCATAACATCCACAAACGTTCAGCAGAATAAGAACCTATCGATTCTGATATATTCTCTCATCAATATCAGTCCTTTAGATGATAAATCTCCGGATAATAAGCAGCTATTGTAAAATACATAGTCTAGTAATTCTTTTTCTTTTCATTATCTTCAGTATCTCACAAACTGAACACCCTTTTTACTTTCATAGCGGATGGACATGAGAATGGGATGAAATCAGCAAGCGGAAGACATAATTAAACCCAATCTAAGATGTGAGTATACGAGGCAAGGCAGCAAATATCCAATCAATTGCAATATCCCTAGAACAAAAGGCCATATAGCATAAGACCAGATTCCCTGAAATAGTTCATAAGATTTGAAGATTGAGCAAAATGACCAACATCAAAGTAATTGTTCTAACAAAGACCAGGTAAGCCAAGTCATACCAGAGAATTTATCGTTCTGGGCAACAACAATTGGGGATCCTTCCAACTATCATAACCAAAAACGAAAAAGTTAGAAAAGGGAACGTTATGAAATGAAAGAAAATAATTGACTTTTTGCAGCTAAAGGTCTGAGTTCAAACATTTCCCCTGTTTCCAAATTCTGCCATCAAGTCAATACATGCAATGAGCTAACAGCCAAGCAAGAAAACGAAACAGGAAGAAGAAAACTGAATAAAAAGAAGAAACCTTGCAAGACAATAGACGAATGCAGCATCCATTAGGCTCTTCTTCAACTCTAACTAACAAAACTGGGCAAACTTCAAACGAGAAGAACTTAAGCCTATATACATAACACCGGAACGTGTTTTCATCGACACGCTCGATTCGCTCTGCATCCAACACTGAATACTGGCTAGCAGGCAAGCTCATGTACTCAACTGCATATACAAAACAAAATTCAAGAAACTAAACGACGAAGACCATATTCTTTATAAAATAAATGTAAAATCATGTTCGTGAATTGGGTTTTTCCGATACCCAGAGGTCTTTCGAGCTGTTTAACAGAGGTGGACTCAGTGCGTTTTGCTACAAAGCGAGCTTTCGGAGTAGAATCTGCTGAAATGCGAAGAGAGAAGGTAGAAGGTTTACGCGGACATTCGATATAAAGAGAAGAAGAGATTTGAAAGTGCTTAGAAGGTATTGAGAAAGGGATAGAGCTTAAACGGCGAACTGAAGAGGAACTCAGCGCCATTATTGATTCTGTTTGGAAGGAGAGAAAAGCAGAGCCTTCCAACAGTTCTGGTCTGGCTCTTGCGATGTCCAAATGAGATATCAACAACCAGCCAATCACGCGGGTGTTCGACACAAAGGGGTGTCAATATCAAAGGAGAGGGTGACGAATATAGTCCTAGGAAGGTGTAATTGAAAGACAACAGTAGACGAGCAGGTCGAGTCTGAGCATGTTAAATATAAGCAGCAGGAATTTGCTAACATGCGCCGCACAGAGGTTTGAGGATGATTAAAAGACATTGCATTCCTCCAAGAGTGTTTCTTTAGTATATTAGGCTCTTGGTTGTGATTAGAACCTAGAGTTGGGTCTAAGACTTTTACTTATTTTGTTCAAAAGTTTGCCCTCCATCTCTGAGCAATAATAAAGTTGTTATCGTGTGATCTTTATATTACAAGTTCAAGACATAAATAGCCTATTTTAAAATACATGATAAGACTACCTACTAAAAACTCCTTGAGATTTGCTCCTTCTAACATAAATGTGAGCTTTCACACGAGACTGCCCTTTCTATGTAAAGCTAATATTAAGAAGGGTAATTAAATATCATTACTGCCCCTTCTTTTTAAACTAAGTGCACCCCTTCTTCAACCTATTTACTTGGCATCACCACGATTTTAAACTAATAGGGCAGCCCAGGTGCACGAACCATGTGGGATCCTAAGAAGAGGCAGACCACAATGGCCTATAATATACAGCCTGATCTTTTATTTTTATAAGAAGCTATTTTCACGCCTTGAACATATAACCTCAATATCACACGATAACAACTTTTACCATTGCTCCAAGCTCCCTATTGCACCGTGACTTCAAACTCGGACAAAATATTTAAGGCTCAAACTCCTCGCACCTCCAGAAACCAACAGAAATGTATGCTACCCCTCTCCCGTTTGGTAGGAAAAACCAGCAAACCAGACAAACAAAAGAACAAAACTAACCCAAGCTTTCTAAACCCTCAAGAGCAGCTTTGCAAATGTAAAACAACCCATTGGAACAGCTGCGAAAGAAAATTTTTTTTTTTTTTTTTGCAGATTTGTCATTATTTTATGACATTTTTACAAGAAAACCCAACGTTTTTTATTTTTGCAAGTTTGCCATTAAATTTTCAAAATCTTTGCAATTTTGCTATACCCTTAGCATTCCATCCACGTTTGCCGTCGATTTTTTTTAAAATTCCATTCTTACCCCTATCGTCAATTTGCAACGATCACCTTCTTTCCCCGCGCATGACGAAAACGATGCATGCCCGGCGGAGAAATGGGTACCGGTGAGGGGGATGGATGGTCAGGGTACCGGTGGGTTGGGGTAGCGGTACCGGTTAGGAGGGAGGTTGGAGTTGAGGCGGTGAGCAGGGAATGGTCACCATGAGGGCAGCCGGGGAGGCGTTGAGCGGGGAGGGGGTGGGGGTGGGGGTGGGGGAAGGGGGCCAGGCACCGTGCAGTGGGGTGTTGCCGGGTGGGGAACGGGGTGGCAAAGCTGGCCAGGAGTGGGAGCTACCGGGGGAGGCATTGAGGGGGAGGGGTGGGGACGGTCGGGCATGGAGATTGGGCACCAGGGCAAGGGGTGGGGGAGGGGGCGGGGAAAGCTGGCCGGGAGTGGGGGCTGCCGGGGAGGCGGCGAGGGGGAGGAGGGGAGGGGAGGGGGAAAGGATTGGGGCGGGGCGGGCTGGGGGTGGAGGCTGCCGGGGGAGGCGGTCAGCGGGGAGGGGAGGGAGGGGGAAAAGGGTTGGGGCGGCGAGGGCTGGGGGCTGCTGGGGGAGGCGGTGAGCGGAGGGGAGGGGGAAGGGTGGGGAGCGCTGGGAGTGGGGGTGGGGCTGCCTGGCCGGGCATGTTGCGCCGGCCGGTTGGATGGGCGAGTGGGGGGGGGTTGGTCTGGCGTGGGGGTTGGCACCGGCAACGATAGCGGGGAGGGGAAGGGTGGGGGCTGCAACGGTGAGCGGGGAGCACTGGGAGTGGGAGTGGGAGTGGGGACTGCAGCGGTGAGCGGGGAGGGGGGAAGGGTGGGGAGGGCTGGGAGTGGGCGTGGGGCTGCCTGGTAAGGGAGGTCGCGGCGGCCGGTTGGATGGGTACGTGGCGGTTGGGCACCGGCAACGTTGAGCGGGGTGGAAGGTGGGGTGCGGGTGCGGGTGCGGGTGCGGGTGGGGCTGCTGTTCGGGCAGGTTGCGCCGGGCGGTTGGATGGGTGCGTGGGGGTTGGGCACCGGCACCGTTGAGCGGGGAGGGGGCAAGGGTGGGGGCTGCAACGATGAGCGGGGAGGGGTGGGGCCGGCCGGGTGTGGGAGCACTGGGAGTGGGGGTGGGGGCTGCAGCGGTAGGCGGGGAGGGGGAAAGGGTGGGGGTGTGGGTGTGGGTGTGGGTAGGTTGCTCCTGCCGGTTGGATGGGTGCGTGGGGGAGGGGCTGGTCTGGATACCGGTGTTGGGGTGGGGGTGGGGGGTGCCGGAAACAGAGAGTGGAACAAGGAAGCCAGAAAATGTGCCGGAAAGACAGAATGCCGGAACAAGAAAGGGCAATATTGGAATTTAGTAAAAATAACAGAAAAAAGAAACGGAACGGCCAATTTGCAAAGATTTTAAAATTTTAATGGCAAATTTGTAAAAGTAAAAAATATTGGGTTTTCTTGAAAAATGCCCTAAAGTAATGGGCCTAATGGCAAATCTACAAAAAAAACCTAAATAATAATAATAAAAGCAAAAGAGAAAAGAAAAAGAAAAAGACGAAAATAACCCAACTAACACGACACGTTACAACCATTTCTCAGGACGGAACAATCATCAACGAAGGAAATTTCAGCAACACAAAGCTCTCATCCCCTGGAGATTCGTTGAAATCAGGCAATTTGATATCAGAAGCCGGTGAAGACCCAGCAGGATCATGACTGTAAGAAGCCGAAGGCGAACTGGAAATCTCCACCATGTTTTCTTCTGCATTAATATTCCCAATATCGCCAGTAACCACATCTGGAACTCGTTTTCTTTCATCAACTTTGAAGCAAAGGGCCAACAGATTCCCGGGCTTCAAGCTTTGCGTCAACAGAGAAATGAAGAGGCCTGAAATCTGCCCAAGGAACGAATTTTGATGCCTTGGGTGAGAAAAATTACAATCTATAAATACCATCTAGTAAATCTTGGAGGGTTAACTTGCGAACAAAACGAAATGGGAGGCCAAGGAAATCAGAGCCGTACATGTATCATAAAAAAGAGGGAGCCTTTATCAAAAGAAGACTATACACCAATCTCGAAGACGAAAGAGAAGACTTACGCTGAATCTGGACGTTAGATTTTCTAAAAAACTTACGACAGATTCCATGCGTTGGTCTCGATAATTCAGGAATAATAGCCCCCCGAGGCCGAAAATCAGGAGGCAGAAATTCTCCCAAACGCATGCAGGCAGAGTTTTTTGTTTCATCTTTTCACAGTAGTCAAAACAATCGCAAAGCAAATTCAGGCCTACCAAACCCAGATCCAGATTGCAGAACAAAGTCGAATTCATTTCTGAAGCATTGAAAAATACATCCAAAACACAAGAAAGTAAGGAACAAAAAGATACTGAAATTCTTTACATTCCATAAAACCCTACACCCACCCCTTCTTCAAATACAGATACAGAAGCAAACCCAACATGAACTATCACATAAACAGCAAAACCCAGATCCTAATTTCCCCAAACCCTAACCCTAAGAACTAGTAAACTTGGTAACAGCCTTAGTCCCTTCAGAAACAGCATGCTTCGCCAACTCCCCCGGCAAAACCAACCGGACGGCCGTCTGGATCTCCCGGGAAGTGATCGTAGGCTTCTTGTTGTACCTCGCAAGCCTGGAAGCTTCCTGTGCGAGTTTCTCGAAGATGTCGTTGATAAAGGAATTCATGATTCCCATAGCTTTGCTGGAAATTCCGATGTCTGGGTGAACTTGTTTCAGGACCTTGAAGATGTAGATCTTGTAGGTCTCGACGCTCTTCTTCGATCGCTTCTTCTTCTTGTCTGCAGATGAAGCTTCTTTGGGGAGCTTCTTCTCTGCTTTGGGTTTCTTCTCGGCCACCGGACCTTTCTCGGCCTTTTTCTCTTCTGCCGGTTTTTTCTCGGCGGGCTTCTTCTCTGCTTTTGGTGCCATTTTTCGCCGAGAGGTTTAGAGAGAGAAAAACGAGCAAATATGGATGGGGATAGACTCTGGTAGAGACCGGGTGAAAGTTTTTTATATAAAAAGTGGCATCTGAGACGTGATTGGTTGGTTTTGTTTGACATGGATCGAACATCAAGGTCGTTGATTGGAGAGGGAGTGCGTGGACTGAAGGGTCAAGATGGAGTTTCGTTTAGCGGGTCGTAAGTGGTGGGTTGAAATTTTGGTTGCGGCATTTGAAATCAAAAATCGAAATTATTCGCCCTTTCTGAAGACGCACGCTACCGTGAGCGCGACCCCACGGTAGGTTTCTCACCTTTTGGCTGATCCCATCCGTTCATCTCATTTCTAAAACTTTTGCTCTCTCCTCGACCAAAAACTAGGTTGACGATTCCAATATCAGTGAACGTGAACCGTTTATTCTTTACGTGCTGGAATGATCCAATTCACACGATTTTGGCATTAGCGGACGTCAAAGCTGGAGAGGTCGGATGAACGAGCCAGATCAACCGAGAGTAGGTTTTTGCTTCTTCCGTCTGTTTTTTGCTTTTCTGCCATGGGACCCACTTTGGTAATGTTTTTATGCACGATCAACATGACCCGGATTGGGAGGTTGCTGATTTGGGAAGCCAACAAGGCATCAAATCGTTTTGCCATTTGATCGCACGGCCAGATGAGTCTTGTTTTCACGTGGTGCCCCATCCCGATGACATTTACCAGTTTCCACTTTTTAGCTTTCTGCGATTCGTTCTAAGCGAAGCGACGTGATAGGTGGGGGCCACTGCAGTACAATCCTGACCGTTGGTGTTGGGGAGTTATACCAGATCACGTGTCGTAGAACTTCTCTGCCATTTTCCTGGTCGGGTGGTCTATAAAGGTTGGTCTAAGTTCACTGAGTTCCTGCCCTGCAAGGTTTGGGAAGGAGGCAAATCATATAAGTCTAAAGTAGAAAGGCTTATCTTATATTTTATAAGAGGCTGTTTTCACGCCTTAACCCCATGACATCAAAATTACGCAACAATAACTTTTACCATTGCGTAAGGCTCGGTTAATCTCACCGGTGGATTAGACCGAGCCTTTGAAAAGTGGTTATTTGTAGATGATTGTTGTGGTTACATTTTTCTTTCTCAACCGTCTGTTTGATGGTGAAAGATGCGGAGGTTGCAACTGTCAAAATGGATCCAAATGTATGACTCATCAAAATCATAGCTTAACTGATAGACGGTTTGGATAATTGGAAAAAAAATGACTCTAGTTTTACTTTTGCATTCATTATGAATATGCTATTATACCTTTTAAAATTTATAAAACATGAAGAATAATAAAATAGGAAAGAAGTATTTTTATTTTCATTGACAACACCTTTTTTAAAGTAAATTTTGTTTTCTTAACTGTTGTTTTGTTACATTTCACTTCCTAAAGTTTTACTTTTATAGATTTAAAAAAAATTACATAGTAAGTCCTCACATTGTATATTATAATATTTTAAAATAAATTTTTATATGATTTATCTATAGACCAAAGTAAAATAATAATAATAACAATAGTTTACGAAAAAGTTGATTTTTGCAAATAATTTTGTATCTCGTTGGAGAAGATGACAGAGATGAATTACGAGGATTATTTTTTACCAATAATCTAAACTTATTTATCACAAAATCTTTCCAAATATAAGGGTTTCCTATATTGGATCAATTAGAACATAGATCTATAACTTATTTTAAGAAAATAAAAAAAAGCATAAATTAAGATTTTCAAGGTTGTTGGCCATGAATTTGGATATCCATTTTTTTACAGAGCCTTCAATTTATTATGCAATGAAATTTTTTCAAATTTTAAGTATTCATAGATTAAGGCCTCTAGATTCTAGATGTCATCATCACTATCGAGACCTTATCCTAATTAGGGGTTAGTCATATGAATCTTATTCCTCTATTTCCCTCTATTAAGTGTCAAGACTTCATTTAGTACCAAAGTTTTTAAAAAATTTCTCGCCTCTAGATTCTAAATCTAAAAAACATTTTCCATAGCTCCAAAGAAAAGGATATCATATGGAGATTTTAAATCTCATTGGTGAAAAACTCCAATCGGCTTCTCCAACAAGATTTGAATCCATTTTCACAGAAAATTACCCAAACTTTAAGGGTTTGTAGATTAGAGCTTTAGGATTCTAGATCTAAAACTAATGATTGAAAATCCAACAAAAAAGGCCATTATACGGGATTTTAAATCTTGCTTACCAATTAATAACAACTTGTAACCACTAGTTAATAACCCTGGGAGTCTGTTTGAACCTAGCATCTAGTAACTACTTAACCCGGTACATGTCCTAATAGAGAGAAAGTAGGAAAATTACTCTAGATTTTTATTATATATGCAAACTACCAATATGTGGAAAATTAAACAAGAGAAAGGAGGGGGATTATACCTGACAAAGTAGAGAGAAGAACACCATATAATACCACAACAATACTTCAGACTCCTATAGAATAATAGAAAATTTTGGTTAATATCCCCTAAGAGAATAATTCTAGCAAGATAATTAGTCTTTCACCTTCTTCCTAAGCTTCCAAGCTTCAAGAGCTTTGAAGTCTATCTAAGAGAGATTTTTAAAAATGAAGCAGTCTTTCCACAAGAATGCCTTTGCTCTTGGAAGGCACCCATTTAGATAGTGTTTCAATGGATACCTTTAACAAATCATATTGCAATGCTTAATTCTTTTACACCTGTCTTAGGTCATGTGGTCTCATCATACTAAGGTCCTGTGGTGGAAAATTGTCATACGGCCGCATACTTGTGATGATGCTAAGATTTCCTTAGAAGGGACATACATTTGGGGCCTCTAGGGTCCTTCTAAAATAAAACACATGTTCCTATTATACAGTGGCAAAGAACTGGTCATGCAATTGTAGGACATTGGTCTTGCAGCAATATATTGTCCTTGATCCATACTTTCTAATTCTTTTAATTCAATGTCTTTTGATTAGGATTAATTTGCAATCTTAAATAACCAAATGTCCAAGGGTAAAAGTAGCTCATCATCATAGCCTTTTTTATTTGTCATGTGATAATCAAGGTGGGGTTCAAATTGGGTGTCTACATTGCTCATAACTTAGTGGTCAACACATCATCAACTAGAAAAAAATATTGTAGGGATCATAAAAGGAGGTGCTTCTACAAGTGCACTATTCCTTGCCAGTGACCAGGATTGTATCAATGGGAGGTTATGAAATCTTGCAAGGTGTTGACTAAAAACTTAGAGCAAGGATAACTTTGAGAAAGAAGTAGGAGTTATTGGTTGGCTAGCTGTAACTTTCATTAATCTTGCCTTCTTATTCTCCATCTAGCAATGATTTCTCCATAGGATTTAATCCTTGATTTTCAAAAGAGTAAGATACCTCTGAGAAAAAGTTTTAAAATTTTCGTTGAATTTCAAAAAGGCCTAATTTCACCCTTCCTTGCGACCACAATGTTTCTCTATGACCCCTGCTAGTTAGCTACTTGTTGTACTTTAAAAGAGTGTGCAAACATTTGATCACCTACTTGGCCATGCGACCACGTGGCTTTTAAGATATCACTTGACCGCTGCTTATGTGACCATGTGCCCTTGGATAGGTTCACAAAAAATGTGTTGCAAGATAATTGACTAGAGGTATCCTTAGAAACACTATATAAAGGAATCCTTCTAAGAGGTAGACAATCCTTATAGTAAAAGTGCTTCACTTTCGAAATCTCTCTTGTGAAAGGATTTAGGGCCCCAAAATCTTTGAGACAAAAGAAGAGAGTGAAAGAGTGATTACTTTGCCCAAGTATTATCCGAGGGGACAAAAAACATAGACTTTCAATTTCTGAGGAGGAGTCACCTTTGTGTTTTATATAAATTATATTGGGCCTTTAGAGGATTATTAGGCTTTCTAATTTTTCAGTCTCTTGTTATTTCTTTTGTTGCCTTGCTGCTTATAATTTCTTCATCTTCATCTTATTTCATATACCTTTTTTTTTTTTGCATTTTAACATTTCTTGCATATATAATTTGATTTTTGGAAAATGTACATGTTTTCAATATTAGATCTTATGCTTTATATAATAAATTTATTATCTAATTTCCTATCTTATACAATAGTATAGTAGCATCATCTTAGAGGGAAGAGGAAGAAGTTGAGCCAAGCTGTCTCCTCACGTGTCCCTAGACCCTTTCTCCTTTCTAGTAGGGAGGAAGCCCCTGATTACATGGCATATGATCCCCTTTCTCTTTTCCATCTAGTAGGTTTGTAAAAACTAATCAATTAGGTCAAAGTAGTCTTCGCTTCATGTCATTAAGGTCTTATGAATGCACCTCGTGTTTAATGGAATCACAAAGGGGTAAGAATGTGAATCAACGAGGCCTAGATACAGACTCCACTTGAAGCATTAGTGGACATTATTGATAAGGATGCTATTTGATCAACGGATGTTATAATGGTGACTCATCTGAGGTGCACTTCAATGAAGCCTCGATTAAACCTTATGACAATGAGGTAATAGAGGACTTTGATCTTAGATAAGAGTATCGGGTGTTGATTGCACTTGGAGAGTGACTCCGTTGACTGATTATTGCAGAATATATGTTTAGGCCTCTAGTGATGGTTAGATGAACCTCATCTAATCAATGAGATGGTGGAATTGTTGAATCGTATGTCAATGGGTACCATTAAGAGGTTGATCACGTTTGAATATATGAATCGTGTTTTATTTTAAAATGAAACTTATTGATATGTATTGATTTTGAATGAGATTTTTTAAAAAAAATTTTTTATGTCTCTTGAATCATTTCTTTTGTGATTATTGAAATATTGAATTAGAGTTTTTAAAATTCCAGTTATAAGTTTGAACTGTATATTTTTAAAAGTTGTAAATTTTTTGTTTATTTAAAGAAATGAAACATGACAAATGTAATTATACAAACTAAGTATAGTACATAGATGTTAATATTCTTACTAAACACCATGTTTGTTGAGATATTGTTAAATATTTCAAATTAAAGGTGACAGCATTAGAGAAAAAAAGAACAAGTGAGTGAATGAATTGAAGGCCTAGAGGTTTTTTTCTTTTTAATTCCAGCCATTTAAATTATTGACATGTATGAAAGACAAATATATTAGAAGATTTTGTGATCAAGTTTTATTTTAGACCTTATATGCTCTGTTGTATTTTAGAATTAAAGTTGTATGAGATAAATAATTGATCTCATCATTGAATACCGTAAGAATTTGTCACGCTTCTACCCTTAAATAAATATTCTGCATTTTTGGGGAGTTATAGTCTCTAGCTTGAATTCTTTGAGATTTTGGTTTAGAAGAAGTTTTTATTTTAGAACTTGTTGAATTTTTATCCTAGTGTTAGATTAATCCATTTTCACAAATTTAGTAGTTTAACCTATTAATTTAAAGATACTTAAGACATTCGATTAGAGATAAAGGTACAAATCAATTATGATTGTGCAAATCAATTGAAGTTTAGATTAAGTTTGACTTGTTCAGACCTAAAAATAGTGATGCCATATCCCTTGCAAAATTTGAGAGGTTTCAACTATCTTCAAGAAGTTGCTATAAGTACGCCTCTATGTTAAATGTTTATTAAATATAGTTTTGTGCAAGATTTCCAACAATTTAAAAATATAATTTCTCCAAGAATCCAATGACCTTGGTATTAGAATTTCAACAACCCTTTCGCTAGAAATTTAATGAGACAGAAGATGATTTTTGGATCATTGATAATAATTTCAATTTCAACAAATTTTTATATGTTTCCTTATTTTTAGGAGAACAAGGAAGTTGTTAGATTTCTTGTTAATTTAAGGCTTAAAAGGAAAAACTAATATATGGTTTTCTAGGCACGATAAGAACATATATTCCTCTAAATTTTCATGATTCTTGGACTACTAGATTGAGAAGAAATGAAATTTCTATTCTTACAGTTTTGGAAAAGTCTTTTTATTTTAGAAAATTAAATTTCTTGAAATTTCTCAAAGAAAATTAACAAGTTTGTTTCGTGTGGTGAATTTAGAAACTCATAAAACTGATTTACATGTTGGATGGTTTTAGGACATACAAGTATGAATTTAATAATGCGATAATTATTTATTTTATCAACTTTGAAGTGAAAATAGTTTCACATATTTGATGAACAATTCTAGTTATGGTGGAGAAGGGGAGCCTCGGTGCAACAGTAAAAGTTGTCGTCATGTGATCTTGAGGTCACTAGTTCTAGGCGTGGAATCAACCTCTTGCAAAAACGCAAGGTAAAGCTGCCTACTATAAGCCCTTGTGGTCTACCCCTTCCTCGGACCCCACATAGGAGGGAGCTTCGTGCACTTGGGCTGCCCACCAATCCATTAAATGGACTTTTCAATGGTTCAATACACATTGCTGATTTTTCAGTAATCTCAAGCCAAATTTAGAATATCTTAACCCAGCTCAAGTTATCTCAAGCCAGATCTCAAACTAGCTTGCCCATCTAGAGCACTACTAACACAAGGAGTAATACCTTTTGTTAAGTTCTGAGAGAATTATTTATAGAGAGGCATGTTAAATGGATGCTCCATGTGAGAGTGTTTGGTTACCACTTTTATGAAGCTCGCATTTATTTGATTTGACTCGTTCGCGTAATTTGTATCACTTTGGATGTGTAATAGATAAAAAGTCATGTAGATTGAAAGTCTCTAGGATCTAGAAAGGTATAATTCAAAACAAATATATTATAAAGTTTGGCAATAAACAACGATGCTACAATCATTCTATCTACATGTTTTTTGATCCATTGCACATCCAGACTTCCACCAATCGCACGATTGAGTCATATCATGCAAAGTTTAGTTCGACAAAAAGTGGCACCCAATTGCCCTCACCTTGGAGCCTCCATTTAGCATTCTTATCTTGCAAAAATGCAAGGTAAGGCTGCCTACTTTAGGCCATTGTGGCTCGCCCCTTCCCCGGACCCTGCATAGGCGGGAGCTTTGTGCACTGGGGCTGCCCTTTATATCTAGAGAGTTAGCATTCTTTTGAGTTATGCCATGACACTCTGAGCAAGAGTGATTAGGAAGAGGCAACGGCACAAGACAAGTACATTGGAAAATCAGTTTGATTTTATGCTTGGGAGGTCTATAATAGAATCTATTGTATTGTTTAGACAATTAATAGAGAAATATAGAGAGAGGAAAAAGGACCCCACATGGTCTTTATTAACTCATAAAAAACTTATGATATGTTTTATAATAGTTAATATAGTGGCTGTTGGCTATAGAGGGGGTAAATAGACATAATGAAGGAGCAGCAATATATGTTAGGAACCACTAGCAGAGAAAATGATGATTTCCCTATTATTATAAGATGTACCAAGGATCAACACTGAGCTCATACATTTTAGTGTTAGTAGTGGATGAGTTAATACAATGGTTGCACGAGAATAATTTATGGTGCATATTATTTGCAAATGACATAGTTTTGATTGATAAAACAAAGGTTGGGCTTAAATACAAAACTATAGTGTGGAAAGATGCTTTAGAGTTTAAAGGATTTAAAACTAGCCGAACAGAGAAAAAGTATTTGAAACATAATTTTAAGAAGGAGAAGGCTGGAAGTGAAGTACCAACGAAGATTGATAACCAATAAGTCTAAAAAAAACATTACTTTGAATGCTTGGGTAGATAATAAATAGCATGCACTGAGGATGAGCATAGCCTAAATAAGGATGTTGAGATGGATAAGCAATAAAACAAGAAAGAATATAATTAGAAATGAAAATATTAGAGAAAACTTAGGCGCATCATAAATAGATAACAAGAAGAGAGTGTAGATAGGTTTGGCCATGTTCAATGGAGACCGAACCTGGCACTAGGGAGAAAGAATGTATTAGATCAGAGTCGAATGTTCTAAAAGGGTAAGGGAAAAGCCTAAAAGGACGTAGATAGAAGTAATGAGAAAAGATTTTAAAAACTTTTAGACCAAATAAAGTTGCAGCACTTGATAGATTGGGATAAAACTTTAATGACGACGATGATGATATCTAAATTATTAGAAATTTATGAGTAATAATCATAGTTTGCAATGGACGTGGCAATCAAACAAAACAAGTTAGGTCTCACCATCTTGCATTTGATCATAATCAAATGGCAGAGAATGCATTATGGACTCAGAATCTATAGAGTAGTGCAATTAAGTACCCATAGACCATTTGTGGTGCAACGGTAAAAGTTGTTGTCATGTGACCTTGAGGTGACAGGTTCAAGGCGTGGAGACAATCTCTTGCAAAATGCAAAGTAAGACTGTGTACTTTAGGCCCTTGTAGTCCCCCACTTTCCCGAACCCACATAGGGGAGCTTCGTGCACTGGGGCTGCCCTTTCTTTGTGCAACGCCTGCCCTTTCTTTGTCAATTAAGTAACTCAGCTAACTTGCTTTGACTGTTATCTAAAGTAATTTACTACAATACCCCTCCCTTGTGCATGCAGGGCCCACTTTGGATGCGCTGACTCGTTCCGAGCCGTCCATTTTGCGCTTAAGATAGAAATGGTGGTTGGGATCATTTAATGGAGATCATATTCAAGTCCAGAAGATGAGCGGTTTGGATAACCAACACGTCGAGTCACGTTCCGTGGGACCCACTGAGTAGACCCCCGCCTGATCTCATCTCACTTCATTTCATCTCACGGACACCCGTGCACAGTAAAACGAATAAAGAAAGCAAAAAAGGAAAAAAATGCGGTTTCCCGGCAACACCACAGCAACGTAAGCCCTAAAAATAAAAAACGAGAACAAATACAGAGAAAGAAGAAGAAGAAGCGGAAGAAATGGAATCACCAGACTCGGCATATCCGTCTTCTCCAGAAGGCGCTCCAAAGAGATCTTCGTCTTCCTCTATTCACCATCCCAAATCTCCAGCAGCAGCAGCAGGTGAGAATGAACCTGATTTCTTCTTCTTCTTTTAATCTATTTTACTTTTATCGTTTCATTGTTTTAATGGGGTTGAAGATCCATTTCTGTCACGAGGTCTTGCCCTAAATAAAAGTGTTATTTTTTCCCTTTTTTGGCCATTTTATTGTCATTTACTCTAATGTGGATTCTGAAACCCCGGTACATTTGCTCGATCTGATGGTTTTGGTAATTCTGGTAAGATCTTACTGGTTTCAAAGAAACTGGGATTTACCCCATTTTGAAGGAATTTTTTTTGTTGGTTGCAAACTAGAAAGTGGGTGCGTTTGGTTGAGATTGAGAACACTATGATAATATGAGTCCACCGCTATGTTTATTGTTTACTGTTTACTGTTCTTTAGACTTGCTTCTGGCCGATATAAATTTGAATGTGCTTATATGTCTGCAGCGATAATGGGAAGCACATGGCATGAAGAAGAATTTTGTTTCTTCTGTAGGCAATGTGGTTAGGGACTATTTATCTGGGAGTGAACATTCGTGACAATGTAGATACTATATCCCAAATGTGTCAAATCATTGAAATTCTTTTTGGTGGTAAGCTGATTCTGGTAGAGGATGTAGCCCTCCCTATATATACATTCACAGTTCTCACCATGTGGAATCAGAAGTTGAGACTATGTTTTCATGTGGATCCATTTTGGTACTATGCAGAAACTGGTTTTATTTTTCTATGGTTCTGTGCATTAGGAAATGGTGCCTTAATTTTTCCTTTTCTGGCTGCTCTAGTTGGTCAAGTTGGGAATGTTGTGTACATGCATGAAAGAGAGAGGCTTAAATGATGGGTCGATTAGATAATGCATACAATACTGCTTCTCGTTTGCAAGTCATGGGTAGTCCTTAGAAATGCGGTGATAGGATGAAGTGCATATAAAATCTTTGAGCTATTGAAAGGTGATTTGAAGTGGTTTTTATTTTAATTATGAATTTGGAGAAGGATCTGGTGTTTTTTAATGTCAAAGATAGGGAATTGAAGAGCCCATCTCCCAATCACAGAGCTTCTGCTCCCATCCCATTGCAGTTTGTGTCATGAACACAGACAAGTTATCAGTTATGTGTTCGTAATAGATGGGTTGTAAGTTTTTGAACTTCTGCCAGAATTTATATAGTCTTCTAGTAAGATGGCAAAAATGTCTATATATTGTAATGTATGGTTACAATTAAAGCTGTACTTGGAAACTGCGCACATTCTAATCAGTCTCTTATCTCTGTGGAAGATAATATTGGATTACACTTGACGATGTACCTGAAAAGTTCAAGTGCCCCTCCTTTCCCAACTATTGCTAAAATCCCTCTTGAAGATGTGAATTCTCAAGGCATTTTGGGATGTCTTGAGATTGATGGCCTGATGGTTATTAGGCTTGCGAACAATTTAAGTAAGCAATATCGGTATGACATTTGTACTTAAACCCAATTTAGGCGTGTGATTTTACGTGGAAAGAGTCAAGGGGTCTTACAATGAAATGAATTGGAGTGGTTTTGCTATGTTTATTTGGTGGGAATTTGAGGTGGGGTCACTGTGGCTGTCATTTGTCTTTCCATTGTTTGTTGCGGTCCATTGATGTTTTACTCTTGAGTTTGGAACTCCTCACTCTTCTGGGTTCTGTTCCTGTTGGGATGTCTTGTCGAAAGGTGGTTTCAGAGAGTGTAACTGTAAAGATACCTAATCTGGGAGAAGTCCTCCATAGTTGCATCAATCATCTAGTTGAAAAGCTATCTAAAGTTGTCTAAGATGTTCCAAGCTCACTATGGTACTATATTAACATTATCATACTGCCAAAGAACTGATTTCATTCAAAAGCCAAAAAGGATCTTGGCAAGATTCTTTGAATTGTAGAGATCTAATCTGATGCTAACCATCAGTTTTCTAACCAATACTAAGTTGAGGTAGCCATTTATAACACTTTCTCCAGCTGCCAGTGGCTGTTCATTTGGGTTAAGTGAACTCCTAGAGCACAAATTTAAAAAGCTTGATATTGAGACATTAGTTTCTCTTTCCTTTATTTCTCTGTCTCTCTATTTCTGTCTGTAATATAAATAAATAAATAAATATATGTATGCCAATCCTAATTAACTATCTGAATCCAGAACCAACTTTTGAAACGTGAATAATTCTGAAGCCCCTGCCTTTAAACTTGATATCCAGCTTACGTAGTTATTTAATACAATTAAGTCTAACAAGCCATTTGTCCTTCTTTTATGCTTTCATTCTGTCTTGTGCAATCAATTTTTGGATGACAGTGATTTGACCATCAAAGAGAGAAAAAGAACAGAAATAGAATAATGTTAGTAAAGCAGAATCTTGTTAGGTTTGCTATTTTGAACTTCCATTTCCTCAAGTTCTTCCCACACCCTGTCTTGTTCCAGAGGCAATCAATGGTCACCAGTTTGCATGGTTCTACCCTTTCACAATCTAGCTGGAAAACTATGGTGAAGTGCTTGCTTCTGCTGTAACTGATACACTCATGTACCACTTGAGCCCCAAAATCTGGTGAATATTAAAAAACTCCTTCCATAACACTTTCCACATACTTGATGCAAGAACCCTGCTAGATCTCTAGACACCATTAACAAGTTACTTCAAAACATAAAAAAAAATGTTAGAACTGCTTTTTTCTTTCAATTTGGTAACTTAAAATGTCCGTCATGTTGTGGTCAAAGCTCAAAAGAGTTGGGAGAGGTTGAATGGATCATCAAAGAATTGGTGAAGATAAAATTACTGATTGAGTAGCACCTCAGGATTTTATCCTTCTCTCTGCAGGCTATTGGGTGGCTCTAAGTAGTCAAAGTTCAAACAGTGGATGCAAATGAAAAGAACTCCTGTAGATAATGACTGCTCTATAGTCCTATAGTTGAGAATTTGTTTTGGTCTGGACAAATATTGAAATTTGAGCCTCAATCTCAGTAAAATATTGCAATATTGACCGTTTTGGCTGACATACTGCGTTTCTTTTTTGTGGTCAGAATAAATTTTTTGGCCATATTGGCAAAAAAGAAACAATATTAACAACTATTCCTATAACTCAGCCTAAAGCTACATGCTGCTAGCTTCAGACGGCTAAGGAGAAAAAATAACATAAGATCATTTAAAGTTCACAGACCTTGGGCAAGTCTTAGGTGTGAATAAGAAACTTTAGAGAAACAGCGATCACTACAGTAATCAGTTGATCTGTTGCACGGATTCTTTTGATTTGCAAACAGTTTTGATTTTCAGAATATTGGAACCATTCGGCCTTACTTTTCTTGCCTATTATGTTGACTTGATTTTCCTTTTCTTTTTTTTTTGGAACATTGAACATGCTTGCTGAGTTTTGTTGACTGGGTAATTTACCAAACCGTAACTCCCTATCCTTGTAGAAATGGCTTGAATTGTTCCTGCAGCTCCATTTTCCCTTCCCTATTTTCTAAACTCTTTTTCTCCCTCTATATATGTGTTTGTGTGTGTGTATGCGGATCTCTTTACAGATCCAGCTTGTTCCTTTGAGGCTAAGAACTGCACGATCTATTGTTGCTTTTTCAGATGATAAGGAGAGGCCTACATATATTAAGTTCCTTGTGTCAAATGCGGCAGCTGGGTCTGTCATTGGAAAGGGTGGTTCAACAATCACTGAATTCCAGTCTCAGTCTGGAGCGCGCATTCAGTTGTCACGTAACCATGAATTTTTTCCAGGAACATCTGATAGAATAATAATGATCTCTGGATCATACGATGAAATAATTAAGGCAACAGAACTTATCCTTGCAAAACTACTTAGTGAGGTAATTTTTACATTTACCCATTATTTGCATTTATGCTTGAATTTTAATGATGATGATGAATTGTTATTTTCCGCAATATGCATGAAACTGCTGCTTCATTGTACTTGGCAGGCGTATGTCGAAGATGGTGATGATTTCGACCCTAGATCAAAAGTGAGACTGGTTGTTCCAAATAGCTCTTGTGGGGGCATAATTGGGAAGGGAGGATCTACCATAAAGTATAGTTTTACTGCATTATCTTTAATAGCTTGAGATAAGTTGGTGTTAGTGTGGTTTTTCAGTCTAATTTGTGAATATACTGGTTACCAAAACCTTGTCATGTTTGCTTCTCTCCTCCCACAGTTTTGGAATCACTACCCTTCCTCTCGTTCATCATATCAGTGTTTTTGTGTTTTTGAAAAGTATCTAGTATGTCTCATTTGGTTTGTTGAGAAGGTATGTTGACTTCAACACTGTTGTCTGCATTAGTTGTAGGAAAAATGTTGCTTTTAGGCATTTTAGCAAATTCAGGTGTTAGTATGGTACTATGTTAAAATTAGCATGATTTTATGCTAATACAAAGTTCTAAGTCCCAGTCCAATTGTAGCTCGTCCATGAATGAGTTTCATTTTATATTTGTTATTGGCCCATTGGGATCAGAATTCATTTTAGATGTTAGCTGTGCAGTGGATATACCAACATGTGTTTTCTGTTATTTTGAACTGGTTTAAAATGCATGAGCAATAACAAAGCAGTAACTCTATTGAATATGGAATACTCAACAATTCTAAGAAACATAGTCTGTTATAAACTTTAAGAATATAACATCTTTGTTAGGTTTTGCTAATTGATCTAGTTCCTATGGGTGATGATGTTGTTGGATAGGGGCTTGTTTGGGGTATTCCAAGTTTGTTGTACACAAGCTGAAAGACAATCACTTATCAAAGTTGAATAAATTTCTTCAAAGTAAATGTAGGTCTTGGTGCACAGTCTTTCACCCAAGGGTTTGTTGCATCATCTCTTTCTTGGAGAATCCTAAGAAGCTAACACATGTCAAATGTCTCATTAACAAAGTTTTCTCATCATCAAAGTTTACCACTCTTAACAGTAATGTCATCTCAATTGACATCTTCCCGCACGATAGTGTAGGTGATCGCTGTCAGCAATGACGAAGCTGGGAGATTCTCAAACCTTTTAAAAGAGCTTGGATAACCCATTGATTTGAATTGATTGTTACTTTGGAAAATCACACGTATAGAGCACAATTGTTATGCATGTGAAAATTCACTGTTCTAGTATCATTCATGTCCTTGTGCTAGCCTATTGTACACATAATTTGATCGAAACTGCTCGCAGAACACCACAAGTTCCACTTGGATAGTCCCAAGTACACAAAGACCTGGTTGACTTTTTCAAGCTTTGTAGATAATAATAGCGAGTGAATTTTTGCAGAAAATACTAGGATTGTTTGTTTTCTGTGGGACTATATAGTTGGAATAGTCTTGTGACACAAGATGAATGATCTTGGTCCTACTACACCCCATACCAGGTGTGTTTGGTGCAGAAGGGAATTTGAGTGATATTGTTGACATTTAATTTTTTAAACAATAATATGTGATATCTCCGTACCACATAATCCTCCACGCTAGGGCTAAAACTTCCTCTCAATATTACCTTTTTGTAGTTTGGGCATGTAGTTATGGGATGCCTTTGCTAGTCTGGGGCAATATAACACATTATTGATGAAAGGAAGATACTTGACAAATACATCTCTTATTTAAGGGATATTATGACTATTGATTGATGATGATTATTTTGCTATCTACAACTTTCAACATTCACGGTTTATGGAAAGCCCTATTATGAGCCATTAAGATATTCCACATGTTAATATGTTTACAGTCAACTGGTCTTAACGCTCTATATATTGTATTGTTATTGTCTTTACTAGATGTTTGTCTTTGCAACTCATGATTGGGTTGCATTTTCTTTTTTATATTTATGTTATTTTGGAAGATAAATCAAAATTTTGTCTGTTTGTTTATTGAGAACTGTGTAATGAAATGAGCTATGTCTTGACAGAAAATGCTATCTATGTTTTGCATGTGGCCAGGTCATTTATTGAGGATTCCCAAGCTGGCATCAAGATCTCCCCACAGGATCACAATTACGTGGGATTGAATGATAGGCTTGTGACACTAACAGGTTCTTTAGAGGAACAAATGCAAGCAATCTCTTTGATTCTATCCAAGTTAGCTGAAGATAGTCATTACTTGCAATCTATAAATTCACCATTTTCTTATTCAGGTGCGTCTTTTTTCACTTCAATATATCCTTTTTCCTATGACTAGTTTTTTACTTGTTAGTTGTCTAGACTTTGCCCTTTAACATGCCTTTCATGTGGTTTGCAAATAATTTGTTTTTGATCTACTTTATGCTCTAATGATTGTGATTATTTTCATTACCATACGACATGAGACGAGTGTGTCAGAGAACCAGTTTGGTTTTATGCTTGGGAGGTCTACCATGAAAGCTATTTTCCTGATTAGACAATTGATAAAGAAATATAGGGAGATGAAGAAGGAACTCTATATGGTTTTTATTGACTTAGAAAAATCTTATGATTAGGTCCTCAGAGATTTCATATGGTGGGTGTTTGGTGAAGAAAGGGGTTTTACGGTTGTATATAGGCATAATTAAGGATATGTATGAGAGAGTGGTAACAAATGTAAGACCACTAATGGAGAAACTGGTGATTTTCCCATCATTATAAGATTGCACCAAGGATCGACATTGAGCCCGTACCTTTTTACGTTGGTTATAGATGAGTTAACAAAACATCTACATGAGGAGATTCCATAGTGCATGTTATTTGCAGATGATATAATTTTGATTGATAAGACAAGGGAGGGTATAAACACAAAGCTAGAGTTATGGAGAGATGCATTAGAATCTAAAGGATTTAAATTAGCCAAACTAAGACAAAGTATATTGAATAACCAATTTTAGAAAGGAGAGGAGCGGGAGTGGAGTACCTATAAAGATCGATAACCAAGAAGCCCCCCTTAAAAGAACACTTCCTACACCCCTGATAAATAATTCATGAGAGTGGAGAGATTGAGAGGGAGGTTACCTAGAAGATCTAAGTGGGTTGGAATAAATGGAGATGCGCCTTTGGAATTTTTTGTGATTGGAGGGTGCCACTCAAACTAAAAGGAAAATTCTATAGGATGGCTATAAGGTCAGCCATGCTCTATGAATTAGAGTGCTGGGCAGTTAAGGAACAACATTACATAGGACAAGTGTCGCCGAAATGCTGATGTTGAGATGGATGAGTGGTAAGACAAGAAAGGATAGAATTAGAAATAAAAACATTAGATGAAACTTAGGAGTAGCACCAATAGGTAACAAGATGAGGGAGATTATATTTAGATGGCATGGACATGTCCAACGGAGATAAAAAACAGCACCAAGTAGGAGTGGCCCAAAAGAATGTGGATAGAAGTAGTGAGAAAATATATAAAAACTTTGGGACTAAATGAAGCCATGACACTCAATAGAGGGGAATGGAGGAACGGGATTTATGTGACCGACCCCTAATTGGGATAAGGTCTTGATGATAACCATTTTGAGCACTTTGCTTAGCCTCATACACTAAATCATTTATGAGGAATGAGGTGTGCTAGCGAATCACCTTTACAACTAGTCGTTTTGGAAATTTTTTAGAGCATTTACCTATAAAATCAATTTACTTTTCACTATTCAGATGAGGAATTGGGTATGGAGAATTATTCATGCATTAGAAACTCCATGGTGGAATGGAAATTAATGAAGGAATTTTGTTCTAGAAAGAGGTCTTATACATTTTGATTATGAAAGCAAAGGGAAAATAGAAGGTTCTTTGGTTAATGGGTCCATATGCAGCTGTGGTGGCTATTTGGTTGGAAAGAAGCCCACTACATGGTTCTCTTCCCTTACCCTTCTCTCTTAAGATTCTCCCTCACATGGTTCCATACGAATATCTTAAATTCGCCACTGGCCATTACTAGCATCAGAGCAAGCAGATATATATCTGAAAAAAGATCCAAATGTAGCTGTGACTGAAATAGAGAGATAAACTAGGTGTGAAAAAAATAATCTTGATGTCAGAACTCCCTGGCGGAGTGGGCACTGATGGAGTTTGGTTCTTTGTAAACTAGAATGAGGCTTTAGAGATTTGATTGTGAAAGTAGACATGAGGTAGCAAATGCTTCCACCTAAGTCTTAAAAGAAACATTACATTGGTTATGAAATTGGAGACTGGGCTTTGATTGGAAGAGCATTTATGGTGAAAAGTGCGAGATTATTTAAATGTACTAGCCACCTACTTATATTACGGTTTTTGACAAGACCGATGTGTGTTTTTTGTTGGTGGTTTTGTAGCTTATTTGATCCTGAATGCGAAGGGGAGCCTTGGCGCAACGGTAAAAGTTGTCGTCATGTGACCTTGAGGTCACGGGTTCAAGGCGTGGAATCAGCCTCTTGCAAAATGCAAGGTAAGGCTGCCTACTTTAGGCCCTTGTGGTCCGCCCCTTCCCCGGACCCCGCATAGGCGGGAGCTTCGTGCACCAGGGCTGCCCTTTATTTGATCCTGAATGCAAAATTGGACATGATATTGGTGTTCTAGCAAATTCGTATGATGATACTTTTAGGATTTGGTCCCTAGATAGACAGAATATGTTGTTGGGTTCCCTTGCTAAGTCCTAGATGAGGAGGTGTAGTTGTTGGGCAATCTCTGCTAGTTGCTGATAAAGTTATTGTTTGAAAGGCATATTAAGTGGAGGGTCAATGGCTGGTGGACAGCTACTCCTGTAAAAAGGAAGGAGAGGAGGGAAGAAAATTTGGAAGCTAAAGTCCCACCTATACCAAGAAATACATGATAGTTGAAAGTTCTATTTGTGGTTGTATATATGGTGACTGTTTCATTCTGAAACATTTGCTTATGACCAAGTTATAGATTTCGTTTGGATGGAGCAGGGCCATATCTGATCAAATCTTGAGATATCTGATGTGTATCCAAATGGAGAAAAATGAGTGATAGCTATTCCCTTGGCTCTTTTCTTATTTCCTTTGATCGTACTTGGCTTTGGTGAAATGCATATTCAGAAAATCAGATTCATGATGTCCACAGGGATGCTCTGTAGGTTAACTCATTAAAAAACGATCTGGAAATTTGTTACTGAAGAATTTGTTTTTTAAATTTGAGAAATGATTGCTTGGCTCATTTCCTTTGAGCAAGGAGTTTGCGGGGACTGGGTTTTGTTTCCACCTTAGTCTATTTTTTATGGTGCTCATATTTTGCTGGTAGGGATCTGAAGTTGGATTTGTAAAATGGTGCCTATAGAGTTGGACTTTGTTCTCTTTTTTTGTATTTGGAGAAGCATGATATGGCAAAAAGTGGACAAAGTGAATCCAATGTGATAGTTGTTAAAGATTTATTGTCTTGATTGACTCTTCATGATATTGAGAGTTTTTATGCCAGTGTCCTTTCACCATTTGTGATGGTCATGGGTATTGTTAATCTTATTTTATGTCTAAAGATTGTTTGCCCAATGTTATTGGTGTGGACAACATTTAAGCTGTCTTGAGGTTTTTACTTAAGCTTAAAACTCCTAGAGTCAATGTACGAACATTTCCAGCTTCAAGCTTCCCAGCATTTTGATAAGGAGCTTAACTCGAATGTTTGTGTGGCATCAAGATTTTGCTAGGATGGAGATAATTGGGGGAGAGTTTGGGCATTTGGACTGCCAGAAGATGTGTAGGATATTTTCCGTTTGGCAAACATGCCCAGAAGGGGCTTTCTTGTGAACATTCCAGCTCTCTGAAGAAGAGGATCCCCTGTTTCCTAAAGCTGTAACTGACATTGTTGATGGTGATGGACCATCTACAGAATGGTTCATGCAGGATCTGGTGACAGAACTTTGTTGAGGCATTTCATCAGACATCTTTGAGGCATGATCAAATAAGTACCAGAAGAATTGAATCTTTGGGTGAGTATTTCTGGTTCTTTTTTCCTTGAAGAATACATTGTTTTGGGGGATCAGGGAATTGTTTTGTTGCGATTCCCTCGGCACACCGACACCAACTTGCTAACCACCTACCAAAGAGCTTCATTCACACTGTTCATCCTCTCCTTTAAAAAAGGGGGAGAAATTTATGAAGCAGTTATCTTAGGTTTTTCCACTAGCAATCATCAAATTTTCTATTATGTTGGATTTTCCACCATTAGTCGTAAAACACACACACATATACATACACACATATACATATATAGATAGATAGACAGACAGAGAGGCAGACAAAAATATGACTCTTGTAAAAAGTCTTTTAGCCATTTGCAACAAATTGATTGAATTTACAAAAATACAAACAAACTTGGTGATAAGAGTATCCACATCAGTAAAACCAATTGGGGCTGAATGCTTTTCCATGTCAATCAACCCGAAGAGACCCAGAAGCGTATGTTGATCAGTATTTGGACCACCATTCACTGAATTCCATTGTCCCTAAGCCGGCCAATCTCTCTAGTTTTCGTCTCTCACAACTATGTATTGGAATCAAGAAAAGGAATGGGAGATTTGCTTTCTCAAATATGTCCTCATAAATGAAAAAACAAAGCAAAGAAGTACCCATTGAAATTCTGGGATCTCTATGATTTCCTGACATACAAAACCTGCTTTGGTTTCCTTTTCTCTTTAATAGTTACACCTGCCACTATCTAATTTCTCCTAACATGCCAAGTTGTTCCTATTAAAACTATCTAATTTATCCCAATTCTATATAATGGAATTTCACAAAATCATTTTCTTTCTCATTCATCATACCATTTTCAAGATCTAATAGGTGAGAATGAGGATCTTTGCACTGGGCTGGCTCTGGGTTCTGTATTGGGTTCTATTTTGCAAATGACAGACCTAGTTTTTTGTGATTCAAGATAGTAGGGAACTAGTATTCAAAGCAAACTGATATATTATGTATATTTGTGGCTGTGTTTATGCCTCAAAACCCAAAATCATAAAGGTGTAAAAGAAGACTAAATCGGGGCTGTAAAAAGTCATTTAAGAAGCCCTCACAAAGAGAACAAGATGAACACCCAAGAAATTAGCAATAAACTAGAGCCATCAGCACTGGTTATGGGTAAATCTTGTTGTTAATCGCTATTCACCTCCAACCAAACCGGCAACTGTAGTGATGGAAAGCTATGTAGTTGCAGGCGCACCCAGGCGCAAGGGGTGCGCCTGGATCCTGAGGCGCCTAGGCGTGCACCTGAAACATGAGGCGCAAAATTATATTTTTCTAATTTTTGTAATTTTTATTTTCGGAAAATTTGAAAAAAATAAGACTAAAATACAAAAAAAAGCATAAAAAATACATCATACACGAAGATACAAGCATGGCTAAGCTATATATGTGGATAAGAATAGGTATTCACTAATAAATATAAAAAACAATTTTCTTCTAATTTTTGTAACTTTTATTTTCGGAAAAATTAAAAAAAAACCCTAAATTACAGAAAAAAGATGAAAAAATTATCACACATGAAGACACAAGCATGGGGAAGCTATATATGTGAATAGAAATACGTTTCAATGAAGAAATATGAAAAAACGAAGACTTTTTTATATTTCTGTAACTGATTTTTTCCGAAAAACAGTAAAAAACCTAAAAACAAACTCAAATTTAGAGCAAAGAAGTATAAAACTCAAGTGGAATGTTTTCTTATAGCTAAAACTCATCAAGATCCATGGAAAAAAGTTAACAAAAAACAAAAAAATTGAAAAAACAGTACTGGTTTTTACGTTTTTTTTACAGAAAATGTAAACAAATGCAAAAAATTGTAAATCCACACCTTTTGTTGCTTAGATCTGTGAAAGATCGAAGAGGAATGGTCGTTTTCATCTTCTCAATAGGTTGGAAGATTGAAATTAGGGTTGGAAGGTGAAAAACGAAAAAAAAAAACAAGGTTTATACATTACTGGGGAAGTGACGCGTGCCTGGAGTGGGGGCACAAGTCGCATTCAGGCGCGCGACTAGTCGCGCTGCAACTTAAGTTGCTGCTCCTGGAATTGAATTCTGTGGCCATTCTTTGAAGAAAGCATAATAGCTTACTAGTCTAGTTCCATGGCACCGAAAATATCAGGGCTCAAGTGATTCACCGAAGCGATGAGGCCTTGAAAGCTGCTTTTTCAAGTGCCAGCAGCAGGACGTCAATCGGGGAATGTTTTGGGGACTTGAACCCACAACCTATTGGCTTTGAAAACACAGGGTACTTAACCAACTAGGCTAAGTGCTGAAGTCTTTTGGATGGCTTCTCTTTAGATCAGTGATAAGGTGCATTACAGACCTTTAATATCTTATTAGTTTTGTTTCAACTTCAGAGTCGTTATATTTCCAAAACTTATTTGAGGGATATGAGCTCAGATTAGCTGCAAGTATAATGAGGTTCATTTGTGGGCTCTTTGACAGTGTTAATTGCTTTTCTCCTTTTTCTTTGATCTTTCGTTGTTAATGATTGTTTTCTCCTAGGGAAGGTTTCATGGCATGACCTTCATTGTAGGATATCTAGGTATTGGGGAATCTAAGGTAGTGTTCCGGATGATTCAGGGCACTGTTGCGTTTGAACATTTTAAGGATTTTGAGTTTGCTGAGCGTCTGAACTAATCCTCCTGCAATGCCTCTTCTGATTGAAGGTCCAGACTGAGGCTTCAGTTGCTAGTGGAGGATGACCATGCTCAAGTTCATCAACAGATGAACTGAATAGTCTCTTCGCTACTTATAGCAGCTGATGGTGATGTAATTTACTGATTTATGACATTTGCCATCTGGTTGGGAGCTGCTAGCAGTTCACTTCTATATCAATGTAACCTGTGTTTCTGTGTCAAATCTAGTTTAATTGTTAGTTCACATTTTTTTGCAAATAATCTGGCAATTGTATCTGCTGATTGAGTTTTGTACATTACTTTTTGCTTGAAGTCTTACTCTTTCAGCTAGGATATGGCATTTTGTCACATTTGCTACTGATTTTGCCAGGCACTTTTGAAAGAGGAGATAATTTAGAGTACCAGGATTTTAATAGTTAATACTTCAGCATGTCCTAGAAGTGACTTTCCTTCGGTGTCTCATGGTTTTCCATGCCCCAGTCCTTCTCTAAGTGAAATGGTAGATGTTGTGTATTAAAAAGAGCCATTGTACTTTTAGCTATGAGTGTACGGTCCTTGATAACCTGGGATTGCATGTTAGGGGTGTTGCTTGCTTAATCTTTGTTCCTACTATTTTGGTATGAGATTTTCAATGAAATATGGCTCATGCATCATATTGGTTACTTTTTATGGTTGAGGTATTTATTCATGTTGGAAATATAAATTTGAAGTTTGATGCTTCATAATTTTCCTTCAATTTGAATGTTAGGTGTTAACTTTTCCGGTTTTCATGGTATTCCGGTTGCTACGTTTTATTCTGCTGGAACAGCAACATATGGTGCGGTAAACTTTGGATCAAACGGAACAGGGGGAAAATTTCAGAACAATAAGGTTAGTTTGATTCCCCTGCTTTTATATTGTTGTCATGCAATGGTCTCTGATATTTAGGATATATCCTTTCTCATCGAACTGTCATTCCTTAACATTCTCCATTTGTCTATCATGCGCTGACTGCCGTGTCCTCCGAAGTGAGCGTTAATGTAGAAATAGCATGTTGTACGTTGCTTTGCTATAAGAATCTTATTGTACATTTGAGTTCTGCGCCCATTGTTCACGTGGTATGTGAGTTGTCTGGTTACCCTTGTTATAGGAGTCATTTTGCTTTTACCAAGGTTTTTATGTAGAAATGATAGAGGGGTTTGACCATAGTTTCTACCCCTGGAAATCTGCTTGAATTTCATATAAAAACTAAATCGGCTCAAATTCATGGACTCATCTGATCTGATCTGAGACATATTTCTGCCATTTTCCCCATTGTTGTTTGGGGAGTTTTTTTAAACTAAATCCATTACAATTTGATTACAAGTTTGTTAATAAAAAGAAATCTTGTGTTCTTTCTAGATGTCAGAATGTTATTTTAGCTATTATAGTTCTAATACAGATTATAAAACGGATGGCTTGGATCATCAGTTCATGTGTTCTCACATTTACCTTCTATTGCATGCAGATCCATGCAGTGGTTTACATGTGCAAATACCATATAAGAATTCAAGTGTTTGTCTATAGCATAAGTGAGTTAGTACGCATTGACCGACATAAATACATAAAAGAATTCAAACATGTGTTCAAACTTCAACGTCATGTTTACAAGAAAAAGAAGGGAGGAAATGATAAACCTGGACACTGGTGGGCTTATATCCCAAAGAATTAATTTTTTTTATCCATCTATAGGAAAATACTGGAATAACAAGGGGAAAGTAAAGATTATGCTAGATTGAAGCAAATACTCTTCATGAAAATGGGATAACATTCGATGCTACATGTTACTTCCTTGAAGCTTTCATACGTTTAAAGTTCAATTTAGCATGAAATGATTGAATTTACCAATGTACTGATGTGCCTGCCGACAGTACTATCCCATGCATACTTCAACTTTTCACTTGAAGACAAATTAATTTTTGACCTTCAATTGTGCCCAAAAGTTTCCGGCAGTGTCTCCCAGAAATAATCCTGTGTTAAGAGTGTTTCACTAGTTATTTGAGGATTGTTTGACTCTGGTTCTCCAGATATGGCTGGGTATATTTTGTTGATTGATATTATAAGGTTTGCAAAAAGGTGAATTTGTTTTAGTAATTATAAGTAAAATGAATTTTAACTTGCTAGAACTAGATGGTCTTCCTACTATTTTAGTCTGATTAATAGATCAAGAATGCAACTGGTCCTTTAATTGTTAGATATCTGTACTAAGTTGAAATTTTTGTGTAAGTTCAAAACAAGGACCTGGGAGCATTATCACTATATTATCACAATCTACGGTTTGTTTCAAGGTTGGCTATGTTCTCGACTAAATGAAGAGGGATGTGCTCAATTTGCAGTTACTCAATTTGGATGCTGGAGGGCCTATTGACTATAGCAAGACTGGTCCATCTAGGATTTTAGTGTCTGAGCTGGCTAGCCTGGTAGCACAAGTCTCCTCATGTGGAATAAGTTAGAGATATGCCTTGGACCAATCCCGTCCATCCTTACATAATTTAAGTACGACAAGAGTTTTTTTGCTAGTGGCATGTCATTCCACCTTTATATAAACTGCTTTCTTAAATGAAGGTTACTTCAGTTAAGCAAGTTGTGACGTGTTGAATAACTCACTACAAGATGAACCTGGATGATGCCTCAGGTCATTTTCGTTGTGTAATTTCTTGCTGGTAAACAATTTGTTGAATCACCTTAGAGTGGGATTCGATCCATCTGAATCTTATTGCTGTCTGTGCTGGTTAGGAAGCTATCTGAACTCATAATTATCTCACTTTCTTTCTTTTGATGATCCTATTCTTACTTATTGATTCTTTCTAGACCAATATCCATTCTGTTCGCTGAAACTTATTTTCACTGCTCAGGGTCTGATGCCTTCGATGGTTAGTAGGCCACCCACAACATCTCATGATAATAGTGGTAATTTGGTGACCATTGGTGTCGCAGACGAGCATATTGGGGCTGTTGTTGGTCGTGGTGGGAGGAATATAATGGAGATCAGTCAGGTGCATATATCAAAATCTTATTCCTTCAGCCCACCAGTTCCACCATAATTGTCCCAGTTGCTAATCATGATACTTCTGCAGGCTAGTGGAGCCAGGATAAAAATATCAGATCGAGGTGATTTCATGTCTGGGACGTCTGACAGGTATAGAAGCTCTTATACATGCTACTCTGCGTTTGCCTGGTTGTGCACATGAATGTTCTGATTTTGGATTTCTGGATGCCTTGCAGGAAAGTAACCATCACAGGTTCGCAGTCAGCAATTCGTACGGCAGAGGCTATGATTCAACACAAGGTCTCCACTAATGCTGAGAGGTGATGAACATTTGACGACAGTACAATACTTAAATATTTCCTTTATGCTAGTGTGGTTCTCCTCCTGGACATGGGCCTTTTTATCGATGAATTTGGGAGTCAAACCAGTAAATCTCCTAATAAATCTCGTTATAATGAAGTCAAGATCTTAACAGCAAGAAGGAAAAAGGTGACACTGATTGAAGGTTGAGTTCCGTCTCAGGAGATAAGCTTCTTGCAGCCAATTTATGTCAAAGTAAAAGAGGCTTTTGCTAGTAATATAGAGTTGATTAAGGCTGGTTTTCTGAGGCCCCAGAGAACAAAATCTAGTTTGGAGAGGCTGTTGTACTACTTTGCATAGACAGTGTAACTCGTTATTATTATCGTTCTCGTTGTTGTTGCTTTATTCCTTCCCTTGTACCCGGCTGCGTGTAAGTTAAGAAATTTTGTGACCTGCCTAATGGTTTAGCTAAAATAAATTCATCATTTAGCAGGAGCTATTTTTCTGTTCACTTACTTATTATCCTTATGTTGGTGCTTGTGCATATTCGTAGTCTGTGATTTTGATACCTTTTGGAATTATTATCATTACCCTGGCCCTCCTGACTCATTAGCTGGGCCTTGTGCACTGGCTGGCGGGCTTCACTAGATCAGGGTGCCATTTGCAGTCCTTGATAGAGCGTCTCCCAGCATCTGCCTAAGAGCTCTCCTTGTGAATTGTCTAGGGGAAACCACTAAACAGAATCATTACCAAAGACGCCCAGAATATCTAGAAATTACCTTGTAATGGTAGAGTATCATTCTTCTATGCCCATTATCAGCAAGAGCTTCGTGCAAGCTCCTCAAACTACCACTAGAAGCCAAGTCAAATGTTTAAAGACTTGAAATTGCTGGAGAAATTGAATGGTGCGTCACAAACCAGTGTATAAATTACCTCCGTCTCTCATCTCTCCCTCTTGCTTACATCACACTCGAGGAGAGAGGCCTCAAAGGAAGCTACGAGTAGCAGGCGATATTGGCCTTTGCACCAAACCGAACCCTTAACATGGTGGTTAGGGATAAGACTTTAGATGGAGCAAGCAGCAGGAGAGAGCAAACCATGTAAGGTTCAATGAACAAGACAGAACGGGTACTAAAACTAGCCCTACTAGTGGAGGATCGGATGGATCACAGAGGGTATGTGTTTCTGATGGAGTCCATGAAGATAGTTGAAGGAATTTGACTAACTTGGCATCATAATGGCAACCAATTGGGCTAATGTAAATGGTGGATAGTGTGAACTTCAGCTGAAGCCTAGAAATCTCATGGCAATAATTAGATGGACCTTCTGTTAGGTGATTCTGAGCCTTGTAGGGGAACAGAGGGGTCGCCTTGAAGGCTAGGGTTTGTTAGGTTGTTCAGAACTTTCAACAGCATGCAGAGTATTCCCCGCTATTGTCAAAGAAACAGAAAAGCTGAATGTATAGTATATCCATTCAGCTAGATTGCTTTGGACTTGTAGGCTATGAACGCTTTCATCACCTCTGTTTGTCCAATGACAGCCACAAGACGTGAGATATGAATATAAAAACTGCAGTATCTTAGTCCCTTTCTGCAACCAGCCTACGATCACATCATGTGGGAGGCAACCCGACCAACATCATTGACACTAAGCTGCAGTAAATTGGAACTGTTTATGTTTGCATTACACTTGAGAGACACAGTAATAGGCACTGATGTGTAGAAAACTCAGTACAGCTTTAATGAATGAAATCTTTACTGCACCAAATAGAGAAGTCCAGAGCTGACCCTTTTTTGAACTAGAATTCTCATTAACCCCAACAAAACAGGGATATTAATTACACAACTCTACGCCAGCATTGCAATGAAATGTTTCTTGGCTCATCTAGAAAAATGAGGATGCCTCCAAACTTCATTGATGAAGATGCATCAAAACTTCATTCTAATCTTCAACATTTAAACTTAAGTTATTAGGATTTGATTTATTAGTAATTTAAACTTTCTTTAAGTGATTTAGATCTTCCCCTAATGTGAGAGGACATAAAAAAACATAACCCAAACCCCAAACTCGGAGGTCGCGATTAAGACTTGATCATCATGATTAGCTCAGGCAAGGTCAAAATTGCTCCCCACTCCCCAAAAGTAGCGAAAATCATGACAAAGTAAAATGCTGCAAAACAAGGTTTTGAGGTGAAATGAACCCCTCGTTTCTACCAAAAATCCACTCTAATCTCCTTTGTTTCTTGGGCTTATGCATCTAATGCATGAGATGCAATGTACCTGATAAGCATTTGTTTCACATTTTGAAATATAAAGATAAATTCAATCTCTCTACCATTGCATCCAATCAAACTAATTGCGTTCATGTAATATATAAATAATTCAAAACAATAATTAAGAGAACTATACACGCTGACATTCTCATTAAAAATAGAGAGTTATACATATCAAGTTAGTTCAAATACAAGTATAAAAAAGAATCATGAAAGCAATAACATGATATGATTACAGCATCTAGTTGAATCTCATTCATCACTCACTGGGGCCAACATTTATCATTTTCAAGAAATTTTAAAACAAAAATACAGAGCATAAAAAGCGTAGTGTGCTAGGAACAAAGCAATTCATGGTCAACTGTATGATCTCACTTGTTCATCTCTCTCTCTCTCTCTTCTAAAATGTTGTACTATTAAATGGATAGTTTGAAACTTTATAAAAACTACATAGTTTTTTAGCGGCTAAATCATGTAAAAGCATATGTTTCTAATTTATAAGACATCTAAATCTAGAGCAACAAGATGAAGTAGTTGGATTACATATAAGTGAGCCTCATAAAATATGATCTTTAGACCGCACCTCGTAGTGTGGTCAGTTAATTAGCATTCCTCGAGGGGGTGCCGTTTTGAAAAAATTGGGGGTTTGTTTTAAGCAAAAGATATAGTAGCTGATATTATTATAAGAGGAGGTGGATGCACATATTTTTAACTTGGAAAACATGAGCAGGCAGAAATACAAATAGGCTTGCTTGTCCCAATAATCCAGAGTCCCAACAAGCGTACACAAGAGAGAAGAATGTATGCGTGCTCATTTTTTATGCAGTGTAAATTTTTTATTGCAAATCTAAGTCATTCATCATATTCAAAATGCAAATATAAGTAAGCCATGACAATTAGTGGGTTTAGATGATCTAACCACTTTTTTGGGTCTCTAAAAATAATAATAAGAATAGATAATCTTAATTTTTACCTATAAAAACATGGGCTATAACCATTCGGTGGGCATATAATTTGAGTTCCAGCCTATCTATACCATTTCTAATATTATTAACAGCTTAGATTTGCAATAAAGCTTTACTTGTATGAATAAAAGGGCATGTACACCTTCCCTTTGATTGAGCTTCTATCGTTGGCGGGACTCATAATCCAAACCATCCAGCTTACAAGTCGAGCTATAGATTATGCATGGACCAAAATTTAGAAACTACCATTTGACAGTTTTAAGCCTTTGGTTCATGGTCTTCCAATGCACTATAGAGCAAAAAATCCAACGGTGGAAAATGGTTTGGTTCATTGAAACAGTCGGCTCAGGCTTTTGCCTGCTCATATTTGCAGCATAACTTCCTGTTATCTGAAGGCTGATCAAATTTTAACATGCAGTTAAGAGTCCGATCGGGACCTACCATGGGTCAAGTATATATAAACTTGGATTCTCCACCACTGGAAGATTTTGGCTTTGATCTGCAAAGATTTTATTGCTTGCCCATTTAATTTCCAGCCAAAGGCTACAAGTCAAATGGTGAAAGAACTTCGGTAGGTTCAGATTTGGGCAAAAATTAGTTTAAAAATTTTTAGGACATGGAAATCTGTACCTTCTTAAAACATGGAACTCTGTATTGTTTAACAATTTGCTTGAACAATGACATTCTAACATGGGTTATACGCATAGTGTGAGAAAGTTTGGATTGATGAAAAAATCGGCAAGGAAAAGAGTCATAAAATTCATTAAAATTTGGAATATACACAAAAGAGGTGACAAACATTTAGAAAAAAGTTGAGAAAATCTAAAAAGTATAGATGAAGAAAAAATTAAAAAAGAAATAGTCGATGTCATTTTTTTTTAATTTTAAAAAAGAAAAGTAAATTTACAATCTACTTAACAACTTCTTGAATAGAAAGATATAGTATTGGAGACAAAATTAAACATAATATCTAAACTCCCAAACAAAACTACAAAGTTTGATCTCGAAAGAAGTAGCAGAGAAAACTGTCAAAATAAAAAATTTAGAATTTTGTTTAAATTATATGAAAAAAATAGAAAAGCTAGTTACTAGAATTATAGAGATAAGAACCTTGAAGCTTAGGGTTGAACTACTAAATTAAAAAAATATCATGTTATAGGAGAAAATTTGTATAAAAAAATGATAGAAACATTTAGTTATAGAAGGAAAAAGTAACTAAAAAATAGAAAGGTGAAAACTAAGCACTTACCCAATCTTTGGTATCCAAACTCAAGGTCATAGAGTATTTGAAGGTGACGACTGTATATGTTATCAATTATAGGGGATGACTGTAACTTTACAAAGAATTATAATATACATGCTAGGGTGAGTAATGAACCCAATTGAGGTTCAAAAATTCCCACGATTCTAGTGTAGTGATAGTTGAGATCCTTTGGCAGGGAATCTTCCTTAGTGGGAGACAGTCTTGACATGGAAGTTGACTCCGATCTTTTGGTAGGAGAAGGTTAGGCCCTACTACCTAGCATCAATTTATTAGGCAATGGGCCCACTTTATTCAGCTTGAAAAGTAATGTAGCACATCTTAGTGCATCGACTAGGTCTATTGATGACTGGATAGACTAGGTCTATCTTCTAGTCCTTTACCTCATAAGAATTTTTTCAATTCATCACTTCTATGTCTCAAATTTTGAGCCTCCACTCTTTGACCATTTATCACACCAATTGGATCATTTTACTAAATCAAAATCCTAGAATATAACAACTCATTTTAGGGCATTAACAATTACACTATAAGTTTTGTGATCCTTAGACTCTTCTTAGTCAATCAATTGTAGGCTCCCGCCACATTCACTAATTGAACACATTGTGTATGATCTCTTGATCATGCGGTAGGGAACTAGGGGCAAGTAAGCACTCTGGAAGGTAATTGGCTTTACTCTTAAGCTCATTTTCCATACATCCAATTACTCTCACACTTGAGACATATTTGGCTAATGAGATCTACTTGAGGGATAAAACCTTATTCCTTCTCCAAACTTGGATAACATGTAAGTGAATTTGAGTGGCTAGATGTGTTTCTAACCCATTTTGCCTCATCTAGTGAAGTATTAAAGTGACATAGGACTGATGATCTAGTAGTCAAGATAAAGAATCACAATCATTTACAGCAAATGTTCTCGATTTATGAGCCAATAGTCAAAATCCATGATCATGATCTAATGGTCAAGATTATTTTTTGATCCTCCTAACCTTATACTATTGCAATAAGAATCATTACTTGATACTGCTTTTATTTGTTGCTTGAGCAATGCCCAATCTAAAAAACAAAGATGAAAATGAACCTTTGAAGCCATTCAACAATGCATGAAATGACATTAGCAAGGCTTCAAAGTTGGCTAATCCAAGTCCATTCTCTTCTAAATATGTACATTCCTCCTAAGTGTGTTTGTCAATTCTAACACTCTGGAAAAAGAAAGAAAGAACAAAGACGATGGTAGCTTTGATGTCTGTTTGGAGACATCCCATAATGCTAAAAAAAGGGAGCATTGAGAGAAATGATTTTGAGTTTGGATTTGCTCCCCAAGTTTGAAACAACATAATTTCTCTTGAGTATACGCTTACAAATAAAGTAAAAACTCTTTTTGTAGAAATATGATTTCATTTCTATAAGATAATAAAATCTCAATATTCAACATGTGCACTCTTATTGTGAGAGCCCTATTGTGAGACGTGGGATGTTTTGCAAAGGTTTAATATTTTTTTCTTCTTTTAATTTTCTTATTTGGAGTTGGAACTTTGTAGAGAGAAGAAAAGCTAAGTCTAAAGAGATTTTAAGGACTTCTTGTTTAGATAAAAACGAATACATGTTTTCCACTCAGTAATAAAAAGAAAGTAAGAAAAATATTTAATAGGAAAAATCTAAAGACTATTTTTTCTATGAAAAATTATGCTCTGAATCATAAAAAGTTAAGCATGAGTACTCTAGCAATCTTTAACTAAAGTACAGACTTTGGACTACCCAATAGAGCTTAAGAGATTGTCTTTGATCTAATCTATTCAAACCTTGGACCTTAAAATTGAACTTGCATATCGTCCATTGGAATGTTTTTTATGTCCATGTCACTCCAACTCTTATTGAAACTTGATGGTTTCATAGGATTATCCACAGTCCTGTAATCTTGATGAGGTTAAAAGCTACAAGTGCCATTTGCTCTATCATTGAAGAGAGCTACAAAATCAAGTTTTTATATTTTTTTTCTTTTATGGGAGAAACAAAATCAAGGTGTTAATTAGATCCTAAGAGGGGTTATTTTTCTGAACTATTATTTTGTTTGAAATCCAAACACTGACCATTTTTTCCTTCCTTTGTGAGCATATTTGAACCAACAGCCTCTAGTCATGAGGAAGGCTAGTTAACCAACTTGGCAAAGTGCTCCAACCCAAAATGGCACAACCTTTTGAAAACCTTTTTCCAAAAATCAAATCCCCCATAGCATTGTTTACTGTTAAAACTGCTAAGGGCATTCTATCTAGCGTAAGCATCTAGATAATTTGAAATAAGATGTGGCATGTGTTAAGTATTCAATTTTGGTCAAAATACCCCTAAATTAGCGTTCAATTAGATCATCTAAACATTCATATTTGCAAAAATTGAGCTTGATTTTATATTTAGCTCTAATTGACCATCCAAACCTTAATTTATCAAAATCAACGGTCAAATGATTATTAAAGCTTATTAGATGATTAATGTACGGTTCAGATGATTCTAATTTAGTCTTTTCTTTTGCAGATCAACCAAAAGACGCATGGATGGCTAAGATCAAAAGTTAAATGATGCAGATCATTCTAAAAAGGATTGGATGGGCTAGATCACTCATAAAGAAAGCTGAGATAGTTTCCTAGATACAATGGAGCTTAATTTGGAATTATGAAAAAAAGGGAAAGACAACTTGCAATTATGGAGGAGTTTCCAAACTAAAATGGGGAAGCCCAAATTACGAAGGAAAAAGGAATAAGAGACAAAGAAGCAAAATTCGTAACCCTCCACTCTCTTTCCTTTCCCTCTCACCCACGTTCTAACTTCCTCTTCTCATATATTCTCTCTCTCACTTACAACTCCATTCTATTCTTCTCTCCCCCTCCTTTCTCTTCTATTTCTATTCTCTCTTCTCTTTTATCCCTTGGCTAGGTTGTACGAGGCAGACCCACCACTCTCCTCTTTCTCATTCTCTCTCACGTCTTTCTCCCCTTTTTCTTCTCCTCTTTGTCCATCTCTCTTTCCTTCTTCCACTGCCCAATTCTTCTCCTCTTGCCATCTCTCCTTCTCCTCTTGTTCTCTATTTCTCCCTCTCTCTACCTCTACCTCTACCTCTGCCTCTATTTTTTGCCCATTCTCCCTCTCTATCTCCCCTTCTCAACCACACTCTCTCATTTTTCTCTCGTTCTTCTCCTATCTCTCTCCATCCTCTTCTCCCTCTCCTCCCATCTCTCTCCTTCTCCTCGTGCTCTCTCCTTCTCCCTCTGCCTTTGCCTCTGTTTTCTCGCCCATTCTCCCTTTGCTTTATACGCATCACGTCTCCCTCTCCTTCTTGTCTCTGTGTCTCCGCTTCCAGTCAACCTGCCAAACTCCCCTTCTCTTTCACTGCACAACACCGGCTTCTCCTTGCCAGCAGGAACCCAGACCCCCTATCTATCTTCTTCTTCTTCCCAACTCTCTCAACGTTCTTCTTCTCTTTCCCACGTCCATCTCTCACCAACTTTCTCTCCTCTTCTCCTATCTCTCACAAGTCCCTGTCTCTCTTTCCACCCCTCTCGTGCACTCTATCTCTCTTCTCCTCCCCATCTATCTAGTTCGGCAAGCCTCACCATTCCTGCCCTGCCTAGATCACCAGCTCTGTCCCAGTTTCTTCGGCCGGCCCAGACATCGTCGTCGACTAGTCGGACTGCTCTCCGTTTCCCCTCCTCTCTTCTCCTCCCCTTTCTCCTCTTCTCTCTCCTCCGGCTTTCCTATCTCATCCGACGTCTCTGCGTCGTTGGTCTCCACACATTCATCGTCGGACGTTCTGGGGAAGGAAACCCGGATCGGGGTTTTCTCCCATGCCCCTCTCCTCTCCTTCTCTTCCCTTTCCCCCTTCTCCTCTGGCTCCCTCTTCTCCCTCTTCCGGGCGTTCTTCTTCGTCGGGATTTTTTTTCTTCTGGTTTTTGTTAAAAAACCAGATTTTCATTCAAATTCTGTTTTTGCCCTTGTACTTTTAAATAAAATATCAATTATGTCCTTTTCTTTTATTTACAGCCGTGTCCTCGCTTTATTTACATATGTATCTCTATTTTATTAAAGTTTTATCTTATTCAATAAAACTGTTGAATATTTATTCTACTGTTAGTTTAATTTTGTTATTTTTTTTTTTTAGATAATTAAATTTTGTTTAAACTTCTAATTTTTAAAGCGAGTCCTTGTGGAATGAACCCGTATTTACATAGCTATACTGTAATAGCCCGTGCACTTGCGGTTAAACATCAACAGCAAGCCAAAAGACCTAAAAAATGCATGAGAAAGAAGGCTAAGTTAATTCCTAAAGAAATTATTCAAAGTGGATTTGACCTAAAGTTTTAGAGTGTGTCCAACCAAAGATTTTGCCCACCCAATAATAATAAAATCATAAGGGGCAGCCCCGGTGCACGAAGCTCCCGCCTATGCGGGGTCCGGGGAAGGGGCGGGCCACAATGGCCTAAAGTAGGCAGCCTTACCTTGCATTTTTGCAAGAGGCTGATTCCACGCCTTGAACCCGTGACCTCAAGGTCACATGACGACAACTTTTACCGTTGCGCCAATGCTCCCCTTCAATGGTGACCAATAATAATAAAATCATACGAAGCAAAAATGGCTCCAATAGAAAGAATATAATGGAAACATGCAACCACAATAATAAGTATCATATAGAGCAATCTATAGATTAGAGTTAGCCACGAATATTCGATCAAGTCCTCCAATGGTGACCAAGAAGACGAACCCTAAAGAAAATAACATGTAAGTACCTAAGTGATTTTCCAATAACTAATTGAAATTTATAGAACCACCAGAATCTTCACAGAAGATCCTTAAAATATAAGCCAAAAACGTTCTTCAAAACAATGCATTAATGGAGTTCAGATCTCATGACATTTTGCCGCTAAACATTTAGTTTTCAAATTTCTCTACTTATTGCACTTGGGAGTAGCTTTCATGAGTACACAAAACCAAAATATTTCAGAGCGGGTCAAAGGCATTTGTTACAAGAGAAGCCTTAGCGTTTAATATATGTTAGAACTAGTTAGTATACAAGGATGTACAAGAATATTATGTAAGCCATTAAAGTCTTGGAAAATCATGATTCTCCATGACTTGGTGAAATTCATTTAATACATTAGAGACTTCTTGATAAAATTCCTTACAAGAAAGAAGTTGGCCAAGGTATACACATGGTAGGTCTCTTCACTACATTATCCCCTCTATGCAATTTCGACCTTCAGATAACAAGCACCAGGGCTATAATTGGAGATGCCAATTATCTCTGCTAAAAGAAGTCCCTGTAACAACAGAAGCTATCCTAGCTTTTAGTAGTGAACTGTTTGGAGGTCAAAGAGACTCGATCTCATAGGATATGGTGACTTTCTTCACTACCGAAGCTATGATGTATTGTTTGATCCATGCATAATATCAGGAGAAAAAGGTACAATTTTTTCATTCACAATCAAGTTCCACAGATCGATTGCTTCAAGCACTTCTACTGTCCCTATTTAACTTTTTCTTGTACTGAATGGAAGGGAAAACAGCCTCTTGTATTGAACGGTACAGTTCTCGTTGTGTGACCTTGAGTTCATAGGTTCAAGGCGTAAAAATAGCCTCTTGCAAAATACAAGGTTAAGCTGCGTACTATTTAACCTTGTGGCCCGCCCCTTTCCCAGATCTTGCATAAGCAGAGCTTTGTGCACGGGGGCTGCCCTTTCTTGTACTAAATGGTCTGATTTACCTCGATCCGGGAAGCAACTCATTGCCGGTTCATGCCCGATGAACAAAGCGACATGACCCATAAGCTTATCCTTCCTGCAGAAGGTTGTCCCGCATGAACATTGCCACCTGAGATTCCCACAATGCTTTTCATGAGTTCGAAGATCGGAGAGGAGAGAAAACTGCTTCTGGTTGCACCGACTGCACACATACATCTTTGGGCAATGGCTTCTCCTGTAGTGATTCTTCACACATATCATGGACTTGAGTGGTTGGAACTTGGAATGCTTCTTGTTCCATCTGCAGCCCTCTTGAGGACATGAATATTTCCTTGGCGAATTGATCACTGAGTAATCCTTGGTCAGTTGATTACCAAGTGCAGCACTGGACTTGTACTCATCCCCATGGGCTCTCATATGCATCCTTAGGTTGGCCTCTCGCTTGAATCCTTTCCCACATATCTGGCAGTAGTGTGTGTATTTTGCCAGTAGATCGGCTGCATCTACTTCCACAATATCACATGCAACCGATGAATAATCTTCCAATCTCTCATTCTTTCTCAAACCATAATTCAATCCACCTTCTATCTCCTCTTTATTATCAATCTCTTCATGATTTAGAAGATCACTTGTTTCACTACAAAAGAAGGCTTTACCAACTTCCATGGCTTCACTGCAAGGCTGAGATGACCTGTCATCGGCAACCTTAACTCGATCGCTGTGCAGTTCTTTGAAGCTTTGATTGAACACAGGAGCGGGGGCCATCTTTTGACAGATGAGCATCATCGAGGATGCAGTTACAATGATCTCTTGGATGATAGTGAGAACACCGGCCATCTTGATAGCTACAAATTCCTGTTGGGCTTGATCAGTCCAGATTACTGAGTCGACAACGGATTGAACCTGCTGAACCTTGTCCTTGAGGATAGAGAGATTGAAGAGGAACGTGTTTGAGTGATTAGGCATGTCGGGAATCGCATCGGATGGTAGAGAGAGCATCTGCTCCATCGTTTCGTACATTTGTAAGCCTTGTGAGCTATTTTGCATCTTCAGCAGGTTTTTATCTGTATGGACTTTCGGGTTGCACCAGCAAGCCTTGTTCATGGCTGTATCTTGATTTGGGTACATGATAAAGCAGGCTGAGAGGTTTAGTCAACTTGGGAGCTTGCATGCATCCCCACTTGAAGCCTGCCTCATATCTTATCAAACCCATAAAAGACAGCAATTCCTCCTAAAAGTAAGTTTCCCAAGCAATAGTATATTCCTGATATTGTCAATGCTCGTTTACTTCCAAACATATTAAAGGAATTTTTATATGGCGGTCGGCCAAGCAAGAAGCACAAGTTTAGTCTGGGTCTAAAAATGGCAACCATTATCCTATCCCATGGGAGAAGGGGGGAGTCTTGGTGGTAAAATTATAGCTGTGCGACCTTCAAGAAACGTATTCAAAGTGTGAAAATAGCTTCTTATAAAAATGCTAGGTAAAGCTGCATACTATAGATTTTTGTGGTCCACTCTTTCCTTGAACCCCACGTAGGTAGAAACTTCTGGCAGACAATCTTAATACTCTGATTAATTGCTCAAGATGTTAAAGTGCTTATTTTGAACTTTTTGAGCTGTCAAAGGTCATGATCATCAAATGGAGGGGACTCAATATGGGGTCCATTAGATTAATGGTTACCATCATCTAAGACCTTTGTCCCATTGTTTAGCTGTCGGAATAAACTCTTAGATTTTGTCGGGCTGACTGCCACGTAAGACTGATAAAAGACGGACAAACTGTGCTTTGCTAATTGCCTTTCAACTTATTAAACTCTTTTCTGATTGGCTGTTAATAAGCTTAGAATTTGTATATGTAGGTCAGGTGTGGTTTAAACACGTGGAAAGTACAAATAGGTTTTAGTTTTTAATCCAAGCCATTCATTTGACTCGTATCTCGTGATCCGATGATCATCTGGCCTTTAAATTATTCAAAATTTAAGAATTTTTTTTATACCTTTTTTTAAAACTTTGAGCTATATATATCAATCTTACCACTTAGGAACAAGAAAAGTCAAGCTCCCAATGGGAAGGATTTATTGGGGTGCATTACCCACTAAAGACTGACCCAAAGATGAACAGTTTCGATCCCAAAAAGATGGTCCTACCTAGTTTTAACCATTGGAGTAGATCAAACGGCTATGATCAGCCAACCACCATATGGAAACTCAAAAATGAGAAGTATAGCCTGTCTATAAGAAAATAGGTGAGAAGCTATCCGTATTTACACCCTTGGCTCTCTTTAAATCCTAAGAAATTCTTTTGGACGGGATTAGATGTTGACTGTAACACGAAAAAAACAAAGAAAAAAAGAAAAGAAAAAAAAGAAAAAGCAATTGCCTGAGAAACATGCAACTCCTTTACTCGCAGAGGTGAAGGTTATCCTCTTATTTGAAGTGGGGCTCAATCCTTGCAATGATCTCAACCGTCTATTTTGCTGGCCGTGCTATGGATGGCCATGCATCAAATTTTCAAAACCATCTGAAAATTATACGCCACCTACAGCAAAGAGCAAAAAAATTGTACGCCTGTAATATTTTACCATTAATGATTAAACGGATGGCTGGCAATCAAATTGCAACAGTAACTATTGGACAAAAAGCCAATCATCCGATGGTGGAGATTTTTTATGTATGACTCCCCATAGCAGCTTCTACCAGATAGAGGGTTTGGATGACTGAAAACATTGGCCCCACTTGTACTTCTTCTGCTTGGAAAATATGTGCATCCACCATATATGGAAGTCATGCGGCCAAAAAGGGGGGCAGCCCCAGTGCATGAAGCTCCCTCCTATGTGGGGTCCAAGGTAGGGCCGGACCACAAGAGCCTATAGTAGGCAGACTTACCTTGCATTTTTCAAGAGGCTGATTCCACACCTTGAACCTGTAACCTCAAGGGTTTGGATGACTGAAGTCATGCTGGTACACCCTGAGAAATGATTATCATATCAAGAATAAACTTACAAAATCTTGAAAATTCTCCAAATTTATGTCCATTTTAATATCTAAAACATCCTAGATGATTAGAATGTCCCTGCATTACCTTTCAAGAGAGGAGATACCCCAAACTTCCTGCGCTTTTTAATTTAAAATGATCTTTTTCTTTTTTGAAATAAATGCAAATTTCATAAATTATACCTCATACTTTGAATTAATCTTCAAATTTATGACTGTCATAATAAAATCAAATTATTTTACAAATTGGGGTAGAAAAAATATATGAAAAAGAAGTACATATAATAAGAGAAATTATCAAAAGTGCAAGTTTAGTAGAGCAGGTAAAACCACAAGCATAGTTTTGACTGCTACTTTACTAATTCCATGGATGGCTTTGAGTCTGAACAGAGCTAGATTTCTGAAGATCTGAATTATTCACAATGCTATTGTTGATTTAAATATTCCATCCTCTAAAATTCTTATCCATTATATTATCTTAGCTACTGTTCGATAAATTATAAAATAGACAGTCAAAAGTTTTGCCGTCCATTTTACTATTAAAATCAGAAATGGCTAGAAGAGGCAAATAAAGGCCATAATACCACAAGTAGAAATGTAATAATCACTTCTTCATGGAAGAGCCCACTATTTGTTGCTCTAGCTTGTCCATTTGATTGCTCCGGCTTTGGATGTCTAGCAGCCCAAAGTGCATGAAGAACAGAGGATTCTCTGTCCTCCTGACGGCTAGAACAGTTGCCTAGAGCAATGGCAGAACAAGGAACCTCTCACCAACGTGACCAGGGTTGGAAGCTGTACATACCTGGATCTAACTTTAGTTAAAAAGAAAGAAAAATTATATAGAAAATCGCGCATAAGTTTACAGATACTGGAGTAGTATATTCAAAAGGAGATGAACGGATGAGATCATCCAATGGTGGCACCTTCTTGCAAATGGAGCAACTACAACATGTTGATCTCTCCTCTTGTTGCGTTCTACTACAACATTCATATTTTACATTTAACCATATACTGATGGAGGACTCCATATGGACAATCGTGGCTGTCGAAAAACTTTCGTGCCCGAAACCAGTGTAGTTAAACCGTTCATCTGATCTATCTGACCTTTTATTTCACATTGGACCTCTTGTAGACCCAAGTTCATCCTAGTCATACAACTTCAACTACAAAAAGGGCAGTGCAGCCCCCGAGCATGAAGCTCCTGCACATGCAGGGTTCGGGGAAGGGGCAGACCACAAGGGTCAATAGCATTGTTTCTACACCCTGAATCAATGACCTCAGGGTCACATAACGACAACTCTACCGTTGCACCGAGGCTCCCGTTCAGTCGCACAACTTCAACTGCCCAATAAAATTTATTTTTGGACATAAATTATGCATAAGCAACCATTAACCTTCGCAAAAACCATGTCTGCTTGGAGGTAGGATTGCCCAGTTGACCAAAGATCTATTTTAAGAACATCCTGAGGAAAATTCTGCTCTCAACATCAATTGCCACATCTGACTGCTGATTCAAATCCTCCATCCACTTAGCCCAACACTTTTGTGCTTCAGAGCAATTGGGCAAGCAGCAAAGTTTCTAAATTGAACCAAATGTGGCTAACAATTGAAAACCACCATCCAGTATGTTTGGTTGAAAAATAGCTAAAAGAGTTTGCGAGGTTTGAGTGGAAACAAAACAAGTCCAACACACACCATTGAAGATGGTGAATGGGCATCATCCAAGAAAGATGGAAGGGAAACCATGACTACATATATATACACATTCAAATGGAATATGCTAGCCTATTTGGTTAAAGCATACTCTGTTAACAGATAATTACCTTATTTAGCTGATTAGCTAATTGGAGGAACTGCATCATCTCTCCACAGGCATAGGAAATGAAAATAGAGGCGAAAGAAACGATAGGAAAATTAAACATCAAAGACTCTATAGGACTTGTAAGCTGTTTGTACAGGAGAAGTAATGGGAAAGGGAGATCCAACTGGAGCTGTAAGGCCAAGGTACCTCATTATCCTCAACCGGCGAGCTTTTTTCGTTGACTTCTCCGGGAATGTTACCTCCTGAAAAAGAGGAATGAGTATATTGAAATATAAAATAAAATCATGGTATCTGAATTCGAAATGGGAGTTAGAGCTTACATCAAAATGAACCTTTGGCTTCCTCTTCCTTTTGCCCCTACCTCCTTCACGGTTGTCATCCTCTGTTCTGCTTGAACTTGATGCATTACATTTGTCTGAAAATACCAATCAGACAATTGAAGTTTACGGGGGGGAAATGAATACAGCATGGAGAAGCTGGAAAATGAAGCTCAAAGAACCATATATTAAACCAGTAGCAATGATATCCATGCTCCCAAAATTGACAACGGGAATTGCACATAACATAGTTAGGATATATGCACCCCTCAGGTGGTAGCTTTTACCTTTTGTAAGCCCTACAAGTAATTTAATCATCTCTCTTTCCTTTCCACTTTCTCTGCTACACGCCAGTGCTCTCCCTTTCCCTTCTCTCCCATAAATCACGGTTCTCTCTGCCTTATCTTGGGCTATTTTCTTTTCTCACCTCTCCTTGGCATACTCTGTCAGGTACCTAACCCTTTGATGTTTAATGCCGGAATTGAGGTGTGCAGGGACAGAAGTGTTGGATGAATGTAAGAGAGAGAATGGCATGAGTATTTCAATTTATAAGGAGGCCCCAGTTGTCAAGTGATCTAAACCGTTCATTTTCTTGGCCTTGTTTTAGATAATCATGGCCTAAAAATCTTGTCTCAGCATGTAAAATGTACACTAAAACTTTGGTCCAGTACTATACAACTTGAGAAATCAAAGGATATGATTGTTGGATGGATGAGAATTTTAAAGATGGTTTTATCTAAAACTTGGCCAAAAGATGGTCTAGATTACCGTAAACTTGATTTCTGGTTGTATGTTTTAGCCATCTAAACTGTATTCTGGCAGTAGTGATAAGAGAGGAGAGAAGAAAGCGAGAGAATAATTTTGCAGAAATCTAGAAGTTAATAATGTGGGTACCAACAGAGAGATAAGAGTGTCTCCTATAGACTTCTGATGGAGCTACGGTAGAAATTTTTGTGGAACAGCTTAAGAAATGAGAAATGGAACTCGATTTATTGATGAAGTGGATGAATTACAGGGAACCTTACAATCACTCAAGCAAAATGAAGACTACTGGAACTAGTAGGAAGTAGGAACCTCAGTTCCTCCTCTGCACTTCCCACTCCCTTTTTACCTCCTTCCTCTTCTCCCCCTCTTCCCTCCTTCTTCACCTCCTTTTATCTTTTCTTTTTCCTTCCATTTCCGTCCCCTTAATGCAATTGGATATCTCAGATATCCCAACTTTTGTAATGATCGGATATCTGTATATCCTAACTGACTTCCCGACTTGGTTGTTAACCGACTATATCACAACTAATTATATCCTAACCAACCGCGTCTCGGATCTTCTTCCGGGAGAATTCTTTTGCCAACCAGTGTATTTCTGTTTCCTTGCAATTATATCTTCTTTCTGGAATACGTGTGGTGTATGGGAGGTCTAACATTACCCCCCCCCAAGTAGGTTCACCTTGTCCTCAAGGTGAAAGGAGGGAAATTGAGTGTCCAAATCCCCATAGAGCTCCCATGTGCTATCACATTCGGAGTAGGTTTTTCCATTTCACCAAAACTTCGGTGCATCCATTTGGCAATGACCTGATTTCTGGGCGGAGTCGGGATATAGGACAAGTTCCATTTCCTCGGTGAGTCCAGGAGGTAGGGGTTGAGATTGGGCTGAATTGGACGGGGCAGCCTTGAGTTGGGAGACGTGGAAAACGGGATGGATCCGGTGGTGGAAGGTAAATCAAGGCGGTAGGCTACCGCGCCAATGCGCTCCAAAATAGTGAAGGGGCCGGTAAACCGGGCGCTAAGTTTTTCATTGGGTCGTTTAGCCAGTTTCTTGAACTTAAAGGGCTGGAGTTTCAAAAAAACTCTGTCCCCTACCTGGAACTGGATGTCCCTGCGACCTTTATCTGCTTGGGATTTCATTCGGTCTTGGGCTTTTACAAGATTACTTTTCGCTCTTGTAAAATTGTATTCCTATCGTGAAGTTGCCTGTTGACTTCCTCCACAACTGACCCTTCATTCGAGAGCCGTAACACAGTAGGAGGATCACGCCCATAAAGTGCTTTAAAAGGGGTCATGCCAGCAGCACCTTGGAATGTAGTATTATACCAGAATTCAGCCCAAGGAATCCACTTGGGCCGAGCTAGGATGGTGGTAGGTGAAGCAACAAGAAATTGGTTTCGAGACACGGTTGACAATCTCGTTTGGCCATCCGTTTGAGGATGGTAAGCGTACTCATCTTTAACTCGGTCCACCATTTTGAATAGTTCGGTCAAAATTGGCTAATAAAGAGACGGTCCTGTCGGATACAATGGATCGCGGGTAACCGTAACCGTACTATGTCCTTGATAAAAAGAGCAGCCACCTCTTGAGCAGAAAACGGATGGCCCAAGGGGAAGGAAATGGCGTATTTGGAAAGACGGTCTACTACCACCGAATAGTATCCAGCCCCTTAGATTTGGGTAAACCGCCAATAAAGTCCATAGAAATGTCATCCCGGACTTGTTCGGGAATGGGTAAAGGCCGAAGAAGACCTCCGAGGTTTAAGAGCTTGGTATTTATTCCTCGGCATACCTCACAAGAAGCCACAAATTTCTGCACATCCTTTCGCATTCCCTTCCAAGAGACCACATTAGAAAGCCTTTTGAATGTCCTAAAGGTCCCCCGAATGTCCACCTTTTCGGAGTGGAGTGAAATTCCCTGAGTAGGATGGGAATTCGAACAGAAGTTTTAGGGATAGCGAGTCTATCATAGAAGAGCAAGTGGCCATGACGCGAGAAAATCCTTTGTGATGGTTGAGGCCACCAATAAGTCCTCGGAGGATGGGGCCTAAAGTCTCATCGAGTCTGATCTCCTCTTGTAAAGCTTGTAAGGCTGAATGCTGGACTACTGAAAGAGCCATGAAAGGAGAAGGGTGTATCAGGTCTGATGCATGCTCAGGGGCAGAAGTGTTGTGTGCATCAGTGAAGCCTTTGTTATCTATTCTGGAGAGGGCATCGGCCTGCCCGATTATGCTTGCCTGGTTTGTAGTGAATGTCAAAGTTGAAACCCAGTAATTTGATTAGCCACTTCTGCTGCTCACTGCTAAGGACGTTCTGGTGCAGGAGGAATTGGAGGCTCTTTTGATCTGTTAAGATAGTGAACTTCTGGCCTAACAAGTAATGGCGCCACTTCTGAACAGAGAGAACAACCGCCATAAGTTCCCTTTCATATACCGATTTGGGCCGAGCACGGGAGAGAGTGATTGGTGAAGAAGAGGGCAATTGGCCTTCCCTCTTGCATGAGAACTGCTCCAATGCCTTTACCCGACGCATCCGTCTCCAAAATGAATGGCTTGTTAAAGTTGGGAATAGCTAATACAGGCACCGTCGTCATGGCGTGCTTTAAGTTGTTGAAGGCTTGTTGTGCCTCCATCGACCAATTGAAGCTATCTTTCTTGAGAAGATTGGTCAGGGGTGCAGCAATAATGCCATAGTTTTGTACAAATTTGCGATAGTACCCGGTGAGGCCCAAAAAGCCCCTTAATGCTGTAATATCTTGTGGAGTAGGCCAGTGGAGCATACAGTCTACCTTTGAGTTATCAGCGGCGACTCCATCTCGCCGAGATTATATGGCCTAAATATTCCAATTGAGGTTGTGCAAAGCACTTCTTTTTGTTAACAACTAAGTTATGAGAGGCCAACAATTTCGGTACCATTTCCAGGATGTCTTGTAAATGTAGTTGAATATCGTGGGTATGAACGAGTATATCATCAAAGAAAACCGGGACGAACTTACGGAGATAGTGGCGGAAGATGTCGTTCATAAGAGCCTCGAAAAGTGGAGGGTGCATTGGTCATCTCGAAGGGCATGACCAAAAACTCGTAGTGGCCCTCATGCGACCTAACCGCCGACTTGGGAACATCCTCTTTTTTTGATGCGAATTTGATAGTAGCCTGATTGAAGATCCGGGGCTTTAGAGAAAACAAGTAGCTCCACCTAGTTAGTCCAATAATTCATCAATTGTTGGGATGGGAAATTTATACGGAATGGTGATCTTGTTAAGGGCGCGGTAATCTACGCATATACGCCACCCTCCATCTTTTTTCTTAACTAAGAGTACTGGGCTGGAATAGGGACTAGTGCTTTGGCACGAATGATGCCCGCCTCCCATAATTGTTTGATGATCCGCTCAATCTCGTTCTTTTGCAGTGTGGATAACGGTATGGCCCGATATTAGGTGGTGTTGTATGGTGGGACCCCGATGGCATGATCTTGTAGTCGGTTAATAGGCAATTTCAATGGCTGATCAAAGAGATGGGCATACTTGTTCAGTAGAAGTTTTAGACAGGGGTTGGTCCGAAGGTGGTGGTTGCGTGTCCATTTCTAGGCCGAAGGCCTTGATACTCAACCATGTAGCTTGCACCGAGTAGGGGATGGCACGTTGTAGTGCTTTGAAAGATAAGAGTGATCCGGACGAGGGATGGGTCGCCCTTAAGAGTAACCCTTTGGCCCCGCATCGAGAACTCCATGGTGAGCTCGAGGTAGTTGGCCGAAACGTTGCCAAGAGTACTCAGCCATGCCATGCCAAGAACCCATGTCTCCGTTCCACTCGGTTCGAAGGGATGGAAATGGTGTTTGATGACCAACCCGTGAAGGTGCGGGACCGTGCTGCGGCATACCCCGGAGAACGGATGCAAAATCCATCTCCCACATTGCATCCGAACGACCAAGTGTTGGTGATCGGAAGGTGCGGTCGTCAACCAATCTCCGGATATAAAATTATGGGAAGCCCCCGTGTCGACAAGGACCACCACTTCCCTCGTGTTCCGAAGCCCACGCAATTTCATAACGTTGGCGACCGAGCATCCCGACTAGAGCTTGCATGGATAGCTCCAAGTCGGGTCGTTTCCTCCCGCACCGCCTTCGTCGTCGGGGTTCTCGGTGTCCCGATCTTCCCCTGGCCGCCATCCTCGCCTAAAAGAAGGACACGCAATCGGCGATTCTTGCATCGATGCCCCGGAGAAAACTTTTCGTCGCATCGAAAGCAAAGCCCCATAGCTCGTTTCGCCGAAGCTCTTTCTGCAGTAAGTCGCCGAAAGTGTCACTTTGGGGAAGGTTCTCCCATGCGGGATGGCCGTTCTCCCGGGAAACCCTAGCTCCTTCGTCGCTCCCGGAGAGCGGGCGTAGGTTTGAGTGGGGAAAATTACGAAAGTGCCCTTGTGGGCTAGTTTCAACGGCAGTGGCTCTTTTGGGAAAGCCCATGACCCCACGATGTTCTTGGACTATTGTTCCCTTGGGCTCGTGCCGTTCAAGGGCTTCATTTTTTCCTCGATCTTGGGCCAGTCCATAAGCCCGTATAGCGAAGCGGGCCGGAACATCTTCACCTCGGCCTTTAACTCCTCCCTTAGCCCATTTAGAAAAGCCCCTTTTAGGACCGCTTCGGGCATCCACCAAGGGCCCCCGATAAGAGGCCTCGAAGTCCCGCTCGAAGTCGCAACGGAGGCGACCGCCCGATCGAGCCTCAAGGTCATCGTCGGATTGTGAGGGCCGGAACCGTTGAAGGAGGGCCGTCCAGGAAAGTGGTCCATGACCGGAACGGCGATCTCGCATCGACCACAGAACCAATGGAGGGCTTCTCCCTCCAAGCACCGGTGCGGCGGTCACCTTCTCCCGTTTCCGACAAGTGGTTCAGCCGAAGTAGCGCTCCGCCCGGCATAGCCACCCCTGGGTCCCGTCCGTCAAATGTGGGAAGATCCACCACGATGTTCCGGCCTAGGGTTTCTCGACTCACGCGCGAACCGCGGAGATCTCCCCGATGCTTCTCCTTCTTCGGATACCACGGTTCTACCTCGGTCTCCAGCTTGATTTGGTAAGGGTTCATTACTTTCGGGCCTTTGTCTCATCCAAACCCTGATCTCAGCCATAAATTCTCCGATCGCAGCTACATTTGTTTGCAACCTCCCAATATCTTCCTTCATGCTCCCTACCTCTGCTCTCACGTTCTCCATCTCTTTCTCCATGTCTTCTGCCGTCTCTGACCTAGTTCTTACCATACCCCAAAATTGGATCGAGCTCTGATACCATTGATGGAGCTACGGTAGAAATTTTGTGGAAACGGCTTAAGAAATGAGAAATGGAACTCCGATTTATTGATGAAGTGGATGAATTACGGGGAACCTTACAATCACTCAAGCAAAATGAAGACTACCGGAAGTAGGGAAGTAGGAACCTCGGCTTCCTCCTGCACTTCCCACTCCCTTTTACCTCCTTCCTCTTCTCCCCCTCTTCCCTCCTTCTTCACCTCCTTTTATCTTTCTTTTCCTTCCATTTCGTCCCTTCGTAACAGACCGGATATCTGTATATCCTAACTTTGTAACAGTGATATCTGTATATCCTAAGCGACTTCCCGACTTGGTTGTTAACCGACTATATCACAACTAATTATATCCTAACCAACCTGCCTGGATCTTCTTTACGGAGAATTCTTTTGCCAACGGTGTATTTCTCGTTTCCTTGCAATTATATCTTCTTTCCGGAATACGTGTGGTGTATGGGAGGTCTAACATTACCCCCCAAGTAGGTTCACCTTGTCCTCAAGGTGAAAGGAGGGAAATTGAGTGTCCAAATCCCCATAGAGCTCCCATGTGCTATCACATTCGTGTAGGTTTTTCCATTTCACCAAAACCGGTGCATCCATTTGGCAATGACCTCCGATTTCTGGACGAGTCGAGGATATAGGACAAGTTCCATTTCCTCGGTGAGTCCAGGAGGTAGGGGTTGAGATTGGGCTGAATTGGACGGGCAGCCTTGAGTTGGGAGACGTGGAAAACAGGATGGATCCGGTGGTGGAAGGTAAATCAAGGCGGTAGGCTACTGCGCCATGCGCTCCAAAATAGTGAAGGGGCGAGTAAACCAGGGGCTAAGTTTTTCATTGGGTCGTTTAGCCGCTTGAACTTAAAGGGCTGGAGTTTCAAAAAACTCTGTCCCCTACACCAGGCCCGGATGTCCCTGCGACCTTTATCACTTGGGATTTCATTCGGACTTGGGCTTTTACAAGATTACTTTTCGCTTCTTGTAAAATTGTATTCTATCGTGAAGTTGCACATTGACTTCCTCCACAACCGACCCTTCATTCGAGAGCCGTAACACGAGGGAGGATCACGCCCATAAAGTGCTTTAAAGGGGTCATGCCGCGGCACCTTGGAATGTAGTATTATGCACTGAATTCAGCCTAAGGAATCCACTTGGGCCGTAGCTTAGGATGGTGGTAGGTGAAGCAACAAGAAATTGGTTTCGAGACAATGTTGACAACTTCTCGTTTGGCCATCCGTTTGAGGATGGTAAGTACTCATCTTTAATCGGTCCCCGCCATTTTGAATAGTTCACCCAAAATTGGCTAATAAAGAGACGGTCCCCATCGGATACAATGGATCGCGGGTAAGTGTAACCGTACTATGTCCTTGATAAAAGAGCAGCCACCTCTTGAGCGTAAAACGGATGGCCCAAGGAAGGAAATGGCGATTTTGGAAAGACGGTCTACTACCACCGAGAATAGTATCCAGCCCCTTAGATTTGGGTAAACCGCCAATAAAGTCCATAGAAATGTCATCCCGGACTTGTTCGGGAATGGGTAAAGGTGAGAAGACCTCCGTGTTTAAGAGCTTGGTATTTATTCCTCTGGCATACCTCACAAGAAGCCACAAATTTCTGCACATCCTTTCGCATTCCCTTCCAAGAGACCACATTAGAAAGCCTTTGAATGTCCTAAAGGTCCCTAATGTCCACTGTTGGAGTGGAGTGAAATTCTGAGTAGGATGGGAATTCGACAGTTTTAGGGATAGCGAGTCTATCATAGAAGAGCAAGTGGCCATGACGCGAGAAAATCCTTTGTGATGGTTGAGGCCAGCCAATAAGTCTGGCGGATGGGGCCTAAAGTCTCATCGAGTCTGATCTCCTCTTGTAAAGCTTGTAAGGCTGAATGCTGGACTACTGAAAGAGCCATGAAAGGAGAAGGGTGTATCAGGTCTGATGCATGCTCAGGGGCAGAAGTGTTGTGTGCATCAGTGAAGCCTTTGTTATCTATTCTGGAGAGGGCATCAGCTGCCCGATTATGCTTGCCCGGTTTGTAGTGAATGTCAAAGTTGAAACCCAAGAATTTGATTAGCCACTTCGCTGCTCACCGCTAAGGACGTTCAGTGCAGAGGAATTGGAGGCTCTTTTGATCCGTTAAGATAGTGAACTTCGGCCTAACAAGTAATGGCGCCACTTCGAACGTAGAGAACAACGCCATAAGTTCCCTTTCATACACCGATTTGACCGAGCACGGGGAGAGAGTGATTGGTCAAGAAGGCAATTGGCCTTCCCTCTTGCATGAGAACTCAATGCTCCACTTTTGCAGACGCATCCGTCTCCAAAATGAATGGCTTGATAAAGTTGGGAATAGCTAATACGGGCACCGCCGTCATGGCGTGCCTTAAGTTGTTGAAGGCTTGTTGTGCCTCCATCGACCAATTGAAGCTATCTTTCTTGAGAAGATTGGTCGGTGCGGCAATAATGCCATAGTTTTTGTACAAATTTGCGATAGTACCGGTGAGGCCCAAAAGCCCCTTAATCTTTGTAATATCTTGTGGAGTAGGCAGCGTTGGAGCATACGATCTACCTTTGAGTTATCACCGCGACTCCATCCGCCGAGATTATATGGCCTAAATATTCCAATTGAGGTTGTGCAAAGCAAGACACTTCTTTTTGTTAACAACTAAGTTATGAGAGGCCAACAATTTCAGTACCATTTCCAGATGCTGTAAATGTAGTTGAATATCGGGGAGAACGGTATATCATCAAAGAAAACCGTGACGAACTTACGGAGATAGTGGCGGAAGATGTCGTTCATAAGAGCCCGAAAAGTGGAGGGTGCATTGGTCGTCAGAAGGGCATGACCAAAACTCGTAGTGGCCCTCATGCGTCTAAACGCCGTCTTGGGAACATCCTCTTTTTTTGATGCGAATTTGATAAGTAGCCGGATTGAAGATCCGGTTTAGAGAAAACAAGTAGCTCCACCTAGTTCATCCAATAATTCATCAATTGTTGGGATGGGAAATTTATCTGGAATGGTGATCTTGTTAAGGGCGCGGTAATCTACGCAAAACGCCACCCTCCATCTTTTTTCTTAACTAAGAGTACTGGGCTGGAATAGGGACTAGTGCTGGCCTGAATGATGCCCGCCTCCCATAATTGTTTGATGATCCGCTCAATCTCGTTCTTTTGCCAGTGTGGATAACGGTATGGCCTGATATTAGGTGGTGTTGTATGGTCCAGGACCACGATGGCATGATCTTGTAGTCGGTTAATAGGCAATTTCAATGGTGATCAAAGAGATGGGCATACTTGTCTAGTAGAAGTTTTAGACAGGTTGGTCCGAAGGTGGTGGTTGCGTGTCCATTTCTAGCTGAAGGCCTTGATACTCAACCATGTAGCTTGCACCGGAGTAGGGGATGGCACGTTGTAGTGCTTTGAAAGATAAGAGTGATCTGGACAGGGATGGGTCGCCCTTAAGAGTAACCCTTTGGCCCTGCACGATGAACTCCATGGTGAGCTCGAGGTAGTTGGCCGAAACGTTGCCAAGAGTACTCAGCCATGCCATGCCAAGAACCATGTCTGTTCCACTCAGTTCGAAGGGATGGAAATGGTGTTTGATGACCAACCCAGGAAGGTGCAGGACCAGGTTGCGGCATACCCCAGAACCACGGATGCAAAATCCATCTCCCAATTGCATCTCGAACGACCGAGTGTTGGTGATCGGAAGGTGCGGGTCGTCAACCAATCTCCGGATATAAAATTATGGGAAGCCCCGTGTCGACAAGGACCACCACTTCCTGTGTCCCAGAAGCCCCCGCAATTTCATAACGTTGGCGACCGACACCCCGACTAGAGCTTGCATGGATAGCTCAAGTCGGGTCGTTTCCTCCCCGCACTGGCCTTCGTCGTCGGGGTTCTGGGTGTCCCGATCTTCCCCCTGGTCGCCATCCTCGCCTAAAAGAAGGACACCTGGCGGCGATTCTTGCATCGATGCCCCTGAGAAAACTTTTCGTCGCATCGAAAGCAAAGCCCCATAGCTCGTTCTCAAGCTCTTTCTCCGTAAGTCAGCCGGAAAGTGTCCCGCCTGGCCAGGAAGGTTCTCCCATGCGATGGCCGTTCTCCCGAAACCCCAGCTCCTTCGGGTCGCCTCAGGAGAGCGGGCGTAGGTTTGAGTGGGGAAAATTACTTAAAGTGCCCTTGTGGGCTAGTTTCAACCCGGGGCTCTTTTGGGAAAGCCCATGACCCCACGATGTTCTTGGACTATTGTTCCCTTGGGCTCGTGCTCAAGGGCTTCATTTTTTTCCCTCGATCTTCGGGCCAGTCCATAAGCCCGGATAGCGAAGCGGCGGAACATCTTCACCTCGGCCTTTAACTCCTCCCTTAGCCCATTTAGAAAAGCCCCTTTTAGGACCGCTTCGGGCATCCACCAAGGGCCCCGATAGTAGCTCGAAGTCCACGCCCGAAGTCGCAACGAGGCGACCTGCGATCGACGGTAAGGCCTCACGCTCATCGCTCGGATTGTGAGGGCCGGGCAGATTGAAGGAGGGCCGTCCGAAAGTGGTCCATGACCGGAACCGCGATCTCGCATCGACCACGGGAACCAATGGAGGGCTTCTCCCTCCAAGCACGTATGCGGCGGTCACCTTCTCCGTTTCCGACAAGTGGTTCAGCCGGAAGTAGCGCTCCGCCCGCATAGCCACCCCGCTGGAGTCCCGTCCGTCAAATGTGGGAAGATCCACCGGTAGGCGATGTTCCGATCTAGGGTTTTCGACTCACGCAGCGAACCGCGGAGATCTCCCCCGATGCTTCTCCTTCTTCGGATACCCCTGGTTCTACCTCGGTCTCGGCTTGATTTGGTAAGGGTTCATTACTTTCGGGCCTTTGTCTCATCCAAACCCCGATCTCACCATAAATTCTCCGATCGCAGCTACATTTGTTTGCAACCTCCCAATATCTTCCTTCATGCTCCCTACCTCTGCTCTCACGTTCTCCATCTCTTTCTCCATGTCTTCTGAGTCTCGACCTAGTTCTTACCATACCCAAAATTGGATCGAGCTCTGATACCATTGATGGAGCTACGGTAGAAATTTTTGTGGAACAGCTTAAGAAATGAGAAATGGAACTCGATTTATTGATGAAGTGGATGAATTTCGGGGAACCTTACAATCACTCAAGCAAAAATGAAGACTACTGGAACTAGTAGGAAGTAGGAACCTCAGTTCCTCCTCTGCACTTCCCACTCCCTTTTTACCTCCTTCCTCTTCTCCCCCTCTTCCCTCCTTCTTCACCTCCTTTTATCTTTTCTTTTTCCTTCCATTTCCGTCCCCTTCAGAACAGACGGATATACGTATATCCTAACTTTATGTGATGGATATCTGTATATCCTAACCGACTTCCGACTTGGTTGTTAACTGACTATATCACAACTAATTATATCTAACCAAGCTGCTGCCCCGGGATCTTCTGGAGAATTCTTTTGCCAACCAGTGTATTTCTGTTTCCTTGCAATTATATCTTCTTTCTGGAATACGTGTGGTGTATGGGAGGTCTAACAACTTCCCTCTCCCTTCTCAAAAGCTATAGAGCCCCATTGTTAGCCCGGGATACAAGGCTTACTGGGTTACTGCTTTGAAGGACACATTGGAGGAGTCTAAGGGGCGGATATATCATTACCTATAGTTAGCCTTAAGTAGCATTAATATGGGGTGCAGATATCAACATTCCACTGGAAGTATTGCAAGTATTCTCACTATCAAAATATGGGGTGCAGATATCATTTTGCCAAAATACATATAATCATTACCACATCAACACAAAATGGACCATAAACATGATTTCTTCCACTGCCTAGCATAAATTTCTCAGTGAAAATTATGTACAAAAAGGATAAAATGAGTTTTTGGATCTTTAGTATGGAAACATAAAGAGTGTAGATTAGAATGCACACCAGACGATTGATCATGTGGTATTGGGCTCTGCAGGTCATCAGTACTTTTACCGTGGTTGCACAAATTTAACTGCTCCTTTCTGTGGATAGCCTGGAAGAAGTGGAGAATGAAACAATTTGATAGAGACAATCAGTCTCTTTCACGATCAGAATAGATTATCAAGAGCAACATGTTTGAACAGAAGAAGGCTTAGACATACTTGCTTCAGAGCATCTTGGAACGAGTTCATAGGATTGCAACTTCTTTCTTCAAAGCACTGAATGGCAGAAAACATAGAGATCGGATTTTTCGGTTATATGCAGACAAAACTCCCATGCATAACAGCATATGCAAGCGATATGGCATATCGGCAAAGGAAAAATAACCATTAGATTCATTTAACAATTACTTAAGTTCATTATAAACAAACTGACATCGTTAATGCTTTTCCTGTGGTAACAGTCATTTGTGACCTTCACAGAGACTGAAAACTACTAATCCTATGGAGCTGTATACAGAGATGGACATGCGCACAATATGATTATTCTGGACACTCTGACGGGGATTCAATTGTGTATCTTGAATTCTGTTTCAGAATATGTGGAGCACCAGAGCCAGACTTTATCATGCCATCAAAAGCATTAAAAAATGGCTCATCTGAGACTTCATTGTCTACATCAGGATAGACGCTTCTTCCAGGCAACATACTGAGTTAGTATGAGATATGAGCCTTTGTAGCTGATGAAACAGAGATAAGCATTCTGAAAACTGATGCTGGGGTGTTCTACCTAAAACATTTCAGTAACAAAGGTGTCCAAATATGTCAATTTCTGTGAAAGCCAACAGTCATCGGCCTAAACTTATGTAGATTTCTCCAAACATAAAGCAACATCATGAAACAGTCAGAGCGCAATGGCTTTCATGGATGAGAGAAACTGCTTGCCCAACATGTAGGTAAGCCACATTACTCCGTCTAATTTCCCAAAAGACGACCAGCATTATTTTGTTAAACTCGAGCATTTGCTACAGGCGTAAGTTTTAGTACTCACAATTGAAGTGTCAGATGGGTATGACACCCACTTTTAGGTGCAATTAATGATGGAGAGTAAGTTGGTAAAATCAAGGTCCATTATTTTAGGCATTCAATCTCAAGACCTTATCCATCCACATGAAACATAACTGAGGTCAACAGATGGCACGATTTAAGATTTTTAATGTATTAGACAGTTTAGAAGCTCAAATTAACAAGAACTTGCACAAGGGAAAACTGAGTCCGGTCAGCCAAATCACTGATTGGTGCTCTGTGTTTATAATGACTTAGATGAACAAACAAAGTCTTCTGTTGACTCAGTGCAGCCAAAACCGAGTCAACTTGGAGAATAGATTATTGACTTGGGTTGCCAAAATCTTCTGTTGCTTAAAGCTGCTAGAAGGTAATCATATTAGTTCAGAAAATGATGCAAATATAAACCGTTGATACTCACATCATCAAACTGCGAGAGATCTCCTACTGGGTCAACCCAAGCACTGAAACAAAGAACTCCAGCTTCAGCCTCTTCAACTAAATATCAGTAAAGGACTAAAAGATCCATGAACTTTTGAGATGTCAAATTAGGATGTGCTTGTATCAGCGACAACCAGAGACTTACCATTTGTGGTTCCCATAAAATTGCACCAAAACAAGTCCATCAACACTTTGATTACTAGTACTTGATAAAGCTTCTCTTTCATCCATAACCTGAAGATGTTTAATAAATAGAATAAATAAAACAATTTGATCTATGAGTGTTCAACAGCTCGAGTATTGGAACTGATGATGCAGAATAAGCCATATAAATAAGTACATATGACGAAGTAAACAAAACCTACTTCCGCAGGCCACCAGATATGGCAATCAGTTTTAGCCCACACTACACTTCCAGGGGCTATCCACGAACCACGACTCATGGCAACTTCAAATTTAGATTTATTTGGAGTAGAAGGCAATGATCCAGTAGTAGACTGGTTACTAATACAGTCGTTCTTTGGTTCTCCCGCAATCCTGAATAAAAACAAGAAAATCAGTCTAAGGCTCTAAGCCATTAACTGGTTGACTTTCCAAGGCCAAACAATTATAGTATACAATGATAAACCATCCCAGTGTATGCAGCCTTACAGAAATACATGCCAGCTGGTAATTTACAGCAGGAGCAATTTGCAAATAAAAGCAGCCAAACAAAAGCATGATCTCGTGGATTTGATGTCATACTAAAAAAATAATTGATAGTGTTAGTTGTTTTCTTTTATCGTTTTCTTTATGAGTAAGCTGGGACTGGCTTACGACCACAAGATGAAAGTACAAAGCCTTAAACCATCTGAGATAATAGGCTCAAACACTAGTACGTGAGAGGAAATTTTAATGCAACCTAGATCCTGTACCATTTTGAGAACATATAAACAGAAAAACTCATACAACACTCTGATCAAGGTTAAGAAATCTACGAGACTGAAATTCTGAAGAGGACCAGAAAATTCAGCAGAAGTAACAAAGCCATCTGAATTGGACCAGCAAGAATTATTGAGATAGATGAGTCCAAAATATAACTCTGCCAATGCCGGTCCCAAGCCCGGATAAAAAAGGAGGAGGGTCTTGCGTCAGGTGCCAGTCGGCAAAGGGGAAGTTGAAGATGATTCTATTATTTCTTTCTTACAAATGAATATGCATTTGTATATTAGTTTGTGAGGAAGAAATGAGAATCATCTCCAGCTTCTTAAAAGATGGCAACCCTTGTACCAGGTAGCCAGCCGGCAAGGGAAAGTTGAAGATGATTCTATTATTTCTTTCTTACAAATAAATATGCATTTGTATATTAGTTTGTGAGGGAGACATGAAAATCATCTTCAGCTTCTTAAAATATGGCCACCCTTGCGTTAGGTAGCCAGCCGGCAAGGGTGAAGCTGAAGATGATTTTAATGATTTTAATGAAAATCATCTTCAGCTTTTAAAAACTATGGCAACCCCAACATGACATGAATCGAAATTTGAAATTCGCTCAAGCTAGGGCGTTCCCCATAAGCGACACGCTGCATTGGATCTCGGATGCGGTGAAAAATAGGCAAGGGTTGCTAGGGCGTTCTCCCAGAAGCGACGCGCTACATCGGATCCCGGGTGTAGTGAAAAATGGGCAAGGGCTGCTAGAGCATCCCCTCGGAAGCGACGCGTTGCATCAGAACCCAGGTGCAGTGAAAAGTGGACATGGGTTCATACCATGGAGGTCGAGAAAGGCGATAGTAAATAGGGTATCTCCAAAACATAAGATTCGCATCACTACATGGAATATAGGAACACTGACAAGTAAGAGTTTGGAGTTAGTAGACACGATAAAACATAGGAGAGTCAACATCGCTTGTATCCAAGAAACCAAGTGGAAAGGGGCTAAAGCTAGAGAAATAGATGGGTATAAATTATGGTACGTAGGAAAGGAAAATAATAGAAATGGCGTAGGAATAATAGTGAATAAGGAATTAAAGGATAAAGTTGTGGACGTTAAAAAAATCAGTGATAGAATTATAATAATAAAAATGATTCTAGGAGAGCAGATTATAAATATTATAAGTACATATGCACCACAAGTAGGGCTACAAAATATAATTAAGAGATAGTTTTGGGAAGATATAGAGGGAGTTATGCAAGAAATTCCCAATACTGAGAGGATATTTATGGGAGCAGACTTAAATGGCCATGTAGGAAAAGATAAGGGAGGATATGATAGAATACACAGAGGGTACGGTATAGGTGAACGAAATGAGATGGGGGAGAATATCCTCGATTTTGCTTTGTCATATAACCTATCCATTGCAAATACACTCTTTAAGAAGAGGGATGAACACTTAATAACCTTTAAAAGTGAACTTCATAAAAGCTAAATAGACTTTTTTTTACTTAGGAATAATGAACGATCTATATGTAAGGATTGTAAGGTGATACTCAGTGAGAGTTTAACCTCACAACATAGGTTAATGGTTATGGATATTCATATCAAAAGATGGAGTAAAAGAACTGAACTTAATACACATCCAAAAACTAAGTGGTGGAACTTAAAAGGAGAGAAAATAACCTCATTCAAAAATAAGTTGATAGTAGAAGGAAATTGGAATTATAAAACAGAAGTAAATACCATGTGAACTAATATAGTTGAGTCCATTAAGAAAGTGGCAAAAGATGTCTTAGAAGTATCTAAGGTAAAAGGCTATTAGCAAAGGAAACATGGTGGTGGAATGAAACAGTGCAAAAAGCTATTAAAGAAAAATGAATGCATTTTAAAGCATGGCAGAAAATTAGAAATAATGAAAACTATGAACAATATAAGAATGCTAAAAAAGTTGCTAAAAGAATAGTAAGTGAGGCTAAACTTAAAGTATATGATGAGCTCTATAATAGACTAGGAACAAGAGAAGGTGAGAAAGATGTGTTTAAACTTGCAAAAGTGAGAGAACAGAATGGTAAGGACTTAGATCATGTTAGGTGCATTAGAAGCGATGATCAAAGGGTATTAGTCAAAGATGGTGATATCAAACAAAGGTGGGAAATATACTTCCAAAAATTGTTAAATGACAATGGCCCGTAGAATATAGGGATTGAAAATACTATAAATCTAAATAACACTGGATATTATAGATATGAACGTAGGATTAGAATGCTTGAAGTAAAAGAGGCCTTGAGAAAGATGAAATCAGGAAAGGCTATGGGGCCTGATGGTATACCAATAGAGGTTTGGAAGCATATGGGAGATATTGGGGTAGTTTGGTTGACCAAGTTGTTTAACAAGATTATAAAATCAAAGAAAATGCCTGATGAGTGGAGGAAAAGCTCTATTGTACCAATCTATAAGAATAAAGGAGACATTCAGAGCTGCACTAATTATCGAGGGATCAAACTTATGAGCCACACCATGAAACTTTTTGAAAGAGTGATTGAGAAGAGGCTACGACATGAAACAAGTGTATCGGAGAATCAGTTTGGTTTCATGCCTGGGAGGTTTACCATGGAAGCTATTTTCTTACTAATACAATTAGTAGAGAAATATAGGGAGAGGAGAAAAGACTTACACATGGTCTTTATTGACTTAGAGAAGGCTTATGATAGAGTCCCTAGAGAGTTAATATGGAGGGTGTTGGGTGTTAAAGGGGTTTCTCAGGGGTATATAGACATAATTAAAGATATGTATGAGGGAGCAGTAACAAATGTTAAGACCACTAGTGGCTTGACTGGTGATTTTCCTGTCACTGTCGGATTGCACCAAGGATCGGCATTGAGTCCATACCTTTTCACATTAGTTATGGATGAGTTAACAAAACATCTGCATGAGGAGATTCCCTCGTGCATGCTATTTGCAGACGATATAGTCCTACTTGATGAGACAAAGGAGGGTGTCAACATAAAGCTAGAGCTATGGAGAGAAGCATTGGAATCGAAAGGATTTAAAATTAGCCGAACTAAGACAGAATATATGGAATGTAATTTTAGCAAGGAGAGTAAGAGTGGAGCACCAGTCAAGATTGATAATCAAGAGGTCCCCATGAGAGACCACTTCCGATACTTAGGATCATTGATTCATGAGAGTGGAGAGATTGAGAGGGAGGTTATCCAGAGAATCCAAGTGGGTTGGAAGAAATGGAGATGTGCATCGGGTGTTTTATGTGATCGGCGGGTGCCACTCAAACTAAAAGAAAAATTCTATAGGATGGCTATAAGGCCGGCCATGCTCTATGGATCAGAGTGTTGGGCAGTTAAGGAACATCATACTCATAGGCTGAGTGTTGCAAAAATGAGGATGTTGAGATGGATGAGTGGTAAGACAAGAAAGGATAGAATTAGAAATGAAAATATTAGAAGAAATTTAGGGATAGCACCAATAGGTAACAAGATGAAGGAGATTAGACTTAGATGGTTTGGACATGTTCAAAGGAGGCCAACAACGGCACCCGTTAAAAGGAGTGAGGCAATACAAGTTGAAGGTTCTAAAAGGGCAAGGGGAAGGCCCAAAAGAACGTGGATAGAAGTGGTGAGGAAAGATTTAAAAACTTTGGGACTAAATGAAGCCATGGTATTTAATAGAGTGGAATGGAGGAATAAGATTCATGTGGCCGACCCCTAATTGGGATAAGGTCTTGATGATGATGAGTCCAAAATATTCAGAATAATAGCATTTGAAATCAAGCAGCTTATCAGATATGGTCCAAGGAAAGGAAGTCCTGGAAGAACCAATTTAGGTATAAAAAACAATTACAAGTGCAAATCTAGCTACATGCCAGCCAGATAAGTCTCCTACCTGATTCTTGAAATACTATGCTGACGTCACCAAGGCCCAGAAGGTCAATAAATCAGATTAGTCATAATGGCACACTGGATTCATTATGGGTAAACAGAAATATCTAGTTCCTTCATCCTTGGACTTAGCTTAGAAGTTCATTACAAATTCGACTGAAGATGTTAGGGCTTCCTGATTATGCTGAGGATTACAGGGATGGTCTCCCCGGGATACCTATTTACCTTTCGAGAATTAAAGTTTCATGGTTTAAAACAACTTTAGAAAGATTAAGACGTAAACAGCAAAGATTGGGGAGAAATACTTGGTAAATTTTACTGATTAAATCAAATAGGCTAACTCAACTAGCAACATATCCAAGAGTACAACTAGGACAACAAGAACTTGACTGTCATATCAATCTCTCAAATAGGACAATTAATACAGCAAGTGATTGTGTTTATATCTGTTTAATTGGAATATTTGAGATTGTCTTCATACTAAACCAAAAGTGCATTATTCTTTCTGTGAGGGTTATACCTTGTAATTTTGTACAGGTCAACATAAGTTAATTTTAGTGAGTTGGGAGTAACTAGAATCATTGATCAGATTTCTTTTTCTTTTCCAAACTACTCCATTTTTTCCTATTTTCTGATTGGTATCAAGGCCCATGGCCCATGGCTCAATAGTGCTGTTCTTTCTTATTGATCTTTGAGATTAAAATATAGATCTACAGTGTCCTAGTTGAGAGCTTCAAATAAAAGGCATCAAGAGAAAATTTTGTCCTCTGCTGATGTCAGAACCTCGGGAGGTCACATAATCAGTAGTGAGCTCTATGCATTGCTCAAAGGGAAATTGATGTCATTTGATTGATTTTCTCATGGAGGGAATTTCATTCTTTGTCAGTTTTGAACACACATGAAATTTTTTTTGTCATCTAAAACCAGAAATTCTAATAAACTGATTTTGGTATCCCTGGTCGTGCCAAACCATCTCTGACTTTTGCTTATTGATAAAGGAACCATATTAGGCCATTTTTCTACATGTCGTTTCACTCCATTTTCTTGAAGTATTAATAAAGAACTCAGTTTGTCTAGGACTACCAGTTGAAGCAGGAAAAGGGAATATTGAAAGCACAGAAATTATCTATCTATTATAAGGTGGTTGGCACATAAAAATCAAAGGAGAACCAACCATGCTAGAAGTCATTCCCTTCTGCAGGTACAAACAAGAGCAACTTAATCATTTGCTTCAAGCCTTTGTGGTCATGTTACTAACTCCAGGTTATAATACTTAAGTCATACTGGCTTACAGAGGAATCAAGCTTTTGAAGAATTTCAAAGCAAAGAGATTCGGCACAGACGACATACTAAGTCACGAGATACTTGAGGAAAGCATCTTTCACCCCATCTAAAGGGCCGAAGCTACCATGGATGCAGGGTCCGGGGAAGGGGCAGACCACAAAGGTCTATAGTATGCAACCTTAACTTGCATTTTTGCAACAGGCTGTTTTCACGCCTCAAGCCCGTGACCTCCAAGTCACATGGTGACAAATCAACCATTGTGCCAAGGCTCTCCTTCAAATTATTAGGGAAATAGACGCCTTATCAAGAGATTACATAGAAATGGGGAATGTCTTCATGTGGCATTAGGCTAATTATTGTGGTAAGTGACATTATGTAGTGTCTTAAGTCTTCACACGAGTGATGTGCAGCTTGTAGCATTGTTGGACTTTGACCATGTTTAATTTAATCTTTCCAAAAAAATTCCCTTATTTGAAGCTGTTTAATTAAAAGACCTTGTCTGTTTCCTTGTAGGTGAAATACAAGTGCTCCAATAAAAAGACCAAAACGACACAAGTCATTGAAAGTGGGCATCAGTTTGTCCCTTGAATCTAAATTTCCCAAGTCTCCTAGGTTAAAGCTACAGAACATCTATCCATCTTATTTCATAGCAGCCATGCTTCTGTTTGAATTGAATTTCTCATTTCTGTATATTGTTTCAGGGAATCAGCTGTATTCTCAAGACAGTCTGCTTGGTGTCATTGAACAAATAATGTGTTACTACGCTTCTACTACCATAAAACCTTCGATTTTAACTCTGTTTTAGTTTAAGAAATTAATTTGGTAAACTCCAGCATCCACAAGATCATGAGCTGAGACTCAAAGGTCAAGAACATACAAACTAAAATATTTGAGTGGATCACTTTCCTGGCCTTCATAAATAAAAAAATCATGTAAAAGTATAATACAACCATCAGGTCTCAGCATGCATATCAGCTGACTATTAAAAGGTGAAGAAAGAAATCCTTTTTACTAGATTGAAAACATTGCAACAATATTGTGGGAAAATATAAGAATGCCAACTTCCTAAAGAACTAAACCAAATGAAGAAGTTCACCAGGATTCTAGTAATGCATGAAACTAACCCATTCTCGCAGATGCCCAGAGATACATTTTGGGCAACAGATTCAACTTCAGTAAATGGTACTTTCTTGGACTTGAAGCAGAATTCTTGATTTCCTCCACTCTGAGACATAATGCACCTGGCAAGAGATAACTTTGTCATCTCTTCCTTACGAATCAGGGCATGACGACTTTGATCCATACTTGCCGTTGTAATGCTGGATGAACTATCTTTGCAATTTGAGAAATCAAATATAGAACCTGTTATATCGAGCATTATGATACAAAAACATTAGCTTCTTGAATAATCTTTCACTCCAGAAAAAGACAAAAAAAAGAGCCTTAAGAATATAACAAAGACTTGGATGTGTTCTCCAGATCATTCAGCTTCAGAAGATTTGATCATCCTAACTGATTTTCATTTTTAAATGGTGGAAAGGTTGATACCTTGTAAGGTGGTTTCAGCTAATTGTTTCTCATATGAAAACAAGCAGAACTATAGGTCTGCAAAGTTAGTGCAACTTGTTTCTCTCTAGAAATATATACAGAGATGATGGAAGAGTTCCACTTTGCTGGCTCAAAGCAGTCAGCATACAAAAGATTTCATCATCATCATCAAAGCCTTATCCCGATTAGGGATTGGCAAATTGAGATAAAGAACAATTCAGAATGAACATGGTAACATGTCATGGTATGAAGTTGCAGTTACATAAATGTATGACAATTATAAACACAGCAGCAGGTCAGGACTGCCAATCAGATCTCAACAAACCTTCATAAATTAATTAAAAGAAAAATGTTGTGGAGCATAAATGTATATGGCACAGACAATGATTTTGCACAAGTGACATAGCAGATTCCATTATCAACAGGCCCTTGGTAGGGCAGCATATAAATGGAAAGTTTCCAGAATACTAACACGAGGGCAGAGATAAATGAAACCAAAAAATACACACCATACAAAGCCTCTAAACATAGTCCATCCCTGGAATTAGGCAAAAGGACCAAATGATACCGACTACACAGCACTTTTCTCGAATAGGTTATCAATAAACAAAACCCTCAAACTCATCCATTCACTCAAATTAATCATCTTATTCTCAAGGATAAGAGAGGGGAAGAGGCCTGCAGAGCAGATATAATTAGACTGCAACTACACAAAAAAATCTGGGTCGTTCCTGTTTACCATTTTCACTTCTACATCAGCAATTAGTTTCCTCAGAAACTGGAATCATTGGAGACCAAGGCAACTTACAACATTGAGATTTCTGGTGCGATTTTTCTTCTTCTTTAGCCTACACAACTAATGTGACTGCTTTATTTCTTTTTGTGGGGCTAAGACAAATCACAATATGTCAGTTCAGAATGGAGCTCTAATCTCTTCTACCATATCTTATATATACCTATCATTGGGTTGATTCTCCAGAAATGATCAGGGCTCATCTAACCTTAGCATTTCAGTAGCTAGTGCCTTCCGTATGTTATGCTCTGACAAACATATTGTTTATCATATGGCTACAGGACGTGCCCATGACTACTGTCTCAGTTGAAAAATGGAGCAGCAAAGAGGCAAAACAGACATGACAGGCCATGAAGTGGCTCCTACTCTAAGTTTCTCACTTTGATTTCATGTCAGATGCTTGAAGGATCATATATGTGGAAGTAATCAAACCATGACATTGCTTTACACTAGGATATTGGAAGAGGAGAAATGGCACATTTGTGCTTGTCTTCATAACCAACAAACATTCTTTCAGGGGAAGCTTCTTACAGGTAGAAGCTATGAAATGCACATAACTTACCCAAATGGCTCTAGACCCCAACAACTCTTTCCATATCCAGTAACCATAGGCCCTATTCTAGACCACTTAAAAATCTGAAGTACAATTATTAAGAAAGTTAAAAAAACTCCAGTAATCAATACATCAACAAGTCTCTTAAGTAATTTACCTTAATAAATTTTCTTTTCTGTCTTCTGCTTCATATTATTATATGGTAAAAAAGGCGCTATGCTTTCACATTTGAGTTCAACTATGTTATTTCGGGATTCCACCGAAAGTGATTTGAAGCCCACATGATCTGTCTAATCTACAGATTCGTGTTTCTCTCTCAATAGATACGAATGCTGATTGGAGTTGGTGATTTGGCTGGCATTCTTCAAATCTCAGGCGTGAGTTACAATAGGAGGACCTTACTGATCTCATGTAGTAAACAGAACTTTTATTTTACTTATTTGATCCGTAGACACAATGTGTTAGAAGCATTCTGTTTGAGTTCAACCTGAAGCATTCAACCCACAATACCCATTAATTTATCCACATTCTCTTATGTTAAGACTGACAGCAAATCCTAAACCAATTTCATGGAAAGCAAGACTCGAAAAGGTCCATCAAATGTCTTTCATCAAACGTTAAGATTACGGGGTTCATGGCTTTAGATAAAGAAATTACCAAACTATTGTTCCAAAGGAAACCCACCAAAGATCCAAGTAACAAAGAAACAAAAGACAGCAAAAAGTAGCTACAGGGCAACACAACAACAATAGTAACACAAAACCCAGAATTATTACAATGCAAGGAAAACCCAATTAAGCAAAATTCACTTAAAACAAGGAAAGGAAAAGAAAAGCAAAAAGGAGCGGATGAACCTCGACATGACGAGGAGAGAAAATCAGAGAAGTCTGTACGACGTCTGGGCCCAGGGCTTCTGGGCTGTGTGCAGAATTTGAGCATGTGAATCTGCTGATTTTTTCTGGGTTTGTTCTTCATGGGGAGAAGAAGAGGAACGGATGGAATATGGGGCTTTTAGAGAAAAAAGGTTGATGGATTTTCAGCAGAATTGAACGGGGAAACAAGGAAAGAGGAAGGAGAAGAGATTGATTGTATTTTGACGAAAAGAAAGAGGAGGTTGGGAATGGAAACCCTAAGAAGAGGAAGGGAATTGTGGGATTGGATTGGAATTTAGCGATTGGTAAAGGGCCTGGTACGTTGCTGCTGCTTGAGAATTGAGCTTTTGAGGGGCCACGTCGAGAGTCTCTCTCCCTCTCTAGACGAGTCATGTTGCAGTAAACCTGGTTGGGCCAAGGTCAAGTCTTTGATTTCAAATTTGTTGCTTATTTTGTGTCACTTGTATGCCAAACCTCAAGTTTTTAAGTGAATATAACATTAGAAGACTCTGCTTCAGACCGTTCTTCAAACAAGGTTTTCCACCGTTCATCTCCTCCGATCAAAAGAATATTTGTTTAGATTCTAAGCTCACCCAATCCTTGTTCTTTTCAAAGCAATAGTGATCCAGAGGCATAGAAATCGGATGGATACATCTGATCAATGATTGTAAAAGTGGGGTGTACCACAGGAGGGAGCTCTAGTGAGCGCACCATCCTGTTATTCCTCTTATAAGAAAATAGTAGGTAATATATAAAGGCAGCCCCAATGCATGAAGCTCCTGCCTATATAGGGTCCGAGAAAGAAGCAGATCACAAGGGTCTATAGTAGGCAGCCTTACCTTGTATTTCTACAATAGGCTGTTTCTATGCCTTGAACCCGTGACCTTAAAGTCACATTACAACAACTTTAACCGTTGTGCTTATGCCTCTCCTTCTAAATAGCAGATAATATATTTGGCTTCAAAATTCCATTAGTCTCACTGGACTGAATGATGGCACTGCGGCCCTGCCTCTGCACCCTGAGAGAAGCAAAAGAAAAAGAATAAAAATTTGTGGCCTTAGCTATTACGAGATTAGACATTCAAAAAGTGTTTTTATGAGATTAGAGTTAATTCACTTTGATGTATATAGCATGGGCACGTAGCAAGCTAAAGGGGGTTGGTTGTCTCATGCATTATCGGAAAATTCGTTTACTCGACAAAAAATATTTGAATAAGTAAATGTGGTTTCAAGTTAGAAGAAAACTTTAGCGCAATGGTAGAGTTGTTGTCATGTGACCTTGAGGTTACGGGTTCGAGGCATAGAAACAGCCTATTACAAAATGCAAGATAAGTCTGCTTACTATTAACCCCTGTAATCCACCCTTTCCCCAAACCCCACATAATTAGGAGCTTTGTACACCAAGCTGTCCTTTTAAATGCGGTTTCAAGTTATCGCATTTTGCTTACTAGAGCCATAGAGTTTTGCCAAAGTTAAAGCAAAGATTTTCTTGGAATGTAGATTATCACTAGCAAAAGCACTACTAACAATTATCATCATCATCATCATCATCAAGACCTTATCCCAATTAGGGGTCGGTCACATGAATCTTGTTCCTCATTCCCCTCTATTAAGTACCATGATTTCATTTAGTCCCAAAGTTTAAATCTTTTCTTATCACTTATATCCGTGTTCTTTTAGGCCTTTCCCTTGCTCTTTTAAAACCTTCTACACACATTGCCTCACTTCTTTTAATCGGTGCCGTTTTGGGTTTCCTTTGGACATGTTTAAACCATCTAAATCAAATCTCGATCATCTTGTTACCTATTTGTGCTACCCCTAAGTTTCCTCTAATGTTTTTAAAAGCACTACTAACAATAATGAGACAAATTGCAACCCTGTTTTGCTCAGCCAGCCACTACTCACCCATGTTAAGTCGCATCGACTCCTTCTGACGTAGTGTTAGCATTTTGAGTTTTGGTGCCATAGTTGAAGGTTTGAAGTCTGAATCGTCTAAGTTTGGAATAGTAAGAGTGATTAATGTTTTACAAAATAATAATGATAAGAGTGATTAAAGCCACATTATTCAGAAATCTGCATCTTAGAGTTCACAAATCCCAAAACTCTACCGTCCTGTGTCGAGCGTCCCCTACTTAGACCCATCGTCCCGTCCTACTCAGTGACATGATAGAAAGATCAAGAGAGAGAATTCTGTTGATGGTACAAATTGCAAGAGTTGCTCATCCAGCCTCTGCTTCGATTGGTAGGATCGATCATCCAAAGCTACATTTTGCAACACTGACGAGAACGGCCATGTCTTGCTTGTCAAAACTTTTGCAATCTCATTTAAGATGATTCTTTTGACTCTTCCAGCTTCATCATCCATGACAGCCATCGGGTTAATTAGATTTCATATAATAAACGCACGGTGATGAAGGGAATCTTGGCACAATGGTAGAGTTGTCAGCATGTGACCTTGTCACGGATTCGAGGTGTGAAAACGGTCTCTTGCTAAAATGCAAAATAAGGCTGCATAATATAAATCCTTGTGGTCCGCCCTTTCCCTGGATCCCACATGTGGGAGCTTCATGCACCGGGCTGCCCTTTTATCATAAGCACGGAGACATCTGTGACGAGTTGACAGGTTGAGATTGTGCAACTCCTTCAATCTTCAGATTCAAATAGCAGGTTCATTAGATTTGGTCGGATGAGATAGAATTGAGTTACTTTTCCCAATCAATGTGTTGTGTGAAAGCACTTGTATATGAACCATTCAATCACAACTTAAAACGTAGTTTAGGAATTATATATAGTCCCTTTTTAGGGAAGAATTTATACATCCAACCTACAATTCTGTGAGATGTTATGAAGTTGTAATAGAAGGCAATTACAGAACTACTAGCAGTTACTTATATGCATTGCCAAAAGAAATTTCTAGATGGTGATCAACCATTCACCTGCTAAGCCCATTCTTTATATTCCAAAATTCTCAATCAAATTCCACATTCTCATTCGAAATTAACAACTCCACCCCTATAGCTTTCATATATCAATTGCATTATAAGGGAATACACCATGGTTGATATTTTTAACAGATGTTCAAAGTAGGCCTGGCAATTCGGGTTAGCAAGTCGTGTCGAGACTAACCCATTATAGTATATGGGTTGACATGAACATGACCTACTTAATAATTGTGTCAAGAACTCGTGACTCGAACACGACATAACTCATGTAACATGATTAAATAAATGTAAAATAGCTAATATAGGATTAGTTAACAACTTGTAGGTTATATAGGTCAACATGACGAATTAATAGGCCGCAAGTCAAACAGGTCAACATGACGGGTCAACATTGATTGACCCAAACACGACACAATTTTTGGTGTGTCATTTTTGGGTTGACCCAAAACTGACATGAATACGATAAGACTTGACCCTAACCCTCTAAATCTGTGTCGAGTTCGAGTCGTGTTATCGTGTCATGTCATATTTTGCCACCCCTAGTTCAGAGTAAATTTTTTTCTTCCTTGTAGATTCAATGCTGATTCTAAAGTTTTTTTTTATGTTTCTAGGGAAATACATCTGCTCCCTGTTTATGTTTCACGTTCGTGCTGCGTTACATGCCAATTTCTTCTCTACTCCTTTCTGCTTGTTCACTTTGTTACATATTTTGCACGTATAAATTCAAATCCCGTTTTATATTATAAGCTTCATTATTTTGAGTGATAGAATACCTGAATCAAAGAAATCAGATAGAAAGGAGAGGCAATCAACCGACTTGCAGGGCCAGTAATGAAGATGGGATTGAATTCTGTGGTGGATCCGCAGTTCTCAACCTTTCAGGGAATGAACTCACCAATTCATCTGTAAGTGATATCCACCATATTAGATTCCACCCGTCCTGGATTTCCACATGGAATTTGAAATCTTGGTTAGTTGAACTTTCCACGGTGAATTTTCAATAGGGTCAATTTAGCTGAAATTGAATTCCACAGTAGATTCCGTCTTGACTAAGACGGCAATGAAGTTATCCGAGAAACAGGGGTCAATATCAATCATGACTTAGCACTCGAACATACTGAGCCGACAGCCTTATACACATTCCAGACAACTATCCAACAGATTCCTTGACCCACTTCACATGATGTCCAATAAATATGTGTTACGGGAGACAATCCAACTGGCTGTGGTTGAATTCTAAAAGAACAGCAATGTAAGTCGACTTCATTAAATTGAAGAAAGTATGAAGGGATTGAAAATGGGGAATGCTACTTCATGTCATAGCTTCCTGTTGATTGGAATCTGTTTTGGCTCCTTCACCCAAGAAGACCAACCAAACTTATCAAAGAAAAAACAAGCTAAATTTCCATCTGATAAATAGACAAGTAGGTTGATTGAAGGCCACAGAAGCTAATGGATATACTTATTTCTGGTCACGGTTGGTGTAAATATACGATTTGCAAACACGTTAAAGCTAAATCAATCTCCGTATATCAGATCTTTGGGTAAGTGCCGTGATCTGGTCCGATGTCGCGTGAGCCAGTGTTCACATAAGGGCCTCGGGCAATTGCCTGTGGAGGTAAAGGCTTTGAAGTGTCAATTACAGGTTTCATCCTTGAAGTCCTGCCAAAAAAAAAAAACACCATGCCATTAGAAAAAACGAAATCAGAGCATGCAAAACCTGCAGAATGGTTGAAGCCTTACGCCAAGACGAAAGGGAATGCCAAGCCAGCAGCTGCAAAGGCTATCAAGCCAGCGGCAACGACAGCATTTCCCCGTGACATCAAGACAAGCAAAATCTGGCCTGACTCGAGGAAAATCCATTTAGCAATAAGTGCAAGTGAATATTCTTTGAAATGTTTACAACAATTTGAACCAGAAACTTGTTTACAAAAGGAGTAGCAACCTCTCAAACTCGGGCATTTCTACATCTGTATGATATTTTAAACAAAATAGAGATTAATCAATTGCTACTTTATAAAATAGAAATAAGCATTGGACTTAATTCGACATCAAATATAAATCTCATCATCACTCTAGGATATCATGATCTCATTTTGAAATCCAAAGTCTTCTAATAATAGTTATCAAACAAATTGTCTTCTAGTGAGTGGCTAAGATGCAAAGGAGAAAAAATATATCCACATTCATGGTATTGCGGGGGGGGGGGGGGGAAATTTTCCAAGGTCGACAACATGAAGGATGAAGTTAACATGTTTTTCATGATTATGTGTAAAGGGTGCAGAACGTCTTGTCTCCTATACTCCAATCAGATGCAAAGAAAACTTGGAACTGATTGATTATAACCATTTATTAGAGTTTCCACAACAATTCAAGGCTCTATCACCTGCCCAAGATAAACTAGGCAATATAAAGCATAACAGCAGATCGCCAGAAAACCTGATACAGTATGGACTTCAGAGGAAGGTTTACAAATTTGAAAGCTGATCCTAGTCAACTTGTGCCACACTTGCACCCGTGGATTGCAATAAATCATCCTCAAATTACTATAAATCTTGATCTTCCATAATAGGAAATTAATAATGGTTGGATGCACTGAATTCTGTTGTATTTAACACTGGATCTAACCTCAAATTGAAGAAACAGTTCCTATCAGTTTTAAAACCAACTTCCCTTTCCTCATCCCTTCTCTGTGCATTAGCAGGTCAGTCAACTTCTGGATCTCAATAAATACATGGACAAAAAAATCAAACTAAGCTGAATTTAATCTTGTACTGGTTGGCACCCTCCCTGGGTCGCCAGTTAATGAACCAATGTTTGGTCATACAGTTATCCAGATAAAGCATGTGCTTAAAAGGAATAAAGTATTCTTACATTGGAAATAATTGAATCTCTTGAGCCAGGTAATAAGATGGAGTAGCTTCTTTAAGGCTTTGCTGCCTTCTAATGACTGCAGAAGTTTCAAATATCACAACTCAGAAGCTAAATTCCTGAAAACATAAGGGTACAATGACTGCAATGCCAAGGGTACACACAATATTGCATGCCACAAAGTGAAATCTGAAGCAAGAGTGATGAAACCACAGAATAATCATGAACACAAAAATGGTTCTGAGAGAGATAGTTGGTAATTGCAGTCATCCGAATCTGGTTTGAGGGCATAATCTTTTTTATGCTGCAAGACTATGGACTCTGATTGCCAGTGCTACTTCTAAAAACACACCAATATCAAGATGACTAAAATTATCAAACTAACAATACAGCCTAAGTACCACGCAACCAGTTACCTCAATCAGGGGTGCTTCACAAGAATTTTACAGTTGCCTTACAAGCAGGTATTATCAACCTATCCCCTGGGCAGGCCCTTTCCCAAGTACGGATCCTAACATCTCTGTGATCAGGGTCATCTATATAAGTGCGCCATTTCCTCCAGTCACAACAAATCACACCAGTCATCAAGGACACATATTTCAATAAAAATTCAATGGTAAACTCAAATGTATTTCTCATGAGAAAATTTCACAATCAGTACACGTGTCATGAAAATAAACATATAACCTCTTCCAAACACAATAACATTCATTTTTAAGTTTAACACAAGCCCATCATAACCATAGACCCCATTCCCATGTGAATGAATGAATGACATGAAAGCTCTCTAATGAGGATGGGAAGACCCACGAGGTGCTCGGTAGTGGCTAGAATACGGCTACATGACATTTCCTGAAATTTTGAGATATTTAGGGTGAACTTACAGCTCAGCAAGAAAAACTTGACATTTCCAGAGCTAGCACTCCCAAGGAATAGACAGATACAACTCTATGACTGAACGTGCAGAAGACTACCACTAAAGCATACAGCTGAATGAGATCCTGCAGTAAGTAACCCTGATTACAGATAATGAAAATTTGATGGAATATTTCCTTTCAAGTGCCATGACTGACAATATTAGATGTCTTACCCTTTCCACATTTATGTACAGCTAAACGTATTAATAATGATAGGAAAATTCACACAAATCCAGGTAAACCAGCGATTCTCATCCATCCACATTTCATCAGAGAAAAAATTTCTCCAACACGCAATTCATCAATCCATCAAACCAAAAACATTCCGGATAAGTACATTCAGAATTCAAGTCTTCCATCCTCATACACTCTAAATCACCCATTCTCCACCCCTCTTACTCCCCAACACCCAAGAATCCACTCACCGGACCTCAATCGATGTCATATACCCTCTGAGCTCAACACCCTCACGGTTTTCAAGTATCATCAGGGTTCTACACCCTCAGGAATATATCAAGTCATCTGGGTCCTACAACCCCAGGAATATATCAAGTCATCTAGGTTCTACACCCATATCAAGTCATCCAAGTCTACATCCCCAGGAGTATATCATGTCATCTGGGTTCTACAACCCCAGGAATATACATTCATTCACTATCCACCCACATTACATACCATGCCACCAGTCAAACACCTTGCCAAAATATACCTCCAACCAAACCTTCCACATACAGTCAACATGCACATACAACCTAACTAAATCCTTATCCAGTCATTGTATTATGGATCATTTCCCACCTTCATTCCAAAACCACATCATCACAAGACATACAATAAGCACATGGCACAAAAAGGCTCTCAAGCCACATAGTCCACCATCATTCAAGAACATGTCCATAGACAAGCCATTTCATTTTAAATTCATCATTTCATATAGCATTCATTCAAAGAAGCAATATAAAGAATATTGCTTTCAGTAGTAGAAGTATTCACCACACACACTTAGTTTACTCATTTGTCTAACTATAAGAGAGCGAGAGAACAAGAGTTCAGAATTTGTGAAGTGTACAATCACTTCTCATTTTTATACCACGATGATTCACAGCCGTAAATATTCCAGCCTCATTTCTGAAAATCATTGATTGTTGATGCTTTATTTCCTGCAAATCAGCTCTTTGAGATCAAGAATTTAATAAATCATAATAGCATCTTTCCTTCCGCAAACAAAATTTGAAATGCCATTCTAATAAGCATAATACCACAAGAATTCATTGTATAGAACTACAATTTTTCAGTACTGCCAAATCATATAATCTACCAGCTAAGATAAATTTAAGTGTAGATCAATCTAGAAGATTTAGATATTACGAATCTCTTGGATATAACTCGCATGGGTTTCACCAAAATGAGATTTCACCTGAATCATCAAGATGACTGAATAACTCCAAAGGAAATTTATGCATCAGAAATGTGAATCCATACAAATCCTTCCACTAAAGGATATTTAGAAAAATCTGTTAAAAGCCTCGAGCAATTAACCATTCACAAGAAGGTATTCGAGGCAATCTAAGTTCTATAATTTCACAAGGAATCAATAAAAGAAGATTCACAAGATTTTATCAAGCATCATCATTGAAGAAGAGTTTCAATTTCAATGCTTTTCATACAAGTCGCTGCACCTCATTAAAACTATAATAGTAGCAATAATCATCATTTCCAAGAAATTATGTAATTAGTTGTGAACCAGAACTCCTTCTAACCTTATATTCTCAAGAGAACTCTGTTACATTTGTCCGAAACAAATATACTAGAGCCCAAACATAAAGAATTTATACATTGTTCCGTAATTAGTAATGATAATGTCATAAGTAAACTTCCCAATGTTGATACTGAACACATAGCATCCATTTCTCCTACAAATTAGTATGAAAATTGTGGCAGATCATACGTTCTCGAGTCCCTTGCATTTCTAGCAGAAATTTCACAAGCCCATTCGTATGAAAGATAGCCAATCAATAACTTCTATTCACAGCAAATCTATTGACTCAGACTTCTATAATAACACAGTTGAGTAGACACATGCTCAGTGCTAAAAGATCTCAAGTAGAGGTCCGGTAATTGCCTAAGGTAAGAAAATCAAGGGGCCCATTTCTAAGGGTCAAATCCAAATAGAAGTGAATTATTCCAAGGCCCAAGAATCAAACACAACACATTGCTAACTCAGTGAGAGAAATTCACTATTATAGCGCATGGTTACGTTTTTCTGGAAATCAATTACAAAACAGGAATAAGATTCCCAATTAGGCTATTCATCATTTCAAAATAATTCAAGTATGCATAACTATTTTCTATAGATCAAAAACAGCCTAACAATTCAAACTCAAACGCCATAATAGAAGATACCTGCTATAGATTCACAGCATGATCAAAGAATAATTCAAACACCATAGAATAATTATTCAAGAGGCTACCCTGCAGGTCAGACATGACCAGCAGTTTTGTAACGTGTTCATCCTCTTCTAGCACTAGAAACCAAATATGTAAGCTGAAATACTACAGGTCAGAAATGACCAGAGGCTTTCACACACCAAAACCAAACAAACACGATCATCCTTCAGAGATCCAACTCTAGCATTAATTTTAAACCAAAAACTACACAAGCAGAAACTCTAACCTAATGAGAACAATCGAATGAGAGCCTCCAAACAAGAAACTGAACATTGTAAGTTGAACCCTTGAAATCAAAACATAAATAAGTGAACACAATCACCCATCCCTGGAGATTCAACACAAGACAGAAGTAAGAGTTTGCAAGGTTCCATGGACAGAAAAAAAACACATGATCTGCATTAAATAGAACATGACCAGCAATGGAACACCATAACCAGTTGCATTTAAGCTAACAATCTGAACATAACTCTTACCAGATCTCATGACTAGAAATCAAAAATAGAATCAAGACTATATAGCGCACATGAGTGCCTAAAAAAGGGAAATTAAACTCAACATAGAAAAAAGATGTTACCAAACTTAAGAACTGAATATGCATGACTAGTGGCAATTAATTAACCACGAACAGCACCCTAAAACAAGAGAAAAAGCAAGCATGCCTTTGCAATTCCCTACAAATCAGGAACAGCAGCAGTAACTCCTCTGTTTTACAGTTGGAATTTCCAATTGCTGCTTAATCATGATTTTTATACCACAACAAGATCTTGGAAAAAGCTTTCATCTTCTAGAACTAGGATCTACCATTTCCAGCGATTTTTGCCACAATCAGAAGAAAATCTCAGAAATAAAATGAGAACCCATGACAGAAAACGTGGAATTGCAAGATCCCTAGACAATTTGCGGGGATTTAGGTCATGAACGTCAAGAAACCCACACCTATTGCTCTCTGATTTTCTCCTCAAGCTCCTATTCCCAGCCTTCCTTCTCACATGCCCCCCATCACCATCTCCTTGCAGCTACTCTTCAAGTTCTTTCTTCAGCTGCTTCAACAAATTTGGATGGAGTTTTTGGTTCAGAAGATGATGATTTTGGGTGGGTTTTTGCAAGGGAAGAGAATGGAATCACAGTGGAAGAAGGGGATGGCTACAAGGGGTAGCCTCCAAACAAAAGATCATGTTTCCTACAGGACAAAATTTCCAATGGAAATTTGCACTGGCCAAAATTCATGGATGACCATGTCAGGAAAAACATTTCATCATGATTTCTTTTCTATTAGCATGAGAACTCTCTCCATCTAATTTGATATAAACTTCAAATCATCTTAATTTCATAAGATCAAAGGGTTATTTGATTAGGTGAAGAGTGGCCCTACCATCCAGAGAAGATTAAAATTGAAAATTTAAAGTGGGTCTGTCAGGTATAATCTCATCATCTCTTTTAGAATCGAATGGATGTATCCAAAGGAGAAGCATAGGCCCTCAGTCTATAACAGGGGCATCAGACCGATTTCCCTCAAAAGGTTGACCAAAAATTATGTGCTTACCTTGAAAAACAGATCTCAAAACTTATGCGCTCATCTTGAAACACCCTCACCACTCTTTTCCTCTACCTTTGTACTCTGTGTCACTATATGTACAATTGTGAATTCTATTCCACATCCTTGATTGGTACTTTCCATGCCTTCATTTCGTTTAGAAAATCTCTACTAGCTATCCAGTCAAAAAGTATCAACAAAGAAAGCTGGTGGAAAATTAAAAAATGAGGGAATATCAGCCTTGCAACTTCCAGGAACAGTTAACATTACTATGCCACCAGCATCTCTCCCAAAACCATCTTTCCTGAGTAACCACAATAAACTCTATAGTAGGCATCATCCTACCGTGGCACCTCATTAGCCTAACAATATGATTCTTGGGGCTCTTTGATTTATAGCATTGGACTCTCATATTGATCTAGATATTCCTCCTCTTCTCCTCTTCCCCATCTCATTAGCTGATTTATTTCATTTCTGAAATAGATTGCAAGAAGAATAGTGCTTGTCACCACAATCTTTGAGTGCTCCTTCAGCCAAGGAGTTCATTACATCAGTACCATTATTTACACAATGAGATGATACTTCATACCTATATGAATAATTTAATTCTCAAAACATTGGCTAGCTTCCAAGAATCTTTTTTTGGGTGTAATCTAGCCTCCATGCCCATTTCCACAGCTTAATGACCAAAATGATGTTATTTGTATTGCCTTCAAACAAATGCTCCCCACAAAATTAATATAGCCCTGCTTCAGCCTTATCAATGAAAGCCCGACATCAGAGATCGTCTCTAAATACAACCTGCCCACATGCAGTATCCTCAAAGCTAAGTTTCATGCAGGGAATACCTCCAATGTGCCAATCTCCTACATACTGGTATGTTCTCTCAATAGCCTATGCTCATTGTAAAAAGAAGTCTTGAGTGATATACCCCATAGTGAAAACCAAAAAGAAGGGACAAGGGCGAGGACAAGTATCTGTCCAGCAAAAAATTCTGACAGGCTTCTAGTTCCATGACATTATATTGAGATAGAAGGACCTTACCTGCATAATATTCACAAGCCAATGGCAAAGAGCTTACATCCCTTCCTTGATATGAAAAATGCAAGCACAAACATAGAATTATTGCACCCCTCAGGCATCACTAAAATCTGATTTATTAGCTGACCTGAAAGCATGCTGAAGCTGCATGTTGTGGAAAATATTCAAACCACACACTTTCTCAATTGCACCAAAGAACCTCCAAGTAAATTGCTTTCCATTATTCATCCATGGGATTGACATAGTCAACCTCAATAATATGGACAAAAACTGGCATACCATGCAAGGCAATACCATCTCATCCCAAACAGTTGCCCACTGTTAGAGCTCGTGATGCCTATAAGATGAGCATGTCCATTAAACTGCATCATGAGACCATAGAATTTCTCAATAACAGCCAGCTCCATAACATCCCCATTGAGCATGTCAAAGTTGAGCTCTAAGTAGGCAAGAGGATGAGGCTCCCATTTTGGGCGTCAGGTAGCAGAGTTGCATAGGAGCTAAAGAAAAATAAGATATAGGTACTCTAAGAATCTCTAAAGTTTAAGATATAATACTCGGCTTGACTCTTCCAGTGGAAACCACTGAAAAAACTACAATGCTAAAACTCGACAGCAATAATGTATGAGAGGGCTTTAAATGGTGTTTTTGAGTTCTTTTATGCTTTGCTTCCAAAACCACCCACAAGAAGCAGCAAAAAGCAAGTTCTGTGAAGTTCTCATGCATTCACAACTAGAAGAAAGCCTGAGTTACATATAAGAGCCTCAATTAAAGCTGGAAAAATTCACTTAGCAAAAATAACCCTCATTGAATATTGAATGCGAGGTTGGTGAGTTTAATGACCCAAACAATATGTGTTGCATCAGTTAACACTGATTCTCTTCCTGCTGATGAGATGGTTCTTTCGTAAGGCAATCAGTGTGAGTAAATTCCAGCACCATAATGAGTGTGAATATTCAAAAGGGGCAGCCCCAGTGCACAAAGCTACCGCCTATGCGGGGTCTGGAGAAGGGGAGGACCACAAGGGCCTAAAGTACACAGCCTTACCGTGCATTTTGCAAGAGGCTGTTTCCACACCTTGAACCTGTGACCTCAAGGTCACACGACGACAACTTTTACAGTTGCGCCAAGGCTCCCCTTTGACCGTGAATATTCGCATCCCCTATTATCTACTGTTTTCCATCTTCTATATTTTGAACTCTTGAACAAGGTCACGAAATAAGTAGGGGTGCCAGATACAATTGGCTGAAACCAAAGGTATCTTTGCTCTAAACAAAAGTAAACGTTCTTGCAAAAATTTAGCTTCCTCCATCTTTCCAAAACCACAGCCCTTTTTGGGTAGGGTGCCACATCAATTACGCAATACATGAAATCAGAAACATTCCATTTCTCAAACAAGCGTCTTCGTTTAGTCCTTGACTCTACTTCCAAGCCAATTAAACCTCGGAATTGAACTCTTTATAACGTTCATCCTAGCCAAAAACTGCTTCAAACCATCAAACAACAAACTGCAAGTTCCTCGCATGTTTGTCTAGATCCCCACAAAATAGCAGAGTGTCATCTTCAAACAGCGAGGAAAGGAGAATCAATCTCTTCCTCTCCCACAATGAACTCTATTGCACAAAATTCTCTCCTCTTTCCTTTCAAGTTAAGCTCGATGAAGAACTCTCCTACCAGAGTAAATCGGAAAGGATAGAAGGGACCCCTTTGTCCAAGGTCTACAAAACTGCGGAAGAAGCCATAGTTACAGCAGTCTCCAAATAATTGAAATTTTTGCTAACACGGTTACGTCCCGTTTTATTCCCGTATTCATCCAATAGTCCTCACATTTGTTATTAAATTGTTCATCCAATTCAACAAAACTTTCAAGATAATTTCGCAGATTCTCAAAAACTGCTTACAGATAAAGTTAAAAATTAAATTCAGAACCTAATTACGCTTTTTGTCCTTCCATTTTCCTAAATTTTCTAAAATTTGCCCTGCCGACGTATTCACGAACCTGAACTTTGTGACTGTGGAAGAAACCAAACCGAACTTCTGCAGAATAAGTTACAAGTCGACAGTGTTTTAGGTTAGGAATGAAGATGAAGAGGTGAAACGCAGAAGAAGAGAGGATTTGTACGTAGATTTATCGTGCCCTACTTCAAAGTGTTCGACGATTTGTCACAGTAAGATAAAGTATAAGGAAGATTGCAAATTAAAAGGAAAGTTGGCAGATTTTTTAGTTACCAGACACGAGAAGACGAAATTCCCACTGAATCGAAGAAACGCAACCGCTTCAATAGTATGAAATAATAGATGTAGTTTTATTTCCTTATGCGGTAGAGTATAAGCAGGCTGTGAGAGAGAGCGACAGTCAGATGGGTAATAACCCAAGTCTGAATTCTGAAGATCTCCCTGCACTTATAGTTGTAAAATGGACGGTGAAACTGTTATCCAATATCACTCGAGAAGAAAACAACGGACAGGATGGATCAACTCTCTGTGGCCCTACCCAAGTATCCAACATGCAGAATTGCATCGATCATAATTTGGAGTTGTACACTTTGAGTTGTGAGCCTTGGATCAACGGTAAAAGTTGACGTCGTGTGACTTTGAGGTCACGGTTTAAAGTGTAAAAATAGTTTCTTGCAAAATGCAAGGTAAGGCTGTATACTTTAAGCCCTTGTAGTCCACCCCTTTCCTGGACCAAGCATAGGCCGGAACTTCGTGCACCGGGGTTGCCCTTTTTTTTAACACTTTGAATTGTGATCAAGCACGATAGAGTTGTTGTTGTGTGACCTTGAGGTTGCGAGTTCAAGGCGTGAAAACAGCCTCTTGCAAAATGCAAGGTAAGGTTACATACTATTAACCCTTGTGGTCTGCCCCTTCCCTCGGACCCTAGCTTCACACACCGGGGTTGCGCGTTGAGTTGTAATCAAGCATGGATGACTCCTTTTCTTAAATTGCAATTGTTATTTTTCAAGGCATTTGATGCAATTAACTTGGATGGTGGCCAAAAATGCATGGTTCATACTTAGGTAAAGCACCATTTCAAAAGACGGGTCCGAACACCCTCACAACTAGGACCAATAGAAATAGACTAGATTTTAATTAGCACTTTCAGTTTTCAAATAAAGTAATCTTCTAAAATATAAATATGAAAAATATGACGTGTCACTGTGACCCTCTTTATGAGTTTGATTTAAAAAAAGAAAAAGAAAATCTAGCACTCATATTATTATAATTAAATAGAATTTTGGAAGGAGTTTTATGTTTTGATCTAAAAAGCACTGGAGAGAGAGAGAGAGAGAGAGAGAGAGAGAGAGAGAGAGAGAGAGAGAGAGTGGCTAATGTTAGGGGTGGCAAAATATGACACGACATGATAACACGACTAGAACCCGACACAAATTTAGTGAGTTCGGGTCGAGTCTTATCGTGTTCATGTCATGTTCGAGTCAATGAATTTGACCCATCGTGTCGACCTATTTGACACGCGACCTATTTACTCATGACCTTGACAATGACACGATTTGAAAATATAGGACGGTTCATGAGTAACTGTCATATATTACTAGTTATATAGGACGGTTATTAATATAGGACGGTTATTCACAAACCGTCCTTTATTTCCAGTTATATATAGGACGGCTATTCACAAACTGTCATATATTAATAGTTATATATAGGACGGCTATTCACAAACCGTCCTATATTACTAAGTTATATTGGAGGGTTCTTCTGGAGCCACTGTTAGTGAGTTATTCTCACACATATAATATAAAGATATTCTCAGAGGAACAGCTTCTTCCAGGTTCTCGTTAACATTCAGGTGCATCTTAGAGAATATGAAAAGAAAGCAAAGACATGAGAGTGACAAACTATAAACAGGAATTCACAAAATATAATCCAGAAATCTGTGATTCAAGATCTGAATGAAGCAGGATTTCCTGAAATGTAAGCCGAAGCAACTTCACCTTCTAGTTTGCAAGCTTCTAATAAAACACATTTGATTAGCAATAGATAAGTGAAAGCTTACAAACATGATATAATTACAACGAGTGGAACTTCCTCATCCCTCTTTTTGTTCATGCAAACAATTGTATGTTCTGATTGTCAGAAACTTGGTAGCTCAGAATCATGGGCTCCAATCATCACAATTGCCCAACATACCAATCACTTAACACCATCTCCATGACTATATCATTCCAATTGTCAATAGTCCCAGGCAGGCACCAAAGCAGACAATCATTCTAAACTTTGGCATTTTTAATTTTATCCTCAGCAAATGGATGAAATTGCCTGTATAGACCGGGATGTCCATCAAGTCTCAATTCAAAACACCAACTTCACAATCACATTATTGAAATTTGAAAGTTTTTTGGTATCATATTCATATGAATCATATCTACAACTTCAGTATATATCAGTAATTTCAATCATCAACCTCCATTCCATATATGCCGCCCTCTCTAATACATGATACAATACATAATATCAACTACCCATACTGTATCTGTAGACTATATGTACATACATGATACAATAAAACCCATCTGTTGATCTAAGCCATCATTGAAAATTGATGATCAACCCATCTGCTGATCAAAACACCAACTTCACAATCACATCATTGAAATTTGAAAGTTTGAAACAAAGAAAGCACATACATTGATACAGTGTACTTCAATCAAAAGAAAAATAGAACACATCCATTGAAATGAATTGATCTTTGTATTATATTTGAGTAAAATATATATACATGAATGATAATATACATTCATTTACAATTTTATATCGCTGAACTACAAATTAAAAATCATAATATGATCTGTCCATTCCATTCTAATGTCATCTAGATCCAACTGGGAGTAACTCTTGGTTCCAAAATTAGCCTGCAAGAAACATCTAATAACTTAGTTCAGAGATCAGACATGTAATCTTGGATTCAGTAAGGAAATATACAAATCAAAAGTGTAACATTGGTCAGTAAGTCTAAGTGTTACCTTTCTCAATTATGAGACTGTAACTTCATTGCGAATGAGGGTTCTCATGTATCTAAGAATATAATATCTACACTCCTAATCTGATTTTTGTTTAGGGCACCGTAGAACAATGCCACCAAAGGCAACAGAAAAGTTTCAAAATATAATTTCCAATAAGTTCAAGTTTAAAATTATATCAAAGAGTCTAAAGAGCAGTAATTAGTAAACTGTACCTTGGCCTTCTTTCAATTGAGTTTTGGTGGGTGGTGAATGCCTTCCCTCTCAACCCATTTATACCATGCTCTACGCACATATAATTGAAAAGCATTATATTATGAATATTATTATAGTTGATAGGTGAGTAGTTATATTATAATAAAAGGAATAATAAAGACTTACTTGTTTATAATTTTCATAAGGTGTTCCCGAATGTGTGCTCTACATGAATAAAAAAAAATTACATGGCCACCATGCACATCCAAAGCTAACAACATCCAATGGGACCTATAAAAATAATAATTCAATTGAATTTTTTCTAATCTTAACTGATATAGTATTCATGTGTATGAATTGTGAAATTAAAATGGCATAATTAAGCAACTTATGTTACAACGTACCCCATATTGTAGGGAATCAGTAAGGCTTGCCCCTTTGCACAACTCATGAGAATAGGAATGATATCTTCACTTTGTTTGTCCTTAGGCAAATAGTCCAATTGAAAGATAAGAGAAGGGTCAAGGAACTTGTAAATGTCCTTGACCTCTAGTCTTTGCAAGCTATCATGCAAATACCTGCATTTGGAATTTGGGTTAATGTCAAATAATTATTAAGTTTTATTAAAAAAGCAAGTATTAAGTAATGTTACATTGATTCGTAAGTCTTAACTTTACAACGTACCCTATATAGACTATGATGTGCATGTACTCCAATTGATCCATATTACATATGGCTAAGAGGTCTTCCTTAAAGAGTGGAACCTCAACCACATCGTTTGAAAGCACACCTGCCTCTATCCTTACAGGGTTCATTATATTTGTGTTGCCTTCATTGGTCAGTTTGTACAGTACCCTTAAGAATGGAAGTGTGTTAGGTGGAACCTCTACCTAATCCCTACATTGTAGATGTAATCATGTAACATTTTATAAATTAGTAATGAATATATACAACATATACTAATATACTAGCAGATATAAAAGAAGAGACACAGTGAGGTAAAATTAGAATATTTTATAATATAATATTGTGACTACTGACTTGTGACTTGTGACTAGTGACTAGTGAGCACCTAATAAGTGCTTTGAACTTGTTAGTTGTTGCATCATTCAAGTTCACATGTAACATGATACAACTATACAAAAATATAGAATTAGTACTACCTGGGAAGGCTAGGATGTGGCTACACTTGCCACTACGTCAGAATTTGCCGGCAGTGAGGTTTGATTCAATTGCCCCTTGTGCTGCTTTTGGTGATCCAACATGTTGCAGACAATATTAATTAATGAACAATTTAGGACGACTTAAAAAAAGGTAGGAGAAAATGAAGCTATGACTATAGTTAGTATATATGTACCTTGGAATTGGATATCATTGGTTTTATTTATTTCTTTGTCCAACACACATGATATCCAATTGCATCCCCAACAGTTTCAACATCATCCCCTTCGACTGGAAATGGAAGGGGAGCATTTGGTTGAATGACAGCGGTGATGCACACACGATTAGTGTGTGGAGGCATCAACTTACCATGCAAGGTGGCGAAAGTCATGGGTTGAACCTCGTACAGTGTTGCCACAGCCACATGGTTCTCAGATGTATGTAGTTGCAACATGCACTAACCCACCTACATTTGAGAAATGACATATATATATAATAATTAGTGATGTAATGTAAAGTGTAAACTAAAAAGGTTAGTAAATAAGTAACATTGTAAAACTAAACAAGTGAATATACATACCTCACTGATTGAGAGTACTTGTTTTGCCACCTCTTCATCTGATGGAGGACTAGGAGTAGGAGTGCAGCTATTATTAAATTGGGGTGGTTGAACTTGAGGTTGAGCTTCAGCTTGAGGGCCGCCAACATCCTCACATGAGGTTCTTCTGCCACCTTAGAGTTCCTTCAACAGTTGATCTTTGATCTTGCTATATATCTCCACAACTGTTTGTTTCTTCCATTCTTCCAATTCTTATAGCGTAGGAGCCTTTTGTTTGGGAAAGAATTTGGAAGGAACAACACCCGACCTTGGCCCCTTACCCGGCAAGGGTGCTCATTCTTGTTGCCCATTGCCCTATGCAGAATGTCCCCCTTTGCAGCAGTGCTGCTAAGAGTCCTTGTAGTTGCACTTGCACTCTCCTAGGTCAACTCTTCCTGCACACATAAAGATCATAACATGATAAAATCACTATTATATATGTAATATTTAAATAATATACTATGCAAGGGTATAAAAGTATTTAACTAGGCAGTATGCAGATAAAGTAAAAGTATAAAACTTAAAGTCTTAAACCACTTACAATTCTTGAAGCAATTGTTGCAGTAGTCTCGTTGGCAAAGGTGTGGGAGTTTCGCCCTTTCGAATGTGCCATTTTTCATAGAATAGCACGGTCGATGGGCTCTGTTGTCCCAGCCTTTTTTTGCTGTAATAAGAGACACTAAGTCAGAGTTAATAAATAAAAATCTACTATGATTAGACAAATGGAATGTGACATGATATATTTACTACATCTGCCTCTAATCGTGCATAGCCAACCTTTGAAAGGTGGTGCGGCGTATGGTTTTGTGCATGCTCCTTCTGTCCTTTTATATGCTTTGCCTGGACATCAAAGTAATGTGATCAAAATACAATCAATTATAATAATTACAAGAATCAAAATTTAGCTTGGCTAATTCAAGTTGTGATTACCTCAAAATCAGGGGATAACCTATACTGTACAAATTGATTCCATGCTTCCTGGTCAATGAAGCAAGAATACAACTGAGGGACCATGTTAAGTGTAGAAAGATCATGGGAATTTAGAAGTATGTACTTCCTTGCAAGCTCACTCTTCCATTTCCTCCAAGCTTCACCAGCTCCTAGCAATGCTTGCTTCTTGCACTCATCATATATGTCAAAGGCAAACTACAAAACAAAAGAAGAAGCATGTTAAAGTGACTAACTGACCAGTGAGTATTGTAGCAACTTTGTGTATCTTATCATGATTCATATGCGAACAAAAACAAAATATATAAATATAAAGGACATATTATGTTATATGTTGGAAGAATTTACATACCTTGACCATTTCCCATATTGAATCTTTGACTTGTGACGATACATGTCTCCAATCAGTCACTGATACTGGCACAAGTCTTCTAACATTGCAACATATGAAGCTAGCATAAGCATGTGCAGCACCACCAATCGATTGGCCTTTAGTGTTGAATTGTACCGTTTCTTTTATTCAAACTGAGGTTCTCTTATTTAAACGATCCATTTGTGTTGGCCCCCTCCCCCTGACCTTTCTCTTGACACTGACCAGTGGTGTTACTGATGGACATGTGCTTGATAGCCTTGATTGTTCTGCTTCTGTGTGTTGTAATTGTTCTACTTGTACCTCTCCTACCTCTTCTACTTGCTCCATGTTTGCTTCACAAATAAAAATGACTATAGTTAGACAAGAAAAGTGGAATACAGGGATAATAAGCAGTAGCACCCTTGAACCATCACAAATTTTTCATTGGACACTATACTGGAAGCCTCCTATAAGGTCATATTGTTGCTCTCTCTATCTCTTCAAACAAGCAATTATGCTTGTTCCCATTTTTTGTGATGTTGGCATAGCCCCAGAAGTATGCCATTACAGTATGCAGAGTGGAAGAAAAAATGTGATATTTTGTTTTTGTATAATATTCATTTTTTCCAGCTTGATTTGGCCATTTCATTAAGTTTCCTATCTCAAAACAGTCATTCCAGTCTAATAATAATAATAAAATCTGTTCTGTTCCTTCATCATTTATTTTTTGCTTTGGTCAACTATCACTTAATCATTCCTCTTGTTTCAACAGTTCCAACACATAAAAAATGTTGAAAATTTGACACTGTTTGATGCAGATATGTTAATTTTAGTTTTTGAGAAATTTTTCTTGATTTGGTTCTTTTTTCTAGGGCTCCTTAAGGAAAAGAAGAAATTGGGATATAAGCGCTAGCTAGTTTGTGATAAATTAGATAAAGGTAATGTTTTTGTCCATTTTGTAAAAGAAAGAACTAGTTTAATGTCTCTCTCCCTCAATCTTGTGTCCTGCTTCCTTTACATTTCAACTGGCAACTATTTCAGTAGATGCAGTTATCTGAGAACCTATCTATCAGCACTATGGGTAAAGTCAGAACCTTTATAATTTATATGTTTGGTTTTTCCGTGAGAGGAACCTATCTCCCATTCCACTTCCAGCTCTATTTTTTTTGCTCATCCATCTTTTTCCCAACAAACCCTGTTTCCAGACTCAAATGAAAGACAACATAAATCAAAATCTGAGAAATAGGTGTTTAAGAATGAAATGACAGAACAAGTTCAAGGCAAGGATCAGAGAAACCAGACAGATGTTTTTTTTATCAGATTGTGTTCTTTTATTACTTTTTATGATTTTTACATAATTGTATATGGAATTACATTACAGATGCAAAAAATCATAAATACATACCTTTCTTTGCTTCGATCTGTGAAAGATCGAAGAGGAATGGTCGTTTTCACCTTCTCAGTATAGGTTGGATTGGATCGTTAGGTTGGAACTTGGAAGATTGAAATTAGGGCTAAGAATGACCAAGCTGAAAATTGAAAAGTGAAAACGATATATGATATATATAGAACGATATAGGACGATTTTAAAATAATCGTTCTATAATATATTTAAATATAGGACGGTTTTTCAATAATCGTTCTATAATATACTTAAATATAAGACGATTTTTCAATAACCATTCTATAATATATTTAAATATAGGATGGTTTTCAAATAACCGTTCTATAATATATTTAAATATAGGACGGTTTCTAAATAACCATTCTATAATATATTCTATAATATATTTAAATATGGGACGATTTTAAAATAACCATTCTATAATATATTTAAATATAGGACGGTTTCAAAATAAATGTTCTATAATATACTTAAATATAGGACGGTTTTTAAATAACCGTTTTATAATATATTTAAATATAAGATGGTTTGTTTATAACTGTCCTATAATATATATATATATTGAAATATAGGAGTTGTATAAGCTATAAGAGTTATGTATTTAATTAATCTTAGTTGAGGATATAGTTAAATAAAACTAGTTATTAAGTATAGAGTAAAGAAAGAGTTGTGTAATTAACTCATCTTAATTTCCTTAAGGATGAGCTTAAAAAGATAGAGCATATATGTTCATTTCAAACTCAGACTTCTCAATTGAGTATCTATCAACTTAAAAACAAAGTTATGTAAGTAACTCATACTGTCATATTCAATTCAACATAGTTGTTGAGGTTGAGGTTAGGGGAGGATGAGTAAAGTGTTAATTATGTATATAATGTATTTAACTCATCTGATTATCTCAGTTGAGGATCAGCTTAAAAAAGCAAAGTTATGTAAGTAACTCATACTCAATTCAAAAGTTGTTGAATGTTGATGATAACATTGATAAATGATAAGTAAAGAAAGAGAAAGAGTCATGTAATTAACTCATTAGGTAAGAATGACTAAAGGAGAATAGAAACAGTTATGTAATTAACTCAATAGCTTGAGAATGAGTATAGAAAGAGTTGTGTAATTATCTCATTAGAGGATAATGACTATAGTATAGGAAGGGTCCCAAGGGAATAGTTATTAGTTATGTAACATTGTAATTAACTCATTAGGTGAGGTGAGAATGAAAACAGAGAATAAGAGTTGTGTATTGAATTAACACAAATGTTGAGTGATATTACTAAGGGCGTTACTAAATTTTCTTTAGAATGTCTACATGAATGATGGATCAATGGATCATGGATGAATGAGTTATTCCTAATCTATTATCATCAATTGGGGGTCAGAAATGAGAAACAAATATTGAGTTATATGAGTTGGATACATGATAATCATGAATTTGATTAAAAAGAGATATATTTGATCAATTGGTTGGTGAGACATGTGAAATTAACATAAGAAAATCATTATTCATTAGCATTTATAATTTTATACAACAATATATGACAGTTAGTTAGTCTCTCACTTCACTTTTACTTGTACAAGTTACAAAACTTGGTTAACTAATTATCTACTAAGTGTAACTTGTAACAACTGACAATGTGTAGCTAAACTTAAAATGGTTGATAAGAAATTAGGTTATATAGTTATTTATAACTTATAATTATAGGCTTATAGTTATAGCAAACAACCAGCCAGCCAGGCTAGGCTAGGGTTCTTTAGGGATAAGACTTCAAATTCAATTGGATAATTGGATTTGAACTTACTTAACTTACATGATATAATACAATTATATAAAAAGACAAAACAATTGCCTTAGACAGTTAGATTAGACTCTAGATTGACTTAGTAGACCTAGATAATGATTAATTAGTTAAAGTTAAACCTTTATGTTCTTTTCAGTTTTCAACTTTTATTTTGTTTTCCTGCCACTACAAGGGGGGCCCACACCTCAGATAATCTATCATCTAACAAGTAACATCAAGGACAATGACTCAAAATATTTGACAAATGATTGAAGTGTAAGTTTCAACTTTCATTAACTCCAGTTGCCACACTTGCCACTTGCCAGTTTGGAATTGGAGGAAAGAAGGCTATCAGTCCTTGTCAGGCAAACTGGTTACTGGAAATCTGGCACATCACAGACTTCACAGTCACACTCACAAATTGGTAATGAAGGAATAAACCATGTGTAAAATAGGACAGTTAGTCCATAACCATCTTATGTTCTTATGTAAAAATAGGACGGTTAGTGTATAACCGTTCTATATTTAGACAATATAGAACGGTTAATGTATAACCGTCCTATATGTTAAAACTATATTTACAAAAAATAGGAGGGTTAGTAAGTAACTGTTCTATATTGTCTAAATATAGGACGGTTAACACATAATCGTTCTATATTTTAAAAATATAGGACAGTTAATACATAACCGTACTATATTTTATAAATATATGATCGTTAATACATAACCAACCCAAGCTTGAAGTTGCTTTTATAATTTACAATTTTACATTTATTTCAGATTTTCCTTTCCAGAGGATTAGAATCCAGATATCTTCTTCAAGTTCAAACTTCAACCCTTCTAACATGATGAGCAGTAGCACCCCTACTACAGCACCACAGGTATGTCATGTGTTTGTTTTTTGTTATTTCTTTATGAAATTATGAGTCTGACTCTTTTCATTCCTCACTCTCAAGTCTCACTCCCTTCCCTTATTAGTAATTGTTGGTGAAGTGTTTAGTTTACTGTCAGTGTGACTGTGTGAACTAATTTTTTTTTGTCATTTGCATTTTGCAATATAGGCACAAGTTGAAGTTGGGAGCAGGAGCACTTATGTTTCTGATAACTTGAATATGCTACACCACAACAACGATGATGATGAGCTTGCTGATTTGGAGAACGTGGAGTTAGTTTCAAAATCCAATAGAGGTAAAAAGCATAGGAAACTAATGTCTCCAGTTTGGAATTTTTTTGAACACCTTCCTCTATCAAAAGATGGAAGGCAAATGTGTAAATGCAATAAGTGCTCTGCAATATATATTTGCGATAGCAAATTTGGTATTGGTAACTTAAAATGTCATATAAAGACTTGTCAACGGAGCTCTTCTTGTGATATAGGTCAATTACTTTTATCTCAAAGTCAGGGGAGTATGTCACTAAGTGCAACTTTAGATAATAAGTTTGATCCTGAAGTTTATCGTGAGTTAGTAGCAGCTGCAGTGTTTATGCATGATTTGCCTTTCTAATTTGTTGAGTATGATGGAATTAGAACTCTACTAAGATATTTGCGTACAGATTTGCACTTAATTAGTAGAAATACAGTAAAAGCAGATGTTCTGAGAATGTATAAAAGATAAAAAGGAAAGATAAAAGAGATGTTAGAGTTGGCACATAGCAGGATAAGTTTGACATCAGATTTGTGGACTTCTTGTATTACTGATGGTTATATAAGTCTCACAGCACATTTTCTAGATAGTCAGTGGGTCTTACAAAAGAGGATATTAAAATTTTGTTTTCTACCACCTCTACATAGTGGAATATCATTAGCAGAAAAGGTATACCCATTATTGGTAGAATGGGGGATTGAGAAAAAGATTTTTTCAATCACTTTAGACAATGCTTCTGCTAATGATTCTTCTGTTGAGCTGTTAAGGCATCAATTAAACATCAGGAATACTCTTGTTTGTGGTGGAGAGTTCCTTCATTTACGCTGTTATTGTCATGTTTTGAATTTGATTGTGCAAGATGGTTTGAAAGAAATTGATGATGCTATTCAAAAAATTAGAGAGAGTATCAAGTATGTCAAAGCATCACAAAGTAGAAAACAAAATTTTTTAGAGTGTGTGAATCACATGTTAATTGAGACAAAAAAGGGTTTAAGACAAGATTGTCCTACAAGATGGAATTCAACGTATTTGATGCTTGAAAGTACTCTTTGTTACCAACGTGCATTTTGTCACTTAGAACTAAGTGACTCAAATTATAAGCATTGTCCTTCTTTCAATAAATGGGAAAAGGCTACAAAAATTTCGAAGTTTTTGACAGTTTTTTATGATGCCACCTGCATGTTCTCTGGATCCAAGTATCCCACTGCAAATCTCTACTTTCGTGCAGCATTTGTAATTTATTTGAGTTTAACACAATACATGAGAAGTGATGATGACTATATGAAGCGTATGCCCACCCAAATGTTTGCAAAGTTTTCAAAGTACTGATCTGAATTCAACACCATTTTGACAATTGCATGTGTATTGGATCCTCAGTATAAGCTCTCCTTTGTGGAATTCTCATACAAGAAATTGTTTAGCAGTGGCTGCTTGGAGTTTGCTCAAGTTAGGGAAAAGTTATTCTCTCTCTTCAATGAATATATGGTTAAGATTTATCCTATTCCTTCCTCCTCATCTTTCCCAGTGGCTAAAGGTGCAGGTGCTGATGATAGACAATACATGTCATATAATTAAGAGGTTTTAGATGTCATGAAGGTGATTTTATTTATAATTGTATCTTTCATTATATGTCGCTTACTACTTACCATATTAAAATTTGTCATGAATTGTCTTATAGTATGTTAAATAATATAATTGCATTTGCATTAGGAATTTGATTTATTTGAAGGTGAAGGAGGTACTTTGGCTATGCAAAAATACAATTGGAGCTTTATTTGGATGAACCAAGATTGCAAGAGTCAAAGTTAGACATTCTTGCATTCTGGAAAGGCAATCAATACAGGTTGTTTGACTAATAATCTCATGTAAACACTATTTTCTGTAATCTTATTTACATTTATATTTGATTCAAATGTTGATTTTAGGTATCCTGAACTTGCTGCCATGGTTTGTGATGTCTTGAGCATTCCTATATCTACAGTTGCATCGGAGTCTGCTTTTAGTGTTGGTGGTCGGGTTCTTGACCAATATAGATCTACTTTAAAGCCAAATACCGTGCAAGCATTGATTTGTGTGAGAGATTTGCTATATGGATTGAAAGGTAATAGTTTATAATTCTATATTACATTATATTTTATATGAGCTTAGTAATAACTAATGCGTGTTTATGCTATATGATTGTAGACTCTACCATTACAGTTGCAATGGATGAGCTTGATGAGGACATTATAAGCATAAGTAGCACTGCAAGATCACTTCAACCAACTGAAGACTCTGGATCAATTCATTTTGATTAATTTATATAATTTTCATGACTTATTTTAATTTGTTGTGTTTGATACATAATACATTGATGGAAGTATATTTCCCTCATGTGCTACTTAATCCATATTTATTTACTACTATTATGGTTATTTGATTCATTTCAGTCTCTTTTACATATCATGTAAATTGTAAACTTGTGAAGTGAGTCAGTGAGTGGTGTGATACTAAACTATAAAGAACTGTGTTGCTTCTAAATAAAATAATAAAATATTATAAGAATATTATTGGTAATTTGGTTGTCTATGTACTTGTCGTGTGGATCAGTGGATATAGCAATGACCAATGACAATGAGCATGAAAGGAGTTGGAGAAATGAATTCCTTCCTAACAATTTATGTGGGGGTTGGGTTGAAAGTTTAGTTGTTCATAACTGAAAGACTCATGCTATTGAATTATGATTTTTTGCTCTAGAACCTCATTGTCATTGCTTCAGGTGATCAAAGATACAGTTTAGTCAGAATTAGAAGATCAGTCACAACGGTGGAGTGTAATAAAACCGTAAAATATAGGACAGTTATTTCACAACTGTTCTATAAAACCCGTAACATATAGGACGATTATGAAATAACCGTACTATAAAACGTAACATATAGGACGGTTATTTTACAACCGTTCTATAAAATCCGTAACATATAGGACAATTATGAAATAATCATAATATAAAACGTGACATATAGGACGGTTATTTCACAACCGTCCTATAAAACCAATGATATATATAGGATGGTTATATCACAACCGTCCTATATGTTAGGGTTTTATAGAACGGTTGTGAAATAACCGTCCTATATGTTAGTTTATTGTGGTTGTTTTGGGCATTAGCAGCGGTTCTATTCACTTGGGAGTTGGGAGAGCAGTTTTTTTAATATGTCGTGTCATGTCATTTCGTGTTATGTATCCAACACGACTCAGTCAATTAATCGTGTTACACAGGTCGTGTCGTGTCATTTTTTTAAGAACCGGGTCGTGTACGAGTCATAGGTTTTTGACACGACTATTAAGCGTGTCGTGTTCGTGTCGACCCGTAACTCTATTCGTGTCATGTTCGTGTCGCCACAAACACTATCCGCCAACCCAAATTGCCACCCCTAGCTAATGTGACATACATAAAACTCAAAGAAAGCCAATGGAAAGCCATGTAAAATAAATCATATGACTCGATTCACTCATATGGTTCAAGTTAATGAGAGAGATCCATAAGGATAAAAAAGGGCAGCTCCAGTGCACGAAACTCTCGCCTATGCAGGGTTTAGAAAAGGGGTGGACCACAAGGGCCTAAAGTACACAGCCTTAACTTGCATTTGCAAGAGGCTGTTTCCAAGTGAACATTTGAATTTAAAACACTCTAGTGTGTCTTACTTGCATCTAACTTGGTTCTTTTGTAGATCTTTAAACCATTTACCAAGATGGAAATGGCTAAGATAACCCAAGTAGCAAATTCCATTGCCATTGCATAGTTTATCCCATGTTTCTTTAATTTGAAAATTATAGCCATACTTTGTCCTATAAAAAGGGCAGCCCAGTATATGATTCTCCCATTATGCTGGTCTGCGGGAGGGGTGGACCACAAAGGGTATGTAGTATGCAGTTTTACCTTACATTTTTGTAAGAGGCTGTTTTCATGCTTCAAATCCATCACCTCCAAGTCACTTAGATTAAGAATCATTAATCAAAAAATAAGATGAAGTACTTGAGGTGCATGAAATTTGGTACTTAGCCTAACACAAGCCATACCTACCCTAGTAAACGGCCCAATTTTAAAAAAGAAGCAAGCTAGAGGTGATTAGAGTGCACTTGGATTTATCATTCCTCTATATATATAATTTGTCATGAAAAGATAAACTAAAAGGCATAAATCCGCACCATTGTCGAGATCTATTTGGTCATATTTCTATTAACATCTCTAGATAAAAGAAGGGCAGCCCCAGTGCAAGAAGCTCCCGCCTATGCAGGGTTAGGGGAAGGGGTGGACCACAAGGTCCTAAAGTACACAACCTTACCTTGCATTTGCAAGAGGCTATTTCCACACCTTGAACCCGTGACCTCAACGTCTCTAGATAAAGAGGGTAAATTTGATCTGCATGTATCTTAAACTTCTAAAACTAAAGGTTATGATTATTTAATAGGTGAACATAGAATGTGGCTAGAAGGATGAATGATTGGATATCCATAATATTTATTAAGAGAATTCTCCTCCTACTTTAAAAGGAAAATTAAAAAACTGAATTTCCCTAAAAAGTTTGCTTTAGTCTTCAGTTTCCTACATTAATATCAAGTAGATAAATTGTGTAGAGTTCTCCCATAACATCTTATTTCTCTCAAACATTTTTAAAATTCCAATAAATATACACACACACACATATATATGACATCAATTCCTCATTTCATTACTACCATCAAATAGAAAAGATAATAAATGTACGTGTGAAAATGATCAACATAGCATTTTTTCTTAGTTCTCTTTTGCATCTAGATCTTATTTCTTTGAGGTTTGTTGTTTATTCCTTTGGGGATTTGGTTGACACCAGAATTTAAATAAGGTGCATAGATAAGGGCTGATGAAAGATTTTTTGCCGTTAATTTCAAACAATTTGAAGGGGGCCTTGGCACAACAGTAGAGATGTCGTTGTGTGATTTTGAGGTCACAGGTTCAAGGTGTGAAAACAGCCTCTTGTAAAATGAAAGATAAGGCTGCGTACTATTGACCCTTATGGTTCGCCCCTTTCCCAACCTCGCATATGCAGAAGCTTTGTGCACAGGAACTGCCGTTTTTAATTTCAAGCAATTCGTGTAGACAATTGATTGGATGGTTGTAATCTAAAGATAAGGCCCTAATTCTGTTTATATTCTTATCACAATTTGTGTATGGTTTGTTTTAGATCCTGATTCTTTAGGTTTCATTGTTGTATTCCTTTGGGAATATATTTGATGCTATACTTTAAATAAGGTTTGCATAGACAAGGGCTAATGAAAGATCCATTTTCTTAATTTCTAGCAATTTGTGTTGGTAATTGATTAATGTTCATATTCTCAATATGAGGCTATCATTTCTCTGTCTTCTTATTGCAAATTGTGTATGGTTTGGAGATTGGAAGGTAATTGTCTTGGTGATTAGATGCATGGCAGTAGCTCATTATGTGCAATTAGGATCTGTCTCTTGGTGTCGTGTGACCTTGAGCTCACATGTTCAAGGTGTGGAAACAGCCTCTTGCAAAATGCAAGGTAAGACTGTGTACTTTAGGCCCTTGTGGTCCGCCCCTTCCCCGAATCCCGCATAGGTGGGAGCTTCGTGCACTGGGGCTGCCCTTTAGGATCTGTCTCTTGGTATGTGCCCACATGGGACACGCGGCTCTTACTAGTCATTTATTAAAATATGAACAGGATATTGCCTTTTACTTCAAAATGGGACTAGGAACGCCAACAAATGCAGAGAGCAGCTGTTCTCAAACAACTCGGCACCTCATTTAGCATACGCTTGGTTGCAGGTTCAAGTTGTAGACTAGAATCATGTAGTAGAGAAGACCCTTGTGCGTGGACAATTTAAGACCTTTGTACGGTTCATCAGCTTGCTATTATATATGAGCTATTGATGAGAGCACCCTAAGGTTAGAGGATTTGATAGACACAAGCTGAACTACAGGCCTCCACTTTTCACTCGGTAGATTGCAGTAAGGCACAACGGTAAAAGTTGTCATCATGTGACCTTGAGGTCACTGGCTCAAGGCGTGGAATCAGCCTCTTGCAAAAATGCAAGGTAAGACTTTTACCTTGCATTTTGTAAGAGACTGTTTTCACACCTCGAACCCTGACCTCACGGTCACATGACGACAACTCTACCTTTGCACAAAGCTTCTCCTTCTAAAGGTTGATAAGGCAAACGGTTAAAATTAACAGACGAAGGAGGGTGTTGGGTCAGATGATTTTAGTTTTTAACCACTGCTGTTTTTCATTTTTATATGTTGAAAGTGGTGACTTAAAGAGGAGTCCAAAAACAAGATTACTGGGCTGGTTCTGGCGCCTGGGAAAACTTTATCTACTTAGTCATCCACAGTCGTAGCTCTAACAGATAAATGGTTGGGTCACTGATACTGTCAGCCCCAGTTGTCCGTTTGCAGTTACTATTTTCCAAGTCAAAATATCCGCTTCTACAATAGTATAAGAACTCCCACATTCGTTGCTTCTCTGCAAACAGGCAAGGATTCTTGACCACAGGCTAGAAGGGATCTAACCCCGAGCACATCAGAAGCTTACAGTTATACATTGGCAGTAGTTTATTTCATCAGAACAGTCGTTATAATACCATTTCACACCACCTGCTTATCTACATGGTATGCATGTAAACGTGAAGCAAAAAGGGCTACTTGACATGGATAGCTTTGACATACGTTGTTTTCAAGCATTTTGGGAATTTATTTCATCCCCTCCAGTTCAATACCAAAGGTCTGAATAACTCTATTTCATTGAGGCACATATAAATTGAGCACCGCAACTTCCATTTCTCTTACTCGTCCCCCCTGCTTGGCACTTTCTCTTAAGGAGTTGTTGTGTAACAAGGGCATAATGTCCACTGGAACGTCTATGGATTTTATCATCAACTTGATAAATTAATTTCAATATATAGGACTTTCCTAGTAGAACAGGTTGTTTAAAAGGATCTCCTGTTCTTCCATCAAATATTCGGCTATTTAATCCAAAGGGAAGATGATTTTTGGTAATTGAATATCCAAAAAGCCAACCATACGACAGGCAACCAAATCGACCACATTGTTGTTGTGTCTCACAGTTGGCTCCAGCCTCAACGCAGTCATTCTCCAAATAACTTACTAAGGCTCACTCTGATTACCACTCCATGTCAATACCTCCGTCACCACCATCATCACACAGACACCACGACATTCAGTACTCAGAGGAGGAAAGTAAAAAGAAAGCCCACACGGCAGGAAAATCCTTGCCATGGAACTAAAGTCATCAGAGAGGTACAATTTCATGGGCAAATGCCCGAACCCCGAATGATCCGAAAAGACACTATCTCACCCCCAACATACCTCATCTCAATACGATGATTATAAGAACCTTAAAAGCTCAGAATTCCTCACCCCACCAAAGAGCTGTCATTAGAGGATATTACAAAGTGAAACCATTTCAGGATATATGGTTTACTCAGTGAGTTCCCTAACTCCCCAATCAATAAGATGATAACAAGAACCTCAAAAGCTCAGATTTCCTCCACCCCACCCACACCCCACCAAAGAGCTGTCAATGAAGACATTGCAAAATGAAACCATTTCACAGTGTATCATTTTTCTTTGTGAATTCCAAACCTCCCCAACTTGAAATGCAAAACATAAAACAGAACTGAAAGGATAAAATCACTGAAGATATAACAGAAGCTCATCCTATTATCTTCCAAATAATACAACATCCCAGAATATATTCCATATCCTGTTATCTCTTTAAGCAACAGGATTGCCACGAGCAATTAACACAACAACATCCCAGTACCTTGACCGAGAGAAGTAGAAGCAGACTATGACAAACAACCATCAAGGTTTTCTTCCATAAACTATCATCCATCACCATCGTCACTACCTCATATACATGAGAGTTATCTCAGAAATTCATTTCTTTCAGCAAGAAAGAGTAAACAGAAAATGTAGATTCCAAGAAGGAGATCTTCACTCATTTACCAGCAATCATCTGATTGAGCTGGTTCTGATTCTCCTGCTGCTGCTGGTAGTTGAGAGGTCTCCTGAACAGCATTATGTGTGGCTCTGGCCGATGAATTGCGTAGTGAACCCAACCTCTACTTTGCTGAACCCCGATGGCGCGCCACTCATTCTGTTTTTTCCAATGCAGAAAGAAAGAAACAAATAAATACATAATTTCCACAAACAGAGCAATCACCTGCTAACACAAATTTATGGGATATTGGAATCTGAATGCCCATTTCCTTTTACTTTAAAAATAAAATCAGCAAGACACGCAAAAGATATTAATTCTTCTACCAACTTTTAGAATTTTTTATAGAGAAAGCACAGAAACAAGTACCCATTAGGCTTGTATATTAGTCACCAAGAAGAAGATAAGTCTATCTCAAGATATTGAATACTAAATATCCATTAGCTGCAAATGAAAAACAAAATAACCAAGAAAACACAAAAATGATTCATTCTTTTATTCTCTGCAGATTTTTTTACAGACAAAAAGCAGAAATAAATGGCCACTTCTAAAAAACAAGAGTTAAAAATAAAAAACTAGAAAAAAAGATCTGGGAAAACAATGAACCGTAATGGTCAATTCTCTCACACAGATATACATTCAACTAATAAACACAAGGAAATAGTCATTCTTTCCTCTATCTTACATTGCTAATCATCCATTTACCATGAACAATAAGTAAAAATACCCAAGAAGTAGAAAATGGACCAAAAAATAACCGAGATACAAATTATACAAATTTTCTCTTTTTGCAGATATAACAGATGAACAAGTACCCGTTTTCCATAATTAAATAAAAAAGATTCACCATGACTCACTAAAAATAAGAAAATGTTAAACCCTAATGGCAACTTTTCTATTTGCCGCAGAAACAACCGAAAATACTAAGAAAGACAAAGAAACATCCCATCCAATTTCTTGTTTCCCAAACATAGGAAGCCAATAAATACACATTTTCTCGCAAATTAGAAGAACAAAAACCCACCCAAAATTCAAAACCAACAGGGAAAGTGATGAATCCCTCACTGCGATGCATGCATTTAGTATTTACCTCAGAAAGAAGCCGATTCTTGGGCAGAAGTTTCGCTACTTCCGGGGGAAGAACCACATGTCTGTAAAAATCATAGCAAAGAAACGAGAGGAAGAAGAAGCAGAGAGACAGAGTTGTAGGGTTTCTTGAGCAAAAAAAAAAAAGGGGAAAATGCAAGGATGACAGGGAAAGATCCATTGATTACCTGTATTCGTAAGTATCGTCGAAGTATTTCTCAGAGTACTGGATCTGACCCATTTCGCTTTCCTTCTTCTTGATTGTTACAGACAAAGCAACCAAAAAAATTACGGAAAATTCTTGATTGAAAGCAAAAACAAAGAAGAAAATACGGGAGAAAGTTGAAGACTACCTTCGATCAAAATGCAGGATCCGTGACCTGCTTTTCAGCAAGAAATTCAAGAGAGAGAGAATAAATGGGGTTTGGATTTTGCACGGAGGGTTTAGATTTAATCTAATTGGGTTTAGGTAAAACTTAATTTTTCGATCCGACTTTGACACTTTTAGAAGTTTACTCATTTTGGATTTCAAATTTCAAACGGTAAAGGGCAGCCACGGTGCACAGAGCTTCCGGCTATGAGAGGTCAGGAAAAAGGGTGGGCCACAATGATTTAAAATAGGCAGTCTTACCTTGTAAGTAGGCAATCTTACTTTGTATTTTTGTGAGAGGTTGATTCCACACTTTGAACCTGTGACCTCAATGTCACATGACAACAACTTTTATCGTTGCTCCAAAGCTCCCCTTCAAATTTCAAATGATAAGAGCGCTGATGGAGGCTCGCCTCCTAATTAGTAAGGGGGTGATTGGCTACACATGGTTGCTCACCTTTGATTAATCGCAACCGCTCATTTAACGGCTATTGTAGTGGATCTCTTATGGCACGAAGATCTTATTAATCAGACAGTTTTGACAGTGAGTGGCAAGTGCCTAATAGCCATCAAATATTGATGATCTAAATTAGTTCTGGTCCTTCTATTGGAACTGGTGGTCTGGTTTTGGTCCATTGTCAGTGGAAGTAAATTAATTTTGGTCCAATTCCAATTCTATTTAAAAAACTAAACTTAATTATAGACTAAACAATTATAATCTAATAGCCTATTGGTTTATACTTTTAGTCAAGGTAAAGCTGCGTATTATAGGCTCTTGTAGTCTGCGCCTTTCCTAGACCTTGCATAAATGGGAGCTTCGTGCACCGGAGCTGCCTTTACCTTAAATTTTGCAGGACTAATCATATCCTTAGTTTGATTACATTGTCCATAAATAAATAAGGGATGGTAGCATTTAGCTTAGATAAAATGGGTCCATAAATAAATTAAGGGTATATTTGAATGTTGCTGAGAAGAAGGTTGAACTAGATGAGCTGGATTGCTTCGATTTAGAAAATTTTAACATCTTGGACTAGTAAAAAGTAAATGTGGTTAGGTTTCCCATACCATACAGGATGGTTTATGAGATTCTTGAAATACCGATCCCTACAATTGCATCAGAGTTTGCGTTTAGTACAAGGGCATAGTTTGTGCCTAAAATTAGTTGTGTGCTTTAACATTTTTTATAATCAAATTGGAGATAGTAATATCTATGTTTGTTTTCACTTGTCGGTGTTATCGCTTTGCTTATCTTATGATAGGTTGAAACTTGAGATATATTCACAAAACTATTTCGTAAAATTGGAATTGAACTTGGGTTATGTCTGATTTGAGTAGTCCTAGTAAAAAAAGAGTGGTTTGATTCCAATTCCTAGTAGAACTAGATCGTTGACACCCCTATTAGTAAGCGTAGATGCTCTAAGACATTCATCATGTTCTTTATACCAAAAATAGATAATGTATAAAAATCAATGCATTCAAATGATCTTAACTAATTGTTTGGACCTTTAAAAAACTATTAAAAATAGATGGTCACTATTGTCTGCTCATTAAAACTTAGGCTAAAAGCGTCCAATGAACATGAAGTTTAATCTCTAACCTATCTAAGCCATTCTAAACATGTTAAATAGCATAGATGTACCAAAAAAAGTTTTACCACTCATGAAAAATAGGTGTAGACATCTTCTCACACTCAAGGAAAAAAAAAAAGAGCTTATACACCCACCAAGACTCTAGAAACAATATACAAAAAATATATTGAGTGAAGGAGAGCATTTATATTTCAAAATGAGAAGATCCCAAAAATAATATATATATATATTACTTTCCTTTTCTTGTTTTTTGTACAAACGAAGAATTACAAAGCAAACCACACACGTACTTCCATTCACACACTCTCCTAAATCTAGCCACTAGCCAAAAGAGAGAGGTGCTACTCAAAGCTGCAATCAAGCAAGCTATTTCAACCAAATGCCAACCTGATCATGACCAACTAGATATTTCTTGGCCTAGGTATTAGTATCTTACTAAACCCACAAGCTAATCTGCCAAACCTCACTATATTCAATGACATAGATGAACACTTAATTATGTCCAACATAAACTATATTATTGTGTCTCTTTTCTTCTATTTTGGTTTATCATTTTATTTTATTTTTCTTTTGACAGGTAGACATAAATGCACACTCTGGAATCATGGCCACCCAGGTTAGAGACTCTCCTTGCGACAATGTGACACAGTAATAGTGCAATATCATAATATGTATGAACACCTAGGGGAGAGACTCCTTGCAACACTCTGGCACTGTGATAGTGCTGTATCATAATATTTATGAACACCAATTTTTCACTCAAGCAGTCTCACATGTGCACATGATTATCGTATCAAGTAGACTTCGATTATAAGGCCCATGGATTCCTGACCAGGTGGATCAAAATGTCTGCACCAATTCCCAGCTGCGTCGATGGTGATCATCGGGAGTATCCGATGAATTCTGACCGGGAAGGATCCAGTCTTTCCCGTCTATATACGACATGTCTATGAAAGGAGCTACCTCCACTTGACTCAGCTGTTTAGAGTAAGATGTTCTCAGGGAATAGTTAGCCCCCGGGCCGACGCACTCGAATTCTCCGAAGAAGACCGTCCTGCCGGAAAAATGGAAAGCATAAGAATACTTGGCTACCTGCAACCAGTAATGAACATTTTTCAAGATTTTCAGTAGTAAGGATCAACCACAGACTGGTCTCTCGACGGATCGTTCCAGTCGTTCCATCCATTGGAACCAACGACATCGGACATGTAAGTTCTGGCGAAAACAACGGTGGCATACGGACCCCAAGCTCTGCCGAGCCATATCCTTCCTGTTCCTGCAATCGTGCAATCAACGAAGGAATAACCCGTTTTCTCATTCGTCGATGACCGGCCGTGTGCCGTGATGGCTCCAGTAATTGACTGTGATCCGGGTGGGACTTGCCTCGCTATCGAATTAACAGTGCACCCCTGCCCACAACTCAACTTTCAGTGCTGCAATAGCTTCCAGAGATTGTAAGAGAGGGATGAGGCCATGAAAGCCAAAAGTTAGCTCTTCTTTTATAATATCTTACAAACTAATGAAGTTATGATTTTCCATAGCACATATATACCTCGTAGAGGGATCTACCATTCCCAAAGATGAAGTCGATTGATCCTTGGATGAAACAGTCTTTGAAATAGTGCCTCCCTCGATCGTCATGAAGCGTGTCCTGGGCTCCATAGAACCCACATCTATAAAATGCAGCTTGATCACCTGCAATCCTGAGTGCAATTGCCTGGGCACCAACGTCGCCGGGAGATGGAGGAGGAGCCGTGTTCTTTGCCAGACCATGTATATGAGAGAAAAGAATGAACCAAAATGGAGGAGCAAAATTATCAGAAGTAGGGGAGGGAGTAAAATGTTTGATTATACCTGAAAACTGATGTTATAAGCTAGAAAGTTTGAAGCAAAGATGGTGACAGAAGCACTGTAAATAGTTCCACCGGTTGAATTGGCAGTGTCATTCCAAGCAATGGAGGAACTGAGATAATCTAGACCTTGAAGTATTATATTTGTCTTGTTAGCAGTCACTGTTACCTTCTCCCTGATTCATCAAGCGAGGAAATTAAACTACTATTACTTGGAACTTTCGTATATAAAAAATGTGATCAACCACAACTGTTAGATGGCAGAAAATTGGAAGAAAAGGTAGAAAACTAGGAACGATGAACGAATAGAAAAACCATTTAGATCGCCACCCCATTTAGGACGCATAAGGGAGCCTTGTCGCAATGATACAGTTGTCGTCACATGTGACCCAGAGGTCACGGTTTGTGGAAACAGTTTCTTATAAAAATGTAAGATAAGGCTGCATAGTATATGTAGAGCCTTTATGGCCTACCCTTCCTTGACCTCAATGGTAGAGTTGTAGTCATGTAACCTAAAGGTCACAGGTTAGTGGAAACAGTCTCTTATAAAAAATGTAAGACAAGGTTGCGTACTACATATAAACCCTCTGTAGCCTGCCCCTTCCCTGACCCCAATGGTAGAGTTGGCGTCATGAGACCCAGAGGTTATGGGTTCGAACAAACAACCTCTTGTAAGAATGCAATGTAAGGTAAGAATGTGTACTGTAGACCCATTGTGGTTTGCCCCTTCCCTGGACCCCACATGTGTGGGAGCTTCATGCACCGGGCTGTCCTTTATGCAGTTTTGCAGCGATTAGATCTGCAGATTGAAAGCACAAATAGACACACAGACGCACACAGTTCCTGGTGCATAATACAAACCTGCTAACAAAAAATTATTCAAGCCATCCGTATTTTTAGCTTGTCTTTGATAGGCCACGCCCCAAAAATCGATCTGCAGGACCTGTAAGTCTTTGAATCAGTGGTTGGGATCATCTAATGTTCAAGATTTTTAAGGCAAGAATAGTCATCTAAAGCATGTCTCAGAAGATAAATTCTTTGGATCACCAAAATACGGTCCCTGATGATAGAAATGGGCTGGTAATGTGTTTATGCATAACACACCCTCTCATGTCGAAGGTCTCTTTTTGAACATTGATACGGGGGTCTTAGGATTCAAACTCGCAACATCTCAGCCAATGAAGTTCTAATACCATGTTGGATTACCATCAGACGTAAATGCTTAAGGTGATAGCAAGTGGGCCAACAGTATTATATGCCTAACATATCTTAGATGGTTATATTATACACTTTTTCATAACTTAAAATGAGTACCAATGCCTTTTAACACAGCGGCGCAAGAGTTGCCTCGCACTGGGTGGGCGGGTCTGTCTCTAACTTTCAGAGAAGAAAAATATTACACACTTTCATGCTCTTATATAATTTATTGTATTAATGTGATAAAATGGAAAGAAAGATCCATCATGACAGATCATAGCGGACCACAAGAGTTAATAGTACATAGTCTTGCCTTGCATTTTGCAAGAGGCCGTTTCCATGCCTGGAACCCGTGACCTCAAGGTCACACAACGACAATTCTACCATTGTGCGAAGGCTCTCCTTCAAATAAGGTGCTTGATATCGAAATCAAATTCCACGAAGAAGCAAAACACCAAAGAACGTACTTATTATGTTTTGAATAACTGACCTGTAAACACCTGCGTCAATAAGGATGAGGGTCCTATTCGGGCTATTATCAGGTACTGCGTCCACTGCTTTCTGTACGCTGCTGAAATTGGCGCATCCCTTGAGATCAACAGTCAAGATAAGTGATGTCTTTATGTTATTGGATCTGATCATAGACGTCCATCTTGAATCATCACATTTGCTCTTTCGCCTCCTATGTGGGTGGTGTCTTCTAGTAACTCTCTCGGCAGCATCTTCAAGGAGAGAGAATAAATCTCCTATAATACTTTCTTGTACCACCCTTTTGATAATGACTCCCTTGGAACTATTGGTGCTAGTTAGAAGACAAGAAGAAAGGAGAATGGAGATGAGTGCAATGAGAACTGCTGAAAGCCAAAGCAAGCTGCATTTGTTTGAGTTTTGTCTCGTGCTGTTGCTGTTGGCCATGTTGGTGGGTGGGTTGGATGTGAGGAGTGAGTATGAAGTTGGTTTTGATTTATGAATAAGGGAGGTGGAGTGGTTATGGCGTAGGATGAAAGAAAGGTGGAGGGATAATTTATTACAGTTTTTAAAGATTTAAAAGTGGAGGACGGTGGAAGTGGAGATTGGAGAATGCACACGCCATGACCTGCCACTGAAACTTTCGGCTTAACTCGTATGATTTTAGAGGGAGAGAGCCAACCCCTAATTATGATAAGCTCTTGATGATGATGATTTTAGAGGAAGACACTTTGATAATGAAAATGGTGGTCATGTACGTGCCAGCGAGGTATTAAATGATTTGCAATGGATCAAGAGAATTGATCAAGTGAGAGACAACGCAGCGAGCCATTCCTATTATTACACAGTGGATCTTTCTTTTGTTTCAGTTATCCTCATCCAAAGAACATCAACTTTTGTCCAAGTCACTAAGAAACAGGTTGATAGATGATCTTAAGTCTACAAGCATAGCTCAACAAAAAAAGGCAGTTCCGGTGCACGAAGCTCCTGCCTTTGCGGGGTCTGGAGAAGGGGCAGACTACAAGGGCTTATAGTAAGCAGCCTTACCTTGCATTTTGCAAGAGGCTGATTCTACGCCTTGAACCCATGACCTCAAGGTCACATGACGACAACTTTTACCGTTGCGCATAGGCTCCCCTACCATAGCTCAACAGAGGGTCTGGAGAAAGGGCGGACTACAAGGGCCTATAGTAGGCAGCCTTACCTTGCATTTTGCAAGAGGCTGATTCTACGCCTTGAACCCATGACCTCAAGGTCACATGACGACAACTTTTACCGTTGCGCCTAGGCTCCCCTACCATAGCTCAACAGAGGATGATTAATTGGGAGCAAGTTCCAAGTAGTGGTTCAGATGCAATTATCACATGTTTTTACACCTATAGGGTCTTAGTGGATTGTTATATGGCATTGTAACACCGATGTTTGTGGACAATAGACATTGGATACATGTCCATGGACTTCTAGCTTTGTATTCTTGTGTATTTGGACTATGTCTATGGACATTTAGTTTTGTCTTTTTGTTAACATCAAGTAAGATAATAGTAACTTTATTTGACATTTTGTGATAATACAATATCTCTATTTTATATTAACATATTATTTAAAATAATAGCTTCATAGAAGAATTACATGATCCATATTAAGAAGCAGCAAATTATTATAATAAATGGCATTAGCTAATAAATAACTCCTAAGAGACCTAATTAATCCCAAACCTAGTAAAATTCTCCTAGGCTTGGCTAATAAATTAGATATACTAATGGGCCTAATTAATCTCAAACCACAGATAAAATAATGTCTAGTAATAATTGCAACAGGCCTAATTAATCTCAAGCCCAATAAAAACCTAGTGGGTCCTAGTTGTTAAATTTGACCTACTCATAATGCTAACGAGTCTGGTCAAATCCCAAGACTTGGATGAAATACAGCCCACATGTTTTCGTGGACCCTATCATTGCACGATCGAATCCAATCATCTGAGGAAGCTCAGGCTAGGGTGTCTGGTATGAAAAATCACAATGATTGAATTCTAATGTCGTACAAAACTTTGTTTTCAAGAATGGAATTTATATCCTTGCCCACTCACAAAGTTTCTAACCCGACAAGACATCCGAAGGATCAAAGCCCAAGCAATTAGCTGTGTGAGTTGCATTATCCAAAGGTAGGCTCCATCATTCGCCGCAAAGTAGAGGCTGTTTGCTCGCTGCCAACTAATATTCTTTGTCCTGGCGGGATTCAATTCCGAAGCCCGCTAATCATTTTCCATTCTTTTTCCCGCTGTACACCGAAGGCTGTCCAGCAAGGCACGGATGAGTTAAGTCCCGCCCAACCAGGCCATTCCTGCAGTCAACCAACTACCACTGCAAGTACCCGACCCCAGACCATCATATTATCATATCTCTAATGTCAATGCTACCGAACTCAATCACTAGCTGCTGTTCCTCTTCGGGTTTCTGTTGAGGTTTATCCCCTCGAGATATTCAAATCAGTGACCGATTTCTAAGCACGTAAATTAATAGATCAAACCCCACTCAAAGGGAAACCATTTCCCATTGATATAAGTACTTGAATGCCTGTCATTTCTCCGGTGTAAACTTTTAGAATCTTTTGCTTCCACTGTAAGATTAAATGACTGGCAAGAGTTGTGCTTCGCTACGTTAAGGGATGCATCAACTTTCCCTCTCACACGGTCCCCAAAATTTGCAGCTTCTAATCTCAGCACAATAATCTTTGCAATCATGAGATAGCTAAGCAAATCCCTTTTCCTTTTCGTCCGGAGCAAATGCCCGGGCGTTCGTTGCCAGATCCAAAAACGACCTCATACAACATTTGCCAGAACCTTTCCAGTATCAACGTATTGTGTGAACAACTTCACACCTCAGAAATGGACCTGAATACTTCAGAGACCAGACCCTTCCATGCAAGGCAACATGGTAGGCCAAGTATCCAACAAATTGCTAAATCAGCATTAGCAACTCTTTGCTCGATTTTCTGCCAATATAATGCATAAATTGAAGGTTCTTTCCTATTTTCACAGTTGTTCAAAATTTCATATTTTACATACTAATTTAACTCATGTACTGTAGCTGGAGAAAAGTACATACAAGCTGTCTGTGAGCAGCAAAAAATCCCTTCTCTGTACATGACTAAAACTACACATTCTCCCCTGTACATTTCACCTGAAAGGCACTGCAAAAAATGGCTCTTCCAATTCACCAAAAAAGGGAAAACAAAAGTATCCATTCTTCCTGTCAGCTACTCTCAGTTGACTTTCGAAGAATGCGACACTTTGGAACCAGCTTGTGCAGTATGGACGTTCCCTGAAAAGTCATCATCTGCGAATCCTTTCTGTACTGGCATAGCTGCATGACCAGAAGCATGTAATTAATAGTGGAGTCTTAATACAAGAACAAAGTTACAAATGCTCAAAGCACCCACCTGATCTAGGTCCATCTTCTTGAAACCGAATCTTTTGGTCCAAATGGATTCGGCTTCATCAGCAGCAGGAAGCACAAGATTTTTGACATTCAAGAAACCAAGCAGCCTTTCAATGCAGGAGAACAGTGACTGGAAGTAGCCCTACAGAAGTGCAGCAAGATGAAAATCCATCACAAAATGTTCATTTTATCTAACTTTTCATCTATAAGGGAATCATTGGCTGTAAAGGCTTAGAAGCTGATACATGAGGGGAGTGAACAAGGAAATATAATACTGAAATAGCTGCATATGGGTAGTGAAAGCTATTTTATATTGGCTATAACAGGTGTATTTGACATCTCAATAAATCTGACATGTATTACCAATATCCACAGCATCTGTTGCTGAATGGAGCAAATCTATTAACACAAGATTTAGGACATGTAGATGGATGTAGCTCTACACATATCTTACATTTAAGTTTAAGTAGATCAATAACTTGAAAAGAAGCCAAAGAAACAAAAAGTTAAATAGGAAAGCTAGAGGTGACATGCTTACGCAACAATATGGTCATACCACAACCAGAAAGACAGATGACTTGCACTTAGACGTAAGAAATCTTATACATTAATTAAAGAAATGAATGACTTAACTGAAAATTTATATCCACAAAATTACCATCCACTTATTCAATGGTCAATCAAAAGAATCAAAGCAGTTGTGATCAAAGAGTAATAAAAAGAGTCCCCAGGAGCCATCTAGAACCTTATTAAATTTGGATAAATGGAAAATTGACGAACTATTTATACAGTATTTAAAGAGTAATCCCTGTAGATCAGCTGTTGTTGGGTAGTCCTTAAAAAAGGGAAAAAGAGGTTTTGTCACACTCTGCTATAATGTTGAATCCCAATCTCACCAAAAAGGGCAGCCCCGATGCACGAAGCTCCCGCCTATATAGGGTCTGGGGAAGGGGCGGACCACAAAGGCCTATAGTAGGTAGCCTTATCTTGTATTTTGCAATAAGCTGATTCCATGCCTTGAACCCGTGACCCCAAGGTCACATGACGACAACTTTTACCGTTGCGCCAAGGCTCCCCTTCAATCCCACTCTCTCTCAGTGTAATATAATAGTTCTCCTTTCATCACTAAGAAATATACAAAGTTGGAATGGCCACTCCTTGAATTGCCAAAAGTTGAGTGATAGAACTGTAAATATTGAAAGGTGGAAGGTGTCATGGAAAGATCAAATAGTGGTGCAAGTCAAATACATGAAAAGTAAATTTTAGCAGCAAATAGTCCATCAGTGAGGACGAAACCAGCAGGTAAATTTATGAAAAACATTACCTGGAAGGAAAAAATATTTAACTTAAAAACACATCAATACAACATTATTATCCACTTACTAAATTGCCAATAGAAAGAATCAAAGCAGTTGTGCTCAAAGAGTACTGGAAAGAGTCCTGAGATCCACTAAGAGACCTTAAACGAACAGGATAAAGAGATTCAAAAATATAAACTGATGAACTTGTATTTAGAAAAACCCGTCAACCTCACTCATGAAATATGAATATGGCATACTTATGTGTGAGAGAGTGAGCACATTATTGAAGAGAACAAGGGGCATTTACACCAACAATTTATAAATTACCAAATTTCTGAGATGTAAACCCTAAGCTTGCTCCTCCACACCATCCACTGCCATGATATTATTTTTCCGCTTTAAAACATCTCTTCTTCTTTTTTTTCTGTAATTTGCTATAAAAAACTTATCATCTTTCGTTCCTTCTCAAAATGCATCTTCAACCTTTCTAACCCCCCAAAAGAAATTGATGGAAAGGGGGGCTGCATCCAACCAATGTTACAAATAGCAGGTACAATAAATCAACTTATTTCCAAAACTATTTAAAGCACTTATCTTGGACCTTGGTCCCAGACAATTTAATTAACTTTGCCAAGGATAATAAGTGACCATTTAAACATTCCAGGGAGATCATTTGCCAATTTGTACAACAAATAATGTTCTAGTAGTTCTGCTTCTTTTTTTTCTTAGATTTTTTAAAAGTTTTTTCTTTTCTTTCCTGGGGTAGGGAAACACATTCCTACATGTAGAAGGCGAGATAAAAAAGGGCAGCCTGGTGCATGAAGCTCCTGCATATGCAGGGTCAGGGAAAAGGGTGGTCCACAAAGGGCCTATACGACAACACCCTTATGTCAAGGCTCTCCTTCTAGAAGCCAAGATAAAAAGGGCAGCCCCAGTGAGCAAAGCTCCCGCCAATGCAGGGTCTGGGGAAGGGGCGGACCACAAGAGCCTAAAGTACACAGCCTTACCTTGAATTTGCAAGAGGCTGTTTCCACGCCTTGAACCCGCGACCTCAAGGTCATATGACTACAACTTTTACCATTGAAGCCTAGATATGCATACTAAATAATAAATACTCTTCAAGACTAATCTTAAACAGACTACAAAGGAAACATCGAACAAATTATCAACAAAAAGAAAGTTAGTGAAGCTTAGTTACTAGTTTATGACACAAAATAGCATTCCATTAAGTCAATAGTGAAAAGCTATGCATTCTCATTGCACCAGCGCAGCATAACTACAATTACAGTTGTCTTCATAAATTAATAGCTTTTGAACCAATGTTTCATGCTAAGAGAGCAAAAGCTATTCTATTGAAGCCCTCAATAAATTAATATAACATAGACACCCATGTCTCGTATTATTATTTCAACAAGGATCCACTCAACAGCCCATTTTTTGTATTATTTTTTTTTTCATACTTTTGGCACACTGCCTGCAATATTAATTTATGTACTAAATGAGCCCACTTAAAGGTTTGAAAATGTATCTTTTCAAATGTGCTGAAGGTTCTAGTTTCTCAGGGCTACTGAAATTTGGGAACAGATATGATGTAATAGTGTACTGTAAGTATTTATTTGTCAAGTACTAATCTGCAAGATTTCACTACATCTGAATGTTTGGATTATGAAGACTTATATTATAAAGCAGAATTATAACCTTGGGGACTAAGAAAAGTTGGCATTGGTACGTTTTTTAAAAGATCATAACAGCCAGAAGACCAAGCATTGAAAGAAAGAGATGTCGTAAATCAATTTAGTACACTTACCCGTCCTTGATTCTCCTTCCTTGTGGCAACTAATGGAAGTTCCGCAACTTCCCGTCCAAAAACCCGAAGAAGTCCAGCCGATACTACAGATGAACTACATGACAAATAACATAAAAAACGATGATTATATAAAATCACCAAGAATTTAATACTAAATTTACACTTCTGGAATAATTCATACTTTACAGTTAACACAGCACAGTACATTCCCCCGAGTTCTTGGTTTCTCATGTTTCTTCTGCAGAATATTGAGAAGTTAAAGTTCATCTAATTTGTGTCATGCGAGAAGAAATAGTAAATAACCACAGACATAAAGAACATGAAACAAAATGTATAGTATATGGCATGAATTAGAAGATCTTTTCTCACCCGTAAACCATGGATGGGATCAGGTCGCGTCCTGTTGTTGAATCAACTATAGGATCAAAGCATTCCTGAAGGACAATAGTGCAGAAGAAAGAAGTAAACACTTTTCTTCACCTAACTAGAGGAGAAAAGAAAAACCAGCAACCAACAGCAGAAGATATAAAGAAATCTAGGTCATACAAGCACAAAATCCTCCCTAATGCAGCAAAATTGCTATTTTGCGGGACATCAACATGCAATTCAAAAGTTTCAGGAGGCCATTTCGTCGAGAACTTACCTGTGCTGACTGATCAGCAATTCTAGAAGTAATAAGATTGATGTTCCAGGAAAGGCACTATAATTTACAGATCTTGATCACTGGAGGACAATATTTTCTCGAGTCTAATATAGAAACCAACACATGTTCAAACTTCAACCAGCCAAGAAGATAAACAAGACAATTGACCACAGGATTCTTTGTTTTATTCTTCTTTTATTCTTTGAGTTAAACAGTCCAACATATTCTCTCGATTATTTTAAGAAAAGAAAAACACATCTACTTAGTGCTAAATGCTATACTAATAAAAATCAATAAACATGACAGTTGTTTAACAAGATTGTGGAATCGAATGAAAAGCCAAATGAATGGAGAAAAGCTCTATCATACCAATTTACAAAAATAAAGGAGAAATACAAAGTCACACTAATTATCGAGGGATCAAATTTAGAAGCCACACCATGAAACTTTGGTAAAGAGTGATTGAGAAGAGGCTACAACATGAGACGAGTATATCAGAAACTAGGAGGTCAACCATGAAAGCTATTTTTCTACTTAGATATTTGATAGAGAAGTAGAGGGAGAGGAGGAAGGACCTCCACAGGTCCTCATTAACTTAGAGAAGGGATTGGGTGAGAAAGCAGTTTCATGGGGGTATGTAAACATAATTAAGGATATCTATGAGTGAGCGGTTACAAATTTAGGACCACTAGCAAAGAGACTAGTGATTTTCCTACCATTATGGGATTGTACCAGGTGTCAGCATTGAGCCCATACCATTTTACGGTAGTTATGAGTTAACAAAACATCTGCACAAGGAGATTCTATGGCACATGTTATTTGCAAATGATATAGTTTTGATTGATAAGAGAAGGGAAGGTGTAAGCACAAGGCTAGAGTTGTGGAGAGATGCTATAAACTCTAAAGGATTTAAAATTAGCCGAACTCAAATAAAATATATAAAATGCAATTTTAGCAAGGAAAGGAGTGGGAGTCAAGTACCAACAAAGGTTGATAACCATGAAGTTCCCCAAATAGACTACTTTCAATACTTGGGACCAATAGTTCATGAGAGAAGAGAGATTGGGAGGAACATTACCCAAAGAATTCAAAGTGGGTTAGAACAAATAAAGATGTGCTTCTGGAGTTTTGTGTGATCGGCGAGTGCCATTTAAAGTGAACGGAAAATTTTATAGGATTGAAGTAAGGCCAGCTATGCTTTATCGATCAGAGTGTTGGGCTATTAAGGAACAACGTGTACATAGGATGAGCGTAGCCGAAATGAGGATGATGAGATGGATGAGTGGCAAGGACAAGAAAGAATAAAATTAGAAATGAAAACATTAGAAAAAACTTGGGAATAGCACAAAAGGAAACAAGATAAGGGAGGATAGACTCAGATGGTTTGGACATGTCTAACAGAGACCAAAATGCGACCGGTTAGGAGTGAGTTGATCCAAATTGAAGGCTCTAAAAGGGCATGGGGTAAGCCCAAAAGGACATGGATAAAAGGGGTGAGAAAAGATTTAGAAACTTTTGGATTACATGAGGCCACGACCCTTGATTAAGGAGAATCAAGGAACAAGATTCATGTAGCAGACCCCTAATCGTGATAAGGTTTTGATGATGATGATGCCACATTTTCATAGAAATGTAACCATGTCAAGTAATTTCAATTTCAACACAGCTAAACAGAACACCACTCTTGAGGCATATCCTACTACCTTGATAATTTTTGTGATCAAGATCAAGGTGTAGAACCCTTAAACCCAAAAAGATAAACAGCAGACTTATTTTTTTGTAACTGAGATGAGAGTCCGGAACTATGTGTACAGAACAGAAGCAAAAATAACACTTTAAATATCTTTTTTCGTCCATTTAGAGAGCTTTACAAGGTTGTATCCAGCCTATCACAGGGCAGCTTCAAGATTCTAAAATTTTCAAAGTATTGTCAGCAGGTGTGACACTATAAAAAGCTGGTTGAAATGGTCAAAAGATAAAAGAGCAAGAATGGTGCAATGCTGGAACTTGCTGAGGTGAACCAATGCAGTCTCTATGGGATTAAGAGGAAATGTAGAGGAACCATGAAGGTCTCATTACCGGAGAGAGAAGTTTTCAGTTGGCAGCTGCTCCACATAAACAAAATACTCAATAGGGTGACTAGGAAATGGAAGGTCAGTTGGTTGGCAGAAATTAGGGCATGCAATTTGAAGGTCGTGGCTCAAAGAAGATAGATAGGAGACCTCTTCTTCCATCCAGGAGAAGATGTCTTTTTTTCTCTTAATTATGTGCCTTCTTTCTTAATAGAGAGGAATGGAGGAATAAGATTCATGTGGCCGACCCCTAACTGGGATAAGGTCTTGATGATGATGTGCCTTCTTTCTCTAACCGAGACAAAATTTATTCTTTTTTTCCAAGGATTGCCTTTCTTGAAGAAATATTTGTGCTATCTAGAAAAAGACACCTCTCCTAAAAGGAAAACTGCCACAATAAAAGGGCAGCCCCGGTGCATAAAGATCCCGCCCATGCAGGGGGTCCGGGGAAGGGGTGGACCACAAGGGCCTATAGTACACAGCCTTACCTTGCATTTTTGCAAGAGGCTGTTTCCATGCCTTGAACCCGTGACCTCAAAGTCACACGACAACAACTTTTACAGTTGTGCCAAAGCGTGAAAACAGCCTCTTGCAAAAATGCAAGGTATCCTTCTTTTTCTCTCCTATTTTCCTGGGTTTGTGCTCTCCTCAACTAGAGTTGCTACATACCATTTCATTCTGAAAGTCTTAACTATTTATTAAGACCTTGAGGAACTAAGGAAATTATCACCATATTTCTCCTTTGCTAGTCATATATTTATTTGTTTCCTCTCTTTGGTGCAGGATTGCAGCAAGTTATACTTGTCTTTTTCTTAGGTGGGGTGGGTGTAAAGCGAGAAGATGAGAGAATGAAGCTCAATGACTAGACACTAAAATTTCTCTTTTGTGGAAATCCTACTTACTCTTGTTATTTCCTCTCCACTTCTATTTATCAAATGGGAAAAATCTCATTTTTGTAATTGGATTTCTAGACTTGCATGAATTTTGCCAAATTTTAGTAACTAGTTTTTTTGGACTTATTTTCATATTGTTACATGTGCATCTGAGCTGACTAGAAAAAGTAAACAGTCATAAAGGATGAACCCCTTAAAGTTTTTAACCTGAGATTCCCTTTAAGATCTTAAGGTTCTAGGGCATTCTTTAGGATCATAAGAGGTTCAAACATCTAGTCAACTAAGAACTCCTAACACAATTTTGAATCGAATATTTGATGTCCTTCAAATATGAAAGATTTTAGCACTTGCCCCAAATGTGAAACGTTAACGAGATTCTTTAGGATATCTTTAGGGGGTTGACTTTTTTAGATGAATGAGAACTCTTTAGATAATCTAAAGCGACTTAGGTTTGTAAGTGAATAAATATTTTAAGTTCTTTCAAAGTTTAAGATCTTAGTACTAAAACATTTTAGTAAATTATGGACTCCTTAATGAGGAACTGATGGAAAAAGATATATTTTTATATCTAGCATCTAGGATGCAATGTATACATAGACAATACAGGGCAGCCCAGTGCACAAAGCTCCCGCACATGTGGGGTCCACAAGGGGTGGACCAGAAAGGGTCTTTAGTATGCAGCCTTACCTTGCATTCTGCAAGAGGCTGTTTCCAACCCTCAAACCCATGACATTTAGGTCACAAGACGACAACTCAACATTGTGCCAAGGTTCCCCTTTGTACATAGACAATGTATGCGTCAAATATACATTGCAGTCATTATGCCAATAAGACTACAAAACAAAGCCTAGTGCAAGAACCAAACAACATGATTTGAGTTGGAAGAAACACTTACATGAAAGATAGTTACAGCTTTTGAGAGCAGCAATTTACTATCTGAAGAATCATGTTTTCCACTAAGAAGCTGCCATCTTACATCAAGATCCCTTTCACTAGCCGAACTCTTTTCATCATGTTTTGTCTTAATAACATCTGACAGGGAACTCGGGAGTTTCTCTGGTCCACGGTGAAGCAACTTCTGCAAAGCAGTATGAATCCTACAGCAGTCTGCACAGCAGAACCATTTTCCTTCTGGCAATTCCTGTTATTCATGATGTTAACGTTTTGACATCCAGAAAAAAATATGTTGGAAGCAATAAAGAACTAATTGTTAAAATGACACGAGAACAGAGAAATTTGGAAGTAATGTAACTAACTACATAGGCGGGCACCTTTAGATTTGCCATTTTGTGCTCCTTCAAACATCCAACATGAAATTCCTTCTCGCACTGAAGACAGATGCCATGTATGAGTACTTAAGAATTCACATGCACAAACAATCTACAACTCATATGAGCAGCAGAAAGAGGTCGAGTAGATAGAGAACAGAAGGCATACTTGGTCACAGAGAAGAACTGTACGTGGACCAAATCCTGATTTGCTAAAGTCACGGCACCTGAGCAACAAGAAGATAAAAAGAACATTGATTGAGCTAAGACTGGAATGACAGAGGCAACAGAGAGGTAGTTGCTGAATCTACTATCTGAAACACAGATGATGTGCAGAAGAATATAAGACAAAAGAGGATATCCTTCTATTTAGAATGATAATGAAACAAACATAATACCAAAGGGACCCCGTTAAACTAAACCACCACTTAGCAAACTGGATTTATCCTACAGTGTAATGCCCATAAATCCATAAGCAATCACAGAGTGGCCCACCTGCATAAGACACAGCCATCAAGGGTAGCCTCTGGATCTTTAACAATACGTATGCATCGCTTAGTTATTTGTTCTATAGGGTCAACTCCTAAAACCCTTCCAGCTGCCAATGCATTGGCATTATGTTCCACAAATTTGTCTTTCTGGAATACGTTTTGACAATATCTGCAGTACCATTTACCCGATGGAATGGTTGACAGTTCCAGACACTCTGCAAAAGGAAAATGAAAATTACAGCAAGCACAAATAGTTCAGAAAAGCAAATACCAAACATAATCATTCAGAGCTCATAAGTTGCAGTGTCTGTAGCAATACAGGCAGTTACTAGGATCATATGAACAAACAGGCACACAATTAATCCAGAACCGGATAACAAAGATGCTCTCCAAGTTGCAGTGTCTGTAGCAATACAGGCAGTTACTAGGATCATATAAACAAGCAGGCACACAATTAATCCAGAACCGGATAACAAAGATGCTCTGCAAATACATATATATAATATATATGCATATTATACACACACATACATACATATATACAGCTGGCTCCAGTGTTTTTCTTAGGTTGTGGTTCTTCTCTAGTTCAGCAATCAAGATCATTTTGATGGATCTGGCAAGGACATAGCAAGTCTTAGAAATGGGCTTATTTGAGCAGGTACTGGAGGGGAATTGGCAAGGGAGTTTGGAACGCAAATGGAGATTTCAATGTATGCCTGGAGTTAACTGCTTGGTCACTTCTCTAAGTATAACATTACTGGAAGATTGACGAAAAATGGCATTACCAGATTCTCTAAGTATAGGAGAGGCAAAGCATGAGAGGGACGTATGAAAGAGTGTTGAGTGTAACATGTAGGGGTACCTAAAACCTTCAGGGCAATTAGTGGAAGTAATATGTCATGATCACCTTTTTGTTAATATGCACCCTCTTACGCAATTTTGCACTTATAGCATAATTTTGAAACTAACTTTGTATATCCAGCTCCTTACTGTTTTGCTTTAAAAAAATACTCTAGTTCAGCAACCCTTCCTAAATATGTACTGTCATTTTCTTCAGAATTTGCTCAATTTTAACCATAATAGAAGGATATCTAGAAGTGTGTTGGTTGTTAGTTAGTGATGTCCTTAAAAGGGTTATCTTCCCAGTAAGGACAAGTGATAGACAGCCTAGGACTCTAACATGAGATCTCAATTTTCAATTTATCGAGGGAATCCAAGGAACTTTGGGGAAGAGTTGCTAGCACCATTTTTAAAACTCTCAACTTCTAAGTACAGGCTATTCTTTTCTGTTTTCTTTGATTTCTACTCATGCAAGGGTTTAGACTTGCAACAACTACAGTATTTCTTATTGAAGAATAATTGGTTAATGCTTGTGCTAAAATGAAACGTACCGAAATATGCCGATATAAACCTCCATACCAATAAGAAGGCCACAACCTATAAAGTTTTAGTATTAGATAAAACTGTAAAAGTAAAAAAGAAATGGGCAGGGGGTTATCCTTGGTTAAGACACTGATTGAGACATTGGTCTAATTTATAATAATAGACAAATGGATCAATGAAATACATTATCATCAACGAACTCCATTTGGGTAGACGTGCATCTCCTTTGTAGTCCACAATAAAAGGCTATTGCGTCCTATATATGCATCCATGAACTCATTTCAGTCAAAAACTCATCTCCTCATAGTCCACAATCAAAGGCTATTACATCATATCATATGAATCCATCTCCTGTGAATCCAAAAAAGCAAATGATGTGACATCCAATTGAGAGCTTCATAATAGGGAACTGCAGAAAAATGGAAAGATAGGATATGTCATCATTTTTATCAAAATCTTATCCTGACTAGTAGTCGGTCACATGAATCTTGTTCCTCCATTCCCCTCTATTAAGTGTCATGGCTTCATTTAGTCCCAAAGTTTTTAAATCTTTTCTCACACATCTATCCATGTTCTTTTGGGCCTTCCTCTTGCCTTTGCTACCTTCAACTTGGATCACCTCACTCCTTCTAACTAGTGCATTTGTGGTCTCCATTGGACATGTCCATACCATCTAAGTCTAATCTCCCTCATCTTGTTACGTATTGGTGCTACTCCTAAAGTTTCCTCTAATGTTTTTATTTCTAATACTATCTTTTCTTGTCTTGCCACTCATCCATCTCAACATCCACATTTCGGCGACATTCATCTGATGTACATGTTGTTCCTTAACTACCCAACATTTTAATCCATAGAATATGGCCGAACTTATAGCCATCCTCTAGAATTTTTCTTTTAGTTTAAGTGGCACCATCCGATCTCACAAAACTCCAAAAAAGCATCTCCATTTGTTCCAACTCGCTTGGATTCTCTAAGTATCCTCCCTCTTAATCTCTCCACTCTCATGAATTATCGATCCCAATTATCAAAAGTGCTCTTTTAGGGGGACTTATTGGTTATAAATCTTTACCAGTGCTCTACTCTTGCTCTTCTCCTTGCTAAAATTGCATTCCATATATTCTATCTTAGTTCGTAAATTTAAATCCTTTAGATTCTAATGCATCTCTCCATAATCTAGCTTTGCATTTATACTCTCCCTTGTCTTATCAAAACTATATCATCTGCAAATAACATACACTATGAAATCTCCTCATGCAGATGTTTCATTAACTTATCTATAACTAATGTGAAAAGGTACAGGCTCAATGCCGATCCTTGGTGCAATCCTATAGTAATAGGAGAATTACCGATTTCTCCACTATTAGTTATTACATTTGTTACTGCTCCTTCATACAAATCCTTAATTATGTCTATATACCTCCGTAAAATCCCTTTCTCACCCAACACCTACCATATTAAATCTCTGGGAACCCTATCATAAGCTTTTTCTAAGCCAACAAAGACAATGTGGAGGTCCTTCCTCATATTCCTATATTTCTCTATCAATTGTCTAAACAAGAAAATAGCTTCCATGGTAGACCTCCCATGAATAAAACCAAACTAGTTCTCCGATACACTCGTCTCATGTCATAGCCTCTTCTCAATCACTCTTTCAAAAAGTTTCATGGTATAGTTTATTAGCTTGATCCTCCAATAATTAGAGTAACCCTATATGTCATCTTTATTCTTATAAATTAGTACAATAGAACTCTTCTTCCATTTATCAGCCATTTTCTTCGATTTTACAATTTTGTTAAATAACTTTGTCAACAAAACTACTCTCGTATCTCCCACATACTTCCAAACCTCTATTAGTATACCGTCGAGCCCCAGGGCCTTACCTGATTTTATCTTTTTCAATACCTCTTTCACTCTAGGTATTATAATCCTGCGATCATATCTATAATGACCATTGTTATTTGGGTTTATGGTCCTTTTCATCCCCATATTCTCATGGTAATTGTCATTGAGCAATTTTTTAAAATAACTTTCCATCTTTGTTTGATCTAGTTATCATAGGCTAATACCTTACACTTAATGTGGTCTAAGTCCTTACTCCTCTTTTTCCTTTTGCGAGTTTAAATACATCTTTCTCACCTTCTCTTGATCCTAATATATTATAGAGATCATCATATGCCTTAAGTTTAGCCTCACTAATCTCTTAGCAACTTTTTAACATTCTTACATTGCTCAAAGTTTTTGTTATTTTCACTCCACCACCAAGTTTTCTTTATTGGTTGCCTTTTACCTTTAAATATTCCTAAGACATCTTTTGCCACTTTCTTAATGAATATGGTCATATTAGTCCACATGGTGTTTACTTATGTTTCAATGTTCCAATTTCCTTCTACTATCAACTTGTTTCTAAATGATGTCATCTTTTCTCCCTTTAAGTTCCACCATTTCATTTTTGGACATCTATTAAGTTTATTTCCTTTCTTTTATACTTTAATGTAGAAATTCATAACCATTAGTCTATGTTGTGAGGTTAGACTCGCTGGGTATCACCTTACAGTCCTTTGCACATTGATTCTTCGGTATTCCTAAGTAGAAAAAAGTCTATTTGGCTTTTATATGTTCCGCTTTTAAAGGTTATTAAGTATTCATCCCTCTTCTCAAAGTATGTGTTTGCTATGGCTATGTTATATACTAAGGCAAAATCAAGTAGCTTCCCTATCTCATTTCTTTGTCAAATACTATACCCTTTCTATGTATCCTATCGTATCGAAAGATAGGATCTGTGCCTAAGAAAAAAGAAGATTCATTTCATTTAGGCATTGGCTTAAAAAGAATGGAACACTTCCTAAATTGTGTGTATCATCTCCAATTTTATTGGATGCCTCCCTAGAGATGATCTAGCAATGGTCAAGGAAACATTTTGTCAATGCATGTAAAAAGAGCAAGAATGTATGTTTTAGGCCATAGAGAACTCCCAAGATTGTATGCCAAGAACTAAACTTGAGATTACTCAGCCAAAATTCCAGTTTCCCAAGTAGGATAAAATTTCAAACCTAATGCCAGATCCAAACTACAGTCACAAGGACTAGATGCTCTTCAAGTAAGTCTTTTGAGTTTGCTCATGTATCCATGTTTTGGGGCCTTTTTCTTTTCTAAAAGTTTGGTCAATCTGGCAGTGCATGCATTTCTCCTTTGGGACTTCTCCTTTCAAGCCTTCCTTCAAGCATTATCATCAAATCCTAAATCAATGAATAAAATTACCAGAGAACAGCAACCCTCCAGTGTGGACAAAGTCATTTCCGTGCTCATACACCCAAAATAGCTACTAGTTATACCAGCTTTGTGCAACTACTATACATTACGATAACTAAACAAGTCAATGCATGTACTGCATTTGTTTTACATTCATGTGTTGACTGTTACCAAGTTATTTCAGTCAAAGTTTTACATCAAAACTTGTTTTTTACCAACTTGTTGCACCAGACTAATCCTGTTTTACATTTACATGAATGTACCATGATAAACAACTAAACTTAGCAATGCTGCAGAATCCAACCAAACTACAACAAGAAAAGAACTTAATTTATATTCTAAGGCAGTTAAAACTGTGCAATATGTATTGATTTATAAAATGGATCAGATTTGCTCTTTGCTGGTTGGATTTCTACAAATATTTGCAGAAGACAAAAACATCGCAAGCCATAAGTTGTTGATCAAAGATACAAACATCACCAGCCCTAACATTTTAGAGTTGTGTTTGTTCAATAGATAGTCAACCTTTTGTCAATTTATATAATAATCAAATGTAAAGGGCAATAACAAGTTACACACAACACTCAACATTTGTAGAAAGAAACCAACCTTTGTGAAAAGACCTGGGGCAGCCATCACAAAGCATGAGATTTCCACCATCCGCACAAATAGTGCAAAGGTCATCATTGTCAGTAGCAGACAATTTTCGGCCTTTCGACAGGGATATAGCTAGCTCATGTAACGACACACCGTTGGATGTATAGATGTGCATGTAACTGAAATAAAAACAAAAAAAAGAATACTTTGGAAATGAACAAGTACAAAAGAATAATCACGGGCTCAAATATCAATTGTTACACAATAACTTACGGTTTGCGTCGTGAAGCCCAACCAGCATGTGCTTCAAACTGTGAGGGACTAACCTGCTCATTAAATTAAAAAATTGAAAATTTGACAGAAGAACATTCAGATCCAACACATGCACCAAGTAAGAGATGTACCACAGAGTTGCAGCAACTACAGAATATTCCGAGCCCTTTTTTATAACCCTGAAGCAATTTCTGCAGGAAAAGGATAACCAGTTAGTTGGACAAAGGATCCATAATGAACACTAAAAGAAAAGAATCAATATAGAAGTCTTCATCAAACCACCTGTCCCTGCACAAAGTAAGCTACTTCAGTTCCATCAGGAAGAATATCTTCTGTAAAGGCCAACTTGTGCAGTCCCAAATCCCTTGAAAATGGAAAATAAATAATGGCAATGTTTAATGACTAACTGAACAAAATGATAGACAGATTGCAGTAACAAAATTAATTCACTAAAATACCAACTTTCTTGTAATCTTGGCCTCACTCTTCTTTTGCAGCAATACATGCTTTGGGGTTTCGTTAGTGGACTTCTGAACCGAATGTGGCTTTGAAGATCTGAAAAAATCACCCCACCATCGTTGAGAAATAAAAAAATGCATCAAAATATATGGAACTTGTGCACTACATGTACTAAAAGATAACATGCAAAAAATAAAAGGTCAAGTAAACACAAGCATATCTTTGAAAAGCAGTGTATAACTCAATTTATGGGAGTCTGAAGACTTGGTTCTTTCCTGTAGCAGATACATATTGATGATGGAGTACATATCTTTATTGCCTTCTATCATTATCCAAATCGATGCAGATACTAACCTTTGAAGGAATATGATAGCATGAGAAATTTCATAATATGCCAACCAAATGCACAATAGAGGTGATCCTGATTAAGAAGATTAGACACCATGGGTTGAATATTGCTACACATATACTTAAGCAGAGCATACCTAGCACTATCCCCATGAACAGGGCTTGCTTGAGATTGCTTTGACTCCAAGCATGTCTTGCACAATAACTTTGATCTCCCAACTTTAGATGGATACAACAACCCTAGATATCAAAACAGATCCATTAATGCCTATATAGCTTTTGACACTTCAAGATGAACAATATTAAGCTATCGGCATTGTAGAAACCTAAGTGACTCAACATAAACGTAATGTCCTAACCTCCACAACTTTGACAAACTGTAGATTTCGTGGGGGGTAATGAACCAACAGCACTCTGAATTGTTGCCTCCAACATGTCCACGGGAGCATTTTTGCATGCAATCAATACATCACGTATAGTATTCCCATTTTCCAAGTAAATATACTCTGGTGCACGTTTATTTAAGCTACCAGCATGCTGCTCAAATTTAAGAGCCGTGACCACCTGCAACCAATACAGAACCTCATTCTCAACCACAGAAGCAAGTGAATTAATGATGCACATCAAAAAAAAAAAAAAAAGAAGCAAAATACTCACCTTGGACCCCTTGCAATCAGCACAACAACATAAGATTCCACAATCCTTAATCGTTCCCTTCAGTCCTGTTTTCTACGATAATAATTAAAGAACATGAATTTCAAACCATTAAATGAAACAGAAAGTATAAACAGAAGGCAGCAAATTACTCTGTTGCGGTGGTAAATGTACTTGACAGGCAATCCCTCTAACAAACCAGTCGCAAGCAGCTCCTTTGTATTGGTCGGGAACTTGTTTAAGCCTATTTTCTTTGACATCTTTAATTCCATCTTTTTCTTGGGAGTCGCTGATCTCAATGGGCCAACGACATCCGTCACTTCTACCACCTCTTCCAAGGTCGTCTCCTTTTGGCTAGCATCAGGGAGCACCGCATTTCCTTCAGCATCTTTAGCTCCATTTCCAGTAGTCAGATCCAAGATCTCGACAGGCTCCATCTGAACTTTCAAGGCTGACCGAGTGAATCTTCTAGGAGGAAGTTGAGGTTTTTCTTTCTTCGATGAACAATTCTGAATCAATTCAACTTTATCACCAATAGTGGTGCAAGTGCCAGCACCAGACCCTTCCTTGCTCAAAACTTTCACTGAATCATTGTCTGACGCCTCCATAACTTCCACATCGGGGCCCGTAACTAGCTCAGCATTTGAACTGGCGAAAATTCCATTGGAAAAAGGCTTCACTAAATCACTCTTCGACTCCTCAACAGCGTTAGTGAGCACATCAGAACTCTTGAATCCTTCCGAAATATGAGAAACTTCATTAAGATCCACCAATTCGTTCTTTAAATCCTCCGTGGCAGTATTTTTAGAGCACCTAAGTTGCTTCGAATCTTCATTAAGCTGCATTAAATCGTTCTTTGAATCATCAGCTGCTTCACTTTCTGAGCTCTTAACTTGCTCGTTGCATTCATCGGCAGGAACTCCATCAACTTCGGCTGAATTTCTCCCTATTTTCTCAGCAACCTGAAGTTCCTTACTGCTTGATTCTGTACAAACTCCATTACACGGAGTTTCTTCTGAATTTCGCTCTGGTTCTTCATCAACAGTATCGCCCTCGGAAGTCTTAAGATGTTTGTCCCTTGAATCGGTCAAATCCTTCTTCAGCTGCTCTAGATCTGAAGCATCAGAAGTCCGGATTCGCTTTTCTTTCAAATCCATACGAGCCCGATGTCGCGGCCATCTCTCCGATTCACTCTTCAACAACTCATCATTAACGTCGCCGGAACGCTTGAGTTTGGAATTTTTTGAAGAATACGTCTTCATCTTCTTATCGGAAACATCACATCCCTTTTCCAACCGTTTACTGCTTCGATTAGCATCAGAAACTTCTTCCTGCTTCTCCGGCCCTTTCTCTGGCGGCTTTCCGGCGTCGGGGCCAGTCTTTTGTCGCTTCTTAGCCGGATTTGGAAGTCCACCAGCCAGAATCTTGTCAGAACGCGTTCTACCGAGCAAAGAAGAAGAAACTTCAGATTGCGCCTTCAATGCAAAGGCAAACTCGCGTTTTAGACCCGATCTTGCACCGGATCGGACGACGAACTCATCCTGTGAATCCGGTGAGGGTATTTCGATCACATCGTTCGCCATTGGGAACTAAACGATAGAAAGGTAGATAGATCTGTTACGAACCAACCATCGGAGAAGGAAATCTCTCAGAAATCTGCGCAATATTGACGAAGAACGAGAACGATGCCCTAAACGACCTTCCCGTTCCTCTGGATTCTTGATTTGAACGAGAATCGCATGAGAAGAGGGAGAGAGGGTTAGAGAGGCGAAAAGTCCACGATTTCTTTGTTTCTTGAGGAAGAAAAGAGATAAAGACGAGCGTGGGAAATTGCGAGATACAGATAACGAAGAACGGGCAGTTTTGTGAATTGGAACGCGGAGTTGCAACCCTCCTTGTAATTCTTCGTAATGACTAAATTGCCCTCGATACAATTGGGAAATTCATGCCCAAATTTTAAACCCTAGGTATTTACTAAGTTGGGACTTAGAGAAGTGTATGAGTGGACCCCATTTTCACTCATCAACACCCCCGCTTGTTCATTGATGTAGATTGAACACGCTTCCAGATCCAAACATTGGCGTTTCGATCTGCATTTTGTTGAGTAAGATTGAATGGAAATGCTAGTTGGAAGGATCCAGGATCTAGTCCAGATGGGACCCAATCAATTGAATGGTAGGCCCCACAGAACTAGGACATGCCATTTGCTACAAAGGATGGATGGGCAACCTCAACTTTTGGAGCTGTCCCATCTTCAGTCAAACTAACCAATAAAAATCGCTTAAGTGGCAATTAACTGATTTAAAGTTTTTAAAGTAATCTTGATTCCCAAGTTTATAAGAAGGGAGCTCGGTGCAATGATTGAGTTGTTGCCGTGTAATTTAAAAGTTATAAATTCGAAGCGTAGAAACAATTTTTGTGTATTAAAGACCCTTTTTAGTCTTCCCTTTCCCAGACCTTGCATATGCGGGAGCCTTGTGCTCGTGGCTGCATTCGAAATTTATAAGGAATAGCTAAAGAATTTTTATTTATTTTTCCAGAAAATATGACTGTAACTTTTGGTTAGCTGCCATAAGTTTGCTTCCAAGTAATAAGCATTCATTCTCTATTCTTGTTCTTGCTTAAGTTAATATATTACTGGCAAGCCCCTGCTTGCTTCTCTTTTAATCTCGCAATGGGAAGCCTTGCCATAACAGTAAAGTTGTCATTTGATCTTGAGGTTACAGATTCAAGGTGTGGAAATAACCTCTTACAAAAATGCAAGATAAAAGCACATACTATACACTTTTGTAGTCTACCCCTTCTTCGGACCCTGTATATGCAGAAGCTTCATGCAATGGGACTGCCCTTTATCTCTTTTAACCTCACATACGTTCAACTAAAACTCAAGCCCCTACTTGCACTCTTTAAAATCCTTAGATATATAAACCTTTTCTTCCTCAAAAATGTATCTTCCTCGTAATGAACCAAGTATCATACATTGAATATATTTCATTTTCAAGTACTTTTTGAAACCTTTTCATTTTTATGCTGAAGATGTACTTACAAAGTTCTTCCAACTTATTGATTGACCCCACCATAAAACTATTATCATTATCCCATTATACACCCTATTTTGACATATCTTGACTAACATAACCCCAGACCCATGACCCTCCTCCTTAGGCATATGCCACCTCTCCTTGCAAAATTTTGGAATGGTCTCAAAAGGTCATATCTATAGGAAGGTTAAAAAACGGTGGCCCCAGTGCACGAAGCTCCTGCCTATGCGGGATCCTGGGAAAGGGCGGATTACAAGGACCTAAAGTACATAACCTTACCTTGCATTTTGTAAGAGGCTACTTTCACACTTCGAACCTGTGACCTCAAGGTCACACAATGACAACTTTTACCGTTGCGCCAAAGCTCCCCTATTTATAGGCAGGTTATGAGTAAAAATCAATTTAAATATGCACTTGCAAAATAATTCACAAGTTTCAATAAAAGAATTCTGAAATAGAACTCAAAGGAATCAAAAGAGGACATGCTCAAGTTTGGGGTTTCACTTTAAAACAAAAGCAATTTATAACAAATTATTTATGTTCTTCTTAGGTAGCATATGTTGCAAGTTCAAAGTCGATTACTAGACAACCCTTTATCATCTTTTGCAATTTCTCTACAAAAGAATTATAGGCTAACAACAAAGGGCAGCCCCGGTGCATGAAGCTCCTGCCTATGCAAAGTCTGGAGAAGGGGCGGACCGCAAGGGGCCTATAATAAAGCCTTACCTTGTATTTTTACAAGAGGCTATTTCCACCTTGAACCTGTGACCTCAAAGTCACATGACGACAACTTTTATTGGCTGAAAATGACCCACCAATCATTTAAGACAAAACTAAGTTTCAGCAATTGGATAGTTGATAATTCACATATTATTGAAGTTTGTTTTATGGTAGTCCAAAAAAAAACACCCTATCGATGAAACATGGCTTTCATTTTCTCTTGCTTCTGTCTCTGACCTATTTGTAAAATAAAAAAATGGAAAAAGAACAAATAATTAAAAAGATGCAAATAGGAAAGATGATGCCTAATTATTATGATTTTCATTGTTTTATGGACATAATATAAAAGAAACCATCCAATATTGATAAGAATACCATTACCCATCTTGATTTTCAGTTCCAATAATGAAAAGATTGATGTATCTCTTGATTTTATTTTTAAGAGCATTTTTTGCCCAAAGAAGGGGAGCCTTGGGGCAACAGTAAAGTTGTCATCATGTGAGCTTAAAATCACAAGTTCAAGGCATAGAAATAGTCTCTTTAAAAAATACAAAGTAAGACTACGTACTATAGACCCTTGTGGTCTGCCCCTTCCCCGAACCCCCTGTAAGCGGGTGCTTTGTGCACGAGGGCTGCCCTTTTATTTAATAAAAAACAATCATTTACGTGGATCTTTTGGGTTCCTGATTATAGTCGTGCCAAGCGCTTGTAAACATCTCTCTCTCTAGTTGGGGTTAATACATCGACCTCAAGCAATCAAATTACTCAAACATCAAACTTGCAATTGTTGGCTCGACTGATATCAAATATATTTTCCTATCATATTGTATTCGGTTATCAAATGTATATTGTTCTCACAATAAATAATTTTGTTCATAAATTCAATGCAGCACATGTTCAGTTGCTTATATTAATTTTATTTCATATGAACTAAGTAATACCACAAACAAAGTGATTGATAATGTGAGGAGTGTTGATATTACAAAAGGGGGTGTAGATATCATCAATATGAAATATTTCTCCCCACTTTAGAACCATATCCGAAGGGGAGCCTTGGCACAGGCAGAGTCCTTGTCGTGTGACCTTGAGGTCACAAGCTCAAGGCGTGGAAACAGCCTCTTGCAAAATGCAAGATAAGGTTGTGTACTATTAACTCTTGTGGTTTGCCCCTTCCCCGAACCTTGTACACGTGGGAGCTTCGTGCACTGGGACTGCCTTTTACTTTAGAACCATACCCAGTCTTTCAAGATGTACTTTAAGTTTAACCACAAGAAGATTAGCTTCCAAACTATAAGGGTGAGAAGAAATAATTGCAGGGAGGAGAGATGTCACAACCCCGTCGGGCCCCCAGCAATGATATTGGCCCGTGCGCACGCGCACGGGTTTTGGTCCTTCCCCCGCGTCCAGGGAAAAACGCGTCGTTGCTGTGAAGGGAGAGAACCCCCCCTTATAATCAGGCCCATCACCCCCCCTAGCCGATGTGGGACTAACTCTCCTACGTCCCGCCCTCAGACCATCTTGGGTCCTCTCACATGGCCAACCCTCAGGCCATCTTGGCACGGTAGCCATCTCCCGCCTACGGGACACACGCCCCCGTGTGTCACCACACGAGCGGACCCAAGATGGTCTGAGGGCCGGACGCAGGAGAGTTAGTCCCACATCGGCTAGGGGGGGTGATGGGCCTGGTTATAGGGGGGGTTCTCTCCCTTCACAGCAACGACGCGTCCTGAGAGGCATCTGCTTCCGCTGTGCACTCGTAGGGAACAAAACCCGTGAGGGTGGAACCAAGATGGGTTGAGGGTGTGCAAGATGGGTTGAGGGTTGGCCTTGTGAGGGGACTCAAGATACTCTGAGCAATAGCCCAAGATACGCTGAGGGGAGACCCAAGACCGTGGACAATCTCGGACCTTAAATGGAACGACGCGTTTTCCCCTGGATGCGGGGGAAGGACCAAAACCCGTGCGCATGCGCACAGGACAATATCGTTGTTGGGTGCCCGACGGGGCTGTGACAAATGGTATCAGAGCCAAACCCCGACCCCGAGGGTGGATGGCTAGCCGCACCGTCGCTCGTGTGGTGACACATGGGGGCGTGTGTCCCGTAGGCGGGAGATGGCTACCGTGCCAAGATGGCCTGAGGGTTGGCCTTGTGAGGGGACCCAAGATGGTCTGAGGGCAGGACGCAGGAGAGTTAGTCCCACATCGGCTAGGGGGGGTGATGGGCCCGGTTATAAGGGGGGGTTCTCTCCCTTCACAGCAACGACGCGTTTTCCCCTGGACGCGGGGGAAGGACCAAAACCCGTGCGCGTGCGCACGGGACAATATCGTTGCTGGGGGCCCGACGGGGCTGTGACAAGAGAGGTAATGAAATTGGGAGAAAATGGGTTATAGAAAAAAGGAAAATACTTGTCCACAATAGGACTTATCTACAAACAACTTGCTTCATCAGATTGGTCAAGCTCAACTGTGCTTCTTGCGCTGCTATTTCCCATCTTTTTTTCCTTTTTGAATGGTATAATGTATTAATAGAAAAGAGTAATACATGAGGGAGGAGGGGATCAAAGTTTCATCTCCTGAACTATACAGAAGAAACAATATCCAAATAGGAATAGACAAAATTGAAAGGCACAGATTAGCAAGGGTAGAGTCAGCAACTCCAATGCTGTTTGCAAGTTCAAAGAGATCTCACATAGTGATTCTTGAGAACTTCCCTTACCCTAGCTTGTGCAGGGTTGCCAATGTTGGAGCCATAAAAAATAAGCTTGAAATAAGAGGGAGGAGGTTTCCAAGAGGGACAGAATTAGCAATGGCATTTCGGTGATGAAACACTTAGGAGTGGGAGTAATTAGGACATAGATGTGGGGCTCTAGTCCACAAAGCAACTTAGGATTTCATGAGAAAGTGGATAGAAGGTGAAGATTTTTCATCTCTTGAGAATATATGTTGCTCAAAGGGGAGCCTTGGAGCAACGGTAAAGTGGTCGTTGTGTGACTTTGAGGTTACGGGTTCAAGGCATGGAAATAGCCTATTGCAAAATGTAAGATAAGGTTGCATACTATTAACCCTTGTAGTCTACCCCTTCCTCAAACCTTGCATAGGTGGGAGCTTCGTGCACGGGGCCTGCCCTTTTTAGAATATATGTTGTTCCCTTGTTTCCATAGGTCCCAAAACACCACGGAGATTGTGGTTCTCCATTAAGCTTTCTTAAGACTATGTCTAGGAATGGAATGCTATTGAAGTAAGAGACCTTGAAGGGAAGCAAGGTAAACCTAAGAGATATGGAACAAGTTAAGGACCCAAGACCAGACTTGGGTAGCAAAGGAACAATGGATAAGAAGATCATTCAAGGGCTGACTGCATAAATGGCATCTGTTAGTGTTACTCCATCCTCTTCTTTGAAGGTTTTCAATTGAAAGTGGGATGCTATTGGGGAGGGTCAGACTGGAGCTCTGTCCCACCTCGCCCCATGTTAGCCCAGCCCCACCTCTCACCGACTTGGGCCTGGGCTAGGAAAGAAATCAGTGACTGGTACTCAGAGTGAGACAAAAGAATGTGACTCTTGGTGGATTTGGATAGTAAGGAAAATTGGCCGATCTGATCCAGTGTCCTCACTATGCATGTATATATGTAGATTAGGAGCACAAAAAGTTCTAGCTGGACAAATTTTGCCGTCGCACAGTAGCATTCTTGAAATTGGTGTGCATTTCATCTTTTAGCTTTATCTTTTGCAAAAAAAATTACTAGTTTTAAATACCAACATTATCTTTATCATTGTTATCAAAATCTTATATTAATTAGGGGTCGAGTATATAAATCTTATCCTTCCTTTATTTCCTTCTTTGAAGTACCGTAAAGTGCAGCCTCAGTGCACAAAGCTCTTGCCTATGTACTGTGTGGAAAAAGGATGAACTACAAGGGTCTATAGTACGCAGCCTTACTTTATATTTTTACAAGAGGCTGTTTCTACTCCTTAAATCTGTGACCTCAAAGTCACATGACGACAATTTTTACTGTTACGCCAAAACTCCCCTTCTTTCTTCTTTGAAGTACTGAGACTTCATTTAATTATAATATCTTTAAATATTTTTCACAACTTCTATCCACTTCTTTTCACCTTTTTTTTTTCTCTTTCTTTTAAAATCTTAGACTTATATTATGCCTTTACTTCTACCAAAAGATAACCCTGAAAAACCAAACTCCCTGAGACCTCCCCCACTGGTCCCTTCTCCTCACAGACACTAGTCCATCCAGCCAAACATTAACCGCTCTCATCGACGACACTAATTTAATCCAGTATTCCGACAAGCTAATTCCTCTCCCCACGATCTCCTCGTCTCTCACTTCCCAACAGCATCTCGTTCGATTCCTCAAATCCCATCCCAATCCTTCTTCTGTTTCCCCTAAACACCTCCTCCATTTCCTCTAGAACAAGCTCCATCACCACCCAAGATTCACCCAATTCGACCTCCATATCATCCGATGGGCATCCGAGATTGACTCATTTCGGCACGACCACTCCACATACGAAGGGTTGATTAGAACCTTAGCACTCACCGATCGCTTCGACCATCTTGGCTCGGTACTTGACTCTATGATTTCCAATCCCTGCCCTTGTAACAATGACGGGATCTTTTCATGCCCTCAGGTAGAAAACGTAATTAGATTTGCCATCAATTCGTACTGCCCAGTGGGTATATTAGATGATGCAGTTATCGCATTCGAAAAAATGCGCAACTCGATTGATGGGAAACCCAATATAATTTTGTTTAACGTTTTGATGAGCGGTTTTGTTCGGTTTCAGATGCATGAATGAGCGGTTGAATTGTACAATCAGATGGTCAAGGATCGGGTTTAACCGGATGTTTTCACTTTTAGTATATGGATCAATAGTTACTGTCGGAATGCGATGTTTGAATTGGCCTTGGATCTGTTTAGGGAAATGAGAAAGACATTGAAAGATTGTAACTCGAATGTTATTACTTTCAATACACTTATTACAGGGTTAATGAGGGAGAGGAAGTTTGAGGAGGCAATTAGAATTGCTCATGGAATGCTTGCTTTGGGTTGTGGATTCTCAACTTCGTGCTCGATGGGCTAGTTAGAGAAGGTCGAGTTGAAGAAGCTTGCAATCTGTTTATTGATTTCTGCGAGAAAGGAGCTGTTCCTAGTAGATTTGATTGCTTTTATGTTTTAGATGCGCTTTGTGGGCGAGGGAAGCTAGATAAAGCATTGGAGGTTCTAAATGAATTGTGGGACAAGGCCAATTTTCCTAGTGTGGTGGCTTGCGCGACAGTGGTTGAAGGTTTGAAGAATGCAAGGAAGATTGGTGAGGCATTTGGATTGATGCAAAAAATATTGGAGAATGATATTCTTCAGAGAGTGTTACCTTCGATTGTCTTCTTCAAGCATCATGAAATGTTGGAAGAACATCTAGTGCGAAAAGAATGGGGGTCTTGGCATCCAACAAAGGTCTGCATCCAGATGGGGCTGTTGGGGATTTTCTGTCCCCGCCAAAGATTACGCACACAAAAAACACCGATTTTAACGTGGTTCGGCTAATAAGCTTACGTTCACGGGAAAGGCAACGATTTTACTATATAAAATGAAATTACATGGGGTATTTACAAGAGAAGACAGAGAATGGATTTCAGATCTGTGTTATACTGTAATGCACTAATCGTATCCCTATTTATAGGGATTTTAGGGCTATTTTTTCAATATTTTTTCACAAAAGTCAGCAGCTGCTGGCGGTGGCAGACAGCGGCGCCCGCCACTGTTGAAGTCGGTAGCTGACTGCGACGCCTGTCACACTTGAAGTTGGTGGCCGACTGTGGCGTCTGCTACCGTTGACATCGATGGCCGCCTGAAAATGGGGCTGGACTAACAAATCTCTCCCTCCAAGCCCATTAAGTGAAGGAGGTTTCTTCACATATGGACTTTTAGCAGAAGCCCATTCTGGTCAATTCCTTGCAAATCTCAAACTGGCTTCGAGGTAATGCTTTTGTCATGATATCCGAACTATTATCTTCAGTATGAATCTTCTCAAACTCTAACGACTTCAGGTCTAAAATATCATGTATCTAATGATACCGAACATCAATTTGCTTTGACTTTCCATGAAAGGTAGAATTCTTGCTAAGGTGTATAGCACTTTGATTGTCGCAAAATAATGCATACCTCTTTTGCAGGAAGTCAAGTTCTTTTACAAACTTCTTCATCCATAATAACTCTTTGCATGTTTCTGTCACAACAATGAACTCAGCCTCTGTCGTAGACAAGGCAACACACTTCTGTATCTTTGATTGCCATAACACAGTTCCCCCTGCAAAAGTAATCAAGTAGCCTGAAGTAGACTTCCTCGTGTCAATATCATCAGCCATATCTGAATCAGTGTAGCCCTCAAGCACGGGCTTGCCAGTGCCAAATCTCAAACACAATTTGGAAGTACCACGTTGATATCTCAATATCCACTTCACTGCATTCCAATGTTCTTTTCCTGGATTTGATAGAAAACAGCTCACTGTTCCAATTGCATATACAATGTCTGGTCTAATGCATACCATGGTATACGTAAGGCTGCCAACAGTTGAAGCATAAGGAACATCTTGCATGTATTCCTTCTTAGCATCACTCATTGGAACTTGATTCTTACTAAGCTTAAAGTGAGTAGCAAAGGGTATACTAACCACTTTAGCTTTATCCATGTGAAATCGCTGAAGTACCTTTTCTATATACTTCTACTGAGACAGTCATAACCGCTTATTCCTCTGTCACAAATGATAGAAATTTTGAGAATCTGTCTTGCGGATCCCAAGTCTTTTATAGCAAAGACTGTGTTTAGATCCTTCTTTAGTTGACTGATCCTTGAAGAGCTGCTTCCAACAATAAGCATATTGTCGACATAGAGTAGCAAGATGACAAAATCATCTTCTGAGAATCTCTGCACAAACGCACAGTGATCTGAAGTAGTCTTTCTGTAACCCTGTTGAGTCATGAACTGCTCGAACTTCTTGTACCATTGTTTGGGAGCCTGTTTCAAGCCATATAGACTCTTCTTCAGCTTGCAGACGTACTTCTCTTTGCCTTTAACAACAAAACCTTCTGGTTGCTCCATATATTTCTCCTCCTCTAAGTCACCATGGAGGAACGTTGTCTTCACATCCATCTACTCAACCTCTAGATCAAGGTTTGCGACCAAACCCAATACAACTCAGATTGAAGACATTTTGACAACAGAAGAAAATATCTCCTCGAAATCAACACATTTTCTTTGACCAAAGCCTTTCACTACAAGTTTAGCTTTGTATCGTGGTCGTGAAGTGTCACCCTCATACTTCACCCTGTAAATCCATCGATTCTTCAAAGCTTGTCTGCCTTTAGGCAATCTTACCAGTTCAAAAGTGTGGTTGTCTTGCAAGAATTTCATCTCATCCTTCATAGCTGCAATCCACTCTGCATTCTCTTCACTTTCAGCTGCCTCTGTGTAGCTCTCAGGCTCTCCCCCATCAGTGAGGAGCACGTACGCATCTGGTGAATACCGAGTGGAGGGTTGATGATCTCTCGAACTCTGTCTCAGTGAAACTACTGATTCCTTAGTAGGAACCTCCTACTGAATATCATCAGCCTCTGACGAAACATCCATGTCTTCAGCAGCTTCATGTTCTCTCTCAACCTGATTATCTTGAACATCAACTGGAGCACCACCATGGTCATTGGTGCCATCTACACTTGGCGTATGTGAAACAGGAACTGGATCTAAATCGGTCAGAGTATCAGAACTCCGAGTTTCTGATACTTTGGCTTTGTCAATGTGTTCAGTGGTTTGGTCTTCCATAAAGACCACATCACGACTTCTAACTAACTTCTTTGCAACAGGATTATATAGCCTGTAACCAAACTCATCCTGCCATAGCCAATGAAAATGCATTGTTTGGTCTTGACGTCTAACTTGGACCTCTCATCCTTGGGTATATGTACGAATGCCTTGCCCCAAAATACTCGCAAGTGATCGTAAGAGACATCTTTTCCATACCATAACCTGTCTCCAATTGTTGTCTTGAATGCAGATGATTTGTTGGTCCAGCCCCATTTTTAGGCGGCCACCGATGTCAACGGTAGCAGGCGCCGCAGTCGGCCACCGACTTCAACTATGGCGGGTGTTGCAGTCAGCTGCCGACTTCAACAGTGGGGGGCGCCGCCGTCAACCACTGCAAGCAGCTGCTGACTTTTGTGAAAAAATATTGAAAAAATAGCCCTATAATCCCTATAAATAGGGATACGATTAGTGCATTACGGTATAACACAGATCTGAAATCCATTCTCTGTCTTCTCTTGTAAATACCCCCTGTAATTTCATTTTATATAGTGAAATCGCTGCCTCTCCCGTGGACGTAAGCTTATTGGCCGAACCACGTTAAAATCGGTGTTTTTTGTGTGCGTGATCTTGGGCGGGGACTGAAAATCCCCAACAAGGGCTACATATAACATTTTGGTTTATGGGTTTTCGAAAGAAGGGAACAGGAAAGAAGGAGGTCTCGTTGATGAGATGTTAAATGTTGGATTTGTACCTGATATTGCTACATACAACAGATTGGTGGATGGGCTCTCTAACAGAAAGAAGTTTGTCTATCATACAAGAAATATTGAAGGTGGATGAATATGTTCTTTTGATGTTGAATTTTACCTTTTGGAACTTGGGCTTGTTACTGTTTTCTCATTTTAGTTTCTTGTCTAAATGTTGAAGTCTGGAATGGGTGGTTGTTCAAAATCTCCAATATGTATGACTATCTCCATGCTGCTATTGAAGGAAGTCTGTAAGGAATCTCTCTCTTTATCAACTGATTTATGCAACTCATACCCTTTGCTTGTTAACGATTTACTCTGCATTCTGTTTTTTGTTGTGTTTTTCTTTTGTTCGATGAATTTAGGTTCTGTTCCATGCCATTTCAGCTTGTGTATGTAGCTTCTGGTTTAGTGGGCTATGTAGGTAGTGAACTATGTAGGTAGTGAGGATGAAAATCTAAGGCCTGTTCTGGTCGCATGCGTGTGGTATTCATTTGCATGAGGGTTTGTTTGCTTGTATGTGTTATTCATGAATGGAGATGAGTTGTACCTGTCATGGCTGAGTTTTTCTCAGTGACATTTAATACTAATTCCTAGTTGCTAAGATACTAATTTCAAGAGCCAGCTTAGAAGAATAAGGTTATGAATTAAAAGCTCCAGAGACAGGATTGGTGCTTTTTTTGGAGTTTAATCAAGCTGATGCAACTATCACTTTAGGAGGTACCAAAACTGAACAGGTTGAAGAAATTCAGTGGTATTCACCTATCATCATGGATTAATGTGTTAACTCAACAATGTTTTAGAGCTATTTTATCCATGTTTTCTGGCTCCAAAGCAGGAAAAGCTTACTATCTATGAATTACTGAATCCCTGGACTGTTATCCTTGTCCCAAACAACTCCTCATTGTTTTGGGGTTAAAATGGATTGGTCAGAAAGTTAACCAACCAACTTCTTGAGGAATCAGAAGGCTAGAATTGCCTGATCCGTGAAATTTTACAGAGCCAAGCTGTGGTTGTACTTTCCCTCCCGGGAAGTCTTGAAAATGACCGATTTGGGTCATTTAGAAACCAAGCTTCACTAGTGCTTTTTGCCTCCAAAGTAATCTTCACCTTTCTGTCTGCCTACGACCACATAGAAACTCTCTATAAGGAGTAAGATGATAAATGCACCTTCCATAAGTGCTGCATTTAGTGTTTGTATGACTAAGTTTCAAATCATTACTTGCTGAACCAATAAGTGGGTGTGAAAAAGGGGCTCAATCATCATTCTCAAGTAGAAAACATGCACTTTCATTTTTCTTCCTAAATTTATTAAAGGGTGTGACTACTAACATTATATACGGGGCAACTTCCAATTCCTAGTCTGTTGTTTTTTCTACATTTCAGCTACAACCTAAGAGTTATAAAAAAAATCTTGGGTACCTCCACATGGCCATTGGTGGCACTATTTTTGGGAAGAGATCATTAGACCAAAATTTAAAATAAGAAAATTTCTGTAAAAGAGGACTAATCATTGGGTTAATGACAGGCTTGTGGCTGTAATTTAGTTTAGTAGCCCCTTGCTTGCTTATCAAGAGGAGGCCAGAATGCCTGTATAGCGAAGATGCATTTATTTCTCTCCAATGAATTTTGATGCTGTAGTAGATCAACATAGGAATAAATATGAATGAAATGGACAGTCACTAGGGTGCTCCTATGTATATAGATTCTGACAACCTCCCTAAATGCTATGGAAGCTATACTACTGTTAGAATGAGATTTCTGGTCCAGCTTGTTAAACTTATTCATGAATTTCTTCTTTAGGAACTTAGGTAGGCTTGGCGCAACGGTAAAAGTTGTCGTCATGTGACCTTGAGGTCACGGGTTCAAGGCGTGGAATCAGCCTCTTGCAAAAATACAAGGTAAGGCTGCCTACTTTAGGCCATTGTGGCCCGCCCCTTCCCCGGACCCCGCATAGGCGGGAGCTTCGTGCACCGGGGCTGCCCTTTAGGAACTTAGGTAGGCTAACACATTCTCGTCTTCTAGAATAAATTTCTTTCTGCTTGAGAGATTCCAGACACAGTTTATTGAAATATGTTGGTTTCTTGCATACTAGGTGTCCTATTTTGTTTTTCAAGTGATTCAAATACATGATCTAACAGGTCTGTGATTCCGAAAAAAAGTAGTGCCGCATCTAATCACTTGACTCTCTGACAGCACTATCTAGAAATTTATGATATCTGATTAAGCTGGTCTTGTTTGTTTGAATCAGTGAAAGGTATGATGTTCTTTAATTGGTTGGTTTTCATATGATGCTTCAGAGGAACAAGTAAACTGAGACTTGACAAGTTGTCACTTTCCATTCTTGCAACTGGTCATTTCATACTCTTACTCCATGATCCTCCAGCACAAACTCTTGCTAGTCTGCAAACTTTGAGCTACACTACCTTCTTAGCTGTCTTTATAAACAAGGCTGCAACATGCAGTGTTTGTTGCTTAAGAAAGCTATCGAGTGAAGTAATTTGTATTGGTATCTGATGCTGGACAAGCGGTTGGTGCTTAGTTGTAGGTCTGATGAAGGTGCACTGTTGGTAAGAAATTGATACTTTCACTCGATTCTATTCAGTGATTTATTAGTTCTGAGTTCATAGTTTTGCGGCTAGTGGCTGCTATGCCTGCAGCTGATACAACCAGAAAACAGTCTGATTGGTGATTATCTGTTTTTCTTCTCTTTTATCAAAATGTATCACCTAACGTGGAAATTGTATGTTATTGTGATCTAAATCATCAAATACACCTTCACTAAACTCACCTATAAATGTAGGTAATACCCACATTTTGATGCATTATTGTTTCAAGAGAACTACAAATGCCAGATCCATGAGCATCCTTGTTGAAATTTCTTTATTGTGAACTGGGTTAAACATGTTTTTCCATTGGAGGATTCAAGGGAACATAAGTTTCTTAAGTTCTTTGGTGATTACTTAATTTGCAGGCAAGGCCTTACTTAGAGTGGGTTAATGTCGCGGAGGTCAGAGACGCCAATATACTAATGGAGGCCTGCAACATGGAAATGATGTTAAGATGCATCAGTTGGGCCTGAAATTTGTTGTTGAGATACCTTAACAGCTCTCGACAATGATTCAAGAGTGGAAACAACTAGAGGAGTACACCATTCAGCAGAGTCCTACATTCACAAGACACCCCTTAAAGGTTCTCATAGATCAAGAGAGTATGAAGCTTTGCAAGCTTAGATGGTATCAGACTGCAGAGACTATATGTTGAAGTTGGTAGTGCTTCCTTCCAAAGCGCAAGCCTGCGGTGCATGGGCAACAACAGTATCAGCATTGACCTAGACAAGGCTACTTACCAGGGAAGACGACAGTAGCTTGTCATCCGACTTGATTTGGTCTACGAAAGAAAACTGTGGTGGCTCAACTTTGTGCTTATGGCTTTAAAGAAAGTTTTACTTCAATGTGCTTTAGCTCTCTGTTTACTGTAGGGCTTGAGAGGATAGGAAGCTCTGTTAAAGTGTGGCTTCAAGACAAGAATTTTCTGCATTTGTTTGTAAAAATCGTGTCAGTTTCTGATAAAACTTGCCCTACCATTTGGGGCATTCATATGCAACACTGCTTTGATGACTATGGGCTATCATCATTGCTTCCATTTTGCCATTACTTCAAAATTATGTTCCAGCTCGTGCTTATTATTTGAAGCATTGTTATTTGTGGTTTTTGTCACAGGATGTTGGCAGCAGCATGCATAATCTTCTTGAATTGAACCTCCAATTTGACCAACAGATCCAATTCCTTGCAGTGCTGCATATTACAGAGTTATAAATTCTCAACTAGGCTTCCCTTCTTGCTAGGTCCAATTCCTTTACATTAACTTCCTCAGGAATAATTTCTAGTTATGCTTCTTGGCGTTTCCCACTTCTTTCGATATTTTTTGGGGCACTGTTACCCTTTTATGTATTTTCTAATCTAAGGACAACTATTAACTCATAAGTTTTCTACTATTTTTAATGTATTTGATTGTCAGTGTGATGCCTACACACTCTGTATTCTTACAATCATAACTTGCTAGATGACTTAATTTCGGTTTATACAACAGTTAATACCATCTGTTATATTTCACCCCATGCTATTCTATAATGTGCTGTTGGTATCTCTTGCATGTAGACTTCTTTCTCAATCACTACTTTCCAACGCTTCCTCTTTTTCTTTTTCTTCGTTACAAGCGAAGAATTACAGACCAAATTGCTCACACACTTTCCTAAATCTAATCCCTGGCGAAAAGGGAAAATGGCTACAAGTGTGAGATGATGCCTAGTTGTCTGTGACCAACTGTGTGAGACATTTGTTGGCCCAATACTTCCTCTTCAATAAGTTGCATTCTTACTTCTCACTACTGGCACAGATGTTTAATATTGAAGTTCAGACAGCCTGCTTTGGGGAGCCTTGGTACAATGGTAGAGTTTTTGATGTGTGACCTTGAGGTCATGGGTTCAAGGCATGGAAATATTCTCTTGCAAAATGCAAGGTAAGGCTGTGTACTATTGACCCTCATGGTGCGCCTCCTCCCCAGACCTCACATATGTGGGAGCTTCGTGCACCAGGACTGCCCCCTTTAGACAGCCTGTTCTATCAACCGAAAGCAAATCAGTCAATTTCACACACACCCACACACACTCGCACTCTTTTAGCATCACTGTACAATGTTTCTTCTTAGGTAATTGCATTGTTGGAGGTATATTTGCTTAATGATTCGACTGATACCACAAGTATCAGGTAATTCAAAGAAAAATTATTTGTGACATTTGATTTTCATTGGTAACCTTTCAATTTGTACGGTGCCTTGGTATTAAAACTGCATATGGGGCTTCTGGTTAGGCAGTTGGATTGTTTGAGTTCAGCATGAAACTCCAATCCCTATTAGGAAAACACCTAAATAAGTCGTTCAACTGAGCTGTGTCAGGCCTTTAAATCACCGATTATGTATTTGGTGCAGATCATAGGATAATTTGACTATTCTGAAAATAAAAGAAGGGCAGCCCCGGTTTAGGGAAGGGGCAAGCCTTGCCTTGCATTTTGCAAGAGGCTGTTTTCACGCCTTAAACCCATGACCTAAAGGTCACACGATGACGACAACTCTATCAAAAATAGAAGCAAATATTTTGATAATTGAGGAAGGAGGAATTTTGAGGGGGCCAGACCAGAGTTACTTATACCACCAATACCTTATCCTATTTCATTTATGCTCTCTAATCCTTCTTTCTTAGGCAAGTTGTGAAGCTCCACACAAAGGGTTTGAGTTGTCCACAGGCTTTTATGTACCACTCAATCTGCTTTCGTTAGCTTAAAACAATACAAATTCACACAATTGTTTACAGAATGAAATAACAAATGAGATGAAGGCATGCAAGACCGACGAGCAACTGGAGCTATCTGAAATCACTATCCCTCGCTGAAAACAATCAAGAAAAGCATTCTCCACATCCAATCAAACAAACAAGAAAATTATTGCAGGATCAGATATCTACGTCGCAGAACGTCCTATCAAACTGTTTGGACGAATCGAAATGCACCACCGTATTGTCACAAGAGGCCTTGAGAGTGTAGTGGTCCGACTTCCAAGTCCCCACCCTGAACCGAATCTTGGCCTTCACTTTGATCTCCAACTCGAGATCTCCTTTCGATCTGTCATGTTTGAGGTTCTGAGAAACCTGTTGCAGAAGAGGAACCGATTGAGCCAACACTTTGGCCTGTAGGTGGGTCACATTTCGTCGATGCTGAAAGAAGGGTGACAGATAAGTGAAAGCGATAATTTGATCCTCGTACAGCATGGACACAAGGATTGAGTCATAATATAAGCCAATCCTAGTGTTGGGGTTGTAGGCCCTTATAGTTAGGCCAAATGTGGCATTGAGAGATCTATCATTCATGCTGAAGCCATGAACGGAGGCATCTTCAACCGAGTAGACGAGTACCTTGGGCCTGAGTGTAAGCCACACGATGAGCACTGCCAGACCAAACAATACGATCAATGCCACGATGGTCATTCCGATGCATCGGAGAACCATCGGCCGGCTCGGCGTCGGAGTCATCTTAGTTGCACCTGGAGGACCAGCCATGGTACTAATTGTGGGCACCTGATCAAGTTTCTAAGTGTTGTTTTATAGTGCATGCTGGAAGAGGACGTTTGATGCCAGTAGGTTGAGGTATCAGATTGCTTGAGAGAAGAGGCTTAGTGAAGGTTAAAGAAGATGTGGGGATTTGGTTCCATTCCTTTCTTTCTTTTGCTTTGACAGCTTTGCTGTCCCAAAGTCGTTTGCAGCTTCAACAAGGCATAGTTTGCCCAAGATGATTCTGGCCGGTTAATCAATGTAGTAACAGTGGCAATAAATTAAGCAATTACAGTGAGGAATAAGAACAAAAGTAAAATGTTAGCAACAACTGATCTTGATTATCTACTAATGATTAGCGGTTGTGATTAGCTTTGTATACAGGTTGCTCAACCAAAAAATACAAGTTTATTGCCTTGGCCAATTGTATAAGTTGAGCCATTTAGTTATGCATTTTTGTTTAAAAAATAAAATAAAATGGAAAAAGAAAGTATAAGTTGATCCCTCTTTCCTGCGAGCTAAACTGTTTATCTTCTGTGCCCATCTTGGACAGGTGATGGGATGAAAATGTCATCCATTAGATGGTCTAGTCCCATGATTGTTTAAGATTCTTATTCTGAACATTTTGAGCCGTCCATGTTATACTTAGAACGATACAGACTAGGATCATCTAATGAAGAAGATCTTAGGGCAGGACCCAATCTAATAAAGCAAATGGTTTTGATCATCGGAAGTATAGACTACTTTAAGTGCTGGAGCAAACTTGTATTCCTTTGTCAGGTGATGTTGTGACCAGCTAGTCTTTCATGGAGTGGCTGTGCACTAACTGCAACATTTGATTACCTGCATGTATATGTATAATCTATTAGCAGTAATCATAAAAACAATAGAAAATCCATGGTTAAACAGAAAATACTGTTTTTTTTTTTATATATATAAGAGAAGAATTACAAAGCAAAATTACTGACACATTCTCACTCACACATATTCCTAAATCTAATCCATGATCAAAGAGGAAAAAGGGGACTCAAACCTGTAACCAAGCATAAAAAGAAAAGGCAAAAAGACTGAGGCCCTGAATTATTCCACATATGATTATATGGAATAACCAGCATAGTAACATAAATGGGATCAGATGTAAGTCCTGCCAATTGGGCCTTATTTGAAGGCTGAAAAGGAACAAATGTTTCATGTTTGTTCTCTTTCATGTATTATCATTAGTTGCTGTTCTTGGATGAGTTTTGACTTGTGAATTGAACATTTTCTTCTGTTCCTTTTAGTGTACATGTTTTAGGTTAGAGAGAGAGAGAGAGAGAGAGAGAGAGAGAGAGAGAGAGAGAGAGAGAGAGAGGTGCTTTACTCTTCCTGGAATGGATTGGGTTGTAAGCAATCATTCCTTTCCAACTTTTCCCCCTTTCTGTTTATCTTTCATCTTTCCTTCCGACCAAGTTATTCCAAAAGCGACATGTAAAGATCCAATTACTCAAAGGGGTAGTTATTATGATCAAGCAACTGCATGGCTATAGTTAGTCAAGGATGCATGTAACTAAACCTGGACACAGTTGGCCTCAACTCTCTTAGAATTTGATGTACATTGCATCTGCTTTGTTTGTGGCCTTACTGGAATCTTATTGGAATGGACCCTGCCAAGCCTTAACTAAAATGAGCTTTTAAGACTGTGATATTGGAAACAAAGAAACACAACCTAAACCACTACATCCAAGCCTTTCATTTTCGACCAACTCCTTACTCCACTGCGTGCAGTGAGGTTAGACCATATTTCCTCTCTCTCGCTCTCTCCCCGTCCTATGTGTGTATGTGTTTGTATACACACACACACATGTATTGATAAGATTCGGTACCAACTGTGGGATTTCTGTGTTCCTGTCAATCACCTAACATGCGGCTTTAGTTCTCTATAGCAATTCTCCATTAGCAAATTTTCTTGCTTAGCATATACATGCTGACTGCAGTAGAGTTGCACAAGTAATATTAGTGCAAGTACACCCTCATTTCTAGAGGTTAATTAGTTACAGTAGCTCCAACAACGTCTAGTTCAGCTGGTTGCAGGTTCTAGCTGACGCTTTCCCCTTCGGCCATCTTAATAGATCTATCGGAGTTCACTAGTAATTTGCTTTGTAATTCTTTAATTTTGCCCAAAAAGAAAAAGAAAAAAGAAAGTTACTTCAGCAAAATTTCAAGGCTAGATACAGACTGATATGGTGGAGTTAATAAGAAGCCACTTTGGACTCTGACTGAGTAGATTGTTTTTATTAGTTCTGAGCTGCACACAGTGTACAACAATTGGAATAAGAAAGATGGAGTTGCACAAGGAGCATAACTTACTCAGTACATACAACGGGCGTGGGATTCAAGTTCAGTCTAAGTTTAGAATATTAAATACCGTATGCTGCTCAGTTCAAGACTGGAAAACCTGTGAATCCACAACATTTATATAGAAGAACAAAGAAGATCTCGTCCAAACGCAATCAGATCAATGTAGGAAGCTTTGTCCTAGTTCAGACCATCTGGCTGACCTGTTGTTGATCCCTCAAACTAAACTAACATGCCAATCCACTCTTAGCCTCAGTGTGGTAAGACCATCTGGCTGTGAGATGGTCCTATGTAAGGTTCATTCAAGGTGAGCGTTGTCTTTAATTTGCTTTCTTCATACCTTACTGAAACAAGAATGACAATCAACCGGCACAATCCTGAATTCTGCTTGGTCAAGTTGCAACTTGTGCACAATCTTACGAAAGCTAGAGTAATCTCGGTAAACAAGGTGTATAAGTAGAGTGTTGGAAGAGCAACTAAAACTTCCAAGGTTTCTTTGTCTGTCCCAATGTGAACATATTTTATGGATACATTCTCAATCTCTTCTTTTTGTCACACTATTTACTTTATGGGGCACAGATATTTAGCATTAATTTAATAAACCACTACTATACAAAATTGTATTTCACAAGTATAAAGAAGAGTTCAACCCCTCCAGGACGCACATCTATCTAGAGGGTAACCAAGTAGCTTATGCCTTGGTCAACTATGCTGTTAAAAATGAGGGCTCCTTTACTTAGCTAAATAGGCATCCAAACTTTCTTATTGATCTTTTACATTTGGATTGTGTTGGTAAGCCTAGACATATATAGGACCATTTCCATCTATCTAATGTTGTATCATACTTTATTGATGAATACTTTCATCACACCAAGATCGTCCACAAAAATCATCAAGAATAAAAGACTAGATGCGGAAGCGTACTTGAATCCATGAGATCGGATGTGATTCTTGAGTCTTGCGGTTCCTGATCTTCCAAATTGATGTGTATGAACTTCTTGGAGAATGGTTTTCTCTCATTTTTTATGATGTGATGTGAAAAAAGAATTATACGTATAATTTGGAGACCATAACCATTTATAACTGTATCCCCTTTCTTTATTTCTTATTTTAGCCCATCATAAAATAGAAATTAGAGATTAGGTATTTATACATAATAAAACCCATACCTTTTGAGATGACTATGTCCCATTTAACCTTAAAACTTATTAGATCACTTTAATTTAGGCCAAACCCATATGATAGCATATAATATACAATACACACACACACACACGTCTAAAATCTAACATCTAATTTCCCTTTAAACCAATAGAAAAAGAAAAAGAAGAATTCAAGGTTCAGGAAATAAGTAATTGAAAGTAACAGGTCAGAATAGATTTCAGTTGTCAGTAAAAAACCACCAATGTGCCAGAATTGACCATTACTTTGGGGCAAATAATAAGCTGAACACACGCTTAATTCTATCACATGGATTGATATATCTGAAATTAGTTAAATTTTGGTAAATTTAACTAGCCCTGGTGCAATGGTAAAGTTGTCATTGTGTGACCTTGAGGTCATGGGTTCAAGGGGTAAAAACAGCCTTTTGCAAAACTGCAAGGTAAGTCTGTGTACTATAGATCCTTGTAGTCTGCCCCTTCCATGGACCCTGCATATGCAGGAGCTTCCTGCAACAGGACTGCCCCTTTTAGTTAAATTTCACTAAAACAATCCCCAAACAATATGAGCAACTAGAGATAAACCAAAATAAACCTGATGTAATGTGGATGACACCCTCCTCGCATCTCTCTTGATCTCAAGGCCACCAACAACATCAACCTGTCACAGGGACAGAAAATTTTATTACTCTCAGTCCTTTATATTTTCAAACAGACACTCCTGCATGCGTAGGCACAACTATGAGCATGGTTTAGTGATCTGGCATTTATCTGCTAGGCAGTGCTACAATGAGCCACACATCAAAATTCGACCTCAGTTCAGTTATAATCCTCTTAAGTTGTAGTCTTTAAATGGATAACTAGAAAACAAATGGATTACATCCACTAGCCAAGCTTTCACAAGTTGAAGGCTTGGAATCCGTGAGGAAGTGTTTTGGTGTCTAACCATAGTCGTGAAGGCTAAAAACAGAAAAAGCAGACCAGCAAATAGTTCTCGACGTTACAACTTAGATGTCCTGGAAAGGACTGACTGAATAAAGTCAGTCGCATGGTTTATACAAGCCTCAGATTTCTTGATGCAATTGAGGTTGAAGTTCGTAGTAGTGTGGAAAGGAGTCAAGCTACTTCAGATCTTTAGGGTGGTGGACATTCGGTGGAAAAATTCTGTCTCTTCCTTTGAGCTTTTTGATTATATATCAAGGTAGAACTTGAAGGGGAGCCTTGGCACAACAGTAAAGATGTCTTCATGTGACCTTGAAATTGTGGGTTCAAGGCGTGAAAACAGCCTCTTGCAAAAATGCAAGGCAAGGCTGCATGCTGTATACCCTTGTAATCTGCCCTTTCCCCAGACCTCGCATATGCGAAAGCTTTGTGCAGCGAGGCTGCCTTTTTTTATGTCAAGGTAGAACCTCTATAAAGTAATAGTAGACAATATCATAACAACTGATGTGAATCATAGCAAAGTTGTGTGTTGGCACCATAATGCCTAATACATAGCTTGGTCGGATGTGGTTGGACCATGTCGGCACTTGTGCCTTTTCCTCTATTAGGGGCACTTGTATCTGTTGTATGAAATTCAGATGCATTACATTCATCAATTGCCAGATGATAAGAAACAGTTTTCTGCACAAACAAAGTTCAAATGTGTGCTCCGTCCTTTGTATGAATAAGTAGAGAAGAATAACACCTAAAGAAAACAGTGGAAATATACAGCACCCCATGTCATTTCCCATCTTTCTATAAGGAGCTGTCACATATGTCTGAATAAGCAGTTCTTTTTCCATCGTAATGGAGTTCCTGGAATGCATGGTGATGTTCTACCTGTGTCACAGGCCTGTTGTGGGAAGACCATATCACAAATTTTATGAGCGAAAAATATTAGACTAGAAAAATTAAACTATGACCAAGAAAAGTAGAAGAATAGCAAATGGAAGTATAAATACTAATCTTATTTTTTTTCTATAGATGGAGCAACAACATTAATATAGACTGTATCCATCTTTTCTTTTCTTTTTTTCTTTTTCTTTCTTAGTAGTACTTTGTTCCTCCTCAGACAAATACTTGTTAGTATTAGTAGAAACAGAAACCGGAGGAGTGAGAAGTACTTGAGTCGGATCTGCTTGTAGAGTGATCGAAGGAAGATGTAATATCTAGCCATGGCACCATTGCTCCATTGTGCCTGTTCGTTTGTGAGGAAGAATCAGTGGATGATGAGCAAGGAAATCGAGACTCATCAAAGGACAGTAGCTTGGAAAGAGAGAGTGTCAATTGTGTGGTTGAAATCTCATCCAATATTTGTAAATATAATGGAGTTATACTCTCTTGATGAACTCTTCGGCCAAAAACTTAGCTTTTTGTGCAAAGGCAGTGATGTACAGATTGTCATTCTTAGATGCAGTAATTGCATATGAATCTGAAGAATCCGAGCCTCGGTGAGGGTGTCAAAGGATTCTTCAAGTTTTCTCCGTGCGGCATGCGCTGTTCTATGGGTGCAGTTGGCTTGCTTCCGAAGAGGTAATTTTTTGACTTGAGAGGCATATCAAAACCTCCACAGAACAAGATGCTATGTTCCAACTCAACAAGAGCTGATCGTTTGTATTCCATGCAACGTATTCCTGGTTTGGAGTGGCGGCATCGGTGGATGAATCAACGATGGTGGAAGAAGGAGATAGATCTGGCCGTTGTGCTAGTCCAAGCATATAGTGGGCAGTAAGGATTGGCAAAATGTGAATACGCTAACTGTGGATAGTTTCGTTTCAGTAAGTTCAGCAGAAGGAACGTGTGTAGTATTATTTGAAGGGGAGCCTTGGCCCAACTGTAAAGTTGTGGTCATGTAACCTTGAGGTAGCGTGTTCAAGGTGTGGAAACAGCCTCTTGCAAAAATGCAAGGTAAGGCTGCGTACTATAAACCCTTGTGGTGCCCCTCTTCCCCAGACCCTGCATAGGTGGGAGCTTCAGGCACCGGGGCTGCCCTTTAACTTGTGTAGTATTACTTACTGTCATGCATGATTGTAGAGAATAATAGACCTGTCCGATTGAGATGCATTGGTGTTGGAGGAACTACTGGAGAACACAGTGGTGGATTGGGTGGAGGGAGTAGTGGAAGCAATGACAAATATGATGATAAGAGAGGAGAGACAAGGTAGAATGAAAATTGCAGATCTCGCTGCTCTGATACCAAGTTAAGCCAACTGATTCAGTTGAGACACACGTATTCCCCAATACAATTGATTATTCCAAAAGTGAGATCTAAAAACATTTTGATTTTGGTTTGGGAATCCAATTGCTTGTCATATGAAGAGGTGTATCAAATGGATCTTTTCTTTGGAATTTGATGTGCCCAAGCATTTACCAAACTTTGCCTTTACGTCAAGGTGAGACTGCAAACGACGAAACACAGTACAGAAACCACTTTTTATAGGTTTTCTGTTTCAACGAACTCCTTACTCTATTGTAGTTGAGGATAATTAGACCCTCTCTCTCCTACCCTATGTGTGCATGCATGTCCATGTATGTGTTTGTATATGCGTGTATATCAAATCCGATGTCGACATACTTGATTAACATGTTGGTTAAGCTGTGCATTTGTCACAATGGTAGATTGATACCTTTCTTTCAAATAACCCTGTATGTAGTTTGAACTCTTTGTAGCATTTTTCCCATTAAAACTTTCTTGCTTTCATATGCATGCAGGGCGATAGAGTTGATGCAAATTATTTCTAGATTCAGGATTTTTCTGTTGCAAACAATGTCCTATTGGCTATTACTCAAGATTAGTGCATATGGGTAATGGTGGTCTAAGTAAATGATCACTATTCTAGACTTTAAAGTGATGTGGTGCAGTTAATAACATGCCACTTTGGTTCCAGGTTCAGAAGGGGAGCCTTAGAGAGCAACAGTAGAGTTGTAGTCATGTGACCTTAAGCTTATAGGTTCAAGACGTGGAAACAACCTCTTACAAAATGCACAGCTTCCTTGTAAAATGCCTGAGAAAGCAAAATGCAAGGTTGCATACTATTGACCCTTGTAGCATACACAGGAGCTTCGTGCAGTGGGGCTGCACTTTGGTTCAAGGTTGGTGACTAATCAAGGGACTCGTTATAAGTGTGGACATACAATTCACAGTGGATTTAAAAGGATCTCTCTCTCTCTCTCTCTCTCTCTCTCTCTCTCTCTCTCTCTCTCTCCTTCAACTAAATATCAATGTGATGTGCTTTCTCAGACAATGTATTATATCCTTATGTATTAATTATAACTAAATCATAATGCTAGAGATTAAAGGGATGTGTCAATTTCAGCTATTTCACGCAAGTGTAGGGAGCATGTGACATTTAATTGCCTGAAAAAAGGTAAAAAATAGAAAAAGTTAGAGGAAATGGTAGACTTTACCCTGGCCAATCAAATGTCACCTCCACTTTATACCTGCCACTCCTTGCTGAAATTATTGCTCCCCAAGATTAAATTATCGTAATGCCACTATCATAGATCATTAAAACGAACTGCAGCATGAAGTCGTAGTGGCAGAAATCTGGTCAATCAAATGGCCTCTTGAACTGTAACCTCCTAAAAGGAGTACATTACACCACTCAAAAGAAAAAAAATAGAAGAATAATATATTACTTGATTAAAATCGTGCTCACCCAAATCAGCTCTATCATCTACATCAATTCAGCCTTATACTGTTAGTTCTCTTCCTTAATATGAGAGACTACTATTACTTGTAGGAATAAACGAAGAACTTTGTTTGCCATTGCTTGCTTGTCAATGAGTCTGTCTGGGATTATTCTGACGACGACCCAAATCGCTTTTGCATTAGGGCACATGTATCATCTTCTCATTCTCAATCAGCGTTCATCTGTAAGCAAAGATTGACATTTAAAGAGCTGATCCTTTAGGATCGGAGTAACTGTGGCCCTGGATTTTGCATATGCTCAAAACACGAAATACTTTACAGGGATGTGTTAATTTCACCAGCCTTACTTGGTATATTGCAAGAGGCTGTTTCCATGCCTTGAACCTGTGACCTCAAAGTCATACGACGACAACTTTTACAATTGCTCCAAGGCTCCCCTTATATATATATGAGGAGCGATAATTTCAGTAAGGAGTTGTAAGTATAAAGTGCGGGTGACATTTGATTAGCTAGGAAAAAGTTTCTAACTGCTATTTCATTTAACTTTTTTCCAGGCAATCAAATATCACTTACTCCTTACACCTACATGAAACAGCTGAAATTAACACACCCATAAATAAATATATATTATCAAGCCGTTCTTCTTTTTCTTGGATACTATATTATTAAGCCATGATGCGTGCATTAAGAATTATACTTTGAGAAGCATACTCCCGGATCACGCGCATGAAGCCAGCAAGATCTAAACCTTTATTTAATAAGGTCTGTAAAAGAGACTAAGAGCTAAAGGATGACACACAGTCAGTGCTGCCAATGACTTCGGTTAGGTGTCATGTACATGGAAATTAACTTCCGTAACTACTAAATATTATAAGGAAACGCCCTTTTTTTTCTCTTTTTTTTGTTGTTGTGGGGGATCATAAATTATGAATCCTAAGGTTTGATGTGTATAATCTAAGATTTTAGAGTGAAATATCCTCTTTATCCTGATGTTAACTTCCAACTGTATTCTAGGATAACACTATCCTCAATATTTCTCTCCCATATTTTCTCCAACCACCACATGAGCTAAAGTGTTTCATTTTCAATTCTTCCTGCTCTCCGGCATGCACTTGCAGATGCTCTTACTCGTCAGTATAAATTGATGATTGCCATTCGCAAAGCAAAGGAATACAGATGCCATTTGGCAGTCCACATCTTCACCTGGTTAATCAAACTAACAAATTAACAAAGAGGAGTTAATGTACGTGTATAAACTTACACACAAATGGATGCTCTCTCTCTCTCTCTCTTAGTAGCTAACTAGAAAAGTCCAAATAAGCAGGGAAGTTGTATTGAGTGCATCTCAAAGAGAGGAACAATAAGTATATCTCATGCCTTGGCTGCATAGTATAACAAGGATTACTGGTTTGACGTATAATATGGAGCTGGCCATGACTGATCTAACCACTCATGTTGCATACCTCAGCTTAGATGGGTTTGTGGCCAACATTTTTGTTATAAGAAAGTGATTCTATCCAATCAAAATCCTCTAAGAGATAGCAACCCGGGAAGCACTGGGGCAATCCTTATATGGGAGTATGGAGCTTTAACAACATGGCCCTAATTTAGAAATCACATTCCATTTATATGAGTAGTAATCGTGGTTGCATACAAAATGAAATCAACTCTCAGAACTCCCAAAACATCAAGTTAGAGAGATTCATAACAGGCTAATGTAAAAGGAGAACTTATCTATCAAGTAGCTCCACAGTCCAGCTCTCTGGCCATTATTTATTACAATGAAGAAAAGAAGAAAACCATGACAATACCATAGTTAAGATATTAAAGAAGATAGAGAGGAAATGCCAAAGGATTCAAGTTGCCCAATGAAATGGAGGAGAAAGTCACCACCCATTTCAGAAAAACGGAGAAAGACAGTGACACAACTGGTAAGACCACCCCTTCTGCATCTGCATGGAAATGAATCCTTGTCCCCATGAGAGGTGAATCTGCCTCTGAGCTTGTAACATGATTGAGTAAGAGGCTTAGAGAGAGGAAGAGAGAAGTGGGTGTGGTTGGTTTTATGTTGTTCAGATGAAGCAGATGGTCTTAAATAGAATAGATGAGAGAGATGACTTGATATGGACTTTTGGTGAGAAGAAAATGAGTCTTGTGAAACGCATCTTCCATAGGATATGCTGTGAGCACCTCCATTTTGCTGACAATACCTTTGCTTTTGCTCCCTTATGTCTCTTGGCATCATTTTATATTCTACCCTTTGGTTTTCAAGGATGCCTTTTCTTCCTTCACCATTTCTGCTAGGTGAGCAAAGACACTATTTTCGCTGCAGGGAAATGATACAATGACACTCCTTTGTTACCACCTTTAATTTTGTATGGTTGTGGCCAGACCTGGAAGTACAAGTTTACTTGGATAGCTCGAAGTACTAGAGGGCCCATGTTTTGGTGACCCAAGTCATTAATCTTGTGGGCCAGAAATCTCCTCCAATGGATGATCCTGTGAACCTAGAATTTTACTGTTCTGAAGTGTTAAATGAATGGTTCAACATTTTCATGCATGAAGGATACAAGAATCTGGAGCAAGCAAAAGGTTATAAGTATCCGAGGCACGAGTTTTTTGGGGTATAACAACATGGGGTGCTGAAGATGAACAGGGGGGCCATCGGCATATAAGAATTCTTCTTCTTTCCCCATGAAGTACACATGATTGACTGCTAACATATTGGCAAGAAATGATTTGGGAGTTGAAGCAAACGGGTTTGCTAGTGAAATATAATAATTAAGTTCTGGGAAGAGACAAAAAGATATGCAAGAAAGAGCAAAACCACATTCTACTTTACTCTATCGCTTTCACTGTTGAAAATTATTATAATACTTTGTAACACCTAATTGGCCAACAAAGGTCTGATACAGCTGGTGGCAGAAGAGACTTAGCATCTGCCCTGGAATATGCTTGGTAGCATGGTTGAGTCACAAATGTCTAGGGTATAATTTATTTGCTATGTGATTATTTGCTTGTAAAGAAAAAGAAAAAAAACCTTACACCTAATGTATGGAAGAATTTGATAATTTGGCCTTTGTTTACTCAACTAAGAAAGGGAAAAGAAAGCAGAATTTTGACAAGTGTCCCAGTCTTTGTTCAGCTTGAAATGATGGCGTAATTCTCCCACTGGACTAGTGATTTTGAGTCGAAATCTTCGAAGATGATGATCATATCTTATTCTATGATCCTAACCTACTATTCAGGGTAACAGAATCATCCGTTTCATGATTGTAAAGTAGAAGTCTTCTTCATCTCAAACATAGTTGCCCTTGTAGAGGTACAGTCCTGTGCAATCAGAAAAAATTGCCAGTCCACAGTGTTTACTGCTAGCTTTGGAAGCCGCTGGGAACCTTCTGTCCACTAAAATTACTTGTAGGGGCTTTTTGGCAAGGGGATTAGATCCATGGACTAAGTTATTCCTACCTGGACAGATAAATTATTTAAAAACAAACAGCCCAACCTTTTAGGCTATTTTATCAATTTTGGAAAGTTACTCTATATAACAAGGTTACATAAAGCAGGGGAATTACTAACGAAGGTTTTTGAAATTCCTGTGCCAAGCTGCACTTCAGCATAGTCAAGAAATCACTCCTCTTTCTCCTTAAACAAAAATGCCAGAAAGGAAGAATCCATGCTCTGCATGGATCACTAAATCATCTTGTTGGTTATCTATTAAATAGGCAATATTGTAATGATAGAACCGTCCGTTTTTCAACATAGGCTAACACCAGGCGACTTCCATGCTGTCTTGCCGAAAACCTGTGCCCAGCTGCCATTCAAAAAGGAAAATAGCCCCACGGAATCTCTGCGAGCAGGCACAGATTTCATGGGTCACTAGGCCTGCAATTCCTATAATAGGATCTCTAGCAACCCGGTCAACAGCCCACAAGCGAACAAAGAAAGATAGGTGAACTAATACAAGGTGGCAGTGAACATTTCCAAGGAATTTGACCAACTCTTTTTGACATCCATCTGAATGACCAACATCATATCATTCAACCAATGATAAACTACATCCTCGCATCAGAAGCCCAACTCTTGCCTAAAAGTCATGTGGGACAATGCCATATAAAATCTCAAACTCCCATAGAGAACCACCAAGTTTCCACTGAAGATGAATTTTTTCCCTTTTACTGAGACTGAATGATGAATCAAAAGTGTCATTTGCCACTTGTTATTCCAGTCATATAACTGTAATGTTTCAGAAAGAATCAAGACCAACAGAGCAACGGTAATATGCATAGACTCGAGCCTGGAAGGCAGAAGTCCTTCAGCAAGTAACACAGGCATCATCATCTTCATCTTCTCTTTGTTATTTTTCTTCCTTTCTATTTACAGTATTGAATAAGCCCGGATCACCTCAACTATCGGAGCCCGGCACAGTGGACACTTGCCACCTTCTCTGACCAACTCATTTGCACATTTAGAGCAAGTGCACATGTGCCCACATCTGCAAACAAGAGAAGCAAATCCGGATCAAAGATCAGCACAATAGTTTAAAATAAATAACTAAATAAGAATTGAAGTTCAATACAGGCAGAGGAGCAGATATGCAGACCTGTACAACAAAGCATCAATATGACTATCACAACAAACACAGCAAGTCCCTTTCCTCACATGAACCCATTTTGATCCATCTTCTGATGACTCTTCCCCAGCCCCTGCAATCACAATCCATTATTCATGTTAACCTTCCGAAGAATTAGCCCTTACCCTTGAATTCCAAAATAGCAAAAGCATCCTAATGACGGTTACAGTTTTCTGTGATCATTCCAAATGTAAAAAGAAATGAAAATGGAGCTTGCATATGAGAAATATCCAACATGAAAGGGAAATGTAGGAGCAGCACTTATTCCGAGCTAGTATACATATAAATTCAGAAAGGGAAAGCAAAATCATCAAATGAATGTGGGGGGTCGGTGTCCTTGGTTGTCTTCTATTAAATGCAAGGTCGCCAAAGGTAATTTGTTCATATAAGAACAGGATTGAACAGAATTTTGCTGATCATCCTTTGTCAAGGTGAGCCAATTCCCAATTGGAATAAGGCTTTGATGATAATGATGATGAACCTTCTTTAAGGTGACATGTAGCAGTCTCTCAGTAAGGTGACGCCCTACAGCTTCTGAGATACAAATCATGTCATTTCTGCTTCTCTGAAATAATATTTTGCTTCATCTTTCATTTAATTGTGTGCAGCTTAGGCAACATTAATTTAGCCAACATGGGGAGATTTGGATGATGTGAAGAACGCATGAGAGAGAAACATGCACGCCTAGTTAAATACAGCCACAAGCAGAAGAACCAATGAGGATTCAAAATGAGACACATGCATCAAATACAATTTGAAGCTGAAAATATTCAATTTCAATATGCTGAGGATGAATCTCATGAGCAAATCATCTCATGAATCTCATAAGCTATTCAAATATGGACCATGAGTCCATAATCTCATGAGCCATCCAAATATGGATGACTGTGCAAACATATTCCTTTAGTATGATTTGTGTTCTGCTTATTGCCAATATGTTAACCTTTCTTTCTCAGCTAAGCTCATTTTCCCTCGACCTCTAACCTATGAACTTCAAACTTGGGACTGCCTGTTGTTGAGTGACTTTCCTCTAATGCACTAGACCCCATACAGAATTGTATATCTAAGCAGGAGATAGAATCTCTCTTTCAAAAACCTCTCCTTTGTAACTAACATTTTGGACCCAACACCAGGTAAATTCAAAGCTCCTCATCTTCTATCTGTTACCTATGCTCTTCCCATTATTCAAGCAATATGGAACTGTGCAGTAATAATTGCTCAGTAACTCCCACATATCGTAAACACAGCAATTGGCCAAAGCACTTTCTTCATGTCAGAAGTTTCTGTTCTCCTTGTATAGCTGGCACTCTCCAGCAGTGGATTTCCTTGGGAGCACATTTAAGCTAGAGATTGCAGATCTCCATTTGTTGGAAGACGATGGCAATTCCAGTTACTTTTCAATCACAAGGAATGCTATAATTATGACATTAACGTCTTGTTCCAACTCCTGCTGCTTCTCCTGTAAACTCCTTTATCTTTTGTACGAATCTAATACCAAACGACATTCTTGCAGATTGCAACCCTTCCAGATAGTTTTTTACTTTTTGAAATTGATTTTCTTAAAAGACCATTTTCCTGGGTCCGCAGTGCTCTGGATCAAACACACAGACTCAAGGAGATCTCTTAACCATGTATGGCAGAGAAAGCCAATAGCATGCAAGTGCCATCAAAGCATTTTTGGCTCTCTTAGGAAGTCAAGGAAATATGAACAAGCTACATCAAGAAGGAAAAAAAAAAGGCTGTCATCTCATATTCTTGCAAACCCCGATAGATGTGAACCAAATCATCTGGGTTAAATTTCTAATATAGCAATGAAGTGTTTAATGCCAAACAAGCCCTAGACTTTGGGCTTGAAAAAGAACTCCATACCCAGTCCTCAAATTTACTCAAAATTTAGAATCACCATTCTCGTACAGAACCACAATCGCACAGGGGATGATAGCTATACTAAGCCATAGCCCCAAGAAGAAACCTCTTCTGACCTTTGTTATCTTTCTTTCTTTTCTTCCTTTTTGAAATGAAAAATGGTAATTGTAGCAATTATAACCTCTTTTGACTGTCTGACCTTGTCATAACTGCTAGAATTGAAGATAAGGCTAGATTCAGATGGATAAAAATAGAAGAAACTGCAATATCATATCTAGCTCTAATAGCAACTCAAGAATGTGAAGATAAAGAGCTGCTTTAGAGTGAAGAGCAGATCAATTTTTTGCTATCATCCTTGGTTACTCTTAACTACTGCTATATAATAAGATTACATGGATCTCCACCAAACCAAAGTGAACAACTAAGCAATAAAAGAAAAGCCATCTGCAACCAACAGTCATAATAACAAAGAAGATATCTGATAGAAAGTAATCTATCTAACCACAGAGTTAAATATCCTATACAAGACCAATGTCTCTCTTCTTGAATAACAAATCATGTGATCAATTAATTTCAGAAAAATGTTGCTGACCTTGCCCACCAGCAGAACGATTTAAAGCTGCAGAAACTTCCTGTCTGATTGCACGCTGCAACTCAAGTTGCATATCCATGCAAGCTTCCAACATTCTCTGCATGTGGCTCATTCCTTGCTGAAGCTTAGTCATGTCAGACCTCAGATCGTTAATAATCTCCCACTCCTGTACCAAAACATCCAGTTGGAACTTCTTGAAAAATAAATTAAAACATAGAATCCTTAAATATGACAGCCACATATATGACAGACTGAAGAGATAAAGATATACAGTGATCTTAGTTTATGATTACTCAAGTGACACAAGCATATTTTATTGTGCGTGCCAGAGACTGCAACAGAAGGAGAATGGAACCTCTTATAAAAGAAACTTAATGTAGAAAATCATTAAGAACGTGAAGAAGGATCCAAAAAAATAGAACTCAGCTCTCATCTGGACGTGCTTATATAAATCTGGATATGCTCATACCAAATCATTTTAGTAGTTACGCCTTCACGCACAACAGACATGAGGAAATATTCATGTTTGACTTAATATGTAACCAGTTAATAAAACAAATAATCTCTCTCAATTTTCCACTAGGTTTCAAATGAAAAAGATTGAAGGTAAGATGACGCACAATTTCTGAACGATGTAAGCTACCATGTCGAGGCCAGTTCGTGTGATGCAAATCCTGGTGCCAAAGTGGCTGAGGTGGTGGCACAGGTGGAGATGGCAGCACAAGTGAAGGCCTGGCAACAGTGTCTGGCTGATCATCATCCTGGTCATCTCTCTGCTGCTCTTGGTTTTGATCCGGTGAAGGTGGTGTAGGCAGATTCCGGTGCAGATCCCAGTTGATTGGACTACGGCCTTGCCTTTGAACATATGATTGTATCAGCTGGTCTAAACTTTCACGAAACCTACTCCGAAGAAGATTAGAGACACTTCGCCTGCATCAGCAGCAATAACCATCATGAGGAAAACATAGCCTACAACATGCGAAAATGAAAAACCAACAACAACAACTTCAAAGATAAGATGAAGACCTGCTAAGGAGTTCCCTCAGTTCCATGCTATACACATTATCATCATCAGGTGGGTGGAATCTGTTGGTCCTTCTAATGGGAGTAGTCCTATGAGTTCTTGGAGGATCGGACGGCCCTTGCCAGTTTTCTACAGCCTCCTCTGCATCATCTTCATGCCACTCCTCATGCACTTCCTGCAGAGGAGTATCCTGCCCATCTTCATTTTCTGTAGTTCCCCGAGGCCAATTCTGGGAAGTATTCTCTTGCCAGTTGCCATCCATTTCTTCTCCAGCAACATCTTGCCATTCATTAAATCCAACCTCAGAAGACAGTTGCCAGTCCCTTCTTCCATCTTCTGCAACTTCTTCCTGCCAGTTGCCTCCTTGGGACCTGGTTTCCTGCCAATTTATACTCTCACTGGGGGTGTTATTGTCCAAGTCCCCTGTATGCTCCAATATTCGCCGAACATCAGTTTCCTGACTTGTAGGCTGAGACAGATTATTGTTTTCAACTGGCACCTCCAGAGTTGTGCTTGCTTGAGATTGATCATTTTGAGAACCATTACTGTTATGATTTGCAGAAGTATCAGAATGGCTGCTTACTTGACCACGAACAATGTTCTCCAATTGGAAGCGGAATCCTTCTCTGATTCCAGAAATAAGTGAGTTACCACACAGAATGACATTATATGAATAACAATTCAATGAAGTTGATATTCATTAGTAAACGAAAAATGAGATTCCAAAAATGGGGTGGGATGGGGGGGGGGGGGGGTGTGGGCAAAATCTTTCACTGAGTCTATCACACTTAATAAATGCAAAATCAAACAAGAACATATCTTCCATCACAATGAGAAGATCATGTCATGAACTGAGAAACACATAACAAACTGAACTATTTATTTGGTTCTCTCAATAAAAAGCTTTTGGAACAGTGATTCAGACTTTGCGTCATTGACAGAGATGAAACATGCAAAAAATGCCAATGAAAGCAATTTTCAGAAAGAAATCAGTTTGACCCCATCAATGTTCCTGGAATCTTCCCATAGTTTCTTTTTATTATCATCGCATCAAAAGTTCCCTTAAGCTGGGTTCTCCATTTCTCAATTTTGCCTCTCTTGTCACCTTCATTTTGCAGGCTGAGAGCTAGACACTTGCCTCATGCTCACTGGCAGCAACATCATAGAGTTGAATATCAAGTTCAGTCCCACCCCAGGACCAACTTTATTTTTGTTAATTTCAAGATCTAAAACGTCTCTGAAATTGATATTTACCTGATAACATGACAACAAGACCCAAAATCGATATTATGGCCCCGCACTGAAACCTAAAAGGTACATTGCAACTAAACAATATGTCACGACTGAAACAATATGTTCATGGAGTATGTTACAGGCTGAACGAGAGCTTCCACTCTCGAAGTCCTACCCATATCTTTTGCTTTTCATTTATTCTTTCTTCTTCTTTTTTTTCCCATTTTTTTGAATGATAACACGAGCAGATAAAGAGCTGGGCTATTGAAACAGGAAGATTAGTAACAGCTCAACACACTCAAAGCTTAAGATCTCCAGAAAACAAAACACTACTTGGATTATCATTATTAATCTAAGAAAAATCACTCAACTACCAGTAATCACCATACAAGCAAATGACCCTGACCTCTCTTCAAGATCCTAAAAACAGGTTGTACTTATTCTAGCCAACTGAAAGAAAAATTGCTACAAATAGAAATTAGCTTAATTTCCATCATTATTCTCCACTGCTATACACTATGCAACAAATGTGACAAAAAAACAAAACGTAATCAGAACTTATCATTAGCAATCTAGGAAGATTACCCAAGCACCAAGTAACATCATGTTAGGGAAAGAACCTGCACTCTCTCCAAGATTTCTTCCCAACATGGGTCTGTGTGTCCACCAAAAAACAATATATAAAGAAAAATCTTCTCAACATCTTGTACTCTATAGCTCACTGACACAAAAGCTCGCTTCATGCCTGCTTCATAAGACTTTTAGTTCTGTAATTCTTTTCCAGGGCAATAAGTTAGCTAACTCTAGTCCCTTGCAACCATAATCCCCAGCTCAACAAAACAATTCAATTACATCTTGGAATCTGCAGTTATTTGTGCCTGAGATTTAGTATCAGAGCTGCCTAGCATTTTGACTGAGAGCCAAAATACATACCAGCCAATAAGCATGAGATTCAGAGAAAATGACACTCATTGCAGTCGAGACAAAGTTATAGCTGTATTTCAAGTTCAAATTTCTTGTTTATTGTATTTTAATATTTTCAGGCACAGTTCATCTAAACATTACCAGCAAGAACTTTAGCTTGACTTAATAGGCTTTTGGTATGCTGGAAATCTGTCAAAGCCAGTCTGTTTTGTTGTGACTGAATTGTTATTTATAGCTAACAAAATAAGTGACCAATTAAAAATGCCCAACCAAACTACACATTTGTCATGGCAGATGCATGTATCATTAAAATATGGAGACCCAGCTTAAATGTAGAGAATAATTGTTGTGCCTATCCGCCATTACACACTAGGAGCCATACCATGGGTAACACAGGTGTAGAAAACAGATGTATGAGACTACTGCATAGACTAAGGGCAGCCCTGGTGCACGAAGCTCCAGCCTATGCGGGGTCCGGGGAAGGGGTGGACCACAAGGGCCTAAAGTACACAGCCTTTACCTTGCATTTTGCAAGAGGCTGTTTCCACGCCTTGAACCCGTGACCTCAAGGTCACATGACGACAACTTTTACTGTTGCGCCAAGGCTCCCCTTCAGACTACTTCCAAGAAATGGATGGGAAAGCCCTCCAATTTTTGTCCTTTTCCCCCAGGATGATGAATGCTTTAATTTGCTTTTTAAAATAATGTCTTCTTGGAACCAGAAGAAAAACTTAAGGGACTGGAATGTATCTTCAGACAGTCCTCAACCGCCTGCCAGCATGTCAAAGCAACAATTTGTGAATCAAGTGATTTAAAAAGGGAGAGGGAGAGAGGGAAAGTTGTGGGGGTTGGGGGGGTGGGGGCGTTGAAGGAGCAGGGTGGACATACAGAATTATGCAATAAGAAACATTTTTTTGTATGGTAATGGGTTGACCGGGACTTGAACATGGAACTAGTTGGATGGAGCAGATAACTTTCTTGCTTGCAATAGAAGAAAAAGATCCCTCCCCAAACAGTGCAAGCATTTTTCATTGCACATGGGTTTCCCAATGTATACATTGAAAAATCAGTTCCGTAGAAGGGACTATGAAACTTGAATATTCAGGTGACTTAAGCACTACAACATAAGCTTCAACATTAAAATGAATGAATTTCTTTTTCTTTTTCTCTTTTCTCTTTTCATCATTTAGGGTTTCTTTCTATTTATGTAGTCTCATGATTGACCAAGTCATTGATACACATAATATCCAAATACCATATCCATTCTCTATATGACATATTGACATGCGAGAAGTAGAAGAGGTTCTTGGGAAGATCAAAGAAAGAACATATTCTTCCTTCTTAAGGAATTCTTCCAAGAATTTCAAACCTAATCTTTTCAAAAAGGCATATACCTTACTTTTAGGTTTACAAGCCAAAGTTTTAGCACAAGAAAGATGAAATATGTATTTGACTCAAGACAAACTCTTTTTTTGTAAGGATCCACTGGGATAATGAAAAAGATTCCTGCATATAGGCCCAAATTGATCAATAATATCAGAATCGAATAAATCAGTCCAGCTAGCTTACTATTGGGATGCCCTTAGATGTACAAAATTTGGATTTAGCAAATAATCAAATTAGAGGAATAATTGGGACCAGAATACCAAATTTCTTAATAGCAGTATCTATTAGATAGAAATTCTCTAGCATTTTGATTACTATTGAAGGGTTTACTAATAGACGTGAAAGATAGCTCATAAATTTGGAGGAATGATTGTATAATTGGTTTATAAGGATCCTGTTCGATTGACCTCAAGTCAAAATGGCATTGTCATAAACGGGTAAGGTGATATTTCCATTTCTTTCATCAGAAATGAGTCCCTTTTGAAGCTAGAGATGATTTTCCTTGATATATGACATAATGTAAGAAAGGATCCTTGAACAACCATGTCTTTTAAAAATCATTAAGAAGAGATTGCACAATATGTTCCATTTTTTCCATTGCAATCTGTTGCTAAAGGATGGATCCAAAAGATGTTGATTATAAATAAGAGTATACATAGAATTACATAGGAACAAGAAGAACCATTGATTCTCTTCGAGAATATGAAAAGGGATTTCTCATAAGTATGGGACTATTCAAAATACAAGACTCGTAGAAAAAGAATCTCAATAAATGCAAAGAGGGATTCTCTTGTATCCAAAGTTCCATGGTATGTCCAACCAAAGATTTTATGTAGCCATTAGTTAAAACCTGCAAATATAGCAAAAATGGCTCCCATGGAAATTATATAATGGAAATGTGTACCACATAATAAGTACCTGATAAACTCCACTAATTCAACAAAAGTAATGAAAATTCAATGAAAGAATCTGATACAAAGTTCACGACTACACCAGACAATTTGATCATACTCAGTGAATGATGCAAAGACTGGTTTCTTTGACAGAGATCCAGTTTACAATTCTGGATTTCGAGGAGCTAGATCCTCCCACAGTTACCTAATCCCCCCTCCCACTTATTTCCCCCCTTCCTCTTATCCTTCCTTTACCCGATGTAACTGAATTCTGTTCTTTCCTTCTTTTCTATAACAACTCTCCTTTTTGTTATGAGAACCAGTAGACTCTTTGTCCTTACTTCTTCTTGTATAAAACTTGCCAAATTTACCTTCCTTTGGCTCATTTGATGTAACAGTACCGTATAGAGCAATTTCTAGCTTAGAATTAGCCAGGAATACTCCTTGGAGTCCTCTTATGGTAAAGAAAAAAATGAACCCTATAACATATAAAATGGGTGTTTTTGTAAAGTATCAACCCTCCCAACATGCTAACCAACTAAAGATTTTGATTCCAGTGGGGACAGCTATGATCATGGTAGCTGTGGTGAAGTAGGCAATCGTATAAACATCTAAGAGTAAACATATGATGAGCTGTAATCAGAAGAAAGGCCTCATATACATGTATTCCATTTTGTTTTTAGGCTTTAGGAAGGTGTGGAGTGTGTAATTTGGAAATACAACCGAATTTTCCAACACCGTTCACATTCACAAATTACTTGGCAGGCTGTATCATCAACAAATTCAGAAAGAACTCATCCGGAAATCCCAATATTACATTCAAGTGCATGTCCTTGCATGTGAAGCAAGATTTAGTGATTAGATAGTCGATCCATGGGGAACCAGATGTATCAAGAAACAAGCACATTGGTCAAGATAAAACAGAGAGATAGAATCATGAGAAAATGCTCACTTGCGTCTGAACCACAGAGAAAACCATCGGAAAAGCTTGCAAAAGCGGGACAGAGAGAAAGAGAGAGGGCTGCAAAGCACCACTTGCTGAAAAAAAGAGAAAAGGAAAGAGAGCAGGGAAGGTTTCCTCAACCTCTAGGAGTAAGGAGAGAATTCCTAAATAACAAAACTTCACAAGTGAATTTCCAATCCCAAGGCTGAACAACAAATTATAGGAATTGGAAAATTTCAAAATGATGTGTTTTTGGGGATTTTGTCCCACCAATGTATTACTAAATGATGCCTTCAATTTACAAAACTAGACATTTTGAGAAGTTATTATATGGTGTATACAAATATTTTTACTTGGAAATATTAGCTGGCTGAAGTACAAGTGGGCTTCCTGTTTCAATGATTCAAACTAATAAAAGCCATCAGCCACTTGGTGATTATCAACAATTCACATACGGTGGTTTTGTTGAATATAATTTTCTTTTCTATCTCTTAGAATTTGTCTAAGAATCAGAGGCCTACAACAATTAAATGGCCTCATTTTTTGAAATTTCAAATCCAAATTCTGGCAGAATTTTAGATATGATGAACCTCTACAATCCCATAGAAGTAGATCAAACTTTGAAAACTCAATAACAACAGTTGGTTGAATATCAAGGTTTTCATTGGTGAAAATCCTTTGAAGGACAAGTACACTGTGAAATCTCTCTGTACATCTGCTTCTTTGTTGAACTATGAAGACTTCAAAATTTCACTGGTTTACACTAGATCTTAGACTTACTTTATATTTGAACTATCTCTCAATTCTTTTTCATTGTTCTCAGGGGAGAGGCAGACCGAAAAGGTTTTGTAGTACAAGCCTTACTTTGCATTTTTGCAAGAGGCTGTTTCCACTCCTCCAACCAGTGATCTCCAGGTCACACAGCAGCAACTCTACCGTTGTGCCAAGTCTCCCCTTCCCTCATTTTTCTACTTTTGTGACCCATAAATATGGAAAGTTATTTGGTTTTGGCACTTGAATGAATCATTTCATATATGGTTCTAAAACTAATTTATTACTTCTATTATTCTCTCTCCATATTATTGTTTATTTTCCCTTTCCATGGATTCTATGCTCTCAACCCATGGACCCTTTGTGTAGACTCAATCATTCTTTAACTCTTTTTTCACTACTTTATATGTTTCCTAAAAGATAGGACACACTCCTAACAGTTCTGTAGGGTGTAGGGTTGCCAGCCTGGAGGGTCAATCTACGGGGTAAATCAACATAGTACATTAGGGTCCATTAAATTACCAAAGGCCACTGAGCTCCCTATTCATGGGTAAATTTGTCGTGTTTCTTACTTGAGCAAGAATTATGGTGGGTCATATGAGAAGTCCTCATCAAATAGTTCCTTAGCAAGTAACTAGACAGAATACACACAGACAAATGGACACAATGATACAACACCATGTGGAATTCCAGACAGGTGTCATTTCTTTGATTCTATCTCCTGATCATAACTCTACCCTTCAGAATTTCTTACAAGGATAATAACGTGACAGCTATAATTTCTACTCATCCAAACCACATGTACCAATCTCATAACACAGATTTGATATTGACCATTATGCATCATTAGTGTCACAAACTCATTGCAGCTGAGGATATCACGCTGGTCCAAATTAGATTCATGACAGGAACACATCAATCTGTGAGTACTTTATTGCTGAAGCTGCAGTCATTTGAGCCACCAAAAAGAATTAAAAAAACTACTGCTGACATCACAAAGAGTGGCAAGTTAATTTTGGTCAGAGACAGACTGTAAACAAGTAATCCTCCAAATGTTAATAAAATTTCATTTCAGTCTGGAAGAAGTGACCATCTTTGAGGCTGCCACGAAACTGGAAGGTACACTGCCTAGTAATGGACTAAAGAAAGAATGCAAGATAGTGTTGAAAGGGAACCATAATTTTACAGGCATCCATCTGTATACACATTCACTGCCTTCCTTTCTCCTGACTGTACTGTTTATTACACCTGATAAAGAAAATAGCTGAATGCATTTTATTAGGTAAAAGCATTGTCAACTTTCTATTCAATTATAAACATTTTTGCAAATTGTTAAATATGGTTATTCAATTACTTCCACTGTGATCAGTTGAATTTCCACAAATTACTCTATAGAACTTGGTCATCTGTTACTTGGCCCCAGTCCTAGAAGGTATTCTTGGAAATGGATACCAAGAACAGAAAATCAACAAACATTAATCCCCCTGTCTAATCAAAAGATGAAAATAAATTAAACAAAGTTCAGCTTAGTTGTCCCAAAACCATGTTTGAGCAGATCCATATTTTCCAAACTGATTCCACCATGACAGCATAAAAGATCTACTATCCCAAATGAAAACAAGGATATCAATTACTTCCACTGTGATCAGTTGAACTTCCACAAATTACTCTATAGAACTTGGTCATCTGTTACTTGGCTGCAGTCATAGAAGGTATTCTTGGAAATGGACCCCAAGGACACAATTAACAAACATTAATCCCCGTCTAATAAAAAAATGAAAATAAATTGATTAAAGTTCAGCTTAGTTATCCCAAAACCATGTTTGAGTAGATACAGATTCCCCTAACTGATTCCACCATGAGACCATAGAAGATCTACGATCCCAAATGAAAACAAGGATGTCATCGCCTAGATGGCATAGAGATAACACTGACCTTAAACCAGAGACTGTATGCCGTTGTCTTAGCTGACCTAGTTCCCTTGCTGCTAGTGAAGGCCGTCTCTCTTCCTCAGTGGATCTTTCATTTCGTAAAAATCTACCTCTAAGTAAGGACTGAAGAACAGAAATACGTCAGATGCAGTGTTTAACTTACATATGAAGAATATGTAAATGCAAGCACATGTTTGCTTGAAAAAAGGAAATGACAGCATAGATTTCAACCTTCATGGTGCTTCAAAGGTGGATCTATAATCCTAGTACAACTAGACAAAATGAACTACATAATGGAAATAAGCCAAGTATAACAAAAAATGAAACAGGAAGTCCTGATGGAAATATTCTTCACGTTGAGTTTCTGCATCTAGCTAACTTGCAAAGCTATACTAATGTTTTATTCTTTTCTGAGAATTACAAAAGATTAGTATCTTATGTACATGCAGAGACATACAGATCGTTATCATCCAGAGTCAATAATTAGTGGCACAAAAGAAACTTCCACAAGCAGAGATACCTAAAGTCAGATTACCATGAAAGAAATAAGAAATTGTTTTCTTATCATTTAAAGTTGTCCCCAGTCAACCGTTGTCAACTTCGTAATGGTTGAGAAACAGATATTTGGTTTTGACTTCAATTTGGATTTTTATTTCATTTTTAGTTTCAGAATTAGATTCGAAAATAAGAAAAAATGAAAAAAAAAATGCAACAATATTTTTTTTTTAAATATCTGTATATTCTTTTATTTTGGACGGCAATAATTTTTGTAGATTCTTAGTGTTTTGAATATATTATTAAGTATATGCAGGGGAATGTTATTATAAAAAGCAAGAACTGTTAGCACAAAAACAAGAGGGTCATTAGTATAGAAAAATAGGGATGTTTGTTAACAATTGGGGTCTGTTAGTGTAAAAAAGGAGCGCCACTCATTTTCTCTTTCTTTAAAACTTACTATATACATCATAAATATAACTAGGTAAAACAAAAAAAAATCCAAAGAAAAAAGTAGAAGCTGGTTGCCTCTAGCAACAAGGATTCTGTTCTGCAATAAAGAAGAATATGTGCAGCAGATTTTAACCTTTTTTCAGCTCCAAATGCGTCCATTTCAACATCAATTTGTTTGTTTTGCTACTGAATGCATTTGTCTATCATCATCATAATCATCATCGAGACCTTATCCCAATTAGGGGTCGGCCACATGAATCTTATTCCTCCATTCCACTCTATTAAATATCATGGTTTCATTTAGTCCCAAAGTTTTTAAATCTTTCTTCACCACTTCTATTCATGTTCTTTTGGGCCTTCTCCTTGCCCTTTTAAAACCTTCTACTTGTATTGCCTCACTCCTTCTAACTGGTGCCGTTGTTGGTCTCCTTAGGACATGTCCAAACCATCTCAATCTAATCTCCCTCATCTTATTACCTATTGGTGCTACCCCTAAATTTCCTCTAATATTTTCATTTCTAATTCTGTCCTTTCTTGTCTTACCACTCATCCATCTCAACATCCTCATTTCTGCGACGCTCATCCTATGAGTATCATGTTCCTTAATTGGCCAATACTCTGATCCATAGAGTATGGCCGGACTTATAGCCATCCTATAGAACTTTCCTTTTAGTTTGAGTGGCACCCGCTGATCACATAAAACTCCAGATGCACACTCCATTTGTTCCAACCCGCTTGGATTCTCTGGGTAACCTCCCTCTCAATCTCTCCACTCTCATGGATCAATGATCCTAAGTACCGAAAGAGGTCTTTCACAGGGACTTTTTGGTTATCAATCTTGACTGGTGTTCCACTCCTACTCTCCTTACTGAATGCATTTGTCTATGATTTAAAAAAGAAAAAAATAAAAATAATAAAAAAGAGCTTTTCTGATCTGGACTGTCTTTTTCATTAGGACAGTTGGGTTTTAGGGTTTTGATAGAGACAACCATAAGCAATGTTCATTTCTCGAGATAAATTAGGGTTATTTAAATAAAGTGGCTCTCAAAATCCCTCTTAAATGGTTGTACTTGAGGATTTCTTGGTCATTTCCTCAAAAGTACGGTGAAAAATATACTTAGTAACACCATCAATTTCGACCAAAATTTATGATACAACAAAAATCTCTTGATATTTTCCAGTATAATTGATATTTTGACCAGTGCAAAAAATGGGCTCATTTTGTACCTCTTTTACTGATATCGAAATTACGACAGAATTTGGCGATTCAAAACGATATTGATAACATTGGTTTCCACCAAAAAATAGATCTGTTTTCTGATCACGTGAAAGAATTGCTTTACTGATAGAAATAGGCAGAGATTCACAAAAGAGCTCCTTCCTAGTATAACCATCCCAACAAAACCACATTCAAGTAAGCACAAAAAATCCCTGAGACTGTTTCCTGCTTACAGTAAGTCATTAATGAATAGAAAAAGACAAGTTTGTGCATGTTGTCGCAAAATAGAAATCAAAGAACAATAATTGGAAACATAAAGAACATCAAATAAGAAGTCGGTTGTAGTTCACCATCAGTGATCAACAAAATATACCTAGTTGAAATTTAAGAGGCCAAGGTCATGTAGATGGAAGCCAGTAAATTCACAAGATTTACGGGGAATGAAGGCAAAGTAAACTTAAAAAGCAAGCGTCAGCAAAGCCATGAAAGAGGTTAAGTGGAAATTTAAGTCTCACAGAAAACACTTTCTTATATTTCAGTCTATAGGTAGGTAAATCTGCTAATAAATAACTACAGTTATAATTTTTACGCTATGACGGGAGATTCAGTTTGCTTCCAGCTATAATATTTTTTATCTGATGAAGGCAGATCCACTTATCCTGCAACATAAAAAATTCCCTATCTAGTGAAAGAATGTAGGCTGGAAACTGATTTTTGTGCACAAATTAAAAGGTAAATCCAATTTACTACTGAAGCAGTTTGTATGATTTAAAAAAATCGATTAAAACAAACCTAAATGCACAAAGGATACAAACTAGACCAACAAAATCTGGAAGAAACAGCACTAGTAAGAAGACGCTGACCTGGATGCGGTTGCGATGAGCAAAGTCTGAAACAGCACGATGCTCCAGCAGGCCCTGGAGTTCCCTTTGCCGTTCTCTCTCAATCCTAACAAGTAAATCGATGAGTGCTTGCCTGCCACGCAACCTCAGCATGTCCCTTCTGATGTTCTCTGGTTGACCTTCATCATGATCACTACCCAACCCCTCCCGAACTCGTTCAAGCTGAACTTGTGGTCCTGCCGCTTGTTCGTCCCTTCTAGCAGCATGGGCATCTCTCTGCTGAGTTGTCATTTGGACCCACTCCCTCACAAGTCTCACTCTCTCACGTTCAGTCTCACCAAGCCACTCCGCCCTCTGACTATTACTCCTTTGTGACACTTGTGCCGCATGATCACTGATGCCAGTATCAGTCATCCATCCTCTGACAATATGCCTCACCCTCTCCCTCTCACCTTCTCCAAGATCAGGAGACTGTTCCGTGCTAGAATTACGATCATCATGCTCATTTGGTGAACCCAGTTGCCCTTGTGACCAAGGTCCATACTCAACCTCACTCTCACTAGCATCCTCAGAACTATCCCGCCGTTCACTCACCTCCCTCTCTGACACATTTGTCCTTGACGCATTGAGACCCGACCCACCACTCCTCTGTTGCCTTGATCTCACCCTTGCCCTCTCATGGGCACTAATCATATGTTCATCCTCAAGCTCCCGCCACATCTGCAGCAGTGATGATGCCTGTGTACTAGGCCTCTCAACTGCCCCCTGCCGCCGGGAAGTAGGAGAATGTGATTCTCTCAAAAATGAAGAATCAAGCATCGAAACAGTTTGAAGGCCAGCAAGAGCCATGAGTTCAGATTCACGATTACGCCTCTCAATGGTTGTTATCATTTCCTGAGCCTGCCTAGCTGCCCAACTGCTCAGAATTCTTGAGTGGCGTCGCCTAGCTGCCGAAGACTCCGCCAGATCATCCCCTTCTAGATCCGACCGGCGTCTTCGGCGAACTAGCTGATCGCCCTCATCAACATCATCATCCTGATCCCTCGTAGCACTACAAGAAGCAAAAGACATACACTCATCCAAATGCCCCCTCATTAACTCCTCCAAACCTCTCCGAAATTCGGCATGAACGTCATTTGTTTCCTGTTTTTGCTGTAACTGTTGGAAATCTGTCATATTCCTTTCGCCCCAAACCCCTAAAAACCATTCAAATCCCCAACAATCCCTCAAACCACATCTTTCCTAAATCTCTCGCCATTACAAATGCCTCAACGCACCAGAATCAAACAAGTGATGAAATCTATAATTCTTTCTTGTAACTCTATACAGATTCCGTTTCTAGAACAGAAAAACCACAACAAATACCTAAATTTTTGCAGATAAATGAAGAGAAACTTGAAAGATCGAATTTTTCTACCTAAGAAATGAAGACAAAGAGATTGAAAGGAGTCAAGGGATGTTACCTCAGAGATTTCTCGCTTTTTCTACATTTCTTCAAAAGGTGAGAGATAGAGAAAAAGCCTAGTTTTCTTGCCTCTGTTTACAATGCTATAGAGAGAATCAATCCAAACAGAAATGAAGAAGAAGAAGAAGAAGTAGAGAAGTGTGGGAATATAAAGAAGAAAAATCGATAATAACAAAAAAAAATTACGTCATACACCGCCTAAATATTTCTTAGCATCCACGTCATATTTTCCGGGAACCACCGCCGGGCGCCGCGTGGCAACTGTCTCTTTCTGAGGTCTAAATTACGAAAACACCCTTCTGTTGAGTTATCTCTGTGATGGTTATAAAAGGATTAGCTTTTTGTTTGTTTATGTCTAGTGGAGATTAGAGTGGATTATAGGTTTGTCTGCCCGTGTAATGGTTACACTGTCTACCCGAGCAGGTAAAATTAGATGTGGGCAAAGGATTTTTTTCTGATCTGAGCTGTTCATCTACTAAGTTAGGAGTAGAAAATGGATGACGTGGAGAGCTTAAGAGTGAAATTGAAAAATCTAAACAAATTGGATGGTTAGGATCATCCTAAAGAGAAGATTTTTGGGGATCACCTATGGTAAGATGAGAAGGGGAGCCATGGCGATAAAAGTTATCGTCATGTGACCTTGAGGTCACAGGTTCAAGGCATAAAATCAGCCTTTTGCAAAATGCAAGGTAAGACTGCCTACTATATGCCTTTGTGGTCCACGCCTTTCTCACACCCAGCATAGGCGGGAGCTTTGTGCACTGAGGCTGCCCTTTTACCTAAGGTAAGATAGGCCACATAGAAACCAGGCTCATTTTAATCCAACTAAGAGCATAGTAAGGCCACCTCTTTATTAGATCTTCCCCACAATATAATGACACAATTTGTCTACTATTAGTCAATTATGACAGGACCCACCAACTTCTTCCTTTTCTCCCACAAAACACAGCCCCTATATTTAATGACTCACCAACTACAAAATTGGAGTAGAACCGACGATTGTGAGCCACACATCAAAAACCAGATGATCAAATTGGGGCGATTGAATGCAAATCCTTGGGCCATAGCAAAATGTGGTGGGGCCAATCTTTGAACATTTATGGGTAGAAAAGGGCAAAAGAAAGGTAGAGAAGAAAAGGAAGAATAAGGAAGGAAAAGGGTTGTTGATCAATTTATCACGGGACGCAAGCGGTTCCCTTACTCTTACTCCAACTAACAGGGAGTTGGCTAGCCTTTTTCAATGGCCCAACAAAGGGAACGGGGGTGCCATTTCTAATTTAAGGGAGTGCTATTTAACGTGATTTATAATATCCGTCTTTGTTAGCCCCTCACTAATCCTGCGTTTGCTTTGCCAAGTCAGAGACCTCCCTCTTGCGTTCTTACGAGGGAATGCTATGGGTGTGGTCAAGCAACTATAATTTGGAGCCCGCCTTTGAATGATCTGACTCGTTCATCTTATTTTCGAGTTTTAGATATAGTATAAATGAAAAAGCGTGTAATATAATTATTCTAGCATCTAAAAAGTTATTCTATAAAAAGAATGAGTTAAAATTTCATAAACAACAGACGGTCTCTTGGGAACTCGAATTATTCATATTTTATGTTTTTTTTGTCTATAAAAAATTTAAAGTCGGAGTAACGAGACGAACGAGGTGAATCATTTGAAGGTGGGCTCCAAAAAATATGGTCGCTACTTTAGCATTCCTCAAAACTATATAACCTACCAATGTTGAAGATACAATTCCTCCCAAAAAATTGACATTTTGACTCTGCTCTCACTACTATATCAACTTTAATTGAATTGTTAGATAATCATGGTTGATCATAACATCATTGTTCCATTGCTATTCTGAAACTTATACATCAGAATTCACATAGCTTTTCAATTAGTTCATGGGTGAAAATCGAGTTATTTGGGTCCTGGAGGATTGAATGGACAAACTGCTAGTTTTCGGATACAAGATATCCATCCTAGTCACTATGGACGTATTTGTCCAAATGACATGTCTGAAGGAATCAATGTTGGACTTATTGGGTATTTAGCGATTCATGCGAGAATTGGTCATTTTGGGTCTATAGAGAATCCATTTTATGAAATATCTGAGAGCTCTAAAGAGCTACAAACGGTTTATTTATCACCAAATAGAGTGAATATTATATGGTAGCGGCCAAAAATTCTTTAGCATTGCATCAGGGTATTCAGGAAGAACAGGTTGTTCCTGCTCATGATCATAAACAAAAAAAGTGGGGCAGCCTCAATGCACGAAGCTCCTGCCTGTGCAAGGTCAGGAGCGGACCACAAGGGCCTATAGTACATAGCCTTACCTTGTATTTTTGCAATAGTCCATTTCCATACCTTAAACCCGCAAACTCAAGGTCACACGACGACAACTTTTACCATTGTCTAGCCTTAAACAAAACTACAATTTAATTTAGTATAATTACTTTCCTTCTACCCAAAATCTTCTCATTTGGATAATCTAAAACACTATCATTCTCCAAAAAAGATGGATGGCTCCAAAAGTTGAAAAGGCCAAGGCATCTTTATCAATTGGAGGGTTAAATCAACCAAATTGAGAAGAATTTTGAGGTATCGCCTATGAAAGATGTGGTCCATACTTTGGATCACGCACTTTTGTCTAGCCTTTTTTTTGAAAGTGACTCCATATTGTATTAGGTTGTTGGTATTTTTCGACATAAAAGGGGGTTGGAAAATGCTAGGAATTTGAGTATAAATATTATATTTCTTATATGTGCGTAGGTGGTTCTAAGAAAAGATACTATAAAATCCTTCCTTTAATTATTATTGGAAACTTTTTTAATTATTTTTACATGAAAATAGTGTTAATTTGGAGAATTCTAGCCACCTTTAGGGTCTGTTTGGTTGGTAGAAAATGGATGGAAGTTGATTTCCAAGGAAAAATGAATTCTCTTAAGAAAGTGTTCTACGCCTTCAAATTGAATTAACTCAAAAAGTATACATGAAGTTAGATTTTTAAGTCTTTGACAGAATTGAATTTCAAGGCACATAAATCTTTCTGTGAATAATTGTTTTTTTCCACTAAAATCAATCTTCCATCAAAAGTGTTTTACACCTTCGAACTTAATTTACCCAAAAATTATACATGAAGTAAGATTTTTAGGTCTTTGATGGAATTCAATTTCAAGACACATGAATATTTTTATAAAAAATTCTTTTTTTTTGCAGAAATCAATCTTCTATATAAGTGTTTTACACCTTCAAATTAAATTCTCCAGAAAATTATACATGAACTAAGATTTTAATTCTTTGGCAGAATTCAATTTCAAGGCACATGAATCTTTTTATAGATAATTCCTTTTTCCACATAAATCAATTTTTGCTCATTTTTTGCCCACCAATCAAGCACTTAATATCTAATTAATATGAATAAAATAAATCTAAGATTGTCATTATTAGACCAAGGAAGTGCTTGAACTTTTTCTTAAAAAAATGAGATCCCACCCTTTGGTGGAATACACATTTTTATCTTCTGGTGAGTGGCTTGGGGTAAAATCTGTCTTAGATTCCATGAGAGTTCCACTTCTTATGGATTATATGTAAAAGAGCAGTCCCGGTGCACGAAGCTCCCACCTATGCTGAGTCAAAGGAAGGGACAGACCACAAGGGCTTATAGTAGACAGCCTTACTTTGCATTTTTGCAAGAGTCTGATTCCACGCCTTGAGCCCATGACCTCAAGGTCACATGTCAACAACTTTCACCTACATTATTGATTTCAAAGGTGCATTCCAAGCAAGTGGTTCAACCCACCATAGAATTCAACTTCGTCCTGACCAATGGTCCCTTGACAAATTACAGTATTAAAAGTCTAACAACAAATTAATTACCAATAAATTGATAATCGTACTAAGATAATACAATGTCTCTGGTCCCAAGTTTAGTTGATGCAGTAAATTAATGGGCTTAACAAATTTGCAAGTTATTATTATTTTCTTTAAAGGCCTACTATGAATTAATCATAAAATCAAATTTTCTAGCAAGAGAGAGGAATTATATGATGTAACAGGTCTCATTGCAGTTACATTGTAGGTATTCTAAAATGTGGGTAGCGGCTCATGTTTCTTGATTTTTTAAAAATCCAAACCATTCGTCTGATTCGGCTCACCTCCAATGTCTGAGTACTAAAGATTTCATCTAACAAACATCTCAAGCCCTTGAGTTTTTTACCTTTTGAAACCAAAAAATAGATGGCGAAACATACAAAAGCTTGATGTGGAATATCGTCTATTATTTGGTCTTCAAATAGAGAAAATCTAGGGACTAAGGGTAAATGCACATTAATTTAAGAAAGAAAAAAAGAAAGAGTGATAGAACTAGAAGTTTAGAGAGAAAAGAGAAAATTTGAGATTTTTTGATAAAATAATACAAACAACAAGGGTTCTGTACATATTAATTTATTGAGAATTTTTTATAAAATAAAACTCCAATAAATTAATAAAAAAACCACTTTTTGCGGAGACCGCCATTGTATGATCCAACTTATTATGTGATTGGTGGAGGTCTATATGTGTAATGGATAAAAAAACGAGTGGATAGAATGAATATAGCATCATCATTGATTGCCAGGATTTGTAATTTGTCTGTTTTGAATTATGCCTTCTTAAATGATAAAATCTTATAATTCACATGCTTTTGTGGTCTATTACGCATCGGAGTGTGCCCAATCACATGAATGAGTCGGCTCATACAAATGTAAGCTCCACAAAAATTGGTTACCGAACGCCCTCACATGGAGGGTCTATTTTGCATTCCTATTATATTATATATGCTTGGTCGGAGGTTCGAGGTGCACTTTCCCCTAGTTGGAGAGGCGCAAGTAAATTTAGGAGTTAGGATAATACGTTCGGTAGTTTGCTTCATAATTCTTGACTATAATTAAAAAAGAAAAAAGGTTAGAAATCAAGAAAAATGGTTTCTTCCACAATGCCATTCCTAAAATGGCTTTGAATTCTTCTAGTAGAACTTCACAAGTAATAGATGGGGATAATTTGCGCCTTTTTGACAAGTCTTTTCCTTGTACAGGCACATAGGTGTACTGAAAGTTGTACCAAAAATGCAGTCATTAAAAATATAATTAGAGCCTACTTAACAATTGAAATCATTGATTTGCTTAGACTTTATGGATTAATTGTTGTCGTGAATTGATAACGTCCATCCCTATAATCACGCCGAAGAATCCTGCAAAATAAGGCAAGTTAGTTAAATGTAATTTTAATCTGATTAGGAGTTCTAATTAGAGAAGGAAAAGAAAAGTAGGATTAGAATCCTATTAGGAAACTTTTCATTGCCTCTGGCGTCTATAAATAGGACCAGAGGCAAAGCCAAAATCATCAGAACAGAATGGGTGTAATCCTCTCTCATAGTGAAGATATTTTCCCTCCTCCTCTAGAGGACGTAGGCTACACATAGCCAAACCACGTAAATCTTTGTGTGCTGTGTGTGATTGAGCTTTTGTGTGATTTAGATCCTAACTGCTGCGCTTAACATGAATGTCTCTCTCTCGTTAGACTACTTTGATCCTTTTAATTATTTGAGACTTTGTTTTTTGTTTACAAATTTATACAAATACACACATCCATGCATATCCTTGAACCTTGATTACTCATGTGTTGCTGTACTAGAACGCTTTGTTCGATGACTAGTAATTGTTGCTCTCTTTTTTTTTCTTACCTTCTTGGTTAAACCCCAAATTTAGATATACATCGGATGAGAATGAATTAGAAGGGAAGACTTGGTGCAATGGTAAAAGTTGTCGTCATGTGACCTTGAGGTCATGGGTTCAAGGCGTGGAATCAGCCTCTAGCAAAATGCAAAGTAAGGTTACCTACTATAGGCCCTTGTGCTCTGCTCCTTTCCCGGACCCTGCATAGGCGGGAGCTTCATGGACCAGGGCTGCCCTTTTTTTTATCGGATGAGAATGAATTTAAATGAACCCTGATTTGGTGTTGCAGTGACTTTTGTAGGATCTAGAAAACTTACTAGAGGTGCATAAAACCTAATAGGAGCCTTTACACATGCACAGGCATTGAGTTGATATTTTCACCAATTCTTTTCTTCATGGCTGCAACCATCACTTACCTGAACAAAAAGCACACATAGGATACTTCATATCTAATTTGTAGGTGTCCATCCATCTACTTGTTGATTTCTTCCCCTTTCAACACTAAGAAAAAGAACACATAGGATTCCATTGCTAGACAATCCCCAAAACCCAATTCTTTGAAGATACAAGCTTGATCTTTGTCATTGTGGGACCAACATTATCCTCTTGTGGGACCCACTAATCAAGATCCAATGATGCTGCATGTGATGAAGAAATAATTTCTGGCTCCTAGGAAATGGAGTTTTGCTAAAATCATAGAGGATGATAGCAGGATGGGGGACAAGTTGATGCAGATGAAGCAAGCAATGAGTGACAGACAACCTAACACATCCCTTCCTAATGCCCTTGTCTCCATTCAAATATACATTTCCTGGCCATAACCCCTTGTCTTGAGCCCCCATGAAACCCAATTTTACAAACATTCATAACACACAACTCACCTTCTTGGGAATTTCTCCATTGGACTTTTACAACTAAAATATGATTTTAGACTGTACACCGAACTTAGTGTATAGACCATATTTAACCTCTAATAAATATTAAACATGCCTCTAGTTGAGGTCACGAGTTTAAGGCATGGAAATAGTCTCTTGTAAAAATATATGATAAGTTTGCATACTGTAGACCCTTGTGGTCTACTCCTACTCTAACCCCTGTATAGGCGGGAGTTTCGTGCATCTGGGCTACCCCAAATGTTAAACATGCTTTACATTTGTGAACATCTCTACAGTTGTAGACATGCAGGCAAGCTTAATCGCGAAGTTTTGATTGGATCCAGTGCACTAGTGTTGGTGAGATTGTAGAAATATTAAAATATCAAACGTATAAGTGCTTGTTTAAGCTAATTTGGAAGGTAATGATCCCAATTATGAGTCAGAAACTGTAAATTTTTTTGCATGGTTTGTCCCAATGCAAATGTTCTTGGGAGGGAAAAAGAAAGAAAAAGAGGAATATTTTATATCTTATCCCAATAACATAATTATATATCCAAAGTAATTGAGGTGCCGTAGGGGAGTTGGCTGTTCCCTCAATTCAATGGCTTGAATAGAGGCAACATCCTTTCCTTGCTCCCTCTCCACTTAATTTACATGGAATAATGGAGAAGAATACAGAAAAGTTTGCTGTTCTTGAGGAGAAGGGTGCATCAAGAACAGCCCCACCTTGACTCGGTGAATTGCATGATGGCAGTGCCACCTGGGGAGATGATCAGGAACATGATTCCTCCATGAAAAACGATATCAAGAAACGGTTGGTTCTTCCACACTAATAACATGGCTGTTTCTGTCTGCATGTGAACGGATGTATTAACTTTCTCGCCAGACAGACCTTGAAAATTGGCCAGCCAGGCACATCGATCAATCAAATCAATCAAGACAGAAGAGCAAGGGAGAGAAGAAACTAGTTTTGTTGGTTAAGCAACTTGTTCCACCATCGGGAGGTCATTGGGCTCAGTTCCACAACTAAAAGGCAGCCTCGGTGCACGAAGCTCTTGACTGTGCAGGTTTGGAGAAGGGGTGGACCACAAGGGTTTATAATGTGCAGCCTTGTTTTGTATTTTTGCATGAGGTTATTTTCATGTCTTGAACCCGCGACCTCAAGGTCACAGGACGACATGCTTTACCGTTCGCCTCCCTTTCACTCAGTTCCACAACTGATGGCTAAAAATACAGGTGGAGTCCATATGCTTGTCATCCAGACCATTAATCTTTTAGTCCTGCTTTGTATCCGTAATCACTGACAATCTCATTTCTTTTGGATGATTGTCGCCTATGTTGGTGTGAGTCAATTAATGCGTGTTTGAAAAATTAGATTTAATTATTTTATTGTATTCTAGAATATTTTACAATAGAAACTGTTTGCATTGTAAAATATTCAAAACTATAAAAAAGGGCTGCCGGGGTGTACAAATCTCAAGAGTCTATATTGTACAGCTTTACCTTATATTTTGCAAGAGGCTGTTTTCACGCCTTGAACTTATGACCTTGAGGTCACACGACGACAAATCTACCGTTGCACTAATACTCTCCCAATAAAAACAATTAAACCCACTTTTTCAAACACGTACTTAACCGCCCATTTTAAGCATGAAACTACCAAATGTATGGCTAAATATCACCTAATTGGTGAGATTTTGGGGCATAGCCTATTAGAAGAGCCCCAAAGATGAATAGCATTGCATAACCCATGTATGTGCTTTCAGGCACTGGTACAGTTTATTTTGTTGTAGTTTGCCAAGTACAATATAGTTTAGAGAGAGATTTTGTGGCAGTTCCTACCTTTTGTATTCTTAAGTGGAGCTATATTAGTTAGCGTTGAAGTTCAAGGCGTGAAAACAGCCTTTTACAAAATGCAAGGTAAGACTGTATACTTTAGGCCTTTGTGGTCTGCTCCTTCCCCGAACACCGCATAGAGGGGAGCTTCGTGCACTGGGGCTGCCGCTTTAGGCAAGAACGGTGAACCACCCATTAATCTTAGTATTACTCTTCTTTTGCTTAAAGGAACTCAATATTTTATTATATTTATTGATATCACTTCTTTTGGACAAACTATGATTAACCTAAAAATTGTGATTAAGGAAAGCTAAAAAGTTGGTGGCTAGCCCTTAGATCCATCATGTCTTGTTCAAGGTTCTGGAAAAAAAATGAAAATAAATCGTTTTCAACAAATGTCTAAAGCAGTTGGCTATAGATAAATAGGCATCTCTATTGGTAGCAGCTTCGAGTCACCATTTTTTGTGAGTGTGAGTATACGAGTGATTTGCTCTGTAATTATTTGCTTGTTAAAGAAGAAAAAGGAAAAAGAAGATGGCTCATTGATTTTGCCTGGAAGTAGATCTGTCAATGTCGAGATCAAAGCTCTGTGTTTCGCATGCATGTGATGGTTAGCCTGGATATGTAGAAGGTGACGATGCAGCCCTCTTTTTTCTTAAGAGTCCGGTAAGAGTAAACGCTCAAGAGGAGAGAGATCATGCGTCCCTTTTCCCAATATGATAATTGTTTTTAGATCTAAGCCGTTCATCATGTTCAAAATACTAAAAACAGGTAACCCGTTATAAATCAATTAATGCATTTGAACGATTCTAACCACTTGTTTTAGATCTTTCAAAAACTCAATAAAAATAAATGGTTGTGATTTTTGACCTAATGAAACACAAGCGAAAACCATCCAATGGTCATGGAATTTGATACCTAGCCTATCTAAGGCATTCCTAATATGTTGAATGGGTTAGATCTAAAAAAAAAAGACCATAAATAAAAATGGGGCATGTACTCCTTTTTCTCCTCTTTAGCGCATAATCTTAGCAGAATTCCTACATGAAATATTCAATAGGAAAAGTGTTTAATTAAAAAATAGTCAAATTGTCACTGTCAAGGAAAAATGCTTGACAAAGAGCTAACCATCTTTTTCTTTTTTTCCTTTTGTTTAAATACTTAATTTTTTGTAATTCTTGATTTACAATGTAACTGACGTAGAACTGATTGTAATTGAAACATTTCATCGATATTTACCAAGTTTTCTTAGGGGGTAAAAAGGGCAGTCCCGGTGCACGAAGCTCCTGCCTATGCAGGGTCCGGAGAAGAGGCGGGCCACAATGGCTTAAATTAGACAGCCTTACCTTGCATTTTTGCAAGAGACTGATTCCATGCCGTGAACCATGTTTTCTTGACAGTAATATAACAAATTTGAAACACAGAAATTCGCTTTCCTTAAACATTTTGTCAAGCGTACACTTCGGCGATGCAGTTGAACTGGAGAGCACTGTAACAATAATGAGCTCACAAGATTAATGAATACGCATAATATAAGTAGATTGGCTGTATTTGAATACTATTTCTATAATAAAAAATGGGCTTTAATACACAGTTTGTTTCTGTTTTTGGATTTGGATAGGCTGCATTTGGATGGTGGATTAACAGAAAATGATGGTCGAACGGGAGTCTTGGGGCAATGGTAAAGTTGTCCTTGTGTGACTTTGAGGTCACGGGTTCAAGGCATGAAAACAGCTTCTTACAAAAATACAAGGTAAGGCTTTGTACTATAGATCCTTGTGGTCTGCCCTTTTCCCAGACGCCCGCATCTACAGGAGTTTCGTGCACCGGGCTGCCCTTTTTTACATTTTATTGTGGTCATGCAATCACATACGTATGCTTCTTACTCGACAATAATAATTTCTTAGTTGATTTTAGTGTTGATATCAAGGATTATCCAAATGAGGAACACTTGTTGAATAGTTTAGATCACTACTAATGCATGCATTGCATCGCCATCCTAGCTAATCAGAAGTTCTAATAGTGAGGTAAGGTGAATCAGCGAGCTAAGGCCTTTCTAGCTTCATGTCTCAAGGAGACTTTGCCATGGTAGGTTATGGGTTTGAGACTGCTCCTGGACGGTAGGTTGCTGATTCTACATCTGCCCCTCCATCCCATTAGGGGACGTGTAGTAACAGGTGTAGGAGAGTTGGATGTGTGGTTGTGTTCCAACAGTTCAGAAAATGAAAAGAAAAGTAGGATGAATGGGCACGTATATGTTTGGCAGTGCACAATTTCCTGAAGCTGATATCTGACATTTCCTCTTTACCATGCAAACTTCCTTCAATCTTTTTTTTTTCTTTTTTTTCAAGGATTTCTTTTGTTTTCTGGTGAACGTTATCATCATTCTAACCTTTAATTGCTTATGTTGCTGCATCAACTGAGGTTCTTTCTTCTACACATAAAAGAAAAAAAAATTGAAAAATGAAAAAAGGGCAGGCTGGCGTACTAAGCTTCTTCGTATGCAGGGTCTGGAAAAGGGGCAAACTAACATGGTCTATAGTACGCAGCCTTATCTTATATTTTGCAGGAGGCTATTTCCATGTCTCAAAGCATGACTTCAAGGTCATATAACAACAACTTTATCATTGTGCCAAGGCTCCCCTTAAACACGTACTTAGAAATAATATTCCCACCCGCTATATTAATACACTCCATGTACCATGGGTGTGAATTTTGTTTCGATTGAGACCACGGGGCAAAATATCATTTTTCATTTTACAAACGGAGAATTGTGAAGCAAATCACTCGTAGCTTGTTTAATATTATTAACCCTTGTGTCTTGCTTTCAAGGGTTGGTATTTTTTATCGTATTAGTAGATAAGTTAACCAAAAACCTTTGGATGCTTGTTCAACTAGAATCCTATCAAATTTGTCTTACTTACTAAGTCATAAATCATTCTCCTCGCATAACTTCTGATGTTATCTTTATATTGATACCGCTAGCCATAGATAGAGTTTTAAGTATAGGATTCGTCATATAAAAAAGGGCAACTTGGTGTATAAAGCTTCTGCCTATGTGAGGTTTGGAGAAAGTGCGGAACACAAATGGTCTATAGTATGCAATCTCACTTTGCATTTTTGCAAAAAATTGTTTCCACATCTCGAACCCATGACCTCCATGTCATACAATGATAACTCTACTGCTGCACCATGTTTCCCCTTCTTTCATAGAAAAAATAAAAAGAGGCAGCCCGGTGCACAAAGCTTCCGTGTATGCAGCGTCCAGAGAAGGAGCGGACACAATAAAAAAAAAAAAAAAAAGATCTCTAAATTGTAGCCTAATTTTCATGTACCTCTCGTGCCAAAAACTTTCTCCTACCACAGGTAGCATACTGCATTTATTTTCTTCTATATTCTTTTCTCAGAGAGAGAGAGAGAGAGAGAGAGAGAGTAATTATATGAAATGGAATGAGTTTCATCTTAATATAACAGATGAAATGCTGTAGATATTCTTGGACTGCAAATATAACTGCTGGATTTTACTTGATGAAAAGGTAAACTGCCGCTTTATCACATCTCATATTATACATTGTCTGTCATTTACAGAATTCTTTCAATTGCCTTTATCGTTAAGATTACAAACTCTAGACATGACCTCCCATCTTTCGTCCATAAACTACAGCAAAATCTTATTCTCAACCCTGAATATGAATGGGCAGCTAAAAATAGAAATAATGTACACACAGAAAGAGCAGGAAAGGGTCGATCTTTTAGTATCATCTAAACCACCGCTTCCCATTGCTTAGAGCCTTAACTTTCATGACAAGTTCCTCGCGTTCTGCTTCTACTTCAGCATACCTTAGGCTCATTTGGAAGTAACGCTCACGCATGTCTCTCAACTCTACCTCTATTCTTTTCTCGATAGCATTGCCCTGAATATTTTGATCCTCAGACAGGAAACTGCAGCAAATATACCAATATTAGCGACAGCAGCATAAATTATGTGCAATGGCTGAATCTTTTTGCTACATTTAGCAAGCTAGAATAGTCACGCTGGGTAGAGCAGACTGAACATGTAAAAGAGCAGAACAGAGATCCTGATTATGGACCAAGTTGTGCTTGTCAAGCATATCTAATTGTTACAAGTTGAATAGGATTCTCTGTCATCCTGTATTGATGCTGATGACGAATGCCTTCTGGAAGTTGACTCGTGTGAGAAGACTGCTGAAAGCTTTTCCATCTCTTCGGTGGGTAGCAAGATATGTTGCCCAATAAAGCACTGAAGCTGCGCACTGGATTGCCAAGACAGCCCTTACAGTTCTTTAACCCAAAAACTTGACCCGACTTTACAAGGTGAGGGGAGTATCTAAATGGAATAATCAATGACTTTAAAAACTCAAATTTAGGAAAGGGAAAATTGTACCAAAAACCCCATACTTCAAAAATTTTCATCCTTACCCTTAATTCTAACCACTGCAATTGCATCCTACATAAGAACTGTTCTCAGCCGTACCCAACTTAGACACATCCACCAACCGTGTTAACAGAAATCTTGCACGGACAAGCAAGCTGTTATTTGAACAGCCATGTGGCATTGAATCCAACTATGAGTTATTTAACTGCAAAAACTTAAATATGCCATTGGAGCTAGAATTACTGTGGCTACTGGCATCAAAATCGCCCTCCAATGGATTCTCATTAAGGGATTTAGATTGAACTCATTCCATTTGCCAGAATCAAAGAGTTCAATATTATTATTTATTGTCACTATCTCCTAGTGTCAGGATTAGGTACCTTGCAAACCTACTCCCATCCTTGAATGTGGTAGCCGTTTCTTAGGCTCCCTCTTTGGCATCAAACATTAATTCTCCATCACCTATCACCACCATAGTAGTTCACTATCTCACAATCAAAAGTTTGATAGGGTAGTGATTTGAATGAAGTGTAGTTAGCATAAAGACCTTATGATCCTTCGAGTTATCATGAATGACAACAATAGGTTGAGTTTTAAAAGTGACCAAAGGGGGCCATCGTTCTAATGAAGGGGGCTAGAAAGTTTGGAATTTGTATAAGATGAAAGGAGTACAATTGAAGGTGGAGTTTTTGTCCTTTTACGTGCAAATTCCTACACAAATGACACAAATTTGTAGCATATTAAAGAAAGTTTTTGAATGGAGTAAAGGTACGCAAACTAGATTTATGCAAATACTATATCCATGGATCAGAGTGAGGTAGTTAAGGAACACATGTACATAGGATAGTATAGCAGAAATGAGGATGTTGAAATGCATGAGTAGCAAGACACGAAAGGATAGAGTTAGAAATGAAAACATTAGAGAAAACTTAGAAGTAGCACCATAGGTAACAAGATGAGGGAGGGTAGACTTAGATGGTTTGGACATGTTCAACGGAGAATAAAAACGGCACCAATTAGAAGGAGTAAGTCAGTCCAAGTCAAAGGCTCTAAAAGGGCAAGGGGAAGGCCCAAAAGGATGTGGATAGAAGTGATGAAAAAAGATTTAAAAACTTTTGGACTAAACGAGGCCATGACCCTTGACAGAGGAGAATGAAGGCACGAGATTCATGTAGCCGACCCCTATTCGATATAAGGCTTTGATGATGATGATGGTGAGCGTAATCAACGATTTAAGACTATAACCTATAGAAGCAATGGTATTGTTGACTATAGACATATTGATGTCTAGAAACTTGTGTGGTCTCAAGAGAAGGGGTGAATTGGCTACAAAATCAAACTTAGGTCATTTTGGCTTGAAAACCTTCGATTGAAGTAAGTACAAAAACACAAGTGTTTAGTCTCAAAAACTTCTCTGAGGCATTGCAACAAACACTAGAAATGGGCTGAGAGGTATGAAAGGGATTAAGAGGTCAGCACTTAAAATGCCTCACACAATAATTTTATCAAACACCTTGAGAATGCAAACAATGAGTTAAAAAATGTTGATAACTCTTGCATAAAAGAAGAGTCACACATGCGCTTCAATAAACAATTGGAGAATGCATATGAAAATCAATGAAAGTCAAGCAAAAGAGTAAGGCAATTAAATCAAGAATAAATCAAGCAAAAAAAGTAAATAACACAATGCACAAATACAAAGACTTATGGAAGTTTGGTCAACCCAACAACGGCACCTACTTTGTCAATCTTAAGGATATCTTCTCCTCGAGTCTCTCAAGGCTATCCACACCATGAGTTTTCACTAATCCTTGTAAGATTTTACACCCTAAGTTGATAGAATATGCTTGGCCAAGCAAGATTGTGTACTTGTAACAACTCAATTTCAATTACAATGAAATTCCCTAAAGAAAATCCCTCTCTAGTAAACAAACACAAGAAAGAAAGAACAATCCCTTCCCAAGAGATATAACACAATTCAAAAAGAATAAGAGAAGACATAAACTACAATGGATTAAAAGAATTAGCTTGTAAAGCTTGAATGTAAAAAGGAGCTTCAGAGCTTGAGCTTGTTTGTAGATGATTTCTCTTATCAATTCTTAATCTCCCATAATTTCTCCAAGCCCTTGTATTTATACTTGAATCTTCAAACTATAGATGTTGGAGAGTCTTCTTATTTGATTGGAAGATGAAGTAATAGTTAGAAAACTTCTCCTTGTGAATGGACACAATTGACCATTGGAGATGGTTAAGTTTTAATTGGAAGATACATATAACTGTTGGAGATCACATGCATTTTATTTGAAGATGAATGCCATTGGTGGGTTGGTAAAAAATGATTGTTGGAGTCCAACAGAAAATAGCCGCAAATTAAAAAAATAAAAAGACAAAAAATTTTGAATTTTGAAACACTCGTATTTTGAAGAAATCATTTCTGAAGAACTGATCAAGGTTGACCTTTACAAGTGAGGGTCAACCCTTTTAACAGCATACAGTTTCCAAAAACTCACATGAAGAACAACCTTCAACCTTCAATGCTTGAGGTCGACCTTTTAATGACATCCAAAACTTCAAAAATTGCAGGTGAAAGTCAACATTTTAGGTTGAAGGTCAACCAAGCATAAAATCTTTCTTACTAGATAATGTAGAACTTTAACTTTGAAGGTTGACCTTCCATTCGTAATCGTCACGATGTTTTCACCTTCAAGCAGTTATATCTTGGTCAAGTGATGTCAGATTTGAGTGATCTTTAATGTGTTGGAAAAGTCCTTCAAGTAATAATATCTTGCATCTTGAAATTCTTAAATCTTCGAAGTGATGAATACATACTTATTGAACAAATGGAAAACTCAAGTAATGATATGCACCTTCTTTGAATGTGAAACCTTGCCAAATGAATCTTCAAGCTTTCATGAAAACTTGTATCCTTCAATGAATATCATGTGATTTCTTGACTCAATAAATTTTTCAAAGAAAATCACTTCAATCCTCTTAAATGCTTTAAAGTAATTGAGATTTCCTAGTAGTGGTCATATAAACACTTGCACACTCAAGTAAACATTTTAAGTCACAATAGAAAGGTTTTGTTATCATCAAAATAAAAGAATTATTGAATTAACAACCTATGTTGGTGTTCTTAAGGAAGGTCTGGGTTTATTTTATGAAGGATAAATTTGACGTTTTCACTATGTTTAAGCAATGCAAAGTAGAATTAGAAAAGCAGACAATTAGATGAAGTATAAGGAGAAAGAATTCATGCAGTTTTACAATAATGAAAGAATCACCAAGAACTTTACTATTACATGGACTCCACAATAAAAACAAGGAGAAAGAATTCATGGACTTTGACAAGAATGAAGGAATCATTAAAGACTCCACCATTACAAGGACTCCACAACAAAAAGGAGTTGCAGAGAATATGAATAGAACTCTTTTCAAGAGAGCGTGGCGCATGAGATTACATGCAGGGTTACCAATAGAGTTTTTGGGCTGAAACAGTTAACATTACATGTTATATTATTAACATATTACCATCTACAACACTTGACTCTAAAGTGGGAGAGGTGTGGATAGGAAGGGAGGTCAATTACTCTATGTTGAGAATCTTTAGATGTCTTGCCTATGTTCGTGCGTCGAGCAGACAACAATCTAAACTAGACTCTAAGTCAAGAAAGTGTATATTCTGGCTATGAGAAGGGAGTAAAAGGCTACAAGCTATGGACCCAAGTGTACCAAAAGTTATTATCAATAGGAATGTCATATTTAATGAATACGAAATGGTTAAGGAGAGCCAGTAAGGTGAAGACGAGTTAGAGGCAATTGGTGATCATAAAAAACTTCCAACTGAGGTGGAGCTTAATGAGTCGAAAGAAGAAGAAGAAAAAAACTCACCCAGCCAGACCATTCAACAACGACAAGTGCAGAAGGGCATTGCCAAAAGTAAACCAAAATGAACTACCAAAGCTCAGAGAGGTATAATTTAGAAGAAATACTTCCTTTTGCTTTGATAATCAATAGTTGACATCCAACTTCTTTTCAGGATGATATATCATGCAATAATACAAATAAATGAATAATAGGAACAAAAGAAAAGATTGAGTCACTTCTAAAGAATGAAACTTGGTAGTTGGTTAAACTAACTAAGGGAAAGAAAGCTATTGGTTGCAAGTGGGTGCTAAAAAATGAGAAACTAACAGAAAAAGAAAGCAAAGAAAATTAAAGGCAAGATTAGTGGCCAGGGGCATTCACAAGGAGGGAGTTGACTACAATGAGGTCTTCTCCCTGGTTGTAAATTATACTTCTACAGGGTGTTATTAGTTTAGTGGCAAAGTTAAATACGAAACTTGATCAGCTTGATGTAAAGATGATGTTTCTTCAAGGGAACTTGGAGGAAGATATTTAATGGAATGACCACAAGGATTTAAAGTGCTTAGGAAGGAGAACAATGTGCATAGATCGAAGAAGTCACCTTATGACTAGAAGAAATCTCTAGGGCCGTGATACAAGAGCTTTCACTCCTACATGGTCATGACTGACTACACTCGTAGTGAGTATGAATACCATGTTTACTTTAAGATTCTTGCAAATGAGTCTTATGTATTATTGATGCTATATGTAGATGACATGCTGATTGCAGCAAAGGAAAGGTTTAAAATAAAGTTTAAACCTTGTTGAGCAAGAAGTTTGACATTTAGATCTAGGTGTTATAAAGTAGATCCTTGGGTAGGGATACATAGGGACAGGATTGTAGGAAAGTTGTGGCTTTCTCAATAGAAGTATGTTGAGAAGGTGCTTGTGGGGTTTAAAATGAATGAGGCTAAATTGTGTGGTTAGCAAGTACATGGCCAATCAAGGAAAGGAGCATTGGAACACAGTACAATAAACTATGAGGCAACGAGGCTTATGACATTATCACTAGAAAAATGTGTGCTAGGGACCATAGTCAGATAAATAAATGTAGATTATGTGAAGACTTGGATGAGAGAAGATCCACTATAGGATTTATGTTTGCAATGGCTAGAGGGCCTATTTGTAGGAGATTTATGCAGCAGTCTATTGTAACACTATCCACAATAGAAGCATAGTACTTGTTAGCTACACGAGCAAGGAAGAAGCTTTGTGGCTCAAGAGATTCATAACTTATATTGAAACAGGAAGATAACAAGTTGTATTGTGATACCAAAGTGGCATTTAAAGGTGTATAATACACGGACTAAACACATAAGTGTGAGGTATCACAAGATAAGGGAGTGGATATCTATATAAGAGGTGCTTCTTAAGAAGATTCACACAAAGGAAAATACAATGGACATACTTACAAAGCCTATTACTACGGAGAAGCTTCACTCTTTGTTGAAGAGAGGTGAAGCACCTTAGATTGCAGCACTAGTAACGCTACTTCTTGGTTTTAAAATTAGGAGGATGACTGCAAACATATGTAAGGTAGCTGTGATTAAGCAAGGTGAAGATTGTTGAGGGAGCGTTTCGTGTCTCATTCATTGCCATGGCCATATTGGGTAACCCATTTAATGTTTTTAAAACTACGGCAACCCAAACTATGACATGAATTGAATACAGACATTCCCTCAAGCTAAGGCATTTCCCATAAGCGACTCATTGCATTGGATCCCTGGTGTGGTGAAAAATAGGCAAGGGTTGCTAGGGCGTTCTTCCAGAAGCAACACGCTACATCGGATCCCGGGTGTAGTGAAAAATGGGCAAGGGCTGCTAGAGTGTCCCCTTGGAAGCGACGCACTATATCAGAACCCAGGTGCAGTGAAAAGTGGACATGGGTTCATACCATGGAGGTCGAGAAAGGCAATAGTAAATAGGGTATCTCTAGAACATAAGATTCATATCTCCACATGAAATATAGGGACACTGACAGGTAAGAGTTTGGAGTTAATAGATGCGATGAAACGTAGGAGAGTCAACATCGCTTGTATCCAAGAAACCAAGTGGAAAGGGGCTAAAGCTAGAGAAATAGATGGGTATAAATTATGGTACGTAGGAAAGGAAAATAATAGAAATGGTGTAGGAATAATAGTGGATAAGGAATTAAAGGATAAAGTTGTGGACGTTAAAAGAATTAGTGATAGAATTATAATAATAAAACTTGTTCTAGGAGAGCAGATTATTAATGTTATAAGTGCATATGCACCACAAGTAGGGTTACAAGATATAATCAAGAGATAGTTTTGGGAAGACATGGAGGGAGTCATGCAAGAAATTCCCAACATTGAGTGGATATTTATAAGAGCATACTTAAATGGTCATGTAGGAAAAGATAAGGAAGGATATGATAAAATACACAGAGGGTATGGTATAGGTGAACGAAGTGAGATGGGGGAGAATATCCTTGATTTTTCTTTGTCATATAACATGTCCATTGCAAATACACTCTTTAAGAAGAGGGGTGAACACCTAATAACCTTTAAAAGTGGACTTCATAAAAGCCAAATAGACTTTTTTTTACTTAAGAATTATGAACGATCTATATGTAAGGATTGTAAGGTGATACCCGGTGAGAGTTTAACCTCACAACATAGGTTAATGGTTATGGATAACCATATCAAAAGATGGAGAAAAAGAATTGAACTTAAACACATCCAAAAACTAAGTGGTGGAACTTAAAAAGAGAGAAAATAACCTCATTAAAAAATAAGTTGATGGTAGAAGGAATTTGGAACCATGAAACAAAGTAAATACCATGTGGACTAATATGGCTGAGTCCATTAAGAAAGTGGCAAAAGATGTCTTAGGAGTATCTAAAGGTAAAAAGCTATTAGCAAAGGAAGCATGGTGGTGGAGTGAAACAATGCAAAATGTTATTAAAGAAAAACGGATGCGCTTTAAAACATGGCAGAAGATTAGAAATAATGAAAACTATGAACAATATAAGAATGCTAAAAAGGTTGCTAAGAGAATAGTAAGTGAGGCTAAACTTAAAGCATATGATGAGCTCTACAATAGACTAGGAACAAGAGAAGGTGAGAAAGATGTGTTTAGAAGCGATGATCAAAGGGTATTAGTCAAAGATGATGAGATCAAACAAAGGTGGAAAACATACTTTCAAAAATTGTTAAATGACAATGGCTCTGAGAATATAGGGATTGAAAATACTATAAACCTAAATAACATTGGATATTATAGATATGAATGTAGGATTAGAATACCTAAAGTAAAAGAGGCCTTGAAAATGATGAAATCAAGAAAGGCCATGGGGCCTGATGGTATACCAATAGAGGTTTGGAAGCATATGGAAGATATTGGGGTAGTTTGTTTGACTAGGTTGTTTAACAAGATTATAAAATTAAAAAAAATATCGGATGAGTGGAGGAAAAGCTCTATTGTACCAATCTATAAGAATAAAGGAGACATACAGAGCTGCACTAATTATCGATGGATCAAACTTATGAGCCACACTATGAAACTTTTTGAAAGAGTGATTAAGAAGAGGCCACGACATGAAACAAGTGTATAGGAGAATCAGTTTGGTTTCATGCTTGGGAGGTCTACTATGGAAACTATTTTCTTACAAAGACAATTATTAGAGAAATATAGGGAGAGGCCCTCTACATGGTCTTTATCGACTTAGAGAAAGCTTATGATAGAGTCCCTAGAGAGTTAATATGGAGGGTGTTGGGTCGTAAAGGGGTTTCTCAGGGATATATAGATATAATTAAAGATATGTATGAGGGAGCGGTAACAAATGTTAAGACCACTAGTAACGTGCCTGGTGATTTTCCTGTCACTATAGGATTGCACCAAGGATCGGCATTGAGTTCATACCTTTTCACATTGGTCATGAATGAGTTAACAAAACATCTGCATGAGGAGAACCCCTGGTGCAAGCTATTTGCAGATGATATAGTCTTACTTAATGAGACAAGGGAGGGTGTAAACATAAAGCTAGAGTTATGGAGATAAGCATTAGAATCTGAAGGTTTTAAAATTAGCTGAACTAAGACAGAATATGTGGAATGTAATTTTAGCAAGGAGAGTAGGAGTAGAACACCAGTCAAGATTGATAACCAAAAAGTCCCCGTTAAAGACCACTTTTGGTACTTAGGATCAATGATTCATGAGAGTGGAGAGATTGAGAGGGAGGTTACCCAGAGAATCCAAGCGGGTTGGAACAAATGGAGATGTGCATCTGGAGTTTTGTGTGATCAACGGGTGCCACTCAAACTAAAAGGAAAATTCTACAGGATGGCAATAAGGCCGGCCATGTTCTATGGATCAGAGTGCTGGGCAGTTAAGGAACATCATACTCATAGGATGAGCATCGCAGAAATTAAGATGTTGAGATGGATGAGTGGTAAGACAAGAAAGGATAGAATTAGAAATGAAAATATTTGAGGAAATTTAGGGATAGCACCAATAGGTAACAAGATGAGGGAGACTAGACTTAGATGGTTTGGACATGTTCAAAGGAGACCAACAACGGCACCGGTTAGAAGAAGTGAGCCAATACAAGTAGAAGGTTCTAAAAGGTCAAAGGGAAGGCCCAAAAGAACGTGGATGGAAGTGGTGAGGAAAGATTTAAAAACGTTGGGACTAAATGAAGCCATGATATTTAATAGAGTGGAATGGAGGAATAAGATTCATGTGGCCGACCCCTAATTGGGATAAGGTCTTGATGATGATGATGATGATGATGATGAAGAGGGGCAATCTTCATTTGAGAAGGGAATGTCCCGGCCAAGGTGTTTATATTAGGTCTTCGATTGACAAGTTTTTTCCTTTAGAAAGTGGCACATAGAGAGAGCCTTCTAATGAAAGTGGGTTTTCTCCTTAACTTTCGTTTTCTTAGGGTTCTTTAGGGGTTTGAGAGGGAGAGAAAGAAGGGTGTACAAGGGGGTTTTACGTTTCTAGGATTGAACCAAACCTGGAGATTGTATTCATTTTCTTTGATTTCTTATAGTGAAGAAGATCAGGTGACCCTGTGGATGTAGGCACACTAACGAACCACGTAAAATCTGTTGAGTTTTTTATGTTTTACCATTTCTTTTGTTCTTTGCAGACATCGTACTAATTTCTATAGTCCCACTATTGGTTTCAGATCTTAAGGAGGCATGCCGGACAAACTTGCTTAGTTTTTATTGCCTTTATATTACTCAAGGAAAAAAATGAGAAAAATACTAGAATTGTCAAACCACACTCATGAAGAATGTAAAAAAGTAAATATCAATAGCAAGAGTCTCTGAGAAGCATGGAGCTGTGGACAATGTCAGTCTTGGGTACATAAGGATGAAATAATTATCATAATGGTGGATATCTTGAAATTGGCAATCTGAAAACAGAAATTTAAGAAGAATTTGAAGCTTATTGGGGTTGAGGTAAAAAATGACTATGACTAGAAAAAGCAGGCAGCAGACCCCTTAACAGATTGCTGACCGGCAGTCCATGATGAAATAAGTTAACTGAAGCTATATTGAGAAGATTAGAGATCAACATACTTATTGCAGCATGGTAGGGCCCTTCATTACTTTGGCTTTACCATATCTGACATCACTTTCCACAGTAAATCAAGCATATTAATCTTTTCCAGATCTATGGAGGAGTACTTACAGGAAGGTAAATAGGGTACAAGGTTCCACGGACCATCAGAAAAATAAAGTCAGGGTGTAATGAAATTCAAGATGCTGGACAGAAAATCTTGATGCACAGAGATCAGTCATGGGGTTTACAGCATCCTGCAGAATTTCTTTCGTTTCTTAGAGCAGTGAGAACAGAGGACAGCAGTTCAAGTTGGATCTGGTGCAATCTTGGGTTATGGAGCAAAGGCATCTGCTAAATTGCCCTCACCTGATAGAGACATTTTTTTAGAAATTACTCAAGGTTTGACAGTCACATTCCTTATTTTGCTAATCATAGTGCAATTACATCTGTTCATGAATCTAGTTTGAGCTGGGGAGAATATTCAGCTTGCTTTACATTTTGAATGGGAGAAAGTATAACTTGGTGAATTCTTCTCTCATCTGTCCCACAAGATCAAATTTCAATATTTTCGTAAGGGCTAAAGAGATCACCCTACAGTGGATAAGCTGTCTATGTTCCATGAATGCATCAGTTTGAGGGCAACTATTGGAAAATTGACCAACCATGTTATATGGATAATTTAGTCATTGGTGCTCTATACATATTAAAAGCTTTGTATATGAGAATCATGCTAAACTCTTACAACATGAGCTTTGTATCTTCCTCTCTGCTTTTCCAAACTAATTATTACGCCAAGGTACTTCTAAAAGAAATGGACAATGTACATGCAGGTCGGTTGGAAAATCATTTAGGTCTGTATCCTCTTTTCCAATATACCACTATCTCCGTCAGTGCTTACCCTTCAAACAAAAAGCTAACTTTCCAGATAGGGTTGTCTCCGAAATCAGTAAGTATCCTTCTAAAACCTATGTACTTATTATGGTACTTATTATAAAAGAAAAAAGCGAAGAAAAAAGGAAAAGAATATATGTATAGGCAACTGACAAAGATAACTACTAGATTCTGAAAACAACTATATTAATGTATATAAGAGTAGAAAATGGGGTAGCTTGATGACATTGATATTCTGTAAAATGCAAGCTCAAGAAAGAACAAGGATAATATGATCAAGAGAGAAGCTTTGAGCTATTAGTAAGGGGATGTGTTTTCCATCACTTAGTCCATAGGCAATTTTTTCGATCATCATCAACCCCAAACATAGAAGAGATGGAAGATATGGAGCAACTTTCAGAAGAGTAGAATATATATATAGATTACCCCTTAAGCTGTGTCTTGTACATGTCATTTGCATCCAAAGCTTCAGCAAGTTTGGTTTCAAGAACTTTGACCTTAGACATGAGATCAACTGCTTCTGATGTATTCCTGTCATTATGCCCATGTACTTGGTTATTGTCCTGCATGTAAGGCAAAAGCAGTTAAAATGTGATCCACTGGAAAATTTGTTACTGAAACATAGCATGACCAGAATCAGTCAGAAGTCCATCCATAGACAGGAGAAATTAATTAACTTAGTGGGTAAATTTGCAATAGAGTATATTAGCATGTATCCAGAAAACCAAAATGCAAGTAAGAGCACAAGCACTTGGAATATGATAGGAATTTCTAACACGGGAAAGGAGTGTTGGAACTTAGCTGGCACGAATGCTTAATATTCATATAACGAGGACTTGCAAAGCTTATCAAAATTATTACCAAAAAATAAATAGAAAAGATCAAGGAATAATTTCTACGTAAATAATGATACAGTCAGAAATCTCAACCAGATTTCTCAAGAGGATGACTATATCTCCTCGTTCAGAAAATTTGAGGTTGACCATCAAAATGTAAGACTGGGAAGGTTCAGTCATCAGTCATTTTAGTCAGATGGTGATGGCTGTTTTAATGGGAACTAGTAGCTGGTAAGCCACATTCACCTAATTACTTGCCACATGAAGGCAGTAGGTATTAGCTGCTGCTTCTATATGCTCCAGGAAAGAAAGGAAGAATATGCACAAGTACACTGCTGAGATTCCCTCGTGGAACTCATTAAATACAGACTTTGCTAGTAACTGATAAAAGAGAAATAAGGTGCTGAGAGTAATAAAAGAGTCAAACACAGAAAGTTCTAAGTTATGCTTATGTTATTATGTTTGAATGGTGCCTGGCTAGCTCTCTGTGTTTCTTTGTCCAATTCAGAGTATTCTCACTTCTACATATTGTTAGAAAAATACATTTTCTGTTCCACGCACATGTACGAGCACTTTGGTAATTACTTAAAAAATGTGATTCTGTAGGCTATGTGCTGCTATACAGTTTAGGCCCACGCAGTTAATATGAGCTTCTCTTGCTCCACTTCTCTCTCTTCTCTATTTGATTACTTTCTGAAATTTGGTTGAGCCTTTACCAATCATTAATATAAAATCAGAGCTAGAGCCAATATTTGTTGCAATTGTTTCAAGTTGAAGCAACTCTCTCACTCATGTGGGATTGATTTAAAACAAAAAGTGTATTTGTGGAAATGATGGTTTTGTGTTTTGGAGGAAATCCAAATTCATGCGTTCAATTAACATTGCCTTCAGATTGTTCTTTCCTTCCATGTCACACTGTTCATTGTTTGACCAACTTTTTGATAAGAAGTCATTTATCTAATCATTTGGCATGACACAACATAGGGTTAAAGAATGAGAACTGTTTGACTTAGAGACAAACTATTAACTACCATGTCAATTTACAGGATTATATGTTAAAACATCAATAGAATGTGTTAGGGTAACTTTAGACAATATGCCTGGCAAGAGAGCAAATGCCTTCTAGTGCAGTGGCGTAATAAGGACCTCTTCAGTGGTACCTAGTAAGTCACTGGTTTGAGGTGCTCGTCGGGGTTTGCTCAACATTCAGGAAAACAGTAAAAAAATGCAAATGAAAGAGATACAGCAGTATCGATGCCATTAAGATTATCATCAATTTCATTAAGAAAGATAACTTACAAATAAAGTTCCTCTCTAAAGGACAGGAATTCCATAGGCACTAAGCTAAAATTCTTTGTACCAAAGAACAGTTGCAATGTGATGTTTCATCCTTTTCCAAAATAGAAGTATCAAGCCAAACTCCTAGTTTGACCAAAACATCGACAAAATAAGAAACAGACCCTGGTCTGTCAAGGGAGAATGGAATCATATCACTTATTCAATTGCTTATAACCTTAAACAAGGCTCAAGATACTCAAAGGAAAAAGCCATAGAGATTTAGTATTAGAGCAATGAACTCAAAGAATGAAATAATCTGTAACCTGTTTTTTATTTTGATCTACAGCAAAAACACGTCGTCCTTCTGAATATTCCCACGACTGCTCCATTGATAATTGTGTTTCTACTTCTTGGCATTGATTCTCTTTCCCGTTCATCCCAGTCTGCTAACATATCAAAATAATTGTCACTATCAAATCCATTTGCTGAATGATTAATTCTGATTAAACAAAATTAACAGGGGACAGAAGAAGGCCCATATAGACCTTTAGGAGCTTCATATTTTCCTTTTGCAGAATTGCTTTAACACTGGATTCAGAAAATATAGCCAAATTTATATTTGTTTACCTCGCTGACAACTTGTTTCCCATCCCAAGTTTTATCTTCTTTCTTCATTTTCAATTTCTTTTCAAGGGCTTCAGTTCTCCTCAGGCACTCATCTTTCTCCTCCTCAAGGCATTGTATTTTCCTCTGAAACTGATTATTTGCTCTCTTTACCCGATTAACCTCATTCTTCAACTCAGCATCATGAGCACATAAAGCTTCTCTTGCACTTAAATCACACTCTAACCGTAGGATTTTTTCCTCCAAGGCAACTCTGTTACGTCTGGCGTCCTCTGCCTCAGACAGAACCTTCTGCATGCTAGAAATCTTTTCAACACAGGAAAGTCTCTCCAATTTCAGTTCTTCACAATCTTCAGATAACAACTGTAATGACGACTCCAGTTTACGTTTTTCAAATGTTGTCTCATCAAGTCTGCTCTTGAGAGACAAAATTTCTTCTTGAAGCTTTGCTATTGTTTGCAACTGAACCTTCAAACTAGCTATTTCTTCCATTAATTGTTTCTTTGAAAATTCAGAAGTATTAAGTTTCAACTCTAATTTGTTCACCATCTGTTTCGATTTCTCTTCACTAGCTTTGATATCCTCGACTGACCTTTGAATGTGCTCGTGCTCAGCAATAAGGATTTCCTCGTTCTGTTTAGAAACAGAAAGCTTGCTAACCAATTCTTGAACCTTGTTTACAGATTCTACTCGGATAGTATCTATCTCAGCTTCATAGAATCTAACCTTGTCCAGGGCTTCCTGAAGAGAATTCTCCATTTTAGTTTTATCCGCACGTAGACTTGATACTTCAAGAACAGCATCCGAAGCTATTCTTTCTCTCTCATCATGAGTTGAGGATATCTGTGCAGTGAGGTGTGCAACCTCTCTTTGAAGGTTTTCAACTTCAACTGTCTTCTCCAACTGCACCCGATTTAGCAAATCCTCAGTGGCAGTAAGTTTCTCATCATTTTCCTTGTGCCTTTTAAGAAGATCCGCTAGTTCTGAAGCCAGTGATTTCTCTTTTGAAACAACATCTCTATGCATTGAAGAAAGTTTCATCTCTAAACTTTCAACTTTCTTGTAGCAATCAGAAAATTGTTTCTGTGATTCCCTCAATTCCTTGTCTAAATGTGTAGAGTGGTCATGTAACTCCAACCTCTGTCTCCTTAACTCCTCATTCAGTTTCTGAAGGGAATTGCACTCTTCAATAAGGCTTGCAACCGTTGTCTGTAATTTTGAATTTGCTCTCTTCAAGACTTCTAATTCTTCTTGAGCTTCAGACCAGTGCTTCTGTGTTTCTTGTAACTTCTGTTTTAGTTCCAGTCTCTGCATGTCAATTTCAGCTTGCAGCCTCGTGATCTCACTCTGAAGATTGGTTACAAGACATCTTGAATTCTCCATTTCCATTCTACTAGACTCCCTCTCATCAGTGAAATACCTTAACTGAGCTTCCAACCCAGATATGCGTTCTGACAATTGTACATTCTCTTCTTCCACCTCAGATAAATGAAATTCTAGTTCACGTTTGCCACTCTCAAGCTCGCCTGACTTCCTTTCAAGCATCTTAGTAACAGAAGCTTGGGAATCCATGTTGCAAGTAAGCACAACCAGTTCCTGACGGACATCATCCAAGCATTTAGAGGCAATGCTACTTTCCTTGAGTGTTGTTTCCAAATTTAGCTCCAACTGACTTTTTTCAGTCTGCAGCTTAGACACTTCAGCCTCTAATTCTTTTTGTGAAAGTTTTAGAGCCAGAACCTCCTCTTCCTTCAAGGACAGAAAAGCGCTGAGCTCATTTATCTCAGAAATTTTCTCTGACAGTTCCTTACTCATGTCCCCAATTTTAGATTGTAGTTCCAAGTTTGATCTTTCTAGTTCTTGAAGAGAAAGATAAACCCCATCTCCTTTGGAAATGTAATGAGTAAGCTGCTTCTGAGAATCAGTAGCATGTGCATCTATTTTTCTGACCTGTAGTTCTCTATGTTCAAACGTAGCCTTGCACTTAAGAATCTTTGCCTCCAGTAAATTATTCAGCTCCAGCAAATTTGCAATGATAGCCTCAGTCTGCTCTTCTTGTGTGTATGGACGCGTACTATCAGTTTCTGTGAGATCAAGACCATATTCATATTCGCTATCATACCATGGCTTTTTCACATTTGCTAAAGCCAACTGAAGCTGCTTGCATATTTCAGAAGATATCTCTGGCATTTCTTTCGGTTTATATGATTCAAATTTGTGAATTTTTGCACGAGCAACAGTAAGCTCTTCCTGCCACTCAATTTCTCTATGTCGACAACTTTCCACTTGCTGTTCTAATGTAGTCAATTCCATTTTCTTCTTTTCCATTTCAATATGGGTTTGACAGAGTTCAACATTAAGATTAGAAGCTATGTCCTTGAAGGACTGCAATTCAAGCTCCAGACCAGTGCACTTATTCTGGATATCAACTAATTGAGCATGTACCTGGTCTGTGACATCTTCACTAAGCCCTTCCTTCTCTTTCTGCTCCACCTCCAGCTCCGATATCTCAGATTTAAGCTGCCTGGTTTTAGTCTCAGAGATGCTAACTGCTGTAATCACCTCTTTAGATGCAGGACCAAGAGATGTGTCACCTGTTATGACTTCCTTCTTCAATGACTTCATCTTAAGTATGAGCTCCAGATTTTCATCTGTAAGTTCATTGCAGTCCTTCTCTAGCTCCTCCACTTTAGCTTTTAAGAATTCAATTTCCTTTATCAGATCAGGATCACTGCTACTAAGGAATCTCATTTCATGTGAACATGGACCACTGACTGAATCAGTTAGCTTTGCCTCTAATTTGGAGATCTCTTCTTCCTTGATAGATAGTTTGTGTGACCATTCAGCCTCAATGTCCAACAGAGTTTTATTTCTCAAGACCCTTTCATTCTCCATCTCCCGGTTCTTCTCTTCCAAGTTTTTCTCCAGGAATTGCACAACGGACTGCATTTTTCTTTGTGATTCCTGCAGTTCCTGCAGCTGCATTTCTAAGCTCAAATTACCATTTGTTCTTGCCTGCTCATGCAAATGATCCATTTCTTCTACATAAACAATGTCTATACGAGAGCTCTCTCTTGTGTTCCCCACTGAATCAATTAAGTGCATGGGACCACTGTTCTCATTTTTTAAGTTCTCCACCCCATTGACCTCTGGCTTTTGTGCTGAAAGATAGATGATCTCCAATTTTTGTTTCTCTATGGTTTCTTCCAGTTCTTGTAAAACAGACACAAGCTCAATATTTGAATCCTGAGTTTTCTTCAGCTGTAGAGCCAAATTGGCATTGGATTCTTTCTGAAACCTTATCTCATCTTCCAATTCCTCTTGTATATGGATAATATCCTCCTGTGTTAGTGTTGAATTATGAGATGCACTTTGTTTTACCATTGACCCTTCTAACAATACTCTCAGTTGTTCAATCTCCATCTTCAAGCCATCACGTTCAGTGTATGCCGCTGAAAGCTCCATATCTTGATCAGCCTGCCGTCTTGCTTGGTCAGAGAATTCCTTCCTTAATGTCTCAAGATCAAGCTTTAATTTCCGAGAATTTCTTTCCCACATCTTAGCCTCTGCACGAAGCTCCTCGATTGTATATTCAGCAACTTCAAGAAGATCTTTAGAAGAATTAGGAGTCTTTAACAACACTGGGACAAGCACTTGGGGAGAAGTTTGTCCTGTAACATCTTGCAACTGATATTGAAGACCTGCTCCCATTGACTTTGCACTAAAGGATGATCGATTTGACTTAGGATCATCACCAGCACTGTTTTGGGAGCCTGTTGACTCTTGTCTTCCGATCAGATTGTATCCGTTCTCATGAAAGTTGTTTGTAGGGGAGAAATTAGTCCTCCCTATAGAACCTTCCCCTGAATCAGAACTATAGTGCGAGCCTGATGCTGAAAAACTCAGTTCCTGCAGCCAATAGTTGCATACCTTGTAAGTTCCCTGATGATACGGGAAGCTACCCAGCAACTAAAATATGAAAAATCAAGAAAGATAAACATAAACAGAAATGATGAGCTGCATGAGAACATGGTACCTCAGATTACCAGAACAACAGTGAAAGTAGCCTCATCATGCAGACAGGTCATTCAATGACTTAGACATTCTTTTGAGAAAGTAAATGACACATGACTTAAACCTTGTGCTTGAAATTATGTAAAAATATACAAAATGAGGTTGCTTTCACAATTTCCTGCTAGCTTTTGTAAAAAAGATATAAATAGACAAAAAGAAAAGAAAAAAAAGAAAGTAAGATAAGTGGAAATGCATGGCTAAGATGCAATATTTGACTTTCTGAAGTAATCAACAGAAAACATGAATGTTTGAGAAAGCTGTGTCTCCTAGTTGTGGAGATGTATTTTGCTGATTTGCACATTCATCTTTGATGTAGAGCTTACATGGTTGGATGCTATTGGGTGGATTCTGAAAGAGGTTCATCTTCTGTCTATATAGTTTCACATAATAGGATAATGTGGTGATTCCTCTAAAAGAGAAGTTACTAATTCCATGTTATTATCTAAAGTAGGATTTCAGTAAGATTCCTCACCGGAGATAAATTTTGGATCCAAGCAGTATTAATATATTGGATCCATGTGAAGAATTGCAAGTGATTTGATTATGTTTGACCATAAGATCTCTATATCTATATTGAGGACTCTCCTTATTACAGATATCTGAGGGAATGATTTGGAAGGTCAACTGGTGGCATGGTTCATGTGTTGACTGACTCTACGAGTCCATAGATCAATTTGCCTAGTAACTTGTAGTTCTACCAATGTAGTCATAAGATCTATTTACTGAGTACTTTATTAGATACCACAAAGGGGATTGATAATCTGGCATGGAAGTGACAATGACTTTCGTAAATTTGGTGATTTGAGCCATTGTGTCTTTTCAAGTGAGGAATGTACAAGTAATGAGTGATCACACTGAAATATGACATTTAGACTAAAAACCTGGAGGTATTTGAGCTTCCAGTATGCAACTCAAACTGATGATGAGTGAACATGGGTTGGAGAAAGTATCAACGAAAACTACTTCCTAGAATGTGCACAAGAAACTGTTGCTTTTTCTGGCCAGTTGGTATTTCTTCTGGCTCCCTGTGAATATACCGAGGCTTTCCAATCACCAATTATTTAGAAAGAGTAGATAAAAACAAAAAAACAAAAACAAAAATGATTGAGACTAAACATAAAAATCTCCTCAAAGGCCAGTACAAATATAATGAGATCTTCAGCTTGAACTTTATTGCTCCTAAAGTACCCGTATGAAATATCCCCAATAACGACCAGTGCTTGTCTGAGGTCCCAGTTAGCTCGTGTCCATAAGTTAATCGATTACATCTGTAAAATATAAGAGACTCTTGAGAAGTGCTTGCTGAAATATTCGAGGGCATAGATTGACTGGAACTAACATTATCATCCTCTGACTTATTTCTGAAAGGCATCTAATCAATTGTTATATTACTTCACCGTGATATATATTAATAGGATCCCAGCCATCATATGATGCAATGACAAAATCTTAGCACGGACACGCAGAAAATCCTTAGCGTTGCTAATCATATAACCATCAAGGAGTGCCCCTTATTTATTTGTTTTGTTCTTTTCTGCTTTTCATGGTTGAAGCCATTGCCAGTATGAAATACATAATGACTCTACATGTTGTTTGTCCAATTAGTGTCATTCTTCTATTATGCTTGAGTTTAGTATTATGATGCCTGCACAGCCATTTTGGTTGCATATCTATATTCAGCGATTATAATGTCGTTTCTAGGTTTTGATCTTAACATTATCTACAAATAATTCCAGTCATCCACATTTTGCCCTTTCACCAAATTATGCATGTTAAAGGAAATCAGCAAAAAAGTTCACCATATTTCCTCAACATTGCGGAGACCATTTCATCTGAAATTTTCCTTTTCTGTATGTTGTCTCGTTCTCTTTTGTTTTTTTTTTTTGGAATTTTTTTTCTGAATTTGTTACTCTTATTTTTCTCAACACTTTATTGCTTCAAGATTTGCTCAGATTGAAGTCTTCATTATTTTCCAAAGATAACTTCATATTCTCCTCTTGTTGCAATGCCTCTAGCGTTCATTCACAGGTCTCCCCAAACAAGATTAAGGCATTTTTGACAATTTTGTGGTATTCTTTCTCTTGAAGCTTGGGATGCCTTTCAGCAAGAATTCTTTTGGGAAATCTTGTTTCAAGTCTGATTGGATTCTTCAACATGGCTCATGTTGGAAAAGTAGCAAACTTGGGATCTGGGATCAAGGATGATGAAGATTGACTCCTCCAACAAGCAAGCAAGAAAAAGGTGATAAATTCTGTTAAAATTGTTGATAACTGGTGAACAAATCTTGTGCTCAAAGATTAGTGATCAATGTGGTGTGATGGTTGTCATGGATTTGCTGATAGCAGAAAAAGATTGATTGATGACTTATTTTGTTAATTTAATTGATTAGTCAATGTGTTCCAAGGAAGTAATAGTATTAGCGACTTGCAACATTTTCTTCTTTGAATGTTACTGATTTGCAACTTAAAATGTCACTGTCCAAAAGAACAGGTCAATGAGGAGTCTTCGATGTTTACTAGTGTGTGATTGTTGACAAGCATTGACATAATATGTCACTGCTAACATGCTGATATTGCTCCAGGGTAATTGATGCTGAAAGACATTCCAAGAAGCTTTAATTGTTAACAACATGATGGTTGAAGGAGCTCTCCATAATCTACAAGATGTTGATCAACAACTCCCAATCAAAATTATAGAAAAGGGATGATAAAAGTCCACCATGAAAGACCAACATATTAGGCATTCAAAGAGGTCAAAAGCAGTACTTATGCTTCACGTAATAGCTTGTAAATTCTATTCTTTTTAGCAGTTCAGTGTTTCTTCTGTGCAACACTTGGAAATTCACCTATAGTGATAATGCATTTTGAAGAGGACGAGTAAAAGGTTAAATATTTCTTAAAATTTAAAACCACAAATATCCAGAAAACATTTAACAATACCTAAAGGAAAACATACATGCAAATTTTAGTAGACCTGATGCAGTGCATTTTGAGCATATTTAGAGTGTTTATTGTTCACTTGAACAGTACCACGCGAACAGTGCTCAAATTGCACTGGAGTCCGACCATTACCAATGTCATGTAGGCACTTTTTCTTTTCTTTTTTTTTTTGAAACACAATATCATGTAGATATACATAATCTAGATTAGGTCCATATAATCCACTTAAGAAAATGTTCCACTATTCCACAGCTCCGATTTTATTGCAATAGTCAATTGAAAAAACAAAAAGACCCTTAACTGCATGAAAGACAAAAAGGGAAAGGAAAAGAGTGAAAATTGCCAGATTCAGTGATAGTATCATTGACAAGAAGAAGAGATACGCACCCTACTCCTAGATTCTCCTGGATTAAAACTACCACCCAAATGGTTACTTGAGGAAGAGCCAACACTTCTAGCAAACATGTTATCAGATCCATCTGACCTGTTCTCCATGTTGTCATCATCTATATTCAGATCATCCTGACTTGAAGTTCTTTCTCTCGAATGCTTTTCGCCCCTGAAATGCAGTGTGCAGACAAACCATAATAAGTTTCAGATGCAAACTCTTTACAAGTGAACATCCACTATATTCTGATAGATAACCTGGAACTTGTTCTTGGGGTAAGGCACTGAATTTTAACCTGCACATAAAAATTCAAGATACAAAAATCATTCCCATGTGTCCAACTTCAGACATTGAACAATTAGTACCAAGAATAATGTCATAACTGGCATAACTATCAGGATGTGTCTATTGCATGTATACAAATTTAAAGAATCAAGATTAAACAACCATTCAGACCATTTACAGTAGAACCTAGGAATTTGTGTACGGAGAAGTATGGGTTAAACACCCACATAGGACAAAGGAACAGATGAGACTAAGTACTTGCTGGGTACAATCTAGTAATTTAAGGGAACCCAGCAGCCTCTTCAAGAGACTGGTTGCAGGGAAGTTAGGTGTTACAAACATAATATGCAAGAAAAAAACAAGTGAACTGATATCCCATTACATATTACATAAACAAGGTTCATTCAGTATTAGCTTGTCTTCTTAGGGAATTCGGTAAACATATTCAAAGACTTGACTTTATTGAAAAAAGAATACTAATCTAGTCATATATGAGTTTGCGTTGATGTCTGGGGCTTGGTCCACTAGCAACTTGGGTCATAGAATGAGCAGCATTAGCTTGAAGTATAAGGTCTTTAGTGTCTTTCACTTGAGGAAAGCGCATGATGGTGTCAGATCATGCTATAGCGATAAATTATAAGGACAATAACACATCATAACAAAGGGTTAAGTCAGCATGAGACCATGCTAATCAAACAAAGTCCACTTTCTCATCTCCTCTACGTTCTTATTTATTGCTGCCTCTCTTCTTTCTTCAGTTCAAATCCTTGCTCCTGTTCTTCTACATGCAACTGGAGCTGATGTAAATCGTGTGACCTTAGATACTTTTTATCTTCATTAAACATCAACTTAATCATGAAATATATGGCTGATCTTGAAATGAAGAAAAGGATCAGAACTGCAAGACTGTATGGTGATCATATCATTCATTCAGTATGCTTTCTTCAGATTGGATCAAATTGCAGTTTACCATGAGTTTTATATGGAATTTGGAATAGCATAGATAAGTTAATATTTCCAGATCTGGAGCTTTAAGATTTCAAAATAAAAGTTAAATATCTGCATATATCCTATTTTAATCCTCACCATGAAAGGGAACTTTTCAAGAAAAATATAAACCATTCTAAAAGGTCTTTTATAAGAATGACTATCTGATTCTAGCTTGCTTGGACAATATTAATAATATTTGCTGTTTGAGCATTTAACCAGGGACTTTCAGTCCTCTTGGATATTTTTTTATCTCAACATGGATTGGTTCTTTCTGGCATACCATTGCCCAAGAACTAACTTCCTTTGACTGAAGTTGTCTCTATCCTAAAGATCCTGCCTTTCTCCTATAGCCTCAACTTCCGACATGCTGAAGTTTCAGATGTTGTAATTCATCTGCAGTGGAGAGGAGCAATGCTTTAAGAAATGCAATGCCTAAAGAAAAATCACTCATGGGATTTGGTTGAGTTACCTAGACCTAAACATGTTGTAGATCTAGGTTGCTAGCGGAAAATGGAAATGGGGAATGGGCAAGTTGAATTGGTGAAACAAGTTCCTCACAAAGAATAATAAAGAATTATAAAAATTACTAAAAATATATGAAAAATATGCCAACAATGGAATTTTTTTGTTAAGAAATACAGAATTTCATTGATCAATTAGATACAAACTATATCATCATCATCATCATCATCATCATCATCATCATCATCATTGCCTTATCCCGATTTGGGATCGGCTACACAAATCTTCTTCCTCAATTCCCCTCTATTAAGTGTCAAGGCTTCATTTAGTCCAAAAGTTTTTAAATCTTTTCTCACCACTTCTATCCATATCCTTTGGGCCTTTCCGTTGACCTTTTAAATCCTTCAACTTGGATCGACTCATTTCTAACCGGTGCCATTTTCAGTCTCCATTGGACATGTCTGATAGATGCTTCAATCGATTTCAATTTCAACAAGATTTCTGATACAAAGTTACAATTACAATCCTTAAGCAAATGCTGAACTATCTTAGTTCTGGTTCTGTATGCGTTTATTCTAGCTATTACATTCTCTAGCTTTTGAGGAGCTAGAACCTCCACTTCCTTTCTTCAAGAAAATTCCCCCCTCCTGTTCCCTCCTTCCTCTTCCATCCGTAACTGCCTTTTGAAATGTCTAACTGAAGTAACTGCCTCCACAAATGTAAACAGATATAACTGCATGTTGTTTACTTTTTATCCTTACTTCTTTTTATATAATATTTTTCAAATCTACCTTCTTTGGGTTCAGTTGATGTAACAATACCCCCCACCCCAACAGTGCCACCTTGTCCTCAAGGTGGAAGTCAGGAAATTGCCTGTGAATGTCTTCCAATGGTTCCCACGTGTTGTCATGGTCTGGAAGATTTTCCCACTGGATGAGAACTTCCAATTGTCCATTAGGAGACTGCCTAATGGCTTTGATGGCTGCTGGGTATGCATTCATTTCAAGCTCTTCAGTTAGGGCCTGTGGTAGTGGTTGAGTCTTTAGAGTTGGTTCACAAGTTGGCTTGAGCTGAGATACATGAAAAAGGGGATGTAATTTAGCCTATGGTGGTACTGGTAGCTCCAACTTATAAGCTACTTGTCCAATCCTTTCTATAATAGCATAAGGGCCGTAATAGCGGGGACGTAGTTTCTCATTGAGCTTTGTTGATAGTGATTTGAAACGATAAGGTTGAAGTTTCAAATAGACATAGTCCCCTGGTTGGAAAGTGAGAGGATGGCGGTGTGTATCTGCCTGTCTTTTCATCTTCATTTGTGTTGTCTGTAAATTCTTCTTGAGTTTACTTAAAATTGAATCCCGGTTAGCTAGCTGTTGGTTAACTTCCTCCACCAATGACTCTCCCCCTGTAAAAGTAAGCATACCCTCTCTAATCTTGTTACCTATTAGTGTTACTCCTAAGTTTCATCTAATGTTTTCATTTCTTATTCTGTCATTTCTCGTCTTGTCACTCATCTATCTTAACATCCTCATTTCAGCCATGCTCATCCTATATGCATGTAGTTCCTTAACTACCAAACATTTTGATCCATAGAGCATGGCTGGCTCCTTTCACCATTGGCCAATCACATAAAACTCCAGAGGTATATCCCCATCTATTACAATCCACTTGGATTCTCTGGGTAACATCCCTCTTAATCTCTCTGCTATTATGATTATCGATCCCAAGCATCGAAAGTGGTCTTTTTGGGGACTGGTTGGCTATCAATCTTTATTAGTGCTCCACTCTCACTTCTCTCATCATCATCATCATCATCATCAAAGCCTTATCCTGATTAGGGATCAGCTACATGAATCTTGTTCCTCCATTCTCCTCTATCAAGGGTCATGGCCTAATTTAGTCCAGAAGTTATTAAATCTTTTCTCAGCACTTCTATCCATGTCCTTTGGGGCCTTCCCCTTGCCCTTTTAGAGCCTTCACTCTCACTCCTCTCCTTGAATTGCATTCCATATACTCTGTCTTAGTTAAGCTAATTTTAAATTCTTTAGACTCTATAGCATCTCTCCACAACTCTAGCTTTATGTTTACACCCTCCCTTGTCTTATTAATAAAAATTATGTCATCTACAAATAACATGCACCATGAAATCTCCTCGTGCAAATGTTTTGTTAACTCATCCATAACTAACGTGAAAAAGGTGCGCGCTCAATGCCAATCCTTGGTGCAATCCTATAGTCTTAGGGAAGTCATCAATCTCTTCACTAGTGGTCATAACATTTATTATCGCTCCCTTACACATATCCTTAATTATGTTTATATACCCACGCAAAACTCCTTTCTTGCACAACACCCACCATCTTAACTTTCTGGGGACCATATCATAAGTGTTTTCTAAGTCACAAAGACCATGTGAAGATCCTTCCTCCTCTCAATATATTTCTCTATCAATTATCTAAGTAGAAAAATAGCTTCCATGGTAGACCTCGTTGGGATGAAACCAAATTGGTTTTTCAATACACGCATCTCATGTTGTAGCCTCTTCTCAATCACTCTTTCCTAAGGTTTCATGGTATGACTCATAAATCTGATCTCATGATACTTAGTGCAATTCTGTGTATCTCCTTTATCCTTATAAATTGGCACTGGAAAGTTTTCCTCCATTAAATATAAAGTATAGTAGAAATTTTTAGATAGGAATAGGATAAAATAATAAATAAAAAAGGCACAAATTATAGTTCATTTTGTACTAGAATCAAAAGCAAGAAATATTCAAGAAAAATAAAAAAGAACGATAATCAGACAAAAAATAGCTTGTTGGAAATTGCAAAGGTTGTTAGATTTGCCGAAAAGTGTATAGGTGGTCGAAAATGCAAAAAAGAGGAACTGAATACAGTGAAAAAAAAGAGAAGCTTCTGATAGATAGGGAGACATAGATAAAGTCAAGAAAGAACGAAAATAATCAATAGGCTTATAGTTCAAGACTAGCTAAAGCTTTTCAATTTTCTTCTTCAACGAGATGGAGAGAGAGGCAGGGAGGTGCAAGACCATTCTTTTTCTTCTTCTTCAACGAGAGAGAGAGGAACAGCTGCTTTTGTTTTCTTCTTCTTCTTCTTCCACTCCTTTTGCCAGAAAAATGGGGTGAAATGGAGGAAAAATGTTCTAGACCTGGGCTGGAAGCTAGGCAAATATGGAATGAAATGGGTTGAGGGGAAATCTGGTTTAACCTTCTGTTTTTCCAGATATAAGAAACTTGATGAAAAAATCATGTAACTGCCATTATTCACAAGAAACCCAGGAAGGTGATCTTGTAAATAATGTAAACATTAAGTCCAATATGTAAAAAACAGAAAAAAAGAATTGTAAAAAAACCGAAACACGTTTCCTCAGCCTTAAGAACATGTTTCACAAGATGGCAAAACCAAGTTCCATAGTTCTAGAAACTCGATACTCTAAAGAGGAAATCTTGTTTCCACAATATGAGGAAATGAGTTTCTGTTTTAGGAAACTGGTTTCCCGTTTCCTAAATGCAATTTGCGAAAGCCCGTTTCCCCACCCCAGGGGGCATTTCCTGCAACTAAGGGACAATGGAAGTGAGTTGTAGCTATGAAGCACAAGGGAGATGGATCAGTAGGTGACATAGAGCTCTTTTGTGTGGCGATGTGTTTACACAGAATTGTGGAATGGATTGTCAAGAGATATTCTCCTTTGTGCCAAACTTAATCCTGTCAGGGTTCTTCTATCCTTGGCTGCTACCAAGACTGGCCTCTTCATCAGCTAGATGTAAGAATGCATTTAATCATGTTTATCTTCACAGGTAACTTTGTTAGTAACCCAATAGGGTGCAGTTATCAATATGGTTTTATTAGGATAAGTTGCTAAATAGGAGTGTGAGACCTTATTAGTCTTTCTCTTTATGTTTGCTAATCACTCAGGAGTCTTTCTAACTACAATCCCAATATGAAAAGACTAATTAGCATAACTGCACACTTAAGCAACATAAATAGAAAGACTTGTAAGGAATTGGAACTCCCATTTAACAACCTTCACCTAACAACACAATATCAATAACTGTACCATATTAGGTCATGATCAAAGTTTATATGGCATTTCCACTTGGTTTTCAGCAAAATTTATAGACAAGTGAGTTTGGTTGAGGATGACAATAGTGGCCTAAAATAGCCTCCTTGCGCATAGACTTACATATTTTTATCTAGATATTGCAGCATTTGGATTCAAAACAAGTTAGTAAATCATTTTGTATCTGCCATACAAGACAGGAAAAGAACCATAGTTCTAGTGGTGTATGTTGAGTAGGTAATCACAATAGGTGCCAACATAACATGGGTACCCTATCAGTTATTTAAAATTAGACCTTGATCTTTTAGACACTTGATGTGTATTGATATGGTCAAAACGTAGCATGCCATATTCAAATTCCAATGGAAATATGTTCTTGACCTGCTGAAAGAACGAGCAAGTTCGGTTCAAAACTAACAGTGTCTTATGGAACCAAACCCCAGGCTAGATGAACAGCATAGTTAGCCAATATCAAGTCCATGACAAAGAGAGAGTGATGGGGAAAGCTCATCTACCTCACCGTCAATCTTCCAGACATTACCAATTTTGTGGGCATATGCAGTAGCTTCATGAACTCATTCGCCTCAATCCATGTACCTAGAATCTATCTAGGGAATATGTTACATCAAATGAGCCAAAGGAAGGCAGATTTGGCAAGTTTTATACAAGAAGAAGTAAGGACAAAGAGTCTACGGGTTCTCATAACAGAAAGGGAGTTGTATAACAGAAAAGAAGGAAAGAATAGAGGGGAAAAACAGAATTCAGTTAGATCTGGAAAAGGAAGGGGGGAAAGGAGGGAGAGGGGAGGAAGGTAACTGTGGGAGGGTCTAGCTCCTCGAAAGCTAGAATTGTAAACTTGAGCTCTCTCAAAGAAACCAGTACTTGAATCATACACCAACTGATTACGATCAGATTGTCTGGTGTAGTCATGCACTATGTATCAGATTTTTCATTACTTTGTTGAATAAGTGGAGTTTATCAAGTGGTATCAGAGCTGGTTCGAACCCATGGAATGGTTAGGACCAAGATAGAAAGAGCAGAGAGCATGGTGAAGGAGATAGAGGGAGTCAGAGGGGAGATAGGAGATGTGAGGGAACATTTCGGGAGATTGCAGACTAATGTTAATGCACTTGGGGAGTATTTAGTAGAAATTCGGAGTGGATCAAGAAGATGAAGTCGTCAGACGAAGGTCGAAGCAGTCATCGGAACCCAGAAGTGGGGGAACCCTCCGACAACCCCAAAAGAAGTCCTTTCCCGTTGGGGGACCATAACTGTCAGGAATGGCAAGGCCGGAGACTGGATTTACTAGTGTTCGACGGCCAAGAACCCTACAGGTGGCTGTGCAAGGCGGAGCGCTATTTCCATGTCAACGGTATCACCGACAACGAGAAGATTCCGACAGCTTCCATTTGCCTAGAGGGAGATGCCCTCCAATGGTTCTTGTGGGCAGAATCTCACACTCCCTTCCAATCTTGGGGATCTTTCCGGTTAGCTTTGCTCAAAAGATTCAGATCGTCCCAATCGGACGATGATTATGAAATGTTGATGGTTTTGAAGCAGACGGGTAGTGTGGTTGAGTACCTCCGGGCCTTTGAGCTACTCTCCGGCCACCTGCTCGAACTATCCGACGACGTCCTGAGGGAAGCCTTCTTGAATGGGCTTCGAAACGACATCAAGGCAGAGATCAAGCTGTTCAGGCCTGCTTCTCTGTCTGGGCTTATGGAGTTAGCCCACAAGATCGAAGAAAAAAATCGGGCACTGGACTAGATACGGGGCCGCCCACTTAGAACCAATGTTGGGCCAAGAAACTCGGAGCCCATTACTATACAGTTGAAGAAAGGTTCGACGGAATTGGGTTGGCAAGGGAAAAATTATAATTTGCCCATCATCGTCTGAAATCCCGAGCGCAACTAGAGTTTTCAGACGGAAACAAAGCGAGAGAGGATCTCTGGCGACCAAATGGCCAGAAAAAAGGGATCCCTGCGAAAACTCACTGATGTCGAACTACAGCAATGGAGATCCCAAGGATTATGCTACAGATGTGATGAAAAGTAACATCCCGGGCATTGGTGTAAAAACCAACAGCTACAAGTGCTTATCCTCGCCGCCGGCGATGAAGATGAGACGGAAACCCTTCCTTTTTCTCCGTTAGAGATGGACAAACCCCGAGAAACATATGAACAAGATCTAGAGTTATCCTTGAACTCTATTTCGAGGTTTACGTCCAGCGAGACTATGAACGTGAAAGGCAGGGTCGGTGGAAGGGAGATGATAGTGTTGATAGACAGTGGGGCTTCCCACAACTTCATCTCCAACCAATTAGTCAGGGAAGTCTAGTTATTGGTAGACCGGTCGCGCTGATTTGGAGTGCAAGTTGGGGACGGCCACTGCATCTGAGGAAAAGGAATCTATCGAAAGATACAATTAAGTCTACAAGGTATAATGGTGGTTCAAGACTTCCACCTTTTCGATCTTGGCGGAGCAGACATAGTTTTGGGGGTAAAATGGCTAGAAACCTTGGGAGATATTTCAACAAACTTCTGTGATCTGACCATGCGTTTCAGAATGGACAAGCATCAAATCATCTTGAAAGGGGATCCGACTCTATCTTGTTCTCTAGTCTCCTTCAAATCAATTCTTTGAGTAATTCGTAAGGCTAAATTTGGTTGTATGGTTGAATATAGGGGTATGGAAGTGGGGAAAATTCAGCCTCAGAAAGATTATCGATCAACCATAGATTCTCTCCTATAGCAATTTTCACATATATTCGATCAACCTTTAGGATTGTCGGTTGCTCGTTCTCATGATCATGCCATTAGACTGGTAGAAGGAACACAACCTCCTCACAACAGGCCATATCGGTAACCACATTCACAGAAAGATGAAATTGAGAAAATCATCAAGGAGTTGTTGAATTCAAGAATCATTCGATCAAGTAAAAGCCCTTTTTCTAGCCCGGTGCTACTGGTCAAAAAGAAGGATGGGGGATGGAGATTTTGTGTGGATTATAAGGCACTAAACAAGGTGATAGTACCTAACAAGTTTTCAATTCCTAAAATAGATGAATTGCTGGACGAATTGGGAGGAGCCACCATCTTCTCAAAGCTAGACTTGAATCAGGATATTATCAAATTCGAATCAAGGATGAGGACATAGCAAAAACAGCCTTTCGAACTCATGAGGGGCATTACGAATTTTTGGTTAGGCTGGCCACCTTTTAGGCACTCATGAATGAGGTATTCTGACCCCATCTACGCAAGTTTGTCCTTGTCTTCTTTGATGACATTTTAGTCTATAGTAGTAACCTTTCTCTGCACTTGGAGCATATTACCATTGTCCTGAAATTGCTTGAAGAACACCAGCTAATTGCCAACAAAAAGAAGTGTTCATTTGCACAACCTTCTCTGGAGTACTTAGGACATATTATATCTGAAAAAGGGGTAGAAGCTGATACTTCCAAGATAGACTGTATGCTATCATGGCCCACCCCTAAAGACGCCAAGGCACTTAGGGGATTTTTGGGTCTTACTGGTTATTATAGAAGGTTTTTCAGAAGCTATGGACTCATTGCTGCTCCTTTAACCAAACTACTTAAGAAAGATGGATTCATATGGACTAAGGAAGGGCAGGAGGCGTTTGAGACATTGAAACAAGCCATGACAACCATTCCTATATTAGCCATACCGGATTTTTCCAGAACCTTTGTGCTGGAAACAAATGCATCAAGCAAAGGAGTTGGTGCTGTCCTTATGCAAGAGGGTAAACCAGTTGCTTTCTTCAGTCAATCCCTCTCCATTCAATCACAATCTAAATCAGTTTATGAAAGGAAACTTATGGCCATAGTTCTTGCTATACATAAGTGGAGACATTATCTCATGGGAAGGCGTTTCATCATTCATACGGACCAGAAAAGTCTCAAATTCTTCATGGAACAACATATGCTGAATGAAGAGCAACAAAAGTGGTCAAACAAACTCATTGGATATGACTTTGTCATTCAGTATAAGCTAGGATCTGATAATAGAATGGCTGATGCTTTGTCTAGGCGTCAGGAGCATCCCACCCTCAACCCTAAGAACAATCAAACAAGGGTTGAGGAACCGACAAATCGTTGTTCACAGCCTATAGAGGAGGACGACCTTCTATTACAACACCTTGCTCTATCAGTGGTGAGATGCGCTGATTTGAATTCCTTAGCATATGAAATACAAGAAGATCCTCACATTCGGAGTATTATTCAGGACCTTTTGGTGAATCATGGTAAGCACCCAAGTTACACACTTAACCATGGTCTTTTACTATTTCATGGAAGACTGGTTATTCCAAAGTCTTCACCTCGCATTCAAGCCTTTTTACAAGAATTCCATTCCACACTAGGAGGGGGGCATTTAGGGGTCACACGCACTTATAAACGCATATCCCAGGTTCTTCATTGGGAGGGAATGCAACAGGATATTCAAAAATTGATATTCACTTGTGATGTTTGCCAAAGAAACAAATGCACAATTATTAAACCAGCAGGTACTCTTCAGCCTTTTCCCATTCCTAAGGTGGTTTGGAGTGAGTTATCCATGGATTTCATCAATGGCTTACCAAAGGCACATAGAGTTGACACCTTGTTAGTTGTTGTCGATCGCTTCACCAAGTACAGTCACTTCATTTCCCTTAGTCACCCTTACACGGCCAAGGAAGTAGCTCACATCTTTACCAAAGAAGTTGTCAGACTGCATGGTTATCCCCAATCCATTGTATCAGATAGGGATAGGGTCTTCGTCAGCCATTTTTGGGTTGAACTGTTTAAGCAGGGAGGAACATCCCTCAAGGTGAGTGTGGCCTCTCATCCTCAAACTGATGGGCAGACAAAGGTGGTAAACAGATGCTTGGAAACATTTACGATGTTTCATTGGCAACAAACCGAAGTCCTAGCCCAAGTGGATCTGTTGGGCAGAATATTGGTATGATACTACTTACCAAAGTTCGGCAGGAATGACAACCTTCAAAGCTTTGTATGGAAGAGACCCACCCATGTTGCTAACCTTTACAGGGGGAGAATCCATGGTGGAGGAAGTTAACTAACAGATGGCTACACGTGATTCAATTATAATAGAACTGAAGCAGAATTTGGAGGCCGCACAAACTAAAATGAAAAGGCAAGTAGATGCACACCGCCGTCCTTTCACGTTCCAACCAGGGAATTACGTTTATTTGAAACTTCAACCTTATCGCCTCAAGTCACTCTCAACAAGACTCAATGAGAAACTACGTCCCCGTTATTACAGGCCATATGCTATTCTAGAAAGGATTGGACAGGTAGCTTATAAGCTTGAGCTACCACAACATGCTAAGTTACATCCCGTCTTCCATGTCTCTCAGCTCAAGCCAGCTAATGAACCAACATTGACACCTCAACCTATACCACAGGCCTTAGCTGAAGGTCTAGAACTTCAAGCATACCCAGTAGACGTCAAAGACATTAGGCAGTCTCCTAATGGACAATTAGAAGTCCTCATACAGTGGCAAAATCTTCCTGAACATGAAAACACATGGGAACAAATGGAGGACATTCACTTGCAATTCCCTGACTTCCACCTTGAGGACAGGGTGGCACTGTTGGGGAGGGGTATTGTTACATCAAATGAGCCAAAGGAAGGCAGATTTGGCAAGTTTTATACAAGAAGAAGTAAGGACAAAGAGTCTACGGGTTCTCATAACAGAAAGGGAGTTGTATAACAGAAAAGAAGGAAAGAATGGAGGGGAAAAATAGAATTCAGTTAGATCTGGAAAAGGAAGGGGGGAAAGGAGGGAGAGGGGAGGAAGGTAACTGTGGGAGGGTCTAGCTCCTCGAAAGCTAGAATTGTAAACTTGAGCTCTGTCAAAGAAACCAGTACTTGAATCATACACCAAGTGATTACGATCAGATTGTCTAGTCTAGTCGTGCACTCTGTATCAGATTTTTCATTGAATTTTCACTACTTTGTTGAATAAGTGGAGTTTATCAGAACATCAATGGAACACAAGAAGAAGTCCTCTATGAGGATGTGGGTTTGACATGTTCTTGTAGTGCCTGCCTATCTACAGAGGTTGTTGCAAATTTTCAGAAGCTGCCTTGTTACAAAGGAAATATGAAACATGTGGTAGCAATATCTAGTGCAGAGACTGAATACAGGAATGTAGCTAATGCGACTTGTTAGAAGCTTTATTGTGACAACCAAGGAGTGCTCGCATGACCTTTAATGCTCTTTTATGAGAAACCAAGCACATTGAAGTCCACTGTTTTTTTTTTTTTAGAGAAGAGGTAGACGACAATCACGAGAATTCATTACAAGCTATTACAAGATCAACTAGTGGATATTCTCAGAAAATCCGTTTCTCAAATTTGATTGCAACATAATTCCACAAGCTGGACATGCATGATATTTACCAACCACTAAGGGGTGGGGGGAAGGGCAAGGAAGTGATAGGAGTAGAAAGCAAAAGATTTTGAGATATGATCACGCAATCTTAATAGATATGATTATGTGTTGGATACGGGAATATGGCCCCACCAATAACTTAAACCATAAATCTAAGTCACATTCACATACAGAAAGGCAGCTCACTAGAGTCAGCAAAGATAAGTGACAAGTCACAAGGGCATGAACCCTAGTTGATACTTGGATTCATGATCTACCACGTACAAGAGCCATCATATCCATCTCATCTACATGTATCCAGGCCTCAAGCAACCAGGTAAGAAAGTTATGCCCATACATCTTTTCTCTACCGATGAACTGCATCTGAATTATGATGAAAGTAAGATCCTCTTATTCTTGGTTAAAAATGGCAAAGCAACTACAATAATGATCAGTTTTCAACAACCACTAAGGACACAGATCCAACTAAGATAGAGGTGACAACCAGAAAAACCAAAACATTATGTGGTCACATCCAATCGATAGATGGGTTCAACAGAATAACAGATCCAGTGGAAAATCTCTTCTTAACAACCTCCACTGTTTTCCACGAAATGATCACAAAGAAGCATCTTGAAAGAAACTCCTAAATTAGAATGAGCATCACAACAGGAAACAAGTACGGCTCATTTCAAGTACAATAACCTAATTCTTTAATCAATTAGGAATAGTATCACCACATAAGATTCTGGTGCAGCAGAAAGGAGAAATGTAACCAGATAGATAGGGTGCTCTTACAGGCTAGATTGGAACTCTTCAAGAAGCAGCTTGAAAGAAACTCCTAAAGAAGAATGGGCATCACAACGGTAAACAAGTATGACTCACTCCAAGTACATTAACCTAATTCTTAATCAATCAGGGATAGTATCACCACAAAAGCTTCTGGGGCAGCAGAAAGAAGAAATGAAACCGGATAGATAGGTTTTGCAGGCTAGATTGGAACTCTTCCTAGTTTCAATGTTGTGGTATTCTTCAAGGTACCACGAAGTGCTCCCTCCAGTAAGTTTGTAGAACCAGCAACTCTGTTCCTTCTTTGCTAAAGAAGTTTAAACACAGAAAAGAAGCAAAATTAAAGCTCCAAATGATCTCAGCCATCTAATCTGATGGTTGAGATTTAACTATAACAAAATCAACCCTACTAAAAGATGCAACTAGCTAATAGTAAGATCAATGAAGGATAATGAAGCAAAAGGCTCCCTTTATTCTCTAGATTGAGGCCACTGGGCACAAGGATAACAAAGCTTGAAAAATCCACAGACAGTTACTTTATCTCCTGCTATTGACAGCCCTACAACATATGGAATATTATTTAAATTATAGATAAGTACTTTCTTATGTTTAAATAATTATATCAATGTTTCAACTTTTATGGCTCTTAATGGCAGGGGATAACAGAACTATCCAAGGACAACTCATACACACTTTGTTATACCCATGCCAAACAGCTCCATCAGGGTTTAGTACCATGTCTTGGGTACTGCATATTTAATTCATAAATAGGAGAAGTGTGGTACTACACTCAAGCTAAGGCTCAGTTCAAGCACATAAATCAAGCTTCTTAAATCACTTAGAGAATCATCACAAACTGCCTTTACAAATTGGAAGGGCTTACAAGCAATATACTTGAACTCAAGTCAGCAACTTTCTTAGTAAAATTGGGAAGTACTCACATGTAGGATTGTCCCATAACTGCATTTTTTCAATGGTAATGAGACAGTAACTGAAGTTCTTGAACTCATACACTCTGTCAGATTGTAGATAGCCTCACCAAGAATACCAGATCTAGCCGATCCCTGCAATTTTCAGGTCATTTGAGAGTGCAGTAGTCAGATCAGTTAAAAGGAACAGAAGGTATTTGGTGGATAAACAATTATTTAGAAAATAAACAGATTAAGTTTAAAGACTCAAGCAAACTATCACATGGAAATCAGACCATGGCAATGACAAACTTGAATAGACATTCTTCATGATCTTTTGAAACATCATCTTGTGAAACCCAAATGGACTCTGTCAAAGCTTCTTTCCATTGACAATTTCCATTTCGTACTACAGCTTTGCTTGACTTGGCAACTGTCTTCCCAGTTTCCACAGAGGTAATAGAAACAAAAAGTTTGTCCCATCCTTTTGGCACCTGATATGATCAATTCATTGTAAGAAAACTGCTTAACTAACATGTGCTTTACAAGAATGATGCTATGGAGTAAATAGAAAAGAGTTGTAGTGTCCATCCATTCGAAGGTGTGTATAGAAGCATAACCAAAAATCCCATCAGGTGAAGTGGATAAAGTTCTGTGAACTCAGAAAAGGAATCCCATCCAGATCAAGCTTGCAAACATTATGAAAACATGGAAATATTACACAAGGTTTAAATGGAAAAAAGAAAACGATGATCCAGAAATATACAAAATTAAGCTCCCAAGCATATAAAAAGAATATATAAATGAAACAGGAATCTAAAGATGGTAGAAATGAAGGAACAAATTGCAATAAGCAATAATAAGTACAACAACAGTTACCAAAACATGCACATTCAATGCATCATGCAAGCATGTAAAAAGCTAGTACTAGCTAAAAGAGGACAAATAGATGATTAACCTCAAACATAGTCCCAAATGTTTTATCCCTTTCAGCTACCAATCCATGTTTTATGCTCGTTTTGGCATACATCCAAAATATGATTCCGGTACCCTTCTTCGAAAGGAAATGTCTCAAAAGCGGTCCAAATATTAAAATTTGTGATGGGCTGAACCAAAAAAAAATTTTGATTAGAGCATAAAGCACCACAGGAGGCCTGTCTCTACTATATTATTCAACAAGCTGCTATAGTCAAAATACACTTTGTATCAGCTCAATGCAGCACTAATATGGTTCTGCATTGCTGATACGGGGGATTTAATATATATCAATTTATAACACTATGAATATATTAACCATAATCCATGCTTAACGAGATGTGCGCATAAATGGGCTACACAAATGCAACAAATTGGATTACAATAGAAAGGTTATGATAGACACTTGGAGAATGTTTTGCAAGTCAACCTACACCAAATATAACTCTCAGATACATGTCGTCAAGAAGAAGGGGAGCCTTGGCGCAAAGGTAAAAGTTGTCTTCGTGTGACCTTGAGGTCACGGGTTCAAGGTGTGGAAACAGCCTCTTGCAAAATGCAAGGTAAGGCTGTGTACTTTAGGCCCTTGTGGTCCGCCCCTTCCCTGGACCCCGCATAGGCGGGAGCTTCATGCACCGAGGCTGCCCTTTTTTATGTCATCAAGAAATGAAGATTAAACCCAAGAGATAAAACAAAGCCTTGGCAAACATCTTTGCAGAAGTGTTAAGAAGTCAACCAATGGGATTTTCTCTGCTGAGCTGTATTTGCAACAATATTCTGATGAAGGCCAAGGAACTGTCCAGACTTGCTGTGTTGGATGGTAGAAGATAATTATAGTGAAAATGCCAATGCTGATGCCTTCTTTTGGTAAATGATGAAATCCAGTCATATAAATCACAAAATATTAAGGTTAGCATTCAAGCACATCAGTGGAGACAGTGATCGTATCTGTTAATTATCAGACATTTAAGGGTGGAAGCTACAACAAGCGGAACGAAAATATTACTGTTTTGTCAGACTGAAAAAGGTCAGGGATAAATGGAATGAGGTCAAATTGCTGAAAGAGCACCCTCCCAGAGACAGAATCCTAACCTGTACAAGCTCCACAGAGACATCTATCAATCAACCTGATGACTAAGTATAAATGTCTCTTCTGAAGAAGCTAGGGAAAATTATTTATATGTTTTCATTAAGATCACAACATCAGAGCCAAGTAATTTGTCACTAATTTGTCTAATGGAAGGAGATATCTCCTTGGATAGAATGCAGATTACCTTAGACGATCAATGTAAGAACAAGATCAAAATTTATGAAGACTTCAAAGATTGAAAACTCAAGGGTGAGTTGTCTCCATAGCAAGGAGGATTAGCAAACATTCAAGCTATAGACTTCCAAAAATAATACCCTACCTACGAAATAAGTTGATGCCTAAAAATGATTGTACTGGTGAGGTCATTATGCAGCCTTGCTGACATTAGCAGATCCTTGCAGAGCTAGCTTATACAGAAGGTCACTTCTAACAGTATCCGGTGAAAAGTGAACCTCTGTACTATCAACAGAAAATTTTGGCTTAAAACCCACTTTTCATGTTATGTAAAATAATCTCTATTTCCTTTTTCTCCTGCTGGGTTGTTTGAATTTCAGCCAGCATGAAGTCTCAAGATCACCGTACCTTAAAGCTTTCCAAAAATTTATTTTTATTTTTATATTATAAATCAGGGTATGACAAAAATTACTTCTAGGATTCAGAATATTTCCAGGATTTAGTGAGATGCAGTTCATGTTTCTAAAACTTCTCTTATCTGCTATTATTTCTAAAAATTTCTTAGTTCATACTAAAGCTGGAATCACTCTCTTTAATATCGCCCAGCAATTTGTGTTGCCCTAGAATTAGATAGGACTTTCCATCCGTGGTTTAATTTATATCAATTTGGCTATTACATGCTAGCCATCATAGTGGTCACGACATTTGAAAACTAACTTAGAAATAATACTTGGCAAGGCATGAGACACATTTACAGGCCGAGCTGCTGATAGGAATATATGAAGGTACATTTTGGCGGCTTGTTCCACACAAATTGGTCTAATCAGCCTGTCTCTGTTTATGTAAGCATGGTGAAACTTCCGCTAACTAAGCCCATTATTTATTAGGCTTAATGTGCTGATGCAACCCAATAGCCTTACCCTTTAAGGAAACTTCTCTGAACTACAAAAACCAAATACAGTTACCAAAACAACTAGAAGAACTCTTTGACAAAGGACTTTATAGACAACAAGTTGGTTTTCTTTTGTTCAGGAAACTACTCAACCAACAGATAATGCATTAGAATAATATATGAAAACGTGTTAATGAATAATATCCTCATATTATTTTTCCAACAAATAACTTCTTGGCACTTCCTTACATATTGCCGTTCAGTTGAGGGTATTTCTACAATTCTGAAGAACTGTTAACCAAGAATTCTCACCAGCAGGCAACTGCAGCTCTGCTCTTAACTGCTAGCTCTCATAGGGCTCATTCTAGGTATTCCTTAATAGACCTTGAGGTAGGAATTGCAGCTCTAAAAGGTCGCTGCCACTTGTTCCAGCTTTTCTATTAAAACTGAACTTGTTGTGTGCTTCAGTCCAAAGTGACAGAGTTCAGGCATGGGAATAAATCTGCAAGGTAACGGTTTGGAGAATCTGGAAAACATTGATTCTCCAAACAGTCGTGGAACGAAAAAAGACCAGAATTTTCCACACAAAAAAAATTCAATTATTGAGAGAAATTAGGAACTAGATCTACAAATATTATATAAGAAATTGGATAAAATTCAATTTAAACTGAGAAATTTTCCTTTAACTTGTTAACTCAGACACAGGGCCACAGTTTTCAATTATATTTTCTTTTGGATGGTGCTACAGTTCATGATTGTTTTTAGTTTAATCCTGGAACCAAAAGGACGAACCTTTTCCAAATTTTCAGTTGTTGAGAGAACTTAGTACTTATGGCCTCGCATAGTAAAAATTATTCCTCCATTGTATTTAAAAATTTGGAGAAGAAATAATAGCATTGCCTTGTTACAATGAAACAGTAACGTTCAATAAGTTCCATGAGTGCAAACAACACGTTGGTGGGATCAAACTAAGAAGAAAACGAACAGACATAAATTGAAAAAAAGAAGGAAAAGCCAAGAAAATCCGCAATCCAACAACAAGAATACAGTCATTCGAATCTAACCGAATTGCGTCGATCAAGCAGGAATTACAAAAACAAAACGGATCAATTCAGTCAACCAAAACTCTGGTCCCGAATCTACCGCTCGAAACCAAGATCCGCGAATTCCCATCCGTAAAACAACGTAAAAACAGGATATTTCAAAGAAAAAAACGAGAATTTTCGCGAGAAAAACTCACCTGAACAGCCTGGAAGTGTGAGAACTTGAAATCGATCCTTTCTCCCGATTTCTCGGACCTGTGTCGACTCAACCTGAACATGTTTCTCTCCAATTCTCTCTCTACTGTCCCAGATTTGTACGCATTTCACAGTCACCAGTTCAGCTTTCTAGAGAGAGAGAGAGAGAGAGTGGCCGGCTTTCGAAGTAGAACATCACCGGCAGTTTCCATTAACGTTTTGTTCAATGAATACTGGAATTAATGTGAAAGAAACGACAAACGCTTTCTCTCGACGTCATCGCCCCCAAAGTTAACGTTGTTGCAGCCAAGAAATCACCGCTGCTGTCTACTACTGACAATTTCCTTCTTCTTTCTCTCCTCCAACAGCAAAATTGGGAAGGAGGGAGAGGAAGAGGATTCGTCAAAAGCTAGCAATTATGCGTCCATACCACGCCTGCTCATCCTCTCCACTCACCACTCTATTCCATCGTTCCTACAATTGCTACTGACTTGATCTTCCCTGGATAATCTTACCCCTCTGATTCATCCACCCTCGTTTAGGATCCTCTCCCGCCAGCAAAGGCTGACAATGGCCCACAAGTTCATCCTGTGCTACTGATTTCACCTTTGATCCAATCATCAACACCCTTGATCCATGGAGCCTCGTCTATGGGTTGTCCAAGTTGGATGATCCAATTCAAGTTCTTCATAATTGGATTGTCCTGGGCCTTTAATGCCGTAGTGGGCGTAAAAATCTTCTGTACCTTGTGGTGGCTATATGATCCACTCGTACCTTAATTCAGAGGAAACTAATATGATCCACTCGTACCACATGAACCCGTGCAGAGCCTAATTGGCTTGATCCGATCTGTGCACATAGAGGACGGGAAAATCTTCTATACCTTGTTGTGGTTATTTTTTCACCACCGTAAATATAAATCAATTCAGAGTGAACTATATAAATCTGTGCATTTTTGTTTCTTATTTTTTCATATCTTCCTAACATATGGTATCTCTGCTTTTGACTCCCCCCTTGTACATTTTAAAAGCACTTATTTTTCAACTACAAATATATGATAGAGAATAGAGTCTAGCTAGGATGATGCATTAGATAAGACTTTTTTGTGCATGGCCTATCATGGTGGTCCGATTGGCCAGGCTTATGCCATCCAGCTTATTGGATTGGGCGGTATTATTCAATATGGGTTATAGGACACTGAGGGATCAACAATTTGATCACCAATGTCTAGGCCGCACATGGACTTCTTGGCTGCATCCAGAACCTGGTACTAATAAAGCTGTTAAGGGCACCATATAAAGCTGGTACCAACAATAAACACCATATAAAGCTGTAAAGGGCATAAAAAAAGGAGTAAAGTCGGGTAATTAAGCGAACAGGACTCGTTAATTGGCACGTCGTTTTTGATTCGGAAGTTTTGTCGAACGGGTCGTCGTCGATTAGCTCAACTGGTCTGTGCCAGACCAAGATCGCGTTTAAAGGATTGAGACATTCTAACTGAAGAGACAACTGAAAGGGCGCATTTCTCTGTGACCTTTCATCAACCAATTTACGATCGTTTGATGAGAACGAGATTTACGGAACTAAATACATTAATTAGTAAATTTATTCGTACTTAACCTATCTCGGATAGCCCGAATAAGATGAACGGATTAGATCACTGACAAAACTACGAAAAGTGAAGTTGAAATGAATTTAAATAACGCCAACGACCTAAGTTTAATGAGACTGATTGCATCATATAATTTCAGCCATTAATCATGCACTGACAGTCATAAGACTCGCCATGAGTGGACCACCACCACCCTCTACTCCAGTTGCGAACTCATGGGCCTCTCCTCCCAGCAGATGGCTCCTCCGTACACAGTTTCAATGCAACTTACAGTTGTACATAAGTGCTGCAAGGGTTAAGCAAGGGAAATTGCAGTCCCATGCCATGAATGAAGGTTCTCTTATACCGATGTTATTTGTTTGGAAGTTTCCACAGCCATCATCTCCACCTTACACGTGGCAAAACATGTGACCGGTGGGCCTTAAGAAGATCGTGTCTGCTTGATCGAGACCTATAATAATGTACCACGAAGGCACACCTTTCTCTAAAATATTTTGATCTACGGTGGAGAATGTTGGATCACTTGGTCCCAGCAGAAAAACTTTTCGTCGGCAAAGTTTGTGAAGAGGGAATTTTAGTTGGAGATAAAGGCCAGCTCGTATATTCAATGAGTTGTGGGAATGGTTTGGACACATCTAACCAACGGCATTCAGTTAGTGTGCCTCTAGTGGTCCCACATATGTAATAAATATTTGAAATAAAAGATAGAGCTAGAAAAGGAGAGGTAGCAGTTCGAAACTAACATGGAAGGAGCATGTTGGCCCACCCACATGTGCCATCTGTATTTTGTGACAGGGACCATATATTTGGGGTGAAGGTGAACCTTGCCACAATGGTGGAGTTACCGTCACGTGACTTTGAAGTCACACCCTCAAGAGTTGGAATTAGCATTTTGTAAAATATAAGGTAAAACTGTGTACTATTGACTCTTGTTGTCTGTCCCTTTCCCAGACTCCGCATTTGTAGAAGCTTCATGCATGGGACTGCCTCTTTTTACCATAAATTTGGGGCCCAACTCTTGCAGTATATTAGTGGATTTAAGTTCCATTTAGAGTTAAGTTTTTATTCCTACCTAGTAATTTGACCATTGGATGTATGGAATGATTCATTTGTTTATTGATTCAAGTCACTATAAATTAAGTGGGACCTGCTTTTTAAAATAATAATCACTAATTAATTAGGTTTCAACCGTTTAAAAATAAAATGAGTAAATTTAGAAATTATAAATTTTTATTATATTGACACGTGAAAGTTTTTCCGTTTATCTTTATCTTTATCTTTATCTTCTATTTGGAGTTTTTAAAGGATTTTTTTTCTAATTTGTAATTGAATGCATTAAAAGAAAAAATGATTTTAGCAAATAGGAATAAAAATTGCTTAATTGCATATCACATGCATAAATTCCCAATCGAAAAGCAATAATTTTATTTATTTATTTATTTTTAACCCACATGACACATTTACCATTTATCTTTATTTTCTCTCTTCATTTTTTTTTTTCTTTTTTTAATATTTTCTCTCTCTCTCTCTCTCTCTCTCTTTTTTGACAAATCCATCTTTCTATCTCTAACCTTTTCTACTTATCTTTTTCTAAACCCCACCATGCAGCAACAATTAGATCTCCAGTGAGTGGAAAACTTAATCCAATAAGAAAATTCTGACCGTCCAATGAAATCTCCTTCTAGCCATGGAATATAGATTTCATGGAGCCCTGATAAAGCGGGACCCGTAGATGAATGGCACTCGAACTTCTCTCCCCGAGTGTTTCGAAGTTACTCCCACTCAACCTCTTCTAATCAGATCATATATCTTTTTATGCACTAATGATGACGGTGGAGCCCACAAATAAACAATCTTTCAAACTACTAATTAGATGGATGGCTGAGATCATCTAGGTTGGTCCCGCCTAGCCATTAACAGAGTTGTTTGTGATGATACTCTGTTAGACTCCTACTCACACTCTTCTAATTAGATTATATATCTTTTGTATCCACTAATAATGATGATGGGGCCATGGATGATAAATAATCGATCAAACTAATTAGATGGATGGCTGAGATTATCTTGCTCAAGTGAGTCCCACTAATGTCTCATATTTCCCTTCAAGATACTCGAAATGAAGTGTAGCTGAATACATATTGGACAAAGTGCAAAGAAGGGAAAAAAGGCGCAACTCTAGTTTATAAAGGGAGAGGAAAAGAGCTGGACCACAAGGGTATATAGAATGCAGTTTACTTTGCTTTTTTCACAAGATACTATTTTTATGCCTCGAACTTATCTATGACCCATGACGTTAGATAATTCTACCATTGCGCCAAGGCTCCTTCTATGTAAGTCCAATTATTATATGGTAAAATAATAGAAGTTGTTATCTAATAAAATAAAAATGAATTAGCAATGGGTGAAAAAGGTAATTTCATCTTTAGGAGCCTTACTAGCCATTAGGCTTGGCAATTCGAGTTGGTGGGTCATGTTTGTGTCATGTCGAGACTAACTCATTATAATATATAAGTTGACAGGAATACGACCCGCTTAATAATCGTGTCAAGAACCCGTGACTCGAATATGACACAATTATTAAACAAGTCGATATGGCACTACTCATGTAACACGATTAAATGAATATAAAATAACTAAGATATGACTATTTTTCGCATAAGAATATAAGTTGTTAGTTTTTCAAAAACCATAAAAATATAAGACGGTTTTTGAAAACCCGTCTTATATTGATGGTTTTCAAAAGTCATAAAAATGTAAGATGGTTTTCAAAACCCATCATATCAATAAGAGTATAAGATGATTTTTGAAAACCCATCATATATTGACGTTTTTTAGAAAATCATAATAATATAAGGTTCGTTTTCAATAATTGATAATTTTTGAAAATCATCTTATATTCATGGTTTTTTAATAACCATAAAAATATAGGACAGGTAAAAAACCATCCTGTATATTGATTTTTTTTAAAAACTATAAACATATAGGACTGGTAATATTGAAAAATCATTCTATATTAGTAGTATACGACGGTTTTTTAATAACCATTCTATATATTAATAATTTTTTAAAAACCATAAAAATATAAGACGGATAATATATTACTATTATAATGTAAGACTGTTTTTAAAAAATCATATTCTATTTTTAATCTAATTAATTAATAAGTTGTGGGTCAGATAGGTCAACATAACAAATTAATAGGTCGTGTGTCAAATAAGTCAACACAACGGGTCAACATTGATTGACATGAACACGACATAATTTTTAGCTTGTTATTTTTGAGTCAACCTGCTAAGCTTGTGTTAAATTTGAGTCGTGTTATCCTATCATATCATATTTTGCCATCCCTGCTAAGCAATTTGGATCATTGAAATGCGTGGCCCCACTTATACTTTTGTCTCCTCATCCACCACCCATATAAGAACTGCAAAATTTATAGCCATAGAAAACCACTCATTCTACAAACAAAAATATGGTTTCAGTAGTGTCATATTTACAACTCTCTCTCTCTCTCTCTCTCTCTCTCTCTCTCTCTCTCTCTCGAACCAAATGTCACTCAAAAACTGCAACACCTGCTCAATCCAACTCTCTCTCTATCCTTCGAACAGCTGCTACTCCAGCTGCAACTTCTTCTCAACACCATCAATTCGCCTGGTTTCTCTTCAAACCCATCTCCATTTCCTGAAGTTTCAGCCTCGTAACCACCGCCATCTTCACTCCCCACAACCCATTTTTCTTCGCCCAAAATGTCCAGACAAATACCCTCAATCCTGTAAGAAGTTGGACAAGGAGGAAAGAGCTGCGTGCGTCTGCACAAAGGACACGAAACGTGGTTGGAAAACCACAAATCAATGCACTGTGGATGAAAAACATGTTTACAGTTTGGAATCATCTTAACCTTCTCTTTCTCTTCGAACTCAGTCAAACAAACTGCACAGTCATAACCCTCCTCTCTAATCCTCTCGTAAACCAAAACTGGTAGTGCACGAATTACTACGGGGTCCAATCCTTGGGAAGAAGACGAAGAAGATGGAGATGAAGAGGTAGCCCTCTGCCGGCGCCGACGGCGAGCCATCTCGACGGCGGCGTTTGCCTCGGTGAAGTGGCGAATGTAGACCGAGAAGAAGCCCATGAAGAATAAGGCGGTGAGGAGGACTACGACTGTTATGGCCATTGAAGAATCGAAAGTCGAAGAATATCCGAAGGGTTTTTGGTAGGAATAGACGGTGTTGTTAGTGGTTTTGGAGGTGGTATTGAAATGGGTTGTTGAAGGTGGTCCAATGGGTGCGTCCCAGACGTCGGCATCCTCGAGAAATCTTCGGTTCATTTCTGTTCGATGATTCTGCTTCTGGGTTTTTCTGATTGGGATGCTTGGGATGTGGGTTTTGATTTGTTCGGCCGGAGAACTGGATAAGGAAAGAGGGGTGGTTTTGAGCAGGGGAAGGAACAAAAATGGAGATAGAAAATGCCGACTCATCGGTGGCGTGGGCACAGTTTTGAGCGGTTTGGTTTTGCCTTCTTCTGTGTGGGGATTTGGAGTCTATTGGAGATGTGAAGTGAGGTGGAAATGGATATAATTGTTTATGGGAAATGTTTGGTGGGGGTTGGAACTACCGGGAATTGTGGTCTTGCTTGCCCTGGAGGATTTTGATTGGATGAGAAACAAGGGGATGATCGGAGCCGTCCATCTTGATGATCCATATTTGTGTTGATCGACCCAAATCTGTTTGTCTGTGTTAAGAAAACACCCGTCTTACAACCGTCGATGGATTTACCAACGGGGTGTTTACTTTATATACATAGTAATTATTATAAAAAATCAGAAGATATTAATGGTTAGGATGTCATTATCAGCCACTTTGTCACATTGGTTGGGGGTGAACTACAAATCGAGTCATTAGAGTAACTTGGGACCTAGATTGATCCAAGACTAACGCAATTGGATAATCACCATCCAATCCAATTAAATGTCTTATAGGTCAATAAGCACAAGATTGAGGATGATCGAAATGTGATCTAGGCCGTTGGGTTCAACCCCATTGGTAAGTTTCTTTCAGTTTGGATTATTAGATTTTCTAAAATCAATCTCATCATGTACTCTCCACATTGTTACAATCTCTTTGTACTCTATAAGTTATTTTATTTAAAAATTTAAAATAATAATAATAAGATAAAGTGATTGAAGTAACTTACTCTTAGTTATAATGGTGGCATCATATGAAAACTATTTTTTTAAGTTTTTTAAAAATCTTTGAGGAGATACTGGGTAGAGGAAAGCTCTGATTTACAAAAAAATTGGAGTTGAGGGTTTCATCATTTCTTTTATAAGGATTTGTTAAAATGCTAGAAGTTTTATTGATCAAAATATGAAGATTGAAGATTCAAATTCGACATCATTAATCATAATTAGAGATAAATAATTTATTTTATTTTTGATATTAAGTGAAATAAATAGAAAGGGAGACTTGGTGCAACGGTAAAAGTTATTGTCATGTGACCTTGAGGTCATAGGTTCAAGGCGTGGAAACAGTCTCTTGCAAAATGCAACGTAAGGCTGTGTACTTTAGGCCCTTATGATCCTCCCCTTTCTCGGACCCCACATAGGCAAGAGCTTTGTGCACCAGGGCTGCCCTTTACTATCGTTAGGTAATATATTGAGTATCTTTTAAGTCTTTCAAATCTAATTCAGTAAAAAGGGTAGCATGGGTGCATGAAGTTCCTGCATATGTAGGGTGTAGGGAAGGGGCGAACTACAAGGGTTAATAGTATACAGCCCTACCTTGTATTTTGCAAGAGGTTTGCTTTCATGCCTTGAACCCATGATCTCAAGGTCACACGACAACAACTCTATCAAGGTTACGTGACAACAACTCTACCGTTTTGTAAAGCTCTCAGTGATGGCCAAAATAAATGCGTCATAAGTACAAGGAAGAATCCTATTCCACTTGGAAGTTGGTAAAGCAATTACTTGTGACTAATTTCTGAGGGGTTAATCATTAGGAAGATGCTCTTATTTGAAGAGTTCATTCAAGAAATTAGAATTTACTAAATTATGTGTAGGTACATATTTGCAAATTTTTGTAAGGATTTCCTAATTATGCTATTTATTTCTTATGGATTTTGAACAATTAATTAATTATGACAACTTGTTCCTCGTTGAGTGTTTATTCTTAAGTTGGTATGAGAACTCATATTTTCTCAAATTCTATTATTTAAGAATTTTTATTCTTACTATTATTGCCAATCTCAAGAAATCTAGTAATCTTCTCTCTCATTAAGTACATAAATAAATCTAAACTAAGCACACCAATCCATGTTAGCAAAATTTTAGCGAACAAGTGCATTATTATAACTTTCCTATGAACATGAGCTATAACATGCTCATAGTTAGACTAATGAGCCAATTTATAGATAAAACAAAAACTATACATTATGGTATAATGTAAATGGTGGAAGAGAAAATTCCTAGAGTACTTAAGTCTGGAATCTCATTAAATTGCCTAAGGAGTCAAAGTATCTTTGTATATTTCATTTTTGGATTTTTGACTACTAGTGGTATTCTATGGTATGAAAGGGAGCTTTGGCATAACAGTAGAGTCGTCGTCATGTAACTTTGAGGTCTCTGGTTCAATGCGTGGAAACAGCCTCCGACCCTTTCCCGTACCTCACATACATGGGACAGCTGCCTTTTTAGTGGAATTTCATGGTATTTATCACCTTGTAAATTTTTCTTGATCCCTGTGGCGAATGAATGCTGAGAAAGCAATAGCTAACTTATTCTAGCCATTGCCAACCCGTCCTGATCATGAAAATCATGGAGAATTTGGTGAATTACTTGACAGTGAGTTTTGAAGGGTGACTTGACAACACGCAAGTAGGTGGGTCAATTAATGGATTGAAAACATCAGCAAGAAAAGTGAATATCTGGCATTGATTTTTTCTCATAAGCAAAAATTAATCAAAGCTATTCAAATATATTGTCGAAGTGGATCTCTTTGATAAGTATTAGTTTGAAACCTATAAACAATGTATGGCTAGGATTGCAAGTTATCATTCACTTGTCTAACAAGAAGGGAAGTCTTGGCGCAATGGTAAAAATTGTCGTCTTGTGACTTTGAGGTCATCAGTTCAAAGCATAGAATCAGCCTATTGCAAAATATAAGTTAAGATTGCCTACTATCGGCCCTTATGATCGTCCTTTGATTTCCCTTGATTGCTTGTAACCCTTACTGTTTTGTTTTGTTGCTTAATTTTTAAGTTAATATTCCCAGGTATATTGATGTTTGAAAGGAAAGTTACTGAGGGAAACACTGCTGGTCGACGTAGGTGAGACCTATGCTATCTGTTGACTCTAATTTAGTTTATTGATTATTATATTATTGTCCGGACCACAATTCCCAGGCGAGGATTTAACGTAATTGAACATAGATTGGCTCTGCGTGGCCCTCTTTTTTTTTTTTTCACGATGGAGGTATTGAAAGAGCTAAATGCTTTTGTTATATGTAAGTCATGGTTTATACAGTAGAATTTGAGATGATTAACAACTTCTTTATATTTTATTACTGGTGATGATGGTTTCGTGAAGGCATGGTCACTTGAACAATAAAGTTGTTGTCGCGTGACCTTGAGGTCACGGGTTCAAGGGATAGAACAGTCTCTGAAAAAAAATACAAGATAAGGCTGTGTATTATAGGCCCTTGTGATCTGTCCTTCCCCAAACCCTGTATAGGTTGGAGCTTCGTGCACCGGGGCTGCCCTTTTTACCCTACCTTAGATTGATCTGACCTGTTATTTTGACTTCTTTAACTCTGATGATTCCTGTTGTAATAATCCTATACTTGGATGATACTAGCACTCGAGAAATGTACTCTTAAGACATAAATGGACGGTTCAAACACCTTGTCGAAACAATGGTGCGCCAATAATACAGTTTTCTGGATATAGAACCATCCAAATTTTGTCATTTTTTTTTTTTTTAAATATCTAGGGTCAGGAAAATCAAATAAAGTGATCAGATCAACCGAAAGTGGATAGGGTATGGCCTGTTGCCGCATTTATTTTTTCCATGCAAAACAATGAAATTATTTTTTGGGCAAATTCTATATCTAGGCTTTTTTAAAAACTTCATTATTTATTTATTATTTATTTTTTCCGGCAAACTGTTTTGTTGAGTTCTCTTCCTAGTAATAGGCTTCCTGACGCTTGTGGTCTTGACCTTCTTTAAAATTCAAGTTAAGCCTGCATACTATAAATTTTTGTGGCCTTTTTCTTTTATATACCTTACATACGTACGTGGGAGCTTTGTACGCAGGACTACCCTTTTAAACATACATTATTGATTTCTCTTCCTATTTGTCTACTAGCCATTGGATTTTACAAAAAAGGAACGGTACGCTGGGATCAAACAAACGTTCAGGGCATGGCCTCTATAATACAGTGCCCAGAAGCTAGACGTCAAGTCTCAAATTGAGAGGGGGCAGGGCATTTCCCACTTAGTTTTAGTAATGTTGACCATGACTGAGGTCAAAAGGCCTAGAAAAGACTGGTCAACTAATCGTTAAAAGAAAAAGAAAATAAAATATCCTTTTTGAAAGGCCTGGATATTGAATTTACCCTTGTTTGCTGGTACAGAATACAATAGCCTGCAACTCCTCCACTTCAGTATAGTGGGCCCGGTTATACTATTCATATATACCATTCATCCAATTCCTTTGACCTCTGATATCACCCACGGAAAAATCCATTTGGAAAAGGCACATCTAGCACTGCAAAATGACACTTTTATGTTGCTAGAATGGATGGTTAGCCTTGCAATGGTAAAAGTTGTCGTCATTTAGCCTTGAGGTAATGGGTTTAAGGCGTGGAATCAGTCTCTTACAAAATGGAAGATAAAACTGCCTACTATAAGCCCTTGTGGTCAGACCCTTCCCTAGACCCCGCATAGGCGGAAACTTCGTGCACAGGGACTGCCCCTTTAGACATGGATGGTTAAAAAATCTTCTTAAGCAAGATTTAAATTCAAGAAAGGAAAATGCCATTTCTTGGATGCTAGTTAATCACTTTTGGCATGGATGTTGCACCAGAATATTTCATAGGTTAGAGGAATCGGATGAACTATACGGATCAATGGTACAGTGAGGTTTACTATACAAAAATGAAGGAGTTGCACATCTTAAGATGTTGTTGCACTTTACACCAGTTATTCAAATGTACAAGAAGGTTGATATATGTTTCACATGGTCGTCTAGGTAGATGGTAGACAACAAGGTGCCTCTCCTCATCATGCTCGGTGAGAGATGGAGGTGCCACTTTTCTACTTGTTTGGGAGATTTCAAGCGGAGTTAGGAATTAGGGTCTCGCGAGTTTACACACACATGTAGGTATGTATGTATATGAGAATGGTAATTTAAGTATGGAGCTGTAGATGTAAAGAGTAGGTGACATTTGATTTGTTGGAAAAAAATTTGTATTATATATATTAGCGATTTTACTTACCTCTAATTTATCTTTTGTGTAGATCTAAGTTATTGACCGTGTTGAGAATAACTTGGACTAGTTAAGTACAAAATTTTAGGCCCCTCAAGTACTTTATCCTATGTTTTTTATTGTAATTTTTAACTTAAGAAAAATAAAACAAACTAATAGATAAGAGAGGGCCCACATACTCTAGTTCTCACCAAATCATGCACGAATCAGCAATTGAGGGGTTAGAATTGCACAATGAGGAGAACTTTGGCCATGGTCCACATGTATTGAGACACTGCAAATAGGTGGTTGGGATCATTGAACAAGTGGGTCCACGTATATTTTCAACCGTCCAATTGTCCCTTTGAAAAGCGTGAGCAGCCATCGTAGAACTGCCCTTCTCCATATCCTTTTCCATCATGAAATCCAAAATGCAATTTTTCGCAACTGGGCCCCTCCGTCTGAAATGATAAGGGATGAGTGGGCCCTCATTTCGTGTGGTGGCTAGAGAAAACATGAAACTCGGTGGGTTCTTCTGTACCTTTGAGATGTTGTTTTCATGCATGCAGGCCTATAGATTTCTGCTTCCTCCACTTTCTTTTTCTTTTCTCACATGTAGTTTTCGTCTGTGGTCGAAGGGGAGCTTGGCACAATGGTAAAAGTTGTCTTCATGTGACCTTGAGATCACAGCCTGAAGGCATGGAATCAGTCTCTTGCAAAATGCAAGGTAAAGCTGCCTACTATAAGCCTTTGTGGTCTGCTCCTTCCCTGAACCCTGCATAGGCGGGAACTTACACGGGAACTGCCTTTAGTTTTGGTCTGTGGTCACGGTTGTATTTCGTAGCCTCACCAGTTTACTCGTGTGTTGATGGAGAGACGGGCCAAGTGTGTGGATGTATGGATACTTAACGTGTAATTCACTGGACGGATCCATCAGATCACGGTTATAGAAAATTATTTAATAGCTTTTTTCTTCCGAAAATTCATATATAAAATCCAATTCTGTATTTTGTATTTTTTAATGGCCACACATTTATTAATTAAAAGAGGGATATGGCTGTATAAAATATTTAAAGGGCAGCCCCGGTGCACGAAGCTCCCGCCTACGGGGGTCTGGGAAAGGGGCAGGCCATAATGGCCTAAAGTAGGCAGCCTTACCTTGCATATTTGCAAGAGGCTGATTCCACGCCTTGAACCCGTGACCTCAAGGTCACATGACGATAACTTTTACCGTTGCGCCAAGGCTCCCCTATAAAATATTTAAGAAAGAAAAAATGAGCAATTAACCTATCACCGAATGATGGGGTGCTAATAAGGCTAAATAATAAAAGTGACCTTCAAATGACTAAGTATTAATATTGAATGTCTTTTATCAGTTATTTAATGATGACTAATGGAGATCTTATAATTAATTAACTAAGAATTTTAATATTGATTTGATCAAGATTTATCTCTACTTTGGACTGCCTTTATAAAATTGGTTAAAGAAAGTCTTGTACTAGCGTCCAAGGGAATTTTATTTGATTATCTTTAAAATGATATGCGCTGTGGTAAAAGTTGTCGTCATGTGATCTTGAGGTCATGGGTTCAAGACGTAGAATCAGTCTTTTGCAAAATGCAAGGTAAGGCTGCCTACTATAGGCCCTTGTGGTCTGCCCTTTTCCTGGACCCTGCATAGGCAGGAACTACGTGCCCCGAAACTGCCCTTTTTATGCGCTGCTCTAATTTTTTTTTATTTATTTGAACAGCGGGTGGGATGTTGTCCTGAATTCATTTCACAAGAATTAAGTTAAATTGGGCGAGAACTGTTTTCGGCCTTAAAATTTATAATGCCAGAGACCCAAAAATTTTGTGCCATGAAAATTTATAGCCCTTTGGCTATATTCAATTGCAAGGGATAAGCCACTTTTTCTTAAAATTCCTTTTTACGTGTAAATAATTTTTAGTTTATTTTCTGCCATGCAAACAAGCTTAGAGTTCATGTCCATGTATTGGAGGGCCTGCTTTGGATTGTTCAGTGCAGTTGATATTGATACGTCGTCAGCTTATATAAAGGCAGGCCCAGTGCACAAAGCTCCCGCCTATGCGGGGTCTAGGGAAGGGGCGGACTACAAGAGCCTAAAATATACAGCCTTACCTTGCACTTTGCAAAAGGCTGTTTCCACACCTTGAATTTATGACCTCAAGGTCACATGACGACAACTTTTACCGTTACGCCAAGGCTCCCCTTCAGCTTATATACTATTGCTTAGTTATCATGCATTTATTCAGAAATGCCCTTTGGATTATCTAATCATTCATCTTGTTCAACCTCTCCTAATTGTCTAGAATGAACGTTGAATTGATTATAGCGGCTTCCCATATTTAGTTTTTAAATGATGATTATTGGATATTTCAACAGAAAATACTAGTAGCTAGATGCATGCAAGTCAATGGCCAGTGAGTTTCTGTTGGCAGCTTAAAGAGAAGGCTGACCAAGATAAATGAGTTAAATCATCCAAATGTGGGGCCTAACTAGCAGGGTCTTTGAATCAGTCCCAATGGCATTTCTCTTGATTTTCTCTCAGCTAGCCATTGAGGTGAACTGAACAGTAATTATGTAGGAAAAAAAACTATCAAGAGTTGCTGGGTTATTAATAAGAGTGGTGTATGACTTTCCATACAACAAGACTTTTTCCTCGGGAAACCGAAGAAGAACAAAACCAGGGCTGGTTGTATGGGCTGCTAGTTTCCCAGAGCAAACAATATTGTTGTATGTGGGAGCCACCGGGCTATTACAGATGGTATCAGAGCCAACCATTGACTCGGTGTGTGGCTGGCTGCACGCAGATGCATGGTTTCAAGGTTAACATGTGAAGACGCATATTCCCAAAGGAGGGAAGATGTGAAGGCCTAGGTATCCCATAGATGGGAGACATCTCAAGGACAGAGAGTTAGTTCCATATCGCTAAAGAGAAAGTTTGGTGTGTACCTCTCCTTACAACAAGGCTTTTTTTTAGGAAAACCAGAGAAGAACAAAACCGTGAGGGGACTAGTTGCATGGGCGGCTAATTTTCTAGAGTGGACAATATTGTTGTATGTGAGAGTTACAGTGCTATTACAAAAAGGCATGCCTAACCAAAACTGATGTATAAGACAAGTTGACAAGATGATAATCATCTCTCTCATCTTTTGGCTCATATCTACCACATTGTCTCTTGTGACAATAATAATGTGGAAAGACAAGAAGCCTGATCCGAGGCCCATTTCATCTGCATAATTAATGTACCTCGGTCATGAATTTCTTTTTTCCTGGCATATCATAAGGGTTAATAGTACGAAGTTTTACCTTGCATTTTGTAGGAGATTATTTCTATGCCTTGAATCCGTAACTTCAAGATGACATGATGACAAATAGTAAACTCTACTATTGTGCCTTATATGAATTGCGATGGATCATATAGTGGGTACGTAAGAGCTTGTGATAACGTAGCCTGTCCCATGGAAATGATATTTTATCATGTCATTGTACCGGTGTCCAGATTCCTACCAGACTAAGCCATAGTTTCAGAAAGGAATCCTTCCTCATTTGTAAAGATAACAAAATAAAATCAAAGATGGACCAAGAACCATCTTGTACCTTCAACTGACTGTCTCTCACTGGGTCCCTGCAAATATGCCGTAGAAGTCTGTGTTGAAAGAAATGCATACTCACATCAAAAAGCCACTAAAAATCCAACTGCAAAAAGCTTCATAGTATCTATGAGTAAACAAATTCAAGGGCCAAAAGCTTCATGAGGGGCTGAGATATTAGGTGAACCTAATAGTCTCATGGGATGACCAGAGTCACCTTTTTTTTTTTTCTTCTTTTCTTAGAGAGAGAGAGAGAGAGAGAAATAAAGTATTATTTTGTAATGAAAGTGAAAAAGGGGATGCCACTTGTTAAGATCAAACTCCATAATTTTGCTAGGCTTTGCTGTGGATGAAGGCCATTGGATAATTCTAAGCCTTTGACATTTGGAGACTTATTTGATGGATATTAGACCACTGCTGGCTAGCTTTGCTGATTTTCTAGCCGTTCATCTAAAGCCCACAATTATTTAAGGGAAACTGTTGGAAAGGATTGATTTTCATACCAATCGAATCATACATATATAGCATGGTTTACCAGCTAATGGTTTGGATGATCCCAATAAGTAGGCCCAAAAATAAAATACATCCATTTTTATAAAACTTAATATCTGTGTTTTATACAAAAAAAAGAAAAAGAAATTGTATATTTCTCTTTCACCTTTAAATTAACTTTCTTATCGTGAAACACAAAAGAGTGATGCTCCACGCAGGAATGATTCCCAGCTCATTTCGCCTTACAACCATTAGTTTCACTCCTTCCACTCCCTTTAAATCTCTCTCTCTCTCTCTTTCTCTATTTGTCAGTCTGTCTCTCAGAAGAACCATGGCTTCCCATGATTCCATTAATTCCTCTATGCATGAAGAAGACGATTACGACGATCAGCATCATCACTACAACATGTCTAGGCTGTCCATGTGCACGGAAAACACCAAATATCACTCCACATATGCTGACAACGATGATGAACCGATGATCAACATGTCACTCCTATCGGTCCAAGAAGAATCGGATGGCATCGCCGACGGGGAATTCTCCGACGAAAAGGAGGAGAGGGAAGTCTCCGGCTTTTCCGATGACTCCGACAAGGAGTCGCGATGGTATTCTCTCCCCCAAACCCCCGATGGGATCACTCCACCTGGATCTTCCAGGAAATTCAAAGAGATTAATGAGTATGGCAGCGAAAGTGAATCCACTGGTCAAGATGGGCTGGCGAGGAGGAACACGTCGAGAAGGATACTGAAGGAGAGATGGCTAGAGAAGTTCTGGGAGATGAGGAAATGCAAAGCCATGGATGAAGAGATTGAGAGTAAAGGAACAAACGATAACAAAAACACCAATCAAAGTGAAGATGGGGATAGCAGGCGTGGAAGTGGAAGAAGGAACTTGTGCATGGACACGGAAGAAGTTAAGGGTTGCAGAGATCTAGGGTTCGAGCTGCAGCACGAATGGACGGTTGAGATTCCAAGCAGGATTTCTTGTTCGCCGATCGACACCGATAGTGGCGGCAACTCACCCAACGCTAATCGGAGGATCTCCAGCCCTGGTTAGCTCTCTCTCTCTCTCGAAATTATCCGAATTATTATCTGAAAATAAGGAGGAACAGTCAATTTTTGGTGCTTGCCCATAATATCCCTATGAGAATTGATAAAGGAAGCCCAAAAGTGTGTGAAGACGGATATAATAAAGTTATAAAAACATGTTAAGCAAGGGCCATGATTTCCTTGCAATATTAGATTAAGTATATCAGTTTCTTGTTCCAAGTTTTGGGTTTTTGGGACGTGGAAGGGAGAGTAGGAAGCATGTAAAGTTAAAAATTTTAATGGGGAGATGGACATGGGTGTCCACATTTTGATAATGACACTCCCATCTTTGTTTTGTGCTTACCCCCATTAACTAATTAACTAGTAAAGACTATCACTATACCTGCAATAATATAATCAACACGACAATTATGGGTAATTATTTATTGTTGGTATCATCTCTTTTTTCAGATTAATGAGAATCTCATGGTTAATCGCTCCCTTTGGAAGAAATCTTTAGAATAAATCATCTTTTTTCTTCTCCTTTTCCATTTTTCTCAATTATTCAAATTTATAGTGGGTGTTTTAATTAAAATCAGGAAATGACACTTATAAAATATTTTTTTGCAAGTACATAAAAAATACGAATGTTTAAGCAATTTGGTATATGTTAAGTTATTATATTTGAGGGGTGACGGTCGCATTTGTTGTGGGTTTTGAATAGCAAAAAATTGTGATATTTGATTGACAAGATAGGGAATATGGGATCCGTTCAAATTATTAAATCTCAGTAATTTGACTATTAATTTTTATTGACTCATCAGATTTCCTTGATTTGACTATTAATTTTTTCAAACCATCAGATCTAATTGGTCTAACCATGAGTTTTTAAGAAATCATTGAATCTCATCTATCCAATAGTTGATTTTTGTCAAAAATATTGATCTCGACGATTCGTCCATCAATTAAACCATATGTAATGTAATGGAGGTCCATTAAAAAGGACAGTCCATAGATGATGGCCAAACTTTGATACTTACTTATCCATCCATTCATCACTTGTAATCAGAAAAGGGGGAATTTGAGATGGGCCAGAGATTCACTCAATATTACATGATGGGTTATAACTTTGACTGATCTGAACTGTCCATTTTGAGATGCTCTAATTGGACGTTGATGATGCTTGATGATAGAGCATTTTTTGTTGTTCGATGTGAATAGCTTCATATAATCTAGTTTTAACCATTGAATCTAACTCAATACTGCTCCGTTCATTCAGGTGATGATCCAAGAGATGTTAAGGCGAGGCTCAGGGTGTGGGCGCAAGCAGTTGCACTCGCCTCTACCTGTCACATTAACGGCTGATCATGTTCTTCTCGACCCTGTTTGAATCTGGAGTTTTTCTTCTTTTGATCAATCCATCCCTGTACATACAAGACTTTTACCCTTTTTCTTTTTTCCTTTTTCCCTTTCGTCGTATGTTTCTACATATGGGTCTCTCTCTCTCTCTCTCTCTCTCTCCTTCTTCTTTGCTTTCTCTTTCGTTTTGTTTATGAGGTTGATGAAATGAACTCCAATGTTATGATCTGCCTGTAAATAGGATATGTTTTTCTTAATGTCCTGTAAATGGAGTGCTGGAAAATGACCTCATTCTTCTCTTTCAACTGAACTTGGTTTTTCTAAGAGAAAAGGCCAAATTCAAACTATTGCGGGCACAAGAGAGCCAGGCAGAAAACATAGGAAGGGCATCCAAGGCCCTTTGGTGGACACAAAGTTCCAACTTTGGACATCAGAACAACTGAAATGTGATTTTTGATGGGTTACAGAGTGCCAATTGAAATATCCGTTTAGGATGGAATCATTGCCTTTAGCTGTTGATGTTGTGTAAGTTTATTGGCATAAATTACACAAGAATTTTCATGCGGGCCAGAAGGTATACCTCTTCCTTGATCTGCAAAGTGCCTTGCTTGGTAGTCAGTAGTTGTAGTCATATTACAATTATAAACTTGCCATTAGCTGATAGTACAGAGAGTAAGAAGCAGACTGCAAAACAGGAAATAAACGTCAGATTTGTGGGACCTAATCCCATCAACAGGATGCCAATCAGTCCCATAGTTGTAAGCGTAAGTCTTATCGGATTCTCTTTAGAAAATGCAACTGGATTAGATCATGTTTAAGTTTTTACCTGAGCTGGATTGCATGAAAAACCAATGGAAACTGAAATGCCACCAGATGAAGGAATAGAGTTGATGAAATTGAGTGGTCCTTGCACTCTTAGCCGCTGGCAAATTATACCTGTTTATAATGGCCGAACATACTGCTGTCTTGATCTCCAAAGCCTGTCCATCTGTGCTTTTCGTTGTTATATAACATTTACTGCCCTATGAAGATCACCAAATGTATGGTTTGGATCAGTAAGTTATATCCACTATTAGATGACCCAGTTTTCTAGTTCTTTAATGAAAAAGTAGGAAGCCTTCGATGTCAGTTAGAGTTGTCATCATGCGACCTGGAGGCCACAGGTTTGAGGTGTGGACACAGCCTCTTACAAAAATGCAAGGCAAGGCCGTGTACTATACTCTTTGTGGTATGCCCCTTTTCTGGACCCTGCATGTACAGGAGCTTTGTGTACTAGGCTGCCCTTTTTGAGGGCTAAATATCACGTTATCCTTCTATACAAAAGGTTTTTGTATAATGTGCACAGATTATTAGCTTTCAATTGGATTCAGGCCATTGAACAATCTGTTTTGGAATATATTGAGATAAACAAGGCATATATACATGAGAGAACTCGATTTGGAGTGCTGCACTCAAACAATAATGAGCCAATGAATAAATGAATACACAGAAGTGAGAGTTGCCTAAGAAGTTGAAGCTACTTCAAGCTTCCCATTCCTTTGGTTCAACTTCATGTACAGACCCTGCAACAGTACGAAGATGTTCAAGAACTGCTGCTCAACAGCCAAACATGGTTTTGACTAAAAATTGTTTTTCAGAAAAGGCTTCTGTTTGTGTGTGTGTGTGACTACAGCTAATGTGTACATGCAGGCTGGATTTGAATCCAATACATTACAGTGTGATATGCAATACTTACATCCGTTGTATGAATGGTAGCTCCGGTAGTCATGTTGATTTTCTGATTGGCTACAAGTTCAAAGTTCGTATGCTGCAGAAAAATTGCAAGTCCTACAACCGCTTCCAGAAAGGCAAACAGTATGCAGAAACACTTGCGTGGCCCTCCACTAAATGGAATGAATCTATAATACATACTACTGAGTCACAATACGATAGACAATCTTATATTCAGAGTTCGGATCAATGTGGGCATGGCACAAGGTATCCAAATTACAAACAGCCAATGAGACAAGGTGAAAGTCGCAGAATGATGGCGAGAAATAAGACGAGGGGGTTCGGAGGGAGGGTGTGCGTGCATGCGTGTATGTTTCTCGGTTGTCAATGTGGTGTTTCTTCATTAAAAATGCCTTTTTAAGAGACAAACTCTTCAATGGAATGAAGATAAAAATTTGCAAAAATGTATGGTTTTGTATAAAATGCTTGAGGTCACGGGTTTTAGGCGTGGAAACAGCCTATTGCAAAATGCAAGGTAAGGCTGTGTACTTTAGGCCCTTGTGTTCCGCCTCTTCCCCAGACCCCACATAGGCGAGAGCTTCGTGCACCGGGGCTGCCCTGCCCTTTTGTATAAAGCAGAAAAGTAGGATTGAACCCATCAATGGGAATGAAGTTTCCAATGGGTAAAATGCTTTTACAAGAAGAGAATACGATAGGAGAAAGCAGGTTGTCATGAGAACTGGGAAAATTTGTTGATATTACTTCACAAGAAGAAAAGGAACAAAATCAAATGATTAACCACCGGTCACTAGTCAATATGAAGGAATTTTTGTTATTGTTCAGTTACTAACATAAGCGATTGAAATACCTGTGCCAAATGCACGGTGCAGAACTAATAGGAAGATAAGAATGAAAGGCGTACCTGAAACCAGTGTTTATCTCATTTGGCACTTTTCCTTGCAGGTCATATTGTTCAGGCACAAATTCTACTGCTCTCTCCCGCACCAATTGACAGTATGGATCTATAATGCCTAAGTTGTACGTGAGAGCACTGTATCCCAAGTCATTGACCTAAACATCATGCCTTTTCATATACTTTCCAACCCATAACTTCTCCCGTGATCACGAAAAGTTATCTCGATGCTCTTATCAAGTATTATAGTGTCATGGATTGACCTTTAGAAAACCAAAATACTCATCCATAAGAAGAGCTATTGCTTCATTTACAGTCTGTACCATGTAATAAATGATAGATCTAACAAAGAGGTAAGAATAAGCTTAGCAAGCCAAAAAAGTCCTGGCTAGTCTGTAAGTAAAGATCAAAGACCAAAGACTAATAATGCATGTCCTTCATAATGGTTAGAAAGACTCAAAGGAATTTCTCCATCATGTTTCTATACATTTTTTTACCTTTAGCAAGAATTTTCTTGGAATATGCAGTGAATAAATTTAGATTCTTATTATCATTAGGCCTGACAATTCGGGTTGGCGGGTCGTGTTTGTGTCGACACGAACATGACACGTTAGAGTTATGGGTCGACACGAACACGATCCACTTAATAATCGTGTCAAGAATTCGTGACCCGAATACGGCACAATTATTAAACGAGTCGACATGACATGACTCGTGTAACATGATTAAGTAAATATAAAATAAATAATATAGGACGGTTTTCTGAAATCGTCCTATATTACTCTTGTAATATAAGACGATTCCAGAAGACCCGTCCTATATTACTCTTGTAATATAAGATGGTTCCAAATGAACCGTCTTATATTACATTTAGAGTTGTAATATAAGATGGTTCTAGATGAACCGTTCTATATTAGTCCTGTAATATAAGACAGTTCATCTGGAACCGTCTAAACCGTCTTATGTTAGTTGCATTCTTTCTCTAGTTGCAAGGGCAAAAAAGTCTATGCCTAGAGATTTTGGTGGAGTTGAGGATGAAATGCATGATGATGTTGAAGAGGAAGAAGAAAAAGAGCTAGTATGGCATAAAAGAGGCCACCTGTATAGAGCTGATGTTGATTGGGAGGTGAGGAATTCAACCTTCCATCAAGATAATTAAGATATGAACATCAAGCACTTTATCTTGCTTTTATGCGTATCTAACAACTTTATATTGAATTTTAAAAGCTGGACTCAAGTGATGAGGAGGCTATATTACATTGTAATATAAGACAGTTCTAGATGAACCGTCCTATATTAGTCCTGTAATATAGGAAACCGTCTTATATTACATCTGTAAATGTAATATAAAACCATCCTATATAAATATAGGAGGGTTATAAGTAACCGTCCTATATAATTAAAATATAGGACGGTTATAAGTAACCGTCCTATATTACATTTGATAGAAGTCCTCCAATGAATCATCCTTCCAAATAAAAACGAAAAAAACAAAACAGCCAACATAGATGATTAAGTAAACCGCTACATGGACGACTACTCAGACTCCTGTAGATCCAAATCCTCCCATGCCTCTCGCCGTAGCATTAAGATCTTCTCAATAATCTTAATGATCCAAAACCTCGGGCGTCATTATCCTCTCAATGATCAACTGAGCAATTCGATCTCCTTGCTTCACTTCAAAATCAACATCAGAATGGTTGAACAAAATCACAGTCACTGAACCTCTGTAATCGGTGTCAATCACACCTGCACCCACGTTGATTGAATGCTTCCAAGCTAGACCAGATCTCGGCGCTACAAATAACAAGCCCGTTCATGAGTATATCATCAAACGCATCAAAAGGTTTTCTATTTCGAGTACATACCTATGCGAGCGTAGGTTCCTTCGGGTATTCCTACGCTTAAATCGGTAAGAACAAGGGCTTTTCCTCTGGTGAAAATGGTTGTTGACGTAGAACTGGAAAATAAACAAACGATGGAAGTTTGAGATGAGCATTGCTCAAAATCGCTGATACCTAGATGGATTGAAGCATACATTACCTTGAAAGATCATATCCTGCTGAGAGAGGAGAACCTTTTGAAGGCAAACTGGCATTCTCGGAGAGCCTTTTTATCCTCAAAAGAAAGAGAAGGTTTGGAGAACCTGTGGATCCGTCAGGGCTTGTGATTTGATCTTATTTTCCCATTTTTTAGTGAAAGCGCTAAGAATTCAAGGAAAGAAGGGGACGACTAGAAAATGAAGGCAAAAAGAGAGCCTTTAATAGAGGGAAAATGCGTTGAAGAGGTTGTCGAAATTTGGGCGCCATTTCTTCCCGCAATATTTAGAACGTTTTTCATTTGAAAGGGGGAGAAAGTGAATCCACTACAAGGACGGGTAGTCATTTTGAAGTGAATCCACTTCAACAGAAAGTAACATGTAATATTACAGGACTAAATGTAATATAAGACGGTTCCAGATGAACCGTCCTATATTTTAATATAAGATGATTTTTGAAGAACTGTCTTATAGTTTCAACCATAGGTGAGATGGGTCAACACGATGAATAAATAGGTCGCGTGTCAAACAGGTCGACACGACAGGCCACATTGATTGACCTGAACACGACACAATTTTTGGCGTGTCATTTTTGGGTCAACCCGAAAATGACACGAATGCAATAAGACTCAACCCAAACCAGCTAAATTCGTGTCGGGTTCAGGTCGTGTTATTGTGTCGTGTCATATTTTGCCACTCCTAATTATCATAATAATGTTTTTGTAGCAGTGCTAAAAGCCAGATTTTTACATGGAAATGCCTCCAGTTTAGTGTTCTCTAGGTCCTCAAAGAAATGAATGTTGTCAAAGGATACAATCCTGTTTATGAACATATGTTCAGGGTGTAGGGAACTTATTTATGAATTGACTCAACAATCATATTTGATCTTGATGGATTTTGGTTCAACAAATAAATGTATATGTCTCCATAGACTTCTGAGTTGGAAATAGTTCAGATAACATAAATGATTTATTTTATTCACAACTTTCATAATCCCAGATCAGTAGACAATCTGTAATAAGGACCAGTCTGCAACTAAATTCTAATTCATAAAATGATTTATGTAGTAAGGACAGAAATAAGTGAAATCCTTCAAAACTGCACTAACTCTGTATAGGGTTATACTGGGAGTTGCAGATTTGGTCACTAAGAGCACTCTAACACCTGACCTAAAAGGGCAGCCTGGTGCACGAAGCTCCTGCATATGCATGGTCTGGTTAAGGGGCAGACCACAAGGGTCTATAATATGCAGCCTTACTGTATTTTGCAAAAGGCTATTTCCATGCCTCAAACCCATTATCACGGAAACAACTCAACCGTTGTGCCAAGGCTCCCCTTCTCTCTAACACCTGACCTCCCAACTCAAAATTGAAAGAGGAAGCAAGGGGCTAATTAGAAGCTACCTATTTAACCTGTCATTATCTTCCTACACAACTTGGGTCAACCTTTGAGAATCTAGCCCAGTATCAATTGATATACCAATTAATTGGTAAAAAGGGCAGCCCTGGTGCATGAAGCTCCCGCCTATGTGGGGTCCGAGGAAGGGGCATGACACAATGGCCTAAAGTAGGCGGCCTTATCTTGCATTTTTGCAAGAGGCTGATTCCACGCCTTGAACCCGTGACCTCAAGGTCACATGACGATAACTTCTACCGTCGCGCATCCAATGCAGACGCATCAAATGCAGTCTATTTGTGTAACACCCCGGATTTTTAAGACACTTTTTTTTTTTTTATAAGAGCATTTGGGATCCCATGAGAAAAGATTTATTTAACATTTTACTAAACCTATCTTAAAAACTCCGGGTGTTAGTTTTCCTTTCTCAAAATGACGTACATGTAATTTAAACATAAATAAATAATCCGCGTATAAATCAACGTCAAATAAATAGGCGCCTTTATTTTAATTCAAATAAATGTCCAAAACATAATAATAATATGGCCCAGGATCTATCCATCATAACATCCCATATAAATGTCCAACATATGTCCAAACATTTAAATCACATCCAAATATAAAGTATGCAGTCCGTAATAAAATTCAAATGATAATCCTATTTAATGACTCACATCACTGTCTAACACTATAAAAAAATGGTCTTCAGCAGCTCTCACGGCTCCTCAACAGCCTTGCCTTTCCTGTTATCGCGCTCGAGATCTAAGGCATTGCAAAACAAAGCAATGCCTCAGCAAGCTATCGCTTGTGTAGGTACATAGACAATTAATATAATAAATGAAAGAAATAATGAACAACTCTGATGAAAAGTCTAACATTTATGAAAATAATGATATCATAATGCCATGTTCAAATAAATGTCAATTTATTCCATATACTAAAACATGCAATTCACGGAGTTAAAACATGACATGAATCAATAAAATGGAGCATACAATAAGAATAAGGGCACCCTAAGGTAATGGGTCCCATCACATCGCACTAACATCCCTGATCAGGAGTACACGTAGTCAACCTCTGAGTGTCGTCACACCCAGGCATACCATCCATAACCATGCTCATCATACATGCACACATAATAAGAATATGGGCCATCATCTTTGCCGGTGGACAAACCCTCCATGGGTATAAACCACCGCCGCTCTCCGTTGACACCATAACGGGAGACTTAATGTCTGTCCCCATGGAAAGGCTCGGACCGGTAGTGTGGACTATCCATGTTACTAAACCCCTACCGAATGCCATCTATGGGCAGGTGCCTATTATATCACAAAATCATGACATCATAATCTCGGAAGGTGGGTGGCCGGCCTTATCCCTCCTAGCATGACGCCCACCGAACAAGAGCACCCGTCATCAAATATAAAACACAGAAATCATATATATATGCTAAAACTCAAGAGCACTTATAGCTTGCAATCCCCAAGACATGCCCCTCATCTTGGGGTTAGCCTATAAAAGGACCAGCTAATAAGCCTCTATTCTCATTTCCATGTAAATCCATGCATTTTCTATATATATAATAAGAAATAAGTATTTAATTAAGCATAACTAATTAACATCATGCTTGTAAAAGCATTTTAAATAAGTGTATTTAGTAAAAGATTTCATTTTGGAATAACCATCCTGTACTCAATGTCGCATGAAATCCACGGTAATTAATAATTGCAATTTAAAACACAATCACACATGATGCTATGTTTAAACATGGTTTAAAAAATAAGGAAAAACATTAGTTGTCGTCACCTACCTCTGTGTGAGACCACTAGCTTGTTAATAACTCCCTTTAACTGGTATATTCAAGTGCACCTGCACATGTCACATCACTATTTTCATATTTTTCTAAAGAAAAAGTAGTCATTTCTAAGTTTTTAAGTTAAAACTAGGTCCGTGTCGTCAATACGGTCACAACGCCTCTTTCGGATTGTGATTTGGACCTCTCTAGCTCCCAGAAATCAAGTTTTAGTGAAAACTACCCTCAAATGGGGCCTGCCAGACCACCATAAGGTGGTTTATACCGGCGGCGCCCTTTTCCGAGTGCGTCCTGGCGTCAGCGCCAGGGCACCGACGCCGTTGACTAAGCCGGAGAAGACGGCCAGGATTAGGTCGCCTCAGCGCGAACTCTGAGTTCGTTTTGCTTGATTTTTGCGCCATTTTCTTCAGAATTCTTTCTAGAATCCATTTATGCCCTCCTTTTGCACTGATTTTGCTAAAAACCATGGTTTTTAAATGATTTTTCCCAAGTTCCTAAAATCATCCCTAGGTACTGGTTTTTGCATTTTCTGGAGAAATCCACCGTTGGATTACTCCCAAATTTAAAGGGTTTGCTCTTGGGTCTCTTGTGCACTAGTTGGACGGTGTGATTTCCAAACGGAAAGGTTTGATCCATGAAATCACGCTCCAACAGTATCGTGCAAAATTTTTCTAAAAAAAAATCCAAATTTTTTTTTTTAAAATTTTTAAATGCTTTCCTAATTATTTTTCTAATTAATAAATAACGAAAAACATAGATTTGAGGCTTACCTTGCACCTGGCCGGAGTTGCTCGTGTTGTCGGGGTTCCACTTGCCGGAAAACTCAGAACTTGCAAAGCTAGGGTTCTGAGTTAAAAATCCCAGAGGAACGCTCAAAGTGGAGCGTTTTGGCTCCTGAGGATGATCAGATATAGGTTTTAGAGTCTTGGGGAAGAGAAACTCTTCCCCACACGTCTCTTCCCACGTCTCTCCGGCGATTTTTCCAGCACTGGTAGAGACGTGTGGAAGACGGGGGTGCCATTATCAATTTGGACCCCTGTCTAACACGTCTCTATCAAATGACCAATTTGCCCTTACTACTTCATAACTCCCTCGTTTGAGCTCCGTTTTTTGCGTTCTTGGTGGCGTTGGATTCGTATTGACAAGCACTTTCTAATTCTTATATTTTTAGGAAAAATTTCCATCTATAGATTTTTTATTTTTATTTATTTAAAAATTTTCTATTTTATCCTAAAAATTAAGGATATTACAATTTGCCAGCAAAAGATAGGCCCATCTCTCTTACATTGTATTGATAAAGAGGTCTATGAGTTATGGAATAGTCATCTACCAATTCAGATCTTTCTGAAAGGATCTACATCTTCTTTTACCAAAATCATATAAACTTTAATTGGCAAAACTCCAATCTCGAGCAGTACCTCTGAAGGACAAACCAAAGTCCTAACCAATAATTGTTCTACTCTAAAGATATCATCTCCAGCTTATTTCACTATATAATGGAGGATGCTTTTGCATTAGACAAGCGGAAATCCAATATGCGCACCAAAGAGAAGCTCCTAACCACCGGACTGGTGACTTATGAATAGTTACCTTCTTATTTAATTAGCACTTTAAGACAAGCAACCAAATGGGTTGGTTGCTTCAATTGATGTACTTTGCAGGAAAAGAGGCATGCATGATGACAACTAGCCAATGCTTCAGATGGGCCACGCAGCATTCAGCAGCTCCATGTGAAAGAGTTGCACAAGAGCTGATTATCTCTCCACTATAGACAGCCACACCAAAGATTAGCAACATGATGCGACATTGTTCATCAATAAATACAAACCGCAAAGAAGAGATGGGACATATTACAAACACATGAGGTTCTGTAACATCTCACTGGAACTGAAATAGATCAAAGTATCAGTCTGATGCTAAGCAAGAACAGTGATCAAATCTAATATTTTATGAAGACCAAGCACATCAAAGTCGGTTAGACCTCAACAATGTGAACACTAGAGCAAAGAGTCCCCATCAAAATGACAGATCAGTGGGCACAGAAATTCACAGAACACGAAGAAGCTGATTGCTATTTGTGTAGCTGCTTGAGGGCATTAGGTGCAAACTGTCTGGAAGGATTAATGTTCAACACTGTATTTGAAGTACAGCTGGGACTTCCAATTGTTTTTTTTTTTTTTTCAAATTTCTGTCAACTATCACTCAGCATATTTGTCAAGTTCAGGCTGGTCTTAAAATTTGAATCTTATACTATGACTTAAAAGTCAACAGTAAGAAAGCTAGAGGAGACTGCCATATTCCCTAAAAATGTAAGGTTAGTAAAATCTTCGGCATTGTAGTTGTATCTTTGTTATTACATAATGGTGGTAGGTTGAAAATTATTTATTCTTATACTTGAAGGATTTTCACAACTCGATATTTATTATCTGTTCATATGAGAACCAGACAAGAAGGGGAGCCTTGGCGCAATGGTAAAAGTTGTCATCATGTGACCTTAAGGTCATGGGTTCAAGGCGTGGAAACAGCCTCTTGCAAAATGCAAGGTAACGCTGTGTACTTTAGGCCCTTGTGGTCTGCCACTTCACCGGACCACGCATAGGCGGGAGCTTCATGCTCTGGGGCTGCCCTTCCTATGAGAACCAGACAAACAATGGACCAGTTTAATTCCTTTGCAGCCATTTCATCCCTTCTAGGACTTCAGTTGCTTCTTCCATTTCCACAACCTAGGATTCACCTTCACATCACATGCAACAGAACATTTCAAACATTTTTTCACACATACGATATGTACCTTAGAAGATACAACGTCCATGTCAAGACTGAACCAGTGGTCTCATGTCCAGCAACTAACATAGACAGAAGGTCATCACGCAACTGTACACTGGTAACCTGCAATACATGGAAAAACAATATTCAACATAGTCGACAAATAAAACTAAAGCAAATAAGAAGGACAAAAAATTATGTCACACGAAATATCAATTAAATAAGTCGATATCAGTTTTTCTTGGAAAATGTAGTTTCTAAATAGAAGTGTGAATGAAAATAATCCACACACAAACTTAAGCACACGGGTCAATCTTTGATAAACCATGAGAACATAGAGGAAATACTCGTACTCTCCTACACAGGTTCATTTAAAGTGAGTCTTCAACTTACTGCCGGGCTACTATGGTTCCCAAACCAGTTAATATGATGTAGTAGATTCTAAAATCTGTACTCTTAACATCTGAAGAAGTGATCTCTAAAGCACCTGTAATGGTTTTGAAAAGGTAATGGAATAATGGGCATTTTAGCCTGTCAAGCTCTTGGTCTAAGCATAAATTGGCATGTATCTATATGGACACAAGCACCATTCAATCACTCAAAATGTTATAAGCATCAACAACAATCATGGCAATATACTATTTCACCAGATGAGCAAGTTGCAGCAGCTGAATAAGTTCTGTATGTTCCCAAAACACTTGTCAGACCTCTTCTCGACTAGCAAGTAAGAATGGCAGGATACTTGGCCTCAGTTTCTACAAGCTCTTTGCACTTCATAATAAGTTGTTCAACATTTCTCCTGATCACAGAAACTGCTTGTCAGGGAATTAACTTGCACAAAAATTTAACCTGTGACAAGAATAGCTACAAAAATATCTACTGGCATAAATTAACTATTCCAAGCAGCACGAAGACAGAAGAACTTAATATGATAAGAAACAAGAAACTGAGAGCACCTTGAAAACATAAATTCTGCAGAGAATGTATCTGAACTTTTAGCCTGACAAAGCATTCATAATGAGTAATATTTTAAAAGGAAATTTGAAAATGTTAGGAAAAAGAAAATATGTCATTTTAGAAATGCCTCCAAAATTAAAAGGTTTACAAAATGTTTAGAAGGGAGGATCTTGGTATAAGGCCCAAGACTAACTAGCCAGTAGTTTTTCAAATTGACCATTGAGCGTGCAGATAAGTCAATTCAGATGGTTTCTAGAATTGGGCCTGAAAGTTAACCCCGGCAATGATTCTGGTTTTATTGCTTTCAGCATGTATTGTAATTGGGATGTTCCATGGCCCACTATCTTAAAAGCCGATTGCGATCAACTGGGAAGTTGACTAGCTTTAACATCAGCTAATAACTAACATCCAACTCCTGATTTGGCCTTTTTGGTAAAAGAAATTCTTTTGTTTAAAGGGGCAGCCCTGGTGCACGAAGCTCCCACCTATGCGGGGTCCGGGGAAGAGGCAGACCACAAGGGCCTATAGTAGGCAGCCTTACCTTGCATTTTGCAAGAGGCTGATTCTACACTTTGAACCGGTGACCTCAAGGTCACATGATGACAACTTGTACCATTGCACGTCTTTAATAAAAGATTGAGCCCGTCAATCATTGACTTGAACCAAACTTGGTTTTACATTAACAGAGCTTCAAGAATTGCAAATGTGAGATATATATCTACAGATTCAACAGAAACTATGACCAACTCATGGCAAAGATATCACAGTCATATGAAGAGAATGTGGTCACATCATGAAGACATGACGGAGATGAGCAAAGGAGCAGGAAGAAAGAATATCATAAGATTCTTCAGACTAAATAAACTTGTACCACAGATTAATTAGGAATGCTTCCAATACAAATAAACTGGAGAGAAAGGAAGCCAGAGAACCATAGATATCAACTTCTATTGATTAGAAATAAGAAAAAACACTAGAAAACATATAGACCTGTTCCTCCTCTTAATTTGAGTAAACAATGATGGCAGAAAAGAAAACAAGAAGAGCAAGAAACCTGCCTTCCCGTATGGCAAAATATCGGTGGAACGAGCCTCAGCCTCTTTCAGTGCAGTGTAAACTGCATCGGTAACAGGACTGCCGGAAGTTTGCGGATCAAAATTGTAGCCGAACAATGACAAATCTATCACGTCTAGTGTCAGCTGGGAAAACATAGCCTCCATGTTCACGGAAGTACCACTGGAGGCACCTGGCTTGGGCTTCTCCGCCATTCTCTCAGCAAACTTGCACAATACTTTATCTACATTAACAGATAAATACTTCTCGTGAAAAGATGGAACAACAGCCCTGCGCCTTACCTGATTCATGTCATTTTCTTATTAAACCAGAGAAAGATGATACAATATTAAGAAAAAGAAAAGACAATTATTATTCAGCCAACAAAGATTATAGTTCCATGATCTGAAAGTTGCAGGTTACAAGGAAGACAAATTATATGGTTCTTGTGCATGAAAATGTTTTGACATGTGCAAGATGAGGAACTTGGAGGACCCTGTATGCTGATTCCAATCAACCCTCTGCTGGATCAAGTCTCACATAGATCATGCCCCAAGAATACCAATATCAGACAATTGAAACGTTTTATTGAAACTGTGAATAATTCAGATGTTAGCCCAAATTTTTTAACTTTCTGAGCTGGCATTTAGACCCCGGAGTCATAGTGGCCTGTGACTCTGGGGAAGGGGAGCCGTTAGAGTTGTTGTCGTTTGACTTTGAGGTTACAGGTTCAAGGCGTGAAAATAGCCTCTTACAAAATGCAAGGTAAGGCTGAGTCATAGTGGTTGGTGACTCAGGGGAAGGGCACAACGGTAGAGTTGTAGTTGTTTGACTTTGAGATCACGGGTTCAATGCATGAAAATAGCCTCTTGCAAAGGTAAGCCTGCGTACTATTGACCTTTGTGGTCCGCCTTTTACCCAGATCCCGCATACAAGAGAGCTTTCGTGTGCACCGGGGCTGCCCTTTTTAGTCACAGTGGTCTGGGCTTATCCAATTGAGAAGATCGTCACGGCACATAGTTTCCAAAAAAGAGGCAAGTCCCTTAGCAGCATACGTCCCATAGTGTCTAAGCACATGCTTTGCTGACAACAACAAAATTGCGTGGTCCAGGGGCCAGCCGGTCCATCGGGCTTCATTCATCCATTTGAACAGAGGGAGGAAGAGAGCTCCACCCAAAAGATCAGAAACGTCATCCAGCTTAACACTTGCAATGGGTATGCCTGAATCATCACTACTAATGGCACTCATCATGGACCTAGATATTGTGAGCCAATCTGGACTAGCCCAAGAGCCATTACTACTGCTTGGGTTTTTCTTGTCAGAAGAATCGGTTTCTAAGGAAGATTTGATGGTGAAGGCATGAAGAGGTCAAATTGATTGGGTTTGGGTTTTTTTTCTTCGAAGGGAGCTCATAGAATGAGAGGTACATATCGTGAGACTTGCCTGGAAGCCTTTTTTTCTTTTTTTGAGTGAAGGCAAATTTCTATGGAGAAACTAATGGAAGCTATGACATCTAACACCCCAGTGCAAGGCAACAACAAAAGTAAAAACACACCCAGAAAAATCTAGGATGCACTTCTAGGCATACTTTTAAGTTTATCATCATCCGGAAGGATTTTGTACAAAAACGATGGAGCATAGGAAAGCCTCGTCTAGGGTAAACATTCCTTTGCAGTGCGTATGGCAAGATCGTTTGCAGCTCTATGACCTTCACAGTATGTGTGGGATTATGGAAGACAATACCACCTGCTGCATAAGTGTAGTGCAGACCTGCCAATTCTAGAGGGATCCCCAAGGGATTTTAGACTGTCCTTGGAGGGCTTGGATAACGATCAAGGAGTTGCAGAGATCTGCAAAATAGGTACATGTAAATCATAAGCAAGTTGGAATCCAATTTGGGGGGAGTCCATTCCGCTGTAGTATTATTCTGATGATGTAAGCATACAGCAGCTACCGCAACAAAAGTGCCTGAAGGATCGCGTAGAATAGCACCTGCACCTGCTGGGCCGGATTGCCACGTCCAGTGCCTTCGAAGTTCAATTGAATAATACCCAGAGGCGGTTCTATTTCTCATGTATGATGTTGGCCCAAATTATTTCAATTCTTGTTTGTTGCCATTGACTGATGATATAAATGTCCTCTGATCTTAGGCACTTGTTTATGACGTAACTTTTTTGTTTTTTTTATATAGTGCTTATGATGTCAAGGAAGGGAAGCTTTGATGTAACAGTAGAATTGTCCTCGTGTGACTTTGAGTTCAAGGGTTCAAGGCATGGGAACAGCCTCTTATAAAATGCAAGGTAGGGCTACTTCATGAATAGCTTGAAAAGAAGCATTAAGCCTATGTAGAAGATTTAGTTGTGTCCATAGAGGTTGAAGGACTTGACACTTTAAGAGTATATGCTTACAGAAGACAGAGAGCTGAAATGTATTGAGACCACTTAGTGTACTCCTTAGTGAGTAGTTTATCTTGCATTGCCAACCGAAAAACCACTCTGATTTTGGGCTGGCATTTAGAGGTCCATATCTTTCACCAAGTGTTGAAGAAATTGGTGATGTACAGGAGGTTTGAAAAGCATTGATAGCTTACTTGAAATTGCCCAAAAGTCTCTAATGCCCACACCAATTGATCCTCTTGGTCGGGAAAATTTTGAGTGCTAGCAATCTGGGTTTCAATCTCATGTTCCCCCCCTCTTGATTATGTCAGAATTCCAGACTATGGATCTAGGCATTAAAAGATCCTCTTGAAGATTACCTGGCCTGGGGAGTCCTAGTGTTCTCTCAGTGATTTTGTGCCTAGACATGGATCGAGCTAAATATTGATGCGGGTACTGTTACCAACAACCCAGTGTAATCCATTACGTAGAAGTGATCAAGCTTGTAGGATCTGCTTCCACATCATTGAATCAGTTGGTTTAGGAGGCAACTGAAGAAAATTCTCTTCTTTGACATATTTCTGTCCAACAAACTGAACCCACAAAGGAGGTTTATTTTTAAGGACTCTCCATGCTAGTTTGGGCTTAAAAGCTTATCCCATACATCGAATCTGTCTCAGTCCAAACCCATCATGAGCTTTAGATTGACGAACATGGTCCAAGCCAAGTAGATGGATACCCTTTTGGCTGTTACCATGGGCCTAGAGAAACTGTTGTTGCTGTTTTTCATAGTCATCGAGGATAAAATTTGGAATAGCAAATCTTTGCATTGCATAATTGGGAATACCTGTGGTCACCGAGTTGATTAGTGTCAAAAGACCAGCTCCGCTGAGCAACTTTTCTAACCAGATAACCTTTGTAAGACCTTTTGTAACGGAAATTGTGTTTCTTGGAACATTGGCTTTTTGTTCAAGAGTGGAATGCCCCAAGTATCTATCTCCTCAGAGACCCCGATGAATTTGTAATGCTCTTTTAAGGTTTCCTATAATGTATGATGGACATTGGCTGAGAAGGCCATAGATGATTTCTCCTTAGAAGCTCTAAGTCCAGCCTGCTTTCCATATTGATCAAGGACTTGATAAATAGTTCCACAATTGGTAAATATAGCTCTGCCCATAAGAAGTTCATTATTCACATACAAAGGGTGTGATATTGGACTGGGTTGTGGAATAGTTGTATTGGTTCTAAAGTTTGTGAGGATATTTACTTTGCAATAGTGGAAGAGACAATTTTCATGACTGGGGCAAATAAATAGGGGTACAAAGGATGGTAGTGACGTATGCGACATCGTGGTTAAATCCATGGTGAAGGTCTCCCATTAACATGAATTGAGAGAGATGAGTTCTAGCACATGATATAATAAGAGTGATAATGATATGAGATACAGCAAATTTGTAAAGGATAGCCTCAAGGAAATCCAAGTGCTGTGAATCATAGGCTTTACATAAGTCGATTTTAATGAGTATGTTGCCTATAGATCCTCCTTGTTGTCCAAAGGAGTCATGATTTCTTGAGCAAGTAACAAGTTTTCAAGGATTTGGCATTGAGAAACAAATGCCACTTGTGAAGGGGAGCCTTGGCACAATGGTAAAAGTTATCGTCGTGTGACCTTGAGGTCAAGGGTTCAAGGGGTGGAAACAGCCTCTTGCAAAATGCAAGGTAAGGCTGTGTACTTTAGGTCCTTGTGGTCCGCCCCTTCCCCTGACTGCATAGGTAGGAGATTCGTGCATTGGGGCTGCACTTTAAACAAATGCCATTTGTGCAGGATTGATTGGATTATTGAGCAAAGTTCTGATTTGGCCTACTAAAACCTTAGTTATCAATTTGTAGGTGATGTTGCAGAGGAAAATGGGCCAATATATATGCAGTGTTTGAGTTAGGACCTTTAGAAATTATAAAAATGTGTGCTCTCTTAATTTGTCTAAGTAGATCCTGTTTGAAAAGTTCTAAAGACCATAGAATGGAGTTGTTGTTGCAGTTGAGGCTATTCTCACTGTAAAAACATGGCTGTATATCCATCTGGTATGGGAGCATGGTTGTCATCAATGGAAAACAAGAAAATTTATCTTCTTGCAAGGAAATCAATTGAAAGAGTATAAGTGGATCAATGTGAGTGATTTATTTGGTAATGTTATCAACCATGGTTAGGGATAGGAATCCTGTCCAGGAGCAAAAGCTTCATAAAGTGTTCCAGGAAAGCCCATTCAAGCTGTTTTTGTCATGTAACAGTGAGGCCTTCATCATTGGTGACAGAAATAATACGATTCTTTTGGCGTCTGTTGTTGGTTGATGAATGAAAGTATTGAGCATCTGCATTTTCTTCTATGATCCAGTGTGTTTTTGCTCATTGTCTCCATTGTATTTCTTGGAGATAGAGCAAGGTGTTAAGCTCAACAAAAAGCCGACTCTCATTTTGTTTGTTAGTAGGAACAGTGGATTATGGATTGAACTTGTTGAAGTTGGGCTGTGAGTCTGATGGTTAATATTCCCAAAAGTTCTTTTGTACAAATGTTTGAGTTAAAAAAAAGTTGGACTTTTTTGACACAGAGTGAATGAAGGAGAGCTAATAAAATGAGTATGCCTACATTGAGAACAATATTATGAAAATTTGGGTGTTCTACCCACATCTTCTCAAACTTGAATAAACGCTTAGGTTGACAAATTGGAGGTTTAGAAGAAGGAAGAATTGGATGGTGATCTGAAGCTAGACAATAGAGATATGTGAGGTGCACGTCAGGGAATGTAGTTACCCATTTTGTGTTAACAATTTCACAATCAAGGCTTTCTAAGATTAGCTCCTTATCTTAACGGCCATTATTCCAAGTGAAGGGCAAGCCTAAGAATCCTAGATTATAAAGGCAATTTCCTAGACAAATTAAAATAAATGAAGGTTTCGAGGTAGATCTTCACTAAGTTTCTCAAGTGGTATATAAAGGGAGTCGAAGTCTCCCAGTATACACCAAGGTAAGTTGTCATTTGGGTCAAGATCAGTCAAATGACGCCAAATTTGTTTTATATGGCTAATATCAGGGTTAGTTGGATGCTAGTATTTCTATTGTGGACTTCCAGGCATATGCATTATGAAGTTATCTGACTTCTGTTAACATGCAAGTTTTCCTCAGGCCACATTAAGAAGAATCCTTTAACAAGCCAACTAAAGGTGTGACGACCCGGGTTTTTATATGATGCAATTTTGATAAAAAGGTGAGATCTCTTGTTTTGTAAGTATGAAATGCATGAAAATCTTTTTGGTTTGGAAAACAATCTTTCATAAAAACCCCAAGTGTCAAAACACATTCTCAAATTATCTAGCCATGACAAAGTTTAAATCAATATTATTCCCAAGAAAGTGTTAGTCACAGCCCCAGCTATTAGAGAGTAACTACAATCAAGTAACATTTAAAGATAAGGTAGGGGTTTTACTTACTTGTACTTAGTCTGGGTGTTTCCTAGCATAAGCGTTCCTTGCCCTTAAGTATTTACTTGGTATCTGAAAAATGTTGAGGATTGGGTGAGTATATACTATACTCAGTAGGAGCCTATCACTACTAGTTTTATAATGCATGAGATGTTTTAAAATCATATGCTCATTCAAAACATGTGCATGTCTGAATACTCAAGTTCAACATCGATATTAAAATCCATTTTTAAATTAAAATACTAACGACTTAAAGGATCACATAATCCAAAATTGAAAGTATTATATACATATATATCATAACATCATGATATGCATAAGATGCTTCATTGAATTCAACTCATAGATATCTAGTATGGTATGGTCGACCAACCTCATGTTATGCCATATGCAATGCAAATAAATCCTCAAACCATAGGGTCCAACTATGCCCACGACCTTGCCATCGTGTGGTCTCCGGGTACCTGAGGACACTCGGTCATAGCCTCAACGGGGCCTATGACACGTATTCGTCATAAATCATGCAATTTATGCAATCGGTTGCAAAACATGAAGGCAATGCATAAAATCTGCTCATGCTAGTCTCGCATTCAAAGTCATAACCCTGCCTAGAAGCCTGCCCGCCTAGAAGCCTGTCAGCTCTCTCTAGCCCGCCCTCATCAGCCCGCCCTCATCGGTCAAGGCTACACTTATCATGCAATCTATGCATGTAGCACATGTCTTGGTAATACATGCACAATGTATTTTTCAAAATCTGTCCTCTTTGGGTCCCTCACAACTACCTACTCAGCGTCTTTTGGGCACTTTAGCGTCTTTTGGTAACCCTCAAGGACATGCAATTTTGCAAGAATTCAATGCTCACAAATCATGCAATATATGCAATTATTTACAAAACATGTCTATGCATAAAGTATTTAATCATATGCATGTTGAATTCATTTATATGCTAAACAAGTCATATGATTTATACTTAAAACATGTATTCAAAACAATAATGGCTCTTTTTAAAAGTCTAGTAGCGATAGAGTACCTACCTAGCTAGGTCGCGTTAACCCTTTTGTCTTCGAACGCTCCTGAACATGGTTTGGGGAATCAAGGTTAGTTTAGCCTATCTTTTATGGGTTTTAAAGTGGTTGGTCTTATTACTTGGGCATTAGAGGTCCATCCCTATGCCTATGGGTGTCCTAAGGTCCTAATTGGGCCTTGGTATCCTCAGTTTTCTAAAGGTCTAGTGGCCACGCGCCACCATCCTATTCTAAGGGTCATGCCTACCTTTGATTGGGCCTTGATCAGGGATTTTATAGTTTATATGTGTTCGCGTCGTTGATACGAACACAACGCCTTTTGCGGCGCCTCAATCAGAGCTCTAGATCTCAAGTTATAAGCGTTTTAGTGTCGCACGTACATAGGGGTCTTAAAAGTGAAAAGACGGAATGCTAGGGCACTGCGCGTCAACGTCATGCGCCCTGGCTTCCTTAAGAAATAAGAAAACCCGCATCGCTAGTGCGCTGCGCGTTTGTGGCATGCGCGTTTGCAGACGCGCTGGGTTTTCCCGCCCGTCCTTCTCTTTTGCAGGCGCGTCCTCGGACGTGCCCGTTTGGTTTTTCAAATGCAGTCGATGTGTGACGTTCCGACTGGAACGTCTTGTTCGTTGGGGAACTGGGGCGTCCTCAGGACACCCTGGTTCGTGTCGAACCAGTGCGGCCCAAGGAACGTCCCTGCGTCCTTGGTGGGTCTCGAGGGCTCCATTTTGCATGGTTTTTCATGCAGAAACCTAGGGAAATTGATCTTAGACCTACGGTGGAGATGGGTTTTGAGGGATCTTGGGCATACCTGGCTCGTTGCTGGGTTTTTCTCCTTGTTTTTCCCTCTTGGTCACTCCTCCACAACGGGTTTTCTCCAACCTTTTGGGCTTCCATTAGAGGCGCCCAAGAGCTCTATTTATAGAGCTATGAGAGGGTTCTGGAAGGGGCTCTCACCGCCTTTGAATGGCGGTGGAGAAACCTCCAGAATGGCGGTGATTTCTCCTCCAATCACCGCCGTTCTAGAACCCTCTAGAGGTTGAAGATGAAGGGTGCCCGTATCAAAACAGGCCCCTGTGTTTTGCAGGCTAAATCCGTTTTTTAATAAAAATTATATTTTTGCCCCTGAACTTCAAAGGACCATAACTTGGTCATTTTAACTTCGTTTTGGGTGATTTTGATCTTGTTGGATTCCTTTTTTTGAGATGCACATAATGGTACCATTTTCAAGACCAAAATTCTGGGTTTAGTCCAGGTGAATAGTGAAATGACTAAAATGCCCTTATCTTCAAAAACTGAACTTTTCATTGCTAACTTGGGATTTTAATATTACAAAATTGGAGTCATTACATTCTTACCCCCTTAGGGGAATTTTGCCCCCAAAATTCTACTATATACAGTCAAAAGATCTCGGTGTACTTTTCTCGCATTTCTGACTTCGGTTCCCAAGTCTCTTCTTCCATGTGCTCATTTCTCCACAAAACTTTGACTAAGGGTATGTCCTTGTTCCGCAGCTTCTTACTCTTACGATCCCGGATCTCAACTGGTCTTGTCTCTAGCTTGAGATCCTCCGTCAACTCTATGGGTACCTAGTTGATGACATGAGCGGGGTCAGGCACGTACCTCCTTAGCATAAATACATGGAATACATTATGCACTTCAGATAGCTGAGGGGGTAGTGCGATCCTGTAGGCCACTTTTCCCACTTTCTCTAGGATTTCGAAAGGTCCTATGTAACGCGGACTAAGCTTGCCTTTGATACCGAACCTCATAACTCCTTTAGTGGGAGATATCTTCAGGAAAATGTGCTCTCCTATGTCGAATTCCAATGGTCTCCTCCTTTGATCAGCATAGCTCTTTTGGCAGCTTTGAGCTATGAGGAGGCGTCTTCTTATGAGTTTGACCTTCTCGGCACATTGCTCTACCAGCTCGGACTGGAGCAACCTGGACTCTCCAACTTCACTCCAACTGGTGGGTGATCGACAGGGTCTCCCATAGAGTGCCTCGTATGGAGCCATGCCAATGCTTGACTGAAAGCTATTGTTGTATGCAAACTCGACCAGCGATAGGTTTTCATCCCAGCTTTGCTTCCAATCAAGGGCACAAGTTCACAACATATCTTCGACTATTTGGATTGTGCGCTCTGACTGTCCATCGGTCTGTGGATGGAAGGCTGTGCTATAGTTCAAGGAAGATCCTAAGGATTTTTGGATAGACTTTTAGAGTTGCGAAGTGAAGCGGCTATCCCTATCTGAAGTGATACTAAGGGGTATACCATGTAGACTTACTATCTCTTTGATGTATACCTGGGATAGGCTGTTAGTGGATTGGGTATGACGTATAGGAAGGAAATGGGCTGTCTTAGTTAATCTATCAATAATTACCCAGTCATGTCATGACCTTTAGAGGTCCTGGGTAGCCCTACAATGAAGTCCATTGTAATATGGTCCCATTTCCATTCAGGTAACTCAAGGGGTTGTAACAATCCCGCAGGTCTTTGATGTTCAGCCTTTACTTGTTGACATGTTAAATACTTTGCCACAAATTCTCCTATGTCTCTTTTCATACCATCCCACCAATATTGTTTCTTTAAGTCTTGATACATCTTAGTCCCTCCTGAGTGTATAGTATACTTAGACCGATGAGCCTCTTTTAAGATTTCTTGTCTTAACTATTCATTAGCCGGTACCACTAACCTTCCTTGCATGTAAACGCTACCATCTTCCCTTTTTGTAAACCCTGGTTTTCCTATGAAAGCTTGTATATCCGGATCTCCTTCCTGTTCTTATTTAACTTTTTCATTAACAGCCGACTTTATTGTTAGACCTGCCATAATGATCTTGTGCTTACTTATGTCTGGTTTCCATGTGATTACTTCTTGTAATAGCTTCCATCTCTTAGTTAATAAACTTGCACACATCCCTTGGGTTTTTCTGCTTAATGCATCAGCTACCACATTAGCTTTTTCAGGGTGATAATGAATGGAGAAGTCATAGTCTTTTAAGTATTCCATCCATCTTCTTTGTCTCATGTTTAAGTCTTGTTGGGAAAAGATATATTTAAGACTCTTGTGATCTGTAAAAACTTCAAACTTTTCCTCATATAAATAATGTCTCCAAATTCACAAGGCAAAGACTATGGCCGCTAATTCCAAGTCATGGGTCGGGTAATTGACTTTATGTTTCTTGAGTTGCCGAGAAGCATAAGCAATCACCTTCCCATGTTGCATAAGTACGCAGCCTAGTCCTTGTTGCGAGGCATCGTTGTATATCTCAAATCCGCCACTTCCTGAAGGTAAGGTAAGGTAAGGACAGGTGCTGTAGTTAACCTTCTTTTTAGTTCCTAGAAGCTTTCCTCACATTTATCATTTCATTCAAATCTTGTGTCTTTCCTGGTCAGCTTAGTTAGAGGTAAAGCAATTTGTGAAAAACCCTCAATGAAACTCCTATAATGTCCGGCAAGTCCTAAGAAGCTTTTTATTTCTATCACCGTCTTAGGTCTTTCCTAGTTCTGTACTGATTCAACCTTAGTAGGGTCAACTGCTATGCCATCTTGAGAAATAATGTGTCCTAAGAAATTAACCTTTTCTAGCCAAAACTCACACTTACTAAATTTTGCATACAACTTGTGTGCTTGTAGGGTGCTTAATGTTATCCTTAGATGTTCCTTATGGTCTTCAGGATTTTTAGAATATATTAAGATATCAGCCACAAACACTATGATGAATTTATCTAAGTACTCCTTGAACACCCTATTCATAAGGTCCATAAACGCGGCTGGAGCATTAGTTAAACCAAAGGACATCACTCTGAATTCATAATGGCTATATCGGGTCCTGAAGGCTGTCTTGGGGATATCTTCTTCTCTAACTCAAAGTTGATGGTACCCGGATCGTAGATCAATCTTAGAGAAGACTCTGACTGATTGAAGTTGATCGAAAAGATCATCAATTCGGGGGAGAGGGTACTTATTTTTAATGGTGACCCTATTCAACATCCGATAGTCTACGCACAATCTCATGGAGCCATCCTTTTTCTTAACAAAAAGGACTGGAGCTCCCCACGGAGATACGCTAGGTCGTATGAACCCTTTGTCAAGTAGTTCCTATAACTGGGTCTTCAGTTCTCTTAGTTCTGCAGGAGCCATTTGGTAAGGAGCTTTGGAAATGGGGGAAGTACCGGGTATAAGGTCAATGATGAAATCAATTTCCCTTGGTGGAGGTAGACCTGGTAAGTCCTCAGGGAATACATCAGGAAATTCTCGGACTACCCCGACATCCTCTAGCTTTGGTTGGGGACTCTCAACGGATTCAATCTTGGCTGAGAAGAAGGGGCATCCTTGAGCAATGTGCTTAACTGCTTTCATGGTAGAAATAGCACACGCTCCAGAATAATCCTTTCTTTCTTGGACGGTGAAAGTGTCTCCATTAGGTAGGGTAAAAGTGACACGTTTCTGGCGGCAATCAACAAAGGCTTGATGAAAGGCTAGCCAGTCCATACCTAGGATGATGTTGAAGTCATTCATATCTAAGTGGATAAGTTTGGCATGTAGCAAATGGTCCTTAATCGAAATGGGGACATCTTGGAGATAAGAATAGGTGGCAAGTGTCTGGCCTACAGGAGTCATGACTTCTAGAGTGAAGTCTAGGTCCTGTGGTATAATGTCCAAGGATGATGCAAATTCCAGGGATATGAAAGAATGAGTGGAGCCTGTATCAAATTGAACTTTAGCAGGTGTATCATAGATAGAAAGAATACCTTCAACGACTGCATTTGAAGCTTGGGCTTGACTGGAAGTGAGGGCAAAGACACGTCCTTGGCTTTTTGGAACTTGATCTTTTTTACGCTCTTGTATTTTCCTTTTTGGACAGTTACTAGAAAAATGTCCTAATTCTCCACAACTATAGCAAGTGATGTTGAAAGTAGGACATGGTTTGCCTGGATGATTTCTATTACACCTAGGGCATGCCTTCCAGTCTAGTCTTCTTCCTTTGTTTTCAAACGGCTTCTTGAAAGGTGGCCTGGGTCCAGATGATTGAAATGGTCTCTTTCCTTTATTTCTCATGGTGTTGATGTTCTTAGCTTCTCGTATTGCCTGGTTCCTTTGATAATCTTTTTCGTATAGGGAGGCCATCTTTACGGCTTTGGCTACTGTGGAAGGTTGGAAACCTAGAACTCTGTTCCTGAGTCCTGGGTTGAGTCCATCTACAAATCTTTCTACCGCATCTTCCTCATCAGCACAAGCACGTGGTGCAAATCTTTGGAGGCTGATGAATCTACTTTCATACTGTTGGACAATCATATTTCCTTATTCTAAGTCCATAAATTCCTTTTCCTTTTGTTTTCTTATGTGTTTAGGATAATATTTGTCATTAAAGACCTTTTTAAATTCTTCCCATCCTATTGTTTCTCGCTGATCAAAATAAGTTCTTTCCGCTGTTTCCCACCAAAAGGTAGCCTCTCCCCTAAACACAAATGTGGCCATGGGTACTTTTCTTTCTTCAGCTATGTTCATGGCTTTAAATATCTTTTCAATATCAATTAACCATTTTTCAGCTGTAGATGCTTCATCTTCTCCTGCGAATGCGGGAGCTAGTTTTTGAAATCTTTCTAACTGAACCTCAGTCCTATCTATTGCTTTATTAGGGGAAGGATCTCGTGTGGTGGGGGTTTGACTTTGACTATTCATGTATTGTCCCATATTTTGTAAGAATTGTTGGAATAACTCAGCCATCCCATTGCCCGACCCAGTGGAGTCCACTGGTGGGGCTTCAGGTCTTGGAGCATTGCTTCCTTTCTTCTTAGGCATCTGTAATCACAAGGTAATTCACCAAACCTTAGTTTGTGTTATCCTATTACCGCTTACTATTTCATGGATGAAACTTGATTATAAGTTATTCTCCTCATAACTGGGTTGTGAGTAACGTTAAACCATGCTCTGATACCAACTGTGACGACCCGGGTTTTTATATGATGCAATTTTGATAAAAAGGCGAGATCTCTTATTTTGTAAGTATGAAATGCATGAAAATCTTTTTGGTTTGGAAAACAATCTTTCATAAAAACCTTAAGTGTCAAAACACATTCTCAAATTATCTAGCCATGGCAAAGTTTAAATCAATATTATTCCCAAGAAAGTGTTAGTCACAGCTCCAGCTATTAGAGAGTAACTACAATCAAGTAACATTGAAAGATAAGGTAGGGGTTTTACTTACTTGTACTTAGTCTGGGTGTTTCCTAACACAAGTGTTCCTTACCCTTAAGTATTTACTTGGCGTCTGAAAAATGTTGAGGATTGGGTGAGTATATACTATACTAAGTAGGAGCCTATCACTACTAGTTTTATAATGCATGAGATGTTTTAAAATCATATGCTCATTCAAAATATGTGCATGTCTGAATACTCAAGTTCAACATCGATATTAAAATCCATTGTTAAACTGAAATATTAACGACTTAAAGGATCACATAATCGAAAATTGAAAGTATTATATACATATATATATATCATAACATCATGATATGCATAAGATGCTTCCTTGAATCCAACTCATGGATATCTAGTATGGTATGGTCGACCAACCTCATGTCATGCCATATGCAATGCAAATAAATCTTCAAACCATAGGGTCTAACTATGCCCACGACCTTGCCGTCGTGTGGTTCCCGGGTACCTGAGGACACTCGGTCATAGCCTCAACGGGGCCTATGACACGTATTCGTCGTAAATCATGCAATTTATGCAATCGATTGCAAAACATGCAGGCAATGCATAAAACCTGCTCATGCTAGTCTCGCATTCAAAGTCATAACCCTGCCTAGAAGCCTAACAGTCTAGAAGCCTGCCAGCCTAGAAGCCTGTCATCTCTCTCTAGCCCGCCCTCATCGGCCCACCCTCATCAGCCCGCCCTCGTCGGCCCGCCCTCATCGGTCAAGGCTACACTTATCATGCAATCTATGCATGTAGCACATGTCTTGGCAATACATGCACAATGTATTTTTCAAAATCTGTCCTCTTTGGGTCCCTCACAACTACCTACCCAGTGTCTTTTGGGCACTCTAGCGTCTTTTGGTAACTCTCAAGGACATGCAATTTTGCAAGAACTCAATGCTCACAAATCATGCAATATATGCAATTATTTACGAAACATGTCTATGCATAAAGTATTTAATCATATGCATGTTGAATTCATTTATATGCTAAACAAGCCATAACATAAGTCATGCTAAACAAGTCATATAATTTATACTTAAAACATGCATTCAAAACAATAATGGCTCTCTTTAAAAGTCCAGTAGCGATAGAGTACCTACCTGGCTAGGTCGCGTTAATCCTTTTGTCCTCGACTCTCTTGAACATGGTTTGGGGAATCAAGGTTAGTTTAGCCTATATTTTATGGGTTTTAAAGTGATTGGTCTTATTACTTGGGCATTAGGGGTCCATCCCTATGCTTACGGGTGTCCTAAGGTCCTAATTGGGCCTTGGTATCCTCAGTTTTGCAAAGGTCTAGTGGCCACGCGCCACCATCCTATTTTAAGGGTCATGACCACCTTTGATTGGGCCTTGATTAGGGATTTTATAGCTTTTATGTTTCCACATCGTCAATACGGACACAACGCTTTTTGCGGCGCCTCAATCGGAGCTCTAGATCTCAAGTTATAAGCGTTTTTGTGTCGCACGTACATAGGGGCCTTAAAAGTGAAAAGACGGAATGCTAGGGCGTTGCGCATCAGCGTCATGCACCTTGGCTTCCTTAAGAAATGAGAAAACCCGCATCGCTAGTGCGCTGCGCGTCTACAGCGTGCGCCTTAGCGGGCACGTCTGCAGACGCGTCGGGTTTTCCCGCCTGTCCTTCTCTTTTGTGGGCGCGTCCGTTTGGTTTTTCAAACACAGTCAACGTGTGACGTTCCGATTGGAACGTCCTGTTCGTTGGGGAACCGGGGCATCCTCAGGACACCCTGGTTCGACCCTGTTGAACCAGTGCGGCCCAGGGAACGTCCCTGGGTCCTTGGTGAGTCTCGAGGGCTCCATTTTGCATGGTTTTTCATGCAAAAACCTAGGGAAATTGATCTTAGAACTACGGTGGAGATGGGTTTTGAGGGATCTTAGGCATACCTGGCTCGTTGCTGGGTTTTTCTCCTTGTTTTCCCCTCTAAGTCACTCCTCCACAACGGGTTTTCTCCAACCTTTTGGGCTGCCATTAGAGGCGCCCAAGAGCTCTATTTATAGAGCTATGAGAGGGTTCTGGAGGGGGCTCTCACCGCCTTTGCATGGCGGTGGAGAAACCTCCAGAATGGCCGTGATTTCTCCTCCAATCACTGCCGTTCTAGAACCCTCTAGAGGTTGAAGATGAAGGGTGCCCGTATCAAAACGGGCCCCTGTGTTTTGCAGGCTAAATCCGTTTTTAATAAAAATTATATTTTTGCCCCTGAACTGCAAAGGGCCATAACTTGCTCATTTTAACTCCGTTTTGGGTGATTTTGGTCTTGTTGGATTCCTTTTTCCGAGACGCACCTAATGGTACCATTTTTAGGACCAAAATTCTGGGTTTAGTCCAAGTGAATAGTGAAATGACTAAAATGCCCTTATCTTCAAAAACTGAACTTTTCATTGCTAACTTGGGATTTTAATATTACAAAATTGAAGTCATTACAAAAGGAAATATGATCCCATTCTGGAAAATATTTTGTTATTATTGTAAATGCAATTGGTCTTGTGGGTTTGAAATTTTGAGTTTCACTAAAAACACAAAATTCAATTTAGGACTGAGAGCTCTCCAAAAAATTGTCGTTGTGTGACCTTAAGGTCATGGGTTCAAGGCGTGGAAACAGCCTCTTGCAAAAATACAAGATAAGGCTGCCTACTATAGGCCCTTGTGGTCTGCCCCTTCCTTGAACCCCGCATAGGCGGGAGTTTCTTGCAATGGGATTGCCCTTTTAGCTATGCAAAAAGTATCTTCTCTTGCATGGTCACAATTCTATCCTAAAATTTTCATGACAAAGAATTGTTGGGGGACGTACCTCTAATGCCATTCCTTGCAATATTAATATTGCACATAACTTTAGCAAGGTGTTGCTCAATAGCTCCTAGAGTAGCCTAATCAAAGTTGTAACTCAATATACTAGAATCATAGAGATTGAGTATTGGATCTAAATTTTCATCAGGAAAGGCAAATAAGGAAATTTAGATTCCAGATTGAGGTCACATTAAGAAGAATCCTTTAACAAGCCAACTAAAGGCAATATGATCCCATTTTGGAAAATATTTTATTATTATTGTAAATGCAATTGGTCTTGTGGGTTTGAAATTTTGAGTTTCACTAAAAACAAAAAATTTAATTTAGGATTGAGAGCTCTCCAAAAAGTTGTCGTCGTGTGACCTTGAGGTCACGGGTTTAAGGTGTGGAAACAGCCTCTTGCAAAAATACAAGATAAGGCTGCCTACTATAGGCCCTTGTGGTCTGCCCCTTCCCCAAACCCCACATATGAGGGAGCTTCTTGCAATGAGACTGCCCTTTTAGCTCTCCAAAAAGTATCTTCTCTTGCATGGTCACAATTCTATGCTAAAATTTTCATGATAAAGAATTGTGGGGGATGTACCTCTAATGCCATTCCTTGCAATATTAATATTGCACATAACTTCAGCAAGGTATTGCTCAATAGCTCCTAGAGTAGCCTAATCAAAGTTGTGACTCAGTATACTAGAATCATAGAGATTGAGTACTGGATCTAAATTTTCATCAGGAAAGGCAAATAAGGGAATTCAGATTCCAGATTGAGGTAACTAGTTACTTCATCAAAGTCACATGGGTCAAGTAGAATAGTTTCATCATTAAAAACGTGGCATTTTGGGTTGAGTGGAATTAGGAGATGTAGATGATTGAGAGAGTTTGGTTCCATTTCAATCACTTGAAAGTAGAAGGGGAGCCTTGGCACAACGATAGAGTTATTGTCGTGTAACCTTGAGGTCATGAGTTCAACGCGTGGAAATAGTCCCTTGCAAAATGCAAGGTAAGGCTGCGTACCATTGATCCTTGTGGTGCACCGCTTCCCTAGACCCTGCATATGTGGGAGCTTCGTGCACCGAGATTGTCCTTCAATCACTTGAAAGTCATATGAATCAGTACATTGTGAATTCTCATCCAAAGCAATGAAATTAGTAGGTCCTTATGAGTGATCTAGTGCAACAATGCATTTTTTGAGTGGAATGGAAGATGGCTCACCTTGCATGGATGTTGTATGGTTTCAACATAACTAGGTGAAGTCACTAACGAGTCCAATGTTGTAAAAGGTGAGGGAGTAGTCAATGGTGGAAGTGGGTTCATTGGTGGGAGATTTTTCATGTTGGGTTGATCAACTTGTGTGTGTGTGTGTGTGTGTGTGTGTGTGTGTGTGTGTGTTTCAAAGTGAGTTGAAGACAAGAGTGGTGGGGGATGAAGTATTTTAAATATGAACTATTATGTGAGTGACTATGTATGCTAGGTAGAGTATCAGATGTTAGATGGTCAGATTTTGATATGTGGCCTTACAGATACACATCTGTTGATTGTGTGTGCTGTATTGGTTGAGCGTTATGTGGCTTGTGTTCATCAAGTAGTGGGTCCATATTTCCATCTGATGTGTGTGAAGGGGAGTTAGTGGGCAGTTTTTGTCAACATGTATAATTATCTATATTGGTTCTCACTAAAAGCTGGAGATGTCATTGTTTTCATGAGTTAGGATGCAAGATGGTAACAAGTGTTAGTAGGAAGTTAAAAGTAAAAGAGGGCATCCTAATGCATGAAGCTCTTGCGTATGCAGGGTCCTTTGAAGGGGCAGACCATAATAGTCTATAGCACACAGCCCTTCCTTGTCCTTCTGCCAAAGACTGTTTTCATGCCTCGAACTTGAGCCCTTAAGGTCACACGAAAAAAAGGTCATATGAGGTGTTAGGTGAGTGTCATTAGAATTGGTCGACATTGTCCATGGGTTAGCCAATGATTCAATGAGCTTAGAGTTCATGGTCTCATGGCCATTAACATATGATTGTTAGCTGCATGTAAAAGATTTGAACTAGACTTGGGTAATCACAAGGAAAATCATTTATAGACTTAGTGTCCAATCCTTCATACCTACTTTGTTGGATATTGGTCAATTAGGATTACTTGCTTATCGTCTACAACAATATTTGACCTAGCTCCATTCCCTGTAAAATTGTTCTTGGGGTGTAGATGTTGTGGGCTCATTGGTGGGTTGTGGGGATGTATATTTCGTTTTATTTTCTGCATTAGCAGTCTATTTAAAACTGTGACCAAGCCATCGGCTGGGCAGATGCAAGGTGCTTCAACATTTTAGAAATAATCAAGGTAGATTTTCATATGCAAATTTTTGCCAAATAGTAACAGTAGAAAGATTTCTCAATGTTACTGAAGGAAGGGGATTATCAAGATTGACTTCACACATACGCGGGCATATCTTCCTCTTGTAAGCAGAGTAGCCCTTTTTGAGGATTTTAAGAATTCTTTAGCTTCAAGCAAACATTCATCAGTCTTCAACAGTTTACGAAATTTCTTGGGAAGGGCATAAATATAAGTCTCAGTCCAGAATAGAATAAGTAGATGTGAAAATTCAATCCAAATAGGGGTAGTGGTAATCTTAGCCTTAGAAGGATTAATCCTGTTTTCTAGTTTTGCAACATAAGATGCCAAGTTTCAATTGCCTATTGATTGCACATGCCAGTACTCATTCTTGTCTTCAAAGGTAAAGTTAAAAAACTCCTCATCAAGATCAATAATGTGAGGGTCTTTTAAGATTCCATATGTGGTTAATTTGAGTCCCATTAGGGGGTTTAAAAGGACATACTTGGTTGTAAAGAAGGGTACCAACACCATTGCAAGATATGTTTTTGAGTTTTGCCATCCACCTCAAAAGACGCAAGATTCACTCTCCAAGATCATCTAATTGATGAGATTTTGGGAAGGCATGGCCTATCTAAGATACAACTAGGAATATAGATAGTTCCAAGTACCAAAAATTGGGGCCTACTCTTCAATTCATCCAAACAATAAGATGGACCATCACAAGAGAGACAAGGAAAAATAGACAAACAATGTGTGCCTCTTATGATGTGACTACATTTATAGGAGTAGTCCATTTTTCAAGTTGATATGAATCATTCATTTTCTAAATCCGGTCTTAAGCTAAATGTTCCTTTCTAAGCATTCTATAAGTTGATTGGAAATCATGTTCTCTAGTGTGAAGAACTCAAAAGAACTTGGGATGCCAAGTGCAAGGAAAATCAATTTGATGAGATTAAGAGACATGACATGTATCTATCTAACAAGGTAGGTGTTTGTGGTGCTTAAGATGAGATAATTTGACTCAGAGGAGATGATATGGGCCATATCATTGTTAGTGATGCTTGTTGAGATGAGGTGAAGGAATGTCTTGTCCCAACATACTATAAGTGGTACTTGATATTTGATGAGATGAAAATAACCCATCCCAGCTCACTATGAGTGGTGCCTGAGATGAGATCTCATCCTAGTTCACACTATTAGTGGTGCACTTGAGATGAGATGAAAAATCCCAATCTCATCTAAATCATCGCTAGTAGTTTGCATATCACTTCCATCTCAGGCCATGTCATGTCAGTCTTAGTGTAAAAGGAAGTTGTTACTTCTTATCCTCAAATTTAGCCTCGTCCACGTATTTTGCTTGAGATTCAAATGAGCTATACTATGTATTCTTAAGCTATAGTTTTTAGTCATCTCATCTAAATGCAACTTAAACGATAGTTTGTAGTCATCTCACGTCAAATATAAGTCATCTTAACCTAGCTCAAATCATCTCAAGCACCAATAAAAGAGCACTTGAAAAATATTAAAATCCAAGGCCCTGTTAGATTTTATCCCAACATATCATACATATTGTGGTGGGACTTACTCTGCGGCTACCGAGAATTTGTCTCAATTGATTCTCTTCATAAAAAGACCACGTTCCTAAATTTTATGGATAACCTACATGATTTTGACCCAAAATTTTTTGTTGCATGGTCGATTCGAAATAAGCTTAGAGAAGATGAATGGTTTGGGAAGAGGAGCCTTGGCACAATGGTAGAGTTGTCGTAGTGTAACCTTGAGGTCAAGGGTTCAAGGTGTAAAAATGGCCTCTTGCAAAATGTAAGGTAAAGCTGTGTACTATTGACCCTTGTGGTCGATTCCTTCCCCAAACCCTGCATACACGGGAGTTTTGTGCAATTGGGCTGTCCTTTAGAAGATGAATTATTTGACCACCAATGTGAGTCAGATCTGCTTGAAATTGCAATTCTTCATTTCTATTTTCTTATAGAAGTTGGGTTTCAGCGGATCTGAACCAGCAGTCACTGGAAACTCCTATATGGTGCTCACATTCTTGTCCTTGATTGACTTGTCCGCGGATGCTTGATGTTGTTCCTTTGATTGACCACCATACACAAGTTCCAAGCAAAAATTGTGTAGAAAGAAATACCGCCAATTTCATTTGTTTCATTCTTCTTGCAGATTAAAATTCAAGAAACTTCGTTGCAGACCAGTAAGCATATTCGCCTGAACACATGCTACAAGGACACGATGAGACGTGGACATGTCTAATTATGTGTCAACAAAGGATGGTGCCCCTCCTAAAGATGTCAAATGACTTTTTGAATGGATGAATTTGCTGCTTCTGCTGCCACATTGGCATGCCAAATCTATTAATCTAAATTGGAGATTACAAGTTTGTTCCACTAATGCTGCTAATTTTAATTTAATTAGATGATCCTAGACCCTTTCACCCATGAAATCAAACGTCAGGAAAGTGTGAACTCTAAATCGTCTGACTTCAACCTGTGAAGGTTTTGAACTTTACCCTTCAGAGTAAGTAGGTGACAATCACTAAAGTATATCTGCTCGAGATGGGCTTGGAATCATGCGGGTCATTTCTTGATCAACAATATCAATGGTCAATCATACATGCATTTACCAATATGTGTCTAGAAAGTTTACTATCATAGTGTTATGATCAATTTAGTCACACACACAATAGGAGACATGGAGATTTACTTAGTTAGGCCAACTCAGCCTACGTTTAGTAGAGAGGAGGTTTTATTATCGAAGAGGAGGAGGAGGAGGCTCAGAACCTCCTCTAACCCTCCTATGTTTCTTTACGTACAAACTCTCACCCACTCATACAAATCAACCCTAATATTACACACACACACATACAAGATTCTCACTCATATGGATATGGACCACAAGCAGGTCTACCCCAACACATACTGGTTAGTTCCTAGTGGTACTCAAATCTAAGGATAAGCAAAGTAATTATCTTCTCTTACTCTTTCCAAGAAGAGAGAAAAACATGCATCTAAGTTATGGCTGCGTAAAATTCCACTCCATCAGTTACATCATACCATTAAAGTCAGCTAAGGTAGTTTGCTCATTTTCCTTGACTCCAGAAAATTCTTGCTCTTTGGTTCCACCGATGAAATGTATTCAAGAAAATCAGCGAAATCTGTTTCCTTGTAAAGACTTGGATTCTCCTCACTGATCAGTTGAGGTGAAGGGCTGACAACGCTTTCGAAAGGAAGACTGTGCAAAGAAGCGATAGAGATGCGAGACTCATTAGGGTTCACAAGAACCCTATGCAGCACGCTCTTGTACCTTCCATTGCTAAATATCTGCACCAAAAACCACATCAACTCGGTCAATTATCCATTAATAACCAAACTAAGTTCTTGTTGGAGTCTTAGTTTTTAAACGTAATTTATATGTTTTCAATTTACTGACCTCAAGATGATCGCCAACGTTGATGACAAGTGATCCAGGGAGTGGTTCAACCATTACCCATTCCGCTTTAGACATGATTTGCAGACCGGGGACACCATCTTGGAGGAGCAATGTGAGGAAGCCATAGTCAGAATGTGGAGGCATTCCGAGGGTAAGCTCGGGTTCAGGACACGACGGGTAGCAGTTGATAACCATTAGCTGGCTACCATCTTCAAATTCACTGAGGATACTCTCATCCACCAAACACAGGTTCTCCATGACCGCTTTCATCAGCGTGACAAACAATGACCTCGTGTACTTTGCATAAGAAATAACTTTTTGCCTGATTAAACAAGTGGTTATTGCAAATTCAATGTTAGTTTATTCATAAAGGCTTCCTAATCCCTTATATATTACTACTTGATGTGCTTTGATCATAATACAATATACATACATATTTTATATATAGTATTTCACCATTCCACAAAAAAAATTTGTTACATGTATAATATGATACAACAACAACAACAATAATAATTCAAAGATTCATAGGCAGCAAAAACATACGCCAGCCTTTGAAGCTTATTGTTCCAAGCCATAATTTTCTAGGGAGCATGACAGATTGACCGTATACCAACTTCTTCATTGAATATCATACACATCATTCTTCTGGAGAGCTAAATCGGTTGCACAGAAAGTCTGAAAATGGGGACAATATGATCTTAACCAATCGGAGAGTGGAAATTATTTAATGGAGAAAATTTAGAGATGATTTAGAATCTAGCGTGTGGAGAAAATTTGGTTATTGATGTTTTAGAAGCAGAAGAACGGTTTGTATCATCAACAATGTGGGATTGACATGTACTTGTAGCTGTGTGTACTACATATGCAGAGAGAGAGAGAGAGAGAGAGAGAGAGAGAGAGAGAGAGAGAGAGAGAGAGAGAGAGAGAGAGAGAGAGAGAGAGAGAGAGAGAGAGAGGAGCTTCATGCACCAGGGCTGCCCTTTTGTGGTACCAAGGGGCAATAGATTATTGTGGACAAAACATGCATATTATTGCTGTTTACTGAAAGTGGCTAGAACTTCAACTGCGATTTAGCTTTTAATCTAATATTTCAAGGCAAATGAGATAGATCGATCCGATCTACAAGTCGTAATAGGTAACCTTAAGTCGGCAGGAGAAGATGGCCAACAAGGAAGAAAATTGGACCAAGGGTGACAGTTCAGCTTCAAGAAATCCCTCCAACAAAAGACGCCATCTTTATTCTGGTTAAAGCTTGTTCCATATCGAACTGGTGCACGCATATCAGTTGACATGTACTTAGCTCTCTCCTCGTAAGGAAGAGCGAAGAACTGTTGGCCAACGTCAATCGTATCGCTTATAATATCACTAGGAATGCCGTGGTTTATTACCTGCAGAAGTCGTCACCTGATCAAATTTCACGTTTATGCTCACCGAAACATCATTAACAAAACACAGAGTCATTTTATTTGTTCAGACCTGAAAAAAGCCATGTTCTTCACAAGCTTTTGCCAGGGACTTCAGAGTTTGTGACCTATTAGTGCCTTGTAAATCAGCAAGATCGATGACTGGCAACTTGAGATTGAGGGCAGCCTTCCTTGCTCCTCCATTTGTATTGGGTCGATCAGGTACGGGAAGTATATACTTGTTTGGGACCCCTGTTATTCCACTATCACAGAGATGTCTCACTCCTTTCATGTAACGTTTTTCTAATGAATCATCTTCCCTTTTTGTCCCCACCACCATTCCCATAGCCTTTGCCATTCAAGAGAAAGTATGATCTGCTAGAGAAAGATTTTAGATCTTTATTTCTACCAAGAACTCAAGAGAAGCAACATAAATGGGTAGGAGTTTGTACCTGATGAGAGCTGTAGAAGGGCGACGAATGAGGTGGGAGAACTAGATTATTGTACTAAAACTTTGATGAAACAAAGCATTTAAGCGCGTGTATTTATAGTTGAAAACAGAGAAGGACAACAGTGTCAAGTTTCAGAAAACCAGGATTGGGTTCAGTCAATCCCAAGAACTTGTTCCATACTGCATGAAATCCTTGATTTGGTTTGGCCAGAGAGCACGGGTGGAACTTTTGAGTTGTGAAATGCTGAAAACATTTTATTTCACAATCCTAAAAGGTCCAACAAGCAGTCTTAAAGGTATCCAATAGATAAGATTTTTTATATGCAGTTTGAATCAGATAAACGGTTTAGATCATTGAAAATTTTAAGTGGTGGGCTCAGCGTCTATTTAATACTTTTCAATGAAAAGCCATACATATATGTATGTATGTGTACTAGGCTATGTAGCTGACTTTTGAGTGTTCGCAATTGATTAATTTGCATACCTCTTCAATCTGCTTTTCTCTTATCTACCTACACTCTTTTGTACTATACATCAAAAAATATATTAGGGCGGCTTATTATGTCACTTATTTTGGTCTGGTTATATAAATCACATTTCTTTTTCCATACCTTTTCATTGGCTGGACATCTTATGATGAGTTGGCCCAAGCAATGAGGAGTTAAAGAAATAAATAGTTGTGTGGAATGTTATCGAAAAGGTCGGTTGGATAATTATATGAAATCTGAAAGTGACTCTAGTTTTCACTTTCTTCCACTTACATACTTGGTGAGAACTGCATGCCAATATATCAAGTACGGAAGAGAGAGAGAGAGAGAGAGAGAGAGAGAGAGAGAGAGAGAGAGAGAGAGAGAGAGAGAGAGTTACCAACTCTAAGGGCAAGTTAAAAATTGCATTATCCATCGAAGCCATTATATGTAAGAAGAAATTGACCAAATGTTGGGTACTATTTCCCGATTTCTTGTTGTGGGCGGATCATTCTCCTTAGACAAAATAAATGAATGATCATCGGGTGTGCTTTCCTTTTCCTAGTCTGAAGCAACTGAAGTTACCTCCTTCCACTATTAACTAATTGTTTCTCAGTTTCCAGGCTGGTCAGGACAAACATAATCAACAAGAATATTCCTGCATTGTTTACTGTCTACACAACATTGGTAGCTTGTATACCCTAATCCAGTACAAGATGATCCACCAAATAATACTTTCTAAACAACATCGTTCCAAAAAATAAAATAAAAAATCTAAATAACATAAGCCGGGGAGATACAAAGTATATATGTTCTATATTATACAAAAAATCTAAACAAGAGACATAAAAACAGCCTCTTGTCAAATCAAAGTAAGGATGATCCTTTGTGGGCCGTCCTTTCTCCTGAACTCCATATTTTAGGAGCTGCTCTTTTTTTCTTTCTTTTTTTATGTTCTATATTATACATATTTAGAGAAAGAGAAAGAGGGTGGAGTTGCAAATAATGGCGGGCTGACTTGTGAACAGGAGATGGGGCACTAAAAATCAGATCACATTTTAACATGAGGGCCATATCCCAAATTAGAAAATAAGAAAGGTTAGAAGAGGGTGAGGGCAGTGACAACTCTTCTTGCTCTTATCCTTTTCTATGTGCATATGATACGTATGTGACAGCGACATGTGATGCTAAGTTTCTGCTCGCCATGCATCCCAGCTATTTCCAACAATGGAATAAATCTACACCCCATTATCTGAGTCCTCACTTTATTTAAGTATGTTCCTAATTGGCTGCTTATTGTATTTGGGCATTATAATATCCCTAATAAGCTGATTAGGAAAGTGTTAAAAAGAATGAATTATTTTAAAGAGAAGAGGACTATTATTTATCTATCTATGCGAGTTTGCGTGCATGTGTGCGTCTCTGCTGAACGTGGAGTATCTGGAGACCCGCTGTGTGAAGGAGGCTGTTGTGCTCAAAACTGATGATCAACCCACTTGGGCTCACGCTGAGACATGTATATCCAGATATACTAGGGTGCTAGTCCATCAAGAAAGATTCATAATTCCATATGCACTCGTTCCCACGTCAAATCACATGCAAATTATAAGATTATGACAACAAAAAATTGTTTAACTTTTCTTTGAATGTTTCCAACCTGCACTTCATATCAAGCTTCTGCATTCAGCTCTCTCTCTCTCTCTCTCTCTCTCTCTCTCTCTCTCTCTCTCTCTCTCTCTCTCTCTCTCTCTCTCTCTCTCTCTCTCTTTTCCTTTTGAATGATGGAGATGTATTAAGTAAAGAGAAAGATAACTTACGAAACTGCTAGAACGAGGAGGTCTAGCACCCGTCAAACAAAGAAGAACAGAATTCCCAGCAGAAGGCTCAGCTCCGAATGGCAAGAAACCGAGAGACCTTCTGCATTTAGCTGTTATGAGCTGTACTAATTCTCCGTAAGCTCCCAATACCCAATTAGAAAAATATTAAGAAATGAAGGGTGCTGATATATTCACCCTTTTTTTACTCTCACGACCTGTTGTGTCTTTATACGTATGTATGTATGTATGTATGTATGTATGTATGTATGTATGTATGTATGTATGTATGTATGGAGAGAGAGAGAGAGGTAAATATATCAGCACCCGGAATCAAAGGGTGCAATTATCTATCAAGGAATGCAGATATAGATCGCCTTAGTATTAATTAATTATCTATATACATTCATGGTTTCCAAAAGTACAGCCTTGGTGCACGAAGCTCCTGTGCATGCAGGGTTAAGAGAAGGGGCAGATCACAAGGGTCAATAGTGTGCAGTTTTACCTTACATTTTGCAAGTGGCTATTTCCATGCCTTGAGCCAGTGACCTTAAGGTTATATGACGACAACTCTACTGTTACGTCAAGGCTTCCCTTCCATGGTTTTCAAAAGCTACATCCTAATTAATTTCCAGAGCTCAATTGGTAGCTGTGGCCATTCTTCTTGTCAGCTGGTAATATACAATGAAGGTGTTGGGGCTGGCGATTAAGATATTTTGTTGGAGTGGCTTAGGGAATTTTAATGGACCTTGTTCTATAACGACTTTCTTTATGTTTTGGCAAGAGTTTTCTAACTTATCATTTATATTTGGGCAACAGTTCTCTAACTAATTTCAACAGATAGTTTAAACCGCGTGCTCTCCATCTCCTTAGGTTTACTAGCCGTATGGATGCCGCTGGCCTGTGTGACCTAAGAGCCCAATTCAAATCCCTATAAAGCAACCATTTAAAAGATCAAGTCGTGGAGTAGTCTTCTCTTCATCATCCGTTGTCCTTTCGTCTCCATTCATTGTACGTTTGGACTCCACATCAGCTGCCAATATTCTAAGGTGGATTGATCCTTTCTTTGTTGGCTTTTGTGGCTCACATTTTAGAAGTCACCTACTTTCTTCGAGGGGTTCTTTGATATCTACCACTACATCTTCTTGCAAAGTAGAAGTCTAGTCCTCCATCTATATATCATGATGCATGCACTTAGTATTTGTGTGTCCGGGTCGATCATTTCTTACAAAGAATATACATGTCTTCCTTGCAGAATCACTCGCTTTCATTTTGTAAAAGTTGGTGACGAATTAGTTGAACTGATACAGGCACAAGGCAAACATGAGGATACTCGCAGACCACATGCACCCACATTCTGTTCTTGTTCTTGTTTATAATAGTTAAACCCACAGGTCGGCTGGCTAACTCGGTTCCCTGGCCTATCACGGGAGATTATTCTCATGAAGCGCTTCCTGTTTTTCACAAATGTTTCGTTAATGTGCCTATACAGTCAAGCATGCAACGTCTCCTCTATTTGTAGCCGATCAAATAGTCCTTTTTTGTTCCCTTGGAATTCTAATTTATTTGTCAAATCGAGATATAAATTACCAAGACAGCATGAGTTGTGGTGGAGGAAATCCATAAGGCCGGATCACCCAACTGTATTTAATTAATTCCCGTCTATGTCAAAAGGACTCCTGAGACGCTCCGAACTTTTCAGTTCCGAGGAGACTCTTGGACTTTAAAGCTTGGGACTATGTCCACCTCCCTGTATTTGCTTCCTTCCATGTGAAAAGGACATCTAGTTCCTCCTCTTTGATGGCCCTAGTCCTGCATGCGAAGATACTCTGAGACTCGTGTAACTTTTGAATTCGAAGGGGATTATTGGACTTTCATGGTTAGGACTCTGTCGAGGGACTATCATGGATGACCAATCTAGAGCTTAACTACTTTGCCTCTAATGACCTTTGTTCTCCTTCTTGATTATTAGAACTTACAGGGCCTTGCAGAATGGGCTGAGGAATTTGGCCACGAACTAGATTGATGATCTGGGCAACGTGACGAGGACCATGCAACTAGCTACTTGCCTTCCTTTTGGGGAAAGTTGTCTAGCCGACAGTTAGCTGGTTTAGGTGTTGATTGTATGCTACGGAGAAGAGAGGCAATATTAAGCAAAAAGCAAGTGTGGAGCACCTAGCAACTTGATGTTGTTGAATAAAAACTAGCCGCTACGATGAAGATGTGTACAAGGAACAATAGAAAATAAAATACTCATAGAGACATAGTAAATTTGCATGGTTCGGCACTATAAGAAATTAAAGAAAAGAAAGTACAAAACTACTGATTTGGATCAATCCCATTAACTCAAAACCCACTTATACACTCTTTTCTCTTTCCCTCTCAAAAGACTTGAAGAAAGAACAGTAAAAACACAAACCAAGAGAAGATGAATTTCCATTACAGAGTACTAAAGCAAAAGACAGCATTTCTTTGAAATCGTACCTCTCTAGAGCTTTGCTAGTTTGTTTCCATTTGCTATTGTCTATGCTCTCCTGCTCGTGGTTGTTGAATATTCCGGCTAGATGAGTTGTCATCTACTACTTTAAACTCATCTACCTCCACCACGAAAATTTCTCACCATTATCTATTTCCTATACTTGTGTCTTCTACTACTTTTAACTCATCTACCTCCACCATGAAAATTTCTCACCATTATCTATTTCTTATACTTATGTCATCTACTACATTTAACTCATCTACCTCCACCATGAAAATTTCTCACCATTATCTATTTCCTATACTTGTGTTTACATTGTTGAATCTACCTCACTACTGGGGATTCATCAAATATCATTCGTTCTTGCTTGATCATATCCCTTGATTAATTTCTTTGTATAAGATTCACAAAGACTATTTGACATTCATTGCAGAGAAACAAAATGAGAAATACATTAAAAAAAAAAAAAAAAACTTAGGTTCATTTTAAGAACAAGTGGGACCACCTCTGAACTAGTTGTCTTAACTATCTTTGATATGAATGGCCATGTCCAAAAATTACATATTCTCGACTAGCCTACTATAGTTTCTCTTAGCTATTTTAAGGTTCTAAAAATCAATAGTAGTAAAATTGATAGTACTTAAAACAACTTGATAAAATCAATGATAAGATTGTTGATGTTTTTCGCAAGTGCATGGGCTATTGTAGTATAGCTTTGCAAATAAGGGTCGATCCCACAAGGCTTGCTTTAGAATTTTGGAGTTTTTAATAAAATTTAATTATTTAAAATTCAAATTTAATGGACAAAATTTAACATAAAATTTCAAACTTCATATTTAGTTTGACAGTCAATTTTCAGAAGTCTAATTCTAGGGGAAAAAAAACAATAACATCCTAATTAAAACTAAAACTAGAAAAATTAAGAAAATCTAATTCCCTGATTAAGTACTATCCAATATCTTCACTTCAGGTATCCAAAACTTTGATCAACCTCTATTACTATGTTCAACATGTCTTGGATTAGTTATCAGATGGAGGAATTTGTCATATTCATCAAATTGATAGAGAGCTAATCTAATTAAAGAAATTAAGATTTAACGGCTTAGATCTATTTTTAGAATCCAAAATGAAGATCAGAAATAGCAATTACACTAGAAACAATCCTAAAAACATGCAAGAAAATTTAATTAAAATTCTAAATTAAAATAAACAAGAATTAAAAGATTATCCATGGTTAAACAAGTACCGTTAATTGAATTAAACAATAAAAGTATAACACAGAACGTGAATAAGTCAGAATGGGAATAACATAAAACTTGAATAAGCATAGTATCATGACTTGAAATGTAATTTAAATCATTCTGTCATGGGAAAAATTGGAAATTTTCCCAAAACTTCCTTAAAACTCCCATAAAACCAAAGGAGAGCACCGGAGAAGATGACTTTGGCCGGAGATGTATAGACCCTGGGCGGTGCGATCTTGGCTGGTCATAGTCTAGTAACATCCGGGGTAGATGGGAGTTGCACTATTCGGTGGAGGGTTAAGTTGAAATGGAAAAAACCGACGCCTTGTCTGGAACAGGGGATGCGAGTAAGAGAGGATATGGGAGAGATAGTGCAGAGAAGAAAGGAGAGTGGAGCCACTAGTTTGGGTAGTCAAGCAGGGGAAATAGGGATGGTCTAAACATATGGGTTCCGGGCCTGTGAAAACGCAGAGGGAGATGGCTGGGAAGAGTGGAAGACGATGGGGAGTAGAGTAAGTAGAGGGAAACTAGATAAGCGCGTGGGATGGGAGGAGCGGTGAAGAAAAATAACGACGTTTGGGCTCTTGCCTGGCTATGCTGCAGTTGATGAATAGGGCTGGTCAGAGAAGGTGGTATGATGGTGCAGTAAAACAACTGGGTCTTCTGGTTTGTGAATGTGAAAGAGAGGGTGAAACGCGAAATCAACTTGTGCGGTGAATGAAGGAGGCTGTGGAAACAAGAGTTGGGTTTGGTGCGTTGAAAACAAACGTTGAAGGACAACAAGTGAAAAATAGAAAATTGATGGAACCCAAAGGCAACAAAGTAAGACAATGAAGGAAAACGAAAAGAAAAGAAGGGGGCTGAAGAGAGTGGATGTTGAAGGTGAAAGGGAGTGTGCGACTAATGTAAACGAGAGAGAGAGAGAGAGAGAGAGAGAGAGAGAGAGAGAGAGAGAGAGAGAGAGAGAGAGAGAGTGAGAGAGAGAGAGAGAGAGAGAGAGAGAGAGAGAGAGAGAGAGAGATGCGTAAACAAGAGAACTTTAAATAAAAAAAGGAAAAGGAAAGTAGCAGTAACGAGAAAGGAATGCAATAGGGGAAAGCAAAATAACTCAAAACCAAAACTCCTCCAACTCCATGTGTTCTCCCTCTTTATAAGGTTTACCCTTTCCTAATATTCCTCTAACTCTTCTTAAAGAGGTAGATTCCTATTAGGAAACTCCCCTTCCCATTTAGGACTCTTCTTCCTTTTAGGACTCCTCTTCTTTTTATAACTCCTCTTCTAATTAGGACTCCTACCTTATTGATCTCCACTTGATCTGCACCGTTGAAATTAGATTTGATCCATCCAACCCTCTTTTAGTTAATCTACAAAATAAAATACTAAATTAGAATAATCTAAACCGTACATTAATCATTTAATAAGCTCTAATGATCATCTGAGTGTTGATTTTGAAAAAATAAAGTTTGGATGGTCAATTTAAGCTAAATTTAAAATCAAGCTAAATTTTGCACTTTTGAACGATTAGATGATCTAATTGAATGCTAAACTAAGGGTCTTTTAGCCAAAATTAAACAGTTAACACACCCCCAACCAGCATTTTGCTAGTTCCGAGCAAAATATGCAAACAACTTTTTTTTTTTTTCCATAAAATTGGTACAAGGTGCCACTTTTGTAGGTACTTACGATTGCATATAGCACATGCAACAAGCCCTTGAACCCCTAGTGGATGAGTTAGGCCTCATGAGGGTTTGCGGTGAATATACCCACAAAATTCAATAAAGTCGAGTCCCGTATGTTATCTAAGAGAATCTGCATTCATTAGCAACTTTACTAATTTTTCACAACTTAATGAAGAGGATTTGGCAATTTTACACACCATACACATCTTAAAGACATCTTATTTGAGCTATTGCTCAGAGTGCATATGTGTGTGTACAGCCACATAAATCATGACTTCTAATTGGATGTGCTTATCTTCTATTGGAAATATACCTTGACCTCAAATCCTCACAGGTATACACTCAGAAATAAAACTCTCAGATAAGGGGTTAAATATATTTCTCTCATTATGTGACCGAATCTAACAAGCTGATGGTTTACATAATTCTTTTCAACGCTAATGAAGGAAAGTGATCCCTAAGAGTGGATGTTATCGCCAAGAATATTAGGGGTCTTTTACCTTAATTCTTTCTTTTTATCTCCTCTATAAGGACATGTCCACTTAAGATCAATAGGTCTTTAATTAGGACGACATGTAGGCTTATGACAGGTTTAGAAAAGAAAGGTATAAGGATTTCAAAGGTTCAAAATTGAGTAGATGTCTTCAACGAATATCTGCTAGGACAACTTTCTTTTTTAGTTTGTATTTGAAGTGAATTTCTCTTTTAGATTTTTGGTCTTTTTTTTCGTTTTCTTTTCTTTTTTTTTCTTTGGAAGAAAGACAGCTAATTTTTCTCACTTCTTTGACTTTTTGTCCTATTTTTGAACTTTTTCTACTCTACTCATTTTGAAGATGGGCGGTGGTTATTTATTTTACTGGTTTATTCTGGGTTAAGGTAAATGGGATTAAGAAAGAAAAGGTTTAATAACAAGGTCAAAAGGCTAACCAGTGGTATACTAGGCTTTATATCTCTGGGCTAAGCAAGAATGACCTCTATCATTTCCTAGGTTTCCTAAAGCCTATCAGATTCAATAAATTCCTAGAATTAAAGTTATTACTCCTATTTATTCTTGATGTTTAACTAAAATAGGGGTAACAGGATCACACTAATTTATGTACACTAAAGAAATTATGGAATTACTTATAACCCTCTCAAAGAAGATAGTTTCAAACTCTCACTAGGTTATAGGTCTCCATTGATTTTTCTCAGGGTCTCTAAGTCATACCTCTATATTAGTCTTGATTATGTGCTGTGTGTACTTGGTTTCTAAGAATTAACTTTCATAAAATGCTTCAACACATGAATGGCATGCAAAACTAATCATATGCATTCCCATTAAGAGGTGAAAACAGTATATTTACTAAATTCTGAACATCCAGTTCTCATCATAGTAAGGGAACTCTACTTTAAAAAAATTTCAAAATTTTTTTCAATTTTTTTTTTAATTCAAGAAAATTCAAAATCTCCAGTGCATCTACACCCCCCAACCTGAATGAAACATTGGCCCTAATGTTTGAAAACATGGGATTCTAAATGAAAGGTGAGTGTTGTAAACTCTAGACCCTTGGGTTGCCTCCCAATAAGTGTTAAGTTTAACCTCTTCAGCTAGACATTACCTAACCTAACTTTCTAAACCTAGAGTTAACTGAATCAACTTATTTGTCCTAATCCTAACCCTAAGATGAAATACCAAGAATTGTCATGCCACTTCAGAATTTTGCGGTAATCTATATATTGCCTCCATCTTGAAATTTTATGTGGTAATACGAATATAATACAGTAGATCACCGCAATTGTGAAGGTAGTGGGACCATATTGATGATCTCCCATCTTTAATATTTCACGGTAGTCAATATAATTGATCCACCTCGAAAATTGAGGTGAGGGTAACACAATGATTGCATGAACTACCGTGTATTTCTGTGGACCATATGGTGACAAACAGTCCTTGTCTTAACCAAATTGAGGGATAATAATGACCAATCTATTCAGTTTATCTTTTTCCTCCGTGTCCCTATCATTGTCCTGAACTAGGGTAATAACCTAACTCTGCCCTTCTCTAATAGGTTGTTCTTGTATTACTAGAGGCGGGGATAAGGTTTGGTTTAAACCCTGGTTATCTTATGATGTGTACCTTAGAATAGGGTTGGTATTGTTATAGCATTAGGGTACTAAAAAAGGACTGTGCGGGCTAAACGTATGATGGTTGGCCCTGATATTCTAAATAATCATGGTAGTGTTGACTAGGGTGAAACCATTGTGGTTCTTCTTGATATTGGTAATCCTGAGACCATGGTTGTTCATGATGCCTAGCACATCCATTAGAGTCTTGATAATTTGTCTCGGAATAAAAATTGCTAGGGTATGTGAATCCATTAGGTGCATCCACTGGCTCATGATAGTATTCATTGTATGTGGAGCTTGATGGGGGCTAGGAAGGAGTGGAATAGGGATGCTCATAATAGGTATAGTCATTATGGTATTAAGGTTATAGCGCAACTTGCCTAGAAGCTATTAGCCTAAGCAATTGACTTTCTATAAGATCTAACCGATCCATCTATGTATCTAATCTATGAAATCTATCTCCTTCTTGATAAGCTCTCTTTTTTTTCTTTCTTTTTTTTAAGATGAAAACTAACTTACATGATGCAATCTAACTTCCTAGAAAGATGCACAAACAAAGAACACAATATAATCCTAGAGGTTAATAACCAGCATATTGATTTTCTTGAATTTGTGTAAGGACAGTGCTTATCAGTTAGGTTCTTCGTAAGGTGGTTAATAAAACCCTCATGTAAGGAGGCGTTTAAACCTCACAAATGTCACTAGGAGGCGAAGGAAAAGCGAGACTCTATTAGACAACCCCCAATAACCACAGTGCTCAAAAGCCACTGGAGTGACAATAAATCACGTCTTAGTAAGAGGGTCCTACAAGCATGTTATGGCCATATAAGTCTCTTCTGATTGATTTTAATTTGATTTGAAGGGTGGGGTAGCGCGCTTGAGGTGATGATCCTAGGTGGGCCAAGGAGTGGTGATGAAATCACCCTTGATCTTATGAGAGTAAGGTGTCTTTACTAATTAATTTCATACTCCATGGCAGTTAAATCAGCATATAATTCACCTTAAAGCATTAATCGTGTCCTAAGATGCAATAAAAAGCAATAAACTAATGCAAAATCTTAAAAATACAACAATTATAAAAGGATGCTTTCTATATGAGTTACGCTATCAAACAATGCACATTTACTCTAAATGTAAACCTTAATCTAGAAAATAAATGAGTAAGGAGATTTACAGTGGAGTTTTTGATGAAGATCAAGTGTGGGTCACCTTATCCCATACTTACCCTATATTATTACAACCCTTTAAAAATTGAAATTAAAAGTGCAAATTACATAGGAGCCTCACTACAAGATTCACTATAAAAAAAAATAAAAAATTCCTAATCTAAAAAAGCAAGGAAAATCTATTTAATTGATAATGCTTCACTTGACAATTTTCTAGAAAAGAAAAATAACAATTAGTACCAAATTCAGGAAATAAAGTGGTTATGCATAATACATACATATATATATATATTAAATATGCACCTTAAAATTTCTAAAATGTTAAAAAAATGCAATTCCTAATATATTTTTATTTTTTGGATTTTTCTTTAAAAAATTCAAAATTTTTGAATTTTTTTAAATTATATTTTATAAAAACTCCATTGTAAGTCCCCAGCAATAGAGCAAAAAGCTTGTTGATGTTTTCTGCAAGTGCACAGACTATTGAAGTATAGCTATACAAATACGGGTAGATCCCATAGGGACTTGCTTTAGAATTTTGGAGTTTTTAATAAAATTTAATTATTTAAAATTCAAATTTAATGGAAAAAATTTAACATAAAATTTTAGACTTCATATTTAGTTTGACAGTGAATTTTCAAAAGTCTAATTCTTGGAAGAACAGAAAAAAAAAACAATAACACCCTAATTAAAACTAAAACTAGAAAAATTAAGAAAATATAATTCCCTAGCTTAAGTACTATCCAATTTCTTCACTTCGGGTATTCAAAACTTTGATAAACCTCTATCACTATATTCAACATGTCTTGGATTAGTTATCAGATGGAGGAATTTCTCATATTCATCAAATTGATAGAGATCTAATCTAATTAAAGAAATTAAGATTTAACGGCTTAGATCTATGTTCAGAATCCAAAATGAAGATTAGGAGCAGTTATTACACTAGAAACGATCCTAAAAACATGCCAAAAAATTTAATTGAAATTCTGAATTAAAATAAGCAAGAATTTAAAGATTATCCATGGTTAAACAAGTATCGTTAATTGAATTAAACAGTAAAAGTATAACATAGACCATGAATAAGTCAGAATGGGAATAACATAAAACTCGAATAAGCATAGTATCAGGACTTGAAATGTAATTTAAATCATTTTTTCAGGGGAAAAATTGGAAATTTTCCCAAAACTTCCTTAAAACTCCCGTAAAACCAAAGGGGAGCACTGGAGAAGATGACTTTGGCTAGAGATGTGCAGACCCTAGGCGGTGCGATCTTGGCTGGTTGTCGTCTGGTAACGTCCGGGGTAGATGGGCGTCGCACAGTTTGGTGGAGGGCTAAGTTGAAATGAAAAAAACCGACACCTTGTCTGGAACAGGGGATGCGAGTAAGAGATGATATGGGAGAGATAGTGCAGAGGAGAAAGGAGAGTGGAGCCACTAGTTTGGGTGGTCAAGCAGGGGAAATAGGGACAGTCTAGACATATGGGTTCCGGGCTTGTGAAAACGCAGAGGGAGATGGTTGGGAAGAGTGGAAGACGATGGGGAGCAAAGTAAGTAGAGGGAAACTAGATAAGAGTGTGGGATGGGAGGAGCGGTGAAGAAAAATAACGACGTCTGGGCTCTTGCCTGGCTATGCTGCAGTTGATGAACAGGGCTAGTCAGAGAAGGTGGTATGATGGTGCAGTAAAACAACTGGGTCTTCTGGTTTGTGAACATGAAAGAGAGGGTGAAACGCGAAATCAACTTGTGCGGTCAATGAAGGAGGCTGTGGAAACAAGAGCTGGGTTTGGTGCGTTGAAAACAAACGTTGAAGGACAACGACTGAAAAATAGAAAATTGATGGAACCCAAAGGCAACACAGTAAGACAATGAAGGAAAACTAAAAGAAGAGAAGGGGGCTTAAGAGAGTGGATGCTGAAGGTGAAAGGGAGTGTGCGATTGATGTAAACGAGAGAGAGAGATGCGTAAACAAGAGAACTTTAAATAAAAAAGGAAGAGGAAAGTAGCAATAATAAGAAAGGAATGCAATAGGGGAAAGCAAAACAACTCAAAACCAAAACTCCTCCAACTCCATGCGTTCTCCCTCTTTATAAGGTTTACCCTTTCCTAATCTTCCTCTAACTCTTCTTGAAGAGGTAGATTCCTATTAGGAAACTCCCCTTCTTCCCATTTAGGACTCTTCTTCCTTTTAGGACTCCTCTTCTAATTAGGACTCCTACCTTATTGATCTCCACTTGATTTGCACTGTTGAAATTAGATCTGATCCATCCAACCCTCTTTTAGTTAATTTGCAAAATAAAAGACTAAATCAGAATCATCTAAACCACACATTAATCATTTAATATGCTCTAATGATCATCTAATTGTTGATTTTGAAAAATTAAAGTTTGGATAGTCAATTCGAGCTATTTTTAAAATCAAGCTAAAATTTTCACTTTTGAACGGTTGGATGATCTAATTAAATGCTAAACTAAGGGTCTTTTAGCCAAAATTAAACACTTAACAAAGATCATCCAAAGCATATGATTTTTGGGATGTAGCCCATCTTTGGCAGGTTAAAATGCGGGGTGCATTGTGCTTTCACCACAAAACCTTGGAAGAAGTTATTATGATAGTCTTATAGGGACGTGGGTATCTCATTTCCATTTTCGGTAAGTCCCAAGTTGTAAATCAGCTTTGACACATGAAGATGTGATAAAAGAAATGGATCTTGCTACTACTAATACATGAAAAATTGCACCTAGTCACCTATAATGAACATGATTGCTCTAGCCTTACCCCTCTTTAGCACCTAGGACATAGACTCTCCAAAGGGAAAGAAGCACAGTAAAACACTCATGTGAAGGTTTTTTTCTATTGATATTAGGAACTTTTACAACTCTTAGATGCTTTACAAATGAAGAGTTTTACCCCATTTATAGATCTCCACCTCCTCAATAGATTACCTAGATAATTACAAGTGTTACTAATCCAATAATTATGGATACTTATGGAGTTGTCCCTCAAAAACTCTCCACAAATATATGTGCTAGATCTTCTCGAGGAATATACTAGCTACATTCTAGAAGCTAGCTTTAGGCAATGCATCACGAAACTTCTAGATGTACTAACTTGCCTCCACACAGAACATCCACAGGCCTAACTCCTTAAGCCAAGTTCATAGTCTTCTTGGGCCAACTAGTTAGCTCAAAACTTAATCCAAGCCTATTAGAGAGGCTGTTAGAGCATAAGCTTGTCACTCCACAACAGAATTATTAAGGGAGTCATAAATATTATCTGTAGGTTTATAACATGTGGATTTGGATTCCAAAACACACATACGCACCTATTTGTAATGGTAGGATTACTCCACTAAAGATAAAAAAAAAAAGGGGTTTTGTAGTCACCACTCATGTCTTTTGCCTTAACAAAACATTAGGCAAGGCTCACAAGATTCTTGATTTATTTTAAGCATTATTTAACTTATTTCTAGTCAGTGGCAAGGTAGCAATACTGCTTATCTTTGGCCATGTACTCCTTGAAGCTATTTTCCAACTGATTAATGTTTTAAGATGGGGTCCTTAACCAAGTGTCTTAGACTGATTGCACTAAAGAAAAATAAAAGGCAGGAGTTTTGGTGATTAGTCGAGCTGCAAGGCCTCTAGTGTTTAACCAAATTGCATCAAAGAAAGATAAAAAGATAGAATTTAAATGTTATGCAAGGAGGGGTTTCAAGCAGCTAATAGATGTGTGAGTTTATATTACCAACAAAAGCCAACTAATTACTTTGACTAGATATAATGCATATGATGTCAGTACTGGGATTTTAATCAAGAATGATAAAAAGCAGGTGGGCTTAGTTAACCATACTCATCCTAAAGAAAGAAAAAAATAGTAAGAGAATTTGAGTAAAACACTTTGTGATACACACAACTTTCAAAGATTAGTTTTTTGCCTCGCTTACCGAATGGGAAGGGGTCATAAGGATTGCACCTACGCAGCCCACAGAGCTACCTCTACTAGTTTGATGGCATGTTGATGGCCATTTGTGAAGTTTTTAGGGAGAAGTTACCTAAATTGGGATGTCAAAGGCATAATTAATTATGAAATAGCTTCCTCTAAGAGGAAAGTAAAATGTACACTTGCACTTTCCTTACAAAAATGGAGACAAAAATATAAATAAAGTTGACAAGAAAGCACAATTACACCATGGGCCCAAGTGTTTGCTCTTTTCCTTCCTCCCATTATTTATATCATCATGCACACTCCCACACTTGCAAAGAGAAGTGTGAAAGTGCAAGGAATCAGAAAGTGGTGGAAATAATGACTGAATAACTCAGGAACATAGTGAACATTCCTTAAGAGACCCTTTTGTTAACATTGAATATCTACTTTTAATTATTCACTATCACACCTACTTAGTATTACATGGACATAAATAGGACAAGGTGATTTTTATGCGGGTTTGTCTCACTTTGGAACATGTGAAGTAAGAGCAAATTGGAAATAGGATGAAGAAACTTACAAAAGCCTTTTGTCAATACTCAAATTATAATTTGGAGATGGTACAGGCATACGACCTACAAGAGTTACCAAGGTAGACATAACAAAAAGTATTTTTTTCTTTGAGTCTTTGGCTCAATTATGGTCATATGTTTCTCCTAGAGATGTTAGGGGCCTAGAAGAAGGATCCATCGAGTTTTACCTAGAACTTAAGGAATAGAAGGAGAGGATGAAAGAGGACAAAAGGGAAATCTTATAATTTTTTAAAGAAATCCCTCCTCCTTCTAAAGATTAGGAATTCTCATTTGGGCATTTTTGGACTTAAGAGGGAGCTTTCTCTTGATTCCAGTGCCGCATGATCATAAGAAACCTTCCTTTCCTATTTATAATTGGAGAAGGGTAAGGTGTTATTGCCACATGCCGATCCTTATGTAACGCCCCCAAAGGGCTCATGCCTTGCAATTATATTGTCCGCTTTGGGCCAATGGCCCTCATGGTTTTGTTCTTCCCTCATGCGGGAAAAGGCCTAATTGCAAGGTAGAGTCTCCAGGACCCTTATCAATAGCCCAGGAACCTTCTTCTTAGCGATGTGGGACTAAACTCTTAGTCCCTCCCGTCCCTCAGATTATGTTGGGGACCTCCCCCTCAAACCTTCTTGGCGACGGTTCACCTCTCCCCTCCTCAGGGGCCACGCGACCACGCGTGGGGTTAGCCTCCACATCGGGTCGGGGTCCCACTTTGATACCATTGTAATGCCCCCAAAGGGCCCACGCCTTGCAATTATATTGTTTGCTTTGGGCCAATGGCCCGCACGATTTTATTCTTCCCTCACGCGGGAAAAGGGCTAATTGCAAGGTAGAGTCTTCAAGACTCTTATCAATAGCCCAGGAACCTTATCCCTAGCGATGTGGGACTAAACTCTCAGTCCCTCCCATCCCTCAGATTATGTTGAGGACCTCCCCCTCAAACCTTCTTAGCGACGGTTCACCTTGATGTAACATCCTCTATTTTTTTTAAAAAGGGGGGGCCAGTTTGATAACGACACCCCCTCACTTAAACAAAATTGAGAAACAGACGTAAGTCTATTTCCCAACCTCGATGAAAAGGGGGAAACCGATGGGAAGAAAAGAAAGGGGGAAGAAGAAGAAGAAGAAGAAGAAGAAGAAGAAGAAGAAGAAGAAGAAGAAGAGAGGAGAAGAGGAGAGATTGTACGCCGGAGAATAGAGCCTAGCCATGCCGGAGGAGTAGAAACGTAGGGTTTCTATTTTTTCGGAGTTGCAGAGGTTGCCGGAGAAAATGGCGGCATGGATTGATGGGCTAAGCCGTTCATTCTCTTCAGCATGAAGTTGTGAGCAAAACCCCTTTGGATTTGCTACGAGCGGAGAAGAAATGAATGCGGATTGAGCCATGAACAATATGCGCGGCTAGGGATGGATTGTTCACAGCAGATTAGAGCCAATCTAGCATGCCTAGGAAGGGGAAAAGCACAATTACACATTCTTTAGGTAAGATCTACAAAACCCTGATCTTGATTTGTTGAAATTTTGATAAATTCGTGAGTTTTGATCTTAGATCTAAATTTAAAGACGATCCAACCGTTAAATTGTTAATCCATGCTTAGTAATGGGTAGATCGATGGCTAAGATAAGTCATATTTGATGAAATTCACGATATGTGCGAGAAAATAGATCGGATGATCTGGACCGTTCGATCGGTTACTGTTCACACAATAACTTCTGAATGTCTGATGGATAATTAGACACTACGGATGACTCTTACAACCCTAAATTAGCTAGATATGACCAATTAGAGTAGATCTTAACCATCGGATTGCCTTAAAAAGGTAGATCTGACCACTCTTAGTAGATATGTACAGTCAGATCACTTGAAAAGGGTGGATCTGACCACTCTTAGTAAATGTGGACCATCAGATTACCTGAAAAATGTGGATTAGACCATCTTTAGCCAATCTTAATATTTGGATCATTTATAAATAGTTGACCAGTCATTGTCATCTTGTGGAGAACACTAAATTTAGAAGTAAATCCAACCCTTGATATAAGAATATAAGACCAGATAGTTAAATCATAACTATATGTAAGTAAAGGTATTAAGAAAAGAATTTTTATGTCTTGTATATATTGAAGCCTACAGGATCGATTAACTAGTGGACAATGGATGAACTCGCCACACGAGGTAGGTGATTTCATTCAAAAAATTTCCATGATTCTCAAATGATGACTTGGTGATTGAGTTTTTGAGGTATATGATTTATGCCTTACCATATGCATGAGATTGATTTCAGCATATGGTTTCTTATGTGTGTGCTATCTTTCGGGTGGTTCTTGCATGTACTGTTTTTGATATTTTTCGTGATATTCACTTGATTATTGGTATTTTTAACATGTGGGAGTCGCTCTATCTTGATGTTTGAGACTATTGATCCTGTGGTAGGGTGCATTTCTTCACCTCGTGAGTGCCTGAGTGCCCGTGAGGGTGAAAGCGAAAGTGGAACGCGTCATTTCTGTGAGTGCTTGAGTGCCCATGAGGGTGCAAGGGTGAAAGGATGAAAGCAGATGGTATAGAGAGCTAACCCCACATTGTCATGATTGTACTTGAGACACTCATAGGGCTTAACTGTGTATGATGTTTGATACTTTTGACATGCATTCACGTGTTTCTAGATTTTCTCGGATTGTGCATGTCATGATATCATGGTTGATGATATCTCATTTAATTCATGGACTTGGTATGTCCTTCATTAGGTAATTTAAGGCTTTATATATATATATATATATGTTTGATCATTTTACGATCTTATGCCTTGCACCATGTGATTTGTTTTTATTGAGTTTACTTTGAATGTATATCACCTACACAAGCATAGCTTGCTGAGGCATTGCTTTGATTTGCAATGCTTCAGATACAGAGAGTGACAACAGGTTGACGCGCTGACAGAGCAGGTAAAAGTGATAGCAGCTTCCAGCAGAGCACGAACAATGTTTAGAGATGACCAGGTTTGCTTAAGACCTCACTTTGGGTTTTGAGTATGGACTGTACTTTAATTAAAAATGTAATGTGACCTGGATGTCAGAATGTGGATTTATGTTGGATGTGATGGCTGTATGGAGGGACCCTGGGTATTTGGTAGTGGCTATATTTTCTTATCCATTGTTAGAGTGTATTTATTGAAAACAACATTTGGTTGTGGATGGGTGTGGAGACTGAGTCTCCCTTATGATATGTATTATACATTGGTTATCAGGTGATTTTGTATTGCACTGGTCATGTGCAATGGTCCAAATTACAGAGGAAGCTCTGTCGGATTTTCGGTAGAAATGGTATTTCATTTCACTGTTAAATCTGTAATTTTGTGGTTGTATGACTCCTCGGATTTTGGAAGAAATGCTTTCGCTTAAGTTATGTTTTGGTCATTTTAAAAATCAAAGTTTTGTTTTTTTAACAGGGATCCCAACTATTATTGTAATTATTATATTGTGTAGAAAAACCCTGGGTGTCACACCTTAAGATAAGAGAATCTCTAAAAGTGTGAGAGAGGGAATGCACTTCTTTAGTGATGTCATGGAAATGAACTTATTCATGTGATGTCATCTTATTTTGAAAATCCCTTTTAAGATTATAAGAATATCTCTCACTAACTCTAGCCATAGCATTGATGTGTGGCCTCTATATAGGGTGAAGTATTCTTGGATTGCCATGTGGCATGCTTCTGGAAGGGATGACCATGGTTTCCTTTCATACCTTGATAAAACATCTATTTTGTGATAGGCCCCACTTAGTTGGGTGAGCCCAATCTTTGAAAGTGGAGTGATTGTACCTCCTACTTTCTAACTATTTGTACATGACTAGGGGGCCCATTGAGGTGTTTTCTTAGTGTTCTCGTAACAACATTGCACAAAAAGTAGGGGTATTTTCTCCAATGTCGAAGTGACAGTTCCATTGCGAATTTGACGCAAGTGGACTAGTTTGACTTTTGACGTGCGAGTTGATGGATGACTTGAGGTTGTTGTACCACTAGTCTTTTGAATTTTATTGCACAACCTAAGAGATGACTTGGGGTGTTTTTTTGACATTTACTTGTCAATGATAGGTATTTATTGTGGCCAAATAAGGATGTCTATCCTTCTATTCTCTTTTTTTGTAAATATTAACATTATCCTTCTTTATTAAGAAAAGGAATGAGTAAATTTGTGTATGCTTTGACTTTTGTTTTTTTAAAGATATAAATGTTGTTTGTGGCATGGAACTTTTCCTATTATGCTACGATGAATACTAATATAGTGCATGACAACACTCAAATAGTTAATTAGCTCCATTTTTCTACATATATCCTTGCCATTAATCTAACTTCTGTAACTTTTGAAATTTGGTGGATCAATAGCACACCCACCATACAAAAGTGGAGGAGTAGTACAGTTATTGGGATCTTGTTTGCTCTATACTAGCAATCCACTTAAGTTAACACCAATTAGCAAAATTGTTGATTATTTTTCACAAGTGCACGATCTATTATAGTACAGCTTATGTAAGAACTGGTCAATCTCACGAGGACTCGACTTAATGAAAATGGAGCTTAAATAAAATTTTAATTATCCACTAATTACAAAAATTAAATAACAGTGAACTCAAAATTTAAATCTATTGTATTAATCATGAGGACAAATTTTTTGAACTAAAGAGACAAAAAATTAATAAAATAACAACTAAAATCTACTTTACTTGCTTGATCATGACAAATTTCTTCAAATCTAGTCTCATTAGAGTTGATCGATCTTCATTAATCTCTCACTCATATCTCTGATTAAGAATTCAACGACTGAATTTTTTAAATCTTCCAAAATTTTAATAATTTAGAAATTTCGATATAGAAGGCTTAGATAAAAATAAAAAAATTCAGATTGAGGATCACAATTGATGGATCAACTAAAAATTATCCTAAGTTGAAGATCTATGGATTAATTAGAAATCTAATAAAAAAAAGATAATTAAATAAAGTTATCTTGTTGGTTAAAGCTAAATTATTGATTTAGTTATGCTTTAATCAAATAGGGTTGGATTACTTAATTTCGAAACTAATCTAAGAATAGCACAACATTTGGACAGGACAAAACTTGAATAAAATAAGACAAAATTGGGACATGAATGGAAGTAAAACAGAAACTCAAAGGACAAAAATAGAAATTTTCCTTTTTTGGTTTTTAAACAAAAATAAAGAAGAAACTTATGGCAGGAGGAAAATGACTTATGAAATGAGAAAACTAGGAGAAAGAGTGGGAATTGGGCAAATCCCAACCCAAATTCGTTGATGGATTGCAAAGAAAGAAAAAAAATGGGAAAAGCCAAAGATGACACAATGAAAAATATAGTGAAAATATGGGAAAAACTATGGCTTGAAACAGAGGACTGAGAATGAAAAAGGAAGTAGGGAAGAATGAGAAGAAAAAAAACCACAGTGAGAAAACAAAGGGAAAACAACCATGAGAAACAAGATAAATCAGAGAAGTAAAACAGGGGTGAACAGAGAAGTAAAGCAATGAAAAATGTTAGGCCCACACCCATGTGAGGTCAACTATACATTTGATTGAAAAATTCGTGTGAACAGAAACACCTGCAACAGGAAAAGAGCAGTTGCATTAGAAATGTCAACAGTCGGTGCTCAAAAAGTTGAAATCGGCACCAACCCAGCGGGCAGTCAAGATTGGCAAGCAGAATCTATGCATTTTTCAAGATTTGCTGGCTGCAGACCTTGACAATTGGATCATCTGCACCCTATAAATAGGGGAGATCTGATTGCTACAAAACAAGGGTGTAAGAAACAAATCAAAGTCGATCTGCGAGAGAAAAAGAGTGAATGTGAGTGAGTAGAGTAGAGTAGAGAGAGGATCTGATTTGAACCTCCTCTATGTAATTTGTTCCTAAACAGTGATAGTTCCTCTCTTTTCCCCATGGACCTAGGCTAGACCAAGCCGGACCACATAAATATCTTTGTGTTTGTGTGTGTGTGTGTGTGATTGTTCCTCTCAATCTCAAATTCCCAGATCTTATGGCTAGATCTATAGAGATCATGTGACGACCCAGGTTTTCTCATGCATTTTTAAATGCAAGATCTAATTCCTAAGGCGAGATGCATTCCTATTTGAAAACCATTTTATAAAAACCATGCAATGCAATGAAAAATGTTTAGTTTTAAACTCATTTTGAAAACCCTGAGTGTCATTTGCTTTCACAACAATCAAACTAGTTTTTGAAAAACTTCAGAAATCATAAATGTTTTTCCCCAGGTCTATCCAGTCGTAGCATACAGTCCAACTATAAATAAATACAAATACATGTCCAAAGGGTAGAGTGTTTACTTACATGTATGATTATCTTCTTTTGCTTTACTTGCTCGTCACACTAACATAGGCGTCTTCTACTCGTGAATGGAACTATCCTGAAAAATGTTAAGGATAGGGTGAGTATATACTATACTCAGTAAGAGTCTATCACTACTAGTTTTGCAATGCATGCTATGTTTAAAATCACATGCTATTAAAAACATGTGCATGTTCGAACAATCATGTTCAATATCAATATTAAAAACCACTGTCGAATTGAAATACTGACGACTTAAAGAATAGCATAATCCAATTCAAAAGTATAATATATCATAAACATAATGATATGCATAAGATGCTCAACTGAATCCAACTCATGGATATCTGGTATGGTCGACCAACCTCATGTCATGCCATATGCAATGTAAGTAAATCATCAAACCATAGGGTCCAACTATGCCCACAACCTCGCCGCCGTGTGGTCCCGGGGTACCTGAGAACACTCGGTCATAGCCTCAACGGGGCATATGACACGTCGACCCAGTGTCGTGACACCAGTGGTAGCCCCCTGTACCACATGCAATCGACGTAGGGACGTTGCCCTTTTTGGGCATGGTACCCATCCATCTAGTAGTGGTAGAGGTTAGAAGCCAACCCAAACCTCTCGGCATAGCGCTCACGAGCTTATTAGCCTAAATCATATCAAATCAAACAAGCGAAAACCTCTTTTCAAAACCTATCCTTTTTGGGTCCCTCACAACTGCCTGGCCCTCACAACTGCCTACCCAGCATCTTTTGGGTACTCCAGCGTCTTTTGGTAACCCTTAAGGGCATGCAATTTTTCAAAAACTCAATGCTCACAAATCATGTAATATATGCATTTGCTTGCAAAACATATCTATGCATAATGTATATGCAATTATTTGCAAAACATATATATGCATAAAGCATTTATCATATGTACGCTGAATTAAGTCATGCTAAACAAGTTATATACTTATACTTAAAACATGCATTCTCAAAACAATCATGGCTCTTTTAAAAAGTCTAGTAGCGATAGAGCACCTACCTCAAAGTCTCCTGGAGTCGCGTCTTTTATCACTTTAACCCGTCCCTGGGTCTCATTTATAAACTCCTGGGTATGAATGGATACAAGGAGTCCTTATTAATTTCATTCTATTTAGGCATTAGATCGCTAGATTTGCCTATTGGGTCCATGGTCCTTGCCTAATTCATTCATCAGGCTAGATCCTATGGTGTGAATCTACTTTCCAATAGTTAAACTCTGTAATTTATCCTCTAATCCTAACTTTAAGGTCTCATTAGGTCCGCGTGTCCTAGTTCCTAGGACACCCGTGTATGTTGGTTGAACCGCGACCACCTTACATGCGTGCGCACCCAAAGGCCGTGCCAGGGACCGCGTTTGGCACGCGCACATGCACGCTCAAGCAACGTGCTATGACCCGCATCATCGCACGGACGCACCTTGTAGCATGGCGTGTCTCAGCTCCAAGGGCACCCCGTGCACCCTGGTCAAGCCAGGACCCGTGCCCCATGTCGCGCGCACACCTGAAGGCCGCACCTGGGACAGTGTACGCACTGTCGTACACCTGGAACCCATCCCAGGGACCCAGTCCCAAGTGCACGTGCAGCAAGGCATCCCTGGGATGCCTGGTTCGTGCAAGGTCGTCTAAACCTGGTTTAGGAACGTCTTGTTCATGCAGGGCCGGCCCAAGCTAGCTTGGAGCATTTTTCAACTAGGAACCCGGCTGGAAAATGGCTGGAAATGCTAGATCCAGTATGGATCTAGCCTGAGAGGAGGAAAGAAAATGAAAAAGGAAAAAGAACGGCTTACCTGGTAGCTTGGGAAGTGCCCATCGCCGGTGGTAGAGCCCCATTTCATTTTGAATCTTCCTGCTCGCCGGAAAACTAGAAGAAAGGGGAAATCGTGCAAGGCCGGAACAATAAGAGAGAGGGGCATGGGGAAAAATGGCAATGGCCGGCCTAACTTGGGCCTAGTCGTTGTAGAAAAACGCAGAGAGGTGGGTTTCCAGTTTTTGCCGGAAATCCTAGTCCAAACGTTGCCGAAAAATGTGTTTTTGGAGAGGGGGAGATGGGGTTTTTATAGAGGGGAGAAGGCGATGCCCCTCAATGGCAGTGCCGCCCTTTCCCCTGGGGTGTTCTGGAGAAATTGGGAAAAACGGGTTTCTGGAGAAGTCTAGAGGTGGAAGACGACAGGGGGTGCCATTATCAAAACGGCCCCCTGCGTTTTTCATCCTTTTTCGTTTTTCTGTTTACTTTACAGAAATACCCCTGATCTTTAAATGGTCGTAACTTCTTCATACGAACTCCGTTTTGAGTGATTTTTGAGGCGTTGGATTCCATTCTTCATTTACTATTTTAAATAAAGTGAAATGTTTAACACATTTCATGTCCTATAGACTATCCTAAATAGCGTAAATTGCTCAGGCGTTACAGATCGGCAGATCTGGATTGCAACAGTAGCTTCCGCAATAATGATATCAAAACTACGCATTCCCAACATTGGTATTAAAGGTGGGCCAGATCCAGACTGGCCCAGCCTCATCCAAATCTAGTCTAGGCCAAGGAGAAGGGCCCGGCCCAGTTCAGTTTCGGCCCAGGCCGAGGAGACCGGCCTAGCCCAATCCAGATCTAGCCCAGGCCAAGGAGACCGACCCAGTCCAGCCCAGTCCAAATCCAACCTAGGCCAAGGAGCAACCCAATCCAGATTGGAAAAACCAGATATGAGTCTGAAGAGCCCAATTCCATATCAGAGCATCAGAGCATGCTCCAAATCCGAGAACGTCCCAGATCATAGAGCTTGGATATAAAGACATCATAAATCGAAGAGTCTAGATCTAAGAGATCTGAGATCCAAGATCCCTTAGATCTAAGAAACAAAAAAAAAAGGGGGAAGAGAAGCGGAGGAGTGAAGAAGGAAATCTGGATTTGCGGTAGTGAAACTGCCAACCCTCCTTGAAAAAAAAATTAAAAATCAACTCATTTGGTGGTAAGTTGCATTCGTAGGAGAAAACCAGAGAGATTTGGTGACACGGGGCCTGATCTGGTGAAGTTGCCACAGAAAACTGTTGTCCAAATTGATTTGGTGAAGCCGCCACCAGAAGTTATTACCGAAACTGAGTTGTTGAAGCCGCCACTGGAAGTTGTTGCCGAAGTTGATTTGCAAAAGTTGCACTGAATTAGGGAGCAGCATACACGCACGCAGGAATAAAATGTAGTAGCAGGAGCTGCCGGGAAGAACATTTTAGGGTTTTCTTCGTATTCCTTTTATACAAAATCCAAAAATAGCAGCCTGTAAAATTGATACTGCCACCCCTATGACTCGTGAATAGTATCGAGTTGAATAGTACCAGCAAATAGTATTTCTCGAACAGTACCTGAATATTTACAATTCTGCCCATGAATAGTACCCCCTCTAAAATGACATTTATACCCCCTCTACATAAAAATTTCTTGGGCATCCCTTAACCACTCTCAAGGTTTTTTTACCATTTGGAACTCAACCGTGCATCCCTTTTCTCATGGCTAGACTCAAAAAAGTTAGAAATAAACTTTAAAAATCCATGGAGGAATCTGGTTCAGCAAATGTCATGACTAAGGCTATGATAAAACTCAATGCCACCAATTACACCTTATGGAGACCTAGACTGAAAGATCTTTTACACTGTAAAGATCTTCATGACCCTCTAGATGATAAGGAAAAAAGACCTAAGGGTATTTCAAAAAAAGAGTGGACAAAAATGAACTTGAAAACTATAGGTCAGATCAGACAATAGATTGATCATAGTGTCTTCCTTCATGTAACCCAAAAAGAAAATGCTTATGTTCTTGGAAAAAATCTAGAGAACATGTATCAGGTAAAGACTATACGCAACAAAGCTTTGTTGATGAAAAGGTTAGTAAATTTAAAGTTGAAAAGTGGAACATCAATAGCTAAGCACACTAGTGAATTTCAGAATCTAGCGAACCAGCTCGTATCAGCAGAGTTTTCACTAGGGGATAACGGGTAGGCCTTGTTACTACGGAGTTCCTTACCTGAAAGTTGGGAAACCCTGGTAATCTCCCTCAGCAACTCAACTCCAGAAGGCAAACTAACCATGGTGATAGTCAAGGACGCCTTATTCAACGAGGAGGCTAGGCAAAAAGAATCCAAAACAGACCAGGCACATGCCCTAGTTACAAATCGTAGCAGATCCAAGAGCTAACAAAGGGGGTAATACAAGTGCTTCCACTGCGGCATTCCAGAACATATGAAGAAGGATTGCCGAAAACTAAAAAAAGAAATGGGAAAAAATAAGACAAAGGCTGGTAATGGTGAAACAAATGTCACCATTGTACATGACATATTAGTATTGACGGCTGAAGAAAAAGCGTGCCTACACGTGGCCACTAGTGAAGCTGAGTGGGTGGTAGACACAGATACCTCCTACACGCCACACCTCATTCTTCATCACTTACAAGGAAGGAGACTTTGACAGCGTGAAGATAGGAAACAACAGTGCATCCCAAATAATTGGGATTGGAGATGTGCAAATCAAGACAAATCTTGGTTGCACAGTGATGTTAAAGGAAGCGCGGCACATACAGGAACTTAGGCCGAACCTAATCTCAGCCCAGCACTTGACAAATAAGGCTACACAAACTATTTCGGCAATAGCACTTGAAAACTGACAAAGGGAACGATGATCATTGTAAGAGGGCATATCCTCAGTACCCTGGACAAGACTCATACAAAGATATGTGGAGATAGTTTAACTGTAGTGGAAGATGAAGCATCGCTAAATTTTTGGCACAAAAGACTTGGACACATAGGAGAAAACGGTCACACTCGCCAAGAAACAGTTCATTAAAATAGCCAAAGGTATAACTCTAAACTCTTACAATTACTGTTTGTTTGACAAGTAACATAGAGTTGTATTCTCTTCTCCCAGTAATAAAAGAAAAGAAATATTGAGTTTGGTGTACTCTGATGTATGTGGTCCCATAGAAGAGGAGTCCTTAGGAGGAAACAAATATTTTATAACATTTATAGATGATGCTTCTAGAAAGGTGTGAGTATATTTTGTAAGAACGAAGGACCAAGTATTCGATCACTTCAAAAAATTTCATACGATGGTGGAGCGACAAAGAGAAAAGAAATTGAAGTGTCTCTTGATAGACAATGGAGGAGAATACACTTCTAAAGATTTTGAAGTATACTGCACTGATTGTGGTATTCGACATGAGAAGACAGTCCCACATACTCCACAACATAATGGCGTTACTAAAAGAATGAATTGGACTATTGTGGAATGAGTCAGAAGCATGCTCAGTATGGCTAAGCTGCCTAAGCCACTTTGGGGAGAAGTGTACGAACCGCCTGTTACCTCATCAACAGATCACCATCAGCACCGTTGAATTTTGAAGTTCCAGAGAAGGTGTCATCTGGTAAGAAAGTTTCCTACAAACACTTGAGTGTGTTCGGATGCAAAGCATTTGTGCATATATCAAAGGAGTTGAGACAAAAGCTTGATCTCAAGTCAAATTCATGTATCTTCATCGACTATGAAGACGACTAATTTGGATACAAGCTATGGAATCTAGAGGCTAAGAAAGTTATCAAAAGTAGAGATGTCGTGTTCCACAAGAACCAGTTCTACAAAGACTTTAAGAAATTAACAAAGTCCAATGACAAAAGTACCAGTGCTCCAGATATTGTTCTAGATCCTACACAAGTACAGTTCGCCACTGACAACATGTAGGATGGCCTTCTAAAAGCAGAAGAAGACAAGGATGCAGAGGGAGTTTAGTAGGGGAGCAACAACCTCATCCACTAAAAGTTACAGGATCATCATAACAATCAGAAGATGAATAAATCCCTCCACCAGAAGATCATGAGCCTCATCCAAAGACATCTTCGAGAGGCCGTGTACCGATTCCTTCAAAGAGATATCTAGAATCAAAGTATATCAAGCTTACTAAAGAGGGGGAGCTAGAAAGTTTTCAGGAAGCATAAAATCATGCAAACAAGAGTAAGTGGATGCAAGCTATGCAAGAGAAAATTGACTCACTACAAAAGAACAAGACTTACGAGTTAGTGAAACTTCCTAAGGGCAAGAGAGAACTAAAGAACAAATGGGTGTTTAAGCTCAAGAATGATGGCAGCAGAAAGCTAGTAAAGCACAAGCCTCAATTGGTCATCAAAGGCTTCGAACAAATGAAGGGAATCAACTTTGACAAGATATTCTCACTAGTGGTGAAGATGACTTCAAGTCAAACTATACTCGGATTGGTAGCTAGCTTAAATTTGGAGCTTGAACAAATGAACGTGAAAACTGCATTTCTTCATGGAGATTTAGAGAAAGATATTTACATAGAGCAACCTAAAGGTTTTGAAGTACCTGGGAAGAAGCACCTAGTCTGCAAATTAAAGAAGAGCCTATATGGTCTCAAATAGGCTTCGAGACAATGGTACAAGAAGTTTGACTCGTTCATAACGAGTCATGGGTACAAGAGAACAGCAACAGACTAGTGCGTATATGTGCAGAGATTCCCAGATGAGAAGTTTATTGTACTCCTTCTCTATGTAGATAATATGTTGATTGCAAGACAAGATGCGACTATGATTAGTAAGCTGAAGAAGGAGTTATCTAAGTCTTTTGACATGAAAGACTTAGGCCTAACTCAACAGATTTTGGGCATGCAGATCACTCGCAACAAAAAGGCAAGAAAGTTGTGGCTATCACAATAGAAGTATGTTGAACAAGTAATCAAGAGGTTCAACATGGAGAATACTAAGCCAGTCAACACTTCACTTGGTAATCATTTCAAGTTGAGCAAGCAAACCTGTCCTTCTTCAGAATAGGAAAACAGATGTCAATGATACCATATTCGTCAACAGTCGGAAGTCTGATGTACACAATGATGTGTACAAGATCAAACATTGCTCATGCAGTAGATGTAGTAAGCAAGTTCATGTCCAACCCAGGAAGAGATCACTAGGAAGCAATGAAGTGGATCTTGAGGTATATCAAGTGTACATTCAAGTTGTGCTTGTGTTTCAAAGAATTGAAACCTGTCCTTGAAGGATACACAGATGCTGACATGGCAGGGGATCTTGATGGCAAAAAATCAACATCATTATTTCTATTCACTTTTGTAGGGGATGTATCTTAGTAGTCCAAATTGCAGAAGTGTGTTGCTTTATCGACAACAAAAGCAAAGTATATAACTACAGTTAAAGCTGGTAAGGAGATGTTGTGGATAAAATAGTTTCTCTAGAAACGTAGTATTATACAGGAGGAATACAAGGTACATTGTGATAGTCAGAGTGCTCTAAACTTGAGCAATAATTCAATGTACCACTCACGAACAAAGCATACCGATATTCGCTATCATTGGATATGCGAACATGCTGATAAAAGTGGTACCATACGAGAAACTGATACTATGTAAAGATATAGCAGGAATGGACTCAAATTGAAAAGAAGAAGAATATTCTCCTCCCATGGGTATGGAGGGGGACAATTGTTGGGTCCACACCCATGTAAGGTTAGATGCACATTTGACTAATAAATTTGTGTGAACAGAAACACCTGCAACAAGAAAAGAGCAACTGCATCAGAAATGTCAATAGTCGGTGCCGAAAAAGTTGAAATTGGCACCGACCAAACTAGACAGTCAAGATTGGTAAGAAGAATCTATAGATTTGTCACGATTTGCTATGTTTCAGATCTTGACAATTGGATCATCTGCACCCTATAAATAGGGGAGATCCGATCACTGCAAAACAAGGGTGTAAGAAACATATCAGAGTCGATCTGTGAAAGAAAAAGAGTGAATGTGAGTGAGTAAAGTAGAGAGAGGATCTGATTTGATCTTTCTCATCCTCAGTGTAATCTGTTCCTAAACAGTGATAGTTCCTCTCTTTTTCTTGTGGACATAGGCCAGACCAGGCCTAATCACATAAATCTCTTTGTGTTTGTGTGTGTGTTTGTTTCTCTCAATCTCAAATTCCCAGATCTGGTGGCTAGATCTATAGAGATCGGCATATCTAGATCGCAATAGTAGCTTTCGCAATAGTGATATCAGAACTACACATTTCCAACAAAAAAATAGGGAGGAAAATGGCTGGAAACAAGGAAGCAAATAGTTGGGAGAAATTGGCGATCGAACTGGTGGAATAGGACTAGTAATGAAGGAAGAATTGTGATGATAGAAGGTAAGACAAAGGGTGAAAACATAGGAAAAATAGAGATGGGTGCATATCAATTTTCCTACTCAAAGGAAGCCAGAAGCGGGAGAGAGAGGGAATGATGGAGAAAGAGAAAAGTCCTTCGTGTCTTATATAGTGGATCAATCTTTTAGTTCTTCGGTAGAGAGTCTCCTACAATGGAGCCTTTCATGAAGAACATGTGATAGACAATAAAATCGGGAAAGAGATGGGTGCAATTTTTGTCAGAGTAGATCGACAAGGGGGATGGCTAGAAACAAACAGTTTGGGAATCGAGTTTTCCTCCTTTGCTACTACTGTCCATAGCGCTCCCCTCCACGAAGCTCCTTTGGTGAAGAGAGTTCAATAGAGAGAAGTCAATTTTCTTCCCTCCAACTTTCCTTGAGTTTTCCTTGCTTCCTCTTTTTATAATATGCACTGGCCTACTCTCTTTCTAAAGCCAAAAGACATCTTTCCACTGCTTTCACTTCTTTCCAAAATCTTCCTCCAACTTAGTTGGAAACCTCCTTCAAATATAACATATTTCATTACTGTAGAAAGCAGCTCCAACTAGCAGCCCACCTTGTCCTTCCATTCACTTTCACTTCTTTCCAAAATCTTCCTCCAACTTAGTTGGAAACCTCCTTCAAATATAACACATTTCATTACTGTAGAAAGCAACTCCAACTAGCAGCCCACCTTGGCCTTCCATTCCTCTTTTCTCTTATAGGTTTCATCTTTATTTTGATTCATCTTCTTCTTTTTAGAAAGCAAATATCCAAGCCTTCAATCTTTCCTCTATAAGTCTTGCCAAAGATATGTAGGATTTCTTTCTTATTTCCTTAGGCATCTCCATCTCGTATTATAGGGTCTATGTAGCCTTTTGATGATCTGGTTCCAATCAGTTCAATCTGAGCTATCCAAGTTTATTTTGGTTGATCTAGAAAACAAAAGACTAAATTAGAATTATCTGAACCATACGTTACACATCTAATCAGCGTTGATGATCATCTGACTATTAAATTTTATAAATTTATAAATCAATGGTTGGATGATCAATTGGAGCTAAAATTCATATTTTATCTAAAAAATTACAAAATTGATCGATTAGATAATCTAATTAAATGCTAAACTTAAGGTATTTTATACAAAATTAAACACTTAATAGAAATCTCCATCAATGCTGCAAGTTTATCTTTTTCTTTTATTATGAAAATCTCCTAGAGACAATCAGATTTAGATGGGTCAAAAGATCAAGAACGACTCCATTCTACTTCGCTCCACCTTGGCAAGGTGATCCTAGCCCTTCATGTATAAGTCCTTGCCTAAGGTCCCAACCAGAATGGAAAATATTGCAGGAGCGTGTTGGCTGTCTCCTAATGGTGTACCAAAGTCAAAATTCCTGACCACAATCACATTCAAGGTGGGATCCGTTTTGGCTGTTTAGGCAGAATCCTACAGGAAGCGGTCTATTTTGGATTCCTGTTTCTCAATTGCTCCTTCAGTTTCCAACTTACCAATTACCATTACCTTACCCAGGTAGTCACCTCTCATATGGGTCCCCATATTAACCGTTCTAGGGAACATTCGATTCTAACAGTAATGGTGGTCCCTTCGTACTTGAACTCCAATTCCTGTTTCTCAGTTTCTTCCTCCGAGTATTGCTTCAGTGGGGTGCTGGGAAGGCAGGAAAATCCACTTTTACGTAGTAGTGATCCAGATCTTCCATCTGAGGGACCCATGTTGCACCTCTAATGGCGTGAAATCAGTGCTCACTGGGTACATCTTACTCCACTTACATGGAAATTTTTGGTAGCGAAATACAAATCATTGCTTTTTCGTATAGCATCCACTAGATTCGATGTTCAGGTTGTATTTGGGTGATTGGTGATCTAACGGTGGTGCTATTAGATGGTCGGCTAAAATCAACCACAGGTGGAACCCCTACTGGAGCACCCTTTTTTCCACTTCTCTTGTTTGGCAAAGCTCAAGCACAACAATGGACTGCCTTGTCAATTAGATTGGAGACAACGTTGCACGTCACAACCCCATGGCAACCGTATAAACTCGCCTGAATTTTCAATAATTTCGTTCACCTAATTTGGTGGCTATCAAACAAGTCGGAAGCCCGAAATCAGTAGATCTGCACTATCCTCATCTACCCTCCAACTGTCCCCCAGACTTGTCACAACCTACACCATTCACTTGTACAGTCCAAACAAGCCCAGGTAGCGTCCACATCCACACAATTACAAAAACCCTACTGTTTTTCTTAAGAATCCATAAAAGCCGAACAACATTCGGAAATTCTGAGAGCCTTCTTTGTATTCCACGTTCTTCACGAACAAAGCCAAGACTATCCAGCTAACTAGTCGAAGCAAACTGTTGTTAAACTCGCCAGTTTGGAAGTTTTATAGCTTCATAGAAAGTCCATTGCCACCACCTCCTCCTAGTTGAGTTACCTTTCTATGATATGCGATGGCACCGGCACCATCACCATCCGCGTCCACAAGCCAGTTATTCGAGCCACTGTTGATCTCGATGATCGGAATAGTGTTGGTAGCCATAGCGCTTGTAGTTTGTCAGGTCCTACAATGGAGATTTTGCGGGTCACATCGTCGAAGTACAGGGGGACAACACCAGCCACCAGGCGATACGCTTAATGGGGTCGATCCGAAGGTCCTAGAATCCATTCCCATTCATGCTTACACGATCAAGAGAGTAGAATTGTTCCGTGTAGATCAGACTGAATGTGTGGTGTGCTTAGGTGAACTAGAGGAGGGAGACCCCGTTCGAGTATTGCCTAATTGTGATCACGCATTCCATCTCCAATGTGTTGATCAGTGGTTCATCTCTCATTCGAGTTGTCCACTTTGCCGGTCTTCCATACTGGCTCCTGCTTTCCCGATCGATGGAATTAAGGAACAAGAAGGCGGAAGCCACATTTCATCTGAGTCTCATACCGTAGATAGTCGTCGTGCTGCTGTTGTTGCCGATGATGGTGAGGATTTTTCTAATATTCATGCCGGAAACAAGGCCTCCCTGCGCCCTTGTGCATCGTTTTTGATACCTAAGGAGAAGAAACTCCCAATTTCGGCTATGGAATTAAAACGATCCATGTCTATGGATTCTTTGCATGTTTTGGTTAAGATACCAACAGACCAGATAACGGGTCCTACTTCGTCAGTGGCTGCTTCTTGTTCATCTTCTTCTTCTTCGAGTGCACCCTGGAGGATAGGGTCATTTAAGAAGTCATTTTCAAGATTTTGCAGTATTGTTGGCCAAGGTGGAGGTACCATTGAGAGCCTTCCCAAGTGAGAGGATTTTGTTTCATTTCTTTCTCTCTTTTTGGTGTGTGCGAGGATTTAGACAGATTTTGTAGTCTCCAACTACGGAATAACTGTTCTTATTGTACAAAGTAAAAACCCCTTGAATCTGAATCATTTGTTAAGTGGAAATAAAATCATTTATCTATTTATTAGACCTTGTGGTACTTTTGTTTTAATTCTGGAGAGATTTTCCACTCATTTAGAATGGGTGGTGAGCGGACTTGAGCCGGAGCCTTGTGCTACTTGGCTGCTTGTTCATGAATAAATTTTTTTATTCTAAATTTTAGGTTTGCTAATAGGGGATAGGATGATCACCATCCATGTGTAAGACAATAACTAGGTTGTTATGCCGGCTCTCAACAACCTCAGAACGCTATCTTTTAGAGTTGCAATGAAGACTTTGATTCTATGTAGAATTACGGGATGCTAAAATAAGCTTAAAAATGTGTCACTTTCCACATGTGAAAGATTTCACGTGTCTTCCCTTATGTAGAAATAGGAGAAGGTTGTTGACCTAACAATGGTTCTTCATAATAAATACTGGAAAGGCATAAGCATAAGCTCTAGCCTAAATATAAGGTGCATTGTTCCCCAACCACAGGCATAGTTTAAAAATAAAACACCTGACTTCATTTGAAAGTGAGGCTTGTTGAGCTAACTCGCATCAACTTGTTGGTAACTCAGTAAAAACTTGAGCAAAATTTTTAATAAAAATTCTTAAATGTATTTAAAAATTTTCATTTTATGCAAAGCATAACTACTAAGCAAGCTGGTTATGTTGTATTGTATAAGAGCATTATTGTATTATTTATGTACTTTTACTATTCTACCCTCACTAGGGTTTCACGGGTACTTACATAACACTGTGTATATTATCATTCAAGAATGATTAATTAAGAGATCCTAAACGTTAACTTGGTATCAGAGCATTGCTTTGCTTCCCTTGCCTAAAACTTTTCTTCAGCCTCTACTAATGGCGTCCATCAACCACTACTCCTCAAACCACTTCATCATCCACTTCAAACTCCAAAACAATCGGTGTCATGCCTATCATGAACTAAACGATATAACCCATTATCCAACCATGAAACTCAATCCCTCTAACTACTCAAATTGGAAATTACAATTTGAATCCATCCTAGACTCACATGGCATGACTATCCTTGCTCATGGGACCAATCTAGCCCCTCCAAAGACCATCACCAAACCCAATTTATAGCTCCTGTTCCCAATCTAGGTTTCATCTCATGGAAATGCAATGATCAATCAATATTATGTTGGATCATTAGTTCATGTGAGGAAGAAGCATTAGCATTACCTTCATGGTTGTAAATTTGCTTGGTCCAGATAGTGCATACTTGAGCAAGCATTTGTTGAGGTGGACCCATATGTTATCCTACTCATGTGGGAAATATGTATGTATGTATGTAGAGACACAAAGAAGAGTTGAGGGAGCTTTCATGTCATATGCGCTTTTTCTTTACTTGTTTCCCCTTTTTCTTCTTGATCTAGTATTTGATAATTAACACAATGGTTATTTTGCAAATCTAAATGGATTGAACTCAACTTAAGAAAGGAGCCTTATCCATAGTCTCATATCTTAAAAAGGCACAAGCTCTTGAGGAAGAGTTGGGATCAATCAGATATTTACTCTCCAATGGTGAGTTCAACATAATAATTTACAACAATCTAGGAGGCGACTTCAATGACATAGTCACGACATTGTCTGTTCATCCTCCTATGCTCTTTCATTATCTTAGCAATATTCTCCAAAGCCATGAACTCCATTTAAAAGACCAGATGGAAACTCTCTCCCAACCCATAGCTAATCTAGCACAACAAGTCTGCTCTAGTCGAGGCAAAGGACCTTGAAATACAAGGACTTCCAAATCAAGGACGACGAGGAGGCCGATCTAGTTCATCCAATTTGTACAATTAAGATGATGCATGCTGCATCCATCATCTCACCAACCACAATACTAGTTATTATTACTATCAAAATGATCCATCGTATTGCCATCGCAATCAAAAGTCTTTATCCCATTCAAGCTTGTCTTGCATGAACTATGTAGCAACACCATTCCCATCATTCAACTATGATTAATGGTATCTTGACACTGTTGAATCCCACCATGTCACACCTAATCCAACCAACTTGAGCCTTTCTAATGAATACAAAGGTAGCAATCAACTTCGCCTTGGAAATGGCTTAGGTTTGCACATTCAACCCATTGGATCATCTTAGAGATTGGCCCCACTTCAATCAGTAGATGGCCACCATTACTTTGTGTTATTTTTAGATGATTTTGTAAGCATGTGTGGATCTATCCTTGACATAAAAAATCTGATGTTTTTAATGCATTTGTCATATTTTATGTTATGGTGGAATGCCAATTCAACTACAAATTAAAAATATTCTAATATGATTGGAGAAGTAAGATCCACCGCATTGCTTGCCCCAATACAAGTGAACAAATCAGGGAAAAGATAAGACATTATTAATACTAGTCTAGCAATGTTGGCCTACTCCCACATTTCACTAAAGCGCTGAAATTTTGCATTTCAGACAGCAGCCCTTCTTTAAAATAGAATGCCCCATTCTAGTATTGCTACCAAAACAACAATCCAATAATTGATTGACCAAGATCCGATTACTCATTTATGCATGTATTTGGGTGCACCACATATCCTCGATTACGTGTTTACAAATATTTCACACAAAGGAATGTGTCCTACACAAGTACAATGATGAACATCTAAGTTACATATATTTAGACAAATCAACAATCAGACCTACATCACCTATCACATATGGTCAATGAAATTCACTTTCCTTTCAGATATGATTCCATCTTACGGGCTCCTCAATGTGGTCAAAGGCAAGCAATCACTTAGAGTTCTCCTTAGATAGCTATTTTCATGTCACCATCACAATCCTAAGTATGCAACATTGGCATGGAAGGTATGTGATCTCTTTCCTCCTTCTCACCTTCTCTTTCTCCTTCAATTGAGACACCCTTAAATTCTCACCTTCTTAATAGCTCTAGTACCTTGATTTTTAGCTCACCTTACTCTGATTCCTTTTCTCATAATGCATTCACCAACCATTCTTCTAGAAATCCAGCTCCCACCTTATCATCTCCAATCACCTCCCAATACCAATCTTGCCCTAAAAGAAAATTGAATCCAAAATAATCTTCCCTAGAATATACTTGATGGCCAGTTTGAGTTGCCGCTTTCTCATTTGGCCGAGATCATATGTCAGAGTACGTGAAGGGAAAGCAAGTGACTAATTTACTTTGTAATTCTTTGGTGCTAAAAAAAATTATAAGTACATCAAACCTAAATAGATTAGATGACATGTTCTTAAAAGTGAGAATAGGGATTCTCTTATTGTAATTGTATATATTATATTTGGGTTATGATATAATTGCCCCTATTTTTGATACATTGGCCCCTTAATAAATGATAGGCATAACTCTAGGTGGACTTAGATTTATTAAGATTCCAATTTATTTATAATGTTACCTTTTAACTTAGATTCTAGACTTTGCTACTTTAAGTTATAATATAGATGGTGACACTTTTTTACCTTTATTTTCCAACTTAATATAATAGTGTCTATTTCTAAACATAAAACATCCAAGTCAATAAAAATATTCTAAACAATTCATCCACCTAGAATTATAGTCCTCCATAGCATTAGGAACGTTCTAATGAATAAAAAAGGGTTGATTATATCTCTTCCCTTATATCATATTATTATTTGTAAAAAAGAATTAATATTTGAGATTCTTCACCCAATCATAGATGACCCACCATATTTGGTTGACTCACCCTTGTTAACTAATCTAATTCTAACTTCCACTGTGGTTCTAGTTTCACCCTACCCTAAGTGAATCCAAGATAAGTTCATTACCATGCAAATGAAGTTGTGAATTCTTCGTGCAAATATACTCAATTTATATGTTAGCATAGCAAATAAAGTTGTGAAAGTAACTCTTCTTGTGCAAAAAAGTTTTAAAGATAAATGACATACCCACTAGTGAAAATTTATCCATAATAATTTGACTTTGTCTATTATAATCATATTAGATAAGAGATCACTTTATGCTAAATTTGTTGGGTCAAGTTATAAAGGTTAACCAAGTGACCTGATGAACAAGACTAATAGTAAGTATTGATCATTATTTTACTAGCATCATTGCACACTTCCTCAATCTCTCCTCTCAATCTCAACGTTTGCATCCTTCGTAATGTATTCCTTATTATCTCCTTTAGATCATTAAGTTTATTCATCTATTTTTATTTTAGGTGTCGTAAAACACAAACCTAGTTTCAAACCATAGCTAGGATAGCTTAATGCATACATAATAGGTGCAACTACCATAGTTCTCATCAAGGATCTATATCAAGGTTAGCCTTCGATTTAAGCAATATGAAAAAAGTAATAAAAGCATGTGGAAAGGATGGCAATCCAACTAGTTACTTTCAATAGCTACATAACTATGTAGCTGGACTAATATTAACTCTCTTGGTTTTGGATACATTTGTTATGCATCGTCTTTAGATGTATAACTGAAAAACTATCCTAGATTGTAATTAAACTTTGATATGAAAGGAGTATTCTCTCTCATTGTCAGGAGTTAGGACTGTGATTCTCTTTGTATATTTGTTTTATTAAGTAAACATGTTGAATAGTTAAATGAGGTATGTCATTCTCTACTCATTGTATCTTAGTTGTCTAGCTTACTCTCTCATATGTGTCTTTAAGTGCTTATGATTTTTGTCTAATTCTTTGATGAGCAATTGTAAGAGCTAGCTACTAAGTTGATCTATGTGGTTTCACTTCATGTAATCTCTTTTATTTGAACTTCTCAAATGCATGGGTTCATTTTTCATAATCATACATTAATGGCTGCAATCTTTTGAAACTATGGTTCGATGCATGCCTTTGTTACTAAGGAAATTGATGATCATCTTATTTACACGCACAGTTTCAAATGAGTAAATAGATAAATCATTTGGGATGTGATAAGTGGTCAAAGCTTGTAACTTGATGTGAGAGATGTTCGCCCCAAGCCTGGATATGAAGTGGAAAGAAGACTAAGGATTAGTGATACATGGTCCCTAATATATACTCTGAGTTTAGCATGAGTGCATTTAAGGAACTTTGTATTGAAGGCATTATAGTATTACTAACATGCATTGTCATAAAATTATATAGTAGATACAAAACTAGCAAAAGAAGGGGACGTTTGCTAACCATTTCTCAACTTTTGTGCTGCGTATTTCTTTATCTTTAGATTGTCAGTTACATGCACCTTTCATACATAGGATCAACAACAACATGAATTGGATTGATTATGTCTGTCCCTTTGCAAACATTGTAACTTTTATTGCTTGAATGACTTTTCGATGAGGATTTTGAACTAAATATCTTACACATTACATGATATATGAAGAGTATAGTCAAATGTTCTCAAATAACATCCCTTACCCTTAGTGGTTGCAAAACAAAATGTTAATATTATTAATTCACCTCACTCACATTGTGAGATGCTCATTCGTCAATCTGTGCAGTACAAAGTTTGTTAACTTTTTGCTTTGTTTTTCAAGCTAGAGAGGAGGGCATTTGTTTTGAAAGTCTTGATGGGGTTGGGAGAGATGGCAATGAGGGGAGATAGATAAAGATGACTTATGTTAAAAAATACTCAACCAAGTTATGTAAGAATAAAATTTGGATACTATAGAGAATATCACCATCACCTTATCTTCTATGCATCATGGCGTTGGATGCTTCCGAGCATCTATATCACTCCCCTATGCACTTTTAACTACATACTATTTTCAATTTCTAATCCATTTATATTTTGAATTGAAGTTGTGGGCAGTTCTTTTTTTTTCGTACAAATGTAGATATCATGTTAAGTGTAAGTTACATATGGAAAATAATATAGTGGAAAAATTACCAACTCACTTACCAAGAAATCAATCTTATTGTTGATACTTTTGTATTTTTTGCTTGTACATTAGTGATATAAATATAGATACGTATGACTAATTTTGTGTATTTGTGTGATTTATTCTTGAGTAGCAAAAGTTTATCATTTTCAAGTAAGTAGTGAATGTTTTATTGTTCAAGTTATGAATGCATGTAATTGATGATACCATTCTTTTAGTAACTATTACTTGTTTATTATTAGTTATAAGATAGTCTTAACAATCCTGGGCACTGGGGCTTGTGGTAGGTGATCTTGGTAGGAATCTAGAGGACTCTGTTTCTGCTTCTTTGAACTTTAGATACCTCTCTGTGGAGTTTATCTTAATATGAGAATCTCCCCTTTTTTATCCCAAAACTTGACATGCTTAACTTGTTCTATGGTTGTTAATTAATGACATCAAGTGTTTGTTAATTACTTTCAAAATTTGCTAAATGATAATTACCTTGAGAATACAGGGATGGAAAGTACTTTAAACTCCAATAATGTTGGCCATTATAGATACTATCGTAGGATTAGAATACCTGAAATGAAAGAGGCCTTGAAATCAAGAAAGGCACGGGCTCATTAGTATATCAATAGAGGTTTGGAAGTATATAGGAGATACTAGAATAGTTTGATTGACAAAGTTGTTTAATAAAATTGTAAGATCGAAGAAAATGGCAGATGAATAGAGGAAGATATCTATTATCATAATTTATAAGAATAAAGAAGTTATACAAAGTTGTACTGACTATCAGGGAATCAAATTTATGGGCCACACCATGAAAATTTTTGAAAGAGTGATCAAGAAGAGGCTACGTTATGAGATGAGTATATCAGAGAACTAGTTTGTTTTTATTTTGGGAGGTCTACCATGGAAACTATTTTCCTGATTAGACAATTGATAGAGATAATATGTGGACATGAGTAAGGACATCCACATGGTATTTATTGACTTAGGAAAAGCTTATGATAGAGTCCTCAAAGAATTAATATGATGGGTGATGGGCAAGAAAGGGCTTTCACTAGAGTATAAATACATAGTTAAGGATATGTATGAGGGAGCATTAACAAACATTAGGCCCACTAACAGAGCACCTGACGATTTCCTATCACTATAGGATTCAACCAAGGATCAACATTAAGCTCATACCTTTTGTATGTTAGTTATAGATGAGTAACATAACATTTGCATAAGGAGATTTTATGGTGCACATTATTTCCTGATGATATACTTTTAATTGATAAGACAAAGAAGGGTGTAAACATAGAGCTAGAGTTATGGAGAGATTTATTAGAATCTAAATTATTTAAAACTAGCAAAACTAAAATAAAGTATATGGAATGCAATTTCAGCAAGGAAAGGAGAGGAAGTGGAGCACTGGTAAAAATTGATAACCAAGAAGTTCCCTTAAAAGAATACTTTTAATACTTTAAATTGATAATTCATGAGAGCAGATAAATTAAAAGAAAGGCTCATAGAATCCAAGTAGGTTAGAACAAATGAAAATGTACCTCTGGAGTTTTGCGCGATCGGTGAGTGTCACTCAAGCTAAAAGAAAATTTCTATAAGATGACTGTAAGGTTGGCCATGCTGTATAGATTAGAGTGTAGGGTAGTTAATGAACAACATATACATAGGTTGTGCATAGGTAAAATGCGGATGTTGAGATGGAAGAGTGGCAAGACTAGAAAAGAGAATTAGAAATGAAAACATGAGAGGAAACTTAGGAGTAACACCTATAGGTAACATGATGAGGGATATTAGACTTAAATGTTTAGACATGTCCAAAATAGACCAAAAAAGGCACCAATTAGGAGTAAGGCGATCAAAGTCAAAGGTTCTTAAAGGATAAGGGAAAAGCCTAGAAGAACATGAATAGAAATGGTGAGAAAATATTTTAAAACTTTGAGGCTAAGTGAAGCCACAACCCTTAATAGAGGGGATGTCGGAACAAGATTTATGTGCTCTCCTGGCATACACAAGCTCATCTCATAAAAGAAAAGAACTGATTGTTATTTGTTACATAATTATGAACAAAGTATTATTCTTCAAAACTCTTGAAGAACTTCTCATTTGAAACCTAGAAGAACTTCAATTGTTGCCTAAAAGAGCCGTGCTTACACATAAATCTGGTCTTGAAGAGCTAGTTTTGGTATTCAAAAGAGCATCCCCATCTATTCCTTATTCCATATTGTTCGGCGGTGCTAGTTTGGTATCTGACCATCAAGCAAGCAATCAAAACACTTCATTCTTGTCACGTTAAAATGAAAAAGAAAAAAAAATGAAAAACTTAGTGCATTGATGAGTAGATTTTCATATCTCATTAACTCTTCTTAGTAACCATGTTTGTTCCTATCTAATCCTTCATCTCTTCTATTTATTGTGCTTATCCATCCTTTATTTACAACATTTTCTTTCTCTTATTTATAACCTATCATCTCCTGTGACTTTTGGATTGTCAGTCACTTGTCGACTTCTCCAAAGGACAAGTCAGCTACATGTACTTGCTTTGTTTTATCTTATTGTTTACTCCTAATTCCTTTATTCTCATTACTTATGTCTATTGCCTACCTCTTAGGATTCTATTGCAGCAATTCATTCCACCTTGAATGCCAATTAATTTTCCTATTTAACTTGGGTAATCGTCTCTCAATCCTTCCTATCCAAACCTTCTAGATCTATTCATTATGATCTTAATTATGATGAGAATACTTGAAAGCATTCAATTGTGTGCCTACATCACATTCTTTGAGTAATCTGAATGATAGCATTGGTCTTTTAATTTATACAATGAGTTAGATGGGGGGAGATCCATTATGCAAGTTGTTGGACATGATATGTGATTTCCTGAAGACTCACAGTATTGGTCATGCATTTGCGCATGATAAAAGTGGAAGAAAGATAGATGCATTCGACATGTTTGATTTAGCTTTCATCAAATATGCATTGTATGGGTGAGCAAGACTATGATCATGGCCCAATTTTTTACGACTATAGTGTCTTGTTTGATGAGGAAAACATAACTAAAAATAATAGAACTCAAGACATGGTGTCCTGCCATCTATGATAACTACCTCAAGGAGAAGGAAGCTCATACCAAATCTTTGCATGGAGAAGTGATGGACATTTTACTAGATTGCGGGTGTTTTCAATTATTCTATCAAGAGAGGTCTCGAGGTAATGACTTGCATTCATGGGTGTACATTTTCTGATACTTCATACTTTTGTACAAAAGAGAATCTATATTACACTATGGGCAAGAGTTCTCAGCTGAAATGCATAATGAAAGTAGATACTCTAATGAACTATGTGTATGATAGAGTAAGATATATGAGGTTGAGAAAACCAAGGCATAGCATAAAAGAATTGATTAGACTAAGATTCTTACTTACACTCTTTTTCTACTCATTACAGAAAAGTTGAAGAGAGAGAGCATCATCAGCTAAAAATGGTTAGTATTTGACCTAAGAACTACATATGATCCTTGTGGATTCAAGGAAAGATTCTTCTTAAGATAGGAAGGACTATTTCTTAGTTTAGTTATATAGTTCTAATCTAGGTACTTTCTTATTTGAGTTATTTTTATAAGGGTTTTTTGTTGTTGCAAAAATGCCATTAAATTTTAGCATTTTTGCAAAAAAAGATCCAACATTTTTTTTTAATTTTGCAAAGTTTTCGTGAGCTTTGCAAAATTTTAATTACAATAATACCCTTCTAGCAAATGAAAAAGGAGAGCCTTGGCGCAATAGTAAAAGTTGTCTTGTGACCTTGAGGTCATGGGTTCAAGGTGTGGAAATAGTCTCTTGAAAAAATGCAAGGTAAGACTGCTTACTATAAACCCTTGTGGTCCACCCCTTCCCTAGACCTCACATAGGCGAGAGCTTTGTGCACTGGGGCTGCCCCTTCTACCCTTCTAGCAAACAAACGACAATGAACGAGTAGACTTTGTGCATGATTTCCTACGTCATTAATCAATAGAAATCTCTAAAATTGATCAAGGTAGATAGAATACATTGATTAGAAGAAGACCACATCTTATGTTTTCAATTTTCATTCAAAAAGGCATCGAATGAAAAGCTTAAAGTATGCTACTTGTTGCTGTTTGCGTAAACTGTAATAATATTTTGTTTATAATTTAAACTTGAATTTTTCTTTATTCATTATGTTTGTATTGATGGCATTTATTATATTCTAATTTGTGTTAGGAAGATTTTTATATCAATTTTTAGTTAGAAACTAAAGTTTATATTGTTGAATTTCCTTGAAGAAGCTTAATAAGAATTATTGCACAAGTTGGTGAATATGGTATGTTCGTGAATGAATATCTCACTATTAGTTGGTTTTTATTGAAATATAACCATATCATTAGATTCTTTATTATTGATTATATTAGATACAAGTTTCACTGAAACTTTCCATTGGGAAGCCATTGGACTTAGTAGCTAAATTTAGTAACTTAATCACGGGTTACAATTGAAGGGCAATATTGAAATTTTAAAAAAAAAAATAACAAGGAGGACAAAAAAACTAATAGAATGTTAATTTTGCAAAGCTCACGAAAACTTAATGGAAAATTTGTAAAACTCAAAAAATGTTGAACATTTTTACAAAAATGCCAAAATGTAATGGAATTTTTGCAACAAAAAAAAAAAAAACTCCTTTTTATTATTGTAGATCTCAATCAGTAAAATTGGATGGCTGAGATTAATTAGTGACACTAGATTTTTGCTTTATGTCATATAAAAGCTTCTCTAAAAAAGGGGAAGGAGTGGCTATTAATTCTTACAGAATTGTGAAGAACTTATTCTTTTTGGAAGTCTTGAAGAACTTCTTGTTTAAATTTTGGAAGAGTTTATTAATCTATCAATCTAGCCTAAAAGAGTTAGCTAATCTTGGTGCCTAGAAGAGCACTCTATCTATTCCTTAATATTGTATAGTCATAGCATTCTAGTTCATTAGAATGTCAAGTACGCATATCATTGTAGCAAAATGAATTAGCAACAAAGTTGTATTTAGTGACTCTTTGGCAACTCTTTTAGTACTGAAACTTGTTTAGACAAACAATCAATTTTTTCTTCTTTTTACTCTTTTTACTGAATGGTAGAGTCTCACACACTCTTCAAAGCCGCAAGCCCAATCAATCAAGTGAGACACTTCTTGGGCCATAGCGCTAGAAGCCTTTGATGCACCAGTAACAATCAAGTTGCTAATACATTTACAAACTTGGAAACTCAAAGTGGAAACATAACAAAAGCTAATTTTGGAGAGCCAATGCTTTATGCTCAAACATTTTCTTTTTTGGGTTTTTTTCAGAATGCCATTATATTTTGGCAATTTGGCAACAAAATAAAAAATAAAAAAATCCAATATTTTTTAAAATTTATAAATTTCCCATTAAGTTTTTTAGAGATTTGCAAATTTGTCATCCCCTTACTTTTCATTCTCCTTATTTGTTAAAATTTTCAAATTTTCATCTTTGCCCTTCTCTAGAGATGCCAAATGGGAACAACAGACACCTACTACAATATGGATGCTAGAAAAACTAATAGACAATATCCTGCCACTCTATGGAGGGAGAGGTGTGGATCTTGCCGAAAATGCAAGGCAGGGTGGGGCAGGGGAAGATACTATTAGAAACGTGGAAGGAGGTGCTTGGATCTCATCAAAAGCAGGTTGGAGGGATGTCGCTACAAGGGGGTGAGGAAAAGGGTTGGATCTAGCTAGAAGTGGAAGGGGGATGGATGGATCTGGGAGGCCAAAAACACCTAAGGGGTGTGTGGATCTGCCCAAAAAGTATGACTAGCATGGTTGTAGGGGATCTCGCTAGAAAGAAGGGGGGAGGCAAGGCCCCATAGTGGGATCTCGTTAGAAAGAAGGGGGGAGGTGGCACCACGGGGTGGGGAGGTCTGCTCAGAAAGGTATAGCCCTGCGAGGGGAGGGGATGTCGATGGAAAGAAGGGGAGATGGAGTAGGAGATAGTTAGAAGGGTAAAATTAGAATTTTGAAAAAACTAACCTGAAAAGAGGACATAAAACTAACGGAATGGCAATTTTGCAAAGCTAAGGAAAACTTAATGGTGAATTTGCAAATTCTTAAAAATCTTGGATTTATTTCCAAAATTTTAATGGCATTTTTGCAAAACCTCTTTTTTTAACGATTGCTTTGTGCTCAACTCAAGTTGTTAATTGTTGCACAAAATCTTCCACCTAGATTCCTTCTCATTATTGTTAATTTTTATTTATTGATTTGTTCTTGTAACAACCCCAAAATTTCACTATTCCATGATTAGGTTATAAGTTTTCAAGGGGTATATCTTGTTATAGAAGTATAATTTGGAATTAACCTAAAACCATTAGATAGTGCTTGAAAAATAGAATCCAACAAGCCAAAGAACGTTGAAAACAAAACCCGTATAAAGAAGTTATGGGCCTTTAAAGTCAAGGCAATATAGTAATTAAAACAAAAAAATAAAAAACAAAGCACACAACTTAACTGGAGGGGGCCAAATTGATATTGGCACCCCCCCCCCTCACGTTGCAAACCCGACGAAATGTCAGGTCTACTCGACAAACAAAGGAAAGAAGGAAAAGAATAAGAAGAGGAGAAGGAGGAGTAGGGAGATCTGTGAGTGGGTAAAACCCAGTCATGTAGGATCTGAAGAGCTGGGCAAGGGTTTTTGTGTCATCGGAAAAGATGGAGTTCTCCAGCGGCAACAATGGAAAATAGCATTATTTTCAAACGATTCAAATATAGGTATGTAGTTTTTTCTGGTTTTTTATGATTGATTTCATTCTTTGCCATGAGCAGTCAAATCTTGTTATTACATTCTTAAAAATGGGCATTGATCGATTAGCATATGTTTTAGTTTTCGATTGTGGGTTTTTATGTGTTTTTCTTTTGGGAAAGTAGTGTCGAAATCTTGATTTCAAATCTGGTCGACCACTAATCGCAACCTGAAAATCCCTTCTTCCCCTTTCTTGCACTGATGATTTTCCTTCCAATCGGCCACATGAAAACCCCCACTATTCTTCCTTCTCTCTACTCATCTCATTTCCAGTCCCAGGAGGCATCAGTGTCAAGGGCCACTAGCCACCATCGAAAACCCCTACCCTATCTCTCATCTTCTCTCCCGCTCAGTCTCCTATTGTTTTTCTCTAACAAACGCAGCCTGACATGTAGGTTGTGCTAGTCGTACACCCCCTTGCTCTTCTCCCTCTAGCTTGCTACTTGAGAAGGCCACCAGCAAGCAAGGTGCTCCCTGATGCCATTATACACCAATTACCTCTGTCTGGATTCTAATCCATGTAAAATTGCACAGATCCGATCGTTGAACACAATCAGAACCATCGATTGGTGGATTGACAACAAAACCTACAAATTAAGCAATCAATTAAATGGAGCTTGAGGTACACATGTGAGCCAAGGATGAGCACCAGTTGAGATTAAAGCATGTGGAGTCGATCGTGAAGAAGAGTGCAATTAAAGCTAGTGGAATTCGGTGAACGCGTCACATGAGGTAGGTGAAAATTTAAGATAGCATATCTAAATTATAAGACGCATGTTCTAACATGATCTTATTTTTGACTATATGATTGATATTCGATATGCTTTAAATTGAAATAATGTTAATTAAAAGAATTGCATGTTATAATTGATGCTTATGCTTTGTACATCATGTATGTGAATTGTGAAATTATGTTTATGGTACATGGGTACCATGTCAGTATTGATGATGTATGAGTCTAGGTTATAGGATACATCTTTGGCGGGTTATCACCAAATAAGTGAGGATGCTATTCTTGCTATAAAATATAGGAACAGGCAAATTGCCTGCTATTATGATTATTTTACATTCAGACATGGAGGCCTAAGAGTTTTGTTTTAGACAAGCATAGGCCTGGGGATGCTATGCTATGAGAGTTATGAGGGTTTGGCCACCCGCTCTCCAAAATTTATTATGTTATAGATACCATGCACTATGTGTTGCAAAAAGTCGGGTGGGGCAATCATGGGAAGGCCGCCACTATGACGGCCATGGTCCTCCCCATGTGGACATGGATATTGTGATTTTCACCGAGGATGGTATAGGTGGATTATTGAGCAGTTATCCTGGCTATACGGATTCTGACTGCATGCATAATAGTCCTTATATTTGGTGCACTATGGTGCATATCCTTAAGGGTTACCAAAAGACACTCGAGTGCCCAAAAGACGCTGGTTAGGCAATTGTGAGGGACCCAAAGAGGACAATATTGTATATATCGTACATTCTGCCCACGAGACATGCATATCTGATGACATTATGAGATGCTTTATATGATATGGCATGATGATATGCCTTACATCGTTTTCCCACCAATGGCTAGAGGATTGTGGACCCCGTATGGTGAGGGGCATGAGGATTATGTTGATATACCAGCAAAGGCTGGATAATTATGAACCCCACATGATGAGGGTTATGATTCTGAAACCCGGTATAGTCTGGGAATGCAAATTGGGTAACATTGATTATATTCATAATTTTGTATGTCATTTAATAATTTTCATATGTGTGATTGAGGGAGTAGTTTCATATATGTTTTCATATGGGTTAATGAATGGGTAGAATTGTATGCAGAGTATGGTTCATGGAATTGAAGTATTTATTTGATGATAAATAATAAGTAAAGATATCTGATTTATCAATGGAATTATTAATAATGATGAAAACATGTAGATATTTGGCTTACAAATGGGTTATTGAGATATGAAACATATTGTAAATTCAATTTAACCTAATTGCTATGGAAATAAATATTCTAATTACTATTGAATAATTTATGTATCTTAAAATTTAACATGCTTCTTAACTCCCCTATCAAGCATAGCTTGCTAAGATATTGTAAATGTTTTATGTTTATAATATCTTAGATACAGAAAAACAGGAGAAGATGTACACAACAAAAGGAATCGAGCAACTATACTTCTGTGCACAGGTATACATTTTATTTAAAGCTTTTATATTGTGTAGTTAGTCATTTGAATTGTGATATTGGACATTTAATATAATGTTATAGGGGTTACACAAGTGAACCACTTGATGGGTCCTATTTTCATAAATAAATTTCTATCTTCTAAAAAACTATATATATATATATATATATATATGTATGTCTATATAGTGTGAGCATGATAGTGACATCCGGGTTTTTGAAAAAATGAATTTCAAAGAAAAAACTTCCGCTATTTTTGTATTTTAAAATTTGGAGGCGCCATCTTTTGAAATAATTGCGAAAAATTTTCATGAAAAACCCAGGGTGTCACAATTCTCAAGCTCTTCTATTTCTTGGTAAAGAGTACATGCACTAGGAGGAACCAAACATCCAATTGATTCCATAAGATTTTCCACCCCACATTGCTTTTCCGCGATAGTGTTCTTCTCGTGGAGCGGGTTCACTAAATCAAGTTGTATAAATGATCCACTAATCAAGTTTAATTTTCTTTTTCTTGTTGCAATCATATCTCCAACAGTTTGATCTGATGGCCGGGATCATAAATATGTAATCAAACATGCATTCACATAATAATAATAATAATAAAACAAGGATTTACGTAGTTTGGTTGTCATGCCTACTTTCACGGGAGAGGAAGAATGTACTATCTGATCATATTATAATAAGGACAAGGAGGGGCTCAAAGCCTCCCTCAATGCTCCTCTGTGACTCTGCATCTCTTTCTCTCACTCACACTTATAATGACCTAACATCTCTCTCTCTCTCTCTCTCTCTCTCTCTCTCTCTCTCTCTCTCTCTCTCTCTCTCTCTCTCTCTCTCTCTCTCTCTCTCACACACACACACACACACACACACACACACATATATATATATTTCTTTCTCACACTAGTATGAACCACATACAGGCCCACCCCAACAACACTTTTCAACTTCAAAACAAGAGAGGAGAGCCAACAAGCTGTTGACAATTGCCTACAAGCTATTAAGAAGCCTCCTTTCTTAATAGATTTTTTATTGGCCATTTTAGTTAGTAGATAATAAGCTATCACTAGCAATAAAAGAAGGTGATGGAATCACATTTAAGAACCAAAACGACTGCATAGAGTCAATGACACATAATGGATTTATTAAAAGTTCGTTACTTTTGGCAAGAGCTTATTCTACTTGCCAAGATTTTACAGCCAAAATTCTTAAACTTAGGACAATTATCAGATCAAAAGCAAGAGGGGGAACCCAACTGATAAATTGATAACATTTAGCTAGTTTTCAGGTCTGGTGAGAGCTGCTTCTTCTTTCATGGCAGCTTTAATGGCAGCAGCCAACTCATCATAGGCTTGGCCCCACGCACCACACATCTCCTTACTCCATTTCTCCCCCATTGCCTCCTTAATAGTCCTTAACAGAGCTTCCTTCACCACCTAAGGAGGAAAATGGCACAAGCAAACGAGGATGTCATTGTCAAAAGAGGCAGTACCCAAATAGCTTGAGAGGATAACTAGATAAGAATATTTTCCTTGATTCTTGATAACTTCAATCAGAAAACCGCACAAGATTGAGGGAATCACAGGCAAAAGTACAAATTAGAGAAACGAGGAATTATTTGGTGTTCCAAATACTATTCTGAGGTCAAAATGGACGGCTCAGATGAAGAAGTACAGTGGTAAGAAAATTCCAACCAAACAGAAGGATCATCCAGGGCAGAAGATTTCCAGGGGAATAATCATATATGTCCCGGAATATGAATGATATGGATCACCAATCATCCGGGTTCCACATGTATAGCTTGTTCCTGTTAAACAATGATTCAAAGATCAGGTAGTCTCATCATCATCAAGACCTTATCCTAATTATGGGTCGGACACATGAATCTTGTTCCTCCATTTTCTTCTATTAAGTTTCATGGCTTCATTTAGTCTCAAAGATCAGGTAGTCTCCAAGATGAAGAACTTCAATGGACTAAAGATCGGGAGCCAATTTCCGATTGAAGGGACAGATCACATCATGTAGAAGGGAACGTACCTCAAAGTGCGGATCAGTGACCCCCTTGGTTAGATGGACGGATCCCAAGTTCTTGAGACTGCTTTCTGCAACTACAATTTCACCCTTCTCCCTCAGTTGAACAGCTGCTTCACAAGTCTGCAGCCATCCATCACATCAAAAACAATATAAATTAGCAAGACTGAAGGGATCAGTAGAAGCAATTGCTCCATCTTAGATAGACGGCATTGGATGGTCTCAACCACTATCATTTTGCAGTGCCCACGATCGGATGGCCAGCCATCCAGGATCCACAAGCACACACATCAAACAACAGTTTGTGCTCAGATCTTACCATCTTGAAGACCTTCACAGCATGGGACTTGAGCCTGGGATTGTTCTTGGGAACTTCATCAGTATCCTTGAGAAATGAGAACAATCCTTTAGCTGCAGGAGCAATCTCCAAGATCCTAACCACCCATCAAACCCAGAAAATAAAAGATCGAAGTCTTCTAACAGAAAATGAACAGAGATAGGAAGAGAAAGAGTACGTGGTGAAGAACTGAAGGCTTAGTTCTGGGATGTTGAGCTTCATAATCTCCCATGATTCCTTGACCAAGGCCTCTTGTTGCTCTGTGAAAGCCATTGTGGGATTGTACGTGTGTCCACAAAGTGTTTCTTAGTAGATGCCGGGGCCTGGCTGGCGAGTATGGCCTTTTGTGTCTGCAAACCTTTACTTATATATTAGCTTAGCTTGGACGTGTGTCTTTCAGCCATTCCCACGCGGGTTGTTGGTGGAATTTTGTGGGCAAAATGATGTTATGGGCGCATGGGTGGACCAAGTATGGATTTGAATTCTTTGTATTTGGTCTGCCCATACCTCATGAAAAGATGCTCTCCCTTCTCAGTCAATGTAAAATCTTGTCTATTTCGTGGCTGCTCTTACTTCAAACGCCTAACCTTACTAAGGAAACGGATTGCTCTCTCTCTCTCTCTCTCTCTCTCTCTCTCTCTCTCTCTCTCTCTCTCTCTCTCTCTCTCTCCACCCACACATTCCAGGACCCCACATAGGAAGGCTCTATTTGGGTGATCTGAGGGAATCATCTCATTCAGCCTTCTCTATTCAGGCTAACTGTCAAAAGTGTCCATTGGATGATTTTACCTAATTACCGGTTGAAAATCCAATGCTCGTGATTTGAAATTTTCAAAATGGCATAGCTAATGAAGGGTAACCTTAGCTCAACAGTAAAAGTTGTTGTCGTGTGACTTTGAGGTCACAGATTCAAGACGTAGAAATAGCGTATTGTAAAAATACAAGGTAAGGCTGCAACCTATAGACCCTTGTGGTCTGTTCCTTCTCCGAACCCCACATAGGTGGGAGCTTTGTCCACGGGGCTGCCTTTTAAAAAGGCATAGCTAAAATCATCCTACAGTCATGAATTTTGGTGTCTAGATAATTTAGGAAGGCTTAAACAAGAAGGATAGTCAAATCATTCAAAAGTGGGGCTTAGCTAGATAAGGTCCTGGACCAGTCCAAATAGCATTTCTCATCTTACTGCTCATCTATCCATCTATCTTATGTTATCAATCCATGAAGATATAGATCCATCTCGGATTGACTGTCACAGGCTATCACGGAGCATCGTGTGGCTTGCTATGAGCTACTGACTCTGCCCAAATTTTGGATGATCTGAACTGTTCATCTTTGGCCCTATTCTTACCTACTTTACTAGTTTAATCATGGTGATCAACAAAAGATTCTCTTCTTCAAGTCGCTGCTAGAGAGGCTTTTCTGAGTCGTCATTTTATACTTAGGACATCAAAGACTAAAATACAAGATTTTCAGAGCATGAGAGGTGAATATCTTGAATCGCTAAAGAGTAGATCCCTTGAATGGGGGTCAACCAAGTAGCAGGTCGGTGGCTGAACGCTCCAAAACCCTAATTATCTGTTCAGAATTGTACTTTCTTGCATAGTTGTAGGCACGTCATGATAGTCTCATCCCAATCATTTCCACTAACATTATTAACCCTTTACTATAGTTTCCATTGCAAATTAAGGGGACCCAATTAGCAATGCTTATAGAATCCGACACATCCGATTAGGTGAGATTTTATACCATATAATCACATATAAGATAATCTGGCGAAACTGTATAAACCGGATTATTTTAGCCTTGCCAACTGGGGCCTACTCCAGCCCACTTGATTGGTGCCAGTCGTGCTGAACCAGTTTCACAATCGTGATGACTTAAGAGAGACAATTGAATCATCAAACCAAAAGTGCCAAGAGAGGGGATACCATCAAACACTCGTACTAGTATGAGCCTATTGACCAAAAAGGCAGCCCCCATTCACAAAGCTCCCAGCGACATGGAGTCTAGACGCAGTCTTATCTTGCATTTTTGCAAGAGGCTGTTTCTACGCATTAAACCCGTGACCTCGAAGTCACCCGACGATAACTTTACCATTACGCCAAGGCTTCCCTTCGTGGAGCCGATTGGCTATCCAATAGTTATTCATGAGCTTCATGTATTTATTTCTTCGGCACTTGTATAATAGATGCACCCCCAACAAATATACAAACAAGATCATACAAATGTTTGGCTACCAACAAGGAAACTTCATTTCTAGGGTTATGCCCACCTTATTTCATGTCATTCGGCAAATGAAGAAGAGATGAACCACCAACAATCTACTCAGGTGGTGGCAGGCAACAAGAGACCTCACTTCATTATGCTTGGTTGGGATTTGAGGCGGCACTTTCCCTTGTTGAGGAGATTTCAAGTAAATCCAAGAATCACACACCGGCAAGGCTTTTGACATTCAGCTGGCTCATTACATCTAAATACTTATAGTCTGCCCCTTCCCGGACTTCGAATATGTTGGAGCTTCGTCCACCAAGCTATCCTTTTTTTTACATCTAAATACTATGTTACTCTTGCCTTTTATCTGAAAGACCAAGTAGATGACACTAGACTTGCCCAAATCAAGTTTTTTCTTTTCTTTTTTATATAAGCGAAGAATTACAAAGAAAATTCACTCACTCTCTTGAACAAATAAAAGCAAAAACTCAAACCTGCAGCCCAGCATATTACGAGAGAGATGCCGAAGTTGCCCAAATTAGTTTACAGCATAGTTTTGATTATAGCAAAAAGTGGCTCCTTGTATGCTTGCGTTCTTAAGGTGAATCTATGTATCACATAACTGCCCATTAAGGGGCCAACGAATTTCTAGCGCATTTGGTCGCGCAGAACTCAGCATCACCCTGAAGTATGCATGGTCCCAGGTTCTGGTAAGCCGCTTTGCCCTTTGTCATTGAGAAAAAATATGGTCCCACTTTCAGTCGCAGGTTTCCAACAACTCACTCTTGTCTAATCTTTCTATTTGGTTTATTGCTGTTCTTCGATAAATGATGTATTTATTCTCTGTGTTCCTTGGTTTTAGTTATCTCTTGTATTTTATTATTATATGTGGTATAATAAATAGAAATGTTAGTTGAGATTCTTCACCCAGTTGACCCACCACTCATTTGGTCGACCCACCCTTATTGACTAATCTAGTTCCAACTTCCAATGCGGGTCTGGTTTCCTCCTACCATGCAAATCTGGAATGAAGCTTTACTTGGCAGACCCACAAGGACAAACTACATCTAAACGACCATTGAACTGTTAGAGGATCAAAAGGCTAGACGCATGCCTGTGGTCTATGTATGGAACGAACATTCCACCCCCAAGTATAGTCAACCGAAAATCACCAACGAGGCTAGACCAAGGGCCTAACTGACTCTCCAATCCGAACCAAAATCACCAGCAGTAACATGAACAAGTGGACGCTATAGCGAAAGAAAAGAGATGTGCCGCACTCTTCCTAACAGGCATATTTTAATTAGTCCAGTGCCCAACCAGCTGTCAGAATGGAACATAAAGGGCAGCCCTGGCACACGAAGCTCCTATATATGTGGGATACCAAGAAGAAGCAAGCCACAAGGGTCAATAGTACATAGCCTTATCTTGTATTTTGCAAGAGGCTGTTTTCACATCTTGAACTTGTGACCTCAAGATCACACAATGACAACTCTACAGTTGCAGCAGGCTCCCCTTCAACTGTCATAATTGCCCGTCTGAAGTTTAAATTGATCAGGTGGTACCAGACTATTGATCAATGAACCCACTTTTGGAGTTCATCTTTCAGATGGGACACCCATTCTGAGTCGCCTGATTGTCAACAAGTTTAACGGATGGTCTCCACAACACTCAGATTTGCAATCTGGTGTACCTCAATTGCATGTCCAATTCACTCACAGTAACTCAAAAGACCCTCGAACGTTTCTTTCCCATGCTTAGATTTTTATCATTTCAAGGAAGAAAGAGAATACACAGATAACTCTAGATACATTATGGCATGAAAAACTTGATCTGTGTTTTGTCGTCTTACAACATGATAAGAAGTAAATTACTGAGAAGTGCAGGGAGCAAGTAACTGCACCAGTAAAATAACTGGATGAAAAAGCGAAAATTGAATATTTCAATTTCAGACTGATTGGGATGCTTCAAGGGATGGACTGCCAGAAACAATTCCATTTTTTCAGCGTCCAGCATCCTCGGTGAAAAAAATGAACATATTGTTAATTCCTATTGTTTGTATCACCTTTGAATGTTTTTAGATGATAATGTTTCTACATCAGAATGCGGACTACTGCCAGACCAACAGCAGAGATGGAGACGAGGGTTCCTATGCAGTATTTTATCACGTCATATTTTGCTGCTTCCAGCTGGGCTCTCAATGAGTGGATTTCCTGCGCATAAGATTAAGAATTGTTAAGAATAACGCCTACAAATATCGAGAACAGAACTTGCTCATTAACAAGTAATACCCAAATTAGATGCTAACGATCCAACTATACAATTACAAGGATATTTCATTCACAGTAACCCTTACCCTGTCAAGCTTGTTTGTGAGACTGGACGTTTCTGCACTTTGATTGGCTAGTTCATCACGAATTCGCCTGAAATTATTAAATTAACAGTAGATAAGAACGAATTACAGCTGCACAAAAGAAACCATTCTCAAGCAAACAAGCAAAAGCCAGAAGCAATAACAAAAATTGTGGCACCGATAAAATTCATCGTGACCCTACATTGTGTCTGCTTTTAGATTAGTTAGTTTAGGTCAAGAATGAATTTCTGCTCTCTTTCATATTCAGTTTCAGCCAAATAAATTCGCTAAGATGCACAAGTTGTCCTATGGAATGATGATACAAAGACGACCAACAGGAGTTGCTACAGATGCAAACTACCACTCCTAACCGAGATGGCAAAAGTGAGGTCAAGCCCACAAGATGTACCCAAGAGACAAAAAGAAGTAGACTATTTTCCTTACCCTCTTTCAAGGTTTAGATCCAAGCGCTGTCCAGCAGTAACTTTGTCAATCTCATACCTATGTTAGAAAAGGAAGCTCTTTCCAGATCAAAATGTCTAGAGAAGTCTGATTTAGAAGTCAAACAAACATTTCAAAAGACTTAAAATTATAGGTAGAAGCTCAGACCTCAGCTCACTGCGCATCTTCTCTATATCATTTCGGAGTTTCTCCGTCTCACGTTGCAACAAAGAGAAATGGTGCTCCTGCATGTGGAATGCATAAGTACCTTTAGCAAAAGGCAGATACTAAATAGAATCATGGCAGATGGAAATGTCATAACATATCTACATTCTGAACAAAGAAATTCGTTGCTACAAGAAAAAACTGGAAGGAAAAAAATTATGGCCATTAGAAGGAAAATACATCTGCTCAGAAATTAAACATTTTCAAGACTTGATGCTTTCACGAGTATTGAGACGCTTGTTCGGGCTAACCAAAGTAAAAATTGAATTGCATCTCATGAATGAGTATTTTCTCCTGACAAGTTTTTCTTGACTCAATCTGGATGCAACAGACTGAGAACCAGATGATCCTATTATCTACACATGGAATTCTTAAAATGGTACAACAGCTAATCAGAACAAGGAATAAGAGAGAGATCATTTCCTAGGAGATTGCAGTGAAAAAGTATACAGGACATGTGGATCTATAAAGTTTCCAGCAGACTGGAGGGAGATCTTTAAAAATCTACATATCTGAAAGGAAGCTTTATCTTTCTTAAGTAATAAAAACTGGATCATAAAACAACCAGAAAAATACACAAGCAGAGAGAATGCAAGACAAATGAAAGTGGACAATTAAACCCCATCACAAAGAGAAACAGCACATTTGTACCAACAAATGAATTCCAAAGATCACTGACAGCACCCAATTTTAAAGTCCTAAATTAATTTGGAGGCCAAAGCAACTGTGCTACTAGTATAAAATTGCTTTTTTCAAGATTATCAATCAAGGTAAGATCTCTAGCACGAAACTCTAGACCAAGAGATGCTTGATCTGGGGGTCATAATACAGCACCAATTCATGTCCGAAGCCCCACAATAAGAAGTAACAAGCAGATCTAAAACTCTAATTTAATGGATCATGAAGCTACAGAAGGCAGATAGCATGTGTTCATGAAATAGTTTTTGGAAACCCATACCTCAACTGCTGTAGATCATGCATCTCTCATATCTATCCTCTCTTTGGGATGCTTTACAGTCAAGTTGGAAAGCCTTTCCCATGGAAAGAGGTCAGGAAGTTTATTATCCTTAACATGGATGAAGTGCCAATATTATTTTTTTTAGAAATTACACTAGGTGATAAAAGCTCTGCTAAAGTTGGAGCAAGAAAATCCTCCACACCCTATTGTAAATAAAGATGATCATCCACAACTTTAAAGAGAACATGCAGAAACCTTAACCATCATAATTATGCATTCATATTTACCAGCTTGCCTGAACAACCATTTTGTACGGGTCAGCTTACCAGTTAATCTTCATAGTCAAGCCAGGAACACAAGAAATATTATGAATATGTTCAGGGTTACATCCCTTTGTTTCAACTATTTTTTCTTTAACATTTTCTAGCTTTACAATGCCAAAGCTTGACTTTGAAGTTACTTTTTCCCCTAGACTAACAAATTTTCGGTTCATATGATCACTATATCCACTAAGTCAACTACCAAATGTCTTGTTATTCTTGTAGAGAACTCAACAATTAAGAAAAAGAAACAAAAAAGAACAAAAGATGATATGAAAATTCATTTTCCTCTGAATAATTAGCTTCATCCTTGGACCTCAAGACTATCTTTGGCTGAGAGTAGGATTTCTTCACCTCTTGGACTGACAATCTTATCTCTTAATATGGACAACCATTTACATGCCGACCACATATTTTGCAAATTAAGCATTGTGATCCAGATAGAGATTATTAATAAACTTCGCTTATTCATTTTGACCATTCTTTCCGCTTCTTCTTCCACAGGCCTTGGATAAATGTTGTTTTCACTGTCTACTTATGTATTTTGGCTATTGAAATGACTCTTTTCTTCAACTTCCTTAATGCCTCCCTTCTCATGTATCATATTGACCTTAGATTAAGATGCTTGCCCGAGGCACGGACTACTGACCTATTTATTTTTCAAGTAAACCCATTTCTTCATTCTTCAAGTGAACCCATTTTCCATCTTCAAGTGAACCCATTTGTCCATTCTTCACGTCAACCCATTTGTCAATTCTGCAAGTGAACCCCTCTGGGTCATGCAAAGATAAGGTAGCTATGGCAGCCACCAAATGCTCAGCCATTAAATTTAGCAGTCATCTTCCCAATAATTTTCCTATCTTGAGTAGTATCTTAAATCTTCTAATTTGTTTCATAATGGCTACCACTCTTGAAAATAACAAATCTCTGAATGGATTCACCATCCTTCATCAAGAACTTACTAAGTTCACTCCAAAAAATATTGAAAGTCATCAGAGACCACCTTTGCCAATCCTTGAATATCACGTGCCTACTTTGATTTTGTTACAGGTAAAATATGAGAAAGATTAGTTTTGCTCAACCTTTATTGGCTTAGCATTAGATTCCTAGTATCTTCTTTTCTTGTTCTAGTTTTAGTCTTTTGTCCAGCTTAACTTGATAACACAACTATAGCAGAATTCTTGGATTCTTCGCAGCCATCTTCAGCTAGACCCCAAGGATCTTCTGAGATGGTAAGGGTATTCATTTGAACCAACAATTGCAGTTTCTCCCTCAGAACAGGCACTAGGTTTGGCAATAATTTAAATAGATAATATGGGTAAACTGGAAGAGTTTCTAACAAAGCAGTAAAGATGCAACCTTGCCTTCATACCAAATCTGCTGGAGCAAGGGAAGTGTGGAAGTATCATTAGGGAAGCTTTAATGAGCAGCTATAGATGTTAGTGAGAGGCAGCATAGGCTTCACTAATTAGCGTTTTTGGGTTTGCTTAAATAAGTGACCCTATCCCATATCCATAGACTTCCCACAGTATCCGTAGAAACCAAACTTAGTTGCATGGTCTTTCTTCCATCCCATAGAGTCCTCGAGTTCTAGGAGATCTAGACACATCTTGAAGGTACTTTGAGTGATCTAAATGATTAACATTTGACTTTTGCCACCAACTAGTTGTAGGTTGAAACATACACAAGAGTGACTCCAGTCCCTTCCAATTTTTCCAACCAGACAACACTATAATCACTGTCAATGTAGTTTCTTTGCACATGAAAGACTGGACTTATAACATGGCTTTTTATAGCGCCTTTATTGATCACAGCAGAGAGTGGACAAAGTATATGTTACTTTTACTTTCCATCAATTGCCTAACTCGTGCACTCAGTGGGTAACTGTGATAAAGTTATTTGATTGTGCGACCTCATGAATTAGACATTGTCAACCGTGACTTGTATACATAATCACTAATCTCTTGTCTTGAAAATAACTAGTTCAATCAATATTTATGATGCCTATTTACTAGTTATCAATCCCTTAAATTAGATTAGTAATCCATTATGGACTATAACTTTCAAGCATCTCATGCTCCTTTCAGCTGCCTATCTAAGTCATTGTGGATCAACAAGAAAATTTATATGCTCAATCTCAGCAGAAGTAACATCAGGATGAGTTGAAATTCAAATACTGTAAAGGTCAGCAATCTTGAAAGCTACCTAAAATAGAGCAGTATGTCAAATAAGTGACCTAATTCCATATCTATACATTTCCTACAGTACCCATACAAACCAAACTTAGTAGCATGGTCTTTATTGTGGAGAACTTATTGTCAAAGATCACACAAAGCCTGAATCATCTCCAATGGAACATTTACTAGAAAATTGCTGCTTGATCCTTTTTAAATTACATAGGGCAAAAGCATCAGAAATGAGCTCGAACATCACTTCTTACACGTCCACCACCAATTGTTAGATATTTGGTGAATTGTAGTAGTTAATCTGGATAAAAGGTAAACAGAGCACATGAAAATGTAGAGAACATCCTTTTTCTTTAGGTTCAAACAGTAAAAGAAAGCCCATGTTGAATAAGACTCAAAGCTTAGAATGGTACAAGGGCTAGAAGAGTTAGTAGAAAAGTGATAAGCAAGTTCTCATCATCAGCAAGACTAGTAAGCACAATTCATACTTCTAAATATCTATCCTCGGCTCTTTTCTGCCACCCAATTCCTCAAGCAGCCCCTTCACATGATTTCAGAAATCTTGACTTAGAATGATGCCTTTGCATTTCTGCAACTTAATCCGAACTCCACAATGTGAACCTCATATCATTCAAGAATCAAGCAACGTTTCTCCAAATTCAGTTTTAGTATTTCTCTTCCCTGAGTAAGGTTCTCATTTCTTCTTTAACTGTATTCTCTACTATGAAGCTATTTGGAACCTAGATAAATTATTGAGATGACCAAAGATCCCTTCAAAACAGGAAAATTGTGAGAAAAAATTTTCACAACAGTTGGGAGGAAAAAGGGAGAAAAGCAGCTAATTGAGGAAGACAAGAAAGGAAGTCCCCGTGAATGTAAACTGCCAAGGGTAGGATGGAGAAAAGAGTCAGAATTTATGGAAATGATGACAGTAGAGGGTTTTCAGTAAATGATAAAGAAGTCAAGGAAATGGGAGAGAGAACTGTAGTTCACAAGCTTGAATGTGGGATATCAAAGTGTAGGATTTGGGAAGGAATAGAAGTTGTAATTTCAGGAAGTGGTTGGTTCTGGTTGAACTTGGTTGCCGCATGATGCAGTGGCATTAACATGGTATTCTAATAAGTACAAGATAAGTTTCCCATGAACATTAGATGTTGCACTAAGAATATAAAGAAAGAATTAACTAAATTTGACCATGACCTTAAGGAAACTACAACGCTGTGGATGTAGTTCCAGCAAATCCAACCCATCAAACCAGAAGCTTTACCAAATAAACATGTTAAATAAAACATAACGTTGCACGAGAAAGAAGAAGAAATCCGGTACCTGGGAGCTCTGTACTTGAGACTTGAATTTGGATATGTTGGCTTCTTGAATCATTTCACTCTACACTAACAAAGGTTCAGAAATTAAAGAAAAGAACTGGCTGTGGCATCCACAAAATACAATGATCATAGAAGTTTATATGTTCAACGCTGTCTAATAATAACAAATCCGTTCAACAATATGCCTTATTGGAGACAATTGCTCGGGAGGAAAAAAGGATAAAATTCAACAAGAACCAATTTACCTTTTGCATCTCCCCTTTGGAAACAAAAGATTGAGCTACATTCTCCAAACTATCATTCAAAACTTCAGTAATAGCCGCGGTTATCGCCTCAGCTTGTTTCGAAGGAACCCCCTGCGCTTCTAATCTTCTAACCTAGAAGTTCATACAAGCCATTAGCCAAACACGTGATAAGCTAATAAAGCTGATCAAAATTCCAAACACAAAAACCGAAAAACAAACACGGTAATCAAGGTAATTACCAAAGCTAACGTGTCGACAAGAAACGCCCGCTTCCCATTAGATTTCACAAGCTGAGAAATTTGCCTACCAAACAATCTGTTGTATTGATCATTCGGGAACAACTTTACTGATTCGTCCAATAAGAACCTGTTCGTCAAAGATTTACTACCCCGTAATGCATTCCAACCCGTAATCGAATTCGACCCCAAAAGCGCCACCCGCTTACAGACGATCGTAGCCATTTGCACCATTCAATCGACAAGCTAAAACACAATTCACCTCACCAACAGGATTGCAGAAGCCTATACCCAGTTTAATTCTTCTGAATTACCCAAGGGCTTAAATGGGTTCCTCGAGAATCGATTGGACTTATCAAAACTTACGATTTGTGAGGGAAGGTAAAGGGAAATGAAGAAAAAAGACCTGTGATTATTGAATGCAATGGGAATCTACTTGTAGCCGTATTCTTTCCGTCGGTTCAATCCCCTTCATTACGAGATATCTCCAGTCAAACACGCGCAATCCTACAATTTGAAGGAAAAGGGAAGGAAATAAGCAGGAAAAAGCCGATACGTATGTGGGTTTCGTGGCTTGAGCAATAAGAAATACAGAAATGCAAGAGCGAAACAAAAAGAAATGGATTAAAAGGAGCGAAATTAGAAAATGGGTATTGGCTGAAGCGGAGAAGGGATTGGATATGGAAATTGAGGGTGGAATTGGTGGGAGACAGATGCTGCTGAGAGATCGGAAATGCTAGTTTGAATGACGAAAATGGAAACTATTTTCTTGCCCCCTAATTTACGGTTTCTTGCCCAAGAAAACAACCCCCCACTCTCTCTCCTCTCTTTTTTCAGGCATCTAGTGCTTCCAGGTAGGTTCACCTTAGTTTATTTATAAAATAGGCCCCACGCACCATCAATCTTACCCGTTCATCTGATCATCGATGTTGGATATCTAGCAGCCTAAAAATCCTGCCCGTTTGAACTATTGTAGCGAGCCCAAAGACTGTATTTTGGAAGATTGGAGCAAACAGCCGGAGACTTTGTGTAAGAATCAGTCCACGTCCAACTATTAGAATCACAAAATTTGGATGCTAGTATTAACCAATTGGCATGATTTTTGGCCAGTAAATGTGCAACGTGAAAGAAATTAGAGGGATCAATCATTGGTGGAGTACGGTGCTGTCGGTAGTAACTACAATGATGTTTCATCCAATGGATGGTGAACAGTTTGTGTTTCATCCAACGGATAAGATCTTTGGGCATAGAATTAGCTACCCGGGGGTCCACTTCGCTGGATGAATTTGTAAGTGGAGATGCAAACGCTTATGGATGTATGAATGAGAAATGCTTTGATCTTAGACCTAACACCAAACTTTACTAGGCTGATCTCCAAATCTAACTAACGTGACACCGTCTTGTCATCTTGAATGATTCATCATCATCATCAAGACCTTATTCTAATTAGGAATTGGCCACGTGAATCTTATTCCTTCATTCCACTATATTAAATATCATGGCCTTATGGTTTTATTTAGTCCCAAAGGTTTTAAATCTTTCCTCACCATTCTATTCACGTTCTTTTGGGCCTTTTCCTTGTCCTTTTAGAACCTTCTACTTGTATTGCCTCACTCCTTCTAACCGATGTCGTTGTTGGTCTCCTTTGAACATGTCTAAACCATCTAAGTCTAATCTCTCTCATCTTGTTACTTATTGGTAATACTCCTAAATTTCCTCTAATATTTTCATTTCTAATTCTATCCTTTCTTGTCTTACCACTCATCCATCTCAATATCCTTATTTCTGCGACGCTCATCCTATGAGGTATGATGTTCCTTAACTGCCCAATACTCTGATCTATAGAGTATAGCCGACCTTATAGTCATCTTATAGAATTTTCCTTTTAGTTTGAATGACACCCACTAATCACACAAAACTCCATATGCACATCTCCATTTATTCCAACTTGCTTAGATTCTCTCGGTTACCTCGCTCTCAATCTTTTCACTTTCATGAATCATTTATCCTAAGTATCGAAAGTGGTCTTTTACAGAGACTTCTTAGTTATCAATCTTGACTGGTGTTCAACTCTTACTCTCCTTGCTAAAATTACATTTCATATATTCTGTCTTAATTCGACTAATTTTAAATCCTTCAAATTCTAATGCTTCTTTCCATAACTCTAGCTTTATGTTTACATCCTCCCTTATCTCATCAAATAAGACTATATCATCTGCAAATAGCATGCACCAAGGAATCTCTTCTTGCAGATGTTTTGTTAACTCATCTTGGATGATTCTAACATCCAATTGGATGCATTTCTGGCCATGGATTGTGGAATTGTTCAGTTCTGTCTATCTTTCCAAAAAGGTAAAAGGAAAGAAAAAACGGAATTGCTTAATTGCTCCGGACCATCCATCCTTAGGAATAAAATATTGTTCTTGGGATGATATGATCAAATGTACGAAATGCTGGTCAGCTCTCTTGTTGTAATGTTCTGTATCCAGGCTATAAGTCTATAACACTATTGGTTGAGTTCACAGTTCAAAGCCACATCATATGCTTAGTTCTAATAATTGTATTCAAACATGTGCAACTCAGATGCATTGACAACACTGATACAAATCATGGGCTTCTTGGCTACAGCCTACAAGCTTCATCTTTGCATATGGGTGCGGCCGGTCTAGCGACCACATCTTTCGTACAGTTCGTATCAGTGCTCCACATTTAGATGGCTTATAGATACAAAAGCATGTGATTTGGATGATTCTAGCGTATCTAAACAGTATCTAACAATGTGTGCTTAGAAACAAATAATTTAGAGACGGTTTTTGTAGGAGCTAGAATTATTCATATAACAATTTTTTTTATCTCTAAGAAAACTAAGTTCGAGCAATGAATTAAACAATTCAGACCAAAGGTGAGCTCTATAAAATGTGGCTGCTAGATCACATCTCATAGAAAGGTCAGTTAAGCATTCCTCACAAATACAATAAGTCTCTGCTAGGCCCAGGAGTACCTGCACAGAGCCAACTTTCTACATATAGACTGATACATCACCCAACTGAAAGCAGATTCAAACAACTGAGCCCCTAACATGCTGAGCTACATAACTGAACTCCACAGAAACTATCACTAAAAATTTTCCTAGATGATAGGTAATCCAAAGTTTGGACACCCATTCCTATATAACAATTGATCATCTCCAACAGTGAACAAGAACAAGATGTTGGACTAAACTCTTCTCTCAGTCATTCTTGGGTGCCCCAAGGCCGAATGTACGTTGATTGGAAACGCTGATCTGATGACGTTTGTCTTAATTAAAACTGTGAGCAGACTCACTCTTGTGCCACTGCACCAGACTTACACACCCGGACTTTCTGACGACTGACCTCGCTTTTGGCCTAGTTATTCAGGTCCTTTGATCCATCTGTCCTCGTCAAGCCCAAGCAAGAACAGTAAAGGGGTGGTCTCTTGTAGGTCTTGGCCTGATAAATGAGATGCATATCTTCTGAACATTATGAATCTTCCACTTTATGAACGAACAACAGAAACTTACGCTTGTACACTTGACATTTTGTAAATGTTGTTAGTATTTGCATACATATTTTGGGACTGCTAACAGAAGGAATGTGATCACTATCCACTAGATGAGTTTATCTGCAGCTCCTCACCTACTTGCCAAGCATCTCCCAAATTAAAATCAAAGAACTAACAGGAATTAGAGAGTCAGGACAAATTCAATATCATAATTGACTTGAATTTTCATTTTATAACATAAAACAATAATGGATTACCCATTTTCACTTGCAATATCAACTTGACCTTGGCATCCTTTCTCACCTGTTTCCACCACCCCCCAAGGCCATTCTCATGTCATGCTCTGCAAAAATCCCAAGATTTTGAAAGAGTTGTAGTATCTGGCGACCGAGGCATTGCTCAAGTCTATATTTTAGGGACCAATTGCAAGGGTTATATAACCCAGTTAATGCGATAATCCCAGATTACTAAATATGACTATGTGAACAATCTGGCATAATTCTATAAACTGGATTACATAAGTTGCCTATTCGGCCACTAACAAGCTCATAACTGAAATCTTGTGACACCCCATTTTTTCAAAAAACATTTGCATTTATTTTGGAAAGGTGGTGCTAGGGGTGGCAATTCGGGTTGGCAGGTCGTGTTTGTGGCGACACGAACACGACACGAATAGTGTTACGGGTCGACACGAACACGACACGCTTAATAGTCGTGTCAAAAACCTATGACTCGTACACGACCCGGTTCTTAAAAAAATGACACGACACGACCTGTGTAACACGATTAATTGATTGAGTCGTGTTGGATACACGACACGAAATGACACGACACGACCCGACATATTAAAAAAACTGCCCTCTCAAGTCAAGTCCCAACTCCCAAGTGAATAGAAGTTATAGAACGGCTGCCAAGGCCCGAACGGGCCAAATCCCAAAACAACCACAATAAAATAAACTAACATATAGGACGGTTATTTCACAACCATTCTATAAAACCCTAACATATAGGACGGTTGTAACATAACCATCCTATATATCATTGGTTTTATAGGACGACTGTGAAATAACTGTCCTATATATTACGGATTTTATAGAACGGTTGTGAAATAACCGTCCTATATGTTATTTTATAGTACGGTTATTTCATAACCGTCCTATATGTTAGGTTTTATAGAACGGTTGTGAAATAACCATCCTATAGTTTACTTTTTATAATTTTATTCCACTCCACCGTTATGACTGATCTTCTGATTCTGACTGAACTGTATCTTGAATCTTTGATCACCTGAAGCAATGACAATGAAGTTCTGGAGCAAAAAATCAGAATTGAATAGCACGGGTCTTTCAGTTATGAAGAACTAGACTTTCAACCCAAGTTACCAACCCCCACATAAATTGTTAGGAGGGAATTCATTTCTCCAACTCCTTTCATGCTCATTGTCCTTTGGTCATTGCTATATCCATTGAATTACCGGTGGTGATCCACCACACCACACGACAAGTACATAGACAACCAAATTACCAATAATGTTCCTGTAATATTTTGTTATTTTATTTAGAAGCAACACAGTTCTTTATAGTTTAGTATTACACCACTCAGTCACTCACTGACTCACTTCACAAGTTCACAATTCACATGATATGTGAAAAAAAAGAGACTGAAATGAATCAAATAACCACAATAGTAGTAAATAAATATGATTAAGTAGCACATGATGGAAATATACTTCCATCAATGTATTATGTATCAAACACAACAAATTAAAATAAGTCATGAAAATTATACAAATTAATCAAAATGAATTGATCCAGAGTCTTCAGTTGGTTGAAGTGATCCTGTAGTGCTACTTATGCTTATAATGTCCTCAGTAAGCTCATCCATGGCAACTGTAATGGTAGAGTCTACAATCATATAGAATAAACAAGCATTAGTTATTACTAAGCTCATATAAAATATAATGTAAATATAGAATTATAAACTATTACCTTTCAATCCATATAGCCAATCTCTCACACAAATCAATGCTTGCACGGTTTCTGGCTTTAAAGTAGATCTATATTGGTCAAGAACCCGACCACCAACACTAAAAGCAGACTCGATGCAATCGTAGATATAGGAATGCTCAAGACATCACGAGCCATGGCAGCAAGTTCTGGATACCTAAAATCAACATTTGAATCAAATATAAATGTAAATAAGATTACAGAAAATAGTGTTTACATGATATTATTAGTCAAACAACCTGTATTGATTGCCTTTCTAGAATGCAAGAATGTCTAGCTTTGACTCTTGCAATCTTGGTTCATCTAAATAAAGCTCCAATTGTGATTTTTGCATAGCCAAAGTACCTCCTTCACCTTCAAATGAATCAAATTCCTAATGCAAATGCAATTATATTATTCAACGTACTATAAGACAATTCATACTTCATAGCAAATTTTAATATGCTAAGTAGTAAGCGACATATAATGAAAGATACAATTATAAATAAAATCACCTTCATGACATCTAAAACCTCTTGATTATATGACATGTTCTGTCTATCATCAGCACCTACACCTCTAGCCACTGGTGTAGATGAGGAGGAAGGAATAGGATAAATCTTAACCTTATATTCATTGAAGAGAGAGAATAACTTTTCCCTAACTTGAGCAAACTCCAAGCAGCCACTGCCAAACAATTTCTTGTACGAGAATTCCACAAAGGAGAGCTTATACCAAGGATCCAACACACATGCAATTGCCAAAATGGTGCTGAATTCGGACCCAGTACTTTGAAAACTTGGCAAACATTTGGGTGGACATACGCTTCATATAGTCATCATCACTTCTCATGTATTGTGTTAAACTCAAATAAATTACAAATGCTGCACAAAAGTAGAGATTTGCAGTGGGATATTTGGATCCAGAGAACATGCAGGTGGCATCATAAAAAGCGCCAAAAACTTCGAAATTTTTGTAGCCTTTTCCCATTCAATGAAAGAAGGACAATGCTTATAATTTGAGTCACTTAGTTCTAAGTGACAAAATGCACGTTGGTAACAAAGAGCACTTTCAAGCATCAAATACGTTGAATTCCATCTTGTAGGACAATCTTGTCTTAAGCCCTTTTTTGTCTCAATTGACATGTGATTCACACACTCTAAAAAATTTTGTTTTCTACTTTGTGATGCTTTGGCATACTTGATACTCTCTCTAATTTTTTGAATAGCATCATCAATTTCTTTCAAACCATCTTGCACAATCAAATTCAAAACATGACAACAACAACGTAGATGAAGGAACTCTCCACCACAAACAAGAGTGTTCACGATGTTTAATTGATGCCTTAATGTACTCAACAGAAGAAGCATTGTCTAAAGTGATTGAAAAAATCTTTTTCTCAATCCCCCATTCTACCAATAATGAGTATAACTTTTCTGCTAATGATATTCCATTATGTGGAGGTGGTAGGAAACAAAAATTTAATATCCTCTTTTGTAAGAACCACTGACTATCTAGAAAATGTACTGTGAGACTTATATAACCATCAGTAATACAAGAAGTCCACAAATCCGATGTCAAACTTATCCTGCTAGGTGCCAATTCTAACATCTCTTTTATCTTTCCTTTTTCTCTTTTATACATTCTCAGAACATCTGCACTTTTACTGTATTTCTACTAATCAAGTGCAAATCTGCACGCAAATATTTCAGTAGAGTTCTAATTCCATCATACTCAACAAATTGGAAAGGCAAATCATGCACAACAACTGCTGCTTCTAACTCACGATAAACTTCAGGATCAAACTTATTATCTGAAGCTGCACTTAGTGACACTGACATACTCCCCTGACTTTGAGATAAAAGCAACTGGCCTATATCACGAGAAGAGCTCCGTTGACAAGTCTTTATATGACGTTTTAAGTTACCAGTACCAAATTTGCTATCGCAAATGTATATTGCAGAGCACTTCTTGCATTTACACCTTTGCATTCCATCTTCTGATAGAGGAAGGTATTCAAAAAAATTCCAAACTGGAGACATTAGTTTCCTATGCTTTTTACCTCTATTGGATTTTGAAACTAACTCCACGTTCTCCAAATCAGCAAACTCATCATCATCGTTGTTGTGGTGTAGCATATTCAAGTTATCAGAAACATCAGTGCTCCCAACTTCAACTTGTGCCTATATTGCAAAATGCAAATGACAAAAAAAAATTAGTTCACACTAACAGTAAACTAAACACTTCAGACTTCACCAACAATTACTAATAAGTAATAAGGGAAGGGAGTGAGTGAGTGAGACACTGAGACTTAAGAGTTGAGACTCGAGAGTGAGGAAATTGAGAGGAATGAAAAGAGTCAGACTCATAATTTCATAGAGAAATAACAAAAAACAAACACATGACATACCTATGGTCTTTGTAGTAGGGGTGCTGCTGCTCATCGTGTTAGAACTTAGAAGGGTTGATGTTTGAACTTGAAGAAGAAATCTGGATTTTGGTCCTCTGGAGTCTGGAAAGGGAAATCTGAAACAAATGTAAAATTGTAAATTATAAAAGCAGTTGCAAACCTGCAAACCTTCAACTTCAACCTTGGGTTGGTAATGTTGGTTATGTTACTTATGTATTAACGGTCCTATATTTATAAAATATAGTACGGTTATGTATTAACCGTCCTATATTTTAAAAATATAAAACGGTTATGTGCTAACCGTCCTATATTTAGATAATATAGAACGATTACTTACTAACCGTCTTATTTTTTGTAAGCTTTAACATATAGGATGGTTATACATTAACCGTTCTATATTTTCCAAATATAGAACGATTATACACTAACCGTCCTATTTTACATAATAATATAGGACGGTTACGGACTAACCGTCCTATTTTACACATGGTTTATTCCTTCATTACCAATCTGTGAGTGTGACTGTGAGTCTGTGACTATGAAGTCTGTGATGTGCCAGATTTTCGCTTTTCAAGTGACCAGTCTGCCTGACAAAGACTGATAGCCTTCTTTCCTCCAATTCCAAACTGGCAAGTGGAGTTAATGAAAGTTGAAACTTACACTTCAATCATTTGTCAAATATTTTGATACCCCTAGTTATTGTCCTTAATGTTACTTAACTTACTTGTTAGATAACTTAGATAGTTAGATGTCATGAATCATGATAGATGATCTGAGGTGGGGGCGGGGGGGCCCCCTTGTAGACTTGTAGTGGCGGGAAAACAAAATGAAAGTTGAAAACTGAAAAGAACATAAAGGTTTAACTTTAACTAATTAATAATTATCTAGGTATACTGACTACTAAGTCAATCTATAGTCTAATCTAACTGTCTAAGGCAATTGTTTTGTCTTTTTGTATAATTGTATTGTATCATGTAAGTTAAGTAAGCCCAAATCCAATTATCCAACTATAAGCCTATAACTATAAGTTATAAATAACTGTATAACCAATTTCTTATCAACCATTTTCAGTTTAGCTACACATTGTCACATGTCAATTGTTACAACTTACAAGTTACACTTAGTAGATAAGTTAACCAAGTTTTGTAAGTTGTACAAGTAAAAGTGAAGTGAGAGAGAGACTAACTAACTGTCATATATTGTTGTATAAAATTATAAATGCTAATGAATAATGATTTTCTTATGTTAATTTCATATGTCTCACCAACCAATTGATCTAATATATCTCTTTTCAATCAAATTCATGAATATCATGTATCCAACTCATATAACTCAATATTTGTTTCTCATTTCTAACTCCCAATTGATGATAATAGATTAGGAATAACTCATTCATGATTCATCCATGATCCTTTGATCCATCATTCATGTAGACATTGTAGAGTAAAATTTAGTAACTCCTTTAGTAATATCATTCAACATTTGTGTTAATTCAACACACAACTCCTATTCTCTGTTCACATTCTCACCTCACCTAATGAGTTAATTACAATGTTACATAACTAAATAACTACTAACTATTCCCTTGGGACCCTTCCTAGTTCCTATACTATACTCATTATCCTCTAATGAGATAATTACACAACTCTTTCTATACTCATTCTCAAGCTACTGAGTTAATTACATAACTGTTTCTATTCTAGTTCAGTTCAGTCATTCTTACCTAATGAGTTAATTACATGACTCTTTCTCTTTCTTTACTTATTATCATTTATCAATGTTATCATCAACATTCAACAACTTTTGAATTGAGTATGAGTTACTTACATAACTTTGCTTTTTTAAGATGATCCTCAAGTGAGATCATCAGACATCAGATGAGTTAAATACATTATATACATAATTAACACCAACTTTACTCATCCTCCCCTGACCTCAACCTCAACAACTATGTTGAATTGAATATGATAGTATGAGTTACTTACATAACTTTGCTTTTAAGCTGATAGATACTCAAGTAACTCAACTCAACTGAGAAGTTTGAGCCTGAGATAGTGAGATGAACATAATACATATATGCCTATATGCTCTGTCTTTTTAAGCTCATCCAGTCATCCTTAACTTAAGGAAATTAAGATGAGTTAATTACATAACTCTTTCTCCACTCTATACTTAATAACTAGTTTTATTTAAGCACATCATCAACTAAGATTAATTAAATACATAACTCTTATAGCTTATACAACTCCTATATTTCAATATATAGATGGTTATAAACAAACCATCCTATATTTAAATATATTATAGGACGGTTATTTTAAAACCGTCCTATATTTAAATATATTATAGAACGGTTATTTTGAAACCGTCCTATATTTAATATATTATAGAACGGTTATTTAAAAACCGTCCTATATTTGATTATGTTATAGAACGGTTATTTGAAAACCATCCTATATTTAAGTATATTATAGAACGGTTATTTGAAAACCGTCCTATATTTAAGTATAATTATAGAACGGTTATTGAAAAACTGTCTTATATTTAAGTGTATTATAGAACGGTTATTGAATAACCGTCCTATATTAGTATATTATATAGAACGGTTATTTTAAAACCGTCCTATATGGTTCTATACATATAATATATCGTTTTCACTTTTCACTTTTCACCTTGGTCATTCTCAGCCCTAATTTCAATCTTCTAAGTTCCAACCCAACGATCCAATCCAACCTATACTGAGAAGGTGAAAACAACCATTCCTCTTCGATCTTTCACAGATCTAAGCAAAGAAAGGTATGTATTTACGATTTTTTGCATCTTTAATGTAATTTCGTATACAGTTCTGTTATACATGCTTGTAAAAGTAATAAAAGAACACAATCTGATAAATAAAAAAGCCTCTGTCTGGTTTCTCTGATCCTTGCCTTGAACTTGTTCTGTCATTTTGTTGTCAAACACCTATTTCTCAGATTTTGATTTATGTTGTCTTTCATTTGAGTCCTGAAACGAGGTTTGTTGGGAAAAAGATGGATGAGCAAAAAAACGGAGCTGGAAGCCTGGAAGTGGAATGGGATTATGGGAGATATCAGATATGTATGTTCCTCTGACGGAAAAACCAAACATATAAATTATAAAGGTTCTGAGTCTTCTGACTTTGCCCATAGTGCATTAGTGCTGAATCAGTGAATCCTGATAGATAGGTTCTCAGAGAACTGCATCTACTGAAATAGTCTCCAGCTGAAATGTAGAGCAGACTGAGCAGTAGAAGAAGCAGGACAGATGTCAGAAGATTGAGGGAGAGAGACATTAAACTAGTTCTTTCTTTTACAAAATGGAAAAAAACATTACCTTTATCTAATTTATCACAAACTAGCTGACTTATATCCCAATTTCTTCTTTTCCTTAAGGGAGCCCTAGAAAAAAGAACCAAATCAAGAAAAATCTCTCAAAAACTAAATTAACATATCTCATATCTGCATCAAACAATGTCAGATTTTCAACATTTTTGATGTGTTGGAACTGTTGAAACAAGAGGAATGATTAAGTGATAGTTGACCAAAATAAAAAATAAAGGATGAAGGAACATAACAGATTTTTTAAATTATTATTAGACTGGAATGAATGTTTTGAGATAGGAAACTTAATGAAATGGCCAAATCAAGCTACAAATAATGAATGTTATACAAAAACAAAATATCACATTTTTTTTTCCACTCTGCATACTGGAATGGCATACTTCTGGGGCTATGGCACTATGCCAACATCACAAAAAATGGGAACATGCATAATTGCTTGTTTGAAGAGATAGAGGGAGCAACAATCTGACCTTTTAGGAGGCTTCTAGTATAGTCTCCACTGTCCAATGAAAAATTTGTGATGGTTTTCAAGGGTGCTACTGCTTATTATCCCTGTATAATTGTATTCCTCTTTTCTTGTCTAACTGTAGTCATTTTTATTTTGAAGCAAACATGGAGCAAGTAGAAGAGGTAGGAGAGGTACAAGTAGAACAATTACAACGCACAGAAGCAGAACAATCAAGGCTATCAAGCACATGTCCATCAGTAACACCACCGGTGGTCAGTGTCAAGAGAAAGGTCAGGGGGAGGGGCCCAACGCAAATGGAACATATAAATAAGAGAACCTCAGTTGGAATAAAAGAAACAGTACAATTCAACACTAAAGGCCAAACAATTGGTGGTGCTGCACATGCCTTTGCTAGCTTCATATGTTGCATTATTAGAAGACTTATACCAAGATCGTTGATCGATTGGAGACATGTATCGCCACAAGTCAAAGATTCAGTATGGGAAATGGTCAAGGTATGTAAATTCTTCCTACATATAACATAATATGTCCTTTATATTTATATGTTTTGTTTTTGTTTGCATATGAATCACGATAAGATACACAAAGTTGCCGCAATACTCACTAGTTAGTCACTTTAACATGCTTCTTCTTTTGTTTTGTAGTCTGCCTTTGACGTATCTGATGAGTGCAAGAAGCAAGCCTTGCTAGGAGCTGGTGAAGCTTGGAGGAAATGGAAGAGTGAGCTTGCAAGGAAGTACATACTTCCAAATTCTCATGATCCTTCTACGCTTCACATGGTCCCTCAGTTGTATTCCTGCTTCATTAACCAGGAAGCATGGAATCAATTTGTACAGTATAGGCTATCTCCTGATTTTGAGGTAATCACAACTTGAACTAGCCAAGCTAAATTTTGAGTCTTGTAATTATTATAATTGATTATATTTTGAATCTTTGATCATATTACTTTGATGTCCAGGCAAAGCGTATAAAAGGACAAAAGGCTCGTGCACAGAACCATACACCGCACCACCTTTCAAAGGTTGGCTATGCATGATTAGAGGCAGATGTAGTAAGTATATCATGTCACATTCCATTTGTCTAATCATATTAGATTATTATTTTTATTAACTCTGACTTAGTGTCTCTTATAATCTTATTACAGCAAAAGAAGGCTGGGACAACGAATCCCATCGATCGTGCTATTCTATGGAAAATGGCACATTCGAAAGGGCGTAACTCCCAGACCTTTGCCAACGAGACAACTGCAACAATTGCTTCAAGAATTGTAAGTGGTTTAAGACTTTAAGTTTTATACTTTTACTTTATTTGCATACTGCCTAGTTAAATACTTTTATACTTTTATACCCTTGCATAGTATATTATTTAAATATTACATATATAATAGTGATTTTATCATGTTATGATCTTTATGTGTGCAGGAAGAGTTGACCCAAGAACAAGAAGAAAGTGCAACTATAGGGACTCTTAGCAGCACTGCTGCAAAGGGGGACATCCTGTATAGGGCAATTGGCAACAAGAATGAGTACCCTGGCCGAGTAAGGGGCCAAGGTCAGGGTGTTGTTCCTTCCAAATTCTTCCCCAAACAAAAGGCTCCTACGCTACAAGAATTGGAAGAATGGAAGAAGCAAACAGTTGTGGAGATATATAGCATGGTCAAAGATCAACTATTGAAGGAACTCCAAGGTGGCCGAAGAACCTCATGTGAGGATGTTGGCGGCCCTCAAGCTGAAGCTCAACCTCAAGTTCAACCAGCAAGAAATAATAATAGCTACACTCTTACTCCTAGTCCTCTATCAGATGAAGAGGTGGCAGAACAAGTACTCCCAATCAGTGAGGTATGTATATTCACTTGTTTAGTTTTACAATGTTACTTATTTACTTTTGTTTTTAGTTTACACTTTACATTACATCACTAATTATTATATATATGTCATTTCTCAAATACAGGTGGGTCAATGCATGTTGCAGCTACATACATTTGAGAACCATGTGGCTGTGGCAACACTGTACGAGGTTCGGTCCATGACTTCCGCCACCTTGCATGGTAAGTTGATGCCTCCACACACTAAGCGTGTGTGCATCACTACTGCCATTCAACCAGATGCTCCCCTTCCATTTCCAGTCGAAGGGGATGATGTTGAAACTGTTGGGGATGCAATTGGATATCATGTGTGTTGGCCAGAGAAACACATAAAACCAATGATATCCAATTCCAAGGTACATATATACTAACTGTAGTCATGGCTTCATTTTCTCCTACCTTTTTTTAAGTCCTCCTAAACTGTTCATTGATTAATATTGTCTGCAACATGTCGGACAGTCGGATCACGAAAAGCAGCACAAGGGGCAATTGAAGCAAACCTTGCCGCCGGCAAATTCTAGCATAGTGGCAAGTGTAGCCACATCCTAGCCTTCTCAGGTAGTACTAGTTCTATGTTTTTCCATAGTCATTACTCACAAGTCATAAGTCAGTAGTACTAGTTCTTTAGTTCAAAACACTTGTTAGGTGCTCACTAGTCACTACTCACAAGTCACAAGTCAGTAGTCACAATGTTATTATTGTTATATTATAAAATATTCTAATTTTACCTCATTGGGTTTCTTCTTTTATATCTGCTAGTATATCAGTATATGTTGTATATATTCATTACTAATTTCTAAAATGTTACATGATTACATTTACAGTGTAGGTATCAGGTGGAGGTTCCACCTAACACACCTCCATTCCTAAGAGTACTGTACAGACTGGCCAATGAAGGCAACACAAATACAATGAACCCTATAAGGATAGAGGCAGGTGTGCTTTCAAACGATGTGGTTGAGGTTCCACTCTTCAAGGAAAACCTCATAGCCATATGTAATATGGATCAATTGGAGTACATGCACATCATAGTCTATATAGGGTACGTCGTGTAACTGCTCTATTAGAGTTAAGACTTACCAATCAATGTAACATTACTTAATACTTGCTTTTTTAATAAAACTTAATAATTATTTGACATTAACCCAAATTTCAAATGCAGGTATTTGCATGATAGCTTGCATAGACTAGAGGTCAAGGACATTTACAAGTTCCTTGACCCTTCTCTTGTCTTTCAATTGGACCATTTGCCTAAGGACAAACAAAGTGAAGATATCATTCCTGGTCTCATGACTTGTGCGAAGGGGCAAGCATTACTGATTCCCTACAATAGCGGGCACGTTGTAGCATAGGTTGCTTAATTATGCCATTTTAATTTCACAATTCATAGTTTCATACACATGAATACTACATCAGTTAAGATTAGAGAAAATTCAATTGAACTATTATTTTTATAGGTCCCATTGGATGTTGCTAGCTTTGGATGTGCATGGTGGCCATGCAATTTTTTTTTATTCATGTGGAGCACACATTTGGGAACACTTTATGGAAATTATAAACAAGTAAGTCTTTATTATTCTTTTTATTATAATATAACTACTCACCTGGCAACTATAATAATATTCATAATCTAATGCTTTTCAATTATATGTGTGTAGAGCATGGTATAAATGGGCTGAGAGGGAAGGCATTCACCACCCACCAAAACTCAATTGGAAGAAGGCCAAGGTACAGTTTACTAATTACTGCTCTTTAGACTCTTTCATATAATTTTAAACCTGAACTTGTTGAAAATTATATTTTGAAACTTTTATGTTGTCTTTGGTGGCATTGTTTTGCAGTGCCCTCAACAAAAATCAAATTGGGAGTGTGGATATTATGTTCTTAGATACATGAGAACCCTCATTCGCAATGGAGTTTTAGTCTCACAATTGAGAAAGGTAACACTTAGACTTACTGACCAAAGTTGTACTTTTGATTTGTATATTTCCTGACTTAATTCAAGATTACATGTCTAATCTCTGAACTAAGTTATTATATGTTTCTTGTAGGTGGATTTTGGAACCAAGAGTTACTCCCAGTTGGATCTAGATGATATTAGAATGGAATGGACAGATCATATTATGAATTTTAATTTGTAGTTCAGTGATGTAAAATTGTAAATGAATGTATATTATCATTCATTTAATACAAAGATCAGTTCATTTCAATGAATGTGTTCTATTTTTCTTTTGATTGAAGTACACTGTATCAATGTATGTGCTTTCTTTGTTTCAAACTTTCAAATTTCAATGATGTGATTGTGAAGTTGGTGTTTTGATCAGCAGATGGGTTAATCATCAATTTTCAATGATGGCTTAGATTAGCAGATGGGTTGTATTGTATCATGTATGTACATACAATCTACAAATACAGTATGGGTGGTTGATATCATATCATGTATTGTATCATGTATTGGAGAGGGAGTCATATATGGAATGGAGGTTGATGATTGAAATTACTGATATATACTGAAGTTGTAGATATGATTCATATGAATATGCTACCAAAAAACTTTCAAATTTCAATGATGTGATTGTGAAGTTGGTGTTTTGAATGGAGACCTGATGGACATCCCTGCCTATACAGGCAATTTCATTCATTTGCTGAGGAATGAGGATAAAATTAAAAATGCCAAAGTTCAGAATGATTGTCTGCATTGGTGCCTACCTGGGCCTATTGACAATTAAGATGATATAGTCATGGAGATGGTGCTAAGTGATTGATATGTTGGGCAATTGTGATGATTGGAGCCCATGATTCTAAGCTACCAAGTTTCTGACAATCGGAACACAATTGTTTGTGTGAACAGAAAGAGGGATGAGGAAGTTCCACTAGTTGTAATTATATCATGTTTGCAAGCTTTCACTTATCTATTGCCAATCAAATGTGTTTTATCAGAAGCTTGCAAACTGGAAGGTGAAGTTGCTTCGGCTTACATTTCAGGAAATCCTGCTTCATTTAGATCTTGAATCACAGATTTCTGGATTATATTTTGTGAATTCCTGTTTATAGTTTGTCACTCTCATGTCTTTGCTTTCTTTTCATATTCTCTAAGATGCACCCGAACGAGAACCTGGAAGAAGCTGTTCCTCTAAGAATATCTTTATAGTATATGTGTGAGAATAACTCATTAACTCTTAACAGTGGCTCCAGAAGAACCCTCCATTCTCCAATATAACTTAGTAATATAGGACGGTTAGTTAATAGCCGTGCTATATAAATAGTAATATAGGACGGTTTGTGAATAGCTGTCCTAGATAACTAGTAATATAGGACGGTTTGTTAATAGCCGTCCTATATATATATATATATATATAAAACTAGTAATATAGGACGGTTTGTGAATAGCCGTCCTATATATAACTAGTAATACTAATATAGGACGGTTTGTGAATAGCCGTCCTATATATAAGTTATATTATAACTACTAATATAGGACGGTTTGTAAGTAACCGTCCTATATAATATAAATACTAATATAGGACGGTTACTCATGAACCGTCCTATATTTTCAAATCGTGTCTTAAAGTGTTAAGGTAATAAGGTCATGAGTGGGTCGCATGCCAAACAGGTAGACACGACGGGTCAAATTCATTGACTCGAACACGACACGATTTTTGGCGTGACACGAACACGATAAGACTCGACCCGAACCCGCTAAATTCGTGTCGGGTTCGAGTCGTGTTATCGTGTCGTGTCATATTTTGCCGCCCCTAGGTGGTGCATCAATATTTTTAGAAATTCAAAAACAGTGGAAAACATGTTCTTTGAAATTTATTTTTCCAAAAACCCGAATGTCACCTCAACTCCCATAGTATACATAATATAGTTTTTATAGAATATAGACATGCATTTTATGAAACAACAGGACTCATACAGTGGTTCACATACACAGCCCCTATAATCATTATACTAAATGTCCAAGCACCATAATCCAAATAACTAACTACACAATACAAAAACTTTAACAAATTATATACCTAAGTACAAAAATATGGCTATTGAACTCATCTTGCTTGTGTATGTCTTCTCCTGTTTGTCTGTATCTGAGATATTATAAACATAAAATATTTACAATATCTCAGTAAGCTATGCTTAGTAGGGGAGAGTTAAGAAAACATATAAATTACATATAAATTAAACATTTTACATCAATTAAAATATTCAATTTCATCATGATGCTTATATAGGATGAAGTTTACAATATAGTTCATAATTCAATAATTTTATTAATAATTCAATTATTTGCAAGTCATTTATAAAATAGCTATTTATAATTCTTCTTCTTCATATGAATATAATAATCACATTTTAGAGATTACACTTTACATGATATATTTAATATATATAATTCACTGGTATTTTAAATATTTATCATTATCATTTTCCATACGATACCATACTCCAATTCTATTAACCATACTCTGCATAATATAACTACTCATTGACTTTTCTATGCGAAAACTTTTATGAAACTATGCCCTCTAGCATATATTTATGGGACTATATCATATATATTAAAATCATTAAAAGTCATACAAAGTTATGAACATAGTCCCTAGGTTTTATAACCTACATTCCCAGACTATACTGGGTCTCATACATATACACCTTACCATATGAGGTTTATAAAACTCTAGCCATTGCTGGTAACATCATAAAAGGTATCTCATCATGCCATCATCATGTAAAGCATCTCATCATGACATCATCATATGTGGTATCTCATCATGCCATCATATAGGCATGTCATCATGTTATCATATACGCACCATAGTGCATCACATACAAGGACTACTATGCCGTAATCTAAATCCGTACAGCACGGGCTGATAATTGCATAATAATCCATTAATACCAAGGTGAAAATAACAAAATCCATGTCCGCATGGGGGAAGACCATGGCTGTCACAGTGGCAGCCTTCCCATCATTGCCCCACCCAACTTTTAGCCTCCCTTGGGGCTTGGTATCCATATCACCACAATTTCGGAGAGCGGGTAGCCAAACCCTCATAACTCTCCTAGCATAGCATCTCCAGGCCTATGCCTAGATGTAAAATAATAATATACAGGCATCTTGCCTATCCATAATATAGATAAATATCTCATCATAATCATAACATCCTCACTTATTGGATGATCACTTACCAAGGATGTACTGTAAAATCCTATACTCATACATCACATATAATGTAATGATATGCATGTACCATAAATGCCTTTTTATCACAATAATAACTATGATATTTTTAAGAACAGATCGTGTGTATCCTTTAATATCATTCAGTATGCTTCAATTATAAGCATGTCATTCATGTAGCATTTTACAACACAATTTTTTCATCATTCACAAATAAACAATTTTCATCATCATATATTATATGAAATGTACAATTTAAATGACATAATATTTATCATAAGAATAAGATCATGTTTAAAATATGCATCTTACTATTAAGACATACTTTCTTAATTCTCTACCTACCTTGTGTGGCGAGTTCATCCATTTCCCACTAGCTGATCAACCTCGTGCACTTCAATCTATACAATGTATAATAAAAAAATTTCTTAATACATTCACATACAAAGAGATATTTGGATTTAATTATAATCATAATTTTAAGAATCTGATGCAATCCAAGGCCTGGACCATTATTATCAGATCTTTACATGGACGATCAAGACCCATGTAAGTTGATCAGGGCTTCTGTTGACATCTGCCCTTAGTTTAGGGTTGAGATCTACGGTTGAATCTATGTGGACATCTAAATTGTTTTTCCCATTATATTACATGGTCAGATTTAACTAATTTAAGGGTGTACATTGGTCGGATAGCCCACTTCCAACTTTGGATTGACAATCGGAACTCATCTATGGGGTCTGATAAATCTAACGTCAACAAGTCATTGTTTAAATAGTGACAGATCAGACGGCTGAGGTTCCTTGATAGGTTTTCATCCAAATTACACCATTCTCATCACATCCTAGCTAATTCAGGGTATTAGGATTCATCCGTGGTGTTTGATCATCCATCAGACACTGCAAAATTACTATGTAAACAGTATATGATTGGACAGCTAAGACTATCCGATCAATTTCTAGCCTAAATCGACGATCTCAGTCAAATTCAGGCTTTAACAAGCAATTATTTACCTATTCCTAGGTTTCAATTAAAATTGGATGGTTAGATTGTCCTTAAATATAGATCTAGCATAAAATCAAACAGATTTAACAAAATACATCAAATCGGAAATAGGTTTCACAAATCTTACCTTCAGAGCATGTTTTTGTGCTTCCTCTACCCTTAGATGAGCCGGATTGACATTGATTTTAGGTGAACCCTCCCCGATCTAGTCGCACAGTAGTTTTTCCCCTCAATCAACTGCCTAAATCATTCCATATCTTATCATAATTATGGGGTTCATGTTCTCCTAGGCCAGCTATGAAAGATGACAGGTTCGGATCAATAATCCGAGTTGTTGTCATCTCTGGTGACAACCTACACACTTCGATCAACAACCAAACCCTAGTTTCCTCCTCCGATTGTTGCAGAACCAAAGGCCTTTTGCTCGTGCCCTTAAGAAGAGTAGGGTGAGGGTCTGGATTTGGAGTTCAAGCTCCCCTTGTAGTCGGCGAGCTCCTCTTTTTCTGACAAAAAAAAAAAAACCCTAAACTCCTTTGTTTCTTCTCCGGCATGCAAGTTGGCCTTCCACTTCCATTTCTTTCTCTCTCCTCTCCTTTCTCTTCCCTCTTCTTCTTCTTCTTCTTCTTCTTCTTCTTCTTCTCTTTCTTTCCTTTTGTTCGTCAGGTTTTGGGAATATGTTTTCACTTAAGTGGGGGTGCCATTATCAAATGTGCCCCCTCCTTTTTGCTATTTTAGGTTAGTTTTGTTTTATTTATTTTAAAGTTTAATAATGATGTCTCAACTATTCTGAACACTATGATGCCAATCAACGAAAATAGTACACCATACTAATGATGTTTTTCAACTCCATTAACTGCCAAATTCCAACTACTGCAAGTGGGGCCTACTTAGTAAAATTACAAAAATACCCTTTGTAAGAAAATTACTGTTTATTCATCCAACCTCCGATTTCAGAAAACTTAGTATCGTTGGATTCGTATCAATGAGTAAAATCCAGATTTTATAATTTCAATTTCATGTTCTTAGTTTTTTTTCTTTTAATTACAGTATTACCCCTGACTTCGAAGTCTCATATCTTCTTCATCCGAACTGTTTTCCTCGTTCTTTGGTTCGTTAGATATATATTTTTTGAGTACTATCTAATGATTTTAGTTTTAATTCTAAATTATTATCCTATTAAAAGATTTACTTCTTAAAAACTCATAACCTGATCATGGAATAGTAAAATTTTGGAGTGAAATTCATCCAACTCTAATTTCAGTGTTCTTTATGTTGTTGGACTCAATTTTTTGAGTACATTCTAAAAATTCATGCTTTCACTCTAAATTTCATGTCTATAAAAATTTATTTTCTTTGGGTTAAAAATTCCAATTATATTCCAAAATTTCAATTTCACATAATAACGTCCAGCATAGTATTTGCAAAATTTGAGGTTGTTACAGATGCGATACAAAAATTAATTAATAAAAGAATAGAAAAAGCTTTTATTGTATCGCTTAAAGTATATAGAAATTTCTAAATCCAAGAATTAAGAATGACAAGTTCTTCATCACCCAAAATAGAATAACTGCTTAGAATAGCAAAACAAATTATATTTGCTGAGAAATGCAAAATGATATGGATATGATCTTCATTGTTGTTTAAGGTCAATCTATTCACCCATTTAGATAATATTTTTCATTATTCACTAATAATTTGACTAATTAAACTCATATTTCTATAATCAATTCGATCCGCTGATCCACTTGGGGGCAAACGCCTATGAAAAGATCGCTTGGATTTACGAAAGAGGTCACTTATATTTACCCATAGTTTATTCCTTATCTCTAAAATCCTATTTCCTCCATGTTTATCTTGAAGTATATTTGCATACTATGAAGCCAATTTGTGGGTCTTACATAGTTTTAATCTGAAGATGGGTGTGGATAGCTTCTAAAGCCCATCATATAAAGAGCTTCTTATTTCAAAATGTGTAGATAATTTGTAGGCCCTACCACGTACATGGTTTCTAATTTTGAACATGAATGGCTTCTGAGGCCTATGATAAATGGCTTCTTATTTGAAAATTTGTGAAAATAACTTCTAAGTTGTACTATGCTAGTAGCTTGAATTTGGAAATGAGTATAAGTAGCTTGTAGGGACCACCATGTAAGTAGCTTATTATTTGAAATTGTGTACGAATAGCTTCTGGGTCTTATAACATGAATTTCATTTATTTGAGATGAATGTGAATAGCTTCTAGAGTATATCACATTAATAGCTTCTTATATAAAATGATGCTGATAGCTTATAGGGTCTACAATGTATTATTTTATTTTATTTTTATCTTCTTACTTGAAAATGGGGGTGAACATTAAATATCACTTATTTGAAAATATGTGTCGATATTAATTTTTGAATATCGAAACTATTTTCTCAAACTTTTCCAAAATTAGATGAAAACATATGTGAAAATCAATCTAGCTCAGGTTTGGACTAACAATGATCCAAAAGGATAATCCCAAAATTGGTCAACTAGTCTCATATGAAGTCAAATCAAGAGTGACTAACTCCGTGTTAGATAGAATCTTAGTTTTTACAAAATCCATAAGAGGAAGTGATATATTAGCCTCCCATTTTTTATTCATTCGTCTCCTACTAGTGTTAAGGATGACTATAACTCCAGCTAGGCCCCAATTTTTGAATATTCAAATCATTAACAATGTTGCTCATGATTTAGATGTTCTATGATTTAAAATTTTCATCGATTGAATGATTCGTGCTTTTTTTTTCTTCCCGCAATTGTAAAATGAAGGGTCAAAAGTTTCATCTTTCATTTAATAACTAAAAGTAGCAATGGCTAAGATCATATAATGTGTAAGAATTTTGGAGTATGGGAGTATGACCCATGTAAGTCAATAACAATATTATGATAACTTAGATCTTCATAAATCTAAGTCCACCTCGTGATATAAGCTTATATTTGTCCCTACTATTTAGTAAGGGGCTAATGAATAAAAATTTAGGGGCAAATATATTACTTCCCATCTGAAAAATATTCAATATCCACTTTATTCATCAAAATCTTAGCTTATCTCAATGCACTAACTCCTCTTCAACATTGCAGTAACGCCTAGTTTTACACAATGAGCCCCTTTTGTTGAGATAAACTTTTTTTTATTGTAGTTACATGCAATTCATAGTGAAGGAGTTATGATAAACTTGTTTTATTGTATTCTTTCTATTTCACAGTAGAAAATTAAACCCTTTCTATTTTATGGTAGAAAACTCGTATTTCACTCCTAGTTTGGGAATACCATCCAAATACACACTTAATATCCCTGCATTGATCGCCGAAAGTTGTTTTCGTCTCTTGTTATTTTTGGTTAGAAGTTTGAGGTGACACTTTTTCTTCATTCTCGAGATTTTAAGTATATTTAAAAAATAGGATAATAATTTTTAAGTAATTTGCTTTGTAACTCTTTTTAAGTAATAGAAATCTCTCACTGCTCTCGAAGGACGAAGGAAAGAAAATTGCAGGCCAAATCTACTTCTTCTTCTTCTTTTTTGGATTTTTATCCTTTTAAAAAAGAGACGTTATTAACTTCTAAATAGGTATTGAAAGAGACGATTTCTATGGCCTATGATCATTCAATAAAGGTAGGCCCAACATTGAATAGTGGGGTAAGCGCAACTACTAACGGCTGGAATCAGTTCAGATAATGAGCAAACTATTCAGAGCCGTGCGATGTTGCCAAGATTGATCACCAGCAAATAAATCATTCACCCTCTTTACTTACAGGGGGCCCCTTCTTCAAGTGTAAAAGAAGACAAAAATCGAAAATGAACGCACAAACACCATAAAAGGGTGGATTTTAGTAGCTTCTTCCAGAGATGGACAACTCTGCTACATCGCATGCTGGGTGAGGGGGAGGGATTTCTCCAGCGAGAACTAACCTGTAATATCAGTGGAGAGAGAGAGAGAGAGAGAGAGAGAGAGAGAAAGAGAGATGGAATCATCAGAAAGCATAACGAAAGAAGATGAAGGAGATCAACAACGACAACAACAGAACCCCACCATCAAAGGTTCCATTTCCAAGGGAAAATCTTGCAAGGGGTGTCTTTACTATTCTAGCATCCGAAAATCAAACGCTCAAAACCCACTCTGCGTTGGTGTCAGCAGAACCCTACCACAAGGTTTGCATTTCATCTCTTCCATTATTTCTTTCTCGATTCTTTTATAATTACTGTATTTATCACAATATTTTTAAACAACAAGGTAATTTTCGTTTGGGTTTGCATTTATAGGTCATCATGATAACCCTTGTGCCAAATTTTCTTTTTCTGCTTTGGGTGTTTATGGGCCTGTTCTGAATTCTGTTTATTTGGTATGTTAGAACGAGTCATATCATTATTATGCTTATTTTGTCCTGGGTCTACGTATTTGTGGCAAAGAAGGGAACTTTTTCTCCTTTTGTTGCGTTGAAGTTGTGTTCATTTGGCTCAATGTAGATCCGATGAGCCTTTTTAGGTCTTAATTGATTCTTGGATCATATGGAAAGTGTGATGTTTCAGTTTATTGATTGGGAGGTGAAATTGAGAATGAGTTGGACAATTTGGGGCAATTAGGACATTGTAAGCATCCAGAGGATGATGCTTTTTTCACTTTTAAAGAGCATTGTAGCTTTCTTCACTTTTGAAGGATTCCACTAGAATGAAATCTTGAATTCACATCTAGGTGAATCTGTATTAAGGATCATTAATAAAGATTTTGGATTCCAAGTAGAATGCATGATAGGTGGATTTCACTTACAGGTGAACTCGAGACTGCAGTCCATGAAATATCTTCGCTGCAGGATTTTCATTTTGTGTTTTATCCTTGTACAGTTCTTGGCACTAATGGAACTCATTTGGCGCTACAAAGGGGAACTTATAATTGATATGGCACAAATTTCAAGTTTCTTTGGTTTTAGATAGGAAAAATTGTACGGAAAGCCGCAGAATTTTTTATTATACAATTTCTCATTTCTACCCCAGACTTCACAATTGCACTCCAGATGTAAACATGGGTCTCAGTAGCACTCTAGATGTTACTAACCATTAGGAACATTACCGTTCTGTCCAGCTGGAGTGCTGATGTGCACGCTTTTCCCACTGGGAGAACCTTTTTTGTGTGGACCCAGAAATGATCTTCCAACTCTGGAGATAATTTGCAAAACTCCATTTTTATTGAGAATTGAATGGATTTTATTTCATATTTTGACTGGAGAATCTAATAGAATAACGAAATTGAGTAGGGGGTTTGCTTGACATTGAATGTCGAAATGGAAATCCCCTCATCTTGTCTAAATTTAACCCCATAAAGAGGGCTTTTAGTGAAGCACAAGAAGAGGTGCTTTTAATTGCTGTAATTGACATAAGCATAACAGAGCGTAACCTTCCTGATCTGATCCCCACAAACCCTAATAGTGACAAAGAGTTGCCCTTCTATTATAGAAGGATCAAGATCTCCATACAGAGATATTTTATTGAAACGCCTTGTGCAAGTGGGCTTGACCGCTGCTGCTGCTGTTGGGATAGGGACGACTGTGGAGGAGAATGCGGTGGACCTGTAGTCGCCTTTTTCCCCAGCGACAAACCCCTGATCGGTATAAGGTCTTGATGATGATGATGAGAGAGGTCAAGTTTGTTTGATCTATGAGACATTTGGTCTATGAGCTATTCCTTGATGGGGTCCCTAGCAGATGAATAGATTGGAACACCACTTATATATTTTATATATTGTTTTCCTCAATATGGAAATTTGTCTGGATACCATCTTAATTCCTTTGAGCAAAGTTTGGGGATGCAGATATTTTCTCCTGTAAAATACCTTTTCTTTTTCTGCTACTGTCTATTCGTGGAGATTGCCGCTCAATGTAAAACCAAGGCGAGGACTATTTTCTGATAATCAGCAACTATCTTGTGCATACATTTAAAGAATTACTTGAAACTGAAAGCGGAGTTTCCTTGCAAGAAACTTGCAGCAATGGATTGTTATCTACAGATGTATATATATGCAACCAGCTCTTTGGTTTGTGTCGTTCACCAAACCCAAGGAAGAATAACATGAAACTCTCCTTAACTTATTGTTGTTCTTCTGTGTGTAAATTTTCTGCATCTATGGCCATCAACAGCTCTTCCTTTATCCACCATCTCTTGGTGGATTGTCAATGATGGGGCACTGCCCATGAAACTGGTGTGTGTGAGTTGGGCTTCTCAACTGGTAAGAATGTTGGCTGACAGCAGTCTTGAGGCAGTGACAACAAAGATCCTACTGTGATCCTTTTATTCCAAAAGTTCTGCTGATAAGTTATTTTTCAGTTCAATTAAGTTGCTGGAGCTGGTAAGAATGTTGGGCTGTTGGCGATCTTGAGGCTTGATGGCAAAGACCATCTCGGATTGTGAGAGGCCAGTGGTGAAAGATGAGACAAAATAGTGTGTGACTTCTATTGAATCAATGGTGAAGATTGCTGGGTCGGAGTTGGGGTTTTTTGGTTAAACCTCTTTCCCTTGTTTGCAAGTCCAAACTCTAATCAAATGTCTGGTTTGGGTGAGGGGCTTCAGCTGGGGGAAGAAGAGGGGTTTCAGCTGGAAAAAGAAGAAGAAGATATTTCTTCTATATTTTGCTTTTTAATGGTTAAGAAATTCAAACATTAAGCATGGGTCCATGCCTTGTAATCAAACTGAACTCCATATAGGACATGTGAAGCCAGGTTGATGGGCCAACTAAGATTATTGCTAATGGCATTGCTTTCCATCTGAAAAGAGGGTGCAATTGCTACCTACTATTCAGATGTGGGGTGCAGTTGAATCAAATTAAATTCTGGGGTTGGGATGAGAAATTGTTCAAAATCTGGGGTTTTCCATACAAGATTTTCGTTTTAGATTTTCAAGGACAGATGGTTGTCAAAATAATAAGAAATCATTGGTTTTATGGTTGCTGTTTCAATTTTAGGAGCATTATACTTGAGTTATGGAAAGTCCATGTTCTGGAAGTAGTGGGATTATCTAATAGGGGACTGCACTTAGATGGAAGTCTTTTAGGTCTGAAGCTGCAAAGTGACGAGGATTTGGAATTCTGGACTTCTGGAAGGGCTTCAACTCCTTAGAGGGCAAGTATGTTGCTCTATATAGGTTGCTTTCGACTGGTTTTGAAATATTATGGGATTGCAGTTTTGTTATGCAGGTATTTCTATGTTTTTTCTTTTGTTTTCTCTTTGAAGAGCCACCATTTGTTGCTTCTCTTCTTATCATTCATTGATCAATGTGCTTGTTTTTCTTTGGGGTCTGATTAAGCTTGAAACTTTTGCTCATTATTTGTCTTTCTTCGCCAGCACTTACATATTCCCCTAGACCATAGTTTAGGAATCACATATTTAGATCAATGTACCCCTTATCGATTATTAATTGTTTTCATTTTCCTTGCAATAAATTACTAAAGGTAAGATGGTTTGAGGACTTGCTCTTTTCTTTTTCTCTGCTCCGCAATAAGGTTCTAGTGAAGTAAAAAAGACTTTACTATGCCAGGCACGGAAAGTAGAGAATGCAAGTAAGCCATAGCATGAAGATAATTATTACCTGCTCTAGTAACTTGGAGATTAAGGGAAGCCTTGGCGCAACGGTTGATTTGTTGCCGTGTGACCTAGAGGTCATGGGTTCAAGGTGTGGAAACAGCCTCTTGTAAAAGCAAGGTAAGGCTATATACTATAGACCTTTTGTGGTCTGCCCCTTCCCCAGACCCAGCATACATGGGAGCTTCATGCACTGGGCTGCCCTTTTTTATAGTAACTCAAAAGATTCAGCACCATGCATGGTTTGCTCTTCCTTAATCACCATTCTGGGAAGCTCTCAGGATGCACGAGTTTTAGAAGTCAGAATCTTTTGGTTCCCAATCATGTGTGAAGCTTCAGATATCTGAAACTTGCAGACTTTATAGAGCTGTGTTCCAAGAAGCTTTTCACCTTGTGAAGACCTCAGAACTCCAAAAAGTCAGAACTGCACAAGGGAATCCTTCTTTGCATGGCTGGAATAAGTGTTAGGATGGATGTGTAGTGGCTGATAAGTACTGTGTTGCCAGAGTGTAATACAAATGCAGTACCCCCTTAGCACAAAGTTCTCTGATTGCTGCTATTTATTTTTGTTATCACAAAACTTTATGGACATTAGATGCAAAGAGAATTAGTTGGTCAAGCTGGGAGAATTATTTTATTGCTTTCTCTCTCTAGATTATAGTCTTGTTCCCTGGTCTACTTCGTAAAATCTCCTTTGCTGTTGCAATGGTGCCAGAGTTGAAATTTCATGGTTGTTGTGATGGTTAGAATCGTAGTTAACACAAGCTTTGTCATTAGACACTTGCTTTATAAGCCAAAATTTTCTAATAGCTCCCAAATTTGGTGGAAGCTGGCCTCCGCCACTCACTCAATTCTGCTTCCCATTTGGATGGTTAATTTCTAAATGTTTGTTTGCTCCCTTTTGCCAGCTCTGTCGGGATCACATATGAAGTTTAGAATCTCTTAGATGGATTCTAGATGGGTGTACTATCTAAACTTGAAAAGCTCATTTTAGTTCTCAAATGGAATTTTTGTTAGAATTTCTTCAGAGATTTACGACTTCCAGATAACTCTTGAGTACATATCAATTTCAATTAAAATGTTCGAAACTGAATCTGATTAACAGTAAAATCCTCTCAACGTTTGATTTATGACACTAACCTACTTTGATTTTGATATCCTCCCTGAACTGGTAGTGTTCTAGTTCCATTTCATGCTTCCAATGTATTTCATGTTCTTTTTACATGATGTTGCCCACACATCTTCCCTTTGCTTTCACGGTCCTTTTGCTTCCCATGCTTTCTCTCCTTAGTCTCTCTTTCCTCTTCCCATTTCAGCTTTGCTTCCATCTTTGGCAACTAGGGTTTAAACCTTTATGGCAAAGTTCTCTCCACCTGATTGTGGCGTATCATGAAAATTTCACATGTCGTGAAACAGGGTAAAGATACCGGAGGTCAAAGTTTATTTTATGCGGCCTGTGTATAAGCATATTGAACAGTATTCTTTGTTTACTCTGCTTGCTATATTACTTTTCCAGCTTAGCTGCTTTACCATGATGACATTTCTCTTTTTTGTAGAGCTTTATAGAGTTTTCAGATTATTCTTTGGATATTTTTTTATTAGTAAAGGAGAGATCTATCATGTTATCTTTTATTTTTAACAACAGGTGTATCTTCTAAAAGGTTTATCTGGGTTAAGTATTTGTTTGATGTAATAACTTATCCTTTACAACTTTCTGCACACCAGCGTCTTAACCCTGGAATATGGCCCTCTATATATATTCTCTGTGATTTGTAGGTCTGTTCTCATACAAGTAAAGATATCTCTTAGGGAGCTGCTCTACTTGGATCTATAGAGGGATGTATCTATTTTCATTTATTTAGTTATTACAGGTTCATCGCACAAGGAGCATTAAAGCAGGCAGATCTTCGTATATCTAATAAAGAAAACTTAGGAGCAAGGTCCATGGCTGATATGAAGTTAAATTTGATTGGTCATGAGATGATGTTGTTGTAAGATCTACACGTTGGAAGGCCACACTGATAATAGGAAATGCCAATCAAATGAAAACCAAAATTCTGTTTTTGAATGTAATGGCATCTTGTTCTTGGCTTTAGTTGATCGCCTTTCTTTCAGCTTCATGTTAGAAATGTGATCTTCTTCTATTGAAATTTTTATTTGTTGGTGTCTGGTATCACATATCATTTTTTGTTTTCATAGAAAATTTATTTTGTTTTCTGATCTGAATTAAAAGATGAAGCCATTGCAATTACCACAAAAAATGCTGATATTCATTCTGAACAGTTCCTAGCTACATCATTGGAGAATCAGAGGTGGAGGCATCTAAAGAAGGCCGCAGCTTGTCAGATTTCAAGTATGCTTGTGCTGGTTATTCAGTGTTTCTCGATAACAAAGATGAGTCCTCTGACAAGCAAGAGAAACAAGCAGAACTTCCGTTCTGTGTTGGTATTGAGGTTATTCTCTAACCTATTCTTTCTTGGTTTTGGATTATGAATAGTAATATAATGCCTTCTATATCCAATATTATTGACTTTCATCTGTAGTATGAACCTTTCTGTTGGTCCTTGACATAGAAGTTGTATACTGTTAGTGTTTTTTCGTAGTGTTGAACTCTGAATTCCATGCACAGCATCCAATGATTATTTACAGAGAGAGGGAGAGAGTTATATTAGTCAGGAGCTATGTTCTGATATCTTGTAGTTCTAAGAAGTATTGGATAGTTCTTTATATAATTAACCTGTAAGCAAAAGTTTATTGCTTTAGAAAGTCCACATAATTGGGCTAAATTTTGTGTGCCTTACTGTTTAACCAACTTGAACTTACGTTATGTATCCTTCTGTTTGCAGCTTTTGGTGGACAAAAGAGCTTCAGCTTCTGATCATGTTCCTGCTACTAGTCACCACAGGGAAGGTACTGTAAAACTTGAGAATCATCTGGCATATATGGCTGGAACTCAGGGACTTATTTTCAGTTCTCATAGGTAGTGGATAATATGTTTGTGTTCGTCAAAAGCACATGCATTTCACTCATGCATCTTCTTCCTTTGAGTGGTCTTGTTTTTCTTAACTGATAATTCACATACTTCTTTTAGTTAATTGTGAGTTTTCTTTTTAGTTGTAAATATTGACTGATATATCTGGAACGGAGATAGTTAAACTTAATGGGACAAGTTTGCTGTGATTGATATAGTTAGTTTTCTTGTATGTTTAAATGGTGCTTCAACCAAACAACTTACATGTAAAACTTGAAGCTACTTGGTATCTCTCAATAAGAAAAATCATCTGTAGTATCAGGAGTTGCTTGTGTTGTTCTGAACAAGTTTAAACATTAAAACGTTTTCGAATGGTTGTTGTTGAACAAATACATACAAGGGAAAGAGGTCATATGTCTGGGCAAACAGATCATGCTTGAACCATTTTTCTTTCCAGCATTTCTTCTTTCACTTCTCTATCAAAGGAAAAATAGCAAGGTCTGTCAAGTTTTGAAGAATTAATGTTGAGAAATTCACTTTCTCTATTTTTGATGTGCTTGCTTTACCACAAATGGATGTCTATGAGTTATGTTGACGGTTGTGATGATAATTGTGTTTTTTAAAGACAAAGCAAGCTCTACTGCTTGTGCTTTTGGTTACACTTTTAGTCCTGAAGAGAAGGATTCATCAGGATGCACAACAAGAATAGGCAAAGCTTTATGTCGCAATTTTGCAAAAATATGTTGAAGCTTATGGGCTACGATCCAAGTTTTCTCTAGGTAAGAGGAATTGATGCACTGCAGTAATCAACACTAATCCCTGGAGATCATGGTTTCAGGCAAAAAGAGAGGAATCATAATTTTTTAAAACATAGCCTTTTGTTGATACTGATAATGTCATCAAGCCTGCATCACAAGGAAGAGGCAGTGCCGGGCACACACTTTTGATGGACCTGAAACTCAAGGAAAACCTGATGTTTCCTCATATACTGAAGACTACTACTTAGTTTAGTTGAACTTTTTGATGAGTTTAGGACAGTTTTGATATTTTAAGGTCCTGACTTCGAAATAAAATTTTTCCATTTTTAGGTCCTGATCGATGGTAAAGAGAATTGTGGTCTATTTTGGTGCTAGAAAGTGTTCAGGGTGGTAGTCTCTCCTACTCTATACCTATTATTAGATTGGGAGCTATACAGTCTGGACCATGCATTGAGTTAGTTTCCAACCACATTTGTGCTTTCTCCATCAATTGATGTTATATCTAGTATCTATAGCTTTATTTGGATTGCCTAATGCTGTATTTGTGATTTTCTCCGTGCTCCAATTATCTGTGTTAAAAGACAATTTTCTGAGGAAAACCCTCAGCTGCTTTATTTCTCACAAATCTGAATCTCATATTAGGTGAAATAGAATGGGATACTTAGACTTGTTGAGCATGAAGAACTGTGTTTTATTTAATAGGACAAAAAGCTAAAGAAGTTTATTTATGACATGTAAGAGCCCTTCTGCTTGAGCCATTAGCCCCTTCCTCTGAACACCATGTGCAATAGGAACCTGGAACTTCTGCCTTAGAGGGTTTATTGAAGGGATAGTGGTCGTGTCTTCTAAATCTACCTACAATGCAAAAGGGAAGGTGCATTTAGGCCTGTATTTTAGGATGCTGAGCTCTCAGTTGTAATGAAGAAATTCAATACTAGGACAACTTCATCATGAGCAAGAGACCAGGTCGTACTCTATGATGGTTTTTGACCAAGACTTGGAGTTCTTGGTTGGATTATGATGCACAGATAAAAAATACTTCCAGCATGGTGGCAGGAAGCCACGAGAACTGGATCATGTGATTCTTCTGTCCAGTTGCTCATATGGGCTTTTGCATGGTAATGAAGAACTTCAGGCTATTAATGAACAAAGTAGTTCAGTATAAAAGGTTGCTCCTATTTTAGGTCAGATGGTCCCATCCATGAATGGACCACATATTTCATCCCGCTTGAAGTAATCATGTCCAGATTAGTTTGCATTCATTGATGGTATCTGATGATGTTCCAAGTAACTAAAGATCAGCAGAATACAAGTAATACATGGGGCATTATTATTCTGTTTTCTATCCTAGTCTCATTTTCTTTTTGGAATGTATGGGTTTGTCTTCATTAAGGCTAATCCAGAAGACAGTTCCCAGTTATCCCCCATCTCATGACCCGCTTGTATATCTTAATAGATGGTGCGCCACCACACCTTGGAATCTAAGCTTCCTTGCCTTTTTCTGCATGTGTCAGAGGGCTAGTCCAGCTCTTGATCCTATTGAGAGATAGTCTTCCTTTGATCTGGTAATAGCGACTTCCACTCCCTTGTGGCCTGTTCCTCTGGTTGAGAAATAGGAGATTGGTTTAGGAAGACCCATTGACGTATTTATTCCATTGATTGTCCAGTCTCCAGGAGCAGGACCTTACTCAAAGAAACCACATTCCAGGACTTTCTCTCTTACCTACTTGGAACAAACCCTTTGAATACAACTAGAATCCACTGTCGCAGAGATTCAAATAATATGTGGACTGATCTTCTGATTGCTCCTAGACCTACATTGCAGCTCCTGTCGAAAGGGGATCAAGTAGCTGTAGGAAGAGGTCCACCTCTTAGTGGAAAAGGGATACTTATAAATTATAATCCATAGTGGTCTAGTCTAGAGGGATCATCCTTTCCTGAATTTAAAGTAATACAGAAGTGAGTTCATCTGAATCTTTGGCTATAACTAGTTAGAAACTTAATATGTCAAATGCTATCTGCAGGACAACCATTGTGAACTCTCCGCCTAGCACAGGTTTTAATAGTATATTAGGACATCTTTGTGGGTACGCCATGATCACACCTTATCTAAACGACACAAAAGGACATGATTAGCATAGTGACTTTCAAAATTTCCAGCTAATCTAGAGCTCTTGATTCTAACTAAACAAATGGTAATACTTTCTCATATTAACATTCATTCTTAAGATTCTATTGCTTTTATAGCGTGCGTTATCACAATTTGATAGTAGCCAGTTTTTGAAGATGATGAGAAAGTATAGTGGGAGAGTGTGCTTGCCTGCTATCCTCTAATTTTTGCTTGGTCCATGATGGTTAGAATTCTTTTCTTGATTATCCTCTTTTGTGGATTGATGATATTTTGATATTTGAAGACTCTTTCTTGAGACCATTACACAGCTATTCTTTAGATATTTACTCATTTATCTGCTAGGAGATGCATGGCCCTTCACGTTAGTTACCACCATTCAGTAACAGCTCTAGTCTCTTAAACGCGCGAGAGCCACAAGCTATGTCATGGTTATCATTGATCTGGTGCTGCTAGCTATAAATGGAGTGTGTGTTTTGCTTTTGGCAATTCTTTGAAAGCTACCAGTCTGCTAACTCATAGTCTTGGTCTTTTGTAGATGGTCGTACTTTCCCTCAGCCTCGACCATACACATCTCAACCACATGTCATGGGGGAGGAATTCTTAAGCAGGTAAACTTTTTTGAGTTTCTACAGTCTTTGGTTATTTTCTGTTGGAAGTAGCAAATTCTGAAACAAACATGATTTGCAGGTTTAAAAGAAATGCGGGGTTGGTGGCCTCAGGTGTGGCCAGAAACATGCACAGAGCGTGCAGCTATGTCAAAGATTGTTTTGATGACATACTGTACCCATACCGCCGAAGACCCAAGTAGATACTGTCGATGGCAATGAGCTAGTACCCAACCCAGATGATTTTTTACTTGCAATAACATAAAGAACATAGGCGAGCTGTGGGGAGGCGATCTCCACTGCTTGTGCCCGTCTTGCGTTAATTTTTGTTTAACTTATTTTTGCTTCCTAGAAGTGGAGCCTTGATGTCACGGGTTTAAAGCTTGGAAACAGACAATTCCAGACCCTGCACATGAGAAGCTCCGGGGCTGCTATTTTTAATTTTGCTCCTGCAAGATATTCGGATTTACTGAATGCTGCTATTAGTGTAACAAAAACTGCTTTGGAGAAGCAAGATTGGACGTATACAACATGCCAAGTTGGCATTCTTTAGTGTCGTCATCATTCCATAGTTCAGTCTGCCGTCTTTAATGTTGTCTTCATTCCATAGTTCCCTGCAGAGTTAATGATTGGTTCGGATTACAAAGATTTTGAATTTGCCCATAATGATCAAATTATAAAATAAGCATCATAATATATAAATATACTTCATAGTATGCATGAAGAGCTTACAAACAAGTTTCATCACATGAAATGTAGTCCCTAACACACGTTCTTGTGAGAAATTGTTACACTTGGACCACATAGGTTTCCTAAGAATGAGGCTTGAATGTAAGTTATTTTAAGATTAAATATTATATAAAATTCTAGTCAAACTTGTCCTAAATCAAGTAAAAACATGATTTTGAATTTAATATCTAGCTAGATCAAGCTAGCTCTCGTCAAACCAAGATTGGCAATAATCTCCACCAAGATATTGCATTCTCATTCACTACATAGACTACCAAATAATGGTTTGGAGCCCTGTTGATTGTACAGCATCATGCTTATTAGTTATACCTAACCTTACCTTGTCATAGGGAAAACAAGAAAAAATTGCAAGAGATGAATCCACCATTAACCATCCAGTTGGACATAAGTCTTTCTTAATGAGCAGCAATGTTTTGGCAACTATTTTTTCATCATATCCAAAATGTAGATTAAGGGAACCTTGGGGCAATGGTAGAATTGTTGTCGTGTAACCTTGAAATTGCAGGTTCAAGGCGTGGAAACAACCTCTTGCAAAAAGCAAGGTAAAGTTGCATATTATTGCCCCTTGTGGTCTGTCTCTTCTCGAGATCCTACATGTGTAGGAGCTTCGTACACCGGACTACCTTTTTTATCTACAATGTTGGTATTTCTTGCAAACTATGCAAATGTTAGGCATAATGGTGTGCTTAAAATGTGTTGGATTATGATGTATTACTATAAAATATTAAGGCTCAGGCTTCATCAACTCTGTTTGTATAATTTTTATTTTACTTTCTAGTTGCTACCTTGTTTTTGACAGAGATGATGAACTAACTTGGGTAATTTTTCTGTCACTTCATACTTGCTTTTGGATTGAGCAAAAACACCTTTTCAGGAAGCTATGTATAAATTTTGAAGATATGAACTTAAATCACACACTCTAATTAACAGGACATTGTACGTTCATCGTGTATACTTCAATGATGTACCTTTTTAGAAAGACTAAAGGGCAGCCTCGTGCACGAAGCTCCTATGTATACGAAGTCCAAGAAAGGGGCAGACCACAAGGGTCAATAGTATACAACCTTACCTTTCATTTTGCAAGAGGCTGTTTCCACGCCTTAACCCTTGACCTCAAGGTCACACGACGACAACTCTACCGTTATGCCAAGGCTCCGACAAGACTAATTGGCCAAAATTCTTTAAAAGTTTCTGCCTCCCATTTCTTTGGTACCAATACCACAAAGGATGCACCAATGTGTTTGTCTATGGCATCCCCCTTGTGAAAGCGATGCAAGAAAGCAAATATATCATCTTCTACAAAAGACCAACCTAGCTGAAAGAAGCACATGCAGAAACCATCAGGGCCAGGGCTTCTATCTCCATCGCAAGAACTTACAGCATCCTCTATTTCTTTCTTGAAGAAAGGCACATCTAGTATGGCTTTTGTACCTTCTTCAATTCGTTTGAAGGAGATTTCTTAGGGAATGGACAGGTAAGATCCTGCAATCTGTATAATTGACGATAGCAAGAGACATTATGCATAAAAAAAAAAGAGCAGACTTGGTGCATGAAGCTCCCGGGTATGCAGGGTCAGAAGAAGGGGTGGACCACAAGGGTCAAAAGTATGCAGCTTCACCTTGCATTTTACAAGAGGCTATTTTCCCACCTTAAACCCGTGAACTCAAGGTTACATGATGACAACTCTACTGTTGTGCCAAAGCTCCCCTTTTTAATGAGACATTATTCATGGATATAGTAAAAAAGGGACAGGAGTTTCCTGTCAACTTTATTGATGGCTTGCTTCCTACATTGCGTTGCAAAGTTATATGAGCCTTTGCATGTTAAACTGCAGTTTGGTCATGTTATTATGGTGCAAAAAGTCTATATGAATGGTGGTAATTAGGCTCTTTCTCATTAGCGGCCTTTTTTCTTTCTGATAAGCATTAGCTACTTTTGGGGCATGCTTTTCACTTGAATATAATCAAACATATTTGGCATTTAAGCCACCTGAATTCCATCACAAAACCTTGTACTGACCAGAATCAGTCTCAGTAATAATCTATCAAATCAATAAAAAATACAACTATGAAGACCTTGTCCCAACAATTGCAGGTGGGACTTTCTGGCTATGGTCACACAAAAAGGTAAAACCAGCTACCCATGAAACAAAAATACCAAATACTTGACAAAAGAACCCAACCTGTTTTAAAATGACTGACACAAGAACTGTTTATTCTCTTTCACAAGAGTGAACTCGCAATGTGAACCAACACAAACACATGAAGTCAGCTAACATCAGTTTCCCATATCTCACCTTTTGCAATGAGCCCGGCACTTTTTGTGGCAGTCGTAGAAGCAAGGTCCATGGCAATGAATAGGGCACACTAGTTTCATCCCTCTACATGGCCCTCTATCCATGCAACGTGCATACTCTCCCAGCCTGTACACTCCACTACCATACCTCTTTCTGTGCTTATGGACTTTTGGACTGCCTTCACTAGGTGGTGTTTGTCCTGCACACCCAAAACCAAAACCAAACCCACCCCCACCTCCACCTCCTCCTCCCCAGCCCCAACCACCACCTTGACCTCCTCCCCCACCACCCCCACCGCCATTGCCGCCACCACTGCCCCCTCTGCCACCTCCTCCGCCTCCGCCACTACCCCACCCATATCCATACCCACCATCACTTCCACCACCCCCACCCCCACCACCTCCACCACTACTACTGCCACCTCTTCCTCCTCTTTTATGACCAAAGCGTCTATTCTTATTATTGATAATAGCTCCAACAGGCAAAGTGTTTGTAGCTTCTGCATTGTCACTCCTGTGAAGTTTTGAATGAGGCATCAACTGACTCCCATTAGTACCTGCACCAGCAATGGTGGCATTGTTTTGAAGTTGAGAGTCTGCTTTAAGCTGCTCAACTTCAACGCCATAGCCAGCATTGCACCATAAACATGCAGTGATAATAAACAAGAGAAATCGCCACTTCTCCATTCCTAGGTTGCTACCACTTCAGAACATGACTAACCCAACTTACACCCTCTATTTAAACGTTCAGAGGAAGGTAGAATGTGGGACTTGCCACGCCAGCTTGACATGGTCCTCGTGAAATCAAGATCCTTGCTTCCAACCAAGATATGGGTTGGCGGATAAAAGAGGGAAGAAAGTGGGGGCTTGCCTTGGGTAGCACTTCAATCCCACGTGCAAAAGAATACTCCCTGCCAATCTCATCTTCAATTCCCATTCACAGAGGCAATTATAATTCCACGCCGGCTGATCAGCATGCGCCTTCTCAGCTACTCTACCTCTCTTTTGGTTATTCAATCCCCCACTACAAGTGTGGCTGCAACTTAACTGCTTTCTGCTTCTTTTGTAGTTGGACTTAGGGACCACGACCCATTTGCCAATGGAAAGCCTTCTACTTTACTCCATTGTCAGCCAACTAGGAAACTACACCCACCGTTTGTCTCCAATATATTGACTTATGGCCTTGAGTGCCTGAGCTTGCTACTCCAAATACGGCAGCCCCACTGCACTCCCACCTATGCAGGTTTCGAGGAAGGGGCGGACATATGTGAAGCTTTGGGTCAATGAGGGCGGGTTAAAAGAAGGTTGACAGGCTTCTAGGCTGAGGTAAAGGACAAAGAGTTAGTCCCACATGGCCTGGGAAGAGAAAACTAGGCTGTTTATAAGAGTTTGAGAACTCTAACAATCATAACATGTTTTTCTTAGGAAACCGAAGAAGAATAAAGCCGTGATGGGTACATGGGCACCTAAAAGCAAACTATATTGTAACTCTTGGAACCCAAGATGTTGCAAATGGTATCAAAGCTAGATTCCCCTAGTGGTGTAATAGCTAGCAGTATGCAGGTGCTCGGTATTTGAGGCCACGCCTGGCAGCCTTCTTGGCTGGAGAATTAGTCTCACATCTACTAGGAAGATGAAACTGGGTTGTTGTCACAAAGCATTTTTCGTGAGGGGTATATGGGCGCCCAAAAGCAGATAATATTGTGATCGTTGGAACTCTAGGGTGTTATACCACAATGACCTAAACTATACAGACTTACCTTGTATTTTGCAAGAAACTATTTCCATGTTTTGAACCCGTAACCTTAAGGTACCATTGCAATAAAGCTCCCCTTCATCTTGCTACTCCAAATGGTAGATGCAAATGTCTTTGAATAATTAACCTTTTTCTCTTTTTTTTGAAAATTAATGCCCCAACCTCTTTGATGTGATTATGTAGTTGTTATATATTTTAAAATTAAATGCAAATTTAGCTAATTAAGTTCATACTTCATGAATAATTGTCAAATTCTCTAAAATTGTTTGTAAATCTAGTGAGAAAAGTAAATAAGAAATTAAATTCACATCTTTAGAATTGAAATTTTAAGGGGAAAAAATCACCTCTTTGCATACTTTTCTTGAATGACGTCTAAAATAACATCTTACAACAGATGCTACCTTTTTTGTTTCTGTTTTTAGATCACCAATTTATTTCCCCAAGAGGCTAGATCATTATCGTCCATGGGCCTATCTTTATGTCCCCCGCAGTCCACCATGGTGCAGACTGGTGTGACCCACAGTATTCAGTTGGGACCCTACATGGGTCTCGATTGCTTGATTTTTTCTTTCTTTTATGTGGTGGCTAGTGGCTAACCAAAAGGTACAAACTCATGCCGTTATCAGGGGGAAAGAAAGCATTACAAGTTTTTTTTTTTTGTTTTAAATCGAATCCATTCATCCTTTTGGCCTCTTGTTACATAGATCATGCCAAAAGTCTTCTTCAATTCAAGGCATCCAAACAGCCTCTTGCAAAACACAAGGGAAGCTTGTGTACTATTAACCCTTATAGCCTGCCCCTTCCTTGGACCCCGTATATGCTGAAGCTTCCTTCAACGGGGCTGCCCTTTTAGAAATTCTCTTGGGTTGTACTTGTCAAAAAGTAAAAAAGGCACCATTAAAAAAGAAAGAAAAAGAAGAAAAGCAGAAAACTCTATCTAATTGAAATAGTAAGTAACTCATGTATATTATTTTCAGAGGATTATCTTATAAAATAAAAGAAAGGGAGTCTTAGTGCAATGGCTGAGTTGTCGCAGCGTGACCTAGAGGTCACAAGTTCAAGGGTGTAGAAATAGCCTCTTGCAAAAAAATATAAGATAAAGTTGCGTACTATAAACCCTTCATAGTCTGTCCGTTCTTAGAGCCCTGCATAACGAGAGCTTTGTATACTTGTCTGCCCTTTATCTGATAAAATAAAACCCTAATTAAATTTGTAAAAATGATTCCAGTGCTAGTAATTCAAGGGGATGTTACTATATAATACTTGACATCCACAAAAAGACAAAATTGAACGCCCACGAACATATTCCCTACGAAAAAAGGCAAGGGTGGATGTTGTGAACATCCAACAAATGGAATGGATGTCCAAAGTCCATACACATCAGCTTGGTCACTCCAACGTCTCAAATGACAAACGCCAATGCAGCCTTAGAGTAAAGGGCAGTCCCGGTGCACAAAGCTTCCGCCTATGGGGTCTAGGGAAGGGGCGGACCATAAGGGTCTATATTAGGCAGCTTTATTTTGTATTTTTCTAAGAGGCTGTTTTCACACCTTGAACCTGAGATCTCAAAATTACGCCACAGCAACTTTTACTGTTGCGCCAAGGCTCCCCTTCTAATGCAGCCTTAGAGTAAGAAGGCAAAATAAAATCGTCTTGGTTTTCGTCACGGAACCATCTGTGCAAAAAGCAGAAGCCAGAGAGAGTTAACAGTTAGAGCTACTTCGGTTGGAAAGTATAAGCCCGAATAAGAAAGGTGGGATCCAGGCATTCAAAAATTATCAGAACCGTTTAGTTGAAAATTCTTCATCTTCCCCAAATGTCTCTTTGAAAGTAGCAAATCAGTGGGCCAGGATTATCGGATTGGTTCAAAATTTGGTGTCAATCATTTATAGCACGGTTTAGATCATCGAGAAGAGTGCGACCTAGTATTAGTACTTTAATTCACTGATATTTTTCAAGTAAAAATATGTGCATCCACCGTGTAACGCCTATAGAAGGGGATTCTTGGTGCAACAGGTTCAAGGCACTTAAACAGCCTCTTGCAGAAATGCAAGGTAAGGCTGCCTATTATAGGTCCTTTATAGTCTACCTCTTCCTCAAACCTTACATATGTCAGGAGTTTTGTGCACTGGGCTGCCCTTTTATTTTAATGCTCACTACATTTCAAAACCCAAACAAAAGATTTTAGGAAATCTGAAAAATCCAAGTTAACCCAGATACTCAAACTCTAAGTAATAAGAGGCTACCAAAAGCCATCGTGTGCAGTTGGTGACAAACAACAAGGCACGTCTCCTCATTTCGCTTGGTCGGAGGTCTGCAGTCGCGCTTTTTTCCTTATTGAGGAGATTTCAAGTAAATTAAGGAAAAGACAATAGGTTTTTCTTAATTTGTTTCATAAATCTTAGCTTTATAAAAATAAAAATAAATTAAAAATTGAAAAAGGGGCTCGGAGCTGAAAGCCCCACCTGACTTCCAATTTGTAAGCCACAGATGCAGCTGGCCTGTTGATACATAGCTGTCTCTAGTGTTACTATAGCCACGAGATAAATGGTCAGGATCATTAATTAAGAAAGTAGGACCTATCAAGAATTACTTTAGGTCCTTGTGGTTTGCCTCTTTCCCGGATCCTGCATAGGCAGTAACTTCGTGCACTAGGCTGCCCTTTATCCCTGGTATACACATCGGATAAGTGAAGAAGTCACGTGCTCAGATGCCGTTAGGTACAATGCATGAAAGCATATCGGCATTAAGCAAGTGCTAACCAATAAAATAAGAGTTGGTAGGGGAAAATGTACAAGGAGGGCTCATATTTTTCAATGATCCAAGCCATCATCTCTTGGTTTGTGCTGTATATGAGCTAGATGCCAAATCTCTAACTTTGGCCTTCAAAGGTGTGGTTAGAATCAAACAATAACGTGTTTTATTTTGATTTTTCTTGGTCACAAGGTTCATCCAGCAATAGACTCTCTACAAACCAAAGGCTTGGATCATCTGAATAAGCCATGCATTCCCACTACCTTTGCATAGGTTACTTGTAAGCCACCTTAGCCATATAAGCCATGAGAGAAGATGACAAGCTAAGGAAGTCAAGACAAACAATTCAAGGTACTCAAGCCAAGGGTTGGAGCCATGAAATAAAGTTAAGAGAGCCATCTAAGCTAGCAATAAAGCCTGGCCAATAGAGACCTCAAAGTTAGCCATCAAAGCTATTAAGCTAGGCTAAATGGAAGGCTAGGATTGGAGAAAAATCAAGAGGATTATTCATAAGATTCCAAGGAAGTGCTTAGAAGAGAATTAAGAAAAAATTCATTAGGATAAATTGGCATGTGGACTAATAGGATAAGATCCTTCTATTTTTCATGCAATGGTCTGGATCATTCAAACTATCATCATCATTAAAGTCCTATTCCGATTAGGGGTCAGGAATGTAAATCTTGTTTTTCCAATTCTCCTTTATCAAGAGTTGTGGCATCATTTAGTTCAAAAGGTTTTAAATCTATTTTCACCATTTTTATCCATGTTTTTTTAGGATATTCTCTTACCCTTTTAAAGCCCTCAACTTGGATCAACTTGCTTCTTTTAACTAATGTCATTTTTAAGTCTCTGTTAAATATGTCAAAACCATCTAAGCCTACCTTTCTTCATCTTGTTATCTAATGGCGTCACTGCTAAGTTTTCTCTAATGTTTTCATTTATTATTATATCCTTTCTTGTCTTACTACTCATCCATCTTAACATCGTCATTTGGGATATGCTCATCTTATGTATATGTTATTCATTAACTGCCCAATACTCTGATTCATAGAGTATAGCCAACCTTATAGTTATTCTATAAAAAAATTCTTTTACTTTGATTGTCACCCTCCAATCATATAAAACCCCAAATGCATATCTTCACTACTTTCATCTCACTTGGGTTGTCTGGGTAACATCTCTCTCAATCTCTTCGCTCCTATGACTTATCGATCCCAAGTATTAAAAGTGGTCTTTTTTGGCAATTTCTTGGTTATCAATTTTTACTGGCGCTTCACTTCCACTTCTCTCATTGCTAAAATTGCAGTTCATATATCCTATCTTAGTTTGGCTAGTTTTAAGTCCTTTAGACTCTATAGCATCTCTCTACAACTCTACCTTTGTATTTACACTCTCCCTTATCTTATCATCAAAATTATATAATCTGCAAATAATATACACAATGGAATCTCTTTGAGCTAATGTTATATAAATTCATCCATAACTAATGTAAAAAGAAACAAGCTCAATGATGATCCGTAACACAATCCTATAATGATAAGAACATTACTAGTCTCTCCACTAGTGATTCTAACATTGGTAACTACTCTCTCGTACATATCCTTTTCTATATACTTCCTCAAAACTCTTTTCTCACCCAACACCAATCATTTTAACTTTCTAGGGACCCTATCACAAGCATTTTTTAAGTAAATAAAGACCATGCAGAGATCATCGCTCCTCTGCCCTATGCTTCTCTATCATTTGTTTAGGTAGGAAAATATTTTCTATGGTAAACCTCCTCAGCATAAAAACAAATTAAATTTCTGATACACTCATCTTACGCTGTAACCTCTTTTCAATCATTCTTTCCAAAGTTTTACAGTATGACCCATAAATTTGATCCCACAATAATTAGTGCAACTCTTTATATCTTATTTGTTCTTATAAATTGAAATAACAAATCTTTTCTCCCATTCATTAGGTATTTTCTTTGATTTTATAATATTATTAAATAACTTTATTACCCAAACTACTCCGATATCTCACTTATACTTCTAAACCTTTATTATTATACTATGGGCCTCACTAATACATTTGCTCAAATTCATCGAGTAATGACCAATAACATATCAAATAAATCAAATTCAAAAAATAATTAAATAAATAAAGTGATCGATATTTTTATAATTAAAACGCTAGAGGATGATATAAATGTTCCTTAACGAAGGCAAACAGGTCACGTGACACAAGGGTCAAAGAAAAGAAGCCACCCCTAAGACTGCTTTAGGTCCACTCTATAAGACGGTGCAGATTACTATTACAAGATAAGTTGCCGTGTGGCTCCCAACTTTTACATGAAAGGAACCTACCTTTCATTGATCCAACTCATTCATCTAATTTCCTCTAACGTTAAATTTAGATTTGAATCTTAATCGTAACCATAAGATAAGGACTGCCTAGAAAATTTATAACTAAAAACATAGTTTTTTAGATGCTCCAAATATCAATTACCCTGATATTAAATATTCAGGAGAAATCAATTAAACAGGTCAGATCAACTAAAGATAAAGCCCATCATATAAAAGTCAGTGCAATAAAACAGCAACTTACACGTAGTCTTACCCTGGCTATAACACTCGACAGGACTATCGTCACTTTCATTCATGTTAAAGATTTGCCAAAGAATTTTACATCAGTCGACACCCGACTCTTCTTGATTCTAACTTGAGACTGGCTGCGAGATCATAAAACCATATAGAACTAAAAGCACATGGAAGAAGTTGAGTTATCGTGGGATCTTATATTATCCTCAAAGTGGTTGAAAAACATTGGAAAATATAATTCACGGATTAGGCATGCATGGAAAGCAGTAGTTAGTTATACTTGTCCTACTTTCAATTCAAAATTTTGAAATTGATTTCCGGGTTTAGGTAAAGTTGGTTTGATTCGGTGGAGAAAGAGAGCGAAAGGCGAGACCTTGATAGACGGCCACGTGGAGGAGAGGCCCTCAACACGTCACCGATCGCCCCCTCCGTGAAAACCAAACAAAATTGAAAACAAACAAATCCCCTCCCCCCGCATTACATAAACGGAGCTCATCCCCCTTTAAATTGATAACAACACCCCCATTTATGATTGCAAGAATGGAAAGCGTTTGAGCAACATTAAAAAGAAGAAACAACGTTTTCATAGCTCTTGTACGGGGTACGGGTACGGGTACGGATACGGACCTCTCTCTCTCTAAGCTACTTGGCTTGCACTTTTTGCAAAAGCTGTTTGTTTTCTGGGAGGTAAAAAGCAGACAGACAGTTGAATGAAGCGGCCGCTATCTGCTCGATGACCACCTGCTGCAAATCAATTGAAACTAAAAAGGCTGTCAAAACTAAAACGGGCCTGCCAAAATCCGTTACAAGCTGCATCCTAGAACTAGCAAACTAGAGCTGCTGTGAATTGTACAAGCGAAGCGGGACGAACCCGCTTCTCAAAAGTTTTCAAACCGGGATTAGAACGGTTTCCGGGGGTTGAGCAAGTTCCTTTTTCCGGCGCATTTCGAGTACCTTCCGGTGATTGTTGGAGTGAACTTCACTCAGGAATGTTGGACTTCCCGCCGGGCGGTATTCGGGCAATAGGCGGCCGGATTTGTAGCGGACGCCACAAGCGTTACAGAGAGTTTTGGAACCCAGTGGGCCCGTCCTCCACTGCGGGGTCTTATGAACGAGGCAATGTGTGCACCGACGTTGACCGGTTTCTGAGTGGGAAACCGGCGATTTTGATTGTTTTCTGGCCGGTTTTGGTTTTTTCGAAGGTGGGTTTCCCAGGCAGTAAAAGAGGTCAGGATTTTGACCGGTTTTCGCGAAGATGAGACAAGAAGACGACGATGACGAGGAGGAAGAGGACGAGGAAGAAGGCGAGGTTGAATCGTTCAACGCGGCACCGCCGAATGACCAGACTCGCCCGCCGGTTCTTGACCTTTTGCTTCTCCTTGCTTTAGCCGGAATTTGGGTGCCGATATCAAAACTGCTTGGGCGGTGTTGGTTTTCACTTTCTTTGTTTTCGGATTTGTTTAGTTGATGGGGGGGAATAGAGTGGTCAGAAGAAGGGAACTCCATGAATGAATCTTCAACGAAGTGAGATAACCATTCAAGGTCAGCTAAATCCTCCGTCTGTAATGAAAAACACAGAATTACATCAATTTCAGAACAACATAGACATTCCAAAATCTCAAAATACAAAATACAGAAACTCTAAAATCTTAAAAACAAAAGGCAGGCCGTATTTTTTTTATCTTTTTACTGGAAGTCAACCAAGACTAGAGAACTCCTAAGTACTGAAAAAAGCCAGCATTTTTCTTATGAGTACATTGAATTGCAAAAGCCAGAAATTCAAAGCTCCAAGTAAAACAAAACCCAGAATTTTGCTGAAATTAGTTTCTCGGTGAGTAATAAAAGCCATAAATTCAGACTCTCACCAATATAATTTTTGAGTAGAGAAGTTCAGAAATTCAGAGTTCAATATAAACCAAAACCAGAATTCAAAACTCTCAGACAACAAAACCACTGCTTCAAAACTCTCAGACAACAAAAACTAGAAAGCAAAACTCTCATATAACCTTCAGAACAGTGGAGAAACAGAACCAAGAAGTTCAAACCTCTCAAAAACCAAACCCAGGAACAAGAAAAAACATAAATGGAAATATTTCATTGGATGGTAAGAAAAGGCCGAACAGTTATAACCAAAACCACTTACCGGAACGCCAATTTCAGACCCAAACTCCTCCTTAACCGTAACACAAGAGTTGGACTGCTCGTCACCATTCTCCACCCCATCCCCTCTCGAAGACCCACAAAAATTCTTCTCTTCCCCTTCCTCCACTTCTCCTCTCACGGACCCCTCAACATCTTCGTTAGAAAAATCCAGAAAATCATCGACAAATTCCTCGTCACCTGCACCATTTCCGGCCGTCCATCCTTCTTCAAAAACCTGCTCGACCTTCTTCATCACCATCATATCTGGCCCAAAAAACCTACTCTTCAAAGCTGCTGCTGCTACACACTCCATATTTTTATCTTTCACCTATATCCATGAAACCCAGTCAATAAAACCCATAAAAATACCAGAAAACTAGCAATTAACAGAAAAATCTTCTTCTTCTTTTTTATTTACCTGAGAGGGAGAAGAAGGAAGGGAACCAGGAAGAACCGAGGCTGGTTTCGCAGGAGAAGAGAGAAAGGCGTGAAATGGGAAGAAAATGGGTTGAGTTTGGTAAGACATTGAATGAGGTTCGAAAGTGTCCGCGGGCAAAACAAGTGCCTATCCTAATAACCAAATTTAATAAAATATTAATATAACAGCTAGTTTTCAACCCACAGTTTTGATAAAGGCACCCCGCCACGACTACTCTTCTGATAAGAGGGCGGCCAGCCAGGCCGGACCAGAAGGTTTCAAAATCAAAACCAACCCGAAACGGACTTACCCCGAAACTGCCACATTTTCTTGTCTTTTTGCCTTTTTGTTTTAACTCTTATCCTGTTTTGCCCTCGCCATTGAGGCAAAATTACGAAGAGAATGCTGCAAATAAAGTCCCCACATTTGCATTGATAGGCCCACCTTTGGTTGATCCTCCCCGTTCACCAGATTTCATCAGAGAAAAAGTACGTCTAGGAAGTTAAGATGACACCAAAGATGGACGCAAGAACCTTCCAACATTCCTTTTCCACTTTAACCTACGGAATATTCAAACGAGGAAAAATCAACGGTGGGATTGGCCCTTTCATGGAAAAGTGGGGTGCCACAGGGCAACTTACCGTGTGATCGCGCCATATCAATTACGAAATTGAGAGTTGCCTGCTTTTCTCCGTGATACCACCGCTTTAATCGGCGCTCTTTCCGGTAGTTCTTTTTTTTCAGATTATTATGGCAAATTTATCTTTATTTTTTTTGTTCTTCATTTTTTCCAATTTTCTTTTAATATTTCTTTTCTCTTTTTGGATTGTTTTCGATCCTTGGGGACGATTGAGTTTGCGTGGGCGGATTGGCCGATAAATCCGGCATTAATTTGTGTGATGATTTGGTGATTTGGTATGGCCCACCATGTTAATTAATTGGACTTCCAGTTATTGACGGTTCGATCAAAATCTTAATGGAAGAAAGCTACACAGTCACGACCTCGTAGTGGGCACCATCCTCGGTTGATCCAGGCCGTTCAATGCCATCTCCCGGCTTTGAATATCTGGTTTTCTACAAACTATGCAATTTGGACAATTCTATCATCCGGGAAAAATGGAAAATGTACTTAGATTTTTTTTAATCAGACAAAGACAGAATGAAACTTCTTGTACAAATTCAAAACGACAGATTCTTGGGCTAGAAATTAAATGAACAGGCCGGATCAACCAAAGGTGGGTCCATCATGCAAAAAATAAGTGCCTCGCTGTAACTGACCATGAGCTTGGACGGCATTCCTCATCGACGGTCGATAAAGTTCCGAACGGTCCATTTCACATTGCAAAAGACGAATGGTCAGGATCATCCAAGATCTTTTCGGTGGATGAGCTATCTGAGACGGTATGATTTTGGGCAGCTTTTGTCATAATCCTAACCAGGGAAATGTAATGATTTTATGCGCACATACTTTGGTTATCTGATTATCTTTTCAGCTTTTCAGCTTGCCGGCATAATACCTGACCAACATCATATTGTCTACTACATTGATCTAATCAATTGTTTCAACAAAATATTGCAATAGTTAATGACTCCGTATAAAGGGCAGCTCGCGCACAAAGTTTTGACAGAAGATTGGGCTGCAAAGGTCTATGCAGTCTTATTTTAGAGTCACACAACAACACAAACAAATAACCTCAAGTCACGCAACAACACAAATAAATAATTTCAGAGTCACACGACAACAACTTTACCATTGTACCAAAGTCCTGTAAGCACATACATAAGTAGCGATGCATTGGATTCCAATTGGCCCAGGGCTATACTTTCGCAATAAATTTCCATTTACATGGACTTCGAGGTCAGCTGAGACAGAAAAGAATACAAATCCTACTAGTCCATTCATTATGGGAAAGCCCTAAATGGACCTTAGTTACAAGCGCGTTCATGTCGTCATAAAAGGAGTTTCACATTTGGATGATCTGACCTATTTATTTTATTGGTTAAGCTCGAAATGATCATTAAACAAAAAAACACAATAATTAAATAATTCTAAATATCTATTTCTTGTGATAGAAAGTAAAGTTCTTCACACAATACAATCATCCAATTCACTCGCTGTTTGAGCTATAAGTCATCAAAGCGAGGGATTTATATGAATAGGTCAAGTCATTCAAATAGAAGGAGAGCCTTGGAGCAATGCTAAAAGTTATCGTCATTTGACTTTGATGTTATAGGGTCAAGGTGCGAAAACAGCCTCTTGCAAAATACAAAGTAAGGCTGTGTACTTTAAGCCCTCGTGGTCTGCCCTTTTCCTGTACCCCACATAAGCAAGAGCTTTCTACACCGAAGCTGTCCTCTTTTTTAGGTCATTCAAATGTGGGCCCCTTTAATGACAGATGTGGCGCGCTTCAACTAAGGTCTATTTAGGGCCTTTGGCCTAACATTCCTCCAAATTTAAAAGACATGTGAATTGAGTGACTTTCTACAATAACGTCTAAATTCAGCTCTCAAAAAGTACCACTTTTAGAATCTTAGAATTCTCCAATCTTGTGATTCTCATGTGGAATACACTCAGATGAACGGATCAGATCATCACTATAGGGGTCCCACCATGAAAATACAATTTGAAAGTGAATGACCCTCGTGAAAGATCAAAGATCTTACATGGAGCATCCGTTCCGTCCAATTTATAGCTTTGTACCGCAAACCTAAGGTTGCTCTGCAAGGTTCATCCACGGAGGGTGAGTCAGGGCCTGAGATTTCGCAGAAGGCCATAGTCGATGGACCCCAAGGATTACTCATTCAAAATCAATTTTGTTTGTTACAATTTCATTGGGTGAGACCTAGTTTGAAAGATCTGAGTGCCAGTTACATCTATTGGACCTCTTTCTAACTTCCGACGACATAAGTTCCCATACACTATAGCATTTATAGACACGTAGATATGTTTTAGTTTCCCTTTTTGTTCCGAAGAAAACATGTTAGATCTGTTAGATGAACAACCAAGATAGGCCGTTCATCTCTTGGGTCCCACCATTGATGGTTCCATCTATTTGCCTAACAGCATCTCTTTTTGAAGTCATATTGTGGACGCATATTCTGGTCGGTAGGAGCAGGCCAATTATAGTGGCGTAGATTGTGATTCGTTGATCCAGATCGTCCAACTTGCTGGCCCCAACGTGGATGATGGACAATCTCCATCTCCATCTCCATCTCCATGCATTGTTAACCTTGCTGACCCCACCGTCGATAATGGGTATTCTCGTTGAGCATGGGTTACACGGGTAGTAGACTTCTGATCTTTCCAACTCTTTGCCTGCATCTAAACGTGAAAATTGCTTCTTGATTGCTAGCCTTTAGGCTATTCCAACGGCCATCATTGCCATGGGACGGATAAGATCTTCTTACAATACATTACAGGTGGTAGGACCCACCATTCACACTCAATCTGCCCCGTGTCTCGATCTCACCTTAAACTTACAGATGAAGCAAGTCCTTAAAACCCCTACATTTTGGGGCCCACATCGACTAACGTACACGCGTCCTACTTAACCAACGAGATTTTATCATTTCGTTTTAAGCGCCGACAAGAAAACGTGTCAACTTCTGGAACGCCCGCTTGACTTTTCGTAGCCAGCGATGGACGGCAGAGAAACGAAGGCCATTGACAAGGCGAGAATTCAACTTTGGAAACTGCTTCTATCTTCTAATGCTCGATGTCCAATGAGGTGATCTTAGCCGTCGATTTTACGTTACCCAACTGGAATGCGTTTTTCCACGAAGATATACAATTGGATTTGCATGCATCAGTTACAATCCATGTGGGACCCTAACAGTCTGTGACCCAAACTTTTGATGGGCCATGCAGCTCGATAATAACAGACAATCCTGACCTTCAGATTGAAAACTTTTTAATTTCTAATTTCTTATTGCATGCATATCTAATTTGGGGCTCAGGAGATGACTGACTCCAAAGTCTTTATAGTACAGTACCCAGCTTTATCTTACATATTTGCAAGATACTATTTTAACCCTTTGAACCCGTAAACATCACTCTCTCTGATCACCATGTTCAAGCATGCACTAAAAACGCCACAAGGTTGTATCACCCTTCGCCGATCGTCCAACTTTCCAACGTAGGAAGCTAAAAACCGTATGAGAGAAAAATTACATCATCGTCGTCAAGACCTTATTTCAATAAGAGGTTGGTCACATGAATTTTATTCCTCTATTCTACGCTATTAAGTGTCATGACTTTATTTAGTTATAAAGTTTTTAAATTTTTTTCGCCACTTCTATTTACGTTTTTTTGGACTTTCTCCTGTACTTTTAGAACCTTCTATTTTCATTGTCTCACTCCTTTTAATAAGTGTCATTTTCGATCTTTGTTAGACATGTCCAAACCATTTAAGTCTAATCTCCTTTATCTTGTTACGTATTGATGATACCTATAAGTTTTCTCTAATATTTTCATTTGATTGGCTAAAAAAAAAGCAGAAAACTAAAAAAGTTAAAGAAAATGACAATTAAAAACTTTTTCCAAGACAATCAAATGTTACCAGCACTTTACACCTGCAATTCTTTGTTAAAATTACTGCTATATATATATATATATATTTCTAATTAAAATGGACTTCTAAATAGTTTGTTTGTTGGACAAGCACAAGGTTACGTAGTATTAGCCGTCCAAGGCTTTTTATGTGAATTTAGAGGTTGTAATTAAACAGGAAAAATCAAGAAGATGGACTTATTCATAGATTAAGCTGAATGTCTTCCCTTTGATCTCAACTGTTCAAATAATCTAATAGATTAATCAAGCCAATTAGATGATCAGACACACAATCTAACTTATTTATCTACGCTAAAACCAATCATTTGTTTTAATGGACTATTCCATATGATTTACCCATCTTTGGATGACCATGGATAAAAAAAAAAAGAGGATTAAATAAGCATGCAATCTGAAAAAATATGCTTTTGATCAAGGCATATGGACGGTTGGAAACTATTTAATAGAAGTTCTATAACCAATTTGTAAAATGCACAAGTTTTCAAATGTTAAGGCCATTCATCTATGACCAGAGAAATAAGATGGACGGTTCTGATCAAGCAAACGTGAGGCCATCATGCCAAAGTGGGGCGCACTATGCCGGCATTAACCACATTTGATTATTGGATAATTCGATCTCTGTGACTTTTAAGTAGAGAGAAATTATCATAGTATAAGCTATCTTGCGTTAAAAAAAAAAAAAGGCAGCCGGTGCACGAAGATCTAAGTAAGGGCGACCACGAAGGGTTATAGTATAGAGTCTTACTTTGTACTTTGCAAGAGGCTGTTTTTGTGCCTTGAACTTGTGACCTTCCAATAATGCAGCGGCAACTCAACCATCACACCAAGACTTCTCTTAAATATATGCAAAGTGTAAATAGATCTACACAGTCAGACCAAGGAACCAAATCTACATTTGAGAAATTAAACCCAAAATTGGAGAATGTTATGCAAATTCATTTAATCTAGTCTGATTTTTTTACTTTATTTGTTTTTCTCTCTCATTTCCAAATTTTCATATTATGTTGGGCTTAGTAATTCAAGGCAATGTATCAAAGGGCAGCCCGGTGCACGAAGCTCTCACCTATGGAGGGTCCAGGGAAGGGGCAGACTACAAGGGCCAATAGTAGGCAGCCTTACCTTGCATTTTGCAAGAGGCTGATTCCACACCTTGAACCTGTGACCTCAAAGTCACATGACGACAACTTTTACCGTTGCGCGAAGGCTCCCCTTCTAATTCAAGGCAACGTATCAAGAAATATAATTAATCAAGAAGTATAAGCTTCATAATTCTTCACCTGTTGTCAAATAAAAAAGAAAGAAAAAGAGAATGTGCATTATAAAAAAGAAACGAAAATAATAAAAAAGTCAAATCAAATAAAGAAGAATAAAATAGCCAAATAATGTAAAATTAAGAGGAGAATGAAAATAACATAAAAGCATTATAAATGTATCCTTTTTACTCTAGCTTCTAATTTATCTTCCTTTTTTATAAAATTACCTTTCTTATTTTATATATGAGAAATTACAATTTCCATATACCAAAAATTGTATAGTTTCCTTTCGTTCTCTAATCTTATCTTATTATAAATGAAAATAAAAACCCAAATTTTAGGTGGGCTAAAAAAATAGTGCAAGATACCCCACATATGAGAAACTATATAATTTTTCTTTCTTTTTTAATATTATATTATTTTCTATTTTCTATATTAAGACTTTATCCTTATTTGGAGTCTGTCACATGAATTTTATTCATTTATTTTCTTATATTAATTGTTATAGTTTTATTTAGTTTTAAAGTTTTTAAATCTTTTCTCACTACTTTTATCTATGTTCTTTGAGTCCTTCCCATCCGTTTTAGAATCTTAGACTTAGATTGCCTCACTCCTTTTAATTGGTGTGCTACGCCTAAGTTTTCTCTAATATTTTTTATTTCTAATTTTTATTTTCTTGTGTTATTATTCATCCATCTCAACGTCCACATTTCGGCAACGCTCATCCTATGTATATATTGTTCTTTAACTGCACAAACTTTCATTTCATAGAGTATGGTTGGCCTTACAGGTGTTTTATAGAATTTCTCTTTTGGTTTGAGTGGCACTAGCCAATCACATAAAACTCCAGAGACCGCTTATTATAAATTAAATAAAAACACCAAAATTGAACATAAGTTCAAAGAAAGTATTCGATAGGGAATTATATACTAACCTTAATTAACGAGCATCCCAATTTTGTTTTTGGTGTCTGTGTTGTAGTAGGCGTTGTCGGTCATTTTCTTCCTCCATCTTACAGAAAAACAAAGATGAAGTTTTAAAATTTTTAACACAGGAGGATGGAAAAGTAACGAAATGGTGATTTTGCAAAGTTCAAAAAAAAATTATGGCAAATTTACAAATTCTGAAAAAAATATTGGATTTTTTTACAAAATTACCAAAATATAATGGCATTTTTGCAAAAATCCAAGAGAAAACAGAAAATGGGCCCAATAGGTAAGTGAGTGGGTTGAAGGGGGTCTTGAGTCCTAGCGGCTAAAAGGATTTGGATTTCAACCAAAATGAACGGCTTGATCTAGCGCTCCATACACTTGCTGTGCTGTCGCGGTCTATACTAGCCTTCCTCAAGTTAAATTTTTTGTGGGATTTTAAATTCAACTGTTTTCCCCATTGGGGGCGCCACCTTAGCTTAGGGTATAGTTATCCTCAAATAACTTAAGGTGACCTGCCGGTAGTCAACTAACAAGACAACCTTATCCTAGTAAAGAAAATGGCAATATGGTGGATAAGCCGGTGTAGATTTGCTCGTCTAGTGGGCCATGCCATGTCTGAAAAGGATGTCAATTTCATCAACTTTGATTAAGGGTCTTGGATCATCACAAATGTGGTGTCTGAGATCAGCCTGATCACTGTTGTACAAGGATCTTTTAATTTTTTAAGTTACTCTGAGTTGTGGTCCTCCTTTTTCCGGGACCCCGTATAGGCGGGAGCTTCGTGCACCGGGGATGCCTCCCTTTACTCTAAGTTGTGTTAATGGTTAAGGATGCCTTAATCCAAGTTGAGTTTGATTGTGAGTTTGAAGTTCTTGCTCCTCTAAAAGACTTTACCAAGCATCGAGCATGTAGGATAACGGCAACCGAATATTAACTACTTTATTCATAAATTTAATAATAATAAAAATACATGTCTTACCGAGACAAAATTCATTTTATAATCCGCAAATGCAATTTTGTCTTTATGTAGAGTAGAAACATGAGAAACGGTTCCGAAACTGGCCTAAGAAAAGTGAAAAATGTTATCAAGGCTGACCGACTCAAACTCAGACCCTATCTTTGGATGGTGGGACCAATTCATCTTGTTTGGCCTCCTCTATTTTGACTACCCTTGTGAGGTAAGTGGACTCAAATAAAAGAACCACTTTATATTATTCTTTTTTATTTATTTGTTTCTTTCTTTTCTTAAGCTTTTTCCTTGTCCTTTCTTTTTCTTTATTAACCAATCATCTTATAAGTAAAGGGCAGTCTTGGTCCACAAAGCTCCCGCGTATGCCGTGTTTGAAAAAAGGCTAGACTATAAGGGTCGATAGTATGCAACTTTGCCTTTCATTTTCGCACCACTTTTTCAACTAGGTATTCATCACTTAGGTCCATGTCGATCAATCTAAGAACTATAATTAGTAACCCTTACTATTGGACATGGCGTCACTGAAGGGCTGAAAAAATCAAAAGACAGCTCTCTTTGGTAGGTGAAAGATACTTTGTCATGAATTCAGAATTTCTTCGCAAATTCAGTTTTAGAAGTAAGAGACTTTTTTGAAATCTTCACTACTAACTGACTTTAACTGTAGTAGCTGGAACTCTGACTGTTTGTTGAATTGACACATTCACGCGGCAGACTTGGTGCTAAAGACCTTGAGACTTTGGGATATTTTAAGTCCCATTCTTCAAATACTAGGCAACGGTAGAGTTGTCACTTTAAGGTCACGAGTTCAAAGCGTGAAAATAGCTTCTTGCAAAATATAAGATAAAGCTACAGGAGCTTTGTGCACCAAGCTTGTCCTTTTGCTTCAAATACTAGGCAAAGGGATGTGAGCCCAGGCAACTGTCAGCCCATTATTTTGGTGGTCCAATACGTTTCATCTTCTTCCGAGCGAGCTTCTTGCAACAGTCCATGACCCCTTCTGTAGCTCTTTCGAAACTTCCATTTCAGATGATCTGACTCATTCATCTTCCCCTCTGTAACTCTTTCGAGACTTCTATATTTTATGATCTAACTCATTCATCTTACTCTTCCTCACCTAAATAGGCTACCCCCAAAAATTCACGTCCATTAGTTGCTTCGAGCTACTAGTTTTCTTGGTTGAACAGTCTAATGATCTTGATTAGAATATTTTTTAACCGAGAAAACTACAAGCCAGAAGCACTTAAAGGATATGAAGTTTTGTAGAGGGCCTGAGGGCCGAAAAAGATTAATGGGTAATGTCGACCTAAGCTCTAGATTAAGGGGTCAACTGAGTTGGTCCCGAAACTCAGTCTGGATAGCATTTCTCTTGTTGAAAATCTTGCCCATTGGGTGATCCAAGCCCTTGATTCGAGTTGTAAAATGGACGCATAAAATGCTTACCACCCTTCCAACACGAAAGAAAAATCTCTAGGACCATCAATGGACAAGATTGTTGGGCCTCGTCCTATGTGTGGAACTCCCCCACCGAACACATAATCCTGATTGCCTATCCAAAGTAGGACCCACCATATTTAAACTGATAGTGCAGGGCTTCTTCTTCATCAAACTAATTTCACATGAATTGCAGCAGATGGGCGGCAATTTTGTGGGTCCCAGGAGCACAAATAAGGCCATCCAGGGAGCACTTCTCTAGTCCACAAAGCAGACAACAAGACCAATGAAAATGCGTCCTTTCCCTGTACGCAACGGAATGGAATTGGAGTTCCGTCTTTTACTTCTCATAAAATTCAACGACTTGTATACAATCAAAACTACAACTCTTACATCATTGCCCATATTTAGTGGTGGTTTTAGCCGTTTGATCTCGAGGGTCATCGCGTCTTATGAGTTATCTGCTGCATTGGATGATGCAAACACCATCGGAACAATGAGAGTAAAGTTTTACCAATTGGACGGTCTAGATCCTTCAACACAGGAGATTTTCTAGGAACAATGGTTTTGATGGTGCTACTGTAAGGAGCCTCTATGATATGGGCACCTTTCTGTGCTGGAAGAGAGGAAAATTCAGCGCATGGCCAATTGACTCTCTGGTCCACAAGTAATTGAGACCCTTCATCCTCAATCTAATGGCTGAAAATTATTGTCAAACTATTGAATCGGTTGAGTGCTTTGTCCATGAATTGATTTCCACCTGCATTTGCTCGCGGCAATGACAGAGAGAAGCCACTTTGGCGAAACCCTCGGGCTACGAGGATTTTTGGCTGTATGCTGGTCTTTTTTTTATATTTTTTAGTGAAAATATATGAATTATTATGAAGGAAAACCTTGGCGCAACGGCAGAATTGCTGTTGTGCAACTTTAGGTCATGGATTGAAATAGCCTACTGCAAAATGCAAGGCAAGACTACATGTTATAGATTTTTGTGGTCCACTCCTTTTCCTAACCTTGCATACACGGGAGCTTCATGCAAAGTGCTGCTTTTTTTTTTTTTATGAACTATTATTCTAATTTTGAAATTTATTTGAAATCTATCCAATAAAGAAAAAGTGTCATGTTGAACGAGGAGAGGTATCTTGTTGTCTGCAACCAACGGCGCTGCACACAGCTTTCAGCTGGTCAGAATATAGGAACAAGGAGCTGGGCCCTATTTGGTTAGCAAGAAAGTGATGGAAATTGATTTTTGTGCAAAAAACAATCCTTTGGGGAAAGCACTTTGCGCCTTCCAATTGAATTCCACCAAAGACCCAAAAATTTTATAGCATGTAAGAGTTCGAGTCTAATTTAATTTGAAGGTGTAAAACACTTTCTACAGAGAATTCTTTTTTCTATAAAAATCAATTTACATCGCTTTCCTCCCCAACAAACAGGCACCAAAGACTCTTCAACTGTATGAAATGTGACCAACGACTCTCTCTTGAAGGCTTTGCATTGCTTTTAGAAAACGGCAGACTCGGTGCATGAAGTTCCGCATGTGGGATCCGGGGAAGGGGCAGACCACAGGAATGGTATACAGCCTTAAGCTTATGAGGAAAGAAGGCCTTTTCTAAGGTTAGTTAAAGGTAAGCAAAAGAAAGGTTTCCAACAGGATTTTAGCACTTGACTAACTAAGAGAGAGAAAGGACTTGCTTCGCTGACCGTTCTTATAAATGAAATGCTTTTCTAGCGTCAGCCGAAGACCCAGCTCCTTCCTATGCTTCGGGGCATTAGTTACCTTGCATTTTACAAGAGGCTGTTTCCACGCCTTAAACCCCGTGACCTCAAGGTCACAAGACAACAACTCTACCGTTGTGTCAAGGCTCTTTACATTGCTTCTATGAAAACAATTCTAAACTCCCGCGGGCAACTGTAAGCACTCTAGATAAGGTACCTTCTAAAAAGGGGGACAGCCCCAGTGCACGAAGCTCCTGCCTATGCAGGGTCTAGGGAAGGGGCGGGCCACAATGGCCTAAAGTTGGCAGCCTTACCTTGCATTTTTGCAAGAGGCTGATTCCACGTCTTGAACCCGTGACCTCAAGGTCATGTGACGACAACTTTTACCGTTGCGCCAAGGCTCCCCTTCAGATAACGTACCTTCTGATTCTTCTAAATTAAGAAACATTTTAAAGTAGAAAGCTCTAAGCAAAGGAAGTAACCATGAATATGTCTTGTTGCTTAGAAGCTTGCATGCAGGCAAAGGTGCAGCTGCACAAGGCGTTTGAGGTGGTTCATGGGCGTGTAAGTAAACTTCAGTGTGCTTTCTTCTGTCATGAAAGACTCAAGAGGCCACAAGCTACTGGTTTATGGTTGCAGTGCAGCTTCACAAGGGTCATCTCTCACCCACATTTTGGAGCCACCACAGCGTTCTGTGATTTATAGCTCTGTTTTCTGTGCCTGTGCACAATCTTGTAAATTTGCTTCTTCTTCTTTTTTTGTTCTTCCATGTAACAGATTATGTCACTAGATGTACAGTGCCATTGATTGGTTCTAAAATGGCAAGGGGAAGGCCCAAAAGAAAGGTTCAAAAGGAGGCAGGGATGCTACTACCAAGAGAAAAGCATGCAGGGTTGATGCTACTACCAAGAGAAAAGCATGCAGGGTTGATGCTACTACCAAGAGAAAAGCATGCAGGGTTGCATAAACAGCAGCCAGTACTCAAATTTTAGGAAGACAAGAAAACATTCAAACAAGCACTTATCAATACGCAAACATGGAAATATACACCAAGGATGAGTATAAGGTAAACAGAAGAAAGGAGAAATACCACAAGAGCTTAGTTGTTCCCCAGGGTGATTGCAGTAGGGAAAGCCCGAACAATTGTACTTGCTGCAACTGTCATACTCCGGGGAGTAGTATTCATAACTGTCTGGGAGTAAGGACCAGAATTCCCTCCAGAGCAGACTGCAGTGACTCCTTTGGCTACAGCATGAGAGGATCCAATGGTCAATAGATCATCAACATAAGCAGCAAGAGACTGACGTCGTCAAAAGCAGCAAGAAGATCAGCCGAGCTACAGCCTATCGAGCAACGCAAGCACCTCCTCTTGCCACACCCTCAGCAAGCCCCATAAAGCTTGCATTTTCAACAGAAGCACCTCCTGCAATGGATGGATGTATGAGTACCGTGACGAACTGCATCTTGGGAAGATAAATACTCAACCATGTCGCTTGTATTCAACTTCCAAAATTCAGCATCATATCCTTTTATGTACCATAAGGCCGGCCATGCTCTACGGATCAGAGTGTTAGGCAGTTAAGGAACATCATGCTCATAGGATGAGCGTCGCAGAAATGAGGATGTTGAGATGGATGAGTGGTAAGACAAAAAAGGATAGAATTAGAAATAAAAATATTAGATGAAATTTTGGGGTAGCACCAATAAGCAACAAGATGAGGGAAATTAGACTTATATGGTTTGAACATGTTCAAAGGAGACCAACAACGGCACCGGTTAGAAGGAGTGAGGCAATACAAGTAGAAGGCTCTAAAAGGGCAAAGGGAAGGATTAAGAAACTGAGAGATGCTAGTTATTTATCATTTCAAATTAGGGACTAGAAGGTTGAAAATCGAGAAACAGACACAGTCCTATTAATGCCCATATTTCTGCTTGATAATTAGGTCCCATGCATTGATTTTCCTTTGCAGGTCTGGAAGCTATAGAATGAGATTCAGAAAGTAAATATTGAAGAAAAAAGGGAACAAGGGTTCACTACAACTCACTGTATCCTCTTTAGAAAATGTTGATCCAAGTAAGCGAGAGGCATGCCAGATAATCAGATGTGGAAACTATCATTTGGTAGACAACCCTCGTTAATATCCAAATGCAGCCAACACTAATGCAACTTGGCACCTTCTTAACAAAGTTCTTACTGCCCTAGAATTGGAAGCTAGAAGCCTGCAGATATGAGTCAAGAATTTACTCCAAACCTCAGTCAATTGACATCTTCCATAACGTTTTCTAGTTACGATTTGAGTAAGACAAGTCTTCCAAACAGCCATTCTACTTTTCACTACAAGAAAAGGAAACTCAACCAATGTATAATGGACTCCCTGCTACTAAAAATGAAGTTCTAATTTTGATTATTGTGCACGTAACATGAAGTTTCAGAAATGACTAGCAGGAATAAGGAAAAGAATTTATCATTCAGCTGCACAGCTTGCTAAAAGATGGTACACATCTACAGAGTGCATAAATGGGGTTCCACAACATTTACAGAAAACAATATGGTCATGAGAACATGATGAAAATCAAGAATGGAAGTAAAAAGACTTACAGAGTGAAAGAGGTGAATTTACAACTCTTGTAGACAGGATCATAGCCTTTGATTTCAAATATGATCAATCATGGATGATATTGCAATATACTGACATATCAACACAAGGAAAGCTATACAAGAAAATGTAATCAAATCCAAGCACTGAAAAAAAGAAGTAATTTTGACCTACTACAATTGGAAGAGTTGAATTGCTTACCTTCCTGACAAATCCCTCCCCATTGAGATGGGATTCTCCCATCCCCTCATCCTTAAAGCTTTCCTATTCAGGCCATATTCCTAAGAGAAAACTAGCTTGTTAGCATCTGTGCTACTAATCTGACAAGCACACACAAGTTATTAGCTTGCCAGTGTCCATAATACCAATAATTGATCCATTTCCGATCCAGCTCCTTGAAAGAAGACCAGCAGAAGGCTCAGGTTTCATGATGCAAACAACTCCAGGGAAATCTGCATCCGCTTTTCCCATTTGAGAAACATAACACAAACAGCAGAAAAACTTATTGTTCTTTACACTCTTAAGAAACTATTATTGCATCACAAAACACAGTTCATAGATGCATCGGCAGTTAGCTTCACTTGATATTGTGTTAGCACTGCTGCAAACCCTGAAAAATCATGCCTGAGCTGCTTCTTTGTTACAAAAATGAAATTTGTACGGACTAATCAGTCTTGTTTCAATCTTATGTTCATGGAAGCTACGCACCTTAAAGTTTTCTCTCTTTAATCTGTTTCATTCAAATTGTTTATATGGACCAATTGACCGAAGATATTAAGTCAGTGGAACGGCACTGAATTTAAATCACCCACAAAAAAGAGTTTCCAAACATCCAAATTGAAACTGTTCAAACTTTAAGTTATCAAAGCATCATTGAACCTTTCACGAACAGAGGAGAGAATTCCTCAAGTGCCACTCCTGGGTCAGTTCTGGTTCCTTGTGGCGTCTCTCTCCCATGTAAACAATGTACACCTACAGAAAACAAAGAAAAACCACTAATCATAAAAAACACAAGCAAACTTATCTATAGAAAACCACCAACTTGCACAATTTCATAACAATACAAACAACAAAACATCAAAAGCTCACATTGCTTGGATATATTGGCGACATGATCAAATGAATCTGAGCGACGATAACCAGCGACAGATAAGCAAGACCCATGTTCCCTTCCTACAAAACGAAGAAACAAAGAGGCAGACATAGCAATGAAACCACATACTGACTAGAATGGTTGGGAAAAGGAAGGAGGGGCTTTCCTTGGGTGGTCCACACAGTATATACCTGCTCCACTGTATCTATATATATATATCTGCCAAAATGAAGCACTAAAGTACAGAGAATTCAAAGCTTTTTCTTCGAAGCATTGACTTGGGTCTTGAAAGAGAGCAAGTGAGATGAGAGTGATATTGGAATGTAGGCAGAATAGCTCCACTTTGGTTTGAAAATTAGTCAGTTTGGTGCAGTGGCAAATTCTGGAAGGAATGGACCTTATCCAAGAACATTGTAGTGGACATTAACTGGTACTATTCACATGTATGCTGTACTGGACTTTTTGGTTTGTTTCCATGGGTTGTTTCAATCGTTTAGTGGTGCCCAGAACAATCAAGTTTCCTTGCGGGTTTTGAATTTGAGGTGACATTTTAGTTCATATCAGTATCAGCATATCATTTCCCTATTGAAATTCCAGTTATCACCAAGAGATTGTAGGAGAAAAGCTCAATAGAAACCTTCTTATGTCTTTCGCGTTCTCTTGCTAAGTGCTTATCTTACTCTTTGTTTTGGAAATTCAGAGAGAGAGAGAGAGAGAGGAAGGGAGATAAATGTTGGAGATGATACCATCACTACATTTTATAATGGTTGAAAACAAAGTTTATTTGAGAAGCCGTTAAGCGTAGTCTCATGCAATGCAATGATTCAACTCATTGATTGCTCAAAATAAGCCATCCATCGTACATCCCAGATCAAGATAATGGTAAGATCATCTAATGATGGGTTATAAAATGCAGCCAACGTTTCGTGCTCGCAGATATAAAATCTTATCAGAATTCGAATGTGAAATTCCCCAGGCAGACGCCATGTAATTTCAGCAGATAATATAGCATCCAATTACATGCTTTTACGGCACTAAAGACACCTAAGCTCCAGAATGTTGGTAATTTGAACTATTTGCTGAATCATTGATGGGGCGTGCAACAAAACCACATCCCTCAGATAACACCGACCGCCATTATTGTGGAGCTGAAGATAAACGGCTAAGAGAACTTCATTCTCTCCTCTCTTTTTTTAATGCTGACTGCCTTGGCATTACGGTGAAGTTGTTGTCATGTGCCCTTGAGGTCATAGGTTCAGAGGCATAAAAATAGCCTCCTGAAATGTGAGAAGTAAGGTTGTGTCCTATTGACCCAGTGTGGTCTGCCCCTTCCCCAGACCATAGTTGGGGTGGGGTGTGGGATGGGTGTGCGCTTTTGCACCTGCAACGTAATATAGCATCTAGATCCTTTCGTCCGATTATGGTGCTCCATGTTATTTATATCCATCGATCTTCCCATCCTCCAAGAGCTATAAACATTCAAATAAAAGAAGTTAGAATACCACCATCAAAACCAGGGACTAAGCATGTCATCCTAAAACGTCTAGCGGGTCCACATTGTTTTCCTGAGACTTTGCTCATTCCAGCTAAATCACATCATTTGGTTTTCACATCACTTGCTAAGTCTGAGATACAATTCAAAATCTGGCGTGAATTCAGAAGAAAAAAAAAAAAAATGCTTCATTCAAAAAAGAGTTGCTCTTTGGTGAGCACAGTAGATGAAAGTTGTAAGCTGTGTTCAATGATCATAGTCCATGATAACATCGCTATTGCAGAACCGTACATTAGACAAACCATCCTGGATAACAATGACTTCATCACTCACCATGATATACAATGAAATTTAAATTAATCTAATCTATGATAGATCAACAAGCATATGCAAGTTTCATCAACGCATTCCAACCTCTCACATACAAACAAATGCAATCCCGCATACCTCTCCCCCACCACAGATTTTAGAACACTTCTGCCATCTTGCTTGCAAGAATACGCTCCCGTCTTTCAATGTACCCAAAGGGAAACCAACCTGCTTTTCCTTTGCATTCTCCTTCGGCCCAACCATTGTTCGACACCTGCTGGTAGTAGACCAAAGTTAGGATGACGCTGGAAGGTACAGGTATTATTGAATATCACTTTGCTGTTGGAATAAGCACATATTTAAATGAAATTGGAGTTACTGCAACAAAATTTCCCAGGCACGACAGGAAAGAATATTTTGAGGAGGGAAACATATCCTCATTGTCAAGTGAATAAACAGAATTCCATATTCGATCTTATAGATAACATATAGAATTCTGTGGAAAGTCTTATTCGATGAGAGTCAATGTTGATTGCTTGTTGAACCCTGTGAATTGCAGGAAAGTAGGATACTCCAAATTCAGGGGTCAAAGAGTTTCATAAAATGCTCTTGATGGAAAAAAAAAAATGTGAGTGAAAGATCTTAAGGAATCGACTTTGGTTCAGCACCAAAGCATACAGGATGAAGCTTTAATGACTTATGGTATCATTTACAGCCAAAAGAAAATACCAAAATACCTAAGAGAATTGTAGTCCTTGATTGTGTAGCCAACAAAGGACAGTTCTTCAAAAAGACATAGGGACCACTTACCAATCTATGACCTACACTCCTAAGCTTTCTAGAAATTGTACACCAAAAGGTCCAAGACCAACAATTTTTTGTCTAGAATTTTTTGTTCGTTAGAGTGGCAAAGTGGCAGCCCAAGAGGGTCAATACTTCACCTTGCAGTACACTTTCGGATGAACCCATGGCCGTCACTATAGGCTTGAACATATTCAGATGTGCAGTTTAAGACATTAACTAAGCCAAGTCAATATAAAACAAAGCAAAATGTCGTATATAAAGATATACATCAAAAGCAAGCATCAAAATGAAGAAGATACAAAACCTTTCTGACAACAACATAATCACCAACTGATAAGCTCAGTTCAATATCTGACTCAGCTTGATAAGAATGCACAACCTGCCGCAAAAGGAACAGAAACAAAATTGAAGACAAAGGCACATAACAAAGAGAATGGGAGCTTCAAACGTTTCATCAAAAAGGGAAAGATACCTCTCCTAGAAGGTATCCAGTGATATCAGTTGAGCCATCATATTTTGGAGAAGCAAATACTCCATTGGCTTCTTCATATGGAGGAGGTGGTGGAGGGGGGCTATCCACAGCTGGGACAGGAGAAGCTTCAATTCTCTGGCGCTCTGACACCATCTGTAATTCACAAAGAAAAAGAAAAAAGCAACAGTTGAATCATCATACTTGTTAGATAGAAAGATGGATAGATACACAATTGTGTGTAAGCAGGTAAGAGAATTTACAATGGTTCAGATGCAACAGTAGCAGATTTAATTGCAGAAAAGGACTAAGGAAAATGAGTATGTACCTCGCTTTCCAGCTGATCAAGGATTTGTAGGACTCTTTGATGATAAGTGCGTTCTGACTCAACCTTCCATACATGAGAAAAGAAAAAACAAGAATCATACTACCTTCAAATGCCAGCCAATGCTTGGTATTGAATGACATGCAAACCTTTACTAAATAAGATCAAAACCACTAAAAGATGCAAGATGCACTACCATGGCAATTAGTCGCTGGAGTGTTAATCGCTGTTGTTGGGCTTCCACAGCAGCCATTGCTGCAGCAGCTTCCTTGCCCAGTACTGCCATGTTTGACTTCAGTTCTTGGAGTTTAGCTTCAGCCGCTTCTAGCTTTAAGTCATTATCAACATTGCCTTCGGCTTCCCTCACTTTAGCTTGGCGTTTGGAGACTTCAATAGCCTGTTTACATTATGGAAGATGAAAGCAGAGATTCATGAGGAAATACAAGCTGAGGGGACATAACAATGTAGAAACAAAAATGCTGATTGAACTCTCATTACAAACAAAAAATAGAATTGTATGAAAGATTAGTATGTGATAAACGAAAATTAGTACATTCAACACATTTTTAACATATATGCTCTCTTGAGTACTTGGAGCCCTTCCCCAATTACCTGAGCTTCAGCTTCTTGCCGCATTCTGTCATACCGCTGAGCAAGATGACGAGCATCCTCTAGTGCAGCTCCCGTTACCATTGCACGTAATGGCTCTGCAACCTGGAAAATTCAAGGCATTTAATCACTGCGTGTAAGCCAATTTTATGAAGAACATTCACAAAAGCAAACACTTAAAAAGAAAGCACTTAGGAAATCATAAGTATATTTTAGATGTCTAAACCCCACAAGTATGGCAAACAGGGAAGTAATAAACCATAACGCCTTTATATCTTCATTGAAAGATGTTAGACAATTAGTCTACTGGTTTTATAACAGAAAAAAGAGTATTGTTAGATAGTTAGTCTACTGGTTTTATAACAGAAAGGATAGGCTTCTGGCAGAAAATAACAAAAAAGAGGACCAGACAAAGTTCGGTTATGGTAGAGAGGAAGAACATCTGGCAGAGGGGGAGAAATAAAAGAAAGGAAGGGAAATCAAGAGGAGGGAGGGAAGAACTAGCAGAAGGAAGGAAGTGTGGGAGGATCTAGCTCCTCGAAAGCTAGAAAGTGTAATCGGGTAACTCTGTAGACAAAAACAAGTACTTGTATAACTCACATAGCTGATTCTGTCAGCTTGATTTGTTGTAATTGGCAAGTTTGTATCTAATTCTTCCACTGAGAATTCATTACCATTTGTTTGGATTAGTCGAGTCTATCAAATGGAATCAAAGCCGGTTCGAACCCAGGGAATGGTTAGAACCCAGATGGAAAGAAACGAAGGAATGGAGAAGGAGAAAGAAGGAGTCAGAGGTAAGATAGGAGACTTGAGGGAAAACATGGGGAGATTACAAATGAATGTAAATGCATTTGGTGAATATATGGTAGAAATAAGAGAATGGATCAAGAATCAAGAAACGCCAGAGGAATGTCGAGATCGGCATAGGAATAAGGAAGGGGGAGAACCCTCAAATAGTCACAGACGGAGTTCCTTCTTGCCAGGGGATCATCACCGTCATGAGTTTCAAGGGAGGAGACTGGATTTGCCGGTTTTCGACGGCCAAGATCCCTATGGTTGGTTATGTCGAGCTGAACAATATTTTCATGTCAACCACATATCCAACGAGGAGAAGATACCAGCAGCAGCCATTTGCATGGAGGGAGATGCTCTCCACTGGTTTTTGTGGACAGAATCAAGAAATCCCTTCCCATCATGGGGTTCTTTCCGATCATCCCTGCTGCATTGTTTCTGATCTTCTCAATGGGACGACGATTATGAATTTCTTCTGGCTCTAAGGCAAACCAGAAGTGTCTCCGAGTATCTCCGATCATTTGAGCTTCTCTTTGGTCACCTGAGTGATCTTTCCAATGATCTGTTGAAGGGAGCCTTCTTGAATGGGCTCCGAGAAGATATCAAGGCCGAAATAAAATTATTTAAGCCTGCATCTTTACATGGGCTTATGGATTTAGCCTACAAAATAGAAGAGAAGAACATGGCGTTGGACCGCATAAAGGCCCATCCAATTAGACAGGATGCTGGCCCAAGAACGACTGGACCCATCCATGTTCAGTTGAAAGGAGGGTTGACAGGAGTATCTTCGCAGGGGCATTTTGGTAAATCACCCCATCTTCTTCCCCAACCATGAGAGAAACAAGGGTTTCATGCAGAAACCAATCGGGAAAAGAATGCCAGCCAGAAAAAGGAAACCCTTAAGGAAACTCATAGATGCTGAGTTACAACAAAGGAGATCCCAAGTATTATGTTATAGACGTGATGATGATTATCCACGAGGCCACCGATGTCCAAATCAACAGTTGCAAGTGCTGCTCCTAGCCGACGACGAAGACGAAGACGATGAGATGGAAATCACTCCGGGCAGACAAGGACGACAACAGAACAAGGGATAACCAACCTCTGGAGTTATTCCTAAACTCCATTTTGGGTTTCACAATAGGAGGCACGATGAAAATAAAAGGATTGATCGGAAAGAGGGAGGTGGTAGTCTTGATTGACAGTGGAGCTTCCCACAACTTCATCTCCAACCCACTAGTCGAAAAACTCCATTTGACAGTGGATCAATCACGTTGATTTGGAGTACAAGTGGGGGATTGTCACTGCAGCAAAGGGCAAGACATCTATTGGCAAATAAACTTGAATCTGTGAGGGATCACGATGGTTCAAGATTTCCACTAGTTCGACCCTGGTGGAGCAAACATGGTCCTGGGGGTAGCATGGCTAGAAACCTTGAGGGAGATTTCGGCAAATTTCCGTGATCTGACCATGCATTTCAAAGTAGATGGGCGTCAAATCATCTTGAAAGGTGCAGAAACAATTAGAAGAGCTTTGGATCTTGGAGTAAACGTCAAGATAATTACAAGAGATCAATTGGCAATTGCTAAGGAAATGGGGCGTCGCTTGGGAATGGGTACTAACATGTATCCATCTTCATCTTTGTTGGGAGAAAGTAAGGATGAGGCTGTTCCGGCTCTACCAATCGATAAACTAATTGAGAACACTGATGGTTTTGCTGGAGTCTTCCCTGAACATAAATATGAGATTGTAAAGAAACTGCAAGCTAGAAAGCACATCTGTGGAAGGACTGGTGATGAGGTTAATGATGGACCTGCTTTAAAGGAGGCAGACATAGGAATTGCAGTGGCTGATGCCACAGATGCTGCCCGAAGTGCTTCTGACATAGTTCTAACAGAGCCTAGACTAAGTGTTATCATTAGTGCTGTTTTAACAAGCCATGCAAGATCAGTTGGCGTTGGGCTAAGGTTATTTAGTTCTTCAATCTTGTATCTTACCTTCTTCTTGATCCTATAAAATTCTCTGTTCGATATGCACTCAGCGGGAAAACTTGGGGGTTGGTTCTAGATAAAAGAATTACATTCATAAATCAAAAAGACTTTGGCAAAGAGGGTCTGGAACCTGCCTGACAACACCTAGGAACAAATGGATGTCATTCAGATGCAGTTCCCTGACTTCCACCTTGAGGACAAGGTGGCAATTTTAGGAGGGGTATTGTTAGACAATTAGTCTACTGGTTTTATAACAGAAAGGAGAGTATTGTTAGACACTTAGTCTACTGGTTTTATAATAGAAAGGATAGGCTTACAACAGAAAAGATGACCAGACAGAAGGAAGTTATGGTAGAGAGGAAGAACATCTGTCGGAGGGGGAGAAATAAAAGAAAGGAAGGGAAATCAAGAGGAGGGAGGGAAGAACTAGCAGAAGGAAGGAAGTGTGGGTGGATCTAGCTCCTCGAAAGCTAGAAAGTGTAATCAGGTAACTCTATAGACAAAAACAAGTACTTGTATAACTCACATAGCTGATTCTGTCAGCTTGATTTGTTGTAATTGGAAAGTCTGTATCTGATTCTTCCATTCAGAATTCATTACCATTTGTTTGGATTAGTCAAGTCTATCAAAAGACCGCCCTAAAAATCTCCTTAATTGGATCACTCAAAGTATAGAAAAGAGTATCAGACATGCCAGATACAAAAGGCAGTATATCTATTGTTTGCTTGTTGTTTCAACTTTTTTTGGACATCATGCATTTTTTCACACTAAGCAATTATTATGTGCACTAGGATAAATTAACCTCGTCAAGGACATATATGCTGGAGGCTGATAACAGCTAATTGATAAAACCAGAAACATGAAAGCCAAGTACAGCAACAGAAAACTTTGAAAAGAGCTGGTATGAGCATAAAGTAAGAATAATAAGATAAAAGTAAGAACCCAAATTGACAAGAACTAGACAACACTAATTACTGAATTAGCAATAACAGCAGCTAGAATATCTTGCATGGTAAAATAAATCATACCAAACAAAAAGAACAACCTGACATCATATTTGTATATGCTTTTGACTTAGCAAAAAAATTGTGATTGTTCAACAAGATCAGAATTACAATCAAGACAAAATCCAACCAAGAAATCTCTAGTCCAAGACTCCAAAATAGCAATAAGACAAGAGCACAGCAGCTCCAGCCACATTGTCCAGCTTCAAGGAAGACCAGGATTTACAGCGTGCTGGTTTTTCATCAGTAAATTCATTGTCTAACACACAATAGAATGTTGACGGTTACCTTACTAGATATTCACAACTTCACCATCTACCATTCAGCACATGAATTTGGGGACAGGGAGGTCAAAGGTAGAATATTCTCACAAGGACAGCAGGATTAGCCATACTATCCTGTGACACTCCAATCCATGGAAGTGATTGGAAAGAGCTTTCTCCTGAATCAAGAAATAAAAATTATTCTCGGTACTTTTTGTCGGGACAGTAAAACTTGTAGCTATTCTAAATTCCAGCATAACAAGAAAGATACACAACACATATTTGTTATCTTTTACTATGCCCAAAGCTAGAATGTTGGAATAGGTAGAGCGAAATACCAAAGCCAGTAAATCTACAGGTTGACATGATTAGATTTTACATGCTTCAAATTACATAGTAGACACCATACATCATAATGTATCTTCACATCCACACACATTACATTTATGCAAAATCATCATCATCAAGACCTTATCCCAATTAAGAGTCGGTATTTATGCGAAATATGCAAGGTAAGGCTGTGTACTTTAGGCCCTTAGTGGTCCGCCCCTTCCCCGAACCGCGCATAGGCGGGAGCTTGGTGCACCAGGGCTGCCCTTCTTTTTTTTTATACGAAATATGCCACGAAAATATATGGATAAGTCGAAGTGAACATTTTCCAGTTCTAACCATTGTCCAAGCAATCATTTTTAGTTTATTTTGATATAAACAATACTGTAACAAGTACAGCACCATTTGTCAAAAGGATGCTTACAACGAAACATATCCAACTATTACGGAAAATACAAAGTAGCACAGCATGTTTAATAACCTCATCTTTATATGATGCAATTGACCTAACAAAGAGTCCCAGATGCCACTGTCATTTACATTTTTTTCCTTCTTCAAACAAGTCAGTCATTAAGGAGAAGCAATTGAAACAGAATGAAGGCAAAACCAGAAAGAACAATGACAATGGAAAACAGAGAAAAGGTAGACCATAACTCCATATCATGCCACCCCACAATATCTCTAAGACGAACTCCACATTTATTCATCTTGTGGGAGAGGCATAATAGCCAAAAGCAATTCACTCGACTACAAGAGACAAGATGGTCTTCATCGAGGCTTCAAGACCTTCACAAACCAATTGACAGAGAAACAAGACACTTTAACCCATATTCTGGAATGACGAGTAACCACCGGATACTTCAAGTTCCAAGCAAAACTAGGCAGCATTTACCATAGCTAAATCACAAATTCGTCAACAGCCTGAAGCTGCAGAAGCTAGAATAATCAACTGATAATTAAACAGACTGGTGTCCCCAAACCCAATCACTTGAAAAACAGCAAAATTTCCCTGTAACATTTTCAATTCAAATTAATAGACTGCAAAAGAGCACTTGTTTCTGTTTCATTCAGTAACAGAAAAAATGTTTTGGCACAAAAGCATTCTAGCACAGTGGCACAAGAAAGAGTCTTTCACTTGGGTGACCAGGTTTCAAGGCTAAGGATGGGGGTGTATATGCATCTAACTTCCAAAAGAAAAATGAAAAAAAAGGAAACATGTCTTGGACGTTTAAATTACCAAGGCATGACATGACTTTTGAACTCACAAATTTATCATCTTATGCCGTGAACTGCAGTCACAAATGTACACATCCATCATAATGCCGCATAAGACAAGTTGGTGGGTTGGATGACCCATCTGTAGAGGTGGAAGTAGAAGTTACTCAATATGTGGACGCTTAGGGCAAATTTTCTCCATAACTCTGCCTAATCACAAGTACCCAAAAAAAACACAGAGACTACCTCTCGGGAAGATTTCTAGCGATGACAGGGTCATGAACATAACCAATACAATACCATGACTGTGTACTGGAATAATCTCTTCTAGCAAATGTAATTTCGTTTTTCTTCATCTGCAACTAGTATCATGCAGATGGTTATGTAACAAAGATAATAATAATGAAATAACCTATCTGAAATATACAATAGCTTTTAATTATCAGAATACATACATTACTGTGAAGTGGGACCATGTGCTCGACACTTAGCTGATAAGTCTAGCACTGGGGTTATGCCTTGTGCTCATTTCCAGCCAGCAAGGCCAAGCATTCTGACATTTCCTCTAATCAACAAAAGTTCTAATCCTACCAAAAAACAAATAACAAAAGTTCTAAACTCTGGCCTTTACATAGACAGTTGAAAACAAAAGACCTAAGAATCTATATCCACCAATGAAAGCCCTCACACTCAGAGGCTTAAATCATTGAATAACGGAAAAGGTCTGGTCTATGGCCTATCAATAGAAAGGTCCAGCGAATTAATGGTCTGGAATATTGAAAAACTGAACTCAACTTGTATGTCTGGCCACTCATACTTTCTTGAATAATATAAAATGTACTTCAATTGCATATCGGTCACCAGATACCAGCAAACATGTGTGCAATGTATATTTTAAACAAAGACTCCCAACTTTTATGCTTCTAATATTTCAACCTTTAAGAAATAGAAAAGCCACACCATTAAACAAGACAAAAGATTGTTTACTTTATCAATGAGAGATAAAATGAGAAAGAAACATAACATGATAACATGAGATAAAAATATGATCATGAACTAGGTGGATTTCTAAGTTCCAGTTAGAAATTGAAAAATAATTCAATCTATGCTGGATACTATCAGAAGACCTTTTTTCCTTCATATAAGTAATTTCTACACTCATGCACAGCCTCCTAAACTCTGCACACATGTCAGATCTACTTTCAAGATGGACTTTCACATCCTCTAGTTAGATGAAGGTGAGCTGCTCTGGTCTTTACTCATGTTATCAGAAGACTTATTCATCGTATGATACCTTCTTGTCTATCTCTTCCAAGTTTCAAGAATATGGCAAGGAGGAAACAGAACTTGTTCAATAGCAGCTGAGTGCAAACAATTATTATACCTGAGTGCCTAGGGCTTTCAGTAGATACCCATGCTCCTTTTCCATTTGTGAACGAGCTCGTCCATAACTCAGTGCAGCTTTTGATAATGTGTTGCCACTTGTACAAGTATTTTCAGTACTATATTTCCTACTATCTTCTGATAATTTAGTACCTGGGTGAAAGAAGTATATTTTTGAAAAGCATATTATGACCAAAAATTAATGATATCACACTTTCACTAGCTTACCGATTTCAACTTGTTTGGATCCAGTAACAATAAAACCTTCTACACCACGAACAATATCCCTTTGAAAATACTGGAGAAAAACAATGGCCACAGAGAATAAGAAAGGAAATAAACAAATTCATGACAAGAACTTTGAGACAGTGGATAACCTTGCCCGCGCGGGTAGATATGTACAGCTTCTCAAGCTTTTGATGCTGCTGAAGCTCAATATCATGACTGAAAACATTCTCTGAACCTCCATATCCGCCTATAAATTGCTTGAAAACAGCCTGACATTGAATATTCCCAAGGTGAAAAGTTACTTTTGGTAATGTAGGAACTGATTGCAAACATAAAAACGACCACATGATCTTGTTGTGATCACAACTCCTGCGAGGGTATATACCAGAGGGACTAAACTACTCTACTTGAGATTCAACTGAAGCTTTTGGCCAGAAAACCACCATGCTTACAGGTTATCTGTCCAAAACTGTGGCTCAGGCAAACACCTTATTCAGCTGTAGTTAATGACCTTAAACATGTGGACAAGTTATAAATGATTTAACTTTTAGGCATCTAATACATATCTTAAGAGACTGTCCTGTAAGAATATTCTCCTCAAGCATGAGAAATACAGGCAGATTCTGGGGCAACATAATACTTGCTCAACTATCTAACTATTCCCACTAAAATAACTGGCATTGAATGGCATGAATACCAAGAAAAAGACCTCTGCAATAAACATAGAATGAAATAAAGGTATCATATCAGCCATATCAACCAATGCATATTTGTAAAGATCTAGGCCAATAGAACGCATACATATTTATCGTTGGTATAAAATACTACATAAATTAAATAACCTTAAATATTGTATTTATTGGTAAAGTATTGGCTATTACTGTTTTGTATCGGTCAATATGGCCAATATGTAACCATATAAGGATTAAATAATTTTTGGCTTCATATGGAGACAAGCATTAGAATCTAAAGGATTTAAATTCAGCCGAACTAAGACAGAGTATATGGAATGCAATTTTATAGCAAGGAAAGGGGCAGGAGTAGAGCACAAGTAAAGATTGATAACCAAGAAGTCCGCTTAAAAGACCACTTTCAGTACTTAAGATAGATGATTCACGAGAGTGCAGAGATTGAGAGGGAGGCTACCAAGAGAATCCAAGCAGGTTGGAACAAATAAAGGTGCACCACTGAAGTTCTGTGTGATCAACGAGTGCCAATCAAATTGAAAGGAAATTTCTATAGGATGGCTGTCAGGCCTGCCATACTCTGGATCACAATGTTAGGCAATTAAAGAACAACATGTGCATAGGATGAGTGTAAGTGGAAATAAGGATGTTAAGATGGATAAGTGGCAAGACAAGAAAGGATAGAATTAGAAATGAAAACATTAGAGGAAACTTACGAATAGCACTAATAGGTAACAAGACGAGGGAGATTAGAGTTAGATGGTTTGGACATATCCAACGGAGACCGAAAACAACACCAGTTAGGAGTGAGGCAATGCAAGTCGGAGGTTCTCAAAGGGCAAGGAGAAGGCCCAAAAGAACATAGATAGAAGTGGTGAAAAAATATTTAAAAACTCTTGGACTAAATGAAGCCATGATACTTCATAGAGGGGAATGGAGAAAACAAGATTCATGTTGCCGACCCCTAATCGGTATAAGGTCTTGATGATGATGATGATGATGATGATGACAAACCCTCCTTTGGGGTTTTGCGGTAAAACTTCATGTCGAGTCCACTTTTTTCAGTGATCAAACCTTTCAACTTAAGCATCTTGCCATAGATGGGCCAAGTCTCAAAAATCAAACTAAGTGATCCAAACATGTTTTTGTGAGGGACCTATAGTACCATTAATTTGCCTACTTACCATTTAGAACTCAAAAAAGCAACGATACAATCATCTAATGTATGTGTTTTCAGATGAGGGCTCATCCACTGCAAAACCGTTAAGATGAACAGTTTAGATTATCGTGAAAGTGAGAATAAACCTAACATGTATCTTTCTATCTGTCCTTGTTAGGTTCTAGTGAATGGAGGGTTCATCTTTTCCAGTCCGAGCTCCAAGGCAACCCTTTCCCCGCCCAACTAATCCAGAGTGGAAGAAACATTTCCAAGAAATTTAGAAGAAACTCCGGGCCACCACCACAAATGTCTATAGCATTCTTTATGGGTTTCATCTCAATTTTCTATAAAAAAGAAGAATTTTCCAACTTAGCTATACTACTAGTGGAAGTAGATTTGGATTTGCCTACACATGACGAAGCCAAATCCTTTAGCAAATGGTTCCATTATCTTAGCAATGAGAGGGCAATCACAATCGTGTTCTCTAGTTCCTAGAGCCTAAGAGGCTGTTTTAGTGGGACAGAGTCAAGAACTTTGGGTCTTGAAGCCATGAGGAGTGGTAAAGAATGGACTTCACCTTGAGTTCTATCAATTTGCTATGTGATGATTTTATTGAAAAAGAAACTCTAAAAGATGGAAATGCAGAAGCTGATCAGACAAATGCATTTGAAAGGGAGTGAAGCGAGGGTTTCCATGTTGGTAAGGCAATAAGGCCATGAATCAAGAATGTACTGCTTGGTAGTAACAATAAAAATTTAGACAAGTGTTGCAATTAGTTTGACAAGCCACCAAGAGGTCATCAAGCTCCATTCAAGCTAGATGAACGTGATACACAGTCCAGCAATTTACCAAAAATCAGTAGATAATTTTGGCTGAAGGGTGGCCTTGGCACAATAGTTGAGTTGTCGTCGCGTGACCTAGAGGTCATGGTTGAAGGCGTGGAAACAGCCTCTTGCAAAAATACAAGATAAGACTACATAATATAGATCCTTTGTAGTCCGCCCCTTCCCTAGACCCCACATACATGGGAGCTTTGTGCACCAGCCTGCCAGTGGATAATTTTCGCAAAATGTCAGCAATGCTTTTCCAGGAAGAGATATAAGCAACAAAACTTCCTGAGTCCATTAGACATCCCTCTACATCAGGTACTAACTTCATACGCCTGTGCCCTCTGTTTCGTAGAGGTCAATCCCTAAGTCATTGATACCCGCAGCCAGGGACCATATGAAAATTTATACTTTGCCAATTTATTCCCTTACAAAATCTATTCCAAATACTTCTGTCACTTTTTGACTGTGATTCATGCCATCAGTGGTGGATAGGGCTACAAGTTCACCTACCTCCTCCCCGTCCTTGTCCTCAGTTCACCCTGTGACTAGTTCTCTGCATAACTTATTCTCTGCTAGTAAATTATGCAATTTAACGTTCTTCAACTTTGTATTTCCCCTTTTGTGTTTATCAAGATAAAAGATATAGTGGACAATTGGTTACTGACATGAGACCAACAGCCTTTACTTTCTAGATTGGGGGCACAGTGGTGTTGCAGCTCACTCAATTTTGTCCAACATCTCTGGCACTGCACTCTTATTAATCCTTCTTTAAACAATTTGAGGTTGCTAGTTGCTAGTTCCTACTTTCAATTTTGTGTCTGCCTTAGAATGAAAGGCTTGCAAATTTGGCAAGCAGTTCCTGCTTCCTTAATTATGAAAGAGCCTACTGAGGTTGGAGATTAGCTCTCATTTAGGCAATGAATATTCCTTTTAAGATCATTGGAGGTGGAAGGTGATTGTCTTACCATGATCAAATGGCTAAGATAGTGAAAATAAAGAGGAATAGAGACTGAATAAACTAAAAAATTCCTAGTAAGGAGATTATATATTTGATATACCTAAACAGGCATTATCTGTTTCACCATTTTCATCAAGAGTTTACCGATGTTGCGGATACATCATGCAACAGCAGGGTTATAAGAGCAGAGGATTCCATGGATTTTCTATGATTTTCATAATGCAATTGTGTTGAGTTTTAGCGCAATTTCCCTATAGTTTTAAGTTATAGATAGTCTGTTAAAGATGACTAGGTTTTCTTACTAAACCCTTATTGATTAAAAAACAAAAGGACAATGTCATTACTCATGAAAACAGAACTCCAAAATCACACGTAGAATTTTTTAATTTTTTTTTTGGGTTGCAAAACCCACCTCGAGGCCATAGGTTTCCCGGCATACTTGTTCATGGTCACAGTAAAAATCAATATATCAGAAAAAGAAAGTAAACGGCTATAATGCGTCATGCACAGACCCACCAAAGTGCCTGGTGCATTCAACAGTTCAAGTGACACGACAGAGTGCATGTAGTCCTTTCTTGGTTTCCAAAACAGTCTCTCACATAACAATAGGGTGCAGTTCATTCTTCTAACTGCACTTCTTAAGTCAATCTCCAATTACCCTAGCACAATGTATGGCAACAGCAAATCATAACCCAAGGTATCAGACAGAATATCTAAGCACGATCCAGAACAAAACTCAACCAGTGTGCGATTCTCAAATTCCACAGACAGATACCCCTGCAGTTACCCATGATGAAATGCTAACAAGAGTAAGCACGAGACAATCTCACCTACATAGATTAGCTAAAACGTAATCCAAATCGCCCTAAATGCAAGAAAGCCTTCAAAGTGTCCATTGATTAACAGGAAATCGGTAAACCAAGAAAGAAAGAGAATGCATTTATTCCACGGGTCGGCAGGGAATAGAAAGTGTATTTGGATTCTGTGAGGAGAGAAGATCTTGCGATAGAGAAATAGAAAAGGAAAAGCACCTGTTGCTGTTTAGCGACCTGCTCTCTTAGCTTCGTGGCCTGCTTCCTGATAGCGTCCATTCAACGGCCCAAAAGCTTAAAGCCACCGCCAAACGCCAGTTCGAGCTCCGGGAATTGGGAGATTCTGCTGGAAATCTGTAACTCAAAAAAAATGGAAACGGAGAAGAGAGAGAGAGAGAGCGAACGCGTAAGGACGACGCTTTCAAAAAAATTTGAGTTCATAGACTGGAGAAATATATGTCGATACACGCTGGCCTGGCCTGCAGTACAAGTCAGACCGGATTTGGTGATTTGAACCGTTGATCTGCTGGGCGACATGGGCAGTGGAGTAAGTGGAGGATTATGTCCATTCCTTACAAACCCAAAAGATTAAAAGGACAACCTAGTGCATAAAGTTTCGGCTTATACAGAGTAGGAGAAAAGGACAAACCAACGAGGCTTATAATAGGCAGTCTTATCTTGTATTTTGCCAGCACCTATTTTCATGCCTCAAACCCATGACTTACAATTCATAAGATGACAAATCAATCCTTCTGAAGGATCCCCTTCCTCACAAGCTTTTTTTCCATGGATCTAAACTATTCATCTTGTTTACTCTCCATCTTTAGCCTTCTTAAGGAAAATCACACAAGTTGTAAGCTTTGGATGTATTCAAACATTATAGGCAAGCTAGGGTCAAATTAGGGGATCTAACATGTTTGATTATACTTGCAGGGTCAGGGATAAAATCTTTGACCCGAGCAGCGCTAAGATAAAAGTATCTTTGACTCGAGCAAGGTCAGGGTTGGACCAGAGGTAGAAGAAAAGCACCAGGGTTAGAGTTAGGTTCAGCAAAAAATCTAGCCCAACCAAACCCATTGCCATCCCTATTCTTCTTTGAATCTTTGCAAAAGAAAGCAAGCCCAAGCTAAGTTTGAGAGAGAGAGAGAGTATAAAGAATCCAATTTGTGAATTTGGGGAGAAGTTTTTCTTGGGCAAATTTTTGTTTTCCATTTTATCCTTTTTGAATGAGTATCTATGAATGCTCAAAAATAAATACGTGTAATTCCCAATTTTAATTGATTATTGTAGTTTCTACCTAGTTTTAAATATGTCTAATTTTTTGGTTCGTCATGTTAGTAATAGTATTGCCTCAAATTAACGAATGATCCTTGAAGGGAATGAATCAACTTTGTTAAACTGAGGGAATAAATCAATTAAAATTGCACATAACATATAAAAAGATTTAAAGTGGCATAGCACAAGCAACTAAATTTTGATAAATAAAAGTTAATGGTCCAAAACACTAAGGGTGGCAAAATATGATAAGACACGATAACACGACTCGAACCTGACACAAATTTAGAGAGTTAGGGTCGAGTCTTATCGTGTTCGTGTCATTTTCAAGTCAACCCGAAAGTGACACGCCAAAAATCGTATCATGTTCGAGTCAATCAATATTAACCCGTCGTGTGGACCTGTTTGACACGCGACCTATTAATTTGTCATGTTGACCCATCTGACCCGCAACCTATTAACCAATCAGGTTGAAAATATAGGACGATTTATCAATTTGATATTTTTATAGTTTTTAAAAAAACCATCAATATACAAGACGGTTTTTCATTACCTATACTATATTTCAATATAGACAGGTTTTCAAAAAATGTCCTATATTTTTACAGTTTTTGAAAAACTAACCTCCTATATTCTTACATGAAAAAAAGTCATATATTAGTTATTTTACATTCATTTAATCATGTTATGAGAGTCGTGTCGTGTCGACTCATTTAATAATCATATCGTGTTTAAGTCACAAGTTTTTCACATGATTCTTAAGTGGGTTGTGTTTGTGTCTACCCATATACTATAATAGGTCAGTCTCGATACGACACGAACATGACCCCGCCAACCCGGATTGCCAGGCCTACAATACACCAATTCTAATATGTTGGGCACAACAAATTGTACTCTGAACAAAATGGTACACATTTCAGTAGTTAATATCAGTAGTTATTTGGACCTACTATCTAAGCTAATGACTGGATGGAAGGCTATCCATCATAGATCAATTGCAAGGCTATCCTTCCAACTAGATGCAACCTGCCTAGGAAAATGTAGACTTCTCTTGTTAACAAGCAAAGAAATGATTTAATTGCAGCGCCTTACAAAGTCTCCACAAAGGAAGGAGAGACTATAACTGAACCATAATCTTTTGAGCTTATATGCACTATTTGCCTTTATAGAACTTTATCAAATAACCATGTTCTTGTCCACCAAGTAATTCCTTGACCATACCAACTCCTACATCTTCCATACTAAAAGAATTATCCAAAACTAAAAAAATTATAACTTTAATCAACTGGTTAAAGAGTTAGGGGCCTGCTTATGGGGGTTATAAATAAGACCTTTCATTGGTCAAGCATACATCACAAGCAGTTAAATGATGTGTGTTTAAAAAATGGCTACTGCATCATCTTTTTAATCATATTCATATGAACGAGAATGGAATTATTTTTTAATCTTATGGCTCCAAATATTAAGATTAGAAGTCATATATACAAGGATGGTAGAAGAAAGCAGTCTTTTCTCTTTTCTATTGTAAAAAAGGGAACACGGCTTTCTACTTGTGTGAGTCATGAGAGAAATCGGTTAACAAAAGCTAAGAATTAGCAATCAACATATTTTGTCCATGAAGAAGAAAAAAGAAAACCCAGCTAAATTCATTGGATGAGTCTGTGTAAGGAGAGATATACTAAATATGATTCTAGAAAATTGATAAAATAATCTCATAGAATAATAAAAGGATATAAGCATTTGTATGATTCACTAATTTTCAGACAATATATTGTAAGCGAATAGAAGAAAAGTAAATGATGAAAGCAAAATTGAGATCACAGAGGCGTGTAGAAAGAAATTTAAAATTAAGGTTTCCTTTTTAGATTGTAGAGAGAGAGAGAGAGAGAGAGAGAGAGAGAGAGAGAGAGAGAGAGAGAAGATTTGCTAGATCTAGCCTTGCATAACCTGAAAACACAAATCTTAGGTCTAGAACCAAAAAAAAAATTGATGTTATCCTAAAATCCAAGAAGAACAATACAAATAAGAAAAGATAGATAAGAAGCAACAAAAAGTAGAAAAACTCCTTTGACTCAGAGAAAATTTAGAGAGAGAGAAAAGGCACGTGGAAGGGTTCGTTGGCGAATAAAAATAGAAGTTCATATCTCAACAGAAACCAACATGAAGATTAGGGAGAGGAATGACAAATATTTTTGACCCTTTTAAAGGTAAACCCTCTCCTACAATTCTTCTATGCCTTTCTAATCTACTTCCTTATAAAAATATTCATATAAATATATCAAAATCCTAAATTTTTTTAGGAAATTGAAAGTCAGAAGAAGGCATAGACATATCTAGTCATACATACAGATGAGGGTAGAGAGAGATAAAAAGAAATTTTTAGGTTTTAATCTAGAAAAGGGTGAATGAGATTAGCATGGTAGAAAAAGTCATGAAGAAGATTCTTTGAAGTAGGTAGAGAGAGATACAGATACCATAGAAAATAAACAATGGGTTTTTATCCTAACTAGTACCGTCTTATCTTAAGAGAAAAAAAAAAATCAACTTGGCTTTGGCACACTTGAAGGCATAAAAAGGATGATTGGATCCAAAGGGAGAAGATGGTCGTGATGATTGAGGATGAAATGAGAACACCAGAACAAGCAAAACCCATAATGAGACAAATTGAGCCATATTTTACAAGCCCAAAATCACATTAGGCTTAAGTGTTGAATTGGCTTGAACCACTTGACATTCCAAATCTCCACAAGGACAACAAATGTAGCTAATTTTGTGATGAAATAAATGAACAATCCATGCTACCTACCATGGATGTTAAATTAACTATGATTGATTTACTCATCTTAAAGTTGCATTTAATACATGGCTAAATTTATTATCGAGAAATCTTCATCACAAGGATAAGCTCATTGTTAAGTTTAGACCTAAAATACCATAATGATCTAATAGTCCAAGAAAATTGGCATGCATTTTTTAGTCAATACCAAATGTTCCTAAAATCCAAGCAAAAAGTCCTTAATTGACATGAATTAAGCCATTAGATAGTGTTGTCAAATTTAGATTCAATTATATCAATTATAAATCTTTTAGTGTAAATTACAACCCTATTGTAACTGACCATTACGATGTTACAATCCAAATAATACATGCATACATACATACATACATATATCATCTAACCTAAAAAAAACCAGTGCACACTGTTGAGAATCCACCTAGAAGGGGTTTTTGGCTTCTTCTCTTCTAGAGTTACTTCTAAAACTTCAATGTCAATGCATGCATAATCATATTGCAAGTTAAAGAACCTTTTTCTTGTTGTTATTCTCAAAACACTCTCATTCCATTAATTGATATGTTTGTTTGTTTATGCACACTACATTAATATCATTCATCCATTGTTAATATTCTCTTTGATCATTTTAAATTCAATCATCATCCTCCCCCATGACATGGAAGTATCTTGTAATTGTATATATTTATTGCTTCATCTTAGTACACTCATAAACTTATGTTGCCAAATAGTGTAAGAGGTAGAAGGCAGCTCTTCCTCAAGTTCCTAAAAAAATTCATGAATTTGCTCAATTTCTATACATTTATGCTCAATTGGAATCACTGATCTCCTTAAGAGTTTATGGGTCTATTAGAAGAGAAGTTCTTTTTCTACTTGATTGTGATACTAACAGTGATGAATGAAAATAATAGGATAGTTGGAGTAGTGATATAATCATTCTTTATGCGAGTATATGGTGCCTAGCCTGTCTAGGCTAGCCTTAGATCAGAGAGAGAGAGAGAGAGAGAGAGAGAGCTTAAAAGTATTTATTAAATTTTAAATAAAATTTATTAATAGTTTCTTTATGTGAGAGAGTAGTATCTAGAAGGGTTCCTTTTTAGGAAAAAAAATTGTTGATAATATTTTCTCTGAGGCAACAAAGGGATGAGAGAGAGAGATAATAATATGGTATAAATAACTTATACAATTATATATGTATATAGAGTATAAATGAATGGATAAATGTGTTGATATAACTTCCCAAGTTAGTCGACCATGTTTGTCCTAAAGAGTATATACAAGCATATTTTGAGACAAGAACCTTATTCAACAATGAAATATAACTATTCCAAAAGAAATTAATATTTTGACACAAAAAGTTGGAAGAGTTTCACTTGATTTTATAATGACATCACATTTGTGCCTTCAAATTAATTTGGCAAATAGATCCATTGTTATGATTTAAGGCAATCAATAGCCTTTTATGAGGACTCAAAAAATAATTACAATCAAGAAGAGAGGCTTTAACAAGTAGTTCATATTTATAATGACGGGGTTGCTGCTCTAGCTACAGCAGCTGCAGAGACTAAAGGAGAGTACGTCCCTCCTAATAAAGGAAATAATGGTGCAAATACTAGCATGTAGCAGCCTCAATGCTTGTTTACATCTCAAATCCTTCCAATTTTTTCAAAAGGTAGTTCATATTTATAAATGGAGAATACCACTTTCAAGATTTTATAGTTTTCAAGGTTTCTTTAACAAGTTAGTGATAGTTTTTAAGGTTTCTTTAACAAGTCAGGGTCTTAATAGAAGTTGAAAACTATACAAACATTTGGTAGGTTTTATAAGGACTTATTTGGATCATATTTCTTTTTTGACTTTCAACTACCATGGTTCAACACTTAATTTTGCATATTATCATATTTCCACAAATTTGTTCTATTTTTGATAATTGAATCAACAATATTCACACAGTCCATCATAAATTTTTGAACTCTAGGATTTGTAATATGAGTTAGATGTGTACCATTGGAATCATAAGCATCTTCAATTCCATGAACTAGCAAGGGAGAGTAGAGAGTTCCCCTGCCTTTAGAAGAAAGGAGACTCCTAATGATACCTTAGTTTTCCATAAGTGTCTGAAGGGGAGTGGAGTTCAAGGATTCTCTTGGGAGAAGCCCGCTAGCTTACAAAGAGGGTGCTATTTAGCAGTGGTAGGAGAAGTCGTCCCGAAGTGCAACTAGACTCTCAATCTTCCTCTTCAGTATTCAAAGCAAGTTTAAATTGAATGCCTTGTGTTTATGCGTATTTGCCCAAGTGAGAAAGTTGGTTTTGGAAGTTGCTCAAAGACTCCTAATTCCCCAAAGGATATCCTTATAGTGTTATTATTAATAATATATTTTTAATTTTTAATGATCATAAAGATATTCCTAGATGTTGATGATATTCTTTTATATATTCAGCTCTTTTAGTTTGCTCCTATTTTTGTCTAAGTCATTATTGCTAGTAATGCTATCCATAATTTTCTCCCTCACATACATATTTCTTTGTAAACTGAGATTATTTTAAGAATAGTTTTGACCTTTATAAAGTCATTAATCTTTCAATTTTTCTCATATAATAGTTCTTAAAAAAGTTGATAATTTTAAAACTATTACATATTTCAAATCCAATAAAAATTTACTAAAAGCAAATTAAAATTTCATGAAACTCATGAAATTTTCTAATACCAAGGCAAAGATACGGCACAATTTTTAACCAAACAATTAAACTCTTAATTTAGAAAGCCTGTGGATGATTTAAGCATTTAAAAACTGTTCTCTGGATCATAAAATAAATTGTTTAGAAAATTTCCATAATGGAATGTATTAATTGAACGTCCTTATGAGATATCCAAAGCTGGAGTTATCAGATGAATATATCCGATCATTCAAAAGTCACCCCTTTCATGCACAAAGTTCGACACTTTGACCTTCTTTCTTTATCTGGCACTTCCATAAATCCAATCCTTGTCCGAACGAAAAAGTGACGACTTGAATGTGACTACCGGGTTTTTGAAACACATTTTATAATATATTTTTCAAAGGCAAGGGCGTCCCTTAGTAAAAAAAAAATTGCAAAACAAAGCAGCGGAAATTCTTTTATTTTAAAACTTGTTTTGAAAACCCAAGTCACCACTTCATACATAACATAAGTACAATTTGTGTATAAAATAAAATTCCATTAAAGGAATATAATTTTATTAAACATCCAGGGTCCATCCAATAGTTCACAGTACACAACCCATTGTATCCTTACAATACTTGTCCAAGTACACAATCGAAATTACAAAGTTCTAAATACAATACATGCTCTCAATACAATGTTTCAAGGGATATACCCTGATTACTTATTCTTCAATAGTTCTTCAAGTCTTGAGCTCCTAAGTCTCCTTCTCTGTATCTGAGATATTGTAAACATTCAAACATTTACAATATCTCAGCAAGCTATGCTTGGTAGGGGATAAGAATGTAAGTTATTGACAGTAAAATCTCAATATTCACTTATCCCATAATTCATTCTATCATAAACACATTCATAGACCACTATTATTGATATGACCATCTCATTTTCTTGTCATTTGTGTTCACCTTTATACATACGTAGTATATAAGGACAAATCCGTTAAAATTGTAAAAATAATCAATAATCATTTCCATACAAAGCTGATCAACTCCTTTCATTATAGGAGATTTGTATCACAGCTAGTTACTAGACTGGGATTTTCCCTTATTGGAAAAAATATTGGTAATATATAATTACCTGGCATTTCATCATGCCATCCCTTAAGGCATTTCACTATACCAATTTCATATGCATCATAATGCAAAATAATCAAGGACTACTATTCAATAATCCACTTATACCATTCTCAGTGGAAATTACAATATCCATGTCCATATGGGAGGACCATGGCTGTCACAATGGTGGCCTTCCCATAATTGCCCAACCTGACTTTTAGACTTTCTTAGGCTTAGTATTCAATATCATCAAGTTTCAGAGAGTGGGTGGCCAAACCCTCTTAACTCTCCTAGCATAGCATCCCCAGGCCTATGCCTATTTAAAACAAAACCACAAGCCTCCAAGCTTGTATGTAAAATAATACTTATACATATCAGACTATCTCTCTATTTATCTAGGGCTGGAATATTTTCTACTTTCCTATTCACTTAGGGTTGTTCTCAATTCTCAACTTAACCACTTAATACTTATTTTTTCTCATCATTTGGTTATATCATATTTCAATTTGAGGTATTTACCTTAATATATTGGTATCATACATGTCAATACTTTAAAATATAAGATCGTGTATTAGGCATGTATCTTCATGTAAAGGTATTCTTAATAATCCACCTACCTCAATAAGGTATTCTTACTTCTTGAAATCTGCCATAGTCTCGATCAACATATATCTGTCAAATCATATGTATAATATCATTTTTCTAATCAAGGGTACTACTACATGGTCTTTTGATCATCCTTATGTAAGATGATCTGAATCTTTCTTCCTTGAATATCATATATCCATGGGTTTAATATCATCTATACAAATACTATCTATATCATACATAACAATCTAATTTACATTGATGTTTCTTTTTCCTTATTGTTTTTTATCATACAAGATTTCATCTTGTTTGATCATCCGTATCTTACTTACTATTTTTATTAGGGTTAGATAATTTGCTATCTTTTTATGTTCTTATTATTATTCAACCAGTTAGTGTCTTACTTGGTTGAAGATAATTTATTTCTTCCTATTACTAAACAACTCCTCCTTATTTCAAGATGACTAGTACTTACCAGTTAAAGTCTGCTCAAAAAGTGGTTAATACAACCCTCATGTAAGGAGGTGTTTAGACCTCTCTTACGTCAATGGGAGGTGAGGGAAAAGCACTTGGCTCTTGTATACCCCCTATAACCACAATGTTCAGAGTCCACTGGAGTGATACTAGCTCAACCTTTGATAAGGTTCCTATGAGCTCTTTACCTTAAGTCCCTTCTCTAATTGATTTTAATTAATTTCCACGGATATGCACAATGTCATCCATGAATGTTCATTATTTTTCTACTTTTGGCCAAGGAAATGATAAATCATTTCTTATATTGTCGTACTAACTATAGCTTTTATTAAATCAAAATCATTCATTCATCTTAGTTGTCCATGAATCTCTATATTTCATTAGTTTATATTTTTGGTGATTTATGCTCCTTATATCTTAACAACTACTTAACAATTGAATAAAATTTGACAATAAGTAAATCATCAACTTGAAAGCATAAATCAAATATAAGTTTAACAACTATATACTAACATTCTTCCTATGAATGTAACTTAAGCTAGTGAAATAAAACTAATATGATCCTAAGTTATGAAACACATCTTCTATCATAATGAAATCATGTTTAAATCCTAATTTACACTGACATGATTCTAAGATAATCAAATCTACTAACAAATTACTCATTTAGGGCATATCACACTAAAATTTAAAGATTACACTATCATGCTTTTTAACTTAGAACATAAATCACATTTACACTTTTATATTCAATAAAAGACAATTAAAACTTAGAACAATCACATTTACACTTCTATATCCAATAAAAGACAATTAAACTAATTATATTAAGATTATTATAAACATTTAAATATGATCCAACCATTAGATCTTAGGTGTTTTCCTTTAGATCAAGGGTTTTAATTACCTTTAGGGCTTTTAATCCATTAAGATCCAAAAATCATACCCACTTGATTTTGTTACATTTCATCCATGATCTAACTGGATTCCATCATAATATCACCCATTTAATCCATCCCAAGGATTTGATCATACTTGATCTCATTGATCAAGTAGGTCCCTTTGTATTTTTAGGGTTTTTCTACCATAAAGGGTAGATCCCCTAATTTATCCCAGATCTGTCCAAATTAACCATAGATATTACTTTATTACAGTATTATATCATCATTAAAATAAATTTCCAAGATCTGATCACCTCAGATCTTGAAGATCTTAGAAATTGGACACTTATTTCCAAAATACAAAATAATTCAGGAATAATTTTTAGACATATTATGACTTCATTAGAAATTAGACATTACAAGCTTTCCATAGCTTCTTTCCGATCTCAATTTGAAATTATATGACTCCACAATCTTAAATTGAAGTTTACAGCCATTCCTAGAGTCCAGATTTGATCTAGGCCCAACAGAACTAATCTCTCTCAATTAAGGGTCTAAACCTTGTTAAATTTTCTTGAAAATTGTACCCTAGAGGTTTTTGACCCTTCTTGATCGATTGGAAAGCTCAAAATTTCCATCTGAGCTCTCTATCACTATGAATTGAAGGCTCTGATATCTACTTTATTTTTATAATTTTTTTATTCAAATTAAATTACAGAAAAATAAAAATTACAGTAAACCATAATAAATATGCATAGGAAGTAGTTCCACTTACCTTATTGAAGAAAAAACATATATTTGATGCCCAATTTGAGAGAATTACCGGTTGATGATAATATAACCCGATTGTCCCCGTTTTTGTGATTTTCTGTTGTTGGAACCGTTGGATCTTGAAATTGATTTGGGGCTTTTGTATATATTGTAGTATAGGAGGTTATGGATGGTGAAATTGTAATATCCTTAATTTTTAGGATAAAATAGGAAATTATTAAATAAATTAAAATAAAAATTTATGGATGAAATTTTTTCTAAAAACATAATAATTTGAAAGTACTCGTCGATACGAGTCCAACGCCACCAAGAACGCGAAAAACGGAGCTCAAACGAGGGAGTTATGAGCCGTCGAAGTTGTAAGGGCAATTTTGTCATTTGATAGAAACGTATTACACAGGGGCCCAAATTGATAATGGCACCCCCGTCTTCCACATGTCTGTACCCAGATCCGGCAAAATCGCCGGAGAAGCCATGGAAAGAGGCGTGAATAGAAGAGGTTCTCTTCCCCTAGGACTCTAGGCCTATATCTACCCTCCCCAGGTTGCCAAAACGCTCCACTTTGAGCGTTTTCTCTGAGCTTTTTACGCAGAACCCTAGCTTGGAAAGATTGCATTTTTCCGGCGAGTGGAACCCCGGCAACACAAGCAACCTCGGCCAGGCCCAAGGTAAGCCTTAAACTCTAATTTTTCGTATTTATTAAATAGGAAAACTAATTAGAAAAGCATGAAAAAAATTAGGAAAAAACGGATTTCCTGGGAACCTGTATGCATGCTACTGTTGGAGCGTGATTTCACGGACCAACCCTCCCCCGTTTAGAAATCGCACCGTCCAACTAGTGCACAAGAGACCTAAGAGCAAACCCTTTAAATTTGGGAGTGATCCAACGGTGGATTTCTCCATAAAATCCAAAAACCAGTACCTAGGGATGTTTTTAGAAACTTGGGGAAAACCATTTAAAAAACATGGTTTTTGGAGAAATCAATGCAAAAGGATGATAGAAATGGAAACTAGACAAAATTTGGAACAAAATGGTTCAAAAACCAAGTGATTTGGACACCTGTAGGGTCACCGGAGATGACCGGAAGCCGGTCGTCTTCTCAGGTGCCAGTTTCCGCATTGCCGGTGTAAACTGGGCTGCCCGTGTAACCCAGTGTACACTGGGCGCCGGTGTAACCCGGTGTAAAGCAGGGCCGCTGGTGTAAACCAGTGCACCCGCCAAACACCCTATAAATTAATAAATATTAATTTATGAAGTATTTTCACTTAAAATTGATTTTTGGGAGTTAGAGGAGTCCAAATCACGATCCGAAAGATGCGTTGTGACCGTATTGACGACGCGGACCTAGTTTTAACTTAAAAACTTATAAATGACCACTTTTTTATAAAATAGTGATGTGACATGTACAGGTACACTTGAATATACTAGTTAAAGGGAGTTATTAGCAAGCTAGTGGTCTCACACTGAGGTAGGTGACGACAACTAATGTTTTGCCTTGATTTTTAAACCATGTTTAAACATAGCATAATGTATGATTGTGTTTTAAAATGCAATTATTATTTACCGTGGATTTAATGCGACATTGCGTACAGGATGGTTATTCCAAATTGAAATCTTTTACTGAATAAACTTATTTAAAATGCTTTTACAAGCATGATGTTAATTAGTTATGCTTAATTAGAGACTTATTTCTTATTATATATATAGAAAATGCATGGATTTACATGGAAATGAGAATAGAGGCTTATTAGCTGGTCCTTTTATAGGCTAACCCCAGGATAAAGGGCATGTCTTGGGGATTGCAAGCTATAAGTGCTCTTGAGTTTTAGCATATACATATGATTGCCGTGTTTTATATTTGATGACGGGTGCTCTCGCCCGGTGGGCGTCATGCTAGGAGGGATAGGGCCGGCCACCCACCTTCTGAGATTATGATGTGATGATTTTGTGATATGATAGACACCTGCCCATAGATGACATTCGGTAGGGGTTTGGTAACATGGATAGTCCACACTACCGGTCTGAGCCTTTCTATGGGGACAGACGCTAAGTCTCCCGTTATGGTGTCGACGGAGAGCGGCGGCGGTTGATACCCATGGAGGGTTGCCACTGCAGCATGATGGCCCATATTCTTATTATGTGTGCATGTATGATGAGCATGATTATGGATGATATGCCTAGGTGTGACGACACTCAGAGGTTGACTACATATACTCCTAATCAGGGATGTTAGTGCGATGTGGTGGGACCCATTACCTTAGGGTACCCTTATTCTGGTTGTATGCTCCATTTTATTGATTCATGTCATGTTTTAACTCCTTGAATTTTATGTTTTAGCATATGGAATAAATTGGCATTTATTGAACATGGCATTATGATATCACTATTTTCGTAAATGTTAGATTTTTCATCAGTATTGTTCATTATTTCTTTCATTTATTACATTAATTGTCTATGTACCTACACAAGCGATAGCTTGCTGAGGCATTGCTTTGTTTTGCAATGCCTTAGATCTCGAGCGCGATAACAGGAAAGGCAAGGCTGTTGATAAACCTTAAGAGCTGCTGAAGACTAGTTTTCCCTATAGTTTTAAACAGTAATGTGAGTCATTAGAGTGGATTATCATTTGAATTTTATTATGGACTGCATACTTTATAATTGGATGTGATTTAAATCTTTGGACATATGTTGGACATTTATATGGAATGTTATGATGGATAGACCCTGGGCCATATTATTATTGTCTTTTGGACGTTTATTTGATTTAAAATAAAGGCGCCTATTTATTTGACATTGATTTATACGCGGATTATTTAATTATGTTTAAATTACATGTCTGCCATTTTGAGAAAGGAAAATTAACACCCGAAGTTTTAAGATAGGTTTAGTAAAATGTTAAATAAATCTTTTCTCATGGGATCCCAAATGCTCTTATTTAAAATGCCATTATTATGTATATAAAAAAATAAAATTTTGTCTTAAAAATCCGGGGTGTTACAGAAATTTATCAGATTCTACCTGGAACGGAGTACTTAATTGAATTTAGGTCTCTTGTTCCACTTAGAAAGAGGAGAGAGAAATAAGAAAAATAGAGTTGGGGTGGGATGAATGAGAATTTGGGGTTGAAACTCCAGGGAAGATTTGGAAATTTCATGTTTAAGGTTGTGAAAATTTTTGGGACATATTTATAGCCAAATTTGAATTTTTTTATTCTTTATTTTGATAAGATATTTTATTACTTTAGAACTTTTAATTACAAATGCATTCTCCATTCTCCACTACATTCTCCACTACCAGCAATAATGTATTGAGCAATTATTGTTGCTTCTAGAACGTTGGCCCACTTTGTAGGCCCCACTTTTATGTGAAAAGACGTTTTTGCCTTTTGAACTCCAAAATTGAAGAATAATAGGCAATATTTGTCAAAACTCGGAATTGAGCGTACTTAGTGGCGTTGAAATCGTATTTCTAAGTACTTCATGAATATTGAGGTCTTATTTCTTAGATATGGAATATGGGTAAATTTACCATTTTACCTAAAAATGGAGAAAATTAAGGAATTTTTATTTTAACTCAGAATTGAACGTACTTAATGTTGTTTCGATCAGTTTTCCAATTACATTAATAATTTCTATGTTTTAATTCATGATATAATCTCCATAAAAAGAGAATTTTCAATAACCTAATATTATAGCCCAGAATTTCTAAAAATTCAAACTTTATTTATTTGCCTTAATAAGTTACAAAAATTCGGGGTCATTACATTGAATGTGCGACCAAACTACTTCAAGGGAGACATTGATTTGCTTCCAACCCATTGCTTTGAGTTATCATTTCTCTTTTACTTGTCAAACCTTTGCTCTTTCCTAGTTGTCACTTTTGGGTTTGACAAGTATATAAGGACAGAAATAAAGCTTGGTTCAACCTCTTTTTTTGGTGTCAAGGTAATAATTATAAATAGTTATCCTATAAATGAGTAAAAAAATAAGACTTATTATGTGTCATATAATATATTATTATTCAACAGGGTTATTCTATTCCAACTCTTAGAGAGAAAGAACTTAAATAAAAGTACTTAATAAGATGAAGATATATTTTTACAAAACTTGTAATAAATAAATGCAAGCCACCACCTCACTGCTGATTTCACCTTGATTGGATAATCGTGGACCATGATCAACGAATACTCGTCCAGAGATCCCATCGTCAAGTTGTCAACCGCTAAGATTCGACGGTGTATATGCTCCAGAATCTCGGTTGCACATATTTTCAAATGTGGGCCCAAGACGTAGCACAAGGGGTTTATTCAATCGATACCGTCCACATCGGTCTCTATCTGACCATAAATAAGATGACACACGTGCTCAAGACCGATAGGCCCCAAAAGATGGAGGACCACCAAAATCCAAACACACACGCATAAGTCGGTTACACCTAACATTTTGTCTCGTTCCTCCGGGCCCATCAAGGGCTTATCAATCTACGGTCAATTTGATATTCGCACACGCTTTTCTTCCTTGAAAAGGCCGTCTGAATTCCACGTCACGCAATCGAACTCCCGCCATATAAAAGGGGCGGCAATCTCGTTTTCCCTTTCTCTTTTCGGTTTGTGTCGGAAATCATCCCCTCGTATCCTGCTCAACTGCTTCTGCTACTTAATTCCTCCTATGGACGTCAGATTACTTTCCTCGTCTTCCCATTTTCGATTTTCTCCCTCCAAAATCCATTTCCGAAACCCTAGGAAGCGTTCTCCCCGTCCTTTTCCATCTTTTCCTCCCTTGCCCTCCATTTCTTCTTCTACAAATTCTCGAAGTCTTAGAACTTTCTGCTTTCCTCCTGCACAAGAAAATGCTCTCGAAGTCCCTAACCCTACTTTCGTTTCCTCTGCGCAAGAAAATTCTCTCGACATCCCCGGACCTACTTTCGTTGCCTCATCAGAAAACCAAAGTCCAATCGAGGATGTTGTTGTTCTCCCTGATGCGGCGTCATCCACTGCAAAATCTAACGAGGAATTGGCAGCCGATTCTGACACAATTTGGCGGCAGGTGAAGGAGATTGTCAGTTTTGCAGGTCCTGCGACCGGGCTGTGGATCGTTGGACCTTTGATGAGTCTTATTGATACTGCGGTTATTGGGCAGGGGAGTTCTTTGGAACTTGCTGCATTGGGTAATTTCTTGTTTCGGTTTTCATTGGCTTTTTTTTTTTTCCGTGTCTTGTTTGAGTTTTTGTTGCTTACTTCAATTTGTTGGTGGAATGTTATGATATGGGAAGGTCCTGGTACGGTTCTTTGCGATAATTTGAGTTATGCGTTTATGTTCCTGTCAATTGCTACTTCAAACATGGTTGCTACTTCTCTCGCTAAACAGGTCAGTTTCTATTCAAAGGTTGAATTTTCTTCCTTTGGACGTGAGCTTTTCGATTGGAAGTGTGAATTATTTTTAAGCATCTGTATTAGATGTTAGATTTGACATTGAGTTATACCGTGAAACCCATAGCAAATGCTTTCAGTTGTCGATACTACATTTGGGGGTGATTAGCACGTTGACCCGTGCGATTATGATCTTGGTTATGCACTGTTAAGTTGAATTTTTTGGAATTCTTTGACTTACTGTCCGTTGGTGGTTGGACCTGTGCATTTTATTATTTCTGTTCTGGGCATTTGATACGCAGATCATGGATTTAGCTATTTTGTATTTAATCTTGATTTTTTGGAATCTTTTTTGCAATTCATCATATCATCTGATGCATACAAGGTACTGCTGGATAGGGATTATTTAATTCCAGCTTCTTATCAGGTTCAGCATTGCTGATGCAGAATTGTGAAGCTCAAGAATCTGTTTTTTTTCCATAAAGAAGCAACACATAGTGACAAGGCTGTGCATGGAACTGAAAAAAGGGCCGTGAATCACTTGTGTGGTGTTGTCAATTGTATATGTGGTTCTTGCGGACTTGAACTTTCACACCACATTTGCAATATTGATCTTTGTTGACAATATTAGTGACCGAGATTGTACCAGTCAAATTTTCATGAGCAGAGTAAACGTGTTGGCATTGATTCCATTTCATGCCTGTTTGAGAATGGAGCCGTTACCTGAAGTTCTTAAGTGCTGGCCTTGAGATGCTGCAAATGCTGGCTGATGATTGTTGCTTAGCAATAAATCCTTCTCTGGAGAAATTCTATAAGGGGATTATGAAACTTCTTCATTTCTCTACAGCCACTCATATGACAATTGTCTAAATTGACTACTGGTGCTCATGCCTGTTTGTCTGCAAAAGATTTTTAGTCTCAGCTTGATTGGGAGATTAGGGGCGAATGTGCATTGTTGTAATAGAGTGGTGTAGTAGTTTAGGCATTTTCCCTTATTTCATATCCTTGAATTCATGTACTTGTAAAGGAGTAGTGAATTGATTATTCTGTTTCAGTGTTTTTAGTCTGATTCATTATTTATGCCAATGAAAAATAAATACTTGACACGAACGTCATCGACTTCAGAACATGAGGGTACTTTATTGTGAAGATGTGGCATTTGAGAACCCTGTGGAAGACAAATGCCAACTCAAGTGAGCTTTGAATTTACTTCATTTCACAATCTGGCCAGGGGCTAACATCTATGGCATACTACCTTTAAGAGTAGCACCATGCATTTATATATGGTGTGTAAGATAGGTTGACCTTGCAGGGGTTTGGAGACAACTTTGGCACTTCATTGTCTGAGACAATATACCTAATTTTGGCCACAGAAATCTCTTATTTGAGACTCAAATAAAGAAGAGTATAGAAACTTGCTGAAAGTAACTAATAGTAACATTAATCAATAAGTTTAACATGCGTTCAACTGTTTCCCCAAAAAGTAACTCTTTGCCTCTTGATTCTTACTTGCACTCTGTTGGTTAGAAGAAATTGTATCTGCAAACCTTGTTCTAATAAAGTCAATGCTATCTCTGTTTTGTTGTTATCTAATTTTAAAGGCCCTTACAGTTCCAAGAATCTATTAAGAGCCAATTGGAAGAGCGTAATAAAATAAGGTGTACTAGTATTAGAAATTGGAGTGTGGATATCATTTTGCTATCATCTTTCATAAAAAATTAATTGGGAACTAGTTGTCAGTCAATCACTTTAAAGAAAACATTTTGCTTAGATAAGAAGTAGGAAAAGAAGATGAAGGAAACCAACGGCTCTGACACATTTAGGTGTAGCCAAATATAAGAAATGGAAAGACAAAGGAGAATTCATGTGCAAAGATAACTACATGAGTTTCTCATGTGCATGGACAGCTTAAGTGAAAGAATACAACAATGGATAAATTGCCCTTTATATGATGCGTCTGATCATATGTCAGAATTGAATTGTCAAGTAACTTATGAATTAATCTATAAAGAACAGGATCTGCATAAACATAACATAGAGACTGACTAATCTACTGTGCAACAAACTCCCGCTCAAGCAGTAGATGTCTTCACCTGTGCGCATCTTGGAACACAAAAGAAGAAATCAGCCAAGTGGTTGTCCACCTCATCATGCTTGCTTTCTTGTCTAGTACTATATTCTTGATAATGTAAATGGTTTCTTGGTCATAGTACTCAACAACATCATCAAATATAGTCTTAAAGAAAGGCTACAAGTACACAGGCAAACTTTTTTAGCTTATGTATTTTACAAGTGACCTTTAGAGTAAGAAATGCTGGTGGTTGCTCCAGCAACGCCTCCTTCACAAGTCTCCCTAACGAAATGCACTTATGCTGACTCATTGCTAGTGGATAAGTGTTGATACTGAACTCAAGCGGCACAAGCAGAAATAGAAGAAAATACCTTGAAATAATGAACAGAATAGTCTGAGTGTACCTTTTGACATTAAGTCTTGAATTAGTGCTCATGTTTCATACTTTATTGCAAGCATGCAGCAACAGTTTATAATGCGTGCTCCTGTTGGAGGTGAAGTAAACTCACAAGAGTTTTCGAAAGAATGTAACCTCAGATTCTCCAAAGAATCAAGAGCTATCAGTAACACCTGGTAAATGAGCAAGAGCAAAAGATTTGATGAGAAGGTAAGCATGTCAGAATGGATAACCTCACCTTGGGTAGATAATGAAGTGTGTTTCCAAAGATTGTAACATCTTTTCCTATTACAGTATGAGAAAATAGATGAGATATTTTTATTCCCTTTTTGTGCAAGAGAACAATGAAGAAAAACACATTGTTTAGCATAGGAGAACAATTTATAGTAATTAGATTATTGAGTAAGGCGTACATTCCAAAAGATATGAGGAGTAAACTAAACAAGGGAAGTTGGATGTAAACTGAAAATATGGAATTTGATAATTCAAAATAGAAGGGGATGCTATTAGTAAGATCGCACACATTTGACCCAACCTCTGCCCAATAATCTTCTGGAGAATTCTCACGAATCATCACATGAACATCTTTTCAACATGTGCTATTCTTCTTTTAGCAGTTCTGTTTCAGCACAAAAAACTCCAAGTTCGTTTTACATGCACTAAAGTAGTATCCCAGCAAATGACACTCATATTGAATTTTTATTTATTTGTGAAAGTAATGAAATTCTTAAACCCTGAAAGACATGGACCCAAAAAATCAAATTAGACTGACAGGATAACGAGTTAGACTTCTTCCTTTCACACTGGACTAAAAGATTGTGAGCTTGCCAAACTCGCATTTTTCAGACTCAAAACTAGACACTGAGTAATTAAAGGAACAATTAGCTTCGTATTCTGAGGGAATGGGATGAAAAGTTAAAAAGTGCTGTTGTAGTGGAGACATGCTTGAGTGGCCAGCAGCATCAGTAGATCGACTTGCCCCTTGAGATAGTATGATCTATTGTGCTCCTTTCTGGGGCCCTGGAAAATGCAGAAAATGTCAAAAGCTAAAAGTTAAAAAGTGCTGTTGTAGTGGAGACATGCTTGAGTGGCCAGCAGCAGCAGTAGATCGACTTGCCCCTCGAGATAGTATAATCTACTGTGCTCCTTTCTGGGGCCCTGGAAAATGCACAAAATGTCAAAAGCTATAAAACATTTCCAAGTTTGGTGAATTTACTTACTGAATTAGGTCTAGCTGAAGTTTGGAAACATACTACATAAATGACAAGTAATGGAAGAGGTAGCTTGGTTGATACCTTCTCCGCTAACATTAGAAAAGGAATTATAAGCAAGAAAAACAGAAGGTAATTCAGAGATATCCGAAGCAGAAGAAACTGAGTAATCCATCATATTAGTGGATGCATATGAACATATGGCCCAGGAGGATGATTGCTGGGGAGCAAGCAAGGTTGTGTCTCTTGTGGGCATTCCTATGTAGTGTAGTGGAAAGCTTCTGAACAAAGAGTTGCTGCACTTGCTTCACAAGCTGCTGTGAGCATGGCCTAAATACTTCTGTCCTTCCATAATAATAGGATAAGTATTGGAAACGTCATTACTAATAATCCCTGCTAGGTTTTGCTTGCTATTGACCTTTCTGATTTATTGAATTTCCCTTGGTATTGATGGAGAATAATGTCTCTTTGGTTTCATCTTGGAGAGGAACGTAGCAGTAAGTGATGAGCTCTTGGTTCTGCAGCTTGTCAGCTATCCAATGCTACACATTGTAAGTGATACTGCAAGCCTACTAATATTGATGACATTTGTGCAGAATAGAAGTGAAGCACAACATCAGATTTCCATGTTGCTGTTTGTAGCTTTCGTCTGCGGTTTGGGGATGCTTTTTTTGACAAAATTCTTTAGCACACAGATACTATCTGGTAATAGATCTGGCTGATATGAACCTTATGTTTTCACCTTGAAGTTGCTACTCATTCTGTGTGCACATGGAATTTCAATTGCGTCCACAATCCATATGAGTAAAGGCTTCATTGAATCTTATAGCACCTAATGTCTGTAGTTCCAGAGTTTGGTCCTTTTGCATGTCAAGATTGTCTGTTGTTGTATCTTTTTTGTTTGGTTCTGTTTGATATTCATCATAGGACCAGCCTGCTCCTCTCAAAATATAACTCTTAATGATTATTAAATGTTTTGATGACTTCGCCAGTAAGAAAGAAGATGGTCTGATGTTTGCATATATTACATTGTTAGTGTGGAAAAAGAATTCAGTTCAGGAATCAAAATTCTTACCTCTTGAATATATGAATATGATCTGGCTACTTGAAGTTTAAAAAATTTTAAATAGAGAATTGAAGGTTCGGATGCTTGTTGAAAGCTTTAATGTGTTCAAGTTTCCAAACGTGAAACAGGATGAGTTTGTAAGACTCAGGTTCTTTCTCAGCACCTAAAGAAGTTTCTGTAATTGTTCGGACTTGTAAATAGTTTGAGTCTGGTTCATGTTGGATGATTGATATCAGTGAAGTTCTGGTTGGTTTGGGAAATTTTTGTGCCATCATGGGGTTCTAAGCATGTCTTTGTCATGTCCATATTGTGAAAGTAGAATTCTTAGGAAAGCTGCTACTTGACCAGATTCTTCATTGAATCTAAGAAATTTTTTATCTAGTGGATGCAATTCTTTATAAACGTTCCCATTGCAGGCCTGTGCCTCCAATCACAATGCCCTGATGCTTGACTTCATTATCCATGTGCCATGGTAGATTCAACATCAAGTACCTAAACAAGGCTGTAACAGTAATATAGCAGAAAGAGATTGGATGCCAAAATCTCAACCCAGTCAAAAGATTAGAAGAACCTTATGATTAACTTTAATTGTAGATGTTATCCAGAGAGAATTATATGTGAATATGAAATCTCCACATAATAGTAACAGTAACAATTCTTTAGGTATTCCTGAAAAAGAATAAACATTTCAAAGCTAGATTCCAACTGCACTTCTAATTTGGACTTCTCTCCCTGGCCCAAATCCACTTATATGCTGATAAACTTGCTTCTGATTCTGCATAACCAAAACTAACATTTGCAGTAAGCAATCTAATGGTCCTAACAGTACCTATTACAACTCTTATTTAGATATTCATAAAATTCAGAGAGCAACCTATATTAAGTCTCACCCGCATCTGTTATGTGAATTAAATTTCTTTTTGACCATCCGTATTAAACTTCAAGATTTTTCCTTTGTCATGCTATGCTTAGGTGCTATTTTCATTATTTAGAGCCATCATTGCCAGATTCAACAACTAACATCTTACTTCTGTGCTTTTACTTGTGTGACCAGCTTTTACTGGACCAAAGAACATTCATCTAGTACCTGCTGCAAGCACATATGTTCAGGTTCAGTTTCAACTAAAACCCTATTCTATTACATTTTCTTACTATAATTGCAAATATTTCCAGAAATTTTTTTGGTTTGAATTCTTTACTGGGAAGATAATTGCATAGCGTAATCTTATGCTTCTCTAAGTACTAACATACTTTGATTTTGTTGACAAGTCGGACAATCAGTAAAATTGAAATATAAGAACAAGCCAATAGTAATGATTGCCTTAACCATTGTGATCGCACTGACAATTGTAGCTGCAGATATATACAGACGTCTTGTTGGATGGCTTAAACTTCAAAACTAAAACTCGTCAACCTGGAATTAGAAGACCAAGCAAGAATCTTAACAATTGGCAGTTTTGTCATATGTTTATTGCAGTGAAATCAGAAGCAGTGGACTATGCCTTGCTTCTTTCTGTATGATCAAAATATTACTGGTGATTAAATGACTCAAAGAAGATCCTTATCCTCCCTTGGAGATTGAAGGCTGCTGGCCGTAGGGAAGTTGATAAACATTTGAGTATGGAACATCTAAAAAACAAATGTAGTTCATTTTGCTAAGCTTGAAATAGCATGGACAGAAAGGTTATTGGGAAGCTTAAACCTGTACTTGATGCTAGACAAAACTTTCTCTAAGTTGCATAACCGGGTCTCTTGAATTATTTTATGGTTCCAATTAAGCTGCAAGGCTGAGAAGGGAGTGTATGGAACGGTAACAGTTGGAACGAACATATCATTGTGGAATTTGTGAGTATGGATGAAGAGAAGGGTGTTCGGAAATCTATGGGTAAGTGGTGACCTGCTGAATTCAAGAATCTGAAAAAGCTTCTCCATTAGGCAGTTTGGTTCAAAGCACTAAGGATATACACAATTGTTTTTTGGTGGATTTAGTAAATGCGTCTAGGTTATATGGGATGAGGAAGTAAGCTAAGGAGAATGCTCTTCTAGTATAAATTGTGTATGTTTACTATAGTTAACAAGGGCATCTTAGTCTTATATCATCATTTTGAAGTGCATATGAATATTATATATATATATATATATATGTATGTATGTATGTATGTGTGTGTGTGTGTGTGTATACATGTGCAGGCACAACCTCATATTCTATAATGTGATGTACATATAGTATTATTTATATTTGCCCACCAGTTTGTTTTCTTGATAGAATCCTACTCCACTCCACGTGAAACTTCTTGTCATCTTCTTCAATTTCATTGCCTGTTCAAAATACTTATTTTATGAATTGATTAGCTAGTCTAGCAAGCATGTGAATATTAATGCTAAACTTTTCCTGTGTCTTTCTAGCTTGAGATATTCATTTGAATATTCATTTTGGCATTTCTTGGGGCTAGGGCATTCCCTGGAAGCGATGCGCTGCATTGCATCCCGAATGCAGTGGAACATGGGCGAGGGCTGCTAAGGCATTCCCGGGAAGCGATGCATTGCATTAGATCCCAAGTGTAATGGAAAATAGGCAAAGGCTGCTAGAGCGTTCTCTTGGAAGTGACACGCTACATCAGAACCTAGGTGCAGGGGAAAGTTTGCATGAGTTCCTATGCTGCTCAAGAAGGGTGTGGTTAAATGGGCTTGGTTCGGAGAACAAAATTCATATTGCTACATGGAACATAGGCACATTGACATGTAAGAGTTTAGAGTTAGTGGGTACCATGAAACGTAGGAGAGTAAATGTATCCAAGAAAGCAAGTGGAAAGGTGCTAAAACTAGAGAAATAGATGGATATAAGTTATGGTACGTAGGAAAGGAAAATAATAGAAATGATGTAGGGATAGTGGTCGATAAAGAATTAAAAGATAAAATTGTATACATTGAAAGAACTAGCTATATAATTATATTAGTAAAACTTGTTTTAGGAGAGAGGATCATAAATGTTATAAGTGCATACCCGCCATAAGTAGGATTAGAAGATAGAATCAAAAGACGATTTTTGAAAGATATGGAGAGAGTCATACAAGACATTCCCAACACAGAGGGAATATTAATAGGAGCAGATTTTAATGGTCATATAGGAAAAGAAAAGGAAGGATATGATAACATGGAGGGTATGGTATTGGAGAAAGAAATGAAATGGGACAAGCTATACTTGGTTTTGCCTTAGCATATAACCTAGCTATAGCAAACACATACTTTGAGAAGAAGGATAAACACTTAATAACCTTTAAAAGTGGACCATATAAAAGTCAAATAGACTTTTTTCTACTTAGGAATACCTAAAGATTAATGTGTAAGGACTGTAAGGTGATATCTGGTGACCGTCAAATCTCACAACATAGACTAATGGTTATGGATATTTACATTATATGGAAGTAAGGAAATAAACTTAATATATGCACAAAAATGAAGTGGTGGAACTTAAAAGGAGAGAAGATAGCATCATTTACAAACAAGCTAATAGTAGAAGGAAATTGAAACAATGACACAGAAATAAGCACCACGTGGACGCCATGTCCATTAAGAAAGTGGCAAAAGATGTCTTAGGAGTATCTAAAGGTAAAATGCAACCAACAAAGGAAACTTGGTGGTGGAGTGAAGAAGTGCAAAAAGTTATTAAAGAGAAATAGGTATGTTTTAAATCATGGCAGAGGACTGAAAATAAGGAAAACTTTGAACAATATAGAATGCTGAAAATGTTGCTAACAGAGTAGTAAGTGCTGCAAAACTCAAGGCATATGATGATCTCTATAATAAATTAGGAACAAGAAAAGGTGAGAAAGATATATTTAAACTCACAAAAGTAAGGGAAAAGAAGAGTAAGGCCTTAGATCACATTAAGTGTATTAGAAGTGATGACCAAAGGATACTAGTCAAAGATGACGAGATCAAACAAAGATGAGAAATTTACTTTAAAAAATTGCTAAATGACAATTGCCATGAGAATATGGGGATTGAAAGTACCATAAACCCAAATAACGACGGACATTATAGATATGATCGTAGGATTAGAATACTTGAAGTTAAAGAGACATTGAAAAAGATGAAATCAGGTAAGGCCCTGGGGCCCGATGGTAATACCAATAGAGGTTTGGAAGTATATGGAGATACTGGAGTAGTTTGGTTGACAAAGTTGTTTAACAAGATTGTAAAATTGAAGAAAATGCCGAATGAATGGAGAAATAGTTCTATTGTACCAATTTATAAGAATAAAGGAGACAAAGTTGCTCTAATTATCGGAAGATCAGATTGATGAACCATAACATGAAACTATTTGAAAGAGTGATTGAGAAGTGGCTATGACATGAGACAAGTGTGTTAGAAAACCAGTTTGGGTTTATGCTTGGGAGGTCTACCATGGAAGCTATTTTCCTGATTAGACAATTGATAGAGAAATATAGGGAGAAAAGGAAGGACCTCTATATGGTCTTTATTGACTCAGAAAAAGCTTGTGACAGGGTCCCCAAAGATTTAATATCGTGGGTGTAGGGTGAGAAATGGTTTATCTATGTATGTATGTAAAAATATGTATGAGATAACAGATGTTAAGACCATTAGGAGAGAAACTAGTGATTTTCCCATCACTATAGGATTGCACCAAGGATCGGCATTGAGCCCATACCTTTTCACGTTAGTTATAAATGAGTTAACAAAACATCTGCATGAGGAGATTCTTTGGTGCATGTTATTTGTAGATGATATAGTTTTGATTGGTAAGACAAGGGAGGGCATAAACACAAAGCTAGAGCTATGGAGAGATGCATTAGAATATAAAGGATTTGAAATTAGCTAAACTAATACAGAGTATGTGGAATGCAATTTTAGCAAGGAGAGGAGCGACAGTAGAGCATCAGTAAAGATTGATAACCGAGAAGTCCCCCTAAAAGAACACTTTTGATACTTGGGATCGATAATTCATGAAAGTGGAGAGATTGAGAGGGAGATCACCCAGAGAATCCAAGATGGTTGGAACAAATGGAAATGTGCCTCTAGAGTTCTGTGTGATCGGCGGGTGCCAATCAAATTGAAAGAAAAATTCTATAAGATGGCTATAAGGCCGGCCATGCTCTATGGATGAGAGTGTTGGGCAATTAAGGAACATAATGTGCATAGGATGAACGTAGCTGAAATGAGGATATTGAGATGAATGAGTGGCAATCCAAGAAAGGATAGAATTAGGAATGAAAACATTAGAGGAAACTTAGGAGTAGCACCAATAGGTAACAAGATGATGGAGATTAGAGTTAGATGGTTTGGACACGTTCAATGGAGATTGAAAACGGCACCAGTTAGAAGTGAAGCAATCCAAGTCGAAGGTAGCAATAGGGCAAGGGGAAGGCCCAAAAGAATATAGATAGAAGTATTTAGAAAAGATTTAAAAACTTTAGGACTAAATAAAGCCATAACACTCAATAGAGGGGAATGGAGAAACAAGATTCATGTGTCCGACCCCTAATCGGGATAAGGTCTTGATGACGACGACGATTATTGTTATTAGTTATGTTGAATGGTTTTGCTTCTGAAATAGCTTCTTCATATGAGACTTAAGCTTTTCTTTGATTAACAAACTGTTTTATTTCCTTGTAGATTCGAGGTTTGGCATGGCCTGCACTTCTTGTTGGTATGGTTGCACAAAGTGCAAGGTACTCAGAAATTGGCATATCATTGTTTAGCATATTTTTCCTCCCCTGATTCCTTAGCTGTCAACACTGCTTTATTTGTCTATTTTAGCATCAATGGAAGACAATAATCCTTTTTGTGGCAACAAATCAGCCACTCTGGCATTCCTAGTGAAGTAACGGGTTTTGTGTTACATATACATTTTTTGTGGATGAAATTTTGATTCTGCAATAAAACTTGACCTTGTTATGTTTGATGTATTGAGATGTTAAGCTACTGTGACCTTTAATAGGAGTCTGTGAAACTGAAGATCTAGAGTGCTATGAATATGCTTTTACTTGTTGCCATTTTGAACAAGTTGCTGAGAGCGAAACTATCACTTCTGCTACTTATAAATGATTGCTGGATTGGTTTAGCAATTTAATATTGGATATATCCTTGTGTAAGTTGGCGGAATTAGGAGAAGGAGCATATTGCATTGCTACAGCAGATAATACTAGTTATAAGAAGTCACTGCATGCTACCATTGATACATCTGATACTAGGCATGATGGTCTAACTATCATAGTATACCTTCCCTAGAATTTTCACTGCTACTATTGATGCATCTGATACTAGGAATGATGGTCTATCATAGTAAACCTTCCCTAGAATTTTCACTGGGATTTATAGTTTCATTGCTATAAACTTCAGCCAAATTAGTTTACATATTGCAAGTGGTGTAGTTCTGTTTGGCTTCTGCACTTCTGAGTAAGGGTATTTCCTCTAGTAATGTTATAATATCCTAACATGATTTCATTTGTCTATTAACTTGTATCCCCAAATGATTTTACTTTTAAATGCCAACCCTGAGGTAATAAGATAAATATATGATGAAAAGATTTGATGTCTCAAATGTTCACGAACAGCTTCAGGATGAGAATTCGTGGAGAATGGGTAAAATTGATGAAGCAGACTAACTTCTAAGAAAGTAATAGGATGAGAAACGCCAAGGTATGATAGCCGACCATGGCATCCCTACATCATCTAGTAATCTCCTTAATGGTGTTTCTTCTCAACCATGAAGAGACAGTTTTGTCGTATTGGACTTACTGGTTAACTTCCCTCGAAATTTTCTCTTTTTTCTATGAAGTGGTAAATATACTTGCATTTGAAAGAAAGGTCCCTCTCGTGGATTGCTTGACCTCAATATCAAAGTACTTAACAGAAACCACATTGTTAGTGTCAAATGTTCTCTCCCATCAATCCTTCAGCTATCAAATATGATGCAGCAAGAAGTAACAAAACTAGATCCTTGTAGAGAATAGTTAAAACACTATTTCCAGGGGAAAAAATTGTGAATCTTTAAGGAAAGGGTTTGCAATTCAAACCAGATAGCTCGTCTCTAGATCTCTCAATTTCTGAATTTTATCCAAAATCAACGAAAAGGAAGAACTAGTAAAGTTCAAATCAAAGTATAGAACCAAACTTCATTAATCTTCAAAAACCAAGTGATTACAATAGACAAACCCTTTTATAAATCTAAGAGAGGTTTGATTGACTCCTAAGTGACCTGTTAATTTCTTCCTAAGTAACCTAACAAAAATAAAAGACATACTCTCTTAACATAAATAGAAACACCTAAATAAAAACAAATCTTCTAAAACTGAAATCCGAACAGAAATAGAAACTTACGAATAAAAACTATTAATATGCCAAGATAATAACAACTTCAAACCTAAATAAAAACAAATCTTCTAAAACCGAAATCCATACAGAAATAGAAAACCTACACATAAAAACTATTAAGATGCCAAGATAATAACAACTCCAAAGTAATCCAATTTTCCCCAAAACAGTCCTGCTGATCACTGTTCACATGAATAGTAATTCTGATATATTCTTCCTCCTTTTCTTGTAATCATTCTTGGATTTGGGGGTGCAATGAGATGCTCCTGCATCAAAATAGCTTTAGGATTTTCAGCCATAACGAGTATATTGTTGTAGGTAACTGTTCAAAGTTGAATTGCAATCAATTCATGCTAAGACTGTTGCCAACTCTGGGAATATGATAAATGGTAATTAATCAACCTTTTTGGCAATAAAGCAATGCGGTCAGCATGGGGTTCATTTTTCGTTTTGTAAGACAAACAGGAGCATTGCAACAGTGAATTACTCGCAGAAAACATTGCATGAATGAGGGTTGAAATATTTCCACCTTAAAGTGCATAAGCAAGTTAGTATCATCCAGTAAGAAATTTCTTCTTCTTCAGTATAGTTTACATAACTGTCTCACAGTAATAGACTTGTTATACTTCCATGTTAGTTTCTGTATTTAATCAGACATATTGATGCCTTTGTGTTGAGCACTTTTCAGGAAACAGTTCCATATTGCTGACATTAGAGTTATTGCAATATGTATACAACAGTATAGATATGCTAAATCTTTCTTTTCTGCATATCTAATCACTTTATTTTTGGTCCACAGTTTAGGTATGAAAGACTCCTGGGGACCCTTGAAGGCTTTGGCAGTTGCTAGTGCTCTGAATGGCTTTGGTGATATTCTGCTATGCAGTGTTTTGGGCTATGGTATTGCTGGTGCTGCATGGGCAACAATGGTGTCCCAAGTATGCTGCTGACTGCTTTTCTGAAGTTATTGTTTGTTGAATGTGCTTATTTCACCGGCTTCATATGTACTTTGAGCCAAGGTTCCAAAGGGTATGAGGCAGGGAAAGGCAGTAATGTTCTGATGGTGTAGAACTTGTGGCTCCTCTGGGTAGACAAAAGGAAGAATTGTAGGAATTACAAAATAAGATTAACAGAATAGGAAAGTGGTAACCATAATAAGACTAACAGAACAGGAAATCAATGACCTCATGAACAAAACATTAATAATATTTAGATCACACATTATGCCTCTGGAATATGATTGTTAAAGTCAAAGTATGAAGAAGGATTTATAGAATAATGAGGTATCATTTGTATAATAATGAAACGAACAACTCTAACTACAACTAGCAAGATACAAGTGAGATAATTAACAAAGCTTGTTATAATTGTAAATGCAATTTAAGCTGCAGCTGATGGAGAAAGTTTAATAGATGGGGAATGCAATGTAAGCAACAGTCAACAAATTTAAATAGCACTGAAAATGCAAACTAAATTTCATACAACATGTCGATGTGACAGCCAAACATCCAAGTCATGTTTTCTAATCTATTGAATCTATGAAAAATTCAGTATTAATTGGTTTATTCATCTCATGGAGATGGAAAAACACAATTAAGGGATCAAAACATCTGATCTACTGAGTCAGTTTTAAGTCTAAATTATGAAGGCTAGTTATCCATCACAATGTTTCATTCGTTGTATATTTCCTGCATTTCATTTGTTGGTGAGATTATTACTCTTGTTCATCACTGTTGCTTTTGCTATGTCTAAGGATGAAAATGGCTCCTGAAAACAAGTAAAGCTTGCATAAGTTTAAAAACAACTCTCTGGAGGACAAAATGCACCTGATGTTTATGGCCTTACTTGTGTTGATGTCAAAATCCACTTATTACCATCAATTATCCTGGAAAGTAGTGTTGTTCTAGGGCAAATTCGGGAGAGCTGTGCAAGAGACAAATTAATGAGAAACTACCTTTTTCAGTCACTTTCTTACCCCTTTTATTTCCTAGAAATAGTTGTGCGGGGAGCCTTGACGCAATGGTAGAGTTGTCATTGTGTGGCCTTGAGAAGCTTTGTGCACTGGGCTGCCCTTTTCTTGTTGCTTGAGTAACCAGAGAATGCTCTCACTCAAAATCGTACTTCATGTTTAAATAAGTTCTATATGAATTCCTAAAACAGTTCTTATGACACTAAATGAACTGTCTAACTCAAGCAACTCTATATGAACCGTTTAAAATGAAAATAGTGAGAAACAGGTCTCTTTATGCATCAATCTTCCCCTTTGAGCTGGACTCATGCTCAAGCTGAGCTGCTCTGTCATGCTTATTCCTTTCTGTGGAACTTTTATAGTTCAAAGAGTCCAAATATGTTGGACATCTCAGTACAGTAAGTTTATGACAAAAATTACTTTGATTCTTCTTTGAAATTGCACAAATAGACCACGAGTAGACACCTAATTGAAAATCTAAATTGTATAAATAGACCATGACTAGACACCTTATTGGCTATTCTTGTAGACTTTATTTTGTCTTAACTGTTGCTTTGCCCTACTCTCTTGCATGCATAATTATGGATAATCCTTTACATGTGGTACTAAACCTTTTACATCATTACTAGTATCATCCATATTTAACCAAAGAGCTAAATTAAGAAGATTTTCCGGTTTCTCCACAGCCACCTAGGGGCATCCTTTGTAGATCTGCTGTTCAAACACTTCTAGGCAAAATTTGGACTTGTTAGCAGTAAAGCGTACTACTTTTTTTTTTTGTCTGCCGTAGACAATATGGTTGCAGTGGCTATTGGTTCTGCCTTAGTTTAGCTGTTTTTATGAGGGTTTTGTGGTTGCTCATACTGCAGCTCTGTGGCCTTTATTTTCTACAAAGTCCTTCAAAAGTGAATAAAAAACTTGTCCCAGATCCATTATCATCACTGGTCCTGGTTGGTAACATATAATAAATTGCCATCTTCCTACACTTGGATTGTAAAGTATATCTCAAAAACAACAATAAGTATGTAACCAATACCTTCCTATCTGGTGAAAATTAGAATAGAGGTCCACTTGAAGGGAATACCTTACATCAGTCTTGTTTTTAATGCCCCTTCTGGTACCTGTGAGACTGTCAATGGATATGCAATCATGTATTTTAGCTCTGATCTTTGGTCACCTGGCATAGCTGAACTCTCCACAAATCCAGTTATACCTCTATGAGTCTTATGTCAATAATATTTCTCTTCTGTGAAGACAGTTAGTCTTGACTCTATTGTAAACTCCTTCAATTGAGATCAGATATAGTGCGCTCTCTTCAAGAACTAGCGAGATGCAAAGTCTAGTTCATTTAAAGAGATAAACATCACCGTCAGAAAACTATCGATCACGTCATCCTGACATTGCATGCAATCTTAGAAAATCAGTCTTCTGGATATATAATTTTTGCACCATCTAGAAATCATAAATCTGGCACAAAGCTGAATGCATGTCTACTGCATAAGTCATTTGCTACCATGTTGAGAATATATGTCCTGTTTCCAATATAAAAATTAACTCACGGAAATAAGCCATTGATCATCTAGCACGTTGGCTACTGACTTATGCTGCTGATCAGTGTGCTTCAGAGCAGCGTGATCAGTACAAAGTAAATCCTCTTTGAATCAGGTAACATCTCTAATGCAGGACAGCATGAACAATGTGCAGAAGTCAATATCATACCTGAGTACAGGCACTTGGCCATGTCTAATATAAAGCCTATCACCTGTCACTTGATTTCCTCAATAATCTTTTCTGCTTGCACTGTCCATTGAAATTTACCACCCTGAGACAGTATATGGTTGGCATGGTAATAGAATTGGACTTCCTCATATATCCCTAGTAAAGGTTTCCCAGGCTGTGGATGAATGTTATTATTTTTGGCTGTGAAGGAGAAAGAATAAAAGAACATAAATTCTGGCCTGTCAGCTATAAGGGAAAGAACATAGTCTGACACAGCACATGCAAATTCCTTTTCCACTATTGCATTAGCGTTGGATTTCCTTCTCTAAAGATGAAAGACCTAGCAAGGGAGGAAAAATAATAACTTCCTTCTGTTTGTCTTTTAGTTCTGAATACATTAATTACAAAAGAAGGCATTTATATGTCTTTGAATAAGTTACATTTACCACGTGGAAGAACATTACATTTTTTGGTCCTTTCCAAGTACAATAGGAGGCATTTATGTCGTAAGAAATCACAGAGAAGATTGGAAGATCAAATAAATCATTCTAGAGAACCCCTTTGCAGTTGACTGTAGAGGAATGAAGTCAATAATCGCCTCTGAGATTACCTGCAGTAGTATAATGATGTTATAAGTTCACAAAATACATGCTGCAAAGTGGTAGCCATGAGTTCCATGTGCATATGGCCCTGACCAGGTCTGTTGCTCATGGCTCCCTTAGGTTCAGACTAAAATTGGCAATCTCTTTGGCTTGCCTCTCCTGATGCTTATGCTTTAAACAATGTTGTTAATGTTTGTAATATATTTAGATCTATGCCTTCTGTTTGGTATCCTAGCTTATTCCTCTATATTGCAGGTAGTTGCAGGTTTTATGATGATCAATACTCTAAACAAGAGAGGTTTTAATGCTTTCTCTCTGTCTATTCCGTCCACTGATGAACTCGTGAAGATATATGAAATTGCTGCTCCGGTGTTCATAACAATGACATCAAAGGTTTTGTTCTACATTTTCTATGTTCTTCATTTAATACTATGTGATAATTGAAGTAAATATAACACTTGATAACATTCAGGTGGCCTTCTACTCACTTCTTATATACTTTGCTACATCTATGGGGACTATGACTGTTGCAGCCCACCAGGTCAGCTTCCTGCATCTTGTTAAAGTTTCAGTTTCAGTTTCAGTTTCAGTTTCAGTTTCAGTTTCAGTTTCAGTTTCAGTTGCAGTTTTTTGCTTTCTTTATATAAACAACTTCCTAAAAGGCTTACCAATCATTATGCCACTGAAGGTTATGATTGGGGTATATTGCATGTGTACTGTATGGGGTGAGCCTCTTTCGCAAACTGCTCAGTCATTTATGCCAGAGTTGATATATGGAGTTAATCAAAGTTTGACAAAGGTACAATTTTTTCATAATCTTTTGGTGCTGCCTTTATCTGTAGTAAGTTCAAGTCCTGCAGTTGCTGCAATGATCATGTCAAATGTAATAATTGTCTGTCTTTGTGCATTGGTGAAAAGCTTCTACGGTTATAATGTCAATGTTGCCTTTATTTTAATGATCAGACCAAACTTTTACTGACTTCTTTGGCACACTGGTTTTATCTTTGTGTGTTGTGTTAATGCAAAGCAAGTGTTTGAAGTCCTCTCCCCCTACCCTTCAAATTGCATTCTTGTTCGTTCTTTGTTTCTGCTCATGAAAACTCGAGGAAGTGAACAAATAACTAATGAAGTTTATTTTCTGACCTCACTCATAGTCTTGGGGTACGGAAAATTTTCATATTTCAAACTTGAAGAGATCCATCTTTTAAGGATTTCATTATTAATAAAGTTGCAGCATAAGTTGGAGGATTACATTTTATGTTATTGTATAAATTTAAGTCCTTTTGCATGCTTTTTCTTGGAAGACATTTTCTAGTTCCATCATGTGAGGCGTTGCATGGGCCTACATAGATGCATGTTTATATGCTGAACACGGGTCATACATATGTAAGTCATTCTATGCACACACACTTGGACTCTGATTAGCTAATCACTTTTATTTACTGCATATCAATCAAGGACTTGGGAGTTGCTGAATTCTTCTGCATGAAAATCCTATTTTATAGTTGGGTATTACAGTCAAAACTCATAAAGCCTGTCATATATTTTAGCAAAAAGCTGTGATATATTGCCCATAACCCAGTTCAGCATGACTTGACTAAACACACTGAAGTTGACATACTTTCAGTTAGAGAGAGATTGCTTCTGGTAAAGTATGCTTGCCTTATGCAAGATCAGAGGATGGACTTGTTTCCTCACAAAGGAAGTGCACCAAAATTGATTATTGTTGCTTCACATTGCCAATGTATATGCCTAGACTGGCGGAGTGTTAAGGTTCCCTATATGTTATTTCATGTAATTGGGGATTATCTTGTCATTTTATTTGTTAGTTATGAGAGTAAGAGAAGATGGAACAAATGAACAGCACTCTGATAATTTCTCCCCCTCTTCCTCATGATTCTTGGTTCAAATGATTGAATTTCTCTTGAACAAAGGCACAACTCCTTCAGTTGTAACGACAAATACAAACTTCAGGATTTCAGCCAGTAAAGACAAATGTTCAGTGTGCTTACACTTTCAGCTGTGAAGGGTTTCAATGTTTTTAACATTCAGTTGTTATTGTTGAATTACGAGGTTATCATGTGCCTCATGGTGTATTTGAAAATAAAATTAGATAATTTTCCTTATTTAATTTGATTGCCGTTGCCCACCCTGTGCAAGAAACTTTGTGTAGAAGTGCTTGGGCGACCATTGGGAAAGGGTTTAAGCCTGGTGATTGGGATGGCTTTTATGCGACTGCTGTGTTTCTCTTGAGGAGTCTTCTGCATCCTGATTACGTTAGGATATGCATTGTATGAGTTGGTTGCTATACTGTTTATTGAATTGCCGTTTCATCCTTTCTTATTGATAGGGCCTTGTTGTTTCCGCTCGTACTTTTGCTTCTTGAGATAATTTAATGCCATTAGTCCCAACAAGCTGGAGACATATACCAGGAAACATTTAGCGTTTACTGTAAAAGTCTGATAAATTGATAATCTTGCTAAGATAATACAATGTCTCCAGTTCCAACTGGGGTCAACGTGGTAAATTAGGATAGTACATTTTCAAATTTCCTCAAAGGACCATTAATTACGTAAATTAATATTCTCCATTTTGAGAATTTTGTGTTGTGAAAATTAAGTTCAAATTGGGACAGATATTCATGAGAGAGAGAGAGAGAGAGAGAGAGAGAGAGAGAGAGAGAGAGAGAGAGAGAGAGAATTAGAAGATTGGAGAAAAATTAGGAGTAAATAAGGACAAATGCACATTGAGGTAAGAAAGAAAGGGAGGAATAGATAGATTTTAGAGTTTCTCGATAAAATAGTATTAATAAGGTTCCATGTATACTGAAGAATTTTTTATAAAAACATAATCCCACTAAGTTGATGGAAAACTTCCGGCCCAAGCCTATTAATTTATCGAACTTTTAGTATATTTGCTTGTTGTAGATTTTCTGTAGAATATTTGCTGCATAAGCCCCTGTTCCTACTCATAGGTCAGAATACTTCAATGCTGGAATCATTGCAAACTGGATATCAGCTCATACCCAGTAAAATCCATCCCAGAATCTATCCTAATTCACATTTTCCACAAAACTCTTTGTAGTTGACTTCCAAAAGATTCATGTTTTTTAAAAGAGTTTTATAATTGACATCTGTAACAGACTTATAAATTTGCAGTTCACTTGCAATCCATTTGTAACAGGAGTTTAGATGAGTTTTACTTTTCAATTGGGATTCATCAATTTGTTGTATGAACATTTTGTTATACTCAAGGAACTGTTGCATGGCCTGTTATAAGTAAGTGCTTCCCTTTCAAGGAAATGTCCTAAATGTTCAATGCGTTTTAAACCAGGCAAGGACACTCTTGAAGTCACTTGTGATCATTGGAGGTATAAGCGGATTAGTATTGGGAACTATTGGAACTGCAGTCCCTTGGCTATTTCCATATGTTTTTACAACTGACTATGAAGTCATTGGCGAGGTCAGTTTTTATCTTATGTAACAAGTATTTCTTCTTGTTTTCTACCATTGGAAAATGACAATATTGTTAATGCTGCATTCTGTTTATGATTCTTTTTTGTGGTAATGTTAATCAGTAAAAAATATTAGCTGGTCTTCCAACTTTCTGTATGTCAAACTGCAGCCATCCATGTCTGGTTAGGAACTTTGTGTTCATGACTTTACTTTCTCATTTGGTGTACCTGGGTCTGTTCCTTCATTGAAGTTATTTGATCCTGAGGAACTGCATGTTCTTACCATGCTCTAAATCTCATAAGTTGCAAAATATTCAACATTTATATTCATGTCTTTCAGTTTAACAGATATCTGCAGTCTACACACACACACACACACACACACAGCCATAAGCAGTCTCAAACTCTTGATCTTCCAAGGGAGAGATTCTTTGCACCACGATGCTGGAAGGTCTTTACACCTCACCTTATAATTTATGAGCAATAGTCAAATTAATGAGGTTTAATGGGACTTTATAAGGGCATTCCAGTTCACAGTTAAGGCGCTTTGTGGTCAGAAAATGAGAAATAACAATCTTTAACTTCCGTCGCTGACAACTAATGTGGGGATTTGGAACAAAGGTGAGAGATGGTAGGCACCCACCTTGAAGGTGAGATTAAGTAGCTTCTGCATCCAGTGCACACACACACACAAGAAGAAGAATCAGTTGCTACGCACAGTTCTCAAAAACTAACTTTATAAATACATGTGTGGCCACTAGGATTTTGATTGCTGTACTGTTCATGCAAATAGTAACTCCGCTACTGTTCACATAGTATGATAGTACTGCTTTTGCAACATTTACCTGGGGGTACTTTTGTTGGTAGAAACACAATTTCTGCAAATTTATAGGTGTCTCTGCTTCTAGAACAAACCTCATTGAATCTCTCAGTTTTCAAACAAAAACCACCAAGTGGTTTTAATTTATCAGGAGATGAGTCATAGGCTTGTAGATAACAAATAGATTTGAGTTTTTAAGGTGATAAGTAAATCAAACACGAGGTGCATGGTCTATTAAATTTTAAATGTAAGCATCATGGATCAATGAAAATTAAAGCATTTTATTTCCTTATCATCAATTAATGCAAATTTCATCAATAAGATTGGTCAATGATGAAGATACTGCTTGAAAACCATTAATCCAGCTTGTTTTGTTTATCATTATCTAGTATTGAAATGTGATTTATGGAGTCGAAGTGTTGAACACTCATAGAAATTTGAACATAATCATATGAAGCGGCCTCCTGAACAACTGAAAATGGTGGAAAATGATATACATGCAAGCTGCAGGAGGCAGTATTGATGAATGATTGGATACATAATTCCACAGCTTCTCATTTTCAGATTATTATTTGTTTTGAACTTCTCCTGAAATGGAAAGATTAATTATGACTCATTCTATTTGTTGAGGTTACTCAGCCAAGTCTCATTGTAGCGAAGCTAACTTAGAAGGTGTCTTTGTAAATTCTAATGCATGATGATGGTTGACCTTTGGTGTTTTTCATTGATTGTAACTCATCCAATTCAAATCCAATCTTAATTAACTATTAACTATTAAGTAAGTCATTTATTCAAGAAGTTTGTGCTTGGGCTTCTTTTTTATTACTTATGGCCTTTTTTTCATTCTTCATATGTCTCATGTACTGAGCAGATGCATAAAGTGTTGATTCCGTATTTTGTTGCTTTGAGTGTCACACCTCCGACACATAGCCTGGAAGGAACACTGATGGTAAGTCTGTCTGCTATTTCCATGCTAATATGTTTCTAAAAATCATGTGAAAAGATTCTTCTTTCTTTTCTTTTTATTGATTTTTTCCATGAATTAAGGTCACATCTTAAGCAAAAGACTAATGAAACTTCAAGTATTTTGTCTCACGTCTTGTGGGGATGGATATAAGCATTTCTTCTTGCCTGAAAGAATTTTTTTCATAATATTAATCAAATCTAATTGCAATCAAAAGATGAAACCAAATTATTTGCGCCACTCTGAGTGGATGCTAGATGGTATGTGAATATCATGTAACAGATTTGAAGTTCAGCCATATTTTTGGCAAATTGCAATTGCCAGAAGAATGCAATTCTATTGTGTTTTCTGTTAACTAGCTAATTAAGACTAGCTTCATCTATATGCTCGAGCTAGCTCCTCGTTAGTACTCCTGCAGTTAGCAAGATTCTAATCTTTTTTTTGTTTGGTCATATTATTCATAAATTAGAAGGGGAGCCTTGCGCAACGGTAAAAGTTGTCGTCGTGTGACCTTGAGGTCACGAGTTCAAGGCGTGGAAACAGCCTCTTGCAAAATGCAAGGTAAGGCTGTGTACCTTAGGCCCTTGTGGTCCGCCCCTTCCCCGGAACCCGCATAGGCGGGAGCTTTGTGCACCAGGGCTGGCGTTTTATATTATTCATAAATTGAGATTGCTTTAGGCATAATAATGCAGGACATGTGTTTCCTTTATTTTTCATTTTAAAGATATTTTGAGGTCCTGTAGGTTGCTATAAAATGTAATGTATTACTTTAAATTTCTCTACCCTGACTTTCTTTAGCAATAAACGTTTACCTGTTTCAAGATTCAATACCCTGGGCTAAGGTACATATACACACATCAGATACAGGTGACAGAGATGTTGTTTTCTAAAACCTAGAAATGGATATGGGTACAAATATTGCATGGCATGAAATATAAAATATGCCTCAGGTAAGTAAGAAACAAAGAACCAATTTTCTTGTATGTGCTGTAATTAGTTTTGTATGTACTACAGTGCAGCATCTGTGAGCTCGGTATTTAAAGTGGACATGCTAATATGCAACCTCAACTACTAAGAAGCATCAGAACTGGTTGTGCAAGAGTGCCAAATATTTGAATAGTGTACTGCTGTCAGTATCAATTGCTATTAGATGTGCTATTTTGGGCTTAGAAAGGTAGCTGGATATTCCAGGCTTCTACCATTTCTTACCTGTAACAGTTGTAGTTTTGTAGTTCTATTTTCTAGATAAAGGAGTTCTTTACTTTGCTTTGGTTATCACAATCTAGTTTAACCTCGAGCATCAATGTGAAGCACCTCAGATCTATCCAAATCATGGTTCTTCTTGTTATACACATGTAGTTGTTATAACATACGCATTCATGATCAGATTTCTTTGAAAGAGCTCTATGAATGCTATACAGTATAACCTTGCTAAGCTAATAGTGAGAAGGCTGATAGTCCCTATTACTATACCAATGTATCATTTTACTGAAAACCCTCAATAAACCCATGTGCTTTTGGCGCCTATGATTTGCATTATATAAACAAGGTTCAATTGCACCTGCTATACGTGGAAGGAGTTCAGCTGCTAAAAGGATCTACAACGTGAAGTGATCATGCGATACATGAAAATCTCTTAACATGTTTTCATTTTACTATAAAAGACATTACCTTTCCATATTGTTGTAGCCTACAGTATATTTCTATCATTGTAATACTATTGTATTCTCTCTTTTCATTTTGTATAGGTTTTCTAAACAACTCAGGAACCTACTTTATTAATGCATAACTAATAAGAGAATAACTGATTATCAGTCTCATCTCTCTCAACTCTCATTGCGAATCATCTTCTCAACACCCTTGATTTTGAGAATCATCTCTCTCAACTACGTTATTACTCCCTGCTTCCTGGGATATTAGTTTGTGTGCTCAGTTACAAGTTTGCTGAGTTTATTAAGTTATAGTGTTATCCCAAGTTGGGATTGGACATATTATACTAGTTTAGGTATTATTGATTATTGAACCAAGGTTTCATTGTATTTCTTACATTTTGACAACTTCATCCTCTCTTTAGAGCATGGTATGATCTGCTTTTAGATAAAGTTATGTGACACCTGCTACAGATGCTACCCACGTGTAAACAGAGCACTGAGCAACTGAATTCATTTTGTGAATATTTAGTAATGACCAAAACTGCCCATTCTGAAGTTGAGAACGAGACATCTAGCTGCATTTGTATTGCCATTGGAGCAAGTGCATTGGGGGAGTGTCTGTATATATTTTCCAAATAGTGTGTCTTACCGTAAAATGTTTGTTTACTATGCAGGCTGGCAGGGATCTTAGGTTTTTGAGTTTATCAATGACTGGATGCTTTTGCTTTGGTGGCATCTTACTGTGGGTATGTTCCTAGGTCATCTATTGAAGCTATTTGGTAGCATAAATAAATAACAACATTGAATATGAAAATTGCATGAGAGATCTATACATGATATCAGTTTGGCAATCTATATTGATGTAGCAGTTTTTTCTTGGCCTTCTATAATTGTTTATACCATGTTCCCATCTAATGTAACTTGGACCAATTAGATTTTTCCTGGACTTGATGAAATTGCCCACAATAACCAATTCATTACTGAACTGTCTGTTTCTCCTTATAGAATTCTTCTATTGTATCTTCTTCATATTTCTGTGTCAGCATTTGCATTATGAGTAAAGAAGAACTATGGAAGTTTTTCACAAGACATTCTATTATATTTCACAGGATAGAGTATATTCCGAAAGAAAAAAATTCAATGAAGAAGAGCTGAAATGAAATGCGATTCTAATGCATCCATGTGAAGCCATGAGAAGAAAAAATGAAATGGAAAATGAAAGAAAAGATGGAACAAGACTCTTCTACACTGTTTTATTCTACTATAATTGTTATGGTATTCAAGTAATAATGCTATGGGGGATGGGCCATATCTGCTATCCCTTGTTAACAGAACTATTGTAAGATCGTCCCATGGAACTCTTTAAATAAATGGGATGCTTAGTTTTCTATCTCATGAATTTCCTGTGTCTTGCTCCCTATCTTCTCTTCTTACTCTTCCTTTTCTCTCTCTTTTTTTCTCTAGCTGTTTATTCTCCTGTTTTTTCTGGTATTGTTATCTTTAGGAAACTGACATGGTATTAGAGCAAGGCTGGTAACTCTCCCACTTCTTAGTTCCTGGTTTCCTTCTAGATCTTCCCTTTGTATTCCTTCTAGGTTTGTACCCAACATCACCTTACAAAATCTTGCATTCGTTTGTATATTTTTTTTCTTAATATTATTAAGCATCCTATGGATATCCATATCAAAAGATGGAGGAAAAGAAATGAACTTAATAGGTATCAAAAAACTAAGTGGTGGAACTTTAAAGGAGAGAAAATAACCCAATTCAAAAATAAGTTGATGGTAGAAGGAAACTGGAACTATGAAACAGAAGTAAATACCATGTGGATTAATATTGCTGAGTCTATTAAGAAAGTGACAAAAGATGTCTTAGGAGTATCTTAAGGTAAGAGACAATTAGTAAAGGAAACATGGTGGTGGAGTGAAACAGTGCAAAATGTTATTAAAGAAAAACGGATGTGTTTTAAAGCATGACAGAAGACTAAAAATAATGAAAACTATGAACAATATAAGAATGTTAAAAAGGTTGCTAAGAGAATGGTAAGTGAGGCTAAACTTAAGGCATATGATGAGCTATGTAATAGACTAGGAACAAGAGAAGGTGAGAAAGATGTGTTTAAACTTGCAAAAGTAAGAGAACAGAAGGGTAAGGACGTAGATCATGTTAGGTGCATTAGAAGTGATGATCAAAGGGTATTAGTCAAAGATAATGAGATTAACAAAGGTGGGAGACATGCTTCCAAAAATTGTTAAATGACAATGGCTCTGAGAATATAGGGATTGAAAATACTATAAATCTAAATAACATTGGATGTTATAGATATGAACATAGGATTAGAATACCTGAAGTGAAAGAGGCCTGGAAAAAGATGAAATCAGGAAAGACTATGGGGCCCAATGGTATACCAATCGAGATTTGGAAGCATATGGGAGATATTGGGGTAGTTTGGTTGACCAAGTTGTTTAACAAGGTTATTAAATCAAAGAAAATGCCGAGTGGAGTAAAAGCTCTATTGTACCAATTTATAAGAATAAATGAGACATACAGAGTTGCACTAATTATCGAGGGATCAAACTTATGAGCCACACTATGAAACTTTTTGAAAGAGTGATTGAGAAGAGGCTACGACATGAGACAAGTGTATCAGAGAATCAGTTCGGTTTTATGCCTGGGAGGTCTACCATGGAAGCTATTTTCTTACTAAGACAATTGGTCGAGAAATATAGGGAGAGGAGGAAAGTCCTCCACATGGTCTTTATTGACTTAGAGAAAGCTTATGATAGAGTGCCTAGAGAGTTAATATGAAGGGTGTTGGGCGAGAAAGGAGTTTCGCGGGGTCATCATCATCATCAAGACCTTATCCCAATTTGGGGTCGGCCACATGAATCTTATTCCTCCATTCCACTCTATTAAATACCATGGCTTCATTTAGTCCCAAAGTTTTTAAATCTTTCCTCACCACTTCTATCCACGTTCTTTTGGGCCTTCCCCTTGCCCTTTTAGAACCTTCTACTTGTATTGCCTCACTCCTTCTAACTGGTGCCGTTGTTGGCCTCCTTTGAACATGTCCAAACCATCTAAGTCTAATCTCCCTCATCTTGTTACCTATTGGTGCTATCCCTAAATTTCTTCTAATATTTTCATTTCTAATTCTATCCTTTCTTGTCTTACCACTCATCCATCTCAACATCCTCATTTCGCAACACTCAAACCTATGAGTATGATGTTCCTTAACCGCCCAACACTCGATCCATAGAGCATGGCGGCCTTATAGCCATCCTATAGAATTTTCCCTTTAGTTTGAGTGGCACCCGCCGATCACATAAAACCCCCGATGCACATCTCCATTTGTTCCAACCCGCTTGAATTCTCTGGGTAACCTCCCTCTCAATCTCTCCACTCTCATGGATCAATGATCCTAAGTATCTAAGTGGTCTCATGGGGACCTCTTGGTTATCAATCTTGACCGGTGCTCCACTCCTACTCTCCTCAAAATTACATTCCATATATTCCCGTCTTAGTTGCTAATTTTAAATCCTTTCGATTCTACCGCTTCTCTCCATAGCTCTGGCTTTTATGTTGACACCCTCCCTTGTCTCATCAAGTAGGACTATATCGTCTCGCAAATAGCATGCACCAGAATCTCCTCATGCAGATGTTTTGTTAACTCATCCATAACTAATGTGAAAAGGTATGGACTTAATGCCGATCCTTGGTGCAATCCGACAAGGACAGAAAATCACCATCACGCCACTAGTGGTCTTAACATTTGTTACCGCTCCCTCATACATATCTTTAATTATGTCTATATACCCCGAGAAACCCCTTTAACACCTAACACCCTCCATATTAACTCTCTAGGGACTCTATCATAAGCCTTCTCTAAGTCAATAAAGACCATGTGTAGGTCTTTTTCTCCTCTCCTATATTTCTCTACTAATTGTCTTAGAAGAAAATAGCTTCCATGGTAGACCTCCTGTGCATGAAACCAAACTGATTCTCCGATACACTTGTTTCATGTCGTAGCCTCTTCTCAATGACTCTTTCAAAAAGTTTCATGGTGTGGCTCATAAGTTTGATCCCTCGATAATTAGTGCGCTGAATGTCTCCTTTATTCTTATAGATTGGTACAATAGAGCTTTTCCTCCACTCATCAGGCATTTTCTTTGATTTTATAATCTTGTTAAACAACTTGGTCAACCAAACTACCCCAATATCTCCCATATGCTTCCAAACCTCTATCGGTATACCATCGTGCCCCATGGCCTTTCCTGATTTCATCTTTCTCAAGGCCTCTTTTACTTCCAAGCATTTTAATCCTACGTTCATATCTATAATATCCAAGTTATTTAGATTTATAGTATTTTCAATTCCTCTATTCTCGTGGCCATTGTCATTTGAAGAATTTTGGAAGTAGATTTCCCACCTTTGTTTGATCTCCTATTGCCTTTGACTAATACCCTTTGATCATCGCTTCTAATGCACCTAACATGCTCTAAGTCCTTACTCTTCGTTCTCTTACCTTGTGCAAGTTTAAACACATCTTTCTCAATCTTCGTTCCTACCATCTATTATAGAGCTCATCATATGCTTTAAGTTTAGCCTCACTTACTATTCTCTTAGAACGTTTTTAAGCATTCTTATATTGTTCATAGTTTTCATTATTTCTAATCTTCTCGCCATGCTTTAAAATGCATTCGTTTTTCTTTAATAGCTTTTTTACCGTTTCATTCCACCACCATGTTTCCTTTGTTAATAGCCTTTTACCTTTAGATACTCCTAAGACATCTTTTGCCACTTTCTTAATGGACTCACCATAGTATTCCACATGGTATTTACTGCTTCATAAATCCAATTTCCTTCTACCATCAACTTATTTTTGAATGAGGTTATTTTCTCTCCTTTTAAGTTCCACCACTTAGTTTTTGGAGGTGTATTAAGTTCGGTTCTTTACTCCATCTTTTGATATGAATATCCATAACCATTAACCTATGTTGTGAGGTTAAACTCTCACCGGTATCACCTTACAACCCTTACATATAGATCGTTCATTATTCCTAAGTAGAAAAAAGTCTATTTGCTTTTATGAAGTCCACTTTTAAAGGTTATTAAGTGTTCATCCCTCTTCTTAAAGAGTGTATTTGCAATGGATAGGTTATATGACAAAGCAAAATCGAGGATATTCTCCCCCATCTCGTTTCGTTCACCTATACCATACCCTCCGTGTATTCTATCATATCCTTCCTTATCTTTTCCTACATGGCCATTTAAGTCTGCGCTCCTATAAATATTCCCTCGGTGTTGGGAATTTCTTGCATGACTCCCTCCATATCTTCCCAAAATCTGTCTCTTAATTATATCTTGTAGCCTTACTTGTGGTGCATATGCACTTATAATATTTATAATCTGCTCTCCTAGAATCATTTTTATTATTATTATTCTATCACTGATTCTTTTAACGTCCACAACTTTATCCTTTAATTCCTTATCCACTATTATTCCTACGCCATTTCTATTATTTTCCTTTCCTACGCACTACCATAATTTATACCCATCTATTTCTGGCTTTTAGCCCCCTTTCCACTTGGTTTCTCGGATACAAGCGATGTTGACTCTCCTACGTTTTATCGTGTCTACTAACTCCAAACTCTTACCCGTCAATGTCCCTATATTCCATGTAGCGATGCGAATCTTATGATTTGGAGATTCCCTATTTACTATCGCCTTTCTCGACCTCCATGGTATGAACCCATGTCCACTTTTCACTGCACCTGGTTCTCGATGGGGCCGCGTGCCGCTCCGAGGGGACGCTCTAGCAGCCCTTGCCCATTTTTCACTACACCCGGATCCGATGTAGCGCGTCGCTCTCGGGAGAACGCCCTAGCAACCCTTGCCTATTTTTCACCGCATCCTAGATCCGATGCAACGGCCGCTTATGGGGAACGCCCTAGCTTGAGCGAATTTCAGATTTCGATTCATGTCATGTTGGGGTTGCCATAGTTTTAAAGCTGAAGATGATTTCATTAAAATCATGAAAATCATTACAATCATTAAAATCATCTTTCGCCTTCACCCTTGCCTGGCATTACCCTGGACGCAAGGGTGGCCATATTTTTAGATGCTGAAGATGATTTTCATTTCTCCCTCACAAACTAATATACAAATGTATATTTATTTGTAAGAAAGAAATAATAGAATCATCTTCAACTTCCCCCTTGCCGGCTGGCTACCTGATACAAGGGTTGCCATCTTTTAAGAAGCTGGAGATGATTCTCATTTCTTCCTCACAAACTAATATACAAATGCATATTCATTTGTAAGAAAGAAATAATAGAATCATCTTCACCTTCCCCTTGCTCTTACTGGCACCTGACGCAAGACCCTCCTCCTTTTTTATCCGGGCTTGGGACCGGCATTGGCGGAGTTAGTTTCGCGGGGTATATAGACATAATTAAAGATGTGTATGGAGTAGTAACAAATGTTAAGACCACTAGTGGTGAGACCGGTGATTTTCCTGTCATTGTAGGATTGCACCAAGGATCGGCATTGAGTCCATACCTTTTTACGTTGGTTATGGATGAGTTAACAAAACATCTGCACGAGGAGATTCCCTGGTGCATGCTATTTGCAGATGATATAGTCTTAATTGATGAGACAAGGGAGGGTGTAAGCACAAAGCTAGAGTTATGGAGAAAAGCATTAGAATCTAAAGGATTTAAAAACAGCAGAAGTAAGACAGAATATATGGAATGCAATTTTAGCAAGGAGAGTAGGAGCGGAATAGCAATCAAGATTGATAACCAAGAAGTCCCCGTAAAAGACCACTTTCAGTACTTAGGACCAATGATTCATGAGAGTGGAGAGATTGAGAGGGAGGTTACCTAGAGAATCCAAGCGGGTTGGAACAAATGGAGATGTACATTTGGAGTTTTGTGTGATCGGCGAGTGCCGCTCAAACTAAAAGGAAAATTCTATAGGATGGCCATGAGGCCGGCCATCCTCTATGGATTAGAGTGTTGGGCAGTTAAGAACATCATGCTCATAGGATGAGTGTCGCAGAAATGAGGATGTTGAGATGGATGAGTGGTAAGACAAGAAAAGATAGAATTATGAATGAAAATATTAGAGGAAATCTAGGGGTAGCACCAATAGCTAACAAGATGAGGGAGACTAGACTTAGATGGTTTGGACATGTCCAAAGGAGACCGAAAACGGCACCGGTTAGAAGGAGTGAGGCAATGCAAGTAGAAGCTTTAAAAGGGCAAGGGGAAGGCCCAAAAGAACGTGGATAGAAGTGGTGAGGAAAGATTTAAGAACTTTGGGACTAAATGAAGCCATGGTACTTAATAGAGAGGAATGGAGGAATAAGATTCATGTGGCTGACCCCTAATTGGGACAAGGTCTTGATGATGATGATTATTATTATTATTAACCGTCCAAAAAGAAGAGAACAAAAAAACGTGTTTCCTCAACTCAGAATCCTAGATCTATCATTCTCCATCCACCCAAGATGAAGTGATACATGAACTGATCAGTGGCTCTCGTATCTGACACCATTCTGACATTAAGGGCTTTGCTCCTCATGCCCTTATTATCATTTTGTGCTTACTTTATTTTCTTTTTTCTTTTTATTTTTTGCAATATGAGAAGTATTCCATCACCACTGAAGACATATTCTGTTGCAATACCATTTTGGTGCACAGCACCACGGTGGTGGCATACAACTCTTCACCTAATGACCGACGACTCAACATTTCAGGATTTGGGATCTGTGTTGGCTATACAAGTGTTTCTGTTGCAATAAAAGCTTGTGTTTTGAAGCAGCAGTGGTACTTTAACTTACTAATTATGGTTAATGGGGTATAATGCAAGGATACATTGTTGTGTCCATTTGCTATTAGGGCTTATATAGTGGTAAGCCTTATAAAGCTTACTATAAACTTCTAGTCTTCTCTAGATTTATTTCGTGTGCTTTCTATTCAAGGGTCATCTGAATGGGAAACCAGGGAGGATTTCTCCTATATTTGTGCTAAGCCGAGCTACTTACTGTTTCTGCATGTGACGTGAGGGAAGGACAGAGAAGGGAACTTGGATGACTAGTGGAGGGGAACTGAAAGACTCGCTGGTTTTGGTAGCAACTTGAGCAAAACAATGTGACTAGCCCATGTAGTCAGTGGCAGATTTTTGTAGCTTTTCTTTACATAGCTTGCTGGAAAAAATTGCTAGCTCAGTTCTTTCCAAGATGCCTTTCCTTTGGGCTATGGAGAATCTTGCAACTTGCTGTTTTTGCTCTCAAGGAAGAGTTGCACCCTAACCCCCACCTCCCTGATAATGGTCATAGAGGCTACTCCAGGGGATGCTACGCTTTCCAGGCTGTCCTCATTAGCATTTTGCGTCTGCAGCATTTCCTCACAGAATGCACTTCCCAAAAATCTTTGACAGTAATTATGACTTGTTCACCTTTGTGTCCTGAATAGTGAGTGGCCCAGTTGAATTGCAAGTTGTGGAGAAGGCACCAGAGCCCAAGTCATTTGCCAAACTGTGAAGCCTAATGGCAAGTTGAATGTCACTGTGAAGCCGAATGGCTGAACTTGGCTTCTTTCAGAGTTAACTCGTTAACTTGAGTTCTTATACGAGGCCACCTGTCATATTTGCCAGCAATCCAGGACTCCGCCTAAAGCTCATTGAAAGTTGCCGCCTCACATGAGAGAAGATTTTTCAGAAGACTATTTTTGTTTCCCATGTTTCAAGTGCTCAACTTTCTGGTTTATTTACGAAATAGTTGAATGTCACCAACTTTGTTTTGTCTAGAAATGTTGGACAAGCATGGCATTTTGCTGCAACTTCAGGGGCAGTTCTAGAGTTACATAACAACGGCCTGCCACCAAATACTCTATGTTTGTTATAGCTAATGTTTACTCATAAAGGATAAGCTCCACCTGCTCTTAAGTGGTAAATCATAGTTAAGGTGATAAGTCAGGTCTTCGATGCCAAGTGTTGGATGCACACTCATAACATGCAAGACAGAGGTTGAGTTATAGACTTGTGGTATATAGGTAATCCTAGTTGGGTATTTACTCATAAACCATAAGCCTCTCTACTCTCAAGGGGGAAATCATGGTCAAGGTGATGTTGGATAGAAAAGTCATAATGTGCAGGACAGAAGTTGACCTGTATTATTTCAATTACCTAATCCTAGTTGGCTTCTAAATTTATACACACACCTATTATAAATAAAGATGATGCAGCTTTTGACTTGGTGAAGGAAACGGACAAATTTCCTCTCTTTCCTCTTTCCTCTTTGCTTTTCTTTTCTTCCCTTCTTCTCCTTCAGTTCTTTTGCATGAATACATCTCTAGATGACTTGTATAGATGAATAGCTAGCATCCTATGTTTGTCATTCTTCAAGCTTCAGTTATTGAGCAACTACACAATTATAAATCAAAATCATTAGGGCCCTATGTATTGTCTCCAGCAAATGAACTCCAATGAGCTCTTAAACCAAGTGATTTTGTTTTGATGGAAAGTATCCTAATTTTTAGTTGCTAATGCTGTGATGCCATGGCAATTGGTGAAGAAACAACTGAATTTGGTTATTGCAAGTCAGCTCCTGGAAATCTCTTTCTCAGGTTGAGTTTCATGTATTATATTAACTCTTAGTTTTCTTTTTGTTTTCAGCTTTTGAGTGGTAGAGGGGTTGGTTTGTCTGGCTGCTGGTGGACCCTTGCTGTTTTTCAATGGGTAATGCATCCTTTTCCATACAAACCTATAAAAAAGAATATGAACAAGAAGAAATACTTTTGTTCCACTGAGATTCCATCTGTCAAAATGCATACTTGTAAAATATTAATATATTTTTTTGAGATGTCCTTCAGCTAGAAATGCAGGAGTATATCTATATTTAGTAGGATACTGGAACTCAAATTGATTCTATACTTCCTTTCTGCTGATTGATTGAATGAGATACTGATTTCAGGCTCGGTTTGCACTTGCGCTACAACGGCTCACTTCCCCTCAGGGTGTGCTATATGCGGAAGTTCAACCCACAGGAACATAGCAAGCTGACAGCTAGGTGGTCTTTGTATTCCTTGATTCTGGAGGCATTTCTAAAAGAGTAGCCTGGTCTGGCTGAATGTGGCATTCCGATGGTTGCACTTCCTATGATATTCATGTTCTCAGTCATATATCCCCTCCAGCTGCAGCAACCCTTTAGCTTTGTACTATTGAATTGGTGTGCCATTGATTGTTAGTCCAGAGCAAGGATTGAATGTCCTCAACAATTAGTAAACACATGAAGATCCAAAAGGCTTGGGTGAAGCAAACCTCACTGCAAATTGAACAGATTGTACAATGTCTGGAAAAGTTCAGTTTTGCCAATTGGCAATTTTTCGTCATGTTATTGGTCCCATGCAACTACTCTGTTGGTATTACATTGCTCAATGTATCTGGCTGTTGGTCAGCTTTCTTTACATCCCTTGCTATATGGTTTTTCAGACCTTGGAGCCCTTGGTAATTCCTGAATAACGTGTTTTGCCTACCTATAGGCAACATTCTATTTACTTGCAAGTCATCATATGTGCAGGAATAGCAATTTTAGTACGCCATATAAATATTAGTCCGCAGAAGCCAAAAATCAAAACAAATATGCTACCCGTGAATATTAGGTTGGTAGATAAGAAGGGGAGTCTTGGCACAACGGTAAAAGTTGTCATCGTGTGATCTTGAGGTCACGGGTTCAAGGTGTAAAAACAATCTCTTGCAAAAAGATAAGATAAGGCTGCCAACTATAGACCCTTGTGGTCCACACCTTCCTCAGACCTTACATAGGTGCGAGCTTCATGCACCGGGGCTACTTTTAGATAGGAAGAGCAGATTTATGCCTTTTACTAAGTGACTTTGATGCCTGAACCAACTTGACGAGGTTACCTGTATATTGTTATTATTATCCCCGTTTTGGTACTAATGTAAGCTTTAAAGGGAATATGCTCTATATACAAGCTGAAATGATGGATACAACAAGGCCGTCCCAAGAATTCCACATCCAGGCCGCCAGAGTTCTGCACACAAATTAAAGTGATTCATGTGTAGATGTATCGGAATTTCGTCTTTGATAGTTATTTATAAGATATTTAAAATTTATATACGATCCATACCATCTGACTGGATGATCAAGGTTCACTTGTAGTTAGCCAATGGACTAGACTTCGCACATTGGTCAGGCTATAACCGGATTCATTGATTCTCTCTGCTTATTGCATTTATTGGCACTTGCACAAAAGATTTGAGTAGAAGGAGAGCCTTGGCTCAAAGTTAGAGCTGTTGTGCTGTGACCTTAAGGTCATGGGTTCGAGCCGTGGAAACAGCTTCTTGCAAAAATACAAGGTAAGGCTGCGCATAGGGGCGGCAAAATATGACATAACACGATAACACAACTCGAACCCGACACGAATTTAGCGGGTTCGGGTCGAGTCTTATCGTGTTCGTGTCACATGCCAAAAATCGTGTTGTGTTCGAGTCAATGAATTTGACCCGTCGTGTCGACCTGTTTGACACGCGACCCACTTATGACCTTATTACCTTAACACTTTGACAGTGACACGTGACACGATTTGAAAATATAGGACGGTTCATGAGTAACCGTCCTATATTAGTAGTTATATTATATAGGACGGTTACTCACAAACCGTCCTATATTAGTAGTTATAACTTATAACTTATATATAGGACGGCTATTCACAAACCGTCCTATATTAGTATTACTAGTTATATATAGGATGGTTATTCACAAACCGTCCTATATGACTAGTTATATATATAGGATGGCTATTAACAAACCGTCATATATTACTAGTTATATATAGGACGGCTATTCACAAACCGTCCTATATTACTAGTTATATAGGACGGCTATTCACAAACCGTCCTATATTACTATTTATATAGGACGGCTATTCACTAACCGTCCTATATTACTAAGTTATATTGGAGAATGGAGGGTTCTTCTGGAGCCACTATTAACAGTTAATGAGTTTTTGTCACACATATACTATAAAGATATTCTTAGAGGAACAGCTTCTTCCAGGTTCTCGTTCGGGTGCATCTTAGAGAATATGAAAAGAAAGCAAAGACACGAGAATGACAAACTATAAACAGGAATTCACAAAATATAATCTAGAAATCTGTGATTCAAGATCTGAATGAAGCAGGATTTTTTGAAATGTAAGCCGAAGCAACTTCACCTTTCAGTTTGCAAGCTTCTGATAAAACACATTTGATTGGCAACAGATAAGTGAAAGCTTGCAAACATGATATAATTACAACTAGTGGAACTTCCTCATCCCTCTTTCTATTCATGCAAACAATTGTGTTCTGATTGTCAGAAACTTGGTAGCTCAGAATCATGGGCTCCAATCATCACAATTGCCCAACATATCAATCACTTAGCACCATCTCCATGACTATATCATTCCAATTGTCAATAGGCCCAGGCAGGTACCAATGCAGACAATCATTCTGAACTTTGGCATTTTTAATTTTATCCTCATTCCTCAGCAAATGGATGAAATTACCTATATAGGCAGGGATGTCCATCAGGTCTCCATTCAAAACACCAACTTCACAATCACATCATTGAAATTTGAAAGTTTTTTGGTATCATATTCATATAAATCATATCTACAACTTCAGCATATATCAGTAATTTCAATCATCAACCTCCATTCCATATATGACTCCCTCTCCAATACATGATACAATACATGATATGATATCAACCACCCATACTGTATCTGTAGATTGTATGTACATACATGATACAATACAACCCATCTGCTGATCTAAGCCATCATTGAAAATTGATGATTAGCCCATCTGCTGATCAAAACACCAACTTCACAATTACATTATTGAAATTTGAAAGTTTGAAACAAAGAAAGCACATACATTGATACAGTGTACTTCAATCAAAAGAAAAATAGAACACATTCATTGAAATGAATTGATCTTTGTATTATATTTGAGTAAAATGTATATACATGAATGATAATATACATTCATGTACAATTTTACATCACTAAACTACAAATTAAAATTCATAATATGATCTGTCCATTCCATTCTAATATCATCTAGATCCAACTGGGAGTAACTCTTGGTTCTGAAATCCACCTACAAGAAACATATAATAACTTAGTTCAGAGATCAGACATGTAATCTTGGATTAAGTCAGGAAATATACAAATCAAAAGTGCAACATTGGTCAGTAAGTCTAAGTGTTACTTTTCTCAATTGTGAGACTGAAACTCCATTGCGAATGAGGGTTCTCATGTATCTAAGAACATAATATCCACACTCCCAATCTGATTTTTGTTTAGGGCACTGCAGAACAATGCCACCAAAGACAACAGAAAAGTTTCAAAATATAATTTCCAACAAGTTCAGGTTTAAAATTATATGAAAGAGTCTAAAGAGCAGTAATTAGTAAACTGTACCTTGGCCTTCTTCCAGTTGAGTTTTGGTGGGTGGTGAATGCCTTCTCTCTCAGCCCATTTATACCATGCTATACCCACATATAATTGAAAAGCATTAGATTATGAATATTATTATAGTTGCCAGGTGAGTAGTTATATTATAATAAAAGGAATAATAAAGACTTACTTGTTTATAATTTCCATAAGGTGTTCCCGAATGTGTGCTCCATATGAATAAAAAAAAATTGCATAGCCACTATGCACATCCAAAGCTAGCAACATCCAATGGGACCTATAAAAATAATAGTTCAATTGAATTTTCTCTAATCTTAACTGATGTAGTATTCATATGTATGAAACTATGAATTGTGAAATTAAAATGACATAATTAAGCAACCTATGTTACAACGTACCCGCTATTGTAGGGAATCAGTAATGCTTGCCCCTTCGCACAAGTCATGAGACCAGGAATGATATCTTCACTTTATTTGTCCTTAGGCAAATGGTCCAAATGAAAGACAAGAGAAGGGTCAAGGAACTTGTAAATGTCCTTGACCTCTAGTCTTTGCAAGCTATCATGCAAATACCTGCATTTGGAATTTGGGTTAATGTCAAATAATTATTAAGTTTTATTAAAAAAGCAAGTATTAAGTAATGTTACATTGATTGGTAAGTCTTAACTCTAATAGAGCAGTTACACGACGTACCCTATATAGACTATGATGTGCATGTACTCTAATTGATCCATATTACATATGGCTATGAGGTCTTCCTTGAAGAGTGGAACCTCAACCACATCGTTTGAAAGCACACCTGCCTCTATCCTTACAGGGTTCATTGTATTTGTGTTGCCTTCATTGGCCAGTCTATACAGTACCCTTAGGAATGGATGTGTGTTAGGTGGAACCTCTACCTGATGCCTACACTGTAGATGTAATCATGTAACATTTTAGAAATTAGTAATGAATATATACAACATATACTGATATACTAGCAGATATAAAAGAAGAAACCCAGTAAGGTAAAATTAGAATATTTTATAATATAACAATAATAACATTGTGACTACTGACTTGTGACTTGTGAGTAGTGACTAGTGAGCACCTAACAAGTGTTTTGAACTAAAGAACTAGTACTACTGACTTGTGACTTGTGAGTAGTGATTATGCAAAAACATAGAACTAGTACTACCTGAGAAGGCTGAGATGTGGCTACACTTGCCACTATGCCAGAATTTGCGGCAGCAAGGTTTGCTTCAATTGCCCCTTGTGTTACTTTTGGTGATTTGACTGTCTGACATGTTGCAGACAATATTAATCAATGAATAGTTTAGGAGGACTTAAAAAAAGGTAGGAGAAAATGAAGCCATGACTACAGTTAGTATATATGTACCTTGGAATTGGATATCATTGGTTTTATGTGTTTCTCTGGCCAACACACATGATATCCAATTGCATCCCCAACAGTTTTAACATCATCCCCTTCGACTAGTGTGACGACCCGGGTTTTCTCATGCATTTTTTTGATGAAAAATCTAAATTCCTAAGGTGGGATCCCGATTTGAAAAACAATACAATGCAGCGGAAAAAATCTTTTATTTGGAATTCATTTTGAAAACCCCAAGTGTCATTTGTTTTTACAACAACTAAGGTAGTTTTTGAACAGCTTTAGAAATCACAAATGCTTTTTCCCCAGGTCTATCCAGTTACAATGCACAGACCAACTGTAACTAAGTACAAACACATGTCCAAAGGGTTGAGAGTTTACTCACATGTGTATTTGTTTCCTTTTGGATTCACTTGCTCATAACACTAACATAGATGTCCTCTTTTTGTGAGTGAAGCTGTCCTAAACCATGATATATACGGACGTATCCTGTCCTTGAGTACTTGCTGATGTCTGAAAAATGTTAAGGATTGGGTGAGTATATAATATACTCAGTAGGAGTCTATCACTATTAGTTTTATAATGCATGCGATCTTTAAAATCATGTGCTCATAAAAACATATGCATGTTGTACGAATAATTACGTTCAATATCGATATTAAAAGCCACTACCAAATCGAAATACTGACGACTTAAAGAAATATCATAATCCAAGTCGAAAGTATCATAATCATAATCATAAAAATATGTCATAACATCATGATATGCATCAGATGCTTCATGGAATCCAACTCATGGATATTTATCATGGTATGGTCGACCAACCGTATATCATGCCATATGCAATGCACATAAATCCACGAAACCATAGGGTCCCACTATGCCCACGACCTCACCACCATGTGGTCCCCGGGTACCTAGGGACACAGGATCATATACCTCCACGGGGCATATGACACTTCTTCGTCGTAAATCATGCAATTTATGAAATCGGTTGCAAAACATGCATGCAATGCTAGTCTCGCATTCAAAGTCATAACCTTGCCTATAATCCTGACAGCCTAGAAGCCTGCCAGCCTAGAAGCCTGCCAGCTCTCTTTGGCCCACCCTCATTGGCCCGCCTTCATCGACCCGCCCTCATCAGCCCGTCCTCATCGGCTAAGGCTACACTTATCATGCAGACAAGCAAAAACCTCTTTTCAAAACCAGTCCTCTTTGGGTCCCTCACAACTGCCTGGCCCTCGGCACTCCAGCGTCTTTTGGCAACCCTCAAGGACATGCAATCTTTGCAAGTACTTAAATCATACAATGTATGCACTTGTTTACAAAACATATGTGTGCATAATGTATATGCAATCTTTTATGAAAAATGTCTATGTACAAAACGTTTATCATATGCATGCTGAATCAAGTCATGCTAAACAAGTCATATACTTATAACATATGTTCTCAAAACAATAATAGATCTTTTAAAAGAATCTAATAGTAATAGAGCACCTACCTGACTAGGTTGCGTTAACCCCTTTGTCCTCGTACGCTCCTGAACATGGTTTGGGGACTCAAGGTTAGTTTAACCTATATTTTATGGGTTTAGACCAGTTGAGTCTTATTACTTAGGCATTAGGGGTCCATCCCTATGCCTATGGGTGTCCTAAGGTCCTAATTGGACCTTGGTATCCTCAGTTTTCCAAAGTTCTAGTGGCCACGCGCCACCATCCTATTCTACGGGTCATGCCCTCCTTTGATTGGGCCTTGATCAGAGATTTTATGCTTTGGATGTGTCTGCGTCGTTGATACGGACACAAAGCCTTTTGCGGCGCCTCAATCGGAGCTCTAGATCTCAAGTTATAAGCGTTTTAGTGTTGTATGTACATAGAGTCTTTAAAGACAAAAAGTCAGAATGCTAGGGCGCTGCGCGTCTGCGTCATGCGCCCTGCTTCCTTAACAACAAAAAAAACGACGCTTTGCTAGTGAGCTATGCGTCTGTAGACGCGCGCGAATCTCCGCCCGTCTGTAGACGCGCGCGAATCTCCGCCCGTCTGTCCCTTTAACGGGCGCGTCCGTTTGGTTTTTCAAACAGGCGTCGACCTGCATCGACGTGGGACATTCCTATTGGATCGTCTCGCCTGTTAGCGACCAGGGTCATCCTCAGGTCACCCTGGTTCGACAGGGGTCGAACCAGTGCGGCCCTGGGGACGTCCCAGGGTCCTTGGTGGCACTCCCAGGCTCCATTTTGCATGGTTTTTTATGCAAAAACTTAGGGGAATTGAGCCTAAGACTATGGGTGACATGGGTTTGAGGAGTTTTTGAGCATACCTGCTTCGTGGGTGGTTTTCTCTCCACGTTTTCCCCTCTTAGTCACTGCTCCGCGATGGGTTTTCTCCAAGGTTTTGGGCTGCCATTAGAGGCACCCAAGAGCTCTATTTATAGAGCTTTTAAAGAGGGTTCTGGAGGGGTTCTAACCGCCTTTGAATGGCGGTGGGGAATCCTCTAGAATGGCGGTGGTTTCTCCTTGAAACACCGCCGTTCCAGAAACCTCTAGGAGGTTGAAGACGACGGGGTGCCCGTATCAAAACGGGCACCTGTGTTTTTCAAGTTAAGTCGTTTTTGTGAAATTTATAATTTTGCCCCTGAACTTCAAATGGCCATATCTTGCTCATTTTAACTCCGTTTTGAGTGATTTTGGTCTTGTTGGTTTCCTTTTTCTGAGACGCATCTAATGGAACCAATTTTAGGACCAAATTCTTGGGTTTAGTCAAGGAGACTAGTGAAATGACCAAAATGCCCTTATCTTTAAAATTGAACTTTTTATGGGCTTTTAATATTACAAAAATTGGGGTCATTACAACTGGAAATGGAAGGGGAGCATCTGGTTGAATGGCAGTAGTGGTGCACACACGCTTAGTGTGTGGAGGCATCAACTTACCATGCAAGGTGGTGGAAGTCATGGGCCGAACCTCGTACAGCGTTGCCACAGCCACATGGTTGTCAAATATATGTAGCTGCAACATGCACTGACCCACCTGCATTTGAGAAATGACATATATATAATAATTAGTGATGTAATGTAAAGTGTAAACTAAAAACAAAAGTAAATAAGTAACATTGTAAAACTAAACAAGTGAATATACATACCTCACTGATTGGGAGTACTTGTTCTGCCACCTCTTCATCTGATGGAGGACTAGGAGTAGGAGTGCAGCTATTATTATTTCTTGCTGGTTGAAATTGAGGTTGAGCTTTAGCTTTAGGGCTGCCAACATCCTCACATGAGGTTCTTCCGCCACCTTGGAGTTCCTTCAACAGTTGATCTTTGACCATGCTATATATATCTCCACAACTGTTTGCTTCTTCCATTCTCCCAATTCTTGTAGCGTAGGAGCCTTTTGTTTGGGGAAGAATTTGGAAGGAACAACACCCCAACCTTGGCCCCTTACCTGGCCAGGGTGCTCATTCTTGTTGCCCATTGCCCTATACAGGATGTCCCCCTTTGCAGCAGTGCTGTTAAGAGTCCTTGTAGTTGCACTTTCTTCTTGTTCTTGGGTCAACTCTTCCTGCACACATAAATATCATAACATGATAAAATCACTATTATATATGTAATATTTAAATAATATACTATGCAAGGGTATAAAAGTATTTAACTAGGCAGTATGCAAATAAAGTAAAAGTATAAAACTTAAAGTCTTAAACCACTTACAATTTTTGAAGCAATTGTTGCAGTTGTCTCGTTGACAAAGGTGTGGGAGTTACGCCCTTTCGAATGTGCCATTTTCCATAGAATAGCACGGTCGATGGGATCTGTTGTCCCAGCCTTCTTTTGCTGTAATAAGATTATAAGAGACACTAAGTCAGAGTTAATAAAAAAAAATCTACTATGATTAGACAAATGGAATGTGACATGATATACTTATTACATCTACCTCTAATCGTGCATAGCCAACCTTTGAAAGGTGGTGCGGCGTATGGTTTTGTGCACGAGCCTTTTGTCCTTTTATCGCTTTGCCTGGACATCAAAGTAATGTGATCAAAGATTCAAAATACAATCAATTATAATAATTACAAGACTCAAAATTTAGCTTGGCTAGTTCAAGTTGTGATTACCTCAAAATCAGGAGATAGCCTATACTGTACAAATTGATTCCATGCTTCCTGGTCAATGAAGCAGGAATACAACTGAGGGACCATGTGAAGCGTAGAAGGATCATGGGAATTTGGAAGTATGTACTTCCAGTATGTACTTCCTTGCAAGCTCACTCTTCCATTTCCTCCAAGCTTCACCAGCTCCTAGCAAGGCTTGCTTCTTGCACTCATTAGATATGTCAAAGGCAGACTACAAAACAAAAGAAGAAGCATGTTAAAGTGACTAACTAGTGAGTATTGTAGCAACTTTGTGTATCTTATCGTGATTCATATGCAAACAAAAACAAAACATATAAATATAAAGGACATATTATGTTATATGTAGGAAGAATTTACATACCTTGACCATTTTCCATACTGAATCTTTGACTTGTGGCAATACATGTCTCCAATCAGTCACTAATACTGGCACAAGTCTTCTAACAGTGCAACATATGAAGCTAGCATAGGCATGTGCAGCACCACCAATCGGTTGGCCTTTAGTATTGAATTGTACCGTTTCTTTTATTCCAACTGAGGTTCTCTTATTTATATGTTCCATTTGTGTTGGCCCCCTCCCCCTGACCTTTCTCTTGACTGTAATTGTTCTACTTATACCTCTCCTACCTCTTCTACTTGCTCCATGTTTGCTTCACAAATAAAAATGACTACAGTTAGACAAGAAAAGAGGAATACAATTATACAGGGATAATAAGCAGTAGCACCCTTGAAAACCATCACAAATTTTTCATTGGACAGTGGATACTATACTGGAAGCCTCCTACAAGGTCAGATTGTTGCTCCCTCTATCTCTTCAAACAAGCAATTATGCATGTTCCCATTTTTTGTGATGTTGGCATAGTGCCATAGCCCCAGAAGTATGCCATTCCAGTATGCAGAGTGGAAAAAAAAGAATTGATATTTTGTTTTTGTATAACATTCATTATTTGTAGCTTGATTTGGCCATTTCATTAAGTTTCCTATCTCAAAACATTCATTCCAGTCTAATAATAATTTAAAAAATCTATTATGTTCCTTCATCCTTTATTTTTTATTTTGGTCAACTATCACTTAATCATTCCTCTTGTTTCAATAGTTCCAACACATCAAAAATGTTGAAAATCTGACATTGTTTGATGCAGATATGAGATATGTTAATTTTAGTTTTTGAGAAATTTTTCTTGATTTGGTTCTTTTTTCTAGGGCTCCCTTAAGGGAAAGAAGAAATTGGGATATAAGCTGTAGCTAGTTTGTGATAAATTAGATAAAGGTAATGTTTTTTTCCATTTTGTAAAAGAAAGAACTAGTTTAATGTCTCTCTCCCTCAATCTTCTGTCCTGCTTCTTCTACTGCTCAGTCTGCTCTACATTTTAGCTGGAGACTATTTCAGTAGATGCAGTTCTCTGAGAACCTATCTATCAGGATTCACTGATTCAGCACTAATGCACTATGGGTAAAGTCAGAAGACTCAGAACCTTTATAATTTATATGTTTGGTTTTTCCGTTAGAGGAACATACATATCTGATATCTCCCATAATCCCATTCCACTTCCAGGCTTCCAGCTCCGTTTTTTTTTGCTCATCCATCTTTTTCCCAACAAACCCTGTTTCCAGACCTAAATGAAAGACAACATAAATCGAAATCTGAGAAATAGGTGTTTGACAATGAAATGACAGAACAAGTTCAAGGCAAGGATTAGAGAAACTAGACAGAGGTTTTTTTTATTATCAGATTGTGTTCTTTTATTACTTTTTACGGTTACAGAAGTAACAGAACTGTATACGAAATTACATTAAAGATGCAAAAAATCGTAAATACATACCTTTCTTTGCTTAGATCTGTGAAAGATCGAAGAGGAATGGTCGTTTTCACCTTCTCAGTATAGGTTGGATTGGATCGTTGGGTTGGAACTTGGAAGATTGAAATTAGGGCTGAGAATGACCAAGGTGAAAAGTGAAAAGTGAAAACGATATATTATATGTATAGAACCATATATGACGGTTTTAAAATAACTGTTCTATATAATATACTAATATAGGACGGTTATTCAATATCCATTCTATAATATACTTAAATATAAGACGGTTTTTCAATAACCGTTCTATAATTATACTTAAATATAGGACGGTTTTCAAATAACCATTCTATAATATATTTAAATATAGGACAGTTTTAAAATAATCATTCTATAATATAATCAAATATAGGACAGTTTTCAAATAACCGTTCTATAATATACTTAAATATAGGATGGTTTTAAAATAACCGTTCTATAATATAATCAAATATAGGACGGTTTTCAAATAACCGTTCTATAATATATTAAATATAGGACGGTTTCAAAATAACCGTTCTATAATATATTTAAATATAGGACGGTTTTTAAATAACCGTCCTATAATATATTTAAATATAGGATGGTTTATAACCATCTATATATTGAAATATAGGAGTTGTATAAGCTATAAGAGTTATGTATTTAATTAATCTGAGTTGAGGATGTGCTTAAATAAAACTAGTTATTAAGTATAGAGTGAAGAAAGAGTTATGTAATTAACTCATCTTAATTTCCTTAAGTTAAGGATGAGCTTAAAAAGATAGAGCATATAGCCATATATGTATTATGTTCATCTCAGGCTCAGACTTCTTAGTTGAGTTGAGTTACTTGAGTATCTATCAGCTTAAAAACAAAGTTATGTAAGTAACTCATACTATCATATTCAATTCAACATAGTTGTTGAGGTTGAGGTCAGGGGAGGATGAGTAAAGTAAGTGTTAATTATGTATATAATGTATTTAACTCATCTGATGATCTCACTTGAGGATCAGCTTAAAAAAGCAAAGTTATGTAAGTAACTCATACTCAATTCAAAAGTTGTTGAATGTTGATGATAACATTGATAAATGATAATAAGTAAAGAAAGAGAAAGAGTCATGTAATTAACTCATTAGGTAAGAATGACTGAACTAAACTAGAATAGAAATAGTTATGTAATTAACTCAGTAGCTTGAGAATGAGTATAGAAAGAGTTGTGTAATTATCTCATTAGAGGATAATGAGTATAGTATAGGAACTAGGAAGGGTCCCAAGGGAATAGTTATTAGTTATGTAACATTGTAATTAACTCATTAGGTGAGGTGAGAATGCGAACAGAGAATAGGAGTTGTGTGTTGAATTAACACAAATGTTGAATGATATTACTAAAGGAGTTACTAAATTTTACTCTACAATGTCTACATAAATGATGGATCAATGGATCATGGATGAATCATGAATGAGTTATTCCTAATCTATTATCATCAATTGGGAGTTAGAAATGAGAAACAAATATTGAGTTATATGAGTTGGATACATGATATTCTTGAATTTGATTGAAAAGAGATATATTAGATCAATTGGTTGGTGAGACATGTGAAATTAACATAAGAAAATCATTATTCATTAGCATTTATAATTTTATACAACAATATATGACAGTTAGTTAGTCTATCACTTCACTTTTACTTGTACAACTTACAAAACTTGGCTAACTTATCTACTAAGTGTAACTTGTAAGTTGTAACAACTGACATGTGACAATGTGTAGCTAAACTGAAAATGGTTGATAAGAAATTAGGTTATACAGTTTTTTATAACTTATAGTTATAGGCTTATAGTTATAGCAAACAACCTGAACCAGCCAGCCAGGCTAGGCTAGAGCTCTTTAGGTTTAGGGATAAGACTTTAAATTCAATTGGATAATTGGATTTGGGCTTACTTAACTTACATGATACAATACAATTATACAAAAAGACAAAACAATTGCCTTAGACAGTTAGATTAGACTCTAGATTGACTTAGTAGTTAGTATACTGTATACCTAGATAATTATTAATTAGTTAAAGTTAAACCTTTATGTTCTTTTCAGTTTTCAACTTTCATTTTGTTTTCCCGCCACTACAAGTCTATAAGGGGGGCCCCCACCTCGGATCATCTATCATGATTCATGACATGTAACTATCTAAGTTATCTAACAAGTAAGTTAAGTAACATTAAGGACAATGACTCAAAAATCAAAATATTTGACAAATGATTGAAGTGTAAGTTTCAACTTTCACTAACTCCACTTGCCACTTATCAGTTTGGAATTGGAGGAAAGAAGGCTATCAGTCCCTGTCAGGCAGACTGATCACTTGAAAAGCAAAAATCTGGCACATCACAGACTTCACAGTCACAGTCACACTCACAGATTAGTAATGAAGGAATAAACCATGTGTAAAATAGGACGGTTAGTCCGTAACCGTCCTATATTATTATGTAAAATAGGACGGTTAGTCCGTAACCGTCCTATATTATTATGTAAAATAGGACGGTTAGTCCGTAACCGTCCTATATTATTATGTAAAAATAGGACGGTTAGTGTATAACCGTTCTATATGTTAAAGCTTACAAAAAATAGGACGATTAGTAAGTAACTATTCTATATTATCTAAATATAGGATGGTTAGCATATAACCGATCTATATTCTTAAAATATAGGACAATTAATACATAACCGTACTATATTTTATAAATATAGGACCGTTAATACATAACCAACGTTACCAACCCAAGGTTGAAGTTGAAGGCTTGCAGCTGCTTTTATAATTTACAATTTTACATCTGTTTCAGATTTTCCTTTCCATACTCCAGAGGACCAGAATCCAGATTTCTTCTTCAAGTTCAAACATCAACCCTTCTAAGTTCTAACACAATGAGCAACAGCACCCCTACTACAGCACCACAGGTATGTTATGTGTTTATTTTTTGTTATTTCTCTATGAAATTATGAGTCTGACTCTTTTCATTCCTCTCAATTTCCTCACTCTCAAGTCTCAGTGTCTCACTCACTCACTCACTCCCTTCCCTTATTACTTATTAGTAATTGTTGGTGAAGTCTGAAGTGTTTAGTTTACTGTCAGTGTGAACTAATTTTTTTTTGTCATTTGCATTTTGCAATATAGGCACAAGTTGAAGTTGGGAGCACTGATGTTTCTGATAACTTGAATATGCTACACCACAACAACGATGATGATGAGTTTGCTGATTTGGAGAACATGGAGTTAGTTTCAAAATCCAATAGAGGTAAAAAGCATAGGAAACTAATGTCTCCAGTTTGGAATTTTTTTGAACACCTTCCTCTATCAGAAGATGGAAGGCAAAGGTGTAAATGCAAGAAGTGCTCTGCAATATACATTTGCGATAGCAAATTTGGTACTGGTAACTTAAAACGTCATATAAAGACTTGTCAACGGAGCTCTTCTCGTGATATAGGCCAGTTGCTTTTATCTCAAAGTCAGGGGAGTATGTCAGTGTCACTAAGTGCAGCTTCAGATAATAAGTTTGATCCTGAAGTTTATCGTGAGTTAGTAGCAGTTGCAGTTGTTATGCATGATTTGCCTTTCCAATTTGTTGAGTATGATGGAATTAGAACTCTACTAAAATATTTGCGTGCAGATTTGCACTTGATTAGTAGAAATACAGTAAAAGCAGATGTTCTGAGAATGTATAAAAGAGAAAAAGGAAAGATAAAAGAGATGTTAGAATTGGCACCTAGCAGGATAAGTTTGACATCGGATTTGTGGACTTCTTGTATTACTGATGGTTATATAAGTCTCACAGCACATTTTCTAGATAGTCAGTGGGTCTTACAAAAGAGAATATTAAATTTTTGTTTCCTACCACCTCCACATAATGGAATATCATTAGTAGAAAAGTTATACTCATTATTGGTAGAATGGGGGATTGAGAAAAAGATTTTTTTAATCACTTTAGACAATGCTTCTTCTAATGATTCTTCTGTTGAGCTGTTAAGGCATTAATTAAACATCAAGAACACTCTTGTTTGTGGTGGAGAGTTCCTTCATCTACATTGTTGTTGTCATGCTTTGAATTTGATTGTGCAAGATGGCTTGAAAGAAATTGATGATGCTATTCAAAAAAATAGAGAGAGTATCAAGTATGTCAAAGCATCACAAAGTAGAAAACAAAAATTTTTAGAGCGTGTGAATCACATGTCAATTGAGACAAAAAAGGGCTTAAGACAAGATTGTCCTACAAGATGGAATTCAACGTATTTTATGCTTGAAAGTGCTCTTTGTTACCAACGTGCATTTTGTCACTTAGAACTAAGTGACTCAAATTATAAGCATTGTCCTTCTTTCATTGAATGGGAAAAGGCTACAAAAATTTTGAAGTTTTTGGCAGTTTTTTATGATGCCACCTGCATGTTCTCTGGATCCAAGTATCCCACTGCAAATCTCTACTTTCGTGCAGCATTTGTAATTTATTTGAGTTTAACACAATACATGAGAAGTGATGATGACTATATAAAGCGTATGTCCACCCAAATGTTTGCCAAGTTTTCAAAGTACTGGTCTGAATTCAGCACCATTTTGGCAATTGCATGTGTGTTGGATCCTCGGTATAAGCTTTCCTTTGTGGAATTCTCGTACAAAAAATTGTTTGGTAGTGGCTGCTTGGAGTTTGCTCAAGTTAAGGAAAAGTTATTCTCTCTCTTCAATGAATATAAGGTTAAGATTTATCTTATTCCTTCCTCATCATCTACCTCAATGGCTAGAGGTGCAGGTGCTGATGATAGACAGAACATGTCATATAGTCAAGAGATTTTAGATGTCATGAAGGTGATTTTATTTATAATTGTATCTTTCATTATATGTCCCTTACTACTTAGCATATTAAAATTTGCTGTGAAGTATGAATTGTCTTATAGTACGTTGAATAATATAATTGCATTTGCATTAGGAATTTGATTCATTTGAAGGTGAAGGAGGTACTTTGGCTATGCAAAAATCACAATTGGAGCTTTATTTGGATGAACCAAGATTGCAAGAGTCAAAGCTAGACATTCTTGCATTTTGGAAAGGCAATCAATACAGGTTGTTTGACTAATAACCTCATGTAAACACTATTTTCTGTAATCTTATTTACATTTATATTTGATTCAAATGTTGATTTTAGGTATCCTGAACTTGCTGCCATGGCTCGTGATGTCTTGAGCATTCCTATATCTATAGTTGCATCGGAGTCTGCTTTTAGTGTTGGTGGTCGGGTTCGTGACCAATATAGATCTACTTTAAAGCCAGATACCATGCAAGCATTGATTTGTGTGAGAGATTGGCTATATGGATTGAAAGGTAATAGTTTATAATTCTATATTTACATTATATTTTATATGAGCTTAGTAATAACTAATGCTTGTTTATTCTATATGATTGTAGACTCTACTATTACAGTTGCCATGGATGAGCTTGCTGAGGACATTGTAAGCATAAGTAGCACTGCAGGATTACTTCAACCAACTGAAGACTCTGGATCAATTCATTTTGATTAATTTGTATAATTTTCATGACTTATTTTAATTTGTTGTGTTTGATACATAATACATTGATGGAAGTATATTTCCATCATGTGCTACTTAATCCATATTTATTTACTACTATTGTGGTTATTTGATTCATTTCAATCTTTTTTTTTTACATATCATGTGAATTGTGAACTTGTGAGGTGAGTCAGTGAGTGACTGAGTGGTGTAATACTAAACTATAAAGAACTGTGTTGCTTCTAAATAAAATAATAAAATATTACAAGAACATTATTGGTAATTTGATTGTCTATGTACTTGTAGTGTGGTGGATCAGTCACCAGTGATTCAATAGATATAGCAATGACCAGTGACAATGAGCATGAAAGGAGTTGGAGAAATGAATTCCCTCCTAACAATTTATGTGGGGGTTGGTAACTTGGGTTGAAAGTTTAGTTCTTCATAACTGAAAGACCCATGCTATTGAATTCTGATTTTCTGCTCCAGAACCTCATTGTCATTGCTTCAGGTGATCAAAGATTCAAAGATACAGTTCAGTCAGAATCAGAAGATCAGTCACAACGGTGGAGTGGAATAAAATTATAAAAAGTAAAATATAGGACGGTTATTTCACAACTGTTCTATAAAACCTAACATATAGGACGGTTATGAAATAACCGTACTATAAAATCCGTAACATATAGGACGGTTATTTCACAGTCGTCCTATAAAACCAATGATATATAGGACGGTTATGTTACAACCGTCCTATATGTTAGAGTTTTATAGAACGGTTGTGAAATAACCGTCCTATATGTTAGTTTATTTTATTGTGGTTGTTTTTGGGTTTGGCCCGTTTGGGCTTTGGCAGCAGTTCTATAACTTCTATTCACTTGGCAATTGGGACTTGGGAGAGCAGTTTTTTTAATATGCCGTGTCGTGTCGTGTATGCAACACGACTCAGTCAATTAATCGTATTACACAGGTCGTGTCGTGTCATTTTTTTAAGAACTGGGTCGTGTACGAGTCATAGGTTTTTGACACGACTATTAAGCGTGTCGACCCGTAACACTATTTGTGTCGTGTTTGTGTTGCCACAAACACGACCCGCCAACCCGAATTGCCACCCCTACCCCAAACCCTCAATATGCTGGAGCTTTATGCACCGGGTTGCCCTTTTTGCACAAAAGATTTAAGTAACAACAATTGATATGAGTGCTGCAAGTCACAGTTTATATGGAGCAGGCACAAGACTTTAAATAAAGATACGTGCCTGCCTGTAAATCTAGGGGTGGCAAAATATGATACTACACGATAACACGACTCGAACGTGACACGGATTTAGCAGGTTAGGATCGAGTCTTATCGTGTTCGTGTCATTTTCGGGTCAACCTAAAAATGACATGCCAAAAATTGTATCGTGTTCGGGTCAATTAATGTTGACCTATTTGACAAGCAACCTATTAATTCGTCGTGTTGACTCATCTAACCCGTACATTGTTAACCAATCCGATTAAAAATATATGACGGTTTATCAGAAATAGTCCTATATTAAACCGTCCTATATTACTATAGTAATATAGGATGGTTTCTTCCTATATTAGTTATTTTACATTTATTTAATCGTGTTATATGAGTCGTGTCGACTCGTTTAATAATTGTGTTGTGTTTGAGTCATGGGTTCTTGACACGATTATTAAGCGGGTCGTGTTAGTGTCAACCCTTATACTATAATGGGCTAGTCTTAACACAACACGACACGACACGACACGAACACAACCCGCCAACCCGAATTGACAGGCCTTAAATCTGTGCTAAGACCCAAAACCGCAGCTATTCATTCGGGCCACCTAAATTTGTGATATTACAAATATTTTCTTAGGTAGATGCACTTTAACCATTCCCCCTTGTTGAGACTCTTCTATTTTCTTTCTAATTTCTGAGCCGCCTCTTTGCCCCTGCTGAACAATAGTCGTTAGGATCATTCAATTAAGATGGTTTGTGGGGCATGACCAATCTAAGCAGCCGAGAAGAGTGTCTACTCTGGATCACCGATGTCTGGGGGTCTGCTTGCACTTTTAGCCATGCAAGTTCACTCATCGATTTACATGCACTTTTAGCCTGCACATTTAGTGTGTTTAGGAGACTTGTTTTCTTTGTTTATATTGAAATTTTCTATTTCACAGCGAAAAACCAGGATCAAACCAACGTTTTCTGCTGTGAAATAGAAAAAATCCAACAAGAACAAACAAGACAAGTTTTCCAAACATACACTAAAGATAACAGCTTTCAAAGATAATAAATCCATATAATCCAACGAAGCAAAATCTTCAGTTTCTGCATACATAACACCAGGAAGCAGAATGATGATTTACACTATCACGCAAAAGACCCTATGCTTTCTTATAGGAGCAGAGTACACACGGAAGTCTGTTCAATTAGACACTACTGAAGTCGTAGGCCTATTACTGCAGTATTAACTAAGCAAAACCAGATTACCCATTTCTCCTTTTCCTAATGAATCGATCATGGTCGCAGGTGGAGCTAGGTGGAATCTCAAGGTGGAATCCTCCCAGAGTACAGGAAGGCCAAGTGCCTGCTACTGATTGCATCAGACGCCTGACCAAATCAAGCTTTCTGCACAACTTCCAAACAATTTAGACAAAACAGCATAGATAGCTCTACTTAACCCGGCTGCTCCCACGGCGACCACGGCCAGATAACATTGGTAGCTCTCCCTTCTGTATTTCGAAGACGAGGTTCAGAGTTCCATAAGAAAATACAACGAGGAAATTTTAGTACTCAATGATGAATATTTACCGGCTGTCTTGGTCTCAATGTGAATCCTTTCTTGAATTTCTGGAGGTGCTGTTTCTTTTTCTCAGCTGCCTTCATCTTGCTGAGGCTGGGTCTGTAAAGAATCACGGATCGACCAATCTGACCAACAGCCACTGATCCAGTCGCTTCCTCCAGTTGTCTTACCACATCAGCCAGCTCACCAGGACAGTTGTTGTGCACTTTAAGCTGTAGTATTGTTGCAAGGATTAGTTAGTCCCCGGAAAAGAGCTTCTATTGATGCAACTAGAGATGTGATCTGAATACTGGTCAACTTGAAAGCAAATGTAAGCAGTATCTAGAGCAATTTCTGTAAGACAGACATTGCTTCAACAAAAAATATGCAAAACGCATGAAATGGATGCTACTAGGAACTAACAGGTGCATTTTTGCTAACTGGAAGAACATTTATGTATGTCCAGAAGCGAGGGGATAAGGGTAGAACATGTTTCACTAAGCTCGCTGAAAACCAAGAGATTTTGGTTTTAACATTCATTTTTTCTCTTTTTGGAGGTTTTGTTCAATCAGAATAAGTTGTTCTGGAAGTTGAAGCCTTTCTTCAAGTACCAAGGAGAGAAACCATTTTAGCTTGTCTAAATATTACATATTGCAGGGAAGATGATTTCTCGTTGAACTATGATTACGGAAATAAGTCCCGTTCATTGTCATCCAGCTTAGCATAATCTTCTGGACACCAGTTGCTTCTAAAATTAACATGAGTAACACGGTTTAGACTGTGCATATGACTGATTTTGAATGCAGCCCTTTAAACTGGTCATTGCAAGGGCCCTCAAAGATGCCAAACACATTATGGAAGTGATGACCGGCGGATGCTGATGGTGATGGTTGATGGAAGATTGATCTAGCTGATGAAAAGCCTATTTGCAACTGACGATAATGTAGCCCAAAAGAGAAAATCAATAGTTACATGGCAATTGAACTCCTACAGATAGGGACCTTAGGACGTCCAGCAATTGCTTATTGAGAAAACCAGAATGACAAACTTCTCTACATGAATAGAAGATGTGTTGGCAGCATTTGACCAAATATAGGAAGCTGATTTGACATGCTTATGGATCTAATGCAACAGCAACACTCTTTGAACAGAGGAGACAAGAAGAAATTGCAGGTACAAACTCGAAATTTGGCATAGCAAGGGAACTGTGTTTCTTTACTGGTGAGGCAACTTTCCTAAAACATTATAAAGACCAAAGATACTTAATGCATGAGATTGTGATTCTCCTAAGACTAGCAGGGTGTACTAATGTAAACAAGAACTAATGATGTTTGAGGAAATCTGGTTCAAATTTTCAAAAGCATGCAATTCTGATTTGAGATTATTTGTGCATGTATGTGGTTAGTGCGGCAGTCTTATTTGATATGGTGAGTGGGGGAGCTGTCTTATTTGATAGAGGTCCTCAAAAGATGCTCAAGGAGATCCTATAGGGAATCCTTGGGATGTGCATACATGGTAACAGAAGACAATAAACCAAATAGGTGGCCCCTTGAAGGAATCAGAGGCATCATTTATTCGGCTTCAGAAGACCAAGGATATAACATGGTGGTAGAAGATTAAAGCCAGTGCTTCAACTAGCATCTTTAGGTATCCTTCCCCACACATCAATGCATCCTAGGCCAAAAGTAACAAACCTCAGACAAACCATGTTACTGTATCCATATTCCCTGCTAAGACATATCTTAGGCCAAAAGCAACAGAACTCAGACAAACCATGGTTTTTTGTGAGCAAAGTGACTCCCAAGCCACCTCAATTAACTTACACTTCTCTCCTTAAAGCATAAAGTATTCGATGTATTCTTTTCTGCCGATCAGCTCTGTGATCTAAATGAAGGTGAACATTGAACAGAAATCAACTCCAATCTTCTAACATTTCTGCGTGTGCATGTGTCTATACATATGCAAATACATAGAAAAGCTATGCATCACAATAGCAACATTGCATTTCATTGTTAGACTCCGATACCCAACCAGTACAATTGCTCATACACTGCACTCCAAAGGGTTGAGCTCTGCCCTTTCTGGTTTTCCACAAGGTTTTACTTCTTCAAGAAATCCATTTGACCTAGTTGAGGGATTTGATGAGATCCCATTATTCACCTATAAGCCATCCTTGGTAAATTCATAGATAAGTTATGCATCACAATAGCAAGATTTCGTTTCATTGTTAGACTCAGATACCCAATCAGTATAATTGCTCGTAAACTGCACTCCAAAAAGTTGAGTTCTCCCATTTCTGGATTTCCACAAGGCTGTACTTCTTCAAGAAATCTATTTGAGCTAGTTGATGATTTGATGAGATCCTATTATTCTCCTCTAAGGCATCTTTTGCCAGTAGCACTTGTCATTAGCAGTGCGTTTAAAATAATCAGGTCTTGAAGCCCAGGCAAGTGGTTATGACAACTACTAATAATCAGGAGAAAAAAAAATTCACTATAATGCAGGAGAGCAACATGCCACACAAGGATTTAACTTAAGAGATAACCACTTTGAAATGGATGTTACAAAAATAGTTTGTCAGCAAAGGGATTACAAGATATCTGTCAGGAAGTCCGTACAGATTCAGCGGACACAACTAAAGCAAGGCGTGGAAACAGCCTCCTATAAAAATACAAGGTAAGACTGTGTACTATAGGCCCTTGTAGTCCGCCTCTTCCCCGGACCTTGCATAGGCAGGAGCTTCGTGCACCGGGCTGCCCTTTAACAAAAGCAAGTAAAGGTTCGAAGATAAGCACGCCAATCATTATGGAAGCATCAAACTAGTAACACAAGCAACAATTATGAAAGGGCAAAATCAGTGCAAAGGTCCAGAAAAGTATCCTCATAGACTGAAGTTTCGATAACTTTAGTGAGGAATGAAAAGGAATCAAACACTGATTCTTCTGGTCTATCAAAGCAATATGACAAGTCGGAGCAGCTACGAACAGTCTTTCTTTATCCAAAATCAAGAAACAAGAACTTAACGCATCCAGTATCACAGAAAAATGTAGAGAGAGAGAGAGAGAGGGGGGGGGGGGGGGGGGGGACCTTCAAGAGTTCATTGGATTCCAAATTCTCGACGAAAGCAGCTGCAAGAGAGGGAGTGACACCAGCCTTGCCAACCTGCTGAGCTTTAAGCTTTTTGCCAAGGCTGTGCGCGTAAGAAGCCAACTCTTTCTTCTCTTTGACACTAAGTTTCGGTGGTGGGAGACTACTTGTGCTTGCAATTTTTTCAAGTGGGTCTTCACTTCTCCCTAATTCCTCTTCTGGGTATTCTCCTTCATCTTGATTTTGTTCGGATTCGGTCACAAACTCATTATCATCATCTTCTTCTTCATAATCGTCTTCACCATATTCTTCTTCTTCTTCATCAAAATTTTCACCTTCATCATCATCTTCATGATACAAAACAGGAGTAGGGGTAGTGGTGGTACTATTAATGTGGGTACTGGTGAGAGAAGTGGATTTGTACCTAGGGGAAAAGTGGGGGATAATTGGTTTATGGGTGGTGTTTGGAGATAGAGCGTGAAGGAGTTGAGTTCTTGGGAAAAGTATGGAGAAATGCAGTGCTCTTGGTCTTAGTCTGAAGAAGGAGAGATGCTGAGAAACAAGAGGAGCTCCTGCCATTATCCTATTACTTCTGCTCTAGCTTGACGAAGCAGAGAGGAATTGGTGTGGCCAAATCTTGTAACACGGAAAGAGACTGCAACGCATTCCTTCACAATAAAATAACAAATATATAATTTTGACATTACACTCTTATGGATGGGCGTTTGGTCTAGTGGTATGATTCTCGCTTCGGGTGCGAGAGGTCGCGAGTTCGATTCTCGCAACGCCCCCATTCTCGTTTTTATTTTGATTTTTGTAAACTATAATTTCACTTTGTTTAGCTTTTATTATGTTCACAATTTTTTACTTTATACACATTGGTAGACAGATCTACATTGTTTTGTCAATGAGTTAGATTTAGAGGCTTGAAAGTTGAGCACAACTTGTCAAAGGGTTGGTAGTGTATAGCCCAACCTAAGGTGAGCTTGGCACAACGTTAAAAGTTGTCATCGTGTGACCTTGAGGTCAGGGGTTCATGATGTGGAAATAGCATTTTGCAAAATGCAAGGTAAAGCTGCGCACTATAGACCCTTGTAGTCCACCCCTTCTCCAGACCTTGCATAAGTGGGAGATTCGTGCACCAGGGCGGGCTGCCCCTTTTTAGTGTAGGGCCCAATCATTTCTTTTGGTCATTTTTTACTGTTCCATATGGATGAGTTAGTTTGTTAACTATATTTATCTTTCCTCATTTGTTTTTTACTTCTTTTTTTTATCATCACTATAAAGTAAAGCAATACAGATTTTTAGCTAACTCTCTATTATTTTGTCACTTGTCATTTATCTTTATCCTTATTTTTTATTTTTAAATATATTTTTATTTATTTTTATTTACTATAAATTTCTAAAATCTTTCTCTTTCTAACCTTTCTAACTGATCTTCTTTGAACTTTTAGTTATTCTCATATTATAACATTAAGCTCCAATGCTTATTTTTTAAATAGGTAGGCAACACTTGAATCCTTAAAATCTATTTTTTTCTCTAACCTATTTCATTTATCTTCTTTTGGTTTTAATTTTACTATATTATATAATCTTTAAAAAATATTATAATAAGTGAATAAGGAAACTTAACACTTTTCTCTATGCGTGTGTACAGGGGAATGATAGGTATGTATATAGAGGTACTTTTTATTTTTTGCTATAATAAGGGCAGTCCTGGTGCACGAAGCTCCTGCCTATGCGGAGTCCTGGGAAGGGGTAGATCACAAGGGCATATAGTAGGCAGCCTTACCTTGTATTTTGCAAGAGGCTCATTTCATGTCTTGAACCTGTGACCTCAAGGTCATATGACGACAACTTTTACTATTGCGCCAAGGCTCCCCTTCTTTTTATTGTTCACTATATTGGTTGAAAATGTAGCAAGGCTTAGATGATTCATAGCATCAACCTAGATAGGCGATACCTCAATAATCTTCTCAACTAATAAAATCTTAATTATTAGATTGGTTAATCAAATGGAAAAGATTTTTACACGAGCCAATCTAACTATGTGCCAGAAGATGACATCTATTGATTGCTTGAAATCTAGGCCTAGCAATTTGGGTTGGTGGATTGTGTTCGTGTCATGTCGAAACTAACTCATTATAGTATATGAGTCAACATGAACATGACCCGCTTAATAATTGTGTCAAGAACCCATAACTCAAACACGACATGATTATTAAATGAGTAAACACAATATGACTCGTATAACACAATTAAATAAATGTAAAATAACTAATATAATACGGTTTCTAAAGAACTGTTCTATATTACTATAGTAATATATAATGGTTTTTGATGAACTGTCCTATATTTTCAACCCGACTGGGTAACAACTTGTAGGTTAGATGGATTAATACGACGAATTTATAGGTCGCGTGTATAACAGGTCAACATGACGGGTCAACATTAATTGACCTGAATACGACACGTTTTTGGCATATCATTTTTGGGTTGAACTGAAAATGACACGAACATGATAAGACTCAATTCTAACCCACTAAATCTGTGTCGAGTTTGAGTCGTATTATCATGTCATGTTTTATTTTGCCACTCCTATTGAAATATGGGCTCTACTTAAGTCGACATACTAAATTACATGTCCAAACACTAACAATTTGAAACTCAAATGCTTAAGAAAATTTTAAAAAAAATAAAGAAATTATTTCTGTATTGCAATAAGAAAAAAGAGAGTAGGGCTTGAAAAGTAATGATCAAGTTTTAGATTTGCAAAGCTTTATTAAGCCTTAATCAAATAAGACTTGAAGAAGGGGAGCCTTGGCACAATAATAAAAGTCATCGTGTGTGACCTTGAGGTCACGGGGTCACGGGTTCAAGGTGTGGAAACAGTCGCTTGCAACATGCAAGGTAAGGCTGTGTACATTAGGCCCTTGTGGTCCACCCCTTTACCGGACCCCGCATAGGTGAAAGCTTCATGCACTTGGCCCGGGACTGCCCTTTATGGCCTAAAGTACACACCTTACCTTGCATGTTGCAAGAAGCTGTTTTCACACCTTAAACTCATGACTCAAGGTCACACAATGACAACTTTTACCGTTGTGCCAAGGCTTCCTTTGCCCTTTAAATCAAATAAGACTTGAAAATAAAATACAATTTGAGAGTTGATAGTAATAACATCTTTGCCATGTTTTCTAGAACAACGTCAAGGCACCTTGCAAGTACTTTCACAGAAAGAAACAAAGGAATGAACAAGAAAAAATGGTCATCTTTTTGCCTCTTTTTTTTTTTTCTAATAAAACAAAAGGAGGCAGAAACAAAACTTGCCAAACACCATTTTTTTTCTTATTAAGCTCTTTTTCTTTTTCTTTTTAATAACACAACCTGTTAAATATAATGTGGGCCTTAGCATTTGGAGGCCCAAAGAAATTTTTAAACTTAAACTGCCCAGAATAGTATAAACATCTAAAAGGGAATTTATGGGATTTAAAAAGAGCAGCCCTGATGCATGAAGTTTCCGCTTATACAGGGTCCGAAAAAGAGGCGAACTATAAGGGCTTATAGTATGCAGCCTTACCTTGCATTTTTGTAAGATATTATTTCCACGCCTTGAACCCGTGACCTCAAGATCACATGACACAACTTTTACTGTTGCGTTAAGCTCCCCTTCTCTTAATTTATGGGATTTACTAAAGCAAATCAATATATGGGTTTACAATATTGATTTACACACAAAGCATGGATCTTGGTATTTGATGATCGGAATTGCCCATCCTTTTAGCCACATCTTAGAACGGCCATCTCCAAAATCTTCTTCCTTGGATGATCGTATCCACACATCAAAGAGAAAAGCAGTAAATCTTGACAAACCTGAGGGTGAAGATCTTCCAGGAATAAATTTCAACAGCCAAAAACAAATTACATCCGACGATGTTGAGCGGCTTCTCATCATCCTTATTTCAAGGCATCCAAGATCAACGACTAGGCTGCGTTAAACATTCTACCTACCCCACCTTTCCAGCACCTCGATCATCTATAAATGCCATCAAGTAAATCCTATTCATACAATAGAAACTTTCTCATTCTTGTATCAATAGAGAAATTAATTACATGATCACATCAGCCAGTAATGTGACCTTGAGGTCACGGGTTCAAGGCATGGAATCAACCTTTTGCAAAATACAAGTTAAGGCTGCCTACTATAGGCCCTTGTGGTCCACCCCTTCCCTGGACCCCGCACAAGCGAGAGCTTCGTGTGCCGGGGCTGCCCCATCAGCTGGTAACAAAATTTTCATTTAATACAGATAAGCCAACCTGGTGCACAAGGCTCTTGCAAGAGTGAACCATAAAATGTTTTATAGTACACATTCTTACCTTGTATTTTTGCTAGAACCAGTCATTTGACAATAACTTTACCATTGCACCAAAGTTACATTTGATCATAGAAGATTACATGTAAAAAAAAAGGGCAGCTCCAGTGCATGAAGCTCAACGTATGTGAGGTTCGAGGAAGGAACAGATCACAAGAGTCAATAGTACGCAATCTTACCTTACATTTTGAAAGATAGATTATTTCCACGCCTTGAACCCATGAACTCAAAGTCACACGATGACAAATTCTACCATTGTGCCAAGGCTTTCCTTCACCGTAGAAGATTACATATTAAATTAAATTGCAGATTATTTTTTAAATCAAGATCAAGAAGAACACCACAGAATATTTCTTTAACTAGGGGATCCAACCGTCCACTGATACCGGGGGTCCAACATGCTTCTTCTAGCAAGGAACGTCAGATAGGGATCAAAATTCCGCTGGGGTCCACCTTACGATCCTTGCTAATATGTACAGGTCACATACTCCCGGAGGTCGGAGCTTGTCTTCGTCGTCCTCTCATTTGCAAAATCTATAGCGGCCGCTGCAGCGGCGAGAATATTCTTAGAGAAGCTAGGGCTTCAAGAAGAGAAGCATCGATGGTGCCACAGATTGTTCTTGCGTTAATCTCAGCGGCGATCTTTCTAGTAAATGCGGATGACACAAACCACGTTTTTCAGCCGTGTGCGGATGCAAAGATCCAGAGATGGGACGGTTTCACCTTCGGAATTGCATTTTCAAGCAGAGATTCCTTTTTCAGCAATCAAGTGCAGCTTTCCCCCTGCGATCGCCGTCTTAATCTCGCAAACAGCGCTCAACTTGCCCTTTTCCGACCCAAGGTTGATGAGATCTCTCTCCTCACAGTCAACGCTTCGAGCTTCAATCCGGTACATTTTCTCTTGGCCTTGGAATTGTTTCGACTTTTTTTTTTTTTTTTGTGGCTTTTTAATTGATTGATTGTGTGTTGGATGGTTCTAGGGTTTCATTTTTGGGCCTTTGAATTGAGAAGATGAATTGTTTGGTCAAATTAGGTACATCAATGGAAATTTTCATGTAGGACAGACAACATTATAATATTGATAACAACAATTCACTAATGAGCAAAAAGTGTAGGAACCGTTTGCGAAGATGGAATTGAACTCTATAGTAGATTCTGTGGTTTTCATCCTTTCGGGAATGCACTCTTTGGTAAATCTAGCATATTAGAATCCAATGTCATGGATTTCAATCCCAAATCTCGGTCAGTTAGCTTCCTCGTTGGGTATTCATTAGGGTTTATTTTTTTATTTTCTAGGCGGTGAATTGTCGTATCAAGTTAAGGCTTACGTGTGGAATTTTTTCAGTTTAGGAGAACTGTGAATAATATTGATAATAACAATTCAATACTGGGGAAAAAGCTTAAAGATATCGTGTTTTCATGAGATCTAGTCATCTATGGATTTGGCATTGTTGTAATGCATTGTACTGTTTGTATATAGGTGGGCTGAAATTATTTGTGAATATTCTAGGTTACTCTTCAATAATTTCCTTGTCCTCCAACACCAACAAAGAAGATTAGAAGAATTTAGAAATGTCAACGTGTACAGGATAGTTATATGCACAAACAATAAATTCACACATGTAGATTGCTGAAAGAGGTCAGAACAAAGGTGGATTGCTAATACTAATTTCATGTGCTCCGTTTAATGCCATTGTTCTTTTGAATAATAAGTAGAGCCTCTCATTCTATTCATAAGTTGGAGCTGACACTGCATGGAAAAGTGAGGTATGCTCAAAAGTTGAAAGGATTGTGTTTTTTGTATGAATTGGAAAGTAACTCAACAATCTCAATTGAATAATGCGTGCATAAGTAGGCCACTGAAAGTCATTGATTGGTGGCCATGCTTATGCAAACATTGAATTTAATTGACTTACCTTAATGTTTCTACCTACTAATTGCAGTGGATATTTGCACTACATGTATAAGAAAGTGAATCCTTGTGTCTTCTTAGCTTTTTTGCTGGGCCTGTAAAGAAGAAAGGATAGATAGATTCTTTAACGCAACTCAATTATGAAAACATCCAACTAAAAAGAAAAGAAGTTCTGAAATTTGAATCTCAATAAGGGGAGAGAATGAAACTGGAAACAAATGTGAGAAGTTCTGAACCAAAGCTTCATCTAGAAATTTGATGAAGGAAAACAGAATGACTTCAGAACCACCATTTAAAGGACTTTAGAACATGTCTGGACTCAGAAACCAGGTACTTTTTAGTGTTCCAATCCAAGAAAAAGAGCTTACTTCATCTCTTTTACTATAAGAAGCATCAATAGATTAGATAGACATCTGAGGCTGGTAAAAATGAGACAGTTAGCCAAACCTAAACCAAAGAGTATCACCACTGAAATTTAAGTGGCAGCCATATATTGCTCTGTTATTTAAACTTTGGGTTTCCATTTTTCCTTAGGTGAAGAGAGATCATAGGCAGTTGCATTTTTGTTATTGTTTGTTTCTTCCCTTCCCCTTTGTTGGGAAAAGCAGAAGAACCCAAATTGCTGATATGGCTCGACAAATACTATTTTATAGTATTATGTGAACATTTGCAGCCACATATGACTCATTCAATGTATTTGTAAAAAACCTACCTACGAGGAATCTTCAAAAAAGGTGCCACTTTCACCTTGACCATCCTATTGTTTCTATCATTAGCAATCACTCTGATGATTCTGACCAGAAAATTTTTAATGCAGTTGATTTTAATGAGTTTTATCCCTTACAAAATCTAGATATTAACTTGTTCTGTGCATTTTATCAAGCATAGAGTTTTAACTGGCTACTTAAAATGAAAATGAAAAAAAGAAAGAAAGTAAAATAAGTGATTTTTTCCAAATAACGGTTCTCATAGATGCATCTTGAGCTATAGAGTAGGGTTGCAGTCAAACAATGTTTTACCAAAAATTTTCGAACCAGGTCATTCAGATCATTTCCTGTTTGTGTTAAATCAATGAAGGAAACTTCTTTCAGATAAAAGCCATGATGAAGTAATTACTCGTTGAGCATAGATTACCTTGCTTAGTGTGGATCAAGGTCCAGCATGGGTCACATTTTGGTCCCACCAATGGAACACATATAAGCCTCAGAATTTCATGGTATAACTCCCTTGGGGCAATACTGGAAAACCACAGAGCAGGAGAAACACTTGAGCTTATGAGAACTATAGACAGCGATATGAAGTTTATCTTCTGAAGGCCCATACATGCCCGAAGAGATATTATGGGAACATGTATTACTAGGATGCTTATAGTTTATATTTGCATGTAAACATACACATGCTGCACTTATTGTGGGAGTAGTTTTTCAATGAACTGCCGTAGGAGATGATGTTGGCACCTGTGACTGAAGCATGTTACAACCATTCAGCTGTATATTGCCATATTAATGCTTCTCAAGTGCGTGTAGTCTTACTCAAGATCTCCAGAAAATTTTCCTGGTAAGTCTATTTCCAAATGGACAACAAAAGGTCTATGCAAAGTTTCAGAAACCGTATGACTGATCATAAATGCCATATTAAGAAACCAAAACCCTGGATCAAAAAGGGGAAAAAACCCAAAATGAGTTTAGAAACACATTCATAATCTCTTGGACAGTCACTTTCTAATTTGCATATGTAATTGTAGTTTAGCTCATGAAAGATATATTTAACAATGGTTTATGAGGTTGGAGTAGTTGATAAATGGTCTTAGCTCAATGTATAAAGGATTCACTAGACCGATGTATTTCAAGTCTAAAATCATTGTTACTTTGCAGTAGTTTTTGGTTGACACAAATGTCAGCTTTTTATCTGTTGGTACATGGGAACCTCAATTTCTCAGTTTGGGCTTTGCAACACTTCAACACTAAATGATTTTGAATGAGTTTTGTCAACCATAGATCTGTTATAATCAGTATTATCTTCCCATCTATCAAACCCTAAACATGGATGCTGTATGGGATGGGAATAAGGATCCGCGGATTAAGTTATACTGGAGTAATTTTCTTTTCCGGCTAATTGCACCCTTACCACACATAAATTTATTTAAAGGACAGACGACCCAAGCTTCTAACACCGTTTCTCCCATATCTTAGTAATTTTATCTGTGTTCCAAGGAAAAGAATTTGAGTATTTTAGAATAACTTAATCTATGAATTGTTATTCCTGTCCCAAACAGCCCCGTTAAGCTCATTCTATCTTGACCAGAATTGACTTCCGTATTGTCCTAAAATGGCTGTATCATTCTATGGGTTGATTCAATCTTTTGGATTGGTAATTTTGTTATTTTCTCCAGGCTACAGGTGGTGGCTACATGGTAGCATTTGCTGGTCGGAAGTATGCTGCAAGGTCCATTCCTACTTTTGTTGCAAACAACACCTACATCATAACGAGCTTTACACTGGTAAGGCAATTATTCTGGTTTTCTGTGCTACTGGGGCCGTAGGTATCTGTTTGATCTCGTCTTCCATTTGCTTCATTGCAGGTATTTGAATTTAAGAAGGGTTCACTGCAGAACTTGTACTGGAAGAGAGATGGCTGTGCTTCATGTTCAGGGAAATCATCATTTGTTTGCCTTAACAAGCAAGACTGTGCAATCAGAACCTCAAGTTGTAAAAACCAAGGGGGCTCAGTTGACTGCAGCCTTGGCATTCAGCTTGCTTTCTCGGGTACAGACAAGCATGAAGCTGTGCTAAACTCTTGGTACGAGGTTTCCAATCTCCGGCAGTACTCTCTTTATGGGCTCTACTCAAATCTCAGGAATTCACTCACCAGCCAGTACAACAGTTTATTTTAGCCAGCAGATGAAAGCAAAGATCGTACAATCCTCGAATGTATTTTATTTCTCCGAATGCGTTGTATTCCCTTCTGTCCACTTGGGTTTTCAAGTTTTAAATGGAGTTCTTTTCAATCTACTTTTTGCTTGGAGACGCAAGCTGTAAATCTACATTAAGGTACTATTTGGCTAGTAAAGCCATGTGGTTTTTTTGCCGATTGCACGGGGTGGACCCATTCACTTGTGTTATTTTTGTCTTTAAGAAGGGGAGTTTTGGGCCGTGTGACCTGGATGTCACAGGTTCAAGGCAAGGAAATATCCTCTTGCAAAATGTAAAGCTGTGTACTATAGACTTTTTATGGTCTGCACCTTTCTTAGACCCCTCACCCCTCATGGCTGGAGATTGGTGTACAGGGCTGCCTTTTTCACATTGTGGTCTTAAAATTTCTAAAAACACAGTTTAGTCCTCAAACCATTACTTTCTTTTCACTATTAGTCGTGTCGTCAATTGTCCCTTGACGAAAGTCAGATTAGAACTTTTTTATTATTTTATTATTTTAAATATTTTAAAGTTTATTGAAATAGAAATTTAAAATTAGAAAAGAGAATGGTCGATACCCTTCTTCTCTTGCTGGAGACTTCTGCAAAGCTCCTCAACAAGCCCCTCTTTTACTTTGTATAGAATAGCTCTCAACTATTAAAGCTTTCAAAAATGAGTCAGATTGGAAGGTCCTCGCTTTCAAAATGTGTTATGGCCCTTATGGGTCCTTGAATGGAGACCATTGCAGTTAGAAAGTTGGTAGGCGCCCATGTCAAGGGCATAGGATTGGATAAACTATCCATGGCAAAGCTTGATTAGACCCTAATCGAAGCCGTCCCTGTTATAAACAACCCAAGATAAACTTGAAAGAAGAAAGAACTATGTCGCCCCAGAAATTGCAGTTTTGCCGCATGAGGTTCAATGGTGGGATTGGTAACACCACCTAGCTAGGTTTCTTCTTTGCAGGATTTTGAGCAAGTGAGATTGGGTGCTGGGGGTTGATTTATGGAGTTTTGTATACCATTGTGTATGTCTTGGATGGCATTTAGGTTATTCTGACGGATTTGTTTTTGTACTAAGCCGAAGCACCTCTATCATAAGTAGGCCACGGGTTCCAGGTAGTGTATTGCATCTCTTTAGATGATGTGGACTTGCACGTTGTGTTCCAAGGGTACGTTTGGCAAAATTGTATGTTAAGAGCGGGTGTATCCAGAGGACACGTACGAGAAGGGTGCATACATAGAGACCTACCAGGTGTGCGAGTTACTATTTTGAAAAAAAAAAAAAAAAAAAAAAGCTTAAATTTCATCTAGTTTTCATATCTAAATTAATTGAGATATTCCGTAGCTGTGCAATTGCATTTGGAGAAGAACAAGAACCAAAGAATTTCAATCTTTTCCTGACTCTGTTTCTTTGTGAAGCTGTAAGAATCTCTCCTGTCACTCCTTTTCTTTACTTGATTTTTTTGCCCAAATATATCTAGCAGAAATAAAATAATAAAATAATAGTGGGCCGTCTTTGCTTTCGCCTTAGCTTTACAATAGTGTTGACAGCCAAAATGATGGACGTGCACAATTTTTTCCTAGGAAAATATCAGCCGTTGAAAACGTAAGTGCAGCCATCTGTGATCATGGTTGACTAAGCTTGATATGGAATAAGCAAAAGATGTTGGATCTCTTAGTTTCAGAATATGGAAGCTTTGTGTAGACTGTTGTTGATCTTTCATTTCGGTACAACCTTATCTAATCCGGTTTTTTGGGTTGTATCCAGTATACTCCAATTAGAAGGGGAGACTTGGCACAATGGTAAAAGTTGTCGTCATGTGACCTTGAGATCATGGGTTCAAGGCGTGGAAACAGCCTATTGTAAAATACAAGGTAAAACTGTGTACTTTAGGCCCTTGTGGCAGCCCCTTCCCCAAACCCTACATAAGTGGGAGCTTCGTGCACTGGGACTGCCCTTTTATCCAGTATACTCCAATGAAAGGAATTTTTTATGAGCCTTCCGAATTAGGCCTTTCATCCATTTAAAATCGGAAGCTATGGGGTTATGGATTTTTTGGTGCATGGATTATTTGTGCTAAAGCATTCCAGATGAAATTTTCAAATATTTAGAGACACTCCTACAATTGTTCACCCTTGGGCTGCATGGGCTTTAGGCAACTTGGATACGAAGAACAAAGTTTTTGAAGCAAAGATGGCATGGAGGTCTCTAGCAGAACTCCCTTTGGAGTATGCTGATTTTTGCATAATATTTTAAAAGAATCTAGTAAGAGTGCAGACTCAATAATGCATTATTAAACATTTTTTCTCAATCTAAATCATTCATTAGGGTAGGAATGGCTAAGATAGACTGGGAAGCAAATGTCCAATCATCTATCTTTACTATTTTTTCAAAGATCCAAAACAAGTAATTAGGATCATTCAAATGCATTGATTTTATGTGGGTTACTTATTTTTGACAGGGTTATTTGCAGATTTGCCATTATTTTATGGAATTTTTGCAAAAAAACCTAACATTTTTACGTTTTTGCAAATTTGCCACTCTGATTGATTTGCAGCTGCATTTTCTGGCAAATTTTTTAAAATTCGAATCGTATCCCCACCCCTATCGTTCTCTCTCTGTGCGTCCGTAACAAAACAAACAGAACTCCTTTGTCGTGTACTCTTTACACTCCTCTTGAGTTTGTCCTCGTACGGGGACTTATCTTTTAAAAAAATCACTTCTTTCAACTTCATCTAGCAGATTTGGCATTTGGAGGGACATTTTACCAATGAAGGGGAGCCTTAGCACAACAGTAAAAGTTGTCTTTCAGACGAGAGGACCGACGAACCTCAAGAGGTGAGGAGTGTTAATATTAGTGTATTTTTTATCTCATCTGCCCAACCAATAAGGGCTTTTATGGTTTTATGATATATCAGAGGGGTCTTTTAGTCATTTACCCCTCACACCTTGTATATATAAATACATATATAATCCCATGATCAATCATTCATTCCCTCACTCACGTTTTCTCCAGGTATCAGAGCGGGTGCTCCTCTAGGGTTGTTTTCTAACGTGACCTTAAGGTTGTAGGTTTAAAGCGTGAAAATAGCCTCTTGCAAAATGCAAGGTAAGGCTGTGTACTTTAGACCCTTGTGGTCTACCCCTTTTCTGAACCCCGCATGGGCAAGAGCTTCGTGCACGGAACTTCGTGCATGAGGGCTGCCCTTGAGGGACATTCTGTTGAGGAGAGGTTTTGAAAAAAGGGCTTCTTTGTTTGATTGCAACACGAGAAACGGTAAGTTGTGTGCTTTTTTTTTCCTTTTTCTTGTTTTTTAAAAGTTAGATACACACCCATGCATAACCCGATCATCCAAGTGAGAGACTCCTTGCACCACTAAGCTACAAGGGTGGGAAGTGTTAGGGATGGCTATGGTTTGGGTCAGGATCCGTCAGGGTCCGTCAGGCTGGTTTTCACCTGCTCTACCTCTGCTCCGTGATTTTTACTGAAATTTACAACTTATTGTGGGGTTCCGTAATCATAGTTCAGTGAGAATCATATTTCCTCAATCTGAAAGTTAGCTCCCTCATCAATGCATCAGATATTTCCTGGAATACGCAGGCCATTCAGAATTTTCCTCAACAGCATGTTAATGAAGTTATTAAGACTAAAATTCATCACAATTTGGAGGATAATCTAATCTGGACTTACTCAGATGATGGTATCTTCTCTATCAAAACAGTTTCTAGGGCCCAGATTCCTCAATCTCCTCTTCTACTTTTTGGTTGTTTCTAAATCAACGGCTTCCTGTGAAATCCAGGATTCGAGGCTGTGCATGGGTGACTTCCACACACACGCACAAAAAGAACGACTTCCTCTGAAAGCTGACTGGCATGGGGAATTTGTACTCCCAGCCATCATCATATCGAAACTCAGCTTCATGTTCTTTTTCATTGCCATGTTATTAAGGCTCTAGGGCGCGCATACCCAAAAATTAAAAGTACCAGAAATTCCTAAAGGCATACCATCAGAGAAGCTTTCTTGACCAATAGGGTAGATCAAGAAAACAGCAGCAGCTGCTATAACAGGAGCTGAATATGCAACAGCAATCCAAGGGCGCATAACCAGATGGAAACTAAGTTCCCACTCACGACTCATGTAACAAGCTACACCAAGTAAGAAGTGTAGAACAATTAGTTCATAAGGACCACCATTGTATAACCATTCGTCAACGGATGCCGCTTCCCATATTGGGTAAAAATGCAAACCTATAGCAGAGTACTTTTTTTCATATTGAGGAAATATGATTTCTCCAGTACTTATGAGATGAGGTTTGGCACTTCTAGTTTAAGCCAGGGCTTAAGCGTTTTAGGCTTTCTATTCTGTTTCCTACAGCTAAGGTATATATAAAAAGGGGAGCCCAGTGCACTAAGTTTCCACGTATGCGGTCCAGGGAAGGAGCAGACCTCAAGGCCACACGACGACAACTTTACAGCAAAGGCATATATGTTTGGCAAATATGAAAATAATTTAAGAAAAATAACCTTTTGATTTGGCAAATATGGCATTTCCGTAAGAAAGTTGGTTCGGTCAGCCCCAGTGCACGAAGCTCCCGCCTATGCAGGGTCCAAGAAAGGGGCAGACCACAAGGGCCTATAGTAGGCAGCCTTACCTTGCATTTTGCAAGAGGCTGATTCCACGCCTGGAACCCGTGACCTCAAGGTCACATGGCGACAAGGCAGATTAACTTTTGTAAAGCTAAGAGTCACAGAATTTGCAAATCTCTTTACTTCAAGGCATTGTTTTTATGATCTTCTCATGAGTATTTTCAGATGATGGGATCAAAAAGGTTTAATACCTTATCAACCTTTTTATTTAGATGATCTCATGGAAACCTCCCCCTCAAATCAGTAGCGCAATTAATCTTTGAAGGCTTCATTCTAGGAAATCCTGTCTTGGTTGGAGGGAGAGGTATTTTTAGGGATTAGACAACTATCTTCTTGCAAAGGAGCCTTGGCACGTGACCTTGAGGTCACGGGTTCAAGGCGTGAAAACAGCCTCTTGCAAAATGCAAGATAAGGCTGCATACTATTAACCCTTGTGGTCCACCCCTTCTCTGGACCCTGCATATGTTGGAGCTTCTTGCACCTGGGCTGCCCAGACAACTATCTTCTTGCGTGAGCCTTGGTGCAACAGTAGAGTTGTCATTGTGTAACCTTGTGGTCACAAGTTGAAAGTGTGGAAACAGCCTCTAGCAAAAATGCACGGCTGCATACTATAGACCCTTTGTGGTCTGTCCCTTCCCCAGACCCCCCATATGTGGGAGCTTCATACACGGGCTGCCCTTTTATACAGGTCTCTTCTTGGGCTTCTACTAATAAGGCTGAGTGGTGGTATTATGATTGCTTAGTATTTGGGTTTCACTAACCTGCAGACTATTGGTGACTCTCAAATTATTTGGGCGTCAATAAGAAGCGGCAGCAACTGGAAGATTACACCAATATGAAGCCAGAACCATGGAGATTAAGCCACTTTGTTCAGCTATTAAAGATCTTACTCTTATGTTCAGATATATCCGTGGTTTTAAGATCCAGTAGCACAGCTCATCCTTGACTTCAAGTATATGCTGGAATCCATGGTACTAAAAGTTAGTATTGGACCAGAATCTAATTTATGGTTCTATTGTTACACTGTTCTGTAGCTTTCCCCTTTCCCAATTGAATGGAAGCAACCTTACCCATATCATTTAATGATGAGTCCAGCACAGTCCCATCACATCTGGGAATGGAGCACTAAGGTTCAAGTTCATGGAACCCTCAGGGAGAAATTTTATATGCATCTTATCAAAATGAGGCACATTCGGAGTGGCCAAATTCCAAGTACGCTACCAGCTTGATGGCCTAATGGAGAACTTTGTTCAGAATTGCTTTATATTGTCTGCTTTCTATTCTACAAAGTCAAAAGTGAAACGATTCCTTGTCTTAATTCATGTCTTTCAGAGCTCAAGTCTCGGGCAACCATTGTTAGTTGCCTTATTATCTTTTGAAACTTGGAAGATACAAGTTTCCAACTTTTATAAGATCACCCGTCCCTCTCCATTGAGAGCTACTCAGTGCAACTAGAGCAGTTCCATATGTTGCCTCTGTTTGAAAGGCCAGCTCACGTCAACCCAAGAACTTGCTCCTTATCCTTTTATGAGATCACCCCTGTCTCTATCTCTCTCTGTCTCTGTTGAGCTCCTTTCAATGCAAGTAGAGCAGTTCCATATGCTGCCTCTGTTTGCAAGGCCCGGCTCACAGGCAACCCAAGCACTCTCTCCCTTATCTTTATCCATTGATCATTTTTAGCACCACCTCCAGCAGTGAACACTTCGTCCACTTCAGTTGCCCCAAGCTCCTTCAGTAGTGAATAAGCCTTTGCCTGAACCACGTATAGTGTTATCTCTCATGTGAAACATTATTGGTTAAACCATTATAGCTTTCCGTCTTCCTAGAACTGTTGTAGAAAGCTGACATGTTTTACCTCAATACGTGCAATGGATTCAAGAATGCCATGCAGATACTGTATGTCATTTGCCGGTCGTGGATCTAACCTGCAGAAGGAAGGCAAAATATGTCTTGTCAAAATAGTTGATGTTCTATGCACATATTAAGTAATACAATGCATGATATACATGAAATATGCAGTTCAAGATATGGATAAATGCATGCGTGCATTGTCAACTGTGAAATATTAACACCGAGTAAAAGACAGAAACAAGGCACAGTCTCACATTTCCTGCATGATTGATAGGAAAGCTTATCTAAAGTTGCAACCACCAGATGCAAGGTCTTTTATTATTTGTTCTTTTCATTAGAAATGGTAGTTAAGTTTTTCTATCAAATTTCGGTACTACCACAAAATAATAATGTTTTTTAAATGTCTAACTCAAAATGGACACCAACCTTGGGGGAATGTGAGCGGCATGGTGAAAGGAGATGAACAAATCTTGATCCGTCACAGACTTCATATAGCCACATCACGTACCTCAAACTGAATAGATCCTGTTGATTCTCATATTCTTTACTTTTACACATTCCCCGTAGGTTACATGAATTCGTGTTCTTTTTCCTCCAACTTCCTTCTAGCCAATACATGAATTACCCCACAGCCTCATGGATCATGACTCTTGACCTGTTCACCAAATCAATATCCCAAGTAATACTAGATGAAACAGATTTTTCTGGGACTAGATAGTGCCTCTCCCAGGTAACTGTTGCAACTGTCAACAACTCCAGATTATCAACACATCCCACATTTCTGACCCTTTCGGTACTAATGACCCTATAACAGAGTCTGAGAGAGAGTCATACGGACAATAATATAGCAGTTGATCTGGTATAATGTAGATGATTACAGCTAGTGAGCTCAAGAGATTGTGCCAAGATTGATAATTCAACTGACTTAAGCTTCTCAGCCACAATCTAAGCTATTAAGCTTTCAGGCAGCACATCTTCGAAAAAAAAGAAAGGACAGCTCAGTGCATGAAGCTCCCGTGTATGGGGGTCCAGGGAAGGGGCAGACCACCAAGGTCTATAGTATGCAGCCTTACCTTGCATTTTGCAGGAGGCTGTTTCCACGCCTAGAACCAAAACTTCTAAAAAAAAAAGAAACACAGCTCGGTGCATGAAGCTCCCTTGTATGGGAGGTCCGGGGAAGGGGCAGACCACCAAGGTCTGTAGTATGCAGCCTCACCTTGCATTTTGCAAGAGGCTATTTCCACACCTCGAACCAGTGACCTCAAGGTCACACGAAGACAGCTCTAGCATTGCACCAAGGCAGCAAATCTTCTACAACTTAAAAGTCATTTGAGTATTCATTTTGGCATAGACAAACACCATATTCAGCCACTTTTAACCAACCAACGTACCACAACCAAAAGTAATCAGATATTATCCAAACAACAAAACCAGCACATAACAAGCAAACTTCAATGAGAAAAGGAAAAATATTACCTTTACACCTTCAATCTCCACTCTCTATATCACCCCAAACAGACTTTAGAAGAATCCGAGGACCATGAGGAATTTCAGACAACTTGAAAAACCGAGAAGGAAATGGAGATGTTGAAGAACCAACGTTTTTATGGTCAAACCTGATCCATTCCCTAAGTGAACTCGATTGGATCCACAGGTTTGTAGCAAGATTGAGTTGATAAACGTAATTACTGATATGGTGGATTGCACCTGTGTTGGGTAGCCGAGGATTAATCAGTAATTGTGAATGGCATTGATGCATATGGAGCAGAACAAGTGTTTGGAGTCTCCTGTGTGGACGTGTTATCCCACCTGAGATAGCAATCATAAGTTCTATGATTTAAACGACAACAAATCTGACAGCCTCTGGCATGTGATGCGAACATTGATGAGAGAATGACAGTTAGTGCATTCCAAAGTGAGGACTTTCACCATGGTTTTTGGATGGCTGATTGAAGAGGGAAGGAGATTCAATGAAGAGGTGAGTTTTGTTTTGATTATGATTTTTGTTGTGGTGTCCACTTCTGCCTCAATTCACTTGATTGTGACAAGTCACATGTGCTGATGGAGTGATAGAGGAATGTGCCTCAATGTGATATTTGATTCAAAGTTCATCTGACTGAATTGGCTAGAGATCTCTGTTCTGGGCAGAGAGTGCAGCTCGATTTGACTAAAATCGCAGTCTAAAATTGAGTAATAGGGCCATTGAATTCTTGATTTGAACTGGGATGCCTGGCTGCTCCAAGTTGATCAGCTAAATATTTGGCCTTGCAAAGTTAGACTCTAACTGGATCAGATCCCTTCTTCAATTGAATGAGTTGCATGTGCAATTGTAGCAACTTAGTGTAGTTGATGGCACCAAAGGCCTGCTCCAATGCTGTCCATGCAGATCTGGCCTTATTATGACAATTTAAGTATGGAAGCACATTTTCAGAAACACTGTTGATGATCCAAGACAAAGTATCTGATCTTTTCGTACCCATGTTTCATAGGCTGGGTTAGGGACACTGGTAGTTGGATCTGATCTAGTAATAGTTTGAGAAGGACAGATGTCTGTTCTATCAGTTAGTCCAGTCTTGGTATTTGATCATAGGATTGGAGTAAATTGCATTCTCCACCAGGAGCAATTTCAGGGGTTAATTTGGTTGAGAGCTGATTGGTTGTATTGTGAAGGCTAATGGTTGGTTTAATCGTGATAAAGGATGGTGAAGGTGCAGTTTGAATGGAGAAATTGATGATTGGGTTGAACTAGTGGTGGAGCATGATGAGAACAAGGAAATGATAATGGACTGGTGGAAGAGAAAAAGAATGGACAGTGAATGATGATATGAACAAGGAAGATGATCAGACAAGCGAAGGATCTTCAATGCTCTGATACCATTTAAAAGAATGGTATCCTCTCAGTAACCGACTGAGTGATAGGCATCTTATATTTATAGATGATATATGAGTACATGTATAAAGCCTAGAAGGACAAGTAAGGAAAATATACACGTTAAGATAAGGTCAATTTTCTATATACTATTACACAGAAAAAGAAGTCAGAACCTGACAGAGACAGAAGACTGGCTAAGTATCATCTTCCACCCTGAAAAATATCTGAAAAGAGAGGCTGAGAGAGACACACAGAGACAGAGAATGACACGCCTACTCTCTCACAACAGTGTTCTACTCAATTGAGTGATCTTTTACTATTTACAGAAACTGTTTATGACTATTATTGATTGAGGAAAAGAAAATAAGTAATGGTGAAGAAATATCTGCCCTTCTCAGAAGAAAATAAAATATTTAACTACTGTGCCGTTAACGGCTGCTCAATCTCAACTTTCCACACACACAAAAAAGAAAAGAAAAGGAGCTCAGTGCAATATAACTACAATGGACACAAAAAATTGCTCAATGTAATATAACTACAGTGGAGTACAAGTATTCCGAAAGAGATATAACATATATCATTAAAAGTAGTAAAGAATCTACTTTCTAATTCTTGGATAAGTGACCTGCCCTAGGAGCTCCACAAACAAAAGCAATAGAATGATGAGTCATGGGAAGCAGTATTAGCAGGTATACAATTAAACAGGAGAACCATAGATGCCTGCTTATATCAGATTTAGGGCTTCATGCTTCTTGTGCAAATGAAGTTTAGGTTTTGAAACATCCATTACCTGGGCATCATTCTGGGATCTGCCACAGGGAATCTTTCACCCACTGCTGGCAGAGGATAACAGTCCAGAGGGGAAGGTTCAAAGGGATTAATTTGTTAACTCAGTTGCCCCAGTATTGACAGGTATATAATTAAACAGGATAACCCATAGATGGCTGCTTATATCAGATTTAGGGCTTCATGCTTCTTGTCCAAATGAAGTTCAGGTGTTGAAATGGCCATTACCTGGGCATCATTCTGGGATCTGCCACAGGGAATCTTTCACCTACTGCAGGCAGAGGATAATAGTCCAGAGGAGAAGGTTCAAAGGGATTAATTTGTTTACTCAATTGCTCCAGTTGCACGTCAGTGAAGATTTTTCTAAGAACAGCTCCTCCAGTATTTGAGGCACCTCCAACAAGCCACCTATCATCAAGGCGATGGCTATAAATGCCAAATCGAGCATCGTCAATTCGACTAGTACTGAGGAGTTTAACAGCAAGGGTTGAACCCAAAGATGTTACCTAAATAAAATCATAAAAGTATCAGATTTTGATCAGGATTTACAATACAGGTACTAAAAGAAAGGTCCTAAAGAAGCTCACAGCTTTCCCAGGTTCTGTGGCACGTGCTGCAAGAAAAGCAGCTATACTATCTGTTGTTCCAGTACAGACAATACAATCCTTTGCAAGACCTGCAGAAAGATGTATTATTACCACAAACTGTTCTTGATCTCATGAATTTCTGTGCACTAGTAACCGTTGTATAAGATCTTGAGATCTCTGTCCATGCCAACAGTGTGCCATTTCACAAGTTTGGTGATACATGCCAGGAGATGCATATGGGAAAGCAAAGGTAGATTGGTAAGAAAATATATTACAGAACACTTGAAGTTCTGTTAGTCATATCTAAATCTTAAATCACAGAAACCCCATACATCACTATTGCTTAACTTTAGTGGTATACATTTGTTACAGGAATTCAATGTAGGGTCCAAAAGTATGAATCTATTTCCACAGATTAAAAATCAGTAGCAACAACATGCATTTAAATAGTTGTCCTCACATATTAAGAAGATAAAATTGGCACTACCTTCATGTTTTAGTAATTGCCAAACGCTCTATTGGCTACATGTACATACCCTCCCCAGAGCAGTAATTGTTTTTGGTGTTCAGTGCACGGAAAAACTTTTATCCAGAACTGGGTCTAATAGTTGTGACTTATTGGGACGCTAGAAACATCTTTATTACTTTAATGTGTTTTCCATCTTTGCAACTTATCCCAAAATAATTAAAGATTTTGGCCTAGTTCTGTAGGCTGATCAAGGATCAGAATCCTCGTTTCAGTGGAAAGTCATTGTTATTTTAAGTTTCTAGCTCATCATCAAGACCTTATCCTGATTAGGGGTTGGCCACATGAATCTTGTTCCTCCATTCTCCTCTATTAGGTGTCATGGCTTCATTTAGTCCCAAAGTTTTTAAATCTTTTCTCACCACTTCAATCCACATTCTTTTGGGCCTTCCCCTTGCCCTTTTAGAAACTTCGACTTGGATCGTCTCACTCCTCCTAACCTGTGCCGTTTTCGGTGTCTGTTGGACATGTCCAAACCATCTAAGTCTAATCTCCTTCATCTTTTTACCTATTGGTGCTACTCTTAAGTTTCCTCTAATGATTTCATTTCTAATTATATCCTTTCTTGTCTTTACACTCATCATGCTCATCCTATGTAAATGTTGTTTCTTAACTACCCAACACTTTGATCCATAGAGCATGGCCAATTTTACAGCCATTCTATAGAATTTTCCTTTCAGTTTAAGTGGCATCCAAAACTCCAGAGGTACATCTTCATTTGTTCAAGCCCACTAGGATTCTCTAGGTAACCTCTCTCTTAATCTCTCTGCTCTCATGAATTATCGATCCCAAGTATCAGAAGTGGTCTTTTAGGGGGACTTCTTAGTTATCAATCTTTATTGGTGCTCCAATCCCACTCCTCTCCTTACTAAAATTGCATTCCATATACTCTATCTTAGTTCGGCTAATTTTAAATCCTTTAAATTCTAATGCATCTCTCCATAACTCTAGCTTTGTGTTAACACCCTCCCTTGTCTTATTAATCAAAAACTATATCATCTACAAATAACATGCAACATGGAATCTCCTCGTGCTGATGTTTTGTTAACTCATACATAACCAACATAAAAAGTCATAGGCTCGGTGCTAAGCCTTGGTGCAATCCTATAATGATAGGAAAATTACCAATCTCTCCACTAGTGGTCCTAACGTTTGTTATCACTCCATCATAGATATCCTTAATTATGTTTATATATCCCATGAAACCCCTTTCTTACCCAACACCCACCATATTAACTCTCTAAGGACCCTATCATAAGCTTTTTCTAAGTCAATAAGGACCATGTGGAAGTCCTTCCTCCTCTCCTTATGTTTCTCTATCAATTGTCTAAGTAGGAAAATAACTTCCATGGTAGACCTCCTAGGCATGAAACCAAACTAGTTCTCCAATATACTTGCATATCATAGCCTCTACTCAATCACTCTTTCAAAAAGTTTCATGGTATGACTCATAAGTTTGGTCCCCGATAATTAGTACAACTCTATATGTTTCCTTTATTCTTATAAATTGGTATAGTAGAGCTCTTTCTTGATTTCATCTTCTTCAAGGCCTCTTTCACTTCAGGTATTCTAGTCCTAACAGTCATATCTATAATGTCCAATGTTATTTGGGTTTATAGTAGTTTCAATCCCTATATTTTTAGGGTAATTATCATTTAGTAATTTTTGAAAATAACTTTCCCACCTTTATTTGATCTCGTCATCTTTAACTAGTACCCTTTGGTCATCATTTTTAATACACTTAACATGGTCTAAGTCCTTAATCTTCTATTGTCTTACTTTTACAAGTTTAAATACATCTTTCTTACCTTCTCTTGATCTTAATCTATCGTAGAGATCATCATATGCCATGAGTTTAGCCTCACTTACTACTCTCCTAAAAATCTTTTTAACATTCTTATATTGTTCAAAGTTTTTGTTATTTTTAGTCCTCTGTCATGATTTAAAACACACTCGTTTCTCTTTAATAGCTTTTTGCACTTTTTCACTCCACCACCAAGTTTCCTTTATTGGTTGCCTTTTACCTTTAGATACTCCTAGGATATCTTTTATCACTTTTTTAATGGACTCAACCATATTAGTCCACATGGTGTTTACTTCTGTTTCATTGCTCCAGTTTCCTTCTACCATCAACTTGTTTGTAAATGATGCTATCTTCTTTCCTTTTAAGTTCATTTCCTTTCTTCCATATTTTGATGTAGATATTCACAACCATTAACCTATGTTGTGAGGTTAGCCTCTCACCGGTATCACCTTAATCATTACACATTGATCTTTCAATATTCCTTAGTAGGAAAAAGTCTATTTGGCTTTTATATGGTCCACTTTTAAAGGTTAATAAGTATTCATCCCTTTTCTTAAAGTATGTGTTTGTTATAGCTATGTTATATGACAAAGTAAAATTGATAAAAGCTTCCCCATTTCATTTCTTTCTCTAATATCATACCCTCCATGTGCCTTATCATATCCTTCCTTTTCTTTTCCTACATGACCATTAAAGTCTACTCATATAAATATCGCCTTTGTGTTGGGAATTTCTTGCATGACTCCCTCCATATCTTCCTATAACTGTCTCTTGATTATATCTTCTAACACTACTTGTGGTGCATATGCACTTATAACATTTATGATCTTCTCTCCTAGAACAAGTTTTATTGGTATAACTCCATCACTAGTTCTTTTTACGTATACAACTTTATCCTTTAATTATTTATCTACCACTATCCCTACACCATTTTTATTATTGTTCTTTCCTATATACCAGAGCTTATAGCCATCAATTTCTCTTGTTTTAGCCCCTTTCTACTTGGTTTCTCAGATACAAGCCAAGTTGACTCTCATGTGTTTCATCATATCTACTAACTTCGATGTCTTACATGTCAATGTGCTTATATTCCTTGTGGTGTTACAAATCTTATTATCCTGAGCTAGCCTATTTACCCGCACACATCCCAAATGATGCAAGAACCCATGCCTGCTTTCCACCACACAGGGTTTCTAATGCAAAACGTCACTTTCGAGTGAACACTCTAGCAGCCCTTGCCAATTTTTCACTACACTTAGGATTCAATGCAACGCATCACTTCCCGGGGAATGCCCCAGCAAACATTATCCATTTTCCACTGAATCTAGGAGGAATGTCAAAAATCGATTCATTAATGGGGTTTGCCAAAAGTTTGACTTGCCAGTTGGCACCTAAGGCAAAACCCTCCTTTATCCAGTCTTGGGATCGACTAATACAAAACCATATAGAACTAAAACCAAATAGGCGGAGTTATATTTTTAGTTTTTATCTAATTTGTAAATATTGGGTCATTTGTTTCATAGGTAGATGCAAAAGCCATATTTTGACAGGACCACAGAGTTTCATTGTTTGCCCTATTGGTAGGGTGTTTTTGTGTAGGTACTGGTTGCCTTGGATCCTAATATTAGGGTTAGTTGTGGCATATATAGGTTCTTGCAGTGATAGTTAAGCAAAGAGTCATTTCCTACATTGTGTCAAGTTTTGATAAGTGTGCATTCACCATTATGGAAACACTACAGCTCCTTCGCTTGCTAAGTTTGGAGTTTCACGCACATATTTTCATTTTTGTATCAGATGCCACATCTATTAGTTTGTTTTTGCTTCTGTTTCCCTTGTCCTTTGTATTTGATTGCTTCTAGCTTAGGCCTTTTTTGATGCATTACACAATCAACATATTTTTTTGTTTGGTAACAAATGCTACAATTATTAGCTAGTTTTTCTAGAATTTGCTTTTGATTTTTGGAGTTTTGACACATGTTTCTAAACCATCAACTAGTAAAACAACAAGCTTCACTGGAACCATTGCCTAGACTATTAGCATTATGTTTTGACTTTTTGTCTCATCATCATCAAAACCTTATCCCAATTAGGGATCGGATATACGAATCTTGTTCATCCATTCCCCTCTATCAAGTTCCATGGCCTTATTTATTCCAAAATTTTAAAATCTTTTCTCACCACTTCTGTTCATGTTCTTTTGGGCCTTCTCCTTGCTATTTTAGAGCCTTCAACTTGGATTGGCTCACTCTTAACCATTGTCATTTTCGGTGTCCGTTGGACATTTCCAAACCATCTGAATCTACCCTCCCTCATCTTGTTACCTATTAATGCTACTCCTAAGTTCCCTCTAATGTTTTTGTTTCTAATTCTATCCATTCTTGTCTTGCCACTCATCCGTCTCAACGTCCTCATTTCGGCTACACTCATCCTATGTACATGTTGTTCTTTAACTGTCCAACACTTTGATCCATAGAGCATGGCCGACCTTACAGCTATCTAATACAATTTTCCTTTTAGTTTGAGTGGCACCCGCTGATCAAACAAAACTCCAGAGGCACATCTCCACCTGCACCAATCCACTTTAATTATCCCTATATCATCCATCTCAATCTCTCCTCTCTCATGAATAATCAATCCCCAAGTATCGAAAGTGGTCTTTTTTGGAGGACTACTTGGTTATCAATATTTATTGGTGCTTCACTCCCACTCCTATCCTTGCTAAAATTTCATTAAATATATTCTATCTTAGTTCGGCTAATTTTAAATCATTTAGACTCTATAGGATCTCTCACAACTCTAGCTTTGTGTTTACGCCCTCCCTTGTCTTATCAATCAAAACTACATCATCTACAAATAACTTGCACTATGGAATCTCCTCACTTAGATGGTTTGTTAACTCATCCATAACTAACATGAAAAGGTATGAGATCAATGCCAATCCTTGGTGCAATCCTATAGTGATAGGGAAACATTCTCTCCTCTAGTGGTTCTAATATTTGTTACCACTACCTCATACACATCCTTAATTATGTCTATATATCCTCGTGAAACTCCTTTCAAGCCCAACACCCACCATATTAACTCTCTGGGGACTCTATCATAAGCTTTTTCTAAAGTTAATAAAGACCATGTGGAGGTCCTTCCTCCTCTCCCTATATTTCTCTATCAATTGTCTAAGTAGGAATAAGGGAGCCTTGGTGCAATGGTAGAGTTGTGGTCGTTTGACCTTGAGGTCACAGATTCGAGGGGTCGAAATAGCCTCTTGCGCAAATGCAATAAGGCTGTGTACTATTGACCCTTTAAAGTTTGCCCCTTCCCCAAACCATGCATACACGAGAGCTTCAAATACTAGGCTGCCCTTTTTTAATTGTCAAAGTAGGAAAATAGCTTTCATGGTAGACTTCTGATGTATGAAACCAAACTAGTTTTCTGATACACTCGTCTCATGCCGTAGCTCTTCTCAATCACTCTTTTCCAAAGTTTAGTGGTATTGCTCATAAGTTTGATCTCATGATAATTAGGGCAACTATGTATGTTTCCTTTATTCTTATTAATTGGTATGATAGAGCTTTTCCTCCATTCATCTGAGTTTGTTTCTAAGGGCAACCCCGGCGCACGAAGCTCTCACCTATGCGGGGTCTGGGGAAGGGGCGGACCACAAGGGCCTCTGTAAGTTTTCTGTTTGTAGGATTGGAGAGGTGTAAAAACAAACAGAAAACTTACAGAGATGTAACCATGCACAGTAGGATTGGAGAAGAATCCAAAGGTGAACAAAGACCCCGAAGGGATTTTATTATCACACTGAAACTTACAAGCTTGGGAAAGATTACAAACTGAAGGCAGCAAGCTAAGCACAAAGAGAGAGGCAAAGCAAGCGAATGCCTCAAACACAAACAAACTGCCTATATATATAGGCAGAGGATTCCGGACTTGAATTGGTTTGGAATCCGACTCAATCATTGAACTGTATGATTACAGGCTTGAATTAAAAAAGAAAAAGTAAAACAAGACAAAAGCAAAAGAAAAAGCAGATTCCTTCTGATTTGAAGTAGCTTTATGAAAAGAGATTCTCTTGTTGCCTTTTGTGGGTCCCTCTTGTCGGACAATAATTTCAGCGGGTCATTCTTCAAAGTCATTGCAGATCTTCGTTCTCATCTTTCTTCAATTCTTCAAGGGCCTTTAATTTCCCTTTCATCTTTCTGTCATATTCTTCACAGATATTCTGAAACCGTACATCAGAAGGAATAATTTCCCTTGGAGGATTTTCTTTCTCATGTTTAGCCTGATTCTTGGCTTCCAAGAATTGTGAGAGCACGGTCATTGAAGCGTCCCAATAATCTTCAAAATTATCTTCCTCATTCGGATCTTGGCTGTCCTGGAGAATACTGTCTTCGGACATTGCTTTTGTTGATGACGATTCGGCCAGAGAAATATTAAAGGATTGCATGACCTGGTTCTTCATGAAATCCATACATTTAACCAGAATTTGGCCTTCATTATCAGCCGAAAATTTTCGCTGAAGCATTTTTTTAATTTCGTCAATGGATGCAGACGACTGTTGACTAGGCTTATTATCCCATGCAGCTTTATTGAGCTGAATAACTTCTTCAATTTCTCGGGCCTTGCCATCTGAATCAAACTTTGTCCACCATTTGACAAAGTAAATTCTTTTTAAACTCTGAATATTGAGTTCGTCATTGCTAATAGTCATAGACCATTTCCAAATCCACCGAATGTCAAATTTAATGAAAAAAATAGCCTCACATTGGCCAATTATTAGTTGATCAGGAGGAATAGCATTGATCTCGGGTGCATATTCCACCCAAACATTGTAAAGCTCCTTGAGCTTATTCGACAGAATTTTCAGGGAAGGTCCAAACCTTCTCCACCAATGGAAAAACCATGAAGAAATATTATTCTTCAAAATTTCTGGGTTCATTCTTATGAACTAGGAATGTTTTTTTAGATAATTTTCCAAATAAAACACAAAACTCATTGAATCGATATAATCCCACCAATTATATGGGTACCTTGTCCCTTTTGATTCAACCCATTTAAATTGACCTGGGTTAATATCCCATTCCTGGGGACTCAGGACCTTGTTAACAAGGATTTTACTGAAATTTATGACAGATTTATCATGGTTATAAAAATGGGTTATTTCAACAACTTTAATTTCCTGGAGAAATTTCTCCATAAGGATTTGACTTCGCCCAACATGCGGCGGCCAATTCTGATTCTGCCAATATTTATAAGCAATATCCCAAGGATCTTCGAGATCAGGTCTTTTAAGGGTAATTGGACTGTCAAGATGTAACAAAACATCTTGATATTCTCTTAGAAGATATTGCTCTGCATTCATTGTGAGCACTTCCCTGACAGATTTCTGAGGGGTAAATTGATGGCGAGGAAGTTCATCATCAAGAGATGACACTCCTGGGGTATTTCCCATGGTAATTAATTTTGGCTTAGAGGTAGAACCTGAAGCCTGAAGGGTAGGCCATTGGCCTTGAGATTTATGGTCTGTGGTATTACCTCGACCTCGACCTCTTCCTCTTTCTCCTCTGCCTTTACCCTTCCGGATATTACCGGGGGTAAACCATTCTCCTCCTGGATCACTCATGACCCCTGTAAAAATTCTCTTGTTAAAAAGTCAGGCAAGGAGTTATATTCTCCTTTAATATATTCAATATCAAAATCAAAAACAGATAATTGAGCTTGTCATCCGGCAAAAATTTGTTTTGAGACAATATTTTTAACATTTCTTTCAATGATTTGCTTAGCTGCACTATAGTCAATTCTGAGCAAGAATTTCTGATTCAATAAATCGTCTTGAAATTTTGAGATACATTTGACGATAGCAAGCATTTCCTTTTTTAACTCATGCTTGATCTGGGTCCCAAGCCCTGATAAAAAGGAGGAGTGGTCTTCGTCAGGTGCCAAAATGCAAGGGGAAGGTGAAGATGATTCTATTATTTCTTTCTTACAAATGAATATGCATTTGTATATTAGTTTGTGAGGAAGAAATGAGAATCATCTCCAGCTTCTTAAAAGATGGCAACCCTTGTATCGTAGCTACCAAGAAGGGTTGAAGATGATTCTATTATTTCTTTCTTACAAATAAATATACATTTGTATATTAGTTTGTGAGGGAGAAATGAAAATCATCTTCAAATTTTCTAAAATATGGCCACCCTTAATCGGTAGCCACGTAGCAAGGGTGAAGCCAAGATGATTTTAATGATTTTAATGATTGTAATGATTTCCATGATTTTAATGAAAATCATCTTCAGTTTTTAAACTATGGCAACCCCAACATGACATGAATCGAATCTGAAATTCGCTCAAGCTAGGGCGTTCCCCATAAGCGACGCGTTGCAGACGGATCCTGGATGCGGTGAAAATAGGCAAGGGTTGCTATGCGTTTCTCCCGAGCGACGCGCTACATCTGATCCCGGTGTAGTGAAAATGGGCAAGGGCTGCTAGAGCGTCCCTCGAGGACACAGATCGAACCCAGTGCGAAAAGTGGACATGGGTTCATACCATGGAGGTCGAGAAAGGCGATAGTAAATAGGGAATCTCCAAATCATAAGATTCGCAGATCGCTACATGGAATATGTGGACATTGACAGTAAGAGTTTGGAGTTAGTAGACACGATAAAACGTAGAGAGTCAACATCGCTTGTATCCAAGAAACCAAGTGGAAAGGGGCTAAAGCTAGAGAAATAGATGGGTATAAATTATGAGTACGTAGGAAAGGAAAATAATAGAAATGGCGTAGGAATAATAGTGGATAAGGAATTAAAGGATAAAGTTGTGGACGTTAAAAGAATCGGTGATAGAATAATAATAATAAAAATGATTCTAGGAGAGCATTATAAATATTATAAGTGCATATGCACCACAAGTAGGGCTACAAGATATAATTAAGAGACAGTTTGGGAAGATATGGAGGGAGTCATGCAAGAAATTCCCAACACTAAGGAATATTTATAGGAAGCGAACTTAAATGGCCATGTAGGAAAAGATAAGGAAGGATATGATAGAATACACGGAGGGTAATGGTATAGGTGAACGAAACGAGATGGGGGAGAATATCCTCGATTTTGCTTTGTCATATAATCTATCCATTGCAAATACACTCTTTAAGAAGAGGGATGAACACTTAATAACCTTTAAAAGTGGACTTCATAAAAGCCAAATAGACTTTTTTCTACTTAGGAATAATGAACGATCTATATGTAAGGATTGTAAGGTGATACCCGGTGAGAGTTTAACTCACAACATAGGTTAATGGTTATGGATATTCATATCAAAAGATGGAGTAAAAGAACTGAACTTAATACACATCCAAAAACTAAGTGGTGGAACTTAAAAGGAGAGAAAATAACCTCATTCAAAAATAAGTTGATGGTGAAGGAAATTGGAATTATGAAACAGAAGTAAATACCATGTGGACTAATATGGCTCAGTCCATTAAGAAAGTGGCAAAAGATGTCTTAGGAGTATCTAAAGGTAAAAGGCTATTAGCAAAGGAAACATGGTGGTGGGAATGAAAACTCTGAAAAAGCTATTAAAGAAAAACGAATGCATTTTAAAGCATGGCGTAAGATTAGAAATAATGAAAACTATGAACAATATAAGAATGCTAAAAAACGTTGCTAAGAGAATAGTAAGTGAGGCTAAACTTAAAGCATATGATGAGCTCTATAATAGACTAGGAACAAGAGAAGGTGAGAAAGATGTGTTTAAACTTGCAAAGGTAAGAGAACAAGAAGTAAGGACTTAGAGCATGTTAGGTGCATTAGAAGCGATGATCAAAGGGTATTAGTCAAAGACGCCGAGATCAAACAAAGGTGGGAAATCTACTTCCAAAAATTGCTAAATGACAATGGCCCCCGAGAATAGAGGAATTGAAAATACTATAAATCTAAATAACACCGGATATTATAGATATGAACGTAGGATTAAAATGCTTGAAGTAAAGAGGCCTTGAGAAAGATGAAATCGGGAAAGGCCATGGGGCTGATGGTATACCAATAGAGGTTTGGAAGCATATGGGAGATATTGGGGTAGTTTGGTTGACCAAGTTGTTTAACAAGATTATAAAATCAAAGAAAATGCCTGATGAGTGGAGGAAAAGCTCTATTGTACCACCTATAAGAATAAAGGAGACATTCAGAGCTGCACTAATTATCGAGGGATCAAACTTATGAGCCACACCATGAAACTTTTTTGAAAGAGTCATTGAGAAGAGGCTACGACATGAAACAAGTGTATCGAGAATCGCTTTGGTTTCATGCCTGGGAGGTCTACCATGGAAGCTATTTTCTTACTTAAGACAATTAGTAGAGAAATATAGGGAGAGGAGAAAAGACCTACACATGGTCTTTATTGACTTAGAGAAGGCTTATGATAGAGTCCCTGAGAGTTAATATGGAGGGTGTTAGGTGTTAAAGGGGTTTCTCGGGGTATATAGACATAATTAAAGATATGTATGAGGGAGCATATGTAACAAATGTTAAGACCACTAGTGGCGTGACCGGTGATTTTCCTGTCACTTTGTCGGATTACACCAAGGATCGGCATTAAGTCCATACCTTTTCACATTAGTTATGGATGAGTTAACAAAACATCTCGCATGAGGAGATTCCCAGTGCATGCTATTTGCAGACGATATAGTCCTACTTGATGAGACAAGGGAGGGTGTCAACATAAAGCTAGAGCTATGGAGAGAAGCAAGAGAATCAAAAGGATTTAAAATTAGCCGAACTAAGACAGAATATATGGAATGTAATTTTAGCAAGGAGAGTAGGAGTGGAGCACCAAGATTGATAACCAAGAGGTCCCCATGAGAGACCACTTTCCGATACTTAGATCATTGATCCATGAGAGTGGAGAGATTGGAGAGGGAGGTTACCTGCAGAATCCAAGCGGGTTGGAACAAATGGAGATGTGCATCGGGGTTTTATGTGATCGGCGGGTGCCACTCAAACTAAAGGGAAAATTTACAGATGGCTATAAGGCCGCCATGCTCTATGGATCGAGTGTTGGGCAATAGAACATCATACTCATAGGCGAGTGTTGCGAAATGAGGATGTTGAGATGGATGAGTGGTAAGACAAGAAAGGATAGAATTAGAAATGAAAATATTAGGAGAAATTTAGGGATAGCACCAATAGGTAACAAGATGAGGAGATTAGACTTGATGGTTTGGACATGTTCAAAGGAGGCCAACAACGGCACCGGTTAGAAGGAGTGAGGCACATAAGTTGAAGGTTCTAAAAGGGCAAGGGGAAGGCCCAAAAGAACGTGGATAGAAGTGGTGAGGAAAGATTTAAAAACTTTGGGACTAAATGAAGCCATGGTATTTAATAGAGTGGAATGGAGGAATAAGATTCATGTGGCCGACCCCTAATTGGGATAAGGTCTTGATGATGATGATGATGATGATGATGAAGCATTTCCTTTTTTATTGTTGAATATTTTTTCTGAGTATCATTCCATTTGCCTGAAGCAAATCAAACTAATTCTTCTTTGTTAGAAAAAGGATTTAGTTGTTTAAGAATTCCTCCAAAACCAATGTCAGAGGCATCTGTCTCAACAATTTTAAACCACTCATAATTGGCTAGACTTAAACAAGGTAATGTCTTAACTCTAGCTTTGATTTTCCGAACCATATTAGTGTGTTCTTCAGTCCAAGGCTTAGCATTTTTTCTAAGTCTATTAAACAAAAGTGCAGTATCTGCAGTAAGATTATGATAGTAATCAGAGATATAATTCAAAGATCCAAGAAATCTTTGTAATTGTTTGTTGTCAAGAATTTCACCAGGAAATTTAGAAGCAAATTCAATGCTTCTTTGAATTGGGACAATTCTACCTTGAAAAATATTATGTCCAAGGAATCTAACTTCTGTCTGAAAAAGTTTCATCTTTGGAGCAGACAGAACAAGACCATTTTTCTGGATAAGCCATCTAAATATTTCTAGATGCTTAAAATGTTGATCTATAGATCTAGAGAATATAAGAACATCATCAATATATGATATGGTGAATTGATTATATTGACAGAAAATATCATTCATGATTTTTTGAAATTCAGAAGGAGCATTTTTCAATCCGAATGGCATAACATTCCATTCATATTGACCAAAAGGAACAACAAAAGCAGTTTTATATCTATCTTCTTTCTGAATTTGAATCTGCCAATATCCTGATTTTAGATCGAATTTCGAAAAGATTACAGATCCCTGAAGTCTATTTAACAGATCTCTTTTATTTGGAATTGGGAATCTAATCCACTTAAGGATTCTATTAAGGGGTTTATAATTAATAACCAAGCGAGGCTTTCCTTGTTCCTTCTCAGCTGCATTATTAACATAAAATGCTGTGCAGCTCCAAGGAGAAGAGGATTTACTAATCAGTTGTTTCTGTAGTAAATCAGAGATTTCATTTTTACACAACTCAATGAATTCTGAATTCATTTGAGCTGGACGAGCTTTGGTTGGGATATTATCCTCAGAGAATCCTTCTATATAAGGAAGAGAAACACAATGGATTTTTCTATTCCAAAAAGCTGTTGGAAGATCATTGCAGAGGTTATTTAGGAAAGTTTGTAATAAACTTTGAACCTTCTGTTTAAAGAGTTTATCTCGAATAGTCTTTTGAACATCTTTAAAGGTTATTTCTTCCTTGATGAAATTTATTTGATTTTCTTTAAGGATAATTCTCCTAGCTTCGTTTAACAGATGAGTTTTAGGATCTGTTATGAATTTAAAGCAGAATTGTCTATCATCTTTGGTGAAATAGATACCTGTTGGATCTATCTTATCAATTGGCATAATATTATGCAGGAAAGGAATTCCTAGAATAACATGATGATGTAAGTCCTTGACTAATAAAAATGGAGTAGGAATACAAATGTCATTATGACAAACCATAGCATTAGTAAGCTTAAAGTTTATCTTAAGCTTCGTATTACTAGCTGAGGTGAGACTCTGAGATGTTTTCTCAAAGTATTTAGTTGGAATTAATCCTTCTTGGATAAAACTAATATCTGCTCCGCTATCAACTAGAGCAATAAGATCAGTTTGATACCATTCACCACCAACAGAAATGGTGATATTAATGTACCATTTTTGAGTAGTAACTTGCCTTATTAGATCAAGATAATGAGTTTCTGGATCAAAAGCATCAATATTTGATGTTTCACCTATTACTGGTTCAGACTTTTCAAGATTCGTGATTCTCTGATCTAGTAATCTATTTTCATTTTTTAATAGAACAATTTCTGTCTTAAGATTTGTGATTTCATGTTTCAAATCAGAAACAGAAACATTTGCTGAAGTTATTTGACTCTTTCCTAATCTTTTATGAACTTCAGACATTCTGTAAACACTATTTGTATCAATAGGACTATTATCCTTTTTCTTATCTGGCTCATATGAAGCAAGAAGTTTCTCAAGGAGTAATTTCCTAAGTTCTTGATCTTCAATTTTTACAATTGTGTCAAGAAGATCAGTTTTTTCCTGAGACAGAACATTAATAGAAAGATTATTCATCTCAACAATGGATTTCCAATAATTTGCATCTTTATTAATAGTGTTGCATTGATTACAACAAGGTTCATTTTCTAATTCTGAAGATGACAAAGCAATTTCAAATTCGTCAGAGGATTCTGATTCAGAAGAATTCAGAATGATTTTAAACAATTTTTGTTTAATTTCTTCATCAATTTGAAGTTCTAAGATTTTCTTCTGGGTCCAGCATCTATTTGCTATATGTCCTTTCTTTCCACATTAATAACATCTAACTTTAGATTTATCCTTTTTAAAGAATTTCTTTCCTGTTTTCTTACCTATTTTCGCCTGAAATTTTTCATTATGTTTTTTAGAAAAAAAATTCTTCTTTTTAAAAAATTTCTTTTCTTTATTATTCTCTTCTTTCTTAGGCATGTCAATTCCAAATTGCTAACAAAATTCGCCTAACTGTTTTTTCTCTGTGATTTTTTCTTTTTTCAACTGCCTTCGCAGTTTAACTTCATTACAGAGATTTATTCCTTCATTGACACAACAATGAGTTATTTGACCATATGATAAAGTTTCGTAGGGAATTTCCCCATGAAATTGATTTTTCAAAGCATTTTTTACCCTATTAGCAAACAGGTAAGGAAGTCCTTCTACGAACTTCTGCTTCCAATATTCTCGCCTGGCATCATGAATATGTAAAACTCTTGCCAGAAACACATCTTTATACCATCTAAAGTGTGTTAATGATGGACATCTAAGATTTTGAAGTAATGCCCTAGAATTTTCAAATTGGGTATCAATACTACCTGTGAAATGATTTATAATTGTGCAGACTAAGGTATAGACTGCATCCTCTCTAGATTGACTAGTATGAGGTTCAATTTTAACGGCTTCAATTATTTCAGCCTTTTGAATATCAGTTAGGACATTGTCCCACCAACCTTTCAGGTTTCCCGTAAAGCCTGCAGTGATCATTTGAGCAATCTGCTTATCAGAATTTCCTTTGGCTTTACAGACTGTAGAGTACATAAGAAACCTATGCACCACCTGATAAATTTGATTCTCTATTAATCCATCTATATTCCATTCATAGATGGTATTAGCTTTGTATTCATTTTGCAAATAGACATCATTTTCTTCAAAAAGCACATCTGCAGGAGTAGGTCTTTTATAATAGTATTTTTCTAACCTTCTAGGTTTTCTCTCAATCTTATTAATTTGAGAAAATTGATTTTTTAAATTAAAGATTTCAGTTTCGCTGAATTCTTCTAAACTTTTAGTTTGAGATATATCATCTGGGTCAGATTTGACCTCTGATTGTTGAGCTGAAAGAGTACTCAATTTAAGATTATCAATATTTTGTTTTAGAAGTTCTAAAACTTCTTCACTTTGGCTTTTCATATTAAATCCTTTTATTTCATAAGGTGGTTTTATTGAAGGTTCGATTTTTAATGCTTCCACCTTTTCTTGTTTCTTTGCCTTAATTCCGTTTATATAGGCAACAATCTGTTTAACTCCAGATTCAATAGTATCTAATTTTTCTCCTACTGTCTGAAGGAAAAGATTTGTATAATTATTTTGTCCGATAAGATCAGTAAATTCTAACAGACTTGGCCGTGAATCAAAATAGGCCGCACTATTAATTTGTCCTTCATCACCAGACTTTAAAGTTAAAGGATTTGCTGGTGGATACGCAGAGGACACAACTTCGCCTGTTGATTTTGTCCATTTTTTAATAACATTAATTTCTCTTTGGACAAAGGTTCTTAAGAACCGGGGAACAAAACTTTCAGGGTTTTGTGTCTTATTAAGATGATTATAGAATTCTGTCTTGAATTCTTGAATTTTGTTTTTATTAAACGATTTAAATTACCATTTTCTAAAGGCTTGGTGTCTGGGCCTTAAGAATTCTTCATTTATTGTTTTCCGAAGCAAACTTCCAGGACTAAAATCCATAAACTAGAACTTAAAACCCATTTCAGAAGGGGTAGGAGTCTCATCCTATCTGTATATGGGATGAACCACATTATTTTCTGAAATTTTTAGTTCTTCAACTGTATTAGAAGACTCTGGTTTTGATTCTGGTTTTAACTCAGTCGAAAACCTAGATGGGCTTGAGGAGCATGAAGTTATTCTAGGGAGTCTAAAAGATCTCCTATTATCAAAGCGTATTTCTACGTCACCATCCTCTGTTTGTATTATCTGATCCAATCTTTGATCAGTAATTCTCCTGGGAGGAACAGCTTCTGTTAGCTGCCAGGATTGAGGAAAATCAACTTCTTCCCATCTGAGAGTTCTATTAACTGCTATATCATATGACAGCATATTGGTTTCAATTAGGACAGTTTTATCCTTAGGTGATTTGTGCTTAGACTTTGTGTCTAAGGTAGGTAATACCTTAAATTGAAGTCTGTAAGTGAGAGCTATGGTCTCAGATCCAGACTTGAAATTATAACCATGAGTCTTAATATAAAGACTCAGACTGTCAAATATATTTGGATCTGACAAAGAAAGTGTAAAATCTGGAAAGACATTTATATAGACTGGTCCGTGGCACAGACTAGTCTGTAAAACTCCCATTAGAGAAGGAGCCCAGTCCAGACATCTAGCATCTCTTAAGACTGCTAGGATTGACGCATTCAGACAATTTAAAGTTAATGGTTTGAATCCTATTTGGATTAACCCAACATGCAAGAATTTATATTTTCCTGAACTTATATAAGGTTTTAAATCAGATTCAGCAAATGGATTTATTATCTTTTCGGTATTATCTAGACTTATTGTCTATTCCATGTTTTTAATAATTTTATTTGAGGAGAAATCAAATTTCCCTATATTATAAACTTCTTTTGGTTTTTCATTGGGTAAAGTCCAATTATACAGAGAAGATGTGTCGGTAGGGTATTCTACCAAGTTTGAATTCTTAACATGAAAATTATTGTTTTCTGCCATAATGTTAGGCAAGAAGATGAGCAAGAAGAGTAGGTACAAATAATTATGAACACACACACACACACACACACACACATACATATATATATATATATATATATATAGAGAGAGAGAGAGAGAGAGACTTTGTCATACATATACATACTTTTCCCTTTTAGTTGCTTGATGAGGAGTCAGCTGTTAACTGACTCCAATATCTCGGCAGTAGAGAAGTCGACTGTTAACTGACTGGTCGTAGGTTCAAATCCTACTTTGGGATCCCAATGACCAAAGGAATCTAGCCCTTCCCACGAAGGTAAATAGCCAGATCCTCAATCTTAGGCCTATCTATCTTTCAGTTGAGAGAGTGAGTTGGTCGCCTTCCCCTTTTTTAAAACTAGTGGAATCATGTGCAATCCATAATTGGATTGGCACCTTTCTCAAGCTAAGGCGGGTATTTACTTATTGGAAGAGGCTTTTTATTATTATTAGTAAAGTTCGGAGTGGGAGAAGAATTAGATTTACATACATAAGATACTATTTCCAAAGCTCTGGAATACATAGAGTCTGGAGGTGTCGTAAATAAGAGAATAGAAGCATTCAGGATCTCACAAACTAAAAATATCATAAGAGAAAGAAGAAAGCGTGATGGCACGACTAAGTGGGTCAGGATCAAGCATTAAGAGAGAGACTTCATCATACATATACATACTTTTCCCTTTTACTTGCTTGATGAGGACCCTGACTTTATTGTGAGCCAAAAACCTCCCTTCTCGATTAGTAAGTAGTTTAGTTCGTTTGCTGGGCAGGAAGGCTTTGCAATTATGAAGTAGCTTTTAGCCACCTAGTACTGATGCATGCTAAGTCACATACTACCCGTGGATTGTCTAAAATATATATATATATATATATATATATAAAAGAACATATCTTTTTCTCCAATTCTACTAATTTTATTGAAGAATGTTGACCAAATGTGATTTTATATCAGCACTGCAGCCTTTAGCCTTCAATTTGGAAACCAAACTTACCATATTTCATTCTTATGTCCTCCTTTAGTAAGCCAATGGAAGTTGCGGGTGCTTCAACTGAAGGTAATAGTTGGGAATATGGCTGAGAAATCAGCCAAGATGGATAGGAATCAGCCTCAGGATCATACCCAACCTGTAATAATCACACAGAAAATCACCATTTTTCTGAGATAACCTGAACTCAATCCAAATTATTATCAACAACTTATTGATGTCAACTGCTAGAGTAAAGAGGAAAAAGAAAATTCTGTTTAAATGATATATTGAAATTTCTTTCAGAAAATTAAACATGGGATCATGAAAGGCTACTTTGCTGACACTATGGTCTGCTGAACTCCTATTTATGCATATTTATTGCGTCATGACTAACTAATTAAAGAGTGCACTAATGAACATCCCATCTGGGACTTACAAGGAAAGACGAAATGATAGGGTAAGTGCAAGCCTCTAAAAAGAAATAAAAGACAATTGTGCAACAGTCCTCACACGCTCAGAAGATTAGACATTACCTTCAAAGCATTGTTGTAGTCAGTCACTCCAAGCTTCCCATGAAGAAGCCACAGCAGCCAGTCTGCTTGGTGCATCAAAATAGCAGATTTTTCATTGGAGGTATGACTATTCCACCATGAGATGAGCTTGCAGAGGGTAGATGAACTGGAGCAAACAGTATGATTTTCAGGTGCGATGGACTTGACCAATTCCAAAGCATCAGTGCAGCTTTCATTATACAGAAAAGGTCTGCACAGCAATTCTCCTGTGGTGCTGCAGTTAGAAATTTGTATGAACAGTTCAGAAAATAACTTATGTGACAAATGTAGAAATGAGAGACTCGTTATTGATATTCTGAAGAGACTTCTTCTGTATACTAACTATGAACCTGTCAATTATAAGGGTCGTTGCAGAAGTCCCGTCAATGGAAATGGAAGAAATATGTGGACAAAGATTAACAGGCAGATGTTCGAGTAGAAAAAAGAGTGTTTCTCTCCAAGAATTTGCCCAATCTATTTCATCTCCCACCTGTCTAGACAACAAAAAAATGAGTTTTCAGTTTCATGCACACACCTGCATAGACAACAAAAAGTGGATTTCTTAGTTTCATATATACACAGTTATGTCCTTGTATCTTATGAAATCTTATAAAAATTTGATTAGTACAGAATAATAAAGATAACCAAAAAGTCATAGACTAACAAACTCCGCAGAGTTTCCCTCCACAAAAAAATAATAGTAATAACAATAAACAGGGATTTTGTCAGTTAAGTGACTTACAAAATAGAATCTTTTATTCTATTTTAGGGCTCTCTCATAAACTCCTATCTTACAAACTGATACACCACTCTCTACATTAAAATCAACAACTAAACTTTTCATTCAACAATGAACAATTTCAGAAACTTGCTTCTTACATTGATCTACAGTTTTATTTATAGAACAATATCTTCTTAAATTCAGATATTTTATCTAGAGAGAGTCGTGAGGCTTTGTTGCAACCAAGTTAGCATCTTTGTTATAGATAAGATTCCAAGAGAAGCTTTCATTCTATTTAAGGGCTCTCTCACAAACTCCCATCACTTCTTACAAACTGATACACCACTCTCTACATTAAAATCAACAACTAAATTTGTCATTCAACAATGAACAATTTCAGAAACTTGTTTCTTACATTGATCTACTTTTTATTTATAGAACAATATCTTCTTAAATTCAGATATTTTATCTAGAGAGAGTTGCGAGGCTTTGTTGCAACCAAGTTAATATCTTTGCCATAGATAAATTCCAAAAGACATGGTGTTATCAGCCAGCTCGAACTTCCACAGAGAAATTAAGGACTTACTAATTGCCCTTTGGCGCCTTATCTCACTACTTTAGCAGAAGTTACAATTTTTTCTGCCTTCGGATTCACTTAGAGGCACTGGCTGGTGTTAAAATGTGATAAATGGAGCTATTTTTTTTCTAATGAACAGATCAATTGGACCAGAAGAGAAGTGGGAAGTAAGAAGAGCAAAGGGAATTGAATAGAAAAATTCACACTCAATGTTTTAGTGAAGAGCAGGAAGATTAAAACTCTCAAGAACACTCACACTTCACTCAAGAGGATAAGGCTTATAACTGACTTGTCTCTCATCTTACAAGTCCTCTGCTATAGCCTTCTGGAGGACCTTTACAATTATTTAATACCACTCATACTTTAGTAGACATAGACAATCATAACTCAAACCCATCTTTATAGCTTATAAAGTGTCATTACCTTATGCAGGAGTCACTGTGGACATTAAGTTACTACCTTACAGGGAAACAACGCAGAGTAGGATGTCATAAATTAACCTAGAGCAATGGAGTAGGCAACAGTGTTTGAGCATGGCCCCTTTAGGTCTTGGAAACCAATCCTTTTTCCTAGCTTGTTCTCAGCAATGTCTTATCATACAACATGAATGTCATGTGGTCATCGATAGTATAAACCACGTGGGCAGAGAGTTTCAATGGAAGATAGACATAATCTGTAGTGCATCTTGAAGTGGATGCTTGGTGTCTCTGAGACATGTTCTTGAGACAGCTTCATCTTGAAATTTGTTATCTAAGATAGACATAATCTGTAAAACATCCACTTGATTGTATAATCTTTTTCCGAGAAAATGATCTGAATTCCCACTTTAGAATCCACAGAATTTCATTCTCTTCCTAGCCACAAATACCGAGTTTGGTTTTGACTCTTGTTTTGTAGATCAAACACTTCATAAAAGGAAGCCTGATATTGGAAATAATTGTACTCCTTACAGTTTGTGTTGAATGGCGCCTCCTTTTTGTATTGCTTCAAGGGGCCAATCTGCTAAGTGGATGACTTCTTTCAGTGGTATCAAGTATGAGATTTGTCCTCTTTATGGTGTTTCGCATAGGCTGCCCCCATAGTTTCCAGGATACACTCCATTCTTTCCCAACCTAGTAATATAGCCTTTTCTCCTAAATGGTTATCAGGGCCCAGGAATTCATCAACAGACTCTCAGGGTTCCATTAACTTTCTCTTCCTGTCCTTAAAGCACTTCTGTTGCAAATAGGAAACTATGCTTTCATAACAGTCCTCAAAACATCTACAACCCTGATTCTGTGAGGGAAGCGCTTCTCAGTAAGCATTTTGAGCCATATAGCTGTTCCAAACACGCTTATGGGTTTTGTACCTTCAAGTAGGTCCATTGACTATAAAGCCTACCCTTCTCCCCTGTACTGCTTGCAGATTCCATGCTTCATTACTTTGCAGGTGAGAAGGCTGATATCAAATTTCTTGGAAAACCATCACCCATAATACTTAAATTACTTGCTTTCCATGTCAGATTCAGCGATGGCCCATTAACTGCATAGGGATCTGTTCTAACTCTCCCATTTTCTAGCAGGAATAAGGTCACTTCTGATGCAGTTATAATCCAAAAGTTTTAATGCAAACATCATAACAAATCAAATCTGAATGTGTTTCATTAAGTCTAACCAATCCAACTTCTAACATCAGTCCTATTTCTGACGTTCACAAGGTCATCATGCATAGGCGGTTAGTGTCTAGCGAACAGCTGGAGCAGCAAGGTTTATATCCCCTTGCTCCATTTCATTGCCTAGTTTTGTAATTCCAGAAACTGTATTATTTTGAATTCAGAGTGTTAACCCACTGCTAAGGTATTTTTGTACCACACATAATTTCTATCACACCAATGCTTTCACTTTCTTTATACAATGGGATTTCTCTTTGCTTACCTGCATTTGTTGTCCTGGACAATCTAGATTCTGGACACTCCCATGTGACATCTTTGCAGTGGTGCAGTTCATGTTTGGATCATAAGCCAACAACTTTATTCTACTGTGGAACAGGCCCTATACTAATCCTTATTGTATCAGACCAGAAGCATCCTTGTTGGACGTGGATGAAAACTTTTGACCTCAATCTGTGGCAAGAGCAAGATGTTTACCAAGGATTGCTGCACAAGGATGAACTGGTGTTGGATTAGGTCACTCGTAGTTCCATAATATGGGGGGCAGTATGTAGTTGTGATTTAACCTGAAAAAGGTTGTTGGACATGCCCCAGAGCAAAAGAAGTTTAACCTGAACAGGTTGTTGGACATCCTTATTGCCAGTTGCACTATCGTCACTTGCACAATAATTTTCTATTGAATGGTCCAATCTTCCCCGATGCCAACGAAAGCATATTGATACCTCTTCCTGGGCAATTGAGCACTGTTGGTATTGACATCAGAGCTACCAATGTCTGTCATTGCAGGTTCACTGTGTTTTTTTCCTGAACTATGACAGACGTGATCCAGATAATCCAGTAGGTAGGATGCCTTCTTAAGCTGAGTCCAATTCATCGCATATCATCATCTGAACTCCCATTCCCATTTAACTGTCTTCTAGGGCATTATGGAACCACATCTGGCATGATCTGTCAGACTAGGTACATAGACAACCTGCTTAAGTCTGATTCACTACATCCCCTTTGGTTGACCCCTTTTCACCTATACACTATCTTTTGGGGCATGTCATACAACCTCTCTGGGTTAAACCACAGATACATACTGCCTGCTTAGGCTTAGTCCAATTCATTGTACATTCTCTGTGCTTTTTTCCTGAACTATGACAGACTTGATGCACCAGTAGGAAGCTGCCTGCTTAGGCTCAGTCCAATTCATCACAACTATCATCTAACTTCCCATTTAACTGTTGCCTGGGGCATTATGAAATCATATCTTACATGATCCCTCAGATTAGCGTACGTAGGAAACCACCTGCTTAAGTGTGGTTCACTGCTTCCCCTTTGGTTGATTCTTTTTCACCTATAAACTATCTTTTGGGGCACGTCCAACAATTTTTTCAGGTTAACCACAGGTACATACTGACCCCAAGACTATGGAACTACAAGTGACCTGTTCCAACACCAGCTAGTAGATGAACCAGCTTGATTGTGGGTACGGTTACCACCATCAGCTGCTTTTGTAGCTCCCATCCCATGCTCGTGTTGATCCAGCTGCTTTCAGTATAGCACCTTGCCATTCCAGGATCACTAATACCCAAATGGCATTCCAGCCTTTCCAGGTTGTTAATATTCTATTCAACCACATTCCTTGTACAAGGATTGACAAGCTGGTTGGCAACTACGCATACCCTTGCAACGGGAATAAATATTGTTGTGCACAATATCCCTTCATTTTGACTTTCATTAACACCATCACTCTCCATCTAGTAATCTACTTTCGCTCCCCCTTGACTCGCTTCTTATTCATGGAAAATCTGGTAGTTGCAAAGTTGTCTGAATCACAAGCCTTCCCACAGCTGCAATTGCCTTAAGAAATGGGCCTTGACCATGTCAAGTTCCCTTTTTATGGACATCAGGAACATTCAAACCTGACATATTTCCAGCTTTCCCTAGTTGTGAGTTCTTGACAAAACAATCCCTCCTAGTGTAGGATTCACATATCAAATGAGGTTTCCAACCTCTTGTTTAGGACAAATCCTCCCAGGGGCTTACAATCTCCAATATAGGATACATATACTCCTGTTCAGGGCCTGTTCTTACATATTTGCAATGATCGCAATTTTTTCAATGGTCCTTACCATTAGGATTCGCAATCTCCTATTGAGGGTTCATAGCCTCCTATTTAGGGTTCATCACTCAGTCCACCATCTTTCAGCAATAGAGGTTACAGTTTTCCATCGTAACCCTGGTGTGTATGACTTCATGAGACTGCCACATCATTTGCTTCCCTTCCTGGCAGTTGCAGCCCGTAACTTCACTAGTCTGCTTAGATGCAAATTTGAACTGTATCCAGCGGCCTTTTCACAAAACAGGATTGGTACTTGCACTCTATAGAGTCATGTATAGCGTGATCGTTATTTTTATGACATTTGAAGGTCACAAGAGAATCCCGGCCATTGTGCCAATGTTAACAATAAACTCCATCTGCTGCATTGCCAATCTCGATGCACGCCTTCCAGTAGCAGTGCCAATCTTTATACTATTTGTGACTGCTTACTGAAAAACACTATACGGCCACTGTACAGATGACCAATGGCGGTCAATACCTCCATAGAATTTGAAGTTTGTAACACATTTCTGGTAATTGTGTACCAACTTATATCAATACAGTCTCCCCTGAAGTGGTGCGAATCTTACAGCTTTTAGACCTCTACTCGGTACATTATAACAAGGTTCGCATGGTCATGAAAATAATAACTAGCCATGTGAATAGAAAGATTCCCGATCAGAAAATGCTATCAGAATAAGAACAATGACGTTGCAGGAGCATTTAAGGGTTATAGCTTCACAAAATATGTCACAAGGGAAAGAAACAAAATCTCAGGACTAACTGATGTTACCAGCTGATTACTGAGAGGTAATCTTACAATAGATCTTGGATATTCCTTTTTGCCCTCAGCATGAATCGTCCCTTCCTTGTCAATAAGAACATACCGAGCCCCTGACGTGCCAAAATCCATCCCAAGGTACAGTTGTTCATTAACTTGTTTGTCAGCTTTTGAAAAAATTATAGTGCCACCAAAAGCAGCCCTCCGGATATCCATCTTTTTTACGAAGTTACAGTGCCCAGTTTTTGGGAATAGGTTCCTTGAAGATGAATATCCTGTTGTGACAATAAATAACAAGGGTATCACAATGCATCAAAACCCAGACCATTTACATGCCCATTTACTTGTGATCATGTGTCAATTCATTTGAATAAATAGACTAAATATCCCAAGTACATGCAGCACAAATAAGATGGCATCTCAAAGCATTCGAGAATGCTCTATTGCACAATCGCAACCATCTGATAGTACAACTTTGGCCTGTTTTATACTTCAACAGTTTAAACCCGCCTATTATTCATATTTAAATAACACTTTTGCAATGAGTGTCCATAGAGAATTTGCTTTGGTTAAAAAGGGGTATGCAGATCAAGATGTAAAGCATGAAGAAGCATCTACCAGCTGTCTCTTATGACAGGTATTCATGTTATTGATCTATGATGCAACTGCTGTTAATGCAGGTACAAATTCAGGCCTTATAATAAGAACATTTCATTTTCAGGAAAGCCCTAGAAGATGTTAAGGAAGTAGTTCCCAGAAGTCTTGTTTCTCATAGCAAACCTAAACAGATCTTAGATTGTGTCAAGAATGCTCTCCTAAACTGACATCAGAATGTGTTGCACATCCTGGAAGCAACCAGTGCAACTTGCCACCATTCAATATGCTTAAACACTGAATCTACACAGGAACTACGTTAATTTGGTTTGACCAAAAACATGCAACATTCAATGTTTGAACTGTAGAAGCCACTTATTGGATAGTGAAGAATCTGCACCACAGTTGTTGCTCAGTAGATCACTGCTGCCCCAACCCAAATAATTGGTACATATTATTTTTTGCCCAACAAAAATGATCTATGGTTTTGAAATAATTGCATAACTATCACTAGGCCCCTTTTCTTAGGAAGTGATGCACATTAGTCTTAGTACAGATGCACTGTTGGGGAAAATGTTAGAAGGAGATAATCTTTTTCCATGAATGGAATAGTGCAGACTGCCCAAGCAACTATATTCATTGAAAGAAGTAGTAAAAGACGATAGATGGACCGAAGTGATGGTTAAGTTAATATGTTGCATAGAAACAATACATAGAGATCACACTTAGACCCCATAATTTGCACTCAAGGTCATGTGACCTTGAGGTCACGGGTTCAAGGCGTGGAATCAGCCTCTTGCAAAAATGCAAGGTAAGGCTGCCTACTTTAGGCCATTGTGGCTCGCCCCTTCCCCGGACCCCGCGTAGGCGAGAGCTTCGTGCACCAGGGCTGCCCTTTTATATAACAAAAATGATCACAGGCCACCCCAACCCAAATAGTTGGTCACATTATTTTGTGCCTAACAAAAATGATGTATGGTTTTGAAATAGTTGTGTAACTACATCTAAGGCCCCTTTTCTCAGGAAGTGATGTACATTAAAGTAGTATCTAACATTGAAAAATAGTCTTTGGTACAGATAGTGTTGTGGAAACATTAGAAGGAGATAATACTTTTCCATGGATGGAATAGTACAGACTGCCCAAGCAATTACATTCCCTGAAAATAGTAACAGGTGACAGATGGACTGAGGTGATGGTGGAGGAAGTGAGCATAGAAAACGTACATGGAGATCACACTTAGACCCCACATTCTGCATGGACAAGCTGTAAGAACACGTAACACTCACTTATAGATCAAGTGAAATACTATTGAAATGCCTAGTATAAGAACCCATAGTACTTCCAAGTATTTGCTAGAAAATGCACTATGGAAGTACCTAGGCACTAAGTACTAGCAGCTCAAACATGTTAGCTTGCAGCTGCATTGAAACTTATTCTAGCAGATAGCAGCTTCCCACAAACAAGCAAGCAGCTAGTAAAACTTAAGCTATCAGCTGACAGCAGCTTCCCACTAACAAGCAAGCAGCACTTAAAAAACTTTGGTTTAATCTAGCAGCTGCTTCCACTTGGCAGGCTGATCAGTTTCCACATGCAAGTGTAGCCGTTTTATAGCAGATTTCACCTAAACTAGCTAAATTATAGATTATCTGCAGAAGTGGATGGGGAAAACCTAGATAAAAGAAAGAATTGCAGGGGAGAAGGGAGATAATTCACAAGAGGAAAAGAGAAACTAAGGATTCCTTCGAATAATTGGATTAGAGTACTAATCTAGTTCTTAAAGTCATTTATTTTTGCAACTAAGCTTTTCTTTCATAATTCCCTATGACAGATTTCTCATTTATTGCTCTTGAAACTCTAAGATGAGGTCAAGACTTCTGAAATTTGGTTTCTAAATCAGTTTCTCCATGTTTTCCCAGAGGTATTTCACTACTGAGTCACCCAAGTGACTTTCTACATGTTTTTTGCAGTGTTTTTGCATCAATTTCCGATATTATATGCTTACATGGACTTCTAATATGAATTTCTAAGCTGGTTTTTTACGGTTCTGGAAAAGAGGTTTTTAAGATGGGCCTTCAGTAACAAATCATTTTCTATCAGTGAAACCTTACAAATGAGTTCCTTCTGATTGTGGCACCTTGAGGTTCAAAACAACTGAACTTTGAGGTGAATTCTGCAATATAGAGAGATTTCTGAGTAAAATCAAGTTCTTTTGTTACTTACTGTTCTAGACCATTTAGCTGCTAATTATTCTGGAGTTCAATTATCTGTTTGGAATGAAATTTTGCTTATGCACTCCTTACTTGGATGAAAATCAGTATTTAGTGCATTACAAAATATAGATTGCTTTCTATGCATGCTATTATGTATAGAAATATCTGTATGCAATATTGTGTACAGAAGTGTTTTATGGTAGTGATTAGTCATTTGAACTGAAAGTTGATCTCAAGCTTCAATAATGCACATGTCAGTGGATTACTTTTCCACTTGAGTATGAAATTCAAGTCCATATGATTTTTCTCATTGCATTCAAGTGAATATCTGGCAAGACAATGTCCTAAGTGGTCTCAATGAAATGTCATTGGGGTAATGTGGTAGGTTCATGGGTTACGGATCTGGTCACAGGGTGATTCACAGGGAAATCCTCTTCCATTGTTGAGGCCCTTTTCTTGTTGCTGTTCCTGCCTCGTGAAGAACCTATGGTTGATAATATATAGATCTTGTCGAAGGGAGCTCCTAACCTTAGACTCGTTAGGAAGCAAGAGTCTTAAACCTCTATAATTTAGAACAAAATTCTCATTAGCCCTTTATTCCTCCCAATCGTCCTCTTAAATAGAGGTTACATAGGAAATTATTCTTGCAGAAAATAGAAAACTAAAATTAAGGACTTTGAATTGTAATGAAGATACTTGCTAAAAAATAGACTCTCCTAATTAGGAATACTACTAAAAATAAGATTATTGTTTTCCTTCTTTCCCATTTTTGGTGCTTCTGACTTCCCTTTCTTTCCCACGTCTCCCATATGTCTTTCCCACAAAGGCATCCATAACATAATGGCTCCAACTGAGACATCACTGGAAATGTTTGAGCAGAACTTATCTGATCAATGGGGTTAGTGGCCTCAGATGAGACATCAAATGGGATTTTAGAGGACTAGTAGACTGGATAAGTGGATTATCATACATTTAATGGTGGTTAGTAACCTCAGCTGATTTGTCGTAGAGGATTAAGTGGCCTCAGACTGGGTGATATAAGTGAGCCATCTAATCCAAGTGAAAGTGGCCTTTACTGATCCATCAGTGAGGATTTGTGAATGTTTTGAATGATGAATTAAGTTTCTAAATCTTAATAATCCAATTTCCGATTCGAGTGATTCAAATTGATACTATCTTATGAAAATACAGTTCTAGCATGTTTTTATGATGCTTTTACTTAGTCTTCAGAATGTTTTATAAGAGGTTATTCCATTTCAAGTGCATATTTGCTTTTAGTGATGAACTCTACAAAAATAATGGTTTGTTACCCGCTGATCTTAATGCTCACTACAATCTTCAACCAATTTTAGAGTGAAAGGGAAAGATCAGAAGATAATTTGCGAGAATAACAAAGCTCATGGTTAGATTGGAGCAGTAGGGTGGCATTACTGAGGAGTTTTTGCTTTAGCCATTTTTGTACTTTGAGGTAGTAAACTATGTGAACTAGAGTTTGTATCTCTGTTGGAACAAAGACTCATGTATAGGTTGTTGGGGCACAGGTCCAAGTTTAAGGCTCTTGTAAAAGGGTTTCTAAATTCAAAGCTTGTTTGATGTTCAATAAAATCTACAGCTTCTTGAATTATCCTTTTAAGGCCAAGTTTTGTCCTCTATTTAGATCACAGAAAAATTCTTGAGTTTCAATGCAATAGGAGTTCATTTGTTAGTGAATGTGTTCAAATATTCTGGCTGTCGTGCCTCAAGTCCCTTAAAGAATTCGGATCTCGAGGCATGACACAAACTGACCTTCGACTGTGTTTCCTATATTTATGCTTTCTACAGTGTAAAGTTTCCTTAAATTTCTTAAGTTTTTCATTACAATCAAGCAAAGGAAAATAAAGTAACTTCTACTGTTCATCTGGACTGACTTGCACCCATATGTAACCATTGTTACAAAGTCTCAAATAATTGAACTTCTCCTGAAAAAGTCTTGATGTTCTCCCAGTTTAAAGTTCTCATCTTTGTCAAATTAACTATTAATTTTCCAAATTAACACAAATTTTCAATGAAATGCAATTCCATGAACAATTTATAGAATTCTCAAATATAAGCTGTAGTTTTAGGACCAAACAAGAGGTGGAAACATCAAATTGACATTTTAATTCTACTATTTCCCCAAGTTTTTCCTAATTTGTATTGACAAATGTAATTGGTTGCACACACTAATAGATATTAGATTTTTCTTTTTTAATTTATCCCCCCTATTTCTTGCTTTCTACAGTATAAGCTTCCCAGAAATTTTTATCTTTTCGGAATCAGAAAGCCAACCAAATATGACTTCCAATTTTTATTGATTTGCCACCAAATGTAACTGGTTTGCACAAACAAACTGATCAAATATTTTGTGTTTCCTGCTTTCTATAGTGTAAGCTTTCATGAAATTTCTTCTTTTTCAGTATAAGCCAGCCAAACAAGGTAATATAAGTTCCAGCTTAAGTGAAAATTCAGTTCTTATCAGAAGATCATTTCATTTTCAGGAAAATGTTGAAAAACCTGGAGGAAGTTGTTTCCCCAGTTCTTATTCTCTATAGCAAACCTAAACAGATCTTAGATAGTGTTATGAATGCTCTCCTAAATTGACATCAGAATGTGTTGCACATCCTAGAAGCTACTTATGCATCTTGTTCTCTACGATAGTAAAGAATCCGCAACACAGCTGTTGCTGCAGTAGATCAAAGTCGCCCCAGTCCAAACAGTTGGTACGTATTATTCTTTGCCTAACAAAAATTATCTATGGCTTTGAAATAGTTGCATAACTATCTCTAGGGCCCTTTTCTCAGTGCACAATAAAGTAGTATCTTACGTTGAAAATTAGTGCTTAGTACAGAAATGGTGTTGTGAAATGTTAGAAGGAAATGATCTTTTTCCATGGACGGAATAGCACAGACTGCCAAAGCAACTTCATTCATTGAAAGCAGTGTGATAGATGGACTGAGGTGATGATAGAAAAAGGGAATATTTTGCTTGGAAATGAGACATGGAGATCACACTTAAACCCCATAAATTGCACTAAAGATGTAAATATTCTGGAGGACAAACTGACTGTCATTTGTTTCTCCCTATTTCCACTTTGTCCATTCTAAAGTTTCCTTGAATTTCTTAACTTTTCAGAATAATCAAGCAAAGAAGAGCAAAGTAAATCCTAACTTCTACTGTTGTTCTGGATCTGCACCCAGATGTCACCATAGTTACCAAAGTCCCAATAATTGAACTTTTGCTGAAAAAGTCATCAATTTTGTTCTCCTAGTTTGAACTTAAAAAGTCCCGAGTAATTAAAAAATTCTCATATTTGTCAAATTAACTGCTAATTAGCCAAATTAATCACAAATTTTCCATATGAAAACAATTCGTGGAATTCTTGAATGTCAACTGCAAATTTACATTGAAATAAGTGGGAACATCAAATTGACATTTTAATTCTGCTCTTTCCCTAAATTCTTCCAAATTTGTATAGATGAATATAATTGGTTGCGCACACACACAAACCGACGTTAGATTTTTATTTTTATTGTTTTTGCCCCCCATAAAAGAACCCCCATCGGGCACTCAAATAGAACATCTTTCCAGAAATTTTGTCTAAAGGAAAGACAAATAAACTAATATAACATCCAACTTCTACCATTGTTGGGAATTTGCAGCCAATGTAACTGGATTGCACAGACAGACTGAGCAAGGATTTTGTCACTGTATTTCCTACTTTCTACAGCGTAAGCTCTCAAGGAATTTCTTCTTTTCAGTAGTAGCAAACCAAACAGGGTACTATAACTTCCAACTTAAGCGGATTGGTACCCAAATCAACCGTGTTGCACACACATGCAGACCATTAGATCTTCTCCCTACGTTTCATGCTTTCTACAGTATAAGAAATCTTGAAGTTTCTAAATTATCAGTATAAACAAGCAAACGAAATTAATCGAACTTTCAAGTTCTATTTGCACCCAAAATATAACCAAGTTACACACGCACAAAGCAGTAGATTCTGTCCCTGCACTCTCTGCTTTCCTACAGTGAAAACCTTCCTGAAATTTCTAAAACCTATAAGTGAAGACAAACCAAGAAAATAAAATATAACTTGCTACTTCTACTATGTATTTGGATTTGCATCCAATTGTATTGGGTTGCAAATTGCAATTTGACCCTCAATTGCCTTCTTTCTACACTATAAGCTTGCTGAATTTCAGTATAAGTAAGCCGGAAAAAGTAGGAGCTATTATCCATGCTAGCTTGCTTCCGCCCATGTTATCGACTGTAAAGGAATTAAGGAAATGGAGCTACATTTTTATTTTCATTTTATCTAGACATGCAATGGAAGCTACAGAAGTAGGAGACACTTTATAATTCAAACTCTTAACAGAAAATAGGAAACGAAAGAATTAAAAGAACACTGGAAATATGGAGTTACCTTGTTGGGGATTCGGGGGAGGAAGTAAAGAGAAGGGCCCTGCAAGAGGAGGATATAGCAGTGTTAGCATCTCCCTAAGTGGAGAGTGCAGATTGGCAAGGTAAAATGGTATGGATATGATGTGAATTCAGTTCCGACCAATGCCATTTCTCTTGTTTATAACCAAGTGTTCAAAGTTGTGACAGTGGTTGTGGGCCGCTTGATCCGATGCCAAATGATAAGAGGCTCTAGATATGTTTTCCATTATTGGGTCGAATCAGTTGCCCGTTGAATGGCTTTGCAGTTGCTGCTTCTTTTGTTTGTAAGGGAGTTCGGATGCTAGCGTGGGACTACTAGTGGACTGTCTAGATGACTTCAGACCTATTAATGCATTAATGGAAATATATTGGTCAATTCCTAACGTTATTTCTCAGTCACTTACATGTGCACGTGACAAGGGAGTCAACACACAACGGTAAAGTTGTTGCCATGTAACCTTGATGTTATCGGTTCAAGATGTGAAAACAGCCTCTTGTAAAAAATAAAAGATAAGACTGCATATTATAGACCCTTGTAGGTGAACTCACAAGTAAACGATGCACTTATTTTTAAAAATATTTTACATGATTGGTGCTGTGCAATAGATTTACCTCCCTGCTGATCCTCCTAAGTACCAAATCTCACGTGTATTAATTATGATCCTTCATTTTTATATCTTTTGAATCCAAAAAAGGGCTGGTGATATGCAGACTGCCAAAAACTAGCTAAAACACTAAGGGGAGCCTTGGCACAACAGTACAAGTTGTCATTATGTGATCTCGAAGTCACGGGTTCAAGAAGTGAAAACAGCCTCATCTAAAAATACAAGGTAAAGCTACCTACTATAGGCCCTTGTAATCTGCCCCTTTCTAGGACCCCGCATAGGCGGGAGCTTCATGCACCTGGGCTGCCCTTTTTATTTTCTTTAGCTGGTATCACTCGAGTTTCATGTAAACTTTTTCTTAGCCAAAACCCAAATGTGCTCTAATCATCATCTTCATTGCCCTTGTGACTTCTAGCCCACTTAACTCTTTGCTACTAAGCAAGCAGGCATACATGAATTTAAACCCCAACTGGGCTCTTCGAACTATTTTTGCTTATTGTGTCTGGACTTGAAGAATCTCCATTTTATCTCTAACTCCTAGTGCATGTAATGACTTTAACCTATCTTTTTCCTGGGAAAATTAGAAGTTCTGATCCAACTTCTCAGGAGCCCAAGTCTTTCCACCAAGAAACTTGAGTAAGCCTCTCCATAAAATCCATAAAGGGGCAGCCCCGGCGCACGAAGCTCCTGCCTATGCGGGATCCAGGGAAGGAGCGGGCCACAATGGCCTAAAGTAGGCAGCCTTGCCTTACATTTTTGCAAGAAGCTGATTCCACACCTTGAACCCGTGACTTGTCAAAACTTATAAAACAAGCTACAAAAAACCCTAATAAAAGCTACCCAACAACCCAGATCAACAACTTCCAACCACTAAAAGAAAATACATATGTAGAAACTTGTACGTCATATAAATTAACCAAAACATTGATCCAGCCTCACACAAACCCTAACCCAACATCTACATTCCCTTACCTTGCACCCTTCAAATGCCAAAAAACTTACAAGAATTTTATTTACAGCAACATTAACTTTTCCAATGAAAATTTCTTTCTTACCCAAAACTAATCTTCCAAGACTCAAACGTACCAAAACCAAATTCGAGACCTGCCAAATATCAATAACTGAGCAATTTCCAACACTATAAACCAGAACCAAGCAGAGTTATTGCTAGGGAGAGATACATAGGTGCAGATGCATCTACTTCTAGCCAAGGAAGAAATTAGTGATCATTCTTGTTCTCTTATTCTCCTCCTGCAATTCATCCTTTTTTTCATCCATATCAAGTGGAAACACCAAAATAGAGGCAATGATGGATGATGGAAGAGGCATTTCAGGAGACCACTACGCTAAGTTATTGTTTTCCTTAAAAATAATTTGAGTTGAAAATTCCATCCAAGTGCACGTCATTTATGAACTATACCATCGGATTTAAGTATTTTAGTAGGTAGCGAAAACAGAAACCTAAAATAGCAGTTACTAGGTGTCTCGTCTATTTTCAATAGCGTGCATATTACGAGTCCAAAAAAGATAGACTACACAACACAACAAAGCCCAAAACACAAGACATCGTCTATTTTTTTGGCTTTAAAAGTTCCAAAGTATAGAACCCAGACCATTGAATACAGGTAAGATTTAGTGCTTAGAGAATCCAAGATGAGGCAAATCTAATGAACAGTGTGGATTATATATATATATATATTTTAAAAGTACACCTATAATTTAGAGAGAGAGAGAGAGAGAGTTTTCATCATTTGGAAGAAATAAAGAGAGACATAGTTTTTCACTTTTTCTGCTTTATTCCCATTTTTTCCTTTTATTGCTTCCTTAATTCTTTTCCAAGATAACATATAATTGATGTTTTTTTATTTTGTTTTTTTCTACTCAGAATACACAATAAACTATTTAGATAATACACTAATATAACTCCCCAAAGTTGGGCAATGGTTGACCTAAGGAGTTTCTTTTTCATTTTTTATATATTATAGATTACACGATTGTCCCCATATTATACGTTGCAGAGAGTTATACTTCCAAGTGTCTTTGATTTAGGACAAGTCAAACTGCACATGATATTTTTCTACGATTTGAATTACCGTGCTCCAAAGATCTCATCCATTAGAAGATCTTATCTACCATTTTCCTGAAAATATTCTTAAATTTTCACTTGTTTTTCTGCCTACTACCTTTGAATGTTAGAAAAACATGAACCTATTGTTTATTTCTTTTTATAGATATTTTAGTTCCATGTCTACTATCATCAAATCATCACATCATCATTGAGACCTTATCCCAATTAGCTCCTTCAATCCTCTCTTTTAAGTATGATGGCTTCATTTAGTCCAAAACATTTTGAATCTTTTCTCACCACTTCTATCCACATTCTTTTGGGCCTTTCCCTTGCCCTTTTAGAACCTTGGACTTGCATTGCATCACTCCTTATAACCAATGTCATGTTCGGTCTCCATTGGATATGTCCAAACCATTTAAATCTAATCTCTCTCATATTGTCACCACTTAGTGCTACTCTTAAGTTTCCTCTAATGTTTTATTCCTAATTATATCCTTTATTGTCTTGTCACTTATCCATCTCCATATCCTCATTTTCGCTATGCTTATCATATATATGTGATGCTCCTTAATTGCCCAACACTCTGATCCACAAAGCATGGCCTATCTTATAGCCATCCTATAGAATTTTACTTTCAATTTTAATGGCACTTGCGAAACACACAAAACTCCAGAGGCGCATATCCATTTATTCCAACCTGCTTGGATTCTCTAAATTAACTCCCTCTCTATCTCTCCACTTTCATGAATCGTCAATCATAAGTACCGAAAGCGGGCTTTTATAGAAACTTCTTAGTTATTGATCTTTGCTAGTGCTCCATTCTCACTCCTCTTCTTGCTAAAATTGCATTTCATATACTCTTGTCTTAATTTGGCTGATTTTAAATCCTTTAGGTTTTAATACTTCTCTCAATAACTCCAACTTTGTGTTTACGCCCTCCCTTATCTCATCAATTAAGATTATATCATCTACAAATAGTATACACCATAGAATCTCCTTGGGTAAATGTGTTGTTAACTCATCCATATCCGGCGTGAAAAGGTACAAGCTCAATGCCGATCCTTAATACAATCCCACAATGATAGGAAAATAACTAGTTTCTCCGCTAATGGTCTTAATACTTGTTACCCCTTCCGCATACACATCTTTAATTATGTCTACATATCCCTATGAAACCCTTTCTCGCCCAACACCTTCCATATTAATTTTCTAAGGATCCTATCATAAGCTTTCTCTAAATCAATAAAGATGATGTTGCGGTCCTTTCTCCGCTCCTTATATTTTTATAGTAATTGTCATGGTAAGAAAATAGCTTTAATGGTAGACTTCTTAGACATGAAACTAAACTGGTTCTCCAATAAACTTGTTTCATGTCATAGCTTCTTCTCAATCACTCTTTCAAAAAGTTTCATAGCGTGACTCATAAGTTTAATCCTCAATAATTAGTGCAACTCTATATGTCTTATTTATTTTTATAAATTGGTATAATAAAGCTCTTCCTCCATTCATCCAATATTTTCTTTGATCTTATAATCTTGTTAAACAACTTTGTCAACCAAACTACTCTAGTATCTCTTATATACTTCCAAACCTCTATTAGTATACCATCGAGCCCCAGGGCCTTTCCTGATTTCATCTTTTTTAATGCCTCTTTTACTTAAGGTGTTTTAATTTTATAGTCGTATTTATAATATCTAATGTCATTTAGGTGTACAATACTTTCAACTCCTATATTCTCAGAGCAATTGTTATTTAGCAGTTTTTTTAAAGTAATTTTCCCACCTTTGTTTGATCTCATCATTTTTTACTAATACCCTTTGATCATCACTTCTAATTAACAACATTTTTAGCATTCTTATACTGTTCGTAGTTTTCATTATTTTTAATCTTCTGTTATGCTTTTTCTTTAATAACTTTTCCACTGCTTCACTCCACCACCAAGTTTCTTTGCTAATTGCCTTTTACCTTTAGATACTCTTAGGACATCTTTTGTCACGTTCTTAATGTACTTAGTCATATTAGTCTACATGTTACTTCTGTTTCGTTATTTTGGTTTCCTTCTACCATCAACTTATTTGTTAGATATTATTTTCTCCCCTTTTAAGTTCTAACACTTAGTTTTTAGCTACTTATTGAGTTTATTTCCTTTCTTCTATCTTTTAATATAGATATCCATAACCATTAACCTATGTTGTGAGGTTAAACTCTCATCGAGTATCACCTTACAATCCTTATACATTGATCTTTTAGTATTTCTAAGTAAAAAAAAAAAAGTCTATTTCCTTTTATGGAGTTCACTTTTAAATCTTATTAAGTGTTCATCCATCTTCTTAAAGAATGTGTTTGCTATGGTCATATTGTATGCCAAAGCAAAATAGATGATAGCTTCCCCCATTTCATTTTGTTCTCCGATATCACACTCCATGTATCCTATCCTATCATTTATTTTCTTTTCCTACATGGCCATTTAAGTCTACTCCTATAAATACCCCCTCTATGTTGAGAATTTCTTGTATAACCCCTATATATCTTTTCAAAACTGTCTCTTAATTCTATCTTCTAACCATACTTGTAGTGCATATGAATTATATCACTTATGATCTTCTCTCCCAAAACAAGTTCTGTTATAATTCTATCATGATTCTTTTAATGTCTACAACTTTATCCTTTAGTTCTTTATTCACCACTATTCCTATGTTATTTCTGTTATTATCCTTTCCCACATGTCAATGCTTATACCTATCAATTTCTTTAATTTTAGCCCCTTTCCACTTGATTTCTTGAATACAACCCATCTTTACTCTCCTACGTTTTATTGTATATACTAATTCTAGATATTACCTATCAATGTCTCTACATTCATGTGGCGATAGGCTATTTACCTATGCACTTCTCAACTACATGACATCAACCTATGTCTACTTTCCACTGCACCTGGGTTTTTATGTAGTGAATTGTTTCTACTGAGTTGCTCTAGTAGCCCTTGCCCATTTTCCACTACGCCCGCGATCTGATGTAATATGTCACTGCTGAGAAAATACTTTATCCTGAGGGAATGTTAATTATCGATTCATGTCATGTTTGCAGACCTACATTAACTTTCACAAGCTCGTGGACTCACAATCATAAAAAGCCTAAAATTAAAAAAGCATCATGGCCCACAAAGCAACCTTATATTAGTATGCAATAATAATAAGAAAAACAAGTATAGGTTCATCACCAATTTCCATCTACTCGTGGGCACACAAATAAAACATGCATTGGTGAACTATAAACACAAGCAAAATAGGACAACCATCAATTTTCACTTGTTTGTGGGCCATCTTGAAATTAAAATATAGTATAGCTATAAATCAACCCCATCAGTTATTACATAAAGTAGTAATAAAAATAGACTATATAGTCTAGGCACGCCATCAATTTTACCCTTGTATGGGATTGTCATCAAAATCTATGAAATAAATTGCAATAGGTCTGCATATTTAACATATATAATCTATAAACAATGATAAAACCACATGAAAATTGTGCACATTAATTTTCAACTTTTCATAGACCCACAATTATCAAAATCTTAAAGTGCAAAAGTTTGACACAATGAAAAAAAGGGCAACTCGGTGCACAAAGCTCTCACGTATGCAGGGTCTAGAGAAGGGGCATACCATAAAAGGTCTATAACATGCAACCTTACCTTGTATTTTTGCAAGAGGCTGTTGCCACACCTTGAACATGTGACCTCAAAGTCACATAACGACAACTCTACTATTGTGCCAAGGCTCCCCTTATAGACACAACATTAACATAAAAACAATATTTTATGGTGTTTTCTAAAAAAATTTAGAAACTAAAATAAACTTAAGATAAGCTTTTTGTTTTATATATGAAAACTGTTTTCTAATGAGAAATGGCTTATTTTAGGTAGTGAATGTTGTCTTCGACATCATTGACCAACCATTAGGAGCATATCATGCAATTTCTAGCTCCTTAAGGTGGATTCTATAGGGATAATTCTTTTTATAATGAAGTTTTTTTCTTTTATTGAAGAATAAAGATAAATCATACAATTACATAGAATGTTTTTATTATATATCCTTCTCACATTCCTATCTACCTTTCAGCACTCCAAAATTTACGTGGTACAAAAGAAAATTTTACATGTTTCCCACATGCTATCCTTCGCACAATTGAACCAAGATCTCAAAAACAAGTGCATTTTTCTTTGGTAGCATATATTAACTAGTATTGCTCTCAACTTAATAGATATCTATTCATTAATTTTGTTGATCTACTTGTTGAAATTGGGTTATTATGAACAATTGCACTATAAACTGGTACTATGAGGTCTCAAGAGGTGGTTGAAATTGGGTGCAAATTAAAATTTAAAAACATTTGCTCCAACTGCTCAGCAAAAAGAACAATTTCATAAATCAAAGTAGCTGCACATAATAAGTTGGATATATAGATTTTTTTAGCTCTTTAGCCAGCAAACCAAGGCACTTATTGTATATGAATGGGTTTGGATTATGTAAAAATCTTTCTTATCGAACCTGAGTTTGTAAGCATTTGGTTATTACGTTACATCCAATGGTTGATTTTTGAATCATCATCATCATCAAAGCCTTATCCCTATTAAGGCTCAACTATACATATCTTGTTCCTCCATTCTCCTCTTTCAATTGTCCTGGCTTCATTTAATTCAAGAGTTATTAAAATATTTTCTCACTGCTTTTCTGAGCCTTTTCATGGCCCTTTTAGAGTCTTTGACTTGAATTTCACTCCTTCTAATAGGTGTCATCTTTATTCTCTGCAAGACATGTTCAAACCATCTAAGTCTAACCTCCCTTATATTGTTACCTATTGGTGTTACTCTTAAGTTTTCTATAATTCTTTCATTTTTAATTACATCTTTTCTTGTCTTGCCACTCATCTATCTCAATATTATCATTTTAACTATGCTCATCCTATGTATATGTTGTTCCTTAACTGCCCAAGACTCTCAACTATAGAGCATGATTGGCCTCACAAATATTTATAGGATTTTTATTTATTTTTTTACCTTGAGTGGCACCTGCTGATCACGCAAAACTTTCGAGACACGTCTCCATTTGTTTTAACCTAGTTGGATTCTTTGTGTAACATCCTTCTCAATCTCTCTACTCTCATGGATTATCGATCCCAAGTATTGAAAATAGCATTTTTATGAAACTTCTTTATTATCAATCTTTATTGTTGCTTCCCTCCTACTCCTCTCTATGCTAAAATTACATTTTATATATTATGTTTTTGTTCGACTAATTTTAAATCTTTTCAGCTTTATAACATCTCTCTACAGCTTCAGCCTTGTGTTTATGCCTCCATTGTCTTATCAATTAAAACTATGTTATCTACAAATAACATGCACTATGATCCTCAAAGTAAATTGAGAGTAATATTGCTCTCAAAGGAATGACTTTAAAAAATAATGGATATCTCTCTATCAATATTACAATTAATGTTGTCAATACTATATTGGATGTTCTATCAACGACATACACCACATTGGGTGGTATTTTTATTTTTTGAATTAAAAATATAAAAATATATTCTAAAATTTCTAAAAAATAAGAAAAATCACTAAACTACAAACTTTTTATATCTAACAACTATAAGCTCACATTGCCATCAATTCATACACATCCTATGCTAATTTGTCTTCTATAGTATCATGTCATCGTCTAGCTCTGCATATTTACTACAAAAAGAAGAAAACAATGACAACCCATCTTAAGCTAGAACAAATTAAACAAATGGATATACCAACCTTCTTAAGTTGTTGATGAAGAAAACTGAAACAAACAACGAAAATCGTCTTGGTCTCGCAACTACTTCTAAAGAGAAGAAACAAACCCTTGTGAAAAAGAAAATCTCCAAATCATTTTCTTTTTCCTCTACTTTCCCCTCCTATTTTGATTAGGATGGTGCTTTTAACATTTACCCCTTCTATACATGGCTTAAACTTAGCTTTTAAAACAAGAAAAATTGACTTTGTGTAGGAATTAAAAAAATATATAAATTTAACCACAACTTGCTAGACGAAATGCACTTTTCAGGCAACATGAGAATACTAGACAATATTCATGTATTTGACTGGCCTTTGGAAGAATTTGATTGGAATGGTATTTGGGCTTATATTGTACCATTTTTTTGGATAATACAATAGTAGCCGCTATGGTACACAATTGACAACACTAGATACAAAACTTCATATTTTATGGTTTTTAAAAATGGAAAGAGTTTAGCAAGAACATGTGAAGATTATAAGTTGTGAGCTTATATTATTTGGTTGATGATTATTGTTGCTATACTTCTTATTAAATCTTCAAAACATGCTTCTTTTATAGTCTTCAATCCAAAGTAGGCATTGAATTTGCCTTTCTACTTATTGAGTTGAAATAGATCCGTTCAGTACTTCAAACAATAAAATTAGAAAATAGTTGGCACTTGAGGTTGATATTTCTACCAATTGGAGTAGAAAATTAGCCACTTGAAATGCAATTTTTAAAGGATCTATTTGGATGAATATATTGCTTTGTCCTGTGAGTTAATTGGTTTGAAACCCAAAAGTTCAAACCCATTTTGGTTATCTCAAGCAACTAGTTAGAGGCATTCCTTCAATTAACCAGTTCTACCCATAATTAATCTCTTCTCTTGGGCTAGTTGATTATTGTATAAATTGGTTGGATTCATGCCTACATGAAGTTCTTTAAGTTCATGGCTCTTATCAGTCAGTCGATCAATCCATTTGACCTAGTAAAGTTGAAAGAATAGTTTGAGTATCTCTCAACACTTTGAGCAAACAATTGGTTAAATTGTTGCCAAACTTGATCCTTGATTAACTTGATTTCTTCTTTGATTTAGGTAGTGTTAGTTGGCTAGAAGATTGTTCATTGTCTAACTTTCATTACCTAAGGCATTTTGTACTTGTGTGGGAGTTTTTAGTAATGAGTTGGTCGTGCTTGAACTTCATCAGTTCTCCTTTGTTATTTGATTATCAACTAGTTGGTATTTGATATGGACTAGTTGAAATCTTTATGAGCAAGGACATTCTTTAGCTTCTTTAGATCGAGATGAATTCCTTTAAAACTATTTTAACCATTGTTTTTAAGTTATGAGAGATTATCTTTACAAATATAAATATTGTTAGATCATGAAGATCAAGGTTTTGTTATCAATTAAATAAATAAGAGCTTGGGTTAACAAACTTTTGTTGATAATCCATATTAAAAAGTTTTGTTTCTTATGTCATAAATTTAGCTAAGAGATGCTTAAGAAATTTTAAGACAATTCCTTCCAAAGAGGTACATTTATATCTTATAAGTTTCATAACATTGAAAAAAATTAAGAGAACATACACTAAGTAGTTGCTAAATTGACCTAGTTGTTCTTAATAAATCATAATAATATATGACTTTGTATAGATTGGTTATTTCGTTAGTTGTGGCAAAATTTTCATACTAAGACCATCTTTTATGATTTAAATTTGTTATATTTGATGAGCTTAATCATATTTTGGTAGATATAACAATCTACAAGATTATTTTGCAAGATTAAATAAAAGATCGTTTTGTTACACTTTAGTTCGTAAACTTTTATTTTTACAAATTTATCTCTCGATTATTGAAATTTTTTTCTTCTATCCAACATCTATCTATGGGCATAAGCGGACATCCACAACCTTTGAAGTGGCCACACAAAAGTATATTATAACATTTTAAAAATAATTTGTATAAGATATTGTCTAGGTATTACATAAAAAAAAAGAGCTTAGGGATTAAAGTGTTGTTTGTGAATAGTTTTGTATCTCATCAGGGAAGGTGACCAAAGCTTTTTGCTGGCAAGATTTAAAATCTCACGTGAAACTCTTTTTTGGATTTTTAAAAAAAGTTTTAGTTATGGAATATTGAAGCCCTTATCTACAAACCCTTAAAGTTGGGTGATTTCCAATAAAAAAATATATTTAAATCTTGTAGGGGAAGATGACAGAAGTTTTTTGCCATCGAGATTAAAGATCTTCATATGATGGCCTTTTCTTTGGATATTTAAAAATATATATGTATATATTGAATTTAGAATCTAGAGATCCCCATCTACAAACTCTTAGTATTTGGACAATTTTCAATGAAAAATGCATTTGAGGCTTTGATTATGATTGACGAATTTGAAAACTTAGATTATATGCTTTTTCTTTGATTTTTTAGAAAACAAATTTTACATCTAGGTTCTAATTGACTTGATCTATGAAACCCTTATATTTGAGAAAGGTTTTATGAGAAATCTATTGAGATTCTCACAAAAAAAATGATTGTCATAATTTATCCCAATCATATTTTTCAGCAGATACAAAACTATATGGGAACAACAATTTAGTCCCTAAACTATTATTTATTTCACTTTAGTCATTGAACAAAACCCTATATTAGTTTATTTTAAAACATTATAACATACATTGTGGGGCCCACTTTAGATGGGTGTGGGACAAAAGGATTTATGGTGAAAGTTTTTTTAATAATTGGGGGACTAATTTGCAAAAATAAAAGTTTAGGAACTAAATTGTAACAAAATGATAGTTGAGAGTAGTAAATTATACTTTTTCCTTAAATAAAGCTAGAGTTCTTTATAGTCAAGCCATGTTTATGTTCACATTTTTTCTCATCAATTAGGGAGCTCCAATTTATTGAAAAAACCATATGGAATTTCAAAGCTTCACCTCGAGTCCTTGCTTTTATATGGATTGTGGTTCACAAACAGATTCCTTTCCTATGAAAATTTGGTGAGAAGAAGGGGGTCTACCTAGTAAATTACTAGCTTCTTTGTGGTTGTCCCTTTGTTCTTACCTCACATATTCTGATTCACTACACTTTTGCTTTCAAAATATGATCTCATTTTCTTTGCCTTTCCCGATTCAACGTGTCTACCTTGCTTCATGGAAGAGTTGCTTTGTCAGTCGAACAATATAATTGTGTCAAAGATGGGTCAAAGACTAAGAGACGGACGTGGAAGGTGTGCTTTCCTTTGATTATTTGGCATCTTTGGAAGGAAGAAACTAGAGAGTTTTCTCCGAAGTGAGTGCTCCAGTGCACACTATTTGCTATAAGATTGAGTCTCAAGTCATGCATTGGCTTCATGCTCAAGACAGTTCATGAAGTCCTGATAGAAAGGGCAGCCCTGGTGCACGAGCCTCCCGCCTATGCGGGGTTTGGAGAAGGGGCAGACTACGAGAACTTATAATAGGCAGCCTTACCTTGCGTTTTGAAAGAGGCTGATTCCACGCCTTGAACCCGTGACCTCAAGGTCACATGAAGTCCTAATACGTACCTCTTTATTTCAGAATGGTTAAATCTACTCCTAAATGGACTCCTCTTATGGGTTGTTCAAAATCAATTTTGATGGGCAAGCTTAGGTACTTAAGGATGGCAGGCTTTGTGGGTTTGGTGAGAGATAAGGATGGGAATAAACTGTTTGATATGGAAGGAAACTTGGAATCTTAAGGACTCAACCAAAGCTGAAGTGCTTGTTGCTTATTTTTCCTTACCAAGCCAGGAGGTAGAAACAATGGACTACTCTGCTAGTGGAAAGTGATTCTTCCAATGCGATGAAATGGCTAGCTGGAACTAAAGATCCTCCATGGAGATTCCAACACTGTATTGATGAAATCATGAAATTGACTGGGATAAACAAATTGTATTCAGACATGTTTTAAGATCTGCAAGCTCGGCTGTAGATCAACTGGCACCCAAAGGAACAATCATAAATGGTAATTTGAATGCTCAGATTTAGATCTTTTGAATCGATCTCCTAGAATCTATAATGCTGTGTTCTTGGTTCTTTTGGTGAGACGGGATGTTGGCGTGTTTCGCGTTTGACTGATTTTTCTGGTCAGGTGAATTTGCATGGCCGAAGGGGAGCTTTGGCACAACGGTAGAGTTGTCTTTGTGTGACCTTGAGGTCATAGGTTCAAGGCGCAAAAATAGTCTCTTGCAAAATGAAAGGTAAGGCTGCATACTATTAACCCTTGTGGTCCGCCTATTCCCCAACTACACATGTGGGAGCTTCGTGCACCAAGACTGCTCTAAGCTACCCTTTTAGGTCAGTCTGCATGGCTGGTGTGCTGTTCTCTGACATGGTTATTAATAGTTCCTTTTTCTTCCACGTGGAGTATTGCCTACGATTTTGCTTTGATGTTTTGTTATTCCCGTTGTGACCATCTTGATAGCTTTCTCTATCTTTCTGATAATCAACGATATATTTGCATAATCAAAAGAAAGAAAAGCCGGGTCTACCAAGAAGATGTTTAGACAATTGGGTTCACAGTAAAAGTTGTCGTCATGTGACCTTGAGGTCATAGGTTTAAGGTGTGCAATTAGCCTCTTGCAAAAATGCAAGGTAAAATGGCATACTTTAGGCCATTGAGGCCTGCCCCTTACCTGGAACCTACATAGGCGGGAGCTTCGTGCACCGGATCTGCCCCTTTAGTTGGGTCCATGGTATATATGGCAGTAATATCTCTTACATGGATTCCACAGTAAATATAATATCTTTTACATGGATTCCACCGTAAATTAGCCAACTTCTCTCAGTGCAGCGTCAATTGTCAAACTGTCCAATTTTTCTGTAGGAGTGGTCGTCCACTTTATCTCGTGTGCAGCTAGATTCCAAAGTGAACGTGTCTGTGTAGAGCCTCAGCGCAGTAGTAGAGTTATTGTAGCATGACTTTAGATTACGGATTCTAAGGTGTAAAAATAGCCTTTTGCAATATAGACCCTTTGTAGTTTGTACCTTTTTATAAACCTGCATATACGGGAGCTTTGTGCACCAGACTGAATATACGATGCAGTAGTGAGCACATGCAAGTAAAAGACATAAGCTTCCTGTTTTACTTGGTCCGTTTATTGCATTAGATAATAATTTTAGAAAATCTAGATTGATAACCGCAGCCCCTCTATTATTATTCAGTGTTTTCCAAGAGAAATGCCTTCGAGTAGTACACTCGCCTTGCTCTAGAAAGTAGTAAACATTTTAAGGTTTGCGTTTGCCATGTTAGTATAATGATATCTAGTGGACAATGACAAACTCATCCTATGTTTGGCATCGCACTAGAGCTAATTAGTTCAGCTATTAATAGTATGCAAGTTTATAGGCGTAGATCTATATAAAAATACATCAAGGTGGGCCCAAAATCCACTTCTTCCTTAATTGGAAAAGTGCCTCGTTTGCTAGTTAAGATTTTTCTCCAGTAAAATGAGGCTAGTGGGCTTATATAAATTGGCTTCCATTTAGGATTGATTTGTAACATCTGTCCAATAGCAATTGTAAAAATACAATGTAGGATTGTGTAATATAGATCTTTGTAGTCTGGCCTTTTCTTAGACTTTACATACATGCGAGCTTTGTGCACCCAGCTGCTTTTTTTTTTTCTCAAATAGCAACACCTTAAATCTCCAAGAGCTCAATATTATCTCGATTGAAAAATCCTAATAAACAAGTTTTTTGGTTCTTGTGAGTATCAATGGTCAATCACTGTGTATGCACCGTTAATGCACGACAACTAAGAGATATGACTAGAAATAAACTGTCCAATGGTACGCTTTGAAATAGTTTGAAATCCAACTTGCATCTCATTAGATGGACGATCTGGATCAATCCTAACTGGGCCTCACGATGACTGTAGGCCAATACTTGTCTCCCGCGTTGTTGTTCAGTATGGTGCCTTGTTAAGCAAAGAGTGCCCTAACCAAAGCAAGGGGCTGCGAATATCACCCCTATGAGGCAGGTTGGTAAACAGTGCCCTAGGTGTCACGGGCGCAGTTTCTCTCGTTAGGCTACCTCACATATCCTATTGTCTAAAGGTAAGCGCTGTACTGGGAAATGCACGTCCTTATGTGGGCCCACACTCATGTGCCCGTTCGAGCAGTTGCAGATGTCACATGGTGTGGTGTGGGGATCAGGTTCATGGCAAGATTGCAAGATTCCATCCCCACCGTCCAAAAGCCGTTAGCATTTGGGTCTGCCCCAAAACTGGAATATTTGGCTAAAGCTTTTGGAATCATGGATAACGAACAATATCAAAACAAAGCATTGGCCCCCACATTCCAAAAAGTGCTATTTTTTGTGGCTACTCTGGAACATTGAAATTGGAATAATACCTTTCCTCCCGTCAATCAATGTGGTAGCACCAGAGAACATGTCCACGTTGTATTATCTTAATTAATACAACGAGGCATGCCCGTCTGCTAAAGCATATCATGCCTACCCTCTGTTGATCGCTGCCGTCCATCTCATTTACGTTTGTCGATCAACGACTGCTAGCAATCAATGAGGAAAACATAATATCGAATAAGCAACATGCTTAGTACTTAAGACAAGGTTGCAGTCCTCCAAGTATTCCTTTTGTATGCCATGTCCGCGCAACCATGATCATTTGTGTTTTTTTTTTCATTAAATTGGGTATTTTTTGGAAAATTGCCATTTTATAGGTGTTGCGTCAATGGTGGAGAAGTCCACGTTCTGGACCCCTGCGCCTTCCTAGCAGGTCTCTGACTTTGGTTTGATGGCGACACTCTTCCCATTAAATACTTACGTTAATTGACGGCCGATCTTTCCAAACACCAATCACATGGTTTGTTTGCAACGCCTGGCCAAAAGTTCATTTGCTACCAAGACTTTGGCGGTACAAACTATTTGTATAGGCCGTATATTAACTTGACAAGTGTAACCCTCTGATTGATCCATATTTAGTTGTTCAATTTTAGGTCATCCAGAATTGAAAAGATTTTCAGCCGTTGACCTATCAAAGATGGGGCCAAGTAGATTAATGATTCCAATGACCAAATAATTGAGCTACGTCCTTAAAAATTACTCGTGCATACAATCTCCTTTATATTATATATATATATATATATATAATTTTTATAGGATGGGTGGACATGTAAATGTCCTTTTCAGAAAGAAAAAATATGTAAATGTCAAGGAAATACACATGCCAAATACTAGACATAGAAGTCATATACTTTGCCTTCGATACACCGTCCATCAAAATTTTTAACTCGTTATTTTGGATTGGATGTCATAAAATGGGGCCAGGGATTAGTTCGTAATAGAATAAATGAACAAGGCCAGATGCATGATATTTCTGGGGAATAACATATCTAAGAGGGGGCCCAGCAGCAATGGTTTGGATCACTGAACTGGGTCCCACTCGTACTCTTTTATATAATTACATGCACGAACATTGTAAGATTCTCACTACTTAAAGCTGTCCTTGTTTGCCATAAAAAGGAATAGTTAGATATGCAAGGCATGAGGACAATTAGGGTTCACTCATTGATGATCGTGACCGTTGAGGTCCTGTTATCAATAATCATGCACCAAAATTCAGAAGCCATTAAATATTGGGTGCCTCTAAACAATGAATAACCGCATTATATGACTCATCTATAGGAACTCCATCGGGTAAACGGTTTAGATTATGGGGAAAAGGGGCCACGTGCTCCCTTGCCCGCTACTATTTTCCAGTCCAAAATATGCCCTCCATGTCCAACCACCGGACAAGAAAGTCAAGAAAAAGAAGAAGTCGGCTTTAGTTAGTAAACTTGGTAATAAATAAGAGAGAGAGACGGCGAGAAGCAGAAATCAGGAGTTCCATTATTAAAACAGGGGGATGCGAATAATTTAATTTGAGTAAATAGCTAAATCCCGCTCACTCCGGTTTACTTTTCAAGTTTGGGGCGATGGAATAGCATGAGCGCGGGGAACGGCCCCCTTTCCCCAAGTTTAAACTCCAAGCAACACAATGTCCACGTCAGCATCATCGCCACCTCACCTCACCGAAAACCCCAAAGCCCTCCTGTCTGAGAGTGAGAGATTTTCTACTTCCACCTCTCTCTCTCTCTCTCTCTCTCTCTCTCTCTAACCTCCCCTCTTCCTCTGCAAGAATCCAGAGAGAGAGAGAGAGCTTCCATGGAAATGGACTTCTCCCTGCAATGCCATTTTACAGCTACTCCTCCTTCTGACGACGAGTCGCTTTAAAGATGCAAAATCAGGTGGAAAATAGAAAGCGGAAAACATTGCTGCTCTTTTCACCACGTGACGACTGAGTCACTGATTCTTCTTCCTTTTCGTCTTCTTATTTCTCCTCCGAGCAAGCAAACAACAAGCGAAGTCGTCTCGTTCTTCGATCCATGGCGGCGTCTTCTTCCAGAGGGAGAAGCAGTTCTCCATTCGGCTATCGGAAGCCTTCAACCTCGTATTCCTCTTCTTCGTCCTCTTCGTCTTTGCTGAATGGCAGACTCATTCCTCGATCTTGTTCTTCTTCTTCGTCTTTTTATGGCTCCGGCAATGGATACACCACCAGATCCATCACGCCTGGTCGCGGGCGGAGTGATTCGGGTCAGTATTCCTTTAACAAGGCCCACGGGAGCCGGAATTCGCCGGAGACGATGCTTGGGGAGGAGGTTGAGAGACCTAGGTCTGGAGACAGCATTTCCGTGACGGTTCGGTTTAGACCGTTGAGGTATGGCTAGATCTGGTTGAGTACATATGTGTAGATCTGTGGTTTTGGTGATTGCAGGAGTTGGCATGGTTTGAATTCCGATTGCAATGTGAGTTTGTGGATCTGATGACGGGTGGTTGTGAATTTTGTGATGTAGCGAGCGGGAATTTCAGAGAGGAGATGAGATCGCATGGTATCCGGATGGGGATAAGCTCGTCCGGAGCGAGTATAATCCAGCCACGGCATATGCATTTGGTACTATTCTTATTTACGATTGATGAGTTGAAAATTTTGGATTAATGCTGTAAAGAATAAGAAGCTTCAGCTGATCTATGATCTATTGTTTGTGCATTTTTGCATCGATTGGTGCTTGGAAGACTTTGTTCTTGGGCACAGCTGTGCGGTCAAATACTTGTTTCTGTAGTTTAGAATTGAAGCATTTTTCAGTGGGCTGCCCCGATAAATTGATGCAGATGCTAGATCGAGAATGCTCATGATTCCTTCTTTACTGTCGTTTACTTGGCTGATTTGATTGGAACTCTTACTGTTCCTTATGGAAGCCCGCCAGTTATAGGCCTTATGCCCCATAATTTGCAGTTCTAATTCCAATGGTTGGAAAATTTATACTTTCAGCCATTGAGACAAGTTCATTTTGCATTAACGACATTCTGGATAACTTCTATTGCTCGGGTTATTTTTGCTTCTAGCATATGCTTCTTCTCCATGACTTGGAGAGTGATATCAGCATTCTGACAATTCCTTAGTATCAGTTCGATCTAGATATGATCGGTTCTTCCCTTCCCATTGTCATATTTTCTTTTCCTTTCATTTTTTGGAGTGGAGGATATTATTAAAAAAGAGGGAAGGAAATGCTTAAAACGATCCAATTGGGGTGTCCAAGCTGCCCAATAACAAGCAGTTCAAAGAGAAAAATGAGGCTAAACCGCAGGCAGTTCTGGCCAAGCAGCTTTTCAATGGCCATGGTCTCACAATCAAGTGGACACAATGGCCATGATCTCATTGAGGTGTCCAAGCTGCTCAATAACAAGCAGTTCAAAGAGAAAACGAGGCTAGCCCACATGCAGTTCCAGCCAAGCAGCTCTCCAGTGGCCATTGTCTTACAATCAAGAGGGCACAATGTAAGACAAATTGTAACTAAGAACTGACTGGAGGGGGAGCTTTAGGCAAACAGAAAGCAAGAGCCTGAAAACATGAAAACAATGGATTGGTTGCCATTGAGGCAGACTCATTCACACAAAAACAAAAGAACAACAAAAAAACATGGAGAATAAAAGTGCAATGTAGCTCAAATCCCACCATTTGTTATTCTTTTGTTCTTCAACTTGCAAATGTGAATATGTGAAGAATTTTATTGCACTGTTTTCCACAACAAAGCTAAGCCCCTAAACATGTCTTATTTATGGGAAGGCATGGTTCACAATGATCAAAAGTAGCCTTTACTTTATATGGATGGTTATTGAAATTCTGTACCACCTTGTCCCAGGTTTCACTGTACTTCTAATGGTGTTGTCTTGTGCATATTAGATCCAAAACCTAAAACTTGATATGGTAGATCTTGAAATATGTCATGGTCTTGTATTATAGCTTCGGTTTGTGTAACTTATATCTTCTCATATTCATTGGGAAGCTAACTTCATTACTACTTTTACCAAGTTTTTGGGCCCATTTTTGATCAAAGAGAAGAATGTCGACCTTTATTCAGTAGTCTTAATTTCATCTCGAGTACTTGCGGTTCCTTTCCCATATTCTTTCTTTTATACGTTTTTCTCCCTTAATAAACTTTCATTTTCAAAGGGAAATGTTATTTTTTTCCACCTCATCACTGAAACCAATTTTCTTTGTGGTGTTGAAGAGTAAGAACACTAATTTCTCTTATTATGTATGCTAGGAGGTGAAAGTACTTTGTTTACTTCATTTCAGAAGAGAACTTTGCTAAAGTTAGACCTGTTTTCTCTAGTTTATGATCAATATAACCAATTTTTTATTAACTCAAGTGAGTGGAAGGAGCTTTTGAGTGACCCAGTAGGCAAAACATGGACATTTAGTGGCCCTAAAACTTGATGGTTTAGCCCAGAACCCGCATATGCGGGAGCTCTGCGAACCTGGCTGCCCTTTTTAAGAAATTTGATGGTTTACAAATTCAGGAGACTTTATCATAATTGTTCACTTATCCAATGACGCAACATCTCAGCACCATGGCCGTTAAAGTTTAAGTCAGCTTTGTGCCATGGTGGTTAAAGTTATACTTCTAGTTAAGATGCAACTTTGCTTGGGATCAACCAAATGTGGCTGGCAGGAAGTTTAGGTTAGCTAAGCTTGTGTTTTGGCTAGGATAGGTTTTGTTAACTTGATAAAATGGTCTGGTTTGGTAGATGTTAATCTTTATCTAACTAGTTCGATTCCAACCTGAATTCAACCCCAAATTTAACCTGGCAACTTCATTGTGTTGGAATAATTTGGTATCTATCTTATACGTGGTGTGTTTGAACTCTGTTGGTGTAATGGCCATGATATATAAATTTCACCTATAGCATTGTGATTTATTATTTATTTAGTTCTAATCTTTTCTTTTTCTGTGTATTACCTGACTCAACCTCATTGTTGATAATATTTCAACCAAACTCTAACTTGCAGAACTGATTTCCAGTTTCTGTTCAACCAAAATAAATTGCCTTTTGTTATAGATGGGAGGTGGGTTGAATTTTGGGATTGGTTGGGTTGTCTGACTATTGGGATGGGGTGGGCTCTGGATGCATTTAATCCGACTCAAGTTGCAATCCTCATCTATATTAGTTGTCATGCACATTTTCAGTTTAGTATTTGATATTCAATGATATTAACCAATTGTACTTTGGCAGATAGAGTTTTCGAACCAGCTACACCTTCTAAGGCTGTGTATGATGTAGCTGCTCGTCCTGTGGTCAAGGCGGCAATGGAAGGCATCAATGGTATGTATCATATTTTTCAACTTCTTACTCAAAGGTCTTGCTTTTAATTTTTTTGTTGTTTTTCTGTTTAAAGCAATCAAATTAATAATCTTTCAAATATATTCGTGATTAGAAAAATTTCTACAGATGATAATGGTATAACAAATTGGAAACTTCTTCAATAGTTAATCACATGATACCCTTCAACAAATTTCTTTTGGCTACACTTTGAAGGATTGATTGAATTGGTTGGTAATAAAATTATCTTGAGGCATTTTCATTACACTCCATTTGTTAGGTAGGCTCTGCTAGTTGAATGCTATCAGGATTTAATATCCTGATTGTGAAACTTACTAACCAATTCTGCATGCTAACATTGTAGGGACGGTTTTTGCCTATGGTGTCACCAGTAGTGGGAAGACGCATACGATGCATGTAAGTTCGTACAATCAAAAGCGATGTCCTGGTCTTTCCTCTTTTAAGAGATGATTCTAATTGTTTGGACTTAAGAACTGGAGGAGTATTCAGTGGTTTGAAGTACTTCTATTATTTATTCCTGGTATATAGCCGACTTATCTCATGCAATTTTCTAATTCTCATTGGAAGAGTATATATATATATATATATATATATATATATATATATAACTGCATCCTGTATATCACTTGTCCTTTTGATTGCAATCTGTACAGAGATCTGTAGAAGCAGCACACAGTAACAACAAATAGCCAAAAGGATTGCTGCACTAAACTGCACTAAGCAGCACACAGAGAAGAATAAAGTAGAAGTAGAAGAAGCAGGATTGCAATAAGGCTGGTAATACCATGTCAATGTTAAGTTGAAAAGCAATGTTAAAAAGGGAAAAAAGAAAGAAAGAAGGAAGAGAAAAAACACAGGGAAAGATGAAGGAGAGTATTTATCTATGTTGTTTTCCCACATGAACTGTAGTTATATTGATGAATACTCATTAGTGATGGACCTTTAACTTAATGGCTTACAACTAAATAGAAGTCTAACTTAAGTGATGAGCCTAGAATTATAACATGCATGAGCCTTAATCAAATTAGAGTTCCTAGAAGCACATTCCTTTGGTTGCCTTGAGAAGATGCGTAAGAGAACTCGTTTGCGTTCTCTTCTTACTCACGGGGATCTGGTATTCTATGACAAAGTGAGGTATGTGCTTTTCTGTTTAGTCCATAACATTGCAAAACAACGACCTTAGATGATTAAGTATGAGTAACCAAATAATAATGGTAAAGTTGTGACTGAAAGCATGCCAGTTCCAGTACTGCTTTATGCTTGACAGGCTGGTCATGTTAGGAGTACTTCACATGTTGCTGCTTCCTGATAATCTTTCTGCATTTCTTTGGTAACAGTCATCCATCATGATTTCTTGGTTAATTTTTCAGGGAGATCAACAAGCACCCGGAGTCATTCCTCTGGCAATCAAGGATGTTTTTAGTATAATTCAAGATGTGAGTGAAGATGCCAGGTGTCTTCTTAACTAGAGCTTATGATATCCTTATTCTATTGTATTTACTACTCCGGGCAAGTTGTCCTTATAGTGAATCAGCAGTTTATAGGTTGACCTGCCCGATATGTCCAATAATCAATCTTCATGGTAAAGTTCAGTCTATTTTGCATCTGCTGCATAAAAGTGGATATATTCTTGATGATTAACTTTCTTTTTCATGTACAAACAGATGAATAGAGCTTTTCCTGCTTCTTCTTTATTACTGAATATTATCATCTGTTGAAATTTTGAAAAGAGGAATCTCATTCATTTCAATTTGAATATTACAACTAAATATACACAGCAACTCTAGCACCCAAAACTGTAAGTCACAAATCAGATCCCTTAATTTTTGGGATATCCTAACAGAAAATAGGAAACTAACAGAATAGGAAACTAGCTAACTAATTATACACAGTTTTCCCACACTCTCCCTCAAGCTGGAGAATAGGTATTCTCTGTTCCCAGCTTGGATACAATAGTCTGAAAAACTGAGCTACTCATCCCTTTGGTAAGAATATCAGCAAGTTGCCCATGTGTAGGCACCTAAAGTGTACAAATCATTCCACTCTCCAACTTCTCTTTGATAAAGTGTCTGTCGACTTCAATGTGCTTTGTCTGGTCATGTTGTACTGGGTTGTGAGCTATGCTGTTTGCAGATTTGTTGTCGCAATAGAGTCTCATAGGGCCATCCCACTTAATCTTCAAATCTTCAAGGATGATCTTCAACCAAAGTAGTTCACACACTCCTTGAGTCATTGCCCGGAATTCAGCCTCTGCACTTGACTGAGCTACCATACTTTGTTTTTTACTTGTCCACGTCACAAGATTCCCACCAAGGAAGGTGCAATATCCTGAGGTTGATCTTCTATCAACAATTGATCCAGCATAATCAGCATCAGTGTATGCCTCAAGTACCAATCCTCCATTTATTCTGAACAAGATACCTTTCCCTGAAGTTCCCTTGAGATACTGTAGTACTCTATGAGTTGCTTATAGATGAACTTCCTTCTTGCTATGCATAAACTGACTAATCACACTTACTACATATGCTATATCTGGTCGTGTGTGAGACAGATAAATGAGTCTTCCTACTAGGTGTTGATATGTTTCTTAATCTACTACGGCATCCTCCTCTGCTTTCCCAAGTTTAACATTAGGATCCATGAGAGTACTTACTGGTTTGCATGCTGTCTTTCCTTTTTCCTTGAGAAGATCTGTGACATACTTCTCTCGAGAGATAAAAATTCCTTGCTTAGAGTGAGCCACCTCAATCCCAAGAAAATACTTCAATCTCCCTAACGCTTTAATCTCAAACTCCTTAGCCAAATACCGGCTCATGACCTGTTTCTCCTTAACATCATATCCGGTCACTATTATGTCGTCAACATACACCAGAAGGGCTATAACTCCCCCTGAAGGAGAGTGTTTAATGAACAATGTGTGATCCCCTTGGCTTTGTTTGTATCCTATAGCCAACATAACTCTTGCAAATCTCCCAAACCATGCTTGTGGTGATTGTTTAAGGCCACACAACGCCTTTTTCAATCTACACACAGCATAAGCAGCCAAATTCTTCCCATATCCTGATGGGACCTCCATATAAATCTCATCCTCTAGCTCCTCATGTAAGAAAGCATTTTTGACATCAAACTGCTGCAACTCCCAACCATAATTAGCTGCTAGTGATAACAATACTCTAACTGTCTTCATCATTGCAACAAGAGCAAAAGTCTCTTGACAATCAATTCTATAGGCTTGAGTATACCCCTTGGCTACCAATTGCGCCTTGTATCTCTTAATCGACCCATCTGCTTTATACTTCATCATATACACCCACTTACAGCCCACCGGTTTCTTTCTTGCTAGTAGCTTCACCAACCCCCAAGTCTTGTTCTTTTCTAATGCCTCCATCTTGACATTTATAGCTTGTTTCCATTTTTCACTGGACAAAGCCTCGGATTAGGTGGTAGGAATGGTGATGGTATTTAGGCTCACAAGAAAGGTTCTATGAGATGGTGAAAAATTCTTAAACAACAAAAAATGTGCAAGAGGGTATAATGGTTGCCTTGTGCATTTTCTGGTTCCTTTCCTAATGGCAATTAGAAGGTCTTGGTCATCATTATCCACATGAAATTCAGTTTCATCTTATAATGGATGGTTAGAAATTGTTACCTCATTCAAAGAATCTAAGTTGGATTCTCGGACTTGCAATTAAAAAGAGCCATCTTCCTCCTCGTGAACACCTTGCCTTTGCCAAATCTCACATTTCCCAGAGCAGAATCAGTCTTTTCTTGTGGTTCATTTGGTGTTTCTGGTACGGGTTCAAGCTTTGGTATGGGTTTAGGCACATGATTGGAACAAGATGAACAAGGAGGTGCAGGTGTAGGATCCGAGGTTTTAGATATAGGAATTGATGACAAAAAAGGGGCAGCCTCGGTGCACGAAGGGGTCTGGGGAAAGGGTGGACCCACAAGGGCCTATAGTAGGTAGCCTTACCTTGCATTTTGCAAGAGGCTGATTCCACGCCTTGAACTCGTGACCTCAAGGTCATATGATGACAACTTTTACTGTTGCGCCAAGGCTCCCCTTAATGCAAAAAATCTTCCTTATCTTCCCTAGTTGAATTCTCCCTCTGAAGATAAGGATCAGTGAAATAAGACTCTTGTTCGTTGAATGTAACATCCACCGAGACAGAATTTCTTTGACAGAGGGTGGTAACACTTATACCCTTTATGAGTCGAAGAATAGCCCACAAAGATACATTTTAGAGCCTTTAGATCTAATTTTCCCTTGTTTTGACTATGAACATGGACAAATGACACGCACCCAAAAATCCTAGGAACAAGGTTGTTTGTAGTGTTTAGGTTTTGGTGAAATGTTGAAAGTATGTCCATAGGACTCTTAAAACCTAAGACCCTTGAAGGCAAACGATTTATTAGATGAGTGACTGTAAGAATTGCTTTCCTCCAAAAGACCGTAGACACAATTTTTTGAAACAACAAGGCTTGGGTTTTTCAAGGAGATGACCATTTTGCCTCTCTGCTAACTCGTTTTGCTATGCGGTATTGACACAAGATAACTTATGTAATATTCCTTCTTTTTGAAAATATAGGGTAAGAATTTGATTGAAATAATCCCTGTCGTTATTTGACCTAAACCTTTTGATATTGACCCCAAATTGAATTTTAATCATGGAACAAAAATTCGGGAGCACAATACTAACATCAGACTTATATTTAAGCATAAAAATCCAGGTAATGCGAGTACAATCGTCAATGAAAGAAACAAACCATCTTGCCCCAGAAACATTAGAAACAGTAGATGGACACCAAATATCACTGTGAATAAGATAGAAAGAAACTTCTTTTAGTACTAATTGGAAAGGGTACTTGTGTTTAGCAAGTTCACACACCTCACATTGAAAATTTTCGACATCTAAATCTCTAAACAAAGAGGGAAACGTAATTTTAATAACCCTAAACGATGGATGTCCAAGACGGCAATGGTGAAGTAAAATTTTTTTCTTTATTGGATAAGACACATTCTGATATGAAGGAAGAGGGAAGCCTGCCCTTGTTCATGTTGAATTGACTTGGTGCTTCAAGGTAGTAGAGGCCATTCCTTTCTCTAGAACGTCCAATCATCCTCCCTGAATCCTTGTCCTAAAATATACAATAACTGCTGCGAAAAATCACATTACAACATAAATCTTGAGTGAGTTTTCATATAGAGACTAGGTTTGTAGATAATTTAAAAACGTGAAGGCCATTTTTGAAAGTCACTAATGGGCTTATTTTGACATCCCCTAAACCTGCTATAGTGGTCAAGGATTCATTGGCTGTGGCTATTTTCCTATTGCTTGGACATGGATAGTAGGTTGAAAAAATATTGGATGAAAGGGTCATATGATCGGTTGCTCCTGAGTCCATGACCCAAGAGTTGGTGAAGATTGTACCCGAGACATTTAATCCAATCGAGGATGAAAACTCACCTGAATATGCCAAAAAACAAGTACTTGGAGGTCCTTCAGGTTTTCCAAGACAGTTGATAAGTGATCTTACCCTCTCAATCTTTTCTTGGATGAGGCTACTAGGCTCCTGTGATGTCAAATCACCTCGTGGTACTGCAGCAATGTGGACTTGTCCATTGTTCTGTGGCTGACCTCCTTTCTGGCCCCATTCTTGGCTTGGAGGCTTTCCATGAAGTTTCCAGTATTTTTCACGAGTGCGGTGAGACTTCTTGTAGTAAGTGCACCATAATCCGTCATGGTGTTGGGTTTTCAGTTGGCGACTTTTTTCTCCTTCAATTGTTGTTTCTTTCTTCATGTTAATGACTGATTTGTTGTTACCATTATCTACCATAGCCAAACTATCAGTGGTTTGTGGTTTAAGCATCAACCCTCTTCTATTCTCTTCACCTCGGATTAGAGCCACTACTACGTTAAAACATTGAACCTCCTGCTTCACAAGAATCTGTATCCTTACTTGATCAAATTCTGGATTAAATTTTCACCTTGACTTCGTACACTTGAGCTGCATCTCTAGCTTTGGAATAGTTCTACTGAATTGCATCCCATATGTCCTTGGTAGTAGCCAAAAACATGCATGTGTCACTTATTTCTTGAACCATAGAATTCCACAACCACGCCATGATCATAGAGTCTTCTTCATCCCATGCTTCAAAATTTGGATCCCTTGGTTTAGGACCTGTACCCATAAGATGACTAATCTTTCCCTTTTCTTTCAACACCGTACGGATGAGTTGAGACCACTTAAGGTAGTTTTTTCCATCTAACTTGTACGAGGTTTGAATACTTTGCAATTCTCTTGGTTATTGGGGTTGGATTACCTCTTTTGATTGGGCTGTAGCGGTAGTCTTCTCGATCTTTGACATTTTGAACGACAGTGAGACAATGATGCCGAAAGCAACAACGTTGGCCAGAGAAAGAAGGTCAATCTAGTTTGGATTGGGCATTTCTTGGATAAGCAAAATGAAGATAAAATAAAATTGGAATAGACGGGGACACAGGGACTTAATGCAAGGAAGCAGATGAAATTTTAATTAATTGCAATGGGTAAAACTGGAATTAAAGCAAAAATCTGATTAAAACAAAAGAGGAATCAGGGAAACCCGATGGAGGTGGGAGATTGAAGCCGGTGCCAGAGGAGAAGGGAAAATGAGAAGAAGAGGGGGGGAGAGAAAATAGAGGAAAGAGCAAACAGAGGAAACCCGTGAGATGGCCAGTGATGGAAAAGATGGGGGAAGGGCGGGTGGGTGTTGGCCGGAGAGAATGAGGGAGAGAGAGGAGACCGTGCTGGGACTGGAACAGAGGTGGAAGTCTGGTCGTGACAAGCAAGGGAAACTGGGCCAGTGTGTGGTGCGCTGGAAGACAAAGTCGTCTTGGATGGTGGAGCATGAGCAGCACAGAGGAGATCGGGTGACTGGAGCAGGGCTGGTGCCAGTCTGGTGACGCAGGGAGAGGGAGCTAACAAATTGGGCAGAGGAATGGTGATGAACGCCAGTGCTGGTTCGGTCAGGGCTAGACCAGTTGCTCTCGACAATAAAAGTCAACAATGAAGGTCGACGATGCTTCTGAATTTTGGCAATGAAGGCCGAAAAAACAACTTTCCTAGATTTGAGCCTAAAGCTTTGATACCACATTGAAATTTTGAAAAGAGGAATCTCATTCATTTCAATTTGAATATTACAACGAAATATATACAGAAACCCTAGTACCCAAAACTGTAAGTCACAAATCAGATCCCATGATTTGTGGGATATCTTAACAGAAAATAGGAAACTAGCTAACTAATTATACACGGTTTTACCATATCATCTGCATTTAAGTACCAGTGAAATCCTCTAAGCATGTTATAAGCTGCTTCACAAGGCAAGAACTATTCTATTATGTGGTTGGTTTGAATGACCTATTTCATTTGTTTATGAAATAATCTTACTGTATTCTCATCTCTGACTTATACTTCCAAGCATAAAAGAATGGATCTTTCCAGAAAGATACAGGATTTATATGACACTAGAAATGTTCAGCAGTTTCAGTTTTCGATAAGGAGATAATTTTTGTTTTATCACATGCAGACTCCAGGAAGAGAGTTTTTGCTTCGTGTGTCATATCTTGAAATCTATAATGAGGTCAGTATTATCCACTGAAACAGCTCTTACATTTTTAACTGTTTAATGGGAAGTGCTTCTCATTAGTGCCATCATTATGCTGGTACTGATGTGCTTGTGATGGAGCTCTAAAACTATCTGACCCTACTCCTGCATTAAAATTTTAAACTATATTGGTCTATCCATTAACTTCTTGTTACATCCGAACTGTTGTTATTGTTGTTCATTTAAACTTTTGATTATTTATTTTCAAAGAGGCATCTAACTGAGCTAATTTGTATCTCTTCAGGTTATAAACGACTTGCTTGATCCGACAGGACAAAATTTGCGTGTTAGAGAAGATGCACAGGTTCGCAGAAAGCTGCTCTGGTCTTTTCTTTGTTGTTCATTCCGATAATCCCTTAAGTGAGATTTACAATTTTGTCACTTTTAGGGTTCATCATACCTCTGATTTTGTGTAATTTCAAACTGACACCATTTTTCCTCTCTCTTTTTATGGTACATTCTCCATTCTGGTTCCTCTTGCATCAGCATCACACATATTGGTTAACTAACTAAACTGAAATAAAGCATTGTAGAATTCTTTCTCCAAATAGTTCTTTCATCTAAGCTCAAAGTATTTATATCATGCTTTACCTTTTCTGCAAACTTTTTAACTAACTAAACTGAAACAAAAGCATTGTAGAATTCTTTATCTAAATAGTTTTTTCATCTAAGCTCAAAGTATTTATATCATGCTTTACCTTTTCTGCAAAATTTCCAGTTCTTACTAAGTCCACCTTAGTTCTGTAATTTCTGTCCTGGTAGTCTGATGGATGGATATTATAGGCTTCTTTCCTCTTTTTCTAACTTTCTGATGGTTAAGCTGTGAAAGAACCTGTGGATTACCGAGTAAACTGCATATTTTAAACTTTTTGTGTCTATTTTTGAGAGCTTAAAATTTTATTTTATTTCTTATATTTTAAAATTTGTTTCTAAAACTCATTTTGAATTTGCTGTGTTCAATATGTGGGGTACAAAGTAGGCATAGAGTTGTTGCTGGCTGGTTGCTCTACAGAGTTTACTAGCTTGTTTGTTTACAGTATGTCTCATCTATATAATGTCTAGTAATCATGTGTGCATGGTGGATGGAGATGTTTGTTGCTGCAACAATTTGTTTGGTCTCTATAAATGACTGTAACATGTTTCTGCAATAACTGCATTAGTGATGACGATCTTCTCTGTGTGTGTGCGTCTCTCTCTCTCTCTTATTTTATTTTATCTAATGTTCACCCTGGTGAAATATTCCTCTTGCTGCAATATTTCACTGCTAGGTATTGTATCTTTTGTTTGCCAAATTATTGCAGGGAACTTATGTTGAGGGCATAAAGGAGGAAGTTGTTCTATCTCCTGGCCATGCTCTTTCTTTCATTGCTGCTGGAGAAGGTAATGGTGTTTACGTTAACATTAGTTTCAAACTAATAGGTTCGTCTATTGTCTTTTGCACCTCCATCACTAGGTGGTCCTTTTCTTCAGTGCTACTTTCTGATTATAAAAATGATCTACAACTAAATGCTAGAAATGTATCATGAATGATTATGTATATAGATAGTGAGTGCTTATCTACTTCTAAACCTATTGTCGTAAATAAACCACCAAAGCTGTCTAAAATGGTACTCTTCAACAATAATAATAGTTCCTCACTCGACTTGACTCTTTTTGCAACATCATGGCGACCTTGTTTGCATGATATGAACAAGAAAAGTCTGTGAACTGTTATCAATACACCATCACCCTGCATAGGATTTGAACAGAAGGGCGTAAAGTTTTAGTTAATTGATTCTGATCTGGGAATGTGTAACATTTAGTATTTCAATTCAAAACATTGTTGCTTTCCCATCACCTTTTTGCCTAGGACTTAAATGGAAGGCTGTACTTTCCTCGTCCTGTAACTTATACACTCGTTTAATTAGTTGCAGTTGGTGTACTAGGTTGCTTTTTTTAGTATTTTGCTCGACCATAATATTCCTTTGCAGATGGTCCATTGAGAGACAGTGTTTGGTAAGAATAACACGACAAGAGGCTGTTTTTTTATCGGATTCCCTTGTAGGCTTTTCATGCATTTCACATGGCCAATATGCAAAAATAAAGTAAGGCTGAGAGCTGAAGGGAGCGATATTTCCATTCTCCTTGTCTCAGCAATAGAGGGTAAATTCAATCATGGATTGTGTGTTCTCTTTTAATTGGTCATCCAATTGAGCTATTTTCTTCTCCTAATGTTTCATAAATTGGTGAAAGTTATCCTCCACTTCCCTCTTAGGTGGAGGAAGGTTAGGTCCGGGATTAAGTGGTCCTTATGGTGGTTGATAGAGGTGGTATTCAGCATATTGGCGGATGGTCCATTGAGAGACAGTGTTTGGTAAGAATAACACGACAAGAGGCTGTTTTATTATCGGATTCCCTTGTAGGCTTTTCATGCATTTCACATGGCCAATATGCAAAAATAAAGTAAGGCTGAGAGGTGAAGGGAGCGATATTTCCATTCTCCTTGTCTCAGCAATAGAGGGTAATTGACCATATGTACTGGGAGGAGTGTCTTTGCTCTTGTAGTAGAAGTGGACACTGCAAAGTTCTTCGTGTAGGTATTTTTACTTCCTTGAGCTTTGAAGCAGGGTTGATGTTTCGTATCTCAACGAAGTGCAGTGGTATTTGGTCAATAAGAAGATGACAGAAGTATGGATGCAATAACAGTCACCAACACAAGATTAATTCTGAGATGTGGGCCTCTAACTGTAGCAGATTTGGGAAATGTGCATATCACTTGGTATGGTGAAATTGCTGCTCTGCCTCTAATCCGAAGCTTGCTTCACAATGGCATAAGAATTTAAAACACAAGATGTTGCTACTGAACTTTGTCCTTGTATGTCCAAAACAGTGGCTGCAGGATAGAGCTTTTGCTTGGTGGAAGTGTTGGTTCCTCTTTATAACTGAGAATATGGCTGGTCTTGGGTAATAGGTTTGCAGGCTCCATATTGGATGCTTAGGCTGAAGCATATAAAGAAAACCAACAAAAATTCAACGTGGAGGAATTGTATAGATGTAATTATGGTTTACATAAATATGTGCATATGCACACGCACACGCACGCACACACACACACATGTACTGGCATTTACTTGCATACAGGGATAGAATTATTTCATATATTTTATCTTAAGTAGTGGTGGAAAATTAGTTCTTGCCCAATGTGAGTTCTTTGGGTCTTCATTGTCAAAGACCCGCAAATTCAATTTCCAAGAAAACAAAATATGCGATTCAAGCAATGTCTAAGTATCACTGAAAAATACAAGATGTTACCCGAATTCAGGAAAATGTTTTCACTAGTTTGAACTTGCATTGGCTGTGAAACTTTCAGCAAAAGCTAAATCAGTGCAGCCAAACAGCATGTTAGCATGTTGTGTAATTTGAAAAGTCTTCTCTTGTAACCATGAGTCTTTTTATTTCCTTTCAACAGTCTTGCTTAAATTTTTGAAAAGCTCTACTCTAAAGTTGTTCAATGGGAGTCTTAGAGGACAGTTTATGGGGCGTTTTAGAGAGTGCAGGTGGAAGTTTTGAATTTTATATGAAATACAACATGTTTCTGTTCAAGCCTTCTCTAATTTGAGCCCTATTGTTCTGCTATCTAGAGATGTAAGTAATGAAAGCCCATTTCACATGATAGCCTATAACATTATAAGAAATGATGATGGCTGCAAAAACTGTATATTGACAAAAAAGAAATTGCCAAGACAGAATGGTATGCATGATTCGTCATGTTGTTGATTCTTCCAGCTTATGATAATTGAACTCTATATATTTTGATTGTTTCAATGTGTTTGATACTGTTATAATTGTTCTGCATTTACCTATTCTCCTATTTTGTATAGTTCTACATTGCTTTAAAAAACTTGTTCGGGTGCATAATAACTTGTGATCTTTCTTATGAGCAGAGCATCGTCATGTTGGGTCAAATAACTTTAACTTGTTCAGTAGCCGAAGTCATACTATCTTTACCTTGGTAAACCTTTCTCCCTTAAAAAAGTACAGTTGTCTACAATCATTTGTTGTCATTTTATTTTGTTATGCCTTCTAGGTCAGTTTGGATGTTCAACTTACTAGTATTTTGCAGATTGTAATTCATTACTGTGATCTAGAAAGCTTTTCTAGACTGCTGTCTAGAATAAATCATGCAAAAGTTGCATCTGAATTGCACACTCAATGGACCATAATAACTTTTACCTCCAATTGAAATGTTTGGGGTGTTATTGCTTGATTTACAATGCTTTCATTGAATCTTTATTTGCTTGTGTAGTAAATATCTTAACTGATCTCCGAAGCTGGAACTGATATTTTAGCACGAATTGGTTTTTGACTTTATGGAAGCTGCTCCGCAATCTTATGTGATATGATCATTTAATATAGAGGAATTTTTAGCTGGTCATTTGATCTAAATTCCTATGCCATGTGATAGATTATTGTTTCATATAGAGGGATTGTTACCAGTTAATCTCAACTCTTTGCACATACAATATTCATGCTATTTCTTTTTACTATGATTGGGTCTTGTAAGCTGAACCCTTCCAATGTTTCCTTCTTACTTTTGAAGAAAGGGAAACTTTTCCACCTTGAATAAATGAGTAAACTGATAAAGTGCTGGCATAAGATTCATCTGCAGAATTACCGGGAGACTTGCGAAATACAAGTAAGACAGATAGTATTACATGCTTAAGATAATAGATAGACCAACTAATGAGAACATAAGAAGAGTAAACTTTTACTTTGTACCAAGGGCTCATGTCTAAGGAAGCTGCGATGGGTAAATATTAAGGCAATCTAACTTTTAAAGCTTCTAGTAAATAGTTATGTGAACAACCCTCATCTGATAGTGTTAGTGTGTTAAGTGACCGTGCGGAGCCAAGCAATGCGAGAGAGAGGCTGTGCTGGTGGAGGAGTTAGGTTGATGGAAGAACAACGAGGGAGACAGAGGAGAGCATGGAGGAAGAAAGAAGAGAGGGGATGAGAGAGAAGTTGGGATAGATGCAGGTTAAGAGAGAGAAATAAAGACTTAGAGAGGGAGAGATAAAGGATTGCCATGCCTGCAAAGAAGAGGAGTGAGGGAGAAGGTATAGGATGGTCTGGGAAGTGGGGCAAAGAGGTGCTAAGAGAGTAAGAAATGGGATCGAGAGAGGGACGGTTTGGGGTGATGCTAGAGAGAGAGAGAGAGAGAGAGAGATCGTGAGAGGGGGGAATGAGAGAAGGGGAAGAGAGGTAGAGAAAGTCAGCCAGGCCCCTCCCAAGAGGGGAAAAACGTTCTTTTGAGAAGGAAGAAGGGTGTTTTTAAAAGAGAGATGGGGAGAGACGTACATGAGAGAAGGATAAGAGAGAAAAGAGAGGAGAAAGAGAAGGAAGAGGAGATAGGTAAGAGAGATAAGAAAGAGAGTGGGGTCCACAGGAATTCTAGTCTTGCTAGAACTCTGCAAGTCTTCAACTTTGTCCTGTACTAGGATTCTTCAAATTTCATCTTATTTCCATGAAACTTCATCTGATCTCCATCTAATATCCTTGATTCGATCTGGAGCATCCACGCCTAAGTCGATTGATCTGCAATGCATAGGACCCAATTAGCGCAATTTAAACCGTTCATTAGCTTTAATAATCATCTAACCACTAAATTTTATAATTCAACGGTTAGATGGTCAATTAAAGCTAAAATGAAATATTTGATGTAAAATCTTAAAATTAATGGTCTAGATGCTCTAATTAAATATTAAATTAGGGGTATTTTGACCAAAATTGAACACTTAACACACCCCCAACCAGCATTTTGCTAATCCCTAGCAAAAGATGCGAAGAAATCAACTCAAAATTTTTTATTTTTTAGGTCATCTCCACTTTTTTTCTCAGAGAATTATCTTCAATAAATCTATCAACGTTAGTAAATGAATAAAAATGATTGAAGAATTCAAAACCTTACCCATATGCTAAAAACATTCCATTTGAGCTCAGATCTTAGAGTGAGTGTGTGCGTATGCAGTCTACACATAGAATGATCTTTATCTCTAAGTAGACTTCTAACTTTTGAACTCCATCTGAAATATGTTTTGACCTCAATCCTTACTAATGGCATACGCTCAGAAATAAAGTCTCTCAGATAGAGGGTTCAACTCATATCTCTCTTTTAATTATGTGAGAAGAGTCAATAAAAACAAATTTAGCTCACATATATTCATGAAGAACGGGAGTTACTGAGGAATTTACTTGTATTAATTCCTTTGGAATGGATGCCATTACCTTTGAATATTTAGAAATACTACTCTTTTACTCCTATCCATTCATTTCCTCATCAAGACTATATTCCTCCTAGAATCAATAGGTCTTTAATTGGGACGAAACATAGGCTTAGGATAGGGTACCAAATAAAGGGTATAAGGATATTCAAAGTTTCTTCAAAAAATAAGTAGAGGTCTTCTACTAAAGTTGACAAATTTTCTTTTCTTTGCTGAAGTGAATATTTCTTTTTCTATTTTTCTTTGCATTCTTCAAATTTTTTTTCTTCTTTTTTTCACTTTTCTTTCTTTTCATATTTTTGACTCACTTTGAAGAATATTTCTTTTCTTGATATCCACTTTTTTACTTTCATTGCAACTAAAAGATATTCTTTCATTCTTCTCTAACTTATTTTTCAAAAAAATTGGGTAATGGATAATTTATACTGGGTTAATATGGGTAAAAGGTTAATTTGGGTGACAAAAGAAAAGGCTTATATTCAAGGCTCAACTTGGCTAACTAGTGGTAAAAATACTTCTGGGTAGGCTTTATGTCTCTAGGTTAACAACAAGAATGGCCTAAATCATTTTCTAGGTTTCCTATAATCTATCAAATTCAATGAACTTCCAGAATTTTAAAGGTAGTATTCTAATTATTCAGGTAATTAGCCAAATTTAAGATTTTGGGATCAATTTTCTTTAAGCACGTTGAAGAAAATTTTGAACATTTATAACCTCTCAAAAAGGATGAATGGCTCTAAAACTCACTTGGGTTATAAGTCTCCACTAAATTTCTTCAGAATTTCTAAGTTGTAGTCACTTATCAATCTAGATTATCTATATGCAACTGCGTGTACAAATGTGATCTGAGACTTTGCTTTCATGGAATACTTTAGAAAATGAGTAAAATGATGAATTAATCATATTCAATTCCATTAATAAGCTAAAGTTATCCAGATTTTACTTCAGAAAATCCAATTCTCATCATAGTATAGGAAATGACCTAAAAATTTTCAATTTTTTCAAATTTTTTTTTTTGTTGTTGAAAAAACCAAGGAAATCACCTAAAAACTAAAAGAAAACTAGAATTTGCAAGAATTCTACACCCCCCAACCTGACAGAAACATTGTCCTCAATGTTTAAAAAGTATGATGATGATAATGCATTGAGAAACGCAAAAAAATTGAGAGATATAGAAAAAATTGAAAAAAATAAGAAAGTAAAAACTACGCTACATACTTTATTTTCAAATGAAAATTTTCAGAGAAAAAACATTACTGAGTTTGAAACTTCCCTCGGTCCCATACGAAATAAGTTGGACAGGCCTCTGAAAAGGAATGATGAATAAATTTATCTTGCAATTTAAAAATTTTCATTTTATCACAAGGCAAGATAAATTTATCTTTAAGCTACTTCACATAATTAGAAACAATTGTAGGAGTTCGATGCAGCCTTTTTGGAAATGGAGCAAGGATGTCATATTGCTCAGTGGGTGTAACATTCTCCTGATCAATAAATTCATCTCTTTTTTTGACCAGTTTAGATACTATTTTAGCCTTTTTAGGTCGAGATTGCTCAATTATGTTACCATTATGAATAATGGTAGCTGCTTTTGTTTGTTCCATATCTTTAAATGAAGAATTAATCTCATCTCCTACATCCATATCATCAAGATATCTATTTGGTGGAATAGGACATTTCTGTTTATCAATGGTCTGTAGCATTTGAGACATCATGTCCTTCAATTCAGTCGTGGAATTTGTATTCTCTTTTAATTGGGCTTTAATTTGAGCAATTTTCTTCTCCTGGTATTGCATGACTTGATGGAAATTATCCTCCACTTTCCTCTTATGTGGAGGAAGGTAAGGTCCAGGAACAAGTGGTCCATGTTTTTGGTAATAACGTTGGTATTGGGCCTTCTGTGAAGCACTGTATTCATTAGTGACAGCAGAATGATTACTCCAATTGGAACTATATGTCTCGAAAGGGTAAAAATGTTGCTCATAAGAATGTGTCGATTCATCATCAATGTGACATTCCTGAGTGAGGTGTGTATTACTTTCACAAATATTATACACCTGTTCAACTTTCTTAGAGAGACATTTTTCCATTTTCATGGCCTCAACTGTTCTATCTAGGGATGCTATTTTTATATCATCTTTTTCAGTCATAGCATATATTTCTCCCCTAGAGGATGTGGTGGTGGTCTTAGGCTCATTTGAAAAACCTACTTTTTTTGAATCAGCCCAAGTTTGTGCACTCTCTGCCAACCATTCCAAATACTCTTGTGCTTCTTCAGGTTGGTTATTTAAGAAATTACCATTGCACATCATTTCAACAAATTGACGCATATTAGATTTAAGTCCTTCATAAAAAAAGCTAATGATATGCCAAAGTTTGTATCTATGATGTGAACAAGTCAATAATAATTCCTTAAATCTTTTCCAGCATTGATAGAAAGTTTCATTATCCGTTTGGGTAAAATTCGCTATATTTTGACGAAGAGCAATTGTCTTATGTCTAGGAAAGAACTTATTCAAGAACTTCCTAGTCATATCTTCCCATGTTCGTATGGAACCTGATGGCAATGAATGAAACCACATCTTAGCTTTTTCTTTTAAGGAAAAAGAAAATAGTTTGAGCCTTACCATATCTAAGTCGATGTTTTGCATATGTTGAGTCGTGCACACTTCATCGAATTCTTTTAAATGCATGTAAGGACTCTCACTGTTCAACCCATAGAATTTGGGAAGTAATTGAATTACTCCCACCTTTAAGTCAATCATACCAGCATTTGGAGGTAAAAATATACATGAAAGTGTGCTGGTATAATTAGGCTGTAAATAATCTCTTAGTGTCTTCCCACAAGATTTTTGGTTATTCTCATGTGTTTTATGTTGGTCCTTTCTCCTATTTCCATGTGGTTGAGAATGATTCCTCCATTGACGCATATCATCATGAAATAAAGGTGGAGGATCATCAGCATTAAAGAGAGGATTGCTCGTCCATGATGAAACATCATAATTATCAAAGATGAAAGGTGATTCATCATCATTAAAGAGTGGATTGTTTTTCCATGGGGAAATATCTTCTCTATTAATGCTAGGGTGTAAATTACCCTTTGGATCAGTATTTAAATTATTCATTAGGTGCAACTGATCATGTCTCCTCTCTTTTTCTTTTCTTTTTTTCTTTTTTGAAAGACTATCCTAAATGATGGAACCTAAATGCTTAGAATAATGCACAATCAAGGACACAATCAAGCAATCCCCTTAGGCTAGCAAGCATAGATATTTTGATTTTCTTGATTTTTTGTGGGGACAACGCTTTTAATTAGCCTGATCTAACGCTCCTACTCTCTTTAGGAGATGACTACTGCTTAACAGTTATGTTCTAATCAAAGCGGTTAATACAACTCTCGTGTAAGAAGGCGTTTAGACCTCAACAAACGTTGACAGGAGGTAGGGGAAGAGCGAGGCTCTATTAGACAACCCCCAATAACCACAATGATCAAAAGCAACCGGAGTGGCAGTAGTTCGTGTCCTATTAAGAGGGTCCTAAGAGCATATGATAACCCTATAGGTCTCTTCTGATTTATTTTAAATTAATGTGAACGAAGAGGTTGCGCGCTTGAGGTGATTATCCTAGGTGGGCCAAGGAGTGGTGATGAAATCCACCCTTGATCTTGTGGGGTAGGGTGCTCTTATTAATTAATTTTCACACACCATGTCAATTCGATCAACATATAATTCACCTTAAAGCGTTAGACGTGTCCTAAAATGCAATTAAAAACAAAAAACTAATGCAAATCCTAAGATGCAACAATTATAACAAATGCTTTCTATATACAATTAACTACCAAACAATGCAAATTATTCTAAATGCAAATCCTAATCTAGAAAATAAATGAGGAGACTTACAGTGAGGTTTCTGATGAAGATCAAGTGTGGGCCACCTTGTCCCACACTTGCCCTGTATTATTACAACCCTTTAAAATTGAAATTGAAAATGCAAATTACAAGGGGCCTCACTAGAAGATTCACTCAAAAATAAAAACTCCTAATCTATGAAAGCAAGGAAAATCTATCTAATTGATGAAGCTCCACTCCAATTTCCTGAAAAAGAAAAATAATGATTAGTACCGAATTCAGGAAATAAAGTGGTTATGCACTAAAAATGCCTAAAGATGTACCTAAGAATGCCTAAAATGCAATTCCTAATTTTTTGTATTTTTTTGATTTTTTTGGATTTTTAATTAAATTTTATAAAAACTCCATTTCAAGTCCCCGGCAATGGCGCCAAAAACTTGTTGATTGTTTAACCGCAAGTGTACGGGTTATTGTAGTGTAGCTTATGCAAGTACGGGTTGATCCCACGAGGACTTGATTTAAAATTATAGAGTTTTCAATAAAATTCAATTAATAAAAGAATATAAACTAACAAAAAAATAAAATATAGATTTATTCAATTGTTGCAATGTTCACAATTATTTATTCCAAAGAAAACAGAAAATAAAACTAAAATGGGTCCTGGATAAGCTTGTCCTTGGATTGCACTGTCCCTGAATTAGTCTGTCCTGGATTGCACTGTCCCTGAATAGTCAGAATGAAGATAAGGTAAAACCAGAATAGCACAGGGACACAGTTGGAATTAAATCAGGGACTCAGTTGGAATTAAACTGGGGACACAGACGGTATTTTTGAAAAAGGACAGAGTTGGTAGTAAAATGGGGACATGTTGGTAATTCCTGAGATCTGCCAGGGGCGGAACCAAAATTTTCCCTGGGTTATGGTTTTTCACGAAAAAACCAGGAAAACACGGTGGGAACCGGAGAAGGGGGGAAAGAAAGGAAGAGGAAGTAGGAAAAGAGGAAGGAGAGAAGGGAAGAGGAAGGAGGAGAAGAGGAACGCGGGTGAGAAAACCCGTTCTGGGTTTTCTTCCCCAATCCGCGCGATGATGTAGAGAAAGAGGATCTCGGGAGAAAAGATTGAGGAAAACCTAATTTGGGTTTTTCCTCACTGGGTCGTCCGGAGGTATGTAAGAAGAGGGGAGAAACTGGTCGGGGTGATTGACGCCGGTGAGGTCCCGCTTCAAGCGGTGACGAACTGAGGAGAATTTCACGTCGTCTGGAGATAAGCAGTGAACTCTAGCCAGTGATAGGTCTGGAGGATTTTGGCCATCGATGAAAAGGGCTAGGTGACCGTGCGGAGCCAAGCAATGCGAGAGAGAGGCTGTGCTGGTGGAGGAGTTAGGTTGATGGAAGAACAACGAGGGAGACAGGAGAGCATGGAGGAAGAAAGAAGAGAGGGGATGAGAGAGAAAAGTTGAGACAGATGCGGGTTAAGAGAGAGAAATAAAGACTTAGAGAGGGAGAGATAAAGGATTGCCATGCCTGCAAAGAAGAGGAGTGAGGGAGAAGGTATAGGATGGTCTGGGAAGTGGGGCAAAGAGGTGCTAAGAGAGTAAGAAATGGGATCGAGAGAGGGACAGTTTGGGGTGATGCTAGAGAGAGAGAGAGAGAGAGAGAGAGAGAGAGAGAGAGAGTGAGAGGGGGGAATGAGAGAAGGGGAAGAGAGGCAGAGAAAGTCAGCCAGGCCCCTCCCAAGAGGGGAAAAACGTTCTTTTGAGATGGAAGAAGGGTGTTTTTAAAAGAGAGATGGGGAGAGACGTACATGAGAGAAGGATAAGAGAGAAAAGAGAGGAGAAAGAGAAGGAAGAGGAGATAGGTAAGAGAGATAAGAAAGAGAGTGGGGTCCACAGGAATTCTAGTCTTGCTAGAACTCTGCAAGTCTTCAACTTTGTCCTGTACTAGGATTCTTCAAATTTCATCTTATTTCCATGAAACTTCATCTGATCTCCATCTAATATCCTTGATTCGATCTGGAGCATCCACGCCTAAGTCGATTGATATGCAATGCACAAGACCCAATTAGCGCAATCTAAACCGTTCATTAGCTTTAATAATCATCTAACCACTAAATTTTATAATTCAACGATTAGATGGTCAATTAAAGCTAAAATGAAATATTTGATGTAAAATCTTAAAATTAATGGTCTAGATGCTCTAATTAAATACTAAATTATGGGTATTTTGACCAAAATTGAACACTTAACACAGTTATACAAGTCATGTCAACTCGTTTAATAATCGTGTCGTGTTCGGGTTACGGATTTTTGACACGATTATTATGCGGGTCGTGTTCGTGTCGACCTAAACTTGAAGCGTGTCGTGTTTGTGTGAATACAAACATGACCCGTCAACCCGAATTGCCAGGCCTAATTGTCTCTGGATTGCACTGTCCCTGAATAGTTAAAATGTGAATAAAACAAAACTGGGACATAGATGTAATTAAAGTGAGGATACAGTTGGAATTAAATCGGGGACATGGATGGAATTCTTCTGGGACACAGATGGAATTTCTCTAGGGACATGTTGGGAATTCTTGAGATCTTCTAGGGGTAGATGTGTACTTTTCCTGGGTTTCTAGTTTTTAACAAAAAATCAGGTAAAAACGATGAAAACCGGAGAAGGGGAAGAAGAGAGGAGAAAAGAGGAAGGAAGGAGAAGGAGGTAGAGGAAAAAGCTGGGGATATGGGTTTTCTCTCCCGTGGCTGGCCAACTCTGGGAAGAGATGGGACGCGATCCGGCCGGTGGAGATGGAGCCGGAGAGAGAGAAAGAGAGAAGAAGGAGAACGTTCAAAGAGGGAAAAGAGAGGTTAGAGAAAGTGGATGATGTTAGGCCTGTTGTGTTCTGGGCTTCCCAGTTGTGACAAGCAGGGGAGCCTGGGGCGTCGTTTGGCAGTGGGAACGATGGGCAGACGAGGACCTAGGTTTGGTGGGGCTGGTGATGCTGTGCACTCCGGAATAGAGAGGAAGATGGAGGGCTGGCCCGGCCGACTTGTGTAGTGATGATGGAGCAGAGAGAGAGAGTGAGACAGATAAGGGAATGAGAGGGAAATGTGAAAGAGAGAGAAGGGGGAGAAGATCCAGTCTAGGGGGATTGAAGAGGGAGAGAATGCGGTGATGGGAAGAGAAGAACAAGAGAGATGCAGGAGAGAGAGAGGGAATGAGAAAGTGAGAAGGGAGAAGTAAGGGAGAAAGGAGGGAGAAAAGGCCAGGCCTCTTGGTGTGTCACGCACCTAGGCCAGCCAGTGGACAGAGGTGAACGGTGATGGAGATCTGGTCAGTGCTGCTATGCGGTGCTGGCTAGTGGATGAGATGTAGAAGAAGAATTGAAAAGAGAGTGCAAGAGAGAACAGGAGATGCGGAGAGTGATTAGGAGAGAGTGAGCAGGAAAGTGAGAAATTGATGATGGGGCGATCACAAGAATGGAGAACCAGGAGTGTGCGGTTGAAAAGAGGTGTGGAGAGGGAAGGAGTTAGCCGGACCAAGAATTGACAGTGAAGAGAGAGTAGATGGATAGATTGGAGAGAAGAGAATGGAGAGGAGGGGAGAACGAGAAAGAGAAAGAGAAAGAGAGGGAGAGAGTCAGCCCAGCCTCCCTAGAGGGAAAAGGTAATGGCATCCATTCCAAAGGGATTAATACAAGTAAATTCTTTAGTAACTCCCGTTCTTCATGAGTATATGTGAGCTAAATTTGTTTTTATTGACTCTTCTCACATAATTAAAAGAGAGATATGAGTTGAACCCTCTATCTGAGAGACTTTATTTCTGAGCGTATGCCATTAGTAAGGATTGAGGTCAAAACATATTTCAGATGGAGTTCAAAAGTTAGAAGTCTACTTAGAGATAAAGATCATTCTATGTGTAGACTGCATACACACACACACTCACTCTGAGATCTGAGCTCAAATGGAATGTTTTTAGCATATGGGTAAGGTTTTGAATTCTTCAGTCATTTTTATTCATTTACTAACGTTGATAGATTTATTGAAGATAATTCTCTGAGAAAAAAAGTGGAGATGACCAAAAAAATAAAAAATTTTGAGTTGATTTCTTCGCATCTTTTGCTAGGGACTAGCAAAATGCTGGTTGGGGGTGTGTTAAGTGTTCAATTTTGGTCAAAATACCCCTAATTTAGTATTTAATTAGAGCATCTAGACCATTAATTTTAAGATTTTACATCAAATATTTCATTTTAGCTTTAATTGACCATCTAACCGTTGAATTGTAAAATTTAGTGGTTAGATGATTATTAAAGCTAATGAACGGTTTAGATTGCGCTAATTGGGTCCTGTGCATTGCAGATCAATCGACTTAGGCGTGGACGCTCCAGATCGAATCAAGGATATTAGATGGAGATCAGATGAAGTTTCATGGAAATAAGATAGAATTTGAAGAATCCTAGTACAGGACAAAGTTGAAGACTTGCAGAGTTCTAGCAAGACTAGAATTCCAGTAGACCCCACTCTCTTTCTTATCTCTCTTACCTATCTCCTCTTCCTTCTCTTTCTCCTCTCTTTTCTCTCTTATCCTTCTCTCATGTACGTCTCTCCCCATCTCTCTTTTAAAAACACCCTTCTTCCTTCTCAAAAGAACATTTTTCCCCTCTTGGGAGGGGCCTGGCTGACTTTCTCTACCTCTCTTCCCCTTCTCTCATTCCCCCCTCTCATGATCTCTCTCTCTCTCTCTCTCTCTCTCTCTCTCTCTCTCTCTCTCTCTCTCTCTCTCTCTCTCTCTAGCATCATCCCAAACCGTCCCTCTCTCGATCCCATTTCTTACTCTCTTAGCACCTCTTTGCCCCACTTCCCAGACCAGGACAGACCAACTCTGTCCTTTTTCAGAAATACTGTCTGCATTATTAATTGAATTTTATTGAAAACTCCATAATTTTAAATCAAGTCTTCGTGGGATCGACCCGTACTTGCATAAGCTACACTACAATAACCCGTGCACTTGCGGTTAAACAATCAACATAGTGTCATAGTTTGAGTTCTAGATTCTCAGTTTTGGAATTGTAGGAACTTTATGCGTCAGAAGGGCTTAAATGGTATTTGGTTGACAATAATGCACACAAAGCTTATTGCCAAGGAGGATGACAAGATGAGAGTGTAAGCATCCTTCACATCCTTGGTCTTATTCATCTGGAGGTGAAAATAGTCTAATGCTCGAAAAAGAAAAAGGTATAAAGATGCACAAAGAAAAACTCTAAAAGGACATGCTTATTTGCCTCTTTAAACACTAATCAAATAAGAGCTATGTATCAGTTCTTCCTAAAAGGGGAGCCTTGGTGCAACGGCAAAAGTTGTCGTCATGTGACCTTGAGGTCACAGGTTCAAGGTGTGGAATCAGCCTCTTGCAAAATGCAAGCTAAGGCTGCCTACTATAGGCCCTTGTGGTCCGCCCCTTCCCCGGAACCCGCATAGGCAGGAGCTTCGTGCATTGGGGCTGCCCCTTTTATCAGTTCTTCCCAACTTGAGAACAGAAGTTTACAATTTCCTGCATCCAGTAGTTTTAGGAATATCAGCAACCAAAACTGCAATTACATGTATGGAGTTCATTGAGCATGTGATTGATGAAATGGGTGACTACAAGGACATAGCATGCAGCTGCTTCTGGAGCACCACTACAAAATATTGTAGCAAGAAAATATCCTTAGATATATGTTCTGCTTTGTTTTGCTGTTTATGTTGGGGTTGGATATTGCAACTTTGAAACTGTTCATGAAAATGCTGTTATGGTAATAATTATGAAAGAATGGAGAATTGGTTTTGTTTCTCCATCACTTGTCTAGGTCATGATATGGGTCTTTGTGACATTGAACATAAGTGGAAAAGATGCAAAACGTATTTGATATTTCTGGCTTTCATAAGTAAAATAATTTATCTATGTAAGGAATAAATGAAAATAATGCAGTTCCAACAATTCAAGAAATGATGTAATTGGAACAGGTCCCATAATTTGTGCTGACTTAAGGTTAAGAACTGAGGACAGTATTTACTTATCGATTCTTTCTAACACAGATTCTGAAATATTTTGTAGCTGTGTTCCTCTGTTATAGAGTATGAAACTATTTGACTTGATAACAAATGATGCAGTGAAAGAGAGGTGTGGATCTGACGTGATTAAGTACAAGAGAGAAGATCTCATATATGTAGCACACTGAGAGAATACAAGTAAAAAGTAGAGCAAAAATAAGGAAAAAAAGGGCAGCCTGGTGCATGAAGCTCCCGTGTATGTAGGGTCCACGAAAGGGTGGACCACTAAGTGTTAATATGGTGTTCTTGCTGTTTGTATCGCTTCTCGGGGGAGAAAACCCTTCTTCAATTCTCAAATCTGTACTTAGTTTCCCTTCTACAGAACAATCACGCCACAGACATTCTTGTAACATATTAGCAATGTAAGCCCTTGAGACCACCTAATCTGATCAACAATTGTTCTTAAGCGAATGGCATAAAAAGAAAGAGGAAATAAAAATAAATTACAGTTTTTACCAGTCATAACATACTCACTTAAGCTGCAAGTAATGACTTAAGTGCTGACCAGATGGATCCCCACAATGAGTTTTAAGAAAAGAAAACCCCATAAAATAAATAAGACACTCCAAAAGAATTTATGATTGTGCACATTACCTTTATTTATTGTTCTTCAGTTGGCTTACCTCCCAGCATGCTGATTAATTGGCACTGTTTTGTTGCTTGGGTTTCTTCTGTTTACATTTTGCACACTTCAACTTTAGGCAAGTACTTTTGCCTCTTTATATTCAAGTTTCTGGATTTGCTGCTTTTTATGTTCTCTTACCGTTTGTATTTCCTCATAGATGATTGAAAGCAGTGCCCATGGCAACGAATATGATGGAGTGATATTCTCTCAACTGGTATGTTGATAATAAAACTTTAAGCATAGACTCACAGTTTCTTCTTGCTGATAGACCATCTAACCCTTTCATTTTGCAATTTTCTTTTCTTTTTGTAGAATCTGATTGATTTAGCAGGGTCTGAGAGCTCAAAAACTGAAACGACTGGATTAAGGAGAAAGGAAGGCTCTTACATTAACAAGAGCTTGTTAACTCTTGGAACTGTAGGTGCATACATTGTTAATTTTGAGTAGCAAATTCTAGTTTTTAATTTCATCTGGTAAAGTTCAATAGTAATTGTCTATTCAATGTCCTTTGGAATAATGGCTTTTTATGTTGCTGAAATTTCTGAAATTCTAATCTTCTTCATCATTGTTCTGTGTCCTCTTCCTTTATCCAGGATCTATCACTTTGTTCTAAGCTTCTAACTAACATACTTTGTGCTGTGACATCCTCAAAGATGTCCTAACTTCATGCATTCTGAATCTGTTTGATTGCACTGGGCTTCTTAATCTGAGGTCGAGATTTTTAGTAATGATTTCAAGGAACTTCATGTTTCTTTCTTCACTAATCACTGACCTGTGCTTAAGGGTAGAATATGGACGTCTTGGTTGAAGCTGAGAACATAGGTTCTGCTCAGGTACAATTGTGAAAGGGATATGGTAAACGGATGCCTTATTGACAGTACTGAAACATAGGAAATAGGAATAGAGTACATTTGAGATATCTTTTGTGATTGTGTGAAATAGGCAACTGATAGGCTTCTTCAAACTGATTCATTGGGGCTGTTTAGCAGCTTGTTCCTATAAAATATTTTACCTAGTCCATTGAAGATGTTTTTGGGCTTATTAGCACTTCGCTTAATAGTCCTGTCTTCAGTACTTGTCCTGGAGGGAAAGGGCACTTGACTCTGGTATGCTGGGCTGCTGATGAAAGATTTCATTGGTTGTAGTCTTAGTGGCTAGCGTTGCCACCCTTTGGAGTATGGAAAGAAAGATGGGACCTATGTCTCTGATGAGTCCTTGAACAAAAGTGTCCTACCATATATGTAAAATGACTCTGATGTTCACCAAGTTACTAGTGCCCTAACCTTAGTTGTCAATCCCATACTTGTCAGCATATCGGTCTGGGCCTCAAACTGGGGTATACTAGTGGGATAAGCAACACCGGAATGGTATTGACTGGTATCCGAAATAATAATAATGCAATCACCAAAAAAACTTGGATAAGAAATCCAAAAAAATGGAAAAAATACAGAAAATTAGGAGAAATCAGCAAACTCCAAAACAACTGAATTCAATACGTAGAACTGCTTCAAATAGCCAAAATTGTACAACAGGAAGGTTGGATCTCACCAAATGTTGCAGAAATGAAATCCATGCCAAAAGTTTGCTAAATTAACAACAAAACAAAGATTATGGTCGTATTAACATAAAAAATAGTCCAGTAACCTTCACCTGGTAAGAAATCAAAGTGTTGAAGAGCTTGTGAGCCGTCTTCTCCACTCTTTGTGACTGTATGGTTGGAGACATGAGAGAGACTATGATATCCACTGTGCTTTACTGTACAGGTGCAGATGTAACAGAGAATATTAAAACCAGCCAAAAACTCACTAAATAAACTAGTTAGAGATTCGTTTTGGTCATTTTGGGAAAAAACGGTTCTTCAGCATTTTCTCCTGCAAAAATTCGATCTTCATGGAGGTTCCAGGTTGTCTTCTTCGTGTGGCCTGGGATCTAGGGTTTATTTCGTCCTTCAGGACAAAATGGGAAAAATGGCTGTTTTGGTAGGAAGACTAGGAATTCACCACTATCCCATGAAATAAGCTGTAAAAGTGGTTTTGGTTGAGGGTTAATTTAGGAAAACATAAAGAACTCATGCAAAATTTATTTTTGTCATAGTTCCGGAATGAAGTGGAACTACTGGCCCTTATGAACGATATCAACCAGAATTACCAGTGTTATTATACCGGTTCTGAGTCTGAAACCAGAAGTACCAGCTTAGTGGCAGATACAGTACCAGTGTTGACAACTAAGGTTCAGATGCAATTGGCTTTTTGTTCAGCTTCTGGGCAAGAATCATCAGAGTCCAGCTTCTTATTACTTCCACGAGATCAGTACAAATAAATTACACTTTGTTAGAAGTGAGCTTTACCTTATCAGTATTTGAATTTTCAGACCTTGTGACCTGGTGCTTGCCTTAACTTATGTAGAGCCTCTTTTACTTTACTAACATGGATTCGGCAGATTGAACTCATACTTATAAACATCGCCTTATGGAATACATATGGCCCCATTTATCATTGCTGAATATTCACCTGCATTAAGCCAATATGGGCTGTTCTAGGTTGGCACATATCCCTGCAGTTGGTAGATAGTGCAAATATGTGACTTTTCTGGGTATGACAGTGTACCTTGAAGTCTTCAACACTGCCATTTCCAACTCTTTTGAAGAGAAGTTCCAAGTCAATTTGGTGTAATGAATAATTGGTGTACCTAGGTTCAACATCTCCATCTGTGACATAGTCATTATTTTAACACTGGATGATGTAAGCAGATCTCGTGATTAATGAAAACTTTCTATTCTAGGGTCTAATAAGGCTAATCTTAACTGTCACATAAAAATGTTCTTCTCAGCCAAAAGCTAAACTGTCCTATCTGGCAAAAGATGAAAGATATTTTAATGTTATTTCCGAAGCAATTGCTAAACGTTGGCAACAATGAAAGAGATGAGTCTGGTACAATCTTATTACCTTGCACATGGTTTACCTCTGTAGCTTCTTAATCAGAGCATTCATTTCATCATTGTAGACAGTATATTCATGTTTCACACTGAATAATTTTGTGTTTTGCTGTCTGCATTCAATCTGAAATGTGTTGGCTAATATTTGTTTTTACCTTAATTGTGAAGGTAATCGGAAAGCTGAGTGAAGGGAAGGCATCACATGTCCCATATCGTGATTCCAAGCTGACACGCCTTCTGCAATCATCTTTAAGCGGCCATGGACATGTTTCGGTGAGTTTGAAATGCTATAGTTTCTCTGAACACTAACTTATGGCTTCTTCTCCTATCCGTTCTCTGATTTTGGCGTGTCATGGCAATCTTGTAATGCATGTAAGTATTTATCTATTCAAATTAGGTTCTTCTGCTTTCCTAAACGGTCTTCTATGTACTCTTTGCCATGGTTGCCTCATGCATCTGTAACTTTGTTATTTTGTGATTCATCATGTTCATCTTTGTGCTATAATGGTGCATGTTAACTAGTGGATCTCCTACAGCTCATTTGCACAGTTACACCTGCATCAAGTAATATGGAGGAAACACACAACACACTGAAGTTTGCTAGCAGGGCAAAGCGAGTGGAAATTAATGCATCACGCAATAGGGTAAATATTAACCCTCTGTTGCATAGAAGTTTAACAGGCATTTGATGTGAAAGACAAACCATCTTCAATTTAATGCTTGTCCCTTTTTGACATTGCAGATTATTGATGAGAAATCATTGATTAAGAAGTATCAAAGTGAGATATCTTGTCTGAAACAAGAGCTTGAGCAGCTAAAGAAGGGGATGCTTGCTGGAGTCAGTCACGAGGAGATCATTACCTTGAGGCAGAAGGTTTTATTCGAAGAATTTTTTACTGTTGTACTAGTTTGAATTTCTGCACGCCTTAAATTTGTATTAGGTCTAATTTGTCCAATAGAAGTGCTCGTGTGCCTTCTAGTTGCAATTTTCTTGGTCATGGCTTCTGTTAGTGATAATGGCACTTGTTCTTGTCCTTTCCAACAGTTAGAAGAAGGACAAGTGAAAATGCAATCAAGATTAGAGGAAGAAGAGGAAGCAAAGGCAGCTCTCATGAGTAGAATCCAAAGGCTAACCAAACTAATTCTTGTTTCCACAAAGGACACAATTCCTGGATGTTTGAATGATTCATCTGGTCATCAGAATCAGCATTCTTTTAGTGAAGATGATGTAAGTTTTTGTTTTTCATCTTGATCCCTAGAAACAAAAATATAGCTGATGGGTTTATCTTAGTCAGATTGTACATTATCTATGATATCACCTGTATTATTTTGTTTAGGTTATGAACTCACCTTTTCCCATCCATGTCATAGAAAACCAATAGTTTTTGATGCTAGAGTTTCAATGCACAGTGAAACAGACATGTAAGTGCATAACCCCTGGTTTTCATCCTAACTTTACCCTTGACTTATCTTATAGTTATTTTCTTTCCTTATTTAGAACTTTTCTCAGCTTTAATAACATATAGTGATACTTTAATATGCTAATACCAATACTGCCATTTCAATTTTAAGTTAATGTTGAGGCTGCCACGTCCAACACTTTGAATCTGTCTGACATCAAATATGGCTTTTGGTGTCAGTTATGAATGCCTCAGCTTGTGTTGTAACATATGGCCCAGTATTATAAATTTGTAGTTACGATATGATCCACGATTTAAAATTCATAGACATACTTGAAGTTTGAGTTACAAATGTCCAGTGGAATGGTTCTTCTGGAGCCTGATCTGCTGCTCAGTCCTCTTGATTCTTAACTTGGATGATAAATAGAGCCATTCAAGGCATAACAAATATTTTTATTAATAAAAAAGTGGACATGTTGGGAAGCTTGATTAGATTTATAACATGTGAGGCAAGTAAACAATGAAGATTTTCTTTTAGAAACAATGTGCTTATATCAAAATCTCTCCAGAATTGTGAATCCGCAAGTTGGGAGATCAAATTCTGAATAAAGAGTATGCTGAATCTATCTGAAACTCTTTAACTTGGATATATAGGAGCTCAAAAAATATGCCAATTTGATGATTCCATCATCAGAAAAAATGTGTTTTTGGTCATTGGACGGGGATAGTTGCTTCTGGAAAGTTCCTGATCTCCATATTTGATGATCGAAGTTCTCATTTTCTAGAATTGTCCAATCAACATGATTTTTTCTCTCCCAAAACAAGAGAGATCAAATGACCAGGCCTGGGTCAACCAAATTTGGTGTCCATTATGTAAGAGTGGGTCCCTAATGGTAACTTGCCCTGAGATTGGGCCTCACTGAAGCATTTCTGGATTAACAATATTTCCTCAGTCAGTCTGCTTTTGTTCTTATCCACTTTTTCACAAATTTATAGTTCTTTTATGTTTTCTCCTGTTTCTGGTTGCAGAATGGGTCTATCTCTATTCTCACCCAATTAGTTAGTTCTTCAAAAGATATTGGGACATCACATTTCTTTTAATTTTTATTGGACAAGTCTTGGTAGTCTATGAATTGGCCTAGTTCTATTTTTCTCATCCTTCAAATAAAAGATGAATGAAACCTCTATCTCAATACTATAGCCATAAGGTTTACCATCTGTTACTAAGTGATGATACACGATGACATTATCTTTTATATTCCTTCTTAAGACACTTAAAAATTGCTGGCGTGTATAACAAAGTTAACATTTTGCAATGAAATAAGTAAAATATGGCGGTGGACATAGTTTTAGTTAGCAAGCAACTCAATTTTTTGAGATATTTAGTTGTCTTTGAAATTAATTCCATATAAAATTTCCAATCTTTGGGTTGAAGTTTTTTCCTCTCACTTCTGTAATACCTCTTTTGTGTTTATCCTTTGGGTGAAAGCAATAAATATTCAGTTTTATGCTTTTTATTTGTTCTTTTTCTATTTCCAATGTTTTAAACTCTTTTAAACCTTTTGTTTTCCCTGGTTACATTAGAAAACATCTTTGATTACATTGATTAGCATCTCTTGTTCACAATGTAAAATCTATTTTACTTGCTGCATTACCCATTACGAGGAACTTCTTATTGGCAGTGTTTTTAATCTGAAAAATGATTGTAGCTTTGTTCTATTTTATTTCAGAAACAGGATGTACGTGAGGGTTCCCCTTTGCTTTTAGACAGGGAAAGTATAAATGAAGATTCTCATCCAGTTTTTTCAGAGTCGTCAAATGATCCTAGACATCAAAGATCATCAAGCAAGTTGAATGAGGAACGAACCACGGTTAGTAATTCAGTAAGTGAGCTGACTGAAGCTTGTGGCAGCAATATGTTTTTTTCAGCCATCATCTACCAAACATTCTTTTGGATATTTGAACATTCTTTTCTTGGTCCGAAATTTCTATAGCACTGCATTATTAGTATGATACATCATTACTGTCATCTTTGGCATAAATATTGGTACCAAGTTGTCAGAAATGGTGGTATTTCCGCCTTGGTCCTGGTTCTTTTTACTATCACTAGAAACTTTGAAGTTGATACATCCCAAGATCTGTTTGGTTGAACTGTTAGAAGTTTAGTTTGTTTATGCTTTCCATCATTTGAGATGACATCGTATGGTACTAAACTGGAGATTTGAATAATTTAGCTAACTATGCCCTGGCATCTGGGAGCTACCCTCTCTTTGAATGGTGACCAGACTTTACCCACATTCCTAGTGGTTGCCCAATGAAGCACCTTCCACTGAGATTCGGTTGTGCTGAGTGACCATTTATTTATTTCTGCTGTGCAAGTCACTTTTCGTAGGTTCCCTTACTATGTCATTTACATTTTGAGTTCCATGCACATATAAATGAAAAGAATGAGAGGAAGATACTGTAAAGTTTGTTTATTTTTGGAAATAAGCCCGCTTCACTTGTTAAGCTATCAAACAGAAATAGCTTTTGCCAAAAGATCAGTGTCCCTGTGATTATATATGCCACTCAGTGAAAGCCACAAAATTATAACCAACTACACGTTCTATTCTCTTACCCTTATCCGGGCATGTTTTTGTTTAGTTTGTGATCCTTTCTCTAAATCTTGTTTCCTGATTCTGCATCTCTGCTTGGTAACAGAAAGAACAAAAGATCTATGGTTCAATATTTTTCACATCTTTGATGGATTAAGCAACCTGAAAACTGCAGCAAGTTTATGAAACCTAGAGATAGGCTTCACAGCTTCATATCTTTCTTGTATAACGTTACACTAGTGTAAAATTTATATTAGATTCTGACCTTAATAAAATAAGTAGCCAGTTCTAGAGAAATCTGCATTTCAACCTTTTGCCTAAAACTTCCTAAGCTAAGCAAAAGACTCTGCTATTTTTGCTAATATAGTTGAAATTCTGGCATTTGAAGCTTACTTTAGTCATCTTTCACCAAGCAAAATGCGACCCTGTTATGATGGAAAATAGTTCTGCTGGTATGCCTTTAGGTACTTTATGAAAATCAAATACATATCTAGATATAAATAGGAATTCTTGCAAAAGTTACAGATGTATTAGAGATCTTAGTTAAGTCATTTAACAAACTTACTAGAAAAGCCACTTCCCACTGCCTGCATAAAAAACTTGGAAGTCTCATCAAGTACCAGTGTCGGCAGTAAATTCTTCAACCCTGTAATAACTCTTTCATCAAATGTATGTCTTTCGTAGAATAGAGATAAAGCTAATGTATGTGAATTTATATTCATTGATTCATAAAGCATTCATTTTGCATTTTCTCATGTACGGTCTTTTCTTTTGTTCAATTTTTTTATTCTGCTCAAGTATTTCTTTAGTACGCTTTGTAATGGAAAGAATAATAATATTTCTGTTAACATATTTGATATGCTGTGCTATGTAGTTAAAGGAGCGAGGCGCACCGAGGCGCAAAGGGGTGCGCCTGGAGCGCCTAGGCATGCCCCTGGAGCTTGAGGCGCAAATTTATATTTTTCATAATTAAAAATTAGCTAAAAATACAAAGAAAGCATGAAAAATACAGCATACATGAAGACACAAGCATGGGAAAGCTATATATGTGTATAAGAATAGGTATTAACTAATAAATATAAATAAAACATTTTTTTTAATTTTCATAAGTTTTATTTTCAGAAAAATTGGACAAAATAACACTACAATACAAAAAAAGCATGAAAAGTACATCGTACATGAAGATACAAGCATGACTAAGCTATATATGTGCATAAGAATAGGTATTAACTAATAAATATAACAAAGAACAATTTTTTTCCTAATTTTCGTAACTTTTTTTTTTTTCAGAAAAATTAAAAAAATAACCCTAAATTACAAAAAAAGATGAAAAAATTATTACACATGAAGATTCAATCATGGGAAAGCTATATATATGTGGATAGAAATATGTTTCAATGAAGAAATACGAAAAAATGACGACTTTTTTTATTTCCGTAACTGATTTTTTGGGTAAAACAGTAAAGAACCTAAAATTAACTCAAATCTAGAGCAAAGAAGTATAAAACTCAAATGGAATGTTTTCTTATACATATAGAACTAAAACCCATCGAGATCTATAGAAAATAATTAACAAAAAATTTGAAAAAACGGTACTGGTTTTTATGTTTTTTTTTTTTTTTTAATAGAAACTGTATACAAATGCTAAAATTCGTAAATCCATACCTTTTTTTTGCTTAGATCTGTGAAAGATTGAAGAGGAATGGTCGTTTTCACCTTCTCAGTAGGTTGGAAGATTAAAAATAGGGTTGGAAGGTGAAAAATGAAAATAAAAAAACGAGGTTTATATGTTACTGGGTAAGTGGTCTGCTCCTGGAGTCTGGGGCGCGCCTGAAAGGTGCACCCAGGCCCTGCCTAGGCGATCGCACCTCATTTCCTCTGCACCTGGCACTCTCCCAGGCGCTTACCTGTCGACTTGCGCCTAGGCGCGCCTTTAACTACATAGATGCTGTGTAGTTCATACATGAGTTCTGCTACTATTGTATGCTATATCTTGCTCATCAATGAGGCTACACAATGCATCATGCGTCGTCTTCCAGGACCTGGATAGACTGGCTGTAGTGTCAATGCAGTTACTTATGATATTGGTCGAGTGATTTTATTGCTTTCTTTGGACTTTTTAATTCTTTTCAAAAGTTGATGCCTTCTTTTTCTGTGGGAGTACAGGCTGGGATTAGCATATCAGATCAAATGGATTTACTTGTCGAGCAGGTTAAGATGCTTGCTGGTGAGATTGCATTCAGCACCAGTACACTGAAACGATTAATGGAGCAGTCAGCTAATGATCCTAATGGCTCGCAGACACAAGTATAGATTTCATGCCCTGTATATGTGCTTTTGTTACACAGATGCTTCTTGCTTAGATGTAACTGCGAAGAAGCGAATGCTGCAAATGACATCTTGACAACATCGTACAATTGTGGTTCACAAAACTATTGAGTAACTTATTAGTGAATTACTCAGCGGCACCATCCATTTCTTCTATCACAGATGTGTCATGTTTCATAGTTCCATCCTATTTATATATCTTCTTGGAAGTTATGAGTACATCGACTGATGTTGATGCAGATTTCATGCACTATTATATCTCTTTTTCAGATTACAGGATGTAATGCTGCATATGCCCAAGCCCTCTTTTATGTGACAAAAGCCTTGAACACATTTCTCTAATGTTTATTTTGGACCATCACAGTTTGAGCTGTTACTAGTGGACTTTTATGCACATGCCTTTTTCCAACAGCTGGGTTTTGATTGGACTGTCTCCAGTATTCTTCTAATGTGTTTATATTAATTCACCTCTTTTCTAATGGCACATAGTTCCTGTAATTTTCTAATTAGAAGTTTGTCATACGATGTAGTTCTTGAATATTTCTCTATATTTAGCTTTCTTAAAAGTCCTACCCTTTTGGATCATATGAATTCACTTTGCTATGAAGAGTTCAGATCCAGTTAGCAAATAGAGGTAGTTATTTCTATCCTTTTCATGTTTGAACATCAGCTACATTCGATAATTGGAATCAGTCCTTGTGGTCAGATTCTAGTACTTGTACTTATATGATCCTCTTTTATCTGGTGGTACTGTTAAAGGCACTTGGGTTTTTGAAGATGTCTGATTATGTTGCCATTTATTTTGCTGCTAAAAACCCCTGCATAAGTAAACCATGAGCTTTAGTTTAATTGCATTGTAACAGACAGGAATAAGGATGAACTTTGATTGCTGATACATTGACATTGTCATTTTTGTGTTGTGCCAGTGACTGTTTCCTTATCATCCACAAACAAAAATAACAATTCCCAGCTTGGAGAAATCTTGTATTAGGGGCTAAGTAGCAAGCTATCTTTATGGGCTAATGGCTTAGTTTATTAAAGCATGCTTACTTGCTGATTATGCTTCTTACATCTGGAGGTTTTTTCAAAGGCTTGACACATTACTGGTGGATGCTTTGTAAAACACAGATACAGAACTTGGAACATGAAATCCAAGAAAAAAGAAGGCAAATGAGGGTTTTGGAGCAACGTATCAGAGAGAGTGGTGAGGCTTCAATGGCCAATGCATCATTAGTTGATATGCAGCAGGTAGACAGTTTACTTATTTTCTTGTTCTTTACTTGCTTGACACCATTATTAGGTGTCAATTTCCTTTGATATCCTCTAAAAATTCTATAACCTATCTTTATCTTTTCCGTCAAACAGACAGTCATGAGATTGATGACTCAGTGCAGTGAGAAAGGTTTTGAGCTAGAAGTGAGTTCGTGACTCCTTAAATTCCATGTTTCTGCAGTAAATGAATGTCTCATGAGCAAGAGGCTTCTTTAAGCACATTGACTACTTTTGAAGACTCTCTATGAAGCCTTCCATTATGACTTGTTTTGTGCTACTGGTTGAATATCATACTTCTTAGCCTAATGAATCTAAATAATTACATTTAACTCGTGGTGCTTATTTAATGCAGATAAAATCAGCAGACAATCGTATACTCCAGGAACAGCTTCAGGATAAGGTGAATAATTCCATCTTCATTTGGCTTTTCCCCTTGTTATAAGATTTAACCCATTGAGACTGTTCAACACTTCTGCATTTCCTGGTAACCATGAGATTGTGCTTTCAATCCAGGCTTAGATACCAATAAGGACTACATAATATTTAAAATAGAGTTTCAGAAAAGGAAAAAGTCAGAGTATTTGGTTGAGAACTTCTATAGTAGAAACTTTCCTGACGTTTGAGCAGTATAAATCAATTTTGAACCATCCTCAGCAACATTTTTAGCAGTAATCTTTGTTTGCAGTGTGCAGAGAATAAAGAATTACAAGAGAAAGTCCTACTTCTACAGCAACAACTGAGTTCTATTATGGGTGGAAAGTCACCAGTATCTTCTGAACATTGTGCTTCAGAGGAATATGTTGATGACTTGAAAAGGAGAATTCAGTTTCAGGTGATTATTAGGATCTTTCAGCATCCAAATGCATATGTTTTCCAATATGTGCTGTTTGTTGTTAGTGTTATGAAGTTCAAAACCGTATAGACTGTATTGTTACTTGCTGATAAAATTCCTAATTTAATGTCCTTCAGTTGTTTGAGGTTTTGTCTAAACTTGTGTTTTACTGGAGCTGGGTATATTGGCTAGTATATTTTGTCTTGCAGTTTCAATGGAAGCTGAATTTAGTGAAAGCTGTACAAGGCAAAAGCATACTACAGGATGCAGAATGGGTTGCTTGGATCATAAAGACCTCTAGTTAATTGATTTCACCTTAATGCTGATTGCATGAGCTACTCACGTTACTGGATACTGAATCATTAAAATAACTTTCCAACACACACAAGAAGGGAGAATGTGGTCAATTAAAATCTCTCTTAGCAGTTTGTAGTCTTGGTATCTATTACAAAATATGTATACTTTGCCTCTCAAATTATTTGTCTATGCCTCCTGATATTTTCAAAATGGTATGGGATCTGCACACTATGAACACTTTTAATACTGTGTCACGAATGTTAGCGTGCCTAAGCTTTCTTCAAATCTCTTTCTGGTTTTAAAATCTATTGTGTGTGGTAATATCCAAATAAGTGGTAACCTTAAGTAGATGCTTCTTTTGTTTATTTAATTTTCTTCCCTTAATGTGAGGCTTTCTTTAGTCTTTGTTTTAGGTAAAGAGTGGATATATTTTTTCTATTTCTTGCAAAGTTGACATTTTTTTTTTCACTAACCCATGAGCCATTGGAATCTGTGAAAGAATTCATAGCTTGTCAATCTTCACACTTACGTGCAATAGGGATTTAAATCTATATGCAGTGTCAGATATTTTGTATAATCAGGTCTATTTGCTGCTCTATTCTACTATTTACATTTTAATCATTCACTGCAGGAGCTTGAGAATGAGAAACTAAAGCAAGAACATGTGCAACTTATGGATGAGAACAGTGGATTGCTTGCACAGAATAAAAAATTGGCAGAAGAAGCTTCTTATGCAAAAGAATTGGCATCTGCTGCTGCCCTTGAACTGAAAAATTTGGCGGGTGAGGTCACCAAGCTTTCGTTACAGAATGCAAGACAGGCAAAGGAATTATTGGCTGCTCAAGAAATGGCATATTCTAGAGGCTCTAATGCTCAAACTGTTAGTGGTGGGGTCCGTAAGTATCCTGACAGCAAGATTGATGGTGCTAGGCTAGGGAGAAAAGGAAGGCTGACTAGTAGGGGCAATGAAATTTCGGGCACTGTTTACGATGATGCTGAGTTCTGGAATCTTGATCCTGACGACATGAGGATGGAGTTGCAGGCAAGGAAACAAAGAGAAGCTGCTCTTGAGGCTGCTTTAGCTGAAAAAGAGCTGGTGGAAGAAGAGTACCGGAAGAAGGTTGATGAAGCAAAGAAAAGAGAAGCATCTCTGGAAAATGATTTAGCAGGCATGTGGGTGCTTGTTGCCAAATTGAAGAAAGGTGGAGGATCTACTGCAGAGCTGAATGTTGATGAGAGATCAAATCATGGATTAGACCCTCTGGGTGACATGAAAACAAATACTGATGACAGTAAGAACATCCCTCTTGAAGAAGGACGAGTATCGGATGAACTAACTAAACCTGTTCATGATGAACTGAGTCAGCGTGCTGAAGTGGAACCTCTGGTTGTCCGCTTGAAGGTAAACTTCTGAACTTAAGATGCATATGGCTGTTAAACTTGATAAACTTGATTTCTTTTGATCTCAGGTAGAATCCTTCAGTTCTCTTACTGCTCATTGCAATGTCATTCCTAGCTCTTTTTCTCCAACTTTCACATTCCTTTAGTTGTAAGGTGATTCATCCATGTTTATTTTCATCTACCTGGTTTTTGTCGTTACTGTCCAGTGAATTTGAAGTGTTGTTCTGGAATTTACCTATGTGATACGTCTTGGTACTGGTACCATTCTGAGAATTGTTAAAAATGTATGGTTCACCCGCATGGGAGGACATTCATTATTTATATGGCTTGTTAATAAGTGGGGCATTCATGTAGTTGCACCTCTTAGCTGTCTTGCTGTCTTGCAGGGTAGATATCATAATCTGTGTCACTGGTCACATGGACTTCACCAATCTGATTATGTTCACTGCTTGCTATTTTTATTCTTTTATCTTTGCTGGATCATGGCTTTATGTTTAATCCTTTAAAAGTTCTTTTTTAAGAAGAGCTCTTTTAAAAGTTGAAGTGAGAGCAGGTGTGGAGTCCTTCACATTCCTCCAGCTATCAATCAATCTAATTACCAGTTTATCCGTACATATGTGCATTTAGATTTGTGCTTGTTTTTGCACAAAGGCATCTGGGTTTCTAGTGGACAACAGATACATTATAAATTTGTGAGTCTGCAGATTATGTTTAGAGAGATTATCCCATTTGTACTGTTAAAATCGAAATATAAAAATTGGTTTTTCGGTCATATTGAGAAAACACAATGGATGTGATTGTCATAAAATTTAGTGACAGCAACAACCTCAAATCTAACCATATCTTGTCATCTCTCTCAAGAATCCCGAACTAACCAATTCTTGGTGGTATAACACGGCGAAGAAAGAGTGATGGACTGCCCAATTAGTGCATGTGAAGGAGGTGTCAGTAGTGGAACCCAAGTTACAGAGATCCTTGTAGCCTTGAGATATTTTTGTTCCTGATCTTCTCCATAGCTGCCACCTGATATCTTGTAATGGCAAGGGATTTGTGGCAGCTATCACACTGACCAAGTGCAGAGGTGTCAAATGGATGGCCGGGTGGATCAAATAGGTACTGATTTTATCCCCTGTTTATTAGATGGGTGAGAACTTCACCGTTGCTGGTCCCAAGCCAGGATAAAAAGGAGGGTTTTGCGTTAGGATAAAAAAAATCTGACATATGTTTATATATTCTATATGCATATATATTAATCATTTAAATTTTTTTTATTATTTTTTTAATTTTGCAATTGGTTCTAAGTTGCACGACCAGTCGCGCCTAGTTGCTTCAGGCACAAGTTGCACCTCTTGCACCTATGACTACATAGGTTAGAAGATAGAATCAAGAGACAATTCTAGTAAGATAGGGAGGGATTCATGCAAGAAATTTCCAACACACAAGGGATATTTATAGGAGCAGACTTAAATAATCATGTACGAAAAGAAAAAGAAAGGATATAATAGGATGCATGGATGGTATGGTATTGGAGAAAGAAATAAGATGGGGAAAACTATCCTCTATTTTTCTTTGGCATATAACTTAGCTCTAGCAAACATATTCTTTAAGAAAAGGGATGAACATTTAATAACCTTTAAAAGTAGACTATATAAAAGCCAAATAGACTTTTTTTTTACCTAGGAATATTGAAAGATCAATGTGTAATGATTGTAAAGTGACCGCTGATGAGAGTCTAACTTCATAATAGGTTAATGGTTATAAATATCTACTTTAAAAGATGGAAGAAAGGAAATGAACTTAATAGGTATCCAAAAACTAAGTGATGGAACTTAAAAGGGGAGAATATAACATCATTCACAAACAAGTTGATGGTAGAATGAAGCTGGAAAAATAAAACAAAAGCAAACACCATGTGGACTAATGTGGCCGAGGCTATTAAGAAAGTGGCAAAAGATGTTCTAGGAGTAGCTAAAGGTTAAAAAACTAGTGAAGGGGACTTGGTGGTGGAGTGAAAAAGTGCAAAAAGTTATTAAGGAGAAACATGTGTGTTTTAAAGCATAACAGATGATTAGAAAAAACAAAAACTTTAAGCAACGTAAGAATGCTGAAAAGGTTGCTAAGGGAATAGTAAGTGAGGCTAAACTCAAGGCATATGATGATCTCTATTATAGATTAGGATCAAGAGAAGGTGAAAGAAGGGGAGCCTTGGTGCAATGGTAAAGTTGTCGTTGTGTGACTTTGAGGTCATGGGTTCAAGGCGTAGAAATAGCCTCTCGCAGATTGCAAGGTAAGGCTGCATACTAGTAACCCTTGTGGTCCACCCCTTTCCCAGACCCTGCATATGCAGGAGCTTCAGTGAAAAAGATGTGCTTAAAATTGCAAAACTAAGAGAATAGAAGGGTAAGGACTTAGACCATGTTAACTGCATTAAAAGTGATGATTAAAGGGTATTAGTCAAAGATGATGAGATCAAACGAAGATGTGAAAGTTACTTTCAAAAATTGTTAAATGATAATTGCCCTAAGAATATAGGAATTAAAAGTACCATAAACTCAAATAACATTGAACATTATAGATGTGACCGTAGTAGTAGAATACCTGAAGCGAAAGATTCCTTGAAAAAGATGAAATCAGGAATGGTCGTGGGGCCCGATGGTATACCAATGGAGGTTTTGAAGTAAATGGGAGATATTGGAGTTGTTTGGTTGACATAGTTGTTTAACAAAATTGTAAAATTGTAGAAAATATTGGATAAATGGAGGATGAGCTCGATTATACCAATTTATAAGAACAAAGGAAACATACAGAGTTGCACTAATTATCGTGAGATCAAACTTATGAGATATACATGAAACTTTTGGAAAGAATGATTGAGTAGAGGCTATGAATGAGTGTATTAGAAAACCATTTTGGTTTTATGCTTGGGATGTCTACCATGGAAGTTATTTTCTTATTTAGACAATTGATAGAGAAATATAAAGAGAGGAGGAACGACCTCTACATGGTCCTTTTTTGACTTGGAAAAAGCTTATGATAGGGTCCCAAAGAGTTAATTTGGTGGCTATTGGGTGAGAAAGGGGTTTCATGGGGCAATATAGACGTAATTAAAGATATGTATGAAGGAGCGCTAACAAATGTTAGGATTACTAGTAGAGAGACCAATGAGTTTCCTATCACTATAGCATTGAATTAAAGATCAATAATGAGCCTGTACCTTTTCACGTTGTCTATGGATAAGTTAACAAAACATATGCACGAGTAAACTCCATTATGCATGTTATTTGCTAATGATATAGTTTTTATTGATAAGAAAAGGGAAGGCGTAAATGCAAAGCTAGAATTATGGAGAGATGCATTAGAATATAAAGGATTTAAAATTAGTGAACTAAGACAGAGTATATGGAATGCAATTTTAGCAAGGAAAGGGGTGGGAGTGGAGCACTGATAAAGATTGATAACCTAGAAGTCCTTCTAAAAGACCACTTTTAATACTTAGGATTGATAATTCATGAGAGCAAAGAGATTGAAAAGGAGTTTACCTAGAGAATCTAATTGGATTGGAACAAATGGAAATGCACCTCTAGAGTTTTATGTGATCAGAGTGTTTGGCAGTTAAGGAACAACATATGCATGGGATGAGAGTAGTCAAAATGATGATGTTGAGATGGATGAGTGGCAAGAAGAAAGGATAGAAATAGAAATGAAAACATTAGAGGAAACTTAGATAGAGTGGCACCAATAGGTAACTAGATGAGGGAGATTGAACTTAGATGGTTTGGACATGTCTAACGGAGCTCAAAAATGGCACGATTAGGAGTGAGGCAATCCAAGTGGAAGGTTTTAAAAGGGCAAGGGGAAGGCCCAAAAGAAAGTGGATAGAAATGGTAAGAAAAGATTTAAAAACTTTGGGATTAAATGAAGACATGATACTTAATAGGGAGGAATGGAGGAATAAGATTCATGTTGCCGACCCCAATTATTATAAGGTCATTATGATGATGATTATTAGACGCGTGAGAAAATGGCTACCTGCACATAACTCGTTTATGGAAGGCGAGTTCACAGGTTCACCGGTAATTAAGTTTCCTTGTATGAAAATGTAGGTTAGCCTTGTTTATACATTTATCCCTTCATCACTGGTGATAGATGATTGAAAATAAATAGAAAACCATCAATAAAGATGCAATGGCAGAACCTGTGCTGCCAAATATTGCCTCTTTCTGGCAAGATGCAGAATCAGATGTGTTGTTCTATGAATCTTAAAAAGAAATCTTATCTAATATCAGATTCTAAGGTTATTACCTTTTTTCTTTTGAAGGATACACCCAGATTTTGTGGAGACAACAGATAAAATGATTGCTGATCCAAAAACCAATTCTGTCCCAGTCCAATTTAGCCAAAGGATGAGCCATTTTGTTGGCTTTGCATAAATACATCTTAGGGTTACAATCCCTGCCTCTTCTCTGTCCCTAAAACATCTTCCAACATGACTGTGGGTTCAAAACTGAAAGGCAGCAAAACTCACTTGATGGTACCAAGTGGAAGGCAGAACCCCTTTGGCCGCTCTTAACTTTGTCACAATCTCCTGTAAAAGCATTCTTTCTGTGAAAGCTCAAAGCACAAACTACTAACTCGAGCTTGATCCTACACAAAATCCTGCGGATTGTGGTTTTCAACTCTTCAAAAGCTTGTTGATTTCTTTCTTCTGCAAGATCTGCAGCAATGCAAATATGATAAAAGGAAAAGGACAAGGGCTCCTCTTTGACAGTAATCACTACCAAAAATAGATGGATGACGAACACGTAGCTTTGGAATATTTGGCTTGTGAATAAAGACAATGGAAGGTGGGTGGATTGAGGGTGGTCTCTCTTTGGCAGAGATATATCAAATTGATGGTCTGGATTTCTGGCTTATTTTGCTACTGGAGTGTGTCATACAGAGAGCATCAGATAGGAAGAGGAATGGGTTCGGGTTTGGCTAAGGGGAGTAGTGAGAGAAATCAGAAATGGGTTTGATTTCAATATCTATAGTCTAAATGTAGGGAAATATTTAGGTATCTGTGGGGCCGTGTATAACCCTGACTTGCCAGTGTAGTAGATGGGTGGTTTGGTTATGGGCATTTTTACACAGGTTGCAAATTGGCACTACTAACTTGCTTTATACAGGTATGGGTCATGGGTCCGGTGGGTTACAGGCTGAGTTTGACACCTCTGCGAGGTGGCAGCGGTACATCATCCATGAGGCCTTCAATGCCAAGAAAACTTAGTTCCCTGTCTAGGATTTCTACGCATCCAAGTTATGCCAGTGCTGGAGTAGAAAGGCTCCAGTAAAGGAGGAGATGGATGTAAATTCTCGTCTGTCTCATAGTTCTTCAGTTCATGATATTCTGTCAATTTAATGCTCATCAAGACAGTATTGATGATCCTGATGTCTTATATATGATGGACTTCAGTAAATAAGTTGTTTGTTAGTAAAATATATAAGCTGAAGGGATCTATTTGCTCTAACTGGGTTGCATGCCTGCAGGCCCGGATGCAGGAGATGAAAGAGAAAGAACATGAAACATTAGGAAATGGGGATGTGAATTGTCATGTCTGTAAAGTATGCTTTGAAGCACCAACTGCTGCAGTACTTCTCCCCTGCCGCCATTTTTGCTGTATGTTATTCTCAAACTTTGATAATTTCTATGAGACTATGAAGCATTCTTTTCTGAGACTAATTGAACTTGTTTCATGCTGCAGTGTGTAAACCTTGCTCCCTTGCTTGTTCTGAGTGTCCTCTTTGTCGTACAAAGATTGCCGACAGGATCATTGCTTTTACTTCCTAGTCACATTTGTGAAGGTCTTCATCTATTGCCATGCAACCTTAAATATATAAGACTCTGATTTTCTTTAAATGGATCGATAGGACTGGAATTTAAGCAAGCTTCAAATGGTTCTCTGCATTTTCTCAGGGAAGGACATCAACATTCAGCTGTTTCCATTCTTCAATGTAATCTAGTGCAATTCTTTCATTAATTGGCATGTATCTAGTTACTGTCTGAAAGTCTCCCTGATGGGTTGTATAGTTTGATAAAGGAAGAGGGACAAAAACGAGAAAGATTGATGTTTCATATCCAAAATTGCCCTTGATGTTCAAAATACAAGTAAATGTCTTGTATCTCCTGTAACTCCCAATTTATGTATAGAAGATATTCAGAGATCTGAATAGATTCGTACGTGGAAGTTGCACTGCTTGTAGATCGCTTGTGGCCTTTCCTGTTCTTCTAGTTAAGTTTAAACTGTCAATCATGCTTTACTGATTATATGCACAAAAGCTTCATGTTCACTGCGGTAATTCTAATGCACATGACCTGAAAGCTTGACCAATTGCCTAAACCATTCTGAATCGGAATTGCAAAGGAAATTGAGAGATTCAGATGTGGAATAGAGTGAGCTTGTGAGAAGAATTAGCCATTCCTTGCCACCTACGTTCAGTAATTTGAGGTCCCTTGTTTTGGTAGTGGCCCTACGTTGGAAAACACTTTCTTTGATATCATTTTGGCTGTTATGATTCGAACATGCAAGATGGATATGCAGATTTAGAAATGGAGACTGGTGTTGCTCCTAATTGGAAAATGTACATGCATAAATTCTTCACTTGATACATGTGGGTTGGTGTTGCATCAACATGAGCTGTATTGCTGAATGATTGATGGTTGTCATGACAAAAGAGGAGAAAGAACAATAGTGACCTACATGAAGGACGTTAATTGATCAGAAGATGATGGCTATCTGAAAATTCCCAATTTAGCCAGCTTGTCAGCGTCCTGGTTTGCTGACCCCTTAAGGCGACAAACTCGGTATGTTGTTATATAATCTGTTCTGTACTCTGCAAGTACTAGTTAGCAAAACTCCAAGAAAGGTCTTCTTCGTGTTGGATAAATCTCATGACATCAAATGAGTCTTCCCCAATATTCAATGGCTGAAGCATGTTTTGCATGCAGAATCTGATCTCTATTTAATGAAGCTTCATACTTGGCCCTCTTGGAGTCTGCAACCCCAGTTGGCCAGAAGAGAGGTTAAGGCTGCCAATGTGATATGTAATCAGACTGCCACTTGCCCCGGTCTACCAGTAGAAGAGCCACCGAGATTGAGTTAGAAGGCTCCCAAAGGAGTTTTCAAGTTGGTTTGATGATGATGATGCCATGTCCCAGTTTCTATTGTCTTTGTTTTTTCCTCTCGTTTTCCTTCTTGCTGAAAATCCAGTTTCGGCCTATATCCACCAATGAAACTTCTCTGACTCTTTAGTTGAAAAGAGATCCATTTGCTGAAACAGAGACTCTGAAGTTGAGCGCATCTGTCTTGCCCGATCTGATACTACTATATATATATATAGACACACACACACCAACATGGGAGACCTAGCTTCCCTTCCTTTGAAGTGCATTTATCAGCTCCCTCAAAAGAGGGTGAAAGGCCCAGTACTTCTTCATTCATGGCCTATTGATTTGATTTGTTTGATTGATCTCCCTCATTTGACCTGAGGCAAAAAAGAAGTTATTCAAAGCAAGGTTATTGAATGTAATCGCATAACGGGGGGGCCTCCTTATCAATGAACGAAGGGGGGAGTATGAGTACAAAAGTTAAAAGGATAGATTTTAAAGAGTTTAATCTACTCTTTTTAACAATCCCTTTTCAATTCACAGTAGCATGGTGTTTACCCTATCAGAAACTACAACTGGAGGTAAATGGTGATTAACCTTGTACAAAGTTAAGCATGCTCGGGCCGTGATGATTCTATGATGGCATAAGTGTCAATAAGTCTTAGCGTTGAATTCCTAGTTCTAGAATCTGCCATAAACAAATTAATGGATGTAGAGTTGTCATGAAGGATAATAATCACTCAATTGCAACACCACCCTAGATCATTGTGTTCTGCTAGAGATTTGTGTTAGTGAAGGAGATTGTTTTTTTATCAGCTTTGGCTTTGGCTAGAAGCAAAAATCAATTCTAATCACCGAATGCTCAATTTATAAGCTACCTATCCTTGGAAACAGGAGCTTAACGTTTTTCTCTTAATAATGCGGAAGACTTTCAAGTATATTATTATTATGGTCTGCCCACATGTTTCCCACCAATAATTTTGAAATTGACTATTCCAGTGAAAGGGAGTGGAGGGGCATCACAGTCACAAGTTTGCTTGTTTACACAGTGGTATAACTCTAATTTATCAATTCACTAGGCATTTTTAATTTCATGTAAAATTTCAATTTCACCAGCCATGTTGCTAATTAATTACTAAAACTATTACGTTAATGCATCATCATTCCCCATGAATTAAAAATTCTTCAGACCTACCACATAAACTTAAAGGTCGAGATTACATTGAATTTGATGCTAAAAAAACAAGTGCATTTTCAAAAATGCATATGCCTGTGTTTGTATAACATTTTCCTACAAAACTATCAGCTCAAGGCCCCACTCGAACAATCAAATCGTGTCTATCTTCTACCTTCCTTTAGTTGGACATAGAAGTCCGTTGGGCATGATCAACTGTAACCATGTAAATTGACTCTTGATTTCCTAGGCCTAGAACTACAAATGGATCCAGTTGTTTGACGATCAAAACTATTGATTTACTGAAACCTTCTCGACGGGCAATTCACCCAATCATTCCGGTCCCCCATTTAGAATTGGATGTATTAGAGGTTCACCATCTTTAGATGGATAAGAATTTTGGTTAGAGACCCATCAACTGTTATAAATGCAAGGCGTGTGACTTTGAGGTTACAGGTTCAAAATAGCCTCTTACAAAAATGCAAGGTGAAACTGCGTACTATAGACCCTTGTGGTATACCCCTTCCCCGGACCCTACATAGGTAGGAGCTTCGTGCACTGGGGCCGCCTTTTTTACCCATCAGCTGTTGCAAACCTCCTAAATGGTTTTAGATCACTAAACAAATTGGCCACTTTTACTGGTGCTCACATTTTGGAGGGGAGAAGAAAACCGTAATGAACACAACCAGTAGATGCAGGGATTCATGACTCACAAAAAGCAAAAGCATTTGACAGAAACACACAAACTATGATATTAAAATAACTTGACTTCCATTTCAAGTGCTCCCTCATTTACAATATATGAATTCAAGGAACAAACAAGATCTCAATCTCAATCTTACTCTCACTCATCACCTTCTACCCACTTTCTCATTCTTACAAGGGGGAAGTGGAGCCCCACAAAGGCCTGCATTGTCTCGAAAAGCTGACGCTGGGAAATAAGCCTTATGAAAAGGTATCTTCCCACTTAGCCGATTCTCTGAAACATCAAATTCCACCAACCCTTTCAAATTCATCAACCCAGCAGGTATATTCCCACTCAACCTATTGTTTGATAATAATACCTTTTTCAGCTCCTTAGCCTCCTCCAACTCCTGTGGAATCTTCCCCTTCAATCCATTTCCAACCAACTCCAACACTTCCAATCCTCCCAATTTCCCTAAAGATGTTGGAATTGAACCTCCCAATGTATTATGCGAAAGAATCAACGTCTCGATCGAACTCATCGCGATTCGATCTCCAATGGCATTATCAATGGGACCCACGAACATGTTACCTGACAAATCCAACGAATGAAAATGGCCCAATGGTTCTTGTACGCTTTTATCGAAGATGTTCTTCATGGGCCCAGTAAAGTTGTTGCCGTGGAGGTCAAAATCCATGAGAAGAGAGAGGTTCTTGATTTCGGCAGGGATTGAAGATCGAAAACCGTTGTTGGATAAGTTAAGGAAAGAGAGATTGGTCATGTTGCCAACCCAACGCGGTAAATTCCCGTTCAAATGGTTGGCTGAAAGATCAAGGACTGAAATCTGAGACGTGGATAACCATGCTGGTAGATGACCCACAATCCCTGTTCCGGCAAGCATTAGCCGGAAAAGCTTTAATTTGGCCAGCCATGTAGGAAGACTCACTAAACCAAGAGGATTAAAGGAAAGATCAAGAGTTTGAAGCTGCTGTAATTTTGCCAGCTGCATAGGAATGGGCCCAGATAACAGATTTCTTGAGATATCAAGCGTTTGTAGACTTTTCAATCTACCCAAGCTTGATGGGAGCTTACCGGTAAATCGGTTATTGGAGAAGTATATATCCGTAAGGGTCATAAGTCGGCCAATGGTTACTGGTATTTTCCCTGTAAGTTTGTTGTTCTCCAAGATCAATCTTTGAATTCGAGGAAGTTTTCCGATTGAAGGTGGTAAACTTCCGGTCAGTCGGTTTTCGGATAGACGTAAGAATTGGAGTGATATGAGACTTGATATGAGTGAAGGAATGCTTCCGGTTAACCGATTTTGATTGAGATATGCAACAGTTAATGCTGAGAGGCCACCGACCGAAGGAGGAATGCTTCCAGTAATGCCGTTATCGGACAAGTCTAAATACGCGAGTTGTTTGAGGTTGCCGATAGAAGCAGGAATGCTACCGGAGATGTTGTTTGAGTGCAAGTCTAGCTTCTCGAGTGCTACCATTTTTCCGATTGTCGAGGGGATACTGCCGGTGAGCGAATTTTCCGATAGGCCTAGTTCTGTGATAGATGTTAATGATTTTAGAACTGAAGAAGGTATTACTCCAGAGAGATGATTGGAGTTCAGAAATAGTCTTTTGAGCTTGTGGAGGCTTTTAAATGTGGTGGGAATCGGGCCTGTGAGTTTGTTTGTGTCAAGGAAGAGAGAGGTTAAGTGAGAGAGTTGTCCGAATTCGGGAGGGATTGGTCCATTCAATTTTTTGAGATTACTGAGATCGAGTAGGTGGAGGAAGGTGAGGTTGGAAAGTGAGGGGGAGAGCTTTCCGGTCATGGAAGTGTCGGTGATGAAGTCGTCACCGGAGAAGAGACCGGGGCGAGAAACGTTTACGACCCTCTTTGCCGAGTTACAAGCAATGCCTTGCCATGACTTACAGCAGTCTGTTGATGGGTTCCAGGAACGAAGAAGGTTTGATGGGTCTTCAGTGATTTGAGCTTTGAACTTGAGGAGGGCTTCTTTGTCTGCTGAATGACAGGCTTTAGAATGTGGTGAAAAGAAAGAAAGTAGGAAAAATGTGAAGAAGAATGGCGTGTTTTTGCTTGAAGAAGCCATGGAAGTGAAATGGAGGAAATTGGTTGGATAGATGATGTGAACAGAAGGAAGTGCTATGGCAGATACGAGGAGAAAGACAAAGTCTGAATTAGATGGACAACGGTAAGAAAGAGAGTCTTGGAAGGAACTAACACAAGATAGAGAGGAGATTGATCAGAGACATAATGGAAACAGAAGACTGTTAGTGACACAGGACGGCACAAAGAGCATCCGAAGAACATAAGAAAGAGAGGAGAATGAATGAGATGGATAATGGTAAAGAGGGACTGTCAGAGACAGACATGAGAGAAAGAAGATGGTGAAGAACAGCTCTTATGCTGGAAAATTGGTATAGAATGCTGAGAGAGAGAGAGGTATAACTTTGTTGCAGTTGTGGAGCTTGAAGTGGGGGCCAGAGCAAGGCCTGCATGAGGTCTTTAATGGGAGCCTTGGTGGGTTTATTTATGCTGCTATCGGTGGAAGGTCCTACTAGTTTCATACAACTATTTCCTGGTTTACATGGATCACAAAGACTTTGGTGCACTTTTAAGTCACATTGGTTAGAGAGGATGGGGCATCTACGATAGAGGCTCCATGACTTCCCCACTGACAATGACAAGTTGAAAGAGCCACCTGCCTTAGACTTCTCATTATGGACCACCAAGTGACATCATTTGACGTTTTGGTAGGTTATGGTGGGCTCACATTTCCCTGCCTTTGTTTATCAAGTCTGTTTGTCAGTGAATATATCTTTCTGGCACATTGCAATCCCCGGAATTAGCGTCACCTAATACAACTTAAGAACAGTCTTAGCATGAAAAGTGTCCTTTAAACCACAGTAGAGGGTTACGGTTAACCATGCAGTTGGATTAAGGAGACATGTGGCTTGTTCAAATACTCCCCATCTATATTAACAATTAAAGCCAAACCAAATATCATTTTCCTCTGAATTATTCTATTAATTCTCAAAATTTAAGATTGAAAGCATCTAAGCATTGTCTCATTTATGTATATTGTTATAAATCTGTATGCATACGTACATACATACAGGCGAGATGAACCCTTCATTGAGTTCTGTACAGGCTAGAGGACTGTTTTTGACGCATTGAATCACATTTGTGCAAACTAATTCATGATCTAAACCACTTACCTTTCTTCAACGGTCAGCACATTCATATGGAGAAAAAAATTTGGGGTGTAGCATTGTGAAAGAGTCTTGGTAGGCAGACATACTCTTGAGCACGAGAAGAAGTCCGCGCCCTATTTTTCATGCACAATGAAACTTTGTTCTACAGATCTAACATATTTAACATGTTTAAATTGGCTTAGACTGACTAGATATCAAATTTCATGTTCGTTGTATGCTTTTAGTCAATGTTTCCATGAGCCAAAAATATTGATCATCTATTTTTATTACTTTTTTCAAAGGTGCAAAATAAAAAGTTATGGTCATTCAATGCATTTGCATTGATTTCTATTAGGTTACCTATTTTTTTGTTTGGAGATATGATAAACAGCTTAATCTACATAGAAAATCATTATGTCTGAAAAAAGAATGGCATGGACTTCTTCTCACCCTCAGGAGCATGTATATGCCTGTTTGAATCACCAACCATTTAGGCTTGTATATGCTTTGGTTTGTGGCCTTGAGGTCACGGATTTAAAGCATGTAAATAGTCTCTTGCAAAATACAAGATAAAGCTGCATACTATTGAACTTTGTGGTTCACCCCTTCCCCGGATCCCGCATACGCACTGCCCTTTTTATATGCTTTGTAGCAGATGAAAATTGATGCACTGATCCAAAAACCACTTAAAAACTCATTTCTTCAAATGCTTGTAATGATAGGACTCCCTGCACTTCCTTATACGCATATTTGTTTGCCATTTAGTCTGGGATTTGGGATAATTTTGTGAACCCCAACCTGAATCCCTTGATGAGATGTCTACTGTGTCACGCTTGCATCCTCGCAGCAGATCTCTTACTAGCTTATTTTGTGGAGAGCTCATTCCACCTGGAAATCAAGACCTTTCCCAGTTCTAATTGGTTACTCGCAGTGGGTTCTTCCCATTTGTGGAACCCTTTCCTGCAAAGCATCGGACCCTGCCGACGATCCACATTCATAAAAGTACAATCATCATGGAGAATTTTAACAGGACCGTGAAGTGAAAGGAAAAGGATAACACAGCACAAGTTGGAATATCTAGTCACTTGCTCAAGAACCGATTTCTAGCATACTGGAAGTCAAGGATAACACACTAGAACAGTAACCCTCAATGAACAGAGGAAAATTCAACATGCTATAACTGTCATTGCTGTAAGGCAAAACTGCTTGTTCAGGAAGTAATGTTCAAGTACTCTTCATAGAAAAGTTGTAAGTTTGCTTTAAGATGGGTTACGTTTCAGGTTTTGAGGGTCTCGCTAGATAGGGATGCTCAAGAAGTAAAAGAACAGACTGAAAGTTACAAACCTGATCATTTGCACTAAGATTAGAAAGAGAGAGAGAGAGAGAGAGTCAAAGATAGAGAGAATATGTTTGGTGGAAATTGATTTCTCCTGGACAAGGTGTTTTACAAAAGATTTTTGGGTTTTTGGCGCAATTCAATTTCAAGCAGTTAAAAACTTTCAACCGAGAATTCCTTCTTCTAAAAAATGGCAGTCCTGATGCACGAAGCTCCCGCTTATGCGGGGTCCAGGGAAGGGGTGGACTATAAGAACCTATAGTAGGCAGCCTTACTTTGCGTTTTGCAAAAGGGTGATTCCACGCCTTGAACCCGTGACCTCACATGATGACAACTTTTACCACTGCACCAAGGCTCATAATTCTTTCTTCTGCAGAAATTAATTTTTGTCCATTTCTTGCTGACCAAACAAGCTCTAACTATAGAAACTTCAAAAGAGTAAACCATGGTAACGGGGACATTCTTTTTCCTAAAATTTGGATGGTAACCCTTGAACTGTAGCCTTTCTTTTGTAAGCTTGAAGGTTCTTTACTACGTCTTGGTTAATTAGAAGTTACAATCAATCAACTGGTCAAAAGGATGAGCTGTCCACAACAAGTTTAAGAAAACATCACGTCGCTTGATTGTTCAACAATAGAAAATCTAAACGAAAACAAAAGTCGAAATTATTGCTCCTTTTGGCAAAGACTTCTTTAAAGTCCTAAGGTAAATGAATGAATTAGACGTAGATGATTTCAACTAATTAGGCAAATAGTTCTATCTGTGTTCATGGGTAGACATCCCAACTTGATGATGGCAGCCCATTAACCATGTACCGAGAATATAAATATGAGCAGAGGTGTAAACATCACCTACAAACAGTAGACGCGAATTTGGAGAAGGATTGGCTAAGGTCGAGAAGCTTTGGAACTAAACCATGCCACCCGGGCAGCTTTCAATTTTCTAGCAGATCTCAGAGATTGAAACACCAGAGCGCCTTGGACTCCGGGCAGCTTTCAATTTTCTATCAGATTTCAGAGATTGAAACATCAGTGCGCCTTTAACTCCGAGCAGCCTTGTTGTGACTTGTGACAAAACAACCTGTGACACATTGGGGTGTTTAGGCTTTCTCATAAAAGTTGACAGTAAACTGATATTCTTCATTTCCTCTCGTAACATGGAAACATTGAACCAAGATGTATTTGACAGTGACTAGCAAGATCACATCGCCTTGGTGGATCCTAGGGGTCTGACCCATTGATAAACGCATCAGATTCGTCCGATTGGAACATCGACAAGATCAACAGGTGTAGAAGCTGCCTTTTCTCAGTCATTCTAATTATGTTTTCTAGATCCCAGTCAGTCACCATGTTTGGAATGTCTCAATAAATGGCTTAAGATAGAATATCTCAGTCTAAGTCAGTCACCATGTTTGGAATAACTTAGTGAATGGCTTTGAGTAGAAATCAAATTTTATAACCATTGACTGCTTGTCGCTTATGTTTCGTTCGATCATAAATCAAGATAATTCATTTCTACTTAATTTTTCACACCCGGATAAGATTGTCCAAATACAATGATCTCTTAGGTTGCCCAACTCCTGCACACTGTACATGATGAACAGCCTAAATCTTTAAACAAAAAATGTTCTAGGGCTCACCTCTCAACATACACCCTTGTCAAAGGGCATCCTTAGAACACGCTCCCTCAACTTGCAAGCACTCCACGTACCTTAAAAGATGCAATGCACTGGCTCAAACTTGCAACCCAATGGGCTCAGGTGGCATATGTGCTTAAGGGTGTCTACTCTTTCCAGGACTCTATCTAAAAAGGGGCAGCCCCTCTTCATGAAACTTCCACCTATGCAGAATCCAAAAAATAGGCAGACCACAGGGTCCATAGCACACAACCTTATCTTATATTTTTGTAATAGCCTGTTTTTACACCTTGAACCCATGATCTCAAAATCACAAGACAACAACTTTACAGTTGTGCCAAGCTCCCCTGCTGCCGGGACTCTCTTATCTACTAAATCTAAATCTTCAGCACGAGGCCATGCCAAAGATTAGAACTTAAGTGACTTCTACGAATGTCATAGATTCGTACGCTTACACAACAAACGATTCCTACAGGCAAAAGACCAAATGGTTGGTGATCCAATCTATTCCTCTTCTTGGTAGTGGCAGAAATACGTTATACCTCCCCATCTAGCATGGATGTGCCAGGCCTCAAATCTACTTGTAACTGCGCATGTATATACTTCAACTCCTACACAAAAATAGAAAGAAACGGTCTGACGTAAAGCCAAAGGTAGAATCGTCTGACGTTTGATAATTTCCAGTAAAGGCCAGTTGGCAGCAAGGCGGGACAAATAAATCTGCGTCATGGGGCGGGATGGGCTCCCCTGTCCTTTCTCCATGCTTGGACATGCATCATCCAACAGAAACAAATTCGCCAAACTCACAGATCCAATCACCGACAGGCATGGCTGAAGGTCCAAAAAGATCTTCTCTTATTTAATTCTTAAACAGGAACCATCCGATCCAGATAAAAATCCAAGAGAGAGGACCGGGGTCGTTCAGGATTTAATCAAATCTATACATCCAACCGCTTCCCCTAACACCTCTGGTGGGTCTCACCCATATAATGCAGAAGAAGAAGACGACAGGGTGGAGATAAAGTAGATATTCCATTCAATTCATGGAAAGGATCGATTAACAACAGATAAAGGAAAAGAAGGAAAGAAAACCGAATCGAGAAACTAAAAACAGTGCGAACAAAAGAAGAGGAGATTTTTCTTCGCCATGGCCCTCGTCAATTTCCTCCGCCACCGAAGAGGTAATTCAGAGAGGAACCTCCACCGGGAGCCGAGTGAATCTTGGTAGAAGGCCGGTCCTGTCACAGACAAATGACGTTTAGCAATTTCATCGAACGACTACTCTACAAACCAAAGCAAAGAAGAAGAGAAACCCCTTCTATATGTAAATTGTCCATTTCATGAAAACTCAAGAAGGTGTCCGGCGCCTGCCCAAGTTGCTTCAAGAAAGAGTCCGGCACAACTGGAACCGGACGATCCCAAACTGCTTCAAGAAGGCGTCCGTCACCATTGGCACCGAACGCGATATAAATCAAAAGAAGCAGACCCTCCATGTATCATTTGGCCATTTCATCCTCATTTTTTTAGACATTTTATCATGTAACTGATAAACCAAAATCAAGAGAAAAGGAAAAGGAAAAGGTAACCCTCTTCCTGCCATTTCCAGAATTTATGTAAACCACGGACAAACACAAATAAAATAGATGAAAAACTAGAAATGCCGATCAACTACTTCATCGAACAAGTAATATACAAACCGAATCAAAGAAAGAGAAGAAACCCACGATCAACAAGTCATTGTCACATCAGATATTAGATCTTAAGCAACAAACAGGAACAAGAAAGATCAGACGTCCATGAATGCTATTTACCGTTATGAAGTTGCCGGCGTTCTGACCATCTGCCCTCTTGTAGTTGTTAAAGTTCCGGCCCAAGACTCCGGCAGGTACGTCGGGGACCTTGGCCAGCGGGGGAGCACTTTCAACATCCGGCTTGGGCGCAGCAGGAGCAGGCTGTGCTGCTGGTTCTGCGTGGAGGACCTTGGCCAGCGGGGGAGCACTTGCAACATCCGGCTTGGGCGCAGCAGGAGCAGGCTGTGCTGCTGGTTCTGGCCCACCCCCAAAAAGGTAGCCCAAAGAGCTCTGTCCACCGCCGCTGCTGTTACCTCTGCTCATCTCTCCTTCCGATCCCGAACAAATCAAACCCTCTGCAACGTATAACAAACAGATTAACAAGGCGAAATGGGGTGCCATTATCAAAATGCAGATCTGGAAAGGGAGAACAGAAAAGGAGCAAAAAATGGAAAAGAACAGAAATTACCTTGAAGCAGCAATGCGGAGAGGAGACGCAGACGAGGAACTGGTAGATGGCGGATTTTAAAAAGATACCTAATGCTGCGGTATTATTTAGTTTTGAGCTTTGCTTTCACGTCCGCCCATGGCCCGCCGCGGTCTACGTCGGGCCCACTGCTGTCTACATAGGGCCCACTGCTGTTTTTCAAATTTCAAAAATAAAAAATTACCAAGAATGCTATCGTGGACTGCAATATTGAAATTTTAAAAAAACTAACAAAAGACGATGAAAATTTAATAGAATAATAATTTTATGGAGCTTAAAAAAATTTAATGATAAATTTACAAAACTTATATAAAATATTAGACTTACTCATAAAAATAAAGGGGCAGCCTCGATGCACAATGCTCCTATCTATGTGGGGTCTGGGGAAGGAGCGGATTACTAGGACCTAAAGTACACAGCCTTATCTTGCATTTTGCAAGAGGCTATTTCTACGCCTTGAATCCATAACCTTAAGGTTAGATGACAACTTTTACTGTTGCGCCAAGGCTTAACTCATTGAATTGTGAATCTCAGCCATTCATTGCAAAGCTCATAGCCGATTAAAATGACTTAGATGGGCTAGAAATTTATTTCATGACCATTGAATGCTTTTAGCCTTAGTTTTTGAGTCAAAAGTCAAGATAATCTAATATTTTTAAAGAATCCAAGCAAGTAGCTAGGATTGTCTAAATGTAATGATTTCTCGTTGATTACTTAAATTCTGTATGCTATACATGATGAACGGCTTAGATCTTTAACCAAAAATACTCTAAAGGTAACATCTACTCCTTAAAATGCTTAAGAGCTTCTACACCCAAAGGACTAGTGTTTTGTAATTTAAACTTGTGGTTAGAAGTTTCATATATACGTAGGGCCCATTTAATTGGAAATTTCAAACCATTGATTTAGGTTGTAGATAGGCCATACCACAAAAATAAAGATTATAACATCTTAATTGTAGAAATATAGGTTAAATTATAGTTCAAATTTAAGTTGTGCAAGTGTGTTTTACTTGTTTGTAGATCTAAGCGGTTCTTTATATTGTAAATGGCTTGGATTGGCAAAGCATCAAATTTTGCGCCCATTAAGTGCTTCGTCTTATGTTTTTTCGGTTGTGATTCTTAACTTAAAGAAACATAGGTTAAAAGTATAGTTCTATTTTCAACTTAAAGATATATGGATTAAATTATCTAGTAAAAGTTGTTGTCATGTGACTTTGAGATCATGGATTCAAGGCGTGAAAACAGCTTCTTACAAAATGCAAAGTAAGGCTGTGTACTTCAGGCCCTTGTGGTCCACTCCTTTCTTAGACCCCCATAGGCAGGAGCTTCGTGCACCGAGACTATCCCTTCTTAGTGACACGAAATTTGGTACCTAACAATGTACACCATTCCCAACCTCGCAAACTATAGAAAAGAGGAACTAAAGTACACTTAAACCAATGGTGTATTAAGATATGTGCAAGAGATAGAATGGTTTAGATCATCAAGTAAGAGTGGCCTCACACGTACTTGTGTGTGTGTGTGCGTAAATTGCTGGATTGATATAAACACTCTTAGATAGGCTAATCTTGACATCTTAGCCACTCATTCTGAGTGTAAAATTGAACAGCTAGCAAAGTTTGAAAATCACACTAAAATTATCTTAACTAATTGAATGATAAGGATTGCTTCATGTAAGAGACATCTAGAGCGTGGATCCTCTCGAACGGTGTTTGGACGAACGATTTGGATAACCAAAAGGATGGGGCCCCATTCACATAAACCTTGGACCAAAACTCTCATACATCAAACATCTAAAGCCTAGCAAGGATCAAATAGGAGAAAGATCGAAAGGTGGCTAGTGGGTAAAGTCTTGGTGCAATGGTAAAAGTTGTCCTCATGTGACCTTGAGGTCACTAGTTCAAGTCGTGGAATCAGCCTCTTACAAAATACAAAGTAAGGCTGACTACTACAGGCTCTTGTGGTCCACTCCTTCCTGAGACCCTGCATAGGCGAGAGTTTCATGCACCGAGTCTGCCCTTTTAAGAAGAAGAAACCTAGGAGATTCAACCTTTGAAATATTTACCTCTTTAGTTGAAGTAATAAAATCTGGTTTCTTCTGATTTTGATCTGTAGCTTGATGTGTGGAATTTTTAAAATCAATCTTGAATTTTTGATGACATGATCTGAGATATACCTAAACATGGATGCAGTTATAGAACAAGAAGCTTGATATTTCCCAATCAATTTGAAGTAAGTTTTATTTGCTAGGTCCAAGCTACAATGGGCACCTAGAACCTATGTCATTGCCAATTAATTGTACCATGCATAAAAAGCGTTAGCAGAAAACCAGTGGCACTCACAATATGTCGCAAGGAGTTGTCCGCATATGACCTTGTGTTAATGGGTTTGCGGTGTGGAAATAACCTCTTGCTAAAAAGCAAAGTAAGGCTGCGTACAAGAGGCCCCTGTAGTTCATCCTTTCCTTGAATCCACTCTAACACCTTAGGGTTCCAACAGTCATAACATTGTTTACTTTGGGGTGCCCATACACTCCTCACGGCTTTGTTCTTTTCCAGTTTTTCAAGAAAAATACGTTGTGACTGTTAGAGTTCTCCAAACTCTTATAAACTGCCTAGTCTTCTTTTCCTAAGCAATGTACGACTAACTTTCAATCCGTTTAGAAACCTGTCCCCGCCCTTATTGGCCCAAGGCTTCATATCTTCCCCCCTTAGGGAACATGCATCCCTACGTGGCCTCAACCACCGAGTGCCCGCGTGCAGCTAGCCATTGCAGCATAAGAAAAACTGCCTTTGATACCATTTATAACACCCTGAGGTTCCAATAGTTATAATATTACCCGCTTTTGGGTGCTCATACACCCCTCACGGCTTTATTATTCCCTAATTTTTCAGAAAAAATGCATTGTGATTATTAAAGTTTTCTAAACTCTTATAAACCGTCAATTCTTCTCTCCCCAAGCGATGTGGGACTAACTCTCAATCATTTACCACAGCTTTAAAACCTATCAGCCTTTTCTGACCTGTCCTCATCGGCCTAAGGCTTTACACCAACATACGTGAGAGTTTTTTTCATTAGGCCAACCTTTTTATGCCCAAGGAGTGGGTCGCGATATTTGTGGCATCAAAGCTTAGGTCAGGACATGTGTCATTAGATGAGATCTTGTGCATTCTTGTTAGAGAAATTATCGATTAAACGGATCTACGTGTTTATCAACATGTCACTTTTGTATAAGCATGTTTTCATTAATCTGTTAAATCAATTCAATAATAACGTAGATTCTAACCCGATATCAGAGCCACGTGTCATCCCAATTGGATCCGTTGCCCCCATCATTTTTTCCATCTACTTCTTTTACTCGGTGCCTCTTCCACTTTGATCGTGTCAACTTCAACCGCCCATATCTCCCTGGCCATGAAACTAACCGAACTCACCTCTCTTCCCTTGTTGTCGTTCCTATCACCACAACACGGTTCAGGCTTTCAGGACCTCGGCCTTGGTATCTCCCCTGCCTCTGCAATGTCCCCTTCTCAAAACCCTCTCTCCCCTGTTTCATAATAACCCTCTGCGACTGATCGGAATGGATTGCACTGAAATCCAACAAGCTATCCTTCGAGCATTTGCCATCGTCAGTCCAGGTCGAACAGCATCCTTGGTCTAGATCAGAAGCAATATTCAACTTTGCGCTAGCCCCAACTCATTGCCATTTTTCATCATGTACATGAGATTCTATCAAGCGTAGATAGCAGAACTTATCAGCAGCAACAACGACGACCATGGTGGTGGACTTCTCAACCCCAGATCGAGATTCTCTGGCATCAACAAGAATCTAATTGACTCTTTACCTTTCTTCAAGTTATTCGCTCTCAAAGGATCCATATAAGGCTTGGAATACGCAGTTTATTTATCAAAATTCCAAGTGCAAGCATGCTTTTCACATCTAATGTGTTGATCGATGGCAATAGACCCTAGATCCATCTTCTTGAAAGACAAAACCACCGTCTCCGTTCCGTGATGCAATAAGAGGGTTTGCTTTTGAATCTCTTGTTAGAGATGACAAGGGTATATCTAACCTCCCTGCTACAGTGGCCACTGTGAAGAACCTTTCATAAAAAATTGTCCCTTTTCAGATCCAAGCATTCGTCGCCTTCTTCAACCGATTAGCGATCGGCTCCCTTGCCAGAGCGACCGCGGTTGAGACCGCCACCTACGAGCGTCCTCTTCGCCAGATCCCTGCTTTCAAAGAAAGCACCGCTGCATCGCAATTGGACGTACAGATAACAACTTCAAATCACCTCCACAGAGGTGTAAGAACCCTTTGCATTGGCTGTACGCTATTCTTTCCTGTAGCAGGCCAATTTGAGATTTTGCACGACCGACCTCACGATTTAAAGACCACAGGTCTCTATCATATATCTCTATTACATCGTACTTCTTTGTGGTTTACTGACCTTCACCCGAGAGCTGCCTAGTTCTCACCCTAAAAACAGTGCATCTTCTACAAATTCTCACTATGCATTTCCTCTGAGGTGCCAAATCGCTACTGGTATACCAACTAACTTTCACTTCCATTGCTGTTCTCGTTGCTATAAAGCATTTGTTATTGGTGCTTCTCATTTCATATTTTGCTTGCTAATCATGGAGGGTTGTTCTTCAATTCCTCCTTCACAGTGACTTCGGCGTTTGACTTTGGATTTCTTGTTGCCATCCTCATCTACTACATATTGGATTATCATCATCTTCTTGCTCCCCAAACAATATTCATTTGCCAGCCTAGCACTTTCCCTGATTTCCTGATTATGTGTCATAATGATTACTATGAAGAGAGAAAAGTTGAAAAAAAAAAAAAGGATTATGTCTCCCAATAATCAGGAAAGTAAAATATGTTGGTGAACAATCCTCCGGTAATACTAAGTTATAACAGTACTGGCTCCAATGAGTTTGAACTCTAATGTGAGTCGTAATAATATTGAGCAGCTACAGTAAGAGTGAATACTATTGTACCAGTGAATAGTATTACATTACTACTGTGACGCCCCAGGTTTTATCAATTTGTTTTCTATATTTATACTCAAATAATAATAATTTATTTATAGAAAATAGATGGGATTCCAGAACTTAAAACTCATAATTTAAAATTTGTCGCAGCATCAAGCAAATACAATTTAAGAAAACCCCGAGGGTCACTTCTCCTCAAAACCATACTGAAAAACAGAACAAAAAGTAACCATTTTGAGCATGCTCATAAATTAAAACCACGATGAAATTTTGTAACTACAAAGATACGTAATAGTGAAGTTCCAAAGCTCCAGAGTCTGTCCAAAATCACCACATCATCCATGAATAAACATATAACCACTATACAGTGATATGAGTCTTATCTATCAATATATACAATGACTAAGGAGAATGCCAAAAAGCCAATATCACTCCAACCAAAAGTACACCACTCTGTCAGTATCTGATAGTCTCTGTCCTCAAGCCCCCGTCCAACTCCACTCTAGTCCACCTTCTTTCCTTTCTGACTGTTGCGCTCTGATTCTAAGGCATTGCAAAACAAAGCAATGCCTCAGCAAGCCATGCTTGTGTAGGTGATATACATTCAAAATAACTCAATAAAACAAAGCATATGGCACAAGGCATAAAGATTGAAAGATGATTAATAATATATAAAGTCTTAAATCACATAATGAATGACATACCATGTCCATGCAATAAATAAGATATCATCAACCACGATATCAGGACATGCACAATCTGAAAAAATTTAGAAACATATGAATGCATGTCAAAAGTATCAAACCTCATACACAGTCAAGCCCCATGAGTGTCTCACATACACTCACGGTAATGTGGGGTCAACTCTCTGTACTATCCACTTTCACCCTTTCACCCTTGCACCCTCACGGGTACTCAGGCACTCAGGGGAACTACGCCTACCACTTTCACTTTCACCCTTTCACCCTTTCAGGCACTCACAAAAAGTTGCGTTGCACATCCGCTTTCACCCTTTCACCCTCACAAGCACTCAGGCACTTATAGGGTGAAAATCGCATCCTATCACAGGATCAATAGTCTCAAATATCAAGCCAGAGCGACTCCCACATGTCAAGAAGACCAAAAATCAAGTGGATATCACGAAAGATATTAAAAACAGTGCATGCAATAACCACCATAAAGATAGCACGCACATGCGAAGCTACATGCTGAAGTCAATCTCACACATATGGTAAGGCATAAATCATATGCCTCAAAGACTCAAATCATCAAATCACTATTTGAGAATCATAGAAAAAGTGTGAATGAAATCACCTACCTCAGTATCGCAATATCTCCAAACAACACGTAACCAATATCAAGGGGTATGCCCTGATGTACCTGTCATGCCATAAATCATGTCATGGTTAACACATATAACCAAAATCTAAAGCCTGATCATCTATTGATCAGCTCAATCTGAATCATCTAATAGCATTTCGTAGTTTCGCTACTAAAAAGTTGCTCCAAACTAGATTTTTATCCTAAATCTAGGTCCGCCTTGTCAAGATGATCACAACACCTCTTTCGGATCGTGATTTGGACCTCTGTAGCTCCTAAAATCAAGGTTTAAAGGCAAAAAGGGTAAAAAAAGACCAAAATTCAGCAAATGGGGCCCGCCGCAAGCACAGCGCGTGTCGGGTGCTTCTGTGGAAGCGCTCTGCGTGTGGGGGACGGAACAGCACACGTGGGCGTTCCAACCTCTCCACGTGACGCGCACGAGTCGCACCACGTATCCCTATGCGTGGCGCGCCCTCATCGTGCCATGTGGCGCTCCCTCAGCCATGTATTTCCGCCAGTTACAGTCGCCGTCGCTAGAGACAATGACCGGACTAGTTCACCATCGCCGGCGACCCCAAGTGCTCCGTTTTTTGTAATTTTTACACCCCTGTGTCCGGTTTTTCACGTACATTCCATTTCCACCATTCATTTTCCCAAATCCTTCATAAATCTAGCATTTTTTTTACGCTTTTTGTTTCGTTTTCAAAAACTCCCATATTACTATTTTTTGTGTTTTTCGACGTCCGTAGCCGTTTGATCGTCACAAAATTTTGTGGGTTCTTTCCTCTCCTCATCATACACAATATGAACGATCCAGATCTAAATCCGACACCGTCTCATCCAAATTTTTTAGGCAAATCAGTACGCACAGATTTTTCGGCGTTTACAGGTAATTAAACATTAAAATTAACACAAAAGGGAAGGGGAGAGTGATCCTACCTCGTTCCTGGCTGTTCAATGGTGGAGAAATCCGCCTCCCCAATGCGTGATGGTCCATGTGAAACAGAGAGACTTGAGAGAGAGGAGAGTGTGTTTTGAGCACTCTCTCTCTCTCTTCTCCTTACCTTATATCATTTATTCATTTCATTTTTTTTAATATTATCTTATATTATTTTGTTATTTATTTATTTTCTCGTTTTTTAAAAATCAAAATGTTACATCCTACCCACCTTATAGAAAATTTCGTCCTCGAAATTTAAAATATGCATACCTCACGAGAAGAGCTCTGGGTGGGCACGCCTCATCTCATCCTCCAGCTCCCAAGTAGCCTCCTGTGTCGAGTGATGCTGCCAGAGGACTTTGACTAGGGGAATGGTCTTAGTCCTCAACTCCTGGATCTTGCTATCCAAGATCTGTATGGGGCGCTCCTCGAATGTCAAGTCAGGCCGTACCTCCGGTGGTATCTGCTCTTGCACGTGGCATGGGTCTGGTATGTACTTCCTCAGCATAGAGATATGAAAAACGTCATGTACTCCAGCTAGCTGTGGGGGTAGGGCTAACTGGTATGCGACTGGTCCGACTCTGTGTAAGATCTCAAAAGGACCAATGTATCTGAGACTGAGTTTCCCCTTTACACCGAATCTCATCACGCCCTTCATAGGGGAAACTCTCAAAAATACATGTTGTCCGACTTCAAACTCCAAGTCCTTCTGTCTCCTATCCGCATAGCTCTTCTGACGGTTGTGAGCTGCAAGTAATCATTTTCGAATGAGTCAGACTTTTTCTACACACTACTCAATAAACTCTGACTTCACTATCCGTCTCTCTCCTATGTCACTCCAGCACAAAGGAGACATGCATGGTCTGCCATACAGTGCCTCATAAAGCGCCATGCCAATGCTCGCATGATAGCTATTATTATACGCAAACTCCACGAATGGCAAATGCTCATCCCAACTACCTCTCCAATCTAGGACACAAGCCCTCAACATATCCTCCATGGTCTGGATAGTCCTCTCAGTCTGGCCATCTGTCTGGGGGTGGAAAGCTGTACTGAATCTCAGTCTCAACCCCAAAGCCTCCTGTACACTCTGCCAGTACTTTGAGGTAAACGGTGTGTCTCGGTCTGAGATAATCGTCAATGGTACTTCATGAAGGCTCATGATTTCCCTGACGTACAACTTTGCCAAGCTGTCCACGGTCTAAGTTTGTCTAATAGGGAGGAAATGGGCTGACTTTGTCAATATGTCAACTATAACCCAGATCATGTCGTGCCCATTGGCCGTCCTCGGCAAACCCACTATAAAATCCATAGTGAGGTGATCCCACTTCCACTCTGGAAGATCTAAAGTCTAAATAACCCAGCTGGTCGCTGATGCTCTGCCTTGACCTGCTGACAGGTCAAGCATCGTGCTACGCACTCACCAATATCCCTCTTCATCCCATTCCACCAAAAGTGTCGTCTAAGGTCTTGGTACATCTTCGTACCTCTGGGATGAATAGAATACGAGGACTGGTGTGCCTCATGTAGCAAGTCATGTCTCAACTGACCATCTGCAGGTACTACCAATCTGCCCCTATACCTGAAACCTCCATCGAGCCCTCTAGAAAAGTTGGCCTTATCGGCCATGTTCTGCGTCTCAGCATCGCTCACCTGTGCCTGAAGGATCCTATCAAGAAACCTGGATCGAGTCGAGAGGGTAGCAATCATAACTCTCGACTTCCTACTCAGGGCATCAGCTACGACGTTAGCTTTTCCTGGGTGGTACTGTATTGTAAAGTCGAAGTCCTTGAGGTACTCCATCCATCTCCTTTGCCTCATGTTCAGATCGCTCTGAGTGAAGAAATACTTGAGGCTCTTATGGTCAGTGTATACCTCAAAATTCTCGCCATATAAATAGTGTCTCCAGGACTTCAACACAAACACAACTGCGGCCAACTCAAGATCATGTGTCGGATAATTCACCTCGTGTGTCTTCAACTATCTCGACGCATAAGCAATGACCTTCCCATGCTGCATTAGCACTGCTTCGAGACCTTTGCCTGATGCATCACAAAACACTACGTAACCACCTGATCCTGAAGGTAGGGCAAGTACTGGTGCAGAAGTCAACCTCTGCTTGAGCTCCTGGAAGCTCTCCTCACAAGCATCAGTCCAAACAAATCTGGTGTCCTTCCTAGTCAAAGTGGTCATGGGCAAGGCAATCTTCGAGAACCCCTCAATGAATCGCCGACAGTAACCAGCTAAACCGAGGAAACTACGAACCTTTGTCATCGTCGTAGGCCTCTCCCAACGCAAAACTGCCTCCACCTTAGTTGGATCTACAGCCACACCATCCTTGGACACCACGTGCCCCAAAAACTGCACATGTCCTAACCAAAATTCACACTTACTGAGCTTCGCATACAAGCGATGATGACGAAGTGTGTCCAACACAATGCGAAGATGCTCCATGTGAGCCCTATGGTTAGGAGAATATATTAGGATATCATCCACAAAGATAATCAAGAACTTATCCAAATAAGCTCGGAATACCCTGTTCATCAAATCCATGAACACTGTCGGTGCATTCGTTAACCCAAACAGCATTACCAAAAACTCGTAATGGCCATACCGACTCCTGAATGCAGTCTTAGGGATATCCTCCTCCCTAATCCTCAACTGGTAATAGCTTGAACGCAGGTCGATCTTAGAGAACACCTATGCCGACTGCAACTGATCAAACAAGTCGTCAATACGTGGTAGAGGATACCGATTCTTCACAGTAACGCTGTTCAGTAACCGGTAGTCTATGCACAACCTCAATAATCCATCCTTCTTCTTAACGAAGAGGACTGGTGCTCCCTAAGGAGACCCACTCGGCCTAATAAACCCCTTATCCAGAAGTTCCTGCAACTGCACCTGGAGCTCTCTCAACTCTGCAGGGGTCATCCTATAAGGCGCCTTAGATATAGGCAGTGTACCCGGAACCAAGTCTATGGTAAAATCAATCTCCCTGCGTGGAGGTAGTCCTGGCAGCTCGTCTGGGAATACATTAACAAAATCTCATACTACGTCAATCTCCTCAATCCATGGCTGCTCCCTGTCAGTCATCGTGACGCAAGCCAAAAACACTCGACAACCTCGAGCATAACATCAACCTGCTCTCATGGCGGAAATCATACAAGGGCCACTATCACTCCTCCTGCCTTGGACTACAACCACTAGTTGATTTGGTACACTACACATAATCTGCTTCTTGCGGCAGTCTATAGTAACCCAAAACATCACTAGCCAATCCATCCCCAAGATGACATCAAAATCCATCATGTCTAATAAAATGAGGTCGGCATCCATCCTCATACCTGATATCTCCACTGATACCCTCTCAAGGTACTCAATAGCCTCCACTATCTCTCCTGATGGCATCGACACATCTAACCCAAATGCAAGCTTGCTCGTAGGCAAGTAAAGGCAAGATGCAAATGTATATGCAATAAATGAGTGGGTAGACCCTGAATCAAAAAGAACCCTAGCATGTCTATCAGCTACCAGAAAAGTATCTTCCACCACCTCGTTTGAGGCCTGTGCCTGCCCTAAAGTGATGGCGAAGACGCGGACCTGACTGCGTGGCGCTGCCTCCGCGGTGGCATTTGTCCTCGGTGGTCTGTCTCCCAAACCTCTCGGGCACTGTCTAATCATGTGTCCCGTCTTGCCACAGCCATAGCACCTAAATGGCTCGATCGGCCGAAAAGGATGATGTCGCTGCTGCTGCTGATACTAATGGGGCTGCTGTGGGCCCTGATGCTGACGGCCCTGTACTGGGCAAAATTGCCCCACGTGTCGGCCCTTACAACGAGGGCACACTCTCCGACCCTGATCTCTTCTCTGTCTAGGAGAGTACCGCGAATCATACCCCCCTGAGATGGTGTGGATGCGAAGGGCCTCTTGCCCTTGGAGAGCAGACTCACCTCTCCTCTACTCCGTCTCAAATCTCTCTCAAGCATCGTAGCCCTATCTGCCGCCTGTGTCATCATAGTCGGGTATGCTATCAATACTTCGTGCCTCAACTATGGCATTAACCCGTCGATGAATCTATTTGCTGCCTCCTGCTCTAAGGCAAAAGGGGTATATGCAAATCTACGCAGCCTAGTAAATTGGTTCAAGTACTGCTGAATCGTAAGGCTTCCCTGTGTCAATGTGGAGAACTCCCTCTTCATGGCGTGCCGAGCATGAGGAGGGAAATACTGTGCATCAAATATCTTTCGAAAATCCTGCTAGGAGAATGGCACTGAAGATGGGGGATGTATATGCTGCTGGATCTTCCACCAAAACCCGGCTTCTCTGACCAACAAGTACGAAGCCAATCTAACATGATCCTCAGGTGCAATCTCTATCCCCGTAAAAGCCTTCTCTGCCTCGAACAGCCATCTCTCTGCTGCTGTTGGCTCCCCTGCCCCATGAAAGCTAGGAACCATCCTCTGAAACCTCTCGAGCTGCTTCACTGGTGGAACACCCATGCTCGAGGATCCTCCCTCAGCAACTACCTGTGTGGGCGCCAACGGTGCTACATGGGACGACTGTGCTGCTGAGTCCTCTGGGACTGCTGCAGTCGCCGCCGGGTGGACAGGGTGTAAGGCCTGCACCTCCGCCTGAACCTGCCTCGAAATATGCTCTGTGAGGCATGGTAAGAGGCTCTCAACTACTCGAGTCGCAATGTCTACCTCCAGCCCCCTTGCTCTGGTGTAGTGGCAGGGGTAACAGGGGTGGCAACTGGTAGAGCCGGGATAGACCTGGTCCTTCGTTGAGGAGCTATCTGTTAACAACACATAACCCATGGTATAAGCATTTCTCCTTTCTCAGTCTAAGCCAACAACGAATGGGCTATCATGCTAATTAGACCCTTAAAGTGGTGATGATGGACTACGCCCGAGCTCTAATACCACTTGTCACAACCCCATCGGGCCCACAGTAATGATATTGTCCCGTGCGCACTCACGTGCCACGGGTTTTGCTCTTCCCCCGCGTCTAGGGAAAAACTGGTCGTTACTGTGAAGGGAGGCATTCCCCCTTATAACTCGGGCCCATCACTCCCCCAACCGATGTGGGATTAACTCTTAAGCCTCACCTTGCTTAGAAGCCTGCCAGCCCTCCAGGCTCGACCTCATCTTGTCACAACCCCGTCGGGCCCACAGTAACGATATTGTCCCGTGCGCACTCACGTGCCATGGGTTTTGCTCTTCCTCCGCATCCAAGGGAAAACCGATCGTTACTGTGAAGGGAGGCATTCCCCCTTATAACTCAGGCCCATCACCTCCCCTAACCAATGTGGGACTAACTCTCAAGCCTCACCTTGCCTAGAAGCCTGCCGGCCCTCCAGGCCTGCCCTCATCAGCCCACCCTCATCGGCCAAGGCTAGCCCTCTCCCCCTTAAGGGACATGCGTCCCCGCGTGTTACACGCTGAGTGCCCGCGTGTGGTTAGCCATCCACCCTCGGGGTCGGGGTATGGCTCTGATACCACTTTGGCTAGCCTTGGCCGATGAGGGCGGGCTGATGAGGGTGGGCCTAGAGGGCTGGCAGGCTTCTAGGCAATGTGAGGCTTGAGAGTTAGTCCCACATTGGTTAGGGGGGGTGATGGGCCTGAGTTATAAGGGGGAATGCCTCCCTTCACAGTAACGACCGGTTTTCCCCTGGACGCGGGGGAAGAGCAAAACCTGTGGCACGTAAGTGCGCATGGGACAATATCGTTACTATGGGCCTGACGGGGTTGTGACAAGTGGTATCAAAGACATACCCCGACCACGAGGGTGGATGGCTAACCGCATGAGGGCGCTCGGTGTGTGACACGCGGGGACGCATGTCCCCTAAGGGGGAGAGGGCTAGCCTTGGCCGATGAGGGCGGGCCTAGAGGACTGGCAGGCTTCTAGACAAGGTGAGGCTTGAGAGTTAGTCCCACATCGGTTAGGGGGGGTGATGGGCTTGAGTTATAAGGGGGAATGCCTCCCTTCACAGTAACGACCGGTTTTTCCCTGGACGCGGGGGAAGAGCAAAACCCATGGCATGTGAGTTCGCATGAGACAATATTGTTACTATGGGCCCGATGGGGTTGTGACAACTACTGATTTCACTCAATCTACCTTCTATCCCATCAATGATTTTGTCCTCGACCGACGATATGTTCATGCTATTTTATCTAAAACTCGATACTCTCCCAACACTCTGATCGCCCAAGTCCCCTAATTTCTCAGACCAATTCTCGACGAGGAAGAATAATGACTCATAAGGGAGTTGTGTCATCTAATTTCCTTATCAAGAGATCAATTTCATTAAAGTTATTTGATAAAGCATGCAATCTGACATCTTCTTGTGGATTAGGCCTCAAATTATCATTGATCATTTTATTATTCGGATGGACCATCTTCAATTGCTTCAATCATTATTCGATTTTGCCATTAATGCTTAAGGATATGATGCCCCTTATCAAGGATTCTTTATCCATCAAAATGCAATCAATTTGGATTCATTGAAGAAGATAGAGATGATTTTAAATCTAATTCCAGCTATAAAGGAAGTCTAGATTAACTTGAGATTATGCGCTTTCGTCAATTATTAAGGAATCAATCATTCAATTACAACATTTAATCAATAAGCTAATGCCAAAATTATCTTTGCATCAGCTTGGGGGAAGGTGTTAGGATAGATGTTATCAGATAAGATCTGCTAGAGAAATTATCAACTAAATAAATCTACATTATCTTTGGTGCTTATCAATATGTCACTTCTATATAAGCATATATGTATTACTCTTTGGAATCAATTCAGTAAAGATGTAGATTTTAACAAATTCTACAGACATATAGGTGCATGAATAGCTAAAACTTAATTGTTCATATAGTTACTAAAGGTGGCTAGAGGCTGTGGTAGAGGTCTTGCTTGTAGACGGTTAGTAATAGTTAGAGGTACGTGGATAGTATAGGTATGCTCCTACAAGGAGAGACTCATTTGAGAACTAGAGAAGCAATGAGCTAGAAACAAAATGTCTTGCTCAATCAACAATAAGTAAAGAGTAGTTAGCAATAGTGTAGAGCCAATATAGAAGGCCCAGAAAGAACTACTATTGGATTGGATCTTCTAGTGTATCAAGCCATGGAGGCTCTGACTAGGGTAGTAGACACCCAGGTTATAGCAGTTTGAGACAATTTTAGGGTGTGGGTAGAAGGCATGAGCACCTTGGGACAGAATTTCTAGGCATGACACTGAGTAGTTTCAAAAGATAAAACGATCCTAATTCTTGGATGCAACAAATCTGAATGAATATGCTAGACAAAATGTATCTACTCAGTATTGGAGGAAGAGGATCAGTAGAAGGTGATGCCTGTAATCTTCATGATTGTTGGGGAGGTAGGATGTTGGTGGGAGTACTTTAAGGACACAAGAATTGGGGAATTCTTTCTGTGGGAGCAATTAAGTATAGGTTTTATCAGCTTTACTTTTCGCCATCAAGTTGAGTAGAGAAAGTGAAAGAATTTATGAGATTGATTAGGGAAGTCTTGACAGTGACTGAGTACCTTACTTGATTTATTATCTTGTTGAGCTTTGCCAAGGAGCCATTCTCCATGGAGGTCTAAGAGGTTCATCGATAGCCTCAATTTTGGGTATTTGCTCCATGCTAGTAAATATTGGAGCTATTTCCTGCTTTGATTGTTGAGGCTCCTTGTGGAGATGATATCACTATTAGACATGCATATCATAATTGCATTATCCAGTGTCTTGTTTATAGGTCCAAGGATTTCAATTGTTAGAGATTTCCCTGGTGTGCTCCCTCCTGATGAGTTGCTAAGTTCATCATTGATATAATACCAGGCTCTATGCCTAGTTATATTTGTCCATATTGCATGGATCCCAACAGAGTTGAAGGAATTCAATATCTAGTTGAAAGATTTATTAGATAAGGATTTAACCAACCAAGTGTATCAACTTGGAACGACCAATGTTGTTGTGAAGAAGAAAGATGGACAATTCCAACTTTCTGTTGATTAATGACAACTGAGATTAAGCGACTGTGCGGCATAAATATGCCCTTACTTGCATTGATGATTTATTTCGCTAGTTATATGGAGATTGCATCTTTTTGAAAATTGACTGGCAATCAAGCTATCATCAACTGAGGATTAGGATGAGGACATCTCAAAAACTGCCTTTTAAATTCGATACAAACACTACAAGTTCTTAATGCTACCATTTGGGCTCACTAGTGCACCAACACATTTTATGGATTTGATGAATCAAGTCTTGAGACCATTAATTAATTAGTTTGTAGTGGCGTTCGTTGATGGTATCCTCATATACTATCATAGAGTAGAGAAACATGAGTAGCATTTGTACGTACTGTTTGACACTATTAGGAAGGAGAAAATGTATGCAAAGTTTGAGAAGTGCAACATCTATATTGATCATACTATACAACCAGGACACATATTTTCAAGAGGGTAATTAAGTAGATCCACAGAAAGTGGAAGCAATGATTAGCTGAAATACATAGTTTCTTGGCTTTAATTGGATATTATCAAAACTTATGTATGATTTTTCACTAATTGCTAGAGTCAAGACTCGACTAACTCAAAAAGGGGCTAAGTTTGAATAAATTGATGAGTATGAGGAAAGTTTTCAAAATATAGAAGAGAGATTAACTACGGCTCTAGTGTTTAGACATTCAATAGGAAATTAGAGAGTCAAGTATATAATGATGCCTCACACGAAGGCTTAGGGTGTAACTCATGTGGCATGGTGCGATAGCTGCATATGCATCAAGACAACTTAAGAACCATGAATGAAACTATCCCACTTATGATCTAGAATTGGCTGGTACTACGTTCGTATTGAAAATATGAAGTGTTACTTACATGGTTCTAAATGCAAAATTTTCACCAATCATAAGAGTCTAAAGTACATGCTTTTAATAGAAAGTGTTATATTTGTGGCAACAGAGATGGATGTAATTACTATGTATTATCATACACAATTAATTACCATCAAGTGAAGGTAAATGTTAATGTAGATGCATTGAATCAAAAGGGAACAATTGCTTTAGCATCGTTAAGGACATTAAGAAGGAACTTGTTATTAGAATTGTGGTCTATAAGGGTTGATATGATGTGAGCAAGTAAGGAGGCTTTATAGCACAATACAAAAGTTCAAACCATACTAATAGAAAGGATCCTATAGGCTCAAGAGAAGTATAAAGAAATGACCCAAATCAAACATGATGACTAGAAGAGAGACATTTTGATTTTAGAATTAGAAAAGATAGTATGCAATGTTGGTTGATAAGATTTGTGTTCCCCTTTATACATAACTAAAAAGAGATTTAGAGGCACATGATACTCCATATTCTATGCATCTTAGCAGTACAAAAATGTGTCAAGATCTAAAAGAGACTAACTAATGGTCATGAATATAAACAAGATGTTGTTGAGTATGTTGTAAGATATATAGAGTGTCAACAAGTAAAAGTCAAGCATCATCATTCAACAAGGTTACTAAATCCATTATCTATACCTGAGTAGCCTTGGAGTATGTAACTATGGACTTTGTAATGGGATTGGCAAGATCTCAAGAAGGATTTGATGTCATTTGGGTTGTGGTAGACAAGTTGTTCAAATTAGCCCATTTCATTTAAGAGGTTTTAGAAAAAACTTGATCCCATTTACAACCATTCTATATTATAAGTATTCAAAATATCAAAACACCTCAACTATGAAAACAACATTCATTTTCAACCTCCTCCCTTAGCCCCAACTTAACATGGATTTCCCTTCTAAGCCGTCAAAGCAAGATGGAAACAATCCTAGCTTTAAGGGTTCTACTTAACTATTAATAGAGTTTTAAATCATCTTAATTTAAGTACTTCTGCTACCATTGACTAAGGATTAACTTTGGCTTCTTACAATACAAAGTACAATGTTTAGGATAGTTTAAATACATAAACACCCTTGCCCTCTAGAAGCAATTGGAAAACTTCAATCAATACTACTACAAGCCACAATTTTATTCCCCTCCTGGAAAATGACATGACCAAGATAGCATTAGCATTAAAAAACATATTATGTAGTCTAAACTTCCTCTTTCCCTTTTCAAGCCACACCTCGCATGCTTCTCTTATTGATATAAAGTTGTATTCAACAAAACTAAAAGAATCAGTAAGAAATTATTATAGTTTCTTGGTGGTTTCATACTACAAGAACTGGTGATGAAAAAATTTATTACATTAGAATAAAGATGAGAGAGCTTTGTTCAATTGGAAACTAAGATAAGTTATCCCTTATAGGAAGCCTAACATGAACCAATTGCCAGAGTAATAGAGGGCCCCAGAGTAATGGTTGTAGCATGTGACATAACTTGCTTGCCACTTGCCACTTGAAAGAGCTTGTAGTATTTATGAATTAAATTTATGTGCAATCACTACTTAATTTGTTCTTCGTTTTGCCTCCTTTGAGTATAAAATCAACAGAAAAATAACCATTAGGTGGAAAGAGGAAGAATTCAGTGAGTTTAAAGGAGCTTTTATCTTGAAGGATATATTCCATGTCTTTATGTCAATCCCAACTATCAACATATAAATGCTATCATTTTGTGAATAAACTGATAAAGCTCACAATTTGTTGGCCCTTGATTCCTCTAACATGAAATATGAGAACCTAGTTTGGATGTTTAGCATTTTTTATTCTTTAATTCGTATACATTATATAGACTAACTCATATCATATGGAAAAGTCGGATCATCCATACATCACCAACAAAATTCATAATACAACCTCCAATTTCTAACTTTTGAGAAAAAACATGTTTTTACTTTGATTATTTCACTGGATACGATCACAACAAATTTTTTATTTTTTATTTTTTATTTTTTGTTTTTTTGTTTTTATTTTTTAACTTTCTATATGATATAACTAAGCAAGTATATGTAGACCAGTATGTTATGGCCATCCTTTGTAATAAGTGTTATCATTTTAGTTCTTTAAAGTTTCTTTAGTTTTGGTTTTCTCGATGCCTCTTTAGCTCATAATTTAGTAAGAGCACTTGAGAATTATTATCATGAGGATGGTGGTTCAACTACACTAAGATCTGTTACTAAAGATTTTAAAAATCTTCGGCATTACAAATATTCTTATAAAATAAACATGTTTTAAGGCAGTATGCATGGCTTAGTGCTATTATATCTTTAACTTCTCTTATTTTTCACTAGAACTTTAGGATACTTGGCTCATATAATTATAATGTGTAGAAATTTATCACTATATCTAATAGTCAATGCACTTAATTCACCTTGAGATAACTATCCATGTGTTTGATGTAGTTATAAGTCGTAGACATTGTCTACTAGTCTATATGAGTGCCTTTTTTTTTCCTCTTGTCCTAGATTATAAATTGTGATTTTATTTGATAATGTAATTATAAATTTTGTGTGTTGCTTTTAATTTGGATTATTTTTCTAACTTAGGAAAAATTAAAGTTAATTTGATCTTTTTCTATTAATTTTATTTATGTCTCTAACATAGATTCATGTGAACCTAAGTAGATTATGAGGAATTGCCACTTAAGGTAAAAAGGCCCTAGATTCTTAATGACTAAAATGAGTCCATTAACCAAATATCTAAGTTAGTAATCTCCAAGAACTAAAGTGGTAAGGAGTACAAGCAAACTAAACCCTTGTTCTTATAGGTTTAAAAGCCTAGTTGGCTTTAATTTTCCTTTCACTAATTTAACAACCTAGAATAAGTATATAAAATATGGACAAGTAATATCTAAAGTAAGTAATTAGAAGAAAGAGTATACACACATTTGCATGATCATAAAGGGAAAGGTATCATAAACATTGAGTACTCTAATGATCTAAGCAAATGATGCATGAAGTCAAGGATTTGGATCCTTGCTTATGTGACAACTAGAAACATATAGTGGATATTAATGAGAAGCTAAAAATACATGCACAGATTGCATGATGTACTCTAAGAAACATGTTAAATAAATTAGAAATGTCAAGTATGACTAGGCATAAGAAAATGGATTATTGGACTTAAAAATATGATGGATATTCAAAGGAACCAAATCCTAGAAAAAGAGAAATGAAATTAGAGACAAAACAAAGATTAAAAACATTCTTTAGGCTAGAACATAAATCAAACATATCATGGGCATGAATTAAACATGAAACTAAATTAAAGAAGTGGATTGGAGACATTAATCAAAGATGACAAAAACATGCTCAATAAACAATGAATGCTTAGCAATTAGAAATATGAAAATACTAACTGGAAATTACAAAATACGTTAGTTGAAAATTAGAAACATGAAAAATTCTAGGAAATTGAATCATGCATTTTAACTATTCTAAATGATGTTATAGGATGCTTGAGAGAGAGAGAGAGAGAGAGAGAGAGAGAGAGAGAGAGAGAGAGAGAGAGAGAGAGAGAGAGAGAGAGTTTTATTTATTCTTAAAAGAAGGTGTTTCTCATCAAATGTAATAGAAACAAATTCTTTCTTCCTTGAACTTTTATATATATATATATATATATATATAATGTAAAATCACTTTGTGTTCTTTTAATGGGAGAGTCCTCATACACACCATGCTAAACTTCCCTTCAAGAACTTATTTTCTATTAGAATGACTCTTTCAAAAAGAAGATCATGAGAAGAGGGTCTCTTTTTAGTACTACACTCGTAAAGAATTGTTGGAAATTGTAGAGAGCCTATCAAGCTCAAAGCTCTTTTTGGGATTTTTGACTTCTATTAAAATAAACCCACAAAGCTACAATCTTAGAAATACAAATTTTGTTACTATGATATGTAGGACTTTGTCCTAGGATTCAAAAGAAAGAGATAAAAAAAAAAAAAAAAAAAAAAAAAAAAGTAGAAGAAGTGAAAACTAAGGGATTCGAATTGAAGAAAATACTTTATGAAAATTAGGCTGAGGAAAGGTAAGCCCTTTCTTTGAAACAAGGAGGATTTAGAAATTTCACTAATCCCCATACCTTGGAGAGCAAAAAACAACCCTATACCCTATTTAGGGACATAATGGGGAATTTCATTAGAAAATCCCTATATCAATTCTACTAGATGGTGTAGAAACCCAACTTTACTTATTAAATGCAAGAAAAAGGATGAAAAATAGTAAAAAGGGGTTTCTTCTCTTGGGCGTGAGAATTGAATTTCTAGGGTAGAGATGTCATCACCTTACGAGGAATTTAATCCTTGTGCCCAATGTAGTTCAACAATTGATATTTTTCCCTTAGGAGAACCTCTAGAAATTCAACTAGAGTTTCCCTTAAGTAGAAAATCTCAATTTCTCTACCACATGTAAGATGAAACATAAATGAGAAGGAGAGAGGATGATGCAACAAATATACATAAGATGATCTTTTCTATGTTTTTCATATTTTAAATGAGATAAGAGACCTCTTATTTATAAAAATCGCATGTAGCAAGGTTAGTAATTCTATAAACAAGCAATGGCAAGGTCAAAATTTTGGTTTTAGGTTTTGGCCATTCAAGGCTTGTGATTGTGAATTCTAAAGGGTCTAGACTTCATGATGACATAGTGACTTTGCATGACCACTAGCAAAAGGTCATAATTTCATGATATGAACCTTTTGGCATCCAAAATTTACTGAAGTTAAAGTGTCTTATTTCCAAAGACATGGAAAGAAAGTGACTAATTGCCAAATCTGGTACATTGGCCAGCCTATTGTACATCCATAAGACCGTCAATTTGGTTGGTCACCTATGGCCCTATCTAACATGGTATGCAATTTGTACGAAAAATGGAACCCAACTTTTTCTTCTCAAGAATAGGTAGATGATGTTTATTGTTCAATAACAAGATGTGCATTTAAATTATCCTCCCATATATGTTTGATAAACCTACAATTGACCTTTCATTAATGTCATCTATATATCATTGGTAACTTCATTTTGATGACGATGAATGGTGGAAATGGCGAAGCTGACCCATAAGAAAAACATCATTGAGAAATCAAACAAAGAGGTGGTTATATTCTAAAATATGATCAAATAAAAATCATATTCATTTTTTAATAACAACAAAGACCTTAACGATTAACACTCCAAGATCTAGATATGACTCAAACTGCAAAATCACTTTTGCTTCATCGATAATTTGCATATCAATTTCTAAAAGAACCTCACATTTGCATAAGAAAAGTTGGCATCTTTATGTATTTGATCCACCATCCTCTTGGGACGTGATGGGGTTAGACCCCATATCCCAAGTGCACTACCAATTGTGCTAAAGATCCATCAAACAATAGTGTTTCATTTAATATGAAAAGTTTTCACTCAAATTGAATAATTGTCAAAAACCCAACAAACTAAGATGTCAAATAGGCAGTAAAGAAGAGTACTTTTGGTCGTTATGTAAGGAGATGTTCTCATGGCTAATAATGTGATAACATAAACAATTTAGTGCATTACATATTGTATATACTAGATTTTGACACTACCTTGATCATCCCGAGTCAAGTAAATGTACCTCAATGATTATCGACATTTACTCAAGGACACTCATTTATCTAGAATTTGAAAGGAAATTCAGCTAAGCAACAATGTGATATCAAAAGATGAAAAGAATATAACCCGGGCAAAAAGGTATGCAGCTACATGACCCATGACATGCAACTATATGACCTTCCTTCTAACCCCACATAATAGGAACACAAGTCGCCTTCTAGAATAGTCCTGAGCTATAGCCACATAACCTAAAAAAGGTGAGCTGTAGTTGCACAACTCAAGGGCCCTAATCATGTGCTCTCTTCTAGAAGATGATGGAAGCATTTGAATGATTATGTATCCATGAGACCACGTGACTTAATTGCAAGTGGTAGCATGACCCAAACAATTGTTAAAAAATATAGATAATGCAACCTAATTTACTAGAGGTATCCTTAGAATGCTATATAAAGGGATGTCTTCCCAAGAGCAAAGATAAGTAATGCTTTTGATAAGATTGTTTCATTCTTAAAAATCTCTCTCAATAAGTATTTGTAGCACTAAAAGGCTTAGGAACTTTTCTACAGGGTAAAAGAGTAAATTATCTTATCACATCACCTTGTGGGGAGTTCCAACTCAAATTTTCTAGAGGAGGAATTTTCTTTATGAACGTACTTTCAAGTAGTATATTGGGACTTCTCTACTGGTTTTTGGTCTTCTAATTCTCTTATTTCTATGCCTAGTTAGGTATAATTCCTTCCCCTTTGTGTTATTCAATTTCTTGTTTTCTTGCATTTTTAGATAGTTTTGGCGTATAGAGTACATGCTTTGCATAATTTCTTTGCTACTTCCTAGAGTAAATTTTCAGCTCTACAATATAATTTTATGGTAGAGTAGGATCCTCTAAAAAGAAGGGAAAGGAAAAAAGAGCTAATGTTTCCTCTATCCTCTAGGAACCTCTCTCAGCTTGGTTAGAGGCTTTCCTTATTCTCATGATAGGAGGGATCACTTTGATATAAGTCATGTAGGATCATTTATCACCGAAGCTTAGTATAGTTGCATTAGTCATGGCCTCATGGAGAAGCTTTCCTAACTTCCATAATGGAGGGAATTCACAATTGTCCAAAGCATTATAACACCCTCATTTAGTCTATTAGTTTAGCTTATCTCCTTAAAGCAAGGCATTGAAACATTTCTCACATTTCATTTAGGAAAAAAAAAAGCATGAACTAGTCAAAATTACCATCTTTATTGAATCAAAAGTAGTCTAACCATCCCTTTAGTAGAGATTAGCTTTGGTCAAGTGAGGTTGGTGTCTAATGCCTTCCAACCTTATAACCAATCTATGAACTATCCTTCGGAAAGAAAAGGTCTTAGAGCCTTTTTCTCTAAGTGGGAAACTCCACACATATTAAAAATGGTGATTCCTCACCCTTCACTACAAGTGCAACATGACCAATGAAAGAAGCCTGTAGGGTTTTGTAGCAGAGATAGGAAGCACAACTATGTTTTCAATATCTGTCAATATCTTCTCCTTAGCAAGATTCTACAATAAAGAGCCTAGAGGTTGGAGATGGATTTGACCTAAAATGAGATAGGTATGAGGGAAAGAAATATACTTGAACTTTGAACTAATCATGAGATACCTCTCCCATTTCCTAATGGTTAATCAAGACCCCTACTTGTGCATTTATCATATTGCAAAGGAGATAACTCTGCCATTTCCTACCTCTCACTTCATTCCTTTCAACATATATGGTCTAGATTCTAGTATTTTCTCCACTATACTAATGCATCTTTAGTGTTTTTAATTTCAAATAAAGGTTTATCCTTCAAATATTTGGCACTGATAAGATTCTTCTACTTCCACTTCATATAAGGGTCCGAAGATAATTTTCTAACCCCACCTTGCTTAGCCATGGCTTATCCCATCCCACCTTGTGCATGCATTTACCATATGAAATTGTGATTATTCTTCCACATAAAACACTTTTTGAGTTTCCTACAATCATTTAAGATTTTCTTTAAATTGGAATAGCCTTGCATAACATACTTCTTATAATCGAAGTTACTACCTTAATAAGATTAAGCCTTCCAATTTTGGACAGAAGAACTATTTTCAGGCAGTCACTCTTCTAATCATATTATCTTTTTAGAATTGAATGTCCTCACGAGAAAGTCTTTTGGACAGACAAGGGGAGGCCCAAGTTATTATAAGAGAAGGTGCTATGAATATTAAGGATATTGCAAAGAGGGTTCCTCACAACATGAAACATTACTTGAAATAACCACATCATATTTACTAAGAGTAATTCTCATCCCAAATTCCTTGCCAAACCAGTCAAAGATCAATTTTATTATCTGTTAGGATCCATTTTACATCACTATAAAAAAACTAGTGAAAGATTTTATTTGAGTTTAAAATAGTTTTAAGAAGATGCATTTGCAAAGATATTGTTTGCATATAGTAAGTGGCAAAGTAGGGAGTGGATCTTGCTAATATACATAGGTTGAAGAGACCCATCTTAACAACATTTTCATATAGGTAACTAGCAATTAATGGGATAATGGATCAACTCTCCTGAGCTCACACTAATGTTCAAACCGATGAAATGCTATATTAACCAAAACAACAAGATTGGAAGAAAAAATCATAAAAATGATGAGTTTCACAACTTTTCTATGAAGGCTAATCTTGACTATTGCCTTTTGCAGAAAATCCTAGTTGATAAGGTCATAAGCTAAAAAATATAAATTTTGATAGCCATATCTAAAAGAACAAAGAATGTCATGAATCACAAAGATATTTTATGGAGATCTCTATTAGGTACAAAAGCAATTCTAAGCTTTACTGATTAGATACTTGAGAACACCTTTATTTCTATTAGCAACTACCTCGCCCACTTGTAGAACCTAGTTTTGACACCAATTCATTGTACTTTTATAATCATGAAGCCACTATAAGATACATTAATGAACACATTATTATATTATTTAACTAGATAAATGAACATATTATTGTGTTATTTAACTAGACGAGAAGGCAAAGTAGCCAACAAGTTGAATTGTATGAAAAGCTACTGATATATGGACAAGTACTTGTGAAAATGATAATCACAAGAGAGACAACAAGAGACTAAGTAGAAGATAATTATTCTTGTATGTTTTCATTATGAAAAGCCATCCAATTTATATATTGACACACATGAAACAGAATAGGAAGGAGATTAGCATGATTTATGCTAATTGATTACAATCAATTTAATACATGGAAGTGAGTCGTAGAATCTTCTAGCTATGTCTTTAAGCAATAAAGGAAAGGTGAGGATAATATTCAATTTTTATAGGATATAATATCATCCCTTTCACACCCCCTTGCAACCTCAATTATGTCTGAAAGTTGACTTTGGCACAAAACAACATGCAATAATTGATTGTGAGACCTTTGATGAAGCAACCAAAAACATTCCTTTGTGGTAACTAAATGTAAGTGTAAATGTTTCTTGGCAGCATGAATGAAGCAATAGTCAACTTCGATATGCTTCATTTGTTCATCAAAGATCAAATTAGTCACCATATAAATAGCACTTAAGTTATCATAAGAGAAGTTAGACAATTTTATTCATGTGGTTTTGAGTTCTCTCATAATAGAAACTAAATCCAACAGAGATCATAGTTGTGAAAGCTAGTGAACAATACTTAGTCTTGGCGCACTTGATCTTGATATTGAGGGTTGTTTTATTTGAGCATCAAATAATAAAGACTCTGGCCAAGGAACATACAATTGCCAGGTCGGCCTTCTACGGTCAAGTAAGCTAGCCCAATCCAAGTTGCTATAGTCTTTTAGAGTAAATATGAAGAAGAATTGAAATTGAGATGTTGATGCAATGTACCTTTGATGTATCGAAGTATTCTTTTGGCAATTGCTACATGAACAATTTTTGGCTTGTGCATGAACTGACATACTTGGTTCATAGCACGGCTAATATCAAGGCGTGTTGATGTAAGGTATTAGAGGGTCCCTACAAGTTGTCAATAGTAAGTACTATCATATAGGGCATCCCCATCAAGTGCACATAAATTTAGTGCCAAGGGTAAGGTGCATCTGTAGGTTAGCAATCTAGCATATTGAAGCATTTCAAAAGTTCAAATGAGTAGTTATGCTGAGAAAGAGAAATAGTAGAATTGCATTTGATTTCCATACGAATAAAGAAATGGAGGGGTCCAACGTCTCTTATGTCAAATTTTTCACAGAGAAATTTAATGAGAGAGTGTAACACCTTGAATTTTTAAGACATTATTATTATTATTAATGGCATTTTAAATAAGAGCATTTGGGATCCCATGAGAAAAGCTTTATTTAACATTTTACTAAAACCTATCTTAAAACTCTGAGTGTTAGTTTTCCTTTCTCAAAATGGCATACATGTAAATTAAATATAAATAAAACAATCCGCGTATAAATCAACGTCAACTAAATCGGCGCCTTTATTTTAAATCAAATAAATGTCCAAAACACAATAATAATTTGGCCCATGGTTTATCCATCATAATATCCCATATAAATGTCCAACATATGTCCAAACATCTCAATCAACTCCAAATATAAAGTATGCAGTCCATAATTAAATCCAAATGATAATCCTGTTTTAATGACTCACATCACTATCTAAAACTATAGGAAAAATAGTCTTCGGCAGCTCTCACGGTTTCTCAACAGCTTTTCCTTTCCTGGTGTCGCGCTCGAGATCTAAGGAATTGCAAAACAAAGCAATGCCTCAGCAAGCTATCGCTTGTGTAGGTACATAGACAATTAATGTAATAAATGAAAGAAATGGTTAACAGTATTGATAAAAAGTCTATCATTTATGAAAATAGCAGTATCATAATGTCATGTCCAAATAATTGTCAATTTATTTCATATGCTAAAACATGCATTTCACGGAGTCAAAACATGACATAAATCAATGTAAATGAGCATACAATAATAATAAGGGCACCCTAAGGTAATGGGTCCCACAACATCGCATTAACCTCACTGATTAGGAGTACTCATAGCCAACCTCTGAGTGTCGTCACACCCATGCATACCATCCATAACCATGCTCATCATACATGCACACATAATAAGAATATGGGTCATCATGCTGCAGTGGCAACCCTCCATGGGTATCAACCATTGCCGCTCTCCATCAACACCATAATAGGAGACTTAGCGTCTGTCCCCATGAAAAGGCTCAGACCGGTAGTGTGGACTATCCATGTTACCAAACCCCTGCCGAATGCCATCTATGGGCAAGTGTTTAGCATATCACAATATCATCACATCACAATCTCGGAAGGTGGGTGGCCGGCCCTATCTCTCCTAGCATGACGCCCACCGGGCTAGAGCACCGGTCATCAAATATAAAATAAGAAAATCATATATATATGCTAAAACTCAAGAGCACTCATAGCTCGCAATCTCCAAGACATGCTCCTCATCATGAGATTAGCCTATAAAAGGAACAGCTAATAAGCCTCTATTCTTATTTCCATGAAATTTTCATGCATTTTCTATATATATAATAAGAAATAAGTCTTTATTTAAACATAACTAATTAGCATCATGCTTATAAAAGCATTTGAAATAAGTTTATTCAATGAAAGAATTCAACTTGGAATAGTCATAATGTACTCAAAGTTGCATGAAATCCACGGCAATTAATAATTGTAATTTAAAACACAATCACACATGATGCTATGTTTAAACATGGTTTAAAAATCAAGACAAAGCATTAATTGTCGTCACCTACCTCAGTGTGAGACCACTAGCTTGCTAATAACTCCCTTTAACTGGTATATTCAAGTGCACTTGTACATGTCACATCACTATTTTTAAAAAAAATTAAATAAAAAGTGGTCATTTATAAGTTTTTAAGTTAAAACTAGGTCCGCGTCATCAATACGGTCACAACGCCTCTTTTGGATTGTGATTTGGACCTCCCTAGCTCCCAAAAATTAAGTTTTAAGTTTAAGAGTACATGAATGAGGTCTACCGGACCACCATAAGGTGGTCTATACTGGTGGTTCCCTTTCCGTCAGTTTAAACCAGTGCATTTGGGCGTCACGAAGACGCCCGACCTCCAAGACGCCACACGAGACGCGCGGAGTGCGTCCTCGATACCGTGACGCACCGCCGCGTGCATCACGGTCGCCAGGACGTGCTTCGTCCCGACCCCACTGTGACAACCAATGGGGTCACTTTCGCGCACGCGCGTCGCCGCACACTCGTGCGCCTCTGGCGTCATTCGACGTCATCCCCCTACGCGTCCCGGAGTGCTTCCCAGCGTCAGCTCCAGGGCGCCAACGCCAGAGAAGATAACCAGATTCCGGTCATCTCTGGCAGAGCTACAGAGCTCCGTTTTAAGCAATTTTTGCGTCATTTTTCTCAGAATTCTCTCTAGAATCCATTTATGCCCTCATTTTGCTCTGATTTTTCCAAAAACCATGGTTTTTAAATGATTTTTTTCAAGTTCCTAAAATCATCCCTAGGTATTGGTTTTTGCATTTTTTGGAGAAACCCACTGTTGGATCACTCCCAAATTTAAATGGTTTGCTCTTGGGTCTCTTGTGCACTAGTTGGACGGTGCGATTTCTAAACGGACGAGGTTTGATCCATGAAATCACACTCCAACAATAGCGTACACAGAGTTCCCAGGAAATCCAATTTTTTCCTAATTTTTTAAATTATTTTTAAATTATTTTTTCTATTTAATAAATACGGAAAACAAAGTTTTAAGGCTTACCTTGCGCCTGGCCGTGGTTGCTCGTGTTGCAGGGGTTCCACTCGCCGGCAAAATCAAAGCTTTGCAGGGCTAGGGTTCTGAGTGAAAACTCAAAGAAACGCTTAAGGTGGAGTATTTTGGCTCCTAGGGAAGAATAAATATAGGGTCTAGAGTCCGAGGGGAAGAGAAACTCTTCCCCACATGTCCCTTTCCACGTCTCTCCAGCGATTTTGTCGAACTGGTAGAGACGTGTGGAAGACAGGGGTGCCATTATCAATTTGGACCTCTGTCTAACACGTCTCTGTCAAATGACCAAATTGCCCTTTCCACTTTGACGGCTCTTAACTCCCTCGTTTGATCTCCGTTTTTCGCGTTCTTGATGGCGTTGGAATCATATCGACGAGCACTTTCCAATTCTTAAGTTTTCAGGAAAAATTTTCATCTATAAATTTTTTAAATTGATTGATTTAGTAATTTCCTATTTTATACTCAAAATTTAGGATATTACAGAGAGCCAATTCCTTTAACGTCATTATATGTTATCACTATGTCATCCACATATAATAAAAGATTAATACATTCTATAAGAGAATGTTTATAAAACAAGCTAGAATCACAAGTACTTCTAATAAGATGATGAGATTTAATAGCCTTATTGAAGTGTGAGTACTAGGCCTTAGCTACTTGTTTTAAGTGATAGATGGCTCCATGTAACCAACACATGATCCATTCAAGATGGATCAATGTAACATGCAAGGTGTTGCATGTGAACTTCTTCTTCTTCAAGAGGTCCATGCAAGAAAGCAGTGCTTACATCTAAATGTAGTAAAGGCCAATTATTAATGCAAGCTACACAAAACAATTTGTATAGCAGGTATTTTGACAAGAAGACTAAATGTATCTTGAAAGCCAAATCTTTTGTGTTGGCAAAAGCCTTTTGAAACAACCCTGGCTTTCTTATGTTTGATAGTACCTTATTCATATCTTTTAATTTTAAAAACTCATTTACATGGGGCTATCTTTCGCCCCAAGAGGTGGAACATGGAGCATACAATTACAATTAATTGAAAACTAAGGCATAGTATTAGGTGTCCATAGGTGGATGCCATTTATCATATTTCGAGGCCTATAAAAAACAACTTGGTTAATCATTATCCTCTAAATGATTATATAAACCATGTGGAGGGGTATTGGAAATCAAGGCCTTTGGTTTGTTAATGCCAACCTTGATGTGTGACCATGTGATGTGTATTAGTGGGGAATAAAGGAGTTGGTGATGGGGTGGGGTGGGGCTGCGTAATGGTGATGAGGAAATAATTATAGAGTGATGTATGGGTGATGATTTTGTATAATCTAGTTTGAAGATGAAATAGGAGATCGAGGGCTGGTGTATTTTGAGGGAGATGGTAATGAAGGCGAGGGAAGAAGTTGAGAAAGTGATGGTGCTTGAGAAGTTGTCCATTGTATGACAGAACCTGTAGTTAGAGGAGGTGAAGAACTAGTAGGAACCTCTACAAAAGGAAACATGTATTAATAAAAAATAATATGTTTAGATACAAACATAAGTTGACTCTAAGGTTCAAGAGTATCCTTTCCAATTTAAGCTGTATCCAAGAAAGATGCACTATTTAGTATGAGCATCTAATTTGGATTTATTATAGGGAACTAAGAATGGATAGCAAGAACATAACCAAAAGTGCAAAAGTAATTAAAACTAGGTATTTTGTGAAAAATCTTTTGAAATGGGATTAGTGAAAACTCTAGTCTAGTTTTCACGCCTTGAACCCATGACCTCAAGGTCACAAATGACAACTTTTATTGTTGCACCAAGGCTCCCCTTCTGAAAATACAATGATGATGGTGTTGAAAATAGAAACTTGATTTGTGCCCAAGTGAATTGAGTAAGAGCCAATATTCTAGAAAGAAAGCTCATATTGAAGATATAAAACCCCATCTTCTAGAAAGCCATAGTTTAGAAACTCTTTTGAGAAAGTGTTGCTAGAGAAGCCTATTAGAAATATGTAGATACTTTGAAAATAGAGCCAGATATTTTTGAAAAATCATCTAAATAACAAATTGTAACCACAAGACTAAAAGTTGTGTAGACACAATTCTAAACATTGATTAAAGAGGTGCTATTAGTATAAATAGGAGTGGTTAATCATAAGTTGTATTAAGCAAAAATTTAAAAATCAATACAAGCTCTTACTTGCATTCAAGCCTTTAAGTCCGTTCTTCATTTATAAATCACTTTCAAGCCTCTAAAGCCTTTCTCAAAACCTCTTCCAATAGATGGGTCACCCAGCACCCTCTAGATTTATCTCCACTCTTGACAATGATTCCCAAATCCCTAATCCTAAGTTCATTAGCTGGAAAAGGACAGATAGTACAATAATGTCCTTGGTATTATCTACTCTTTTTGAAACCAGTTGTGGCACAAGTAGCCATCCTCCCAAACTCTCGAGCCATTTGGTTAGCACTTGAAACTCCCTATTTATCTCAGTTGGCCGCTCGTATTGTACAATTACATGTGATCGATACAAATGCTAAAGAAAGGCTCCATGATTATTACAAAGCACCTTCAATGCATCGAAGAGCTTGCAGATGTGCTTGAAGCTGCGTGGGCACCTATATTTGATTGCATTTGGTTCTTTACGCCCTTACTTGGTTAGCACCGGAATAAGTTCCACTAACTATGGTTATCTCTATATGGGCAAAAGCACAGTCCGATGTACAAAGTCCTTACTTATACAGTATCTAAAAAATGGGTAAACTACAAATGAGTTTTTGAGTTTACAGTACGTAGCTTTATTTTACATTTTCGTAAAATGCCGAGACTGATTTCTATACGAGTACACGGCCTAATTACATGGGAATCTTGTCCTTGTCGTCATACAATGCCCTTTTTGAGCGCACCTGGCCACTGCAGCGAGAACGAGGACAGGCGTCCGCTTTTCATGCCCAAACAACTCGTGGTCGAGGTCGTTCATTGCACAACCGAGGGTCCGGCTTCAATTCACATGGTTCGGACAGTAGATCTAATTGTGGCTTTCCGAGTGTTCTAACTACAAATCTTCTAGTGTTCTTGGTGCTCTCACGGCCAGTCAAAAGATTCTTTTCTGTAAAAATTGCAACAACAAAAGCCATGACCAGTGCCTGTCTAGGAAAGTAGCCGAGGGTGATTTAGATGAAGCCCTAGCGGCCATGAACATCTATTACATGTATCACCAATGGGGTGATCGATACTAGGGCTACATATCATCTTGTTTTTGTTTCTGATCCTTCTCTACTGCAGGTAAAAAGGCAATCCTGTGTATGCAGGGTCTAGAGAAGGGGCAGACCAAAAGGGTCAATAGTACGCAGTCTTATCTTGCATTTTACAAGAGACTGTTTTCATATCTTGAACCCATCACTTTTAAGGTCACATGACAACGACTCTACCTTTGCGCCAAGGTTCTCCTTCATCCTTCTCTATTGCAGGTCCTCATAAAAATAAGAATATTGCATTTTGCTGAATTAAAATAAGGAAAGGTTCATGCCCTGGTTTTTTTAGCTCGACGACCATTTACTTCTTCTATTAAAACGTCTAAACCCCTTCAGCTTTCACTCTGGCATGCTAAGAACTCACAAGGTATTATCCTTTCATAGTTTTATGGGTAGTTAGCGCAAAATGAGCATCTTAAGCCAGCATTTAAACATATATCTCGGTTATTAATTTGTAGATCATAAAAGCAATCTACGTTTTATCTTTGGTCCCGATCCTACACATAGAAGGGCAGCTCCAGTGCACAAAGCTCTCTATTTTCGCGCTTTGAATCCGTGACCTCAAGGTCATACGACGACAATTTTTACTGTTGCGCCATCCGACACATTCAAAGGTTAATTAAGTGCACAAGAAACATCAAAGCCTTCTAGTACAGTGGCATGACGAGGAATCTCTTACTTGGGTGACTAGGATTCTAAGTTATTTGCGTAACCAGAATTCAAGGCTGTGAGCAGTGTTTGTACGTGAAAAACTTTAAAAAAGAACTTAGGTCCATGCAAAAATCTACTACTTCTCTTTGCAAAACCCTAAAAGAGTGAAGGTGGATGGATCAGCAGAGATTAAGGACAAAGCAATTGAGATTAGGCAGACTCTTTTTCTTTTGTCCTTTTAGGATTTATGAGGCAAACTTGTGGTTGACTACTTGATCGAACAGCTGTGATCACATCAGCAGGAGCTAAGGGCCCAAAAATGGTTGTTAGAAAAGAGCCTTCTACTTAAGAACCCACCGTATTTTTGGGGCAAATACCTAGAATACAACTGTACTTGAGTTTCTTCCTTTTGCCATACATTTCTCCCCATGAAGCTGAATCAGTGCATGAACAAAAAGAAAAGGATCATTTATTTGACCAAAACCAAAGTCATATCAAAATCAAATTGTGCTACGAGTTTCACTTTCCAGATGGCGGCCTAATGTGTTGATGACCGAACTAAGGGTTCAAGTCAGATCCTAAAGGCAACAAATGCCGCCAAGGTTTTGGTGATCAGCCCTTCAAGGCTTCAACTTTGCTGCCTGATTCATCTGACATTACCCTGTACTGTTATTTCTGGGTATGTTGGCAATAAGAGTTTACATTTTCAATGGAAGGAAAATGAACAATGAGAGATGTTTGCAGATAGTGTTGTTCATGGATGGTGTTCTTATCCCTTGATATTCACATCTGCATAAAAATTGTTTGATAAGAAACATCTTGAGCGCTACTTTATCCTTATAATTTTTTATTTTTTTCTGAAAAAAAATAATTTGCTTTGGGGCCGGCTGCTTGTAATGGGAGGATAAAATGTCTATCCATGCATGCTTTTATTCATGGCTTGAAGAGAACAAGTTTCCTTAACTGGTAACATCAAGGACAGTTTGACAAGAACAGCCCTAGGAAAATGATCCTGCAGTCCTCTCTTTCATTCCCAAGGCAAAGGAAAAACTAAAAATTCTGGGTTTATTATTTACAGGACATTCTACAACTTTTCAATCAGAAGATTGACGAAAACATGACATTCCATGAAAAAGAAAGAGGATCAAAACATGAAATTGAAGGAGAAAATCCGGAGCCCATATGCTCATCCAGCATACCAAAAAGGCCTTGATCTCTTGGGTGGTGGACTGATCTGAGGAACAGCCCAAACATCATCAGTCCACCTTGTCTTAATCTTCAGATTGCTTGAATCTTTGAAATTCTTTATGCCAGTTTGGGAATTAATGGCAGCAATTTGAGGCACTTGGGGGACCCCAATAGGCAAATCTTCAGAAATCAGATTAAAATTGGGATCAAAATCTGTATCTAGAAAAGAGAAAAGATCATCCGTCTGCATAGAAAACCAGCACCCACAGATCTAATCAGAGAGATTTTTTCTACCAAAAATTCAAGACCCACACAACAAAATGAAATAAGTTTCAATCAAAATCAGGGAAATCACGAGAGCAAGTTTCAAGAAAAGTTGTTCTGCAAACCTTACACAAACCATCTAATGCAGAGGAATCGAGTAAATCCTCCACGTGCCATCCTGGTAAGGTCTTGGTCAGGTAATCAGATATGCTGCTGGTGCAAACTTCTTCGCTCTTTCCCGTGGCAGGATCCACTTCACAAGGTACAAATTTGGTTGTGTCAGCCATCATCAACGCTGTATGTATCTCTGTCTTATGATCAACGCCAGCGGAGCTGGCGGAGGAGGTGCATGAATAGGAAGATGAAGATGATGCAGCAGAAGTGGGTGAAGACAGTTTTACACCGGTAAGGAGAAATCTGTTATGTCTCTTGGTAAGATCATTTGCTGTGTGAATGGGAAGATCACATTCTCTACACAGAATTGCTCGGTCCTCCTGACAGAAGAGAAATGCTCGCCTCTCCTACGTAGCAAAAGTAAAATGATCACAATTACCAAAAAATGGAAAAAAAAAATTAAACTGATTATGGAAAATATTCGCGAAGTGTTATCCACAGATAGACTCTCCTTCGTGATTGCAGATGGCAGGTAAGAAAATTGCAATCCATGGATAGCTTAATGCAGGGATTATTATCTTGGGGCTCAATTATTTATTTTTTATTTATTTTTTATTTACTGGTAACTCACACCATGTGGGTCTTTGTGTAAACACCCTTCCTAAGCTTATCTTGGGACACCCTCTGACCTACTTGGCTTTTGTGCCTTAGGAGCTAAAACAGTATAAATAAGTGATATATGCCTATAATTGGTGCCCCTAAAATTAAAATAAAACAGTCTGGCAGGCTAAAGGGGTGGGATCTTTATTCTGACTTTATCAATGTTTGGGAGCTTTCACAGGATGGAAAGAGAAAAGGAAAAGGAGAGCTTTCAATATCAAGGATAGGATTACCATCCATGGATAGAGAGCTTTCTACCCCGAAAGTACAGAAAAATGGCATTTGGGCAGAGAATAAATAGCTAAAAGTTTGCGGGATCTTTGGTAATTCTATCTATGATTCAGAATTGAGAATAGTAGGGAATAGGATAACTGTCCATGGATAAATTTATCACCATTTCTATCCCCTGGACACAGCCCCTTAAGCAGAGAGAGAGAGGTTATGAGATCTTTGGTAATTCTATATACGTTTCAGGATTGGAGGGAGACTAGATCACTATCAATGATTCCATAGATAATTTTGTCCACCTTTTGTTATCACCTTGGCACCCCTCTTAAGCGACGAGAGAGAGAGAGAGAGAGAGAGAGAGAGAGATTACCTGACAGACATCACAAACAGGTGCTTCCTTACAAGTAGAATGGATGAGAGAAAAGCGATGGTGTTTGCTGGCGAGCTTGTTTGCGTAATGTACCCTGCGATCACAACCTTCACAGAGAGCAGCCTCATCAGCACAGCAAAACAGTGAAGCTTCTTCTCTATTGCAAACATCACACAGGATCTTCATCCTTTCCTAGAAATGGCTGATTATAGTCTTGTTAGACAAAGGAAGAAGAAGATCAAGAAGAAGAAGGCATCTCAAGAAGGTGAAGTTGGGTGGAATGAACTAGGAAGGAAAGGAAGAAAGGTGGTGAAATGGAGATGGGGATTCTCGGATTTTATGCTGTTGAGTCTGGAGTCTGCCAGGCCTGTGAAGAGACATGGTGTACCATTTCTTGGAATCTATATCTCTCCATTCTTCGGGCTTTGATCATTAATATATAAAATCTATACATCTCACCAAACTTAAAATAATAGGCAGAGTCGACCGAAGAGGAAGCTGCCAATTTTCTATGGAATTCTTTTATTTTTTAGTCGTACTACATGGGAAATTATGTCCCTGCCCCCATATTTTGATAGAAGATGCCAATATCTATTCTAAGAGAGAAAGCAAGACAACCGAGTGAACATGTTGGGCCAAGATGATCTGTTATTCGAAGTATTCACAAAAACCCAAAATTGTTCTCAAATCGGATAACTTAACCCGCCAGTTGGCTTGATTTTTCAGAGTCTGAGACCTCATAACGGTAGCATATGGGAACTACTGTTTATCATTTTCCCTTCTTCATGAAATGCATTACTGTTAAAGGAGAGCCTTGGCCCAACAGTAGAGTTGTCTTGTGTGACCTTGAAGTCACGGGTTCAAAGTGTGAAAACAACCTCTTACAAAATACAAAATAAAGCTGGTGATCACTCCTTCCCCAAACCCCACGTACAAGGGGCTGTCCATTAAATGTATTACTGTTATCAAAGGATGGTAACGGTGATTGGACAACTTGAAAGCGTTAAGATTGAGCCAGTCACGGGGGAGGAGGAGTATGGGCATCTGCTAAGCCGTTTCTGACTTCGTTCGAGAGTTGTAGGAAAGTAAAGAGACGTTGACCCACAAGCCTATGCCTTGTGCTGCAATTGTGGCTCGGGAGTTTTTTTAACACTCCATTTAATGGTCAACATTTCTGAGACCGAGAGAGAAGGAGAAGGAGAGAAGGCTGCAGAAGGGTTGATCACTAGGCAAGTGTCGGCTCATGGGCCACCATCTTAATTCCTAGGAAAGCCACAACAGATGAAATGCCCGTTAGAGAGAAATGCATTCCTACTAAGCAGTCTCATCCTATTTTTATTAGTTTTTTTAATTAAAGAATGGTGGGTGGGATTTGTTGAGAATTTACTCAATCCATGTGCAGATTTCGATAATGTGTTATAGTATTGGTTAAAAGAAACAACCAGTAGAAATCTAGAACTGGTTTTGGTACTATGATTGTGGTTAGACCCTGGTAATGATCGGTCTCACGTTGCAGAAATTAGTTTTACGCATTGATATTGAAGGAATTGACAAGAATGGGTTTGATGTAGTGCTCACAGATTTGATAGAATTTTCTTTGATCACACTGTCATATGGTTATCACGAGGGAGCTACCTCACTTCAGTTGGTACATGCATGTATATGTTATAAACTCAACTTGTACCACTTTAAATCACAAATCATTCAGTAAAAGGGCAGTCCCATTGCACGAAGCTCCCGTGTATGCAGGGTCTGGGGTTATAAAAAATCACAGATCACTCAATATCTTCCCTAACTTATGCTTGGCACAAATTTGAGTTTCCAATTTTTCTTTAGGTTAGGGATTAGATTTTAGAGTGTGTGCGAGTTATGATTTGCTTTGTACTTCTTCGCTTGTAGTAAAAGAAAAAACTTAGAAAAAATAAATTAAATTCAAACCTTGAAAACTCAACTCATTTCAAAAGTGAGGGATTCTAGTTAACTCAAAGCTACTCGTTGGTGACTAAAAACACTTATGCAGAATTTTTAATTAAATTTTTTTTATCTGTAGGTATAATTTTAAGTGGGTATTTGTCAATTGGGATGTTGGAATATCCAAGCCAATTTCCATAGACCTTAGAAATCCAACCCATTTGTTGGATGCCCATAGGCATTTACTTCTTCTTTTTCATGGATTTGAGTTGTGTCCATGGACATCTAGTTTTTTCTTTTTGCAGACATTAAGCATTATCATATAAATTTATTTTAATATTTTGTTACAAAGCAATGTTAATATTTTAGAATAAAATAATGAAAAATAATTTTCTTACCAATAAAATTAACCTTGGCCTAAACAAGAAAATAAAAACTTGTTGTATTTTATGGCTAGAGTAGTTGAATTGGACCTATTAATACATATTTCATGGGCCTAATTTGTAAAAACGAAAGGTAGAAAGGGACATTAGGTTGGAGCATGAGTAAATTGTATACCTACTCTAATCCAAGCATGAGCAGGTTGATTTTTTATCCTTGGTATGTTGCTATGAAGCAATATATATTTGTATGCTGAAAATTCACTAAAAAGTTAGGGATAAAATTCTATCAACCTGTTAGTAATGGATAAATTGAATCCAAAACCTTGTTGTTTGGGATTTGGCATAAAATGTGGTTAACAGTTGTTGTAACCAATGTATTAACTTAGTGTTATAAGCAGTTGCTACATTAACATATATTTCGCACTTTGATATAACCAACATATTCTTGTGATAAATGGCCCCAAATTCTGGAGCAATATAGGAACCACACTGACATTTATGCATAAGCTATTATTGGCACCAGCTATATAAACCTAATCAATTCATCAATATTTGATAGAAATGAATGAACTATCATTAATATGAACTTGCCCTTTAAAAGGTTCAATTATATACCTATCATAATAGTTCATTTAGAGCTAGTAGATTTGAATCCATATAGTTTCTAGTACAACACAAAGATAAGAAATCATACATCTTGGTTACAAACATATGAATCACAATCATAAATAAGAGAAGTCAAACCATGTAACAAACCAGACTAAGACACTTTTTTTGGTGAGATTTGGTGGGGTGCAAAACCAAAAAGCTCCTACTACAATTAGCTCAGTGGAGAGAGAAAGAGAGAGAGAGAGAGAGAGAGAGAGAGAGAGAGAGAGAGAGAGAGAGAGAGAGAGAGAGAGAGTAGGGCTAACTAGGGATCTCGCTATCATGATCAAGTTTTTCAAGCTAATTTTTTGTGATATCTTTTGAAACGAGGGTCCCTAGTCTGAAAATTCTTTTTAAAACAAACATGTAAATTCATTTTTTATTAAAAATAACTTTCCAAACCCCCAGTGTAGTATTTCAACCAACCATTTCTCATACAATTTAAAGAACTAAGACTCAATTAAAAGGAGCCCAAAAATGACACACCATATCCTAGAAAAAAGTCCATTCAAAGCCCATACATGTGAATATATACAAAGTTCATAGTATATAAGTTATACAATAGTCCATGTCCAAAAGATAAAATATAATGAAGGCAAAATCCAAACATCCAATTGTACATTGTGGGTCATGGTTTCAAGCTTTGATGCTCACTCAGTCTGCTTCTCCTTTCCCTTCCTACCCTAATCTAAAGAATCATGATATGAGTATATGAATATACTCAGTGGGTATAAAACAATATACAAAAACAAAAATTATGGCACACAATCACACATGCACCCATGCATTCTAATGCACACCTATGGGCATCACCCCGAGGTTTTTCCTTCAAAACTCATGCATAATCAATACAACCCATTACTGATCATCACACAATCCCAAGCATCCAATCTAAGATATCAAATCACAACTTACAGATTGAGTACGAAAAACCATGTATTCATGAAAATTGAACATCAAAAGCAAAACTAAAGTGTAAAACAATAAATTATCAGCCATCCTCTATTTAGGGTACCATGAGTGTCCTAGACACTCAAAATTTAACCTTATCATGCTTTATTGGCCCGAATGTCAATGCCCTTATCACACCTAAACAAGATGCCTCATCTCGAGATTCCAAATCTCATATTTCATGGACCACTATATATCACAGCCCAAACTTTGGGCAAATGTGCATGCTTGCGTCAATACTTTAGCAGGGAGACTATAAGGACCGCAAATCCTAGGTGGGGCCTTCCCATGATGCCAACACAAGAAAAAGCCACACAAGATAGCACCAAGTATCTTAAATTTTGAAGAGCAAGTCACCAACCTACTACCCTCCTATCTCAGCATCCAATAGGTGAAAGTGCCAATCGAAATCAAATTGGGAACCCAGAATCCCATCGCAACTTCAAGTTTGTGAAAAAAGTTTGCACAACCCAAAGGTCAAACCACGCAAATAAACAAAATAGTGAGGAAACAATCCTGCCTTTGAAGATTTCAAATAAGTTTAAAAATGCCGTGACACATCAGTCAAATCATGCATGTCAAAGCAATCCATAGGGCATCCCCATAAATCGATCTCAACTCGGTCCAAAAACACAGGACTCATTGGCCACACCATGCATGTCAAATGCAATCCATGGGATAACCCTGTGTCCAAATTGACCTCACCTTGATCAGAAAACATGTGACTTATTGGTCACACCATGAGTCACATCAAGCAAATAGATGGTCTAGATCATCGAAGAAGCGTGAAAGGACTCAAATTGAATATTAAACCCATGTTACACAAGTTCTAGACAAGCCATGAAAGGAGAAAATTGAAATCAAATCAAAGCTAGAGCTTAAACACACCAATGATCATGGGCATACTAGATGCAAAGATCTCAGATGATTAAATTTCAAAACTCCAAAAATATCAAGATGGTACATATCAAATTTCAAAGTTCCACAAGTATTAGTGGATATAGGAATTAAAGCCTTTGCAACACATTTGTGATCACTAAATTCTATGAGAATTAACAAAGATATTGGCCTTCAAGGTTAGGCCAATTTGTACAAAAAGTGAGTCATTGATGGAGTTCACCCTATTCCATGTCAATCAATCAAATTTCACCTATCTCAAGTTAAATATGATTGATTGAGTATAGTTCAAAAGGCTTGAAAGACATCTACTTTTTACTATTTTTTAACTGGTTTCCAACACAGGTGATCTATCAATACACTCAATCACCTACTATAGTTTTTCTATTGCAGGACTATTTTTCAATCCAATTTGGGTTAAATCTTCTCTAAATTAAAGGAAATTTTGGGCAAATCCAAAGCTTGGGTTTTCTAATTCATCGTGCAGACATTGAAACCCCTCAACCCCCCCAACATTTCAACAGGTTTTTTCACTCAAACCAAAAGATCATTCTAGGCCATTTTCAAGCTTCAATTTTAAAAAATTTCACTCATTCAAAAATTGAAAGCATATATTGAAAATCATAGCTACTTTCGAGTCAAAGTTCACATTCAAAATATGATGTCAATCTCAACCCTCCCTTTAATTCTTGTAGCATTCAAATCATGAATCCAACAATGACAATTTCACCAAAGTTCAATACATCAACCCTTCAAATGCGGAGGGAAGAAGACCAATGGATTCATTGATATGAATTGCACTATAGCAATCAAAATTTTGATTAAAAAACTAGCATGCTTCAAAATTGACAAAATCAATGATCTCAATTTTCAAAATCAAAGTTGAAACTTGGTAATCTCAAAACTATCTACCTTTATTATCCTCCTTTCTCCCCTTCCAAGCTTTCACAGCTCTATCCTCCTCCTCTTGATTAGCTGCTCCCAAATCATCTTGATCCTCTAATAATTTCTCTCTTCTATGTTCCTCTCTCTTTCTCCCTCTTATTTTTCTCTATCTTCTTTCTCCCTCTTTCACTATCTCTTCCTCATGAGTTGGGCTAGGAAGAAAGCAACCCAGCCCACTCCTCCAACTTTAGATGTCATGCATGCATGGAGGGTGACACATCCATGGCCATGTGTCCAAAAAGCATGCACATGCCATGTGTTAACTGTCTTACATGCAACATCATCATGATGGGCGTGATGAAGTCATGCTACCTGTTGATGCTTGTGAGAGCTGAATTTGTGGGCCAACTATCATGTTCAACTTGTGGTCCGTACAAGTTCTCATGCCTCCTGTTCATGATATTTGAACTTTTGCATCCGAATACAGATTTTGCATTCTTGGTGTCTTCTTAAAAAATCAAAATTTGAGGTTTCGAAGGTTGATTTTGTTATTTTTTAACAATTCATCACTTGTATTGCACTCTCGAAAGGAGTGTACGGTGTACACGCCCTCTTTCTTTTATGTACGATGGAACATTTTTTTGGTGAATCTAACCCATTTATCATGGTTTAGATAGGTCGGACAAAAAATTTCATGCCTAGTAAATCTTTTCGGTCAATGTTTCTCTGGATTAAAAATCACCATCATCCATTTTTACTGTTTTTTTAAAGACCCAACACATAGTTAGTAGCGCATACCCCGGGGTGATCATCACCACCTGCACCTCACATCTCAGCACATTGGAACGTGTAACCCGCCTGCTATTCCATTCAACCACACTTGTTCCTGATTTCCATAGCCTAACAGTTTTCTCCTGCAGCTTTCCTTTATTCTTTCAGATGGCACTGCTATGTCTACCCACCACAAAGCATGCCTGACTCTCGCAAGTACGCTGACTCTTACTTAGTACGGCTTTACTCCTCCGATTCCACATGATAACAACTCAAACTCCTCTTTCAAGAGAAGGCACCTAGATCCCGCATAAGCGCATTGATTTCTCTTGGATTATCTACTTTTTATCTTTGGAGCAGCATTTACTCCTTCCACTTCTTTTGAGAGTGTGCATTGTAGCTGGTACTATTTAAAGATGTATGGTGCAAGTTACTTTCTTAATTTAGAAGCAGGATCAGCATTTTTCTAAGGATAGAATCAGCAACTTTCTCAAAAGTGAATTACTTCCAATTTCATTTATTATCCCTAGACAACTAATGAACTAACAAGGAAAGAGCTACCAGCCAGTCCCAATAAATAAATTAGTACGGGTGTCGTCCATGAATATAATTATTTTTGCAGTGAGCAAGTGGGACGTGGTCTCTCTTTTCAACAGCCAAATATTCATGTGCACCTTGATAAAAAAGGGTTGCCTCACTGCACGAAGCTCCCGCCTATGCGGGATTAGGGGAAGGGGCGGACCATAAGGACCTAAAGTACACAGCTTTATCTTGCATTTTGCAAGAGGCTGTTTCTATGCCTTGAACCTGTGATTTCAAGGTCACAAGACGACAACTTTTACCATTACGCCAAGGCTCTCCTTTATTCGTCTGCACTTTTATCCGAGCAAAAAAGTCTTTAAACCAAGATAATGGGCAGCCCGACGATCTTTGCATTGGATGATCTCTTAACTCACAAATTGGTTAAGATCATTCTGTGGCTATTTCTTTCTTCGCTTTCCTAATTAGCCTCCATTTTCCTCCGAAGACAAAGAGCGCTTAAGATCATATAGGGTGGATAAGATTTTTCCTGCATGGCCGATCCAAGTTGTAACCAGAAAATGAGCAATCTGGATCACCAAACATCTGCAACTGAACGCATAAGTCTGGACTTTTACATGCCAAATACTACATAAAAACGCATATATACCTTCCACTTTTTCTGATAGATTAAGATTTTTTCCGAGGAGGGTCCTTGATTTTCCAAGGCAATTTGAGAGACAGAAGAAAACATGTCGGCATGGATTGTAGTGAAGAGGGTAAGAATTGAATTAATAGGCAGCCATATAGGAGTTTAATATATTAAAGAAGGAGATTGGAACAAAAGGTGCCGGTGGAAAGATACAAAAGGATGCATGTGAGCCCATATTTTGACTGGAGAATATTTAAATGTAAGTGTGCACACGAGAGAGGAGAGGACACGAGAGATGAGAGGAGAGATTCAATGCAGTGCATATATGTGCGAAGAAATTGAACAAAAGGTTCCTTGTTACGATGCAATGTTGTCAATTTCCCAAGCCAATTCACAAGTTTTAGAAGTATGATCCTACCAACAGACTTATGGTCCACTATTGATAGTAGAATATGAGTATTTTATGATAAAATATATAGTTGTTTGAAGTATAAAATGGAGTATGCAAGGGAAGAAAAAGAAAAAAGAAGGTATAGATTGGATCTCTTATTGTTCAATGAGGCAATATAAGGAGTGACACTTTAGCAAGCTATTGTGTTTTTACTTGATGGCCAATCTTTGGTTGATCAGACCCATCTATTCATTTCTCCGACTTTTGGATGACGATTTTGTCATGAATACTGAGGATCTGATGAGCCTTGAATACAAAGAAGTATATTTTGATCACAGCATATGGACCATCAAGAACATTGTTTAAAAAATAGCCCATAATCAACAAGTAGAAACATAGCTTTTGGATGTTAAAATCGTCCAATAACCTTGATCTTGAAGATACATCTAAAACTAGAGATTTTGGATGGACATGTTTGATCTACTAGAGGAGGGCATTAGGCAAAAGTGGGCACTTCATAGCAAATTGTTGTAGTGTCATGCAGTACACTATGGTTCCCCTAATTCAATAGATTGAGGAAGGCTGCAAATTATTAGACATACTAGCAAATTGCCCATGCTATGCACAGGCTAGAAATGTCTTGAATATTAATAAATAAATATAAAGCAAAAAAGAACCTCATATAATATGTGATGCAGGGGTTAGAGCTACTTCTAGTACCATCCTTGAAATTATTAAAATAATATGGTGACATATATAATTCAAGTGATAGTTGTAAGGTGCATGTAATCTTTAATCATTAGTGTTTTAGATAATAATAAACATTATATTTAGTCTGGTTATTACTTCTATATATAAAGTATTTGAGCTACCTATTTTATACCAAAATTAGTAGTAAAATTATCTAATGGAGAAAAGGTTCAAAATATAATGAATTTAACATTGCATTGAAAAAACCTAATAGTTATGTATAAATAAAATTTTCTCTTATTTGCTTGCATAAATCTTTGTAGTTTATAAGTTTTGTTGAAAAGACAATTGAGATGCATTAATAATTATGCTTTTGTCATTTACAAACTTTTTTTGAAGAAAATGAATCTAAGGCATTGAAGTATTAGTGCATGCCATCTTAAAATATTTAATATAGAGAAGCTATTCTATATTAATCAAGGGCTAAAAGAATTATAAATTGAACAATTTCTTTTAAGAAATTGTTTATCAACTACTACAGATAACATCTTAGTATTCTTGTTTCAAAGTTCTAACATCAATTTAGTTAAGTAAACTGCATTGACATACTAATCAAGATTTAACTATTCAATATATTAAAGAATTCAAATAATTCAAGCGAGTGTACAAATGAAAGAAGCATATATATGCACAATGTCAAAATCTTAGAATAGTTGAAAAACTTTTGAAGTTTGAATCTTCATCTCTCAATTTATTCCCAAATCTTTAAAAGATTCTAAATTTTAACTTCAATAAAAAAGTTTCCTTATTAGACACAAATTAATGAAATAAAAAAAAAATTGTTCACGAATGAGTTTTTGAATCCTAGAACAATGCTTATGAATTTAGTTAAAATATAAGTTAAAAATATAATTCATATAATAATCATGCCTTATTTTTTGGAGTTTTTGGGAACATTTTTGCCTTGTCAATTTAGGATCTAGTCTTCAGAATATTTGTCTTATCAATTTATTTCTAGTCAAAGCTTTATGATTGTGCTTCTACTCTCAAGGTTAACTACTCATTATTAAGAAGTTGTGCCATGTATATGTTTGTACGCAATATAGGGATTGGCATCCATTGAAATACATGAAGGCATTGTATGGTTGCCCGAAACTTGGAGGTTCCTTCCTTTATGCTTAAAAAGCCAACAACCTCTCCCTTCTTGAGTTTGTTGACCATGTATTCTTTAATTATGAGGGTTTAGGATAAAACAATTATTGTTCATCCTCTTACTAATCAGATCAAAATCACCACTTAGAGAAAAAGCCTTAGGACTTAGATATCTAGAGATCAGATTCATAGCTTGGATTAAAGAAGGGAAGATAGAACGTAAGAAATCTCCCAATGCTTACTTAAAGGTGAACAAAATTTTAAGAATAGAAACATTTAAATGATATTACCTATAGGGGACTTCCTCACTATAAAAGTGAAGTAAACGTCTTCATTAGGCGAATGAACTTTACTAAGACCTATTGAAATGCATGCGTAGAGTAAAGAGCCTTCTTATTATAAGAGTAGGAAAATCCTCTTAGATAGGCAATGTGAATGAATTACAAAGTAAATGATTCTCTCCTACTTTGTCTTAGAATGATCCTCCTATTATACGAATATGGAGATCATCTAAATAGTTAAGAGGGTTATCCACCAACTATACATAGGGCTTTTAAAGTCGGCACAAAGAACTTGGTTATATTGACAGCCAACTTCACAAATATTACACAAGTTTGTTAGAAATAATAGACTTTAAAAATATAGACTTAAGAAATCGTTGAAATGTAAACGACTTAAAAAGTCTGGTGCAAAGAGGAAAATTTTGTTGGGAAGGATTTTTACAGTCGTTTACTTATAAATAATTTCAAAAGTGTTGACTTTTAAAGTTGTTTAGCTCTAAAAGACTTTAAAAGTCAATAACTTTTGAAGTCGTTTAGGATAAGCAACTTTAAAAGTTAATAACTTTTGAAGTCATTTAGGCTAAGTGCTTCAAAAGTAGGTCAATAAATTTGGCGAGAAGATTATTTTATTCGGGAATGGACTTTTAAAGTCGTTTGACTCTAAACAACTTCCAATGTCAATAACTTTTGAAGTCGTTTAGTCATAAGCAACTTTAAATTTTAGTTACTTTTGAAGCAGCTTGAGCCAAACGACTTTAAAAGTCTATTTTTGTATATACTTATGAAGTCGTTTAATAGTAAATGACTTCAAAAGTTATTGTTTTTTAAAGTCTTTTAGTATTAAATGACTTATAAAGTCCTTGTTCATTTATAAATAACCGACCATATATCATTTTTCCTGTATCATCTTCTTCTCACGAGTGGCATGATAGCTTCCTCCTTTGGTCCTTATGCTTCTCTTCTTCTTTTTCTTTTTGCTTTCCATTTTGAATATTTTGACTGTTTGTGTCATGAAAAAAACTATAAGTAAACCATAACTTCTTTTGATCACGAATTGCTTTCTTGTTACTAATTCTCTTTGTTTTCATTTTGTAAATCATGCGGGTTATCTCACTCCAGACGATGGGATTAAGAGGTTAGATCGTCCTGATTTCTCAAAAATTGTATTATTTCATTGCAAATGACAATTGCTTCTCTCTCTAACCCTCACTATTGGAGAAAGGGAGAACACTATGATTTGTAGTTCTCATCTAAAACTAGGGTTTGATGAAGAGTGGTGGTTATACCATTAACTTTTAGCTGAAAAAATTGCAGGACACTCTCTCTTCATAAAATGGGTGTCACTTCAATACTAAGAGGTCAAATTTTGATGAAAAAGAGCATATTTGCGCTTTGATCTTGTACTAATAGGATCTAATAATATGTGACATTTGATATATGTAACATTGGATATAATCAAAAAATAATTTGGTTTCCTTGTTCATGTGTTTATTTATGTATATATATTATATATGTTTGTATGTGTAAAATTAGTTTCATTGTGTATATATGTAAGATATTGTAATGTACAAAAATCAAATAAATATATATTTAAAGTGAAATTTTGTAAAATTTTAAACTCGTTCACTATAAACAACTTTAAAAATCAATACTTTTAAAGTCATTTAATTGTAAATAACTTTAAAAGTCTACACTTTTAAAGTCGTTTACAACAAATGACTTCAGTTTTACAAGTCTATTTTAAGAGTTATTTCATCAACTTTCACCTTTCTTTTTTCAACTTTGTTCATGATCTATACACAAAAACTAAGCTAGAATTCTGTTTGACTACCCTCAAACAAATCCTACCTGTGAATTCAAACTACATTCATAACTTTGGGGTTGATATCAATTTTTTAGTGTTAGTTAGTATCTATTATTTGTCTCATACATATTATACATATTTGAAAATTTTTATAAGGTTAAGGGTTAGAAACTTCTCTTTTTAAAGTTAATTTTCATTTTGAATGTGTTTGTCATATTTTGCTTTTTTCATTGTTAATTGAAAATTTCCATGAAATATAGTTATTTCAAATGCTACTAATTCTTGTATACCACTTGGGGTAGGTGTTGATCGTAATCACATGCGTTATCCATTCTCAAAATGTAAAAACTTGAAAAAAGTAACTGTAGGGGTATTGAGAGAACACTTGTACTTCAATGGAATTGTTGAGAGCTGCCACCCATGGATTTGGCATGGAGAAGAACTTCCGCATAAGCCCTCAATAAGGCCAGGAAGATATGATCAAGATACTATATGTAGTGTTGGAGATAGTACAGCTATACCGATATTTCGAGATGCATATGATGACTTCCAGGATGACTCTAAACAACTTCATGATACATTAGAAGAATTCAATGAGGCATTGTACCCTGAGTGTAAAGATTATCATTAGCTATCTGCAATGGTAGAACTTTACAATGTGAAATCAATATTTGATTTTTCAAATCAAGGTTTTACAGAAGTCTCGAAAGTAGTGGGTAATAAGCACCCTCAATAATGCTAACAAGTTGTGACATTATTTATTTTTAAATGTCAGCACATAACCCATAGCAAAACTTAGGTGTTACCTAAAGGTGCTCTTAAATGTCATATCAAACCATTAGTTCATCAAATTTGCCATGTACTCTGATATAGATATAGTACCCTAATGTAACTTGGTCCTATGATGCAATGGACGATAAATGTAACTAACTAGGAGGTATTTTTCTTTTAGTTTATCATTGATTCCTTTTCATTGTTCTATTGGTTCTTGCTGGAATAAGCAATTTGTCTCTTTGTATTCATTTAATAAAATTTGGAAAATTGAACCCTGCAATTCTCATAAATATCATAATAGTCACAATAGTAATCCATGTCAATTCTTGAAGATTTTAGCATATAAATGCTCATCAAGGCCAAGGGCCTTAACTCGAGTTCTCTTTTTAATGTCATCCTCCCTATCACAATCATCACATCTACCTCGCCCATCATACCCACAATCATACACACTCATAGCCCTCTCATTTGTGGGATATTCAAGATATATATATATATATATATATATATACATGCTCTTCATAAAACTCAACCATATATGGATGATCTTTAAAACGAGGTCGATGTTAATCAAACCTCAATCAAACCTCTGATTGGCACTCTATTTATGTCGATAAGGACTGTTCACCTCATTTTTACTCACTTCTTTGTCATTTCTTAACTTATTTTGAGGGTTTGATAGATTTTCATCATCCACTATCTATTCATGGATTTTCTCTCCACCCTTAGGTCTCTCTCCCTATCCGCACTCAGGTCTCTTCCCTTGTTCACACTTGTGTGCTCCGACATTAAGCTCTTACACTTCTAGACAACCTCGTAATTGAGAAACCTCAACGATTAGATATACTTGTTAGGCTTGGATAATATCTACGTTATTAGTAAGGTCCAACAACAACTGATCACGTTCCCTTTTAGTCAAACTAGGCCTCAATTATGCACCAGTATGTGTAGTCATAGTAAACTAGGCCAAATGTGATGACTAATAAATATGTGAATAAAACAAACTGACCTCTCTCTCTCTCTCTCTCTCTCTCTCTCTCTCTCTCTCTCTCTCTCTCTCTCTCTCTCTCAGCTTTATTTTTCTATATTTGTAATGGATTTTGTCTAATTCTATGTTATGGTCATTGTAGAACTAGTCAAGAGAGGATGGATATGCTTAGACGTGATCACTTTTACAAGCTTAAGTGGGTGGATTTCTAAATCAAGCACTCATTTTGTTTTATCGATGGAGGTGAGATGGGTGTTTCCTCTTTCACCTTTCTCTAAATGAAGCGGGTGTTTCCTTATAGGCCCTAATCCATGAAAAAGAGCTTTTACTAATTTCTCCATCCCTATGACGACCTAAGTTTTTTGCATTGATGCTGTTGAGACCAACAAGAAGAAACCCAAGACAGAGAAGGAGAGATACAAAGATGGATTTTTAACCTTTAATAATAGTGCAACCTTTTTGTTTTGTACTTCAAAGACCAAAAACCCTAAAATCTTGATCAACTTCTTTTTGTATAGATATATTATAGCCATTAATAGTTCAAGGAGCACTCAAGAGATTTATTTCTATTCAGTAAATTCCAATTAAGTAATTTCATATAACAACAAATTAATTTGTTAATGTTTCCTAAAATTTGTTAAGCCCATTTCAAGAACATATTCATTAATTAGAGAGGAACCTACGCATCATTGATCATCCTTAACCTTTTCCTAAAATAGAGCATCATCCATCCTCCGCCTTTTAAAGCATGTTTGAGTAGTAAAATCCTAAAAAGGAAAGAGTTTGCCTTAGTGGCAATTGATTTTATTTGGCCTAGTAATTTTGACCTTGGTGAGTACTTCATGTGAGTTGCAATTGGCCGGTCAATTAAATACCTTTTTGCTTTGTTCATTGCGTTTTGGTTACAATGAATATTTTCATTAGGGAATCATGACATTTTCAGTGGATTGACCGGTTTGAATGCTTATTACCAAGCAAGTACTTGATCTTCTACTACGAGACAAATTTAAGCAAACAAATATCAAAATTTGGAGTGTGAATATGAGGAGCCAATAAAAATGCTAAAATAAAATAATTTAATGTGCCTAATGAGAAAAGGTAGTTGTGGCACTCATAAGCTTGATCCCTATCACTTTATTCATTCGAATCATAGATTTGTTCAGTGAAAACAACTACCACATGATAAGAGAGGAATTGAAATGCATAGTGGAAATTAAAGAACTAAAATGCACAATAAGATTGTATAATTATCAAATAACAAAAATGCAAATATATGGTATAGTAACCAAATCACACTGATTTTTCTATGATAGCTATCATTTCTACTTAATTGATTCTCTATGCTTGCAAACCCTTAAGAAAGAAAACTCTAAGCAAATCCTAAGTATGTAAATGGAAAATAAAAGGCTAAGTTTGCACAAACCCTGAGAATCTTGAATTCCTAACCTAATCTAACAAAAAGAAAAAACAACTTTTTTCACCATAAATCTTAGGATCATAACTAGAAATGCTAGGTCTTAAACCCAAAATCTAAATTCCGAGGTTACATATGAGAAGTACCTATCCTTGAAGTTAAGATGATGGCAGATTTTGTATTAGAAACTAAAAAAGAAGAAGGCGATAACATAAAAGTTGGCAAAGGCCTCTTTTAGTTGGAATTGAGGAATAACTAACTCTCTACCAAAATCGACAACAAGACACATCAAAAGGGACACAGTGCAGATTGTGTGAAGAGAGGCACATAGAATAGGGAGGAAATAAAGAAAGAAAGATGCAGAGGGAAGAAAATTCAATTGTAACATCTTAGTAATTACTTTCTCTTTCTTTGAAAATTTGATATGGAGATTGTTCTCTCACTATTCCCATGAAAGATGAATGGCTTCCTAATCATGATACTCTGCCCCACTAACAATTTCTCCATTTCATGGAGAAATTTGACTAATGTGATTATTTTGTAGAGCAATTGCTATAACCAAATATAACAATGTCCACTAATATGGATGTTTGACTACCTTCTTGAAATATCCATAGATAACAACCACTACTAATGTAGTCATCTATCATCTATGTAGTTATGAACAGTAGCCAAAGATGACAGTAACCACTGAACCTTGTAAGGATGTGAATATTGCAACCTTTTTAGAGAAAATTATACCTTAGCCCTTGAACTAATCATTTAGAAGACTTTGGTTCTTGAAGTTAAAAAAAAATAAATTTAGTCCCTCCAACTATTGCTTTTGTTACACTTTAGTCTTTTCATCAACGCTATTATTTTCATCAAACAAAAATTCAAGAAAATAAAAAATGGGCAAAGCCCTTCTTTATCGACCAAATTTGCAATTGCAGAGAGAAAGAAGAAGAAGAGTAAGAAGAGGAGGAAAGCAGATGAAGAAGGGCATCAGCCCCACATGTTTGTGTCTGTGAGTATGCTGGTTACAAATCATGCCTTTCTCTCTCCCCATGCTACAAATATGAGGATGGAATTCAACATGTTTTTTCTTCTCTCTTGCTCTCTCTAGTACAATTTTGATAAGGGATTTCATCTCCTTTTCTTCTTCTTCTTCTTCTTCTTCTTCTCTCTCTCTCTCTCTCTCTCTCTCTCTCTCTCTCTCTCTCTCTCTCTCTCTCTCTCTCTCTCTCTCTCTCTCTCTCTCTCCATTGCAAATTCTAAAGAACAATATGGGTTTTCACCTCCCTTCAATCTTTTTGCTTTCTTTCTTGTTGCTACAAATTCTAAGGAAAAAAGGGTTTCAACCCTCTCTCTCTCTGTATGTTTCTTCGTTGCAAATTCTGGCCCGTAGAAGGTTCTAGCTCTTTTTTATTTTATTAATTTTTTAAGGAAATAATAAAATAATAAAAATGTGGCTTAGTTGTAACTTCTATCACCAAAAAGATTCAGGTGTAACTAAAGCAATAGTTTGAAGGACTAAAATGTTTTTTTTTTTTTTTTTAACTTTAAAAATGAAGTATTTTGAGTGGTAGTTCCAAGTACTAAATTGTAGTTTTCTCATCTTTTTATGTGTGGGTAGGGCTATCAATGGTTAGGTCTCACCTTTAATTGGAATTGGATTATTCTAGTTTCAACATGACCATAATTGGACTGAGCCAAAATTTAGTTCCAATTATAAGGACCATGACCAAATTGTTTGGTTCTGGTCCAATTCTCGGTCTTTATTGGTCATGTTACTTACAATAATTCAAGTATCTAAGCCACATGAATATAGGTGTTGGGAGAGAGAAAATTTTGATCACGAAGTTTAGTGGAGATCTAATGTGAGAACATCTATTATGATTGTTGTTCAACATTGGGTTGGTTTTTCATTTCACAGATTTTCTAGGTGGAGGGTACAAAATGCCATATAAAGGGAACAATTGAGTATTTGACTATGAAATACAGTCTTGGAAATTTGTTATTGGGGAGGGTTTATTATAGATAAACAATAGAAAACTAAAAATGCTATATCTCAAGTTTCAGCCTAGCATAAGAGATGTAAGGCAACAATAACAAATGGGAGCAAACTACTAGGATCTCCACTTTATTCAATAAACAATAGAAATGAATGTTGACAATAGACCTTTTGTTTCATAGATTGAAAACAAGTTTTTGAATTACTTCATTCAAGTACTTCACTTGTGTGAGATGATGTAGGTAAAAAAATCGATTCAGTCCTGAATTGTTAGCTTTAGGCAATTACCAATGCTTTCACACTCATAACCTATACTCAAAGATATGAAACAAAAATATATGAGAAACTATATAAGAAAAATTATGAAATGAATTCTATAATGAAGCTAGAGTTGCAAACATACCTTAAGGGAATTCATGAGTGAGCATGTCATAATATATACTATCATATGCTAATGCTATAACAAATATCCTTGTGAAAGCAACAACTATAATGTTGTATCAGCAATCTAAGCTATTGGTTAAACCATATTTCTAAGTTGTACTAAATCAACACAAATGTCAATAGAAAGTAAGAAAGAACTAGATGTTGAATGTGTAGACTAAAAGCATATCCAAAGTGAAACCATGATAGCAACATGTACATGAAGTTTTTGGACTCTTAAGAGAAACATAAGAGGATGGGCAAATGGATTGGAGGTAGAGTAGGTCTTTAGAACCAAAATTAGAACCCTTCTTGTATCCAAAGTATAGTCCCTTCTTATAGCTCTTTATATTATCACACGGGGCATCACCATTTATAGGACCATAAGTCCTTTCAAAGTGTTATTTCAACAAAATTCAACTTAACACATGGATCAAATGCCATAGCAAAAGGCTAAAGTACACTATAGTCCTCCAAATACTTGTTGAACTGATCTTTCATATGTGAAACATGGAATCATGAAAGCATCTTCTGAAGAATAATCCTCATTAACAATTTTTGTATAGATTATAATTCAAAAATATCAAACAAGCATCAAGAGTCTTTATATCTAAAAATCATTGGTAAATGTGTAAAATAGTTTTAGAAAATGATAAGTGACCTCTACTCTTCTCCATTTCTCTCTTGAAGGCACGTCCTCTTAATTCAAATAATAGACCTCCAAATATTCAAAAGCTTCAAATGGTAACCAACAATCACTTCTTGCAATATCTCTATTTCTTTGAGGGCTTGTATGTGCACATGCTGTTGGACTCTAGTTATTATCACATTGATATTTTTAGACCTTTTTGCACCATCAAATTAGATATATATATATGTAGTGAATGGTACCTTGACATACTTTTCTCCAAGTATAAGATGTTGAGATAACGTCCCTTTCAATAAGGTCATCATTATTTACGGTACAATTGTTTAGATTGAGTGTGAAGACCTTCTTGGCTTTTTCTTCTTCTTCTTCTTCAAATCGAAGAAAAAGATAAAGGAAGAGAGAGCTTCAACTATTGAGTCACAATGTTTAGATTCATGATCTTGAGAGAGAGAGAGAGAGAGAGAGAGAGAGAGAGAGAGAGAGAGAGAGAGAGAGAGAGAGAGAGAGAGAGAGAGGCATCTTATTTAGTACTTCACATTCACGTCTTCTTTTTCTTCTTTATGATTTGTATAGAGAGAGAGAGAGAGAGAGGGAGAGATAAAGAGAGAGAGTTAGGATTTAGGGGATTTTATGATTTTTGGAGAAAATTAGGTGTTTTTATTTCCTCCACTATGTTTAAGCTGAAAAGTTTAATTTACTCCATCTACTTATGAGCAACAAAATAAATTGATGGTATATTTCTAATGGTATGATAGTCTAACTTTTTGATCCTTGGTTTTGGTCCGGTTCTTGTGGCACATAATTAGGACCAGCCCAAAATTAATTTGGTTCTATAGTCAAAGGACTAGAATAGGACTAGCTCCAACTAAAAGACTAGGGCTAATTTTTTTGGTTTGATTTACTTTGATTCTTTAATCCGCGGTCCTTGTTGAGAGCTCTATGTGTGTGTATTTTGGCCTATTTATATTTTAATTATAGTCCTAATAGGAGTCCATGCTCAAAAAGTGGGGAAGGAGTTCACACTATTGTTATACCCATCCCTTGATTTTTGAGTAATCCAACTCATTCATTAGATTGACAGTCCCCAAGATAAGTGGGTAACAAAAATCCCATCCAATGGAAACACTACTAGTAAGCCCCTTCAATTGAAATATGGGCTAGTTATCCATCTTCCTTCTCTCTTCCTTCTTTTTTCAAAATTTTGATGTTATCCTTCTCAATTTCTCTCTTTTAATACATTCTAATAGAGCTACTACCTCATAGACTTTGCACGTGATTTTTTGCTTCGTCAATCAACAAAAATATCTGAAATTTATCATACAAGATAGAAGACACTTAGAAGAAGAAGAATCAAGTATTAGATTTTCAATTTTCATTCAAAAAGGCATTGGATGAAGAGCTTCAAGTTTGCTACTTGATTCTATTTGTGTGAATAGTACAATAATTTGCTCATGTTTTAAATTTGAAAATTTTAATTTATTATGTTTTTGATTGATCTAAAGTATTAATTATGTTTTAATTTGTGTTAAAAAGAATTTTAAATCAATTTTTTGTGAGAAATTTAATTTTAAATTGTTGAATTTCATTGAAAAAGCTTAATAGGTAATGTTGTATAGGTTGGTAAATATGATATGTTTGGGATTGAATATCTCACTATTAGTTGGTTTTATTAAAATCTAACCATATCATTAGATTCTTTGTTACAAATTTGTTACATACCAAGTTTCATTGGAACTTTTCGTAGAGAAGTCATTAAACTTTGTGGCCAAAGTTAACAACGTAATCATGTCGACTAATATCATAATTTCCAAAAAACTAACAGGAAAGGGAGGATGGAAAACTAATATAATGGTAATTTTGCAAAGTTCACTAAAATTTAATGTCAAATTTGTAAAACTCAAAAAAGTTGAACTTTTTTGCAAAATTGCCACATTTTTGCGAAAAGCCCTTTAATTAATGGTAAGGATACTTTTGCTCTTTTACGTGAAGAAGAGGTTTTCAGATATTTCAACACAGTGATGGGAATATTTTCGTCTTCTGATCCGCGCAACGACATTTCTTCAGTTCTACAGGTTTAAGCTCCAAAAACTAACTACACAACTCTACAACTCTCTTCTTCCAGTTGTTTTCAGAACTCCATCATGAACTCAAAAACCTCCTGATAATCAAACCAGATCTCTCATGGAAGAAGATAAGGAAATCCAACTCCTCTCCCGAGTCACCGTAAACCATCTCTTCCTCGCGCAATTCGAACCCTTCAGAGCTTCTCTCCTCAGCCTTAGAAAACGAAAACCAGAACTCGCCCTAGCAATCCTTCGAACAATCATTTCCCATGGCGGAAAACTCAACGAAATCCTGTTCTCCACTTCCTGTCCTTCTCCTTCCCATCTCACCTGGCTATCCGCCTTAGAACTCCTCGATTTCGATAACACCTCCGCGCTGCAGAATCTCCACCCCGATATCTTCCGATTAAAAGTTGAATTCCTTCTCTTAGTACAGCTTGTATCATCTAGGGCTTCGGAGAATTTGCGGAGCGTTCTCGATTTAGAAAACATTGGTAAAGAAGACGTTTCTGAGAATGAATTTGAATCGAGACCAGAAGATTTTGCTCAAGGAGCAGATTTGAGGGAGTCGAGTAATGTGGGTGTTGATTCCGTGAATGTTCTTGATCGAATTTCGGATTTTGGATTGCGACGGTTGAAATTGGATTTGGGCGAGAATGTTGGGGATGAAGAGGTCGAATTGGAATTGACGGAGTGGGAATCGAAATGTTTTCGACGGGTTGTTCTGGATCAAGCTGAGATTTTTGATGCGCTGGAATGGAATATTCAGAAGCAGGTGAACTGGAAGGATCCGTATGATTCAGGGTTGGCAATTAGTTTGCCAACCGAAGACGCCTTGAGGTTGGGTTCGTCGGCAGATCATTCAAAGACGATGAGATGGATACAGAGGAATATTCAGTTAGCGCATTTGGATTTGATGAAGGCGTGTTTAGAAGTGGGTGATGATGATGGTGCTGTTTCGCATATCCGGTATCTTCATTTGGATCATGGAGTGGAAAAGTCCGAGTACCGGTAATTTTATTCTCTTTTGGTGGATGCATTAATTGTTATATTGATGAAAACACTTGAATTTTGTGTCAACTAAGATTTTATTTTACTGCTCTGCGAGTCATGTTCAGTTGTTTACTACTTCAGCAAACCGCAATCTTAGCCGATTATTTTTGCTTCTATAACTGATATGATCACATTTGGTATCTATAGATTGACTGGGTACGTATTATATGAACCATTAGATGAATGAGGAATGTAATGCCTCAAACATATTAAAAATAAAATAAAAAAACATTTGTATGACCCATGGAACAATATGATAAGCACATATCAATGGCCAAAATGTTAGCAACAGTGAATTTGTAGAATCTTATAACCTTATAAGTTCCTATTTTTCTTATCTAAAAGTTGGATGGCGTGGCAGTTGTCTGTCTATTGACAATCCATTCTGAGATGGATATAATTTGATCATTGAGTTGATAGCCTCGAGCATTCAGGTTTACTCACTTACAGCACTTAACATGCACGTGATCTGTATATAGTTACATACATTATAACCTTTATCATAATTACCTTCTGAAGAGATGCATTAATTGGATGTGTAGATATTGATTTATGCAACATCAGTCGAACAGTTGGTTAGTCATTGAGAGTTTGAGAAATTCAGAATGACTACTAATATATGCCCCCCAAAGGAGTTTTACTTGTGGGGTGGCAGGAGGTCTTTCAATAATTCCACGAAAAAGTTTTCTGTGCCATTTGCGTCGAAGCCTTCTAGTGCAGTGGTGCAAGGAGGGGCCTCTAACCTGGTAGAACATAGTTCGAGACTGTGTATGAGCATGTGTCTAATTTCCACCTGCACAGAAAAAAAGGTTTCCATACCAACCAGAAATACTTCAAATGTGCTGGAGAAGCTATAGAAATCAAAACCTAACCAACCTATATTTTTTATTGGAAAATATCAAACCATCTGCATCTCTTTTATTTCTGTTTTCTCACCCCTCTTCATTGAGTTATCTCTGAAATAATTTCAATGTATCAGAGCATTAGATGATTAAATCTGGTTATTATTTTAATCATCCTCAACAGCTTTAGTCATTGCCTTCCTTACCATTCTCTTTGATCTTTTTCTTTGGCCATCATTTATCCCTTTTTAATGGGTATACTTTTGTTCCTGGCCCCATTTTATTAATCATCTCCAGTGAAATACTTAAGACTCTTTCATTATTGTAGCTCAAAACTAACAAGTTTAGGATCAAAGATTGGACATCTAGATCTACTAGTAGGTGGAATGGTGGGCGGTAGTTGGCAATTGACAAATAATTGATAGGGTTCTTTGTTTTGTCATGATTGACCAGTTCAGTTTCTGAGGTAAGCTCAGCAACTGACCAGTAATTTCTAATTTAGAGTTAGGTTGTGGTACAGCAGGTCATGTTCTTTGTGGCATCTGCTTTTAGAGATATCAGGTGTTTCCAAATTTTCGAGGGTGAGACATACTAATGCTAAATATGGGGATGTCAAGGGTCTACTTGCATGAAAAGACATTGGGACAAATCAAGGCTAAGGACATTCAATTACTATTATAATATTGGTCATTCATGAAAAATGAGAAAAATGATAGAAGCACAGTTCGCTGATGAAAGTAAGAGAGAGCTACAGTTTAAGTAAGAGTACATGTGGAACGTTCAGGAGGTATTGATTAAAGAATATACTTGCAACAGGCAAGAGTAGAATGGCTGAAGTCAAGAAAAGATAAAATGGTAAAATGTCCAAGAATAAAATGGTTGAAGGCGAGGAAACTCATAATACTTTCATAACATGCAAGTATGAGGGGTATCTCAAATTACAGGTGAAGGGACTTGAAGTGACTTACTGCCAGATATGAAGGAATAATGGCAAAAGCCTTTGCTACTTGCAACATCTATCCTCCAAAAAAGTGAGCAAAAAATCTGGGTGGAAAACCAGCTTTTGAACATGAGCTTCAGACAACAAGAATAGTTTGAGAAAAGATTATATTGATATGATATAAAACATAGATATGTAAACTTCATAGTACCAGTGATATGGTTGTGTTTCATGGCTAAAACGTTGACAGATCCATATTATATGTGTGTGTGTGTGTGTGTGTGTGTTGAAAAACATGCCAGAAATAGTATGTAGATTAAGATTGGAGCTCAAAACTTTTAGAAATCACACTGACAGCAAGATTGAGCATAATTATCCGGGAAAAAGAGTAAACAAAAGATCTGACAAAAATTCCCCACTCACGTAGTTGAGTTTTTCAGACAACAGATCCATTTAATATCAGTAAAGATTTATCTATGCTAAAGTCCCAGTTATATATATATATGTATGTGTATATATATTAAATGCCTTAAAAACATGCAGAGATCCATTATATATCTGTGTTATAGGCACGCATTGATTGAACTTAAACTCAAGAACTTTAGCAATCTAACAAACTTAAAGATTTGAACCTATTTTATCCTGCGAAATGTACCATTCAATATTGTCCTTAGAAAAGTAAGCCAAAATCTGGATGAAAAATTCAGCCCATGGAGATGAGCTTTTCAGACAAGAAAAGTAGTTCAAAAAATAGATTAGGTTGGTTTGATATTAGGCAAACATTTTGCATCGTTCATGAACCCTCTGATATGGTTGTTTTGCATTCTTCAAACATTAACAATACCATAATAAATGTGTTAAAGTCATGCATAAAGCTGCTGCAAAAATAGTATGTAGATTGGGATTGAATCTCAAAATCTTTAAAAATTAAATGAACTGCAAGGTTCAACTAATATATTGGAAAAGGAAAAAGAATCTGGATGATAAACCCAGCTCAAGGGGATGTGTTTTTCAAACAAGAGTAATTTTTTGAACTGAATTGGATCGATTTGATTTTAAGCAAAGATTATCTTCTTCCAGTACTATTAATACGGTTGCCTTTCATACCTTAAATCATGAGTCCATGTTGTGTCTGTGAGATCTGAGCATAATTATCTTGGAAAAGGGTAAGTTAAAATTCGGGCAAAAAAGCCAACTTGAAGAGAGGATTTTTTGAACAGGAGTTGTTTAAAATGAAAAGAGGTTGGTTTTGCCTCAAGCATACTATCAAATAGTTATATGCTTCAGAACACCATATGTGGTTGCTTTTCATGTATTAACATTCAGAGGTGCATATTATGTCTGTGTAAAAAGACCATGCATATATTGTTTGGGATTGAAATTCAAGATCTTCACCCACTGAAAAAGAAAAGGAGAAACTTAAGATCTTTACAAATCCAACAACTTTCAAGGTTAGAGGATAATTATTTTCAGAAAAAGCCAGAAATATGGGTGAAAACCCAGCTAACAAAGATGATTTTCCCACAACAATATATGAAGAATGATTGGATTAATATGATATCAAGCAAAGAGTCATATCATCATCATCATCATCATCATCAAAATCTTATTCTGATTAGGGGTCTGTTGCATGAATCTTATTTCTCCTTTCCCTCTATCAAGGGTCATGGCCTCATTTAGTCCCAAAGTTTTAAAATATTTTCTCACTAGTTCTATGCATGCTCTTTTGGGCCCTTCCCCTTCCCTTTCAGAGCCTTCGACTTGGATCGATTCACTCCTTCTAACCAGTGTCCTTTTTGGTCTCCGTTGGACATATTCAAACCATCTCAGTCTACCCTCCCTGATCTTGTTATCAATTGGTGCTGCTCTTGAGTTTCCTTTAATGTTTTCATTTCTAATTCTATCCTTTCTTGTCTTGCCACTCTTCTATCTCAGCATCTTCATTTCGGCTACGCTTATCCGGTGTACATGTTGTTCCTTAATTGCCCAACACTCTGATCCATAGAGTATGGCCAACTTTACAACGATCCTATAGAATTTGCCTTTTAGTTTGAGTGGCACCTATCGATCACATCTAGCTCCAGAAGCATATCTTCATTTGTTCCAATCTATTAGGATTCTCTGGGTAACATCCCTCTCAATCTTTTCGCTTTCATGAATTATCGATCCTAAGTATTGAAAGTGGTCTTTTGGGGGACTTATTGGTTATCAATCTTTACTGGGGCTTCACTCCCACTCCTCTCCTTGCTAGAATTGCGTTCTATATTTTTAATCTTAGTTTGGCTAATTTTAAATACTTTAAACTCTATAGCATCTATCCACAACTCTAGCTTTGTGTTTACATTATCCCTTTCTTATCAATTAAAACTATGTCATCTACAAACAACATGTACCTTGGAATCTCTTCATGCAGATGTTTTGTTAACTCGTTCATAACTAATGTGGAAAGGTACGGGCTCAATGCCGATCTGGGTGCAATCCTATAGTGATAGGGAAATCATTGGTCCCTTTGCTACTGGTCATAACATTTGAACATACCCTTAATTATGCCTATATATCCATGTGAAACCCCTTTGTCGCCCAATACCCACCATATTAACTCCTTGGGAACCCTATCATAAGCTTTTTCTAAGTCAATAATGACCACGTGGAGGTCCTTCCTCTTCTCCCTATTTCTCTATCAATTGTCTGCGTAGGAAAATAGCTTCCATAGTAGACCTCCTAGGCATGAAACCAAATTGGTTTATCGATATAGTCATCTCATGTCGTAGCCTCTTCTCAATCACTCTTTCCCAAAGCTTCATGGTATGGCTCATAAGTTTGATCCCATGATAATTAGTGCAATTATATACGTCTCATTTATTCTTATAAATTGGTATGATAGAGCTTTATTCATCTGATAGTTTCTTCCATTCTACAATCTTGTTAAACAACTTTATCTCCCATACTACCCTAATATCTCCCATATACTTCCAAACCCTTATTGGTATAACATTGTACCCCAGGCTTTTCCTGATTTCATATTTTTCAAGGCCTATTTCACTTTAAATATCTTGATCCTGCGGTTGTACCTATATATCCCAATATTATTTGGGTTTACGGTTCTCTCAATCTCTAAATTCTTGGGATATTTGTCATTTAGCAATTTTTGAAAGTAACTTTCCTACCTTGATCTTGTCATCTTTGATTAGTATCTGTTGGTCATCACTTTTAATGCATTTAATGTTGTCTAAGTCCTTACTCTTCTATTCTCTTATTTTACAAGTTTGAATACATCTTTCTCACTTCTCTTGATCTTAATTTATTATAGAGATCTCCATAGGCCTTGAGTTTAGCCTCACTCATTACTGTCATAACAACCTTCTTAGCATTCTTATATTGCTTAAAGTTTTAGCTATTTCTAGTCCTCTGCCATGCTTTAAAATACACCCATTTCTCTTTAGTAACTTTTTGCACTTTTTCACTCCACTTCCAAAGTTTCCTTTATTAGTTGCCTTTTACCTTTAAATACACCTATCACATCTTTAACCACTTTCTTAATGGAGTTAGCCGTATCAGTCCATTTGGTGTTTACTTCTGTTTCAGTGTTCTACTTTCCTTCTACAATCAACTTATTTGTGAATGATGTCATCTTCTCCGCTCTTAAGTTCCACCACTTATTTTTTGGACTCCTATTAAGTTTGTTTCCCTTCTTCCATCTTGTAATGTAAATATCTATAACCATTAACCTATAATATGTAGTTAAATTCTCATGAGGTATTACCTTACAAATCCTTACACATTGATCTTTCTATATTCCTAAGTGGAAAAATATCTATTTAGCTTTTCTTCTATCCACTTTTAAAGGCTAGTAAGTATTTGTTCCGCTTCTTAAATAATTTGTTTGCTAGAGCTAGGTTATATTAAGGGCAGCCTGGTGCTTGACGCTCCCATGTGTGCAGGGTCCCAAGAAGGGGTGAACCAGAAAGGGCTATAGTACATAGCCTTACTTTGCTAGAGCTATATTATATGTCAAAGCAAAATTGAGGATAGCTTCCCCCATCTCATTTCTTTATTCAATACCATACCCTCCATGTACCCTATCATATCCTTCTTTTTTCTCCCTATATGACCATTTAAGTTTGCTCCTACAAATATCTCCACTGTGTTGGAAGTTTTTTGCATTACTCCCTCTATGTTCCCAAATCTGTCTCTTAATTCTATTTTCTAACCCCACCAACGGAATGTATGCACTTATAACATTTATGATCTTCTCTCTTTGAATAAGGTTTATTAGTAGAATACTATCAGTGGTTCTTGTAACATCTACAACTTTATTCTTTTATTTGTTATATACCACTCTTTCTAAGCCATTTCCATTATTGTCTTTTCCTACGTACTAGAGCATATATCCATCAATTTCTCTAGTTTTAGCCCTTTCGACTTGGTTTCTTGGACACAGGCTATATTGACTCTCCTACGTTTCAACACATCTACTAACTTTATATTTTTATTTGTCAATGTGCCTATATTCCATGCAGCGATACGAATCTTATTTTCATGAGCTAGTCTTTTTATCCGCACACATTTAGAAATGGCATGGAACTTTTACTTGTCACTGCATCTGGGATCCGATGCAGCTCGTTGCTTATGGGGGAATGCCTTAGGAGCCTTTGCCCATTTTCCATTGCATCCGGGATCCAATGCAGCAGGTCACTTACGGGGGGGGGGGGAGGGGAGGAACGTCCTTGCCCATTTCCCACTGCATCCATGCAAAAAGTTATATACTCCAGAAAAACTTATGATATGTTTGTTTTTCATGTCTTAAACATTCACATAACCATGTTGTGAAAGCATGTATAAGTGTGACCTAGAGATTAAGGCATGAATCTATAATATATATCTACCCAGAAAAACAACGTGAAAACAAAACATTGGGAGATTGTGGTGTATAAGAGGCAAAGTGAGAGTTAAATTGAAGAATACAGGATTCTTTATTTTCTTTATCTGAAATTTGCATTGCCTTATTGAAATCTTCAGTACTGCAGATCTGCGTAATTTGGCTCGTCTGATTTTATAAATCACAATGGGGGTTACCTCAAGGCATAAATTTTAAAAGAGTTTGCATTGTCATTTTAGAAACTGACCATAACTAGTGATTATTCTCATGGCTAGCCTGGCTAAATTTGGTTGTCTTGTTGTTTCTTCTGTCTACTATCCTGCTGCCATGTCTCTCTCTCTATAATTATTATTTTATTATTCTTTTCCTTTATTTTAAGAGTTAAGCAGTGGACTTGAACCTAGGAAAGTCGAATCCCTGCTGCTTCCTTGAAAGAGAGATGTCCTGACTACTAGACGATGGGGGCATACCTGCCCAAATCGCCATCATACTATGCTCATAGTATGGGCCTTTTTTTGCTATGTCTGGCTTACGAGACAAGGCTTTTCATCTACTCAGTAGAGAACTCAAGTTCTACCATGGCTCTTTACTCCCTTATTTGCTTATTCATCACCATTTACCTTGGTCCCTTATCTAATGCCAAACTTTTCATATGATAATTTTATTTTTGTTACAGACAAATCATCTCTATAGAGAGAGCTCAAGGAATTTTTACCACCTTGCTGGTCTTGCCAGGAGCTTCACTTCAGCAATTGTACCCATTTCGGGAACTTTTGTACCTGAAACTGGTACCAGAACTTGTTTTCACATGGAAAGTGTTTCCAGTGAATTTCCTGAAAAGCCAAGCTGCTTCTCACTGTGATTCAGTAATTTAGTTGCATATATTAATTTTCATATAAAGAAAATGCTAAAGAATAACTAAAATATCTAACAGTGAGATACATTTTTCCTAAGGATCCCTCTTTGTACCCTTTCTTCATTTCACCCTTACTGCTGCTGGTAACTATGGTCTGTATCCTTTGAATGTTCATCACTAAAGATTTCAAATTTAGCTTAACACCAAGGGCTACTTTAGATGTATGGGCTAAAAGCAAATAATTTGTTCCATTTAATTGTTGTAAGTTGACTTTCTATGAGTGAGACAGAGAGGTTGCTGCTAATCTTGAGATCATACACAGTTTGGAACATCAAAGCTGGCCTTCTAAGATGTGAATAGGGCAGTTGTTCCCTTTTTGTCTCATAAAGAGGGCAATACTAGCCTCAGGAAAGCAGCTTCCATTGCAGAGGCCACACAAGATGGAACAGGCCGATTATCTTAAACGTCGATAGCCGGTGGCACGTGCAACAGCAATTACTTAACAAGTTGCCTCCATTAACTAATTTCTTAACAAAACTGAACACTTTGTCGATTCCATAAAAAGGGACATATTTACTCTGAGGTTGTTTGTATTCTGTTTATTCTAATGCTCCTTTAAATAACCAGTCACATATATCAGTTACAAACACAATCCTTTTAAGAGCTGTATAGTAATGAACAACACAATGCTAATGTCAGGATTGCTATGCCGTGTGCAAAACTGATGTGTCTATTCCTAGTTGGATATGTTTTGTGGGAATGACCGTTGAGAAAAGGAAGATAATCATGGATTATAGCTACTATTGTGATGGATAGAGTCCTCGTAGGGCAGACTATAGATGCTAAATGAGGTTTCTGGCACTTTTGAGCCTATACATCTCTGTTTAAAGTATATACTGCATTGATTGTGTCATTACTATTCTCTTTAAGTTCATAAAGTAAGATTAATTCCTTAAGTCCAAATAATTGATAAAGAAACAAACAACTGGTGATTTCTTGTGGTATCTTTGATTAGCATTGAGGGAGTAAAGGGCAGTGACACATTCTTTGGCCATGAACAATCTCTTTCTTTGTAAGATTACCTTTACTTTGGGAGCTGCTCCTATTGGTAAACATACATCGTGGGTGCCTGCCTAAGAATCCAGTTAGATCTTGTTTGCAAGCAAGAGGCTTTGTCTTATCTTCATATAATCTTGACTTTGTTTTAGTGGTCATAGAGAAGAAAATGTAATGATGGAGTAATGAAGTAAAGCTTTGTGCAATATGAGTAGAGAAAGGTGGATGTAGTTGGAACATAGGAATGATAAACTTCATTTGTGCTATACGAATTGAGATGCAAAATGAAAATGATAGATTTCTACTGTGTTTAAGAATGAAATACAATGAAGAGTTTGCATATGCCATAAGTAAAACATATTATTTTTTGGTTGACATGATATGAGTGATGGTGTTGAATGAAGAAGAAATTGTATGATATAAGAGAAGGAATACATTGAAATATTGCACTAATGGATAAAGGTGGAAGTTAGTGACTGACATTGCCTCAAGCTAGGGCGTTCCCCATAAGCGATGCGTTGCATCGGATCTCGGGTGCAGTGAAAAATAGCCAAGGGTTGCTAGGGCATTCTCCTAGAAGCGATGCGTTACATCGGATCCCGTGTGTAGTGAAAAATGGGCAAGGGCTGCTAGAGCATTCCCTCGGAAGTGGCGCGCTGCATCAGAACCCAGGGGCAGTGAAAAGTGGACATGGGTTCATGCCATGGAGGTCGAGAAAGGCGATAGTAAATAGGATATCTCTAGAACATAAGATTCGCATTGCCACATGGAATATAGGGACATTGACAGGTAAGAGTTTGGAGTTAACAGATGCAATGGAACGTAGGAGAGTCAACATCGCTTGTATCCAAGAAACCAAGTGGAAAGGGGCTAAAGCTAGAGAAATAGATGGGTATAAATTATGGTACGTAAGAAAGGAAAATAACATAAATGACATAGGAATAATAGTGGATATGGAATTAAAGGATAAAGTTGTGGACGTTAAAAGAATCAGTGATAGAATTATAATAATAAAACTTGTTCTAGGAGAGCAGATTATAAATGTTATAAGTGCATACGCACCACAAGTAGGGTTACAAGATATAATCAAGAGACAGTTTTGGGAAGATAAGAAGGGAGTCATGCAAGAAATTCCCAACACTGAGGGGATTTTTATAGGAGCAGACTTAAATGGCCATGTAGGAAAAGATAAGGGAGGATATGATAGAATACACGGAGGGTATGATATAGGTGAATGAAATGAGACAGGGGAGAATATCCTCGATTTTTCTTTGTCATATAACCTGTCCATTGCAAATACACTCTTTAAGAAGAGGGATGAACACTTAATAACCTTTAAAAGCGGACTTCATAAAAGCCAAATAGACTTTTTTCTACTGAGGAATAATGAACGATCTATATGTAAGGATTGTAAGGTGATACTCGGTGAGAGTTTAATCTCACAACATTGGTTAATGGTTATGGATATGCATATCAAAAGATGGAAGAAAGGAAATGAACTTAATAGGTATCCAAAAATTAAGTGGTGGAACTTAAAAGGAGAGAAAATAACCTCATTCACAAATAAGTTGATGGTAGAAGGAAATTGGAACTATGAAACAGAAGTAAATACCATGTGGATTAATATTGCTGAGTCCATTAAGAAAGTGACAAAAGATGTCTTAGGAGTATCTAAAGGTAAAAGGCAATTAGCAAAGGAAACATGGTGGTGGAGTGAAACAGTGTAAAAAGTTATTAAAGAAAAACGGATGCATTTTAAAGCATGGCGGAAGACCAGAAATAATGAAAACTATGAACAATATAAGAATACTAAAAAGGTTGCTAAGAGAATAGTAAGTGATGCTAAACTTAAAGCATATGATGAGCTTTATAAGAGACTAGGGATAAGAGAAGGTGAGAAAGATGTGTTTAAACTTGCAAAAGTAAGAGAATAGAAGGGTAAGGACTTAGATCATATTAGGTGCATTAGAAGGGATGATCAAAGGGTATGAGTCAAAGATGATGAGATCAAACAAAGGTGGGAAACATACTTCAAAAATTGTTAAATGACAATGGCTCTAAGAATATAGGGATTGAAAATACTATAAATCTAAATAACACTGAATATTATAGATATGAACGTAGGATTAGAGTACCTGAAGTAAAAGAGGCCTTGAAAAAGATGAAATCAGAAAAGGCCATGGGGCCCGATGGTATACCAATAGAGGCTTGGAAGCATATGGGAGATATTGGGGTAGTTTGGTTGACCAAGTTGTTTAACAAGATTATAAAATCAAAGAAAATGCCTGATGAGTGGAGGAAAAGCTCTGTTGTACCAATTTATAAGAATAAAGGAGACATATGGAGCTGCACTAATTATCGAGGGATCAAACTTATGAGCCATACTATGAAACTTTTTGAAAGAGTGTTTGAGAAGAGAATTAGTTTGGTTTCATGCCTGGGAGGTCTACCATGGAAGCTATTTTCTTACTAAGACAATTAGTAGAGAAATATAGGGAGAGGAGGAAAGACCTTCACATGGTCTTTATCGATTTAGAGAAAGCTTATGATAGAGTACCTAGAAAGTTAATATGGAGGGTGTTGGGTGATAAAGGGGTTTCTCAGGGGTATATAGACATAATTAAAGATATGTATGAGGGAGCGATAACAAATGTTAAGACCACTAGTGGCGTGACTGGTGATTTTCCTATCACTGTAGGATTGCTCCAAGGATCGGCATTGAGCCCGTACCTTTTCACATTAGTTATGGATGAGTTAACAAAACATCTGCACGAGGAGATTCCCTGGTGCACGCTATTTGCAGATGATATAGTCTTACTTGATGAGACAAGGGAGGGTGTAAACATAAAGCTAGAGTTATGGAGAGAAGCATTAGAATCTGAAGGATTTAAAATTAGCCGAACTAAGACAGAATATATCGAATGTAATTTTAGCAAGGAGAGTAGGAGTGGAACACCAGTCAAGATTGATAACCAAGGAGTCCTTGTAAAATACCACTTTTGGTACTTAGGATCAATGATTCATGAGAGTGGAGAGATTGAGAGGGAGATTACCTAGAGAATCCAAGAGAGTTGGAAAAAATGGAGATGTGCAATTGGAGTTTTGTGTGATCGGCAGGTGCCACTCAAACTAAAAGAAAAATTCTATAGGATGGCCATAAGGCCAGCCATGCTCTATGGATCAGAGTTTTGGGCAGTTAAGGAACATCATACTCATAGGATGAGCGTCGCAGAAATGAGGATGTTGAGATGGATGAGTGGTAAGACAAGAAAGGATAGAATTAGAAATGAAAATATTAGAGGAAATTTAGGGGTAGCACCAATAGGTAATAAGATGTGGGAGATTAGACTTAGATGGTTTGAACATATTCAAAAGAGACCAACAGCGGCACAGGTTTGAAGGAGTGAGGCAATACAAGTAGAAGGTTCAAAAAGGGCAAGGGGAAGGACCAAAAGAACGTGGATAGAAGTGGTGAGGAAAGATTTAAAAACTTTGAGACTAAATGAAGCCATGGTATTTAATAGAGTGGAATGGAGGAATAAGATTCATGTGGCCGACCCCTAATTGGGATAGGGTCTTGATGATGATGATGAATCAATGACTGAAGTGAAAGGAATGTACAAGATTATAAGAAAGAAAACATCAAGAGTAATGTTAGGAGCTATAGAGATGGCAGCTATGGGAGTACAAACAAAAAGAAAAAAAAAGAGTGAAAGACAATTGGGTGGGGTTTGGTTTTTGTTTTGCATCAAGTGTCAGTAAATGATAATCCTAGGCTAGCAAAGCTCTAGCCATGCTAATTCATGACAAGTCAGGAGATCTTCTGATAGGCACCTTTTAGTTGGCCAAGGAGACTTTTACTTATAATTTTAAAACAGACATGATAATTTTGAGTTTCATAATAACACAGGAAGTACAAGTTCTGGGTACTTCTGTTCTTCCTTCAGATGCATAAGGGGAACAATCCATGGATTCCCTACACAAGCTTGATAGATCTGGTTGATGTGACTACATATATCCTGTCACTCATAGCCTAATCATCAATGAATATCTATATCTAAGTTATTTTGATGCATATTAGAAGAAGGACAAGAAGCAATGAGCTTTTGATTTTCTGTTCTCTATTAGGTCGTAGTTTTAAGGTCTCTGCATTCATCTCTGTATGTTGACAAACTGACTTATGTTATATACTGTTCTGTCAAGCCAAATTCTAAAGATTCTGTTGATTTCCTGATAAATCCTTTTATAAGGATTAGAAATGTTCTTTTTTACTGCATGTCTCATGCTAAGGCTTTATTAGTTTTCTTGTTTGTTATTCTCCCAGGATGGTTTTGCAAGAACCCGTTAGAAAGGCTTGGTTGCAGAAAAATGATTCTGCTGATACCTGGCATGCAATACGAGAAAAATTGCTGTTCATGTATGCAGAAGCTCTTTTGGCCAATTGCACAGAGCTTGTGCAAATGATTCAGGTGCTGAACTCTAGGTTAATCCTCATCGTGTGATGTTTAAACATAGTTGTTATTTCTGGGTTCAGTATTAGCTTGAGATTGCTATGGACAAATTGACTTTGATTTTATATGCATGTGCATTCAGTACTAGCATCTAGTCAGAAGGTTCTAGGCATTCTCAGAACAATCCTATCATGAGGACATGGTGTTAAACATAGTTACGAAGTTGAGATTCTGGAATTTCCTGATGAGGCAAATACTTGTCTAAATTGGCAAGATTTTTGAAGTAGATATTATACGTACATGGATCTGTAGATATACATGCAGTATCTGAAATTCCTTTCTCAAGTCCATTATTTTATTGCCAAAGGTTGCTTTCCTGTTTCTTATTGATTACTTACACCTCATTACAAGTTATTTACTTACCCCTCATTACAATTTATTTATTAGCTATTTCTGTATTAACTAAAATTAATCCTTTGCTTGCTTTTATGTATATCTGTATTTTGTCGAGTTTCCATTTCCATTTCCTTTGTAGTTTTCTCTTTCCACATATTTGACATATTCGAAGAAATTCTGGGCATTAGTTGAAATGGTTTGTGGATTATGAACAGAATAGTGAAGAACCTAATAAGATAGCTTCTTAACAAAGTTTTTTTTTTAATTACATGGACTTTCTGGGTTTCATATGTTCCCATAATTGATACATGCAAGACAATTGCCATCATTACTTCTGTTGCCAACCATTTTCTGTGGGAGATAATTGCAAATCCATTTATTTTACTGTTCGCAGCCATCCAACTATTAATGCTCCTAACAGAATTGTTGTCTGCTCCATGTTTGTATGGCTGAGTTTTGGATATTATTACTACATCTTTACTGCTATTCGTGAGCCTGACCTGGTTACACCATGGAGATATTGCACGTTAATGCATCTATGATGGATAAAAAGGAAAACTAGAAAGGACAAAGATAGGATTTGATAGGGATAAATTGCGACTCCAATCTGGTGGGAGTTTGCTCTCCTTATTTGATTTTGATGGTTCCAGTCAATATGATGTAATCAGATTTATAACTGGCTAATTGGGTCTATACTCGCATTTTATTTAGTTCTGGAGTCTCATTCAAATTGATTTCCTCCCAGGTTATTCAAGATGAATTGCTTTTGGAGGAAATTGAGCATCACAGAGTTTCTGATGCCAACTTGATCCCGCCTCCACTTCTACATCTGCAACAGTACCTTGATACCGCACAGCGGGAAAATAGTGCAAACTTGGATGATAAAACTGCACAAAGTAAGGAAGTCAGAATTTGCATACGGGACATGTACCACTATGCTCGCGTCTCTCGACTGCATACTCTTGAGTGCGTCCTGGACACTGCTTTGTCTGCTGTGAAGAGGCAACAGCTTGAAGAAGCTAGCCATGTATGTTATGGTTATTTTAGAGCTTGAAGGAATACTGTTTCCTCATTGGAGGTCTTTTGTATCATCTGTTTCCTTTAAACTTCTTAATGATTTCGTTGGTTGGTTCTATCTTTCTTTTCAATGACTAGTGCAGTGAACACATCTGACAGGTTCTTTCACTGTTTCCCCTTCTTCAACCTCTGGTTGCTGTTATGGGATGGGATCTATTATCTGGTAAGACAGAAGCACGTAAAAATTTAATGCGACTTCTATGGACAAGTAAGTCACAGATGCTGAGGTTGGAAGAGTTCTCTCTCTATGGAAAACAGTCGGATGAGGTAAGCGAGTGCCCATTTAAATAACAGCAATTTTTTGTTACATTGAAATGCATATTTTTATATGCAAAATCATTCATTTGAGCGAACTGGTTCTCTGTGGGCAGATATCTTGCGTGGAGCATCTTTGTGATATTTTATGCTATCAGCTGGATCTTGCCTCTTTTGCTGCCTGTGTCAATTCAGGTCGCTCATGGGACTCAAAATCTTCACTACTATTTTCTGGAAAAGAACATAAGACGGTTGAAAATGAGGATGGGCATTTGGATCCTTTTGTTGAGAACTTTGTGCTTGAACGACTTGCTGTCCAGACTCCTCTGCGGGTGACTACTTCGTCTAATTTTTGTATTTGATGATTATGTGAAACTGTAAAAAGCTTGCTGTCATTAATTCCTTTATTAGCTAGAAATGATGTCTGTACCCACTTATTTTAACAATGGGGTCCTCTCTTTGCGCCTCTGAACTATGTATGTAGTCTTTTAAAATTGTGACAAGGTTGTCTCTTAAATGATAGCCAAAAGCCTTGTAGCCCAGTGTGTGGCGCAAAAGCGGCACCTCTCCTATTGACAATTTAGTTGCAGGTTTCAGATTGGGACCCTCCAGCCCGTTAGGGGACGTGTAATAGTTGTAGGAGAGTGTGTTGTTGGCTTATGAGCTTATGCCAAAAAAGAAGTCTTCAACGATAGGAGAAGTGCCATTGTAAGAAACACAGAGCGGGAATATAAATCAGCAAAATGACTATATGTGTTCCTTGAGCTTGTTTGGTGATCAAGTTGGACACACTGGTCAACCTCATTGTTTTGACATTTAATGTTGACTATTCTTTATGTAAATTGTGCATGAAGTGCTTCTTTTTCCCTCTTGGTTCCCTTTTTTTTCTTTCTGTTTTCTGGATTTCTTGTCATAACTGAGATAATTCCTGTGCATGTGGGAGGATTGTTCTTGTATTAGCCTTTACATGATTGTGATAGTCTCTGTTCTTATTTGTGAGAGCTTTGTCCCTCTAGTCGTTAATTTCTTGTTGATGGTTGTACTTGTTAACCTTTTTCTCTTGGATGGTTGTTGGTATCTCTAACTTAACTGTGGGTTTTAACAAACATGCAAAATTCTGCAATGCAGCATACAGATGCATCATGCTAGAACAAGAAACAGGCAAAGGATCATGTGGCAGTGATTCTCCATTGGAGAAACCAGTCCATAATGAAATTCAATCGACTAGGACTGCAAAGCACAACGCATTAAAAAAACGAAAAAGATTGTAGAGCTCAACAAGCTATGTTCAACTCTACTTCCGTTTCTAACAGTTGGCCGTTGCCAACTTTTGCTTATGGCCTTTTCTATTTGGTCAGAAGAAACTTCTGTGAGCTGCTGATGGAAGTTCAGTATAAATTTAGATGTCCTAAATAAGACAGTTGAGGATATGGCAACAGGCAATTGTATTGGGCGATTCTGGTGGCACCAATCTAATTCCTTCCCTGCAGGATAGTTTCCAAACATTGGGTTAACAGTGGCGCAGGTTGGCATGTAAAGTGTGGTCAATTGCTGTGTGTCAACATAAGAGCTGGTAGAGAACGCTGGTGGGGGTGGTAGGGTTGGTCCTTCAGACATTCTAGTCATTCCAAAGGAATGGAGAAGTAATGATTATGTAAGGTGTCTGGGTAAAGACTCTTATTTTTTACTTCCCAAGGGGTGGACAAGAGGACCAATAAAGGTCTTGATAGAAGAGGAGCTAATGTAATCCAGTTCTTTCATACTTGATGATGTTTTGATAGTAAAGCCTCCGAAGGAGCAGTGGATGTAATTCACCAAAGAGTTAAGTTCATCTTATGTCATTCTTCCAAATTTAAATCCATTTAGTTGTTCAAGCGGATTCCTGAATATTATGGTTTAATACCATTAGAGAGTGGAAAGAGGATAATGCTAGCGGTGGATATAGACTTGTATTGTAAGAGATAGTATTGCTAAAGAAGTTTGTATCTTCTGATACATGTAGTTGGTGACTGTTATGCATATATGAGAGGTATTGATAAGGGTTTTCTTGTGTCCTTGGAGAATTAAACATTTCTATTTGGACTAACGTTGTGCATTCATTTCAAATGGTTTCCTATTAAACTGGATGATTTAAGCGTCACACCCCCTATGATATTTTGTTCTAGGCAAGATACCCTAAACAATTTATGAAATTAGAAAAAAATCAGAAAAATGGAAAAACTTCCAAAGAAGAGCACAACCTGGACTAATAAATGAGCACTCAGTTTCTAGCTAAACCATGTACACGATCAAATGTTTGTATAAGAAACCATATATAAATGTTAGCAGAAGCCTTTTAGATCTTTCAAGTAATACTTGAGTGCCAAGTTCTAATGCCGACATGATTGACACTTTATCATTCCACCTGCATTGACTTTATGCCATTCAGGGCTGGAATTGAAGGCTATAAAAATAAGATAATGCACTAAGTGAAATGCAGGATCTATGAGGAGAGGAAAGAGCAAAGGTGTTGGAACTATTATGGGGACCAAACATGAAACATGTGATGAGCATCATTGGAAGTGAATTAGAAACAATTAAGTTGAAATATTGTTTTAGCATCACTAAAGGTCAAAACAATTATTTAGAAAAAAACCATGCATATAGGAGACAAATTCTTAATTGAGGGAAGCATGTTTGTACTGCCTTCTAGTCTTCAAAGCAGGAAGAATCTTGCTTCTGAATCAACCTTCTGCTCCAATTTGAAGATTCTGACAACTATGTTGACATTGACCTGTAGCAACAATTGGTGGTTGCTTAATGACTTTGCTGACTAGGTTTGTCCTTACCTATATAAAAAGGACCATGAACTTAACTGCTTTACATGGTATTAACATAGTCTTACGATGGTCCTCTTCATCCATCTGTGCCTATTTTACTAGGATATAATTTCCAAAGTTTGTTTTAATAACTTTATGAGAAGAGACTTGCTAGAAGGACATGAGGGCATTGGGATGCATCTAAAGTGTCAACAGGGAACAGGTATTCTTATAGTAGTTGATGGTATCTACTATGGTTGATGCTATGCAAAGCATAGGATGTCTTCCCACCATATCTCTTATAACAAAGTTGCTTCAAGGATAGACTTGCAGAACCTTGAACTGCTCCAGTCCTTAAGCATTCCAAATAGCCCATTCAACTGAGGATCCCTGAAAGCCATATCTGTAAAATATTTACATTAAGAGATGGAGGAAAGGAAATGAACTTAATAGGTATCCAAAAACTATGTGGTGAAACTTAAAAGGAGAAAGGACAACAGTATTCACAAACTAGTTGATGGTAGAATGAAAGTGGAATGCCGAAACAGAGGTAAAGACCACATGGACTGATATGGCCGAGTTAAGAAAGTGGCAAAATATGTCCTAGGAGTAGTTAAAGGTAAAAGGCAACCAGTAAAGAAAAAATGGCAGTGGAGTGAAAAAGTGCAAAAAGTTATTGAAGAGAAATGATTGTGTTTTAAAGCATGATAGAGGACTAGAAGTAATGAAAACTTTGAGCAATATAAGAAATCTAAAAAGGTTGCTAAGAGAGTAGTGAGTTAGGCTAAACTCAAAGCGTATGATGATCTCTAATAGATTAGGGTCAAGAGAAGGTGAAAAAATTCTGTTCAAACTTGCAAAAATAAAATAACATAAGAGTAAGGACTTAGAACACATTAAATGCATTAAAAGTGATGACCAAAGGATACTAGTCAATAATGAAAAGATCCATCTAAAGTGGGAAAGTTACTTTAAAAAATTGTGAAATGACAAATATTCTGAGAATATAGAGATTAAAAGAACAATAAGCCCAAATAATGTTTGAATAGATAGATATGATTGTAGGATTAGGATAATTGAAGTGAAAGAGGCCTTGAATAAAAATGAAATCAGGGAAGGCCTTGGGGTGAGATGGTATACCAATTAGAAGTTTGGAAGTATATTGGAGATATTGGAGTAGTTTGGATCACAAAGTTGTTAAACAAGATTTTAGAATCAAAGAAAATGCTAGCTCTATCTAACCAGTTTATAAGAATAAAGTAGATGTACAGAGTTGCACTAAATATCATAGAATCAAACTTATGAGCCATGCAAAAAAATGTTGGAAAAGAGTGATTAAGAGGAGGCTAAGATATCAGAAAGGTGTATTGGAAAACCAGTTTGGTTTTGTGCTTGGGAAGTGTACCATGGAAGCTATTTTCTTACTTAGATAATTAATAGAGTAATATAGGAAGAGAAGGAAGGACCTCCGCTTGGTCTTTATTGATTTAGAAAAAAGCTTATGATAGGGTGGATATAGAGTTAATATGGGGAGTGTTGGGCGAGAAGGGGTATCATGAAAGTATGTAGATATAATTAAGGATATGTATGAGGGAGCAGTGACAAATGTTAGGACCACTACTAGTGGAAAGACTGATGATTTCCCTATCACTACAGGATTGCCCCAGGGATTGGCATTAAGCTTGTACCTTTTCACGTTAGTTATGGACGAGTTAACAAAACATCTATATGAGGAGATTCCATGGTGCATATTGTTTGCAGATGACATAGTTTTGATTGATAAGACAAGGGAGGGCGTAAACACAATGCTAGAGTTGTAGAGAGATGCTATAGAGTCTAAAGGATTCAAAATTAGCCAAACCAAGACAAAGTATATGGAATGCAATTTTAGCAAGGAGAGAAATGGGAGTGAAGCACCTGTAAAGATTGATAACCAAGAAGTCCCCAAAAAAGACTATTTTTGACAATTGGGATCAATAATTCATGAGAGCGGAGAGATTGAGAGGGATGTTACCGAGAGATTCAATTTTTGCATTTTGTCACCAGCTATCAGCTGTCTTACCAGAACTTACTAAAATCATCTTTGGCTTCTTATTGTTTGTCTTGCTTCAGTGTACTTTTGTCTTACTTGAGCAAATATTTCATTCTCTTTTTGGTTCATTCAATCTGCAGAGAATGATGATATCATCACTAGAATGACATTCTGGATGGTTTTTAACAAGCCAACTCTTCTGTAGGTCTTGTTTGATATAGTTCCAGGGATAAAGTTCCAAGATGCTGTTGAGCTCATCAGCATGCAGCCTATTGCTTCTACTACGGCAGCTTGGAAGAGGTGGGATGGAAACATGTTCGAGTCATATAGCCATTTTTTGTAATACTATTTTTGATCGAATTCATTCTTTTCAGCCTTAGTGTGCTGAACTGCAGCTATTATTCCAAAATAATTGTGCACGTGCATATACTGGTCAGTTTTGCTGCATATGGGGCATGTAACTTAAAAGTTGTCATCTTATAGAAGGTTGTAGTATAAAAAAGACTTAGTTACTACAGGATAACCAACCATTTTGTAGGTCACTTCAGTCCGTCAAATAATGTATGGCAGTTAGTAAGGTCTCTCGCTCAATCTGTTTCTTTCCATTTGCTTGTTCTATTGTTTATCTTTCCTGCAGTTATATTATTTATATTGCCCATGGTTAAACCACAAGTGATGGACATTCTGGAGAAAAATTCTGGTGCCTTTTTACCAACTTGTGATAATGATAATGGAACCTTGATGAATCAAGATTTTTGGTACCAATGGGAGGAATGAATATAAGTGCAACTTGAAACATAATGGCTTCTGTAAATTGTGACAAAGGTTAAGTAGATGATGTTGTCTCAGCAAAAAATAGAAAGAAAGGGAAAAAATGAAAAATAAGTTGATGATGTTGGAGAGACCATGGACTGGTTGATGGGAGCTAAGTAGCCATGCCAAATGGGATTTTGAGACACATTAAATCTTCTGCTGATATGGCTCGAAGAAAAAAAATCTTCTGCAGTTAGAAACTGCTAAATGCCTAGGGAACTAATCGCTGTACAGATGATCAAGAACAGTATGAAGTTGTTTTGTAGCATGACTGATGGTTCTTCTTGCTTAACAGGTTGGTGCATTTCTTGATGATGTATAACTGATGCCTGTACTCTGTTTATGATATCCTAACAGGATGCAAGACATTGAACTTATGCGCATGCGATATGCTCTGGAATCTGCTGTTCTTGCTTTAGGGGCCATGGAAAAGAGCATGACTGATGAAAAGGGAAGCCATCACCAGATGGCAGTGGGGCATCTGAAAGACCTTCAAAATCATTTAGAGGCTATAAGCAATATTCCGCGCAAGGTACAGTAGTTCGCTAATTTGGTTTTCAGGGAAAAGTGATGTCAGACCATGATCCTGTCCTCTTTATACATTGACTGGTCTGCCTATTTCTATTGTCTTTCTGATAATATTTTTGGTATGCTGTTCCAAAGGAACTGTAGTATTAGTATGTAGCCTGCTATTATTGCTTTCAGTTGCTTCTTGTCTGTTCCTTGATGCTGCATGACCTTTGCTTGTGGATATAGTTCTAAGCTAATTATCTTGTCGAACTTCACCATGAACTTAGGTGTCTCTTATTATTTTCCTCTTATAGATACTGTCTTATATACTAACTTTAAGCCCGGTGCACAAAGTTCCTGCTTGTGCGGGGTCCAGGGAAGGGATGGACAACAAAAGGTCTATAGTACACCGCCTTACCTTTCATTTTTGCAAAAGGCTGTTTCCACGCCTTGAACCTGTGACCTAAAACTTAACATCTCTTGCATGTATTCTTTTTCATGTTGCATGGATTCATCAACCAGGTGTGGTAGCATGTCAAGCTTATATTGTATTTTGTGACTTAGAGTATGAAGCTCCAGGACTGTTCCATTATTCTTGCTTGTGAAGAATCATAAATAAGACTACATTAGCCCTCTTTAAATCTATCTACATCAAAGAGGAAGTTTTTGTACGTCAACCACCACATTGGATGTGTATATTATTATATCTCTATACTATATATAAAGAAAAATGCTCAGATTGACCAACTTAGGGGTGAATATCCTTATTAAATATTTTCTTTATGTAACTATATTACTACGGTTATAGTAATATAACCATATTACTATATTACTATGGTCTATACTATAAAGGAATAGCCCCGGTGCACGAAGCTCCCGCCTATGCGGGGTCTGGGGAAGGGTAGTTCTGACTAAATTCATCCATTTTCTGACTCTTGCTCTGTCCCTTTAAATAGCTATTAATGCATTTTTGGAAAAAGTAAAAGTCACCATCTCTCTCTGCCTTGTTTGGTCAGTCATAATGAAGCTAATAAGGGATCCTTTTTCTTTTGAAAAAGGAATCTTACTTCACATTCTGCACTAGTGTGTCTCTCTCTCTCTCTCTCCCCCCTACCCTCTCCCCAACCCGCAAATCCTGCATATGATAGATAAAGATCTTATTAAACATATATATTATTAGTATAATACATAATAACTCTTTCCTTTTATAGCATAATCAATATTGCTGAATCCATGATTTAATTGCCTTTTGATATCCCATATTTAATAAAAGTATGCCATACTGTGCATTAGTTGGATCAAATATTTCATTGTGTACATTGCAGTCTTCTTGTGTTTTGTGCTCAAGCGATCAACTTATTATTCACTCTTTATTGATGCAGATATTGATGGTCAGCATTATCATCTCACTTTTGCATATGGATGATGTCTCTGTGACTTCGGCACATGCCTCATCCAGCAGCATTTCCATATCTTCACGTGTATCTTCTTCGCAAAAATCTGACCTTTATGGTTCCTCTGGAGGGGAAAATAAAATGGTTATGTCTTTTACGGGACTGCTGCTTGATACATTAAGACATAATTTGCCAAAGTCGGCACTTGAGATCGAGTCTGTAGTAACTACTGGGAAACATGCCCTAGAGTGGAGAATTTCAAATGCGAAGCGTTTCATTGAGGATTGGGAATGGCGCTTGTCTATCTTGCAACGTCTTCTGCCATTATCTGAACGCAATTGGAGTTGGAAAGAGGCACTTGCTATCCTTCGTGCTGCTCCTTCCAAATTGTTAAACCTGTGAGTTAGCATGTATTTACCATTCATTTTATCTGACAATCTATGCTGGGCTATTAAATTTTTGATGTGCCAATGGTTGTAACTTGGGGAATAAAATTTCATCACATTTTTATTGAAGAATGTTTGCACATTTTTCATCTTTACATTCTACATATGGTGGCATCTTTTTATGCTTAGCAGAACTCTGGTTGATCATGCTGGGATAGTGCATCTCCATTGATTGTTGAGTAGTTATTATATTAGGTTGAAAGGGAGCCTTGGTGCAATGGTAAAGTTGTCGTCATGTGACCTTGAGGCCACGGGTTCAAGGCATGGAAACAGCCTCTTGTAAAGATACAAGGTAAGGATGCGTAATATAGGCCCTTGTGGTCCACCCCTTCTCCGGACCCCACATAGGCGGGAGCGTTGTGCACTGAGGCTGCCCTTTTAGTTATTATATTAGGTTACTGTTACAAGAGCATGGATCTTCAATCATCTGAAATATTTGTGCTTCATTGTAGCTTGAAATACTGTATTTCCTTAACCGCTGATTGACACACAATGAATTAGGTGATCTTTTGAGTTTCTGATGTGAAAGATTGTGACAGCCAAAAGTTAGTGGACCCATTAAAAGGAATTGTTCTTGTGGCTCAAGATTCAAAATATTTCTCCTTTTTTTTCTCTGAATGCTAGATACATGCCCATGCACAATTTCAAACCCTGGTCACCCAGGTGAGAGTCTCATTCCTGTCCTGCTGCTTTTCTAAGGCTTTGGTGCTCAAAGTTCAACAAAATCTCCAGCTAATATGTACCTAAAATTTCCTGTTGGACAACTTGAAATAATTCTTCTGGTGGTAACCTGTTATTTGAGATTGAAATGGCTTTCTAATTCATTTCATATATGCATATTATTCCATTGTGTGCATATGATATCATTTAATCAAGTGTGTCTGTGTGTCATGCATTGGATCAAAGGAGAATACAAGTCTCACCTACATGTTACTTGATCTAGAAGGTGTTAGTCAAGAAGTGATTGAAAAAACACTTCCAGCATTATATGATATGGATTATTATATAGTATCAAATTCCAAAATTATGTGCATAACAATTTTTGAAGTGTCAAATATAATATAATGATTATGACTAATAATACAATATTATGTACAACTCCGCTTGTGTGGTTTTCATTCTATATGGTTTTATCGTAGCCGGTCCCAAGATTAGATAAAGGAGGGTTTTGCATTAGGTGCCAGTTGGCAAGGAAAACCCATGGCAAACCTCATGCATGAATCAACTTATCACATTCCCTTAGGCTAGGGTGTTCCCCATAAGCGACGCGCTGCATTGGATCTTGAATGTGGTGAAAAATGGACAAGGGCTGTTAGGGCGTTCCCTTGGAAGCGACGTGCTGCATCAGAACCTATGTAGTCACAAGTGTGAATAGTTGCTAGGCACAGCCGTGCGACTCGACTAAGGCCAGGCGTAGTGCGGCTAGGCGTGTGAGTTATTGCGCCTTGCACTTTTTGCACCTTGGACTCCAGGCGCACCATAATCAATATAAAACCCTTTTTTCCCCTTTCTTCTTCTTCGTTTTTTTTCTTCCCAGACTTTCTTTTGTCTTCTTGCTACCATCCTCATCTTCCATTGACAATTGAAGGTTTCTTGAAGTGATTAAAGGTAAGAAATTACAGATTTTTGTTAAGTACTATGTAGTCACAAGCGCGACTAGTTGCTAGATGCAAAAAGGTACGGGCTTGTGACTCGATTTTGGGTAGGCGCAAGTGACTAGTCGTGCGCCTAATGCGCCCCTATTTCCATGCACCTTGCATTCGCATTTGACACTTTTTCTTCCTAGACTTTCTTTCGTCTTCTTGCTGCCGCCAGGGGGCTTTGCCCCCTTGGAGCCCCACTGGGGCTGCCTCCCCGGACCCCGCTTCTCAAGGGCGTTGCCCCCGAACCCCCATTTGTTTTTGTAACAAATGTATAAATGAGACCATTATAATGCTTAAAACAACTGATCCATAACATTGTTTTCATATTTTGCATATTTCGTTTCATTTATCTTAAGTTTTGTTTCCATGACCTTCTTACTTTTCTATATTTCTTACTTTAGTACTCTTATTTATTTTATTTTTTTGGTTCTATTTGTTTGTAGGGTCCCTCTTGATGATTGTTTGATTTGTTTTCATTCCACTCTAATAGATTCCTATACATTCCTATATGTTTTCTGAACTTAATTATGCTTGATTGTTTGGTTTAACTTTAGGTTGTTGTTGTTCACATGTTGATTTATTACTTAAGAATTCCATTTCACTCATTTGACAAGTATTTATTTATATCTTTATATTTCTATGCTTTTTTGTTTTTTTAGATTTTTTTCTTTCTTTTAAATATTTAAATCGTTAATTTTGTGCCTTGACACCTAGTTGCACGACTAGGCGTGCTTAGTCCCTCTAGGCACAAGGCACACCCCTTGCGCCTTGCGCCTGTGACTACATAGATCAGAACCCAAGTGTAGTGAAAAGTAGGCATGGGTTCTTGCGCCGTTTAAGAAGTGTGTGGGTAAATAGGCTAGGTCAAGAGAATAAGATTCATATTGCTACATGGAATATAGACATATTGACATGGAAGAGTCTAGAGTTAGAGGATACGATAAAACGTTAGAGAGTCAACATTACTTGTATTAAAAAAACCAAGTGGAAAGGGGCTAAAACTAGAGAAATTGGTTGGTATAAGCTCTGGTATACTGGAAAGGACAATAATAAAAATGGTGTAGAGATAATGGTAGATAAAGAGTTAAAGGATAAAGTTGTAGACGTTAAAAGAACTAGTGATAGAATTATACTACTAAAATTTGTTTTAGAGGATAAGGTCATAAATGTCATTAGTGCATATCCACCACAAGTAGGGTTAGAGGATAGAATCAAGAGACAATTTTGGAAAGATTTGGAGGAAGTCATACAAGACATTCCCAGCATAGGGGGGATATTTATAGGAGCCGATTTTAATGGTCATGTAGGAAAAGAAAAAGAAGGATATGATAGGGTACATGGGGGTATGATATTGGAGAAAGAAACGAGATGCGAGAAGCTATACATGATTTTGCCTTGGCATATAACTTAGCTATAGCAAACACATACTTTAAGGAGAGGGATGGACACTTACTAACCTTTAAAAGTGGACCATATAAAAGCCAAATAGACTTTATCCTACTTAGGAATGCTGAACAATTAATGTGTAAGGATTGTAAGGTGATATCCAGTGAGAGTCTAACCCCGCAACATAGATTAATGGTTATGGATATCTATATTAAAGAATGTAAGAAAGGAATGAACTTAATGGGTGTCAAAAAACTAAATGGTGAAACTTAAAAGGAGAGAACATAAGGCAGAAGTAAACACTATGTGAACTAATATGGCCATGTTCATTAAGAATGTGGCAAAAGATGTTCAAGGAGTATCTAAAGGTAAAAGGCAACCAACAAAGGAAACTTGGTGGTGGAGTGAAAATGTGCAAAAATTTATTAAAGAGAAGCGTGTGTTTTAAAGAATGGCAAAAGGCTAAAAATAATGAAAGCTTTGACCAATATAAGAATGCTAAAAAGGTTGCTAGGAGAGTAGTAAGTGAGGCTAAACTCAAGTCATATGATGATCTCTATAATAGATTAGGAACAAGAGAGGGTGAGAAAGATGTGTTTAAACTTGCAAAAGCAAGAGAAAGGAAGAGTAAGGACTTAGAACACATTAAGTGTATTAGAAGTGATGACCAAAGGGTACTTGTCAAAGATGATGAGATCAAATAAAGATGGGAAAGTTACTTTCAAAAATTGCTAAATGACAATTAGTCTGAGAATATAGGGATTAAAAGTACTATAAACCCAAATAACGTTGGGCATTATAGATATGACTGTGGGATTAGAATACCTGAAGTGAAAGAGGCCTTGAAAAAGATGAATCAAGAAAGGCTCTAGGGCCTGATGGTATACCAATAGAGGTTTGGAAGTATATGAGAGATACTGGCATAGTTTGGTTGACAAAATTGTTTACCAAGATTGTGAAATTGAAGAAAATGCCGGATGAATGGAGGAGCTCTATTGTGCCAATTTAAAAGAATAAATGAGACATACATAGTTGCACTTATTATTAGGGGATCAAACTTATGTCCCATACCATGAAACATTTTGAAAGAGTGATGAAAAAGAGGCTACGGCATGAGACAAGTGTATTGGAAAACCAGTTTGGTTTCATGCCTGGGAGATCTACCATGGAAGTTATTTTTTTGCCTAGACAATTGATAGAGAAATGTAGGGAGATGAGGAAGGACCTCCACATGGTCTTTATTGACTTAGAAAAGGCTTATGAAAGGGTCCTTAGAGAGCTAATATGGTTGGTGTTGGGTGAGAAAGTGGTTTCATGGGGGTATGTAGACATAATTAAGGATATGTATGAGAGAGTGGTAACAAATGTTAGGACCACTAGGAGAGAGACAAGTGATTTTCCTATTATTATAGGATTGCACCAAGGATCTGCATTGAGCTCGTACCTTTTCACATTAGTTATGGATGAGTTAATAAAACTTTTGCACGAGAAGATTTCATGGTGCATGTTATTTGCAGATGATATAGTTTTGATTGATGAGATAAGGGAGGGAGTAAACACAAAGCTAGAGTTATGGAGAGATGCATTAGAATATAAAGGATTTAAAATTAGTTGAACTAAGATAGAGTATATGGAATGCAATTTTAACAAGGAGAGGAGTGGGAGTGGAGCACTAGTAAAGATTGATAACTAAGAAGTCCCCCTAAAAGAGCACTTGCGTTATTGGATCGATAATTCATGAGAGTGGAGAGATTGAGAGGGAGTTATCTAGAGAATTCAAGCGTGTTGGAACAAATGGAGATGCACATCTAGAGTTTTGTGTGATCGGAGGGTGCCATTCAAACTAAAAGAAAAATTCTATAGGATGGCTGTAAGGCCGGCCGTGCTCTATGGATCAGAGTTTTGGGCAGTTAAAGAACAACATGTACGTAGGATGAGTGTTATCGAAATGTGAATGTTGAGATGGATGAGTAGCAAACAAGAAAGGATAGAATTAGAAATGAAAACATTAGAGGAAACTTAGGAGTGGCACTAATAGGTAACAATATGAGGGAGATTAAACTTAGATGGTTTGGACATGTCCAACATAGATAAAAAAGGGCTTCATTTTGAAGGAGTGAGGCGATCCAAGTCGAAGATTCTAAAAGGGCAAGGGAAAGGCCCAAAAGAACTTGGATAGAAGTGATGAGAAAAGATTTAAAAACTTTGGGACTACATGAAGCTATGACACTTAATAGAGGGAATGAAGGAATAAGATTCATGTGATTGATCCCTAATTGGGATAAGGTCCTAATGATAATGATGATGAATACAATATTATGTATACTTATAGATAATAATGCAGAGCAAAGTCCTTTAGTACCTTAGTGTAGCAAGAAGGAGCCCCTCCTATGGCAGGTCATTTGTTTGAGGCTGCTCATGGTTGCTTGTGTTCAACATTCAAAAGAGAGAAATGTGTGATATTGATAGCTGATACAGTGTACATATTTGTAAACACAAACAGATATGAAAGTCACAGCAGCCCAGGAAGAATAAAAGATTGAAAGGGAAAAATCCATAGTCAACATGGCAATAGGGTCGACAAGTATCCAATTGCATGGAAAGAGAGGAACGTAAATTTTCTGCATCTCAACCTATTACATATAAAATGAAAAATCCTCACTAAATTCTTCTGAAATCATCCATAACAAGCCCTTAAACTTACTTGTTGGAATAATTTGGATCCTTTTAAACTTTCTAAAGCAAGACTTGTGAGGAGTCAGGTGGATTCCCCTTTGTTTGATTTTAGATCCGTCAGCTTAGTGTCAATCATTTATAAGATGTTGCTACAATGTTTGGCATCTAGACTCAAAAAGGTTATGCCTCAGATCTTTTCACCTTCTGAGAATGTCTTTGTGAGTAAATCTTATGAAGGGCAATGAGGTTGCTTATTTTATTTGTAAATCTTGTGAAGTAGGCATCTTATGCAAGCTGAATGTTGTCAAGGCTTATGATAGGATAGAGTGGTCTATTCAAGACTACAACTTGCAGAGCATGGGATTTGGGTGTTGCTACAATGTTTGGCATCTAGACTTATGCCTCAGATCTATTCACCTTCTGAGAATGTCTTTGTAAGTAAATCTTATGAAGGGCAATGAGGTTGCTTATTTTATTTGTAAATATTGTGAAGTAGGCATCTTTTGCATGCTTAACATTGTCAAGGCTTATGATAGGATAGAGTGGTCTATTCAAGACTACAACTTGCAGAGCATGGGATTTGGGTGGAAGTGGAGAACTTGGACTGCAAAATGACTCTTCCTCTTGATTTCTGTTCTTGTAAATGGATTCTCTAAAGGATTTTGTCAGGGATCAAGGGTATTAAGACAGGACGATCCTTAATCTCTTTGCTCCAGTGCAGTCATATTTTTTCAGCATTGTTCATGGGCACTATTCACATGAACAGTATCGTGCTACTCTCATGTGGTACTGTTCCCCGTGAACAGTGAACACATGGGGATTTTCTTTCTATTTTAGAGTATTGGTATATTAAGGGTCAGAAGTAGTTTCTGTTTCTGGAATTTCTGCTTTAAATTGGATCTAATAGTTGTTTACTATAGAAGTTTCCTATTTTACATTAGAGTCTTTTAGAAATTATTTTAAATTTCCTATTACAATTAGAAGTCTTTTAGGAAGTTTGATGTTACTGAAGTCTTATGTTTTGAGAAGTCTATATAATGTAATTGAATTCTAGAGAAATCAATGAATGACATTGGGTATTTTTGTTATTTTCTTCTTTTTCCTCTATGATTTGTTTTTTTCTGGTTTTCTCTGAAATCAGGGATGGACTAATTCGTGGGCTTCAGCTAAAAATCTTTAGGTGGTTTTCTATTGTTGACAGACACACTTTTGACTCTTTTATTCCCCTTTATTTTAGAGCTAAACCCTTGTATAATGTTGTATCAGAGCCTGATGTCCCCCATAATGGCATCCGACCTGACAAGATCATTGTTTTCCTAGATAATATTGAGCAGACCAGCATCAACTATTGCAACAACTAGTTCAACAAGTAGGTGTCATTATAGAATGAAACTTTGAAGAATTAAAAGAGAATTGGAAGCAGTGTGCAGGGGAGTTGAAAAGAAAGCTCCAACAAAATTTTGTGTTTCGTTGCAACAAATCCCTTGCAGAGCCTCAAGACCTTAAAGATAATGAGAAATATAGTTGTAAATGAGCACACACTGTAGAAGTTGTAGAGAAAGTCAATGGCAAGAATGAATTTCAGCACCATGATCTACCTCCAAAACATTCAATAAAGTGCATAAATCAAGCCCCACCAGCCAACAAAGAGGAAAATGATCAGCTTCTTTATGAGCTTACTTTTGAGGTTGGTCATAGTGTGTTGGTGTATCTCCCAAAAGAAAGGCAGCTTACAAGTAAATATCTCATGCAAAAGCACAAAAAGATTGCCCTCACATGATTCCTGGCGAGGTCAATGAAGATACACAAAGTGAAACAAGAACCAGATTTGTGCATCAATGATGCATAAGAAAAGAAGTGGCCACGAGATTTGACCATCAATACTAAATGCAATGTGGATCATGTTTCACAAAATAACAAAGAGGAGAATGACATCAAGGACTCGAGGATGAGTTCTTTTCAAAGGGCCTGAATGATGCAGTGCAGTCATGTGTTTTTCCAGCATTCTTCACGGGCACTGTTCACGCAAACATAAACATGCTACTGATCATATGGTGCTTTTCACTTGAACAGTGAAACATGCAGATTTTCTTACAGTCGGTATATTAGGAGTCAAAAGTAGTTTTATTTTTGGAATTTTTTTGCTTTAGATTGTGTCTTTTAGAAGTTGTTTCCTAGTTTAGAAGTTTCCTATTTTACATTGAGTCTTTTAGAAATTGTTTTAAGTTTTTTTGTTGCAATTAGAAGTCTTTTAGGAAGTTCATGTTGCTCAAGTCTTATGTTTTTAGAAGTCTATATAATATAATTGTATTCTAGAAAAAATTACTAAATGATATTTTAATATTTGAGTTATTTTTTTCTCTTTCTTCTGTGATTTTATTTTATTTTATTTTTCTGGTTTTCTCTAAAACCAGGTTGGAGAAACTCGTGGGCTTCAGCTGAAAATCTTTGGCTGATTTTCTCTTGTTTACAGATACCCTTTTAACTCTATTTTTTCCCCCTGGATTTTAGAGTTAACCCTTGCGTCATCATTTCTCCTTGATGTTTTAGTTGAAACTTTCACTATGATGTAGAAGGCTGTTGATTGGAACCTGTTTTCTGGTTTCAATGTATAACAGAGATGCACCAGTGCTTTAACATCATCAGTATGCTGTTGGTACCCTGCTATTTTTCAGTTGGCAAGGCAAATTAGGAAGATTGGATTCTTTTAAAAGCAATTATCAAGTCTATGAAGCTGTTAGGATCCTAATAAATATACTAGCCAAAATCATAGTTATCAAATGTTCCTGGGAAACTGCAGAAGTGTGCTTAGGAAAAACATACACTTGTCCAAAGCACTTCGAATGTAGGAAAATTTGGGGCAGCACACTTTCTTTTCTGACTGATTTTTATTTGATCTTTTGATAGGCAAATTGACATTACCAAGAGGTTCAGCTCAATTTTTGTGCTTTTTTTTTTCTTACCCACAAAAGATTGCTCATTTGCGTCTTATGCTTCCTCTTCCCAATCAGGCAACTAGCTATGTCCAAAACAAAGGTGGTTTTGAAGGTTCTCAGTTTGCTGGAGTGAGGTTGTTTATCACGGTGGTCACTTTCTTCTTCTTCTTCCTTTCTTTGTTCTTTTTCTAAAAGTTGGATGCGCATACACACACCCATGAACAGCCTAGAACCCATGAAGTACCATGAGAGAGGCCACACATCTGCCATTAGGCTGGAGGGCTTTACACTATGGTCATTTCCTCAAAGGTTTTCAATCTCCTATAGGATGGTTCTGGTTGTCCTTTTTTTTTTTTTTTTTAGTAAAGGCCTCTAATCCAAACTCTTGGCCAAATTTGGTTGGCAGCAATAGGTTGAACCGAAATACCAACCAATTAGAAAGATGTATCTGATTCCTATGCTTATTGATGAATACTATCCTATCTTTTGTTGCTTGTTGTCCAAATTCTTCATAAAAACCAAGTCCTTCAGTCTTTCCTTTCTTTTGTCTTTTGAATCCTGGCTTAAGATTCTGGTTATATAAGACTCAACCAAAATAGGTGCATTCTCTTTCAAAAACATGCCCACTCAATCACACAAATAGAGAAGGCGCATTCCACCATCCTCTCACTTAAGAAGGGACATGTCTTCAAAATCATACACGGGGACATGGAAAATTAATTAATTAATTAATCTACAGAGAAGGTGCAGCTAGGCCTCTTCATAGAGAGGAGAAAGTAAAGCTTCTAGTATGGTCCATGAATGAAGATTAGAAGAAAAACGGTGCAGTTAAGGATTGTTGTTGAGAGAAGAAGATAAAGCTTGTACATGGTCCAAGAATGGAGAGAATAGGTAGAAGAAAATAAAGTGTATCAGAAAAAGCTTAGCCTGTGTAGAGAAGAAAATAATGTGTACAAAATAAATGTTAGGTTGTGTAGAGAAGAAAACAAGGTGGAAGAAATTTAAGGTAAAAGTTGCCTAAAGTGTTTGTGAGAGAACATACAAACAGAATCTGAAAGTCAAATGAATAAGTAGCAGCTTAACCTGTGTGAGGTGTTTAGCTTGTAAATGATGTTTACGAGAGAAGTTAAGGGAGGAGAAATGAGTGAGCAATAATAAAGCTTAGCTTGTCTACTGCTTAGTAGCTTGTGTAGTATAAAGCAAAGGTTTTATTTATTAAAAAATTTAAAATTGGAGTACTAAATTGTGTCACTTTACTGCTTGTGTTGTGCTGCCATAGAAATAGAAACTAAAGCCAAACTTGTAAAAACTGGGGGCAGCAATTCTAAAACAGGAGAGTATAAAGCAAATGCTCATTCATTAGAAAATTGTAAACAAGGCTACTAGCTTGTCTAGCCCTCTACCTGTGTCAATATAGAAACTGTTGATAGAAAGAAAACTAACAGTAAAACTATTGAAAAGTACAACCCACATTTCTCTAACACGAAAACATAAAGGTAATCTCCATTCATTGAAGAACCCCGTAAACAGGACTGCAAAACAACAGGTTAGTAGGAATCCAGCAGCCAGTTAACTATTATGTAACTTACTAAGCCGTGTTAACTCAGAAATAGAAACTGATAGTCAGACTATTGAAAGGTTATGACAAGAATGCATAAGTCTGTGTCTATTCATCTAAAAATTTATAAACAAGGCTGCATAACAGCTTAGACACATTAGTAGGAATCCAGCAGCATATCAGACACCTTAAAACACAAGGAATGTCCAGCAGCATATCAGGCACCTTAAAGCACAAGGGATGTGGTTTATACATGTCCACAGATGTAGCAGCGCATCAGGCACCTTAAAACACAAGGGATGTGGTTTATACATGCCCACAGATTTGTCTACATGAGTCAACAGGACTGTGAGGCAATTTTCAGGTGTGTTCTGGAATCATAAGCTAATCCTAAAAGGAGCACCTTGCCAAATGCAAATTCTTTCATTTATACTTAAGAAAAAATTAAGCCCAAATCTCTTCTTGCTTTATCTCCTTTGGAATTTCTTCTCTTTTGCAATTTCTTCCCTTTGTTCACAAAAGAATTCGTATGTGGAGCTTGACACAATATGTGCGTGAATTCTCATTTGTAGACTGAGCAAGAGATTAAATTACATGTGCATCAAATTCACTTTATTGCAGCTCTGTGATTTTTTATATTACTGCAATTTCACGGGCTACTGATATTGGGAAGATACAAGTATATTGTAGGTGAAAACAATGCAATCGCTGTGCCCTCCAAAGACGTTTTTCCTATACTGATTCTAGTAATATTACAAACACATGCAATACATTGCAAGTGTAACCTGTTTACCTCTCGAAATATTAGGTGTAGGCTGGAAGACTTGTGGGATCGGGATGATGATTCTCCTTTTACTAAAGAGGAGAACACCCAGATCCCTCAGTCTCTATTGTGTCTGCTCTATCAGTGAGCTCTTACAGAGTCACAGCATGTTTTATAGAATTCTATGCCAAACATTTAACAGGGTTTGTGAGTGTACTTTTCATGTGCTTCCATTACTAAGACTTTAATTGCTCAGTTGCTCAATCCTTTCTCTTCTTGTGTAAACCCCAGTGATTTTTCATTACAAAGTGTGTTAATTTTGTAAGTGTTACTGTCCTGATTTTCTAGCTGAAACCAAAACATGATTTGCTCTTTAGTGGGGTTCATCAACTTTTGTGGTTCTAACCCTGTCACTTGCTTTGGTTTTAGATGTTTTATGACATTTGTTAATGATCTCTTTCATTCTCCTACTTTTATTTTCCTGAGTCCTATGATGTCCTTATTTTATTCATTTGTGAATAATTTTTTTTTTTTTTTTTGTAAGTGTCGTAAATTCTTGTTATGTTTTGATTATTTCAAAAGCTGGCCGAAAATAGTCTAAATGCGTAACTTTGAAGCTTAACAATTGGGAGGAATCTTTGTCATACCAGTTCTTGCTCATACTTGCACGGATATGTGATAGCATGTCAAACATCATTTTCCTGCACCCTTAGCAAATTTGTGTATGAGAAATAAGAGACCCTGAAGTTATAAGGTATCCTCTATATTGATATATGTCCAAAATGATTTTTGTCTGAGGTTACTATCAAAGGTGGAAACATATGTGCTTCCTTATGTATTATATAGATGAGTCCATGCACAAGCAGCTCAATTTTTTGTGTGAAGACATGATAGGATATCTTTGCAAGAAAATTGTTCCTGAAGTTATACTGAATTTAGGTGGATTTGCAGAAGCTTTTGTTTAGTCAACATGCTTTTCTTGTCATCTTTTTTCTTCTAAATAATAGATTGGAACAAGGCTACGAACAGCTTTGTTACATCGTCCATTTGTGTAATGTTGTTAGGAATTTCTCACTTCATGATATGCCACAGGATAAAGGGTTAACAAGCTTTGATGTTTTAATTATTGGGCAGTTGCATGCAGAGGGCAAAATATGATATTGGAGAAGAGGCTGTACATAGGTTTGCTTTGCCTCCAGAAGATAGAGCTACTCTTGAACTTGCTGAGTGGGTTGATGGTGCTTTCCAAAGAGCATCAGTACGTTCTGATCTGGTCATCCAAATCCCTACATTTATTCTTGCAGTGTGGCCATTAATATTACATTGTATTTGTAGAAGATCCATATTGTTTTTGGGATAATGTTTAAAGTACATTTTTATCGTATCTTAATTGTCTTGCTTGGACCACACTCATGGATGTTTTCACTACCATTTAACAAAAGTATATGCTCACATTTAATATTTTTCAGGATCAGTATATGATGGAAATGCATATTTTACATCGTTTTTTCAGGTTTACTTGAGTGTTATCTCACAATTAATGTTTTTTTTCTAGGAGTCTCATTTTGTTGAAGAAGCCCTGGTGCTAATTTATTACATATGACTCAGTTCATTGACTGAATATCTGATTTTTCTTGTGCGGCAAGAGCTTGTCTTTCTGTGTATTTAGTTTGTTATGGTTTAGCTTATTTGTCACTTGTTACAGTTGAAGTGACAATGTTATGATTAACATGCATTTGTAAAATTTTAGAGATAGCACTTGAAATGAAAATTGATGGTCCAGAAATTACAATTTTGAGACATTAACTCTGGATTTTAAGGAACAACATGTACATAGGATGAGTGTTACCAAAATGGGGATGTTGAGATGGATGAGTGGCAAGACAAGAAAGGATAGAATTAGAAATGAAAACTTTGGAGGAAACTTAGGAGTAGCACCAATAGCTAATTAGATGAGAGAAATAAGACTTAGATGGTTTAGACATGTCCAACAGAGACAAAAAAGGGCAGCAGTTAGGAGTGAGGCTATCCAAATCGAAGGTTCTAAAAGGGCATGGGGAAGGCCCAAAAGAATGTGGATAGAAGTGATGAGAAAAGATATAAAAACTTTGAGACTAAATAAAGCCATTACAATTAATAGAGGGGAATGGAGGAACAATATTCATGTGACTGACCCCTAATCAGGATAAGGACTTGATGATGATAACGATGATAACTCTGGATGTGACAATTTTGAATGCTAATCTCAGCTGGTTTTCCCTACTTACTTTCCTCCAATCTAAAACAACTGGCAATTAAACATAACCACCTCACATGCTGATAGCAAATTGAGCAAATAAAAGCATATTGGAATCAACTGTATCTAGGAGGTGTGAGCCCCCAATTCATCAAATTGCTTGGACATCCTGGTGGGTCCTTTATTGCAACGTCAGGTCTGGGTATCGGAAGTTTAAAATAGATGAATTATCTTTTCTCGCTAAATGGGATTGGAGATAGTGGTGAGGGTTGATTGCTGATAAGTATGTTGTTAGGTGGGCTGGAAGGATGCTTTTATGGAGATGGGTCTTTCTGACGTAGTGTCAGGTCTGCTCCATCAGGATCCAATCTGTTTTTTGCTTGGTCTTTGATCTGGTTATTGGACTCTTGTAAAGGTCTTCAGATTACTTGATGACTTCCTTCAAGCAAACTTCTATTGCTGATTGTTAAGGGTTAAGAAATGGTAGGCTAGCTGTCTACTTCCTTAAGAAGAACTTGCTCCGACCAGAATTTTGGTCCTTCTAGGTTGGTGGCCTGATAAGGAACCATTCTGGTGATGTGTTGTTTTCCTTCTCAGGTCCTGTAGCCATTGCGGGTTCCGATATGGCAGCAGTTTTTGCATAATTAAGTGCATCCTTGGCAATATCTCTAGAGCCACTGACAATGTGGAGCGATTTGAGCTATTTCATTTATTACTTGGAAAAGCAGGAGTATTCTTGGCAGTTTGATGAAGCTTTGCTGGAAATCTTTTATCTTTTATGTGGTGCTCATGCTTATGTTATCTATTTTTGCCTACGAGGAGTCCAATTGTCTTCTCACTGAAGGAGTTGATATGGTGATGTTCTTTTAGTGCAATGAGAGGGGTGAAAAACTGAAACTTTCCACCACCCCAGGTCCGGAATAGGATGAATCTTGACCACTTCTTTGATAGATTGTAGCTTCAATGAATGTCAAAAGATTTTTCTTAGAAGTTTTCCTGGAATATTCTCTGCATAGGATAGATGAACTTCGGTTTGCTGAAACAAACAAGATGCTATTATACTACTTGTTTGATAGGTGAAAAATTGACACTAGTTTGTGTTTGTTAACTAAAAATATGATATCTATAACTTAGGGTGTTAATTTGGATTTCAGCTTGCATTCATTTGCTTGGCTCCATAGGTCGCTGCTATTTTTAGCCTAAAAGCCTTGGGTAGCCATCAAGATCTCATTGACATAGGTCAGCATAGCCTAGTCAATCTGCTCATGGTAACATGCACAATTGTTTATCTTTCCAAGTGTATCTCATTTAATGTGGTTTTCTTGTCACACATACTAATCTAAAGTAAATAGATGTCCTGACACTGTCGTCCACCTTTGGGTTCCCTAAAAATTTAAACTCTTACTCTGAGAGATGAATATAGAATTTCAACCTTGGCTTTGCTTCATTATGCCACTGCTACTCCACGCTTCACCAGGACTACTATGGCTAAAAATATCATCCATTGCTTGACTGTTTTTGGACCAAGCTGTTGTATGTGATCTAGAAATCCTCACTGTTTATTTCTTCAATGTATCCTTGTGGTCTGCCCTTTTCCTGGACCCTGCAGATGTGGGAGCTTTGTGCACCGGGCTCATTTAATGTGGTCTTCTTGTCACATACAAATCAAAAGTAAATAGATGTCCTGACATTGTCATCCACCTTTGGGTTCCCTACAAATTTAAACTCTTACTTTGAGATGAATATTGAATTTCAGCCTTGGCTATGCTTCATTATGCAACTGCTACTCCGTGCTTCACCAGAACTACTACGGCTAAAAAACCATCCTTAGCTTGATTTTTCTTCGACCAAGCTGTTGGATGTGATCTAGAAATCCTCATTGTTTCCTTCTTCAGTGTATCCATATTCACTTGCATCCCATAGTCTGATGCATTAATTGTTTCTAAGAGGTCAAGGACTTTGATCCTTGTCATCTAGGCAAGAGCAAATGTTCTAAGCCAAATGCATTGGCAGTCTTATCTTCTCTCAAAATGTTATTTTTGTTGAATTTCTTGACAACCACCTTTCATGTTTGGTATATCTTCCAGGGTACAGGTAATTGGCACTCTTGCTGATTTAAAACACTCATAAATAGTGTGTTCACTATAGGCACTCTGAGTATACTAATTCTGCTATGCTTTGAACATGGCGGAGATTTATTCTCGTTATTTCTGGATGTCATTCATGGTCATATACTGTATCCTGTAACTCTTATATTTTAATGCTTGGTGGTAGATTTATTTCCAAATGTAAATAATTAGCTTACTATCATGGTTTCCTCTATCATTAACAAAGGGTGGTGACATTGGCTAGGACAGAAATACCTATTTTGATGCTAGCTCCAATGCCTCATGATTCATATTTATCTTTCTAGTTTGCAGGGACTACGAAAATTACTAATCATTAAGCAAACGATTGTGAATCTGTTAGTTACAAATGGATAGTGTGAAATGACCATTCATCAAGATGCAAACACTAAAATTTGAATATGTGAAATCTGTTGGAATGGAGAAGAAAATACATGGAAACTGACTTGCAAAAGGCCAAAGGAAAACGCAAAATGAAAACAACTACAAAATAGGAAAAAATTGGGATATGCTGCCAATTAATGCTACATATAAGATTTCTCATGATCTTCAGCTGGATAGACATCTCGTCCTCTGTGGCAAGGCACTTTTCTGTGTGTTGCATCCAGGTCTATGCTGTCTTCCTCAGACCTTATACCTCTTCCATTACTGCTCTTTTACTTGCTAAAGGCATTTGCTTAGTATGATGTTTTTTGCTGCTACCTGTTGCGTCAGAAAAGTGAGGTGCTGTATTTGAAGTACTTGTCAATTTTCTTGCATAGTACTGTTATAATATGCTTGTCAATGCTTTCTTTGAATATTGCAGCTTTTGTTATGTATGAGATAATGAGATGTTTTGTACGATTTCTTTGTAGTGCTTCAGAAGGTTAATCTGTACTCTATTTCTTTTCTAGGTGGAAGATGCAGTGTCTCGTGCTGCAGAGACAACTCCAACTGCGGTGCAGGAATTAGATTTTTCTTCCTTTAGTGCTCAATTAGGTCCTTTATCTGCAGTAAGTATTTCTGGCAGATTTTCAGTTATTACAATTTATAATTATATCCTGAGACATCTTCTCCTTTGTCAGATTCTTCTTTGCATCGATGTTGCTGCTACTTCAGCTAGGTCTGTTGATATGTGCAGACACCTTTTAGACCAGGCAAGTGTTAATGACTGATATCTGGCCTCAGGTGGTAACTATTTGGCTGAAATTTTAAGGTCCAGTTGCCAACAACTTGCTTTCTGCATCTGTCAAACATCACATTTCAATGTTGATTTTGTGTTTCACTATCTTAGAGATGGGGTTAATATCTGAGGTTTGTTTTAAATTTTGTCATTTGCAGGCCCGGGTTATGTTATCAGAGATATATCCAGGTGGTTCACCCAAGATTGGTTCAGCATACTGGAATCAAATTCATGAAGTGAGCATTATTTCTGTGACAAGGCGTATCCTTCAGCATATGCATGATTTCTTGGAACAGGTTGGTCTTTGACAGCACATGTTATCTTGAAGCAAAATCTAGCAATTCTTAATTTTGAGATATTCTGTATTTGTTAGACATGAAATTCTTATTACTCCAGATTATACTTTCTTCGCAGGCTTTATTCTTTTCTTGTTAAGGAGATAGTGGATATCCGGGTGAGACTTTTAGAAAGATATGACATTGAGCCACTTGTATACTCACCTTTATTTTGAAATCACCGGTGTACTTATAATTGTTTCCTGGAAAATCTTCCCATTAACTTAGGCATCAATGAAACTGTTTGTTCTGTTTGGTTGCTCAAGGCTGCTTGATAGTGGAAAGTGTGAGAGAAGTAATCAGGCTTAGAGTGATGCAGTTCAATGTATAAGTTTGCTAGATGAACTGACTGGTACAAGCTGATGGTTTGTATCAAATACAACCTGGAATTGTTGCTTAGATGGGTACGAACATCTATAAAGAGTTGCAAATCAATCTAGCAGCATTTGAAATCAGATCCAAGAACAGGCTTATGAGTTGGATCACACAAGATTGCCCATGATATGCTTAATGATATATTAGAACGGACATCCCTTTTATAGTCAGATGCAAAATGATCAATGCCTGAGGAGCTCTGGACGGAAGTATCATTTAGCATTAAGTTTTCAAGGAATCAGTCTAGAGCTTCTCAACTTTCATTATTTACTCTAGAGCATTGGATCCAGGGGCGAACTGCCCAATGAATAAAGTATTAAATTTGCTGAGGGCATATTGAAGGGGCTTGCCCTCAAGTGTCACTGATGGCAAGAAATGACAGAAGCAGTACTGGAGGAGGAAACTTATTGGGCTGGATAACTTGACCCAGAATCTGTCATATACCCATCTCAGTGGTTCTATCTTCATCTTTGGCAACCTGATAAAGTGTTGATCAGTATCCCAAAAAGTTTTAAACAAACTTGCTAATTAAAAAAGGGCAGCCCCAGTGCATGAAGCTCCTGCCTCATTGCAATCTGTTAATTGTATTGCTGTTCAGGTTGTTTTCCAGTATCTTGAGGTTATATAAACAATATCAAAGACGAATTAGGGCTGTGAGGTTATAGTCCATTTTTAAAGATTATTAGACCAAATAGCTAATAAAAAACTCTAAAGAGAGAGAAAAAGGAAAAAAAGAAGAAAACTCTTATTAGATTATCCTGTGGTAGACTGGAACCTGGGGATGTATTCTCATTGAGGCAATTCACTAAGTTGTAAGATGAATCATTTATTTCCTGAGCACCAGACTGGAGTCTTGACCTATTATTTCATTCATACAAATAATCTGATACATCCTGGAGCCAATTTTTTTCTTTAGGATAGTGTCCCACTCTGCCATCAGTTTCATCAAGAGAAAGTGCTGATATGCACTTATTGTAGGTTGTAAGGTTTTCATAAGTCTTTGAAGTAACATAATCTGTATAATAGAGAACCAATAAGGAGATGTATTTTTTGTAATAATTCTCGATTATATGGTATAAAAAGCCTCTAAAACTCTCACTGGCAAAAGCATACGATTGGAGGAAGTTATCTATGAAACAATGAAGAAAATATCTACCTGACCCTTTAAAATAAAATGTTTCAAAGACATTTCTCTTGATCTTTTATCCCTGAGTTAACTGCTGTTTTCAGTCTTTAGTTACCTGGCCTGATTTATGTTGTCCATATAAGATACCGTTCACTAGACAAGTTCCAGTGTTGATGTCCAAGTGATCGAGGCTATGGTCAAAGCTGCACGGTTCTGCTTGAAATGCAAGGTTGGTCACTGTTAGCTGTCCGAAATGGTTGGAGGTGATCCCTTTTGACCATTGATTACCTTAAGTACTTCTGAAAGCCTCCTTGGATCATTTCTAGCTTATTTGAGGAAATAGAATTCTTATGAGACCTGTCACAGGTTCTGGTAATTGGAGAATTTGTAGATGGATTGCAAGCCACTTAGTCAAACTCTCCCTCTGGCGACTTTTCTTTAAGCAGTCCAAGATGATAATTGCTTCTCTGGAATTTGAGAAATTTTCCTAGCTTATTACTGTTGAAAATATTTTGTCACGGAAGTGCTGTTAATGGAAGTATTAATTCTGACTTGCGTCTGCTGGCAAAATTTAATTCTCAGAAAGGTTGTAGATTGTCGTAGAAGCTGCAAGTTTCTCTGATCTAGTTGACGGGAGTGCACGAAGTTGATGTCAAATCTTTGATGTTTGTATTTTAAGCAGGGAAGGCTGTAGCCTGATTCTAGTGAGGAAGGAATCTGTGAATGCTGGTTTCTAGTCTTTAATGTGGCTGAAGCACATTTCTCCAATCTACTTAACTGGAGTGCACTAGATTGATGTCAAATTAGTTATATATATTAAGATGTGGAGGATATAGCCTAAATTGAATGAAGTTTGGACTCTATATCTGCCGACTTATAGTCCTTATGTGGCCTTGTGCATTGGTAATCCATGCAATATAGGATTTGGCATGTTTTTGAGAAAGAAACCTGAATTATTCACTTCTATTCTGTACTGTGATTTTGTGAAGCAGTAATCCTTGCAAATGTAGGATAAAGCAAAATGGTTCCTTTTATCTTTTCCTGGTCTAGATTAATGAAAGGCACAGTTTCACTAAATTTTTGGTGTAATATCCTGCTTGTCTGGGTAAATTGTTGAGTCTATACTGGCACAAAATATCTTGTATATAGCTGTGGCCCTCTGAGCAGGAGCATTAATCCACAGTGTAATATTAATTTTAATCAAAAGCAGAATATATGAGTGAAGACTTTTTGTTCCTGGATTATATACTCTAAAATGCTGTTGTATGATTTTGTTCCATGAGCTGAACTTATATTTTCTGTGTTCTTCATTGAAATAAAGACCAGCTGGGTCTTAATATGTATTGGAGAAAAGATTTCAGCCGATTTTCCTACTTTCTGGCAAAACTTCCTTTTTCTGTGAATTTTGTTAGAAGTAAGCTTGCCCAAGGGATTTAACTCTAAACCATCTCCATGAAGTATGCTCTCCTTTTTTTTATTTTGGTTTACGAAGGTGCAACTAGGTTGCTTAATATGTATTGGAAGAAAGATTTCAGCTGATCCTCCTACTTTGTAGTCATGGCCTACCTAAACCCTCTTCATGAAGTACTCTCTCTCTCTCTCTCTCTCTCTCTCTCTCTCTCTCTCTCTCTTATAATGTTTGTGAAGATGCAACCAATTTGGATCTGTTCTCTGTGACTTGAAGGGGAAAAAGAGTTGCTTTTGTTCAGACAATTTCCTTTTAGCAACTTGGCACAATCAAACTTCTATGGTTAACCTCCCCCATTCAGAAAAGGAAGCTTCTATTGTTAACCACTTCTTCAGCCTTAGGTTTCCTCTTTCACCATCACCCTTTTAATGGGATTTTCTTTCTATATCTTGGAATTGTTTCCTATTGCTACCTCTGAAGCTACCTGTCAAAACATTTTTTTAGATGATTCAAAATTGAATACCATGCTAAAGAAATTTTAACCCTCAACCCCCCCACCACACTTTTTTATCAGGAAAAGCCTTCAACTATTCAGGCAATTCTTACTGGTGAGATGATGATTTCTCTTTCCAAGGAGCCTAACAGACAGGGTCAAAGGCAACGTGCACTTTCTATCCTGCACCAGATGATTGAAGATGCTCACAAGGGAAAAAGGCAGTTTCTGAGCGGTGAATGTTGAACTTATTGAAATATGTGTAGCTTTTCATGTCAATTGTGTATCTTTTCCTTGAAAAGTACTGGAATTTTCTGTTTGTAATGTGAATTCAGGGAAGCTTCATAATCTTGCAAGAGCCATTGCTGATGAAGAAACAGATAGTGATTTTACTAAAGGGGACAGTGTCTACTCTGATAGGAAGCTTTTCCTTGGTTTTGAGAGGGATGGGATTGTTGGCCTTGGGCTCAGAGCTACTAAACCAATATCCTCTACTTCAGCAGCTGGAGAAAACAGTTCAGAATCTTCAGGATTCAACATTAAAGATTCAGGGAAAAGGCTACTTGGCTCCTTAAGTTCTAAGTCTGCCACATATCTTTCAGCATTTATTCTCTACATCGCAGCAATTGGTGACATTGTCGATGGCGTTGATACAACTCATGATTTCAACTTCTTCTCTCTTGTATACGAGTGGCCAAAAGATGTAAGATCTCTGGCCTTCAGGTTTCTGCTGGTTTCTCTTGTATCTGGGAACTTATAGCATACATTTTTGTCTTTCTGTTCTCTTATTCCATGAGAATAATTTATTCTGATTTATATTTGTTTGCAGATTTTGCTTGGACATAGACATTATTGTTTATTTCGTATGTGAATATGTTGCATTATTCATGCAAATTCCTAACTTCTAGGATTAGCGTTGTTTTCTCTTCTGATTTCTATGGTGACAGAGGTATATTAATCATTTAATCCTAGAAGATGGAGGAATAAGCGTTCTTATGGCTAATTTCTATTACGTGTTTATGAGATTGTTTTTGTCATTTCACCTTAGATGCAATCATGTGACAATTAATTAGTTACAGTGTTGCCAGAAACTGCCCTTGGGATGGGGAAGTTTGAATCCCATATTTGCACTTCAGAAGCAGGAAGCAAAGCACGGATGCTAATTTCTATAATTCCGCCTTCACTGATGAATTTGTTCAATCTGATTGTTGCTTCCGGCCAATTTGATTCTTGTTTCAGATCGAGTAGATTCGCGCTTCTTGTCAAGTTGGAGATGCGCTTCTAGCACATTTCCCTTTCTTTTTTAACTTCTTTTTGGACAGTTAAACAAATATCACACAGCTGTTGAGTTATTTATGGATTGGCCTTCGTGGGTTTCTCATAAATAACTCAAACTTCAGTGGCATTTGACATAAGAAATGGTGAAATGTATACTTTTCCGCCAAACCTCATCAACATTCAGTATTTCCCTCTCTCTTCTAAAGCCCAAGGCAGAATCCTAGACGCCCATTGCCTGCAATCTTGTGGCTTTCCCAGTGAAAACAGCGGCTTTCTGGCCAAAAATTCCTGCATATCACTTAACTTCCAAGAAGAAGAGAAGAACTGAGCCTTGTCTCAATTCGTTTTCACTATGGTTTCAGTTGGCTTTTGTTCAAGAAGAAAAGTTCTGTTTCAGTGAAGGATTTGAGTTGGAGAGTAAGAAGAATGGTGGAGAAACTCCACAATAACCAGCTAAACTCCATCATTTCCAGCCATTGCTAAAGCTTCGAGCTGGTATTACATTCCTTACACTCTTTTGGTCTCTTTCTCTCTTTGAGTCTTTCCTTCTCTCTTTTCAGACTGTAAGGTGCTACTAGCAGCTGTTATTTGTTGATTTCTGGCCAAATCTTGTCATTTGGATTTTGGATATTGGATATGGACCTTTTTTTAATTACATTTGTCGTTTTCTATAGTAGATAATAACTTGATTTGGAACTGTGGGATATGGATTTTAGGGGTCATATTTAGTTTGAAATGGAAAGTTATCTTTTGGATGTGGTTATAGTTTTTATTGGAAAAATTCTGTACTTTTTTGGGGTAAAATTTGTATTTTTTATATAATGCTTTGCGCTTCCACCTTAAAATATTTTGCTTCTTTCCCCCTTCTGCTTCCGTACCCTCTTCTCACTGCTCACACTGGCAGCAAGTTTATTATAAAATACTGAGGTAATGTGGCAGTATCATTCAGGTAGCGATACTTATTGCTTGCCAACAGAGTGATGTCACGTCCATAGTTGCTGGAAGTGCCTGCTGACTTGGGAAGTGAGCTTCGAGGAGTGCAATCCAGGAGCAGGAACTGATATGCTCCCCCAAATGTTCATTTTGCGGTTTCCCAAATGGCAATTCGCACTTCCTCAAGTCCAGATTCAAGCATCCTACAAGATTCCTCTTCCACTGATATTGCTGGAAGCTATGGAGTACCTTTTGGTTGAAACCCACAAAACCCTTTCTTTCCATCAAAACCTAGAAAACCTTATGTTTATTGTTTACTCTGCCAGTTAAACATAGTACGTTTGTCTATATAAAAACCCCTTAAGTTTATTGTTTACTCTGCCAGTTAAACATAGTATGTGTGTCTATATAAAACTTTAGGGAACCATTTTTTTAAACTTAACATTAAGCCATGTTACTTGATAATGACCCTCCTCTTTATTTATGGAAAAAGTTTGAAAAACACTAAAATAGAAATTTTGAAAAAAGGGCAGCCCTAGTGCATGAAGCTCCCACCTATGCAGGGTCTGGGAAAGGGGCGGACCACAAGGGCCTAAAGTACACAGCCTTACCTTGCATTTGCAAGAGCCTGTTTCCACTCCTTGAACCCGTGACCTCAAGGTCACACACGACAACTCTTACTGTTGCGCCAAGGCTCTCCTTTAGAACTTTAAAAACAATACATAATATTATATAATGAGTTATTTGATGGAAGTGCATATTTCTTAATGCAAAATAGTGGCACTAAAATGCAAGTGGGACCACTGTTTGTAAGGATCCAAAAAATTTATGTGGTAGGCCCTACTAATGATGACCCATACACCAAATTTCCAGGCCATCCGAGGATTTGACTATTGTAACCCGTGCTCTGCAATCCTTGAATGTTTTGATTGGTGGAAGTGTGTACTTGTACCTTTTGCTTCTTTATTTCCATGTTCAGGAAAATGTTGATTCATCATCTTCCACTTTTCTACATACATCAATTATCTGCTGTCATATACTATATAACATGCTTGCCTTTTCTTTCTTCTAAATACTTATTGTAACTTTATGTTAAATGATGGTTTGCATTTTTGTAATTTTTATAATTAATTGTAACTTGTGATTCATGCTTTCCATCCTCCAAAACATCACTTGCATTCTGCTCTGGAAACTTTGGTCATGTCTGTGTTTTGTGATGGGTTACATTTGATCACCATCATCCTGAGGATGAGGGAGAAAAGAGCGTGAGGACCTCCAACCCATTAACTTGATGATTGGGATTTATTAAATCATCTCTAAGGTCTTGGTGAACATATTGACCTTGGGTTGCGTGAGGTCATTCTCCATTTCAGATTGCATTTTTGGAAATTATGCGGATCCTTGACGGTATGCTCATTGCTAGCCAGTGTCTCGAAGCTAGATGAAGAATGCCCGTAGTTCTTACATAAGATGGACATGTAGAAGCCTGTTACATGGTGGAGTGGAATTATGTCTTCTACATGTTGGAGATGCTAGGCTTTGGGCCTAGATGGATTTCTTGGATGATGAGCTGCATCAGCTCTCCCACCTTCTCATTAATAGGAAAGCAAAGGGCTACTTCAAGTTTTCAAGAAGATTGCAGCAAAAAACATCTCCTCTCTACCCTTCATTTCAACATGGTGTGTTGGTTTTGGGGCAAGGCTTTTTAGTTGGGATAATTCTCATATCATCTCTCACTTGCAGTTTGCAGATTACTCTTGTTTCTTCATCGTGCTTTGTTGAAGGAGTGTGAAAGCCTTATAGCTATTGGGGCTATCAGTGGCCCAAGGATCAATAAGAGTATCATAGTGCATGTGTATTGAGGAATAACAGTTGATGGTTATAGCTAGTGCTTCTTGGTATATTAGTGGGATCCCTCCCATATACCTAGTTAGGTCTTCTTCTGTGTATGAGTATGCAATCTACAAGTCTGTGGAAGCTAATCACTGGGAGGGTCAAAGAAGCTTAGTCCTTGGAAACAATCTTATTTATAACTTGGTGGGGAGTGGGGAGGAAAGAGAATTATGCCTAGAGGAATTCTATAGATGCTCCATATGAGTGTGTTTGGGTACCACTCTTTCTGTAGCACAACTTTGCATAATTCAGCTCATTCATTTGATTGCTCCAGCTTTGGATGTTTATTAGATCCAATAGTATGTTGATTGGATTATTCTAGGCATCACTATTGATTGTCAAAGTTTCTAGTCTGTTTGTTTCTAAGTACATTGTTTTAGATGCTAGAATCCTTCAATCCACATGCTTTTTGTTCTATTAGACATCTAGAGCTGGATCAATCACATAAATAAATCGGATCATGCAAAGGTGGCTCCAGAAAAATTGGTACCCAAGCACTCTCATATGGAGCATCCATTTAGTATTCCGCTTGTGCTTGTTAAGGCAGTTGTTGGAAGCCTACCAGTTTGTGTGTCCATATCTAGATGTCTTGGTGGCTACAGGGTTGGAGAAGCTCCAGAGAGACTTGCTATGGGAAAAAATTATGTGAGTTATTACACCTAGTTAATTGGGATACATTTTGTCTAGCTAAGAAGGATGAGGGTCTGCAGATTGGGAATGCTTCTTGCAGCAACCCGGATCCTTTGGGTATTGGTGGAGGGATTAGGTACCATCTTGGATGAGTTGTTTATGCCTTTTCATGCCCGCTTAGTTTCCAAAAATCCAATGAAGTTCAGGTTCGTGCTCTCCTAATGGATTAGATGCTTCCTTCTCCTAATGGATTAGATGCTTCCTTTGTATGTTTCCTTCTCACTGTCTTGTGGAGATGATTTGGCAAATGATTTTTCTGGCCAAGGCTTCGTTTCTAGATCCTCAGAGTTTTGCTATGTTCTTCTGTGAGATTATGATTTAGGTAGTAAGTTGGCAGTGCGCTTTTTCTCATGTATTTAGGTCAGCTAATTCTTGTGCTTGCAAAGGGGGGTGGATCGTCCTTTTATGTTTGTAGGGCAACCTCTGTTACTGATATGTAATCATTATTCCCTACTGTAAGTTGTCTCTGTCTATTCAGGAAAAAGAGAGAGTGCAATATGTGGATGACAGCTAGTGAAATGGAGTGCCTGCAACTCAGTAGGGCTCCCAGTTGTGCAGCATAAAATCTGTGGTTGCAAACTTCCATTAAAACACATAGGTAACTCCTTCAAGGTGTAGCCAAACAAGTGCAAATGCTGTGCAAGTTCTGTTAGTGATTTGCAATTATCCCTTGAGCTCTGCAGAAAAGAGTCAATGGACTACGTATCTAAGCATGCCTGGAAAATCCAAAACAAATTAGAGATGGAAGGTCAGCTAGAACGGTCGTTTTCATCCATGGAAGTGTACTAATTGGGGCCTATAACACCTTCACTGATCTTCTTTCTAAATTTATTGAAAGGTCAACACAAAATGTAAATTGCCTTTCTGTAAAACTTCTGTTGGTGTTAAGTGAAGGTTAATAATTAGGTTGCAAATTAATTGTAGTTTTCCTATATCTCTAATTGTTTACTTAATCTTAATTAACTCCCTTGCCAGACAATTCCCCTACTTATGGCCAAAAGTCAAATAGCTGAAGAATATAGAAAGACTGTACAGAAAACTAAGAACTCATGTGATACCTAGCATTGCTGTGCTTTCTCTCACAACTTCGTAACTCGTGTCATTGTAAACCTCCATTAACGTGTATTTCTCCAGGGATAAAGTAGCAGCCCTACATATTTTCTGTCAAATCTGGAAATCCTTTATATATATTCTATAATAGTTCTCACACTGGTTGATGCACATATTCTCACATTGAAATTATGAGCTGGCAAAAGTACATGCAGGGCTTACTTTTGTCAATGGTTGAATCTGCTATCTGTAGGTCATAATGTGGATGAGCAATTGCCATAATTTGAACTGTTCTGAAATTGTAAACCTGTGATTATTGGCCTTTAACATGGCAGTTAGAAAATCAGGATATAATGTGTATTCAGCCACAAAACATCCATAAACTGAAGGTCTGAAATCATCAAACAGTTGGGAGTTCTTATTCATGACTCATCCAGAGCAAGCTCTACCTGATAAATGGTTTGCTTGTAGCTTCACAAGCTCACATTTTCCTAGTGAATGTTTACACATCTGCCAGTTAACAACTCATTCTAAAATGTCTTAACTTTCCAAAGGAGGTGAATTATTGCTAATGAGCCTTGGGCTGTTGACTCTACGTCTATCTCACTGCAGAATTTCAGTGTTATCTGGTATTCCTAATTCTTCCTTGTGTCCTTGGCATTTAGCCACTTTGTTGATGAGATTAAGGATATTTCGTGATGTAATTCATTCATGCTCCCAGCATGCTCTTTAGTCAGCTAATGAGATTGCTGATCCTTTCTGTTTTTTACTTTGAAATAGAAATGCCTTCCATGATGATGGGAAAAGACACTATTTGGCTAGTGTCATTGTTATTTATTTCTTCTTTTCTTGCAGCTGTTAACCCGTCTGGTCTTTGAGCGAGGCAGCACTGATGCAGCGGGGAAGGTGGCTGACATTATGTGTGTTGATTTTGTTCATGAAGTGATATCTGCTTGCGTGCCACCAGTTTATCCTCCAAGGTCTGGTCATGGCTGGGCCTGCATTCCAGTAATTCCAACCTTTTCGAAAATGAGCCTTGAGAACAAAACCTCGATCAGTACATATGGGCCATCAGCAGCAATGCCTGGAACTCTTTACCCTCTTCAGTTGAACATAGTGAAGCATTTGGCTAAACTGTCCCCAGTAAGAGCTGTTTTGGCATGTGTTTTTGGTAGCAGCATTTTATCTAGTAGTGCTGAATCATCTAAATCAAGTTCCCTGAATGGTGCCTTGGGACAAGCACCTGATGTTGATAGGTTGTTCTATGAATTTGCTCTTGATCAGTCAGAGAGGTATGGGTATAGGAGAAAAACGTTTCAGGATGTTGATGGCTTCTATTATCTGTTTGATATCTTAATTATCTAGTTCTCTTTTTCATTTTAATGAACAGATGTCCGACATTGAACCGATGGATACAAATGCAGTCAAACCTTCACAGAGTATCAGAGTCAGCTGTGACATCTAAGAATACAAATACAGGTGGAGCTAAACCTGAATCAAAAATCAATGTGAAGCGATCTCGTGAACCTGACAGTGATACTGAGTCAGAAGTTGATGACTTGGGAGCTGGCAATGTTGTTTCATCCACTCTTGCAGAATTTACTACAGAACGCCATGGAGCTTCTGACTCATGGGCAGAATCCCCGAAGTCAGAAAATGCAACAGTTCTTCTTTCATTTGATTGGGAGAATGAAGGGCCATATGAAAAAGCTGTGGATAGGTATGTGTGATGTCACATCATGTATACTGCTCACGCCTTGATTTGTTAGATATTTCATTTCTCTCCTCTGAAGTTTCTTGACAATTGCAAAGCAAATCACAACAAGTTTAACTTATAGTTCTGTCTTAATCACTTATTGAACTTCTTATAAAAACCAGCATTTGGTACATTCATTCTCACAGACGACTCTCATAGCTATCACAGTGCTATTCTAGTTGGTCTTAGATATGAATGTTCCTTCAGCAAATCAGGACCAGAGTTAACTGGATATGCAGAAGTAAACAGAACAATTACTATAAAACCAAGCATCTGAGCTGTTCAGTTCTCATAAAACTTATCTAATGCCATGATGCCTTGCACAAAATCTACCAAACGACTCTTTTGCATTCAATTTACTTGGACTTGGTTGAATGCTCAGCCAGTGAATCTCGTCAGTTAGCTTGTTGGGTTAATGATTGGTTGGATTTTGGATGTGGTAGTCACCTTATTGAGTTGCTTTTGGACATTGTGATTCCCTTTTCAGAGAATAGCCAAGTGGATTTGTCTGAGTTAATGAGATCGGACAAGGTGTTTGAAAAATGATCCAGACTAGTAATGTTGCTTCTGGATACAAACAAGGACAGTCCGGTGCACAAAGCTCCTGCATGTGCAGGGTCCAGAAGGGGTGGACCACAAAGGGTGTATAGGATACAGCCTTACCTTGCATTTTTACAAGATGCTGTTTCTACGCCTTGAACCCATGACCTGTAGGTCACACGGTGGCAACTCTACTGTTACGCCAGTAACATTGCTTCTGGATGTAGTATACCAATAATTGATGTTTTTACCCTGAACTTATTTGATGCTATTGTTTTGAATGATGTCAACTCAGGTGTATGACTTAGCTGAGAGAATTATGTTCTCTATCATCTGATTACTGATGGTGTCACATTACAGTTTCTAATTAACAATTTCTACCTATATTATCCTTCAACAGATTAATAAATGAAGGCAAGTTGATGGATGCACTTGCCCTTTCAGATCGCTGCTTACGTAATGGTGCCTCGGATCGGTTACTTCAGTTACTCATCGAACTTGGAGAGGAAAATCAATCAATCTCCAGTCAACCTCAAGGCTATGGAGTACATAACTTTTGGAGCAATAGTTGGCAGTATTGTCTGCGGTTGAAAGATAAACAACTGGCAGCCAGACTTGCCCTCAAGTATGTTCTGCTCATTGTAGGTTTTTATTATCATCTTAGTTTGCATATGTTTGGAACATCTGACATAATTATTTGCTTCCAATTAGGCTGTGGTAGTATTTTCATTTTCATCGTTTCATTCTCTCTGTCCCCAAGAATACCCATCCAACATCATCGTGGTGTGACATTTATGCTACTTGAACCACTTCCATGGGTCTAGCATACTCGATTGAATTTTATTTTACTTATGCTAATGTTGGACTGTCCTATCTGATCCAAAGAAATGGCAGACAGATATAGCTTTGAATCCCCTGCCAATTTATGTTTGTTCAAATAAATTAATTGCCATAACAATCTCGTTTGTTGACCTTTTTGTATTTTCCCCCGTGAGTATTAAGTTCTTAATTGTCATGCTTTTCTATTTTAGGTATCTTCACAGATGGGAGCTGGATGCTGCAATGGACGTTCTCACTATGTGCGGCTGTCACTTGCTTCAAAGTGATCCCGTTAGAAATGAGGTGTCTCCTAAAATGAGTTAGCACTTCTTCTTTGCTTTTTTTTTTTTGGCTAATTCCTTTCACTTGTCTGAGTAAAGAACATTTCTGTTGTACATCTGACAATAATTAGTGATCATCTTTTCTTTTGATTTACACCCATTTGTATTCTTGTGGTTGGTTAATGACAGAGTCTCTTGAATATTATTAGGTCTTGCAAATGAGACAAGCTCTGCAAAGATACAATCACATCCTATGTGCAGATGACCGTTATAGCAGCTGGCAAGAGGTCATACCCATTCATGCTTTTCACGTTCCTTACATGAATAAACATTGTTATATGTCTGAACACCATTGCATATTGCTTCTGATTTTCCTTTGACTTGGTATTATATTTACTTATGCTAGGTTGAAGCTGAATGTAAAGAAGATCCAGAAGGTCTGGCACTTAGATTAGCTGGCAAGGGTGCTGTTTCTGCTGCTCTAGAAGTAGCTGAAAGTGCAGGCTTATCTATAGATTTACGGAGAGAACTGCAGGGGCGACAACTTGTGAAGCTACTTACAGCAGATCCTCTTAGTGGTGGAGGCCCAGCAGAAGCTTCACGGTTTCTTTCTTCATTACGTGATTCAGATGATGCTTTACCTGTTGCAATGGGTGCAATGCAACTGCTATCAGACTTGCGCTCAAAGCAGCTTCTGGTATCATATCTTTCTATCACAAAAATATCTACTTAATCATTAAATTGTTATGTTCCTTTTATATGACTTCTTTCTCCTGTTCTGTGAAGGTTCATTTTTTCCTGAAGCGTAGAGCTGGAAATCTGTCAGATGCTGAGGTTTCGCGACTTAATTCATGGGCATTGGGACTTCGTGTTCTGGCAGCTCTACCTTTGCCATGGCAACAAAAGTGCTCTGCTTTGCATGAATACCCTGATCTGATTTTAGAAGTTCTGCTGATGAGGAAACAACTGCAATCTGCTTCTTTGGTACTGCACTGCTCCTTTAGCTTGGAAGCTACAATAAATTTTTGTTCTTTCAATGTCATTTTGTTAAGCAGTCTTCTTTCATAGTGTGAGTTTGTGAAAGCATGGGAGGCATATTGTCTAGAAATATCTTTTTCTGCTCTCTATCCTTAAATTATCTTCATATTAAACTATTCATCTGCAGATCTTGAAAGAATTCCCTTCCTTAAGGAACAATAATCTCATTCTTACATATGCTGCCAAAGCAATTGTCGTCAGTGTTGGTGCCCCTTCAAGAGAGCGAATATCTATTTCAGTGCCTAGATCAAAGCAGAAAACAAGAACAGGTGTACCTGCTCGGTCAAACTTTACAAATAGCCTAAATAATTTGCAAAAAGAGGCTCGGCGAGCTTTCTCTTGGACTCCTCGTGATACTGGAAACAAGATTGCACCAAAAGAAGTTTACAGGAAAAGAAAGAGCTCGGGTTTAACTCCATCAGAAAGAGTTGCTTGGGAAGCAATGACAGGTATCCAGGAGGACCGCGTTTCAGTATACTCAGCAGATGGCCAGGAGAGGTTTCCATCTGTGTCCATTGCTGAGGAATGGATACTCACGGGAGACCCAAATAAGGATGCTGCTATTCGTTTGTCACACCGATATGAGAGCTCTCCCGATATAATTCTTTTCAAGGTACTCTATTGTCTGTGTCTGGTCCTGATTGCCATGTTTCCAGCTGTTCTTATGCTTATGATTTGCCATAAATTTTCATTGAAATTGTTATCATATTGATCTGTCGGTGGACCAATTTGTTAGACATAGTTCTGATTACTGACATAATAACAGAAGAACCTAACAAACTAGTAGTCTATTGCCAGAAATGTAAGCATGTGGATTTCCATGAAAGCCACTCGTGTTAGAATTACATGAGTTTGCAATCTTTCGATGGTGACTAAGTTCTAAGTCATATGTAATGGTCCTGGAGGAAATATAACTTACTAGAGGTAGGGAAAACACTTGAAACATTAAAAGTCAAGCTATTCAAAGAGAGAAATTGGTCAAAATATTATAAATAAACTTGTGCAACTAATCTAAAGCTACAGAAGCCATTTATCAAGTGTGGTGTGGTGGGTACTTGGATGGCTCATAGCTGTTTGAAGTTGATGAAGGGCTTGTGGACTTCATGGTCGCCTTCATCTTAAGCATCCAGAAGGGAAAGGACAATGCTAAGGCTGTTGAGCTTTTCCATACTAAAATGCTGGTCCTCCACAACCAGCTCCTCTCACCATGCATTCTCTGGCTCTTGGATTATGGTAATGATCTCAGGACTTGTCATCTTGTAGCGTGACATAGGCTGCTTGATCCTCTTCAATGGGGTCAAGAGGTACTCAGTGGACATGATATCCCAAAGAGAATGCTGCTTGAGGGTGACTCTCAGCTCTTCCTCCACAACCTGCTCATCCTCATCCAACACAACGTCCTGCCGCACCTGCTGTGCACTTGCTGGAGTCTGAGCCCTCCATTCATGAGCCCATCGCCCTGGCATGAGTGGAGGAAAGATGAAGAAAGACATGTAAATTTTGTTTTTCTTCTTTTCAAAGTTTATGGGTCGGTCTGCACTCCACTCTCCATTAAGTTATAACCTCTAGTATGGAATAGGTTTTTCCTGAAAAAGAGACTACAATTTACTGGGGGTATTACTGTATTTAAACTTCTTAACTGAAATAAGTATACAACATCAGAAATTTCATGTCTAATGTAGTCATAACGTGCATAACCTCTTATTTGACAGAGTTAGTTCTTATGCTGAATCTTCTGACATTTGGTTTACTTTTCTAGGCACTGCTTTCTTTGTGCAGCGATGACTCTGTATCTGCCAAAGGTGCACTCGACTTGTGCATTTCCCAGATGAAGAATATACTGAGCTCCCAGCAACTTCCTCTGCATGCTTCTATGGAAGCTCTTGGCCGAGCATACCATGGAACTGAAACTTTTGTTCAGGTTGTGCCTTCTAGCATGAGCTCTGTTGTCCCAATTGTAGGTATGAATAACATGTTGAATGATTCCTATCTGTAGGCATTGCTGTATGCAAGAACCCAGCTGAGAAGACTTTCTGGGAGTAGTGAGTTGTCAAGTTCTGAAAGAATCATGGATGCTGATGAGGTATCTTCAGATGCTGGCAGCTCTAGTATTGGCAGTCAATATTCAGATGAGCTGTCTGAACTTTTATCACAAGCAGATATCTGGCTAGGGCGTGCTGAGCTGCTTCAGAGTCTACTTGGATCAGGAATTGTTGCTTCTCTTGATGATATAGCTGACAAAGAATCATCAGCACGTCTACGTGATAGGTTAATTGAAGATGAACGGTATAGCATGGCCGTATATACATGCAAAAAGTGCAAGGTAACTGTCCAATTTATGGAGGATGGTGAATAGGATATGAGATCCTTGTCTTATTATTTCCCTTATGTATTGTCTTCTCACTAACCAATGACTTGATTTACAGATTGATGCTTTTCCAGTATGGAATGCATGGGGGCATGCTTTGATCAGAATGGAACACTATGCTCAAGCACGTGTGAAATTCAAGTAGGTACCATTTGTTTATTTCATACATTTTAAGTTGATAGAGCTAAAATCATTTTCTTGACTTCTGGTGCTTGACTATGCATACTTATTTGTTTGTAGGCAAGCCCTTCAATTGCACAAGGGTGATTCTACGCCTGTCATTCTGGAGATCATTAATACAATGGAAGGTGGTCCACCAGTTGATGTCTCATCTGTCCGTTCCATGTAAGTAATAAGTGTAGTTGCCAGTAATAGTTCATGCATTCTTTATTTGGGTATGTGATTTATTTTAAGTACTAAAAACAGTCTATGAGATTTTAGCATGTTAATGTGAAATATGAAAACGGCTCGTACTATTGTCATGCAACATTTGCTATCCAGGTTCTTATCTACTGACAGTTGTCTTCTTTAGTGAGAAGGATTAATGGTCATCAATGAGTAGTGCTTAGTATGACAATATGATAACTTGAAAGGACAGTCGGTCCAGGATACCACAATTTTCATAATGGCCTATTATCCAATTATCTTGATTTGATTCTTACATGATTGAAATAGCTACCAAACTCACATGGCTTGGATCTTCTTCTTGTTCAAGGCCTTAGCAATTGGCACATCCAAGCAGATGAATATAGCTTAGAAAGAGAGACTAGGAATGATATGCTTCTCTGAACTTTTTGTAAGAAATTTTGAATCTTTCTGCTCTGCTGAAATTGTCTTACCCAGTAAGGAAAATTATTAGATGTCTGCTGGTGGGTTTGATTTGTGGAAGTTGTTCTTTGATTGTCTAACTACTTGAGGAATCATTATTTGACTTTTATGTTAGTTTTTCTTTCATATACTATAGTGGACAATAATCTTCCGACTATCTACTTATTCACTTCTCATGTTCTGACTATTGTTAGGATTTATTAGTAGCCACTCCGTTTGATATAATTACCGTAAAGACGATGCACATACATACTACAGTTATGCTTTTTAAAAATCCAAAACAGCGGAAAACGCTTTCTTTGAAATTCATTTTAAAATTCCTGGATGTGACTTTCATTCTCATACTATATGTAATTATATAGTTTATTTATAAAATAAATAGGTATTTCATGAAAACAGGACCCATCCAGTGGTTCACTTACACTACCCCTATAAGCATTATATTAAATGTCCAAAGTTCACAATCCAAATAAAACTAATTATACAATACAACAATAATAATACATACCTAACAATAGTATGATTGCCGGTCTTCCTTTATTATATTTATCTTCTGTTGTCCATTTGAATCTGTATCTATCTGTATCTGAGGTATTGTAAACATAAAACATTTACAATATCTCAACAAGCTATGCTTAGTAGGGGATTTAAGACAAATATCAAAAATAAAATTTGATAATTATATTCTCATAATTATTTGACAGATCAATATCATAAATTCACATATGCATGTAATAGTCCAAACATCATAAATTACAATCCCTAAGATGAGCATATTAGGCATTTATTCATGTTACATCTTTATAACATTTTTTATCACAGAAATTTATGCATAAATATACTAAACCAAGTATAAATTCATAGAATCTATCAACATGTGAATATCATATATCATAAGGTCATAAAATCAAATCCCAGTCCTATACTAGGTTTATATCCATACCTCTTTACCATAAGGGTCTCATAACAATGCACCCTAGAATACATATCTAGTATTTATTAGTATCATAATAATCCAGCCTTTTGCTGGTAAATAATACATAGAAATAATATTCCGCTTCCACTAGCCCGTCAGTCCATAGGCCCACCTTAGGGAGCGTCCTCCACTCAGCCTCTCAGACCCGCCTCCGGGAAACATCCTAATGCATCTCTCTCATCTCCACTAGCCCATCAGTCTGTAGGCTTGCCTCAGGGAGCGTCTCTCTACTAGCCCATCAGCCTCATCAGACCCACCTCAGGGAAGTGCCTCCACTAGCCTGTCAGCCTGTAGGCCCGCCTCAGGGAGTGTCCTCCACTAGCCCGTCAGCCTCTCAAGCCCGCCTCAGGGAGGTATCTCCATTAGCCTATCAGTCTCTTAGGCCTGCCTCAGGGAGTTTCCTCCACTATCCCGTCAGCCCGTAGACCTGCCTTAGGGAGATATTCAATTAATAATAATAATAATAATAATCATATATCAGGAATAAGATTTAATCATGTTTCATCTTTCCATAACAGCCACTTAATGTTCATGGTAATTGTATACAATTTCAATTACATACCAATAGTGGATATTCAAAACATATTTCATATGAAATTCTAACACAATATTTCATATTTATGCATCTCAATCACTAATTCATAATAATTCCATTGGTTGGATAGATTAAATTATAAATTGCAGAACAAGGAATACTATCAAGTATGAAATATTGATTGTAATCCATAAACAAATATGTACTCTTAAAGTTCCACCTACCTCGAAATGAGTACTCATTCACTCCAAGACCGTATTCCTTCTTATCCATGTAGCAATGTGTATTTGTCACATTATAGGCATAATAGGTGATTATGTTCTTATCTTTTATTAATATTTCTTGTCTATCTTATTATTGATCATCATAACCTAGATAACATCTGATTTTTCCTAATTAGACCCCTATCTCCTTAAAGTTTGTTGGATCATCTTGGATCAATCAAATTTAGCATTTTTTGGTCAACTCTACTCTTATTCTAGTGTTTAGGGTAGATCTAACTGTTAGATTTCATTAATTTAGTGAATCTATGGATCAATGCATTATCCTTTTACTATATTCTAGTAAATTAACCATCTTTTTGTGATGTAGGTCTTGATCTAATGGTTGGATCTATTTTTGATCTGCCAAATATGTGATTCTAGACTAAGTTTGTGTTCTAAATCATGAATATGGATCTAAGGATTTGGTCTGATCATCTAAACTAGTTAAATATATTCCAGGACATCTTAATTAATCATTTTGTAGGGCCTGATCACCTCTGATCTAGCCCATTCATTCAATTTCTATGGTTTTTGGGGAAAATAGTCTGAATTTAATTCCTGATTATTAATTTTATTACACATTTAGGTCCGCGTCGTCGATACGATTCTGAAGAATCTTTCGGATCATCAATCGGGCTTCTGTAGCCCTTTTAATTTCAATTTTTGTGTTTCTGGTCCATTCAATGGTCTAGATCAGTCTCTGGGCCCACGATGGGTCAGACCAAACTGGAGCGTCCCGGTTCTCAGGACACTACAATGTCTTGGTCTAGCCGGGACAGCTCCCGCATGCGCCCGCACACTGAGCCGATCCAGCATGACCAGTCTCTGGGAGCACGTCATATTGTGCATCCCGGTAACTTATCTGGTTGATGGGGATGAGATGGTTCGATCATCTCGGTCCAATCAACGCCCAAGATGCACAGATTTCTTTATTTCTTTATTTTTTATGGTTCTTAGGGTTTTGGGGTCCCACAATTTCATTGGACAGCTCAGATCTTCCATCTGAGCTGTCCTTGGTTTGGAACCCGATCAGATCCAACGGATCTGTTTTCATTAGTGACTGGTCGGCTGGTGAGGACAGATTTGGCCTAGTTTTTGCTAAAAAATGGAAAGGATGAAGAGAATAAAGAAGGTTACCTACCTTATCAAGATGGAAGGGAGAAGAATGTTGGGTTTCCGGTGGTGCGGTTCCACTATGCCGCTGGAAACCCTAACGTTGGAAAATGCACGAATAGATTAAGGCCGGAGGGGAAAGAGAAGGGAAGAGAACAAGAGAAGAAAGGAAAAGGAAAGAGAAGGGAAGAGAATGAGAGAAGAAAGGAAAATAAGAAGGGAGGAGGGGCTCACCCGATTTGATGGGTGATTCCCGACTTAGAAGTTCTTCGGTGGTAGGTTTCTCTGTGCTGCCGGAGAAACCCAGATTGCCTGCTCTATGAAGGTGGGGAAAACCGGAGGGAAGAAGAGAAAAGGAAAGAGAGGAAGAAAAGAGAAACAAAGAGGGTTTTATCGCGGTGGGAGTCGGTGCAGTCGTCGCTGTGGTCTCCCTTGCCGGTGTCGAAAAAGTTGATAGGAGAGGGGGCGGCGCTGTTGACTGTGTATTTCCGCCGCAGACCACAGAGATGACGAAGGGGGTGTCATTAGCAAAACAACCCATTGTGTTTTCTGTTCATTTTGTTCTAAAATACCCCTATACTTCAAATGGCCATAACTTTCTCATACGAACTCCATTTTCAGTGTTCTTTGTGTCGTTTGGTTTAATTTTTCGAGTATAATCTACATATTCATGTTTTACTTCCCGATTCCATTTCTATAAAAAGTCGGTTTCTTGGAATCTCTATTTCCAATTTCATGTTCCAAAATTTCAAATTACACATTTAGAAATTCATAAAATTTGGGTTTATTACAATGAAGGATATGAAGTTTGATTACTTGAATTGATATTGCAGGTATGAACATTTAGCAAAAAGTGCACCAACAATCTTGGATGATTCCCTATCTGCTGATGCATACCTAAATGTTTTATATATGCCTTCCACATTTCCACGTTCAGAGAGGTCTAGACGGTCTCAAGAAGCTGCAAATCAATCTGTATTATCTATTTCAGATTTTGAAGATGGTCCTCACAGCAACCTGGACAATGTTAGATATGTCGAATGTGTTAACTATTTACAAGAAGTAAGCTGCAAACTGTTTCTTTTCTTCTTTTCTGTGGATCATGAGCATAGGTTGAAATGCTTACCCAGCAATCCCTGTTTGGAGTTGATTCTGTTCAGTTTCAGGTGCATCTCTATGTGCCTAAGTTGATAAAATGAGATTTTATTATCAATTATGTTGGTTTATCTTTTAGCATTTGATTCCTAATTCTGTTATCTAAGATTGTGTTTGGAGGCTAGGCTTCTGTCTTTAAAAGTAATGTAGAAACGTTTGTCATGATTGGAGTTTTTTGCTTTCTGACATATACTGGTGTAAGAGGCACTATTATTATTATTATTATTATTATTATTATTATTATTATTATTATTAGTAGTAGTAGTAGTAGTAGTATCAGCGGCAATGCAGCGATAGTTTCGCTGGAAGAACAAATTATCATGACATTGCTTTTTATTGGCTGGAAGACAAATAAGGATAGAGTAATGCAGCGTTATTTTCGCTGATGAGGAAATTTATAATCTTCCTGGGAATTTAAATATATAAGGAAAATGCACTTGCAGGCCTATCCCTAATTGGGATAAGGCCTTGATGATAATGATTATTATTATCAGCGGTAGTTTTTTAATGTGCTTCATCTTTGACATGTCCATCTTTGTGCACTTCTTGCAGTATGCACGTCAGCAAATGCTCACCTTTATGTCCAGACATGGACACTATGCTGATGCTTGCAAGTTATTTTTTCCCCCAAATGCAATTCCTTCACCTCCGCAACCATCGCCGCATGGAGTAGGGGCTCCATCTTCATCCCCTCAAAGACCTGATCCTTTGGCAACTGACTATGGGACCATTGATGATTTGTGTGACTTGTGTATTGGTTATGGTGCCATGCCTGTTCTTGAGCATGTAATTTCTACCAGAGTTGCATCTGATGTATCACAGCTTGTGAATCAGCATACAGCCTCTGCTCTTGCCCGTATCTGCAACTACTGTGAAACCCATAGGCATTTCAATTATCTTTACGAGTTTCAGGTATGCTGCAACCGTTTTCCTGTTCAGAGAAAATATCCTATTGCTGTTATATACAATGCAAATGCATGACGAAATTTGCTTATTAGATATCCCTTCTTCATAATATCTACAGTATGTTCTAATGGAAATATCACCAAACTAGGAGTTCCATTGCTGCAGCTTGTTTAGAGCTGTCTTCTTATGCGTCCCATTCCTTACTGGCTACATCTGTTGATTGGGAGTAGTTTGAAAGTGTTGTGCTTATGTTTCTTTATGTTGTGTCTGTGCCTAATGGAATGCAAACTTGCCCTCTGTACAACTGCCAGGTTTGCTGCATTTGCATATGGTATTGGTTAGATGTTTATTTGTCAAATAACCTTTTAATATTGAGAACTGATATTTTTGCACTGATATGTGCAACACTATCATGCATTTGCAAAGATCTGATATATGGAATGCTATCATGCGTTCTAAAAGATTGATGCCTGCTATAAGTTATTCATTTACTTTTTCTGTTGTTGTGCCAATTTTCTTTCAATTCTTGAACTTTCAGTTCATTTACATGAAGAATCAGATATGTGGTTTCTAAATCTAATTATTGTCTCAGGTGATCAAGAAAGACCATGTTGCTGCTGGACTTTGCTGTATTCAGTTATTCATGAATTCATCTTTTCAGGATGAAGCTATCAAGCATTTAGAACATGCAAAGGTGAGGTTTGCCTATAACATTTCCAATTCGCAACCCTGGAGATACTTTCTTACCATTTCATTTAACATTTTCAATACCCAACTTGGAGATAGAACTTCCAGGTACTTCCAGTTTACAGTTGATAACAGCTTAGTTAGGCTTGCTCCTGTCTATATCTGAAGGTATAAGATAATAGTTGGGCCTTCAAAAAATCTTTAGAAACCCATACAGAATTTGAGACTTCTCAGGACCATTTTTAGTTTTTGCTTGTGACTGAAACTAGGCCTTCTGTGAACATGTTGACTTTGGAAGTATTTGACAATGCATCAGTATACAATGTCATGCACTAGTGAACTTATTACATATCATGTCATAGAATATGAAATATTTTTCATTTATCCCTCCCATGTTTTTTTAAGTCAGACACATACAACCCTGTGCACAACCTTGAACCCTGGATACCCAGGTGAGAGACTCTTCCTTGCGCTGCTGATCTAGAAGGCTTTAGTGTCCCTCCAAAATTTTATTTGACCTTAATAATTTGGAAAACAAAATTTCTGTGGTACCTGTGCTCATATGTGATATACGCAAGCTCAACACATGTTTCTGTTGAGGTGTTGTGATAGAAGATATGTTTCACAACTCATGTAGTAGATTAAAGTTATATTTCAGTGCTAACTTATAGTTCTCAGGTTAAAGTGTCATGTATCTTGAGGTGTTGCAGAAACTGTAAACTTTCATGTCTCTGGGTCACAGTTACTTCTCAGGCACGAAATGAGAAGGATGCAGGAAATTTCTGGGTTTTGAAATGTATAAATGGGAAATAAAAGTTGGGAAGCAATTGTGAAAAGAAGGGACAACTAGAGCCTGCAGTCTCTTAATATTTTACTCATAAGAAATTTCAGGCCGTTGGTGTTGGAACAACAAAAGGAAAGATTGTTAGGCCCCTTCACTTTTCAATTAAATGGCTTTCTGTTTTTCTTCATTGTTTTGTCTACCACGTAAGTTTTCAAACAATTGGCCAATGTGCCTCCACATTACACTGTATCAGTGAACGTGTGAGCAGTTAATTTCGATGTATAGTTCCCAAAGTGTGCAGGGTATAGTGAGTTTTATATATAACTCATGGAAGGAATCTAGTAACCACTATCATATGCATCTTCCCCTAACATACAGACCACACTTAGGTTGATTTGATTTTATGGTCACCTTAATCTTTTCTCATTGACCTGATGCAGATGCATTTTGAAGAAGGGTTATCCGCACGACATAGAGCAGGAGAAACAACTAAGCTCATCTCCAAGGCTGTTCGTGGAAAAAGTGCTTCAGAAAAGCTTACAGAGGAGGGGCTTGTGAAGTTCTCTGCTCGTGTAGCAATCCAGGTAAGGATATCTCTCATTAAAGGATATTCATATGGATGATTTTAAGTTTTATAAATGTCTGCATATGTAGTTCTATTATTTTTTATTAAATTTTCGTGAAAGGATAATCATGTGTGCATCTTTCAAAAAATACCTTCACTTGATCTAAGTGGTGAAAATGTCTTTATTATGTGTTTATGCAGAGATAGCTCTATTGTATCTAAATTTTATTTCCTTCACCTGGCTCTTCATGAAGTGGATATAATTCGTTTAGGAGCTTCCTGTATCTTCTCAGTATTTTATAGTTGCACATTTTCATTTTAAGAATGTGATATTGTATCAGAGCTTCTGTGTCATAGATCCTGGCATCAAGACTGAAGCCTAGGCTGAGGTTCTTCTTCTTCTTCTCCTCTCTCTCTCTCTCTCTCTCTCTCTCTCTCTCTCTCTCTCTCTCTCTCTCTCTCTCTCTCTCTCTCTCTCTCTCTTCTGGAGGAAAAGCCCATGTTAAGGTTGTCTTCTTGACTCTCTTAGGTTTATGGCCAAGAAGCCATCTAGTTCCACCAACTTTATCTGGAATTGGAAAGGTCATTAACTTCAATGAAGTGATAGCTCTATTGTGTCTAAATTTTATTTCCTTCACCTGGCTCTTCATGAAGTGGATATAATTCATTTAGGTGCTTCCTGTATCTTCTCAGTATTTTATAGTTGCACATTTTCATTTTAAGAATGTGATATTGTATCAGAGCTTGTGTGTCATAGATCCTGGCATCAAGACTGAAGCCTAGGTTGAGGTTCTTCTTCTTCTTCTCTCTCTCTCTCTCTCTCTCTCTCTCTCTCTCTCTCTCTCTCTCTCTCTCTCTCTCTCTCTCTCTCTCTCTCTCTCTCTGGAGGAAAAGCCCATGTTAAGGTTGTCTTCTTGACTCTCTTAGGTTTATGGCCAAGAAGCCATCTAGTTCCACCAACTTTATCTGGAATTGGAAAGGTCATTAACTTCAATGAAGTGAACTTTTTTTTAGCTAGAATTTTATTCTTACTTTATCCTTTGTGATTCTTCATGTTAGCTCTTTCATGATTAAATACTCTTCACCTTGGACTTGAGTAATTATACTTTTAAAAACTGTTAAAGATCAACTTTTTGTGGTGCATACTTGTTATGCAAACTTTGTAAAGGTGAATGGAGATCATTCAATAAAATGCAAAGAGAAACCAGTTGAACTACCTGCAGGCTGCTCTTGTATTAAGGGAATATCTCTGTTATACCCTTCCATGAGAGCTTAATTGCTTGCATCTCCTTGCGTCACAAGATTTTATCCAACTCCATGTGGGGTGTGTGTGTGTTTTATTCCATTCCCCCCTCTCACTGAGGGTAATTGCTTTCATCTCCTTTGATTAAAAGACATCCCTCCCATGGATTTCTTTTATCCCCTTCTTCTTTTAATTTGACAAATTTAACGTTCCCCCTCCCCCCTCTTTCTCTATTGTCAAGGAGGAGAAGAGAACTGACAAAAGAAATCATGACCCACTTTGGAAAATGAAGAATAACGAACCAAGTCCCATATCAATGATGAAGAAAACCCAATGAGGAAAACAGGAGATTAACGTAAAAAAGCCAGAATATTAAGAAAAAGGAATTCCAATTCAGAAAACAAATAGAAATAAGAAGAAAAATCCAATAAGAGAAATAAGACATTAACTCAAGAACTCCATCAAAAGATGAAGGGTTTTGAGAATTCCACGAATCCATGTTTGTGAATTTGTAGTTTGGTTTTTTAATATCATTGTGTTGAATTTGTTGGCTGATTCGAAGTTATCAACTTCGTAGATGATTTGAATTGCTGAAGATTACGTTACCGTGCTATTTTCTGTATACACTCTGTAGTTCCTGTAAATATTTCTCATTCATCTTGTATACCATCAGCACTCTGTAGCATCAACCTTGGCCATTGGCTGTCATTCCAACTAGCGAGTCTGGGGCTTGTGTTGTGGGACCGACCAAGCAGTCCATGCAATTGCTATTTGCTAGCGGAGTATGATGGCTGATAGCATATTTTGAGAAATTGGTGGACTAAGTAGTCTCCTCTCATATAGACACGTGATCCTCACCAAAAGTCATGATCTTTAAATGATTCTAACCACTGGTTTTTTGGTTGTGAGAAATCAATCATTTTTTTAGTTGTAAGACTAAAGAAGCAGCACCTGTCATATAGTTATCTTTAATATTAGTATTTGGTCTTATTATAAAAATAACTTATTTATTGAAAAAGGAGCTAAGACTAAAGAAGTTTGACTCAAATTGTAGCATTAATATACCTTCATGTATCCTTGCTTGATGAGTATAGGTAGTAATAAGAGATTGGGTGTTGGCCCTAACATCTCTAGCATCTCTACATCTATAAAGTTGACACTCAATTGGGACACTAGGAACATTACCTTCTTCTTCCCTTTCCTCTACTTCATTATGAAGTGTGAAAGGATGCAATGTAGAGGGGCTATATAAAGTGGAAGAACACACTCAACATTATCAGCATCATAGTTGTTCTTATCACTTGAAATAACATCTAGTTCCTGCCATTCCTTTTCTTCTGCTTCTTTGGCTGATACACAACTGATGGGAACTTGAGATTTGTGTCCGTGTTCATGATCAGCACATTAATATTGCACCTTGTTAAACCTAGAACATTCAGAAAATTCATAAAAACCAAGATATGAAAAGGTTAATAGGTCTTGGTAAGGCTAATGATTGGAATCATTTTATACCTAGATAGTAGCCACAAGTTTGAATGGATAAAGACCAAGGTATCAACTTTGCTGGAGCTTAGTTTGTTATGCTTCATGCCATGGATGTAGTTGTAAGAATTCCATATTCTCTTAGCCTAAGGGGTACTAACAAGCTGAGCTAGAACTTTCAATGCTATTTCTTGCAACTTCATAGTTGCCAAACTATGCATGCTCCACCAATTTGGGGCTAACTTCATTCCTTAGGCATCTTCTCTAGCTCCAGGAGAAGTCCACATCTTTCCCCTATGCTCAGCAAACTCGGCAAGTTGAGATCACAGTTGCCTTGGCATCTCCATTACACATCTCTATATCTCGATCTATCAAAAGTAATTTATGCCACAAAATTATAAGTATTTGTAATTTTTTAAAAGTAATCATATCATAGAAATTTATGAAAGAAAACACTTTTAAGCTGAGCAATACCTTGGTTTTCCTCTTAGTGCTGGAAGTGGTAAATATGTGAGCTCCTAATATTTGGGGTCAAAGCATGAGCTAGGCAATGAAGATGCACACTCATCTTCAACCACCTTATATCCACATTTGCTTCAATCTTCCTTTTTATTTCAATTTCATCATTTGCCACCAAAACATCTTGAATTCTGCCCAACATATTGTCTATGCCCTCATACATCTCTCCCATCACAGCATCCTCTCTTGTATAATATCTAATCATCATACAGATTGGCTCTGTTATTTCCAAAGCTGACTTTACGTTTTTCCAGAATGCTTCTTCACTTGTCTTTTGCTATAAATGTATGTGAGTATGAATTATGATCAAGAAGGTAATTTTCTTGACCGTGATATCTCTATTGATAGAGAGACTGTTTATCAAGACTGTGATGAACTGGGATTAGCCCAAATTGGCAACTAAAGTTGACAATCTCCTTAGTTTGGTGAACTGTTATCGCTGGATTATTGAGTTCTCCAGGATAGCAGTGACATGGATATTGTTTATATTATGTATATGAGCCGAATTTCTCGTGAAGGTGAGAAGTGTGACAGTAAAGTATGTTTGAATGAAAGCATTTTTCTCATGTATAATCTGGTTCTGGATTATGGCGTGTACTTGTGAGTAGGCGATGAAGGTGGCCTAAGAGGGCAACCGATGAGGGCAGGTGTGAGAGGCACTAGCAAGCTTCTAGGTGGCGAGCTTCTAGGTGCTCACAATATGATGGCACTGTGGATCTGATTTTGACTGGCATATGATTGCTTGTTACTAAGCTGGAATGCTCTGATTTTGATTGGCATGCATTGCTTGTTCAGGAGTTGATATGATATGGTGAAATTGATATACATTGCCCAGTAGTGAGGTAATGTGCTCTGATATAGACTTGGCGTAGAATTTCATATATATGAGCTGAGATGCTCTAGTTGTACCATTATGGTGATTTACTTATATTAAATTGCACGCAATGATTAGCTCTGGGATGAGAGTGGTTTATGTTAACTATGTTATATGCGCTTATGACACATTCTAACCATAACTATGAACATTCTCACTAAAAATTTGGTCCACATTTAAAGGCCCTACTTCCCTTACAGCCTTAATCAAGAACTCTCTAATATTCGCACTTGACTTGTCTATTCTAGAGAAATCTTTGGCATAAAGGAAGACGCTGCCATCTATGTTTGATGCTAAGACATTAATCAACATTTGATTCCTCAAGTTTGTCCACCCATCAAACACAATTGATAGGCCAAACATTGGCCAAGAATCTTTGATTGGCTGCAACTACGTATTCACCCTTGCTTTCTCATTTTCAAGCAAGGTAGTTCTTGCCTTCTCATACCTTGGACTCTTGTAGTTTGCTATCCTACTAACTATTTCAATAATCTCTCGCCAATATTGAGACCATAATACATTGAACAATATTCCATTTGCAACCAATATCTCAAGAATTTATAGTCCACATCCTCTCTTTCTTGAGCCTTAAAAGCCTTTGTAATAGAGTTAAGTTGTCCCACTAAACCACTGGTATTTGTAGATTTACTCTTCAAATCTTGACTTTTTACAAGGCCTTCCACTTGGTTTTAGTTGCCCCCTTTTCTACTACTCTCTTATGTTTTCTTGTCAATTTTGGATCTCCTTTCACGTTGTTTCAATATTTTATGCCTTTGCTTTACTCCTTATGTCCAATTAAGTGTCCATAAACCCTATAATAAGTTCCAGAATTGTTCCCAACAAAACCGCATATGAACGTCTTGGAGCCCCCTTATTTTTCTCCAACTTTATTCTGTACCTTAACAAATTGCCTTACACGTGTGTCTAGATTCACTGTCACCCCTATACTACTCATAGACAGTTCTTCACCTACTTCATCACCTAAATCAAGTAGATAATCCTCAAATCCCTCATCATCATCTATTATCAATTATGGATGTCATGATTTACCCAAAATAAAAAGAAAGCAACACATAGACAAGAAATAGGTGAAAAAATATCGCAACACAAATCAGAAAATTTAGAAAAAAAGTTAAAAAAACATCGGAACAGCAGACTCTGCACAATGCACCTAAGATTCTTATTTATATAAAATTATAACACTAAGATGCTTATTTATATAAAATTATATATACATATTAGTAATAGAGTCTGTAGACTATAGTGTGTGGACTATAAGTTAGCATAGGAATCGTACTAGCTATTTGTTAGGGCTATTTGGCATAGGAATTATAGAAATCATACTAAACTGATATTTGTTACATAAGTTGGCATTGAAAAAATACAACACAAAGCCACAAACTAGCAAATAAGAGAAAATACAGCACAAGTTGCAGGTAGTTGTTACAAATTACAGTACAATATCAGATTTTCAGATATGAATAGGATCATAGGAATCAATGTAATTTAGGAACTGCATCTAGTATCAAAATTTCAGAATATCAGAATCGTCATAAAACTGAAAACTAGTATGAAATAATGAGAAGATACTCATATAGAAGTCTTAAAACTCTAAATTAAAATAAAAAAGAATCATTTAAATGTTAAAACGACATGAAATAATTACAAGATAATCAGAATATAGCTCATTCTGTACTAGAATCAGTTAAAGCTGCATGAAAGAATCAAGAAAAAAAAGAAAAACGCTAACCAGAGGTCGGCAGAAAAAGTGGAAAGTGACTGAAATTGCAGAGACTGCCAGATTCACTGGAAATTGCAGAGGTGGCCAGAAATAGATAAGGAGCTGAATACAGTGAAACAAAAAGAGAGAACTTGAGATATAGGAGAGAGAAATAGTCAAGAGTTGAATATAGTAAAACAAGAAAAGGGCGTACAGCTTCCCTCTTCTTCAATGTATAGAGAGAGGAAGATCAAAGAGGAATCACTGCACTTTTCTTCTTCTTCTTTTGCTGGAAAACTACATGGAGGATTTTGCTGAATAAGCACGGAGAGAGAGAGGAAAAAGGGGGAAAATAAAGACGCCATGGGGGTTTCAACCGAAATTGTTAAAATCCATCGAAATGCTAGTTTTCCCCTTGAAACAACTACAAAATCCCACAAGATCTCTATATTTACCTATAATGGGAAGTCGTAAATAATGTAACCTTTAAACCCTTTTTAATAATACAATGAAATAAGAGTTAAAAAAATATATATAGGAAACTTTTTCCTCAAGCAAAGAAACTCATCTCCTCAGGCAAAGAAATTTTTTTCCATATGCGATGAAACTCATTTCTCAAATTTCAGAATCTCGTTTCCCACATATCTAGAAACTTGGAGAAACGAGAATCGTTTAGGAAACACATTTTCTCAGGCGTTGAGAAAGCCAAACGTTTCTAGTTTCTTCAAGTGCATAAGCATTTCCTGCAACTTAGGAGAAGATTGTTAGTCAGCCTCTTGAAAGGAGAATATACATGTCATCTTCTCTCTCTCTCTCTCTCTCTCTCTCTCTCTCTCTCTCTCTCTCTCTCTATATATATATATATATATATATATATATATATATATATATATATATATATGCTCTTGCAAAAATTCAAGGTAAGGCTGCATACTATATACCCTTTGTAGTCCACCCCTTTCTTAGACCCTGCATACGCAGAAGCTTCGTGCACTGGGCTACCACCTATACATATACATACATACATACATATATATATATATATATATATAAATATAAAAGATATGAGTTGGAAAGAGAATGTTTAAAGTAGAGATTAACAAGAATTATTTTTTGTTGACAGATATTAAACTCTACTTGTGGAAAAAACCGCTAGTATGATATCTATACTGTGATTAATAGGAATTATCTTTTAATGATGGATTTTAAATTATTGGCAAAAAACAAAAAACTTCCAGTAAAAGTCATTTTCTAAATTTTGACAAAATTTGCCATTTTTAGTACCTTTCATGTTGGATATTTATGAATATACTCTTCTGTTTCTTTATATTTATGGGTGTGCCACTCTGACCAAAATTTCCAATTTTCAATTTTGAAGCAACCTTCCACTCTGACCAAAAGGGTGGCAAAGCTTTGTTCTATAGATCTAAGCCATTCATCATATTTGGAATGGGTTAGATAAGCTAGAGACCAATTCATATTCATTGGATACTTTTAGCCAATGTTTTCCAATAAAAAATAGTGACCATTCATTTTTATTAAAATTTTCAAAAACCCAAAATAGGTGGCTCTATCTTCCAAATGCATTGATTTTTATTGCCTTGCCTATTTTTGGTACCAAAAATATGATAAATGGCTTAGATCTACACAAAAAATTCGTCACACATGAAAAAAGGCATGGATGTCTTCTCTCTCCAAGTGCGTATGCATATATATAATTGATATTCCCCCTGGCCTTTCAATATTTAATTTGTTTTTAAATAATTCAATGCGTAAATAACAAATTATGATGGAAAAGGGCTATGGTTTTAATCCTCCAAGCAGAGGTGGGTCACAGAGAGAGTGGGGTGATGGGGGTTTGAGGGAAGGGTGTTCTATACTATACGAAGATATCGTATTTTTGAGGCTCGTTTCAAGGTTTGTTAAATTGGGTTGTTTGGAATGTGTCATTAACTAACAAGTTGTTTTATCACATTTTCAACAAGTCTTAGATGAGGTTTCATCAACATCAACCATTTTTCTCCAAGTCTGTGATATTGTACAACATTTTGATTGGCAAAAAGTTATAATATCGAGAGGTTTACGCCAAAACTAACACCCAAATGAGCTCCAGAAGTTCTATAAATCCATGATGACTCAAAATCAGCTCTTCAATTCTCTTACTAGATCTGTCAGAGACCTTTTACGAACAAAATTTTGATAGTATTTCGTATTGTTGAATAGGCTGGTTAGAGTTTGGATGTTTGTGCCTACCCGCTCAGGTTTAATATTTTTTGATAAAGAGTTATAGAAATGAGGAAGAAATGTATTCATGCTTGGTTTTATGAATGAGATTAGCATAAAGTAATGTGATTTTAGTTTGATTGCACAATGCATTGTCGGCAGGCCAAAGTAGGCTGTCTTGATAGTGGAGACAAATGGTGTAAATTTGAAAATTAGAACCTGACCTGAGGGCATATTATCACTTTGGAAGATAATTATAAAATTGGTGTTTAGTAATAGTGAGGGTAGGTCTATGGTAAAGGGGAGGGGTGGGAATATCAATTTCTAAAGAAATACTTAGTAATTTGATCTTTTCAAAATAATAGTAATAGTAATAATTGTTTAACAAGATTGTAAAATCAAAGAAAATGCTAGATGAATGGAGGAAGAGCTCTATTGTACCAATTTATAAGAATAAAAGAGACATACAAGGTTGCACTAATTATCGAGGGATCGAACTTATGAGTCATACCATGAAACATTTTGAAAGAGTGATTGAGAAGAGGCTACGGCATGGGATGAGTGTATCAGAGAACTAATTTGGTTTCATGCCTGGGAGATCTATCATGGAAGCTATTTTCTTGCTTGCACAATTGATAGAAAAATATAGGGAGAGGAGGAAGGACATCCACATGGTCTTTATTAACTTAAAAAAAACTTATGATAGGGTCCCTAGAGAGTCAATATGGTGGGTGTTAGGCAAGAAAGAGGTTTCACGGGGTATATAAACATAATAAAGATATGTATGAGGGAGTGGTGACAAATGTTATGACCACTAGCAAAGAGGCTGGTAATTTTCCTATCACAATAGGATTGCACCAAAGATCAGCATTGAGCCTATACCTATTTACGTTGGTTATGGACGAGTTAACATCAAAAGGATCTTGGACGACCCACTAAAGTACGAAAGTCAGGATCTTTTAGAAAATGGATTCCTATTCGAAGAGTGTATAACTGCATGGATAAGCTCACACCAACCCGTCAATTTGGGATCCAAATGGAGATTTTTCTTGGGAGGTATCAGGAAGGAATTGAAATGGAAGAAACTGTACTCAACCAGGGATGGACATAAACTCGTAAGCTATTGAGGCTAGGGATAATTGTCTAGGTCTTATTGGAAACAAAAAAGCCACCTTGCTATAGTAGGTGGGTTGGTTCTTTGACGTTGAGACACTAGAAGTTTGGAGTGTGAGGCCAACAGAGCTTGTTGCAGAGGAGATAAGAAAAAGCTCACAAGAGGGGATCTAGTAACTATGTTGAATGTGGAGGCGGGGCATTTTGCTCGTGACTGTCCCAATTGGAGGACGAACAAGTGTTGTTGGAGGAGTACAGGATAGACCAGCTGAAGAAGGAAGATTGAATGTTGTGGAGCCTAGAACTTGGGAAGATGGTAGTCGGAAACATAGCGGGGGTTCTGAAGCTTAGGAGTGGAGCCTTTGATTAGTAGGAGGTCCCAAGTTAGCTATCATTAGATTGTGTGGCAACGTTAGCCAATGTCAACAGGAAGGCGCTCGGGCAAAGTCAAAGCCGTATTCCAAATCTATGTCGGAATTGGCTAGTGCAAAGATGATCATTGATCTGCATGAGGAGATTCCATGGTATATGTTATTTGCAGTTGATATAGTTTTGATTGATAAGACAAGGGAGGACATAAACACAAAGCTAGAGTTATGGAGGGATGCATTGGAGTTTGAAGGATTTAAAATTAGACGAACTAAATAGAATATATGGATTCCAATTTTAGCATTGAAAGGAGCAAGATTGTAGCACCAGTAAAGATTGATAACCAAGAAGTCCCCTAAAAGACCACTTCCAATACTTAGGTTCAATAATTTATGAGAGCGAAGAGATTGAGAGGGAGGTTACCTAGAGAAACCAAGCGGGTTGGAACAAATGGAGATGCGCCTCTGGTGTTTTATGTGATTGGTGAGTGCCACTCAAACTAAAAGGAAAATTCTATAGGATGGCTGTAAGGCTGGTCATGTGCTATGGATTAGAGTATTGGGCAGTTAAGGACATGTATATAGGATGAGTGTTGCCGAAATGCAAATGTTGAGATGGATGAGTGGCAAGACAAGAAATGATAAAATTAGAAATGAAAACATTAGAGGAAACTTAGGATGGCAGTAAGAAGATGTCCAACAGAGACTGAAAATGGAACTGGTTGGGAAGAATGAGGCAAACCAAGTCAAAGTTTCTCAATGGGCAAGGGGAGGCCCAAAGGAAACAACAACAAGGTACCGATTGCATTAACAGAGATTCATAGCAGCAGGATTTTTCTCTGAGTTTTGGTGATAATAGAAGTGAAACAGAAGGACGGGCTTTCTTAATAATGGATATCTTAGGAGAAGTAGTGTCTGTTCATGATCAATCTAGATTGGCCAGTGTGTTGACTTTGAGCTCAATTGTTCACGGAATTCAAGGGGTTTGAAATAATCTGGCAGCATCTCCTGTTTTCTATGCTGTTCATGTATTTACAATAGCAGTTATCAGTGAACATCAGGCCTTGAGGATCACTGGTCAGCTATACTCTGCTTTATACCTTTTCAAACAAGACAAACTGTTGTTTTGATCTCTTACAAGATAAGAAAAGAAAGAATATTTTTTTAGAATGTGATCTTTCTTGCAGGTTAGAGTCTAGAGACTCTAGATTACTTCAGAGAGAAAGTTCTCTTTATTTATTTCTTTTTTATTGTATTGTCTTTTGCTGAAAATTCCAGATGGACAAAGAGTTTCAGGACTACACCCTTGGTCCTATCAGAAGATTGTGGCCATATCAAGCAATTGATCTGTCGCATAATCCTGGTCCACCACTTCATCCAACTGGCAGTATGGTGCTTTGGTTAGTCAAATGATAGGCCTTCCCTTCAAATCCTTGTTTTCAATTTTCTGCTTAGTTTCTTGTGTACATTCATCAAAATCTGAGGCATCATTTTTCTGGCTTCACTCAGCCCAAGCTTGTTCTCAACCTGGTCTGAAGGGGAAGCTAGTGAACTTTGGAGAAATATTATTTAGTCTTGTTCCTCATTATACCCATTTACCAGTAGACAATCTTCTTTAGATGCAACAGGATATTATATGCTATGAGAAAACTTTGGCTCCATATAAAGTTCTGATAATCTACTGATTGTCTCATGTTTCTGTCACTCATCCTTATTATATACTGCATGGAATTCTGCAACCTCATAGAGCTTGATCTGTTTCGTGGTCTCATGTTCATGAGGGAGAATTTGCTCTGTTAATTTGATGAAAACATTATCTGGCTGAAGATCCTGCTAGGTATCCTCATTAATGCTACTGATGAATCAACTACAGAATACATAATAGTACCACGAAATGAAAAATCTACTGGTGACACTGCATCTTAGGCAATGGAAACTAAAGATTCACCTTTCCAATTTTCTAACGTGTGAATCAATTAGGGTTACGTAATATGGGAGTAGTTAAGCATGCCTTTTTCTGCATTGATGTTTTGCATTGTCTTCCTTCACTTTTGTTTATTCTGATTTTGAAACTGTTTAAGATGTTTCAAAAGGGCATCTTTTTCTTGCTATACGCCTTATATAAGCACCAATTATTAAGATTTTTGAGGATCTTTGCAAAAAGCAATATTCACACGGTGACTTTCCCTGGTCTGATCTATCAAGTGTTGGAGCTTGGTGAATGCTAGATACATTCTGAAAAATGAACTTGCATATAGCTCCTCAATAAACTGTCTATGCCTATATTACCTCGTTTGCTTTGCACATTCCTTTAGATATCTTGCCTGGCTTCAGTTTGCAATTTTCTTAGTACATTCTGTTGAAACTTTGAAAAGAGGAATATTATTTTATTTTTATTACTAAATCAGATCCCATGATTTGTGGGATATTCTAACAGAAAATAGGAACATGACAGAATAGGAAACTTAGCTATGTATGCCTAATTCTAAGGACACAATTTGTAACAAAAGATTTTCCTAAAAGAGCTAACTAATTATACATGGTTTTCCCACACTCCCCCTCAAGCAGGAGAATAGGTATTCTCCATTCCCAGCTTGGATACAATAGTCTGAAAAACTAAGCTACTCGACCCTTTGGTAAGAACATCTGGAAGTTGACCATGTGTAGACACATAAGGTGTACAAATCAATCCACTCTCCAACTTCTCTTTGATAAAGTGTTTGTCGACTTCAATGTGCTTTGTCCGGTCATGCTGTACTGGGTTGTGAGCTATGCTAATTGCAAATTTGTTGTTGCAATAGAGTCTCATAGGGCCATCCCACTTAATCTTCAAATCTTTAAGGATGATCTTCAACCAAAGTAGTTCACACACTCCTTGAGCCATCACCCGGAATTCAGCCTCTGCACTTGACCAAGCTACCACACTTTGTTTTTTACTTTTCCACATCACAAGATGTCCACCAAGGAAGGTGCAATATCCTGAGGGATCCAGCATAATTGGCATCAGTGTATGCTTCAAGTACCAATCCTCCATTTCTTCTAAACAAGATACCTTTCCCTGGCATTCCCTTGAGATATTGTAGTACTCTATGAGCTGCTTGTAGATGAACTTCTGTAGGGCTATGCATAAATTGACTAATCACACTTACTGCATATGCTATATCAGGTCGTATGTGAGACAGATAAATTAGTCTTCCTACCAAGTGTTGATACATTTCTCTATCTACTATGGCATCCTCCTCTGCTTTCCCAAGTTTAACATTAGGATCCATGAGAGTACTTGCTGGTTTGCATGTTGTCTTGCCAGTTTCCTTGAGAAGATCTGTGACATACTTTTGTTGAGAGATAAAAATTGCATGCCTAGAGTGAGCCACCTCAATCTCGAGAAAATACTTCAATCTCCCTAACGCTTTAATCTCAAACTCTTTAGCCAAATACTGGCTCACAACCTGTTTCTCCTTAAAATCATCTCCGGGCATTATTATGTCATCAACATACAACAGAAGGGTTGTAACTTCCCCTGAAGGAGAGTGTTTAATTAACAATGTGTGATCCCCTTGGCTTTGTTTGTATCCCTCAATCGACCCATCTGCTCTATACTTCACCATATACACCCACTTACAGCCCATTGATTTCTTTCCTATTGGTAACTTCACCAACTCCCAAGTCTTGTTCTTTTCTAACACCTCCATCTCCACATTCATAGCTTGTTTCCATTTTTCATTGGACAAAGCCTCGGATAAAATGGTAGGAATGGTGATGGTATTTAGGCTTACAAGAAAGGTTCTATGAGATGGTGAAAAATTCTTAAACGACAAAAAATGTGCAAGAGGGTATAGTGGTTGCTTTGTGCATTTTCTAGTTCCTTTCCTAATGGCTATTGGAAGGTCCTAGTCATCATTATCCACATGAAATTCAGTTTTATCTTGTAATGGATGGTTTGAAATTGTTACCTCATTCAAAGGATCTGAGTTGGATTCTCGGACATGCATAGGTTTAGGAATAGCCATCTTCCTCCTTGTGAACACCTTGCCTTTGCCAAATCTCACATTTCCCAAAGCAGAATTAGTATTTTCTTGTGGTTCATTTGGTGTTTCAGGTATAGTTCAAGTCTGGGTATGGCTTTAGGAACATGATTGGAACAAGATGAACAAGGAGGTGCGGGTGCAGGATTCGAGGTTTTAGACATAGGATTTGATGACAAATCAAGCAAAAGTCTTCCTTATCTTCCCTAGTTGAATTCTCTCCCTGAAGATAAGGATTAGTGAAATAAGACTCTTGTTCATTGAATGTAACATCCACTGAGACAGAGAATTTCTTTGACGAAGGGAGGTAACACTTATACCCTTTTTGAGTCGAAGAATAGACCACAAAGATACATTTTATAGCCCTTGGATCTAATTTCCCCCTGTTTTGACTATGAACATGGACAAATGACACGCACCCAAAAATCCTAGGAACAAGGTTGTTTATAGTGTTTAGGTTTGGGTAAAGTATGTCCATAGGACTCTTAAAACCCATGACCCCTGAAGGCAAATGATTTATCAGATGAGTGGCTGCAAGAACTGCTCCCCCCCAAAAGACCTTAGACACATATTTTTGAAACAACAAGGCTCAGGTTTTTTCAAGGAGATGACCATTTTTCCTCTCTGCTACCTCGTTTTGCTGTGGGGTATTGACACAAGATGACTCATGTACTATTCCTTCTTTCTAAAAATATGGGTAAGAATTTGATTGAAATAATTCCTGGCATTTTCTGACCCAAACCTTTTGATATTGACCCCAAATTGATTTTTAATCATTGAACAAAAATTTGGAAGCATAGTACTAACATCAGACTTATGTTTAAGCAGAAAAATCCAGGTAACGCGAGTACAATCATCAATGAAAGAAACAAACCATCTTGCCCTAGAAACATTAGAAACAGTAGATGGACCCAAATATCATTGTGAATAAGATAGAAAGGAAAGAAACTTCTTTTATTACTAATTGGAAAGGGTACTCGCTTGTGTTTAGCAAGTTCACATACCTCACACTGAAAATTTTCGACATCTAAATCTCTAAACAAAGAGGGAAACATAATTTTAATAACTCTAAACGATGGATGTCCAAGACGGCAATGGTGAAGTAAAATTTTTTCTTTATTGGATAAGACACATTTTGATATGAAGGAAGAGGGAAGTCTGCCCTTGGTCATGTTCAACTGACTTGGTGCTTCAAGGTAGTAGAGGCTATTCCTTTTTCTAGCACGTCCAATCATCCTCCCCGAATCCTTGCCTTGAAATATACAATAACTACTGTGAAAAATCACATTACAACATAAATCTTGAGTAAGTTTTTGTATAGAGACTAGGTTTGTAGACAATTTAGGAACGTGAAGGACATTTTTTAAAGTCACTAATGGGCTTATTTTGACATCCCCTAAACCTGCTACAGTGGTCAAGAATCCATCGGGTGTGGCTATTTTCCTATTGCTTGGACATGGATAGTAGGTTGAAAAAATATTGGATGAATGGGTCATATGATTGGTTGTTCCTGAGTCCATGACTTTGGAGTTGGTGAAGATTGTACCCAAGGCATTTACTCCAATGGAAGATGAAAACTCACCTGGATATGCCAATGAACAAGTACTTGGAGGTCCTTCAGGTTTTCCAAGACTGTTGATAAGCGATCTCACCCTCTCAATCTCTTCTTGGTTGAGGCTACTCGACTCCTGTGATGTCAAATCACCTTATGGTACTGTAGCAATGTGGACTCATCCATTGTTCTGCGGTTGACCTCCTTTCTGGCCCCATTCTCGACTTGGAGGATTTCCATGAAGTTTCTAGCATTTTTCACGAGTGTGGCGAGACTTCTTGCAGTAAGGGCACCATAATCCGTCACAGTGTTAGGTTTTTGACTGGCCACCTTTTTCTTCTTCAATTGTTGTTTCTTTCTCCATATTCATGACTGATTTGTTGTTTACCATTAGCCACTATAGCCGAACTATCAGTGGTTTGTGGTTCAAGCATCAACCCTCTTCTACTCTCTTCACCTTGGATTAGAGCCACGACTTCGTTAAAACATGGAACCTCCTCCTTCCCAAGAATCTGTATCCTTACTTGATCAAATTCTGGATTAAGTCCAACAACCAGAAAATCATAAACCCTGTCTTGTTCAATAAAGTTTTTCAGGACTGCTGCATCATCGGGGCATTTGGTTTTTATCACTCGGTAGTGATCCAATTCCATCCATAAGGATTTCAATTGATTTGCATATTCAGTGACCATCTTATTCCTTTGTTTTGCAGCCATAGTTTTCACCTTGACTCGTACACTTGAGCCGCATCTCTAGCTTTGGAGTAGGTCTGCTGAATTGCGTTCCATATGTCCTTGGCAGTAGCCAAAAACACTTATGTGTCACTTATTTATGGAACCATAGAATTCCACAACCACGCCATGATCATAGTCTTCTTCATCCCATGCTTCAAACTTCGGATCCCCTAGTTTAGGACCTGTACCCATAAGATGACTAATCTTTCCCTTTCCTTTCAATACCGTACGGATGAGTTGAGACCACTTAAGGTAGTTTTTCCCATCTAACCTGTAGGAGGTCTGAATACTCTCCAATTCTCCCTGTTGTTGGGGTCAGATTACCTCTTCTGATTGGGCTGTGGTAGTAGTCTTTCCGATCTTTGACATTTTGAACGACAGTGAGACAATGATGATGTTGGCTGAAAGCAACGACGTTGGCCAGAAAGCTAGACCAGTTGCTCTGTTTTGGGGACGAAAAAAAGAGTAAAACAGAGGGTGAAAAACAAGAAACAAGAGCTTCAAGTTGGCGATGAAGACCTCGGCAATAAAAGTTGACAATGAAGGTCGACGATGCTTCTGAATTTCGGCAATGAAAGCCAAAAAAAAAAAAAAATTTCCCAGATTTGAGCCTAAAGCTCTGATACCATGTTGAAACTTTGAAAAGAGGAATATTATTTTATTTTTATTACAGCCAAATATATACAACAACCCTAGCACCCAAAACCGTAAGTTACTAAATCAGATCCCATGATTTGTGGGATATCCTAACAAAAAATAGGAAACTAATAGAATAGGAAACTTAGCTATATATGCCTAATTCCTAATTCTAAGGACACAATCTGTAACAAAAGATTTTCTTAAAATAGCTAACCAATTATACACGGTTTTCCCACACATTCCCCAAGCATTTATTGTGCTTCCCACTTACTACTGTCAACTCGCTAATGCCCATATCTTTGGGATTTTGAGGATGATTCGACAATTCTCTTATGTTCATCAATGAAGATGACAGAGCAAACCCACAAGTCATGTAGTGAAACTTAACACAAGTGAGTCAGCTTCATGTGGTAAGTTGTGAAACTTTTGCATACTTCAAGCACAAATGAGCAAAGTACAGTAACACTTCACTGGTTCCCAAACATTCACTGGTATTGGAGAGGTGAAAAGAGTTGTAATGTGTTTTGAAGCACTCAGCCATTTCCCCATGTGGGCCAATAAGACCAATGCGTCTTCGTATGAGGTTGACATGCCCGATACACCTACAGCTTCTCATATCTGTCCATTGAGGGGGTACAATTTCGTGACTAACCTGAAGTCCAATGTGTCAACAGATACTCTTTACATGCTTGTAAAGGAAAGAGTTGTTGGTTGCTCTGCAGACATTGTGCACGATTTGTTTGGACTATAACAGATTTGTGACCATAACTTATAACTTTTTGTTTTCTTTTTGTTTTCATTTTTGGTTCAATTCTGAACCCTAGCCACTGTTTTCTAGTTTCCAGTTTAATAAAATTTCTTATATATTATTCGGTGACAAAAGAAATTGATATCTAATATAATAGGTGGTAAGGTTTTGCCAGTTTTAGGAATTGGTTCCTATTCTTTCCAAGAAAGGTTTCATTCTCGCCAGTTGGGTCTTTAGTAGATATTCCTACTCAAAGATTATTAAGAACTTGTATAGCATAGTCTCTAAGTTAAAAGGGTTGAATGAGTCAAATTGACATAAAGAAAGCTGAACATGTATTACTATTTCTTTCACGATGTACTGCATACCATCCAATTTAGTTCAACTGCACTAACAATATGTTTAACATTGGCATTGTCATCAATTCTTTCTCTTGCTTATATTAGTGTGAACTGTGTAGATCGATGTTGTCAGATCCTTCAACGACACAGATGGGCCTCAGTGGAAACATTCTCTTTTTGGGAATCCTAATGACCCTGAAACATTCAGGTATGCACTATGGATAGTGGCAGTCTTTGGATAGGCACCATAAGCATTTTCAGGCTTTCATTCTGATGGCTGGAATTGTATCTGCATCTGTATGTGAACGTCATTGCATCCAAAATTATGGTACTGCTGCTCTTGCTTCTTCGAAATATTTTACTGAAATAAATCTCCTACTGTCTTTCAAATTATGTTCATGAAAGAAGCAATCAACTCAGTCTTTTCAAGTATATGCCTCTTGCAAATGCGCCTGGCAGTTGATTGTTGGTATTTGGTATACATGACACTTACTGTCAAATGATGACTTTGAAGTTCTGCTTTAAAATTATGAAAGGAAAATAAAACATAAGTGCATTGAACAATAAATAACTCATTCCCTATCCTTATGTCAGTTTATGTGATTTTAACTTAACTTGTTCTTGATACACCTTCAAGCTGATATTTGCAACCAAGTCAAAGTATTCTTGGTCAGTTTCCAAAGGAGTTATGAGAAGATTTATTCATCTTTCTAGCACGCTCTCATACATGTTTCTCTTCATCTGATTTGCAGGAGAAGGTGTGAGGTTGCAGAGACACTTGCTGAGAAGAACTTTGACTTAGCTTTCCAAGTGATCTATGAATTCAATCTCCCTGGTATTAACTACAGCATTGCTTCCTTCAACTGCATGTTTTCTTTTGCAACCCATTTTTATTGTTTTATAATATCCAGTAGGGTAGGACTTAATATTTAGCTTAGCTGTCTCATCCTAGCTCATTCACTGCATCGGGATAATTTATTATAGTGCATTCATTGTTTTGTAGCCGTTGATATCTATGCGGGTGTAGCAGCATCACTTGCAGAGAGAAAAAAGGGTGGTCAATTAAGTGAATTCCTGAGGAATATTAAAGGCACAATTGATGATGATGACTGGGACCAGGTATTTCGTTTTTATTGGCTTAAAATATGCATATCCACCATTGTCACTCTGCCGAAAATCAGTTTCGTCTGGTTCTTCAGCCCTTCTAGTTCTCTAATTGTCTTATAAGGTCATGAGAAATATACAAATCTTAATTCTTAAAGTAAAAGAGAGGCTACTCACTGTCATTCAGTGAATCATTGCCCTGATCTTTTTATGAGAGGAACTGACTCCCACAAATTTGTCACTGCTACAATTATAATTCCACAGTATTCTCCTTCATATGCTAGCTAATTTAATTTCAACAAAGATTTTCTCCGTAAATACCTTTTGTCATACAAACAATCTAGCAATGCTACTTGAAAGTCTTGCTTGCGTGAGCATACAATGAGCATCATATGCACTCATGCATGAATGGGTCATCGGTCATCTAGACATATGCTTGTATCTTCTATCCCCCAAGCTGAATTCTGTTAGAAATAACTCATTTTTGTAATTTAATTCATCAATAGATTTCCAATTCATCTGTGACTTGCTGTGTTAGTCCTAAGAACCCAAGTTGTACAAGTCACCGATTAGGATTTGAATTTTTACTCTGTGGGTTTCTTGCTTCTCATCTTTCTAATCTTCTTTCACATAACGTCTAGACTTCAGATTTAACAAATATCACAGCAAGTTTTCACTCTAAAGGATAGATCCACTAGAAGTTCTTAAATCTTAGATTATCTTCCTCTTGCCTACATCTTCTAATTTCTCTTTTCTGCTTATCCATTGTCTTTCACTTTGGAAAACTGTAATCTCTGTATTTCTTGTTTCATAAGCTGTGAAACCCTAGCATGGCCTATGATATTCTGAAAACCTGGCTCAGCATATCCCTTTTCTTTTGGAAACTTAATTTTTTCTAATATTTCTCTCTTTTTTCTTTTTACGCAAACAGCTAATATTTATATCCTTAATAATCTAGCATTTAGTTCCCCATTCATCTCTTTCTTCCCTATTCTTTGGGAACCTTGAATGTCTCCTTCTTTTACATTGTTCATAGATAGGATCCATTTCTCCAGGTCTCAAACCTCATGTATTTTTCTTTCATTAGCTATATCTAAGAGATAAGTTTCTGATCAGTTTACCCTGCTACATTCTAGTTCACGATCTAGATTGCTGGTGTCTTCACCAAACAATTGGCAACCGACCATCATAAGGCTTTTTTACCAGCAAGCTAAATATGTATCAGTGAACATAGGAACATAAGATTAGATGTAAAACATGTTATCGTTTGATGAGAATATGCAATTCCAATTAGTTATGACTTGTAGTCTTGGTGTTTGGGAACCAGTTTCTGTAATTTGTTCAATATAATTCCAATTTTCACAACACTGCTTCTCCCTTATCTCATAGGTCTTTTCTTGGTGAAAATATTTCATCTTTTTTCAGACAGTCAATCGTAAAAAGTCAAGACATAAGAAACTCTTTTGGTATCCATGGGTTTCAGAAGGTTAATGTGCTATATAAAAGGGCAGCCCCGGTGCACGAAGCTCCTGCATATGCAGGGTCCGGGAAAGGGGTGGACCACAAGGGTCAATAGCATGCAGCCTTACCTTGCATTTTGCAAGAGGTTGTTTCCATGCCTTGAACCCGTGACCTCAAGGTCACACGACGACAATTCTACTGTTGTGCCAAGGCTCCCCTTCGTGAGCTATATCGCATTGTGAAATTGTTCAGTTTTAATACTTAAGCTGAAGTACCAACCTTGTTCAGTTACAGTATATCATTCATCCAAGTCAATAAGAACATGTTCCAATAATATTGAAATTTCTTGTTATTCTATGCATCTGTTTAAATTGTCTGCAATATTTGTGACTGATTTAGGTGTTGGGAGCCGCCATCAATGTCTATGCTAATAGACATAAAGAGCGCCCTGATCGTCTCATCGACATGTTAACCAGTAGCCACAGGTGTGTATAACCTTATTTATTTATTTATAATATTACAGTATACTCAATATTTATGTTGAAGCATACAACTTGAATATGACGTCTCTACCATGTCATACTCGTGGTGGTCCGAAAGGGAAAAAATTCTTATTTCTGTTTTCTATTCGTGAGACATTCTGAAATATCAATGTTCATGATAAAATTTGCATCGCAAAGATAATCAGTTTTTCAAATGTGCTGAAGCTATATTTATGTCTTACTAGTCATGTGTACCCTTCAACTATTATTTCCACTGAGAGCATGTGAATAAACTTCATTGTTGGCATTGTTACAAAGGCTTTTGATAACTTGATGATTTTTAAGATCATAGAGTCCGCCTTGACTTGGGCCATATTGGTTGTCCTATTGGATAGGGTACTCAAAATACATTTTTCATATATAACATCATATGTCAGTTACTTTAGTCAAGTCATCTAGGGGCCATGTAACATGGTTGGGCTGAGATTTTCATCAGTAAAGCTTTTTTTAACTTGAATTTGGTTATATTTGAGGGTCTCACGGTCATACCAGAAAACCCTTTCTGCTACATTTTTATATGGACATTGTTATTATGAAATTTTTTATTGAATGTAAAAGTTCATCTATGGAAAAATATATAAAGATTGTTCATTTCGACATGCACTTGAGGAATGGTCAGAGCCAAAGGAGGTGGAGCAATAAATTAAGCTTTGTCAAATGGTTTAGAAGAATGGATTTATTTGTTCTTTAAGATATTATGTGATTTTGTATCATTTAGCAGTTCTAGACTTTTTCATCTACAGGAAGGTGTTGGCATGCGTGGTCTGTGGTCGTCTGAAGAGTGCCTTCCAGATTGCATCTCGGACTGGAAATGTGGCGGATGTCCAATATGTTGCTCATCAGGTTTTACCTCCCTAATGAAGTTGAGCTTGTTATCTATAACCTACAATCGTCTTCTTTTTCCTGTTTATTTTTCTCTGATTAACTGCATATTGATTTATAGTCCTTAGGTAGTCATAGTTCTAATTCATACAGGATGCTACAGATGAAAGATATAATTTGATCCAAACATGATGTAAATATGGCAAGCACAAAATTTGGGAAGGATATCTCTCAGTTATTTGCTAGTATCTTGAATGTTCATGAAGAGTCACTTATGGCTTCAAACATCTTAACAGCCGAGTCAACTTGGAGAGTAGATCATATCTCTCGTTCCTAGATAAAAAGAAAACAAACTTCTAAAATAACAGAACTGAAAGATTAGATTCCTTACTAGCTACATTCAACTAATAATGCTTTGCCATTAGTAGTTATTTTTCCAAGCAGCGAGACCTCCCTTGCTGGGACCTTAGGAGGAATGTTCAAAGTATTCTTCATCTCGCCCCTAGCTCTGTCTTGGCTCTTACTTACTACAGATCTCCTTTCTCAACTTGTAAGATTCAGGCAAGTCAGGTCGACGAGAAAAGTTTCTAGATTAAAATACTCCAAAGTGTAACCCATTAGAGCCATTCAACTTTTCTTTCTGCTGGCCTTCAAAATCTCCCTAGCCTTTTATCAAACACTGACAACTTATAGCAGCTCAATTTTGGGAAAGATCAGTTGTGTAAAGCATTACTGATATGTTAGCGTGATGTTTCCTTTCTTTGATTGTGGGTTGGTCCTCTTTTCTGGAATCATATGCATTGAAATATAGCTTTGTTCATGAACATATTCTTGGACAAGAATGGGTGATTTCTTAGTCTCAGTTGCAATGTGATGGACGGCCAAATCTCCCATTTATTTGTGTGAACTTTGCTGCTAATGAGATCTTCGTGAAGTTGTGCGCTCAAATTGTAGAAACCTGCTGTTGAATCTTACATAGTTCTTTTCGCAAATCTTGCAGGCATTACATGCAAATGCGCTTCCTGTGCTTGACATGTGTAAGCAGTGGTTGGTTCAGTACATGTAAATAGCTTTTCAAGGATCCTTCATTATTGTGTAAAGAAAAGAAAATGTAAAGAAAATAATATGAATATTTGTTCATGTGCTCATTAAAATGGAAATGAAATTTTCTGAGAAAGCAGTTGATTGCACTCAACCCGTGTTATTTCCCAAGCCATATGCCATGCAAATAATAACAAGAGCCGTGGATTTTTCCTAAATGACAATGTCCAAGCATACTAAGTGCTCCAGTGATACCACAAATGAATCACAGTTTCAGGTTTTTTGAAATGACTAGCCTTAATTTGTGTTCTAGTTTCAATGGTCAGAGTTCACAACTTTCCAAATGACTGGGATGACGCCGAAGATGTGGCTCCTGGAGGTGTGTTGTTTGTTGAGAATCCACACTTTAAATACCCACGCCCCGGCTGGTTGGATGGGATGGCGGAGGAATTGGGTTTCTGTCACCTTAACCCTGTTACAGATAATGCAGATCCTTGTGGGGTTTGGTACAAGAAAGCCACTGGCAACAAGGTTTCCTTTTCTTTTCTTTTTTTTCTTGGGTACAAACAAAGAGCTATAGTAAACTCCGTGTCAGAAACTTACCAAACCTAATACATATTCCCTAATAAGATGGAGGGTCATCATCATCATCATCATCAAGATCTTATCCCAATTAGGGGTCGGCCTCTAATAAGATGGAGGGTGCAGACCCCAAATCTGTAACCTAGTATCAACTGACGGCTTCTTACTGCAGCCACTGGTTACAAGATAGGACTAGATGCCTTCTGCACTTTTGACAATTTTGATTTGGTAACGCCAGTAAAAAGGGCAGCCCAGGCTATGAAGCTCCCTCATATGCAGGGTCTGAAGAAGGGGCGGAGTACAAGGGTCAATACTGCACAGCTTTACCTTGCATTTTGTAAGAGGCTGTTTCCACGCCTTGAACTCATAATCTCAAGGTCACACGACGACAATGCTCCAAGGCTCTCCTTCTCATACATTGACAGTAGATGTATAATATAATAAACCTATTCAACAACAGCCCAGTGTCTACATTTCCAACTCTTTGACTTGGCATAAGATTTTTTATCAGAGGATGCAACTACTTGTCCTGGGCATAAAAGTTGCATCTAAGAGAGCAAGCACCTTTGCAACTACTTGTCCTGCAGCTTCAAGAGTGTCACTTGTTCCACCAAGACCTTGATCCACTCATAAAAAACGCTCACATCCTTTCTCACCATGCTAATATGAGCATTTATAAAAAAGGGTTTCCTTGGATTCAATGTTGTCCCAAGCCTTCTAACTTTCCAAACCCTCTGGGACACAGTATTGGTAGAGGGATATGCCACTTCTATGGAGAGAAAGCCACATAAAAACGTGCACATCAAACACATCACTAAGCTCAATAACCTTGAATTAGTTTAAAGCACCCCAAAATCTTGCACTTAAATCCACAACCAAAGAATACAAAAAAAAAGCTCATCCTAGAGTTTACATCCTCCAACGCCTCTAGGCTTCACTTTCTAATCTTTTTTTTTTTTCCTTTGTTTTTGAAGTGGTGACTCACACACCCACTAGGTCTTGATATATACATCCTTCCACTCGTATCCTTCGGACACCCCCCACCCCTTAACATATACTCTTACCAAGTATACCCTTGCCAAATATATCCTTCGGACCCTTTTTCCCCAAAATTGTTACACCTAATGTGTCTATTACTATTTTCTAAAGCTATAGAATGTAAAATAGATAAAAGTTTCACCATTCATTTTACAACTAAAATCAGCAGTTTCTCCGATCATTCATTGAACGTGAATTTCGTAGCATAGCCCATCTAACATCATAAATGACTCAGATCTTAAAAAGCCTTAGCCGACTCGGAGTTACAGCCTTAAGAATCATTCAGTGAGGAACTCCTGACAGAAAACAAGAGGCACATACATCACTACCCTTCTCAAAATCCATAAGCTGGAAACTTGAACTACTCAATCTCCAACAAACTCAGATTCAATGCTGCCTCATTTAGTGTGAGTTCCCCTTACATAGCTCCAGATTGCCTGCAGGTGGAACCTATCCCTGTGTATTTTGTTTATCTGAAAGATTCTAAAGAAATAACCGCTGTAGAAGCTTCAATGGGGATCCAATTCTTTGATCTAATAAGATCCAAATTGTTCATTTTCTAGCCAACATTGATGAGTAAGCCACACCCCTACAACTTCCCCATTGAATGATGTTATTCTTCATCATCAATTGAATCACTATTTGAGATCCAGGATTCTATTTTCTCATCAATTTAATCACCGTTCATGTTTTTTTCTTTTTATTATCAATGAATAGATCTCTTTACTTGTACAACTTAAGATGTCTTGTATTTCGATTGATGAGATTTGATATGATACTTATGAGATCGATGATATTGATGAGAATCCTCTCATTCATCATAATTTCTCTACCGGATGTTTCTTGACATTTCTCTGCCGTCCATTAGCCACTGTAATATCATAACCGAGGATGAGATTGGCTTTAAATTTTTGGGGTGAACTTATGCATGAATTAACTAAGATGTGTAGCAGAAGATGAGTTGTTCCTTCGCATCACAAAAGCATCTTGGATCGACGTGTTCTTTTATCACTTGCAAACACTGATCTACATGCACAAACACCACGTAAGAACTCCATTAAGTTTCCCAAATGAACGGGATCATAATTTCAAGCCATCAAAGGCCCTCATCAACTGCAGTCAATGCCTTGTCCGTTACTTTGCTCCATCGAAAAAAAAAAAAACACTCCTAACTTTTTTATGCCCTGACTTTTTCCAAAACCAATCATAAGTTATTATATTTTTCAAATTAAAAGAAATTTTCAATAAATTAACATGAATTGTACCTAATAAAATTCAAATTTCACAAATAATTTGTTAAATTCTCAAATAGTATTTGTAAATACAGTTAAAAATTCAAGTGAAAAGTTTAAACTCATATGTATAATAATTTTTTTTCAAATTTTTTGTGATCATTTGCCAAATTTTACTAGTATTTGACTTGCTGATTTATTCCTGATTCCAAACTTTGTGACTATGATTTACCTAATTTTACAAGTATATGTATCAAAGAAAAGAAGGGGAACCTTCACGTAATGGTAAAGTTGTCATCGTGTGACCTTGAAGTCACGGGTTCTAGGCATGGAAACAGCCTCTTATAAAAATACAAGGTAAAGCTGCGTACTGGAGACCCTTATGGTCCGCCCCTTCCCCGGACCCTCATATACAGGAGCTTTGTGCACCAGGCTGTCTTTTTTCATATGTATCAAAGAAAAGTGGTGCACGGCCCACTTTCTTGTATATTTTTCATGCTTCTAAGCCGTTGATCTGATTTTGCCTCAATCAAGTATTCGTGGTACCTAACACACATGCATCTATTGGGAATCTCTGAGGCCTTCAGTTTTCAATCTGTTATGGTTTTAAAATGAACGGTGTAAAACGAAAAGATCCTTTTATTGTACGTTTCAGATTACTTTTCACTTCTTCTTTTTTTCGTTATTGCAGTTAGCTTGTAGTACCTTCTTCTTACTTTTCATAGGCAAAGGTAAAAAAATCTCACTAAAACTGCGATTTAGAAGATGGCAGAAACATAGCAAGTCACTCAAGCTATGGGAAACATAGAACCAGCATAAGGCCTATAGACGCAGCTGGTCGCCAGTGAAACCCACAACAGGAGAAATCAAGCACATGAGTTTAGCATCTCTATTGCTATATCAAGAAGATCCGGACCATCAGGACAGTTTCGGTGCACGAAGCTCCCATCTATGCAGGATTCAGGGAAGGAGCAGACCACAAGGATCTATAGTAAGTAGCCTTAGATTGCATTTTTGCAAGAGGCTGTTTTTATGCCTTGAACCTGTGACCTCAGATCCGGACCATCTAATTCTTAATTAGAGGAAAAATCCTTCCCTTGCAAGACCGTCTGCAAGGTCATTTAATGATCTAAGCGAGTGAACAAATATCACCTCTGAATTTTTTAGAGAGCCATGACTTTATGAAGATGTGGGAGTCTCTTGCCATTCATCCAAGTAATGACATTAAAAGAATCACCCTCGATGATCAACGGTGAAGGTATTAAAGATAATTTCTCCAGATGAGTTCCTAAGAACATTGCCAACACCAGAAAATCCAATATTGTCGAAACATGCCATCAAAATTTAGTTTAATATGATTCAGATAGTGGGGATGCCCATCTAGCCACACATCTAAAGACTATGTCATCTAGATCTAGCAAGGGAAGGGAAGGGAGCTTTATTTTGGAAGCAAGCATTATTACAATCCAACCATATGCACCATATACAGTGGCCATAAAAGTAAGCTTCCATAAGATTGTACTTCTTTTATTCCAGTGAGGAACATGCCTCTGGTCTAATGGATCGTTCAAAGATATAGAAAGTGCCTATTTAAAGGCCAAAATTACTGAAGATGGCACCCATAAGCCCTGCGCCTTTGGACACAGCAAAATGAGGAATAGAGCTGGTAATCACGTTGAGTCAAAGTGCAACTAAGTTTGTGCAATGTGGGGTTCATTTATGGATGACTATCTAGTTTATCTAACTGGCTTGCCTTTGGATGTCTCCCAGTATAAAAATCATGCATATTGACAAGTGACAAGAGGGTGTTTTACATTTTTTAATATAGACTGTTATTTACAAAGTTCATAGCTATCCATGAAAGGAAGTAACTCTTTAGACGTTAGAATCATCCGATCTGCATGGTTTTTGGATTAACATATATATTAAGCCAAAAAAATTAGATGAACTAAGCAGATCATATATTGGTGGACCTTTTCATGCAAAAAGTTAAGTACTTATGACTTCAAGCACTTGCCAGCACTTTGATTTAGCATTCCTCTAGCCAAAATAGATGGTCTCGATCTTCAAATACCCAATGACAAAGATAGTGGTGAGAAAGGGCAGCTCCGGTGCACAAAGCTCCCGCCTATGTAGGGTCCAGGGAAGGGGTGGACCACAAGGACCTATAATAGGCAGCCTTACCTTGTATTTATACAAGAAGCTGTTTTCATGCCTTGAACCAGTTACCTCAAGGTCACACTAAGGCAACTTTTACTATTGCGCCAAGGCTCAAAGGTAACAGCGAGAGGGGCCAAAAATCCTCAAGAGACAAGATTATCACAAGTTAAAGCTCTGTCTAAAGCTAAAGTCCAGGCATGGAGTGATACTTTAGTAGGTACTTGTGCGCTCCAAATGAAAGTGGCTGGGTTCCATACTTTATCTTGAGGACTGGGCAGTTGTTACACTGATTTTGTCGAGAAAAACGTTTTTTGTTTTAGAAACCCATATGATACAATCAGTGCCTACCATTAAACTTGGTTATCAGTCTTCTCAGCGAGAAACATGCTTGTAACTGCTACCAAATGACCATTTCAATCTCTTACGATGGCCTCTGCACTAGCAGGGGCTGGATTATCCTGCATCGTCAGAGGTGGGTGCTAGGTATCCAGTTGGCTTTTCGAGTACCAGCTTTAGTTAAAGGCAGAAGGGGAGCTTAGCGCAACGGTAAAGTTGTCGTCGTGTGACTTTAAGGTCGCAGGTTCAAGGCATGGAAACAGCCTCTTGCAAAAATGCAAGATAAGGCTACCCACGATAAGCGCTTGTAGACTGCACCTTTCCTGGACCCCACATAGGCAGGAGCTTCGTGCACTGCCCCTCCCCCTGCCCCCATAGCTTTAGTTAAAGGCAATTAGGTTGAGCCAACAGAAGGAAAGACAGGCTGCTACCAACTTACAGTAATGAATCCATTCACATACCACTGGAAACCTTCATTAGTTAATAGAATCTAAGGTTGTTGCGTGGAGCAGATTTTGGGAGAAAGCACCTAAGGAAAGATGGACAGCTAAGTTAACAACTTTATGTATAATTGCGGAGATTCATACCAAAGATACCTAGCAATCATTTGCAGCTGATAATGCATGCACCTATCAAAGAGGTGGCGACAAAGTAAACATAGCCACTAATTCATGCTCTCCATCTTTACGTCTAGATGGAGAATTCCTTGGTAGGTTCATTACTTAACGTGATTTCTTTATAAGTTATATAAGAAGGGGAGTCACGGCATAACGGTAAAGTTGTCGTTATGTGACCTAAAGGTCATGGGTTCGAGGCATAGAAATAGCCTCTTATAAAAATATAGGGTAAGGCTGCATACTATTGACCCGTTCATCCCTTCCCTGAACCCCGTATGCGATACCAAAGTGATAACGATAAAGTTACAAAACGAGGATATGTAGCCACTAGTACATGCTCCATCTTTACGTCTAGAAAGAGAATTCTTTGGTAGGGTCATTATTTAACATGATTCCTTTTATAAGTTACATAATAAGGGGAGCCATGGCATAATAGTAGAATTGTCATTGTGTCAGTAAAGTCATGGGTTTGAGGTATACAAATAGCCTCTTACAAAAATGCAAAATAAAATTATACACTATAGGGCCATGGTAGTTCGTCCAGTCCCCAAAGCCCCCCCGCATACTGGGTGGACATTCGGGCTGCCATTTATAAGTTATATGACTTGACGTTTTTAAGTGTAGCAAACTTATCTCAAATCATGAGCCTAAGCCCATATCCCTGTTGGACGGGGTTTTCTTTGGCAAACACAGTGGAGCAGCTCTGCACACCATTCAAATTACGTATATCTCAAGTCATATCATATGTAGCAAACTGAATGTATGAAGAAGCTTAAAAACAGTGGTTATCATATTCATTCCTAAAAGCCACCACATCTGCCACATCAATGATCAGATCCATTAATCTAATAGATGATCGCAAGTTCCTCCTATATATTCTCCTGACTCACATTGGTTTAGCATGGGAAGAGAAACATGCGAGTCACCATGATCGTCTACAATTTCAAGATCTCAGTCCGGCATGCGTCTCCACATGCATATCAGCCTTAACTGAGTGATGAAATCAATCCTATTGTGGGATAGTCTACGAAGTTAAAGGGTAGTCCCGGTGCACGAAGCTCCTGTCTATATGGGGTTTGGGAAAGGGGTGGGCTACAATGGTCTAAAGTAGGCAGCTTTGCAAAAATATAAGAGGCTGATTCCATGCCTTCAACCCATGACCTCAAAGTTACATGACTGCCAAACTATGCAATAATATTTAACGGCGATGGACTCAATGCAACAATGATGGGAAAAAATGGCGTGGAGTGGTTAGATGGTAAGCAATCTTTTTGTTCTTTTTCTTTTATTTATTGAATGGTTGAAGAAAGAAGGATAGACAACCTTGTTCTTGGTCTCCATTTACAAACTTTCAGTAACTTGGCATGGCTCAACATCAACTGAAAATGAGCTTAACGAGATGCTAATGAGCATTGCATTCTCTGACGCCTCACAGGATGTGGTGAACTTAAAGCTGGTTTGGGAGGAAGGTCATCAAAGACCATCAAAGTAGTAAAGTGAGGAGATTAATTCTCACCTGCATTCATTTAAGGTCTGGACTCTGGATGTCCGATGTGCCTAGTGGAAGCTTGGGTCATTGATGTGCTGATCAAGACCATTGATTTGATGGGCCCACAAGATGATGACACACATATAAATAAGCTGTACTCCTACCAAGCTAAAATCTTATTTTTTTACTTCCTGTACAATGGGTGGGTCTCAAATTTCCCAAAGAATATAGGTGGGAGAAGAATAAAGACTTGCAAAGAGTAAAATTACTTCTCAAAATCTGTTTGGCAGGATATGTAAAGGGCAGCCTCAGCCTCAGTGCATAAAGCTCCCGCCTATACAGGGTATGGAGAAGGGGCGGATCACAAGGGCCTAAAGTACACAGTCTTACCTTGCATTTGCAAGAGGCTGTTTCTACGCCTTAAACCCATGACCTCAAAGTCACACGACGACAACTTTTATTGTTATGCCAAGGCTCCCCTTCTTACTTGATGTTTGGCAGGACAAGTAATATAGCTAAACCCCTTGGTGCCACTCTCTTCTTACTTGATGGTTGTCCCTGACGTATAAATGTTCCGATTCTGAATCATAAAATTCTAGTCTAAAAACCATTCTCATAACACTGGTTTTGGCCAAGTCCTCTGGTATTTAGCTGTTCTCATGCATAAAGGAAAAAATTGTAAAAGATAAATCATTAAGATGCCAAAAGTTAAGCTTACACATCATATTTTATTTAATTATTTATATACCAAGTAATTATGTATTTGTTATTTAATTACTATATAGGCAAATAAGAATACAATATAAAAATTAACGCCCATAAACATAAAAGTTAAAAACACCTATTTTGCCAATATCTAGATATACAAAGTTAATGATGACATGAATTGAAAACAAGCAAGCAACTATGCTTCAAAAGATACATACAGAGAAAGTGAAAATTATTTAAAAAACTAATTTCAACCTTTTTACTAAAGAATGTTAACATATTCTTTACAAGTAAAGAATTGGAGAAGCAACTTATAATTGTATAATAAAATGAGATATTTATTTAATATATTAAACTTAAAAAAGCTAGAAACGATGTCATGGTAGTATAGAGCTGAATCTTCTTCATAGATTCATCATATTATCTTTTAATAAGGCAACATAAAGGAGAAGCCAACTATTGTAGACTTTTCAAACTCAAGCATACATGGTTATAATATATCGAGATCATACAATAAGAAGAAATAATCTACATATTAATCATTAATTTAAATTAAATATAAAAAGTATAAAATGATAACTATTTACCAATAAATTTTATAATATTTAAATTACTATATTACCCTCTAGTACATTAAGTTTAAAATAACATTATAAGGGTATTCTTGTTAATAATTGATATTTTTTGGTTCTTAGTTTTGATCGGGGTATCCAAGCATAAAAATTGATATTATACCGATAAAATTTGGTCCTTCAAATGAAAACTAATACCATACCATAGGTTCCAATTGATTAACCATACTCTATTTTGTCCGTCAAGTTTTTGTAATTTTGTGATTCTTAGTACCCCATTTACACTCATCATTGTGTTAGGACATCTAAGGCATCATATTGATTTCTATTAGTTACAAAAGTTTAATTTAGAGTAATAAGTGTAAATGTGAGCATAAAAATTCAAAAATGTTTGAGGAGTGGGAAATTTTGGGTTATCATGCACCTTCTCGTAAATTTAACGGCCCAAATCATGTAAAAAGTCATAGATTTGAGTCCTCACTTTCCCCTTTGGATGGGGATTAAATGGAGGAGTGAGTTTGAGTGATTTGCAATTCTTCACTTCTTAAAAAAAAAAAAAAAGTATAAAAATGTCCATAACAATTCAACTATTTGAAAATTTTTGTGAGTATTAAATTAGGAGAAAATACTGCAAAAAAGGATAGAAATTTCCAAATAGCATCCCTTTCTTACTAAGAGTAGCATTGATCAGACTTGTTCATCTGATTTCTCTAACTGTAGAATTCTATTCTTCCAAAACCAATGTGGATTGGCAGAGTCTAGAGTCTTATAAATATGCTTTCTATTACAAAGGTAAAAATAGTCAAAGAAACTATTTAAAGAATGATCCAAAATCAATGAGTAAAAATATATTTTTTTGGATGTTACAATCATTGTTATCATGATAATATTTAGGATACAATACAATATAAGAATCAAATGAACGAGTCTTATTGGCCAAAGGCATGCCCCGGCCAAAGTGGGGTTGCTATGCGAAAATCACCATCTTTTTGTGGGAGGAATGATGGTATAAAGCATGACAACACCCCAAAGACAGCCTCCAAATTTTCATGGCGGCCCTACATTCCATTAATCTAAGCCATTCAATTTGATACGATTGCCTTTGAATATTTCATGGTCCAAAATTCATTTCAAGAGAAATCCAGCAGCATCCAATAAATAGTGGTTTCATCTTGCTAGATATAATCAGTCAGAACCTCTCAACAAAGCCAGGGTTTTACGTTTGACAAACTAAACACAATTTTTTTTTTAAGCCAATGACTTTTTTCTAGAATAAATTTTAGGCCATGAAATATCCAAAGTTAATTATATGAGATGAACGACTTAGATCAATAGTACGTAAGTTCCACTGTAGAAAAGTGAAGGCATTTCATGGTTGGAGGGGTGCCGTGGTGCTCTATGCCAGCATTCATTTCCACTCGTCACCGTCCATATCTTCTTCCATACAATATAAATAAATACTCGTATATTTGTCAGTCCAAATCTTAGGCTACAAAAGCAGCTTCGCTCGTACTTTGACCAAAACCACAAAATGTTTCCTCGAAATAGTTTTTTATTTTTATTTTTTGTGTAAAAAAAATATGGCACCAGATGACTGGACTCCTGCCTAGGGCCCACATGGGAGATGCATGTGATCATTGATCAAGACGTCGAGACCTCAAGTGATAAATCATCCACTGAAGTGGGTCCACTGGCAATGGAATATAATTGATTCTTTTTAGATTCAACAACTCTAGTCATCGATAATGGAGAATATAAGAACACATTCTAACCACCATCTTATATTGTACAAAGAAAAGAAGAAGATGCAGAAGATATGGAGGACAGCAAAGAGAGGCCCCCAACAGTAGTTAATGAGAAGCTGGACTTCTGACCAGGAATCATATACCTCATACTGTGGGTACAGCTTGCTGGGGCATGGAAATAACCAGACAGCCAGAATTGCTATCCGCCAAGTTTCTTGAAATGTATAAACAATGAAATATAGGTATCCAAGCCTTCTGGTTTTTCTGAAGGCTCATATAGTGAGCTTCTTGACGGTGGTCGACTGTCTAACATGCACAAAGCTTGCTCCAGCAGGTGGGCCTCAGATTTCCACAGATAGAAACCATTCATCCATGGGAAGTTGCCTTTCGCAGCAGGATGAGAGATTGCATGCATGGTGATCTCCTGGGCCACATCTTGTATAAACCCTGCAACATAAAACCATCTCCATCTTAAATGAACTGTTCAGCCGACCACCATATATGCAGTGGGAGATAATACACACAATCTTATATTGGTAATGGCACGCCATCTTGCAATCAAGCTTCCAGATTCCTCCATCTACAAAAAACCACAATCAAAACGCGAACAAAGAGCAGGAGTGGCCTTATGAAAACAGAGCATCATTGTTTCCAAAGATCCAAGAGGAAAAGGAAACGTTAAATACCAAACTTGGGTCTGACAATAACCCGTGAAAGTTTCAGAAGAGCCTCTGCAGACGCCCTAGAAAAAGCCACGGAATGGTGCTGCTGTGACCTCCTCTCTCTCTCTCTCTGCTTATTCCTCCTACAAATTCCCAGCTCCACCGCCAATAAAAAAAAAATCAAAGAAATGGGTTCTTCTTCGGGCTCTCTGTTTCTTCTTCTAATACTAGCACTCTTTGAGTCAGCAAATTCTATTACATTTTCAGGAGATATTGAAGGTCTGAAGCAGCTCAGAAATGGAGTTGAGAAGAGTTCAATCATGCCGGGTTCTTGTTTAAGCTCTTGGGATTTCTCTATAGACCCTTGTGATAGCGTTTTTGGCGATCGTTTTACTTGTGGTTTTCGCTGCGACACCGCCGTATCTGGGCAGAGCAGGATCACGGAAGTCAGCCTAGACAGCGCGGGCTACGCTGGAACTCTCTCTCTTTCCCCTTCGTGGAATCTCCCGTATCTCGAAACCTTGGACTTAGCTGATAATCTCTTCTCCGGGCAGATTCCGGCGAGTTTGTCCAACCTCCCCCGTCTTAGGCGTCTTACTCTCTCCCGGAACACGTTTTCCGGACAGATTCCGGCCGTTTTAGGCTCCATTTCTTCTCTCGAAGAACTTTATCTTGACAACAATCTTCTCCAGGGTTCCATTCCTGAGAGTTTTTCAAACCTTCAGAGCTTAACAAGGCTGGAAATTCAGGTAAACAAGCTCTCCGGCAAATTTCCCTATCTGGGTTCGCTTAAAAATCTCATTTTTTTGGACGCCAGCGACAATGCAATTTCCGGCGCGATTCCGGAGAGTTTTCCTGCTAATTTGGTGGCAATTTCGATGAGAAACAATGCGTTCGAAGGAGAGATTCCGGCCGCAATCGGGCAACCGGGTTTTGTGCAGGTAATGGATTTTAGCCATAATAAGCTTAGCGGGACCCTTCCTTCAATTCTTTTCAGTCATCCATCTCTGCAGCAATTGACACTTTCTCACAACCAATTTTCATCCTTCCAAGTTCCTAAAGATTATGGTGTAAGAAGTGAGTTGATTGCATTAGATTTGGGCTTCAATCAGTTGCAGGGATTTCTCCCAGTTTTCATGGCTATGATGCCCAAACTTTCTGCTCTATCACTTGAAAGTAACAGATTTACAGGCATGATTCCTCCTCTCTATGGGCTTAAGATAGCTATTCCTGCCAGGGGAACTGCACCATTTTCAAGGCTTCTGTTATCCGGGAACTATCTCTTTGGGGCAATTCCCAGCCCACTTTTGGTCATGAAACCGGGTTCTGCCGTAGTGAGTTTGGTTGATAACTGTTTGACAAGATGCCCATCTTCTTTCTTCTTCTGTCAAGGTGGAGTTCAGAAGTCTCCAATGGCCTGCAAGCGTTTCAGCCCTGTGATACCATGATTCAGAGCGGGGAAGGCTTTGTAGTTGGCCTTTTTGGTTACTTATCATGTGTAGACTTCTCTGTAAATTTTGTTGGTGAATTTAATGAATGTCAAGGACTATTTGCCGATGACCCAGATGGCCATGTGTACAAAAACAGCTCATTTTCATTTATGGGTTCTTGGATATTTTATAGGTGCAGTCGTCTTTGGCATGAGGATGATAATCCCTGGATTAAATTATCCATCAATTCTGATTTTCTCTCTAGCTATTTGATGATCTGAAACATAGGTTTCCAAGGGTGGAGGGTCATTTTGTGCATGTTTTAATAATTTTAGTCATGTTTAAGCTGCTACACTATCAAGACTACTGTCCATTGATAACTTTATCCCTGATTACTTGTCCCTTCATGCCCATGAGAGGATTGCATATGGAGGCAAGCTGCATTTACTGCCTGTCAGTTGCAGGTATTCTCAGAGGTGTTTTAAAAAGAAGAAAAGAAGGATATGGCTTGAAGGTTTCGGTCGTCGTTTCTGTGGAGAATCTTATCTGAGAAGAAGAAGATCTTCCTCTAAGTTTGAACTGTCTTTGTTTATTGGGGTTGTTGCTTACGGTGTTTATTGCATAGTTTGGAGGATCCAATGTTGGGGGATTCATGTTTACTTTGGTGAACTTGTCTGGTGGAAAGGTAAATGTTCTACTCAAGCAAACATTCAGTTCAGTGACCTCCCAACATTTCAGCCCACTTGTCAATGATCCAGACCATCCATCTTGTGGGAATGGGACCAACTTTAGATGCCCATCACACCGATGGTAGTCCTATTTCTGGACGAAGGTATTTTGGTTCATTAAAAGCGAATTGTTATGTTGAAGCGCTTTACTTGCCTAAGCCATTCAACATGTTGGGAATGGCTTATATACACAAGCGAAGTGCGAAATTTCATGTCTATTAAATAATTTAGGGTTTTTTTTCAAAAGTTCCATTACTTTTTTTTGGCATTTTTGTAAAAAAATTTTACAGTTTTTAAGTTTTTGCAGATTTGCTATTCCATCTATTTTTCACCATTTATTGTGCCAGCATCTGTTTCTATCATCTCGAATGCTATGGCAAACTTCTCACTACCGTTTTTTCCTCTTCAACTATATCAAAAAGCACATCTGATTTATTCCTTGCATAACCAGCAACTTTTATTCTCTGGACAATTCATCTCACATGGCTTCAATCTTTTTAATTTCTGGATGAGATCCATCTCCAAGTATGAAACTATGTATCGTCCAATCGATTTCTATCAAGCTGTAACTTGGTGACTTCTTCATTCCTCTTTCCTTCATAACTTGCCTCAAATTAGTAACTTCTTCCCACCAACTAGCTCGAGCATTGATGTTTCACAGGAGTACATAATTCCCATGTGACCCTGCTCTAGCTCAATAAGGATTTTGCTCAAACTTTCTCTGATCTGTGTGTTTCTATAAATTCGACAGGCTCCAAACAGTGCCCCACAATCAGAGCATTCAGCTTCATGGACATCTCAAGTACGAATCTTTCAGCTTCATCCAGTAGCGATACCTACCTTGTATTTGGAGAGAGATATAGTTGGAGCATAGAATCGAGAGAGTTTATCTCCTGTATTCGATTTCGGGGGAAGGAAGATGGCTTTACAGGAGAAATGGAGGTGGGGGTGAGGGGATGATAAGAAAGATGGGGGTGGGGGCGTGCACGGGTGCATCTCCTGGCGTTCAGTCGTCGTCGGAGACTGTTGGCATTCAGTTGTCGTCGACGGCGTTCTTCCACAGATATGTTCTCTGTAATGGCAGATAGTGTTAAATAGAGATCGCTAGAGCAATATTGGAATTTTAGAATTTTCAATGGTGAAAGGAGATGGAAATCGGACGTAATGGCATTTTTGCAAAGTTTTCCAAGACTTAATGGCAAATCTGCAAAAATGTTAAAAAGTTGGATCTTTTTTTTGCAAAAGGGCCAAAATGTAATGGCACTTTTACAAAAACGCAATAATTTATTCTATACTTTTGAAAATATAAGTTATAGCAATATTTTATTTTATATATCTTAAGTTAAAAATTACAACAACAAACATTGGATAAAATATTTAACGGATATGACATGTGAGCTATTCCCAAATTTACTGTTTTACACAAATTGAATATAATGAACCCTAACTTAGAGGCACATATTAAAATATGCATAAAGAGAATATATTTTAAAGCCTTAGTGCAACGGTAAAAGTTGTCATTGTGTGACTTTGAGGTCACGGGTTCAAGGCATAAAAATAGCCTCTTGCAAATGCAAGGTAAAACTGTGTACTTCAAGCCCTTGTGGTCTGCCTCTTCCCCAAACCCTACATAGGTAGGAGCTGGGTGTAATAGGGCTGCCCTTTATGTACTTATATTTTAGAAGACCAAGACCATTAACACCGTCAATTATCATTTGGATGATTTATGATCCAAAATTCTAATTCATTGGATCATCTGGCACTTTTCTTCAGGGTTCTAAATTAGACAGCAATAAGTTTTGCCACTCATTTTACAACCAAGGCAAAACATAGATGAGATTTTTAGATCATCAACCATCTAAGTCGTGACCAACAACATAAATGGTCTTGATCTACCAAAATCTGAGCCTAAATAGAGAAAAAGATGTCTGTAACATATATATGGTCTCTCGTGGTCATAGAATTTGTTCGGAGGTCAGTGGCTTGAAACACAACCTTGTTGTTGGGACGTTCACCTTACTGACTATAATAGGTGATCAGGCTCTTTATGTCTCTCTTTTATGACTCCCCTCTACTTTCTCTCTTATTTAGTTGGTGTGATGTTTATGACCCTTGTAGTCTGTCCCTTCCCTGGACCCTGCATAGGAGGGCTTCGTGCATAGAAGCTTCCCTTTTTATCTTTCTAATTGATTTTTCCCTTAAACAAGAAATACGCATCCAGAGTAAATATGAAGAGTAGACCTTGGTTGATAAAAAGGCTAATATTCCGGGCAATATTCCTACTTTGTCCATGCACCAGAATTCTTCTTTATTGGATGATCTTAATGTTGGTACATTAAAGAGAAAAATAACTGGGTTAGACAATCTAGAGAAAAGAAGGGTTAGCATCAACCGATTGAGAAGATTTGTGGAAAATTCACCCATATAAATGTAACTCGAAAAGTGAAAAGTTTGAATTACAGACCATCTAAGGCCACGAGCATAGCTTTAGCTGAGCAGATATCGGATAATTCTCTTTCCTTTCTTCACTAGGCATTAACAAGCTGTCATGTGATAGATCCCCATATTTCCTACATGTAATGGGCATAAGTACAGTGGAGCGCCATTTTTTGGAATAGCATAAAAAAGTGGGCGTTGAGTCGTAACTCAGCCGAGTCGATGAGGTTTTAGACTTTCTGTATTTTGCATCTTTGACTCGTCACATTTTAGGAAAGAAAGTACCAGCAAATATCGCTGCCAATAATATTAAATTATATTTTCATATTTTCTCATGTCTAAGTACTCCATCGCACGCTTTTGGAAAGCTCACATTGCGTTTGCATTTTGAGTTTTTGACACCTTCGCTGATCAAAGTTTCGAACCATTTATTAGCAAAGTCATGGTTCAGAACGCCCAGCAGCAGTAAGCACATTGCTACAAAGAAAGTCAACATCTCACTCTTCAGTAAGACTTTCTGGGCCTAGCATGTTCAACATGGGCAGGCTTGAATCTAACATTAGACCTTGACACAAGTTCGTCTCACTGACCCTGATTTGCTATTGATCGAATTATCTTAGATCCTCGGTCAACGAGGAAAAATGTCGGCCACTAATCTTTGCTGATAGGATATCCATTCAGCACGCGACCAAATTATCACATGGGTTTCTTATATAATACCAATTCAATGGTATTGATCAACACATAGATCTTCCAACGTAGGGCAAATTGAGATTCTCCCTAGAGCTTCCTCCCAGATAATAATGGCTTTCCCTATAGTGTGACTTATAGAACAATGCTAAGTCTCCAAATCTCCCCTTTCTAGCCTAAAAGGGTCGGTTAAAAAGTAGAAATTCAATCAATAACTTGCATTGTCTCCATAAATTAAAGGTTGTCCGATGAGAGAATTTGTGTGTACAGCCACCCGTAGCAAGCAAAACAAATAAACAGGTCATTTAACAAGTGAACCTACATGTTACTTGTACTTGCTCATAACTGACGTATTCCACTTTTCCAATTCTGTCTACCTATCTCGGTCTGATTGAATTGGCAATTGGCCATGTAGCCTAGAAATTTCCCCTAAGGTTCAGCTGGATTTGATTTTCGTTTCGAACCAAAGGCAAATTAGTTGGAGTGGGAAGTGGATTTCAATTTCTAGCTAACCGAACAAGTATCTCACATTAGGATGCAACTTCATGAAATTCCAACTTCGAGGATCCTCCTGCTCTTTTCAACCTCCAATGAGTCGGGATGGCAATGGATAACTATACCTATTTAGGACTGGAAGGGGCAAGAAAACTCTAACCAATGCCCGGTTGGTGGCAAGCACAAGTCTCGGCCCTTCATTTCTCTCTTCCTCACACAATTCTAGACCCACTGTAGACACCTCGATTTTACCACACATTATACTACTTTGAGACAAAAGGGTGGTTCCAGTCCCACCTAGCAGGTTTAGATTTAGTTTTGAGATGTTCTCAAAGTCATCTGGCGAAAGACAACAGCCACAATGGCGTGCTGAATACCGACGCATTCCATCATAGGTAAAGAGAAATATCTTACAATAGCCCACCCACCATGGCAGCTAATCTTATCAGCTTCCTTTCCTCCATTGTCTCACCATGGCAGCACATCAGTTCATTGTGGCAACTGGTCCAGTCGACTTCATACTTCCCTTCTAGGTGTCACATCACCCGAAGAGACCTACCCTCCGTGTGTTTCTTAAGTCAAATTGCTGGAAGTTATGCACGATGCCATATGTGAGAGAAACAATCCCAGAAAGTGACAAGGCTAACTGACTTCAGCAACTAACAACAGCTTGCCTACAAACTTTCTGTAGAAAGATCTGGGTTATCACCAATGGCCAGGGTGACACCTGACGTCGTTCAAGTACCATGTCAACATCATTTTTCGTATATAAGGGGACGTCCACCTCCAATCAAGTGGAGCTGGTTCTTAAGAGATTTTCTAGAACTTTTTTTGGGCCTTCTCTCCAGGGAACCTATCTCGAGAAACGTGGTCTCCAAGAAGATGAGAACCTCAACAGAAGTGATGGCAAATTACGAAAAGGGAATAGACTGAGCCAGAGAAAACTTTCTTCTAAACCTGTATGAGAGTGTTTGTGTACCCCCAAGCTTGTTTGTAATCTATCCTCCTGTTTAGATGTACTTTCACTTTTAGTTTGTACTGAAAGTTGATTTGAAAGCAACAAATCTTTTCTTATTTGTGACTGCATCAGAACCTAGGTGCAGTGAAAAGTGGACATGAGTTCATACCATAGAGGTCAAGAAAGGCGATAGTAAATAGGGTATCTCCAAAACATAAGATTCGCATCGCTACATGGAATATAGGGACACTGACAGGTAAGAGTTTGAAGTTAGTAGACACGATGAAACGTAGGAGAGTCAACATCGCTTGTATCCAAGAAACCAAGTGGAAAGGGGCTAAAGCTAGATAAATAGATGGGTATAAATTATGGTACGTAGAAAAGGAAAATAATAGAAATGGCGTAGGAATAATAGTGGATAAGGAATTAAAGGATAAAATTGTAGATATTAAAAGAATCAGTGATAGAATTATAATAATAAAAATTATTCTAGGAGAGCAAATTATAAATATTATAAGTGCATATGCACCATAAGTAGGGTTACAAGATATAATTAAGAGACAGTTTTGGAAAGATATGGAGGAAGTCATGCAAGAAATTCTCAACATTGAGGGGATATTTATAGGAGCAGACTTAAATGGCCATGTAGGAAAAGATAAGGAAGGATATGATAGAATACACGGAGGGTATAGTATAGGTGAACGAAACGAGATGGGGAAAAATATCCTCGATTTTGCTTTGTCATATAACCTATCTATTGCAAATACACTCTTTAAGAAGAGGGATGAACACTTAATAACCTTTAAAAGTAGACTTCATAAAAGCCAAATAGACTTTTTTCTACTTAGAAATAATGAACGATCTATATGTAAGGATTGTAAGGTGATACCCGGTGAGAGTTTAACCTCAAAACATAGGTTAATGGTTATGGATATTCATATTAAAAGATGGAGTAAAAGAACTGAACTTAATACACATCCAAAAACTAAGTGGTGGAACTTAAAAGGAGAGAAAATAACCTCATTCAAAAATAAGTTGATAGTAGAAGGAAATTGAAACTATGAAACAGAAATAAATACCATGTGGACTAATATAGCTGAGTCCATTAAGAAAGTGGCAAAAGATGTCTTAAGAGTATCTAAAGGTAAAAGGTTATTAACAAAGGAAACATGGTGGTGGAATGAAACAGTGCAAAAAGCTATTAAAGAAAAACAAATGCATTTTAAAGCATGGCAGAAGATTAGAAATAATGAAAACTATGAACAATATAAGAATGCTAAAAACGTTGCTAAGAGAATAGTAAGTGAGGCAAAACTTAAAGCATATGATGAGCTCTATAATAGATTAGGAACAAGAGAAGGTGAAAAAGATGTGTTTAAACTTGCAAAAGTAAGAGAATAGAAGGGTAAGGACTTAGAGCATGTTAGGTGCATTAGAAGTGATGATCAAAGGGTATTAGTCAAAGATGATGAGATCAAACAAAGGTGAGAAATATACTTTCAAAAATTGTTAAATGACAATGGCCCTGAGAATATAGGGATTGAAAATACTATAAATCTAAATAACACTGGATATTATAGATATGAACGTAGGATTAGAATGCTTGAAGTAAAAGAGGCCTTGAGAAAGATGAAATCAAGAAAGGCCATGGGGCCTGATGGTATACCAATAGAGGTTTGAAAGCATATGGGAGATATTGGGGTAGTTTGGTTGACCTAGCTGTTTAACAAGATTATAAAATCAAAGAAAATGCCTGATGAGTGGAGGAAAAGCTCTATTGTACCAATCTATAAGAATAAAGGAGACATTCAGAGCTGCACTAATTATCGAGGGATCAAACTTATGAGCCACACCATGAAACTTTTTGAAAGAGTGATTGAGAAGAAGCTACGACATGAAACAAGTGTATCGGAGAATCAATTTGGTTTCATGCCTGGGAGGTCTACCATGGAAGCTATTTTCTTATTAAGACAATTAGTAGAGAAATATAGGGAGAAGAGAAAAGACCTACACATGGTCTTTATTGACTTAGAGAAAGCTTATGATAGAGTCCCTAGAGAGTTAATATGGAGGATGTTGGGTGTTAAAGGGGTTTCTCAGGGATATATAGACATAATTAAAGATATGTATGAAGAAGCAGTAACAAATGTTAAGACCACTAGTGGCGTGACTGGTGATTTTCCTGTCACTGTCGAATTGCACCAAGGATCGGCATTGAGTCCATACCTTTTCACATTAGTTATGGATGAGTTAACAAAACATCTACATGAGGAGATTCCCTGATGCATGCTATTTGCAGACGATATAGTCCTACTTGATGAGACAAGGGAGGGTGTAAACATAAAGCTAGAGTTATGGAGAGAAGCATTAGAATCAGGAGGATTTAAAATTAGCCGAATTATGACAGAATATATAGAATGTAATTTTAGTAAGGAGAGGAGTGGAGCACCAATCAAGATTGATAACCAAGAGGTCCCCATGAGAGACCACTTCCGATACTTAGGATCATTGATCCATGAGAGTGGAGAGATTGAGAGGGAGGTTACCCAGAGAATCCAAGCGGGTTGGAACAAATGGAGATGTGCATCGGGTGTTTTATGTGATCGGCAGGTGCCATTCAAACTAAAGTAAAAATTCTATAGAATGGCTATTAGGCCGGCCATGTTCTATGGATCAGAGTGTTGGGCAGTTAAGGAACATCATACTGATAGACTGAGTGTCGCAGAAATGAGGATGTTGAGATGGATGAGTGGTAAGACAAGAAAGGATAGAATTAAAAATGAAAATATTAAAGGAAATTTAGGGATAGCACCAATAGGTAACAAGATGAAGGAGATTAGACTTAGATGGTTTGGACATGTTCAAAGGATGCCAACAACGGCACTAGTTAGAATGAGTGAGGCAATACAAGTTGAAGGTTCTAAAAGGGCAAGGGGAAGGCCCAAAAGAACGTGGATAGAAGTGGTGAGGAAAGATTTAAAAACTTTGGGACTAAATGAAACCATGGTATTTAATAGAGTGAAATGGAGGAATAAAATTCATATGGCCGACCCCTAATTAGGATAAGGTCTTTATGATAATGATGATGATGATGAACTTAATATTGTTGATCTTAGCCACAAAAATCTTTAGTTTAATATTGTTTTTTGATTTTATTTGAGATTTTTGCACATGAGTGTGATCATGCAAGACCAAGGAATTCTATGTTCGGTTCCCCTCAGGATAATCCCACCTAATGGGCATATGTGATAGGGTAGAGGGGTGTCATGTCTATTTTCTTCCATGTTTTCCGTAGGAGTTGGACAATCTAATTGTCTGTCTCATTATGTGTATAAATACTTTCATTTCCTAAGTTTTATCTGAAATATGAGTGTTACGATGACCACTTTTTGTTGTAACTGTGCATCTGTCTGATATTTAGAGACACACACAAAGGTTACACTAGTAATAACCACTCTTCCACTGATCAAACTTTCCCGTCTCTCTTCACACCAAGGTCATCATCAACATCAATATAAGATAAGCATTCTTGCCTTTGTTCCCCCCATTTTAAGTGGAGAAGCTATACTGTCAGATATTCTCTTTCTTTATTTAAATTCGAAGCATATTAGCATCCCTACCAATAAGAATGAATGCCCTTATGGAGTTTTGGGGTATTTACAACACGACCAAGCATGATATTGGAACTGAATTATATGACTCTTTGATATGACCATCTATTTTAAGATCCCAAGACACCCAAAGATGAAGGCATTAGAGATAATAATTGTAATTCTAGTTGAAGTCAAACGTGAAGAATATCTTTGAAACATGAAAAGGTCCAAAAAAGTGGGACCAGACACAGGTGCCTGCCACTACCTATGAAAGCACCAAATACCATGGAACACAAAAAAGGATGAAGGCACAGGAATAATGTGGATGGAACTACAAGTTATTTGAGAGTATTTGGCATGCATCTCCCTGCATTCACTTGTATTCCGTCACCACCAGTGGAAGTGAAAAAGCCAAGACAAAATGGTTCGCGATGACAGTGATTGAAAAAGGATTTCTTTCTCCAAGGCACTCCTAGTTGAGATTGTCATCAAAGATGAAGATTACTTGTTAATAACCGAACAAGAGAAATACTACCATTGCTTCTTACTCTTTCCCCTGGATTTAACTTCTTTGTACCTCTTCTACTATCCTGTCAAACGGGCCATAATGTAGTCAGATAAGTAAAGGAACAGAATATGGATAGACTTAAAATGGACTTAAAATTTAAAAGAAGGCCAAATATATGATGCTGCAGGAGTGCAGGATAAATAGGGAAATGGCTATGCCCTTGTCCATATGGCCCATAAAAGGCAGATGTTACAATATTTCCTGGGCATATAAATGAATGCGTGCTATCATCTTACCTGCTGCCCCAATCAATTCACCCCTTGCGTTTCTCACATGCATGAGACTGCTAGCCGTGCTCTTTGTATATGATCAGATTTTTTATTTAATGGATCTTATCATCTATCTATCAATATCTAATGGCAACAACGTTACATGATTAGAGAGCAAATCTACTAGGTTAAGCAATATTTCATTACTCCAAACCATTCTGAAGATTCTTTCTCCAAGAAAACACAACAAGGAAATACAGAAATAGACCTAGTGGCAATTATCCACCAAAAAGGTTAAGGTTAGGCCTTACCTTCGGGTTTTCATCCACCAAGTCAAAACCATTTATTTCCTTCAGTAACAGGGATGATGCTGGCAATAGTCTCCTAGTTGTCAAAGCAAGTGAGCCAAGGTAAGATACAAACATCAGAGGAATGCCAAGAACCAGTTCAAATATAAGATGATAAGATATCAGCCTATACCTATACAGTAAATATTACGATGTATATGATGTAAAATCTAAAGGATTTAAAATTAGCTGAACTAAGGCAAAGCATATAGAATGCAATTCTAGCAAAGAGAGGAGCAGGAATGAAACACCAGTAAAGACTGATAATCAAGAAGTCCTCCCAAATGAACACTTCTAATACTTGGGATCGATAATTCATAAGAGTGAAAAGATTGAGGAGTTTACCCAGAGAATCCATGTGGGTTGGAATAAATAAAAATGCACCTATGGAGTTTTGTGTGATTGGTAGGTGCTAGTCAAACAAACAGGAAAATTCTAGAGGATTGTCATAAGGCTCGCCGTGCTTTATGGATCAGAGTGTTGGGCAGCTAAGGAACAACATGTACATAGGATGAGCATTGCCAAAATGGGATATTGAGATACATGAGTGGCAAGACAAGAAAGGATAGGATTAGAAATCAAAACATTAGAGGATACTTAAGAGTAGCACCAATAGGTAACAAGATGAGGGAGAACAGGCTTAGATGGTTTGGGCATGTCCAACAAAATTAAAAAACGGCACTAGTTAGGAGTGAGGCAATCCAAGTCGAAGGTGCTAAAAGGGCAAGGGCACAGCCCAAAAGAACTTGGATAGAAAGGGTGAGAAAAGATTTAAAATTTTTGGGACTAAATGAAGCCATGACAGTTAATAGAGAGAGGATCAGAGGAACAAGATTCATGTGATCGACCTCTAATTGGGATAAGGTCTTGATGATGATCATATGATATGATAAAGAAGAATCTGATACACATTATCCCTATCACTTGAACTTTAAAAAATGGTGTGTGAATCTGTGCGTTATCTACCTTCTGGGTTTCTCAACTTTCAAATCTTTAGTAGAGTCATCTATGTTTTCACCCCTGGAATCATCGTTGACATTGCAGCCAGAAATGGTTCCAACATTTTCATTGAGTGATACATGTGAATCTGAAAACTGCAACAACGACAAAAGAAGAATTTTCAATTCTTTACAAAACATATCTAGTAAATTGAATTGTCCTCTTTTTTCTGAGGACAATTGCAAGCACAGATTCCCTCTCTTAGATAATGCAACTGTGGTGCTCTTTATAAAACTCCAAATAGGTGAAATTGAGAAGTTGTTGTTGGCATAATTTGCTAATGCCATTGCCGAGGAGAATAAAAAATTGTTTCACGATCGTTATGAATATATTCAGACTTGTTGTTTTTCTAATTCCTGTAGTGCATGGCTTGCTAGTTGGACAAGTTCCCAACTCAATTAGTGTATTCAGTGATGCAACCTATTTGCATGGACTTCACACAACTTTGTCAATCATTGTCATCTTTAATGTAGAACCAGTTGTTGAGGTAGTCAAGGTCTCATGGTTTTTATTTCTGCATGTATTTGTGACATGTTGTCCCATTACATCACACATGGAACCTTATCTGTACCCAATATTCTACCTTGATGATGGTTTCTAGGTTTCTATCTTTATTTCCATATTGTAGACAGGAGTAGAAACTAAGAAACCAACATTTACCTCATCCTTGGATAATGCCATTGTCTCTGTTGATGAAGACAATATGCAGCCTCCATCTTCCACTGACAAATGAGATGGAGAAGAGCCAACCAACAAAACTGAACCCCTTTGACCTGTTTCTGTTAACCAATTGTTTAGTCGAAAGTGACTACTTAAACCTTCAGCTTACAACTTAGCAAATCTGCTACAGTATTAGTTAGGCAAAGATCAACCAAAGGGCAAGTTTACACATACAACAACAAATAAACAGAGCAAAATTAAACCTGTTCTATCTTCAATAGAAGGGATGTCATCAGCTTCCAAATATTTTACGTCCATGTCATCAAGATCATGCTCTTTTCTCTGTAAGCTTTCAAATTTCTGATCCAAAGATTGGTATAAAGACATTACATTGTTAAAAATTGTGTATCTAATTATGGATATCAATCACTATTTCTCAGTTCAAATGCAGACCGTTTTACCTGATAGCTCTGCCCCCTAATTACTTCTTCTCTTGACAAACTTGAATCAACAGTCAATGTGTCCAGAGTTTCTCCCTAAGCAAAGAAGGTGCTTAAGTTACTAAACATTCAGTTCTTCCATGAGAAGTATTAAAAGCGATACAGGTGGTATCTACAAAACCGGAAAAAAATATCCTGATGCTGATCTAGAGAGCAATCACATATATTTACGTTAGTGTGGCAGTCAGAAGCCTTCAGGTTTGGAGACCGACCATCTGCTACAGATGAATGTCCTGCATTTAACTGTAGACAGAACACCTTTAAAGCCCTTGTCATTTCAGGCAAACTATACTGGACTCACAATGAACTGAGAACCAAACATTTACCTTTTCCATCGGTAGTGCCATTGTCTCTGCTGATGAAGACAATAATGCACTGTTGCCATCTCTCTCCGAAATATGAGATGGAGAAGAGCCAACAAACATAACCAGACTCCTGCGCCCTGTTTCTGTTAACCAATAGTTCAGTTGAAAGTGACTTAGCAAATTCATAATTCATAATTCATAATTATGGATTTGTCCATAGTGAATACGTAATATGGAATTATGAAGGGTAGGCAAAGATAAACAAAATCACAAATTTATGCATGCATACAACAAACTAAAGGAGGGACATTAAACCTGCTCCAGCTGCATTAGTTGGGATGTCATCAACATCCAAATATTTTACTTCCATATCTTCAAGATCACGTTCTTTTCTGTGTAAGCTTTCAAATCTGTGATCCATAGACTGGGACAATGATGATAAGTTGTCGAACCGTGAGTATCTAAATTACAGTCACTACTTCTGACATCAAATGCAGAACACTTACCTGATAGCTGTGCCTCCTTAATTCTTCTTCTCCTGATAAGCTTGAATCGACAATCAGTGTGTTCAAAGTTTCTCCCTGAGGAAAGAAGGTGCTTTATGCACTAAACAGTCAATCCTTTGATGAGAAGTATTGAAAGCAATACAGGTCATGGTAGTTACAAACCGGCAAAGATGTTTCCTTATTCTGCTCCACGGAGCCATCAGATATATTTATATTGCTGTAATAGTCAGAATGCTTCTGGTAGGGAGACCAAACAGCTGGTGCAGATGCATTTCCTGCATTTAACTGTACACAGAACACTTCAAAAGCCCTACTAATTGACAGAATATCAGATTTTATAAACAGCAAAGACTTAGGCAAATTAAATTGACCTCAAATAATTTTCCTTGTGAAAAATGATAAAGAACCCACCATGGGGATGAGATTCTTCTCTTTAAGAGCCACGGGATCAGCACCCAGTTTATTGTATGCCAAAGATAGGGAACCAGTTTCACAGGTATCAGTGCTACCAACTAGCTCAGGGATCAAAGATGCCATTGTTGAGGGATAGGTATGGGAAAGATAAGAACACTTTAAATCTCTCAGCTCTTTTTGCAGCTCCAAGACTCGTGTCTTTTCCTTTCTGAGGCTTTCCTTCAGACACGTAACATCTTTCTCTGAAAACTGCATTAGAATGTTAAGCAAATAACAAGAAAAGATTCTTGAACTTGACATATGATCGCTATGTTTGAGCAGCAGAGATTGATCACATAATTTTAAGGGAGTGGAAATGACAAGTTTCAAGCTAAATAACCAAATATCTTATGACCATTACCTCAAGTTTTTGCTTATATTGTTTCAAGATTATCCAGAGGGCCTTAGAAAAGCCTCTCATGATATGATCACTTCTTCTCATCCTTTGCAGTTCAGCAAGGTACTGTTCACTAAGCCTGGAACTCTCATGCATTTCTACTTTTCCATGTGGTTGCGCTGGAAGCAAACTTCCAAAAGTTTTGGTTTCCTCAATATGATCTGCAGTCGAACCTAAAGAATGCACAATATTATAATTACTCATGTTGTGACAAACCAAAACTCCATTGAAAAAGAAAACATCATGATGCTGATATTAGAGTGATAAAGGGAATACGTCACAGTATAAAGGTCACAACCTTTTTCAAGATGTTGATGTCCATAATTAGCACTCTGTCCAACAAAGAAATCCAAACAATTACAGTACACACTTGAGAAAGAATATATTTTCAGGGAAGGAAATTCTATGTCATTAAAAGCTGCAAAATCAGAAACTTCCTATAGAGATTTATTGAAAGAAGCATTGATGTTTTCTTCAAAAATGAAATTCTTGACTTCATAACGTTTTGCTCGTCCTATGTATTTTTCCACTTTCGTAATGGATGAGTAAACTTAAGCAAAGTAATAAAAGAATAAGTACTATTTTCACAAAAAGCAAGTATTGGAAATTCCTGCATGACAAACCACAAGTTCTGATGGAGAAACTAATGTTTGCATATCTAGAGTTGGTTCTTTATTTTAAATGAGAGAACTTCTTAGGCATATCCCAAATGCGAGAGTTAGTGGCATGACAACAGTAGATGCAGCATAACTCGTGAATGTAGCTCACATCATATTCCTCAAGGTAAGAGCTGTCTGTATCTCTTGTTCTGATAGCTGCATAATTGATTTGAACTGAGTTGGAATGGATAGGACATCACATTTTTGTGACTGAGTTTCATGACAGCTTTGATGGTTTGACACAACGATATACTTCATTTAAGTACTTGTGAAGATTTTGATTGTGTACTCTGCATTACAGCATTCTTTATTAGCACTATCATTCTAGCATCTTGTTTGTCATACAGTGCATGTCTAAGTTTGCTATAGCCTCATGTATTACAAGTATATGTCAAACAAAGTGTTATACAATTTTGATATTCTTGGTATCAGTTTTCAAAATGATCACAAGAAGGAAGAGCTAAGAAAATTATCTTGATTACTAAGATACTGAGCATACATCAAGAGACTAATCAAGAAGTAGAATTTTTGGTAAAACAACAGGAATGAGGGTAAGTCGCTGGTGGATGATGCCTTTTCATATTTTAATTTGGAACAATATCACTAATGAATAACCACTGGAACCAAGTTACCAGTGCAACATGTCAAAACTGCTAACAACATTGTCCAGACATTAGGACGAATCAGGAACAGAATCCATGGGATTTTTTCTGATAATGATAAATACACAAGTAAATAAATCTCTTATTTTATTTTGAGAAAATCATATGCACTTTTTTCCTCAAGTTTCTACTTTTATTTAATCTTTTATCATAAAGTTGAAAAGCACTATCAGTTGCTACAAAGGAAAGGTTATTCCGAGGTGATGGATATTGAGTACTTTTGGTTTCCAAGCAAATGGATTTGCTATTTGAAATTGGAACATTTCCCATGGAGATGCATATCTATTCATGTTTAGCCCTCCTAAATCCATTGGATTTGCTATTAGTGTGATGTGCCACCGCAGCTTCTTCCCCGTTGAAAGATGTCCCTTATTTGTGCACATCCATGTACATAGCCTTAAACAAAGGTGTACAATCTCTGTAAAGTCAGATGCATATCCTTCATGTTCATTCCTCCTAGCTCCTATATTTTATTTCTTACAGTTGCTCTTGTTTCTTATTCTTAGAATTGAACAGAAATTTTATAGTCAAAGCAATGGAGCTCCATCTCTAATGCTTCCATAATTAAGTGTCCCTCTGTAGATTTTAGACTTGGAGATATTCCATAAGCATGGGAACCCTCTTTATGAACATTTTCTCCTATTATCATGACAACCTTTTCTTTTGGAACGCCATTACCATGAATCCTGTGAGCTCTACCACAGGAAGATTACAACATAAAGCTTTCATGGGCTTTTTACAGACATATGCTCTGAACTAATTATCATAGTTTGAAACATCATGCCAATCATGATGTTCCCTAGGAAATCAGATCTACTTGATAAGAGAAAAGGGTGAAGAGAACAACAAAGAGAGATTAGAACTTGGACAATAGAGAAAGGGAGGCAGGGAATAATGGATCAGTTATATCTGTTTGTACCCCCCTGTATCTTACTATCAAATGTATTATGATCAGAATGACCCCATACCCCTGAAAATCCAAATACATTAAAAACTCACATAAACTCAACCTCAAGCTGGAGCATATATGTCATATTGCCTCTGTTTGGCACGAATAAAATCCGGCAAAGACCTTCCCAAAGATTATCAGCTAATTGAATTTCTTAATGTACAAATTGGAGTGCAAATTTCTCAACATAGTTTTCCTCCATAACAAAACTACAGTCCACCTTATTGAGCTTAGTCCTTTCCTGAAATACTGGACATGTAGAAATATGAACAGCAGCTTGGCTGTCACAAAATAACTTCATAGGTGCGATCACTTCAAAGTTCGAAACCAATTTCCAATAATAAACACTTCAACCATGCATGTTCACATGCAATGCATACCTTTGCTATATGTTCTGCTGCTGAAGTAGAAGTGAGCAATGATGCTTTGCTTCTTGCTTTTCTGTGACACCAAGTTTGTAGCCAAATTGCATCAGTTAAGACAGCCATCTGTTTTAAACAATAACCCATGTCCTGCGCCTAGTTGCAGCTTCTAAATAGGGACCTCATGGAGTACATATACAAACTCATCACAAACAGCAAAGGAAATATATGATCTTCTTTTTTCGTTTTTTGGTACAAGCGTGGAATTTTACAAACACAACACTCACATCTCCTAAACTCACTAAAACATCCCTTGGTGGGAGATGAACTACCTCAAACTGCCCAGTCACAATGGGAGAGGTGCATATTATGCGAATACTTGGCTGTTGAAGCTTTTCTGTGTAATAAATTACAGTTAAATAACTCAGTTTCAAACCAGTCTCCTATACCTTCCTGGATCCATTCAGCATAAAGCTTCAAACTAGATCCAAGGGAGCTATCAACAAGTTTAGACCCCAAAGGACCTGTCTCATCAAGCAAATGTAGCACATATGCATTGAGAAAGAGAACTCCCTTTTGGTTCAAGTCAAATCCAAACAAAAGAGAAGTTAGTTGAAGGGGCAAGAAAAAATCTAAATCTTGTGCTCTGATACCATGTTACTCTAGAAGAAATGATGGGAATGAGAAAAAGAAGAATAGAGAGATTAAGGCTTGAAGAATAGAAGAAAGGGAGAGGAAGAGCATGCCAAACTTGGGTTAGGCACTAACTACGAGGCAGAGGTAAAAATGTGAGAAAGGATGAGGGCATTTTCAAGAGGGTCGAAGAAACCCACATTTGCAGAAGACCTGATACTATGCATTTGCAAACATCAAACACATTTTCAAAGATCGAAGGAGATGAATTACTGTGCGGTGGATCTGGTCATGACTGAATTTTCCCATCCCATCAGCTTGTGTGATGAAGTGGGTTTACTTTAATGTCTGTTCTTGACTTTTATTTCCATCCCATCTATGAAAACATGAATTTTCTCTCAGATATAGCAACACATGAAGTGGTTTATCTCAAACTATTATCTATTCCATGTCAAACTTTGTTGCGTGAAAAGAGCATAGCTCATCAACAAACTTGTCCTTGTGCTTCTCAACAGAAGGGAGTTGCTGAAAAAAAGAAGGGTGCATTCTTGAAGTGCCAGCTTCATTTCTCTTAGAATCTCTGGTCCTTTGCACACTTAGAGCACAAGCAGCTGCAACAGAAGTTATTTGATCAACCGTTAACCATAGTTCTATTGCATAACTCTTTTCCTTACTTCTATCATTTTTAGATTCGTTCGGATTATTCTTCATTACATGTTTTTTACTATTACTATATTGTGCATCTTCCTTACCATGAGGGTAGTAAGCTATCCTCTCAATCAACTCGTAGTATCTTTTAGGATATTGTGACCATAAAAAAGGATTCATTGCCTATGCTTCAATTATCACATAAACTTGAATATCTCAAGTATCTTTCTTCGAGAATGTGTATTATAATGTGTGGAGTTTGTCTCCTCTACTTTTTTATGTCACTCATTCTCTCACAAATCTCATGGTGTCGCAACAGAAAGTCCTCCTCTTTGGTCTACTGAAGGAAAAGACCATGACCTCTGCCCACTCTCCTACCTGATCCTTCTCTGCATCCAAGTATTCTGCCTCTTTTGTTCCTACTACTCCTTCTACCACATTCAGTACTAACTGTGTCAATAGGCCTCTTTATTGTCTTGGGTTTTTACAGAGTAATTTTGATCAAACTAAAATTTACCAAGTAGAAATCTCAAAAGAACCTATTTAGCTACAGGTGCAACAAGCCACTAGGTGCAAGAAGGTGTGGCCCTATGACTCGACTAAGGCTAGGCACAATGGGCTTGAAGCACAATGCGACTAGGGGCGACTTGTTGTGCCTTGCAGCTTGAGCTTTCTCCACCCCAACTCCAGGAGCACTGTAAGTGATTTAAAACCATCGTTTTTCCCATGTCTTCTTCTTTCTCCTCCCAGACTTCCTTTCTTCTTCTTACAACCAGCCTTATCTTCCATTGGTGATTGAAGCTTCCTTGAAGTGATTGAATGTAAGAGATTACATATTTATGTTGGTTTTTTTACTATTATCCCTTTTCTAAATTTAATATTATTTAAAAAAAAAAAAAAAAAGGAAAGGTAAAAACAGTACGAATTTTTTCATTTTTAATGATCAATGCTTATTTTTGTTTGAAATGTCAACATATCTACACTCTATTGCTAGAAATGAAAACTCAATTTCATCATTTCCATTTATTTTTATAGATTTGATGTATTATTCCCTGTTTTTAAGTTTCCTGTATCTTTTTACTGAAAACTGTCATATACATCATTATTATTATTTTTCCGTTATTTTTTGTGAAATACATCCACAGGTTTGTATTATATAGCTAAAAATGACATTTCCATGGTCTTGTTTCAATTTTTTTTATCTTTTTTTCGTTATTTTTCAATGAAAAAAGTGAAATACAAATTATACAATACGGTTTTTTTATTTATTATTATGTTTGTTTTTTAATAAATGTGTAAATATTTCCATTATAATACTGAAATCAACAATTCTTTATCAATTTTTTCATATTTTGCATGTTTTATTTCATGAAATACATTAAATACATGAAATGCATTACTATTTTTTTGTTAATTTCAGTACTAATGCTAAAAAATAACAATTTCAAATCATACTTTTCATAATTTGTATTTCTTTTTACAGTTTTTATAATTTTTTGTTAATTTTTTTTCTGAAATACATAAAATATAGTCCATTTCTATATAAGAAACAAAACTAATGTGTATTGTTTCCATTCTAATGCTAAAAAATAAATCCATAACATACTTTTCATATTCTTTATATTTCTTTTTACTGTTTTTAATTTTTCTTGTTTCTTCTAAAATTCATCAAATACATTACTATTTTTTTTGTTTTTCCATTATTTTCAGTACTAATGTTAAATTCATGAAATAAATTACTGTTTTTTTGGGATTTATTTTGATTTTTTATTTTTTGATTATTTAATTGTGAGCCTTGGGAACTAGTCTTGCTACTAGGCACGCCTAGACCCTCTAGACTCAAGTCGCACCCCTGGCGACTAGGTGCACCTTGTGCCTGTAGCTACATAGAAAAAAACAAAGCAAATGTAGGGACAAACCCTAGAAAAGCCGGAGAACTCTTCCTTCCAATAAAATCTAAATCATGCCATAACATGTAGTCCCCCTACTCAAAACCCAAAATACAATAAAAGAACAAAACACCCTTAAAGTCACTTATGATGGTATAATGGTCTTAACCAAAAACATAAAATATAACAGCAGAAAAGACTTAATTGACACCTAAACTATGCCTAGAGATTCTAGTTGCTCCTAATCACTTAGAGGCTTGCGAACACACTATTTAGATGTGGCATGACCAATGCCCATAGGGTATGTATATGTGTATTAATCTACATCAATCTCCTCCACTAAGAGAGAACTCGTCCTTGAGTTCACAGGTGCAGGAATAGACGGATGGCACTCAAACAAATCTTCCACATTAAAAGTTTGGAGATCCCCATCAAGTGGGAAATGTCAAGAATATAAGCATGGTTGTTGATCTTTTTGATGATGCAATGTGGCCTAGTCTTCCTCAGTTTCAACATAGTGTACATACCCACAAGAAAATGCCCTTCTAACAAAATACCATCACTTCGTCGTCAACCTGAAATGTCTTGGACCATCTATGTTAATCTGCAGCTGTCTTATACTTTGCATCAAACAACTTGAACTGTTTCTTGACCTCCTTATGAATGGAGACAATAAAATCAGGAAAATGCTCCACTGCTATGCTATAACCAGGAATGGAAGGAGGAACAAGGTTGAGAGCATACTTCAGATGACTCCCATATACCACATCAAAAGATGTCTTGCATGTGGAACAAGCCTGGATGTTGTGGGCAAACTTGGGTTGTACTGGCACAATATCTCACTGTTAGGTCAATGACCAAACACTGCACAACGAGTTGCCAAATGTGCAATTGGCAAACTCCATCTGCCTATTTGTCTGTGGATGACAAGTACTGCCAAACTAGAATTCCAAGCTGATATGACACCACAAACTCTTCCTCAAATGACTCAAAAACTAGTTGTGATCAAATGTAATTGACTTGAAATCACATCTAAATGCACCACTTCTCTAAAGAAAAAATTGATAATAAAAATCACATCAGCAATCTTACAATACAGTATGAAGTTTGTCATCTTCAAAAATCTGTCCAGCACCACAAAACCAAAATCATGCAATCTATGAGTGCATGTAAGCCTCAAAACAAAGGCCATGGGTAGATCCTCCTAAGGACTCAAGAACTGATAACAGCATGTACAAACAAGCATTACATGCATTTCCTTTCACAGCTTCACAGACGACATAACATTATACAAATATGTCTACATCATGCTTAACATGTGGCCAAAACTAATACTTCTCAACCATCTCTATGATCTTGTCTCATCCACAATGGCATCTAATCCTCCACTATACAATTCTTTAAGAATCTGGTCACGCAGTGACCTTTGAGGAATGCACAATCGTGAACTTAAAAAGTAAAGTCATCATGTAGGAAATACTCCGCTGATTAGAGTTGCAAACCTCTCAAATCTACCAAAAAGCAAGATCTATGGCATATAGTTTTTTCAAGCATTCGAAACTGATCATCATCATCAAGACCTTATCCTAATTACAGGTCGATTGCATGAATCTTATTCCTCCATTCCCCTCTATTAAGTGTTATGGCTTCATTTAGTTCCAAAGTTTGTAAATATTTTCTCACCTGTTCTATCCACTTTCTTTTGCCTTCCCCTTGCCCTTTTAGAACCTTCAACTTGGATCTTCTCACTCCTAACTGGTGTCATTTTCAGTCTTCGCTAGACATGTCCAAACCATTTTAAGTCTAATCTCCCTCATCCTGTTACCTATTGGTGTTATTCCTAAGCCTCCTCTAATGTTTTCATTTCTAATTCTATCCTTGTCTTACCACTCATCCATCTCAACATCCGCATTTCAGCGCTCATCCTATGTGCATGTTGTTCCTTAACTGTCCAATACTATGATCCACAAAGCATGACCGGCCTGACAGCCATCCTGTAGAATTTGCCTTTTAGTTTGAGCAGCACCCCTCCATCACGCAAAACTCTAGAAGTGCATCTCCATTTGTTTCAACCCGCTTGGATTCTCTGGGTAACCTCCCTCTCAATCTCTCAACTCTCATGAATTGAAAGTGTTCTTTTAGAAGGACTTCTTGGTTATCAATCCTTCCCACTCCTCTCCTTACTAAAATTGCATTCCATATACTCTGTCTTAGTTCAACTAATTTTAAATCCTTAAGATTCTAGTGCATCTCTCTATAACTTTAGCTTTGTGTTTATACACTTCCTTATCAATCAAAGCTAAATCATTTGCAAATAACATGCACCATGAAATCTCCTCGTGCAGATGTTTTCTTAACCAATTTATAACCAGCATGAAAAGGTACATGCTCAATGCCGATTCTTGGTGCAATCTTATGGTGATAGCATTAGAAACTGATAACCTTAGCAATTGACTTTTTCAGCAAAGTAACTCTCCTCCTCATTTAGTGAAATTCAAGGAATGCATAAACTTGAACCTAGAAAAAGGAAGTCATCACAAAACTGCACTTTTTGGGGTTCACATATAACTTGTGCACCTACAAGATGCAAATAGTGTGTGAATCAGCAAAGTGATCAGATACTAATCTACTCTAAGTGAGTATGTCGTCCAAATATATAGTAGCACACTTTATAATCAGCAGCTTCGGTGCATGGGTCATTAAAGCATGTAAAGATGATCAGTGCATTGAGAGCCCAAATGGCATAACCAACCACTCGTACAAGCCTTCTCTCATTTTAAATACCATTCATCCAATGAGCATTATTTGATTTTATTATAGCCACTTTGCAAATCAATTTTTAAGAACACTCGTGCATCATCTAGTATGTATCTAAATGAGGAATATGAAACCTATATTTCACCATGATTTTGCATGTTACCCTGCTATCTACACACCTATTCTAACCACCATCCTAAGGTGCTAATAAAGTGTTGTGACAATTCTGGGACTCACGCTGACCTGAATCAGTCCCTCAAAGAACAACTTAACCTAGATCTGAAGGACATCATGTTCCTTAGGGCTCAGTTTGTAATGTGCAAGGTTCCACAAACTTGCTCCTAACACAAGATTAGTGGCATACTATAAATCTTGCATTAGTGGCAATCCTAATTCACTGCCACAAATTCTTCAAAAAGAGGCCTCAAACTCTCTAGTCCATAAATTTCTAAGTGAAAAGGATGTGCCCCTCCACTAGAAGCTCTGGGTTGATCCTTCATGCCCATCAGAGCAAGAATAATTTTCTTTTCGCCTTTGTATAGTACAAAGAGGTTGTCCTTGCCCTTATGAATAACATCATAATGACATTGCTCCGAATAATATGGCCGATATTCATGTTCATTACTTCAAACAAAATCTCATTAAAACATTGTCCACTGAAAAGGGGACCTTACACTTGTAGGTGATAAGCTTCTAATAAAAAGGCATCCCCGGTGCACAAAGCTCCCGCCTATGCAGGGTTCAGGGAAGGGGCGGACCACAAGGGCCTAAAGTACATAGCCTTACCTTGTATTTTGCAAGAGGATGTTTCCACGCCTTGAACCTGTGACCTCAAGGTCACACGACGACAACTTTTACTATTGCGCCAAGGCTCCCCTTCGAGTGATAAGCTTCTAATGTTCATCCTAAATCCACCCAACTCGGTACAATCCTTGATGTGGTGTGATGTGTAGTCCCAACTTTTCAACCACCACTTTTGCTACAATATTACACCCGCTATCCACAATCATGTTACAAACTAAATCATTTCACAATGCACTTCGTGCGGAATATCTTATGGAACTGCAACCTAGGTGTAATCTATTTTGTCATATGAAAAAGTCATCTTAACACCCCAAACTTCTGTCATCTTCTCCATGTACCCACTGTGCATCTTCTAAATCTCCAGCTCAGCCATCATCAAATGGCTCATCTAATTGCAGGGCAAGCTACTCATCCTCTTACTGGTCCAGTTCATTAACACCCCTTGTAACAGCCAGTTGGCTCCCACCTACAACAATATTGTCCGCTCTAGGAAATTGGCAGCCCATGCAACCAACCCCCTCACAGTTTTGTTCTTTTAGGTCCCTCACCCCTCTTGGGCTTCAACCCTTAGGACGCGCTGTTCCGTGAGTAGAGAGCGCAGCGGATACAATATTGTCCTCTCTGGGTCCCTCACCCCTCTTGGTTTTGTTCCATATGAGGTAACTCCGCTCAAGAGGGGGCTGAGGAACAGAGAGTTAGTACCACATAGTTAAGGGGAAAGTTGTTAAGCTATTGATAAGAGCGGTGTGTGACTCTCCTTACAACAAGGCCCCTTGAGAAGAACAAAACCGTGAGGGGACTGGTTTTATAAGCGACCAGTTTCCCAAAGCGGACAATATTGTTGTAGGTGGGAGCCACCGGGCTATTACTCCCCTAGTACATGGTCACGGGCAATTAAAAGACATATCCCCCTCTTCTCCGCATCAATAACAACATATGTTTTCCTTTGGAGAGACATACAGATTTACTTGCTGGTTTATTTGCATGTCTTGGCAATTTGATTGCCTCAAGGGCGTCCAATTCCTCTTCCAACAAGTGTTGTTGATGGGGGAATGTTCTTGGTGACTGTGTTCGAAGTAGGTTGTTGATCTCCTGTTGTAACTTCTTTTCCCTTCTGTTATCTCCCATCAAAACAGGAAGATCCAGCTCTATACATCTACCCAATAATTGGCCGAACCATGAAATTTTTTTCAACTGTATTTCTGCTTTAGTGGCTAATCAGATAACTCCCCTCAAACTTTAAACTCCTGCATGGCTAATTTCTCTTGTAAAACTAGTATCAAACCACCAGTAAACCTAGCAGCTTCAGGGAATCAGTCTATATCAAATAGGTGCTCATAGAAAGTCCAAAAAATTCTGAGGCATTTTCTTGAAGATTTCGCATGTCCTACTGGCAGCTTTGATGCTACATAAACAGCATTTGATTTTAATCACACAAAAAAACTTAACCTCATAAAAGTTGTTTTATACATGGTGCAAATCTAATTGCCACTTTCCCTATCCTTGTGTGCATCATTTGTAATTGTTCCCACCATATAAACACACCTTTCAATTTAAGGCCGCTAACACACAAATTTGTTGAGCGGAAAGCAATTTTTTATTTTCTTATTCTTTTGGAAAGTTACAAATAGACATAAGCAACTTGAAACTCACAACCTCCAGTGGAGAGGCTCCTTCTTTTGCCACACTAGAAGGTCTTAGCTCAAAGTCCAGCAAGAATTACATCATCATTGGAACTCCTTAACTAATAAATGAGGAATTGAGTGCACAATGAGCAGATCATTATAATATGATATTCTCACACTATGAAGTTGAAAATAGCAGATAATTATGTTGTAATTTTAACTAAGATTTGAAGCAGCATAAAAGCATGGGGCAGGTTATAATTTTTTGGGTCCAATTATAGAGCTGTTAGAACCAGTTACATCATTAAACCAATTGAAATGCGACTTTTGACTTTTGTTTTATACTTATATTTTAAGTTGGCATTTTCATATCTAGTTTATACAACATAGTAATGGTTAGTGAGCTCAGCATATATGTCAGTTACTTGCATAAAAAGTTCAATATCAAAACTAGCAAGAAAGCAAACTTCCTAAAAGGTGAATTTCCAAATTATAGTTATAAGCTATTAAGGCATCCAAGATTGAATAACATCAAAAAGCATGGTAATAAATACCGCAAAGGCTCCCAAGTTGTTGCGCTTCTTTCGTTTAGGCTTATCTATTCTAGTCAATGTTTGTGTACATCTCTTTTGAGAAGGCACATCTGATACTTCATCAACATTAGTAAACCTAGAAAGGGGCAACATTTAATAGTCAGTTGTCATAGAAACAACACAGGAAAGGAACTAAAAGACCTCTCCAATAGGTTTTAAGGTTGCTTCTTGAATTTTCTAAATGAAGATCATAATTCTGACTCCACTAAATAATTGAATGCCAACATGTAAGCTTAAAAAGATAAGACTATTTCTTCAACCAAAACCGTAGAAAACTAAAACAATGTTACATGTATTGAGACTACAAATCTATCATATTGAATTAAGAAATAAAAACAAATATAAATGAAATATTTGTTACAAAAATTTCTAAGGTTCTGTGAGGCAAAAAAGTTGAGACTGCCACATTAAAACTCGTCATGAAGGTAATGAAATTTAATTTCTTGTTTAGATGCTAAGATACACCAAATAAGTAAAAATAGTATCATGACGAACCCCAATTCCAAGATACCCATAGATGTCACATGTTCAATCCAAGGTAGTCGAAGGCAAAAGGCACAGCTGAGGCAATATATTGAGTGAAGGGACATGTTTATAGATTTAGCTAATATACATTAGAAGCTAAATTTTAGTGTACATTCAAGTCTTTATCATGTTGTTGTGATGATGAAGGCATTGATAATGACTTTGTTGTTGGCGGTGCCTAGTGTTTATAATTGGCTTTCTACCTCCAATCAACCAGTCTTAGTTATCATCAATTTCTTCAGAAGACATAGAATCAAAGTGATTATGCTGATCATAGTTTTAAGATCTTGACTGTATTTTGACAAAAAAAGCTATGTCATTAAATCATTTTTGTACAAGTCTAAAAACAAGCAGCCTAGTGCACACCCGCTTATGAAGGGTCTCAGGAAAGGGTGGACCACAAGGGTCTATAGTACATAACACTACCTTGCATTTTGTGAAAGAAGCTATTTCTACGCCTCAAACCCGTGACCTCAAGGTCACACAACGACAACTCTACCATTGCACCAAGGCTCCCCTTCATTTTTTGTACAAGTCTATTTCTACTTTTATAGTGAATATATAAGAATTCAAGATTGGTGTCAATCTCAATTATATAAGTATATTATTTCAATGACTTAAAAGAATTTCACTAATGTACTATCAAATAAGAGACAGTTGAAAAACTAACTTGCTAGAATACACTCCAATTCCATTCGCAGCCAAAACATTACAAGTGAAACTCAAAGTTTTGGTCGCCTATTGAAATTATGAGTTGAGCTCCCCTATAATCCCACCATTCAGCTGCGAAATTTCAACTAAACACAATTAGTATATAAAGCATATTCAAAACCATAAATTCCTTAAATGTCAAAAGTTATTGCTTTTAAGGAATTTATCTCTAGAACTTTTGTCTTTCTTCAGTTTGAGTGGCACCATCGATCACACAAAACTCCAGAGGCACATCTCCATTTGTTCTCGCTCACTTCGATTCTCTGGGTAGCATCTCGCTCAATCTCTCTACTCTTATGAATTATCAATCCTTAGTATTGAAAGTGGTCTGCTAAAGGGACTTCTTGGTTATCAATGTGAGATATGATGTGCAAAAAGTGATATTTATCCCATATTTGAAAGTTTCAAATTTTTCTTCTACATTTTTTTCTAAAAAGTAAGTCCAGAATAAAACATCAAAATGGCTCAAACACTGGTATGTTCCACACCAGTAGCCAAAACCTACAGCTATATGAATGGATTTGACAATTATGACGTCAGCCAAACAACAGAAACATCTTCAACAATTGCTTCTTTAACATAAAAAATATTTTCACAGAATTTTCACCCAAACTTAGAAGACCCTTAGGGCTCTCTAAAGGCAAACTGATAATAACTGGAAGTGATTCTTTACTTTTCCCTTTTTCAAGTAACAAATAAGCTTCCTATGAAAGTAAGCATTCTCATAAAATAGTGAGGCTTTGATATGTTGTTATTATTAATGTCTGGGCCCACAAGCATATCATCACAAAACTCCAACAATCATGTAGGAAAGTAACAATAGCAACTCGAGAAGACGAGAACAAGACATAAAAAAAATAACTACCAGAATTGCAGAGACAAGATGAACATCTTTTGGAATAAATAGTAAAACAAATAAATGGATAATCAATATGGTAAGAGATGAGTTACTTGATTTTCATATAAGGTGAAGCTTGTCTCAACAAAAGGGAAGTGTCAACATAGTCTTCCTCTCCTGGTTTTACTGTTAAAACCTACAATGCAAAAGACAAAGACATTAAAAAATGTTCTCTAGATATTCTACACACAAAAAAAATCATCATCATCATCATCAAGACCTTATCCCAATTAGGGGTTCGCCACATGAATCTTATTTCTCCATTCCACTCTATTAAATACCATGACTTCATTTAGTCCCAAAGTTTTTAAATCTTTCCTCACCACTTCTATCCACGTTCTTTTGGACCTTCCCCTAGCCCTTTTAGAACCTTCTACTTGTATTGCCTCACTCCTTCGAACCGGTGCCGTTGTTGCTCTCCATTGGACATGTCCAAACCATCTAAGTCTAATCTCCCTCATCTTCTTACCTATTGGTGCTACTCCTAAATTTCCTCTAATATATCCTTTCTTGTCTTCCCACTCATCCATCTCAACATCCTCATTTCTACGACGCTCATCCTAGGACTATGATGCTCCTTAACTGCCCAACACTCTAATCCATAGAGCACAGCCGACCTTACTGCCATCCTATAGAATTTTCCTATTAGTTTGAGTGGCACTCACCGATTGCACAAAACTCCAGATGCACATCTCCATTTGTTCCAACCCGCTTGGATTCACTGGATAACCTCCCTCTCAATCTCTCCACTCTCATGAATCATTGATCCAAAGTACCGGAAGTGGTCTTTTACTGGAACTCCTTGCTAAAATTACATTCCATATATTCTGCCTTAGTTCAGCTAATCTTAAATCCTTCAAATTCTAATGCTTCTCTCCATAACTGTATCTTTATGTTTACATCCTCCCTTGCCTCATCAAGTAAGACTATATCATCTGCAAATACATGCACCAGGGAATCTCCTCATGTAGGTGTTTTGTTAACTCATCCATAACCAATGTGAAAAGGTATGGGCTCAATGCCGATCCTTGGTGCAATCCTACAGTGACAGGAAAATCACCAGTCATGCCACTAATAGTCTTAACATTTGTTACCGCTCCCTCATACATATCTTTAATTATGTCTATATAGCCCTGAGAAACCCCTTTATCACCCAACACATTCCATATTAACTCTCTAAGGACTCTATCATAAGCTTTCTTTAAGTCAATAAAGACCATGTAGAGTTCTTTCCTCCTCTCCCTATATTTCTCTAAAAATTGTCTTAGTAAGAAAATAGCTTCCATGGTAGACCTCCCAGGCATGAAACCAAACTGATTCTCCGATACACTTGTTTCATGTCGTAGCCTCTTCTCAATCACTCTTTCAAAAAGTTTCATAGTGTGGCTCATAAGTTTGATCCCTCGATAATTAGTGCAGCTCTGTATATCTCCTTTATTCTTATAAATTGGTACAATAGAGCTTTTCCTCCACCACCATGTTTCCTTTACTTGCCTTTTACCTTTAGATACTTGTAAGACATCTTCTGCCACTTTCTTAATAGACTCAGCAATATTAATCCACATGGTATTTACTTCTGTTTCATAGTTCCAAATTCCTTCTACCATCAACTTATTTGTGAATAAGGTTATTTTCTCTCCTTTTAAGTTCCACCACTTAATTTTTGGATACTTATTAAGTTCATTTCCTTTCTTCCATCTTTTGATATGAATATCCATAACCATTAACCTATGTTGTGAGGTTAAACCCTCACCGGGTATCACCTTACAATCCTTACATATAGATCATTCATTATTCCTAAGTAAAAAAAAGTCTATTTGACTTTATGAAGTCCACTTTTAAAGGTTATTAAGTGTTCATCCCTCTTCTTAAAGAGTGTATTTGCAATGGATGGGTTATATGACAAAGCAAAATCGATGATATTCTCCCCCATCTCATTTCGTTCACCTATACCATACCCTCTATCATATCCTTCCTTATCTTTTCCTACATGGTCATTTAAGTCTACTCCTATAAATATCCCCTCAGTGTTGGGAATTTCTTGCATGCCTCCCTCCATATCTTCCCAAAACTGTCTCTTGATTATATCTTGTAACCCTACTTGCGGTGCGTAGGCACTTATAACATTTATAATCTGCTCTCCTAGAATAAGTTTTATTATTATAATTCTATCACTGATTCCTTTAATGTCCACAACTTTATCCTTTAATTCCTTATCCACTATTATTCCTACCCCATTTCTGTTATTTTCCTTTCCTACGTACCATAACTTATACCCATCTATTTCTCTAGCTTTAGCCCCTTTCCCCTTGGTTTCTTAGATACAAGCGATGTTGACTCTCCTACGTTTCATCGCGTCTACTAACTCCATGTGGCCATACGAATCTTATGTTCTGGAGATATCCTATTTACTATCACCTTTCTCGACCTCCATGACATAAACCCGTGTCCACTTTTCACTGCACCTAGGTTCTGATGCAGCGTGTCGCTTCCGAGGAGACACTCTAGCAGCCCTTGCCCATTTTTCACTACACCCGGGATCCGATGTAGCGCATCGCTTCTGGGAGAGCGCCCTAACAACCCTTGCCTATTTTTTACTGCACCCGAGATTCGATGCAGCGCATCGCTTATGGAGAATTCATTAGTTTGAGGGAATGTCAATTTTCAATTCATGTCATGTTAGGGTTGCCATAGTTTTAAAAAGTTGAAGATGATTTTTATTTCTTCCTTACAAAAAAAATCATGTCAATATATCAAGTCACACAGATTTGTCTCCCTCAAGGCATCTCCTCCACCTTTTAACATTTGGGGAGTTTAATACCACTCATAATTTTTTGTGTGCTTGTCCAAAGTTTCACATTGCATCAAACGTTCCTCTTGTAATTTAAACTTCCTATTTTTCAAAAGATCTTTTTCTCAAAGCTACCCTCCCCATCAAATGGTAACGTGAGGATTTAGTTTTCGAAATTTTTTAGATTTCTTTATTAAGACAAAGGACTAACTGTGCTCAAAAAAATCGCTGGCATGACAATCACCCCATAAGCTTTTTCCAATAGTCTCCCTTGCACTCTAGCCCTTTCCTTCTTCCATTGTTGCCACATATCAAAGATTCATTTCATTAATTCTTTGTAGCAAAGGCAACAATGGGTATCAAGACAGTGTCATCACATCCTTCTTCCATGTCATTGGTTGATGCTTTAATGCTTCCCCCTAGTGCATTTGCTCATGTTCTCAATTAAATTCTTTTTGGAGATTTTTGGTCGCATGAGATTGGAGACCCTTCTAAACCCAATAATGAAATAGCCTCATCCCGAAAATAAATTTCATGGATTGAGTATTGAAGTTGAGATATTGAGGATGTAGATACTTAGGGTTCAAATCTGCAATTTTTTAAATCAGAAAAACTAGCAAGCACAAACCCGGCAACAAAAACCAAACTAGAGCACATTAGATTGTCATCAAACTGATTTATCACATTTTGTTGCTGTTACAGTTCTGCTTGTTAGTTGGTGCTTTTAAATATAAAAAAGCTATGCTCTATTCCTCATTAGACTTCAAGCTTATGCTACAGAAGTTTGAATGTGAAATTTGATGAGAAGTTATCAACAGCTTCCTCCCTTTTGAAGAACTTTATGTAAAGGTTTTTATAATAAGCACCTTTGCTTTTCCCATCTGCTTCCACAAACACAGGAATCAAACTAGGAATAACATACTAAAACAATATATAATAAATATTTTAAGCTTTAGTGTCAGATTAGTTTCAATGCTTGCACTAGTAATTTCTGCTACATGTGTGCTGCTTATGATTGTATCCGCTCCAATTCAATTTGGCCCTAAAGAAGACTCCTATCAAGCACAGAAAGAGAGGTTTTCAAGAGTGAGCTAACATACTTGCAAATAAGACCGAATACAAGGGTAGGCTAAAATGATTTTATTTTACTGTTGAAAATTAAAGGTCTGAAAAGACAAAAATCAATTATGAAATTACTCAAATACCAATGTATCAGGGCGGTAGCAGTCCAATAAAACTTTGTGGACGCCATAACCTACACACTAAGGTGTTCTAAGTTATGTATGGCACAAGCTTATGTCTACACAAGTGCATGGACACACACATGCATGCACATAGTTAAAGACATATGGGCACACAAGCATGCACGTTGGCGCACACATACATCATATATATAAGAGCATATATGCAACCATCAAACACATGCATAGAGACAAAGTGCATACCAAAGTCATCCGCTTCTTCCCTTCCAAATAATCTCTAAGGTACCGTGTCAACTGTTCAAGAAAACATATCAGGATGTTATGCTGAACCCATTACCCTAATAAAGGAGTATTTGAGAAAGTAGAAGATTTCAGAAGAAATATTGTACTTGAACAAGACTTAGCATAATTTGACAAGAAGAAAACAAACTCTTGAAACAATAAAACAAATAACTGGCTAGGAAATATACCAAAGAGTTCTGGAAGTGCTTCCGTAATGGCTTCCTTGGGTTCTTTTGGTGCTCCAATAAAGACTAACAAAAAAACAGATGAGCATACAAACACTTCAGATTTTAATAACTGTAAGAAACATGAACAACAAACAAAAGATTGGGAAAGATTTTTCCCAAATGGAATATAAAGATACTCAAAAGTGATCACAATTATGCAAAGCAACAAAGTATAGTGAATCAAATAAAAGATTACGTACTCTTAAGCACAAGCCAAAAACCATAGATGTATTGTTAATGAAGTTGCTTTCCAACAATCTTGCACCCTGTATGAGAAAAGCGTTATTCAAGTGCATGAATTTGACTTATCAGAAAAATTAAGCATTATATACACCAACCAAGCAACCAAACTATGAGGTGAAGTTGATGTAACAGACGAGAGACCCCACCCAGTAACGATATTATCCGCTTTGGCCCTTGAGCCGCTCGGTTTTGCTTTTCCCCTTTCAGGGGAAAACCGGTCGTTACTGGCAAAGCCACCCCGAACCCTTATCAACAGCCCAGTCTCCCCTCCCCAGGAGATGTGGGACTAACTCTCAGCACCTCCCCGCCCTGGTTCCCTCAGACTATCTTAGGGCATCCCCCTCAAGCCATCTTGGCCAACCCCTGTGGGTTCACCTTTACCCCTTTAGGGACACGCGTCCCCACGTGCGGCTAGCCCAGCCCATCACGAGGGAACTGGCTCTAATACCATTGTAACAGATGGGAGACCCCACCCAGTAACGATATTGTCCACTTTAGCCCTTGGGCCGCACGGTTTTGCTTTTCCCCATTCACGGGAAAACCAGTCGTTACTAGCAAAGCCACCCCGAACCCTTATCAACAGCCCAGTCTCCCCTTCCCAGGCGATGTGGAACTAACTATCAGTACCTCCCCACCCTAGTTCCCTCAGACTAGTAACTACCGGTTTTCCCCTAAAAGGGGAAAAGCAAAACCGTGCAGCCCAAGGGCCAAAGCGGACAATATTGTTACTGGGTGGGGTCTCCCGTCTGTTACAGTTGACCAATTCAACGCAAGTTCAAATTGAACTTGCCAAATCCAAAGAACATGACCCATGCCTCAAAATTGATCTGACCTGATGATATCAGAAAAAAAAAAACATTGCTTTGGTGAGGAAGATGAAGAAGCTCTAACTTGCAAAGATGTGACATTCAAGCATAACAATTGGACCTCTCTCTGTAGGAGAACAGTTAAAGTCTCGTTAGAGCATTTCAATTAGGAGGAATCCCTAGTAGCATATTTGAACACATGCCACATGTGCAGGCAGCCCAAATAATCCTCCATGCCACAGTCCAAAGATATCACATATTAGACAAAGGGAGCACTAGCAAACAGATTTTAAACACTACAATTATGAACAATGGTCACTTGTCATTTTATCATGTATTCTTCACATCCATCGCGCAATGCATGCAGTTATTGATAGACAAAAGAATCATGGTATGCACTTTCAAAAATCAAACTACAAGCAATTACATTCACAATCAATCTCTATTCCTGACGTGAACGGACGCTTTGTCAATTAATTTTAGTTAGAGAACTATATAAATAAAAAAATATAAGGAGAAAGCCTTTATTTATTATTTATTAATCGACATTCTGGCCCTTTCTTTACCCGTTAAAGGAAAGCCGTTGCTTGTTCTTTCGCGCTAACTCAGCTGCATTGATTCGATGGCTAGGACAGTTTGATGTTAAGATTTGCCTATTCATTAAGACAACCTTCATTTGGTGAATTTGTTGCCCGAAATGCAGCACAGGCATCATAGCTTGACCTTCAGCCAGACTTTTTATGTAGTTTTCAGCTTTAATGGTATGTTTTTCTATTATTCCTCCAAGAAATGTGATCAACAACTCAGTGACAGCAAATGCCCATTTATTACAGCAATCACACTGCAAGTGCATATAGTAACTTCCAAACATCAAGTCAGTGACTTGAGCAAGAGAATATGATTGGTTTACTAATTTCTGAAGTTAGCATAAGCCATATAACATAAATGAGAAAAACAATTATTAAATAATGACAAATATTCACTAACTATGTATATGCACTGTCATGAGATGTTGAGGCACTTACATATGAAACAAACAAAGTTTCTACCATAACAATAAAGGATTATTTCCCTTCACACCACCATGACTTGTACTTAATTGTTGTACTTAATTGTCAGTCCATGTCACCTTGCTTGCATTACTACAATTACGTGCAAAATTGACATGATAATAAAAGTACGAGAAAATATAGGGGAAGCAACTGCACATAAAAATGAACAGTAAGGTGGAATATCCTTTAATGCTTAGTTGAAATGGATTAAAGCCAGAAAAGCAACTAGGACAAACTGGCTTGGAATTAGATCGACCATTGAGAATAACTAAGGTTTGTTGCATTTTCTGAGTACAAATGGTATTTTACCTATGAATAGAATCACTAATAGTATTGAGTTCTGACTTTTTCCCAGATAGAGATGCAAAATATCCAAATTACTTGACCTGTGCATCTTAAACACAAAATGCTCACTCTGAACTTCCTTGGTTCAACATTCAAATCATATTTGGAGCTTGCTTTAGCTTCTACTACTAAGAGACTGAGAGTACCTCTTCTGGTCTCATTCACAATGTCCATCATAGCAAACAGAAAAGGTCAATATTATAATAACAAGTAATCTGCCTTTGCATTCTCCCAGAAGATTTTGGAATATTTTCACACTGCACTCGATATTATCCAATAATTTCATTAACCGTAAACATTCCCCATCATTTAAGGTCAGAGAAAGCTTCAGTATAATGGATAACAGCTACAAACAGATAAGTGAAAAAGGACTTGGTTGAAAGAAGAACATATGGGGTACTTTAAACCTGATTCCCCGTCTTCCTTTCTCTTTCTGCTCCAGCAAGGTCTATAATAGTCAACATGGCACTGTTTTGGATTATCTCAGCTTGATCATCATTTGTTTTAAGAATGCTACGAATGTTAATGATGCACTGGGATCGACTGCAAGCACCCAAAATACATAAATTAATTCCATATCTAAGATTAACGAACAATTCAACATAAATCATCAAACAAGAATAATACCACATCATATAACTAGGATTTAGATCCCAAATATACTTGATTTCAGTTAGGAACATACATCAATTGGTTCACCAATCAAAAAAAAAAAAAAGAGTAAGTCCTACTGGAAAATGGAAAACCATGTCCATGTGCTCAAGTGTAATCTAAATTTACACATGTAGGCCATGTTTTTGAATGGCCCAAGCTTCTCCCTAATAAAGGTAGCACAGTTTACAACGTGAGGTGGCCAGGTCTAAGTCCTCAGTAACGTTCGACACCTTTTACCCATGAAACTCTTTGATCTGCAATTTCAACATCAAAATAAACATGTAACAAAATTTATCTAAAGGTAGATACACGTTAAATAGCTCTGGTTCCAACTAGATTTTCCAAATTCATTGAAACAGTTGATGTCTTTATCTTTTTGTTGGTAGGTAAGCTAGGACTGAGCTTACAACCTCAACCAATGAGTTAGTTACCAATCCAAAGTTGCCTTTGTCGTTACTTAAGTACTACTTGCCAGATAGTCTAGTAAAAGATTTTTCTACTTTTATGCAACGTTATTGATGAGGCCAATCTAAGAAATGATGAAGGCAATGCATGAATCAAAAACTATTTAGGGGCTTCGTAAAACTCAATGCCATTTGCAGTAAAACCAAACACCCATAAGAACCAAGGGAGAATCACTTATAGTTTACCATCCATAGTGAGGACATTTATCAGCAGATTGTCTTCCTTGGTCCACTAGTTCTATGAGCAGTCAAAGGTCAGCTATGGCTTCATTCATTATCTACATGTTTATCAAGGCAGATAGTTTGGACCAACATCATTATCAGACTATAAGACGATAGAACAATTTGGTTGTTTAACCCCCCGGATCATACATGGATGCCCCAAGTGCAATATAGAGGGAACTTGTTTCACCAATTTCATCAACTTTTCTCACCATCAAATGGAGTGGGAAACAAACACAAGTCAAATCAGGAACCAGCCAAATATGAGTAAATATATGAAATGGTCAAACAAATCCAAACTCAGGGCTCAATGGTTTTCATCCACAGCAGAGGTCTGTTTCATTTGTTAGAAGTATATGGAAATTATATGCAGATCAAGCTAGATGCATAACCAGAGCATCAGAATTTAACCCTTGGATCTTTGCAAAGGGGAGCCTTGGCACAATGGTAGAGTTGTTACCATGTGACTTGGAGGTCAAAAGTTTGAGGCATGGAAATAGCCTCTTGCAAATGCAAGGTAAGGCTGTGTTAATATAGACTAGATGTGGCCTGCCCCTTGCCTGGACCCCCCATATGCAGGAGCTTCTGGCACCACGCTGCCCCATTTCTTTTATCTTTGCATTAGTTGATTAATCGATTGTAAATCATCATGATGAGACCATGCCCAATAGAGCACCGATGATTGGGATCCTAAAGGCTTGTGTAGTCTCCCATTAGATCTCACATACATGAAGATGGATATAGCAACTAAAGAGACATATAATATTGAAGATAACGCATGACCGAAGAAGGAGAACAAATGTCGATTTTGGTCTTCATCCACATTCATAAAGAGAACCTAGTATGGGCTTATATAAAACCCCATCATTAATGTTTCCTTTTTCCCAACTATATTCAATTATAAAGCAAGGTTTCTCGTCACAATTAAACTAAAATTAGCAATAATCATAAATTGAACCTAAAGATCTCCACCCTTAAAGAATTTCATATTTTGATTTAATTATTGATTATTAGACCTACTGTTAGTGAAGAGCTGTCACACAATACTCAACAAATATACATCTTGTTATAAACAAGAATATGTGTTGCTTTCCATTCAAAGTGGTTTGAGTGAAATCTCATTGACCAAACAATACACTGCACTCATATATCCCAATGGTCTCTCACCTGAGGCCTAATCAAATGATGACTTAAATGCAAATCATCATCTCAACCATGAGTAACATGGAAAATCACATTTCACCATCACAGCAAAAACCCAACTTCTGAGCTTTAGTTTTGCCACATGACAAACATTGAAGTGAATTAGCTATCGAACATGCACAGGCATGAGTTCAAGCCACATTTGTTCCAGAATGTTATGTATCATATCAATGTGTAATGTGTCTCATATTGGGTGTTGCTAAGTCAAGAGAAAAAATTTATTGCATACTGCAGTAAAAAATTGAATGAAGCAAAGCAGGAACACTAAATGGTCTGGAGCTACCTTTAAAGCCAAGAGCAAGCTTAGCACTTACAAAGGTATGCTTGACACAACATTTTACCCTCTTCCTAGATAATGAGGCATCAAATTCATTAGAGACAGAAAATGTTGAAAACAGGCATGCCACATGGTTTTATCTCAATAATTCACATTTATGCTTCATGACAAAGATGGATGCCAGGCTTATGCACTCAACAATAGAGTGGTTCAGATTACTAGATTTACTGAGGGTAGTCAGATTCTAATAACTTATACCCGAATGAGCCAAATGTTGTTCTTCTCTTTCTTCTTTGCAAGCAAAGTGAGCATAAGAAGCATGATGGTTTATTGTTACCAGAAAAATTCCTCCTCAAATGAATGGATTTATGCATTACTGGAAGTTCCAAAGAGACCTAGATTCAGAGATACATGTTGGAGACTAGAGATCAATTTGAATGTGACAAGTCACTAGCATTATTGCATGAACCTATTTTGACCTAGAAAAGGGAAGGCCATTTTCAAGCAAGTAAATTTAGCAAAGGGATTTGTTGAGCCTACAAAAGCAGTCTGAGAACAGCAGTTTTTGTACCCCATATTCCTGTCATAACAATACCCTTTCTCAAACCCGAAAACCCCTCAAATAACCTTCTTCACATATCAAATCATTCAACGGGCAGCAAACTGACCGACCCAGAGCAACCTATTTTGAGAAGTGAAAACTTCCCTGCTTGTAGACAGTGTTGCTCTTTGGATGGGCTTGCAGAAATGTATAGATTAGATAACGGTCATTCTTGATACATTTTATCAAATGATGCAAGTTTATGAAGACAGTTGATGCTCCTCATGTCAGAAATTTGTATTTTTAAATCCAGATAGCTGATTTCTTAGCCTTTTCTAGTACACATGAGGATATTTGAAGTCAGCAGCTTCTTCCATCCAAACAAACGACTAAACAGTTGCTAGTGTGATTTAAAAGATCTTCTTTAATGCTGTGCACAAGGAAAAGCACACAAAAGGCACAATTTTGCAATGAACAGAGGTCTCTTACAACAGTTTGGTAAATTGGTCCACTAGTTTTGAAGTTCCACATAGGCTGCCACCTAAATTTATGTTGGAACAGCTTCTTGTCCCGAAATATAAAGAGGATTACTGAGAATCTAAATGTTCCCCCTGGATATGTAATAGAGCACCCAGAAACACGAATCCTGCATATAAGCACAAGCAATTTCAATGTTCCAAAGATTAAAATACAATATGGGGGGAACCATATAGAGTTCTACAGGAGATCAACAACAATGTTCATCATGTCAATCTCCCAAGAAGATCTATAGAAATGGCACCCAGATCATTAACAAGGACTGACAAGATGAGATTATGACAACAAATCATAACCCTTCAAAATCTTATATAGCCAGAGCACATAGCAATGCAGAATAATTTCGCACTTAAAAGTTCGTGGCTTGCAGAAGCAGAATAGCTAAGTCCGTACAAAGATGTAATTAAGAAACACATAAAAGAAACCTCACCAAAGTCAATTTCTACCTCACCCAGCAAGGAAAACATAACCAATGAAGTCAAGATCCTGAGGCATCTCAGTCTTTAATCCTTAAGGAGCACTGAGGCATTTGCATTTGGTGCTAGTCTAAACAACGATTCTACCTTAAAGGACTTAATGAATAGTCATGGTCTAGTACTCTATTAGGCTTTTGTCAACATCTAACTAGACTGCATAAATATTTTGCAATATTTAAGAAAGCAATTATTTGTTCTAAATGTATTAAGAAAGCATACTTGTTTTTGGTAGAAGAAAGTTACTACTGGGAAGATATGACTGAAAAAACTATAACTTATTAATCAAAAACTTCATAAGAGATCTCAGCTTGTTTGTGGAAATTTCCTTATTGTTAGGTAATGGATCCAGTTAATGTTTGTTATCGATTTCTTTCTCACCAATCCCATAAGTGGCTCTGTGTCTCATCATCTAGAACCAGAGCATGGGTGAAGGCCAAGGAGCCCCTAAAGATTCACAGTTTATTCCATCCGTAGCTTGGATTGGCACTAGACGACAGTAGAAATTACACTTCTAATTGTTTAATGTACACTAGACTTATAACAAGCTAATGATATCCAGCTAATGATATCCAGCTAATTTTATTCAAATAAATTTTAAGTGATCAAATGCTAGACAACCTAGACGCTCCACAAAAATGTGAAACAAAAACCTACCAACCAAATGATAAAACTAATCATCTACAGAAAAATATATAATTCAGAAATTTCTACTCCAATACTACTATACCTTGACTGATCATTTGCATTTGTTGGAGCAGTAGCTCGTTTTAACATTCCACGTGCAATTAAACATTCTGCCTGGACAACATCTGAAATCATGACCTACAAGCATGAGCATTATTTAGTTCTCATGGGAATAAAATTAGAATAAACCATGTCCTGGAAGTCCTGAAGATCATAATCAACTAAAAAAAAAAAGCAAGTGCTACCTCTCGAACACCTTTTATAGTTGAATTTAGGAAGCAAGAATCCACTCCATCTGGACATAAGTCAAGTATTCTCTCTCCCTTTCCCCGCTCAGAGTTTATCTCAAACATTGATAAATAATATGACCTGTAATTTATCCACCAGAAAAGTAACAACCACTCTAGGTTCATGAAAATTTAAGAAATTGTCAAACAACAAGCTGATAATTCATCAGAGAAAGAGTAATCCTCATACATTCTCCCTAAAGCAACCAATTTAATTATTAAATACCTAATGTACACCTGAAAGGACTGTGGACAGTATAGTGCAAATACACCTAGAAGCGACCACTTTAAAGTTTAAGACAATAAATTCCTTGGAATAGAAGTGGTGTCAGAATCAAGGCATTAATTGACAAGCATGCTTCATTTTGCTGAAATATTAGACTTTTCCTCCTCCAGCTCAGATCAAGCATACTGAGGTTGACTACAACTTTGTTCGAGAGCATGTTGCAAGAAAATAGTTCTCTAGTTATGCTGTGTGCTTGCATGTAGTCAAGTTGCAGATGTTTTAGCTAAAATCTTGATTCATCCACAGTTCCTGCCACCATGAACCAAGCTACTTATGATTCATCAGCCTGCTAAGCTTTGGAGAGGTTAAAGTGGGAAGATATTTGTGTTGTCAAAATGGAAAGATACTTCATTCTTCTCTCTTAATCTCTCCACCAGATTTGCATATCATACCTGAAATCACTCCATGGGGTTTCCCTCTTCTTGTATTCTACCATATCATAAAAGATTTGGAAATTGTGCCTAAGAAATTACTTGTGAGTCTAATACTTCACTTAAAGAATACAAGTGCCAAGCCAGAAGCAATGTGAAAAGCAAAGCCTGGCGCACAAAGCTCCTACGTATGCAGGTTTAGGGAAGGGCCGGACCACAAAGGGTCTATAGTATGCAACCTTATCTTGTATTTTTGCAAGAGGCTGTTTTCACGCCTTGAACTTGCCACCTCTAGGTCACAACACAACAACTCTACTATTGTGCCAAGGCTCCCCTTCTAAGCCTAAAGCAATATATTGCATTCAGTACTTTGTAACAATGTCCTATACTGGCTTACACATGTAGTTCAGAATATAGATGAAAAGAAGGTTCAAACATCAACGGTAGTAGTTCTCATCCAACAGTGCGCAAGGAAAGAAATAGATGTCAAGCCCAATTTCATCATTGTCACAATTACCTAGATGCCTCCAGAACACCATTCTGGTCATGGCAGTTTAAAATGCACCGAAGAGCACGAGGAACCAAACCAGGCTCCCTTGGACACCCAAATACCGTATGCGTCTTTCCTGAACCCGTCGGTCCCATTGCCACTAACAGCCCACTCTTCCCTCCAATGAAATCCATCACCAGTGGATCCATTACCTTCTCATAAACTTCCTCCTAGAAGTCATAGTCACAAAGTTCAAATTCAGGAACACGCAAGGTAATCTATTCAAAAAAATTGGAAAACATTTTGGAAGAGTTTGTGAAATGTCAGGCAAAGGCATGATTCGGATAAGAATGTAGTTTTTCATTTGACGTTATAACTAGATTTATAAAATAATATCTGGGAATAGGAGAAATTATTCATGAAATTTGGGTTTAATTTGGTAAGTTTGGTGTTAATTCCAAAAGAAAGCTCAATTACTTGGAGACTTTTCTAACCATACTACAAATAAACAAACAGCAAACACTGGAATTACTGAACTAGAGAACCGCAAAACCAAAGCCCTTAAAGAATAAACTACAAATACCTGAACAGAATCAGGTGAAAAAACATGGCTGAATCCATCGTAAACCTCAGTCTTTAACCGCTTCGAATCGATGAGAGAGACCGGTGCAGAGAGCTTAACGGAACGCGAATCATTTGCAACTAAACAGACATCATTCTTCTTCACTTTTTTCTGTTCTTCCTTCCGTGGAAAGATTTTTGATCTCGATCTGGCTTTGCCTCCTGCAGTGGCATTTTGCTTAGTTTTAGGCTTAGAGTTGAGAGGTTTGATTCTGAGAAAAACGCGAAGGTTTTCAGAAGTGCCAGTTTGTTCCGAGGGTTTCCAAGTAGGAGGAACAAGATCGGGTTCTTCGAGGTCTTGGAGAGGGAATGGCGGAATTTCTCGCATAAGCGACGAAGAGATTGGGGCTGACCGATCTGGAGCATTGGTCGATGGGGTTGCTTTAGCTCTTCGGGGAGGGTTTCTTCGTACTGTTATAGAATCTGTACATGGAGGATGCCCGGGAGAGCTCCCCAACTCCATGTTGTTCTCTCTCTCTCTCTCTCTCTCTCTCTCTCTCTCTCTCTCTCTTTCTCGTTTAAATTTCTGGACTTGGCGGGGAGGGAAGCGGATTTTACATGATGGGCCCTACACCACGGAAGATCGTGTTTTTGGTCGTTGAATGTGGACCGTTCATTATATGCATGAAACTTCGAGTGGTAGAGTTTTCAATAGACGAGATTGTTCGGGCTACTCGATATCCGATGCCAGAGGAACTAGATTAATGGGCTAGATCAATTACTGGCTTAGCCTATCATGTGGAAGTCTAATCGGTGTGCAGTCTCTCCCATAAGTAGGTCACCAGTTCAAAATAATGCACTGCATATCTTTGGTGACGCAGCTGCTTGTCATGGAGAGTTGTCCCTAAAGATACATTTGGCAAGGGTGTACGTTAAAAGGGCAGGTATACATGTGAACAGCGCATATATACAAAGATATATGGACGTGTGAGTTATCAGTTGAAAAATAAAGAACTTTAGCGCCTAATGTTGCCTAATATGTTCAAAGCTAGGAGGTATGGGTATTTATTCAACTGTAGAAAAAATCCTCTTGTCAAAACTTTAGCGATCAAAATTTCTACACACTGGAAATAGAATCCTCGGATGATACACAGGGTGACAGATACGACGTCGGAAGCACATTCCTACTTTGTGTCTAGTCAAAAAGAAGATGACACGACGTAGAAAGCACATGCCTACTTTGTGTCTAGTCAAAAAGAAAATGCTAATATTTCAAAAGTAAAAAATGATAAAGTATGGGGGTGCCCACTAGAATGCTTTCCAAGTGGAAAAAGGAAAACAATTTCTTTGTGGGTTCTTCGCTGTTTCCAGATTGAAGCAATTCATTTCATCACCATAGATTGCCAATTACAAGATAATCTTCTCAATATACACCATCAGACTAGCTACGAGCACAACTTTCAGTTCTTTGGCCTTCTTCCGTTTCCAATACAGCAAAGATTGGTGGAAGGATGGCCGGAATTGTCTCTGTTCTTATGGATAAAATTAAGGAGAATTTGACCTCCGAAGCCCTCCAGCGATTTGGGTTAGTGTGGGGTTTCAAAACAGAACTGGAGAAGCTCAAAAGTATGGTTTCGATGATCCAAGCGGTGCTTCAAGACTTAGAGGAGGTACAACCAAAGAGCGAGGCAGTTAAAAATTGGCTACTAAAGCTGAAGGATGCAGCTTGTGATGCGGATGATGTATTGGACGATATCGCGACGGAAGATCTTCGGAGGAGATTGGCTGAGCAGGAGAACCTCACATTTACAGGGAAGGTATTTTCACTTAAAAACAAAGTTGCATTTTCGGTTAAAATGGCATCTGAAGTAAAGGAGATATTGGAGAGATTAGACATAATTGTCGCAGAGATGTCCAAGTTCCATTTACTAGAGGGAGGAGGAAGGAAGCGAAAGCACTTGGATATTGAAGAACGACAACCAACCCACTCTTTCGTCATTGAATCAGAAGTTTACGGAAGAGAGCAAGATAAAGAGATGATAGTAGACTTGTTGATCAATAAGGGTAACGAAGAAGATGTTTCAACCATTCCAATCTTTGGAATGGGAGGATTAGGAAAGACTACGCTAGCTCAATTAGTATATAACGATGAGCAAGTGAAGCTGCATTTTAAACCGCGAATGTGGGTTCACGTGTCCGATGATTTTAGTCCGATTAGACTTGTGAAGGAAATGATAGAATCTGTGACAAAAGATAAATGTGAGAACTCCAGCATGGATCTCCTGCAGGATATGCTTCGCAGAACTTTGGCCGAACAAAGATTTTTACTTGTTCTAGATGACGTTTGGAATGAGAATGATGAGCAGTGGGAATCTCTGAAACAGTTGTTAAGAAGTGGTGCAAGGGGAAGCAAGATTCTCGTGACCACTCGTTCGGAGAAAATTGCATCAATCATGGGCACACTTCCTGCACATCGCTTGGGAAGTTTATCAGTCGATGATTGTTGGTCTCTGTTTAAACATCGAGCTTTTGGGCATGGACAAGATGAGAAGCACCCAAACCTGGTAGTACTCGGAAAGGAAATCGTTGAGAAGTGCGGAGGATTGCCCCTGGCTGCAAAGACACTCGGAAGCTCGATGCGTTTTAAGAAAGAGGAAAGAGAGTGGTTAGCAGTTAGGGACAGTGAGATTTGGAACTTGAGTGTGGATGGAATTCTACATGCTTTGAGATTGAGCTACAATCATCTACCACCACATTTGAAGCAATGTTTTTTATATTGCACGATATTTCCCAAAGGTCATGTCATTTATAAAGAGAAGTTGATCAGGCTATGGATGGCAATGGGCTTTATCAAGCCATCTGAAGGAAGGGAATTCATGGAAGATATTGGTCGTGCGTATTTCCATGAGTTGTTGTGGAGGTCATTCTTCCAAAGCATAGACAAAGACGACGAAGGTAACATAATTTCGTGTAAGATGCATGATTTAGTTCATGATCTTGCCAGATCTATTGCTGGGTCTGAGTGCTTGGTCATCAAAAATGGGAGGACAGAAAGTATTCGCGAACAAACTCGGCATCTGTCGATGGTTTATGGTCGAAGTGATCCATCCACAAATCCAGAGGCATTGAACAAAGCAAAGCACCTACGCACATTCTGTTTATTGGCTATTGATAGGTTTGAGGTATCTATTGATAGTTTCCTTAGTTTAAGGTACCTGCGTGCTTTAGATTTAGGGGGATTTTTAAGCACATCAACATCGCTAGAGGCAATTGGCGAATTGAAACATCTTAGGTATCTTAACCTATCGGGTACTGTGGGTCACAGTTCGTTACCAGAAAGCATTAACAGTCTCTGTAATTTACAGACACTAGATCTCTCATCTGCCTGGAGTCTAAACGAGCTGACCAAGGACATGGGTAACCTGATCAATCTGAGACATCTCGATATTACTGATTGTTGCAATCTAAATCGAATGCCAACTAGAATTGGACAATTACGCTGGCTTCAGACACTGCCAAGATTTATTGTGGGCAAAGAGGATGGATGTAAAATACAAGAGTTGCAGGACTTAAACCTCCTTCAAGGTGAACTTTACATTGATAACCTCCAGAATGTGGAAGTTGTGGCCCAAGCAAAGGAAGCAAACATAAAAGAAAAGCGAAATCTACGAGAATTGGGTCTATCTTGGAAGGATGATGGCGATCGTAACGAGGAAGTGAATGTTGAGTGTGTGATTGAGGCTCTCCAACCACACTCAGGCCTGAGAAGGCTATACATAGAGAATTACATGGGCTCGAAGTTACCTAATTGGATGATCAATTCACTGCTCCCCAACCTGGTCAAAATCGAGTTGCTTGAATGTAGAAACTGTGAACGCTTCCCACCGCTTGGGCAACTACGCTTCCTTGAAGCTCTCACTATAGACGGAATGGATGTTATAACGTCCATCGGCGTTGAGTTCTATGGTGGACACATGGCTGGAAGTTTCCCGGCATTGAAAGAACTCAAAATTAAAGACGTGCCTAATTTAGTAGAGTGGTGGGAAGGAAATGGTACAGAATTCTTCCCTCGCCTTGAAAGATTGGCCGTTACCGAATGCCCAAAGTTGAAAAACCTGCCACTGGTTTCATCTCTTCAACATCTAAAGATCCGAGACGTCAGCCCAACCTTGTGTTGGTCAATTCGAAACTTAACCTCACTTGTCTCCCTCAAAGTTTACCAATCTCCACACAAGTTTTTTCCGGAACGGTTGTTATTGAACCATAACTGTCTCAAGTCTCTAAAGATCAGAAGCTGTAGTGAACTTGAGTCTCTATCATTCCACTGCTGCAACCTCATCTCTCTAAAACATTTATCCCTTTCAAACTGCGACAAGCTTGTCTCCTTCTCTGTAGAGTTTCAAGATCTCCCGTCTCTAGAGTCACTAAATTTCGCTGGTTGTAGGAGCTTAATATTGTTAGGGGGGCTTCATAAGCTCACTACTCTCGAGTCATTAGAATTCAGCGAATGCACCGGTCTAATGTTGTTGCCAAGTTTGCGAAAGCTCACTTCTCTCAGGTGTTTAAAGCTTACCTGTTGCAGTATAATGTCTTTGGAGGGGATTAGAAGCTTAATCTCTTTACAAGTTTTGGCTCTACATAGCTGTTACCATCTGAAGTCTTTATCTTCTAGGCTACTATACCTTAGCTCCCTCAAGAGCTTGACAATATACAAATGCCCAAGACTGGTTAGTTTGGCTAAGGACCTGCAGAAACTTACTAGCCTCGAAGAACTGGAGATTGAAGACTGTCCTAGTTTGGAGTTGCTACCTGAGAGTGTGACACACCTATCAAGACTACAAAAGCTAGTCATTGGTGAATGTGGGAGTTTGAAATCTCTACCACATGGGCTGCAAGTACTAAAAGCACTACAGGAGTTGGAGATTTATGCATGTCCTGATTTGCAGAGACTATTTGATAAGAACAGTGGCATTGACAGGCACATGATTCAACATGTTAGAGAGGTCAGCATTAGCGAGCACTCTCCGGTGGCGGACTTAATGGAATCCTTAAGCGTTAGGTTCGAAGAAATGGGCTTTTTCGGTTGTCCATTCACGAAGTGAAGAGAAGGTGATGAATCAATTGTTGGCGTTCAATAAACTCTCAGGAATTACTCACAAACAGGTACTACCTTGTAAATAATGATAAATCGTTTCTTGAAAAGTCTTCGCTACTGATGAGCTTGACTCCCCTGTTGGTGATCATAGCCGTGTATTCTCCGTTATAATACTAAAACGCTTATATTTCAGAAGAACATTGGCTATGCACCAAGATTCTTCTCCACTGGATGATCTAACGAACACCGTTCTTGAAGTGAAAATTTGGTGGCCTAGAAAGTTCAAAATGCCACTGCTCTAAATATTAGCCAATTGGGGGGTTAAGATCATCCAACGGACAATGGAGTATTTAGGCAACCCACAGGATGAATGGTTGGATTAAAACTATCTGGAAGCCACGTCTACCATTAGCTGCCTCTAGATTAGACAGCATATACTTTTTCTAATTTGCATTCTTATTTTGTTGAACTATTCCTAACAGTAGTGTCATCAATGAGCAGGTAACAACCGATGATTAGTTAGGTGATAGGTTCACTCTCAAAAGCAGGATCTCAGGGGAGGGAACTCGGTGACTCTAAATGCTAACTCTTTCTGGAAACAATTCTCCCTCAACTACAGGAGGGCGACGCACATCTACAGAGTAGGAAACCAGGTAAGGGATGCCTTGGCTAGAAAGCTGCTTCGTTTAAGAAGTCTCAAGAATGACTTCCAATTAGCTTCACCTATAGCTTACCATGGATCACTGCTTTGGAGCTTGTATGGAATGATCTGTTTGGTTAGTTTGATTTAGTTTTCTTTGAAAACTTTTGGTCATTAGTAAAATATATAGTTCGCGGGGTAAACACCCGTTAAAAGGGGAGCCTTGGTGCAACTGTAGAGTTATCGTCGCGTGACCTTGAGGTCACGGGTTCAAGGCATTGAAATAGCCTCTTGTAAAATGCAAGATAAGGCTGCATACTATTAACCCTTCTGGTCTGCACCTTCTACAAACCCACATACGCAGGAGCTTGGGCAGCGGTGCTGCCCTTTAGGGTAAAGACCTGTTAGCATATTTTAATTCATGGGAACTAGTCACGGACAAGGGTACAAAAGTGTAATATGTAGTTACCCACGGAAATCCACCCGTAAAACGTCAATTTATGCCACACCTGCCAACCACTTTGGAGAGTTTCCTTTGTTTACAGGCCTTTTTTTTTTTTTTTTTTTTTGAACTGGTAACTTGCACATCCAAAAGGTCTTTATATACACATTCTTTGCATTGTATCTTTGGGACACACCTATCCTCAATGTAGACCCTTGCCAAACGAACCCTGGGGACACCTCCCCTCAACATACAAGCACGCTACATCTCTTAAAGGGATGCAATGCATTGCTTTGAACTTGTGACCTTCTTGCGGGAGAGGAGCCGCAGCCTAACAATTGGGCCATATTGGCTTATTCTATTCCTTTAATTATAATTATGCCACCAAAGTTTTCTTTTTATAGATACCCTTGAGATCTGGTTCTTTATTGTTCCTGCCACTGAGGTTTATTATCTCCAGGATGCCCTTCCCCCAGTTTTTGAACTACCCTTCCACCTATCTTCTGCTTTCAACACAAATATACTAATGATACTAAGTGGCCATAAAAGTTCTAGAAACGTAACATTTTTTTTTAACAAGAGTTATAAAGCAAAATACTCATAAGCATATTCTGATTTCTAGATAAAAAGAGCAACCTCGGTCCACGAAGCTCTCGCTTATGTAGGGTCTGGGGAAGGGGCAGACCACAAGGGTCAATAGTATGTAATTTTATCTTACATTTTTGCAAGAGGCTATTTCTACGTCTTGAATACATGACCTCAATATCATATGACAACAACTTTACCATTGTACCAATGCTCACTCATCCTAATTCCTACATGTAATTGAAATCTCCTCAAAAAGCCAAAAGTGCCACCTCAAACCAAACATAACTAGGAGAGGCATCTCTTTAACCACACAGCAATATAGAAATTATGTAGCAGACCAAAGCGATGAAAGGATGTCGAAATGCTTTATTTGCTACCCATGCTTACACTGTCGTTCCCTTAAAAACGATACCCATATTTATGCGATGACAGGAGGCTTTTCCTTACCACCGAACTCCTTCGGCTTTGAAACATTTAATGCCAGATCTGAAAAATCGCACCAGAGTCAAAAGTTAAATGTCTTCAATTGAATTGATTGCACTCAATTTAACGACATGGCAGTAAACAAACCTATCAGTGGCTTCAATGCCATTTGGGCATCCATATTGTTCTTACAGACCCAAGACTCAAACTGTTTAACACAAATCCCAACAGTTGCAACTGCTCAACCAGTACCCTAAATGGACTATGGTATGAAAATCATTAACTTGTGCAATTTGATCTAATGGATGCTCAAGCACTGCATGAGTTAGGCACAAGATACATACAGATAAATGGAATATAATCCTCCATCCATCTGTAAAGACAAATCATATTCCCTGCTCGGATACTACATTCCATTGACCTAACTAATGCATAGAAAACGTTCAAACTTTCAAGTAACCTAATGTTACTAATATTTGCAGCTAAAGGCAACTGAAACAACTTCTAGGAAAATCATGGACAAGACTGGTCCTAGATTCAAAGCCATCCTCAAAGTTTATCAACTCATCACGGGGTTAAAAAAAAAGAAAAAAGAGTTGTTTGGCATCAATACAGAAGATGGTGCAATAAAAGATCTAGTTAAGTGCTTGGGGTACAAGTTGGACACTTTTTACACTACTATTTAGGACTCCCATCTTATGGTTGACATTGTTTGAAGCTTTGGGCCTTGGCAATACAAAAATTTCAAAACAAACTCTCAAATTGCAAGAGATCAATACTTTCAAAGGGAGGTAGGCTTGCTCTTCTTAAATCATCAATTTCAAATCTTTTGCTTTATGATATGTCCTTCAAATGCTTGGCTGAAATCATTCAAAAAATGGAGTAACTTCAAAAGAATTTTTTATGGAGTGGTGGAGAAGAAAAGAAGAGTTATCATCTAGGATCTTGGAATATAGCATAAAAGTAATACTTAGGGTGAGCTCAAAATCAGGAAATTGGTGTTATGAAAATGAAGAAAACCTTTTGTGGAAAATGATTATCTAAGAGCGATATGAGCCAAGACACAAGTGGTGGGTAGATGTTAAATAATGCAAGAATAGATCCAAGATATGGGGTGATGTCACAAAACAAATTCAACTATCCCAAAGTAACACCAAATTTATCCAAGAGATGGATGAAGACTAAATTTGTGGTGAGACACTTGGTTAGAGAGGCAAGTACTCAAGTTTTTTTGACAAAAAATATATAGGGCCAATGGGCATGAGTAGAAGAAAATCCAAGACCATATCAAAATTTTTGAATGAGGTATGCCACTAGGAAATTCACTTCTAGTGATCCCTAAGGGATTTGAACCAGAGCAATATGAGGCTTAGGTTCGAAAGCTTCATGATGTTCCTATAAACCCAAAGAACAATGATCATTTAATTTGCATCCCAGACTTCAAAGGACAAATTTTGGTAAAAACAGCGTACTCAATTATAGCACAAGAACCTACATTTGTGTAGCCTCATCGCTTATATGGGACCCTCTAATCCCACTAAGAATATCCTTGTTTGTGTGGACTCTATCCTTGAATAACATCTTTACATTTGATGATATGGTCTCAAGAGGTATGCATGGCCCTTCGATTTGTTTCTTATGCAAACCAGATGGTGAAAGTAGAGACCATCTATCCATGAACTGCTCAACAATGCTTAAGCTTGGGAGATTTATTATGAAAATGTTCAGAGACTGATAGGTTATGACACAATCATTTGATCAATTGCTATCTCAATAGAACATTCCTAAGATTAGTGTGAAAGGGAAGGCACTATGGAAGCTCTTTTTTATGGCCATAATTTGGTACTCATGGAACGTACACAATGCCAATATCTTGCAGATTTTTGGAGGAAAAGGTCATTAGATGGGTGGTTCATTGAGCGTCTGCATCAAATGAGTTCAAATACTTAATATCACGTGTGATTATCTATAAATGTAGGAAATAATCGATTGTAGGAAGAACAATTCAAAGCTAAAACTGAAGTGGACCAACCCCCCATGGGGTCACTTCAAATTAAATTTTTGACGAGGCTAGCTTTAGTAATCCGAGTAGATTGGGACACTTCAAATTAAATTTTTGACAAGGCTAGCTTTAGTAATCCGGGTAGAGCTGGATTGGGTGGCTTACTCAAAAATCATAGGTGTGAAACAATATTCAAGTTCGCTGGTTGTTTAAAATGTGCTAATTCAAATGTGGTAGAGATAAACTCTAGATTCAAAGGATTTGAGGTATGTAGTTCTCAGTGCTCATCTCCATTAATTGTTAAGGGAGACTTAAGCAATGTAATATCATGGCTTGTGAAAAAATTCTCACCATCTTGGCCATTTTTGCCCACCATAGACAGACTTCAAACTTTGATTGAAGTTGAAGGATAGTTTTTACCAGAGGGTGTTGATTTGTCTTCACTATGTATCTTTGGGCCATCAGAGGACCATCTTTATTAAGTAATATTTTTTGCTTCTCTATTGTTTAGAAAGGCCTACTATGTGATCACCTTGATCGTTGTTTTTGTGGCTACGAGAAGGGCTATTCTCCCCCAATTAATATGTATACATTTAAAAAAGGAGAAAAAAAAGTGTGCACGGGATATGAGTAAAAGATGAAGTTGTATAGGTTAAAATACTAACTCCAAATTTTTAGGTGTTTATTAATCCCTACTTACACTTCTACACTCAAAATGTAGTTGAAAAATCATCTTAAGAAAAACTAATGCAACACTTGCAGAAGGTGGATGCCAAAATATCTATACAATCTAATATTTCTAAGTAGTAAACATGATATTTGTTACATTTAAAAGAAACTAATAAAAGAGAAAATAAAAGAAGATGAAAAGGCAAAAAGAATAAAAAAAGAGAAGAGACGGAAAAAGGAGGAAGTGATGTGTCATTTTTCTATGAAATGGTACATTATCTTATATTATAGTAGATAGATAAACGAGGGGCATGGATCAAGGGATAGCATATAGCAAGACAAGAGACAACTTGAATTTTAGATAGAGGAGGAGAGTGGTGATTGCACGTGCTGAAATAAATATATAATTAGCTACTAGTATATTTTCCTTATGCAATGCACACCTGTTTGTTAATTGATCCAAACCATTGACTCAAGTGGGACTTATTTCATTGAAAAATAAAAAATAATTCATGTAGGGTTATTTATTTGAAACATAAGCAATTATTTAAGTGAGGCCTACTCTTATGAAAAACATATTAAGGTTAGTAATATACTCAAATTAGGTATTTAGTGAGATCAATAGAAAGGGAGAAGAGAGAGAGAGAGAATTACATATCTCAGATTCCATATCTGAGATCGACTGCAAGCACCGAAAATACATAAATTAATTCCATATCTCAGATTAACTAGCAATTCAACATAAATCATCAAACAAGAATAATACCACATCATATAACTAGGATTTAGATCCCAAATATACTTGATTTCAGTTAGGAACATACATCAATTGGTTCACCAATAAAAAAAGAAAGAAAGCGCAAGTCCTGCTGGAAAATGGAAAACCATGTCCATGCGCTCAAGTGTCATCTAAATTTACACATGTAGGCCATGTTTTTGAATGGCCCAAGCCTCTCCCTAATAAATGTAGCACAGTTTACAACGTGAGGTGGCCAGGTCTAAGTCCTCAGTAACATTCGACTCCCTTTTACCCATGAAACTCTTTGATCTGCAATTTCAACATCAAAATAAACAGGTAACAAAATTTATCTAAAGGTAGATACACGTTAAATAGCTCTGGTTCCAACTAGATTTTCCATATTCATTGAAACAGTTGATATCTTTATCTTTTTGTTGGTAGGTAAGCTAGGACTGAGCTTACCACCTCAACCAATGAGTTAGTTACCAATCCAAGGTTGCCTTTGTCGTTACTTAAGTACTACTTGCCAAATAGTCTAGTAAAAGATTTTTCTACTTTTATGCAACGTTTTTGATGAGGCCAATCTAAGAAATGATGGAGGCAATGCATGAATCAAAAACTATTTAGGGGCTTTGTAAAACTCAATGCCATTTGCTGTAAAACCAAACACCCATAAGAGCCAAGGGAGAATCACTTATAGTTTACCATCCATAGTGAGGACATTTATCAGCAGATTGTCTTCCTTGGTCCACTAGTTCCATGAGCAGTTATGGCTTCATTCATTATCTACATGTTTATCAAGGCAGATAGTTTGGGCCAACATCATTATCAGAGTATCAGACCATAGAACAATTTGGTTGCTTAACCCCCCGGATCATACATGGATGCCCCAAGTGCAATATAGAGGGAACTTGTTTCACCAGTTTCATCAACGTTTCTCACCATGTATATGACCGGCTGGGTTTAATTTATGAGTTATTTCTTAGCTCTAGAAGCAAAGCATCAAAATAAGTAACCCAATTCTATTTAGTTAAAACATCAACAAATAAACCTCTTCTCTTTAGGATCTTTTCTTTTATTCTCCAATATCATAACTTCCTAGACCTCTAGGAAAACAATTCCACACGAATCAAAATGCCTAACTTGCATAGAACAGGTACACACCGAAGCACTTGCGAAGAAAACATGCAAAGAAGCATGCGAAATATTCATATGAAGAAAAAAAGCAATCAAGAATAAGTGGGAAATAACCAATACAAGTAAAGTCGAATCAGGAACCAGCCAAATAAGAAGAGGTATGCACCTAAACACTTGTGAAAGATTTGAAAACTTGCAAAGAAGCACATGAAAGAGTTCATATGATAAAAAAAACAATGAAATTAAGTGGGAAACAAACACAAGTAAAGTCAAATCAGGAACTAGCCAAATATGAGTAAATAGAGGAAATGGTCAAACAAATCCAAACTCTGGGCTCAATGGTTTTCCATTTGTTAGAAGTATATGGAAATTATATGCAGATCAAGCTAGATGCATAACCGGAGCATCAGAATTTAACCCTTGGATCTTTGCAAAGGGGAGCCTTGGCACAACAGTAGAGTTGTTACTGTGTGACCTGGAGGTCACAAGTTTGAGGCATGGAAATAGCCTCTTGCAAATGCAAGATAAGGCTGTGTTAATATACACTAGATGTGGCCTGCCCCTTGCCCGGTCCCCCTATATGCTGGAGCTTCCGGCACCGCGCTGCCCCTTTTCTTTTATCTTTGCATTAGTCAATAAATCAATTGTAAATCATCATGATGAGACCATGCCCGATAGAGCACAGATGATTGGGATCCTAAAGGCTTGTGCAGTCTCCCATTAGAACTCACATAGATGAAGATGGATATAGCAACTAAAGAGACATATAATATTGAAGATAACATAAGACAGAAGAAGGAGAACAAATGTCGATTTTGGTCTTCATCCACATTCAAAAAGAGAACCTAGTATGGGCTTATATAAAACCCCCTCATTAATGTTTCCTTTTTCCCAACTATATTTAATTATAAAGCAAGGTTTCTCGTCACAATTAAACTAAAATTAGCAATAATCATAATTTGCACCTAAAGATTTCCACCCTTAAAGAATTTCAAATTTTGATTTAATTATTGATTATTAGACCTACTGTTAGTGAAGAGCTGTCACACAATACTCAACAAATATACATCTTGTTATAAACAAGAATATGTGCTGCTTTCCATTCAAAGTGGTTTATTTGAAATCTGATTGACCAAACAATACACTGCACTCATATATCCCAATGGTCTCTTACCTGAGACCTAATCGAATGATGACATAAATGCAAATCATCATCTCAACCATGAGTAACATGGAAAATCACATTTCACCATCACAGCAAAATCCCAACTTCCGAGCTTTAGTTTTCCACATGACAAACATTGAAGTGAATTAGCTATAGAACATGCACAGGCACGAGTTCGAGCTACATTTGTTCCAGAATGTTATGTATCATATCTATGTGTAATGCGTCTCATATTGGGTGTTGCTAAGTCAAGAGAAAAAATTTATTGCATACTGCAGTAAAAAATTGAATGAAGCAAAGCAGGAACAATAAATGGTCTGGAGCTATCTTTAAAGCCAAGAGCAAGCTTAGCACTTACAAAGGTCATGCTTAACACAACAATTTACCCTCTTCCTAGATAATGAGGCATCAAATTCATTAAAGACAGAAAATGTTGAAAACAGGCATGCCACGTGGTTTTATCTCAATAATTCACATTTATGCTTCATGACAAAGATGGAAGCCAGACTTATGCACTCAACAATAGAGTAGTTCAGATTACTAGATTTACTGAGGGTCGTCAGATTATAATAACTTATACCCGAATGAGCCAAATGTTGTACTTGTCTTTCTTCTTTGCAAGCAAAGTGAGCATAAGAAGCATGATGGTTTATTGTTACCAGAAAAATTCCTCCTCAAATGAATGGATTTATGCATTACTGGAAGTTCCAAAGAGACCTAGATTCAGAGATACATGTTGGAGACTAGAGATCAATTTGAATGTGACAAGTCACTAGCATTATTGCATGAACCTATTTTGACCTAGAAAAGGGAAGGCCATTTTCAAGCAAGTAAATTTAGCTAAGGGATTGGTGCCGATAAAGGCAGTCTGAGAAAAGCAGTTTTTGTACCCCATATTCCTGTCATAAAAATACCCTTTCTCAAATCAAAAACCCCTCAAATAACCTTCTTCACATATCAAATCATTCAAAGGGCAGCAAACTGACCGACCCAGAGCAACCTATTTTGAGAAGTGAAAACTTCCCTGCTTGTAGACAGTGTTGCTCTTTGGATGGGCTTGCAGAAATGTATAGATTAGATAATGGTCATTCTTGATACATTTTATCAAATGATGCAAGTGTATGAAGCCAGTTGATGCTACTCATGCTAGAAATTTGTATTTTTAAATCAGGATGGCTGATTTCTTAGCCTTTTCTAGTACACGTGAGGACATTTGCAGTCAGCAGCTTCTTCCATCCAAACAAACGACTAAACAGTTGCTAATATGATTTAAACAATCTTCTTTAATGCCCTGCACAAGGAAAAGCACACAAAAGGTACAATTTTGTGTTGAACAGAGGTCTCTTACGACAGTTTGGTAAATTGGTCCACTAGTTTTGAAGTTCCACATAGGCTGCCACCTAAATTTATGTTGGAACAGCTTCTTGTCCCGAAATATAAAGAATATCACTGAGAATCTAAATGTTCCCCCTGGATATGCAATAGAGCACCCAGAAACAAGAATCCTGCATATAAATACAAGCAATTTCAATGTTCCAAAGATGAAAATAAAATATAGGAGGAACCATACAGAGTTCTACAGGAATGGTCATCATGTCAATCTCCCAAAAAGATCGATAGAAATGGCAACCAGATCATTAACAAGGACTGACAAGATGAGATTATGACAACAAATCATAACCCTTCAAAATCTTATATAGGCAGAGCACATTGCAATGCAGAATAATTTCGCATTTAAAAGTTTGTGGCTTGCAGAAGCAGAATAGCTAAGTCTGTACAAAGATGTATTTAAGAAACACATAAAAGAAACCTCACCAAAGTCAATTTCTACCTCACCCAGCAAGGAAAACAGAACCAATGAAGTCAAGATCCTGAGGTATCTCAGTCTTTAATCTTTAAGGAGCACTGAGGCATTTGCATTTGGAGCTAGTCTAAGCAACGATTCTACCTCAAAGGCCTTAATAAGTAGTCATGGTCTAGTACTCTATTAGGCTTTTGTCAACATCTAACTAGACTGCATAAATATTTTGCGATATTTAAGAAAGCAATTATTTGTTCTAAATGTATTAAAAAAGCATACTTGTTTTTGGTAGAAGACAGTTACTCCTGAGAAGATATGACTGAAAAAACTATAACTTATTAATCAAAAACTTCATAAGAGATCTCAGCTTTTTTGTGGTAATTTCCTTATTGTTGGGTAATAGAGTCAGTTAATGTTTGTTATCGATTTCTTTCTCACCAATCCCATAAGTAGCTCTGTGTCTCATCATCTAGAACCAGAGCATGGGTGAAGGCCAAGGAGCCCCTAAAGATTCACAGTTTATTCCATCCGTAGCTTGGATTGGCACTAGACGACAGTAGAAATTACACCTCTAATTGTCTAATGCACGCTAGACTTATAGCATGGTAATGATATCCAGCTAAGTTGCTTCAAATAAATTTGAAGTGATCAAATGCCAGCCAATCAAGATGCTCCACAAAAATGTGAAACAAAAACCTACCAACCAAATGATAAAACTAATCATCTGCAGCAGAAAAATAAATAATTCAGAAATTTCTACTCCAATAGTACTACTACTATACCTTGACTGATCATTTGCTTTCAACACAAATATACTAATGGTACTTCCTAATTTGCTTACTTCGTTCATCAGTGGTAATGAAGGGGAGCCTTGGTGCAATGGTAAAAGTTGGCGTCATGTGACCTTGAGGTCACGGGTTCAAGGCGTGGAATCAACCTCTTGCAAAATGCAAGGTAAGGCTGCCTACTATAGGCCCTTGTAGTCTGCCCCTTTCTAGAACCCCACATAGGCAGCAGCTTCGTGCACTGGGGCTGCCCTTTTTGTTCAGTCGGTGGTAATGCAATGGTAAAAGTTGGCGTCATGTGACCTTGAGGTCACGGGTTCAAGACGTGGAATCAACCTCTTGCAAAATGCAAGGTAAGGCTGCCTACTATAGGCCCTTGTGGTCTGCCCCTTCCTAGAACCCCACATAGGCAGCAGCTTCGTGCACCGGGGCTGCCCTGTTTGTTCAGTCGGTGGTAATCTCCGTCATTACATGATGTGGATAGAGAATACTTAAAAGGGGTCTCTTTCTCGTGTTTGTTGTATTTGATATTAAAGTACATCAATATAATATTCTATGAGGGGACCCAAGAGACACTTCATTGATTCAGAGATATATTTTTTCAGCAAGATTTGTGAGTTAACCTTTCCACAGCAAGATCGATTATTTATAGAGGTTGATGGTAGAGCTTTTGATGGAAAAGACCTTATTGATGGATGAAGACTTTTCGTGGCTTCATGCTTCAACCCTCGTAGCATCACCTCATCCATAGAGGGTGCTAGCAGACGATGGTTTGGATCATGAAGTGGACAAATACCGCTGGAAATAAGAAGTCTTGACGGTTTGCAGTTTTGGTTAGCACCTAGACTTTGTAACGTGAAGGGGCAGTCCCAGTACATAAAACTCCTGCATATACAGGGTTCAGGAAAGGAGCGGACCACAAGGGTCAATAGTACACTGAGAGCCGGAGCATATACATGCAAGGGGGATCGTTAGCAATAGATAAAAGAGGATGATCTTTTCACAATCTATGTGCTTTAGATGGACCATGCCAAACTTCGAAAACATACCCAATTGCTAAGTTTCTGGTTAAATGGTGGACCATCTATGAGCAAGTAATAGGCAAGGTTAACCATTTTTACTGGTCACATAGAAGATTTTGGTCATACAAAGTTAAATCCGCTTAAACCTTTTTGCCCCCTCCTACATTTTAAAGTATGCTCACAAACCTGTGACAGTGAACTAGTTTTTAGTCAGATGCAGAAAACACGGTGCCAATCACGATTGGAAATTGCTGGTCCTGCCATTTAGTGCGGCAGGTGCTTCTGGATCCCGTCATTCACTTTTTCCTTTCTCAGTTCCTTTCAGAAAAGTCTTTATCATGTTGCTTCCACAAGTCTGACTAACGAAAGAAATCAGAGAAGTTTACATGATAATGAGCTTAGGACTGCCTGCTCTTTTGGATTTCTGAGAGAGTTAAAAAAAAGTGTGCTCTGTAAAGAAAAAATGAAACCAGAAAGACAGTTCAAATTGGGAGATCTCAATGCGGATACTAAGTGGCCATAAAAGTTCTAGAAACGTAACATTTTTTTTAACAAGAGTTATAAAGCAAAGTACCCAGAAGCATATTCTAATTCCTACATAAAAAGAGTAACCTCGCTGCATGAAGCTCTCGCTTATGCAAGGTCCGAGGAAGGGGCAGACCACAAGGGCCAATAGTATGCAGTTTTGCCTTGCATTTTTACAAGAGGCTATTTCCACGTCTTAAACACATGACCTCAAAATCACATGATGACAACTCTACCTTGCACCAATGCTCGCTTCATCCTAATTTCTACATGCAATTGAAATCTCCTCAACAAGCCAAAAGTGCCGCCTCAATCCAAACATAACTAGGAGAGGCATCTCTTTAACCATATAGAATATAGAATTGCGTGGCTTCAAATAGCCTCCCGCCTAAATAAATAGAAATGTTGTAGCAGAGCAAAGCGATGAAAGCATGTCGAAATGCCTTATTTGCTACCCATGCTTACACTGTCGTTCCCTTAAGAACGAGACCCATATTTATGTGATGACTGCAGGCTTTTCCTTGCCACCGAACTCCTTCAGCTTTGAAACATTTAATGCCAGATCTGAAAAATCACACCAGAGTCAAAAGTTAAATGTCTTCGATTGAATTGATTGCACTCAATTTAACGACATGTCAGTAAACAAACCTATCAGTGGCTTCAATGCCATTTGGGCATCCATATTGTTCTTACAGACCCAAGACTTAAAACTGTTTAACACAAATCCCAACAGTTGCAACTGCTCAACCAGTACCCTAAATGGACTATGGTATGAAAATCATTAACTTGTGCAATTTGATCTAATGGATGCTCAAGCACTGCATGAGTTAGGCACAAGATACATGCAGATAAATGGAATATAATCCTCGATCCATCTGTAAAGACAAATCATATTCCCTGCTCGGATACTACATTCCATTGAACTAACTATGCATAGAAGACGTTCAAACTTTCAAGTAACCTAATGTTACTAATATTTGCAGCTAAAGGCAACTGAAACAGCTTCCAGGAAAATCATGGACAAGACTGGTCCTAGATTCAAAGCCATCCTCAAAGTTTATCAACTCATCACGGGGTTAAAAAAAAAGAGAGTTGTTTGGCATCAACAAAGATGGTGCAATACAAGATCTAGTTAAGTGCTTGGGGTACAAGTTGGACACTTTTTACGCTACTATTTAGGACTCCTACTGTCTTATGGGTGACATAGTTTGAAGCTTTGGGGCCTGGCAGTACAAAAATTTCAAAACAAACTCTCAAATTGCAAGAGATCGGCACTTTCAAAGGGAGGTAGGCTTGCTCTTCTTAAATCATCAATTTCAAATCTTCTGATTTATGATATATCCTTCAAATGCTTGGCTGAAGTCATTCAAAAATGGAGTAAATTCAAAAGAATTTTTTATGGAGTGGTGGAGAAGAAAAGAAGAGTTATCATCTAGGATCTTGAAATATAGCATAAAAGTAAAACTCAGGGTGAGCTCAAAATCAGGAAATTGGTGTTATGAAAATGAATAAAACCTTTTGTGGAAAATGATTATCCAAGAACAATATGAGCCAAGACACAAGTGGTGGGTAGATGTTAAATAATGCGAGAAGGGATCCAAGATATGACGAGATGTCACAAAACACATTCAACTATCCCAAAGTAACACCAAATTTATCCAAGAGATGGATGAAGACTAAATTTGTGGTGGGACACTTGGTTAGAGAGGCAAGTACTCAAGTTTTTTTGACAAAAAATATATAGGGCCAATGGGCATGAGTAGAAGAAAATCCAAGACCATATCAAAATTTTTGAATGAGGTATGCCACTAGGAAATTCACTTCTAGTGATCCCTAAGGGATTTGAACCAGAGTAATATGAGGCTTAGGTTCGAAAGCTTCATGATGTTCCTATAAACCCAAAGAACAATGATCATTTAATTTGCATCCCAGACTTCAAAGGACAATTTTTGGTAAAAATAGCGTACTCAATTATAGCACAAGAACCTACATTTATGTAGCCTCATCGCTTATATGGGACCCTCTAATCCCACTGAGAATATCCTTGTTTGTGTGGACTCTATCCTTGAATAACATATTTACATTTGATGATATGGTCTCAAGAGGTATGCATGGCCCCTCGATTTGTTTCTTATGCAAGCCAGATGGTGAAAGTAGAGACCATCTATCCATGAACTGCTCAACAATGCTTAAGTTTGGGATATTTATTATGAAAATGTTTAGAGACCGATGGGTTATGTCACAATCATTTGATCAGTTGCTATCTCAATAGAACATTCCTAAGATTAGTGTGAAAGGGAAGGCACTGTGGAAGCTCTTTTTTATGCCCATAATTTGGTACTCATGGAACGTACACAATGCCAATATCTTGCAGATTTTTGGAGGAAAAAGTCATTAGATGGGTGGTTCATTGAGCATCTGCATCAAATGAGTTCAAATACTTAATATCAAGTGCGATTATCTATAAATGGAGGAGGTAATCGATTGTAGGAAGAACAATTCAAAGCAAAAACTGAAGTGGACCAACCCCCCATCGGGTCACTTCAAATTAAATTTTTGACGAGGCTAGCTTTAGTAATCCGAGTAGATTGTGAGACTTCAAATTAAATTTTTGACAGGACTAGCTTTAGTAATTCGGGTAGAGTTGGAGTGGCTGTCTTACTCGGAAATCATAGGTGTGAAACAATATTCAAGTTCGCTGGTCGTTTGAATGTGCTGATTCAAATGTGGCAGAGATAAACTCTATACTCAAAGGATTAGAGATATGTATTCTCAGTGCTCATCTCCATCAGTTGTAAAGGGAGACTTAAGCAATGTAATATCATGGCTGGACAAAAAATTCTCGCCATCTTGGCCATTTTTGCCCACCATAGACAGAATTTAAACTTGGATTGAAGCTGAAGAATAGCATTCCACCAAAGGGTGTTGATCTCTCTTCACCATGTATCTTCAGGCCATCAGAGGACCATCTTTATTAAGTAATATTTTTTGCTTCTTTATTGTTTAGAAAGGCCTACTATGTGATCACCTTGATTGTTGTTTTTACGACTACGAGAAGGGCTATTCTCCCCCAATTAATATGTATACCTTTTTTCTAAAAACAAAGTGTGCACAGGATATGAGTAAAAGATGAAGTTGTATACATAAAATTACTAAATCTTAATTTGTAGGTGTTTATTAATCCCTACTTATATTTCTATACTAAAAAAATAGTTGAAAAATCATCTTAAGAAAAACTAATGCAACACTTGCAGAAGGTAGATGCCAAAATATCTATACAATCTAATATTTATAAGTAGTAAACATGACATTTGTTGCATTTAAAGAAACTAATAAAAGAGAGAAAATAAAAGAAGATGAAAAGGCAAAAAGAATAAAAAAAGAGAGGAGACAGAAAAAGGAGGAAGTGATATTTATCATTTTCTATAAAATGGTACATTATCTTATATTATAGTAGATAGATAAACTAAGGGCATGGATGAAGGGGTAGCTGTTAAGTGTTCAAATTTTGGTCAAAATACCCCTAATTTAGTATTTGATTAGAGCATCTAGACCATTAATTTTAAGATTTTACATCAAATATTTCATTTTAGCCTTAATTGGCCATCCAACCGTTGAATTGTAAAATTTAGTGGTTAGATGACTATTAAAGCTAATGGACGGTTTATATTGCGCTAATTGGGTCTATGCATTGCAGATCGGTCAACTCAGGCGTGGACGCTCCAGATCGAATCAAGGATATTATATGGAGATCAGATAAAATGGAATTTGAAGAATCTTAGTACAGGACAAAGTTGAAGACTTGCAGAGTTCTAGCAATACTAGAATTTCAGTGGACCCCACTCTCTTTCTTATCTCTCTTACCTATCTCCTCTTCCTTCTCTTTCTCCTCTCTTTTCTCTCTTATCCTTTTTCTCATGTACGTCTCTCCCTATCTCTCTTTTAAAAGACCCTTCTTTCTTCTTTAAAAAAAAAAGGTTTTTTTTTCTTGGAAAGAGGGGTTGGCCGGCACATTCTCTCCACCTTCTCTAATCTCTTTTCCACGCCCAACTCTCTCTCTCTAACGTTCTCTTCCCCTTCTCTCTCCCCGACTTTCCTTCCTCTTCACCCTTCTCTCACACTCGTATCATCCCTCTCTCATGCTCTCTCGTTAGTCCCTCTTCACCGCACAGATCTTTCCCTGCTTCCTCTCTCTCCCTTGTTCTCTCAGGTCCTCCATCCTTCACCGCACCCTCTCTCGTCTCCTGCTATCCCTCTCTTAACCCACATCTCTCTCTCTCTCTCTCTCTCTCTCTCTCTCTCTCTCTCTCTCTCTCTCTCCACAATTTCCTCTCCATCTCTTACGCCGGGCAGACACAGCGAGGGTTTGGCCACACCCAACTTGCAGTGCCTTGCCCCGGATCGCACCGAGACAGCGAGACCCCCATTACCTTTGTTCTTCTTCCTCACCTCGCTCTCTTTCCATTGTTCTCAACTTCACCTCTTGCCACTGGCTCCTACTCATACCCAGCAAACTCGCACGAAGCGGGAACTCTTCCCAATTCTCCTCTGCTCCGATTCCCAGACCACCACCGGCCCAGGCGTCCCTCTTTCACCGGCCCAGGCATCATCATCCTAGACATCTACACCGGACGACCCAGTGAGGAAAAACCCAGATTGGGTTTTCTTCAATCTTTCCTCCCGAGTGCCCTCCTTTCCTCGTTTTTCCACCGGTCCAGCATAGCCCAGATCACCGGACGGCCATAGAGAGAAAACCCAGGTTTTCTCCCGATTTCTTCCTCTTCGGCCCCTCCTTCTCCGGCGGTCATTCTTCTTTTCACCGGACGCCCCAGGAGAGAAAACCCAACTCGGGTTTTCTCCCCATCTTTCTTCTCTCCCTTTCCTCTTCTCCTCATTCCTCTATTCTTCTCCCTCTTCCAAATTTCTCCCAAAACGTCTTTTTCTGGTTTTTTCGTAAAAAACCAGAACCCTGAAGAAATTGCAAATCTGCACCTGCAGATCTCAGAAATTACAATTCTGTCCTATTTCAGAAATTCCATCTGTGTCCCCAAAAGAATTACATCTGTGTCCCCTGGCAGATTTCAGAAATACCAATTGGGTCCCTTGTTTAATTACAACTGTGTCCCTATGCTATTCTGGTTTTAACTTATCTTCATTCTGACTATTCAGGGACAGTGCAATCCAGGACAGACTATTCAAGGACAAACTAATCTAGAGACAGTGCAATCCAAGGACAAGCTTATCCAAGACGCATTTTATTTTTATTTTCTGTTTTCCTTGGAATAAATATTTGTGAACATTGGAACAATTGAATAAATCTGGATTTTATTTTTTGTTAGTTTTTATTCTTTTAGTTGAATTTTATTTAAAACTCCATAATTTTAAATCAAGTCCTCGTGAGATCGACCCGTATTTGCATAGCTATACTACAATAGCCCGTGCACTTGCGGTTAAACAATCAACAGTAGCATATAGTAAGACAAGAGACAACTTGAATTTTAGATAGAGGAGGAGAGTGGTGATCGCACGTGCTGAAATAAATATATAATTAGCTACTAGTATATTTTCCTTATGCAATGCACACCTATTTGTTAATTGATCCAAACCACTGACTCAAGTGGGACTTATTTCTTTGAAAAATGAAAAATAATTCAAGTAGGGTTATTTATTTGAAACATAAGCAATTATTTAAGTGAGGCCTACTCTTATGAAAAACATATTAAGGTTAGTAATATACTCAAATTAGGTATTTAGTGAGATCAATAGAAAGGAAGAATAGAGAGAGAGAGAGAGAGAGAGAGAGAGAGAGAGAGAGAGAGAGAGAGAGAGAGAGAGAGAGAGAGAGAGAGAGAGAGAGAGAGAGAGAGAGAGAGAGAGAAGGATAGAAGATTTTTGTAAGATCTAAAATTTGATAAAAATAAAAATAAGTTAAAATTTTTAAAAATGTCTATATAGCACAATAAAAATAAGGTTCAAGAGAATGTTTACATGGTGCAATGAGAAGTAAGAGTGAGAAGGCTAAAAAATCCCTATATAATAGATGGTTTCGATAGGTAATCTATGACCCTTTGAATTATCCTTCTAAATGGAAAATTTATGACCTTTGAATCAAAATCAATATTGTTATCAACCTCACACTAGGACTCAGGTTCAACAGATACTTCTGTTCATAAGATAGCGTTGGGATTTGAGAATATGCTACACTAACTTGAGTAGATTTTGCTTGGATTTGCAAGTATTTTGTGTTGACCTAAGAGGGCTTAATGTGGATTCTAGAAGATTAATGTCCTCGTTGTGATGATTAGATCTAGTTTATTCACTGGTGAGACCATTGTATTTGGGATCCACCCTCCTTGCTGATCCATATAATTGATGTACAAAATGAAGCGCATGTGTCATTGACGAATAAAGGAGAGGGCCTATTAGCACTCACCAAACAAAGCAAAGACCCACAGACAAAGGCTAATCTATGAGAAATGCAGGCCAACTAACGTTGCTAATGGATCGGGCAATGTGGAAGTTCATTAATCCAATCCATATGCTACAGAGTGCGGATAGACCAAATATTCAAGGCATCGTCTTGCAACATCACGAAAAATCACTCAAAAATAAAATAAAAAATATACAGAAAAAAGGAAGAAGCAGAAGAAGAATAAGAATACGGAGGAGGAGGATGACGATGACGGTTATCATTGTTGATGGGCTTGTCTCTAACAACAAATAAGCCACAGTCCCAAGTGGAAATCGCCTCCCTAGTAAAAGCCATATTCAACTATAGCCAATCCACTATTGAGTCCTAACCTTCTATTGCGGTGGTGCAAGAACGGGATATCCTATGTTAGGTCATGGTTTGAACTCTATTGTTGGCTTAGTGTTTCGATGTAACCCCTTACCTTAAAAAAATAACTCTTTCTAGCCTATTAGATTAGTATTATATTCACAATTGATGAATAACACTTTTAGACTTAAAAATTTTCAAAGGTTTGCTAAGAAGTCCAAAGAAAAAAGAAAAGAAAAAGAAAAAGAAAAACAGAGAGGCTCAAATAGTGTCCTTAATCATCTCATTTGCTGGTTCGTCAAGAGTTAAAATTACCTCTTTCCCAATGCTTTAAAGGTCAAGGTGATAAATGTTGAAGATTGTAGGGGAAGAAATTCTTCTCCCCTTTTCCATTTTTCATCTAATTACATAATCTTTGGCAGGTTTTGTTGAATTCTAGCATCAATCCCTAACAATCATCCCAATACATGTTGACGACTGTATGCTGAATTTTCATTGATCTAGTTCTTCGTGTTGGTTGGTAAGCTTGCCTCATCAACCTATTCCCAAGACATAAGTTGGACCAATTCTAAAGCCTTTTCTCATTTGCTGGTTCATCATTACCTCTTTCCAAGTGCTTGAAAGGTCAAGGTGATAAATGTTGAAGATTGTAGGGGAAGAAATTCTTCTCCCCTTTTCCATTTTTCATCTAATTCCGTAATCTTTGGCAGGTTTTGTTGAATTCTAGCATCAATCCCCAACAATCATCCCAATACATGCTGTCGACTGAATGCTGAATTTTCATTGATCGAGTTCTTCGTCTTGGTTGGTAAGCTTGCCTCATCAACCTATTCCAAAAGTCATAAGTTGGACCAATTCTAAAGCCTTTTCTCTTTTTCTTAGTCGGCCTAAATATGGGGTCTTTCAGACCCAAAAAGGAAACCTAAAACCTACTGTTCTACGTAGATGGTGATTTTCGTGCTACAGAAAATAAGAGGAAACACATACTATTATTTGATGTTGAAAAAATTGATTATCTCAAGACCTAGAAGCTTGAGTCCCCAGTTCGACTATATATATGCTAATGTGTCATACACATGTGTACCGTTGTACTTAAGAATGCGAGACCGAGGGCCATAAAGGGGGCATTTTCTTAGAAGCGCCCTCATTTTTTGCTATGAAGGGGCTTACCTTTGAATGATCGCTTCACTTGTCTAATTGTTGTACTCTTGGATATCTTGTATTTCAAACAACAAATAGATAAAAATAATTCTGGCATCTTAAATAGTGTCACTTTTTATCACTAGTAAAGGACTAGAAACTTTATATAAAAAATGGTCCAAATTGAAGTCCCAAAACACGGTCATGAGGATGTTAAGCTTGTGTAGCTATTGTAAGTTTTTGTTCTCCAATCAGTCAAAGGTGGGCCTCTTATGTAAAAATTAGGGGGCCTTTGGCCAATTACTCCTTGTACTTTGATCTCCTCATTACCTTATAACGCCCCCCACCGGGTCATTTGGTGTCATTACTCCCACTTTTTATCAAAGAAGTGGAGCCTTGGCGCAATGGTAAAGGTGACATCATGTGACCATGAAGTCACGGGTTCAAAGCGTGAAAACAACTTCTTGCAAAAATACAAGGTGAGGCTACATATTGTAGACCCTTGTGGTCCACTCATTCCCCAGACCCGACATAGGCGGGAGCTGGTGGACTGGGTCTGCCCTTTTCTTTTTTCCTTGGAAATAACCATACCTTGCAGATCAAGTTGATACTTAGACGTTAACAGTACCAATGCACCATGGAAATCAATTCAATCGTCAAACTTACGGACAGCAGCAGTTGTCCTCATTAACAAAATATGTACGTCAGCTCTTGTACTTGTGGCAATGCACAATAAAAACAGTACTACTCGAGTTAGCCTACAACCTTAGTACAAGTTGGATTTCTGCATCATCAATTCACGTGATATTTTCCAACTTTCTAATATTGAGGAGCACAAATAAAACCATAGGTGGACTTTGGCATATGAAAAGAACATTTTGATCATCAGACTTAGACAGCTAGAAACTTCCTAATATTAACTGTCTTTGTTCAATAATAAAAAGGCATCTCTTAGATGCTAAGCAGTGGCGTTTAGTCTTGCACATGAAGGTAAAATATATATGAGCATGCAATGGATAATTAAAAACACATTAAGTTTTAGGGGTTTTTGCAAAAATGCCATTTTATTTTGGTATTTTTGTAAAAAAGTCTAACATTTTTTGAGTTTTGAAAATTTGACATTAAATTTTAATGAGCTTAGAAAAAATTACATTCTGTTAGTTTTCTATCCACATTGTTAGTTTTTATGAAATTTTAATACTACCCTTCTTTGTTTCTCTCTCTTAATAAGTTCTAACAGATTTGCTACCCCACAGGCGCATACTTTATTAAGTTGTTGACTTTGGCCACGAAGTTTAATGATTTCCAAATGAAAAAATCATTAAATCTTGGTGTCTAATAAAATTCAATAACGATGAATCTAATGGTACATTTATATTTCAACAAAAATCAAACAATAGTAAGATTGCAAACATAACATGTTCACTAATTTGCACAACAGTACTTATTCACTAATTTCTCACTAAACCAGATATAGAACTCTTCCTAACCCAAATTAGCACATAAACAATGCTTTTAATAAATATAAAATATACTAAAATAAAGAAAATAAAGAAAATTTTAAGTTTAAAATATAAGTAAAAATATTGTTAATGTTCACGCGAACAACAACTAGTAGCAGATTTTAAGCTCTTTATTTGGCACCTTTTTAAATAAAAATTGAAAATATAAGACTTAGGTCTTCTTCTTTTCAATGTCTTCTATTTAGGACGATCAATTTTAGAGATCAAATATCATAAAATATATTACTTATCTATATTAATAGGGGTAGACATTGGCATAAACAACACACGCTCGATCATAAACATTGATCCTCTCATGTAGTTTTGTGATGAAAGGATATTGTGGTCAGGAAGATATGGGTCATCAAAAAGGGCTGATCTTTATATGGTGCAGCGCTAAGAGGATTCATCTACATTACGGGCCTAAAGATAATGGATAATGCTTTACATAGTTGGCAATATGGTCATGGTAGCGAACCAAATTAAAGGGAACATTGGCACAACGGTAGAGTTGTCATGTGACCTTGAGGTCACGGGTTCAAGGCGTGGAAACAACCTCCTGTAAAATGCAAGATAAGGCTGCATACTATTGACCCTTATGGTCCACCCCATCCCTAGACCCTGCATGTGCAGGAGCTTTGTGCATCAGGGCTGCCCTAGATGGACTTATCTACAGTTATCAATTCATTGAAGCACGGATAAAATATCCGAAAACTATCGATTGTTTGTTCTTAAACAATTTTACCTATGTTTTAAGGCTACAGAGAGATGGATATGCAGAGGACACACGCCGATATATAGATTGTCATTCTTTTGCCACTATAGATAAGAACCTCAAACATTTCGTGGATTTCGCTAATAGACATGTTCTGAAAGCCACTCGTGTGTCATGGATATGTCCAGTAAAATGTCCTATAATGTAACATGTTACAATAAATCGGTTCCATTCTTGCTGAAAACACACATTATTTGCTGATCGTAGACCTTTGATCTGTGAAGCCTCCTTTAAGGGTTTAGCCAGTGAAGGTAAACCGTCGATTGTTGGATTTATCGAACGGATGCATATCAGTTAGCCCTTCAGAACCATGTTTGGTTGTTTATCAATTATCCACAAATTCTTCAACTCATTGGCACAATAAATTACCTCTCTCTCTCTCTCTATATATGTGTGTGTGTGTGTGTGTGTGTGTGTGTGTGTGTGTGTGTGTGTGTGTGTGTGTGTGTGTGTGTGTGTGTGTGTGTGTGTGTAAAGGAATATATTGTGTTCCTGCTAGTAGTAGGAGAAATAAGTTGCGAGGAGAAAAAAATCAGATCTAATGAAAACTTCTAAGGTGTTCTTGTGTTGGACCCAATTGGTTGAAAAATGGATGGTTTTGTGAGGAGAGTAACCATTTAAGGTTTTAATACAATTCATTTTTCAACCAAAGTGTTCTAAAAAGAAAGATCTTAGAGGCTTTCATTAGATTTGATTTTTGCTTTCCAAGCTATCTAGATGAGGTCGAATCACATAAACATCTTAGATCTCTCAAAAAACACAAAAAAGTGGGGCCATGCCCCATTTTCATTCTATCTGACAGTTGCTTCCTAATACTGCAAGGAGCACCATGTAATTCCGCGGCCCCCCCCCCCCCCCCCCCCCCCTCTCATAGAAATATGTTGATTCTAGCTATTGTTGCATCATAAAAAATGGACTAACCAAAAAGGTTCAAAAGTAAAGCAGTAAATCTAAACCAATACGATGGTTAAAATCATCAAATAGTCTAGACTAACATATTAACAACAAATGCCTTCAAACATAGTAGCTCAAGAAAGGCCTCCTTGCAATACCTACTAGGTCATGAGTTCGAGGTGCTCATGGCATGTGTGTTCAACATTCAAATAAATAAATAAATAAATAAATAGAGTGCTAAACGACAAAGTACAAATCAACTAATTGTTTTTTCATTTAAGTTTTACAGTGGGGAAAAAACTTCTTCTTTTTAAAAAAAAATTTGAACGTTAATTCATTCAACTTCATTGAGAGGATCAAAACAGAAAGACAAGGATTGAGTCTAACAACCCAAGATTCAAGGAGAATACAACACCATTACAACTCCAAATATAAATAAAATGGAGCAAGGAAAGATGGTGAAAATGTAAACAAGGGAAGCTAAAAAAGCCTCTCCCTAATTTCCATCAACCGAATGCCTTCATAATCCATGGAATCTGTAGCTTCGTTCGCTGCTCTCTTCACGTGCTTGAACTAGATCTGCAGGTTTGTTAAATAAACTTGAGATCCATATGATATTAAGCAAGAATCTTCCAAAGACTCCTAAGAGTACCTATAATATTAGAGATCCATCTGACAACATTAAAGGAATTTTTAGCAGCAATTTTCCCTATATTACGCTAAATATCTACGATAAAATATATCTTGTTAATCTCTTTGCTAACACTTAAGCTAAAAAATTATATTATAAAGGAAATCACTCATACTCTCTTCTAAATCTTAAAAGAGGGTGCCGATCTCAAAGCTGACTCAGTGTGAATGGTAGAGACGTCCCTCTTCACAAGCTAATAATTACATTCATTAAGATCAATAGAGAAATTAAGATTAGATACATAGATATTAATATGCACACATATTATATTATTTATGTATTTCAAAGAAGAATGGTTATAAATCCTAAATTATATGATAGGTTTTATTTTTTATTTTTACAAGTAAACAGTTACACAACAAATCACTCACATAGTCTCCTAAAACTAATCTCCCGCCAAAAGAGAAAATAGCACTCGATGACTACTTGTGCTAGAATTGTTAGCATATTTACATGAGAAACCTTGTAGTTTAGTAATCTTAACCATTTATCTACTAACCCAAGTGATGAATATTTCATTAACAGAAAAGCTCATACATCAAACAATCCTAAGACTCTTATACATTGTCTTTGTGCTATGGTTGTATTATTAAGGGTTTTTTTGGAGGAATGCCATTAATTTATGGCATTTTTGCAAGAAAATCCAACTATTTTCAATTTTTGCAGGAATGCCATTAAGTTTTGAAAAGTTTTGCAGGAATGCCATTCTGTTAGGTTTCCTTCTCCTTTCACCATTTTCTTTTTCTAAATTCCAGTAATGCCTCTATTGATTTCTCCCTATTAAGACATTGCAGGAGGGTTAGGTGCTTGAAGAAGAAACTAGCTACACCATAGGTACACCACAAACACCTAAAGAACACGCCTGGTACACCACAGGTGGTGCAAGCAATGGTAGACGACTGTAGTTATCTTCACCTACTACGAACTACTACCATTATGCCTTCTTCAACATAGATGGCGTGAGAAAACAACCGAAGTCGGCTGTACTTGCTGCAACGGAGATTCCAGAAGTAAATCAAAGATAAAATTTCTGGATATTGTTTTTAACCTCTCAAGTAAACATTTTTGTGTTTTTGATATTGTATGTGTATTCTATGCTTGATGAAATGCTCAAGAGCAAGGTGCAAATTGACCTAGTGAGGATTCTTGTACTAGTTTACAAAAGTTTCCAGTCATCTAATTGGTGCTAAGCATGTGTTATTTCCCTCCCAACCTTCATCCCAAATTGCTCTACTTTCCTCTAAGGGCCAAATTTCAATGACGTTTGCATTGCAACTCCTGCATGCATCCACAACACTAAGCAGTTAATAACATTGAGAGTGCTAAGATAAAACAACTTAGATTGACATAGGTAGATGTACAGGATAGAAGATTTCATTACCTGCATGCTCCATTCATTGAAGTGGCAGAATTTCTACAATGCCAAATTAGGCATTAAACAACATGGAGCCAAATATTTCACCATCTCGAAGGCAAAGTCAACCATGTGGTTGGATGTCCTACAGAAGGCTTCCTAAGAGCTTGGATAGAAACTAAAAGTTAGAATAACTTCAGAAGTTTGGACCTATCTTAGACTTTTCTAGATTAGGAGATTACAATCAAACAAAACTTTTCGACATAAGTAATTTATTTAGTTCCACCCAATCAATTATTGAGTTTTATATCTTTTCGTATACTTTGTCTTATTTTTTTTGTTGTGGAATGCCTTTTTCTAATAGTTTGTTGTTTGTTTTATGTATAGATGGAAGGAGATGATAATGTGCATTTTGGCATAATTTGGAGAGCAAAATATCGCAAGTAAGCCAACATAATACAGGAGTTGGAATGAATGTTTTTGATGATTGGATGTGTTGTGTAGAGGCAGGACTGCAAAATTATAATGAAGATATCATTTGTACTGATGAAGAAGATTGGGGGGGTGGGGGTTTGTGAAGAGATGTTAGGTTATATAGTCACATACAAAGAATGTCATGAAGAAGAGGAGGATGAGATGGAAAGAAGTGACTCAACGTATGGTTATTTGTCATTAGATGATGATGGCTGCAATAAAATATACTTCAATGAAAGTGAGGCCACTATCAAGGAAGGGATGGTGTTTGCAAATGTTGAAGAATGTAGACTTGCAATTCGCTCCTATGTTGTGAAGTTTTCATACAAGCTTAGACATGTTAAGTCTGATTAAGGGCGACTCATTGTGGAATGCAGATCAAAGGATTGTACTTGGAGGTGTCATTGTTAAAAGACCAGTGACAATGTGAGCTTCTAGGTTAAGAAGGTTAGTGGTCAAGACACTTGTATAGCCAGTAATGCTAACCAGCCGGCATCAGCCAAATGGCTCACAAATGGGTTTATAGTGTTATGAAGCATGATATAGATAAGCCAGTCACGACATTAATAAAAGATATACACTCTTTGCATGGATTGAATTTGGGGTATCATAAAGTTTGGCGTGCTCATGAGTTGGCATTAGAGAAAATACGCAGATCATATGAGTTCTCTTTTAGCATTGTTCCAAGGTATTGCCATGCAGTACTTAAGTTTAACCCTAGTAGTACAGCAACATATCAGTTGGAAAGAGAACATTGTTTCAAGAGAGTGTTTGTATCCTTGCATGCTTCAAGGGTGGGCTTTCTTGATGGATGTAGACCTTTTCTAAGTTTGGGTGGTTGCCACCTAAAAGGCAAGTACAAAGGAACACCCTTATGTGCTATAGGGTTAGATGGGAACAATGGGCTACTTTCATTTGCCATATCAGTTGTGGAAGCTGAGAATAAAGACAGTTGGATTTGGTTCCTTCAACATATGTATGTTATACTTGGGGATTACTCTAATGAAGTCACTTTTATGTCAAAAAGGCAGAAAGGATTAGTCGATGCTGTAAATTATGTTTTCCCCAATTCAGCACATCATTTTTGTGCTAGTCATTTATATGTAAACTTCAAGAAGCTCCATCCTGGTATACACTTCAAACAATTATTTTGACAAGCAGCACAAGCATATAGAAGGGAAGAATTTTATGAGGTAATGAGACAAGTAGCAGAAGCATCTAATGAGGCATATGAGTGGCTATCTGCAATCCCTCCAAGTTGTTGGTCGAGATCACATTTTGAGGTTGACTCAAAATCTGACATTTTAACGAACAACTCAACAGAATCTTTTAATGCCTTAATTGCTAGTGCGAGGGAGAAGCCAGTGGTGGAGTTGTTAGAATATATCTGGCAGAAAATGATGGTTTTCTTTAGTAAGAGAGTGCAAGATGCAAATGAAATGCAGGATGGTATAGTGCCATATGTATTGAAAAAAATACAAGGTTTGTTAACAAAAGAGAGAAATTGCACACCCTTGAGATCTTCATATTTTAAATGGGAAGTTACATAGCATAATTCATAGATGATATCAAGACATGTAGTACATCTTAACCAATTTAAGTGTACTTGTCCTCAATGGGATATATCTGTCATTCCTTGTATTCATGCCCTTATTTGCATAAGGAATATGAGATTGCGTGTTGTTGACTATTGTAGTCCTTACTTCTACATTGTCATGTTGAGAAAAGCCTATCATACACCCTTAAGATGGATTCCAGACCTTTCAATGTGGCCTATTGTCAATCTACCTTAGCCACTACCCCCTCATTCAAGAAGACCACCTGGTCGATCGGAAAAGAACTGAACTTAAGGTGAAGATGAAGCCACTGGAAGTGGCCAAGCAAATAGAGGAACTAAACAATGTCAAAGATGTGATCAATATGGGCACAATCGAAGATTGTGCAAGGCTCCTTTGCAAGGTATAATATATAATCAATAAACTATATGCATAGTTATAATTTACTATTATTTTCTAATAGTTTATGATAGCGTATGTAGGTAGATATGACAATGCACAACCAGTTAGGAGTAGAGGATGTATCATCCATAGAGGAGGAGCTGGGTGAATTCCTTCACAGTGATGGTAAATATATTTGTTGCCTAAATGTAGTTTTTATTAGTTTTCTTATAAGCTAGATTATACATAAAATTGGATTATATAGAGCTTGTCTAATTGCAGTTTTTATTAGTTCACGCTTATCTTTTAAACTTTTCATTTCAGGTAAACCAATTTCAAACCCTATCATTAAAAAGGCAAGCATGGTGTCCAATCTAGTGATTTTGCATTTAACCTTGATGAAGTTCTTAAAAGTATTGATTGATGTTGCTGCAGATAGGAAATAAAAATGGAAGTCTATGAAGACCTTTCTGGTGTTTGGGCAATGGTGGTGGCTCTATTATTGTTTCACCTTAAATGTTATGCCAATTGATTGGGAAATAGGCATGGGCATATTGTAATGATCCTATAAATTTGTAGACCTTTGTATATGGAACGTAATTCATGAGATTAATCTATATTTCCTTTTCATAGTTGTCATTTTGTTTTATCCTCAGCATTTTGTCCATGTCAATGAAAGTTATTTAATAAGCAAATTACATTAAACTATAATATAAGAAATTTTAATAAAGCTACTGATGGAACCAACTGAAATAATCAAACTGAATGTAACAACCAAATCAGTCCAAAAAATCCTTAGTTGAAGGTTAAAAGTCAGAAGATTACTCTAGTAGTGAGTTCTGCTCATAGTAGTGAGTTCTAACTTTAAACCTTCAACTAAGAATGCTCTACCCATGTTCTGATCATGTCTACTCATGTTCTGCTAACAAAAAGTGTAAGCATGTGTTCTTAGAAGACCAAGGTGCAAATTATAGAAAAACAAGAGGGATGACTACAACATACCAAAAATTATAGAAATTATAGGTGGGAGATTGCAGGAGGTAGAGAAGCAAGTTATGATTTTTATTAGTGATCCTTGTATCTCACAGCTCCCAACATCCTTGTCCAACAAAATTTTATGCAAAAGGGATAAAGCCTTTATGAAAAATATTATGCAAAAGGGACAGTGCTGCTCTAATATTTCCTTACTCCCACCTCCACTATTTCCAGCACTAAATGAAACCGTGAATGTATAAATAAAAAAAAGAAAAAGAGCATTCAAATGAAGTTACCAACTGATATCTGATTCAAATAACATTCTGAACTAATCATTGTCTTTCATCTATCCCAATTGTGGAATAGTGAATAGTGGCAGATTGTCTTTTAGAAACTACAACCATTGCATAAATAAAATCAATAAATACAGTGATTCATAGAGTGGTCACTACACTATGTGGGGACCTGGGCTCATAGATTAGTTGTTGCATAGTCCAAATCATCATATAGAACAACTGATAGAGGGCAGAATTATCAATAATTATGATTTTACTTTCTATGGTGCAAGACAGCCTTTGTGCTAGCAAGCATTTGTGCTATTGTTGCTAGCTACTACAGAGACCATAGTTATCAGTTCCAAAATGAATTTAGATATGTTGCAGATATGCCAAATATTCATTTGACTGATCCCACATATTGTAGATGTGATCAGATATGCTAAATATTCATATGCCAAAATGAATTTATCTATAATGTTTGTCGTGCTACTCTCTCTCTCATCTTAGTTAGATGTCCTATAGAAGAAGGCACCACCAGGCAGCCATTTAACTTGTGTTCATCTGCTTTAGTTCTTTATATCCATGATATACATCAATTTATACATTAAATAACCAATTTATCCTTCACTCATCATATGAATTATATCTATATTACATATAAATAAAACCATTTAAAATCGTGAATATAGTCAATATCATTAATAATATCTCATTTCTAAACTAATTTTAATATTAACACTAGGTGTTAATATTTAATCATACTGTATTAGGAATCATCCTCCAATATAACATTGGTAATAAATTTTACCTAGCATCTCATCATGCCATAACATAAGGCATCTCATTATGCCATAACATAAGGCATCTCATTATACTATTCTTAATTGCATTATAATGCAAAATAATCAAGGACTACCATGCTTGCAGTCTGAATCCATACAACACACGCGGATAATTGCTCAATACTCCATGATACCATGGTGAAAAATACAGATTCATGTTCGTATGGGGAGAACCATGGCTGTCACAGTGATGACCTTCCCATAATTGCCTCACCCAACATTTTGCCTCTCTTTGGGCAAGGTATCATTATAATCAGTTTCGGAGAGCAAGTGGTCAAACCCTTATAACTCTCCTAGCATTGACATATAATCAATATATTTCAAAATCAACAGTTCATTATACCCATGATATACATCAATTTATACATTGGATAACTATTTTATCCTTCACTCATCATATGAATTATATGTATATATTACATATAAATAAAACCATTTAAAATTGTGAATATAGTCAATATCATCAGTAATATCTCATTTCCAAACTGATTTCAATATTTACACTGTGTTAATATTTAATCATATTGTATTGGAAATCATCCTCCAATATAACTAATGTATTCATCAGTACTACCACAGTAATTGTTGCTTGAGTTAACAATTGCATTATAAAGATAAAATCATCTTATCATGGTAACCCAAAATATAGCACTTCAGATTTGAGCCCCTTTCCATTCAATTATTTGGGGGTCAACAAAAATCGTTTGGAGATTGCTTTTATTTGTCCATGGTCCTTATTTTGATAGGAAGTTGCCACATTTATAGTTCGGAGGACTTACAATCATAATCAATAAAAGCATAATCCCCTAATTAACATTCTAAAGTTGACTTTTTTACCTAAAATGTCACAAATGTAAGGTATCTCCAAACTTTCAGAATTAGTGGCATAATATAATTCTGAAGTATTCTAATGGTTTCTTAAATTAGACTTTAATGCTTGATCATTTATATGTAAAGTACCAATATGCGTACCAACTCTTGATTATATCTCAATGTCATAATCAAAGTCAAGTGTTTAGAAATAATTCATATTTCATTGGCATATGTCCTATTAGCCCTCGCTATTTGAACTTATGAAAGTGGCATTTGTTGTAATAAAGTTGAATTCATTTAAACATATATATATATAATTTAAATAAATGTCAAAGTCAATAGTAGTGTGCTTCAAGAGGGTAAATTAAGGAGGATTTTCTGCACAATTAGACACCAAGAGTAAATTGAAGAGTTCGATATAGTTAAATAGTACTTTGCCAATTTGTACCTGTCTTTACATAGATAAAGCCAAATGAACTTATAGAGTTTAACAAATAATCACAAGTGAATTTTTCTATTCAAAATTGCAGATCTCATATATCCACTATTGGACTCTCCTAATCTGTATCCTGAGTAGTCCTTAAACAAATTTCAGCAATTTTTTCTATATGTTTTACCATTTGGCAAGTCATTGCTTTTGTAAATGTGGTGGGGTCATCCTTTATTATAATACAATAACATCAGTTTGTAAAGAGTTTCCCTTTTATTGGATGAAAGGAATTCTTGTGCTTTATTTTGATCATTTTTAAAGAGACTCCTTGTACTAAATGAAGGAATTTTTGCTAGTTTATTTTGACTAGTTTTGAAAGGAAATGAACTTTTGATAAAACTGACATTAGTTATGTCTATGTTAAGTGTTTAATTTTGGTCAAAATTCCCCTAATTTAGCATTCAATTAGATCATCTAGCCGTTCAATTTTACAAAACTTAGCTTGATTTTGAATATAAATCCAATTGACCATCCAAACCTTAATTTGTCAAAATCAACGGTCAGATGATCATTAGAGCTCATTAGATGACTAATGTACGGTTCAGATGAGTCTAATTTAGTCTATTCTTTTGCAGATCAACCAAAGGACGCACGGACCGTGATTAAAAGATAACGGTGCAGATCATCTTAAAGGGCAATGGATGGACCAGATCACCCATGGAGATGGATGGAATAAAAATCATGGACAAAATGGAAAGAACATGTAAAGGGCAACTCCTTCCCCCACTTCTTTCTTTCCTTTTCTCTTTTCTTTCTTTTTCCTTTTCCTTTTCCTTTTCCTTTTTCTTTTTCCCTTCCTTTTTCTCTTTTCCTTCTTTCCTTTTCCTTTTTCCTTTTTCCTTTTTTCCTTTTTCTTTCTTTTTCCTTTTTTCCTTTTTCTTTTTCCCTTCCTCATTCTCACGTACCCAACTCTCTCTTCTTATATATTTTTTTCTTCCTCTCCTTAGACTCCCTCTCCCTTCTCAACGTATTTTTCTCCTCTCTTTCTCTCTTCCCATCTTCCTCTCTTCCCCACCGGCCAGCTTCCAACCTTCCCTACTCCACTTCCACGCCAGTTCCCAAACGTGTCAACCAGACAATCCCCCAGGCTCCTCTACTGCCGGATCGGCACTCTCCATCGCGTGAGATGAGGCGTCTGCAGGAATAGATTGGCCAAGCACTCCCTTTACTCACCTCTTCTCCTCTCTTCCACCACCTCTCTCACGTACCAATCTCCTTGCTTTCTCTCTCGTTTTATCTCTTCCACCGGTTCAGCATAGGCACGAACCCAGAAACTAGACAACGCCCAAATCAGAACTAGTGCCGGGCTTCACCTGACCTCCATCGCGACAGACGACGTCTGCCGGGTCCTTCCACTCTCCTTCCAGCCAATACCCAGGCAGCTCTCTCTCTCTCTCTCTCTCTCTCTCTCTCTCTCTCTCTCTCTCTCTCTCTCTCTCTCTCTCTCACCGTCCAAGCTTCACCGCCCAGTCTCCCACATGTTCGTTCACCACCAGCGATCAATCCAGCTTCCAGCATCGGTCTCGTCTCCCTCTATCTTTCTTTTCTCTGTCACTGTTGGAAAACGGTGGGTTTCTCTCTTCCACAGACAAGGGGCGTCCTAGGGAAGGAAACCCAGATCGGGTTTCCTCTTACTTCCCCATTCTTCTCTCCTCTCCTTCCTTTTCCCTCCTTCTTCTTCCATCTTCTCCTTCTTCTTTCTTCCCCCCTTTTTCCGGTTTCCCCCTCAAACGGGTTTTCTTGGTTTTCGATTAAAACCAGGCATCTGAGAAAATTACACTGTTGCCCTTGTTAAAACTCAAGAATTACCAACATGTCCCCATTTTAATTCCATCTGTGTCCTGTTTTATTCCTGTTTTGTTTTATCTGCGTTTTTCTTATCCAGGAACTGCCTAATCCGAGACAGATCAATCAAGGCCTAAACTCTTAACAGTTTAGCCTTAATCAAAACAAAATCCTCAATTTCTCCTTCGTTTCTTCTCTGAATTCAAATTAATTTTACATGTTCATTCTTAGGACATCCCTAGACATAACCAATGCTTATGATCTTAGATCTGAAATCCAGAAATCAATCTGAGCCGTCCAAATCTTGAAATCACAATTTAGCCCAGATCTTGACCATTTTGAAGAATCTGTCAAATCCAACTGGTGGATCACTAATCAAGAACGGTTTGAAGATATCTGTAAAGGAGGATTAGCTTTTAGAAGACCAGAAGTGAAGATTTTGATGAAAATTGATCTAGGGAAGTAGTTTTTTCTCATTATTTGATTTTGTTTGTTTTCTTCAAGAACTGGAAATTCTGTATTTTTGAGAAGTTTATTAGATCTGAACATTGATTCTCATTTTAATAATTCCAGTAATTGCGAGTGATTTATTTTTAATTTTAAATAATTAGATTTTATTGAAAACTCCATTTTAAATCAAGTCCTCGTGGGATCGACCCGTACTTGCATAAGCTACCCTACAATAGCCCGTGCACTTGCTGTAAAACAATCAACAGTCTACAAACTCTTAAATTTAAACATATGTAAGTCTTGTTAGTTAAAGAGTAGCAAATAAGTGCAATCTTTTTCTCGGCCTAAAATCTTTGTAGCCAAGTAAATGTTATAAGCCAATTACTATCAAGCGAAATAGGCAATATTATTGCTTCTTAGTTTTTGCAAATCAATCTTCTGCTAAAGTTATACAACTACCTTTTCTCCTATCTGTTGTCATGCTATTCAATGGTGTCTCAGTGCCAAGATTCAAATATTATTTGAACCTCATAAATAGTAAAACCAATTCTTGGCATCAAAATCAGCAGGTATTCTTCTCACATTCAAGGTCATTGCCTTTTCAAGAAGTGAACCATAGGTTGTTCAACTGCCATAGTTGTAATCCAAAATATTTTTTATAAATTTTGATACCACCCCCCACTATCCTGTATATCTTGAACATATATTATTTGCAATTATAAAAATTATGCCTCGTGCATTCCAAGCAACAAAGTTCTCTCATCAGTACATGTGTTCTCTAATGCATAGTACTTAATATCTTAATTTGTTTTCTTTAGTCAAATAGTATAGTTCAATCTTTTATCATATCACAAAGCAATGTTCTAATCTTAAACAAGAAAAAATAAATCTTCAAACTCTTGGGATCTTTTGAGAGACCGAACCATCTGCTTGTTGAAGAATTCAACTTGAGACACATTCTTAGTTTGTCTGAGTGTTTTATTTATTCTATCAAAGAGTTCATGTTGGTTCTTAAGAATCCCTTGAATTTTCCCAACTTCATTCAAGTGAATGTTAAGTCATCTATTCTGAAGAAATATTATGTCCATGCAATCATAGAAGTAGTTTCTAAAAATCAGGAATCTTGCAAGAAGAATCTTTCTTTTGAGGCTTCATACAACAAACTTCCCTTTGAAGCTTCCCACGAGAAAGTTTCTAAAAGAGTGTCAATTACAATTTTTTTGAATTGGCAACATTTAACCACATTAAGACAATGTGTTATGTTATCTTTTCATAGTCTTTGATTTTAGCAGATATGCATGGATACTTATTGCATCACACTCTTATGTTATTTAAGACACCTTTTCTCATTGAATTTCTAAATCATGTTTGGTCATAGTTGTGCCAAATTAACTTTGTAAATGTTCAATCCAAGAGTTGCTAAATTTGTTAGAACCTTAGCTTAGAGGCACACTTATAGCAGCTAAATGAAGATAGTTGAAGTCTTCCAAAATGTGCAAGGGATATGAGAGCTCTATCCTTGGGAGTGAACCAAGCCAAACTCAATATGTAAGTCAACTAATTTACACAATCATAATAGGTCTATACATTAATCACCAAATCAATGCTTAAAAATAGGCTTCTAATATTCACACTCCAAAATTTGATGGTCATGCAACCATTTTTCTCTGCTAGTGGAAAGTGACATGCTAGCATAGTGTTAACCATCCTAGATACTAATTTCTTCTCCCTTATACTATAATTATACAATCTCCCAATGATTTTTCTTTTTTCCATTAAAATCTTACTCTCCTATCGCAATAATTTGAGAGAAGAAATGTGTGATGACTCGGTTGTTCAAACACATTTTCACAATTATTTGCAAAGGTTGGGCCCAAATTTTGAAAAAAAAAATTAAAATACAAACAATGAAAACATATTTTCTTTGAAATTGATTTGTCAAAAACCCAAGTGTCACCTCAAATTACTTATAATACATAGATTTTTATATAAAATAAAATTTCTATTGAATAATAATAGAAATACTTTTATTAAAATCAGGATCAATCTAGTGGTTCGTATATACAGCCCATGTAGTCATTACATACCTTGTCCAAATATTACAATCCAAATTACAGAACAATTAATACAATCTTTCTTTAAGTCCATGTCAATATACTTCAAAAGCAACAATTCTTTATATCCATGATATACGTCAATTTATACATTGGATAACTATTGTATCCTTCACTCATCATATGAATTATATGTATATATTACACATAAATAAAACTATTTAAAATCGTGAATATAGTCAGTGTCATCAATAATATTGCATTTCCAAATTGATTTCAATATTAACATTAGGTGTTAATATTTAAGTACACTGCATTAGGAATCATCCTCTAATATAACATCAGTAATAAATTTTACTCAGCATCTCATCATGCCATAACATGAGGCATCTCATTATGCCATAACATAAGGCATCTCATTATGCCATTCTCAATTACTTTAGAATGCAAAATAATCAAGGACTAGCATGCTTGCAGTTTGAATCCATACAGCACACTTGGATAATTGCTTAATACTCCACTGATACCACAGTGAAAAATACATATCCATGTTCGTATGGGGGAAACCATAGCTGTCATAGTGGCAGCTTCCCATAATTGCGCCACCCGACATTTTGCCTCTCTTTGGGCAAGGTATCATTATAATCAGTTTCGGAGAGCGAGTGGCCAAACCCTCATAACTTTCCTAGCATTGGCATCCTCAGGCATAATCTTATCTTAAAACAAAATCACAGCCTCCATGCTTATATGGAAAATAACATTTCATACTTACAGACTATGTGTCTGGTTATAATAGGACATGCTGATAACTTCTTTTTTTAAGATTTGGGGTTTCAACTGATATAGTTCAAATATTCTCTTTCTACCTATTAAGTAATTTCATAATTACTTCATCAATTACTTTGTATTCATTTCAACGTCATTTGTTGATTTATAAACAATTCTAAGGCAATTATAATTAATTTATAGTTATCAGGATAAAATCATGTGTAAAATACATGTATATTCTACATTGAATATATTCTTAAGGTCTACCTACCTTTACTTTCAACAATCCAACTTTCCATTGATCTCGATCATCATATCCTTCATAGTATCTATCAAATCATATGTATACAGTCATTCCTCAACTAATTTATACTTTTTAGTTGTTCTTTTGATCCTCCTTACATAGGATGATTTGGATCTTTTTCCTTGAATCATATTGATCAAGGATATAATATATTGATCTATATTCATACTAATTCAAAAGCATACATACTAACATAATATTATGATTCTTATTATTCTTCATCATTTAAGATCTCCTTATGGGTCTTGTTTGATATTTGATTATCTTAATTACCATTTTTATTAGAATTAGATATTTCACTATCCTTTTATGATCTTATTATTATTCAACCAGTTAATGTTTTACTGGTTGAAGATAATTTATAAATTCCTAATTTTAGACAGTTCCTCTTATTTCCAATTGACTAAGGCTTATCAGCTGAAAGCTGCTCACAGAGTGGTTAATTCAATCCTCATGTAAGGAGGGTTTAGACCTCAACAAATGTCGCGAGAAGGTGAGAAAAGAGTGAGGCTCTATTAGAGAGCTCCCTTAATCATCATGTTCAGTATTTACTAGAGTGACCTTAGCTCAACCTTCTTTAAGCTTCCTATAAGCTTGCATACCCTAAGTTCCATTTCTACTTGATTTTAACTTATCTCCATGAACATAAATAATGTCATTCATGGATGTTTATTATTCTCCTAAATTGGGCCATGGAAATGATATTTCTTATATTGTCCTACTAACTAAAACCCTTACTTTCATTAAGTCCATGTCCTTTATTTATTGTAAATGTCCATCAATATCTATTTTTCAATTAATTACATTTTCCATGTAATTTACACAACATGAATATTAAAGCGCAAATAAATAAATTTAACAATCAAACCCACAAAGCAAGTAAAAGACATTTATAATAATGTTCATAATTCAAATGCACACATGTATGGTTCATTATGATCCTCTTTGTTTTCTATTCATTAGATCTAAGGTTTTCATCCCATCAAGGGCATATATCTTGATCTTTCATATTTTTGTTACATCATCTTATATAATTTCATCTCTAAATTATTAATTCATCTCATCACATGATCTGATCTTTCTTGATCCAACCGATTAAGAAGATCTTAAGACATTTTATCAAAATTAAGGGCATAGATCTCAATCTATCTTAAATTAGCCGCATTAGGTCATTCATTTCTCATGATCTTATCATTAAATCATCATCCATACTAATTCAGAGTTTTGGATCATCCTTGATCAATCTAATCAAGGAGATTATTTTGTATTTTCAAGTATTTTGTTACTTTAATGGTCAAGATCTTAAGATCTGCCAAATCAATTACATTCAATCCATTTATTCAAGTTATTACATCATTAGATCATCAAAATAATATATTTGTATGGTGGGATCATGTTTGATCATTTTGATCAAGTGGTTATATGATCTTTTTTATGATTTTTCTTCAATTTAGGCCAAATTTCTTAATTTAACCCAAATCAGTCACATCCAACTCATGATCCCATGTTCCCTTGTTGTGATATCACCAATGGATAAAAAATCCATGGTTTGATCAATCTAGATTTGACTAATCTTGGGAATTAATACTACTTTTTGTAATTTATAGAAATTTATGGTGAATAAAACTTAAATTTTATGTTTCAATTAGATTTTACTCTTCACCAGAAATTCAAAGCTTCTTTTTTATTTGATTTGGAGTTAAAATGAGTCCGAAATTAGATTTTTAAGTTTTCAGTAAAAAATAAGTGCCCAGATTCAATCTGGGTTACACAGATCAACAGGTCTATCAACGGCCTGCCTTGCTGGTGTACTGGGGGGGTGACCTGGGATAGGCGAGATGGTCCAGATCTGGACCTTTGGATCTCCCATTCCCTGATCCTCCCTAATCTGATCACGTTAAGGGCCCATATTTCATCCCCCATGGTTTTTGGGCACCAACATCTCATCTAATGACTTAGAGTTTTCGTCTGAGCAGTATAAGATGGAATCTCAACCATACAAGCTGGATTCGTCGTCTCTGAAGGACCGAGGGCCGAGGAGATCCCTGGGAGGCCGAAGATCTCACTTGGAAGACCTGTAATGAAGGGGAAAAAGAAGGGAACCTACTTGGATCCCTTTTGGAGTAGAGATTGTAGCTGAAGAGAAAGAATTTCGCGGGATATTGAAGCCCTAGTAGGAGGGCTAGGGTTTTTGTAATTCTTTACCGCTGGGGTGCTTGTCGATGCCGAGGAAGAGAAATATGAGAGGGAAGTAAGGATAATGATTTTCAGGGTTTTTGGGCTGGTGCCATCGCTAGAATATGTGAAATCGAAGATGATTTTGCCAGCCTGGGAAAACCCTAGCCGGCTAAGTCTTTGGGTGGATCGAGTGGAAGGCGGTTCCAGGCATGTGGTAGCTTGGGACAGGATGGTTCTTGTGCCAGGCACGTGTGGGGACCGCCTCTCCGAGTGGAAAGTGAGGAGAGGGAAAAGAAAAGAAAAAGGGAAAAAGAGAGAGAAAGAGAAGGAAAGAGAGAGGGAAAGAGAAGGAAAGAGAGAGGGAAAGAGGGGGAGAGTCTTGGGGATCTATGAAATTTTGTGGGAATAGTAGAATGGGTATTTATAGGGTTATTTGTGAATTATTTTAATTAAAATTTCTATTATTTCTTTAAAAAAATGATTTTTATTCTTTTCTTATTAAAATCAAAAGAGATTCCTCATCATGTTATTTCTTCATTATTGATATTCCCTGAGTTGGTTGTCCACCAGCTCACCTAACTTTTGTGGACCCCACACAAAAGTAAAATGACTATTTTACCCCTATATATAAATATAAATTCACAAAATTAAGAAAAATAAGAAATTTTCACTTAAGCTTAGATTTCAGTATGCTTATAGTCATCAGACTCAATTTTCTGAGTACATTCTAAATATTCATATTTCAATACTTGATTCTTTTTCTAAAAAAATATTATTATATTAAATATAATATTCCACCTTGATTTTCGTAAAAATTCTAAATAATTCCACAAAAATTGGGGTTTTCACAAAATGCTTAAATCATTAAGAGATGGTAGTCACGATGATTCCATTGTTAGAAGATTGCAAAGGATTAATAATAGAGATAATAAATTGACGGAGTAAATATCATCAACTAATTGTAACATCAGATCAAGGGATAAGCTCAATTTTCTTTGATAATGTTAGCCGCTACAAATTTCATTAAACAAATAAGAAGGCCAACAACTAAAGGGAGCATTATAGAGAAAGAAAGTATGTCTGTTATATGAGATTGATGAGTATTGTGCAAGAGAAACCAACATATCTCAAGTTCTACATCATTGACATGGATGGTGGAATGATTCGATGAGATACTTTTTTCCAAGATTCAAACAATTCAAGATCCACAAAGTTGTCTACTCTTATGCATCATCAAAATAGCTATAAAAGGATAAAAAGATTGGATTTTATGTGTCATTTGAAAGTTGCATAAGAAGAATATAAATGACATTTAGCTACAAATTTAAACCATTTTGAAGGATAGATTTATCATTTGATAAGGATAATATTATTGCCATTTTCCCCTTATGTCCTTTGCATATGTGCCAAGATTGTTTAGATAGTTAATACATGCAAATGTGTACATCCTCACTAACCAACAAAAATAGGTGCAAAGCCATCAAATTTGCAAGTGAGAATATCTGAAAGCTAAAATTAATTTCTCAAGTAAAATTTGTGAAAAAGGAAATCCTAGCCAATTAGTCAAGTCAATATTTACAGGTCTTGAAAGATTACTAGAAGAGAAATATTAATCAATCCACTCTTAGATGAGGAGAAAATGAATTGGTATGTTGAGAATGGTTTGGGTGCCCTCTTTATATAGGGAAGCTGTTGATTATTTAACCACAAGTGCACGAGCTATTGTAGTGTAACTTATACAAGTAAGAGTCAATCCCATGGAGACTTGATTTAAAATGATGGAGTTTTAAATAAAATTCAATTAATACAAGAACCAAAACAAAGAATATACCAGAATTAAACTAACAATAAAATAAAATTCAAATTTATTCAACTGTTGCAATGTACACAATTATTTATTCAAAGGAAAACAGAAAATGAAACTAAACAAGCCGTCCTGGATATCACTGTTCTTGGATAGTCAGAATGTGGATAAAATAGAACCGAAATAACACAGGGACACATATGGTATTAAAATGAGGACATAGATGGAAATAATGAGATCTTCAAGGACAGAATTGGAATTTTTTTGGAATTCTGGTTATAAACGAAAACCAAGAAAATGATGAGGAGAAAACCGTAGGAGATGGTGAAGAAGGAAGAAGGGAAGAGGAAGAAGGAGGAGAGGAAAAAAGAGAGAGTGGAAACCCAGTTTGGGTTTCCATCCCTTGGCTGGTTGGCCACTGAGAAGAAGCCAGATGACGAATGGTTCACGTGATGCAAAGGAACGAGAGAGAGAGAAAAGATGAAGGAGGGCATCGGTCTGGTGCGGTGCTACGGTTGCATATGGCGGTGCTAGTTTAGGCCGCCCGGATAGGTCTAAGTGGTGATGAGTTTTGCCAAAAAATTGGGAAGAAAAGGAAAACTAAAGAGAGAGAGAGAGAGAGAGAGAGAGAGAGAGAGAGAGAGAGAGAGAGAGAGAGAGAGAGAGAGAGAGAGAGAGAGAGAGAGAGAGAGAGAGAGAGAGAGAGAGAGAGAGCATGGGAGAGTTGGGGATGATGCCAGGCCTGTTGGTGTGTCACGCACCTATGGCCTGCTTGGCATTGGGTTTGATTGGATGTAATGACTCCAATTTTGTAATATTGAAATTCCAAGTTTAGCAATGAAAAGTTTAGTTTTAAAGATAAGGGCATTTTGGTCATTTCACTAGTTGCCTTGACTAAACCCAGGAATTTGGTCCTAAAAGTGGTTCCATTAGATGCGTCTCAGAAAAAGGAATCCAACGAGACCAAAATCACCCAAAATGTAGTTAAAATGAGCAAGATATGGCCCTTTGAAGTTCAGGGGCAAAACTGTAAATTTCACAAAAAACGACTTAACTTGAAAAACACAGGTGCCAGTTTTGATACGGGCACCCTTCATCTTCAACCTCCTAGGCATAGGGATGGACTCGTAATGCCTAAGTAATAAGACCCAACTGCTCTAAACCCATAAAAGATAGGTTAAACTAACCTTGAGTCTCCAAACCATGTTCAGGAGCGTACGAGGACAAAAGGGTTAACGCGACCTAGTCAGGTAGGTGCTATATCACTATTAGATTCTTTTAAAAGAACTATTGTTATTTTGAGAACATATGTTTTAAATATATGACTTGATTTGCATGAATTAATTCAGCATGCATGATAAATGCTTTGTACATAGCCATGTTTTGAAATGATTGCATATACATTATGCACATATATGTGTTGCAAACAAGTGCATGCATTGCATGATTTAAGTACTTGCAAAGATTGCATGTCCTTGAGGGTTGCCAACGGTATTTGAGTGCCGAGGGCCAGGCAGTTGTGAGGGACCCAAAGAGGACAAGTTTTAATAAGAGGTTTTGGCTTCTTTAATCTTATGTGATTTGGGCAAGTAAGCCTGTGGGTGCTATGTCGAGGGGTCTGGGTTGGCCACCCAGCCTCTACCACTAATAGGTGGATGGGTACCACGCCCAAAAAGAGGCAAGTCCCTACGTCGATTGCATGTGGTACAGGGGGCTACCACTGGTGTCACGGCACTGGGTCAACGTGTCATAGCCCCCGTGGAGGCTATGACCGAGCATCCTCAGGTACCCGGGGACCACACGGCGAGGAGGTCGTGGGCATAGTGGACCCTATGGTTTGATGAGTTATGTGCATTTCATATAGCATAATATGAGGTTGGTCGACCATACCATACTAGAGATCCATGAGTTGGACTCCATGAAGCATCTATTGCATATCATGATGTCATCATATATATATGATACTTTCAATTTTGGATTATGTGATCTTTTAAGTCATGAATATTTCAGTTGATTATGGATTCTTATACTGATATTGAACTCGAGTATTCAAACATACGCATATTTTGAATGAGCATATGATTTTAAAATATCTCAGGCATTTATAAAACTAGTAGTGATAGGCTCCTACTGAGTATATTATATATACTCACCCAATCCTCAACATTTTTCAGATACAACGTAAAAGGGCAAGGGACATTTGTACTAGGAGACATAGACTAGTAAGTAAACCCCTATCTTATCTTTCAATGTTACTTGATTGTAGTTACTCTCTAATAGCTGGGGTTGTGACTAACACTTTCTTGGGAATAATATTGATTTAAACTTTGCCATGGCTAAACAAATTGAGAATGTGTTTGAACACTCGGGGTTTTTATGAAAGGTTGTTTTTCAAATGAGAAAGATTTTCATGCATCTCATATTTATAAAACAAGAGATCTCACCTTTTTATCAAAATTGCATCATATAAAAACCCGGGTCGTGACATTGGAGGTAGAGGTGGGGAGGCAACCGAGAGAGAGAGAGAGAGAGAGAGAGAGAGAGAGAGAGAGAGAGAGAGAGAGAGAGAGAGAGAAGAAGAAGAAGAAGAAGAAGAAGGGTTAGAAGAGGTGAAAGGAAAGGGGAGTTGGAAGAGGAGGAGAAAGAAGAAGCAGGGATACGAGAGACAAAAGGGAAGGAGAGGGGATTTTTAGCAGGCCCAGTCTCCCTAGAGGAAAACCCCCCTTTGTGGGGAGTGGAGAAGGTGAATATAAGCAAGAGGGATAAAGAGACGTAGAAGAGAGAGAGTCATGAGAGTTAAGAGTGACGTGTGAAAGAAAGGGAGATAAGAAAGAGAGAAAAGAGGGATAAGAGAGTGGGGATAGAGAGATAGAGTTAGGTGGGGTCCACTAGTATTTCAGTATTGTTAGAACTCTAGAGTCTTCAAAGTCTTCTTTTTCCATGCAGCTTCATTATCCTCATCTGATTTTTGTGATTTGATCCGGATCATCCACGCTTGAGTCAATTGATCTGCAATGCACATGGCCCAATTAGAATCATCTGAACCATTCATTATTCATCTAATTAGCTTTGATGATCATCTAACCGTTAATTTTGCAATTTAACTATTGGATGACCAATTAAAGCTAAATTAAACTATTTTATGCAAAAACCTTGATATTGATGGTCTGGATGCTCTAATTGAATACTAAATTAGGGATATTTTGACCCAAATTGAACACTTAACAGAAGCCTTGTGTGGTCCTAAATTTTCTCTAGGCTTGCTTGGTTGACAACGACACCATATTATAGATTAGGATAAAACTAGTTCACCATTGCAAGGCTACAAGAAGTCCACCACCTTAAAGATATAGAGTCTCACCACTCTAGGAAATTCCCAAGAGATATAGAGAATGATGGGAATAGATAAAAATCATAGATTTTCTCATGTGCATAAACACACCCAAAAACTAACTTAATTCATGCTAAAGGAGTGTTTACATAGCTTGGGAACATCCCATCTAGCATAGGTCGACATTTTTCACAGGGTGTTAAATTTGTGATCAATACTAAAACCAATTTTCCAGCTTAAGTAGTTTCCTAGTTAAACTAAATTAGTCTCCTAAGTAGTAGTTTCCTAAAAAATAAGTATAATTTCCTTCACAAACAATTTCCTACGTAGACTATTTTCATACAAGCAGTTTCCTATTCAAACAATTTCTCATATGATATTGATTACTATCAATGAGGCCTTGACCAGTCCACACATTTTTTACTAAGGGAATTTGCAAGAAAGAGCTAGAATTTGGATTATAGGAGACCCATTTCTAGTTGATCTAAGATGTCCAAATCTTGATCATCTAAGACGTCCATAATATGTTGATTTTAGATGTTCAAATCTTGACAATTGATCATGTTCTTTCTTAATCCAAAATCAACTATCTGAAGTAGAGACGCTCTTGTCTTATTCTTTCCAAATTGGAATGAACTCATCTTGAGTTGTCTTTATTATCCCATCCCTTGCACAAAGAAAGATTGGCTACAATTGAACTAATCCCCATGTTTGAAACATCTTATTCAACTTCAAATATACAATTGAAATTTGATAAAGAGAGAATATGAGCATTGGTTACCTTCTCCATGATGAGTTAAAAACTCCTTTGTGCTTCCTCCATCTACTTGAAATTACCACCCTTTGAACATTTAGTAATAAGGATGATGATAGTTGTAAAATCTTTGATGAATCTTTAATAAAATGAAGCAAGGCCATGAAAGATTCTCATGTCATGTAGAGGTTGAGGAATTGGCTAATTCTGAGTAGCATCCACCTTACTAGGATCCATCTCCACTCCTTCAACTAAGACAACATAGCCCAAAAAAATAAGGCTATAGGTGAAGAGTATGCATTTCTTCAAGTTCTTGAATAGCTTTTTTTTCCCACAAACTCTATAGTATTTGCTAAAAATGATTCAAGTGATCCTCCCAATCCTTTCTATGCACTAGAATGTCATCAAAATAAACAGCAACAAACTTCCCATTGAAATGCTCAAGAGCATGATTCATCAAATGCATAAAAGTTCTAGCATTGTTAGATAAGTCAAATGGCGTCCATCTAAGGTTTTGAAAGTTGCCTTCCATACATTACCTAGCCTTAGTCGAATATGATGATAACTACTATGACAATTAATCTTTGAGAAGGTAGTAGCACTATGAAGCCAATCTAGTAGATCATTAAGGCAAGGGACAAGAAAGTAATAACAGATCTAATTGTATTCACCAATCTACTATCAATACACATCCTCCATGTCATGACCTTTTTTGGAACCAAAAGGGTTGGTACTGTGCAAGGGCTTTTCCTTTCTCAAACTAGTTACTTAGCATCAAATTATGTACTTGCCCTTGTAGTTCTCATACTTTTGAGAACTCATTACATATGTGGCATTTTTAGAAAGAATAGCCCTAGAAATAAAATCAATGAAATCTTGAATATCTCTCATAAAAGGAAAACCATAAGATATCTCTTCAGGAAATACATCTTCAAATTCATAAAGTAGTGGTTGTATAATTAAGTTTATTTTTGCTGCTCAAATGAATAATCTCAGATATTTTAGAAGTAATCTTTGGTTTCAATGGTGCTAAAACAATTTTCTCACCATTACAAAATGAAAGAATGTTTTCTAAAATTGTCATGCTAAACTCTTTTATCATATTGACAAGGACATCCCAATAGTAAATGACAAGCATCAATAGGAATTACATGACACCAAACTTCATCCTTATACTTTTTACCCATAGTGAAGAGACAAGACATTTTTGAGTTACCTTAATTTGATGTTCCTTGATGAGCCATTTAAGTTTGAAAAGTTGAGGATGAGGCTCTATATTTAACTTTAGTTTGTTGACTAATTCAATAAAAGTGACATTCTCAATGATAACATCACCTATCTTGGCACTGGACATGCATCTAGTGTGAAAGATAGTATAGCATAGCTAGTCATCATCTTCATGAACATCACTTAGACTTCTTTGCACCACTAGTAGATTTCCTGGATCAGCATATGTGACATCCTCCCCTTCATCATAGTAGGGTAGAGACTCCTCTTCATCTTCTAGTTCAAAATCTTCTTCTAGTGTGATCACTTTGCACTTTGGACATTTGGAGGTGATATATCCACAACCATGGATTTGAAACATTTTCTTAAACTCAAACTTACGCCCTAGATTCCTTGAAATTATCATCACCCTTGAATTGAAATTGTATTAGGCGTTGGCTTAGAAAAAGAAATGCTCCTCAGCTTGGAAGAATTCCTTTTGATAGCAAATATGAAAATGCCTTTCTTTGGAACCTCCTTTTGTTGCCTTTTACAATTGAAAGCAAGATTCCTATTATCATTGAAAGACCAGCACTATCATAAACATGATGTATCTCTAATCTCCCTTTTTAGGCTACCCAAATATCATGCAATGGTCTACTCTTGTGGTTCCACCATACCACACTCCAACATGAGGTGTTCAATTTTGGATTTTGGATTTTTCCTTAAATTCAACATGAGGTACCACAATCTTCCTTTTTGCTTTAAAATTTGAAATTTTAACAACTATCCATGTGATAATTTTCAGGTAAGAATCTCCTCTTCAACTCCATTTTTTTCTCAACTTCTAATCTTACCTCTACTTATGTTTGCCTTTTGCTTCTTCAAATTTCCCACAATAAAGAAGTATATATTGAGTTTAAGAGTAATCAAATTTACCTTAATCTCCACTAAAAACTTTGGGACTAAATGAAGCCATGTACTTAAGAGAGAGGAATGGAGGAATAAGATTCATGTGGTTAACTCCTAATTTGGGATAAGGTCTTGATGATGATTATGTCCACTAAATACCCAATGCTCAAGCGTATGAAGCCAGACTAGGAATTCATCGGGTTACATTCTTCCTTCAAACACATAAACTTCTATTCTCATATCAAAAATTGATAATCATTATACCTTCTAAGAGCATGATTGTGTGACAACTATCTCCTGCAAGAGTCATGATTTCTTGCAAGAAAAGAGTTATGATCATCTAAGTCATTGTTAGTGGAGTCAATATATGATTTTTCATCTCCTTGATCACCATGATAGTCTTATTGTTCATCCCACTCTAAACATTCTTGGAGTTGTTCAATTTGCCTATTTAGATCATCCCTTTCCAAGTTATGTACATCTTTTTTTGAAGTATTTACACAACACGATGAAAAGACTGCCGCAAACCATGCTTTGATACTAAATTGAAACTGGATTCAAGATTAGGATGAAACTAGCTAATCACTCTAAGGCTGCAAGAAATCCACCACATTAAGAATACAGGCGAGACGTCTCAACATTCTACGGAATTCTTAAGAGATACAAAGAGAGACAGAAATAGAAAAAAATCTCAAATTTCTTAAATGCATAAAAACACCCAAAAAAAAAATCATTCATGCCAAAGGAGTGATTAAATAGCTTGATAACATCCCTCCTAGCATAGTTAGACACTTTTTTTTGTCAAAGTGCTAAATTTGACCAATCGAGATTAAAAGTAATTTCCTAAGTTAATAAGGTTTCTGAGTAGTCTGGTATTTAATTGCTGCAGATATATATAGTGGTTGAAAAACATGGTTGAAAAAAAGAGTGTGAGTTTTGGGACTAATTCCAAAACCAAGCCTAGCTATGCTTCATTTTTGGATGATCTGACCCAATCATCTTATTGGACATGTATTATTTAGGCCCTGGACAAAAATCATGCCCATTGAATGATTCTAGCTACTAGTTATTCTCCTTGAAAAAATTAATGGTTATAATTTAAACAATAAAAGCAAATAACTAATATATTCAATGGATATGAATTTTGGTATCTAACTAGTCTAAGAGAGGACGAACAAGATGGACAAGTCAGATCTTACAAAGTTATTCCTGAAACTCATTGCTGATAGTTTTTCTAAAAAAGGAAAACCCTTACTAAAGGCATATATGTAAGATACAAGGGCAGGCACAGGTCTAATTCATTGTGTGTGTCTATATATATATGATACCTCCCATGATGGCTAGGTAGCTGTCCCTGGCTATGGATATTCCATTACAGGGATTGGATATAAGGACTTGGAATAGCTTGTAGGTTTAAGTCGGGCCTGTACACAAAAATGTATGCATATAGGGCGTAAGTGCTTTACCATCCAAATCTTTCATCTGCTACATCCTACCTTAGACAGTCCTATGCATTTCTCAAAAATCCCATAACCTACTGTTCCACAATATTACCCATATCCTTACAGTAATAGTGGTTAAGATAATCCACAGGAGAAGTTCTTTTGGCCATGGCCCAACCAAAACAGGGCCTAGCAGATTGGATCACCACAAAGATGGAGCCTCGAAAGGGTACTCTCTGAAACCGTAACTTAGAGAGTTGTTTCGCATTGGCTGGGTGGCTCAGAAAGTTCAAAATGAAATCGTAGTAGTATCTTATAAACCGACTCCAGGGCACGTCTAAAAAAGGCAGCTCCGGCGCAAGGAGCTTTTGTGCATGTGGGCCTGGGAAAAGGTAGAAGGGTCAATTTTTACCTTATAAAATTTTGTAAGACACTATTTCTATTGAACCCGTAATTTCAAGGTCAAATTGCCCCATAACTCCCCTTCGCTTCAGAGCTTATCTGATAATGAGAATAATTTTGGTCCCTTAAAATATCTGAGCTGGGGTCCACTATGCAAATATTAACGATCACAATTTACCTGGCCCCATGTATTTTCAGCTGCCACTGTAAATCCTTACTTTTACGGGATGGCAAAAGATTTCCCCCATCAGTTTGTCTGGGATCTTTTGACTTGGCCGTATGTGACCCATTCTTTTTACCTTCTTTTCTGTCTTCTCTTGTGTGTGTCTGTTGTTGTTGTTGCATAAGGCGTTTGAAGGTGTAAGTCAGTGCAAAGATTTTCCATCAGGTAAACAGAACGTGGGCCCAATTGGGTTTGAGATCTCCACCGTAGCTCTTTTGGGGAAATCTTCGATGTACGATATCACCTCATTGCAATGTAGTGAGCCATAACCACCTTAAGTAACTGGCTTTACATGTACTTCAGGGGTTTATTTAACTGCCTACGTTTGGCATTTCTGTTGGCACAACTCCTAATATCTGAGATATGTACGTGATATTTTTGGTGAAATAATGTCACAAGGAATAATTTTAACTCTTAACCATTCACAAATACTTGTTGCAGATACACTGACTTACACGCGCGTACTGGTACCCATCCATATGACAGGTCCTATATCTAGGATTGATTTGGGAGATCTTATTTGATTCGTCTTTTTGTGCTCCTAAGACACGTATTATTTTGGGCAATCCCTTTTAAATTTGGGAACATGCAATTCCACACACTTGCTGGAAGGAGGGAAAGTATGGCTTATATATAGAAAATGTCTGTTATATTGTTCCATTTTAGGAGGAGAAATTGTTGCACTGGCGAGCTATAAGATTCCAGTTTTTGTTCACCGAACCTCCCGCAAAGGGACGGCCTTGGCTTTTCCCTGCTCTTATTCTCCCTCTCTTTCTCGCTTACTTCACCACCCGTTACTTTCTGCAAATTCACTGCACAAACTTTCAACGTGACAATGGATTGTGTTTCCGTCCCTCCAGTCCCACCATCTCCATTTGTTTTTGACTCTTCTCTACTGCAAAAGGAGCAAAATATACCCACCCAGTTCCTATGGCCAGAGGAAGACAAGGCCAGACTTGATGAGGAACCACTTGTTGTTCCTGTTATTGACATGAAAGGATTTCTCTCTGGAGACTCAGTTACAGAATCAGAGATTGTGAATCTTGTGAGATTGGCATGTGAGAAGCATGGCTTCTTTCAGGTGATCAACCACGAGATTGATTCAAAGCTTATTGCGGATGTACATCACCATGTTGAGGCTTTCTTCACATTGCCCTTCTTGGAGAAACAGAGGGCACAGAGAAAGCCTGGTTTGAGTTTTGGATATGCTAGCAGTTTTACGGGGAGATTTTCTTCCAAGCTTCCCTGGAAGGAGACTCTTTCTTTCGCTTATTCCACTTTGCCGGAATCCGGCAATGCAGTTGAGGATTATATTGCAGAAGTCCTTGGAGAGGATTTTCGGCAAGCAGGGTAAGTTTCTTAGAAGGGAAAACAGACATCCGCATGATTAAAAACTTAGAATTCTCCGTCCATGATTCTTATGCGCCTTCTGTTTATGTCTGACAGTGGGGTTTATCAAAAGTACTGTGAGGAGATGAGTAGACTTTCTCTGAAGACCATGGAGTTACTGGGATTGTGCCTTGGAGTTGGAAGAACTCATTTCATGAATTTCTTCGAGAAGAATGATTCTATAATGAGGCTGAACTACTACCCTCCATGCCAGAAGCCTGATCTCACTTTAGGAACTGGACCTCACTGTGATCCAACTTCCTTAACCATTCTTCATCAAGACGAGGTTAATGGCTTGCAAGTACTCGCCGATGGCAAATGGCGTTCAATCAATCCACATCCAGAGGCATTCGTCGTCAATATCGGCGATACTTTTATGGTAAGTGCTTGCTTATTATGTAAGTTGTCAAAAAATGATAGCACGCACATCCATATCAACATAGCAAGCGCAAAATAACACACAGATTCAAGATTACGGGTTCGAGGTGCAAAAACAACTTAAAAAAATACAAGATACGGCTGTCTACTATATCAACCCTTGTGTCCGCCCTTGCCCAGACCGAATTACCCTTTTTATGTCGATTTTTATATTTGTGATATGGGTTATTATACTTAACTTGGTACTTACCATATTTGGTGCTGTTAATAGGCTTTATCGAATGGGAGATTCAAGAGCTGTCTACACAGAGCTGTGGTGAATAGCACAACACCGCGGAAATCACTAGCGTTCTTTCTGTGCCCTGAGAAAGATAAAGTGGTGACGCCACCGAACATTCTGATCGATGGCGAGCATCCGAGGAGATATCCGGACTTCACATGGTCAATGCTTCTGGAGTATACACAGAAGCATTACAGAGCAGACATGAAGACCCTGGACGTGTTCTTTCAATGGCTTCTCCAAACAAGAGCCAACGTCCCAACACTGGACAGTGCTTAGCTAGCATCCGATACAAAAGACAAGGGCCACCTGTGGACCCACCGGAAACAGAAGCAGTAGCCGTCGGTCAGTCATTGGACGTCCAAACAATAAACAAGCCAAAAATATGTGAAACAAATAATTTAAAATAAAGGCAAGAGAGCCCTAAATAAAGAAGTAATTTATATAGTTATTACATTATTTTTCATTCACTTTGGGTGCTGGCAAATCGTCTAAGCAGCATTACACTCATAATAAAGATTGGTACACGCGTACCGCATCAAGAACTATCTGAACACCACCCTCTCTCTCTCTCTCTCTCTCTCTCTCTCTCTCTCTCTCTTCTATCTTTCTTTAGGTAATGTGGGTCTAGAATAAACACCACCATTTCTCTCTCTGTCTCTAATAGTAGTGTGGGTCTGAAATACAGGCGCATACTAAGTTGTCGCTTAGCAGTGTTTTGTCCATATGGGTATTTAGATAATGGGGAAATAATGGGAAGGAGGATTCTTCTTTAAATTCTTCTGTGATTTTGTTCATATTTTGAGAGAGAGAGAGAGAGAGAGAGAGAGAGAGAGAGAGAGAGAGAGAGAGAGAGAGAGAGAGAGAGAGAGAGAGAGTTTTGTCGTAATGTTTGTCCAGAAATACAAGGACATTCTTCGGATGATATCTTAAAGAAATGAAAAGGAAATAGCAATCCCATGTGTGAAGCTCTTGGGGGCACGAGCTATCTTCCACAGCCGCCATCGCTAAGGACAATCACTCGGCTCTTCTTTTAATCCCACTCTCAAACAAAACTCGCTTCACATGGAAACACTTGTTTTTGCTCCATCGAGGTTACAAATCGACACCACACGCTCTTTCTTTATCTTCTGTTCGCTTTCTAAAATCAGCTTTGTTAATCGGATAGGAGCTTTCCATTATCATTTGATTGATCAGTGGCTAGATGTATAGGTCGTTTGATCGTGTTATTCAGTGCAAGCAACAGAAGGCAGATGTGGAGCCCCGATGGGTGACGATCAAAACCGAATGTCCATCCTTCTGATCACATATATCTGAGATACTCGACAGCACCGGAAAACTTTGATAGTTTCGATTTAAGTAACTAAATACTGTGGTACTTCTCCTACATGTAAAATCAGAACACCAGAAGGTACATGCAAGAGCAAGATGGTTAGATACTTGACCCCGCAAAAACGTTAGGATGATTTCAACCTCTGATCATTCTTTAAAGTTTCACCTTCGTTATGTTGTCATCTATGTATACACTATGCAGTAAAGGTAGCTACAATCATCAAGCAAAAACAAATTTCCGGAACGGCCCTAAATGAGAGATATCTGGATCAGCTAAATCTACGGCTCATATCTAAATTTTTTGTGGGCAGTGGTTTAGACTCGCAAACACCAGTTGTCATACCAGGTTGCGATATTATTAGTGGAAAAGTAAGTCATATATGACAAACTTAAGGGGTGGAACACTCTAATTTGCTGTGGGAAAGGTAGCTTGCTTTTCCATTATTGACACATCTAAACTGGATTTTTAAATGTGAATGGTGTGGTCTCCCCATTGTTAGACCGCTGGGCCATGGCTTGGTGGGCACCACCAAGTTTGTCTAATATGGTCTTACTCCAGCCAATGCAGTTCCCTGTTGAGTTGAGAAAGCTCTTCCGAAATCTAGTCAATTTTAGTGGAACCCATAAATAGATCCCAAATTTTCTTGAATATGATCTTCTTTGGATTATCCGCTTAAGGAGCTGTTTTATGGTGTTTGCATCATGTGGGACCTAAATGGTACACTGTTTATCTTGTGGACGGCATCATAGATATGTGATACCTTGAAAATCTTCTTCGCTGGTATTATGCTTAATCCACTTGCTCATTTGTGAAAATGTTGCCTTTGCTTTTTCCTGTTTGAATCCTCAGTTTTTCATTGTCTTCCTACTAAATAATCGTTGTTGGAATTATCCAGTTTATATGTTTTTAAGTGCATAACTAGGGTGTGGCCTCGAAGATGGGAGGTTTGGATTAGCGAAGGCATGCATGTATCTGTAGCATGGTGCAATTCTACGTACTGATACACCCGCAGACCCCGCATAACAGCTTCTGTTTCAGAGATGAGCCCCACTATCAATGTTCTCACATTTCTAGCAGGACCAAGCAACCAGTGGAGATGGGATTAGTTAGTTCTGCACCAAGCTCTGTGACTAGCAATACAAACAATATTTTAATAACCTTTTTATTTCTTCCTTTGGTAGTTATATGGTCAATCGCTTGTGGCCAAAGGAATCAGTCGAGTCTCCTCTTCTTGGTTTTTGATCAACTATGCATTTCCTGAACTTAAGCACGTTTAAAAATGAAGTGCAAATTTTATATTAGGCCATTTCCGTTAAGTAGGACAATCGGGACGCAGGCCATGTGTCAGTAGCACTTTGGAGGAAGTTAGTAGAAAAACACGTAGCTATGTTTCTAAAATGGCTTAACAGACTTCACTTAACGATAAAGACGACTGGTGGCATGAGTTTTGCCATTGGATTGAACTTAAGGATACTATATAGTCTGTAGATATTGTTTTTTTATCTACTTTCTCGTGACATCTTCACATCTTTTAAAAGGGTAACCCTGGTGCACAAAGCTCTTTTACCTTGCATTTTTGTAAGAGGTTGTTTTCACTAAGATTGAACATGATCCAAATTGGAGTTAAAATTCATCAGGGATGGAAGATTCCCATTAGCAGCATATCTCCTGGCTGCTTTTGGTTCTATGGTCTGTCCCTTGTTCGATATCTGAGGCAAATTTTTTGAGTGTGTTAAAGGTGAGGTTTTTCCAAAGATGAAGTTAAAAGCATGGATTATGGATTTGTTGGTCAATCAGGTCTTTAGAATTTCATACTGGTGAAATATACAGATGGGTTCTTACCATTCACTGCATGAGTTAGTCTTTGTCATATTAATGGGATAGGGCAAGATATGGGAACAAGAGTGGCATATTTTCCTTGGCATATATATGTTAGAACTAAGAGTCTAATGCTACCTCTGTCCATCAAATTCGTCTTGTGGTTGGGGATAGGTAGCTGTGTACTTATCTCTCATCAATGTTTATTTGAATTGTCCAGTATCATGATAATTACTTGGAATAAGGAATGTCCAGCTATCACAAGACCCAGTCCACATGTATATTGTACATACAAGTCTTATCGTCCTTCACAATTTGCTTGCCATTCTATGTTCCAAAATTAATCTTATTGGCCTTAATCAGTTTAGAAAGTAGTCAAAAGTGCATGCCGACCTGACTGAGAGAGGACTCTGGTTCGGGATTAGCCCCCTAAACTCTCATTTTGATCTGCAAATAAGTCTTAAACTTTGATTTGTATGCAAGTAGTCCCTGAATTTAAAAGATCGGTTTGTAAGTAATCTTTTTGGACTGAAACCGTTAAAGTGGGGAGTATATTTCGGAATTTTGATCCCCCTTCTCCTTTGGTATGTGATCCGAGGTGCGATCACAGATCATTTAGCATGTTGCATGAGGGAAGATAGTTAACCAATCAAGGTTGCATAAGAATCGATCAATCTTACTTTGGATTGGTGTAGATTGCCTATTAGACTGTGAATTGGCCCCGCTTAGTGGATGATCAATAAACGCAATGTTTCTTTCCTCCAAAGTTCAAATGACATTAAAATCTCCTCCAAAAATCCAGGGCCCCTTCCACTTTCTATAAGCATATTCAAGATGATACCAGGATGCTTGCCTTTCAAGATCTTCATTAGAGCCGTAAACGCCTACCAAAGATGCAGTAATTCCACTAGAAATAATCTTGAAGTTGATTGAGATAGAGTATGCTCCGACTATTCTTTCCACCATTGTAACATGTGAGCAGTTCCAGGCAACCTATAAGCCTCCTTCGGCACCCATAGAGTCGATATAGATTCAGTCAAAGTTTCTGTGTATTCCAATTCTTTTGGCCTCATACTTACTCCAATCTTTCAATTTTGTTTCTTGGATACACACTAGCCATGGATTGAACTGCTTTATCAATTTACGGGCGCGGGCTTTCTTCTTGGGGTGGCCAGTGCCCTGACGTTCCACGGCATAAAGATCATGGGCACAAGTTCGAGAGATGTTCCCATCAAGCTAGAGCTAGAGCTGCACTTGTCAATAGCACTGTTTGGGAAATAATTTTCCTTATTCTTCAATGGATTCTCTTTTCCTGCTGCTTCTATACTCTTGGCAGATTTCTTTTTTAGTTCAAAGATGTGAGATAAAGCCTATTTGTACCCCCTTGAAATTGTATCCCGATTGCCTTGCAAATTTTGAGAAATTGTAGTTGGTTTTCATCATAAATCAACCTTGCTGGACCCACATTCTGCTCATCCCCATTTCTCCTTTTGTTGTCTAGGGTGCTGACAATTGGAACTCTGTCTTTAGGAGAAAGTGTTGTGTATACTGAGAAGTCTCTATAATTGGGTCTCATTAGAGTGTTGGACCCACGCAGGTAGGATTGAAGGTGCTATAGACGATGAGGAGTCTGCATAACCTTTGTTTACTTGAAAATTTGAATTTGATTTATGTGTAACTCTCAGTCTCAGCTTTAATACCGGGTTATTTTGTGAAGTCCAGGACATCATATTAACTCCACATTGATTATTGGAAGCTATGGATGTTGGAACTTCTCCGGAGGAGCTTCCATTTTGATTGAAAATCGGATGTGTAAGGCTTTTTGAGTCCCGACCAAAATCAGCCCATTCTGATTGAATTTAAATCTAGAACAATCTTTTTCTAAATTTGAGTTTCGTTCTATGGTTGTGCTGTGGTACAATTGACATTTGGACAGTTACTTTTGCTTCCCTCTTTCTAGAGCAAAAAATAAAAAATAAAAAACACTGTCTCAACAGAATGTGAAGTCTCTAAAATCCCCCTCGCATTTGGCTGAAACGTATCTACTGGCCAATGAAATTTTTATGATTTTTTAAAAAAGTTTGGTTCCCAGACAACATGTCCAAATTGCTTTGTTTCCTTCTGAAACTTTATGTTATTGGTTTAAAGCACAGAAAATTTCAAAGCATGACCTTAAAGACCCTATTGCATATTCATTGACATCAAGAAAATGGTTGAAACTATATTTTATTGACTATTGAATGTGTAAAAATCTTGATACAAACAGTAACTCATATACATGTTGGAATCTCAAGAGAAGGGTAAAATGTACAAGATGCTTAAATATCTGGTCATTGGCTAAAAGAAACATCAATGTGTCCATAAACTCTAGAAAAATAAACAATGCTCAAATGACAAACCGTAACCCTAAAATGATATAAGCAGTAATGATGAAAGCAGAAAACAATAGCCCATGCCTCACTATCTCAGACCACAATGTTGATAGGAATATTGAGCTACTCGAAAGGCACCCCCCCCCCCCCCCTTCACCAATTGAGTAAGGGATGGATTTCGTAAGTGGACTACAGATGTGGATTCTTAATAATAAAATCTAGATGACCTAAACTTAAAGCTTTCTTACTTGACTTTCAATTTTTAGCAGTAATATATCTTTTTAAATTTAACTTTAAATTTCAATCTTCTACTTGGACCCCCTAATCATAACTTCCAATCTTCTCTTACTTTTCCTCTGTCTACACCTCGCCTCCCAACTCAAATTCGAATATCTTGTCATCCTCTAGTCCCCTTGGTCCGACTACTAATATGAATTCAAATCCTTCTATTCCTCCTAATTCAAATTCAAATTTAATTTTTAGCTAATGTCCTAATTCGTCTCCAATTTATATATCAGCAATCATCACCACCTAATGAATCAGCAACTATAATCTATCTTTTGCCATTACTAATTATTCCAATGAACTAGATCATGTTGTAGTGTTGCAGGGCACAACTGTCCCATCGCACCATACCACCATCTACTAACCATGATGCATTAATGGTGCTGAGACATATGGACAAGTCACGTGGGCCCTGATCATGTCTCGCTTAAAATGCCAATGCCAAGTGCATTTCTAGCCATGGTGTCCAAGTCAAACGAATCCACTCGCCTTTTCAGATGTGAAAAAGTACAAACTGTTGAGGGGTGTGATGATTGCAGAAATTAATGCCTTAAATAAAAATGATACATGGACTTTAGTGCCATGGAGGAAGTTCATGAACATTGCTAGCAGTAAGTGGGTATTTCGTCTCAAGTTCAATCCCAATGACTCCATAAACAAGCATAAAGCCTGCCTAGTTGCCAAAGAGGGTGCACTTATCAACAGGGCCACGACTACATTGAAACCTTCAGCCCGCCCTAAACTTCATTACTATAGGATTAGTGATTTTTATCGCATTATCTACTGGTTGTTGGCAGCTAAACCAATTGGACGTTAGCATTGCCTTTTTACATGGTGACCTATATGAAGTCTATGTGGCTCAACCACCTGTCTTCATACATGAGTTGCAGCCAGATTCTGCACGCAAACTTCATAGGATTCAAGCAGGCACTAAGAGCGTAGTTCAGTAACCTAGCTCCCAACTTTTGAAATTTGGCTTTCGTTGTTCTAGGACCAACTGCTCACTCTCATATATAAGAAAAATGATTTTATTTTCTACTTATTAGTGTAAGTTGGCGATATAATTTTGACAGGAAAACAGTCATGCAATTGATGCGTTCGTTCTGGTTCTACATACTCGGTTTGTTGTAAGGATTTAGACAAGCTACATTATTTTTCGGGCGTGGAAGTTCTCGAAACCCCTTATGGGTCTGTTGTTATCTCAGAAGAAATATATACATGGTATCTTGTAGAAGTCCAACATGCTAAAATGCGAGCCTTTATCCATGCCAATGTCAACTACTGTCAAACTATCCAAGGTGATGAGCAAGCTGCTAGCTGATCAAAGTCACTGAAGGAGTGTTTTGGTGCTCTCCGGTACGTCGCTCTCACTAGACCAAACATCTCTTACCCAGTCGTGAGTACCAATATATGCACTGTCCAAGACCATTGGCAAGCCGGTAAGAGAATTCTAAGCCATCTTAAGCCCACATGCTCTCTTGGTCTTAATCTGATTCATTCGTCATCTCCGGCCGTTCAAGTTTATACTGATGTTAACAGGGTGGGTGGCTCAGATGGCAGGAAATCCACCGAAGGTTTTGCTATATATTTAGAATATCAGCTGATCTTTGGGTCGGAGGAAAAGCAATCAACGATAGCAAGGTCCTCAACTGAATATGAGTACCAAGCACTTGCCAGTGTAATGGCTGAGGTAATCTGCGTCACATCTCTACTCAAGGAGCTTGATATCTCTGATACTCGTCCACCAATCTTATGGTTTGACAATCTTGGTCCAACATACGCAACAGTGAACCCCGTTTCTTACACTCCCGCCAAACATATGAAAATTAACTTCCACTTGAATGACATATAATTCTTCAAACTCTAACGTCTACTGTTTACCTGCAAATACACATGAATAAAACACTCCTAACTAGCCCGAGTTATCATTTCAACAAATCATAGCTGCCTTTTTCTCCTTTGTTTTGTGAGGCGAAGAAAATCAGGAAAACACCTAATACATTTCTGAAAAATGTTGTCAACTACCAAAAAGCCTAGAAGCCCAATGGTTCCGCAAAAGAGGTGCCTCTCCTATGAAGATTAGGACATGTGTTCGAGGTTGGCACCCTCCATTCCATTAGGGGGTGGATAGGTCTAGGAGAGTGAGGGAGTGAGTGGTTTCCTTAATAATTCTTTGCATTGTACCCACAATAAAAACTAATAAAAATAAAAAACCCTTGCCAATGGCTATCTTCCATGAGGTGATCATATGATTGAACTAAAGGTTTAAGACTAACCTAATTAGTGAGGTCCATGAGCTCTCAAATGGAATCCCCAAAGGAAGACAACTTGGAATGACATGCATCAGTTGCCACCAGAAGAAAAATCTTTTATTGGTGAAGCTAGTGATTGTTTCACAGTTCAAAACACTCATCTTGCTGTATTTAAGCGTTGACCCTGCGAGCGGACAACTAGCCACTTCCATGATCCACTAGTGGCCTGGCTTCAAGCAGTTCAAGTATATGATGCCACGATTTTGTCCACGAAATTATTATATTCAGTAGTACATATGCATGGTTTTCATGGCTTCACATACATGTAATTTTATATATAAACGCACTTAAATTACAAGATTTTTACCAGGGAGGTGATATAATAGCCCTCTATTTTCTTTTATTGATTAGCCCCTTACTTGGTAGGGACTGGCGACACCCGTAGGTGGCTTCAGATTTATAAAGATGCAAATCGTTCAATATGTTTTTCTTGACTTAAATAGGCTATGTTAAATAATTCTCATCTATTGGATGATCTAGTTGGATGGTAACTTTTGACCATTCATTTTCAACTCAACAAGTCAGTGGCTAAGATTATCCAACGGATGACATTTTCAAAAAATGAAACATCTAAAGTCAAGGGTAGCATTTTGAATGGCTTAAGTTTTTTGTAAGTATGGACTCACGTAGAGTTATAACCAGTCCAAAGCGTTAGGAGGGTGCTAATAAATCCAAAATAGGGGTGATTATATCACTTCCCTTTTTATTAACTAATTAGTCTTAATATTTTCTTCGTGTTAGCGCAGACCGTCTTGAATTGGTATCGGTACCTGTGTTGCTTTATGCAATCGTGAGACACATACCTTCACGACAAAACCCGAAGCTGTCTCTCTAACGAGAAGCCACACAGAGGATCGGAGATGGAAGGTACATAAAGCTTATACTGTCAGAGAAGCCCATTATATGACAAATTAATCCGGCAGCAAGATAGAAAACAAGCTAATGGTGGACCACTCGGGAAATGCCTATTGTCTTTGGTAAAGGAAACCATAATGGCGAAGCCTACTACGGAGACCTCTTGTGCCACTCCATGAAGGCATGAACCCTTCAAGATGACTAATTTATTGTAGCCTCATGTTGAGAAGAAGTCAAACCAAACTACATTCCATGTTTACAGATCTATAACAAGATCCTCACACAATGCGGCGACAACAATTTATGGAGTAATGCTTTTACGCCCTTTTTCAGGCAAGAAAATGTCAGGCTATGATGGATTTCATGTCACAATGCCTTTTGAGTCAACTGACTAACGTGGTGGTAACTGTCACACCTTGTTGTTCTTCAAAAGTGGAGCATACTGCATACCCACTTCCCTGACTCACTTGGTTGACGCTGATAGACCCAGCAAGCTTGGATCTCTCTCTACTTCATTTACGCAGGATCTTTTCAGATTGCAACATAAAATTTCTACATTTGATAGTCATTTCCATCTTCTTGATTCGGCTGGGTCTCAAGGATTTGGTCTTAAGTGTTAATGGCAAGCAAAATAATCCCGGAATATCTTCTTCTTAGTTGGAGATGGGTCCAGAAGCCATTGCTGAAAGTAGAGAGGTATGGTTGGTCTTCTTAGTTGGAGATGGGTCCAGAAACTTTTGCGCAAAATAGACACGCATGGTTGGGTATGGTTAGATAGAGGATCTATCATCACTTTTATTTGAAAAGGGAAGATATTAGTAGAGAAGATATCACATCAAATTGAGGGTTTTAGTGCTTTTGACTATCTTCATCTCAAAAAGGAGTTTGATGTGCCAACACCTTGCTGGGTTTCCAAAACCCACATTGAGAAGGCTCAGTTGGACTTTGTAAGATGCTGCGCCAAGAAACATCGAGGTTGGCCTTAGCTAGCTGCCTAAAGGTCGGCCTAATTGCTTGCTCTTTGGTCTTTCCTTCTTCCTAGTTGGCCAAGCGTATGTTGGTCCTTCGATCTGCAGACTAGAAACTACAACATTTGCTAGTAGGATCACAAGAACTACTGCACTTGTTTTTCTTCAAGAACTACAGTAATCACAAGAGCAATCGTACTAAAAGTATATGACGGTACATTAATTTGATTGTAATTGATGGTAAATGCGACCTAATGAATAGAGATTTGAAGCCATAAAAAATCTACCCTCAGCAAATCGCTGTGGACATAATTACGAAGCTTAAAATCGGGAATAAGCTCGAAAGCAAATGTTTGGAAAAAAAAATTTTGAATGGTCAAAAGATTAGGAAAAGCCGGCATAAATGATAATTGGTATGTAAATGAAACTCCCAATTTCATTTATGTTTTCTTTTAGAAAAGATGGATAAGATCTATAAATTAGTTTGAGTCGGACAACCAAGCAAATCACTTTCGAAGAAGTTTACTTTCTTGGGCCCTTGGAAAATCTGTGTAGATCTACTAGTAAACTTGCACATCAGCTACTAAACTAAATGGCTTTAATATCATGTTAAACGGATATTGGCATACCAAAAACCAAAGGTTGTAAGATTCCTAAGAAAATTATGACAACCCAGGTTTTTGAAACATAAATATCTTTTTTTCAAAAAAAAAAATTTTGAAAGGAAGCACCTGAAATTTTAATTTCTTTTTCAAAATAAAAGCTTGTCAAAATCATTTTGAAAATTCGTAAGTGTCTAACCTTGATACAAAAATCAAGACTCACGTGTGAGTCCATACACAACATTTTATTTAAAACATTTTGAGGCATTATGGATCAACATCACTACAAATATAAGAGGTCTACAATGATAAATGTCTAGCCCATAATGCTTTATACATCAATTGTCCAAAATAGAATGAAATACTAGTTTTTTTGCAAATTGGTGTCTCACTTTTGCAAACTACTTCTGATTTCTAGCTTTCAAATCTCCTTGTCCAAGACTTTAGCCTTTTCTCACGAATTTGTAAGGTCTATGATAGTTTGAGCACACAAAGATACCCAATAAATGAACCCAAAACTACAAAATAAAAAATCATGGCATACAACATGCAAGGTGTGTCGACCCGGGTTTTTGTAATATATTTTGTAATTCATTTTTGAAAGGCAAGGTGCTCTCTTAGGAAAAAAAAAATTCGCAAATCAAAATAGAGGAAATTCTTTTCTTCAAAACTTATTTTAAAAAACCCAAGTCATCACCTCATACATAACATAAGTAGAATTTTTTTATACAATATAAAATTCCATTGAAGGAATATATTTTTATTAAATTTCAGAATCTATCCAGTGGTTTACAGTACAACCCGGTATCAGTTGTCCAAATTACATAATCCAAAGTTCAAACCCCACCATACATTAAAAACTCTCATTATAAAAATACATGTCTTTAAAGAAAATACTCTAATTGATTATTCTTCTAAATCTTCTTAAGTCTTCTACAGTCTTGAGCTTCTAACCCTCCTTCTCTGCATCTAAGGTATTTTTAATATTAAAATATTTACAATACCTTAGCCAATTATATTTGGTGGGGAATACAAAAATATACTACTTCACTAATATAAGAATACATATCTTAGTCATTAATCCACCATGGTTATCCATTCATGAGTTATCTTAACGTAGAGTATATACGTTATTTATGTAGTATAGGACAAATTAGTTAAAATAGTAAAGATTGCTCAAAACTTGTTCCTTTCCCTGGTTATACTTTCACTTAGAAAATCAGTATTTAGCCAATCTTCATACAGGAATTTTCTTTCCAAGACCTCATGTAGTGACATCTCATCATTCCATGGCATTACATTATGCCTATCATATGTGCATCATAATGCAAAATACACAAGGACTACTATGTTAAAGTCTCAATTCATACAGCGCACCCGAATAACTGTATAATAATCCATTGATACCAGTTGTGGAAATAACAAATCTAAGTTCGCATGGGGGGAATCCTGGCTGTCACAGTGGTGGCCTTCCTATAATTGCCCCAACTGACATTTAGCATGTCTTTAGGCATGTTATCCATCATATAAGTTTTAGGAAGCGGGTAGCTAAACCCTCATAACTTCCCTAGCATAATATCCCCAGTCTCTAAGGCTGTATAAAACAAAATCACAAGCCACCATACTTGTATGTAAAATGCATTGTACATATTAGATGATGTATCTGTTTAACTAAGGCTGGAATATTTTCTATGCCCTATTCTTAGGGTTTCCTTAGTCTTCGCATCTCATTACCTTCACCTCATTTGATTTGATCCTTAGATTGGATCAAATGAATTAGATTATGAGGTTAGATTACTTAGTTAGATCATATGGTTGGATCACTTAGTTGGATCTTATGGTTGGTTTACTTAGTTGAATCATATCGTTGGATCACTTAGTTAGATCATATGGTTGGTTTACTTAGTTTGATCATGACTATGCTAAGGTACTAAGCATACTTATATCATGAAGGTCTATAATTACAAACAAAGATCATATATGTATACACATGAATCCTTAATACATTCTTATACATTCACTTACCTCAAAGTAGTATCTTGATTCATATATCTCAAGTGGTATTCTTCCAAATTGCCTATCATGGTCTGGATTCATACATCTGTCAAACCATATGTATAAAGTTATTTCTTTATACAAGTATGTATTCCTATAAGGGATGCCCTAACTTTTTTCTTAAATCATGTTTGATTAAGGGTTTGGGTTCTCTATCTACATTTTTCTACATATAGATACATAATTTCTACATATATATAATACAATACTATATTAGTATTCTAATTATTTTTTATCATTCAAGATCCACTGGATCTTGTCTGATCATCCTTATCTTGATTACAATTTTTATTAGGATTAGATGATTTACTAACTTTTTATGCTCTTATTATTATTACTCAACTAGTTAATGTTTTACTGGTTGAGGGTAGCTTATTTTATCCTAAGTTTAGACAGTTCCTCTTATGTCAAATTGGCTAAGGCTTACTAGTTGAATGGTTGAACACAAAATGGTTACTTCATTCCTCATGTGAGGAGGCATTTAGACCTCACAAACGTCAACGGAAGGTGGGGGAAGAGCGAGGCTTTATTAGAGAACCCTTTAACCATCATGTTTATCATCCTCTAGAATGACCATAGTTCAACATTTCATAAGGTTCCTATGAGCATGTTAACCATAAGTACTCTTTTTAATTAATTTTAATTAAATCCATGAACATTAAAATGTCATTCATGGAGTTTCATTATTCTCCTAATTTGGACCAAAGAATTTATATTCCTTATATTTTCCTACTAACTACGATCCTTACTATTATTAAGTCCATGTCATTCATTCCATGTAAATGTCCTTCCATTCTAATTTTATTTAATTACATTTTTAGTGTGATTTTCATTACATAAGCATTAAAGCATAAATAAATCTATAATTAAATCTACTAAGCAAAGAAAGACATTTACAATAACATTCAACAATTTAAATGCAAATCTAATATGCCACAACTATCCATCATGATCTAATGGCCTTGGTTGATTCTTATTCATTTTTCATCTCTTTTAGGATTTAGGTCTTAATCTTTCATTTTTCTTTAGACCTAGCACATCTTCTTGATGTGATTTCATTATTAGATCATTGATGAACCTCATCAATTGATATGATCTTCCTTGATCTAACCGATCAAGGAGATCTTAAGTTTTTTTATGCAATTTAAGGGCATAGATCTTGATCTATCCCAAATAATCATCATCCAGTCCATAAATCCGCATGATATTAACTTCATATCTTCATGAAAACACATTTATGTTATCCAATAATCTTTGATCAACTTGATCAAGGAGATTTTCATTCATTTTTATATATATAGATTTTACTACTTTAAGGCTAGATCGCTTAAGATATGCCAATTAAATTACATTTAACCCATTAATTTAAGTTATTATATTGTGATATCATCATCAAACAAGGTTTGATTGGTCTGATCATTCCAGATCTTATAGATCAAGGATGTTAGTATACTTATCTACTAAAATTCAAAACATTTAATTAATTAAACTTATGATTTTATTGGTTTAATAGATTTTCCTCATCAATAGGAATCTAACCCAACTTTCCAATCTCACTTTGTAGTTAAATTAATATCAGAATTGGGATTCTAATTTTTCAGTCTTTTTTAAGGGCTGAGATTTGATCTTACTATTTTTGTTGATTTACTTGATCTAGAAACCTATAAATTTTACTAGGATTATGGGCCCTAGGTATTTGGAACCTCCTAAACTCATCCATCGGTTCAGATCTCCAATTGAGATCATCCTAATCACGATCCAACACTGTTTGAATGAATTTTAGTAATTTTCATAATTAAATTCAATTACAAATATGAATATTATGAGTTTAGTAGCTAATAAATATGACAAGGATTGTATATTAAGTTTTAAATCTCAATTTGGAGTTCGTATGACTCCACAATCAAACTGTAAAGTTCATAGTCATTCCTAGCGTCCAGATTTGATCTAGGTTGGCAATCAATTTCATTACAATCAAGGACTCAAAATTCAATGGAAATTCTTAGGACTCTTTTGGATTGATTGGACGGTTCAGATTTCCCATTTGAGCCCTCCATCATCCAAAATTGAGGATTTTGGTCCTTACTTTATTTTTGCAAATTTTAACCCAAAAATAATTACAAAAAATAAAAATTTCATAAAACAATATTAAATAAGTCTAGGCAGTGGTTTCATGATTATATGCAATTATAATTTTTTATTTCTTTTTATATTAAATTGTCTTTGGATTTCACTAAACACGTCCTTCTCCACTAGCAGGCGATAGTGGTTTGACTAATGATTGCACATTTTTCTAGCCATTGGATTCCTTTGGGGGTCCCTTGTGGGCCCCTGGTGGGCCCCACATATGTGTGAAAAGATCATTTTGCCCTTTTATGGAGGAAAATCCATTTTATTCTCCTGTGCTTGGAATTGAGCGTATTTAGTGGCGTTGAATTCGTATTTCTGAGTATATTTCAAATTTTGATGTCTTAGGTCTCAGTTATTTGTAAAATTATCATTTTACCCTTTGATACTTAAATATGAAGAAAAATAAATGTTTTTCATCCGAATTCAGAATTTTTCGTGCTTATAGTCATTTTGAAAGATTTGTCAAGTATGTTTTTAATTATACAATCTTATGCCTTGATTCAACTTCTATGAAAAGTGCATTTTTATTAACCCTAATATTCCAGCCTGATTTTTCTTGAAATTTTTGGTCCCATTATTTATTTAATCTCCTTACAAAAATTAGGGGTGTTACACAAGCACTCAATGATTTTGATTAGGTTTTTATACAATAAAATCTCAAGGCTAAATTCTCAACAATTGATCTATGCAAGGCATCACAGCACCTCATATGCATCAACATGCAAATATACACCTCTACTTAAATAGAGAATATATAATAACTTGACAGATCGAGAACAGTCATGATGCAATAAAATCATCAAAGTAATGATAGTAAAATAATCAACTAGCTACACTCTTGTGCCTACAGAGTTCGCTAAAATCTTATTGGCACATTTCCCAGTACTATGTCAAGCACTCATCCAAGTTCATCTATTGAACCATAATCATGCTTCCCAGGACCACAAAGTATAATATCCTACGAGATCAATTATGCTTACATTAGCTTTGCTGCACATCTGCTTACAGTATCCTTACAAGACTTCAACTGCATCCTCACGATGTTTATGGTTGTCTCAAAATGGTGCAATGATCACTTAATGTGACTCCTACTTTTTAATGGTGTAATAATTCCCATTAAGCTCATTAACCTATCTCACATATAGAGAAAAACATCAGGTATCATAATAACTATATATATTTTGCAAACCTTATGCAAAATTTATCTATGCACTTATCAAAAATCATATAGTCACATTAGCTTTTCTAAGTAAATTAATAAGTGCATAACCAAAGCTCACTCTTGAGTTAAAACAAGTGATAATATCTTTTTTGGAAATCAGTTTTAAAACATAGTATCATGGCACAACTTAGGCAAAAAGAAAAAAGAAAAAAATCAATCATCTTTTAGCTTTAAAATACATAATTTTCAAACTATATTTAAACATCAATTCTTTAGCATATTTTTTGTGCTAAAATCATACATATTATAAATTCAAATCATGTTCTAACTTCACCATTTTTTATGCCTAGAAACATGTTTAAAAATCAGCTCATCTAAGATTCTTAAAAATCACATCTTAAAAGCTTAGCAAGATAGCTAATTATTCACTTTTAATAACTCAATTTTAGCATTTAACAACCATGATTCTAAGGTATTATTTGTTTTCAAGTTAAAATAGGGAACAACACGATAGAAATTTCCATTAAAAAATAGTGTAAACTAAACGTTGAACTTCCTTCAAGAAAGTCATGTTTAAACTATTATTTTCGTATGCATAAAACCTCTGTAAAAACTCCAATTTTTTGGATTTGTAAATCATGCAAAACCAAACCGAAGGATACATAGTAAGATGAAATCCCAATTTAACATCATAAGCAAAATATGTAAAATAGTCAATGTATTCCAATAGTTTAAAAAATTAGATTTTATGCACTACATTTCTACTAATGAAAACATCTTTTTCAACCTCTTTATGGAAAAATTAGTTTAGGAAAACATATGCTCAACTAGTGATCATTAATACTAAACTCCCATTAGAAAATTGTGCATATATCATTCAAAAACTTGCTCAAAAATAGTGCACAAATATACTAAAGACTAGGCTAAATTATCACTGATAAAACTCATGAAATTCTAAAGTTTTATGAACCAATTTTTCAAGGTAGATAAAACACTAAAATTAGTCATCTGTTCATGCTTAATAACAATCTTGAAAAATTGGAAAATTTAATAGCTAAATTAGACATGATTTTAGGCCTAAAATGTTACTAGCAATGGGCATAGAAATGTTGAAATTCATCCTAAAAAACATCTATAATTGAATCATAAAACATTATGATTTAACAGTACCTAATATACATGTAAAATGCTCAAAATTTAAGCATGAATATTATATGTTAAATGTCCTTAACATGTCATGTTTACAGTCCAAAAATATTCACCTAAATTAGTGATTTCTCAACCAATTTTAGATTTGTTTAAGCATGATTCTTCATGACAAAATTCAACTAAAACACCTATCCATCTAATCTGCTCAATCTCTGATACAAACATCCTCCAAAAACCTCCAAAGAAACTTCAAAGAAAATGAGAGAAAGCTTGGTAGTTTCAGGATCACCTACCCTAATGATTAAACACATGTGAAAAACTAATGGTTTTCCTTGAGCTTTACTCCCTGCCCCTATGTTTTGTTTTCTCTCTTTCTCCAAGACATTTTGCAAATGTTTTCAAATAGCTAGGATTTCATTTCTCTTATAATGTTTCTAACCAGTTTTCTTACTCCCCAAGCATTCCATTCATAGTAGAACTTTCTCTCTTCCCTTATTAGAATCTTAGTCATGCTAGCCAATTAGTATAGGATTTTTCCTATTTGTTTCCTACTTGATTAACTAGCTGGAAAAAAAAGAGTCTTTAACTGCTCAAAGTTTTTTTTTTTCTAATTCCCAACTACTTGGCTTTCTTGGACACCAAGTCCTTGGTTAAAAATGTGGACCTTGCTAGGAAGCATTCTTAAGCACTTTTATCATTATGGGCTAAGTTCATTTACTTGCCCTATTTTTTAGCTAAAGATGTCCTCTGATAGATTGGACCTTAGGCTTTCATTGTTTTATTCAACAAATTCACATTTCTAGTATTTGAAAAGAAAATTTCATATTTCATTAAAGATATAAATATGGCCGACCCCTAATTGGGATAAGGTCTTGATGATGATGATTAAAGATATAAATAGTTGCAAAAGTTCAAGGTATTACAAAAACCCAAAATAAGGCTTATCAGATGAAGGGTATAAGAATGTCCAGTAAAGGAAAATTTGTATAGACAAGATGTACTCTGATTACCTACCAGTTTAACAAATTGGATCATACCAATGTGGCACATGTGGGCTCCAAAAAGTATATTTCTTCCTTGAGCTAGCGCACCTCTCAAAAGCATTTTTTGATTAGTATATCAGACTGTTATTTGTGATATTCAAGTTGAATTTCATAATTGTTGGAGCTCATTTTAGTGTTTGAAAATATCAAACTTTTTTCAATGGTTTTCAACTATCAAGTCTAGCACTACCCTACACACACACACACACACAGAGCATTTTTGTATGAAAGGGTCCCACTTTTGAACAATCTGACCAATTTACCTCATTGATCTTGCTTTTAATGTCTTTTAGTAAAAAATTAGGAACGATTTTGAATGATTCTAGTAGCTTAAAAGTGTATTTTTAGTTGTTGAATTTGGATCGTTGTTTTAATAATAGTTCTATCATCTATTTCCTGTGAATAAAATTAAAATTTTCAAGACACTAAAGTCATCCAATTAACATGCCCTTCTTTACTTAATAGACATCCATATATGAAGAAATAAGATGAACTGGTCAGATCATTCAAAAGTGGGTCCCTTTTGTGGTAAAATGAGCATTTTGGTTTTCGACTTTGATTTAGAAAGCACTCCTCATACTAATAGTTGACAAATTTATCAAGTAAGAGTTTGCTTTATAATAGTAAGAATAGATAAATATAGATATAAAATATCATATATTCATGTCTTTCTATACTCTCTATCGTAATGAGCAAGAAGCACATACATGGAAGAGTATTTTGGAAAATAAGTGTGTGGGTATTTTGAGAACATGTAGAAGGCTATTTGGGGAATAAAAAAGTCTATAACAAAGGTTCTTTTTACCAGCAATATATCACCATTAAATTAAAATGTTGTTTAACTATGAATATATATTGTTCTAATGGACTTTAATTGGCGAATGTTTGTCACTTAGAAAAGTAAAAATTTGATGTTAGATACATATTGTTCTAATCTTACATGTGCATGAGCACTTGTTTGTGACTAGTATATATGGTCATAGACTCCTTCACATTTTACCAAATGGAAAGGGAACTAAATTGATCTTCTTGTACCTAGCCTATCCATGGACATTATGGAGAGGGTTCATTTGGATCAAGTACAAGTAAACATGTGCAGAAGCATTAGGCTAAAGACAAGGGACATTACCCATATTTTTTTTGCAAATTGGTCGATGAACGGACTTCTAAGGAATAAGTGATTCTATCATGCCACTAGGCTAAGTGAAATTTCTAGTTTTTCAAATGAAAAACAGCTATTAAAAAGCTGGGAACACATTAATATTGGCCAAGTATTAAGTCATTGGGTAATTAATCAAGAAACCAACAATCAATATCAGGCTTCAAATGGGACTAAGTGGCAAGCAAAGGACTCAAAAAGAATGAAATAGATGACCAGCAAGATAACTTTTGATAAGAGCTAAGCATTGAAAAATTGAATAACAAGAGCAATCAACCTAGTACTTCGAAATGTAAATTAACTTAGATAGTTCGATGGATCTAAATGACAAAATATTCTTTTACTTTATGTACTTGTTAGCGTTATTTGAAGGGTATTTTCTTAATATAAAAACATAATCACTCTTTTATCTTATCTGCATCTACAATATATATTTACTTTGCTTTCATAATACATTACTTTTGCTTCTTGTATGTTTGTATATGCTAATTATTTTGATGATGGGAATAAGTTGTACTTCTTTAATCATTTTGTCAGTCTTGATGACTACTGCAACTTATGAGTTCCAATATGTTATGAGTTAAGATCGATAATCTAAATTTGGTAACACCACTAAAAGTTAGGTGTCTTGATGAGCATTATTGATGTTTTCAAAATATGTTATATAGTTAGATTTTTTTTCTTAACTTATTCTTTCTTTGAAAACTTGGTACACACTGTAATAACCGGAGGGCCCACACCTTGCAATGATATTGCACGTGTCAACAGACCGGGGCCCATATCACCCAACCCACCCATGGTTTTGTTCTTCCCCAGGTAGGGGAAAATGCTTCGTTGCAAGGGAAGCCCTCAGTACTCTTATCAACAGTCCAGTAACTTTTCCTCTAGCGATTTGGGACTAACTCTCAGTCTCTCACCTTGCCTTGAAGCTTGCTAGCCCTCTTGGCCCACCCTCATTAGCCCGCCCTCATCGGCCAAGGCTTCACAACCTCTCCCCCTTAGGGGACACGCATCCCCACCTGTCTTACCACACGCAAGCGCCCGCGTGCGACTAGCCACCCACACTGGGTTAGGGTCTGGCTCTGATACCACTTGTAACAGCCCGAGGGCCCACCCCTTGCAATGATATTGTCCGAGTCAACAGACTGAGGCCCATATCACGCAGCCCACCCACGGTTTTGTTCTACCCCTGTAGGGGAAAAGGCCTCGTTGCAAGGGAAGTCCTTAGCACTCTTATCAACAGCTCAGTAACTTTCCCCATAGCAATGTGGGACTAACTCTCAGTCCCTCACCTTGCCTAGAAGCCTCCCAACCTAGAAGCCTACTAGCCCTCTTGGCCCGCCCTTATCAGGCAAGGCTTTACAATCTATCTATGTTCCAAGCGTATTGTACACCAGATTTTTTGTAGATATATAATGTTTAATGAAAAAAAAAAAAAAAAACACAGATGCATCATATTTCACAAGTAACTTGAGAACATGGCATGTCTAGAAAAGAAAGTGCCTAGGTGCATTATATATTGAACAAGACTCAAGTATATGGCGTACTGGTTACAACAACCACACCTTATCTTGAATAAGGTAAAATAAATAAATAAAAAATAAGAATACTCAACAATATTTGAAACACACATTATACTAAAATTTTTAATTTGGGTACCATTCCCCAAGGGATCTAACGCATGAGATATTATGAGAATTATTAGAAGAGAACATGTTATCTAAACCATGTTACGTATCTAATGCATGAGATATGGAAATCATAACATACATCTAAGTAAAGAATATACACATAATCAATACAATCCAGCCGCAACAGATTACAAATTTGGGTTCACATGCATGTCACCATGGATAGGAATTTGATGCATTGTGAGACAAATTCTATTAAATTCAGGGCATGCCATACTAAGCTGTAACGCACAAACTATTGAAAACTAAATTTCTTATATGTATCTTGTACCTCTAGGCATATGAAACTTAGACCGGAAAATTTTATCATACATTATTAAGGCTTATACGAACAATACTTTGGGTTTTATAGTTGTGATATGCATTGGTTAGAATCAAGCCTAACCGACAAAGCCTAATAAACAAGTGGTGCATTGGAATACCAAAGTATTTTGAATGTATTGTTAGTTTTTATTTTTGAATTTTTGCATGCACATACACATAGCTATGATTTGACTCCATGTTAAGAAATTCTAGCTGCACCATACATTGATGCATGGTGCAGTGAAGAAATGCTAGCCGCACCATATATCATGTAAAATTCAAACAAGAAGGGCATATGGGACAAGTGCTGGAGTGTGTAGTGAGTTGGACTAGACTTAGGTACATACATATTCTGAGCATTGCATAGAAAACATGTGTATGGATATGAGCAGAGATTAGCGATTAGGCCCATGCACTAAACAGAAAATCGGTACACATATAATTAGCGTTAACAGATACATAGGTATTAAATTGATAGAAAACATATTGTAACACCCAAATGCATGGGTAGTGGGTACTAACCAGCCTGTGGATACCTAGTTGTATTAAGCACATGATGCCCTGGACAATGAAATTCCATGGTATACCAAACAAAGTCAGGGGCATATCACATTTCATATGATAGTCACACCTTACACAAATCAAAGATCGTGCTAGGCTTAGGCTTGTGAGCATCAATAAGTGATTGGTGATTAAATGCATGAGCACTAAGTATTAATTAGTAAATAGGCATATGGGTCTTAAATAGTGACTAATAAACAAAAGAATGGAGATAAAGCACTATTGATACTTAATGCACCAAGTCATACTTTGGGTATGCTTTGCACGATTAGCATATTATTAGATGTATAGTATAATACTTAGAAATGTTAAATTTGTATCTTAATGTATGCAATTGGTAGTTGGTGGTTGGATTAGATTCCAATTTTAAAGTATAATAGCCAATATTATATTCTTGGAAGATTGTGGGATTATTTTTTTGTTGAACTTATGCATAGTTTGAAAGTGTGTCCTACTTAAAGTACACAACTGATATAATGCTCTTGGACTTTATTATCATTCTTAGTTTAGTCAACCATTGTAATGTTACATATGATATTAAATTGATTTCCAAGAAAATTTCATGTACTTATGTTTTAAGTTGATTTGGGAATAAATATGAATGAAATTGATTAGTCTATTGAAATTTCATAAATTGATTTTCAAGAATATGTATATGCTTGAAATCAACAATAGTAAATTCACTAATTATTGATGTACATATTATTTGATATTTTCATACTCTTGTGCAATGGAACCTAAAAAATAATAATAAGAAGAAGAAGAAGAAGAAAAAAAAATTCAGGAGACTCTTAAGAGTTGATCTTGGCTCAGGGATGTTATGTCAAATCCCATGGTTGCTATATTAGGGAGTCAGTTGGCCACTGACTTCTAAACAGGTACCAACCTATAATAGACATGTTTGACGAGGGTATGTCACATGGGAGGACTACCCTTGTATAGGATTGATCCGACTATCCTATGTAGTCGGTGTAGTTAGTGTGGTACCCACTAACGAACGCAAGTTGAAACTTTGGTTTTGCTACGCGTATAGTCAACCTTATATTTTGTTTGGATGTGTCGATGCTTGTGATAGGATACTAAGTGCCATCCAGATATATATTTATTATTAACTGGATTTAGTTATGAATTAATCATTCAATGAATATGGATTGAATTTAACTCAGATCTTTATATGCATGGATATTACTTGTATTATTCCAATATGATGTCATTTTGATTATTACATAACTGGTTGATATGAATTGAGAGGTTACAATGTGGCAATGACATGTTTGATAGTACATGTATGCGGAAAAAAAAAAAAAAAAACTTGCATAGCAAGATTTTCAGAGTTTTTGGCTAGATTTAGATTTTCTACTGGGTAATTCATATTACTCACCAAACCACGCTACAGGTGAAGAGCAGAAGGAAAATCTTGAAATTGACACGAAGGAGATTGAGTAAACTCAGAGTTTCAAAGTATGAGGAACTAGAAATAGTTTTAATTTATTTGAAGATTTAGTCAATTTGTAATAAATTAAAATATTTGAACTTTATATTGTGATTTAACTTAGTAGCGTTTTGGGTGTGACTAGTAGGTCTTGAATGGCTGAAAAAGATGAATTGTTATTTTGAATATATTTTGGAGATTTATTTGTTGTACTTGGGTTAGAAGAAGTAGTTCAAATATATTATTATATGTAGAGTTAAAAAAAATAAAAATTTAAGGATCGATCCTAACAAGAGTTTTCAAAAATATTTTTAAAATCTATTTATAAAAATTGAAGGATGTCACACACACACACACACACACACACACTCATGCACAACCTCAAACCCTAGTCAACCAGGTGAGAGATTCCTTGGGCCACTATGCTAAAAGTTGTTGGTGCATATTTGGATAACATTAGGTACTTGAGATGCCAAAGAAAAGCTAGTGATATAGATTTTATACAAATGGTTAGCTTTTCTACGATTATAGACAATTCGTTTTTTGCTAACCTAGATCTTTCTTCCCAATGGACAGTTTGAATCCAAATAGATTTGAAGCCAAATATTAGAGGTCAACTTTGAAGAATTTTCTTATTAAAGTCCACTATGACTGACTGGTCAAGTAAGATCTCTAATATTTTCAATATAGTAAAAAAATCCCTATCCTTTGCTTTTGCCTTATTAACTACTTAGGAAAGAAAAAGCTACTTTTGCTAGCAGGGCTAGTGGACCATAATTGTAACATCAGCTAATTTGAATATGACGTTTACACCATGGTAGTACTCTTCAAGCTCATAACTATACAAGTGATTATCTACTACTAAAGGGATACCACAACTATGTATGGGAAATAAATAAATGGGATACCCAGTTTGATCATTGCTCGCCACATGACACAATTGGCAAGGTTGATAAAAATCAGTTTAGCGCTTATGCCTAATTATTCCCTATATCTGTGCAAGAATGTTGTATCATGTTATAAGTCAAGTTGAAGCATGGGCTAATTATGACTTCTTCATTGTTATTAGAGAGGGAGACTTCAAAATTGTTATTAGAGAGGGAGACTTCAAAATTGTACGTAGGTGGATTTCCAATAGTAAGGAATCATCATGGTGATTCTAGGATTCCATGGAGAGAATTGTCATTCAATGTGAAAGTCTTCAAGTTTGATTCACACATACTAAAAGATATGCAAACTCAGAGGTAGATTCTCTAGCTAGAGATCGGGGTTGTTTGAGGGGACCTTTTCTAGCCTTTTGGGATGTATTGGTTGGACATATGAATGGATGTGTATTAGATCCTCTCTATATATGGTTTGAACAAAATCTTATGATTCAAAAAGTGAAACTATCATAAAACAAATTGTAGAAGAAATGCCAATTTGGCCCTACATGATGCAAAGGAGGCTTTGGGAGCTCCCACTTGGGGTTTGTGCATGTGAGTCAATGACTTATGAGTTCTAAAAATAGTTGTAGGGTCAAAGTTTTAGTAATCCAAATTGCTTCTTCTCTTGGCCAGATTAGATTAGATCAGCCATGCATGAAAGCATCTCCATTTGATCTTATTTTCTATAATCTTGTATAAGGTTAAAAATGGTTATAAAAGCCATTGGAAAGTTAAACATCATTCTAGAAAAGAAGAAGTTTCTGCTATCACACGTCTGATATGAGAAGCAAAAGATGAATGTATTGGATCATCAATTGTCCAGGCCCCACTTATACTTGTAGCAAGTCTAAAACATTTGGTGGTTTAGGTGCACAAAAACCATATAACAACTGGATTTCATTAGGGATGTAAACGGTCCGATTCTAGGTTAGTTCTATGAAAACTAGAATTGTACCATAAAAACTTTACACTTCTTTGTACCATACCATTCCGGTACTCGATTCGTAGTCCAAAAAACCATTCCCATACTGCTGATTTCAGTTTGCTTTTCAAATATTTTGTGGTTCTAATAAGGAGAAAAATACAAAAGATAGATCATTAAGATGCCAAAAATTATGTTACACATTATTTTTGTTTATTTAATTACTTATACACATTGTAATCATGATATATTATTTAACTACTCTATAGGAAAATAAGAATAAAATATAAGAAATAACAGAAAAATCAAAAACATATATCATGCTATTACCTGTAGTATATAGAAGTTGACAATGATAAGAATTCAAAATGGCCAAGCAACTATGTTTGAGAAAATAAAAAGAGAGTCAACGTGAAAAATAATTAAAATATTAATATGTTTGCTGAGAGAGAGAGAGAGAGAGAGAGAGAGAGAGAGAGAGAGAGAGAGAGAGAGAGAGAGAGAGAGAGAGAATGGAAGGGTTTTCCTCTTTGTGTCTAATTTTTTAAAAGTTTTAGATTTTAGATGGTTTTCAAAATTTTTGGTGAAATAGCATGGTTTACACTTTGGTTTCCCCCTTTTGTAATACTCAGTTTGCATATTTAAAAGTTTATTTTTTATGGATGAATTACAGTAGACCATCCATAAATAATCTTTATATTAAGTGCTAACCTAAACTTAAAATAAATTAAATATAAAAATAGTATAAAAAAATAACTAAATAACTATATTATCCTATAATACATTAAAATTTAAAATTATATTATAAGAATATTTTTATTTACTAATTAATAATTTTCAATTCTTGGTTTCAGTATAGTTACCCACTTTTAGGTAATACCATTTATATTCCTAGATTTCATACATTATAGTATGGATAAATGTAAAGGCATGTCAGTGGTTGAGGAACACCAACATTCTTCGTGGCCAAATCCTAGTGCACTGTGAATCTTGGGGCACTTAGTTTCGGCTGTCTTGGATAGGTGTAGGCCTTGTATGCTAGAGCTACTTAGAGCCAGACCCCTACTCAAGGAAGATACTAATTGTTCCATCATGGCATCACTAAAGCTTAAATACAGCAGCAAGGACCGGTTAGAGCAGTGAAACAATCCAGAACCTTATGGATGAAAGATTTTCATTATAGTGCTGGCTGATGCATGTCATTCCAACTTGTCCCCCTTTCCCAATTCCATTTTGGGCTTCCTTCATTGACCTCACTTAGGTTAATTAGCTTTCTAACCCTTGAGTTCAATGATGCATGTAATCACCTTATGGAAGGATGATCCACTTCGAAGTTGAATTGGTCGGTCGGGGGTGAGATAAGGGCAGCAAGTTGTGATTGCCTTTTGACTTTCGGTTTGCCTTGGTTTTCTTTTGACTAGGAACATGGTATAGTATTTTGAAAGCATTGTCAAATATTAATGGCCTAACATTTGGGTTTGGGTGTGCAACTCTCTACTGTCGGAGTCAACTTGGGTTTAGGGTAAGTCATCACATTAGGGAGAAAAAGGAAATATCATTTCTCAAGGTTGAATGGTTTGAGGCGAGCAAGAAAGTAACTGAGCCACGGAGGGCTAAGACTTGCAGCCTTTTCTGGGCAGTGAGTTAATCCCTCACAACAGATTCAATTGTGAAGACTCTCTCTAACTGAGGATTTAATCTAGTCCCAAGCATACCTGGGCTATCTTTGTCCAATAATGAGTTATAAAATACTGCCAATAAGTCCAATAATGCTGCAAATGAGGGTGCTTTCTCTCTTTTTACTTTTAGGGGGTTTATTTAACTGTGTTTTTTGGGCATTTCTGAGATATCATCGCATATCTCAAATGTATAAATTATTTAAGAACAACATATTAAGCATATATGAGATATCAGATTTATTTAACTGTGAATGCACCACCTTAATGCCCACAATTTACAACATCTCATCAATACATACGCCCGGCATATATATTAATGGCCTAAAGGGTGTGCCGTTCAGTGGTGCATCATATCAGTTTTTATTGGATACTAATGTGGCCCCATCAGATGACTCATCTTGCATGCCTCTCCTTGTGCATGTCTCTTAAAAGCGATTTAGTTGCATGAGAGTTGTTGTCATTTCCATGTATCTAGAGGAAGAGAACTTTTGAACTAGAATTTGATTTGCTTCGGGTGTCCCTTTGGCAGGTAGAATAAGAGAGTTGAAGTAGATAAGTAATGAGTTACTTGTATCAAAGCCTTCTAGTGCAATGGCACGAGGAGTCTCTCACTAAGTGCCCAAGGTTTGACGCTGTGCATGGTCTAACTTTGACAATACAAAAAAAAATTGTGTAACTCATTTCAGATAATTGACAGCCCAAAAGCTCTGATTTCACCAACACTGGCCATCTACTAATAACCAAAAATAACATCAATTAGAAAAGTTTAGTGCGTGTTTGGGAAGTTGGATTTAATCATTTTTATTCTATTCTAGATTATTTCATAATTGAAAACTATTAAGTCTATGTTGAGTTTCTATTGTGAAATATTTTAGAATATAATAAAAATGATTAAATTCAGTTTTTCAAACACGAACTTAGCATCCAAATAGATGTGTTTTGATCATAGGAGATAGAAGGTTAGACAAACACCTTAGATAAACCATTGATCAATCTTATTATGTAAAATATATAGCCTGACCATAACTACAATGAGATTGCAAATTCTTCTTACAAATAAATCCAAATTTTCGGTGATTGGTAAACCACTGTTTCACTACCTAGATCATATACATGTTTGGAATAGTTTTAGAGAGACTTCATTCTTGGAATAAGTTGATTAATCAGACTTAATGGGAAAAGTCTGGGAAGAGTGGTGGTCTTAGTACGAAATATACGTTGCTGGGCCTTGGAAATGGATACATGGTTGCGAGGCTTCATGGTCCATTATAGGTTCTTGCCATGGGATTGAAGAAAAAGGAATAGACTTCACCTTCAAGTAGACAGCTCAAACTCAATATTGATGGAGTATTTCTTGAAGTATTAAGGGCCCCTTCAGGTCCAATTGGCCGAGGCCCATGTGATCCTTATGGATTTCATATCTTTCAAGTTTCTTTGGGTTGAAATTTAATATTACGATGTTATTGGGGGAGGCCAATGCTCTCATCATTGGCCTGAAATCATTGCTAACAATATGGAAGATTAGGTTCAGTTGGAAGGTGATTCAAGTAGCATTATTGGTGGTGGTCCATTCCCTTCTTGTGGGCCTTAAATCTATCAATAAAGGCATGGGATATTATCTTTAAGTGAGTACTCCAAATATTATTGCATAGACAAAAATTGATCTCATCGAAACTGTGAAAATTCAGGACAATCATCAGACAAATTGTAAACATCTCAAATAGGAATTTCTTTTATTTCAGCAGAAGCCATCCGTTGCTTGATTAGTTTCAGAATTCCTTTAGTAAAGGTAGTTTGCTAAGATTCTTTTTATATGTATATGGCAATTGTAAGGATGTCTATAAAAGGACAGACCTGATGCATGAAGCTCCCACCTATATGGGGTTCAGAGAAGTGGCAAAGGATAAGGGTCTATGGTACGCAGCCTTACCTTGCATTTTTGAAAGAGGCTGTTTCCACGCCTTGAACCCATGACCGGTCACACTATGATAACTTTATTATTGCGCCAAGGCTCCCCTTCAATTGTAAGGATGTCTATGTTAGACATAAATGTTGTTGGCTCAATTTTTATTAGCTTAAGCATTTCATTTGAATAGTAATATAATAGTTTACTGTGATAGATTTTGCGACGACCTAGGTTTTTGAAATAAATTTTCATCAAATCCTTTATAAAATGGTTACAATCGATCCTTAAAATTTTTTAAATAATTAGAAAATACTAATTGATAATAAATAGATTTAAAACTAATTCTTCAAGCCCTGATGCATAAAGCAAAACTATACCAATATTAAAAATAATGATTAAGTCATACAACCAACAGGATTAACTAGTCACAACCCAGGCACACTAATTTCTATTACAAATCCAAAGTCTCACAATGCTAAATTAGTTACAATTCCTTTCATACTAAAACTTAATTAAAAGAAATTAATTCTAAGTCTTCATACTCTGATAATTCAGATCTTCTAGGTTTGCAGCACTCCAAGTCCAAAGCTACTCTTCTTGCACTTGGCATGTATGGTGGTTATGTGAGTAATTTGAATTACTCCGTAGAAAATATAAAACCAGCCCAAATAGCAAAATCTATGCTATCCATTTTGAAAACTTCATATGCTTGATATTTATCAAGTATGCTATCGTCAAATAGTAGCATATCAATCACATTCATATATCACTTTAAACATATCTATTAATGATCAATTGTGCATATGCAGTTCTATCACACTCACACAATCAATTATCTATCTAACTTTAAATTAAGTTAGATAAACCAATTAATATTGATTCAACTATCTATATCAGATCAATTATTCATAAATGATCAATATCAAATATTAATTAACTCTTCAATCAATCATTATTATTAGATTTAGATGGTCAAATATTGAGTGACATTTAACATCTCATCACAAGGCATAGGTCAATATTCTCGAGAATGACCAATATGTCAGCCCATGTGAAACATAACAGAGGGTGAACTATACACACAGTGAAACTCCAAGATCCTAATTGTGCTTGTTAGTGGGTACCCCACGGACTACATAGTCTACATGAGACAAGCAAATCAATCTTATTCAAGAGTAATCCTCCCATATGATAGTACTCTGTCAAATGTGTCTATCATAGACTTAGTAGCTTTTCAAAAATCAGTTTGCCAATTGAACTTCCTCATATAGTAACTAGTGGAATGATCTACATATGTTGTACTAAACCAAAGTCAACTCAATGAGCTGCTTGATTTTTAGAAACCTAGGTTTTCCAAAACCAACTGAGTGCATTGTTTGATTTTCAAAACCCTTAGTTCTTTTGTCTCATTTTCAATGTGATGCTTACATATAATCATCACAATTAAGTTTCTTATGAGTTTAAATACAACATCATAAAAGATCATATTTCTAACATTTTTCACAATCAAATGCGATGATTAAAATCACATAATAAAAGCAATTTCATAAACAGCCTCTTGGTTCAATTGAAATAAAATGCATGAACATATATTCATTTCTTGACTATTAGCAATCATTTGTATATATAATAACCAAAAGCACATTTCTTGAACAAGTAAGCATCCATACTTATCAAATAATAATTTCCATAACTTAGCCTAAGATCGCAATTCACTATATCATATAGCCATCCAACTCTTAAGGAATAAACCCTATAGTATCATACACATGATTAAAGTACACAAGGTGTTGTCATGGCAATAATATAAAAGAGATGCTCATTATATAGTAATTCAAAATTAATATAGTACAGAGACAAAGTATTCATAGAAAAAAAAACATTCATAGGCTCAATGTTTAGGTTCATGTAAACACATAAACTAACCAATTGTTTAGTTGCTTATGTTGAGCCATCAACCATATCATCAAGTGTTCTCACCTTTCAAGAATTTCCTTGTCAAAAGTATACAAATGTATCATTTCTTTCTTTGATGTCTTTTTCCATATGTCAGAACTATTCTATACTTATATCCACACTTGCTATGTTTCATTTGATGACCAGCCATACATAGCTTATACTTTTACTTCCTTAAAGTGTCAAGTACATCCATTTAGTGTTTAATAACATGTTATGAAGCTTTCATATATACACTTAGCAATCTTACTTACTTTTAATATCCAAGGCCATATCATATCTAGAAAATATGCTTTTACAAGAACATCTATCGCATTATGACTTAGGCAAAGTTGGATACCAACTATACTTAGTTCCAATTATATTTCTATTTTTATATGTCTAGGTAGTGTATGGTGATTTAGTGTTAGTTGTCTTATGCATGTACACATGTCATTCCTTCATATTAATTCAACAATACATAAATAATGGGCTGCCATACATTATGTTCCACTAGGTAAAGTGTCGCTGCTCATTTATCATGGCATATACTAGTTGGTTTACTCTATTCTTATCAAACCATACGTAGAATCAAGAATAGGAAATAAGAAGGGTGGACAATTTTTAAGGACTCTTTGCTGTCCATACAATCATAACCTAAGCAACAACTTATATAAAAGTTTGTCAAATGAGTTGCATGTCTTAAGGATTGCATAGCAAATATCTTGTTGGAAAGTGTATGTAATTACATATCCTTCTTTTAATACAATTTATTTTTATTTTGTTAACCATCCTTTTATTATGCTTTAACACCTCAAGTCCTTTATTCAATTTCTATTAATTGAAATTTTAAGAACTTCAAAACAGAATTTTGCAATTTCTTGCATAAGCCACAACATGCCTAGGGTATAGTATGTGTGGAATGAGTCCAATTTCTAATTACATTAACCATACATGTCTATTATCAAGCTACTTTGATTTTCAGCAAACATCGTTTTAAATTAGAATCTTAGAGTAAATAACTTTGCAAGCTAGTAGCTATATCCCCAAATAAGGTATAGGCATCCATACTTATCCTTTCAAGAATCTATTTCAACTATCAATTAGTTTATTAGAACATAAATGGGGAATATATATATATATATATATATATATATATATATATACACACACACACTTGCTTCCATAATTTCCAAGTTTTTATAATATTACTTTAATGAGTACTAATCCAAATAATTCATGAATGAATTTGAAGATTTTTAGTTAAGGACTTATTTATACATGTATATATAAGTGTGCGAAAATTTTCTATAGTAATCCAGAAAATTTCCAGCATGAACGTATCTTTTCTAATTCTAGGAATTTTCTATCTTTTTGTCTTATATACATCTCCTATCATACCTATAAATGTTAATAAAGATGACTTGTATGTTTACAAGAGTACTGTGAGAATAGATTCAATCAAGTTCTATTCCTTAATACACATGGAGTATAGACTTTCTTACAACATTTCCAACAATAGCACTGTGTTTCCAAGCATATAAGAGAAAGGACTAACTAATCAAATTTCCTCCAATGAATGAACCAAACTTCTATATACTAAACATATAAAGTATAGGCTGCATGGCTAACTTTTTATTTTTATTTTTAACAACTTAGTCATGCATTTACAAGCAAGAAACATGAATATAGGACTGCATAAAATTTCCAACATGTATGATTATGCGTCCAATGTCAATCAATTGAATTACAATACCTAGTTGACTAAAATTCCAGAAATTGTTGTAACATGCTTTGACACTCATGGAAGAGATAAATATTGGGAGGTTGAATGACCGAAATTCCAGCAGTGATTCATCTTGCTATCATATACAAAACATATGGAATTTGAGATTGTATGTCAAAAATTCCAACAACATTATGATTCATGTTCTATGAGTGTAAAACTCCTTATGAAGTTTTATGTACAAAACTTCTAGCAAGGATTATATGTGTAAAATAATTAGTTTGAGAACTAATTAAAATAAATTTTAAATCAAATCTATAACATACATCTACAAGTATGAGACATATAGATTAGAGAGTGATATAACCAAAAATTTTATCTTGAAATTGTTTCATATGTCTCTATATACAAGGTGCATGGATTACAATATCACATGACCAAGATTTAAGCAAGGAGAAATCATGCTTCCATAATCCCTTATACCAATAAGCAATCCATGAAATTTATGCAGATAATCTAGAATGTAGGCGTGTACTTCTTTTTCAAGCATATAATTTAAAGTACAACCAGTAACAATAAATTAATTCATAGATATCAATCATTCCAAAAACCATTGATTAAACATTTGGAGTTTCTATTTTCAAAAAGGAAAAACATGAACTAGTTTTGTATTCCCTACCTCAAAACTAGTTTCCACCTTAGCAATCCTCTTCTGCTTGTAGTAGATCCAAAGAGAAATTCCAAATTTGCAGAATTTCTCTACTCTTCTCTTCCTTCTCCTTCTGTCCTTCTTATTTCTTTTCCTTTTTTTATTCTCTTTTTCTTTCTTTTCTCACATGAGAGAACAAAATGATTTTTCGCTCTCCCTCTCCCAAGTTTTCTTATAGATGACTTTGAGTGGGAGAGAAATTGGTTCACATGCTTCCCACATGGCCTCCTTAATATTGCACCTATTTGATTTTCACCATGTGGAAAACACCTTGTAGATGTCCCTTGAGTTCCCATTCAATCTAGGACGTCTAAGTGTAAGGTGAATGGTTTCCAGCAAAATTTTAAAACAAATAACTACTTAAGGTGCAAATGAAGACTTGAACTCTAAAATTCAAGCATAGTATGTTGTCCTTATGACCACTAAAGCAACTTGCATTTGTGTGATAAGATGTGAAAATATATATTTATATAGATGAAACATTAGAGTCATCACATTCTTCCCCACTTAAGAAAATTTTGTCCTCCAAATTTTTGTGACAATTCAAGAAAATAAATTTGGAAACTTTTGCTTTAACTCATCTTCAGCTTCCCATGCGGCTTCTTCAATAGAATGGTTCTGCCACAGAATAGTAACTAATGGAATTGCTTTTTCCTTTCAAGCCAAATTGCATCACTCCTTTCGTTGGTGAAACCTTCGAAAAGACATGATCTCCAACTCCAAATTCCAAGTCTCTTTGTCGTTGATTTGCATAACTCTTATGTTGATTGTGTGTTGCAAGAAGTCATTGTCGTATGATTCTAACTTTTTTAGCACACAATTCGATTAACTAAGACTTTACAAATTGTCTCTCTCCCACATCATTCGGGTAGGTAGGTGTACGACAAGGACGTTGTTCAAAGCTTCATATGGTGCCATCCATATGCTAGAGTGATAGCTGTTGTAAGCAAACTCAATGAGTGGTAAGAGCTCATCACAACTACCCTTCCACTTGAGTTTCACACTCAATGCCACCTGAGTGATCTCTAGATTGATTGGAATTATGTAGTCGAAGCCTAAATCTCTGGAACAACAATTCCACAATATCATCAACTAAATTATTTTGAGCCTCGATATTCTCTTAAGCCTTGGCATTCTTTTGGGCCTTAGCAATAGCTATTTGGTTGATGGTCCTACATTTCTTTGGTGGCATCTAAAACTTTGATCAAAAGTTTGTGTAAGCTTCTATCTAGGTTATTGTTTAGACCTAACTATGTCTTCTACTTTTGACACTAATTTTTTAGCTGTTTGGTTGTAAGCAAGCTGTAACCTAGGTTCTAATACCAGCTATGATGGATCGAGTTTTTGAAATAGATTTTCATCAAATCATTTAGAAATTAGTAAGGATTGATCCTTAATTTTTTTTAAACCATTAGAAAATTCTAATTGATACTAAGTAGATTCAAAACTACTTCAAGCCCGGATGCGTAAAGCAAAACTCCACCAATATTAGAAATACTGATTAAGTCATAAAATCAGCAAGATTGACTGGTGGCAATCCAAACACACTAAGTTTTATTACAAATCCAAAGTCTCATAATTCTAAATTAGGTATAGTTCCTTTGCCACTAAAACTTAATTAGAATAAATTAATCCTAATTCTTCATACTCTAATAATTCATATCTTCTAGGTTTGCAGCACTTAAAGTACAATGCTATTCTTCTTGCACTTGCCTATATGATAGTTGGGTGAGTAATTTGAATTGCTTGAGAGGAAACATAGAACTAGCCAAAACAACATAATTTATGTTGTGCATTTTGAAAACTTCATATGCTTGATAGTTATCAAATATGCTACTAGCAATTAACAGGGATATCAATTACATTCATATATCCATTCAAACATATCTTTCAATGATCAATATTGCATAAGCCGTTCTATCATACTCACACACATCAATTATCTAACTTAAAATAATTCAGATAAACCAATTACTCATATTGATTCAATTGTCTATGTTAGATCAATCATTTATAAAGGATCCATATCAAATCCATCTATTGATTAACTTGTCGATCAATCATCATTATTAGATTAGATGGTCAAATATTGAGTGACATTTAACATCCCGTCACAAGGCATAGGTCAATATTCTCGAGAACGTCCGATATGTCAGCCCATGTCAAATAAAATAGAAGGTGAACTATACACACAGTGAAACTCCAAGATCCTAACCGTGCTCATCAATGGGTTATCCAAGAGTACTCCTCCCATGTGATTGTACTCTCATCATGTGTCTATCATAGACTTAGTAACTCTTTAGTAGTCGGTGGCCAACTGAACTTCCTAACATAGGAACTGATGGAATGATCCACATATGTTTTACTAAACCAAAGTCAACTCAATGAGTTGCTTGATTTTTGGAAACTCAGGTTTTCCAAAACCAACTCATTGAGTCATCTAATTTTCAAAACCCTTAGTTCTTTTGTCTCATTTTCAATGTGATGCTTACATACAATCATCACAATTAAGTTTCTTATGAGTTTAATTACAACATCATATAAGATCATATTTCTAATTCTTTTCACAACCAGATGTGATGATAATAATCATATAACAAAAGTAATATCCTAAACATAGCTAATTGAAATAAAATGCATAAGCATATATTTCATTTCTTTACTATTAGGATTCATTTGTTTATATAAAAACCAAGAATACATTTCTTGAACAAGTAAGCATCCATACTCATCAAATAATAATCTCCATAACTTAGCCTAAGATCACAATTCACTATATCATATAGCCATCCAACTCTTAAGGTATAAACCCAATAGTATCATACACATGAGTAAAGTACATAGGGTGTTGTCATAGCAATATTATAAAAGAGACATGCTCATTATATAGTAATTCAAAATTTATATGATACATAGAAAAAGTATTCATAGAAAACAAAACATTCATTGGCTCAAGGTTTGGGTTCATGTAAACACATAAACTAACCGATTGTCTAGTTGCTTATATACAGTCATTAACCATATCATCAAGTGTTCTCACCTTTAAGAATTTCATTTGTTAAAGGTATTCAAATGTATCATTTCTTTCCTTGATGTCTTTTTCCTTAGGTCATAACTATTCTATACATACATACACGTGTTATGTTTCCTTTGATGACCAGCCATACATAGTTTACACTTTTACTTCCTTAATTTTAATATAGTGTCAAGTACATCCATTTGGAGTTTAATAACATGTTGTTAAGCTTTCATATATACACTTAGCAATCTTTAATATCCAAAGCCATATCATATCTAGAACAATATTCTCTTAGAAGAACAGCTGTAGCATTATGTACTTGGTTCCAATTATCTTTCTAATTGTTATATATCTAGGCAGTGTATGGTGATTTAGAGTTAATTGTCTTATACATGTACACATGTCATTCCTTCATATTAATCCAACAATACATAAATAATGGGGCTGCCATACACTATGTTCCACTTGGTATAGTGTGGCATCTCATTTATCATAGCATATACTAGTTGGTTTATTCTTATCAAACCATTCGTAGAATCAAGTATAGGAAATAAGAAAGAGTGGACAATTTTTAAGAACTCTTTCCTGTCCATACTATCATAACCTAAGCAACAATTTATATAAAAGTTTGTCAAATGAGTTGCATGTCTTAAGGATTTCATAGCAAATATTTTGTTGGAAAGTGTATGTGATTACATACCTTTCTTGTAATACAATTTATTTTTATTTTGTTAACCATCCTTTTATTATGCTTTAACACCTCAAGTCCTCTATTCAATTTCTACTAATTGAAAATTTAAGAACTTCAAAACGGAATTTTACAAATTTTTGCATCGGCCACTACAAGCCTAGGGTATAGTATGTGTGGAATGAGTCCAATTTCTTTTTACATTAACCATACATTTCTGTTATCAAGCTACTTTAGTTTTCAGCAAACATAACTTTTTAAATTAGAATCTCAGAGTTAATAACTTTGCAAGCTATTAGCTCTATCCCCAAGTAAGGTATAGGCATCCAATCTTATTTTTTCAAGAATCTATTTCAACTATCAATTAGTTTATTAGAACATAAATATGAAATATATATACTTGCTTCCATAATTTCCAAGTTTTTATAATATCACTTTAACGAATGCTAATCCAATTAATTCATGAATGAATTGGAATATTTTTAGTTAAGGACTTATTTATACATGTATATATCTGAAATTTTCTATAGCAACCCAAAAAATTTCAAGCCTGAACATATCTTTTCTTATTCTAAGAAATTTCAATCTTTTTGTTTTATATACATGTCGTATCATACTTATAATATATAAATAGTAATAAAGATGACTTGTAAGTTTACAAGAGTAGTGTTAGAATATATTTAATCAAGTTTCTATTCTTAATCGATATGGAGGATAGACTTTCTTATAAAATTTTCAACAAAAGCAATATGATTCCAATCATATAAAAGAAAGGACTAATTAATCAAATTTCCTCTAAGGAATGAACCATAATTCTATATACTAAACATATAAAGTATAGGCTGCTAAGATAACTTCTTCTTCTTTTTTTTCACAAGTTACTCATGCATTTACAAGCAAGAAACATGAATATAGGACTGCATAAAATTGCCAACATCTATGATTATGCGTCTAATGTCAATCAATTGAATTACAACACTTATGTGACTAAAACTCTAGAAATTGTTGTAACATGCTTTCACACTCATAGAAGAGATAAAGATCGGGAGGTTGAATGACCAAAATTCCAGCAATGATTCATCTTGCTATCATATACAAAATATATAGTATTTGGGACTGCATGTAAAAAATTCCAGCAATATTATGATTCATGTTCTATGAGTGTAAAATTCCCTACTTATGGAGTTGTATGTGCAAAACTTTCAGTAAGGAATATATATGTAAAATAATTAGATTTGAGAACTAATTAAAGAAATTTTAAATCAAATCTATAACATACATCTAGAAATACGAGACATATAGATTAGAGAGTATATAACTAAAATTTCTGGCTTGAAATTGTTTCATATTTCTCTAAACAAGGTGCATGGATAAAAGATCACATGACCAAGATTTAAGTAAGAAGAAAATCATGCTTCCATAATCTCTTATACCAATAAGCAATCCATGAAATTTACACATATAATCTATAATGTAGGCGTGTACTTCTTTTTCAAGCATAGAATTTAAAGTACAACCAATAACAATAAATTAATTCTTAGATATCAATCATTCCAAAAACCATAGATTAAATATTTGGAGTTTCTCTTTTCAAAAAGAAAAACCATGAACTAGTTTTGCATCCCTTACCTCAAAACTAGTTTCCACCTTAGCAATTCTCTTTTGCTTGTAGTAGATCTGAAGAGAAATCCCAGATTTGCAGAATTTCTCTACTCTTTTCTTTCTTCTTCCTTCCCTCCTCCCTTTCTTCTTCTTTCCTTTCATTTCTTTCTTTTCTCACATGGGAGAGCAAAATGATCTTTTACTCTCCTTCATCCCCTTATAGATGGCTTTGAGTGGGAGAGTAATTGGTTCACATGTATCATTCAATTTGGGACATCCAAGTGTAAGTGAATGGTTGCTAGAAAAATTTAGAACAAAATAATTACTTTTGGTACAAATAAAGACTTAACCTCAAGCATAGCATGTTATCCTTAAGACCAGGAAGGCTACTTGCCTTTGTATAATAAAATATGCTAAAATGTTGTTATACAAAATTTTGAGTCGTCACATATTTGTAATCCTTTCTCTTTAATAGACACATCTAATCTTTAAAGAAAAGGCAACCAGCCTACATTGTCCTATAGTACCCAACAAATGATAGATTTCTTTAGGCGGCAATTGGGAGCTGCTATAGTGTCCCGTCGTGTAAACCAGTAAATGGACCCACAAGCCCTAAAATTTCATGCGGGAACTGCAGATATTTGGAATCCCATCTTTCATCTTGAGCATTTACCAAAAATCTATTGGATGGGGTCATCCTAATGCTATTTTTTTGTACCTATGAGTTAGGGCTAACTTCATGGAAGGTGTACATAAGATGTAGCCTAAGAGATCAATGGTTTGGATCACCAAGCATCTATGTGCCTCATGAATTGAATCCTAGGGGAGAGGCTCTTTCTGGTTCCATTGCCTCTTGCATACTGAATTGTTGCATCTTTATGTCCATGGGATCTAAATAATTGTGCCTTAACTTGGGTGCAGGTTTTAAGCCCAAAAGTTACCTCCAGAATTCGCTAGCTCCTGGGATTTTTTTTTTTCTAATTTGGGAGAAGAGTTTGGAATTGACCAATGATTAGCCAGTTCCTTACTCAGTTATGAGAATTTCTTAGTTCTAAATCCAATTCCAATTTCAGGTGCGCCAATCCAGTCATCTAATAAGGTTCGATCGCCTTCTTTGTCTTCCTTTGGTCTACATCTTTAACACACACACATAGAGAGAGAGATGATGGAACCCACTTGTTTTCTGAACTAGCTAGTTCCACTTTTTCTCACAAAATTGAATAATAATAATAATAACTTGATTTCTAAGCATTTTAGAACTTGGCAGTTCTAAGAGCAAGAGCTAATCAATTCTCAAACTCTACTGGGTTTAGAACTCATAGAACTGGGTAGTTTCCAAACTCTTCTCCTTTTAGTATTCTACATCCACATAAGCATAATTTTGGAACTTGAAAATTAACCTACACTTGTAGAGGCCGTTCATCAAGAATGAATAGAGCTGGAAAAACATATTAGCATTTTGAATTCAATTTGATCTCTGTGGATACGGATTGACAATTTCGATTAGCATGGATAGTGGATCAAAAAACCCCAATCCATATATCAGATCTAGGTGTAGATCACAAATTTATGGATTATCTATCCATTCTGCATAAGTCAAATCTAGGTGTTGACTTCTTTTGAGACCTAAACTATTAATCTTGTTCAAAATGCCATAGATAGGCTAGGTACCAAATTTGAAGGGCAATATATTCTTGTAGCTTATGTTATAGAAGTTACAAATCAGAATCACAGTTTTTCCCCCTCTTTTCAGACATGCAGCTACGATCATCTAAATGCAATGATTTTTCATGAGTCACTTATTTTATGATGTTAAAAAAAATTTAATGGTTTAGATCTTGCAAAAGAAGTCAATATCCATAGTTTATATCATTTTCTAGTATAAATTTCCAAAATATATTTTTTAAATGGTCTGGTGGATTTATCTACAGTGATCGCAGATTTACCGGATCGAATTTAATCAATCTGTTTTTGTTTGCTTTTCAAATTTATCCGATCCGTAAATGGACGAACGCATATCCTCAGATTTTATCCGTTTTGCCTGCTTTTAAAAGAAAAAGAATTTAGTTCCATCCACTTCTACGAGCTATCTAATGTTGGGTAGATCAGACGAATGGATCAGATTAACCGCAAGTAAGGCCCATCTCGTGTGATCCTACTGCCACTTAGAGAAATCTTGGTGATTGTGATAAGTGTCTGCTACAGAATCTTTGACGCTGGCAATCAGCAACATCGTCCACCAGATTAAGCAGGAGCAGCGCAGCAGTCGCGAAAGATAAGTCAGAGTAATGGCAGGAGAAACAAAAGAGCAAGACGAACACCCCTTGATTCTCCTCCTTCGTCCCCTAAGACCTTCATTGCGTGAATCTCTCTCTAAAGAATACCGTTTCCTGGATCCGTTGGAGTCCTCTCTGCCCCTTCACCACTTGTTGACTTGCCATGCCCAGTCAGTCAGAGCTCTTATATGTGCTGCTTTCACTGAAGTTGATTCTCAAACCTTGGGCTGCCTTCCTGCCTTGGAGTGTGTTATCACTACCAGTGCTGGTGTGAACCATATTGATTTAGAGGAGTGCAAGCGTAGAGGTATTCAAATCGCTAACACGGGTACTGTATTCTCTGAGGATGTTGCGGATTATGCTGTGGGGCTGTTGCTTGATGTACTGAGGAGGATATCTGCCGCTGATCGGTATGTGAAGAAGAGATTGTGGTCTTTGTTGGGGGAGTATCCTCTTGGTTCCAGGGTCAGCTCTCTCTCTCTCTCTCTCTCTCTCTCTGGAGTATGTTTAAAAGATTTTACTAGGATTATGCCCTTTTGGGAGCCTTGAGCAACAATAAAAGTTGTTGTCACGTGACCTTGAGGTCACGGATTCAAAGCGTGGAATCAGAGCTGCCCTTCAGTGTTTTTCTTTATAATTTTCTATACTTTCTCTACATTGGTTTTTTCAATTTTATTTACTAGTGAAAGGCATGTGGAAGGGATAGAAGGGAAGGTGTGATTCTTAGAGATTTAAGTATGGGAGTCAAAGAGAAGATCGGAATGAACAGAGATAAAATAGAGAGGGAAAGGAAAGTGCAGGTTATTGAAATTTAAAATTTTTAGATTTTAATCTTAACAACCACCCTAAATAGTGGAAGGGAACTTTCTGGTGGTGTGATCAAAGAAGAGTGGAAAAAGCTGCTACAGTAAAGTGCTGAAGTGACATGCTACAGTCTTTTGTAATACTGTTCAGCAGCAGTGTTTGTTATGTTTTCATTGTTTATAATTAAATTGAGTAGTTGTTATTTCTTGAAAATTGATTGAAGAGTGTTTATTTCTTTTATAAATTCTGCTGTTGTATTTATTAAAGATGCATTCCCAAAAAGTGTCTTGCTTGTCAATTCAGATCTTTAGCAGTTTCATGAGTCTGCTGGGAACCTTGCAAGTCTTTTGTCATTTCCATTTAGTGTAAATTGCTTAGTGGGAGCTAAAGGATCGTGCAAGGACTATTCTGCTCCTCTCATATCTGTTTCGTCTACAGTTAGAATTTTCTTAGCTCTATCCTATTTGAATTACTATGATGTTTTAATGGAGAAGAGAACAGAAAATACAACGAGTTGAGATAGAGCTACTCCCATGCCCATAATTATACCCATCCAAGGAAGAAAATAAACTGAGACTTAAGAAGTCAGTCCCAGCAGTCCGGCAAGTGCAAGCCCATCTGCCTCGGAGTTCGCCAATCTTTATACATGATCGAATCCCACTTACAGTTCTTTTTCAGCCTTATTACAGTGTTCTATCTGCTGATTTGACTCTTCCAATCTTTCCTTTCCCTGGGCTGTTGTCATTCTCAGATGTCTTGTACTGTCAAAAGTCTGGGACTTACATCAGCTTCTCTTAATAGAACTAGCAGCTGAGCCTGTTACACAAGGGCTAAAAATTGTTTCAACAAAAATGAGCTACTAGCCGTCACTATTGCTTGTGGCTGATTTATGGACTGTCACATCAATAACGATCACGATCACCTTAGTCATGCCACACATGGACGTCTTTTGTTTTATCCTCTTGAATTCCCAGCTAGTTTAGACTTGCAAGTGTTTACATTTCCAGCCGTTGATCTTGTGTGATGCCATAAATCAGCTTTGGGTGAAATGAGACAGCTTAGAATTCTTGTGATCAGTCACACATACCATTAGATGTTTTCATATGGCTTGCGCGAAGAGATGGGACTTTGAATTAAAGGGCATCCCCTGTGCAAGAAGCTCCTACACATGCAGGGTCCGAGGAAGGGGCAGATCACAAGGGTCAATAGTAGGCAGTCTTATCTTGCATTTTGCAAGAGGCCATTTTCACGTCTTGAACCCATGACCTCAAGGTCACACGATGACAACTCTACCGTTGTGCCAAGGATCCCCTTCAGAGGAGACTCTGAATTGCAGTCACCTAAACAGAAACAAACTTAATTATGAGAGTAATTGCTAGAAGCCTTGTCAAGCTTACCCTGTGATACAGTCTTTACGGGCTTTTTTTGAGGCACTTGAGAATCTTTCTATCAATTTCCCGAAGACAGATCATACGTGTGCTCTAGTTCTGATTTTTCTTCCTTAGTATTTTTTGTCAATGATTGGTTCCATCTAATCCAGGTTTTCGTAACTTCATGGATGCTACACAACTGAGAAAAAAATTAGATCCGGTTAGAAATAAAATAAAAACTTAAGTAAATGCTATTTGCGGCATGCACAATAACAAATTGGTAAGGAAAATATTTGTTGAGGCAACAAAGAAATGTAGTATAACAAGGGGCAGTTACATTGTTTGGGCTTAATGATGCAGGGAATAAAGCCCGCTTTGTTCTCTAATAGCCCAAAAATCTATTGAATGGGTAAATCAACCTTAAGTCTACAATGGAAAAACCGCGTTGGATCCAGCAAGCAATGTCTTCTTGTTGTTGAGATTGTTCTTATTTAGATGGCCAAAAACTCATGACTAAGAGCAAAGCTTAAAAGCTATGGAGAAGAACTGTAATCTTTAACTACCTCTCAAAGGGCGTGCTTGGGCTGTATTTAGCGCGCCCTTGCAGATTCAGATATCCACTCTGCATGCATTTCCAAGTAATCTATGTTTCTCCTTTTTTGTCATTTCCATGATCTTTGATGCATATCGTGTTTTGTGGCCTTAGATTTACATCATTTTGTTTGTTGGTAGAAAAGAAAGATGAGGTTTTTTGCAACCAAAGAAAGTCATTGTTCACATATTATCCTCAAAAGAGTTCCAAGATCCTCCGTCATTGAGAAGATGCTTGGAAGTAGGATGAAGGCTTAAAATGGAAATTAGGAACATGAGAACAGAAGCTCTAAGAAGATTGGTAGAGGACAACAAGTAGCTATTAGAATCTCTTGGAAATAGGTATTGATTGTCAAACTGACCAGTTTTTGTTTAGGTCCTACTAACAGCAGACTGAGCCTCGACCACAAGAATAAGCCCCTTCACAGGACTTAAACCTGGTATTGTACATAAAAACAAGACACTGAAAATAGTTTTCAAGAAGGGTTAACTTTACATTTTAATCTATGAATCGTAAAAGGGAAGGAATAGTAGTGAGTGAAGGACTGAAGTCTTCCTGACAAACATAAGGGGAAAATGCTGACTAGTTGTGTCCCAAAAATGGCATCATCCAGACCCCAACTCTGGACCCCCCAGATCTAGATAAGTTGAGAGTTTATACTGCATGCTTTTTGTCAAGAACCAAAGTCTGGTCACCGTGGGAAATTTCAGAAAGGATCCGGCCTTTCCTGTAGAAAAAGGGCAGCCTGGTGAATGAAGGCACTGCATATGTGGGGTCCAGGGAAGGGGCAGACCACATAGGGTCTATAGTATGCAGTTTTACTTTGACTGTCTAAATGACAAATCAAGTTCTAAAATCCTAGCTGGAAACAATGTTGAAAAACTGATATTTCCTAGCTCTAGATAAGTTGAGATGTAATTTTTTATTTTTTTTTCTTTTGACTAGAAGGTGTGGATCTGTTTTTCACCTTGAGGTCACGGGTTTAAGGTATGGAAACAGCCTCTTGCAAAAATGCAAGGCAAGTCCGTGTACTGTAGACCCTTGTGGTCCACCTCTTCCCCAGACCCTGCTACCTGAGAGCTTTAGGCTGCCCTTTTTTTCTTAGAAGGGGAGCCTTGGCGCAACGGTAGAAGGTTTGGATCTATTGACCATGTGACCAAATTGTCAGAAAAGGTAGAGGAGAAATAGTAATAACCATTTGCACAGTATGTTTTATATGTGGTCAAAGACTCCAAGGTTGACTCTTTTCTTGCTAAGTTGTCTGCCTATGTGTTTGCTGACCTGAGATGTGAGTGAATGGTGGCTCTCCTTTATCTGTCTGAAGCAAACATCTTCAATTATATCCATCAATCTCTATGGAGCAATATCTGCACGTGCTATCCAAGAGATAACATTTTGAGAATCACCTTCAACCATAAGCTCTGCTGCTGCTCATCTGCCAACAGTGGGTGCCAGAATCTAAAGCCAAAATCTCAGTCTCATTAGTCTTGATTCCTATTGGACAACTACAGCATCTAAGCTGTCTTCCATCATGATCTCTAAATACAAGTTGAGATTATTGCATGCTTGGTAATGAGAAACCAAAATCTGGTCACTTTGTGAAACTTCAAAAAAACTTGGTGGTTTTTCAGTATAAACAAAAAAATTAAAGTATTAAAATGTCAGCCTACAGCAATATTGCAAAATTAATAGTTTGTTGTATTTATGTTTGAATTCTGATGAGTGGATTTCAAGACCTACAATCCATTGGCTCAGTGTGATCTGATATGGGATAAGGTCCATCCTCATATGGAAGTCGGTGGTCTGGCTGAGTCAAACCTGTCGAAAACAACAGATCGTTAGAATCAATCAAAAACAAAAACAGCAAGTCAAGGATTGATTGGGATTGTTTTGGAAATCCTAAAAGAAAATCAAGATCTGGAAATTAGGAGTAGATTGGAGGAAAAACCGTGATTTTTATTCGACTCCTATAATTGGAGCCAGAACCAAAGTTGTTTGTATCTCATTCTATTCTCTTTATAGTGAAAAGTTCTTCTCCCTTCTTCTCATGGAAACTTGCAAACAAGTTAGGGTTTTTCCGTATTTCCTATTTATACTAAGTACATAAAAATGCAGACCCAGTTTTGATATCTGCAACCTCTGGTCCTAAATTAACCTAACCTAGTTTTAATAAAAACATCCCCAAGGCTAGAAACTAACTGGACCCAGATTGATATTGACAACCCCTGTTGGCCTGAATTAGCATCCTACAAAATTACAAGGGAACCCCTCTCTATCCCTAATTAGTACCCCCAAATTTGATAAGGACACCCCTTGTACACAAAATTTTGGGCACCCCTCAAATTTGACAAAAAGCACTCTTCCTAAGGTTTTTGACCATTCCAAACTCAACCTTGCACTTTATTTTGTACGATTTGATTTAGAAAAGATAGAAATGAATACTAAGAATTCACAGAAGATTCTGGTTCAAGAAATGTTGTGGAAGGAGGTATGATAAAGCTCAACACTACTAATTATATATTGTGGAGACTCAGAATGGAAGATCTCTTATACTATAAGGATCTTCATGGCCCGCTAGATGGCCAAAGAGTAAGACCTGAGGGAATTTTAGAAAAAAAATGGATAAAATTGAACAAGAAAACTATAAGTCAGATCAGGCAGTGGATTGACCATGGTGTCTTTTGTCACGTAGCTCAAGAAGATAATGCCTATGTTCTTTGGAAGAAGTTAGAAAAACATGTATCAGGTAAAGACTGCTCATAGCAAGGCCTTGTTAATGAAGAAGACTTGTAAATCTCAAATTGAGGAGTGGAATAACCGTACTTGAGCACACTGGTGAATTTCAAAATCTAGTGAATCAGTTTGGTTTAGTTGCACTACAAATGGGGGATGAAGCGTAGGCCCTACTATTACTGAGTTCACTACCTGAAAGTTGGGAGATTCTGGTAATCTCCCTCAACAATTAAGCTTTAGAGGGCAAACTAACCATGGCTATGGTCAAGGATGTCCTGTTAAATAAAGAGGCTAGGAGAAAAGAAGTCGGCACAAACTAAGCACATGCCTTGGTAACTAAAAATAAACATAGCAGAAGAGACAAAGGCATGGGGAGGAGCGAGAGCAGAAACAGGGGGAGATCACAGACTCATGGCAGATCTAAGAGTCAACATATGGGGCAATACAAGTGCTCTCACTACTGAAGAGGAATTGTGCCTGCACATGGCTAATAGTGAAGTAGAGTCGGTGGTAGACACAACAGCTTCTTATCTTGCCACTCCACACAAGGAATTTTTTACCACCTACAAGGAAGGAGACTTTGGCACTGTAAAGATGGGGAATAATAACTCCTCAAAAATAGTAGGGATCAGTGATGTGCAGATTAAAACAAACCTTGGTTGCACAGTGGTGCTAAAGGAGGTGCGGCACATACAAGAACTCAGGCTGAACTTGATCTCGATCCCAACTCTTGACTAGTAAGACTAACTATTTTGGCAACAACACCTGGAAATTGACATATGGTGTTATGATCATAGCAAGAGGGCATATCTGCAGCACTTTGTACAAGACCTGCACGAAGATATGCAGAGATAGCCTTGATGCAGTAGAAGATGATGCATCGCCTAACCTTTGGCACAAATGACTCGGTCACGTGGCAAAGAAAGAACTGTTCATATTCTTGAAGCAGTAGCTCATCAAAATGGCTAAAGATATAACCCACAACCGTTGTAACCACTGTCTGTTTGGCAAGTAACACAAACTTTTGTTTTTTCTTCTTCTTGTAATAAAAGAAAAGAATTGTTGAGTTTGGTGTACTCAGATGTATGTGGTCCCATAGAAGTAAAGTAACTGGGTGGGAACAAATATTTTGTAACCTTTACAGATGATGCATCTAGGAGGGTCTGAGTATACTTTGTAAAAAGCAAAGATCAGGTATTTGAACACTTCAAGAGATTCCACGTAATGGTGGAATGGCAAACTGGAAAGAAGTTGAAGTCCCTTCGAACTGACAATGGAGGGAATACACCTCAAAGGAGTTCAGAGCATACTTCGTAGTGTGCGGTATTAAACACAAGAAGACAGTCCGACAGTCCCACATACCCGAGTAGAAGAAAAAATGAACCGGACCATTGTGGAGAGAGTGAGATGCATACTTAGTATGGCTAAGCTATCTAAGCCATTCTGGGGTGAAGCTGTAAGAACCACCTGTTATCTGATCAACAGATCATCGTCAGCACCATCATCATCATCATCATCATCATCATCATCATCATCATCAAGACTTATCCCAATTAGGGGTCGGTCACATGAATCTTATTCCTCCATTCCACTCTATTAAATACTATGTCTTCATTTAGTCCCAAAGTTTTTAAATCTTTCCTCACCACTTCTATCCACGTTCTTTTGGGCCTTCCCCTTGCCCTTTTAGAACCTTCTACTTGTATTGCCTCACTCCTAACCGGTGCCGTTGTTGGTCTCCTTTGAACATGTGCAAACCATCTAAGTCTAATCTCCCTCATCTTGTTACCTATGGTGCTACCCCAAAATTTCCTCTAATATTTTCATTTCTAATTCTATCATTTCTTGTCTTACCACTCATCTATCTCAACATCCTCATTTCTACGACGCTCATCCTATGAGCATGATGTTCCTTAACTGCCCAACACTCTGATCCATAGAGCATGGCCGGCCTTATGGCCATCCTATAGAATTTTCCTTTTAGTTTGAGTGGCACTTGTCAATCACACAAAACTCCAAATGCACATCTCCATTTGTTCCAACCCACTTGGATTCTCTGGGTAACCTCCCTCTCAATCACTCCACTCTCATGAATCATTGATCATAAGTAACGAAAGTGGTCTTTTACAGGGGCTTCTTGGTTATCAATCTTGACTGGTGTTCCACTCCTCCTCTCCTTGCTAAAATTGCATTTCATATATTCTGTCTTAGTTCGGCTAATTTTAAATCCTTTAAATTCTAATAATTCTCTTCATAACTCTAGCTTTATGTTTACACCCTCCTTCACTTGTCTCATCAAGTAAGACTATATCATCTGCAAATAGCATGCACCAGGGAATCTCCTCGTGCAGATGTATTGTTAACTCATCCATAACCAATGTGAAATGGTATGGGCTCAATCTCGATCCTTGGTGCAATCCTACAGTGATAGGAAAATCACCAGTCTCACCACTAGTGGTCTTAACATTTGTTACTGCTCCCTCATACATATCTTTAATTATGTCTATATACCTCTGCGAAACTCCTTTATCGCTCAACACCCTTCATAGTAACCATATAAGGACTATCATAAACTTTCTCTAAGTCGATAAAGACCATGTGGAGGTCTTTCCTCCTCTCCCTATATTTTTTTACTAATTGTCTTAGTAAGAAAATAGCTTCCATGTTAGACCTCCCAGGCATGAAATCAAACTGATTCTCCGATACCCTTGTTTCATGCGTAGCCTCTTCTCAATCACTCTTTCAAAAAGTTTCATAGTGTGGCTCATAAGTTTGATCCCTCGATAATTAGTGCAGCTTTGTATGTCTCTTTTATTCTTATAAATTGGTACAATAGAGCTTTTCCTTCACTCATCAGGCATTTTCTTTAATTTTATAATCTTGTTAAACAACTTGGTCAACCAAACTACCCCAATATGTCCCATATGCTTTCAAACCTCTATTGGCATACCATCGGGGCCCATGGCCTTTCCTGATTTCATCTTATTCAAGGCCTCTTTCACTTCAGGTATTCTAATCTTACGTTCATATTTATAATATCCAATGTTATTTAGATTTATAGTATTTTCAATCCCTATATTCTCATAGCCATTGTCATTTAGCAATTTTTGAAAGTATGTTTCCCACCTTTGTTTGATCTCATCATCTTTGACTAATGCCTTTTGATCATCGCTTCTAATGCACCTAACACGATCTAAGTCCTTACCCTTCTGTTCTCTTACTTTTGCAAGTTTAAACACATCTTTCTCACCTTCTCTTGTTCCTAGTCTATTATAGAGCTCATCATATGCTTTAAGTTTAGCCTCACTTACTATTCTCTTAGCAACCATTTTAGCATTCTTTTATTGTTCATAGTCATTATTTCTAGTCTTTTGTCATGCTTTCAAACACATGTTTTTCTTTAATAACTTTTTGCACTATTTCACTCCACCACCATGTTTCCTTTACTAACTGTTTCACTCCACCACTATGTTTCCTTTACTAATTGCCTTTTACCTTTAAATACTCTTAAGACATCTTTTGCCACTTTCTTAATGGACTCAGCAATATTAATTCACATGCTATTTACTTCTGTTTCATAGTTCCAATTTCCTTCTACCATCAACTTATTTGTGAATGAGGTTATTTTCTCTCCTTTTAAGTTCTACCACTTAATATTTGGGTACCTATTAAGTTCATTTCTTTTCTTCCATCTTTTGATATGGATATCCATAACCATTAACCTATGTTGTGAGGTTAAACTCTCACTGGGTATCACCTTACAATCCTTACACATAGATCGTTCATTATTCCTAAATAGAAAAAAGTCTATTTGGCTTTTATGAAGTCCACTTTTAAAGGTTATTAAGTGTTCATCCCTCTTCTTAAAGAGTGTATTTGCAATGTTCAGGTTATATGACAAGCAAAATCAAGGATATTCTCCCCCATCTCATTTCGTTCACCTATACCATACTCGCCGTGTATTCTATCATATCCTTCCTTTTCTTTTCCTACGTGGCCATTTATGTCTACTCCTATAGATATCCCGTCAGTGTTGGGAATTTCTTGCATGACTCCCTCCATATCTTCCAAAAACTGTCTCTTGATTATATCTTGTAACCCTACATGTGGTGTGTAACTTATAACATTTATAATCTGCTCTCCTAAAACAAGTTTTATTATTATAATTCTATCACTAATTCTTTTAATATCCACAACTTTATCCTTTAATTCCTTATCTACTATTATTCCTACGCCATTTCTATTATTATCCTTTCCTACATACCATAATTTATACCCATCTATTTCTCTAGCTTTAGCACCTTTCCACTTGGTTTCTTGGATATAAGTGATGTTGACTCTCCTACGTTTCATCGCATCTACTAACTCCAAACTCTTACCTGTCAATGTCCCTATATTCCATGTAGCAATACGAATCTTATTTTCTGGAGATATCCTATTTACTATCGCCTTTCTCGACCTCCATGGCATGAACCCTTATCCACTTTTCACTGAACCTAGGTTCTGATGCAACACGTCTCTTCCAAGGGGACGCTTTAACAGCCCTTGCCTATTTTTCATCACACTCGAGATCCGAAGTGGTACGTCGCTTCTGGGAGAATGCCCTAGCAACCCTTGCCTATTTTTCACCGCACTCAGGATCCAATGTAGCGCGTCGCTTATGGAGAACGCCTTAGCTCAAGAGAATGTCAGTTTTTGATTCATGTCATGTTAGGGTTGTCATAGTTTTAAGAAGCTAAAGATGATTTTCATTTCTTCCTTACAAACTAATATACAAATGCATATTCATTTGCAAGCAGAAAAGAAATAACAAAATCATCTTCAGCTTCACCCTTGCCGGTAGGCACCTGACGCAAGTGTTGCCATATTTTAAGAAACTGGAGATGATTTTCATTTCTTCCTCACAAACTAATATGCAAATGCATATTTATTTGTAAGAAAAAAATAACAAAATCATTTTTAACTTCTCCCTTGCCGGCTGGCACCTGATGCAAGACCCTCCTCCTTTTTCATTTTGGCTTGGGACCGGCATTGGCAGTGTTGAAAGGGTAGACCCGATGCACGAAGCTCCTGTCTATGCGGGGACCAGGGAAGGGGCGAACCACAAGGGCCTATAGTAGGCAGCCTTATCTTGCATTTTTTTTGCAAGAGGCTGTTTCCATGCCTTGATAACCTATGACCTCAAGGTCACATGGCTACAAATTTTACCATTAGCACCACTAGACTTTAACGTCTCATAGCAAAAATGGTATGGCAAGAAAGTGTCATACTCACACCTGAGAGTATTTGAGTGCAAAGCCTTTGTACATGTATCCAAAGAGATAAGACAGAAACTTGAAGTCTACTCCTTATATCTTCATCGGATACTGAGATGGAGAATTTGGACATAGATTGTGGGACCCTGAAGGGAAAAGGATCATCTGAGGCAAAGACATAGTATTTCTAGAGAACTAGTTTTACGAAGAATTGAGAAAGGCTAATGAAAAAGGTACCAATGCTCCAAATTTAGTATCAGATTTTGCTCTCATACAAGTTAACTTAGAAACTATGCAAGAAGCAAAAGAAGCTGCTGAGGAACATAAGCAGGGGCAGTATCAACCCCCTTCACCGAAAGATGTTGGACCATCAGATGGTGTAGCTACTTCTCAGCCAAAAGCTGAGTCTCAGGCAAAGATGTCAACAAGAGGACGTATTCTGATTCCTTCACAAAGATATTCAGAATCAGAGTATATTATGCTCACGGATGAAGGAGAGCCAGAGAGTTTTCTGGAAGCCCTAAAGCATACAGATAAGGACAAGTGAGTGCAAGGAATGCTAGAAGAGATTATCTCACTAAAGAAAAACTGGGCATATGAGCTAGTGAAACTTCCTAAGGGGAAAAGAGCACTGAAAAATAAATGGGTATTCAAGCTGAAAAGATGTAGCAACAGAGAACCAGTCAAGTATAAAGCGTGATTGGTTTCAAAAGCTTCGAACAGATGAAGGGAATTGACTTTGATGAGATTTTCTCATCAGTAGTGAAGATGACATCAATTTAGATCATACTTGAACTGGTGGTCAGACAAAACCTGGAGCTTGAACAGATGAATGTAACCTTTCTTCATGGTGACTTGAAGAAGAGATATACGTGCAACAACTAGAGGGCTTTAAAGTTGTAGGGGGGAAACAGTTGGTTTGCAAACTAAAGAAAAGCCTCTTTGGTCTTAAGCAAGTTCCAAGGCAATGGTATAAGAAGTCTTACTCATTCATGACGAGTTAAGGATTCAATATACGTACAGAGACTACATGAATGTAAATTCGTTATTCTCGTACTTTACGTAGATGATATATTGATAGTTGTATAGGATGCAACCATGATTATTAGGTTGAAGATGGAGTTATGCAAGTCCTTTGACATGGAGGACATAGGACCAGCTCAGCAGATATGGGGTATGAAGATCATACATGACAGAAAAGTGAGAAAGTTGTGGCTGTCACAGGAGAAGTATGTTGAACAAGTAATCAAGCAGTTCAACATGGAGAGTGCCAAGTTAATCAATACTCTACTTGGCAACCATTTCAAACTCAACAAAAGAACATGTCCTTCAATAACATAGGAGACTTACAAAATGACCTTGATTCCTTATTCATCAGCAATTAGAAGTCTAATGTATGTGATGGTGTGCACAAGACCAGATATCGCTCATGCAGTAGGTATTGTGAGGAGGTTCCTGTCCAACTCAGGCAAAGATCATTGGGAAGCAATAAAGTGGATACTAAGGTACATGAAGGATACATCTAAATTGTGCTTGTGTTTCGGAAGTACTGAGCCAACCTTAGAAGGATATACATATGCTAATATGGCAGGAGATCTTGATGCAATAAAGTCAATATCAGGATTTCTTTTCACTTTTGCAGAGGGAGCTGTGTCTTGGAAGTCCAGTTGTAGAAGTGTGCCGCTTTATCAATAATAGAAGCAGAGTACATTATTGTAGCTGAAGCTAGTAAGGAGATGTTGTGGATAAAGTAGTTTCTGCATAAACTTGGTATCATGCAAGAAGAGTACAGGGTACATTGTGACAGTCAGAGCGCTCTGGATTTGAGCAAGAACTCAGCGTATCATATGCACACAAAGCACATCGGCATTCGGGAATATTGGTTACAAGAGGTGACAGAAGAACACATTCTAAAACTAAAAAAGATGCATATTGATGAGAATCCTGCAAATATGTTGACAAAGGTGATAATATATGAAAAATTGGTGCTATGTAGAAACATAAGAGGAATGAATTCTAACTTGAGAAGTATTGGCATAGGATGGAGGGAGAGAATTGATAAGATCCATCCCCATATGGAAGCCAGTGATCCGGCTGATTCAAACATTCCGAAAACAACAGATCATCAGAATCAATCAAAGAGAAAAACATTAAGTCAAGGATTGATTGGGATTGTTTGAAAATCCTAAAAAAAAAAAAAAAAAACAGGATCTAGGAATCAGGAGCGAATTGGAGGAAAAACCGTGATTTTGATTCCCTGGACTCCTATAAATTGGAGTCAGAACCAAAGTTGTTTGTATTTCATTCTATTCTCTTCATAGTGAAAAGTTCTTCTCCCTTCTTCCCGTGGATGTAGGCCAAATTGGCTGAACCATGTAAATCATCTCTCTCTCTCTCTCTCTCTCTCTCTCTCTCTCTCTCTCTCTCTCTCTCTGTGTGTAAATGTTGTAGTCTTTTATCCTAACAATACGCTACTTTATCTAACCATTCCAGGTGCTCCTGCTCAAAGTTGTGATACTTAGATATAGGTTGCATGTAGTGGATGACACAAGGGGAAGTTATGAACTTATACAACATATCAGAGATGATATTATAAAGAAGTAGTAAATAATCTATGCCATCAGCCAATCAGTTTTAGAGCATTACCCAAGCATGTTGGGTATGGAAGTTTTTGTCTTGGTATGTTTGCAATATACAGGAACACAAGCATAGTTCAACTGATATGTGTTCATAATAAAGATTAAAACATAGTAGTCGAGGGTTGTCTGCTTCTAGCAGTTTGGTGTTCTATCAACACAGAAATCAAATTCAACTTCAACATTGTCAGTGATCTTAATCTTATCGAAAACCAAAATGGATTTGGAAGAAAGATGATTTTGATCAAGTTGGTAATCAAGAGCAGAAAGTGATGGATTTCAAGATAATGATCATAATGAATTTGTTCAGATTATGATATATCCCCAAATACCAGAATGGGGATTGGGATATTGGGAGGCGTCCCATTCTATTTTGGGCTATTCTATCCAACCAAGGAAGAATTATAAGGAATTTGGGCCCCAGAATACCCAAAATCTCTTACTAGAAATAAAGGGCCCAAAAGTAATCCAAAGAGTAACTTGTTGGGCTGCAGAAGATTTCGTTAGTATCATCATGATCTCTCTGGATTCCACTTTAAATCACAGATCCAAACACATGTGATCAACTTGGAATTCATTAAAGTTGACAAAACTCACCAGTAACATTATGATGTCATTGCAAAACCAGGCAAAAATATTTCCCGTTAGGCCTTTTCTTGAGTCTGTTGAGTGAATTGGATCAATTCCCGTTGCCCAGCAGATTGATTTTCAAGAGAGTCTTAGATCATGCTATTTACCTTAACTCCTTTTGTTCTTTATTTAATTATTGCCCAGATTGAAGAAGTGAACTGAATCATGTTATTGAGCTAGCCATATTGTTATATGTTAATGTAGAAAAGGTTAACGGTTGTGTAAATCAACTTGAACTGTATGAAGCTGAGCAGCATGAGCCTTGTATAGCGAGTTTTGAGGAACAGCAATACAATCAACGTTCATGAGGCTATTAATGGTTTACCTCTTGATACGATACCTTGGTGAAGTGGATAACTTACAGACTTATTTTCCCTACTAGCCATGATGAATGTTATGGTTTAATCACTAACAAGGACTGCATGAGTGAAGCTACATAGAAAGCTGTTGAGCCAGGAAGAATTGAGACTTGATAATAAGCAGTTTTTTCAGAAGGAGCTGAAGTTCTTTTTTTGATGAAGTGGAGAAATTACAAGTAACCTTACAATTCAATCGAACAAAATACAAACTACTGGAACTAGTAGGAAGTAGGAACCTCAGTTCCTCCTCTGCACTTCCCACTCCCTTTTACTTCCCTTTTCTTTTCCCCCCTTCTTTCCCTCCCTCTTCACTTCCTTTTATCTTTTCTTTTTCCTTCCATTCTCGTCTCCTTCTGTAACAGACTGGATATCTGTATATCCTAACTTTGTAACAGACTGGATATCTGTATATCCTAACTGACTTCATGACTTGGTTGTTAACTGACTACATCACAACTAATTATATCCTAACCAACTACTGCCCTGGATCATCTTCTGGAGAAATCTGAAAATCTTTTGCCAACAGGTGTATTTCTGTTTCCTTGCAATTATATCTTCTTTCTGGAATACGTGTGGTGTATGGGAGGTCTAACAAAGACTGGGCACCGGCACAGACAGTGATGCTGACTCATTGGTTAAGAGTTGATAATTCACCCATAATTTATAAATCAGTTAAGTTATTCTGGAGTCTTCTAAGAAGATTTGCTTCTGTGTTCTTTTATAAAAGGAATAAGTAGGTTATTGAGTTCAACATGTGTTTGGTGGTCAGTGGTAGCTGCAGTCCAGGTTGTATGTATATATAAACAAAGAAGCAGGATAACACTTCATAATATCCTGTCATATAAACTATTCAAAGAAGTTTTGTCAAGTTTGATGAATTGAAGTGTAAAGGAAGGCTTGGGGAATAGTAATTCTTACCGCATGGTTGATTTTCTGTAACCAGTCATGGAAACCAAATTTCGGGATCACCTTTTGACGTTTTTGTTGGTAAAAGTTGCTGGCTAGTGAGCTGCAACATTGACCAATGAAAGTCATATTTTAAAAGTCAGATCCAGAATGTGATTTCGAAGTAAATTTGATGCTGCTAGGTTGGTGGGCTTGAGGATTCTCTCTGTATCATCAAAACTTGCCAGATCCAATTTAGAATGTGAAAACTATGGATTACTGAGAAGGAGAAGTTGAATGTCTATTCCAAACTAACAGTTAGCTATGTCACCATGTATACTAGTTGGCAATTTGGTGTCTTAGCAGTGAGGAAATTTTTAACATTAAGATTAACCACACCTTTTCATTATAAGGATGGTTCTAGTGGACTGGAAATAGAATAACAAAGTCACATCTCAAGTGCCCGAATGAACAAAGTTAAATCATAAATACATGAGCAAAATTAATCATAGCATCATAACCATTGCTCTTCTTCTGGCACTGGACAATGCTTACACCCTGTTTCGGGCTTTTAGATCCACAGAGTTCGCTGGACTTTGAGCCATCTCTAACCATAGTTCACATGGTGCACCTTATCTGCAGTTCGCTGCTGAACAATCTTACTTACATCTTTCGGGCATTTATGATCAGTAGGTTAGTGTCAATCTGAGCATTTGCTTTTATGAAAATAATACTAAAATACTTGTAAATTGATTCACGAACTATAATCATTTTTAATTTCTGGAAACTATCTCCTTGACGCTTGAAACTAAAGGCAATCCTTATGTCATATCACCAGTTGTTCACAAAATTTTGAACTCCAAGAGAAATATTCTTTCAACGCTACAAATGCATCAAATACTTGTCCATCTTCTACCAATGCAACAGATCATCCCATGAACTACACAGAGCAAGTATTATGTGTTCAACTTGTTACCACATTTTTGAATTATATAGTGAAAGACTAAATCCTTAGCTGTAGAGTCTTCATTAATGATTGCTATATTGGTAATTCTGCTGCTCTACAATTTCAATAGTGGGGGAGCAGCCCCTGTGCATGAAGTACACAGCCTTACCTTGCATTTTGCAAGAGGCTATTTCCACACCTTAAACCCGTGACCTCAAGGCCACACGACGACAACTTTTACCATTTTGCCAAGGCTCCCCTTCAAATGGAATTTGTATCAGAATGTCAAAAGAATGAGAAAAGAGGCAGATCATTGTGAAAATTCTGCAGTGAAACCAAAAACCCGTTACTAGAAGAGCAACTTGGTGCAAGTTATACACCAGAAAACAAAGGCAATCACAAAAGAGGGCATTGTAGCTCATAACGCAATATCTCAGTATTTCAGAGAGTGGCGAATTAGTTATAGTAAGTCCAGTGTGTTAAATTGGCAGTAAGAAAAAAGTATAAAATCATTGGGCATTCACACGGTCTATGATGTCCAGAATCAAAGAACCTATTATCCTGCCAAAAAACTATTTATCTCTCACTCTTATCAGAAATATGCACTGATCAATAAGCCCCATCAGCCCTTCAGGATTACCCAAACATGGTTAAAAAGGGAAAGAATAACTGCCAATCTCCTGCATGTAATTTACACAGGACAAGCAATGACCATTGGATTCATCCTCTATCTCACATACAAAACATCTATTGACAACACACCACTCTTTCTTAGCTCGCTGATCAATAGTGAGACACCTCCCATGAAAAATGAGCCACAGGAAAACTGAAACTGCCGGTGAGGCCAATCAAATTGTTTAGTGAAACAAACAGGCCTGAGTTTAACACTCGAGTTTCTGCACCCTTTTTATCAGTCAATTCTGTACGTCCTCTCTAGTCTCAGGTCGTCCAATGCGGATTGCAGTTTGCAGAAAGGAAGCTAGTCAAATGTGTTTTTGTGCTTTGTGTCCAATTGTTTGTTAGCACTCTGGGGGATCAATGCACCTGGCCTCAAATACTGCTAAACAGATCCCAGAATTATACACAACATGAACCCTTCACTACATTTATATTCATGGAATTCCCATTGTGACCGTTAACCCTTTTACAGTGCTTAAACTACTTGCAACTGCAAAAGTTGCATTCCAAGATTCTAGCCTACCACATTTAGGATCTAAATGAGCTACTGATACGTTCGTACAGATTAGTTAGCATCATTATCGACAACTAATTCATTCATTCACTTGTGCAACTTATAGCTGGTGCTAACTATGCAAAGCTTTTCTGTGCTTCATGATTATTGATTTGATATGCAATACTGCATGCTGCTTGCAGTTACGGGACAAGCACGTTGGGATTGTTGGCCTTGGTAGCATTGGTTCGGAGGTTGCAAAACGACTGGAAGCTTTTGGCTGCAGTATCTCTTACCATTCGAGAACAAAGAAACCTGCGGTACCATTCCCTTACTATGAGAATATCTGTGATCTTGCTGCTAACAGCGATGTCATCGTTCTGGCCTGTGCATTGACGAGCGAAACCTTCCACATAGTCAACAAGGACGTCCTGTCAGCACTAGGAAAAGATGGAGTTATCATTAATGTGGGGCGTGGCCAGCTTATCGATGAAAAAGAACTTGTGAGGTGTTTACTGCACACAGAGATCTTTGGTGCTGGTCTTGATGTATTCGAGAACGAGCCTGGCGTGCCCCAGGAACTGTTTGTCATGGATAATGTGGTGCTCTCTCCTCACAGAGCTATATTCACTCCCGAATCCATTTCAGCAGTGGAACAACTGATCAAGGCCAACCTGGACGCTTTCTTTTCAGATAAACCCTTGCTCTCCCTGGTGCAGTATTGACTGTCAGCGATCTATCAGTCTGAAATCTTACAATCTGCTCTTTCTATATATGTAAAAATGTATTTAATGCATTTGGCGGTTGAGGAACGCCAGCATTCTGTGGCCAAATTATGGTGGCACTATATTCTTGAATATCTTAGAACCAGGCCCCTAATCATAAGGAAGCAGCTGGTTGTCCCATTATGGTTGTCATCAACCCTTCAAAACAGCAGCAATCCTCAGCCTTGCCATATGAAAATTTTCATTCAAGTGGTGGGCAAGGCATGTCATGCCAAGTTGTCTACCCCCCTAATTTTCATTTCTTTGGCTTCCTTCATTTTCAAGGACCTCTCAGTCAGTTTTGATTTTGAGATTTTCGGGTCTTTAGCAGAATTCGATTACTAGGGAAGCTTTGCGCAATGGTAAAGTTGTTGTCATTTGACGTTGAGATCATGGATATGAGACATGGAAATAGACTCTTGCAAAAATGCAAGGTAAGGTTGCGTATTATAGACCCTTGTGACCCGCCCCTTCTCAAGACCTTGCATACGTTGGAGCTTCACTCACTGAGGCTGCCCTAGCAGAATTCAATTCTAAGGTGTAAAACTTTTTTCCACTGAGAAATCCCTTTCCCATAGAAATAAATTCCTGTCCATTTTCTGCCAACCAAACGGGTTCCATAATGCATGTGACCACCTTACGGAAGGTTAATCTACTTCAAACTTCGCTGAGTGGCTCGTGGTGGAGTGCATGGTATTTATCACTGCTCTTTGACTTTGGCTTGCCTGGGGAGAGAACTTTTGAGCTTTGGATTTGTTTTCAGTTTCCTTTTGGCAGATTGAACAAGAGAGCTATATGCTACAACTGAGATAAAAAAGGGCAGCCTCAGTGCACGAAGCTCTCATGTATTACAAGGGTCAACAGTACATGGCCTTACCTTGCATTTTGCGAGAGGCTATTTCCATGCCTTGAACCCGTAACCTCAAGGTCACACAACTATAATTCTACTGTTGTGCCAAGGTTCAGTCGCACCATATTTCAAAATGCGGACCGATTGTGGCGGAGGAGCTGCATTTTGGTTTTGTGATATTTTGGTGGTTTCCCCACGGACATCTACTGTGGGCAAGAACAACTAGTCCAACAAAATAGGCGTGGAAAATCTGAAGCCATAGATTCGGCAAGTTCTGGGCCAAGTTGTCGGTTTTTGCTAGCATGATTTGAAGTCTACGAGGAATGTGTAACTCATACCTTATCATAGACACAATTATATATTACCAATATTTAATATTTCAGCCTATTGATAATTTTAGCAACAAACTTGATTTGCCCGTCAGTCTCTTTTTCACCTAAAATTTTGGTGTTTCCCACATACTCTTTCTTCCTATTGGTTATGCTGAATACCTTCCTGCATCTTGTTATTTACTGATCATTCCACTGCCTTTTTATGATTAACAAAGTCCCCTTTGGACCACGGCAAAATTAATATTTTGGTTAATCTACTGAAGTTCTACCCTCTGCAGAATGTTTGCTTTATATACTTTTTCGTTAGAACGAGTAATAATATTAAAGAAAATAAAATAACATCAGAATAAGCACACTTCTTGGTGCAACGGTAGAGTTGTCGATCATGTGACCTTGAGGTACAGTTTAAAGGCGTGGGAACAGCCTCTTACAAAATGCAAGATAAGACTGCATACTATTGACCCTTTGGTCTTCCCTTCCAAAGACCCTACGTATTTGAGAAGTTCATATACCAAGGCTGTCCATTAAAATGAGCATCATCTCCCTCTCTTTTTCTCTCTCCCTCTCTCTATTAGTTGGAAAGAGATTACAGTGACAGGGGGTACCAATCTAAAAAGGAAACTCGTTTTTATCTCTTTCTTGTTGAGATTGGCACCACTGCTTCTTTGTAACCCACGCATACTTTTAGATATTGGAACGATCGTTTTAAGTTCCCAAATATCTATTCCATTAAACTAATTTTGATTTAATTAAAAAAAATAATTCAGAGTTAATTAAGAAAATTCAAACACTAAAAGGGGTTGCCAAACATCGGAGACAATTTTAATTTATAGGGTAAAATTTTATATCCGGGCTTTTCAAAAAAATTATTTCCTTATCCGGTATTATTGACCCGTTTTATCTTAATCTGGCCAAGTCAAGGTGGTCAATTCAAGTTCAAGAGAACCATCATGGACCGGGTTAGAAGGAGTAATCAGTTAAAACTCAGCGTAGTCCCTACGTTCTTTGTTGAAACACCGTTCTCGATTCCCTTGTAGCTGCAAACTGTTTCGGTGATGCCATTTCTATATTCACGGAGATGGAGAAGAGCTCTTTGAGTGTCGTTCCCAATGTTTCTGACCTGCAATATCATGATAAAGGGATGGCGAGCATGACAATGATGTGCCTTCTGAGTCGATTGGAATGGTTGGTTGTCGGCCTAACACTGTATCATGCAATGTAGTTTACAAGCAAGGAAATTTTCATTAGGTTGACATGATGCTGGAAGGAAGTTTGAGGACAATCTGGAGTCCAAGTTCAGTTACTTATCATTGGCCTTGGCAAGGAGGGAAAGATTACGGAGCCCATAGACCAAAGCACAAAGTCTAAAGTTTTTAAGCAGTTGCATGATCCTTGGCACAAGGTCCGAGAAAGTTGAATGCTGAGAAGTCACATTATCGAAACATTAATTGTCCTTGAAATTGTTAGGCACAAAGACAAATCACTTTGAGTTGACAACGGGACTTTGAGTCTCCTTCTAAATGACCTCTGTTTATCTTCAAAGTTTTATGAGGCAAAGATTCTCTTGGAAACTATTCCAAAGAAAGGCTTGGTACCAGATGCGAACACATACAATATTGTGATTCCCAGCCTCTGCAAAGCTGGGAGAAGCGCTGTGTATGCTTGATGTAATGTATTTTGCTGCCGATGTTGTGAGATATAACACAAAAGTCCGTGGGTATTATCTGGCAGGCAATGTATCTAAATCTAAATAGCTACTTGCCAGAATGGAAGAGAAGAAAGTTGTCCCGGATTCGTTTACCTACACTACTACGGTCAGTTGTTTGGCTAAGCACGGGCAGCTTTGTACTGTGTTAGGTGCTTTGATACAACTGTTAGAAAGTTCGATCTGCCGATCTGTGCAGATCTGATGGCTAGATCCGATGATCTAGATCTGATATGTGAAAACACATCTACACACACACAAAGCACAAGGATTAACCCGGTTCGGCCAAATTTCGGCCCATACCCACCGGTAAAGAGCAAAAGTGTCACTTATTTTATCAGATTACACTGGAGGAGGATGATCGAATCAGATCTTCTCTCTACTCTACTCTACTCACTCACGCTCACTCTCTTTCTCTCACAGATTGAATCAGATATGTATTTCTTACATCTTACCAACCAAAGATTGGATCACCCCCTATTTGTAAAATTCAGATAATCCGATTGTCAAGATTTGTGGTGCAGCAAATCTTGACAAATCCACAGATCTAGTTATAGATTTTTTAATGTTAAGTCAGTACAGAATTCTAATTTTACTGCACTAATTTTTTACTTTGCAACTTGTCTTCACATGGGTATGGACCCATCATAAAGGACTCGAACTGTTGGATGGGATGCTGGGACAGGGTCTGGGTCCAAATGTGGCTATGTATGATTCATTGCTCAGGGCATTTTTTAGGGCAGGTTATGTGAGATTGGAAATACGTGGAGAGTCTCTCTCATTGCGGATAATATGCTTGGGAGGAGACGAGAACATATCTAAATGTAGCCACAGCAAAGACTCTTTTACTTGAGCTTCCAGCCAAGGGTAGATGTATCAGTTTCTTTCCTTCGTCTTGATAGGTTGAGTAATAGCAATTTAAGTGTTTTCTGTATCATGAGATCATAGCAGTTGTCTTAGTTTGCAGGAAATTGATCTTTTGCCTACTGGTCAGACTGACATGCGGCTTCATTCATTGGAGATATCTGCATACTTGTTCCAATAAAGAGTAAGTGCCATGGGTTTAGGTTCTACTTCCATCTCCCTGTGCTATATTAGACCGCAGTTTTGTGGTACTTGAATGCGTTTCGGTTCATTTACTTTTAATCTATGATAAAATGGGGCAGCCCCAGTACACGAAGCTCCCACCTATGCAGGGTCTGGAGAAGGGGCGGATCACAAGGGCCTATATTACACAGCCTTACCTTGTAGTTTTTACCAGAGGCTGTTTCCATACCTTGAATCTGTGACTTCAAGGTTACACGACGACAACTTTTACCGTTGCACCAAGGCTCCCCTTCACTTTTAATCTACGATAGTATGCCTAAATTTATTTGCTTGCCCTTGTTTCGTTTATTCTTCTTATTCTGAAGCTGTTCTTTTGTTATCTCAAGATTACTAAGAGGCCTATTGCACGGTTGTAAACATTCTGCAAATTGATCGACTTCTTGCTCCAGTTTCTTTCTGTGTTCTCAGTTATCCCATAAGGTTACTTATCGTTATTTTGACAAAATAACAACCCGCAGACTCTTGCTGTGAATGCTGACATTTAAGTAATAGTAAGTGAGATACTAATCTTAAGTAATAGTAAGTGAGCCACTAATCTTAAGAAATACATCTTATACATCAATTTTCAAAGCAGTTATGTACTCCAGTGATTGTTAATCATGTAAACTATACTCCAGCTATAGTGGTCTCAAGGTTGCTTCCTTCTTTTTTCTTTTTTTGGCCAGATCTTACAGTATTAGCCCATTTACACCTAAGTCTCCAAATGACACATTGACACTGACTAGCTAAGTTATACGTCCGAGGAACACCAGGAGTAGCTACATTATACTACACAGTATTAACTGATCCACAGGAGTTACACTATGAAAGTCATACGGCTCCGTCCCGAATCTGGACCTCCCTTTTCCTTTGTCCAACGGGTCCTCGAACCAACTGGTCCTCGCGTGAAGGTTCTTTTTCATTCATTCAAACAGAAGAACCATTAACCGTTGTTGCTTCTCCGACTACGTTTGGCTTCACGGAACGTTTCTAAGTAACTCCTCTTGCATCAGCCTTCAAAACGGGTTTGATGAAACCGGGTGGGTCACCGAACCATTCACCCATTGCCTCCTTCCTTGCGGCTTTGCTCGCCATTCTGTCCGCTACTTGATTTGCCTCTCTAAAGATGTGCTTGACTTGTACTGATTGTAAGAGAAGTCTTTGCAGCTTGCATGTCTCTCCAATGTATTTGCTGGGGGTTGCTCACGTAGGGCTGGGAGTAAAGGTCGCTGAAAGAAAGTTGGGATGCCTTCAAGTTGTGATCTAGGAAGGATACGAGAGAGATCATGTAACTGGAGTCTCATACCACTTGCGTATGTTTAAAATTGAGGCGTTTGACAAGATGAATTCCCAGACAAATAGCTTGCCACTCAGCATTGCTATTGGTAGATTCTTCCACGTAGCAGCAGAGACCGACAATAAATTTGCCAGTAGAATCTCTTAGTACAACACCATCGCCTGAGGATCCTGGGTTACCTAGTGCCAATCCATCAAATCTGAGTTAAATAAAATCATCCAAGGGTGCCTGCCAATTTATGTCAATATCACATTTCAAATAACGTTTGACATTCTCTTGTTTCCAATTTTGTAAAATATTTTTCCTGATCATTTGAGAACCAAGGAGCAGCGTCAACTTGCCTTGCTTGCTCAATGGAAAGTGCCATACAATGCTTTCAAATGTAGTCTTCATGAGACAAAATCCCATCATGAATAATTTTATTTCTTAATTCCCAAAAGGTCCAAGCAAGTGTAAAAAAGGGCAGTCTAGTGCACAAAGCTCCCGCATATGGGGTTCGGGGAAGGGGTGGACCACTTTACCTTGCATTTTGCAAGAGGGTGTTTCTGCGTTGTAAACCCGTGACCTCAAAGTCACACGACTACAACTCTCGCTCCCCTTCATGGCCCAAGCAAGTGTACAAGAGGTAATATCTTGAAGAACAGGAAAACTAAACCTCTTTGGGTCTTGATAAATCCATCTGTGCACAGTATCATCAAAGTTTGCGTTTAAATCAAGATTGATATTCAGACCACGAGATAATCTGACACAGAGAGGCTTAATTTTATTGCACTCCCATAAGATATGCTGACCGAATTCCTGTTCATCACTGCGAAGGGACAAAGTTTATCGTTTCTCTTTGTTTTTCCAAACTTTATAGGTTTTCCTCGGCAGTCTACCATACACAACAAACTAGATAAAGCTCTTGATTCTAAGAACACATTTTGATTGTCATAGATTTTTCCGTTTACCATCAATATTTAATCTTTGCCCATCATTTTGGGTTTGTTCTAATCTCACTGCAGATTTAATTGTGAGTTCACCAGAGGTGGTGGAAACCACTTGAGTTCATCTTCTTGCTTAGGGTATGGCTTAGTAGAAAGTATGAGAGCTACAATATCAGGATCCCACCGTTACATGCCCTCATAATCCAGGTTTATTTTGATCATCAATTAGTGAAGCAATCCTCGCATTGAGATCAGCATTAGTTGGGATTTGGTACTAAGAATGCCTTCCAGATAGTAGAATCAGAGGATTTGGCTTTGACAGTTAGAAAAGGTTCTTTCAGAAAAGGTTCTTTCTTCAACTATTTCTCCTTGATATTCTTGATCCAGAGAGAAGAATCATCCAATCCATTCAAGCTTTGCTTTAAATGCAATGTCATCTGCATACAAATCCCTCATACCCAACCCCCATTCCATTTGTGGTTGCATAGTTTTTCCCAAAAGATCAGACGGATGCCTCTGGATGAAGACTAGTGGTCCCAAAGGAATTCTCTCTGGAATTTTTTGCATTATGACAAGATACATTTAGGAATAGGGAGACAGGAGAGGGTGAAGTTTGGGATCCCGGCACTCACGAAGTGAATCACAACTCGCCTAGTGGCTCTCGACAAGAGTTTCTGCTTCCATGAGAGAAGGCGATTATTAACTTTGGCGACAAGATATTTGAACTGATTACTAGAGGTCTACTGTTGATAATGGGTAATCTTAGATACATTTCTTTAAATAGGTTTTTATTGACTCTAAGAATTCTCCTAATCCTTTTCTCAGTGACATGATGAACAGTCATTGAGAACCTTAGGGAGAGGACGAAAGTACTCATAAGAAGGATGAAGAATGCCTATTACCATTCTTTTCATTTCATTCTTCTTCTTCTCATCTTCTCTCTTTGCTTCCTTTGTTCATTTTAAAGTAGAACTCTCTCAATATTAATGTAAGACTAATTAAGATTAAAAGGCCACTTCCTCTCTCTCTCCTTAGTATTATCATGCATGAATCTCTCCTATGAGTTAAGTCATACTAAGACACACTCAGATTTAGATAATCTCATGTAAACCAAGGTTTTTAACTACTATTATTTTATAGGAACTAAAATCGATTTTAATTGTTCAAAATGTTTCTTATTTAAACAATAAAAAAGGGGCCCAAGTGTACAAAATTCTCTCATATGCAGGGTCTGGTGAAGGGGCAGACCATAACGATCAATAGTATGCAGCCTTATCTTGCATTTTTCAAAAGGCCGTTTTCACATTTTGAACCCATGACCTCAAGGTCACATGATGACAACTCTATTGTTGCATCAAGGCTCCCCTTCTTCTCATTTAAATAATCAGAACCTAAAATTGAATAGTATTGAATTTCAATAAATTAGTCATTGTTTTAGTTCTTTCAAATGTATTATGATCTTATATAAATTTTCATTCTACCAAAGTGCTGCAATATTCAAAATGAAGTGTTTTGAACGCACTTATAATGATTCATACTACTACCTACAAGTCTCCTTTCAAAGTGAATGAAACTCAATAACTAGTGATTAATTTACTTGTTGAGATACGAGTTCAATGAGATATTGATGAAATATCTGAGGGTAAATAAACTAGTAGAGGAGGGGACACTTTTTGGCAGAAAAAGAGTGGTATTCAGAAATACTTGTTGAAGTAGTTGATCGATACTGGGGCCTTTTCTTTTGTTCATTGACCACCGTATGTTTCTTAGATATATTATATGCAAATGGGGATGTTGTGGTTTCAGTTTAAGACTCATGTAATATGTTTTAGGCATGCTGTTGGATGGTATGTAACATCAAAAGATAGTTAAGTTGCTACGAGTTTGGAGTTGTGGAATATATATTTTGCATGAAACTTTTTTATGCTATGCAAGATCATAACAAGTTTTTGAATTCCGATTATAGAAGTGATTAAATGCTTAATCTTATGATTGGTTATCATAGGAAACTATTGCACTTGGAACCCTTAAAGAATCTGAATTTAGGCCGTGACATAGAATAATAATAAGAAATGCTAGAGAAAAATAGGAACTAAAATAGAAAATAGTAAATAGTAAATAGTAAAAGAGGATCTCCTACCACAGCTCAAAAACGAATTAAAAACAGCCCAGAAGCTCTTTCATTTTCTCCTTAGAGAGAGAGAGAGAGAGAGCAGCTGCTTCTTACACTTCTTCTTCTATGGAATAACTGGAGGAAAAATGGTTGAGATATTGGCTGGGAGCTAAGGCTATTGGGTTTGAAGAAAATCATATTTCCTCAGTTTAGCCACCCCTACTCGGTATAAGGCTTTGACGATGATGATGATGTTTCCCCGGTTGAAGAAACGTGTTTCATAAGATGGGGATGCCAATATCCACAATTACAGAAACTCGATTCTGTGAATGGCAAATCTCATTTCTCCATATTATGAATCGTGTTTCCATAATCCCAGGGAACTCGGTTTCCCAAACTAGGAAACGAGTTTTGGTTTTCGGGAACGGGAATTTTGTACTGTTGGGGGAAGCCACTGGTTTATCCATTTCCGAAACGCGATTTGGGAAAGCACATTCACCCACCTAAGGGTGTTTCCTGCAACTGAGCTATATACATCATCAGGTATCTTTTCATATCAATCTGACAAGCTTACAAATAAGCAAAGATATTAAAACGCAAGTCCTCTCCGTAGAGCTAAAGTTATGCACTACATACCCCATCTGGAAAGGGTAGGCCATGCGTATGCCGGATCTGGGAAAGGGGCAGATCACAAAGGCCTATTGTACACAAGATGACAACTCTACCGTTTGCACCAAGGTTCCTAGGGGAATACATGTCTCAATTAATTTGATAATATTTCCATTAAATTTAACCTAAGAAAAGCAAATATTCTTTGCAACAAATCTTCATAGAGATGAACATACAAATTAGGAGAGTTCACGTTTATTATAGAGATCATACTTTTGGTAAATTAAAGTGCTAGAACAAGATCTTAGGGAATCACAAATCTCTGAGATCTAGTAATTGATATAAGCAATGAAAATAAGACGAACCCTTATCAGTAACAGTGAAACTAGTTGATCTTGCATACCTTATCAGTGCTTAGAACTACCTAAACTCATATGTAGATGGGGAGACCAGTTCTATGATTGAGAATTATCATCGCATCTTAGATATGACAGTCTCGTGAGTCATCTGGACTCAATTCTTAGCCAATGCTTCATTGATCTACAGTTAACAAGAGAATCAGTTCTCCAAGCATTATCTATTAGCATCTGATTCAACATTGTCCCAGGGGACGGTCTCAGTTCAGTAAGAAATGCAATTTCAGCTGAGGAGAAGATCCAAGATTATTGGTTCCCGCCAAAGGCAGCAGGTTCTGTATCTAGAGAAATGATGACTGCAAGTGTGCACTTGCACCTCACGTAAATAGTAAACATTCGCAGCATATCTCTTTGGGATCTCAACATATCTGCATCTCCTATAAGACGTGGATGCATAGCGCAAACTTGTTTATGATAAGTTACAAGTGCCCAGTTGCATTTATCCTTTTTTTCCTTTGCCATGTGCAGAAGATAGTTTATAAGTTAATATGAAGGAAATGCACAACTAATGACATGAAATAATAAAGTCAAAAACATGGCTACCCAAGGAAACAGTAGCAAATGTAACAAAGAGCATTGATGCTTCATGCTAGGAAGTGGATATAGGAAATGCAATCCATCAGCTTTCTATCTAGACAATCATAAGCAGAATTTCCTGCTCCGTGAAATTTCTCACTCCACGGAATTTTCTCCATGTTATTACATTCTTGTCAACATCATTTCTATCCTTTTCTGTGGGTAAACAACTTCATTTCCATCAAGTAACTCTCTTTGGTGGAATTTTAGGTTCCATTGCAGCTTGCATTGGGAACTCAAGTCCACTTAGCTTCACATAGAATACAACATAATACTGAATTTGCTACCAGTAGCCACACAATAAAATTCACATGCAGCAAAAGACATGCTGATAACTGCCAGATTAGATTGGTACACACCATGGCTACAAGTCAAACTATGCTCCAGTTACCATCAGACATTACCGTATGCAGTTCTTGCAATGATAGGGCTCATATTTTGACACTCACTTGTGTATCTCTCTCCACAGCATCTATCTTGGTTCAACCTGCCAAGCATTAAGTGGTACTGAACTAAAATTGCTATCCAAGATGTAGCCTATGGATTTTCTACGTAGCATTTGTACAAGAAATGGATGCTTAAATGAAATCCAATATATTATCCCGAATGTGCAGTAGATGCCACACCAGGATGCTCACAGGCAATTCAATGGCCAGGGTTTCATAGATGGATAGTTGCAGCTAACTGTCCATCTTTTTCTGTTCTCTCTGGTTGGTTCTGTCAATCCTTCTCAATATTTTACTACCTAAGGGAAGAAGGGCCCTTATATGTATTCTCCTGTAAAGCTCTCACGGCCCTATGTCACAGGCTCACAGCTCCTGTCAAATGTATCTATGCAAATCCTACACAAATGTTTCTTGGCCTTTTGAGGTTAACCATAGTCATCCATTGAACTAGAGGAAAGATTAAGTAGGCAAGCAAAGTGAGATCATTTATTTATGACAGTCGAGGAAGCAGCCCAACAGACTGGCTTTAAATTTCCTTTGAGGGCTCATATGGAGCCATAATGCACAAGGAATATCTAATCCATCAACTTTGAAGATCAGAAGAACTTCTTCATGAATAGGGGATTTCAACAAGTTTACATTCATTAGAAAGAATCCAGTGATTATCATTTTTATTTGGTTTATTATTACTCTTTAATATGGAAAATCATCCAAATAATCCACCAGGGCACTATGATTCTCTCAGAAAATGACCCTTCAAGCTTCTGTTAGAGGCAGAGCATCTCCTTGGTTGAGAGCTTGAAACCAAGCCTTCTCCTGGCAAAGTTTTATTGACTGAGGCTAAGACAAGATTACTGACATGTAATCCATTGTGAGGGGCATTATGAACTGTCACTTTCTTAAGGACAATATCTTTCCCATATAAAGACATTTCTACATTAGAAGAGGAATCCTAGCTAGTTTGTCTCCATGATATAAAGGCCAATTCTCAACTGATTTCGCACTTAGATTTCCAAATACAAGGAATGCTAGACACAAACCAAAGCATTAGGAGACACAAAGGTTTCTATCTCTTACAAATGACTGACTATATATCATAAAATTCATTGCTATTCTCTGAGATTTTTTATTAACTCTCAAAGAATTTTTGTCTCATGACATTTAAACTCCCTTAATGCCCTTTCTCAGACTTACGGGTGTTCAGTTACATACTCTCTTTAATAAATAGAACAAGTTGCGATATTTGGATATGGGAAAAAAATTGATTTAGTAACACACTATGAACTGAGTCTGATTTGGAATAAGCAGGCACTAATGACGAGGACTTCAGGCCAAATATGTTCAGCTAAACAAGGAATAGCAGAATTAATGCAAATGTTACACTTGCTGATTTGTCAGTGCTCTGGTGGAAGATCAGAAGATAAAATCATTTGACTTGTAATAATTCTAAATTGTTCCTGCATCTTTGGTGGGGCTATATGAGATTATACCTTTTAGCTGAAAATAGTTTATTTCAAACATTCTCTAGTAAAACCTAACTATGCTTGATTTTATGCAGTTGACAATGCAGGAAAAGAAAAAAGGACCCTAAGGAGCAGACAGTACCAATCTGATTGATAACCTTTAAACTTTTAACTGAACTGAAACTCACTAATAGTTCATAGGGGACTTAAGATGAAAATCATACTCCCATATTTTGTTAACAGCACTACAGCAAATCAAAGAGATCTCAACAAGAAATTCTGAATCAAGTACACAAGCATTTATGAAACTATAACATCATCATCAGGAAAATAATTATGTCCACAAAAGAAATGATCAGAAAAGAAGAGGAAAATTTATTAAAGAAAAATGATGCCTAAAGAACACCTTCACTGAAAGCAAACTAGACTGCACTTTGCATGGTTAATGACATTTAAACTTTTAAAATCCTTGTTTAAAATATACCAAGAACGCCTGTTAAGCAACACACAAGAATATCTTCTCCCATTAACATGCTTAGATAAGAAAAGTTAGGCTGCTTGGATCTCTGCTGTAAGTTTATTTCCTTTTTCTTCCTTCCAGCGCTAATTTCAAGTCATGAAGAAAGGAAAACCTCGTCAGAACACCATTGAGCTTAATCACTCCATTGCAAGGCATACGAGGAGGTAGAGACTATGAGACCATCAGACATGTCCACCATGATTAGAGGAAAGTTAGTCGTGATTTCACAAGCTCAAATAGCAAATGAGCAAGAGCTGCTTTTGAACAAGCTTAATTTCATTTTTACTCTCCCCCCCCTAGCAACATTTTTACTTCGCAGCCTTCTCTAGCAACTTTTCCAGATAGGGAACTGGACGGTTCCAATCCAGTAAAAAAAAAAAAAATAGCCACTTGAACCTAACTGGCAAACCTTCTGTATATCAAAACAAACATAGGGTAAGTTACGATATAGGGGCCCGTGCATGGTAATGTTTTTCTCTTGGGTGCAGTCTTCGTGGACATGATTACACATACCATACAGCATAGAAATACATGTTAATATCTGGTGGTTTTCACTCTCCTCTCGCAATATGTTACTGGAAAAAATCATAGGGAGCTATAAGCATCAAGGTTATTTGACTCCGCACCTGATTATCACAAAAGTAGGATGCTATTGGAAAGACAATTTCTCTATTTGCACCATTTGAACCAATTTATGCCACTGACTACCATAAGTTGTACATTATGATTTGCTAGTTTCACAAGATGAATGAGAGCTCAATTTGGTGATAGAAATTCGGAATTCACTAGTTTGATGCGTATAGCAAAAGGTTCAGTTTGATGTTTCTATATTCTCTTAGACAGCCCTGGCATCACAAAATGTGTCCCAACTATGCATTATAGTAGCTCCATATTTTTGTTAGGACTTACCAAGCAAGTTATGAAAGCAGCAAGTTTTTCTCTTTTCTACTCCGTAGCTTAATTTGGCAAGGGACCATTGAGTTTTACCTTTATACGTTGAATGTCATTACTTGTCCATAATGATTACTGGAGTTCTCGTCATCTAATAGCCCTCATGGTTTATTCGTATCTGGAGTTGCAAATTTCAGGTAACAATTACTTCTAATACAAATATGCAGTCCTTGCTCGTAAGTAACAGACTTCAGTAAATAGAGATCTATATCATTTCAATCAAGAGCCCGATGATGAGAATGCAGAAAAGAATTCAGATTCCAGAGCAAACATAAAAAGGAGTAGGAATTTTGAGTTTACTCATGAAGTGCAGTTGTATGCACAAACCCAACTTCCAGGGTCTAAGAATGTCTAGTCAATTTTTCATGGATACATTACTATTAAACATTAACAAATTAGTGAATGAGAGCCAAATGATCACCTACCTGCACCTTCTTGTGACTACCATGATCTCAAAAATGTCAAAGTCTTTCAAAATTCAAATCCAAAACAGTTAAAGAGCACAAAAAACTTAACACTCCATCCTATTCCATGATAAGTTCACAGAAAGATTCTTTCTCCTTCGAAATTAAGCAAAATAGATAAGACATTGAGTGTTCACCCTCTTCTTTTTCTCAAAGCCTCTCAAGAGATCAAGCTTCACATGAAGATATCTGACTCTTGATATGTTGTTAAATTAAGTTTCAGGCGCTGTTTTACTTGTTCAAACATCTAGCGGTCTTTAAGTTATCGTGCATTGAGTTATACATGTCATACTTCAAAACATTATACTGAAGGAACAAAACATCTCTCATACCTCAAACACAAAATGCAAGAAACTGCAAATAATGCCAAAGATTCTGGATCAAAAGATCGGCAAGTATCTCTCAGAAAATGAAACTAGCTTCATCTTTATATTGAATCGACAAAATCAGTTGAATTTAGTGACTTCTTAACATTCCTCAGCAGACTCCACATAAAAGTTGATAAAAAGAAGAGAAACAAACCAGTTACAATAGCATACTTGAGGCCAAGATTCACAAGCAAGTTTACCAACAGTCCGGCTAAAACGACCCCAAAGAAATTCGCCGAAATTGCAGACCAAAAAGGCATATCCAAAATAGAAGCTATAATAGCTCCAGTCCAAGCCCCAGTTCCAGGAAAAGGCACTGCCACAAACAACATCAAACCAAGCCATTGGAACTCTTCTACAGGCCCTGCCTTTTCTCTAGCTCTTTCGAACAACGATTCAATAACGCGTGAAGCCCACACATTCTTCCCAGCAAGAAATGCGGCAAATTTCTTCAAGTAGAGGACAATGAAGGGCACTGGAACCATGTTGCTGAAATTTAAACCAAAACCATAACATCAGCAACATAAAATTCAAAAATAAAACACGAAGGACTTGGATATAAAAACTTTTGATTGCAAAAGAAGAAGAGGATTGACCCAAGAACAGATAAGACGGTGAGGCGGAGAGGGGGGAGTTGCATCCAATATCCAACTGGAATTGCTCCACGAAGTTCAAGCAATGGAAGAGTGGCAAGAGCAAAAACAATGGCGCCATCTGGCCAACCAGAACTTCTCAAAGCTGTGGCAATTTTCAGGCCAAAGCTTGAAGCTTTGATGGAATCAGCAGCCGCATGAGCAGACCCAGATGCAACAAGTAAGAACGAGAGAACCCAGAAAAGGATTTTGAGAATTTTTGCTTCTAGAGAGATTTCCTCTTTCTCCTTGTTCTTGTCCACATCAAGAAATGCGGTTGAAGGTATTGCAGAAAAGCCAGCAGAAGAAACTGCAACTGGGACCTGCAGACATTACCCAAACCGGTAGTTATATATTCTCACAAACAAGAACGCACACAGACTAAAGCGGCATATATAAAGATTATCTTTCTTTCCCCATATTTTCTTTTTGTTCACCTTGGGAGAAAAAAGAGCATAAGAGTGAGATTTTGAAAGGTTGGAATTGTTGAAGAGAAGTTGTTGGTAGGAGATGAAAGAGAATTTGGATTTTTGAGGAATTACAGGGGTAATTCTTTTAGGGAAGAAGGTAATTGGGGCTGAAATGGAAGCCATTGAAGATGGGGAAAGAGTTGTGATTCTTTCTTCTTCAATTCCAGTCCTTATAAGCTGGTAGAGAAAAGCAAGAAAAGCAGTTGGTCAATGAATGGCAGTAGGGTTGAGACTACCGTACGTCCAAACAAGGAAGGGAGATGTAACCGAAGAAGGTTGCTTGTCATTTGCGAGCCATGTCTCGGTTTCAGCTCTATTGTCCTGTGCCCGAGTAGATCGGTGCTGGGATTCACATGGACCACTCTACGTGGAAAAGTCGACAGAAAGGAAATTGTGGGTACATTTGAGCCCGTCTTTGGAAATGGCTTATTCTGTCTTATAAACTAAGAAAATCATGTTTGGAATACTGCACTATATCAACTTAATTCGATGGAAATTTAGCTCAAAATAAGTAAAAAAAAGGCCCTTAAATTGCATATCCAACAAGGCTGGATATGAGAACTTATTTCGGAGATACCCATTGAAATAAGTCAGCATGGGGTCTTCTTTTCCCATACATGGTTTTCTCGAGCAAATGTACTATCTCCCACCCTTTTTCTCAAAGATAGTTTGGTCAATGTTAGACACAAGCTTCTTTTATGGATCTCTCATCTCTTCTCTCTCTCAGTGGGCTTTTCTTTCTTGGATCTTTCCTTTAATGGCAAATTGGAACCCTCTCAGTCAGATACCGGCCCTTCCTTCTCCTCTCTCTATGTTAAATTGCCCCTCTTCCTCTAAAGTCGCATCTATATCTCTCTCTGATCTGACAGATCAAAACATTTGTTTTTGTTTTATTTTACTTCAAATTGGTTTTTGTGGATATTACTCCAGTGCATGCTCTTACTCTACTCATTTCTTTTACAGATTTGAGAACTCGTTTGACAATAACCATATTTTCCTTAAATAGTCTTTAACTATTTGTAGATAGAGGTTCCACCTTCCTTGAGAATGTCAGAAGCTCTCTGTCTTTTGCTGCTATTGGGGTGGGTACGGTTACAAAATTTTGTGCTTTCAATTCAGGGCTTTGTTGGATGGATGGACTGTTGTCTTCTTCATTCCGGTTCATCTATATTTGGTTTTCTGTCTCACTGTTTTTGGCTTTTTGGCAGGTAAGTTGATTGTCGTGTTGTGTAGATTGCTGATTTGTGGGGCAGCAATCTTCTTTATTTTGGTTTCTTCTTACTCTGTTTCTGTGAGGCATGAGGCAAGTCTTTCTCTATGCTAGCCTTTGGCTACTAGCATTCCACTAGCAAAGGAAAAAAAAAGCTATATGCACACGTTGTGCACTACAGCAGCCAGTTCCATTTGCCATAAAAATTACAAAGACTAATATTAATACCATGGCTATAATACTAAGCGTAGTTCAGTGTGAAATATGAAATTGCATACCTTATTTATTCATGTCCAGTAGCATTGGTTTAATAATAGACCAGAGCCTTAATGTACAGCTGTTATGGCTGAAAATCAGTTTTATGACACCATTTGATTGACTTCAAGTATTGGTTGAGTAAGATGATGGATTCTCACAAGGCCACTCAATATGGTACATCTCTGGTCATCAAGTGGTTCTACGATTAGTGAAAAATAGCAGTTTAAGGTGCCATGTTTTGCTTTTCTCAATTGATCTTTATTCCTGTTTAAGCTAATGAGTATTTAAGGCTTAAAAGTCTGTTAGAAACTTTAGCCCATTAAAACATAGCATGTTGAGTGAATACAAAGTATTATCCTTACAGATGTTATTTTTAAAAATAGAAAAACAGTAATCAACATGTCTTTGACCACATTTTTTCATCTTCTCAATACAAGAAACCCTTTAGGGCTTCTATGGCTTCTCTTTGCCTTTTCTTCTCTTTTTGGTTCCTTGGTTTAGTAGAATATGCATCAATAATTGTGAGAAATTAATGGCATTCTCATGTCAACATGCTAGTAGTTTAACATTATCAAGTAGAAGCACCCAATGTATTAAGATTACAGCTTTGACTCTCCATGATGTTGAGTTTCCTGATAGGTGATAAAGTAGCTAACATACGTTGATTTCTTACAGTTATTAGTCTAATGGCCTTCTGGTTTCTAACCCATTTCACATATTTTGGTAAGTTTGGCTTTGGTCATTTGCTCAATGGTGTGGAGTAATGAGGAATTTGGGCTTCTCAATATATTCTCAAATGATATCTATCCTTTCACTATATAATTTGTTTATGAGAATGCTATTCCCATGCCAAGGAAACAAACTTTGATTGCATATGGAATTGTACATCATTTCTGGATTCCAGTAGAATTCCTTATCTGGTAGTGACTATTGCTATCCATAATGAATCAAAGCAAACCCTTCATAATCCTCCGGTTTTATTCCTAATTGTTGGCTGGTAGTTACATTCTTAGGAGGGGGTTGTTAGACATTTTATATGCCTTTTGAGATGGAATGAGAAATAGAAATTGTCTTATCTTTGCTTTCAGTTCTCTATGGCTTCATATAGTAATGTTATTGGTGTTAACGCTTATAGATGGCTGCTAACCCACCAACCACGCTCTAATGGGTTCAGGGATTGGCCTTGCCCCCTATCGTGCTGAGCTCGCTATTATGTTTGGTGACATTATTTTGGGCTAGTTCAGTGGAGTTGGTTGGAATGTGTTTGGCAAGTCATGTTGTTTGTGTATTGGGACATGTCTCCCTTACTGTACTTATGTCTGTACCATTTGGTGACTCATATGAATGTTATTTTGCACAAAACAGGTTGCAAAGTCTAGCTAGCCATACAGGCATGGTAAACAACTTATTTACAGTCAGAGGTAAACAAACAGGGTTACCAAACAGCTTTCTTGGTTCTACTTAAAATAGAACTAGTTTTAACAAGTATGTATCCAAATAGGCTTTTTTCAATATTACTTATTTCAGTTCTGCTTATTTTATAATTGTGTCTACTACTTAAAACAGAAGCCATAAAAACTATTTTCAAAAAAATAGCCTTAGCCACAATTTCATCTAATGGAGAAGGATTTTGAGGCTTGAACTATAACCTATTTATAAATTTTCTGATTAATAGTAGATGAAATGCTTAGATTATCCTAGTATGTAATTCAAACACTATAATTTTGTTTATTAGATTGACAAAAAAGGGCAGCCCCGGCGCATAAAGCGCCCCCCTATGCGGGGTCTAGGGAAGGGCCGGACCACAAGGGCCTATAGTACACAACTTTACCTTGCATTTTTGTAAAAGGCTATTTCCATGCCTTGAACCCGTGACCTCAAGGTCATATGACGACAACTTTTACCGTTGCACCAAGGCTCCCCTTCGTCTATTAGATTGACACCTAAATAATTATTTTGTAGGAAATAAATTGCTTAGAAATTCTAGGACAATGTCACGTGTGCAACTCGACATCTCCCCTAAAGTACTTTCGATTATAGGTTCAAGTCGCCCCTTTCTACTATGTTCGGGATTAGATCCAGAAGTGTGTGAGTGCTTTGCTTTATATTTCTTCCTCTCTAACATTGAATTGGTTTCAGTCAACAATCATTTTCATCCACACATAAATTTAAATGTTTGGAAATAGAAGCCCTTGATGTCGTAATTTCACCTTTTTTTCCTTACATTTAGGTTGTTCATCATGCAACAAGGTAAAAAATCACACCAATCAAATGATTCTAACAACTATATTTTTTGAGTTTTTGACAATCAATGATCATGAGTTAAAAGTGAAAGAAAGATAGGCTAAAAGCATTCAATTGGCATGTGTTTATGTTTATAGGTAATCTAAGAGAGTCCCATCCCATTGGGTTTACCTTGTTCATAGGTTGACCTGATGAGTCCTACTCTAACTGAGATGGGGGTGGGGAGGATTTGCAAAACCTCATGCAAGCCAAACAAACTAAATGGGTAAGATCTTCTAGAACACCCCTAAAATAATGAAAAAAATATTATTTTTGGTGCATAGGATTAAATATTTTTGTACTACACTCGCGTACACCATATAATTTCTCATCTAGTCATGCCTCTAGGAAAGAGCTGAGAAAGGGAGATGGACATATAGAAAAATACACAACAATAAACAAAGAGAAGATAAAGAAAAAAGATTTACACTTAAATAATGAGTGGCCAAGTGCTAGAGAAAAGGCACCTCCCTGGAATCCAGGTAGATCACCTTCATCCTAGTAGGAGATGATCTAAAAGAGGATGAGTGCTACATTGACTGTACTATGAGATGTGGTCAAGCCACCACATTTTGTGGAGCCAACCTTTGTATGATCTAAAGTGTATCTCGTTGCTCCAGCTTTAGATTTCTTAGAGGTCAAAATTTATATGGTAGAGATCATTCTAGATTCTAAAAATAGTGTTCGTAAAATTTTTAAACTATTCATTTCCAAGCATAGTTTTCTTTTTTTATAAGTGAAGCATTACAAACAAATCACTCACACTCCTAAATCTAATCCCTGGCCGATGGAAAAAGTGGCAACTTGAACTCCCAATAAAGGGTACTTCAGGAGAGGTGTCATGTATGTTTGATGCTTTTAGTTAGTATAATTATCCAAATAATATGCTTTTTAATCTATAGAGACATCTAAATCTAGTACAATAAAATAAAGGAGTTAGATAATTCAAGGTAGCCTCTAGAAATATGATTGCTAGATTGCACCTATAATGCAATCGATTTAGCATTCCTTAAAGAGAATATGGCATATGCACATAGGTTTATGAGGCTGACAATGGATGTAGAAATACTTATACCATAGAAATGGTGAGACAAAACTTAAGAACAAACAAAAAACTTTGGAGCCAACCAATGTCTAGAGCGCACTTGGTCATAGATAACTCAACATCTCCCCTGGAATACGCTTGGTCACAAGGTCGAATTGGCAAGTTCCCCTTTGGTTGGGGATTAGAGTTAGGAGTGTGTGAGAGAGTATGAGTGATTTGCTTTGTAATTTTTCACTTGTTAACAAAAATAAAATAAAATTATAGCTTAAAACTCTTTACTATATAAAATTGTACCTGATGCTTTCTCTCCTAGGACAAAAGCATGAGGGGGCTTATCTTTACGCAATGTAAATGAGAAATTAGATGTAGCAGAAAATGGTTGGTAAAGATTTCACTAACAATGTTTTGGAAGATGTTAGGTGCTTGCGGTAGTTAGATGTCTCCTTACATATGAACACTTTGGATCACCAAACATTAGAAAAAGATTAAAGAGAAGGAAAAAATAAGGATTTATCTGTAGAAGGATTCAATACCTTTGTAAAGTATTCTTGGTTGAATTCATATTTCAAATCGCACTTGTATGTTTCACATCACAAGCCTCACCTAATTTGTTATAAACTCATATTTAATCCTTGCTTGTATCATTGTGCTTATGTAGAAAATAATATTGCTTCTTTAATATCATAACTTCTAAGATAAGAAAGCTAGAGATATATTAAGGCTTGCACTAAAGAAAAAAAGAAGAACATTTAAGGGTTATATTGTATCTCCTTTTTTTTTTAGATTTTCTTTTCCAAAATACAAGGTAAGGCTACTTAATATAGATCCTTGTGATCCACCCCTTCCCAGGACTCCACATACGTGGAGCTTCATGCACCAAGCTGCCCTTATTTTAATTTTAGGACATATTTTATTACAATACTTACTTATAAGAAGATTGAAATTCAAGAATACGATTTCTAGCATGTAAAGTTCAAATAAAAGTACTTCTGAATAAAAGATTAAAATTATATTATTCATTAATAATATTAGAGTAAAGTCATAAAAAAGGATATACATCTCTCTCTCTCTCTCTCTCTCTCTCTCTCTCTCTCTCTCTCTCTAGCATAGCTTTTGGCTAGCTCTGATTCTTTGAGTGCTAGCTTTATGGCGTGTAGATGAGGGTGCCACTTGAGAGCTTTGCTCTTCCTAGTTTTGCATTTTCATCCACATGGTAGGTCACAAGTTGGGAGAATTCGAACGGTCGACCTCCTTGTAGGAAAGAGAGGTTCTAATCATACTTTGTACTTGCTTATCATAATAAGAAAACAAGATAGGAATAAAAAAGAAAAAAAGAAGAAATTCTTTCATATGGAAAGCAAAGGTTTTCTAGCACAATGGCATAAGGAGCCTCTTCTGGGTGACCTAGGTTAAAAGTAACAACAAAAAATAGAAAAGGAGCACCAAGTATAAAGCAATCAAAGTCATAACATGTCAACAAGTTTGTCAATCCATGAGATTTCTCATATAAGTTGGATTCATAGGGAAAAAACATTCTTAACATGACTTTATTTTTGCTTGAAAAGTGGGGCTCCTCAATGATAGAAAGACCTTATAAATTCAAATTTTCAAACCATTGTCATTATCACAAATAGGTTAAATTTCCAAAGAAGTGTCTTTTGGAGCAGTCCCTGACCACCATCAAGACAAAAGACACTGAGATTATCATCTTGTACCAATTTGTCACCTTGTGACCACCACAATATCCAAATCCAGCACTCATATTTTCTTTCTTTAAAAGTGAATTGTTTCTCTCTTTAGACTTCTGTTTCTTCTTTTCCTGTCTCTTTGTCGGCAAAACCCATGTTTCTTTTCTCCTCCCACTCTTAGTTTCATATATGTTTCCTCCAACAAAAAACCACTCTCTTTTGAATTAAAACTTCAACACTTACCACCAGTTTTCATTTCTATAACTCCACTTCTCTTGCATTCTAATGCTTCTTTTTAACATACACTCTGAATTTCATCAATTTTCCCTTGATTTTCTGTTACATCACTAAAACCCTACGAATCCATATTTGTTTCTTTTTCTTTTAACAAAACCCCCAAACACAAATCCTATTTCCTGGATAGGAAAATGCCTCCTTTTAACTTGCTTTTCAACAAATAGCAATTTAACTATTGGCAATTCAATGCTCTTGTTTCACTAAATCTACATAAAATTTTAGAATTGATTTTATATTTCAAATTATCTTTCATGGATGATCTCTTCATGATGAAGATGAAGATGGAGTTGTGTTCTTTAGCTTGGTTTTGTCATAGAGATGCTATAGACGAGAGCACTTTTTTCATCTTGAATGATATGAACACAATTAATTTAAATTGAGGGTATTGGTGGTTTACACTTGAACATGGACGCTTAGATTCCCTATTTCCTTTTCCTAAACTAATTGTCATCTTCATATACAATCTTCTAAGAGAATGATAGTTTTTTGTTCTTCATAATCATAATAGGTTTCCCTTTGTTTACACACTCATGTTCTGTCTTCTCTTCTCTTAATTCTATTTTCTCTATCATGCACTTTCTTTTTCATATTTGTACTTTCTTATTCTTTCTTCTTCTCTAATTCAACTTTTTTTTCCTTTTAGTTTACCTTTTTTTATTTTTCTTTAGACATTAATAGGGTGTTTATGGATGACAATATAACTTTGCCCAAGCTAATGTCTCTAGATATCCACAACACCCATGCTTTGAATTAGGATGTTGCAATATCTGGTCAAACATGCTTTTAAATTAGAATGTTGCAATATCTGGTCAAACATCCATGTTCATCGACGAGGATATCAATTTTGGACATCCTTTTTCCATGTTTGTAAATGTTTTGCATGGAGATTAGGAAATCTAGGTTATAGATGTCTAGCTAATAAATTTATTGAAAACTTAGGGAAATTGGAATCGATTGTGGACAACGGGTTATCTAAGTGATCATATGAATTTATGGATGTCCAATTTTTTCTTTCTGTCTTTTCTCCTCTCTATCTCCCTGCCTGCCTCACTATTTTCTCTTGGCTTCCTGTAGAGAGAGACTCTTCATTTGAATGCCAAGGAAAACGTAGGTGATCTCTCTCTCCCTCTCTCTAACAAAATTTTTATTTTATTTTATTTTGTAGCTGCTTCTCTAAGTTCAAAGAGAGTTCAGCATGGTTTCTCAAGTGACCCATGCTTTGCTGGTCGGAGACCCAAGTAAGGTATCTCTGGCATCCATCTCTCTCTCTCCTAAACTACTTGTTTTTTTTAGTTATTTTCTCTCAATTCCTAATAGAAAGAGTTTCATCCTTAATGTTCCTAGGCATCCATCACTTCGCTTCCTGGAGAAAACTCAAGTGGAATATTTCTCTGGCATCCATCCCTCGCTCCTTATTTCCAACGATCATCTCTCTCTAAAATTTCCATGTTCTGTTGTAGGGGCGGCAAAATATGACACGACACGATAACACGACTCGAACCCGACACGAATTTAGCGGGTTCGGGTCGAGTCTTATCGTGTTCGTGTCATTTTCGGGTGACCCGAAAATGACACGCCAAAAATCGTGTCGTGTTCGAGTCAATGAATTTGACCCGTCGTGTCTACCTGTTTGACACGCGACCCACTCATGACCTTATTACCTTAACACTTGAAAATATAGGACGGTTCATGAGTAACCGTCCTATATTAGTATTTATATTATATAGGACGGTTACTTACAAACCGTCCTATATTAGTAGTTATAAATATAATATAACTTATATATAGGACGGCTATTCACAAACCGTCCTATATTACTAGTTATATATATATATATATATATATATAGGACGGCTATTAACAAACCGTCCTATATTACTAGTTATATAGGACGGCTATTCACAAACCGTCCTATATTACTATTTATATAGGACGGCTATTCACTAACCGTCCTATATTACTAAGTTATATTGGAGAATGGAGGGTTCTTCTAGAGCCACTGTTAAGAGTTAATGAGTTATTCTCACACATATACTATAAAGATATTCTCAGAGGAACAGCTTCTTCCAGGTTCTCGTTCGGGTGCATCTTAGAGAATATGAAAAGAAAGCAAAGACATGAGAGTGACAAACTATAAACAGGAATTCACAAAATATAATCCAGAAATCTGTGATTCAAGATCTGAATGAAGCAAGATTTCCTGAAATGTAAGCCGAAGCAACTTGACCTTCCAGTTTGCAAGCTTCTGATAAAACACATTTGATTGGCAACAGATAAGTGAAAGCTTGCAAACATGATATAATTACAACTAGTGGAACTTCCTCATCCCTCTTTCTGTTCACACAAATAATTGTGTTCCGATTGTTAGAAACTTGGTAGCTTAGAATCATGGGCTCCAATCATCACAATTGCCCAACATATCAATCACTTAGCACCATCTCCATGACTATATCATTCCAATTGTCAATAGGCCCGAGCGTGCACCAATGCAGACAATCATTCGAACTTTGGCATTTTTAATTTTATCCTCATTCCTCAAAGAATGAATGAAATTGCTCTGTATAGGCAGGATGTCCATCATGTCTCCATTCAAAACACCAACTTCACAATCACATCATTGAAATTTGAAAGTTTTTTGGTATCATATTCATATGAATCATATCTACAACTTCAGTATATATCAGTAATTTCAATCATCAACCTCCATTCCATATATGACTCCCTCTCCAATACATGATACAATACATGATATGATATCAACCACCCATACTGTATTTGTAGATTGTATGTACATACATGATACAATACAACCCATCTGTGATCTAAGCCATCATTGAAAATTGATGATTAACCCATCTGCTGATCAAAACACCAACTTCACAATCACATCATTGAAATTTGAAAGTTTGAAACAAAGAAAGCACATACATTGATACAGTGTACTTCAATAAAAATAAAAATAGAACACATTCATTGAAATGAACTGATCTTTGTATTATATTTGAGTAAAATGTATATACATGAATGATAATATACATTCATTTACAATTTTACATCACTGAACTACAAATTAAAAATCATAATATGATCTGTCCATTCCATTCTAATATCATCTAGATCCAACTGGGAGTAACTCTTGGTTCCAAAATCCACCTACAAGAAACATATAATAACTTAGTTCGTAGATTAGACATGTAATCTTGAATTAAGTCAGAAATATACAAATCAAAAGTGCAACTTTGGTCAGTAAGTCTAAGTGTTACCTTTCTCAATTGTGAGACTGAAACTCCATTGCGAATGAGGGTTCTCATGTATCTAAGAACATAATATCCACACTCCCAATCTGATTTTTGTTGAGGGCACTGCAAAACAATGCCACCAAAGACAACATAAAAGTTTCAAAATATAATTTCCAACAAGGTCGGGTTTAAAATTATATGAAAGAGTCTAAAGAGCAAGAATTAGTAAACTATACCTTGGCCTTCTTCCGGTTGAGTTTTGGTGGGTGGTGAATGCCTCCCCTCTCAGCCCTTTTATACCATGCTCTACACACATATAATTGAAAAGCATTAGATTATGAATATTATTATAGTTGTCAGGTGAGTAGTTATATTATAATAAAAAGAATAATAAAGACTTACTTGTTTATAATTTCCATAAGGTGTTCCCGAATGTGTGCTCCACATGAATCAAAAAAATTGCATGGCCACCATGCACATCCAAAGCTAGCAACATCCAATGGGACCTATAAAAATAATAGTTCAATTGAATTTTCTCTAATCTTAATCGATGTAGTATTCATGTGTATGAAACTATGAATTGTGAAATTAAAATGGCATAATTAAGCAACCTATGTTACAACGTACTCCGCTATTGTAGGGAATCTGTAATGCTTGCCCCTTCGCACAAGTCATGAGACCAGGAATGATATCTTCACTTTGTTTGTCCTTAGGCAAATGGGACAATTGAAAGACAAGAGAAGGGTCAAGGAACTTGTAAATGTCCTTGACCTCTAGTCTATGCAAGCTATCATGCAAATACCGCATTTGAAATTTGGGTTAATGTCAAATAATTATTAAGTTTTATTAAAAAGCAAGTATTAAGTAATGTTACATTGATTGGTAAGTCTTAACTCTAATAGAGCGATTACACGACGTACCCTATATAGACTATGATGTGCATGTACTCCAATTGATCCATATTACATATGGCTATGAGGTCTTCCTTGAAGAGTGGAACCTCAACCACATCGTTTGAAAGCACACCGCCTCTATCCTTACAGGTTCATTGTATTTGTGTTGCCTTCATTGGCCGGTCACCAGTACAAGCACTTTAGGAATGGAGGTGTGTTAGGTGGAACCTCCACCGATACCTACACCGTAAATGTAATCATGTAACATTTTAGAAATTAGTAATGAATATATACAAAGATATACCGATATACTAGCGGATATAAAAGAAGAAACCCAAAGAGGTAAAATTAGAATATTTTATAATATAACAATAATAACATTGTGACTACCGACTTGTGACTTGTGAGTAGTGACTAGTGAGCACCTTACAAGTGTTTTGAACTAAAGAACTAGTACTACCGACTTATGACTTGTGAGTAGTGACTATGGAAAAACATAGAACTAGTACTACCCGAGAAGGCCGGGATGTGGCTACACTTGCCACTATGCCGAATTTGCCTGGCGGCAAGGTTTGCTTCAATTGCCCCTTGTCTTGCTTTTCGTGATCCGACCGTCCGACATGTTGCGCACAATATTAATCAATGAACAGTTTAGGAGGACTTAAAAAAGGTAGGAGAAAATGAAGCCATGACTACGGTTAGTATATATGTACCTTGGAATTGGATATCATTGGTTTTATGTGTTTCTCTGCCAACACACATGATATCCAATTGCATCCCCAACAGTTTCAACATCATCCCCTTCGACTGGAAATGGAAGGGGAGCATCCGGGTTGAATGGCAAGAGTGATGCACACACGCTTAGTGTGTGGAGGCATCAACTTACCATGCAAGGTGGCGGAAGTCATGGGCCGAACCTCGTACGGTGTTGCCACAGCCCACATGGTTCTCAAATGTATGTAGCTGCAACATGCACTGACCCACCAGCATTTGAGAAATGACATATATATAATAATTAGTGATGTAATGTAAAGTGTAAACTAAAAACAAAAGTAAATAAGTAACATTGTAAAACTAAACAAGTGAATATACATACCTCACTGATTGGGAGTACTTGTTCGCCACCTCTTCATCCGATAGAGGAGTAGGAGTAGGAGTGCAGTATTATTATTTCTTCTTTGGTTGAACTTGAGGTTGAGCTTCAGCTTGAGGGCCGCCAACATCCTCACATGAGGTTCTTCGGCCACCTTGGAGTTCCTTCAATAGTTGATCTTTGACCATGCTATATATCTCCACAACTGTTTGCTTCTTCCATTCTTCCAATTCTTGTAGCGTAGGAGCCTTTTGTTTAGGGAAAAATTTGGAAGGAACAACACCCCGACCTTGGCCCCTTACCCGGCCAGGGTGCTCATTCTTGTTGCCCATTGCCCTATACAGGATCTCCCCCTTTGCAAGCGGTCTTGCTAAGAGTCCCTGTAGTTGCACTTTCTTCTTGTTCTTGGGTCAACTCTTCCTGCACACATAAAGATCATAACATGATAAAATCACTATTATATATGTAATATTTAAATAATATACTATGCAAGGGTATAAAAGTATAAAAGTATTTAACTAGGCAGTATGCAAATAAAGTAAAAGTATAAAACTTAAAGTCTTAAACCACTTACAATTCTTGAAGCAATTGTTGTAGTTGTCTCGTTGGCAAAGGTCTGGGAGTTACGCCCTTTCGAATGTGCCATTTTCCATAGAATAGCACGGTCGATGAGATCCGTTGTCCCAAATTCTTTCTTTGTAATAAGATTATAAGAGACACTAAGTCAGAGTTAATAAAAATAATAATCTAATATGATTAGACAAATGGAATGTGACATGATATACTTACTACATCCGCCTCTAATCGTGCATAGCCAACCTTTGAAAGGTGGTGCGGCGTATGGTTTTGTGCACGAGCCTTTTGTCCTTTTATACGCTTTGCTGGGCATCAAAGTAATGTGATCAAAGATTCAAAATACAATCAATTATAATAATTACAAGACTCAAAATTTAGCTTGGCTAGTTCAAGTTGTGATTACCTCAAAATCAGGAGATAGCCTATATCAGACAAATTGATTCCATGCTTCCCGGTTAATGAAGCAGGAATACAACTGAGGGACCATGTGAAGCGTAGAAGGATCATGAGAATTTGGAAGTATGTACTTCCTTGCAAGCTCACTCTTCCATTTCCTCCAAGCTTCACCAGCTCCTAGCAAGGCTTGCTTCTTGCACTCATCAGATACGTCAAAGGCGTACTACAAAACAAAAGAAGAAGCATGTTAAAGTGACTAACTAGTGAGTATTGCAGCAACTTTGTGTATCTTATCGTGATTCATATGCAAACAAAAACAAAACATATAAATATAAAGGACATATTATGTTATATGTAGGAAGAATTTACATACCTTGACCATTTCCCATACTGAATCTTTGACTTGTGGAGATACATGTCTCCAATCACCACCGATATCGCACAAGTCTTCTAACAAAGGCAACATATGAAGCTAGCATAGGCATGTGCAACACCACCAATCGGTTGGCCTTTAGTGTTGAATTGTAATCGTTTCTTTTATTCCAACCGAGGTTCTCTTATTTATATGTTCCATTTGCGTTGGGCCCTCCCTCCTGACCTTTCTCTTGACACTGACCACCGGTGGTGTTACTGATGGACATGTGCTTGATAGCCTTGATTGTTCTCGCTTCGTGTGTTGTAATTGTTCTACTTGTACCTCTCCTACCTCTTCTACTTGCTCCATGTTTGCTTCAAAATAAAAATGACTACGCTAGACAAGAAAAGAGGAATACAATTATACAGGATAATAAGCGGTAGCACCCTTGAAAACCATCACAAAATTTTCATTTGACAAAGGAGACTATACCGAAGCCTCCTACAAGGTCAGATTGTTGCTCCCTCTATCTCTTCAAACAAGCAATTATGCATGTTCCCATTTTTTGTGATGTTGGCATAGTGTCATAGCCCTAGAAGTATGCCATTCCAAGATGCGTAGTGGAAAAAAATGTGATATTTTGTTTTTGTATAACATTCATTATTTGTAGCTTGATTTGGCCATTTCATTAAGTTTCCTATCTCAAAACATTCATTCCAGTCTAATCATAATTTAAAAAATATGTTATGTTCCTTCATCCTTTATTTTTTATTTTGGTCAACTATCACTTAATCATTCCTCTTGTTTCAACAGTTCCAACACATCAAAAATGTTGAAAATCCGACATTGTTTGATGCGTATATGAGATATGTTAATTTAGTTTTTGAGAGATTTTTCTTGATTTGGTTCTTTTTTCTAGGGCTCCCTTAAGGCAAAGAAGAAATTGGGATATAAGCTGTAGCTAGTTTGTGATAAATTAGATAAAGGTAATGTTTTTTTCCATTTTGTAAAAGAAAGAACTAGTTTAATGTCTCTCTCCCTCAATCTTCTGACATCTGTCTCGCTTTCTTCTACCGCTCACCGCTCTACATTTCAGCTGGAGAGGGGAGACTATTTCAAAGATGCGGTTCTCTCAGAACCTATGTATCAGGATTCACTGATTCACGACTAATGAACTATGGTCAAAGTCAGAAGACTCAGAACCTTTATAATTTATATGTTTGGTTTTTCCGTCAGAGGAACATACATATCTGATATCTCCGATAATCCCATTCCACTTCCAGGCTTCCAGGTCCGTTTTTTTTTGCTCATCCATCTTTTTCCCAACAAACCCCGTTTCCAGACTCAAATGAAAGACAACATAAATCAAAATCTGAGAAATAGGTGTTTGACAACGAAATGACAGAACAAGTTCAAGGCAAGGATCAGAGAAACCAGACAGAGGTTTTTTTTTTTTATCAGATTGTGTTCTTTTATTACTTTTTACTGCTGTATAACAGAATTGTATACGAAATTACATTAAAGATGCAAAAAATCGTAAATACATACCTTTCTTTGCTTAGATCTGTGAAAGATCGAAGAGGAATGGTCGTTTTCACCTTCTCAGTATAGGTTGGATTGGATCGTTGGGTTGGAACTTGGAAGATTGAAATTAGGGCTGAGAATGACCAAGGTGAAAAGTGAAAAGTGAAAACGATATATTATATGTATAGAACCATATAGGACGGTTTTAAAATAACCGTTCTATATAATATACTAATATAGGACGGTTATTCAATAACCGTTCTATAATATACTTAAATATAAGACGGTTCTTCAATAACCGTTCTATAATTATAATTAAATATAGGACGGTTTTCAAATAACCGTTCTATAATATACTTAAATATAGGACGGTTTTCAAATAACCGTTCTATAATATACTTAAATATAGGACGGTTTTCAAATAACCGTTCTATAATATATTAAATATAGGACAGTTTCAAAATAACCGTTCTATAATATATTTAAATATAGGACGGTTTTAAAATAACTGTCCTATAATATATTTAAATATAGGATGGTTTGTTTATAACCATCTATATATTGAAATATAGGAGTTGTATAAGCTATAAGAGTTATGTATTTAATTAATCTTAGTTGATGATGTCCTTAAATAAAACTAGTCATTAAGTATAGAGTGGAGAAAGAGTTATGTAATTAACTCATCTTAATTTCCTTAAGTTAAGGATGACTGGATGAGCTTAAAAAGACAGAGCAATAGCATATAGGCATATATCATATATGTATTATGTTCATCTCACTATCTCGTGCTCGGACTTCTCAGTTGAGTTGAGTTACTTGTGTATCTATCTGCTTAAAAGCAAAGTTATGTTACTTATGTAAGTAACTCATACTATCATATTCAATTCAACATAGTTGTTGAGGTTCAGGTCAGCCGTGGATGAGTAAAGTTGGTGTTAATTATGTATATAATGTATTTAACTCATCTGATGTCTGATGATCTCACTTGAGGATCATCTTAAAAAAGCAAAGTTATGTAAGTAACTCATACTCAATTCAAAAGTTGTTGAATGTTGATGATAACATTGATAAATGATAATAAGTAAAGAAAGAGAAAGAATCATGTAATTAACTCATTAGGTAAGAATGACTGAACTGAACTAGAATAGAAACAGTTATGTAATTAACTCAGTAGCTTGAGAATGAGTATAGAAAGAGTTGTGTAATTATCTCATTAGAGGATAATGAGTATAGTATAGGAACTAGGAAGGGTCCCAAGGGAATAGTTATTAGTTATTTAGTTATGTAACATTGTAATTAACTCATTAGGTGAGGTGAGAATGTGAACAGAGAATAGGAGTTGTGTGTTGAATTAACACAAATGTTGAATGATATTACTAAAGGAGTTACTAAATTTTACTCTACAATATCTACATGAATGATGGATCAAAGGATCATGGATGAATCATGAATGAGTTATTCCTAATCTATTATCATCAATTGGGAGTTAGAAATGAGAAACAAATATTGAGTTATATGAGTTGGATACATGATATTCATGAATTTGATTGAAAAGAGATATATTAGATCAATTGGTTGGTGAGACATGTGAAATTAACATAAGAAAATCATTATTCATTAGCATTTATAATTTTATACAACAATATATGACAGTTAGTTAGTCTCTCTCTCACTTCACTTTTACTTGTACAACTTACAAAACTTGGTTAACTTATCTACTAAGTGTAACTTGTAAGTTGTAACAATTGACATGTGACAATGTGTAGCTAAACCGAAAATGGTTGATAAGAAATTGGTTATACGCTTATTTATAACTTATAGTTATAGGCTTATAGTTGGATAATTGGATTTGGGCTTACTTAACTTACATGATACAATACAATTATACAAAAAGACAAAACAATTGCCTTAGACAGTTAGATTAGACTCTAGATTGACTTAGTAGTTAGTATACCTAGATAATTATTAATTAGTTAAAGTTAAACCTTTATGTTCTTTTCAGTTTTCAACTTTCATTTTGTTTTCCCGCCACTACAAGTCTACAAGGGGGCCCCCCGCCCCACCTCGGATCATCTATCATGATTCATGACATCTAACTATCTAAGTTATCTAACAAGTAAGTTAACTTAGTTAAGTAACATTAAGGACAATAACTAGGGGCATCAAAATATTTGACAAATGATTGAAGTGTAAGTTTCAACTTTCATTAACTCCACTTGCCACTTGCCGCTTGGAATTGGAGGAAAGAAGGCTATCGGTCTTTGTCGTGCATCGGTCACTTGAAAAGCGAAAATCGGCACATCACGTACTTCACGGTCACGGTCTCACGTACTCACAAATACACTCACAGATTGGTAATGAAGGAATAAACCATGTGTAAAATAGGACGGTTAGTAATTAACCGTCCTATATTATTATGTAAAATAGGACGGTTAGTCCGTAACCGTCCTATATTATTATGTAAAATAGGACGGTTAGTCCGTAACCGTCCTATATGTTAAAGCTTACAAAAAATAAGACGGTTAGTAAGTAATCGTTTATATTTTTAAAATATAGGACGGTTAATACATAACCGTACTATATTTTATAAATATATATATATAGGACCGTTAATACTGTAATACATAAGTAACATAACCAACGTTACCAACCCAAGGTTGAAGTTGAAGGCTTGCAGGTTTGCTGCTTTTATAATTTACAATTTTACATCCGTTTCGCATTTCCCTTTCCGGACTCCAGAGGACCGTAATCCAGATATCTTCTTCAAGTTCAAACATCAACCCTTCTAAGTTCTAACACGATGAGCAGCAAGACCCCTACTATAGCACCACAAGTATGTCATGTGTTTGTTTTTTGTTATTTCTCTATGAAATTATGAGTCTGACTCTTTTCATTCCTCTCAATTTCCTCACTCTCGAGTCTCAACTCTCAAGTCTCAGTGTCTCACTCACTCACTCCCTTCCCTTATTACTTATTACTTATTAGTAACTGTTGGTGAACTCTGAAGTGTTTAGTTTACTGTCAGTGTGAACTAATTTTTTTTTGTCATTTGCATTTTGCAATATAGGCACAAGTTGAAGTTGGGAGCACTGATGTTTCTGATAACTTGAATATGCTACACCACAACAACGATGATGATGAGTTTGCTGATTTGGAGAACGTGGAGTTAGTTTCAAAATCCAATAGAGGTAAAAAGCATAGGAAACTAATGTCTCCAGTTTGGAATTTTTTGAACACCTTCCTCTATCGAAGATGGAAGGCAAAGGTGTAAATGCAAGAAGTGCTCTGCAATATACATTTGCGATAGCAAATTTGGTACTGGTAACTTAAATCGTCATATAAAAACTTGTCAACGGAGCTCTTCTCGTGATATAGGCCAGTTGCTTTTATCTCAAAGTCAGGGGAGTATGTCAGTGTCACTAAGTGCGACTTCGGATAATAAGTTTGATCCTGAAGTTTATCGTGAGTTAGTAGCAATTGCGGCTTGTTATGCATGATTTGCCTTTCCAATTTGTTGAGTATGATGGAATTAGAACTCTATCAAATATTTGCGTGCAGATTTGCACTTGATTAGTAGAAATACAAGAAAAGCGGATGTTCGAGAATGTATAAAAGAGAAAAAGGAAAGATAAAAGAGATGTTAGAATTGGCACATAGCAGGATAAGATTGACATCGGATTTGTGGACTTCTTGTATTACTGATGGGTATATAAGTCTCACAAAGACATTTTCTAAATAGTCAGTGGGTCTTACAAAAGAGGATATTAAATTTTTGTTTCCTACCACCTCCACATAATGGAATATCATTAGCAAAAAAGTTATACTCATTATTGGTAGAATGGGGGATTGAGAAAATGATTTTTTCAATCACTTTAGACAATGCTTCTTCTAATGATTCTTCTGTTGAGTCATTAAGGCATCAATTAAACATCAGGAACACTCTTGTTTGTGGTGGAGAGTTCCTTCATCTACGTTGTTGTTGTCATGTTTTGAATTTGATTGTGCAAGATGGTTTGAAAGAAATTGATGATGCTATTCAAAAAATTAGAGAGAGTATCAAGTATGTCAAAGCATCACAAAGTAGAAAACAAAAAATTTTAGAGTGTGTGAATCACATGTCAATTGAGACAAAAAAGGGCTTAAGACAAGATTGTCCTACAAGATGGAATTCAACGTATTTGATGCTTGAAAGTGCTCTTTGTTACCAACGTGCATTTTGTCACTTAGAACTAAGTGACTCAAATTATAAGCATTGTCCTTCTTTCATTGAATGGGAAAAGGCTACAAAAATTTCGAAGTTTTTGGCAGTTTTTTATGATGCCACCTGCATGTTCTCTGGATCCAAATATCCCACTGCAAATCTCTACTTTCGTGCAAAGATTTGTAATTTATTTGAGTTTAACACAATACATGAGAAGTGATGATGACTATATGAAGCGTATGTCCACCCAAATGTTTGCCAAGTTTTCAAAGTACCGGTCCGAATTCAAGCACCATTTTGGCAATTGCATGTGTGTTGGATCCTCGGTATAAGCTCTCCTTTGTGGAATTCTCGTACAAGAAATTGGTTGGCATTGGCTGCTTGGAGTTTGCTCAAGTTAGGGAAAAGTTATTCTCTCTCTTCAATGAATATAAGGTTAAGATTTATCCTATTCCTTCCTCCTCATCTACACAAGTGGCTAGAGGTGCAGTCTTGATGATAGACAGAACATGTCATATAGTCAAGAGGTTTTAGATGTCATGAAGGTAATTTTATTTATAATTGTATCTTTCATTATATGTCGCTTACTACTTAGCATATTAAAATTTGCTATGAAGTATGAATTGTCTTATCGTACGTTGAATAATATAATTGCATTTGCATTAGGAATTTGATTCATTTGAAGGTGAAGGAGGTACTTTGGCTATGCAAAAATCACAATTGGAGCTTTATTTAGATGAACCAAGATTGCAAGAGTCAAAGCTAGACATTCTTGCATTCTGGAAAGGCAATCAATACGAGGTTGTTTGACTAATAATCTCATGTAAACACTATTTTCTCGTAATCTTATTTACATTTATATTTGATTCAAATGTTGATTTTAGGTATCCCGAACTTGTCGCCATGGCTCGTGATGTCTTGAGCATTCTTATATCTACGCTTGCATCGGAGTCCGCTTTTAGTGTTGGTGGTCGGGTTCTTGACCAATATAGATCTACTTTAAAGCCAGAAACCGTGCAAGCATTGATTTGTGTGAGAGATTGGCTATATGGATTGAAAGGTAATAGTTTATAATTCTATATTTACATTATATTTTATATGAGCTTAGTAATAACTAATGCTTGTTTATTCTATATGATTGTAGACTCTACCATTACAGTTGCCGTGGATGAGCTTACTGAGGACATTATAAGCATAAGTAGCATCACAGATCACTTCAACCAATCAAGACTCTGGATCAATTCATTTTGATTAATTTGTATAATTTTCATGACTTATTTTAATTTGTTGTGTTTGATACATAATACATTGATGGAAGTATATTTCCATCATGTGCTACTTAATCCATATTTATTTACTACTATTGTGGTTATTTGATTCATTTCAGTCTCTTTTTTTTCACATATCATGTGAATTGTGAACTTGTGAAGTGAGTCAGTGAGTAACTGAGTGGTGTAATACTAAACTATAAAGAACTGTGTTGCTTCTAAATAAAATAACAAAATATTACAGGAACATTATTGGTAATTTGGTTGTCTATGTACTTGGCGTGTGGTGTGGCGGATCACCACCGTAATTCAATGGATATAGCAATGACCAAAGGACAATGAGCATGAAAGGAGTTGGAGAAATGAATTCCCTCCTAACAATTTATGTGGGGGTTGGTACTTGGTAACTTGAGTTGAAAGTCTAGTTCTTCATAACTGAAAGACCCATGCTATTCAATTCTGATTTTCTGCTCCAGAACCTCATTGTCATTGCTTCAGGTGATCAAAGATTCAAGATACAGTTCAGTCAGAATCAGAAGATCAGTCATAACGGTGGAGTGGAATAAAATTATAAAAAGTAAACTATAAGACGGTTATTTCACAACCGTTCTATAAAACCTAACATATAGGATGGTTATGAAATAACCGTACTATAAAATAACATATAGGACGGTTATTTCACAACCGTTCTATAAAATCTGTAATATATATATATATAGGACAGTTATTTCACAGTCGTCGTATAAAACCAATGATATATAGGACGGTTATGTTACAACCGTTCTATATGTTAGGGTTTTATAGAACGGTTGTGAAATAACCGTCCTATATGTTAGTTTATTTTATTGTGGTTGTTTTGGGATTTGGCCCGTTCGGGCCTTGGCAGCCGTTCTATAACTTCTATTCACTTGGGAGTTGGGACTTGACTTGAGAGGGCAGTTTTTTTAATATGTCGGGTCGTGTCGTGTCATTTCGTGTCGTGTATCCAACACGACTCAATTAATTAATCGTGTTACACAGGTCGTGTCGTGTCATTTTTTTAAGAACCGGTCGTGTACGAGTCATAGGTTTTTGACACGACTATTAAGCGTGTCGTGTTCGTGTCGACCCGTAACACTATTCGTGTCGTGTTCGTGTCGCCACAAACACGACCCGCCAACCCGAATTGCCACCCCTATTCTGTTGGTCAATAATAGAGATGTATTTTTTTTACTATGCTAACATTTGTAGGCTAATCTCACCGGGAACGGCACTATCTTCCCTTCCAATACTGATTCTTGCAAGGTAGGGTAAAAGCCTAACATAATAATAGTTTTTTACTTCCCATATTAGCTATTTTGCTTGAAACATCTTGTTTTAGGACTTGATCTTTTGATTTCATGCTTGATGGGTAGTTTTTTTGGTTAATGACAATGTTTTCCCAGTATTGGTTATGATTTTCTACTGGTATTGGCTATTCATTTAGTAGTAAAAGTGATTACCATGAACCATTTTGAGTTAGTTATATTCAAAAGAAGCTCAAGAATTGATTTGGTGTGAAATATTAGCTGGCAGATAGAGTAATCATGCGAACATTATCTGTGTGTTCATCAAAACCACGACCACGAAGTTGACAGTCATGGGTCTCTGTATTCTTCCCGTTCTTCTTGTATGCAGACAATAATTTTTACTGCTTTCTCTATCATAATTAGCAAGACTTCCAAATTACATATTGTGCTATATTATTTTTTGCTGGTTATAAAAATAATGAGAAATCAAAACCGAACACTTTATATTAAAATTTTATGATTAAACCTGCGATCTATATCTAACGTGTACATGCATGGATCAAGATAAAGCATGCGAGTATTTTAAGATCTGATCCAAATCATGTATCTGTATTAAGCATGCATGTATATCAAGATCAGATTCAAATCATTTGTATATATTAAGATCATATTTAAAGTATGCGTATATATTAAGATCGGATTTAATGCATGCGTGTATACGAAGGATTCAAAGCATGGATCATAACAGATAATAAGCATGTACCAAGATCGCATTCAAAGCAGAGATCATTATAAATAATGCACAGGTGCTAAGATTATGTTTAATTCACTTATTAGTATAAATGTGTGTGGATACCAAGATTGGATTTAAATCATAGATCAGTATAAAGCATGATTATGTGCATGGATTGGATTCAAATAATAGTATGTATGTATATATGTATTTTTGTGTGTTTATATATATAAAGCATAGATTGGTGTGAAGCATTTGTGTGTGTGTGTGTGTGTGTGTGTGTGTATTTGATTTAAGCATGCATAAATATTACATTGATAGATCTACTTATCCGACATAAATAAACAAATATCTAATGTTCCTAGATATTTAAAAAAATGCACTCCAGGATAGATCTACTTGTTAGACCTAGTACTCGTAGAGATTTAACAGCAAGTATACTTGCTTGCGATTTATGATCCTCTCTAACCTTACGATTCCTCTCCCCCAATGTATCTTTGAGAATTGTTCCCAACTTGTTTCTTTTCTAGATCTAATATTAGATCAGGTTTTTGGTTTAGGGCTGATAGATTTCTTGAGAGAGAAGAAAATACAATGAGAGAGAGGTAGAGATTAACGTCTAAGAACTTACAAAAATGGGAGACAATACATACGCGCGTGTGTGTGTGTACTCCCACTCTTACTATTAGCGTGGAAACTCCCCTTGTAAGGCCAACGTAGAAGAGAGATCTTTGAACTCCTTCAAGATAGCTAGATCAGATCGGTAACGAAAAGATGTTCGAGATGCACTTTCATAGCTATGTTTCATAGCTAACAGATGAGTAACGAATAATTGGAGGGGGCATAGTGAAGATACAATTTCTTTTGACTCTTTCGAGAAGGGAAGAATAATATTACCAATTGAGATGATTGATTTGACTCTGTCTCTTCTTAGGAAGGAGAAGATGTAAACACAGACACTTCCTTCAATAAGAAAAAGGGAGCAACGTCAACTCCAAATTAAATTAAATGATTTAGGAGCCCGAATAAAGGCTTACTAAGCTGAATTCTCTATTGTCAATCATGTCAGGAATCGATTGAATCACAAAGCAAAGAGAGATTCTATTCTGAAAGAAGATTAAACTAGGGCTATTTTTTCTATGCCTCATCGGTGGACATTCCATTACCATTACTTTCACCACCTCAAGGCACCAATCTAACTCTTTCATAAAGAAGTCCGAGTGAACAAATCCACTCTGAATTGGTAAGCTAAGTCAATACTTCCATAGGCCTGGCCAGGCTTTTCTTTCTTATTTGACTCTTGAAGAAAGACAAAAGGGAGAGTGAAGGAAGAGGAGAAAGTGTAATAACCACAATTTTTGTAAATTGCCTTGAAAAAATCAATGAAAGTTTAAAATTTTAGAAGACTCAGGCTAGAATATTAGGTTAAAAGTAAATATCTTTTTATAGAGATTAAATCATAAGTGAAAACATAGAAATTAAGAATGTACACAAAAAATCAAATCAAATGACACTAATTTTGTTAAATTTTGAGTTAGAATGAAAAATCTCAATTTTCTACATAAAAGGGTAAAACGGTCATTTTTACCCAGAACCAAGATTTAAAATTTGAATATTTGGAATGCACTCGAAAAACTGAAAGGTACTCAAAAAATTGATTCTGGCGCCATTGAGTATACTAAAATCCGAGTTTGGATAAATAATATACAATTTTCTCGATTTTTATCAATAAAATGGCAAAACAATCTTTTCACATAAAAGTGGGGCCCACAAAGTAGGCCAATGTTTTGAAAGCAACAATAATTGAGCAATGCACTACCCGATTATAGTGGAGGAAAAGGTGGAGGTGGAAACTCCACCCATAAATAAAATAAAATAAAATAAAGAAAGAAGAAGATTTTTATGAAAAATTATTTTAAATTTTAAAAACTTACCTATAAATAATTTTGAAATTTTCACAACTTTACCATAAAATCCTCTAGACTCCTTTGGAAAATCAGAGCAAAACTCCTCCCCCATCTCCCCCAATCTCTCTCTTTTTTCCTCTCTCTCTAGAATAGTACCAAGAGCCCTAAGTTTAATTAGCCACTCCGTTCCAGATCAAATTTCATAAATCTCACCATCCATATTATTCTAAATTCTCTGATCTACAAAACCCCCAAAGTAATTGCACGATATAACAGATTAGACTGATTAGACTGCAAGCATGGTAGTCCTTTGATTTATTTTGCACTATGATGCAAATGAGATAAGCATAGTGAGATGCCTTATATACGGCATAATAAAATGCCAAGCAATTATATATTATCAATATTCCTAGTATAGTAACTAGTTGATATACTAATCTCTTACAATTGAAAGAGTTTATCAGCTTAGTTGGGATGAAAATTGAATATTTTCACTATTTTGATTAATTTGTTCATATACATTATATATAAGGATGCACATAAATGATAATAATAAAAAAGGTTATAGAAATGAGATTGATCCATGATCATGTTTACGACATAAATGAATAATAGGATTAATGAATATTAAGATTATATTGTTAAATTATGTTACTTCTTTAAACTCCTACCAAGCATAACTTGCTGAGATATTGTAAATGTTTAAATGTTTACAATATCTCAGATATATAAAAGGAGAGTTAGGAGCCCAAGACTTAAAAAGACTTAAAAGAAAAATTAATCAAGGTATATCCATTGAAGACGTGTATTTTATTTAAGAACATTATATGTATTGAGAGTTTATTATATGTGAGCTTTAAAATTTAGATTATGTAATTTTGACAAGTATTGTAATGATATCGAACTGTACTGTGAACCACTAAATGGATTCTAAAGTTTAATAAAGTTTATTCCTTTAATAGAATTTTATCTTGTACAAAACTCTACTTATGTTATGAAGTAATAACTTGGATTTTATAAAACAAGTTCTAAAGAAAAGAATTTTCACTGCTTTGTTTTGCTAAAAAAATTTACTACTAAGGGCCCTATCTTTGCAAAATGTATTACAAAATATATCATAAAAACCTGGGTTGTCACAAAAAGAAAGAAAGCACAATAGAGCAGCATATAATAGATTTTGTAAGAATCAACATAATCGCTGTTGGTTATGCCAAAGGAAGGGGGACACCTAGGGCGAAAGGGAAGTGAGGAGGAGTTTGATTCGTGAGAGAGAGCCAGACAAAAGGTGATATATATAATGTTTTGTAAGAAACATTGGGATGTAGCTCTAATGATCTTGAACATTTCATATCTAAATTGTAACAAAAATTGACATTGGATGCTAATAACTTTCATTTGGAAAGATTTTTTGAGTTATGAGATATCTAAAGTTGGATGTGTCAAATGAATGGCATGAATCAATATTATTTGGGTCCCACCATGGTTATATAGTATCATAGGAACAATGAAAAATTACATTATTACCCTAAATGATTTTTGAGACATTTGTCCTTTATAATGGCATAATGGATTGAGAAACTCTAGCAAAACAGGCGTATTTCCTAAAGCCCTCTTATAGAAAATTTCTATTATTATATTATGATGCCAAAAACAGTGTTTCCTAGAGTAGAAACAGGGGATCCGGTTGGGTATTGCCAGCTACGCATTTTTATTTCCTAAAGATCTTACTTGGTATTAGACAAGAAACATCAGTCCCGACTATTGGTCTTCCTCCATTGTTTCTCACCTCTATTTCCCATCGTTAAATGAACCAAAACGAAGGCTAAAACAACCTTAAGAACAGAGCAACTAAAAGGAAACTGATTTTGGTGCACACAACAGAAAATTCTAGAAGAATTTCTGCTTTCTGTGGGTCAGAGATAATCTGGCAGCCTCTTTCTACATACATAACAAGATAGTTCTTCCATCAATTTAGGGTAAATGAGAGGAGTTTTAGATGTTTAGGCAATACCTTTGTTTGTTATCCGATGAGAGAGAATCGATTAATACAAGCTTTGTATAATCAACGTCTGAACTGTTAGGATCATAAAAAAACGTGGCCATTCATTCAAATTGTGAACTTATACATGAACACACAAGAAAAAATACGTTACTGGACTTGAATGTTGAGGTCCTTGCATGGTTTGGGAGAAAGGTTTTCAACTTTTTTGGTTTCTGAAAAGAAGAAATGGTGCAGAAGGAACCGGAACATGGCTCAAACCGGTTTTCCTACTTCAAAGTTTGAAGAAACTTGTTGAGATGGAAATTAATGTTTCCCTTCCTAGAAAACAAAACATGGGTGTTTCATAGCACCTCTAGTGGAATCTTATGCACCAAACTACCATCAGTAAACCAGCAAAAGGTAGCAAGATAAAATGGCTGTAAACCTAATTATACATGTTTACAGTAAATCAGAAGCAAATTGAATGAATAACAGTAAATGGAAACTTACCTCCAGCCATTAGCAGTTGATTTGCGGCAGTTTTAGGAGTCTTCTAATTCAATATTAGTAAACAATGATGGCAGTCGAGAGAGTATTCTGCTCAAATCAGGACCCCTTTAAATCAAAGAAAAATGGATGGTTAATGACAGTTATTCTTCCATCAAGGATACCTGCTATGAGTAGTTACCACTAACCGTTGGATTTTTGAATTATAATGTTATGGACTACGAGTTCTAACAATGGCAACTCAGGATGTCAATAGAAAACCAAATTGTCAATCCTCTTTACAAAAATTAAGAATACATAAAGCCCTGATTATATCAAATGGGTGGCGTTGGAACATGAATAATCATCAATGGACTGCTGAGTCTTAACTTCATTAAATTGAATACATTATTTTCAAGACAATCGGTACAAAGACGAAACAAACCCAGCCGTAATTGGCTATCCTTTATTTCCACCATAAAGAACAACTGAGAATCTGCAAGGGTTTGTACGTTTGTGCTTTAGAGCGAGAGGCAATCCTTCCACCTTCTAACCAGAATCCCTTCTCAGAAACCCCTCCAATGGGAAAGGAAATGGCAATGAGAATATATCACTCATCCTCCTCTCCCAGCAAAGCCAAGGAAAATGGGTAAAATTTATATCCATCTCCCTCATAAAATTTGTTCTGGAACTCCACCCAGTGAAGCCGCAAAGCGTGAAGGAATGCACTCAATGTTTCCATCACGAGCAACACTCCCACAGTTGCAAAAATAAAGACGACAATGCCAACTACGAGGATAATGACATTGTTGAACCTGGATATGAAAACGAACACTGAAAGATTAGTCAAATTTTCCGAGTTTGGACATGGTTTGAGTAGAAGTCAACAGCACATACCCCCAAGCAAGTAGTAGAACCTTCTCATAGAACACGCTAGACAATTCTGAATGAGCAAGACTGCACATACCAAACGACTCATAAGCTTCTCCCAATGAAAAGAAAAGGCAGATACTTAGCACACAAACTTGTACGAAAAGAGAGAGATAAGAACCCAGTATGTTATCCATCAATGCCAGAGATGGTAGAGAAAGTTCCAACTTTTTTGTATAGAATGCACTGAATGGCTAACTTCTAACCTATTTCAGAAGCCAGCATTAGCATTATAGATTTATACCTGAGAGCCCATAATCGAAGATATGAAGCTGTATTGGAGACTGCTCCAAGGACAAACTCTATGGTATGTATCAGCTGATGCACAAAAACTTCACTAAATTCGAACTCCTCATGATCATGAGAATCATGACCATGCTCTGCTTCAAAGGATTCAGCATCAGTGCTTCGAAGCATTGCATAGGATTGACCCTGATGCCTCTGAAAAGAAAATCATAAGTTAAAAGACTAGGAAAGTAAAGCTATGTGAAAATTGGCAAGCAGTTTAATAAAGACTCACGAGCTACCTCTTCATGTTGTTTCTTTAGAAGGAAAGGCTTTGGCAACAGCATCCACGGGACAGCAACAAGCGCCAGCAATAATAATACAAGCTGTCAATAAGCAAAATGAATTCTTGAGCAGAAAGCTTAAACCAATAATAAGAAAAAAGACTAGAAAGGCAAACGAATAGAATTAACCTGAAGTTGTTTTTGGCCTACAAAAAGCTGGTTTTCACCAAGTTCATCGGTTGGACTTAAGAACATATATATCATTATGTGGTATAGATCAGCTTTGGAACCAGTGCACCATTTCACAATGATGAGGAGGGAAAGATAACCAAACAGACTGTTTAAGAATATCATCTGAGGAACAAACTGGAACCTGTAAACAATAATCACACATTTGGAGATGAAAACCATTTTTAATCAAATGGAATATAGGAGCATGACAATGTGTCTGTACATATTGACCAGCCATTACATGTACAAATGAATTAGTACTTAGAAACTATAGAAACGATTGGAAGAAATATCTTAAGTGGACAGCACTCTGCAGTAAATATCTGGCCAAACATGGACGTAGAATTATAAATATAGTGGCAGTGGACATAAGTAAGGTGGTTCTACCATTATACACACAGCGAAAGTGAACCTCAATAAGATGTAACCAACAGAAACCATGAATTTTGTCAGGCATCGCTCTTAAGTCCTGCCCATAAGTTAGGCAGTGATAGACAAAGATTGGAAGCAATACCTGTACTGCACTCCCACAGTAAAAATCTGGCTGAACATGGTTCTAGAATTATAAATGCGGTGGAAGCGGGCATCAGTAAGGTGGTTCTATAATTATACAAAGAGAGAAGTGAACCAATAGGAATCCATGAATTTTTTCAAGTATCATTCATAAGTGTATCTATGTATGTGTGTGTCAGAATAGGGCCTTGGTGTGCTTGTGTGAAGGAACACATGCTAGTTCTAACTCCAACTTACCAGATGTTAAGGTTATTACCAAAGAACTTAGCATTGAAATAGCTCAACACAATGCCAAGATTCATTTGGGCTACACCAAGAAGGATCGACATCTTCATCTTCAATGAGTTGAGGAATGGCAACTCGCTGCGGCTACCATGCCACTTAGAATCCACACCAAATGGATAAGTGGGATGCACCTTCACTAAGCCAGCCGTAGAAGCATCACTGAAATAAAGGGGTCAGAAGTAAAGGTAAGTTTGCAAACCATGGGAGCAACTCGGTGATGAAGCAAATCTCAGGAACATGGTCAACACCTGCAAGAAGGATCACGGCATTCATAGGCGGATTTGCCAAAAAGATCAAATGGGACTGAGAAGAACTCGTTGTAAATCAACCCTGTGTAAATTGAGAACAATGCCATCATCAAAATAACATAACGGCCGCCAAATGTCATCTCCATGATATCACCGAGTTTCTGTTTCAAGGACCAACATGTTCAATAAGCTCCAATCGAAGAGTGCCATAATGAAAATTGCAAAAAGAAAACTAATGGAAACATGTCCACGTAGGGGATAAAGGAAACAGAATAGTATAAGGCAGTTTTGGAAAGAAAACTTCACCCACAGATGAGAATCAAAATTTTCAAGATGGAATCTTCTTTAGGAGTAACAGGAATAACAGTCAACTGATTCCAAGTATTGGCCTTTTACTCTTCCAGATAAATTCAAATATTTGTTGCTATAATCAGATCAGACTTATATGGACTATATTCTTCTTCAAGGATAAACACAAGAGTAAGAAACAGGAACTGGTCTAAAAAATATGGACGAGTAGTCAAGCCCCTTGAGTCTGACCTTAAGGCAGTGCCACAAAGAAATAAGTTGATAGCATTGAGAGTGACTTTATTAGTGAAACTCCACATAAATTGATACTAAAGAGACCAATCTAGAACTTATGCTTTTTCATCCATCTTTTCAGAATGTCAGAGAACCACTAACAGTGCACATTGTGGCTAAGCAACAGCACTGCTAATCGTTAGTCTAAGCCTGGTGTCAAGGAGACGATTCAAAAAAAATAAAGCTATACTGCCAAAGATATCTGCATAATCTTGCATTTATGTACCCCCTACAAGACTAATGGATCTAAAATCAGCAACTTTGATGCACCATCCTTCCGACAACCCACTTTCACAAATCTTCAGCAATTACAAAAACTTATAACAAAGCCGCCTCGTGGTCTGGACATCATCTTTATAAAGGAGTGATCCCAGTAGCGCTAGATTGAAAGTTCGTAGCATAAGGGAAAAACAGAACCATTTCAAGAATTTTCCCACTCATTCAGGACACAGATGCTTCTGACATGCTAAACATTTAGAGGATGATTAAATCTCAAAAGAAAATATATTTTAGAGGATAATTTGCCTACAGATTTTTTACTTCCAGTACTTTTCAGTTGTGTTAAGGGGGAGCCTTGGAGCAACGGTAGAGTTGTCGTTATGTGACCTTGAGGTCACGGGTTCAAGGCGTGGAAACAGCCTCTTGCAAAATGCAAGGTAAGGCTGCGTACTATTGACCCTTGTGGTCCACCCCTTCCCCAGACCCCGCATGCGGGGGAGCTTTGTGCACCGGAGCTGCCCTTTTTTTCTTTTCAGTTGTGTAATGAAGCTTCTTTTTCATCTAAAACAAAAGTCATGAATGAACAGGATCTAAGGTGTTCGGAGTAAAGAATGAAATCACGATGAATGATAAAGTTAATCTATTTCCAAGCTTTTCCAGAATGCACGTATCTGACATATACCATTGTATGCAGGTATGTTTCTGTGCTGTTACCAACATTATATTTTAGCAACCATTTTTGGGACATAACAGGGCTTTCCCAAATGTTGAGTTGGAATCTTATACTCACTCAACAGCTTCATGGAAAATTAACAAAACATCCAATTGGCAGAAAATACAGAATTCAAGACATAGTACTTCAAATTATAACTTGGTGATATCATACAAAAGAAGGCAATAAAAAAAATTAAGAAAAAGCAACCAAATGAAGGCATGATAAATTGCATAGGTAACAGAGGCAATGTTGTTCCAGGAATAATATAGTTAATACCAAGGCTCTGCATGTTAGGATTAGCTCATTCATGAAGCACAGAGATTATAGCAACACGAAGTTCAGTGCCTCTTACCTGGCTAGAGAGTTTCTTTTCCCTGAGTAAGAAAAACATTGTTGCAAGTAACAAGCATATACCATGACCCCAATCACCAAACATGACTGCAAAGAGAAATGGAAATGTAATAATTGTGTATACACCAGGATTTGCTTCTTGATACTTAGCCACCCTGCAATTACAAAAACCAACCAAATTATAACCAACTAACAAGAAAGATAATGCAAACAGGGAAACAGATCAAGACTAACATGGAAGCTCCATCCTATTATGCATGCTTATGTTATGTGACACTGGATTTGATAGCAGGATGGACATGACTCTTAAAAGAAAGATGTGGCAGATATGAGGACATTGCTACAAAATTTTCATTCTGAGTTATTACCTCTGTGTCATAAGACGTGAGTTAAAATTCAATGTGTATCTTTGCTACTGTATACAAAGCTTACAAGATAGTTGTGCGAGACAGAGTCTTGAGCTTGGAATCAAAAGCTACAGAATAATGTGGTCATATTGACTGAGACAACATTGAAACAAGAAACACATATACTAAATAGAAAAGTATCAGACAGTTCAAGCAGAACTTGTTATAAGCATTCATGCAGCAAACATAAACAAGAAAGTGAAGCAAAGTTTATGAATCATCTACATAAATCTGCATCATAAATCAACAAAGCCAAAGATAAAATGTGATAAGCAAAGTTGAGAGTCAGTTGGTACAAAACTTACAAGAAGCAGCCAATTCCAAGCAATATAAATAGATAATTAAATATACAATAATGAATATCATGAAAAGAAGTAAGAGTAGCTTCCTCTCCATCATTTTAATTAAAGATACTTAACTTTGCAGTTCAGGATCTACCCCAATCTAGATTTGTGAAGCTGTGATCTAAGCTTACCAGTGGAAAACCGGAATATTTCATTCCAATAGAAAAAATGGAACAAAAAGTTGATCAAAACTTTTCGTTTTGGATCATTTCATATGTCGTGATATTTTCACGATATATATCTCAATATTTTGACTAGATTTTTTTATATATTTTTGTGAGTTTGACTCTTTTCACTTCTTTTTAAGACTTGTAGCTTTTCTTGTATTTTTTTCAGCCCTCTCAAATGATAAAAACACCCATAACATTCAAATTGCATATGATAAAAGTTGATATTCTGACCATTTTTTAATTTTTTCAAATTTTATGTCAAAATTATTAACAGAACACCGAAATTGGTTAAAAACCAAATATTTCCAGTAGGCAAAACAAAACAACTGCCGAAACAAAATTGACAGTTATGCTCCAAACACTGTTTTCATTGAGAATTGTTTTTTAACATGAGTTCTTTCTAAAATTCTGCCTAAGTTTGCAAACTTTTTTTCATTGAAGAAACACTCTTCACATTCATTGTGTCTTTGTTATTATCTTGAAGTGAAGATATGGTGCTCAGGTCTTCCATCCCAGTACCTTTCTTACAGATCTTCCATCGTCATCATTCAGCAAATGATTTAGGAATCTCATTAACTTCCTGAAAGCAAAATCTCTCTGTAACTACTCATGCTTTCCAGTGACCTAAGGAGCCAGAAATAGGACAAATAATACATAGTAGGATCTGATGGTGCTGATTTAATAAAGACAAACCTACTTCAAGAGGACTAAAGACGTTTCTTCCACCTAGGTAATAGTTATTTCCATCCATTCCACATAGTTGAGCCCTGGGCCCAAACCAAGAAAGAATCCCATACTTGAAAAAGATTCTAGGAGAGGATGAATAGAAGGAATCACATACTCAAAAAAGCTAGTTTTGGAGAAAAAGTACTGCAGACAAAGAGGATCCATAAGAATGGCAGTTTATGATGAAATCATCTATTTATCCCTCAAAGAAGATGGAGTCACAATATTGACGAAAGAGTCCATTACTAATTTTGTGGCTGCTCTCAATTTCAAGTCAAAATTCTAAGTGTTAAAAGTTTTTGAATAGAGGTTCCATAGAAAGTAAAGCTTCTGCACTTTTACATATTGATCCTATGAAATTCTACCTAGAAGATGATATGCTGTCTTGGGCAATATATGAACAAGAACTTTCAGAGTCTCTGTGTGTGTAGTATATGTGGAAAATATCTTGGATGGTTCTGTTACCATTACCTCATGAAGGAATAGGAAGTTGGAAACTAGAAGACAATCTCATCATTATTAATTTGCTGCAATTGAATCATCCCCAAATGAGATTTCTTTTTTCTTTTTCCTTTTTTCTTTAGAGGCCTAAACACAACAGGGAACATGAAATGCAAATCAATATATGCTCCAAAATTGAAATTAGAGGAATTGCTTTTGATAGATGAACTTTAATAAATTTTTGGTACATTGAACTTTGGAAGATTCTTGCTGGGTTCTAGCAAGGAAATATTTTAGGAAAATTTACTCCTGTTTAAGTTTCTGGAGTATCTACTTGAACTAAGAAGATTCCAGTTCTAGTAGAACACCTGAAGTGACAATGTTTATATCAAAAAGAGTTAAAGAAAGAACTTTGATTACTAAAGCAGATTGGGTTAGTTTTCATTTGAAAAAGTCTATTTTTTCTCTTAATAGCTTCTTGCTTCTTGTTTATTATTGTAAAAGTGTGTTGAAGTTCAAAAGTGCAAAAGAAAGTTTGAGGATGTTTGTTTTGGTTCCAGGAAGAAAAGTAATTCAGATGAAAAGGGTTTACTAGTTGGTCAAAAACACTCTTTTCAGAGAGGTTTGACAAACTATGAGATTAAAGTTTATGCCATGCCTTCCACCAAACTGCAGCCTCTTTTATACGTGTAAGTGCTCAGTCAATCTTGTTTTGAACATAAGAGGGATATCACTTACAGCATTCAATACCCATTTCAACACTCAAAATAACATAGCTTAGTTTTCTTATTCAGAATTCCAGCAACAAAAATGCATATTGGAGAGCAGTGTTAACAATGTCCAAAATCTACTCTTTTTCAGTATCCTACTTTGGAATTCAAGAACATTTCTAGTTTCTCTTCTAGACATATAACATGTCATTGAACCAACACTGCTAGCAAAATGATCAAACCAAATTGTTGCCAAACTAGATAGGCTTTAAGTTTGAATTCTGCACTGCTCTCGCTTGTTATGGTGGAAACTGCGCTGTGTGATTTCTATCAGTTTCTCTTGTTCTTTTCTTGTCTTCCATCAAGGGACTTCTAAAAGCTTCCAAACACTGACATAGTAAAAACAATTTAAAATTTTAAGACCAAATATGTGAATTTATAGACTCTAGTCATGCATAAGATGCATCCTTGATCAATGTCTGGAACAAATAGGTTTCGCAAAAGATAATATTAGTCCCATTTTTTAATTGGTAGTAAGTGACTTTTAGTAATCTGCTTTTGCCAGCCAAGATGTCCCATGTCAAGTAAGTGCATCATGGGCTCATCATCATCATCAAGACCTTGTCCCAATTAGAGGTTGGCTGCATGAATCTTGTTCCTCCATTCCCCTCTATTAAGTATCATGGTTTCATCTAGTCCCAAAGTTTTTAAATCTTAAGTGCATCATGGGCTATCTAATTTAAATCCAACCAGAACTATGTGACTGATCACAAAAGCACTTACCCATATGCATCAACAATTTCTTGAAAAGAGTTTGTAAACTTGTTCGTCCTAAAATATGTTGGCGGTGATTCCCTTGTGTGAAGCACCTGCAATATGGCCCCAACTTGAGAGTTACTGTCAAGGGCTGCACGCTGAAGTGCATTCTGGATCTGCAAGTCAACCATATATTTTATCAGTATCATACAGATATCAAATCCTTCAACAAGTATGGTTCCATACAAGAGTTAAGCCCGCAGAGTCAAACTCCTAGCACAAGATCTTAAAATAACGCCAGTCAAGTAGTTACCTGTTTTGATGCAAACACGGGACTCCACCCCTCAGCAACTAGACATTTTTTAGTCACATCCATGCTCAACATGTTGAGAGTATGGTAAACAGATTTTTCCTTCTTGACCTGAATAGTTGAAACACAGAAAACTTGTTTATTTATTTGCTAGATAGAGAAACAGCTTCCAAGTAACCTGAAGCAGCATTCTTCACAAGCAATTCTATTTAAAATTATCTAGCAAATAAATAATATTAGCAGATATTAACTAAAATATTATCCACTAACCAAAAGGTTCCACTGCTCAAACTGGTATCCTATAGTATTTAGTAAATTGTCTCTGTGCATAAGTCCCATATCAATAGTAGTCTTCAACTCTGCAATCCTTCCAGAAACCTGAAAAAAGAAACAGTTACACACTTCAGGTTATACCATGTAGTTATGGTTTATAGGCATATCAGGTCACTGCAAGAATGCAATATTATGATCTCATTTGATATCCAGATACATATTCAATGAGGAACTTCATTAACCAACACTCAACTGCAATAGTGTTGATCAATATAAAAGATAATACAAGGAAGAGAAGTTAAAAAGGCAGCCCCGGTGCACGAAGCTCCCGCCTATGCGGGGTCCGGGGAAGGGGTGGGCCACGATGGCTTCAGGATTCAAATAGCTCTAACAAAGGTAGCACAACTAGAGACTTGATAAGTTTTACCAAGAAAATCAAGGCAATTTCAGCAGCCAGAACTATGATCAAGAAGAATGTGAAAGCAGCTTATGCAAAACACATTACACCAGAAATAATCTCTACAGAATAGAACCTAAAAATCTAAAAAATGGACTATTAACAGTAGGCCATTGAGATCAGCAAACCCAACCATCAACAGCCATGTGTCAAACTTAATCCTTCACTGACATTTGATTGACAAGGGAGGTAAAACACGCCCCAGATGCTTGCTCTAATGAGTGCATTAAGGAGAAGACGAAAAGCAATGAATGGTAAGGATAGAATTATCCCTGTCGCCAATGATCAAATGCATTAATGGACTAGAAGTTCACTCAATGCTTAATGACTCAGGTTTCTTCCAGTCCTTCACGAGTCTGAAAATGAATCAACAAACATCATCCCACAAGGGAGGTAAAACACGCCCCAGATGCTTGCTCTAATGAGTGCATTAAGGAGAAGACGAAAAGCAATGAATGGTAAGGATAGAATTATCCCTGTCGCCAATGATCAAATGCATTAATGGACTAGAAGTTCACTCAATGCTTAATGACTCAGGTTTCTTCCAGTCCTTCACGAGTCTGAAAATGAATCAACAAACATCATCCCACAATTGATGGGAACCATACCACTTTTTTTTTTTGTTCCTTATGATTTATGTTATAGTTTAGTTTTTTTTTATTTAAATTTGGATATTTACTATTGAGGGTATTGGGTTTGTTATTGTATTGTGACTTTAAGTAGGGGCAAGTCTTTTCTTCTAAATTAAGGTTGGACGTCTCCTACTTAAGATCCTTTTCTCTTCTTTGTAATTAGTTTTTTATGAATAATAAATAAAGACTACCTTAGACTTGGTGAATACCTTGTTCTTGTTTTCTTCCCATGGGCGTGAAGCCAAGTTCAGTACGAGGCAGAGGTAATACCATTTCAGTCCTATCAGTCATTTAGTATTTCTCTACTTTATCTTTTATTGAATAGTTTCTGTGCTGTGTTTGGTGACATAACTATTGTATCCTTAATTATCATCCAACGCCAAATTTATGGAAACCCTATATCCGAAGCTTAATAGGGACCATTCATCAATCAAAGAGACAATCCGGATTAAAACTTCGATCTTACCCTAACCGGCACAAATCTAGGATAAGCTGCAGATACTATGATTCATTGTAAGTCATTTTATACTTACTATAGCTGTTTTTCTGCATGTTAAAAGTGCTAGTGATAGTTTAATTGATGTTTTCTTATTTAAATTGATTCTTATCTAATCTCAGCATAGAGATTAGACCATTTTGCATGTTGTCCTACATCAAAGATCCAGTCATAATCCAAAGATCATTACATGAAAGAGAAAAGAAAACTGAGTAAAGTAGCAAGTGAAGTAAAGAATAGCAAATGGCAAAGAATGTATATTTTAAAAGACAAAAATAGCTCATTCAACATGCATAACGGGAAACAATAAACAAATTCTGCTTTGCATGCAAGCTCCTTAATTATGCCCATATTGCGTAGAAAGAGATGATTGAACATATAATATCCAACACTATAATATTGAACTTTCAAAAACAATTGGAAGATAAGTTCCAAGAATCCAACACGATTAGAATATTATGCTGCAAAGTGCTGCATTTTGGTTATAGGAAAACATAACCCCTTTAATGAATAGGAGAACTCAACCCATGCAATAAATGGATTGATGTATACGAAAGCATTTTGAGTACCTCTCTGATCATTTGCATTTGTTTGCCCAGCTCATCTGAAAATGGGTACCGGTTTGCTCCAAAAGCTTCACATATCTTCAGAATTTTTGTCTTTGCTCTTTCTCCAGAGTAGAAGACCACAAAAACATTTTTCTCAACCTGCAAATAAATATTTAAACCAAGATTTTAGGAGCGGAAGGAAACACAATGAAGTACTGACTTCTTTAAACTCATTTGACCCTCAAGAAAAAATTGTTAAAGAGAATAAGTAGGAAATTACAAGTTGTGGAAGTTAATAGGAAAAAGAAGTTAAAAACAAGTTGCTGAAAACTTGTTACGGATCACTTCCATTTATGGACTGGATTACTCAAATACGCTCCAAAGATGATGGAAAGAAGAGAACACTCCTCAAAAGACATTAAACAAATATAAGTAGGGACAGGTTGAACAGCGAAGCAATTTGCCTGTTCAGTAATTAATAGCCAGTGACAAAAAAATTGGTAGAACAAACATATTCTTTAAACCCACCACATGTAGCATACAATCCAGTTTCTCATGTTCAGAAGGTTCTTAATTATTTGTTGCATTTTCTCAGCAGAAGACAAATTCAAAATAATTTGTTGGTCGATAGGTGGATACTTTGTCAAGAACCACAAAAGAAATGTTAGATATGATCTTGGACATCTAAATTTCTGAGATGAGACAAGAAAAACAATGAACTAAAGATAATAACCATCAGCATCAGAGGATATCAAAGAGACAACATCAATATAAGTTTAATGGCAAAGATTCCTCACGTTGCTTAATTGTAAGGTATAGAAGCAATAAGAAAGCTCAGAGGGTAACCTTCTCCCCTGATAAAGGATCAGTGACAGGATCTTCAACAACGGCTTGCTTAAGAAACATGTTCCCCCTGGTTGCACGGAAGAGAATCCTTTCAAATGCCATAGCCTTTTCTTTGGGTACAAGCCCACTAACAAATCCCAGCTTCACTTGTTTTGATGGATCTGTCAACATTTCCTGGAATATCAAACCTTCACATATTAGTTCAACACTTCAACTTCAAAGCATATCAATAAACTAGAGACATACTTGCTCCAATAACAAAGGACTGTCAATTGATCCTTCCCCAACATGGCTTGCTTCAATTTCTCTTTGCTGTGCTGTAGCACTCCTTTGGGCCACGTCAAAGAACTCACCAGCCTGAAAAGTACAACCAATAATATCCAGCTCACACATGCACACATGCATATATATACATGAATAAACATATCTTTATACAACATGCAGGAACATGCATATATCTCACACAAGTAGTCAGTTAAGATCATCGAATCAGAAAGCCAGTCATATTCTGAAACTACCCAATCTAAATCTACTATGCCCATCTATACCTCTGAATGAGATCCATACCTTCTCCAGAACAAGCTTATACTCCAAAAGCTCACTATAAGTGCGCTGCAGCTTTTCACTGTTGCCATTTATTTCTATGAGTTCAGCCTCAAGTTCCCCAAGTTTTACCTGTCATGAAGTTATGAACAACAATTTCATAAAAGTGTTAAGTAAAAATGCATCCATAGAAGTGCATGATTTCTTGAACTAAGTACATCATATCCAAAATTGCATCATAGCTTTCTCAGAGGAACTTATTAACAAATAGCATACCTCCAAGTCATCCAGATCAATCTCAGTTTGTGTTGTTTGCCTTACTGAGGGTGTCAAATCTGCCTTAGTCATTTGTTCCCTGAAAAAACGTAGCTTGCGTGCCATCTCTCCACATCTTTTAATCTGTGAAGCAAAAATACATGTGTTGGTAAAGCATTCTAGAGGAAGACAGTAATCTCGTCAAGTATTAATATTGCACTTCCACCCTCAGACTTTCTGTATCTCTAAAAAGCAAAAACGTCAGTGCAACCCGTAGCACTAATCTTACTTAATAATAATCCCTCAAATTTCTTTTTTAAGTACTAAAATCTCCAATCACTTGTTTCTTTACCAACATCTGCCCTTTTCTTAAAATAGATATTTGTTCTTGTAGCAAGATCAAAAACGCCATTGAAAGAAACACCATCAGAAAAATCTTTAGTATAATTGCTACATATTATATGCTCATTCATTACGTTTTGATGGAGAACAGAAGCCAGAGGAAAGCACTTTCTTCTTTTATTGTGTCCCTTTTACTCCTCACAATAACTTAATTCTGTTTGTAGAGATATTAGTAAGAATAAGTGTCATTCCAATTTAATGATGGAAACAATAGCAGCAAACTGCATTTTGCCATTTTGGGGAATTATGGCAGATAAATTTCAGTCAAGGGGTTCTAGTAATTTTCAAAATAATTTATTGGAATAGTCACAACTATTCAGCACCATCACCAATACATGCTCAAAGCTTGCCTTACAAGCTGCCAGAGCTTACTACATGTGAGCACAGCCTAGTTGAACATTCTGGAGCATGTACAGTACGAACAAACCTTTTTGAGAAAAATTTGAGTTCCATAATAAAGAAAAAGGACAACTAGCTGGCAGGTAATACAATAACCGAGTTAACATTGAGAATACTCATGCTAGAATGGTTAGGCTGGTTGGACAAAGTGGGCGTGAAAAAATGGTTACAAGTACTAGAAATGGTAACAGGTCGTTGGACAAGAAATGAAAAGAAAAATAAAGAAGGTATCAGATATTATTATGCAAGTAACCAGAGAATGGGGAGATCTAATGTCCAAATACTCAAAGCCATCATTTAGGTGGATGGAACTGAGATAGAAATCTTCAAGAACACTGAAGTGGACTATAAAAAGTTCTTTTCAGAATTTATGGCCTACAAATTCCTATTCCAGATGATTTGAATGGTTGGTTTTGGCATAAAGAACCTGGTTTAGCTATTCAGTACTTGGTCAAGTGGCTCAGTGGCCAAGAACTGATCACAAGATTCAACAAAATAGAGAACTCAGATATTCTTTCTCTTTAGGTTTAACTGTTAGTAATATTTTTATCCCCAGAGAACAAGTGGCTTCCAGAAATATTTTTTTTCTCCTTTTAACAGTTAAGTTTAATGATCAATCCTCAATTTCAATTTTATAATTTTGGTAGAGGGAGACAAATTACTATGTTTCAGAAGTGGTAATTATTTTATACCAAGTGGACTATTAGAGTTCTCAAATATGGAAATCACCAGGTTACCAAGACTAAATTTGCCCTTTCAGCTGCCAGACTAAATTTGTACTTCTCCCTCAAGCAGCAACCACATAGAAACAAACTACTGTTTATCAATACTATTGATATTATTATTTTTCCAAAAAGAGAAAGAGATGGAATTCTAGATTCTTATTTTCAAGAGAAGAAAAAATTTACTAAACAGCACATGTTTGGGACCATTGAGTTGCACAAAGTGCTTGCCTTGCCAACAGACTAATACGAAAGAACAACCTTAACCTGAAACACAAAGGAGCTTTATAATATGTGTTAAGGTGATTAGTTCCATGTAAATTCACATGTACAGAAACAAGCCTGTCCATTCATAACAAATTTTCATTTTCAATGAATCTGGAAAGTTCCAAACTAAAGTGTAGCATCTTCTATATTTCTCCCAAAAGTTATCAGCTTCCAAATGGGCAGTCACAAGGATGGAGTAGTAAATTCCACAAGGGCACTTTCTTCAATTCAGCTCCAGTTCCTTGAAAACAACATGCTTAGGGTAATCTTAGCTGATAACACTACAAAAAAGATGCTAACATGAACACAAAACTCATTATCAATGGTAGAACAAGTCCATAATAAGTTAAGTGCATCTTTTGGAGTGTGTGGAGCAGAGAGAAGTACCTGAGTGGCATATGTTCGCTGGAAAGGGCTCTTATCTGCATTTAGCTGAGAGAAAGATTCAATCAGATTTGACAAAATTCCATAAACTCAAAATGGATATTGCTTGAGGAACATGTTAGGATTACTAGAGCACGTAGTTCTTTATTATTAGTTAATACTGAAATCCCAACATGTCAACTCAATGAAGGACAAAGTATTACTTCATTAATTTGTTCTATAAGATGGTTAACTATTTGTGAAGTATCAGAAGACTAATGCAACAACACAAACATTAAACCAACAATTTTCATTTACTGAATAAACTTAAGAATGCACAAGACCACTAGAACCTGAGAGCTTTCCCACCTATCATTATGTCATTATCTTTAGTCAAATGCAAGTATAAAATTTCCATGCGCTCCATGGGGGTGGAGGGGAGGGTTATGCTTTTGACATTTAACACCTTAGTTAGAAACATAATCAACCTGGATCTGTGAATCCCTTCCTCTGAATCTAATCCTGGTGGTGAAAATGGATGAGAATTTAGGTTGAAACACCAAAGTGAAAACGGGTGAGGATTCAGTTCTTCATTATGGCGATGGTGTTTTCTCATAAAATTAGAAATGAACTCCACCCCATGCAATTAAATTCTAATTGAAATTCCACGCGATTGTAAGTGTGCAACAACTGGAATTTAACTCTCAGAATTCAATTACTCACTTAGAAATTAAACTCCAAGTGGGCAGGGATAACCGAGATACCCCTTTCTCCAGAAAATCCCATGCAACAAGAATCACCGAGTAAACAACGAAGCGTAACTCGTCAGTAACTCTAATGCCGTAAAAGATTGCGCGGAGGTAACCAGATGCAGAAGCAAAAACATATGTAAAGATATCAAATTAATGAGGAAAACCCAAAGGGTTTCATCGTGCCAGAAATATAATCCACAGGGACAAGGTCATTTCACGATGTGGAGCAAAAAGAATTAACATCTGTCGCAGACAGACTGAAAAAATGAAAATGTTCATGACTGAATGTTGAGCACACAGCACAACAGATAGGATTTCAGAAAGGATCTGACATTCAAAAGATATGATGTCAAGGGTTTCAAAGAATGTGATCCATCTACAGCTCAAACCTAAACAAGATAACACCGAAAAACAAACAACCAATCAAAATCAATCTAAGATAAAGAAATTGGGGATAATTACATCTTTGAATTGAACAAGGCCGACATCTCCAAGGTACGAAATAGTGCGATGGGCGGATTCCATGGGGATGATGAGCTGCACCAGCTGCATCGGTTCCGAACGGAACAGGTCCATTGAAGGGCAGCATCCGCCCTCCTCCATTTTCGATCTCTGATTGTTGCTCCGGTCTGCTGCAAACCCCCTGGATGGATGGATTATGTGAGCCCGGAATTCCAGATCGCCCTATGGCTTGTTTTATTTCCGGCCGTAATTTTTAACCATGTTCGTGCGTGAACAAAATCTCTTCCAACTCTTCCCCCTCCCATCTGCTCGTCTTAATTAACATAACTGTCACACGTATTTTAGGCAGCTTACTCACGTGGGAAGAGCGGGACCCACTGGCATCTCCCATTTAGTTTAAGAGTAATGCTGAATAGCTAGTTGTCCCATCCCCTTAGGTCACGGGTTGGAGCATATGAACAGCATTTTGCAAAAAATACAAGGTCTGTGATCATTTCCAAGACCTTGTATATGCTGGAACTTCAAATGCTAGGCCAAAGGGACCATAGGGCAGCCCCAATGCACGAAGCTCTTGTCTATGCAAGGTCTAGAGAAGAGGCAGATCAAAAGGGCCTAAAGTACAGTCTTACTTTGCATTTGCAAAAGGCTGTTTCCACGCTTTGAATCCGTAACCTTAAGGTCACACGACGACAACTTTTACCGTTGCACCAAAACTCCTACCAAAAGGACTATAGGGCATTTCCCTAAAATCGCCCTTTCTTTTTTTTCATAAAGGGTGTACTTTGAATTATTTGACCAACCCATCTTGTTGCTCTAGCCCTGTAATAAAAAAATTAAGGGCTGCGTGAGCTTAACATCCTAAAAGTTATATTTTGAGGACTCTAAATTTGGGCCTTGTTTATATAAAGTTTGTAAGTTCAGTACTTGTGATAAAAAGCTGTAGTTTTTTATATTCTAAAATTATTTTATCTGCTTGTGTTTGAAATACTAGACATCGATGACGAGAGCAATTAGACGAGTGGATTCAATTATTCAAAATTCATGAAAAAATGAGAGGCACTTCTGGGAAAGTTCTTTATAGGGCCTTTGACCTACCATTTCTCTTAGCTTAATATTAGTTAATATCATTTAGGCTGCTGATAATCTGAATCATTCATCTTAATGATCCTCCTATAGACAAGCCCCACCCACAAAATAACACTCTCTGGATGATCTTGCCATTGTTTTCTGTGAGCTGGTTCGAGTTCTAAGAAAAGATGATGACAATGGAAACGGCTTAAGCTTTTTAATTGCAAAATCATTCAAAGTAAATGATTTTTGATACATTACCTATTTACAGCCAAAGAACTGGGTCCTACTTATACTTTTGACCACAGAACCAGGCTGTGGAACGAGTTCTAAAGGGGAGGGACATGCAGGGGAATATGAACATGTCACTAGTGGTAAAGTTCTTATTTGGCATTCAGGTTTTGTACTGAAATTTCTGAGCTGAACAACAATGGTTAGTAACATCCAATGGGCCGAAATGGCCGTCTGTGATGACCAATGTAAGATGTGGCCAGGATAAACGGTTCTGATGTAAATTCGTTCTCTGAGGCCTCACTCCATGGAGCATTTTATGCCTTGCTTAATACTTGTGAAAGTCTATTATGACTGCCCAAAAGTGAGGAATATCAAAGAATATTTAGTAACTAAGGAGTGCCATTATCATAACAAGGAACATGTGTACGCGTCTTCCAATGTACAAATGGATGCTTGTTGCTCTTGTAGAGAAATGATAAACTAAGGCATGCCTTGCATCAATCTAAGCAATGCTTTTTAGAAAATTCATGTCATTTATCTTGTTGACCTTACATTCGATACGCTATCGCTAAAAAACCACACCCATTGAATGATCATGACTCATGTAACTTTGGGTGAAAATTCACAATATTAATTCTAAAATTAAAAAAAGAAAAGAAAAAAGAATTCAAACAATTTGATGTCGTGATTTTATACAGGTAGACTACACAAGAGAGGTTCGACAAGACAAATGGCATAGACCTTCAAGAAAATATGCACAGATTGATGCATCACATCCAAGAAAATATGCACAGATTGATGCATCACATCCAAGCATGCCTAAGTTTTGGATTTCTCTTCTAGCTATCACTAGACGAGAGGGTGACCATGGGAAATGGATGAATCTTCTACAAAACGTGCCTAATTCATGCCTTATATTGAGGCATGCCTCAGTTTATCATTTCTTTTCCACCAAACACTAAACGAGAAACTTCGAAGAAGCTTCTTCTCTCTCTATCTCTCTTGGACCATGACTCCATTCCAATTTTTCTCTGAAGAAACAAACAGAAACGACTGTTTGAACATGGAATGGATGGATAGTGTTGGGAATGCGCAATTCTAATATCACTATTGCCAAAGCTACTGTTACTATCCAAATCTGGTGATCTATACAGATCTAGCCACCAGATATGAGAATCTAAGATTAAGAGGAACAATCACACACACATAAACACAAAGAGATTTACGTGGCTTGGGTTGATTTGGCCTACGTCCATGGGGAAAAGAGATGAACTATCACTGTTTAGGAACAGATTATACTGAGGAGGAGGAGGATCAAATCAAATCGTCTCTCTACTCTACTCTACTCACTCACATTCACTCTTTTCTCTCACAGATCGACTCTGATCTGTTTCTTATATCCTTTTTTATCAGCAATCAGATCTCCCCTATTTATAGGGTGCAGCTAATCTGATTGTCAATATCTGTAGCGTAACAGATCTTGATAAATCCATAGATTCTGCTTGCCAATCTTAACTGTCTGGTTTGGTCGGTGCCGATTTAAACTTTTCCAGCACCAATTGTTGACATTTCTGATGCAGCTGCTCTTTTCCTATTGCTGCTGTTTCTGTTCATACGAAATTGTTCAGTCAAATGTACAGCTGACCTTACATAGGTGTGGCCCTATCAGATAGAAGGTTAAACAGTCAAATGAACTGCAAAAGCCTGCATTGAGTAAAGCCCAAATGCTCTCTGGGGAAGATTTCTTTTGGAGATCCATCGGGGGAAGGCATTTGCACCTCGGATAGATGTGTAGAATAGAAGAAGAGCCTTAGTGCAACGGTAGAATTGTCGTCATGTGACCTTGAGGTCTTGCAAAATGCTCATAAGGCTGTGTACTCTTGACCCTTGTGGTCCTCTCCTTCCCTGAATCCTGCATATGTGGGAGCTTCGTGCATCCAGACTGCCCTTTTGTGGATGTATAGAATGCTGGACCCTTACCAAAGGAAAGGATAACAAAATTGAAAAGAAGAAGAAAACACACAATTGCATTACCCCATGTCAATCTTTCCGTGGATTCAGGGAGATCATCGCCTTTATCGAGAGTGAAATTAATAGGAGGTTGGAGCTCGCACTGGTTTGTCATCTGCTTGTTGTGGTCACAATCACTTTGCAGGCAGCGGAACAAAACTCCAAGCTAAGTTTCTGACATGCGAAGGATTGTACTAGCTGCCCAGCCTCATTTGTAACCAGATCATGGTAGGTGACGAGCTTGGCGAATCATCTCTAAAGAAAAGAAAAGGGCAGCCCGGTACACCAAGCTCCCACTTATGTGGAGTCTAAGGAAGGAGCTGACTATAAAGGTTTATAGTATGTAGTCTTCTCTTACATTTTTGCAAGAGGCTGTTTGCACTTCTCGAATCTGTGAGCTCAAAGTCACACAACAATAGCTCTACTGTTGCACCAAGGTTCCTCTTCATCTATAAAATGAAAGCATAAATTTTCCCCCCTAAATCGTGATTAAGTTTCTCAATGGTGAGTTGTGGGTTGCTTGTCATTGTATAAGAAATTTAGTGAGAAGCTTATCTAATGGAGAAAACAGCTAGGTTTGCTTGGTCACCGCACCGTGAGCACCTCAAACCTGTGACCTACTGAGTACTATAGAAGAGGCTCTTCTTGCGCAGTGTGCTAAAAGGTCCCTTCCTTCTATGTGGCTTGGCCAAGCCTTCTATCTTTACTTTTCATGTATTTTTCCTTTTATTTTTTGGTCTCTATAAAAGCTTACTTTTAGATCTCTCTCTGATATGTTAGGCTGTAAATTGGCCTAGCGTTACGACATAAAGGGCAGCCTCGGTGCACAAAGCACCTACCTATGTGGGGTCCGGGGAAGGGGGAGCCTTGGTGCTACGGTAAACGTTGTCGTCATGTAACCTTAAGGTCACGGGTTCAAGGTGTGGAAACAGCCTCTTGCAAAAATGCAAAATAAGACTACGTACTATAGGCATCAATTGTAAAAATGTCGATGAATATGATAGATTTCCTTGGCTTGAGCCATCAATGATCCTTCACTTTTATCAGGACATTGATGTGTGAATGCTGCTATTTCAGCATGTTTGTCTGTTGCAAAGTTGAGCTAAGGTTTGTAGCACAGTGACACTGAAAGAGCATCTCCAATGGCAGGTCATAGTTGGAGGCCATTGGTGGGGATGCATGCCCAACATTAAAAGAAAAGGACACCCTTGAGGAAGTGCTTATATTCCATTGTGACTCTTTCGTGTTTGTTTCTTAATTACGATTCTTAACGACGGGTCTTGGTCGTACTTGAGATGACATCATCTGACTTGAAATGAGATGATATGGGCTATACCACTGCTAGCGGTGCTTGACGTGAGATGAGATGAAGTAATATCTCCTCGTCCACTACTAATATTGTTTGAGATGAGTTTTATATGCAAAACTCACAATAAGTTTTGCTTGAGATGAGATGAGAAATCCTAATCTTATCTCAGCACACTATTAGTGGTTTGGGTATCGATTCCATCTCAAATTATCCCATCTCATCTGATTCCTAGTCTAAAACAGAACAATTTCTTCAAATCCCAAAATTCTACCCCACCGTATATTTTGCTTCAGAAGGAAACGAGTCATATTTTCAGTCACCTCACTTCTTCTCGTGCCTTATTTATGTCATCTTGACTGAGCTCAAATCATCTCAAACAAGATTTCATCTCATGTCATCTCGGGCATCACTAACACCATCTAAGTTGATTGTGTAGATGGTCGCATCATCATCGATTGAATAGAATGATGCACACAAGAGTGAAGGAGGAGGCTTCGAGCTACTAGCTTGCATGGACCAGAGATGGTTCGCTTATTTTATTCTGTATGTCATCTTAACTGTTGGCCAGAACTTGTATATGTGACATTGTCGTGCTGGAGAACTGTAATATTGGAATCAATGCACTTGGCTTTGACATGATCATGTGGTCAATAAAGTTCTAACCAAAGCCTGTGGCGATAGGAGAAATCGGAGTTAAATACCACACTTGAAGCTACTTAAAGGCAAGCTTAAGTTTGTCTAATTAAGTGCCCCAGTCGAAAAGAAAGTACTGACCAGCCTCCGGTATGAATATCAACATTTTAGAACCGTTTGGTTAAATGAACATGTCACCAGCGAGAATTGCCCTTGTCATGAAATTTTTATTGATAGGGAGAGCCCTATGACCGCTCAGAAGGATGTTCTGCACCAGAGAAATTTATCTAATTTCTAGTCCAAGGTAAACCATGTCTATTTCTCTCACTTATACTGTAACATGGCTTCACCTGCACAATTGGCACCAATACGTAATATGGCAATCATCAGCATCATTTGCAGTTCAGTTTTTTGAGAGAGTAATCTTACTACAAGACCAAGTTCAGTATCTGTGTACGAGTGACAAGTCTAGTCTTGGAATAGGGGTACTTCTAGAGACATGACATACATACATCACACTTCTTTGTACAGAAACTTTAAAGTCTTTAATGTAATAAAGATGAGCATAGAACTACTCCTGGGAATGAATGGCTGCCACAGTCGAGACCATGGAGTCCACTCCACAGACATTGCGACCCCTGCAGATCTTGTAGTATCCTTTCTCTCCCCAGTTTTCACCCCAAGAGTTCTTTACAATCCAGTAGGGCTTTTCCTTCAGTCTGATGGGGGCATAAGCTCCAGACCCGTATCCAACCAGTAATACTCCATGATCCAATCTTCTGGCACATATGTATGGGCAGGATACCCCGCCAATGTAGGTCTGCATGAAAACTGCATTGATTCCAACTGCATCCAATGACACATTTTCAGTGCTTTCCTCATCAAGTGATAAACAGGCATCTAAGAAAATGAAAAGCAAAAGGAGAAATGCAAATAGTAATCGAGATTGTGAAAGCTAGTTACTTACTGGCAAGTGGGCCATTTTTCACGAGATTTGCAGCAATCTGATCTTCATCAATGGAGACAACACTGAAGTTTGCCACAGATGCAGCAATCTTAGACTTGTCAAATTTGCATGTGCCACGGTCAGATCCAGTATAAGGGTAATCTTCCTCTCGCTCCAATCCACCAGCTTTGAGTGCATACTCGAAGGCACTAGTCATCAGTCCACCATTGCACCCCGAGTCACAAGACAGAGGATCTGAAGGATCACACTAAGGATACAAGTAGAACTTCAGCATTAACATCCTCAGGGATAGTAACAAGTAGAACTTCTAAGAATGCACTGATGTGAATAAGAACAAGTTTTTATCTTCTGTCATATAACCCAAGTAACTTTTTATATTCTATCATGTCTGCTTCTACATAACTAGTACCAATAATTGCAAATCATCTCCTGAGATTCAAAGAAATTTTGCATATTTATCTATGTAGCAAGCATAAAGCCAAGTGAAAATTATGCGTCTGTACAGTGCGAGTAAAATAAACAGTTCAATCTATGCACATGGCTAGTTCAATAATAAAAGCCAAACAACATTCACCTTTTCAAATTTTCCTAGTTTCTCAATAGAATTTGTTGGAAGTGTAACAAGAATTTGTTACTTTAGCTTCATAACTTTTAACGTACCATAAGCAGCAAAATGATAAGGTCAGGGATGTAATTCAGACTACCAAGAACAACCATCCCCATCATCATCGTCATCAAGACCTTATCCCACTTGAGGGTCAGCGACATGAATCTTATTCCTCCATTTCCCCCCTATCAAGTGTCATGGTATCATTTGGTCCAAAAGTTTTTTGATCTTTTTTCACCACTTCTATCCATGTACTTTTGAGCCTTCCCCTTGGCCTTTTAGAGCATTCGACTTAGGTCATCTCACTCCTGACTGGTGCAGTTTTCTATCTCCATTGGACGTGTCCAGACCATCTAAGTCTACCCTCCCTCGTCTTGTTTTCTATTGGTGCTACTCTTAAGTTTCCTCTAATGTTTTCATCTTTAACTGTATCCTTTCTTGTCTTGCTACTCATCCATCTCAACATCCTCACTTTAGTTACACTCATCCTATGTAAATATTGTTCCTTAACTGCCCACAACTCTGAGCAGTAGAGTATGGCTGGCCTTACAAAAGTTACATTAAAAGGAGACCTGAATTACAAAATTTCATTGCTGGTGTATCAATTTCAACTAGCATATTGTTTCAACCTTTACTAAATAATGAAAATCAGCAAATCTATTGCCTGCCTGAGATAACTTGAAACAATACTTTCTATGAATTACTCAATATACGACAGATTATAGTGTGGTACAGTCTGTTGGTTAGCTAATTATCCCTCACTGTGGAGGGATTACATCAGTATCTCGTCCAGCATCATTTTATCAGGATTGTGATGAATGCCTTCAGTGAACTGATTATTCCCAATATTAATGCAGCCATAACATAGTTTTTCCAGTTTATTATAGATATAACAGTAAACAAAATGAAAACTAGGTGGTAGCTTTTTTAAATGATAAAAGAGAAAAAGAACTCGGTTCAATAACAGAAACATCTCTAGCAAGTCAGGTGTTATTTGAGATCTCCTACATTGAGACTGCTAACGCCATCAAATTCAAGCTGGAACTGACTTACAGAAGACTTAAACCAGAGTTGAAGAAGGCCAAAATCCCCATAAGATACACAAATTCAAAGACCGGCTAGGTAGGGTGCTACAGCTAAATGAACAGAACTCAATGTAACAGAGGCCATCAAAGATTGAAGCAAGAAAGTATTTCCTCAAGACTTTAAAGGATGTCTCGTCATCTGATAAATAAATGAGAGCATAAAGGTAAATTATGAAATTTTCCATGGATGAAATTGAAACTATCACCCTGCTCTTGATCGAAAAGCAATAGCTCCATGCAAGGAGCAAGGACTACCTTCATCACCTACATAAAACTGGGCATCCAACACATGCACCCATGTATACTAATAGCAGCAAGTCTCACATGAACAAATATTCATAGGAAGAGGAGCCTTGATTCTCTCAGCAGCCTGGCCATTTACCATAGCAGCCGGAAGTTACAAAAGCTATATAGTTCCTCATGAACTGCATCTTTCAATGTGACATGCAAGATCTTCCCCTAATTAAAAGAGGTTTCAGAGGAAACTACAGAATGAATATCAATTTTTTGCAAGATATTCCACCTTTCACTGCAAGTCTAGTAGCCCAAAGGAAACTCTTAACCTACCTGGAGGGGAAGAAGAGATACAATATGTTCATAGGTGATGCTACCCCAAGGAAATGAGACTTCTCAAGACCCATTCAAACAAAAGCAGAAAAGACAGCCTACTTTCTTCCACTAAGAAGCATAAGCTCAGAAGCTACAAGGGTCACAATCATGGTTAATTCCTTTGGAAGGGCAACTGAAGATCCCTGATACATGAAGGAAAGTATTACAGATTGCAGCTAAAGAAAGCGGTAATCCCATATTTCGAACTCAAATCACACAACAAGAAAGAATTTTATGACTCATTCAAAGCTACAATCACAAAAAGACACCTACCAAAGCACAATAGTTAAGACATCTACAAAATTGTTGGAAGTTATTCAATTGAAATTTTCAAACCATACATGAATTAAATAATTTGGTAAACAGAACAGCAACCTTCACAGCTAAATCATTAAGAAAAGATGCAGATGCAAAGCAAATATTATATTACTAGCAGTAAAATAATAGACCATCTATAATTGCTTTCAAGGAGCAGAACACAAATAATTTCTTTGACACAACGGAAAAAAAGAAAAAAGTGTCTTTCAAACAAAAGCTAATTAGCAAATCTACAAGGATAAATCATATTTATTGTAAAGAAACAAACATTTGGAACCTTCACATCTAATCTTTGAAAGGACTGAATTATAAATACAGAGCCAACAAGCAGTTCAGACACAAATTAATCATATACTACACCAGAACAGAAACAAGGAGAAATTTAGAATTAATCCATCAAGATGCCAGCAAAAAAAAAAAAAAAATCAGAAGTAAATGGTAAAGCAAGCAATCAATGACCTAAATTACCACTTACAATCATAACAAAACAAAATAAGTTATATCGACATAATGGAAGAAGCGCAATATCTGGGAAGCAACAAACCTCGTGGTCGCAATCGACCATCTGCTGCTCGCTAAGACTAACAAGCTTCCCAGTCGACAAAAAGTTAGCTCCTTCCAGAGCACCAGCAGCGCTAAAAGACCAGCACGAACCACAAGAACCCTAATATCACAAAACCTAATAAATCCATTATAAACAACAAAAGACCCAGGAAAGAAATCCATAATAAGAACTCACAAACCTGGTCCTTAACAGGGGTAACAGCCCCATGATCCCTCCAATCAAAATCAGCCGGCAGGTCATTCGTGGGCAAAATCGGAGCTTTATGCTCATTCGAGTTAGAAAAATGTTTAGGACGACTAAGCCCCAAATAATTTCTACGGAACTCCTCAGGAGTAAGATCGGAAAACTGCGTCACACCATGTTGTGCAGTGGGGTCAAGTTTCTGATGTCTTCTTGCCCTGCGAAGATTCGCCTTGAAGACTGAAAATCTGTACGAGTGTTCTTGTGGGTCGGCATAAACTTTGCCGAATTTTCTAATGAAACTGGTGAAATGGACTTCTGCGTTTAAGAGATGATCGTCGGGAATTTCATTACCGTCGTTTCCAACAACTTGGCGAATCAAAGGATCTTCTTCTGTTTCCGATGCTGCAAAAGCGGCAGCAGAGGAGACAAGAAGGAGAAGGAGAAGAGGAAGAGACAAAGGACGAAGCTGATTCTGAGACGCCATTAGTGGATTGGGCAGAGAGGAATAGATTTTTTTCGCCTGGAGGCGTCCATCTACCCCGCCGGGGGTCGTTGGTTTATACTGTCTTGTGGGAGGGCCTTCCAGTAATTGTCTGACACGTGTTGTCATTTTTTTGGTTTTATTAGTTATAAAAATCTGGCAACTTGCACTTCCAAACAAAAACTGAATTGGGTGCGGAGGAATTCTACACCGGAGAGGGAGCTGTTACTCTTAAGCTTTCTCCCATGGTCGTCCGACCAGGATCAGAATTCTAGTCGGGCGGATAAGGTACATGTGGGGCCTATTATACTGGTCATCTTCAGATAAAATTGTATTGACGGATGAGCATTCTCATCCAGTGTATGATCCTATAGTTTATTGTTCTGGGATAAAAACTGGATCATAAGTGGGCCAGAATCATTTCGATGAATTAAATTAAATGGGACCTGGAATTCAACGGTTGCGATGATAATAAAGTTAGTTTCTCTTGCAACTTCAGCTTCTCCTCACTTTCGGATGACATAAAGAGAAAATGACATTTGCACTCTCGTTTAAATAATTCCAGCTTTATTATATTTAGTAATCTCAAAGTCACTTGAAAATTCAAAATAATTTGTTCAATTGAACTGACTTGAATAACAAGTTAAAAATGATTAAAAAAACAACGGTCAAGATTCATCGACAGACCTTGCAATCATTTCAACAGGGAGAATTTTTATGAGCAGCCATTCCACATAGCGAGGAATAACAGATATGGCGAAAATTAGTGCGTCCATTTGATCTGATCTGATCAGAAGTTTTAACGGGTTTATCATGTAATTTCATCTAGACCCTCCAACTTCTAGGTTTTTTCTTCTTCTTCTTTTTATTATATAAATGGCGATGTTTTACTAGTGCGATTAAAAAAAAAAAAAGCTTAATGAAAAACATCTAACCCGTTGCTAAGGTCACAAGTTCAACGTATGAAAATATCTTCTTACCAAAAATGAATGATAAGGCTTCTATTTCTGCATAGATATGGCGAAAATTTATTGTTGTACTTCATGGTGGTAGAATATTAAAGTGATATGAATAATGAAGAAAATAGCCTTAATTTAATTTGAGAGAACCAAAAAATCTCCTAAAAGCTTTGGCTTGGTTGGAGGAAATCAAGAAAACTCTTAAAACATAATTCGCTTATATAAAAATTAGAAATTAATGAAATATAAGAAACTTTTCTATAGTCTAATAAAAAAGACTTTCAAAGTAAGCAAACAACTAATGTCCCATAAATCATCAAAATGGAAATATGTCTAATCTACACAACTCTATTAATTTAAAGTCTTTGAGAAATGCTTATAGGTTGCACATATGGTCCACTTGTAATATAGGCCCTTATGCTTCGCCCCTTCCCCGAATTCTGTATAGGCGGGAGCTTTATGCACCGGGGCTGTCCCTTTATCTTTCAAGGTAAAAGGAAACAAGCAGTACTCGTTGATTCGATAGTGTTCTTTGGAAGCAAAAAATTTACTCCGCCCTACGAAATCACTCGGTTGAATTATCTCCTTCATACTTTGAAAAACCTAATTCAGCGGATCAAGTTAGAATGAAAGATCGTAAGGCATGAAGTCCTCACACATCTTCTAATCTCAGAAAAGGGATAGACCACAAAGAGTTTATAGTACCCAGTCTTACCTTACGTTTATACGAGAAGCTTTTTTCACGCTTTAAACCCATGACCTGGAAGTCACGTGACAACAATTTTACCATTGAGCCTAAGGCTCCCCGTTTACGACTCCCTTTTCTTACTTTCACATCTCACCATTTTTTTTTTTTTTCTTTTTCTGTTGATTTTGGAATGGCACTTTATTTACAAAGTGAAGGAAAAAGAATAGTGGTAGTGATTGTGTGAATCACCCCTCAGTTATGGTACCCTATAATTTTCTCATCTTTTCCTTTGTCTCCCACTTTACATGGCTGTGGTTGCTTTTGTAAGGGCAAAATTAATAGCCTTGGTGGAGATCATAGCCACAGTCAAGATCAAAACATAACGACTAAAGTTGGGGGCTACTTCAGCATCTAACCGATTTGTGATGAATTTTTATATATGGTGATTTTTTTTTCAAGATCCAAACCATTCATTGTGTTCTCTGTACTCAAGATACAAAACCCACTAAAATAAATGCATTTGGATGATACTAACTACTTATTTAGATTGTTTGAAAAATTAAATTAAATTAAAGAGTGGACAGGATATTAGGTTAAAAGAATCTAACAGGTATGAAATTTGATCTCTAACTCATCTAAATTGTTCAAACATGATGAACGACTTAGATTTAGAAATAATACTTTGATCAATCACGAAAAGGGACGTGGACTCATCTCTTAAAATCAGCCTGGTCACAGTAACTACACGTGCCAAGAGTTGCTGCAGGGAGAGTCCTTTTAATAATCACTACGAGTGTTATTACAGAAGCTTTTATACAATAGTTTTATGCACATTTTTACTGAGAGTTGGATGATCCTTTGATTTACCTTGCAATAATCGAAACCATTAATCTGGTATTGATTTACCTTGCAATAATCGAAACCATTAATCTGGTATATTATGTCATAGATAAAAAAGGTAGTCCTAATGCACGAAGCTCCTACATATGTAGGATACAGGAAAGGGGCAGACCACAAGGGTCAATAGTACCCAACTTTATCTTGCATTATGTGTGCAGTGATCTTTTAATAATTTGACATAAAAGAATTTTTCTTAATTGCATTGAGTAATAGAATAGTTATATTTATATGCTTAAAAACATTCATTATCTCATTAAAGTTGTTGCATGTTGATTTGATCAGGCGCCTTTGAGACATAAACTGCGTTTGAACTGTTAGGCTGCCATGATATGCAGATGATTGATATTCGAACCCAATCGTAGGCTCAAAATACAGACATAAAATACCATGAAAATCCTGTCCTTGTGATGGTACTGTCCATGCCATCATCTATGGTGAAAATTTGTTAGGAAGCAACCCATCCTTACCAACTATTATTCCGAAATGAAAGATTTGGACAAATTAGCAAGTCCTAGAATAGTTAGTGATAATTTATCCGGAAACAAAATTAATCACCATCATCGGAATATATATATATATATATATAAAACGGTAAAGTTGTTGTCATGTGATCTTGAGGTCAGAGTTTTAAGGCATGAAAATAGCCTCTTAGACAAATACAAGGTTAGCCTAGACCCTGCATAAGCCAAAGCTTTGTGTGCTTCGGTGCCCTTTTATACACATATATACTTGCATAGATACATACATACATATATATAAGAATATTTAGAGGAGCGCTAAACTAAAACACCAATAAGCACGTGGACTCATGAAAAAGCCTACCTTTAGATGATCTGAATCGTTTATCCAATTGCTCATATTTTAAATATATTGTAAACAAATAATAAAAAGCATTGACATTGACATGTTAGAAGATTTGTTATTTATTTTCAATTATGGGCCATTATTTACAAAAAATTTAACATTTGTAAAAAGTAAAATTTTTTAGACGTTAAAATCATTCAATCTAATAAATTTTAAAATGGACTACCTAACCTTTTATTGGCACTAGTAAAGAATAAAAGTGAAGGATACGGTTTCTTCCACTTCAAGGAAGCTTGATCTCAAAACAAGTAAAAGATTTTGTTGGACCCACTTCTCCAATATCCAACCGTTCATTTCTTAATCTTTATTAGAGGTTAGCAGAAAGTCTTTTGTACCGAACATTGGGTGTAATAAAGTATTACAGAATGGGGCATGGACAATGATGATGACGAGGCCAATGACGTTATGCGGCAGCAGTCTAACTTAAAGGCTGAAATTTTATGTGGGCTGGTGATATGCAAACCATGAAGAATAGTGGGACATCATGTACCTTCTATTTCAGGTTTTTTTTTTTTTTTTCCTCAGCTGATAAAGTAAAAGACTATTATATTTTACTTATCCAAGCTCACATGATATATAATAAAAGTATATTTTACTGATATAAGATATTATTAACTTTTATGACTCATGATTTGAACGATTTAGATCTTCTAAGGTAAATCTTACATAATCTATTATTTAAATTGTTTCGATCTTCTAGAAACCATTCATATTATAGGCTTTGTAAGACTTAAGCCCGCATTTTAGGGGCTCTAACCCATTTAAATAGTTGACTAGGGTTACATAGGTACATGACTAGAAAATCTCATCTATTTTGGACGAGATTTTGGGTCACAAATTATCATTGTCATTGATTTAAATGATTTGAATCTTCTAAAATATGAGCCAACTTATGTCTAACTATAATTTTAAGACTATTATATAATTTACTTTTTTTGAGTCGCAGCGTTTACGGCTGGGATAAATAGAATATGAAGTCCACATATACTTTTATAATTTAAACTCCTCGAACCCATTACACCCACATATACCATATGAGGTTTGTTAACTAAAAGATAGCAAGGGTTATAATGATTTTCTAGCGATTTACCTAAAAGGGGCAGCCTCAGTGCACGAAGCTCCCACCTATACAAGGTCTGGGGAAGAGACGGATCACAAGGGCCTAAAGTACACAGCCTTACCTTGCATTTGAAAGAGGCTGTTTTCACGCCTTAAACTCATGACCTTAAGGTCACGCGACGACAACTTTTATTGTTGCGCCCAGACTCCCTTTCAATTTCAAGCGATTACGTACTAAAAGAAATTAAAACCTAAGATAGTCCCATTTATTTTCAATGGATGCATGCAGTGTCATAGTAGTGCTTGAGATGAGATGAGATTAGATGGGTCATATCATTGTTTTGGTCCTTTAGATGGGATGAGAAATCCCAGTCTCATCCCAACTCACCGTTAAGTATCTACATATCATTTCCTCTCAAGGTATCTCATCTCATTCCAGTTGTAAAAGAAAGTATTTATTCTCATCCCAAAATTCAGCCATTGCCCCGTGTTTTGCTTGAGATGAAAATGGGACCATATCATGTCATCTTAACCCATCTCATCCAATTCATCTTAATGCATCTCCTCAAACTCTTCTAGACCCAAATTAATTGATACTTTCAATTATCTCACTTCATCTCATGCCAAATTTAGATCATCTCAAGCTAGCTCATTAAGGTATAAAAATCAAACAGTTAGTAGTCCCTTGCCCGAATCAGACTAATGTCTAAGGGCGTCCAGTCAAAGGTGAATAACCAACGATAACTCGAGCCCATGTTATTAACGAAATTTTTATCACTGCTAATGGAGCACTCAGGTATCATGGGTGATGTGGATGAAAGATCACCTAAAACTAGCCATCTTCCTCACATATATACTTCTTCCTTACAGAACAAAGCTAGAATTTAACATCTTCCCAATGATCTGTGACACTGATATTTGGAAATTGATAGCAGAAACTAAAACATTAAAATCCAAACACATCCGCCTAAAAACACAATAGTATAATGATCGTTGTTTAAAAGTCCCTGGTGCTACCTTAAGAGTTATCATCATGTGATCTTGAAGTCATGAGTTCAAGGCATAGAAACAGCTTCTTGCAAAAATGCAACGTAGGCTACATAGTATTGACCCTTGTGGTCCGCCCCTGCCCAAACCCTGCATATGCGGGAGCGGGGATGCCTTCTTCTTTTTTCTTTGGGACGGCTAACAAGAAACTAAACACGTTATAATGCAAAGCTATCTATTCAATGAGTCATTATCGGATAATCAACAATTGATGCGTAGAAGGAGCTTGTGACTTCCACCGACAGACATCCAGCAAAAAGTTTCAGGAACCAAAATCACCTATGATTATGAATAATCAGGCGCGGATCATTTCAACGATCATCTCCGTCTATATGTTGAAATAGCAGATAATACAGCTGTAGTATGATTCACTCTCCATTTTATATTTAATACAGTTTCCTCTTCATTTTCACCACTTCGGGTCCTTGGTTAACAATATCTCGTTCTTTTTGCAAGTCCCAGAACAACTTCAAAGACTAGGAACGGGAAGTAAAGAGTCTCTTTTAAGTACTTATCTTACATTTAAGCAAAAGTAGTAGTCCCAGAAAGACTGCTGGAGAAACAATCTGATAACCTTTTCTGTGATTTCCATCCACCACTTCAAACCAATTCCCCTCAGCATTGGAAGATACCAGACATTGCAACAGATCTCCCTACTTCTTTTTTTTAATAATTCAGTTGACGTATTGTTCTTGACTCGAAATGCGATTCTCTGTATGCTCAGAGTGGAAGCCAAATGTACAAAGATATCTCTATTCAGCATTGGCTTCCTCGCCAGATTTCTTGTATTCTGGTTTAAGCTCATATGTTCCTTGATTTGTTCCCCTCTTGTTGTAGACGCAGAGGTCATTAAGTATCTCTTTCAAGAATTGCTGCAGAAAGAACAGAACTTCTAATGAATGGGGGTAAGGGGCCAATAAAAGACCGGTATATACCTTATAAGCTTCTGTTCATCCGGTATTCTCTGCTTTGCCATTATTATTTGATACGTCAACAAGGAAAATAAATGCCAACAAACATTCTAATCAGACTCACTAAAGGTCACTGTAACCAACATACAGACAGAATTTTTAAGGTGGTACCTTACCATTCAGAGAATTCATTCAGCCAATAAGATTCGATGACTCAGAAAAGAATTACTGGGACAGTGAATTGGTCCAAGAAAGTTTACCATTTAATAGCATGTTTTGTGTCACTAGTAAAGAATGGCCATAAGGTTAAGAGTCCTGGCAGGAGTAGATGCTCTTAAGCATCCCAAGGACTAGAGATTGGCCCATGTATAGCATATAGTAATTAGGTAACCCACAAGAAATCATCACATTTGGACAATCCTTGCCACTTGTTTTAGGTTTTTGAAAAATAAAACAGAAATGAATGGTCTTGATTTCTTACCCAAAGAAACATAAGCTAAAAGCATTGTGAAAATTGATTTTTATTCTGTCAAACCAATTCCAAACATGATGAATGGCTTAGATCTACAAAACATAATCACCATAATTGAGAAAATACGGCATCTACTCAGGATGCTTAAGAGCATCTACTCCTACCGGGACTCTAAGATTAATCCCTCCTGGGTTTAGCATTTCAAAATGACCCACATTATTCTATTTTCAGTTTGTAGGCAAGAGAAGACATCTTCCGCTCCATCAATGGTAGTTTGGCAAAAGTATCACTTCAAATTACTATCCTTCATTGATTATTTTCTTACTGATTACATACTTGTCTGTAGGAGTTTCTGAAACTAAGGTTAACCTTACCTATGTCTAGCATTCATAATGGCTCATATTATTCTATTTTCAGTTCCTACGAAAGAGAAAGAAATTAAAGACATTTGGCGCTTCAAATTATTATATCTCCGTGATCTTACTTATTACATTAATGCCTGAGAGAGTTGCGGGTAACAGAAGTCGTGAGGCTTGATCCGATCTCATCTTTTTGTTTATACTCACAGAATTAGCTTTAACTGTTGTTTATGATCTCTATTAGATTATGTGTCTAATAAAAGAAGAGCTTCATAAAGTGAGTAGTAGCATCATCAAGTCAAGAAGTGAAGATACAAATTCCCTAAATAGTCTGATTCCATATATCAGGAGCTGCTTTCTATCTAGCCAACACCAAAATTATTTTCTTGGAAAATTTGACCCATATGCAGGTTCAAAGTGCAAGATTTCTCATTGTTGCTTAATGACTCCACAAGGTCAGTCATTGTTGCTTAATTTCATCTCCAAGACAACATGTGTTGCAAAACCAGGTTTCAGTAGTCTGTATGGTAATTCAGCTAAAAATAATCTCAATCCTTGTGAGGCATATGTCCCACAGGAAAAATAACTCCAAATGGCAATGCACCATAAAATAAAAAACCTAAGGGCATGTTAGCAGTATTCATGAATATGGGATAAAGAACAGAGCCTGACAACAATCAAATGGATTATACAACTGAAAGAGCAGTTTGGTTTTATGAAATTGGTGAGCGGGTGTTCTATCATGTTACACCCACGTTTGCTGATTAATTCTCTTCTGTTTCACCTGAAAGGCTACCTATTTATTAAGTCTCAGAATGCATATAGATAGTGAAACATGGTAAAAGTTTCTTCCAGATATTTGATGAAGTTGTTAAGCGGGTTGGTTTTGATACCACAGCTGATAACAGATAGTGAGTTCAGCTCTAGAGGGGCAGAAAAGAAATTAGAAGGAAACTGGTAGATCAGCTCAAATTTGATGGTAAAGAACCACAAAATACAAGGAGCGCGTGAAACATTACTAACTTCATCTCTAACCACCAAATGGCTGTTTAGATTTGATAGGGATAAAATTCATTGGCGGAAAAGAGTTGCACCACCCTATGGGACAATATTTGAAAATTTTTGTGCATTAGTCTCTCAACTATTTGAAAAATTTTCACCGCTAGTCCTTCCATCTGCGAATGTCAACGGACGTTGACAAAATTCTGAAGTGGACCCCACAATGTATATTATAATGTTTTAGAATAAATTTTTACAGGATTTTTTCCATGGAAAAAAATAAATAAATTTAGGGACTAAAGTGTTGTTCACGAATACTTTTGTGTCTCACTGGAAGATGGTTGGATCTTTTCAACAGCAAGATTTTAAAACCCATATAATGCTCCTTTTGTTGGAGTTTTAAAAATTAGTTTTCAAATCTGGAATCCTAAAGCCCTAATCTTTGAACTATTAAAGTTTGGGAGATTTTTAGTGAAAAATGGGTTCAAATCTTGCCCGAGAAGATGACCAAAGATTTTTCATTGACGAGATTTAAAATCTCCATACGATCCCCTTTTCCTTGAAGTTCTGGAAAATAGTTTTCAGACATAGAATCCAGATGTCCCAATCTACAAACCCTTCAAATTAGGATGATTTTTAGTGAGAAATGCATTTAAAGCTTTGTCAGAAAAAGTTTGCCAGATTTCATGGCTTGCGACCTTGAAAATTTTAATTTTTATGCTTTTTTCTTTGATTTTTTAGGAAACAAATTTTAAATCTAGGTTCCACTTGATCTGATCTATGAAACCTTTATATTTGAAAAGATTTCATGAGAAATGGGTTTAAATTCTTGCTCGAAATTGATCGTTGAAATTCATTGTGATCATCTTCCCCAGTGAGATATAGAACTGTCTCTGAACAACAGTTTAGTCCTTGAACTATTGTTTTTTTCCAATTTGGTTCCTAAAAAAATTTCTGCAAAAATTTATTCTAAAACAGTATAATATATGTTGTGGGCCCACTTTAGATGTCCTTTGATGAAAGGACTTCGGTGAAAAAATCTTCAATATTTGAAGGACTAATCTGCAATAATAATAACTAAGTGTAACAAAACAAAAGTTAAAGGTACTAAACTGTACTTTTCCCTAATAATGATAATGGAGAAGACAAGCAATTAAAATGGGATTGAGATATTAGAGTGAAGAAAGATTCATTTATATTTTGTAGAATATATTTGGAAATCATATAGTTATGCTAAAATATTTTTGTTTTCTTTCATTCTTTATGAATTCTGGTTGCAAATGGAATAATAGTTTAGCCTCATAAATAGCAAATTTTGTTTTCCTTACTTGTAATCAATTATTTAAGTTGTAAAATATATGTATCTTAGCTTTATTAGATTTTTACATTGTTCTAACCTGTTATTATATTTTAACTTCTTCCCTCTTTTGGCATCTTTTTCTGAAACAGAACACTGGAATAACTGAAACAACTAAACATTCCAATTTAGCAGAAAAATGGAATAGCCACCAGAATTCTGTTGACAAATAAGTTTATGAGGTATCTGCTACTTCACCAAATGACTTCAGTCTTTCACACTTCATGACACTGAAACAACCAAGACTCCTAATCATTCCAATTTAGTACAAAAATAACATCCACTAGGATGGATTTCACAAGCTTCATGCGGTATTTGTCACCATCACATGGAGAAACCTACATCTTTTGAATTTCTTAATAATCTCCATATACCAGTGGCTGCCTCCATTGAATATTAAGGCAATCAAAAGCTCTAGAAAGACCCTTTACTAAGGTAAAACCAAGTATAAGGAAGACTTAAACATTTTCCCTGGAAAACACACTGGCCATAGAGAGATAACACATCTAACGTAATCAAATTACAGATGTCATGAAATAAAAACTATTTGATGTTCTGGTGTCCTATCAAAGCTTAAAGAGGGGAGTATTTCAGTTATATATTATTTATTTTGCTTTTGCATTTTACATATATGGATCTTTCTTCATCCATATATAACAAGGACTTAGACCCAAGATAACTACAGTCATTAGCTAAATTGTAATGCATATAAAACTGCTGAAATGAAATTTTCTATAGAACCCATCTAAAGGTGTTTCTAATCATCTATACTATATATAGAGTAAATCCTACCTCCTACATTTACAAATGATTAAAACACTATATTTCTATATTTTTGTTAAATATTTTGGTGTGCAGGTCAGCCTAAAGTATATATTCTTACTAAAATTTGTTAATATCTCCAATCTTCTATACCTTCTCTAAGTATAATGTTGTGTCATAAATATCAGTTACCATAACTTCTTGAAAATTACACTAACTTTGCTTTATCTTATCCTATTTTTCCTCACACTTTTGGTTCTCTCTATCTCTCCCTGTTTTGGCTCCTAAAAATCAGCTACTATAATTTCATTTGCACTTCTATATTTTTACCTCCTCATTTTTCTTTTGTCATTTATCCTCTTGCTTAGTCATGCAAAGCACGAGTTCCTTTTCTAGTAGTAAGTTAATAAATTAAATAAACTGTAAGACAATTGCATTCATCAAAAGAGCAAAAGGCTAAGGTAGTGATTGGCCACATTTATGAAGCACTTTTTGCATTTTTCCAGTTTTCTGCAAAGGCTTCCAGGAAAGGTTTTTGGCAAGTCTTTTTTTCCATAGTAGTTTACACGGAAGGGGTATAAAGTAAACATAAACATGCCATTCTCGGAAGTGTGAAAAGTTTTTGCTGCTCTCAAAGAACGGCAAAAATGCAAAATAAGTTAACAACAAAACATTAGCAATGGCACCCTACATTATGAAAGAACATACCGCAGGTTGATCAGTTTCTTGAACAAGTTGCTTCAGTGCCCAGTTTGGTTGCCTCTCAAAGAGCTTAAACATAATATCCTCCAATTCTCCACGGTCCCTTCTAGTTCTTTTCATGTCTGATCCCTTCACTGGAGCCACTTTCTTCTTATCCTGACATAAATATAGAAGAAAACCTCCTTATGAGAATATACAGTAAAATAATAGCCACGCCTTCAACACATACATGATTGGAAGATTTTAAATAATATTTTCTTAATTTCTTTGGTGAGCAAAGCAACTTGAGGTTATCACAAGATAAAGGACAATTCACAAAAAATACGGACAATCCACCAAGAACACAGAACTGAATCCATATCTGTCTTTTCTGCAAAGGGCAAACATTGTTAACCTTTCAGGAAACAGATGAATCTAAGTCTGTTACAGCCATCAGCTCTTTGTAAAGGCAAGTAACATGTGAAACAACTATTTAACAAAAATGTACAAAATGAAAGGATAAACTACTTACCTTTGAACCTGATGCAAGTAAGCCAACCATTCCGGGCATTGGTCTCATGTGTACACCACGGTCATTGTCAATCACCTTTAAATGAAATGAAGTTTAGTCGGACAAAAGGATCAAAAGGAAAAGAAAATAAAAATAAAAGTATTACAACTGCAAATTCGCTAGTAACTAGCAGGGATAGATAAAGAAGTGCACAGTGACACAAGTAATTAGAGGAAATCAACTCAAAAACCACACCTGCACTTGTCTACTTTTAACCATCGATTTGCTTGTCCTTTCACGACAAATTTTGCCATACTCTTCAATGTTTTCATTATGAGGCTTCATGTCAAATTTATGTTCCACTTTGCCCTCCATTGAAACTTTTCCTGAAAAGCACATACATTCTCTTCTTAAGCTGTTAACAATGTTTAGAAGATTCTACTTTGAGAATAATGCCAAAAAGATGGTGGCTGTTTAGCTTTATCCTAACAGCCACTTTTGGCACTCCATATGAGCAGCAGGAATGCAATCCATTCAGTTGATCTGACAGCCAACCATCTGTCCAGAATTTTTCCATTGATCTTGCCTTGATGAGATGATACTAGGCCCTTCATCCCTGAAGCCTGGTTATTTCAATAATTGCTAACTGATGATTATTGTACTTTATCTTATGTATGGGACATCCTTTCAGCATGGGATCAGCACATGCTTTAGTACGAGAATGGTCCATCAGAATAATGGTCCTGATTAGACATGCAGGTCCTAAAAGTTGATCTTTAGGATTGATCCTGATAATGAGTACCTGCCTTACTGGGCTTAAAGTAAAATGGTCAAAAAAACATTCCAGAATATTAGTGCAGCCCACAGTGGTTGTGAGGAAATAGCTTCACGGAGTGCCACTTCTTATTTTGGCCATTAACACTTATCTAGATTAACTCTAGAAACCAACAAATGTCTGGATGTCTGGAAACAAGTGAAATAGAGTAAATAAGGAAAGTAACAATGTGCTGAGACATATGAATGTTTCACAAATATTCATGGAATCCTCACCTTGACCCGTCTCAGAGAAAACACACATTGGAACAAAGTCCTTAAACATGTTCAAAGAATAAGTCTTGGGAACATTCACACCCTCGTTGCCAGCCAACTCCATTGTGAACTGATTATCATGTAAGGAACATATGAGTAGAACAAAATATTAGAAGAAAAGGATGAGTCTCAAGAAGAAACAAACAGTCAATATAATTTAATAGAAGAAAATTTCTGATCTTATATTTCAGAGTACCATCCTGCATTTCAGAAAGATCTCAGGCTCAACTGTGAGGATTTGCTAATTACAACAATAACAATGACTGCACATTTGTTTCAATTGTGGCATTTCTAGCACATCAAAGGGATGGGAGGGTAGAGGAGTATAGCTAGGTTTGATCAGGGGGTCTGCTTTCCATGAGATGTGTTGTTCAAACTTGAAAGAATTAACAAATTTTTCCAAGTCCCACAAGATTCAAAGTTTGCTAGTCAACTTCAGCGTTTGCAATAAAAACTACGAATTGCTCCATTTACTTTGGACAAAATGAAACATCATAATAATATCACAAGCTTTTTCATAGTGTAACATAGCTAAGAGAGCATCTTATGATAATAGAATCAGTTAAAACATCACCTCACTGAAAAAGCATTACTGGGAAATAAGTTATTTCACTAAATGTTGCTCAGTATACATATCTTGTACATTTTTCTTTGCAAGTACAAAGTACTTTAGCGAATGAATGAAATGAAGTAACAAAAAACAAGTATGTTTAGACAAAGCCAAGATTGAAACCCATACTGATTTAAGTGGCCTCCAAAATTCTCCAACTCAATTGTTTGATCTATCCAACAGCTGTACCTGGCTGACAAATGGTTTCCACAGTCCACTGGAATCAACTCTCATTTGTTGAAGACTCCTTAAATGGCCTCTTTTGACTAAAAGGGATTTTGATATAGCCAACTAGTTTATATGAGAAAATGAATCCCATCTAGCATGAATGGCTTCTCCAAGTTTACATCAGATATTGAAATTGTTAATTATCTCATACAACATTAAATATGCTTCCTTCTACCCATTTATATCTCAAGACTTCACTTGGTGCATACCTTCCTATGATATCCTTGTATGGTCATTTTCTTTTCATTTGAATTTTATCCAGCAGTATTGATAGCAGACCTTTCCAATACAATATCACCATTAAGAAACACGGGGACCAAAGGCACTAGTGATCACTAGAGTAGCTGTAAATTGCAGCAAGTTCCATTAAACAGCTAACTAGTTGTTGTCATACTTCTAAAGCCTTTGACTACCTTGATCTTTTTGCCACCAATAAACTTCTTTCATCTTTGAGTTTATATTGACTCCAGATAAATAGGACGGACAAGCAAGTTGAGGGAGGGAACTGACTACTCTTTAAAATAATCACTGCTCCAACAGCATTTCATTTTCTCTTTCCTAATAAGAATGTTACTGGAAACAAGTGCATAGCCAAGATCTCTAAATAGATACAAAGCTCAATTGGTGTGTGAAGGATGTAATGACAATGACACTATCAATCACCATGAGATGTTTGCTCTCATGGAAAAAGTGACAGTTGTGCAAACTCTTAAAATAGTACTGGCTTCATCTAGGATTTAGCAAGCATTCCATGGTGACTTGAAGGAAGTCTCATATCTCACAAATCCCAACCTTCAGGATTTTAGTCCCCTGAGCTAAGAAAGGATGAGATGTACTGAATTTCAACTTCATTCATCCTGGCTGGCATACTGAAGTCATGAAGGGCAACATCGGCAGGGCAATCCCTTTGGAGCCAAAGTTATTTTTCCTCCCTTCTTCCTGTCTTATAGTAAGTCTGGACGGTTCTAGAAGCGATCATAAGTTAAATCCCTGCATCACGAGGATAAAACCAATACTGTATATTGGGCTAGTACCAAGGCTGCTGTTTTCTGGAAAGAAATCGTCACATGTTCTTGTCCACAATGATGGCCAGGCCACCTCCTGTCCTTAATGTTTTTCTTTCTTCTATCTCCTCTGTCTAGTTTTATAATTCGTAACTCAACCTACCAGAAAGGCAGCCACGTACAATGAGATGCAGATCTAGAAACTGGTTTACCTAACGAAAATTTATGGGAGTGGGTAAGTTGGTCAATTTACCTTAAAATATGAACTGGAAGACATAATTGAGTTGATGGACAAAGGGTATCAAAACACAGTATAGGTAACCAGTAACCCTTTATGCCTATTTTCCACAATCAAATGGGTTATCATTATTTCATCTCTTTTAACAAATTATTTCACATTGGTGATACCTGGATGCCAGGAATGGTTAAATTTATCATGTGTTCAAAAGTGTATATTGCACTCTTGCTTAAGCCCTTCTTTCTACAATCTATTCATCAGCTCAACCAAAATGAAAAAGTGCAATACCAGAGAAAATGCAAGCCCTAAACAAGAACTAAGCATGGCAACTAGTTGAGTTACCTAAAATAAAATTTAAGGAGGTGAGTACATATAGACTTTGAAACAATGACCAAATGGCCAAGCGGAAACACTAAGTTGAGCCTTGTGGCAAACAATCTAGTCAAACATATGAAAGAATGATCAGTAAATGTTTGCACTTGTTGCGAAGATTAATTGAGTTCAAATCACTTCAGCTCCTAAAACATATCATTTGCGGGATGTGAACACTGCCTTTGATGGTCTCTTTTGGAAGTGTATATTGTGCTTCCTCCTAGTTTCCCACCTAAACTGAGGCGTAGAAGTTAAAATATCAAAAAATTGCACGTAGTACTTGCGTCTTGACATAACTCGAGCTTTATTCTACTATATGCATTTAGGGGTTAAGCACCCTTAGAACATCAATGCAACATCTGGGCAGCTATTTGTATCAACTTTTATTGAGTTTACCACCAGAGGGCAACTGTAACTTCGTAAGATAGAAGTAGTGGAGAAATTAATCAGGGCAATGTGTTAAGACTGAAGACTAAGTTGTTACATTAACAATTAGCATGAAAGAGACCCCACAGCATAACATGGGCATGATTGATATCTACTTTCTGTCTTAAGGGGAGTATTAGGAGCATTGAAATTAAAATAATATTCATTTTTTTGCTCCATTGGGTGACTGATACACTACTTGATTTTCTTTTCCTATAAGGAGTCTCTAGGTCATCATGTAAATATGTTCCTGAAGGGGTCAAAATTAGAATAACGGGAAAAACTAACTCCCTTTCATATAATTTATTGTTCATCTCTTTCTTTCTTCTTGATGTCTTCTTTTTGCTTATTCCATTACTCTTATGCTGGTCAGTGATCCGGTCTGTCTTACTATTTCTAATGAACATTGCTTATGCAATAGATGTGTGAGCTAGTCTGTGTTATAGACAAAGTGACCTTGCTTGATTGGAGCACATTGTATCTTTGGAAGAAGGCAAGTTTTCACTGCTGTCTGTTACCCTCTTCCACTTCACTTGTAAATTTAATTGTTCAGGCAACTTTTAACTGTTGCAAGCACTAAAATCCATAATCTGACTATTGTCTCCATAACTAACTTGATGGATCAACAATTTTATGAGAATGCAAGAAGCTGTGGATAATTTCTATGTGATTACACAAGCCAAGAATCCTACAAGGTCATTTACCTTAAGTAATACAACAAGTGGGCAATATCATTTAAAACCTTGCTCTTTCTTTTTGTTTCTCATTTTTATGCAAATAATATCAGGCTCTGACAATCCTTTTACAACTTTGTATCAGATATATTTCCTTTCCATATGCCTCATTGCAATCACAACTAAAGGATCTACTCACGAGGAGATTAACACAGAATCAACATCCGTTCCCCATTGACAAAGAGATGTTTCCCGTTTCTGCAGAATCAGCTAAGGGGTATTGAGGAGGATATGATATCAACAGGAAAAGCAATTCATTAGGATTCTGTCGCAAAACCATGTGCAATTTTCATGTAAGACATACTGTAACAATCAAATTTCCTGGCAACAAACACAATTAGTGGATTGTAAGAGATTCTCATAGGCTCAGCTGCATCACTTAAGAGGACTTTCAAAGATACTAAACATCAATAAGACAAACACCTAATTAGGGTTCTTCCGAAATCCATGCCCAATTTTAAGGAGAAGAATCACCTAGAAAGAAAGGGGTTTATCCCTCAAAGAGAAAATGAACGAAAGGGCTTTCCTTGCTTTATTTGATCCAAACAAGCATAAGAAATTGAGAATAAGCTTGGAATTTTAGGTAGGTGTTAATGATCGGTAGGCCTTAGACGAAGAAAATGGAAAACAGAAAGGTGGGAACGAATTGAATACCTGAAGGGAGGAAGGATCGTCCGCCTGAAGAGGATCGAGGGAGAGAACGACCTTGGCGAGCGGGTGAGCTGCGTCGGAAGCGTGGGCCTGCCATGCCTTGGACACCACTAACGGGCACTTCATTAACCACACCGATCTCTCAGCCTTTGCCGTGTCCAAGTTTCCGCTCCATTGATCCTCCGCCATGGTTGCAATAAGATCGCTCTCTCACTCTCTGGAATACGGAAGAAACCTATTCTTGATCGCCTGTTTCTGAGGTCGCAGTCGGTGTGAGAGAAACACACAGTGTGTAAGAAATCAGGACGCTCGACCACCTCAGTCTATCGGCTATGTATTAGAGAAATGCTGTCCGGACCATGGAAGCCTACCTTTCGACGACCGTTCATCTTCTTCACCCGTCCCCAGTTGGCTACGTGCAAACAGTCACGTCCGTTGATTGCCTTTTTTCTTCTTTTTCTTCTGTGCTTTTGGCCACTAGTTTCCTTAATGGGGGTTTGAGGTGGCATTTTCAGTTGTTGGAGGGATTTCTTAAACGAGGGTTATGGGTCTCCGGATAATTTAATTTATAATTCTTATTCCTAAAAATATTTTTTTAAATCTAATAATTATAATTAAAATACTTTTCAATTGAGAAAACTAGTAAGAAAAAGCATCAAATGGGTATGAAACTTTATAGTTGGACTATATTTAAGTGGACAAAGAAAATGAATGAATTAAATCATCTAAAAGTGAGGCCTAAAGAGAGAATCAGCATATTACTTAGTCCTGAGAGCTCTATAAATAAAAGAAAAAAAGGCATTTTGATGCTTCCTTTTCTAGAGTCCACATATTCCATGCATGATCAAATTCATGAATCTGAGAGCTGATGAGAAGCCCGTCCAACAATTTCATATTGGACTCTCCTTAAGAGTTTTGTAAGAATAGCAATCAATATAAATATTGAATTACTAATTAATGATTGCTTATCTTATATTTACATACTAGGTCAAAAGCTTTTCTTGAAAGTATGATAACCAAATTATAGTTCTTTGAGAATGCTTAGGAGCATAGTTACCTAAATGTGGAACATATTCAAAAAGTGATATGCCAAACAGAATCATTAAAAATATGTAACATAATAGAAAAATAAGAGGACAAAAGTGCAATGAGAGAGAGAGAGAGAGAGAGAGGATTGGTCACACGAGGAAAGAGTCAAAATATTCCAACTTAAGTATATACAAAATTATGTTCCTATCAAATTTTCTTAAGTTTTAGATAAATTCTCATTAGTATTTTAGGTGTTTTCAAATGTATTGGATGAGTTTCATATAAGTTTCATTTTAGGGATTTTTGCTAAAGAGTTCTTCATTTGTAAAATGTTGCCTAATTAATCACTAAAGATCTTTCATTTGCCAAAAAGTTAAGATAGTTGAAATTACTTGCCAAAAGGTCCATAAAACCAACTTTTAGTTAGTCGCCATCTTTATTCAATTCTAAAATTTTGTGTGTGCCCTTGTTTTAAGGATGTCTTCTCTTTCCATTCTACCCCTAAACAGGCTAAACTCACCATTCTTTATTTATAGAGAGAACTACTAACATACTAATTAGATGACTAAGTAGTCAAAACCGCATTTCTAAACAAAGTAGGACTGTTGAACAAAAAGCAGCAAAAAATACCACAGACACATAACCAACGAACGTCAAAACAAAAGCAAGCCTTGTGCAATTGAGCCTAATTATCAGTATCCAAACCATTTAAGTCCTGATAGGCGTACATGCTCTTGAGCATGAGAAGAAGTCAGCACCCTATTTTTCATGTGTGCCAAAACTTTGTTATGTTGATCGAAGTCGTTTACCATGTTTAAAATAGCTTAGATAGGTTAAGGTGAAATTCGTGCTCATTGGATGCTTTTAGCTTATGTTTTCATACATAAAAATAATGACCGGTCTTGCTCCTTCTCAGTGCTTATTACTGGGATAAAATTTTAGGTAATGCTATTCACTACGATCAAATTGTTTATCAACCAAAGGTGGGTCCCACCATTGTAAAGTAGGGCCACAAGACACAAGCGTGCTATGCATTGGACTCAAGCATTCCTCAAACTTAAATAAGAGGATAAAGTTGTGCTTGAAAAGATAATTAAAGACGACAACTATGATTGGTAGGTTTTAATGATTTTTTATAAATAATAGATTTTCAATAATTAATTAGCCAATGATACATAAATTAGGGACTTTTTAGCAAAAATTTCTTCATTTTCTTTTAAAGATGATTTAGTGTAAAATCCTCAATTTTAAATCCTAAAATAGTAATAAATTAAAATAAAAAATTTTATGCATAGAAATTGGTTTTGAAAACACAAAAACTAGAAAGTGCACATCAATAGGAATTGAACGGTATAAAGAATATAGAAAATAGAACTCAGATGGAGAAGTTATGAACCGTTGAAGATAGAAGGGCATTTTAGTAATTTTGAGAGGCCCAAAATACAGGGGTTGTTTTTTATAACAGCACCATCCCCTATTAGCTTCGACTCCTTTGCCAAAAAAATTGATCAATGACTGAGAAAAATGGATCACCAACGTTAAAAGTAGCCCACCTTCTTGTTCAATCACTCCATCCAAGTCCTCTTGCCTCAAGAGATTGAGTTTTCTAGAGATCCCTAGCAGAATTGCACAGTGAAAAAAGCTCAAAAAAACTTCTCTTCAGCAGTGTCAACAACTGCCCAACTGACCGAGGTAGGTCTCATCCCTCTTTTCCCCTTCCATTTACAGCGTATACTGAGTTTTTGCATCAGCGACGTAGGTTCATCGTTCTTCTAGGAACTCTACATACCCTACTATAGTCATGGGAATAGGTTAATGAAATGGAGACAAATCAAAGATCAGATCGTTCATCTTGTGCATATTGAACCCAAGAACAAACCTATTAAATTTTAGAAAAATCCAACGGCTGGTGACCCAAGAAATCGAGAAAAACAGTATGTAGGAGAATTTTAGGAACGTGAAAAAAAATCGAGAAAAAAACCTTAATTTTGGGCAAAATCAATTAAAAGGAGTGTCAAAAGATGAATGTACATGAAAATCCGATCAAAAGGGCATAAAAATCACAATTTTTGGGCACCTGAAGGGTCACCGGCGACGACAGTCGCGTTAGTGCCCTATTGCTAATGCCAGGACACAGAGGAGGATGCCAGGCGCAATCGGTGCATGGAAGCGCCCCATCGCGTGCACGCATAGCGCACATACACGCGGGGATGTTTCTGCGTGCTGTCACAAAGAGTTGAAACGGTCGGCGTCTTGGCGACCAGGATGCACACGGAGGAGTGTCCCGACGACTATGACGCACACGGTGTATCCCGCAGTGTGTTTTGGGAGCGGGGCGTCCGGGAGACACCAATTTACTCCGGTAAACCGTGCCTCCTATGTAAATTGGAGCAAACACATCCTAACTCCTATAAATTAATATATTAATTTATGAAGTCTTTTCACTAAAAGCTTTATTTTGCGAGCTACAAAGGTCCAAATCATGATCGAAAAATATTTGTTACTATCGTCTTGACTATGTAGACCTACATTTGACTTGAAAACTTACATTTGACCACTTTTAAATTAGTCAAATTATAAAATATTATTTAATAACTTAGAACCAGCCGATCAAAGGGTGATCAGGCCCTAGGACTTGAACAACTAGATAATGTATGATAATAAATAAGAGTTCTAAGGATCATATTAGGTGTGATTACTCTAGAAATTGATTTAGACCATTGGTCTGAATCAGATCTAGGGAAATTATTGGTCTGAGATGATCTGACTGTCAGATCAAGGTATAAACATTAGATACACACAAAAATGAACAGATAAATATGATATAGGACTAAATGATAATAAATAATGTTGGGATTAAGGACCAAATCATAAATAGAGATCTTAGAGAACGATCCAAAGATTGGATCCCCATAGATTCTATTATGATGAAATAAATAATACAAAATAGTACTGTGGTACTGATAGGTACATCTAAGCATGCGAGCTAAGAGGATTACATGCTTGAATTGGGTGATCTCACATTGAGGTAGGTGATGACATTTAATGTTATGCTTTGGTTTTAAAAATCTTGCATTATCATGGCATCATGGTTGATTGTGATTTAATTGCACTTGTTTGTTTAGTCTATGATTTTGTGAAACTCAAGTTTTATGCTATGATTGATATTTGATTTCAATAATGTATTGAATGGGTTTATGCTCGATTGTTTTATGAGATTAATACCACGTATCTATATATATGATTAGTAAGTATCTTTCCTTATTGCACTACTGGAATTGATGGGTTTTCATAAGGATAGAGGTGGAGGCTTGGCTGTTAGTCCTTTAAGAGGCTAATCCCAGGATGAGGGGTGTGCCTTAGGGATTGTAAGCCACGAGTGCTCCTGGTTTTACGAGATACACGATTTCCATGTTTTTGTGATTTATGACGGGTGCTCTCACTCGGTGGATGTCATGCTCGGAGGGAGTAGGGCCGGTCACCCACCCTCTCAAATTGTGATGTAATTGTGATATGATAGACACCTGCCCACATATAACTTTCAATAGGGGTTTGGTAACACGAATAGTCCACACTACCGATCTAGGCCTTTCCATGGGTTAAGTCTCCTATTATGGTCTCAACAATGAGCTGTAATGGTTGAGACCCTAGAGGGGTTGCCACTGTGGCATGATGATCCATACTCTTATTCTATTTACTTACATGATGAGCATATAAATGTTATTGTATGCTTGGGTGTGATGACACTCAAGTGTTTATATGAGTACTCATGATCTATTATACGAGTGTATGAGACACTCGTAAGACCCACGTACCTTGAAGTGCCCTATTGTTATTACATGCTCATTTATATTAGATCATATCATGTTTTACATTCACGAATCATCATGTTTTAAATCCATGAGATGCATGTTTTATCGTATATGATGTTTTAAGATGTTATTGGCATTGTTTATGATAATTATAATTTTATAGATAATTGATCTACACATTACATCAATAATGTTATTCGATTTTGTTTCATTGTTATTCTATTAAATGTCTATATACTCACACAAGCAATAGCTTGCTGAGACATTGCTTTGTTTTGCAATGCCTCATATCTCGAGTGCGACAACAGGAAGGGCAAGGCCGTGGAGAAAACATGATAGCAGTGGGGATCACTTTACTTTAACTAATAGACAGCTCGATGTGAGTTATTAGAAGGACTGCAATTTGAACTTATTTTATGGACTATATACTTTCATTATATGGATTTGATTATGACAGTGATACATATGATGGACAGTGCTTTAAGTATGGTGAGATGTTATAATTGATAGACCCTGGGCCATATTATTATGGTTTTGGATATTTATTGTTTTGAAAATAAAGGCACCTATGATTTTGACGTTGGATTTGACATGTGTATTGTCTTAAATGTATTAATGTGTAATTATATTTATATTTTAAATCATGATTGTTATGTTTTGGAAAAAGAAAATAACACCTGAAGGTTTTTAGTAAATATTTTAATAAAATAATTAATAGCATCTTTTATTTTGGGATCCTGACTATTATTATTCTAATAATAAAAAGTTATAAAAAATTTAGTACTAGTATATGAAATGAGTTTTTGAAGAATGAGTTTTCATTTCAAGAATGAAATCTTATTTGTTACAATATAAGTTCTACATCAAGTACTCAGATTGGAAGTGAGTACCAAAAAAACATTAATTTTTAAACTAAATTAGCCTTATAATGTTATTTTAAACTTAAGTATTTATGAGAGAAAATTATTAGTTTAAATTTCTTAATTTTTTCACTAATTTTATATTTTTATATTTATTTTTATGCTTAATTTATTTCAAGCTAAATGTCATAACCAATATCAAGATTTTTTAGCCCATTATGGTTCATCCATAAATGGCAATACTTACTAGTGCAACATGGGAAAACAAAACTTACTTTCCTTCCAAAACTCATGCGAACCCTATTTCTATCTCTCTCAAATAGCTAATCAAAATCCTCCCTAACCAATGATAATTTCATCAAATACTTGGTAAAGTCTAGCATATGCACATGCAATATTAAAAATAACTGAATTAGCGTATTTGAGACTGCCTTTTCAACTCTGTCACTAAACCATCTTAGTTTGCCTCTCTTTCCATTGTCTTTCTTGTCTAAGTAAGAAAGATAAATCAAATTATAGGTACATAAATCCCTAAGCTTAATCATCAATTGTCACATTCAGCTCTCTATCTTTGGATTTCAAGAAACTAAAAATCACACTACTAATGAAGAGCTTTTCTTTTATCATATACAAAAATGGTCTCATTTGTGGTGGGGTGTAGACTCGGTTGAGGTTTTGACCATTTATATTTTATCTTTTGACAATTCAAAATTTGAGATATCTTGAGCAAACATGTTAGTCTTTTAAATGATTTTCATGTTGGTTCTCTTTATAACTATTAGAGCATATTTGCTTGCCTATTTTGATTCATGTCATAATTAACTTCTTAATTATGCTATATCAACCTAGTACACATTTTTAACTTTTGTTTTGTTTCTTATGTTGTATTTGTACTTGCCTATATATTAATTACCAAACAAATTTATAATTGCCTGGTGTATAAATAACTAAGTAAACAAAAATAATGTGTAACCTAACTTTTAATCTCTTAAATTATTCATCTTTTGTGTTTTCTCATTTGTACATTAAAATTGGTAAATATATGAGAAATGAGCTGAAATTTGAAATTAGGAAACATTTTTTAAATTAGGAACCAAACTCCAAAAATGTACAGTGTCAAGATATCTAAAATCTTAATAGTCATTTATGATTTTCCATGAAACTAAACTAGAAGCAGAACATTTGTTTTAAGAATTATTTCTTTTGGGGATGCCTTGAAGTAAGAGTGGAGATACTTTAATTTGTTAGCTCACTTCCTTAATGCTTGTTCTATCCTAGAATTGCTAAAGGCTAAGAGTTTCACTTCTTACAGCTACAATCTTCATAAACTTCTTAGCTCTAATGATGGGTTGGAATGGAGGGCTTTTGAAAGGTGTTTCATCCCACTGTTGCACCTAATCCATCACAGACATTCAAAAACCCAAGAATTGCGCAGTTGATTGACCCATATGAACACAAAAATCTTCCCCTATCACATTAATGGTGCTCCTCTCCTACTTTAGGCTCATTTAACATATTTTCTTTATGCTATTGGAGAAGTTCCCTTGTGAATGGAGTAGAACGACAATAATGGTGGGGAAAAAGTTCCCTTGCTAAACTCTTAGTAGATTTCTAAACTTCTTCCATATCATCTACTATGATAATAAACATTAAGAGTTTAACGATCTTACCTTGCCATGCCCATAGTACCTACGTCAACTCATATAATGCCTTTCTCAACTTACAAACATAAGTGGACTTATCATGATCATAAAATCTTATGTTGTCCCATGTATATATTTTTGTCGATTTCTCATGCAGAAATGCATTCTTAACATTCATCAGCCAAACCTTCCACCATTTACTTGCTACAAGAGCAATTCACAATGAGTAGTGATCTTTGCAACAAGGTTGAATGTTTTATTAAAATCAATCTATTTTTTACTAAATTCATATGCTGCAAAATGTGTCTAGTAATGATCAATCATCTCACATAATTGTATCTTCATCTTGTACACCCACTTGCAAGGCACTAAGTTTATACCCTATGGAGATGGAATGCGAACCTTAGTTTCATTCTTCATCACGCAATGAACTCCTAAGCATAGTTGTTTCTATTCTTTCGCTTGATGAGCAGCTTCAAAAGAAGCTAATTCTTCTAAAATCTCTTCCCTTATCAGGTCTTCTACAAATGTCGCATCTACTTACTTTGGATTGGGACTTTCATATTCGTGTAGACTACCATTTCTTTAGATTTTTAACTTCTTGGACATCTTCAAGTTGGGAAGGATGTCTTCCTAGATAATGTGTTCCCTATATGAGTTAACATTATTCTTCCTAAGGACTTTTTTATTTTTATAGGTGATTTTTGTATTTGTAAGGAACTTTGAATTAAATGAATAACAACCTATTGTGATCTTTCAACTCCATCATCACCTCCTTGAGTATTTGGTTTAATCTTAAAATTATCTACCTCATATTGTATATCCTTCTCCTTGAGATGATTATGCATGTCATCTTCAAATTCGCAGGAATTAGGTAGAACAATATTTCAATAGACTATCATGATAATGCTTCATCGAAAATCACATCACGAGATGCATAAATCTTTAGATTGTTGAATCATAATACTTCCGTCCCTTTGTTGGTTCATAGCCTAAAAAGACATACCTCAAGGCCCTCGTGTTATGTTTTTCCCTCAAGCTTTTCCTTAAAAACAAAAAATGACAAATACAACCTAATTAACAGTAGGTTTACCTCCAAGAAGCTTTTCATATAGAGATATGTATCCAAGTCAACGTTTAGGTAGTCAATTAATCACATGCGATGTTGTCACCGTGCACTCTACCCATAATTGCAATCACACATTTTTCGTAGCATGCACCGACATGTTTCTCCATGTTGCCAATTCTTTCTCTCTACTACTTCATTCTGTTGTGGAGTGTTTTGACAAGTGATTTATCTTTTAATTTTAAAGTCTTTTAGATGGTGCTTAAACTCGTTTGAAGTATACTACCTATCTTTATTAGATGAAAGACACTTAATATTTTCTTGACTAAAGTGTCTACCTCAACACCAATTTCTCATAACTTTTCAAATGTTTTAGTTTTTTCTTTCAAAAAATAAAACCAATCATACCTTAGTAAATCGTTAATAAAAGTCATTATGAATCATTTGCCTCCAATTGATGTCTTCACTTTCCTAAACACGTGTGAACTAGCCCTAGTGGTTCTTTAAACTTGAACTTTTTGCATCCTTAAGAAGAAGTCTATTTGCCTTAACAAATCAGCATCATGTACCCACTATTTTGAAGCAAAATCCAAGCTTGGAAGTCCCCAAACTAATCCATACCTAGACATCTCTTAGAGGTTGTTATAACAAGCATTTCTTAAGCGACCATACCAAAGTTTCGAAGGTTTAGCGTTCCTAGTCTTCTATACATACTCTTCTTCGTTATGTACATCAACTTCACCCTCTTTCTGTTCACGATAGGTATTCCATCAACTTTAATCATCTTGTATATCATTAGGCTCAAGCTAAACATAGTGTCCTAGCCTTATTTGTAGAACAGAGAATAAGTTCTTAATTATAACTAGAACATGGAAAAAATGATATATATGTTATCTTACTTTATAGCAATCCTTGCATTGCAAATGTGTTTCATAGGGGTGTTGTCAGTTATCGTTTATCATAACCACCCAGTTTCTATCATATGGCCTTGTGGCTGTGAACTTCTCATTTCCTGCCATGTGATTCAAACAACCTAAATCAACAACTTAGTCGATCACATAGTCTATATTGGTAGTACAACTATGCATAGCCCATGTCACTACATATGTTAACACAAAATCCTTAACCACTTCTATAGCACTTTCCATAAACATGTCTGTCTTCACTAACTATTACAGAATATGTCTCTGGGTCCCAATCTTCCTCATCACTAGCTTCCCCCCACACGCTCTCCCTGCCTTCTTTATACCCCAAGTTGTGAGTCTAATGTGGCATAATTGCCCTTCACAAGTTTCACTTTACAAGTGTATGCAAAGTGACCTAATTTTCTACATCCATAAAAGGTTTTCTTCTACCTAGCATGTATCTTCTTGTCATCCTTGTTGTTATTGTTTGCTCCCCTTCTTTTGATCCTCCTTTGTCACATTTCCACTTTGTTTGTTTCGTTTCTTTTCTTTAGCTTACAAAATAATGCTTCTTCCTTGTCTTTGATCTTTAAGGACCCATTTTTAATGAGCATCATCTTATGGTGAATCTACAAATGACTATGTTGACAAACTAGTAGTGGCTATAACACATGCCCCATACTCTGGTCGTATGCCATTGATAAGAGGTCTTCTCAACTTTGTGTCTAAAATTTTTATTCTTAGTATCCCTCTAAGATAACTCCTTATATGTAATCTTCATCTTGTGAAATTAGTTCATTATAAAGGAATTTCTTTATTATAGAATTTCAATCTTCTTCTTTAAAAGTTAAAGCAAATGGATTTTTGACTTTGCAAACTACCTCACCAAGATATCCCATGCCTCCTTTGATGTTGTTGAATTTGATATGCAGATAAGCACATCATCTTCAATATATTGCTTATGTGCATGTAATGTCTTGGGAACTTCAGCATTCCACTTGTACTTCTGACCATGATCATCAAGAAATTTATGTTGTCACTAAAAGTTACTTCCCAAAGATATTGTCCTATCAAGTATGATTACATACGTGATTCCCACAATTCATAGTTAGATTTATTAAGCCTATTTGAAAAGGAGAAAGTTGTGCCATCCATCTTCTTCTTTCATTAGTTCTCTTCCAATGTGTGAAATTAAGAATAATTATTCCTAAATAAAAAATAAAATAAAAATCAACATGTTGAGAAACTCTTAGACACATGTCCCACTCTGATAGTAATTGTAAAAGTTGCTCCTAATGCAAAGGATAATCACGAATCAAGAACCTACTTTATCAAACATGTAAAAAACTATATCAAAGAAGAAGAAGCCAATATGCATGCAAGGAGATGTAAGAAAATATATGGACTCAAGAAGAACCACCCCATGTATCACTATAATGGAAGAGAGAGCAATCTATCAAATAAAGAAGAGAAAATTAATGACATAAGAAGCTATCACTAAAACCATTAACTTTAACTCCCTATTTATACTAGTAGTAAAACTCATTCCCAAAGGAACTCTCTCTATCTCTTACTTAGCTTCCAAGGAATAAATTTAAAAAAATTATAGGTCTACGTGGTGTGGATTTGGGGTTCACAACACACACATATTGCAGAGATATACATTTGCTTTGCTGAAAAAAGGTCTTTTTGAGACGCTAGTGTCTATTACCTAGACAAAGTGTTAGGCTAGGCTCACAAGTTTCCTGAATTAGTCTTTGGTCCATGTTCTAGTCAAAGGTCATGCAACTGTACCACTTGCTTATAGTCGTGTGCTCTTTGAGGCCTTAATGGTATGGTAACACCATCTATATATGATCACAAACTCCTTAAGGCTATTTTTTAGTTGATTAGTGTTGTTAAGAGAATGGGTTCTTAACTAGGTGCTCTGACTTACCGAACGTAAGAAAGATAAAAGGTGGGAAGCTTAATGGTCCAACAGGCCACACAACCTTAGATCCTTAACCAAGCTTCCATAAAGAAAGATAAAATAATAGAATTTAAACATAATACACATGATGCATGGGGGTTAAGGTGTCTAGTAGACATGTGGGTTTAATTTACCTTTGAGGGCCAACTAATTGCCTTAACAAAGCATGAAGTGTATGATGAGAGTAGTAAAATTCAAATAAGAAAGTAAAAAAGCAGGTGAGCTTAGTGGTTCAACAGCCACAATGTCTTGTGTCCTTAACCAAGCACACCCTAAAAAAAGAAAAAATTGGCAAAATTTAAATAGAGCACTCAGTAGTACATGAAACCTCCACATATTACATCTTTTGCCTCAACTATTGGGATGGAAGGAACCATAAGGGTAACACCCACTCAGCCCATGGAGTAGTATCTACTAATCCAATGGCATATTGACAAGTTAAGTGGTGAATTTTTTAAGGAGGAATTACTTAAAACAATGTATTAAAGGTGAGATTAATAGTAGGGTATCCTAATATAAATAGAACACACTCTTGTACTTCTCTTATAAAAATTGGGATGAAAATATAAATAAAATTAATGAGTAAACATACACAAACCAAGGTAGTTACATGTATTAGTGCTCATCATCAAATACAATATATAAAAGGGCTCAATAGGAAGACTCCTAAGATTACTTACTTATTGCTTCTATTTACATGACTTGCATTTCACATACACCCAAATATTCAAAATAAAAGGGAGAAGGGAAAGGAAAAGAGTATCTAAAAAGGAAACTGCTTGAATATCTCAAAGATATGATATACAAGTATGGTGTGATGCCCTTTATCAACTTCAACTTTTGATTACAAGCGAATCTACAATTTATAGTGCAGATATGGTATGGTTGTACTACTTACACAACGTTTCTCATACACTCATAAGATAGGGTGAATTTTCTAAAATCTAGGCTCACTCCTAAACTTTATGACAAAATTTTATACATTTTTCTCCCCGATTTCATTGCTAATCTCCCTATCTAGCTAAATGTTGAATGACTTCCTCCCCTTTTTATACTTGAGAAAATAGAGTATGGCAATGGAAAGGGAAGCTTTATTGGGGAACATTTTCTTCCTTAAGTAAGAGAGGGACATCTATCCTAACCAATACTCTTACCTTCTTGTCATTAGTTGCATGAGGTAAACTGGTCCCTCTTGATAATTTCATTTAACTGACATCATTACTTTCTAATGATGGAAATATTCTCCTTAATTGTAAGAGTTTAGCCACTAATGTATGTAACCTTTTAGAAGGTCACCTAGGGGTGTCCCTTCATGGGCTAAAAGAGTATTCTTGTCTTGCCACATGTGCCTCTTTTAGAAGAGAACATGGCTCCTTCCTATCCTCTTGATAGAAAGCCATTTCCGTGCCATATATTGGGCTCTTCTTCAACTACTCAAGACCGATCAATCAAAGTTTTAATGATTGTACTACCACATTCTATGTTAGTGGTGTGATTGTTCCACTTAGTTTTCTATTTTTTTGCTTATGAGTAGGGAAAGCATTGGAGATAATTCATTAATGTTTCCTTAATAATAAAAGTCATTATAATGGGAAAATAGGGGTTTCTATAGCTTCCCCCACTTTGTTAGAGGTTGGCATAAGCACATGGAAAAATAGACACCTATTTTTCCACCTATGATGGACTTATTATGAGGGATTGAACTTGAGAAAGATATAATCCACTGGTCCACGATTCCATTTAGTTTTGTGATCCATTTCCTACCAAGGGATATTGAGAAATTTTTATATGAAACTATGGGTGTAGAGAGATTAGGATTAAGGCTCATTGATGAAAGATGGGCACCCCTAATGTATCACTCCCTTCAGGGAGTCCATGGCTTGTAAGAGCACAAACTTAAGGTGTCACCCCTCCACAGAGGAGTTCATTGCTTTAACAAGAAAATAACTTGAGTTGCTAATTTACCTAAGGAGTCAATCACTACACAAGAACACCATACTGAGGGTACCACCCCCAATAGGTACCATCTCCCTAAAGGGCTGCTATCGAAAGTCTCTCTCTCTCTCTCTCTCTCTCTCTCTCTCTCTCTCTCTCTCTCTCTCTCTCTCTCTCTCTGATGGCCTAGTTTGGTCGAGTTGAACCACAAATTTGAGACCAAGACTGATACCATGGTTCTGCATATCAACTAACTAGAATGAACCAAACCCGATGGTTCTATCGGCCTGTCAGTTTGATAGGGAGATTTCTGGTGAAGGTGCAACTTCAGAGGGAGAGATCATCAAAATGAAGATCGCCGAAGAGAGAGATAGCTAGAGATGGATGAAAACTATTGATTTGTTGCAGCCCACTGAAGGGGTCAACGGTTGTAGTTGACTAAAGGTTCTTTCTCCTTTGATAAAGAGATCATTGATTTTTATTGAAGGAGACTCTTATAGTTATTTGTTTTTTTTTTCAAGCAAGTGGATCAAAGGCTCAAAACCAACGTATTTAAAGAAAGTCGCCAGAGAGAGAAACCTTCAGGGAGACTGGAAGTTAGGGAGAATGATTTGTTGGATTGATATTTGTTGATGAGGATCTAATTTGTTGCAAAGGGATTAACACACTTGTGCACAAAAGGTTTTGAAATCTATTGGGAAGATGGATCTTTGTTGGTAGTGGATAGGAGCCAAGGACTGATTGTTGTAATCCAATTAAGATGCTATGATGAAGCTATTGTGTTGCTAGCTTGCTGCAGGGGACGATTTCAAGTTCACAAATTAGAATGAATGTAAAGAAAATGATGGTCTGATGATAATTTTCATACCTAAAAATTGCTTATTGTTTCCAACTAATTTAGACCAAACAGGATTAAGAACCAAACCGAACCCTACTGAAGACCAATCCATTGGTCTTCACCCAACCCAAATTGGTCCAATTCGGTCTCGGTCCTCATTGTAGCAGACCAAATAAATTTAGACTAGTCCACTTTGAATCCTAAGACTGGACCAAACTAGACCAAAAACACACCTAGGTGGGATAGTGGTACCACCTACCAAGAAGTAATAACATTAGTTAGAGTAGCAATCCCTCCTAATATTAGTTCAAATTCCACCTTAGTACCTCAAAGTTAAATAGATTCATTGTTTGCTTTAAAGTTGATAGAGATTTGAATAATGACCTTTTGGACATGGTTGTCCATCCTCCTTCCTTGGATGTGAGTTGTTCATGTTCTCCTAGTTCCTTCCTCTGAGATGGGAACTCTTTCGAATGACATTGTTCATGGTGTCACAAGACATGATTCTTAAAGAGGTGATACAACTACCCCACCTTAAGATGATTTTTACATTAAAGACATAGTGGTGGTGACAGTAAAGCTATACCAACTTCTAGTGTTCCTCCCTCGGTACTCCATTTACATGCATAAACCTGGTTGATATGGAGAAGGTGGTACAAAGGGACCACATCCCCAAGGAAGATGAAGGATGAAGGAGTCAGTTACTTGTTATCAAGTTTGTCTCAATATCGGTTGACTCATTCAAAATTAGTCAAACTAGTAGACAAGACCATTGGTGCCCCAGCTCCACCATGCTAGAGAGTCAATCTTTTAGTAAAGATGAATTAATCCTCAAAGTATGTCACTGGTGCATAGGCCTATTTCTCCTAGTTCAAGGCTCTATTTAAAACTCCCCTAATCCTTATGGACTAAGATCACATGATCAATATTCCGGCCATGCCGAAAGTGGAGCAGAGCCTTAAACTATTATGGGAGGATTGTGATAGCATAGAATCATGTTTGAAATGAACTTACTAACCAATGTGTATTTCTATGGCGACCCGGGTTTTAGAAAAGGATTTTTGAAATAAAATTTGAAAATTAAACTCTCTTACGGGATTTTTATTTTTATTTTTTTCAAAACATTTGAAATACATAATACATATTTATATTTCTAAATTCCACCTTCAACCCGATGTTACAGTAAAACCTTCACATATAATAGCAGAATAAAAATATACCATTATAGGATCTCCCTGGTCACAAGCTAAACAATAAGTAATTTAGGTTCAAATCAAGGTTCATATTGAATATATCAAAGTTGCCTGTCTTATTACATTCATCCTCAAGTGTTCATTATTTCAAAATGAAAGATAACAAATAAAATACCTAACTAACTGCTTATCCATTGTAACATTTTGATAAAATAAAAAAAATGATATAAGGTAAGGAGAAGAGAGAGAGTGCTCAAAACGGACTCTCCTCTCTCTTAAGTCTCTCTGTTACACGTGGACCATCACGCACTGGGGAGGCGGATTTTGCCACCATTGAACAGCCAGGAATGAGGTAGGATCACTCCACCCTTCCCTTTTGTGTTAATTTCAATATTTAAGTACCTGTAAACGCTGAAAAACGGCATGAAAACATAAGTTTTTGCAAAAATCCGTGCGTACTGATTTTCCTAAAAAATTTGGATGAGATGGTCTCGAATTTAGATCTGGGCCGTTCATATTGTGTATGATGAGGAGAGGAAAGAACCCACAAAATTTCGTGACAATCAGACGGCTAGGAACGCCGAAAACACGAAAAATAGTAATACGAGAGTTTTTGAAAACGAAACAAAAAGCGTGAAAAAATGCAAGATTTAGGAAGGATTTGGGAAAATGGATGGTGGAAATGGAATGTACGTGAAAAACAGGACACAGGGGTGTAAAAATCATAAAAAACGGAGCTCCTGGGGTCGCCGGCGACGGCGAACCAGTCCAGTCGTAGTCTCTGGCGACGGCGACCGGAATAGGAAAATTACATGGCTGAGGGAGCGCCACGTGGCGGATAAGGGTACGCCACGCACTAGGCACGTGGTGCGACTCATGCGCGCCACGTGGAGGGGCTGGAACGCGCCACGCTCGCTGTTCTGTCCCCCACACACAGAGCGCTTCCACAGAAGCGCCTGCTGCCCAAATCGGGTTCTGATGCGAGGCGCTTCCACAGAAGTGCCTGTTGCGTCCACAGAAGCGTTCGCTCCCCTGGGGCGGGTTCTGATGCGAAGCACTTCCACAGAAGTGCCCGGCACGTGCTGCGCGTGCGGCGGGCCCCATTTGCGGGATTTTGGTCTTTTTTGACCCTTTTTGCCTTTAAACCTTGATTTTACGAGCTACAGAGGTCCAAATCACTATCCAAAAGAGGCGTTGTGATCGTCTTGACAAGGCAGACCTAGATTTAGGATAAAAATCTAGTTTGGAGTAACTTTTTAATAGCAAAACTATGAAATGCTATTAGATGATTTAGATCGAGCTGATCAATAGATGATCAGGCTTTAGATTTTAGTTATATTTGTTAACCATGACATGATTTATGTCCTGACAGGTACATCAGGGTATACACCTTGATATTGGATACGTGATTTTTAGCGATATTGCGATATTGAGGTAGGTGATTTCATTCATACTTTTTCTATGATTCTCAAATAGTGATTTAATGATTTGAGTCTTTGAGGCATATGATTTATGCTTTACCATATGTGTGAGATTGACTTCAGCATGTAGCTTCGCATATGCTTGCTATCTTTATGGTGGTTATTGCATGCACTGTTTTTGATATCTTTCGTGATATCCACTTGGATTTTTGGTCTTCTCGACATGTGGGAGTCGCTCTGGCTTGATATTTGAGATTATTGATCTTGTGGTAGGATACGATTTTCACCCCGTGAGTGCCTGAGTGCCCGTGAGGGTGAAAGGGTAAAAGCGTGAAAGCGGGTGTGCAACGCGACTTTTCGTGAGTGCCTGAGTGCCTGTGAGGGTGAAAGGGTGAAAGCGGATGGTACAGAGAGCTGACCCCACATTACCGTGAGTGTATGTGAGACACTCATAGGGCTTGACTGTGTATGAGGTTTGATTCTTTTGACATGCATTCATATGTTTCTAGATTTTCTTGAATTGTGCATGTCTTGATATCATAGTTGATGATATCTTATTTATTGCATAGACATAGTATGTCCTTCATCGTGTGATTTAAGACTTTATATATTATTGATCATCTTTCGATCTTTATGCCTTGCGCTATATGCTTTGTTTTATTAAGTTATTTTGAATGTATATCACCTGCACAAGCATAGCTTGCTAAGGCATTGCTTTGTTTTGCAATGCCTCAGAATCAGAGCGGGACAGTCAGAAAGGAAAGAAGTTGGACGAGGGCTTGAGAACAGAGACTATCAGATACTGACAGAGTGGTGTACTTTTGGTTGAATTGGTATTGGCTTTTTGGCATTCTCCTTAGTCATTGTATATATGGATAGATTAGACCCATATCACTGTATAGTGGTTATATGTTTATTCATGGATGATGTGGTGATCTTGGACAGACCCTGGAGCTTTGGAACTTCACTATTACGTGTCTTTGTAGTTACAAAATTTCATCGTGGTTTTAATTTGTGAGCATGCTCAAAATGGTTACTTTTCGTTCTGTTTTTCAGTATGGTTTTGAGGAGAAGTGACCCTCGGGGTTTTCTTAAATGGTATTTGCTTGACGCTGCGACAAATTTTAAATTATGAGTTTTAAGTTCTGGAATCCCATCTATTTTCTATAAATAAATTATTATTATTTGAGTATAAATATGGGAAACAGATTGATAAAACCTGGGGTGTCACATCCATGCTTCTCTTCTTATTCTCCTTATTTAATTTGGTCTAGTCGACTACTTAGTCCTCTCGCTCTTCACCTGAAATGTTTTGTAGGGGTGAGTACAACGACTCAATAGGAACAAGCCTAAACTAGCCGTTTGAAAAACTCGACAAGAGTATTAGCATAAATTAAGTAGTGAAAACAATTGCATGCTCAATCCTAAGTATGATACAAATATCATGAAACAATTATACTTTTATAGAAATCTAGTTTTTCTAACAATTTTTAATATATCCTTCAATTCTCATACCTATAAGCTCATTAGGACTTTTATCAAAGAATGACTTATCGCAATTTGTTATATCATTGAGTGGTAGCGTCCTACCACAAACCCATCTAGGCAATGGTCAATATCCTCGAGGATGATCGACATGTCAATCCATGTCCAATAACTATACGGTATACTATGCATGTAGAGGACTCACATCCAACTACGTTCGGCCGTGGATACCACACAGGCTACACTAGTCCTCATGGGGGCACTGGATCACAAGAGAGCAGTCTCTCCATGACACAATACTCTCATCAATAGGCCCCTTAGGGCAGGTATCTTAATTCAAAAGTCAGTGGCCAACTAGACTTCCTAGCATAGCAACCAGGTGGGCTTATATTTTTCCCTAAGCTAGGCTCAACTCACATGAGTCGCTTAATTTTTATTTATCAAATAGTTTTACATTGCTCAAAACATCATAATAAGCATTCACAAACTTTTCTATTCACAAGCCATATTTTAATTGCAAAAAATTATCAACTATCTTATTCTAGCTTAAGACAAATGCTTATACATTTGTAGCTTGGCATTTTCAAATCTTATATTTACACCATACTAGGAGCATGTTGAAAGTAATTACTTTATTTAAAATATTTATTAATTAACAAATATCTCAATCACAAATCATGCTTAAAAGAAACTATGCATGTATTCATATGTACAATGACAAGACATATCCATGCACGGAAAACATTTGATCGTTCAAATATGATAACATGAATCAATCTAAACCACAAAAGTATTATGTCACGGAACCACCGTGACCTTGAACATATGATATTCTATGAGGGCCTAATCTTATGCACACTCTTCTAACACGACCATGTGACAATGCGAAATCCTATATGGTAAAACGTCTTCATCATATGTATGTTTATCATGCAACCATACTTTATCATACACATGTCACAATCCTTCTACCAACTTCATCATGCAAGCACATTCATATCATGAGCATGACACCTTATGCAATAATTCAATCAATCCATTGAGAATCATGCAATCTATTCTCTCTCTTTTTTTCCTTTTATATCAACGATAACCATGCAAGTTTTCAACGTCACTTGTTTTGGAATAATTTATTGATTATCGTCTCTCATTACTTCTTGATATTTGTAAATTACATTAGAAGGGTCCAATAAGTTGCTATCTATTAAGCCTTAACATTTTCATTGGCATAGATTACCACACGTCAATTTTAAAAATATGGCTTATGGGTGTGGCCTTAACACATGAATCTAATTAGCATGGAATATACATATACCTTTAGCATAAATTTTGTGGATCTCTCTCTCCCTACTTAAAACATATATGTCTATTTCTCACGGATAGAATGCATAGATCTATCTCTCTTAGGTTTCCATGTTCCCATGCTTAAACATCATACTTTATGCAGTCAAGCCTTGATCGCCTCAACACTCAAGAGCTTACAAGAAAGCATAGTTTCTCAGGGGTCTTGTAATGTGCACATTCCACTTGGCAGTTCAAGGATATCCACTTGGCCTTTATGGGTCCCATAGCATGTGCAAGACATATGACTATTATGGGTTTACATATAAGTAATTAGAAATTAAAAACTTTGTATGAGTGAACTACTCAAGGAAAATTTAATCAATCAACAAATATACATATCTCATACGAATATGCAATCATAAGAATGCTCATATAGAAATCAATCAAATCAAGACTTATAATCATGTGCATGACACAACTACTATTTAGAATAAAGGCACAAATCTTGGGGCATCAAAACCCATGTGTAGATCTAAGTAATGAAATCACAGCAAGACTTCATGCATCTTGGTAAACTCTTAAAAGAATGGAATGGCTAGATCTACTTATAATATGTGGCAGCATGTGGGCCTCCTTGGAAACCCAATTTGATGTGCATACAAATGGTTTTTAGGAAGAGTACTAGGCCTTCCTAATGCACGTGCTTTCTAATGAGATAAGATTAAACAAAACTAATTATAAATCATATGCAAAATACTATGCCTTTCAAATATACTCTATGAAAAACCTAACTAGTTTAGGAATGATCCTGATTCCCCTACCTCGTAGACGAGATCATTCTTCTACAATCTTCTTTTCTAGAATGCCAAATGGATAGCATAGCCCAATTCTCCTCTGCTTCTTCTTCTTCTCTCTCTCTCTCTCTCTCTCTCTCTCTCTCTCTCTCTCTCTCTCTCTCTCTCTCTCTCTCTCTCTTTTCTCTTGTGTTTTCACGCATCTCTCCTTCTCCTCTTTTTATTCCAATTTCATTTGACTTTCCTAATTCTCTAGATTCATTCCTATATCCTTCTCATTTAATCTCATATTTGATTCTAATTAGCTACGTATCTTTATCCTTTCCCAACTAGCCAGGATTCTCTAGGTTCATTGCACCTGGACACTTCTTGGCTTTGGGTAAGGAATTTCTCCAAAAAGATAATCTTTGGAGACTTGAACTCTAGTTCTAAAGTTTTGCCTATTCATTCTATAGCCATTATGACATTTAGCTTTTTGTTGTCAATTCCATGCAAAGAATATATATTATGAAAATGCAAGTTATTACAATTTCTGAACTAGATGCTTCCCTAATTGACAAAAAGAGATCATGCAGCAAAGGTAGAAGAGTTAAAGGATGAGTTGCACCAACTTCACACTTAGGGTCCCACTCATCATTATGAGATGTTGACATAGTTTGAGCAATCCATCCAAGCTCAAATAGAATATATCAAAAGTTTGAAGACACATCTCCACTTGGAACATTGTATTTTCATGGATGATGATTCACGTTCTTTCGACCTGAGATGGTGGCCACCACTAATGAAGTGATGGGACACTCTTGTCATCTTCTTGAAGTGTGTCGAAGTCAATGCTTCTTAAGAGAGCACTTGTTTTGCCCTTCTCTTTTTGTTTCCTCTTTCTTTTTGGGTGTGCATATGTACTAATGTTCCGTCACTCCTTTTTGAATCAAATGTATAGCATCTTCGCCTTTGTGTGCAACACATTTCCTTTCTTGCTTTTTTTTGGACTAAGAACCTTGACTATGACATGTTTGTTATCTACATGGGATACCTTGATAGGCCATTCTGATCAAGAAGGCATGTTACTATTCCTTGTTGCATCAATGCTAGAGGTGGATGGTCATTCTTCCTTACAACAAATGAGTTGTTCTTTAGAGTGTTTGTTGCCCTCCTATATCTATCACTAATTATAGTTGTTGCAACTATCTTTATATTATTAGAGTCATATATAGTTTATATAGTATGTACATGAACATCGAACAGAATCAGTGGTTGCCTAATTAGCTAAAGTGCTGATGTAATTGTACCACCTTGTTTGGCTTTGTCAACTCTCACTTTTTTCTTTTTTCTACTTTTCTTTTTATTCTTTTCTTGAAATGCTTGACTACCCTAACTACATAGAGTTGGTGCACGGAACCACCTGATTTAGTCATAGTACCTTTCATATGGTCAGCCTTTGACCATAACTATTTGATCTTCTGTTGCATTAGGTGGGTCCTCCTTGATGTTCAAGAACTTTTTATTTGAGAAGTCATAGCCAAGTTTTGGTTTCTCATTGGGTTGCCTTTCATCATTTGGACTCATGTTCTTAGTATAAATGAACCCTTAGTCTCCCTCCTCATTGGTTGCAAGTGTGGTGGACCTTAGTTCCATCTCTTTGGTGTTTCGAACAATCTAATCATGCCAAAGATAAATTTCAAATCATGTGGCTCTTCTTTTAGGTTCATAAATTCTCTATTAGAAAATTGATATTCTGATGGTCCACAAGGAATTGGTGAATATTCTCTAAGATGGTCAGGCAATACTTGCCCTTAACTTACTTTGCAAGTGTAATGGACTTTTTCTCTACTACCTCAATGCTTTGGTAGACAATAAGGGAAGAGAGGTCTCCTTCTAGATTAGGCGTCCACTTCAAACTTTTAGCAATTATCTCTCTTTCTTCCTTCCTTTAAGTAGAAATTTTGGACATGGTCACTTGAGCACTTATGTAAGCTATGATGAGAGAAGAGCCCTTATTTGGCTTAGGGGCGAGGCACTTCAAGCTCTAAAAAATGAGCTTCTCCATATCATTATCCTGATGACATTTGTGAGTTTTTCATTGATGGATTTAGGAGCATTAAGACTTTATTATGGTTGTTTTTTTGGTTAGTTTTTCTAACATGGTAGTATGCACCACTGTCTTGGGATTTTGGTTGATTATGATTAATGCTAAGTAGTTTTCCAAGTCAACAAACCTTTCACAATCATCCTTGAGGAGAAATTTAGGGAGTTTTGGCACCTCATAGCTAGTTTACAGCTATGTTGACATCGATGTCTAATTTGTAGTGTTACTGTGCACCACCTCTATTTGTTGTTGTGTTGTGACTGATGTTGGCTACATGTCGATTGTGCTTGGTTCCACCTCAAGGGTTTCTTGGATGAACCACCCAATTTGCCTATCATCTTTTGTTATTCTAACCATTTTCTAGTAGGCGTCCTTGGCTTTGCTTGCTAGCAAATTTTTAGAGATGTCCCTCAACTCAACATTCTCCTCTCTAGACTTGCTATTCATAATGATATGGCTATTGATTCTCAATTCTGGTTCAAAATCTTTCATGAGCTCTAGATCAAAGGTTCAATAAGGACTTTATTGGTGGATCATCCTCCTCAAATGCTTTCATATCTAGGTAGTCACCATTTGGCTTTTTATCAGTCATTTTGTAGAAGTGAGATTCCTCTTAGGAGGTCGTGGTATGTAGACCTATTTCGGCGGGCCAAAAGTGACTCTAATGTCATCCCACTCTTGAATTTGGAGTTTGTCCATGAGCATCTTCATGGTGAAACCTACAACATAAAGTGTGCACAAGGCCACTTTTAAAATTTTAACAATGAGGTCAACGAGACCCAATTTCTAACTCACAATAAGGTTTGCCCCCTATGTGTTAATGGTATGTGGTGCCACCATGTTAAGTTTGGTTGGCATCTCTTCTTGAAACATATCATGAATGCCATATGATTCATTGTTGAATTGGCCCTCTTATTGATATTTACAAGAGGTTAGTGGAACACAATAGAATTTTAAATCTACCAACCTGCCTACTACTCTTTAAAAAAAAAAGACAAGCATCCTTCGAGTGAGTTTGAAAGTATTATTAAACATAGCTTCATAATAAATATATCTTGTAGCTCCATCAAGTATCCTTTTTAATGTTCCCACATGGATTCAATTACCCATGGCAATGCCTATCTTCGTTGTAGAGTGTCTTTGCTGTAGGGCAGCTGCTCCACCTACTCAGTCACATACCTTCCTTTAATACCAATCTTAGTTATTTTAGCATATCTACAAGCTACTAACTTGCCCCTCTTAGTGACAGTACACCCGCTAGGCATGTCTCTAGGCGAAGGTTAAGGTAGTGGCTCAATGGGAGGGTATATTGCCTCAGTCTTAAGGCTTGACTTTAGTAATTTGGGTTCAATTGTGGCAAATTCTTGCTTTTTTCTCTTTGATTTGCTACTATAATGTAGTGTAAGCAAAAGGGACAACTTTGAACTTCCCCTTAAGTAAAACAATTGGCTTTTGTATGATTTTACCTTACATACCAAGAGTGGTGATAGAAGGCGATTTATCACACAACCTTAGTTTGTGAAGGAATATTGGCTCATTCAAAGATGATTAGGCTTCTACTTGCTAATAGCTGATGACCCTCATACTACTACTTGTGGATGTGCAATACCCTACCTGACTTAAGCACAGGAAGGATGATCATATTTGGTGCGAGGTTCTCCTTTTCGTATTATGGATCAATCATAATGACCTTTATGGTGCTTAGGGTTATTGATAGCTCTTTATACACTACTAAGGACCTTAGAACATAAAACTCTCTCGCTTTTGATTCTAGTCCCTTTGAGTTTAGTATTGGAAGTATGATAAGGTGGTACGATGGTCCCACCTCCATAGGTTGTTGCAGCTTAAGAGTTTTTTGGGTAGAAGAAACTTCTAAAGACTCTTAAAATTGTACTTGGCCTTGCATATTTAAGGATGTAGTATCACTAGCTTGGAAGATAGGACATTTGAAAGTGTTGAGAGGCATAGCCATTGACGTTCATGTTACTTCAGAAGCACTCGAGGGACGAATCATTGGAAATTGGACTAGGAAACTTTATTCATGATGTTATTAAGGGATGAATCGAGAGTGCATTCCGTTCTCTAGTTTAGAGATACCCGCAAGGATGTTAATTAATTTCTTAGAACAAAGGTGATACTCTGATCCACCTCTCAAACTATTTAGGGGTGAAAGCTTCAACTTGGGCAAGGGAAGCTACTAGCCTGTTATTGGCTTATAAAGAGTCATAAGACTTTGGACTAATATATGAATCTCTGATCGATCTAGTTATGAACACCTTGGCCTTTCTTTTTACCTTTTGGAGCATCAATATGAAGTTAGTGTGCTCTCAATCCACCTTAGGAAGGCCTAAGCAATGACCATCCTTGGTTGGTGATGGAGCTAGTTCAGCATGCTAATAGGATGTTAGTTCATTGTTTAACATTGTATCATGTAAATTTTTATCATTGGGATCACTTGCTTATGACATGTCCTCTTCATTGTTCTCAAAATTGTACTAAACGATGAGTAGGACTTTTCTTAACCTTACATCTATGTTGTTGTGGGTCTAATTCAAGCTTTCCCTTGGAAAGAGGTACTAAAATATGTGTGTCCCCAAATTGTTTTAGAAGTGAGGCACTTGGTATTTTGAGTTTTCCAACATCAACGATGTTATGAATGTCATGCTTAAGCTAAGTATGGTACTTCAATGAGTGTTTAGACCCTTGATGGTATTCACAATGGACATTTGGATCCCATCTCCTTGATAAAGGAATTAGTGGAGGTCTTGAAGCTAATGGGTTCAACAACCAAACACTTATAAGGAAATTTAGAGCTTTAACATATGCTTATCTTAATAGGATGAATTAATATTGGGGTTTATTCTAAAAACTAGTGTTTTGACCTTGCTGGTGCTTGGTAGGTGGTCTTATAAGTTGCTTATACAAGTTCTAGTCTAGTTGTGCCAATTAAGCACCATGACTATGTGCTTATACCATTGATGGTATAAGAACTTTTGTTACAACTGACTAAGGGACCACAATTGATGGGGCTACTAATGTTGTGGTTGACTAACATAGTACTTGCTCCTTTGGTCATTCTATTGCCAAACACCATATGTAACACTCAAGTTATTATTTTCTCTCTTCATTTGCCCTTGTGGATGTTGGTTCCATCTCTCAGGAGGTACCCATAGTGAAGTTCTCTTGATTTTACCACTGCCTTTGTGTAGGTTTTGGCATTAATTAAGCTCTCAAAGTTGGCATAGTATTATGGCATTAAATACCCTCCAATGGATGGATGAGAGTATCATATTACCATCCCCACTTAATCTTGTTTCAAAAGTTGATCCTTGACTTAGACAACTGTATTTTGTTGAATTAGGACCATATGGATAGGCCTTTCAAACTATCCAAGATAGTATCTAAGAAAATGGGGCAAAAAGGTTACTGATTTTGGGAATTTGGTTGTGGGGATGCTAGTTGGGCCAAAGTTGCCCCCTTTTGTGGTTGCAATAGATTTGAAGAAGTTGATGTATTAGGAAATTGAGTAGGGATGTAGAGCGAAAGCTTGTTTGTATTGGAAAAATGGGATAAATTGGGCAGTTAGGAGTTTGCCCTTATTCCAACAACTTGCAAGATTTAGAAGTACTTTTGGTTCATGACATAGAGTCAAAAGGATTATTGGTGGGCAGGGTTAGCTTGATAACCCATTTCAATGGAAGATAAATGGGAGAATTTTTTAGGTGGTACTGTGTATCCACTTTCTTGTGCCATAATTATTGAGTTTTCTACAAGTGCATGGCTATTGTAGAATAACTAATGCAAGTTCGAGTCAATTTCCACGGGGACTTAACTTAAATGTTGAAGTTTGCATAAAATTCAATTATCTAAGAGAAAACAAAAATGACATAACCAAACTAACAGTAAAATAAGAATGCAGATCAATTTAAGTGATGTAAATTACGGACTTCTCAATTCCAATAAAATTAGAGGATTAAACTAAATACACAGTCCTGGATTACACAATCCTCGGATAAGCAAATATTGAACAAAACTAAACTAGAATAAGATAGGACATAAAGATAAATAAATATAGGACACCAATGTACTTCTAAATAAAGACTAAAGGGTAAAGTGGAATCTTTCCATTTTTATGGTTTTTCTTCTTTTTTTTTATTGAGAAAATAAAGAGGGCTGCGGAGAACACGATGCAAAGAAGAGGAAGAAGATGGGGGGCAGGAAGGAGTAGGGAAGAGAAAGAGGAGAGGAAGGAGGAGAAGAGAATGGGGAGAAGAAGAAAAACCTAGATCGAGTTTCCTCTAGGGAACCGTCTGGTGCTATCTAAGCTGGAGATTCGGTTTGTGATGGTTGGGGAGTGAAGAATAAAGGGGAGTAGGGAGATGGGTGAACGAGGATCGGGCAGAGAGAAACGAGGTCAGAGATGGAGAGAAGAGAGAAAGAATGAGGAGATGAGAGAAGGAGAAAATGAGGTGGAGATGGGGCAGTGCAGTGCGGCTTGCCGATGGGGCTAGAGTGGTGAGATCAGAGGAGGGAGATGGTGAAGATGGCTGGTAAGCAGGTGGAATAGGTGGCTCGGGTTGGTCTAGGCAGTGATGCCGATGGAGGTGGGCATAGCCCAAGTAGAGGGAGGAAAGAGGAAACCTGAGGGTTTCCTCCTCTTGGCCTGCTGGTGACTACGCCAGTGCAGCTGGTGCAGTTTGTCTATCAGTGATGGGCAACGATGCCAGTGAGGAGATAAAAAGGGAGATCTAGCCAGTGGGACGCACCTGTGGCTGGCCTATGGATGCGATGCAGAAGAGGAAGAGAAGGGAGCACGGGATGGAGAAGAGAGAAGTTTGATAGGGGGATGCTTAGGCTATGCTAGAGCATAAAGATAAACAATGGTTTGCTCTGCACCTGTGTGTCACGCACCGATGGTTGGCAGGTGGCTATTTGAGAGAGAAAATGGTATGGTGACACAGAGGGAAGGAGAAGGATAGAGGGAGAACAGGAGAGGTGGGTGAGGACCAATCCTCCCGCCTCTCCTCCATGAAGAGGAGGAAAAAATGAAGAAGAAAGGAGAAGCCCCTTAAAGCTGCCCGATGTGCGGCTTTTATAAGGGGGACCCAAAAAGTTTCCTTTTTGGGCTTCCCATGCTTTGTCTGCCCATACTTGTCTACCATGGAGTGTCGGCTATGCGATGGCTGTGTGCAAAGGCTGCCATATAATGGCTTACATGCTTCTAATGTAGATTGCTTGTAGAGTGGGGTCTATCAAGCCTTTGATGATTTGGTCTGATCAAGTCAGTCTGAGTCATCCAAAGTTTATTTTGAATGATCTGCAAAAATAGAAGACTAACTTAGAATCATCCATACCATTAATTACCCATTTAATTAACTTAATGATCATCTAACCGTTAAATTTTCAAATAACGGTTGGATGATCATTTAGAACTAAAATTAGTTTAAAATTATAAAATTAGCTAGTTGGATGATCTAATCAACTGCTAATTTAGGGTTATTTTAGGCAAAATTGAACACTTAACAATAATCCTTATACTGGGTGAGTGACGGAACAACGTACCACCTTGGCTAAATGTCAACACATCATTTGTAAAACTTTGTCTAGCTTTTTGTTTCCAAATGTAAAGACACTCAAAACTATCATACTAGTCTCTTGGGGTGATGAAAGTAGCATTCCGAGCATGGGAGGTGTAGTGAGATAATGATGGCAACATAGTGAGATTAGCCATGTCTTCCCACAAGGTGTTAATGGTTGTTAGCATAATATCCCTAACCCAAGGAATAATGATTAGCTACTTACGAGAGCTAATGGTGGGGCCATGCTCGATAGAATTCACACATGAATCCATTCTTATTTTTTGAATGTCCTTCTTTAGTGGTTAATGGTACTACCTCGCTTGAGGTAGATGTACTACTGGTCTATATTCCTTGTGGTTCTTCCATAAAAGAAGAATAATACTTCTTTACTTTAGATCAGGTGTAAATCTACAATCTAATGATTGCCCTTGTCGGAGCCTCCTTGCAACATCATATCAGACCCATTATGTCGAAGTATCCTCATATGGGCATGGACCACTAGAGACCCAAATATAATAGTCCAAGCATACAAAAAAGTAATGTTATGATAATAGATCAATCAAAACATGCACAAAAATGATGGTCGTTATTCTTGTACCACCAAACATACACACATAACAATCTAGGCATACAAAAAACAAAAAAAAAACAGTGGTATAAAAACATATTACTCAAAAAAATGCACAAAAAGGGCAAGTCGTGATACGTGAATATCTCCCTCCTAAAACTTCACAAATCAACCATTAACATTATGTCAAAGGAGTTTCCAAGTTGAATGTCCATAGCTAAGTCACGCTTATATATTATGGGATGTTGATTTGGGGTCCACTACACACACCTATTCGTGGTGGTTTAAGTTTTCTCCACTAAAGAAAAAAAGGGGATTTGGAATCGCCACTCATGTCTTTTACCTAAATAAAGTGTCAAGTTGGGCTCATGAGCTTCTCGAATTAGTCTTTAGGCCTTGTTTTGGTAAGAGGTGGTACGACTATATCCCTTGCCTATACTCATGTGCTCTTTAAGGCCTTATTGGTACGACAGCAGCACCAACTATATATAATTATACATTCCTTGAGACTTTTTGTTTTAGTTCATTTGTGTTTTTAAGAGGATGGATATTTAATTAGGTGCTCTAAACTAAATAGACTCAAGAAAGATAAAAGGTGAGAAGCTTAGTGGCTCAATAGGCCACAAGCCCTTAGGTCCTTATCCAGGCTTTCTTAAAGAAAATTAAAATAATTGAATTTGAACATGATACACATGAGGTTGGGGATTAAGGTTGCTAGTAGATGTGTGGGGTTATGTTACTTCTGTGGATCATCTAATTGTCTTTGACAAAGCATGATGCATATGATGTGAGTATTGATATTTAAATAAGAAAGTAAAAAAAAGAGAGGAGGCGCACTTACTGGCTTAATGGTTGTAAGATTAGGCCTTTTGCCTTGGTGACTGAGTGGGAAGGAACCACTAGGGTTGCACCCACTCAACCCATAAAGTGGCCTTTACTATTCCAATAGCATGTTGACAACTTAATTTAGAAAGCTTTTAGAGATGGACTCTAATGTATTAAAGATGAGATAAGAGGTAAGAACACCTAATCTAAATGAAAAGTGGGACATATCTTTGCACTTTCCTTACAAAAGGAAGGATAAAAAATAAATAAAAGCAATAAGAGAATATACAGAACCCATGGTTGTCATGCTTACCATTGCTCATCATCAGACACAATATATAGGAGGGCTTGATGGGGCCAAGGCCCCTGGCGCTAGCCATTCCCTTATCCTCCTCACATGACTCACGATTCACATATACCCAAAGATTAAAAATAAAAGGAAAAAGTGGGAGAAAAAAGAGGATCTGAAAAAGGAAAAGTTTACATAGCTCGAGGATATGATATAAAAGTATAAAGTAATGCCTTTTGTCAGCCTTGACTTTTGACTACAAGTGAATCTGCAGTTTACAATGCAAAGGTTGCGGTGTTGTACTACTTACACGAGGTTTCTTGGACAGATGGGACTAATGTTCTAAAATCTATGCTCACTCCTGAATTTTGTGAAAGAATTTTTTGGATTTTCCTTCTTGATTTCAAAGATAATGTCCTTATCTGGTTGGGTGTTGACTTGTTCTCTTGGGAGAGACTTTATCCCCTTTTATGCTTGAAAAAATGGGGTATGGGGTGGGAATCTTTATAGGGGTATATTTTCTTCCTTAGGTGAGAGAAGGACATTCATCTTAGCCATAGAGATTGTTGTTTCAACTCTTAGGCTCCTTGGGTGATGTGGCATGGGTCTTGATAACCTTGCCTTCTTGGCATTAGTTGCATGAGGTGAAGTGGTCTCTCTTGATGAAGTCATGTGGCTAACATCATGCATGTGATGTCTGCTAAGGAATATTTTCCTTAATTGCTAAGAGCCTTGTAGGGCCACCTAGGGGTATCTCTTCCTATGCCAAAGGGTAAAGTGTTCTTGTATTGCCACATGTCCCTCTTTTATAAGAGATGAATGTGGCCCTGTTCTGTCCTCTTGATAGAAAGCCATTTCTCTGCCATGCAGTGGGCCCTCCTTCAACTAGTCTACCCCTATCAATCGAAGATGGAATGATCGTACTACTTGTTTATTGCTAGTGGTGTAGCGTTCCACTTGCTTTTTCATTTTTTTGCATGTAAGTTGGTGATACATTGGAAATGTTTTCTTGATGACAAAAGGTGTTATAGTTGCAAAACATGGGTAACTGAAGACTCAAACTTTTAATTTGACTCTCTCTATCTTACTTTGCTATTAGAATAAAATGAAATAGAAGCAAGCACTCTATTAATTAGAAAACTACTGATTAAGCATTGTATTAGATTTAGAAATCTACAACTCTAACTAAAAGCACTAGCCCTGCCCTTCCGATGATGTGCAAGAGTCATGATGACTGTTTACACCATGTGCATTAACGTAGTATCAAAATCATAGCAAGTTGAACTTGACAATGGTGGCTGAACATCAAGGTGGTATCAAATGTCAAAAGATGGGAGCATGAACTTCTTACAACTTACAATCGTATGAATATAGGATGTTAAGGTATTAGCTGGTATGAGGGAGTATTAGATGGTGCACTCTCATGGGTAATGGTTGCATCCAAAAATACAATTGCAGCCAATGTTTCAATCATCCATATTGTTTGTTGATCTAGTATTACGATGAGTCACACAAAGACATTCTTCGAGATTTATAATTCTAAGTGCTTGGTTTGTCAAGCATTTATTGGAAGATAAACACTCACATTATGATTTTCAATCTAGTTAAAGCAACAAATAACTCCTAATAAGATCTAATGAGGGTCATGTATAGCATGACCTACAATATTGATGGTTTGGATCATTTAAAAGAGTAGGCTTCACTACTGCCCTTGCTACTACTATTTTTGTGACGACCCGGGTTTTTCACATGCATTTTTAAATGCAATATTTAATTCCTAGGATGGGATCGATCCCTATTTGAAAACACTTTTAGAAAAACTATGCAATGCAGTGGAAAAGTATTTTATTTTAAATTCATTTTGAAAACCCCGAGTATCATTTGCCTTCAAGATAAATAGGGAAATGAAGAAATGAAGAAAACCAAAAATATTTCCCAAATCTATCCAGTCACAGCTCACAGCCCAACTGTAATAAGTATAGAAACATGTCCAAAAGGTAGAGTATTTACTTACATTCATGCCTGTCCCTTCTTCATTTACTTGATGGTAGTGCTAACATTTCCTGATGCTTGTTCTACTCTCATGTGGAGCTAATCTAGAAAAATAATAGATTTGGGTGAGTATTTCTCATACCCAGTAGGTGATCTGATACTACTATTTTGAAAACACGGCAGGCAACATGCATAATGCAAAGAGCTTTTCCATGTAAAACATCAGTGATTCTATTTTGTGTAAACATGCATATTTATGCATAAAACGTAAGCTCATTATTTCAATCATGGAATCTGTATGCAAATCACGTCATCTAAATATGACTAAAATCATAAAATAGAAATCAATAGATCCGCAGTGCAGCAATTGGAAGGGATGAGGCGGTGGGGAAGACGACGGGGTGTTGTTATCAAAACAACATCATGTGCTTTTAGGCCATTGTGTTTTAATTGTATTTTACAAAAATGCCCCTCTATCTTCAAAAGGCCATAACTTGGTCATATGAACTCCGTTTTTAGTGTTCTTTGAGACATTGAATTCCATTTTGAGTGTAGAATCTAATGACACTGATTTTTTTTTCCTCACAAATTCCTATGTTTCATATTTTAATTGGAAGTAAACATCTAACCATCTATTTATATCATTAAACACATATTAACTTTCAAAATAAATAATTTATTGATCATGGTCATACAAGTGCTACCCAATATCTTCAAAATTTTTGGGGCATTACAATTTTCCAAATGAAAATTTTCGTAAGTACATCCCCAATATAGCAAGTCCTTATAAAGTCTATACCTTTGCCACAAGACCTAGGTTGTTTCCACCAACCATAGACAACTTATGTTTAACTATGGTAGCACTAACCATGAAAAATATCCATCTAATCATAATTTTAAATTAAGCGATCCAACAACAGCCATCTAAATTATACATTGCAAGTTTTGTCTTTGAAGGGATCTATAACTAGTAAAAAATGTTTCATTTTGCATAGTTTTTAAATTAGCAATTAGGATGTTCAATTAATTTACTCTTCTATTCTTTCTATGATAGCCTCAAGTTTCTTCTATAACAGTTGAGAAAAAACTAAAACTAGATTTAATCGTCAAGTCCATCATTCATGGAATGGCATAAGAACCTTAATTGCATCTAATAGAATTGTGACATATCATTTTCCCCATTTTATCTTATGAAAGTTGCATGATCTCAAATATTCTTCTTACGTAGCTTACCCTTCATCAAAACCATTCCTTAGGAAAGAATCATTGGCCTGTTTGCCTAGTTCTCCTTCAAAAGAGGATTTAAAAGCCTATATTTGCATCCAATAAAACTATCACCAAATTTCTTTTCATAGGAGGCTGAAAATATGTCATTCCTTTTATAAATATCCATTTATTCCCCCTTAAGAAGAGAAGGCTCTTTAAAAACAGCTTTCCTTATTCCCTGCAAGGCATTTCTTTGAAAATACAACTTTCCTTATTTCCTTCTAGGCATATTCTCTTCTTCAAGTAGAAATGTCTTATTATTCTTTTGAATTTAGGAAAAAATAAAGAGAGCAAAGTTCTCCTTTGAAGTCTCAAGAAAGATTAAAACCCAATCAACAATTTTGACATCCTTCAAATAAGAAATATGATCATCACAATGGACTATGGAACAAAAAAGAAAGGCTAGATTTGTGATGCTACATAATTCATAAACCTAGTCACCATAAAGGTGTCCAAAAGGTAACCATTTAAGTGTTTTTTCATTTTCTCATTTGACTCTTTATAGAAATATAAAAGCACATGGAATGCAGAGATATTCATAATCCTAGTCACCTATCTTCTCAACCATATATATCTTAGGTAGTTGATGCTTAACAATTTTCTCCATTAGATATCTAAACTCATTTGTTGTGAACTGTAAAATGGATGGGTCAAATCTTTACCACTTACAAGTTAAGATCATCCAATGGAGATGACGCCTCTATTTATTATATGACCTAGAACATCTCCAACAACATTGGGCATCAAATGAGTTTTTTATACTTATGATTGCAAAAAGGTCATTCACAAAGGACCTTTGATCCATTTGATCCAAATAAGAAAATTTCTCACATTCAACCTGCCCTAAGACTTCAAGAAAATAAACCAAGCATTCTAGTTCAATTCAAGCTCATGAAAAACCTAAGTAATCCATCTTCTTCATCATATATTGCATTAACTTTTTTCCTTATATGAGGAAACACATAGCATGGTCCCACCCCCAAACATTGAGAACAAATTTGATCATCATATTTAGCTTTTATATGGTTAAAACAATTATAGCAATATCAAATTAATATCTATACTCTATATAAGGCAAACATCTATATACACATTATTAATATCTATACTATATATAGGGCAATATTATTGATATCTAAGTAAATATTAAAAGGGCAAAAGTGGCAAAATAGGCCAACATTAATTGAAAGCTTCATAAAACCTGAAAAGTAGAAATAAAAAACCCACACACATACTCTCTCTCTCTCTCTCTCTCTCTCTCTCTCTCTCTCTCTCTCTCTCTCTCTCTCTCTCTCTCTCTCTCTCTCCATGAATTTTCATAATTTTGCACAAACACCCCTTGTTTGTTTGGAACAACAATAGTGACATCATACCTTTCATGGGTCTTGCACAGTAGACCCTTCTATTAGGATTTAGTCCCAAATCACTAATGAAAGCCCAAAGCAATCCCGCTCCTCATATTATAATGGTTTTTTTCTTATTTTGGGCTAGAAAAGAAAAAGAAAAGTGATCTTTCCAAGTTCTTTTATTGTGATTGTTTTTATTAATTTCCTCTTCAACCTTTCACCATTTCTTTGATTTGTCTATAACTCATGTAACAGCTATGGAGAAATCCTATAGCTTCCACTATAATAGGTAATAAGTGGGGCAAGTTTGTTCTTATAATAGATTCCTTTATGTCAAGAGTTTTTTACTTGTAATGGGGTTTTACAAGTTTGTAATGCAATAAATTTTTAATGGTTAGGATTGTTGTATGAAATTTGTAATTTCTATTTGGTTAAGTGAATCAGTAATGAATTAATGATACAAGCAATTGTATTCATCGAATGCTATTGTGGATGTGTATTGAAAAGGTGGTAATCTGGATGATGCACATCATTTGTTCGCGAAAATGCCTAAGATAATTGTTGTTTCGTGAAATACTACAATTGATCCATTAGCTTAGCATGGGTTTGAGGTGAAACCTTAAAATTGGGACAATATATAGTAAATAAGCACCCAAAAAAACCTAAACAAAAAACTAGAGGAAAAAACACATACAAGCATCTGTATGTAGATCGAGTTAGCACTTCCTCCAAATATATCCTATTGGCCCAATTGCAATGGTTAGATAAGAAGATTCGATTGAATGATAGTTCCAAGTAGGTTTCTACTTTTCACTTTACCTTATTCTTTGTTTTACTTCCCAATTTTTTTCAACCCAAATATTTAAAAAAAATCCAAATAAAAACATTATAATATGAAAGAGTGGACCTGCTTTGGGCTTTCTTTAGTGATTTGGTATGGAATCCTAACAGGAAGACCTGCTGCGCAGGAACCAAGAAAGGTATGATGTCACTAAAGTTGCTTTAGAAAAGTAGGGGGCCTTGTTCAAAATCATGGTAGTTCATGGTTCATTAGTACAATTTTCGTCCAAAAGAATGATGGCCCACTACTTGTACTTTTTTGGTAATAAAAGCCATTAATCTAATTTTTCATCTATGTTAGAAAATAAAAATCTCTCTCTCTCCCTTTAAAGATGCAGGTGCACATTTTATCACTACTATGTGTGTGTATTTTTTCAAGGAAACACAACACTCATTGGATAATTGATAGGGGAAAAAAAGGAGGGAAAGTAAAGTGTGTTTGTGGAATTATTTTATTGTGTTTGTGGAATTATTTTATGAAAAATATAAGAAATAAATATACTTTCAGTCATTATTCAAGAGTGGGTTAGATATTTAGAGATAGTCCAGGAAAGCAAGGTAAAGGGATAACAAATTTGTTGGAAATAAAGTATTGAATTTCTTTGTCTTTATAGACTTGTGTGAATATAGGGAAACGAGCAATGAAATTATTAGGGAGATCTAAGATAGGAAATCAAATTAGTGTTTTAATGATCTTTGATTTACTTAAAAATTGATCTGCAAGTGTTTTGTCTTATCTGGTCAAAAGAAAAGAAAAAAATTGGAAATTAATTTCCACTTTAATGTATTTGCCTACATTTTTGCTTACTGAACAAGTTTGGAGGAATTAATTTCTCTCATAAAATATAGCTAGTTGATTTCTTATTCATGAAAAGATACCCAATATGTTCATAGTAACCTCTTAGCATACAAACTTGTCATGGTTATTCCTTGGTTCTTATCTAATCTAATATCTAGTAAAGCAAAGTGTCAAGCTCCCCACTCTTTGTTATCATGTCATGTGAAATTTTTATCATATATATTTTTTCTCTTTTTTTAAGTTTTTTAAACATTTTTTTCACTTGTGCCTTGTAATTGACTTCAGTGCTCACTCTAATACATATCCCTCTTTTCTTATGAAATTCTAGCAACTAATCCTGTCTACCTTAATTACCTTAATTTAGGTCATAACTTAGTATAATTCTTCATTTATGGTTCCTAAAAACAATGCACCTTTTCCATGATGATGAGGAGGAACTCTTTGGGCCCACATGGTTGCAGTTCAACTCTAATGAAGTTATATTCTTGTAATTCTATATCACAAGAACAAAATCATACTCAAATGAGGGTCCAATTGTAGATACTTAATCTTGCTAGTTTTTCGTTAATTTCTTATAATAGCAAGACACTAAGACATACCTACTACACACTACATATGTATTGCAAGTAATCACTCACTAGCAACTACAGATTCACTAGGTTTTTCACCGTAAATGTGTGGAATTACATTAGTATATTAATGTCTACCTATGGATCCATGGATCTACTCCAATAAAATTATGCATAATCAATACTGAACCCACATGGCTTTGGTCCCATACTAATTAGATATTTCATTGGTAAGCTATAAATTAACAGAATTAATAACTTCACATATTCCTAGAAAACTCTGAAATAGCTTTCTAGATTAAGGGTTTAAGAATGTCTAATCAAACAAAATTAACATTAATGAGATGTGTTTCTCATCACCTACTGGACTAGTAAATTCGATCATACCCCACATGGCACATGTGGGCCGTAAAAGGTATCTATTACCTTTGAGCAAGCAAATACCTTTCTCCTCAGCATGTTTCTTTCTTTATTAGAACTTTTCCAATTGCATAGTTACACAAGAAACTATGTTAACTCCTTTATTCTATTAGACTTGACTTTTGTCAATTTTTCTTTTTTTAATATGACATGGGTATTTCGCAATTGTTTAGACTTCTCCGTACTATGTAGTGTTTCATTAGTTGAATGACTAAGCCCTTAAAAGTGTTCTGGATTCTGTTTCCTTTAAGCCACATGGCATATCTGACACACCCCACCCACCGTGGGGTCCACAGTAACAATATTGTCCGCTTTGGGCCCACTGGGTCCGCACGGCTTTGTTCTCACCCCGGCTTCCCAGGGTAAAACGCGTTGTTACTGTGAGGAGTGTTCCCACTCCTTATCACCCAGCCCAGCTCCCCTCTCCAGGCGGTATGGGACTAACTCTCAACCGTCACCCCCTCGGCCTTCTCCGCTTCGCCACCCCTCACAAGGCCATGGTACCTCACGGTGCCTGAGCCGCGGCTAGATCTCTCCCCCTTGGGGGACACACGCCCTCGTGTGGCCAGAGGCACGCATGCGGTTAGCCACCCATCACCACGAGGAGGCGCTCGATACCAAATTGACACACCCCACACGTGGGGTCCACGATAACAATATTGTCCGCTTTGGGCCCACGGGTCCGCACGGCTTTGTTCTCACCGGCTTCCCCGAGTAAAACGCGTTGTTCTTGTGAGGAGTGTTCCCACTCCTTATCAACCAGCTCCCCTCTCCCGGGCGGTATGGGACTAACTCTCAAGTCGCCCCCTCGGCCTTCTCACCGCCACCCCTCACAAGGCCATGGTACCTCACGGTGCCTGAGCCGGCAAGGCTAGATATCAGAGCCAGTCTCCTCGTAGGGATGGGTGGCTAACCGCATGCGTGCCTCGGTCACACGAGGGCGTGTGTCCCCTAAGGGGGAGAGATCTAGCCTTCTCGTGCACCGTGAGGTACCATGGCCTTGTGAGTGGCGGCGAGAAGGCCGAGGGGGTGACGGTTGAGAGTTAGTCCCATACCGCCTGGAGAGGGGAGCTGGGCTGGGTGATAAGGAGTGGGAACACTCCTCACAGTAACAACGCGTTTTGCCCTGGGAAGCCGGGGTGAGAACAAAGCCGTGCGGATAAAGCGGACAATATTCTTGTGGACCCCACTGGGTGGGGTGTGTCAATTTGGCACGAGCCTCCTCGTGGTGATGGGTGGCTAACCGCATGCGTGCCTCACACGAGGGCGTGTGTCCCCTGAGAAGATCTAGCCTGCACCGTGAGGTACCATGGCCTTGTGAGGGGTGGCAGAAGGCCGAGGGGTGACGAGAGTTAGTCCCATACCGCCCGAGAGGGGAGCTGGCCTGATAAGGAGTGGGAACACTCCTCACGATAACGCGTTCTACCAAGCCGTGAGAACAAAGTCTTGACCCAAGACCCAAAGCGGACAATATTGTTCGTGGAACGGTGGGTGTGTCAATATCTCTCGTACAACTCATTCAAGTTTCAATTGGACATTCATATAATTTTCCATGTTTTTTTTGTCTCTCTTATATTTTTATAGTACTTGATATTAGTTAAAATTTAATACCAATTAGCATTTCAAATATTTTTATAAAAAAAATTAAATACAAGGCCAAGTTTTTTATTATTTTCAATGGCCCAGCTTTGGTTGAAATTGGAATAGAATTTCTATTAGCACTCTAACTTTTTCAATTAAAAAGGACATTAATACCCTTTCTTTTTTAAGTGTTTACTTAATTATAATATTATCTACTTAACTAAAAATTAGAAAGAGAAATTATTTTCTAATTTCTCTCTTTATATTTTCCTATGGATAAGAATGATAGGAAGAAGGCTTATAAACCACTTGTTAGAAGCACCCCTCATTATTGCATGGATGGGACCCACCTTTGGATGATCGAACTCTCTCATTTATTGCAATCACAAGTATTCATCCCATGAGTTGGAATCAACTAATGGCACATTACATGTTTTTTTCTTGTGTAAGACTAAACTACCAACCAATAGCCCCTTGCATGTTTTGCCCTTTCTACATGGATTGGGCTCATAATTTTTTTCACTCCTAGGTAGGAAAAGAGAAAGAGTAATTTTTTAAAAACATATACCTCTTTTTCATATAAAATGAAAAAAAAATGAAAAAAAAAGTCGATATCTCTTTCTAATATTTGCTTAATAAAGACAATAGGAAAATAAATATAAGAACTTTAAAAAGACTATTAATGTCTTTTTTGAATTCATCCTTTTGGGATTAATGCTCTCAATGGTGAATTGATCATTCATTATCCTTTGAGTGATGACAGGATAGAATGGAAGAGAAGTAATGAAACTTGGATTGCTACTAAATAACCTCTTTTGATAGGGTCACTAATGGAGATTTTGTCTCAGTCGTAACGGCAGCTAGATCATTGGAAAGAAGAATAAAACTTGACTGGATATTTGAAATTTTAGAAAAGTAGAAATGGTACTTGATATTTCTTAAAAGTTGGATAGTATTTAAAATTTTCTCTTCTTTTTTTTTGTTCCATTTTCCATTCAAAACTTGTATTCTTGGGCATCACACATGTAATTTGCTAGTCTTTGCCTAAATGGACAGGGTGAGGGCGTTCCAAGAAGTAAATTTTTGTAACGTAGATAGTTTATTTAGTCTGAGTTAGATTTTTCACATTTTCCATAAAAGTCATTGCCCGCACGTAAACATGTTTTCCAAGTTTGACTGCCAAAATAAATATGTGAGGTTAATTTTTCAATTCTTTTGAATTTAGAAATATTAGAAGCTTTTAAAATATAAAATAACAACATTATATGGAGGTAACCTGAGAATTTTTATAAACTTACAAAATGCTTGATTTTAATACTTCACAAAAAAAAATTCACTAAGCACACATTACAAACCATCCGAAGCTTTATGAATTCCCAATTAATCGACAAGTTTTTTAATGGAGTGGCAAGGATTGAACCATCCTTTTGAACATGGATATGCAATGTCCGTGATCATCCAATCAGGGATGAGGAGCATCACTCCAGCAAGGTCATTGGTCAACCTCAATTGCTTTCTCTTTTAATACACTACATCATTATGCTTCTAGAATTGACCTCTCCCTTGCTCCCGGAAGTATTGTGAGGAGCGAATAAAACATTGCTTGTTAAGGTCCTAGTCAAATATTTTATAGAAAATGCAGTTCCCATGAGCCGTAAGCTTTGCAAAGAGGATCTGAAAAGGAAGACCTTCTCTGCTACGTCTTCTTCCATGAGAGCTGCTGCAAATCCCTTTAATCTCCTTCACAAAGAGATGGCCAAAAGACTCAGTGACCAAAATTTATCTTTGGAAGCTGTTCAAGTCTTCGAGCTTTGGCAAAGGTGGTTCTGACTCAAACACTGACCAAATTTGTTTACAGAAAAGATGAATAAAATGAATTTTTTTTCCAAACTTAGGTTATGAAAGTTTTGCATATGATGTTTGTGACCCAATGAGCAACAGGCATTGGCATGTCAAAGAGAGCATCTTCACGAGGGGAGTTAAAAATTGTTGTTGTCCGACCTTAAGATCACGAGTTCAAACCGTAGAAATAATCTCTTGTAAAAATGTAAAATAAAACTGCATATTTATGGCCAGCCTTTCCTCAGACCTTGCATACTCAGAAGCTTGGTGCACTGGAGCTACTCAAGAACATCTCCAACACTCTGTAACCTGATGGGCAGATTGGCTTCGCCGAAAATGAAGGAAATCGCAACTGCCAAAATCACGAGCAACAGGATGAACTCTCGACTGGCCAATAGATCTGCCACGTCCAACTCTCCTACCAAGACCCCTAATGCTAGAAAGTCCTGATTCATGTTCATTAACCACAAAACCAGGATCAGACTCCCCATCCATATCCCCCGAAGGTCGGTCAAGTTCCCAGAGCTTGAACGTTCACGCGAAGAAAACTTGCTTGCATTTCCATGCAACCCTCTTTTAAAGCACGACGAGGAATTGATGGCCACCAAAATCGGTCGCCCAAAATATGAAACATCCACAAGTAATGTGGCTCGTGATGATGGCTCCATGAATGGCTCCAACAGTAGGGAAATTTTGGCTATGGGAAACAGAAGGTAGAGGGTTTGTTGGGGGTTTTCTTGAGAGAGCGAGAGAGAGATTCTCTCCTGCAATTTCTTCGTTGATGCTATGAGAAAGATATAAAAAATAGAAAATCTACCTCTGGTTCATCCTAATGGAGAAAGACCAAAGGAAACAATGTCCAAAGGTTTGAACAGTGCCCGGACGACATTAATCCAATTAATGGAATCATGTAGGCATCTCTACTTAGAAGCAGTTAGGTGCTGAAAAGAAGTGAAGTTCATGTGACCTCGAGGTCACGGGTTCAAAGCATTAAAACAGCCTCTTGCAAAGATGCAAGATAAAGCTACGTACTGTAAAATCTTGTAATCCATCTCTTGTCCGGACCCTACATAGGCTAGAGGTTCCTGCACCGGGGCTGCCCTTTCTATTACCAAATGGCACGGCTCCTTGGAAGGTGCAACTATATTCTATATTTTGTTGGCCTCTGACACGAAAGCAGTTTTTTGTTGACTCTCCCGTCACGGTACGATGGTCTTATTACGCCTGGATTAATATCTGATATATGCTCTCTAATACTCTGGGAGCATAATATAATTCCTCCTCTGTAAGAAACATTTATTTGGGGCCTGCATATATGAAGTCCAAGGCTTTAGACGTGCAACTGAACTCTGAGCACCTACATCCATTATGATCCAAGAATTGATCTTCCTGTGCATATCTTAGAACATGTATTGAAAATCTTCTGAGTCAGATAATCCTACCCATAATTACGTGGTATAAAATGCATGTCTCAACAGTTAAAAAAAAAAGTATCCAATAGGGAAGGTTTCTGAGACATCTACTGGGGCGTCAGCAAACATTTTTAATTATTATTATTTTATAAAAATGGTAGAAACAGTCTTGCAAAAATGCAAGATAAAGCTAGCATTGTAGCACCATATGTACTTCTAGCTGACACCATAAAGCTTTCAGTCGACATACTCAGAGATCATATGCTTTCCCTCCTATGATAATGTGCCAACAATTTTCAAATATGATTAATAAGATCTCTCTCTCTCTCCGAGACAGACATGTTTCTGAACAATTATCAAAGACTCGATTCGTCAGTCAGCCTTCGCATATATTAAACCAACTTAAAATTGAGGTGCATAGTGACACTAAGACCATTACACTGATTACTGCCACAACCTAACTCATAAAAAAGATACTTGTACGGAAGTATCCATCAGAACGTATTGGAACATCATACTTTGGGTACACAGCTTCCATAAGCTTTAATTCACAGCAGAATGCAGCTGCAACATCCTTGTCTATGCCAACGATGTCACCTAGTAGTTTCACGCCAATCACAGCCTTGATAAGCCAAAAGCTTAGCAAAGACAGTCTAAGAATGGCTTCCAGTGCCACATGAAAAAGGTGCCTTGGACCACCCGCTGCAGCAGAACAGCTTCTCCCATTCTGTATTGGTCCACATCAAATCCTTTTTACATTATCACCATGTAGAGAAACAAGTCCCTCACTTGCAAGAGCTGCAAGTGCATTTCGCAGCTGAGAAAAACCCAAAAGATGAAAGTTTTGGATATCAGTATGAACCATTTCACTCAAACAAGTCATGTTCAGTTTTAAATATAGGAATTAATATTCTATTTCACTTACATCATTGAGATGGACATCTGTTGTGCTTTGCTTCCTCAGTGCTTCAAGTAGCTGCATTAGTGTGTATAATATATCAAACACTGAACTGGTATGAAGTTAAAGGTTATTTGATTCAATGAAATTGGCAGCCTACCTCCATCACCCGGGTTGACGGTCCTCCTAGTTGCATTTTCTCCATTATAAGATTACGCATAGACGCCAACAGATTCTCCCTTCTCATTCTTTCACTGGCAGAAACTCCAGTTGTAATGAGATCCATGTCAATGGTCCCTGTTGCAAACCATAAACATAACTAGATGAGAAACGGTTGGAATTAAGTAAAGCAATGTCTGTATGTATGATATTGACCTGTTGCATGATCCGTTGCAGACTGTTGCAGGGCAACTTCCAAAAGCCTGAATGCCTCCACCACATCTCTTTTCTCAACCTGTGCACATGGAAATCAACATATTTCTTTCTGAAACAAACATATTCTTATGACAGATAGAAAGAGAGGTTCGTACCCATTCACTGAAACGGATCCGAGCATGGGCTTCACTGAGACGGATCAAACTCTCAATCTGCCTAGGGGTTGCCGTTATCACCTATTGATGAAGTAATCCAGGTATAATGAAGGATCATATTTTATTCATCCCTACTGAAATGAAATTTGAAAAGTGAAGCAGATGGAAAGACATTTCGATACCTTTTTACTGCTACCAGGGAAGTTTCCTCTTTTCCTCATCTCGACATATCCATGTGTCAATTCTTCTGCAGCCTCGTCTGATAATTGAGGATGAATGTGCTTTCTTGCATAGCTGACATATGCAGTTAAAGTCGGAAGGTCTAACACATCCGCCACTATGCTCTACACAAACAGAGATAATTATTTTTGTACTGAAATGCAAACAAATAGCCAAAAATTTGTGAACTGCATATGCAAAAAATGATGTGAACTCCACAGACCTCTGGATCCTGAAAGTGTAAAGCCACAATATGCTTAGCCAGGCGCCTGTCTGTCTGTTCATCAGCCTTGTCAAGAACTAGGTAAATCAGATCAAACCTGAGGATTTTGACATCACAAGTCAGACGTCAAATATTTGAAGGCAAATGCAAGAGAAGGCCAATAGATAAATCATCTGATTCTGTGCATCGATATCTGTGGCAATGTGATTCTCACCTTGAAAGTAAGGTGGGGGGAAGGTGGATATTGTCAATCACAGACAAGCGGGGATTATACCGTGATCCACTAGGATTAGCACAAGCTAAGACTGAAGTCCTGGCATTAAGGGAGGCAATGATCCCAGCTTTTGCAATCGAAATGGTTTGTTGTTCCATCACCTGCATTTTAAAAAAACTCAGAAGAAATGCTATGACAGAAGTGGGAAGATGTCCTTAGAATGTCCTTAAGGATTTTGAATGGCAAGCCAAGAAATCAAGCTTATGGATAGCAAGTTGTAGAATATAATGACCTCATGTAACATGCTTCTTGCATTATCAGACATCTTGTCAAACTCATCAATGCAGCAGATGCCCTTATCACTCAGGACTAGAGCTCCACTCTCAAGTACCTGCATATTCAGGAGCATTCCCTCTTTCAGTCAGAATACTGGGGATCATATGGAAGGAACTCTGATTAGGAAAACATATGTATAAGCATGTCTTACAGTTTCACCCGTTTCGGGGTCCTTAGCAACATAAGCAGTCAACCCCACAGCAGAGCTCCCTCTCCCACTGGTGTAAATGCCACGAGGTGACAACTTGTGTATGTACTGGAGCAACTGAGATTTGCTGGTTCCAGGATCACCCACAAGCAGGATATTGATGTCACCACGAAAGCTGGCCCCAGAATGCAACTTCAGAGCATTTCCCCCAAACAACTAGGTTGAGAGTTTGGACAACAGAATCAATACGTGTCTAAAGCACTTGCCTGGATATACATAACAGATAAACAAGTCTTTTGGATCAATAAAGCACACGTTCTTTTTAATGATACCTGGCAAAGAAGACCCTTCTTCACATCTTCCAGTTCCCAAATATTTGGTGCCAAAGACCTGGTTAGCCTCTCATAAACATCTGGCAGCTTTGAGAGCTCTTTCAATTTTTCCACCTGCAATTTCAAATATGGATAAGAAATGCAACTGCTACTTTGTTTAACTCCAACAGTAAATGTTGAACTTCTTAATTGTGTTGCAAAGGGAGACAGACAAAAAGAAGGAAGATCATACCTTATCTTGATAGTCAAGGGGAACATCTTCCTGTTCAACCCCATCAGCACCATCTTCCCGTTCTGCAAAATCATCTGCCTGCATTCTCAACTTGTCTGTTTTCTTCAGATGGAGACAATCAATGTATGTCTGCATCAAGGAGGAAAAATTAGCTAAGTAAACATCATCACACTTAAGAAGAACTGCCCAATACTCTTGGCATTCAAGTGATGAAGCATCCTCCAATGAGGTGTCCGTGAACTTCAGCTCCTACATCAGGTTTGACTTTGCCTGGAACAATCTTGCAACAAAAGGGTGGAATAAAAAGAAATGACAACAAAACTACACACCTTGAATAAAGACTTTACAGTTCTCTGTGTTGGTCCCACTCTAACACTCATGGCTCTGTATATCCCAGTAACCTATTGAAGAAAGCAACAGAATTTAAGAAACAGAGCAGCATAGGCTTCATAAATGTGTAAGCAACTAAACATTTAACAGTCAAAAGGGAGGTATTAGGTGTTATCACCTCCACTCTATCACCAGGCTTTCCAGTATCAACAAGTTTGTCATGCATTAGCAAGCTGACAGTGTGTGGTGTTCCTCCGTCAGGTATTTCATCCGGGGTTTCCTGGAGTCTCACAATCTGCTTATCCGTAAATCTGATTTTATAGATCAACAAATTGGAACATAATTTAAGTTCAGCGAATTGTTTCTAGAATCATAATGCAATCAGCTCAAGTTCACATAAAGCTCAGGACATTATTTAACAATTAATAACAAGGAATTATTTCTAGGATCATACCATAATTCACACGAGTTCACATAATCAGGACATAATTTAACGTGACCGAATTGTCTCTAGAATCATATTGTAATTCACTCAAGTCGACATAATTCTAGAACATATTTAACTTCATTGCATTATTCTTAAAATAATAATTAATGAAGATGAATTACCAACTAATTAACACATACCTGCATCGATTATGAATCAAAGTCATAGAATTTACGGCCAGACACTCTGGCCTGCCACACCTTTGCGGTTCATTGATTCGCCCTAAGAACATTCATCACAATAATAATCCCATGAAGAAAACTAACAATCAATGATAACCCAAGCTCCAAAAAGGATCAGCCTTTACCTCTGTCAACAATAATGGGATCAGAGAAATAGCCACAAACAAGACACCGGAATATTGCTTCCCTAATCTCAGGTATAATGGAGCTGCACCGAATAATCATCCCTTTAACTGAAACCATTTTCTCAATATCTGCTCAGAACAATTACCGGATGTACTTGAATTATTTACGGAGTTAACTCACAAAAACCAAAATAATTCATCTTTCGGAGAAAGGGAAAATACCAGATGGGTTGAGATTCCGAAGAGAAGTCGAAGATCTGAGATTAAAAATCCTAGCATGAATATGCTTCTCGAAAAGAGGGTTAATTTCACTAGCCTTGTCCATCAAGACAATATCGAAAATGGCGAGAACTTCAAGTGGGTACCGAACCATCTGGTTGTAAAGCTTTTGATCATATGTAAATATATCATTTGCATCGACATCAAGCGCCCCTCCCTCAACTTCCATTATCTGATGAATAGCCTTCATGTACTTTTTGGTTCCCCCAATTATAGAAGGTTCATCGACATGATTCTTTAAGAAGCTATCAATTGCAGCAGTAACCTCTTGAACACTGATGCTGGTGCCCCAGACGTACACTGGGACGGCTTCCTCACCGGCATCATCGCCAGCTTCAGAAGAAGGTGGGGCATCATCGGTGGAACCGGGGGTTGCTATTCTTGGTCTTCTAGATCTTGGGGTTGTGAAGCCATCCGACGATGGGGATTGGATGTTTCGGTGAGATTGTGGGGTTTGGAATGGGGATTGGGAAATGGGTCTTCGTCCTCTGCGGGCAGTTCCTGGAGTAGAATTTGTGTTCTGGATTGGGCTGGAGTATGAATCATCTGGAGATGAAGGGCCTGGATTGAATAGAATACAGAAAAAATGCAGTTTGTTAGCATATTAGAATGGAGAGGACCAGCGTAAAGAACAGAGACTGAGAATTTTACCATTTGTGTTGTTGATAGGAGAAGAATCCATGGTTCCCCAAAGACAGAGATAGATCCAGAGAGAGAATAACAGGGTTTGCAGAAATGAAGAAGGCGGGTTGGCATTGGCGGGAAATACTACCCTTTTTCCCGCCAATTGAAGGAGGTTCGTAAACAATTTATCAAGGGAGCTGTTCTTGATAGGTGCACACGCGATTTTGTCCCCTGCTCCCGCATGCGTGTGAGATTTAAGTAAATACGGCCCACAAGGTTTTATAGTAAGTAATCTTACTCTGTATTTTAGCAAGAGTCTACCTTTACACCTCAAACCCAAGACCTCAAGATCACATGACAACAACTAGACCACTAAACCCATCTTAACGCATTTTGGAAAGGTGTCTCTCTAGTGCTTACATGGGTTGGTTTTTTCTATCATAGTGTAAACTTTCAATAGAACATACTTCGTTCAATTAGCTACAGTTTTAGCAGTCTACGGTGCATGTGTAGTTGCATTATCTAGGCATTTATTTCAAGGTCATTGCTTGAATGATCAAGATCTATCTATTCACATTTTAAGATCATTCCTCCCTCTTGAACTATTTTGATTAGAACATAGGTCAACTTCCAACAAAGAAAATTGCTGATATCCACTGCTTAGATAGTCTAACTACAATAGAAACATGGTCCAAGAAACATCTATTCCTTAGTTTCTATCAATCATACATGCTAGTAATAAGAAGCAAACCAGAAAGCAAGTGCTTCATTGACCTATCAACTAAGAGCGTCAAAACCACCATTCCATGAGTGAAACTCCCCCTAATAATCTCAGCAACAAAACAACCAAACATCAACAAAACTTGACCTCTCAAGCAATAGTAATAATGAGAAGAATGCAATGGAAGAAGGAAAAACCTAAGCTTGGTGGTTTAGGCTTCCCTTTGTTGGTCAAGGGCCTTCGAATATCATTCTGCAAGATAGAATGTTTGGGGGTTTCATGGTGGATTTAAGAGGGAAACTTCGGTATCATGGCATTGAAAGGAACCAGTTGTCTTGGCTTTGATCTGCTACGGGTTGTGGGTATTCCATAGTCAAACCATCTGGGAATTTTAAAAGTGAAAATCGCAGTTGAACCTCAAATGATGCTTCCTCTAGTCCGCAAGATGGATTATTCTTTCACCTTATTCTTATTTTCCTCACTACCATTTATTCATGCTATTTCCTTATTCCCTTTTTAAATTGTTTTTTCGCCATGAGTAAGAGATATAAGTTGAGAGAGGTCGATGATGACCAAAAGTGCAAAGTATCAAAAATGGGTGTGGGAATATATTAACTCTCTCGTTGAGTTAAGCTATCATGCATCATATTTGTGGTCCACTTGAAATTTCAATTATCCAAACCACCTACCCATATAGGCATGTGAGCATAGAGTTATGTGAAAATTGGCTTCCAAACCACCTATCTATGTAGGGACTGACTCCCCCCATATGCATATATGGCTCTAGTTTGTGTGTAATCCCAATGTTTTATTTTCAATCTATAAATAGACCCTACACTTTAATTATTGACAGATTCAATCTATGATAATGGAAGAATGATATTCAGAATCTTATTGAGAGAACAAGAAAGGTAAAATATATATAATACAAATCAAGCTAACTTTAGGAAACTAATAATACAAAAAATCAGGAAACTAATTACCAGAAGATTAGCTTTAAATTTAGTAATTCAATAATCAATCCTAACTATGCAATTTCTATAAAACTAAATTACAAGAAAAAATCTCAACACTCCCTCTCAAGTTGGTGCATATATATCACACATGCCCAACTTGTTTAAAAACTTTAAGAACACTCGATTTGAAACTGCTTTGGTGAGAATGTCAGCCAATTGATCCTCATATCTAATCTTAGGCAATTCAACAAATTTTTCATCCAACTTCTCCTTAATGAAGAATCTGTCTACCTCAACATATTTCATACAATCATGTTGAACTAGATTATGGGCAATATCGCATGCTACTTTATTGTCATAATATAGTCAAATCGGTTGCTTAGATGGATAACCCAAATCCTGCAAAAGAAGTCTTAGCCATAATGTTTCACATAGTCCAAGAGTCATGCCTTTGAATTCAACTTCTACACTTTATTGAGCAACAACACCTTGTTTCTTGCTTCTCCATGTAACAAGATTACCACCTATGAAGGTAAAGTAACTAGAAGAAGACTGCCTATCATGTATGACACCAACCCAGTCAACATCAATATATGCATCTATGCTCTAAAAATCTGCATTTTTAGTGAACAAAAATCCCTTTGCAGGTGCAGACTTCAGATATCTCAAAATATGCATAACTGCATTCATATGTTGCTCTCCCAGATCATGCATAAACTGGCTAACAATACTCAATGTATAGGCCAAATATGGTCTCGTGTGTGCTAAATACATCAATGTTGATGTTTAACCGCAAGTGCACAAACTGTTGTAGTATAGCTATACAAATACAAGTCGATGCCACGAGGACTCATTTTAAAAATAAGGAGCTTAAATAAAATTTAATTCTCTAAAATTAAAGAAAACAACAGAATTAAACTAACATTAAAATAAAGATTCAGATTTAATGAAATTATGCAAATCACATATTTCCAAATCCAGAAAATAGAAAATGAAACTAATTAAGCATCCCTAAATTACACTATCCATGGAGAGCACTGTCCTTGGATAATCAGAATATGGATACAGTAAAACTCGAATAGAAAAGGGACACAAATGTCATTACAATTTAGGACACATAAGGAATTTTATTTATTTTGCTAAGGACCAAACTAGAATTTTTTTGTACTTCTAGTTTTAAATGAAAACCAGAGAAAACCCAACGATGGAGGAAGGGGAAGACGATGCAGGGAGATTTGCTGGAGATGGGGGAGATAGAGAGAAGCAGGTAAGAGGAGGGAGGAGAGGAGCAACTAAAGAAAACCCAAATCGAGGTTTCTCCTCATAGTTGAGCAATGAGCAGCGGCAAGTGTAATATCCTTAATTTTTAGGATAAAATAGAAAATTATTAAATAAATTAAAATAAAAATTTATGGATGAAATTTTTTCCTGAAAACATAATAATTTGAAAGTGCTCGTCGATAGGAGTCCAACGCCACCAAGAACGCAAAAAACGGAGCTCAAACAAGGGATTTATGAGCCGTCGAAGTTGTAAGGGCAATTTTGTCATTTGACAGAAACGTATAACACAGGGGCCCAAATTGATAATGGCACCCCCGTCTTCCACACGTCTGTACCCAGATCCGGCAAAATCGCCGGAGAAGCCATGGAAAGAGGCGTGAATGGAAGAGGTTCTCTTCCCCTAGGACTCTAGGCCTATATCTACTCTCCCCAGGTTGCCAAAACGCTCCACTTTGAGCATTTTCTCTGAGTGTTTACGCAAAACCCTAGCCCTGCAAAACTTGGATTTTCCGGCGAGTGGAGCCCCGGCAACACGAGCAACCACGGCTAGGTGCAAGGTAAGCCTTAAAACTATGTTTTTTAGTATTTATTAAATAGAGAAAATAATTAGAAAACCATTTAAAAATTAGGAAAAAATCAGACTTTTTTAGGAACTTTGTGCACGCTACTGTTGGAGCACGATTTCATAGACCAAACGTTGTCCGTTTGGAAATCGCACCGTCCAACTAGTGCACAAGAGACCCAAGAGCAAACCCTTTAAATTTGGGAGTGATCCAACGGTGGATTTCTCCAGAAAATCCAAAAACCAGTACCTAGGGATGTTTTTAGGAACTTGGGAAAAACCGTTTAAAAAACATGGTTTTTGGAGAAATCAATGCAAAAGGATGATAGAAATGGAAACTAGACAAAATTTGGAACAAAATGGTTCAAAAACCAAGTGATTTGGACACCTGTAGGGTCACCGGTGATGACCGGAAGCCGGTTGTCTTCTCAGGCGCCGGTTTCCGCATCGCCGGTGTAAACCGGTGTAAACCGGGCTGCCCGTGTAACCCAGTGTACACTGGGTGCCGGTGTAACCCGGTGTAAACCGGGCCGCCAGTGTAACCCAGTGTACACTGGTCGCCGGTGTAACCCGGTGTAAAGCAGGGCCGCTGGTGTAAACCAGTGCACCCGCCAAACACCCTATAAATTAATAAATATTAATTTATGAAGTATTTTCACTTAAAATTGATTTTTGGGAGCTAGAGGAGTCCAAATCACGATCCGAAAGATGCGTTGTGACCGTATTGACGACACGGACCTAGTTTTAACTTAAAAACTTATAAATGACCACTTTTTATTTAGAAAAATTTTAAAATAGTGATGTGACATGTACAGGTGCACTTGAATATACCAATTAAAGGGAGTTATTAGCAAGCTAGTGATCTCACACTGAGGTAGGTGACGACAACTAATGTTTTGCCTTGATTTTAAACCATGTTTAAACATAGCATCATGTGTGATTGTGTTTTAAATTGCGATTTTTATTTACCATGGATTTCATGCGACATTGCGTACAGGATGGTTATTCCAAATTGAATTCTTTTACTGAATAAACTTATTTAAAATGATGGTACAAGCATGATGTTAATTAGTTATTCTTAATTAGAGATTTATTTCTTATTATATATATATAGAAAATGCATGGATTTACATGGAAATGAGTATAGAGGCTTAGTAAATTTGGTCCTTTTATAGGCTAACCCCAGGATGAGGGGCATGTCTTGGGGATTTCAAGCTATAAGTGCTCTTGAGTTTTAGCATATACATATGATTTCCGTATTTTATATTTGATGACGGGTGCTCTCGCCCAGTGGGCGTCATGCTAGGAGGGATAGGGCCGGCCACCCACCTTCCGAGATTATGATGTGATGAGTTTGTGATATGATAGACACCTGCCCATAGATGGCATTCGGTAGGGGTTTGGTAACATGGATAGTCCACACTACCGGTCTGAGCCTTTCCATGGGGACAGACGCTAAGTCTCCGGTTATGGTGTCGACGGAGAGCGGCGGTGGTTGATACCCATGGAGGGTTGCCACTGCAGCATGATGGCCCATATTCTTGTTATGTGTGCATGCATGATGAGCATGGTTATGGATGGTATGCCTGGGTGTGACGACACTCAGAGGTTGACTATGTGTACTCCTGATCAGGGATGTTAGTGCGATGTGGTGGGACCCATTACCTTAGGGTGCCCTTATTCTGGATGTATGCTCCATTTTATTGATTCATGTCATGTTTTAACTCTGTGAATTTCATGTTTTAGCATATGGAATAAATTGGCATTTATTGAACATGGCATTATGATATCACTATCTTCATAAATGTTAGATTTTTCATCAGTATTGTTCATTATTTCTTGCATTTATTACATTAATTGTCTATGTACCTACTCAAGCGATAGCTTGCTGTGGGGTTGCTTTGTTTTGCAATGCCTTAGATCTCGAGCGCGATAACAGGAAAGGCAAGGCTGTTGAGAAGCCGTGAGAGCTGCTGAAGACCATTTTTCTATAGTATTAGACAGTGATGTGAGTCATTAAACAGGATTATCATTTGGATTTTTATTATGGACAGCATATTTTATATTGGGATGTGATTTAGATCTTTGGACATATGTTGGACATTTATATGGGATGTTATGATGGATAGACCCTGGGCCATATTATTATTGTCTTTTGGACGTTTATTTGATTTAAAATAAAGGCGCCTATTTATTTGACGTTGATTTATACGCGGATTATTTATTTATGTTTAAATTACATGTATGCCATTTTGTGAAAGGAAAATTAATACCCAGAGTTTTTAAGATAGGTTAGTAAAATGTTAAATAAATCTTTTCTCATGGGATCCCAAATGCTCTTATTTAAAATGCCATTATTATATATATATATATAAATTGTCTTAAAAATCCGGGGTGTTACAGCAAGAAAGGAGGATGCCGGCCCGGGTTGGTTAGAGGGAAACATAGGGCAAAGCAAGGGAGAGAAGGAGGAGAGGCAGAGAGATGGGGGTTCCTAATGCTACCTCCTAGGCTATGTCAATCAGGCAATGAAAAGGATGGTGGATTCTGGGGGTGAGCGGTACAAGAGATGGGTTTTTTGCTTGGTTTGCTTATGAAGCAGAGAGAGGGAGATCACGGGACTTGGAGGAAGGCCGGTGATGACGGTAGGTTATACCGGTGCTGGACAAACCATCTAGTTGTCAATTTGGTGTCATTCGGTTTATGCAGATGCTGATGAAGAAGTGGGAAGGAGAAGCCGGCACATGGGGGAGCAATTAACAGATGGGTGGTGAGTGCAATCTAAGTTTGCTGGTGGAGCAGAGAGTGCAAGCAGTGAAGTGGGAGAGAAAGGGGAAGAAAACCAAGATGGAGTGAGGGTGCTGGGGCCGATGCGTCATCATCATCATCATCATCAAGACCTTATCTCAATTAGGGGGCGGCCACGTAAATCTTATTCCTCCATTCCACTCTATTAAATACTATGGCTTTATTTAGTCCAAATGTTTTTAAATCTTTCCTCACCACTTCTATCCACGTTTTTTTGGGCCTTCCCCTTGCCCTTTTAGAACCTTCTACTTGTATAACCTCACTTCTTCTAACAGGTGTCATTGTTGGTCTCCTTTGAACATGTCCAAAGCATCTAAGTCTAGTCTCCTTCATCTTGTTACCTATTGGTGTTATCCCTAAATTTTCTCAAATATTTTCATTTCTAATTCTATCCTTTCTTGTCTTACCACTTATCCATCTCAACATCCTCATTTATGCGACGCTTAACCTATGAGTATGATGTACCTTAACTGCCCAACACTTTGATCCATAGAGCATGGCCGGCTTTATAGCTATCCTATAGAATTTTCCTTTTAGTTTGAGTGGCACCCGCCGATCACACAAAACTCCAGATGCACATCTCCATTTGTTCCAACCTACTTAGGTTCTCTGGGTAACCTCCCTCTCAATCTCTCAATCTCTCCACTCTCATGAATCATTGATCCTAAGTACCTAAAGTGGTCTTTAACATGGACTTCTTGGTTATCAATCTTGACTGGTGTTCTACTCCTACTCTCCTTGCTAACATTACATTCCACATATTCTGTCTTAGTTCGGCTAATTTTAAATCCTTCAGATTCTAATGCTTCTCTCCATAACTCTAGCTTTATGTTTACACCCTCTATTGTCTCATCAAGTATGACTATATCATATGCAAATAGCATGCACCAGGGAATCTCCTCATACAGATGTTTTGTTAACTCATCCATAACCAATGTGAAAAGGTATGGACTCAATGCCGATCCTTGGTCCAATCCTATAATGACAAAAAAATCACCAGTCACGCCACTAATAGTCATAACATTTGTTACCACTTCCTCATACATATCTTTAATTATGTCTATGTATCCCTGAGAAACCCCTTTACCACCCAACACCCTCCATATTAACTCTCTAGGGACTCTATCATAAGCTTTCTCTGAGTTGATAAAGAGCATATGGAGGTCTTTCCTCCTCTCCCTATATTTCTCTACTAATTGTCTTAGTAAGAAAATAGGTTCCATGGTAGACCTCCCAAGCATGAAACCAAACCAATTCTCTGATACACTTATTTCATGTCATAGCCTCTTCTCAATCACTCTTTCAAAAAGTTTCATAGTGTGGATCATCAGTTTGATCCCTCGATAATTAGTGCAGCTCTGTATGTCTCCTTCGTTGTTATAGATTGGTACAATAGAGCTTTTCCTCCACTCATCAGGCATTTTCTTTGATTTTATAATCTTGTTAAACAACCTGGTCAACCAAACTACCCTAATATCTCTCATATGCTTCCAAACCTCTATTAGTATACCATTAGGCCCCATGGCCTTTCCTGATTTCATCTTTTTTAAGGCTTCTTTTACTTTAGGTATTCTAATCCTACGTTCAAATGTATAATATCTCATGTTATTTAGATTTATAGTATTTTCAATCCCTATATTCGCATAGGGAGATTGAGAGTAGGGAAAGAAGGAGAGAAGAGAGATGGAAAGGAGAGGAGAGGAGAAGAAGAAAGTGGGAGAAGGGTGACAGATAGAACGGAGAATGCGAGAGAAAGAAGGATGAAGTTGGGCAAAGACAGACAGAGAATGAGAATGAGGGAAGAAGAGAGAATGAGAGGGAGAGAAAGGAAAAGAGGAGAGAGTGGCATGGAGAAGAACGACAGAGAGAGCGAGTGAACAAGAGAGAAGAGAAAGAGGAATAGGGAGAGGGAGAGGGAGAGGAAGGGAAAGGGAAAGGGAAAGGGAAAGGTCGTGAGAGAGTGCCTCCTCCCTTGATCTAGCCTAGGAAAGAGGTGAGGAGGAGAAGGGTGGAGAGAGAGAGAGAGAGAGAGAGAGAGAGAGAGAGAGAGAGAGAGAGAGAGAGAGAGAGAGAGAGAGAGAGAGAGAGAGAGGTCTCTAGAGAAAAATGGGAGAGGGGGCTTGACGAGTAAAAAATGGTGACAAAGAGGAGAGAGAGACGTAAGAGAGAGGGAACTATAGAGATAGAGACGTGGAAGCTGAGAGAGATGAAGAGGGAGTGGGGTCCACCAATAGTCCAATATTACTAAAACTCCTTCATTCTTCAAATTCCTTCTGTCCTATTAGTCTTCAAAGTCCTCTCTTTCCAGGAAACTTCTTCATCTTGATATAATCCCCTTGATTTGATATGGATCATCCAAGCTCGAATTAATTGATCTGCAATGCACATGATCCAATTAGAATCATCTAAACCATTTATTACTCTTCTAATTAGTTATGATGATCATTTGACCATTAAATTTTGCAATTCATTGGTTGGTAGCCAATTAGAGCTAAAATGAAATATTTTATATAAAATCTTAAAATTGATGGCCTAAATGCTCTAATTGAATACCAAATTAGGTGTATTTTGACCACAATCGAACACTTAACACACCCCCAACCAGCATTTTGCTAGTCCCTAACATAAGATGCCAAAAATCAAATCACATAATTTCAAATTTTTTATTTTTAGGTCATCTCCACTTTTTTCTTGGAGAATTATCTTTAATAAATCTATCAACTTTAGCAAACTAATAAAGATAACTGAAAAATTTAAAACCCTACCCATATGCTAAAAATATTCAATTTTAGCTCAAACCTTAGAGTGTGTATGTATACAGTCTATATATAGTATAATCTTTATCTCTAAGTAGACTTCTAACTTTTGAACTCCATCTAAAACATGTCTTGACCTCAATCCTCACTAATGACATGCACTCAAAAATAAAATCTCTTAGATAGAGGGTTCAAATCATATATCTCTTTTAAATATGTGAGTAGAGTGAACAAAATCAAAATGATCTCACATGTATTCATGAAGGACCAGGAGTTACTATGGAAATTTGTTTTGATCCCTTTAAAATAGATGACATTACCTTTGAATATTTAGAAATACCACTCTTTAAATCCTATCCATTCATTTCCTCATCAAGACTATAATTTTCCTAGAATCAACAGGTCTTTTATTGGGATGAAATGTAGGCTTAGGATAGGGTACCAAGGAAAGGGTATAAGGGTATTCAAAATATCTCCAAAAATAAATAGAGGTATTCTACTAAAGTTGACAACTCTTCTTTCCTTTACTGAAGTGAATATTTTTTTCTTTCTTTTCTTTCTTTTTTTGTTCTTTGCATTCTTCCAACTTTTTTTTTTGTTGCTTTTTCTCTTTTTATTTCAACCTTTTGAAGAACATTTCTTTTCTTGATATTCACTTTTCTACTTTCATTGCAAGTAAAAAGTATATCTTCATTCATCTCTAACTTATTTTCCAAAGAAAATGGGTAATGGATAATTTTTAATAGGTTAATAGGATAAAGGATAAATTGGGTGCAAAAGAAAAGACTTTATATAAAAGGCTCAACTCGGGTAACTAGTAGTAAAAGTATTTTATGGGTGGGCTTTATGTCTCTAGGTTAAAAATAATGATGGCCTAAATTATTTTCTAGGTTTCACATAATATATCAGATTCAATGAACTTTTAGAATTTTAAAGGTAATATTCTAATTATTTAGGTAATTAGCCAAATTTGAGAGTTGATGGGATCAATTTTCTTTAAGTAGGCTGAAGAAAATTAGAACCATTTATAACCTCTAAAAAGGGATGAATGACTCTAAAACTCAATAAGGTTATAGGTCTCCACTAAATTTCTTCAGGATTCCTAAGTATAGCAACTGTGTGTACATATGTGATCTTAGACTTTGTTTTCATGGAATACTTCGAAAAATCCAATTCTCATCATAGTGTAAGAATTGACCTAAATTTTATTTTTTTATTTTTTTTTGAAAAATCAAGGAAATCACCTAAAAAAAAAAAAAACTAGAATTTGCTAGAGTTCTACACCCCCCAACCTAAGAGAAACATTATCCTCAATGTTTAAAAAGTAGAACCCAAAATGAATATGGGTGATGCAAAAACAACAAAAAGGAAAAACTTTGAGTTACCTCCCAGTAAGTGCTAAGTTTAACATCTTCAGCCAAACATATCCTAATGTACCCTAATATAGACCTAGTTAGTACTGATTTTTTCTAATCCTAACAATGAAATGGCAAGATTTCTCACACGACTTTAGAATCTCCCAGTAGTCTATATATTTCATCCACCTTGAAATTTTGGGTGACGGTAGCATTACAACACAATAGACTACCACGAATGTAAATTAAGTGGGACCACTTTAATGATCTCTCATCTTCAAAATTTCACAATAATCAATATAATTCCTCCACCTTGAAAATTTAGGTGGTGGTATTATTATGATAATGTGAACTGCAGTGAATTTGAATTTTATTAAACCATATGGAAGCATATGGGCCTTTTCTTGATCAAATTTAAGGATAATACTGACCATCGTATTCCATGTATTTTTCTCCATTTTCCTTACATTGTCTTGAAATTGAGGTATAAGCTAACTTTGCCCTTCCTTAAAAAATTGTTCTTGTATCAATAGAGAAGGGAGTATGGTTTTGCTTAAATCCTTATTATCTTCTATTGTGTGCCTTAGAGTTGGTTAGTGTATGAATAGTATATCAATGGACTCTTCTCTTCATGTGCTATTGGCACAGGCAAGATTTTAGATGGACCTAAGTTCTTATATAATGGTTGTTCAAATAAAGGTTGTAGATCCCAATCAGGTACATATTTTGCATTAGAAGGTTTAATTGGAATTTCAAGCTCTATAAAGGGTTCTACTGATGATGGGAGGAGAGTGGATTCACTCGATGGAAGTTGCTCGAAATGAGGTTTCCATTTTTCTATATCCACAAGGGGCATAGAATAAAAAAGGAAATTAACTTCCCTATTAATGTGTCCTTATTAAACTCATTAAAATGGGCCAAATAGGCCTTAAGTGGGTATGACAAGGAAGATGACTAAAAATGATCTTGCACAATTGAATTTATCATATTGACACAGTGCAAATCATCAAGGGTTCACCAAGTTGCTTACCAATATCAAAGATATTCAATTACAGTGTCATGTTGCCAAACAAAAGCTTCATGACACCATTTCTACAGTTTATTAGGCCATTGGACGTAGCCAAGAATGGACGTCCAAGGATGATAGAAATTTCACGATGCTCATTTAGCACTGATTGTGTGTCCAAAACTAAGAAATCAACTAGGAAAAAGAATTGCTCGATTTGGACTAACACATCCTCTATTATGCTCTTAGGTATTACCACCGATCTATCAGCTAGTTAGAGTGCAGTGGATGTTGGCTTGAGGTCTCCTAGTCCTATCTAAACATAGACTATATATGGTAACAAATTAACACTAAATCCAAGATCTAATAAAGCCTAGTTGATCTTACGGTTGCCAATGATGCAAGTGAGAATGGGGCAACCTGGATCCTTGTATTTCTGGGGTGTATTGTCACAGCCCCGTCGGGCCCCCAGCAATGATATTGTCCCGTGCGCACACGCACGGGTTTTGGTCCTTCCCCCGCTACCGTGCCAAGATGGCCTGAGGGTTGGCCTTGTGAGGGAACCCAAGATACTATCTAGCCTTGCCAGCTCAGGCACCGTGAGGTACCATGGCCTTGTGAGGGGTGGCGAAGCGGAGAAGGCCGAGGGGGTGACGGTTGAGAGTTAGTCCCATACCGCTTAGAGAGGGGAGCTGGGCTGGGTGATAAGGAGTGGGATCAATCCTCACAGTAACAACGCGTTTTACCCTGGGAAGCCAGGGTGAGAACAAAGTCGTGCGGGCCCCGGCCCAAAGCGGACAATATTCTTACTATGGACCCCTCACGGGGGGTGTGTCAAAATGGTATCAGAGCCAGTCTCCTCGTGGTGATGGGTGGCTAACCGCATGCGTGCCTCGGTCACATGAGGGCGTGTGTCCCCTAAGGGGGAGAGATCTAGCCTTGCCGGCTCAGGCACCGTGAGGTACCATGGCCTTGTGAGGGGTGGCGAAGCGGAGAAGGCCGAGGGGGTGACGGTTGAGAGTTAGTCCCATACCGCCTGGAGAGGGGAGCTGAGCTAGTTGATAAGGAGTGGGAACACTCCTCACAGTAAGAACGCGTTTTACCCTGGGAAGCCGGGGTGAGAACAAAGCCGTGCGGGCCTTGGCCCAAAGCGGACAATATTCTTACTGTGGACCCCTCACGGGGGGTGTGTCATTTGGTATCAGAGCCAGTCTCCTCGTGGTGATGGGTGGCTAACCGCATGCGTGCCTCGGTCACACGAGGGCGTGTGTCCCCTAAGGGGGAGAGATCTAGCCTTGCCGGCTCAGGCACCGTGAGGTACCATGGCCTTGTGAGGGGTGGCGAAGCGGAGAAGGCCGAGGGGGTGACGGTTGAGAGTTAGTCCCATACCGCCTGGAGAGGGGAGCTGGGCTGGGTGATAAGGAGTGGGAACACTCCTCACAGTAAGAACGCGTTTTACCCTGGGAAGCCAGGGTGAGAACAAAGCCATGCGGACCCAGTGGGCCCAAAGCGGACAATATTCTTACTGTGGACCCCACGGTGGGTGGGGTGTGTCATGTATGGTGCTAAAGAATTGAACGTACTTGTTCAGTCACAAATGCCTTCATTTGCAAAATCAATTTTCTTTTGATTGTGCATAAATCCTTTAAAATTTTGGCATATGATAGGATTTGTTTTATTGTGTCTAAGATCGGTATGTTGATCTTAACTTGCTTGAATATCTCCATGATCTCATCATTAGTGGTACTCTTTGTGACTTGACGCACCCTTTGAGGGAATGGACATGGCTCAACAAGTGGAGTGGGATCCTTCTCTTTAGATTTTTCTTTATTTTCAGCAGTTTTTTCAACCTTTTCAATCTTTTGAGGCTCATCTTTCTCAATTATTTTACCACTCCTAAGAATGGTAACAGCTTTAGTCTCTTCCGTGGTAGAGCTAGATGATGCATTAGGTGTTGTTTCGCTTATTGCATGCACACCCTTAGGGTTTGCTTGTGGTTGAGCTGGAAACTTTCCTTTTTCCATACTTTGCATCTATTGACTCATCATGTTCTTTATTTCATTAATAAACTGGTTGGTTTGTTTCAATTGGACTTCTAATTGAGAAATTTTCTTCTCCTGGTTTTGAGCAAGTTGATTATCTTCTACATGCCTTTTGGGTGGGGGCAAGTAAGGTCCAAAAGAAGGAGGTTGATGAGTTTGATATGGGGGTGGAGCAAGTAGTCCTTGGTTTGGTTGTTGGTATTGGTATGGGTCTGGTTGTTAGACATTAATAGTTGGTCCATTTCTCCAACCAAAATTTGGATGGTTTCTCTAATTGGCATTATATGTCTCTGAATATGGGAAGAAATGTCTTTTATAATTATTAAGTGCATTAGCTTGATCATGAAGTACATCTTAAAATGCTGGAATTGTAGGATATTCCTAAATTAGATGGGCAGTACTTTCACAAATGTTACACACTTGTTCCTTGTTATTTAAGTTTTTCTTTCTCATTTCTATGGCTTCGACTTTTCTAGCTAGGGATTCTACTTTGACATTGATTTCATCTTTTTCAGACATGGCATACATGCCTCCCCTAGTAGATGTGGTAGTGGGCTTAGGTCTATCTAGATGTTCTACTCTTTTTTAGTTAGCCCAGGTCTGTGCACTTTCAACTAGCCATTCCAAATACTCATTCACCTCAAATGGTTATTTATTTTAAAAAATTCCATTGCACACCATCTCTACAAACTGGTGCATGTCAGAATTAAGTCCTTCATAAAAGAAGCTGATAATGCGTTATGGTTCATAGCCATGATGTAGACAAGTGAGTAATAGATTTTTGAATCTTTCCCAGCATTGGTAAAATTATTCTTTATCTTTCTGGTTAAAGTTCATTATCTTATGCCAAAGTTTATTTGTTTTATGCATAAGGAAAAACTTTTTTTAAAATTCCCTAATCATTTCATTCCATGATCTTATGAAACCTGATGGCAATGCATTAAACCACATTTTTTATTTTTCCTTTAAAGAGAAAGGAAATAGCTCAAGCCTGATAGTATCTAGACCTACATTTTGTGTTCTTTGGGCACTGCATACATCATTAAATTCTTTAAGGTACAAATAAGGACTCTTACTATCTAGCCCATGGAATTTAGGAAGTAATTGGATTACTCCTATTTTTAATTATAATGCACTAGCATTTTGAGGAAAAATGACACAAGAAGGTGTACTGGTGCGTGTAGGCTGAATGTAGTCTCTTAAAGTTCTTCCATGAAGATTCTGATAAACATCATTGTCTCCACGATCACTCTGTTGGTCCCATTCCTTCTTCAATTTCTTTGTTGAGGATTATTCCTCCTTGGTGGAGGTTGATATTCATCATCAATTAGAGGTGGTGGGTCCTCATTCATGATGAGTGGAGGGCCTTGATCACCTCTGACATTACCATGGGGTGAGTTACCCCTTGATCATTGATCAATCATTGACTAACCTATCAGTTTTGTTGTGTATCCAAAAAGGCATACAATGAAAGATCTTTTTGTTTTTGTTTTTTTAGAAGAGGACTATCCTAAATGATGCAACCTAAATGCCTAGCATGATGCACATTCAATGACACAATCAAGCAATCCCTTAAGGCTAACAAGCACATATATTTTAATTTTCTTGATTTTCTGTGGAGATGATGCTCTTAATTAACCTAACTAATGCTCCTCCTCTCTTTAGGAGTTAACTACTGCTTACCAGTTAGGTTCTACCCAAAGTGGTTAATACAACCCTCATATAAAGACGCGTTTAGACCTCAACAAACATCAACAGGAGGTGGGGGAAGAGCGAGGCTCCATTAGATAACCCCTAATAACCACAATGCTTAAAAGCCACTAGAGTGACAATAAATTGTCCTATTAAGAGGGTCCTACGAGCATGTGATGACCCTATAAGTCTCTTTTAATTGATTTTAACTTAATATGAATGGTGGGACTGTGCGCTTGAGGTGATTATCCTACGTGGGCCAAGGAGTGGTGATAAAATTCACCCTTGATCTTGTGGGGTTGAATGCCTTTACTAATTAATTTCCACACTTCATGGCAATTCGATCAGCATATAAATCACCTTAAAGCAATAGACATATCCTAAGATGAACTTAAAAGTAATAAACTAATGCAAACCCTAAAATGTAACAAATATATAGTATGCTTTTTATATGTAATAAAACTACCAACCAATGCAAAATTACTCTAAATGCAAACCTTAATCTAGAAAATAAATGAGTGAGAAAATTTACAATGGGGTTTTTGATAAAGATCAAGTGTAGGCCACATTATTCCACACTTGCCCTGTATTATACAATCCTTTAAAATTTAAATTTAAATTGTAAATTACAAAGCGGCTTTACTAAAAGATTCACTCAAAAAAATAGAAAAATCCTAATATAAGAAAGCAAGGAAAATCTATTTAATTGATAATGCTCTACTTACCAATTTTCTAAAAAAGAAATATAGCAATTAGTACTAAATTCAGGAAATAAAGTGGTTATACACTAAAAAAAAAACACCTAAATTTTTTCAAAAATGCTAAAAAATGCAATTCCTAATTTTTTTATTTTTTGGATTTTTAAAATTAAAATTTATAAAAACTTCATTGCAGGTCCCCGGTAACGGCACCAAAAACTTGTTGATCTTTAATCACAAGTGCGCAGGCTATTATATTATAGCTATGCAAATACGGGTCGATCCCATAGGGACTTGCTTTAAAAATAAGGAGCTTAAATAAAATTTAATTGTCTCAAAATTAAAGAAAATAATAGAATTAAACTAACAGTAAAATAAAGATTCAAATTTATTAAAATGATGCAAATCACAGAATTTTCAAGTCTAGAAAACAAAAAATGAAACTTATTAAACATCCCTGAATTACACTATCCGTGGAGAGCACTGTCCTTAGATAACATAACATGGATTAAGTAAAACTCAAATAGAACAAGGACACAGATGTCATTACAATTTCAGACATAGAAGGAATTTTATTTATTTTGCTAAGGACCGAATTAGAATTTTTCTAAACTTCTAGTTTTAAACGAAAACCAGAGAAAAGTCAATGATGGAAGAAGGGGAAGACGATGCAGGGAGATTTGCCGGAGATTGGGGAGACAGAGAGAAGCAACTAAGAGGAGGGAGGAGAGGAGCAACCGGAGAAAACCCAAATTGGGGTTTCTCCTTAGAGTTGAGTAGTGAGCAATGGCAAGAAACGAGGATGCCAGCCAGGGTTGATTGGAGAGAAACAGAGGGCAGAGCAAGGGAGAGAAGAAGGAGGAGAGGCAGACGGATGGGGGTTCCCAACGTTGCCTCCTAGGTTACCTCGATCAGGTGATGAAAAGGATGGTGGGTTCTGGGGGTGAGTGGTATGAGAGATGGGTTTTTCACCCAGTCTACTTGTGAAGCTAAGAGAGGGAGAACGCGGGACTTGGAGGAAGGTCAGTGATGACGGTAGGTTATACTAGTGCTAGGCAAATGATCTGGTTGTCAATTTGGCGCCATTCGATTTATGCAGATGCCTGTGAAGAAGTGGGAAGGACAAGCCGGCACCTGGGGGAGCAATCAACATATGGGTGGTGAGTGCGATCTGGGTTTGCCGGTGGAGTAGAGAGTGCAAGAGAGAGAACCAAAGGGAGAGAGTGAAACGAATAAGGGGATTCAGTGCAGGCGGTGAAGTGGGAGAGAAAGAGGAGGAAAACTGAGATGGAGTGAGGGTGCCGGGGCTGGTGCGTGTGGAACAAAAACAAAGGGGGAAACATAGAGGGAGAGAGCAGGTAGTGGAGCACGTAAGAAAGAAGGAGGGAGACCGGTGGTGGTGGTAATTGGGACTGCTGGCCGATGAAGAAGAGGGTGCTTAACAAAAAGAAGAGAATGAGATAGAGAAGAGAGGGAGATTAAGAGTAGGGAAAGAAGGAGAGCAAAGAGATGGATAGGAGAGAGAGAGAGAGAGAGAGAGAGAGAGAGAGAGAGAGAGAGAGAGAGAGAGAGAGAGAGAGAGAGAGAGAGAGAGAGAGAGTCTGCCGCCTCCCTTGATCTAACCTAGGAAAGAGGCGAGGAGAGAAGGGTGGAGAGAGAAAGAGGTCTTTAGAGAAGAATGAGAGAGGGGGCTTAACGGGTAAAAAAAGGTGACAAAGAGGAAAGAGAGACGTGAGAGAGAGGGACCTATTGAGATAGAGACATGAAAGAGAGAGATGAAGAGGGAGTGGGGTCCACCAGCGGTCCAATCTTGCCAAAACTCTGCAAAACTCCTCTATTCTTAAAATTCCTATTGTCCTATGAGTCTTCAGAGTCCTCTCTTTCCAGGAAACTTTTTCATCTTGATCTAATCTCCTTGATTTGATATGGATCATCCAAGCTCAAATTAATTGATCTGCAATGCACATGACCCAATTAGAATTATCTAAACCATTCATTACTCTTCTGATTAGCTCTGATGATCATCTAACAGTTAAATTTTGCAATTCACCGGTTGGATGGCCAAGTAGAGCTAAAATAAAATATTTTATGTAAAATCTTGAAATTTATTGTCTAGATGCTCTAATTGAATACTAAATTATGGGTATTTTGACCACAATTAAACACTTAACAATCAATCTTCCTACTAGTCTTTGATATCTTCCTTTATCAGCTGGTACCGGATTGGACTCAACATATAACTTCATACCTTCTTCTATTGGTATATCAACCAGTTGACATGCTTTCATACCAGTTTCTTATAAAAGATCTAAGGCATATTTTCTTTTACACAAAAAGATTCCTTTATGAGATCGAGACACTTCAATTCCAAGAAAATATTTCAAAGGACCTAGATCTTTCATTTCAAATTCTCTTGACAAGTAATTCTATAGGGCTTTCCTTTCTTCAGGATCATTTCCTGTAACCACCATGTCATCCATGCACATGATGAGTGTGGTGATCTTATCTCATTGTTTTTTGAGGAACAATGTATGATCTGAATTGCTCTGGTGGTAGCCAAAGTCTATCATAGACGTAGTGAACCTTCCAAACCATGCTCTCGGAGTTTGTTTCAATCCATACAATGATTTCTTCAACCTGTACACCTTTTGGTTATGTCTTTCAAGTATCATGCACCCTGGTGGGAGACCCATGTAAACTTCTTCGTACAATTCATGATGCAGAAAGGCGTTCTTCACATTGAATTGTTGTAGTGACCAATCTAAATTTGTAGCTAAAGACAATAAGACTCAAACAATGTTGAGTTTGGCTGCAAGTACAAATGTCTCTGTATAATTGATCCCATAGGTTTAGGTGTAACCTTTTGCCACCAATTTTTCTTTATAGCATTCAATTGTGCCATCAGCCTCGTACTTTACCGTGTAAATCCATCGACATCCAACTAGTTTCTTTCATGGTGGAAGATTAACAAGTTCCCACGTTTCATTTTGTTGCAAGGATTTCATCTTTTCATTCATAGCTGCTTTGCATCTAGGATTAGTTAAGGCTTTCTGCACACTGTTATGAATAGATACAGTAGATAATTGATTTACAAATGATAGATTTGATTTTAAAAAATGATGGTTAGACACATAACGACTCATAGGATATTTGACTTTACTATAAAGTTCGGGTTCATATGTGGGTTTAGGAATACCTTTGGTGTGACGATGTGGTAATTTTCTAACTAACTCAGACATTAAGTCAAGAACATCGTCAATAATCGATTGGTTTGGTATATCAGTTGTGAGAGACTCTAACTCAAATAAAGCATTTGTTGGAGTCACATTTTCAATTTCTGGGCATTCATGCCACTTTGATCCAAAATTATACCCTCTTCTTGATTGTCTGGTCTAGCTTGTGAGTCGTCACCATTGAAATCCAAATTTATACTACTTATATCCAAGTTGCCCACATCCTGATCATGAGATTCAAGAGATTTACCTTCCTTAAAGATGTGATGATCATAGTTTAGAGAGTCATAATCTAGAGTTTGAATTTCCTTTTTGATACTCCTTCTGAAGCTCAGTCTCAGGGGAAAAATACATTATGTCTTCATGGAAAACAACATCCATTGCGATAAACATTTGTCGAGTTCGGGGATGATAACACTGGTACCCCTTTTGATGATCACAATGTCCAAGGAAAACACATCGCAATGCTTGAGGAGTCAACTTATTGTCCTGATGTTTGTGGATGTGTACAAAAGCAACACAAGCAAAAACATGGGGTGGTAAATCTGGGACTACTAGGGCAACAACTGCATTAGTGAGAGCCTGAAATGGTATACAGAAGTCAATGGATATAGAGGTATTCGGTTGATTAAATATGTTGCAAAGGCAAACACTTCTCCTTAATAAGATAAAGGCATATGAGCTTCTATCAATGAAGCATGAACAACCTCCAATAACTGTTGATTTTTGTGTTAAGTGACTCCGTTCTACTGGGGTGTATGGAACAAGTAGTCTGATGAATAGCTCCGTGTGCTTCCAAATACTGTTTAAGTTTAAAACTATGATATTCTCCACCATTATCACTGCAGAGAACTTGGACATGTGCCTTGTACTGAGTTTCAACCATTTTATAAAACTTTAAAAAAAAAAAACAAGTTCACTTCACCTTTGGATTTCATCAAGTACAACCAAGTCATCCTAATACAGTCATCAATGAAAGTAACAAACCAACGTGATCTACCCAAAGTAGTGACTTTGGATGGACCCCAAACATCAGAATGTATAATCATAAACAAAAGTGGACTTTTATTCAAACATAATGGAAGCTAAGCACGATTGCTCTTTGCTAGTTCGCTCTTTGCTAGTTCACAAATATCACACAGACAACTAGAAACATCAACTTTTGCAAATAAACTAGGAAATAATTTTTTTAGATAACCAAAGGAAGCATGCCCCAGACATCAATGCCATAACCACATTTCAGATGTCTTCTTCTCCTCCTCAGAGCAATCAACTATTAAAGCTTGGCGTAATCTATTAGAACTGTTTGACACCAAGTCCAAGTAATACAGCTTCCCCTGCTTAATACCATAATCAATCATCTGTCTAGTTTGGATGTCCTTAAAGATACAAAATTTAGCCTAAAAAATTACTACACAAGATAAGGCTGAGGTTATTTGGGAAGTTGACAACAGGTTATAATATAATAATGGAACAACTAAAACAAAATCTAAATTCAAAGTATCAGTGAGGCTCAAAGATCCTTCCCCAATAACTGGAGTCGATGTACTAGTGGCAGTAGAAACAAATCTTTGTGATGATGAATTAAGAGACGAGACATGTTTAGAATCAAATGTCATATGATATGTAGCACCATAATCAATTATCCATGCACTATTAAAAACATGTGTAGAAGTATTTAAAACCTTACCACCATTTTTTGCAATTAATACCAATGTCGAGGCTTTTTTAGCAATATCATCTTTTGCCATTGTTTCAACAATTATTGCAATGGAGGTCTTCTTGGAAGTCTTCTTTCGTGGATGATCCTACCATTCTAGATATCCCACAAGTTCATAACACCGACTTTTGGTATGACCAGTTTAATTGCAACGAGTGCATTTGTAAGTAGACTTTCGACACCATTATTGTTCTTAGGCTGATTGGTCCTTTAATGTCTTGCCAGTTTTGATTAGACCGATTTTGAGCCACCAAGGTTGAGTCCTTCAAATTCGTTGAACCAAAGAGTAGCATCTTTCTAAGTCTGGAATTGGGTCTTTGTGTAAAATCTCTCCAAGAACTTATTCAAAGTCACCATCCAATCCAGCAAGAAATATGTGTACCCTTAGTCATTCAATGGACTTTCTGTATGCTGCAATGTCATCAGGATTTTTCATGAAAACTTTATCACGGTGGTCTAACTCTCAAAAAATTGAGGTTAGCTCTCCATAATATTCATATAGGGACTTTCCATGCTGTTTGGCATTAAAGGCCTTTTGGTTTATGGCAAAAACTTGCAACTCATCATTTCCATCATAGAAGGCCATTAATAGAGCAATCCAGATTTCGTGAGCCGTGGGTAAACATAAATAACGCTTCATAATTTATAGAGTCATAGACATCAATAGCCACCTCTTCACCTTTTGATTTTAAGCATACCACTTTTCATATCCATCTTCTGATTTTACAAGCGGCTTGATTTTGCCACGAATATAGGATAGTTTCTCTCTTTCGACATTATGCATCTCCATTAACTAAGACCAAACATCAAAATTTGATTAAGTAAGAATGATTCCTTCATTAAAAATACTATTAGATTGAACAATAATAGGAACTGATTTCGTTCTAGATGATTCAACATTTTTTTCACTCATTTTTTTTTTGTTTCGACTAAAGGCTTCACGACATGACTTCAAAGGATATCACTGAGAAGACAACTTTGTCTTCTGATTCAAATTGAAAAAAACTCAATCAAGGTCTGAAAAAATTCACAAAAAATTTCAATTACTTATCTCTTTGACAACTATATCAAAACCTCTGAAAATGCTATTTGTCTTCTACTCTAATGATTTGCGGCTCTAAAGTTTTGAAATCTGCAATAGAATCTAGATAAAAATCCAAAGAGTTATGACTGAAAAATCTTTTGTTTCCTACGGGGAATGACTAGTAAAGTCTTTGAAGAGAAATCAAATTCCTTAGCTTGGTTTGTTAGGAATGATTTAGTTTGATTAATCGGCTTATGTCAGAACAACTAATGCGGATCTATTCATTGATTGCGCAATCAGGCAAACCAGTTATCCCACAAAGCTTGGTCTGAACACGCCCTCTTTGATGTCCTTTATGGCCAACAAAACAACTTATTCATATCGGCTGTGATTGGAGTGGAAACCACGCAAGTTTGAAGTGGCAATCTTTCTGCTCAGTTTTGATGTGTCTACATTTCAATCAATCAAGATCTAAGATCAAACCTCAAGCTTTGATACCATATTGACATATTCAATCTATGGTAATGGAAGAATGATATTCATAATCTTATTGAGAGAACAAGAAAGGTACAGTATATATAATACAAATCAAGTTAACTTTAGGAAACTAATAATACAAAAAATAGGAAACTAATTACCTGAAGATTAGCTCTAAATTCAGTAATTCAATAGTCAATCCTAACTATACAATTTCTATAAAACTAAATTACAAGAAAAAATCTCAACATTAATTTGTTCATAAGTATCTCTTGAATTTAATATTTCATTAGCATTAGCCTATTTTAACAGGAATGTCATTAAAAACCATTTAAGAGAGGACATTTTTTATGTAACAATTACCCCCTCTTCTTGAGACAAAAGAACACTAAAAAAGGAAGAAAAAGCGTCATGATTTAAACTACCATTCCCCTCTCGACAATATTCTACAAGCCATAACCTTCTTAGTAGAAGGAAGTGGAGCCCATATCGAATAAAAAAAACTTGTCTCAAGGACCCACTTCGAATATTCCCAGATCCAAAAGATAATTTCAAGGTACAATTTGTTGTTTGAATCTTCAATCAAAATTCTTTTTTATGGTTTGTAGAGAGGTCATTTTTGTTTGGATTTTGGGGTTCAAGTGGGTCATTTTTTGTTGATTTGACCAAATTCATCTAATTGCAATGGCTATATAAAGTGTAGTTATTTGCTCAATAATAGACTAAGTTAGTGGTGGTGTGTATTTTAATCCTTAATCATGACTCTTAAGCTTCGTATCTTTTTGTCTGTGGAAGTTTAAGGTTCATAGCATATATCATAATGTTTAATGATTTCACAAATGGAACACACTATCAAGTAGTAGGGTGTTTAGCACATAATAACATTGACAATATTTTTAAAAGAATTATATTATAACAAAAACAACGAAAAAAGTATGACAAAAAATTAAGTCCTCGAGATACACAAATCGCTGTATTCTCAAGGACAGAGATACATAACTCCAAAGGCAACCAATTATAATTGATGTTGCCTTTTACTAGCAATACAATTATTCTACATTACAAGAAAGGCGCCATTTGAAGTAGGTGCACACATTAAAAATCCATTTTCCTCACAATAAAGCTCTATCTACCAACAAAAAGAAGCTTTCAATACATCAGTCTACAAAAAAATATGATATTCTAAGCAGAAGATGAATAAAATACTCATTTATTTATTTTTTGCGAGCAGAATAAGTAACTTGTCCTCTAATAAATGGACAAAACGCTACTAGTCTCACCAGCAAGTGTGCCAAAGTATGAAACATGGATTTTGTCTCCAACACTAGCAATGATAGGCACAGAAGAATGAGTTGGATCGGCAGTGATTTTGGCTATAATGTTGTGGCAAATGCCTTTGCATACATGTCACTTTCTTATGCCTAATATAAGCTCAAATTGTAACTGTTTTAGCTCTGTGATACTCATTATCTTTGTTATCCTCTAGTCTCCATGGACATCCTCTTGAATTTTGATTTGTATGTTCTTGAACTATAAACATGAAATTGTTGAGTAAATGAAAATTTTGACTCGATTTACAGGAAGGCCATCTTTTATATTCACCTTCATATCATCAACTACCCTTTTTGCCTTTTCTTCTTGACTGTTTTCACAGCATTAAAATTGTCAAGCACCTGATCATCTATTTGTCATCGTGAGTAAACATTACTTTGATGCAAGACCTTTTATTCGTCCTACTAATATCTCATCCAATGTGCACAAGCAAGTGTCATGGTTACAATAAATTGATTCTTGCATGGAGATAAAGTTGAACACAAATTTGTTGCTAATTCATACTGCTTGAAGGCACTCCCAATACATATGTTGAGACAAAATAAACGAGCTCATTATGAAACAAGATTTGCAATTTACGAGGTATGTGATTTTTTTTTTTGTGCAAGCTGGGTTTTTATTTCTTGAAGTGGCATTCAATAGCCATGAATATTTTACTCTTAACCATACATAAATCACTAGTTCAATATTTCAATTATGTTTTAAGCTTGAATATGCACCTTCACAAACTATTGTTTATAAGGGATCCAAGTATTGACAGTGTTACTGCCGCATATACCTTTCCTTTGTTGGCATCTGACATAGAGGAACAATACAGAACAAGAAAAATAGATATAGATGCTCTTCAGGGCACCTAGATCAAAGTTCTCCTAGGCAACTAAAGTAGATAAAGCCTTCTATTATGTGGACCCAACATTAAGTTAGTATCTTTGAATTTTTGCTAAGATTTAACGTACTCTCTTGCAGTTGGATAGTTCAATTGATCAATCCAATCAAATGAAAGTTTGCGACTTTTTATTGTTCAAAATGGCATTTATAGTTTATAGAGACATTTTCCTTAATGTGCAGTAGGCATAGAAGATTCACAGCAATCCAATTGACAACATAAATTGCTTTCATTAAGGCGAATTCCCCATAAATTATGAATACTTTTGGTTTGAAATGCCACACAACATTTGGTCAAACGTTTTTCAAAGCTCAAACATAATATCTATCTTCCTCTTTTTGTAAAAACCAAGACTTGAATGGAAAAAGACTAAAACTTGTTAAGCCAACAGTATCAAGTAATGGCATTGCTGCATTTATTTGTGTTATAAAATATACTCCATCACAAGGATGTCAAAACATCTTATGCTCGATGCCATTGATCTCAAGTGGGAGAAAAATAGATGTGCTAAACAGTCTTGTTCTCAAGGTCACAGCAGAAGCTATGGCCAACAACTTTATTTAATAGATCATGGATTGGAGTAAGATCTACTTCCATCTCCTTTTGCATTTTAGTAAGGTAATTGTAGACATCTCTTCCTTTTATCAAAGGTTCTAATAATCTATAATAAGAGAAGTATTCGACGAGGTGTTATACCAACAGCTATCATTTTATTTATTTATTTCTAAGACATTTTCCTTGAAAGTCAACATTAGAGAAATGGGCGTAGATGTCCTGTGATGATTTATGACTATGCCTAATGTCCATAAGTTGTCGCAATGGTAAAAGTTGTTGTCATGTAACCTTGAGGTTACGGGTTTAAGGTGAGGAATGAGCATCTTGTAAAATGTAAGGTAATGCTGCCTACTATAGGCCCTTGGCGTCCACCCTTTCCCCGGACCCCGCATAGGCAGGAGCTTCGTGCACCGTGGCTGCCCCTTTTGCCCCTAATATCCATAAGTACCCATGAATCATTGTTCACCTTTTTTTCCTATATACTTAACAAATGGTTGGTAAGGCATGAATATGTTTCCTTACAATGAGCAATGCAACAGGTCTTACTAGTGCTCCTATAAATACTTTCTCTAACATGTCCAAGGGTAATCATTATGTTTGTCTATGCTTTCTCAATATTGACTTCATGCCCTCGAGACTTAGCTAAGTTGCTAACATTCTCAAGAAGCTCCTCTCTAATTCTAAAATTACAATTTTGAAATGAAAGTATTTTTTTTTTATAGTTGCCACTTTCTTCTTGACTTCAAGTGTCCATCATGGGGAGAAGCATTTTTTTTTGTCTCTCCCTTGAACAATCTACGAGTCGATTGAATTGCTAGATAAGAGCGTACCTACAAGTTCTCTCATTGTGTTATTCTCGACAACCTTCTTGATTTTGGATGCCCCATCATGACTAGAAGCATTTTCTTATTCTCACTATATTATTTTTTATGGTCCTTTTTACTTCAGATGTTGATCATGAGTGGAATCAATTTCCCACACTCCCCACATCTTTCTTGACTCTAGACATCCATCATCAGTGGGGCACTGTAAATCTTTTTACATAGTTGAGAAAATGTTAAAAAAAATTATACAAATTAAAGGTATGTACTTGAATCAAAAGAGGAATTTTTAATTCTCCATAGTAATCCACTAGAACTACTTAAATTTGAATCACAGTAAAAGGAGGCTTTCTAAATCCTTTTCTTACTAGTAGTAGTTGCAAATAAAGTCTTCCATTTTATTTATGCATAATCTTTCTATTAGTGTAACTCATGGAAATAGTGAAATAACAAACTCGTCCAGGAAGCTCTAGCTAAAAAGTAGGGTCATGTCAAGTGTCATAGTTTGCTTGTGTTAGATTATATTATGATGATTAAGCTAATCCACTAATATTCTATGAAATCAATGAGACTTTGTTCATATTTGGGTGTGCGTTGAACTTTTAGATTTTGGCTCCATAACATTAAAATGCTGACCTTTTATGTTTGTTGCGTGTAGGATATCATTTGTTTGATTCATGTTAATAGTCCCTGATTTGATTGAACTTATGTTGTTTTCTTTCCCTTGAATCTGGGCATTCCTGTTGAGTTGCTTTTGTGCAATAAATCTAAATTCAACTAATCCAAGATTTTAGAATAAATAATGGAGCTCCTAATCAATATATTGCTTGGAATATTATTTATCACTAGCCAAATTCAGTGCCTTTCCGTTGACTTGGGAGTTAATTTGATTTTGATTAACCAGCACACAGCTGATTGAAGCTCAAAACATCGGTAGAAAATAGCTACAAACATCACTATAAAGTGTAATCCGTCTTATGAAATAATCTCACATATGTTATAATTAAAATTCTAATATTACTGAAGGTTCCTTCTGATACAATGAAATTTAAGCTGGCCATATTTAGGAAGAAAACAAGAGTGGCAAGTTCCGTATTAACATTGATGAAATGTTGTACCAGTGAAGATGACAATCTACTAGATGCGTGAGAACGTCTTCGGATAAGTATGTAGACAATTTATAACTTTTAAGATATATAATTGCATGACTTACATTCTAAAATTACATCGAATTTGTCAATTGGCACTTGTATAAAAAAATTGAGTTTATCTGATCAAGAACTTAGAGGTCTTTGTATCAACAACAAAGACTTTATTGGGTTGAGAATATGAAGCCAAACAAAGTTTAAATGAAATTCTATAAAATAAAGGACACCCAAAATAAAATACAAAATAACACCCAAAGTTCCTAAAAAATATGAGAGGAACAAATTATTAGATGAGATAATGGCAAGCAAGAATAAAATTTCAAAACCTTTGTAGCACCCACCATTTGCACAAAAAGGGCAAAATGAGTTAAAAAGAATGTGGGTTCCAATTGCAAGTAATTTATAAGGGAGGAGAATATGACTCTTTGGTTTCTTCTTCTCATTCTTCTTCCTTTATAGCTCTTATCCATCTCTTCCCTCATTTTGTTCTTTCCTAGTTTTTCTCTCTTTCTTTTCTTGTTTTTGAGGTAAGTTTTCCTTTATTTTTTTATTTCTAACGATCAATGAAATTTCAACCATCTACCAAAATGGCTTTCCAGCCATCCACCATTATTGTTTGAGGCATTAGTTAAAACTCACATGATTTTTCAGGCATTCAAATATCCACAGTAGCAAAATCCAAAATTAAGAGTGAGGGGCAGCCTAAGAAATGAGGATTATGTAATTTCAATGTTTTTCATGGAAGCATTGTTTGCTCTGTTCATTCTGGGTTCTTTCATTTCAAAGTTCTTTTTATAAAGAGCTTCTCAATGACCTAATTAATGTCTCGATTTCGAATTAGAATGTAGGATTGAGTAATCAAGTACCGATGGTTGCTTCCATACACGTGCTCACGGAGGATTATACATTGAGTCTGAACTATCCATATACCATTGTTTATGTTTTTTAATTTGTTCTCAAATCACCTGTTCGTTTTCAGCTTGACAGTGATTTCTCCTTCCGAGAGGCATGGTTCCATCTGTCAGATGACTACCCACTCAAATATGAAGCCGAGCGCCATCCTCCACCAATTGTAGCTTATCTCAATGGTGACGGACGAATTGAAATTCTTGTAGCAACTCATGATGCCAAAATTCAGGTAATTTAGGATCTGATTTGTAGCTTAACGTGAAAAATCTGTTTTAGGTCATTTGAGCTTGAACGTAGGAATTGTTTGTTTGATATGACAATGTTTTGGGTGTTTTTGATGTTTGACCTGAGAATTGTTGGTTCTTTATTACTACGTTTATTACCTTTTGATCAAATTTGGATCAGTAGTATTATGTGATCTTGATCTCTATATGTTTAAAGCTAAGTGAATGGTCTTTTACCTAATTAAAAATTAAACTTGTCTATGAGTTGTTTGACTCTTGAGCAATGTTGCTGTGTGCACAACCAAAGCGAAAGCTGTGTAAGTTGATAGACTTGACTCCATCTAGTATCAAAATTACAAAAGAACTATTGAATTTAGGGTGTAATTTCAGCATGATAATTTGAAGTTGGTTCCGTACATAAGAAATAGCATTTATCATCAATCTCTTTGCGGAAAATATTTTACCAAATCAAATTTCTTTTAGGTGGTTCCTTTTCTTAGTTTTAAGTTGGACGAATGCTTTTTCTTGTCATCCTATGGTTCTTTGCAAACACATCTTAAACTGAGTCGCAACTTATTTACCCAAAGTGTAGCATGAACTGGTTGTTTATATAAAAATCTTATCCATTATTGCATCTATTGTGTTATGTTCTCGAGTCATTTTACAAGTTTGCTTGTCAATAGTTCTCTGAATAATCTGTTCCTTTCCTTTTGATTTTCCTGCTTATAATCCCTTTAATTTGGTCTGATGTTATAGATTTTGCTGCTCATCTGGTAGACGGCCTGTAGCAATGGCTGTAGGCATTATTGATGGAGTCCACAAACATCGAGAAATACAAAAGCAGGTCTGGGTTGTTGTAACGTCAGATTGGTCAGTTATTTGTTTTGATCACAACATCAGAAAGCTCTGGGAAAATAACTTGCAGGTACATTAACATGAATAGATCCCATTTAGCTTACCATAAAAGAAAAGAAAAAGTTAAGAATTGGCGTCATTTTCAAGATAATATCATCCTGCTCATTTGTTTGAAGGTAGCATAGTTTTGCTAAGATTCTTTATTTCTTTTCAGTAATTACATATGTATTTTGGTAGGAAGACTTTCCACATGGTGCTCACCAGAGGGAGAGAGAGCAATATCCATAAGCAATTATACACTGAAGCATGGTGATGTAGGACTAATTGTTGTTTGAGGAAGGATGGAAATGCAATCACATGTATGTTTCTAACTTTTGTTTCATTTTAAGATCTGATTTTACTGTTTATTACTTGACTTGTTCTTTAGAAAGGGAGCCTTGGAGCAACGGTAGAGTTGTCGTTGTGTGACATTGAGGTCACTAGTTCGAGGCGTGGAAACAGCCTCTTGCATAAATGCAAGGTAAGGCTGCATACTGTAGACCCTTTGAGGTCCGCCCCTTCCCTGGACCCAGCATACGCACGTGCTTCGTGCACCAGGCTGCCCATTTATTACTTGACTTGTTCTTTATCGCAAGTGCTCAAGCTGATACATAGCTAGCACTCCAAGCATTTTAAGATTTATCTCACTCAAGTTGTCTTGTGATGGGGAATGTTGAAGGAAAATGTACTTCAGGGACAAATCAGATGATTTCATATTGTCATTTAGATTTGTACCACTGCCAAGTCAGATGCCTTCACTATCATGCCGCTCATCTGGGATCTTCATGTATTCTTGCTAGTATCAGAATTTGTATGGGTGCCTTATTACTAAGTCACTTACAATACTTTTTATTGTAATTGTCAATTCCATCTGTGATGGGGTAGCAAATCACAGTAACACAGATTGTAACTCCACTTTTGACTTTGGGAGTGTCCTAATATGAGAGTACTCCATGGCTAGTTAACTATGCTGGTTTTGAGCAACCGACCAAGTGTTCTCCCAGGTTGTGTTAAAGTAGTGATCAACATATGCAACATGATTATGAGATTCCTAGATTGTAATTTAAGTATCTTTCTAGTTTGGTTTAGGCGTGTGCAGTATTGTATCAAATTGTGGATTTGGAGAGTATATCATAGGATCCTATTTAGAAGAGGAATAGCTACAAAAGAATGTAAAATCTGAAACATGAAAATTGGAAGAAGTAAAAAAAGTTTGATTTTCCTCTGGAAAGTTAAATGTGCATATGTGAATATTTGAAAATAATTATAGAGTAAATCAAACAGTAACTACATAATAAGTTATGATAATGGTGCAGCGTTGAAATGCAATTTAACAGAACAATGAAAAGAAACAGCCAATGGAATATGTTAAAAGCACTGTTACTATCTTATCCTCGATTCTTTAACCTCCTTAAAATAGACGAATTTTCTTTTGACTGTAGTCTTACTGGAGAAATTATTGAAACCATGTGTATTGTTTTTCCAGTACCATTACCATAAGTATCATATATTTCAACAGGGGAAATGATGTAAAATGACACAATTATGGCTTTGTTTTAAGTGTGTTAAATGAATTTTTTAATGAAAAATTCAAGCCTTCCTTCATCTATGCACTATAAATTTTGATGAAAAAACTCAAACTGAAAGGACAATTTGATAGGATGGCTATAAGGCCGGCCATACTCTATGGATTAGAGTGTTGGGTCGTTAAGGAACATCATGTACATAGGGTGAATGTAGTCGAAATGAGGATGTTGAGATGCATGCGTGGCTAGACAAGAAAGGATAGAATTAGGAATGAAAACATTAGAGGAAACTTAGGAGTAGCACCAATAGGTAATAAGATGAAGGTGATTAGACTTAGATGTTGCACCGGGCGCTAAAGCATGGGTGTTTTGTATCCATTGAGCAAAGATAGGTTGTAATTGTATAATGGTATTTGAAAACATATCTTGGGAGTGCCCTAAACTCTGCCTATCCCACTTTAGTCGTTGCTTTTCTTTCTATTACCTCAAAAGTTGCTTCTTTTGCTCTTATTCACAATCATTTGGGCCATCCTAGTCTCTCCAAACTTCAAAAGATGGTCCCTCATTTTTCTATTTTGTCATCTCTTGAGTGTGAGTCTTGTTAGCTTAGAAAACATACTCATGTTTTGTTTCCAAAGCGTCTCAATAATTGGGCTATGTCCCCCTTTGAACTTGTCCACACTGATGTTTGGGGTCCTAGTAGTACTATTTCTACTTTGGGTTTTCAGTATTTTGTAACTTTTATTGATGATTATTTTCGATGCTAAAATTTTGTGTTAAAATTTAAACTCAATTTAATGTTGCTATCCGTGTTTTATGTAGTGACAATGCATGAGAATATTTTTCTATACCTCTTTCTTCCTTTATGTCTCAACAAGGAATTCTTTACTAGTCATCGCGTGCACACACTTCTCAACAAAATGGAGTAGCCGAAAGCAAAAATTGTCATCTCATAGAGACAGCTTGCACTTTACTTCTTCACAGTCATGTTCCTTTTCGTTTCTGGGAGGATTCTGTTCTTCCTATATTTCCTATTCCATTCTCTTCCCCACACAACCTCTTTATCTTCTTCCTCCTTGTGTTTTTGGATGTACTTGTTTTGTATGCAACCTTGCACCTGGACAAGATAAGCTTTCTGTAAAGGCCACAAAATGCATCATCTTGGAATATTCCAAGTTCAGAAGGGGTATTGTTGTCATTCTCCTGACATTAATGGATATTTTCTCTCAACAGATGTAACTTTCTTTGAGTAGTCACCATTCTTCTCATCCACTGTTGAGTCTCTCTCCATTTTTGAAAATTTACCTCTTTCCTATATTTTCACTCTTGAGGATGATGTCTCTCGTCCTCTTCAGGTTTGTCATCATCGGCCTTCTCTTGAAGTTGTTGCAGGTTCTACTGAAGTCCCTGGTGACTCACTCCTTGTCCCACCAGTTTCACTTACTTTGACCCCGCATTCGGTTGACAGCTTGCCTATTGCCCTTCGAAAAGGTAATCGATCTACTCGAAATCCTCACCCTATCTATAATTTTTTGAGTTACCATAGATTATCTTCACCCTATTATGCATTTGTTTCCTCATCGTCCTCTATTTCTACTCTTAAAAGCTCCAGTGAGACTCTTTCACATCCTGGGTGTTGACAGGCCATGGTAGATGAAATGACTGCTTTGCATATGAATGGTACTTAGGACTTGGCTCCTTTGCCACCTAGTAAAACTACAGTGGGTTGTCGTTGGATATATACTGTTAAGATGGATTGTATTGGACAAGTTCTTGGCCTTAAAACCCCCTCGTTGCTAAGGGCTATACTCAGATTTATGATCTTGATTATGCGACACCTTTTCCCCAGTTGCAAAGATTGCTTCTATTCGATTATTGCTCTCCATGGCTGCTATGCGGCATTGGCCTCTTTACCAGCTGGATATTAAAAATGCTTTCTTTCATGGTGATTTAGTAGAGGAAGTTTACATGGAGCAACCACCTAGCTTTGTTGCCTAGGGGCAGCCTGGTTTAGTATGCAAATTGCGCCTTCTCTATACGGCTTAAAACAATCTCCTTGAGCATGGTTTAGATGCTTTAGCTCTGTTATTCAGGAATTCGGAATGCTTCGAAGTGAAGGAGATCATTCTGTTTTCTATCATCACAACTCTTCAGGTTAGTGTATTTATCTAGTGGTCTATGTGGATGACATTGTCATTATAGGCAGTGATCAGGATGGCATTTAGAGACTTAAACAACATCTCTTTCATCACTTTCAGACTAAAGACTTAGGAAAACTCAATTATTTTCTGGGAATTGAGGTAGCTTAGTCTAGTGTAGGTATTGCCATTTGACAGAGAAAATATGCTTTAGACATCTTGGAAGAGACTGGTATGTTAGATTGTAAGCCCGTGGACACACCCATGGACCCGAATGTTAAGCTTGTTCTAAGACAGGGGGATCCTCTAGCAGACCCTGGAAGATATCAGAGACTGGTGGGTAAACTGAATTATTTCACCATTACTCGACCAGATATCTCTTTTGTTGTAAGTGTAGTAAGCCAATTCCTACAGTCATCGCGTGATAGTCATGGGGATGCTGTGGTTCACATTCTTCGATATATTAAAGGAGCACTAGGCTAAGGTGTGTTATATGAAGATAAAGGTCACACTCAAATTGTTAGGTATACAAATGCTGATTGGATTGGTTCTCCTTTAGATAGGCGTTCTACCTCATGATATTGTGTTTTTGTTGGAGGTAACTTAGAAAAGCAAGAAACAAGATGTAGTTGCCAGATCAAGTGGAGAAGCTGAGTACTGAGTCATGGCTCTGGCAACATGTGAACTTATTTGGCTGAAACAACTACTCTAGGAGATGAAATTCGGAGAGGATGGAAGTACGAAGCTCATCATCATCATCATCATCATCATCATCATCATCATCATCATCATCATCATCATCAAGACCTTATCCCAATTAGGGGTCGGCCACATGAATCTTATTCCTCCATTTCACTCTATTAAATACCATGTCTTCATTTAGTCCCAAAGTTTTTAAATCTTTCCTCACCACTTCTATCCACGTTCTTTTGGGCCTTCCCCTTGCCCTTTTAAAACTTTCTACTTGTATTGCCTTACTTCTTCTAACCGGTGCCATTGTTGGTCTCTTTTGAACATGTCTAAACCATCTAAGTCTAGTCCTTCTCATCTTATTACCTATTGGTGCTATTCCTAAATTTTCTCGAATATTTTCATTTCGAATTCTATCTTTTCTTGTCTTACCACTCATCCATCTCAACATCCTCATTTCTGCGATGCTCATCCTATGAGTATGATGTTCCTTAATTGCCCAACATTCTGATCCATAGAGCATGGCCGGCCTTATGGCCATCCTATAGAATTTTCCTTTTAGTTTGAGTGGCACCCGTCGATCACACAAAACTCCAGATGCACATCTCCATTTGTTCCAACCCGCTTGAATTCTTTAAATAACCTCCCTCTCAATCTCTCCACTCTCATGAATTATTGATCCTAAGTACTGAAAGTGGTCTTTGACGGGGACTTCTTGGTTATCAATCTTGACTAGTATTCTACTCCTACTCTCCTTGCTAAAATTACATTCCATATATTCTGTCTTAGTTCGACTAATTTTAAATCCTTCAAATTCTAATGCTTCTGTCCATAATCCTAGCTTTATGTTTACACCCTCTCTTGTCTCATCAAGTAAGACTATATTATCTGCAAATAACATGCACCAGGGAATCTCCTCATGCAAATGTTTTGTTAACTCATCCATAACCAATGTGAAAAGGTATGGACTCAATGCCGATCCTTGGTGCAATCCTATAGTGACAGGAAAATCACCAGTCACACCACTAGTGGTCTTAACATTTGTTACCGCTCCCTCATACATATCTTTAATTATGTCTATATATCCTTGCGAAACCCCTTTACCACCCAACACTCTCCATATTAACTCTCTAAGGACTCTATCATAAGCTTTCTCTAAATCAATAAAGACCATGTGGAGGTCTTTCTTCCTTTCCCTATATTTCTCTACTAATTGTCTTAGTAAGAAAATAGCCTCCATGGTAGACCTCTCAGGCATGAAACCAAACTGATTCTCTGATACACGTGTTTCATGACGCAGCCTCTTCTCAATCACTCTTTCAAAAAGTTTCATAGTGTGGCTTATAAGTTTGATCCCTCTATAATTAGTGCAGCTCTGTATGTCTCCTTTATTCTTATAAATTGGTACAATAGAACTTTTCCTCCACTCATCAGGCATTTTCTTTGATTTTATAATCTTGTTAAACAACTTGGTCAACCAAACTACCCCAATGTCTCCCATATGCTTCCAAACCTCTATTGGTATACCATCAGGCCCCATGGCCTTTCCTGATTTCATCTTTTTCAAGGCCTCTTTTACTTTAGGTATTCTAATCCTACGTTCATACCTATAATATCCAATGTTATTTTGATTTATAGTATTTTCAATCCCTATATTCTCAGGGTCATTGTCATTTAACAATTTTTGAAAGTATGTTTCCCACCTTTGTTTGATCTCATCATCTTTGACTAATACCCTTTGATCATCGCTTCTAATACACCTAACATGATCTAAGTCCTTACCCTTCTGTTCTCTTACTTTTGCAAGTTTAAACACATCTTTCTTACCTTCTCTTGTTCCTAGTCTATTGTAGAGCTCATCATATGCTTTAAGTTTAGCTTCACTTACTATTCTCTTAGCAACGTTTTTAGCATTCTTATATTGCTCATAGTTTTCATTATTTCTAATCTTCTGCCATGCTTTAAAACACATCCGTTTTTCTTTAATAACTTTTTGAACTGTTTCACTCCACCACCATGTTTCCTTTGCTAATACCCCTTTACCTTTAGATACTCCTAAGACATCTTTTGCCACTTTCTTAATGCACTCAGCCATATTAATCCACATAGTATTTACTTCTGTTTCATAGGTCCACTTTCCTTCTACCATCAACTGATTTTTGAAGGAGGTTATTTTCTCTCCTTTTAAGTTCCACCACTTAGTTTTTGGGTGTGTATTAAGTTTAGTTCTTTTACTCCATCTTTTGATATGGATATCCATAACCATTAACCTATGTTGTGAGGTCAAACTCTCACCAGGTATCACCTTACAATCCTTACATGTAGATTGTTCATTATTCCTAAGTAGAAAAAAGTCTATTTGGCTTTTATGAAGTCCACTTTTAAAGGTTATTAAATGTTCATCCCTCTTCTTAAAGAGTGTATTTGCAATGGATAGGTTATATGACAAAGAAAAATCGAGGATATTCTCCCCCATCTCATTTCGTTCACCTATACCATATCCACTGTGTATTCTATCATATCCTTCCTTATCTTTTCCTACATGGCCGTTTAAGTCTACACCTATAAATATCCGCTCAATGTTGGGAATTTCTTGCATGACTCCCTCTATATCTTCCTAAAACTGTTTCTTGATTATCTCTTGTAACCCTACTTGTGGTGCGTATGCACTTATAACATTTATAATTTGCTCTCCTAGAACAAATTTTGTTATTATAATTCTATCGCTGATTCTTTTAACATCCACAACTTTATCCTTTAATTCCTTATCCACTATTATTCCTACGCCATTTCTGTTATTTTCCTTTCCTACGTACCATAATTTATACCCATCTATTTCTCTTGCTTTAGCCCCTTTCCACTTGGTTTCTTGGATACAAGCGATGTTGACTCTCCTACGTTTCATCGCGTCTACTAACTCCAAACTCTTGCCAGTTAGTGTCCCTATATTCCATGTGGCGATACGAATCTTATGTTCTGGTGATACCCTATTTACTATTGCCTTTCTTGACCTCCATGATATGAACCCATGTCCACTTTTCATTGCACCTGGGTTCTAATGCAGCGCGTCGCTTCCGAGGGGACGCTCTAGCAGCCCTTGCCCATTTTTCACTACACCCGGGATCCGATGTAGCGCGTTGCTTCTGGGAGAACGCCCTAGTAGCCCTTGCCTATTTTTCACTGCACCCGGGATCCGATGTAGCTCGTCACTTATGGGGAACGCCCTAGCTTGAGGGAATGTCTGTTTTCGATTCATGTCATATTTGGGGTGCCGTATTTCTTAAAAGCTGAAGATGATTTTCATTTCTTCCTTACAAACTAATATACATTCATTTGCAAGCAAAAAGAAATAACAAAACCATCTTCAGCTTCTCCCTTGCCGGCTGGCTACTTGACACAAGGGTTGCCATATTTAAGAAGAGGGAGATGATTTTCATTTCCTCCTCACAAACTAATATACAAATGTATATTCATTTGTAAGAAAGAAATAACAAAATCATCTTCAACTTCTCCCCTGCCAGCTGGCACCCGACGCAGGACCCTCCTCCTTTTTCATCTAGGCTTGGGACCGTCATTGGTGGAGTTATGGAAGTACGAAGCTAATATGTGATAATCAAGAAGCCTTACATATTGTATCTAATCCTGTTTTCTATGAAAGGACCAAACACACAGAAGTGGATTGTCATTATATTAGAGAAAAGATCTTGTCAAGATGTATTGCTACTAGCTTCGTCAATTCAAATGATCAACTAGTAGACATTTTTATGAAATCTCTCAGAGGACCTCAAATTAAATACATTTGTAACAAGCTTGGTGCATATGACTTATATGCTCCAGCTTGGGGAGGAGGGTTGAATATAGCATTATATTGTATAGCTTTACTTAGCCTTAGTCTTAGTTTTTGTTTTATTTTTAGTCCTACATTGTATAGTTAGGAGCATGTAACTATCCTTGTTTAGTATATATATGAGTTAAGTGTGAGGTGCAAAACCACCAACACACATTCACCCATTCCAAGGGTTTCTCTCTATCTCTCTCTCTTGGCTCCACTTTAATAGAATGAATATTTGATAAACATCAGATTTGCAAGTTAGTGGATATGTCCATACATATTTTGAATAATCATCAATTAAAACAAGAAGATGATGATATCCATCCATAGGCACTGCAGAACTAGGACCCTACATATACTTGTAGATTAAATCTAATGGATCTAAGCTGTGGAGGACGAACTGGGGAGATGAAGGTGACTAGATTTCCCATAGTGACAAGCTTGACATTTCTTGGAAGAGAATTTACTTTTTGGAACAGATAAACAAGGGAGATTATTGTTTTTGATGACTTGAAGCAATGACTTGCGTCTGAGATGGCCTAATCTTGTGTGCCATTGATTGATGGTGACTCGCTTTCCTATGTATGCCGAGGCTCCATGAGAGTAATTTTTGGGTGCAGCACCCATGAACTTGTAGAGTCCATTGTCAATTAGCTGTGAAGAACCAGCATCCAAGTCCGTAATACTTCACAACAAGAAAATTCAAGTAAAATTCAAAGTAAACACCGTTGTTAAAAGAGATTATTGGTAAGTTTTTGGAATTGCAAGGAACATGAAGGATGTTTGACATTTTGAAAGAGGAATGATCCGAGGTGAAATTAGAGGAACCGATGTGTTTAATTGGTAGTCCATTTCAATTACCAATACATAAAGTGTCAGTACCCGTATACTATTCTGAGAGATGTAAGTTGGAAATGTCTGAAGTGGTATGCAAGGCACAGTATCTGGATACCAGTCCTCAAAATCATTGCTAGAAGAGGGCTCGTGTGAAGTGAAGTTCCCAGAAGCAGCTGTGGCCCCTTAGGTTAATTTCAAGAGAATACAACAATGATCTGCTGTGTGTCCATCTCTCCTGTACCAGTGGCAGAAGTGTCTCTTTTTGATGGAAGGTTAGAGTTGGGGGTCTTACCAGAACCTTTTGTAGAAGTGAATGGATGTGAAGAATTGGATTTAGCAACACAGCATCCTTTGGAAAATGGCCCTTTGTGGGCTAATTGGCAGCAGGTTGTATGGACGATAGAGTGGTCTGATTTTGGTAAGATGAAGCTCATGACTCACCAGTACACTGTGGAGATCAGGAAATTATAATGGCTCTTTGTTGATGGATAGTGCAGACACAACACTGTCAAAATCAGATACTAGATTTCTGTACACTGCAGTATTGAATTTCTGGTGTGAAGCTGGATGACCAGATGCTTCATGTTCATCTGCAATGAGTTTTACTTGCTAGAGATAGGTAGAGACAGGAAGATTACCATGCTTCATGTTGTCCCACTGCATGCTCAACTGAAGTTCACATGCTGGAATTGTGCCACTGAATGCATTTTTGAGGGTGTCCCACAGTTCTTTTGAAGTGCTTGCACCTACCATATAAGATAGGATATCCTTCGATGTGGATGCAATAATTCAACTAAGGAGGCTCTGATCCTGGTCTTCCCAAATGAGATAATTGAGTGTAGGAACTTCCACTTTATCGACTTCTATAGTTTCTGGTGGAGCAGTGACAGATCCATCAACAAAGCCCATGAGACGTTTGGATCTAAGTATTGGTTGAAATTCAGAATACCACAGCACATAGTTTGGCGCTGTTAGTTTTGTTTGCGGATAGTGGGTCGTGTTGGTGAAGGTATACATGAGATTCTGATCTGATTTAGGAGCAGTAGTAAAACAGAGGGAGGGTGAAGTGGACATGATGACAGAACTTGATGGAATGAAGAGGATCGAAATGAGAAGGAGAGGAAGGAAGGAAGAAAAAAAAAAGCAGTAAAGGAAGAGGAGCCATGCCCTAGGTAATTAGACCTTAGGCTCTCATACCAGGTTTGAATATCAGGTCAACTCTCACACACACTTGTGAGAGGCATGAGATTTATTCATATAGATGTAAAAGCCGCAATTTTACAATAATACCCTTGAATGTAAAACAGGAAATATGACTATGTACTAAATTATCTAATATGCATCCAAATGCAGCTTTGCTTTTAAGGATTTATTTTCCTTCCCTAGGTACCTTCAAGCTTCATGTTTTTATACCTGGTGGTTATATAATATTTGCTTTGGGACTAAATGAAGCCATGACACTTAATAGAGGGGAATGGATGAACAAGATTCATGTGGCTGAACCCTAATCATGATAAGGTCTAGATGATGATGATGATGAATATTGCACAAAATGAATGAAATGTCTACAAAGTTCAGTGCTATGGATTTTTTTTCAGTATATGTCAGGTGACGTGCTTGCTGGTTCCAGCTTGGTTTTACGATGTAAATTCCCTCATGACTTTAAAGAAGAACAAGGCGGTACTGAAGATTTTTATAAGATTAAGACTATCTTGATATTTGAGGAGGTGCAGGCTAGTTTGACTCTCTACTATCAAAAGTAAGACATGTTTCTAGTCAAAACAATTTTCTTTCCAAGAATCTCCACCTCGCTGGTTTGTTAGATGGATGCTATGATTGCCCCAAAGAGGTCTTTTTTAACCGAGCATTCAGTTCCTGTTAATAAAGGAGGTCATCTTTGGAAGCAACTAACCAGGGAGACTGAATGTAATCCACAAAGCTTGAAACAGAACAAAATTGGTCCCTTTCAGCAAAGTAGATGTGGTAGGCATTCAAACTATTTTACCTTTTGCTGTTGAATCTAGCGCAATTGCTGCTGGTTGGGGTTAGGTTACAGTGCAAAAGGTCCTCAGATTTCTGATTGGTCTTTCTTTCGGGCAGTTGTTCAATGTTGGATCTTAACAGTCCAGGTTCCCATAGTTTTCCTTTCCGACTCTTTTTGTTCTATTCTGTTTTCGTTGTTCCCAGGAATTCTACTATGAGGTTAATGTACTGCATGAGTTGCATATTATGTATTGTCCTGAAGAAATATGTACTGCATTCAAAATTAGAAGCCAAATTTTGCAGGTATGGATGGTGAACTAAGTGACTTGATGTCTGCTTCCTTGTAGGTGGTTGGTGTAAATGGAGCTGAGAAGAGGATCTATGGTAGTGCTAAGGCCATGTTGGGCAGTTGCCACATCTGGTGTACCAGTTAGGGGACAACTATTCAATGCTTCCATATGTCACCTTGGACCTCTCAACACATATGGACATGGAGATTTTGCCAGAAGCTTGGGTCGAACTGCCGATGCATGGGCTCTAGAGGTGGCAACACCAATCCTTATCCAAAGGAAGGATAGTCATAGGCATTGGAAAGGAAGCCATGGAGGTGTTGTGTTCTTAACCAGTCGAGGGGAGGTATACAATTCTTCTTACCTGTTGCAATCCACTTTCCATTTTATACTATATAAATGTGGTGAGTTCCTTGCTTCTTATCATCATTAATAATCATAACAGAAACCTGGTCTCTCTGGTATGCGCATGCATCTAGCTGTTTCACTTTATTTGTTAATTGTGTCAGGACTAATTCTTGTATATGCATTGAGGTATTTAGTCCTTGTATGGTTCTAGTTGACTTCATATACTCCAGGCTTGCATGGCCATGATGCTGTCTGGAGATAGCAACTTGTGACCGGTGCAACCTGGTCAAATCTTCCATCTCCACTGGACATGATGGAAGCCAAAGTAGTTCCAACATTGAAAGCTTTTTCCTTGCGTGTGGGGGACGAACGTGAGTTGACCCTTGCAGCAGGAGATCAAGAAGCAGTGGTGATTTCTGCTGGTGGCAGCCAGCTAGTTTCAATCAATTTGCTTGTACCTCCAACACATGCCCTAATCACTGCTGACTTCTCCAATGATGGGCTTATGGATATTATTCTTGTAATGTCGAGTGGGATATATGGGTTGGTACAGACCACGCAGCCTGGTGCCTTATTCTTTAGTACACTAGTGGGTTGTCTGATAGTTCTGATGGGATTCATATTAGTCTCTCAGCCCATGAATTCAGTGAAGGGCAAACCACGAGCGACAACTGGTCAAAGGTGAACTTGTTGGGCTGATGTTTAACTGGTAACATCAACTTGCTGGGGCAAGTTTAGCTTCAATATGGAGGGCCTGCGGCATGGTGACAAAGGATATGTTGGTTTGCAGAACAACAATGTGGTCGAAGAAATGCAGAGGCTTTGATTTGATTTCCTCATGGCCATTGTTGTTCCACAGGTATATGCTATGTTCCTGTGGTCGTCCATGTTATTCTGCATGTACAAGTCCGGATGAGGAGGCCAGGCCAGGAAAAAAGGACTGTAATTTTCCTTGTGTTTTCCCTAAAGCAAAAACGCATAGCTGACTGTTCATAGTTGCTGAAGTTCCGAGGGTAGCTGACTTTTCCTCCCGAGCTTGTGGCTTAATGTTCTGTCTTTAAGAAGTCCTGTCAAAGAATCATGCTTAACACAGGCTGTCATTCAAGCCATGTCCTTACTAAATTGACAGGTAAGGGCCCATACTCTCTTCTATAAATATGCTATCTCTTCCAGGTATGATATGGGGAAAGGGAAATTAAAAGATTTCGATAATTCTTGCATTTTATGAGCCAAAGTATCTATTTCTGGTTTTAAATCTGAACTGGAATTTACGAGTTAAAACTCAAATCTCTGAGTAACTTATTAAATTCTCACAAGTTATTACAAGTCTAATGTGAATCTATTCATTTTAAGGACAGCACAGTGCAAATTGTATGTAGATCCTACCCACCTGATTTTATCTTGAGGAGTGATTAATCAAAGTGCACGCTTGCCTCTTAGGGCAAGTGTGCTTTACTTGCAGATCACTGGGACAGGCTTAGCAAGGCCAAGTGCAGTAGATTCGAAGGCACCACCTAGGAAGGTACGCTGCCGTCAAAATTTGTTGCCTCAGGGCAGACGAAAGTTGAAGATGCCATGAAAGTGAAAATTTGAGTGAAAGCAATGGATGAAGAAATTGCAACTATTCAGCATAGCAAGACATGAGAGCTAATTGATAAACCAGAAGGAAGGACATAATTGGGTTGAAATGGGTGTATAAACAAAATTCAATGAAGATGATTCAACACAAAACCACATGGCAGCCAAATTTGTGACAATGAGACACAACAGCTTGGCATTGAACTTAATGAAACATTTGAGGTGCTTGAATGGAGAGCATAAATGCTGGTTTTTTCCTCTAGGGTACAATTCATGATTAAGTAACGGAAAATTGGCTTTCTGGAATGGTGAACCTGAAGAAAAAGTGTATATTGAACCGTTGATACAAAGTTGTTTGGCAAAGAAGAAAATGTTTACAAGATTAGAAAGGCCTTGTATGGTCTGAAGCAAGTACTTAGAGCTTGGAACACCAAAATACACAAGTATTTTTGCTAAAATAGATATCAAAGAAGTTCAAATCAGTGATCGCTCTATGTTTAAAAGGAAGGTACGTATATTGGCACTAGTAACAAGCTTACAATAATAATAAAAATTTAAAAGAGCAATGACAAAAGAATATGAGACTAGTGATTTGCTACTGATGTGGTACTTCCTTGGAATGCAAGTGAAGAGAAATAGAAGGCAACAATTTTATCTCTCAAGAAAAATTTGGCCATGAAGGGAAGCATGGGTGCAATGGTAGAGTTGTCTTCATGTGATTTTGAGGTCATGGGTTCAAGGCGTGGAAATAGCCTCTTGTGGAATGTAAGAAAAGGCTGTATACTATCTACCCCTGTGGTTTCCCCCTTCCCTAGACCCTGCATATGTTGGAGCTTCCTGCAGAGGGGCTGCCCTTTTTTAAGAAAAACTTGGTGATGATTTGTTGAAAATCTTCACTGCATCAAAATGTAAGCCGGTATCAACACCCATAGGTTTAATGAGAAGTTTTCTAAAGATGATGGAGATCCCTTAGTTGATGAAGTCATTTATGAAAGTTTGGTTGGCTCCTTAATGTACCTCACAAATACAAAGCCTGATATTGTTCATGCTGTTAGCATGGTCTTATGATTCATGAAAAGTCAAGTAAGATTCATATCACTAGAACAAAAGAACTCGTGTGTCTGCAAGAAACAAAGAATTTTGGAATCTAGTTATGACTAAAAATGAGAAAAAGCTGGCTGATTGGGCTGGATCACTAAATGATAAAACAGTGTATCACCTGGTAGTCCTCTAAAAAGCAAAATATGGGGGTATTTTCATTAGCCATTAGAGCAACTTGTGAGGCTGTTTGGCTAAGGATAATCAAACAGCATCGTATTATGAGGGGGCTACAATGACAACATCTCACAAGCTGGTCGAACGCCAATTTATTGTGACAATATTTCAGCCTTTGCCATGACCAAGAATCCATTTTTCTATTGAAGAACAATGCACATTGAGTTTCACAATAATTTTATAAGAGAGTGAGTTGAAAAAGGAGAAATTGAAATGAAGTTTTTCAAGACCGATGAGCAGCTAGCTTATGCGTCCATCAAATCAGTGACTTAAGAAAATATTTGTTTATTTTAGTGATGCAATGAAATTACAAATTAAGAAATGGTTTTAAAAATCAAAGTACAACTAATTTCCACTTGTTGTAGATTTTTGGAGCTATTTTGTGAACCCTTCATATCTCTTGCTATTCTCTAGAATTATCTACCTTGATAGCCCCTCTTGTAATAAATTATGAAAATGAATGAAATGTGTATATGTTGCGGTTCTCTTCACTTTCTCTTCCTCTTATCTTACCCTTTAGAAATTTGGTAAAATTTACTTCAGAAATCTCATCTTCTCCACCTAAAACTTCAAGTTTTTCTAATTCCAGCAGCTAAGCTTCCATTGCTCTTACGTATCAACACATACTATCTCTACAAGGACTCCCCAGCCCTTGTGTTCCATCAAAACTATATGTACTGTACTATTGACCCTTGTGATATGCTCTTTCCCTGGACCTGCATATGCGGGAGCTTTGTGCACCGGAGCTACATAGGATATTGAAAACCCACGTGCTTAGCTCTAGATGATGATCAACTTGCACCGATGCAGAGAAGTTACTGCATGCATGTGAAGGGAGATGATTTTTGTACGAAGTTCCCTTCAAAGTATGTTTTAAGTTAGAGTACTTCCAGCGGGACTCCTCTAAGGATGGGGTTTCGGGATTCAATCTAACCAGGCTCGACCTTTGAATGATTTGACATATTTACTAAACTAACTTAGAATAGTTAGACACTAAACTTCATGAACGTTGGATGATATGTCCATTTCATTTTTTAACTAAAAGAACTGCACATCAGCTAACATTAATTTTTAAAAGTACCCTACATGGGGAAACCAAACAAGATAAATTAGTCAGATCATCCAAAACTAGGGCCTTATTAAGTCAATTTTTGAAGCAAACCACAAATAAGTACTACTGTTTGCCTTTAATTTCTTGTGCAACATAGTTATCATGCTAGGAATTTGTCTGCTTGATGCCTAGGAATAGAAATCAAACTTTATATTTAGAAGTTGAATATACTATAATAAAGATAAAATCATCATCATCATCAAAGCTTTATCCCAATTAGGGGTTGGCTGTTAATAAAGATAAAATAAATAACATAAAAAATATAATAAAATTTAAACCTTTTACTCTATCTAACTGTGTATTAGTACTCTAGTAGTCATCTTCAACTTTTTATAGTGCTTATAGAAAAGGAAAAAGTAAAAAGAAAATGATAATGGAAGTAGAACCATTGTAATGAGGGAAATATATATGATATTACCAAAACAGATTTTTGTTTTTGAAGTTATACCACAAACTAGATTTCTTTTTCTTTTTTTTTTTTCTTCTTTTTTTTAAGTCAAAATAGTTTACTTTCAGTAATTGTAAAATGAAATAGTCTATAATAGATGCAAAAGAAAAAAAAGAAAGAAAAATATATAATATATCAAATTGTAATTGATTATAAACTATTTGCGTGTTTAAGTTGTATTATTTCAAAAGATTATAAAGCACAACATTATCACCAAGGTCTTATCCCAATTAGGAGTTGGCTATGGAATCATGTTGCACCATTCTCCTCTATCAAGTGTCATTGCTTCATTTAGTCAAATAGTTTTTAAATCTTTTCTCTCCATATCTATCCATGTACTTTTGGGCATTCTCCTTTTGTTTTTAAAGCCTTCAACTTGGATTGACTTACTCCTTCTAACCGGTTCCTTTTAGAGCCTTATAAAATACATACAGTTAAAAATTAAATAAGATATTATTAATAGTCTATTAATTATTTAAAGTAAAAAAGAAACAACTATTGGTGTTTGTATATTTTTGGAGAAGATTGTCAAGGAAGATGACCTTAAGTGTTTTTCTTTTTATTTGTGTTAGAGTAACTCATAATTATAGTTGTTGATAATTTCAAATTATTGAAACTTTTGAAAAAATCCCAACTTTTGATCTCCCAAAACTTTCCAAATAATTTAGAATTTCTTACATATTTCCAATTACATAGAGATTTACCAAATTAAACATGAATTCATGGAATTTAAGCTTCAATTTGAAGAATAATTTATCAAAATCTCAAATATCACATGTAAATCTACTCAAAGAGGTAGATTAGAAGATTAAATTTGTATCCTTGTAATTCTTTTTTCTTGACTTTTTCTCTATTTTTCTCAAATGTTTTTTGAATTTCATGATTTGTTGATCCAAATTTTGTAACTATGCCCAATATGACTACAATTCATATAAAGAAAATGTATATATCCTAAAGCTCCCTTAGAAATGAATTATAAAAAAAGATTAGAAAATATAAATTAATTAATAAGAAAAAATAATATGGCAAGAGAGGTAATCAAGGCATTAAATCCTAATAATAAGGATTTGAGAAAAATAAAAAAAGTATATAAAGATGAATGACACAAATGTAAATGTGCCAAAAGAATGTTTGAGGACCGAAAACAAGAAAGATTACATGAAAAATAATTTGAGCTACAGTATTAAGAAGTTAATGCCTAAGTTTTAGGAGTTGAGGAAAGAAAAAAAAAGGGACAAAAGTGCCATGTGCCAAAAGAGTAATCGAAAAAGAGGATTTGGCCCTTTCACTTTAGCATATAGTAAATTGGCTTTTGTGTGAGTTATGCATTGTTTGGTGGATTTCTCCATCTTCTCCATGCTAATTATCAGATTAATTATGTGTAAGATTTACATCATATCACTATTTACTAGTCATAATTGCTTTTCATCAATAGAAAGTATTTATGTTATTCTTTTGTAAATTGTTCATGCATGGCACAAAAATATAAAGAAAGAGAAAGAAGAAAAATAACACAAAAAAAATACAAATAAACATCATGAAAGTAATAGAGGAACGATAGCATATTATACAACATTTTAGCTACTTGTTGTAGTGCATCCTACTTTGGCAATGGTTGATCAAACGCATCCATCTGATTTTTTCAGTTTTGGACAACCACTACTCCAAAGATAGGAAGGACCACATGAGTTTAAAAGAATTTTTTTTTTTACTTTTGATCATAGTACATGGCAATGGCAAATATTGTTTAAATAATTGTCCATACTCAACAAGTAAGAACTAGAGCTTGTGGATGAGATAATCATCCCTATAACCTTGATGTTTGGCATATAAGATAACGGGAGCCAAAGATATCAGATGGTTGGTCAGATTAAACATTAGGGGGGCCTATCATGCAAAAGTGGGAGCACTACAACAAGTGTAGCACAGTATGCTGTCATTTCTCAAAGTAATATGTTGTCTACCCTTATTAAAGCATTAAGGTCTAGTGAAGAACATGATGCTCAATTAAGCTAATTAGTAGGGGTTCTAAAAACAATACAGTACACATTACTTGAGTAACAAACTACTGTATATTCCTAAGTATAATAGACGACATTAGTAAGGTTCTAGTAACAACTACTATGTTAATTGGTTGCAAAATGCCCATCTACTTAGAAATATGCAATGGAGTGCCACATTGCTTCTACCTTCATGCTCATCCCAACTAAATTTAGGCCACTTGTACTTTTTGTGAAATCTCCATCTATTAAACATCAAAATATTCCCTTCTTTATTAGATTACTAATCTCACATAGCCAACCTAAGTTGACTTGACTTTGAGGTTGTGCAATAAATCATCTACTTAATCAATCAATTAGGTGATGTTGAAAGTGAATGTAATAGTATAGCAAAAGGGTGTGACCAACAATAAAACAAGGGCGACAAATACTATTTTCTATCTAAGACTCATGTAGTGGTATTCTCCACTAGTGGTATCATCCTGCTAAACATCTATCTAAGTGCATCCACAAAAATCAAATTCAAAGGTTTTAAAGGGAGAGGAGATCAAGCTTTGGGTCTCCTTTCTTCTTTTGTTCTTTATTCTGCTATTTCCCATTTTCATCGACAGTCCTTGCATTTCCCACTTCCCACAGTAGGAGATGTCAACAGTAGACATGGTTTCTCTTTTGAAGAATGGTACATCTAATTGTAAGTTACCATAGATTTTTATTTTAGGGGTCCTATATTTGGGGTACAATGCTAGTGTTGTGTCCCACTTTGACCCAAATCTTTTGTAGTTAGGTATCTTGTAGCCAAAAAGTTATGATAACAAGATGATTTTGAACTTCTTTTCATTATAAATAGACAGTAATAAACTTTATGTAACAAAAATGCATAATTAACAACCAAAAATATAGTTTTTTGCAATTCTAGAATCGTCCAATCACAACAAAGTAAGAAACAACTTTTGGAAGTAGCAGAAATTGCCTTTGTATGTCTATGAATAGAGAAAGATGTGGTTAAAAAGTGGTGTAGCAATGAGTCCTAGATCGAGAGGCAGTAATAATCATTGCTGTTGAGCATTAGTAGAGAGAGAGAGAGAGAGAGAGAGAGAGCAAAGACATATAGGAAGATGCGGGGACTTAACCCGAAAGTTGCAACTCATACATGGATTGAGGCTGAGGTGGACAAGCTCATTGAAGCTAGCTTTATACGAGAGGTGAAATACCCTAAGTGGATTGCGAACAGGCTGTAAGTTGGGATGGCAATGGGGTAGTTTAAGCCTGTGATCTGCCCTATTGTAGACCTCATTGGGGTGGATTGAGGAAGAAAATAAATGACCGACACCCACAGTGGGGCAAAAGTTTCTGATCTGAGGAGAGTTTGGGTCTGTGCATTTATATATAATCATATAGCAAAAGTGCCCTATTTCATTATTATACTTTACTTATAAAATGAGGGCATTTTTATAAAATTATATACAAATTTATTTGAGCACATACACTTACCCTATAACCAACCTCGTGCACTTTACCTACTCTTCAGGAGGGGTTAGAAGGCCTTTGCTCTTAACACTTACAATTTTTTTTTTTCCCCTATACTAAGACAAAATACTCTTAGCACTTATATGGTATAAAGATAGTTTATTTTGTACATAAGTTCTCTTTTATCAAATCTCTTTATTTATGAGTTCATTCTCTTAATTATTGCAGCAACCATAATTTTTCTTGCACATTTCAAAGGAAAGAAGAAAAATAAGAGAAAAATCTCAGCTCTCATGTAGAGATGGTAATATTAACCTGCCCACGCTATTCCACCTAGCCATAACAGTCGATGGGGCTGCGGGTGGGGATTCAACATGTAACTTTCACAATCTACCCTGCTTCACAGTGAGTTGCAAATCTTAGTGATCTATTGTGCCACGAGGCAATAAAAATCAAATTATGGGGCAGGATGATGTAGGTGAAAACCCACCCCATCTCATGCTATTTCCATCCTTAGTAGGAGGTCCTTCTTACATAGATAGATCATCTGATTATAATAAAATAAGGATAAATCCTAAAGATGAAGAATGTACTACTTTATACACCCCGAAAGGGATATTTTTTTATAATTAAATTGATGCCTTTTGGCTTGAAAATGCCAAGGCCACTTACCAGGGTGGCATGACTCAATATTTGGTGGAATGCTGCATGATAAAGTAGAGTGATATGTAGATGACCTTGTAGTAAAGACAAAAGAATTGAAAGTCACGCCTGAACGACCTATCCCTTGTGTTTGAGAGGCTACATAGGCATCAGCTTAAAATAGACCCAATAAAATGTGCATCTGAAGTCACTTCTAAAAAGTTCCTTGGTGTTGTCATGTGATACCAATTCTAAATCGAAGCCATATAAGAATGGTACCTCGAAAGAACTTAAACGAGTTGAGAAGATTGCAAGGGAAATTGGCTTATATTAGAAGATTTATTTCTAATCTTTTAGGTTGATCCCAGCCTTTCTCCCATTTGACAAAAAAGATGTTTTGTTCAAATGGGATAAAGCTTGTCATTATGCCTTTGAAATGATTAAACAATATCTTCTTAATCCACCAGTCTTAATGATACCGATCAAAGGACAACCACTAATTCTATATATCAGTACTATTGATAGTTTCCTTTATGCCCTCTAGCCCAAAGTGACAATGAGGGCAAGACTCATGCATTGTGTTACCTTAATCGGACCTTGCTGGGGTAAAACTTGATATTCTCCTATAAAAAAATATGTTTAGCCCTAATGTTCATAGTCTAGAAGCTAAGACATTAGCTACCATCCATCACTCTTATTTCAAAAGAAGACCCATTAAAATACCTCACAACAAGACCATCCTTAGCAGGATGCTTTGCTACATGAACCCTGCTACGCTCTAAATTTGAAATTACTGATATGCAACAAAAGGCTATTAAAGGACAAGTGTTGGCTGATTTTTTGGAAGCACACCTTCTTCCTGCTGACTCACTACTAGCCCAGGACTTTCTAGATGAGGAAGTAATGTCAATAGAACTTTTTGAAACATGAATGTCTACCTTGATAGAGTTGGTGAGATGGAAAGTTTGGGAGTTGATGTTATTTTCTTAACGCTAGACAAAGTTCTTATTACTACCAAACAAATATTTAGCATAGTTTTGCACATACAGCTTGGCATTTCCCCTAGAATATGCTTGGTTGTAGGTTTGAGTTGCTACTTTCCCTTTTGGCCAAGGACTATATTTAGGAAAGCGGGTGAATGAGAGTTTATGAGTAGTGTTCTTTGTAATTCTTTGCTCATAAGAAAAATGTTCTTGTTCCTATTTTATGAAGGCTATCTAAGTTGCGTTCAAATAACAAAGCAGTATATGAGCCCCTAATTTTAAGTTTTGAAATGACCAAGATTAGGGGTGTTAGAATTTGCAAATTTATAGTTGGTAATCAGATAGATATTTAGGGAATACAAAATTAGAATAGCTTAGCTTGTCCCTTAGTACAATAAAGGCAGGGAAGTCATAGATACTTCTAAAGATGTTGTCATTGAATATGTTCTTGGTCACAAAATAATTAGATTATTGATCCAAAATCGAGGAAAAATAGAGAGAGAATATCTAAGTTGCATAGACTTAAGAATTTTTATAAAGTAGAGAACTTCACAAATGGAAGAAACCTTGAAGAGAATTCTAAATTGAGTAGGCTCTAGAGAATGTAATGCCCTATAGTATTAGAGAACTTGGGGGAGAGAAGAGGAGGTGCAAGTAAAAATGACTTAAAACCATGGTTATATTCGGATAATATGGAGTCTAGGTGGGAAACCAATGTATCTTGACAACAAGCAGTCCAAGTGGTAAACTAGTGAGGTTGGACAACAAAAGTACAAGTAACAAAGTAATGTACGTTGGTGAGTCCAGAAGGGAAACCAAATATAATTTCCTCTCCATGTAGGATACGACTCTAGTTTCCTATCTATGTAAGAAACTATCTCTAGCCTTGTTTGTGCTTGGATGGATCCCACCATGGTACTTGAACTTAAAACATAATCTAACACTAGTCTCCTTAATGTTTTGCTTCAAAAACTTCTATGAACATGGAGTGAAGAAGCTTTTGTGCAAGAAGTGCACTGCCACCTAGAGTTTAAAAAAAAAAAACGAAGAATAAGGTGATCTAGTTATAGAAGCTCTCTAAGCTAAAGAAACAAGCTTGTCTAAACAAATGGGAAAACAAATCACATTAGCAAATTACCTAGACTGAAACATATCAAGCTAAGGATTCCAAATAGCAACCTTCTTACCTTCTACTGTATTTGCTTCAACATTCTAACTAATTAGCTCAGCTTTCCCTTAAGAATAATCTTCCTCTTGAATCTGGTCGGCATCCTCCTAATCATTGTAGTTGAGGTTGCTATTATTTTCCCACAAAATAGAAACATAAAGTCACTACTACTTTTCGTTGATATGATATGCCAATGTTATTACAATAACATGGTATAATTACCAGCAATGAGTTTTGAAGGGTTTATGAAGTTGTATGAAGTGCTTGGGTCTAACTTCAACCTTATAGCAATCTTTTAGGACATAGTACTTTGATAGGAAATCAAAACCAGAAGATTTGATTAAAGTATAATCACATTATATCGTATCTTAGCATGATCACACCCCATAAAGTCCTAGTGGAAATTGCCTAGATATCAGAATATGTAAGGTAGCATGTCAAATAGCACTATTTAGAAGGTTATGGTGGCACTAAGGAAAGTAGATCGTATTTTTCATAGAATACTGGTAAACGACTGTTACATATAGAAAGGTATCAAGATGGCAGATAGATAAAGAGTGGCATCATGAAAATGTAGCATTCATGTAGGCAGATGTTAAATTGGCCTCAAGGAAATATCCATGAAGGTGTCTTGTCTTCCGTGAAGGTATCTTGTCTTTCTTTTTCTTATTTATTTCCTTTTGTAAAGGCAGTGGCATGGAGCTACAAACTAGTGGTTTGATAAAAAGAATTGCCTCCATGATTGAGGCTAGGTCATGAGTTTGAGGTAGGCACTCTCCATCCCATTAGGAGATGGGGTGTGTTTGAGTGGTTTTCTTGCAGGGATTTATTAGCTTAGATAAGCTACATGGTGAAAAAGATATGTTTTCTTTTATAAAGTTGTCTATGCTAGAGATATTGGTTTAGGAAATTACTTGCAGAGAGATGTTGGTATAGTTACAAATATGATGTTAGGAACTTATTAGAAGCATAGAAAAAACTTTAGTCTTGTAAGGAAGATTTGCCCCCTCAAAGTGGCATCAATAGAGGTTTAGGCCCCTTGAAATGGCTCTGTCAATTTAATTTTACAAGTTTAAAGTGTATTTGGTGTGTGTGTATTGGTATTAGAGCACTTTCTTCGCTGAAGGTTGTGGGAATGATGGAAGATAAGAATATTGCAGCGAAGGTTAGGAGGTCGACCTCCGCAAAGCAGTTAATAGGAGGACAACCCCCTCGAAATGGATACCATTGTCATTGCTACATCTTTCTTTCACCAGTCTTACTAGAGGATCTAAAGATAATAATGCTCGAGAGAAATGTTTATTGCAACCTCGAGGACAAGGTTGATTTTAAGGGGGAAGGAATAATAGGGGCTCATTGGACAAGTTACTTGGTGGAAAAGATATGTTTTCTCTTAGAAAGTTGCTTAGGGTTGGGATATTGGTTTAGAAAATTACTTGAGAAAGAGATGTTGATATAGTTATAAATATGAAATCAGGATCTTATTAGCACAGAGAAAAGCCGAGTCTTACAAGGAGGATTCGCTCCCTTGAAGTGATATCAATTGAGGTTTAGCCCCCTCGAGGTGTAGCTAGCTATCCGTGGAAATATATTATTTTAGAGTATATTACTTTTATTTTTATGCAGGTATGTATTCTTTGCATGTACTAGGACAAGAAAAGGGAAAAAAAGAAGAAGAATATTGACATTCTATAACACTACAACTTAACGCGGTCCTCTTTCTCATTTTTGGGTATTTAGTGTTTGTGACCGTCACAACCAGTTAAAAGAAACCAGAACACTCACTGAAATACCATGCAAGGGGTAACGAAATAGGTTAAATCGAGGGGTGGAAATATCATTTTCCAAAAGAATAAAAAATATACAAGAGGTAAAGATGGCTTACTGTTATACATGAGTAGCTTCAGCCTCCTCGCAAAATCTGATCTTTATCAGAAAAATTAAAGAAAAGGGTAAGCAGAAAATTTGTATTTATTTCATACTTGTAGTCCATGGAGTGACGCCTCTAAGGGCTCAAGAGGTTGAGAAACCAAATGTGAATCCACCGTGGTCTTCTGTAAATTGCCATTCACTACTCTTCTAATCTGTTTTTCTTCCATTCATTACCTTATTTTGTCAAATGATCTAGGTTGGAGGCAGCTTTTTCTGAACTTTCCTGGACTTGGATGCGTCCTCGTCCTTTTGTTAGTGTCTGCTGATCAATATATTTCTTATGGGGGGATGCCTTTCAAATACTTCTTTAGTTGTTGCTTATTCAGTTTTGCTAAGCAAGAAAAAGGGGGCTGTGGTTCTTATCTCATTGCATCTAGAGAGCAAAATGAGCATATATATAAACATAGTTAGTCAAGGTGAAACTCAACCGAATTGAAATTTTATGCTGGATCCCACAAGTAAAGTAGAAGGGGAGTCCTGACACAATAGTAAAGTTGTCGTCATGTGACCTTGAAGTCACGGGTTCAAGGCGTAAAAATAGCCTTTTTGCAAAAATGTAAGGTAAGACTGTACTATAAACCCTTGTGGTTCGTCCCTTCCCCAAACCTCTCATACTTGGGAGCTTCGTGCATCGAAGCTACCTTTTTTATCTCACAAGTAATTTCATAGGTTGCACTCTTGAATTCAACTATAAGTGAAATCCACTATACTAGGTTTCATCTATCATGAATTCTATCTCGGATTGAAAATCCTTTTCGTTCTCTTTTTGGAATGTTAGACACGCAACATGAGCTGCCTCAAACAGTGACTTAGCACAACAAAGGCTTCTTCATACACCACTGCACTAAAAGGCCTTCGCTTGGGATTCTTTGTTAATATAGTTGATTTCACAAAGAGGTGAGTCCAGCATAGAATTCAATACCATCTCAATTCTAGCATAGAACTGAACACAATCTTGACCGAATTCCTCGTAGATATAAAAATAAAAAGGTACACCGGCGCACGAAGCTCCCACGTATGTAGGGGCCAGGAAAGGGATAGATCACAAAGGGCCTATGGTATGTAGTTTTACTTTATATTTTGCAACAGACTGTTTTCACACCTCAAACCCATGACTTCCAGGTGATACAACAGCAACTCAACTGTTGTGCCCGGACTCCCTTCCTCACCGAATATGAAAATATGGCACAAACTTGATGCAAAGTATGTGGTGTCACGTCTCTTTTCTCTCTATATTGGGTGTTGGTGTGTTCCAAAACCTGTCAGCGGTTGGCACGTCAAGATACGTCCTTTGAAGTCTCAGCACCGGGGTCGACACAGATACAGATACGAGCTTGGTAGCGTGTCAAATAGGTGATTGATTGATGAACAAAAGAATCAAATGACTTCAGTAAATGACCAAACAGCATATGGATTCTTAGTTTCACCAAAAGAAAGATATGGGTTCCAGAATACGGCATGCGAAGAGCAGATGAGATCAGACCAGGCGTCTTTAATACTTGTCATTTTCCTACAGACAGCGTATGCAGATATGCAGCGAGAAAATAGTGGCTGGAGCGGATAGATAGCAAGGTGACAACGATGGATTCCTCCATTGTAGGCTAATCACAAATTTGGGAAGTACCCATTACTAGCGGTGGCTTTGATCCAGCAAACAACAGTCAGGACTAGGTGTTTGAGAGAATTTCTATCGTGGAAAAGTTTTCCAATAAAAAGCTACTGGAAAAATGGCCTACTTTTTTTTTATTAAGTTTAAGTGATCAAGCTCTTCATCTCATTGATCTGTTAGATACCTAGACCTTGTTTCTCAGAGCTTTCGTGGTGATAAAATAGATGGTTTAACACCAAAAAAAGAAAAAGAAAAACTCAATGCTAAATGCTTCGCAGCCACATAAGGTCCAAAAAATTGTTCACAGAAATATCTAATAGCTCAGATGTTTAGGTACCTAGGCTATCTGGAAGAGATAAAGGGAAAAAGTGGCAACTCGAACCTATGAGCTAGTGTATTTTAAGAGAGTTGTCAAGCTGTCTGTGACTAACTGCACTAGATATATGTTAGATTTCGGAAAAAACATAAAAGGAAAATTGTAGGCCCAACATGCAATTTTTTCTTATAATAAAAAGCCATGGAAAGTTTTTCATATTAGAAATTTTAGTGATAGTAGAACTGTTTACCATTGGTTTTATAACCAAGGAAACAAAACTACCCAGCATCACTGAAAGAGTTATAATGTTTCAAGCATACCCACTGAATGAGTGAATTTGAACTTGCAATCTCTGGGCTGCGAGACAGGCATTTCCAACTTGACTACCTGCTTAATAATCCTAAAGTAGTTGAGTGAAACTTCAACTCACATAATTGCTTGATGCATATGAAAATATCCTCTTGCAAAAATACAAAGTAAGGCTGCATACTATAGACCTTTGTGGTCTGCTCCTTCCCCGAACCTCGCATAGGTGGGAGCTTTCTGCACCAGGGCTACCCTTTTTTATCCGATATATTGAACTTAAACAAAATAACAAGTATTAATCTCTTTTATAAGATGGTAAGTATGATTATATAACTATATAATGAGAAAATTACATCATAAGGCCATAAGCTCAATCTTTATAGTATTGCTCCAAAGTACCATCGAGCCATTGCCAGTTAGCTAACTGATGTTGATCAAATCACAAAGTGTTTGGCAGAAGAGTTATAAACTCCGATGGCAAGAAAATGAAACTTAAGGGGCGGTTATGCTGGATTACTCCCTCATTGCTCCGTATGAGCATATGTGGAGTAATCTGTCTCCTACTCTGCAAATATTACACTCAAACTGTAATTTCTGCTTGACAAGTTCAAGATAGAATTCATCGTTAAAAAGGACAGTTCCGGTGCATGAAGCTCCTGCATATGCAGGGTCTAGGAAAGGGACGGATCACAAGGGTCAATAGTATATAGCCTTACCTTGTATTTTGTAAGAAGCTGTTTCCACACCTTGTACCTTGACCTCAATATCACACGACGACAACTCTACTATTATGCCAAGGCTCCCCTTCTAAGAGAGAATCCGTCATCTGTCTTAGTAAAGCCAAACTTTCAAGTCATCGTGGCTCTTTCGAGATGGAACCAATGTCTGTTCTCAATAATACACAAATACGGAAATATGAAAAGAAATGCATCTGGTACGAAAAGAAAAGAGCCCACTTTTGTTGGCTTTCTTCTTACATATATTCTCTCTCACATGCCCCAATTCCCGGAACTTAGGACTATCTCTCACCAGGCACTGTGCCCAATGCAAACTTGCATATAATAACTGGCACAATGGAATCAACACCAGAATCACAAGTTTAAAATAAAGATGATTGTCAATATCAAACAAAAAGTTTGGATCCTACAATATTTTTTTTACAATTTTTTAACCTTATTTGTTCCTTTAAATTAAACTCAATCGGCCTACAATTCACAAGCTTGGCTGATCATTCTTGTTATTTTACTTTTTTTTTTATAGTTGTCTTCTTATGTTCATTGTGTGGTTAAAAAATTGTCCAAGTATTTTAATTTTAATTTTTTTTTTAATGTTGAATATAAACATAATAAGTGGTATCAGAGCAAGGTTTGAAAATCTGTCTTCGTCTCGACTTACAGATCGATCAATGCAGTTGTCAAGAATTGTGTTTGTTCTCCTGTCATATAGATCGATCGGATTTTTTAGCAGAGGAGAAACTCGATCTCTCGATTGAATTCTCTCTCTCATAGTTCTAAACCTTTGAGCCCTCCTCTCTAGAAAATAGATTATTAATAATGGAAATTAGGCGATCTTTTCTTTGAAGAGACACTTCATGTGCGGCCGATCTGAGCATCTTCTCAGTCTGATGAAAGTTTCTCCCCCATAACACAGAAAAAACAACAGAATTGAAGGCACGGTATTGCCGAATCCGCTTCCAATTCCCAGTCTATTCAGCAATACTCTGCATATCAACATCTTGTTTGCTCTTAGGCAATCCTGCCACGATCTTGATTCGAAGAACACGGTCAGAGAAATTATTGTTTTTGAAAGTGAAAGCATAATCTTGTCTATGAAGTTGAAGTTAAATTCTCCTTTTTCTGTAGATGTAGACCGAGTTCGGTCGAACACGTAAGCTCTCTCTCTATGTGTGTGAGTATGATTGTATGATCTTGATCCGTTCTTTGATCCTAAGCCCAATAGAACCTACTTTTTAGAAAGCAGGCTGTGAGCGAAATTAAACACAACATTCAATTGAGAAACAAGTGCAATTTGCCACTAAACTATGTGTTCAGGGAAATTGAAAAATGAAAAATATAAAGGGACCCAAATTTAGATATTACATTCTAAACTTTGTCTTGAATAATATAGAACTCCTTCCTTCTTGATTTCTTCTTCTTCTTCTTTTTTTGGAAATGGACTTATTAATTGATGGGGAGGAGGTCTTCTCTTTTCGAATTACAAGTGAATTAATTAAATTAACACAAAAATTTATGGATTTAACTTTAAATCTTATTCTTCAAATTATTGGTTAAATTTTGATGCATTAGAGTCTAATTACCAATAAAATATCATTCAACCCGGTTACAGATCAAATATCATTTTACAAAGGATGCAGTGTGATTCTTTCTAAGTTTTTTCCAAGATCTTCTTATCTATAACTTTAAGACATAATTTATTTCTAAACTAATCTCCATAATATGGTTCATTGGAAAGGACATACCTATGAACTAATTTAGACAAACCAAAATGATCTCCTTCACCCAACATTTGATTACTACGAAACTTTATCTCTTTCATTTTTTCCTTTCCCTTAATGGTGAATAATATCCTAGGTCTTGGTTTTTATGGATGGACATGATTCGAGGAGAAGGGGAGCCTTGGCACAACTGTAAAAGTTGTCGTCGTATGACCTTGAGGTCACGGGTTTGTGACATGGAAACAGCCTGTAATATCCTTAATTTTAAAGATAAAAATAGAAAATTATTAAATAAATTAAAATAAAAATTTATGGATGAAATTATTTCCTGAAAACATAATAATTAGAAAGTGCTCGTCGATACGAATCCAACGCCACCAAGAACGCGAAAAACGGAGCTCAAACGAGGGAGTTATGAGCCGTCAAAGTTGTAAGGGCAAAATGGTCTTTTGACAGAAACGTGTTACACAGGGGTCCAAATTGATAACGGCACCCCTGTCTACACGTCTCTACCGATCCGGCGAAAATCGCTGGAGGAGACGTGGGAAGAGCGTGTGGGGAAGAGTTTCTCTTCCCAAGACTCTCTAAAACCACATGTCTGTGCTCCTCTAGGAGCCAACACGCTCCACTTTGAGCGTTTCCCATGAAAGCTACGCAAAACCCTAGCCCTGTAAAAACTTGAATTTTTCCGGCGAGTGGAGCCCCGGCAACACGAGCCACTCCGGCAGTGCGAGGTAAGCCTCAAAACCTATGTTTTTACGTATTTATTAATTAGGAAATTAATTAGAAAAACATGAAAAAAAAATTAGGAAAAAAATCGGATTTTTTAGGAACTGTGTGCAGTCTTGTTGGAGTGTGATTTCACGGATCAAACCTTGTCCGTTTGAAAATCGCAGATCCAACTAGTGCCTGAGACACCAGAGTATACCCTTTAAATTTGGGAGTGATCCAACGGTGGATTTCTCCGAGAAAACCCAAAAACCGGTACAGGGAGGTTTTTAGGAACTTGGGAAAAATCGTTTAAAAACCATGGTTTTTGAGAAAATTAGTGCAAGGAGGGTATAAATGGATTAGAGAGAATTCTGAAGAAAATGGCGCAAAAATCACGCAAAACGGAGCTCAGCAGCTCGCCGGGCAACGGCCAGGAATCCGGTCGTCTTCTCCGGCGTACGTCAACGCGTCGGCGCAGCGCTGGACGCCAAGGCCGCACTCGAGAGACGCAGCCAGGACGACGTCACATGGCGTCGTGCGCCGCTGCAACGTCTTGCGCGCCGCCGCCGCACGCGTGCGGAGCGTGCGTTGGTTGGCTGTCGCGGTGGGACCGGGACGCGGCGCGCGTCCCGTGCGGCGTCTGCGACGCCGTGCGTCTTCGTGCACCGTATACGTCGGTATAAACCGGCGGAAAAGGGTGCCGCCGGCTTAAACCACCTTATGGTGGTCCCGGCGAAACCCCATTTTAGCTTAGTTTTCACAAAAACTTGATTTTTGGGAGCTAGAGAGGTTCAAATCACGATCCGGAAGAGGCGTTGTGACCGTATTGACGACGCGGACCTAGTTTTAACTTAAAAACTTAGAAATGACCACTTTTTATTTAGAAAATTTTTAAAATAGTGATGTGACATGTACAGGTGCACTTGAATATATCAATTAAAGGGAGTTATTAGCAAGCCAGTGGTCTCACTGCCTTGAGGTAGGTGACGACAACTAATGTTTTGCCTTGATTTTTAAACCATGTTTAAACATAGCATCATGTGTGATTGTGTTTTAAAATGCAATTATTATTTACCGTGAATTTCATGCTACATTGCGTACAGGATGGTTATTCCAAATTGAAATCTTTTACTGAATAAACTTATTTCAAATGCTTTTACAAGTATGACGTTAATTTGTTATGCTTACTTAGAAATTTATTTCTTATTATATATATAGAAAATGCATGGATTTACATGGAAATGAGTATAGAGGCTTAGTAGAAAGATCCTTTTATAGGCTAACCCAGGATGAGGGGCATGTCTTGGGGATTTCAAGCTATAAGTGCTCTTGAGTTTTAGCATATACATATGATTTCCGTGTTTTATATTTGATGACGGGTGCTCTCGCTTGGATTGGGCGTCATCTTAGGAGGGATAGAGTAGGCCACCCCCACCTTGGGAGATTATGATGTGATGAGTTTGTGATATGATAGACACACCTTGCATAGATGGCATTCGGTAGGGGTTTGGTAACATGGATAGTCCACACTACCTGGGTCGAGCCTTTCCATGGGGACGGACGTTAAGTCTCCCGTTATGGTGTCGACGGGGGGCGGCGGTGGTTGATACTATGGAGGGTTGCCAACTGCGGCATGATGCCCATATTTTTTGTTATGTGTGCATGTATGATGAGCATGGTTATAGATGGTATGCACAGGGTGTGACGGCACTCCGGAGGTTGACTATGTGTACTCCTGATCATGGATGTTAGTGCGATGTGGTGGGACCCATTACCTTAGGGTGCCCTTATTCTTGTTGTATGCTCCATGTTATTGATTCATGTCATGTTTTAACTCAGTGAACTTCATGTTTTAGCATTTGGAATTAAATTGGCATTTATTTGAACATGGCATTATGATATCACTATTTCCATAAATGTTAGACTTTTCATCAATGTTGTTCATTATTTCTTGCATTTATTACATTAATTGTCTATGTACTACCTGACGATAGCTTCTTTGAGACATTGCTTTGTTTTGCAATGCCTTAGATCTCGAGCGCGACACCAGGAAAGGAAAAGCGGTTGATAAACCTTGAGAGCTGCTGAAGACTAGTTTCCCTATAGTTTTAGAAAGTAATGTGAGTCATTAGAGTGGATTATCATTTGAATTTTATTATGGATTGCATACTTTATATTTGGATGTGATTTAGATCTTTGGACATATATTGGACATTTATATGGGATGTTATGATGGATAGACCATGGGCCATATTATTATTGTCTTTTGGACGTTTATTTGATTTAAAATAAAGGCGCCTATTTATTTGACGTTGATTTATACGCGGATCATTTATTTGTGTTTAAATTACATGTATGCCATTTTGAGAAAGGAAAAATTAACACCCGGAGTTTTAAGATAGGTTTAGTAAAATGTTAAATAAATCTTTTCTCATGGGATCCCAAATGCTCTTATTTAAATTGTAAAAAAAAAAAAAAAAAAAAATTGTCTTAAAAATCCGGGGTGTTACACAGCCTCTTGCAAAAAATATAAGGTAAGGCTGTGTACTATAGGGCCTTGTGGTCCGCCCCTTCCCTAGACCCCTCATGGGGAGGGGGGGGTGTTTCATGCACCAGGGCTGCCCTACATGATTCGAGGAGAACCCACATATAGAAGAGCAAGAAAACATCTTAGCACAGCAGGTTCCAACCTTTTGGTGTATAAGTGGGTATGGTAATGGAAAAGCACCTAAATACTCTAAGGGGCAGTCCCGGTGCACGAAGCTCCTGCCTATGTAGAGTTCAAGAAAGGGATAGATCACAAAGGTCTGTAGTACGCAATCTTACCTTGTATTTTTACAAAAAGCTGTTTTCACGCCTTGAACCCGTGACCTTAAGGTCATAAGACGACAACTTTTACCATTGCACCCAAGCCCCCTTCACCTTGAAGATACTCTATTTCAAACAATATTTAGCAAAACCAAAAGTAAATATGCTAAAAACTTTTTCTTTTCTTTTCTTTTTTTTCCTTAGAAGGTAGAAGATGCTAAGGTGCAAACATAACATCATATCAAGTTTTCTGTTTGTTGCTGTGATCATGTAGTTTAAAAAGCATATGCAAGCTTTTCTTTTAAAACTTTAAAGCAAAGGTAAAAGCCGGATCAAGTAGGACCCCAGTCTAAAAATCTAAAACTACAAGCCTAAAACAAGTAGAGCCAAAAGGGTCATAATAACACGCTATCCAAATGGGTTAGCATAATATTTATAACCCTTGATTGATAAAGGTGAAAACCCTAATGATCTACTTGTTTATGATACCGCTAAAGTGCCTTTGGATTTTCAAAACCGAGATTGCTAGTTAAGGAAGATTTCATTAGATAATCAGAATATTCTTTTTATGGGGAAACTAATCAGTGGAATGAGAATTTCAGAGAACTACAAATTTATATATTTTATTTTGCAGAGGATTACACATATTCACAGGAAAGATTGCCAGGTGGATGAAAGAGAGACAGAGAGTTGGGTACATAAGAATAAAACTAGGAAGCATTGGAGACAAAAATAGAAAATTATATATGTATATATATATATATATATATATAACAGTTAGAGAATATTTGCATTATTATTATCGTTTTGTCGTCGTCGTCGTTGTTGTTGTTATTATTATTATTATTATTATTATTATTATTATTAAGAATTAGAGAGGAAGATACAACAATATGTATAAAACTTGGACTGTGGAAACTCTCAAACTTAAATTTTTTTTTAGGAAGCTCCTTAAAATGCAAGGGGAGGCTACTCTTTTTTTATATAGTAGATTATAGATATAAAAATAAATGTATATGTATAAACTTAAGCTTCTGGGCATCCCAAAATAATGAACTCAAGTTTGTATAGATATCATTAAAAAGAAAAGAAAATAAACTCAAGGTTGTATAGATATGGAAATAAACGTACATCCATAAACTTAATTTTCTAGACAAGCTAAAATAAAACTGATCGTCCATAAACTCAAAATTCTTGGCGCAAAACAATGAACTTGAAGGTTGTATTGACATTGATATTAAAGTCCATATATAAAGTTAAGTTTTTAGGCATTACATTTTAAATTTTGAGAAAATGCCTTATTGCTTAGAGATACTAATGGGTGTCTTCAACATTCAATAATAATAATAATAATAATAATAAACATAAGTTTTAACTTTAATTTTGCCTTTGGTGTTATTCTTCTAACCTCTTACAAAAAATAAGCAAAAGTGATATTCCTCCCAATTATTCTCTACTGTCTTTTTTTTTTGACGAAAATACTAGTGACTAATAGTTTTATTTATTTATATTAATAAGAGACTGAGGAAATCGCTGAATAACAAAACTTTTATTCAGAGAAAATACGTCAAGCAAAGATTCTCTCAGAGCTAGGCATTGGTCCATAGGCCGTAACTAGCCGCTACTGATGACCGAATACTTGAAACTGCTAAGCATTGATGAAAATAACAGCGAGAAGCTTTGCTGCTTCAACTGAGCAGTCTTATGTTGATTGTTTCTCCACTAATTCTAATCCTCTCTCTCATATGTTCATTAACCTTTTCAAAAATTTGTTTATTTAAAGGTTCTTTTCATCATAATTAGGTGGTGGCATTCTAGCCTTCTAATTTTATTTCTCTCTTTCTGATCTACTATGTGAGAAAGTCGTAGAACTCCAGCAACCTAGTACACAGGCAGGGTTCGGAGAAGAAGCAGTCTACAAGAATTTATAGTACGCAGTCTGATCTTGCATTTGCAAAAAACTATTTTTTCCATTGAGTCCTTGAACTCAAGATCACACGACAACAATTCTACTATCACGCCAAAGCTCTCCTTCCATGCGTTGAACTCTAGCAGCAAAGAATAAAATTTACTCAGGCTGCTAAAAGGTACAAGTGCAACATAAATTTCAGTGATCGAAAATCCAACCACCTGGCTGATCTTAGATATACAGGCAGACGAAGAGTTTGGATCACAAAAAGCGATTTGCCCCACTTTGCACTTGAAGGCGCTAGTGTATACTTTTACTATTTGGTCGAGCGAACACATGCAAAAGCTCCATATTATAACCTGCCCTAAAAGAGGAGGGAAACACAAGAAATTAAGCCTAGAAGTATCAAAAGTGCAACCATATGATAACCTAAAAAGCCATGCATAGCCTGACACCCAGGTGCATGTATCTGCATCAGATATGATCCAGGAAGCTAATCATTGTTTCCTGCTTCCTTCTCTTTGCGACCAAACAAGGTTGGCTCGTCCTTGGTCGTTCATCTGCAAAGAGAAATTAGGGTACTACTCTTCACCTTTTCTGTCATCTTTTCCATTCTAAAAGGACAGCTCCTGATACACGAAGCTCGTTTGTATGCTTGGTCTAGAAAAAGAGCAGACCACAAAAATTAATAATATGCAGTCTTATCTTATATTTTGTAAGAGACTGTTTCTGAGCCCGTGACCTTAAGATAAACACGAAGATGCGTCAAAGCTCCCCTTCCATTCTAAAATCTGCAATTGGTTTTGGAATTTTATGTATGTATTCAGAACTTATACATATGAAAAAGCTGGGGCATTCCGAGGACGGGCAGAAGAAGAAACTTGTTAACATTGACGCAACGTCGATTATATGAAGGCCAAAGGAAGATAATTCATAATAGAGAGTCTTCATATTCAAGGCAGAGTACCTTGTAAGATACTTTTTGTCACCTAGAAGTAATAGAAACACATTGAAGTAAGGAAAAGATGGAAAAAATGATCAAGGAATCAACAATCCGAAAAAGATGGTGTAGAAAGATTAGACCATTACTGGGTTATCTATAATCTTGCTCATTCGCAACATAACTTTTTATTATTATTTATAATATACTCTTAATATAGTTATGTGCACAAGTGATGGCCGAACATGAAGGTGCACTTAAGGTAACCATGTCAGAGAAAGAGAGACCAATAACTATTTTGGAGAAGGGGAGCCTTGACTCAATGGTCGAGTTGCCGTCGTGTAACCTTGAGGTCACAAGTTCAAGGTGTGGAAACAGCCTTTTGCAAAATACTAGGTAAGACAGCCCTTTTTAGGCACTGGAAAGTCTGCATACTTCAACAAATGACAGGCTTCTCAACTGAAGGACCTAGAACTAGCAGCACAACTTGAGGTCTTCATCTTTAATTTGATATTCATCTCGAAGCTCAGCATATTTGTTTTGGATGGCTTCTGATTGTGAGATTCATTTGCCTCAATTTACATGCATAAAATGAATACTTTTGTAATACTTAATCAATGCAAAATGATAAGAAAAAGATCAAGGGTGAGACGTGCAACATCTTTTGTCTTTCATGCTTATTTTCAAATGGCCCAACCGAAAGAACGTGCTGGCTGAATGATTCAGAATAAGCGCTCATCAACAGTTAACCCTCTACTCTATACACCAGTACTATCCTTTGCAGATGATAAAATTCTTCCCTGCATTCTTTAGAATTCGCAATGATCAGTTACCTTTTTCTCTTTCTCAGTGAATTCATATTAGAGATTAGATTCCACCAAAGAAAGGAATACTGATTATGGATTAATTCAACCCGGAAGTTGAACACAAAAACCTATTTGTATTTCCATGTAGTTATATCGACATCAATTACAGCAGTAGCAGCATCCCTTAAGATAACACCTGCAAGCCTGTCAGTCCTGGCAATCGAGACACATTTGTTGTTGATCAAGTGCCTGAATTCTTATATGCCAAACAATTGAGTAAAAAGACCAGCCCCGTTGCAAGAAGCTCCTGCCTATGCAGGGTTCGGGGAAGGGGTGGACCATAAGGGTTTATAGTAATTAGCCTTGCATTTTTGCAAGAGGCTGTTTCCATGCCTTGAACCCGTGACCTCAAGGTCACATGATGACAACTTTTACCATTGCACCAAGGCTCCCCTTCTGTGCTAAACAATTGAGTGACAGAGAAAAAAGCCTATTTTTTCTTTCTTGTTCATGCTGACCATGGCAAGAGACTGCCTGGGAGATTCATGTAACCCATTTCCTTAGTGACATGCAGAGAGGTTGACAGCCCTTTTAACCTATGTCACTAGATTCAGCCATCAGATAGCTTTGGGCTAAAAGTTTCACACACCTACACATTTTTGTTGTCAAATCTTACAAAGGATGTTCATAACCTACTCTCTGGGAGTTGCTTGGTCATCACCACTTTAGCCAAGTAGTAAGGTGTACTCTTCATTCTGGGTGATCATTACTTCCCTTATTCAACTGCATATCTTCAAGGTGTATAATCTTTTCAAGTTCTTGAATGCTGTTTCCATAAAAGAAGCATTCTCAAGAAAGAGTTCTTCAATATCAATGAAGAAATAAAAAGCATATCCAGTTCCTTAACCAAACCTTCACCCAAAACAAACAACTTCCATTGCTCAAATTCTAGGAAAAAATATGATTATCTCCTACTGAAACCACATTTCTAGTCTTTCTTTCATTAAGAGATAATACTTCTAATGCACATCCAGAAAAATGCAAAGCACAATAAGTAGGCATTATCTCATTAATTTAACTTATGAATTGCAAGGTCAAATTAAGGACGAACACTATAACATAGAAGGCCTTCATAGAATAATATAAATAATACCCTGATTATGGAAATTGATTAAAAAAAAAAAAATTGAAGTCCGTTCTTCATAACAGGATAACCATTTCTATGGACAATGCATTGATTATGATTTTCCTTTGTTTGTAAGCACCTCGATGTTTATGAACATATGACTTTGTGATTTTCTCAATAACATTTTACACTTCATTAATTCTAAAAAAATTGACAATGTACTGTCTCGGATATTTATGACGTCGCTGTCTTAAAGCCAATTATATGATCTATAAAAGTTTAGAATGCAGATTTCTTTCTTTTCTTTTTTTCTAATTTATTTATTTATTTTATTTGAGCAAAAATTATGAGGCAAACTACCTAGAACCTATTATCTTAATTCCTAAATCTGTGCAATTTTCCAAACACCTCGAACTTCCAACCAAGCATAACAAGGAGCCGGAATAAATGCAATTCTGATTCCTCTCTGGAATTTAGACTTTTCTAAGTAGCTAAGCAAGGCCTATTAGGTTCTATGCTTACAAAAAAACTTCCCAACAAAGTGAGGAGTGTCACTATGAAAACATACAAACATATAGAACTATCTCTGTGTGTGACCTTCTATTAAAAGGATCGACCAACAATTTGGCTCCAGGGGGGACCAAGCTGCAATCATAGAAGGAAAGGTCGAAATTTATACAGAAAGCTACTTTCTTCACAACCTAAATTTGATCTTTTGTCAAGTCAGTACTTGTGAGAAACATTTTGATTTAAGCCCGCACCACTTGTTTTTGACTTCAAATCCATAGCTTCCGCGTGAAGGCTACTTCCTCAAACATCCATCAATTTATCATGAGGGAGCTTCCTAATATATGTATACTGTTCTTAAATTCGACTGTGTTTTATCTCTCTCTAGTTTGCAACTAGTTTTTTGCCTGAAGGAGGAATGGCGTGTCAAATAGCCATAGAACAGTTGAATTATTCATGTTTTATGATATTTTAGCTATGTGTTTGTTATTATAAATTATTAATGTTCTTGTCAATGGATAGAAAGAACTTCATTAGAGGACTAAGAGGAGCCAATACAATCTTGGGGCAGGGATTTTCCTATGTACAGGAAGGGTTATCAACTCCCCTTTTGACTAAGATATTAACAAGAGAGCACTAGAGCTACTTGAAATCAAAGACCATACATGTTATTATTTCTAGAAAAGGAAGAATATGGAAATAAAAGTCAAGGTTGTGCAGGTCAGTCTTCCTTACATTATTCGTGTTTGGTTTAACGAATTATGAAGTTGATTCACCATTTTCATACTGCAAGAGTGCAATAGAGGACTTAGAGTTGTAACATTTGATGCTATATTCTCATTGTAAGGGCTCTTTCATTTTAATAATAACTGATACCTATGAACCTTCTTTTAGCTTGTATTATGTGTCTGTGCTTTTCATGTAAATATAGTTCACAAAGATCTGGCTATCTTTGTGGCGTTTATTGTCTTCTTCAATAGAAATGTATACTACTTTTCATCTCCAAGAGTCGGTTTCTGTATGGAATCATGGGGAAAGTAAGTTGGGGAAGTTAGTTGTCCACAGCTAACCAAACCGAATTTAGAAATAAGCATTGATCTAGCATTCGTCATTGGCTTTAAATGAACTTGCAGGTTGAGTTTCTCCCTGGTGCTTTATTAAAATTTAATCAAAAGTAGATTCTTGGGTGCCACCTGTTTTATCATTCTCTTTCAGTTTGCTTTCTTCTTGGTTTCGACATTGATTTTCAGATGACAAGATGAAGGATCAAAAGATTCGGTTCCATCACCAGTACTTTTTCTGTCGATTAATATAAATGTTTCAATTATACACACGAACCAAAAAGCATGACAGGGCAAGCTCCGTACTCTTATGTCTTCATGATGGCAATTTACAAAGGATTTTACACTTCCTACTAGGTTTCAGGAGCCAACAGAATGGTGTTTAACAAAGTAAGTATGACCATCAAAACAAAACTCACAATATGTGATGAGAGAGAGAGAGAGAGAGAGAGAGAGAGAGAGAGAGAGTAAAATGTGAGAAGATTCAACCTAAAGAAACCATAGCTACAGTCAATGTTCTTAATCCCTGGCTAAGTATAGATTACTGGACAGGTTTTTCTTGGTGATAATTCTTAGATGGCCATTTGAATATTTTTTAGGTAAATATTGCAAAGAAATACAAGAACAAAAATCAGATACACACTTGCCAAAATATATATATATATATATATATATATATATAAGAAGAAAGCTGGTCCCGTAAAAATTTTAACCATGGATTGAAGATGGGAAACTTTGTGCAACATTATTTCTAACAATTATTATAAAGTATCTTGCAGCATAGGCTATTCATTCCACAAAATCAAACACTTATATACGTCGACTGATGCATAAACATATTCAATATAAAACAGACGTGGAAGAATAAGAGTCCTACATCTTGCAGAAAATATTAAGTCGAGATGATGCATTGTTATATCTACGGTAGAGGATGGAGTTGAGATGAATGGAAAATAATCTGGTCCACAGATAAGAAGCACTACACTACAGTTTGCTATGCATGGTAAGAGAGAGGAAGAGAGATGGTCGTAAAGCTCCTAGCACCTACCCAACATAACATATCCCATTTTATGAGGAAAGTGCTGCAGCACGCGAAAGTTGCCTCTATCCATACCGTATATAAAATGAATGTATGTCTTCCATATATATACTATTAACGTTAGATTGCGCGGGACGCAATAAATATTAAAATAAATGGATTAAACGCCACAGAGAGAGAGAGAGAGAGAGAGAGAGAGAGAGAGAGAGAGAGAGAGAGAGAGAGAGAGAGCTTTTGTTTAAGGATTTGGATTATGAAGACCATGCATGAAAGAGATTTCAGGGCTGCATTCTCTCCCACCCCAATAAAAGGGAGACTTTGAAAAATAGCGTTTACCAACCAAACACGTAACCAATCATGTCAATGTTTTATCATTTTTGCTTTGATCAATTCTGTCCTCTTATTTCAAAGCAAAACAGGTAAAACGAAGAAAAAGTGCCAAAAGAAGCAAGAGACCAAGAACTTGGTGGAAGAATCAAGAAAGAGCAGTAGATCAAATGCAATCATAAGAAATGCATGTGATTCGGGAAGAGAATTATCAATTGGGTTCAAAACATGGGGCATTTTCATTTCACCTCTACCGTTAGATCGATCTTCTCTGAGACCGTCTTTCATCCCATCTAAATAAGCAATGGTAGACAGTCAGAGAGATACAAGGGAAAGAATGGTAAATCTTTCATCCTAATTCCTCGAACTAAGACCTTGGATGTGGGAAGAATTGCGTACCCGCCATGAAAGCGTTAAAAGGCGTCGGATAAAGAGAAGAAGGATCCATCATTGCAGCAGCAGCAGCAGCAGCAGCAGATGCACTACTCATTGTCATTGTAGTAGGAGATGTAGTAGTAACTGTAGCAGTAGCAGGAGGAGCAACAAGTGTTCTTCCAAAGGATGAAGTTTCTCCTCCAGCATAATGCCGATTCTCGGGCCCTTGATCATATAAGATGCCCCTAAAAACATGGCCTCCAATGCTAACAGCCGTCTGATAAGCATACTGATCATCTGGTTCTTCAACCCCACTTACTCTCACACACCGGAAAACAGCAGGAGAATTCACCTCCGACGGGAAACTCCCACCTTCCATACCTACAAACAAATCGTAAATAATTAGAATTTGACTGGAACCCACAAAAAATGAAATCAAGCAAATGATTCTTTGGTACTGATGTACTAGTGGGAGTATGATTTTGTAATAGTGTACCTCCTGAGCTAGTTCTGGTGCAAGCAAGAGAAGGATTCTCTCTGTGTCTCTTTGGGTTCTCTTTCTGGCTTTGAAGCTGTAACTGGCGTTCTCTTCTTCTAGAAGCAGGAACCCAAGTGCTCTTAACGTGAGTTGGGCACTGTAATCCTCTACTTTTGCAGCAAGTTCTGCACCTCATATGAGCACAGTCTTTCTTGGCTTGATTTCCGCAGTCTTGGCAACTCATTCCACTTCCACTGCTACTGCTTCCTCCTCCCCCTCTTATCATCATTTTTGATGATGAAGCTGCTTCATCTGAAACACCTCTGAGTCCTGTTGTTGTGTAGAAAAAGTTACGATTCTGCTGCTGCTGTTGCCATAGCTCAAATCCCTTTTGGTAGGAAACAGCTTCTTCTTGGTTTCTAGTGTACAAAAAGAGACTTTCTGGTGGGATCTGCTGGTTTTGGTTTTCTCTTAGTGAAAACCCAGCCATTGTTTCTTCCTATTTAATGAGGACACGGACAATTGAGGCAGAAAATCCATAGCAGAACCCTCTTTCCGTTGAATTCAGATGGGGTCAAGTCCCCAACAAAGATAAACCCGCCTTTCTCAGTCTTTCTACCTTGAGTTTTGTTTAGGCATGGCCTGCAAAACTGTGATTTTCTACCCTCTCTCTCTCTCTCTCTCAGAGTCTGCAACTTGTGCAGAAGTTCCTTTCTTCAATTCCCTTCTTCCTTGCAGCATTAAAAGCACGGAATTACAGCACTGTCACGCCGCCGTGGCAGTGCCCAAACCCTCTGCAAAAACATGTCTCAATTTAAAGCAAAGAGAAAACCCCTTTCCAAGAACAATCAATAATCATCCTCTGTCTCTCTCCTCTCTCTCTCTGAGTCTGGCTTTACCTCTGTGATTGGCGACGACGATTACACATTGCTGCTTTCTTCTTGAGTGCCTTTCTCCGATTCCCTCTCTCTATCAGCACTTCCCCGTCTCTGTATCTAGCATGCTGATCCAAGGATGCACCATCCCCCACGTGTCGCGGCATCAGCTTTTGCCTAGTCGTCCTTGCACCGGAAAACCCGCTACTTTTTTCTCCCTCTCCTTTAATTTATTTTAATGATATTCTTTATTTCTAATTTACATAAAAAATAACCCAAAAGGAGAAAAAACAAAAGAATTCCTTTCCTCTAAAAATTACCCACAACAAACATGGATTATTGCCCATGAACATGTACAATCAGACATGCTAATTTTATTATAAATATATTTATCGAAATCGGTGCTGGCGAAGAAGATTGAAGAGAGAGAAAGAGACGAATTTCCTCGAAGAAGACGAAGATCAAGGCGAGGAAATCTCTGTTTTTGTGTGATTCAGTGGGAGACTCATACTAGGGAATGGTGTGTGGATGATGATATAAACTTGGGACTTCCTTTTTTCTTCTAATTTGTACTCATTTTTTATCTAATTTTTTAACAAAAATAATATTATTAATCTACAGACAGGCCTGAAATTCCGCCGTATAGCTCTGGGAAGGCGTGCCCCACGCACCAAAAACCGTACGATTTGTATTTTTTGTCTTGAATTGCGGGAAATAAAAATCTAAAACCAGACCAAGAGGGAAGAGAGTGCGAGAAAGAGTCTGGACTCTAGGGGTTCAATCATGTTCGTAATTATTAAGATTATTCCTGGAGAGTAGTAGGCATGGAAGGTCGCATATTTTCATTTTCCGATCTGTTTTGCTTTCTGTGGAGAAGGAAGCAGAGAATTAGGATACAGATTTCCGTTTTGGGGAAATGAGAGAAAGGCGTTAGAGAAAGGAAAGCGAGAAGGGTGTGTTTTGGGAGAGAAAAGTGGTGGGCTTTTGCGTTCACCTCGGCTGATACGCCGCGTTAGCACTCGTATAAGTTGGTGCTTTCCTGCCATGGTCCAGCGACCAGTGGCTCGAGTTCCATCTGACTTGTTCATCTTATACGTGCTAATCTTGGCATACCATCTGATTCAAGACTCTTCTCGAACAAGATAGTCCCAAGTATTAACAAAAGCTTTGGTGGAAGGGTAGAGTTGTCATCAGATGACCTTAAAGTTACGGGTTCGAAACCTTTGTGGTTTATACCTTTTCTACATCCCACATACATAGAAGCTTCCTGCACCTGAGCTACCTTTTTTATATGCATTCACCGAAAAGTATGTGGATTTGATCCAAACCATTCATCTTGTGTTTGAGTTGGACTTTTATATGGTCTATACCCATATGAATGAGAATCCTATATATATGTAATGTTGGGGCTGGTGTGAGTGAGTGAGTGATAGTTTGCATATAAAAAAACAGATGAGAGTTGGAGGAGACTCTGAGTCTCGTCCTCCTTGAATCAGATAATGAAACCTCTTCTCTCGTGGACTTAGTTTGATCAAATCATGTAAATCTCCTTACCTCTCTATCATTATGGAATAGTTTGATGTTACATCCTAGAAGCCTATTTCCCATGGTGATGTTACTATTGCTAACCATTGAGGTTTTCTTTACCTCTCTCTTGTATGAACTCTTCCTTTATCAAGTTGCCTCCAACCAAAGATGAACAATGTGGATCACAAAAGCTTGGCCCACTGCCTGAAAGTTAATCCTTGTAATTAGACTTAAGCTTGACTCCTAACCAGTAGTTGGGGTCGTAGGAAAAAGGGTGCACTGGTACTTTTAGCCTTGCGACTAAGGTTCAAGTCTGGTCGGGCGACTTTGACATAAAATCTGATAGAAAGGCAAATAGATTAGGGGGAAAAGAATATGAGAATACAGAAGAAATACATTAAAATAAGTAGGGGGTGATTTGCTGGGCGAATGAAGTGTGCGACTCCCAATAATTGTGTCCCTGTCAGTCATTCTCGAGCCCAGAGCTGCCTCCGGGTTGACTCCATCTCTCCTTCCTTGCCACTTGCTGGGTGCCGGTGCTGAAACAGAGAGGGAGAAAGCAAGGCCAGGAAGCCATTTCTTCTGCTATCGGAGGTCCCCTTGATTCTCTATCCTGAGCTTATGGGATGGTGAATTTGGGCGTCTCTCTCTAGCAATGGCAATGTAGCAAGGAAGAGTGGGGGAAGATTAGGGCAGGGGGAGCCACAAATCCCGAAGTTAACTAACTGGCTGATGGGTCACAGGCAGTACATGATTCTACAAGGTTGGCATGTTATATTAAAGTGGAAATGGGAAGTGTTAATTAAGGACAAGTCCCTGTCTCTCATTTATGGGTTGATGTTAACAGCCATGTGAAGTCAATATGCCAAAAGATTTTCCTTGCCCACCTCCTCTCTCCCCTCTCTAACTCGCCCAAAAAGCGTGCTAAAAGGACGCGTTTTGGTGAACTACACACATGCGCAATCACATGTCGCCCTTTGCTCCCATCCCACCATCCCAAGCATGCACACGGACGGATGTGAGTGCAGGCACGCATGCACATACCTACCAGTTCTGTACACAGGCTAGGATACTAATATAAGGCTTTCAGAAAGTTTAGCGTCTTTTCTCCATTCATATTAGAATTCATCAATACTACTTGCTGCTCCTATTTGGAAATTTATCAAATGGTGCATGCATACAGCTGCATCATAACTTATAAGCTTGTACCACTCACCAACTTTTCAAGCACAATTAAGGGTACAAAACCGTTTACAACCATTGTACATACATAGGGCTAAGCTCCTCACTATTCATAATAATCCACATTATTTTTCCCACCTATAGTAACGATATTGTTCGTTTTGGGTCCCTCACTCCTTCCGGGTTTCACTTTCATGGTTGTATTTTTTTTATTTTAGGAAAAGGCATCGTTACTTAGAGATACTATCTAACCCCTTATAATTGGCCCAATTTTTCCTTCTCAGATAATGTAAGACTAACTCTCAAGATCATCCCACACAGCCATAATCATATAGCTTGCCACCCCTTTATCGGGCAGCCCACCAGGATTGGCAAGCCAGAGCCACCTATGAATAAGCAGAGTATTGAACAATGTAAGCCTCTGAATTTTGCCATTTCGTGAAAGTGTAGTGATATGCATTCAATAATAAAAAAGGGCAGATCACAAAGGGTCTATAATACACAATCTTACTTTACATTTTTGCAAGAGATTATATTCGTGCCTCGAATCCATGACTTCCAAGTGACACAATGACAACTCGACCATTGTGTCCTTCAACAACAATAATAATAAGATGTAATAGAGGAGAATTTTTATGCATGACTCAACGGTAGCAAACTCTACCAGCTAAATGGTTTTGACCACAACAAACAAAGACATCCACCATTTAAGAAATCTCTTATACTAGGGAAATTATATTTCATATTTGCTTGCTTTCACTAGAAAGTGAATAAATCTAATTTTGCAAAGTACAAGCTAGCTTACTCTTTTCTGAATGATCAAACCATCTATTCGAGAAGACATGATAGATGAGCATTGCACTTGAGCCTCTAAGTTTTTGCCTTTAAATAGACTGTTTGGATTGGGGCTGAATGAGATTAATGCATCCCTAAAATGAACCAGGACATTCATTTGGCATATTCGTGAACGAACAGATCATATTTAGAAGCTGCCAATGAGTGGAAATACCCAAGCCTTTGAGTTCTGCAAAGTACATTGATGTCTTCTCCATGGACTTACGCCATCCGCATTCTGTTTTCTAACTACCATTTTAAAGGCCAGAAACTAGAGGCCTAAGAATTGGCAGATGGGTCATCAAAATCTTGTCGTACTGGACAGACGTTGCTGTATACTGAACAGATTGCATCCCACTTGAACATTTCCCGGTCATATTTGTCAACAACTGATATGTGGATTTATGCAGCTAAAAAGTTCATGTCGACCCAATTGCTTGGCGATCAAACCCTCTTATCCTCTAGGCAACATCCAGATATGTCATGCATCAAAATTCTTGTCCATGGATGGGAGGTCACAGGGTCCCAGAGGCTGCTTGTCCGTGTGTATGTGTCCAAGGATAAAACAAAAAGATAAAAATTCAATAAAACAAAGCAATTGGAGCCCTTCCGGGTGTGGGTCTCCAACATTAAACCTTAAGGAAAAAGAAAAAAATAATGATAACAACAACAACAACAATAAAATGATAATTTTAAAACCCGTGAGTTGAAACCAAAACGCGCCCAAATTACCCAACTCGATAGCAAATTGTGTCGACTTGCTAAGTGATTAGCTGCACAACAAAAATGATAAAGGTGGACTGAGATTTGAAGGAAAACCTATCTAAATAACGACAAATTAAATATCCCAACCAACTAACCTAATTGTCACTTTTGCATATAATGTGAAAATTTTCAGCCTAAGTAGAAATTAACAAAATTAACTGATGCACCTGCAAGTCGACTTAGCAAGACTTGCGAGTCTTTAGAAACTATGACAACAGTCAATTGCAGCATTAAGGTCATTCAATGAAGAAGTGATTGGGATGTTTCCTATTTAAGGTATTGCCAAAAAGATCAAGGTGCTCATCGTCCAACTTATAAATGCTTAGGCTGCGTTTGGAAACTATTTTTTCCTAAAAACATTTTGGCATCCACTATCCAAATGCAGCCTACAAGTCGTAGCTTCTCAAAACACGTTATTTTCACCTTTCCTCCTGTTTAGTTGGGTATCCAAGAAAAGAAAAGAGAAGAAGAACAAACCGTGTTTTCACATACATGTCCACCAGATATTTATTTTCCAAAAGAGAATATAGAAACAGTATCAAAACACAACCTTAACATCACTAAATGAAGGTGGTTTTGTCTTCATAATGAGACCAGTTAGTAGGTAAGCTACTCAGACAATTGAACAAGCTAGGACTCCTACTGCATTTGTGACTACTCTTGATTTATTTCATGAAAAAATATGCATTTCTATGAATAGTGCTCACAAAATAATTCTCTCCATGTCAAAATTTTCTAACTTTTGTGAATGATTAGAATATGATATTTTGACAATCTAGATTTATTCCAAAACCCTCCACAAATCAAAGGAGTAAGAATAATTTTCGTGGAGAGTCCGTTCAGACCATGGCCTAGTATCGAATGGTTCCCATCATTTAACACTTGCCCTCGTATGTGGAGGTTTATGTGCAGTATTTGTGTGTGCCTGCTTATTATAAATATTTGTGGTCCACCCCTTCCATGGACCCTGCATAAACAGGAGCTTCCTGCATCGGGGCTGCCCTTTTATTTGCGTGTATTTGTGTCTATATAGTTGTTATATAATGATATGCCTGTTACTGAAAGAAAACTGTAAGCAGGCAAAACTACAACGGCCCACTTGTTCAATGATCTAGTTAGTAGCTTACTAGGCCTCACTATGGACTGGTCTTAGCTCCGTTGCTAGACGATTATAAGCGTTTGACCTATACAGGATTTGCTACTCAACATAGACCATTACATTTTTCTAGCTGTCCACTTAAGTGGCATCAACTAGGGCCTTAGGTTTGTCCAATGGTGCTATGTTTTGGTGCATAGCACATACCTTTTATGACCTAGTAGATACTTGGTCTCAATCATTGGCTGAGCTTCCAATTTTCATTTTTTTGGTTTAAGACTCATTTCTTTTCCAATTTTCATTAAAAACAGCTTATGTTCGTTTCCATAAAAAAAAAAGAACTTTTCTACCGAATAGCATAGCCTAGTAGATCTTTAAGGAGTAGGAGGACTAATGGACTGTAAAGTAGAATCATCATGCCCCTACCCCCTACTTAGTATTTTTATATTTTCATAGCATTAGAATGGAAATATGATCATCCGTCCATAGCAACTCATATGTGCATGTAATCCATTCATGTAGGGTGAGATCTAGAGAGAGAGGAATGGTCTCACACTACATGTGGGAAGGGGATTACAGCTTTCATAGTCAAGAAAGTACCCACATACACACATACGAGGCGAGAGCTCTTCCATTACTACGTGGTCCAAGTTTCAGAGGCTGCTATCTTGCATTTGTCTCCATCTTTCTGGGCAGTCCTTCATTTCTTTTCAACCACCATGTGTGTAGTAAAAATATGAGCAAATGGATGCTGCTTCAACTTGCATCTCCCTTCATATTCTATTTATTAAATGCCGTTAGTGTTATGAAGCGGCTGATTGTCTTAACAAAGGCAAAACATTTTCTGAGAATGCTATCGTAGAGCACGACAACATGGAAGGTTACAATGTAGCCCCTGCCTTTTGGATGAAGGTACGCCCCTTAGAATGATAAGACCCGTTCCTCCTATGTTTCCAGTCCCGAATTGTAGTAATTAATCAATAAAGCACATGGATTGGATGATTCTGGCATCTGAAATATTATATTTTTCATCACAGGAAATAGACACTTAAAAAAACTAATTTGCGTCTTCATATAGAAGTGGGCCGCTACATGGCAACGTTCCATGTTATATATATATATATATATATATATATATATATATATATATATATATATATCCACATTCAACAACGAAATACTTACTTTAGGGCACCATTTGTGTGTGGAAAAGGTACTTACTCACATGCACTCCAAGGTGATTATTGTAGCTCCACTTTTTGGTTTGACAGGTACAATTACAATATATACTATTCAACCTTGCGTCATTTCTTGCTTACCTTGTTTGAACAAGCAAAGCCATGAATGCCCTCTCGAATTGGATGCACTTGTGAAAGTGATGCACCATCATTTTTATCTTGGCAAATATCTAGGTTTAGTCAAGGATTTATAATTGTGGGTTCACAAGTTCATAGCCCAACCTTTGCACTATACCTAGCTAATTTATCACCTAATATACTTGGCTCATTTCTTAATTATTAGAGAAGAAATCAATCCATGAACTAGGCTCATTTTTGCCTTTGCCGTCTTGTTCCTCTGGCTTGGGGGCTTGGTCTGGGTAGGGAAGAAATTATGGCATACACCTTTCCATGTTTTGTATCTGGAATATATATAATTCACTGTTTCCTCTGCAGTCTTAGGTCTCTGGCTGTTGAAATTACAAGGTTGTAAGTAGTTGATATTAATGAAGAAGGCACCGCCGGAGAGGATGGATATTAGCTAATTGCTCTGAATACAGATAGGAATTTATCATCTATCAGCCAACTGTTTTGATATATCCTCTCGTTATAGAGCTGTAGCTACAATGAAGGAACGATAGCACATACTGGGCAACGGTAGAGCAAGCTGCTGTGCAGTGCCCATTTTTGCATGAAAAGTCCCATAGTTGGTTGATCAGACCGGCATGTGATTTGTCCGACATTGGATGACTACTTCTGCAAAAACAGTGAGGATTGGATGACTCTGGAATTTGAAAAGTTGTACTTTTGATCAGCACATGAACAGTTGAAAACACTTTCCAAATAACAGTTGATTAAGAAGCACAGTTTTCAGATGTTAAAATGACCAATGATCTTGATGTTTGAGATACAAGATATTCAAAACCCAAGAAATCATACGGGCTGGTCTGATCAACCCAAGGTGGAGCCCGTCAATCAAAAGTGGGCTGGTGCACAGCAACCTGCTGTACAGTCGTGCAGTATGCTATAATTCCTCACAGTATATATGGTGTGTGCCGCGTGAAGAAGTACAAGGATTTACATTCAGAGCTGTACATGAGGTTGCATACGTTTGGCCTGCACAGACCTTTTTGATCTAGCCGACGATCCTTTGTATTGGAGGCGCATAAACACTACCATTTGTAACGAGAAAAGGTGGCTCAGATCGTAAACAAAATCTCATCTAAATGAGGGTTAAACCCCTGATAAAACCTTCTGCTCCAATTTTTTTTTTGTGTTGCGCACGTGGAAGCTTTATTTTATTAACGTAATATATTCATCACATTCAGATTGATTTGATGGGCTAGAGCCAAATTTCATAGGCCCACTGGATACTTTAGCCTATGTTCTTTAAGTAAATAAAATTGGCCATCCATTGCTGATTTTTTTAAAAAGACCCAATAAAAAATTAATTAGATCATCCAAATGCATTGATTTCTACGACGAATGCTTAGATCTGCAACAGTATTTTACCGTGCATGAAAAGCAAGAGTATAGATATCTTCACATGCTCTAGAACATGTATGCTGCTGAGACTCTTACGAGTTAAGATCATTTAATAGAAAAAAATTTGAGTGGTCTCCAATCCATAGTGCAGCTTAAAAGATGAATGCTTCCTCTTACCAAACTAAGTTTTAGTTATATTTCTGCAAATCGTAATGGCACATGGGTGCCTACGCTACTGTAGTTTTAGGCTCTATCTATAATATTAGGCTATTCAAAAATTTTAATTTTTATACTAATAAGTTTCCCTCTCTTCCGTTCCTCTACAATATTTTACTTGGTTGTTGAAGCATCACGGGCTCTTTGCTACTAATGGAAGTGCATGCGGGGCTTTGCCAATTAGATTTTTGTGAAGTTCTACTAGTAATGTATACTCTTGTGGGCCTTTGCTTATTAGATTTTCGTATAAACTATCTCTTGCAAAAATGCAAGGTAAGGCTGTGTACTATAGATCCTTGTAGTCTGCTCCTTTCTCAGATGCCACATACGCGGGAACTTTAGGCACTAGCTTTGCCCATACTACTAACATATATTCTATAGTGAGTGAATATGTATCATGCTGAATTATTAATTTATGCTACTATTCCCACTTAATTTTTATTCTCCATCTATGTCCTCTTCAAAAGTCATCTCAACAAATTAATGAAAGACATTATATATATAATGTGTTTTTGGTCCTCATCTATCAATATATGGCCCTTGCAAAAAGGACAATCACCCACGTGCCTCCCTCTTCTCCAAATGAAATAAGTACGTACTTTGCTCATATTGTACCCAAGATTTGGGACCAACACCATTCAGTCGCTGATCCCAAATGATCCAAACCCATCGTATTCTATCCTTTCCTCCTTTCTGTCGTATACCCAAAACAGATGACCAATTATCTGCTCCCCTTCCTCTTTTTCTTCTTCTCCCTAGTCTTCCTCCCTCTCTTTTTCCACATATAGAACTCGAAAACTCGACTAATCTGAAAATGAATCCAGTGGAAGCAGACTCATTAGTCATCTGTGCAACTCGAAAAAGCTCGAGCAAAGCTAATATCCCATTAGAACAGAAAATTGCAGAAGTCCTTAAGGTGGTTGCACCATAGCACGTAATAACTTCAAGGTGTTGCAGCATAAGATCTTGTCTTCAACTCCTAAGGAGTTGGTTCCGTAGTTAAGTAACGAGTTTCGCAATTGAGTTTCTGTTTTTCCTGGCAACCTGAGTTAACTTTGGAGAGTTTCGAGTCAACCAGTTTTTCAAACGATGCTTGTTTGATCTTCAACCTACTCACCCTGGTTTATATTTTGAGAGTTCCTACACGACGGAAACTGTGTGTGGAAGAATATGAGCCAGCATAAACTCTAGCAGGAGGACGACCTACTAGTTTAATGATCTGAACCATTTATGTAGTAGGTCGCATGCTATATGTATCAATGTTCAACCCCGACTGACTACTGGTTAGAACTTAGAACAAACAATTATTCATCAACCAACAGGGCTGAGGAAACCATGCTGTGCATGGCCAGTCCATCAAAAGCCCTGTAAGTCAATGGTTCCGATCATTGAACAAGGGGCCTCTATATGTAACTTTAAGTTGCTGATATTTCCTTTGCGGATCCATTACACAACAGCATATCATTTAGTTGGAGTTGGACTAGCATTCTGTGATCACTAGAGGGTATATAGAGGGGTCAACTTGATTACTTAGACCATGGTGACATTGTACACTTATTATTTATGTTAGCAAAACTAATTAATGAGAGCTGTTATTTGGCGTCTGCGGATGAAAAATCATGGACTTAAATTTCATCAAGGTTGTTGAAAAGTCTAGTAGCACAGAAGAAAGAGACATCTCTCTAGTTGACTTATGTCATGGACTCGAGATTCGTTGGTAATGATGGATAAATTTAGAAGAATGTGTTAGTGATTTCCTTTGTAATTCTTTTTTTTAAAGGAAAAAACAGAAAGAATGTCAATTGAGGTCATTTCTTAGATAAGCCTTGTGCCAAACATCGTCTGTGTTGGGCGATTCTAATCATCAACATTTTCTAACCAGTGAAAAGGGCCACGGCTAAAACATTTAAAAATTTATAAGAATATTAACCAATTAGAGGATAACATTTTCTGGAGTCCTGATAATGTATGCATCTAAAGAGGGTACTCTAGGTTAGACTCTAGCAGTTCATGATTTAGTAAATTTTTTTGAAACATTATAAGAAAATGACTTACCTGCTCCAGTTAAAAGGTATTACTACATAATGGCAAAATCATCGCATAAGGGTATTTGCTTGCGTCTAAAGTGTTGTAGCAGATAAGTCATTTTCTAGTAGTTCTAGCCCAAGCAAGTTGTTTGATATTTCTCGGTGTAAAGAGAGAGAGAGAGAGAGAGAGAGAGAGAGAGAGAGAGAGAGAGAGAGAGAGAGAGAGAGAGAGTTATTAGATGGACGTGATTTTTCCTCATAGGCCAAACATGGGGCCTTATTTGGTGTAGATCTAAAAAAGAAGGACAAAAAATGCTAGAGTAGACTGGAAGACCCTCTTTTGGTGTTTACATTTATCGCAGGACTTCCATCTTCTCCCTTTCTCTCCCTCTTGAATGGTTACGACTTCATTTTTTACAATTCTTTCTCGTAAATATATGTGTGTGGTGCAGTAGCGTCTCAGCCGTGACGGTTACGAGTTCCAGCGTCTCAACCATGAAGGTCAGGAGTTGTCCTCAAGAGTGTGTGTGTGAGTACATGTGTCCATCTATACATGCACACACCACAAGATATCCACCTTTATGTACACGTACTGTACTTGTAAAAAGTACTTTATAACTGTAAGGTTATATGCCTGGAAGATACATGGTTATGATCATCAATACATGGGCCCTCACACGTTGCATTATACACATTCACATAGGCCCTATACGTGCAGACAGTGTATAATTCCTCGTTCAGAATATGCATGCAGTGGGGTGTGATCCCATCAGAGACAATACAACGTGAATTGACCCATGAAAGCTGCTTCATTCTTGTTCCTCTTACATCCGAAACAGAAAAAGTTTATTCATGAGAACACTTCTCCCAAGTTTATGCTTTTGAGTTTCCATAAATTTCTTTTCTAGAAAGCTGGTTTTCGTAAAATAAATAATATACAAGCCTGTGATTTTCAGGTCACACGGCGACAACTCTACAGTTGTATTAAGGCTCCTCTTCTCCTTTTTATGGTAACTTTAGGTACAATTTTTCTTAACATTTACCTACTGGTACCAGCTTGTGGAGTATCCGTCTTCGTCCTATAATCTTAGGCCTTTAATGTATTAGATGGGTTTTTCCAAGTGAAATTCAGGGCTTTCAATATTTTATAAGATTGGCGTTTCCATTCCAGTACACACAAATGCATTGCCTTGTAGTGGCAGATTGGTGTTTCTGTTCCTGTACACACAAATGCATTGCCTTGTAGTGGCAGATTGGTGTTTCTGTTCCTGTACACACAAATGCATTGCCTCGTAGTGGCCTAATGAGACACCAGCCATGCACCAACTGATGTTTGGCATCCAATAGGGATTCTTAATGCTGACCCTGATGTTCTAAATTTATAAACTTTATGCAACCTGATTAGGATTATTGAAGAAAAAACTCCCTACTTGGGTTGAGCATTTACCAACTTGGCTTGAGCACGCAGCCAAGTTGGTATCTCTAACCTGGCTTTGCAAAGAAGAGACTATGGGTTCAAGTGTCCTCAAGATATCTCTAACCTTGTCTAAACACATGTCTGATCATTTAGGAGATCACTAATGCCCGTAGGTTTGAGAAATTAGTGACAGAACTACCAAGATTTCTGAGCTTTGTAGGTAACTAGATATAGTACGACAAGGAGCTCTAAGGATGACTAGCAACATATATATAATTCGGATTATGAACTTGTAGTGAAAGAGTGGGAAATTTTTGACAAAAATATATATTTTTATCAGATTTGACCGATATTTCTTCTTCTTATTTTGAGTAATCATATTTGACTTATCATTTAACTTTGAACATGCATTAATTTCCTCAAAGAAAGGGAAAAATCATCTTTTAAGAGTCCTTGGACTCTTCTAATTAACTTGTCTTGCCACTTGTAGAAGAAATATGAGAAGCAATCTGCAGTTTTTGCTAGTTCCCATAGACCCATGCAAGCAGATTGGATCACAAATTGCTTCTAAAATAAGTTGCGTAGTCCAGCTACAATTACTGCATGGATGGAAATGCACAAATGATAGTGCTTTAGGTAAAATTAAAAACAAGAGCAGCCGCAGTGCAAGAAGCTTCCATGTATGCAGGGTTTGGGAAAGGGGTGGACCACAAGGGTCAATAGTACGCAGGCTTAACTTGTATTTTGCAAGAGGCTGCTTCTATACTTTGAACCCATGACCTCAAGGTCATATGACGACAACTCTACCATTGTGCCAAGGCTCCCTTCCTTTAGGCAAAATGGCTCCCCTTCCTTTAGGTAAAATGACAAGGGAGAAAATCTTGGCCATTACTTGATAAATTGGAAGAAAAATGACAAATATTTTGAAAGGCAAATTGCTTCGACAATGACTAAAAATTAAATTAAGAGAAATATGAAACTCATGGGACTTGTTTCACTGCAGCAACAAAAGCATGGAGGGACCATCTCACAGGATTTCACTTACATTATTCTTCCGTGTTCAACACGATGTCCAGTTGATGATATTATGGTGGTTAATGATCAAATCAAAGAGAAAGAAAATGACTTGAAGTATTTCCAATTCTAAAGATGCCGGATTCCCAGTTATAATTAGATGGTCTTAGTGGACTTCACCAAAAATGCAACAAAATCAGTTGATGGTTTGAATGATAGATGCATAATTTGATTTTTGTGAAGTGATGGTTTGACTTGATGGTGGAAGTTTTGGCGCAGGTGTGATTGATTGGTTCGATAGGGTGAACCATTGTAGCTTAAAGTGAATCTGGGATTAAATTAAGTAAATAGTTTCCCTTCTACTTAATCTTAGGCATAGGATTGAGGATGTGGCACCAGGAAGAGAAGGGTTGGTCCAAGGTGATGCTGGATTTGAGAGCTTGCCTGGCTTGTTTTCTGGTTTAGCCCTGGCCCTTCGGTTAGAGGCGTGTGACCTGAGTCATGATTTGTTGCGGAAAAAGATCGGTTGATGCAGTGGAAGGACTGGGTGATTTGATATTGGGATAGGTAAGTTGTTTGGTCATTTCTGAGTGCATGTGATTGTGGCTTGCTGAAATGCCACCCAGGGTCTGATCAATTATAAGAAATGATGTGTGTGTTTCAAACCACCAATCATCGTTTAAAGTTAGCTTTGCCAACCAGAATCTCCACGCATGGTCTTCCCAAGAACGACTCTACCAATTCAATCTCAAAGTTGTGGATTGCTGAACTGACAGGCTAGCTACCACGTTTTACAGTGCCTACCCATAAATGATCCAACTCGTTCATCTCACTGCTCCATATTTAAATGCCTCTCATATATAAAAAGTTTGTGGTTTGGATGATTCTAGTGTCTAAAACCTATAATAAAAAAAATTGTGCTTAGAAATAAACAGTTTAGAAACTTTTTAAATAATACCCAATTTATTAGAAGTTAGAATCATTCAAACTATATGATTTTTGAGCTATAGGAAAGTAAACTTAGAGCAATGGCAGGCCCCATGAAATGAGAATACTAGGCCGTACCTAATAGTGCCATCAATTTAGCAGTCCTCCTTAAAGTCCTCGATGCAATTATAGTTATAAAGTTTAGAGTGAAGGAAAAGTCACAAAATTCAACAAAGCGTTGGAGAAAAGTCAGAGAAAAAGATTGCAAACTTGGAAATTATAAAAAAAAAGAAGACAAAATTATAGCAACTTATTTTAGTAACTTATGAAGCACAAAGTTAGACTATTATTATAGACAAAAAATTATTTATTTATTTATTTTGAAAGTCAGATATGCACCCCATCATAACCTCAAACTTTGGTCATTCAAGTGAGAGACTTGTTCTTTCGGGATAATAATTTTATTGTTATAGACATACTTGATTTATTTTATTTTATTTTTGCTATAAGAGAAGAATTACAAAGCAAATCACTCATGTACACTCCCAACCCGAATCATAATTACATAAATTTTTTTTAAATTTTTTTGGTTAAAATAACATTTTTTCATGTACCGCATCAAACTTTTATCTTTTCACTAGAATTCATCTTTTTGGAGTTTTTTTTTGGTTTAAAAGCCTGTTCAAAAAACAATTTTTATGAATTTTCTTTTTATAAATTTTTATTTTTGAAAACTTTAGAACCATTTCTATCCTAAGCTTAAAATTGCCTATAATAATATAATTCTTACATAGGATAGTGATGTTTCACTTTGTGTGTAAATAATATAATTTTATGACTAAGAAGTTGTTGAATAGGTTGGTATTATTTCATTTTCTTTATAATTTTTATTTCATATTTTTCCTAACTTTTCTTGAATTTTTTTACTTTTTCCCTTCAGGACTTTTTCTTGGCCTTGAACTTTGTAATAGTGACTCTAGTCATTGCCCAGAGGAAAAATTGATAGCTTGAACTTGTGACAAAGCATAGCCAAAGGGAGACAAGACATTTGTTGCCAAACAGACAGAGTTTAGGATTGAAAAGTTAAAGAAATCTAAATAATAGAGAGTTATAAAAAATATGAGTTTTAATAGAAAAATAAAAACTCCAAAAAGACTAGTTTTATTGAAAAAAATAAATTGTCTTTCTAAATTTCGATTTGTTGCCCTTCAATCTTTGTGGACATCTTAGACTTTAGAGGTTTTAAGTTTTGCGTGCTACCTGCACCTTTTTAACTCAATTACAGGTGGGCATTTCACTAACCGCGTGAAAAACTTGTCACTGGCCTGCCTATTTGATTAATGGGCAGGTAGACCCTCACGCATGAGTTTGCTGGGTCAAGTTGACTCCCTTGAAAATATTTTTCTTATAAAATGATTAAACCAAAAACCTCTATTTAGCATTTAGCATTAATAGTATCTAACCGACTAAATTGACTTTAGCTTGTGCATATAACGTAAAAAGTTAAAGAAATTTGCCGAATTAAGTAGATCATATATAGAGAAAGGAGCCTTGGAGCAATAGTAGAGTTTCCATCGTGTGACTTTGAGGTCATGAGTTTTAGGCGTGAAAAAAGCATCTTGCAAAAAGCAAGATAAGACCGCATGTCAGGGTATGCTCTTTTCCCAGATCCCACGCATGTGGCAGTTTAGTGCACCAAGTTGCCCCTTTTAGGTAGATTACCAAGTTGCCCCTTTTAGGTAGATTATCTATAGTAGGCCCCTTCATACAAAAAATTAGAGTGCTTTAAAGTGAAGCACTTACTTAACTTACTTACTGGCGCTTTGACTTAGCATTCCTCAACATCATGAATAGGAGAATTCAAATTTTATGCTCATTAAGTGGTGGTAACTTGGGGGTTTTCAACAAAAATTATAATTATCTATTTTTAATAGTTTTTTAAAGAATCAAAACAACTGGTTGATAAAGAACCAAAACAACTGGTTAATACCATTAAATTGCATTGATTTCATACGAATTATCTAAGGCTAACTAGGTATAGAACGCGACAAATGCATAGCACAATAAAGCATTAGTGCGAGACAAGGGCTAGAGCTGCTCTAGCGATGGAGGTTTGTATGTACTTTGATTACAAAAAAAGAGTCTAAAAAAACAGAAAAAAGATTCCTAGCACGTCTAGTCAAATTTTATCTTGTCTTTATCACGAGTCATTTTCCTTGCCTAAGAATGAATTTGAGTTTTTATCATATCCGCTCTTCAATTTGCTTTCTGCCTTATAGAAGAAATAAGTAAAGTGGTATACTAGATTTATCTACTTATTGAAACTCCTTTTAATTACCTATGCATTTTTTTTATCATTTTCAGCCAGTTGGATGATTCATTAATTCAAATTGGAGTAAGAAAGAAACTCTGTTCATTTTTATACCAGATGAACGAGAAATTTGAGAGGCTCTACAAGATATTGGATCCTAGCTCCCCAATCCTATTACCTTGCATTTTGCAAGAGTTTGTCTTTACGCCCCAAATTTATAACCTCAAGGATAAACCTCAAAGGTATACACAACTTTACGCCTCGAATTTATAACATCAAAATCAGGTGACGACAACTCTACAATTGTACCAAGGCTTGCCCGTGTGCTTAATGACTGTTGCTAATTGCTTTTGAGAAACCCAATTTGCCTGCCAAACTGCCAGTCGTAAACCGGTTTGGGCCGGGTGGTCCCCCAAGAAGAGCCGGCCGACTCGGCCGTTTGACACCGCCGTAATGGCAATCTAACATGTCCAGACTCCAGAGATGAATGATGAACCATTTCGATGAATCAGATCGCAAACAATTCGGTACCCAACATTTACATTCTGATGCTCGTGTTGTACACATGTAGATACCGAATGACTCGTCCGTGATCGTTGCATCAATCAATTCAATACTAAATAAATGGTTTGTTTCTGCTCTCTGGCGTACCATAAACAGTTGCAGTAGCAGAAGGGCGAAAACACAGTAACAATGGCCGCAGACGTTCCTGCAGTACCCACTATCTCCACATGCCCTTATTATCCCTCCATTCGGGTATAGTTTCTTTTGCTTCTCATCACTCTGAACATCTTTGAATTGGTTTCCTTCTGTTTTAATCATTCCGTTACATGCTGTTATGTTTCAGAAATCGTGGTTCCAAACATCAAAAGTAGGAATTGGGTGCAGAGAGAGACTGAAAGCTTTTCTGTTTGTCAATTTACCCAAATGGGAAAGGAGGTATGTTACCTTTCATTCAATAGGTGCAGCCCTGCTGCACGCAGAGGACCACAAGGGTCAATAGTATGTAGCCTTACCTTGCATTTTACAAGAGGCTGTTTCACCCTTTGAGCCCGTGACCTCAAGGTTACAGGACGACAACTCTGCACCAATGCTCTCTTTGCTAGCTTTCATTCAATGCTTATAATAATTCTTAACTTTCACGTGTTTTAATCTGTGTTAAGCCTCAAAGCTTCCTTGATTGAAACCTCCAACCTGTAGTGTTTTATTTAAATGTGCTAGAGGAAATATTTTGATTTTTCGTATGATATCATCTGAGCCATGGGTGGTTACACTGTGCTACCACTACAACTAGTAATATATACGCCTCCCAAAACCATGTGATAGAGAACCGATGTTGACTACAATCATATGCATTAAAAAGTTCAATAGTTTAATAGCCTAGATGGAGCTATTTTTCCCAAGGTTTTTGTTTATAATTGAAAGCTAATTCAAACCTGCTACTTGACTAATTTCCCAAGAAATATGGCAAACTATTGATTTGCTGAACTTCTTCTGGAACCATGTTTGTTAAGTGAATCTGGATGAGATTTGGTTTGACCCTCTTTGGGTATTGGATTGGGTTGTTCATTTTCCTACAATGCATGCTGAATGGTATTTGTTAATGGGAGGAGCTGGGAAATGGTATGACTTGGCGGCTGGGTTTTGAAATTCATTTCTTGGAACCTAATTCTGGAGAATACACTCCACCAGGAGTCTCAGTTTGCATCTGTGCTAAAGTGAAAAATGTGTGAAACTTGAAATCAAACACCAACGTGTAAACAGATTCTCACATGTAGGAACTCTTTTTGGCTATAAGATTGAGAACTGGAATTCCTTCCTAGACAATTCAGTTGCAAGTGGCACAACCGCATTGAGTGGCACAAGAAGGGCCTTTCTTGTGCCATGTCACGGGTTCAAGTTGCTCATTTGGCTTAGGGTTCTATACAAACCCGCTTGCTTACCAAAAACAATTAAAAAATTCTATTGCAAGTGGCTGCAAGTGCATAGTAAAAAAAGGGTAGCCCCGGTGCACGAACCTCCCGCCTATGCAGGATCCAGTGAAGGGACGGACCACAAGGGCCTAAAGTACATAGCCTTACCTTGCATTTTGTAAGAGGCTGTTTCCACACCTTGAACCTGTGACCTCAAGGTCACACGACGACAACTTTTACCGTTGCATTTTGCAAGCGCATAGCCACTGAAATCTAATTTTGGGAAAGCAATTTCTCAGTTAGAAATTATATTCCAATTTCATAACCATCCTGAAGGTTCTGGTTTGCAAATTCCAAGCGGCATATTTGTTTCAATTTTCCTCAGTTTGTTTAGTGCCAATAATTTGGTTAAACTTGTGGGTGACATAATGTTATTATGTTAAAGAAGCACGATGGTTTGCCTCCATTCTCCCCGAAGCTATTTTGTTTCATTTAATTGTGTAGGCAACTGTGCCTAGTTTGTTGGAATGGGATATGTTGTCCGATCTTCAGAAACTCTCCAAAACTGCTAATAGTTTTACCATATTGTTGCTTCTTGCTGTCTGTCCTGGACAGGGGCTTTCAGATGAGAATTTATATTGTGTGATCCCTGCCTGAAACTACATTATTTTAAAATGATATTTGTGAGTTTAATAAACAGGAGAACTTTAATCTATGCAGTCAATCAAGATGCTGAAGAATCATTTAAAAAGACTGTGTAAGTGAATAGGCTGATTGATTTCCTGAGGGATGCAAATGACAAAGAAGTAAGAAATGGTGCTCAACAGTCCCTTTTCTGGAGTTCTTTTTTTCTGTCAACAAAGATACTTCAGAAACTTGTTATAATTTGACTAGACATAATTCCTTTGCTCTTGCTAGTTCACTAATTAGTTTATTGCAGCCTGTGTATAGAAGTGTAATCTTATACTAGAAGATTCTTAACTTTTTGAGCAGCCACGTGGTCATTAGCTTGAAGTTGTTTCATGTGGTTAGGTTGGATGTTATCTTTCGTTTGCCATTGAGAAATTTCATGAAACCTTTGACTGTTGGTTGAATCCGTGCATTCTGAGCAGCTTCAGAAGCTTGTGGTTGAAAATATACTGGCATTTAATGAGGGTTTCTGGATTCAGCTTGTGGCTAGTACTGATACATGCAAATCAGATGATAAAGCATGATCTTTTACTTGATTGATTTTGTTACCTCAAAATATTTCTGGTTTATCTCTCAGTTATTTTCATTAGCTTCATATAATAATGTTATTAGTGTGATAATTCTGTGGTTCAGAAGGACTATGAGGAACTGGTCTTATCAGTAATAAGCACAGTAGATCATCTAGTCCATAAGACCAATGTAAGGTTCGCTCTCCCTTCTTTCTGAATCATTCACGAGTATCTGTTCTTGTACTTGTACAATTTGCGTATGCTTGATTTCACCTTCAAAATGTTATTAGTGATTCACCTTGAGACGATATTTCCTTAAGAGCTTACTGCAATTTGTACATGGCTTCTTTTCTTTTTCATTTCACTTTCTAAGTCAGACATAACATGACCAAATTGGGCACCATGAAAGCTTCTCATTATTCTCAGAGACAGCACAGAAGAGTGGACTTGGCACTATAATAATCAACTTCCTTGCTGACCATCTAGTCAAAGCTTCCTAAGAAATTTATAACTCTTCTCCCAAAGACTCAGTTGTGTATACTTTTTAGGAATAAGTATAGATCTATTTATGAAATTGCAATAGTCCAATCAATTCTTCCCTGTGCTAGGTGATGCAATAATATCCTCATCCCTTATGAGAATGGGTTAAGCTTATCAAACTGCATGCAATGTTTAAGAGCCTCAGAAGGAAATCAGGCTGAAATTCTTGGACCAGGACGTGGCGGTTAAAGCATTGTTAGGGAGTTTGAATCTGTCAACAAGGCTATCTGTAAGAGCATCCTGGTTTGTAGTTTCCAACCATGAAGATGGCTCATTAAGAGTAGTGTCCAATGAATGGAAGAGCACAAGTTCCTTTCTTTGTCCAGTGTGTAGTTGGTGACCTAGGGGAAATTCGCAGGACTGATATGTCTCACACTTGTTTGTCCTCATAACATCATTAAGTTTCAAGGAATGGCCTTCTGCTCATGTAGTAACATGTGTGAGGGAAGTTGGTAGAATACACTGTAACCTTGGCAGGAGGATTGGCTCTGAGGCCTGACATGGGGGTCCCTGTCGCAAGCTAATAGCTATTTATGGACTTTCCAGCTGCTCCACTGTCACCCTCTTCTAGGATCTTGGCATTGAAAGATCAACTGGGAACTAGCATGGAAAAGGGAAGTTGACCATTTCGTTTAAACAAAAAGCATAGCGATGGTCCTTGCAGGCATTCAAGCAGCTATTTCCAGAAGTGCTTTGGATGGATGTATCTGTAACCATGGAATATTCTTCACTGAGTAGTGAATTTGTAAATCTGCAACTTCAATCAGTCATAGATGCCATATGAGGTGAAGTATCATATTTTATTAATTATGAAATGTAGAGGTTAATGTCCATAATCTCCAGAAGGCTGGCATACACTGTTAATTGTCACATATAATTGAAGTGTGCCTTAACTTGTCTAATATACTTGAAATATAACGTTTAGTCGTTAACTTTTTAGATCTAAGGGTTGTAATCTAAGATGACCAGAAGCATCAACTCATTAGCTAGCCTCATAAAACTCATCAGAAGCTGAAAATTTATTCAAATATGGGATCATCACTAACTTCATGACAGGATTGAGAAATTGATCCACGGAATAGTTTCCTGTCTCCCACATCATCATTCACTCACAGTATTAGGATTTGAGAATGTTTCTCCTCCCATCCAAACTTTTTGTTATCTATTTCTTCTATGATAATTGCTTAATCACAATCTTCACTTTGTATAAGTCGCGATCATTAATCTCATGAAGGATGAAGATTGGCACTATAACAATTAATTAGTGACAATCATTTTTAAGGCCCCTGCGGCACTGTTGGCCACTGAAATTGAGATGTAATATCAAGTATTATTGCAGTTTGGTCTCTTGGATGGGGTAAAATTGAAAGAAACCCACTTGATTTCTTTTCTCTTCTATTTTAAATATTTGGAGTTCATCTCAGAAAGCAAAGAAAGCTGAGCAGACTGGCATGATATATGCAATATCTGATTGTATTCGGATGGTCAATGTAGATTACAGGAAAGGAGAATAAACAAAAAAGAGCAAGGCAATTCAATGAGAAAAGAAAGATGGGATAACAGGATTGCTGAGTTGTGTGATCCTTATTCCTTAAAATGAGGGCAAAAGCATGAAATGCCCCTCTTGCAATAAATTTTCCCTCAAGGTGAGCATAAATATTAATCACCCCTAGCTTGCTAAGTAGGCAATTGAGTTTATCCCTCAGAACTTACGTCAGCTATTTGATCTCTTGATGTGCTAGTTTATAATGATGAATAGAATTTTGAGCAGCACTGTTGGCAGGTAGGTGCTGACAATATAGTCTTGTAGGCTCATCGACTGAGAAACCCAACTCATGCATAAGAATACGAAGCAGAACACCTCTGCAACTGCATGCACTGCAACCCAGTATTTCTTAGCACTTGATGGAGCTCATACTGGTTCTTTCTTGCTTCTCCAGGTCACTATATTACTCCCAACAAAGGTTCAACAGTCTGAAACAGATATACAGTCAGAACCAGCTGAGGTTACTTTTTTTCAGGGAAGCAAATTCCTTTGCTACCTTAAAAATAGAGTAATGATAATAAAATAGTGAAAAGAATAATTTAAAAAGGAAGAGGAAAAGATGAAAAAGGGCTAGCAGAAGATAATGAGTCTTGTCTAGCTGAGTATCCTTTGGTTTCTCTTTCTTCTCACCCTTGCTTCTATAAGGAAGTACATAACTGCCATTTTGAATTTAAATTCTATTGTGTGCCCTTTAGATACCAATTTTTATTGGGACCAAAACTGAAATCAAAATTGAAATTCCAGTCTTAGGTGAAATTGTCATCAAAAGTAAATTGATAGTTACATCATAAATCATCATCAAGACCTTATCCCCATTAGGGGTAGGTCACATGAATTTTGTTCCTCCATTCCCCTCTATTAAGGGTCGTAGCTTCATTTAGTCTTGAGTTTTTAAATCTTTTCTCACCACTCCTATCCACGTTCTTTTGGGCCTTCTCTTTGCCCTTTTAGAACCTTCGACTTAGATTGCCTCACTCCTTTTAACTGGTGCCCTTTCTGGTCTATGTTGGAATTGTTCAAACCATCTAAGTTTATTTTTCCTCATCTTGTTAACTATTGGTGCTGCTCCTAAGTTTCCTTTAATGCTTTCATTTTTACTTCTATCCTTTCTTGTCTTGCCACTCATCTATCTCAACATCCGCATTTCAGCGACACTCATCCTATGTATGCGTTGTTCCTTAACTACCTAACACCCTGATCCATAGAGTAAGGATGGCCTTACAGCCATCCTATAGAATTTTCCTTTCAGTTTGAGTGGCACTCTCTGATCACACAAAACTCTAGAAACACATTTCCATTTGTTCTAACCCGCTTGAATTCTCTGGATAACCTCCTCTCAATCTCTCCACTTTTACAAATTATTGATCCCAAGTATCGGATGTGTTCTTTTAGGGGGACTTCTTGGTTATTAAACTTTACTAGTGCTCCACTCCCACTCTTCCTTGTTAAAATTGCATTCCATACACTCTTGTCTTAGTTCTATTAATTTTCAATCCTTTAATTCCTAATGCATCTCTCCATAACTCTAGCTTTATGTTGACGCCCTCCCTTATCTCATCAATAAAAAATATATCATCTACAAATGACATGTACCATGAAATCTCCTCGTGTAGATGTTTTGTTAATTCATCCATAACTAACGTGAAAAGGTACAGACTCAATGTCAATCCTTGGCGCAATCCTACTGTGATAGGAAAATCTCTGGTCCCTCCGCTAGTGGTCCTAACATTTGTTACTGCTCCCTCATGCATATCCTTAATTATGTCATTATACCCTAGTCATGTGACCTTTTCGCAACGGTAAAAGTTGTCGTCATGTGACCTTGAGGTCACGGGTTCAAGGCATGGAATCAGCCTCTTACAAAAATGCAAGGTAAGGCTGCCTACTTTAGGCCATTGTGGCCCGCCCCTTCTCCGGACCCCGCATAGGCGGGAGCTTTGTGCACCGGGGCTGCCCTTTTTGTCTAGCTGAGAACCAAAGAGAGCTATAACAGGAAAGGAAAAATGGTAAAGGACAAAAGGAAGGTTTAATCTTTGTGGGAGGGATTACATTCACTCCTGTTATTTCTTCTATAGAAGTGTGAAATTACAAATGGTAGAAGATATTCACCTTCACTCGTACCAGCGCGGCGAAGCAAATGAACAATAGATTTCTATAGCTACCTGTCCACAATTAAAGATGATGAAATTGTCCAATGCTTATCTGACTTAACAAATATGTTTTGTCTGTCAATAAAGTGATATGGATCTTCAGATTCTTCTTAACTACTATTTTCCCACTCTCCAAAATGAAAATTTTGTGTGAGATTTATTTACTTATAAAATTTTGGCACTTTTCTCTACGTAATGACATGGATATCTGCTCTGTTATACACTATCATTTTGATCATATAAAATAGATAATGCTTATGTTTTATGCAATTATATAGATGCCACACTGATTCTTTTGTATTTGTTTCTTTTTACTTTGCTGCAGGAGAAAATAGAATCTTCAACAAACATTCTTAAGGAAATATTAGAACCTGCAATGGATGAAGTGGAAGAGATCTCGTGCTCACCAAGAGATCCTGCATCACTCACTCGGATGGAGAAAGTAAGTCTTTGAACCATTTTTTTAAGGAAAGGTAACCTACTCAAACCAAGTTACAGATATCTGTGCAAATGACCGGATAATTGCTTCCTCAAATTCCCTTTTTTTTCTCTAGTGCCCTTTTAATCTTGTCTCACTTTCTGAGCCAAAGATAGTTATGTTCTTAATGGTCACCAATTATAGACGCTGTCCCTATGTTACAAGCAACTTAACATGATTAGTATTTGATAGCCATATGTTAGCTATTGCCAGCCAGTGTTGAAGCTGTTTGGGTCTTTAATGCCTTCTTGTGTGGTCTTGGAGAAAAAATGTGCAAATAATTCAACACCAGTTTTGTTTACTCTGATTTAGTTTCTTCTCAAACTTTTGTTTTATGTTTGGGATTGTACCTATCCTACGTAAATATACATTTATGAATAAAGAAAATTGAGAGATCCAGCTAAAATATTGGACCTACTATGTGGAAATATAAGACAGGCAAAACATTCCACTTCTGCATATCTTGCCAATTAACTAGATAATAATGCTTGATCTCCCAGCGGTTTTGTATATATGCATAGATCAATGTGAAAATCGTTGAAGCAAAATTCCAGGTTATATATTTTTAAATGCTTCTGGAAATAGACTAATGATATAGCTCTACGCGCAAATTTCTTCTGAAGATGTTCATTATAATGCTAAAGTCTGCAGAAGGATCCCGGGAGTCCATTGGTTGTATCCTTGACAGAAGTACAGTTGTTGAGATTATTTTTTATTCTTCCAACCGTAAGAAGTTATGTGAGCAGTTGTTGCTTGTGCTACCAAGTGAAAGAATATTATAAACTTGTTTTTTGGTGATGAATTTTGTGGTCCACCTGGAACTAGAGCAAAGAGAAAAGGAAGGGCAACTAGATGAAGCATTTCTAGCAGAAATTAATGCACAACTGCGACAAGCGACTTTTTTGGAGCTTTCTTCTCTGTGTTATAGTTTTCTTTATGCATGTGGCTGTAGTTTCTTCATAAGCAGCTCAGTGTTAACATCCCATTCTCAAAAGAAAAAGTCCATCCTGGTGAAAAATAGCTTTTGCATGGTTCAGGTTGGTGTGGAGGATCATTCAACCTCCACCACTATTCACCTTTTTTGGTTGTTTTACATTTTTGAAGCATCAAAAGAAAACTTAGAAACTTGTAAGTATGCTTTGCATTTGTTCAAACTTCAAACCATTTAGAGACTTGAGTTCCTTTGTAGATCCAACAAACTTAAAAGTTAAAAAACATATGAACAGAGTTACTTTTGAGAAACAAAGTCTCTAGCAAATGAAAATGATCATTTCCCTTAAACTATTGATGCTACACATCGTTTAATTGGATAAGAGGAGGTTTGAGGGATAAATATCTACCTTCTCTTGCTACTTCAGTTTTCTATGGGAACATTTTTTGGGGAGTAGATATCAAGAAACACATATTTTATCTTCCTTCTTCAACTTAACGGATTATTTTGTGCTGATAAGTGCTTTTATAGTTGGATCATCTGTTACAGCAAGCTCTCCACCGGCTGATCCAGTCAGGCCCGGGAATATTAAGGCCATAAGTGGAGATGCTATGCATCTTATGCTTTCTGGCTGGTTATGGAACTCATAAGATGTGAATATTATTGTTGCAGCCCAGCAGCCCAATGGAGATCGTGGGAGAGATCCAAACCTTGAATGAGCTAGGAGAACTGATTAGGCTTTTTCTATTTTGACAAAGGAGAAGCAAGAATGTGCAAGAACGGAGTAGGCTTTCAGGGGAAGACTGCAGTGTGATGAGTGAAATATAGAAACAAAGCCACAATTTGAAGTACTACATAGTATTTCTGAAGTTACAACATGTGCTTTCATTTGCATATAAATCATATGGGTAATTTGGAGTTCCTATTGCTCATGCTCCTACTCTATATTCCGGTCGTGCAAGTTAATTATGTAAATGCTCCAGACGTAAGGATAATGTAGATCCTACACTAGACACAGATGGCCCCAGTCATTCCTTAATATGGATATAGAAATAATCTGTGAGTGTGACAATAATACTATTCTTTCATCAAGTTAGCATATTACACATGTTTCCGTTGAACTACAAAGTTTTGAGGGTAATAGGATTACGGATTACTGATTACCTGTCTGTGGTTTTTACTGGTTAAGACAGTAAGAACAATTGTATCAAGATTAGTGGTTGATTCTGGAAAGTTTGTTTGGCATCTGCAACCAAAACTATTGCAACTCAAAATTTTGAGAAATATATTTACAAGGTCATCTCTTAGGTCATTATACCTGCATATATCTTTGCTGCTGTTGACTTAAAAGATAAGAAACAAAGGAAAGGAAGAAGTATGCTACAGCTAGCTCTTCCTCTTATGGAAACCTGACTTAATTGTGCTCTGCTATGCAGTGCACATGGTAAGCCTGCACCTAGGTGAAAGTCTTTTGACATCAATATTCTCTTCACCATCCCACCTGGTAAGTAATATCTTCTTTGAAATTCTTAATGATCTAACAATAAGACTGCAATACTCCTGATCTAACACCTGCATGGACTTACTAATATCTTATCCATTCTACTTGCACATCTATTGGTGACAACTTTGCCTTGTAATCTTCTCTTTCCTATCCAACTTGCCTTAGCAAATTTCATACAAGAACTGTAATTATGCAACTTACCATTAACGTGGCTGAGGCTACTATGCCTTTGTAATCTTTCAGTCAATGTCTAGTTTGACCATTTTCTACTTCTTTTCAAACAGAAGAGAATTCATTTGAAGTCCTTAATAATGTGATGGTATAGGTTCTTTCAGAAAAAGAAAACATAATAGTCTAGGTTGATCTGAAATGTGAAGCCTTAAGTGGTATTTCTCTCTGAAAAAAAGGGTTAACTCTTTTTCAATGAAAGCAGTTGCTTTTCAACCGTCTTGATAAGGACCTCGAAGATATGCGAACAGAACTTTCTTTCCAGTCCTCTCACTATCCATATCTATTCAATTTCTGCCCCTATATTAGCATCAGCCATGGAACTCCCATGAATTGAAACTGTTCTGATGTGTGAAGTTCCAAATTCTGTCTGGAAAAGAACTCCTACATCTTTTGAGCTATTCCACTACTGGAATACCTTTACCTTAAATGAGTTCCTAAGAAATGCATGTCCCAAACAAAAAATGAAGCCGGGAAACATATGAGAAAAGCTGGGAACATACCCTAACTCTGAGTTTTATATTTGAAACACCTAGGAGACGTTTGTGAACACTTTGGAAATTAAAAGAAACACCTGCAAAACTAATGGGAAAAACTTGGGAACATGCAGAAACGATTACTGAACTCATAGAAGAGCAAAATGCTTGGGTATTAATATGGAATTCATGAAAAGTGAATTTGATCCCTTGGCATGCTTTGAACAATTAAGAATTTCTAGTTCTGCACAATGGGATGTTATATGATGGATGGACCTAAAAATGTATAAGCATTAGGAGCATTTTAAGACATCATTACACACTTAAAAAGAGTTGCATGACACAATACATCACAACAATTTTCTTTTGTTTTGGACATGATAAAAACATTTCATCATGCTATAGTTTTGTTTCTACTGCCTTCAATGACCATATACAAAAAGATTCGTATCTTACACTAATGTTTCTCAAAGTTCTTGTGTGCTTCTATAGACCATTCTTTATTGTTTCTCCAAATGATTTATATGTTCTTTTCTCATATGATTTCTTATTGCTCGGCCATTTCTTGTTTCTCTTATTTTTCTTTTCCCATATTCCCCTCTTCCATTTCGGGTTTCCCTCCTGAATTACTTCCCACATATGGTTTAGCTACAAACAGTACATTCTTGGTTCTATATTTTCAATCATAGTCATTTTGAAATCCTATCGAGGTAAGAGATAATTACACTATATACTTCTCTGAAGTTCATCTCTTGATAGGTCTTGGTTTTTTATTGTTTGTAATGAATCTGAAAGGTTACTTGATAATATAAGTGAAAGGCATGGTTATGGTTGTTGAAGTTTTTGAATGTGTATAATGATCTCCTGCACATGCTCATAACTATGAAACCAATATTTATATGGAAAAGAAATCCTTCAGATGCTTCTCAAATCATTATAATGAAAATATGTTTTCTCTTATGCATTGTTGTTCAAGGATTGTCCTTGCTAAGAGTTAGCTTCTCTGGATAGGTTGTGTCAAAGTGGAGCCAAGAGAGAGAGATAGAGTAACCCTTATAATGGGTGAATGTGTGTTGGTGATTTTGCACCTCACACTTAACATCTATACCTATATATATATATATATATATATATATATATATATATATATATATATATATATATATATAAACATACTTACATGCTCCAAACTGTACAATGGTTGACTAAAAATAAAACAAAACTAAGACTAAGGCTAGGTAAAGCTATACAATACTATGCTATGTGCAACACTCCCCGTCAAGCTGGAGCATATAAGTCATATGCGCCAAGCTTGTTACAAATGTATTTAACTTGAGGTCCTTTGAGAGATTTTGTGAAGATGTTTGCTAGTTGATCATTTGAATTGACGAAGCTACTAGCAATACATCCCGACAAGATCTTCTCAAATAAAATAACAATCCATTTCTATGTGATTGGTCCTTTCATGGAAAATGGGATTACATGCAATATGTAAGGCCGCTTGATTATCACATATCAGCTTCATACTTCCATCCTCTCCAAATTTCATCTCCTGGAGTAGTTGGTTCAGCCAAATAAGTTCACATGTTGCCAAAGCCATGGCCGAATACTCAGCTTCTACACTTGATCTGGCAACTACATTTTGTTTCTTGCTTTTCCAAGATACTAAGTTACCTCCAACAAAAACACAATATCTTGAGGTAGAACGCCTGTCTGAAGGAGAATCAGCCCAATTAGTATCTGTATACCCAACAATTTGAGTGTGGCCTTTATCTCCATATAACACACCTTGACCTGGTGCTCCTTTAATATATTGAAGAATGCGAACCACAACATCCCAATGACTATCACACGGTGACTGTAGGAATTGACTGACTACACTTACAGCAAAAGAGATATCTGGTCGAGTAATAGTGAGATAATTCAATTTACCCACAAGTCATTGATATCTTCCAGAGTCTGCTAGAGGCTCCCCCTATCCTGGTACAAGCTTAACATTTAGGATCATGGGTGTGTCCACGGGCATACAATCTAGCATACCAGTCTCTTCCAAGATGTCTAAAGCATATTTTCTTTTTAAAATGGCAATACCTGTACTAGATTGAGCTACCTCAATTCCCAGAAAATACTTCAATTTTCCTAGGTCTTTAGTCTGAAAGTGATGGAAGAGATGTTGTTTAAGTCTCTGAATGCCATCCTGATCACTGTCTGTGATGACAATGTCATCCATATAGACCACTAGATAGATATACTGACCCGAAGAGTTGTGCTGATAGAAAACAGAATGATTTGCTTCAATCCAAAGCATTCTAAATTCCTAAATATCATAGCTAAATTGTCCAAACCATGCTCGAGGAGATTGCTTTAAACTCTACATAGAACGGCGCAATTTGCACACTAAACTAGACTCCCCCTAAGCAACAAATCTAGGCGGTTGCTCCATATAAACTACCTTTACGAGATCTCCATGAAGGAAAGCATTTTTAATATCCAACTAGCAAAGAGGCCAATGCCGCATAGCGGCCATGGAGAGGAATAATCGAACAGAGGCAACCTTCGCAATTGGGGAAAAGGTCTCACCATAGTCAAGACCATAAATCTGAGTATAGCCCTTAGCAACTAGGCAGGCTTTAAGTCAATCAACTTGTCCATCAGGACCCATCTTAACAGTATATATCCAACAACAACCCACTACAGTTTTACCAGATGGCAAAGGAACCAAGTCCCAAGTACTGTTCGTATGCAAAGCAGTCATTTCATCTACCATGGCCCAGCTCCACCCAGGATGTTAAAGAGCCTCATTGGTGCTTTTAGGAGCAGAAATAGAGGACAAGCAGGAAACAAATGCATAATAGGGTGAAGATAATCGATTGTAACTCAAAAAATTATACATAGGATGAGGATTATGATTAGATCGATCACCTTTTCGAAGAGCAATAGGCAAGCTATCAACCGAATGCGGGGTTGAATTAGCCGAAGCCAGTAGGATAAGGAGATTGTCATCAGGGACTTTAGCGGAACCTGCAACAGCTTCAAGAGGAAGCCGATGATGATAAACTTGAAGAGGACGAGAGACATCATGCATAGGGGTGGAAATATAGGGAAGAGGTAAAATTTCAGAAATGGAGAGTAGCTCAACAGTGGATGAGAAGAATGGTGATTGCTCAAAGAAAGTTACATCTGCTGAGAGAAGATATCGATTAGTGTCAGGAGAATAACAACGATATCCCTTCTAAAGTCTGGAATATCCCAAAAAGATGCATTTTGTGGCCTTGGCGAAAAGCTTATCTTGCCCAGGTGCAAGGTTGTGTACAAAACAAGTACATCCAAAAACACGAAGAGGAAGAAGATAAAGAGATTGTGTGGGAAAAAGAATGGAATGGGGAATTTGATCATGCAACACAGAAGAAGGCATACGATTAATTAAGTAGCAAGTAGTGAGAACAGCATCCCCCCAGAAACGAAAAGGAACATGACTGTGAAGAAGTAAAGTGCGGGCTGTCTCTATGAGATGACAATTTTTCTGTTCAGCTACTCCATTTTGTTGAGGAGTGTGGGCACACGATAATTGGTGAAGAATTCCTTGTTAAGACATAAAAGAAGAAAAAGGTGCAGAAAAATATTCTCGTGCATTGTCACTACGTAAAACACAGCATTGTCACTACATAAAACATAGATAGCAACATTAAATTGAGTTTGAATTTCAGCACAAAATTTCTTAAAATTTGAGAATAATTCAAATAGATTCTTCATAAGGAATAACCAAGTACATTGAGAATAATCGTCAATAAAAGTTATGAAGTACTAAAAACCCAAACTAAAAATAGTACGACTAGGACCCCAAACATCAATGTGGACAAGTTCAAAGGGAGACATTGCCCGATTATTGAGATGCTTTGGAAACGAAATACAAGTATGTTTTCCAAGCTGACAAGACACGCTCAAGAGACGACAAAGTAGAAGAATGAGGGACCATCTTTTGAAGTTTGGAGAGACTAGGATGGCCCAAACGATTGTGAATAAGAGCAGGAGAATCAATGGAGATGCAAGCGGCAGGAGCTATAGGTTATGTGAGATGGTAAAGGCCTTGACTCACGCCCTGTACCAATCGTCTTCCTTGTACCCCAGTGCTGTAAGATTACAGATTTATTAGAAAAAGTGAGAGAGCAATTAAGAGTGCAGGTCATTTTACTGATGGAAATAAGATTAAACGGGCACTCAGGTACATAAAGTATAGAGGTGAGAGAAAGAGTAGGAAGGGGATGAGCCAAACCAATTCCTTTAGCTACAGTATTGGAACTGTTGGCTAGAGTGACATTAGGTAAAGTAGAAAAACAAGTAAGAGAGGAGAAAAGGTGTTTGTTACTAGATATGTGATCAGAAGCTCTAGAGTTTAGAATCCATGGGCCAATAGAAGAAGATTAAGTAAAGTAAACACTAGAATTACCAGTTTGAGCGATGGAAGCAACGGAAGATGACTTAGTTGCTTGATACTGGAAGTACGCATCATAGTCGCTACCAGTAAGGGTAATATTTTGAGATGTAGAGCCCTCAGATGAGTCAGGTAACTAGGTGTCAGATGACTGGACAATGTTGGCAGTGCGAGGAGGTCACCTATGTAGTTGGTAACACCGATCCCGAGTGTGTCCAATCTTATTACAGTATGTGCACTGAGGACACTGTCCTCGGTTACGACTACTACCACGGCCGCCTCTAGTTTTTGCCTGAGAAGCCAAAATTGAGGAATCTAAAGGGCCATCAAAAGTAATTGTCTGAGTAGAGGAGATACGCGACAAGCGGGCAAATACTTCATCCAATGAGGGCATCGAAGGGCTAGCTAGAATTTGATCTCTGACGGATTCAATGTCAGGGCAGAGCCCAATGAGAGTTAACACCATGAAAAACCTATCGGTTTGTGTTTGTTGGGCTTCTACACTATCAGTAGGAGGCATCAGAGACAAGATCTCCTCCTTAAGGGATGCAATCTTTCCTATGTAAGTTGAAAGATCCATGTCTTGTTGTATAACATGAGCAATGTCAGAAACAACTTTGAAAAAACATTGAATATCATTCGTGTATAAGCCCTTGGCCTGGGTCCAAATTTTGAAACATGTTTTATAGGTGCGAATCCACGGATTGCCATAATAGACTACATGATTGTGCATCAATCTTTTTCCATTGCACTTTGTATGCATAAAAAATATCTTTCTCTTTTTTGACCAAATGGTCTTCATAACCTTGACACATAAACCATAATTTCACAAAGGCAAACCAAGACAGATAATTTTCACTACCAATTAATTTCTCCAATGTAATAACAGGAGATCCAGAAATTACAGAAGTGAAAATACCATTTTTAGAAGCCATGATTACTTATCTGGGTGGTCTGCGGCGAAGATTGGCGGCAAAAACAATCTGGTGGCAATAGCGGCGATCTGGGAATGCTAGAGGTGATAGAGGGGTGACTGGTAAAGAAGCATGGTCGCCAAAGGCATTGCCGGAATGGATACATAGCCAAATCAAAAGGGGAAAAAAGAAGAAGAGAGAGAAGATAGATAATTAGGGTTTCTCTTATGGCTTTGATACTATGTTAAAGTGGAGCCAAGAGAGAGAGATAGAGAGAAACCCTTAGAATGGGTGAATGTGTGTTGGTGATTTTGCACCTCACACTTAACACACACACACACACTAAACAATGTGGCACTAAACAATTTGTCATTATACTAAACAAGGATAGTGACATGCTCCAAACTGTACAATGTGGGACTAAAAAATAAAACGAAACTAAGACTAAGGCTAAGTAAAGCTATACAATACTATGCTATATTCAACAAGTTAGTTGATGAAATTGCTCTTACAAAATAAGTGTCTTTCTGTTGCTTTCTTACTTTCTTGCAGTATTAATTGTAAGCTTAGTTATGTACATGCAAAATAAGATGGGGATAAGCCGGGGTTAGAGGCCATGTTGCGAAAGGTCTAGCAACTCTATGCTTCCAAAACTCTCTCAAAACATAGCTATGCATATAAAGGTATTTGAGCTCAGTTACTGATTTTGTATATCACTATAACTTGTATTGTTTCATACGGGAATGTGGTTGCTAAATCCTGAGCCAACATAATAAATAGCTAGGTGCCTAGCTTTAGCATTCCTCCTAATATATGTGTGCATGAATGTGTTTATGTGATAATATAATATTTAGCAGTCAATATCTAAATGGCGCCAACATTGTGCATGAAGCTCTCACCTATGCGAAGTCCAAGAAAAGGGCGGACCACAAAGGGTCTATAGTACGTAGCCTTACCTTACATTTTTGCAAGAGACTGTTTCCACGCCCTGAACCTGTGACTTCCGGGTCACACGGCAATAATTCTACTGTTTCACTAAGGCTACCCTTCTAGCAGTTAATATCTAATATGTATAATACATTAGAGAGATTATATGCTGGTAGGGCATGCAATACTTGTGAAACCAAGTAGTTCATCTTCTATTGCCACATCCATGATCGCAATACCCCAAAACTCTTCTTCATTGTGTGATCCTAACCTGCCAATTGTTCATACAATTGTTTCCTAGGACCTAACTTAGAGGATAGTAGTAGCCTTGCGCCTAGCAGACTTTCATGCTTGATTTACTTGTTGAAGTGTCGCTGATGGTTGTTGGTCGTCATAGGACCTAATGAGCTTTATATCTTCTGGTTATTCTGCATCATAGATACACACACAAGTACATACATACATATATATTGACCAACATGTATGCACACACGCGCATATGCATCTATTTATACATACATACATCATCATCATCATCATCATCATCAAGACCTTATCCCACTTGGGGGTCGGCCACATGAATCTTATTTCTCCATTCCTCTCTATTAAGTATCATGGCTTCATTTAGTCCCAAAGTTTTTAAATCTTTCCTCACCACTTCTATCCACGTTCTTTTGGGCCTTCCCCTTGCCCTTTTAGAATGTTCTACTTGTATTGCCTCACTCCTTCTAACCAGTGCCGTTGTTAGTCTTCTTTGAACATGTCCAAACCATCTAATTCTATCTCCCTCATCTTGTTACCTATTAGTGCTACTCGTAAATTTCCTTTAATATTTTCATTTCTAATTCTATCCTTTCTTGTCTTACCACTCATCCATCTCAACATCCTCATTTCTGCGAGTCTGCGACGCTCATCCTATGAGCATGATGTTCCTTAACTGCCCAACACCTGATCCATAGAGCATGGCTGGCCTTATGGCCATCCTATAGAATTTTCCTTTTAGTTTGAGTAGCACCTGCCGATCACACAAAACTCTAGATGCACATCTCTGTTTGTTCCAACCCGCTAGGATTCTCTGGATAACCTCCCTCTCAATCTCTCACTCTCACTCTCATGAATCATTGATCTTAAATACCGAAAGTGGTCTTTTATGGGGACTTCTTGGTTATCAATCTTGATGTGTTCCACTCCTACTCCTCTCCTTGCTAAAATTGCATTCCATATATTCTGTCTTAGTTCGGCTAATTTTAGATCCTATGATTCTAATGCTTATCTCTATAACTCTAGCTTTATGTTTACACCTTCCCTTGTCACATCAAGTAAGACTATATCATCTGCCAATAATATGCACCAAGGAATATCCTCGTGCAAATGTTTTGTTAACTCATTCATAACCAATGTGAAAAGGTATGGGCTCAATGCCGATCCTTGGTGCAATCCTACAGTGACAGGAAAATCACCAGTCCCGCCATTAGTGGTCTTAACATTTGTTTCTGCTCCCTCATATATATCTTTAATTATGTCTATATACCCCTGAGAAACCTCTTTATCACCCAACAGCCTCCATATTAACTCTCTAGGGATTCTATCATAAGCTTTCTCTAAGTCCATAAAGACCATGTGGAGGTCTTTCCTCCTCTCCTTATATTTTTCTACTAATTGTCTTAGAAAGAAAATAGCTTCCATGGTAGACTTCCCAGGCATGAAACCAAACTGATTCTCCGATACACTTGTTTCATGTCGTAGCCTCTTCTCAATCACTCTTTCAAAAAGTTTCATAGTGTGGCTCATAAGTTTGATCTCTCGATAATTAGTGCAGCTCTGTATGTCCCCTTTATTCTTATAAATTGGTACAATAGAGCTTTTCCTCCACTCATCTGGCATTTTCATTGATTTTATAATCTTGTTAAACAATTTGGTCAGCCAAACTACCCCAATATCTCCCATATGCTTCCAAACCTCCATTGGTATACCATGGGGCCCGATGGCCTTTCTTGATTTCATCTTTTTCAAGGCCTCTTTCACTTTAGGTATTCTAATTCTACGTTCATATCTATAATATCCAATGTTATGTAGATTTATAGTATTTTCAATCCCTACATTCTCAGAGCCATTGTCATTTAACAATTTTTGAAACTATGTTTTCCCACCTTTGTTTGATCTCTCATTATCTTTGACTAATACCCTTTGATCATCGCTTCTAATGCACCTAACACGATCTAAGTCCTTACCCTTTTGTTCTCTTACTTTTGCAAGTTTAAACACTTCTTTCTCACCTTTTCTTGTTCCTAGTCTATTATAGAGCTCATCATATGCTTTAAGTTTAGCCTCACTTAGTATTCTCTTAGCAACCTTTTTAGCATTCTTATATTGTTCATAATTTTCATTATTTGTAGTCTTCTGCCATGCTTTAAAACACATCCGTTTTTCTTTAATAACTTTTTGCACTGTTTCACTCCACCACCATGTTTCCTTTACTAATTGCCTTTTACATTTAGATACTCCTAAGACATCTTTTGCCACTTTCTTAATGGACTTAGCAATATTAATCCACATGCTATTTACTTTTGTTTCATAGTTCCAATTTCTTTCTACCATCAACTTATTTGTGAATGAGGTTATTTTCTCTCCTTTAAAGTTCCACCACTTAATTTTTGGATACCTATTAAGTTCATTTCCTTTCTTCCATCTTTGGATATGGATATCCATAACCATTAACCTATGTTGTGAGGTTAAACTCTCGCCGGGTATCACCTTACAATCCTTACACATAGATCATTCATTATTCTTAAGTAGAAAAAAGTCTATTTGGTTTTTATGAAGTCCACTTTTAAAGGTTATTAAGTATTCGTCCCTCTTATTAAAGAGTGTATTTGCAGTGGTCAGGTTATATGACAAAGCAAAATCAAGGATATTCTCCCCCATCTCATTTTGTTCACCTATTGCTTAGGGTAGCCTATGTTAAAAAATAATGCTCTGGACAATATATTAATTCAATACTTAAGTGGATAAGACCATTATCTAAAAGAACTATTATTGTATGGGAGCTGCATCTTGTTATGGACAAGGGTCAAGATTCAAGAAGGTGGTATCCCATTGAGGTTGAGATTATGTGTAGTTAATTACGGTGTTTAGTTGGCAGTCACGGAGATATGTTACAACTGTAGTTTGGTTTGATGGCATAGCAATCACAAGAGATAATAGCTGGGATATTCAGCTGTTCAAAAAGTTTCTGCAGCCAGGGACATAATGAAGCCTAGGTTAAGCTTAGGATTTGGGGTGGCTCAATCTCATCTAATAATCTCTATCTCTTTCACTTTCTGTCTCTCAAAACAAATATGTGCTAGATTTTTTTGAGACCAGGTTTGGGGTCGTTGATGCTCCGATCTACCATAATGTGCCAATAAATGTGATATTGGAAAATCCATATGGTAAAAGATACAGGTTGACAAATCTGAACTACTTAATGGGTGACAGACCTGATATTAGATTTGAAGTAACTGTGATAAGTTAGTTTATGAACTTCCCGTGATAACTCAGTTGGAACCAGTAACTTGATAGGGAGGTCCTTGAAGTGAGACCCAGGTTGTGAATTATTATTTGAGAGGTATACTATTAATATCAAATGACATACTATGCAAATAGGGCTGGCTCTTGTAGGAGTAGGAGGTCTACTACAGGATACTAACACATACTTACTTGCTAGTTGATGTTGTAGAGAAGTAAAAGGCATAACGTGGTTGCATGGTCTAGCAGAGAAGCAGAACACATAACAATTGACATACCACATGTTGACTTGGTTGAAGCAACTTTTGTTAATTTTTGGTTTAAGGTTACTTTGCTATGAAGTTTTTCCAGAGATAAAAAAAGAGAGGTTGTTTTGTGATACTGAGTTTACTGTTCATAACTTTATATTGCTATCCATCCAGTGTTTACTGGAGGACCAAGCACATTGAAGTAAACTATTGCTTCATGAGGGAGAAGCTTCTGAATGGGGACATTTGTATTCTCCATGAGAGTTAGCTGATAGCTTTACTAGTCGTATGGAAGATCTAGGATGGTATTCATTTGTAAAAAGCTGTATTGTTAAAGGATATGCTCCATCTTGAGGGGGAGTTGTGGTGCAATTACTTATGGAGCCAGGGGTGTTTTGATCATGTGGAGCTATTACAGTTGTGGGAAAAAAGAGGGGTTGACCAACATATCTAAAATACAACCATCATTTCCTCTTTTCCTTTCTCCTTTCTTCTCTAGCTCTTATTCTCTTCTTCGCTTTCTTTCTTTCTTATTATACATATCTTCTGTTGATTTCGGAAGACCACAGAATGGTTCCTTGCTCTTTATGTAGTCATTTTGTGTGAAGGATTATAGGCATTATAAACTAGTATAAATATTAGAAGAAGTAAGCATGATACAAGAAAATTTGATGCCCCATGATTCCAGTTTTTGGTTCATATTGGTTAGGAATTTAAATGAAGGGCAGGCCTTGAGTTGCTTACAAAATTTGTTCTTCTTCCTCAAAGTCATCGAAGGGATTACCGCCAAAGGACAAAATCATCATGTGGATCAATCATGTGCCAAAATGGATTAACAGATGATTTCCCTCACAGCCTTGAAAATTTTAAAGTTTCTCTCTTATGATCTGGTGTAGTGGAAGATCTCTTTGGTGATAGCGGTGGAACATTAAAATATGAGGGCTGATTTATGTGGTTCAAGAACTGCTGCCGCTGCTCTGCATGATCTGTTTTTGTTTATATCCAGTTCTTCTGTATTTAGCTACTGCAGATCAAAAAGGAGAGAAAGTGAAATAGAATACTTGATTAGCAAATGAAGTAACTCATACTTGTTTTACTGGAGGTCTATTCCTACTATGAATTATTTATTTTAGCCTCACCATCTTTGTGTCTGGTTGGTTGCTTTCTTTTGCTTCTAAGTAAATATTTGGTTGTAGTCACAGACTATATCTGTTTTATATTTTTCTGGCGAATGCATATTGGATTGTGTCTTTGGTCCAGGGGATGAAGTTTTGAAGGCTGAGAAATTCCTTGAGTCTGTAATTCAAGGTATCACTATTCTCAAAGAAAATCTCGTTGTGACTGATATTTCTTAAGCATAGTACATGTGTGAGTTCTACATGCAACAACTAGATAAATATTTTATTCAATTTCTATAATAAAATGTAGTTTTGTCATCTTTCCAGTTCTGATGTTCCCAAGAAAGATGAGTATTTTCTTTGATTATCGAAGAATGAAATTAGAAGGGGAGCTTTGGCGCAACAGTAGAGTTGTCATAGTGTGACCTTGAGGTCATGGGTTCAAGGCATAGAAACAGCCTCTTGCAAAATGCAAGGTAAGGCTGCATACTATTGACCCTTATGGTCTGCCCCTTTCCGGAACCCCATATGCGGGAGCTTTGTGCACCGGGCTGCCCTTTTATGTTGGATTTCTTTAGCACATGTTACCAACGTGAAAGAGCATGTGATTCGAAGAATGAAATTATACCTCAAAAATTAGATTGAAGATTGATACACTCTCTAAATATAGATGAAACTTAAAGTATGATGTTCACTTTGAAATCCCAATGTGATTCTAAGAAGTTGCATAAAATGAAGTTTAAATATATTAGGAAAAATGCAGCAAAAAATGAGGAAAATAAGTGTAAAACAAGGAGTGAAATTGATGGTAGAGGGAGTGGTTGAGTCTCTACCCATGTAAGCTACATTAAGTAAATGTATTCTGATTCCAAAAATCCCATGCCAAGATAACTTCCAAAAAAGGTGCAAAAGGAGAAAGGCGTCTCTATTAATGATTAAATAGACCTCGACAATGAATTAGGTTATTCACTCCATCCCAAGTCAAACATAGATAACATTCATACCTAGCTTGGAAAGAGTTGCATAGCGAAGCCTTTCCATCCCACTTACTCCGATAAAGGGTGCCAGTTATTGCTTATTTGATCTCACATATGAGAAAATGATTTCTTTTTCTTGCAATTTTCACTAAACAACATTGGCATAACCTGAAAAGATTCTTTAATCTTAGTATGAAGAAGAGAATGTACTAAATGGAGCCCAATGATCTCTTTAAAACAGTAAGGGAGGTAGTAAGTAGTAGCTACTGTGACAATATCTTTTGTCAGATCAACCTTTAGGTACCATGTGGGTTTGTTCAACATTTAGCCTTGACAATTTATCTAGCAACCACAAGCGTCTTTCCTTTTCCAAGTTACCTCTAACAACATTTAATGCTCAATATTGATTTAGTGTTAGAGCTACTGGAGCAAACATCATAACAGGCTTATAAAGCCATGCCCATCATTGCATGCATATGCATATAGGTGGAGAACTTGAGATTTCTCATTGGAATTTGATTCCTCGGTTAGGTATAAATGCAACAAATATCAGTGGTCAGTTTATGCACTTAGAAAAAGGGCAGCCTGATGCACGAAGCTCCCGCATATGTAGAGTTCAAGGAAGGGCCAGACCACAAAGGGTGATTCAAATAAGTCAGAATTACTGTTCTGCACAAGAAAATGAAAACTCATGAACAAACAGGAAATTACTAAAATAGTTAATGGAGAGGTAAAGAGGGAACATTAAGAAAAGTTACAACCAAAGACATGTACTTAACTACGCCATGCAAAATTATTTAAAATTTGAATAAAATAAAATGAAAAGGAACAGTAAATGTGCATATACTAGCGCATAAATAGATAGATCATAGAAATGTAACTGATAAACCATTTGATGCTCTAAATTTTCAAAGGTAGAGGAGATAGAGGCTTTAAATTATTAACTTCAATTTTGAGGGAAAAACAGAACAAACTATAGTTTCATATATGGGAACCTTTCATAGTTCGATTCATTGCAAAGGTGATCTCATTTATGATTTAATTGAAGTCATCTTTTAAAGTCATATGAGCTTTCTTGGGATCTTGCCATTATATCTCACAGAGAAACAGTTCTCTGTTGGCCAAGTTATATATGAGTCACATGACTTAGTCAGCTGAATCAGTCTATCATTTGTATATAAACCTAGGTACTAGAACGGCTAGTGTAAGCTTGTGATTTACTTGATTTCCTAAGAGTTTACACACGATATAGATGGAACTAGGTTCTACTGTACGCATGTTTTCATCGGTATTCAATTCATGTCACTTGAATGTATGGTTCACTAAGTCTAATACAAACTAGAAAATGAATGAATCCTTGTTATTTGTACTGGTATGCCCAAAGAATCATGAGCAATTTTTGGCAACAAACATCTTAAAAGGATGACCCTGCACATGATACCTTTTATTGTTGAAATTGTCCTAGTCTCTGTCTATTTCTGAGTATCTAATGAATGCTACCTCCAACCTTTACCAAGTTTTAGAGTTTTTATTCTAATCCAACTCCATGAAGGTCTTATGCCATGTCCTTTTACCCACTGTGTTTGAGCTTCTCAATCTGGAAATCTGGAGTAACAAATAGGGAGGAGGTTTGTTTCCAATTCCTTCATAAATAATAATCCTTAAGACAATCAACTTTTTAAATCTTTATACTTGATCTTCATCCACTATGAGAATCAAATGGAGTTGGCCAACAATCCCATAACCAAGTCTTTAACAAATCAAGGCTCAGATATGAGTTGGTCAAGACTAGGTCCAGTTCAACTCTTAACTTGGTCAAGTTCCTCCAGTCTTCTCAAAAGACAAAGAAGTGTACTAGTTAGAAATGGTTAGACTTCTGAGCTAGAGCTTCTGAACCTGTAAATGCTATATAGTAACACGTTGGCACCTGCCTCTAAGACCCTGATCCTTGATATTGAAAATGGCCAATAGATTTTAATTGCTGGTGTCAGTCAGTTATGCCTCTTACACTAAGATCAGCCATTCAAGAAAGAAAGCTGTTTGGCATGCCAGGCATGCAAGACAGGAAGATGTTTGACATGAAGTAGGACTGACTTGTAACATCTTGTACTAAGTTTTTGCAGTTCAATGATGTTGGAAGCTTCCTTTATGGTTCTGAATCTTTAGACGGTCAACTTTCACATTTTTTCTCACATATTCACTCTATTTTTTTTCTTTAATGATTTCACTTGTTGTTAGTACTTCAGACTATGATTCTAGAGCATAAACATATGACAAGGATCATTCAGGAAAACACTTGGGCCTTTTTCTGACTGCACTTATTTGTATAACAAAGCATAGATTTGACCGAATCTCAAAAATCTCATTTTCAAGAGTCCCTAATTTGAGGTTTTCATGGATATTGTTGGGAGAATCTCCTAGAAAACGAAAAATTATTAAAAAGGAAATATTTTGAGCAAATTAATAAATCCCAACAGAATAATATGAACAAAATGTAACCTCATAAAAATGTCAGTGGTTTCTGGAAAACCTTGCTCTAGATGTAGTTCATAATTCTCCACGTGTTTCATAAAGTATTGACCTGCATAATGACCTTTTGCTTCAATAATATTTGGCAAGCTTCTTCGTACTGATTTCTTAAGTTGTCTTTTGGGGTTGATTTGAATGGTCTTATGCAGGAATCCATACTGAAACTTCTTCCATGGTTTTTTATTTCCTTGGTCATGTAACTCTCTAACCTTGCTCTGAGAAACCACCTTCAATCTTCATGCAGCACCTGAGGAAGATTGGAATAGACTGTTGCTTGATGGACTAATGCTGGGAAAGGAGATGTTTCACTGGAGGAATTCTATGCTGTTACTAAGAAATGAATTCAGAGGACATTGATTAGGACAGTAAGAATCACTTTTTGCTCTTTAACACTTAGAATTGCTTCCGTTTATTATTGTTACGCCAATAAATGCTGTTGGAGGAGAGAGGTTCTTACCGGCAGTGTGTCTTGACCAAGTATCTAAAAGGCATACAATCAAGAACAGAAGAAATCGTCCATGGTCTTCAGGGGAAACAGTAGTAACTCGTGCTCTTCTGATTATCATGTGAATTGCTCAAAGGAAAGCCGAATTGTAGTTCTTTTTGCGCAATACTTCTAATGAAATTTTTGATCGTCAAGCTTATAACATCAGCGATGGGATCAGGTCACGAGCATGGAGGATCTTATTCTATGAAAACTAGTATCTGTTATCCACATCATGTGGTATTTTGTTCTGTTGTCTGATTCACCTTGGATAGTTGTCTGATTCACCTGCTATCCAATTAGCCGTGACAGTGAAATGTAGACATAAGATGTTAATTTATGATGAGCGTGGAATAAGCAAACCAAAATGCTATTTCTGCTTGAGTCTGATTAACAATTTGCATTGTAGTCTGAGGAATTATCTTCTACCACTCATGTTATTGAGAGGGAGATCCAGACTCCCTTCTCTTAGTGATGGCTTTCTTGATTTTGCACTTTCAAAGTAATGTACCTGTTAAAGATATACAAATCCAAAACTACAATATCAATCAAAAGTAGTTAATTTTAACTAAGAGAGGCTGTCTTGCTGAAGAGGAGCCTTGGCAAAATGGTAAAAGTTGTCATAGTGTGACCTTGACGTCACAGGTTCAAGGCGTGGAAACAGCCTCTTGCAAATGCAAGGTAAGGCTGTGTACTTTAGGCCCTTGTGGTTCGCCCCTTCCGCAGACCCTGCATAGGCAGGAGCTTCGTGCACTGGGACTGCCTTTTAGAAGCTGTCTTGCTCATAGGAAATGGTGCATCCCCATTTTAAAAATGTTTTCAGTTTTGTCTTTCCAATTGGCGAATGACAAAGGAAACAGCATAAAGAGTCGTCACCCTTTCTACTATGAATAGAAACAGGAGGATTTTCATGTAATGGAGACCATTGATCTCATTGGTATGAAGGGCGAGTGCATTGTCACAGGGTTGCAATTTCCTTTGCCTAACTCATGCGGTGCAACTTCTTTGCAAAGTACAAGTTAGCCTACAATTCCTCACTCTTACTTGCAAGGACTACTCACTCACCCACAAAAGCAACAAGAGAGCTCAAAAAAGAACTTAAGTGAAGAGAACTTATTTACTTCTTTATTGAATTGTCCCGATACAAAACGAGGGACTCTCCTCTATTTATAGGTTTGGAGAGGAGAAAGCAATGATATAAATTACGTACAAGCATCTATCATCTAACACTGTTGGACCATACTGCAATGTTTTACACTATTCAACCATTCTCTTGGATAAGGAGGATTTCAGACTACTATATATAATATATAGGTATATACCCAAGTGAATACACCGAATCCAGCTATGTGTACATGAGAAGTTTACAGAGAACTCCTAGAAATTCCTCCTAGAATCTGGGCTGGGCAAGAATTCCCTCTATGGGCAGTAGAAACGGGGCACGGGCCTAAATTTCTCAGGTCAAGTCTAGCCTTTCTTAGAGTTCATAGGGCTAGAACGTATCAAAATGTGGCAGGATACAGTGTCCTGCAGCTATTTAAGGCTGCCTTTGTATGATCCAACTCGTTCATCTGATTACTCTGGGTGGCTTGGATAAGAAACAGCCATTGCAAAAAAATCGAATCAACGGATGGGATGTCATACAAGGTTGGCCTACATATGCGGCGAATGAACAATTCCGACAGGTTCATTGGTCACGATTGGCTGGAAACGTCTTCCTCCACGCAGCCTTTCTCAAACCGCGTCGTCGCCTTCCTTTTCCTGTTCGACAGCTGAAATTCTGCAAACGAGTTCTGCAAGAAATGGCGGGTAAGGAAGAGACGAAGAACAAAGAAGTTAGCATGCCATTGAGTAATAAGCAAGAAGAAGAAGAAGAGGGTGATATGATCAAGAAAAAGGAAACGGAAGAATCTGGGTCGGAGTCGGAACCTCCACCCGAAGCTCCGCTTCCTGGAGATTGCTGTGGCAGCGGCTGCGTTCGCTGCGTTTGGGATATCTACTACGAGGAACTTGAAGATTACAACAACCGGAATCAACAGAAGCGAAATCAAAACAATCGGACGAATGAGACGACTGGTCGATGATTCTGACTCGGCGATCTTTTTTTCGTTCAGGTATTCAGGTCCAAATTTATGTATCCCGATTAATTATTGTTTTTTTACCTTTCCGGGATTGAAGATGATCTGCTACTGCTCGTCTCATACATATTTTTTGTTTTATTGTACTTGCTTGTGGTCAATAACTTCATCTCCTCCTTGTATGTGCATTTTTACATGGATCATTTGGTTAGTTCTTCTGTCCATGGAGAAGAAATAATGGTGATATAAATCCTGACCTTCATTTTGGGCTGAGAAATTTCTGGGTGTCTAAACATGGGCCATTCCCCATTTTTGGTCCTCCTTGTGATTTATTTGTTGGCTGGCGACTAGATGGTTTACAAAGGAAGGAAATGAATTGTTAGCACTTAAGAGGAAACAGGTATAAAGTTAGATCCAGATGCTTGGCAGCTGTCTGGTCGCATCGCCTTGGCACACTAATAAAGTTGTCGTAGTGTGATCTTAAGGTCATAGGCTCAAGGTGTGGAAATAGTCTCTTACAAAATGCAAGGTAAAGCTATCTACTATAGACCATGCATCTGCCTCTTCTGCAGACCCTGCGTATGGGTGAGCTTTGTGTACTTGGCTGCCTTTTTTTTTATCGGTATAAATTACTGCATATGCGAGAGCTTCATGCACTGGGCTACCTTTTTTAGGAGCTACTGCCAAAGTCTTCTCTGTTGGATCTGGTAACTGTCAATGTGGCTGGTTAAGATTTTTCTGGGGCCTTGAACATTCTCTGTCTCACAACTGATAGTGGTTAAGGTATTTTAGGTTCACCTATTGGTAGAAGATATATATATTATATGACCTGTCTTATTTCACCAACATCTTGGCTAAATCAGGGCCCTGCTATATATTCTAGACCCAAACTATTGATATAATCCAAACAGTAGGGCCATTTGGCAATTCTAAGTTACTGATTATGACCTCTTACGACACAGAGCCCAACGATCTAAATTCCTCTACAAGTCCTTTGCATTAAATTCTTAGAATCATCTAACACCGTCGATATTCCACACGAATCATTCCCCGCTTGAGTTACCAGACATGATTTCGATCGTTAAAAGAGTGGGCTGAGCTTGTACTGTTGATTGCCCCTACTTTCTAACCGAAAATATCGGATCAAATGGTTATAGGCGGCTAATTGAAGAATTAGAATGCAAATCACTCGGACTCTTTCTTAAATCTAATCCTCGGCCAGAGGAGAAAGTGGCAACTTGAACTTATAACCTAATGCACTCCGGTGGAGATATCGAGTTGTCTGCAACCAATTGTGTAGACATTATTTGCGCAGCCACGTAATGTGATATAAACCTTGATAATACTTAACAAACTCCCTCACATAGAATACAACGGAAAGTTTGCCAACAAAAGTCTAGCATAGTTGGTCTTAGACAATTCTGTATCTCCTTCAAATTATGCTTGGTTGTAGATTCGAGTCTATACTTTTTTCCTTTGGCCAGTGTCTGAATAAAAAAAACTGAGCCCCAGAATCGAGCACTAGACAAGGATTTTCATTTAGAAAGTTAGATCCAGATACACATGTAGGTGGCACTGGTCACCAGTTCTTGCTTCAAAGAAGAAGTCTGCTGTCATTGGCACCGAATATCTCAAAGCTCTAGAAAGAAGAGCTTGCCATCACAGGCAAAGAAGAGTCTTAAGGAACAAAAGAAGATGTTCGGCACCACTGGCATTGGACAAGTTAGATGGGCTCAAAAGAAGATGTTTGGCCCCACTGGCACCAGACAATCCCGAATCTCTTCAATAAAGGCATATCTCCTCCTCTCCCTACATGGCTCGTTTCTACACAATTTGAAACTCGACAAATGAGAGCATCCAATGCCTCTTCCCTATGGTGATGGATACATAACGACACCAGACACAATTATAGGAATAAATCTAACCAATGCCAAGTAATCCTCTAATTCAAACCGGATGATTAGAAAGATACTTCTATTAGACACCATAGTTATATTAGTTTTTTACCTCATTGGCTACCCAAAATAACTATTAGGGCATCCAAAACTAGAAATAGGGGTTCTCCCCTTATTCCACCATCCACAATCAACTTTAGGTTCAAGAAACTCTCTCTTAAGAAGGTTGTCAATGCATTTGGCAGTTGCCAGCTTTTGGATATCTGATAGACAAAAAAGCATGCGGATTGGATGATTCTAGCATCTCAAAAACTATACTTAAAATTTGATGGTTTAGAAACTTTAAAGAAACAATGTTTGAAATTGCACGACCCAATCAATAGGCAATTCATGTGTGTGTGTGTGTTTTTTTTAATTTACAAGACATCCACGGTTTAAGCAATCAGATTAGTGAGTCAAATCATGCAAAGGTGGGCTGCACGAAAGATGGTATATGCTTGGAGCCATTGTCTAGCATTCATCATGCTGTGGTACAAAAGTACAAAACAAGTTGCCAGTCCCACATTTGCATAAGGGGCACTCCACTTTGATGATCTGATCCATTCATCTGATTGTTCTCAATTTTGATGTGAAGATTGGATATTTTTTTAGCATCCCAAAAATCGTGCATGCTCTTGGTGATTAAATGTGCAGACCATTTTTTTGTATTGTGATCAAAAGTTTGAGTTTTTTTTTCCTCTTGGAAGGTGAAGTTTACCCGGAGAAAAAGAAAAGCCAAAGATAGATCTAAACAACAGAAAAAAGGCAGCCTCGGTGCAAGAAGCTCCTGCCTATGCAGGGTCCAGAGAAGGGGCGGACCACAAGGGCCTAAAAGTACACAGCCTTACCTTGCATTTTGTTTCCACGCCTTAAACCCATGACCTTTAGGTCACATGACAACAACTTTTACTATTGCGCCAAAGCTCCCCTTCAGATCTAAATGACAGAAAATCTGCACAAATTAAAGAGCCAGGCGCAGTCTGGGATCAATAGGAAGCTGCAAATGTTGCAAACAAGACACCAGTATAGGACCCGGAAGTGCAATCACATCCTGGAGCTGCGTCTCTCTTTGAAGATGAAGCCCCCCGGATGAACTGCACCTCTCGAAAAAGTTTTTTTTTTTCTTCTGAAAGTTCAAAGTTCTATCCAACAAGTTTTCAGATGCAAGAATCGGCCCATCCAGCCTAAAATTCAAAGCCTAGCAGTCAGATGAACGGCCAGGATCATCTAAGAGTGAAACACTTCATGCAAGCAGTGGTGCTCTACACAACACTATGCCACAATATCGCCCTCTGTGATAATATTCCTCTGCCTTCAGTATTCCAACAATTTAAAACATCCATTGTCATGATTTTTCACTAGTAGGATAAACAGGAAAAGCTTGATTAGGCGACAAATGAATAAAAAGTTAAACCTACATTAGATCTCACCTGAATCGCCCTATCCAGCAGCTTCTTCCGGGGTCATATTTATATTCATCGCTAATTGGGATAAGGTCTTCATAATGATGATGATATGTTCTTGCATCCAAATCAGATTTACACTGAGAATAGTCTACTGGTAATTTATACGAAACTCCCACATATGTAAGGTCCAAAAAAGAGCAGACCATGATGGCTCAATAGTACACTGCCTTACATTTATTTCCACATCTCGGACCCATAAGTTCACATGAAAATAACTTAAGGTCACATGATAACTTTATAGCTACGCAAAGGCGCTCCTATGGTATAAACAAGTAGCAGAACTGGGCCTCGTCTATGTTGTCCTAGAATTTCCGCATTTTGCATCTTGTAATCACCAGGTTTTGTCTGAATCAAGGAAAAAGACCTTACCAGCAAACAAATCCAACCGCAATATACAACTATATTTCCAGCATTTTTCTGCATTATCCTCATTTTAGCGGTCCTCACTGTGACCCATTGGTCCATGCATCATAAGATTTTCACATCTAATAAATTAAAAAGTATGCATGCTAATCCACATTCACGAGTAAAAAGTGTCAGATTGCAACGATCTTTGAGACTTCTGTTCAACAAGATGAACGCTCCAGGTTATCAAAGAAAAGACAGCCTAAACCCACTAAGGGCAGCCTCTGTGCAGAAGCTCTCACCTATGCAGGGTCTGGAGAAGGGGTGGACCACAAGGGTCTATAGTTTGCAGCCTTACCTTGCATTTTTGCAAGAGGCTATTTCCACATCTTGAACCAGTGACTTCAAGGTCACACGACGATAACTTTTACCGTTGCACCAAGCCTCCCCTTAAAAAGTGTGGACTGGGAGCCTAATGAGCTTGTGGTATATTAACAAGCAAAAGAAGTCACAGTACCGGCATGAAAAAGGAAACAAACATAGGAATTTCATAGATGGGAACTGATTGTAATATAATGTGAACACTTCGGTGTATAAACTAGACTGTCATTTGATGTATGGACCATTAACGATTGCTTGGAACTAAACCCATCAGGCCAACATCCTTCTTTACCAACTTCTATGCTGCAAGCATGAATAATCATGGCATAGACATGAACATAATATTCAGCATAAGATATTTTATTAGAACCCCTACCCTCTCGGCAAAAAAGTAGCAGGAACAACATCTTTTGTGCCAGGGAACAGTAGTGGATATATTCACAAATTCTACCATAAACTACAAAAGTCTACATCAAGTGGAGAGAAATGAGCAGGAGCGGAAACTCTTTAAGTTCTTGTACCGGTATCTTGGTTTCTGCATGTTTTATGCAGCCAAGCTCTTTGAAGCGATCTCAAAAACATTCTCAGACAATCCATTAGCAGACATTATCATCTCCAGTTGTGCCTATCAACCAATATTTCAATCAGAATTTCAAGATAAGAACATTATAGCCCTTCAAATACGCAAAATTCGGCAAGCATTTATGAGAATTTCTTCATCAGGGCTGCAGGAGACTGTGTTTTGCAAGTAACAATAACAGTTGGCACAATGAGATATACTTCCCAGAAAATCCATGCCAGAGGATGAAGGTGAATAAAAGGAGAAACAAAGATTGTTTAATGTATGGTTTCTCCTGCATATAGTGTACACATCTTACGAGGTAACTGAACCCATCATATGCACATGCCCATCTGATTATTAGCCACCCTGAACTGCAGTTAATGACCTCGACTCCCAACCAATTGACTCATGTTGTTAGCCATAACTTACTGGCCATCAAAAGGAATATCCAATCTGTATAGTCTGTAGGTTATGGTTGAAAAAAACAGTGTAGTCCTAAAACTTCATGGTCGAGATCTAGTGGACATATGCAATAAATGAATTGTAAGACAATTGATATTGGATGTAATCATACAAATGCCAAAGAAAGATTACTTAAAAGAGTTTAGCTTACCATTACTAACAACATTTACTAGGCCGCTTTTGGTTTAACACGAGCCATATTTTGCTGACAGATTCTAAGTTAACAATATCCTAGGACTAGCTCAGGGGCATTTCGTTCATTTTGAAGGCTGTAGATACATATATCAGGAGCTGTCCTTTGTAATGTAGTAGAATTACTTGGCATATGATCTGCACCTCTATTGATAGAAATCAAGAATGTAAAAGATAGGCAGGCAGTCCAATTTACATGGTATCATCAGGCTAAAAAAGTTGCAGTAAAAGCACCTGAGAGAAGAGGCTTTACCTTTGCAAGAGATTGTCTGCTCTCATCATAACGCTTCCATCTTGAGAAGGCTGACACCATGCGAGAAGCCACCTGCAATTCATAAAACTACAAATAAGGAAAAAGCTAAGGAGAAGTCACATCTTGGATCGTATAATTCAAAGGGCTTGATCCCTGAACCTGAGGATTTATTTTATCCAACTGCACCACTATTTCTCCCAAGAATTTGTAGCCTGATCCATCCTTTGCATGGAAATTCACAGGTGATCCACAAAATGCTCCAATGAGTGAGTAGACCTGATGATCAAAGCAACTAGTCCATAAGCTTATACAAATTAAACAGATCAGGAATCAATCACAAGCTAATACAGTCAGTAGCTAAGACAGCATATTCTGCTACCATTACGAATCCTATTGGGCATCAACAAGATCAGAAAGGAGTGAGTAGTAATCACCTTGTTAGGATTGCGCATGTCGAATGCAGGATGCTTCAACAGGCTCTTGACATTCTCAACATTTCCAGGAATGTCAGACACTGCTTGAAGAGCAAACCACTTATTTACAACCTGCCAACAAAGAATAAACTTCTTCAAGTGTTTCAAAGAATCTTCAATAGTAAATTGGAAACCACAAAATAAGACAGGCATAGAGAGAGGGAACTGGTATCTCCCCTGAAAATTTAAGCAGCCAATGAGGTACTTGTCATTTTCAGTCCAACAAAATGAGGACCTTAGGACATGGACACAACAAAGGGACCATAATTGCTTTAATTGAGAACAAACATTGGACACATTTACGCTAAATTTACCAAATCATCACAATCATTACAATTCCAAAGTTGGATCTATCAATCATAATGAAAAGATGATCATAAGCTAATATGCAATACTGATTTTAGTTCATCATCATCAAGACCTTATCCCAATTGGGGGTCAGTCACATGAATCTTGTTCCCCCATTCCCCTCTATTAAGTGTCATGGCTTCATTTAGTCCCAAAGTTTTTAATAATATATAAGCAGAATAGTACCCAATTTTATGACAAGTAACAGCTGATAACAAATGAAATCTACCCATTGCACGGCCAGTCCCAACTCAACCACCTAAAACATCAACCCATAAATTCCAAATTTCTGGTTTACTCACAATTCCCAGAAACTCCTCTAGGAAGTGGGGAACTTGTTTCCCAGGACAAACAATAGCTGATAACAAATGGATGCCACCCATAGCACGGCCAGCCCCAACGCAACCACCATCAAACATCAACCCAGTATTTCCTACTTTCTGGTTTACTGACAGTTCACAGAAACTTCTAGGAAGTTGGGAACTTGTTTCTTAGCAAATGAGCTTCCCAAACTGCTTCTCCTAGAAAAGGGCAAAACTTCCGGGAAACTCACCGGAATACATTAGGATATTTATGGGGAACTTACAGGAAGCACTGGGGAAACTTGTGGAAAATTCTAGCATAATTTATGAGAAACACATGGAAAATGTATTAAACTTGCCATTTTCTGTAGCATTTTTACATACTATATTTTGCAGATATTTTCTTATTCATTCCCCTAGAAGTCAGCCTCTTGTTTCTCAAATGATTCTTATTTGTTTCCCTAAACATTTTTTGGTGTGTTTCTCACAAGATCTTACTATTTTCCAAATTTTCATTTCTCATCTTCTTTTTCCTGCTTTCAATCCACATTTCGCTTCCCAAATTTGTCCCAACCTGGTAAATAAGGTTTTACTGCTGAGACACACATATAGCCAGATAAATAAAAGGGGCAGCCCTGGTGCACGAAGCTCCTGGCTATGTGGGGTCCGGGAAAGGGGCGGACCACAAGGGCCTATAGTAGGCAGCCTTACCTTGCATTTTGCAAGAGGCTGATTTCACGCCTTGAACCCGTAACCTAAAGGTCACATGATGACAACTTTTACCATTACGCCAAGGCTCCCCTTCATATAGCCAGATAAATATAACTATATAATATAAATAAATTATGTACTATGATTTGGCGGACATTTCTATTTCTATCTAGTATCCGTGTAGGACACACGTTGACACGGCACCTTCGTTGAAAGTTGTGTGGAAACCTCCAAACATGCAAACAAGCATCCAACTCAAAAACAGCATTTCCTGTGGGATTTTGGACTTAAGGACCTGTCTGAGAAAGAGAGACAGAGTGCTGTCAGACTAGAGTTGTCACTAACCCCATCACTTTCTAAGTAATGCATCCAATCCTAACCAGTAGTGAATTGCTTCAGGGAAAAATTAAAAAGTCAGTAATGGTTGGCCATTAAGAAAATTCCCTAACAGAGTTCATTTTCTTTCATGCGATGATGGTGATGCCACAAATTGGATTGAATGACCACAAACAATTGTTTAACATTAATCATATTTATATGCGTCCATAAAGGAAGTGGATCACATATTATCACCAACATGATAGTCTCCAATGAAAACAAGCATCCAGCTCCCATTCAAACTTATAAATAAACAAATAAAAGAGCATCCAGCTTTTGGCCCCAACAACCTGGGAAATTATTGACCAAGAGAAAGACCTGATATAGAATCCATTACTTTAGTGCGCTGGTGGCTGATAAACAACTAAACTGGATGATCATGAATTGCGTGTAACATACCACACCAATATGATGGTACAAGTAAAATGAGAACCAATATATTGGCTCTTGACGGTGAAAACTCTGTTCAACTAGTCACTTGATTCGTTCTCGAGGATGCACCATCATGACTTAACAAGCATGAAGCATCCTATTAGGCCATAAATAGCGCTGAAAAAGAAAGGAATTTGATGTATTCCAGGTTATCTTATGGAGAGCTGTTTCCTAGTATGATCATCAGCATGTGTCAAACAAAAGGGATCAACAATTTTCTCCACAAGTAGTGTTTCAATTCATAAATTAGAAAAATATGAATACCAAAATAGACAATAACAAAGTCAAACTACCACTCAATGAAATTAACTAACAAAGTCAAACTAAGATATCTCAAAAGACCCATCTTGATACGGTGCCACAAATATCTCCAGTTACTTAATGCGGAGCAACCACAACCAAACAAGCAGGACTGACAAGAAACTTAAAATTAGATGTGAAAAGATATGTACTCAAAACTTAAGAACCCGAAAAGAGACTGCTCAAGTTCAAGAAATGAAATCTCACCAAGTAGTCATGCTCCCACTTCTTGTAGAAGTCAGACAAGACATCATCACGGACTTTACCAGGGTTTTGAGCAATGGCTGCTAGAGCTGCAAACTGTTCTGTCATGTTTGTAGCAGATTTGTACTCGTGCAATGCCAGTTCAGTGATCTCAGCATCTTCCAGTAGAGCAAGATAAGCTACACATTATAATGAAAGAAAAGTGAGCAGTCATTTCCACTTTTAACATTTAATGACAAGAAGTACAAATCATACCAAGAGCAATGTTCTTTAAAGCACGTCTGGCCATGTTAGAATGATTGAACTCATATGGTTCCGAGCTGCTGTTGTTTTTAACCTGGAATCATGGGAGTGCCAAGTTAACTTCAAAAATAAGAGAAAAGAAGCTTCTGCCATTTTTGGAATGTATTGAAATTTTTTTTTATATAAATTAACAAATAGAAGATCATCAAAATCCTTCATAAAGAAAATGTCATTGCAATTGCATAAGAATGCTTGATTCTACTTAAAATAAAAAACTATGCTTAAGCTCCCCAAGCTCTTACAAATTTAATAAGATCACAAAGTGAAAACATGAATGAGGAACCTAAAGTGAAATAATAGAAGGTGAAATTCTGAGATGAGGGAAACAGCCAGACCCATCATTCTGTACTCCGTACAATAAAAAGTGAAAACTGTAATAAGGTCCATTTGGATAGATTTGTAGGTGTAGCAGGCAACAATTTTAAGTTCTTAATCCAATTGAGGAATTGAAATTGAAAATGGGACTTACTAAGACATCTGTAATTAGTCAATGAAAGAACAAGGACATGATAGATCTTCAAACATTTTCACCAAATGAGGCCACTGACAGAAACAACCTCTTCTTTTTAACAATAAACTTGCCCTTGTCCGGAATCCCTGTTAATAGGGTGCATTTTTTCATATAATTCTAGAAAGGACATTAATCTGCCCCATTTATTATTATCTCAGCCCACCCCGTGAAGTGACTAGTAGCTAATGAATATGCTCATCAGAACATTGCACAGGAGACAGCTTGTGCTTAAAAAGAAGCAGATTTACAAATATTCTATAAAACTTACCGGCTGCACCTGTGCATAGTCTCTTGCCTAATTACGTTTGGAATGAACATGTAAACAGAATGCTATCTCTGTATAATAACTTCCAGACTATCTTAAAGCTATATTTACTTCACCACTGACCAAAAATTCATTGCACAAGCATATGTTACCACTTCGACAGAAACAGCAGAAGCAACATACCATGCTAAGAAATTCTGCTTTCAATTGAAGACCAAGTTGCTTTCTGATAAAGGAGCGAACAGCATGAACAGCATCGGGGTCAGCAATTTCCATCATATCCATGATCTCTCCCTCACCCGGTAATGTAATCGCTTTTGCAATAAATTCCTAAAAGGGAAAACAGTCAAAAGCAATCAGATATCAGCTTCAACCGAAAACAGAACATTTTTCAGTAGAAGGAAGCCTTACTTTATCCAAGCTGGAGTCACAAAGTATGCTTTTTAGTCCATCCACGAACTTAGGGTTCAAAACCAATTCTTTGTTATGCTGGTAATCATCTACAAGGCTAAGCATCAGTTTCCTTGCCAATACCTGTCCAGCTTCCCACCTGAAGAATAAAATTTTGCAGCCATTCAATTGTTCTCAGAGTGAAAAGTAAAAACCTTATAATCACAACCGGAAAAGAAAGAAACACCGTGGAAAGCATACCGGTTGAACTCATCCGAATCATGTGCAAGCAGGAAAAACAAGTCGCTGTCGGAAAGATCAGAATCAATACGCACAGGAGCGCTGTAACCCCTCAAGAGAGATGGGATTGGTTTCTCAGGTATATCAGAGAATATAAATTCTTCTTCCTTCTGCTTAGTACCAAAATTCCCAAGTTATATTGAAGTGAATAGAGGCTGTGAGATATGCCAGATACTCAAAAAAATCAGTAATTACCAGATGAAAACAAGACAACCCACTATCATCACTGCAGACTTATTTTGGAAATAGCAATTCACGAGAACATCTCCAATTTTCATAGGTATCAAAGCAAATGGAAAACTGTCATTCTTGGGTAAAAAAGGGAGAAATTATTCTTACGTATCAGGTGATTTCTTTTCACTGAGTGAAGTAAGACTACTATAAACACAATAAATATGTCTTCATGAAGTTTGAGCTCATAAAGAGAGAAAACTGGACTTCGAAACATTTGACAAGCTTTGCAACGTAACCAGGCTAGCTACTTGAATCATTTCAAAGAAATCACAGGATGCAGATCATAAAGTCATCTTTTATTGAATACGAATAGTCAGACTACTGTCACACAGAGAAATTCCATAAGGTTCACACACTTACAAAGGACAGGACCTGTCGTCTAAAAACAGATTGAATTGCTATCTGAAAAGGACAAGAACTCACCTTTGTAACTTGAAGAATTGTAGTAGAAACAGGTTGCCCATTGCTTGTAACTGTCCGTAGCAATCCATCATGACATACAGATGTCAGAAGCATGTCCTTCCCATTCGAGTTGAGTAGACCAACAGCCACGGGAATAAACATAGGCTCTTTCACTGGTTGGCCAGGGGTTGGTGGGACCTCTTGGCTGTAAATGTAAACATTTATATGCATAAAAGTTGCTGACAGTGTATTCCATATACATTCAAAGACATGCAATCATTTGATACATTTGTAGCGTGTATGGGGGGGGAGAGAGAGAGAGAGAGAGTTATTATTGCCAAAAGAGGAAAATACAAGTCGTTCAAAGGCTACAAACAGGAAAAATCCGTAGACAGTTTTATATGAGAAAATTGCTTTTTCAATGGAAATGCATCTCTAACAGAATATTTTTGCCTTCAAAAGATGAAGCAGAACAATAACTAAGGAGACAAATATAAAGCAGAAAAGGTCAATACAAGCCCCATGGAAACAGCAAACGGAATGAAGCAGAAAATATCTGATATAGACCAGTGAGAACAGTAGACACAATGACAGGAAGAAACAGCTACATGAAGAACTCCCATAAAATTGTATTCTCTTTCAATTCCCACAATTTTCTCATTGCGGTCTTTAAAAGAGATCTTGGTTATACCCTAAATCTGTAAGGGATATCTCCTATTGAAATTTCCCATAGCAAAATGGAGGCAAGCAATCTTTAAAACCTGGGGCAGGACACATCAAAGAGTAGACTCATGTGATTCTAAGAACTCCTTTACAGATGCAAGAAAGATTTGCTAGCAAAAACCCCAAGAACTCCACCAATCAACCGACACAATCATGGATCTTCATATCCCATGAAAGTCATGCAGTATGGAGATATTGCATAAAAAATTCCCCTGCACTCTTAATTTCACATTTCCACACCATTAAGGCCATCACCTTGTGAAGGAAAACTGGAAAAGTAGAATAGTAACCTCCCCTGTTCCCTACAGGAAGATATATATTAGTAGAATTGCTTTCATTTCTGGAAACATCAATCAGATACCACAGAAAAATTGAGCAACCATATCCCTGCAACAAAAAGTATATTTACAGTTCTGAACATTCTTTTGTTTTAAAGTCATACACCACAATGTTTCCCCATACATGACATAACAAAATGCCAATCCTTGTAGGGACCACTGAGAATAACTTGACATCATTAGAATCCCAGAGTCAAGCTTTCTTATCACATCTAAGCAGAGAAATGCAGACAGAACATTCTTTCTAAGATTCTCATAAATGCCAAGTTCAACATGACCATTTTCCCACATGGCATCTAATATAGCAGTTTATATGCATTTATTTTCACAGATGGCTAACCTAAGTATGCAAAGAACAATATGGCATAATGATGCAAGAGCATCTTATTTGTTCATTAGCATACTCAAAATTTACAAAACAAGGAAGAAGAAAGCAAAATTTTAAGTTGAATAGAGTCTTGTTATGTTTCTTTTCTTTATAATTTAAGTTGTTTAGGTTACAACACAACTTTATCGTTGCGCCAAGGCTGTGTACTTTAGGCCCTTGTGGTCCACCCCTTCCCTGGACCCCGCATAGGCGGGAGCTTCGTGCACCAGGGCTGTCCTTTTTAGGTTTGTACACCCTATTTTAAAGAATTTAGTAATATTTAAGTTGTGTTTGTGTAGTGGACCAGGGTTAACTAGATTTTTCACTTAGTAAAGGGTATAATTGTCTTTGGTTATAGTTTACTTGAGTGATAGGAAAAGTGAGAACCCCCCTCCTTATGTCTATAAGAGGCAATAGGACTTTGTTTTGAGCAATTTGATTGATGGTTGAATAAGATTGAGTTTCCAGTTTTCATGCTGCTCTCTCCTTTCCACTTCTAGTCCAAGTGTCAACTACTTTTCTTTATTTCTAGTTGAATTTTCACATTTGGTTTGATAAATAAGGTGGAAAAGTTAATTAGAAGAAGTGTTTTCTGATTAAGAAGCAATTCAAAACTAACAGGTTTTCCCTAGAACTTGCTGGAATTTTCCTCAACCACAAAACTTATAGGAGCATCTCATCCATTCATTAACATGCTCAAAAACTACAAAACAAGGAAGAAAAATGCAAAGGGTTGAGGTTTAAGTTGATTAGTCTTGTTATGAATTTTCTTTAAAGTTCAAGTTTTCTAGATTTGTAGACCCTATTTTAAGTGTTTAGTCATATTTGAAGTTGCTTTAAGTTGTCTTCATGTAGTTGGCCAGGTTAAGTAGTTATTTTCACTTGAGTAAAGGGTATAATGGTCTTTGGTCATAGTTTACTTTAAGGATAAGAAAATAGACACCCCTTATGTCTATAAAAGGAATTAGAGCACCCTTTTGTAGAGTTTTGATTAACGGATGAATAAGATTAAGGCTTCTCTTACTTTCCTGCTCTCTCTTCTTCTTTTTCTCTTTTTCCACTTGCAACCCCGGCATAGAATGTTTCTCTTTGTTTCTAGTCGAACTTCACCATTGGTTAGATAAATAAGGTGGAAAGATTAGAAGTGTTTTCTAGTTAAGAAGCACTTCAAAAATTTTCCCCTAGAAATTGCTAAAATTTTCCTTTTAAAACCCTAGATTTAACCCCTTTTACCCTTCTTGCATTATTTGGTATCAAAGCTTAGTGTCATGTCAACTAAGGCAGATCCTACAAATCTCATTTAAGCACAAGATAATTTGATGAGCTATTACTTAAGATGGCAAATAAGTTAAAGATTTTTCTGCCTGACTAGCTACTTTTGAGGAACATTGGACGCGCTTTAGATCCAACAAGTATGGAGGAAATATTACTCAAGGACCAATCCTACACCTTATATGTGCATAAAAGAAAAGCATCAGGATGCTTCCCATATGCTTGATATTTCATCTGCCTCAAACATGTTTTTTTGTTGATGATTCATATCAAGATACCCTCATTGTGTTCAATGCCATCCCTATGACACTCATAAAGAAGATGAATAATCAAGATGATGATGATAACCTATCTCCAACAAATATCCAGATGAGGAAGATTCGTTTATCAGTGTGGTGATTCAATAAGTGAACACAATGATAAGAATACTCATACTCATGATTACCACGACAAGGAGGAGAATCTCTTAACAAAACAATTGCATGATGACATCAATGGATGAGACTTTTACTCGGCTGAAGAACCTAGCTTTGATGACTATGTTGACGAGGAAGATGTTCAAGATAATACACTCTCTGAAGAAACCAGAAGCTTACTATATTTGAGACATAAAATGATCCATTTTTACCTCAGGAAGAGCCTACATTAATAATTCACACTAATGGATATACAATTCCTTGACACTGGTTTACTAGCAACAAAGATAACTAAGGCATTCAATGATCCATTTCTTGATGCTCTACCAACTGGATGAGGAAATCAACTTCATGCCTATTTGGGATCTATGGTGTTATTTCTCAAATTATGAAACCAGTTATTTTAAAGTGGATGTATATGATGCAGGAACATATCATCCATTCATTAATATAATAAAAATTATAAAACAAAGAAGAAGAAAGCAAACGTTGAAGTTTAAGTTGAATAGAATCTTGTTATGTTTTCTTTTTCTCTAAAGTTTTAAGTTGTCTAGGTTTTTAGGCTCTATTTTGAGTGTTTAGTCAAATTTAGCTTGTCATAAGTTGTCTTTGAGTAGTGGGCCAGGGTTAACTAGTTCTTTTTCAATTAAGTGAAAGGTATAATGGTCTTTGGTCATATTTTACTTGAGGGGCAAGAAAGTGACACCCTCTTATGTCTATAAAAGGGATTAAGAGCTTTCTTTTGTGTAGTTCCGATTGATGGTTGAATCAAAGTGTGGACCATTATTCTTTATTTCAAGAATTTTCATCTTGGGTTGGATAAACAAGGTGAAGAGGTTAATTAGAAGAGATGTTTTCTGGTTAAAAGCACTTCAAAACCAGAAGGATTTTTCCCCTCGTACTTGCTACAATTTTCCTTTTACAATCCTAATTATAACCACTTTTAGCTTTCCTGCATTAGATAATCTAACACTACCGTACCAGATTGACCTAGAACTAGTCCCCCGCATCTTCCACCCAGACCCGCAAATTACCATGCACTCATACTTACACATCCAAGGAAACTGCCACAACTCCACAAACCCCAGCTCATACACTTTTTTATAGCATCTCCATATCCCCAAGAATATTTTCAAAGAGCACTTGCTCTATAGCTCTTATGTTGCAAAACATTTGATTTGGAATTTCTTCTCCATATATGAGCTGTTGTTCGTTTTGCACTCGCCCTTCACCCTTAAAGAATTTCCATTGAAGCCAATGTTTGTAAAGCTCCTCAATTGGATCACTAAGTCACTTACTATGTAGTCGCAGGTGCGACTAGTCGCTAGGTGCAAAAAGGCGCTGGCTTTGCGAGTCGACTTCAGATAGGCGCAGCAAAATAAGTTGCACTGCCACTAGTTGTGCGCCTAGATGTGCCTTATGCCTAATGCAGCCCCAATTCCAGGCGCAGCGATAGTCACTTAAAACCCTACTTCTCGGTTTTTTTTTTTTTTTTCATTCTTCTTCTTCCCCTTCCATTGCTTCCTTTCTGACCAAGTGATCTTCCATCCTTGTTTAAAACCCTATTTTCTTTCTTTGTTTTCTACTTTTTCTGTAAAAATATGGTAAAAACAATACCTTTTTTAATTTTTTATGCATAATGCTTCATTTTTCTTTGAAAACTCAACATATCTATACTCTAAAGTTAAAAACAAAAACTCCATTTCATTCTTTCCATCTATTTTCACTGATTTAGTGTCTTATGCACTATATTTTCAGTTTTCTATATTTTTTTTACCGAAAAAGTAAAATACATCAGTAATTTGTATTTTTTTGTTTTTTTAAAAGCAAATATGCATATTCTCACCATTATAATGCTAAAAAGGAGTGACCCATGAGCTTCATTGACTGTTTTTTGTTATTGTCTTTTCTTTTCTTTTTTGTTATTTTTGACAAAAAACAATGAAAAACAGTAAGGTTTTTTTTTTTTGGGGGGTTTTTGTAGCAAATGTGTAAATGTCACCATAGGAATACTAAAAACAACTTATCAATAGAATCTTTTGATGTTTTATTTTCCTGTTTTTATTATTTTCACTAAAAACAGTAAATTTTTTAATTTAGTAATTTGTTTTTGGAGTAAATGTGTAAATACCATTATAATGCTAAAAACAACTTATTCCTGCACTGACTCCTTAGATATTTTTTCTCCTAAATTTTTTTTGTTATTTTTCACTAAAGACAGTAATTTTTTTGTTATTAATTTATTTTTGTAACAAATGTGTCAATGAGACCATTATAATGCTTAAAACAACTGACCCATAACTTAGTTTTCATATTTTGCATCTTTCTTTTCATTTTTTTTAAGTTTTGTTTCCATAACCTTCTTACTTTTCTATATTTCTTACTTTCGTACTGTTACTTATTTTATTTTGTTGTTAATTTTTTTGTTCTATTTGTTTGCAGGGTTCCTCTTTTGATTGCTTGATTTGTTTCCATTCCACTCTAATAGTTTCTTATATTCCTATTAATACTACAGTATGTCATTATCAAGGGGCTCCACCAATGCTTCTTCTAGATTAATGGATCCAAGGTGGGAAGAAGGAGAGGCACGGGATCCAAATGAAAAAAATTTGGTATGGTGCAAGCTTTGTAGGAATAGAAGTGGTAGAATATTCAGATTAAAGCATCATTTGACAAGTGGGCATAGGAATGCCAAAAAATGCTCCCTAGTCACTCTTGAGATATCTAAGAAAATTTTAGATTATATGAATGAAACTAAGAAGAAAAAAGAGACTAGAGAGAGCATAACAAGAGAGATGGAACAGCTAGAAAATTTGTTTGGCTTGCATGATAATGATGATGATGAGGCCGAGGTGCAAGAGATTGACAGTACCAGGGTTGTTGGTATTTCCATTGGGGGTAAGAGGCATACAACAAACAAAGGGACCTATTGATTATCTCTTTACTCCCAACCCTGAGGCCCAAGGTAAGGGGAAGGCACCCATGTAGCAGATGACGATGAATAGAGTATATAAGAAGTTTAGAACATGAGCATGAAATTACATCACCTTCTGGTTTTATGAACATAGCATTGCATTCAATGCTGCTCATAGTCGTTCATTCCAGACCATGTTAGAGGCAGTTGCGCAACATGGTCTAGGTATATATCTTATATTCTTTATAATGAATAGTTATATACTTGTTTTAGCCTTTTACCTAATCTTACATCGTATAATTTTATGTGACTAAGGTTTCAAAGCACCCTATCATGAGTTGAGGGTGTATCTTCTTCAAAAGCAAGTAGAGACGACAAAGGAGTACATAGATCAGTGTAGAGCTGATTGGATTAGGTATGTATTCAATGTCCTTTTTCGCATCCTTGTATTATTATATGTTCTCTTCAAGTCTCAAGGTGATACTGACACTAACAACAAGAGTACTCCAAGGCATTATGCTTTTATAGGTATGGGTGCTCCATCATGTCAGATTGGTGAACCGACAACAAGGGTCTTACCCTTGTCAACTTTTTGGTGAACTATCCAACTGGGACAGTTTTTTTGAAATATATTGATGGGTCTGCACATGTCAAGAGTGCAAACCTAATACTTAACATGCTAAAAGTGATTGATGAAGTTAGATAGAACAATGTGGTCCAAGTAATCGTTTAATTTTATATCTATAAGCTGTTAAGTATTATAAATTGTTTATAAGCATATAATGCAAGTTCCCCCTTTACAATTTTACCTTTTTTTTTCTATTTTAGGTCATACTTGACAATGCCTCCAACTATATGGCTGCGGTAAGGAAATTGATGGTGAGGAGGCCACACCTATATTGGACCCCTTATACTACTCATTGTATAGATCTCATATTAGAGGACATAGACAAATTGCCAATTGTGAAGAAAACTGCGACAGAAGCTAGGGCCATGACAGTTTTTATATATAGCCACACACGTCCTTCATCTTATGAGAAAATTTACAAAGAAAAAGAATTGGTCAGACCTACAATGACGCACTTCGCCACCAACTTCTTGAGCTTAGAAAGCATTCACAAATTGAAGACAGAGTTGAGGGCAATGTTCTACTGTTCAAAGTGGATGAACAGTAAATGGCTGAAAAGGCCTAAGGGTAAAAGAGTTGAAAAGATTGTATCGCGCACCAGCTTTTGGAACCACATCCTCTTTTGTTTGAAGATTATGGCTCCACTCGTAGAGGTTTTGAGGGTGGTGGATAGTGAGAAGAAGCCAGTGATAGGATACATCTTTGAGGCTATAATTGGGGCCAAAGACAAGATTCAAGCCAATCGAAAGAGGGATGAGCGCCAATCCACTCATGTTTGGGAGATTATAAACAGTAGATGGAGTTCTCAGCTTCACCAGCCTTTGCATGCAACAGGATATTACCTCAACCCATCCTTCTACTACAACCATAACATTGAAATTGAGCGCAACAGTGATATCAAGAATAGTGTAATGCATGCCATCAGTAGGTTATATGATGGAGATGAGGCAGACATGGTGATAGATCAGATATCCATCTACAGACATGCTAGAGGCTTGTTTGGCAATGACCTGGCAATTACGCAAAAGAAAAACCCTAGCCCCTTGTAAGTATTTTATGTTATTCTATGTTTTAAGTTTTAACTTCTAAATTTTATTTATTTTTCTAACTTTAATTTTCTTCAACTTTTGTAGGTGAGGGTGGATTACCTTTGGGGCTGAAGCCCCACATCTTCAAACATTCACCATTAAGATCCTCTCCCAGATATGCAGTGCATCTCCTTGCGAGCACAACTGGAGTGTCTTCAAGAACGTAAGCTACTTAGATATTAATATTTAGTAGCTATTAGTAATTTAGTATAACATTCATTGTATTCTAAATTTATAATTACTTCTTTTTTTTCAGATCCACACTAAGAAGAGGAATAGGCTACATGCTAAGACATTGAATGATCTAGTATGCATCCAATACAATCACCGCCTTCATCGTTGACATGAGGATCGTTTGAAAATGCAAACATATACAGATCCTATTCTGTTACGAGAGGTAGACGAAAGTGATGAGTGGATTGTTCAAGAAGATGCTAGAGATGATCTAGTGCATCAAGGTGATGACCTCACCTGGTTAGATGTTGAGCTTGCCGAAGGATCAAGGGAACATGATGCTTTATCTACTAGGCAATGCCAAAGGCGAGGGAGGGGGCAGAGGGGGAGCCACATTTCTCAATCTCAAGTTCATGCTCATCAAGAACTAGATGAGGATGTTGGAGAAGAGTAGGGCGATGAGGAGATTGAGGAGGAGGATGTCTATATCTCTCAGGGAGATGATTCCGATGGTCTTAATCTTCCTGATGAGGAAGAGGTGCAGGAAAATGACTCTTTAAGTCTTAATAGTTAACTCTAGCATTTGCTTTACTTCATTTATAAAACCTTTGTTTGATTGTTTATTATTTCTAGATTTACAGGAAGATGATGGCGATGATGACGAGACTACAGCAAATTGGCGGAGTAATCCCTCCCTGCTAGGCTGCTACTCCATGTTTGATTGTTTATTCTATTTGTATGTTTCTCAAGTCTCACTTACTTCTTTGTGTATAACTGTATGATTGATTGTTTGATTTAACCTTAGGTCCGTAAGTTGTTATTGTTGACAAGTATTTGTTCATATATTTATATTTCTATATTTTCATTTTTTTTGGATTTTTTTCTTTTTTAAAAATTGAAAATACTTAATTTTGCACCTTGATGACTAGTCACGCGACTAGGCGCACCTAGTCGCTCTAGGAGCAAGTTGCACCCCTTGCGCCTATGACTACATAAGTCACTTAAGTGGCTTGTTTTCAGCCCCAAAAATATATGGCTGATTTTTATTTACCTTGGGCCAGGTCTCAAATGAATAGAAGTTTTTTAACCAATAGCTGAAGCTTCTCCACACTATTAGCTGCATCCTCAGCGATCTAACAAAAGGCACACAAAGTAAACTAGTGGTTGGCATGCAGTGTTCAATAAGGTTGAGCCTCACCCCACAGGCAAATGGCTCCTTTTCCAAGTTGCAAACTGCTTTCTACCCTCTCAATATCTCAGATTTGAGGGCACTCTAGAGAGGACTTCAATGTTGAAGGGGAATACATACTTATTGATCTAAGAACGGAACATGTAGTAATCCAGAGGTTGGCGAGCAATGCTCAATAAGGCTGATATTGACCCCATGGCCGGAAATTCCCCAAGTTGCCAGCTGCTTTCTAACATCTCTCAATATCTGATTTCCAAGGGCACTAAACAAAGTACTTCAACCTCAAAGGGGAAGACATGCATAGCTTTAGGAAGGACCTCACTACAAAGAAAAGACAAACATAGGTAACAAAGAGCTTCTCTGTTTTGCAGTCATAAGTCCAGAAAATGACTAGGAGAAGCCTCCACCTATAAACTCGCATCAGGCTTCTACCTCAATTTAGCCCTCAACCAGAATATAACTTCCACCATCTAAGCACCAACAGGAAATTATAACATGCAACTCTTCATGTCTATCAGTCTGAAATTTAAAACATTCTAGTTAAAATTTCAGTAAGCCAAATAATGAACATTTAGAACCACCTAAAAAGAAATGACCAATACAAGGTGAAAATGATCTATATATTTTAGACAACTTATCCAGTACGTCCAATTAAGCATGACCATTAACAAGTTCAAATGAAATAATACTGATTGAAGTGCACCGAGAAACAAGCTATCAGTATATCAAGAACAACAATGACAGTTGAAATTTATCTTACTGACATTTCCACATCTTCTTGCAGAGATAGTTAACTTTTCCCTGTCTTCCTTTTCAACTTACAATGCACAAGGAGCATATGTACAAAGGGAGAAAAGATTGATTTCCTATTTGGAATACATTTTCTTTAATCAAATAATTACAAATTGTAAATCAATGAATTTTCTTTAATCAGCTAATTACAAAATGTATATCCACCACAAAGATATGAAATATTTAACCACGAAACTAACTTTAACATGATATCAGAGTTCCAAAATCTGCTGCTCTACAGAACATCGCATGTGATCCTCAAAAGCATAAATTACTAAACACAATAATATTGGTAGACTACCAAAAGATCCATGAGAAGTGTAAGGAAATCCAGCATGGTAAATACATGCATCTGCACCTCTACCTGAATTTCAAAGAAAAAGTACAGGATTCGGGTTTGTAGGAGGAGGTAACTTTAACCCGAGGTGTACCAGCTTGAGAGTACCTGTAAGGATTTTTTTTAAATTATAAACAAACAGTTGCAAGGGAATTCACTGTGAAACAAAATAACGAATACAGCAAGGGGAAGACATACCAGAATAAGAAATTTGAAAAATCAGCATCATTTGCATCTCGCATGGCAGCAAAGAAATCTTCACAGGTTACTGCTTGCCCATCATGTCTCTTGAAATAAAGATCCATGCCCTGTAAACATAAAGATACTCAAAGATTTTAGATACTTGTGTTAACTGTTAAGGTCTTCGAAAGGTAGCCTTGGTGCAATGGTAGAGTTGTCACTGTGTGACCCGGGGGTCTCGGGTTCGAGGCGTGCAAACACCCGCTTGCAAAAATGCAAGGTAAGGCTACGCACTATAGGCTCTTTCTAGCCAGCCCCTTCTCTGGACCCCGCATATGCAGAAGCTTCATGCAACAGGCTGCCCTATGCATGCTAATGTCATGATTTACAGGCAAGACTGTTTTAAGTACCAATGAATAAGATAATTATCAGCCATCGTGATCATACTTTCAAGACACAGATATACTTAGGCACCTACTGCTATCTGCAAGCACATTGATGCTTTATTCAACCAAACAGCTAATATAAGTTCATGCGTAGGATCATTTACTTTTCCCATTTTCTTTTGACTTTTTTGGAGAGACCCCTGCATGACCAGCTGGGGTGGGGGAGGTGGGTTGAAATTAATTGCCATCTGGAAAACTGGGGTAGCCAAAGATGATCGTGGCTCTAGCCTTCAAGCTTATTCCAGTACAAATGGGGAGACACGTACTGGTGAAGTGGAAATCTGGGCTTTATGTCTATGGCCAAGTTGGCCAGCTCTTCATGGGTGGAGAGCAGCTCGGCTAATGCAATCAAGTTTCTGTCAAGTACCTGACCCTGATATCTTGTTAGGCACAATTTTAAGTTTTTTAAAGGATTATTAATACCTTTCTATAAATTGCTCAACAAACTAACAAGACTTTTATGCATGTATTGATTGAGGCCTTATATGTCCAACACAAGACTATTTTTCTTTTCCTATTTCAGACTCTGTTTTGTTTGTTAATTTCTCACCACTGTGCTGCAAATGAACCATCAAATGGATTAGACAAGTTCAGCTAGAACTGTCACTTGTCAAAGATAATTATAGTTCTACCTTTCAAAGTTTCTAGACAACGATTAGTAAGGGAAATACTAGTGAAGTGGAAATCTGGCTCTTTTTGAAGTTCTTAGGGTTTCTAAGGCCAAGCTATACAGGTTTCCATGGTGAAGAGTAGCTCAACTAGTGCACTTGAGCTTCCATTAAGTGCCTGGACCCAGAGTGAAAACAAGATTATTATGCATTGGTTAGACATCTATGGACGAGATGGGCTTGCAGTTGTTTGTAACTGAAACAGAAATCTTTATTTCAAAGGATGAACCAGATAAAGCTTGAGGTAACCCATGCCTTTCTGTGATAAATTTGTCAATTGGTATTGCTTTCTCTTTAATATATCATATTTACAAGGACAATCTCTACTTAGAAGTTTCTGGGTATTAGATTAGATCATATGAGTTATTGTTCTTGCTTGTTGGATGATATGTATACCGCTTCTTTCTCTAATTTGCATACTTTCCCTGCTTTTATCCACTTTGAGGGTCTTTCAGTATGCTTTGCTATGATGATCACCAAGAGACGCCACTGATAGGTCCCACTTTAAAGTGATTCCCATCTGCAGGATGTCTAGCCAAACAAAAAACTAGAGACTAATGAGTTGGATATTGTGGATGATCATCTCAACATTTGTGATGTCAATACCAATGGAATAATTTGTCCAAATTAACTTTGAATTAAATTTTATATCAAGACACGTTTGTGTAGTAAGATGTTCTAATAAATCTTTTGATATATCCTTTTCATCTCAAGTTCTGAGTTTGGATTGATGTACAATGCTCCATCCATTCCATCTTCTAGTAGAATGAGAAATCTATCCAAAACTTTGAAAGGTTAGCAAAATCTCTATCTAGCACAAAAGAGTACCACGTTTAAGGTGGTCCAGTCTATGAATCTTGTCTTCCATCATAAGTATAAGCAGTTATAATATGATGGTCTAGAAACTATATTGAAATACACAGTACAGCCGAAATGGCTAAAGATTTGGGTCATTTCAAGTTCTCAAACAATCATTTCCTGAACCCATATCTGATAGGACAATGCAAAAGATACTATGCATTGGATCCTAGTCTTTACAGTTTGGAGTATAAAATAGATGGTCAAACTATTTACCATCCATCTGAAGACCCAGTAATACCAAAAAGCTAGAATAATCTTTGGGACAAGATTCTTGATTTAGAAGGGAGACAGGTATACATAGTCCACAGAAAAACATGGGAGTAGTTGAGGGTGTTTAAGACGGGAATAAGAATCATGGATTAAGTTATTCCCAAATAGTGCAATTTTGCCACTATTAACAGCCTCAAAACAGGGACAAAATTATTTAAGGACAAGCATCCTAAGCTTTCACGGCCATTTTTCTATATGTTGAATAATTTATCTATGTTTAAGGCTGCAACTAGGTGATGCAGGACAAGGGGAGAGTACCAATTTCAAAGAAACCTGATTCAAACTAAACCAAAACAGTAACTGAAAGAAACTTGTCGGCAGCAACAGAAACCGAAAGAAATGGAACAAGAACAAAAAATGTCTTGGAATCTGTTACATCAAATGAGCGAAAGGAAGGCAGATTTGGCAAGTTTTATACAAGAAGAATTAAGGACAAAGAGTCTACAGGTTCTCACAACAGAAAGGGAGTTGTATAACAGAAAAGAAGGAAAGAATGGAGGGGAAAAACAGAATTCAGTTGGATCTGGAAAAGGAAGGATAAGAGGAAGGGGGGAAAGGAGGGAGAGAGGAGGAAGGTAACTGTGGGAGGGTCTAGCTCCTCAAAAGCTAGAATTGTAAACTTGATCTCTGTCAAAGAAACCAGTAGTCGCATCATACAACTGTTACGATCAGATTGTCTGGTGTAGTCGTGCACTCTGTATCAGATTTTTCATTGAATTTTCATTACTTTGTTGAATAAGTGGAGTTTATCAAGTGGTATCAGAGCTGGTTCGAACCCAAGGAATGGTTAGGACTAGGATGGAAAGAGTAGAGAGCATGAAGAAGGAGATAGAGGGAGTCAGAGGGGAGACAGGATATGTGAGGGAACATCTCGGGAGATTAAAGACTAATATTAATGCAATTGGGGAGTATTTAGTAGAAATTTGGGAGTGGATCAAGAACAAGGAGTTGCCGAATGAAGGTCGAAGCAGTCATCAGAAACCAGAAGTGGGGGAACCTTCCAACAGCCCCAGAAGAAGTCCTTTCCCGTCGGGGGAACATCACTGCTAGGAATGGCAAGGCCAAGAGACTGGATTTACCATCAACAACAAGAAGATTCCGACAACTTCCATTTGCCTAGAGGGAGATGCTCTCCACTAGTTCTTGTGGACAGAATCTCGCACTCCCTTCCAATCTTGGGGATCTTTTTGGTCAGCTCTGCTCTGAAGATTCAGATCATCCCAATCGAACGATGATTATGAAACGTTGATGGCTTTGAAGCAAACAGGTAGTGTAGCTAAGTACCTCTGGGACTTCGAGCTACTCTCCGGCCACCTGGTCGAACTATCCGACGACGTCCTGAGGGGAGCCTTCTTGAACGGGCTCTGGAACGACATCAAGGCAGAGATCAAGCTGTTCAGGCTTGCTTCTCTGTATGGGCTTATGGAGTTAGCCCACAAGATCGAAGAAAAAAATCGGGCACTGGACTAGATAGGGCCCGCCCACTTAGAAACGACGTTGGGCCAAGAAACTCGGAGCTCATACTACAGTTGAAGAAAGGTTCGACGGAATTGGGTTGGCAAGGGCAAAATCATAATTTGCCCATCATCATCTTCAATCCCGAGTGCAACCAGGGTTTTTGCACATAAATAGAGCGGAAGAGGATCTCTGGGGACCAAATGGCCGGAAAAAAGGGATCCCTACAAAAACTCACCAATGCCTAACTACAACAACAGAGATCCCAAGGATTACGCTACAGATGTGATGAAAAGTATCATCCTGGGCACCAATGTAAAAACCGACAACTACAAGTGCTTATCCTTGCCGCCAACGATGAGGATGAGACGGAAACCCTTCCTTTTTCTCCGTCAAAGATGGACAAACCCCGAGAAACAGATGAACAAGATTTAGAGTTATCCTTGAACTCTATTTCAGGGTTTACGTCCAGCAGGACTATGAAAGTGAAAGGCAAGGTTGGTGGAAGGGAGGTGATAGTGTTGATAGATAGTGGGGCTTCGCATCTCCAACCAATTAGTCAGGGAACTCCAATTATCGGTAGATTGGTTGCGCCGATTTGGAGTGCAAGTTGGGGACGGCCTCTGCATCTGAGGAGAAAGCATCTGTCGGAAGATACAATTAAGTCTACCAGGTATAATGGTGGTTCAAGACTTCCACCCTTTCGATTTTGGCGGAGCAGACATAGTTTTGGGAGTAAAATGGCTAGAAACCTTAGGAGATATTTCAGCAAACTTCCGTAATCTGACCATGCGTTTCAAAGTGGACAGGCATTAGATCATCTAGAAAGGAGATCCGACTTTATCTTGTTCTCTAGTCTCCTTCAAATCGATTCTTCAAGTCATTCCTAAGGCTGAATTTGGTTGTATGGTTGAATATAGGGGTATGGAAGTGGGAAAAATTCAGCCTCAGAAAGATTATCGATCAGCCACAGATTCTTTCCTACAGCAATTTTCACATATATTTGATCAACCTTTAAGACTGCCAGTTGCTCGTTCTCATGATCATGCCATTAGGCTGGTAGAACGAACACAACCTCCTCACAGTAGACCATATCGGTATCCGCATTCACAGAAAGATGAAATTGAGAAAATCATCAAGGAGTTGTTGAATTCAGGAATCATTCGACCAAGTAAAGGCCCTTTCTCTAGCCCGGTGCTACTGGTCAATGCGGGATGGAGATTGTGTGGATTATAGAGCACTAAACAAAGTGACAGTACCTAACAATTTTTCGATTACTACAATAGATGAACTGCTAGACAAATTGGGAGGAGCCACCATCTTCTCAAAGCCAGACCTGAAATCGGGATATTATCAAATTCGAATCAAGGATGAGGACATAGCAAAAATAGCCTTTTGAACTCATGAGGGGCATTACGAATTTTAGGTTATGCCTTTCGGCCTAACCAATGCACCAGCCACCTTTCAGGCACTCATGAATGAGGTATTTCAACCCCATCTATGCAAGTTTGTCGTTGTCTTCTATGATGACATTTTAGTCTATAGCAGTAACCTTTCTCTGCACTTGGAGCATATTACCATTGTCCTGAAATTGCTTGAAGAACACCAGCTAATTGCCAATAAAAAGAAGTGTTCATTTGCACAACCTTCTCTGGAGTACTTAAGAGAGATTATATCTGAAAAAGTGGTAAAAGCTAATACTTCCAAGATAGACTGTATGCTATCATGGCCCACCCCTAAAGACGCCAAGGCATTTAGGGGATTTTTGGATCTTACTGGTTATTATAGAAGGTTTGTCAGAAGCTATGGACTCATTGCTGCTCCTTTACCCAAACTACTTAAAAAAGATGGATTCATGTGGACTAAGGAAGGTCAGGAGGCATTTGAGACATTGAAACAAGCCATGACAACCGTTCCTGTATTAGCCATATCGGATTTTTCCAAAACCTTTGTGCTGGAAACAAATGCGTCAGGCAAAGGAATTTGTGATGTCCTTATGTAAGAGGGTAAACCAATTGCTTTCTTCAGTCAAGCCCTCTCCATTCGATCACAATCTAAATCAATTTATGAAAGGGAACTTATGGCCATAGTTCCTGTTGTACGTAAGTGAAGACATTATCTCATAGGAAGGCGTTTCATCATTCATACAGACCAAAAAAGTCTCAAATTCTTCATGGAACAACATATGCTGAATGAAGAGTAACAAAAGTGGTTAACCAAACTCATTGGATATGACTTCATCATTCAGTATAAGCCAAGATCAGATAATAGAGTGGCGGATGCTTTATCTAGGCGTTAGGAGTATCCCACCCTCAACCCTAAGAACAATCAAACAAGGGATGAGGAACCTATAGATCGTTGTTCAAGCATATAGAAGAGGGAGACCTTCCATTACAACACCTTGCTCTATCAGTGGTGAGATGTGCTGATTTGGATTCCTTAGCATATGAAATACAAGAAGATCCTCACATTCGGAGTATTATTCAGGACATTTTGGTGAATCATGATAAGCACCTGAGTTACACACTCAAACATGGTCTTTTACTATTTCATGGAAGACTGATTATTCCGAAGTCTTCACCCCGCATTCCAGCCTTCTTACAAGAATTCCATTCCACACCAAGAGGGGGGCATTCAGGGGTCACATGCACTTATAAACGCATATCCCAGGTGCTTCATTGGGAGGGAATGCGACAGGATATTCAGAAATTGATATCCACTTGTGATGTTTGCCAAAGAAACAAATACACAACTACTAAACCAGCAGATACTCTTCAACCTGTTCCCATTCTTAAGGTGGTTTGGAGTGAGTTATCCATGGATTTCATTAGTGGCTTACCAAAGGCACATGGAGTTGACACCTTGTTAGTTGTTGTCGATCGCTTCACCAAATACAGTAACTTCATTTCCCTCAATCACCCTTACACGGCCAAGGAAGTAGCTCACATCTTTATCAAAGAAGTTGTTAGACTGCATGGTTATCCCGAGTCTATTGTATCAGATAGGGATAGGGTCTTCGTCAACCATTCTTGGGTTGAACTATTTAAGCAGGCAAAAACAACCCTCAAGATGAGTTCGGCCTATCATCCTCAAGCTAATGGGCAAACAGAAGTGGTAAACAGATGCTTAGAAACATATTTACAATGTTTCATTGGCAACACACCAAAGTCCTGGCCCAAGTGGATCTGTTGGGCAGAATATTAGTACAATACTACTTACCAAAGTTCGGCAGGAATGACACCCTTCAAAGCTTTGTATGGAAGAGACCCGCCCATGTTGCTAACCTTTACTGGGGAAGAATCCATGGTGGAGGAAGTTAACCAACAGATGGCTACACGTGATTCAATTCTAACAAAACCGACGCAAAATTTGGGGGCCGCATAAACTAAAATGAAAAGGCGAGCAGATGCACACCGCCGTCCTCTCACGTTCCAACCAGGGGTTACATTTATTTGAAACTTCAACCTTATCGCCTCAAGTCACTCTCAACAAGACTCAATGAGAAACTATGTTCCTGTTATTACGGGCCATATGCTATTCTAGAAAGGATTGGACAAGTAGCTTATAAGCTTGAGCTACCACAACATGCTAAGTTACATCCCCTCTTCCATGTCTCTTAGCTCAAGCCAGCTCAGGAACCAACATTGACACCTCAACCTATACCACAGGCCTTAGCTGAAGATCTAGAACTTCAAGCATACCCAGCAGACATCAAAGACATTAGGCAGTCTCCTAATGGACAATTAGAAGTCCTCATACAGTGGCAAAATCTTCCTGAACATGAAAACACATGGGAACAAATGGAGGACATTCACTTGCAATTCCCTAACTTCCACCTTGAGGACAAGGTGGCACTAATAGGGAGGGGTATTGTTACATCAAATGAGCCAAAGGAAGGCAGATTTGGCAAGTTTTATACAAGTAGAAGACATAAGGACAAAGAGTGTGCATCTGGAGGATTTAAAATTAGCCAAACTAAGACAGAATATGTGGAATCTAATTTTAGCAAGGAGAGTAGGAGTAGAACACTAGTCAAGATTGATAACCAAGAAGTCCTCATTAAAGACCACTTTCGGTACTTAGGATCAATGATTCATGAGAGTGGAGAGATTGAGAAAGAGGTTACTCAGAGAATCCAAGCGGGTTGGAACAAATGGAGATATGCATCTGGAGTTTTATGTGATCGACAAGTGCCACTCAAACTAAAAGGAAAATTCTATAGGATGGCAATAAGGCCGGCTATGCTTTATGGATCAGAGTGTTGGGCAATTATGGAACATCATACTCATAGGATGAGTGTTACAGAAATAAGGATGTTGAGATGGATGAGTGATAAGACAAGAAAGGATAGAATTAGAAATGAAAATATTCGAGAAAATTTAGGAATAGCACCAATAGGTAACAAGATAAGGGAGACGAGACTTAGATGGTTTGGACATGTTCAAAGGAGACCAACAAAGGCACCGGTTAGAAAAAGTGAGGCAATACAAGTGAAAGGTTCTAAAAGGGCAACAGGAAGGCCCAAAAGAAAGTGGATAGAAGTGTTGAGGAAAGATTTAAAAACGTTGGGATTAAATGAAGCCATGGTATTTAATAGAGTGGTATGGAGGAATAAGATTCATGTGGCCGACCCCTAATTGGGATAAAGTCTTGATGATGATGATGATGATGATGATGAAGTAAGGACAAAGAGTGTACGAGTTCTCATAACAGAAAGGGAGTTGTATAACAGAAAAGAAGGAAAGAATGGAGGGGAAAAACAGAATTCAGTTGGATCTGGAAAAGGAAGGATATGAGGAAGGGGGGAAAGGAGGGAGAGAGGAGGAAGGTAACGATGGGAGGGTCTAGCTCCTCGAAAGCTAGAATTGTAAACTGGATCTCTGTCAAAGAAACCAGTACTCACATCATACACCAACTGATTACGATCAGATTGTATGTTGTAGTCGTGCACTCTACCAGATTTTTCATTGAATTTTCATTACTTTGTTGAATGAGTGGAGTTTATCAGAATCACTCCACAAGACTAGGATAGTACTCTAGAATCACACATATAGGATGACTACAAGCACATTGAAGTCACATCAACAGCTTAAAGACCACCAATGGAGTCACACCATTGGGGTTTCTCTTTGGAATCACTACAAAGGACAAGGCATCACATCAATACTGTTGCAGCCGCAAAATCTCTAACTTCTCCATTGATTTCAAAGACATACACATCAAACTTATAGAGCTTACACCAATACTTTCCAGATCTATCAGTTATTACCTTCCTAATATGCATAAACATTTATGCTAGCAAAAGCTAATCAAATCTGGTCAACTTTGGTTATCCAATAATGCATAGGCATGTATGGAGAATAAAGCCAATCCGCGGTCAACTTTTCTGCTGATGATATGCATAAGCACTTATTATAAAAACTGAACCAATCAAGACTGGTCAACTATTGTAATCATGTACCCAGATCAGACAAATCTTGTAGAGATGTATGGTGCCTTAGCCAAATTGCAGCCTGCTGATGTACACCTGATCCCTATTACTAGGCATGTCTCATGACCAAGAACAATCTCTGAGGTTTGGATGATTCTAGCATCTTATACAGTTGATCTATTTCACAGTTTCTTTTGTGTGCTTAAGGTTGTAGCTACGGGAATTTTGTGATCATGATTCTCTCAGTAAGTTTGGCCATGGAGAATACCTGGTTGTTTACAGTGATTAAAGTGCCTCTTTAAGTCTTGATGATAAGAAATGTTGGCATTTGCATATGAATGCTAAGCAATCATTGTTCTACTCCTCTGGCCTTAGATTTGCTCCATAATGCACCCTATCTATATTATGTTCTGTTAGATTCACCTAAGTGTTTGACAAAGTTGACCATTGTTAGTGAAATAAAGAATCTATAGCTTAACTCAGTTTATATTATTCATAACTTTCGATATTCCTCTTTAGGGTTTCTCTATAATAATCACTCCATAAATAAGATGTGAAATCACTCTCTGGAAAGCGAATCATTCACATGTTTATGATATTAGAGCAGGACTGATCTTGGTCACTGCATCCCTTTCCATTTGCCTGAAGGCTTTCTATTCACACAAGTCCTTCCATTGTCCTATTACATCTTTCCCTTCTCCCCTCTCCTCCTTTCTTCTGTGTTTTCCAATGGAGAGTTCATCTGTCTCTCAGTCCACTATAGACAGTCGACATCATCAGCCACACAAAACTCTTCGTCCACCTTATTACCCATTCAATCAACCATGGGTTTTACCCACACAGCCCATCAACCACACGTGAAAATCACATCTTCCAACTACTCTCTCTAGAAGATGCACCCATCCTTAAATTCAACGATATGACTGGTATAGTAGATGGCACAGATGTATGTCCACCGCCTACCATCCCCTCCACTTCTGATCTGACTGTCCACCTTCCAAATCCAGACTATCTGTCTTGGCACAGAAAAGACCAGGTTCTTCTAAGCTGGATTATTTCATCAGTTAGAGAAGAACTCCTTTCCTACCTACTTGGATGTCACAACGCCCGTTCTGCTTCATTAGAGCAATCCTTTGGACCCAAAAAATCAAACCACCCTTCTTCAGATTCGTCTCCAGTTACTGAAGCTTCAAAAGGGTGAAGACTCCATGATGACATATCTCCATACTCACTGATGAGGTCGCCGCTGCTGGTCAGTTGATCGATCCCCAGGAGTTTAATTCAATAACATATAGCATCCTGGGTTTGGAGTATAATGATATCATCGTGGCACTTTCTGTAGACACCACTCCTTTTCATGATCTTCATTGCATTCTTTAGAGTCATGAAAATAGAGTTAAGGACACATTAGCTCTTAATGCCAAAGCCAACTACACATACAAGCACAACAAAGGAAAAGTAACTGGCGGGATGTTTGCCAATCACTCCAACAGAACTCTCGTGCTACTTCTCCAAAATTTGAAAAAAAAAAAACTCTCTTCCCCCCTGCAGATTTGTGAGCAAACAAATCATGACTACGATCATTGTTTCTACAAACCGAAAAAACAACAAAATGAGGCCCCATCTGTTGCAAACTACGCTTCCAATGCATGTGCTCCATCTCAAAGCAAATTTGACATGCGGTGCCCTGATACGGTGCTTCCCATCAGATCACCTCTGACTTCAACAATCTCCAAATCTCCACTCCATACAACGGTGCGGATCAACTCCAGGTGGTGAACGGTGAAGATTTGAAAATCGCCTATATTGGCACATAATCCATTCCAAACATTGTAATTTTCAACTAAATAACACCCTTCATGTTCCAAGAATTTACAAAAATCTTCTTTTCTATAGAAAAATTTTGTGAACATAATGGTGTATTCTTTGAGTTTACTGATCATAATTTTGTTCTGAAGGACCAGATTACACAGGTCCCACTCCACCAAGGAACCACTCATAGTGATCTCTAAAAGTTCTCTTCAGCCACACCAGTGCATTCTAGCACTAATCAGGTGGTTTATCTCAGCAAAAAATGTTGGCATTGATCATTGGCATGCTAGTCTGAGGAAATGACACTCTCAATCAGTCCATCAAATTCTTAGATCAAATAATGTCTTATGTGATGCCTACAAATCTCAATTTGAGTTGTCCGTTGTATAACATTGGAAAATTTACCACAATTCCTTTAGTTTCCACTGGGTCAATCAGTCAAGGTCCTTTAGATCTAGTGTTTAGTGATATCAGAAATTATCATGCTACTAAGAGCGCTAAAGATAGTAAAGTACAAGTATTTTATTTGTAACATAGACATAACCATAAAATACAATAGTGGGGCCACCCAGTGTAGCGGAATTTTGCAAATCGGCCTTATCGGTGGTTTATCAGAAACAGTGGGTATATTGGCCAAAATATTGTATCGCTTGTTTCACTAGCCCAATAGATCAGGTTTAACAGCCAATATTTTGTTACATGGATAGAACAATTAACTTTAGATATCAATCTCTCTAACATAGATACAACTTTAAAAGTTTTGCTTCTTGACCATATATGAAGCACGTACACGTCTTTTACTAAGTTCAACTAAAAGACAGAACATAGCTCCCTAACGAAATTGAATTGCATGGAAGTTCCAAAAGCAGGAGGAAAGTCACAGCCTGCAACTTTAAAAAACCAACCTTTTTCTTTTAATTCCAAGATACGTATCTAGATCATACACTCATGTAACTTCCAAAAACATGACATGTATAGTTCTAGAGAGTTTTAAGATCTTTCAGAAGAATAAGTATAAATAACAGAAATAAACCCATAAGCAGCCATTGCTGAAAGAAAAAATACATACATCCACCACTACAAGAGGAAAACAGTAAGAAATATAAATTGGAAAAAACATGGAAACTCTTAGTCAATAATTTGAGTGTAGGGGAAATTCTGGATCTTACCTTTCGGAATCCTGAGCTCCCAAGCAAAGTTTTGTACATCCTGACAACTTCAGCACCCTGTTAAACCAAGCATTATAAACCATATTTCCAATACTAGTTGCCAAACAATATCCCAAAAGGCAAAAGAAAAAGAAAATAATGTGACATTTGAAGTGGAGAAGTACTGACCTTCTCATATACCTGCAAGCACAAATCAGCCAAAGTGGAAACAGCCTATCAGATATTTACAGAAGGATATGGAAAGCAGATGGATTCAAAAGAAGAGGTCCTCCATTACACATACCGTCACTGCAGTATCAAGTCAGTGTAAGCCACAAGCAGGATCGCAAGAAGCCAAGCATTCAAATATGTCAAAATCAAAAGCAGTGCATAGCTCCCAAAAAGCCAGTGCTACAGAAATGCTGCCACAGACACATACTGAAAAGCAAGATACCAAGCAACACCCACCTGTATAAAAGTTGTCCATCTGTAGGAAATTGGACCCATCATATCAATAGTTTGATGTTTCAACAGACAGCAGATAAAGCAATGAACTTGAGGGAGATCTTTATAGATTATTTTCCTACCTTAATATAGGAATGTGGCCGAACAGGATGAGCCATGGGACCAGCATCCTAAAGAATCACAATACAAGTGTCAGAACTTGAGTATGCTATAGCAGAGGTAAGGCCAGCTATATATAGGTAATCCTGAAATTTCATATGCAATTACTGTAGCTATTTGTTATTATGTAATGACCAAAAGTGGCAGGTTTCCAAAATGTATAGGAGATCAAGCAGATATTAGAACTTCCTAGGAAGAATACCTTCATTATTAGAAATTAGTAGCTGTAAGAATCTTCATTAAACACAAACGAGGCAAGAGCTCTTTTATTTTAGCAGCAACTAAAGATACTGCATGTTTCCATCAAGACTGTATCTCATCTCATGGTAGTACACTTGCATTAACAAATACATACCGTCAAATAAATGATGATATAGAACCCTGGAGGGACTCCAAAACCTTACTCTCGTACCATGAAAGCTTTTAGACAATCCTAGAAACCTCATCAGGATGAACAAAGGAGAAGATGGAGAAAAGGAGAAATTTTCTCTTAATTTATAGCTGTTCTTCAATTTAATTTGTAGCAAATCAACTACTTCTAAGATGAGCTAAGAATGACATATCCTGAAAGTTCCCACTTATTCTCACTTCATAGTTTGCAGTCCTAGAGGTTAGTATATCCTTTTCCATCTGAAGTATTCCCTTTTTCATCTGCAGCAGTTTTCCTATTTCAGTTCAACACTTCTTTATACTAATTGAGAAGCAAGCCATTGCAGACTCAACCCATTGGAGATGCAGTGACAAGAGCTCCTTCAAGAAAATAAGTCTACTCAACCTCCACCAGTATGGTGCCACAGTCGTACGAGATGGGCTCAATGAATGATATCTTTAAAGTCCAATTAATATGCACTTCAATATTAGTCACATGAGGAATGCTAAATAAAGGCTCCTATGTGAAAGCATTTGGGTACCACTTCTTGTGGAGACCACCTTTGCATGATTTAACACAGTCATATGATTGATGGAGGTTCCAGATGTGTAATGGATCAATAACCATGTCGATAGGATGATTGTAGCATCACTGTTTTTCTTTTCTTTTTTTAACGAACTTGTGGCATCACCATTGATTGCCAAAGTTTGTTTGTATTACACCTTTCTAAATGCTAGGATCCTCCAATCCACAAGATTTTTTATCTATTACACATACAAACTGGGACCAATCATGTAAATGAATGGATCATTCAAACGTGGGCTGCACAAAAGGTGGTGCCCAAACCCTTTCACATGAAGCGTCTAGTTAGAAATTCTCTAGTCACATAAGCTAAAGAGGCTGTTGATGTTCTCTATCTAATGGAGGTACTTATAGTTAGATGCAGGTCCTAAAATAAGACTTTGTGCAATGGAAAAATAGAATGAGCTTTTCTGCCCAGAGAACTCCTTTAATCTGTTTTGAGGAACAAACCAAGCCAAAGACTAGCTCATTCCTACCAGTAGTGCCAGAAACCACAGTTAAAGAACTCTTATACATCCTGAAAATGACTGAGAACTTCTCACAGGGATTTATACCAAAATGAAATCTACCCAGGCCAGTTAGCCGACCCCTAATTGGGATAAGGCTTTGATGATGATGAGGGATGAAAAACAAATTTCTGATTGACTTGAAACATCAAAATGTTAACCTGGTGACAAATCTGCCACAATAAAACCCAGTTGATTAGCATGAGTCAATGATTGATTCAGATTTGCGAAATAGTGTTTCTATCATTTTACTACAGCACGCATCATATAAGTGTGATAAATATTGAGGTTGTCCTCTTTCCTTGTAGGGTATAATATAGGTATAAATTAGAAACACGGAAAAATTCTCATAGGTAGAACACCATTTTGGGCAAGACAACAAGCATAATTGTAAGATTGTGAGCATTATGGACCTGAGGAAACTGATAATTGCGAAGTTTTGAAACATCTGCTATGCGCTTCACTGTGCGACTGCCCATGTCAGAGGAGAACTCCTGCCAATCGCAATGCAGATTATGATTTCACAATGAAAGAAAAAACTTAACTCATGGATGAACAAGTTGCAGAAGGACAACTATTACTTCACCTGATCCCTGAAAACAGTGAGACCTTCCTTCAGGCTAAGCTGGAACCAGTCACGACATGTCACTCTGCAACAATTGCAAACTGAAATTTAACTCAAGCTTACTCCATCCCGTGAAATTAAACACAAATCTTCATATGAATAATAGCATTTTAAGATGAACCCTTATCTTCTAGCAAACCAATAACTGACATGAGATCAAGCATTAGTCAAGTGGCCTGGAAGTTTCAAAAACATGAGGTCCATCATTCCCAGCTAACAGATCAAAATGTTCTTATATATGTATGTATGCGTACACTTGTTTGAGTGGACAAGCACCCACATAATCCATCAGATCATTGATATGAGCATTATGATTAAGTACTATTGTAATGTAAGAAACAAGGAATAGAATGTGAAATAAGCACGTATCATACAAGTAATATAACAGTGATACCATTGAAAATTTTCATCAGAGTTGTGAGCATTTCATTACCTGTTTCCAGTCCAGTTGTGGAAATACTGCAAATCACAATATCAGGCCTTTGTCAGGCAAGACTGAAAACTGAAATAGCAAAATTTTTGACAGCTTTATATGAGACAATTTCCCTAAAAAAGTATTACCTCGTGACCAATGACTCCTAATATTGCAGCATAATCTGCATCCGAAGCAGTTTCGGGGGATGCTAGGACAAGCTTTGAATTGAATATCTGCCCAGAACAAAGTTCAGAAAATCACTGCAAAATAGTATGCTAAGCTAACTACAGAAGCGTATCCAGAAAGACAAAACATACATTCAGGCTCTTGTTTTCCATTGCCCCCCTGGAAAACAGTCAATGCAATAACTTGTCAATGCTTGCAGCAAAAGAAGATCAAACTTTAAACAAGAAAAAGCATCATAAAAGCATATGCAAGCAAAATGAATGATCACATGGATTCTGTCCTTATTATCAAAAACAAGTGATGCTGCTCGCTCTGATTTGGCTTTCATAAATAATCTCAGTCAAGAAGGGGAGCCTTGGTGCAAAAATAGAGTTGTAGTCATGCGAACATGAAGTCATAGGTTCAAGGCATGGAAACAGCCTCTTGCATAAAATGCAAGGTGAGGCAGCATAGTATAGACCCTTGTGGTCCACCCCTTTACAGACCCTGCATACGTGGTAGCTTCATGCACCGGGCTAGCCTTTTCTTTTAAATAATCTCAGTCAAGTACAGGTGGTATATGTTGCAAACACTAAGTGTCTCTTCTTCCCTGGAAAAGCAAAAATCGAACAGATAGAGCAGATGCTCCAACTACAGAGCTTGTCTTTCATTACTTCCAGTCAGTCATGACCCAGCATGAGTCCAGAACACTTGCTCAAATGTTGCAAAATCAATTCACCATTTCACAACGAAGTAGAACTAATCACAACCATGTTTGAATAATACTATACACCATTATTTGGCATATATCAAACAATTAGCAGTAAAAATATATGATAACATCTACTGAGTAATTATACATGAAAATGTTATCTAACTTGTACCATAGACATGAGGTAGTAAAACAATAATTTTCTCATATCATCCACTTTTAGTATATTACATGATATCTGACCTATATTATGTACCATTGAGACAATGTAAATATTAAGAGCTTAATCTATATAATTTCACATGTTTGAGATGAGGCCAATTTGATCCATTGAATTTCAAGTCTTTAGTTTCACTAATAAGATATAGATACTGCACATTCGGAACTGCATAGAAAACAAATATTCATCTCAGAGGTCTGCAGAAAAATTTGGGGAAACGTGAAGAGCTGCTGGCTTATTTGTTAAAGACAAATAGAGTAGATTATAAGAAATTAATCGGTCAATTAGATATTTAGGAGCCAAAATTTTGTTATTGTTTAAAACCACTTGAAATTTGCATTACTAGCAACACAGACAAAGCTGGGTCTACCCAGGAAGAAAAGGCCAAACTTTGATGATACTAAGGGTACTAAATCACGATAGTTTCTCTGCGTGTTTACCTGGCTACCTAGTTTGCCAGAAGTCTTGGTATACAGGTTTGCCTCCAGGTCTATAGTTGACAACTTCCATATGAACTGATTAGTTACGGTTAGGCTTCTTTTGTCCAGTCATTCAATTTACATAGGTCTGTCAGTTAATTCTAGTTCAAACTATTTTTTTGAAGAGGAATACTAAATTGACGATCTTAGTGAGAGCATTCAGGTACCACTTTTGGTGGAGCCCACCTTTGTATGATCCGACTCATTCATATCCTTGCTCCAACTTTGCAAGTCCAATAGTCCATAGTTCATGCAGATTAGATGATTCTAGCATTAAAAAAGTTGCACTTGAAAATGGATGGGCTAGAAACAACAGCCAAAACTGCAGATGCTAGAAACATACTATCCATAGACCTTCTAAATTATTAGAAATCCAAAGTTTGAGCAATGATATGAATGAGTCAGATCATGCAATGGTGTGCAGGCAAAAGGTCAAAAAATTGCTGGTTGAGCAACTACACATTTTAAATCTCTAGGTACCTTTAGTTGGGGTCTGGAGGTGGTTTAACTCATAGTTCTGACCTCTTACATCAAAGGTGCAAAACTTGACATTGAGGACAAATACATTGACACATGGGGTGTCAGTTTCTAGTTCAAAAAAAAGGGCAGCCCTGTGCATGAAGCTTCTGACAAGGTCACATGACGAAAAGTATACGGTTGTGCCAAGGCGGTTCAAATATAACCTTATATTGGCTTTAAAGTGTTTCATTAACAGGTTTATACAACCCAATTCCCAATGGTATAATGCTAAGTCGTCGTCGTCGTCATCAAGACCTTATCCCGATTAGGGGTCGATCACATGAATCTTCTTCTTCCATTCCCCTCTATTAAGTGTCATGGCTTTATTTAGTCTCAATAACTGTCATGATATAATGCTAAGTACTGAAAAATATATGCGTCATCTTCATGCAAGAATGAACTGAGACCAGTTGGAAGTAAAGCCTTAGACTAATAAATCTCCGGCCCTCATACTAATCTTACATGTTAAAATCTGGAACTGCCACAATGTTGAAGAGATCAAGATCATACTCGAGCCCAAAAACCTGGTTCCAAAAGCAGAAAGCAGGAAAGCGTAAGTTACAATCGGTAGGCTAGTATCAAACTGCAGCAAGGAAAAATGAGCTGCTGACACTGAACTTCCTCATCCCATTTCATAGCAGCCTTTAGGGAATTCATTGCATGGGCTGTCTTTGGTAAATCTTGAGCAGGCGTCCAGATCCTTAGGGCCACCTTACGGCCAGAACAAGTCACGAAATTATCATCTCTGCTTTCTAACTGACCGGCAACTAAAGCAAACAAGTAGCACGGTTTCTTGAAGGGGTCCTGCCAAAGAGCATAGTGCTTGCCACCCTGTGAAAGGTTAATCAATGTAAAAACTCTGGGGCAAAAAGTTATGAAATTCTGCACTGCCTACAGATAACTTCCAGTCTGGGACAAGGTTTAAAGGAAATTAAACTTGAACAGCGGAAAGGGCTTTGGTTCAATTTGTTTTGATACTTTGTTCATCTTAAATCATGTTTGCATGTCTGATCAGGTTCTTCTCCTTTATAAGTACATATATCAAGTTTCTTAAAGTATTAGTTCATGTGTCAAATATCTGCTTGAGATCTCAACCCATGCCACAAGATCTCGTGGGTTTCATTAACACATCCAATCTAAAAAGAGTGATTAATACTTCAGCCAGCCAGAATGTTTACCAAGATGAGTTCGCCCAGGAAACCCATTTTGAGTACTCGAACAAGTTTTTAAAACCAGATTCAGACAAGAATTCAAGAAATAAAGACTAGAGCTTCACCTCAAGATCCCCTTGCTCTATAAGATTTCCATTGGATAGTAATACTGGATAGAGTGCCTTGTCAGCTTCTATGCGGCACATGTATTTTGCCATGACATCAGGGCGATCCTGACAATACAATGTTACATCAACTCATGTATCAATAAGAACACATTTCCATTAGAATGAACAAATGTGATCAACTGGGAACCTGCCTTCTGGCCACATGAATAACTAACAAAAATTGAGCAAAGACAATATGTTAGGCTCATGGCCAGAGTACAGTGTGGCTGATGACAAACTAATAACAAATTACAGATGCATTCTGATTTTGAGTGAAACAACACTATGCAATAATGAGATCCAAGAAGCAAGTAGTAATCACAGATGCCAAACCTGATAGAAGGTGATTTTTCGAAAACCTTCTGCTTCACATTGCGTGCAGAAGTTTCCGGAGGACTTGTAAAGACCCTGCAAATAATATAAGCGCTAATTATGAGCAATCCAGTTGGACAACGACAATTCAGAAGATAGATAACAAGCATCACCTCCAAAGATGTGTTGTTCTGAGGATAAATCTCAGTAATGATTTCCAATGTGAATGCACCAGGTGGTGGTGATAGCAGTGTGAGATGGCGTGCGTCCAAATGGAAATCTTCTTTCTGCAACATTAAAACATCTAAGCTCTTGAGTATACAAAATCTCATATACTACCACAAAATCCAAACTTTATTCTAGTTTACATTAGTTTGTTTAAATATCTAAAATCTTAAAAAGCACCAAGAGAATGCAAGACAACTTTCTCTGTCTCCAAAATAATGACATCGTATAGGATCTGTCATTACTTATCATTCCACCTAAACAACTTATTCAAATGTTACCACTGGGTTACTACATATTATATTTTCATTAGCCTATCAGCCTGATGCACCAGAGTACCCTAACACAAACTGAAATGCATAGAAGACAATCACTCCAGAGCTCGACTATTAAGAAATAATCAGTATTAACAAAACAAAGTTTGCAAGTTATCAAATATGAGCACTTGATATTCAAATGGTAACAATGCCACATCTGAAATCAAAAGCAATATCAGAAGAACAGAAGATGAATATATTGGAGATACAGGCCATCTTCGCGAGCACCTCTTATCTTTCCTTCCAAAGAAAGCAGGAGTTCTGTTAACAAATATCAGAAAAGTTACAAAAAGGGCAGAAGACTTCCCTTGTTAGTCCCATTGCTTGCCAATAAGTTGTAACATCCTCAGTTCCCAAGGACATGATTGAAAGAATACCATCACATAAATCAGCATTTCTCACAGTATCACTTTCAATTACCAACTACTAATGTCATATACTTGTTCGTAGGAAGTGGTCCCCATTTCTAACACTTTGGTGATCAGGTTTGATCAAGATCGGTCCGTTGAGTCAGTAAACATAGGGATTTCTCTGGATTGGTGAACCTTCAGAATCGCAGGATTAAATTCAAGTCCCTTCTCTCCCTCCCCCCCGAAATAGCCAAACACAAAATGCCCCCCAATAGCCAAACACAAAATGCTTAAGCAAATATTAATTTTGTACAAATTGCTGCAATCATCACTTCACGAAGTTACTCTTGTGGATATTCTATCACACAATCGTGTGTTATACACAAGTAGCAAAGGTATAAACAAGTAAATCAATGGATCAGTAAAGGAAAATGTGAAGGTTGTAGGAGATAGAGTACCTTGAGTTCTGAGCCATTAATTTTAACAGATATCAGCTTGAGATCTTGTCCATCCAAGGTGAGTGGACAAGAAACACCTGCTACACAAAAGTACATCAGTTAGGAACCTGCCTAAAGAGTAAACAAAGTGGACAAAAGGCAACTGCAAAGCATTTGATCCAGGGCAAAAAAAGAGTGAAACATCTAGGACACCTTCAACAATATCTTATTCGCACAAAGCAAATATTCCAAATCTCTAGATAAGGAATAAAATGTCAAAAGTTGCCTTCTGGGGAATGCTGAGCAATATTTATCACCTAACTGATGGAAATTTACCTTCTAGTCTTGGAAAAACAGTGATTGCAGAAGAGACAATTGTTTTCTCCTCACCAAGAGAAAATTTCAGTTCGACCTGAAGCAATTGCAAAAAATTGTATGAACAAAGCTACTTACTATTATTTAATATGATAAACCAAAAGGCACAACCATTTCCAAACAACATAGAGTCTCAGATGGAGAGACACAAATGAATAGGAGAAGGAAAATGATATAAACACCAATTTCAGCAGTCATTTAGAAGTACAAGAACAATACATTTTGAGATGAAAGCAAACAATTTAACAACCTAGGCTAAACCTCTCGAGACAGCTCTTTTTTTCTGTGATGATGAAAAGATTTATAGTAAAAGAGAAACAAAACAATCACAATAGGGATAGAGCTTGAGAGAAGCAAAATTTCCCCTCTGCACAACTATGCAAATCATGAAGAATGTAGGAAAGTGACCTTTCAGAAAATATATGCGTGTGTGTGTGTGTGTGTGTTAAAATTCATCCACATGAGCTTTGGCATGCTTTCACTAAAAAATTTGAGCCATGTTAGAGGAGGGGCAAGATTCAGCACAAATGGAATCAGTGCTAGCAATCAGATATATAAACCAGAAGAACACTCCTATAGTCTTTCTTAAAGACTCCTGGACCACAGAAATTATTTTCTTCTTTTTTTTCTTTTTTGAATTCCCAAGGAAAAAATGAAGATAATCTTGATCTTATGCAAAGGAAGAGCCCATCTAGCCCCTCTTCTTTTCGGCAACTCTTTATTCAATAGTTTCATCCCATTTTCTAAAGAAATTTGCAGCTGTGCACTATAAAAATCCTTCCATTCCCCAAGTCCACTCCTGAATGTATTCATAACCACAAATAGAATTTTTCAATATCTTTTTGAACCAGCCTATGAGAAAAAGCACCACATAGGGGGAGCATATCAACAGCATCCAGAGTCCAGTCTTTACGGACAATGGTGAGTATCAGTTGAAACCCAGGAGAACCCTTCAAAAGCAGCAAAAGAGAGAAATGGCAACCACACCAGAACATAAAATGATGGTTGCACCTCTAAATAAACAGTCATTGGAAAGAAAGCATATCTAAGCTAGAAATCAAGAGAATTAAATCTAACACAATAATTGAATAATGCTTCTACAATACCTTTTCCTGATTTTAGAGCAACGACAAACAGTAGCAGCAGAAACAAATATTTGACTCATAGGCAAACAATGATCTTGAGGAGCACAGTTAGCAAGTTTGGATTCCAGAATAAGTTGGCAAAGCAAAAAATCATAAAATTCAGAAAATATTTGGCAAAAAATTGGGAAACTATCACGAAAAAGAATTACAAGGATATGAATTTAATCTTTTAATTTGCATTTTTACTAAATTTACAAATAATATTTAAGAATTTCACATATTAATCTTCAAGTTTGACTTTAGTTCCATAAACTGATGTTTAATTTGGTAGATCTTCCCAAAATTGAAACTATGTAAGAAATTCTGAATTCTTTAGAAAAAATGGGAGATCAGAAAGTCGGGACTTTTTCAGAAATATATCAAGTATTCGGAGCTTTCTAACTATGTAGAGTAAGGTATTGCAAGAAAATATTTACTTCAACAAATTAAGGCCATTTGCACACTAGGTCCAAGACATGTAGACATTCTAATAAGCCAAGTAACAGCTTATGAGCAAGTAGAACTGATCAATATTAACCTCAAGCAAAATCTGTGAGGATCAAGGAAGCAAACCCATGATACACATAGAACTACCAAGATAATGAGGACTTGTATTACCAAAGCAGCATACTGTGCAGCCAAGATAGAAGTTTCATCATTTCAACATTGGCTTCATTACCAATGACAAGTAATCCCTAAGCACCACAGATGTAGCAACCAGACAAGTTTCAAAACCAATCTTACCAATGTAATTATAGCTGGTGCACTACATAATTGTATAAAATGCTGTCACTTGAGATGTCTTAGCAAAATTTCAATAATTGTTTACCATGGATATAAATATTGGAAGCAGCTTTTTCTTTTTCCTTTTTTGGAAAGTTAGAACACAAACACCCATTGTGCAGATCACCCAGGCAGGAGACTCCTTGCGAGCACTGTGCTGAAGGCTTTGGTGCAGCAGCTGCTAAATTTTATGATTCTAAACTATTGCAATTTAACAAGGGTGTCTTTGACATCTACCAAAACAGAGCAGACATAATAAACTGAAACCAAGCAAAGAACTGTTGCAAAACATGTTATTGAAAGCTCGTTGACAAAATTTATGATCATGCAACCTAAAGATCCAACAAGCATACATCTGATGTTAAGTTGAATAGAGTACACTGTCCAGGTGAATTTATAAGAACTCCATTTGACAACTAGGCCCAAATGCAAATTGCAGAAGTAATTTCAGATATACCCTCGCTCACAAGCAACAGATAGGTGTATAAAAACAAGAAAACAGCATACTTTTAGCTCATACCGTGTCAAAGAAATAATCTGGCATCTTGTAATCCTTTAGAAAAATCTCTTTTGGGACATCCATTTTCGACTCTTCAACCTGAGCTGGTGCGGGTTGTGTTGCAACTGAGCAAGCTAGCCTCCTGTTGCTTTGCTTGATCCTCTGTAATAAAGTTGTGTCTTGTGACATGCAAATTTTAAAGTTTATGACAGAATAAGGCAAATTAGACATAAGAAATCATCAAAGACAGGCATTTTCCCTCATTGATCTAATGAACACGTCAAGGATCCACAACAAGTACAGAGGAAAGCAAATGTATGAAAAGACTAAAGAGGATTGCCCATATGGAATGCACACAGGTGGATTATGTTCCTCAATTCAATGTATGCAACAATGAGAAGAAACCACTGCTGCCGAGAAACAGACAAGAAATTCTATGTGAATCTAATTGTTCATGGTCTTGGAGATCAGAAAATGATACCTATTAAAAAAGTGGCAGATATGAGGTTGCAAATTTGAATCTCATGCCAAATGTATGGTAGTGGCATGTAAAGAGTATACCCTGATGAGTATTTGCATGTGAATATGGATAACTAGATGTGATTCCAGTAATTTTATTGCACATTATGTAACTTGTCTAAGTAATTATACTAAATCACCAGAGTTGAATTTACATATACAAAAGCTTAGATTCTACCCATATACAGCACTTAAACAAACTAACACCACAACTAGCAATCCATAATTGATTCCAGACATAATGCAAGTGATTAATCATGTCTATATCTTCGTATTTACCTTTCAAAGGAGAATCCACACATCCAGTTGCAAATCTCAAAGTATGAAGCACTTATGTATCATTATCCTCTCTCACAAAATAAATGACGCCACAAAACTATCATGCACGCATTAGCAGAAAAACTAAAAAGGGCAGCCTGGTGCATGAAGCTCCCACAAATGCAAGGTTCGGGGAAGGGCCGGACCACAAAGGGTCTAAGTACGCAGCCTTACCTTGCATTTTTGCAAGAGACTGTTTCCATGCCTCAAACCCATTACCTCTAAATCACATGACAACAACTCTACTATTGCGCCAAGGCTCCCCTTCAGCATTAGCAAAAAACTATTATTTGAAAATTAATAATATCCATACAATTAGAAAACTTACTGAAAAAGGATGTGGAGACCAACAACTCCTCGAACCCTTAATCTGCATAAAATTTACAAGGAGAAACAGGTACCTTCCATTAAATTTTCAAAGAACAAATTGGTATGGATAGTTAAGTTTTGGAAGTAGATTCAAGCCCTACATTACAAAAGCATCTCAGCAACTAGTAACTTTCGACCTCCAGATACTACCAGATATAAGATGCAAAAATGAACAAATCCCAGTGAAAAGGGTACAGTACTAACTTCCTTATTATAATTTATCTCATTTCTACACAAAACTTTTGCAGGATGCTGTGTAGGACCCCCACAAAAGTTAGCTGGGATCTGCAGATAAAAGACAGAAGGCTCAGGATGTATCCTAAGAAATATATTTGTAAATAATCTATAACAACAACACAAACAGTGCACAACACAATTGGTAAGTATTTCATTGAAGATTCAAGTACAATTCAAAGGGAGACATTTGCATGATGCTAAATAAAATCCCAACGTTGAAAAGGAAATTAATAGACCAAGAAGGACATTCAGGTCAACTTTTTTATCAAAATATAGCTGCAATCTGACATGCAAATAAGCATGAAACCAATTAGAAAGTAAGACCCACGATATGCACATAAAACAAACTAAGTTAGGTAAGGAAAATATAAGTTACAAATTGACTCATCCAAGATGCAAACAAAAGAAACACCATTGTCATCAAATTAAAGATCCAAGCAACGTAACTCAACCAAAAGATAAAGAAGCCAGCTAAATGCAAGGAAGACATAAATAATCCAAACAAGAGTCATTATAATGAATAAAGTACCCTTAACCAAAGTAGAAGAAAAGATCCATGCAATAAGCAAAAGAAGAAAAGACAAATTCCCTACTTGAAAGTAATAGTTAAAACATATAAGTATACGGTGCACATTCCATTGTCTAAAATAACGTGTTAAAACTTTTCTGGTTCTGGATTTTACAACTACTATCCAGTACTAATCAGCAGCCGAAACATCATCAAAACTGTTTCAACGGGCTATGCAAATAAGGGACAACTTAGCATTTAAAATGCTAAATAAACGACAGGAACCTATCAACATAATCATTTAGTGAACATTGAATACTCAACTCCCAACCCAACTTCAACAGGAAACACTTTACAGAGACGTTTAACTGCAAATGGTTACAACTTGAAGAAATGTTCACTATCAAACAAAACTGTAGCCCACAAACAGTTGTCTTAAAATTTCATCAGACGAAATCTCAAGAGAAAAGTGAACTGGGTCAGTTTAATACCATAAATAACGACGAGTACAGAACAACAACAGAGCATTTAAGCAGTAACATCAAGGCATGAAGACGAACTTCACCCGAACAATCCAAAGAAAAAAAGGAGATTTTCACAGAAACCCATAAGAAGAACTTGATTAAAAACTAAATGAGAAAGGATAATCACATGAACGGATGAGATTAAGCCCAAAAATCCCATCTTTACCAAACCTGAGCCTTTGCAAGGCACGATCAACCGAGCCATGCAACTCCTGGCAGACTATTACAGTATTAAAACTCTAATCAACATAAAACAAAATATACCCAGATCTTAGAAACCAAAAAATGGTGAAGAACCACAATTCTCAAGAGGAAAAACACAGATACTCACCAGAGCGAGGTTGAAAGCTCACGTTTTATAAGGATAATATGCGGATAATTCGAATTATGGACAAGAAAATTCAAAGATAAAAGGGAAATAAATGCTTATTTCCCATGAGGAACAAGCAAGCGAGTAAAAATTTTAACAGAAGATTTAACAGAAAAAGAGATATCTTACATCGGATCAGAGGAGATGTATGACACAGGAAATGAGAATGAGAACAAAGGACGGTCTGGAAATAACAAAATAATTGGAATTTTTAAGGTTTATATTTTGGGGAATAAATCGATAATCATCTGAAAAGCCCTTTGCATTTACAACAATGACGGGCATGTCATCTTGGTAGGGGGATCGATTTCCGTTTTAGTCCACCGAACAATTTTATTTGGGAAATAGATTTAGATTATAGATATTGGACTTGGTTTGGATGACTAGTTTTTAATAAAGGGCGTTGTTTCTAAAGTTTCTCGATTGCTTGTTTCTAAACACCTTTTTTTCAAATGCCTTTTAGATGCTAGAATCATCCAAGCCACATTTGTTTTTGTTGTTTTTGTTTATAAGACGTCAAAAACTAGAGCAATGAAATAAACAAATCCAATCAATCAACGGTGAGCTCCAAAAAATGCAGCCATACAATAGATCAATATTCCTTTCGTTGTTTACAAAGTTTTTAAAACTGCTTGTTTCTAAACATGATTTTTTTCAAATGGCTTTTAGATGATAGAATCATTCAAACTACGTGTATTTTTATTTGTAAAATATCTAAAGTTAGAGGAATGAAATAAACAAGTCAGATCATTTAAAGGTGGGTTCCGGAAAATATGATCACTACACTGGTGTTGCATTCCTTTTTTTCTTAAGCACTAGATTATCCTAGAAATTTCAGAAGTAGTGGTCATGAAAAAATGCGCCATTAATAGGGTTAATATCATAAAAGGGAGAAGATCTTGTTCATGTTAATTGATCTTGTGGGACCATTGTTAGAATAGTTGAGTAGGGACTAATTCCTATGGATTTAAACAGTCACACACACCCAACGTAAGTCTAACGCAAGCATTGAAACTTGGGTTTGTTGAGAACTATGGTCTATATTTCTTATAGTGTTAGAGTTTCATGAGATTGATTGCCTTTTATGGTGAAGTGAAGTTGATTGAGCCTTTAATTGTGATGACTCAAGTTTTCACATGCAATTTTAAATGCAATAACTAATTCCTAGGGCGGGATTGATCCCTATTTGAAAACACTTTTAGAAAATAATGCAATGTAGGGGAAAATCTTTTATTTTAAATTCATTTTGAAAATTCCGAGTGTCATTTGCTTTTGAGATGAGTAAAGTAGTTTTGAAATTTTCAAAAATTATAAATGTCTTCCCAGATCCATCCAAATACAAATTCACAAATTTCAATCAGAATATGTACAGACACATGTCCAAAAAGTAAAGTGTTTATTTACATTAATGCTTGTCTTCTCTTCATTCACTTGATTGTAGTACTAACATGTTCTGATGTAAGAAGATCTCGGCAAACATATTAAATCATGAGTCAAATATAATAATCATAAAACTCTTAAAATAATCATCTTTCAAAGCAGATGGTAGCATCACTATAAGTATCATGCACATAAGTCTCTCGGCGAACACATCACGCCAACTCGTCACGAGTACTCATAGACGACCATCTCAATGCTATATGCATATTGATAACACTAAAATTATATGACAGCTGGAATCATGCGTCTTTGATATCTAGAGACTAACCTACCATAGCCTCCAGCAGCAATTGAGGAAGGGACAAGCCTTTTTGGCAGCAATACCATCCACCCTTTTGGTGGTAGAGGCCAACCCCGTACATACTAACCTCTCAGCATAGTGCTCACTAGGCTTAATAGCCCAAAAAGCATATATAGAAAAATCCAAATCTCAATTATTGCAATAATGCAATTTATGCATTTATTTTTCAAACCATGCGAGCGATGCATAAAATCAATTCATGCTAGTATCGCATTTAAAGCCATAAAACATGAAGACAATTCCGCATGCTCGCATAAAAACATTATATCTCAAAAAAATATACTAAGTACGATAATAGATTCAAGTGCTTCAAGGCCATAAAATCATGAAGACAAGGCTACATACTTGTATAAGAACATCATATCTCAAAAACATACGAAATACGGTAATAATGACAAGTAAATCACTTAGTGTTTGGGATGCATTTAAAAATTTAGTAATATCAGACTACTTACCTCGATGTTCCTTGAATCTTGTCATTTATTACTCGACCCTGAGTTACCTTTGTGAAACCCTGAATATCAATTAATAATAAGGATTCAAGCATTATTTTCCAACATTTATATATTATTACTTAGACTTATAGATTAACGGCATAGATCTGCTTTTAGGATCTATAGGTCCTTGCTTAGCGCTCTTCTAGGCTAGATCTTACGTATAGATCTAATATTTGATAGTTAGATTGCTTGTCCTGATGCTTAAAACGGGTCTGAAGGGTCAGATCTATATTTCAAGGATAGATATACGTAATTTAGGGTTGATCATGAGCTCTTAATCTCCTAACATCAATTCATAAGATATGATCATCTTTGACATGGTTGATCTATGAGATTTTCTATAGTTTTTGAGCTATATGCATATAAAATAGTCCACTGATCCTAACTTTTATAGTCTCATTAGGTCCGCATCGCAAACACGAACACAACGGTTCTTTCAGATCGTCGATTGGAGTTATATAACTTTCTTAATCGTAGTTTTAGTGTTGCTAATCTACGGACGAACCAGATTTATCCACGTAGGACCTGCGTGCCACTGTTCCCAGGACGCGTGCACGTCCCGGTTGAATCGAGATCGCATTTGCATGCGTGTGCACATCTGAATGGCGCTCCAGGGTGCATGTCCTGGATGGCATCACATTGACGCATCTTCGGCGCAGGTGCACGCGTCATGGCTCCTGGGCGCTCGTGCGTCTAAGTTGAACCAAGACCGTGCCTACACGGTCGCACACCCTAAGCCCATCCCAGGGGATCATCCCGGGTGCTATGCGCTGCGTCCCTAAGACGCCTAGTTCGCGTGGAGCCAGATGGAACTCAACTTTCCCCTACATGTTCTCTGGCCGAGAAACGCCATATCCGGCATGGATCTGGCTTAGGGAAGGGGAAAACCAGAGAGCGAAAAGAGGGGCTTACTTGGGTGGTCTAGCCGGAGGTGGCCCTTTTTCCATTCTGAAAACCCAAGTTGCCGGAAATGGGATCGGAAGCTCAGAGTCTAAAAGAAGAATGTTTTTCATCAAGGGACAATAGTCCATGGTGGCTTTCTTGTTACAGAAAAGACCAGCGAAAATGAGTAGATTCAGATGCTATAGGAAATCACTGGAATTAGCAAGGAAAATTGGAGGAGGGTTTTCCGATTTTTGCCAGAAACCCTATCTCAAAGTAGTCAAAAATGGAGACGAAGATGATCAGAGAAGAGGGGCAAGAGGGTTTTTATAGATAGCAAAGGCGGTGCTGCCATTTCTTCTAGTGCCGCCTTGCAGAGGTGGTGTTGTGTAGGTCGGTGGCTGGAGGTAGGGGACGACCTGGGGGCTACTGTTAGTAAAACGGCCCCCCTGTGTTTTCGGGTCTTAGTTGTTTTACAGTCAAATTATAGATATGCCCTCTATCTTTCAACTCTTATAACTTCTTCATACAAACTCCGTTTTCAGTGTTCTTTGAGATGTTAGATTCTATTTCGAGTTTAGAATCTAAGGATACTGATTTTTCTCACAAACTCCTTGGTTCCATATTTTAATTAAAATAAAACATTCAACCACCTATTAATAGGATTAAATATCTTATTACTCTCCAAAATTGTCCAAAATAAACAAGCTATAACTAACTAGCACATGGAGACCAACATGATTGATTTTGGTTAGAAAAGTGATATCCTAATATTGAAAAATTTGAGTCATTACATTAATAGAATAGATCATGTGTTTGAGAGAACTAGTGCTTTGTGATAAGCAGCTTAATGGTTCACAATTGTAACATTGTGATTTGGAAAATGTGTTTTTATCAACTCAACTCTTTTGCTTATTCTATTATGAAAAGAGCCCATCTATGAACATCAAACATTGATAAAAAAGGACAGTTTTGGTGCACGAAGCTCCTGCCTATGCAGGGTCCGCGAAAGGCGTGGACCACAAGGGCCTAAAGTACACAGCCTTACTTTGCATTTTGCAAGAGGCTATTTCCACGCCTTGAACCATTGCGCCAAGGCTCCCCTTCAACATCAAACATTGATAATGATTAAAATTGGCCAAAGTCCAAAAGTTACCCTCAATAAATTATGCTAAATTGACTTAAAAAGAACATACAAACGATAGGTGGACCATGACCTATTTGTTGTGTAGCCTATTGAATAATCATAAAGATTGTTAAATCAAATGCAATATGGACGATGCTGGATGGCTGCAAGTAGGGATAGAAATGGGTAAGGTCGGGGCAAATTTTTTGGCCACCCTGAAAAACCATAGGTCAAAGTACACAAAGTACATGTGTGTGTGTTCTTTTTTAGTGTAAAAATTTATCTAATCGAATAGTATCACACAAAAACCAATACAACCCAATGGTTATGTTAAGGAGGCTCTCCCATAAGTAGGTCGTGTGTTTGAGATAGTGTATTGCATCCTTATGAGGATATAGGGTGCTTTGCATGTTGGGGAGTTATCTCAGAGATACGTTTCACAACGCTGTACGCTGAGGGGGATGTCTCCCGAGAATATGTATGGAAAGGGTATATATATCAAAACCTATTGGTTATGGGAGCTACTAGTTCAAAAAAAAAAAAAGGTAGTTCATTCGAGTGACAAAAATCAATTCTAGTAAGCTTTCCTGGGCAAACCTACACCCATACTAACAAACCAAAGGAAATGAACAAGACACCGAGTAGGTGTAACAAACCAGGACTAGCTAATCTTTGACATGGAAGCCCTCTTAGCACGGCAATCAACAGAATAATTAGCCTCCCTAAACACATGACAAACTTTGAACGTAGTAAACCTATTCAATGTCCGAAGACACTCCTCCCGAATCTTCACGTGCCTTAACATTCGAGACCACTTTCTTGTCATTTGCATTCCTTCTACCACCAACTATGAGTTGCCCGTGATCTTTAGTCATAATATGCACATCAGCCACTTTCTCATGCATCTTCAGTTGGTTCGAGAAGCTCTGGGAGATAAATATATTTTTTCCTAGCATTAGTGTCACTTCTCCATGTTCAGTATCATTTGGATGCTTCTTAGCATTGGAGGATAAAATGCGAGGGCTAGATTTTGGTGGACTATCCACCTTAGTAACATTTTGCTCTTCAATTTCTTTAGGGGAAACAAATATGAACATATTGAAGGGGAGTCTTGATGCAATGATAGAGTTGTTGTCGTATGACCTTAAGGTCATAGGTTCAAGGCATTGAAATAGCCTCTTGCAAAATACAAGGTAATGCTGCCCACTATTGACCCTTGTGGTCCTTCCTTCCTCAACCTCCGCATACGCGAGAGCTTCATGCACCGAGACTTGAATAACCAGAACATCAACTATAAGAGCTTCGTGGACTGGGGGAACACAGTGAGAGTGAAAGGTGCTTTTTGGCCGAAAGTCCAGCACATGAACTGGAGGGTTAGCGCGTAGGGGTGATGGAGATTTCAACCTCAACAATGACCCTGTTCATCTTCGGTAAAGCCCGTAGGCACTTTTTGAGGTGGCTTGGGGAAGTCTGCCAGAAGTTGGCATGATCTTAGGCAGAGTGCGAACGAAAGTAACATTAAGAGAAGTGTGCGTAGCCAGCCAGAGAGTGAGAGGTCGAAGAATGGTGGAGAAGCCATTGTTGCAGAAGTCCTTGGTTGAGTGATGCTTGTGCTTGCTCAAGTAACAGCTCCTAAGTAGGGCTTGCTGTTGCTAATTTCGGAGATATAAACCTGCGTCTTTGGAAGAGCCATTGAACCATTTAATTTTCCATGCAAACGAGCTACAGAAACCGAAGAAACTCCCTTGTATTTAGAGTTGATAAGTTTAAGGAGAGAAAGATTAACATTGATGACTCCTTGGCAATGAGGTTCTCTACTCTATTGTGCATGCAACAAATCATTAAGTAGGCTTTTTTGGTATTTAAATTGAACCGATTGAGGCCACGTGAGTATCTCACTACTAAAATTGGTGTTTTTAAGGCCACAAAAAGAAGAAAGTTATTAAACCATCTTATTAAAATAAATATAAGACAACTACAAAAAATATGTCTTAATTTTATAATTTAATAAGATAATTTTCAAAATATGTCTTAAAAAGTCATTGGAGGGAGTTAAAAAAAATTCAATTTTTTTAAAGTCAACTTAATAAGACGGTTATAAAAAACTGTCTTAAAAAAGGGAAAAAGTAAGATGGTTGGAGACATTTATCTTTAGAAAAGGTAAAAATAAGATGGTTAGAAAAACCCATCTTAAAAGAAGGCAAAAATAAGGTGGCCAGACAAAATCACCTTAGAAAAGGAAAAAAAAAAAAAGATGGTTGGAAAAAACTATCTTAAAAAAAGAAGACAATTATTAAGAATCATTTAAAAAAAAGCAAAACTAAGATGGTTAGGGAAAAAAACCCATCTTAAAAAAGAGAAAAAAATAAGATGGCTAGAAAAAAACATGTAAAAAGGGAAAGAATAAGACAGTTAGGAAAAACCTATCTTAAAAATAAATGTACTTAAAAAGCCAAACTTGTAGCCAACACTACCCTTATTCTTCTTCTTCTTCTTATTCTCTCTCTATTGGTGCTAAGCACATTCTCTTCAATTTATACATGAGAATTGGCAGTCCAAAAAAGGAGATTAGTAAGTTTCCAACCTCAACCCTCTATCTATTCATAGAGAGAGAATAGATATATAGGTGGCCAAAAGAACTAGCTATATGAACCTACAGCCAACACTCCCCATTTCTTCTTCTCTTTCTCTCACTCGTCTCGCATCTATAATCATTTTCCGCCAGTAACCTAGAATGCGACAATGTAATACATGTAATTACAATGTTACCATAATAATATCCATATGTTTACAAAAATCGGGTACTCTCTCTCTCTCTCTCTCTCTCTCTCTCTCTCTCTCTCTCTCTCTCTCTCTCTCTCTCTCTCTCTCTCTCTCTCTCGTGATCTACACTTCCTTCAGTTTATACACGACAATAAAAAAGAAAGAAAAGACATTGACAAGTTTTTTACCTCAACTATTAATCTATTGATTAATCGTGTTTGAAAGAACATATTGGTGATTTTTTACAAATTTTATTTTGCCAATCTGCATTCTAAAGAAAGAATTCAATTTTCAAAAATCTTTCCTTGCTTTACACACACACACACACACACACACACCTATAATGGAAAACTAGATCGATGATTCTTCAATTCTTTGTGAGCAATCTATGATTGATAAATAGATCGGCAATCTTTCTATTTTTCAACTATTTTTTCCTTATAAAATGGTTTTCTTGTCATTACTATCCTTAGATAAGGTTCACAAGTAGAGAACTCAACTTGCATTAAAGTTAAAAGACCATTTTCAAACATTCTTTTCATTTTTTTTCTCTTTCATGTGACCTAGCCTCATATGTCATAATGTTTGGATCAACTAAGTTAAAGGACTCACTAAGATACTCAGAAGAAGAACTTACTTTATTAATCTTTCTTACATTCAATTTATATAGTCCATAATCTTCTTTCTTCTCCCCAAAACATAATCCTCCCATGTTTGCCTATGCAAACTTTTTGAGATTGGAATAAACTCAAAAATCATGTTCATCTAGCTATGACACTGAAATGATATTTCACTATATTAATGGAGCATGTAAGACATCAGAGAGCAAAATATTATAATCACTAGGCATTTCTATTCAAAGTGTCAGAAGTCATGCAAAATTACAGTAACTATTATTACCCATATAAACTTGATGTTCATTGTCTTTAACTTCATTCAGCTCTATGAAGTCTCTTCTTGCTCTTGTCACATTTCTGGAGGAACTAGAATCAATCCACCAAGCACAATTGTCTCCATTTGCTAGGAGGAACTTAGAATTTACACAATCTATGTCATTTTGGGTATATCCTTTGCTTTTCTTTTTAAAACAAAAGAATTTTGTATGTCTAGGTATTCCACATTTATAGCATTTTTTATAAAATTTATTTTTGAAATTTTTATTTTTAGGTTTGAAATGTCCTTTTCCTTTACCTTGTGGGAAGTTTCTATGCTTAAGATTGCTATTTCTACAAAAGATGGTGCTATAGTCATAGAAAATTTTCTCTTCTATCTTCTTTCATCTATGCATTCAACATTAAAGGTAGATTTCTGATATTAAGTTCTTGAGTAGAGAAGGAATTGCAACTACTATAGAAACCAAAGATAATGGAAGAGTATGTAGTACAGTGGAGAACCACATCTTTTCTTATATTGGGTTGCCTATTGTGACTAATTCCTTAGCAATTACTACTATCTTCATATATTCAATAGAAGTACAATAATGGATCATCAAGAATAGCCCCACTCGAGTAGCCCTCACAAGAGAAAGGACAAAGAGCAAATAACAATAAAAAACATCATTAAGAGAAAGTCAAAGAAAATAAAAAATATTGTTTGGTATAATGGTAAGGGATAAGAGATAGGTGATCATGCAAGAGAGGAGCACATCTTACTAGGGGAAACCTGACCACGGAAAACCTTACCAATAAGACCTTGAATCCATGAGGATATGTTATCTTCCACAATGACATAATTGAGAATAACGACATCTTTGGAATGTGAAACAATAAGCCCTTGATTCTTTAAAGAATTATTAACTTCATAGTTTCAGGGATTCCAAATCCAACCCTTATCACTAGAAGAATCATTCATAGCATCTGTATAAGTAGGTTTAGTAGAGAAAGGATGCACTCTCGCCATTCTTTTTTTAGATAGACACTCGCTTGTGTACATTTGTCCTTTATATGGGTGTTTGGATGTATGTAAGTACAAGGGTGTACACCTATGTAAAAATACACACTTGTAGAGGTGTAGATGATAAATGGTTTGGATCATCTCATGGAAATAAAAATTCTTGCTTTCTACTCTAAAACTTCAATTAATCATTCACCAAGATAAGTTCCATAGGTTAGGATTCTATGGTGAAAAATATATGGCCCACACCACAGTGGTATTTAAGCTTTATTAATCATGTGGTCTAGATATCAAATGGATATCTTTGGCCTAGAAGATGAATGGGGTAGGATGATCAATTACACAGGTTCCACATACTCTTTTAGGATGCATTTGGATCCTATTTTTTTAATTTTCTGAACCTAGTACCTAAATGCAATTTACAAGTCATGTCTCCTTCTTTTGTTTAATAGAGTATCTAAAAAATAAAATAATAAAAAAGAAAAGGAAGAACTGCATATTCAAATGCATTTTCTTTTACCATCTCTCTCTCTCTCTCTTGTCTTAGGGTCATGGAAAGGAAGGGGAGGCAAGAAGAGGAGATATTCTCGAGGTATTTGTCTCCTTCTTACCCATTCTTATTCCATTAATACCTCTCTTATATTATTTTTCCTTTATGCAAAAGGTTTAGGTTCAAGGATATCACAACTAAAGAATGTTCAGCCCACTAAGGTGCAAACATCAAAGCACCTTCTTGGAGATCTTCTAACCATAACCCTTCCATCTTCTTCAAGTGAGAGTTTGGGAGAATTAACTCAATCCAAGGGTGTAGAGATCAATTTTGTGAAACACTGGGTAAACATTCCAGAACAACAAGAGCTAAACAAGAAATGAGTGCCGCCATCACCTAATGGAGAATCCAAGAAAATTGGCAACCTAGAATCTTTGAGTTTTATTCTAGAGGCTCAAGGGAATGATCCTCCACTTGTGAATATTGTATCACTATCATATGTTAATCACGATGGAAAAGGAAAGGTCATGACAGCTACTAAAATGTCAAATAATATGGCCGATTATCAAAGCAACACTTTGAGTGATACAAAGAACCTTTGTTGAATCCAATGTCAATAATTTGGCCAATCTACAAAACCCAACTCCATTATGAATTTAAAGCTTAAAATTTTTTGAGTTTGATGCCTTCAGTCTTAGGACATTTGTTGTAAACTTCTTGGCTACATATGTTTCCAATCTTAGATCCTTGAGGAATCAAGTTGGGAGAAAGCTTGAAAACTTGTTAATTGCAGCACAAGAAGACACATTGCTAGTGAAAGTGTTTAGAATGCCTTTCTAAACTTGGCTAATATAGCATGGACATAACTAACTCAAAAGGAGTCAAAGGCTTAGGATATTGATGAAGATATTTGTTGTCTTGAGGTGAGAATATTGAAGTTGCGAGAAGAGAGGTCTAATGCTATTGTGGAGATAAAGCACCTTAAGAAAGGTCATTTTGAGAATGAAGCTTCAGCAAACTAGGTGGCTTCATAGGTGCAAGAGGCAGAGGAAAGACTTTATAAGATTGAAAAGCAGATGCAAGATCATGTAGCCTCATTGAACCTTCTTAAAGAGTGCTATAAAAGCTATGGTAGCGAGCAACGTTGTACTACTTGCTTTTGAATCATTGTTCCATAATTTATTGTAACCAACCACATCTCCATGAATGAAGCTTTCTTTCTTTACTTGCTTTCTTGTTGTTTATGAGACTTGATCTTGACTTTGAGTGAGGTAAAACACTTGGTGGAACTAATTGTAATGTCATAGCTAGTAGAAATTCCTAACCTATGAGGTGAGATCCTTTTGGAGGTAGTTGATCTTGATGATGGTCAAGGTAAAAATGGATATCTCAAAACCTAGCTCTCTTAGTAATCACATAGAAAAGGAATGACCAAGGAAGTCAAAGACGATATTGTGATGCTAGACATGCTGTATGAGATAGAGTACATTTGTTTGCTATAGCTTACATCTTTACATCATCAAATGATGGTTTCATCTTCTATGAGATGGGGAGCATGCATGTGGTGTTGCTCACATCTCTTCCTTGTTTAATGATACTTTCATTTGAGTGAATGGTTGTTAAGAAGTTGCACATGATGGAAGGAACTAGACACAGTGCCCTACACATCAAATTTGTGCAACTTGAGGTAGAATGTTAAAGAACCCAAGAAACTGTCAAGAATGTGAATTAGTTGGGCTAGTTAGCGACCCCTAGAAACTATCAATAATGTGAATTAGTTGGGCCAGTGCATTTAGCACCCTTGTGAAGGTGGTTGAAGAGGGAGGAGGCTATATAGTTGTGAAGAATTACCTCTACTTCCTAGCTAGATCAAGGAATTATGTATGCCTTTCTAAAGAGGAAGAAGGTTGCAGAGTTGTGAAGAATCACCTCTACATTTCCTCCTCCTCCTCCTCTCTCTCTCTCTCTCTCTCTCTCTCTCTCTCTCTCTCTCTCTCTCTCTCTCTCTCTCTCTCTCTCTCATGAATAAGCCTTTACTGAATTATAATACTTATTGAGGAATCTTCCATTGATGGAATTTTCCTTTGTCCATTTTTATATTATATACAATTAGAAGGCTCCTTCCTTATGTCTAGGTGTGAATCATGTTCTTAATGTTATCTCACTAGCAAAGAATACTACTTTTGAATAATTAACAACAAATAATGTATTATCTTATTGATTTGCCTTTGCTTTCACTTCTCTATGGCTTTATGTCGTAGCATTGCCAGTTCTCTATTGATTCTTATAGATGGTTGCCAAACAAGGTAACACCCAAAGTAGTCAAAATACCGGCAATCAAGGTGCAAAGTGAAATAGTTGGAAAACAAGAATACGTGTTGATGAATTAGCTGAAAATGTTCATACTATAGTTTGGGATGCTATGTGCTTAAAGTATACGTTGAAATAGAAATACATATGGAAAATAGGATTAGTCATCACCTAACCATCTCTCGATTGAAAAACATGTACAACAGGGTAAAGCTGAATCATTGTGTCATTACTTCACCTTTATATGCACTAGGATTTGGAAGGGGCACTAATATACATCATGTTGTGGTAGTTGATGTTGTTTGGGAGGCATTCATATAGGTACTAAAAAACCTAATTAGGCTATTTGATTTTGGCTTTGTAACCTTATTGTGTTATATAGCTCAGAGCTACGAGGTGTCCCACATGCAATCATGCCTAGGAATACTTTTGGCCCTGATTGAGCTTAGCTTGATATTATTTTTGGTGACATTATCTTAACCTAGTACATGGAGTTGGTTGGAATGTATATGGCACGAACACTATCATGTTATTTATGTATTAGAATGTGTCTCTCTTACTTTGCTGATATATGTTCTATTTTGTGTTTTATAATGACTAAAACTAATTCTCTATTTGGAATTCATCTTAATCGAATGATATTTTCTTGTGTGTGTACATATTCATGGTATTGAGCTTCTCCATATGAAAGTTTTTAGCCTAGTTAGCCATTCAAATTAGGTACAAGCATGTAAAAGAACTTACAAATGAGTTATAGCTAAAGAGAAATAAATATGGTATCCAAATAGCTTTTTGCCTTGTGTTTAAAATACATCTAGTTTTAATAGGTATGAATCTAAACACACTTTTTTGAATTAATTTTTATTTTAATTATGCTTATTTTATGTATGTGTTTGGAACTTAAAATAGAAGCCAAAGAATCTACTTCCAAAAGTAGCCCCAATTCTTCTTGTGAAGATAGTCATGTGAACTATATGATCACTAAAACATTATGGGATTTTAAATTAGGTTGAAAACCCCATTCTTCCCTCTCTAAAGAGTCATAAGATGGGCACTTGAGCCCTCTCTATTGACCATAGTGATGGTCCATGATGGAATGGACTGTGAAAGATGAAAATTGATATGTTGGATATAAGATCAATACAAATAAAAGAAATGTGCCATTCTATAGTAAAGTGGCTAAACTTTAGGGTATGGTCTGAAATTTTTCCTTAAAGTTATGTGATATTCTCCAAACACAAAATACAAGTGTATCTGCATAGCTAAAATTAAATGGGGTCAAAAAGTTGGTGATCCAACACATGCATCTTCTTGATTCGTCTTACTTGGTCTAATATTGCAAATTATAAAGCATCTAAAAATCCTTAACCCCGATATCTAAAGTCTTTTATATTCATAATTTTAATTATGCCTTAATTTCACATAACTTTCAAATTTGAAGACTTTTATGAGGAGATATCAAGACTAAACTAAAGGACATTACAATTAGAGGAAGGATTGTAAAGTAATATTAGCATTTTTTTCCATCTTGAGTATTTTAATCCTTTTTAGGATGTATTAGGTTGGCAAGAAAGGGATGACAATTGATTTCATGAAAAAATAAATTATCTTCAGAAGTATTTATAGTTTGAAATTAAATTACACCAAAGTCAATTTTATTTGTTTTTCACCAATCAAATTGGCACTTAAACAATCATCTCCATCAAATACAAGCATCCCATTGGAGGAGACTAGCCTAACTAGGAATATGACTTGCTCAAAGTACAATATGAATGAGCCCACATAGAATTTGGGAAATTAGTTGTATGGTTAATTATTGTATTCACTAGGAAACGTGTAATATCCTTAATTTTTAAGATAAAATAGGAAATTATTAAATAAATTAAAATAAAAATTTATGGATGAAATTTTTTCTTGAAAACATAATAATTTGAGAGTGCTCGTCGATACGAGTCTAACGCCACCAAGAACGGGAAAAACGGAGCTCAAACGAGGGAGTTATGAGCCGTCGAAGTTGTAAGGGCAATTTTGTCATTTGACAGAAACGTATAACACAGGGGCCCAAATTGATAATGGCACCCCCGTCTTCCACAAGTCTGCACCCAGATCCGGCAAAATCGCCGGAGAAGCCATGAAAAGAGGCGTGAATGGAAGAGGTTCTCTTCCCCTAGGACTCTAGGCCTATATCTACCATCCCCAGGTTGCCAAAACGCTCCACTTTGAGCGTTTTCCCTGAGTGCTACACAAAACCCTAGCCCTGCAAAACCTAGATTTTTTCGGCGAGTAGAGCCCCGGCAACACGAGCAACTCCGGCCAGGTGCAAGGTAAGCCTCAAACCTATGTTTTTCGTATTTATTAAATAGAAAAACAATTAGGAAAAACATTTTAAAAAATTAGGAAAAATCAGATTTTTAGGAACCTGTGTGCATGCTACTGTTGGAGTGTGATTTCACAGATCAAACCTAGTCCGTTTGAAAATCGCACCGTCCAACTAGTGCACAAGAGACCCAAGAGCATACCCTTTAAATTTGGGAGTGATCCAACGGTGGATTTCTCCAGAAAACCCAAAAACCAATACCTAGGGATGTTTTTAGGAACTTGGGAAAAATCATTTAAAAACCATGGTTTTTGGAAAAATCAGTGCAAAAGGAGGACATAAATGGATTCTAGAGAGAATTCTGAAGAAAATGGCGCAAAAATCACGCAAAACAGAGCTCTGTAGCTCCGTCGGAGGCGACCGGAATCCGGTCATCTTCTCCGGCGTCGGCGCCCTGGCAATGACGCCAGGACGCGCGCTGAGACGCACCCAGGACGACGTCACATGACATCGTCATCACACGCGTGCGCGGCGCCGCCGCGTGTGGGGAGCGTGCAGGTTGACGGTCGCGGTGGGGCCGGGACGCGGCGCGTCCTGGCGACTGTGACGCACGTTACGGTGCTGAAGACGCCCGGCGCGCGTCCCGTTCGGCGTCTGCGTCGGCGTGCGTCTTCGTGCGCCAGTGTACGCCAGTGTAAACCGGCAGAAAAGAGGCACCGCCGGTTTAAACCACCTTATGGTGGTCCGGCAGGCCCCATTTTAGCGTAGTTTTCACTAAAACTTGATTTTTGGGAGCTAGAGAGGTCCAAATCACGATCCGAAAGAGGCGTTGTGACCGTATTGACGACGCGGACCTAGTTTTAACTTAGAAACTTAGAAATGACCACTTTTCATTTAGAAAAATTTTAAAATAGTGATGTGACATGTACAGGTGCACTTGAACATACCAATTAAAGGGAGTTATTAGCAAGTTAGTGGCCTCACACTGAGGTAGGTGACGACAACTAATGTTTTGCCTTGATTTTTAAACCATGTTTAAACATAGCATCATGTGTGATTGTGTTTTAAAATGCAATTATTATTTACCGTGAATTTCATGCAACATTGCGTACAGTATGGTTATTCCAAATTGAAATCCTTTACTGAATAAACTTATTTAAAATGTTTTTACCAGCATGATGTTAATTAGTTATGCTTAATTAGAGACTTATTTCTTATTATATATATAGAAAATGCATGGATTACATGGAAATGAGAATAGAGGCTTATTAGCTGGTCCTTTTATAGGCTAACCCCAGGATGAGGGGCATGTCTTGGGGATTGCAAGCTATAAGTGCTCTTGAGTTTTAGCATATACATATGATTTTCGTGTTTTATATTTGATGACGGGTGCTCTCGCCCGGTGGGCGTCATGCTAGGAGGGATAGGGCATGCCACCCACCTTCCGAGATTATGATGTGATGAGTTTGTAATATGATAGACACCTGCCCATAGATGGCATTCGGTAGGGGTTTAGTAACATGGATAGTCCACACTACCGGTCTAAGCTTTTCCATGGGGACAAACGCTAAGTCTCCCGTTATGGTGTCGACGAGGAGCGGCGGTGGTTGATACCCATGGAGGGTTGCCACTGCAGCATGATGGCCCATATTCTTATTATGTGTGCATGTATGATGAGCATGGTTATGGATGATATGCCTGGGTGTGATGACACTTAGAGGTTGACTACGTGTACTCCTGATCAGGGATGTTAGTGCGATGTGATGGGATCCATTACCTTAGGGTGCCCTTATTCTTGTTGTATGCTCCATTTTATTGATTCATGTCATGTTTTAACTCTATGATTTGCATGTTTTAGCATATGGAATAAATTGGCATTTATTTGAACATGGCATTATGATATCACCATTTTCGTAAGTGTTAGACTTTTTATCAGTGTTGTTCATTATTTCTTTCATTTATTACATTAATTGTCTATGTACCTACACGAGCGATAGCTTGCTGAGGCATTGCTTTGTTTTGCAATGCCTTAGATCTCGAGCGCGATAACAAGAAAGGCAAGGCTGTTGAGAAGCCGTGAGAGCTGCTGAAGACCATTTTTCTATAGTGTTAGACAGTGATGTGAGTCATTAAACAGGATTATCATTTGGATTTTATTATGGACTGCATACTTTATATTTGAATGTGATTTAGATGTTTGGACATATGTTGGACATTTATATGGGATGGTATGATGGATAGACCCTGGGCCATATTATTATTGTCTTTTGGACGTTTATTTGATTTAAAATAAAGGCACCTATTTATTTGACGTTGATTTATACGTGGATTATTTATTGTGTTTAAATTACATGTACGCCATTTTGAGAAAGGAAAACTAACACCCGGAGTTTTAAGATAGGTTTAGTAAAATGTTAAATAAAACTTTTCTCATGGGATCCCAAATGCTCTTAATTAAAATGCCATTATAAAAATAAAAAAAAATGTCTTGAAAATCCGGGGTGTTACAAAATGTTATTGGGCAAAACTGCAAGAATCCTAGTATAAGTACATGCTCAAAATGAGGAGTATGCCCCCATTTTTCATGCATGGTACATTATTTTTGCAAATCTAAGATGTTCATCGTGTTAAGAATATCATAAATAGGTAAACTGTTAAAAAGTAGTGCATTCATACAATCTTAACCACTTGTTTTATATCTTAATTTGAAAAACTTAATAAAAATAGATTATTGTGATTTTTGACCCCAAAAAATGTAGGCTTAAAACATCCAATGGTCATGAAATTTGATGTCTAGCTTGTCTAATCCATTCCTAACATGATAAATTGATTGGATTTAAGAAAAATAATTTCACTGTGTATGAAAATGAGGCATGCATTACTTCCTCTATTGCTGAGCGTGTACACCTACTAGGACTTGAACTACAAATAGAGCTCACAATTTGAATTAATCAAAACCATTTATCTAGTTGAGCTTATAAATGACCATAGGACGACTCTGATCTTCCATTGGTGGATGTTTGTTGTTGAATTAACACCATTCTCTTTGAGATTTATACATACTATTTATAGATATAAAAAAAAAAAAAATCAAAGGCCAAAAATCAAAGGCTTAAAACATCCAATGGTCATGAAATTTGATGTCTAGCTTGTCTAATCCATTCCTAACATGATAAATTGATTGGATTTAAGAAAAATAATTTCACTGTGTATGAAAATGAGGCATGCATTACTTCCTCTACTGCTGAGCGTGTACACCTACTAGGACTCGAACTACAAATAGAGCTCACAATTTGAATTAATCAAAACCATTTATCCAGTTGAGCTTATAAATGACCATAGGACGACTCTGATCTTCCATTGGTGGATGTTTGTTGTTGAATTAACACCATTCTCTTTGAGATTTATACATACTATTTATAGATATAAAAAAAAAAATCAAAGGCCAAAAGTCGTGCATTCCAATTGATTGTAGACAACATGACACCTCTCTTCGTTATGCTTGGTTGAAGGTCCAAGGTAGCACTTTCTCTTTTATTAGGAATACTTCAACTAGATTTAAGAATTAGGATAGTAGAATTCTGCATAGTGTGCTTCATAATTCTTCATTGCAAAAAAAGAAAAAGGAAAAAATCATAGGCTTGGATATTCATATGGGCTATGATTTAACCCTTCATACCTATTATATATTGGCCTCTTACAAAATGGTAGGGACGACTATAACTCTTAAGCCCAAATTCATTAAGATCCAACTTGTTTATAATGTTGCCTTTGACTTGGATTGCCCATCTTCCTAGACTTACGACCTTCCATAGCACTAGTAAAGGATTAGTGCATAAAAATAAAGGGTAATTATGTTACTTCCCTATTCATTTTTGGGGATGGTTAATCCATAGCATCACCAACAACAAGGTTGAACCTGCTTCTATTTTACTAAGTGAGAATATGCTCATCAGCACGTGGGAACACTAGTCCAAGAAGCGGAAGCGTGCGCCTCACGCCAGTTTGCGGAGAACAAAGCAAGTAAACAAGACTAAGACTAAAATTAGATCTTATTCCATTCTTGTACGCGCAACGTAACAGCTGGTGCATATGCCACCTCACCGGGACCATTACATCTCGTAACTTGCTCGACAAGTTTAAGAATAAACTCAATGGGCCAATAGGAAGAAATTGACCATTTCAGGCCTCGCATTTCGGGCATTATTTCTTCGACCTAGGACTAGACACTTACGTCCACATACCAAGTGTCTAACTTTGAAGAGTGGGCGAGTCGAAGTTTAATAGGATTTTTTTTTTTTTTTTACCTTTTCCAAAAAAGTATATTAATATGTATAATATAGATTATTAACAATCAAATAATAATTTCCTCTAGTAAATAGAGGAGGATTGCTCTCTAAATAATCGAACCCTTCATCTAATTGTTCGTGTTTTTAAAACCCGATCTACAGCATATAGCAACTCGCATGTTACACTTTGGACATAACTCAAAGCGATCATAGCGCTGATCCCCTTATCTTATACAATGAAGGAATTGTTCAATCGTAGAAATTCTTATTTACAAGTTATTTGTGCCATAGAAACAGGTCACATCATCTATATGTTAGCAGAGCACTAAAGGCACTTACTTTTGAACCGTACTTTTGAAGGATGGGTTCCATCTTTGGTTGATCCAACCGTTCGTTTCCTTACTCTCACTCCACATGGCCATCTAGTAGCCTTAAAAATAAGCCAATTCAACATGAATATGATCCGATGAATTTTGTCTATAGTAATTGTCTTTTATAAAAGGAAAATATAGTTTTTCATATGCTAGAATTACCTAATTCAAATGATTTTTGAGCCACTGCAGAACAAATTTTGAAAGGAAGTCTTGGCGCATTGGTACAGTTGTCGCGCTATGTCTATACCTCACATGCGAGGGAGATTCTTGCTTTAGGCTGTCTTTGGAGATCTAACTTTTGGCCGACCAAAAAATGAAGATGCAGTTTAGTGAAAAAGAGTTGAACGGTTTTGATCACATAGGTGGGTCCCGTTACGTAAAAGGGTGGTACCTCATTGTAAATTCCTGGCAAACAAAATTTCCAGAAATTAGCAGAAAACATCTCAGAATCTTCCTCGAACTTTAAAAATTCCCTTATTTTTGTTAACCGCACCCCTTTCTAAGTCACGGTCGTTGAACACCGACCGTGAAATAGTCCAGTGACGTCACGCCACGCGTTATACGTCCAATATCTTTCGACTATATAAGACATTCACTCTTCCAAGACTAGAAACGTTAACAAGGAAGACTAGTAGTTGAAGAGAAATCAAGCTTCTTTCCGGCCGGTGCCCACCAGTAGACACCACCGGAATATCAGACTTCAGGCTGGCATTCAGTGTTCTCGACGCCGACCACCCAGCAAGATCTTCGAAGTTTCTACTCAAACGGATTCTCCGGGGGAAATGCCACCGATGATGACATCGGTACCATGATTTCCGTTGCCGACGCAAACAAGGATGGTTACGTTGAATTTGATGAGTTTGAAAAGGTCTTGGGTTGCCGGAAAAGCTGTGGTGTAATGGAAGAAATGTTTAAGGTAATGGACAGAGATGGAGATGGGAGAGTTGGGTTTGATGATCTGAGAAGTTACATGAATTGGGCTGGTTTTGCTGCAAGCGATGAGGATATCAAGGCGATGATCGAGATGGGCGGTGGAGATGAGGGTGTTTGTTGTGAGGGTCTGATGAAGATCTTGGCCGTCGGTGGAAGTTGTTCTGTTTTAGATTTCTTGTGGCTTGTATTGAATTCATCACAGGCTACCGACTTGGTGCGGGAATGAGATGAAACAAATAGTTGGAGAATTCAAAGAGTCATTTTCTTGTTTGTCTCTATGTAGCTTTAACTTTTGTTTGTTAGGTTCCAATGCCAGTTGTTTCCTTGCCTTAGAAAAGTACTTTCACTTAAATGTAGCTAAGAATCTTGAACCAGTTCTTATTGGAGTCCCCTATCCAATTTGAGTTCCAATTTCAACCTCTTTTAGTGCTTTTGCTTTTCGTAGGATTTCAGTGTAGGTTGTATCAAATCGATTCTTTTTATTAATGAATAGACCCCATGGCAACTCTGAATATGGAATTTAAAGGAATTAAATAGGAAATGATATTTTAAATTATCCATTATAACTAAACAATCATTTGAGTATGCCATTTTGCGCTTTGCTCTAACCTACAATTAGGTGTTGCATGTGCAACTCCTACCCCTAGTCTTTTAGAATCTAAAAGGAACTTCGAACTAGGTATGTTTAGAAAGGAACTCCCATGTCTAACAACGACCAACTAAGGGGAGTAAATTATATTGTGATTTAGCCATGCAATGTTAATGCTACAACTTGAATCCCCGACAACATTTATTGTCCGGATTTATGGTAGCTATTAATGCACTTTAGAAATACTAAAAAGTGACTCTCTCTCTCTCTCACAGCAGCCTCAGCCTCGGTGCACAAAGTTCCTGCTTATGTGGAGTCTGGAAAAAGGGAGACCACAAGGGCCTATGTTTATAAAAATATTTAAATACTACTGTAAACTTCTGCTTAATTGAAAAAGATTAACCACAGTCGGCACGGCAGTCGATCCTAACAGTCAATTTTCTAAACCAATAAGAGAAATGTATCCGCCATTGAAACTGTTGAAAAGAACAATCCCATATGTCCTCTATAGCCAAGAGGAATGGTTATTCCTACTGCAAGTGAAGTTCCAAAGAGAATTGACCCTTTTTGCTATTGAATCCTTATTCCAGCACTTCACGGTTAATGGGCACCCGAGGAAAACGAGATTACATGAAAAAAGAGAGAAAGAAAAAAAGGACAGCCTAGGTGCACGAAGCTCCTGCCTATGCAGGGTTCAAGAAAGGGCAGACTACAAGGGCCTATAATACGCAGCTTTACCTTGCATTTTTACAAAAGACTGTTTTCACGCCCTGAACCTGTGACCTCAAGGTCACATGACAACAACTTTTACCATTGCACCAAGACTACCCTAAAAACTAGAGAAGGAAATACAAGCTAAAATATGACGTTCACCAAAGTGAATGAGATTGAGGCCAACCACATAATGATAGGCTGACTGAATGTTATAGACTCTTCTTGAAAGGCCAATAAACAGGCATTCAGTATGATGGATCAAGGGGGTGCGGCTATGCCGCCAGAAATGCAATATGATAGAAGAGTTCGCTTCACCGTGTACGATCCTAGAACCTACCATGGCCACCATCTGTAGCACAGCCCACTGACCACACATTTGTAAATTCTTATGAATTGTGAGAATAGCGTGATATGGGATTTTGGGTCGTAGCCATCCAATGTTCAGTTCGCAGGACATACGGTCCATCTCAAACTTACAGTCGAGCTTCTCTCAGAACAAATGTACTACATTTCTGATACATAAACAGAAACGCATGCTGTTGTACAGATAACTCATCAAGCTGCCTCTCTCCAGACAAGTGGTTTTTGGGATACAAATATACCTCATTTTCTGAGATAGGATATTATCCATATTGCTCAAGGCCTCTCCTTCACTCGCTTTATCGGCTAGTTAGTGAGAAATTTTGCAATTATTCGGATGGTTGTAGGCAATGTAGGTAATGCTGCTGGAAGTCAGTAGAAGGGCAGAATTTTATACAGCTCAACTTACCATATGTTGCTTTTGCCTTACCCATTCAGCAGATTCTTGCTGAGAACTTCAGTATGTAATTCATGACCTCGAAGTATATTATGTGATGCAGATTATCTTCTTTTGTAAAGCACAAAGTTACTCTGGATTCCCTTTAATTTAATACAATCTTAGTGTTTCACCAGAAAGAAAAGAAAAAGAACCTGCCGAATTCATTTTTCTGTGAGAATGAGGCCAATCAGATTCAACCAACAGAGGCCCTCAAGTTACAGCAATTGGTGATCACTGAGCATGTACCGAACAAGCAAGCCTCTAATGCTTAGACAGTCACCAAGCAGTTGGACACATCTCCTTCACCACGAATGACATTTTGCCATACAGCACTGGTGAGAAAGAGTCAGGCTTACAGCAATCAAACCAGATCAATCCGCCCTGTTTCCACTAGTCCTTTTATCGACTTGTAACGAAGAACGTAGAGATCATCAGCAACAATGTCCACAATCTCATGCCCGCTGCCAAATGACAGAAAGGAATTGTTAGGAACAGGAAAACCAAGAGAATCATAAGAAATGACAGCAAAGTGCTTTAGGATTACGTGTCATCTAGCTGGAATGCTCCAACCGATCCCTTGCTCTTGCAGAAGACAAAGGTGTCCAAGTGGGGTTCAGGAACTGCAAATACCAAAAGACAGCATCAATTGAAGAATACAGGGTAAATGTAAACTAAAACCGCATGAAATAGCACAGGATACAAGAACTACAGCACAACACCTCTGGAAAAGAGAAGGAAAAAAGAAGTACAGCACGTCTTCCATGTACCCTCATAATCTTTGCTCTTGAGACAACAATAAAACTAGCAAGGTTATATCCAAGGCACCTCAATTACGGGTCTGAAATTATTTCCAAAACTCTCTTATGTTCATGCTTGCCTGGGGCTTTGCAAATTTCTGGAAGAATTCTCTCTCAGAAAGAGAGAAAAACCTGAGCCATGACATTCATGGATTCCACATAAAACATTAGGTAGCAAAGAAACTTCACGACAGAGATGTAGTTATCAACTTAACATTACAATACAGGAAACAAAGTAATCCTAAAGCAGATTGTCTCCCCAGTTTTACTTTCACGTTTGCCAAACCATATGTTATTTTATGATAGATAGTGCAGCTTCATGAGAATATGAAAGTCAATCTACCATGCTCATCCTGAATAAACAATTAAATCATGGATTAGTTAATAGCCAGAAAAAGAATTTTCACTAAATCATGCCAAAGTACAACAGTTAACTGCAGTTTCAATAGGATTAAGAGGTACATCACGACTAGACAACAACTTCATGGGATGTTAAATAGGAGATTGAGGACATCTCCCTTCCTCTCTATCCACTTATTTGTTGCCAAGTGTGTTTGCTTGTTGTAGACACCGAATTCTTGATACATGCCGATTAATACAAGCTTGTTCAAAGTAAAAAGAATACATATGATACTTTAAAATAAAACATCTAACATAAAAAAATGTACAACAAGAACACGATTCCTTTCTAATCAGTCTGAAACTGTTTATTGAAACAATATTGAGCCCTTTTAATACTAAAATAACTAAGAACATTTCTGTTGGAAGGCGATAAGAACTATGGTTCTTCTTAGGACAGAGTGATTCGTAATCTTCTTTCTTCAAGCATATATAGACACACAACTGAGCTGCGATGATTATAAATACCCCCTTGATTCAACATTCAGGGACTACCAACTTTTTTTCTTTGCGTATTTTTGGACATTGCAAACAGAGAAGCAAGGGTGAAGGTCAGAAAACTTGGAGGTAAACTCTTTCTTTCTTTTTTATTTTTCTTTTCTTTTCTTTTTGGTAGGCAAGCTAGGTTTTTGTGGGTAAACCAACCCATGAACGCCTCAAACAAGTGACTAAGCACAGGGGAGGCTCTTTCATATCAAATTCTTAGGCTAGTAGTCCAAATTGTGTGGAATACTAAAAATGGATTTGGAATTTTCTTTTGTAAATAAATCGTAGATCCATGACACAGAGATCTTATCTGGGTTTCTCTTTCATATCTAATATAAGCCATTCCTTTAATATTTAACTCAAAGTTTACTTAGTCAGATTTAATAACTGAATTATCAAAACTGAACTCAAGATCTAGCTTCGGAACCGATACTGAAATCAGATAAGCAAAGAGCCTCATATTATGTATTCAAAGCTTATACTCCAGTGAAACTGGAGATTTCGAGGACTTGTAGCCTTTCAATCTAGAAGTTATTGACTCACTGTTATCTATAGTTTAGTTATACTATTCAGTGAATAATATCCCTCTCTAATCCATCCCTTCTCTTCTAATTCCCTTTCTAATCTATAAAATCAATGTGACATTGCAAACAGCAATGCATATTTAACTATTAGATACATGTTCCACTTCTGCGGGTCAAATTGGAAGTTAAGGTTCATCTTTAATTTGCAAATTTTATCTTTTCTGGGGACTAACAAAAATTAAGAAAACATATAGATGAAATCTTTAAACCTATGCAGTTAGTTGCTTTTCTTTTACTGCTTTCATTTACATCTTTATTTCCAGATGATATAATAATATCAAATAAAGAAAAGGGTTGAATTAGAAAGGAACTACATCAAGGTGACAGGGTGGAGAAAAGAATCCCAAATCTACAATTGAGTCCACAAATTTATGCTTAAAATTTTGTTCAAGAACCAGGGACAGCAACTCACATGGCTTCTATGTTGCCACCTGACATAGAAGAAGATTTCAACTTCATTATGTAAAGATTCTATTGCCTGTGTCCAGAGATATTATCAACATTGAAGTCTGCTGAAGGATATGCCCCCTCAGGGTGAAGATAAACATTACTGTATTGGAAATTTGTCCAGCATGCAGGCTACCCAGATGAATATGAAAGCAACCCAGGCCCAACTTAGAAAGCGTTCTATTTCCAAAAAAATGCTCCAGGTTATCCTCGGCATCCAAGACATTGAAGTTGAAACTGACACCTGTAATGTAAGCACTAGTCGAATGCCACCATCCAACTAAATAGTACACCACTGGGTGGACCAAGTACTAACAAAGCTCCACAGTTTGTTTTCCAAAAAGTTAGGTTTTTGTTCTCCCAGCAAAGACAAGTACATAAAGAAAATGAGAAGAGAACATACCACTATCTTACATGGCGCCCTCCATCAGCTCCTCTCCTATAAATAACTTTCTTAAAAAATGCCCACGAAACCAAAAGCTCAACCTACACTTTGTACTCGTACATGTTTGAGAATTATAGAAACTGCGGGAACTACATGATTTTCTCCCTCTCACTGAAAGCAATTGCCTGCATTCACCACTTATTTCGATCGATGTTAATTATCCTTGGAACTTTCACCAAAAACTATGTCAGGATACCAAGCTGCCTGTGAAACTATAGGCCCTTTGTGGTCCACCCCTTCCCTAGACCCCGAATATGCAGGAGCTTCTTGCACCGGGCTGATTTAATAAATTGATAGAATAAACAGGTATAAACAAATCCTAGTATGGTGGTCTGAACTTTGATCTTCTAAATCAGTTTAAAACTTACGGACACTATGTTTTATGTGTTTTTCAACTCACAACTTGATGCTCAGAAGTCAACGGATGATCTATGAGAAGGGAACTTACAGATAGATAATCAATTAAGTAGCCACTCAAATATGGTTCTTCAAGAGACTGCACAGGCTGAAATACGTGCTAATGTTGCTGGCTATATCTAGTTGCATCCATGGAACAAAAAATAAACCAATATAGCTATCTATTGCCTCAATGTGTATCTTTGTACAACAAAATACACTAGGGATAATGACCAATATAGCTAATACACCTATATTTTAAGTGTATCAACTAATATGCTGCACATATAAAGTACTACATGAATTTCTTGAACCTAATTTGTTCATTCCATTTGTCGTTTTCATAGGGCTTAGCCTGCTTAGGGACTTATGACCTAAATCAACATAGATCTGTTAGATCCAACAACATAAACATGACTTGAGCCATGAATGGCTGTCAACGAGGACCGTAGGATAGGAGAACTAATCCAATTCTGGTTCCTTGCTAAAGGTACCAAATTAATTTTGATTTGGTTCCAATTCTATGCCACAAGAACCAGACTAGAACTAACCGAAAAATTAGACTATTACACCTTAGGGTTATACATTTAGTACTTGTTTTAGGATTAAGTTTTGTAAGACCAAATATACCCTCAATTTATTGTATTGCCATAAGCAAATAGAGGTATATTAGGCTTTTTGGCTTAAATATAGTTGAGAAGAATAAAACACCCGATTTTCTCCTGGAATCACAAACCCCCCCCAAATTGTAGGTTGCCCTAAATTCTAGTCTCTCTCTCTCTCTCTGTTCGATTAGAAGAAGAAGAAAAACTCACCAAGGTCTTCGCACTCACTATGGATAACTGTACTATAAATAATTGTGTGATGACCTTATAAAAAGAGAAGTTAGATCAGCATCTTATACTTGAAAGAAAGTATGTCACATTCAATGTACTGCACATATACTTAAATCAGTACTGTAAAAGAGTCTGAAATATATTGATCTAGTGATTACTAAAGTCCCAAAGAGCGTGTGCCTATAAACCTTCAAAGAAATAGAGATGTTACATAAAAGTGGGTGTTCCCTTCCTAAGAACAAATTGGCAGAACTGTCTTTCCTAATCATATATTCATTTGTTACCTTATATGGCATGTTGCAGCCTCCATTTAGAATCTCTTTGAAATAAAAACCTGCCCAAATGTTGAACAACCAATCATAATAGATGTTCTAGCATTACATCTCCACCAAACTTTGTGATCTGAATTTTCTACTCTCCCAACGCCTATCTTCATGTGGCTCAGATACTTCAATTACTTTATGTAATAGGACAGGGACCAAGAAGCAGACCGGAACCAACATTCCGTTTGGTCAGGTTCTGGTCCTGCTGAAATCAGAATGGTTCAGTTCCAAATTTCGGTGGAACCAAACTGTTGACAGACCTACATGAAACACTTGATTGAAGTTGGAGAAATGTTTAGGATTTCAGCATTTTGAGGTAAAGTTCCTACTTTTCATAATTGTTCGTTGATAATTCTAACACAAAAGTACAATTTGTTACTCATTTGATATACATGTTTTCAGTTGACATCCTAATCATTATTTATGCAAACTTTATTTCTTTTCAGTTTTTAGTTTTTCTAGTTTTTTCAGTAGTATTTGTTACTTTTCTGTTCTGAAATATTTTTCCATCCTCTAATGACATAATAATGCACAGTTTGGTCATTTTAATGTCTACTGTGCTAAATATCATTTTTTTCCTTAATATGACTTTAGTTTATTATCTTTACTTATTTTATGTAGCATTTGTTACTATATTTTCTTAAAAGCAAGATCTGCATGTTTAAACAAGTGTAAGTATCGGTCTTTGTGCCCATCTTTATGAGCTCCTCTTTTGTCCTTCTTCGAACTTTCTTGATTCTGTTATTACCTTTTCTTTTTGGTAGGGGAGGTGGGACTGAACCTGCCTGTAATTAACATTTTAGATACTTTATCTTCATCTATGATTTCAGGCTAATTCCTCTATCTTCATTTTCCACTGTGTAACCTGCCTGTTATTTAACTATTTCTATTGTTTAGTTAGTTGCCCACTACTTTAGTTAACATAACTGCTTTACACTACTTTTCATTCAGCTAGTAACAAGAAAACTTGCCAAGCAAGCAAATAGACGGATGATCAATTATTTTGCCCAGCACAACTACAAATCATCGAATCAGTCTTTATTTGAAGTAAATACACAAAGATCCTTAAACGTAAAAGTAAACTACAGACCAGATGGCATGTTCTTTACCACTATTCTAGGAGTGAGTATCTGTGTCACTAGAAGGGGAGCCTTGGCGCAATGGTAAAAGTTGTCGGCATGTGACCTTGATGTCATAGGCTCAAGGCGTGGAATCAGCCTCTTGCAAAATGCAAGGTAAGGCTGCCTACTATAGGCCCTTGTGGTCTGCCCCTTCCCCGGACCCCGCATAGGCGGGAGCTTCATGCACCGGGGCTGCCCCCCCTTTTTTAGTATCTGTGTCACCAAATTCATTGGTTGTCATCAATTCAAGAGCAATCTATTATGAACATAGCAGATATGAATCATTTCCTACCTTCACCGATATTCTAAGTACTAACTGATATTATCAGAGGGATCCAAGTTACTTGAATGTGGACATTATGATCTAAACTGCCTGCAGATTTCATTAAAAGTCCAGCTACTTGTTTCTCGTAAGAAATGATGATTATCAATTTACAAGATATAGTAGAATAACCCACAATTCATATAGTGAGGACAAAGGGGACAGGCTTTTCCTATATTCGTCCTGAATATGGTACCACCTGATGCGAATCTGACTTTGGCTCTTATATGTATTCCAATGAGAGATGACATTAAGTTTGCAAAAAGTAGTAGATCAAATACCCAGTTCAGTTTAAGTTTAAGTTAAAGAGTAAAGATTATTTATTATTGATATCAGAAAAACCTCCACAGAGAATACATCAGTTGAGTAAAGATCGAGTAGATCTTATAACCCACATACAAACACCATCTCAGTATATGGAACAGCTTAAAACAAGGACCAGAGACAAGTGTTCTGTTTTAGCCAGCAGTATTTACTCTTACTCTGGTATCCTGCAGCAATACCCCTTCTCTAGCTAGGCTATCAGCTTCATCATTGGCACTGCAAAGGACATGTGAGTAGGAAATTTCCCAGTTCTTTTCTCTGTCTTTAATTTGTCAATGTACCGTCAGAACCTCCATGGAATTTTGCTCCAACTTGTAAACCAATATATGGTATTTCTTGAGTCTCCTTCAATAATTAGAGGACCAAAACCATAATGCTTCCATTCTTCAATATCCATGGTCACTGCATAAACTTCAGCTTCTGCTGCATCCCTGTATCCTATTGGACCTGCAAAGTCCAGTAATGTAGGGCTATTAGAGTCTCTGATAAGCCCTCCAAATCCACATATTCCAGGGTTCCTATAGAAGGCTCCATCAAAGTTGTAGCATCTTTCTTGGGGAGGGCACAATCTTTGCTACTGCCAGACAGTAATGCTTTCCAATGAATTAAAATGTCTTCTGCACTATAATTTTTGAAGTGCTTGTTGATTGATGCCCATCTAGCTACTGTCCAAAGAACGAAGTCCATCTTTTAAAGCATCTTGAGTTCTTTTCTAGCCCTAAAGTCAAAGCTGTTGGAATGAAGCAGAGATTCTATAGGATTTCAACCTTAATTTTAATCTTTACACCCCACCATTGAACTTTGTGGTCCACCCCTTCCCTGGACCCTGCACATGTGCGAGCTTCATGTACCAGGCTGCACTTTTACACCTCACCATTGAATGCAATACACCTCCATTGCATCTGTCAAGCACCATGATGTTGTGCAGACAGGTGTTACAGTGTAAGCCTTTCTAAGGTTGATATTGACAGTTAATGGGGTCTTCCTCATAGGTTTCAGAAGAAGAAGAGATTTCTAAATCTAAAAGGTAGGAATATGATTAGCAACTCCAACCTTATGTTAGCTTTGTGAAATGACGCCCAAAAGATCACCATGTATACCTTAAACAGGGTTCCATCTGCAGTAGTTCCTAAGACACCTTTTCAGTTATGGAATGGATGGTCTGAAACAATCTCCTGGTGCAGGGTCTAACATGTTCAGCAGCAATTCTTCAATCAGGTTCAGAAAAAGCTAAAGTAAACGCACTATGTTTGTTGAGAGTGTTTGGGAAGATACAGCTACTGAATGCAAGTAAATACCTAAGGATTCAGCACTCAACAGAAAACTCGCAAAAAAAAGGTTGGACTATCAAAGAACATTTCCATAGGACTTCACAAATAATGCTAGAAAAATCTAAGGAACAAAAGTAAGAACAAAACAGATGAAAGCAATTGGAAGATAGTTTTTTTTTAAAACCTAGATATACCACTTATTAAGAAAACCAAGATATACCACTTGCTAACTTGTAAAATTTCTATACAAGAAAAAACACTCCATGTTCTAACCTAAAATCACTATATGGCATTTTATTCACAATGAAGGGGGTCCTAGAAGGCCAACTGCTGATATTAGCAATTAGCATATTATGTTTTGAACAACTTGAACCAACTTTTGATGTATATTGACCTGCCTTTTAAAGTGGTTCTTGCCGATTATAAGTTTGTGCATAAACTATGGTAGCATCAGTTCCTCTGCATCTTCAAACACCAACCAATGACTCGTGAAACTTTTGTAAGTTATATTGTGAAGGCAAGAAACCTTTCAATTTAGGCTTGCTCTTCCTTGTTACGCCTATGAACCTCATTTTAATCAAATGTGCAGTTTAGCTAAGGCGCTGTTAATTCCTAAATGTTACATCTAACAAACACTGCTCTGCAGTTAAACTTTAGTGTGTCGTCCAAAAGTAAAAACTACTCTTTGTTTGCTTCTTCATTCTAACCATATGAGACCTCTCCTATCATTCTCTGATAGAAGCTAAAAAAATTTCTCTGCCTGGTTTCCCAAGGAGTGCATTCAAACTCTTCTACCCTTAATAAGTGGTATACCTAGATATACCACTTATTAAGAAAACCAAGATATACCACTTGCCAACTTGTAAACTTTCTATACTAGAAAAAACACTCCATGTTCTGACCTAAAATCACCATATGGCATTTTATTCACAATGAAGGGGGTCCTAGAAGGCCAACTGCTGATATTAGCAATTAGCATATTATGTTTTGAACAACTTGAACCCACTTTTGACGTATGTTGACCTGCCTTTTAAAGTGGTCCTTGCCGATTATAAGTTTGTGCATAAACTATGGTAGCATCAGTTCCTCTGCATCTTCAAACACCAACCACTGACTAGTCAACTTTTGTAAGTTATATTGTGAAGGCAAGAAACCTTTCAATTTAGGCTTGCTCTTCCTTATTATGCCTATGAACCTCATTTTAATCAAACGTGCAGTTTAACTAAGGTGCTGTTAATTCCTAAATGTTACATCTAACAAACACTGCTCTGAAGGAATTGATACGTCAAACTTTAGTGTGTCGTCCAAAGGTAAAAACTACTCTTTGTTTGCTTCTTCATTCTAACCATATGAGACCTCTCCTATCATTCTCTGATAGAAGCTAAAAAAATTTCTCTGCCTGGTTTCCCAAGGAGTGCATTCAAACTCTTCTACCCTGAAGAATCAAAATTTATGGAAGACATGACAAGAATATGTATTCTCATTTCTCCTGTACGTTGCATCCTAATTACAGTCCAATGATTATCATGCTGCAACAGTTTCAAGTCATAAGTAACCTGTATTCAGCAGGATCATAGCATCAGACCTCATCTTTATACCTGGGTCAAGCCGAATTTGGAAGTAAACAACCAGTAGTAACCAGTATTTGACCTCCCTTCATGAACCATTTTGTTATATACAAATCAGAAGGTTTTTCTTTTCGACATTGTAATCTGGCGCCTTGTAGAGACAAATAAATACATTTTTCTTTCTCAGTCATAATTTATCTGACCATTTTCCTTGAAGCAACATTTCAGTTGGCATTGACAAAATATATGAGATCACATGGATTTTAAAGATGCACAGTCTGTTCAAGAAGATACTATATATATATATATATATATATATATATATATATATATATATATATATATATATATATATATATATATAACGATAGTTAAGTGCTAAACTGTTGTTTCATCAAGGTGGATCTTACTATAAGCCTTTAATGCCAGGAACATATCTTGATTGTGCCTCAAAAAGCTTTCTTCATCAACAAAATGTTATATTTCCCAGGCACTATATGACATGCATATAAAAAAAGGCAACATGAATAAAAGAATATCTGTTTCTCCTATGAGTTGAATCCAATCATAATCTAGTGGCTATCATATTGTTAATATTTTCCAAAACAATGTCTTACATGCATTCAGTGAGAGCACCACTTGACACCAGATTTCATTGTTATACTAGAGTCTGATGGAAAATGAAACTAGACAGTGAGAAGTAATCAGTACAGAACATCCATCTAAGCAATATGTAATGCATATTGAAGGAAAGTACATGACATCAAACTTCACCTTTATTCTGGAAGTATATTTTAAATGTTTTAGTAAGTGTATACACTCTGGTGTCAGAGTTCATCTTTGTTCCGTACATATGGAATTTTCAAATTTCCTACTAAGCGTAACTGCTCCAAAAGACATTTTTTGAACTGTAATTTCTGTTATCACTTGTTCAGTAATCAGTATAAGATATGGTCAACTAATATTAATAGTACCACAAGGGAAATTGTTAACGAGAGACATGAGATTACCCATATCATCCTCTTCACTTGAGATGGACTGCTTCAGAATGGACTGATAACCATAAGGCAACCGTGACAGGACAGATTGTTCAAGATGCTTTTCCATAATATCAGTACACCTGTCCCACCAAACACATCTTTTAGAAGCCTAAACAACACAAACCATTCCAACATAATATTCCAAATAAAAGAACACTTAGAACAGTAAAGAACAATAGTTATTACCTCTTAGCAAACTTTTGCTCTTGTTCAGAAAGCCGATCCCAGAGTTGGGTTTTGGAGATGTGGATCACATACTTCTCAATCTGCAATTTAAGTCCCCAAGAAACAGTTACAATTGTCTCTAGCTCGGAAGCAATGAGAATTTAGTAAAATGTCACCTTTTGGAGACGAATCCGGAGGTAGGATCTCAAAAGGAACAGTGTCCTGTCCAAGTCCATCTGGTAAAGGGACAGAACAAGCTCGTCGCTACCATTTCCTGAAAATTCCTCAACGGTTTCTTCCTGCAGAGACACAACAATCAGATTCAATAAAATAAAATCCATAACAAAAAATCCGTCACAAACTCAGAATCCCAGTTGACCCAGAAGCAAATACTGCATCTTTACTAACAGTAAAGAAGAAAATACTGTACAGCAACCTAATTTCTAAACAATCAGAAATCAAGCTTGAGCTATTAGTTCTAAGAAACCCATTTAGTGAGCAATCCAACCCATAAAGGGGCTCTTTGGCCCAGGAATAACAAATCCTGAATTTATTTACCACATAGGGAGCTAACCTTTATTATGGGTAACCTAAAATATGAAGAAAACTACGCACACGCAGAGTTAAAGTAGCCCTAAATTTAAATTTAAATTTTTTTAATGTCGGAATGCTCATTATAACGCCGATTTTTCTCTAGTTTCCACATTTCCAAGCAAATTGCAAGTACAAACCCGTCTATAGACTGACTGTGCCCTTCCAAAAGACTCTTGCTTTTAGACTTCGCGTACAGTTTTAGCTATTTGCAAGGAGATCTCTACATTTCCACATCCACAAACATAATCTCAGAGAGAGAGAGAGAGAGAGAGAGAGAGAGAGAGAGAGAGAGAGAGAGAGAGAGAGAGGCTTAGGGTTGCTAGGAGTTCCTACCAGCAATTGGATCTGTTCCCTGGATCTTTGGACTAAACTGGTTTGGAAGGGAAGGATTTCGGGCGCGGCCTTTTCATTCCGCCACGCGCGTTTCAGAAGCTCTACGTCTGTTGTGGCAGCAATTGATGGATCTTCTTCTTCTTCGTTCCAGAACCCGTTTGAAGAACCAGATGCCATTTTCCGAGAGAGAGGAGGAACTTTCCTGACGTAACAAATGGAGGGAAGGTTTTGCTAGTGACGTTGAGGAGCCTGAGTAACCCCGGCATAGGCTCTTCTTAAGGGGTTTGGCCTTTTTCTTTGGGCATTCAAATGCCCCGTGATTCCTATTATACATAAAGCAATTGAAGCGGCAAGGACAAACTTACCTTTGGCTTTTAAGTTGTAATTAGTATTTTTGTTTTCCTCACTTTTAGATTTGTTCCCGCGCCTTTGCCTTTTCTAATTTTGCCTTCACTCTTCCTTTCTTGTCCTTATTCGTGTTTTCTATTTTCTTAGTAAACTCTACCAATTTTTTTTGCTGTGGAGAGTATAGTAACTAAGTCTAACGCTTCTCTTCTTTGCAACTCTTATTCCGTCAAAGGTTACAATTCATCCATGAAAAAGAATAACTTGTCCTTCTCTGTTATCTCCGAGATATTTAGAAGCAAGGTCATAAATTAGTTAATGCACTCCCAAATTGATCCCGTATGCTTTAGCCGCTTTAAATTTTCTCAACCCAGTACTCCACATTCTCCAAGAATAATTGGATCTTGATCTCTTTCTTAAATCTTCCCAGGTGGCTACTATACAATGGCCTTCTGCCACATTATTGTACTTCTGTCTCTACCATAGCATCGTATCATCAGAAAGATACATGGTGACAGTATCTATCTTTAGGAACTCCTCTGAAATCTTGACAACTTTAACGTGTTGTTCTATTTGCCATATAAAAATTTCCAAATTCTTTGCATTATAGGTTTCTTTGTAGGTATTAGGTTTTGGAACTTGACTTTTATGAGTAAACTCCTTTGATCTAAGTCCTCCCCCATTAGCCATGACCTTCTCTATTAAGGCCAATCGAATCTTAATATCCTCTAGCTCTGCTATTTCATCACGTAAGCCAGCTATTTCGCCCTCTATAGTCTCAAGGCAATCTAACATGTTTTCCACCTTTTATGTGGTCTTGGTATCCATAGTTTTGACTATTTCAAAAGTACTTTCGCATGTCATCTTGAAGACTATGTAAAGCATTCACATAGGTGCTAGACTTGTTCAATCAATTAGAAAAAGTTTGAGTACTAAACCTTTCTTTCAACGTAGTAAGGCGAACATCCAAAACTAACTCCTTTGATGGATTTTTGAACTTCTCCCTCCTTGACCTATGCTAGGCTTTCACAGGCTCACTCTATACTCACTTGTCATGACACTATTGCGAGGTTCACACAATCCACACAAGCAGCTCCCAACTCAAACTGCCGAACCTTCAATCTAATACCAACTCCTAGTACGAACTATCACGGGGTTGCAATTTTACTTATGCTAACTTGTGCGGCACTTGTGCACAACTCCTCAGTAGGACACAAGTTAGTCTTCACTCCCTTCATTGCTTGCTACGATTACACTCACTCATTCTTAAGAGCAATGAAAAAACTCAAGAGAACTCTAAAAGGACTTGTTTGAAGAGAACTTGTATTACAAATGAGGGACTGTCCCCTTTTAGAGGCTTGGGGAGGTATAAGCAATGTTCTACAAGTATTACTTATTCGATGGTATTGAATTAGTTTATGTTGTTCTAGACTATTTTACCATCCTATTGAATAAGAAATATTCTAGAGGACTTTTGGAGATTTCATTTCTAGAATTTGGACTTGAGCTTTCTATAGTGGGTTGGACAAGAATCCCCTCTATGGACAATGACAACTGAGTCACGGACCTGTTGGGTGTGCAGTAAAATTTGGCCCCGTAACAATAGGCAACAAAGACAAATGATAGTAAGCCCGATGTGGAGCTTAGTTAAACCAAAACTCCTGTTTTTGTATGTGCTCAAGGGCTTGCCTGCATGCGACTGTGCATGAGAGGAATGCTCTAGTTGGGTAAGGGCATGATCTCATTCTAATATAATCAGCCACTCTTTTTCACTCACACAGGGCGTTATCCATGAATGATCCGTACCGTCTAATAAGTCATAGGCCCAGTTTGGATGTCCAGTGACTTGAAAATCATGGCATTTGGAAAAACCTGCTCAATCTAGTACAAAAACCTTCTCAATCTGAAATCAGGATTGTTAGAACAACATTATGTAACCTGCTAGTCTAGCTATTTACGTAATCTGCTAATCTAGCTAACAGGTGACCACCAAGTTCATCCCATTACCGCTGACTTTACTTTAAAGGAACGATGGTACATCCTTGATGAAGGGGAGCCTCGGCGTAACGGTAGAGTTGTCGTCATGTGACTTTGAGGTAAGGGGTTCAAGGCGTAGAAACAGCCGCTTGCAAAATACAAGATAAGGCCACGTGCTATTGACCCTTGTTGCTCGTTCCTTCCCCGAACACTGCATATGCAGGAGCTTTGTGCACTGGGCTGCTTTTTTTTATTTTTATGGTAGATCGTTGATCTATAAAAAACGTTTAGGGTTCCACCGGCAAAGAACAATCTCATTCGCAAGTACATTTTGCTTATGTAGGTCTAGAAATTTGACTATCGTGCATGCTAGATCTGGGAGATAGTATACACTTTGTAGTGAAACAGAAGCCGGAAGAGGCTAAAACCGTGCCATTCAGTTCAAGAGCTAGGAGGAGAACCAACAAACTGAAGTTAAAGATATTAGAAGATCACTTTTCTAAACCAAACTTTGCTCCAAAGCAGGGGGGGCTGGAGGCATTGATTAGTAGCATCTCTTAACGAGCAAGGATTGAAAGAATAAGCTGACAGTGTAAAGAATATCAGTGAAGCTGGAACTTCCGATAGTCAAGAGTCTCAAGCAGCAGTAGAAGATGCAGACGTAAATGTGAATGATGGTCAATCTGATGAAAATATAGGTAGAGTTGATTGCGGAGACTTGGAGAGCAATACTTGTAACAAGCAGCAATTAAGGGAATGATTATAGTTTGCAAGTCGATTTAGTCCCAAAGCCATTACAACAGACCTGATCCAATCTGATCACAGCAAGAGTTCGCCCAGATGCTCCCTTCCATTCTTTCACTCTTAAAGAGTTTGTTTCCTCTTGTAATCCTTGTATTTTTATAAACCTAAAGCTAGAGTTTTGTGATGTACTATTGATAGAACTGGACTAACTCTGAAATTCTGCCTAGCTAAGTCCGACCTTTGGATGTTTTGACCCACTCATCTTCTTGGCATTCCCTATCTACGCTACATGCAAAAATTTGTGTCCATTGGATGCTTCTAGCATCTAGTTTTATTCAGTTCAAGGTTTTGATCATGATCTGAACTTATCAACTGGGGAAACTAGAAACTAATGGCTAGAAGCAACCAACAGGCATGAACTTTTGCAGCTAATAATGGGTCAGATCATCCAAAGGTAGAATCTCACTTGAGAAGTTAGGGAATTCGTCTGAGTAGCTCAGTCGGAATATATAGGATATCTATGAATAACATCACACAAGCACAAGCAAACAGCTCTTATATTGTAGTTCATATCATTGAAGTCCTTTTTCATTTGAAATGGATCATCTTATTGGATACTTTCTTTTCGGTTTTGGCTTTTATTAGGTTTCCAATTATCATTCCTGCTAACTGAGAGGCTATTGATGTCACCTGCACGCACAAATATGTATATAGTAGTAGACAAGATACGGTTTCAAGGTGTGGAAACAGTCTTTTACAAAATGCAAGGTAAAGCTGTGTATTTTAGGCCCTTATGGTCCTTTTCTTTTCTCGACCCCGCATAGGCAGGAGCTTCATGCACCAGAGCTACCCTTTAGTAGACAAGATATGGTTCTTCAACCAAAGAAATTTGGATAGCTGGAAGCAAACCCTCTCCGAGCGAAGAACTACCCTGGAGATTCTCTGACTCATGACTCTCTAATTGTATAGATCAATTTCTTAAGACAACAGTTTAAGCTGCCCGATGTTGAGGCTTATATAGAAAAGGGCAGGCCCAGTGTATGAAGCTGCTGTTTTCATGTCTTGAACCTGTGACTTCAAGGTCACACGACGACAACTCTACTGTTGCACCAAAGCTCCCCTTATAGATGCAGAGTTAAAAATATGTACCTTCAACGAATTGGGATTTTTATGGGTGAATGATTCTTAGAAAGTGGTAAGTGGATATAGTAAATGGGCGTAAGTGGGAGAAACACAAACAACCAATAGAAGCCTTTTCCAAACTATAATTGATGGCTGAAGATGGATATTAAGGATGGTTTACCAATGCATTTGTCACTACGTGAATGAAATCCTAGATGTAATTATTCCTAGTACTTTAACTTTTTTCTTTTTTCTTCAAAGTATTAGATTGGCGCTCTTAGTAAGTGCTCATTCTGCCATAATTATCTTATTTAGCTTTTAATTTCCCAATTTGGAATACTTATTAAATGGATCTTCCTCCCCAACTCTTCATGATTGAGATCACTGATTTGATTACGTGGATGCCACTGTAGGAAAATAGTGATAATGGATGTTGATTATTATGTGCCAAGGGTACGTAGTAGTATTTCTTTTAGCTTCTTTTTATGTTCACCATTTCATTTAAACAACACCGATTGGATGGCTAGGATTATTTAGTTCAAATCTGGGTTATGACCCATCCATGTTGGAGCCGACATTTATATTCCCGTCACAGAACCTTGTTTAAGGATCCAGGTTGTTTGTTCCCTGGATGACCATTTGACAAACTTGTAATCATGAATCATTCCATAAGTATTAACTTAAATCAAAGTTGATCCACCATTATGATGCATATGTGAGATAAAAAAGGGCAGCCCAGTGCACGAAGCTCCCGCCTATGCAGGGTTTGGGGATGGGGCAGACCACAAGGGCCTAAAGTACACAGCCTTACCTTGCATTTTGCAAGAGGCTGTTTCCACACCTTAAACCCGTGACCTCAAGGTCACATGACAACAACTTTTACTGTTGCGCCAAGGCTCCCCTTCATATATGTGAGATGTAAGCATAAAGAAATGACGTTTGTATCATTTAATAACTATTGAAAGGCATATTTGAATTCACTTAACAGGGAGAAAACAGATGGAAGAAGAAAGATGTTAGAGAGAATATGAAGTTTTTCCTTTTTTCTTTTCTTTTTTAAAATAGACACACACCCTTGCACAGCCTTGAACCCAAGTCACCTAGGTGAGAGATGTTGGACATGTAAACTGGATTTGAGCCAAATTTAATTAGGTAAGAGCGCATATTTTAGAAGGCTCACATGGAATAGATAAAAGTCCATCTTCCTAGGAAGCCCACTTTCTAGAAAGTGTTATCATAAAAGTTAATTAGAAATATCTACATACTTTGACAGTAGAGCTAGATATTTTGCAAAAATATCTAGATAATAAGTTGTAGCCACAAGATTAAAAGGTGTCTTGGCACAATCCTAACCATTGGTTAAGAATGTGCTACTAGTATAAATAGGGGTGGTTAATCACAAATTGTATCAAGCAAATTTTAAGAATTAATACAAGCTCTCTTTCTTCATTTGTAAATCCTTTTTTAGCCTCTAAAGCCTTCCTCATATCTTTGTAAAATACTATCCTATTCCAACAAGAGATTCCTATATAAAGGTTTGGTGCAAGAGAGAGAGAATGTCATGTATGTACATATGAGTTCTCTTTTCCTAAAAAGGGGAATTAGTTAACCATGAGTTCGTGGGTTTGAATTTACTAAGCGTTGAAAAAAAAAAAAAGAGAGTCCATGTTTGTGTAGTATTTGTTTTTAAATTTTTTTACTTGACAATGAATATGGGCTTGAACATAATTATAAACTAAATAAATGGTGACCCTACACTTGAATGAGGAGGCAATCCTAGCTTTATATACAGTATCCTGATATTCCTATTTTTATGTTATATAAAATTTATTAGTAGGAATAGACTATTTACTCTTGTTTTTTTGGTGGTGGGGAGGGGGGCCGGGGGAGAGGAAATTCGTATGATATATTAAGTTAACCTCGAGGAAGAAATACTTACTTCATGGAAGAAGCCGTAAAGTTAAAGAGAGAACCCGTCCAACATAAAGAAGCAAGGGCATGCATATGGCTGCTACCGTCCATTTTAGTGGAAGAGAGCTATTAGTTTACGTCCATTAGTTTGTACAGTAACTTTGACGCAGATCAAATGGATACTCATTTACCTTTATATTTGAAATCTCAAGTATTCAAAAAATGAATAGCCACTGCCCAAACGAAATATTGGCACAATGGTGGAGTTGTTGTTATGTAACCTTGAGGTTACGGGTTTAAGCATACTCTTGCAAAATGTAAGGTAAGGCTGCATACTATTAACCCTTGTGGTCCGCCTTTTACCTAGACTCTTCATATGCTGGAGCTTCCTACACCGAGGCTGACCTTTTTTTATTAGAATTGTATAAGTCTTTTTAATGAAACTAATTAAGAGTGCGTGTGTGTTGTGGTAAGAGTAACTTTCAATTGTGAATATCACGAGTTTGCTGACTCAAGGTATGTTTGTGTTAAAGAGACAGACCATGGTAACCGCTATCTCTGGGGCAAGCCCTTTCATACAAAATTATATTTCATTTGTGCTCGGGGCAGCTAATAATTTGTTGGAAACTTCAACAAGTTTTAACATGTAATTAGAAAATAGAAGGGAGAAACATCATCAAACAAGGGAGAGTAGATATCATTACCCTTTTGACATTATGTATAATGAAGGAGAGCCTTGGTGCAACGGTAAAAGTTGTCGTCGTGTGACCTTGAGGTTATAGGCGTGGAAACAGCTTCTTGCAAAATGCAAGGTAAGGCTATATACTTTAGGCCCATGTAGTCCACCCCTTTTCTAGACCCTGCATATGCCGGAGCTTCATGCACCAAGACTGCCTTTTTTTACATTATGTATAATATAAAATTGGAGCCTTTTAAATGATCAAGTAAATCAGCACACTAATTTACAGAAATCTAATACTACATGTGTGGCCCAGACATTTGATCATCACAACCCTTTATCTTCTGAAAAATCTAGAAGTACTGGAGCATAATCTTTTGAAGGGTTCTCTACATATAGCCTGAACTATAGGCATTAGTTGAGCACACACAAGTCATGGCCATTTACTGCCTAATAGTTACCATGCAAGTGATTAACACGGATGATACCATGTTGGTGCGATCACATGCCAATTCTATATTGGACCAGTATGTTACAGCAACTTTATTATAAGCACACTGTATCTGCATCAGCTCCAAACTTTTCAAGGTTCAGCCGCTGTTCTATGGTTGATGATTTTATTATACTGATCCATGGTCATGGTATGATGGCTGCCCAGCCATTATCCGAACCGTCCTCTAAATGTTGGCATGAAGTCCTATTATTCCTATGCATCCTCCTTTGAAAAAGGGTTAGCTTGGATGTACAAGAATTAGCATTGATCATGCAGAGAGCTCTTAGAATCAGCATGTTTGGAGGCAATCCCTATTTCGTTGTCCATAGGAGAGTCATGTGAGCGAGTTGCATCAGTACCTGTAGGATTCGGATATCTTGGGTCTGTTTTTGCTGCAAAGGCTTTCTGTCATATCTGTTTGATTGAAGCATGGGAAACCACGTTCCCATAGAACCATTTATAGAGAAATCAATTTCTTCATCAATCCTATATGAAAACCCCTGTGCGAGATCATAATCACCGTTGCCAAATGAGAGTAGAATTATTAATTGTTACAAACCTCATACTATTAACCTTTGTGGTCCAATTCTTCCCCAGACCATACATATGCGAGAGTTTTGTGCATCGGGCTGCCCCTTCTTTGTTTGAAATAAATTCTGTATCTAAGAAGTTTAAAGTCAAGCTAATATTAACTCAGTAAGCAATTCATTCAAATAAACTACATGAATAGGCAGTTTCTTTGATTATACCATTGCCTTCCAAAGGAGATAATATGGACAATACTAAGCTTTAACTCACATCAGTTTTGCTGTTAATCCGGCCACTAATGAATAATATGTGGTGCATGGTAAGTTTTATAGATGCAACTTATATCTATTGTTAGTTTCTCTTTGTTATATTTCCACAGTCAGCTGTTAAATAAGGTTCTTTTGTTATAGTAACCCACAAGAAATGTTCATAGATTAGCACTTCCTCTCACACATATGGAGAGAGAGAGATTCTTCATTTTAGATCCCATCTTTGATAGGCTACCCGAAAAAAAATCACATTGTTAGTGTATAGTCTTACACACAGAGGCAGATACATAAGGAATATCTAATCGTAGATAGTAGTGAAGAACTAATTCTCAACTCCTACAGAGTTTCCTCTTTTCTTTTGATGAAACTGTAAACCATTTCTGCATATTTACAATAAATCAGAAACATATAATCGGCGGAAGCAAAATAGATAGATCTAAGAAATTTACATCCAGCCACAACAATTGATCTGCAGCAGTTTCTTTAAGAGATCTTCTGATTCTCAGCAGTGTACGATGATGGAAATCCAGAGTTTGAGAGAGAGCTACTGCTTTAATCAGGGACCCCTTTTATAAACTTAAAGATGGTTAATGGCAGTTATCCTTCCATCGAGGATAACTTCCACGAGCAGTTACCACATGCATATACATTAGATTTGAATACAAGACAATATGCTGGACCACTAAAATTCCAACAGAAACTTGTGCACAGATTAAAGGCTAGGAGTTGGGGATGAACATATGGAAGCCAACATGTTATGTTCCTCATGAATGACAGAAGTAGTGAGGTTGTAGAGTCAAAGACTTCATAAAACAGCTGACGCTAAGCCACTCATGTAAGCTTTCGCCGTGGATTTAAATACTATTAAAGGTGTTGGATTAGTGGTATATGCAATTGTTCTGCCTGAGAGAGAGTTAAAGAGTATTTTATGGTCAAGTTCCATCAAGAATGGAAAAGGACGAGTAAGAATTCTCAGGATTTTGACTTAAACAATGAGAGAGAAGCTCACGGTTGAACAGAGAACATTAAGAAGAGCATGAACTAAGAACACGATTATCAACCAGAGACCGTAAGCGCAACATACAAGAATTGCTTGGTGATTCACATTCTAGCTAACAAATCAGCAATAGACTGAGCTGACACAGAATTAATATATGAAAGTCGGAAACCTAAAAGGCAGACCTGGTGCAAGAAGCTCCTGCCTATGCGGGCTCCAAAGAAGGGGCGGACCACAAGAGCCTATAGTACGCAGCCTTACCTTGCATTTTGTAAAAGGTTATTTCCACACCTTGAACCCGTGGCCTCAAGGTCACAGCAAAAGGGCCTCATAGAAATGCAAACTTTCTGGACTTTGGTTTTCATTTCTAGTTTAATGTGTCCACATTTCTTGGGTTATGTGTGCTGTTTCCTCCACTGTTTTTCTTAGGCTTTTGATTTTTGTTGGGAGAAGGATTTCTGTTGAGAAAAAAGCTATTTAACAATGCCAGTAGAAAGAAATTATCTAGTGAACCAACAAGGAAACAGGCAATCAGAGTAATGGAACTTAATTTGAAAGTCATATTTCGACCCGGACATTTTCGGAATGCCTCTAATAACCAACGAATGGCAAGTGCTTTTCATTGTGTCGATTCTATTTCAATAGGAGTTTGATGAATCGATCCGCCTACACATCTTGTCTTTACTGCTATGTCAGGAGTTACTCCATGTATCACTTAACGTAAAATAGATAGTGGATTGTTTCTGTCTTCTGTTCAATCTTTTTCATGGTTCGATAAATAAAACCATTAGAAAAGGTTAAGCTAATTCTAATGTTACCCCCCTCAGGTTTAGTAGGATAATTCAAATCAAAAGAAACACATGAATCCTATAAGACATCTATAATCAACATCATCGTTATCATCATCAATACCTTATCCCAATTAGGAGTCAGTTCCATGCATGAATCTTTAATTAACTTGAAACAACAAAATAAAATCCTTTTTGCTCTTGTATGGCACCTAAAAACTGCCTACAATCATAGGCTTGAGTTATTGCTTTCTCCTTTGCCCAGGGATTAGATTTAATAGTGTGTGTGTGTGTGTGTGTGTGTGTGTGTGTGTGTGTGTGTGTGTGTGTGATTTGGTTTGTAATTCTTAGCTTGATATCATTGGAAGTGCAAACTAGTGTCTTATGGTTTTTGTTTAAGCATGATTTTCAAAAGATCTAAAAAATTAATCTCCCCTATATTACTTACCTATAAACCAAAATTGCTCCCATTGGATGCTCAAGTCATATATCTTTGTTGTACTTTAAATCATGGCTATTGATATTTGAAAATGAAAAAGTTAGTAGTCAAAGTCATATAATTGCGATGATATTCATAGACAGGCCAAACATGAGGGCTTGAATAAGATGAGGGCCTTAGATTTGGGAAGAAATAAAAATATAAAAAATAACTAATGTAGGACTTTGATATAATATGGATATATAAGCCACATTGGAAACAAATAAAAGGTCTGGTTTTAGCCTACCCAAAAAAGTTAAAAGATTCGTTTCTAGAACTAAAAGCGTAACTTTGAGTCTATATAATTACTCAAAAGGAGAATAAAAGGAAATGATTGAGAGATTGCTTTCCTTGATGAGGAAAAACAAAAGGAAAATTTATAGGAAAAACCTTGTATTCATCAAGATTTTTATATTTATACCCTAAATTTTATTTTAGATATAATTATATTTATCCCTGATTTAACATGTCATATCAATTCCACCTAAGATGCAAATAGTGCTTGACATCATTATGCTTTTGACATGTCAACCACCAACAAAGAATAAAAATGGAGATATAAATGGTAATCTCTATTCTTGTCCTCTTCTTCCTTGATCTAAAATTTCATTGATTTTTTAAAAACAATTTCATCCAAAATAGAGCAATTGGCTTGGAATCTACTATTGAATATCTTACGGAATATCGATAAATATTCTTAATTTAAAATCAGAACTTAAAACTCTAATTTATGATCAAACTTGAATGATGTGATAAACATTTCTAGTTAACATGGAGCAATTAGACCTGTGCCTTGCTAGGATTGAAATTACAATGTATCTACTCAATCCGTTACTAACTAAGGATCCACACATATTCTCTTCTTCTTCTTCTTCTTCTTCTCCTAGAAGTGGATCCAAGCTCCAGCTCTAGCAAACAATAGAGAGGAAGTGAGTTCTAGGGTTCTTACATCTCTTTTTCATTCCCTTTAAAAGTGAAACTTATACAGAGGAGACTTGTGTAGAGGAGAGCTTCCCCAATCCTTCTTAGGTAAGAAACATAAAACCCTAGTTAAATTCTAACTAGCATAGTTGGTGTAACCTTCTAAGAACCTTTTTCAATGGTATCACTCTAGCTCCCACAATTAGAAAAACACTTTCCTAATAGAATCAAAAGTCTCATGGTTCACTAGGGGCATTTTTTACCATCTCTCTCTCTCTCTCTCTCTCTCTCTCTCTCTCTCTCTCTCTCTCTCTCTCTCTCTCTCTCTCTCTCTCTCTCTCTCTCTCTCTACTATATCCATATTCCAACTAAAAAGAAGAGTGCCTTGATAAGTAAGTCTCTATACCATGATAGAATTTCTCCTCTCTCTTGTCAATGTACATGTTACAACTAAAAAGAGGAGCAATTCAATGGATCGGATTTTAGTTCTATGAATCATCAAGACTGTGACTAATATTATAAATAGTCTCCATATAGTACTTCAAAATTTGGTAGATGAAAAGGATCCATCCCTTAGTTACATATAATCTCTTATGTAAGTTGGACCATATGGAGCTTCTCATATGTGGGCTAAATAGGATTAAAGTAACAAATGTGGCCTCAGAGAAAGCCTAACCGAATAATACATTATTATAAAATAGTAAGTCATCTTCATTTCTTTTAGCTGGCTATGTATTTTGTTATATAAAGTTGGTCAAACTCATTCTAACTCTAATGAAAATTATTCTAACATTTAAATAAATTGGGTTGCCATAGATCTTACAAAATCAAATAAAAACTAGATTTTAAACTTATTCTGTGGATAGTTAAGATTTTCCTTTCTACAGATTGGCAAGGAGCATCCTTGTGGTAATCGAGATCGTTCATCTCGCGGAACTCATCACTCTTGACCATCCAATGCAGTAAGATTTTTTCATCCTACATTTATTTTTGAGTGTCTCGAAACGTTCGTTTTCCACTAGAGTGTAATTGCGATCGTGATCGTTGGAAAAAAATGCTTTTAGTACGTGGCGTGTGGAGATGGAGCCCTGGACATAAACGGCGTAGATCAGCAAATACTGGGCCAAAGAGCTCCTTTTTAGCGCGTCCACCAAGAGCCCCGTATAAATCTACTTTCCAGAGGCTGTATCACGTCTGTTCTACAGAGCGAGGGTGAGAGAGGCAGCGAGAGAGAGAGATGACTGCGAGGAGGAAGGTGAAGCTTCAAGAATACGTGGGTTTCTATGAAAACCGCAACGGGCAGCATCTCACCTTCCATCAGCTCAACAAGGCAAACCACTTTCTGTTCCTTTCTTTCCATTTCATAGCCACAAGAAGAACGAGTTTTTCTTCTTTTGCTTCTTCCTTGTACAACCCCTTTCCACCTCTCAAAAACTGGATTTCTTTTCATTTTTAGGACGGATTTCACCTTTTCTTGGTGCATTTTTCCTCTGCATAACTTGTCACAATCCTGTTTGTGTAGCTTGCTCTGTATTCTGCTTGTGAGTTTTGCTTTGCCATGTTTGTTTCTTTCATCGTTTCTTCTATTACGATTTCCAGAAAACCCAATAAATTTCTCTTATGAATTTCTTTTCTTATTAGTACCAGATCATCAGCATGCATGGATTCATACAACTGGCGCGTAGTCCAAAGGTAACTTTGAGTTCGTAAAGCTTTTCCTTGCTGGGGCTTCAATTTTCTTCTTCTCCAGTTATTTTGTCCTGATTTCTTGTTTCTTTCAGAAGGACCTAGTCGATGCTTTGAATTCAATCGAGCTGGTATTTCCATTCCGCTCGACACTGGCGGAGAATATCTCATCTGGGCATTCCGCTTCTCTATCGCTGGAGGAAGTGAAGGAAGATCTGGTTGCCTTAGAATGGCAGGAATGCCCCGTTCACATCATCGAAACCATCAACAACACCTCACCCAACGGTGAGGGTGAAGCCGTAGCAGCAGAGCAGCCGAAGAAGGAGAAGAGGGAATCTGGTATTATGAAGAAGAAAAGGACAGGATCGGAGAGAAGAAGAAGAAGAAACAATCTGATGAAGATATCTGGGGATGGTTACGATGGTGATGTTCATGCTGGTATTTCCTCCGTTTCTGCTCTATCTTGGCTTGCGCTTGGATTATGAGGAGATGATAAATACAAGAAGAGCAAGTGATTGTGAATGACGCTGAGGCAGAATAGTCTTGTATTTCTTCTTCTTATAGTGTTTGTGGTGTTGGCCTCATTTTTGTGTGCTTTCTCCCAAGAAGTTTTCTTCCCCATCTTTCATGAGACAGAGTGAAATGTAAATCCAGGTGTCTGGTCTGTCTCTCTCTCTCTCTCTGAGCAGAGCATTCATCATGCTGTGGTCCACATCTGCAGTTTGGGTGCCCATCCCCGGTGATCTAACGACGGAGATCATATTAGGTCCTGGTTTTAGATGGGATGATCCTACGCCCTCCGGGCAAGCAAACCAGAGGACATTTATCTTGTGGATCTACAATACATGAGTGTGATGCTAGAGCCTGACGGAACTGCCTACGTGGGGTCCAGGTTTCTTTGATACAAATCCTTCATCTCATCTAACTGAATAGTGGATGATACGGCAAACACACCTATTAATTTGTGATCCTAAGCACCAATTTCTTTGTTGTGAAATATGAGAGGAAATTATAATTAGAAACCTTTTTTGGAAAAAGTTTTTAACTATTTCTGTATTCCACTTTATTTTTTCCTTATACCTGCATAAAACAGTTGAAATTAACACAGTCCTATATATCTTGAATAATCTGCGATCCCAAGATATAAGATGCAATAAAGAGACCCTTAGTTACACTTACAAAGTATGACTACAAATAGATCGGAAGAACATGCTTTCTCTTAGTCTGAGACTGAAATCTTCAAACCAAAAGATGATGCTCCTTCCTTGGCTTATTAATCCACTTTTTGATTTACAAGTGTAGGTGTACATGACTAAGGTTGTCAATGATCTGGTTTCACCTAGAATTGGAAACAAACCAAATTGAAGTTTGTTTCCAACTTAAGGACCAGAACCAAACTGTTCAATTCCAATCCGATTCTCAATCCTGCTACGTCCAGTAATTCATAAATATATGTGTCAAGAGAGTAGAAAATTGAGATTACAAAGTTTGATAGAAATACAACACGAAAACATCTATTATGATTGGTTATTCATCCCTTCATCTATTGAAAGCTTCTATGGAAAGCTTTGCTTCAAGCAAACGTAAAAATGCCATTCACCTAAATCGACCTTCAATCTTCTCATGCAACCTTACTATTCTATGATTATCAAAGTATTGTCACACTTCAATTTTACTCGTTCCAAATACCAAAAACATCTCATATTAGACAAGCAATTCAACAACTACACTCTTGAACCCAATAACACAAAAAATACAAAAAGATTCACAAAACAACTATCCATCTGAAGAGGAACTGCCCATTCAGATTGGAAACCTTTATTCTATGAATGTATGTAACATCAAGGTTTTGAAACCTTGAGAGTGCCAAGTCCTTGAGTGATTAATAGCCCAAGACACAGCCTCAACCTCTAACAACTTCTCATATGCTTAAAAGTTATCTCTCAACTACAAAGAGAACACCCACAAGAAAGAAAAATGTGAGAAAATTTTACTTGGGGATATAGAAGCTACTATCTTTTTTATTGAATGCTGCAATTACTCACTCTACTGGTGCCTAATAACACTCCTAGTTATAACTTAGATACACTAATCATGTCTCCATGTCATTGCATCTCAAGCATCCATTTGCAAGCTGTTTTGAGGTGGGAATTTTTTCTCCCAACAGATCTCAAGTGCAACCCACAAGCAAATGGTCACTCTTTCGTTGCAAAGTCCGGTCCATATCCTGAGTATTTCTCCTTAATCATTCATTTGGAAATTACTGAAAAGTAAGAAAATTAGCTCTAGCCCATGTTACTGCCACCCAGGGGCACATGCTTTCCTATCATCGATTATAGAATCTAGGCCATATGTTCAACCAAGTAATGAAAAGAAGTGTCAACTGGCCCACCAAAGTTATGGAAAGCGGAGTATCATGGAGTCGCAGCTTCACCTTTGCTAAACCCATGTAGCACATATGTGCAACTCATTTGCTAGGCATAAGTTAGCTTTCCACTCCCACTCTCACTTGCTAGGGTTATACTCACTCATTGACTAAAGCAATGAGAGAAACTCTGAAATAATACTTACTCAAAGAAAATTTATTATCAATTACTTGAACTTAATTGAGTTGTCTAATTACAAATGAGGAGCCAACTCCTATTTATACTTGTTCTCCTCCATCTACTTCTTCAATGGACGGCTAGATTTATTATATGTGTCATGTTTAAAACCATTTAAAACTATTATAAAAATCTTCTCTCTGGAACTCTCTACATAAATATTTAAGTTTACTTTTTTGTAGATATTTACAAGAATTCTTCCAAAAACCAAGTCTTCTAGAATCAGCCTTTACTCTATAAATTTTTAGCAACGAGCTTAAATTTCTTAGATCAAGTTCATGAACTAAGCAGACCTCTATTTGGAATTCTCTACATAAATATTTAAGTTTACTTTTTTGTAGATATTTACAAGAATTCTTCCAAAAACCAAGTCTTCTAGAATCAGGCTTTATTTTATAGATTTTCAGCAACGAGCTTAAATTTCTTAGATCAAGTTCAGGAGCTAAGTAGACCTCTCTTAGAACCATTATAGAATTCTTCTCTCTGGAACTCTCTACATAAATATTTAAGTTTACTTTTTTTGTAGATATTTGCAAGATTTCTTCCAAAAACCAAGTCTTATAGAATCAGGCTTTATTCTATAGATTTTCAGCAACAAGCTTAAATTTCTTAGATCAAGTTCATGAGCTAAGCAGACCTCTCTTAGAGTCTATAGGCCTTGGTCATGGGACTTGCAATACAAGTCCAAAATGAGAGGCCCTAGTTAAGCTTGAAATTGAGCATCACCGAATTTCATGGGCCATAAATTTAAAACTAGTCATATATAGAAATCCCAAGAGATCAAACTTGATTTCAGACAACTATTTACAGACGAACTAAACCCTTTATAAACCCACCCATGAACTCTCATTTTTTCTCTCATATTTCAGTTTCTACTCGCTGATATCTCTCTCCATTCCCTCTATTTCTTGCTTTCTCTCCTTATGTTCTTGACAACTTCCCAACCAGTTTAACTTCGTGCTTAGAAAGAAGAAGATGGGTAGAAGAAGAAGCAAGATAAAACCCATCGGCAACAGGAATGCCCGCCAGTTGTTCTTTTCCAAGAGAAGGCAGGGCTTATTCAAGAAAGCTAGGGAGCTTTGAGGCCAAGATCTCATCTTCTGGTTGGCTGGGAACTAATTTTCCTTCCCCCATCCTTCTTCCTTTGATTCCCTTCTAACTTCTTACCGAATAGCTTCCCCGCCCATGGCTAATGGTGCAATTTTGGTATCAGAGATGGAGATTAATGAGAATGAGGATATGGTGGTTGGTGGGTTAGATATGGACATTGAGGAAGATTCTGGTTTGGAGCTTTCGGAGTAGTATGGGGTCCTCATGGAAGAGTTGAGGAAGGAAATGGATGGTACCAATAATGAAGTGGTGATGGCAGAAACAGGATATGAGGCTAAACCAGGTTTGGAGCCCGTTTTACCCTTGATGATTCAGTTGGCTGACATTAATTCAATGTATGCTGAAACATAGCCACAGGCTTCTTCTTCCTACTGTTTGATTGTTTTTGTTCCAACCTTATTTAATCCTCCTCCTCCTCCTCCTCTCTCTCTCTCTCTCTCTCTCTCTCTCTCTCTCTCTCTCTCTCTCTCTCTCTCAGCAATATTTGGGTTCATTTGTATGGGATGGTATAAAATACAAAGGCTCTACTTGTTTAATGATATCAAACGACTTCATTTGACGAGCCCAATTATGAACGAGTTACCCTGCATCAATATTGTAAACCTATGATTTCTTGCTCTTGAAAAGATGTCCAAACTATGGTTCTAGATTTGGTCAAAGCTGGGCCTCTGACGCTCATGGGTTATGGGTTGTCCATAAAAACCCATCCTGCCACAAAAAAACAGGCTGAAATTTAGGGTTTTGCCCATCTTTCAATAAGATTCGCACCCCAGGTGTAGTGAAAAATGGGCAAGGGCTGCTAGACCATCCCTTCAGAAGTGACGCGCTGCATCAGAACCCAGGTGTAGTGAAAAGTGGACATGGTTTCATACAATGGAGGTCAAGAAAGGAGATAGTAAATAGAGTACCTCCAAAACATAAGATTTGCATCGCTACATAGAATATAGGGACACTGACAGGTAAGAGTTTGGAATTAGTAGACACGATGAAGCGTAGGAGAGTCAACATCGCTTGTATCTAAGAAACTAAGTGGAAAGGGGCTAAAGCTAGAGAAATAGATGGGTATAAATTATGGTACGTAGGAAAGGAAAATAATAGAAATGACGTAGGAATAATAGTGAATAAGGAATTAAAGGATAAAATTGAGGACGTTAAAAGAACCAGTGATAGAATTATAATAATAAAAATGATTCAAGGAGAGCAAATTATAAATATTATAAGTGCATATGCACCACAAGTAGGGTTACAAGATATAATTAAGAGACAGTTTTGGGAATATATGGAGGGAGTCATGCAAGAAATTCCCAACACTGAGGGGATATTTATAGGAGCAGACTTAAATGGCCATGTAAGAAAAGATGAGGAAGGATATGTGTTGATTGTTTAACCGCAAGTGCACGGGCTATTGTAGTATAGCTATGCAAATACGGGTCGATCCCACGAGGACTTGATTTAAAATTATGGAGTTTTAAATAAAATTCAACTAAAAGAATAAAAACTAACAAAAAATAAAATCCAGATTTATTCAATTGTTCCAATGTTCACAAATATTTATTCCAAGGAAAACAGAAAATAAAAATAAAATGCGTCTTGGATAAGCTTGTCCTTGGATTGCACTGTCTCTGGATTAGTCTGTCCTTGAATAGTCTGTCCTGGATTGCACTGTCCCTGAATAGTCAGAATGAAGATAAGTTAAAACCAGAATAGCACAGGGACACAGTTGTAATTAAACCGGGGACACAGTTGGTATTAAACAGGGGACACAGTTGGAATTTCTGAAAAAGGACAGAGTTGGTATTAAAATGGGGACTTGTTGGTCATTCCAGAGATCTGCCAGGGGTAGACTTGGAATTCCAGGGGTTTCTGGTTTTTAACTAAAAACCAGGAAAAAAAACGATGGAGAAGAAAACCGTAGAGGGGAAGAAGGGAGAAGAAGGGAGGAAAAGAGGAAGGAGAAGAAGAAGAAGAAGAAGAGAAAGGAAAAGATTGGGAGAAAACCCGGGTTTTCTCCCCCTGAGCCGGTCGATGATTGTCGAAACCGGAGAAGGGGGAAGAAAAGAGGAAAGAGGAGAAGAGGAAGGAAGAAGAAGGAGAAGAGGAAGGAAGAAGAAAGATAGAAGGGAAGATCGCGGGAGTGGAAACCCAACTTTGGTTTCCTCTCCCTGGGCGTCCGGTGAAGAGAAGAAAAGGGATTGAGAAGAAGGGAGAACCCAAAACGTGGGAAGGAGGACGATGGGAGAAAACCGGAGATGGTTTTCTCTCCTTGGGTTGTCCGGAGTAGACGTCTGGGCTGTCGAGAGCAGAGCCGGACTTGATCTGGACTGGGGCTTGCTCCTGGCCGGTGAAGATGGACGGCTTGGGGAAGTGCTGGATCACGGTGGAAAAAAAACAACGGTATGGGTCCGACGATGCAGAGAGGTCTGGAAACGCGATCCGTCCGTGCGATGGGGAAGAGCTAGCAGTTTAGTGGTGAATGAAGCAGAGAGTAAAAAAACTAGGCGATGGTGCTGGTGGACTGGAGAGAAGAACGAGAGAGAGATACAGGGAATTGGGAGATGATGCGATTTCAGGTGAAATAGAGGGAGATCGGGTGCTAAGTGTCGTCTGGCAGAGGTGGGCAGACAGGGGAGTTGAGAAAGATAGTTGAGAAAGAGAGGGACGGGGCCAACTGAGTTGATGCAAGTGAGTGAGATAGAACGTGAGAGAGAGTAGAGGGGATGAGGAGAGATAGAGAGAAAGTCTATGATGGTGCGATGAAAGATGGAGGTGAAGTAGGAAGCAGAGGGTGGGTGAGAAAACAAAGAGAAGGGTAAGTGAGGAGGAGAAAGAGATGGGAAAGGAAGAGAAGGGTGGTCTGCCTTGTACGGCCCAACCAAGGGAGAGAAAAGAAGAGAGAATGGTGGAGAGAAGAGGTGGTGAGAGAGAGAGGTATGAGGAGGAGAGGGGAGGCTAGAAACGGGAAGGTGCAATGAACTAAGAGAGAGAGAGAGAGCCCAGCCTGCACCTTCCTAAAAGGGAAAAAAAACATCCCCTTTGGAGAAGAAAGAAGGGTCTTTTAAAAGAGAGATAGGGAGAGACGTATAGGAGAGAGGGATAAGAGAGCGAAAGAGAAAAGAGAGGAGAAAGATAAGAGGAAAAGAAAGGAGAAAGATAAGGAAGATAAGAGAGAGAGAGAGAGAGAGAGAGAGAGAGAGAGAGAGAGAGAGAGAGAGAGAGAGAGAGAGAGAGAGAGAGAGAGAGAGAGAGAGAGAAAAGAGAGATAAGAAAGAGAGTGGGTCCACTGGAATTCTAGTATTACTAGAACTCTGCAAGTCTTCAATCTTGTTTTGTACTATGACTCTTCAAATTCCATCTGATTTCCATGATTCAATCTGGAGCGTCCATGCCTGAGTTGACTGATCTGTAATGCACAGGACTCAATTAGCGAAATCTAAACCGTCCATTAGCTTTAATAGTCATTTAACCACTAAATTTTACAATTCAACGGTTGGATGGCCAATTAAAGCTAAAATGAAATATTTGATTTAAAATCTTAAAATTAATGATCTAGATGCTCTAATCAAATAGTAAATTAGGGATATTTTGACCAAAATTGAACACTTAACAATATGATAGCATACACGGAGGGTACGGTATAGGTGAACGAAACGAGATGGGGGAGAATATCCTCAATTTTGCTTTGTCATATAACCTATCCATTGCAAATACACTCTTTAAGAAGAGGGATGAACACTTAATAACCTTTAAAAGTGGACTTCATAAAAGCTAAATAGACTTTTTTCTACTTAAGAATAATGAACGATCTATATGTAAGGATTGTAAGGTGATACCCGGTGAGAGTTTAACCTCACAACATAGGTTAATGGTTATGGATATTCATATCAAAATATGGAGTAAAAGAATTGAACTTAATATACATCCACAAACTAAGTGGTGGAACTTAAAAGGAGAGAAAATAACCTCATTCAAAAATAAGTTGATGGTAGAAGGAAATTGGAATTATGGAACAGAAGTAAATACCATGTGGACTAATATGGCTGAGTCCATTAAGAAAGTGGCAAAATATGTCTTAGGAGTATCTAAAGGTAAAAGGCTATTAACAAAGGAAATATGGTGGTGGAATAAAACAGTGCAAAAAGCTATTAAAGAAAAACGAATGCGTTTTAAAACATGACAGAAGATTAGAAATAATGAAAACTATGAACAATATAAGAATGCTAAAAACGTTGCTAAGAGAATAGTAAGTGAGGCTAAACTTAAAGCATATGATGAGCTCGATAATAGACTAGGAACAATAGAAGGTGAGAAAGATGTGTTTAAACTTGCAAAAGTAAGAGAACAGAAGGGTAAGAACTTAGAGCATGTTAGGTGTATTAGAAGCAATGATCAAAGGAAAAGCCATAGCGCCTGATGGTATACCAATAGAGGTTTGGAAGCATATGGGAGATATTGGGGTAGTTTGGTTGACCAAGTTGTTTAATAAGATATTAAAATCAAAGAAAATGCCTGATGAGTGGAGGAAAAGCTCTATTATACCAATCTATAAGAATAAAGGAGACATTCAGAGCTGCACTAATTATCGAGAGATCAAACTCATGAGCCACACCATGAAACTTTTTGAAAGAGTGATTGAGAAGAGGCTACGACATGAAACAAGTGTATCGGAGAATCAGTTTGGTTTTATGCCTGGGAGGTCTATCATGGAAGCTATTTTCTTACTAAGACAATTAGTAGAGAAATATGGGGAGAAGAGAAAAGACATGCACATGGTCTTTATTGACTTAGAGAAAGCTTATGATAGAGTCCCTAGAGAGTTAATATGGAGGGTGTTGGGTGGTAAAGGGGTTTATCAGGGGTATATAGACATAATTAAAGATATGTATGAGGGAGCAGTAACAAATGTTAAAACCACTAGTGGCGTGACTGGTGATTTTCCTATCACTGTCAGATTGCACCAAGGATCGACATTGAGTCCATACCTTTTCACATTAGTTATGGATGAGTTAACAAAACATCTGCATGAGGAGATTTCCTAGTGCATGCTATTTGCAGACGATATAGTCTTACTTGATGAGACAAGGGAGGGTGTAAACATAAAGATAGAGTTATGGAGAGAAGCATTAGAATCGGAAAGACTTAAAATTAGCCAAACTAAAACAGAATATATGGAATGTAATTTTAGCAAGGAGAGTAGGAGTGGAACACCAGTCAAGATTGATAACCAAGAGGTCCCCATGAGAGACCACTTTCGATACTTAGGATCATTGATCCATGAGAGTGGAAAGATTGAGAGGGAGGTTACCCAGAGAATCCAAGTGGGTTGGAACAGATGGAGATGGGCATCGGGTGTTTTATGTGATCGGCGGGTGCCACTCAAACTAAAGGGAAAATTCTATAGGATGGCTATAAAGCCGGCCATGTTCTATGGATCAGAGTGTTGGGCAGTTAAGGAACATCATGCTCATAGGATGAGTGTCGCCGAAATGAGGATGTTGAGATGGATGAATGGTAAGACAAGAAAGGATAGAATTAGAAATGAAAATATTAGAGAAAATTTAGGGATAGCACTAATAGGTAATAAGATGAGGGAGATTAGACTTAGATGGTTTGAACATGTTCAAAGGAGACCAACAACGGCTCCAGTTAGAAGGTGTGAGGTAATACAAGTTGAAGGTTCTAAAAGAGCAAGGGGAAAGCCCAAAAGAACGTGGATAGAAGTGGTGAGGAAAGACTTAAAAACTTTGGGACTAAATGAAGCTATGGTATTTAATAGAGTGGAATGGAGGAATAAGATTCATGTGGCCGACCCCTAATTGGGATAAGGTCTTGATGATGATGATGATGCCCATCTTTCAATAAGGCCTAGTAAATCGGTGATTGAGCATGTTTGTCCTAGTTTACAGTTTTGGTTGCTTTGCCCACTCCATCATTTAGGAACCCTTCACATTTGCTAAGGGTGGAATCTGTTTGTGCCTGCAAAATCAACACAGTTAAAAGGTGATTAAAACCGCTCATCTTCATGGCATATCTTAGATTGGCCATGCATTAAAATTCTTCTCCATTTAAATGATCCTAACCACTGTTCTTTCATAGTGAGAGATGGACTGCCAAGACAATGTTAGTTTGTTTAGTAAATTGAAGGGTTAAGATTATCTAACAAGTGAAGATCCATTGATTATATTAGGTACCCTCACTGAAAAATTTGTATTTGTTACAAGTCCATACCAATCTACAAAATAGTTCAAATTGTTATGTAAAAGGTTTATTGATGGGGTTAACCATTTTGATAATATATCAAAACCCATTATTCCTTGATCAAAAGGAATTCCTATAAATCCAACGAACAAAGTAAATAGAACCAATATAAGAAGTGGCAATAGCAACAAGTAATAAAACCTTGGACTACTTTGAATGAATCAAAATGACCGGATTTAAACGAAAAGCTTAAAATCTACTACTCGTCGTTATTTGCATGAACACTAGCAATTTTGCGTATGTTTTAAGCTTGATTTTTTTATTGATCCAAAGCATCAATTATGCTCTAATTTGTATTAAAAAGAATTTTATATCAATTTTTAGTAAGAAATTAAATTTTAAATTCTTGAATTTCATTGAAGAAGCTTAAAAAGTACTCTTGGTTATTATACCATTCGAATGGCGGTCAACAGTGATATTCATAATTCCATATTTCTTATACAGACATGATCTTGTTAATGTTGAATGATTTTAGTGGCAAGAGTACAATCGACCAAAAGAACACTATGATGGTGAAACACAGCTGTTTCTATGCAGCAATGGTAAACCCCCATCCGGTTTTTGGTTGCTTCATTATGTAATTGCTACTTTCTTTGAGTCAACTCCATTTTCAATTTCACAGCACTAAAGGCTGTGATAACCTTTATATCCAGGTTTTGTTACCTAGTTCCTTTTTCACTCCATTTTCTTGAACCTATGCACAGTAAAAGAAAAAAAAGAAAAGAGAAATAAGGCAACCAAAGCTGAAGTGTTCAAATGGTAGATACTCTTATGCAGATCTTCCTGTGTAGTTTATGCTTTCAAAGGTGGATAACTTATGCATTTTGGAAGAGATTTACTTTCGTATAGACTCACTAACTTTTCTGGATTAAGATCAACCTCTGAAGAGAAATAATGTCTGTTTTCATTTTAGTAATTGGAAAACTTACTACACCTAAATGCTGATAAGCTGTTGCACATCTTGGTAACATGTAGTTATTACCAGATAAATGTGGGAATTGATAATATTGGACACCAGAAAATTACCAGTACTAAACTGTCCAGTTGGCGAACTTTATCGTGGAATTGCTGACTATCACGTAGCGGACTGCATGATTATAAAGGTTCCTCACCAGCAAAAATGTCACACCTGAGGTTAGTTTTGAGTATTTCATTTACAAAGCAAAACTTCCTCTGAAAAAAACCAAAAAGCATCCTAAGCTATAATTGCCTACTGAAGATTATATGGGATGTTTGGAATTGCACAGTGTGTTTGGGTCGTGATTGTAATAGTGTTTACAATAGTATCGTAGAACTGTTTTATGAATCCAGGTGGCCGTGTTGCTTCTTTAGACAACAAGAACCCTGAAGAATAAATATGAAGAAAATGAGAAAAGTAGGAAGATGAGAATACTGTAATAATGTACTTTATGCATAAATTTTTATAATGTACTTGGTACGTAGAGCTGAATAACATAATAACAGACATGTTATTTACTACATTCTCATGATTTACACTCATGCAACAATCAACTTAAAATGATCTGAATGTGCACACAAATACAGACTGGATCTACATCAACAGTTTGCTATTTGAGTCATGCCAGACTTGGTTGATTTTTACTTGCTCTAGCACCTTCTTGCAAAAAGTGCTAGAGGTTCAGCTTAGGGAAAGAATTATCTTCCTATTGGGATTTTGTGCAAGGAAGGCAATCCTGGGTAATCCCTCATTGCTAGTGATTGTCTATTCTCAATCCAAGCAGTAGAGAAGGAAAACTAAGAGTTCAATGTGACCTTCATATTGAGAAAAGTAAGTTTATGTCACTGAAGTTCATCTGGAAAGACTGTTAATTACTGTGCAATTGGTGAAATTTGAGCTTGAGGTTTACACTTCAAACCAAGTCTGGCAGTTTATAATTGTACTTCGATATGAAGAAATTTTTTAGCCATAACAACAAATTGGCACTCACCCTTAATTTTTAGGCCTTCTATTTGTCAAAACTGTTGAGGATTGTCTGTGTTTAGTTCTATCTCATATGCACTTTCTACCTGTTTACTGAAAGACAAATGTATTATGTAGGAAAACCAGTATACATGTACGGTATGGGTGGATTAGCAGACTATTGTGTTGTGCCTGCTACTGCTTTAGCAGTTCATCCAGGCTCTCTACCGCATACCGAACACAAATGACCTTGGTCACTAAAGCCTAGATCCTATTTATACCTACAGGGGATGCTAACCATGTACTTCAATTAAAGGAGATGTAGCCGTGTACTTCAATTAAAGGAGATGTCACCCATCTTTAATTCCCTTTGCTCTCAATGCAAGCAAGCACCAATACCTTTCTTTTTCCTTTCATCTGGATTAGTCTTCTCTTCCATGAGTAAGCAAATTCTGATGCCTTTCTGAGTACTTATAAGTAGTAGGCTCCTTCCTCATCCTATGAACTGGGCAGAACTACACCACCTCCATCCTCAGCCAAAAGTTGAAGTTCGCTTGCAGATTCATATCACAAGCTTACGCCTTACTGCGTTCAGTTTTTTCTTCTTCAAAGCCTTCAGTGAGTACCTTCTTCATTATACTATTCATTTATTTCTTTTTTTAAAGATTAGCTGTAAATTTAGAAGGGGAGCTTGGCGCAACGATAAAAGTTGTTGTCGTGTGACCTTGAGGTTATAGGTTTAAGGCATGAAAATAGCCTCTTGCAAAATGCCAGGTAAGGTTATGTACTTTAGGCCCATGTAGTCTGCCCTTTTCGCAGACCCCGCATAGGCAAGAGCTTTGTGCACCGGAGGGCTGCGATTTTTATTAGCTGTAAATTTATTTTTAATACTAAGTTTGTCTCGAGTATCATAGTTAGCAAACTTGTTTTATGACGTCCGCACAGTCTAGATTAACGCCCGGATTTGAACAAGTTGAATATACAGGTGGGACCCCGATTGGCCGGGATGCAAGCATGTGGTCTTGTGGGGACTATGGTAGACAAGCCGTGTCCCCACAAGACCACCCGCTGCAAACCATAACCTAGACTTCATCTCTTGTTGCAAAACATTAACCATCCATCCACTCACTCAAGCCTTTTAAGAGGACTGGTAAATAGAGACTAAGTATGAGAATGTCAGTGAACCACTTCTTCTGGAGCCTACCTTGGCAATATCAAACCCATTTATTTGATTGCGCTTACTTTTAAATATTTAATAGAGTAAAAAAGCATGTAGACGGGATGATCCTAGTCCAATTACAACTTTTTGGAAGCTAAAATTATCAAATCCATATGCTATTTTATCAATTAGACATTTAATGTAAGAGTAACAAATGAATGAGTCTGATCATGCAAAGATTGGCTTCGAAAAAGTGGTACAGATGCCTCATTTGGAGCATCTGTAGATTCTTCCTTGCCTTTTAAATTCTGCTCTTTTAATTTTGAAATGGTTTCTAAGCTGTCAATTTATCACTATAGAGTACTAGCGGGTTAAAATCATATCCTGGTGGATGGCTAGCCGCATGCCGCCTAAAAGATGAGTGGTTGGGATCACCAAACTGTGGGCCCCACATGGAATAATGTCGTGCAAATTAATTAGTGGTCTACACAAACGGTACACAATAAACGACTCTGATTAGTAAAGCTTGCAAACTAAAGGAATAGTAAATGGACTCTCTTACATGGGGGTCTAATTTTACCATTTCTTATGGAACTCACTTTTGGATGATCTGAGTTGTCCATCTGATTGCACCAGCTATTGATGTCTTGTAGATCAAAATTCATGTGAATAGGCTGATTTTTAGAATGTACTTGAAAATAAAAGGTTAAGAAACTTTGAGAAAACAATGGTCCAAATTTCATGACCCAATCGAAAACCCGAATTAGATGACAGCTTGGATAACCATAAAAGTATGCACATAGGGTGCAACATGCATTTTTTATTTTATTTTTTCCAATACAAAATTATGCAATATTTTTTTTATGGTTTTTAACAGAAAACTGTGCAACATTTGCATGATATAAATTCCTCTATGTGTAAATGTGTGAGAATTTATTTCTTCTATCATAAGCGAAGAATTACAAGGAAACTACGAACACACTCTCTTAGATCTATCCATCTCCTAATCGGATGGAGGAGTTGCATCAACAGGAGTTTCATGGATTTCGGACTAAGGTATATTAGATGTAATAAAAAGATCTATATTTATCCTCGGGAGACAACCATGCATTCCCGTGACACCCTTTCATTTTGTGCAAGCTCCCTAGATCCCCTAAAGGGATGCGATGCACTAATTCACACCTGTGAGCTACTTAAATGACAGGTGCCTACTGAGCTACAGGGGCTTATGTGCTAGAAAGATGCTTTTTGTTACATGTAATCTCCGATAGCCTGAAATATGTAAACCTTTTGTGTCACTAATACAACAAAAAACTGAAGCTAACCTACATTTATTTATTTTATTTTATTTTGAGGAAAGGTAAAAAGCTGACCTACCTATTTTGGGAAAAGGCAAAGTAAGACTGCATATTTTAGACCTTTGTGGTCCGTCCTTCTGGACCCTACATTGGCAGGCAAGAGCTTCATGCACTGGGGCTGCCCTATATATATATATATATATGTATATATTGTGGTAATAGATACTACTAAGCACTTCTTTCTTCGTCCTCATGTGACTATTGTGGTTAGAACTATATTTCCATGCTCACTTTTTATTTTTTTCTCAACACATACATACATATATATATATATATATATATATATATATGTTTCTACAAAGTAGATTGGTTAGGTACCAAGAGTCTCCGCTAATAGATACTACTAAGCACTTCTTTCTTGGACCTCATGTGACTACCGTCGTTAGAACTATGTTTCCACGCTCACTCTTCTTCCTTTTTTTATCAAAATATTTAGAATTTTCTCATTGTCTGTTAGCAACTATGAACCAAAACTTTAAGTAGAAGATATAAATATTACAAATTCAAGTTTACTTCATAAGAAAATCCACTCGTCAATTTCTTAATTAGTGGAAGCCTTAATTACATCTCATGGATGCAAGGTGAATATCATATGTGATTTGTAATAGCCTGAGGGCTATGGGGGCTTGGTTCACACATCAGGAAGCCAATCTTTTTTCCTTTATTTGAAATGGTGTTGTATTCATATAGAATTGGATTAAAAAAACGGCTGGTCCTCGCCAAAAAACGACATCCAAAGCGTAACAGATTCTACAACGCCAACAAACTAAAAATGAACCAGGATGAAAAGAGCCCACAGGCCCAGACTAACGCCACCCTTTACATATGGCATGTTGGACCCGATGGCATCATTAGGATCATATCATTCTTTTCTTTTTTTTAATTGTGATTTTGTTGCCTTGTCTTAATTTCTTTTCAGGTGGGAGATGGCAAATTCAAATGTTCTTGTTGCAAAAAACATCCGGGAGGCAAATGCCGCGGGGATGCCAGGTGTATTTGAACGCATGAAGCAACAAATCTGGCAATGTTTAGAAAATCCACGTGTTTCTAAGATTGGCATTCTTAAATTGGAGAGAGCAGTAGGGTCGGTGGCAGACAAGATGATGAGAAAGGTGATAGAGGAAGCTGATCAACGCCATCTCTTTGATATAACAGCCAGGGTGGCATTTGAGAGTAGGGCGAATATGAAAGAAATAATATGGGCGGCACTGGGATTTCGTCTCTGGGAATTTGCAGAGAGAGAGAGAACTGGTGCTTTTTGGATATACTTGCGTCGTCAAAAGTACTTACTAATCTTAGACAATGTTCGAGAGCCATTGAATATTGAAGAATTAGGAATAGATGAAAGACATATTTTTCACAGGAGCAAAATTGTCATTGTGACGACACGCCAAGAAGTTTGTTCTGCAATGAAAATTGCAGTAGTTGTGAAGGAGGCACCGTGGGAGAGTTTGTCCGAAGAGGATGCATGGGACTCGTTATGGCAAGAGGCTAGTGATGTTGCTGATAAGCTCGTTGGCTTTCGAGGCTCCACGGACGTAGTCATTGAGTGTTGGCTCTCCTGTTTGATATCACCGTACGATTTCTTTTCTTTAGTTTTATATTGGAACGTGAAGGGCTTTACCCGTAGGCGGGAAGGCATTATGGAGGAGCTTGACTTGGGTCATACTCTATTTATTGAGCTCAAGAGACGACACCTATTAGTAGAGGACTACAAAGGGATAAGACATCCCCATCATATCTTATCAAAGATAACTGATATCGTTGCTAATAAGAGCCCAAAAATCCTGGCGAAAAGTGGTTTAGGACTCAGAGATGCTCCAAAGTTTGAAGAGTGGGAAGACAGAGAAATTATCTCCTTGTCTCGAAATGAGATAGAGAGTCTTTGCCTCCTCCCGTCAACGTTGCTGTTGTCATCGTCAGGGCAACAACGTAGTGATCCCAATCTTGTTCCCAAGTGCCCCTCTCTAACCACTTTGCTGCTCGACACAAATCCATTAAGAGAAATCCCAGCTTCCTTTTTCGAGCAGATGAGTGGGCTTCAAATCCTTGATCTTTCCTACACACAGATCTCATTGCTGCCTTCCTCTATGTCGTACTTGTGCAATCTTCGATTGCTTCGGTTGCGGTACTGTACCAAGTTGGAGTTTGAGACGTTTCCTCCTCCCCAAATTCAATCCCTTACAAAACTCGAGGTTCTTGATCTTGAAGGAACTCCAGCAAAAACTTTAATTTCAAAGGCACCCTTGGAGCATCTGACTAACCTTCATTTCCTAAGCATTTCAATGGCTGCAAGCAATACAGTCACAGAGCTCTCACTAAGGGGTTGTCGATACTTGGGAATCATTGATGGCATTTGGGATCTAAAGCAGTTGCATGTGCTTGATCTTTCAGGCACCAAAATTAGAGAGTTTCCCTATTTTATTAAATGTATGTCACTTCTCACGCGTTTGGACATGCTAGACACAAAACGTCTTACCATTGTTGAGTGGAAAAAAATGAAGTGGCTGCCAAAAGTGTTGAACTGGGATCAATGCTGCCTTGATTCCCCACAAGGATTTGAATTAAGAGGCAGCAAGGGATATTGCATATCAGTAAGTGACCCCAACATTTTCAGAACCTTGGATGCACATTCAGCATTGTGGATAGATTACTTTCAAGAGTTCAATTTCTATGTGCATAGTTGCGAAGAACGACGTGAGCATGGGGACAATCCTCCACAAGGATACCAGTTTCACTACAGTAATATTTATAACCAGGTCAAAATGAAATATTCTGATTCTAGAAATTATGACAAATGTTTGAAGATTCATGATATGAAAAGTACTTTGGAAGAAATAAGAGGAGCTCTTTATAACACTCAATTCTTTTCTCTATATAAAAATCAATCCATTCGGAGACTATCCAATTTGGGAATTGAAAATATGAAGAATCTCATTGAGTGTCAAATCGAGAAATGCCATGCGATGAACATTTTGATTTATGGAGCAAGTGCAAATACGGGTTTCCTCAACTCCCTCCAGTACCCACGGGTTTTTGATCTGGGTAGTTTAAAAACTCTTCGCAATTTAACTTTTAGAGGAACAAGCTTTCAGAATCTAACTCATCTTTATCTGGGTGGTTGTCCAAGAATTTTGAACTTGTTCCCTTCAAATTCATGGTTAGGGAAGCTAAACGTACTAGAAATCAAATTCTGTGGCAGGTTAGAGAGGGTTTTCCAAAGACATGTGGGTGGCCAAGATGAATTCCCCTCGTTGCACACTTTACATCTTTGGGAGCTTCCGAAACTACAAAGTATTTGCAATGGGCATTTACCAAATTTGAAGGAGATGAAGACCAAAGGATGTCCCAAGCTGCAAAACGTACCAATTCATTCTACTGATCCAAACACTAGAGTACATATTATAGGAGAGATGAAGTGGTGGAGGAATCTTATATGGGAAGATCTAAGGATCCAAAATCATATTTGCTTCCATGAACTACGCCCATTTGCTATTGAGTCCTTATGTTAACTTTTGTTTTGTATTCTTCCATGCGTTTCTATCTAGAGATTCTTGGGCTTAAGTTCCCTTGTAACTTATATTTATGTTCCTTAATGAATATCTTTAGCCAGTTCCTTTCTCCATAAAAATCTCTCTCTAGCTTATTCTTAAGCTTATGGCTCACTGTACTTATTACACAAATCCGAGGAGCATAATTGTTAGCTGGGATCAAATTTTGGGTTGTGGACCCTAAATTCGCATCCCATGGACCTATAAGAGAAAACATGCTTACACCCATTATGTTCTAAGTACTAGAACTCTGAACTCTTGAGACATGAAAATCACTAGAAATTATTATTTTTCATTATCAATCTTACTTGTCAATTGTGATATCCAAGAGAGCATATTGTTAACTTATAAGAACACATAATGCTCACATTAGGTGTTTGTTTTTTCCTTTTTCTTGTTACAAGAAAAGAAACAACGCAAATCATTCACACACTGTCCTTAATCTCCAGCCAAAGTGAAAAGTTGTTAAGCATTCAATTTTAGTTAAAATACCCTCAATTTATCAATCACATCATCTAATCAAATAATTTTAAATTAAATGTGTACTTTAGCTCCAATCGATCATCCAACCATCAATTTTCAAAATTTAATAGCTAGATAATCATTAGATATGATCAAATGATGAAAGCATTATTAGGATGATTCTAATGTACTTTTATATATTACAAATCAGCTAAAATGGAATTGGATGACTCAGATCAAATTCAATAGCTCAGATCATGGAAGATGCAATGCAGGAAAAAATCACTTAGAAATAAGGAGATTGAAAGACAATTGGGAAATGAGTTCTAAATTTAAGGAGTTTAGAAGATAATCAGGAAACAAGTTTTAAATTTGGATAAGCAACAAAGAAGTTGATTTGGAATAAAAAACAACTTCTAAGCAAAAAAATTCTATATGAAGAGAGGGGAGGTTGCATGATTGAGAACAAGTAGACACTTAGAAGAAGTGCTCTACCAAAAAAGAGAGGAGATGAATTCATCTTTGGTTTCTTTTTTTCCTCCGGTTGCTTCAATGACCCCAGTCTTCTCTTCCAGACTTTTCCTTGCATCACTGTCTATTTCCTGCTTTATTTTTTAGTTGTCAACTATAGCATTCCTCAATGACCTTCCATTGTTCCCTCTCTCCCTCATCTCAGCTTCTCTCTTGTTCACTATCTTCCTTCTTCATTTAACCGCACTAGCCCCCTGTATTTCATTGTTAATTCTTATTCATGTTCTCCTATTTTACAATCATCATTTTCCTGTGTTCATTATGGTTTTCCCCTCTGGTTCACCATCGTCTTCCTCCTCTACTTTTCCTCCTCCTCCCAGTCAATCTCTGGTTCTCATGAATTCCTATCATTTTTCTCCCTAGTTCCCCATTGATTTTTACATTCATTCCCCACCATTTTTATTTTATTTTTTAGAATTCTTTCCTCTTTTGCAATACATCTTTGTTTTAGGCAAAACCCAACTTGGGTTTCATCTTAAAATGCCTTTTCCATCTTCGTTTTGGAGCTTCAAAATAAATAGCAACTCCATGTGTTCCTCCTTGTTGTCTTGGTTATGGGTTAAAGAAAGAAGCAATTTTATAGGAAAATTTTATTTTTACCCTTAGTTCATTTATTTTAATTCCTTCTAAGTCTTATTTTGTCTTATTCATGGTCTATATTTTTCTACTTTTGTCTTATTCTTATTCATGTTCTGTATTATTGAAGCTTTATCTTGTTTTCAATTAATCCATGAATTACTCAATCCAAGTCCCTATTTGATTAAAGTCTAACCCAATCAATGTTTTATCTTTAATTAATAATACCAAGTTAGTTCTTGATCTTTTTCTCCTCAGATTTTTTAATCAATTTTTAAATATTAAATCAGTACACTTCCTAGTTAATTTGGGAATTTTGATCTTAAATTTGAAGTCTAGAAAGTCAATTTACGCCATGCAATCTTGAGCTCATTATGTCGATCTAGATCATTAGATTTCTAAAAGATCTGCATAATTCAATCGTTGAATAATTAATCGGAGACTTGAGTGATAAATTGATGATAGATGATTGACTCGAATACGACCAGATTTGAAGGATTTTTCTATGATCAACCCAAGGAAGTTAATTTTCGTTTTTATTTTATTTTATTTTCTACCTTTTGAATTTTGAATTATGTAATTTTCATTAAATCAATTTATTTGAGTGTCTAGTTCATTTTCATTTAATTTTTGTAATTTTTGTTAATTTGTGCCAAATTAGATTTTATTTAAGCTCCAATTTTTTAAGTCAAGTCCTCGTGGGGATTGACCCGTACTTGCACAAACTATATCAATAGCTCATGCACTTGTGATAAACCCAAACAAAAGTAGTGAGTCAAACTTCTACCCAAGCCTACTACAGGATCGAGTGTTAAGTATTCAATTTTGGTCAAAATATCCCTAATTTAGTATTTGCTTGGAGCATCTAGACCATTAATTTTAAGATTTTAAATCAAATATTTCATTTTAGCTTTAATTGGTCATCCAACCGTTGAATATTTCCCTGCATCACCACCGGCCCTGGTAGAGAAAACCCAACTCGGGTTTTTCTCCCAATCTTTTCCTTTCTCTTCTTCTTCTTCTTCTCCTTCCTCTTTTCCTCCCTTCTTCTCCCTTCTTCCCCTCTACGGTTTTCTTCTCCATCGTTTTTTTCCTGGTTTTTAGTTAAAAACCAGAAACCCTCAAAATTATAAATCTGCACCTGCAGATCTCAGAAATTACAAATCTGCACCTGTAGATCTCAGAAATTACAATTCTGTCCTATTTCAGAAATACCAATTGGGTCCCCTGTTTAATTACAACTGTATCCCTATACTATTCTGGTTTTAACTTATCTTCATTCTGACTATTCAGGGACAGTGCAATCCGAGACGGTATTCAAGGACGTACTAATCCGTAGACAAGTGCAATCCAAGGACAAGCTTATCCAAGACGCATTTTATTTTTATTTTCTGTTTTCCTTGGAATAAATATTTGTGAACATTGGAACAATTGAATAAATCTGGATTTTATTTTTTGTTAGTTTTTATTCTTTTAGTTGAATTTTATTTAAAACTCCATAATTTTAAATCAAGTCCTCGTGGGATCGACCCGTATTTGCATAGCTATACTACAATAGCAGTTGCACTTGCGGTTAAACAATCAACAAGTTTTTGGCGCCGTTGCCGGGGACTTGAAATGGAGTTTTTTTTATAAAATTTAATTAAAAATTCAAAAAAAAAAATTCAAAAAAAAATCCAGAAAAATACAAAAAATTAGGAATTGCATTTTAGGCATTCTTAGGTGCATCTTTAGGCATTTTTAGTACATAATCACTTTATTTCCTGAATTTGGTACTAATTGTTATTTTTCTTTTTCAGGAAATTGGAGTAGAGCTTCATCAATTGATAGATTTTTCTTGCTTTCCTAGATTAGAAATTTTATTTTTGAGTGAATCTTGTAGTGAGGCCCCTTGTAATTTGCATTTTTAATTTTAATTTTAAAGGGTTGTAATAATACAGGGCAAGTGTGGGACAAGGTGGCCCACACTTGATCTTCATCAGAAACCTCACTGTAAGTCTCCTCACTCATTTATTTTCTAGATTAGGGTTTGCATTTAGAATAATTTGCATTGTTTGGTAGTTAATTGCATATAGAAAGCATTTGTTATAATTGTTGCATTTTAGGGTTTTGCATTAGTTTATTGCTTTCAATTGCATTTGTTTTCATAAATCTAACACTTTAAGGTGAATTATATGTTGATCGAATTGCCATGGTGTGTGAAAATTAATTAGTAAGGGCACCCTACCCCACAAGATCAAGGGTGGATTTCATCACCACTCCTTGGCCCACCTAGGATAATCACTTCAAACGCGCAACCTCTTCGTTCACATTAATTTAAAATCAATCAGAAGAGACCTATAGGGTTATCATATGCTCGTAGGACCCTCTTAATAGGACACGACCATGTTACTCCGTTGCTTTTGATCACTGTAGTTATTGGGGGTTGTCTAATAGAGCCTCGCTCTTCCCCTACCTCCTGTCGACGTTTGTTGAGGTCTAAACGCCTCCTTACACGAGGGTTGTATTAACCGCTTTGGTTAGAACCTAACCTGCATGGTCAACTCCTAAAGAGAGTAGGAGCATTAGAGTAGGCTAATTAAAAGCGTTGTCCCCACAAAAAATCAAGAAAATCAAAATATCTATGCTTGCTAGCCTTAGGGGATTGCTTGATTGTGTCCTTGATTGTGCATCATTCTAGGCATTTAGGTTGCATCATTTAGGAAAAAAGAAAAGAGAAAAGAAGACATGATCAGTTGCACTTAATGAATAATTTAAATACTGATCCAAAGGGTAATTTACACCCTAGCAGTAATAGAGAAGATATTTCCCCATGGAGAAACAATCCACTCTTTAATGATGATGAATCACCTTTCATCTTTGATAATTATGATGTTTCCTCATGGACGAGCAATCCTCTCTTTAATGCTGATGATCCTCCGCCTCTATTTCATGATGATATGCATCAATGGAGGAATCATTCTCAACCACATGGAAATAGGAGAAAGAACCAACATAAAACACATGAGAATAACCAAAATTCTTGTGGGAAAACACTAAGAGACTATTTATAGCCTAATTATACCAGCGCACTTTCATGTATACTTTTATCTCCAAGTGCTGGTATGATTGACTTAAAGGTGGGAGTAATTCATTTACTTCCCAAATTCTATGGGTTGGATAGTGAGAGTCCTTACATGCATTTAAAAGAATTCGATGAAGTGTGCATGACTCAACATACACAAAACATTGAATTAGATATGGTAAGACTCAAACTATTTTCTTTTTCCTTGAAAGAAAAAGCTAAGATGTGGTTTCATTCAATGCCACCAGGTTCCATACAATCATGGGAAGAAATGACTAGGAAGTTCTTGAATAAGTTCTTTCCTAGACATAAGACAATTGCTCTTCGTCGAAATATAGCGAATTTTACCCAGACGAATAATGAAACTTTCTAACAATCTTTGGGAAAGATTTAAGGAATTATTGTTGACTTGTCCACATCATGGATACAAACTTCTGCATATCATTAGTTTCTTTTATGAAGGACTTAAATCTAATATTCGTCAATTTGTTGAAATGATGTGCAATGGTAATTTCTTAAATAAACAACCCGAAGAAGCACAAGAGTATTTGGAATGGTTGGCCGAGAGTGCACAAACTTGGGCTGATTCAAAAAAAGTAGGTTTTTCAAGTGAGCCTAAGACCACCACCACATCCTCTCAGAGAGAAATATATGCTATGACCGAAAAGATGAGATAAAAATAGCATCCCTACAGATAGAATAGTTGAGGCCATGGAAATGGAGAAATGTCTCTCTAAGAAAGTTGAACAGTGTGTAATATTTGTGAAAGTAATACACACCTCACTCGAGAATGTCCCATTGATGATGAATCGACACATTCTTATGAGCAACATTTTTCTCCTTGCGAGACATATAGTTCTAACTGGAGTAATCATTCTACCGTCACAATGAATACGATTAGCTTCGCAGAAGGCCCAACACCAACCTTATTACAAAAAACAAGGATCACTTGTTCCTCGGACCTTACCTTCCTCCACATAAGAGGAAAGTGGAGGATGATTTTCATCTAGTCATGCAATACCGTGGAGAAGAAAATTGCTCAAATTAAAGCTCAATTAAAAGAGAATACAAATTCCATGATCGAATTGAAGGACATGATGTCTCAAATGTTGCTGCACCATTGATAAAGAGGAATGTCCTATTCCACCAAATGGATATCTTGATGATATGGATGTAGGAGATGAGATTAATTCTTCATTTACAGACATGGAACAAACAAATGCAACTACCATTATTCATAATGGTAACATAATTGAGCAATTTGGTCCTAAAAAGGCTGAAATAAGATCTAAACTCGTCGAAAAAGAGATGAATTTATTGATCGCGGGAAAATGTCACGCCCAATGAGCAATATGACATCCTTGCTCCATTTCCAAAAGGCTGCATCAAACTCCTACAATTGTCTCTAATTCTCGAGAAGCGATTAAAGATAAATTTATCTTGCCTTGTGATAAAATTTTAAAATTTAAATTGCAAGATAAATTTATCCATCATTCATTTTCAGAGGCCCGTCCAGCTTATTTCGTATGGGATCGAGGGAAGTTTCGAACTTAGTAATCTTTTTCCTCTGAAAATTTTTGTTTGAAAATAAAGTATGTAGCGTAGTTTTTACTTTCTTATTTTTCTTTTTCAAATTTTTCTATATCTCTCAATTTTTGTGTGTGTTTCTCAATGCATTATCATCATCATACTTTTTAAACATTGAGGACAATGTTTCTATCAGGTTGAGGGGTGTAGAATTCTAGCAAATTCTAGTTTTCTTTTAGTTTTTAGGTAATTTCCTTGGTTTTTCAAAACAAAAAAAAAATGAAAAAATGAAAAATTTTAGGTCATTTCTTATAATATGATGAGAATTGGATTTTCTGAAGTAAAAACTGGATAACTTTAGCTTATTAATGGAATGGAATATGATTAATTCATCATTTTACCCATTTTCTAAAGTATTCCATGAAAGCAAAGTCTCAGATCACATATGTACACGTAGTTGCATATAGACAGTCTAGATTGATAAGTGACTATAACTTAGATATCCTAAAGAAATTCAGTGGAGACCTATAACCCAAGTGAGTTTTAGAGTCATTCAGCCTTTTTGAGAGGTTATAAATGTTCTTAATTTTCTTCAGCGTGCTTAAAGAAAATTGATCCCAAACTCTTAAATTTGGCTAATTACCTGAATAATTAGAATACTACCTTTAAAATTCTGAAAGTTCATTGAATTTGATAGATTATATGAAACCTAGAAAATGATTTAGGCCATCCTTGTTATTAACCTAAAGACATAAAGCCTACCCAAAAGTATTTTTACCACTAGTTAGCCAAGTTGAGCCTTGAATATAAAGCCATTTTCTTTTGTCACCCAAATTACCATTTACCCATATTAACCCAGTATAAATTATCCATTACCCATTTTTCTTTGAAAAATAAGTTAGAGAAGAAGGAAAAAAATATCTTTTAGTTGCAACAAAAGTAGAAAAGTGGATATCAAGAAAAGAAATATTCTTCAAAGTGAGTCAAAAATATGAAAATAAAGAAAAGTGAAAAAAAAAAAAAGAGTTTGAAGAATGCAAAGAAATGAAACAAAAATATTCACTTTAGAAAAAAGCAAAGAAAAGAAGAATTGTCAACTTTAGTAGAAGACCTCTACTTATTTTTTTTGAAGAAACTTTGAATACCTTTATACCCTTTCTTTGGTACCCTGTCCTAAGCTTATGTTTCGTCCCAATTAAAGACCTATTGATTCTAGGATGAATATAATCTTGATGAGAAAATGAATGGATAGGATTAAAAGAGTGGTATTTCTAAATATGCAAAGGTAATGGCATCTATTCCAAAGGGATCAAAAGAAATTCCTTAAGAACTCCCCGTTCTTCATGAGTATATGTGAGATATATTTGTTTTCATTGACTCTTCTCACATAATTAAAAGAGAGATATGATTTAAACCCTCTCTGAGACTTTATTTCGAGCGTATGCCATTAGTAAGGATTGAGGTCAAAACATATTTCAGATGGAGTTCAAAAGTTAGAAGTCTACTTAGAGATAAAGATTATTCTATGTATAGACTGCATATGCACATACTCAATTTGAAATCTGAGCTTAAGTGGAATATTTTTAGCATATGGGTAGGGTTTTTTTGAATTATTCAGTCATCTTTATTAGTTTGCTAAAGTTGATAGATTTATTGAAGATAATTATCTGAGAAAAAAATGGAGATGACCTGAAAAAAAAAAAAAAAAATTTAAAAATTAAAAATTTTAAAAAAATTTAAAAAAATTGAGTTGATTTCTTCGCATCTTTTGCTAGGGACTAGCAAAATGCTGGTTGGGGGGTGTGTTAAGTGTTCAATTTTGGTCAAAATATCCCTAATTTAGTATTTGCTTGGAGCATCTAGACCATTAATTTTAAGATTTTAAATCAAATATTTCATTTTAGCTTTAATTGGTCATCCAACCGTTGAATTGTAAAATTTAGTGGTTAAATGACTATTAAAGCTAATGTACGGTTTAGATTTCGCTAATTGAGTCTTGTGCATTGCAGATCAGTCAACTCAGGCATGGACGCTCCAGATTGAATCATGAAAAGAGACTGAAGACTTTGAAGACTTGCAGAGTTCTAGCAAAACTAAGAAAGCTAGTGGACCCCACCTATCTCCTCTTCCTTCTCTTTCTCCTCTCTTCTTCTTTTCTCTTATCCCTCTCCTCTCTTTTCTCTCTCTCTTCTATCTCTTTTTTTCCTTCTCTTTCACACGTCTCTCCCTATCTCTCTTTTAAAAGACCCTTCTTTCTTCTCCAAAGGGGGACGTTTTTCTTCTTTGGAGGCCGGGTGGGCTCTCTCTCTCTCTCTCTCTCTCTCTCTCTCTCTCTCTCTCTCTCTCTCTCTCTCTCTCTCTCTCTCTCTCTCTCTCTCTCTCTCTCTCAAGGCCTTTCACTTTGCCCCACCTTCCCTGTTTCTCCACAGCACAAACCCTGTGTCCTCGTCGCCATCGTTGCCACTACCAAACAACGCCCCGCCGATTTTCTTTTCCATTCTCGCTTCCAATGTGAAACCGAGTTTCAACCTTCACCTTCACCTTCACCATTTCTCTCCTTTCCCTTTGTCTTCCTTCTCTGCAATACCACCGTCTCTCTTCTCTCTTAGTCTCCATCTCCTCGTTAGCATTCACCGCTTATCTGCATCCATTGCACGCACCAGAACCCGTTGTATGCTCCATTGCACAAACCCAGGCAGGTAGGGCAGACCAGGCGTCTGTTTCACTCTGCGTGCGACGCCCATCCGCCGCTTTTCCACCGTACGCCACCCAAATAGATGTCATCTTCCCCTGCTTCCACCGCACTTGCCTGCCGAGGAAGCCAAGCCCCTGGCTGTCGCACTCTAGCCCTAGCCCGAAGTGTCTTCCCCTTTGTCCACCAGGCTCATCTTCAACATGCCTGGGTTCTCTTCGACCCAGTCTGGTCCAGCCAAGCACCTGCCTTATCCCCATCACCGATTTTTCCCTGCATCACCACCGGCCCTGGGAGAGAAAACCCAACTCGGGTTTTTCTCCCAATCTTTTCCTTTCTCTTCTTCTTCTTCTTCTCCTTCCTCTTTTCCTCCCTTCTTCTCCCTTCTTCCCCTCTACGGTTTTCTTCTCCATCATTTTTTTCCTGGTTTTTAGTTAAAAACCAGAAACCCTCAAAATTACAAATCTGCACCTGCAGATCTCAGAAATTACAAATCTGCACCTGTAGATCTCAGAAATTACAATTCTGTCCTATTTCGTAAATACCAATTGGGTCCCCGTTTAATTACAACCGTATCCCTATACTATTCTGGTTTTAACTTATCTTCATTCGACTATTCAGTGACAAGGCAATCCAGGATGTACTATTCAAGGACGTACTAATCCAGAGACAGTGCAATCCAAGGACAAGCTTATCCAAGACGCATTTTATTTTTATTTTCTGTTTTCCTTGGAATAAATATTTGTGAACATTGGAACAATTGAATAAATCTGGATTTTATTTTTTGTTAGTTTTTATTCTTTTAGTTGAATTTTATTTAAAACTCCATAATTTTAAATCAAGTCCTCATGGGATCGACCCATATTTGCATAGCTATACTACAATAGCCCGTGCACTTGCGGTTAAACAATCAACATCGAGCTATTTATATCCCCCATCATGGTGTGCTACAAGGATGGGTAGACAAAATATCTCTCCAATTTGATGCTTCTAAGTGTTTGATTTTAGGAGATCAATTACAAGATGAAAACTTGATTTTATTTTCTAAAACTGTCATATGAAGATGTTCAAAAGTATGTAGCTTCACAGAGACACAAATTTTGTCCTACGAGTACATGAGACAAGTCATCGGAAGGGGTGGTAGTAGTAGTAGAGATCCCTATTTTTGGTACAAGAAAAGAATTACAAACCAAATCACTCATACTCTCCTAAATTTAATCCATAGGAAAGTGGCATGTAAAATTGGGACTAAGCGTAATTCAGGGGAGATGTTTTGTTAACTACGGTCAACGAGACTTGGCACTGTAGGCTAGTAGAAACTCCTTTTACAAAAGAAGAAAGAAGAAGAAAAACCAACCAAGACTTGCTTTATGACACCAATAATATAATGAGTCATCAGTGACAAATATCTAGCACAATTGGTTGCAAACAATTCAGCACCTCCCTTGGAATATGTCTAATTACTATAGACACTAAAATTTGGATACTTTATTGATTTTTGTCTATCCTGTATGTCCTTCCTTTATGAGTAACTCGGCAGTATGTCATCCGATCTATTCGTTTAGCTCAAAACTCATAGAGGCGGATAGGCCCCTTCTCCACTTACTGCACTCCCAACTGATTCTGAGAAGAGACAAACAGCAGCTTGGTCATACATAGGAAAAAATTACCATCAGAAAGCTTCGCTGCGGGATTCATTTTCTTGTAAGGTAACAGGTCCCACACTATGAGTAGACAACATTTGGTTTTAAAAAGAACATCTAAATAAAGATTCAAAATGACCCAAAAATTGCCACAGATTTCACCAAAATCACCAATCGACTTGCAAATAGTTACCTTATGTTCAATTCATGTTTATTCTATGTTCTATGTTCTAGATTAGATTATATTCTCAATTTAAGTCATTTTGTATATTTATAGCTTTGTATTTATAATAGAAAGCTTCTTTCATTCTACATTTTCATTTAAGTTACTCGCTATTGTTTTAGTATACACTGAATATCCTTACCTAGCTACAAATCATATCTCTAATTTCTTTCACATTCCACATGTTTCTTAGAATGTATTATTCAATCTATGCATTTCTATTCTCCCATTTAGCCTTTTGCATTAATATTCACTGTATGCTACTAATTTCCACGTAAGCATATTTTTAATCTTCATTTTGATGCATTATTTACTTAGATTAATCAATGCCTCTCATTATATTCATAGAATGTATGTATGTTCTTCCTTTAAATGACTTACTTTGATGGTCTTATTTATCTTTTTGTACTCACTCTAGGTTATTAATTTAATGAAATATAAATTCAAAGTAACTGTGTTTTCAACCTAGAAGAACAAGGGGGTTTAGTTTGTTGGCACTCCTTACTACTTTATTTCTTAAAGATGTTCAAACTTGGATCTCTTATCTAGTGGGCTCATTGGAGTCAATAGGAATTTAGGGTCTTTTTACCTTAGATAACAACTTTTCTCATAATCTACTTGGGTTCATATAAATCAAGGTTGGCAACTTAAATAAAACCATTAGAAAAGGTTAAGCTAATTCTAATGTTACCCCCTTAGAATTAGAAGGATAATTCAAATAAAAAGAAACACATGAATCCTATAAGACATCTCTAATCAACATCATTGTTATCATCATCAATACCTTATCCCAATTAGGAGTCAATTCCTTGCATGAATCTTTAATTAACATGAAACAACAAAATTCTAATCTGGGGTAAATCAATAAAATCCTTTTTGCACTTGTATGGCACCTAAAAAATGCCTACAATCATAGGTGTGTGTGTGTGTGTGTGTGTGTGTGTGTGTGTGTGTGTGTGTGTGTGTGATATGGTTTGTAATCCTTAGCTTGATATCAGTGGAAGCGCAAACTAGTGTCTTATGGTTTTTGTTTAGGCATGATTTTGAAAAGATCTAAAAAATTAATCTCTTCTAGACTCCCCTATATTACTTACCTATAAACCAAAATCGCACCCATTGGATGCTCAAAGCATATATCTTTGTTGTACTTTACATCAAGGCTATTGATATTTGAAAATGAAAAAGTTAGTAGTTAAAGTCATATAATTGCAATGATATTCATAGACGGGCCAAACATGAGGGCTTGAATAAAATGAAGGCCTTAGATTTTCCAAGAGATAAAAATATAAAAATAACTAGTGTAGGACTTTGATATAATATGGATATATAAGTCACATTGGAAACAAATAAAAGATATGGTTTTAGCCTACCCAAAAAAGTTAAAAGATTTGTTTCTAGAACTAAAAGTGTAAAGAGATTGCTTTCCTTGATGAGGAAAACACAAAAGGAAAATTTATAAGGAAAAACCTTGTATTCATCATGATTTTTATATTTATACCCTAAATTTCATTTTAGATATAATTATATTTATCCCTGATTTAACATGTCATATCAATTCCACCTAAGATGCAAATAGTGCTTGACATCATTATGCTTTTGACATGTCCATCTAGGTGTCCATTGACTGTTGTAGCTGATAGTTGAAAGTGTTGATATGGCTTTGATTATCCAAATTTTTCTTTGATCGACCTCCAACAAAGAATAAAAATGGAGATATAAATGGTAATCTCTGTTCTTGTCCTCTTTTTCCTTGATCTCTGTTCTTGATTTAACATGTCATATCAATTCCACCTAAGATGCAAATAGTGCTTGACATCATTATGCTTTTGACATGTCCATCTAGGTGTCCATTGACTGTTGTAGCTGATAGTTGAAAGTGTTGATATGGCTTTGATTATCCAATTCTTGTCCTCTTCTTCCTTGATCTAAAAATTTCATTGATTTTTTAGAAACAATTTTATCCAAAATAGAGCAACCTACTTGGAATTTGCTATTGAATATCTTATGGAAGATCAAGAAATATTCTTAATTTAAAATCAGAACTTAAAACTCTAATTTATGGTCAAACTTGAATGATGTGATCAACATTTCTAGTTAACATGGAGCGATTAGACATGTGCCTTGCTAGGATTGAAATTACAATGTATCTACTCAGTTCGTTACTAAGGATCCACACATATAAGCTTCTTCTTCTTCTTCTTCTTCTTCTTCTTCTCCTAGAAGTGGATCCAAGCTCCAGCTCTAGTAAACAATAGAGAGGAAGTGAGTTCTATGGTTTTTACATTTCTTTTTCTTTTCCTTTAAAAGTGAAACTTATACATGGGAGACTTGTGTAGAGGAGAGCATCCCCATTCCTTCTTAGGTGAGAAGCATAAAACCCTAGTTAAATTCTAACTAGCATAGTTGGTGTAACCTTCTAAGAACCTTTTTCAATGGTATCACCCTAGCTCCCACAATTAGAAAAACACTTTCCTAATAGAATCAAAAGTCTCATGGTTCACTAGGGGCATCTCTCTCTCTCTCTCTCTCTCTCTCTCTCTCTCTCTCTCTCTCTCTCTCTCTCTCTCTCTCTCTCTCTCTCTCTCTCTCTCTCCATGTTCCAACTAAAAAGAAGAGTGCCTTAATAAGTAGGTCTGTTGTAACACTCAGAATTCCAATAGTCACAATATTGTTTGCTTTGAGGCTCCCAGACACTCAGAATTCCAATAGTCACAATAGTCCAATAACACAACAAATACAAAAGATTCATAAAATAACTATCCATCTGAAGAGGAACTGCCCATTCAGATTGGAAACCTTTATTCTATGAATGTCTTTAACATCAAGGTTTTGAAACCCTGAGAGTGCCAAGTCCTTGAGTAATTAATAGCCCAAGCCACTGCCTCAACCTCTAACAACTTCTCATATTCTTAAAAGTTCTCTCTCAACTGCAAAGAGAAGACCCACAAGAAAGAAAAATGGGGGACAATTTTACTTAGGGATATAGAAGCTACTATCTTTTTTATTGAACGCTGCAATTACTCACTCTACTGGTGCCTAATAACACACCCAGTTATAACTTAGATACACTAATCACGTCTCCATGTCATTGCATCTTAAGCATCCATTTGCAAGCTATTTTGAGGTGGGAATTTTATCTCCTAACAAATCTCAAGTGCAACCCACAAGCAAATAGTTACTCTTTCGTTGCAAAGTCCAAGCCATATCCTGCGTATTTCTCCTTAATCATTCATTTGGAAATTGCTAAAAAGTAAGAAAATTAGCTCTAGCCCATGTTACTACCACCCACGAGCACATGCTTTCCTATCATCGATTACAGAATCCAAGCTATATGTTCAACCAAGTAATGAAAAGAAGTGTCAACTGACCCACCCAAGTTATGGAAAGTAGAGTATCACAAAGTTGCAATTTCACCTTTGCTAAATCTGTGTAGTACATATACACAACTCATTTGCTAGGCACAAGTTAGCCTTCCACTCCTACTCTCACTTGCTAGGGTTACACTCACTCACCTACTAAAGCAATGAGAGGAACTCAAAGATAAAACTTACTCAAAGAAAATCTATTATCAGTTACTTGAACTTAATTGAGTTGTCTGATTACAAATGAGGAGCCAACTCCTATTTATACTTATTCTCCTCCATCTACTTCTTCAATGGACAGTTATAATTATTATGTGTCATGTTTACAACCATTATAGAATTCTTCTTTCTGGAACTCTCTATATAAATATTTAAATTTACTTTTTTGTAGATATTTACAAGAATTCTTCTAAAAACCAAGCCTTCTAGAATCAGGCTTTATTCTATAGATTTTCACCAACAAGCTTAAATTTCTTAGATCAGGTCCATGAACTAAGCAGACTACAGGCCTTGCAATATAAGTCCACAATGAGAGGCTCCAATTAAGCTTGAAATTGAGCGTTATTGAATTTTATGGGCCATAAATGTAAAACTAGTCATATATGGAAATCCCAAAAGATCAAAACTTTGATTTCAGACAACTATTTACAGACCAACTAAACCCTTGATAAACCCACCCATGCACTCTCATTTTTTCTCTCTCATATTTCAGTTTCTACTCTCTGATATCTCTCTCCATCCCCTCCCTTTCTTGCTTTCTCTCCCTATCTTCTTGACAACTGCCCAACCAGTTACGCACTCAGAAAGAAGAAGATGGGTAGAAGAAGAAGCGAGATAAAACCCATCGGCAACAGGAATGCCCGCCAGTTGTTCTTTTCCAAAAGAAGGCAGGGCTTATTCAAGAAACCTAGGGAGCTTTGAGGCCAAGATCTCATCTTCTGGCCGGCTGGGAGCATATTTTCCTTCCCCCATCCTTCTTCCTTTGATTCCTTTCTAGCTTCTTACCGACTAGGAAAGTCTTCGCCGCCCGTGGCTAATGGTGCAATTTTGGAATCAGGGAGGGAGATTAATGAGAATGAGGATATGGTGGTTGGTGGAAGGATTGGTTAGATATGGACGTTGAGGAGGATTCTGGTTTGGAGCTTTCGGAGCAATATGGGGTCCTCATGGAAGAGTTGAGGAAAGAAAATGGATGGTACAGATAATGAAGTGGTCACGGCAGAAACAGGATATGAGGCTAAACCAGGTTTGGAACCGTTTTACCCGCGATGATTCAGTTGGCTGACATTAATTCAATGTATGGTGAAACATAGCCACCGGCTTCTTCTTCCTACTGTTTGATTGTTTTTGTTCCAACCTTATTTAATCCTCCTCTCTCTCTCAGCAATGTCTGGGTTCGTTTGTATGTGATGGCATAAAATACGAAGGCTCTACTTGTTTAATGATGTCAAACGACCTCATTTGACGAGCCCAATTATGAACGAGTTACCCTGCATCAACATTGTAAACCTCTGACTTCTTGCTCTTGAAAAGATGTACAAACTATGGTTCTAGATTTGGTCAAAGCTGGGCCTCTGCTGTGCTAGGCCACGTGTTCGAGACGCTCATGGGTTATGGATTGTCCATAGAAACCCATCCTGCCACCAAAAAACAGGCTGAAATTTAGAGTTATGCACATCTTTCAATAAGGCCTCGTAAATCGGTGATTGGGCATGTTTGCCCTAGTTTACAGTTTTGGCTGCTTTGCCCACTCCATCATTTAGGAACCCTTCACATTTGCTAAGAGTAGAATCTGTCTGTGCCTGCAAAATCAACACAGTTAAAAGGTGATTAAAACCGCTCATCTTCACAGCATATCTTAGATCGGCCATGCATTAAAATTCTTCTCCATTTAAATGATCCTAACCACTATTCTTTCATAGTGAGAGATGACTGCCAAGACAACGTTAGTTTGTTTAGTAAATTGAAGGGTTAAGATTATCTGACAGGTGAAGATCCGTTGATTATATTAGGCTACCCTCACTGAAAAAATTGCATTTGTTACAAGTCCATACCAATCTACAAAATAGTTCAAAATTGTTATGTAAAAGGTTTATTGATGGGGTTAACCATTTTGATAATATATCAAAACCCATTATTCCTTGATCGAAAGGAATTCCTATAAATCCAAGATTAAATAGAAGCAATATAAGAAGCGGCAATAGCAATAAGTAATAAAATCTTGGACTACTCTGAATGAATCAAAAAGACTGGATTTAAACGAAAAGCTTAAAATCTACTACTTGTTGTTATTTGCATGAACCGTGGCAATTTTGCTTATGTTTTAAGCTTGATTTTTTTTATTGATCCAAAGCATTAATTATGCTCTAATTTGTATTAAAAAAAATTTTATATCAATTTTTAGTAAGAAATTGAAGTTTAAAATTTTGAATTTTATTGAAGAAGCTTAAAAAGTACTCTTAGTTATTATACCATTTAAATCACCGTCAACAGTGATATTCATAATTCCATATTTCTTATACAGACTTGATCTTGTTAATGTTAAATAATTTTAGTGGCAAGAGGATATATGCGTAGCTTTCTTTGCATACAATCGCGCAAAAGGAACAATATATGATAGTGAAACACGGCTGTATCTGTGCAGCAATACTAAACCCCCATCCGGTTTTCATTTTAGTGTTGCATATATGTAATTGCTACTTTCTTTAAGTCAACTGCATGTTTTAATTCCACCGCACTAAAGGCTGTGATAACCTTTATATCCAGGTTTTGTTACCTCGTTCCCTTTTCACTCCATTTTCTTGAACCTATGCACAGTAAAAATAAAAAATAAAAAAGCTCAACCATTAACATATTAAAAAAATAATAAATGAAATAAGGCAACCAAAGCTGAAGTGTTCAAATGGTAGATACTCTTATGCAGATCTTCCTGGGTAGTTTATGCTTTCAAAGGTGGATAACTTATGCATTTTGGAAGAGATTTACTTTCGTATAGACTCACTAACTTTTCTGGATTAAGATCAACCTCTGAAGAGAAATAATGCCTGTTTTCATTTTAGTAATTGGAAAACTTACTACACCTAATGCTGATAAGCTGTTGCACATCTTGGTAACATGTAGTTATTACCAGATAAATGTGGGAATTGATAATATTGGACACCAGAAAATTACCAGTACTAAACTGTCCTGTTGGCGAACTTTATCATGGAATTGCTGACTATCACGTAGCTGACTGCATGATTATAAAGGTTCCTTACTAGCAAAAATGTCACACCAGAGGCTAGTTTGGAGTATTTCATTTACAAAGCAAAACTTCCTCTGAAAAGAACCAAAAAAGCAGCCTAAGCTATAGTTGCCTACTGAAGATTTTATAGGATGTTTGGAATTGCACAGTGTGTTTGGGTCGTGATTGTAATAGTGTTTAAAATAGCATCGTAGAACTGTTTGATGAATCCAAGTGGCCGTGTCGCTTCTTTAGACAACAAGAATCCTGAAGAATAAATATGAAGAAAATGAGAAAGTAGGAAGATGAGAATAGTGTAATAATGTACTTTATGCATAAAATTTCATAATGTACTTGGTACGTAGAGCTGAATAACATAATAACAGACATGTTATTTACTACATTCTCATGATTTACACTCATGCAACAATCAACTTAAAATGATCTGAATGTGCACACAAATACAGACTGGATTTACATCAACAGTTTGTTCTTTGAGTCATGCCAGACTTGGTTGATTTTTGCTTGCTCTAGCACCTTCTTGCAAAAAGTGCTAGAGGTTCAGCTTAGGGAAAGAATTATCTTCCTATTGGGATTTTGTGCAAGGAAGGCAATCCTGGGTAATCCCTCATTGCTAGTGATTGTCTATTCTCAATCCAAGCAGTAGAGAAGGAAAACTAAGAGTTCAATGTGACCTTCATATTGAGAAAAGTAAGTTTATGTCACTGAAGTTCATCTGGAAAGACTGTTAAGTACTATGCAATTGGTGAAATTTGAGCTTGAGGTTTACACTTCAAACCAAGTCTGACAGTTTATAATTGTACTTCGATATGAAGAATTTTTTTAGCCATAACAACAAATAGGCACTCACCCTTAATTTTTAGGCCTTCTATTTGTCAAAACTGTTAAGGATTGTCTGTGTTTAGTTCTATCTCATATGCACTTTCTACCTGTTTGCTGAAAGTCAAATGTATTATGTAGGAAAACCAGTATACATGTACGGTATGGGTGGATTAGCAGACTATTGTGTTGTGCCTGCTACTGCATTAGCAGTTCATCCAGGCTCTCTACCGCATACCGAACACAAATGACCTTGGTCACTAAAGCCTAGATCCTATTTATACCTACAGGGGATGCTAACCGTGTACTTCAATTAAAGGAGATGTCACCCATCTTTAATTCCCTTTGCTCTCAATGCAAGCAAGCACCTATACCTTTCTTTTTCCTTTCATCTGGATTAGTCTTCTCTTCTATCAGTAAGCAAATTCTGATGCCTTTCTGAGTACTTATAAGTAGTAGGCTCCCTCCTCATCCTATGCACTGGGCAGAACTACAGCACCTCCATCCTCAGCCAAAAGTTGAAGTTCGCTTGCAGATTCATATCACAAGCTTACGCCTTACTACGTTCGGTTTTTTCTTCTTCAAAGCCTTCAGTGAGTACCTCCTTCATTATACTATTCATTTTTTATTTTTTTTAAAGATTAGCTGTAAATTTAGAAGGAGAGTCTTGGTGCAACGGTAAAAGTTGTTGTCATGTGACTTTGAGGTCACGAGTTCAAGGCATGGAAACAGCCTCTTGCAAAATGAAAGGTAAAGCTATATACTTTAGGCCCACGTGGTCCGCCCTTTTCCCTTTCCCGGACACCGCATAGGGGGAGCTTCATTCAATGGGACTGCCTTTTTATTAGCTGTAAATTTATTTTTAATACTAACTTTGTCTCTAGTATCATAGTTAGCAAACTTTTTATATGACGTCTACACAGTCTAGATTAACGCCCGGATTTGAACAAGTTGAATATACAGGTGGGACCCAGATTGGCCGGGATGCAAGCATGTGGTCTTGTGGGGACTATGGTAGACAAGCCATGTCCCCACAAGATCACCCACTACAAGCCATAACCTAGACTTCATCTCTTGTTGCATAACATTAACCATCCATCCAATCACTCAAGCCTTTTAAGAGGAATGGTAAATAGAGACTAAGTATGAGAATGTCTATGAACCACTTCTTCTGGAGCCTACCTTGGCACCATCAAACCCATTTACTTGATTGCGCTTACTTTTAAATATTTAATAGAGTGAAAAAGCATGTAGATGGGATGATCTAGTCTAATTACAACTTTTTGGAAGCTAAAATTATCAAATCCATATGTTATTTTATCAATTAGACATTTAATGTATGAACAACAAATGAATGAGCCTGATCATGCAAAGGTTGGCTTCAAAAAGTGGTCTAATTTGCTCTTTTCATTTTGAAATGCTTTCTAAGCTGTCAATTTATCACTATAGAGTACTAGCGGGTTAAAATCATATCCTGGTGGATGGCTAGCCGCATGCCGCCTAAAAGATGAGTGGTTGGGATCACCAAACTGTGGGCCCCACATGAAACAATGTCGTGCAAATTAATTAGTGGTCTACACAAACGGTACACTATAAACGACTCTGATTAGTAAAGCCTGCAGACTAAAGGAATAGTAAATGGACGCTCTTACATGGGGTTCTAATTTTACCATTTCTAATGGAACCCACTTTTGCATGATCTGACTTGTTCATGTGAATAGGCTGATTTTAGAATCTAGAAAAAGATTGTACTTGAAAACTATGCACATAGGGTGCAACGTGCATTTTTTTTTTTCCAATACAAAATTAGGCAATATTTTTTTTATGGTTTTTAACAGAAAACTATGCAACATTTGCATGATATAAATTCCTCTATGTGTAAATGTGTGAGAATTTATTTCTTCTATTGTAAGCGAAGAATTACAAGGAAACTACGAACACACTCTCTTAGATCTATCCATCTCCTAGTCTGATGGAGGATGCCAACCTTAAGGCCGTAACCCAGCATCAACAGGAGTTTCATGGATTTCGTACTAAGGTATATTAGATGTAATAAAAAGTTCCATATTTATCCTCGGGAGACAACCATGTATCCCCGTGACACCCCTTTCATTTTGTGCAAGTTCCCTGCACCGCATAAAAGGATGCGATGCACTACTTCACATCTGTGACCTACTTAAATGGCAGGTTCTTACTGAGCTACATGAGCTTATGTGCTAGAAAGATCCTTTTGTTACCTGGAATCTACGATAGCCTGAAATATGTAAACCTTTTGTGTCACTAATACAACAAAAAACTGAAGCTAACCTACATTTATTTATTTATTTTGAGAAAAGGTAAAAAGCTGACCTACCTATTTTGAGAAAAGGCAAAGTAAGACTGCATACTTTAGACCTTTGTAGTATGCCCTTGCAGTATATATATATTGTGGAAGAAGGAGAGCCTTGGTACAATGGTAAAAGTTGTCGTTATGTGACCTTGAGGTCACGGGTTTAAGGCATGAAAACAGCATCTTACAAAATGGAAGGTAAGGCTGTGTACTTTAGGCCTTTGTGGTCCGCCCCTTCCCTGAACCCCGCATAGGCGGGAGTTGCACTTCTTTCTTGGACCTCATGTGACTACTGTGGTTAGAACTATATTTCCACGCTCACTCTTTATTTTTTTTTCTCAAAATATTTAGAAATTTCTCATTGTCTGTTAGCAACCTTGAACCACAACTTTAAGTAAGATATAAATATTACAAATTCAAGTTTACTTCATAAGAAAATCCACACGTCAATTTCTTAATTAGTGGAAGCCTAAATTACATCTCATAGATCATCATCATCATCAAGACCTTATCCTAATTAGGGGTCGGCCACATGAATCTTATTCTTCCATTCCACTCTATTAAATACCATGCTTCATTTAATCCTAACGTTTTTAAATCTTTCCTCACCACTTCTATCCACGTTCTTTTGGGCCCTTTTAGACCCTTCTACTTGTATTGCCTCACGCCTTCTAAGTGGTGCCGTTGTTAGTCTCCTTTGAACATGTCTAAACCATATAAGTCTAGTCTCCCTCATCTTGTTACCTATTGGTGTTATTCCTACATTTTCTCGAATATTTTTATTTCTAATTCTATCTTTTCTTGTCTTACCACTCATCCATTTCAACATCCTCATTTCTGCAACGCTCATCCTATGAGTATGATGTTCCTTAACTGCCCAACACTCTGATCCATAGAGCATAACTGGCCTTATTGCCATCTTATAGAATTTTTCTTTTAGTTTGAGTGACACCCGTCGATCATACAAAACTCCAGATGCACATCTCCATTTGCTCCAACCGCTTGAATTTTCTGGGTAACCTCCCTCTCACTCTCCACTCTCATGAATCATTGATCCTAAGTACCGAAAGTGGTCTTTAATGGGACTTCTTGGTTATCAATCTTGACTAGTGTTCTACTCCTACTCTCTTTGCTAAAATTACATTCCACATATTCTGTCTTAGTTCGGCTAATTTTAAATCCGTCAGATTCTAATGCTTCTCTCCATAACTCTAGCTTTATGTTTACACCCTCTCTTGTCTCATCAAGTAAGACTATATCATCTGCAAATAGCATGCACCAGGGAATCTCCTTGTGTAGATGTCTTGTTAATTCATCTATAACCTATGTGAAAAGGTATGGACTCAATGCTGATCCTTGGTGCAATCCTATAGTCATAAGAAAATCACCTGTCACGCCGCTAGTAGTCTTAACATTTGTTATCGCTCCCTCATACATATATTTAATTATGTCTATATATCCCTAAGAAACTCTCTTACCACCTAACACCCTCCATATTAACTTTCTAGGGACTCTATCATAAGTTTTCTCTAAACCAATAAAGACCATGTGGAGGTCTTTCCTCTTCTTCCTATATTTCTCTACTATTTGTCATAGTAAGAAAATAGTTTCCATGGTAGACCTCCTAGGCATGAAACCAAACTGATTCTCCGATACACTTGTTTCATGTCGTAGCCTCTTCTCAATCACTCTTTCAAAAAGTTTCATAGTGTGGCTCATAAGTTTGATCCCTCGATAATTAGTACAGCTCTGTATGTCTCATTTATTCTTATAGATTGGTACAATAGAGCTTTTCCTCCACTCATCCGGCATTTTCTTTGATTTTATAATCTTGTTAAACAACCTAGTCAACCAAACTACCTCAATATCTCCCATATGCTTCCAAACCTCTATTGGTATACCATCAGGCCGCATGGCCTTTCCTGATTTCATCTTTTTCAAAGCCTCTTTTACTTTAGGTATGCTAATCCTACGTTCAGATCTATAATATCTAATGCTATTTAGATTTATAGTATTTTCAATCCCTATATTCTCAGAGCCATTGTCATTTAACAATTTTTGAAAGTATGTTTCCCACCTTTGTTTGATCTCATTATCTTTGAATAATACCCTTTGATCATCGCTTCTAATACACTTAACATGATCTAAGTCCTTACCCTTATGTTCTCTTACTTTTGCAAATTTAAACACATCTTTCTCACCTTCTCTTGTTCCTAGTCTGTTGTAGAGCTCATCATATGCTTTAAGTTTAACCTCATTTACTATTCTCTTAGTAACCTTTTTAGCATTCTTATATTGTTCATAGTTTTCATTATTTCTAATCTTTTGTCATGCTTTAAAACACATCCATTTTTCTTTAATAACTTTTTGCACTGTTTCACTCTACCACTATGTTTTCTTTGCTAATAGCCTTTTACCTTTAGATACTCCTAAGACATATTTTGCCACTTTCTTAATAGACTGAGCCATATTAGTCCACATGGTATTTATTTCTGTTTCATATTTCCAATTCCTTCTGCCATCAATTTATTTTTGAACGAGGTTATTTTCTCTCTTTTTAAGCTTCACCACTTAGTTTTTGGATGTGTATTAAGTTCAGTTCTTTTTCTCTATCTTTTGATATGGATATTCATAACCATTAACCTATGTTATGAGGTTAAACTCTCACCGGGTATTACCTTATAATCCTTATATATAGATCGTTCATTATTCTTAAGTAGAAAGAAGTCTATTTGGATTATCGTTCATTATTCTTAAGTAGAAAGAAGTCTATTTGGCTTTAATGAAGTCCACTTTTAAAAGTTATTAAGTGTTCATCTCTCTTTTTAAAGAGTGTATTTGTGTAACACCCCAGATTTTTAAGACAATTTTTATTATTATTATAATAATGGCATTTTAAATAAGAGCATTTTGGGATCCCATGAGAAAAGATTTATTTAACATTTTACTAAACCTATCTTAAAACTCCGGGTGTTAATTTTCCTTTCTCAAAATGGCGTACATGTAATTTAAACATAAATAAATAATCCGCGTATAAATCAACGTTAAATAAATAGGCGCCTTTATTTTAAATCAAATAAACGTCCAAAAGACAATAATAATATGGCCCAAGGTCTATCCATCATAACATCCCATATAAATGTCCAACATATGTCCAAAGATTTAAATCACATCCAATTATAAAGTATGCAGTCCATAATAAAATTCAATAATAATCCACTCTAATGACTCACATTACTGTCTAAAACTATAGGGAAAACTAGTCTTCAGTAGCTCTCAAGGTTTATCAACCGCTTTTCCTTTCCTGGTGTCGCGCTCGAGATCTAAGGCATTGCAAAACAAAGCAATGCCTCAGCAAACTATCGCTTGTGTAGGTACATAGACAATTAATGTAATAAATGAAAGAAATAATGAACAAGATCGATGAAAAATCTAACATTTATGAAAATAGTGATATCATAATGCCATGTTCAATAAATGCTAATTTATTCCATATGCTAAAACATAAAATTCAAGGAGTTAAAACATGACATGAATCAATAAAATGAAGCATACAGCAAGAATAAGGGCACCCTAAGGTAATGGGTCCCACCACATCGCACTAACATCCCTGATCAGAAGTACACGTAGTCAACCTCTGAGTATCGTCACACCCAGGCATATCATCCATAACCATGCTCATCATACATGCACACATAATAAAAATATGGGCCATCATGCTGCAGTGGCAACCCTCCATGGGTATCAACCACCGCCGCTCCCCGTCGACACCATAACGGGAGACTTAGCGTCTGTCCCCATGGAAAGGCTCAGACTGGTAGTGTGGACTATCCATGTTATCAAACCCCTACCGAATGTGTCAACACCCCGTCGGGCCCACAGTAACGATATTGTCCCGTGCGCACTCACGTGCCACGGGTTTTGCTCTTCCCCCGCGTCCAGGGGAAAACCGGTCGTTACTGTTAAGGGAGGCATTCCCCCTTATAACTCAGGCCCATCACCCCCCTAGCTGATGTGGGACTAACTCTCCTGTGTCCGGCCCTCAGACCATCTTGGGTCCCCTCACAAGGCCAACCCTCAGGCCATCTTGGCACGGCAGCCATCTCCCGCCTACGGGACACACGCCCCCGTGTGTCACCACACGAGCGACGGTGCGGCTAGCCATCCACCCTCGGGGTCGGGGTTTGGCTCTGATACCACTTGTCAACACCTCGTCGGGCCCACAGTAACGATATTGTCCCGTGCGCACTCACGTGCCACGGGTTTTGCTCTTCCCCCGCGTCCAGGGGAAAACCGGTCGTTACTGTTAAGGGAGGCATTCCCCCTTATAACTCAGGCCCATCACCCCCCCTAGCCGATGTGGGACTAACTCTCCTGCGTCCCGCCCTCAGACCATCTTGGGTCCCCTCACAAGGCCAACCCTCAGGCCATCTTGGCATGGTAGCCATCTCCCGCCTACGGGACACACGCCCCCGTGTGTCACCACACGAGCGACGGTGCGGCTAGCCATCCACCCTCGGGGTCGGGGTTTGGCTCTGATACCACTTGTCAACACCCCGTCGGGCCCATAGTAACGATATTGTCCCGTGCGCACTCATGTGCCACGGGTTTTGCTCTTCCCCCGCGTCCAGGGCCGGTTATCGTTAAGGGAGGCATTCCCCCTTATAACTCGGGCCCATCACCCTGCCGTGTGGGACTAACTCTCCTGCGTTCCGCCCTCAGACCATCTTGGGTCCCCTCACAAGGCCAACCCTCAGGCCATCTTGGCACGGTACCGGGACAATATCGTTACTGTGGGCCCGACGGGGTTATGACAAGTGGTATCAGAGCCAAACCCCGACCCCGAGGGTGGATGGCTAGCCGCACCGTCGCTCGTGTGGTGACACACGGGGGCGTGTGTCCCGTAGGCGGGAGATGGCTACCGTGCCAAGATGGCCTGAGAGTTGGCCTTGTGAGGGGACCCAAGATGGCCTGAGGGCGGAACGCAGGAGAGTTAGTCCCACATCGGCTAGGGGGGGTGATGGGCCTGAGTTATAAGGGGGACTGCCTCCCTTAACAGTAACGACCGGTTTTCCCCTGGACGCGGGGGAAGAGCAAAACCCGTGGCACGTGAGTGCGCACGGGACAATATCGTTACTGTGGGCCCGACGGGGTTGTGACAGAATGCCATCTATGGGCAGGTGTCTATCATATCACAAACTCATCACATCATAATCTCGGAAGATGGGTGGCCTACCTATCCCTCCTAGCATGACGCCCACCGGGCGAGAGCACCCATCATCAAATATAAAACACGGAAATCATATGTATATGCTAAAACTCAAGAGTACTTATAGCTTGAAATCCCTAAGACATGCCCCTCATCCTGGGGTTAGCCTATAAAAGGACCAGCTAATAAGCCTCTATTCTCATTTCCATATAATCCATGAATTTTCTATATATATAATAAGAAATAAGTCTCTAACTAAGCATAACTAATTAACATCATGCTTGTAAAAACATTTTAAATAAGTTTATTCAGTAAAAGATTTCAATTTGGAATAACCATACTGTACGCAATGTCGCATGAAATCCATGGTAAATAATAATTGCATTTTAAAACACAATCACACATGATGCTATGTTTAAACATGGTTTAAAAATCAAGGAAAAACATTAGTTGTTGTCACCTACCTCAATGTGAGACCACTAGCTTGCTAATAACTCCCTTTAACTAGTATATTCACGTGCACCTGTACATGTCACATCACTATTTTAAAAATTTTCTAAATAAAAAGTTATCATTTCTAAGTTTTTAAGTCAAAAATAGGTCCGCGTCGTCAATACGGTTACAACGCCTCTTCCGGATCGTGATTTGGACCTCTCTAGCTCCCAAAAATTAAGTTTTAGTGAAAACTACCCTCAAATAGGGCCTGCCAGACCACCATAAGGTGGTTTAAACCGGCGGCACCCTTTTCCGCCGGTTTACACCGGCGTATACCGACGCACGAAGACTCACGCAGACGCCGAACAGGACGCGCGCGCGTCGCCGCGCACGCGTGCGACGCCGACATCATCCGACGTCATCCCCCTATGCGTCCCGTTGTGCGTCTTGGTGTCAGCGCCAGGGCGCCGACGCTGGAGAAGACGACCGGATTCCGGTCTCCTCCGGCGGAGCTACAGAGCTCCGTTTTGCGTGATTTTTGCGCCATTTTCTTCAGAATTCTCTCTAGAATCCATTTATGCCCTCCTTTTGCACTGATTTTGCCAAAAACCATGGTTTTTAAACAATTTTTCCCAAGTTCCTAAAATCATCTATAGGTACTGGTTTTTGGGTTTTCTGGAGAAATCCACCGTTGGATCACTCCCAAATTTAAAGGGTATGCTCTTGGATATCTTGTACACTAGTTGAACGGTGCAATTTTCAAACGGACTAGGTTTGATCCGTGAAATCACGCTCCAACAGTAGCGTGCACACAGGTTCCTAAAAATCTAATTTTTCCTAATTTTTTAAATACTTTCCTAATAAATTTTCTAATTAATAAATACATAAAAACATGGATTTGAAGCTTACCTTGCGCCTGGCTGGTGTTGCTCGTGTTGCCGGGGTTCCACTCGCCGGAAAATCCAAGTTTTGCAGGGCTAGGGTTTTGCATAAAAACTTAGAGAAAACGCTCAAAGTGGAGCGTTTTGGCTCCTAGAGGAGCATAGATATAGGGTTTTAGAGTCTTGGGGAAGAGAAACTCTTCCCCACACGCCTCTTTCCACGTCTCTCCGGCGATTTTTCTGGCACTGGTAGAGACGTGTGGAAGACGAGGGTGCCAGTATCAATTTGGACCCCTGTCTAACACGTCTCTATCAAATGACCTATTTGCCCTTCCAACTTTGACGGCTCATAACTCTCTCGTTTGAGTTCCGTTTCTCGCGTTCTTGGTGGCGTTGGATTCGTATCGATGAGCACTTTCTAATTCTTATGTTTTTAGGAAAAAATTTTACTTGTAACAGCCCGAGGGCCCACACCCTGCAACGATATTGTCCGTGCCGGAGTGCCCATACACCCCACACGGTTTTGTTCTTCCTCAGTTGCCCAGGGAAAAGGCCTCGTTGCAAGGGAAGTTCTCATCACTCTTATCAAGAGCCCAGTAACTTTCCCCCTAGCGATGTGGGACTAACTCTCAGTCTTTCACCTTGCCTAGAAGCCTGCCAGCCCTCTTGGCCCGCTCTCATCGGCCAAGGCTTCACAATTTGCAATGGACAGGTTATATGACAAAGCAAAATTGAGGATATTCTCCCTCATCTCATTTCTTTCACTTATACCATACCCTCTGTGTATTTTATCATATCTTTCCTTTTCTTTTCCTACATAGCCATTTAAGTATGCTCCTATAAATATCCCCTCAGTGTTGGAAATTTTTTGCATGACTCCCTCCATATCTTTCCAAAACTATCTCTTGATTATATCTTGTAACCCTACTTGTTGTGCGTATGCACTTATAACATTAATAATCTGTTCTCCTAGAACAAGTTTTATTATTATAATTATATCACTAATTCTTTTAACGTCCACAACTTTATCCTTTAATTCCTTATTCATTATTATTCCTACATCATTTCTGTTATTTTTCTTTCCCACATACCATAATTTATACCCATCTATTTCTCTAACTTTAGCCCCTTTCCACTTTGTTTCTTGGATACAAGCGATGTTGACTCTCCTGCGTTTCATCGCATCTACTAACTCCAAACTCTTACCTGTCAGCGTCCCTATATTCCATGTGGCGATACGAATCTTATGTTTTGGAGATACCCTATTTACTATCGCCTTTCTTGACCTCAATGGTATGAAACCATGTCCACTTTTCACTGTACCTGGGTTATGATGCAGCATGTCGCTTCCGAGGGGACGCTCTAGCAGCCTTTGCCCATTTTTCACTATACTAGGGATCCGATGTAGCGCGTCGCTTCTAGGAGAACGCCCTAGCAACCCTTGCCTATTTTTCACCGCACCTCGCTTATGGGAAATATCCTAGCTTGAGGGAATGTCTATATTCTATTCATGTCATAGTTTGGGTTGCCATAGTTTTAAAAAGTTGAAGATGATTTTCATTTCTTCCTTACAAACTAATATACAAATGCATATTCATTTGCAAGCAGAAAAGAAATACCAAAACCATCTCATAGATGCAAGGTGAATATCATAGGTGATTTGTGATAGCCTGAGGGCTATGGGTGCTTGGTTCACACATCAGGAAGCCAATCTTTTTTTCTTTATTTGAAATGGTGTTGTATTCATATAGAATTGGATTTCCTCGCCAAAAAACGACATCCAAAGCGTAAAGACTCTACAACGCCAACAAACTTAAAATGAACCAGGATGAAAAGAGCCCGCAGGCCCACCCTTTACATGTGGCATGTTGGACCCAATGGCATCATTAGGATCATATCATTCTTTTTTTGTTTAATTATGATTTTGTTGCCTTGTCTTAATTTCTTTTCAGGTGGGAGATGGCAAATTCAAATGTTCTTGTTGCAAAAAACATCCGGGAGGCAAATGCGGGGGGGATGCCAGCTGTATTTGAACGCATGAGGCAACAAATCTGGCAATGTTTAGAAAATCCACGTGTTTCTAAGATTGGCATTCTTAAATTGGAGAGAACAGTAGGGTCGGTGGGAGACAAGGTGATGAGAAAGGTGAAAGAGGAAGCTGACCAACGCCACCTCTTTGATATAACAGGCAGGGTGGTATTTGACAGTAGGATGAATATGAAAGAAATAATATGGGGGGCACTGGGATTTCGTTTCTGGAAATTTACAGAGAGAGAGAGAGAACTGGTGCTTTTTGGAAATCCTTGGGTCGTCAACGCTTCTTACTAATCTTAGACAATGTTCGAGAGCCATTGAATATTGAAGAATTAGGAATAGATGAAAGACATATTTTTCACAGGAGCAAAATTGTCATTGTGACGACACGCCAAGAAGTTTGTTCTGCAATGAAAATTGAAGTAGTTGTGAAGGAGGAACCGTGGGAGAGTTTGTCCGAAGAGGATGCATGGGACTCGTTATTGCAAGAGGCTAGTGATGTTGCTCGTACGCTCGCTGACTTTCGAATCTCCACGGACGAAGTCATTCCGTGTTGGCTCTCCTGTTTGATATCACCGTACGATTTCTTTTCTTTAGTTTTATATTGGAACGTGATGGGCTTTACCCGTGGCGAGATAGGCATCATGGAGGAGCTTGACTTGGGTCATACTCTATTTATTGAGCTCGAGAGACGAGAGCTATTAGTAGAGGACTCGAAAGGGATAAGACATCCCCATCATATCTTACCAAAGGTAACTAATATCGTTGCTAATTATAGCGGAAAAATCCTGGCGAAAAGTGGTTTAGGACTTACAGATGCTCCAAAGTTTGAAGAGTGGGAAGACAAAGAAATGGTCTCCTTGTCTCGAAATGAGATAGAGAGTCTTTGCCTCCTCTCGTCTTCGTTGCTGTTGTCATCGTCAGGGCAACAACGTAGTGATGCCAATCTTGTTCTCAAGTGCCCCTCTCTAACCACTTTGCTGCTCGACACAAATCCATTAAGAGAAATCCCAGCTTCTTTTTTCGAGCAGATGAGTGGGCTTCAAATCCTTGATCTTTCCTACACAGAGATCTCATTGCTGCCTTCCTCTATGTCGTACTTGTGCAATCTCCGATTGCTTCGGTTGCGGTACTGTCCCAAGTTGGAGTTTGAGACGTTTCCTCCTCCCCAAATTCAATCCCTTAAAAAACTCGAGGTTCTTGATCTTGAAGGAACTCCAGCAAAAACTTTAATTTCAAAGGCACCCTTGGAGCATCTGACTAACCTTCATTTCCTAAGCATTTCAATGGCTGCAAGCAATACAGTCACAGAGCTCTCACTAAGGGGCTGTCGATACTTGGGAATCATTGATGGCGTTTGGGATCTAAAGCAGCTGCAGATACTTGATCTTTCAGGCACCAAAATTAGAGAGTTTCCCTATTTTATCAAATGTATGTCTCTTCTCACGTGTTTGGACACAAAACGTCTTACCATTGTTGAGTGGAAAAAAATAAAGTGGTGCCAAAAGAGTTGAAATGGGATCAATGCTGCCTTGAGTCCTCACGAGGATTTGAATCAAGAGGCAGCAAGGGATATTGCATATCTGTAAGTGACCCCTACATTTTCCAAACCTTGAATGCACATTCAGCATTGTGGAGAGATTACTTTCAAGAGTTCAATTTCTACGTGCATAGCTGCGAAGAACGACGTGAGCATGGGGACAATCCTCCACAAGGATACCAGTTTCACTACGGTGATATTTATAACCAGGTCAAAATGAAATATTCACATTCTAGAAATTATGACAAATGTTTGAAGATTCATGACGTGGAAAGAACTTTGGAAGAAATAAGAGGAGCTCTTTATAACACTCAATTCTTTTCTCTATATGAAAATAAATTCACTGGGAGCCTATCCTATTTGGGAATTGAAAATATGGGAAATCTCATAGAATGTCGAATTGAGAAATGCCATGGGATGAAATGTTTGATTTATGAAGCAAGGGCAAATACGGGTTTCCTCAAGTACCTATGGGTTTTTGATCTGGGTCGTTTAGAAACTCTTTGCATTGAAAATTTTGGAGGAAGAAGCTTTCAGAATCTAACTCATCTTTATCTGGGTGGTTGTCCAAGAATTTTGAACTTGTTCCCTTCAAATTCATGGTTAGGGAAGCTAAAAGTACTAGAAATCAAATTCTGTGGCAGGTTACAAAGGATTTTCAATGGATATGTGGGTGGCCAAGATGAATTCCCCTCGTTGCAAACTTTACTTCTTTGGGAGCTTCCGAAACTAGAAAGTATTTGCAACGGGTATGTACCAAATTTGAAGGAGATGAAAACCAAAGGATGTCCTAAGCTGCGAAAAGTACCAATTCGCTCTACTGATCCAAACACTAAAGTACATATTACAGGCGAGATGAAGTGGTGGAGGAATCTTAAATGGAAAGATCTAAGCATCCAAAATCATATTTGCTTCCATGAACTGAACTGCACCCATTTGCTATTGAATCCTTATGTTAACTTTTGTTTTGTTTTCTTCCATGTGCTTCTGTCTAGAGATTCTTGGGCTTAATTTCCCTTGTAACTTGCATTTATGTTCCTTAATGTATATCTTTAGCCAGTTCCTTTCTCCAGAAAAATCTCTCTCTAGCTGATTCTTAAGCTTATGGCTCACTGCACTTATTACACAAATCGGAGGCGCATAATTGTTAGCTAGGATCAAAATTTGGGGCACATCTCATCCATAACGACTGAAGATAGATGGTTTGGACCATTTAAAAGTGTGAAGCTCACTTGTATTTCTTTCTCAATAAATGTTGTAGGACTAATTTTCTAGATTTGAGTTTGGGACCACTAGGTAGGCCATAGCTTTGGATGATCTAACCATTCATCTTATTTGGCCTTTTCTATTTAGGCTACCTACAAATACTCATGGCCATTAGATTATTCTAATTACTACAAGTTTTACTTAAAAAATCCAAAGATCAGAGTTTAAAAACTGAAAATGACATAGCTAAAATTATTCAACATCATCAACTTTCATGTCTAGCCAAAGTAGGGAAGCCCAACCAAATGGATGGATTAGATCATACAAAAGTAAGGCCTGGTTGGGAGCGTGCCTGGGTTTCTATCTAGGGCCATATTTTTCCATGAACAAGCCTACCTTTGATTGATCTCATTTGTCAATTTGATTGCCGTCTTATTTAGTAGACCAGTCGACTGTCTAATCTCTTAATCACTACCGTACACGTAGGGATAGATTGAGACCTCGCTTAAGAAGCACCGTACATGTATGAGGGCATCATCGCCATTTAATGTTTTGCCTAGACATTCATAAATCACTTTCTTTGATCGTTTTCAAAAGGGTTTTTTGCAAAAAACTTATTACAGTAGCTTTTTTGTAAAAAAAGTCCAACATTTTTTAAGTTTTGCAACTTTATCATTAAGTTTTCGTTAGCTTTGCAAAATTGCTATTATGTTACCATTTCATCTTACTTTCATAATTGTTTTTTTTTTTTCTAATTTTTATTATCCTTCTCTCAACAAATGACATTGGACAGGAAGACTTTGTGTTTGATTTTTTTGTTTCATTAGTTAATAAAATCTCTAAAATTGATTGTGCTAGATAGAAGATACTTAAAAGAAGAATAGACAATCTTACATTTTTAATTCTTATTTAAAATTACATTAAACAAAGAGCTTAAAATATACTACTCGTTGTTTTTTTTTAACAACAGTAGCAATTTTGCTTTATGTTTTAAACTCTCTTTTTTTTTTAATCCAAAACACAAATTATGCTCTAATTTGTATTAAAAAGAGTTTTACATCAATTTTTAGTAAGAAATTTAAGTTTAAATTGTTGAATTTCATTGAAGAAGCTTAAAAAGTACTCTTGCATATGTTGGTAAAGATGGTATATTTATGATTTATTATGTCCCTATTAGTTGGTTTTTTATTGAAATCTAACCATATTTGTTATCAAATTTTTGTTATCGAATTGCATTAGATACCAAGTTTCACTAAAATTTGTTATCGAAAAGTCATTGAATTTAGTTGCCAAAGTCAACAAATTAATCATGCCTACATATGCAAAGTGTAATATTAGAATTTAAAAAAATTAATAGGAAGGAAGATGGAAAACTAATTACGATTTTGCAAAGCTTTCAAATACTTATTAGCAGATTTGCGAAGGCTAAAAAACATTGTAATTTTTTACAAAAATGCAAAAATGTAGGCAGTTTTGCAACAACAACAAAAAACCCTTTTCCAAATATGGAAATCTAGTGACCAGGGTCAGATGGACGAACTCGAGAATGGGCTCTAAGTGCCGATTTGCAACTGGGAATTAGATGGGCCGAAACTTCAACTATGAACTATCAGTTTGCCCAATCATGTTACCACCATCCACCGAGGCCCAAACTCAGCTGGTATGTTCGGCTGATTGACCGGGAAGGATGGACAGCTTTGTCTCCCCTGAGGGCTTCATATAAAAGAACAAGTGGAACAAATGGCCACACGTGGGTTTCTTTAGAACCACAGAGCAATTCAGAAGAGGATTGTGCACTGCTAATGCAACTGAGATGTAATTTGGGAATACTGATTTATTCTTGCTATTTCCAAACTGAAGACATAAATAAAATGATTTTTAAACACTAAAAGGTTTTAGATCAAGAGATAACTTCACCATCCATGAATAACTTCATCCATAGTTTGTTATTCAGCCTCAAACAGTCAATTGATTTTCTAGAAAGGACGACCAAGCATAAGGAATAGGTCTACACATATAAGAAACCATCTAATCCTTGTCATTTTCTTTCTAGGAATGGGGTCAGAGGGTTGGCTACTTGGACTTCAAAATGGGCCTAGAACCAGTGAATCACTAGAGACTGAATCCACAAAAAGAAGAAAATTTTCGGGGCCCATTTTAATCTAATAGACGTGTGATAAATTTGGACGATGTGAAGATGTGTGCTCCACCAAAGATTGATGATCTTTGTTATGATCATTTAGAAGGGGATGTCCTTGACAAAAGTAGGGGGTGTGGATTAGCTAGGTGAATGAGATAATTAGGTCAGATTTTCCAAACGTGGGGATTCGCTGGTAGAGATATCGGAGTCAATCTCGAAACTCAGTTCAGAATTTTATTTTTTTTCATTTTAGTCCCAATAAGGATACACAATCTAAAGCAGAGAAGAAGTACACACTCTTTTTTCCATGCATGGTAAAATGTTTTTTGTAGATTTAAGCTGGTTGTCATGTTAGAAATGGCTTAAATAAATCACATATCAAATTTCTTGCCTGTTGGATGCTTTTGGCCTATGTTTCTTCAAGTCAAACATTACTACCATCCACTTTTATTAATTTTTTAAAACCCAAAATAAGTGGTTAGAATCATCTAGATGCCTTGAGTTCTCATGGGTTACCCATGTTTGGTATTCTAAACATCATGAACGGCTTAGATCTAACAACAAAAGTTTTATCATGTACGAAAAAAGGAGGTCTGCTAGTTCATCTCCTCTTGAGCATAGTCTTACTGGGATCTTCTTTTTTTTCCCCCACAATTCCTCCATCATTTATTCTTCTCGTTCTTTCTTCTGAAATTTTTGGTAGCAATAAAGGTGTTACGAACTAGGTTTTTTTTTTCTCTCTCTCTAGAAGAGGAAGAAGGGATGTGGAACAATTCTCTCTCTCTCTCTTATATATATATATATATATATATATATATATATCTATATATATATATATATAGAGAGAGAGAGAGAGAGAGAGAGAGAGAGAGAGAGAGAGAGAGAGAGAGGTAATTTCAGCAAGGAGTTGCACGTGACATTTGATTGGTCAGTAAAAAGTTTCTAAATATCATTTCCTAACTTTTTCTATTTTCTACTTTTTTCTAGCCAATCAAATGTCACCTAGTCATTGCATCTGTATGAAATAGCTTGTGTGTGTGTGTGTGTGTAAGGCAGAAAGTCATTGACACTAGCTCATATCTAACCACAAATGTTTTTTTTCTGATTTTTTGTTATTGTTCGAACTCTACTCTGTTTTGTATTTTGGAACTGAGCTTTGGCTCTTTTGAATGGTGGATGTACTCTATATTTGCATTGATTTAATTGCATCTTGTCATTCACATAAAAAATAAAAAGGTTGATGGAGTAAGTATCACTGAAAACATATTTGGCGTCCATGCAAGTTTTTGTAATTCTTAACCAAGTATGCGAGGAGTAGCCATTCACAACAGATAGAGAATGTACATCTAATTGAAACAAAAATGCTTTACAAGGGATACATTGTCTGAAATAATAAGGGCCCAAAAGTACAAGTGGGGGTCATTGTTTAAAATCTGGAAGATATGTAGCAATCTGAAGGCCCTGATTTGTGGCCTTAAAATGGCAGGTTAGAAAAGGATAAGGACAGCAATCTTTTGTCAATAAACCTCGCAAAAGCTAAAGGTTTGGAGTCATCTAATGGTGAACAATTTCTTGATATTGGCTCATGCATCCACCATGCATCCACAGCATACCTTAGTGGATAAATGATTTTGATAAGTGAAAGAGTGGTCATACTTTCTAAGGGAAAATATGCATATCCTTCATGTATTATAACAATTACATGCGATGTTTATATATAAATTGGTATGGATTGACCGATATATATATACAGAGAGAGAGAGAGAGAGAGAGAGAGAGAGAGAGAGAGAGAGAGAGAGAGAGAGAGAGAGAGAGAGAGAGAGAGAGAGAGAGAGAGAGAGAGGATGTATTAGTCAAAATATTGGGTATATAGAGATACATCCAATATTTATATGAGCCGTCAATTTCCAAAATCTCTCTTTATCTCAAATTTCTTTTTTCTTTAGTTATTTTGTTGTGCTCTAAGTGATATTCATACTCACTTGGAAATTATTGATAATTTGACTTTAGGTAGGTTGCTGCAGCTATTTCATTTTAAAAAAAAGTTAGCAGCTTTTCTCAATCCTATTAGTGTATAACCCCTTAAGAAAAGAGAACTACTCCAGGTCCTTTAATGGCTAGTTAATCATCAGAGATGATCAAATGATGAAATCATTATTAGGATGATTCTAATTTACTTTTATATGTTACAATTCAACCAAAAGGGAATTGGATGACTCAGTTCAAATTCAATAGATCAGATCATGCAAGATGCAATACAAGAAAAAATCACCTAGAAAAAAGGAGATTGAAAGACAATTAGAAAATGAGTTCTAAATTTAAGGAGATTAGAAGATAATTAAGAAACAAGTTTTAAATTTGGATAAGGAACAAAGAAGTTGATTTGGAATAAAAAACAACTTCTAAGCAAAAAAATTCTATATGAAGAGAGGGGAGGTTGCATGATTGAGAACAAGTAGACACTTAGAAGAAGAGCTCTACTGTAAAAGAGAGGAGACAAATTTATCTTTGGTTTCTCCTTTTCCTCCTTCGTTGCTTCAATGACCCCAACCTTCTCTTCCAAACTTTCCCTTGCATCACCGTTTGTTTCCTACTTTATTTTTTAGCTGTCAACCATAGCATTCCTTTATGACCTTCCATTGTTCCCTCTCTCCCTCGTCTCAGCTTCTCTCTTGTTCACTATCTTCCTTCTTCGTTTAATCGAACCAATTCCCTGTATTTCATTGTTAATTCTCATTCATTTTCTCCTATTTTACGATCATCATTTTCCTGTGTTCATTACAATTTTCCCCTCTAGTTCACCATCGTCTTCCTCCTCTTCTTTTCCTTCTCCTCCCGGCCAATCTCTAGTTCCCTTGAATTCCTATCATTTTTCTCCCTAGTTTCCCAGTGATTTTTACATTCATTCCCCACCATTTTTTTTTTAGAATTCTTTCCTCTTTCGCAATCCATCTTCGTTTTAGGTAAAACCCAACTTGTGTTTCATCTTAAAATTCCTTTTCCCCTTTCATTTTAGAGCTTCAAAATAAACAACAACTCCATGTGTTCCTCCTTATTCTCTTAGTTATGGGTTGAAGAAAGAAGGAATTTTATAGGAAAATTTTATTTTTACCCTTAGTTCATTTATTTTAATTCCTTCCAAGTCCTATTTTGTCTTATTCATGTTCTGTATTATCAAAGCTTTGTCTTGTTTTCAATTAATCCATGAATTACTCAATCCAAGCCCTTATTTGTTTAAAGCCTAACCGAATCAATGTTTTATCTTTAATTAATAATACCAAGTTAGTTCTTGATCTTTTTCTCCTCAAATTTTTAATCAATTTTTAGATATTCAATTAGTACACTTCCTAGTTAATCTGACAGTTTTGATCTTAAATTTAAAGTCCAGAAAGATAATTTAAGTGATGCAATGTTGAGTTCTTTACGTCGATCTAGATTATTAGATTTCTAAAAGATCTCCATAATCTAACGTTGAATAATTAATCAGAAACTTGAGTGATAAATTGATGATAGATGATTGACTCGAATATAACCATATTTGAAGGATTTTTCTATGATCAACCCAGGGAAGTTAATTTAAGTTATTATTTTATTTTAATTTTAATTTTAGTTATTATTTTATTTAATTTTTTGCCTTTTGAATTTTAAATTATGTAATTTTCATTAAATCAATTGATTTGAGTGTCTAGTTTATTTTCATTTGTGCCAAATTAGATTTTATTTAAGCTCCAATTTTTTAAGTCCATGCACTTGCAAAAAACTCAAACAAAAGTGGTGAGTCAAACTTCTAACCAAGCTCACTAGAAGATTGAGCTATTTATATCCCCATCATGGTATGCTGTAAAGATGGGTAGACGAAAAATCTCTCCAATTTGATGCTTCTATGTGTTTGATTTTAGGAGATCAATTACAAGATAAAAGATTTGGTTTTAGCCTACCCAAAAAAGTTAAAAGATTCGTTTCTAGAACTAAAAATGTAACTTTGAATCTGTATAATTACTCGGAAGGAGAATAAAAGGAAATGACTAAGAGATTGCTTTCCTTGATGAGGAAAAAGAAAAGAAAAATTTATAGGAAAAACCTTGTATTCATCATGATTTTTATATTTAGACCCTAAATTTCATTTTAGATATAATTATATTTATCCTTGATTTAACATGTCATATTAGTCCCACCTATGATGCAAATAGTGCTCGATATCATTATGCTTTTGACATGTCCATCTAGGTGTCCATTGACTGTTATAGCTGATAGTTGAAAGTGTTGGCATGGCTTTGATTATCCATATTTTTCTTTGATCGACCACCAACAAAGAATAAAAATGGAGATATAAATGGTAATATCTCTTCTTGTCCTCTTCTTCCTTGATCTAAAATTTATTGATTTTTTAGAAACAATTTCATCCAAAATAGAGCAACTTGCTTGGAATCTGCTATTGAATATCTTATGGAAGATCGAGAAAAAGTCTTAATTTAAAATCAGATCTTAAAACTCTAATTTATGATCAAACTTGAATGATGTGATAAACATTTCTAGTTAACATGGAATGATTAGACCTATGCCTTGCTAGGATTGAAATTACAATGTATCTGTGGACTCTTCTTCTCCTAGAAGTGGATCCAAGCTCCAACTCTAGTAAACAATAGAGAGGAAGTGAGTTCTAGGGCTTTTACATCTCTTTTTCTTTCCCTTTAAAAGGAAAAATTATACAGAGGAGACTTGTGTAGAGGAGAGCTTCTCTAATCCTTCTTAGGTAAGAAACATAAAACCCTAATTAAATTCTAACTAGCATAGTTGGTGTAACCTTCTAAGAACCTTTTTCAATGGTATCACTCTAGCTCCCACAGTTAGAAAAACACTTTCCTAATAGAATCAAAAGTCTCATGGTTCACTAGGGGCATTTTTTACCATCTCTCTCTCTCTCTACTATATCCATGTTCCAACTAAAAAGAAGAGTGCCTTGATAAGTAGGTCTCTACACCATGATAGAATTTCCCCTCTCTCTTGTGAATGTACATGTTACAACTAAAAAGAGGAGCGATTCAATGGATCAGATTTTAGGTCTATGAATCATCAAGACTATGACTAAAAGGGGCAGCCTCAGTGCACGAAGCTCCCGCCTATGCGGGGCCTGGGGAAGGGGTGGGCCACAATGGTGTAAAGTAGGCAGCCTTAACTTGCATTGTTGCAAGAGACTGATTCCATACCTTGAACCTCTGACCTCAAGGTCACATGACACAACTTTTACCGTTGCACTAAGGCTCCCCTTCATTGTGACTAATATTATAAATAGTCTCCATATAGCACTTCAAATTTTGGTAGATGAAAAGGATCCTTCCCTTAGTTACATATAATCTCTTACGTAAGTTGGACTATACGGAGCTTCTCATATGTGGGCTAAAGTAACAAATGTGGCCTCAAAGAAAGCCTAACCGAATAATACATTATTATAAAATAGTAAGTCGTCTTAATTGCTTATAGCTGACTATGTCTATTTTCTTATATAAAGTTGGTCAAACTCATTCTAACTCTAATGAAAATTATTCTAACCTTTAAAAAAATTTGGGTTCCCATCGATCTTACAAAATCAAATAAAAGCTAGATTTTAAACTTATTCTGTGGATAGTTAAGATTTTCCTTTCTACAGATTTGAAAGGAGCATCCTTGTGGTGATCGAGATCGTTCATCTCACGGATCTCATCACTCTTGACCATCCAATGCAGGAAGATTTTTTCATCCCACATTTATCTTTGAGTGTCTCGAAACGTTCGTTTTCCACTAGAGTGTAATTGCGGTCGTGATCGTTGGAAAAAGATGCTTTTAGTACGTGGCGTGTGGAGATGGAGCCCTGGACATAAACGGCGTAGATCAGCAAATACTGGGCCAAAGAGCTACTTTTTAGCGCGTCCACCAAGAGTCCCGTATAAATCTACTTTCCAGGGCTGTATCATTTCTGTTCTACAGAGCGAGGGAGAGAGAGCGAGAGAGATGACTGCGCGGAGGAAGGTGAAGCTTGAAGAATACGTGGGTTTCTATGAAAACCGCAATGGGCAGCATCTCACCTTCCATCAGCTCAATAAGGCAAACCACTTTCTGTTCCTTTCTTTCCATTTCATAGCTACAAGAAGAACGAGTTTTTCTTCTTTTGCTTCTTCCTTGTAAAACCCCTTTCCACCTCTCAAAAACTGGATTTCTTTTCATTTTTAGGACGGATTTCACCATTTCTTGGTACATTTTTCCTCTGCAAAACTTGTCACAATCCTGTTTGTGTAGCTTGCTCTGTATTCAGCATGTGGGTTTTGCTTTGCCATGTTTGTTTCTTTTCATCGTTTCTTCTATTACGATTTCCAGAAAACCCAATGAATTTCTTTTCTTATTAGTACCAGATCATCAGCATGCATGGATTCATACAACTAGCGCGTAGTCCGAAGGTAACTTTGAGTTGGTAAAGCTTTTCCTTGCTGGGGCTTCAATTTTCTTCTTCTCCAGTTATTTTGTCCTGATTTCTTGTTCCTTTCAGAAGGATCTAGTCGATGCTTTGAATTCAATCGAGCTGGTATTTCCATTCCGCTCGACACTGGGGGAGAATATCTCATCTGGGCATTCCGCTTCTCTATCGCTGGAGGAAGTGAAGGAAGATCTGGTTGCCTTAGAATGGCAGGAATGCCCCGTTCACATCATCGAAACCATCAACAACACCTCACCCAACGGTGAGGGTGAAGCCGTAGCAGCAGAGCAGCCGAAGAAGGAGAAGAGGGAATCTGGTATTATGAAGAAGAAAAGGACGGAATCGGAGAGAAGAAGAAGAAACAATCTGATGAAGATATCTGGGGATGGTTACGACGGGGATGTTCATGCTGGTATTTCTTCCGTTCCTGCTCTATCTTGGCTTGCGCTTGGATTATGAGGAGATGATAAATACAAGAAGAGCAAGTGATTGTGAATTACGCTGAGGCAGAATAGTCTTGTATTTCTTCTTATAGAAATACAACACGAAAACATCTATTATGATTGGTTGTTCATCCCTTCATCTATTGAAGGCTTCTATGGAAAGCTTTGCTTCAAACGAACATAAAAATGCCATCTCACCTAAATCGACCTTCAATCTTCTCAAGCAACCTTACTATTCTATGACTATCAAAGTATTGTCACACTTCAATTTTACTCATTCCAATAGCAAAAACACGCCCCGGTGCACGAAGCTCTCGCTTATTAAGGGTCGGGGGAAGGGGCAGACCACAAGGGCCTAAAGTACATAACCCTACCTTACATTTTGCAAGAGGCTGTTTTTATGTCTTGAACCCGTGACCTCATGGTCATACGACGACAACTTTTACCGTTGCGTCAAGGCTCCCCTTCAAATATCAAAAACATTTCATATTAGAAAAGCAATTCAACAACTACAAACTTGAACCGAATAACACAACAAATACAAAAGATTCATAAAACAACCATCCGTCTAAAGAGGAACTGCCCATTCAGATTGGAAACCTTTATTCTATGAATGTCTGTAACATCAAGGTTTTGAAACCCTGAGAGTGCCAAGTCCTTGTGTAATTAATAGCCCAAGCCACTGCCTCAACCTCTAACAGCTTCTCATATGCTTAAAAGTTCTCTCTCAACTGCAAAGAGAAAAACCAAGAGAAAGAAAAATGTGGGAAAATTTTACTTGGGGATGCAGAAGCTACTATCTTTTTTATCGGACGCTGCAATTACTCACTCTGCTGGTGCCTAACAACACACCCAGTTATAACTTAGATACACTAATCACGTCTCCATGTCCTTGCATCTCAAGCATCCATTTGCAAGCTATTTTGAGGTGGGAATTTTATCTCCTAACAGATCTCAAGTGCAACCCACAAGCAAATGGTCACTCTTTTATTGCAAAGTCCGGGCCATATCCTGCTATTTCTCCTTAATCATTCATTTGAAAAATACTGAAAAGTAAGAAAATTATCTTTAGCCCATGTTACTGCCACCCACGAGCACATGCTTTCCTATCATCGATTACAGGATCCAGGCTGGATGTTCAACCGAGTAATGAAAAGAAGCGTCAACTGGCCCCCCCTAAGTTATGGAAAGCAAAGTATCATATAAAGTCACAGTTTCACCTTTGCTAAATCCGTGTGGTACATATACACAACTCATTTGCTAGACACAAGTTAGCCCTTCCACTCCCACTCTCACTTGCTAGGGTTTCCATCAAGGGCCATATTTTTGTATGAACAAGCCTACCTTTGATTGATCTCACTTGTCAATTTGGTTGCCATCTTATTTAATAGACCAGTCGACTATGTGATCTCTTAATCACTACCGTACATGTAGGGTTAGATTGAAACCTTGCTTAAGAAGCACCGAACACGTATTAGGGCATCATCGTGATTTAATGTTTTGCTGGGACATTCATAAATCAATTTCTTTGATCGTCTTCAAAACGGTTTTTTGCAAAAATCTTATTACACCAACGTTTTTGCAAAAAAAAGTCCAACATTTTTTTAAGTTTTGCAAATTTATCATTAAGCTTTTGTTAGCTTTGCAAAATTTCTATTATGTTACCATTTCACCTTACTTTCATATTTGTTTTTTTCTAATTTTTATTATCCTTCTCTCAACAAATGACATTCGACAAAAAGATTTTGTATGTGATTTTTTTGTTTCATTAGTTAATACAAATCTCTAAAATTGATCATGCTAAATGGAAGATATTTAAAAGAAGAATAGACAATATTACATTTTTAATTTTTATTTAAAAATACATCAAATGAAGAGCTTAAAATCTACTACTCGTCATTTTTTTGCATGAACAGTAGCAATTTTGCTTTATGTTTTAAACTCAACTTTTATTAATCCAAAACATAAATTATGCTCTAATTTGTATTAAAAAGAGTTTTACATCAATTTTTAGTAAGAAATTTAAGTTTAAATTGTTGAATTTCATTGAAGAAGCTTAAAAAGTACTCTTGCATATGTTGGTAAAGATGGTATATTTATGATTTATTATGTCACTATTAGTTGGTTTTTTGTTGAAATCTAACCATATTTGTTATCGAATTGTGTTAGATATCAAGTTTCACTAAAACTTCTCATCGAAAAGTCATTGAATTTAATTGCCAAAGTGAGCAAATTAATCGTGCCTGTATATGCAAAGGATAATAATAGAATTTTAAAAAATTAATCGGAAGGAAGATGGAAAACTAATTACAATTTTGCAAAGCTTGCAAATACTTGTTAGCAGATTTGCAAAGGCTAAAAAACATTGTACTTTTTTTACAAAAATGCAAATATGTAGGCATTTTGCACCCAAAAAAAAAAAAAAAAAACCCTTTTCCAAATATGGAAATCTAGTGACTAGGTCAGATGGACGAACCCCAGAATGGGGTCTCCAAAAAGTCTGCATCTTGATCCTAAAGTGCCGATTTGCAACTGGGAATTAGCTAGGCCCAAGCTTCAACTATGAAACTATCAGTTGGCCCAATCATGTTACCACCGTTCGCCTAGGCCCAAACTCAGCCAGGATACTCAGCTAATTGACCAGCAAGGATAGACAGCTTTGTCTCTCCCAATGGCTTCATACAAAAGAACAAGTGGAACAAATGGCCACATACAGGTTTCTTTAGAACCACAGAGCAATTCAGAAGAGGGTTGTGCACTGCTAATGCAACTGAGACATGCAATTTAGGAATACTAATTTATTCTTGCTATTTCCAAACTTAAAACATAAATAAAATGATTTTTAAACGCTAAAAGATTTTAGATCAAGATCAAGAGATAACTTCACCATCCATGAATAACTTTATCCATAGTTTGTTATTCAGCATCAAACAGTCAATTGATTTTCTAGAAAGGACAACCAAGCATAAGGAATAGGTCTACACATAAGAAACCATCTAATCCTTGTCATTTTCTTTCTAGGTGCGGGGTTAGAGGGTTGGCTACTTGGACTTCAAAATGGGCCTAGAACAAGTGAATCACTAAAGAAAGAGAATCCACAGAAAGAAGAAAATTTTCAGAGCCCATTTTAATCGATTAGACGTGTGATCAAATTGGAAGATGTGAAGATGTGTGCTCCACCAAGGATTGATGATCTTTGTTATGATCATTGAGAAGGGGATGTCCTTGACAAAAGTAGGGGGTGCGGATTAGCTAGGTGAACAAGATAATTAGGTCAGATTTTCCAAACGTGGGGATTAGTTGGTGGAGGTATCGGAGTCAATCTCGAAACTCAGTTTCAGAATTTTTTTTTTCATTTTAGTCCCAGTAAGGATACACAATCTAAAGGAGAGAAGAAGTACACTCTTTTTTGCATGCATGGTAAAATGTTTTTTGTAGATTTAAGCTGGTTGTCATGTTAGAAATGGTTTAAATAAATCACATATCAAATTTCATACGTGTTGGATGCTTTTGGCCTATGTTTCTTCAAGTCAAACATTACTAACATCTATTTTTATTAATTTTTTAAAACCCAAAATAAATGGCTTAGATCTAGCAACAAAAGTTTTATCATGTATGAAAAAAGGAGGTCTGCTTGTTCATCTCCTCTTGAGCATAGTTTTACTGGGATCTTTTTTTTTCCCCACAATTCCTCCATCATTTATTCTTCTCATTCTTCCTTTTGCATTTTTTGGTAGCAACAAAGGTGTTACAAACTAGGTTTTTTTTCTCTCTCTAGAAGAAAAGAAGGGATGTGGACCAATTCTCTCTCACTCTCACTCTCACTCTCGCACTCGCTCTATCTTCTTTATATATATATATATGGGGAGCGATAATTTCAGCAAGGAGTTGCAGGTGACATTTTATTGGTCAATAAAAAGTTTCTAACTATCATTTTCTCTAACTTTTTCTGTTTTCCCTCAATCAAATGTCACCTGATCATTGCACCTGCATGAAACAATTGAAATATATATATATAGACACACACATGTATGACTATCTAGAGAGAGGACAAGGGATGTTAGGTTGTGTGTGTGTGTGCGTGTGTGACTATCTAGAGAGAAGACAAGGGATGTTAGGTTGTGTGTGTGTGTGTGTGTGTGTGTGTGTGTGTGTGTGTGTGTGTGTGTGTGACTATCTAGAGAGAAGACAAGGGATGTTAGGTTGGAGGTTTAGGAGCATAAGATGTTGAGACTCCTCGATTACCAAAGAGCTGGCTAAGTTAGGAGGACCTGGGAAAGTCTAGAGCTTTTGAAGCAGTATGCACTCAAAATGTGCCTCAAGTATAATATTGGGTCCTTCCACATCAGTGCAGTGCTTTGCCAATTTGGGCCTAATCTACAATTATAAGTTGCAAAGGGCATATGTCCTAGGTTGTGGCCATTGGAGAAGGTGCATAGCCTTGAAGTGCTTCCATGCTAGAGAGTTGCATAGGTAAGAAAGGCTTTTCTGATCAAAGTACGAGGAAAAGGTCAATATATCCAAGGTTATTGCCTTGAGTTGGCATAGGTGGTCTCCAAGTTTAGGCCTTTGGTCTAGTGGTGAATGAGATAGTGGCACTTCTCAGCCAAATATAACGACATATCTCATGATACGAAGCACAGAAAATCTGAACTTAATTGGTCGGCACGAGGTATTGCCTTGGTAGATTGGGAACCGCATAAGATGATGGTAGGCCCTGATGAGACATATTCTTCATGGCATGGATGGAGTATGCAGCCTGATATTTTCGTCCACGACACTGATATCCTCAGTTGTTAGCTTTTTCTTCTGAATGGTATGACAAATTTGTGTTCCACTTCTCTCATTCTGTCTCTCCTGCATAAACTCTCTGAATTTAGTATACGCATAGTTTGTGGAATCACCATTTCATTTCTTTCTTTCTTTTTTTGTACATTTCTTGGGCGAATTGCATTGAAGGTTCTGCTGTCTCTGTGGTTCAAAGAACTGAGAAGTTGGAGGCCGATCAATTCAAACCTTCAGACACTTAAGCTATTTGAACATGAACACGCTTTCTTTCTTTGTTCTGTTCTTTCTTGTTTCTAATGGATGTTGGACGCACCCATGAGAAACTCCTTGCACTGCTGAACTACAAGGGCTTTGCTAATGATCAGGCATATGTTGGGGGAGGGTACTGGATCCAAATAAACAATAGTGTAAGCACAGTGGAAACTAGCTTCTGCGAGATATGTATTCGTCATGGTGTGTACTTGAGAAAGAAATTGAAACTGGGTAGTTCAATTTAAGGCTACTAATATGGATCCAAATCAAGCTATATTTTCCATTTTGATTGTCTTTCTACAATTATTGATCTATTGACTTTGTCTGTGGTGAAAAGGATGTACGCTCAGAACTGCAAAATGGGTGCTAATCCAAAGAGCCGGTCACCCAAGTCCTCATTTTTTTTACAGGTGTGCGGATATGAGATTAGTTATTCATTCATGGGGACAGTGTTTGTAGATTTAAGTTATTCATCATGTTGAGAATTGTTTAGATGGGCTAGAAAACAAATTTCATACGCATTAAGATCTTTTAGCTTGCCAACCCCTAATTGGGTTAAGATCTTGATTGTGACGATGATTAAGTTCTTTTAGCTTACCTATCCTATAGTAGCAAATCATGACCATCCATTTTTATTTCTTTTTTCAGTGATCCAAAAAGTAGTAGTTAGAATCATCAAAATGAATTGATATCTACTGGGTTGCCTAATTTCTGTAAATTAAACACAACGAATGGCTTAGATACTGAAAAAGAAAAAATTAAATTAAATAATAATAAAAAACAACAACAACAACAACAACAACAAAAACAAAAATACTTCTAGGTAGCATTTACTTCTTAGGACTACTGTGAATGTCTACACCTATGCGGTTTTAAACAGGCATCTAACATGAATAAGCCAGTAAACACACCTCCGTAGATTGTCGGATAATTAAACAACATCGATACATTACAGGCCTGTGAACACACAAAAATCCATATTTACCAAGGAGGCGTTGTTCTTTTAAACAATAGTAATTGAGTCAATTGATTCGTTGGTTGATTGATTGATTGGATCAAAGTTCAATGTGATATACCAAAGTGACCAGTTCTTGCAAAAAAAAAGTCAACTATGTGTATGCTTTATTGAACACAACCTCGCCAACAATAAGAGGAACTTCAGTACGCTCTCATTCAGTTATTATGGTTTTCGAGACCCCTGCTGCCTCCACTGGAAAATCTTGCCTCTCTAATTCAGCACAATGAGTCTTCAGCGTTCTTGTGATTTCTAATTACTCTTATATCTGTAAGACCTTAGTCTTTGATCCAAACGTGTTCTTTCAAAGGTTCCATAAAGAAGACCTTCGCCATCAATTTCTGCAGACTTTGTCTAGTGGAAAGTCAACATGAACAAGGCAAGTGTTGTCCGGGCTCGTTAACATCCTTCATTTACTGCAGTCCGGTTGCGCTTAAGAGAATGCAAAAAAGTAAAACAGCTTGATACAAGGATAACTTTGTTGAAGCAAATGTGAGAACGTCGATACAAATCGATCACAATCGGACTGATTGCAAATGCTTGTATTCATCTATATTAGCTGATAAATACAACCGTGTACAACAACGGTGGGGCAGGAAGTTCAGAAAAAGTAAACGTGATCAGCCATGTTAAAAGACCTTTCTTCTTGATTCGACATGAAATTAATTTAGAGCTAACCAGACCTGCATAATGTCAGTGTTTCTGGCTCACCCTTACATAATATATACCAAAAACAACAGATAGAAAGACAACGGGGGCAAAACCGCCAATAACATTTACAGATTGATGTTAAAAGCTGTAGCCTGATGTTGATGCACTGTACACCTCAAGATTTAGAGTAGACCAATACAGTTTGATCTGAGTGTTTGTTTGAATTGTCTAGTTCAAGTTTTACTCCGCTCGCGGGTTCATCAATTGACATAGAAGCCACATCTGATACCTGGATAAATATTAGGAAAAGAAAGTTAGCATCAAAGTACATGTCTATATGCAAGTGTTTCAGGCTCACCTTTGGGCATGAGTTCTCCTCGGGAACTGTATCCACGCTTTTAACATGCTCCGCAGCTCCTTTCTGATCTTCCTGGAAAATGAAGGATATAGAATTAAATCATTCATATACAGCTAAGGTTCGGGTTTCACATTCAAAATGTGAATCTTTAAGTCACGAATCGTTTGTATGTTATGGTTTCTATCAGAGGCGAGAAAGAAATCCAGTGCCCCTGGTCCCAGGGTCATTCATCAGAATCAGATGCCATTATGCATCTGGATATAGCAGACCTTAAAACAGTCAAGACTGATTTCTAGCTTTTCAGAAAGACCTCATACAGACTCTGAAATGAATGCATGTGTCATGACAGAATTTGTCAAAAATGAAAAGCATAAACCAATTTTTTAGAAAATCATGACAAATTAGGGAACATAACAACTAGAATCACAATTAAATTATCATCCATCATTACACGTTCTCAACTTTCAAGCCTGGTGGAATGGTTTAAAAGAAAAGGCTTAGGATCACCTGCAACCCTTAGGATCAATCACCCCTTAAACTTCACTCCAGTTTCACCACATAATAGTAGATTATTCCAAACCTAACCACTCTTGTTCTTGGTGTAACAGGTTGGTCTATAAAGAGTGGGGGAGAAAAGCAGTAACCAATTTGAGGATTATGATCGCAACTGTATAAGATTTTTGAAGCTTGGACCGTCTACAATGGGTTCTAGAAGATGAACAGTTTATATAACCTAAACTGTGCAATCCACATGTATATACTCAGTGGTGGATGTAAATCCTAGGGTTATACCCCTGTAAACACCACATACAAAAAGCATTCTTGACATATTTCTCGCTTCTTCTTTTTTTTCCCTCAGACACCTCATACGAACAAGTGTTGGGGCTGGGGGGGGGGGGGGAAGAGAGAGAGGGGGTGGTTTGTGTGTGGCTCGACTGTGTGCAGACACACACATAAAAGTCTCCCTTGAAGAGATCTGCAGACCGGTAATTCAAGCATAACTGTCAATGATATGAAATGGATTTCATGACATTGGAGTACATTGCTACTTCACAAAGGCCACTTTCCAATTATAAGGGTCAACCAATACCTTCACAATGGTCCACTTGCCAATTATAAGTGTGGAACAATACCTCACCGAATATAAGAGTCACCTGAGAGTACTGCTAGACCTAGTCTGATAGAAGTACATGTAAATGGATCCATGCAAATTAATTGCCAAATTAAATTTCCAATTACAATGGACCATGTAAACGCCTCTTCATTGTTCATTTTATATTTCAGCTCTTACATTTCAAAAATAAGCTCTTATGAAGTACATGTGCATATTATCACTTGAAAAAATAAGCAGGATAAAATACATGTGGGGCCCACTACTTCCACAATCCAAATCAGTCAATTGGTTATGTGCAGATCAATGAGAGACATATTAAATTATACATCATTTAATGACTACAAGCCTTCAATGTGTTGACTTCTCTAATCAATACAAAACTTAGCCCTAACCATTAGTTTCATCATTACCATCAAGACCTTATCCCAATTAGCAGTTGGCCACAAGAATCTTGTTCCTCCATTCCCCTCTATTAAGTATCATGGCTTCATTTAGTCCCAAAGTTTTTAAATATTTTTTCACGACTTCTATCCATATTCTTTTAGGCCTTCCTCTTGCCCTTTTAGAACCTGCTACTTGCATTGCCTCACTCCTAACCAGTACCGTTTTGGGTCTCCTTTGGACATGTCCAAACCATCTAAAGTCTAATTTCCCTCGTCTTGTTACCTATTTGTGTTACCCCTAAGCTTCCTCTAATGTTTTCATTCCTAATTCTATCATTTTTGTCTTGCCATTCATCTATCTCAACATCCTCATTTCCGCGACACTCATCCTATAAACATGATGTTCCTTAACTACCCAAAACTCCAATCCATAGGGCCTGGGCCTTATGGCCATCCTATAGAATTTTCCTTTTAGTTTGAGTGGCACCCAACGATCACACAAAACTCTAGATGCACATCTCCATTTGTTGCAACCCACTTGGATTCTCTGAGTAACCTCTCAATCTCTCCACTCTTATGAATAATTGATCCTAACCTAACCATCAGTTTGAAGACCATAAATAAGAGGGCTAGCAGTATCTGATGGGTTACAATTTTGGTGCATGGCCATCCATAACATGGCCTAGAATATAGTTGACTTGGATTATTGAGAAAAGTGAGCCCTGATTTTACTTTAGCCCTCTAATATTTTCCAAGTGAAAACATATGCATCCACAACACAGCACAGCAGCTCTTTGAAAATATACCAAAGATAATTGAAAGGATTATTCAGCAATGAGCAATAAAGGCACATAATTCCCTAACGGTAACTAAGTTACAAGTAACCTACCATGAATCTCGAACATTGAAAAGTCAATCTTACATGGATATGTTTAACAAAAATCAACCCCAGTTAACTTTGAGTAAGATAACAGGATATATACGAGAACCAAAGAGCAGAAGATTTACCTGATCTTTAACCTCAGATTCAATTATCTCTCTCTCCATTCTTATATTCTGGATGTTGCTTGATGCAGGCTTACTGCATAACCAGATGCAGTAATCAGCACCCTTGTTGAGTAAGTGCAAACTTGAAAGAGGGAGAGATAAGAAATGGAACATACCGCAATGCCTCATCTGATTGCTTAGCATTATCAATTTCCATGTCAGAATCAGGATCCCATCTCTCATCTGCATCTTCTTGATCTTCATCTGCCTGAAGGTTCAATAAATTCCAAAGCTTGTCAATGTAAAGACGAAAATGGAGTGCTACTTGGTACAGTTAAAAAGTATAAGGTATATAGTCTTCTAGAGATGGTACCAGTGAAGCTTAATAAAATGAGAAACAATTATAAAAATACTGAGATAATGTCATTTTTCAGAGAAAGACTTTTTGGTAGTCATTTAGATCCAAATTTTATGTTGATTATCATCAAATATCGTACTCATTATTTGCAATTCAAAGAAGTCTAAGATTTGTTCTTGAAAATTCCAGTTTAGACCAATGGATCTCAAAGCCCTGGATCCCAATGCTAAGGATTAAAGAGGACTCAATACATCTCACATCAGATAGTTTCTCAATAGTGTCATCATATCTTCTCAATAAGGCTCACAACGGAGAGCTTCTCAACAACGCCATCAGAAGTCTCATTATGCTGTGAGCCTCACCATTACCTTAAATTTCAACTTGAAATTTTTGAAGGTTATTTGCATAAGTTCAATGGACCCAAAAAACCTTTTCAAACAGATGAAGAAATAGATCTTCTAGTTCAATTTGATTCAGTTAGCAGGGCATGTAACTCAGAAAAGACCAGCGCAAATGGAAGTCACTCAAATTAATGTACATAATGCCAAGAAGCACAAAACTGCATCATGTGCTTGTCTTAAATTGACCTTGAACTCAAAAGATCTGGTCTCCCACTACTCTAGGTTCAACAAGATTCAGGCCCCAAAAGGTGGCCAAAATTCAATTATAGGTTTAAAGACAAAATTTTGGGGAATTATGGTTTTCACATGTTTCATTTCCACTTCTATTTTTAGAGGTCCTAGCTACTTGAGAAAAGGATTACTATCATTGTAATGGAAGGACAGGATGATGGAAGGTTGACATTGCAAGGTGCATCTTAAAGGTAGTTTCAAGGCTTCATATGTCATGTTTCAGAGGATTTTAACCATGGTATAGATACTGTTTTATGGAAATGGAGGTCTTTCTTCAATGATGCATTCATTACTTGCAACCTTACCATAATGGCACTTTGTTCTGCAGTTAAATTATGAGTCTCTTGAATAAATACAGACAGTACATGAACTCCTTTATATAGACCCCAAAAAAGAATACCTTGAACTTTAATTAGGAACAACCACTTAACAAAAGGAAAAGTATAACGAAGCAATGAAGCATCTAAAGTAAGAACTCATGAACAAAGAAAACACATACATTTCATGTTGTATAGCCCAAATTTGGCAAGTACAATGTTTTTTTTCCTCCTAGAAATGGCATAATAGCCCTTGATTCTAGTTTGCACTTGATTCTTAATGTTAGTTTCAACAATAATTCCATATCAGATCAGATTGACTTCTGTTGCAATTGTCTATGCAGGTATTAACACTGAACCAATAGCTCCCATATCTGCTCCAGTCACAAGATTCCTCCCAAACAATCAGGTTCTGATAGTCACAAAATTCAGTAGAAACATGGGCTACAAATTTCCCAGAACCACATTTTTGAAGAAACCTTCACGGAGAATTACAAGAAACTTGATATTTCAGTTCCAAAATCTTGCTAACCATTCAAACACCTACCCCATAGGTTTGATAAATAAAAGCACAGCAGTTGGACCCATTCAATCAATTTCAATCACCTAAAATGTCAAACTTTCTCACTGAAATCCTTCCACTTTAAGTATAAACTACGATGTCAGACTTTTGACTAGAATCAGTATAATAAGAACAAAACTCTCTTTGAAACCTACCTGCTAATCCACCCTTGTAGTAAATCACTACTAGATCAGAGAAATCACTTTTTAATTGTCATTTTCCAGGGCATTCACAATAGGGTGTGACATTGGTGTAATGATAACATGCCCTGAGTTTGAGAAACTAAGGATAGACCATAGAGTCCAACTGATGGATTTTCTAGATTGAGACTCATCCACACATGCCAGAGTTCAGTGTATTACAATTTTGCAGATTCACATAGCATCAACTTACTAATAATTTACAACCATATGATGTACAACTAATGCTTAACAATAAAATTTGAGAATGGCATACATATATGAAAGTATATATGAAGTTCGCATTGATTGTTTCTTGTAATAAACTTTGTAAATATGAAGGGCACTTTAATATCAGATGCAAAAACAGTTATAACAAGTTCAAAGTGACTCAAGACTCAGCGTACCTCAGGAAGCTCAGTATCAGGTGGCCTTTCCTGAAATTGGACACTAGGTGCATGCCGGAGCTTTGATAGATTATCAAGCAGCTTCGCTCGTATGTCTTCCAATAACTGTCGTGAGTTCTTATTCTCCATGTTACTTGGAGCAACATGGAGAGTATAGTCCGGACCAAAGTATTCATAATACTCATGATGTGGCATCTTGTCATCAACTTCTACACCAAGTGCAACTCCTGTCTGTAGGTGAAAAGAAAAAAAAAATGCAATGTTTAGCATGTGTTTGGACGTAAAATTATGTGATGGCTGTTAATTTAAAAAGAGTCCAAAGAAAAACTTTAAAATGTGATAATTATGTATTATATTTCTAGCAAACCTCTAAATTGCATATTGATTTCACATCAATTTCCAGCATGTTTTACATGATTGTAATGGGATTTTTGTTCAACATTAACCACAATGTTGCTTGATGGTGACCTAGGCCAAACATCAACTGGGGCAGCACCTATTACAAGCGCCATTTTGTTCTCATTCATCAGCACTATCTATTGCCTAGTTAAAACTATGCCAACAAAGTTATTGAGATGATCGCCCTCCTCGTAAGCAGGAATGTTATTTTGCCCACCATGGACATGGGATTTATGATTGGGTGACCAGACATATTGCCTTTGGTAGTTCACAGAATAACAGTGAAATCCACATGTCCAGTGAGCAATCACCATCCCTATTTGTCCTGAGGGGATGACCATTTTGGTGCCCTACTGCTGACTTGGCAGCCCACCAAATCAATGGCTAAAATTCCAACACGTGAGTGCATATATACTAAGCATGTTTTTACTTAAACTATAGTACCTCATAGCACCAACAACGAGCGACATTCCGGATAGTATAGCCTCCACCCCCCAACAGCAGCAATGGCACATTGAATGATCTCATATATCTTACACACTCCGCATGACCTTTAATGGAGAGGTTGAAGCAACCTAATCTGTCCCCAGATAGGGAATCAGCACCGCATTGAAGGACAACAGCACCAGGTCGAAAAACTTCCATCACTTTCCCAATGATCGGTTTGAATAAAGACTGGTAACTCTCGTCATCAATTCCATCATCCAGAGGGACATTGAGGGAGTAATATTTTCCCTTGCCATGTCCAACGTCACGTACGTCGCCAGTACCTGGAAAGTAGTCCCCAAATTTATGAAATGACACAGTCATGACCCTGTCAGTTGTGTAAAAAGCCTCTTCTACACCATCTCCATGGTGAATATCAATGTCCACATAAAGAACACGCTGCACCATCAGTATGAAAAAATATATTAGCACACACCAGACAGAAATAAAATAAACAAAACTCAAATTTAAATACTAATGAAAGGAATGCAATGTTATGGAAATAAAATAACTGCAACTGAAGCCTCATTATTGGAGGTGGATCAAAGATAATATGGTTCATGGCCAATATGAATCATACTGGAACAGAGTTTTGCTTTTCTATTAACTGAACAAGCTGATGCAAAAGGAATTTCATACAAATTGTAGCATATATAAATGAAAAAGAAATTCCGTGGATCCAATGTATCAAAAGAAATCAACTTTTTATCCATTGCTTTTGATAAATCACTAAAATGTTGATGGGGACCATTATCACACTTTTTTTATAATGTTCTGTTATAATTTAGTTTTACTTTGGATATTTACCACTAAGGGTATTAGGTTTCTTAATGTGTTATGACTTAAGTAGGGGCAATTTTGTCTTTCCCCTAGATTAGGGTTCGATATCCCCTACTTAAGTTCCTTTTCTCTTTGTGCAAGGAGTTTTTTTATGAATAAAAATGAAGATTTCATTAGACTTGGTGGATTTCTCATTCTAACTTCTTTCCTGTGGGCATGAGGCCGAATTAATACCATTTCATCCTATTCTGTAAGTCAGTATTTTTTCTACCTTATCTTTCATCAGAGGATTTCTGTGTTGCATGTGGTTACATGATCTACGTTGGTAACAATCTATAATTGTTATTTTACGTTCAATTCCTGAAACCCTAGATCTGAAGCTTAATCAAGACAGATCATCAATCAAAGGGATGATCCAAATTAAAACTTCAATGTTACCTTAATCGGTAGATATGTGAGACAATCTTCAAGTCATGTAATTTGTTGAAAGCCATCCATGCTTATTAAGGCTTTTTTTTTCATGTTAAAATGCTAGTGGTAATTTAATTTATGTTTTTCTTATTTAAATTAACTTTAATCTGATCTCAGCATATAGATTAGGACATTTTGCTAATTGTCCTACATCAAATGTATTATTTGCAATTTCACAATGTGTACAGGAAAATTGACCAAAGAACTGAAAATGGCAATTGAGATCAGAAATCTACCCAAGAATGGGAAAATGGGGCCCCAGGAGAAAAAAGAAAGAAAGAATAGGCAAAGGGGGAAGGCATGAAACACTTAGGAAAACACAAAGAAATAAATGGAAACGATGACAGTTAAAGTAGGTAACCATCAAGTCCTGCTCAGATAATGTAGTTATGGGAAGAACATAACATTGTAAAAGAAACAAATGAAAATAGTCCAAAACAACAAAAGGAAAAAACTTCAAAATGGTAGTAAAAATGTGAAACCATCAACAAAAAATCCTGCTTAGACAATGGAGGGCTGGAAAGAATACAGGAATGTAAGTGTTATACCTCTTAATGCCTCTCATTTTCCAATTTTGACTGTTGTCATTGAGGAAAAAGAACAATTCCCAATTTTATCCATATTTCTCAGACACTGGGGAAAGAAGTCAACCATGAATTCTATTGTTGGGATAGAGGTTCTCAACAAGGATGTCATTTCTCTATCATCATGGTTGAAGTTTGTACAGAACACATTCATTCCTTCTGTTATTTTCCTTTTTGCTAATAACTTCTTTTGTAAAATGTAGAAAGTTCAAAATGTACAAAAAGTGACGAGCACAGTGGAAGTAAAACAAATGATCATTCGAAAAGGTAAGTCCTGGCTCCTAGCAAAAAATGTAGCTCTATCTACCTCCTCTTTGTCAAACTGTCCGCTTCATTAAAAATGTTTTTTTCTTTGTCATTATCTATTTGATGCAGTACCACCTATGATCATACCCAGATAGAGATGATGGTCTTCGGCTGATGTCTCCTACCCAGCCAACATAGAATAGATAGGCGAAGAAGCCAATAGCAGTCTGTTCTCGCCTATTGATACACCTTGTTCACTTTCTTGTCATTTCACTAAGGCATGCGATTACCTTTATTTTGAGTTTTACACAAAGTTGTAAAAGTTCTGGTTTTTATTCTTTCATGGGATTATAGTTGACTCCACTGCAAGTTCCATCATAGGCTCATATCTTATAGAAATGGCAGCAAGAATCATGATAGTGGAATTTTTTTGAACCAGGAAAATGACAATCAGTGGTTTGGTGCTGTTGCTGCCCTATCAAGGCAAGTTAATATCTGAGATGGAACTGAACGTGATTCCATGACTACACTAGTAGTACGCAATGCTTCAGAGAATTTGGCCAATCAACAGAAGTTGCTTGAGGTGGAGGTTATGTCCCAAATCCAAATAGGAACTGAAATAGGTTTGAATGCAGCAGAAATCAGCATGGATCAGATTAGTTAGCCAAACTCAACACATGGAAATGGAAAATGCAGCGCTCAACCAAGAAGAAGTCTTCAACTGCATTAGACATGCCGCCAAAAAATGAAGAAATCGGGAAGGGTGGCCAAAAGGAATTTAGAACCAAGACTGCTAAAGTATCCCAAAGAAGATGTGGAAGAATTGCAGTTTTATGAAGAATTGACTTAAATAAACACTACCATGAATAGGAGAATCTACAAGAAAATTCTGAAAAACTATTCTTTTTATGAAGACAATGAAGTAGTCATGGAAGAGGATGGAGGTTATGATCATGATGTAGTTATATCATTAAATTTGTAATTAAATCATTATACATTTTGGCAGCAGATATCTGAGTTTGGCAATGGGATTATAACAGGAGCAGTCCTTTAAGCATCATGATTATGAATTTATGTCAAGAAGTATGATTTTCTGGAAAATACTAGCAGCAGAAAAGAAAATAAAAAGATAAATAGAAACAAATTGATTAGATCATCTTAGCACACTTCAACAAGATAGTACCCTTGCTTAAATTTATAGTTTAAAAAAAAAAGCAAAGCACATAGATAACCAACCTCGTGCTGTTTGAGAAGTTCCAATATTGCCAACACAATATCATTCACATAACAGAACCCAGAAGCCTCACACTTCTTAGCATGATGAAGCCCACCAGCCCAATTGACAGCGATATCACAAAGCCCATGGTTTAACTTCACTGCACCACCAACCGAGCCACCAGCATAAGTCTGACAAAAAGAGTAAAGGCCATCAAACACTGGGCAGTCTTCCCCAACATTGAACCTCTTCAATGCCCTCAACTGATCTTGCTGTGTTTCTGGAGTGATGCCCCTCAAGAATGCAACATAATCATCAGCATGGAATCTGCAGAGATCTCTGTCTCTAGCAGGAAACGGCTTTAGGACCTGCATTTGCTGGAGCAATCCATACTGCGCAAGTAGGGCATGGGTCATTCGGATCCGATGTGGCTTCATCGGGTGACCCTGACCATAGTAGTAATTGCCCACCTCTGGGTCATAGAAATAGCAAACTTTCCTCTTGACACCATCAGGCCCAGATGGAAGAGAATTGCCTCCAGTTTCCATCACTAGAACCTATAATTCTCCAAACTGAAATCAACAAAAAAGGAATCGCAGAACAATTAAATAAGAAAAGAACACCAGAAGTCAGGCCAGAACACCCTATCAAAACTTAAGTCTGACAACTAGAATGGACCAGAATATCTCCACATATCAACGAGTTTCATAAGTTATCAGAAGTCACCCTGAAAGCATACTAAATCTAGAGAGCCAGTCATACTAGAAAATTTGATCCATAATATAGCAACAGAAACCCAGACAAGCAAGACTGGATTAACTCTAGAGAGCTCTTAACTCATGCAAACATCATTAGAGAATGTCATGAATGGAGACCTACAATCAAGTAAATCATGCATATCATCTAGTTCAACAAGATCAAAGGAAGCTACACCCAACCTCATAAGGGATTTTAAAACTTCCACGAAACCTGAAGATCTCAACATCAATAAACCCTAGCAGAGAGTTCACAGTGCCAAATCATGGATATAAAATATAAAGAAACTGTAAATTATATAGATTAAATAAATGAGTAACAAAGGACAGAAATATGTGCACAGGCACGTATCATTCACATACAAATAGGGAAAAAAAGGACAAGAAACCACCGCATAAGCCTTCCCTAAAATCGCACGGTAATATAAAGCCACATCAAATATAGTCCCACAAAACAACACTACTGAATATAAGCCTTGCCAAACATCGAATGCGAGGAAAAATTTCAAAATAGATAATATATATCTGAGAAGGGAACTGGTTACAAAAATAAACCCAGACCATATATATTATCTATAGAAAGCAAATCACGTGCACCAGTACAGAATAATTAGAATCACAAATAAGAATGTAGTACAAACAGCCCCAGATTCAGCTAAATCCTGGACATCCTTCGAGTCCAAGAATTTCAACATCAAGTCTGAAAAGAAAAAAGACGACACAGAGAGTCGACTATCCCACTATTTACTAGCTAAATCACGAGGTTGAAACGGCAGACATGAAATATCACACAGCATAAATCATTGCCGGGGTATTGTGCAGATGATAGAAATCAAAACAAAAAATTACAAATACAAAGAAAATTAGTAGAATAGCCCCTGAATGCAGTAAATAAACCCTAGATTGGGGGGGGGGGGGGGAAATCCTGCGGCAATGCGTCTATCCAACAATGGTTAACTAAAGTTTGATTATACACCGCAACAGACGCAGAAACCCCTCAGGAAGCACGTAGTATAAAAATAAAAATAAAAATCATAAAGAAAGAAATACAAAAGTTCGAAGAGATGTGTTTGTAGAAGGTGGAAAGGATCCACGGGTGCAGGAACAAAGAATATCGACATAATCAGGAGAAAGCACAGAAATATATACTGATTCCAGAAATTGAACAAGAAATCTCAATAAGAACATAGAAGCAAGAGAAAATGGAGATTTTCTCTACCCTTGGAGCGGTGGAGCTCGTCGAATTCCGAAGGAACGAATTTCGCTGCGCAAAGAAGTAAAATCTTCGCCTGCGCAATTTGGTATCTTAATCGAGCACTATTATGTAATTATGTTAAGTGACCGAAATACCCCTACATGGAGGCGGGGCGGCGGGGCGGCGGGGCTTGGTTACTTTGCCTTTTCATCAAGGGTTAAAAGATATGATTTTTTGGCTGCGAAACATCCAGGATATTCTTTTCTTTCACCGGAAAATTTGGATTCCGCAAGCAAAAGTTGTCCTCGATTGACGTTGAGGCCATGACTTAAAGGCATGAAAACAGACTCTTGCAAAATATAAAGTAAGACTGTGTACTTTAGGCTCTTGTGATTTGCCCTTTTTCTAGACCCTACTAGCTTCGTGCACTGGAACTACCCTTTTAGGTGACTTTGTTTTGTGGTGGAAGTAAAAGTCTTTTCTCAACATTAATTAACAAGCATGCGTTCTCCTAATCAAGTATCCAAGAAGGCAACTCATCTTCACCACAACTCAAAAAAGGCATGAGAAATTCTCACCTAATAGTAAAACTATAAAACTAAAATAACACTAGTTAAAGAGGGAGATAGTAAGTAGGAATAAAATAATTTCTCATGCATAAATTCCATATATTGGACTTTTCAATGAAAATAAAATTGTAGTTCTATAATTACTTCAAGTATCTTAAAGTTTAGATTTACATGCATATTCAAGTATTGCTAAAATGCATAGAATGTCATAACCTAGAGGGAAGTTATAATGTTGTTTATATTCCTTAGACAAGGAGTGGAGTGGAAGAAAGAGATGTAGGCCCTAGAAGCATATGTTAATAGAGGATGGGGCCCTTTTTGAGAGAATCAAACCTATCACAACATTTTCCAAAATGTGGGTAAGTATTCTTTTGTCTTTTTCAAAATGAAATATTATTAGTTAAATATAAGAGATGCTACCATGTGGGAGGTAAATGGGATTTTTCAGTTTTTATATCATGAACTAATAATTTTCTTGAGTTTTCTTCTGAGAACAAAGGATATGTCCATATAATATTTAATATGTTTGAGTGATGTCTTATCTATAATGGGGCCCAGAAGATAGCAGTTTGGAAAACTAAAATGCAGACCCTAAAAGCATATGTTAGGAGAGAATGGGCCATTTTGACAGATCTAAACCATTCACATTTTTTTCAAAATGAAGCGTTAACATTCTATTCTTTATATTCAACAGATATCCTCTTTGCACCGAAAAACAAAAATGAAGCATTAACATTCTTTTTGTCTTTTTCAAATTACCATAATGTTAGCAGATGATGAAGTGACCAAATTAGAAGAGTTAGTAAGGTTCCCGGACACAGTATAGTTCTTGAATTGAATAATATAGCTAGATGATTCATTGAATATCTATTTTAACATAAGGCCCACATAATAAGGTGTTAAGAAGATGAAGTTCTTCTATTACTAAAGATATTGACCTATAAGTAACACGAGTCCTCTAGAGGCTTCTTTTTTAAGATAGAATGCCTACGAGATATAGAGAAATAGAATCATATTAGAGATTATTTTATTTATATGTTGAAATAGAAAGAGACAATTTTATATCATTTGATAGAATAATTTTGAAATACTTAACAATTATGTCTAATACAAAAAAAATGGTCAGATCATGTACACAACTTAGGGTATAAATTGTGGATTTGTTTTCACTCAGGATTTATTTGTTTACATTAATATAGACTATTAGATGAATGGCTTAGATGATTGGTTGACTTAGATTATTAAGGTGACTTGCCTATTTGAGAAATATTTCTTTCTTCCTAGTATTTCTTTATTTACATTGATGTAGACAATTAGATGAATGACTTTGATTATCAATATAAGGTTTAAAAATCTTTGTTTAAATTAAGATAGAGATTTATTTATTTACATTAATATAGATTACATTGGCAACTTCATTAAAATGAGGTTTGATTGCCAATTTTAAAAGGATACAGTATAAAGAGATTTTAGGATAGGTTCCTAAGAAATAGAAAAGGATAGTCTTCAAAGAGATTTTAGGAAAATTTAAAGATGAGGGAGAAACTTTAGAAAAAGGAGAGATAACGAGTAATAATATGACCGAAAAAATTAGAGACAAATCCTTTAGGGTGCCATTTATCTAACTAATAATGTAGGTTAAAATAAAATTAATAAAAAAATTCAAATATATTGACATGACACAAGCAAAAAGTAGGATTCTAAGGGCCTAAAGAAAAACATCTTTAGAGAGAGAGAGAGAGAGAGATTATTTGTATATATTAGTATTAGATGGACACTTTAATCAATACGAAGAGATTTAGATTTCTTTATTACGTTAATATATAGATTTATATGTTTATATTAATATGGACTATTAGATGGACGGCTTTCATTGCTAGGATGAGGTTTGATTGCCAATTTGAAAAGGACACAATATAAAAGGATTTTAGAAAAGGTGCCCTGAAAATAAAAAGAGATTTTAAGAAAGGTTAGATATATATATATATTATTTGCATATATTAGTATCAGATGGACACTTTAATCAATACGAAGAGATTTAGATTTCTTCATTTACGTTAATATAGAGATTTATATGTTTATATTAATATGGACTATTAGATGGACGGCTTTCATTGCTAGGATGAGGTTTGATTGCCAATTTGAAAAGGACACAATATAAAAGGATTTTAGAAAAGGTGCCCTGAAAATAGGAAGAGATTTTAAGAAAGGTGAGAGAGAGAGAGAGAGAGAGAGAGAGAGAGAGAGAGAGAGAGAGAGAGAGAGAGAGAGAGAGAGAGAGAGAGAGATTTAAAGAATTGATATATGACTGAAAAAGAGAGGCAAATCCTCTAGGAGCCATTTATCTAAATAATAAGTCATAAAATAATAATAAAATTCAAATATGATGACCTAACTCAAGAAAAAATAAGGTTATAATAAAAGAAAACTGTGATTAGTATAAAGAGATTTTACAAATTGTGCCTAGGAAATGAAAAGATATATAGAAAGAAATTTTAATAATAGTTTATAGATAGACAGAGATTTAATAAATCGACATGTAACTAAAAAAGAGAGTCAAATCCTCAAGAATCCATTTATCTAATTAATGTCACAATAAAATAAAAATAATAAAATTCAAATATGCTTATATACTGCAAGAAAAATAGGGTTCTAAGTACTCGAACAAAAATATAATTAAGTTAATATATAGTAAATTATTGGGTCGTATCCATATTTGAAAGATAAAATAAAAAAGGTAGAAACTATAAAATGTGCCAAGATAATCTAATGTGATATCTCCTAGCACATTTACTCTACTACTTCATTCTTTCTTACCTCTCTCCCTCTCTCTCATCAAACTATTAGATAATATTATTTGTTGGGGTATTTGTTGCTTAATTAGTTAAGCTTAAATTTCAATTATCCAAACCGTTCATTTTCTTGGTCCAGTCCTGAGCAAGAAATGCCATAAAAATCTCATTGATTGAGTTATTTTAGCAATACTTTGTTAGATTGGTGAAGAGGACTACATAACCTAACATGATACTTATTCGTTTTACAATTTAGAAAAGATCAAAATTACTAAAAAATTGAAAATTTTAGTTCATGTTGTAATGCAAGACATAGTGAAAAATAAATAGATCAATTCATTGAAATCTGTCTCACATGCCATATGCACGTTCCTCTACTATTATATATGTATGTGCGCATAGGTGTGTGTGTACATTTTGTCAATAATTGTTCATTTTATAATGCAAAGGCATATAAAAACAAAGGTCCTAAGACCTCGCCTTTAGATATGAGATTTAGTATATAGACCATCTAAACAAGGTCGAATCATATGAGTGTCTCAGGTCTAAGAAAAGAACCAAAAAAATTATTCCTTACTAACTATGGAAGAACAAAATAATTTCTAGAGAGTGAGAGAGAGGGGAATTTCTACTATACAACCCTTTATATGATCATATTGAAGAAAACAAGGAATAAGCTCACTTTTATGTTTTTTTTTCATGGATCCAACACATTTATCTGATTCAGTCTTAATCAGATGTCGTCCCTACCAAAACTCAAAACTACTTTGCATCTCTAAGGCCTTCATTTCTAGTGCCTTTTTGGTAGTAAAATGGATAGTGTGGAACAAAATGACACACTAACCATCCAATAAGCAAACATAAGAGGGCCACAAATGAAGGCCTTAGAGATTTCCAATGGTTGTGAATTTTGGTAACAAGGACATCTAATAAGGTTGAATCAGATGAACATCTTAGGTCCATGAAAAGATGCAAAAAAGTTTATTTGCACCCTATTTCTTCAATACAACTCATATAAAGTGTTTGTACAAAAAAAATTATAGAGAGAAGAACATAGTAGGGGTGTTTTCTCTCTCTTCAAATTTTACACACGTGCATGTGCATGTACTATTACTAGTTAGTTAAATATAAGAGATGCTACCACATGGTAGGTAAATGGGTTGTTTTCATTTTGCCCTTAAAAATTCTTATGGTCTCAAAACTAGTCGTTCCAAAATGATCATGTTAAAAATAAAGGTAAAAGTTTGAAAATGATGCAATGTTGAAGCCACTTAACTACAATTTGGTAAATTATGGGGGCTAACATGTGGTACCAATCCCAAATTCTTGCATGACGTATTTTCAAGGTTGACTAAGTTATTATGTCTCTCACTCATGAAATGACATTGTGCTTTTCTTTGGTCACAAAAATAAAAAATTTATTAATACAATGTTAGTTTATATATCACATTTCTCATTTAGTGAGAATGAAGTCATTTGCTTCAAAAAGAAAATAATAATAATAATGTGCTTCATTACCACTACCACTGGATGGACTCTTGTTAGTTAGTTTGGGTCAAAATGATGTGTTAAATTAATTATTGTCTTCACAATTAAATTATAGGTACATAAACCTGGAAAAAAAAACCTTTCCAAGCATTTTAAGCAAGATAATTTTTTAATCAAATATTGCATCATTTAATACTTGGCACACATATCACCTTACTTATGTCGAGGACTTTCCACATAACAACTCCAACAAAACCATTCTTGGTGTTTAAGTAGTGGGCAAGTTGTGTTGCCTTCTATTACTTGTTGACAAAAGACATTTTTGTCATAGAATACATGCTTGGTGGGTCCATAGTCCTTAAACAAGTATTTTTTTGTTGCTAGTAAAGTTTAGCATAAATAAATAAACCAAGTGAGAGTGGAACTCCTCTATAGGTAGTGGTGTAAGAAGAACCTCTCATATGGTATGTATGTGCTCTAGATCTTCATAAATCAACATGTGTTCAACATTAAAAAAAAATCATAACATTTTTTTTTTCTTTTCAACACTTTGCAACAAATCTATAATAGATTTTTCCATTTTTTCAATCTTAATAACCATGATTTACAAATATTTAATAGATATAATCAAGGAAAACTAGCCTACACCATAAAAACAAAAAGGAAAAACTATCCACCAATCACAATGTTATCTTATTAAAGAAAATGAAAGGAGTGAAATAACAAAAACCCAATTCAAAGAGCTATTATGGGCAAATAATCGATCTAAAACCAAGAGCTAGTAAAAGAACATTTTGGACCTAGATTCAAATGTCACTCAATACTGCTCGACCAATATATTGGCAATAATCTTGCCCAAAAAAAGTAGTATGAAAAATAGGCCATCAAGTTAACTGTCCATAGCAATGACCAACATACCATTATGCACTAGTACTATCCTATTTCTCTAAAATGTTAAATAAAACAAATACATTTTTGTACCAATTATACTAGTTGTGATGCTCTTTATCAATGGTACATACCTACTAGGCCCCCAAACCAAAATAGGATTACATGTGTAAAATTTCAAATTGCACAAATAAACATGAACAATCACATAAAGGAAAAATGAAGCCCAATTTTTCTCGTGTGTGATTGTGGGTTTATATTTGTATTTTATTGTATCAAATAATTGTGAACACATTCCTTCGATACTAGTAGTTGTTAAGTACGTTTCCTTTAAATATAATACATAAAGCAAAGAAAAAGACCTTTGATTACAAGTTATTTGAGCATCAAACAAAATACAAATTTGTGGCTTTCATAATCATTTTATGTTGCAGTTCAACCTTTTGATCAAGACTTGCTTGAATTAGTTTTACACATGATTGGTTGTTGACTCGGTTTCATAACATGAGCTACTTCATCGAGAAAGATTACTTTTTTTAGGACAAGAGATTGATGATGAGATCTCAAATAAACTTGTTGGTCTCATGATATATCTCAATATAGAGGATGAGAACAAGGATCTTTATTTGTTTATAAACTTGGCAATTGTTAGTGCATGTATATCATTCAAAGTATTGTATCAAGTAGACAAGAGTGCGTGACCATTGGAACCACTCTGTTTAGCATTAGGTATAACATTAGCCTGTCTTCTTTTATTGTTTAGATGTAGGTAGCTTTATTGTACCCTCAAGTCCACAGAAATATTCTTTATGTATATCTAAAGGATACAAATAACTGTATTGGGCATAGATTTTGTGTCCATTTAGCAGTTGAATGTTGGAAAAGGAAGCATAGGTTGTCATTGACCGATTAATGTCAAGATAGCATTAAGCTTAACTCTGCTAGAGTCTTAGTGTATCTTTCATAGACTTAGTCTAAATATGATATGATAGAGTCCTCAACATTTAGGCTCTTCTAGCTAGTGAAACTCAGTTGACTAGGACTTCCATATTAGGGCTTTTAGATCAATGAGAACAATTTGGTTAGAATCTTAATATTGTAGGACTCTTCGAGTTAGTGGGACTCGTTTTGCTAGAGTCCTTAATTTTTAGGACTATTTGAAGTTTAAGACTTCAATTTCTATGACTCTTAGGAATTCCAACATCCAAAGACTCCTAGGTCTTTACAAATTCAATTGGTGTAGGAATCTTAAGTCTCGAGACTTCTGATCATCCAAGGACTTTAAGGTCTGTATAGTTTTACTCATTCAAGGACTCTTAGGTCTTAGAACTTTTAATTGTAAAGTGACTTTTAAGTATATAGAATTTCAGTTACTTAAGGACTCTTGGGTCTCAGGACTTTTAGTTGTGTAAGAACTCTAAGGTCTCTACAATTCTTGTTGTTCAAGGATGTTAAGAGTGGGCGCTTGAGGGCCTAGTATTTTAAATCGAGATATGGTATTACGAACTATCTTGAGAGGACTTTTAGGAAAATAAGGGAATGAGAATGTGATTCTTCGAGGGAAACCCTACCTCCAAAGTAGAACATGATAGTGTTATTGAATACAATCTATCTCCTTTATTCAATTGACAATCCTTAAATAAGCTGTAACCAGTTATAGATAACTTCTACAAGACTCTCTGATCCTAAAGAATATGAATCATGTTTATCTAACCTAAGATTCAATAGGACGTAACAACTCTCTACAAACTCCAAGATACTTGGACTCATGTTGACCCATGATCAAATTGTGTTGCTTGCTAAGCCACTTGCAAATCAAAACATGTTTAAACATTTAACAACTCCTTCCCACTGAAACCATACTTTTCCTCAAGGGTGAATGAAGAAAAATGTATTTGGAATTTGTCCAAGTCCTCCCATGTGGCTTTAGCTAGTGAGTAGTTCCTCTAATGCACGAGGATTTTGTCATGGCCATTTTTTGTGCACTTTTACAAAAACACTTAAGTGACAACAAGTGCTTCAACTATTGCAGGGGCAGAAGGCTCAATTTGTGCATCTGGATTAAGGCATTTCTTTAGTAGGAATATGTGAAAAATAGGGTTAATTTGACTACCCTTTGGAAGCAATAACTTGTAGGTACTGAAACTGATTTTATGAATTATCTGAAATGGATTGTAAAATGTTGGAGCAAGCTTTTGCTTCTTCCAAAACTGGATAGTCAATTGCCTATATGGGTGAAGCTTCAAGTAAACATAACCTCCAACTGCAAACACTATACCACAGTGCCAATGATCATAAATTTTCTTCATGTGTTGTTGTGCAGTTGAAAGATGGGAACAAACTTGCTCTGAGAATTTATCATGATCCTACAGGGCGTCATCAACTGCTTTCAAATTTGTTGTTCCTAGAACATAAGAAAGCAAAGAAGGTGGAGGTCGCACATACACTACCTAAAAAGGAGTAGTCTGAATTGCGGTGTGGTACCTAGTTTTGTATGAATATTCATCCATGAAACCCAATCTTTTGGGCATTCACTAGTGCAGTACCTCAAATACATCTCAATTGTCTTATATACTATTTCAGTCTGCTCATATGTCTATGGATGGTATGTAGAACTAAAACTAAAGTTAGTCCCATGAAGCTTGAATGGGGTGGTCCAAATTTTGCTTGAGAAAGTGTTCTCCCAATCACAAACTATGGATTTCTGACATTCCATGTAAATGGAATACTTATTGAAAGAAAGTTTCAGCAACCTTGGGTGTAGTGTATGGGAGGGACTATGAAATGAAGTGTGGAAATTTTGATAGACAATAAACAACCATGAAGAGTGTAGTCTTATCATGAGAAGATGGAAGGCCATCAATGAAGTCCAGAGAAATGCTAGACCAAATATGAGTAAGAATTGGAACATGTTGTAATAGTTCAGCAGGAAGAAGGTTTTGGTTTTTACTTCTTTGGTAAATATCACATGCCATTAAATATGGTGTTTCGTGTTTTTCCAATAAAAAATTGCCTTTGAGCACAACAAGTTTTTTTGTTTTCTTTCACTAGCAATGCCATGGAATTGAAAGATGACAGTAGGAATAACTGGGGAGTGGTTTGTGAAGTAAAGAAGATCTTTGAAAAAAAAAAGGACCCCATTACTATAACACCATGGCCTAGTAGCATGTCTAATTTGCATAGTTCCCCCAAATGCTAAAGATATAGATTAGATGCAATCTCATCATTGATTGGTTGAAGCCACTTGGGTAGAGGTTAGGGCAAAGCATGGAATTCAACTTGGTAGCCTCGTCTAGACAATGTATCAATAACTAAATTATTAGTTCCCTTCGTATATTCTATTACAAAGTCATAGCCCATTAACTTTGAAAGCCACCATTGTTGGTTGGTGTTGGCAATGCATTGTTCCCATAAAAATTTTAAGCTAGGTTGGTCAATGCAAATGATGAAGGGGAAGAGCAAGAAGATATTGTCTCAATTTTTGGATAGACAACACAAAAGCAAGCATCTCTTTTTTGTAGGTGGAGAGTAAGCGGTTTTGACCATGGAAGCTTGGGAAAAATAGGCCACTAGGCAGCCTTGCTATGATAGCATCCAACTTTGCTTGCATCGCACTCCAGTATAAATGTTTTTGTGAAGTCTAGCAATGTAAGAATAGGGGTTTTTGTCATGGCATTTCAAGGAAGATAAAAGCCTTTCCAACATTGCTTGGACTTTGTCAACATAGATAAAGACTTCTTCGTTGCTGATGATATGGCCGAGGTAAGAAACACTTAGCAATGTAAAGTGACACGTTGGATGTTTGAGGAAAAGATGATGGGCCGAAAGTGTAGCCAATGTCAATTAGTGTAGATGGTTTTCCCAGGTTTTACTGTAAATCAGAATGTCATCAAAGAAAACAAATACAACATTTACTCAAATACCTTAGGAAAACCTCGTTCATACGGTCCTAAAAAGTTGATGGTGCATCTGTCAAACCAAAAGGCATCACCAAAAAATTGGAGTGGCTTTGATGTGTTTGAAAAACAGCCTTCTCAATATCTAATGGATGCAGTATGATCTAGTGATATCCAGATCGTAGATCAAGCTTGGAAATTTATCTTTAATGGGTTGAGTGTTGAGAGTGCAATATTCACTACACATCCTCCAAGAAATGTCTTATTTTTTTACAATATGATCGGGGAATTATATGGACTATGGCTTGGCTGAACGATGCCTTATGTCATCATTTCAAAAACTAATTTCTCAATCTCATTTTTTCTAATGAGGATACCTATAAGGTTGAACATAAACAAGTGCACTGCTAAACTTTAGAGGAATGTTGTGATCAAAGTTGAGGCAATGGCAATCCTTGTGGCTCAGAAAATAAATCTACATAAGAATCCAACAATTGCTGAACACATGAGTTTGCTAGAGGCCAGGATAGGATGCCATCAAGTGCAAGAAGTTGGACCAACAAGCCTTCCTTACACTTTCAAACTTCCTTATCATTGTGAGAGTCATGAACACACTTGTTAGGAGAGTTTAAGCCATAAAGATGAACCTGGCATCCATCGATAAAGAATGCCATTGTTAGTTGTGACAACTCCGAGACAATTGGGCCTAGTGCTTCCAACCAATGTGCTCCAAGCATAGCATCATAACCTTGTATAAGTAATAGGGGGGGAAATCAATTATAATATGGATGCCTTGTAATAAAACATAAACACATACACACTTGCCTTGGCTATTGATCTTGCCTTCATTAGCAACCATAACTCTAATCAGCCAAATGTATTTGTTGGGAGGCCTAACTGGCAAGCCAAACCTTCTCATAAAAAATTGTGGGTGCTGCCAAAATTGAGCAACACAGTAATAGGAAGCTTACAAATTGTTCCATGCACTTTGATAGTTCTATGAGGAGGTGTTCCTGAGATTACATGTAAATTGATGGCTAGTGAGTCTTGGATGTCAATTATGCCATCCTCTAAGTCGTCCAGTAGTTGTTGAACTTCATCTAGATAGCATTTTTCAATGATAAACAACTTTTTGTAGTCATGGTGTGTCCCATATTTGTCATTACAGTGAAAGCACAAACCTTTCTTTTCTCATTCTTCAATTTTAGCTAGAAAAAATATTCGTAAAATAGGTGTAGCAGGGGTAGGCCTAGAAGAAGTTGATAAATGTATCTCAAATGGAGGAAATCCTTTGACAATGAGGTTGGCTTCGTATAATTGAGCAAGTCCCATAGTACCTGTGAGTTTAGAGGGTTGTGAAGCTTAGACTTCAACGCATATTTTGTCATGCAAGCCACTAATAAACCAACCAACTTCTTGGGAAGACGTAAGATGATCAAACAGGGTAAGGAGTTTCTCAAATTGGCTCTAGTAATCACGAATACTACCTATTTACCAGAACTTAGTTAAATCACCAAAGAAGTCTTCAAAGTATGTTGGTCCAAACCTTGTGTGAAGTCCTTCTTTTAATTTTGCCCAAGTTAATAATTCGCCATCATCCTTGAGAATTTGATAACATAGTTATGCATTACGCTCTAAGTGATATGCTGTAAGAGCTACCTGATCACTAGGACTGATTTATTGAAATTTGAAGAATTGCTTTGCATGAAAAATCCAGCTTCTTAGGTCTTCTATGCCTTTGTGGTTGGGAAACTCAAGCTTGGTAATATTTGTGACCATGGACTTGTTGGACCGAGGGGATCGGTTTGCAGTGTGTGGCCCAATAAAACTATCACCTTGCTGTCCATTTGTTGAAATTTGAAGAATTGCTCTGCATGAAAAATCCTGGTTCTTGGGTCTTCTATGCCCTTGTGGTTGGGAAATTCAAGCTTGGTAATCTTTGTGACAATGGACTTGTTGGATTGAGGAGATCGGTTTGCAGTGAGTTTCCTGATAAAACTATCACCTTGCTGTCCTTAATGTTGTCCAACCAAAATATCAAACCTGAGATTCGTTGTTGCAAATGAATAGTTCTTGCATCATTTGATGAGCTTGCTCTTGTGTGGAAGAAAGATGACCCACCTTGTTTTTCGAACAAGTAACTCGATCTTCTACCATAACTAGCTATGGTACCACTCTATTAAGAGTTGGCTCTTGAAGGCCTAGTATTTTAGATCAGGATCTAGTATTATGTGCTATCTTGAGAGAACTTTTAGGAAAATAAGGGAATGAGAATGTGATTCTTTGAGGGAAACCCAACCTCTAAAGTAGAACGAGATAATGTTGATGAATGCAATCTATCTCCTTTATTCAATTGATAGTCCTTAAATAAGCTAAGCAATTTACATATAACTTCTACAAAGACTCTATAATCCCAAAGAATATGATTCATGTTTATCTATCTTAAGACTCAGTAGGATGTAACAACTCTCAACAAACACTACTAGACAGGAAACTTTTAAAGTCAGTTAAAAAGGATAATCAAAGTCGTTTACTAATAGACTTCTATCTAGCTAACTTGGAAAATCGAAAACTTTTAAAGTCGTTTAGGTGAACAACTTTAAAAATGAAGTAGTTTTGAAGTCACTTAAATAAATGACTTTAAAGGTCACTAACTTTTAAAGTCGTTTAGTCTAAGTGACTTCAAATGTATTTGACTTTTGAAGTTGCTAATATTAAAATGACTTCAAAAGTCACATACTTTAAAAGTCATTTTTATATAAGCGACTTCAAAAGCACAACTTTTTGATGAACTTTTGAAGTTGCTTATTTAGGCCCATCAACAACAGAACTATTCCTGCATGACCATTCATTTTAGAAACCTTACCGGGTACAATGTCCCCAACCTCTATGGCTTTTTTGGAGTCCAAAGTAACAAATGAAGCTTTGATCAATGTTACCAAGAAAATTCCATTCATTCTTTCGAGATTGCTTTCATTAGATCCTAAGAGGCATCATTGTCGCCCGTTCAATGCGCCACATACTTGCTAGATCCATCTATTGTGGTCGATTATTTAACAGAGAGAGAACTATGCATCAGATTTCTGGATAAGGATGTGTTGCAGATGTAATGCTATGGAAAAAAAAAAAAACAACAGCAGAGATGAGATTGCTGGATGAAGGGGAGAGAGAAGAAGGGAAAACACGATCTACAAGCTTGACAGAACCATGGAGATGCCTGATCGGTGAAAGAAAACCAAGTAGCCAAAACACGTTGATTGGAGGCTGACAAGAAAAAGAAGTTAGACCAGAGGCATAGCTGGAGACAATCATCAAATGGAGAAAGAAACTGGAGATGTAATGCAACACTAGGTTAGGCAGAGAAAGAGCTACACGACGGTGAGGAAAACAAGACCGGTCCGATTGTTAGTGAGGAAGAAAACATCACCTCGATCTGAACCCCTACAAATCTAAGATCATCGGTGACAACACGCCGATTAGAGAAGAATTGATCGCAGGTTGTGACAAAGGAGAGAAACTCGCCGATTGCGCCATCTTTTGACAGCAGGTGGTAGAAATAGTTCGTCGGTCATACTAAGGAGATGCCAGGGAAGCAGCCAGCCAAAAGGAGGAGAGAATGATAGTAGCCGATCACGCGATCCATCAATCTCCAACCAAGAGTGGAGAAATCAGAAGTTACAGCACTGTTGGATGGTTATAACACAGAATGTTAGAGAAGAACTAACGGCTGTGATCGAACAAGGAGACCGACGAACTAACTCTTTGCGTCCATCGATCGATGACAGTAGCTGAGCATCGATGATAGATAGAGACATGTAGGGAATAAAAAGAAAAGAAGAAAGAGAAAGGAAAGAAAGGGGAAACGAAAAGGAGAGAAAAAAAATGGGAGAGCTGTTGAAGAAGATAGCTGGTAAGAAATAAAAATAAAAAATTAGCACTTTGCATGCTAAAAATTTACACCCTTAATTTTGATAATGACACCCCTTAAGGAACAAAATTGGCACCCCACAAAAATGATAACAACTATCGTATTTAGGAAAATCTATATTAGTGAGTGGACGTGGTGACAGGTAGGAGTGAACTTAGTGATAGCTAGTGAGTGGAATTGATGAACAAGTGCAGAAAGTAAACACGGTGACTACTGTAAGTGGACTCAGTGACTGTGAGATAGGATGACTTAGGAACAGTAGTGAGATGACTCAAGAACAGTAGTAGGAAGACTCTATGAATAGTAATAGAATGATGAATAGTGGTGAAATGACTTTGTGAAAGGTACAAGCAATTCCTAGTAGATTCGGTGACCATTTCGAGTTGACCCAGTGACCATTCTAAGTGGACGTGGCCACTTCAACTAACATTTGTGAGCAGCCTATGAGTACAACATATGAGGGCGACCGATGAGAGTGGGTGGCACTACCAGGCTTCTAAACAGCAAGCTTTTAAGTGCTTATAGTATACTCAATGATTGGTTAGTACTTAGACTTAGCAAAAAGTGTTGAGCAAGAGGAGCAGTAACCCTTCCAGAAGAAGTCGAGATACGTGCAAACTATTGATTAAGCTAATGGAAAGTGCAAAAGACTATTGGAGGGGGAGCTAGATCAAGATATATTTGTAATTTGGGAGAACTGAATCAAGTTAAAAGGATTTAGTGCATCCTCCTCCCATGGACATGAAGGGGGAGATGGTTGGAGTAGACCTACATGTGGTTCGTACCCATGTGAGTGAGAATCCTATATATATGTGTGGGAGGGGTGTGTGTGTGATGCTAGGACTTGGGTGAGTGGGTGAGAGTTTGTACATAGAGAAATAGAGTCCTCCTTTTAATAGTTGATTGTTCATCCTTTGCTAGTTAGCTATTCTTCAATTTGGATATCAAACTACTCGAATTCACATGCAACTAATTGCTCTTCTTCAGGCAATTACTTGGATTCTTTCAAACTTTAAAACAACTTCCAGTTGAAATACCACACATAATCAATTGTATTAAAAAAAATGGTTGTCTATTTTTCAAACAATTGACCGAATGTGTCAATTATTGTCATCCAAAAACTTAGTTGTGAAAAGAGCTAGAAGTGACTCCAAAATAATTGATGGTGATTCTTGGCACAATCACTTGGAAATTCCTTTAGTCCTTCAAAACAATTAAGTTCTCTTGAAATAGTTGACTTTCTTCGTGAGGTCGGTCAATTAGATTTTGCCTTGACCTTCATGAAACATTTCAGTTGATTGTCTTGTGTAGATAATTGATGGGATATAATCAAATAGAACTTTAATCTTTTGAGTTCTGAGTTTTTCTCCAATCTTCACTCAATTGCTTCTAAACTCTTTGGACACATTTGCACACATATCATCAACAAAGTTAGAAACACAATTTGGAGGTTTTGTAATAATCAAAATCTACGGACGGGGCTAGGCTAGCACAATTCTTAGTTGATTTTTTACAATTAGCTCAAACTAAAGATGGGTATTTACACTTATCCCAATTATTTATCATGCATGATCAATCACAACTTTGCATCTGAACCTACCATATTTAAAATCTTTTTGAGAAAATTAGGCTTGGTAGTAATTTAATATTGGTGCTTTTTTGTCAAGAAGGAATGAAACTTAAAAGTTGTCCTTCATTCAATAACTATTATCAACTCTAGATCATCTTCATTATCCATGTTATAGTTTATTTTGAACTTATCTGCTTAAAGTATTGATCGGGACACAAGGAATCCTGCAAAATAATAATTGTATCATGGCTGTTCTGAACCTTGTTAGGATTAAAAATATTCATTAATGATGTAATGAATGTCTTCATTACATCATTAAAGAAGGGGAGCCTTGGCACAACAGTAAAAGTTGTTGTCATGTGACCTTCAGGTCACGAGTTCAATGCGTGGAATCAACCTCTTATAAAATGTAAGGTAAGGCTGCCTACTATAGGCCCTTGTGGTCTACCCCTTCTCCAAACCCTACATAGGCTGGAGCTTTGATGCACTGAATGGTTAGAATAACTTTTTGTATTATGTATTTGTTTGTACTTGTGAGAACATTTGCACTCTTCCCTAGTCACCACTTCAATGTTTTAGTTTTCTTTGATTTTGGCGTAAAAGCTACAAAAAGGTAATTATTTCTGCGTATAACATAAAAACCAACTCTCTAAATATTCATCAATGGCAGGGAGACCTCAATGTACTTACCTTGTTAGCGTCCAAATAAAGAGAGAGACCTAATGATAATAAATATAGGGTTATGATATAATTGGACCCCATTTTTTATTCATTAGCCCCTTGTTGGATGGTAAGAATGACCATAACTCTAGGTGGGTCCATATTTACAAAGATGCAAGCCATTGACTATATTGGCCTCGACTTTGATGGGACATGCTCCAATGGGACAATTGACTTAGATTGGCTCTTCTTGCTTTTAGCTATAAAATAGATGGTGAAACTTTTAACTGTTCATTTTGTAACTCAAGAAAACAGCGGCTAAGATATCAAACGAAATTATTCAGATATTTGTAAATTTGAATGAACAAATTTAACTTTCGTAAATATTGTCTATGTGTTTGAATTTTGCTGATTTAAATTTACAATATCCTTCGCTACGAGTCGTGAGACCATTCATGTCTCTCCTCCCACAACCAACAATTTCCACAAATGATAAGAACGTTTTAAGTACATTGATCTGGTGATTAGGATCCTCCATCACAAGATTAACAATTTTACTTGGACTTTCACATTATGCATGTTCCTGAATTTTAAGCTGAAACGGAGCTATAAGTGGGACCCACTAGTTCAACCATCAAAATAATTTATTTGTTAATTCTTGATGCAGCTGGACCATACACCAAATTATTCTACAATTGAATGATTTCAAAAGCATGATCTTTGGAGGCTTTGCTGAGGAGCGTTTCAGTTGTTTGTTATATTCTACAAAAAACGGAGGCTGTTTTCACGTCTTGAACTCGTAACTTCAAGGTCACATGATGATATTGAATCATCCACCATGAAGAACTTCTATGTATAAATCATCCATTGGAAGCTAAATCAATTAAAGATTATTGAAACAGTGGGCTCCACCTGTACTTGGGCGTCTGCTATTCCGATTTTCCAAGTGAAAGAGTTTATTTGATCCATGTTTGTATAAATTTATCCAACTTCTAAGGCTGCAAGTAGTTGGGAAAATATCACTGCGTCAGAAATGCATTATTCATTATTCTCATTTCCTTTGCAAACAGCTCCAATGGCTGGATGATTGCAGCATCCAAAGAACTGTTATTTTAATGTTTAATTGTGCTGTTAGCTCAATCAATCAACAGTAAATATTTCAGAATTTTCTTTTTCAGATGCAGCTAATCCAATCCTCTCGGTTTTTGACCCCTAGATATCCAAAGTTGGCAAAGTCAGATGAACGGTTCTGATCAACCAATTGTTAATGAACTAGTTGGCCCGGTCCACGATACCATTCCTTCGTTGAACTGAGTAACCCTTGAGATAACAATATTGGAATGGATGGCTAAGTAGGTTTAAAGTATGGGAGAATCTTAGCCAATTAGATGGTTAAGATTATTTCAAAGTGGACCCACGAAATAATTTTAAATTGGCGACCGTCCAAGGTACTTTCTTGTAGGGATTAATGTAATTTTGTCACCATTCCCGTTTAAGTGGTACAAGCTAGCGGATCTCGCAGAGTGCACTCAAGTCTACCCAATTTCGTTCTCGCTAAATTTACCAACATACCCTTCCAAGATTACCCATCCGATGGTTAAGACTACAAATGACCCTACTGTTTAGTAGTATTCTCGTCTGGACCCCGTTGCGAAGACCTGACTTGCTACAATAGGAGGTTATTTCAGTAATATACTACTTTCTCATACCCAAGCGAGGGTGGTTTTGAAGTTTATGGGGAAGTCAGGGGCATTTATGTACATGAAAGTCCCGGTTACTCCGGGCCGAAAAATGGGGCTAAGAAAACGACAAGACATCTAATGGTTCGCGGTTTACCGGTAACGGGATTGCAGAAACCGGTCAAAACCAGTCAAATGAAAATCAATTAAGACAGAAAATCTAATTACAATTACTTCTCCATCACCAACCATTTAAAAGCCAAGTAATGGAGGGAGGGTATCAAGGGTTCCATGAAGACTCCAGTTCAATTGATAAAGAAGGGAATAGTGGTGAGACAAATTATATGGGGCATGCTGGTGGAGTGCACATGTAGAAGAAAAAGTCTATGCCTAGGTAGTGGATGATCGAAAATGATCATGTTTGGGCCAACTACACAAAATCTTGTCCATTGGATGGTTGATGACCACCCCTAACTTGTCTGTACATCTGTTCTGGATTTTCTAAGGCTGAATTTAGGAATAGTGCCTCTGTTTTGCAGAAATATAAGAAGTGTGTTTATTAGAATTTTGTTGAAAAATTAATTTTAGAAGAGTTTAACTATTAAGAAAGGCATTTTCCTAATTGACGTAGAAATAAACTTTCTAGCCCTAAATCTCTATGTGGTATATTGTTAAACTTGCTTGCCTTTTGTCCATGCCAAAAGAATGTTTCATTAGCAAGTTATATTTCATATTTTCCTGCCAAAAACCTAAACATAGCTAGTTGGTTGGGTTCATTATTATTTGCTAGATTAACAAATTAGATCATACCTATGTGGCACATATGGGTCCCAAAAATATACTTATTTTTCTTTCAAGAAAATGCCTTTTAAGATAGCATTTTTGTTTCTACAATATTCCTAAAAGGCACTAAAATGAGGAGTAAGTTGGGAGCTGCTTCTCCCTTCCATGGAAAATATTGAATGCTCCTTAATCTTTGTGAGTCCTAGTATTTTCAAATATCAAGACAATACCTTTTTTTTTTATGCTCCAGGAATGTCCCAAGGATACTTTTGATAAGGGCATGTATTGAGAGGGTTGTATCCCAAGGAAACATATGAAAAGGGTGTATATATCAAGACCCTATTGGATGTGTGAGTTACCGGCTCAAAAGTAAGTAATAGTTAAAAATGAGGCAAAAACTAGAATGGATGTTCATACAGGTAGCAATGGAGTCCAAAAGATTAACTAGTTGTTTCTCTATGGTTGTCATTAACATGGTCTTACTCCTTGTTTAATTATCGTTCTTTGTTTTGAAAATAGTGGGAGATTTTTTGTTGTTTCCATAAGAAATAAATTATTTTTATTTTCTTTTTTTCCTAAAAATGGTGGCAATTATTGGTGTATTTAAAAAACATATATAAAAAATAAAAAATAGCAAATGTTGGACCTTGTAGCCATCAAGATAGAATATCTACAAATTTTGCCTGAATTGCTCTAATGAGATGTGGTGATGATGGGTCCTACGACATTAGTTGATTACTTGTTGTAGGGACCTTCATTAGGCAGACCCCACAAGGATAAGGGTAAATGAATTGGAGGAGTTAAGGGAAGTTAATGTGACCTTAGACCTATTTTGCGTTAAAAAAGATGTGAAAGCACCTTTCTCTCCATAAGAAGAGTGAGTTCCGAGGTGTGAAGTGAAAGAGAAGGGATGTTGTAATTGAGGTTTTGAATAAGAAGACCTTTTATTTTATTTTCTATTTTTCAATTAAATAAATAAGTAATAAGAAGAAGAGGTGTTAAGCTTTTTATCATCTTGGCGTCGAGCTATAATCTATGTCAATCCACTCCATCATTAATTCTTAATTAGTAGAATTAGTGATACAATCCCATGATCATCTAGAGGATCTTAATTTGCAACCAGCAAAGTCTTTCATTAGCATCAAAGCATGACAATCAAGACCTGTGAAAGAAATCAACAACATTCAGTTTCTTCTCCGCATTTTCATGAATCCACGACATCAAATAGATTAAAAATTGGTTTCATTTGAGTGAGCTCACTAAATATCAATTTCCCGCGAAAAATCCATTTCGTGTTTTTGATTTAGGGAAGAAGATAAGTAGGGGAAAAAGAAATAAAGTCAGCCTAAAACGAGATTAATATGGAAGAAGGAACTGAGATTGAAACGGGAAGATCTACTCCAACTCTGAAAACATATGCAAATGCCGTCAAGACTCCATGCAAACTCTGAAAACAAATGCACATGCCGTCAAGCCTCCATGCAAACTCTGAAAACACATGCACATGCCGTCAAGCCTCCATGCAAACTCTGAAAACATATGCAAATGCCGTCAAGCCTCCATGCCAACGCTGAAACATATGCATATGCCTTGTGCGCTAGGTTGGAGACGGGACCCAAGGTGAGAAAAAGTGGGCTCGACAGAACCAACAAGGGCGTAAAGGAATCATCACAGAAAGGAAGAGCAAAATAGGCAATGGATCAAAGCAAACCCAAGAAGAGGAAAAACAAATAGCCAGGAGAACCGTGTCAAGGATCCGGAATCAAAGCTACCACATCATGACCGATATAAAATCCAAGTAGCCGAGAGAAATACAAAACAGAATTAACGGGACATCCACAAACGGAAACCCCACTATCAGTGTCCCCTCAGAATCCTCAAACGGAGATCAAACCGTGTCTTTCAACAAAAACTTTAGTTGGAACTCCCCTCTTCCATGGCCTCCAGTCCCATACTTAAATCTTTCATGCAGGGGATGGACGCACAAAGGAATGCATGCTAGTCCACAACTTCGCTGCGCCCATTCCAAACCAGACCCAGGCACCACACCATTGCATGCACAGTATCCAGCAGGAGCTCACTTTGTTGTGCAGAACGGATTACTCTAGCCAGCCAGCCAAACCAACCCACCACTGTCCCAAGAAAAAATGGCGCTGATTGAACTGCAGGCATTGGATCAACAACGCCAGGCAATCATGGCACAACAAGCCATGGCAGGTAATTCACTTCCAAATTTGTTTATTATGCGCCTTTTATCGTGGAACACGAGGAGCAAGAAGATCACCACTGTGGAGAGCATGTTCGCATGCATATCCTATATAGAAACCCAGAGCTTGTCTTTCTAAATGAAACACGAATAGAAGACAATAATGATAAACATGCAACTTCACAATTACATGAAGAATCGGTTTGATAAGAGAGTGGTTGTGGGATCAATGGGCTGTCAAGTGGGTTGTTTGTTATGTGGAGACAAGAAGACATTCCAGTTGAAACATACCAAACAAACAAACAAGCCGTTCATATGAGGATCAAACTGAGGAAACAAACGAACCGGTTAATCTTCGTTACACTTGTTTACTCAAGTCCAGGCACGAATAATCATAAGGAGTATGGAACTTTCTAAGCAACATCCAAACAAATCTTCCTGACCCCAGGATAATTGCCTATGATTTTAACTGTATCATGGCTGATTTAGAAGAAAGGGAGGGAAAACAAAAAACAAACTTAAACTTCTTCGGTAGGCTAAAAGGATAGAACTCATGGAAATTCCGACTGTGCAGCCCACATTTTGTTGCTCTAACTGTCGAAAAATGGGGAACATATTTTACTGTGGTTAGACGGAGTACTAGTGAACAATGAGTGGGATATGGATTTCCCGCATACTACGGTCGCAGGGTTGCTTCAGATCACAACCCAATTCTTATGAACTCTAATAACGAAAGGACCGGGCAAAAAAAATTATTCCGCTTTGAAAGAACATGGCTAACACATTTAACCTTTAGTCAAGTACTTAACAAGGCCTGGAGTAATAATTTTATTGGATTCAAGGGTTTTATCATGTTTAAAAGACTTCAACTGCTAAGAAATTATCTCTTTATGCGGAATAAGAATGCATTTGGTGACGTAAACCAGAAGGTCAAGAATGTCTCCGACCACTGTTACAGGGTCAGACTCACAACTCCACAAATCATGAGCTTGAGGCTCAATTAACAGGACAATTAAGCTCTGAAGATCTAGGAAGTATACAGGAGACAGAGCAAGAGTTAAGTGGGCACACGAGAGAGATCGAAACACCAAATATTTCCATGTTCTAGCCAACAACAGAAGAAGGAAAAATCAAGTAAGTGAATTAAAAACTCATAATAGGAATATAGCTCGGGGTCAACAAAACCTGCAGATTTTAACTCAAGATCATTTCTCAGCAATTTACAATCCATCAAAAAAGGATTGGCCAATAATAATGGCAGAAAATATCCGAGTTGGGATTGCGGATTTTGAAAAACACATGCTAGTAAGGCTTGGCTTGTTACTATGGCAGGGGTTAAACTAACAGTTTTTCTCCGAATGACCAGACAGGTACATTGCATCCTTTTTCCAATACAATTGAAATAAAGATGGCATTGAATTACAAAAAATAGTATCAGATGCATTTGTTAATGAATGTTTTTCAAAAGTTTTGAACATGGCATTGATAGTGTAGACACTAATTTTGGACCATTCTAATGATTTATGAGGGCCTACACTTTATTTTCACACCAAGAATGGACCCTACTTGATTTTGCAAAAACACACTTTAAAAAGAATCCAAAATGGCCCTAAAAGCGCCAAAATTTTTACTAAAATGTTCAAAAATTAAGTTTAAAAAAAAAATGACCTATAGACTTTATGATTGTAAGGTGCGACTTTGCAATTGTAAAGTTAACACCAAGATCAATTTCAACCTTTCATTTCTTGCCAAATCTGATATATCAATCGCTTTGTTTTTAATGGTTTTAGAAAGCGATTGATAGGAGGTCTCTTATCTTATTTTGGCAATGAATTGAATAGAAAAAAAAGAAGAAGAAAGATTCATTTAGGTATATTTCATTCATATTCTTACATCATTCTCTGTCTTGCATAATTAGTTTTGAGTTTTCTCTTGCATGTAGACTAAAGATTAGGATCTTGATTTTGGGGAGCTCTAGTGAAGTTTTTAGAGACTTTTACAAAGCAAGATTCCTAATTTCTAAACTGCATTGGACATAATAATTGAATTGCATAGAGGATATTGGCCATCTCTATCCTAAAGAATTCAATTCTCACTTTTAGAAGAGAAATTGTTTCCTCATCTTCCTTGCATTTAGAAAGCAAAATAGGATTTCTAATTAGAATTCCTTTCTATTTAAATTTCTAAAGAGGTTTTCTAATGAAATTCTCATTATGTTTTCTAAAATTGAGCATTAGTTTGTCTTATTTCCTTCAAAGCTTAGGATATTAGTAGAATCCATGATCCCCCTTTAATGAGAAAGAAGGATTCTAAACCCTAGAAGAAATAGTTAGTTTTTTTCCAAACATAATGTTGGTATTTAGAAATGATATTTTGAATAATCTTTTATAAGTTAATGAAATTTCTATTGAGAATTTTTATAGAATAATTAGAAATCATAACATACATAAATAATTTCAAAATCCACTCTTTAAGGTAGTGTCACTTCGATAAACATTCTCATATAAGTAAAATAAAATGTACCATTGCACTATAGGACCTACTGGTCACAGCCTAGACTATTATAATCAACTATGAACTTAAATTCCAAGAATTTAACATCCACATAATATTGTCAAAAAACATTACATATGACATTGTTACCAACCAAAATGAAATCTAAACAAAACTCTCTAAATTGTCTTCTCCATAAATCTCGGTCAAGTAACTTTCTCCTTTCTGCACTCTCTATCACTCCTAAGACTTGAACTTTTATCTGAAAATGTTTTTGGGCTGAATACAACCACTCAAGTAGGAAAAACTCTAAAATGGTCAATAATAAACAATGACAAACATCCTATATGTATAAGGTATTTGATAAATCTATGGACAATTATAATCCAGTAAGATATGTTTGTTCAAAACTGTCAGTACGCAAATCTATCTATTTCAAAATGATCTGTGTATATGAAATTAATAGATAAAACATTTGTGAAAATTTGTAAACATGAAATTGATTGATAAAATAATCTGTAGCAATTTGTAAACATATAATCCATTGATAAAACCATATGATGTTGTATCATAACTATTAATTAATCGATTAATCTGCCAGTCAAATCCATGAAACAAACAATCTAGTGGCATAACTATCATGCCACAAGCTCTAGTCTAACTCTAAAAAATGGCTCACATGTTAACCCATGTCAAACTATTTGTGTAGACAACTATGCATGTAGGGAACACAACAGTCACCACTACGTTTGACCAGGGATATCTCATAGTCCATGTCACATTGGCCCTCATAAAGGTACCAAATCTATCTAGAAGTAGGGGCTAATCTGCACCTCTTAACATAATGCTAGTAGGGACTTACATCCACCGTGGAAATCGTCTATGAAGAGTTCTCCATCACAGAGTGTGACCGCACATCAAATGCACTATAAAAAAACAAAGATGATACTTATACATATCGCTATCCTTGTAAGTTTCAAAACTTTTCATTTCATGTTCTATTATGTAATCCATTTCTTTCTTTATTTTCACATCATGTAAGTGCAAGTAAAGTATATTGTTTTTTCCATAACTATCAAAATATTTTATGTAGAACTTTAAATGAATATTCAAAGCATATGCATCATTTTCAACATAAAAAACTTGTTAGTTTTTTGCATGCACCCACCTTTATATTATATACATTTCATTTGGAAATCATTTCATTTATTAATGTAAACTTTCAACATGCAACATTTGTTAAAACTTTCTAGTCATTCCCTATAAATTGTGCTAAAGCTTTTTATAACTCATATCAATTATCAACCATGAAACATGACATTTAAGAGCTTCAAAACAACTTGCATCTTTCAGCCATCCAACTATGTAAAAGTTCAATCATTCCATTGTTTAAATTTTAAATAGAAATGCATGCTCTAAATAATGCCAATTTTCAATAGAAAAACCATGAGACATTTTTAGCTATAAACATGTGGGCTTTTCCAAACATTTTCAGTTATAGAAAACCAATTCATTTCATTGGATTTGTAACCATTCACATTAAGTAAAATTTATCTAGAATTACATGTCCCAAAATAATGAAATTTTCAATCATAAGGAAGCAAAGTATTTTTTTATTGAAATGTACTACTCCCAAACTATATTTTGCATCAAAATTCTTGGTAAAACTAGTAGTAAATCAAGGGAAAGTTGTTTTATATTATTAAGATCAATAGCTTAATTGAGGACAAATCAATGGCAATTATAGGTTTAAAAATAGCAACCTTTACATTAGAAAATTTTATTATTTTTGCATTTGAAAAACTACAACATGCTACCCTTTGTTTATATATCATATACACATTGAAAACATTGACTTTGACTTTGAAATCATTTGCAGTTCTTCAAGGATGGACATTAACAACTCCCCATAATATAAATGATTTTTAATAAAGAAAAATTAGTAGTTGATTTCTTCTAAAAATAGTAACATAGCAGTGTGAATAGTCACTGTGATGTTGCTTGCGAAATGGTAAAAAAATGCTTATCTTTTGAACATCAAAATCATGGTTAGTTTCAACCATATTGTACTCATATTTGCAGGTATAAAACATCATTTTAATAATCTCATTTTAAAAGAATAACATCACAAAAATGAGGTGCATAAATCCCCTTCCAAGATCCAAGTTTTAAACCGATGTTTCCAAGCTAATTAGCACATGATGAGGTGCTAAATGACATGCTTTAAAAGCTTCTTAAAATGCATAATAGTACCTAGTACAATTCCCTTGTATAGTACATCATTCCATACCAAAATTCCATCCAAAATAGATCATAAATAGTGATGTATTTAGGACCAAAGAAATGCATAGTAATACACTCAGAAATGTGTAGATTTTGGACTTCATTTCAACTCAAATTAAAATACCATATAAGACATTATCATCACCATAGAATCCCTGAAATTGGTATAAAATCCATGCCCAAAATCCTATGTAACAATAGCCAAAACATGCTCCAAAACAAGCCAAATTTCATACGCTAGAAAATTCAGTGCTCTTCCATGCTTCGAAAATCCAAGGAAATAAGACAAAATGCTATGCTAATTAGAAGCATTACACATCTATGAATCATAAAGCAAAATCCCTTCAAGACCATGCATTAAGAATTCCATGATTCTATGCATGATTTCATCTAGAAATCAACCCAAACATAGGACACGTTTGAACAAAGACTAGAAACATGTATGAAACAAGGACAAATACATAAAAAAAATTCCATGAGAATTTCAAAATCAATTCAACATGTAAAGAATCACAAATTAGTAAAGTGACACGCATGAAAAATGCTCCAAAAAATAAGAGCAACCTATGCAATTTTATGTCAAAATAGCACGCATACAGCATATCAATCCATGTCCATTTCATGATCAAAACCATTCAAATCTCATGGTAAATTTTCAGATTTTGAAGAGAAATCCATGACCCATTTTAGTGAGTTTCCTATGCCCCCTACCTTTTGAAGAATCAACATCTTTCCTAAGCTTTTTTGAGTGAATCCGAGCTCCCAAGCACGCCACAAACATTGGCAAATCTCCTTTCTTCTCTCTCTTCCTTCCTTCCTTACTCTCCTCTTCCTATTTTTTCCCTCTCTCCTTCTTCTCTTCCTCCATGTCTTTCTTTCTCTCTAGGCTGGACGCATGAAGCATGTAGTCTCAGCCAGCCCCAACATCAATTCCTATTTGATTTTTCCCTTAGGTTGAGTGAATGGGGTGCATTAATCCAGCCACCACTCATGCATGCTACTCTCACATGTCAATGGCATGCACTTTTCTATGCACCATAATAGTCATAAGTCATTTCATTGAGTTTTTTTTTTTGTGCTTGATTTGGGTGAGTGATCTGCATTGATCCAGCCACTCATTGATGCATGCAAGTTGTTTTCCATGTTAACTCAATGCAACATGTAAATTTGTACAGCATTCCATGCATGATTTTCCATTGTGGAATGGCGAGCCACATGATCCATCTTATCTTTCTGTTTCGAGTCGAATCAGTTCCATGCGCATTGTGAGCGAACTCACTTGGACTCTCCCAAACTCACTATTTTGTACATTTTCACCTTTCCATTTTTTATCTTGGATCATCCCAAGGTCATATCTAATCTTGGACATTCAATTTCAAAGCACACAATTACAAAAAGAAAGGCCAACATTTTAACTTAATTGGAAGCTTGAATTCTGTAGTTTTCCTTGAAATCTAAACACTCAGAATATTATATTGTTATGCTATCAATTATCAAGTTGTACAAAATAATCCATTTCCATTGGATAAAAACTTAGGGCTTTACATATGATTTTCATAAACTTGTTTGTCGATTTTAATCTTCCTTTAACATTTAATTTTACTCTCTCTCTCTCTCTCTCTCTCTCTCTCTCTCTCTCTCTCTCTCTCTCTCTCTCTCTCTCTCTCTCTCTCTCTTATCTTAAGATGAAATCTTAAGTGTTAATAGAGGAATTTGGGCTTCTAGGATCCTCTTTACCTTAGGTGGTGACTCCCTCTCAAGTTCTAATTAGGTTCACACGAATTTAGGCTAGAAACTTAAACAAAGCCTATAAAAAGCTCAAGCTAATTCTAATATCTCTCCTCCTAAAATTAGAAGGTTAATTTAAATTAAAAAAACATGAATTTCATGAACCATTCTCTATAAATATGAAAATTCATAAACTCCAACCTAGGGGAAGATAACAAAATCCTTTTTGAGCTTTTGGGACATCCAAAAAATGCTTGCACGTAGCTTTAGTTTCAAAGTGAGGAGTCCATTAAATGGTCGACTACTTCTGACAAATAAGCTTATGTAATGTTGGGTACAAGATTATTTCAAAGATCATTGTAGGGAGAATCATGTTGTACTTAAATAACCTAATTGACCTAGCACAAATGGCTCTTGCCCCAAGAAGGCAAATCATTACCAATGCCCTTCTTGTTAAGAAATAATGAATTATTTTAAGTTGAATAAAAAAGGAAAATCAAGTATGCTTCCAAAGTTGGACATTAGGAAAGCATATGACATTTCAACTGTACTGTGGTATGAGGTAGGGCGACCCTTATCTCTCTGCCTCTTTGTCATTGTCATTAAAGCTTTTTCAACAATCTAAGCAACACACACACACACAGAGGAAATATGAACCCATTTACTAATTATTTGATTGTCTATTATCAAGCAATAATGAAAAATTGCAGGTTAATTCATGGAACCCTGCTGAATCTCCAACACCAAGCTAGATTGGCAACCACTAAGGAGAAGTTAGCAATTAACTTTTCATCAGGCATGCATCATAGATGAAGAAAAAATATCAAAATTGCAATTGGGATTAAGAGTTCAAGGACCTTTCATGTTTTACTGAGGAACCATGAAAAAATAAAAATACATACAAATAGTTTATCATTAAGAAAATTCAAAACTGACTACAGGGGGGGAAATGAAAATCTTCTCTACAGTAAGCCAACTAACAATAATAAAGGCAGTAATGGCAGGTATCCCAAATTATGCCATGCAGACATTTCCCTTGCCTAAAACTACATTGCAGGCATCTTAAAAGGTTCGCATGAAGTTCTTGTGGACCAACAATGATTAAGAGAGACATTTACATTTGGATAGGTGGGAGTAAGTGTGCAAAACAAAAGATCAGGGAGGGCTAGGAATAAGATAGCTACAATGGATGGATCTAGCATGCAAGGCAAACTTGGGATGTAAAGTCCTAATGGATAAAAAATCTACTAGGTACAAAATATTAGAGCAAAGTACTTATCCAATGTCTCATTCCTAGAAGCAAAACCAAAAGCAAATGATTCGCCTACATGGAAAGCCATCTTATGGTGAGAGATATGCTAAGAAATGGCATCCAATGGTTAGTGGGTAATGGCAGGACAATCAATGTTTGAAAAGACCCATGGGTTGAGAAGCACACACTCTTAGAGCTAGTGGGCTGTGAACAGAGGATGATCACTAGTTGCACAAAGTTGGGATCCTCATGTACCCAAATCAATCTAGGTGTGCACATGAAAAAATTAGCAAGTGGGTGTAAGAAATTAAACAAAGAGATAGCAAATATCCAAATTTTCAAATCACATGAAGATGCCTTAGTATCGACTTTATAAAGGACATGGAAATTTTTAGTTAAAACCATTGCATTAATTTTCAATAATGACAATCAAAGTGACACTAAGAGTGTGGTGTATGAAAGAATTTGGGAAGCTTCCCCTTCTCCTAAAGTTCAAATGTTACTATGGATCATCATGAAGGATAAACTCCCAACAAAAACATTCACAAATTGGAAGAAAGACAAAGTTGACATGTGCTCGCATCACAAGAAGGAACTAGAAACTATTGGCCATATGTCCTCCTAGCTACTATGTCCTTGGGTGCATGAAGTTTGGATGACGTAAAAGGCTAGATATGAGATGTTTAATGAGATCAATGTGACATAGAAGTTGTACTTTTCTTTATAAAAAAAATAAAAATAAAATCAACCTAAGGCTTTTATTTTTTGTAAGACAATTCTTCATCCAAAAAGTTAAAAGTAATGCTATTAATGACTACTTTTTCTTTATAAGGAGAGAGCTATCATACCCACTCTAAAACTAGATTCTACTGCCCTTCTTATTTAGTGCACTTAAGTCTCTCCATTTTAAACAATAATTTGTAGGCCAAGTAATTGATATGGTAAAAAGCATTTAGATTGTGTTGTTGTCCACAATCATATGATATGAAGATTATTAAAAGAAAGTGACTCATATATCAAGAAGAAGACAAAGTGCACTCTTGATCCAAATCAATGATCTGCTTTACATGTAAAGGTAAATTCAACTTGAACTAGTGAGTAAATGATACATTTGAATAAGGTCAGACATCTGCACTTATGTTTTGAGATTTTTGTTGGCTTATTTTTATTTATAGAATTAGTGTAGTTAAATATAAAAATCTTAATGAAGCTATTTTCAATGTGAAATCATCGAATTATTAGTAGAAAAAAGATTATTATTTTTAATACTCTATTAAAGACTTTTAATAATGTCATAAAATGATGCTTATTTGTTGAACACATAGGAAATTAACTAGTATTGTCATGCACTATTCAGTTGTGATGATGGAAGAAGTAAAACCAGTGATTAATGTAATATAGAACTAAGTAGTATTGCAATGCATTACGACATCTGAAAATAAATAAATAACTTCCTTTATTAGATTACTGCAAGTAATAGTGATAGAGTGTAGATGATTGTAGATGTAAGTATTCCATTTGATTATTACTGCTATAATAGAGACTAAGATAAAGTTTTCTTTTTAAAATTTTAAATGATATACGTATTTCTTTTGCATGTGAGTTGTGTCGTCTAAAAAGGGGGAGAAAGAAGTAGATATAGAACCATTAATGGCAGATATTTGGATCTTGATAAGTGGTTATACTAAAAGGTTCATCAAATTGAGGATGGTAAAACTAATGTTGTGACACCCTGGGTTTTTATACACAATATACTAATAATTTACTAAATTAGTCGAGATCCCTGTTTTAAAAAGAAACTTTGATTTCTAAAGTGACCAAAAATAAAAACTTAAATAAAAGCATTTCTTTCAAAGTCCGGAGAGTCACACTCCTCTGTATTTTAGACGATTGCACATGATTAGTGCAATACCGGATAACCGGATAACATGACGTAAGACCAGACATATGGGAGACTCAGTCTCCACACCCAACCACATAATCAATTACTATTTTCAATAAAATATACTCCCACAATGGATAAGAAAATATAGTCACAATAAAACACCCAGGGTCCCTCCATACAGCCATCACATCCTAAATTCATATTCTTACATTTGGGTCACCTTGCAATTTTAATTAAAGTACAACCTTTACTCAAAACCCGAAGTGAGGTCCTGAACATACCTTGTCATCTATGACCATCATCCGTGCTTCACTGGAAAGCTGCCATCACTTTTACCTGCTCTGTCAGCGCGTCAACCTATTGTCACTCTTTGTATCTGAGGCATTGCTTTGATTACAATGCCTCAGCAAGCTATGCTTGTGTAGGTGATATATATTCAAAGTAAACTCAATAAAAATAAATCACATGGTGTAAGGCATAAAGATCATAAGATGATCAAACATAATATAGAGCCTTAAATTACACAATGAAGGACATACCCAGTCCATGAAATAAATAAGGTATCATCAATAATGATATCAGGACATGCAAAATCCAAGAAGATAGAGAAACACATGAATGCATGTCAAAAGTATCGAACATCATATCTAGTCAAGCCCTATGAGTGTCTCAAGTACACTCACGGCAATGTGGGGTCAACTCTTTGTACCAGTCACTTATATCCTTGCACCCTCACGGCACTCAGGCACACACGAAAATGACGCGTTCCACTTTCACTTTCACCCTCAACGGCACGTGTGGCGAGGCCCTTTTCTTGTTTTTGAGAGTTTTTGACCCTTTATTCATAAAAAAAACATGATTTTAGGAGCTATAGAGGTCCAAATCACGATCCGAAAGAGGCGTTGTGATCGTCTCAACAAGGCAAACCTAGATTTAAGACAAAAATCTAGTTTGGAGTAGCTTTTTAATAGCCAAACTACTAAGCACTATTCAATGATTTAGATTAAGCCGATTGATGGATGATCAGGCTTTAGATTTTGGTTATATGCGTTAACCATGACATGATTTATGGCGTGACAGGTACATCAGGGCATACACCTTGATATCGTTTACGCGCTTAGTTGGGATATTGCGATACCGAGGTAGGTGATTTCATTAACAATTTTCCCCATGATTCTCGAATGATGACTTGGTGATTTGAATTTTGAGGCCTATGATTTATGCCTTACCATATGCATGAGATTAATTTCAGCACGTAGTTCTCATGTGCGTGCTATCTTTTGGGTAGTTATTGCATGCACGGTTTCTGATATTTTCGTGATATTCACTTGATGATTGGTATTTTTGACATGTGGGAGTCGCTCTGTCTTGATGTTTAAGACTATTGATCCTGTGGTAGGATGCATTTTTTTCACCCCGTGAGTGCTTGAGTGCCCGTGAGGGTGAAAGCGGGCATGCAACGCGACTTTTCGTGAGTGCCTGAGTGCCGTGAGGGTAAAAGGGAAAGTGAAACGCCTCGTTTTCGTGAGTGCCTGAGTACCGTGAGGGTGCAAGGGTGAAAGCGGCTGGTACATAGAGCTGATCCCACATTGCCGTGAGTGTACTTGAACCACTCATAGGGCTTGACTGGATATGATGTTCAATACTTTTGACATGCATTCATGTGTTTCTCCATCATCTTGGATTTTGCATGTCCTGATATCATTATTGATGATACCTTATTTATTTCATGGACTGGGTATGTCCTTCATCGTGTAATTTAAGGCTCTATATTATGTTTGATCATCTTACGATCTTTATGCCTTACACCATGTGATTTGTTTTTATTGAGTTTACTTTGAATATATATCACCTACACAAGCATAGCTTGCTGAGGCATTGTAATCAAAGCAATGCCTCAGATACAAAGAGTAACAATAGGTTGACGCGCTGACAGAGTAGGTAAAAGTGATGGCAGCTTTCCAGTGAAGCACGGATGATGGTCATAGATGACAAGGTATGTTCAGGACCTCACTTCGGGTTTTGAGTAAAGGTTGTACTTTAATTAAAATTGCAAGGTGACCCAAATGTAAGAATATGAATTTAGGATGTGATGGCTGTATGGAGGGACCCTGGGTGTTTTATTGTGACTATATTTTCTTATCCATTGTGGGAGTATATTTTATTGAAAATAGTAATTGATTATATGGTTGGGTGTGGAGACTGAGTCTCCCATATGTCTGGTCTTACGTCATGTTATCCGGTTATCCGGTATTGCACTAATCATGTGCAATAGTCTAAAATACAGAGGAGTATGACTCCCCGAACTTTGAAAGAAATGCTTTTATTGAAGTTTTTATTTTTGGTCACTTTAGAAATCAAAGTTTCTTTTTAAAACAGGGATCCCAACTAATTTAGTAAATTATTAGTAAATTGTGTATAAAAACCCAGGGTTTCACAAATGTATTTGGCATCTTTGGTAGTTGGGCTAACAAACATCTTGAATTCCTAGCTTCTTCGAGGAATTTTGTATTGCCATATACATATTAATTAGTGGAGGTAGAGAAAATAGCATTATTCATACATGAAATATGGATATTTATGTATGAAAGCATGTTACTGTTATCTGCTTAAATTAGTGAGAGTATCTTGCATACATAAATTATCCATGACGTGCCTAAATAAATAATATATTTTGCATACATCCTTTTTTGGGATTTATGTCATCCTAGTTAAAATAAATACGTTTTTAAGTCATGAAAATAGATAATAAAAGGATATTATACAATGTAAATAGTGGATATGCATTCATGGAGGGTCTTACGCTTGGAGAAGTATCCATTAGTCCTACATATATGAAGCATCATTTAGGATCTTATTTTTGGATAGTGTCTAGTGATCTTGACCTATAAATGGAGGATCTTAAATAAGTAAAAATGTCAAGCTATCCTTATAGCAAGTGGTGCATAATAAGATAAGAATTTAGTCAAATGGATGATCATACTTGTTATGATTGCTGTGATAGGATGGGTAAATAGCCTCTATTGATATATGGAAAGATTGTAATTAACTCCATCAATGCCAGTCCCAAGCCCTGACGAAAAAGGAGGAGGGTCTTGCATCAGGTGCTAATCAGCAAGGGAGAAGTTGAAGATGATTTTGTTATTTCTTTCCTGCTTGCAAATGAACATGCATTTGTATATTAGTTTGTAAGGAAGAAATGAAAATCATCTCCAGCTTCTTAAAAGTTTGGCAACCCTAACGTGATATGAATTGAAAACTGACATTCCCTCAAGCTAGGGTGTTCCTTATAAGTGACGTGTCGCATCGAATCTCAATGCGGTGAAAGATGGGCAAGTATTGCTAGGGAGTTCCCCTAGAAGCGATACGCTACATCGGATCTCGGGTGTAGTAAAAAATGGGCAAGGGGTGCTAAAGCTCCCCTAGGAAGTGATGCGCTATATCAGAACCAAGGTGTAGTGAAAAGTGGACATAGGTTTATGCCATAGAGGTCAAGAAGGGCACTATAAATATGATATCTCCAGAGTATAAGATTCATATTACCACATGGAATATAGGGACATTGACAGGTAAGGGTTTGGAGTTAGTAGACATGATAAAATGTAGGAGAGTCAACATTGCTTATATCCAAGAAACTGAGTGGAAATGGGCTAAAGCTAGAAAAATTGATGGGTATAAATTATGGTATATAGGAAAGGATAATAACAAAAATGACGTAGGAATAATAGTTGATAAAGAATTAAAGGATAAAGTTATGGACGTTAAAAGAATCAGTAATGAAATTATAATAATAAAACTTATTCTATGAGAGCAGACCATAAATGTTATTAGTGCATACACACCACAAGTAGGGTTAAAAGATATAATCAAAGGACAATTTTTGGAAGATATGGAGGGAGCCATGCAAGAAATTATCAACAATGAGAGAATATTTATAGGAGCAAACTTAAATGGCCATGTAGGAAAAGAAAATGAAGGATATGATAAAATACACGGAGGGTATGGTATAGGTGAACGAAATGAGATGAGAGAAACTATCCTCAATTTTGCTTTGTCATATAACCTGGCCATTGTAATTACGATCTTTAAGAAGAGGGATGAACACTTAATAACCTTTAAAAGTGGACTTCATAAAAGCCAAATAGACTTTTTTCTACATAGGAATATTGAACGATCAATGTGTAAGGATTGTAAGGTGATACCCGATGAGAGTTTAACCTCACAACATAGGTTAATAGTTATGGATATCCATACCAAAAGATAGAAGAAAGGAAATGAACTTAATAGGTATAAAAAGCTAAGTGGTGAAACTTAAAAGGAGAGAAAATAACCTCATTCACAAATAAGTTGATGGTAGAAGGAAACTGAAACTATAACATAGAAGTAATCACCATGTGGATTAATATTGCTGAGTTCATTAAGAAAGTGGCAAAAGATGTCTTAGGAGTATCTAAAGGTAAAAGGCAATTAGGAACGGAAATATGGTGGTGGAGTGAAACAGTGCAAAAAGTTATTAAAGAAACGAATGTGTTTTAAAGCATAGCAGAAGACTAGAAATAATAAAAAATATGAACAATATAAGAATGCTAAAAAGGCTACTAAGAGAATAGTAAGTGAGGCTAAACTTAATGCATATGATGCGCTCTATAATAAACTAATAATAAGAGAAGGTGAGAAAGATGTGTTTAAACTTGCAAAAGTAAGAGAACAGAAGGGTAATGACTTAAATCGTGTTAGATGCATTAGAAGTGATGACTAAAGGGTATTAGTCAAAGATGATGAAATCAAACAAAGGTAGGAAAAGTACTTTCAAAATTTGTTAAATGACAATAGCTCTGAGAATATAGGAATTGAAAATACTATAAATTTAAATAGCATTGGATATTATAGATATGAACGAAGGATTAGAATACCTGAAGTAAGGAGGCCTTAAAAAGGATGAAATAAGGAAAGACCATGAGGCCCAATAATATATCAAGAGAGATTTGGAAGCATATGGGAGATGTTGGGGTAGTTTGGTTGACCAAGTTGTTTAACATGATTATAAAATCAAAGAAAATGCCTGTTGAGTGGAGGAAAAGCTCTATTCTACCCATTTATAAGAATAAAGGAGACATACAGTGTTGCACTAATTATCAAGGGATCAAACTTATGAGCCACACTGTGAAACTTTTTGAAAGAGTGACTGAGAAGAGGCTACTACGTGAGACAAATGTATCTAAGAATCAGTTTGGTTTCATGCCTGTGAGGTCTACCATGAAAGCTATTTTCTTACTGAGACAATTGGTAGAGAAATATAGGGAGAGGAGGAAAGACCTCCATATGGTCTTTATCAACTTAGAGAAAGCTTATAATAGAGTCCCTATAGAGTTAATATGGAGGGTGTTGGGTGAGAAAGGGGTTTCTCGGGGGTATATAGACATAATTAAAGATATGTATGAGGGAGTAGTAACAAATGTTAAGACCACTAGTGGTGAGACGAGTGATTTTTCTATCGCTGTAGGATTGCACCAAGGATCGGCATTAAGTCTATACCTTTTCACTTTTGTTATGGATGAGTTAACACGACATCTGTATGAGGAGATTCTCTAGTGCATGCTATTTGCATATGATATAATCTTACTTGACGAGACAAAGAAGGGTGTAAACACAAAGCTAAAGTTATAGAGAGAAGCATTAGAATCTAAGAATATATAGAATACAACATTAACAAGGAGAGGAGTAGAGTGGAACACTAGTCAAGATTGATAACCAAGAAGTCCATATAAAAGACTACTTTCGGTACTTAGGATCAATGATTCATGAGAGTAGAGAAATTGAGATGGAAGTTACCTAGAGAATCTAAGTAGGTTGGAACAAATGAAGATACGCATCTTGAGTTTTGTGTGATCGGTGGGTGCCACTCAAACTAAAAGAAAATTTCTATAGGATGGCCATAAGGCCAACCATGCTCTGTGGATTAGAGTGTTGGGTAGTTAAGGAACATTATGTTCATAGGATGAGCATCGCAGAAATGAGGATGTTGAGATGGATGACTGGTAAGACAAGAAAGGATAGAATTAAGAATGAAAATATTAGAGGAAATTTATGGGTAGCACCAATAGGTAACAAGATGAAGGAGATTAGGCTTAGATGATTTGGATATGTCCAAAGGAGACGGAAAATGGCATTGGCTAGAAAGAGTGAAGCAATGCAAGTAGAAGGTCTAAAAGGGCAAGGGGAAGGCCCAAAAGAGTGATGATAGAAGCGATGAGGAAAGATTAAAAACTTTGGACTAAATGAAGCCATAGTACTTAATAGAGAGGAATGGAGGAATAAGATTCATGTGCCCGACCCCTAATTGGCATAAGGTCTTGATGATGATGATAATGGCGTTTAAAATATTGAAATTAGGTGGATTGAGAGCCTCTATTGCAGGAATATATTAAATTGTGTTGGTCTTGGCCAAGTTGCTACAATTAGATGGGTAAAGAACCTCTATTATAAGATGATATTGATATCACATATGAAGGCATTAACCTTTGATGAGTTTTTGCAATGTGATTCAGCTAAAAATCATTCATTACAAAGAGCTTCTCACTGTATGTTTGTCTAGATAAACAAATTGGTTGTCAACCCAATTAGTGTACCTACAAAGTAGATGGCCTTGAATGGTGTGTAGGTTAAGAGGCAGTTGAAATCTCACGTTTGACTGCTAAGTGGGAGATGTTGGACCTACAATGGTTTTTGCAAGAATTGTTTTAATGGCATGGGGTGATGTTGGGGATTGCTATATCATTTGATAATTTGGTGTAGTAACATTTATTAGGTGGACCCTACTCATGATAAGGAAAATGATGTAGAGGACTTAAAGGGAAGTTACTGTGACCTTTGTTAGAAAGGGTGTTGAATGAAAATGTTGGTTCATCTAAATAGAACCCTTGGATGGTCATAACTGTTGGAGAAGAGGAGGTCAAAAAATATATATATATATATATATATATATCCTCCCTTATCATGGAACAAGGTCATTGGTGGAAGAGATATGAAGATCTGCCAATGAATAAAATCCTAAGATAATCCATTGCATCGTTCATTCTTATTTGGAAGTATAGTGACTGAGTCCCATCATCTAAGGGATCTTTGCAATTAGCAAAATCTTTTTATTGCATTGGAATTGGTTACAAGCTTCCAAGTGACTTTAGCCATTTGTACATACTGATGATAGGAGATCTTTTGCCAACTAATCTAGTTCGATGCCCTTTTTTGAACAATTACCTTTTCGTAAGAATACCTTGTAAGCTTTCTCCATAGGATGAATCGTGGCCCTCAAAAGAGTGGAAAATCGTAAATATACATGCTTTTTATCCATTAGATATCTAAATGTGGAGTAAGGAGACGAATGAGTGGGATCATGCAAAGGCATGCTTTCTTTGTTATTGGTTTACCATTTCTCTCTTAGAAAATATGAATAATAGAGAGTTCACACACATTTAGGAATGACAATGGGTTAGATAGGGCTATATTTTTTATGACCTTGATCCTAGCACTTTTCTCTTTCCCCTAACCTGACCTTAGCCTTGCTTGGATCAAACAATTTTTGACCTTAAGCTATTTAAATAAAAAGTTTTCTATCCCTAGCCTTGCCCTTTATGGGTCATTTGGGTTAGGTCCCCTAATTGACCCTAGCTTACTACAACAGTCAAAACATTTTCTAAGGCTCCGTTTGGATATGACTTTTTTAACTTTTGCTTTTATTTTGACCCACCGTTATCATATAAATAGAATGCTTTTAAGTTATAAACAATTGGCAGCACATGATTTTTCTCTCCTTTTTTATACAAAAGGGGTATCTTTCTCGTAAAACTGAATCCTAAAATGGGCTATAGATCCAATAATGACAAGGTTTCCATAGCTGGGGATTGCCATATCTAGATTTTGGGTACCATATTTTTGTCAAGGTGAAGGAGATTCTAGACTAGATTTATGTCTAGGTGAAGGATATTCCTACGATGGTGGCACATCCTTTATCCCTTCATTTGAATCCTTTGATCTCCTTCCATGAAATCAAATCATTAGAAAGTAAGGAAGTATAACTTCATTACAAGATAGCACATCTTGGGTCATTTATTTGCCAGCCAACCATGGTAAAGCAAACCTCTAGAACCAAGTCCGACCAACCAATATTTACACCAACCCTTTTCGTAGATAGCATCATCTACACAACTGATAAGTGGTACTAATCTAAGATTGGTCAATGGTGTCATAGCGCTCACTTTGCCTTCGCTCTGGCAAAAGGATACTTTCTCATAGCCAGATAGATGCTGGAGGCCTTTAGTACCTGTTTAATGATAGCACAAGCTTCTTCTATAAAGACTTCATTGAAAAATTCATTGATCCTCCCAATCTAATGCCGAGCCCAAATCATGCCATGCATTAAATAAGATCAAATTGAGAGGCTATGGTCTCCATATTCTTTTCCAAAATAGGGCACTTTGGTAGATAAATATACAAAAGTAGAAACACAACATCTTATATTACATCATCATCATCATCATCATCATCATCATCAAGACCTTATCTCAATTAGGGGTTTGCCTACGTCTTCTATTACATGCTTGAAAACATATCCAATCTCCAATAAGGTTGAAGTTTTCAAGGCAAAGGTCGCTAGGGAAGAGAGGCAGAGAGAGATTCCCAAGTCATAGGAGATGGTAGAGGTTGAAAAAATGTTGAGAACAAAGGTCCAAAAGATAAATTTTAAGAAAAGGTGCTACCTATTGGCTTTTCTAGATATGTGTTTCTATTTACTTTCAATTCTTTTTTTTATATTTTCAAGTGAAATTGTCATAATATAATTTGCACACATGACATACATCGATGGGACTTTATGTTCTAACCTAAAAAGTTGAGATCCAAGCACAAGCTAAACCTACACCATAATGTACTTTTATAATGTTTAAAAATAATTTTCAAACCTACTTAATAATGTACTTTTATAGGAAGGCCTTAGAGTTTTGATTTTATTATTATTATATGATTATAAATATTATAATATTTCTACATTTGTACTTTAAAAATTTAATATTAAGCTTTTTTTTATCATTTGAAATAAATTATATAAGTTGTTCCAGTCTCTTAGTTATTTCATCACTGACCCTAGATTGACCTTGACTTATTTCATCACTGACCTTGGATTGACCTTGGCCCTCCACGATAAGTTTTTTTGACCTTGGTCTTCTCATAAATATTCTGCCCCTATTCTAAACTCTTATTGTTGTTAGGGTCGGTTCCGAACAACCCATGTCATCGAACACACGTCTAGTAATTGAAGGGGTATTTTAGTCTTTTGATCATATCTTACTGGACGTTATTAGTGCAAAACCAAATTTTCTCGCGGCGAGAAACTAATAATCAGTGTCAGGTCCGTAATTGGAAGCAGTTATAAGGGCACTTGTATTACGTGCGACTAACCCAGAATCCCGCGAATCCGCCGTTCATTTATGTCTATTTTAACCGCAGTTAACGGGCCAAATTCTATGGTTCGTTTAAAAAGGCAGTTCTCGAATGGTGGAAATTGGGAAAAAAAAGAAGAAAAAATCCTAAAAAAACTCTAGGTTGGAGTTTGACTGAGAAAAATCCATCTGGGGCTTATTGTCAGGATTCCGGCAAGATCGCGCGATTGTGGTGGAAAAGGTGTTTTCGATCTAGAGAACCTTTTTCCAAAACCGCAGAACGATCAAAGTATCGATAGAGATATCAGCATGGAAAGATTTTAAAACCCTAAAACCGATTTAGATTCAGGTTTCTGCGCGGAGATCGGAGCGAAAAAGTTGTTTGCAGTGGCAGAAAAGTGGTTTTGTTAGTGGTTTCTCGAAAGACTGCTTTTGGGGTTGATTTTTGTGGTTTTTGTACTTTTGTGGGTTTTTTGGGTTGTATTGCATGCAGTCTGGCAGTCAGCAGGGCTCCGGTCACGGCCGGAATCCGGCGGTGGCACTGCCGGGCCGGTCATCCTCTTCTTCCTCAGTCTCACCGTCATCGTCTTCCTCTGCCGTCCCGGCCCCACATTTAGGGTTTGATTCAATTCAACATCAACATAAACAACAGCAACAGCAGCAGCAACAACAGCTTGCTTTTAGGCAGGTGAGTTCTTTTCCTGCTCCTTACAGCATCTATTTCCATTCCATTTATCTTTGACTTGAATTAATTATGGGTTTGGGCTAAATTCTTGGACTTCCTTTTGTAGCTTGGTAAATATGGGTTTTGGGAGCCGATTTTGTGATTTTGAATTGGTGATAAGTGGAGTGTAAGGGGTTTTTGGAACTGGGTTCTGGGAAGTTTGAATTCGAGTGCCGTTTGTTTCCTTTCTTGTTTGGGTTTGGTAACTTCATGTTTTGTGATGTTTAATTTGGAGATGGAATGGACATGTCCTTCTGTTGCAAATGGTACTTTGTCATTATTGTACATTGCAATTTATAGTTTTTTGGCAATATGACAATGTCGTCAAACAGGAAAGCCCTGAATGAACACGGTAGTGTCATTGAAATATTAGGACTGGCGGGGGGGGGGGGGGGGGGGGGTAACTGCATTTCCACAGTAGCAGAATTTAGATTTCTTATCTTTTTGTTCACAAGTGGTAGAATTTCTAGTGAGCTGTTTTTGATGAGTTGTTTGGGTTTCCGGGGTTATGACTTTAATTGGTCATTCTCTCTCTTCTATATCCCTGTGTTACTTGTTCTATTAATCAATTAATTATTAACTCTTTTTGAGGGATGCGTTTTTAGACTCTGTTTCTTGACAGCCTTATGTATGTTAATGTACTAGTAAATGTTAGTATTTCTTTTAAATTTCAGATTGTAAATTTTTTCTGAAGCTTGAACTGATATAGTTTCTTTTGTCGTGTGTGTGTTTGGTGTTTTCCTTTTTAGACGTTCAATTGAAGTTGTTGATGACTGTCGCTCAGGGAATTGTCTCTACTATTGGTGTTAAGAAATTCAAGCAAGCTTAGATTTTACTGTAACTGTATTTCTCTTTAACTTCTGTCTGAAGTAGGATTCCCAGTTCTGAGCTTTTAGATGTTGAAATTTTTAACTTATGGCTTCTGTTTCTGTTTGGATGAAGGTCTTGGTCAATACTCTACTTAGGAATGGACTCTGCTACTATTGTTCTAATTCCTTTCTTCACTCTGGAGTGTCTCTCCATTTTGTCTTGAGGCTTGTTGGGTTTTTTGGTGGAGGAAGAATGCACCATAAGAGGGTCGTTGGTGATATTTGGCCTTCTTCCTAGAGATAGGTTCCTGTCATGTAATGGGGTTGACTAGGTTGCATCTATTGGCTTTGGTTTTCTTTGGTGGTCCTGTTAGTTCTGCTCAGATATTATGTGGCATAATGTTTCCAAATCAAGATCTAGGACTTCTAAGGAAAGAATGACTCTATATAGGGTGTTCATGGCTTGTACCCTTTTTTCCTCTGGTTTGTTGCGCCATCAATTGGAAACTTCGCACTATAGAGTTTGGAGAATGTTCTTGTTGGACGTCATGCAACTCCAGTTGTCAGCGTTTTCTTGTAAATCATGGAAACAATGATAGAGGGATTCCATGGCTAGTTAAACTTAGACACAGTTGATAGTTGCATCTCTGAGCATCATGTCCCACCATATCTTCTTGTTTTCTGTTGGAGTTCTAAAATCTACTTGGTGCGGTACCTCCCATGGACTTTTCACTTAGAAGGGTAAGTCTGCGGTTTGTGTTTTCTGTAATTTGGCTTTTCATTTTCATGAGTTTCAGGTTGTACCTTTGCTGTATTTTTCAAATTGCTGTAGTTATGTTCCTTGTGCTCTTTATGTGCTAAGATGTTTACTTCTAGTGGTGCTTATTATCTTTAGTAACTCTTGTCAGTGGATTGTTGTAGCTTGTGATTATTCTATTGTTGTTATTAACATTAGTCTATAGTCTACAGCCTTATCTTGCATTTTTGCAAGAGGTTGTTTCCACAACTTGAACCCATGACCTCAAGATCACACAATGACAACCATAGACCCTTGTGGTCCGCTCCTTCCCTGGACCCTGTATGTGCTGGAGCTTTGTGCACCGGGGCTGCCCTTTTTTGTTATTAACATGGGCGGATGAATGCCAGTTTGTTTCTAATTGTCCTATTTTTTTCTGTTTAGTCGTTGCAGCAACAACAACTCAGAAAGCCCGAAGGAGATGAAGCCCTCTTAGCCTATCAGGCAGGTGGCATCCATGGAGTTGTTGGTGCAAGCAGCTTTCCTTCAGCTTCCTGTTCAGTGCCTATGTCTCAGCAGTCTAGGAAGTTTATGGATTTGTCTCAACAACATGGTGCATCTCAGATTCGTGAGGAGAACCAAAATAAAGGGCAGGTCCTAGAACATCATGTCCAAAATCCAATTAATCAAGCTTATCTACAGTATGCTCTAGCTGCCCAGCAGAAATCTCATGGGAATATGCAGCAGCAGCAGCAAGGTAAAATGGGAATGCTTGGTCCATCTGTAAAGGATCAAGATATGCACATGAACAGTCTGAAAATGCAGGAGCTCATGTCTATTCAGGCAGCTAATCAGGTAGTTAACCAATCACCAGTGTCTACATTCAAAAATCCTGTTGAACATTTTGCACATAATGAGAAGCAGATGGAGCAAGGGCAGACAAGTGTTGATCGAAGTGAGTTGAAGCCTCCACAGGCAGTGATTGGACAATCAACAGCAGCTAACATTACAAGACCTGGGCAAGCTCAACCCGCTCAATCAAGCGCACAGAACGTTGCAAACAACCCGTTCGCAATGGCTCCATTGCAGGCGATGCAGGCTTGGGCATTAGAACATAACATTGATCTCTCGCTTCCTGGAAATGCAAATCTGATTGCTCAACTTCTTCCACTTTGGCAATCCAAGATGGCTGCGATGCAGAAGCCTTCTGAAAATAATGGGGCTCTTCATCCGTCCCGATTGCCTTCATCAAAGCAGCAAATAATGTCTTCTCCACTGGTTGGTAGTGAACCATCTGTCCATAGCCATGGGAATTTGCTGAGTGGTGTATCTGGCCAGGCTGTCCCTGCAAAAGGTGAACAAACACTTCCTTCCGGGTCATTTCCAACAGCAGGGACTTCGACTGCAGTTACCAATAATATTCAGATTCAGCAACTTCCAGTTCAAAGCCGGGAGAGTCAAACTGAGAGGACTGTAAAACCTCCTATCACGATTGGAAATGGAATGCCGGGCATGCATCCTCCAAATATGTCTGTAAGCACAAGCCAGGGTGTTGATAATTCCCAACCAAAAACTGCATCAGCTGGTCCCGAACCATTGCAAATGCAGTACTTCAGGCAGATGCAGCAGTTGAACCGCCCACCTTCACTAGCCACAGGTCCTTCCAGTGGAGACTTGGCCACGACCCGCTTTCCTTCACAAAGTGGACCTGTGAGTCAGGTGCCACCACAACGTTTAGGGTTTACCAAGCAGCAACTTCATGTTCTTAAAGCACAAATTTTAGCATTCAGACGTCTCAAGGTAAGTGAACCAAGTATCAAACATGCTTCTTCAAAAGATTTCAATTCTTGATCATTTTTAAAAGAGCTGCCATTTAATGCATGTGCAATTTTTTGTTAGAAAGTTATAACCTCATATAATTACCTACCGGTCTTCTTTTTGCAGCGTGGTGAAGGTACGCTTCCTCAGGAAGTTCTTTCTGCGATTGCGCCGCCACCTTTGGATTCACAGCCACAACAGGTTTTCCGATCCCCAAGAACAGTTACCCAGGATAGTTCTTCTGGGAAGAGTGTGGAAGAACATGCAAGAAATCTCGAAACCAATGACAAGGCTCCACAACTCCCACTTTCAAGTATAGGACACAGTCTTCCAAAAGAGGAGCCCTTCACAGGAGATGATAAAGCAACTCCAGCTAGTCATTTGCAAGGAGCAGTAGTTCCGATGAAGGAGCCACCTGTACATGTAGAGTCTATAGGGAAGGAAGAGCAAAGCACCACAGTTCCTGTTAAATCTGAGCCGGAAATTGAACAAGGGGGTCATAGAGTTCCTACAAAAGGTGATTTTAGTGCAGATAGGGGGAAGGCTTTTGCATCACAAGGTGTGACATCAGATGCCATGCAAGTAAAGCAACCCAACCAGGCAAGCAATACGCCGATACCGAAAGATACTGGTGCCACAAGAAAATACTATGGCCCACTCTTTGATTTCCCTTTATTCACTCGGAGGCATGATTCCTTCAACTCGGCAGCAATAGTAAACAATACAAATAACTTGACACTGGCATATGATGTGAAAGATCTCCTATTTGAGGAAGGTGTGGAAGTCCTTGGCAAAAAAAGGGCGGAAAATTTGAAAAAAATTGGCAGTTTACTTGCAGTTAACTTGGACAGGAAAAGGATCAGGCCAGATCTTGTTTTACGGCTGCAAATCGAAGAAAGGAAGCTTCGGCTTCTAGATCTTCAGGCTCGTCTTAGAGATGAAGTTGATCAGCAGCAGCAGGTGATCATGGCGATGCCTGACAGGCCATATCGGAAGTTTGTTCGACTATGTGAACGCCAGAGAATGGAGCTTGCTAGGCAAGTACAGCTCTCACAAAAGGTCACAAGAGAAAAGCAACTAAAATCCATTTTTCAGTGGCGAAAGAAGCTTCTTGAGGCTCACTGGTCTATTCGTGATGCACGAACTGCACGCAACAGGGGCGTTGCCAAATATCATGAAAGAATGCTGCGGGAGTTCTCAAAGAAGAAAGATGAAGATCGAAACAGAAGAATGGAGGCATTGAAAAATAATGATGTTGACAGGTATCGTGAAATGCTACTGGAGCAGCAAACTAACATTCCGGGTGATGCTGCTCAACGATATTCTGTTCTCTCATCATTTTTATCTCAGACAGAAGAATATCTTCACAAACTTGGAGGAAAAATAACAGCAGCCAAGAATCACCAGGAGCTGGAAGAAGCTGCTAACGCTGCAGCTGCTGCTGCTCGCTCTCAAGTATGATTTCTTTTAAGCTTAAATGATCTTCTTTGTTTCCCTTAACCATTTATTCTCTTTCAGTTAATTTTATCACGTCATGGTTTTGATGGTATTCAGTTCTTTCTACAGGGACTCTCAGAAGAAGAAGTAAGGGTAGCAGCAGCTTGTGCTGGAGAAGAAGTAATGATAAGGAATAGGTTCTCTGAAATGAATGCGCCAAGGGACAGTTCGTCTGTTAATAAGTAAGACTTTCACCTGTCTTTTTATCAGGATATTGACTGACGGTGAGAGTTCTGGTTGGTGTGAGAATTTGCCGCATGTTGCTTATGCATGTTTCAAATAAGTAATTTGCTTGATCTAGGTGATAGCCATTTTCCCCTTCATTAAGCAATTCTTTACTGCTCTGCAAAGCCTATGTTTATCTCACCTGTTGGTTTTCTACAGCACGAAAATGGCTGTCTTGTGATGCTTCTAACAATTTTCTTTTCCAAGATGTTTGTTTGGAAATTGAAGAGGCCTTACCCTTCTGTTTTTGCTAGGTACTATAATCTGGCACATGCTGTAAATGAAAGAGTCATAAGGCAGCCGTCGATGTTACGGGCTGGCACTTTACGAGACTATCAGCTTGTAGGTTGCAACTTCAGATGATTACTTAGTACTGGTTCTTTACCATTTTTCCCTTGGAGATGAGTATTGTGGGTTGATTGCCGTTCTCCTTTTCCCTTCTTTCCAGATTGGCCTGCAATGGATGCTTTCTTTGTACAATAACAAGTTGAATGGCATTTTGGCAGATGAGATGGGCCTTGGCAAGACTGTACAGGTAACTTGCTAACATTCTATCTTAGGGGCTGACGTAACATGTTTGTTTAACTTGAGTAGCGAGAACAACATATATTGATATGATTTCATAATTGAACCTTACTATTTTAGGAGCTATGGTGTCTATTTTGTGCTTTAAGAATCAAAACTAATAACTAATTACCCATGCAGGTTATGGCATTGATTGCTTACTTGATGGAGTTCAAAGGGAACTATGGCCCCCACCTTATAATTGTTCCAAATGCTGTTCTGGTTAACTGGAAGGTTATTATCTTTCTTTTTATATTTTTATTATTTTGTAATGTTAATCATGGTTTTTGGTCTGTCCTTGCTAATATCATTCCTTTTCTTTGTCAGAGTGAGCTTTATAATTGGTTGCCATCGGTATCATGTATTTTTTATGTTGGTGGAAAGGATCAAAGATCAAAGTTGTTTTCTCAGGTAAGGACTGTAAGCTGCACATCAATGCTTCTCTTTTAATGTCTTCACTGGCAGCTTTTGACATTTTTCTTTTAATTATTATGAAAACCTGCAGTTGTTGGTTGAATTCATTGCAATTTATCATAATTTATCAGTTCTTTCTTCCTTGCATTTTTTGGTTCTGTAGAGTGCTGGATCTATATCTAGGTATACCTAATGTGGACTCCTAAAATTGGACGGACCTGGCCATGCAAATGCGGCTCTCAGGATGCTTGATAATCACATTAAGAAAGAAATGAGGGAGGGAGAGTACATTTAGGCTGTGTGGTTCTACCTACTAGAACTTTTGGTTAAAATTTCAATGGATATGATTTAAAAAAAACAGCATGGCTTCAGTCATCCGATGGTCTTGAAATTTGGTGGCTACCCTATTGAAGGCAGGCTGAACATGATGAATGGATCAGGTCATCCAAAGGAGCACCCAGATAGGAAAGAGGAAAGTATAAAGAGTCAAACGGTTGCTCTTACCCTTTTACCCTTGTGCATTCTTGCAAACAGTGAACCCATTTGTGCCAATATCATCTCCCTATAGAAAGAGCGAGCAGTTAATTCATTTAAGCAGAAACTTTTGATTACAGATAAAATCTTTTTCCTCACTTAACTTTAGTAGACCTAATGGATTCTAAGGGTGACTTGGGTTTTGTCAGGTACACTTTCTGTTTCTTCATACGACCATATACAGATTCAAATGTTGGTTAAGTCTTAGAAGTCTTAACAAAATGATAAAATATTAAGGGTTTTGGCCTTGGGAGCTTGGTGCAGACAAGGTTATGTTTATTATCTTCTCTGTGGTTGCTCTATTATTTTCTGCTAACGCAATTTTGATCGAGTCCAAGAGAATCCCCACACAAAAACTTATAAATCAAGTCTGAATTTTCTTCAGAGTTTGTGCCATTGTTTTTGATATTAGAGTGATGCTATTAATCCAGGGTCTTCCCCAGATTTTGTCATACCTAGCCAATATGAGACCAACAGTTCTTCGGTCTATGGTCTTATGAAATTGTGAGAGTGTTGGACAGGGCAATGCCACTAGATCCATCACAAAAACAAAGTGAAAATACGATGTTTGAGATTATGAAAAGATCGACCTTCTTACTTGAGGGGTTGTGTAGGGATTTAGTATGAAATGATTGAAATATAGCCTCATGACTAACCATTGGCATCAGATCAACAATAAAAACAGGAATAAAGTTCATGAAGATATTGATCAACCTATTCCATTGTAAAAAATTTGGGGGCAGAAATTGTGGAGCTAACCTAGAAATGTTCTGGTAGATGCAAAATTGTGGGTGATTATGCAGGCTATGGCGTGATTTTACAAGAGTGAGAAGTTTGCTGTATGTGATAGTACACTTAATTTTTAAGGGCTGGCTGATGTCATTGTCATTGTTGAATGACTTCAGAAGATGGAGAACTATCGTACATGAGCTTGACTATATTTCTGAAGCAACTGTTTTGCTTCATAAGTTTGTTCCATATCATTTGCACATGGTTCATAACTTCAAGGTCAAGATAACTCTGCTAATGTGTCTATACAGTTCATGGTTTGTGTTATGATTTATGAAACCATTCTGGGGGTCCTATCGTTGTCCCCAGTATGTCATAGGAGAATTGCTATTGGGACTTAGTCTGTAACCTCTCCCTCTAGGCATCGCCTCTGGTTTGTCTGACCCATTCATCTTCTTTGCTATCCCTAATTTAGGCCAGCTACAAAAATTCATACCCATTTGATGCTTCAAGCTATTAGTTATCCCAGTTGAAAAGTATTTTAATCATGATCATTGGACATTTCAATTGAGGAATCCAGAGAAAACTAGTGTGGAAGCAACCAATGGACATGAATTTTGGCATTTAGTCTACCTAGGAGAGGGTGAAGAAGATGAATGGGTTAGATCATATTAAGGTGGGTTTTTGATAGAGGGGTCACAGACTTAGCCCGGAAGCTCAGTCCGGATAGCATCCTCATGTTATAGCTAATGTAAACTTTATTATTGTAATGATTTTCATAATGCCTGACTGAACCATGATGATGCTAGCTCCTGTCATTAGGATTGAGAAATGGTACTATATTCCACTATGCTTGTATGCTGTAGGTTTCAAAAATTACCTTGCTCATTCTCTTTTTGTTCCTTTCAAGTTTTATCTCCTTTATCCTTTAGTCAATTCAATCATTTTTGTGTTAGATGTATAGAGTTACTTGCATACTTTGCTGAACTGTCTGTTCTCAATATCCTTTCTTCAGGAGGTTTGCGCCATGAAATTTAATGTACTTGTCACAACGTATGAGTTTGTGATGTATGATCGTACAAAGCTGTCAAAGGTTGACTGGAAGTATATCATAATTGATGAAGCTCAACGCATGAAAGATAGGGAGTCAGTTCTGGCACGTGATCTTGATAGGTACCGTTGCCAGAGACGGCTGCTTCTCACAGGGACCCCTTTACAGGTTTGCCTATTAACCCTCTTCACATTATCCAAGCTATATTCTAGTCACTCCCAGGCTTGTTAATAAAAGATGGTCAATATTTCATCTGATGAAGTTCTTTACTGTATGATCTGATAAAACCTCATAATATGTGTTTACTTGTACTTGCTTGGCTTGCTTCCATCCTGACATTTAGTACCCTTCCAAGATGACCATTTTTGAATTTAGAACAGAAAAGGATAGCTTGTGCTTTAGATGCTCGAGTTATTATTTTGCTGTTTTTCATTTGCTTGCTGGAGTTGTGGTTCTAACAAAACTTTTAAGTTCCTTTTTTGTTGTATGGGTTGAATGTCTCTTGAGTTTTTCTGCAGAATGATTATTTTTATTTTGGGTGAAAATTCTGCAGAATGATTTGAAAGAGCTTTGGTCCCTGCTAAATCTACTCCTCCCTGAAGTATTTGACAATCGCAAAGCTTTTCATGATTGGTTCTCACAACCCTTTCAAAAGGATGCATCTTCACAAAATGCAGAGGATGACTGGCTTGAAACAGAGAAGAAGGTCATCATTATCCACAGGCTTCACCAAATTCTAGAACCATTTATGCTCAGACGGCGTGTTGAAGATGTTGAAGGATCACTTCCACCTAAGGTATATGCTTTTCCAAATTGTTACATGGTTAAGTTTTGTGAAAGATTGGCATTTATATTCTGTTGATGGTTACAGGTCTCCATTGTTCTGAGGTGTAAAATGTCAGCTATTCAGGGTGCAATTTATGATTGGATTAAATCCACTGGAACAATCAGGGTTGATCCGGAGGATGAGTTACGGAGGGTTGAGAAGAATCCAAATTACCAGGTCAAAGCATATAAAAATCTGAATAACAAATGTATGGAGTTAAGAAAAGCCTGCAATCACCCCTTACTTAACTACCCTTATTTCAATGACTATTCCAAAGACTTCCTTGTAAAATCTTGTGGCAAACTTTGGGTACTAGACAGGATTCTCATCAAACTGCAGAGAACAGGCCATCGTGTACTTCTCTTCAGCACCATGACTAAGCTTCTTGATATATTGGAGGAGTACTTGCAATGGCGAAGGCTAGCCTATAGACGAATTGATGGGACAACAAGTCTAGAAGATAGGGAGTCAGCTATTGTGGACTTCAACAGCCCTGATTCTGGTTGCTTTATCTTCTTGCTAAGTATTCGGGCTGCTGGAAGAGGTCTAAATCTCCAGACTGCAGATACAGTTGTCATATATGATCCTGATCCAAATCCTAAAAATGAAGAACAAGCAGTGGCTAGGGCTCACCGTATTGGACAGAAGAGGGAGGTCAAAGTCATCTATATGGAAGCAGTTGTTGACAAAATATCGAGCCATCAGAAAGAAGAAGAACTGAGAAGTGGAGGTACAGTTGATTTGGAGGATGATCTTGCAGGTAAAGATCGATACATTGGATCTATAGAGAGCCTTATCCGCAGTAATATTCAGCAATATAAGATTGATATGGCGGATGAGGTCATAAATGCTGGGCGTTTTGATCAGAGGACAACACATGAAGAAAGGCGTATGACCTTAGAGGCATTACTGCATGATGAGGAGAGGTATCAAGAAAATGTGCATGATGTTCCCTCATTGCAGGCTGTAAATCGCATGATTGCTCGCAGTGAAGAAGAAATTGAGCTCTTTGATCAGATGGATGAAGAGTTTGATTGGACTGGGGAGATGATGAAGTATGATCAGGTTCCTAGGTGGCTTCGAGCTGGATCTAGAGAAGTAAACGCAATTATTGCAAACTTGTCTAAGAAGCCATCAAAAGGATCTATTGTTGGCAATATTGGCGTGGAACCGAGTGAAATAGTTTCAGATTTATCTCCAAGTAAAAGTGAGAGGAGAAGGGGGCGACCAAAAGGTTCCTCAAGTGTCAAAATATATTCCATGTACAGGGAGTACGATGATGAAAATGGGGAAGATTCGGAAGCAAGTTCAGAAGAGAGGAATGCTTCTTCTTTGCATGAAGAGGAAGGAGAAATTGGAGAATATGAAGATGAAGAATTTAGTGGTGCTGTTGAGGTGCCACCCAGTAATAAGAATCAGTCAGAAGAAACACCTGATTGTGATGCTCGTGGTGGTTATGGATTCTCCAGGGTGTTAGAAGGTGCTAGAAGTGATCATATATTTGAAGAAGCTGGTTCCTCGGGATCCTCTTCTGAGAGTCGTAGATTAGCTCAGAAGGCAACTCCTTCCATTTCCAGCCAAAAGTTTGGATCTCTTTCTGCACTAGATGCTAGGCCAGGTTCTCTTTCAAAAAGGATGGTGTGCTTCTTTCTTCATGTAGACTGTTTTTTCTTTATTATTCTTTATGTGATTGTGCAGCTTATGGTTTCTGCTGGTTTTACTTTTGCCATGCTTACCAGCCAGATGAACTGGAGGAAGGAGAAATTGCAGTATCAGGTGATTCTCACATGGATCTCCAGCAATCTGGAAGTTGGATTCATGAACGGGATGATGGTGAAGATGAACAGGTTTTGCAACCAAAAATAAAGCGGAAGCGTAGTATTCGTGTACGCCCTAGATATAATTTAGAAAGGCTTGAACAGAAATCTAACATTGAAAAGCTTTTCTCTCAGCGTGGAAATGCTTCCCAATTGCCTTCACATGTGGACTGTGACTATGAAATGCAATTAAGGACTGATTCGGAACTGGAGGCGTTCAATGAGCCTGTGGGTGATAAGCATGACTCGAGGGATTCTGTTGCTAAACACAGAAGAAATGTACCATCAAGATGGGTTGCAAGCTCTTCTAAATTGAATGTTGGCTCAAAGCCCACCAGACTTATTAGCACACCAGGGCTTGTGGAGGATGTGATAATAGAGCCCTGCAGAGAAAGTTGGGATGGTAAAGCAATGAATGTAGGTGGCTCACTCAGCTTTGGTGCAAAGATGTCAGATATTGTTCAAAGGAAGGTATGCATATACGTGGTCGATAGTGTTTTACTTATCTATGTTATTGCAAACTTTGTATCTTGAGATGTCTAAATATGATTGGAATGTCTTGATGTTATATGCATATGAGAATTATGATTGGAATATCTGTGATATTATAGCTCTATATCTTGAATATGACTGAGAATGTGTCACTTTGTAGTCTTTATTTTTTAACAAGAGATAAAACCATTATCTCTTACCATTCTTGGACTTCGATAACAGTTTGACTAAATTGTAACTTAGAATAACTTGATCTAACGTGCTTAAAGAAAATTAAATATTTCAATCGAAAATGTTTTTAGTTCCTTCATCTATGCTAAATCCAGTTAGGACTCCTAACTTCCCTTTTATATATCTTATTTACTATCTCATTCCATGAGATGCATGAATCTTTATTTGTATTGGCACACCCAGGTGCAAGGGGTGCGACTTGTGCTTGGAGGGCTTAGTCACGTAACTAGTTTCTTGGGCACAAAATTAATTAATTCATCATCTTTATCATCAATACCTTATCTTGATTAAGTGTTGGTCATATGAATCTTGTTCCTCCATTCCTCTCTATTGGGTGTTATGGCTTCTAGTCCCAAAGTTTTTAAATATTTTGTCACCACTTCTATCCATGCTCTCTTGGGCCTTCCCCCTGCTCTTTTAGAACCTTCAACTCGGATCACCTCACTCTTTCTAACAGGTGTAGTTTTCGGTCTCCATTGGACATGTCCAAACTATCTAGGTCTAATCTCTTTTATCTTGTTACCTATTGATGCTACTCTTAAGTTTTCTCTAATGTTTTCATTTCTAATTCTATCCTTTCTTGTCTTGCCAATAGTAAAAGTTGTCGTCATGTGACCTTGAGGTCACGGGTTCAAGGCGTGGAATCAGCCTCTTGCAAAAATGCAAGGTAAGGCTGCCTACTTTAGGCCATTGTGGCCCGCCCCTTCCTTGGACCCCACATAGGTGGGAGCTTCGTGCACTGGGGCTGCCCTTTTTTTCTTGTCTTGCCACTCATCCATCTCAGCATTTGCATTTCAACAATGCTCATCCTATGTACATATTGTTCTTTAACTGCCCAACACTTTGATCCATAGAGCATGGTCGGCTTATAGCCATCCTATGTAATTTTCTTTTAGTATGAATGGCAACTTCCAATCACACAAAACTCTAGAGGCACATCTCTCTTTGTTCTAACTTGCTTGGATTCTTTGAGTAACCTTCCTCTCAATTTCTCCGCTCATGAATTATCAATCCCAAGTATTAGAAGTTCTTTTAGGGAGACTTCTTGGTCATCAATCTTTACCGGTGCTCCACTCCTTGCTAAAATTGCATTCAATATACTCTGTCTTAGTTTGGCTAATTTTAAATCATTTAGATTTTAATGCATCTCTCCATAACTCTAGCTTTGTGTTTACGCCCTCCCTTGTATTATCAATCAAAACTATGTTATCTGCAAATAACCTGCACTATAGAATCTCCTCGTGTGGATGTTTTGTTAACTCATCCATAACCAAGGTGAAAAGGTACGGGCTTAATGTCTATCCTTGGTGTAATCCTATAGTGATAAAAAAATCACTGGTTTCTTCGCTAATGGTCCTAATGTTTGTTGCAGCTCTCTTATTCATATCCTTAATTTTGTCAATGTATTCACTTGAAACCCCTCTCTTGCCCAACACCTATCATATTAAATCTCTGAGGATCACATCATAAGCTTTTTCTAAGTGAATAAAGACCATGTAGAGGTCCTTCTTCATCTCCCTTTATGTCTCTATCAATTGTGTAATAGGAAAATAGCTTTCATGGTGGACCTCCTGGGCATAAAACCAAACTCGTTCTCCGATACACTCGTCTCATGTCGTAGCCTCTTCTCAATCACTCTTTCAAAAAGTTTCATGGATGGCTCATAAGTTTATTCAATCTCAAGTATCAGAAGTGTTCTTTTAGGGAGACTTCTTGGTTATCAATCTTTATTGGTGCTCCACTCCTGCTCCTTTCCTTGCTAAAAAGTGCAACTTTGTATGTGTACTTTATTCATATAAAGTGGTACAATGGAACTCTTTCTCCATTCATTCGACATTTTCTTTGATTTTACAATCTTGTTAAATAATTTTGTCAACCAAACTACTCCAATATCTCTTATATACTTCCAAATCTCTATTTGTAATACCATTGGGCCCTAGGGCCCTTCTTGATTTCATCTTTTTCAGTGCCTCTTTCACTTCACGTATTCTAATGGTACAATGGAACTCTTTCTCCATTCATTCGACATTTTCTTTGATTTTACAATCTTGTTAAATAATTTTGTCAACCAAACTACTCCAATATCTCTTATATACTTCCAAATCTCTATTGGTAATACCATTGGGCCCTAGGGCCCTTCTTGATTTCATCTTTTTCAGTGCCTCTTTCACTTCACGTATTCTAATGCTACAGTCATATCAATAATGTCCATTGTCAGTTGGGTTTATGGTCCTTTTAATCTCTATATTCTCACGATAATTGTCAATTAGCAATTTTTGGAAGTTTCCTTTGTTGGTTGCCTTTTACCTTTCAATGCCTATATTCTCATGGTACTTTCAATCACTTTTTGTCACTCCACCATCCAGTTTCCTTTGTTGGTTGCCTTTTACCTTTAGATATTCTTAGGACATATTTTGCCACTCTTGATGGACATGACCATATTAGTCCACTTAGTATTTACTTCTGTTTTATTGTCCCAGTTTCCTTCCACTATCAACTTGTTTTTAAATGATGCTATCTTCATTCCTTTGAAATTCTACCACTTAGTTTTTGGACAACGATTAAGTTCATTTCCTTTTTTTCGTACTTTAATGTAGATATCCGTAATCATTAATCTATGTTGTGAGATTAGACTCTCACCGAGTATCACCTTATAATCCTTACATATTGATTTTTTGGTATTCTTAAGTAGAAAAAAGTCTATGACTTTTATATGGTCCACTTTTAAAGGTTATTAAGTGTTCATTCCTCTTCTTAAAGTATGTGGTTGGTATAATTAGGTTATATGCTAAGGCAAAATCAAGTATAGCTTCCCCCATCTTATTTCTTTTTCCAATGTCGTACCCTTTATGTGCCTTATTATGTTATGTGAATGTCTTGTAAGACTCCTTCCATATCTTCTCAAAATTGTATATTGGTTCTATCTTTTAACCCTACTTATGATTCGTATTCACTTATAATATTTATGATCTCCTCTCTCAAAAGAAGCTCTACTAGTATAATTCTGTCACTGGTTCTTTTAACCTCTACAATTTAATCCTTTAATACCTTATCTACCACTATCCTTATGTCATTTCTATTATTTTCATTTCTTACATACCAAAGCTTATACCCATCTATTTCTCTAGTCTTAGCCCCTATCCACTTGGTTTTTTGGATACAACAATGTTAACTCTCCTGCATTTCATTGTATCCTCTAACTCTAGATTCTTACATGTCAATGTGCTTATATTCTATGTAGCAGTATGAATCTTGTTATCCTGACCTAGCTATGCACTTCCTGAACAGTGTAGGAACCTATGCATACTTTTCACTGCACCTGGGTTTTGATGCAGTACGTCACTTCCGAGGGAATGTTTTGGCAGCCCTTATTTTCCACTGCACCCAAGATTAGATGTAGTGCGTCGCTTGCAGGGGAACGCCTGAGCAGCCCTCGTACATTTTTCACTGCATTCGGGATCCGAAAAATATAAATTACAAAAATTACAAAAAAAAGAAAAGAAAAGAAGAAGAAGAAGAAAAAATAGGAATGTAAATACATGAAGAAATACCAGTTAAATGAGTGAAATGAAATCCTTAAATAATAAACAACCCAAGGTCAAATCAAACAACATCAATTGAATGCTCCCTCTTCAGACACAAATAAGGAAATTTAGAAACATACAAATACTAGTTTCCTTGCTAGTCCTTTGAGCGCTTGTCATCATTGCCATCTTCTTGTAAAACCAGGAACAATAAGCAACCAAACGACAGTCAAATAAGTTAAGTCAAACAAATTTTAGAGTTAAGAGTCATCTTCCGATACCTCTTCCTCATTAGGAAGACAAGATCATCACTAGAATCATCTCCTTGAAAGCATACACATCCTCTTTCTCTGTCTCATCATCTAGCTCATCTCCAACTTCATCCTTTGGTTCTGGTTGGGACTGAGAAATGTAGCTTCTCCTTGGCCCCCTCTACCTTTAGTACTGCCTAGTAGATGGAGCATTGTGTTCACTCGATCCTGTAGCAAGCTCAAATCTAACCAAGTGAGGTCATCATTTGGATGTATCAAATCATCTTCAGCATCATGTTGAACAGTCCACACATCAGTTTTGTCGATCTCTCGTAATCGAATAGGATTTGTATATGTTTGCATTTTCAAAAGATCTTCATATCAACGACGAAAGTGCTGATTGTATTGAACGCATATCAGATCGTTCATTGTCTTAGCATGCAATCTATTCCTCTTCTTAGTGTGGATCTGAAAAGAAAAAATGCTTACAGATTTAGAATATAATAAAATTTAAATTAAAAGTAATAATTATTAAGTATTGAATCTTAATATCTTACATTCTCAAAGACACTTCAGTATATTTGGGAGAGGACTTTAATTGCGAATGTTTGAAGATGTTGGACTTTCAGCCCTAAAGTTTGTGCACCACTCTCGTACAAAAGTTATCTATGATAGAAAAATAAAAATTAAAGTTAAAGAACTTAACAATCAACACTCAACAAACAAAATTAGAATAATATAAAACACGTAGAAGGGGCTATTGTGTCTCTTGTGTTTAGCCAGGTCATTGTTAAATAAGAAGCATCTAGCATGTCTATAAATGGATATCTCATCTACCATCTTGTCAGCCTCTTCTCTGTCATATAGCCTATTAATGGCATGCATTATGTCATTGTTGCATTTAATTTCAATGTCATTATCATAGAAGAAGGATGGGTTGAGATAATATCCAGTTGCATGTAAAGGTTGGTGAAGCCGAGAAGGCCATCTATTATTTACAATTTCCCTTATATGGGTGGCTTGACACTCATCCCTTGTTAGATTTACTTGAATCTTTTCTTTGGCCTTGGCTATCGCCTTGAAAATATAGCCCATTGACAGCTTTTCCTCACCGTTTACCACCATCTGAAACTCTACAAGTGGGCCATGATTTCCAAACAAAAGATAACATGATTCCAAAAGCTGGTAAGGGAAACAATTTTTTCTAACTCCTTTTACCCTTAGGTAGTTTTGGCTATCTATTGTTCACCCACTTTGAGTAGTGGAACATTACCCTCAACTTCATCTCGAGGTTGTGAATGCTTTCCAAACTAAACTCAAGAAGTTTGTGTCGAAGTGTGTAATTGTAGGTTTGACTAAATCTTTTTTCTTTGTGAATCTTCTCATAAGATAAAGGACATGATTGTGACTACATATAAACACTGTTATCAAACTAGGTTTTTGCCACAGTATTCTTCACAATTGGTAATTTACCTGTGTTTACCAACATTAGATCAATGTAGTATGCTACGCAAGGTGTCCAATATAAGTGCGGCCTCTTCAAAATTGACTCCCTTCCTACAGCCAAGTAGTTAGAGGTATTGTCGGTTATGACCTAAAATAGATAAAGGTAAAATTATATACAATTAACTTGCATTATAAACAAGTTAATTATTCAATAGATTATAGAGATGAAACAAAATTTCCTGGACCACGTTTTTCTCTCTATTCTCATCAATCATCTTGTCAAGTATGTCAACTATTAAGTTTGCACTCTTAACATGCTCAGATCCATCAATAGATTTCAAAACCATTGTCACAGTTGGACAGTTCATTAAAAAGTTAAGAAGGGTGCGACCTTGTCGTCGGTCTACCAATCCGACATAATCGAGTACCCATACCTTAAAATCATAAATGAAATGGGTTGTAAGTTGTTCGATAAAATATTTGAGAGGAATATTTATGGTAACTTGAAATGTGGGAGAAAAAGAACATATACCTAACCCAATCAGCTTTATACTGTTCATTGTTGTCTTTTGCACTTGCTTTTTAAGAAGACTCATCCTCAACTCGTTGTAAGAGGGTGTCTTGAAACCTTTGTTAGAATAGACAAAAGCAAGTATTAAAGTATTAATTATTAAAAATATAAGACATATTTGGACAATGTTATGCAACTGCCTCTAACATGGTCTGAAAGGAATGACAACGAGCAGCATTGAATGTAATAATTATTATGGTAAAACCAAGAGGCGACATAGTCGCATGCCCTTGCCCTAAACTCTTTCTTTATATGCTCAATTCATTATCATTTGTTGCTTGGGTGCCTTTCCCTTACCCTTAATTTTTGGAGTAAAGAGATAATCCAAAGGCCCCTTTGTTGTTTGTTGTTTGTTGTATGGATGTTTTATGCCTCTTGCTCCCAATGGAAATACCACTAATCCTAGTACTGTCAATCTCCTCCACTACCTCATTATCATCATCATCATCATGTAAGCGAAATAAATTTCACGGTTGCGTAATCTCCTTTATTATTTTCTCTCTGTTTTCTTTCTTCTTCTTTGTTTCATTCATGCAATCAAATATCTTCTTGGATATCTCTGAAGTGACAAGAGCCCAAGTTGTTTTCTCCATTCTTGTTCGATGTTTGTATTACAAGAAGTGGATTTTAATTGATTTTAATGTAAGCTATATTTTAGTTAGGCAGAGATGGTCCGTTGCCAGGACACATCAATTCCATATTCTATGAAATGATCGTATGTCATGGGTAGTGATAATCATTTGCTGATAGCAACAGCTTTGAAACTGCAGTTTCAAAACATTGTGGAAGAGCTGCCATCATAGTGTCAAAATATTTGCTAGTGCTTGGTCTGTGTTTTAACTTTCTAAGTTTCTGGAAATGCATTGTATCTCTGCTCTCTTTCTTTATTTGAAGTTATGCCCAGTGGATCCCCAAATATTTTGTTTTTTCCTCCAAAATTATTCCTCTTCAATTTGTATTTCTAAGTCCGTACACTGATATATTTCTGTCTTGTGTGCTTGTAGAAATTGTGATGGAATGTGCCCTTGCTAGTGTTTGATGATTTGTGCTTAAAGCTTGTAGTGACACATCTCTTTTTAGTAACTTTGGGCTCTAATAGCAGTTCTCATTATATCTAATAATCTCTCGACAAGGAAATGGGCTAGATGAAAATTTGTATTAGGTAGAAGACTAGCTGTATATTTTTGGATTTTGAGAGGTTTATGATCCAATACAATCCCGGGGATAATTTTTGAGGTACCAAATACAATTTAAATTCCATCAGACTATATTTGCCCCGTGCAATGCATGGGTGACCTAATTATTCATTGTGATCTGAATCACTGATTCAATTGGGGCCAACCATTGCTGCAGGTAGGGCCTACTTTGAAAAATAAGGTTATTGCATTTGGGAGGAGTAGAAGTTTGATGGGATTGAGAAAGAAATGCCATGTGGCTGAAAATGAAGGGCGTATAAAACAAACCCTAAACCTTTCTACTTGCTTCATATATGATTTGGTTGGAGAAAAAAAAGAATAGAGCTTAAATGACTCTTAAGGCACCCCTAATTCAATTAATAGAATATAAGATTATAATATGAGAAGAGTATTGAATTTAGAATTAGAGGCTATGTAGTCCAAGGTGTGACTAGTTGCTAGGTGCAGGCCTGTGGCTCAGCTTTTGGTAGGCGCAAGAGGCCTAAGTCACAATGCGATAGTGAAATAAAACCCTTATTTTTATTTTTTTTCTTTCTTCTTCTCCTTCCTGGCTTCCCTTTCCTTTTCTTGCGATAGTACTCATCTTCCACCGTTGATTGAAGCCTAGTTGAAGTGGTTGAGGTGAGAATCTAAATTTTTGTTGTTGTTGCTGGGTTTTTTTTCTTTTTTTAATTATCAATTTTCTGAAAAAGGGTAAAAACAATACCCTTTTTTCAATTTTCATGTGTAATGCTTCATTTTTCTCTAAAATATCAACATATTAAAGCAAAAAATGAAAACTCATTTTTTTTTTTTTTTCCTTTCTATCTATTTTCATAGATTTAGTGTTATGCACTTTTTTTTATAGTTTTTTTGTATTTTTTTACTAAAGATGTAATTTACATATGTAATTTGTATTTTTTGGGTTTTTTAGCAAATCACCACATCGTCACTTCTAATGCTAAAAACGACTGACCCAGAGACTCCATCATTGTTTTTTGTGCCTATCGTGGAAACCTCTTACAAAATTCAAGGTAAGGCTGCATACTGTTGACCCTTGTGGTCCGCCCCTTCTTCAAACCTCGCATACGCGGGAGCTTCGTGCATCGGGGCTGCCCCTTTATTTTATTTTTTTTACTAAAAATGGTGAAAAACAGTACGGTTTTATTTTTAATTTTTGTTTTTGTAACAAATGTCTAAATGTCATCATTATAATGCTAAAAACAACTGATTCATGGACTCCATCGACCACTGTTTGTTCACATCTTTATATTTCTGTATATTTCTTATTATTTTTATTTTTGTAATTTTTGAGATTTATTTTAAAATTTTAATTAAATAATTTTGTTCCCTGTGAACTAGTGGTGTGACTTGGCGCAAGTCACACCCCTTGCGCCTACGACTATGTAGAGTAGAAGTTAAATTGGAGCGAGAGGGGGGGGGGGGGGTTTGTAAAGAATTATGATATATCATTTTGAAGGAATTGAGATGGAAATCTCATGTGGCCGAAAAGTAAAGCAAATCATTTTGGGGCCCATTCATTTAACAATGACATAGGGAAACAAAAATTAAAAATTAAAAATCTTATAAAGTGCGAGCAAAAACAGGGTTCAAGTGCTCAAAGAACATCCAATTAGCTTAATATATAACAGATGGCATTCTGCTGCTAATGTTGAATACTTCAGTTTCTAATGTTATGAACTGCTTTTTTTTCGGAATTGTATGATACATATGGCTATGACATGTTTGATCACGCTTTGCAAAAGATTTATGCAGGCATCATATTTTTGGAGAGCTAATTCTCTCTAGATTTTGTTCTAGTCACAGGGTTAGTGATATTGAGACCTATAATTTTCTCCTCCTATTTCTACAGTTTCTTAAAGGACAAGCTGTACTAGACATGCAACTACCAGCACAATGTGGGCCCAGATGGTTGCTGATCCAAACTGTTTATCTTATCTAATGATGGCTTTTGTCCTCTGTTTGGTTAAGAATTTGCCACTATCGTCTGGAAACATTCTCAGGTGTCCATTGTCCTCCAGTGTACCGTAATTAGGAAACCAATGGAGAAGATTTTTGGTCCATGGCATGGTAAAGATGTTGCAGAAGATTGAATTTGGATCACCTAACGTCTGGGTCTAACATGTACTTGTAGCTGGACATGTATAGCATCATATTTATACAGGCGCAGAGTCAGACCTTGTAAAACATTTCTCTTAAGATGCTTGTTGGTTTACTAGAAACATAAATAGTTGAACAGTATGGCTCCATTGTTTAAGACTTGGACTTCACAGACTACACATTATATTTGATTTGCTTGACTGTTAAGTGTTCCAATGGCATGAAAGATACTGAAGATTTTTAGTCATGTTATCTTCTTTTAAACAGAACATTTTTTTCTTGCTTAGTTTGTCATGAAAATTCCAAAAGACCTCTATTGTTTTGACTCTGTGGTCAAAACTATCTTGCAATTTGCAAGTTGATTCTTTTTTATCTTGAAAGAGATTTGTGAGTTCATTCTTTGATGACGTTGAGTGAAAAGAACAATAGAGGTCTTTTGGAAGATGCTTGTTTCAGATTGTTATCCAAAGACAATTCAACTCAACTGAGTTGGGTTCTGCTATTTGTGGCAGCGTTCCTCTTTTTCCTCTTTTGAGTAGCCTCTTGCACAAATATAAATTATTTTTGTTTGTGCTTTATGTTTATGGGGTGTAGTTTTGATGGAAAAACAAACCAAAAACTGTTCATGCTAGGTTATTATGCACATAAGACGGTGAACAACATCAAATTAAAAGAGGAATAATGGATAAATTAGGTGCTCTTTTCTGCTCAAAATAGGCTAAAATGGAACTTAAAAATTCAGAAATTGTCTGAATAGATCTCAGAACGCAGCCTCACGCTCTGAAAGCAACTCTTCTAACTTCGAAACACTTCTTAGTCAGTGCAAACACCTTAACACTTCCTGCTTGCCTCTGAACTTCCGTACACCTGCTCACTTCTGCATCTCTTGTGACAGTGCAAAAATGTCAGCAGCAAATTTCAGAGAAGATTAGACAAAGATGGTCATCAAATTGTACCAATTCTAACAGACTTTTTGAAGAGGAGCGAGAACTACATGAACATGAATAGTCTCACTAACCTACGGACAATTGATCAGCGTGTGGATGGGTTTGAGTACAGTGGCGTGATGGACTTTGTGGCAGACGTGCAGTTGATGTTGAAAAGTGCAGCTCAGTATTGCGGATACTCTTATGAGGTCTGTCTGATTGATATAATTATCATAATTATGATTGCAGAATGGATGCTCCCTTTATTTAAAGAACTTGGCTTGGAGCTGGTTGCATGCATAATTCTAATTATTCTTCCTCAGAAGGCAAATTTGCATAGTTTTAATTCTCTCAGTATTTCAAGAGGCAAATAAATCTTGGTGCAGGTGAGGTCAGAGGGGAGAAAGCTGCAAGATCTCTTCTTTGACATCTTGAGGATTGCATTTCCAGACACAGATTTCCGAGAAGCGAGAAACATGGTTTCCTTTAGTGGCTCAGGGGCTGTTGCTACCGCATCTCCAAAACCGGCTGCTTCGAATCAAAACAAGCGTCACAAGCTGATCAATGAAGTTGAACAAGACCCAGGCCCCCGGAAGTTTTCGGCAAGGGCACCTTCCTTGGCTGAAGAAGTTCGGACCCGAGGTCAGCCTTCCAAGTTCCAAAAGGAATCCAGGTTAGCAAGTAGCAGTGGTAGGGAGCAGAGCCAGCTGGATGAGGCTCCATTGCTGACTCACCCAAGGGATCTTGTCATCTGCAAGAAGAAGAGGAAAGACAGGGATAAAGTGGCCGTCCAGACTAGAGCTTCACCAGTGTCTCCTGTCAATCCAAGTCGCATCCCCAAAGTTTCTGTAAAGAGAGATGTAAAGGTCAGTCAACAACCTAGCCAGCAGCCTGGATGGGCTCCTCAGCCAACTCAGCAGGTTAGTGATGCTAGTAAATCCGGAGGTTTGACAGAGGCCCAGTGGGCTAAGCCTGTAAAGAGAATGAGGACAGATACAGGTAAACGGAGGCCAAGTCACTTGTGAGTTCCTATTTGTATATAATGTAATGGAAAATCTTTTGCCCGTCGATTTCAGGTGCAAGTTTACTGTGCCTTGTGGCCTGCACAAGTAAAAATGGGTCAGGGGAGGTTAACCCCCCGTTGCACTGTATCTTATACCTTGTTTATTCCTCTATTTAGGTCGCATTAGTTAAGAGAGTCAATCCAATTGGGCAGGCATATGTATATTAACATTGAGTGTGGCCTTAGTTTTATATGGTTTTAATACCTATCTCAAGATTATACTCGCGAGTAACTATGAAGGAACAGCAATAACGTGGACAGCCTTAGTCCTTCATGTGTTTGTTGCAAATGGTTTAGGGTCCTACTTGTGGCTACAAGTGCCAGTAACTGCTCACTAGGACAATCGACAAATGGGCCCTAGTTGTTACTATAACCCAAACGTGAGCCCATATAAGTGAGATCTAGCAGAGAAATGCTGTGTCCTAAAATCTAAGCGTCATCTTAGATAGCTCTGTGCTTACAATTTAAGTAGAGTTTAGGCTTTGCGAGATGATCTAAACAATCTTTTTGGGCATGCAGACAAAAGTCCAAGTGTGAAGCTATACGGTGATCCTAAACACTGATTTTTTGGTTTATTAGTCGATAAATTTTCATAGACAGAGAAAAATACAAGCCAAACCCGGACTATAGTTATTATTCCATGTACTTTTTCCTAATTCTCCATGTCATTATTTAATGCACATTTTTCATCATGTGCTAACTTTTGATACCCACAAGTGGGACCCATATGTGACAAGGGGGTACAAATGAACCGTGACGAGGTAACAATGTAGAAAGAAAGAGCATTTTGGGTACAAATTACTTATTTATGGGGTTTGAGCATGGGAGAGATTAAGAACAAGTTTGATAAAATACGGACCGTCAATGTTATTTGATTTTACGTTGGAGTAAAGTGTAAATTCAAAACTTTAGAAGAACTAACACAGAAACATCCTTTGAATATTGGTGTATGACTCATACTTGGGTAATATGTGAGTAAAAAAATCATTTCAAACATCAGTAATTATCTAGCACAGTTAATCGCAGACAACTCAGCATTTTACATGGAATATGCTTGGTCAAAGGTTCGAGCCATTACTTTCTCTTTTGGCCTGAAATTAGATTTAAGAGAGTGCCTGAGCAAATTTGCTTTATACTTCTTCGACAAAAAGAAAAAAAGGCAAAAGAAAAAGAAATCAAATCAAATCAAATCATTTCAAGTAGGGAAGTACTTTGTATGCCTGCTTCTCTTTGAAAGCGTATACTTCCAGTCTTTTAACTATTTGCATTTTACCTGCCCATATCTTTTTCCAAGGGAAGTGTAGCATTCATCATACAAGGAACTCTTACATGGTGGATGCACCCATTTGTTCACTTGACAGACAACATGGATCATTGATAAGTGTGAGCCACATTTATCCTCTTGCCTCATAGTTTTCTTTTACTTTTCTATTTTGAAAAGGCCTCTTTTTTCCTTTTTCTTAAGCCGGCTAATGCCTTAAAACACAGTGTTAGAAGGGCCTCTCCTATGATTAAGCCACGGGTTTAAGGCTTTCATGGTTATGGGTCATTCATAGCTTGCCTATAATAAGAATAATATAAAATGCAAAAATGCTAAACTGACAACAAAAGGAAGGTGTATATGTAAGTTTTTAAAGCCCAACTTTGTATGATCGAGCTTGCTCATCACGTTGCTCCATCTTTAGATGTCTAATAGATCAAAAAGCATGTAATTCATTGACTACAAGTATACAAATATTAAAATAGGTTTGGTTGTAGTCGGTGGCTCAACTTCCCATTAACATGAAATCTAGTACCATAATAAACCATTGAAGTTCAATAACACAAGAAACCATTCAAGGCAGTTGGATTCAAGAATTAAAACACAACCATATAACATTCTTAGTTACATCTTTGACATGAAGCCCATTTCTCCTCACACACTCAAAAAGTTTCCAAAAATTTCTAGTACTTATTTCAGCAACGAGTTCAACTTTCCCATGAAACAGCAGCCTCGGTGCAGGAAGCTCCCACCCATGTAGGGTCCAGGAAAGGGGAGGACCATAAGGGCTTATAGTACACAGCCTTGTATTTTTTGCAAAAGGCTGTTTCCACGCCTTAAACCCGTAACCTTGAGGTTGCACGATGACAACTTTGCCATGAAATAAACAACAAAAGTTGCAATCATGGCTAGAAAAATAATCATCAGGAGTTTATAAGCAAGCTCCTGATTTTCATAACCTAATTGGTGTTTTCCAGAGTGGTCCTTACTATCTTTACCTCTTAAATTAGTTGCCAAATTCCTCGCTCTTGGTAGATCTTGGTTTAGAGTGTATAAATTTGTCCACGCAAACTGCCAACATTCTATCTTCTTTCTCATGGATATGTACTTGGCCATCGCCCCTTGCCCATTCTCACAAAATTTTTGTGCCAATGCATAGCTTGTAGCAGATGCCACGCTAGAACACTGATCTGGAAAAGGAAAAAGGGGACAAGGGAATAATAGAAAATGGTAAAGAAAAAAGGTCGGAAATGGGGATCTAAATTTGGAAAGAAATTCAAATGCAATCGTCAGTTTTCAGGCGAGTTGCATTAGAGAAGGATGAATCAATTTGCCCAACAGGGCTTTTGATAGAAAAGAAAAAGGGAAAGCAGGATTAATTGTCAGTTTTTCAAATTTTAATTTTTTGGGTGTGTTAATTTCAGCTGTTTCCTGTAGGTGCAAGGAGTAGATAACATTTAATTGGCTGAAAAAAGTAGAAAACAGAAAAAGTTAGAGGAAATGGTAGTTAGATACTTTTTCTTGGACAATCATATGCCGTTTGCACTTTACATCTGCAACTCCTTGCTGAAATTATCGCTCCTCTTAATTTTTTTCTAGAAATTTTTTTACAGAAGAATCCAAAAAATAACAAACTAATGGCTTATGGGCCCAATTGTTTTGGTAAATGTACTGGCGATGAGACAATTTCAGGGGTCTGATTGATTTTTAGTGGCAGGGGGTGTTTGTACAAGAAAAAGAGGATTTTTTGGCTTACACTAATTTCTACACATATAAAACTTGCCCATGCACATATGAACACGTGCCATATCCACTGTTGAGATGAACACCTCACCCCTTATTGAGATGGTTGCCTACCTTGAACCCGTGACCTAACATATACAAGTAGGAGAGATGCCTCTTATTTGAGACCAACTGAACTAGAAGGTTTTTGGCTAGTTATTATTACCAAATTTGAAATGTTAATAATAGGTGATTGCTACATTTTGAAGAGGAGCCTTGGTACAATAGTAGAGTTGTCGTCGTGTGAACTTAAGGACACGTGGAAACAGCCTTTTCTAAAATGCAAGGTAAGGCTGCATACTATTGACACTTGTGGTTTGCCCCTTCCTCAGACTTTGCAGACGTTGGAGCTTCATGCACCGGAGCTGCCCGCCTTAGTTGATTGCTATATTTTTTTTTTAGAGATCAAAATAATACAGAAGAATATTTACTCTGTCCCTTTCTCTCTCAAAGCCACAAAACCGATGCAATACAAAGGCACATTTGATTCATGACTGCATCAATGACTCCCAAACTTGTACTTTAGAGAAAATATAAGGCATTTTGTTTGGCAGGAAATAGTTTTATTGCTTGTTGGACTACAAAGAGTAGGGCTCAAGAGACTGTTTCCTAGTAGGTCATACAGACAAATGGTACATGTATGGAAAGATTTGCTGGTAAGACCCACACATGTCAACAGAGGTCCATGCCCACTTTTCCTGAGCAACCAAGCATCAATAATCTCTCACAGCTTTCACACAATTATCTTCTATTTTCCTTTCTATTTTTATGATTATCTTTGTTAGGGTTGGACTTCCAGTTCAACACTTCCCTTGAAAGTATAAACGATGAGGCAAAGGAAATTCTCTAAAGAATATATACCAAGTCTTACTTATATGCTGTAGTTCATTGAATTTGAACCAACCAAGTCCCCCATTTTCTGTGCTTTGGTTCTTTGAACTTGAAACAAGAAAACTGAAAGCCTTCTTGGTATTGTTCCTTGATAATAATGCCCATCATTTTTTAATCTATTCCAACAAATCCATCTTTGAGCTCCATATGTTTGGTTTAAATATTGTAAATCAAAAGAGCAGGCCCATGGATTAGGGCTAGTGGGTGCATAGGCTAGAAGCGTAATCATATATTTTTCTTAAGATGGTCTTAGTCTGCATGTGCAAGTCCAACTTTTATATATATAAAAGAGGGAATATGTCTGGATGGATGAAGCCCAAATATTATTTTGAACTTGGTCCAAGAAACTAAGCAACATAAAAAAATATGCAGCACCTACATGTATTATGGGCTTAAGTGAGAAGTCTACTTGAAATCTTTGGCTCCAACTTTAGAGGGACAAGCCTGAAGATCTTATTTAGCTCAAGTACTAGCATAGGTGATCTTGAGGAAAACCCTAGGAAATTTCTACGATTTTGTTTGGCCTCCATTATGAGTGATGAAGACCGTGCGGCAGGGTCTCTGTGGTTGACCACTTTCTACGGAGGCATTTCCAGTTGTTTGAAATCTAATACAAACTGGGATAAACTTATCCGCGGGCAGTGATCTTAAGCCTTGGTACATGGAGCCCTTAAACATGATTTTTGAATGTTTCTGTTTTGATTTATTTTGTGTTACAAGAGGAATTACAAAGCAAATCATTTACACGGTCTTATCATCATCATCATCATCAAGGCCTTATCTCGATTAGGGGTTGGCTCATTCATACTCTTCTAAATGTAATTTCCAGCGTAAAAAACCCTCGTAGCTCAGTGGTTTGAACAAAAGAGGTGCCTTTGCCGTTGATGCTAGGTTGCAGATTCGAGGTCAACACCCTTCATCCCTTGAGGGGATGGACAAATCTAGGAGAGTGTGGGAGTGGATCCGAAGGTGATCCATGGCTTGCCGTTATGGTATCTCATGCTTAAAAATTCGGCTACTAAATTACTACCATTAGGCCTTGTGACAAAAAAACATGGGTACTATAGATGCTCTTTGTGAGTTTATCAAGAGAAGTTAAATCAATGCTTTTGGGATCTTGATCTTTTGGCTGAGATCTGTCTAACGTACCATGAAGATCATGGTTTTACCTGCTGATTGACATGGGTCCCACTATGCTTATGTGCCTCAGGCTGTGGGAAATGATCTTGATTGTAAGGTTCAATATACAATACTGTCACCAGTGAACTCTAAGAAGCTTCCAATAATAGTGCAACACGGAGTGTTCCTAATGGAACCTTGGCGTAACGGCACACTTGAGGACACAGGTTCAAGGCGTAGAAATAATCTCTTGCAAAAATACAAGGTAGCCTATTAATTTTGTGATCTACACCTTCCCCAAACCCTGCATAAGCGGGAGCTTGGTGCACTGGACCTGCCCCTTTTTACCCAGTGTACCAAATATGTCTATCTGATGTCATGTTGGAAACCTACCTCGATGCATTGAAATTTATCCAAGTGAGGACCGAACTGTAATGGTCTATTTGATTCTTGGTCCCTCGAGATGAGAATATTCATGTGAGGATATTGCTAGAAAAAAGTCCTAAAAAGTTGACACATGGTCTTTCTGGTCGATTCCTGGATGTCTCCTTGTAGGTCCATTTGAGATGTAAAGGCTGAAAGACACCTTTAGATGTCAGACAAGAAAAACTAGATTTTTTTCACAATGATGGCCAGTACAAGACACTGAGAGAAGGGGGAGGTTTTATGTTTCTTTGTGCTGTCTCTACTTTGGCATATGTGGCTTGCAATTTTGTATTCATTAAGCCCTTTAAGAAAGCAAGATCTTTATGCAGAGCAAGCTTTGAAGGTGGGTACTTCTGTCTAAGAATTTTCATTTTTCAACAATTGGAGCTTTGTCTACGTGGAAGAAGATTAAGTTCCTCTTCATCTCCTTCTCTTGGGATTCAAATGACACCTTCCTAAGCTCAAATGCTGCATCACTCTCAACATGCCCACCCACTCATCTTCATGGGCGTATCTTAGGTAGGCCATCTACCAAAAGAATGTTGCATTGGATGATCCAGCCGATTACTCTTACGGATTTACCATTTATCAATAAAATAGGTGTCAAGTGGAAGTACAGTAATATATACAGTTGAGGCATCTTAATACACCGAGAGATTTGAACCTTGTTCCTACATAACCAGATCAATTGATCAGACAATCACCATCTATTTTCGTTGTTCAATTGATGTACTGCTCATAAAGCTGGAAGAGGCAACAATAAAGTGGGTTTAAGGATCATCTAGTGGAGAAGAGTTTTAGGGCATCCCTTGCCTAGAAGACAAATGATATGGATCACCAAGCTTCTGGGCCCTATGTCTATCTGTAGTTGTGTGATCACATGTGGGTGGGGGATCTTGCAGATGTACTAACCTAGAAAGTCTATGATGAGTCCCCATCTAAAGCCACCAAAGTCAAATGGATGTTCTTATTAGTTCTTATGATGGATAGATATTGCAAAATGATTTTGAAAGCTCATAGAATTACCCAATAGGATGTACTTGGGCTTTGAAGAATACCAACTACTTTTCACACTTGAAACGAGGATAAGGTACTCCTCTCTGCCTTTCACTTTTTTATTCTTTTCCTATTCAATATTTATTTTTCCTTCTTTTGATGAGTTTTACATGATTCTGCAGTGTAAAAGTCAAGGAAATAAAGGTGCCCATGGGAGAACATGTGGGACAACTTTTAGACAATCTAGGTCCTGTTTAGATGGATGATGTCTCAAACATCTTCCCACTAAAAGATGATCCTAACCATTGTTTTTTCAGCAGTGGTAGCATGGATGGATGACTTGGAAAGTCCAAGAAACAAAAGGATCGTAGCATGAGAACCTCTAATGCATATAAGTTTGATGCATAATGTTCTAACATAGGGCTCAACAAATGCTCATTTGAACCACTAAAAAGTTAGGGTCTAGCAGTACCTCTCTTTTTGATAGACCAAGAATTCTTTTAACTAGCTTCAGAGGTTAAATTAGTTCTAAACTATCATCAAAGTGATAAAGTTTTCAATTGGCAAAATGGGTTGTTTTACACAATAGAGTTTTGAAAGATATTCTAATGCCTAAATCTACTTGAAATCTTGATAAGTACCACTTTAAACCTCTGATCAAGCATAAAGAGAAGAAGAGCCATGATGTCTACAATACCTGCACTAGACATCTTTCGGCAATTCGCAAAATAGCTGGTGCACATGTTTTGCCACTATTTATTTGATTGATGTTGATCAAAATCCTAAGTTCTGAGCATCAAATTCCATGGCTGTTAAATACTTTATTTATGTTTTTTTTTTTTCTTAAGTCGAAAATCACAAATCTACAAAAGGGCAAATAAGAGGAAAGTATAGTTCAAGTGCGCACTTGGTTTGTGATTCCTCTAATACTAATTAATGTTTAATTGCCAGAGCGAGAGGGATTAGTGAAGGGGAAACCTAGAGTTTAAATAGAGAGAGGACTAGAAAAGCAAATGGAAAGAAAAGAAAAGAGAGGAAACAACTCTGCTGTGCTGACAGAGTGTAGTAGACGGAGAGAAAACGCCAACATCTTGGAATTCTGAAAACTCCTACGGATTTACAGAGAAAAGGTTAGACATTTTTCACTTCCTCCAACTAAAATCTTCTGTTTCCTGTAACTTTAGTTTGATGGGTTGCTCTCAGATCCGTTCCTCAACTCCTTCGCATCCTCAGATTTCCCTGAATAAACCAAACAGACCCTTCTTACATGTTGCCTCTACTTTGGCAGATTTTGAAATCCTGCATCATGCAACAGGTTTGTCAATCTTTTTAGAAAGTGGGTTTGCTTGTTTAGTCTGTTTTATCAATATCCCAGACTTTCCGCTGGATCTGGAGTCCACCACAAGGTCAATTTTCATTTTTTTAATAAAAAAATTCTTTCTAGTTGAAGTGCTTTTCTTTCCAACTAAGATGGCGAAATTTTAGAAAACCCAATGTTTTATTTCGGTTTTTGGAGAAGAGATCTAAAATGGAATATACTCCTGCTAGTATTGCTGATATGGAAGTGGATTTCTTCATGAAAGAGTTGGCTGGAAGCCGCAGAAGTTTGTGATACATAAATTGACCTCGCTGTTCTTGGGAACTTTATTCCTGTTGTAAAGATGGACTTTTAGATTTAAAACAGTGTGTAGATCTAATTCAGGTTGTACAGATCTGAAATACATGTCTATATTTTTCTTAATCTATTTTAGGAGTGGTCTTCTTGATTGAAACCGTGATCTAGTTTTGCCGATCTTGATTGTCTTTTTTCTATCCTTGGGACTGGATTTAGAGGCGAAAGCCATTTCCTTCATCTCAAAGAGATCAATTTCAAACTTCAATTTGATATGTATTTTGTCCGAAAAGATGTTTTCATACCCCTTTCTTCAATTTTAGGAAGCGGGTTTTCTCAATCTAGCCATTTTATACATTCTACATTGATGGTGAGATTCAAAATGAAAGAATGTTTAAGTTTCCAGAGTTTTAGACTTTTATTGTTTTCCTCTATATCATGTGGTTTATTTGATTATCACTACTGTTTTCATTTCAGAGGGTCTGCTCAGATCTAGAATGCATGGACATTCATATTTCTTGAGAGTGGGAGATCATATGAAGATGGATATATGGAGCTTCAACAAGAAAGCTCCAAGACCGGGGCATTGCCAGCAACAACTTCAAGGAATCTTTCGTCTTCTTCCTCGGCATTTGTTTCTGCAAGTCAATCTCCTTTCTTCTCTCCACGGTCCCCAAAGTCTAATGGGTCTGAATCAGTGAGGTTCGATATCCCAAACTCCTCCAATGGTTTTGTCTTAGGCAGTGATCCTCGTAGTTCCAGTGCTGTAATACGAAAGTGTGAATCATTGTCCTATGGGAACTTCAAGCCACTCGATGTTTCCCATGTCCCCGATGTCCGTATTTCAAGTACTTTGCCAAAACCAATTGCAACTAATAAAATCCCTGACCAGCTTTCTTCCCCAAATGGTATTTGCACGAGCAATTTGTCTAATTACAGCCAAGGGACTAGCAATGGTTATTCAGGGAATGTTGAGAAGCCAAAAAAGTTGGTCAGGAATAATGGGAAGTTCTCATACACTCGGGGTTCAGCTTTGCTTTCCACCTCTAACAGGCTGAAAAGCTGTGATGTCTACATTGGCTTACATGGTCGCAAGCCTTCATTGCTGAGGTTTGCTAATTGGCTCCGGGCCGAGTTAGAAGTTCAAGGGATTAGTTGCTTTGCAGCTGATAGGGCTCGGTGTAGAAATGGACGAAGTCATGATGTGGTTGAGAGGGCAATGAATGCTTCTGCTTTTGGAGTGTTTATTGTCACAAAAAAGTCATTTGGAAATCTGTATAGCATAGAGGAGCTAAAATCTTTTCTAGCAAAGAAGAACCTAGTTCCAATTTTCTTTGATTTGGGGCCGGGTGATTGTCTTGCTAGAGATATAATAGAGAAGAGCGGTGACTTGTGGGAGAAACATGGAGGTGAATTATGGATGTTATATGGCGGGTTGGAGAAGGAATGGAAAGAAGCAGTTAACGGACTTTCGCGGGTAGATGAGTGGAAATTGGAGGCACACAGTGGGAATTGGAGAGAATGCATTCTGAGGACAGTGGTCCTTTTGGCAACAAAATTAGGGAGGCGAAGTGTTGTCGAAAGAGTGAATAGGTGGATGGAAAGGGTGGAGAAAGAGGAGTTCCCTTTTCTTCGAAATGAGAATTTCATTGGGAGGAAGAAAGAGCTCTCAGAGTTGGAACTTATTCTGTTTGGTGATGTCAGTGGAGATGGCGAAAGAGAGTATTTTGAACTCAAAACTAAACATAGGCGGAAGAATTTGGTGATTGGTCGGAGTGAAAATAGCAGAGGTGAAGAAAGAGATAAGGATCAAGGTACAGAATGCGGTAACAAAGGAAAAGAGCCAGTGATATGGAAAGAATCTGAAAAGGAAATTGAAATGCAAAGGCTAGGTAGTCCTCAAAGGCAATACCGACCTTTAAGGCCAAAAAATGGAAAGCACGGAAGGAGAAAGAGATCCACAAAGATTTTGTACGGTAAGGGCATTGCTTGTGTCTCTGGGGAATCTGGCATTGGCAAGACAGACCTGTTGCTAGAGTTTGCGTACAGGTTTTCTCAACGTTATAAGATGGTTTTGTGGGTGGGTGGGGAGAGCAGGTATATACGGCAAAACTATCTCAATCTATGGTCTTTTCTGGAAATTGATGTAAGTGTTGAAAACCAGTATCCTGAGAAAAGTAGAATAAAGAGCTTTGAGGAGCAAGAGGAAGAAGCCATTTCTAGAGTGAGGAAAGAGCTCATGCGAGACATTCCTTTCTTGGTTGTGATTGATAATTTGGAGAGTGAGAAGGATTGGTGGGATCACAAAATTATAATGGATCTTCTCCCACGTTTTGGTGGAGAAACACACTTCATAATATCCACTCGTCTACCACGAATAATGAATATAGAACCTATGAAACTCTCATACCTATCAGGCATGGAGGCAATGCCTTTGATGAAGGGAAGGTTCAAAGACTACCCAGTTCTAGAAGTTGACGCTCTCAGGATTATTGAAGAGAAACTCGGGAGGCTCACGTTGGGACTTGGTATTGTGGGTGCAATCCTTTCTGAGCTTCCAATAAACCCGAGTAGGCTTCTTGATACTATCAACAGAATGCCTATGAGAGACTGGACATGGAGTGGTAGGGAAGCATCTATATTGAGAAGGCATACTTTCCTCTTGCAACTTCTGGAAGTTTGCTTTTCAATATTTGATCATGCAGATGGTCCAAGGAGTTTGGCAACTAGAATGGTTCAGGTCAGTGGTTGGTTTGCTCCTGCTCCAGTTCCGATTTCACTTTTGGCTTCAGCAGCTCACAAGGTTCCTGAGAAGCATCGCAATTCTCAGTTATGGAAAAAGTGCCTGCATGCTCTAACTTGCAGCTTTACTACATCAAATATCAGGAAGTCAGAAGCTGAGGCATCTTCAATGTTGGTGAGGTTTGGGATTGCAAGAAGTGGAACCAAGCATGGACATCTCCAGTTCCATGAGATCATCAAGTTATATGCCCGAAAAAGAGGAGTTACTGGAGTTGCTGAAGCCATGGTTCAAGCAATTAGCAATCGTAATTCCGTTTACCGGCACTCTGAACATTTATGGGCAGCATGTTTCTTACTATTTGGATTTGGGAGTGATCCAGTGGTTGTTCAACTGAAGGTTCAGGAGTTGATAAATCTTGTTCGACGAGTGGTCCTACCACTCTCTATTCACACATTCATCACCTTCTCACGGTGCAGTGCAGCATTAGAACTGCTCAGACTTTGTACAAATGCACTGGAAGCTGCAGAAGAATCCCTTGTTTCTCGAGTTGATAAGTGGCTTGATAGATCATTCTGCTGCAGGAAATCCATTAAGTCAAATGCTCAATTAAATCCATATCTTTGGCAGGAACTAGCACTCATGCGAGCCTCTGTGCTGGAAACAAGGGTGAAACTGATGCTTAGAGGTGGGGAGTATGACACAGGGGATGACCTCATCAGAAAAGCTATCTTTATCAGAACATCAATTTCGGGTGAGCATCATCCTGAGACCGTTGCTGCTCGGGATACCTTGAGCAAACTCACGAGGCTTCTGACAAATGTGCAAATCAGTTAATGTTCTGAATTTGCTTCTGATATTCCTCCTGAATACATATTCTTTCCTGTGCCTTCACATTGGAATCACAGAAAGGTCTAAGCATCTAATAACAGAAATGGCCTGAATAAATGGCTTCCTTTCAGAGCAAATTTTCCCATGTAACTCTAGTTTGGATAATCTCTTTTCCCTTTTGGCCCATTTTAGAAGTGCCACTTTCCATTCTTTCTATTTGATCAATGCAGCATCCTCTTCATATTATGTACAATTATGTTCTCTGGTCCTATCCTTTTTGTTATGTATAGATGGTGATAATGTAATTCTGAACTGGCCTACGTTTTTCTCCTTTCAAGGATCGTTACTAATAGCTACAACTTGTTAGTGGATCTTGAGATGGATTGAGTTCACATGACTTGATATGTCTTGAGATGTGGTGTCATAGAGTGACATCTGGTTGATATGGAGGGAGGATTTTGCTTGTGATTGTGAGATAGGGTTAGATAGAATGAGATGCAGTCATCATTATCATCATTGTCAAAACTTAATCCCGATTAGGGGTTGGTCATCTGAAACTTGTTCCTCCATTCCCCTCTATTAAGTGTCATCGCACTATTCCTATCCACGTTATTTTGGGCCTTTCTCTTGACCTTTTGGAACCTTCGACTTGGATTGCCTCACTCCTAATTGGTGCCATTTTCGGTCTTCGTTGAATATGTCAGAACCATACTCATCTCATTACCTATTGATGCTACTCCTAAGTTTCTTCTAATATTTTTATTTTTATTTTCAATTTAAATGGCACCCATTGATCATACAAAACTCCAAAGGCACATTTCCATTTGTTCCAACCCATTTGGATTCTTTAGGTAACTTTCCTCTCAATCTCTTCTTTCTTATGAATTATTAATCCAAAACATTAGAAGTGCTCTTTTAGGGGGACTTCTTGTTATCAATCTTTACTAGTGCTCAACTCCTACTCTTCTTTTTGTTAAAATTGGATTCATATACTCTGTCTTAGTTTGGCTAATTTTAAATCCTTTAAATTCTATTGCATCTCTCCATAACTCTAGCTTTGTGTTTATGCCTTACTTTGTCTTATCAATCAAAACTATATTATCTGCAAATGACATATATCATAAAATCTTCTTCTGCATTTATAATTAATGTAAAAAGTCACGGGCTCAAATGCCAATCCTTGATGCAATAATGATAGTAAAATCACGTCTCTCTACTAGTAGTCCCAACATTTCTTAGGTGATCCTTCATATGTATTCTTAATTATGTCTATATATCCCATTAAAACCTCCTTCTCGCCCAACGCTCACCATATTAAGTCTCTAAGTATTCTATTATAAGCTTTTTAAAAGTTAATAAAGACCTTGTGAAGGTTTTTTATTCTCTTCTTATATTTTTCTATCAATTGTTTAAGCAAAAGAATAACTTTTATGATAGACTTCCCAGGCATGAAATCAAACTAGTTCTCCAATAGACTTGTCTCATGCCATAGGCTCTTCTCAAGTACTCTTTCAAAAAGTTTCATGGTATGACTTATAAGTTTGATCTCCCAATAATTAGTGCAGCTTTATATGTTTCCTTTATTCTTATAATTGTTACAATAGAGCTTTCTCGTCATTAATTTGACATTTTCTTAAATTTTATAATTTTGTTAAACTTAGTTAACAAAACTATTCTAATATATCCCATATACTTCCAAACCTTTATTGGTATACCATCGAATCCCAGGGCTTTTTCTAATTTCATCTTTTTCAATGACTCTTTAACTTTAGGTTTCTTCATCCGACAATTTTATCTATAATGTCCAATGTTATTTGAGTTTACGGTACTTCCAATCCATATATTCTCAGGGTATTTGTCATTTAGCAATTTTTGAAAGTAACTTTTTTGCCTTTATTTGATCTTGTTATCTTTGACTAGTATCCTTTGGTCTTTTTTTAATATACTTAATGTAGCCTAAGTCTTTATGTTCTCTTACTTTTGCTAGTTTAAATACATATTTCTCACATTTTTTTAATCCTAATATATTATAGATCATCATATATCTTAAGTTTATCCTCACTTATTACTCTCTTAGGAACCATTCTAGCATTCTTATATTGTTCAAAGTTTTTGTTATTTTGTCCTATGTCATATTTTAAAAACTCATTTCTCTCTAATAATCTTTTGCACTTTTTTACTCTACCAAGTTTTTTTTAATGGTTGTCTTTTACCTTTAGATATTTTTAAGACATTTTTTGACACTTTTTTAATAGATTCGGTTATATTAGTTCATGTAGTGTTTACTTCTGTTTCATTATTCTAGTTTCATTCTACCATAACTTGTTTATAAATGATCTAAAAAAAGGAGAATGTCATCAAATATTAAAATTCATATACTCTGGGTGATCATACCATTGATTTCTTGAGGTATTATTATTATTATTATTTTAATTTTACTACTATTTATTTTAGAAATCAAATTTGGTCATAAAAAGCAATACTAAGATCATCTAAAACCTCTGATTTTAGGATGGAGCTCATCTACGATGAAATAGTCATGGTGAATGGTCTAGATCATTTAGAAGGTCAGTCCCAATAGTCTTTGTACCACAACCCTTCAAGAGAGAGCACGGCAATAGTTATAAAGAGGCATGGGGCTATCATTTCCCATGATTATAGTTGGTATAATATTTTGAAATAAAATTGAGTATGAGCTACTATTTCTGAAATATAAGTGGCTCCGCTCTGACTACATGTAACCCAAATCAATGTGCGGATACTGTATTTGGTCTTACTCAATATGAGATCCCCTTGAGCTCAATTTGCATGGATACTGTACATGGTCTCACTTAATGTGAGATATGTATACAGCTCATTTTGCACGAAACCTCTTTGAAATGTAACATAATATGTATGTTGGCCCATGAAGCATGTCCAGGCCCGTTATGATAGCCTAACGTAACCCATATGAACCCACTTTGACAATATATTGTGCGGATATGGTTTAAAAATAAATACTTGACAATTTATCCAATATAGAACACTCATATCGATAAAATGATTTGAACCATTTACTTTACTGAAAAAAAAGAGAGGAAAAAGTGTCTCGCCCTCTTATTATCCAATGCCGAATCGACGGTCTGTGTATAATAAATTAAGAAGAATTCTTTCAATTTGAAGAAAAAAAGCACGTGTACCCTGCTTAAGTCAAGGCCCCAATCATGTAAGGGCAATGAGTGGGTGGGAGATTGACCCACTCTCCTTAAGCTTAAACATACAATAGGGCAGTAGGGTTGGACATAATCTATCATTTTATAATACTGCGTGCAAGATGCATTGGGGATACGAAAAGAATCCCTATGCCTGTGACTAATGCCTGTTGGATTTTGCAAAACTTATTTCCTTACTAGAGGAGGGAAAAAATAACTTAGCTATCAACAATCGGAACCTGAAAATATTCAAGGGCCCGTTATTGAGATGGTACTATTCACCACCTTAGTATTCAGTTTTTAAATAACCACTAATGAGCAGATGACATGAGAAATTTGAAACTCAAACCACCTCAAGCAACACTAACAGGCAAATGTGATATTAAATTTCAAACTAAAGTTGTCTCAAGCTCAAGAACCAGTAACAAACAAATGGGTTGAGAAATCTAAAACTCAACCCATCTCATGATCTACTAACACCTTGTTAAGTTGATGTTTTAGTCGACTAGATCGCTCAGCTTGCGACTTGGAATATTTCAATAAGGTTTAATTTCAAGGATGTCCATGGACAACTTCAGTCATTGCAAGAGAATTGGATGTCAGATTATGAACGAAAGCTTCCGAAGAGGTCATCTTTGAAGAGGGCATTTTTGGGTGAATTATGAAGGAGAGCTTTGAAGCAACAGTAAAAGTTGTCATCGCGTGACCTTGAGGTCATCAGTTCAAGACGTGGAAATAGCTTCTTGTAAAAATACAAGATAAGGCTACCTACTATAGGCCCTTGTAGTCCACTCCTTTCTGGACCCTACATAGGCCGAAGCTGTGTGCACCGGGGCAGCTCTTTTTTATTTTTAGGTGAATTATATGCTGTAGCTCGAGCTTCCCCCGATGGATGCGTATATGAGTGGCAGCAACTACGCCTACTGCAGACGAGTCATGCACCAAAATTTAACTCTATGTGAAGAAAATAAGTAAATACCGTAATTTATGAGCAAAACTTTTCCTATTTCTTGATTTTGGTTGCAGAATTGATACATCTAAACAGTTTTTTCAGCTAAAAAGTCATTTTAGAGTAAGAAATCATCGATACAGGCCATGCCGGCTACATTACGTTATTGTAATATTTTGATGTATACATTTTTTATATGCAAAATAACTACAAATATCTCTTTCTTTTTTCTTTTCTTCTTCTTTTTTTTTTTTTTTTTCATTTTATGCTAGTCTTGGTCTTTTTTGACAAATTTCTATTCATTTTTATGGATTTCTTTACCCTTTTTACTTTCATTTTTCTGGAAACTGTTTGATTCTTGCTTTTCCAATTTTCTTATTTTTATTTTCCGGAAATTGTTCTAATATTGTTTTTGTTTACTGTTTCTTGTTTTTTATTTACGGTTTTATTCTTGTTTTTATTATTATCATATTTTGAGAAGGATACCAAAACCAATGTCTATTTTTGACCCAAACTAGTATTGATATCGATGCAATATTTACAATTATATTAATTAGAAAATAAAGTTATGATGCGTAATAGAGGAAAATGGAAGAACAAGATTCGTGTAATCGACCTGTAATAGAGATAAGTCTTAGAAGACGACGACGACGATTGGTTAGAAAATGAAAAAACATTAGTCTACACTGTCAAAAAAGATTACAAATCAAAGGCCTAAGATTGTCAAATGAGAGAGCATTTTGGGGCTTACCCATCTACGCCTACCAAATAATAGCTTTGATCGCTGAATAAGTGGGGTCCACTTGAGGGGTATTATTCTGTTATAGATTATCGTCACAGCACAGGAAATTCTTGATGATTTTAAGCTCCAATGTATGTGGGGTTTGGGAAAGGACGGACTACAAAGTTTAATAGTATGCAACCTTATTTTGTATTTTGCAAAAGGCTATTTTCACGCCTTGAACCCATAACCTCAATGTCACATGACGACAACTGCATCATTGGGCCAAAGCTCTCCTTCGCTGCCAAATCATTAAAACACAGGTAATGGTTCAAACGTAAATAAAACAGCCGTGAGATTCTGAGAATTTGGTTTACATGTTTCTATAATTTTCTCCAACTTTTGGGGCTTAAAGCTTTTAACGGCCAAGGAAATGGTCGCTATCCACGGATTGTTTTCTCCGCGTACAGTTTTACTTCCATGTCAAGCAGCTCCTAACCTAGAACTGTCCCTCAAACGGAAGTTTTATAATCGGGACCCACAGTTTTTCTCCGCATCAGCCAATCTTAAGTGTCTGATTGATCAATGTTCTTGTATTATTGTTTCATGCAAGTTTATCCTTTCTACATTTCACAAATTAGTGGATAGGATCATCCAATGGATACTCTTTCTCTGGCACGGCCATTTCTAAGATGAGCAGAAGATGAAGGATGTGGATGACCAAAGGACAGGCCTTAGATGAATGTTTTAATCGCAGAGAGAATTTAAGAAGACGGTTAGAGAAATTCTTGAAATTGTTTTAAAAGATTCTGCTTAAGAAGGTAATTAATAAACTAATAAAAATTTTACCAAGAACATGCCACTACTTGTCAGGATGGCCGAGTGGTCTAAGGCGCCAGACTCAAGTTCTGGTCCTCGAAAGAGGGCGTGGGTTCAAATCCCACTTCTGACAATAAAATTGCGTTTATTAATTGTTTTTTTAGTAGTACATAATAAGGAAAGTGAGAAGTTCATCGTTAACCGAGAGAAATAAGAAAGGATATGTGACGTCAGAAGCTACAATTTTTAATTTCCATTAAAAAAGAAATAAAACTAAGTTGCATATCTTAATCCTAATAGATGATTCAGTATTGGTACAGTCCATGGACTCTTTTCTGGGATATATCCAAAAGAATAGGAAAAAATCTAAATATTCAAAATGATACTATGAAGACAATTTCTTAAGGAGTGGTACTTATCTATACTATATAATGAAATGGGCAGAAGAGTTTTTATTATTGCAATAGTAATAGTACGGAAAACATACATGATGTAACTAGTTTTTTTATCCCAATGTTTAATATTTTGGTTCTTATTTAGTTTGTCTATTTTTCTAAGGAAAATGACATCTCACCCGCTCGGATTAGCATTATCCCAGCCTTTAGTAATATTTTGGGCATCTTACTGATTTTAAGCCTCAACCAGTTTGACTCTTATGTTAAGATTAAGTAATAAATACCCAAAAATCCAGTAAGGGGGGTGGGAGTAATGTTATTCAAAGGTGTCAGTAATATTACCTCCCTTTTGCCAATGATTTGTAAATGAAAAGTCATATAATTGACTCTCATTTTTTATTCCTTAGTCCCCTACTAAGGCTATGGACAACTATTAACTCTAGGTGGATCTAGATTTATAAAGATCCAAATTGCTCATAGTATTGTGCTTGTCTCACATCTTCCATATTCTGAAATTTACATCCATTGACTTAGATGTTCACAACAAACTATCAAAAAAATTATCATGCAATTTATAACTAAAAGTAGAAATGGCCAGGATCATCCAAGGGATTAGGATTTTGGAGTATGGCCTATCTAAGTCAAGGCTAACATTATGCGCAATTTAGATCTTCATAAATCTAGGCTTATAGCAGTACTTATCATTCAGTAAAAGACTAATAAATAAAAAAAACAGGGAAGAATATATCATTACCCTGTGTAAACATTTTCTTTCTTTTTCTTTTTGTGATCTCATTGATAAGATTTCTAATAAAAAGGCAGAGTAGCACACTTGATGGGAAGAAAGAAGCGCCTCCAACCTCCATCCTATTAGGACATAGATAGAGGAGACTATAATCCCCAGACCCCACATACATGGGAGCTTCATGCACCGAAGCTACCCTTTTATCTAGGAGACTTTATAAGAGATTTCCTTCATAATTCTTTGCTTCTACAAAACAAAAACAAAGAAGGTGATGGGTTTTTGTTAAATGGAGATGGTTTCCCACACCATGTTCCTATACTACATACTATCAGCACAATGAAGGCAAGAGCACATGCAAGAAGGAAAAAAAGGAGATTTTTTCGTATTCGCGCTTTTCACAAAGGCTAAACCGCTTGTTGATTGGTCATTTCCATATATGGGCTTTTATGTCCAAAAAACTCTCATCTTCTTAAATCTCTCTCTATCACGCCCTTACCTCCCTACATGTCTATTAATAATGAACTAAATAGCCAAAAGTCCATTAAAATTCACCACAACACTTTCATTTGTCTTAAAGACTAGATCTTTATTTTGAGTTTCTATCTAAATGTTCAAAAGAAAAGTACCCATCAAGTTTTTCTTTCAGATTAGTAGGAAAGATGGTTTGTTTCCCTTTTTGTACTGATACATGGGCCCCTTGATTTTCCCCTTGAGCCCCTCCCTAAATGATATGAATAATTGTAACTCCAATTGAGACCAAATTTATAAAGATCTGAACCGTTCACATTCTTGCTCTTGACTTAGAGGGAAATTCTCATCCATTGGATGATCCTAACCACTACTTTCTTGAGTTATACAATGGGTGATGAAACGTTTCAACATCCATTTTACAACTAAAAGCAATAGCTACTAGGATTATCTAGTTGAACTCAATTTGAGACCATGGCTCATCTAAGTCAAGAGCAATATTGGTCTAGGTCATAACAAGCCTAAGCCCATCTAGAGTTATAGCAAGTCATACCATTTAGTGAGGGGTTCATGGCAAAAAAACAAGGGGCACATATATCACTATCCTTTTTTATCCGCACATATATCATTGCCTTTTTTTTAAATATCATAATTCCATTTCTTAAGTGATAGTAATCAAACAAAATCAATAACATATAGAAGCCACAAAAGGATAAGTAAGAGAGTGTATTGATTATACTTTGTCTTTCTTTTGCCTTCTCTATGTTGCTGATTTTATTTCATTGTTTTCTCCCAAAGAAACATTAGCTAGGAAAAAAAAACTCATATTTTCCACCAATTCAGAATAAAAATATCATGCATACTTTTCTTTTGAATATTTAAGAAGGAACCCGTATTAAATATCTAACATTTAAGACAAATCTGATCTCTGCCAGAGCTTTCTCATTAGTTTGAATGAAGATGTTGAAGTTTTAGTTCGCAATATAGAGATTTAGAAAGTTGAGGGCTATTTGATCCTAAAACAGATTAACCCTTTGTCAACAACCCAATTATGGCAATAACTAGTAAACAAACTCATTCTTTGGTTTAACTTTCTTGAAAAGCCTGGATATGAAAAAAGTCCAAAAAATAAAAGGAAGAGAGTATGGAGAGGTAGGTGAGAAGAAAGTAATTAGAAAGATGTCAAAGGCTTGGCATCAAGTTTCAGCTTTTATTTATATATCTTATGATTAAGGATTTTTCCCTAAATGTTTGATGAATATTTATTGGAGTGGAACCTTAATACATACAGTGCATGGATTTTGTTTTCATGATTTTTATTGTAAATGATACTTGTTTGCACACAAGTCGGTATTTCACGCTTAATGAGTGGGAGAATGTCCACCAAGAGGCTTTGAGTGAAGCACTTGCCATCTATCTTTTAGCCTGGATGGGTGTCCAATCAGGCTTGCGGATACCTATTCATGTGTGGTGTTAGTGTTGGTAGTGTAACAACCACGTGAGTCAAATAGTAGTATGTCTTGGATATCCTTCTTTGGAGGCTTTCTTGTAGGTTTAGTAGTTTAATGGGCCCATGTCCTCTACAAATATCTTTGCCAACATGTATTTACATAATAGTGTAGATGCAAATACAATTTTTACATAGTATAAAATGGTTGTGGGAATTTAAATAAAGAAAGGGAAAATTCAGAGATCTTATTGGTCCTTCTCCCATCGAATCCAATCCTAAGCTAGGAACTTCCCTTAAAAAAAGAAAAGAAAAGAAAATACAGAAATGCTCACTGAAACATAAATATAGAAGGTCAAATTGTAGGGTCTTAGTAGTTCTTTGCATATCAAGTTTGGCCCTTAACCAGAAATACTGCTAAAGAAAGAGAAAAATGCAAGGACGCATGCTGGAATATAAATAAAGAAGGCTAAACTATAGGGGTCTTAATGGTCCTTCACTTACCGACTCTAGTCCTTAACTAGGGACACTCCTAAAAGGAGAAAAAATGCAAATATGCTACATGTAGACAATAGTACTACATACATATACATATACATATACATGTGTGTGTGTGTTAGATAAGACACTAGGATAGGCCCAAGATTTTTAGGTTATGCCTCGGTTATCAGATGGGAAGGGACCTCGATGGAGTCACACCCACGTGACTCTTCTTTGGACGGTCTCTACTAATTTTATGTTGATAATAATGGTGAGCAGAGTGTGAAGAGTAGGAATGTTAGGTCGGTATAGAAGCAGCTATTTTTACTAGTGCAATCTTTGTATGTATCTTTAGACATCAACTGGATGCATAGCTACAATGAAAGGTAGTGAATAAGGCACTCGATTTGCACACAAAAAATCTGAAAATGAAAATAACCTCGATTACAAGTAACCCAACAAGTAAATGATGAGACACTTCACAAAAACATATAAACCAACACAAGATAGCCCTCGTGGTATCCCACCCTAGCAAACATGCTCATGGGGGGGTGGGGATCATCCCCGTCGATGACCAAGCACAACATCATCGGGCTTACATAACTATGCCCACATGCATAAGTACCGAAGAATGTAAAATAAGGGGAGAAAACTAGATCAATACAAGAGTAAAATAGCCAAAATTGTCACCAGCAAACAAGCAATCATGATTAAAGATCTGCTGCTTGTGAATAGACTTTCACCACAAACTGGTCGTAAAAATACATCAAGCTGAGAGGAAAGATTACAAACGGATTCAGGTGCGCACAAACACGCCCAAAAAAGTTGCTAAAAATCTCTTTATATCATCACTTTTCTACCTCACAGATTTTCTACCTCCTCTATTTTGAGGTCTGCATCATCCTGCATATTATGTTTCTCAATATGGAAACCTAAGGGATCGAAGGAGAGGCTTACAAGGAAGAAACCAAAGAATGATAGAGGTTGAGATCCCTAGAAAGAAAACCAGTGTGCAAGAGAAAAGAAAAGACCCCGACCCCCTAATGAAAAATGTCATCCTAATAATGTATGGATGTGTCCTTATATAGGCAAATGGTGCTAATGTGGAACTTTTTTATGCTTGGACAATGGAAGATGACCCAATTGCAATCGAGTTGTTATTTGTTACCAAAGTCAATTAGCCTCTAATGAAAAGAAAAGACCCCAACCCCTAATGAGAAAAGTCCTCTGATAATGTATGAATGTTTCCTTATATAGGCAAATTGTGCTCTTATATGGGCAAATGGTGCTAATGTGGAACTTGAAAGGTTTCGGGTGTCTCCTTGGAAAATAGAAGATGACCCAATTACAAGCGAGTCGTTATTTGTTACCAAAGTCAATTAGCCTCTGCCACTAGACTCTTTTGCATATGGCGTTGTTCATGGCTTTTGCTAATAACTTGACTTAAAGAACATGTACAGAGCTTCTTCGGGTAGTGTGACACCTAAAGATGGAGCCAATGTGGTGACTCGATGGAGGTCGTGAAGCCATACAGATCCGCTGTCATAGTGAGCTAATGGGTTACAGGAAATCGATTTGAATCGGCTGTCAAGTGAGGTAATAGAGAGAAGAAAGCCGATAAGATTAATTGCCATTGTGCGCCATTATAGGATACTTCTGATGTTACTTTTCTTATGATGAAGTGCTTGGGTGTTCATCATGCCATTATGGTTACTGCATTAAGATAGACCTGAGGACCTCTTGAAACTGAATCTAAGCCTACGAGGTGAGTTTGAGGATACCAAAAATTCTTTACATATCTACGCAAGTCAGCATCGCCTTTAAGTGGGACATGAACTCGAGTTACTTCGAGTCTCCCTAGATACCATAGTACAATCCAGATATTTTAGAAGGCTACAAATGGCTAGCACCTATTGTTAGAATTAGTCAATACAATCATTCATATATGTATCTGGGAGAGTTTCTACCATTTGTGCAAGGAATAACATTTAATCCTTGATGGGTAAAAGAACGTTATCCCTCATTTCTCTTGATTTAATGCATATGTAGAGGTTGCTTTCGGCGAATTTTTCTCCTTCTGAGGTTGTACAGGTGGGAGCTGATTAACCCGAGTATATTGACTGGGAAATCTGAAGGTGACTTCTCGTATGTCCTGTTTCTCACTCTTAATGGGTGACGTCTGTGTTGGGGTGATATATCACCTGAAGAGATGGGAAGATGAGTGATATAATGTCTGGAGAATTCATGATAAGAACTATTGTTCGTACCTCCATGATGTGTGCTTGTTGGTCATCAGTAATGAAGTTAGTGATACTTGCAAGGTGCACTCATCGTCCCTCTCTACCAGTAACAAAGTGCACATACATTGTGTTTGCTAATGTGGAGTTGGCTACCTACCAGCTGTCATTGGAATTACACTAAATTAGAGCCACCTTGGCTAGGTAAGCTTGAAGATGCAACAAAACCTTCATTCACTCAGCAAAATGGTATTGCCTCTGGTGGGTTATGAATCTACCGTTGGTCCTCATAGGCTTGATATCAGCCTGCACATCCATTGCCACTACAAGAAGAAGGAAAAGATAGATGGCAAAATAGGGTGTTTACTTTAATTGGTCACTCATCCTTCCATACCTCAACAACAAAGATGCTCTTGTCATAGTGATTACTGCCAAGATCACCCTTTGATGACAAAATTAGCTATGTTGATTAGTGATGAAAGAAATAATGAATTGCAAGTTATTAGAAACCACTTTAACATAAGGGATAGTTAATCTTGATAATGTTTCATGTCTCTTCCTTTTAAGGGGATTGAATTCTTGTAGGTTGATGTTTTGAGGAGACAATTTCTTAATCTTTTGCCTATAAAGATGAGATCATACAATAATTGACTACTTAATAACAACTTCATATAATGGGCTTGCTTAATCTTGAGCCATACACCCATGAGATGCTCATGGGAATGCTCAATGATCATATATGCTTAGTAAGGAATAATCCAGCAAAATCTCCCGAACCTGTCTACGGCCCTTACCAATCGGGGCCCTTAGTCACTCAAGCCAAGGAAAAGTCCTCTAGGAAGAGAGGAGTGACTTATAGACCTCACAAGAATGTGAACAAATTCAAAAGTTCTAAAGTGCTTCTAAATTTCTAAGAAAGTGGGAGGTCCCCTCCCATTTGCTGATATACTCTTACTCAGTGGTTTATATCATGCCACATAAACAATATGAGATCCTTCTAGAGCTCTTTAGCATGTCTAGAACCACTAAATGTAGGATTCATTAGAATATTGTACCAAACATGCCCAATTTTAGAAGTCACATTTATGCAAGTTCCTATACAATGTGATTTATACTTTTTTGTGTTACACTATCCGTTTGACAATTTTGAAAGTTCTAAAAATCAAAGTTTTACACCTATCAATAACTGTGATTTTTGGAACTTACATAATTGGAGATTGATGAACAAGATTGACAGAGACTATCACAAGCATTTTCCTTTTTATTCATAATACATGGGTGTTATTATCAATTAGGAGTATTATATTTGTTAAGTGTTCAATTTCAGCAAAAATACTCTTAATCTAATATCAAATTAGATCATCTCATCTATCAATTTTGAAATTTTATTTAAAAATTTGCATTTTATTTCAAATTGATCATTCAACCATTGATTTGTAAAATTTAATAGTCAGATGATCATCGGAGCTAATCAAATGTATAATATATCATTTAGATTATTTTAATTTAGTCTTATATTTTACAAATTAACCAAATTAGAATTAAATGGACCAGATCAAGGAGGAAATTGCTATACTCTTCCTCTTTTACTATCTCCTCAACCGCACCACACCCCCTTTCAACACATTTTTCTATCTCCCCCTTCTTTCTATCTCGTTCTGCGTCTTCTCTCTCTCTCTCTCTCTCTCTCTCTCTCTCTCTCTCTCTCTCTCTCTTGTTTCTCTCTTTCTCGCTCCTCCTTTCTTCTCTCTTTCACTCTCCCTTCTCTTTCTCATTCTCTCTCTATCTGCAGCTTTTTCCAGCACCGCATCTCTTTCCCTCTGCCTAATTGCTCTCTCTTCTCCCTCTCGTTCTCTCTTTCTCACCCAGTCACTCTCTTCACCGGCAACCAGCATGCAACCAAGCCGATCACACCTGATGCCATCCTACTTCCCTTCCCTCATCCTCGCTCAATTGACACAGCCCGACGGCCACGCCAATCCCCATCTCTCTCTCTCTCTCTCTCTCTCTCTCTCTCTCTCTCTCTCTCTCTCTCTCTCTCTCTCTCTCTCTCTCTCTCTCTCTCTCTCTCTCTCTCTCTCTCTCTCCCCATAGCACTGGCCTGCCTTCCACCGACTCCCTCTCTTCTTCTTCTCTCTACTGCACTGAACCACTTCTCTTTGTCCTTCCCTCTTTCTCCCTCTGTCACCCACTCTCTCCTCCCTACCGACCGGCACCTTCTCACCGTTCTCCCTCGTCTCCTTCTCTTTCTCTCTGTCATTGCCCGACATGTATTGGCCACACCACCTTTCGCTCAGATTTCTCACTGGCGTGGCAACCGGACTGTCATGGCTAGCCAGCCACCGGATAAACCTGAAAACCCTTTTCCCTCTTTTTCTCCTCTTCTTCTTCTTCCCTACAGCTCCCCAAGCTTCATCTTCTCTGTTGAGTTCCCTCCGCTTTTTCATTTAAAACCAAAAAATGAAAATTTTCCATTTTTGCCCTTAGGATAATAATTTTAATTTTATTTTAATCCTTTTTCAGCTTATTCCCATTTTGTCCTATCACTATTCTGCTTATCTAAGTTCTGTTTTATTCTCAATTTAATCCAGAAACTGTATTATCCAAACCAGTTTTATTTAAGATTAACCTAGTCAATGGTCTAGCTTGAATAAACATGATTTCTTTAATTCTTAATCTTTTCCACTTCAGATTTTCAATCAATTTCTAGATTTAGTTCTTAGGACAATTTATAATTGATTTATCATCTCCAATCTTCAATGTGAAAACCAGAGATTCTATCTAAGCCGTCCAACACCCAAAATCATTTTTAAGCATAGATCATCAAAATTTTGAAAAATCTGCCTAATTCATCTATTGGATCCTTAATCATAAATACTAGTGAGAGATTGATGAAGGTTGATAACGTTGATGATAAGAATTTTTTCATAATCAAGCTAGGGAAGTAGATTTTATTTGTTTTTTAGTTTTTTTTTGTCTTTTTGAACTTGAATTTTTGTAATTTTTATTGGTTAAATACATAAAAAAAAATTTATTTTTTTATATTTTAGACAACTAAATTTTATTTAAATTCCATCTTTTTAAGTTGAGTTCCAGTGGAATCGACCTGTACTTACATAAGCTACACTGCAATATAAAATAATCAACAATATTATATTTTTCTTGAGTTATAATTGCAAATCGTATGTTTCAAGTTGTCAAATATTTTATTTTAAGTTGTAGGCCATATTTATAGTTAAGAGAAGAAAAAATACTTATGAGTTAAGTAATCCTTAAGTGTATAAAAAGGGTAGGGTTGTCCCTGTCCTCATATTCTTGATTCTTCTTCTTCTTCTCTATCTAAATTCTCATGAATTCATTTTCTATTTCTCTACTCTTCTTCTTCTTCTTTATCTTTTACTACCACCACTTCCTTTTTCTCTTAATTTCTTTGAATCTTCTCTTCTACTTCTGCTATTCTCCTTCTATCAACTTACATAAATCTTCTCTTTTACTTATATTTTTGCTTCTTTCATATTTCTCCTCCTAATTTTTGCCCAAGGTCTCTCTCTCTCTCTCTCTCAATATTTTCCCTATGATTCTACCATCCTTTAGTAAATTCTAGAAAGCCCTAGATAGTTTTTGATCTTTTGAATCCTAATTTTGGAATTTTCTCTTTGATCTACATCAACTTGGTATCAGAGTTTTGGCTTTGTTATTGCTATTCATAGTGGGAGATCCTAATCTATAGGATGTACAAAGATAAATGAAGGCAATGTGTTCATGGCTCTTATGAAGACAAAGTGAGAGCTAGAAGGGAAAAACTAAACATCATGCTCAAAGAAGTTAAGATCATGCAAACATATGACGAAGATTGATTTGTTAAATTGCTAATATCATTCCTTTCCTTTGATGGAGTCCAAGATTTTCAAGCTGAGGACTATGATAGAAACCATCACAAGCATCTTTCTTTTCATTTGTTCTCATCAATTAGGAGTATTTAATTATTTTTTTCTTAAGTTATTAGTTGTGGTCCATATGTTTTAAGTTGTCCAATTCTTTAATTTGAGTTGTAGGCTGTGTTTAGAGTTAAGAGGAAGGAAATTACTTATGATGGAGTGAATAAATTTTATAATTATTCATCGTCTTATCCTAATTTCTTTCGAAGGTGCTCTCTCTCTCTCTCTCTCTCTCTCTCTCTCTCTCTCTCTCTCTCTCTATATATATATATATATATATATATTATGTGATGAAACTAGGTTCTCATTGTGCTTACATCATAAGCATTTTCAAAAGTAGATCAAAGGCCCACTTTTTCAAATATCAAAATGGATCATCTAATTTGCGTCATTTTGGATGGCCTACTTACCAATTGTTACATCTATTGCATATCTCTAGGCCCTTCACATGGGACCTTTTAAAGCAAAAAATAAAGATGATATTTTGTATTTTGGTCGTTTTTGGACCTTTGGAAGCCAAGAAAAAAGGATAGTATTCTAGGTTATGGGTCTTTTATGTGTTATACCATCCTTCTTCTTCTTCTTTTTGCTTTGAAATGCTAAAAAATGAAGGACCTAAATGCATTTAATAGATGTGCAAAATCGTACCTAGACCATCTAAGATAGGGAAAATTAGATGAACAGTTTAGATCTTTGAAAAAATGGGAAAAAGTAGGATATCATCTACATATGAGAATGCTTATGGTGCAATATAATTACTCTCTCTCTCTCTCTCTCTCTCTCTCTCTCTCTCTCTCTCTCTCTCTCTCTCTATATATATATATATATATATTTCATACAAGAAGAACCAAACAAGAACCATGAACCGAGTCATTAGACTATAATGCACCTATCATTTCACATTTAAATTTTAGTTTAGCTACGCATAAATCATTCTTTTTAGCTCAAGTTTTGTGAGATTGAAGATAACCTCAATATTTTTGTTGTCCATAAGTTAGTAAGGCAAATAGCCTCCAAAGAGAAGACTAATTGAATGAGCTGGTGCTTTTCCTTCGAAGCACAACCTTTTTTTTTCATTTGGAAAGTTCTATTAGATTCTTAGACATTTTAATCCAATTAATAAGAGGAAACAAACACAATTTTCTCCTTAAACTCATAAAATTGAAATCAGCCCTAAATTGTCCTACTCTCTCTCTCTCTCTCTCTCTCTCTCTCTCTCTCTCTCTCTCTCTCTCTCTCTCTCTCTCTCTCATAGCTAGCAACTGTAAGCATTCAGCAATATGATGGTCCATAAAATATCCTAGAAGAATCAATGACAAGATCATCCAAAGTATGTATTTTTTGGAATATGGCCCATCATAGCAAGAGAGAACGGTTAAGACCATTTAAAAAGATTGAAGCCACTTGTGCTTTTAGCATGAAATATCAAAGTAAGAGTGCAGGTCCTTGAGGGAGTATGAACATGTCATTTCCCTAATGAAATTATAAACTATGTTGTAAATTTTATATAGTTTAACTTCAGCAAAGATTGCTTAAAAATATTCTATTCAAAACAAAATCATTATATAAATAAAATATTGACAACCATTTATGTAATACACTTTTTGCTAAATTGTGTACAGATACCCTTTTAGCTTAGGATTTGTAGGACTAAAGATACCCTCTATCTTTTTGTTGTTTATAAGTTAATAAGGGCCATTTTTAATCCAATTAATGGAGGATACAAACATGATTTTTATCTAAAAATTCCAAAGTCAAAATCAATCTAAATTGCCTAAGCTCGCTCTCTCTCTCTCATGCTTCAGCACTCTATAACCTAATGCATGAGATAGGAATGTGGCCAATCAATCGATAGGATCACCCAATTTATGTGATTTTTAGGAATGTGGCCAATAATGGTGCTTTTACCACAAAATTCCAAAATAAGGGTGCAACAATACTCCCTTAGGGAGTATTAGAAATTGTAAATAATTTTATTAACTTTATACAGTTTCACTTTGGCTGAGACTGCTTCAAAATATTCCATCCAAAACAAAATTATGAGATAGATAAAGTACCTAAAGTCATTTATGTGATCCTTGAATTGGAATTAATGATCTGATTCCAATTCTTTGTCAACATAACACAATTAAATTTAGTCCAGTTCTATTTTTACTACAAAGGAACCAAAAACAAATCATTAGACTATAATACTATTGTGATTTTACATTTCATTTCAATTTATCCAAGCATGAATTCATCTTTTTAGCTCAAATTTTGTAAAACTAGAGATACCTTCTATAATTTTGTTGTCACAATTCAGTAATGGTAGATTAGACTTTTCAATCTAATTAAAGGGCAGCCCTAGTGCACAAAGCTCCCGCCTATGAGGGGTTTGGGGAAGGCGCCAAGACTTTTCAATCTAATTAATGGGAGAAAACAAAGAGTTTAACAATCTAGTTGTCCTTAAAATAGCTCAAAAGAATTAATGAAAGGATTTTCTAAAGTACATGATTTTAGGAATATGGCCCATCATGGCAAGAGGGAACAGTTTAGATCGTTCAAAATGTTGAAGCCCACTTGTGCTTTTACCACAAAATCTCGAAATAAGGATGTACCAATATTCTTTAAAGGGTGTGAGAGTATCATTTACTGAATGAAATTGTACTATTTTTGTTAAGTTTACATAATTTAATTTCAGCCAAGACTACTTAAAAATATTCCATTCAAAACAAAAATTACAATAAAAAAAATACTTATGATCATTTACTTAGGACAAAATTTGCTAAGTTGCCTACAAATATCTATGGCTGTCAATGAGAGTCAAAGAACTAACAAGAATGGGATTGAAAAATTAGGTTCTAGACCTTCAATTGGAACAAAACCATTGTTTCCAATTGTTTGCCAATATGATCGAATTAAATATAGTCTAGTTCTAATTTTACAGCAAAAGAACCACACTAAAACCAAGAAACAAATCATTAGACTATAATTACCCGATCCTCTTACATTTAATTTGAGTTTACCTAAGCGTAAATTAGTTTTTTTAGCTTAAGGTTTGTAAGATTGAAGATACCCTCAATATATTTTTATTGTCCATAAGTTAGTAAGCATTTCAACATAATTAGTAAGGGTAAACAAACACGTTTGTCCACCACAACTCCAAACCCCCCAAAATCAAAATCAACCTTGCACTCGTCAGCCTAAGCAACAAGCATGAGCTAAATTGATGAATCGACTGAAGAAGCTTCTCTCCGAAATCCGTACTCCATCCTCCCTTTTGTTTATGTCAGTCTTGCTATTGTTGTGTCATTTTATCTAGGTACTTTGCTTCTTTAGGATCATTTTGCTTCTTTTAGTTCATTATTGAATATTCATTTTTCATTGATAGCCGAGGCAACCAGTTTGTATTCATTCGGCCAACTTCGTGTAATTAAATTGTCCAATTAAAAAAAGGCAGCAGCCCCAGTGTACGAAGCTCCCGCCTATATGGGGTCCGGGGAAGGGGCGGACCACAATGGCCTATAGTAAGCAGCTTTACCTTGCTTTTTGCAAGAGGCTGATTCCACGCCTTGAACTCGTGATTTCAAGGTCACATGATGACAATTTTTACCGTTGCACCAAGGCTCCCCTTCTAAATTGTCCAATTATCCAATCTATTTAAAATGTTCTTTCATATAATTAACATTAATGTTTAACTACTATTTTTTTAAAAGAAATTTCATTTCTCGAATTACATTTTATTATTAGGTCACATGAAGGCCCTAATTTAAGACAGAAGAGGAGGGCTGGTACGTCAAGCACGAAGAGTGGATACTATTAACATGAGCTAAAATCTAATAACTTTCTGATTTTATGAAGAACTTATGCTAGTTTTAGTCCTTCTAGATACTGTGTAGTAGGACTCGGAGTGCTTGTATAGTTATCTGTACCATTTTGTGACCTTAGCCTTTGGAGCAACTCGATTTATTTATTACATCTCTTTAGGTCAAAGGAAGTTCGAATGGGACCTATCCAACGGCAAGGAGTTATCCTAAATAGCCTTATGAAGAGGAATTGTAAAAAACTGCAATGAAGTGACGAAAGGTATAAGATAGAAAAGTTGGAACTGGCTACCCCTAAATCTTTGATATTCTCCTCTGCGACCTTCTTAAAACTAGAATTGACCATAAAGACATCTCCTTAAAAAGTAAGCAAGTGACATCATTAAAGATAACAACTTGTAGAACTGGACTAGAGTCCATGCACATATACCCAGTGAGATTAAAGATCTCATTAGTGACATTACCATTTAAATCATGTCCAATTTAGCTGACTCTACCATTTGGACCCATAGTCCCAATGGAAACTTCACTGCTATTAAGTGGAAGTTTGCTTTAAGGCATTCATTTCCCAGCCTCCTTTCATTCTAGTAGCAAGTCAACTCTTCAAGTGTAAGCTGAAGTCGTTATCTCTTTCTTTCCATCCAACCAGCTAGTGAGAGTTCTTGTCCTTATGTCTTCTTCTTCCATGACAGAAAAAAAATCTAAAATTAGATAGAAAAACTAGAGTTAATTTAGGTTGCAGAAACGATAAGTACTAAGAACCAAACAATTTAGTTTTTGATCCTTACTGATGAAAGGCAACCCTAAAACAGTCTGGTTTCAATTCAGGCCTAACTGAACCAAAATCAAAACCATTGATAACCCTACAACTATTTCATTAAAAAGAACACCTGGAAAGATTTGTAACTAGAGCCAATCAACCAGTTTTAATAGAGGAGAATGGAGGAACAAGATTCATGTGGCCGACCCCTAATTGGGATAAAGTCTTGATGATGATGATGATGATGCGCGAATCAAACAGTTTATGACAACACAATGCTGTTGGTGAATTGCCCTAAACTTTTGGGTGATGTATCAGCGAAGTCTGACTGTCCTTTGTTTTTCATGTTTCTGACTGCAGTCCAACCACACAACATAACAATGTGAAACCAGAATCTGATTTATTTACAGAGTGACAGGGAAACTAATACATGGAAGAGCTTGGATTTCCATAAATAAGCCTTGTGCAGAATTGGGTCTTTCCTTTTCCTTACTTGGAGGCTTGAGATAACATGTACAGATACAGTGTTAAAATCACGAAGCAGCTAAGGATCAGCTTGGCCGGCCACCGCTTCATCGGCTGAATCATACTCGTCTTCGCTAAGTTCTTCGTCACTAGATTTCTCCTCAGAGGCTACCCCAATATCTTCGGCCTTGGCATATTTTTCACGATATTCTGAATACGAGAAAAACATGAGCCACATTAGAACATAAAGAAATCACGGAAACACAAGGAACTTCTAAATATGTCTCCTGGTATGAACATGCACTAGAATGAGATAGCAAAGGTTCTGAGGATGGGAGACATCCACTGGTCAACTGAAATACCACACTCAAGTTACAAATATCTTGATGTTAATTAATAGCAGCATCTTATGCTTAAGCTGTAGGATTCTCGGAAATCATCTAAAAACTGACTGACTGGTCGAAATGTGCTTTTTTTTACAATAGCCAGGATCCTCTAACAAGGTAAGCTGGAACTGTCCTCAACAGTGGGAAAATACCGATCAAGTCTGCCAATACAATACTGCTGGATGAGTATTTGCAAATCACAAAGTTCCAGTTAAAGCATATTGTATACCTGCATAAGTATTCTTTACCAACTGAATATAGCTTAGCTAAAACAAATTTAGCATATGCATAATTGGCAAACAGACCAACCACTTATTGCATATAAGAAGTCACTAACTACAACAGTCTTAACCCAAGACATCAAAATATGAGTCCTGAAAGAAACAATTTCAGAAGACATTTAGCACCAGAATTTTTACGCTCCTGAAATGCACTTTCAGGCTCCCAAAGAAAAGAGGAACCCCAGACCTATGTTATCTGTATACATGGTGTTTATGGCCATATATACATTTGTACTTAAAAATTGATATGGAACTTCTCCAAGTCATTAACCAATGGACACATATTCCAGCTCCACTTAAAAGTCCACATATATCTACATATAAAGGGCATATCAAGTTTAAACATCAAAGAAATAGTTTTCTTTTGGAGATTCCTTTAAACAATAAACTCTTTGATGTCTCTAAAAATACGCTTTGATTAACTTAAATCACAATGAAGAACTGACTACTCCAAATTTTCCTTGTTAGAAGATCAATTCAATACAATCTACAGAATATCTGTAATCATCTCGAAGCAGAAGTTACACAGCATAACAGTCTTGCATAAATCAGATGATACTATAGAGGTGGACAAAATAAAAATAAAAAAATGCTAAAATGTTCTTGAAGCAGCTCTGCTCCTTGTTGTAAAGTTTTTATGTCTCTCTTTTCCATGTTTAAACTTATCCGGATGAAGAAGAAGGATAGGTATGACCATAAGACTCTCGCCACCCCTCCAGCTTCAATACTTGAGGATCTTCCAAATGAACACGATTCTTCTATATTGAAGTTTGCTGACAGGTATATCCCCTATGTGTTTGGGATCTCACTTGAGGTTGGACTGAAACCATATTGACTTCGTCTCCAGCCAAGGATAAAGCCCATAAGGTTGCGGGGCAGTTCTCATTGCCTTTGCATAAAATGCCATGCAGGATCTTTGATTTAGCCCTTTGGGATAAGATAACTATACTCTCCACTCAGTCTCAATCTTGTGTGGGACAATTTAAATGTCTTTGGATGTTCAAGCCAAAGAACATGCAATAGGCCCCCCGGTTCATTAAACCATCAATTTGTTTCTTTCTTCCACCTAGGCTTGTGTGGACATAGTGGAGAAGATGAGCCTGATGGAAATTCGTTCCCTTAAGGATTTGAATCTCTAGTAGTATCTTTCAACATTGTGTATACTCAGATTGTGGTTATTATGACCAGCTTGTTTAAAGATGTATATCAATACTGTTGGCCTTTAGCTTGCAAGTTAGGAAAAGATAGAATATTAATGTCAGAATATCTGGTCAGCCGCCTAGGTGAAGATTAGGAGCCTGGATTTTAATAAACAGAACCAGGAAACTGCGGTTCACATGATCCATCACAAGGAAACACTTGCTTACATAAGTTTCTTGCATGGTACTATGCAAACAAGAGGCCAGACTGACACCGTCCAAATAACTAATGGAAAATGATAACTTAGCCCTCAGATCCAAAATCCCTTTGCAAGACATTGATGGAGAAAATTAGCAACACCTCTCACTAGAGTGCTGATTAAGAGCCTTAGACACAAGGGGTGGTAAAGAATCTACACTACAAGGGAGCTCAATGTGTAAATAAAAACGGGTAATACGGAAAGCAGGTAACTATCAATGTGTTAGTTGCAACAACACAGCAGCCAGATTTTTCTCAAAATGATGACAAAATTATTCAAAGGAAGCAGAGCTACTGATTACATAACAGGATTTGTTCCACTACAAGGGAGCCCAAGATACCAGATTCTTCTGCCTTATTTAAGACAATAGAGAATTTGAGACTGTTTGTCATTACATGAGTTGAAAGTTTACATTTGAAGACATTCTATTATTGCTCCATATTATTTTTAGCATTTCAAGGTCACAAAAGAGCCTTTTCAAGTAGCTACCAAACAAGAAATGTACTGCTTGTTGTTTCAAATTAGGCCTTGGGATTTTGTTACTTAACGTCTTTACTATGATTTCCTTCTATTCCGTGCTCAAGTAAGCCACTTTATAATGGGTAATGGGTGCTTAAGATTTCTCCTTCTTCATCAGTGGAGTTTAGAAATTTAAGGAATACTAATATCAATCAATTATTAACAGGTCCAGAAAAGGATTCAAGAACCCTTAGAAAATCCCTGCCCAACCACCCCCACCCTCAAAACAAAATAAAAAGAAAAAAGAAAATGCCTCTTCTTCTTCTTCTTCTTCTTCTTTATTATACTGAAAATTCTAGTTCTAGGTTTTGGAGCTCGTTGTTTATAAAATCAAGGTAAAAACAAAAAAATAAAAGAGGTTCAAGAAGTGAAACTCATTTGACAAATCTTTTCAACAGCAGTATGGTTGACATCACAATCTCTTGCAAAACATGTCCCCCAAAAGATCATATTTAATCCTTACTGACTAGCACCTTTTTTCAAACATATTGCAAAATTATTTTTCTTCTCATATATTAAAATCCCGGAAGACTCATAGATAGATGATTGTCTGGAGTGAGAATTTTAGCCTTGACTTGTTTCCAGCAACAGCTTCAATCTCGTAATGCTATCAGCGATGAATGTTAACATCAATTTGGACAGATCGTTTAAGAAAATTTAAGATGACAGCATAAAAACATCCTTTGATCCTGCAAGTAAATCAATGGATTTTAGACTCTTAAACAACACTATAAGGCCTACAACATTTGGTATTCTTAAAGTTGTATCCAGTGCAGTCCTTCAGTCTCAACTCAAATTGACGATCCTGGCCATTACTTCTCATTGATTTGGATGACCAGTACAAAAAGCTTCCAGTATCTTGTAATATTTCGGAAGCAAACAACATTAGATTAAGATTCTTCATAAAATGGCAGAAGCATCATCTTCATATTCTCATACATTAGCAGATGGCCTTCCATTCTAGGGCCCTTTTCACAGTGTTTAACTCCTGAAAAACATGGGGACCTAATTTGCCACAGTTTTTTCTCTTCAATGGGGCAAAATGGCAGGATTCATTTGGAGTCTACAGTAGTCAGTGGTTAGGTCTTATATCCAAAGCCAAAATCTCCTATTCCAGTGTGATTATTTGTAAAATTAATCCTGCATTATCCAATGAATGATCCCCAACATTGGTGAAGGGGAATTAACTGTAGGAGAACAGTGGAAGAAGTGGTACTTGATTGCTTACTAGTAATCTCAGAGGAGATGAGTTCAAGTCAACTCTTTGCTATTATGCTCAAAAATAAAATGCAATGAAGTTAATGCAGAAATTAGAATCTGAGGGTACTGATTATGTGAATGAGGATGACAAATGCCACCACAAATGCTTTTACATGTCTCTTATTGATCTACTGCACTCTGCAGTTCCTTTTTTCTTTCTTGGGTGTTTGCAGGTCCTATTAGTATAATAAATTCTCATGAAGTTAGAAACGCTTGCATTTCTAGATCATGAACTGCAATTGAAAAGGATATTTCTTCTTTGGGGGAAGGAGACTCAGGAAATGCCAAGTGTTTAATAAGTGCCAGGCTCGTGGTGATTGGCAAAAGTTTCTTTTGCATCAGTGATATTTCAAGATTGATAACCAAGAGGTCCCCATGAGAGAGCACTTCCGATACTTAAGATCATTAATCCATGAGAGTGGAGAGATTGAGAGGGAGGTTACCCAGAGAATCCAAGTGGGTTGGAACAAATGGAGATGTGCATCGGGGGTTTTATGTGATCGGCGGGTGCCACTCAAACTAAAAGGAAAATTCTATAGGATGGCTATAAGGCCGGCCATGCTCTATGGATCAGAGTGTTGGGCAGTTAAGGAACATCATACTCATAGGCTGAGTGTTGCAGAAATGAGGATGTTGAGATGGATGAGTGGTAAGACAAGAAAGGATAGAATTAGAAATGAAAATATTAGAAGAAATTTAGGGATAGCACCAATAGGTAACAAGATGAGGGAGATTAGACTTAGATGGTTTGGACATGTTCAAAGGAGGCCAACAACGGCACCAGTTAGAAGGAGTGAGGCAATACAAGTTGAAGGTTCTAAAAGGGCAAGGGGAAGGCCCAAAAGAACGTGGATAGAAGTGGTGAGGAAAGATTTAAAAACTTTAGGACTAAATGAAGCCATGGTATTTAATAGAGTGGAATGGAGGAATAAGATTCATGTGGCCGACCCCTAATTGGGATAAGGTCTTGATGATGATGATGATGATGATGATGATGATATTTCAAGACTTAGAAGTATCTCTTTTCAGCATATATCCTTGATTCCACTAATGATAATGGAGGTGTTTTGGGTAGAGAGTGATACAAGTAGGGTTATATAAGACTCAGTCACCTTGCTACTAAAGGATAACCTGAAATCGGATGTCCAAGTGGGATTCTGGCACGGCAACTTCAAGAACCCACTAAAATCAGATATCCAGGTGGGATTCTCGTATGGAAACTTCAAGAACCTGAACTAGTAACTGTACTAATTTCAAAATACAGAAAATGATAAGACAGAATAAATCCAGCTGTCACCTTCCAAATTGAAAGAACACTCCTGAGCCTCCATTGTAGAAATTCAGATAGCAAGGACAAAGAGAAGCTCTCTAACATTTTGAGGCTGTAAACTCTCCATTTTGTATGCTTCAACCCTCCCCAGAAGGGCAGTACCATAGGTGACAAATACATAAAAGATGGCAAATGGAAAATTAAATTGATGCCGACTATGTCAAGTTTCTAACAGCCACTTCTAAAATACCAATTTTAGACTCTAATTTGTCCTACATTCTCTGATCTTGGCATGGATGTTCTGGCTTAGCGGCTCAGCTCTGGAATCAATTAGATGCATATCTGTGGTTTGAAGATGACCCGCTTCTTACATAACCAAAAAAAGCTAGATGCATTGACTCCTCGTCCATAAGTTGTAAACCTACATGGGCTTATAAAGGCTATCACATCAGACAATGATTTGAAGTTTTTGAGGCATTTTGGGTTAGCTATATGGAGAAACGGGAGCAAAGCTTTAAAACTGAAGCATGTGCCATCTTTAGACGGAGTCCACAGAGGAAAACTGAAGTATAGTTGAGGACCAAGAGATCACAGTGGTATTTGGCCCTTGATAAGTAGACTTCCCCATTCAATTATTCAGTGAACTGGATCTCTGGCAAGCTGCGATATCAGACATTTCACATGGAAGCCCCATACCCAGTTCTAGATTTGGTGCTTATACCCTTGCATATCAGTTACAACAAGGACATACAGCACTTAGGTAACATATCTATGACATCCAGGCTCAGGTGAGGCTAAAACAATAAGACAGAAACAAAGTGCAAGAAGATTTAAAGCAACAGCCCAGGTCCCAAAATTTATGGTCTAATGAATACACCCAAAAAATAAACAAATAAAAAAGGAAAAGAAGAAGAATACGAAAAAAAAATCCTCAATGGCAACTTTATTGTATCCTAGGGAGAAATGAGGCAGAGATTTTCATAATAACAGGTCCTACTAGTCAAAACTTACTCTTGAAGAAGAAAAGGAAACCAAATAGACCTCTAGTATGTGTTAAGATAGACACATATTTCAAACATATTAGACCTAAATTTGGTCTATAGTTCGGAGAGAAAACCTTGCTTTCATGCTTTAGGGTATGGACAAAGTGTCTTGGTGACAGATTTTACAGTACTTCAAAGAGGATCCAGTAATAGGTTACTGTTGATTTTCTATATAGAATTGTGTTTTTTTTTAGCTAATAAATCACTTCTACAAGCTCTCTCCAAATAAAATAAAAAAAATTAATTGTTTTTCCTTTTGTTCAAGTCAAAGTCAACTCAATCAAGAACTTAGTTATCAGAAAAGATAGTTTTGTGAAGCAACTAGGACTTTGTTTTTTACATACAGGATTAAGTCTTTTCATTGTCTACAGTATCCTGAAGCTTGTCAACGGCTGAAATCTATTACAGGTATATTAAGCTTTTTCACCACATATGGTATTCTGACTCTCTTGTCTTGGGAATGGTGCTCTTTGACTGTTTGCAATGGTTTGAGCCTCTCTCTGAAATCCCCTGACTACAGGTTGCTGCTCAGATGCAAACTTTGCCACTTTGGTGCAGTTCGGAGTTTCTGAAATTCAGGAGACCTGATATTTTGCCCCAACCTGGATTCTGAATCTTTTGGAGTCACAATTATAATTTGGCAAGAGTAAATAAGAATTTTCAGCAAACTATGCAATTAAATTCAGTGATGACTCAGAGGTTGCAGCTATAATTTCAATTATCAATCACGTACACCAAATCTTTCTTCACATGGACCCAATTAATGATGGAGCTTCCTGAACAAGCTCCCATGAAGGTCTGACTTTATACTGAAAAATCCTTCTCTGTACATCCTCATCTGGTAGCGAGTAGAAATTTTTTCACAGGACCAATATTCTATCCTCACAAGGGCTCTATTAATGATGGAGCTCTGATCTTGCAAACAAGCTCCCATGAAGGTGTGACTCCATACTGAAAAATCCAGGTCTATACAAGTCAGAAATTTTTCACAGGACTTAACCCTAATCTGATAGTAAGAAGGAATGTTTTCACAGTACTAATTAACGTCAAATGGTCTAACAAAAATGCTTGTGCTCAGCTACTAAGACACATGCTAAGATTAACCACAACATGGAATGAAGATAAAAAGAAAGTTCTGTTTGACTGGATTCAGAGGAAACGATCTTCCTTGTTACACAGCTCAATGTGAGGCTCAACTCCACACCACACTATTGTTGTGGCATAGACACCACCATCTTCTGAAAGGACACTTAACCAATTCCGGTCGCAAAAGAAACAACTTGATATTCCCAAGCCCCAACTCACATATCAAATATCAAGTGAAACATAGGAGAAGTTTATCTCAGGAAATGAACACAACTAGGTTTATAAAAGGTTTTAGGAATAGGTTTTGATATTATTCTCAGAAGTCCAATGCTGCCAATTTAAGGGATGACTCAAGGATCAATTTCAATTTCATTTTCATTTTTTTTTTTTTTTCTGAAAAGATGTTTCTAGGTCTTGCAAAAATAGAAACCATATAGTGTACATCCTTAAAAAAATTGAAACTGGGGCACAGATTTCAATGTCAATCCATTCATCTTCTAGGTCTTACCCTAGATAACCACTGCATCAGAAAATTCATCCACCAGATAATCTCAGCCTTTATTCAGTCTTACCAAGCTAAGCTAGCACGTACTCTGTTCTAAATGAGTGTACAACATGAAGTACTGTACTTGATAGGTGTATTGAAGATGAAAAGCAAGCTTTACTCATAAAGTGAACCTTCACTCCTGAGATGTAGTTTAGACTAAGACAAGATATTACATCCTAGGGAAGACTGCGATGCATTAGAAGCAGTTTCCCTTATGCAACAATCAAAAGGTAGAAAACAAGCCACCTAGAGGATTAAAAAGCATCGTCTTATGGTGACTAAAAAAGGGGCAGCCTGGTGTACGAAGCTCCCGCCTATGCAGGTTCTAGGGAAGGGGCGGACCACAAAGGGCCTATAGTACACAGCCTTACCTTGCATTTTGCAAGAGGCTGTTTCCACACCTCAAACCCGTGACCTCTAGGTCACATGGCAACAACTCAACCATTGTAACTAGCAAGAAAATTTAATTTTTGTCCAGCTAGATTTATCTTGCCTATAAGCTTAAGGTACATTACATAGTATGTCAACTTCAGAAGGCCATGTAGCCCAAATGAGCTCACAGTACCAGGTTTTGCTAGACACCCTCCCACAACAAATTCAAGAGAGTCCCCATTTCACAGCCAAAGTCTTGTTTCAAAAAGATAAATTGATAAAGGTTTTGCTCGGTTACATCTTGGGACTTCTATCAAACTTGAGAATTATGTCAAGAGAAAAATCAAGATAAAAAACCTAAGACATTGCAAGCATTCCCTTGGAATAAGTTGCATGATTGAAGGAGGGGCTTGGGTTATAGTTGCTTCACCACACTAGGATGTTGGGAAGCTACCCAACAACTCACCAATAAGGCAAGATCATCATATTTGAAAAGATAAAAAGAGATTTTTGGAGATTATCTTAAGAATAATTAATAACTTAGTTTATCCCACTGAGTAAGATTATCATATTTGAAAAGACGGGGACAAATCTCAGAGATCAGATATTAAGAATAATTCATTAATTAATTTATCCAGTAAGCACTCTGTTCGAGATCCTAGCAACAAACTTTTAGGAAAGTTTGTTGGCACATGTAGACCATTGGATTAAGACCTTGGCTTTGAGTTACAGAGCCATCTAATATCCAGTATAATGAAAAGGTGAGAAATTGTAGATGCATCCATAGCAGCTCTTCTCTGAACATCAGTGAAGTAAACCGGATTCAAATAATGTTTGGTAACAACACATATAATAGCTACAGTTCCTGCTTCATTTCATTGTTAAGCACAAAGTCAATCCCGCATTGCCATGAAACAGCAACGACATGGTCTCATTCTCGAAATGAAACCAACAAAGCTCATCTTTGCCCGGAATGAAATCACTTCACCTCAAACAAATAGGTTTTCTACTGGAGAAAAATGATGCAAACATCAATGCACAAAGAAAAAGGGTAAAACAAACAATCGTATGAAAACCTATGGTTCATTGAATCACAGCCAGAAAAAATCAATTTACAACCAAAAAAATATAAGAAAATCTCCAAATATAGATCTGATTGCAAACTGAAAGGTGGAAATTTTTGGGTTAAACAAATAGAACTCTGAGCAGAAAATCTGAAAAACCAGAGAGAAAACTCGAAAACTATGAATTCAGACAGAAAAGCAGAAACAGAAATCAAATGGGCTAGTGATAATTTATAAGTGATTGGAGGTCATTATTTGTAAACCAGAGACTATTTTTTCATTTTCATCAGTTGGGCAAGCAAGATTCCAACCAGTTTTGCAAAAACCATAAGATAAGGAGCATGTATTGATTTGACTTGCCGCTAAGGTATTTTGGTCATTCAATTTCAACATTTTTTTTATCAAAACATTTCAGATTTCCCAAAACATATTCTTTTTAAAAAGTAAGCCCTGATTTCCTAACCTGTCGGCTTCAGTTTTAGTTTTACAGGTTTAGAGGCAACAAAAATTAATCTGGACCATCTCTGTAATTGGATGGCCTACATGTGGTGACAAGCATATGTCACAATGTACCTTAGCTGGCTCCTAGATGTTGATACCACAAATAATGTGCATAACTCTGCCTTTTGTCCTTCATGGAGATATATGTGACTCACTTTCTTCATTACATAAATTTACTGACCAAGGGGAGAACTATGTAAAACCGAGGATGGTCAGTCACTCAACACAAGCAACAAGTAGTCCATCAGAAAAGAGCTTGACACCATAAAACCACATTTGCCAATTTAAGCCTAAGCCAGCCCATTGCTTTCATTTGTTGACCAAGAATTAAATGAAAATTAAATATCCGATCAAAGGCAAATATATCTGATCTGGATAATATAGTCCACTGACCTCCATTTTCCTAGAGTGCATCTAAAAAACCAAGAGATAGCACACGAACAAATGTCTTTGATTAAAGATTCTAGCAATGCCCTACCTCCAGCCTGGTTAGAGCCAGATATCCAAAAGGGAGTTGAACATGTAGTATAACAGATACAAAGTGAACTCCATCACCCTGAGACTGGGTTTTCTTCTACTACCACGAACGAAATTAAGCTTAACTGTATCAGGTGGATGGAATTCAATAGAACATCTCTTTTTCAGTTTCCTACATTCTTTCCTTAAAGTTTTTTCCTATCAGTATTCCACTTATTCAAATAAGACGAAGACCAAACAATAATATGCATATACATAGTAGGGTTTTTTTAATCTTAGATAACCCCAAGATCAACTTTGTCATCTTTGAACACTTATATTTACCTCATTCAAAATCCCCAAATCCGAGAAGTTGGTAATCCTCCATAGAGCCTTCGTTCTTTAGCTGGTGGGTGAATCCACTAATAGATCCATGGGTTTATAGGAAAAACCACCTTGATGCCAAAGACTATCATCATGGAGCTTCAGTAACAAGGATTTTAGGTCATTGATAGATTATTATATCTTAGTTCACATAGACTGCAGGTATCAGATAAAAGAGCAGCCCCCATGCACGAAACTCCTGCCTATGCGGGATCTGGGAAAGGGGCAGACCACAAGGGCCTATAGTACACAGAATTACCTCGTATTTTTACAAGAGGCTGTTTTCACGTCTTGAACCCGTGACCTCAAGGTCACATGACAACAACTTTTACCGTTGCGCCAAGGCTCCCCTTCACTACAGGTATCAGATAAAGAGAAGAAAAAAAAAGGCAGCCCAAGTGCACAAAGCTCCCACAGATGCGGCGTCCAGGGAAGGGGCAGGCCACAGGTATCAGATAAAGAGAAGGTTTCCTTAAAAAGAATGACAAATGATAATTCCTCTTATGACAGCAGTCCAAGCAAAGACAAAAATTGTAGATGCACCAATCTGGCACCAGGCTAGTGCCAAGGGCAATCTAGGATCCTCTTAATATGTTAAGACTAAAAAACAGAACAACTAAGAACTTACCATCAAAATTCCAGATGCAACATTTTATTGATCCTAACAAGGTGAACAACTAACTCTCAACCCTAGCTTCCAACTCAAAAGGGTTATCTTCTCTGAAATGTGAAATGCCACATCCAACTTCCAACCTTGATAAGTCAAGCTGTGCTTATTTCACTGTAGCATCACCCAACCATGAGTGTCTAGTCATATGAGCAAAATCAGATAAAGAGAAGGTTTCCTTGAAAAGAATTAGAAATGCTAATTCCTCTTATGACTGCGGTCCAAGTAGAAGACAAAAATTGTAGATGCACCAATCTGGCACCAGTCTAGTGCCAAGGGCAACCTAGGATCCTCTTAATACATTAAGGCTAAAAAACAGAACAACTAAGAACTTACCATCAAAATTCCAGATGCAATATTTTATTGATCCTAACAAGGTGAACCAACTAACTCTCAACCTTAGCTTCCAACTCAAAAAGATTATCTTCTCTGAAATGTGAAATGCCACATCCAACTTCCAACCATGATAAGTCAAGCTGTGCTTATTTCACTGTAGCATCACCCAACCAAGAGTGTCTAGTCATACAAGCAAAATCAGATAAAGAGAAGGTTTCCTTAAAAAGAATCAGAAATGTTAATTCCTCTTATGACTGCAGTCCAAGCAAAGATAAAAATTGTAGATGCACCAATCTAGCACCACTCTAGTGTCAAGGGCAACCTAGGATCCTCTTAATATATTAAGGCAAAAAAACAGAACAACTAAGAACTTACCATCAAAATTCCAGATGCGATATTTTATTGATCCTAACAAGGTGAACCAACTAACTCTCAACCTTAGCTTCCAACTCAAAAGGATTATCTTCTCTGAAATGTCAAATGCCACATCCAACTTCCAACTATGATAAGTCAAGCTGTGCTTATTTCACTGTAGCATCACCCAACCAAGAGTGTCTAGTCATACGAGCAAAATCAGATAAAGAGAAGGTCTCCTTAAAAAGAATCAGAAATGTTAATTCCTCTTATGACTGCAATCCAAGCAAAGACAAAAATTGTAGATGCACCAATCTGGCACCAGGCTAGTGCCAAGGGCAATCTAGGATCCTCTTAATATGTTAAGACTAAAAAACAGAACAACTAAGAACTTACCATCAAAATTCCAGATGCAACATTTTATTGATCCTAACAAGGTGAACAACTAACTCTCAACCTTAGCTTCCAACTCAAAAGGGTTATCTTCTCTGAAATGTGAAATGCCACATCCAACTTCCAACCATGATAAGTCAAGCTGTGCTTATTTCACTGTACCATCACCCAACCAAGAGTGTCAAGTCATGCAAGAAATATCATCAATCCAAGTATGATCCTAAAATACAATATCATGCCTTTGATATAATACCAACTTTTAGGCAAATTTGGACTGACCAACATCTTCTCCATGGCCAACAACATGTTTCTTTTGAACTATACGGTAAAGCTAGATTCAGGATGCTAGATGTGTAGAATCAACTATACTTTCATCCTTTCTACTTTATTTTCAGGTTTTTTCTAGTACCATAAAGTTTTATGTAATTCTTCCTCTTTTGTGATAACTCCATAATATGTGAATAAGACCTCTCGTTACCCTGACAAATTGCACATCTCAGTTGGTTCATTAAGTTGACTAGCAATACAAATAGTTCATCTTGGATACTAAAAGATTCAGACACTGAGCTATGCTGCTGTTGTAACAGCTGAGTATCAAGATATCCTTTTCACAAGATCTTTCACAAGGTGGCTAAAACAAATTGAGGAAATATATAGCTACTTTTGTATGATGGCTACAGCTACTAAGATAACTTATATGTTACAAAAAGATCAATCTACAGATATTTTTTGTAATACATGAAAAAAGAATATAGAACAATCAAGTTGGTGAGGAGCATCAGCTAGTTTTATGCCTATAAGTCTAGCATATAGCATGCTTCAAGTTTTGCATTACCATCTTCTCCCACTATTATGACTGCATGCAGGTAAGGCTGTAAATTATTTTTGCAATATGGCACCAACAAAAATTCATAGCTGTATTTATAAAGCCTAGAAGGAAGGTGATGCAGGCAAAACTAAAACTGAAATCATATTTTTAGAACCACCATACGGTAGAGTCAAATGGTGATACAAATGGCACATAATCTGTGCATCTGACTTAACATGTATTTCCAAGCATCATTGATGCATATCAATGACTTCTTACATTTGTCATTTACCTTCAGAAGCAGTAAATACAAAGCTTTTAGCCTGGGATCATCGATGGACTCATTCAATAACTATGGAGTACGTAGACCTCCCAATAACAATTTGTAACTACACTGAGATGGCTACTCAAGCTACTAAAAATGAAAAGATGCATTGAACAGGTAGCCTTTCAGTCAGGTGACAAATAGAAATAAGAACTTGGAGAAAGAATATTACCTTTGACTCTCAGCTCATAAGCAGCTCGATCACGCATCATTAGAGCTGCAGCCTCTCCATTCAATGGATCCGATGGATTGGGATACAAAAGCAGCTGTGGAAGGAAAACTTCAAAAACGTTCACCAGATCTGAAAGACATGGAATCAGCATCCAGAAACATAGTACAAAGAGTAAAATCAGAATCAGCAGCAATCAGCTAATAAAACATTTGCAATGTTCGTGCGTCTAAGTGAGAATCAGTCCAAAGAGCTCATTTACCAAACATGGGGCTCCAGGTCTGATTGATAACATCCAAACAAACTGAACCAGACCTGAAATTAAAATCCAACAAGGAAATCAGATACTTGCAACTCATTTTTCAGTCCAACTGATGCAATTTATAAACTATTCCAGCTGCAAGACATATGAAAGTATGAATATGAGACAACACTCACATTTCGTCAACATTTGGATGGTAGATCTTATTAACAAAGCCTATTGATGGAGATTTATACGGATAGGCATCTGGTAGTTCCACTCTTATCCTCCAGACACCTCCATGATAGGGACCTGTAACCATTCATAGAAAGAATCCTCCTTTCGTTTGAAATTAAAAGATACCCACAAAAACCACAAGCAAACTTTTGAGAATTAATTGAGGAGAATGAGCTTTTTCTTCCTCAACAGAAGCCAAAATTCCTGAGGAGAATGAAATATCAATAGGTTTCTCCGTTTCCAGTTCAGAATTAGCACATAAATCACGTTGGGATAAATATATCAACAAAGGGGTCTAAATTTTAAAGGAGATACTTATCAAGAGTCGACAACAGATAAAACCAATGAAAACAGTCCCAAGTAGCAAATCAGCCGACGTTTCCATCAGAATAAGAGAAAAACAGTCTTGGGCAGCTATTGATGGCCAACACGATTAAATCAAAGAACCCAACTGAAAAGTCAATGACCGGAAAATAATCCAGCAATGTCATGGACACAAAAACGGTAAAAAGAAGAGATATCGGTATAGATGATAACTTTTTCATGAAAACCAAACCTCAACTTGATGCCAAAAATCATAGGATCAAGAAATCAAGCCAAAAAAAAATCCACAACAGAGCATCCCGAAAAGAGACTGTAATTCCAGAAACAAGATAAAATAGGATTTGGGTATTGATGATTTACTCTCACTAGGTCCGTGAAAGTCGACATAGAATTCCTGCATGCCGTCATTGATCATTTCCACCTTGTAATCACTCATCATCCTACGGAAAAATCAAAATAAAATTCACAAAAAAACCACATAAAAAGTCTACAAACAAATTAAAGATAACATGTTTAGAGATTACAGTTTCATCAAGTCCATCTCACGACGTTTGCTTGGAGAAGACATGTTTGAATCTTTTTCTTCTTTTTTTTCCTTTCCCTTTTATTGATGAAAAGAAGAAAGAAGGGTTTTTCAGAGGTTGAAGAAACGGAGCGACGTGTCTTCCAGGACTTCAGACAAGAGCGAGAAGGAAAAGGCAGAGAGAGGGCCTGTTTAGACTTAGAGGAGATAAATTACTTAAATAGTTTATTAATTAGTTAAAAAAATTAAGAATAAAATAAAATAAAAGATTTCTTTCTCCACTGATGTTCTACTTTGCCCCTTATCTTTAAGGATATCTCAAACTAGTCCAATTCAACGAATCAGCCCTCCTTTGAAGTAACGTGACATTTTAGACCACGCAATCGCCAAGACCTGTCTTCCGGGGTTATTTTTCCTGGGAAGAAAGTTTCTGCGTTTTCTTGCATATCCGTCGTAAACGTGTCAACCCGTATAGTTCTTGGAACCATTGATTAATAGGGTTATCATATGAACACGAAATATAATGTCGAGGTTCCCACAAGGGGAAAATCCTCTCACCTCATTGTAGAAGGGTGGTCTTAAATGGTGTTAGCAGGTGAGAGACCACTGGGAGCTTGGTGGAGCTTGGTGGAACTTGTTATCGTTGTGTAACTTTGAGTTAATCATCTCTTGAAAAAATGCAAGGTGAGGCTGCATACTATAGACCCTTGTAGTCTACCCCTTCCTCGAACTCTGCATACAAGAGAACTTCCTCCAATAGAGCTGCCATTTTTTTGGGGAGCGACCACTACAAATAAGCACTTATGTAGTCTAAAAGGCTAGCATAGTACAGAAGGACTGTCTCACCTAGGTGATAACGGTTCAAGGTTGTGCATGAGTTTGTATGTCTAACTTTGAGAAGAAAAATACAAAGTATTGCACATTTGGATAAATTTTAGGCTACAAAAGGTCCAAAGAGAAAATTATATGGATGGGAAGTTCTTAAAAGATGATCAAGAGAACCTCGACTAATCAAAGGGTTATGATAATCCAATGAAGATCTTCTGGGGTGACAGAGTGTGGAACAAAAGATTACCGGCTTAGATCACCAACCATCCGGGCTATGTGTATATGCTACATAAGCTACACACCATTTGTAAGAGCTTTGAGTAGATGTAAACATTTACTGGAGATGATTGTAACATTGAACGAGTAGGCAAAATGCCTTTCACTGTGGAGTTTCAGGATATTCTCATGTGGCAGTCATAATGACAACATCCACTAACATTTATGATGATGTTGTAGTGACCGATGCGTCTAGTGTACTGAAACTTTGGAAGTCTAGAGAACTTGAACTCTGCAACTCCCACTCGAGCAATCAATGGGGATTATAGGGCCTGTTTCATTTCACTGATTGGTGGTAGATTTGAATCCTACTTGAAGAGATTCATCACCTTCGGCACTAGTTGTGCTTGAAGTCCACTTGTTACCTGTCTTTTTTTGCCTTTTACTCTTTATAAAGAGGACGACAAACATTACCATGGATGCTAATGTGTTCTTTTTGCCATTGATGTTGGCATGATGTTAGGTTTCAATCACCCATAAGTCACATGACATAAATTTCTTAAATTATTCTAAACTTTCATATATTCTTTTAGGTAAACCCCACGTCCTTATGTCCAACCAATTATTTCTTATCACAATCTCTCTCTCTCTCTCTCTCTCTCTCTCTCTCTCTCTCTCTCTCTCTCTCTCTCTCTCTCTCTCTCTCTCATATATTATTTTGCTTTGTCTTTTCTTTGTTGAAGCATCTAGGGTTGCTAGTCTATTAGTAAATGATGAAACACTTTACAAATTGCTAATGATTTTTCCCTACAATATTGGTATAATGTTATTATTTGAAAGGGCCAGAGGAAAATTACATAGTTGATGAAATCATTTTCAACTGAAAAACCAGGTTTTGAAAGGAGATTGTGCAAAGCATTTGCTTCCCAACAAACATGAAAAACAATTCAGCTTAAAAGTCTACTAGCAAGTAGTTGGATTTTCCTTATAAGGATAATTGAGAATCATGAATATAAGAATTATCCTTTTGTGAATTGGAAAGATAAATGTAGGTCAAAAACCATCCAACCTTGTCTGTATTTTCTATTTTATAGTTTTGGGATTCTTAGGGAGAGCTTGAGTTCGAGAATGTAAATTTTCTATTAGGTTGTTTCACATGAGAACGTGATTGGAGAGAATCACGAGATTTTGAACACAACTTCAACAATCAATTTGGGCTTGATGTAAGGGAAGCTTGATCTATACTATTTTCATATCTTAAGTAATATATTCTTCAAAGTGCATACGAGAATTTCAATAGAATATTATCCTTCAATTCAACTTCTTCAATTTCAAAAAATAATTGTTTGCTAAAATATCATTGTAATTTGTAGTTGTTCATTGTTTTCCAAATCATAAAACTCCTTTAGTTTGGGATCTATATTTTGGTTCATGTATAACATACTTTAGTAACCTTAGAATTCTAACTTGTGTAATTTCTTTTCCTTATGCAACATCATTTGGATGTCTAACCATACAAGAGGATATTTCTTCTGGTCCAATAGTCTTAATTTACTAGTCTTTTCCTAGAACTTCATACAAGAAAGATCAATTATCCATTATGCATGTGCTTTCCCATAGCATTAAGTGAGTAATTATGGTGCTTTTGTCTTATTAAAGTCACATTGTTTGCTCAATAGGGAGGAAAGAAAGCCTTACTTTAATGGATGACTAAATATTGCTCAAATTAAAATTATCTTGGGCAACGTATATTCTCCTCCAATCAAGTAAGTTTAGTAAGAAGCACATAAGTTCAATATAGACCAGTGGTTGGCCAAGGCACTTCTCCCGTAAGTAAGCCACTGGTTTGAGGTAGTGAATTGCAAGCCACGAGCTTGAGGGAGTGAATCACATCTATTTAGAGGATATAGGATGCTTGCATGCTGAAAAGGGGGTGGGGGTGGCCAAAGGATATGTTTGGCAAGGTTGTACATGGAGGAAAGTGTACATATGAAAAAGGATATATATAGCTAGATAGATAGATCAACCACTATTCTAAATAGAGTAAGGTGGAGAACTCATGTTCATTGGAAACGAATCACAATTACAGGTACCTGGGAGCATGTCGATAGAATGAACAAAATAAGGGTATCGTAATTGGTAGTAGTTTTCCAAGTTTGTGAGGTTTAGGAATAAATAATCTAAACATATGAGAGAACCTAAGTGAGGATTTTCTTAGAGCCTGTTTTATATCACATACTTCAAATTTATTGACCTTATAATGATGCATGAAAGTGTAACTTTCCTTTCCCTTTTGAATCAATAGATAACAGGACTCCCATTATGATATATTATTGGGTGTGTGAGTTACTAGTTCAAAAAAATAAAAAATAAGAGTAAGTTTACCAAGAAGGATATCATATGAAGAAACTCTATAGAAAATAAATAAAATTTACCTATAATCATGGTATGACTTACCTAAGCTTGATACAAGGGTGCTGATATGTTCACCCCTTTTTCCCTCTGGCCACTCCTTAATTGATGATATATAAGGAAATATGCAATTCTCTTTCGTTTCTAAGACAATAGTTGGTTTTATTAAAGAAAGACACACACATCCTGCTTACTTCTCCAATTAGGTTGACTAGGTGCTTCCAAAATAGAATATGTTTAGAATAACTTATCCTAGAATTCAAGTAAGCCATGAGAAGGACCATGAAAATGATCTCCTTTAGTCTAATGATTTGAAGCAAGGAAAAACCCCTTACAGTATTAGGAATAAGTCCTAAGAGAGTTGAAGTTTGTTCAATGTGACTCATCCACTGATGTATCCAACATACAATCCCAAGTAAGATAAATGATGGAGATGGAAGGTTAAAAGCTAGCAAAGCGCCATTGGCAAGCTACATTCCACAACTGAAATTACATTGAACAACATAGTTCATAGGTTAGAGTGAATCTTCGAACAGCTAAATATCTAAATGTAAGGCTTAATACTATAAGACCACATTTGCATTCTTGAACAAATCTCAATTATTACCATGGCACCATGTTCACTAGATAATCGTTCATTACATCTCTTATTGGTTTTACCACGGATGTATTATAGTCCAAAAACATTTTCCAAAGTTGTCTATGGACCAAATGATCAGTAACAAGTAAATTTAGACATTCAGCTTGTTTATAGCATAACCATTTGATAAAAATTATCGCATTGTTTTATCCCTCTTTTGGCATACAATAGCAAGTGATATGATATTATATGTATTCGTAGAAGAAGCTTATATAAGATTACTTTTTCTTTTATTATATTTTGTCCACTAAGTTGTCTTTGGTTTGAAAACAAATCTAGGTTCTACCATGTCAAACAGTAGCCCCTAAATCAATAATTTAAGCTAGGGAGTTCTTTTGCGTCATTTTCTTTTTGTTTAATGAAGGGGAGCCTTTGGTACAATGGTAGAGTTATCTTCATGTGACCCAGAGATCATATATTCAAGGTGTGAAAATAGCCTCTTGCAAAAATGCAAGGTAAGGTCACATACTATGGACCCTTGTGGTCTGCTCCTTCCTTGGACCCTACATGCACTGGAGCTTCATGCACCAAGCTACCCTTTGTTCTTTTTGTTTAATCCAAGATGGGTTGTTTGAGACAAAGAATATTACGCTTTAGAAAATTGTAACTATCCAATGCCCACTTTTTGCATGTAAATAAGTTTTACCATTAAAAAAGATAGTTCGATGACTGCACCGGATGATATATACAGTATATTGAAATCTTAGTAGATACATATAAATGTGAGACTTCATTACGTAGAATAGAACAACTTGGACATAATTTCCTGCTTGAAAATCATTGTCATTTTCTAGAGCCTTCACACTGAATCAATCTAACTCAAGCTTCCTTAACTACCTGAGCAACATAGAAATTGCACATATGTATCATAAGTAGAGAGAGATAGAGAGAGAATGATCAGAAAACGAGAATTCTTACTAGAATTTTCACATTTTATATTATCAATCCTTGATATATAAGTTAACTTATTTACCCCTTGCTAGTGTAGTAAATAAATTAGGGTATTTTATTCTTAAATATATATAGTTTAGATTAGATAATTTGTGAATAGTTGCCCTCAGTTCATATCCTCAAAAAATTGTGAATATTTAAAATCAATTATGTATTTGTCCACGAATGGGAGTTTAATTCCATATAAAGGGAACCCTTGGTGCAACAGTTGAGTTGTTGTCATGTGATTTGGAGGTCATGGGTTTGAGGTGTGGAAACAGCCTCTTGCAGAATGCAAGATAAGGCTGCGTATTATAGGCCTGTTGTGGTTTGCCCCTTTCTTAGACCCCGATATATAGGAGCTTAGTGCATAGAGCTATCCTTTTATCCTATCGATTATAAAGAAGGGGAGCCTTGGCACAACAGGAGAGCTGTCGTCGTATGACCTAGAGGTCACGAGTTTGAGGCATGGAAATAGTCACTTGTAAAAGTACAACGTAAGGTTGCATACTATAGACCTTTGTGGTCCATCCTTTCTTCGGACCCCTCATACACCGCATTAAGCTACCCTTTTTATCCTATTTATTCTAATCAATTCGGTTCGTGTAGTGGATAATTCATTCCCCAAAAAATCTCATCCATAATGTGATTCTAACCATTGGCGTTGGGGCTTTTTTGAAATAGACAGTAAAAACATAAAAAGCTTCTATCTTCTATTTTAATAAATCTTGAATAATCTGATGGATAAGATCTTCGGGACATAACACCATCTGATAAGATGAATGATATAATGGAGGAAGAGGTACTATAAGGGAATTTGCTTGTCAAGTTCTCCTTAAGCGAGATTATACCCTACCAGTGACCATTTCATTCAGCGGGCAGACACCATTTTGTCACAAGATAACGGCAGCTATCATTCTATTTACCTCAAGTAGCGTACCCCTTTTTCACATCATCAACCAGAAAACGGAACTCCACCTCAGTAGCAGACAGTATCTGCCCACAGCACCTGTCCATGTGTAAATCACTAACCCCACCAGAACCAAACGCTAAGCACCACTTAATATAAGTCCAACCCATGGCCAACGCCACCCTGCTTACCCAACAAAAGTCAATATTTCTTTGTTGTAGGCCATCCATATGCTTGACAAGCTGCCATGTGTTAGTATCATTTTGACAAAGAAGGCAATAATCTTGCCTCTTTTGCATGTAGGAATCCCTTTTCCGCCATGTGGCGAGAAGTCATCCTAGTAAGAAGGGGATCATTTGAATCTAGCCACATCCTTCTGATCCCAAGATTTTCTTACCAATTTTCAGAAGATCATGTAGGATCTCCGATTGTCCTCGTTATTCCCTTTCCCAGTAAAAGTTTCTGCACTTAGTTTTCCATCTGTGTCAGTTCTTTCTTGAACTTCCATTTTATAGATGAGGACTGCAGCGGTAAGGATGATTCCAACAGAGAAGATTCCGTGATTACAAAAGAGAAGCGTGCAGGGAGACTCAAAGACGTTAGTCTCTATGATTAGTAAAGAAAAGTCAGTCGGAGGAAGGAGGAAGCACGCAAACTGATGAGGAATTGGGGAAACGTAAATGCCACCAACATCTTTACAGAAGGAAATTGGGTTGCCGATCATTTTGCTAATTAATCAGTCAAGATATGCCCATCATTTTTTTAATTAATCAGTCAAGATAAAGAAAAGGCAGGATTTGAATAGTAGAATCTCCTGGTTTTGTAACGAGTTCATAGAGCTTGTTTTCACTTCATTTTTTAGTTTAGTTTTGGTTTTATTTTTTTTATCAATTCATAAAAAAAGGAAAAAAAAGGATTCTTGGGTATGAAATATATAAAATCGCCACCAGGACCTTAACGGTTGAGATCACCAATTAAGTGGGTCCATATGAACTTTTGTCTTAGCTCTAAATCCTTGGATCCTAGACGCGCAGACACCATACAAAACCTCCCAAAAGTCCTCTCGTCTAGAATATGCAGTGTACTTGAGGGGGGGAGCCCTCTTTCCCTATGTTGTTCTGTATTTCCTGCTTCAGCTGCGGCCAACTCTCTCTCTCTGTAATTCCTGTTTCCTCTCCAGCTCTCAGAAATCTTTCCTTTAAATCTGTCTCCGGAACCCATCTATCTATTTTTCTCTGGAAATTTTCAGTTTCTTCTGCAGCAACTCCAAAGGATTATGGAGATATTACCAATTTTAGCCTTTCCTCAACTTATTCACGATTGGGTTTTCGGCGTCGAGCTAGTTGGGTAACTGCCTTCACTCAACGCGGAACCCTAGTACGTAAGACGCATTAGTTGATGTTATTTCGTGAAATGTTTGTTTCATTGTATCAGGAAACCAGAAGCTGACACTTGGATTTTTTGGCTGCATTTGTTGTGATCATACCGAAGTTGCCGTTCAAAAAAATGACGAGGACTTTTATGTTGGTAGCGGATGGCTCGTGGGGAAAGATTTTTTTTCAATGAGGACTGTCTTTCTTGTTTTAGGTTTTGAAGTGGAGGCTGATGGGTGTTTGCTTTACCGGTGAATTGGTTCAGTTCTTCGGGTTTCTGTTGTTAAGAAACCCTCTCTATGAGTAGAAGGGAACTGGGATCGTTATCTCGGGTTCTTCTTTGGAAAGAACGTCTTTGTATTTCATACTATACTGCCTCCTCGGCTTCGTTAATGGAGGAACACGCATATGATTCGAACCTTGCTGCTGCAACTGGAATTTCCGATGAATATGATGGAAAGGTTGACAGTTCTTGTACTGGTAGAAGTTATGGTCTTTTTCCTTTAGTTGTTAGAGTGCTCCGTTCATTAAGTTGGAGGGCTGTCAAGAAGATAAGCTTTTCTGAAGCTGTTGGCAAGCATGGTGTTGCTCATTCTATGGATGCATTTGCTATTATTATCCAGATCTTCTCATCTGCAGGAATGCAAGGAAAGGTCCACAGTTTACTTAGAGAGATTGTGGACTATTATAAGAATGCAGATGGCGATGCATTTAGGTTGTTCCATGCTTTAGTGGATTGGTCAATTAGTTTGGAAAGTTCGACTATCATTTCTCAGCTCCTCATTAAGATTTTTGCGGAATCCTTGATGCTTGAGAATGCAATTGATACGTTCTTGGTTGCTAAGAAAATTGGGTTGGAACCTAGTACTGCGTCATGCAATTTCCTGCTAAAGTGTTTGATTGAAAGGAAAAAAGTGGAATTTGTTAGGAGTTTGTTTGAGGAGATGAAGACCTCTGGACCACCTCCCAATGTCTGTACCTACACTATCTTGATGAAATTCTACTGTGAAGATGATATAGTTGAAGCTCTGGAACTTCTAGAGGAGATGGAAAGGTGTGGCATGAACCCAACTGTTGTCACTTATGCCACATTCGTTAAGGGGCTCTGTAAAGCTGGAGATGTGGAGCTTGCATTGATCTATATCAGGGACTTAAAAACAAGAGGATTACCTTTCAATAATTACTGTTACAATGCTGTTATTCATGGATTTTCTTGTGAAGGAAAATCATATGAGGCTATGATGATTCTCGAAGAAATGAAGAGCTGTGGTTTATCACCAGATGTTCATAGCTACAGCATTCTGATTGATGCATTTTGCAAGAATGGAAATCTTCAGAAAGGTTTTGATTTATTTTATGAAATGGTAACTAGTGGAATAAGACCTACCATAGTGAGCCATAGCTCACTCTTGAATGGTCTGTGTAAGAGCGGACAAATTGAAAGTGCATTTGATTGGTTTGATAAAGCTGGTACTTTAGGTTTAAAGCATGACAATACTTCTTACAATATTATAATTCATGGATGTTGTAAGCATGGGGATTTGGACAGAGCCTGTAAACTTTTGCAGGAAATGATTGCAAAGAATTTGGTTCCTGATGTTTTCATATACACCAGTCTAATATTTGGTTACTGCAAAAGTGGGGTCTTGGATGCAGCAGTGAGTATTTTCAGACATATGCTTGATGAAGGCATATTACCAAATGTTATTACTTGCACCATCATTGTTGATGGGTACTGCAAAGCAGGCCTTGTTGTGGAAGCTTTTGAACTGATGGATGAAATGCTACAGCGAGGTGTTATTCCTAATATTTTTTTGTATAATGTAATCATCAACAAGCTCTGCAAAGAAAGAAAATCAGAGCAGGCTTGTGAGATCTTTGGTTTGATGGTAAAGAGGGGACTTGTTCCGGATCTTGTTGTTTATAGTACACTCATTGATGGTTTTGCAAAAGAGTCAAATTTAGAGGAGGCCTTTAAGTTGTATGCTAGAATGTCAAAAGATGGAATCACACCCAATGCCATTACATACACAAGCCTTGTTGATGGACTGTGCAAAAATAACCAGACAAGGGAAGCTTTGAATTTGTTTGAGGAGATGAACAGAAAGGGAACGAAGTTTGATAGAATTGCATACACTTCAATTATTGCTGGATTTTGTAGAATTGGAGATATGAAGAAGGCTTGGAGACTGTACTCTGAGATGGTACAGAATGGGTTTTCACCTGATATTGTTACTTACGCCTGTCTAATAGATGGATATTGCAAGTTAGATCTAATGGACAATGCATTGGTCCTCTTTGCCGAAATGCTAAAAGATGGACTCACGCCTAGCAACATTACCTGCAGAAACCTTATTAGCAGATTATGTTGGAACAAAAAGCAGGCAGCTTCAAATCTTTTTGAGGAGCTGATTGGAAATGGGTAGTCCTTGTCGGAGTTCCTCTGTGTTGATTACTGCTGGATGTTGCAGAGTTGAAACATAGAAGCCTTGAGAGCTGCAAGTATTCTATTGGTAAATTGCAGATGAGATCTGATGTACAATTCAGACGTCCTGGTCAATTAAATGATAGGAAATTCACAATGTGGTAACTTGTGCTGCTCTAATTACCATCTCACAATTTTGGTGAGTGTGGTACAGCTTTGAAGATTTATAGTAGATGTGAAGGAGGGTATTTTCCTATTCACAAGTTTGATTGAAGGACTCTAGAGCTGAAGCAGCCCAACAAATTATAATTGTTGTATCTGATGTTTGCTCATGCTTCTGTAAACTGACTGGCGAAGTGGCACACACTCGTATATCTTTTAAGAGTTCCTTTCCAAGTTACATCTGATGGACAGGTAGATATACTGGTTGGTAAATTCTATCAAGAAGCCAGTACCCAGCAAGGTAAATTTGCACTGCTCTAGTCAGCACAGATTGTAACATTGGTGGGTTGGATATAGCTTTGAAGATCTCTACTAAAATGTTGAAGAGGGTATTGGCTGGATGTTACTGTTAATCGTTAGGGTCAAGAGCTTCAATTGGGGCGAGAAAGGTTGAAGCGGCCAAGGAAAATGTTGCTCACAAGTTTATCAAACTGATCAACCCCTCTGTAAGTATACTGGTTTACGTATCTTATAAGCTAATTTGAATTTCCTTTTGCACCTTGTGAGCCACAATTCTTTACTGATTTATTAGATCTGTAGCTGTTACAGTATTTCAAAAATAGCAGCTGATACATAACAGTGGCCATTTGGTTAGTTCCTCATATAAGCTATATAGAACTGTATAACTGTAGGCTTGAGCTTTTCCTTCTTTTAACTGTTAATGTTCTCATGTGAAGTTGCTTCTGCCTTGCTGTTCATATTTTGTAAAACAACCTTATAAACAATCTGAAAGTGCATGAGAAAATTTAACATGGGGAAGCTCCAAGAGGAAAATAGGAGGTTAGAAGTACCATTTTAGCTACTAAGTATCCTTCAGTACTTGCTTGAAAATGTTAAAAATATAATTTTTGTTCCTTACAAAAATATCAAGGGAAAACATTACCTTTACTAGCATATAGTACCCTCGGAACTTGCTCGCTGTTTTGTGCTTGGATTCCTGGTATGTAAGGTTTTAATTTTGTCAAATCTAGATTGAGAAATTGGTGTCTAGTTTTGTTAAATAGTATCTCGAGGAATCTTGCAATGTTGAAGCCTTCTGCATTGAAAGATATGGTAGACTTGCCTCTATAATTGTTGTTATTACTTTACATTTCTCTGAATCTGCTTTATTTTCGGGGAAAATTTTAGTTCTCTGTAGGAAAATGGGACGCGATATTGAAGCATCCCTGTTGTTCTTTTAGGTAACATCTGCTCCAAAAAGGACGTCAATGCTGTTTGGAATCTTATGGCAGTGATGAGTGTGCAGAACCACCCAGTTATTTGGTAAGTCTGCTCACAATAGTTATTTGCGCTGATTGGTTTACCGAGCCACTTGGCAAGCATCATGTGTAAGAAAGCTTAGAAATCAACTCCATCTATGCTGAAGGCAATCACTTTAATTTTCCCTTAGTTTAAACTAGTCTAATGTATATATGTTGCACATGATTAGTAAATATGATTAGATCTTACAAACAATCATCATCATCATCATCATCATCAAGACCTTATACCAATTAGGGGTTGGCCACATGAATCTTGTTCCTGCATTCCCCTCTATTAAGTACCATGGCTTCGTTTAGTCCCAAAATTTTTAAATCTTTTTTCACTACTTCTATCAACGTTCTTTTGGGCTTTCCCCTTGCCGTTTTAGAACCTTCTACTTGCATTGCGTCTTTCCTTCTAATCGGTGCTTTTTTAGGTCTCCTTTGGACATGTTCAAACCATCTACGTCTAATCTCCCTCATCTTGTTACCTATTTGTGCTACCCTTAAGTTTCCTATAATGTTGTCATTCTAATTCTATCCTTTTTTGTCTTGCCTCTCATTCATTTCAACATTCTCATTTTTGTGGGCTCATCCTATGAACATAATGTTCCTTAACTGCCTAGCACTTTGATCTATAGAGCATGACTTGCCTTATGACCATCGTATATAATTTTCCTTTTAGTTTGAGTGATACCCGCTGGTCACACAAAACTCTAGATGCACATTTCCATTTGTTCCAACCCACTTAGATTCTTTGGGTAACCTCCCTCTCAATTTCTCCACTCTTGTGAATTAGTGATCCTAAGTACCGTAAGTGGCCTTTTATGAGGACATCTTGGTTATCAATCTTAATTGGTGTCTTAGTTCGGCTGATTTTAGAAGCAGAGCCTTAGCGCAACGGTAAAAGTTGTCGTCGTGTGACCTTGAGGTCAAGAGTTCAATGTGTAGAAATAGCCTCTTATAAAAATACAAGGTAAGGCTATGTACTATAGGCTATTGTGGTTTGCCCTTTCCCCGAACCCCTCATAAGTAGGAGCTTCGTGCACTAGGGCTGGCTCTCCCTTTTAGTTCAGTTGATTTTAAATCTTTTAGATTCTAATGCTTTTCTTCATAACTCTAGCTTTGTGTTTACGACCTCCCTTGTCTTATCAATTAAGATTATATTATCTGCAAATAGCATGCATCATAGAATCTCCTTGTGCAGATGTTTTGTTAAGTCATCCATAACCAACGTGAAAAGGTATACGCTTAATGCCAATCCTTGGTGCAACCCTACAAAAAGGCAAGCCTGGTGCACTAAGCTCCCGCCTATGTAATGTCCAGGGAAGGGGCGGACCACAATGGTCTATAGTACGCAGCACTATCTTGCATTTTTGCAAGAGGTTGTTTCTACGCCTTGAACCTGTGACCTTAGGGTCATACGATGACAACTTTACCGTTGCTCCAAGGCTCCCCTATAGTGACAGGAAAATCATCGGTTAATAAAGACTATGGAAGTTTTTCTCCTCTCCCTATATTTCTTTATCAATTGTCTTAGTAAGAAAATATCTTCCATGATAGACCTAGTAGGCATGAAGTCAAATTGGTTCTCCTATACACTTGTCTCATGCTGTAGCCTTTTCTCAATCACTCTTTCAAAAAGTTTCATTGTTTGGCTCATAAGTTTGATCTCCCGATAATTAGTGTAGCTCTATAAGGGCAGCCCCAGTGCACTAAGCTCCCGCCTAGCAGGGTTTGAGGAAGAGGCTGACCACAAGGGCCTAAAGTACACAGCTTTACCTTGCATTTCGCAAGACATTGTTTCCACGCCTTGAACCCATGGCCTCAAGGTCACACGATGACAACTTTTACTGATGTGCCAAGGCTCCCCTTTAAATAGTGCGGTTCTGTATGTCTCCTTTATTCTTATAAGTTGGTACAATAGAGCTTTTCCTCCATTCATTCAATATTTTCTTTGATTTTATAAACTTGTTAAACAACTTGTTCAACTAAACTACTCCAATATCTCCCATATGCTTCTAGACCTCTATTGGTCTATCATTGGTCCCCATGGCCTTTCTTGATTTCATCTTTTTCAAGGCTTCTTTCACTTCAGGTATTCTAATCCTACATTCATATCTATAATGTTCAATGTTATTTTGGTTTATAGTATTTTCAATTCCTATATTCTCAAAGTTATTGTCATTTAACACTTTTTGAAAGTAAGTTTTCCACTGTTGTTTGATCTCGTCATCTTTGACTAGTATACATTGATCATCACTTCTAATGCACCTAGCATGGTCTAAGTCCTTACCCTTCTGTTCTCTTATTTTTGTAAGTTCAAACACTTCTTTCTCACCTTATCTTGATTCTAGTCTACTATAGAGGTCATCATATGCTTTAAGTCTAGCCTCACTAACTATTCTTTTAGCAACCTTTTTAGCATTCTTAAACTCTTTATAGTTTTCATAATTTCTAGTCTTTTGCTATGCTTTAAAACACTCCCTTTTTCTTTAATAACTTTTTTGCACTGTTTCACTCTACCACCATATTTCCTTTACTTATGTCTTTTACCTTTAGATATTCCTAACACATCTTTTGCTACTTTCTTAATGGACTCAGCCATATTAGTCTACAAGGTGTTTACTTATGTTTCATAGTTCCAGTTTCTTTCTACTACCAACTTATTTACGAATGAGGTTATTTTCTCTTCTTTTAAGTTCCACCATGTAGTTTTTGGATACGTATTAAATTCATTTCCTTTCTTTCATCTTTTAATATAGATATCCATAACCATTAACCTATGTTGTGAGGTTAAATTTTCACTGAGTATCACCTTACAATCCTTACACATTGATCTTTTGGTATTCCTAAGTAGAAAAAAGTCTATTTGGCTTTTATAGAGTCCACTTTTAAAGGTTATTAAGTGTTCATCCCTCTTCTTAAAGAATGTATTTGCAATGCCGGGTTATATGCCAAAGCAAAATTGAGAATAGTTTTCCCATCTCATTTCATTCTCCTATACCATATCCTCCATGCATCCTATCATACCCTTCTGTATCCTATTATATCCTTTTCTTTTCCTACATAGCCATTTAATCTGTTCCTATAACTATCCCCTCAGTGTTGGGAATTTCTTGCATGACTCCCTCCATATCTACCTAAAACTGTCTCTTGATTATATATTCTAACCCTACTTGTAGTGCGTATGCACTTATAACATTTATGATTTGCTCTCCTAGAACAAGTTTTATTATTATAATTCTATTTCTGATTCTTTTAACGTCCTCAACTTTATTCTTTAATTCTTTATCCACTATCATTCCTATGGCATTTTTGTTATTATCCTTTCTCTAGTTTTAGCCCCTTTCCACTTTGTTTATTGGATACAAGCAATGTTGGCTCTCTTATGTTTCATAGTATCTACTAACTCCAGACTCTTATCTGTCAAGCAAATGACCCATTAAGTTAGTAATTTGAGGACACTTATAACAGGCACTAGAGATAAGTTACGTTCTGCATGGCCACCTAACTGCTGCTGGCATGCAACTCTGGCTCCCCTCCTGCAGTCAGTTCTACGTCATCCTCTATTTCACATCTGCGATCATGATTAAAAGTTCACATTACATCTGCATGATAACAAATGACTTGCATGGATATAGGCAACATGCCAACGTTAGCATCATGGCTGCTAACTTGTTGTAAATTAACATGGGTGCATGATGTAATAGGTTGAAGTCATATTACTGATGTGAATTCCTATTGTGCACGTCACAACAGAAACCCATGCATATCCTCTACAAATATTGCCCATCATCTAAGCAAACTTTACTCTGTCTACATTCGACACAGGTTATAACTAAATCCCAAAAGAAACAAGTAACTTCAATTTAACCAATTCTGAAGATCTAGTAAGTACTGCTCTTACAAAACTAAGGGTGTTGAGAGGTGGTGGATTTTGGAGCAAGCATCCTTATAGGGTTTAACATATGAAAGAAAAGCAAGTTAGTTAGCTGACCAAAATGTAGTAAACTGGCATTAGTTCCATCAATTATTAAATAGAGAATATGCTGTGGGTAGAGTATAGTGGGGAAGGGGAGACTTGACGCAATGATGGAGTTGTCGTCATGTGATATAAAGGGCATGGGTTCGAGGCATGAAAACAGCCTCTTGCAGAGTTGCAAGGTAAGGCTGCGTAATATAGACACTTTGTGGTCCGCCCCTTCCTCGGACCCCACATACGCAGGAGCTTCACGGTAACATTGCTTAGAGAAAAAAAGGGCAACCCAATACACGATGCTCCCATGCATGTAGGGTCCAGTTAGGGCAGACCACAAACTGTCTATATTACTTATGTCCCTGATGTAGTTTTAGACACGTGTTTGGATACTTGAATTTATATATGCAAATGCCATTTAAGTTCTACTAAACAAGTTATTGTGTTAGCAGATTGTGCTGTTAAAACATATTTTACAAAAAAACGAACACGATGATCCAATCCATTCATATACTATAGAAGGGGCTGACCTCTTGAATGGTTTGGGTAACCACAGAGTTGGTCGTGCTTTTAGCCCCAGTATGATAAAGGCAGGCTAGGACCATTCAGTGGATAAATATTTGCTTGGCCTGTCTAGCAAAAGAAACGGCTTATGATGCTTTGGATTTTGAAAGGGTCCCACCTTTTAGCTGTCGTTACCATATGTCTACTTTACTCTGCAGATTGGCCGTATTCCTGGCAATAAAACTTCTGAGCTGCTATCTAAGAACGGGCCCACCATATAGTGATTTGGATCATTCGAGGGCTTGGTCCAGTTTGCTTTTTACCTCTATTCATCTTGGTGATGGTGGACCATAAAGATGCCCAGTTATCTAAAAAGATGTAGATTGGGTTTATCTTCTAAAAAAGAGGGACACTTGAGGGGATAGGAAGTCTGTTTCATGGCTCTCTACGTGGAAGATATGGCAGCACATGGAAAGTAGAACAGCTGCAGAGGGGTGACAAATCTTTTAAGAATTTTTAAAGATTATTGTTCAGGGGCAAGGAAGAGTACACAACTGGTATGCCTGCAATAAACCATCAGTATTTTGAAAATAACCAGGAACGGACAAAACAAAAAGGTTGTTTTGCCTTTTAATAGGTATAGATATCTGATCTCTCCTCCGAGATGATTTATGAATATTTTCCTTGCAGGTGTAACTTTGTTTTCTTGCTTTATTTCCTATTTTCTTTTATTGGAATGGTGAGTGGATTCAAACCCACAACCTCTTGGTTGGTTTGTGAGACGGGACTTCAACAACTTGACTAAGTGCTCAAACCCAGTATGGGAACCATAGGTATGTTCTCTTGATGAGCCATTCCATACGCAGATTAACTATTATGGGTTTGGAAATACTTTCTTTACAGCTTTCTTAAAGAAGAGGTCTCCGTTGGCTGACTGAAAATTTCTCTCTGCTAAAATTCCCAATAGGATTGATATGCCCACACCCATTTTGGGCTACTACCTCACTGCCAACAGTCAGAAAAGGGGCATGGGAATGCAATCCCCTTTATTGAAGGGCAAACCATATTGATACCCGTATGTATCTAGACTGGTAGCATTTAATTTTATCTGAGCTGATTGGATTGAGTATTTAATGAAATAAATTGATGCGACATGATGGTACAAAGAGTTTCCACACACTGACAAACATAAGGCATGAGATCTGAAAAGTTAAAGATAAATCATAACTAAGTTTTGGTATAAGAATCTCATGTGTTAGACAGACAAACTAAACAATATTAGCATATAAGAATGGGAAAGGAGGATTGCTGTGAGACATTCACTTAGAGTAGGCATAGGATAGAGTTGATTCGGTAGCATTGGAGCATCAGTTCGGTTGCTGGGTTTTGGCAGTGGATGGGATCCTGTGTCCTTGTTATAGCTCTGTGGTTTGATAAAAGAACTATCCAAAGGTTTCTTCTGAGGTATGAGAAGACTGAGAGATCTCTCTTGCTCCTTGTCTCTGTGGTTGCTGAGGTTGCAAGTAAAATTATGCATAAGGCAAACTAGGGAGACTTGATTTAGAGATTCAAACAGGTATTGCTTGAATTGGAGGTATGCCGTCAATCTGTGGATGACTGCTTCCTTTAATTTGGGTCATCTGGTGAATGAATCAAATCAAAAAGGGATTTCTCTGCTGTTACGAAGAGTGACAGCACAAAACCAACCTGTCCAATTATGATGGATGCCAAGCTTGACAATGATCGTGCCCGTAAACCAGCTGCAAATAAGGCTCTCTGTTTTGGCACTTCTCCCAATACCTCAGTCTACCACTGTGCCTGGGAAGAGAGGAAGACCATAGAAAAGTACAAATTCTAGTTAAAGCAACACTGGCAAGCTTACTCATTCATAGAATGGAGAAACTCCAATGCGATTTCCTTATGAACATAGCTCGGACAGCTGGAAGCAGCTGCAAGTTCCACCTTGTAAGTTGGGGAATTGTTGTAAGTCTAAATTCTTCAAAGGTGATGAAATGGGCAATGACCATGAAGTTGCATTGACAGTTTGGGGAGGAGTGCCATCAATTATACAGAAAGGTGGTTTCCGACGAGCATAGTGTCAACTAGGATGGTTTGGAAATCAAGATTGATCAACATTCTTTTTCTTTTCTCTAAACGAGCTGGTCTACATCAGTACTATATAGGCTTATCCGGGCTTATGGTAGTTCTCCCAGATCATTCAATTAGCAGTTCATGCAGTGGTGTCACTGGGACAGCTGTGTCTGATTGATATTTGTGTCATGTCCTAGACTGAACTTCCTTTCAATGTTTTTAGAACTTACAAAATTTTAGTTTTGGAATCCAGGACTGGCTGGAGTCTGGATTGTTTAAACATCATAACATGTTGTGGTGATGTTTTCTAGACCAGCTTGGGAACGAGATCTGATGAGGCTGAGATCAAACTGTCAACATTGGTATTCCTGTCTAGAGAATTTCGGATTTTAAGCCGCTTGTCATCTAAGGCGACAGCTGTTAAAGTAGGTCATGAAGTGGCTATCCTTTCAAACCCGTGAGATTGCTGATATGATCACAAGGATCATTGGCACCGTTGCTAGGCTGCCCAAATTCCATTCACAATAGATTTTAGCTGATAGACTGGCTAGAGGATTTCTGTGTGCTCTTGCATTGAAGACTAGTGGCCTATCATTTTTGTTACTTGGTCTATTGATGTAGGTTAAATGAAAGACGGAGTTAGGGTTTTTGGTTGATGTAGGAATTGGCAGAAATTACGGCAAAGCTGGGAAAAAGAGTGTGAACTAGGGTTAGGGCAGAAATGACTTAAAAAGAGTGATTAGGGTTTGTGTTTTTGGTTATACTTTAGAAATCTGGATTTTGGTATTGTAGGAAGTGATTAAGGGTTTAGGACGAGATGTAAGGATGGACCTAGAAATATGGGGCTGGAAAAAGGCTTTAGGGCACTGGAGTAAGGGTAAAACGTGGAGCTTGAATGAAGTTAATGCCATCTGGTTTTAGGGGAAGAATTGGCTAGGCTTTCAAGGGAACTCTACAAGAATTCACCTTTGATACTAATTAAATCCCTAAAACTTGTTTATCCAACAAAAAAAAAATCCAAAATTTAACTAGTAATAAAGAGAAATAGTTCACACTTGGACAAAAATGTAAAAATAGAGAAGAAGAGAGGAGAAAGAGCAAGGAAGCAAGAGAAAATTTAACATTATTCAACAACTATTAGGTAAAATCATGGTTACATCTATCTATATTTATAAGGTTATGATACAATTTGCCCCCTATATTTGATTCATTAGCTCCTTACAAATGATACTAAAGGCTATAATTCTGGGGTGGCCCAAATTTATGAAGATCTAAATCATTCGTATATTGCCCTTGACCTAGATGGATCAAGCTAAAAAATTCTCATCTATTAGATGACCTTAGCCATTCCTGCTTTTAGTTATAAAATGGATGGTGAAAATTTTCAGCTTTCGTTTTACAACTCAAGATAACACTGGCTAGGATCATCAAACGAATGAGAATTTCAGAAAGTTAAACATCTAAGTTAAGGGCAACATTGTCAAGGATTTCTATCTTCATAGATAGTAGGGTTACCTGGAATGATAGCTGTCCTTAACATTAGTAAGGGGCTAATGAATGAAAAATGGAGGCAATCAAATCTTGCATTATATTACTCCAGTCTTCCACCAGGTTTATGAAATAGATCCACTTATAGTCAACAATCTCTTATATTTGGACAAATCCATAATCTACTGTGTCCGATTCTTCTACAAGGCCCTTAATTTCTCATCCATGGCCTCTTTCCATGGCTTTGAGGGTAGAGCCTCCTCAACTGATGCAGGAATTTTGTGGGACAGACCAGTTGTGAGAAAAGCACAATATTGAGGAGAAAGATTCTACAACAACACAAAGTGAGACATGGAGTGTTGGATACAACTCTGAACCCCCTTTCTAAAAGCAACAGGCAAATCAAAATCATCTGAAAGAAGAGATATAGAGTTACCCAGTGCATCATTTTCATTACCTAATTTAGGGTTGAAAATTGGAACTTGGGCAGTGCTGGTGAGCCTTTTCCTCATGGAATACATATTTGGAGTTTAGTGCTTGTCAAGTCTTAATATCCATCTTTGCATCTGGTGTAGGTTGAGAGGTTATTATAGGTATTGAAGTGTACTCGGGTTGGTTCTTGGGTTGAGGGGGCTTAGGCTGTGAGATATTTGGTCCTCGGCTCCTCCTTTTGGCTCCAGGTTTAGTTTAAGGGTTCGCCACTACATGCCAATTATACCTATCTTCCTCTCTTGAGTTACTCTCCCTCTGAAGATGAGTTTTAGTAATGTTGCTTCTCCACAAAGGTTACATCCCTAGTGACATAGGCTTTTAGTGGAAGGATGATAATACTTGTGCCCACTTGTTGTCAAAGAGTCTCCTAGGAAAACACAATTCATCACTCTAGAATTAAGCTTACTTCGAAGATGAGATTGAATATGAGCATATGAGACACACCCAAACACCTTTGATGGCAAAGATCTAACCCCTTGGAAACATGGAAACAGGTCCATGAGTTTGTTTACACGGATTTGATTTCCAAGAACTATGGTAGGCATTCTATTGATCATATAGGCTGCAATAAGGATGGTGTCTCCTGATTAGTATCTTGGTACACTTGTTTGAAACAAGAGAGACCAAGCTACTTCGTGAAGATGTCTATTTTTCCTTTCAACAATGTCATTTTGTTAAGGTATATCACTACAAGTGGATTGATGTAGAATGCCCTCATTGAATAGATATGTAATGAGTTCTTGGTTGATGTGTTCTTTGTCATTGTCAGATTGTAAGGTCTGAATATTGACTCCAAATTGGTTCTTGATAAACTTATGGAATATGGAAAATACAGATAAAACTTCTGACTTAGATTTCATTAGATAAACCATATAATCTTGGTACAGCCATCAATAAAGGTCATCGAGTGCCAAAAATTTGGTAACACGAGATGGACCCCACACATCAAAATGATTCAAATTGAATTGGGAAGAAAGTTGACTCTGTTTTATTAGAAAGGTAGTACAATGGTGTTTAGCAAATATGTAGGCTCACAATCTAAGTTGCTCACATCAGTGTTTTGAGATAATTTTGGAAACAATTTATTGAGCAAGGTAGGTGGATGACCTCAACGGTTATGCCAAAGGTAAATCCAATCCAATCCAATCTGGTATTATGAGAAACTAGGCATCAAGGCTTGTCTTCATTACTCCAATATTTGTCTAAGTATTAAAGTCCATCTCTCATCTCACCAAATCTAATCATCGTCCCCGATTGATTATGAAAACAACACTAGATTGGGTAAATTTAACAGAGCAATTCAGATCTTGTGTGATTTTTTCAATTGACATCAAGTTATACTTCAATGGCAGAACATGAAGAACTGAACATAAGGTTATGGTGTTTGAGATTTTTACAATCCCATGACTGGCAACCGAGGAAAAAGGTCTGTCGACTACTTTGATTTTTTTGTCTACCTTACATGGTGAATGGCTAGAAAAAATATTGGAAAGATTGTTCATGAGATCGGAAGCACCTAAATCAATAATCCAGGGCCAAGAATTAGATTTTAAGTGTATTAAATAGGCCTTTATACCTGTGAAAGCCATGGAAGAAGAACCTGTAATGGTTGTCAGAGACATAGTTGGAGTTGTGGTTGTTGGCATTGAGGCTGTCCAGCTGACTCATCAATTGTTTGAGCCTTTCAATGCCTAGCTGATTAAACCCTTAACCCTTTTTTCCCTTGCTTCTATCCATAATTATGGTTTGAATTGCATGGCTTGGACGGTTGGACTGAAACCCTCCTTGGTTGACAAGTTGCTTCAAATTTTGAGGCTTTCCGTATAGCTTCTAGCATGTGGCAATAGTTACACTAATGTTTGTCCTTGTCAGGGACATTTTTCTTATTTGAAGATTTGGTCATTGTGAGTGCAGAATTTTCTGTGGTTGTGTCTCCACCTTCTATGATTTTGGTGCTTACCAGTTCTTTGTTGCTTTCTTCACCTCTAATAATAACAAATTCCTTCAATATCTGGTAGAGGATCTCCCACTGGGATGCGATCTCTAGCTTGATCATACTTAGAGTTGAGTTCTAATAAGAACTATATGGTGCAGTCCCTTTCCATAAGATCATTTATCATCTTTGCATCTTCAGAGGATTAGAGCTCCACATTTGGTACAATTCTAATTCGGTCAGCAGTCCTTTGAGTGTATTGTAGTAGTCTGTGACATTCATAAACCACTATTTGATGCTGTAAATTTACCTCTTAATTTGAAATATCTATGTAACAATACCAATTTTGAAATATGTTTTGTCCACAGCATCCCTGATCTCCTTAGTTGTAGGTAGGAGCATGGGTGAAGTAGCGAAGGCATCACCATATAATTCTCAACATCCCAACTGTCATATTTGGGATCCTTCTCATTTGGTGGTTTTTCTACTGTCTTAACATATTTTAACTTTTCCTTGCTTTTTAGAAAAATCTTCACAGACTGGCACCACTCCATAAAATTTCTCCCGTCGAGTTTGGAGGACAGATTTAGATGTATCTAACATGTTTCTGGTTGATTTAGGACAAATTGACAAGGAAGGCCAAAGAATAACAATGAAAATTGATGCCAACCCATAGCTATAAAGGTAGTGTAATTTATCGAGAAGTCCAAACCAGAGGATGCCATTATTATTTTCAATGGGTGGCACTACCTTAAATAGAGGGGTGTCAATATCATTTTCGAAGGGTGGCACTAACATCATTGTTGTTTGAAGCATGGGTTGAGACGCGGTTTATTTCGCCTCTCGTTACTGAATCCGAATTGGAGCCGAAAGAGAAGATAAGTGATTCTTGACTCTCTTTCTTGTTCTGCTCACCGATCTGTGGGCGAAAGAACAGATCGGTGGTTGTCGACTCTCTCTCTCTCTCTCTCTCTCTGTTCTACTCGTCAATTGATGGCAAAGGAACTGCATCGAGAAACCGCGCTGTCAATCCCTTCAATGGCTAACTGCTTTTCAATAGTGAGATAAACCCTTCAGCCGTCTCTCTTTCCATCTCGGATTCTATCATTGATTTGTTCAGATTGCCTGAATGTGTCATGATCGGAATCTGAAGTTTTCTGGGGACTAATGTCGCCAAAATCTCTCAGGGCAGTGTCCTTTCTCTACCCATAGGACTCTTCGTCGGGTCTCCAGTCCCTCTCCAAAGGTTCTCTCAAATAGAAACTCCTGCTGCTGCAATGATCCTACCGATGACAGATAACACGGCTGCAGAAGAGATTGATGCCATAGAGATTGACGTTTTTATACCACGAATGACAAATCCAATCGATTTGTGCGACAGTCAGAGTCGAGTGTGAAAAAGACGAAATCTTAGATTTTTGTGCATATCCAAATCCTTATTATCTCATATGTATCTCGACTATTTCATAGTTTTTCACGATTGCGTTGATCGATCTGTGCCATGAAACGATAGATCTTCACAACAGCTCTGATATCATGCAGAATTTGAACAGATATGAAGAACCATTGTTTCCTTCGTGATTTCCTTGTTTATTGGTTATAAGTGTCTAGAATGGTTTACTACAAGGTGAGTTGGTTGGCTGTTGCCTACAGCTATAATAGAGGCAACTAATTGTGAATCTGCTGAGAGTTAGCAACAGTCAACAACCTTGATCCTTCACAAAATAAGATTTAGAGTAAAAACAAATATCACGAGTGGTGAATTGAGAAATCGATACAAGATATTTAGAAATAGATTATATATAAATATTTTTACATAAAGTGATTTGCTAATAAGAAAAGGGTAAAAGTAAGAATCCTTATGTTTTATCAATAAATATTGACCACTCAAGCGGTTTATGGAGCCAGCATTCAAGTTGTTCAAATTATTAGTGTAATAGCGGAGGGTCTCACAATAGCGATATTGTTTGCTTTGGCTACTCATATAGTTTCACAGTTTTGTTCCTCCTTTACGGGAAAAGGCCTTATTATTAGAAAAGTTTCCCGAACTCTTATAAATTGTCCAATTCTATCTTCTTAGGCAATGTAGGAGTAACTCTTAAGTACTTCACTTGTTCAGAGATTCATCTCTCAAGGCTTCACAATTAGTAAGATGGACCCAAAATTTGGATACCGCAATGGATCATCATTTGTAATAGCATTATTGAAGTTGGGAGGCTAGGCACAGCATCTATATAATTAGTCTGTTTGTTGTTAATTAGGGCATCTAGGGCGAATATGAGCAGGTTGGCCACAGTGGTGACAAATTGGTGGGGACCAATGATTAGTAACTGATGCACAACCACAACCTCATCCAGTCTTGACCATTGTACTGAAACTTATTGGGACTGTTGGATGAATTCTTATATTTAAAAGAATTCCTACAGGTAGGATCTTTTTTCTTCCAAGGGCAAGGATCTTAAGGAAGAATTGTTAGTCAATCGGGAGGAAGGGTTCAGCTTTGGCATGTATCATTGGAAAATAAATATTCTTAAAAAGAACTCTGGGAAAATGCAATGGGTATTTGGAGTAGCGTAAAAGATTGTTGGCGATTCGGAAGTGGTACTGGAAACTCACATGAAAAGAAACGAGATGGTTTTGGATAGGGCTGTTCATACTTAAGCATGACATTAGGAAGGCCAGCAGCGTAGCAAATGCATTAGCAAATGAGGCATCCCGTTGGGTGCAAGAGAATGCCTGTACCTCTGGATCTTCAGTTCCTTTGATCGGGTCATATTTAAGCATGGCATTAGGAAGGCCAACTGTGTGGCAAATGCATTAGCAATTAAGGCATGTTAGGTCTGGTTCCTTAGCTTATTGCCGAGGCCCCCTCCTTTTTAACTTTACTTTTTCATTGATATTAGTACTTTGTCCCTTTTTTCTCTTCTATAAAATAAAATTCTCAATTTTCAATAATATCCTTAAAAATCACACATGAATGGCGCATTACCACTTTCCATCAGTTATATTAACGGACTCTTAAATTTTGAACTGCTGAGACACAACTGGAAAACTATGGCCTTTGTGTTAAGTCGACAAACTTGGGCGCTTTGGAAAAAATTCGTGACAACTGCAAAGTATCTCTATGGAATTTTTCCTAAAATCCTTTTTTTTAGTGAAATTTTTTCCTAAAGACTTTGAATGGTTGATTTCTTACAAGTTAATTATGAATAGTTTTGGTGTTCGAAAGAAGTTCTCTAGGTAGCCCACGCGCCCCCTGCGTGTGTACTTCTACCGGGACTCATGGTAAAACAATCATAGCATGTTTACCATTTTACCAATACTTGTAAAGAATTGTGATATCATTTTATAGGGGTAATCTAAGCCAAGTTGGTGGATTCTCTGCATATGATTCAACCATAAAAAATGGCATTATCGACTTGAAAGAGATTTCAACAACTAAGGTTAGGATAGATACCATATATACACAATTAGGGATGTCAATGGGGTGAGAGAGCTCGGGGCAATTTTTATTGCCCTTGTTCCACTGCAGGTTACTAAGATTTGCAACCCACTGCGAGGCAGGGCGGATTGTCAAAAACAACCCACACTGCATATCAATTGTTAGGGGTGGAGCAGGGCACCATAGGCAGGTCAATAACACCATCTATGCAGGGGAACTAAGATGTTTCTTTTGTTTTTCTTCTTTTCTTTAAAATGTGCAAGAAAAATTCTACTTGCTACCGTAGTGAAGAGAAGAAACTCCTAATTGAAAAGACAATCAAAGAAACCTAGTCCAAAATAAACTATCCTTCTATCATACAAGTGTTAAGAGCATTACTTCTTGGTACACAGAAAGACAAAAATAAAAAAAGGAGTTAAGAGCAAAGACCTTTTAGCCCTCCTCCAAAATAGATCAAGTGCATGAGGTTGCTTGTAGTAGGGTGTGCACCCTCAAATGACATCTAATTTTGCCAAAAGAAAAAACCATCATTTTGTAAGCATTAGAATGTACCACGAGCACTTTTGATACGCGTTTATATGCAAACAATGCAGGTCGATTTATGAAATTTACTCGCCTACCCACCCATACCTACCTTCGGTGTGAGTGCGGGTCACTGACTTTGTACCCCAACTACCCCCCCTGTAGGCGCAAAGGTGGCAGGTCTAGCCCACCCCGTTAACATCCTATACATAGTTTTGAAGAAAGTAGGTTAGAATTGGAGCTTCATTAAATCAGACCAGAATAATCTGAGATGCCGACCGAATCAAATAAATCGTATTTGATAATGGTATCCGAACTAAACCAACCCATTGGCAACACTCGGAAGTGCATATGGAGCAACTACTAAGCGGGCCGCTATCCTAAGACCTTTTTCTTGAGATATAAACTGTTCATCATGCTTGGCGTGCCAAAATTAGTAATACATTAAAATCACTATAACAAAGTGATTCTAACCACTTGTTTCTCATGCCCACAAAAAATTTACTGGTTCTGATTTTTCAACTAAAAGCAGCATAGGTTAAGACCACGCATTGGATCTGAAATTGTTATGTGACCTATTTATGCCATTCAAAGATGATGGACAGTTTAGATCTCCAAAAGGCAGAAAAGTAGGAAGCCTACTAATTTGGTGTTCCGTGGAAGTCCCCGTAACAGCAGGCACCATCCACGGAATTCTTTGGGAGCTGTAAGCCATTCAACATGTTTGACACGCCAAATTTGAGAAAGGCCCAGAAGATCACGACAATTGGATAATTATAACAACTTGTTTTGGCATTTTAAAAAATCAATGGACGTGATTTTTCTGGCTTGAAGATATCCTAAAAAGTCCCACTTACATACAACAACAAAAATAATAATGAGGCTTTTACATTATGCTCCTCTTCAGTCCTTGAATATACATTGCAGACTTCGTTACTTTAAGTTACATAATAATCCTTCTTCTATGCTGCCTTGTACAATTAGCCCTTTTCTAAATCTAGTAAAAAGTACAGTAAGCTCCTGTAAACTACCACTTGCCAACATATTAGTCCCTATACATATAGACACATCACTTTTTTGGGAGCCCACCTTCGTATGATTTCACTTGCTCATCTGATTGCTCCATAGTAAACAAAAATTCATGTGGATTGGATGACTCTAGAACCTCAAAAATTGTACTTAGAAACAGACAGTTACCAGCAATTAGATGAACATGTCAGATCATACTACCTCCACCAAAAGTGGTATACTTGGATGCCCGTACATGAAGCGTCTGTTTAGCATTCCTAACAAAAGAATCGCTCTACTGGTCTTGTTCTTTATTAGAGATACAATGACAAAACATGTTTACCGTGACTAAATACAACTTCTATAGACAAAGAATCCCACTTGATCTCAAGCACCACTGTGCATGCGAGTTTTACCGGAAACTGGGTTTAGTGCTAAATCAGAGACAGTTTATAGTTATGATGCTATTACCTGCACCCCACTTCTGAACATCCAGTCTAAAGGTTCGGAAGAAATTAAGAAATTAAGCCACAAAACCCTTTTGACATCACTATCATGATTGTTATAATGAAATGAGACTACATGATAAAAACTTTTGCTGTGCCCTTTTCTCTACGTTTTTTTTTTGTTCCTTTTCACTTGATCAGATGGTAAAAATATGTAAAACTACTACCCCTCCTAGATCAAGTCTTACCTACTAATAAAGACAAGAGGAAGACTTAGTAAGACTACCTGATTTGAAAGAGAGACAGCAGAACACACTTGGTTGGCATTTGAGCTTGTGTAAGAACATTCCATAGATTCAAGCTCCCTGTATTATCAAGCGCCAGGCTTTGCTCCTTCTTTTCCCACTAAGCAGCAGGTCCAACTCAAAATGGCAAAATGGCAGATATTGAAGTTACCGACATCCCTCATATTCAAACTCTTGAACGTCTACTAGAATGCAGAGATAGCTGAGGTACTAAAGAAACGAAAAAATGCTCATGATCTGCATTCAGAACTTCTATGCCGGCAATTCATGTAGAACCAAAAGAATTTACATCTCCAAGCATTCCTAGTCCCTAATCACGTCTGTTGGTCCAGATCGATGCATTGCTTATTCTGAGTGCATAAGATAGACCTGGAAACGGAAACTTTAACTGAATCATGACTGAAACTGTTACTCACAAAGCCAACCTCCGATTCGTCATCATCACTGTCGATATTATGTGGAGTCACCCTGTTCTGAAAACTTCTGCGCCTGAGAACAAACACGTTGAAATAATAGCTCACTAATTCTTGTTTGCTTTTGGAAGGAAAGCCTAAGTGAGACTGATCCCAGAAATTCTTGCCTAGAGATGGAGGATTTTGGTGCACTAAAACCTTGAACATCTGTTCTTCTTCTTCTGTCCACTGCAGTGAAACTTCCTCCCCCATATGATTGAACCTCCAACTGCAGAAGGTTGAACCCAACTCTTGATTCAGAAGGACCCTTTTCTCTGCCACATGAAGTGTAACACATTTTACAGAACCCGGAAATTTGCAGCCACATGAATTTGGTCTCCCCTTCCCAATAGCATCATCTTCCATCAGCAAGTTAAGCTCTTTCTCTTTCAGGGGCCACTGTTGCGTACCCAACCATTTGGAATCATTATGGGATGAAGGCTCAGACGTCACACCAGTCCAAGCTGGAAGTTCAGCTTGAAAGAGTGGACCAACAGGTACCTGCTTCTGGAATTGATCTTCTGCGAACAGACCACCTATTCTTTCCGCAAGCAAAGACCCAACAGCCCCAAGCACTCGTCTTCCAGGGTCATTCTCCCACCCTGGAACTTTCAAATCCAGACACTTATCCACGTCCCTGTCAGGGACACTTGATATCTCTGAACATGATCCAGAGCGAGATCTCTTGTCTAGGGAAAGAAGTCTCTCACTGAATCGAAGTTTCTCTGTAGCCTGGTGACTGGCACCACCATAATCTTCATACATGGAAGGATGCATCCTCTGCCTTTTCTGTTAGGCCAATCAAATCCACAAATTATGTCTAGCACAAGCAAATAACAAGCCATAACAATATGGCTTCTACCAATTATTTATTCTTTTGGATAGAACTTAGAACACAAATCAGAATATGCAGCCAATAGCTTTTCACCGAGTATCATTTTGCTCTCACGACAACACAGATTTTCACTGCCTGGAGCTTCTAGACAATAACAACGTAATCTGACTCTACATGGCAAGGTCTGACTGTTGGAGAAGACGGGCACTAAAATTTGAAATTTCTTGCCTATTTTGCAGGTTCACTGACTTCCTCCAAAGATGGTGAGTGAAGTATAGACATTAGAGATGAGGAACAGACCTGGTTCACAGATCCTTATTCTTTTCATGGACAAGAACACATTTATGATTAAACTGAAGTTAATGCAAATTTAGACAAGAAGAAGAGACAGAAAAGAAAGCTCTGTCTCATTATTGTTTTTACTTATATTTTTTATTTATTTTTTCAAAACTTAAGTGGATATTAATTGGATAGACACAAATACATGTGCACAACATGCGCTAACCCAACCCCAAGCTGGAGATGAAATGAAATCAAAGTATCCCTAGCAAAGACGCTTGGTAAAAAATGAAGCTAGTTGATCACCTGATAATACAAATGGAGCATACAGCTTGGCTAACCCAACACTGGTAAGAAGTACTTCAGCCATGTCAATTCAAGTGGGATGACCTGTTGCCTGATCAACGCTTATGCTACAATTGCTGTTTCTAACTTTCTCATAACATTCAAACTATCACCAAGAAATTATGTAGCAGATCTTTAATCAGAACAAGTACCAGTCCCATCAGCAGGTAAAAGACCTAACTTATACAGACTTAAGCACTTACCCAAGTTGGTTAAGTAGCTTGTGTCACAACCAAGAGATTCTGCCACTGCTTACCTCCTCCAAAAAAAACAAAAGAAACAAGTAAAGGATCTATAAATCTTTAGGTCCTTTAAATCTACACAGTAAACCAAAGCCAGTGAAAATGAAGGTCAATAGGACACTCCATAACTAGACAGTACTCGATGCAGATTAAAAATATCATTGTCATCATCACCATCAAGACCTTATCCTGATTAGGGGTCAGCCACATGAATCTTGTTCCTCCATTCCCCTCTATTAAGTATCATGGCTTCATTTAGTCCCAAAGTTTTTAAATCTTTTCTCATCACTTCTATCCACGTTTTTCTAGGCCTTCCCCTTGTCCTTTTAGAACTTTCAACTTGTATTGCCTCGCTCCTTCCAACCGGTGCCATTTTTGATCTCTGTTGGACATGTTCAAACAATCTAAGTTTAACCTCCCACATCTTGTTAGCTATTGGTGCTACTCATAAGTTTCTTCTAATATTTTTATTCCTAATTCTATCCTTTCTTTTCTTGCCATTCATCCATCTGAACATCCTCACTTCGACTAATGCTATGTATATGATGTTCATTAACTACCTAATACTTTAATCCATAAAGCATGGCTGGCCTTATAGACATCCTATAGAATTTTCTTTTCAGTTTGAGTGATACCCACCGATTATACAGAATTCCAGAAGCACATCTTCATCTATTCCAACCTGCTTGGATTCTCTGAGTAACCTCCTTCTCAATCTCTCCACTCTCATGAATCATCAATCCTAAGTACCGAAAGTGATCTTTTAGGGGGACTTCTTAGTTATTAATCTTTATTGGTGCTCCATTCATGCTCTTCTCATTGCTAAAATTGTATTCTATATACTCTGTCTTAGTTTGGCTGATTTTAACTTTAGCTTTGTCTCCAAAACTCCATTGTTGTTGGTCCTTAGCTCAGATAAAAAGGAGTGGAGTTTTGCATTAAGTACCAGTTGGCACATCTCCATCTTTTCAAACCTGCTTGGATTCTCTGGGTAACCTCCCTTTCAATCTCTCCACTCTCATGAATCATCAATCCTAAGTGCCGAAAGTGATCTTTTAGGGGTATACTTGGTTATCAATCTTTACTGATGCTCCACTCCTACCCTTCTTATTGCTAAAATTGTATTCTATGTACTTTGTCTTAATTTGGTTGATTTTAACTCTAGCTTTGTCTCGAAAGGTCTGCTGCGGCCAGTCCCAAACCCAGATAAAAAGGACCATGGTTTTGCGTCAAGTACCAATCGGAAAGTAAAATTTTTTGAAGAAGTTGAAGATAGTTTCATTATTTTCTCTTCTTACTTACAAATGAATATACATATATTTATTTGTTTGCAAGTAAGAAGAGAATAAAAATAATCATCTTCAACTTTTTCAATTATGGTAAACCTACCATGACATAAATCGATCATTGACATTCCCAAAGGTAGATTAAAAATATCTGGTCCAATAATTATGTAGTTCAAGTTTCCTACTAGTGACAATATCTACTAGGGTTGTCAATTAACTCTCCTAATCAACTACGATTTTATATTTCAATCTAATGCAGTCTCAATGGCCCTGGACCCTAGCAAGTCTAATACATAATTAACATGAAATAAATCCATAATTAGTGGAAACTACCCTACAAAGTGGGAACTATCTCCAGAGAAGCTTGCTTTTGAAATAGAAACACAACTCTTAAATATGGGAAACACCAAAGACATGGTTCACCGATTTTGCTGTTTTGTCTAGCATTACTTCATATTACATTCTGAAAATTGCAAGATGTGTCCCATGGGCTTTTTGCAAAGGTTTCTCAGCATGTCTCTCACAGGATCTCTTACTGCTTCACAATTTTTCCACTTCCAAATTCCAATCTTATTTTTCTCCAGCATTTCACACAGTTTTTTTTCCTGAATTTGTTACCAACCTTGTAGCTGCCAACAGATCTGTCCAAATGTCACACTTGGCAACCTCAAGTCTAAGGAATTAAAGCAGCTTACCCAGAACTTTGGTTTAAAAACTACGCTGAAGAAATGCCTTTAGCATATGATGACTATGTCCTCCACATACATGACTACGATAATTTTTCAAGATTCTGAATCATGAGAAAAAAAAAAGACTAACCTAATTGGCATCCTTTCAGTCCAATTCTAACATAACATCATTAAACTTTCCAGACTATCTGGTGATAGAATGTGATGGTACTGTGATGTTTGCCATGTGCTTTCTAAGCAGGCCTACTTTCCTAACTTTTCAGTGTTGCCTCCTCTTCTCATCCAGCATGACCAAATGTCTACATGTGTGACATCCAAAGCCATTGGCGAAGTCTTCCACTACCAAGACTCCTTGTATTTGAAACTCTCCTCCTTCTGAATGCAAAGGTGGATACCATCACTGGCATGCTTGCAGACAAGGACATGGTTGACAATTTCCTGCTACACAGCAGCCTCAAGATTCAAAAAATACACACTATTGCCACCATCCTTCTCATACTGGACTCAGTTTTTCATCTTCTATGGCCTATCTCGTCATCCACTTCTCCTGCATCATAACACACCATGTGCATCCCCACCCTAGGTATTTTAATTTGCCACATGTATAGTTGTACTAGTCACATGACAAATGAGATTGAAGCCAGGGACAGTTGAGGATTACTACACCTGTCATAATAGAATCGGTGGACAATAGAAATCTCCCAAAGGACAGCAGCTAGATCTGCACCATAGGCTTTTCATGTCCTATTTTCTGTCCTGTTCTCTACCATCTTTTGCATCAAAAAACATTCTACCTCCGACTTAAGAAACTTCTAGATGCTAGACATGGCACTGTACTAATGATACCAGATACAAATGCTGCTACTGATATGACACTATCGATTACCTCTGTTGCAAGCTGACCCATAGCACAGTGCCTATTACATTTTAAGGCCATCGGGTAGACAGCCCAGGTAACGTTTAACCACTTTTGCCCTTATATTAGTCCTGATATTCTTCAAAGCCTTCAGTCTTCTGTTCACATTACTCCTATGACCCTGCATTCGTATCAGCACCAACTACTTCGCATTCTTCCCCATCTGGTCTAACTTTGAAGTACTTTCTGCCTCAACTTAGCCAATTTTGTCTTCCATATGGACCATTGTCTCCCTCAGCAAACAGTCATGTTTTGCAGCTTTATTTTTTCTGTCAGTCTTTTGTTCTTATCTTCCTGTACTAGAGCTCCCGAGGCTAACTTGTTTGCCAGTTTTCAGCTCATGAAAGATCATTAACCACCATCTTCATCAAGCAATGAGATCAAAAGTTCTTTCCTTTTGAACCAATTCAATCAGAGGTCTCTCCTCCTGCCTATTTGTCTGGTTCTTACTGTTAATATTATTTTGTGGATGATCATACTTGACTTACTTTCTAACTAACGGGTATCTTAAAAAAAATTTCTATGTATTACACAGATAACCAACACTTTGTGAACATACCAACTATTCTGAACCTGTCAATGGTACTGAATACGCTTGGGACACATTAAGAATTTGGTCCGTATACGGAATTTGGCAACAAGTCTCATCTTCCACATTATCATGAACCTATATCTCAATCATAGAACAAAATTTTCTGAACAATTGAATTTTTTTATGCCTTGACTTTTTCCAAAACAATTCAGAAGTTCTTACAATTTTTAAATTCAAAGTTCTAAAAGATTAGCATGAATTTACCTTATAAATCTCAAATTTCACAAATAGTTTGCCAGATTCTCAAATCATCATCATCAAGACCGTCTCCCAATTAGGGATCGGCCACACAAATCTTGTTCCTCCATTCCCTTATATTAAGTATATGGCTTCATTTAGTCCCAAAGTTTTAAATCTTTTCTCACCACTTCTATCTACTTTTTTGGGGGTCTTCCCCTTACCCATTTAGAACATTCTACTTGCATTGCCTCACTCCTCCCAACTGATGCCATTTTCGCTCTCTATTGGACATGTTCAACCCATCTAAGTCTAATCTCCCTCATTTTGTTACCTATTGGTGCTACTCCTAAGTTTCCTTCAATGATTTCATTCCTAATTCTATCGTTTCTTGTCTTGCAACTCATCCATTTTAACATCTGCATTTCAGCAACGTTCATCCTATGCACATGATGTTCCTTAACTTCTCAACACTTTGATCCATGGAGCATGGCTGAACTTATAACCATCCTGTAAAATTTTCCATTCAGTTTGAGTAGTACCCGCCGATCACACAACCCCAGAGGTGCATCTCCATTTGTTCTAACCCACTTGGATTCTCTATGTAACCTCCCCCTCAATGTCTCCACTTTCGTGAATCATCAATCTTAAATACCGAAAGTGGTCTTTTAGGGGGACATCTTGGTCATTAATATTTACTGGTGCTCCACTCCTGCTCCTCTCATTGCTAAAATTGCATTTCATATACTCTGTCTTAGTTCGACTAATTTTAAATACTTTAGATTCTAATGCTTCTCTCCATAACTCTAGCTTTGTGCTTATGCTGTCCCTTGTTATGTCTATAATTGTAGCTTTGTGTTTACACCATCCCTTTTCCTATTAATTAAAACTGTATCATCTGCAAATAACATGCACCATGAAATTTCCTTGTCCAGATGTTTTGTTAAATCATCCATAACCAACGTGAAAAGGTAGAGGCTCAATGTCAATTTATAGTGCAATCCTACAGTGATAGGAAAATCACCAGTCTCTCTACTAGTGGTCCTAACATTTGTCACCACTCCCTCATATATATCTTTAATTATGTCAATAACTCTAGCTTTGTGTTTAAGCCGTCCCTTGTCTCATCAATCCAACTATATTATCTGCAAATAACATGCATCGTGGAATCTCCTCATACAGATGTTTTGTTAACTCATCCATGACCAATGTGAAAAGGTACGGGCTCAATGTCGATTCTTGGTGCAATCCTACAGTGATAGGAAAATCACCGGTCTAATGGTCCTAACATTTGTTACCGCTCCCTTATGCATATCTTTAATTATATCCTTGTACCCACATGAAACCCCTTTCTCTGAAGGTCCTTCCTCTTCCTATATTTATGTATTAATTGTCTACGTAAGAAAATAGCTTCCATAGTAGACCCCCCAATCATGAAACCAAACTGATTCTCTGACATGCTCATATCATGCTGTAGCCACTTCTCAATTACTCTTTCAAAAAGTTTTATAATATGGCTCATAAGTTTGATTCCCTAATAATTAGTACAACTCTGTATGTCTCCTATATTCTTACAAATTGGTACAATAGAGCTCTTTCTCCATTCATCCAGCATTTTTATTATTATTTTACAATCTTATTAAACAACTTTGTCAACATAACTACTCCAGTATCTCTCATATGCTTCCAAACCTCTATTGATATACCATCAGGCCCCAGGGCCTTTCCTGATTTCATCTTTTTCAAGGCTTCTTTCACGTTAGGTATTCTAATCCTACGTTCATATTTATAATGTCCAATGTTATTTAGGTTTACAGCACTTTCAATTCCTATATTCTCAAGGCAATTGTCATTTGGCGATTTTTTAAAGTAACTTTCCCACCTTTGTTTGATCTTGTCATCTTTGACTTGTACACTTTAGTCATCACTTTTAATGCATTTAACATGATCTAAATCCTTACCATTCTATTCTCCTATTTTTGCAAGTTCAAACACATCGTTCTCACCTTCTCTTAATCATAATCTATTATAGGGATCATCATATGCCTTAAGTTTAGCCTCACTATTCGCTTAGCAAACTTTTTAGCAATGTTATGTCACTCAAAGTTTTCATTATTTCTAGTCATCTGCTATGCTTTAAAACACACCCATTTTTCTTTAATAAGTTTTTGCACTCTTTCACTCCAAGTTTCTTTTGTTGCTTGTCTTCTACCTTTAAATACTCCTAGGATATCTTCTACCACTTTCTTAATGACTCGACCATATTAATCCATATGGTGTTTACTTTTGTTTCATTGTTTCAGTTTCCTTCTACCATCAACTTGTTTGTGAGTGATGCTATTCTCTCCCCTTCTAAGGTCCACCACTTCGTTTTTGAACACCTATTAAGTTCATTTCCTTTCTTCCATCTTTTAATGTAGATATCCATACCCATTAACCTATGTTGTGAGGTTAAGCTCTCATTAAATATCACCTTTCAATCCTTAAACATTAATCTTAAGTCTATTTGGCATTGATAGAATCCATTGCTTGGACTCAAAATATGCTAGAGTCTTCACCAAGAGGAGAAATGTACCGATAGTAATGATAGTTAATAGGCTACCCACTGTCATGAACATGCATGGGATAAAGTGCCATCTACGCACTTCCTCTGATAGAGACTGACTTCAGCCTTTCCTCCAATAGAGGCTGACTATTAAAATAAAGTAAAAGAAAGTAAAGAGAAAAGCCGACGACACCCGAGGTAAGTTCCCTATTAGGATCCCTAGTAAAGCCTTCATTAATATCTCTATTAGCATTTCCCTTTTAAAGATTATTAAGTGTTCATCCCTCCTTTACAGAACGCATTTGTCAGGACTAAGTTATATGCCAAAGCAAAATCAAGTATAGCTTCCCCCACCTCATTTCGTTCTCCAATATCAGACCCACCATGTGCCCTATCATATCCTTCTTTTTCTTTTCCTACATGACCATTTAAGTCTGCTCCTATAAATATCTCCTTTGTATTGAGAATTTCTTGCATGACTCTGATGGGGACCATCATCCCACATTTTGTCTTTTTGTTTTGTTATAATTTAGTTTACATTGATATTTACCACCAAGGGTATTAGATTTCTTAGTGTATTGTGACTCAAGTAGAGGCAATTTTATCTTTTTCCTAGATTAGGGTTAGATGTCCCCTACCTAAGATCTTTTTCTCTTTTGTATAAGGAGTTTTTGATGAATAATAAATAAAAAAGTTTGTTAAACTTGATGCATTCCTCATTCTAGCTTCCTTCCAGTGGGCATAGAACTGTATTCAGTACAAGGCCGGATTACTATTGTTACATCCTGTTCTATAAGTTAGTATTTTTCTACTTTGCCTTTTAACGGATGATTTCTAAGCTATGTGTGATTACGTGAGTTGCATTGGATCCAGAATTCTTATCCTACATTAAATTCTTGAACCCTAGATCCAAAGCTTAATCAAGACTAATAGTCAATTTGGAAGGACGATATGGAGTGAAACTTTGATCTTACCTTAATAGGTAGAAATCTTGGGCAATTTGCAGATCCTGTAACTCATTGTAGGTTATAGATTTTTTGCATGTTAAAGTGCTCGTTGTAGTTTAATTTATATTTTCTTATTTAAGTTAATTTTGATATGATCTCAACATATACATTAGGTCACTTTGTATGTTGTCATATATTAAATTAGGTCTCAGAGCATAAGGTTGCTTAAGATCTGCATTAGTTTGCATTCGAACCCCCGTAATACCCTATGCGTGAAGTGTGCTCTCATGCACCCAAAGGGTAGTGATGATTGGGGTAGGACAAACATTTTTTCATACATATGTCGAGAGTGCAAAAAGAATAGTAAAGTTGTCCTCAATAGTAGGAGTTGCACGAATATAATTTCCACCCATGCTATTTCCTACCTAGGACTTTTGCCTCTTCCCCACCCTAGACCTTACAAAGTTGAGTGGGTTGATGCTTCTTCATCACTCCCAGTTACTCACAGGTGTCAGGTTCCTATTCAATTTCTAACATATAAGAACACCTTGTAGTGTGATTGGTACCTATGGATGCATATCACATTATTTTAGGTAGGCCATGGCTTTATGATATGGATGTTACTATTTATGGCCAATCTAATTCATGCTCTTTCTTGCATTATAGCAAGAGGATCCCGCTCAATCCTCTACCACCCAAAGCACCACCTAAGTGAAAAAAAGGCAGTAGTAAAGCAGTCATGGATGGCAAAGAGAAAGTTAAAGGCCTCCACATTGTTAGCGCCGCCGCATTTGCAAGGTACATTAGGGGTGAGCCTTTCTTCTACGCCCTAATGGCAAAAGAGACCCCATTGCTACTGGCTCTTGAGTACCCTAACGAGGTAGCACCCATTATACATAAGTATTAGGACGTTCTTCATGACGATTTACTAGTGAACTACCTCTCGTGAGGGATATTCAACACCGTATTGATCTGATCCCTGGATCGAGTCTTCCGAACCTTCCCCACTACAGAATGAATCCCATTGAGCATATTAAGTTGAAGAAACAAGTGGATGAATTATTAAGGAAAGGTTCCATTTGGGAGAGTTTGAGTCCTTGTGTCATATTTGCACCTCTCACACCAAGAAAGATGGGTCATGGAGGATGTGTGTGGACAATCAAGCTATCAATAAAGTCACGGTCAATTATCCCATATCGATGCTTGATGATGTGCTGGACATGATGGTAGGTGTCATAATCATGTCAAAGATTGATCTTAAGAGCGGCTATCACCAGGTCCATACTTGTCCAAGGGATGAGTGGAAGATAGCCTTCAAGACAAAAGATGGTTTATATGAGTGGATGGTCATGCCTTCCGGGGTTTTGAATGCACCCAGTGCATTCATGAGGATCATGACACATGCCGAGGCCGTTTATCTACAAGTTCCTGGTCATTTACTTCGAGGACATCTTCATCTATAGTCAAACCCAGGAACAGCACCTCATCCACTTGAGACAAACCTGTGAGAAATTGAGGATAAAGAAGCGATACAGAAATCTTAATAAATGTTCATTTACTTACAATAAGTTATCTTCTTAGAATTTGTAGTTTCTTCTTAGGGCATCTCTGTGGTCCTAGAGATGATGAGGTCCATCATGGAGTCGAGCGAGACACAATATTCATGATGTCTGCAGTTTTCATAGGTTAGCAACTTTCTATCATTACTAATTGCATGAAGACGAGATAGTTTAAATGGATGAATGCTGCATCCAAAGCATTCAAAGAAATCAAAGAACGGATGACTGAAGCTAGGCTGATGCACCTACTGAACTTCTCAAAGCTTTTTGAAGTGAGATGCGATGCATCTAGTTTGGGTATAGGAGTTCTAAGTCAAGAGAGACCCCATGGCATTTTTCAGTGAGAAATTAAATAACGCAAGGCAAAAATACTCCACCTATTACAAAGTGTTCTATGCAATCATTCAGGTATTACGATATTAGAGGCAACACTTATTGTTAAACGAATTTGTCTTGTTCTCTAATCATGAGGCCCTACGATACCTTAGCTCCCAAAAAAAATTAAACATGTGACATGCTAAATGGGTTAAATTTCTTCAGGAATATTCATTTGTACTTAAGCGCAAGGCAGGGTGGAGAACAAACTTATAGATGCATTGAGTCGTAAGGTGGCATTACCACACACCTTACAAGTTGAGGTCACCAGGTTTGACCATTTCAGAGAGGATTATATGTTGTGCCTAGATTTTGGAAAGATTTACACATCAATTATTGAGGGCCGAATACAAAGTGTTAGGAACTACCTCCTACATGATTGATATTTGTTTGGAGGCATTCGTTTGTGTATTCCCTGCACTTCCTTGAGAGATTTTCTCATTTGGGAGCCCCACGTGGGCGATGTCGCTAACTATTTCGGTGGTGACAAGACGATTGTCCTTTTCCCTAATAGGTTTTATTGGGCTAGTCTCCAATGGGATGTTGCCAATATCATTGGGCAATGCCATACTTGTCAACTAACAAAGCAACGCCAAACAGAATACATAATTGTACACCCCTTTGCCAGTGCCATATGCTCTGTGGCAAGATTTGAGCATGAATTTCATGCTTGGACTACCCAAGACATTCAGGAAGCATGATACCATATTTGTTGTTGTTGACCGTTTTTCTAAAATGGCCCACTTCATTCCTTGCACTGAGATTGCTGATGTGTCTAGGATTGCCAGTATTTTTTTGAGTCAATAGTTCGATTGCATGAATCACCAAAGTCTATAGTGTCTGATAGGAATGTCAAGTTTGTCAGCTACTTTTGAAAGACACTATGGCACATGAGGGGCACTGGGCTTCACTTCTCCTTTGCTTACCACCCATAAGAGAATAGTCCGAAGCTGTGAATCAAAGCCTAAGAAATTTGTTAAGGAGCTTAATGGGAGAGCACATTAGGAGTTGAGACAACATTTTACCAGTTGTTGAGTTCACATATAATAATTTTGTCAATAGGACAACTGGTATGAGTCCTTTTGAAGTCGTTCACTGGTACAAGCCTAGAATGCATGTCGATCTCACACCCATATCTGCATCACATAGGCCATCTGAGTTAGCCCAGTCATTTGCAGAGCATGTATAAGATTTGCAATCTAAGATCAGATGAAGGATAGTTTAAGTAACAAGAAATATAAATTTGCTGTTGACTTGCACAAAGGACATAAGGAATTTCAGCTAGGTGATCATGTCATGGTCCGCATAAGACCTGAACGATTTCTATAGGAAGTCCTTCAAAAATTATAGGCTCGCAGTACTACTCCCTTTCGAGTACTAAGGAGGGTAGGTGAGTGTGCTTATATCTTGAATCTTCCTCCTAGTTGGAGAATTAGTTCAATGTTTAATGTGGAGGATCTATTCCTTTCCGTTACCCCACTAGTTCACCTATTGATCCTAGTCTTAACTCTAACCCTAACCTTGACCGGAACACCAATCCTAGCCAGCCCATCCAGAGCCCTTGGCCCCATGTCCACCCATGCAACCATAAACTCTACAGCCACAAGTTCGTCCCACAAAAGAGCAAGTAGAGGACACACTTGACGATCAAATAGCGTTCACTAAACAAGAGGGTTATTGAAAATTTCTTATCAAGTGGAAGGACAAGCCTGCGTCCAATTGTACTTGGATAATAGAGTACGAGCTTCAACACCTAGATCCAAACCTTTTGGATTACTATCAACAGTATACTACACGAGGAGCCCCGCCTTCAACACAAGGTGACCATGATGATGATCACCACCCTAAACATGACTTCAAGACTTATCAAAGGCGACAAAGGAAGGCCGCTATTTTGTCGTGTCCTTAAGAGCAGAAGACCTCTTATACGCATGTATGTACTATAGTGAAGTCCCCACCGTGGGAAGATGTACATGTGAGAGATGATTAAAGACCTATTGTATGTAGGCACTATTTGAAAACCCTAGCTTGGGAAGCTACATACATTGAGGATTTTTACTGATGAGCCAAATGTACATATATGCATTTGAAGACCCCATAATGCGCACACATACACTTAGGAGGTTCTATATTCCTACTTCAACAAGGTCGAAGTCTTTTCAGCTTGGGAGATTGATGAGGACCATCATCCCACGTTTTTTTTTTTTTATGTTATGTTATAGTTTAATTTACTTTGGATATTTACCATTAAGGATATTAGGTTTCTTAGTGTACTGTGACTTACGTAGGGGCAATTTTGTCTTTTTCTTAGATTAGGTTTGGATGTCCCCTACTTAAGATCTTTTTCTCTTTCATGTAAGGAGTTTTTGATGAATAATGAATGAAGATTTAGTTAGACTTGGTTGGATTCCTCATTCTAACTTCTTGTGGGCATGAAGCCGTGTTTGGTACAAGGCTGAATTACTATTGTTTCATCCTGTTATGTAAGTCAACATTTTTCTTAAAGCATGATTTATGAGTTGCGTGTGGTTACGTGATTTGCGTCAATAATAATCCATAATTCTTATCCTGCATTTTTCTTGAACCCTAGATCCGAAGCTTAATCAAAGCTATTCGTCAATTAGTGGGAAGATCTAGATTGAAACTTCGATCCTACCTTAAACGGTAGAAATATGGGGCAATTTGCAAATTCTGTAACTCATTGTAGGTTATTCATACCAATTAAGACTGATTTTCTACATGTTAAAGTGCTCGTTGTAGTTTAATTTATATTTTCTTATTTAGGTTAATTTTAATATGATCTCAACATATAGATTAGGCCATTTTGCATGTTGTCCTATATCAAAATCCCTCCATATCTGCCCAAAACTGTCTCTTGATTCTATCTTTTATCTCCACTTGCAATGCGTATGCACTTACAACATTTATAATCTTTTCTGCTAGAACAAATATTATTATTATAATTCTATCACTGGTTCTTTTAACATTTACAGCTTTGTTCTTTAATTCTTTATCCACTCCTTATGCCATTTCTATTATTGTCCTTTACTATGTACTAGAATTTATACCCATCGATTTCTCTAGTTTTAGCCCATTTCTACTTGGTTTCTTGGATACAAGAGATGTTGACTCTCCCACTTTTCATCATACTTACTAATTCCAAACTCTTAACTATTAATGTGCTTATATTCCATATGGCGATAAGAATCTTATTCTCCTAAGTTAACCCATTTACCCACGCACTTCTTGACCCTTATGATATGAAACCATCCCTACATTCCATTGCAATTAGGTTCTGAAGCAGCTGTCGCTTCCAAGGGAATACTCTAGTAGTCCCTGCCTATTTTTTACTACAACCAGGATTCAATGTAGCGCATAGCTTCCAGAGGAACATCCTAGCATCCCTTACCCATTTCCCACTATACCCAGGATCCAATGCAACGAGTCTCTTACGAGGGACACCTTAACTTGAGGGAATGTCAATGATCGATTTATGTCAAGATAGGTTTGCGATAAATGAAAAAGTTAAAGATGATTTTCATTATTTTCTCTTCTTACTTACAAATAAATATATGTATGTATGTATGTATTTTCATTTGTAAGTAAAAAGAGAAAATAATGAAATCATCTTCAAAAGGTTTTACTTGCCGACTAACACTTGACACAAAATTCTCCTCCTTTTTTAAATATTATTGGTAAATCTGGTGAAATTTTCAAATTAATATCTTAAACTCACATCTAAAGAAAAAAAATTCGTCACAAATTTTTCACGAACAATTGCTAAATTTCACAAATATTTGCCTTGTTGATTTACTCTTGAAACCAAAGTTTGTGACTATGATCTCAATTATATGAACAAAAATTTGCATTTGTGGTTTAAAGTTACAAACCATATCATTCACACTAGTAGTATCTTTGAAGCCTAATTATATCCTTTTTTTTCTCCATTCCTTCTTATCCACTTGTTCTTCTTTTTCTTGACAGTTCAAGGGAGTGTTCAAACAAAATCCTCACAGACTGATCAGATTCACTAAACTATCACTATAATTCTTAATTGCCTCGCCACTACTTAGGTTTTTTTGACATGCAATTTACCCCACTGCCACTTGGTGTATTCACCAAGTTCATGATGATCACAATCTCTGCCATTTTCAGCCCTGTACTTTTGTGCTGATTTATTCCTTTTTAACATTTTCAAGCTATTGCTTCCTCTTCCTAAACTTAACTCTGATGGTTTGTAGTTACGTATGAATCAAGAAGAGCATTGAGTATCCACATGCTTCATCAAGATTGCAAACTTCAACAAAATAACTTTTGTAAAGAAAAAAAGTAACCCATCTCTGGATTTCGAAAGCAAATGGCATTTTACTCATTCACCTCAAATAGGACTGCTCCTTGAAATTTGATGGTATAATTTGAATGTTTCAACTACTTCGCACAAAAAATTGCACCTTCCTACCAGCATCTCTTAGTAACCAATAAGATAGAACAAAAGTGCTAAAATGGCAATGATCATGTCTAATCTACGAAGTGGAGGCTGCCTATTAGCTTCAAAATCCACAAATGTACTCCTGCCAATAATAGCATGGCAATGGTTGCATCTAGCAAAAGCTCGAGCTAACACCATGGAAGATGCCCAAATGCATCTCCATCTTAAGTTGGCAATAAACAGAGGCGTCAACACCAAAAGCCTTACGTAAATTGTGGATCTGAATAGGCGCGCATATAATCCCACTCTGAAGATCTACAGTCCAACAAGTTAGGTCAATAGGTAGAAAAACAACCAAACTCCAACATAGTTTATTCAAAACTAAACTATAGTAAAAGCAACAGAGCAGTGTAGGACAAAAGATGAATGTATGTAAAAAGGTTTACTCCCTTCTACCAGGTCTTGGATACTGTCTATAAAAGTGACCCAAAGTAGAAGTTAAAGTATGAAACCTAAATATATAGCAAGCAGAAACTAGACATTGTGGAGATAAGATAGTTAGAGAAAGAAAACCTCAAACAATTTCCAGCCACAGCTTGTTATGCTAAAAAATGCATACCGAGTGATAATTCTCAAGCAAATTCAGGACCAGGTTTCAAATTATATCTACCATAACTGATCCTAAAAATGGCAAACATGGGTTAAACTCTGTGAGTACTGAAAATGACCAAAATCAAAACATGAATGATCACAACACTCCATAATGAAAAAGCCCTCACAAAATTGCATCTCATACCATTCAAAGCAAAAGTTTTAGGTGAGACAGGAAAAGACTAAAATCTCCTTGACATACCTGCAGAGGAGACCCTCCAGGGCTCAAACTCAGTCTAACATTCCTTTTAACAAGTAGTGCCTCTTTAGCTATAAGCACACGGGTCAAATGCTCCTCAACTCCATGCCCCTTCCATGTAGATGCTTCCACCATCTTCCTATTGTCTAGATCACCAGGACTTTTGGCTATCCTCAAAAGCCAATTAAGCATTCCCAACAAAGACTCTTGCTCTTGGTCCCGCTTTCTTTTGAGAGAAGAAAATTCCCCACCAGCAACAGCCTGCTCCAAGATTATAATCTCATCACCATCATCATCAGAACACCTATTCGCAGCTGATTCCTTCACACAATCAACCGCGTGACCGTTGCCCCTCACTGGCGTCTGCAACTCATAGCTCTTGGAATCCAACTCTGCAGGCTCTCCAACTTTCTTATTCCGATCTGAAACCTCAAACAAAAGCTCCTTGATCTCCTTCTCCAATTCAACGGACAACATACCCAATATCTCCCTATGGTCCGATAAATCAGCCGAAATTTCTCGCTCTTTTAAAATTTGCCGTAACCAACGATCCAAAGAACTCAAATACTTAACATATATCAATTTTATAGAAGCCCCGACATCTGAACCGAATCCAGATTCTTCAGCAACTTCAGCCCATGACCCATTTCTTGTTACAAAATCATATCCACCCCTCTCTTTCACAATCCGATAAAGCTTAAACACATCTACGCGTTGCCCATCACCAAGCATCACTGGTAGAGGTCTAATCTCCTTGTTTTGTGAAATCTCTTTCAAGAAAACTGAAAGACACCGATCAAATAAGCACCTGAGTATATCTTTACTAGCCTCTGGACTCACTCTGAAAGAAGGGTTAAGATCTAAACAAAATCCGTTGTTCTGAAGATTATGAAGGATTTCCGTGCAATCTAAAGAAGATCCATCTGATAAAATAGACCATCCGGCCATGGAAGAGAATAACGTGAAATTTTCAAATTTAAAACCCTAGAAGAAACAGTAAAATTTCCTTCTTTTCTCAAGCCTTTTCCGAACGCTGAAGAGGGAGAAAGAAATTACCGATTATATCGTGGAGATTGGTTTAGGCGGGAACTAATTGATCTAGGGCTCAAGAGCTTCCATTTTGCCTTGCATCTGGTCTTCTCGCTTTTGTCCCGCCCTTTCTCTCTCCTCCTGTTTCTTTCCCTTCCCCCTCTCTCTATCATGAAGGGCTGCCAAATTAAATGGCCCCTAGTTTTTCTTTGGAGATGACATTCAAACCCTATACCCAATCCAAACTACTAGCATTATCAAAAATGAGAAGAGAGTGCTAGTTTTCTCCTTGTAGGTTGCCTGTGATGGGGCTCCCCCCCTTCCCTCCTTTGGCATAAAATAATAGGGTAGAACATAAAGCCTTGGAAAGAGCTTGACTGGAATAGTTAATGGGAAGGTTCTGGAATAAGACCTGGTTTAGAAAACTTCAGAATCCATCTCCAAACCTTTCAAAACACTGGATGAAACCCAGATGTAGCAAATGGTTAGATCAGAATGTAAACCCTAATTTAGAATTAGAAACTAGTTAAGTTGTTTAAAGGTAATAATGAGGAGCTCTTGTGAGATATATGCACGTCTAAAACTCTAGGATTTATGCGCATGATAAAAGCAGGCATAAGGCTTAGCTTGGATGGATTTAAAATATTCTCCATCTTGGATAGGTCATGCTCCAAAGCATGTTCTCACTTGGATGATAGTAAACATTATCTTTCAGAGATGGAGGATGGACGTCTTTGATGAGAAGTTGAAATAACGTCCAATGTAATCACAAAACTATATTAGGTTTCACCTATGAAAGAGACTTTCTGGAATTATTTATCTAAAACACATCCAATAGATGAAAGAATTGAATCTTCAAAGCTAACCTCCACTATTTACTTTTTCCTTGAAAAAAAGATCTTCTCAGTTGGATGATCCTAATTGTCATCTTGTAGGAAAGCAAACTAGGTCTCTAATAAAATTCTAAAAACAACATACTATAATGACCCAACTTTTCATAAATACTTTTCCTTTAAAAATCTTTTATAAAATGTTTGACTACCCTAGAAATTTTTAAATATTTTTTAAATAAATATAGCATTCATGAGTTTCCAAAACCACATCTTCCAAAACCTCATGGTATGCAACAAATCATACATGTGGTAGCTTATCCACAATGCTACACCGAAATAAAAGGTGATAATCTCAACAGGTATCTTGTTAGGAGTTCAAGGGCCAATCTGAATCTCATAGCATAGTGCCTTGGGGTATAATAACCCTCTCACAACTAACTATGGTCCTCTAATATCTCAATACACTCATTTCATATTCAAATCTCACTTATATAGGGTCCACATAACAATACCATCATCATATGCATAAGAATGCATATATAAGATCAATCTATAGCATAAGGCAGATCAAGCTAACTAGAATTACTCAATCCCATAAACACATTCCAATGATATTCATGCACATGACATCATCATAATCCACAAAACCATGGAAGTTTATATCTTAGTTATTCGAAACTCATGCTCTCACCAATAATTGCACCTAAAGAAATAATTGACTCTTGATTTACAAAATAATATATATGGTTAGGTCCTTAATTGACATCCCAAATGAACGCAAGGGGATGTTTGATTGTGATATTCAAATATGCTTTTAGATATTATGATAAGTGAATTACTAATGTATAATATGGTTTAATAAGTTTAAGCATCCATGTAACTTATCATCAACTTTTCTCTTAATGTTGAGTGATCTACCACTAGTAGTTAAGGTCTCTTATGATGCATGAGGTTTTTATTAGTTTCTACATTAATACATGATATATTTTGATGCCCAAGCACTTTCTTAATATTTATTTAAACTGTGGTTTCTCTAGTCTAACCTGTAATCATATGTTCAAGATAATAGACAACATAACGGCCTATCAAGTCTCACTTATCCTTAATCCATTCATTACTGTGCTATGTGTTTGCTAGTTCTAGGTAAGATAGCTGATTGTTAGACATCTTTTATTTTATTACAACATTAGTTTAGTAAATTATTTAACCAATAAATCTAGTCATTAGGTTCATTAAGTGAAGAGAAACAAATAGACTTTACTAAAGTGTCCATAGGCTGTCTGTTATCACCTATCAGTAGATAGTCCATCTTTATGCTATTTATCTAATGATCTAAGAGTCTAATTATTGTGATTGGGTATTATAGGATGTTCCTTATTGAATAAGCTTCACGTCCATAGTAAATTTAATGTGTCTAATGTCTAATTTGCATTTGGCATCCAAGTCTATCAAGTAGATTGCCCATAAAAAATCTACGTTAGACTATTTACAAAAAATCACTTGTATGACATCCCTAATATCATCCAAATAATATCAAATTTGTTCCCAATTTTCACTCATGGTTAATCCTCATCAAGCATAGGATCTATGTTTAAAAACTCATAGAAAATTTCCTTTGTTTGCTACTAAAATAAAAAGAAATATCATTACAGGACCTTCAACCAATCTGTAGAGATTGATAACTATTGTTGTGATGTAGTTGATAAAATATAGAATTTGGCCATGATTTTGTCCTAGTTACTAAACTAAATTCTCATGATATTGTTAAGAATCGAATCAAAAACAAAATTTCACAGGTTTATGGCAAAATACATCTGACAGATATATCAAAACATTCAAAGAATTAATAGTCATCTATTAGCAAATAGTAGAAACATATGATGTAAAAACATGACATGAAATTTTCTTTACCAAAAGGCATGAGTTCTACTGACATGTAGTACAATTAAAACACTAATCAACCATGTAAAAATCCTTGCAAAACCCTAGCATATAATCAAATATTATCATAGAGAAAAACATGATTAACTCTAGCATGGAAAAACCATTAAGCTCATGGAATTTGTACAACTATTTGATAGAAACACTTTTGAAAAACTTTAATCTAAGAATTTAACCACCCCTCTGCCTGGGTTTTCTCTTCCTCTCTTCTACTTTCCTCTTTCTCCTTCTCTCTTTCCCACCTTGCTTTGCAATGTTTTCCTCTTCTGTTCTTAGGACTTCTTGCAGCCAAAAATTACTCTAGGCTACAAAATCCTTCTCTATTTATCATTATTTTATTCTTTTTGTATCCAAATTGATGTAGATAAGTGCCTCTTAGGTGTCTCCTAAGTCTCTCATAACTTAGTTTAGTAAAAAGGTAAGTCCCCATCCCACTTAACTTATGGGTTTTTATTATATGGGCTTGGGGTATCTTGTTTGAACCATATTGCTAAGGAAAAATGTCCTATGCTAGCCCATGATTTTCCAAACTAAATGGGCTTCCTAGCTTAGGCCTTCCCTCTAATATTTTCATCCATACACTCTCCTCATTTATGGGTTCCATCTTAGCCCTTCATTTCTTCATCTTCTAATCCTATGCTACACCATTCTTCTAGATCACTTAGGACTATTTTTCCTAACCTAAAGGCACTTGAAACCAATCTCCACAAGTCAACTTAATCCATGCTTTTTTTCCTATCCCCTGGGGTCCTAGAACTAAGGCACCTCCCATTTTCCTAAAAATATGGCACCTCTTCATGGGCAACCATTCACTCCATGTGAATCCCCTACCTCTCTTACAAGTGTGGGACGTGTTTTCCTAGTCTATCATGCACATCCTATCCTAGCCATTTATCTCTCATGTAACTCATCACCTATCTCTAACACTTATCTCACCTGCTCTTTAGCAAATTCATACCCTAAGTCATCCTAATTCAGTTCACTTAAAATCTCATCCATCTGTACATTTAAATATCTAAGATTTCCCACTCTCTCTAGGATTCCTAGTTTCCTATGTTCAACTTTAGACAAACCTAATCATGTACCTTTCATTCCGTATTAGGTGATCATTATCTCACCATCTCTCTCTCTCTCTCTCTCTCTCTCTCTCTCTCTCTCTCTCTCTCTCTCTCTCTCTCTCTCTCTCTCTCTCTCTCTCTCTCTCTCTCTCTCTCTCTCATATTTTTGGGGTATCTCATCCTAGCTATCTAATATTCTATTATTGTGATCACGCTTAGCCGTTAAATCGAAGTTCCCATTTCTATCTAAGTTTTTCCCAACAAGAATGCAAAAAACAACTATATGGTATTTTATACTTTAGATCAAGGTCGTTCCTATTCTTAACATTACTACTTAAACAACTCAAAGTCATCAACATAATCAAGCAATTTAATGTATTTATTGAAGTAAAAATTCAAGATGTTACACATATGCATAATCACAAAATTCTAGGTCTAAATAGAGTCACAAGTGAGACTTTTGGGGAATAAACTCTTGAGGCCTTCTGTTTGGCCCCTTACTTCATATGAAACCAACAACAACCAATCTTGCATCTATGATCTATTTTCTTCACATTTATAGGCAATATATCTCTCCCTTTCTTTATAATTGATGACTCACACATCCCATAAGTTCTTTTTTTTCTCATATGTACACCCTTACCAAATGTATCATTGGGACAAACCCTCTCCCATCTCTCTTCCCAACATGCAAACACTCATTTTTAAATCCCTTAAAGGGATGTGATGTGCTACTTCAAACCCCTAACCTACTTATAAGAGAGTTGCCTTAGCCTAACAATTAGGATATGTTGGCTTTTGTCAATAGACTAAGTTTTTAGATATAGATATCTTTATTGGCTTTTGTATGTGATGAATCTCTCCCTAGATTCAAAATTTCTTAAAAAATTCTAAAGCCCTCTAAAGACTAAGGGCTCATATGTAAATATATTTATTCCAAGTTGTGACTCCATGCTCTTTTATTACTTAGCCACCTTTCATTGCTAATGATTATATCATCAGCATGGAGGCATGCTATTGTGATAACTACTACAACAATTATCATAGAAAGAATTTCAACAAAATAAGACTTTTATAAAGCACAACAATATGTTTGCAACTCTAAACGAGTTGAGCCAGTGTGAATGAAGGGTTTTCTCTTTCTTTCTTTATAATTAGAGGAGAAGCTATGTCACTTTTCTAGTATCTTGCCTTTTAGTTTTAGTGAGGCGAAAGGAACCATTATTGGTCAAATCTGATTTGAAGCCACTATTTACCATTAGTATAGGTTATGGGGTCTACGACAAAGAAAGAATAATACAACATATCAACTTTCCAATATAGTAAAGGATTCTAATAGATGAAAGGATTGGATCATTAAAGACGATATCCACAACTTACATCTTTCTTTGGTGCTAAGAAAACTTAAGGAGTACAATGACAAAGTACATGTTATAGACTAGAGTTTTAAAATATAAAATAAAATAAAGAAGGTCAAAGATGATCCCTTCAATGTGAAAATCCCAAAATTTCTAGAATTATTTGGAATTAATTGGAATTTTTATGAAAATCAAGGTAGAATATTATATTTAATATAATATTATTTTTTAAGAAAAAGAATTGAGTCTTGAAATATAGATATTTAGAATCATTCTTGAAAAACCAGTTAGAATGACTATAAGCACACTGAAATCTGAGCTTGGGTGAAAAATCTCTATTTTTCTTAATTTTATTAATTTATATTTACCCATAGGTATAAAATGATCATTTCACTTTTGTGTGTGGTCCACAAAAGTTAGGTGAGCTGGTGGATAGCCAGCTCAAGGAATATTAATGATGAAGAATAAACATGATGATGAATCTCTTTTGATTTTAATAAGAAAAGAATAAATTTTATTTTTTAAGGAATAATAGAAATCTTAAATAAAATAATATATAATTAACCCCATATATAGCCCTCCTATGGGCTACACGAAATTCCATAGACTCCTAGACTCTCCCACTCTTTCCCTCTCTTTTTCATTTTTTTTTTCTTCCTTTTTCTCTTTCCAACCGTAGCGACATCCCCACAAGCGCCCTACATGGGAACTAGCTTGTGCCAGGCTGAAAAGTTGGGTGACGCACCTTCCACTCGATCCCTACAACAAACAAATCGGCTAGGGTTTTTGCCTAGCCCTGCAAATTTGTCCCTGATCTCCCTCCTCTGACATTAGAACACTCCAGGAACCCCGGAATCCAGTTCCTCTCATTCCTCTCTCCATTTTCCCTATCCTATTTCTCTTCCTGGCACTGGCAAGCACCCCGGTGGCAAGAATTACAAAAACCCTAACTGTTCAGCTAGGGCTTCCAAATTTGGTAGCTCCAAGTAGGTCTCCCTCAACTCCCCTTCAAAAACCCCATGATTTTCGGCCTAGATTCAACCCAGATCTGGTTCACTAGCTGATGATTTAATTGTAAACCAGATCCGATGATCTTAGAGAGGAACACCTCCAAATCAACCTTAAATTGAAAATTTGAACCATTAGATCGATTAAGAGGGTCCCAAAAGCTCCAAGTATGATTTCATAGAAAAATTTAGGGTCATCTAGATGTTAATCGAAGGGACTATTGATCAGATGGTCCAGATTGAACTGTCTAAATAGATCTTTGGAGATTTGCTCCAAAGATGCACCACGCAGACGCACACAGAGACGCTCCATGTGGGTGTGTCTCCCGTGCACCACGCATGTAGAGCGGTCGTTGTCGTGAGACGATGCGTGCAGTGTCCCAGTGACGGTGATGGGCACTGCCCCATTTTTTCATGTCCTCTTCATCCAGATCAAATCTGGACTGTTAAATGTTATCCAAAATTTAAAATCTTAATTTAGAGCCCATTTTTACTCTAAATCAAGATCGAAAAGAAGCTCTAAATTTCTAGTGAAGATTATAATCTAATAGAAACATAAAATTTAGATTTTATTTACTATAAAATTCTATAAGTTATAAAAAGTGGTACTAATTCCCAAGATCAGTCAAATTTGGCATGATTAGATCTTGGATTTATGATTTATTAGTAATCTAGTGATGAGAGAACATAGAATCAAGAGTTAGATGTGACTCATCTAGAAGGAATTAAGAAATTTAACCTTAATTGAAGAGAAATATTAAAAATGATCATGAATCTACTTGATCTGAGTAATTAAGCATGATCATACCTTGAAAATTAGTTTAAATGATGATTTAAAGTTAAGATCATATGAATTAATGAACTTGATAAGGCTAATTTGGGATAGATTAAGATTCATGCCTTGATTTTGATAAAATGGCTTAAGATCTTCTTGATCGATTGGATAAAGAAAGATTAGATCATATGATGAAATGCATCAATGATCTAGTGATGATATCACATTAAGAGAGTGTGATAGATTTGAATAAAAATGAAAGATCAATATCTAAACCCTTAATGGGATGAAAAATGAATAGAAATCAAAATATGATCATTGGATCAAAATGGATAAATAAGATATATTCAAATGAGCATGTGAGTTATGATATTTTATTGTAAATGTTCTTTTATTTGCTTAGTAGATTTAATTGTTAGATTTACTTATTTATGCTTTAATGTTCATGTTATGTAAATTCCATGAAAAGTGTAATTAAGTGGAAATAGATATCAATAAACATTTACAATGAATATGGACATGGACTTAATGATAGTAAGGGCTATAGTAGTAGGACAATATAAGGAATATCATTTCTTTGGCCCAATTTATGAGAATAATAAATATCCATGACTGACATTATTTATGTTCATGGACATAAGTTAAAATCAAGTAGAAATGAAACTTAGGGTATACAAGCTCATAAGAACCTTATAAAAGGTTGAAGTAAAGTCACTCTAGTAAATGCTGAACATGGTGGTTAAGGGGTTCTCTAATAGATCTTAGCTCTTCCCCCACCTTCTGGCGACGTTTGTGAGGTCTAAACGTCTCCTTACATGAGGATTGAATTAACTACTATGTGAGCAACTTTTAACTGGTAAGCCTTAGTCAATTTTGAAATAAGGAGGAGTTGTCTAGTATTAGAAAAGAAATAAACTATCTTCAACCAATAAGACATTAACTTGTTGAATAATAATGAGAAAATAAAATATAACAAGTTATCTAATCCTAATAAAAATTATAAGTAAGATAAGGATGATCAAACAAAATTTATGATGAGATCTTGAATGATCAAGAACAATAAACAAAATTATAATTTAGATTAAATGTTTGATTTTGTATAGATGTTAGATTTAAATATAGATTAATAGATTAGATCCTTGATCAATACGATCCAAGGAAAAAGATTCAAGTCATCCTATGTAAGGATGATAAAATGAACAACTAGGAAGTATAAATTAGTTGAGGAATGACTATATACATATGATTTGACAGATATATGAAGAATATGATGATCAAGAGAAGATGGATTGTTGAAAGTAAAGGTAGGTGGACCTTAAGGATATATTCAATATAGAAGATGCATGTATTTTACACATGATCTTATCCTGATAACTATAAATTGATTATAATTGCCTTAGAATTGTTTATGAATCAACAAATGATATTGAAATGAATACAAAGTGATTGATTAAGTAATTATGAAATTACTTAAGGCAACAAATGTTGTTGAAATAAATACAAAGTGATTGATTAAGTAATTATGAAATTACTTAATGAGTAGAATGAGAAAATTTGAACTATATAAGTTAAACCCTAAATCTTAAGGAAATAAGTTATAGGCATATCCTATTATAACCAAACACATAGTCTGTAAGTATAAAATATTATTTTCCATACAAGCATAGAGGCTTGTGGTTTTATTTTAAGATGGGCTTATGCATGGGGATGCCAATGCTAGGAGAGTTATGAGAGTTTGGCCACCCGCTCTCAAAAACTGATTATGATAATTATACCTTGCCCAAAGAGATGCAAAATGTCGAGTGAGCCAATTATGGGAAGGCCGCCACTGTGACAGCCATGGTTCCCCTATACGAACATGAATATGTATTTTCTACCATGGTATTAATGGAGTATTGAGCAATTATCCAGGCTTGCTGTATAGATTGAGACTACAAGCATGGTAGTCCTTGAGATTATTTTGCATTATGATGCAATTGATTATGTCATAATGAGATGCCTTACGTTATGGCATGATAAGATGTCTTATGTTATGGCATGATGAGATGCCTTATATTATGGCATGATGAGATGCTTTATTTTATGGCATGATGAGATGCTAGGTAAAAGTTATTACCAATGTTGTATTGGAGGATGATTCCCAATATGGTATGATTATATTTTAACACCTATTGTTAATATTGAAATCAGCTTGTAAATGAGATATTATTGATGATATTGACTATATTCAAGATTTTTAGTGGTTATATATATATTTAAAATAAACATATAATTCATATAATGAGTGAAGGATAAAATGGTTATCCAATTGTATAAATTGATTTATATCATGGATATAAAGAACTGTTGATTTTGAGATATATTGATTATATTTCTCAAATCCCCTATCAAGCATAGCTTGTTGAAATATTATAAATGTTTGAATGTTTACAATATCTCAGATACAATTAAGGAAGATTGAAAGCTCAAGACTTGAGGATAATCATCACCGAACTACTACTTAGGATATTTACTTTGAGGAAGATTGTATTGATTGTTTTGAAATTTGGATTGTAATATTTGGACAAGGTATGCAATGACTAACAGGACTGTGTATGTGAACCATTGGATTGATCCTGATTTTAATAAAAGTATTTCTATTGATATTCAATGAAAATTTTATTTTATACAAAAATCTATGTATGATAAGTAATTTGAGGTGGCACTCGAGTTTTTGACAACTCAATTTCTAAGAAAATATGCTTTTTGCTGTTTGAATTTTTTTTTTTAAATTAGGGCCAAATATTTATGAAAATGTGTTTTAAAAACCTGGGTCGTCGCCTTCAAAGGAATAAAACCTTCTTTTGAAGTAATTTATATCTCTCCTCAATCTCCTAACCAAATTGCTATTGCAAATATTTATAGAATCTCACCACAATCACAACTAAATGCAAATCGAATCAAAATATCTTATTGATTTGAACAAATAGGAAAAGTTTCTAACCTAAGAAACCTTATTAAGTATATCCTAATTAGTTGTTATAACTTTTTGGGCATATTTTCTCTCTTGGGTCCACTCCTATAATTCCTTTCACCTTCAAGTAAACATTGTCCTCAACCAAATGCCCTCTAGCATAGTGGCATAAGAAGGGCCTCTCCAATGGTACCTAGTAGGTGCTTATGAGTACAAGTGATGAACATTACAAAAAAAAAGGAAAAAAAGAAGAGAGGATTGTCTTCAATATTAATGCAAAATCAATTTAAAATTTGGTCAAAGTGAAAGATAGCTCATGACATTTCATCTTTAGTAACCTTCGTTGAAGACGAATTCCTAATCAAGATTGAAAAATTGGAGCATTGTAACATCTTGCAAACAATTAGTGTTCGCCATTAGATACTTGATGTAAAATATGCAAACAGCATCATGAAGAATAACCTTTTCTTTAGCATGATGTACTTATAACTCCAAATGCCTTCATGTTGATATGAATTGATCTAAATTGAATAAATCTAACTTGAGAAGGTACCTCCACTCCATGACCAATAGGAAATTTGGAAGTTGTTCTAACAACATGGTTGAGGAATCATAAACATCAATCTACATTAAGTAAACCACTTCATTAGCTAAAGCATTTGAGACTCTATTGCCTTCACTAAGAAAGAAAGAAAGAATGATAGCAATGACTAAAAGAAAGAATGATAGTTGCTATTGTTTTTTCTTCCTAGAAGTAGGAACGTTAGGTCTTTATAAAAGAACATGATATCTTAGGTTAAAGATGGAATGAAAGAAGTGGCATATTTTTGTTGTTGTAAAGATTAGCTTTAATGCCTTATTAAGAAGGATAATTGAGGCCATATAATTAGAGCATTGATATTGGAATAAATGGTTTTATTTATACAAAAACCCATTTATCTTTTTGTAGACTTTTATGTAATGAAGCTATATAGCTGGTAGTATTCATGGCATAAGATTAAAGAGAGAAAAAAAACAAAAAACAAAAAACAAAAAACAAAAAAGTAGGCCCCACCACTATAATTGAATAGATAATTTGAGAAGAATGAAAGTAGAACAAGGACAGAGAGAAAAACTGAAGTTAGATCTAAAGTTGTGTGAGAAAATGGAATCATAGGGATCTGAAGTAGTATTTATAAGGAGCAATTTGGAAGTTCCTCTTGCAACACAAGGTAATGCCCAAATTGTAACATAATACCCTAATTTCTAGACTCATACTTTAATCTTCCATTACAACAAAAACGAAAGAATGAAGTACAAAGACTTTAGCTTACTATAAATCCTTATAGGACATTTTTTTTTCCTTATGTTTTCATCTATTCATGTCTTTATAGGTTCATTTTACTGTAAATGAATGGTGAAGTCTAAGGTGACATAAGTAGTTCATGTTAAGTTTTATCTTTCATATTTGTCTATATGATTGGTGAGGATATTTTTCTACTTCCCCCTTTCTTTGTCATTTGAAATCATATTTTGTAAATTTTGATCTTTTTCTAATTACAACTTGTTTTTCTGGTTGGATTTTCATTGTACTTTGCTTTCAAGAGGCAAAATTCAATGTTAGAAGATTACGAGTTCAGTAAAGCACTTGTATCAATACCTCCATGTGAATCTTAGAAAACAATATTAAGGTTAGATCATTGGCATCATCACCTTGTTGATTTAGGTATTTTTTTATTATCAATGTTAGCCATTATGATACTAAAGATCTCTGTAAACTTCAATATAGTCTCATTTACCTTATATTAACAATAGGCCTTGAAAGCATTCCCAAGCTATACTCTTAATACTTTGAATAGGGCTACCAATGGCTTGGATTCAGTTCAAATACCGTCATTCTGTATACATTCCAATAAATTTGATTGATTAAAATAAAATTTTCAATAGTTGTTAGAAAATTCATAATCCATTTCATTTGGTTCTATTTGAATAACAAATTATCTATTCCATTCAGTCATGATACTCATTAGGAAGCAACATGATGCATTAGAACTTAGGTGCAGTTGAGAGTATGCATGGGTCAAGTCCATTAAGAAAATGGCAAAAGATGTCTTATACGTATCTAAAGGTAAAAAGAAACTAGTAAAGGTAGCTTGGTGGTGGAGTTAAAAAGTGCAAAATTTATTAAAGAGATAAGTGTTTGTTTTAAAGCATGGTAGAGGACTAAAAAAAAAAAACTTTGAGCAATAAAAAAATTCTAAAAAGGTTGCTAAGAGAGTAGTAAGTGAGGCTAAACTCTAGGCATATGATGATCTTTATAATAGATTAGGATTAAGAGAAGGTGAGAAAGATGTGTTTAAACTCCCAAAAGTAAGAGAATGGAAGAATAAGGACTTAGACTACGCTAAGTGTATTAGAAGTGATGAACAAAGGATAAGAGTCAAAGATGACAAACCAAACAAAGGTGGGAAAGTCAATTTTCAAAATTACTTAATGATAATTACCTTGAGAATATAGGGATTGAAAGTACTGTAAATCCAAATAACATTGGATATTATAGGATTAGAATGCTTGAAGTGAAAGAGGCCTTGAAAAAGATGAAATCAGGAAAGACCTTAGGGTCCAATTGTATACCCTAAGAGGCTTGGAAGTGTATGGGAGATGTAAGAGTAGTTTGGTTGACAAGATTGTAAAATCAAAGAAAATCCAAGATAAATGGAGAAAGAGTTCTATTTTCCCAATTTATAAGAATAAAAGAGACATAAAGTTGCATTAATTATTGAGGGATCAAACTTATGAGCCATAACATGAAACTTTTTGAAAGAATGACTAAGAATAGGTTATGACATAAGACGAGTGTATCAAAGAAGCAGTTTGGTTCATGCCAGGAAGGTCTACAATGGAAGTTATTTTCTTACTTCGAAAATTGATAGAGAAATATAGGGAGTGGAGGAAAGACTTTCCAATGGTCTTTATTGACTTAGAAAAAGGGTCTCCAAAGAGTTAATGTGGTGGATGTTGGGCTAGAAAGCGGTTTCACAAGGGTATATAGACGTAATTAAGGATATATATGAGGGAGCAGTAATAAAAGTTAGGACCATTAGCTGAGAGACAAGTGATTTTCCTATCACTATAGGATTACACTAACGATTAGCATTGAGCTCATAGCTTTTCATGTTGGTTATGGATGAGTTAACAAAATGTCTACATGAGTGGGAGTGGAGCATTAGTAAAGATTAATAACCAAGAAGACCCCTTATAAGAACACATCTAACACTTAGGATTAATAATTCATGAAAATGAATAGATTGAGAGGGAGGTTACCCAAAGAATTCAAGCGAGTTGGAACAAATGGAGATGCATCTTAGGAGTTTTGTGTCATTAGAGGGTGCCACTCAAATTGAAAGAAAAATTCTATATGATGGCTGTAATGCTAGCCATGCTCCTATGGATTAAAGTGTTAGGCAGTTAAGGAACAACATATACATAGGATAAGCATTGACGAAATGTAGCTATTGAGATTAATGAGTGGCAACACAAGAAAGGATAGAATTAGAAATGAAAATATTAGAGGAAACTTAGGAGTAGTACTAATAGGCAATAATATGAGACAGTTTAGACTTAGATAGTTTGAACATGTCAACAAAGATAAAAAACAACAATGCTTAAGAGTAAGGAGATCCAAGTTGAAGGGGAAGGCCCAAAAGAGCTTGGATAGAAGTGATGAGAAAAGATTTAAAAAAATTTAGACTAAATGAAGCCATACAATTAATAGAGGGCAATGGAGGAGCAAGAGTCATGTGACCAACCCCTAATCGAGACAAGGCCGTGATAATGATAAGAAAATAAGGGGCTTCATTCCATATGCAGTCCAAAATAAAATGGATATTAAAAATCAACTTTGTATGTTTCCACGAAAAGGATTTCCCATTTCATATCCTATAAGTAGAAATCAATTTGGTTTGAATAGTGGATAATCCATTTCAATTGGTAGTGAATCCTTGAAAGAATTCTTTACCTTTTTAATGATATCCTTATTATTCTTAAGCTTTAAACAACAACAAATACTAATAACCAGTCCTCATGAGTAAGTTTGTATTTAGGTCTTTAGCTCAATCTTGTAGAGCCCTTAAAAATTGTAATCTACCTAACATTTCTTAGTAGATGGTGGAATGAATCCACCAATATCCTCATCATCCAAAACAAAGTTAGTTTCGTAGGGTTTATACTAGATTCTTAATTGTTTTGGATCCAATTTCTTGCTATTGTATTGTGATCCACATATCATAGAATAAGTTAAAATTTGGCAGAATTATTGAACCATAAATCTACTATCACTCTTTAAAATATCATATGAAACAAATCAATTTTGCTATGATCTTTAAAATGGATTCATATGATTATTTGAGTCCACTACTACTATTCAAATGACACCAATCCATGTTTATATTCTAAGTTCTTGCTATTGCTTTATGATCCACATATTTTGAAATGAGCTAAAAATTAGTAGACTTATTGAATCATTAGTATGCTATTACTACTTAACATTTCATGCAAAATAAAGACATTTTCTTTGTGGCTTTAAATGAATTCATATGACTATTCAAATCCACTCTTGCCATTCAAATGACAACAGTTCATGTTTATGTCCAAGTCCTTGCTATTGTCTTATAGTTGACAGATTTTGGATTGAGTTGAAAACTGGTAGAATTATTAGACCATAAATCTATCACTCCTTATATAACATCCCTGAGTTTTAAATCTTAATTTAAGTAAATGTTAGAGTAATATTAAATAGGGATGAAAAGTGAATATTGAATTTCCTATTTTGGAGTTCTAGAAAATATTTTTTTTATAAACATCAAATCAAGTGTTCAGACCTCCATATTTAGATTACACTCAAAAAGATGATTTCAACAACACTAAGAACACTGAAATGAAAGCTTAAATGAAGAAGTTATGACACTTTAAATATGGAGGGCATTTTAGTAAAAATAAGAAGAAAAAATGCCTAAAATAGAGGAGTCGTATTTGATACTGGCACCCCTCCCCACCTAAGTGAAACGAAGAACAAACCGTTAGGTATGTTCCCGAGCTTGATGAAAGAAAGAGCAGCAAAGAGAGAGGGAGGGAAAGGAAGCCCCACTTGTTGGGGAAAGCCACGTCACGCTGGCGAGAAAGGAGAGAAGAGATCCTAGGTTCACCAGAGTTGTAAGGGTTTGTAGGAGAAGATAGCAGCTCGGATTGTCGATCTGAATCGATCATTGTCTTTCGTGCATAAGTAAGAACCAAAACCCCAAGAAAGTTTGTTGATTTCTTTCGTTCTTGCCTATTGATCAAAGAGGAAACCAGCGCATGACGAGATCAGGGGGTTTCACCAAAAATCAATGTCAATCTAGTTCATTTAAGGGTGTAGAAAGCACAAGGACATGCTTTGAAGGTAAGATCCGTGAAGCCTGACTCTTGATTTCAATTTTTAGGCCAAATTTGTATAGTTCATTCTAAATGTAGATTTTTTAGATGATATAACCATCCATTCCATAATCCATGCTTAGAAATAAGTAAATACATCCTTGATATAGCTTGAAACTAATTGAGATTGTCGATCTAGGAGAAACCGATCAGATAATCTTAGCTATCCAATCTGTCATGATTCAAATAGTGACTTTGTGATATCTTATCAATGATCTGACACCACAGATGAGTTCTAAAACACTAGATTTAGCAGTTTATGATAGAATTGAAATTTTTGTGTGGAAATTGATCAAAATATATCAACCATCCGTTTAGACAATAAAGGAATAAAGACTTGGCAATGTCTGATTGGTGATAAGAAGCTACTATTATGTACCCTAGCCTTTTTTAAGTAAACAAACTCTATAATTTTTAAGATCAAAGCACTGATTATTAGGAAACTGATGGATTGAATGAGGACCATTGATTTGTCGTTATACACATTGTTTAGTCAGTGATCAAAACTCTAATAGCTTTTTTAGGGTTTTAATTAATGAGCTTTAACCTGTAACAACCGACTCAATCACTTGAACAATGTGGATTGTGAAAGAAATTGTTAAATCAAGGTCCTTGACTATATGATCATGACCCTAAGTTTATAGTTAAATATTGAGAACATAGGATCAGACATTGAAATACTAAGTCAGATCACCATGACTTATTGGATTAAACTTTTAGATATGGATTGTTCATCAACGGGGTTATTCAAATAGTAAATGTCATGGACAACTAAGATGAATGGACAACGGATCTAGGACTGAATTGATCATATATATTCCCTTATGTAATCTATGATTAGTGGAAAATTAGATGATTTATGATGATTTAAACCATCCGGCTTTAATTAAAATAGATTTCTTATGTACTTTTTAATCTATGATTCAACATTGACAAAAACTTTAGAATATCAACAGAGAAGGTTGATCGACAAGTGAGTGGAAGAGGAAATATAACTAAATCGAGGAGCATGTCAAAGGAGATAGGTAATCTGATACTACTAAGTTTCAAATGAACTTTAAAATGAGAAAATAGTTTGTGAACTATTACCAGGTTAGAATGGTTTGATTATACCAATGATTGATGCATAAACATATGTTATTTGAGCATATATGATTTTCATGAAGATCCATGATTTATCATAAGTTCCTTGTTTGACACTTCTTATAAATGATGCAAGCAAATTGATATATGATTTTAAATTGGTTTTGTACCTAATTTTGGGAGAACAATTATTCATTCAATGTAAAGTATTCAAATTTCTACTTTACTCATGAGACATGAGAAAGATTGTGATTTGTATATGCATGACTTCCATACTTTGAAAGGAATTAAGATTGCTATGATTTTCAATATATATATATATATACACACACACACAAATGTAACGCCCTGGGTTCGTTCCACACACAACCATATTGTCCGCTCTAGGCCACTGGCTCGCACGGTTTTGTTCTTCCCCCGTGAGGGAAAATGCGTGGTTGTATGGAAAGTCCTTCAAACCCTTATCAACAGCCCAGGAACTCTATCCTTAGCGATGTGGACTAACTCTCAGCGCCTCACCTTGCCTAGAAGCCTGCCAGCCTCAGTGACAGCGCATTTTGGCCCGCCCTTATTAGTCCGCCCTCATCGGCCAAGGCTAGCCCTCTCCCCCTTAGGGGACACGTGTCCCTGCGTGTCACACGCGAGCGCCTGCGTGCGGTTAGCCGCCCACACCGGATCAGGGTCCCTCTCTGATACCATTGTAACACCCCGAGGGCCCCACACACAACCAAATTGTCTACTTTGGAGACTGGGGCCCATAACACCCAGCCCCCGCACGGTTTTGTTCTTCCCCCGTGGGGGAAAAGGCTTGGTTGCATGGTAGGTCTTCCGAACCCTTATCAATGGTCCATGAACTCTCCCCTTAGCGATGTGGGACTACCTCTCAGCGCCTCACCTTGCTTAGAAGCCTGCTAGCCTCAACGACCGCCCCTTTTGGCCTTCCCTCATCAGCCCGCCCTCATCGGCCAAGGCTAGCCCTCTCCCCCTTAGGGGACACACGTCCCCGCGTGTGATTAGCCACCCACACCGGGTCAGGGTCCCGCTTTGATACTACTATAATGACCCCGAGGGCCCCACATACAACCATATTGTCTGCTCTGGAGACTGGGCCCTAAGGCACCCAGCCCCCTGCATAGTTTTGTTCTTCCCCCATGGGGGAAAAGGCCTAATTGTATAGAAAGTCCTTCGAACCTTTATCAATAGCATAGTAACACTCCCCTTAGCGATCTGGGACATCGGCTGGGCTGATGAGGGTGGGCCCAAAAGGCACGGTAGTTGAGGGCTGACAGGCTTCTAGGCAAGGTGAGGCACTGAGAGTTAGTCCCACATCGCTAAGGGGAGAGTTACTAGGCTGTTGATAAAGGTCCGGAGGACTTTCCATACAACCAGGCCTTTTCCCCCACAGGGGAAGAACAAAACCATGTGGGGGCTGGGTGATATGGGCCCCAGTCTCCACAATGGACAATATGGTTGTGTGTGGGGCCCTCGGGTTGTTACAAGTTGTATCAAAGTGGGACCTTGACCCAATGTGGGTGGCTAACCACATGCGGGTGCTCGTGACAAGAGAGGACGTGTGTCCCCTAAGGGGGAGAGGGCTAGCCTTGACCGATGAGGGCGGGCCAAAAGGCGTGGTTGCTGAGGTTGGCAGGTTTTTAGGCAAGGTGAGGCACTAAGAGTTAGTCCCACATCGCTAAGGAGAGAGTTCTTTGGCTATTGATAAGGGTTTGGAGGACTTTCCATACAACCACGCATTTTCCCTCACGGGAGAAGAACAAAACCGTGCGGGCCAGTGGCCCAGAGTGGATAATATGGTTGTGTGTGAAACAAACTCGGGGCGTTACAAGTGGTATTAGAGCGGGACCTTGACCCGGTGTGGGTGGCTAACCGCACATGGGCACTCGTGTGTGACACGCGGGGATACGTGTCCCCTAAGGGGGAGAGGGCTAGCCTTGTCCAATGAGGGCAGGCCAAAAGGTGCTGTCACTGAGGCTAACAGGCTTTTAGGCAAGGTAAGGTGCTAAGAGGTAGTCCCACATCGCTAGGGGGAGAGTTCCTGGACCATTGATAAGGGTTCAGAAGACTTACCATGCAACTAGGTCTTTTCCCCCACGAGGGAAGAACAAAATTGTGCGGGGGTTGGGTGCCTTGGGGCCCAGTCTCCAGAGTGGACAATATGGTTGTATGTGGGGCCCTCGAGGTCATTACAGTGGTATCAGAGCGGGACCCTGACTTGGTGTGGGTGGTTAACCGCATGCAGGAGCTTGTGTGTGACACGTGGGGATGCGTGTCCACTAAGGGGGAGAGGGCTAGCCTTGGCCGATGAGGGCGGGCTGATGAGGCGGGCCAAAAGGCGCTGTCGTTGAGGCAGGCATGCTTTTAGGCAAGGTGAGGCGCTAGAGTTAGTCCCACATCGCTAAGGGAAGAGTTCTTGAACTGTTGATAAGGGTTCAGAAGACTTTGAATACAACCAGGCCTTTTCCCCCACGGGGGAAGAACTAAACCGTGCGGGCACTGGGTGCCTTAGGGCCCAGTCTCCAGAGTGGACAATATGGTTGTATGTGGGGCCCTTGAGGTCGTTACAACAAATCTCAATTATTAAAACGAGTTTATTCAGGTTATGCGATGAATGAAGTAAATATGTATGTTGTATTGAATTATGAGTAAATTGCTCATGTATAAGCACATGCTATTTATCGTGAAGTGTCAGTCAATTTGTATGTACATGACACTACCGATCCTGAGCTAGTGTACTATGGGAAGCCCATTTGCTCTGAGTGTATGGAACAAAATCTTGGGGGAGTGCTATGGGTAGCCCATTTAGTCCAAACGGACAATATTGTAACCACTAAATGTGGGTGGGTTGCCCATCTCCCGAAAAGTTGACAGTAGTGTGTTTGTCTGTCTGCAACATAATGCATCTTGAACCAGAGTACTGTGGGAAGCCCATCTGCTGTAAGTGTGTGAAACAAAACTGTGAAAGAGTATTATGGGTAGCCCATCTCCCTAAAAGCTGACAATATTGTGTTTGTCTATCTACAGTATAACACATCTTGAACCAGAGTACTGTGGGAAGCCCATTTGCTCTAAGTGTATGAAACAAAAATGTGGAGTACTGTGGGTAGCCCATCTGCTCCAAATGGACAATATTGTGACTAGTGACTGTGGGTAGCCCATCTCCTGGAAAGCTGACAGTATTGTGTTTGTCTGTCTGCAGCATAACTCATCTTAAATTAGAGTATTGTGGAGCCCATCTGCTCTGAGTGTATGGAACAAAGCCATAACCGGTGACTGTGGGTAGCCATCTCCTGAAAAGTTGACAGTATTGTGTTTGCCTGTCTATGAAATGACTTGTAAGAGTTATAAGACTGAATATCTTGTGATTTCATATGTAGTGAGATTATTTTTACATGCATGATTTGATTTGAGATTTAATTTTTGTCATGGATTTGCCTGTGGTGAGCTGATATGCACTAATTTGATGTGGCATTGACTTGCCTATGATTAAATAAAAAAGTGCTTTAATTGTTTTATTGTTTAATAATGGAATTGTGCATACTCACAGCATGCATTATCCTTTGCATGGATATCTTGTGATTTTACGTGTACTGATGTTGTACCTAGATGATTAAATCCTGAATGAGATTTTTGTTTTGCTAATTGCATTGCATATGTTTATAACAGGCTCTAAGTATATTATGAGCTATTAGAGTTTGAGATGATTTGACATAGATCTGCCTATATCATGAGTTGATATCTAATGTAATGATTTGACATGAGATTACTTGAAATGAATTGTGATGTATGTGATATGAATATTGTTGTATGCTTAAGACTGTATGACTATATAAAGTTCCTTAGAACAGATATGTGCACAGTAATGATCATATTATCGGTTTGAAATGGGCGATTTGTAGATTAACCAATCACTACTATGAATGTTAAAGTAATTATATGTTACTTGGTTTGTCAAGTGTGATACAGATTTTTGTGGATGATGATGTGTGTGTGTGTGTGTGTGTACAAGCATGCACCCACCCACCCACACACATGTATAGGTGTGCTTCAATTACATTCCATGTGATGGCTTGTGGCCAATTGATTTCAATATCAGAAAAACCTTTTGTCAAATCATTGTATGTGTATGTCATGATTTTGATTTTGATTTTTTTAGTATAGAATTATCTACTTAGTATGTCATATACTCACCATATCATTTTTACTATAGGTCATCTTGGAAAGAATTATAAAAGAGATAAAGATTCTAAGAATACCACTTGATGATTTCCAGAGGATAAGAAGCATGGTAATTTAGAGTTTCATTAAGAAACTCAAATTATGTTGACTATTAGGTAATATTTCGATCTTATATGTTATTTGAATTTTAATTAGGATATGTCTGATAAGTCCTGGGAATGTTGTATGTCAAATGTATTTGAAAACGAGATGGAGTTTCCAATTATGTTTAAAATTTAAATGAATGTTCATTAGGTACATCACATTACATGTGTTAAATGTCTTATATCCAAAAAGTAGAGGAAACTCTACCAAATTTTTGTTAGAAATGTAGTGCTCATTTCACTAAAAATCCTTATTTTGAGAAAAAAAAATGACACTCGGGGTTTTTATGAATGAATTTTAAAAGAAAAAGATTCTTCCACTATTATTTGATTTTCTAAAATGGTTTTCAATAAAGATTGATCTCGCTATGTAAATGCCTTTTGTATATCAAAAGTGTTATAAAAACCCAGGTTGTCACACCTTAAAAAATCATTTCAAACAGAGTGAGTTTGTTAAGGTCTTTAAATTGATCCATGTGATTGTTCGAATCCACTAATGTTATTCAAATGATTGCAATCTATATTTGTAGTCTAATTTCTTAATATTGTTTTGGATACTTAGGTTTTGGATTGGTAGACTTATTAGAGCATAAGTCTACTACTACCCCTTAAAATTTCATGTTAAACAAAGTGAGTTTGCTATGTCTTTAAAATGGATTCCTATGACTACTCGAATCTACTACTGCTCAAATGACAATAGTCCATGTTTATTGTCCAAGTTCTTGCTATTGTTTTTTAATTGATATATTCTGGATTGAGTTGAAATTTGTATAATTATTGTACCATTAATCCACTATCACTCCTTAAATTTTTATCTAAAATAATCTTAGGCTATGGTTTTAAAATAGATCCTTATGACTAGATATGCCATTATATCTATTCAAATGAAAGTAGTCCATGTTCATATGACTTCTTTCATTCCATATCATCAAAAGTTAAAAGCTATGATACTTAGAATTTAATCCTTGTTCAAACTATTTTCGTCTATACATGAACTCTTTTAGATCTCCAATACCTTCACTTGTAAGATATGCTCTAAAACAAATTCATGAACTTCCATTTGCAAAAAATAAGGCTTCAATGAACACAAAAAGAGGTAAGAGTAACAACTTATGAGTGCTCAAGATGTTGGATGACCATCAAGGGTTCCAATAAAAGAAGTTATGTGATAGGAGCCACTTGTTCCATTGAATGGTGTCAACAAACCTATCATATCATGAATGTTTCATAGCTAATGGAGGTTAGCATAGGAATATGAGTTTATAGTGGTGCTTGCAACTATTTTTGGACATGTGCAGCTATTATGACCTATGCCTTTGTATATGCTACACTTTGTCTTTTCAAGAATCTCAAATGTAGAAGGATCTTGAGCTATGCTACTCTTGACCTTTTTCTTTGCTCTTGGTGGATGCCCTTAAGGGAGTTCAACAATGGGCTCATGAATCAAAAGAATTAGAATATATGCAAGTTGAGCACAAGACAGTTTATCTAAAAAGGTGGCAAATTTTGATACTTCTCTTTTAAAGTAAGCAAGTATCTTTTCCATGGGATCTTCTTCATTGCTCACTCCAATATCAACACTTCTAAAAGTTCAATCACTTTATTTGACTATAAGTGGATATCACTTAAGCACAATACCTTCTCATTCATTCAACACCTCATATGGTGCCATTAATTGATTCAAGCATGTAGATGAGAGGAATTGACATGCCAATAAATATTGCTTGAAAAGCTCTTTTAAGGAAAAACATGATACCCAACCAGGAAGTTCACAAAAAAGAAGAAGAGATATATAAGACCTATGAGGAATATTAATCTTTTTATGTGAAATAGATTGGTTTTTAACTTCTTAAAGTAGATGCTCAATAACAAAACATATTTTGTTCTTCACCAAATGAAGATCATTGATTGAAACTTGTAAATATGCTTTGAGCTATGAATGCACACCTTCTACCCTCGAAGAAACTTCCCAAAATGAAGGTGATTTTTTTGTCAATACCTTCACAAAGTATTCTTTAAGAGGAAGCTTATACTGTGATATACTTGAGAGCAAGCACCTTTTAACCATAGCTGGCTTCACATTCTTTCTAAGCTTTTGGGAATGCCATCTTCGTAAGTGCTTCCATCAAAGAAGTCCAAGTAGAAATAAATGCATCCCATTCCTTTTCATTTTCAAAGTGATTTTGCCATTGGTTAAAATATTCTTTTCAATATGCCATGAACATGAAGTGACATGTAAAATCACTTGTATAGCCTTCATCAAGGCTAACTCTCTATCAAATACATTAACCGCAGGCTGAAAATCATCTCACAATATATCACTAAATTTTTCTAGGCCCATTTGTAATCTTCCACTTCTTCATTTTGTAGAAAAACAAACCATGAATAGAAAGAGATCTTAAAGCTTGTTACCCAATAATATCAAGTAATAGCATCTTGTACTTACTAGTGTTTTAATTTCCACCACATAAACATTTTAGTATCTCTTAATCATTACAAATGATTAAGGATAATAAAAGAAAAGATGAATCAATTGGTGGCTTTGACCACACTTGAAAATATATTGGAAACCATTACAAACAAATTCATCGAATAAAGCTTGAATAGGGGTATGAATTGCTAGGATGTTTGATCGAATATTTTAGTTTACATTGTAAATGTCCCTTGATAATATCAAATGATATAGATTACCAGTTTTAGGAGTAGTAATCAGATCCCCTGTTTGTATATTAGCATTACTTGTTTCCTTGACTTTTAAGCTGTCTTCTTTTGAAAGGCAACAAGCATACAGATAATGAAAGATGTCCTTTAAAAGTTCATGTTGTGTTCACTGTTTTTTATTTTGAGCTTCCACATGTGATTTGGTATCCTTTCACTTTCAATTTCAAAATGGACAAACTATAAAGTGGGAGCATGTTTCCCTTTCATTTTTAGAAATGACAAACTACTTTCTATATCTCCCTTGTCCATCATAACCAAGGATGATATTAAAGTTCCTTTTTGATGTCTTAATGATTAATGCATATCCATGTTTTATTGCAAAACTGTATACATACTAAGAAGGGCTTGTTTACATTCAAAATCCTTAATTGATATGGCATAAGCATCTTCTCTTGCTAAAAAATTTCTTCACTTTTCATAAAATTTGTAGAACATATAACTCTAAGCAAGAATATTAGAATAATATTTTGGATGACAATAAGATACTTATCTATAACAAATTCAGTGTGAGTGATACAAGTCAAAATAATAGCTTGGAATGTTATGATCATTGAATTGTTTTAGCCTACCATTTTGACTTTGAGATTTTTGAATTTTTAACTAAAAAAGATACAGCAAGAAGCATCTAATGAGCACAACTTTTGCAAGTAGCCTAAGTAGTAGAGGCCAAACAAGATGATGGGCTAGATTATCCAAAGGTGGAGCCTACTTAGATGGTTCCCAAAATTAATTTGAAAAATTAATTAGGGTAGTCTGAAAAATCAAAATAATATGGATTCATGATATTCATAGAACTCAGTGCCATGGAACCCAAAAATACAAGTTGCTAAATGATTTAGATAAACTAGAATTAGAGATAAAAAGTTCCAAATGAATCAAAGTCATTGAATGTATAAATTTTATCAAATGAGGGTGACTAATTGCATAATTTTACTTGATGAGGAGTGAAGCCATTTTGTTGTAGTAAAAATAAAATAAAATAAAAGAGTTAGACATTCCAATTAGAATTAATGATTATAGTGTTAGCACTTGAAGAGGAGAAGCAACTTCTGAAGACAAGTAGAGTGGCAAAGAAACCCATTCGTAGAAGTACTTGTTAGGATAAAGCCAATGAAAGTTATAACCATGAATTTTTTGTTGTTGTAATAGTGACATAATTATGATAAAGTGTATAGTGTGCCTTGTAATGAGATTCCTTGATGATTATGTTTGAAGCGCAATAGAATGAATGGTTTAATCTGGGAGAGATTTGACTTGAACTAGTGTGACTGTGTGAAGTCAAAGAACTAAATTCAATCTTCTATCCAAAGCATGAGGGAATTGGAGTCAATAACCCAATTGAACTAAATATAGCATTAACCCTACCTTAATGTCTTTGACATAGTTTAACAAAAAAATAAGCTATTTGGTCATTATGAAAAGTTGATATTTTGAAATTCATATCTTAATGAGTTTATAGATCTTAAGATTGTAGTGTGGACATGTTCACTATTAATAAATTCACCCATTCTCGATATGGAAGTGAGGCCACTTTCTATAAGATTAATGGTTAGTCTCTAGAACACTTGGCAAAAATTGAAATTTATGTACACTACACAATAATAAGGTGCAAAGCTTAAAGTACAACATTCTTTGCAAAGAGAAGTGTGTTACAATTCTAACTTGTTGTAAAAGGAAGTAGTTCAAACCTTTTACACTATGACTTGATATTTATGAAATATATACACTAAGAGAAAGTTCAAGCTCAAAAGAGATTTTTTTTTTGCACTAATCTCAATGAATGCCTAATTTTGTTTTTATTTAAAAGTAAGTGCCAAAATGTTACTTGAGTTGCTTTGACTTATGAACAAGTAGGAAATTGTTAGAATTGCCTTTAAAGTTAAGATATTTTATTGATTTGTTTGTATTACTTTACATATTATGATCATTTGAATAGGTTCAACAGAATGAAATGGTTTTTTATATTCATCTCCATAATTGTAAAGATATAAAGATTCTTTATTCCATTTTACATTTTCAAAGTAACAATTAATTAAGTTTTAAATTTATTTACTTATTTTAGCCACAACAAGTGTAATGATTTTAGTCCGGCTTTAACAAACAATGGAATCAAATTTAGGGGCTGAAATCACAGCAGTCCAGCTTTGATGAGTAGAATTGAAACAAAACTGTATCTTTTATATCCCACATACACGTCATATAAGTGTCCTTCTTTTTTTTTTTTTTCACTCAGACACTTGTAAATCTAATCCCTTACCAAAGGAAAAGTAGCGGCTCAAACTTGCAATAAAGGATATCTCAGGAGAGATGCTAAGTTGTCTACAATTAAATGTGCTAAACATTTGATGGTTGACAAAATGTTCTCCCTTGTCTATGCTTCTTTTTCTCTTAAAATGAGTAAAGAAAAGACCACCATGTTTTTAAGTCACACCACATGACATAAGATGGAGAGGACATGCTAAATGCCCATGAAATTTTCTCAAAAATACAAGAGGCTGCAATTCATAGCTCATCAAACATTGCTCAAATAATTACGGGCAAATCTGAGGCTTCAATTGAAAACACGACTCATGCGGGTAGCTTCAGAGGCTCATCTTGTTGTCCGCCCCACAGCTTCACCCGTGACGATGCCTGAGCCACCTGCAATTTAAAACAATTTTTAGAGGTGCTAAGATGATTTTAGGGAGCCATATACTGGCATTCCTCCATTTTGTAACTCTTGTCATGGGATGAACATCTCATATGGGGGGATCAATCGCAAATTAGGTCCAAAATGAAGAGCAATGCTAAGGAAATAATATCTTCCTTTATTATCAATATACTTTTATTTTTGTCTCTTGATAAATCCTGAGAGATATTCCTGCAAACTTATTTTGGGGCACTTATTAAGAATTCTTACATGGTCGATCGGTATGTTTTAATTTCCACACTGTAGCAGGAAATAGAACAAATGGGGCTCACTGTTTCAAAAGATCCAAATTCTCTATCGCATAGGTCTGCTATGGATTAGCCATGCCCTAAAATTTTGAACCCAAGTAAGGATTGTATTTTTGCCTTTAAATGGACAGTTAGAGAGCCTAAATCCAATGGTGGCTATTTGACAATAAACCCTTCAAAAGTTGAAAGTAGAATCATACGAACTGAAGAACGTTAATGGAAGACTCGTACATGGCAAGCTCAATAAGATAAATGGTGCTCTAAAAGATAAATGGTTTGGATGATTGAAAGTCGGTCCCACTATTCTCCAGCTGAGAAACTATTGGCTTCCACAATATAAAAGTTGCTTTTTTCAGCCATCATATTTTAATTAATCATGTTACTTCGAAGCTGTTTAGGGTATAAGTTTCCCATGTTAACATTTGACATTTTTTCATGTGGTAATTAAAAGGGCAGCTCCAGTGTACAAAGTTCCCGCATATGCAGGGTCCAAGGAAGGGGCGGACCACAAGAGTCAATAGTACACAGCCTTACCTTGTATTTTGTAAGAGGCTATTTCCACGCCTTGAACTCATGACCTTAAGGTCACACAATGACAACTCTACCATTGTGCCAAGCCTCACCTTCTGGTTTTTTCTTGTGAAATAGAAAAAAATCAATAAAAACAAATAAAACAAATTTTCCAAACATTTGCAAAGATATTCTAATAAACTCAGACCAAATTAAGATGATATTCGTTTACCTCTTTCTGCCAGTTGGTCTTCCATATAGTTCCCAGCAGGATTAGTGTTTGCATTGCAGTTCCACAAAGCATGCCAACCCAAATTCCCTGATAACAATACGGTCATTAGTGCGAAAATCTGATGAAAATGAAATATGAGAAATGATCCTGTGAAACCCATTTTCGTCATATTCACCATTCCATGTACTGAAAAAATGATTCATTTGATCACCATTCTTGACCATCAAAGTGGCAGTCAAATCACACATTTCCCGTAACATTGGAATTCTTACGACTATATGAAGTCCCAACCAGCGAAACTCTGGACAAAATCTGTTTTGGCCGTCCATTCTTAATTCATCCATTGTGTACTAGAGATAACCCACAGGCCACAGCGTAGACGTCCAGATCAATTATTTGAATCTCCCATATGTCAGATGAATGGGTGCTACGTCATTATGATACAAATGGGCTTGATTCCTTATGTATTTTATCTTTTATGTAAACTGAAGCTAATGAATAAGAAGAACAATGCTTAGGGTAGTAAGATTTCCAGAGTTTATTATTTTAAAAAACACCAAACTCGTGAACTTCTTAGTCATGCAATTACATGGTACGTTGCAGACCAAGAATTTTGTCAACAAAAATAGTAGTAACCTAATGTGATTATCTTGTGGCTAAGATCATGAGGTCATCCAAATGGGTATGTAAATAAACCAAAGAAATTTAACAGCACATCTAAGTCATCCCAGAGTCACCCGTGAGAAATCGATGTGTCCTCTAAGAAAACCATGAAGATAAAAGGGGAAAAGTAGAGGAAAAGAGAACTTCTCTTGACAGAGGAAGAAATAGAATTAGCTGAAGTGCTAGTCGAACTGAAGACTCTTTTCCTGAATCGAAGTCCAACAAATTCTTTCATGGGTGCCAAAGACGATCTGCTCTTCACGAAGAAATCACATCTCTTTCTTCTTCTTCATCTCGACGTGTGCTTCCTAATTCTAGCTCCATGTTTTGCAGAGGAACTCACATCAAAGAAGTAGCTTTAGCCCTCAACTTCTCTTTCTTTCTCTTCAAGTGACTTACAGATTCCAAATCTAAGTGCTGCGCAAGAAGGAGAGCACTTGAGGTAAAACATCTGTTTGGCCCTTTCTTTTTTCTCTCTTCTTGTATCCTTTCCTGGGTTTACCCTTTTACTGGTTTGTGTATTTGGGTTCAAACTGGTATCTGGGTTTAGTTTTGCTGACTTTGATTCTCTGCGGTTTTCCTCCGCCTTTTCTCATTGTGGGTTGCGGTTTTGTAGCAGAAAGCGAAGAACTGAAGTAGTTGGAAGCCGTCATAGCTGCATAGACAGAACAGCTACGACATGAAGTGGAAAAGTTATATGCCTACTATAACAAGCTCAAAGGCCTTCTCAAAGGATAGTCCAGATTTCTTTGCAAAAGCAGCTTCCCTTGATATCTAGTTCCAGTTTCATGTAAGCTCTGGCTGCACAAGCCAGGAAAAGAAGGGTAGGGGTTAACGAAGAGGAGATCTACGTCAAGAAAGAGCTCCTCCCTTTCTTTCAATCCTATTCTTTATCAGCTGGAACTTCTTCACTGTCCCTTTCTCACTTCCATTTTCCTTTTCGCATTCAAGTGGGTGGTTACTGACGCAACCCGTGAAACTAACTAGGCGACATAAGCATCCATCTACCTCTCAAACAATGGATATCAGCTCTGTGCAATGCACAGAATGACCTGTGCATGTGCGCCATTATGTAATCATCACTTCGTCAACAATGGTGGCCTCACTCAACCATGAGCCTCTTGAATTTGTTACAGTATTTGCACACACAAACAAACACGTGTGCAGAATGGGAAACAAGATTGGGTGGTCTCAAAATTGCTAACAAGCTGCACATCCCTCACTTGCAGGTACCTGGGAATTCAATGGTGGTAATCGAAGCAGCACAGAAGGAAAATCAACAGAATGGTAATCCCTCTGGAGCTCAAGGGAGTGTTTTACATGGTTACAGGTGAAATTCTCTTTTCCATTGTCCGATACATACGGTGACGGAAATGGACCTGCTGATCTACTAGCTAATAGAGCTATTACTAAGATGAGTAGCCAAATATGGCATTCTTATTGTCCTAGCCTTCCGTGTAAGGCCACAAAGGTTGATAAAGAAGGTACCTTAGTACCAAGACTCCAGCTCTCTAATTAGTTATCTAGAAATAAAGTTTCCTTAATAAGAATAAAAAGAAATGAGCGACAGTAATCGGTCTATACTAATGATTTGGTATATGTGCAACACATCATCAATAAGCCATCGTTATAGTAGCAGCTGCAGAAAATGGAACTTACCTCCACCCCATAATCCAACTTGTAGCCCAAGAAGAATCCGAGAGGAAGGCCAAAAACGTAATAACAAGCCAAGTTAATGTAGGCCACCAGAGCTTGCCAGCCACCTCCAACAGCAACACCTGTAAGAACAAATTAAACAAATAAAATTGCAGCTCACTGAATTTTGAGGAAGTCTGGCTTATCAATTGTACCTTTGGCATCGAAATCCAGGTAAAACATGAAATCCAAAAACTCAATTAAGTGGACTGCTCGCTCTGATATACCTGTAGTTGGTATACCACCCCTTCAAGGTCAGCACAAGCCAAAACACTTATTCTAGAGGCTCCACCATGATTCGACGAAAAAAAACAAGACCCATGGAAGTTATCTACCACAGTATGTGAACAGGGACTTGTATGTATTCCCCGCTTTATTCAACCATCTTTTTTGCTAATTGATCCTGATGGAAAGGATGTGCTGATTATAGATGGTATTAATCAGGGACATCCATCGCGTTTCCGAGATTACTTTCTCTAGTTTTAAGAATACTGGATTAGGCCTACTAAAAGAAGGGACGGATTTATCACCATCACTGGGTAGGATCCAAATGTGTTAAATTTGACACATCCAAGCTGGTTTGATCAAATGAACAGGGGAAACCTTGCTAATTGACATTGCTAGGCCAAATCATGAGTCATCACAAGTAGGTAAAATCTATCAGTAATTTCCCTAAATTATACGGATATACTGCCCTGTGAAAATTTTAACATCACTATCACTCAATAAGGAAGCAAACCATACAATCATTTGCTGCACATCTTTATGTAGAAAAGAAAGCATTTACTTATCTTGAAGTGCCTGATCAAGCAGCTGTGTAATTCCAAGCTTTTGAGGGGCTAAAGGCAGCTAGCCATCTTTGGTTCCATACCTAGGCGCTTTTTATTTTGGGAATGCTAAACTGACCATACTATAAGGTGGTCTAATGACCACATTTTGAGCTTCCTTTGCATGGTGGGTATTGTTCATCTCATATCTCCAGCTTTACTTTCTTGTAGATGAAAAATCATAAGGTAAGTATGGTTGTAGCTTCTAAGAATTGTGTGGTTTATAAAGTTTATCTATTTCTAAGTACACTTTGTTAAATGTCTTTTAGATGCTAGAATCATCCAAATCATATGCTTTTTAGTATGTAAGACATCTAAACCTGAAGCAATGAGATAAATGAATTGCATCATTCAATGGTAAGCTCCACCAATAATGTGGTCAGTTTAGCATTCTTCTTTTACTTCTAGATGTGTGCAGTTAGGACTATTATATTTCACGAAAATGATTTTTAAGTGTAAAAGATTTTAAGTGAGGGTATTTATGTCTTTTACTTCTATCTAGTTTCCTCATAAATTTTCTTCCATTAATGAAGTAAATAAATTAAGTACCTGATATGACTGGCTGGATGCTGTTTAAGACCATGGTCACACCAAGAAGATAGGCAAGCTTGGCAACGGCTTGTTGAAGATCTTCACTGCTAGTAAAGATGACGGCAAATTGGTTTCTAAATATCAGTATGAGGGCCATGAAGAAAAGCCCAATAAAGAGTGATGTAGCAACCACAACAATGACTGAGTATTTGGTAGCTCTGGGGTGTCCTGATCCAAGCTCATTTGAGACACGAACGCTGGAAAGAGACAAGGAGAAACTAAGCAAGGAACACAGAATGAAATGAAAACCAAAAAGCTGAATCACAGCAACCTTTAACCCATATCAGCGCACCAGCATCCACTGATTATCAACTAGCATAGCAGTCACAAACAAACACCTAGTAAGCTGAAACACGTTAGTTCACACGGAACTCGGCCAAGACAACCTGGTGTTACTCTGATTAAAGCATAGTCCACCAGCTGGTTGTACAGAAACTGGCCTAGTTGAAGAATGAATGGTGGCTTGCAATGAGAACTTTCCACTCAGAACAGTCGTAGCACTATTTTCAAGTTTCAGCTCGAGTTCTTAACCATAACAATACTTGCTGTTACTACCCACCCAGCCACAAAAGGCACTTTTACAACATCTCCTGCCATTTCTCTACTTGCATCATAGAGAACGAACGAAGACCACTATCACATCCAAAACAAAGCAGTGCAGCATGGGTACTTCCAGCTATGTTGCAAAAGTATGACTTTCCCACCAAAACGAAGCAGTTGTAGTTTGCAGATTAGAGCTATTACCTTATAGCAGCATTGATTCCAATGAAGACCATACCTTCCAACCCGTTTATATTCATGCTGAAACAAGAAATTTTACCAAGAAGTATGAGTAAATTCAACGAGGTAAAGGTATAAATAGAAGCATCTATTTTTCATCAAAATATAAGTTCTAGTGAAAATAATCCTATCCTTAAACTTTTGCCCGTAAAACTGGTTCTATGTATGACAAAGAAAAGTGTCATATATGGGTTCATCAGCTTGGGCCATTGGAACAGATCATGTGCCTCAACCAAGATGGAAGGAATCAGAACTGCTCTAGTTAAGGAATGGAAAAATATACTAGGTGTCGACAGTATAGTTAGTGGTGAATTTGGGAAGAAATTAACAAGCAAGGGTAGGAAAATTTTGGGCAAAGAGAGAGGACAAGGACGCACGATTGAGATGATATGCTCAAATTTTTTCTAATTTGTATTTATAAATGGATATACACATGCAATACATCATACTTGATGAATTACTGGTGGTATGCGTTTAATGAGCTACTTCGCTGTTTAATTTGGAATATCATTTTACTCCAATGCAGAAAATTCTGAATTAGTGTGGACCTTTCAATAATAAGAGGAAGACTTCAGTAATTATGCTTACCATATTGAAATTGAACCAACTGCAATCTGGGCATTCCTCAAATGACCTGTCAGGACGACCAGAGTCATCATGTACCAAACTTCCAAACAAAGCATGACTGCAGAGGCAAGGGAGAGTCTGACAAAGGCCCATATGTCTTTCAAGGCCAACCAAGAAAAACCTTTCCAACCATCCTTGCACCAAACCATGATATAAGCCATTTGAGCCAATGCCAACGTCCAATTAGAGATGTCATATGCAACACCAGCACCCAAAATGCCCCATTCAAACACGTAGATGAATAACCAACACATGAAGATGTGTAGTAGTAGGGCTATGAAACCTAGCAAAGCTATTACCCAAACTTTGCTTTGAGCTTGTAGGAACTTTTGTGTAGGGAAGAGAATAGCTAGTGAGAACATCTGCGGAATGATGGTATAAGAGAATTCCCCAGCTAGGTTGGCAATATCGCTCTCTTGTCCAAGGAGCTTTAGGACTGGTGTGGCAAAGATGTAGAGTGGGGTGAGGATAACACAGAAGACCAGCTGTATTATGCATGCTCGTTGTAAGTAGACGCCAAGCATGTGGACTTGACCTGCACCAAAAGCCTGTCCGCATAATGTCTCGAGTGCACTTCCCATTCCAAGCTGCAGTCAATTTGAATGGCGGACAAGTTAAACTTACCCATTACAAATTCTTACAAATGCATGAGCTATAAAATAGAACTGAACTTGAGCTATAAAATAGAACTGAAAGATGATCAGGTTCAGTGACATGCTACTTCACCGTGCTACAACGAGGCACGCCTCCCATAAGTGTAGCAGCACCACGTTTGAATTGCGCAAGTAACTCATCTGGAAGCTATTGTTTTTGAATATCCAATGGCTAAATAAACAGCAATCCCAGACCTCTAGTACCTAACTATAGGAACTTTTCAGCATTGATTTTTGAGATTAGGGACGTCCACATCGAGAACTAGAGCTGGCACACGAACGGTTTTGATCAACCATTTACTAGACCAAATAAGGGCGGGAGTGGTTTGCCCCATTTTGTTACAATTTGGTTGCGAATCCTTCAGCAGGACATCACCTCATTGGCAGGCCCACTTAAGATTGATTTCATCCGTTCACGAAATTCCCAATTGGATATCTTAAAGCACCAAATCAATCAAATGAAATAATAGTTGTTAATTATGATAAGGATAATTTCACCTCCCCACCGAAATATATATGTGTATGTGTGTCTCAACCGCCAAAGACAATAAATTATAAGAGTCAGGGTTGCCTGATTGTGGTTATCTAAAGAAGAGGGAGCTATGACATGATCAACTGAAGAGCTGGGTCTACTCATTCTATTACAAGGGTTTGCGCCGCAGTCCACGCTGAAGCCTCAAAATGCTCATGTTTAGATAGATGTACCTTCTTGAGCCTATCCATAAATCTCATCCATAAAAGGAACTTAACAAGGGAGTTCTGTTCTTTGTTGGTGAAATATTTTCAGTTACCTAGATCAATCTTTGCTTCCCAACCATCAGTACTAGTCACCAAATGGCTCCAAATCCAGAATTTCGGGGCAAAGCCTGAACAGCCAAGGAACTTCCATGAAGGGGCAGAAAACGCAAAGAAAAATGCTGCTATCCGGAGGGTCAGACGACCCATGCTGCCGGAGTTAAAATATTATGATAAATGCTATTCCGACTGAAGCTTCTATGACTGTTTCCATGACCCTCCACATCATCTAGGCCTTACCTTTAGATGCTGTCACCCTTTTATCTTCTTGCACCTCTTTACATTTTGGCCACCAAAAAAAACTCGTGCCGATCAGAGGCTTCTAGCTAGTAGTTGAGGTGAGAAATATTTTTAATAGAATCGATGACTTTTCAACTGAGAAAACTAATAACTAGAAGCAACCAATGAACATGAGTTCTTGCAGATAGCTGATCTAAGAAAGGACAACAAATATAAAAAGGTCAGATCATCCCAAAGTTAGTCTAGATAGAAGGCCATTGAGTCGTTTAGTATCAGAAGCTCACTCTGGATGGTAGATTACATAGATAGATGCCTTTGAAACAATGAAACAGATTATCCAAACATTTTCAGATCAAATTAGATATACTAGAATCTTGACAGCTTCTCGGGATCATCAAAACCATCCAACTGCCAGATCGAATAACAGAGGTCTCTGCAGATCTAAAATCCCAGTAGTGGCCCTCTCATCTAAAAAGGGTAGCCAGGTGTACAAAATTCCTGCCTATGCAAAGTTTGAGAAAGACAAACCACAAGAACTTAGTCTATAGCCTAATTTTGTATTTTTACAAGAAACTATTTTCATGTTTGAACCGTAACTTTAAAATCACACAACGACGCCCCTGCCCTAAAACTAGTGACACTCTGATCAAAACCACCTAAATTCCTAGCTGGTTGGATACTAGATCAGTCGGCACTGCCACATGTGTGCTGGGAGCAGGACTCTATCATGCATTATTTAAGATTAAATGCTGGTTTAACTTTAAATGTCAAAACCTTTCTTCCCCGTGCACTTTGAACGTGGGCGTAAAACCCAAGCAAGTAAAAACGAGAAAAAGGGCAAAAAGTTAGAATTCGTACATTAAAACGGTCAGAGAAAAGCTGAATGAAATAAATGTGGATGGACAAATGCCACGGCCCGTAACCATCTCGTGGTAGGTTCCGAATCGTCGGGCCACACTCTTAATTGCTAGAGAAAGGCAGAACGATTAGAGAGAAGAGAGAGAACGGATGGGCAGGTAGGAAACGCAGAAACCAGAACCGAGTACAGCCTCAGCAGGCAGCAGGCGGCAGCAAGTTCAAAAAAGACTTGGAAAGAGTCCCTCCGCCGGGGGTACTTTTTAAAGATTTAAGCCGTTCATCATATTTTTCCGTATAGAAATTCGATAATTTAAGAAAAATTCATACATTTGGATGCTCTAACTTCTATTTTTGAGTCTAAAAAAATGACATAAAAAAAAAGCCAAATCTAAACGCCAAGGAAAAGGCTTGGCCATTTTCCGTAAACTGAAGGAGAAAGGAAGAGAAGAGTCACATTCTCCATGCCGAAAATAGAGATCCTGTTAAGATTAATTGAACTTGCAACCAACGAGAGCTCACAACATCACAAACTGCAACAACCAGAAAACTAAAGGAAGAGAAACAGTTGGTACAAGTGAGAAGTGTTACCAGAAATCCGAAGGCGAAGGTAGAGATAACTGAGAGTCCGATAGCAACGGCAGAGAGGTCAAGACTCCCAACATGACCAACGAAAATCTGCGTCGTGGAATTGAGTCCGTAGATGCAGAGTATGTTAAACATGATCGGAAATGCGATGCTCCATGACTTCTTCGATTCCGTCATGAACACCTCCATCGCGTCCTTGAAACTGGACACCGGCCGGTAGTCTCCGCTCGGACCCATCATGCCGGTGCCATTCAACAGCGGTACCTCCATCTCCTCCCGCTCTGCAGCTCTGAACGGCGCCTCCATCTCCTCCCGCTCTCCAACTCCGGATTCTGTGCACTCTCTACGCCTCTCTCACTCTGCTTGTGTCAGTCCCGTCCACGTAAATTCGCTCCTTTTGGATCTACTACTCCCAATACAGAAAAATGGCATAAATTTATAATTAGACAAAAAAATATTATTGATCACCAAACGTTGATGGCAGGAAACGCTGTTTAAAGAAGGGTCCATTTTCAACGACTAAGAGGCACAAGTTTTGAATATTATAGTCATCCACTGACCTCAATATTTGACATACCCGATATGTGGAGCTAGAGAATTGAGATGGACGGTTCTGATCAACCTTTGGAAAGGCTATCATTCAAAAGCAGGTGATGTAGCTAGAACAGCTATACTTGTTCCAAAGTCAAAACCGTTAAATAAAAATGCTAAATCAAAGCGCTCTAACTTTTTGCTCGAGGGTATAAATGATCTATCAAATTCATCTAATGCAGGTGATGTAGCCATCGAGGTATGGTAGTCTAAAACTTATACACACTCTTGGATTCTAACATTCAAAATATTCTTCTTTTTATGGATAGCTAAAAAATTTGTAAACAAGGGTCTTTATTTAAAAGTAACAATCTACATGATTTTTGTATTTTTACATTAAGAGAAAGGCAAAGCTTAGATGAACTAAGTAAATCCCATCTTACAAAAAATTAAAAGCATTTTGACTCGAGCACTTACCAGCACTTGGATCTAAGATTCCTTGTTTTGAAGACAATCTCGGTTGAGCCTTTGGCCCAGTCAAACAACGAGATATAGCCCTTATCTGCATGGTGAGTGAGCTCCCACGTCCTGGTTAGTTACGCTGTGAATGGTAGGTGCAGGATTCATGTCGAGTCTCTTCCTCATTCTAATTCCTTACGACTCTCCCGTGGGTCAGTGGTCGTGACCGTATATATGAACTGACATCAGACCATAGAGGATCATTCATCCTTTTCAATTTCACAAAAACTCTTGGCCACGGGATCGAAGCATTAAGTATCGAAGTATGATGAAAGAGAAATACTTGAGTCTGGGGCGTGGCGCACTTCTCATCTTCTCATCTTCGGCTGATCAAAATCATTCATTTGATTTTTCTCTAAGCTCCTGTATCTTAAATGATAGACATCACTAAGATTGGATGATTCTAATACCAACAAAGGTGCTTTCAACTCGTTCATTTGGGACCCTTCTTTAAATACTCTTTATGTCCATGTTTTCATGAATAGAAAAGTTGTTTCAGCTTTGATGTTCATTCAGTTATCAATGTTTTAGGATTGTCAGTCATCCACAATAGGATAAATCAGATGAACGGTTCTGATCAATCAAAGATGAATCCACCATAGTAAAGCAGGGGCATAGCACACGAGTGTGCCGCACGCAAGACTCAGGTATTCCTCACTATGAAATGCTTTATTCTTTCTTCACAATAACGTTGACGTTGGGATTGGCTGCATGGTTCACCATCCATATGGGTCTCCCGTTAATTAGCTAAGACGCTATGCTGTAGACGAAGGCAATAATCCATTGTAGAAGTCACTCCCACCTCCCCAACTTAGTTACATCACAGTACAACAATGCATCAAAGTTTTAAAGAGATACTAGTCCCACGTTACTTATCTTAAAAGGGAGTATAGGCATCCTACATAAAGGCCTTTCTCTATTTATACTTGTGTAAAAAATATGATGTGTAAACGGGCTCTCGCTAGTGTGAAACATGTGTGCGGTAATGCTTAGTTGGAGATGTCTAACTATGTGGGCTTGTTACTGCTGAGATGTCCTAGTGCTATAAGGACTAATTCTTATGTGGGTCTCCTCTACGTCCAAAGAGAGATAGAGGTAGTTTCTAAGAGGATTGCTCGCTAAGACACCTGCTTTAGTGCTCAAGCCTAGGATTTTCATATATAAGAGTCACTATTAGCCATTCCACTTGTGGTGTTTGGTATTGTTCTTCAAAAGTCTATCCAATTAGAGGCATTCTTTGTTCTTTTCTCTCTTCTTTAATCCGTCCAGTTAGAGGCATTCTCTTTCAAGAGTTCTTTTACTTGTGAAGTTTTTTTGTTTCTTGGGTTTGAGTTAGACAAGACATTAGTATGTTTTTCATTTAGCTCTCTTGTTTTTAGATTTTTTGAACTTGTGAAGTTCTTCTTGATTTTTTAGTTTTCTCATTGAAATATCTTTCATCTTGTTTTCTAAAGTGATTTGAGTTCTGATATAGTTATTCTCTTTTAGAGATTTTACTATGATTTGAGGATAAACTTTTGAAAGACTTTGTTTGAGGCATTCATCCCAAAGACAAAATTACTAACCAATTTGGATTTTGTAAATTACATGAGCTACCGATTGAGTTTGGCTTACTTGATTCTTAGATATAATGATGTCATATTCCTTGCCCAATTTGGGAGGCTTCAACTATCTTCAAGAAGCTATAAGCATACCTCCAAGGTAACATAGGAATAGAGTATCAGAGCTGGTCAATTCTTGAGAACTGGCCAATTTGGACTTAATGAGTTTTGACCAGAACTAGCTAGTTATGTCACTTTGTTTACAATTGGCTAGTTCTCAAATTAGAGAAAATGCTAGGTCCTTACTATTATTCTATTAATTTTATGTCAATATTATATCAATACTTGCAATGTAATATAAACTTAAAAAGTGAAGCCAACCCTAAATAGCTAGTGATTGAAGTTTGACCTTGTTGGATTGGCCCACATGGGTCCATACCTGTGCAAGAAAGGAACTCCTATAAATATTTGATGTTAGAATTTTATAAGTGTGAATGAGAGCAAGAGATACAGGGACACATAATATAGCTGAGCAAGGCTTTGAGCTTCCTCTCCTTAATATTTAATATGATCAAATGCTGCACTTATTCCTTTCTTGTGGATGTAGATCTAATGATCAAACCATGTAAAACTCCATTGTTTCTATGCATGAGTCTCTTATTTCAGACCTAATCTCATATGTGTATGAATCAGAATGATCCTAACCATTAGATCTCCAAATTGTAGAAGATCTTTGCATTACAGACTTGGGGTGTGAAAATAATCCAATAATCTATAGAATTCCTCAAACATATCTAATCACTACATAATTTTAGAATTGAATCCTAAAGCAATAATAGTTACTACCATCATAAGCTATGATGCTGACACCAACTTACCAAATCATGATTTCAAATTTGTAGAAGTTGGAAAAAAATCGTATAATATAAATTGAATATCATATTTACAAACCTAAAATCCAACATAAAAATAATTCATTTTTACCATTTCAGATGAAAATTCACAATAGAAATAAATTCATAGTGGTTTGAATTGAAGCACCCAAATCATCAATAATGCATTCAATAGAATAAAACTAGCTTAAGACATGAATATAGGTTTCATAGTGGGTTTTCTTGTTACTTCACAATTTTTAGAAACTGCTCAGTTCTCACTCTTTTTTCGAAATGAGGTTGGAGCGAGAGCGAAAAAGAAAGCCCTAAAATCAAGTTCTAGGTGAGTTTAGAACTGGTCAGTTCCAAAGGTTTTGGAACTTATCCTGCCAAGTTTAGAACTGGGAAAACTAGCCAGTTTCCAAACCCTACCCCTTAAGTTAGAACTAGCCAGATCTAATTGCCAGAATCAGCCAGTTCCTAAAATCTGCACCTACTTAAGATTCATCAAATATCAATTTGTATAAGATTTCTAACAAGTGCCCAAAGAGGAATCTCTAATATATATGGGTGGCCATGGTTCAAACCTGTATGTGCATGTGTGTCTAAGGTCTTAGCTAATGTTGCATTCGGTGAAAAATCATGATCGACCTGGTAATTCTTACAAAGTGAAAAACAAGTGGCTTGAATCAGTCCATTTGCATGAGCTTTGACATGTAGTTGTAGGAGGGTTCCAAACAAGACGAATAGCATAGCTTGGATACATGTAAAACGGAGTCCCACGTAGCATCTCATTTTAGGTCGACTCTTATCACCGCTGACTAGCTCAAGAAAATATCTCTCTCAATAAATGTACGGGTTTTCTATTAGACAATGCTTGTAGAAAGTGTGACAACACCTAACAATAGTAAAGCACTTCAAAGCACATAAACTATTGATCCAAGTCGTTCATTTAACACATTTAATTTTGGATGTCTCGTGGCTCAAAAAATTATTCTAAAAACAGTTACTAGCATTCTATATTCATTTGCCAAAGATAGACGGTCAGAAGCTCTTCAGAAGCAATGATTTGTATTCAATCACTAAAATAATTTTTGCGTCATAAGATACGCAGAGATGGGTCACCGATACGATTCATGTAGTTTGGTGAGTTATGCGAGAGATAACCAACCACGTAAGCTTCGGCCGCTATCACGGGGAAACATCCAAGGGGCCAATCGGACGAAGGAACAAAATGACAAATAAATAAGACTGCGCTACCATAATTCAAGCATGCGAGCTGGGGTGCCTGTCAGCTTAGCATACATAACCACCAGAAACATTTATTTCTTGTGGGACCGTTGGTTGTTGGTTTGCAAACCTAACTTTTAAGCAGGTTATTGATCACAAATTATGGTTTGATCAACTTGATCAGAGGCTTAGATTAGGGTTATGCATGGATTTAACATTGAGATCAATTTTTTCAAAGCCAGCCTTCTTTTTCTTTGGAACAAAAGCTTAACTTTTTGTAGCTTAGCAGCGAACATGCATGTGCCATTGGTGCGGAGGTACCCAAAATGTACGGCTTTATGGCATTAAAAATATTGCTATCATAATTAGAGAATCACACTTGGTTACTTTTGAAATCGACTGCCCTGGCTACACATCATTATCATCAAGACCTTATCCTTATTAGGAGTCCTTCTTCTATTCTCCTTTATTAAATATTATGATTTTATTTAGTCTCAAAGTTTTTAAATATTGTTTCTCCGTTTACCTCTATTAAGTACCATGACTTCGTTGAGTTCCATTAGCTACATATCAGCCGGTAAATTCTCTTTGTAGAATATATAGGATGATTGAAAAGATCACCCCATTTATTTTCGTGTAGAACACTCCTCCGAGCTCGGGGGACTGTCATCCACTTCACTTCGGGCCCTGGATGACTAGCTATTCGCCAGACACCTGCAAGTGAGATCGGATGTGGAGATCATTAGCTACTTTTAACCCCAATCTCAATGCTTTTCACTCAACTACATTGTTTGATTGTTCAAGTAGTAGCTATACATAGCTAAGACATTTCCTTTGTAACCACCTTAGAGGATTCATGGAGCACCATTCGTCTGGGGTCGCCAATAAGGAGGTTGATTTATGTGCTAAAGAAGGTATATTTTTCTTGCCTTCCCTGCTGTTCTCTGGATTTGATGCCCAGGACGTTGTTTAGTGGTGTTGGCTGTTGGACGAGCTTTGCCTTTTCATTTCCTGCTATTTGTAGTTCTTGAATTTTTTTGTAAGCTATCTTCTCTTGTTTGGTGAGATGGATGGATCTGCCCTTCATTCTGTTGGTCCCACATGCTCTATATCGTGCAGTATATATAAAACAAACAAGCAATTACACAAAAAAGCTAAACTTTTGCAGTGTTAGAATAATAATAAATAACATAAATTAGGATCATCAGACTGCATAGATCTTATCTTCGTTAATAGAAAAAAATTTCCCTTGATCTCTTTTAATTAAGTAACCATCTCTCAACACAAACATAGAAATAAGTTACGAAGAAGATAGCTGTGATAAACTTACAATTAAATAATAAAAAAACTTGCAGACCCTCTTTTTTAAACAACCACCAATAGCATGCACTAGGATTTGATTATAGTAGCACAATTATGAATTGATCAAACCCAAATACTCTCTTTCTTTTCCATCAAATATTGCACAGGCCAGAAGAAAATTGTACAAGAAAGAAAAACCAAAATAGTAGATTTTCATCTTTTTGTCAATATACAATGTATGATTTTTATTTTTATTTTCCCTTTCCCAATTAGAACAAATTCTAATTAGGTTGCTTATTAGGCAAGTTATGGAGACCTGTAATACTAGTCCTCCATTGATATTAGTTAATCTAGAAGTTCTAATTAAACAGAGGGTAGTAATTCAGGGTTATTCATAGATTCCTAAAATATCATGAATTTATACTTATTAGGTAATAAGGTTTTAACATCTAGATCATCTAATCTGTTGATCAAGCCAAGATGATCAAACACTTTACCAAGCTTAATTAGATGAACTAGAACATGATCCTATGGTTTAATTAAGGTTTTTTTTTTTTTTGGTTGCAAAAATGCCATTACTTTTTGGCTTTTTGTAAGAAAATCCAATACTTTCACCATTTTCCAAATTTGCTATTACGTTTTTCATAACTTTGCAAATTTGCCACTCTGTTTTGTTTCCATCGACCATGACTGTCAAAATTTTCAAAATTCCATTGTTACCCCCATCATTTCTGTCTTTCTATTTGTTTTACATTATAGATACTCCATCATTGAAGATGATTGATGACTGGCGATGAACGATTCGTTAGTTATCTTCCTTCACCGTGCATGACGAAGACCGCACACGCCCCCCAAACTGCACGTCGCCCAGATCGTGCATGCCCTCCACCCTCATTTTTCTTGTCAAATGCCCCCACCCCATTTTTCTGGTGCTCCCGTTCAGCCCTTTTCACATTTGCTAGAGATCGACTACAAGCTCTTACTAGGAGATAATGTGTGTGTGTGTGTGTGTGTGTGTGTTTCTCTCCCTATAAGTTAGTAAATTGCAACTGTTATTTTGTAATGGAGTTCCCAGTCATTAAGTGTTTAGCAGATGGATCTCGGGTAGGATCATTCATTTAATAGCAATTCAAGCTTCCAAACAAAATTTTCTTTCTAAATCATAGAACCAATTTAGTGGTAGACACTTTTCCTGTAACAAAATCGATCATTAACCTTGAAATTTCATGGTGGTTAATGTGCTGCTTCTACCATGAGAGAAAGGAACTTAACCTATGAATACATATGTAATAAAGTACGCAGGAGCGCAACCCTCATTGCTTGCTATTGTTATCAGTTAGAAAAGTATGAAAAATTTGTCGTTCATGAATTTGAACATAGAGATGGATATAGCGAGAAGCCTAAAATGTTCATACCAAATGTTCATACCATATGTTTTTGGTAGGAGGCTCAGATTCAATCAGTTACAATCAAGCAGTTTGAAAAATCTGATTTGTGAAGTGCCAAAAAATTGACTGCGGTTTTGGTGTCATACATTGGAATGACTCGTAGAATACAGGCCAATAGACTTCGATTCACCTAAAATAGTCAAGGAACTTGTGCAAAATTGACTAATGGTAAAAAAATTGGTTGATTACAGAAGACAAATTTGTTTCAAGAAAATTAATATGCTACTTATAATTTTCTAGTCATATCAAAGCTAGTTATTTCTCCAATATGGGAAGGCGTGGAGGAAGTTAGGTTGTGTATAGAGATTGTCAATTTGTTTAATTTGTAGTTGCTTTAGCTTCTGGTGTTAGTATTGAGGTTAGATTGGTGGCGTTGTGGTAGAAGGTACTTCTTTTGGTTTTTTCTTTCCATGTTAGGTGCTTGTATTCATTTTGTTGGCATTTTCCAAATACTCTCAAGTGGATCAACATGGGAGACAGATGCAGACAACAACATCTGCTTAGAAGTTGATCTGTTGAATATAAGTATAGGCTCACCTTTTGCAGGTTCCAAGCTGTCTATGACATATTTGCCTTGTTCAAGCAAAATTGTGCCCGTCCAAGGAACATCATGAATGTGAAGTCTTCTTGATTCTTGGCAATGGGCAGCATTAGATGGCAATCAGAGTATTTTATGCTGGGTAGTTATATTTTGTTCTTTAGCATGCTTTGTTAAGGTTGAGGTTCTAAAAACATTTGATATTAGAAAACATATACTGGAACAATTACACAGTTGATAATGGTGGGATGTCATTAGCAAATTCAAATAACATCAAGCAAGCAAGTTATAATACATAAGACCAGAAATATAAACAACTTCAAGGAGAATCTTTGAAAGCCTATAGAAATTATGCTTTTGCAGGGTAGGCTGATGAAGTTTGACAATCCAACACTCAAGTTTCAACCACAGATCCCAGATGGCATCCAGCTTACAATTTCCATGATTTTTCTTAACCTCAAACCATTAGAATTCATGACTTTGATGTAACATTGAGCTTTGCCAAACACATACTAATTGGTTTTGAAGCCGCACAATTTTCAGCAAGATGTTATAGTAAAGAATACCATATCAAAGACATCAATAATTACAGAAGTCATGTAAGTCACTTAGAATCTTTAACCACTTAGCTACTAATGCCTGAACCTTGACTTAAAATTTCTAGAAGAAAATGCACATGCTATCCACATAATTCTACTCAGGATAAGCCATAATCCTTAAGTTTCTTAGCTAGAGTATATGCTAGTCAACCCTATGTAAGCTTATGGCCTTGAAATTTTAAGAATATGGCAACTTATTAGTTGGACTAGTCATAGTTTGCCTATTGTTCTCTTCTGTTCTATGACTCCTATAAAACCCATCAATGGCTCATTCTATCCTTAGGCCTATGACATATAATCAAATAATGTAATTGATAATCAAAGTTTTGTCTTTTATTATTTATATATAATTAACATCCTAAAAGGTTGGAAATATGTACTTCATTTGATTAATATAAAAAAAAAACACACATCATCATCATCAAGACCTTATCCCAATTAGGAGTCGGCCACATGAATCTTATTCCTCCATTCCACTCTATTAAATATCATGTCTTCATTTAGTCCCAAAGTTTTTAAATCTTTCATCACCACTTCTATCCATGTTCTTTTGGGCCTTCCTCTTGCCCTTTTAAAACTTTCTACTTGTATTGCCTCACTTCTTCTAACCGGGGCCGTTGTTGGTCTCCTTTGAACAAGTCCAAACCATCTAAGTCTAGTCTCCCTCATCTTATTACCTATTGGTGCTATCCCTAAATTTCCTCGAATATTTTCATTTCGAATTCTATCTTTTCTTGTCTTACCGATGCTCATCCTATGAGTATGATGTTCCTTAACTGCCCAACATTCTAATTCATAGAGCATGGCCGGCCTTATGGCCATCCTATAGAATTTTCCTTTTAGTTTGAGTGGCACTCGTCGATCACACAAAACTCCAGATGCACATCTCCATTTGTTCCAACCCGCTTGAATTCTCTGGATAACCTCCCTCTCAATCTCTCCACTCTCATGAATTATTGATCCTAAGTACCGAAAGTGGTCTTTGATGGAGACTTCTTGGTTATCAATCTTGACTGGTATTCTACTCCTACTCTCCTTGCTAAAATTACATTCCATATATTCTGTCTTAGTTTGACTAATTTTAAATCCTTCAAATTCTTATGCTTCTCTCCATAATTCTAGTTTTATGTTTACACCCTCTCTTGTCTCATCAAGTAAGACTATATCATCTGCAAATAACATGCACCAGGGAATCTCCTCGTGTAGATGTTTTGTTAGCTCATCCATAACCAATGTGAAAAGGTATGGACTCAATGCTAATCCTTGGTGCAATCCTATAGTGACAGGAAAATCACTAGTCACACCACTAGTGGTCTTAACATTTGTTACTGCTCCCTCATACATATATTTAATTATGTCTATATATCCTTGCGAAACCCCTTTACCACCCAATACTCTCCATATTAACTCTCTATGGACTCTATCATAAGCTTTCTCTAAATCAATAAAGACCATGTGGAGGTCTTTCCTCCTTTCCCTATATTTCTCTACTAATTGTCTTAGGAAGAAAATAGCCTCCATGGTAGACCTCCCAGGCATGAAACCAAACTAATTCTCTGATACACTTGTTTCATGACACAGCCTCTTCTCAATCACTCTTTCAAAAAGTTTCATAGTGTGGCTCATAAGTTTGATCCCTCTATAATTAGTGCAACTCTGTATGTCTCCTTTATTCTTATAAATTGGTACAATAGAACTTTTCCTCCACTCATCAGGCATTTTCTTTGATTTTATAATCTTGTTAAACAACTTGGTCAACCAAACTATCCCAATGTCTCCCATATGCTTCCAAACCTCAATTGGTATACTATCAGACCCCATGGCCTTTTTTGATTTCATCTTTTTCAAGGCCTCTTTTACTTCAGGTATTCTAATCCTACGTTCATACCTATAATATCCAATGTTATTTTGATTTATAGTATTTTCAATCCCTATATTCTCAGGGCCATTGTCATTTAACAATTTTTGAAAGTATGTTTCCCACCTTTGTTTGATCTTATCATCTTTGACTAATACCCTTTGATCATCGCTTCTAATACACCTAACATAATCTAAGTCCTTACCCTTCTGTTCTCTTACTTTTGCAAGTTTAAACACATCTTTCTCACCTTCTCTTGTTCCTAGTCTATTGTAGAGCTCATCATATGCTTTAAGTTTAGCCTCACTTACTGTTCTCTTAGCAACGTTTTTAGCATTCTTATATTGCTCATAGTTTTCATTATTTCTAATCTTCTGCCATGCTTTAAAACACATCCGTTTTTCTTTAATAACTTTTTGAACTGTTTCACTCCACCACCATGTTTTCTTTGCTAATACCCTTTTACCTTTAGATACTCCTAAGACATCTTTTGCCACTTTCTTAATGCACTCAGCCATATTAATCCACATAGTATTTACTTCTGTTTCATAGTTCCACTTTCCTTCTACCATCAACTTATTTTTGAAGGAGGTTATTTTCTCTCCTTTTAAGTTCCACCACTTAGTTTTTGGGTGTGTATTAAGTTTAGTTCTTTTACTCCATCTTTTGATATGGATATCCATAACCATTAACCTATGTTGTGAGGTCAAACTCTCACCAGGTATCACCTTACAATCCTTACATATAGATTGTTCATTATTTCTAAGTAGAAAAAAGTCTATTTGACTTTTATGAAGTCCACTTTTAAAGGTTATCAAATGTTCATCCCTTTTCTTAAAGAGTGTATTTGCAATGGATAGGTTATATGACAAAGCAAAATCGAGGATATTCTCCCCCATCTCATTTCGTTCACCTATACCATATCCACCGTGTATTCTATCATATCCTTCTTTATCTTTTCCTACATAGCCGTTTAAGTCTGAACCTATAAATATCCGCTCAGTGTTGGGAATTTCTTGCATGACTCCCTCCATATCTTCCCAAAACTGTTTCTTGATTATCTCTTGTAACCCTACTTGTGGTGCGTATGCACTTATAACATTTATAATTTGCTCTCCTAGAACAATTATTATTATTATAATTCTATCGCTGATTATTTTAACATCTACAACTTTATCCTTTAATTCCTTATCCACTATTATTCCTATGCCATTTTTGTTATTTTCTTTTCCTACGTACCATAATTTATACCCATCTATTTCTCTTGCTTTAGCCCCTTTCTACTTGGTTTCTTAGATACAAGCGATGTTGACTCTCCTACGTTTCATCGCTCTACTAACTCCAAACTCTTGCCAATTAGTGTCCCTATATTCCATGTGGCCATACGAATCTTATGTTCTGGTGATACCTTATTTACTATTGCCTTTTTGGACCTCCATGGTATGAACCCATGTCCACTTTTCACTGCACCTGGGTTCTGATGCAGCGCGTCGCTTCCCAAGGGATGCTCTAGTAGCCCTTGCCCATTTTTCACTACACCCGGGATCCGATGTAGCGCGTCGCTTCTGGGAGAACGCCCTAGCAGCCCTTGCCTATTTTTCACCGCACTCGGGATCCGATGCAGCTCGTCGCTTATGGGGAACGCCCTAGTTTGAGGGAATGTCTGTTTTCGATTCATATCATATTTGGGGTGCCGTATTTCTTAAAAGCTGAAGATGATTGATGATTTTCATTTCTTCCTTACAAACTAATATATATTCATTTGCAAGCAAAAAAGAAATAACAAAACCATCTTCAGCTTCAGCCTTGTTAGCTGGCTACCTGACACAAGAGTTGCCATATTTAAGGAGAGGGAGATGATTTTCATTTCTTTCTCACAAACTAATATACAAATGCATATTCATTTGTAAGAAAGAAATAACAAAATCATCTTCAACTTCTCCCCTGCAGGTTGGCACCTGACTCTGGACCCTCCTCCTTTTTCATCCGGGCTTGGGACCTCCTCCTTTTTTTTTTTTGGATAAAAAAAAAACACACAACAAGGAAAAAATTATACTATTTCTTTTATGATTTTGCTTATTATAAATGAAAGGAATGAGCATTTTTAGCTTGTATATACATAGATAATGCAACTCTATATGTTTGCTATTTGAACTAACCTCGTCGTTCCTAAGCAAGTACACTACAGCTAAATTATCACACCTTAGCTCTGTCTATTTAGGCACACATGTGGCTTCAAATGCACTAGAAAAAACATTGAATCCAAACATCCTCTAAGGTAGCTAAACTATAAGCTACATACTCAGCTTCCATGATGAACCTAGCAATGGACTTATGCCTCTTGCTACTTCATGAAATTGCATCACCATCAAATATAAATACATACACGATTGCAAATTTCCTCATCTAGGTTACCCACATAATTGAAATCTGCAAACCTGAGAGATACAAGCACATCTATCTAAAAAGTGAGCTTCAAATCCTTTGTATCCCCTAATTAGTGAAATACTTGCAAGGTATAAGCACATCTATCTAAAAGTTGAGCTTCAAATTCTTTGTATCCACTAATTAGTGAAAACTTGCTTAATCACATTCCAATGAGGAACACCAAGGTTACTCTAAAACCCGCTCAAAAGGACTACGATAAAGGCCACATCCAATCTGGTGCATGTCATTGCATAGAAGAAATTGTCTATAGCCTGAGCATATGACTTAGACTCCATAACCAATCTATCCTTATCACTTGATGGTGCCATCTTATTACTTAATTGAGTGCCCTTGTGGATTGGTGAGTCCATGGTTTTTCACCCAACCATACCAAGTCACTTGACTCAATCTATATATGATTCTTAGGACAAGCAAAGTTTCTTAGCTTTTATGTCCCTTTCTATCTTAATACCTTAGATATAAGAGGATTCACCCAAATCTTTTATTTTAAGCTGGCTTTTAGGCTACTATTTTATTTTAACAAGCATATTAAGATCATTGTCCATCAATAGGACTCCATCAACATACAATGACAACAACTCAAACATACTCTTGATGGAAAAGAAGTATACATAGTGATCGTATTTATTGGGCTCAAAATAACCTTATAAAAAGTATGAACCATTGTCTGACGATTGTTTTAGTCTATCATGAGAATTAACTAACTTGCATTCTCTATCTTCAAGAACTTTATCTTAAAAATCCTCATGAACCTCCATAATGATTTTTTCCTATTTGTCACCATTAAGAAAGGCCGTCTTAATATCCATATGGTGTAATTTCATATGCAAGTGTGTAACTATCACCATCAAAGTCCAAATCGAGGTATATCTAGATATTAGAGAGGAAGTCTCTTGATAATCGATGTGGTCAACTAGAGAAAAGCCTTTGGCAATCCGCCTAGACTTATACTTTTCAATACTATCTCTAAATAATTTCTTCTTGAAGATCCACATACAACTAGTGACTTTCATACCTTCAAGTAGATCATCATAAGTCCAAACATGATTCTTTATGATGGAATCTTTTGCTCCTTCTGTAGAAGGCATCTGTTTATCACCATTCTTAGCATTAATTGCTTTAGAATAATTTATTGGCTCACCATATATTTGTGATTTATCATCAACCATGACATCCTCTTCTATCTCTCATAACATCAAATAGTGATCCCTAAGAAGAGAAGGTGGTCACTTATATCTAAGAATTCCAAAAACTGTATCAAGCTTAGGAGATGAATTTATGATCTCAACCAGATCATGAGATTTCTTCTTATGCTACATTGTTCTTTATAGAAACTATATGATCCATTTCACATTTTAAAAACTATGCATCCCTACTTTCAATGACTACCACTGACTCATCAGAGTGATGCAGACAGCACTAGGGTTTAGTTTAGACCTATCTCTAGTACTCTTACAAGAGCATTAGCACCCAACACTCTAAGATCATTTCTATTGTTTCCTCCTAGTCCACAATTCTTAATGTGTCACTTTGACTTCTTTTAAAGGTATCATATTGAGGCTTTACATTATAGTGGACAGTGCCTTTCCCCAAAACTGAGTTCCAAACTCCAAATGGTTCAACATAATTGAACCATATCCAACAAGGTTCAATTATATCTCGTAACTATACTATTTTTCTAAGGAGTATAGGGTATAATGAGCTAATGTACTCTACCCTAACTCTTACAAAACTAGCTAAATACATCGCTTGTGCATTCATAACCTCTATCAAACCTAATGAATTCAATATTCCTACTTAATTGACTTCTTATCTTAGCTTTAAATTCTTAGAACTTTTCTAGTACCTCAAATTTCTTCTTTATAAGGTAAACATATTCCAACCTAGTATAATCATCAATGAATGTGATGAAATAAGTTATTCCTAACATTCAATTGACCATAAATATTAGAGTGAATGACCTCTATGTGTCCTAACTCTCTTTCCTTCATTGAAAAAAGTCCTAGCTATCTTACTAGACAAATAATGTCAACATACATCTAGTTTGTTCTACAACCTAAGTAATAGTCCATATCTAGACAGCCTTTCTAACTTATCCTTGTTAACATGCCCTAACCTAAGATTACATAACTAGGTATCATCTTCAGAGAGCAAACCAGAGTAAGTACTAACTTTAGTAATATCAATGGAAATAGATTTAACATTAAGTTTTAAAGCTCATCATATAACACTCCAGAGAACAAAACACCTTCTCGCTACCAACTGTAGCCCTATTTCCATAAAACATGACTCAAGACCTTTTTGCAATGAGTTTTGAAATAAAGATAAATATAACCTTGATCAACATGATATGCCCCCATTAGAAAGATGAAACCTAACTGTCTCCAAACTTCATACACGACAAAAATCTATTATTCCGACGAACACCTTATGCTTGTCGCAACCTTTTACTTAAACTCAAAAAATAGTTCCCTAGCCTTTGTAATATCAAGTAACGAAGAGTCTTCATCTGTTTCCACAATCAATGTTTCAGTGATCACGCAAATGATATGTCCACACTTAAATCTAATATCATTATTTGATCCCTTGCCTTTCCTAGGATAGTAAGCTTTAACATGTCCAATATGGTCACATATCCAGCAGGGTCAGATCTTGTTTCTCTTATCAGATCTATTAAACATGTGTTTCTTACCCTTTTTCTTAAAAAATTATTTTCTTATCATGGATTTGACTTGGCTTTGAAGAGTTCTCTTACAATTTATCTTTAGTAAGATTTACATGGAAAGGTTTTCTTAAACCTATTATCTCTATTCCTTGGACTGCAACTCCTAACATAGATATAAGGTTGTCCATAGTTGCAATTGCTCTTAAAAAATTAAGTGAAATGATAGTATGATTCTAGGAAGGTGGCAAACTATTAAAAACCATAAACACCTATAATTTATGTAGGTATTATGTTTCAAAGAGCCATCAATACCTTACCTACAACCAACATAAAGTTAATATGATCAATCATGTTTAAAACTTTTTTATCTGCATGCTATTGTACTTTTCTAATTGAATAGAGATACAAGATTCAGAATACTGCCCATACTTTGAAACTACAACATTGATCAAAACATAAGAGGCAGGTTGGAAAGAAAACCTTCTATTAGTTTAGTGTTCAACCAAATTAAAATAACAATAATTACTAAAATATTAACCATTATACTTTGAGTTTCAAAATTACATTGGCAACTCAAGATTAACTAGATCATTCTATGCGATTTAGAATTGATCTAGAACAATTAGTTTTCCACATTCACTAGAATTGGAGGGCATACCTGCTTTGTCTAGAGTTGTCGTCATGTGACCATGAGGTCACGGGTTTGAGGCATGGAAATAACCTCTTGCAGAAATGCAAGGTAAGGCTACATACTATATACCCTTGTGATTTGCCCCATCCCGGAACTTGCATATGCGAGAGCTTCATGCAACAGGCTGCCCTTTTTACCTCCCTCTCTTTAGAGTTTTAGTAGTCACTTTATAGAAAAATTAATAATGCTTAGTCAACTACCAGTTGATAAAATTTAATATTCAATGACACACATAAATTCCTAATTCAACAATTATTCACTAAATTTTCAATAGTTCGCAAGTAGTCACAGTATTTTGAGATTAGTAACTAGCTTTATAGCTAACTTAGGAACATTAAACAACTAATTAAATCAATGAATAGGAAATGAAAAGCATTTACATGCCTATTCTCAAATCACTATTTAATGTACAATATAAATATCAATCAATTTGTAATAGACAAGATATAAAGTAAATCTCAATATGCAAATTAATAATGTTAAGTATTCAAGCACATACCCAAGATAATACATATAGCAATAACATGAATCAACATATAAAGCAGTCTCAAAACACTCCATTTTAGGCAAATATTATAGGCTAAATATTGGGATCAAAACCATCCCAATTCCAGCTCTAGTTAACGTCTTAATAGATGATCAAAACTAGGGATTGTTTAGTGTTGAAAATTGCATAAAATTAGAGAAATTAATCTTTGCAAAAGTTACAATTTTTAGTTATATTAATAATGTTAAATATCAAGTATATTTAGAGAATCATATTATTGAGAAGAGGTGATCTATTAAAAATCAAACAATATCTAAACCACTAATTTATAATAACCCATTGGCTCAAATTAGATTGGTCTTTTAAAAGAATTGTAGTAACAAACCATTCCTATATTTAAGTCCATAGGGGTGTTATACATAGGCATAAGATCTATGTCTAAAAATAACACGTAAAACATCAACAAATTGTGCTTAAAAAATATTAAATAAATCACGATAAAAGAACGTGATTATCCAAGTTAGATAGGCATGAAAACATCTACAACTAGAGAAAAAATTGAGTCCAAATCAATCAATTAATAAGAGTAGTCTAGTGCACAAAGTTCTCGCATATGTAGGGTCTAGGAAAGAGGCAAACCACAAAGGGTCTATAGGTCACATACCGATGACTCTATCATTGTGATAAGGCTACCCTTCTAAAATTAATCTCTTGAAAAATTAATAAGAAAATAGGTGCCTGATTTTTTGTGAAAATAGAGTCCCACTTTTAGTAGAAAATTTTCACAAAAAGAACATAGGACCTACTATTACCCTATTTATTGAACAAAATTTTATAGAAAAATTTCTATTAATTTTTTTTTTCAAATTTAATTTATCTAAAGCATTAAACTTGGGACTCTATTATCAATGTGGGTCCCAAATGCTCCAGATTGCCCAGTTCAAGCAAAACAAACAAATAATTACATTAAAAAAAAAATCAAAATTCTATAATAAAATAACAACCAATAACATAAATTAGGATCACCAGATTATATAGATCTTACATCTATTGGCCAATAGAGTTTCTACTTAATCTCTTTGTATGAAGCCACCTCTTTAAACACAAACCTAAAGATAAAATACTAGAAAGAGAGCAGTGATAAACTTGTAAGCAAACAGAAAAAAACTTGTAAATTCTTCTCTTGAATCAACGAACAATAACATGCACTAGGGTTTGATTACAGTAGCACAAGGTTGGAATGATCAAACCTTGATCATCCAACTCTCTTTCTTCTCAACCAAAAACTACACAAACTAGAAGAAAACTGCATGAGAGAGGGAAAACCAAAGTAATAGGTTTCTCTATTTGTTAATGTGTATTATATGATGTTTGGTTCCTTTCCTACTTAGAACAAGTTTATAATTAGATTGCTTATTAGGTAAGCTTATGGTGACGTGTAATCCTAGCCCTCCAATGCTATTAGTTAATTTATAAATTCTAAATAAACAAGCAGTAGTAACACATGGCCATTTCATAGATTCTTATCCTGAAAGTATCCCTATAAGATACTAAGATCTTAAACGTCTTATTGGTTGACCAAGCCAATTAGATGATTAAACATAACAAATTACATGATTATTCAAAATAGGATAAGAACAACTACAATAGCACAACCTTTAAAGAAAAAACTACTATGGCACAAAAGATTTACTCTAATACCAATTGCAAACCTATTTATTTCGCTTTAATTTCCAAAATATAATAGAGTACTTACCTCTAGCCATTAAAATATGTTTGGTGTTGAACTTGAATCTCCAACATTTATTTTTTGATGGAGAAAGCTCCTATCGTATAGCAAATTCTTGATAAAACCTTAAACTTCAATTTTCCTTTTCCTTTATATATATATATATATATATATATATATATATATATATATATTCCGACTCTTTTTTTATTTACCGGGCTATAGCTTCTCAAAGGTTTTTGTCGTGAGTCTGAGAAATTTAAGAGAAAGTCTCCTACATTATGTCACTACTACAACTAGGATCAATAGGAATAAGTAGCTTCAGTTATTTCATGCTCATTGCCACGTTTAGTTTCCAAATAAGTTAACCTTCTAAAATCAAATGCTGGAAACATGCAATGGCAATGAAAGCACTTTATGAGTTTTATTTTTTTATTTTTTAAATCAAACAAATTGAACATTTTCACCATCAAGCCATTCTGTGATCTAGAAAATGGCATTAGAACGTTTCCAAGGACGATATTCGGACCCTTTCTTCCCTCCTATACTTATACCGAAGTCTCCTTCAATGATGATACGCTGCATCATGTTTTCTCTCCAAGTTTTTATTCCAAATTAAGCATATTCAATCCATGAACTGTTGGAAGCAGTATTTTCAATAGGATCCAAAAATGCCAGTCAAGAAGACTTATTGCATTCTCTAACCTATCTTTATATCCCTGACCGATGAAGCTAGACTGCCCATACAGCATCCATTAAAGTTTAACTTGAGTACCCCATCTAGCGAAGAAGCATTTGGAATGAATGGCTATAACCAAGAGTGAGGCTGCGAAGCCCACCAAGTAAAGTGGGAGTGGGTGACATCGTATAATCGCATTTCTATTAGAAATTGCCTCCAAAGTATTTGAATCCAATCGTAGCTACTCATAAAGTGTTCTTGAAGAGACATGGCTATCAGAAAAGCTGTTGTACATGTCAATGAGCCAAGTTTTCAAGGGATTCGCTTCTTCAAAAACATCTTTGGAGTAATTTCAAACATCGAATCAAAGAATCTGTTTCGTAGAGATCTTCTTAGTTTGTCTCGCCAGCACCAACCGGGCCACCATTCTTGGGCCCGTTTAGATTACAGCATATTTCAATTGGAAAATATTAACGACATAAAGTATGCGTAGACCCCTTCATTTGAATGCACCAAAACTATTTGCTCTTATTGTTTTTACGTGTGCATGGGCGCACGCGGAGCAGCTGTTCATAAATTAGCCTCCTGATAAATAGAGGGGCAATTAATCAAGAGGATTTCACAGCAGAATATGGTTCCGTCTTGACTGGAAAGCCGCCTCCATGCAGTGATCATAGACAAGCATTCACAAAACCTGCCCAAGCATGGTGAAACTCAAGTCCCTGTAAACGGAAGTCTTACGGAAGGAGCTAAAAGGCAGGCCCCAGTTCTATCTACATGACGTTCAACCACAGCGAGAGCATATTCAAAGTAGATGAACGTCATCTTCTTTCCAAATTACTGCACCTAATCTGGTTTGCCACATGGCAAATTAGGAACCGAGAAACAGACTGAAATTATTTCTTAGAAATTCAGAAACTGCTTTGGTTTACACTAGTGAGAGAAGTCAGAATCTAGGACCAGCCCTGATGAATTTTTAGAACATCTTCAAGTAAAGGCCCTGGACTGACGAGTTGTAGTACTAGGTACAGTTATGCTGTACATTAAAGCCGTATTACTTGGAGAGATTTTCAGTTATCATTCCAGAAAGATAACAACATCAAAGGCCATAAAACCATTTTGTTACCCAGATACCTTCTTCAGCCAAGGAACTCTCATAATTAACCCGGTAATTGCTAAGGATAGATGGAAACTTCGCACAAGAACCACTGCTGTTAATGTCTTCCATCACCCTACAGTTTGAAGCCTTTTCAGAGCTGTTAACAAAAAGTTGGCCCAGCAGGGTAACTTGTAAGTATCACTTATGATTCTTTAATCTTCTCAAATTAATCATCTCTACTTTCTCCCGGTACAGTTAAAAAATGAAGAATTGGGAAAGTATTTGTCCACTACAGACGAGTGAACTGAAATTCCATGCGATCAAATCTACAGCACCTGTGGATGACAAATAACATATCAAATACACACGTGAAATCAGGCGCAAAAGGGTCCAGGAAAATGCACAGATATTCAATTAAACAGCAAAGAAAAGAAGAACTTAAGAAGTGATTGTGTGTAGTCCAGAGACCATCGAATTCAGATACAAGCATGAAGACAAATAATATGTAATCACCTAGACACGGACGGTTATACTTGAGGTCTTGCAAACCCGCTCTATCGGGTATCAAAATGACTTACCCTTGCATTCCACTTAAAGAGCACAACTGTATGCGTGGAAGCCATTCAGAGAGCTATACGAATTTTGGGAAGAACTACTCTTTTTTTCACTTCTATAATTTTCAAGATGGTAACTTGACTTGAATTGACAACATCATGGTTGGGACACAAATCATCATCATCAAGACCTCATCCCAATTAGGGATCGGCCACATGAATCTTATTCCTCCATTCCTTTCTCTTAAGTACCGTGGCTTCATTTAGTCCTAAAGTTTTCAAATCTTTTCTCACCATTTCTATCCACGTTATTTTAGGCCTTCCCCTTGCCCTTTTAGAACCCTCTACTTGCATTGCCTCACCCCTAACCGGTGCTGTTTTCGATCTCCTTTGGACATGCCCAAACCATCTAAGTCTATCTCCCTCATCTTGATATCTATTAGTGCTACCCTTACGTTTCCTCTCATGCTTTCATTCCTAATTCTATCCTTTCTTGTCTTGCCACTCATCCATCTCAACATCCTCTTTTCCACAATGCTCATCTTGTGAACATGATGTTCCTTAATTGCCCAACACTTTGATCCATAGAGCATGGCTGGCCTTATGCCCATCCTATAGAATTTTTCTTTTAGTTTGAGTGGCACCCGCCGATCACATAAAACTCCAGATGCATGTCTCCATTTGTTCTAACCTGCTTGGATTATCTAGGTAACCTCCCTCTCAATCTCACAACTCTTATGAATCATTGATCCTAAGTACCAAAGGTGGCATTTTACGGGGGCCATCTTGGTTATAAATCTTAACTGGTGTTCTATTCCTACTCTTCTTGCTAAAATTGCATTCCATATATATTCTGTTTTAGTTCGACTAATTTTAAATGCTTCATATTCTAATGCTTCTCTTTATAACTCTAGCTTTGTGTTTATGCCCCCTTGCCTCATCAAGTAAGACTATATCATTTGCAAATAGCACGCACCAAGGAATCTCCTCGTGCAAATGTTTTGTTAACTTATCCATAACCAATGTCAAGAGATATGGGCTCAATGACGATCCTTGGAGCAATCCTACAATGACTAGAAAATCATCAGTCTCGCCACTAGTGGTCTTAACATTTGTTATCGCTCCCTCATAAATATCTTTAATTATGTCTACATAACTCAACGAAACCCCTTTCTCACCCAACACCCTTCATATTAACTCTCTAGGGACTCTATCATAAGCTTTATCTAAGTCGATAAAAACCATGAAGAGGTCTTTTCTCCTCTCCCTATATTTTTCTATCAATTGTTTTAGGAAGAAAATAGCTTCTATGGTAGACCTCCTAGGCATGAAACCAAACTGGTTCTCCAACACACTTGTCTCATGCCGTAGCCTCTTCTTAATCACTCTTTCAAAAATTTTCGTAGTGTGGTTCATAAGTTTGATTCCTCGATAATTAGTGCAATTCTGTATGTCTCCTTTATTCTTATAAACAGGTACAATAGAGCTTTTCCTCCATTCATCCGACACTTTCTTTGATTTTATAATCTTCTTAAACAACTTGGTCAACCAAACTACTACTGGATCTCCCATATGCTTCCAAACCTCTATGGATATAACATCGGGCCCTATGGCCTTTCCTGATTTTATCTTTTTTTCAAGGCCTCTTTCACTGTAGGTATTCTATTCCTACATTCATATATATAATGTCCAATGTTATTTAGGTTTACAGTATTTTCAATCCTATATTCTCAGAGCCATTGTCATTTAACAAATTTTGAAAGTAAGTTTCCTACCTTTGTTTGATCTTGTCATCTTCGACTAGTACTCTTTAATCATCACTTTTAATACACCTAACATAATCTAAGTCATTACCCTTCTGTTCTCTTATTTTTGCAAGTTTAAACATATCTTTCTCACCTTCTCTTGTTCCTAGTCTATTATAGAGGTCATCATATGCCTTAAGTTTAGCCTCACTATTCTCTTAGCAACTATTTTAGCATTCTTATATTGTTCATAGTTTTTATTATTTCTAATCTACTGTCATGCTTTAAAAAACACCTGTTTTTCTTTAATAACTTTTTACATTGTTTCACTCCACCACCATATTTCCTTTACTAATGGCCTTTACCTTTAGATACTCCTAAGACACCTTTTGCCACTTTTTTAATGGACTCAACCATATTAATCCACATGGTGTTTACTTCTATTTCATAGTTCTAATTTTCTCCTACCATTAACTTATTTGTGAATGAGGTTATTTTCTCTCTTTTTAAGTTTTACTACTTAATTTTTGGATACCTATTAAGTTCATTTCCTTTCTTCCATCTTTTAATATAGATATCCATAACCATTAACTTATGTTGTGAGGTTAAACTTTCATCATGTATCACCTTACAATCCTTACACATTGATCTTTCGGTATTCTTAAGTAGAAAAAAGTCTATTTAGCTTTTATGAAGTCCATTTTTACGGTTAGTATGTGTTCATCCCTCTTCTTAAAGAATCTATTTGCAATGGCTAGGTTATATGACAAAGCAAAATCGAGGATAGCTTCCCCCATCTCATTTCGTTCTCTTATATCATACCCTCAATGTGTCCTATCATATCCTTCATTTTCTTTTCCCACATGACCAATTAAGTCTGTTCTTATAAATATCCCCTTAGTATTGGGAATTTCTTGCATGACTCCCTCCATATCTTCCCAAAACTGTCTCTTGATTATATCTTCTAACCCTACTTGTGGTGTGTATACACTTATAACATTTATAATCTACTCTCCTAGAACAAGTTTTATTATTATAATTCTATCACTGATTCTTTTAGCATCCACAACTTTATCCTTTCATTCTTTATCCACTATTATTTCTACACCATTTATATTATTATCCTTTTCTACGTACTAGAGTTTATACTCATCGATTTCTCTAGTTTTAGACCCGGGATCTGATGTAGTGCGTCGTTATTGGGGGAACGCCCACCACAAGTAGGGAATTTCTTGCATGACTCCCTCCATATCTTCCCAAAACTGTCTCTAGATTATATCTTATAACCCTACTTGTAGTGCGTATGCACTTATAACATTTATGATCTACTCTCCTAGAACAAGTTTTATTATTATAATTCTATCACTGATTCTTTTAACATCCACAACTTTATCCTTTCATTCTTTATCCACTACTTTTTTTACGCCATTTTTATTATTATCCTTTTCTACTTACTAGAGTTTATACTCATCGATTTCTCTAGTTTTAGACCCAGAATCTGATGTAGCACGTCACTTTTGAAGGAACGCCCTAGCAACCTTTGCCCATTTTTTACCACACCCGGGATCTGATGCAATGCGTTGCTTATGGGGATCAATGCAAGATCCACTCATATATTGAGATGCCAATTATAATAATCTAGAGAATATCCTATGCAAGATAAGATCGCAATCCATCACATTATGACCATCTTAACCATACCTCAGCAACAGCTGATAACACCCTTACAAGCCATGTACACACACTGAACTACCAAAGCATAATCAATGCCACCTACTCCATCTCTTTGAAAATGTGATTGAGCAATAGCCACACCATTGTTAAGTGTTCATGTCAGCATAATAAAATAAGAAAATGAGAACAACAAAATTCCAACCAGCCATGATTTACTAAAGATGATTTGAGACAAGATATACCAGCACCCACAAAACACCATGACGAAGTCAATGATGAGCCAAATGGGGTTTCATTCATAATAAAAGTTGACATGCTACATAGTTACAGTTTATGAATCCTTAGGTCATGTGCATTTATACCTTTTTTTTCCATGAAAATTAGATGGCAAACATACACCCATGCACAGCCTTGAACCCTAGTCGCCCAGGTGAGAGACTCCTTGTGTCACTGTGCTAAGTTAAAATAAGTAGATGTAGTGTTTTTAGGAAACAACATAGTATAACTACCCTTTTTTCCATTTCATGCATCTCAAGAATAGGGCTTAGGTTTTATTTGGAATTATCTACTCAAGTTGATTATGTAATACTGATTACAATTAAACTAGGACTTTCAGATAGCCTTTAACCATGTTTATTGATATTTTATGTATTCTTGAGGAGAGTTATGAATAGTTATGAGTTGATTATATATTGCCAATTACAATTAAACTAGGATCTTAAGAGAGCTTTTAGCTATGTTTATGACCTTTTTATGTACTCTTGAGGAGGTTGATGAATAGTTATGAGTTGTCCAAGATTTATCCTAAGTTGATCAAGATGTGATCAAACTATAATCATTTTTCCATTATCTAGCATTATTTGTAAACATCTATTGAATCATGTGTGTCAATACTCATTTTGCGAGCAAGCTTTCTACTCTAAGTGGAATTCAAGTAATTTATTAACATTAGATGGCTTCTCAATCTAATTACAGAGTTCTAAACTAAAAGATATCTAGCTTGAGCTGCATGTCTGCGTGTAGCCTGTCTCAGGCCTTGCTCTTTTGCTGAATATGGGTCTCATCAAGATGTAAGTGGTGGATAAGTTCAATGCACAGTCTTTGGGATAGCTCCTCAGGATGCAAGTATGATGTAATGTGTTAACACATTTGTTAGTATTGGGCAGTTGGCCCAAGTTTTCATGTCACTTATGTTTTCTTATTCTTTGAGAATAAACAAAAATAAGCCCATTACAACTGTAAAAGAAATCCCAACCTCATCTTGAATTTCATAATATTTTGAATGAGTAACAGACTAGAACAAACCATGGATGTCTAGAACGTCCTCAAGGACAATGAACTGAAAATGTTTATGATAATTCACAGATACGACATAGTAAAAAACAAGTGTCTTCAGAACTTAAAGAATTCAAACCCAAATGTGCCTACTTATATTTGCTGAACGCTGGAGATAGAATAAACCAGTAAAAATTCCAAATAGTTAATGCATCTGTTACTAGTTCCTTAGAATTTTCAGGCCTCCAAGAGTTTCAGCTCATGTAAATATTGGAAACATAGGCATGACCAGATTTAGTGGACTAGTCTATCAGAGCTATAAGCCTATAAATAAAGCACAAGATGGTCAGCAAACATAGAACAACAAAGAACAGTGAATAGAAACAAAGACTACAAAGTATGAACTAAGAACCATAGGAGTCACAACTAAAGATACATAGAAGCATGCTGCAGTCGCATCAACATCTTACTGACCACCAGCAGAGTCATGACCGCCAACAGAGTCATGACAAAATTATGCTTCAGAATCTCTCTCAAACCCAGAAGAAAGGCCCTGGATGTAGCTTATTGATAAACTGTAGTGAGTACAATTGATAAAATTTTTATCTTCCGTTAAAGAAGTAAGGGAGAAGAAATTCTACAGAGTATGCCTACTCACATTAGAGAAAGGACTCTAAAATGTAAAAGGGTACTAGGGTAGGCCAGTGTACGAAGCTCCTGCACATGCAGGGTCTAGGAAAGGGGCAGACCACAATGAGTGAATAATAAGCAGCCTTACCTAGCATTGAAAGAGACTGTTTCCACGTCTTGAACTTGTGATCTCAAGGTCACACGATGACAACTTTACTGCTGCACCAAGGCTCCCTTCTACCCGTGAACTCAAGGTGCTCCTACCTGGTAAAATAACCATCTTCAAGTGCACAAGTGATACCAATGCTACAAAGTTAAGTGAGGACCATTAGTTTTAGGCAAGCAATCATACAATTCTCGCAAAATTTATATGAACAGCATCTAATGATAACTGCAAATATTTATCCAAACTACACGAAATTTGAAAAACTACCTTCATTTATCCTTTATCCAATGATAGGTGGATTGACCATATAGCGAGTTGTGGACGAACTAATTAACAAAATGCACCTGGAGATCAGGGCATTTACCAACCTGGCCCTCGCTCATATCTTTCCAGGCTTACTTAATCGATGATCCCCCTTGAAAGAGAGAGAAGACTATGCAAATCATTTAAACACTTTTTACCCTCTGTGGAGGATTGGGCAGGGAAATCCACATTAAGAAGAAGACTCAGGACAAGAACAACCACCAATGTATTGGTAGGAAGCCCATCCATCTAAAGCTGCACACCTCGATCAGAAGACACAAAGTACAGAGTGGCAGTGAACACCAGAAGGATGCTGAATGTGAAAGTCCTCTCAGACTGGACTCAAAGCATACAGTAAGAGTTAGGCTTATGGTTGTCTAAGGAGGAAGAGTATGTAAATCATGCATGATAAGTTGAGGTTGCTCAATTAAGGTGGTAAACTTTAGAGATTTATAATTATTCAGTTCTTTGTGATCCTCTAGAACACATATAAAGGAATCCATCAATTTCTAAATAAACTTATCAACAATAGCCAAGGAAATACGAACTTTTTCAGAAAACAATTACTTAAACAGAAGTCTGCTCTTAACAAAAATGAAGCAAGTTGAAAACACGATGCTGCTGAAGTTTGTAAGCAATTGTGTTTCAGAAGCTGCTTCTGACCCTCCTAGGAAGCTCTCAGCATCCATGCTTTTGCTTGGCCAATGAATTTGAACTTCTGCATGCCTAACCACTTTGTCAAGGTTTGCCATGGTTCCTAGAACCACTGGGGAGTGCCTCCCCAGAACCTGATCTGGAGCAAAAGCAGCCAATGTGAAACAAAAGTAAGGGTCCATGTTTAACTAAGTTATGATTTACAGAATGCATGAACCTCCATCATCCTTGAATAATGTATTCTTTATGGCAGGCAAGAGAGCACAATTTTGAAGACTAGTAAGGCCTAAAAATGAAGATAGGGCCAAACAATAATTGGAGTCTTCAAGAAATGCACCTCTAAATTCTAGCAATGCTGCCTAGAACCAAGTTGATTCAAGAAACGCTAATAAAGTATACTCGAAAGCATCAAGGAGGCACCTATTCAGCTACACTAGCAATGTATGAACATACCACAAAGATAAAATTCCAGCCCAGATAGCATAACTAAGTTATGATTTATAGAATGCTTGCGAACCCCCAGCCTCTTTGAATGATGTATTCTTTATGGTAGACAAGAGAGCACACTATTAAGGCCTAAACATGAAGATGGGAGCCGAAGAAGAATTGGAGTCTCCAAGAAATGTATGTCTAAATTCTACCAATTCTGCCCAGAACCAAGTTGATTCAAGGGACACCATTAAAGTATACTCAATAGCATCGAGAAGGACACTTTTCAGCTACCACTAACAATGGATGAACATACCATAAAGATAAAATTCCAGACCAGATAGGACAAGAAAATGTACCATTCTCCCTTTCAAGAGCCAGTCGTAAGAGCTCAAATTTCTTCCCCTGACAGCATACTCTAAATCATCCCCAACATTTTTGTTCCTTTGGGTTTATTATAAAGCATAAAGAAAGATTCTCTAAAGAATACTACATCAATTTCATGTACTTCTCCTCTGACCTCAATAAGATAAATATAAGTTTATCCTTCTAAACAAAGAACAAACCATTATATACTCTGCCAATGTGTCCACCAGGATGATTAACCAAATCATCACTCTAATTATCTCCTCTACTACCAAACTCTGTGCCTGCCTAACATAGAATTCAGGAGATGACCAAGACTGATATTGCTCATATGCATCCCTTCTAGTATTATCACCACTAGCCTAATTATAAAGTTGGTCATGAGAGAAAGTAGCTTGCCACAAAAAAATTACCCATCAATGCTTAACTCAAGTGTTTATGCCAGAACTTGAAACTCCCCATCCCATCAGTCTGTTTCCACAAAACTTCACCAATCTTTCCAACAAAAAATGGCTGAATTCCTACCGCATGCTATGGAACCCTGATATGTCTACTGGGTTGATCTTATGAGGTAAATCCAGTAGAGAAGGAAACTGTAGCTAATTTTATTAGGTGAAGAATTCAAATTACAATGGATCAAGAGGACTAGGAACCGAGGTCCATCCCAGTACTTCCCACTCTCCAAGTTTTCCTCCCCCCCCCCCCTCCCCTGCCAATTCCCTCCCTTTTACATTGACTTCCCAACCTCCTCAACCATGTAACCACTTGCTTGTAACTACATGATTCTCTACAATCACCTCTCAACAGACTAGATTCTCTTCAATCATCTCCCAATAGACCTGTGTAACAACTCTGCATCATCTGTAACTGCCTCCTTCTTCTAGAATAGGTATGATATATTGGTGATGTAACATTACCCTCCCCTAGTAGTTTCACCTTGTCCTCAAGGTGAAAGGAGGGAAATTGAGTGTCTAATACATCATAGAATTCCCAAGTGTTATCACATTCAGGTAGATGCTTCCACTTCACCAGGACTTCCTTCTGGCCATTTGGTAGTGTTCTGAATTGCTTGATAGATTCCAGATGCACAACGAGTTCCATTTCTTCGGTCAGACCAGTAGGTAGTGGCTGAGCTTGGGTGGAGCTTGACAAGGACTACTTGAGTTGGGAAACATGGAAAACAGGATGGATTTGGGTAGTGGGTGGTAAATCCAAGCGATAGGCGACTTCTCCCACCTGTTCCAACTGGATAAGGGCCATAAACCTGGGTCTGAGCTTCTCATTGGGTCTCTTAGCCAACTTCTTAAACTTAAAAGGTTGTAACTTTAGAAAGACCAGTTCCCCTATTTTGAATTGAACATCTCGACGTGTTTTGTCTGCTTGAGACTTCATTCTAGCTTGGGCCACCATTAAGTTACCTTTTAGTTCTTGCAAGATAACATTCCTATCCCGGAGTTGTTGGTTTACTGCCTCCAACACAGACCCTTCATCAGAAAGCAATAATAAGGTGGGGGGTTCTCTTCCATATAGGGCCTTGAATGGGGACATTCCAGCAGCACCTTGAAAGGTAGTATTATACCAAAATTCAGCCCAAGGAATCCACCGGGCCATTGCTTAGGATGGTTTGAAGTGAAGCAGCGTAAGTATATTTCCAAGCATCGATTGACCATTTTAGTTTGCCCATCCGTCTGTGGATGATAGGCAATACTCATCTTCAGCTCCGTTCCAGCTAACTTGAATAGTTCTGTCCAAAACTAACTGACAAAGAGGCGATCCCTATCAGATATTATGGAACGAGGATACCCGTGTAACCAGACTATCTCTTTAGCAAAGAGAGTAGCAACCTCTTGAGTAGAAAACGGGTGTCCTAAGGGCAGGAAATGACTGTATTTAGAGAGACGGTCTACCACCACAAGGATTGTATCCATCCCTTGAAATTTGGGTAAGCCCCCAATAAAGTCCATGGACAGGTCATCCCAAACTTGTTCTGGAATAGGTAAAGGCTGAAGAAGTCCTCCCGGTTTGAGTACTTGGTATTTGTTTCTTTGACACGTGTCACAAGAGGCCACAAATTTCTGGACGTCCCTCCTCATTCCCTTCCAAAACACAATATTGGAAAGCCTCTTGAATGTACGGAAGGATCCTCAATGCCCACCAGCTGGAGTTGAGTGAAATTCATTCAGTAAGGTGGGGATTCTAGGAGAAGTCTTCGAAATGACCAACCTGTCATAGAATAATAGGCAGCCATGTCTCAGAGAGAAGCCTTTGTGACTGCTTGGGTCGACTAGAAGGTCTTGCAGGATGGATCGTAGGCTCTCATCTTGTTGGATTTCATCTTCTAGTCTTGAAAATCCTTCACACTGGGCAGTAGAGAGGGCCAGTAAGTTGTATTTGTATTCCAGACCTGCTGGGGAATCCTGTTGGGAAATGGAAGAACCTTCAGTGATGCCAAGGTCAGCCTTCCGAGAGAGAGCATCTGCAACTCAATTCTGCCTTCCAAGTTTGTATTGGATGTCAAAGTCAAACCCAATGAGTTTGATTAGCCATTTCTGTTGTTCACTGTTAAGTACCTGTTGATCCATTAGGAACTGAAGGCTTCTTTGATCTGTATGGATAGTGAATCGCCTGCCCAATAGATAGTAACGCCACTTCTGTACAGCTAGCACTTCAGCCATAAGTCCCCTCTCGTATACGGACTTAGATTGGGCGCGGGGGACAAGAGCCTGAATGAAGAAGGCAATGGGCCTCCCTTCCTGCATGAGAATGGCCCCAATTCTCTTACCTGAAGCATTTATTTCCAGAACAAAGGGCTTACTAAAGTTGGGAATAGCCAGCACAGGAACAGAAGTCATGGCTTTTTTTAGCTCGTTGAATGCTCCTTGTGCCTCAGGGGTCCAATGGAAGCTATCCCTCTTAAGTAGAGTGGTTAGGGGTGCTGCAATAATTCCATAGTTTCTGACAAATTTGTGGTAATAACTCATGAGACCCAAAAATCCTCTTAATGTTCTAACATCATGCAGAATACGCCAGCTAAGCAAGCATTCCACTTTGGAGTTTTCAGCTGCCACCCCCCGCCTGCCGATATTACATGGCCAAGATGCTCCAGTTGGGTTTGGGCAAAACAACACTTCTTTTTGTTAACAACTAGTTTATGAGATCCCAAAAGGTATGGTACATTTGCCAAATGCATATTGATCTTAGCACTATAAACAAGTATGTCATAAAAAAAAAAAACCAAAACGAACTTGAAAAGATGTTGGTGGAAGATGTCATTCATAAGAGATTGGAAGGTGGATGGGGCATTCGTCAATCCGAAGGGCATGACCAGAAACTCGTAGTGACCTTCATGCGTCTTAAACGCGGTTTTCGCAATGTCTTCTTCCTTGATACAGATCTGATAGTAACCGGATTGGAGATCTAGCTTGGACAAGATAGTGGCTCCTCCCAACTCATCTAATAATTCATCGATCGTCGGAATGGGAAACTTATCGGGGATGGTGATCTTGTTGAGGGCGTGGTAGTCGATGCAGAAATGCCAACCCCCGTCCTTCTTCTTAACCAGCAGTACCGGGCTTGAGTAGGGGCTTGTGCTAGCTTGAATAATGCCAGCCTACCATAATTCCTTGATGATTCGTTCAATTTTGTTTTTCTGATAGTGTGGATACTGATAAGGTCGAATATTAGGGGGTGGGGTATTGTCATGGACCCGAATGGCATGATCACGCGGACGACTAACCGATAACTGGAGTGGCTGGTCAAAGATATGTGCATGCTGATCCAGGAGGGTCCACAGCCGAGGATGGGTCATATGTGCTTGCAGCTCTCTGTCGATCTGCAGACCCTAGTATTCAATCACATAACTAGTGCCTGTACTGGGCATGAGTCGTTGTAGGGCTTTGAAGGATAGGGACTACCTAGACAAGGATGGATCACCCCTAATGGTTATGTACTTGCCCTACACCGAAAATTGCATTGTGAGCTCACGGTAGTTGGCTGAAACCTCACCGAGTGTTTGTAGCCATGCCATTCCGAGGACAATATCGGTTCCACTTAGGTTGAAGGGGTAGAAATGGTGCTAGATCACTAGCCCTGGAAGAAGTAGGACCAGATCCTGGCAAACCCTATCTCCCCTGACGCAATATTGATCTCTCACCTGAACGCCGAAGGGTTTGGTGTCGGTCACCAGAATCTGTAGCTCGGCGACCAACTTCCAGGCAATAAAGTTGTGGAATGCCCTAGAATCTACCAGAACCACCACCTCATGGTGTCCTAGAACCCCTCGTAGCTTCATGACGTCGGCAACCAACATCCCGATGATGGCTTGCATCAAGAGTTCCAACCAGGTTGCCTCTTCTTCGCGTATGGCAGCTTCCTCAGGAATCGGGATTTCTGAGTCCTCCAAGTCTTCTTCCTCCTCAACCATAATCAGCACCTGTAGCTGACGGTTTTTGCAACGATGCCCAAGCGAATATTTCTCGTCGCATCGGTAACAGTCCCAGGGCACGTTTCTGCTGGAGTTCTCACTTGGATAGACGCCGGAAAGAGTCGCACCACACCGGAGAAGACTCAACAGCGAGGGAGGAGTGTTCTCCCCGAAACCCTGCCTCCTTCGTGGTCTCCAGTAGCCTGGTTAGGGTTTGAGGGAGAAAATTATGTATTTGCCCTTGTGGGTCAGACTCAGATATGGGGCTCTTTAGTGAAGAGCTGTGGACCCCAGAAAGCTTAGGCCCAGGTCCGCCTCTATTCCCGTGGGCTCTCACTCGATTGAGGGCCGCGTTTTTCTCTTCCACTTTCTGGGCCAAATCCATAAACCCAATTAGGGAAGCGGGCTGGGAACATCTTCACTTCTACTTTCAAATCCTCTCGCAGCCCCATTAAGGAAGGCCCCTTTTAACAAATCGTCGGGCAAATCCACTAGGGGGCCCGACATCAGCTCGATCTCCAGGCGATAGTTGGCGACGGAGGAACCCTACCGCAGCACCAACAACACCTTGTAGTCGTCGTCAGATTGTGATGGCTAGAATCTCTGGAGGAAGGCCGTCCAGAACAGGAGCCACGATCGGATCGGCATCTAAGCGTCTAACCAGAGAAACCAGTGGAGGGCTTCTCCCTCTAGGAAGACCGATGCCGCCATCACCTTCTCCCCGTCGGTGAGCCTGTTTAGCTAAAAGTAACGCTCCGTCTACACATCTAGCCGTGCGGATTGTTTCCATCGAAGATCGGAAAATCTAACCTCTGGGGTTGAAGGTTGATCCTCAGGTTGTCTGTCGTTGCCGACAGCCCATTGTTCTCCCTACCCGACAACTCCCCTACCTCGGTCGTCCTGGGTCTTCCCTTTTCCGGCAAGTTTCCGGTCCCCTTTGCCACATCCAACTCCTTATCTCCAACAAGTATTCACCAATGGCCGTCACACTAGTTTGTAACCGGCCAACCTCCTCTTTCATGCTCCCAAACTCTACTCGCATGTTCTTCACTTCTCCATTGTTTCCGCCTTGTCAGCTCGAGTTCTTACCATACCCCCACCACTGAACCAGGCTCTGACACCATTGATAGGCCTACTGGGTTGAACTTTTGAGGTAAATCCAGCAGAGAAGGAACTGTAGCTAATTTTATTAGGTGAAGAATTTGAATTACAATGGATCAATGACAACTCCCTCCCCCCCCCACAATCACAAGGGAACTTAGAACAGACATAAAGGAATTGATCAAGAGGACTAGGAACCGAGGTCCCTCCCAGTACTTCCCACTCTCCAAGTTTTCCTTCCCCCCCTCCCTTGCCAATTCCCTCCCCTTTTACATTCACTTCCCAACCTCCTCAACCCTGTAACCACTTGCTTGTAAGTACATGATTCTTTACAATCACCTCTCAACAAACTGGATTGTAACTACATGATTCTCTACAATCACCTCTCAACAGACTGGATTCTCTTCAATCATCTCCCAATAGACCTGTATAACAACTCTGCATCATCTGTAACTACTTCCTTCTTCTAGAATAGGTCTGATATATTGGTGATGTAACAAACCTAGTGAAATAGTCAACCAAAAATTTTACCTTTACAGAAAGAAAAAAAGTCAAACAAAGATTTCTCCCATGCCAATTCTATTGGAATGAATGATGTGCCGAGAAATCTTGTTTGAATCAGGATAAGGTTTAGAGACTACGACAAAGGCTTCTTTCGTCTTATTGAGTAGACCTTCTATTATTTTAAGGTTGCATAGAGCTACATAATGCAATAACGATGACATCAACAACAAACTCTCTGACACCTAACAAGATCATTTTCATTGCAATCCTTCAAACTTTCCAATTATATATCCAGAATGTTTTCTTCCAAAACATCTTTTGACCAAAATAATTGTAGACAAGCTCGAATTCGAATATAGTAATGTAATGTTTGAGGTGCTCAAAATGCCAACTTCATTGAAAGTATAACATGCTGAAACAGATCCTTGAAACAAAATAGTCAAAAGTCATGAAAGGTTAGGCAAATCCCAACACTGGACCAAATGCCATGAACCATTAAAAGGAACTAAATAATAACGCTTATGATATAGCAAGGGGGTGGGGAAGGAAGTACGATCTCTATGAGCAACCAGAAGGCAATAACTTTTGCCACACAAAGTTCACCAGCACAAACCTCAACCATTGAATGAAAGTACTCCCTCCTAATAGAATCTGTTCATCCCAACTCACCAATCAATAAGCAAGGATTTTATCAAAGAAATAAAATGGTAACTCTGACACTTATGACTTTTTCCTTAAATCCACTGCAAACCATCGAAAAGGTCCTACTGACCGCCCCAAATCTCAAAAAGATTGCCAGGTGGTTTTAGTAAGGCATATAAAAACCATTTGGTTAACCTTTTACCTGAGTTACCAGGATTTGAAGGTGTGCACGGGTGTGTAGGTGGGTGGGTGGGTGTATACCAGTCAGGAAAAAAGAATCACCAGAATCCGTAGCAAATCCATATCATTGTCAGGACAGACAGATCAAGTTGTCGCCTCCGGTCATACAGCCATGCAATGCCAATAGTAGTCATTCAACAGTCAAACAGTTAGCAGGAAAGTTACCGATACATACAGCGTACATCTGACAAGCCAAAATCACCAAGACTCGTTGTAAGTTCAGATCATTGCCAAAACAGGTATTATAGTACCATTGTTAATCCAGTCATACTGCTGTATGATACCAACAGGAAAAATTTTAACCATGAAACAGTAAGAAGAAAGTTCTTGACACATGAAGCACAAATCTAGAGTTAAGTAGGAAAAAAATAAGCAGGGAAGTTACTAATGAAGAGATCTGTAAAACAAACCACTAGCAAGTTACCAATTAAATAATGGCACCTGAGAATGAGAGATCTCACTATTAGGCTAATATTGTATTACTAATGAAGAGAACATAGAGATACAGGCACATTCATATTCCTAAGAAATTCATCTGCAGTGCAGCTGCAGCCTATATTAGACATGTAAAAGACTTGCAGTAAAAAGAATGTCTTGAAGCACTAAAATTGTTATATAGTTGAGCACAAGTTTATCAAATTCAGAAGCCAATACAGTTTCATCTAATACAGAATGAATTATAGATGGAACAGAATCACAAATGCAAGATAACAATACTTTCACTCCACCATTTTAAAAGTAAGATTCATTATTATCCTAAGCATCTACTTCTATCCCTACATTAGAAGCTCTCAAGTGGCGAACAATGGGCCAACTTCCTTGCCTTTACTACACTGCACAGCACTATCCTTCACAAGGGATTACTTCGGTTCATGGCCATAAAGCCAATTTATCTTGATTTAGGAAATGAGGACATAACATTGGATAAATTAGTTTTAGCCACATCTGCATTTTAGAGAAACACATTTGGGTCATGGATTTTGGAGCAGCTTTGGTTTTACAAGCAACTGATTAGAACAGTGAAGGGAAAAAAAAAAGATTGTACTTTTGATTTAAGTTAATCAAAGAATGACCTAAACATACTAATGGCATAAATGAAATATAATGATTAATTGTAAGCACCATCCCAGAGAAACAACAGACTTGAGAATCAAATATGCCAGCAATACCTAATTATTAACTGATGAATATCAAATTACAACAAACCAAAGACTTCTAAGACGTAAACTGTTTCTAACAGGCAGGGGAAAGGAAGCAGCATAACTATGTGTACAAAGAGCATGGAAGCCATAATGGTGAACAATGCACCTTGCATGTGTCTTTCTCTATCTTCAGAGCTGTAGACGGTAGTAAGATCTTTCGTCCTGCTTTCCTGATATTCACAAAATTGTCTGTCCCATGCCACAAAACTTCCACTTTCAGTACTTGGAGAGAAGAAGTCTTGTATACATGCACAGCATTGCTTCATAGATACATATTTTACATCACGCTGCATGAGGGCTTATATTCCACCAATTATGGTATCAGGGATAACTAAGACTCTCATCATAGCTGCAAAATCATTAAAATCCTAAAATACCTCTAGCAAAGGACCAGGATCTCGTCCTGCTCTTGCCTGTAGCCCTTCTGCTTGTCCTCAAAGGAGTCAAATAAAAGCGGAGAAGTCCATTGTCTAAGTCGCCGGGGGAGGGATAATGAACACTCCGGCTCCGACCTAGCATACTATTCCTTCCCTTCTTTTGGCAATCACTATTGAAAATGCTTTTGCTTCTGTTTGGAAACTGGTGCCTCTTAGAAGCACTGAAGCTAGTACCATTATGATGCACTCTACCATCTGCGTCCGTGCTCTCCACATTCTTCTCTCCACGAAGTTCTTGCCAAGACTCCGAAAGAGAGCGTTCCAAAACATTCTCGCGTCTCTGAATGAAATCACGGAAAGGGCTAGTTATACTATTGTTCCATACCCGGCTCCACCCATGAGACCTTCTTCTAATATTCAGAACTGAGATGCCTCGATAAGGTTCTTCATAGTGCACATCTCCAATACATTCTCCTGAATTGCCATGTACAGACATGGGTTTCTCTTCAGCTGAACTTGTTGCACAGGCATTGTTCATATCTTTTGCATCAACCTCTGACCTGGGGTCCATCTCAGGCATACTCCGTTTTCTCACATGAGAAATTGGTGACTTTCGCCACTCATTCTGAACTGGCTTCATAGACTTCCCATCTAATGTTTCCTCAACGCCAGTAAAAGATCCGGTAACTGCTTTTGCCATTATGAAACTGTCCCACGACTGTCTGGGATCCTCCCACAAACCATTATTTGAATCAAAGGGCTCCTTCTGATCATAAGACCGTCGACACTTAGCCTTAGTTTCAGACTCTTTCTCATCAAATCCAACATCCCAGTTCTTCTCCAGTATTGACGCTTTCTTGTAAGCACTTATTGTCCTCCATCTCAATATCTTTCTTGAAAACACAGTGCTCAACCAAAACGAGACACATTTATCCTTCGGATTCCCATATCTCATTGAACTAGACTTAAGAGAGTGATCACCAGCATTTCCATTGCAAGCATTTTCAGATCCATTTCCATTTCTCCCAACATGAGTAACGGAGTCAAAATCTTCCCTAACGGAGACATTCTCAAACCTATTTCTGCAGTCAGCAAATTCAACACCATCGTCCTTTTCATTTTTATCCACAGCAACATCATCCAAATGAAACAATGACAAAAGGGTATTTCTCTCTCTAACATCACGATATCGGTTGTGCTCAGTAACTGCTGTGGAGGATTCCATCTCTTTCTGCTGGTAGTCAAAAAAGGGTCTTGGACTTCTTTGTACATTCTCAACACTAGATAATCTCTCCATCAAACACAACGAACAAAATCCAGTGAAAATTTGTGACGGATGCCGCCCACATTTCGTGAAAGCACTTCCAGGGTCCATCTTAAGACCAAAGAGTCCCAAATTATTGTGTTCTAATACATCATTTTCAGCACGTTGGTATGAAACGCTCAAAACCCTGATTCTAGTGAGCAAATCAGTCGCAAATGTGGAGATCCTAGACCAACGTGCTACATTTCCCAAAAAATTTCCTGCTTACGAGCAGAAATTCATGAATTAGGAGCATTAAATTCGAAAACAACAGTTGTTTTACAAGAAAAGCTCAAAAGGAAGCGGATAAGAACCCTGAGTCCTCAAAAACCGACCAACTTTTTTTGTAACCTTTCACCATCCAAAGTAAACCCCTTATGCCTGCATTTCTTCAAGACAAGACCCTAGCAGTGGGGCGTAGCTGATGAAAATCCAGCAGAGCCCGAAAAATGTATCAGGAATTCAGGACAACTGTAGACAGAAAGATCTTGGAGCTTAAAATCCTCAGCGGGCTAGGGACAATCAAGAACCCCCAGTGCGTGAAATGCAAGACCGCGGAACAAATCTCAGTGATGGTTTCGCGAAACCCTAAACCTCTCTGAAATTCGGTCGTCTATAAAGATAAGAACCCTAGTTTCTTTGGAGTCCCCATCTGGAACTCTGCACAAAGACAAAGGAAAACCAGAGTACACATTTACCAATTTACCCTCGCATCTACTAAATTTAGTGAGTGACCGTTGGGTCGTTGGATAAAAACTAAGGGTTTTTTTGCAAAATTGTCATTACTTTATTGCATTTCTGAAAAAAACCCAATATTTTCTGCATTTTTCAGATTTGCCACTAAATTTTTCATAAGTTTGCAAATTTGCCCCTGTTGACAGTCACCGTCCAAAAATTTAAAATTCCACTGTTACCCCCATTGTGTCTATCCTTACGTTTCTTTAACAATACAAAAGACGACCGATGACACAGACGATGCAGGCGACGACGTAGTGAGTTCGTTGGCCATCTTCCTTCACACCGCACACGCCCCCCACCGTTGAAGACGACCGACGACGCAGACGACACAGTGGCTTCATTGGCCATCTTACTTCACACTACACATGCCTCGCAGACGATGCAGTGACTTTGTCTGCATCTTCCTTCGTCGGCCATCTTCCTTCAGTACTGGCTATTACAAGTCAAAGAACCAATTTAGTGGCAGACACTTTCCTTGTAACAAAATCGATCATTATTCTTGACATTCATGGAGGTTAATGTGCTGCTTCTACCGTGTTTGCAGTTCACGAATTTGAACATGAAAATGGATATAGAGAGGAGCCTAAGATCTTCATACCATAGACAGAGAAATGGATATAACAGAAAAGCATAATGAATCTGTTGTAGATGACACTTTTTACACAAACAAGTACAAGATTATCAAATCAAAAAGTCAATTGTATGCGCCTGAATCAGCTAAGCCAATCTGCACCTCTGAATCAGACAGTCACGTTACGAAGTCGCTGCATCGTCAGTCTGCAACGCGGTCGTCCTCAATGGCTGGGGCGTGCGCAGTCTGGGGGGCATGTGCGGTGTGAAGGAAGATGGCTGACGAAGTCACTCTATCGTCGGTCGTCTTCATCGATGGAGCATCTGTATTGTTAAAGAAACATAAAGATACACAAAACGGGAGTAACAGTAGAATTTTGAAATTTTGGACGGTGATCATGGACGAAAATGAAATAGAGTGGCAAATTTGTACATTTATGAAAAATTTAATGGCAAATTTGCAAAATACAAATATATTGGATTTTTCTTATAAACATATAATAAAGTAACGACAATTTTGCAAAAAATCCTAAAACTTAAATCTATAGAACTTCTTGCACACTTCTATCAATAACTTGAAACAAGTGAAACAATTCATATTTGGTGAAGAAGACTCCAGCAATTAGGGGTGGCAAAATATGACACGACACGATAACATGACAATAACCCGACACGAATTTAGCGGGTTCAGGTCGAGTCTTATTGTGTTCGTGTCATTTTTGGGTCAACCCGAAAATGACACGCCAAAAATCGTGTCGTGTTCGAGTCAATCAACATGACCCATCATGTTGACTTGTTTGACACGCAACCTATTTATTTATTGTGAACTAACAGTAATATAGGACGGTTCATTGGGAACTGTCCTATATATAACATGTAATAGAGGACGTCCTCTTATACAAGTACATCGTAACATGTAATATAGAACGGTTGCTTTGGAACTGTCCTATATTGTAACTGTAATATAGGACGGTTCCTTTGGAACCGTCGTATATTGTAGTATAATATGTATATCTATATGAGTAATGAGTTATATCATATATGTTACATTACAATATAGCTATATTGTAATGTAACATGTAATACCTCCTATATCTATAGGAGTAATGAGTAGACCTGTGTAGTTTATGGATTGAGTAATGAGTAGGACGGTTCTCAATATCTTTTGTATAAAGTCAGTATATCTTTGCCTAATCAAGTGTCCCTTCAATAATAGACCTGTGTAGTTTGAATTTATCTTTTGTAGCGCCATAATTTTTTATATTAGAGTAGTAATATAGGACGGTTCTTTTGAAACCGTCCTATATTACTATATTATTTATTTAATAGTGTTATACAAGTCGTGTCGTGTCTACTCGTTTAATAATCGTGTCGTGTTCGAGTTATGGATTTTTGACACGATTATTATGCGGGTCATGTTCGTGTCGACCTAAACTCGAAGCGTGTCGTGTTCGTGTGGACACAAACACGACCCGTCAACCCGAATTGCCAGGCCTACCAGCAATCAACTTAGGTAAACTATTTCTAAGGAGTACTTTATGGTGGCGTTACGATAGAGTTGTGAGGCCATGGGTTTAAAGTGTGAAAATAGTCTCTTATAAAATGTAGAATAAGGTTGCAAGCTATTGACTCTTGTGGTCCTTGCCTTTTCTGAACCCTATATATATGCATAGGAGTTTCTTGCACTAGGATTACCTTTTTTTACATTACGGTGGACATGCACATAAAAAAAAGAAGAAGAAGAAGAAAAAAGCAGCCCGTGTATGAAGCAATTGTTACGAAAGGTTAGGAGAAAAAGTGAACTATAAAGATTCTATTGTAGGTAGCCTTATCTTAAATTTTTATTAAAATTTAATTCTTGGCCTTTATAAATTGTGATGCATACTGGTACACAATGTGATGCCACCCTGGCCCTACATGCCACGGATTCAACTGGTTCATCTGCTGTAGCTAACTTTGGATATATGATGACCTAATGCATTCGAAAAAGAAAGTCATTAGCGTCTAAAGAATTTAACTTGTACCTTGAAGGCAACAATGTGTGGATTCATTGCAGTAAAGTACAATTCATTGTAAGCCAATGAGATTTTTCGGTCACGAGATATCCAAAATTAGATGCCAGATGAATGACTTAGATCAATAGCACTTGGGCCCATCATAAAATATGAAAGCACTTCACAATTAAGGGGTCGCATGTCAAATAGGTCAACACGAAAGGTCAACATTAATTAATTCAAATGCGATATAATTTTTGGTGTATCATTAAAAAATGACACAAACACAATAAGACTCGACCCTAACTCACTAAAATCGTGTAATATTCAAGTCGTGTTACTGTGTTGTATCATATTTTGTCATCCCGTGTACCAGCGTTTCAGCATTTGTGAGTAAATTATATTAAAAGCAGGGAGATTTTAGTAATACCAAGTGAAAGATAATTAAAAAGTCGTTTGCTTTGGTGTCGGAAGAGGAGTGAGATTTTCGAAGCTATCTTTGCTTTTGCAACTTGGGATATTTTCACGTGAGTAGGGAGTTTTACGAAGTAAATGCCACGTCATCTCCACCGGCTTGCTATCTCCTCTTTTACTAGGCCTGGGGGCCGTTACATGAAAAGCTCACCAACCGTCAATACGGATTCCAACCACCAGCCTTACTTCTTTTGGATATTACCGTTAATACCCTTCTCTTTTATTTCCATAAGAAAATGAATGGCGGTTAAATGAAGGAAAATGCTCAAAAGGAATTATTATATTTAATGGCCCCACTGTGTTTTCCTGTGGCTACGATCAAATCACCTTGTATACGAGACAAAATTAGGTCAAATATATCCACCTGTGGATCAGATGGAAGTAGGTCAGACTCACCTATTACACAAATGCAATCTTATCTTAATTGGAGAATTTCTTGGATTTCATTTTTGATATCTAAACCCAAAATTATCCAAGTGAGATTATCTATCATAATGTCTAGGATTTTTAGCAACAACAAGCAGTGTAAATAACAATATGCTTTCAAGGGAAACGATATATTAGCAACCCCACTCCCCCTTTGTTTTTTCTTGAGTGTGCTTAGATTTATGTATATTGAAATTGTTCATAATATAGCCTTCGACTTTGATAGGCCATGCTCTGGAATTCTCATTCTTTTAATGATCTTACCTAGTGCTGCTTAATTATAAAATCACAAAAAAAATGTTTGACAGTTTATTTAATAACTCAAGAAAATGGTAGCTAGATTATTCAATAAATGAGAATTTTAAAATATAGACATCTATGTTAAAGACAATGGTATAAACCATATGGATCTTTAGTAAAATTTTGGGTCTGCCTAGAGCTGTAGCTGTCCTTAGCAATAATAAGAGGATAATAATGAAAATGGGAGCGAATATATGAGTTCCTTACTTTTAATATATTCCCTTTTTCATGAAGAGAGAAAACTATTTTATGAGCTGATTAAAAGATCCATTGACAAACTGACAATCCTCTCTTTACATTACAAGGATACTAGCATATTTGTCCCATGTTGTGACTTATTTATTCATTAATCCTAATCCTTGATTCAAGTAAGATCTATGTTTAGAAATAATTAAAAATATTTAATGAGGTCAGCTCAAAGAAAAACCTATTAGCTTCATATATAACCTTAGATAAATGAGAAGTTAGGAAAGGTCGTTGTTTGGATTTTTTTTTTATATATTTATTTATAGAATTCATTTTTGAAATGAGGCCTAGAAGTCCTAACTTCTCAAAGGATGTTACTTTTTCTTTTTCTTATTTGATTAGATATCTAAAAAAAGAAATAAATGCTATATTAAAATCTATTTTCACTAAATATTTTATTTTTTAAAAAACTGTACTCAAAGAGAGAGAGAGAGAGAGAGAGAGAGAGAGAGAGAGAGAGAGAGAGAGAAGAAGAAGAAGAAGAAGAAGAAGAAGAAGAATAATGAAGAAAAGAATAAGGGGCCCATTTATTTAACCAATAGAATATTAAATTATAATATATGAAGGCTATCCAATTGTTGGAACTAAAAGTAAAATAACAAAATATTAAACAGAGAGAGATTTAAGGAATTAATAATAAGGAAGTCTATAAATTAGAACTCTATTTAAATTAGATAGAATTGTCACGGTTCAAAGAAAAAGGTTTCCTACCTAAATTAAAAGGGAGATACGTATCATAAAGAAAACATTTTAGGGGTCAATCATGACATAAGATAAAAAATAAAAATAATTATTAACTGCTAACATAATGCAAAGTAAAATAAGATTTCAGTGCCAAAAAATCATTAGCTTAATATAAAATCTGAATATTGTCAAAGCAAAAAGGGAGTGACAAGCGAAACGAAACCCAAATAGTTAAGCGTATTGTCGTACTTCAAAAAGGCAATGCGCTTTGAAGACCAAGATTCATTCGTCCGTACTAACCAACGGGTGGAAAAGTTAACATCGCACCCCATTATTTTGTCTTATATGTAAAAGTGATAAAAGTCCTTGTGTGACAGCAAGTAGTGGATACTGTCTAAATTTATACGTGTCAACAGCAATACACGCATAGCAGCACTGGCTTTTCTGCTATGTACGGCCTTTTGCGGGATTTTTAAGAATTGCAATAACAAAAGTCAACCCATTTATCAAACAAGTGATTAAGAACTAATCACTTCTTAATTATTAGGTGCCTCAAACTAATGCTAGAAAATAAGTAAGAGCATTTCAAATTAGTGTCTTGGTATTTTAACACGCTAAAATGAGTGTCTTATAGAAGATGCTGCTTTCGGATTTTAGGAACAATTTTCTAAGGGGAATGATGGTATATAGACGACATCACCGCAAGAAGGGTGAAGAGTACTTTTTCATTGTGGGCTCCATGTAAAATTGATCGAAGCCGTTCATCTGACAAAATTGACTTTGGATATCTCATGATCCAAAGTTCATTCAAAAGAATGTCATTAACATCCAACAAATTATATTTTAGTTTGTTGAGAACAAATTGTTGCTTCTAGAGAGCTTCAAACCATCTATATCTAGCGAGATGAAGGTATCTGTTTTGGATGCTAATTGCTTTCTTTTGGAATTAAATTTGCGCAATAAGATATTTATGGCATGCGTTAGATGAATGGATTGGATCAATAGTACGTAGGGCCACCATTGAAAAGGGAAGGCACTTCACCCTTTAGGGTATTGTAGCACTTTATACCAGAATTCCTTATTTTCTAAAGATCTATATAATTCAACTTTCTAACATGCACACAAAAATAAAATTGCTGTGATTTGATGCTCTTAGCATATTTTTTCTACATAAAAATGACAAACCCCTTACTGAGTCATCTAGCTCCTGTGATTTTCGGTGGGAAAGTAAAAAAGGAGGGGGTGGAGCAAGATGAATAGCTTAGGTTGTATAATTGTTTGGCAACAGTTTCTTCTATTTTTATTTGAAAAATGCTATTTAAGTTGAAGCCTGAGATGAGTTCGTGTCCTCTCCATCTAGGCCTCACCTTTAGATCATCTTCTTCACTCTACCCAATTTAGGCTAGAAGTATAAATATTCATATTATTGAATGCTTCCAGCTACTAGTTTTTCATTTGAAAAGTATTTTAATCATGACAATTGGACTTTGTAACTAAGGAAACTAGAAAAAACTAGAAGCTAGAAGCAATTCGTGAACATGATTTTTTGCACGTAGCCTATCTGGGGAGGGTGATGAAGATGTGTGATGACCCAAAATTTTATGCCCTTTTAGAAATTTATATGAGGGAATTACTATCATAAATGTTTTATTTTATTTAAAAATAGTAAACGAAGGAATTTGTAAGAAAAATTGGTACCATTAGATTCTACTCAAAAAATGGAATCCAACGCCTCAAAGAACACCGATAACGGAGCTCGTATGAAGAAGTTATAGGCGTTAGAAGATTGAGGGCATTTTTGTAAATTTTACTTAAAAACGGAAAAAAAGAAAAAAAGCAGAAAACGCAGGGGGCCGTTTTGATAACGGCACCCACGTCTTCTTCCTCCTTCAGCCACCGCCATTCTTGAATGTTCTAGAAACCGCCTCTGTAGGGCGGTGCTGGAAAGACGGCACCGCCATTGAGGGGCACCGCCTTCTTCCCTCTATAAATACCCTCCACCCCTTCTTCCCAAATCGCGCTTCTCCTTTCCAATTTCTCCCAAACCAGATCTTGCAATAGGGGTTTGGAGGCGAGTTCAAGGCCTCGTTGCGTCACATGGAGCGCTCCCCAGGTACGTCTCTCTTCCCCACGTCGTTCTCCTCTCTTCCCTCACTCTTTTCCCCCAGGTTTTGGGCTAGATCTGGGCGTCTCCCGGCTGGAGAACGCCTTGGTAAGCAAGGTTCGTTCCAGAACCCTCAACCCCGCCAACCATGGTTCCAGCAAGGAGCCGAAACCATTGACCAGGGCACCGTTTCAGGCTGCCCAAACTGGTCCTCGTTCCCCTTTCCTTCCCAGCCCAGATCCACGCCGGATCTAGGTGCTCTTCCAGCCGGACATCACCGACTTTTCGTGACCCAAACCAGACGGGTGAAAACCCATCAAGAGAGAGAGAGAGAGAGAGAGAGAGAGAGAGAGAGAGAGAGAGAGAGAGAGAGAGAGAGAGAGAGAGAGAGAGAGAGAGAGAGCGCCTCCCAAGGGTGCACGAACGTCCCAGGGTGCACAGCTTAGTCCAGGGAACTTGGATTGACGCACACCCGTGCCAAGCTCCCTAGGGGCTGTCCTCACGCACGAGTTGCATGCGGATAGTTGTCTTAGCTCGACAGGGACGCATGGGACGTCCTGGGAGCTAAGGCACATTGTAGCTGCGCCTAAGACGCATTTGCGCAACATCGCACACCCTGGCACCCTATTCACATGAGCTTGGTTGCGATGCAACTAGGGCGCACATGTATCCTAGAAACCATAGCACATTCAGAACTGCAGCGTGCAAGACCCTAGGCACTACAATTGGGTCGTTTGTTAAGGCGCGACCTTGTACAATCCAATTTCAGAGCCTATATAACTCCAATTGACTAGCCAAAATGTAAAACCCCGGATTTTTAAGACATTTTAAAAAAATAATAATGTCATTTTAAATAAGAGCATTTGGGATCCCATGAGAAAACATTTATTCAACATTTTACTAAACCTATCTTAAAAACTCCGGGTGTTAGTTTTCCTTTCTCAAAATGGCGTACATGTAATTTAAACATAAATAAATAATCTGCGTATAAATCAACGTCAAATAAATAGGCGCCTTTATTTTAATTCAAATAAATGTCCAAAACACAATAATAATATGGCCCAGGGTCTATCCATCATAACATCCCATATAAATATCCAACATATGTCCAAACATTTAAATCACATCCAAATATAAAGTATGCAGTCCATAATAAAATTTAAATGATAATCCACTCTAATGACTCACATTACTGTTTAAAACTATAGGGAAAACTAGTCTTCAGCAGCTCTCAAGGTTTATCAACCGCTTTTCCTTTCTTGGTGTCGCGCTCGAGATCTAAGGCATTGCAAAACAAAGCAATGCCTCAGCAAGCTATCGCTTGTGTAGGTACATAGACAATTAATGTAATAAATGAAAGAAATAATGAACAATACTAATGAAAAATCTAACATTTATGAAAATAATGATATCATAATGCCATGTTCAATAAATGCCAATTTATTCCATATGCTAAAACATAAAATTCAAGGAGTTAAAACATGACATGAATCAATAAAATGGAGCATACAACCAGAATAAGGGCACCCTAAAGTAATGGGTCTCACCACATCGCACTAACATCCTTGATCAGGAGTACACGTAGTCAACCTCTGAGTGTCGTCACACCCAGGCATATCATCCATAACCATGCTCATCATACATGCACACATAACAAGAATATGGGCCATCATGCTGCAGTGGCAACCCTCCATGGGTATCAACCACCGCCGCTCCCCATCGACACCATAACGGGAGACTTAGCGTCTGTCCTCATGGAAAGGCTCAGACCGGTAGTGTGGACTATCCATGTTACCAAACCCCTACCGAATGCCATCTATGGGTAGGTGTCTATCATATCATAAACTCATCACATCATAATCTTGGAAGGTGGGTGGCCGGCCCTATCCCTCCTAGCATGACGCCCACCAGGCGAGAGCACCTGTCATCAAATATAAAACACGAAAATCATATGTATATGCTAAAACTGAAGAGCACTTATAGCTTGCAATCCCCAAGACATGCCCATCATCCTGGGGTTAGCCTATATAAGGACCAACTAATAAGCCTCTATTCATATTTTCATGTAAATCCATGCATTTTCTATGTGTATAATAAGAATTAAGTCTCTAATTAAGCATAACTAATTAACATCCATTTTAAATAATTTTATTCAGTAAAAGATTTCAATTTGGAATAACCATCCTGTACGCAATGTCGCATGAAATCCACGGTAAATAATAATTGCATTTTAAAACACAATCACACATGATGCTATGTTTAAACATGATTTAAAAATCAAGGCAAAACATTAGTTGTTGTCACCTACCTCAGTGTGAGACCACTAGCTTACTAATAACTCCCTTTAACTGGTATATTCACGTGCACCTATACATGTTACATCACTATTTTAATATTTTTCTAAATAAAAAGTTGTCATTTCTAAGTTTTTAAGTTAAAACTAGGTCCGCGTCGTCAATACGGTCACAACGCCTCTTTCGGATCGTAATTTGGACCTCTCTAGCTCCCAGAAATCAAGTTTTAGTGAAAACTACCATCAAATGGGGCCTACCGGACCACCATAAGGTGGTTTATACCGGCGGTGCCCTTTTCCGCCGGTTTACACCGGCGTATACTGGCGCACGAAGACGGTGACGCACGCACGGGACGTGCACCGTGCGTCACGGTCGCTAGGACGCGCCGCGTCCCGGCCCCACCGTGACCGCCAACCAGCGCACTCCTCGCACGCGCATGGCGCCGCGCATGCGTGCGACGACGACGTCGTGTGACGTCGTCCTGGGTGCATCTCCGAGTGCATCCTGGCGTCAACGCCAGGGCACCGACGCCGGAGAAGACAACCGGATTCCAGTCTCCTCCGGCGGAGCTACAGAGCTCTGTTTTGCACGATTTTTGCGCCATTTTCTTCAGAATTCTCTCTAGAATCCATTTATGCCCTCCTTTTTCACTGATTTTTCCAAAAACCATGGTTTTTAAACAATTTTTTCCAAGTTCCTAAAATCATCCATAGGTACTGGTTTTTGGGTTTTATGGAGAAATCTACCGTTGGATCACTCCCAAATTTAAAGGGTTTGCTCTTGGGTCTCTTGTGCACTAGTTGGACGGTGCGATTTTCAAACGGACGAGGTTTGATCTGTGAAATCACGCTCCAACAGTAGCGTGCACAAAGTTCCCAAAAAATCTGAATTTTTTCCTAATTTTTTCCATGTTTTTCTAATTAGTTTTCTAATTAATAAATACAGAAAAACATGGATTTGAGGCTTACCTTGCGCCTGGCTGGTGTTGCTCGTGTTGCCGGGGCTCCACTCGCCCAAAAAACGTGAATTTTTGCAGGCTAGGTTTCTGAGTAAAGCTCAGTGAAAACGCTCAAAGTGAAGCGTTTTGGCAACCTGGGGAGGGTAGATATAGGCTTAGAGTCCTAGGGGAAGAGAACCTCTTCCATTCACGCCTCTTTCCATGGCTTCTCCGGCAATTTTTCCGGATCCGGGTACAGACGTGTGGAAGACGGGGGTGCCATTATCAATTTGGGCCCCTGTGTAATACGTTTCTGTCAAATGACAAAATTGCCCTTACAATTTCAACGGCTCATAACTCCCTCGTTTGAGCTCCGTTTTTCGTGTTCTTGGTGGCGTTGGATTCGTATCGACGAGAAATTTCTAATTCTTATGTTTTCGGGAAAAATTTCTATCTATAAATTTTTATTTTAATTTATTTAATAATTTCCTATTTTATCCTAAAAATTAAGGATATTACACAAAAAGACCGTTGCGTTCGTAATTTTGAAATAGACCCAATTATACAATAAAATGCAGGACATTCTTAGATAAAGAGCAACTTAAAGATATCATAGACTAGCCCTTAGAAACCAACATTATATGACCTTTAATAACACCTAGATCTTATGTTTAAACATCATTTAGGACCTTACCAAGATATTCTCGGACTCGAAGTGAAGACAGGCACGAGCTACGTAACAACGCACGAGGTAGGTAGTCTGATGCTACTATGCTTTTCCAAATATACTTAATTTGTTGGTAATTTGCTTTTGAAATATGATACGAGCATACGGAATTGTCTGCATGATTTCTAGCATTAAAGCATTTGAACCTATCATTGCATTTAGTATGCTTTTATAATGTTCTTATACAAGCATGTTTTGAGAAGTGTAGCCTTGGCCAATGAGGGCGGGCCGATGAGGGCGAGCCAGAGAGAGTTGACCACATGATTCGATGATTGAGATTGGATATATATGTTTTTAGTGGGCAGATCGCCGAATGAGGCAGTCCACGGTGGGCACTATGCTGAGGGGTATGGGTTTGGCCTCCCGGCCTCTACCACCAAAAAGTTGGATGGTATCGCTGCTAAAAACGACATTGTCCCTTCCTTGATTGCTGTGGTAAATAGGGACAACCACTGGAGGTGTTCACGGCACCCTTTCGGGACATATCCATAGTCGCTGTGGAGGCTATGATGGACTGGTCTCTAGATACCGGAGACACACAATTCAGAGGGGTTCTGATCGTGAGCATAGTGGCCCTATGATTTTGGTATGATTGATATGCATATAGCATTGAGATGGTCGCATACGAGTACTCGTGACCAGTTGGTGTGACATATATGCTGAGAGACTTATGTGCATGATACTAGCATATGCTTGAATGATGACTACTTTAAGATTTTCATGATTATTATATTTGGCTCGCTGGTTTGATGCATTTGCCGAGATCTACGTATATAAATCTATTGCTTTATCTTTTAATCATATTTATATAACGTGAATTGCATTTGGATTTCATAGTTGAATTTGTATCCATGAACTTATGTTTTATGCATAACTATGCATGCTTAAGCAAAAGAAATCATTGATATTTTATATGGAAAGCTCTTGGAACCATGCATGATGCATATTGTGTTTTCAAAATAGTAATATCAGATCACCTACTGAGTATGGAAAATACTCACCCAACTCTATCATTTTTTAGGATAGCTCTACTCACGAGTAGAAGAAGCATCAGGACCTGTTAGTATTAAAATCAAGTAATGAAGAAGAGACAAATATGACTGTAAGTAAACTCTCTACTCCTTTGGACATATATCTGTATTTATTTACAGTTGGGCTGTGAACTGTGATTGGATAGACCTGGGAAGACAGAAATTTTCAAAAACTACTTTGGCGGTTGTGAAAGCAAATGACACTCGGGGTTTTCAAAATGAGTTTAAAATAAAAAGTTTTTTTCGCTGCATTGCATTGTTTTTCAAATAGGGATCCCACCTTAGGCATTAGTTTTGTATTTAAAAATGCATGTGAAAACCCGGGTCGTCACAAGATGAATAGGTTAGATAATCAAAAGGTAGGGTTTTGATAAAGGGATCATGGGCTCAATCCTACAAACTCAATTTGGAAAACATTTCTCAACCTATTTCTGGAGCCTAAAAACACCAAATTAAAGAAGAACAAGTTATTTCTATAGAAATGAGAAGCATCTCCCAGTTTGCTTCACATGCTTCTCATTTTAGTGTTTTGGAGTTATTTTCAAAAGTATTTCTCAATAGAATTTGAAAATGGAAGTCCTCCAAACACACTTCTCTACTTTCTATAGAAATTTGAGAAGCAAGAAAAGCTTCTTTCTTAGAAGCAAACTTAAATAATAATAATAATAATAATAATAATAATAATAATAATAATAATAATAATAATAATAATGAAAGGATGCACTTGATATTAGGCGTTGTTTATAAAGTTTAAAATACTGAAAGTCTTTAGATTATCTCAATTTCTCCTATGTAAAATGAAGACAAATGCTATCATGGGTGGGTGATCACATGATAAGTAGTCTTGTGGTGTAATACTTCTGCATAAAGGGAGCCTTTGGTTGTTCAAACCCATTCATCTGATTTCTTTGACTTCGAATCTAGTAGTCGAAAGACCATGCAAATTGGAGGAGCCTACCATTTGAAGAAGATGTATTTTCAATCACATGAAACATATATGGTTGAAAAGTTAGTATAAACAATGGCAAAAATTAAAAGATAAAAAGTAGTTTTCAGGATGTTAGAATCATCAAATCAAACGATAGAGGGACTCCCTTACACAAGCCTAGGGATTCTAGTTGCACCCATAAATGTCTGTCTATGGGAGTATGTGTTCATTTGGGGTTATTTATGAAAAAAATGTCTTACACCAAATAAAAAGAGAAAAAAAGTTCAATTATTGTATTTTTGGTACTCATGGACGAAGCAAAGAAAAAAGAGATTAGGTCTTCTTCTAAAACTACTACTTTTTTAGTGAACTCTTGATACCTTTGTACAGAAGTTACAGTTAGAGTTTCCTCATCTTAATTAAAGTCTAACTTTAATTAGAAATAGTAAATGATTATTATGCCCTTAAAATCTGTGTGTTTGAGAAATGAAAATTACGCCTCTAAAATCTCTTCATTTGAGAAATGACAATTATGCCTTTAAAATCCCTATGTTTGAGAAATAACTAATATACCCTTATCTTTCTCCACACTTTTAGTTGTATCGCAAATAATTAAAACACTGCAATCTTTTAGATGTCTACAAACTTAAATTAAATAACTAATAAATCTCGTTGTTTATATAAGCATTTAAATCTAATTTCTCGTCCTAAAAGACAATGAGTGAGACCTTTGGGATCAATCATCAATAAACACAGAGAGCCTTGTACCAAATTTCCATCAAATCAACAAAGCAACATCATGTCTTCATCTAGCTTATCCTAAACTAGCACAATACAAACCAAAGTAAATTAATTCTAAGCCCACTAAGAGCCTCCCTTTACCTTAGCATGCACTTATTGAATATCGAGTAAATCATTATTGTTGCAAACATATTTTAGAATAAATATATTTAACTAGTAAATAGATTTAGAAAATAATTTGAAATCTATCAATAAAATTCGATAAGAATGATACAATTTGAAAGAAAGGTTAAGTGCAGTCCATGACTCATCTTTTTGCAATTAAATAATTTGATTAGCAATTAGATATACTAAAATCATAGTATATATATCATGGACTCTTTCTCAAGCACATAAATTGTTAGGTATCAATCTAGCTGCTTTTTTAGCAATCCCCCAATAGGTTGAATCAATTGAAACCATAGGTAAGTATACCAAAGTAACAATCACTAGATTTCAACTTCTCAACATAGCAAAGAGTTACCTATAGAACTAGCTTCACACATGTGCAAAGGACTTTAGGGATTAGTCATGCACCGGTAGGTTATGGTTTTTCGCACTTTTGTATGATACACACGTCATGGAGTAACTTTGTAGGAACCATAATAGTCTTGGACTAGGTATATAGTTACATTATGTAGGATCAGTCATCTTTGACAATGGAACTACTGGACTCATCTTAGATTATCCATTATGACCTTAAACATGTTACTTTATATACTCTAATCTCCTATGCAATCAGTGTGGCTTACCACCTCCTTGTAGTTAATCTCATGTCAAACATCTACGCATGTTAGGATGGTCATTTAGTTGATCTGCCTTTTGATAATTAATTAACCTCATCATTAATTAATTGATCTAGTCCATGAAACATGTATCCACATAAACATGAAATAGTCCATGAAACATGTATCCACATAAACATGAAATAAAGCATAAACAAGCAATCATTGAGAAATTAAAAATAGTCGTGATAACGTGTCTGGATCACACATAACACGAACATCCACATGAGATAAATTAAAATAAAATGCTGAAAGGCCACGTCAATTTCTAGTAGTCATACCCCATGATCCGTTTTCTACAAAGACTACAAATGCACTAAACATGCATGTGGGGCTTCTGCTTGTTGATCATTTAAATCCTTATCTTCTGTCCACATTCTACAACATTCTAGATGGATAATACTCCAAAGACTGATAATTGAGACCATTTTTAGTTGGTTTAGATTTGAGTGCTACCACTAGCTTCTTCAAACGCTAAGCATATTTCTATTTCACAGTAGAAAATCAGTTTAATTTCTACTGTAAAATAAAAACAAAACAAAAAAATGAGTTACCCAAGCACGTACCAAGTGTTTGTAGTGTTATTTAGAATACTAGTAGTTATGGCTGAAAGCCATCCAGTTCCGCTGGTTGCGAGCAAGAAGGTGCCTCCATGATTAATCACCTAATGAAGAAATCATTGGCCAACAAGATGCGCAGTGTGGATTATCAAATATCTGAGCGTATATGTACTTTTTAGCTTTATGGAATCGCTCATACTAATTTACAGAAACAAACTCTATTTAAAGGCTTCTCCGTAAGAATTGGTTAAAAAGGAGGGGGGCACATAGGATCAGCCACTTAGCCAAAAGCTTTTTATTTTGTTGTCTATTTAGGACCATAAGTTCTCATCTTAAGCCACACTAGTATGTAACACAAAGATATCCAAATTTCTCTGGTTTGTTATTCGTTACATATTGTGCTTGATTGTAGAGGAATAATAATATATATAGTGTGCCACGCTACAGCGGTTACCTTAGTGAGCCCCATTTTTGCATGATGGACCCCTCTTTGGCTAATTATATCCATCCATATGACATCTTCAAATTTGGATGTCATTCCCAAACAATAACGGGAGTAAATGATTTTAACAAGTGAAAAATGTGACTATTGCTTGTTGATTAGAGACCTACTTTCACACAATTTTTACTATCGGTGCGCTCAGATCAAAAGTTTTTCTCCTTTTTCTTCCAAAATCTAGGATTATTCAAGCCGTACTATTTACAAAGCTTCATCCAAAGTTAGGAAAATTAGATAGATAGGTCCAATCAACCTAAGTGGGGAGCGCACTACACAAGTTGCTGTATTGTCGGACACCATACTATCATAAGGATTGCTAGCTCCAGATGCAACCTTCACCCATGTTCCCTCACTCGTAGACACGTAGGCAAGTGTACATATAGCATTCTCTAATTTCGATAAATAGCATGATTCAAGGGTGATGTTAGTTGTGTACTTGCCTACATGTTCGCAAGTGAGGGTTGTGTGTGAAGGCTACATGTGCAGCTAGTATCACTGGAAATATAGAAAACTTGCACCAAATAGAAATATGATGAATCTTAGCTTAGATGCTTGCTAATAGCAACTTATTAAAGATAGTTGAAGCCTCCCAATAAGTGCAAGAGATATACCTTTATTTTTGAGATTCAATCAAGCCATACTCAATTTGTACCTTAACAAATCTGCACGATTAGAATCAAACCATACTTTAGTACCCCTGAATTTGAATACCTTGAATAATCTTGTTAGTCAAACTATATTGCCAATCTCGGTAGATATGAAATATAAGCCAACTCTCATGAGAGATTATGAATATGGGTTGCAAAATGTGTATTCAATAAATATCTAATATCTTTCAAATAATCTAAAGAGACATCAAACTCATACTACAAAATGTGCACCCAATATACCTATAAAGCCTAACAACTAGAAGAGATTATAGATATGGACTACAAACTGTACATAGTAAGTATCCAATAACCTTCAAATAAGATAAAGAGACATCAAACTTAGGCTACAAAATGCCAACCTATAAACCTTTAAAGCCTAATACTAGTAAAGAGCTAAAGAGACGTCAAACTTGGTTTACAAAATGCCCAACCAATATGCCTCTAAAGCCTAAAACCAAGAGAGAGTGATGTACACATATGACAAGCTCTAGAGAGAGAGAGAGAGAGAGAGAGAGAGAGAGAGAGAGAGAGAGAGTAGTGAATGTCTTAGCTAGAAACACTGTAATGGCCCACATTTTTCTGAGAAAAAAAATATAAATTCATAAATTTGTGAAGTTAGATGAGTAATTAATCCATTAGAAGTGTATGGAAGTGTATAAGGATAAGCCTAAATGCTTAAGTTAGCTTAGCTTATTCATTATAGTTCATTTATAATAAGTGTAGTTTCAACACAGAGTTCATAAAACTTAAATTTGGTGAAAAGAGACAACCTAAGCTAAGTGTAGCTAAGCATTTCTAAAGACAACTTGTTTAGGAAAGGTTTTAGACTTCAAGTCATGGTTTAGTTTGGTTCCCATGTGATGAAAACGTGTAATACAATAATGATATCCAAGGGCTACAAATGAAGAAAACCAACAACGTATGAGTCATAAAATTAGACTGTTTGATGATAATCCAATGGTCAAGATTAAGCAACAAAATAAACTATAAATCTGTATCAAATTAGACTTAGCCATATGGCAAGAAATAGAGAGAATGGAAACATATACAACCAATTAAGACGAAATTGTATGAAAGAAATCAAATAAAATAGAAACAATGGAATTGGAAAGTGGTAATTGCATGAAAACTATTTTGAGAAAGGAAAGAAGATTTGTGTTGAATAGCTGGGGAGAAGAAGGAGAATAGCGTGAGAGAAATAGAAAAGGAAGGGCACATGTGATTGGGAGAGGGAAAGAAAAAAAAAGATAGTGAAGAGATGAATTTCACCCGAGATTTCTCCAAGTCGTTTGGGACATGCAACTTTGAATTGTCCAATCTAATTAGAGAAGCTTCAATTTCTAAACAGGGCAAGCATACCTAGGAAATCGAAATTGGGATACCATTGATCAAGCAGTTATTTGAAAATCGATCAAGAACATATCATGAACAAGATCAAAGGATCTAACAAAGGAAATAGCAATAAGAGGTTAGGAGATTTGAGGATTACTCGTTTATAAATTTCCACTTTTTGAAGTTTTGGTTAGTAAATTTTTATTTATTTATTCATTTATTTTAGCATTTGATTAAAGTTGCATGATTTAGAAATTTTCATCATGCATTGAATAGAATTACATCTTATAGTGTGTAATTGTTAAGTCTCTTGTACTTTATAAATCTATAAAGTGTGCATAATGTTTATGACTGCTAGAACAATTTCTTTTCTTTTTTTTTTTTTCTTTTTTACATTATATTACAAATTGGAAGTCTTTTGAATACAATGGATTATAGTCACATTTTTTTATACATGGGTAGATTTTGGTTTTAGTCAAGTTGTAAACCTGTGATTTTGTACTCTAGTTGGAAGACTTTAAGGTATCAAATCATTGTCATTAGAATAAGAAAATGACATATTTCATAATTAAATGTATTGAAGTTTTTTTAGCGCATGATCTATGATAATGGTGATTACTAGCATGGCACTACCAAAAGAAATAGATAATTATATTTGGAGATTTTTATTGAGTTTTACATGAAATTCTAGATGTGACTTTGATTTTTCATCAATAAAATATGGCCTCATATCTTAACTTAGATATATGCTTATGATTCAATTGATTAAAATTTTAATGCACGATGAAGGCAAACATAAATATTATAAATTATGTTCTAATATCTATTACACAATAATAAAAAATGTTCAATCAGTCCTAAACCAAAAAATCTTTAAGATGATATTCTTAAATTAGTCAAAAGGTGATTAACCAAAGAAATGCATTTAGTGTATACTAATGTTGTTGCATAACTTTGTCCTAAAATTTTATATTAATTATGTATAGTGAAATTAATAAGAAAAGTAATATATCATATAAGGTTATGTACCAACAAGAGTATGAATCACATGGAAAATAATTTTATTAAGTTAAAACACAAATAATGATATTGCACCTTATATGGAATTTAACTTATAGCACGCCAAAGGTTGTTGTTTTATAAAATTAATTATTACTCTATATAAGGCAACTTAAGTATATGTTAAGAATAATAAACTATACTAGAAATTTTAGCATAGAATGTAATATTTGAAAGATAAATATTATGTTGATTTTCCCATTTAATCTTCTAAATTTAGCATAATTAAATGATAGCTATAGTATGGATACTTGATAAGGTTATTACTGTTCACATGAACAAAAGGATTAAATTATTTGACTATACAAAAAGAATGAGTTAATGTATTTTAGGAAGACGTATATGTGTTATGAGGGTAAGCATACAAATCTTAGCCAAGGCATTTCATAAGGATTTTGGCATTTAGAGAATTATTAAGAACTCATATATATTATTATATAAGCACAAAGATGATGTTTAAAAGTGTGCATAGGTTTTATCAATCGATTTGAAAAGTGTATTTCTCAACAACTATAATTAATTATGAAAATATTTGGAATATAGTATTATCTATCTATTCTTATCAAGATTTCATTTACATGCTAGAAGCTATTTGTAGACCAGTTGGATGACTAATTAAGCATCCACGGTAGGTTTGGATATGACTCAAGTAGTTGGTTAGACTCTCCAGATATATTTTACAATGAGTGAGTAATCTGTTAGATACTCATGTTAGCTATGTATAACATAGGACTAACTTGGCCCATGGTTCCTTTTTGATATTAGATACTAGTATATGATTTAAGGATAGAGGACATCGATAGACTCCATTCTATATTTATTTGTTCCTTCCCATGGAGGTGGTGTAGTGTCCGATATATCTGATCATGCTATTGACGCATAGCAGAGCCCTTGCTTGCCGGTCAGCAATGATTTGTATAGATGTATTTTAGGTAAGACATGCATTTCATGCCGGTTATCCTTGAGGGTTAATAACCATACTAATTGCTTTGGCAGGTATTGACTACTTCGGCAGGTTATTTGATATTTTTACAAATGCTATTGACGTTTTGTATATGATCGAGTTTTATTGATATCTATGTTTTCGATGTATGATTAAAATTTATTATCTACAATTTGGATATATGTGATCAAGGTTTATGGATATTGATGATTTGACATATGATGGAGTTTAATCAAAATAGAAAGATTGATCAATGGTTTATATTGCATATCAATGTAATTTTATTTTGATATAGCTTGTCTAGCCTTGTAACTCTCAGGGTGAGTAGTTGTACTCACCCCCTTACAACCAATATTTTAGATGAAAGATCCAAGCACTAAGACAAAGCTATTGGAGGAATTTTGTTCAAGTTTATATTTTACTTCAGTAGATATATGTATCAGGAACTTTAATTATAATGTTGAACAATTTATTAGTTTAAATATCATGTATGACAGAGTCTGATACATTTATTTAACTGTATTTATTAAAGGTGAAGTGGTTGAATGGTTATATTTGGGCTATGAACTAGTGGTCCTTACTGGTTTATTTTATTCCACATTTATGTTAAGTTATTTGAAGTTTTATGATATGAATCCCAATAATTGAAGATGGAGGTTTTGAAAATTATAATTTATTATAGTTCTGAAAAATACTTTTTTAAAATTTAATAATTTTTTTGCTTTATTTAAGAATATTTAATGATCAAAACCGAATTTTCTTGTTCAAAAATAGATATCCACCATGAGTTTTTCTTAGGTTGTATTCTTAGTTTTTCTTAATCTAAATCAAGCAAATTTGTGCTATGTGATTTATGATATGTCATGTCATTGCTTTTGCAAACGTGATGGGGCTGTAAATGTGGTGGGGTCATCTTTTATTATAATACAATGACTTCAATCTATGAAAAGTTTGTCCTTTTAATGGATAAATGAATTTCTTATACTTCGTTCAATTAGTTTCAAAAGCAATCTTTATAGTAGATGACAGAATTGTTTTTGCTTCATTTTGATCAATTTTGAGAAGAAATTAACTCTAGACAAAATTGACATTAGCTATTTTCACAAAATTATTTACATTTGAACATTTGCAAGTCAAATGATAACCTAATAAGTGCAACCAATTCCTTAGTATACACTTGAAAATCTTTACATCCAATTAAAGTGATATGAATTTCTTACTATTCAAGTACAGAAGTATTGCTCATCTAAGCTATCCATCTTTTTTGCCTTCATTGTTTATTCTTCCATAATAGATGTTGTGTAATTTAGCATTTGTTGTTTAGCAATGTAGTTGTGTCCTAGTTTCTTTATTTGAAAATTAAAAGTTTCTCTTAATACAAGAATCTTTTTTATTGGCTTGTGTATTCATCACTATAAGGTCATTGCCTTTTCAATCTCTATAAATTCATTAGCTTCTATGTTTCCCACTGTATTGTACATCTGAAATAGGTCTTGTGTGCTATTAAATATTGGATTATGATGACACTAATTTAGATAAACAATCCCACAATGTCATGTTTCAAACATAGTTGGCAAGATCTCCCATTGTGGAAGTCATTTGTGTGCCTTGTTATGGCAATATTACTGTCACATGCTTTAAATCCCTCTCATTACAAAACAAGCATTTGGTTCCTCTGGTATCTTTATTTTCTTCAATCAAACAATTCAACCAAATATTATGTCTTTTGTAGTGCAATGTTCTTTTCTTAAAAAAATTGTTTCAAAACTTCAGGGATCTTCGAGCTACTAAAGCTTCTATTTGTATTGAAGAAGTAATTTTTGGATCATTCACAAATTTCATTTTACTTCTTTTCATTTTATCTAAGAGTCTAGTATTGTTTCTTTAGAATCTCAAAATTTCTTAGCTTGATTCCAATTCTATGTGAAGTCTTCAATCCCACAAAACATTATACTCATGCAAACATAGAAGCCTCTTTAATTTTAGTCCATTGTAAATTTATGTAAATACAAAAATTATCCCCTTGTCATTCAAACTTGAATTGTTATAAGGGACTTCCTTCTAAAGATTTTAATAAGAAACTTCTTTATGAAGCTTTTAACAAGATTTTGTTGTTGTTGAAGCTTTCTTATGTTTATAGAAACTTATTTGGAATATCATACATTCGCTTTCTAAGCTGGTAATATAATAATAGAGCCAGTCAACCAAACTTAATGTTCTGTCATTTGTAATACTTAGAAAATCAAGAGAAGAGAGATTGATTCGAAATCTTTTGTTTCCAGCACCTTTATGTTTCTTATTTAAAAACTTTCTCCCATCAAGTGCTTGAATATGCTATTATTCAGTTGTAATGAATCATGGTAGTCGAAGTTCAATTCAATAGATGTTAGGTTTGCATCATATTTAGAATTTCATGCTTGTACCAGTTGCTAAGTTCACTAGATTTCATGGAGAGAACATATCTACAAATTATTGATAATATAGAAAACTTAAACAAAATACAAATCTAATGAACCTTACCTTAGAGTCGCGCTTGAAGATAGTTGAAGTCTCTTCATAAGTGCAAGGGATATAATTGCTCTATATCTAAGATTATATAAGCTACATTCAATCTACACCTCAACTAATTTGAATGATCAAAATCGATCCATACTTTAGCCTCCTATATTTGAATTCCTTAACTAATCTTGTAAATCAAACTATATTACAAAATGTGATAGATATAAAATATAGGCCAAAGCTTAGCAGAGATTATAGATATATGCTACAAAATATGCACCTAGTATAAATATCCGATATCTTTCAAATAATCGAGAAAGGTATCAAACTCGAGCTATAAAATGCACACCCAATAGACCTCTAATTTTTAACACTTGATGAAATTGCGGATATGGAATACAAAATTCATGTCCATTAAGTATCCAATAACCTTCAAATGGGCTAAAGAGCTGTCAAACTTGGGCTGCAAAATGCTCATTCAATAAACCTCTAAAAGCTAATACCTAAAACAAAGCTAAAGAGACATCAAAATTCAGATAAAAAATGCACACCCAATAATTTTCTAATGCCTAACAATTATAAGAGAATAGAGTAATGCACAAAACGACAAACTCTATAGGAAAAATAATATATTATATCTTAACTTGATAAACTCTAGAAAACCAAAAACTAAAATGCACTACACGAAAAGAGGATTTGGTGCAAAGAATGGACTAGGGGATTACCACTTTATGTAGGAGTTCCTCTCCTCTAGCCCTTCTTCCATAAGCAATGTGGAACTATTAGGTCATGTCCCTTACAAAGAGATGCCACTTTATATCTCATATGAAAATGATGATGTGGGACTAATAGTCCCTTCAACTTAAAAAACAAACCAACAAGCATTTCTCTATGATCATGCCTCTTATAAAGAATAGCTATAAAAGAAGCATATAGTTCTAGTTTAGTTGGTCACAGACAACTCTGCATCTCTCCTAGAGAAAACTTGGTTGTAAGTTTGAGTTGCCCCTTTCCCCTTAAGTTCCACTTAGATTTAGCACAAGAACGCAACATGCTATCCATGTAATCAAACCAAACTAGATTCACCTATCCTTGCTCGATAGCACATATATTCCACATCTCTTTTCTTCTTAAGAGCAGCTTTTATCTTTTTCTATTTAATGACAACCAAAAAGAAAAGGATATATTGTTACTAGCCTTATTTTTTAGGTTGGGAAAGAGTAAGAAATGGAAAGCTTTGTACTTCAAGCCTATATTCATTTTTCTTGGAAGAAAAAAAATAAAAGACTGTGTATCAATCCTAACCCTTAAATTCAGGATGATAAATGCTACAATCTTTTTTCCTTTGAATGGTTATAGATGCTAGCATCATTCACTGGGAGAACATTGACAACCAATTTACAGTCAAGAAAGATGATAGCAATTTCTATTTTACTAATGTAGGCAGCCACTTAATATGTAAACTGCCCTATAGGAAGTGCTTGGTAGTGGCAGATGAAATCAACAACATTGTCTTTTGTTGATGAGAGAGAGAGAGAGAGAGAGAGAGAGAGAGAGAGAGAAGAGAGAGAGAGAGAGAGAGAGAGAGAGAGAGAGAGAGAGAGAGAGAGAGAGAGAGTTAGGGTAGTATCAAAATATCCTTTTTAGATAAAAGCTGCTCTTTAGAAGGAAAAAGATATGGACTGTGTATAACTGGGCAAGGAAGTGAATCCGATCTGGTTTGATTTTGGGGATAGCACATTAAACTCTTGTTTCTATGAAGTACAAGCATGCTTGTATCTATCGTTCCTCTCAATATATTTAGTACAATAGCGTTGGAAAATTTTTAAATACTTTAGTTTTGAATATCGGTTGATTAAGATTCCTGGCAATGGGACACTCTTAAGCATCTTAATAAGTTGACACACTTTTTTCTCATGCACTATGAAATGGTTATCTAGATCTGATCCATTCATCATGTTTGGTGTATTAAATAAGCTAGAGACGAAATTCCATACTCCCTTTTATTTGAAAATCACAATCATTCATTTTTATTATTATTTTCAAATACCCAAGACAAGTAGTTAAAATCATTTGAATGGATTGATTTCTTGTGGATTACCTATTTTTGCTAAAATGATCATGATGAATGTGATGAAAACATTTCACTATACATGGGAAAAAGATTGTTTGACTTCGTCACTATTGCTTGAACTCTTTGATTCAATACTATAAGAAGAAGGCTCCTATAGACTCTTTGATTAAACTTGTCAAGGCCTGGCAACTATGAAAGAGAAGTTTGTTGATTCTTAAAATACTCTCTAAGGCATGGTAAGGCGCTACTTGAAAAATGGAGAGCATAAGGAGGAAATAAATCTCTCTCTTGAGTATGATGAGCTCTATGAGAGAGAAAGGAGAATCACCTTTCCTCTAAACTCTTAAAAAACTATCAAAGGAACTTTTGAGCAAACTTTCCTTCTAATTTCTCTGTCTCTAATATCTGTTTCTGCATGTTTAGATTTGGGAAGGAGGGGGTACTTATAAGTTTCTTAGGAGTAGGACGTACGAGATTATAGAAGAGTGGAATAATGAAGAGCTGTTTAAGAATGTAGGGGGACGAGTATAGGTGGAGAGTTGTGATTGAATAAGAACAAAGGAGATGGGAGAAAATGTGGGGTGATGGAAAGAAGCTAGGGAGGTCCACAGTTGTGATAGGAAGTGGAATGGGAGAAAAAGAAATAGGAAGTGTTGTGATAGTGGGAGTTTGAGATGGGAAGGAGTTATGATAGAAGTGGGAGCTGAAGAAAAACGTGGGAGTGGTAGGGAGGAGAGAGAGAGAGAGAGAGAGAGAGAGAGAGAGAGAGAGAGAGAGAGAGAGAGAGAGAGAGAGAGAGAGAGAATTTCTTCCATAATATTCATTTGATTTGGGCTCAATTAGAAGTTCATTGTACCAAAACTAATTTCTAATCGGAATATCTTAAGCCTTCATTTTTGTGGTCATATAATGGATGGTGTAAATGGAAAAAATCCTCTTACCATCCATTTTACGACCATAAAGGCCCAAAAATTAAGACCTTAGAATTTCCAATATAAGTGACTTTTGGTACCAAGGACATTTAATTGAAGCAAAATTATATGAACTTCTAGGATCTATGGAATAATACAAGAAGTCAGCCCAAACACCATTTTTCTTCAATACATATCAATATCTCTATATGTATGGAAGAAATTAGAGAGTGGAAGAAAGAGAGAGAAGTACTTATATGATGCAACTAGTCTCATCATAGTTGCACCATAGTGTACTAAAAGAGGGTTGGTGGGCCCACATTTTTTGAAAATTTCCATGATCCATGCCATTCACTAATTCTCCTCATCCTCAGATGCCTTTGATACTAATTCTCACTTGTATTGGATGTCTCTAGCCTCTTTGTTTTGGACCTTTTTGAAGCAAAAAAATAGACGGTTGACATGAAAAAGCCCCAAAACATAAGACTAGCTTCAAAAGGGTAAGAAATGAGAAACCTCAAGATTTTTTTATATATTTGAGATTTGGTATTGAAGGCATTTGAGACGAGGTGAATTCATTGAACAGTATAGATCATCAAAAGTTTTGAAAAGTGTGGGCCCACTAGCTAATTTTTTGGTAGGCCTATGATGCAACTGCAATGAGACATGTTGCATCATAGAATTAAGAGAGAGAGAGAGAGAGAGAGAGAGAGAGAGAGAGAGAGAGAGAGAGAGAGAGAGAGAGAGAGATTGATTCCTAGGTGGCTTAGGACTGAGAATCAAGATTCTAGGTATTTAAATCTAAAGTAAGACTCTCTTAAGAAAATCCTTGACTTTAGAAACTCAAATAGGTGACTAGGAGAGAGAGAGAAATATTTGGAAGTAGGACTCTAGGTCGGCACTAAGTTTTCTTTTTATTCTTTCTTTTTTAGATTTTTTTTCTTTTTAATGGAAATTTACAAAACATAGGGCGCCACATTTTGATGACTAGGCAGCCCTATAATTTATGAAAGAAAGAAGAAAGAATTTGAGGAGAGATGAGCTCTACTAGCTAAAGTGGGCCCCGCTTCCATTTTCTATTTCACACTTTTTTGAATGGAAGATGAGCTCCATTAAGTGTTGCTCACCATCCTAAACTCCTTTAGAGACCTTGATTTGAATGTTGTGAAAAAGGAAGGAATATCAAGGACTCTCAACATAGCATTGTTTTGGATATGAAACTCTTTCCAAGGGAATCCTAACTAAAGGGCAGTCCTGGGGCATGAAGCTCCCGCCTATGTGGGATCCGGGGAAGGGGGGGACTACAAGGGCTTAAAGTACACAGCCTTATCTTGCATTTTGCAAGAGGCTGTTTTCACGCCTAGAACCCGTGACCTCAGGGTCACAGGACGACAACTTTTACTGTTGTGTCAAGGCTCCCATTTGAGGAAATCCTAACTCATTTCAAAAATAGAAAAGGCTTCGCGGGGTACTCTTTTCTTCTTATAGGTCTCGCTTGTAGCCAAGTGGGTCCTATTTCAAGAGCTCCAGGCCCATGGAGACTCCAAAGAGTCCTTTTGAAGAGAGACACCAAATACAAAGAATTTTCTCTCCAAGAGTCCCAAATTAATTCAAACAGGTACAATGGGCTCCATGAAATACCTTTTTTTATTAGAGGAAGGAGGGAGAATTAACCAAATTACCCCTCAAATAAGCAAACACTTGACCTGGTGGCTTTTAAAGCTTCCCACTTCTAGTAAATGTGGACAAAAAATGAAATTCATAGTGTATGGACCAATAAAAGAGACAGCAAAAGGACCAAACTAGTGTTGGCGGTTTGTGAATGGAGTTTGGCACATGGCTACATATATAATTTATGAATTTCAAAGAGACAACATGCCTAGATTTTGATTTGGCAACTTTAGTGGGAGTTTATGTTCTATGGTCTTCTAAGTAAATATTATGAACCATATGGACCATCAAACGTTCAGCCTTGACATACTCACCGAAATGATCCTTGATAAATTCACTTGTTAATAGTTAAGGCGAGCGATTTGGTTGCCTTGTTTGCATTGGCAATATCATACGGCAATTGTTGGACAAACGGGAAGGCCGAAGAAATGCGCTGGAGGTAGGTTGTTGAGGGCTTCTTTTGAAGCGCAATCATGCATCCGATTGCCAACTGCCCACATCTTCGGATGGCAGCAACGATAGATGGAGGAAGACTTGTGAATAATCGGCAAACAAATCAACGAATCAATGACTAAGGATGGCCGACCAAATGTTGACAAGAACAGTCTTCGGACCTATTTGTTAACCAGATCAATCTTCAGTGGTTAACGTCATTCTGGACCTGCTCTGGGTAAAGCACTTAAATGGAAGCCGTATAAAGCTCGACGAGTCCCAGTAGTTACCGGACGGGGTCGCCTTAACAAGTTTGTTTTTGGCATAGAAGTTCCTATATCAATGAAAAATGCCTTACTTTGAATAAGGTTTGAACTATTAATTTATGTAATTAGAAGTAGCCAATTAGATTTACGACGGAACTTAGAAATTGATCACTGATTTAAGTATCTCTATAAAATAGACCTCAATAGAAAACTGAAGATTAAAAGTAGCAATTGATTGAATTGAGCAGTTTCTCATATAAAATTATTGACTCAAGAGATATGATAATACGGAGAAGACAATTGTTTGAAGCACGGACAGAATTGAAAACACCCCTTATTTCAAAGAGAGGAAGACGAGTTATTTACATTTCATTTGGAGGGAGAAGCGAATTAAAAACTAAGCAATGGTAATTCTAAAAATCCCCAGTGAAAAATAGAGATGCCTTTTACATTATCTGTAACTGTGAAAGCATCGACGTCCACGACATGGGCAACTTGGGTTCTAACTCCATTATGCCCAGCTATGTTTTTCTTGGACTTTAAATTCCGTATTGGAGACAGGAAAACACATTATTCCATAAGATGGCCCCGCGTTCCGCTTTAAGGCCAAAGCTGCACGAGTTTTTGCCGGCGGACACTTTCAGCTGGTAATATTAAATTATACTTTTACATCTTCCGAACAGTGCTGTGCATTAACTCCGAGTCAACTCGTCTTGACGAAGTGTGCAATCCACATTGTGTCTGCATTTTGAGTTTTCACCCTTTAATTACATCAACCAATGAATTTAACCAGGGGAGAAGTCTGGACTTTGCTTGTTCCTTTTATAAAAACCAAACAAGGGAAGCAGGCTAAATCTAGCTCCAACAGAAACAGCGGCCCAATAAGCTCAAGTCCAGACTTAGAAGCAGGCTACATCTGGCTCTAATAGAAACAACGGCCCATTAAATTCTATTTCACCTCTCTACTTCGGTCTATCTTAGGGGTGACAAAATATGACACGACACGATAACACAACTTAAACCTATCACGGATTTAGCGAGTTAGGGTCAAGTCTTATCGTGTTCGTGTCAATCAAAAATTATGTCGTGTTTGGGTCAATTAATTTTGACCCATCGTGTTAACCTGTTTGACACGTAACATATTAATTCGTCGTATTGACCTATCTAATTCGCAAGCTGTTAACCAATCGGGTTAAAAATATAGGACATTTCATCAGAAATAGTCTTATATTACTATATAGGACGATTAATCAGAAACAGTCCTATATTAATTATTTTATATTTATTTAATTGTGTTACATGAGTTGTGTTTTGTTGACTTGTTTAATAATTGTGTTGTGTTCGAGTCATGAGTTTTTGACACGATTATTAAGTGAGCCGTGTTCGTGTCGACCCATATACTATAATGGGTTAGTAATATAGGATGGTTTTTGATGAACCGTCCTATATTATTATATAGGACAGTCCTTTAGAAACCATCATATATTAATTATTTTATATTTATTTAATCATGTTACATGAGTCGTGTCTTGTCGACTTATTTAATAATTGTGTTGTGTTCCAGTCACGAGTTTTTGACACGATTATTAAGCAGGCCGTATTCGTGTTGACCCATATATTATAGTGGGTTAGTAATATAGGACGGTTTTTGATGAACCGTCCTATATAGTAATATAGGATGGTTCTTTATAAACCATCTTATATTAATTATTTTATATTTATTTAATCGTGTTACATGAGTCGTGTTTTGTCGACTTGTTTAATAATCATGTTGTGTTCGAGTCACGAGTTTTTGACATGATTATTAAGCGGGTCGTGATGTAATAACCCAAATAAATAATTAAACAATAATGATAATAATAAAGGGTAAAATAGTAAATACACATGGGCATGTAGGGGTGTGGGACCCACGATAAGACTATAAAAGCCTGTCCTGTTTTTTTATATAGCCAAACTATTCATCTCGGGTTCCGTGTTGACGATGCAGGCAATGACGTGGAACTCCCCTATCAGGCGTACACAGTGACGATCTAACTATGGTAGGCCACCCTCTACCATTTCCCTTTATTTTCTTATAGTTTTCGTCGTTTTAACGCCAGAAAACGGTGTGGATTGCCGTTTTCGGTGAAATAGTAGGCGTTATTATTCTTATTAAAGTAAACTAATGAAACCACATCAGATCGTGATCTGAACCGTTCATCTTGTGCATTGTAACATGAAAAACAAACCTATGAATTTTCATGGTGATCGGACGGCTAGGAATGCCGAAAAACTCATAAAACAGTAGATGGAGAAATTTTAGGGACGTGACAAAAATCGTGTAAAAATACTATATAATCACAGAGTTTGTTGAAAAGGTGCTTAAAAATGGGATCTACGCAAAAAACTAAGCGAAACGGTGCAAAAATTGCACAATTTGGACACCTGAGTGTTGCTGGTGGCGACCGGAGTCTGGCCGTCTTCTTCGACGATGGCAATCGGCGGTGACACGCGTCACAACTATCACGCGCCATGTAGGCGCCACGCAGACGCACACGTGTAGATGGGACGCATGCGATGTCATGAGCACAGCAACCGCACACCATGCGAGCTACACGCGGCACCAATGCACACAGGCAACACGCGCGAGCATGGAAACAATGCGTGCGCACACAAAGACGACACATGTGTGCACTCGTGACGCGCGGTTTTTTTTGGAATTTTTGGGGTCCTCTGACCTGTCCATTTATAAAAACTTGATTTTTAGGAGTTATAGAGGTTCAAATCGCTATCTGAAAGAGGCGTTGCGACCGTATCGACAAAGCGGACTTAGATTTGACTTGAAAATATAGATCTAGATTTCTTTTTAAGGGTTAAACCCTGAATGTTGTAAGATAATCTCAATTGGCTGATCAATGGATAATCAGGCCTTAGATCTTGGTGGTATACATCAAATGTGAGATAATCTAGGGGATTAGAGGGATAAACATCATTGAATTGCCAAATAATGTAGGATTTATAATGTAATAGGTACGTCAGAGCGTGCAACGTGATACATCAACAAGCTTGATTTGAGCACTGTATTTACTGAGGTAGGTGATTTCATTGAATTACTTCGTGATTTTAGTAACCATGAGTGGATTTTTAAAGTTTTAAGACCTGTGTTTTATATCTTCTCATGGCATATAAATAGATTCATATTTCCGTGTTGTAGCATCACTTTTCAATTTGTTAATAACTATGTTTACATGTGAGGCACTATCTTGACATAGGCTTTGATCGTATTTATTGGGATTATTTATATCACCTTTACATGATTTATATCTTGTCGATGATTTATGACAGGTGCTTTCACCCGGTGGGTACTATGCTAGGAGGGTTGTAGGGTTAACCACTCGCCCTCTGACTTTTGTAATGATGATGATTAGACACCGCCCTTGAGTGATATATGGCTAGGTATGTAGGTGGTGGTATCATGGGTAATCCCCACTACGAGTCCGTTCCTTCCCATAGGGACAAAGAAAGTCTCCCGTTTGAGTGTCGACGGGGACCGGTAGTGGTTCAAATCTTAATGAGGTTGCCACTGCAGCATAACAACCCATATAGTTATTTTGCATGTTCATATGACTTTATATGTGGGGTGAACTAGGGCTAGCCGGGCCTAGGCTGTGAGGGATTCCGGGGGTTGATGCGGGCTGCACAGGAGGGACCAAAGTTAGTGCCGGTATACATCATCGGTGATTGAGTATATTGGAGCATTTTGGTATTGTTTTGATACAATGTTTTGTATTTTGATCATGCCTTGCATGCCATCTGATTTAATTCGATACCTGTTTTGTGAAAGTTTGTAATTATGAGCGTTCGGTTATTTGACATGTCTTAGGTATGTTTCCTTCATGAGAATCATATTGTAAATTTCGTTAAACTTTATTTGAGTGTAATTACCTACACAAGTATAGCTTGTTGAGGCATTGCTTTGTTTTGCAATGCCTCAAATTTGGAATGTGATAACAAAAAGGGAAAGCAGGCAGAGTAGCGGTGATTTGGAAGAAGACTTGAAGACCATCCATTTCATTTCCTTATTCGGACATAGATTAGAGTATGTTCCTTAGACTAGGCTTTTGAGACTTCCTTAGATGTGGATATGTTTTTATAGATTGGACGCATATTATGGTATGTAGGATGTTAAAGTTTAGATGGAAATATTGTGGTAATTATGGATGGAACCTGATGACGTTTGATTTGATTTATTATCTTCTTTAATTGGCCCGTGTATTTATTGTGGTTTTAAATCGAGCATGCTCAGAGTATCAAGGTTTTAATTTTATTTAGGATTACAGTTTTGAATGTGGTTGATCCCCGAGGTTTTCGCTTTTAGTCAATTTTTTTTTAAAGCTGCGCTAAAATTTTTATACTCTAAAATTTAAATTTCAGGGATCCCGTTTATTTTTCTTAAAACATATTATTATTTTATATTTATGAGGAAAAAGGTTATAAAAACCTGGGGTGTCACAGTTCGTGTCGACCCATATTCTATAATGGGTTAGTAATATAGAACGGCTTTTTATGAACCGTCCTATATTAATATATAGGACGGTTCTTTAGAAACCATCCTATATTAATTATTTTATGTTTATTTAATTGTGTTACATGAGTCGTGTCTTGTCGACTTGTTTAATAATCGTGTTGTGTTCGAGTCACGAGTTTTTGACACGATTATTAAGAGGGCAGTATTTGTGTTGACCTATATACTATAATGGGTTAGTAATATAGGATGATTTTTGATGAACCGTACGGTTCTTTAGAAACTATCCTATATTAATTATTTTATATTTATTTAATCGTGTTACATGAGTTGTGTTTTGTCGACTTGTTTAATAATCGTGTTGTGTTCGAGTTAGGAGTTTTGACACGATTATTAAGCGGGCTGTGTTCGTGTTGACCTGTATACTATAATGGGTTAGTAATATAGGACAGTTTTTGATGAACTGTCCTATATTACTATATAGGACGGTTCTTCAGAAACCCTCCTATATTAATTATTTTATATTTATTTAATTGTGTTATATGAGTCATGTCTTGTCGGCTCGTTTAATAATCATATTGTATTCGAGTCACGAGTTTTTGACACGATTATTAAGTAGGTCGTGTTCGTGTCGACCCATATACTATAATGGGTTAGTCTGGAAACGACATGGACACGACCTGCCAACCTGAATTGCCAGGCCTAGTTTGTCTTCTCATTTTACCTCTATTCTCTTCTATTAAGTATCATGACTTCATTTAATTACAAAAATTTTAAATCTTTTTTCATCACTTCTATTCATATTCTTTTGGACCACTCTTAAGAGGATACCAAGGCTAACCTAACAAGCATACCCTAAAACTAGTAGTTCGAACAGCGTGAACCACACCAAACAAGCTAACCCTTTGTGTAAGCATTCTCCATTCACAAATATTGGCCGTCAAAGAGATCGCAAGTGAGAGAAGCATCCAACGGATCTCATCATCTCTCCAGTTCACTGGGGGCCGGATCGATATCATCCACGTTGAAATCTCACCAGCCGATGCCCTTCCACCTGGGATCGAAAGCACGGCCGAGATGAACCCGAACATGGCGGAGCTCCTCAAAAATTCCACCGATCAAATGAAACCCCAGATCTCGACCCTTCTGTCCCAACTTAAACCCCACACCATATTCATCTATTTTGCACACGAAACCTTCTTTTCTCCACATTTCCCGCAATCTCTACCGCTTATCTAACCAACACAGTTCGTGTCGTTGACGGAAGGTCCCCGACCGGTGATGAGCTGACCAAACCTCCAAAGGGCTTTACTGTAACCATGTCCGTCAAACCGATAAAAATTTCCAAGCCCGCGACTTCACGTACGTGGTCAAAACTTCCATGGTCCGTACGTCTATGATGGATTCGTAACCCGCACGGCTATGTGCATTAGATCCTGCTTAAAAATGGAAGGGCCTTGAATAAAATTCGTCGAGACAATCAACTCTGCGATCTACTTCTGGGGCTAGAAATGGTGGGACTACCGTTTCTAGTGGCCCTCAATTTTCCACGGGAAGATGGGGGGGCCCGTTTGATGTCCCTTGACCCTGGCTGGTTTAAAGAGAGGGTATGCAGTGGGTGCTGCAGTGCAAACGTTAGGTCGGGTGCTGCAGTTACTCGGGTTTAGTTCTAAAAGGCAGTCCGGAAGCTCTCCTTATGCCGGTTCCGAGAAGGGGTGAACCATAAAGGATCTATAGTATGCAACTTTATCTTATATATTTTCAAAAGAAAAATACTTTCAATTCTTGCAGGTCACATGGCAACAACTAAACTTGTGCCAAGAAGGTGATGGTGAATGTGGAGGAAGAACCTGGGAGAAGTGTGAGAATTAACCATATGAAGTGAAAGAGTTTCTTTTGGATGAGGAGGTCCATGAAAAGTTTATAAGAGACTTTGTTTGTAAGGTGAAGGAGATGGTTTCAGACTGAAAGAGAGGGCTGATTTCTTGTGCTTGTATTTGTTTGATACAAGAGAAGGGAAATGATGTTATAGAAATGTATGATGTGATCATTCCAGAGGAGGATACCATAAATTCTCGCTTCATGAACCTCTGTAACAGGCTAGAGTTGTCAATGGATGTGTGTAACAAACCTCAAATAACATGCTTGATGTTCAAACCGATTGTTGAGTTAAGTAGGACTTTTTATTCTTTGAATGTGCATATTTTTACATGGAAGATATTAAATGGAAAGAAAGATGTAAGATAAAATGGAAAGTGACATAATCGCCCCTCTTGTTTTCTTTTCTTTTCATGAGCCCTTACTAATGCAGGCTATAACTCCAAGAAGGCCTAGAATACTTTGCCTTATATATTTTCAAAAGGAAAATACTTTGAATTCTTGTAGGTCACGTGGCAACAACTAAACTTGTGCCAAGAAGGTGATGGTGAATGTGGAGGAAGAACCTAGGAGAAGTGTGAGAATTAACCATATGAAGTGAAAGAGTTTCTTTTGGATGAGGAGGTCCATGAAAAGTTTATAAGAGACTTTGTTTGTAAGGTGAAGGAGATGGTTTCAGACTGAAAGAGAGGGTTGATTTCTTGTGCTTGTATTTGTTTGATACAAGAGAAGGGAAATGATGTTATAGAAATATATGATGTGATCATTCCAGAGGAGGATACCACAAAATCTCGCCTCATGAATCTCTGTAACAGGCTAGAGTTGTCAATGAATGTGTGTAACAAACCTCAAATAACATGCTTGATGTTCAAACGGATTGTTGAGTTAAGTAGGACTTTTTATTCAGTGAATGTGCATATTTTTACATGGAAGATATTAAATGGAAAGAAAGATGTAAGATAAAATGGAAAGTGACATAATCGCCCCTCTTTTTTTCTTTTCTTTTCATGAGCCCTTACTAATGCAGGCTATAACTCCAAGAAGGCCTAGAATACTTTGCCTTATATATTTTCAAAAGGAAAATACTTTGAATTCTTGTAGGTCACATGGCAACAACTAAACTTGTGCCAAGAAGGTGATGGTGAATGTGGAGGAAGAACCTGGGAGAAGTGTGAGAATTAACCATATGAAGTGAAAGAGTTTCTTTTGGATGAGGAGGTCCATGAAAAGTTTATAAGAGACTTTGTTTGCAAGATGAAGGAGATGGTTTCAAACTGAAAGACAAGGCTGATTTCTTGTGCTTGTATTTGTTTGATACAAGAGAAGGGAAATGATGTTATAGAAATGTATGATGTGATCATTCCAGAGGAGGATACCATAAATTCTCGCTTCATGAACCTCTGTAACAGGCTAGAGTTGTCAATGGATGTGTGTAACAAACCTCAAATACCATGCTTGATGTTCAAACGGATTGTTGAGTTAAGTAGGACTTTTTATTCGGTGAATGTGCATATTTTTACATGGAAGATATTAAATGGAAAGAAAGATGTAAGATAAAATGGAAAGTGACATAATCGCCCCTCTTTTTTTTCTTTTCTTTTCATGAGCCCTTACTAATGCAGGCTATAACTCCAAGAAGGCCTAGAATACTTTGCCTTATATATTTTCAAAAGGAAAATACTTTGAATTCTTGCAGGTCACATGGCAACAACTAAACTTGTGCCAAGAAGGTGATGGTGAATGTGGAGGAAGAACCTGGGAGAAGTGTGAGAATTAACCATATGAAGTGAAAGAGTTTCTTTTGGATGAGGAGGTCCATGAAAAGTTTATAAGAGACTTTGTTTGTAAGATGAAGGAGATGGTTTCAAACTGAAAGAGAGGGCTGATTTCTTGTGCTTGTATTTGTTTGATACAAGAGAAGGGAAATGATGTTATAGAAATGTATGATGTGATCATTCCAGAGGAGGATACCACAAAATCTCGCTTCATGAACCTCTGCAACAGGCTAGAGTTGTCAATGGATGTGTGTAACAAACCTCAAATAACATGCTTGATGTTCAAACGGATTGTTGAGTTAAGTAGGACTTTTTATTCGGTGAATGTGCATATTTTTACATGGAAGATATTAAATAGAAACAAAGATGTAAGATAAAATGGAAAGTGACATAATCGCCCCTCTTTTTTTCTTTTCTTTTCATGAGCCCTTACTAATGCAGGCTATAACTCCAAGAAGGCCTAGATTTCTAAGGATCCAAACTGTTCACATTGGTTGTCCTTGACTTAAAACTTCTCATACTCCAAAGTGTTGGCTATATTAGTGCATGCCTCCTAGGCTTTATTATTCAACTTTGTAGTCTTTGAGAGCTCTTTGAAGGTGCTTTGATTGTTTTTCTAGATATCAAAATTAGTCTCTTTGGACTTCTAAGTTAGAGACTCTTCTAGATCTTTTGAGCGTGCTATTTGCAGCTCTATTTTATGGTTTTGGTTTTCATTGAGGTCCCATTGTGAGTGTGTTATTTGCATATATTATCTTAGCATGTCTATCTTGTGTTTTGCAGAGATCTCCTTTACTATCGTCTTTGAAGACCTTTATTATCATGACTGATTAATTGATATTTCTCTCTTATTGTCATCCTTAAAGACCTTTATTTTCTTCATTGATTGAGATTTCTTTCTTATTCTCATCCTTCAGGATATTTGTCCTGATTGATTGACTGAGATTTCTTTTGTTATCAAGATCTCTTTCCTTATTCACTTGTAAGATCTCTAATATTGTCTATTTGATTGAGACATTTATTTTTACAGACTTAATTTTGAGAAAATAATTTAAATCATTTATTAGGAGGCCAAAGTATGGACTGATATTGATAGTGTAAATCAATTGAAGTATCAATTGAGTTTGTCTTGGTTGAATCCCAAACAAAGAGCTGCCATATTCCTTGCACTTATTTAAAAGTTTCAACCATCTTCAAAAAGCACATTTTAACATGTGCCTTTAATCTAAGGTTCAACAAATTTAATTTTGTGCAAGATTTCTCTACTTCTAACAATTTGAAGATATGTTTTCTCCACGAATTCTTTGAACTTAGAAATTTGATAAGAAAAAGTTTCTAAATAAAGAAATGTATTAATAATAAAAGAGTGTGATACAAGACTTAGTTGCATAGCCAAACAATAGAGGTTAAATGTATTACACAACTCACTATTATGGAAGAACAAATAGCAAAAGCTAAATAGATGATTGGCTTACTTCTTTACTTGATTAGTATGAAAGTCATATCATTTTACCTGGCTATAAAGATTCTTGGTGACATACCCAAGAACAAGTTGTAATTATTTGGCCATCATCTAACTAGTAATGCTTTTAGATATTCAAATTTAATTTTTTTGTGGAAATAACTAGTGTTAGTTTTTCTATAGTTTATTTCCTTTCAAAACTAATCAACATGAAACCTAAGCAATTTTTTCATCCAGTATAAGAATTTCTTTAGAAGCTAATCAAAATGAAGAGGAAGAAATTCCTTCATCTAGTAAAAAGATGAACTCTTCATGAATTGATGTTACTATATTGTGATAAAAAAATGACACCACCACATTTTGTGACACCATCACAAGGGCAAAAGCAATGACTTGTTAAATGGTAAAACACATGACACAAAAAAAAAATTTCTTCGTTTTTTAAAGTTAAGAACCACTAAGAATATAGACTAAGAGATTCTCATGATAGATATATGAGATCTATAATTTTCAACAAGAAACTTTACCTTTGATCATGCAATAGATATGTGAAATCTACAATTTGGACAAGAAAATTTATTTTCTAATCATTAAACATTAAAGTCTATGAGTAGAAAGACACATCAACTTGACTATCAATTTGGTTGGCTTTATCTATACGAAGATGAGTACGAAATTGACATAAAGTGTAATGAATTACAACCATCTTCAAATTAAAATTGGTTCATCAGATTAACTATACTCTAGTTACATGATTTGTCTCCAATTTCTAAATGTGTGTTTGGAAAACTTGGTTTTATTGTAATTTTCTGTTTCATAGTAGCAAAATGAACTGATTTTCTACTATAAAATGTAAACAATCTAGTTTAATTTTTACTATGAAATAAAAAATATATGATAAAAACAATAAATACAAGTTTCCCAAACACTCACTAAGTTTTTAACTGTCCAAATCTTGGATTAAGAAGTGCATAAATAAAATGTTTGGCAGATTGATTACCCATTTTTAGCTAGTGGAGCTAGGTTAACACGGAGGGACCTATTGGAACCCTTCTCTAATACCCATGGAGATGTCACTCTCACAAGAATGTATGTACGTAATACTTGATTGTGGACTAATGAATGTTTCATGGCTTTGAATTGGCTCAACATCGATTGTCAATGTTATTTTTTACCCACATAATTACAGTGTTGGGGTTTAGGAACTAATCTAGCAGGTATAGTAGGAATCAAAGAAGCTTGCTGTTTATAGGCTTAGATGACTGCTGCAAAGACAGACACTCCTGATTGAAGGGGACTCTCACGTTTTAGTAGGAATGCCTCAGTTATAGCATTCTTTGCTAACACGTCTGGTGAGATACAATCTTACCTAGTCATTCGATCTTTTGAACTAGTGGATGAGAGCAGATAAACCAATTGGGAGGCCGACTCCACAGTAGTTGAGTGGTTCAGAGAAACACAAACTCTGTGTTAGGTGTTTTGCTCTGCCGATCTGATGACCAGATCTAATGATTTGGATCTGATGTGTGAAGACACAAACACACACAAAGAACACATATGATTAACGTGGTACGGCCAAATTTTGGCCTACGTCCACGGGAAAGAGGAAATTTGACACTAGTTAAATCGGATTACACTAGAGAAAGAGGAGGATCAAAGCCAGATTCTCACTCAACTCTACTCTCTCTCTGTTTTTCTCTCTTCAGTTCACACACATTCTTGCTTTCCTCATCCCCGTTAGAGATCGGATCATCTACTATATATAGGTTTCAGATGATCCGATCTGTCAAGATTTCCCGTGTCACAAATCTTGACAGATCCACAGATCTACTGTAAGATTTTGATTGTTCAGTTTATCGGTGCTAAATTCCAATATTACTGCACTGATTTTTGACTTTGCAGCTGTTGATATTCCTTGTTGCAGCAGTTTCTTTTCACATGGTTATGCACCCATCACTCTGTACCTTCCCCAGAAAGGAAGAAAAAAAGAAAGCAAGAAATTTCAATTGTGTTTGATGAATTTTAATAGAGTTTTAGGACCCAGGGAATGTGCTGTATTGCAATTGCGTTTGATGAATTTCAACGAGTTTTAGGACTTAGGCAATGTGAATTGTTAAAAAGTCTCACACAAGTGGGAATAGCTTGTATTTTTCAGAGCACCTGTAGTATAATCCATTGTATCAAATAATTTTTAGAGAGAGGTAGAAAAAAATATATGAATGAGGAAAACATTTGGCAGAACCATCGTTCCTTATATTTGAAAGTAATCCTTGTCTTCTAACATGAGGAGAAGGTTAGATGCAAGGATATAAGCAATTCCGAAGAGAGCCAAGGTCTTCTACCGCAGTGGTGCAAGAAGGGCCTTCTTTTGCGCTAAGGTCAGGCTTAGGGCTAAAAAAAGGCAGTCACGGTGCACGAAGCTCCTGCCTATAAGAGGGCTAGGGATGGGACAGATCACATGGGCCTAAAGTACACAGCCTTAATTTGCATTTTGCAAGAGGCTGTTTTCATGCCTTGAACCTGTGACCTCAAGATCACATGACGATAACTTTTACCATTGCGATAAGGCTCTGTTGCAACAAGGCTGCCCTTCGCGCTTAGGGCCCATCCATAAAAATACTAAAAACAAAAGAAAAGAGAATTGCACATATTCCAACAACTTTACGAATTTGAGCAATGTTGTCACGGAATTTCCAATGATCAAATTTTTTTTTCTATCAAGTATAAATTTTCAGAACGGAAGGGTAAAGACAAAAATGAAAAAAAGCAAGAACTGTTAATAGTATAAACAAAACCAGTGTCTGCAACGCAAATTAATTTGCCAGATTTAGAATACGTACATCAGGTTTCAGAACGAAGAGGAGCCTTGGCACAACTGTAGAATTGTTGTCATATGATGTTGAGGTCACATATTCAAAGCATGAAAACAGCTTCTTATAAAATGCAAGATAAAGACTGCATACTATTTACCCTTGTGGTCTTCCCCTAATCACGCCATTGGATCTCATTTCGGCATATAATTATATACAAGCAAGAAAGATGTTTGATGTAATTTAGAAGAGATAATTATTAAATGTTGTCTCACCCAAATAGAAGAGGAAAATATATAAACTTAAGAATTTTTTTACAATCTTATAATCTAAGAATACTTAATAATTCATCTCATTTAATATACAACAAATTGCCTATCGTGATCCAACAAGATTAAACAAATTTTCTTTTCATTTGTTTTGATTCAACATGATTTCAAACAAAAGCCAAAAGTAGAAGTGTGAGGTCTAGCAAATAAATGGTTGAGATGATTAAAGAGCTAGGTATGTCCCACTTGGATGCTCGATGGGCAGAACATCAATAAAACAACAAAAACGGATGCAAATTTGGCTGGGCGTGCAAGTAACCGTAATCAAAGAGACGTCTCTGTACAAATAATCCTCGCGTCTTAAACAGTGCTTCCACACGATTGTAACACGTATGATCATCTGGACGTTCATTTAATTGGATGGTTCAATCTTGGTGGGCCACGACACAGGCCTTCTGTTGTCTGTCTATGTAAACAGTGAACACTACGTGAATCACAATTGGCCTTTCGCTAAAGTGGAATTTGTTTATATACTCAAAAGCAACAAGGGGTAGGTAGAAAATGAACGGTCGACAAAGCTCAAAAGCATTATCCAAAGCAGACACAGTCCAATAGAGGGAGAAGATCAACGGCAATCCGATAACCAATCTTGACCGTCCGATTAATAATGCAGTGTTTGGTAGTGGGGCCCAGCTGATAGACCGACCAGAAGTGTCCGTGCCCCCATGTGGTTGCTTTCAGAGTACGTAGGACGATAGAAGAGATAGAAAGCGACCTTTTTCCGATTCCTTCAAAGTACAGCCAAAAGATAAAATAAAGTGTCTTATCGGGAGAAATTGAACGAGAAGTTGGCGTAGAATTTGGTCTGGTATTTGGGCAGAAGAGATGCATGCATGTGGGCACCGCTTTCTGCGCAATTTCCATGCCACCACCATCTTCCTTCATTGTCCCATGCATCATTCCACGTTCCTTCCATCCTGTCGCTCCTACTTCCTCTCCGCCTTTCATACGGTTGAAAAAGGACCCACTTCCTCTTTGGTGATCCAAACCGTCCAATCTGGATAGATTATATCCCAAGTTTCCGTCTTTCTTATATAGTTTTGAAAGTTACGTGACATAACTTTAACCATTGCACAAGGCTTCCCTTCTTCTAATTGCTTTTTATATGAGATTTTTTTTAAGAGAGATTCTGTGTGCGTCAAGTGCTTGCTTGACGTGAGAAGACGCCACACACAAAAATTCTTGTTTTGTTTTAAGGGCATTTTATTAATTTTTTATATATATTATTTGTAAATTACATTCAGATAAAACATATTTAAGGAAAGACGAAGATAGAGGATCCTAATTATGGATAAAAAGGTTCATGATTAAGTCAGATGAACCGTGTCAAACACAAATGGGTTGGTCGACCCCAGCTTGACTAAAAGTTTCTACCTTTTTCAATCCATTTAATCAAGTCTGGACAAGAAATTTCAAAACCGGGGTAAAATGGAAAGGAAGGGAGCCGCCCCAGGTTTTTCACTTAGACCTTCCCATATGAATTATCACACATTGATTCTACAGGCGGTCCTATTTAATTGTCTATATGCAACTTGTTGGTGCCACGGGTTTAAGAGGAGCCTTGGCACAACGTTTCGTCCTATAAACTTAAGTCACGGGTTAAAATAGCCTCTTACAAAATACAAAATAAAGCTGTATATTATTGACCTTTATAGTCTCCTTTTCCAAACCCCGAATAAACACAGAAACTTTGTGCACTGGGACTACCCCTTACATGCAACATATTGTTTCCATTTAGGCTGAAAAGTGGTTCGTTCAAAAGGATTAACATAAAAAATAATAATGCTTGGCTGCACCAAAGCTTTCTAGTGGAGTGGGGGAGAGTCTATCACCTGGGTAACCTAGTTGACAAGGGTTGGAGGATGTGCATGCGTGTCTAACTATAAAAGATTGTTTTTCTTTAAACGGAATATTAAGTATAAACAAATGACACATTTCCAAGAAAACAAAGGAAAAAGAAAAAGCAAATTACTGTCTGAGTTGACATTTCGGCATCCATAAAAGGTAAACCCATCAGACAATCAACTGACCAGCTATAATCTATTATCCCAGCCAGCCCAGCCTCTGCAACGTTGATTGGCCTCTATTTTTCTACACTATGTTGTACAATACCTATTAAAAATCCATAAAAAGAAAAAAAATAAAACTAAAGATTAAAAATAAATATTTAAACTAATTATTGAAATATCCTCTTAATTAAACCTTTTCAGAAAAAAAAAACAGAAGATTATAGCCACAGTAAAGCTGTCATCCAAAGAGCGGCCAACTAAGTTTCTATGTACAGTTTTAAGGAAGTTTGAACTAGAAAGCTTCCAGCCAATGCATTAGCCATTTATCATAGAAAGAAGAAGGTTAAAATTACAAATTAAACAGTGCAACAACCTTGCTTGTGGTCTTAGTTTCCTCCACCTCTCTGAGGGAGTATTATCAATGAGATTTGAGTATGGTCTCCAGATCTTGACTTTCTGTTCCACTCGATTCTCCCTCGGAAGCCTATGTTAAAGGGGCAGCCTTGGTGCACGAAGCTCCCGCCTATGCGGGGTTCAGAAAAGGGGCAAACCACAAGGGCCTATAGTAGGCAGCTTTACCTTGCATTTGCAAGAGATTGATTCCACACCTTGAACCCATGACCTCAAGGTCATGTGACCTCAGAAGCCCACATTATCACTTCTAAATCTGAGGTGTATCAATTTATAGAACCATGGCCCAGAGGGAGTTAAGCAAGGTAGGTAGAACCAGGTTGAACCTTTGGCAGTTCCATCACCAATTTGGTTTATAAGACAGATTAATAGTAGAAAGATTTGAAGTTCAGGTTTTACTAGACCAAAATGAAGGTCCTGAAAACTAAATTTGACTCAGATCACTCTTCAGAGTCAACAAATATAAACATAGATATATAGCTTTTTGCCATTCAATAAACGAAAAAAAAAGAAGAGGCACATAAATACACTGACATAAATTTGTGATGGGATAATAATATTTCTTTAGGGGACCTAATCACTCCACTTATCTTTTAACAAACTGAAAAGAACTTGTTTTTCCAAGCTGTTGACGTCTGGGACCATCTCTTGTCAGAACCATTGCCTTTGATATTACTCTGATTGAATACGTCGAGCTTTGATCAATATCTGGATCAACAAGGAAATATTTCTATATTTGAAGGATTTAAATTGAACTTCTCTTACCACTGATTGAATGAGCTGAAGTTGGTAACCAAGGATAAGGATCATTGCGTCATGGTAATATAATCCTTTTTAAGCTTTTGTCCAATATACGACAAACATTTCAATCTGGTATGACTTTGTGAGACACCACAAGTGTCTTTTCTGCAGTGTTCGGGTGCATTAGAAATCTTATCTTTCTTTTGCTATTTTCAGTAATAAATAAAATTTAATTGAAATTTGATAAGATCATATGGTTGCAGTATTTCAGGACAGCATCATAAGCCAAAGGTTGATAAAGTCTGACACTTTTGAAGTTTAGCCCAGAAGCTAAAATTGCAGATTTCGGTCAAGCTATATCAGATTTTGTTGCACATATCTGCCAATTGGATCAGCCAAGATATCTGCAAGAATTAAGAATCCATGGTTTATGGGAAGGATGGTTCCAGAAACTCAAAAGAAGATTTTGGTGATTAATGAAGTAGTTGTATAATTAATATTCAGTTCAAAATGCATTTAAAAAGTTGAAAGTAAATAGTAAAACAAGAGCTGAATTTCTGTATACAATTTCTAAGTGTGCATGATCCTGTGTAACATCTATAAGCGGAATCTGGCTGATCAAAATGAAGGGACTTACAAATGGCTGGTGGTTAATTCAACCGGATTTGCCAACTGTCTGAAAATGCATTGCAGCAAGTAGTTCTATATGCTGATTTTTGTTAGCTCATGTGCTGAAGAACTCTTCGAAGCTCATCTCTGATTCCCTGCAACAATGCTGGCTTCCGAATAACCCCGTTCATGCCTGCCTGCAGGCATCTCTCCCACACATCTTCATTTGCACTGGCTGTTAATGCTATAATCAAAGGCCAGCTCCCACTTCTGTGCTTTCGAATTCTCATTGCAACTTCAAATCCATCCATCTCCCGCATTTGGAGATCCAAAAGAACAACTTGGAATGAATTTTCGGTCATGCGGAGGGCCCTTAGGCATTCAAAACCTGACGAAACTGCAGAAACTTGGCAATCCAATTTCTCAAGGAGTTTTCGTGTCACAGACCTGTTGACATCATCATCATCAGCCACTAGAACTTTAAGGCCTCTAAATAGTGAGGTGGATGTAAACTGGTCTGAAGATCCTCCAGGTTCATGGATTCCTGTTGCGGTTTGAAATTTGAGAACAAGTGTCATGCTTTCTGCAAGACCTTGAGAGTTTGGTACCACCCAGATGTTTCCTTGCATCATCTGAAGATCAAAATCAAAGATTTTGAGGAGAACAATATAGATTTCAGATCAAGACATAAATGGAGAAGCTCTTGCTTTCAGCAAAATAAGAACCGTACGCATCTTGAACAAATAACAAATTTTGAGCGATGAAAGAAATATCAGGTTTTATAGGTTACTTTCAAAGACAACACGGTTTAAAACAGGTTAGATAGTTTTTGGCATCTCAATATTATAAATGCCTTTGATCCTATGGTGATGGCTGGAGATTTCTATTTTTTTCCCTGAATGACAGGAAAGATTTGCATTCTTGTAAAATAAGTATGACAAGCGTTTGCAGATCACAAAGACAGCTCCAACCTTCTATAGGTAGATGACAGATTGTCTCCAACACTCTTTTCAAGAAATTGAAGCCAAAGAGAGAAAGTCCTATTGGATTAAAGCACATTCACATGAATAGAGCTAAAAACCAGTCAGATAAGATGTATTATCGGATCAATGGGAGGCATTAAGTTCAATCCATTGGTCAATATTAGCTACTATATCGTCCTTGAGAGTAGAAGAAACTTGGACAATTGTAGTTCTCATACTGCAAGTTATTTGCCTTAAAGGCACCATTTCATTATTTTCTGACACCCTAAAAAGAATTCGTAAATGACAGAACAAAAGTAGGATATGTTTGTACTTACCAGAACAAGCTTTCTGCAGACACTGAAACTGAGATCCTCCTCAATTCTATCGCTAGCAGGTCTCCTTGCAAGCTGTGCGGACATGATGGCCTCCTTTGCTTGGAAACCATTGGTTCCGATATCAATCCTTACATAGAAACATCCATTTGAAGAGCTTGGTCTCCACGGCAGATATTTATGATCTTGTCCACTATCATTCCCATTTTCTGTTAGAATTCGACATGTTACTAACCCTCCATCAAACCCATTCAACAGATTCCCAATCATGTGTAGTATAACCTGGAAAATACGTTTCTCATCACCAATCGCGCGATCGGGTATTGCATTCTCAATCTGAACCTCAAAATCAAAACCCCTAGAAACACATAGACATTTTGCAAGATTAGCTGCTTCTTTGATCATAGCAGGAAGCCGGAAGGGCCTCATCTCTAGCCCTAACCTTCCATTATCCATGGTTGAAATCTCCATTACATCATTTATCAAGGTTGAGATAATGCTACCAGTCTTCACCATTGTGTCAACAATTATCCTCTGTTCAGGAACCAAATTTTCTTGCTGTATCATTGATAACAAACCAGAGATGGAGTGCATTGGCCTTCTCATGCCCTGGCTCATTATCCTCTGGAATGAGTTCTTTGCTCGGCTAGCCATCATAGCATTTCTCCTCGCCTGCTGTAATGCTCGGTTCTGCTCTGCCAGTTTATCTCTCATCAGCTGTGACTCCTCCAAAACTGCAGCATGAGACAGAGCAACGGCAACCTGATCAGCAACCACCTCAACAATCTCCAACTCCTGGATGCTCCAAATTCGAAAATCAACATTTGGGAGAACCAAAACTAATACTGCATAGCATTCCTGGACCAGTTCCGGTGTTCCCCCTTTGAAATTTGACACCCTTAGCATTGGCATTCGGATCCCAGCCACCACTCCTGGCTCAGCATCTCCACTGCTGGCCAGACCAAGAACTGAATCAGGCCTTAGGAGCTTTACCCCCCTGCTTCCTTTGATTTCCTGTACATCTCTATCAATATAGGGAATTGTAGTAATATAGGTATCCAATGACTTACTCTGTTTCAATTCATGGGTAAGGATCATCTCTGTCCTATCCTCATTGGGCATCCAAACTGCACAATTTTGCAATTCTAACGTCTTTGAGAGCTCGACCAATGTGGTGTACAAGATAGTATGCCTATCAAGTGTTTTACGAATTTCTTGCGTCAGCATTCTCACATGCCAGCTAGCTTCTTCTTGTTTCTTCATCATCCCAACCTCTCGACCCAGCTCTCGAGTTTTTCTCTTCAAGAACAGCTCCCGCACCTTTACTCTCAGCAGCAAGGGAATCATAGTCACAAGAGTTATTGATGTCGCACAAGAGACAAGTGCAGTGAGAAATTTGAATACAGTGAGAGCTAACATCAACTGAAAGGAGTGAGGTTCGTATATCCAAGCTGTGAATAAATGGGTTAACCCGCATAGAACTATAAAAGCGATGAATTGACCGAGAACCCATTTGAATGGGAGGTTCGAGCAACTGACGAAGTACCCAAGCTCGATAGGAATTGAGAAGTAGGCCAATGCAATCAGTAAATCGCTCACTTTCTGGCATTTTAGAATGCTCTCAATGGCCCATAGACTGTCATCGTCACAATTACAGTGCGAAAATCCACTGTCAGCAGCCGAAACAGACAACAGAAGCGAAGAAATCAACAGCCCATGACCTAACGCTCTTAACATTGCAACAGGAGCAGCCTCACTCCATTTATGGGAAATACCCAAACCTCCCAAAACTCAATAGAACCAGATTGAAAGTAAGACACCCATAATCGGCATCACCTAAAATCAATCAGTGAAACCCGGTTTCCCCCCCAAAACAAGAAAATAACAAAAATTCAAGATCCAGCAAATCGAATGCCCTGAATTTTGCAACAAAGAACTTCCCCAACTTACACATGAAAAGTTCAAACCACTTCAACACCCTAAAATGCTACACAACAAGAACCACCACAGCCAATACCCCAGAACCCAAGCTTCAAATCAATAGTAGCACCGATCTGGAGACAAAAAGGAGGATAATAAATAAAAAAGATACTCACTTCCTAAAATTCAAGATCCAATAAAAGTCCTTCCAAACATACTTTTGCAACTAATACATCAATTTTTCTTCTCCTCCTACTTGTTGCTACCAATACTCCTCTTCCATTCTGGTTTTCCGTATGATTTATGAGTATACAATCCTAATAACACAGAGAAGGCAAAATCACTTAACCCCACCAATCCTCTAATAAAAAACTACAAATGCAGGGTAAAAGACGAAGCCAGTACCTCCAAAACCACCATCCAAAACCGCCTTTATCCTACGACCCACCTCCGATCTTATAACATGCAAGCCTCACACTTACACCCTTCCATTTTCAGGAAACAAAACCACAGTTAAAACCACCCGAAACGGCCATTAAATTCTCCACAAAACCAGCGCCCTGCCATTTAATACCTGCCTCGATCCAAAACCAGACCCAATAGCAGAACCAAAACCACTCTCGAAAACCGGATTTCGGGATCCCAAACGTTGCTCTGATCTCCGGTTTTCTCCTGCAGCTGCTCATGGCAGGAGACAGAAAACGTGAAAATTCTTGAAATCTTTCATCTCTTCCGCTTGTTCTTCCTCTGAAACAAGAATAGGAGCAACGGAAATGGAGGTATTGAGAAGAAATTGAAACAAAAAAAAAAACAGAGAAAGAAGAAAGAAAAATAATTGAGAAAATGAGCGTAAAAGGAGAGATTGGTTTGAGGGCCCCAGTGATGGAAATATTTTAATGTTCTTTTGGACATGAAGAGAACCTAGACGGTGTGAGGGCAGAAAGCCATTACACAAACGTCGTCTTGCCAAGGTCTAATCATCGGAGATATTTTCTGCCAACTTGAACCGTGGATTTTCAATTTATCTTCTCGTGACAAATTGGAGTTGGGGCACGTGTCGAGGGACAGTGGGTTTCAGGCGTGGCACTTGAGTGACACACGAATGAAAACGGGTGGCTAACCAAACACGGGTGAGATGCACGTGTTCATGACTGGGAGTTACGCCTTTATTGTTAAAAAAAATAAAAATGAATTTTTAATATGCTCATTGATTGATCTTGACTGTCCATTGATACGCATCGGCCTTCCCTGTGTGTAATTTTTCTTTCTATTTTTGTTGATGATGACAATGATTTAGTACGTGGAACCTCTAGTGGGGGTCAGATGTTGGGATGCTTGGATAAAGTTAATATCCAAGTAATTATATATTTTATTTTAGATGTGGAATCAAAATCTAGTACGGGCATTTGGTATTATTTAGTTGATTATTAGATCAACTATCTGGTAAGGAGTAAGGATGTTCTTCTTGTCTCTCTTGGGCTGCATCCTTGATACGCCATCAAACTAATGAGAATCGGTGGGGTCAATTAAAGGAACTCCACTATAATAACTTGTAAGCATTAGAGTTAAGGGCAAAATATTATGAACTAAGTAGGGCTACGGTAAAATTTTTTATGACCCAAGGGCTAGGCCTGCCCGAAGTCAGACGTATACAGGGGCCCCGTGTGCAGATCAAATTGAATAGTAGTATCAATTACATATACATCATATCATTGAACGAGCAAGTAGAGTACATCTGTCTCTCCATGCCAATCATCAATCCTAATCCAATCTCTAGAGTGGAGCAGAAGAACCGAATGAGTGCTGTGCTCCTAATTGAGAAACCAATGCAATATTGACAATCATATAAATCTATCTTTTTGGAATTCATTGTGAAAGAAAGAAAGGTGACTAGTCTCAGGTTTTGAGCTCTTTTTCTTAACCTTTTTCCTAACCATCGGCGGTTATCTAACTAGCTTTAGAAGGCCTAACTTCTGTTTACGACTTTTTAGAAAAATAATAGGATACACAAGGACAACTTAAAAGTGGGTTATGTTTTTGGCATGGAGATTCTTTCTACTCTAACTGAGATGAGAGTTCAATAATCTATGAAAGAACATCTAAGGCTAAGAAAGAATTTTGGTCAAGGTTAGTGGCTAAAAAACTAGAAGACCCAAGCAACTTATATAATTTATTTCAAATGACAAAAATGTCATTATGTAATTTTAAAAAAAATACAAATACGAGGGTAGTATGATAATTAGTGTTATATAATAACAAAAAATTGACCAAAACTCTAAAGCCTTTGTATAGAAGTTCATTATGATATAGGTACGAAAGCTATTTTTGAACGTCGTAGAAGTATATTACGGTGTTAGTAAAATGTTTTTAAATATTGTAACAAGCTAGGAATCCTAACTTGAATGACCCATGAGGTGTAAAAAAAATTTGACTGTGTAGGTAGCAAATCAATTTTTTTTTAACCCCAGCAAGACTAGGGCTGCAATAAGCCAAGAGTGAAGAACTAAGGTCAAGGTTAGGATTGCCCATTGCCATCCCTACATGAAACATTAGTTGGATGATCAATCCTATTACGCCACTAGTTGACTGTTATGTTGCAGTGTAAACTGAACAGTTTAATAAATTTTAGGGAAAATGGGAACTGATATTTGCATATTATCAAAGGATTATGCAAGGTAAGGCTGCCTATTATAGGCTCTTGTGGTCCATCCCTTCCCCGGACCCCACATAGTTAGAAGTTTCGTGCACCAAGGCTGCCCTTTATAGCGATTGATAAAGACATTCATCCCGAATGCACTAGAGAGAATTAAACTTGTCTTATTGCATTTTTTTTCTTCTTCCTTTGAGCGGCAGTTATATATTTTCTTTTTAATGGTTAATACGTGCATATGAACAATCTCAAACCCTAGTCTCATTGTGGTTTCATAGCAAGCATACTCAAAAGTGAATTATTTATAATTTTCCAAGTTTTTCAATAATCTAATCCATTCGTAAGATCCAACCTATCTCAAATGGCTTATGTATCAATATATATATATGGTGAGATGATTGGACCTTTAGAGGTTGTAAAGAAGACATTGGTCCAAACACGGAAAATACAATCTATTTTACAACCTTAGAAGGTCCAAACACGAAAGTGTTAGACTCATCTGAAAAAAATGTAAAATTTGATACATTGATCATCCAAGATAAACCAAAGCTGATGAATATATTATCACTGAAGCTGTAGTACGATTCATTCCAACATATAACTTCGAGACCAAAGGAATTATATGATGCAGTTGGGTCTAATTGAGTTTTATTTTGTTTTTTCTTCTTTTTCTTATTCTTGTGGTATTAGATTGCAGCCAAGCATATTGTAGGAAAGACACTAACTTCTTTGAGACCAGTTGTGCTAGACATATATTGGCTGATCTAATTGAGGTTGCTTCTTAGGCATCATGTAAAGTGGATGCCCTATATGTGTTGTTAACTAGATGCTTATCTTATGAGTTATCATAGCAAAATTGACGCCTGGATAATTAATCAGAAAAGAAGCTTCAATTTGTGTTAGTTTCTAGTCTACCTCACTTTCTTAATTAGTAGTATTAAGAAGCATCGGAATTTGCGGGCTGCAAAAATTCTTAAAATATTACCGGCGAGCAGTGGTAATTTTAGTTATTTTATTTAGGTGCAAGAAGCAGGTGACATCTAATTGGTTAAAGAAAAGTAAAAAATAAAACCTTTTTTAGTAAATGGCAGTTATAAAATTTTTCTCGACCAATCAAATGTCACTTGGTCTTTACCATCTCCTTTATCAAATTACTACTATATATATAGACACGCATATAAAGTGATTTTGGTAGTTGAATTTAGATTATTGGTTATACAAAGTTTATGACCAGATTGTTCGTGCAACAAAGTACATTTCTTCGTAAGCTAAAGTAATCAAATCCGCATCCTTTCTAAATCGACATCGAGAGATCAAATCAAAGGGTTAGATCAAACTAGTAACCTGCACGTGCACATGTGTGAGTTAGAGAGAGGAAGTATAAGAAAGAAATTAATAGGAAAAGTTTATCCACGATTTTTTATCTTTACCCCCAGATTCTACCACCCAGTAAAAGTCATTTTTTAACAGATTTCTTGATATTTACAGATCCCACCATTCTTTCATTTCTTGAAATGCCTCTTGACTCCCAGAGGCCTCTAGGGGTGTTTGCCTTATATGGAGTGTAGACAAGGGATACCATCTCCCAATGAAATTTTATATATCTCCAACTTACCCATAAAAAACAGAGCAATAGTACCAATAAAAATAAGAAAGATGATAAGATCTATTAAGCTGCATGAGCACGTGAATGAGAATAGAAAGGTCAAAGTAAACATTCTTTTAGGGATTCGTGACAAACAGCACAATTTAAATGCTAGCACAGATTGGTCTGAGTCTTTATCTTGAAGAAGTTGATTTGTTTGGCGCTACACTAGGGGGGATGTATCTTGTGTCATGGCTTGACAACGAATGAGAATATGAGATCACAACCTATTATTGAATAATAACCTATTATTGAATAATAAGCAGGAAAACTCACCATGTCATTGATGTTGCCTGATCAATCCTTTTCGATTGGTTCCCAAAGGATCAACAGCTCCAACCACCCAAAATGAATTCCTGTCCAGTGAAGTAACCAAACCCCCACAGGAAATGAAGGAACTAAAGTTCACAGCCATCTTCATTTCCTTCATTATCCATTCTCCCTTGTATGTACAACCAAAATATCACCAACAAAAGACAAAGTCAGTCAGCTCCGGAAAGACAAACTTCAACTGCCCCACCTAAGCTGCTTCTTTAGAAAGGCTAACTTCGAAATTCAAACCCAATGTCCATTGAAAATCTTCACCCAGGCCAATGGGTTCCCTTGCCTGGGCCTGGGCCTAGGACGCTATCCACCACCTGCACCACTGGGCATCCTGCGCTTACTGCTTCTGGGCTCCCACCTGAACTGGGATGTACTCCTCTGATAGGTTCTCAATTGAGAGCAATGGTTCTCAGGTGCTGAAAATTCCAAATGCGGCCTAGGAGAGCGCCTAACAGCACTGGCTTGGGTGGCTTGCAGAACAATGGTATGGGCTCGGGGTCAGACCCAGACCTGGTAATATGAGTGTGTTTGGGAGGGCGTCCTCTGCGAGGCTTGGTCGGCAAGTCGCAACTTACAACAACATCAATATCTGTTGTAAGCTTGAGACATATCAACGAATCCACTGCATTAGACACTTGTGGCTCTGGCCTGGGATCGGACGGGCATCTGCAACATTTGATTGACTGAAATCTACACATTTGAGGCACTGGTGACCCACAATGCAGCCTAAGTGAGGGCCTAACAGGTGCACACTGCACAGGGCAGCATTGTTTATGTTTGTGGTGGGCAGGTCAAGGACATGGACTTGGGCTCAGACCTGTCTGCCTTGGAAAGCGGGTCATTAGTTGCACCACCTTCAGTAAGTGTTGTGGACTCAGAACATGTCACCTAATTCCCTGATTCAGAAGTTTCAGCCTCTGGCCTCCTGCGCTTAGGTGGGCGCCCTCTGCGACGCTTAGGCGTCAAGTCATTACTTATACCTCCGTCAGCGAGTGTTGTGGGCCGCGGACCCGCCTCCGAATGCCCTGCGTCAGACATTTCAGGCTCAGGCCTGGGCTTAGATGGGGATTGGCAATACTTTACCAACTGAAGTCTGCAATTTTCAGGCACTATAGGCTCGGGATGCAGCCTAGGGGAGCGCCTAACAGGTGCACAGAGCAGCTTTGCTGGTGGAGGGGATTTGCAGGCCAAAAACATTGACTTGGACTCACAGGAACTGCGCTTAGGTGGGCGTCCTCTTCGTCGCTTAGGCAGAGGTTCATCACTTGCATCATCTTCAATCAGTGTTGTGGGCTCGGGACACATCAGCAAATCCCTTGCTTCAGAAATTTCAGGCTCTGGTCCCGCGTGATACTTTAACAACTGAGATCTACAAATTTCAGGCACTGCTGGGGCAGAATGAAGCCTCGATGAACGCCTAAGAAGCATTGCTGGTCTAGGTGGTTCGATAGCCAAGGGTATGGCCTCCAGCTCAGACCTGGTACTGCGTCTGTGCTTAGGTGGGCGCCCTCGATGCTTGGGGAGAGCGTCGCTACTTTCACCAACGTCTATGAATGTGGCAGACTCGGGAAACGTGATCAAGTCCCCTGCTTTGGACATGTCGGGATCGCGCCTGTGCCTGGGCTTGGGTGTGTGCCTGCCGCGACTCTTGGGCAGGGGTTCATTACTTCCATTGCCGTCTATGAGTGCTGTGGGCTCTTGACATTTCACCAAATCCCCTGATTCAGACGTTTCAGCCTCGGGTCGAGGCTCGGACAGGTTCGCACGATACTCAACCAACTGAGATGAGCAATTTTCAGGCACTGCTGGCACCGAATGCATCATAGGAGAGAGCCTTACAGGAGCACAGAGGGGCTTGCAGTCCAAGAGTGGGGGCTGGGGCCTGGACCTGGGCCTGGGCCTGCTGTTAGGTGGGCGTTCTTTGCGACCTGGGCCAGGAGTCGTTTGTTGCAGGATAGGGAGGGAATACAGGCTGTCGTGGGATCTGGTGATCTCACCCAATTCGGTGAGTTTGGAGAGGTGGTAGGATAAAAGGCCAACATGACCCCACGGTAGGTCCAAGTAGGCAGACTCAATGTACGTGGAGATGGCTTCCTCGCTCGAACCCCCTTTCTCGTTAAGTGCTGTTATGGCGGCTCTCACCATCTCCGCATAAGGAGGATGATCTGGGGTGTGGAAAGGAGGTACGACTGCACGGGAATCTTTGCGATTGGTTTTAGCCATTGATGGGTCTCTCGTTCTTGCTAGAGAGGGACCAAGAGCAATGACCAAACAACGAAAAGGGGGAGAGGGAGCAGTAGGTTTCTAATAGTAAACAGACGAGGTTGACACAAACCCACCAAATTCAGCTATTGTAATGAAGAAGAGAATAAGGACGATTGGAAATAGAGAGGGTAAGATCTCTTATAAATTAGGAAACTTCCTATTGCACAGCACTAGAATTGCGGTGGAGCTAGGAAACTTTGCTATTTGACGGGCGTTTGGGATCCTAGGGCTTCAACATACTTTTTTTTTTTTTTTTTTTTCTGGGGAAACGCCTTAATATAGTGGGCAATGGGGCGTTCCCGTTATGATGTGGTGCGGATGGAAGCGCAAAATTTTTTCTGGTTTCTCACAAAATGAAAAAATAAAGGATAATCTCAAGGTGATCCACAGATTTTTTTATTTTTATTTTTCTTTTTACTGCAAAAGCTAAACGGTTAACTGATTTTGGAGTTGCAAAAGTGAAAATCTAAAGCAAGAACTGCAAACACGCTGATGTCCTTCAAATCGAAACAGGAAAAGAAGAAATGGCAGAGTTATACGCAGATGTAAGAGTATGAAGGAGTATAATATTGCATAAATGGAGAAAAGAATGCAAAATAGAAGCAGCAATGGAAACTCTACGGGAGATTAAGTGGTGTTGGAAGGAGAGAGCGTGTCATTGGACCCGAACAATAAGAAGAAAACGAAAAGCCTCGAGCGTCTCCGATGTCTTTGGGGGTCGATGGAGGGCTGATCGATCCGATTTCTTCGTTTGTGGGAGAATGTGCACGGAGGCAGAGAAAAGAGGATGGAATACCAGTGCAAAGGGGGAAAGCAGGATACTGGTAGATACCAAAATTTATAAGCTTCTACATTCCGGGATGACTTAGACATGCTAAACGTCCAGACGAATTTCTCCGCTGCATGGGAGGGCCCGTTTTTGAATGACCGTCCGATAGATCGGATGGCTAGTAGACTAGTGGCACAGAAATGATTGAAAAGACAGGGCAGTCCTGGTGCACAAACTTCCCGTCCAGTCAAGGTCTCGAGAAGGGGAATTACAAGGATTTCTATGCCTTGAACCTGTGACTTCAAAGTCATTTGATGACTTTACAGTTACACTAAGGCTTTTTTCTTCGCCGATAGGATGATTCTTAATCTGAAAAAACAAGCAAAGAAGTGATGGCTGATGCTGAATCTGAAAAAAAAGAAAAAAAAGAAGAAGAAGCAAAGGACTCGTACAGTTGCAGGCATTACATCAAGCCGCAATGTGCCCCCTTTGGACCCTATAATTGTTGATCATACTAGTCCATCTCATTTCTCTAATTTTAGATGACTAATATGTCGAAAATAGTATAGATGGATGGGCTTAAAATCAGGACAAATGTTCTTTTGATCACTACTCATGGACTGCTAGAAACCTTATAAAAAAACTATTAATATTCAACAAGTAAGATGCATAGTTTAGGTTGTTTATAATTCATGTAATCCAAATTCATAAAAATAAAATGAATAGGTCTGATCAACCACTTCTGTGGTCCATCATACAATTGTCCAAATTCATCATCATCATCATTATCAAGACCTTATCCCAATTAAGGGTTGGCCACATGAATCTTATTCCTCCATTCCTCTCTATTAAGTACCATGGCTTCATTTAGTCCTAAAGTTTTTAAATCTTTCCTTCCCACTTCTATCCATGTTCTTTTGAGCATTCCCCTTGTCCTTTTAGAACTTTCTACTTGTATTGCCTCACTCCTTCTAACAAGTTCCGTTGTTGGTCTCTTTTAAACATGTCTATACCATCTAAGTCTAATCTCCATCATCTTGTTACCTATTGGTGCTACCCCTAAATTTTCTCTAATATTTTTATTTCTAATTCTATCATTTTTTATCTTACCACTCATTCATCTCAACATTCTCATTTTTACGATGCTCATCCTATGAGCATAATGTTCCTTAACTACTCAACACTCTGATCTATAGAGCATGATTGGCGTTATGGCCATCCTATAGAATTTTTCTTTTAGTTTGAGTAGCACCCGCCGATCACACAAAACTCCAGATGCACATCTCCATTTGTTCCAACCCGCTTGAATTCTCTAGGTAACCTCCCTGTCAATCTCTCAATCTCTCCACTCTTATGAATCATTGATCCTAAATATCGAAAGTGATTTTTTACGGGGACTTCTTGGTTAACAATTTTGATTGGTGTTCCACTCTTGCTCCTCTCCTTGCTAAAATTGCATTACATATATTTTGTGTTAGTTCGGCTAATTTTAAATCATTTAGATTCTAATGCTTCTCTTCATAACTCTAGCTTTATGTTTATACCTTCCATTGTCTCATCAAGTAAGACTATATTATCTGCAAATAGCATGCACCAAGGAATCTCCTCGTGTAGATATTTTGTTAACTCATCTATAACTAATGTGAAAATATATGGGCTTAATGCCGATCCTTAGTACAATCCTACAGTAATAGGAAAATCACCAGTCTCGCCACTAGTGGTCTTAACATTTGTTACTGCTTTATCATACATATCTTTAACTATGTATATATACCCCTTTGAAACCCCTTTATCACCCAATATCTTTCATATTAACTCTCTAAGAACTCTATTATAAGCTTTCTCTAAGTCGATAAAGACCATGTTGAGGTCTTTCCTCCTCTCTATATATTTCTCTACTAATTGTCTTAGTAAGAAAATAGCTTCCATAGTAAACCTCTTAGGCATGAAACCAAATTGATTCTTCAATACACTTGTTTCATGTCGTAGCCTCTTCTCAATAACTCTTTCAAAAAGTTTCATAGTATGACTCATAAGTTTGATCCCTCGATAATTAGTGCAGCTCTGTATGTCTCTTTTATTCTTATAAAATTGTACAATAGAGCTTTTCCTCCACTCATCAGGCATTTTCTTTGATTTTATAATCTTGTTAAATAACTTGATCAACTAAACCACCTCAATATCTCCTATATGCTTTCAAACCTCTATTGGTATACCATCGGGCCCCATGGCCTTTCCTGATTTCATCTTTTTCAAAGCCTCTTTCACTTCAAGTATTCTAATCCTACGTTCATATCTATAATATCTAATGTTATTTAGATTTATAGTATTTTCAATCCCTATATTCTTAGAGCCATTCTCATTTAACAATTTTAACAGTATGTTTCCCACCTTTGTTTGATCTCATCATCTTTGACTAATACCCTTTGATCATCGCTTCTAATGTACTTAACATGATATAAGCCCTTATTCTTCTGTTCTCTTACATTTGCAAGTTTAAACACATCTTTCTCACATTCTTTTGTTCCTAGTCTATTATAGAACTCATCATATGCTTTAAGTTTAGCCTCACTTACTATTCTCTTAGCAACCTTTTTAGCATTCTTATATTGTTCATAGTTTTCATTATTTCTAGTTTTCTGCCATGCTTTAAAACACATCCGTTTTTCTTTAATAACTTTTTTCACTGTTTCACTCCACTATCATGTTTCCTTTACTAATTGCCTTTTACCTTAGATACTCCTAAGATATCTTTTGTCACTTTCTTAATGGACTCAACAATATTAATCCGCATGATATTTACTTCTGTTTCATAATTCCAATTTTCTTTTACCATCAACTTATTTGTAAATAAGGTTATTTTCTCTCATTTTAAGTTCCACCACTTAATTTTTGAATACCTATTAAGTTTATTTCCTTTCTTCTATCTTTTGATATGGATATCCATAAATATTAATCTATGTTGTGAGGTTAAACTCTCACCGAGTATCACCTTACAATCCTTACACATAGATCATTTATTATTCCTAAGTAGAAAAAAAGTCTATTTGGCTTTTATGAAATCCACTTTTAAAGGTTATTATGTGTTCATCCCTCTTCTTAAAGAGTGAATTTGCAATGACCAAGTTATATGACAAAGCAAAATCAAGGATATTCTCCCCTATCTCATTTCGTTCACCTATACCATACCCTCATTGTATTCTATCATATCCTTCCTTTTCTTTTCCTACATGGCCATTTAAGTTTGCTCCTATAAATATCCCCTCAGTGTTGGGAATTTTTTGCATGACTCCCTCCATATCTTCCCAAAACTGTCTCTTGATTATATATTGTAACCCTACTTGTAGTGCATATGCACTTATAACATTTATAATCTGCTCTCCTAGAACAAGTTTTATTATTATAATTCTATCACTAATTCTTTTAACATCCACAACTTTATCCTTTAATTCCTTATCCACTATTATTCTTGCGTCATTTATGTTATTATCCTTTCCTACATACTATAATTTATACCCATCTATTTCTTTAGCTTTAGCCCCTTTCCACTTAGTTTCTTGGATACAAGCGATGTTGACTCTCCTATGTTTCATCGTGTCTACCAACTCCAAACTCTTACTTGTCACCCTATATTCCATGCGGCGATATGAATCTTATGCTCTGGATATATCCTATTTACTGTCGTCTTTCTCGACCTCCGTGGCATGAACCCATATCCATTTTTCACTGCACCTGAGTTCTGATGCAGTGTGTCACTTCCGAAGAGACACTTTAGCAGCCCTTGTCCATTTTTTATTATACTCAGGAGCTAATGTAGTGCATTACTTCTGGGAGAACCCCCTAGCAACCCTTGTTTATTTTTCACCGCACCCGAGATCCAATGCAGCACGTCGCTTAGGGGGAATGCCTTAACTTAAGGGAATGTTAGTTTTTGATTCATGTCATGTTAGGGTTGCCATAGTTTTAAGAAGCTAAAGATGATTTTCATTTCTTCCCTACAAACTAATGCGCAAATGTATATTCATTTGCAAGCAAAAAAGAAATAACAAAATCATCTTCAGCTTCACCCTTGCCGGCTGGCACTTGATGCAAGAGTTGTCATATTTTAAGAAGCTGGAGATGATTTTCATTTCTTCCTCACAAACTAATATACAAATGCATATTCATTTGTAAGAAAGAAATAACAAAATTATCTTCAACTTCTCCCTTGCCGACTAGCATCTGATGCAAGACCCTCCTCCTTTTTCATCCCGGCTTGGGACCAGCATTGACAGAGTTATGCAATGGTCCAAATTCATAAAAATAAAATGAATAGGTCTGATTAACCACTTCCGAGGTCCATTATGCAATAGTAAGGAGGATTATAGCTCCTCGGTATTGCAAGTAGCCGAAGTGTTGCGCGCCACGGTATTATTCCTCTTGAAAAATTATACTTGCAATCACACAAAGCGGATGGGTTAAAAACTTTGTACAAACTACAACATTTTGCATGTAAGGATGGCCATAGAAAACATAATACTTTTGCTGGCAGATACTCTTATATGTAATATTAAATTATATTTTTACATTTTTTTGTTGTTGTAATTTTTTAGTTCTAATTATTGACTTCGAGTTGACTTGTTTTTACAAAGTAGGCATTGTGTCCTCATGAGTTTTGACGCTTTCACTTTTCCAACCATATTGACTTTTTATTTACAAGCTATTAAAAGTTAGAACAATTAGATAAATTACAGTGGGGCCACATCATCTAATAGTGCAGAAAGGAGAGCCCACTGAATACCTCATAGAGGCGCCTGTTTAGCATTCCTCTTTACGTTTTAGCGGTTTGCTATTCCCCACTCTCTCATTGATCTCTTCCAATTAACATTAAATATCTAGTCATCCAAATCACCAAATGGACGGTTCTAGCATCCCAATAGTTCTACACTAGTTGTCAGATAGGGATGATTGAGATGACAGTCATTCCAGCAACAGATATTGGATGTTTCGAGAAATAAGTTGAACGGTCAAATCAACCACAGATAGACGCCCTATGTTGATCACCCAAAGTAGGAGAACTTGGATGGGTCTAATCAACCTTTGGTGAGATTAGTCATGAAAACGTTCTTAACACAATGGTGCAAGGAGTCTGATCTGGTTGATTAGGGTCTGAGATTGTGCATAGTGTATGTTTCTAAGTCTGAAAAAAAAGGGCATTAAGAGTGACACTTTTTTTTTCCAATTTTTACTCTAATGTTTGTTCTCACCTAAAATGCCCTTCAATTTATACCTAAATTTATAGATGGATATAGTTTCCTTTGTATATATAAAGTTATTATAACTTAGCTAGCATTAGCTTGTGTGTGTGCTGTAGCGCTAAAAGAAAATAGTTACGAGTGGCACATTTTTCCACTTTTTGTTCCTTTAATGTTTGATCTTACCCAAAAATGCCTTTGAATTTATACCTAAATTTATTAATAGGTTTATATTAATATGTTGACTATCCTAAGTTACCCAGTGATAGTACATGAGAGTTTCCTTTATATATGGTATAAATTAAGTTATTACAACCTAACTAATTTGGTAATACGAGCAATTATAAGATGGATGTGCAAGTGTACCTCACTCCTAATAATCCAAGCCATTTATTTGATAGGCTTGCCATTGATGGGACATACACCAAATGCCCAACCCATTGGACAAGTTTAAGTCCTTGATTGGTTGCTTTTAAATATACAGACAATAAAATTGTGATCTAAATTTGGGGCTTAAGAGTCATTTAATATTGGAGAATGTTTATATGAACTGATCTAAAGCATTCCCTACTAATAATGGTTCAGATAATTAAAAGAGTGTGTATACTCCCCTATTTTTGCCACAACGAGGCCACCTTATCATAAGAGGCTAAAGCAAGAAAGACCTTTAGATGGTAACCTTATGATTCAAGTGTTCACTCAAAGTGGTTAGAAAGTTATTGGCATTGCTCTCCATAAACTTCAAGTTAGGGAAATAGATTTTGAAGTCTTATTCCATGTTATGGACGTTAATGCTTCATATATTTCATTGATGGGATGTCAATGGTTGCATGTCAATAAAATTGTCCAAGTTACCCTCCACCAATGCTTGAAGCACATTAAAATGGTGTTGAGAAACATGTTTGGGCTACCCTTGTCATTTTAGTGTTGCAGAATCTCATCTAGCTAATGCTAGATTTTGATTCTCTAACGCTTCAAAGGTCTATAATCAAAACTTGATGCACTGAGATATGAATGATCCATCATATCATTAAGCTGCTTTCTCCTCTAGAAGAGATTGAAGAACCACGAAAAGACTAAAATCCGACCAAATTATGCAAGTAATACAACACATTAAGCAACAATTGGTTGGTGATTGGGATTACACTAACGTCCTGCCTCCATATGAAGCCATGCTTTCGAAGAGCTAAAAAACCCCTATGTATAACAAGATGAAGCTCAAGCTGCCTACGAATGGAATTGGCTAACTAAAGTACAAGCTTATCATTACTCTAGCAGGTTCAAATACCATCACTCTTACAAAGGTTAATAACATTTGCCCTTCAATGTCACATATGAAGGAAGAAATCTATACATCAAAGGATGAAGTAAAAGTTTCGCTTCTTAATCCTAAGGCACTAGAAGATGGTGGTGAAGCCACCCTGGATGATTTGCTAAAAGTAAATCTAGGCTCTCTCGAAGATTCAAGGCCTACCTTTGTAACCACTTCCTTACCTAATAAGAGAAACATGATTATATAACTATTTTCAAAGGCAATAAAGATGTCATTGCTTGGATGTATCACTAGATTCTAAGGTTATAAACTCTCGAGGAACTATGCATAAGTTAGCTATTGATTCCTCAAAATGTGCTATAAAATAGCTAGAAATGTTAGATATTGGACGTATGTATGTGTGTGTGTGTGTGTGTGTGTGTGTGTGTGTGTGTGTGTGTGTGTGTGTGTGTGTGTGTCTATATATATATATATATTGTATATTATATTCTATCATATGGGTTTGGCCTAAATTAAAGTGATCTAATAAGTTTAAGGTCAAATGAGCCATAGTCATCTCAAAGGGTATACCTAATCTCTAATTTTTATTTTATGATATGCTAAAATAAAAAATAAGGAAGGGGGATACAATTATAAATGGTTATGGTCCCCAAATTGTACGTATGATTCTTTTCTGACATCCTATCATCAGAAAAGTGGGAATACTATTCTCCAAGAAGGTCATACGCATTAGTTTAAAAGATCAGGAATTGCAAGACTTAAGAATCACATCCGGACTCATGGATTCAGGTATGCTTCCACATCTAGTCTTTTATTCTTGATGATTTTTGTGGAAGATCTTAGTGTGATGAAGGAATATTCATCAATAAAGTATATTACAACAAGTGGTATCAGAGGCTTCTTCACGTTAAATCGTTGAGAAACAAGTTTCTTAATTTGTTTTTTTTCTTATTATATGATTGCTTAAAATAGTTCCTAAAGACAACAAACTGTTTCCCATCTCTCATGGATTTAGATTGGAGATTTTGTTTTTTTAGGGATTAGGGTTTTAATCTTTGAAAATTGTGGTACAGTAGAAAACCCATCATATATACACCTCAAATAAATGATTTGAACAATAGATGGACTTGGGGACCTTCAAAATCGTAGAAACGATGAAAATAGAACAAAATTTGGGTCATCAGGGACCCTGATCGAATCAAAACAAAATGAATGGCTTGGGCTCATCATGTCTGTTGGACAAGGTGCCCAAGAAGTTATTCGTGGAACACACTGCAGGACGACAAGCAAAGGCGCTTGTTTAGGAGCTCGTGCAGTGCACTTGTGTAGAAACTCAGAGAGGCGTTGTTAAGGATAACGCAAACGTCGGGTGTCTTGGAATTCAGGACGCACATGGTAACATCCCAGTCGCTCCACTTTGATCCAGGTGATTATTGTTCTAACTCGAATTTTGATCCAGGTTGTTGAACCGTGATCTGAAATGGAAAAACTCAGTTTCTAGGAGTTTTAGAAGCCTAATTTAAGATCCGGAAGGTCTATTGGAAAGATCTTGATGACGTGGACATGATTTTGGCACCAAAGCTTTGATCTGATCACACTTGCCTAGGTTAAATTCATAAAATAGTGCCAAATTGCTTGGATTGGTCTGATTAAAGGGCAATTAGGCCCTAAAATTGGAATAATTGATAATTAATAAAGGAAAATTTGAATTCAAATCTTGGTGCAAGTTTATTTTGGATGTCTAATGTTTTAAAATAAGTTGATTGAAACAACATGCTACCAAAGTAGCCTCTCCTATGTAAATCAATTTATTCTTTGAACATCAAGATGGTTGTGGGTATGTGATTCATACGGATATTGACCGGCCCAAAGGAAGGTCAATATTTGGCCGAATTACATGCACACCTATGGTAATAAATATGTGACATTGTTAGGTATTCCATTTAAACAATAAGTCAGTCCAAAGAAAGGTTTATTGTTTGACAGGATTTACTGTCAATATTTGATTACCACACCAAGAGTACCTCTTACAAATTAATATTTCTATCCAAAAACTAAATATTAATGTTGTGCTAGGTATCTTGTGATGGGCCCTACCATTATTTGAATTTAATTTAATTTAAGTATGATATATAAATTATGTGACTTATGTTTTGTTCTATTTTCAGTTAATGCATCTACTTCTATCATATCTACCAACATTAGTTCTATTCCCATGTTGAATGGAACCAACTTTAAGGAATGGAAAGAGAACATCATGATTGATCTAGGCTATATGGATCTAGACCTTGCGTTAAGGATTGAACAACTCACTGCTCTTATGGACAAAAGTTCCATTGAGGAAAAACGGGACTTTGAGAAGTGGGATCGTTCAAATCGCATGAGTCTTATGATCATGAAGTGTGGAATTCCAGAAACTTTCAGGGTTGTTGTGTCTGAAAAGGTAACTACTGCCAAGGAGTTCCTTAAGGAAATTGAAAAGCATTTTGCTAAAAATGATAAGGCTGAAAAAAGTATGATTCTATCGAACTTGATTTCAATGAAGTATAAAAGAAAAGAAAAGATCAGGGAGTACATCATGGAGATGTTTCATCCTGCTTCGAAAAAAAAGGCACTAAAGCTAGAGCTGTCTAAGAATTTGCTCATGCATTTAGTTTTGATTTCTCTTCCTACACAATTTAGTCAATTTAAGGTCAGCTACAACAGCCAAAAGGACAAATGGTCTCTTAACGAGCTCATTTCTCATTGTGTGCAAGAGGAGGAAAGGCTGAGGCAAGAAAAGACTGAAAGTGCTCACTTGGCAAGTACCTTTAAGGACAAGAACAAGAAAAAGAATGAGGATAAAGAAGCTGCAAGTGGTCCACCTCAAAAGAAATAGCAAAAGAAACAAAATGAGGAATTTGGCTACTACTTTTGCAAGAATCCTGGACACATGAAGAAGGACTGTACCAAATATCTCGCTTAGCGTGCAAAGGAAGGTATGCTTCTCACTTTGGTTTGTTTTGAGGTTAATTTAGCTTTAGTACCTAGACACACTTTGTGGGTAGATTCTAGTGCTACTACCCACATAAGTGTGTCTATGCAAGGTTGCCTGAATTGCTGAAAGCCAAATGATGCTGAAAGATTCATCTATGTGGGCAATGGCAAATCAGTGGAGGTTGAGGCGATAGGGACATTTAGGTTATTATTAAAGACCTGTTATTATTTGGATTTAAAAGAGGCATATGTTGTACTGTATTTTAGACGAAATTTGGTTTCTATTTCTCTTTTGGAAAAATTTAGTTATTATTATTCATTTGAAAATAATCAATTTAATCTCTTTTTGAATTCCAATATTGTTGGTACCGGTTCTTTGTTTTTTTATGATAACCTCTATTTGCTCGCGTCTTGTTGCAAAGGGCTTCACTCAAAATGAAGGCATTGATTATAATGAGACTTTCTCTCTGGTTTCATTGAAAGACCTTTGCAAGACGATAATGGCATTAGTGGCACATTTTGACCTTGAGTTATATCAGATGGATGTAAAGACCATGTTTCTCAATGGTGACATTGATGAGACAATTTATATGTTGCAGCTAGAAAACTTTGTGTTGGGGGATGCAAAGAATATGGTTTGTAAGTTAAGGAAACCTATCTACGGGCTTAAGCAAGTGTCTCGTCAATGGTATTACAAATTCCATCAAGTTATTATCTCATTCAGTTTTGAGATGAATGAGGTTGATGATTGTGTACACCACAAGTTCAGTAGGAGTAAACACATATTCCTGGTTTTATATGTCGATGACATATTACTTGCTAGCAACGATATATGCTTGTTGCATGAAACCAAGAGATTTCTATCAAAGAAATTTGAGATGAAAGATCTTGGGGACGCATATTTTGTATTGAGAATTCAAATACATTGGGATCGCTATCGAGGTATTCTAAGATTATCACAAAAGAGCTATATCGAAAAGGTACTTAAGAGACTTGGCATGCAAGATTGTAAACCAGGAGACACCCTGTAGCTAAAGGAGACAAGTTTAGTCTCAACAAGTGCCCCAAGAATGATTTTGAAACTAAGAAAATGTAGAATATTCCCTATGCTTCAACAGTGGGGAGTTTGATGTATGCTCAGGTTTGTACGCATCCAGATATTGCGTACATTGTTGGGATGTTAGCCAGATATTTGAGCAATTCAGGAATGGATCATTGGAAAGCAGCCAAATGGATCATGCAGTATCTTCAGAGAACAAGACATTACATGCTCACACACAAAAGGTCGGATAAGTTAGAGATCATTGGGTATTCGAATTTCGACTTTGCTAGATGCCAAGATAGTCGTAGATCCACTTCAGGCTATATCTATCTACTCGCTGGAGGAGCTTTCTCCTAGAAGAGTGCTAAGCATATGTTCATTGCTTCTTCCACCATGGCAGCTGAGTTTATGGCATGTTATGAGGCATCCAATCATGGAATATGACTGCAAAATTTTGTCACAGGGCTGCGAATTGTTAATGGAATTGAAAGGCCACTTAAGATATTTTGTGACAATAAGTCAGTAGTTTTATATTCCAACAATACTAGGAGCTCGACGAAGTCAAAGCATATAGTCATCAAGTTCCTAGTTTTTAAAGAAAGAGTTCGGAGTGGTCAAGTGTCTATAGAGCATATTGGCACAAACTCCATGATTGCGGATCCGCTTACTAAGGGGCTACCACCCAAGGTCTTTCACGGGCATACTGCTCATATGGGTGTTGTATCATTTGATGATATGCTGGATTAGTGGGAGTTTGTATTTATAGGCTTTTTTGTTTTAGACACATCTTGTGCTTATGGATATTTTCTGTAGAAATAAAGTATTTAGTTCTATTTTTCACTCTGATTTGGTTTTTATATGATCTCATAAGGAATAAAGATGGACCAGTTGGAAATAGGCATGCTTAGATCACATTACATATTATTTCTATGCTACACATCCATACTTGATCTATGTCGTTTAGTTATGTTAAAATATGTGATCATGGATGGATTTAGTTACGATATATGTAACAAAGATTGCCTTGATCCTATATTAGCATAATTAATGGATGAGATTGTTCGAAGATATTTTGTGATAGCAAAATTTTTGAGCTCTTAAGGTTATACTTTAATATACAATTATAAAGTAATATATATATATATATATATACATACATATATATATATATATATATATAGTCCAAGGTTATGGTTAAATGGGTCATAGTCATCTCAAAGGGTCATAGTCATCTCAAAGGGTATGGTTTTATTATGTGCAGATACCTAATTTCTAATTTCTATTTTATGGTAGGCAAAAATAAGAAATAAGGAAGGGGGATATAGTTATAAATGGTTATGGCCCACAAATTGTACGTATGATTCTTTTGGACAACCCATTATCAGAAAAGAGGGAATAATATTCTCTAGGAAGGTCATACACATCAGTTTGGAAGATCAGGAATCATAAGACTCAAGAATCACATCTAGACTCACAGATTCAGGTATGCTTCCACATATAATCTTTTATTCTTGATGATTTTCATGGAGGATCTTGGTGTGATGAAGGAATATTCATCACTAAAGTATATTACAACAAGAAAGACACTTCAAACCCAAATTACCACAACAAATCAAGGATGAAGTAAAAAAAGCTTCTATAAGATGGTTATATTAGGGAAATTAAGTGAAATGCCAATATTGTAATAGTTTAAAAGAAGAATGGACAAATTCACATATGCATTGATTTTTATGACTTTGATGTTGCATGTTCAATGGATCACTTCCCTTTTTCTATTATGGAAATCCTCATAGATATCACTATTGGCTATAAGAGATTATCTTTTATGGATGAATCATCTAGATCCATTGAATCACAATGGATCCTAAAGGAAAAATTCATTGCATTTGATACAACTAAAAATTCTTTTTCTATAAAGTTATGTGTTTTGACCTCAAAAACACTGGTGCTACTTATCAGTAGGCCATGACTAAAGTCTTTGATGGTTTGATCCATGATATAATGCAGAGTATTATGTTGGCAACTTCATTGTCAACTTAAGACAACACTGGTCTCATCTAAAAGATTAGAGATTGCATTTCAATGACTGTGAAAGTACTAACTTAAGATGAACCCCCTTAAATATTCATTAGGGTTAAGTTCAAGAAAATTTCTTAGATTCATTGTTTGACTGTTAAGGAATCTATATTGATTAACTAAATATTAAGGAGATACAACCTAAGCCTCCTCCTAAGAATTTGCATGAACTTAAAAGTCTTCAAGTAAACTAGCCTATATTAGACAATTCATCACGAGATGTCAACAATTTGCTTTGCTAATGAAAAAGAATACCCCATGTGAATGGGATAAGGTTTGTTAAAATGATTTTCACAACACTAAGCAATATTTGTTGACACATTGGTGTTAGTAGCTTCTAATGATGATCGACCACATATCCCCTATATTGCAAGGTGTTAGTAGCTTCTACTGATGATAAACCACATATTCCCTATATTGCAACTCTGATAATACCGCTTGAGCATGCTTGCCCAAGTTAATGATGACCACAAAGAAAACTTTCTGTATTACTTGAGTGGTACTATAGTTAGTGTTGAGACATTGCTATTTGCTAGTTGAGAAGATATGTCTCATCCCAATATTCATATTGCAAAAATTGCAACACCGTCCTATTTCACATCTAATATGAATATCTCAAAAGCTAATCCTTTTAATATCCAAAAGCTAAACCTACCTCATCATAACAACTTGTTAAATGGTCATTATTACTTCCATAGTTTTAGATTACATATGTGCTTGAAAAGGTAGTCAAGAGATAAAATTTGGCCAATTTTCTACCTACCCACCCTATCGCCACTAATTTGCCACTTAATAGTGATTTCCTTGATGAAAATGTAATGACAATTATGACTAATACATTTTTAGAATTATTCTTTAATGGCACTTCGTAAGCTAAGGAGGTTTAGAGTTCTCCCGATAAACGCATCTTGCCCATTGCTGCCAAGATTGTGCCTATGTGTACCAACAATGAAGCAAGTACGAGGCCTTAATATTAGGATTAAAAATGGCAACTAGACTTAAAAGCTGATCAACTACACATAGTGAGAGATTCCAACTCGTCATCCACCATGTCAAGGGGCATTACAAAGTTCATAAAGATGAGCTACATTTATACTAAGAGAAAGTTCAACAACTTGAGGTATCACATATGCTAAGATATCACAATAGGTATGTGGATGCTCTAACAAAGCTTACTTTAATTTAACAGCTTGTAACAAAGACGAAGGCAATGTCATCATTCGAGATCAATGTCTAATACTTCATGAAGCAATGTAGAACCTTCGAAGTTTAGTACAAAAGGAAACCTTTAGTGAGTTTAACAAGACAATCCTGGTTATTGGGAGAGACTCCATTGATTGGGGACAACCCTTTATAGATTATATTCTAAAGGATCAATTGCTTGCTAATCAAGGAATGCAAGTTGAGATTTGAGGTAGAGTTTCTCACTTTACCATATTAAATGGCTTTATGCTAAAGGTCCTATGATGGAATTTTAGTTTGATGTTTGCTTTAGGAAGAGGCAAACAAACCCTTTTAAAAGTCCATGGTAGTGTAAATGGTGCTTTAATCTAGTCCTAAGCTACATTTACAATTGAAAGACTTAAGGTATTATTGGCCTACCATGGTTGGTGTCATGAACTTTTCCAAAGATGCAATATGTATTAAATACATAAATTTCGTACTTCAACCTCTAGAACTTTTATAGTCGACTTCAATGTCATGGCGGTTTTGTACTTAGGATTCATATGTTATTGCATCTATAATCCATCCTCTTCTAAAAGCATTTTGACAACAATTGATTACTTCTGAAGGTGCCAAAATTGTGCCACTATTAGATGTTATTAGGCTAGAAGTGGCAAAGTTTGTTTCGCACCGCATTATTTATCAGTTTGGTATGTCAGAGAAAATAATTTTTGACAATGGGATAATGTTTTGAAGCAAAGTCTTTAAAAATTTAGATTAGGAGTACTACATCTAACAATACTTCTTCATAACTTAGAATTCTAGGGCTAACAAACTAGCAAAAGCTTTTAATAAGACCTTACGAAAGATTCTCAAGAAAAGTGTGTTGAAAACTAAGGGAGATTGAAGTGATAAACTCTTAGAATCCTTATGATCTTATAAGACTACCTATAAAACTACCATACAAGCGACTCCACATTCCCTTGTATATTAGAGTGACCAGAGCTGCCACTGAAGGTTCAAATCCCCTCTATTAGGGTTATTACTTATGAAGTCACATCAAAAGATCAAAATGTTAGTTGAAATATACTCAATTTAATCTACTTGATAGCTCAACAAAATTTATAGGATTATTAGGCAAGAATGTCAAGAGAATTAGTCAAGAAGGCTAAGTTATTATTCTTCAAGAAAAGAGACCTTGACCTATTTGTAAGATGACAAGTTGTCATTTCTTATCACTCCAGAGGGAAGTTCTAACATAAATGCAATGACCATTCATCATTAAGAATGTTTTCTCTGATGATGCTTATTTGATGATCAATCTTGGCAAAGTTGAGCTATTTTATTCCATCAATGGAAGGTTCCTTAAGAAGTATTACCTTGAAAAGGACTTAAAGAGGGAAGTAGAGATCATCTTTTACATCCTCCTTTTTTCTACTACCCTCTCCAAGAGATTGTTGTATTTGGAGTCTCATAGATTCACATTTGATACTAAGCTAGAGCAACAACTTTAGGGGTCTTTGTCATTACTAATAAATATTTAACATAGTTGGTCATAGATAACTCAACATCTCTCCCAGAACATGCTTGGTCACAAGTTCGAGTTGTCATTTTATCACTTTGGTCAAGGATTATATTGGGAGTGTGTGCTAGTGAGTTTCTTTGTAATTCTTTGTTTATAACACAAACTTCCTTCCATCATAATGAAACATCCTTAGTTGCAAGCATGGTTACTAGCTTTAAGATATAAATCAGGCATGTGATGGAAAGTATCATTGACTGATGCAAAATTTTAACCTACACCAAATACATTTTGTCTATCTCATACAGCAAGTCCAATTGTTACATCACCTCTTTAACTTCTTAGTCTTTCTTCTTGACTAATGGGCAAAGAATAGTGGAAAGGTAAGTGAAGATGAATCCCTATCTACCTTAATCTTCATATCACCAATGGTGTAACATCAAGGTTGCTTACCTTCAAGAAGGGATTGTCTCTCAAAATTTTAGGGATTTTATGAAGATTATCCATTATAATATTCCTATAGGGCATAATACAAAGTTAAAGTGTCTCATCAAATTTTAATAGGGCATGCATTTTGACCAGTCAGAGCCACTTTAGATATAAGAGCAAAGTTTACACAGAAGAGTTGACAAAAGAGGAATTTACATTGATCAAAAGGTTACATTTGTATATGAGCTTTAGCTGCCTTAAGAACTACCCTTCTCTTCCTCTATTTTTATTTCAAGCATTGCCCTTTACGAAGACAAGTGACGAAGCAATATATTTTATTCACAGTCCACTTTCTTGATTCAAGGGATGATCAATCCAATTGATATGCCATCATCTGCAAGACCTTTTAATAAGAGTCTTAATCTTGGTAATAGTCAGAGATGTAATATTGTGAGGGGCCCATATTTGATCTTGAAAACCTAATATCTAGTTCTCAAGCTCTCCAAGTCTCTTTACTATTGACACTATACTTTTTTGTTGTCATCTCTTAACTAAATGAGGATAAGCTACATTGTTACAATCTCTTATTGATGTCCATGAGAGAGAGAGAGAGAGAGAGAGAGAGAGAGAGAGAGAGAGAGAGAGAGAGAGAGAGAGAGAGAGAGAGAGAGAGAGAGAGAGAGAGAGAGAGTTTATAGAGCTCTTTTTTTCCTTTTAGGTTCCATCATTTACTCTAGGAGATAAGATGTGATTTTGTAGAGATACATTGTATTTCAATGATCTAACCTCATATCACGCTTGATATGGTAATAGTTGATCTTTAAATTATTTATCATAAGCATGCTCTATGTGAAAAAGGGCCCCTCCCTTTTTGCTTACGAGCATTTTCTAGTGATAAATAACATTTGATCCATTGCCAATCAATTCTAGCTCTATTTAAAGTGATATTACAATGGACTCGCTTTTTATTAAGGTTCCAAGTTTCCATGTACATCCACTTATGTGTCTACTCTGAAGCTAGTGGGGAAATCTATTTACACTAATAAATGTCATTGCAATGTTGAAAGGACTAAAAGTCAAAGGGAAAAGGTGCCAAGGCTCTCCATCAGAGCCATCGGTGTTGCTATCCTTTAGTTCAGCATCAATACTTGTGCCCCCATGTGGCATCATTGGCTCTACTTTCCACTTGAGTGGCATCAACTACTCTCATCTTACTTGAGTGGCACCAATTACTCTCCTCTTCCTCTAGTGGCATTGGTCTATTTGGATTGAGGAAGAAACTAACATTAGACAAATGAAAGTGTCTAGTGCCACTTCCTACTTCCTTTCAGAAAGTTTGATGAAAAACTTTCATTCTTCTTCATCAACACCTATTAAAGAAGCTAGTTACATAATTGGAGCTATATGGACAAACTACTCTTGCCAATGCTAAGGACAATTCCATTATCGTGGTCTTAATAGAAAAATTGGTACAATCCTCCTAAGCCTATTTGCAGGGTCATTCATGATATGCACAATAGTTAAGGTCGCTACCTCATTGGTTTCCTTAAGTAACTACCTAGGTGCTCCAAATTATAAAATAGGGTTCCTCCCATCTCATTTGGATGTTAAATTTCACGAGAGCAAACTCTCTCTCCCAAACTCTTAAATTTTCGTTTTGATGTTTTTCAAGTCCTTTCTCCCTCTTACTCTTAAGTAGGGGGATTTAATATTCTCTTACTTGTTTTAGGACATTTAGGAGAGAGATTGTTTGAGCAAAAAATGTGATCTTAGATGATTAGTGAATAAGAAGATGCTAATTGGCATAACCACACTAGTAAACTATTCTATGCCACAAAGTGGCACCAGTCACATTGCCTTAGGCATAAGTGGCCTTCTTTAAGAAGCCAAGTGGCACCTATCACTCTTACTATCTCCTATGTGGTACTAGTTGTTCTCATTCCCTAAATGGCATTGAACAATCTCTTTTCCCCTCATGTCACATTGATTGTTTGCTTTGAGCAACAAATTAGAATCATACAAATTAAAGCACCCATTGGCACTCTCTTTCAAAAGCTTGATCAACACATAGCTAAAAGAGGATGATTGTATAATTGCACTGATTAGGAAAATATGAAATTGCCCTTATTGGTGCTACAATGGTTTCAAGAATCTGACCTCAATTATCATATCAATATAGTCTTCTTTGATTGATTGATGCTAGATAGTTGGAAGGGCCATTAAAAGCAGTGCAATGGTTATGACTATTACACTTTTGGTATCTAAATCTCATTGGCTACCTACAATGACTACTTGAACACCCCAAACTCTAAATGGATGTTCTTGTTTCATATTCAAACATTATCTCATTTGAGCAACTCTTTCTTCTCACCTAGGTCGAAACTTCTCTCTTTTGAAGATTTTCAAGTCTGTTTTTCTTACGCACCTATCTTTTCTATGTCTTCACTCTCTAGGTCCTAAGCATTGACTTAGTCCTAACTCTTAGGTTCTGCACTAGTCCATTTTGTGCCCTTACTTCCTAAGGCTCTAGCATAGAATATCTTAATATTTATCTGTAATGCCCCGGGTCTAGGCTCCCTTAGTAACGATATTGTCCGCTTTGGGCCACCGGCCTGCACTGTTTTAAAAGGCCTCGTTACTAGTAAAGCCACTCAGACCCTTATCAGCCTCCTAGGAACTTTCCTTTTGGAGATGTGGGACTAACTCTCAGCTCATCTCACCTTCATCCCCTCAGATTATCTTAGGGACCTCCCCCTCAAACCATCTTGCTAGACGGCAACGGTAGCCCTCTCCCCCTTAGGGGACACATGTCAGCGTGCGGACTCCCACGCTTCCACTCACATGTAGTTAGCCACCCACACCGGGTTGGGGGTTGGCTCTGATACCACTGTAACGCCTCAGGTCTCGTTATTGGTAAAGCCCACCCAGACCCTTATCAGTCGCCTAGGAACTTTCCTCCTGGCGATGTGGGACTAACTCTTAGCGCATCCTGCTTTCATCCCCTCAGATTATCTTGGGGACCTCCCCCTCAAACGATCTTGGCAGATGGCAACAGTAGTCCTCTCCCCCTTAGGGGGCACGTGTTCACACGTGGACTCCCACGCTTCCGCTCACATGTAGTTAGCCACCCACACTGGGTCGGGGGTTGGCTCTGATACCATTGTAATGCCCCGGGTCTGGGCTCCCTTAGTAACGATATTGTCCGCTTTGGGCCACGGGCCCGCACAGTTTTAAAAGGCCTCGTTACTAGTAAAGCCCACCTAGACCCTTATCAGTTGCCTAGGAACTTTCCTCCTAGTGATGTGGGACTAACTCTCAGCGCATCCCACCTTCATCCCCTCGGATTATCTTGGGGATCTCCCCCTCAAACCATCTTGGTAGACGACAACGGTAGCCCTCTGCCCTTAGGGGACACGCATCCGCGCGTGGACTCCCACGCTTCCTCTCACGTGCGGTTAGCCACCCACATCTAGTCGGGGGTTGGCTTTGATACCATTGTAACGCCCCGGGTCTGGGCTTCCTCAGTAACGATATTGTCCGCTTTGGGCCACAGGCCTGCATGGTTTTAAAATGCCTCATTACTGGTAAAGCCCACCCAGACCCTTATCAGCTGCCTAGGAACTTTCCTCCTGACGATGTGGGACTAACTCTCAGTACATCTCGCCTTCATCCCCTCAGATTATCTTGGGGACCTCCCCCTCAAACCATCTTGGTAGACGGCAACGGTAGCCTTTTAAAACCGTGCGGGCCCGTGGCCCAAAGCGGACAATATCGTTATTGAGGGAGCCCAGACCCAGGGCATTACAGTAGTATCAGAGCCAACCCCTAACCTAGTGTGGGTGGCTAACCGCACATGAGCGGAAGCGTGTCCCCTAAGGGGGAGAGGGTTTGGGTGAGCTTTACCAGTAATGAGGCCTTTTAAAACCGTGCGGGCCCGTGGCCCAAAGCGGACAATATCGTTATTGAGGGAGTCCATACTCAGGGCGTTACATTATCCATTATGGTGAAGTCTATGACTAACAAAATGTAAATAGTTTCTCTCTAATCCTAACTATTATGTTGTTACCTAACGAATCAAAACCGCAGACCATTCAAGTATGAGCTTCCCATTCTATTAACATTAAGCCCTGGTTTATGTAGACATACTATATCATAACCAAGCCTCTAACTTAACCTATTTTCCTAAGTATGTAGGTACTAAGTCTAAAAAGGCATAAGTTATGGATTAGAAGTCACTTGTCCTTATGCACAAGTTAGTTCACACCATATAGACATATGATCCTGCCTTACTAGGAACCATGTGATTTATAATCACTTGAACCTCTCCATGGCTAGTAATATCTTGATTATAGTTCCATTTACCAATTTATGTCTCCCATAAATCTAATCTATGGCTTTCTTAAGTCCAAGACCTATTGCTTGTTATTAAGGAATGTGTTGGATAATCAAAGGTCATGTCTTTCTTTTATTAACATGTAATTAATAGCCCAAAAGGTTAGAAATATATACTTACTTCCACTTGATTAATAAAATCCCACCCAAAAGAAAGTTTTATATTATATTATTTTATGCTTTTACTTGTTGCAAATGTCTGGAGTAAGAACTTGTGCTCGTACAAATATGATTGTAATTCTAACCTTAACCTTGCTTATTATAGGATTAAGCACTAGTCAATTTGGTACCCTTTCCCTCTAGGTCCTATGCATTAATCTGGTCCTAACTCTTAGGGATAAGCACTGTTCCACTTTATGCCTTGATCCCTTGGATTCTAACTTGGACTATGTTAGTCCTTGTCAATTATGGTGATGCCTATAGCTAAACATTATTTGTTATGGATGTCTTTGGTCCTAACCATGGTGCCATTGCCTAAGGGTCAGCTAGTGAGTTAGAAGTCTAGGTCTTACTTAGCGATTGGCTTAACACTAGACCATATTTCATGTCAACATATCATCCACATAGCCAACCTTAGGATTTAGAGATTATGCCTAAGCAAATATTCTCTCTCGAAGGGTATAAGTCTTGTCTCATAAGTCACTTAACTTATGCATATGCTAGTTGAAACCATGCCAGCTTATGATCTAGCCATTTTGAAACCATGTATTTACATGGATCTCTCCCTGGCTAGTTCTACCCTGGCTATTATTTTCTTTTCATTTTACAACTCCCATACCCTAAGTAGTGTCTCTCTTAGCATACAAATTGCAACTACTTATTCCACACATTTGCAATAATAAAAAATGTAAAGAAAATAGTACAAATTTTTTTTCCTAGTAGTGGGTTCCTATTTGGTGTAGCTTTAAAATTACTCGCAAGCTCAGAAATCAATGTAGTATTTTTATGCAAACAAGGTCAATTCCATGAGAAATCTCACAGATTTGTAATAGATTGGATTTTATTCAAATTATTAACTTTAGCCCAAGAAAAAGAATTGTGATTAAACTAGAAATTTATATAACATGAAATGGAAGCATGCATAAAATTAGAAACTAAACTTAAAAGAAACTTACTAAAAGCTAAAACTAAATAGTGAAATTAGAAACTAACTTAATTAATATGCAAACAACTAGAGGAAACTAATGAATCAAATTAAGAAACTTAAATTAAAGGAAACTACTAAAATTGACACTTTTCTAAACTAGAATTAGAAACTTTCTAAAACCAATTTAGGAAACCTTTTAACATTAAATTGACATGCCAAAATAGGAAACCAACGAGATCTACCTATCTTTCATAAGAAATTAGAAACATGCATGTGAATAGAAATTGCAATTAAAGAGACTTTCTAAATTTTAACACGTCTATATCCTAAAACTTCCTAAAGATAGAACTTCTTAAAATTCAAAAAGGAAACTTTCTAAACCTAAAATAAGACACAAAATATTGAATTAACTATTGCTAAAACTAAACTAAGCAAAAATCTAAAAGGAATGAGATTTAGAACCATGCCCATGGTTTTTGGACTATGCATAGGATTTTGGAGTCCTAAAGATGGTAAAATTTAATGCACCTATAGTGATTTACTATGACAACTATTTAATAAACAATATGAAAATCTAAATGAGTACCTAAGGATTCAGGAAAAACCAATTTCTAGGTTTCAATACTTAAGAATAGTCAATAAATCTTATATTAGAAAGCTATGAAAACCATAAATTTTATGCAAGAAAATAACCCAAATCTCAAGTACTTTGATGAAATAAACAAATCAGAATAAGTATTCCCAAACAAATTTATTGAATCATATCCAATTTACATCAAATTTATGTGGATAAAACTGTTTACAAAATATGAAAATTGTGCAATGTTCTGCAATGTAAAATCTAATCTAAACTACAATAAAACTTTAATCTAATGCTCAAAATCTAAAGTATAATGATTTTTAAAGAAAACTCAAAAAGGAATTCAAGAGAAATGAAAGCTAAGTGGGTGAAGTAGCTAAGGAAAAATAGCCTAAAATTAAGGTGACAGTAAGGTGAAAAAATTGAATTTCAATAGGAAAAATCAATGTTATAGGCTAGTTCTTCTCTTGGTTGTCACTACACGAGAAGAGTTAACTTAAATCATGAGGGAATAATAAAGAAAAATAAGTGGAATTGAGGAAATGAAGAAAGATAATAACTAGAAATCCAAAGAAACAAAAGCATATAAGAAATCCAAAAGTCCACCATCAAATAATACCAAAGGAAAGCTTGATTTCAAGGTATCTCACCCACCTATGCTTAGAAAATTTGCATGAAACATGGGCTACAAATAAATGAGTGGGTTCTTAACTTAGGAAGGGGTGAGACCATGAAGAAAGTGGCCCTAAGGTTAGGGTATTGAATAAGGAAGGTTAAGTGGAAGATGAATTAGCAAGACAACATCAAAGAGAGATAAGAAGCATGGGCTCCCTAGTTTCTAATTGTGAAAAGGGGGTAGGCATCTTTTTCCTCGAAGGAAAGTGGAGCTCTTTGCTTTCTAATTTTGTGATGTTTGGTTGATGAAAAGTCAAGGAATAGGTAAGGAATAAGGTTTAGGAAAGATGTGAAAAGATCTAGGATTTTGAAGTTATTTGAGTTGAAGTACAACTAAGGTTTCCTATTTAAGAAACCACTTTATCATCAATTAGGAAAAGGAGTGTCTTTTTCCTAAGGAAGTGCCTCCCTCCTTTAACTTGTAACCCTAGGTCAATTGAATGGAAAAAGAGTGAGGAAAGAAGTTGGAAAGTGGGTTTCTCTCTTGATGGGTCCACCAATGCATAGTCATCTAACTTTTTACATAATTCTCTTAAACCTTCTAATTAAACCTTTAAAATCCAAATTTAGAAAGTAGATCATTGTTTGAATTGTATGACTTCATGTAGCACTTGGCTTAATTGGCTTATATTCCTCACTTTGAGGGCTCATTTGGCTTGACTTCATGGCTAACACCCCTGGCTTCAATGGCTTAGCTTGAATTCCTTAGCTTGTTACCTCCTCTAATGGCTTATGTGGCTAAGGTGGCTTGAAAAACTCCCATGCAAAGGTAGTTGAAATGCATGGCTTGCTTCATGAGCCCATTTTAATTACCTTTAGCTCTTCCAATTGCTTTCATTGATTTATCATCTTGCCTTGATATGATCTTGGACCTTGATCTACTTTAAAAATTAAAATTTAGGCCTTGACTCTATCTTTTGATCATGATCTTCAATTCTTATCTCGATAAATGTCGACCTTTAGACATGTGACACCCCGGGTTTTTCTAAACCTTTTTTTCCCCAAGTAATAACAATAACAACAACAACAACAACAATAATAATATGTTTTTAAGGAAAATAGACGGGATCCCTAAAAATTGAAAACTCAAATTCTATAAATTTTGCACAACGTTAAAAGAATTAACTGGAAATGAAAACCTCAGGGGCCAACCACAATCCAAAATTGCAACAATAAATAAAATCAAATCTGGATACTCTGAGCATGCTCAAATTTAAAACCATGATAAATAACACAACCTGTAAAAAGACAAAGATGATACAAGTCCAAAAGGCCCAAGTCCCATCCATGATCACAACATCATTCATGTGTGAGTATATGCACACTATACACTGGCATGGGTCCAACATATCCAAATATACAATCATCCAAGTAGAGATACAAGATTCTAATACAAGTCTAAGAGACACACACTAATTTGTCTCTGAATACAAAACTAGATGGTCCACAGGTCCTGGCCCAATCGATGCTACTCCGCTCACTTCCCTTCTGGCTATTGCACTCTAAATCTGTGGCATTGCAAAACAAAGCAATGCCTCATCAAGCTATGATTGTATAGGTGATCACACTCATTTAAAGGTTAATAAATCACAGTGATCACATTCAATTAAAGCTTAATAAAATCCTACGGTAAATCTCACAAAATAAACATATAGAAGGCACGTCAAATAATCGGACGCTCATAATGGAGTAACATATAAAAATCATAAGCCTTCACAAACAGATATCAAGTCAAATTAGGATGGCATGCAAGGCATGATCAAAATACACATGTGCATCCATCAAAACAATACGAGTTCATGTCCACAGCATAATATGCATGCAAGTCGTGATAAATATGACATTGTATAAAATACCACCATTTACATACCTGTCCCTATACTACTCAAGGTCAGTGTCTAATCATTAGCATCACAAAGTCAGAGGGTGGGTGGCCAACCCTACAACCCTCCTAGCATAATACCCACTAGGTGGAAACACCCGTCATAAATCAACAATAAGTCATACATCATAAAAAGACTCCATAAAATAATCTCAATAAGTACAATCAAAGCCCATGATAAATACAGTACATCACATGTAAAACATGGTTATTCGCAATAATGGAATGTCATGCTACCAACATGAAGTAGGGACCTATTTATGTGAACATGAGAAGACATAAAACAAATGCCTCAAAAACTTTAGAGAATATGTCATGGTTATTGAATCACGAAGAAATTTGAATGAAATCACCTACTTGGATAAATGCGGTGCTCTAATCAAGTGCGTGAGCAATGTCACGTCGCGCGCTCTGACGTACTTATCACATTATAAGTTATCTATCACTTGGCAATTCAATGAGATCTATTCTTCTAATCCCCTAGATCATCTCATATTCAATGTATACAACCAAGGTCTAAGGGCTGATCATCCATTGATCAGCCTGATCTAGGTTATCTAATGATATTCAGTGGTTTAACCATTTAAAAGGTGCTCCAAGCTATGTTTTTATCTTAAATTTAGGTCTGCATCATCAAGACGATTACAATGCCTCTTTCGGATCGTGATTTAGACCTATGTAGCTCCTAAAACCACTTTTTTGTGAATGGACAGTAAAAAAAATCCAAAAATCAAGAAAAAGAACCACCGCACGTGCCGCGCTTTCGCTGCACACGTGTGCGAGTACATCCCACATGTGCGCTACACATGTGCCTCTTGCTTGTTGCGCATGGCGGACTGTGCGTTGCACCTGTGTCGTGCGCGTGTCGCTCTGTTGTGCCGCGTGTGGATGCGTGGCGAGTGTTCGTTGTGCCGCGCATCGCACTGTGGTCCCGTTGCGTGTCACGCATGTGCATGCACTTGCCGCCCGACACCCTCACCGCCTGATGTTGCTGGTCAAGATGTCGCCATTCGCCATTGCCAAGGACCATGACCGGATTGGTCCGCCATCTCTAGAGACGACAGCTGGAATCCGGTCACCTCAGTCAAGTCGCGGGGAGAGCATGGAGGATGGCCTACCTCAGTCAAGTCGCCCACTCTTGGTTGCCTTCCATCACAAGTGCATGCATGGGAAGGAAAGATCAACAACGTCCTTGCTATGAATTTGTCACCGATGGCTCGCAACAGGTGGTCGGTTCACGGGAAACGAGAGGGGGAGGTGCATTTAAGGCCCCCCCCAATGCGTTTTTGTTTTTTGTTTGTTTATTTTTTTATATGATTACCAGCATTTAATGTTGGTAATCATCACCCTACTAATGCATGTCCCATCATGGATGGCTGTGATGGCTCCGTGGGCCCCACTTGTAAAATGATGGTTTTGCCCCTCTAGATAATTTCAATTAAATATAAAAATTAAAATAATTAGCTATTTTTACTCCAATCTCTAATTTTAGCATTCTTAATAGCATTGGATTCTGTTTTTCAAGCACATCTCAAATATTAAGGTTTTAACTCGAGATTCTATCTCCAAAAATTTCATATTCTCAACTTTTCATAGTTCATAAAATTAATTATTATAGAATTTAAAATAGCGAATGTTACAAGACATCTCTTCGAGACGGACAAAAGGTGAAAAACCCTAGTTAAATCCTATAAAAATATGATCATTCATATACTTACTTTGAATTAGCCTTTGAACCTGCAAAGTATCACAATTTTGAATTATTAGGCTAGAAATGCATGTGTTATAAATTTAGGCTAAAAATCCTAATTCAACACTATAAGCTATAACAGATGAGCAACTAATTAGGTACTTTTTATACAAAATTGTACACTTATATTATTAATCAAACAAAAGTGAGTCTATATCTCCAACCTTTGAAGTTGTTAATTACATGTCATTACCTTTTGATTGTTAATCACACTCTTTGATTAACAATTAGATTCTTTGATTACATGCCACAGGTCTAAGGCTAGAATGAGCCATTAATAGGTTTTTATGGGAGCAATAAAGTAAAAACTGAATTATATGCAAAATATGATTAGCCATGAAGAGGCCCAAGTGATAATTTGTCGTAAGGTTCCCAAAATTGCAAGGGCATAAGCTTGCATGGTATTGACTAACACATACTCAAGCTAAGAAACTTAAGGGACCATGGCTATGTCTAAGCTAGGTCATGTAGACAAAATGTCAACATAAATTTGGGCTTAGTGTTTAGCCAATGGTCAACTTAGACTTGCATGGTTTAAGCTTGGCTAGTTGTTGAATTGTTTTACCGCAAGTGCACGGGCTATTGTAGGGTAGCTTATGCAAGTACGGGTCGATCCCACGAGGACTTGATTTAAAATGGAGTTTTCAATAAAATCTAATTAATAAAAGAACCAAAACAAAGACTATACTAGAATTAAACTAACAATAAAATAAAATTCAAATTTATTCAACTATTGCAATGTACACAATTATTTATTCCAAAAACACAGAAAATAAAACTAAAAGCCGTCCTGGATAAGCCTGTCCTGGATAGTCAAAATGATGATAATGTAAAACCAGAATAACACAAGGACATAGAAGTAAATAAACTGAGGACAGATTTGGAATAACTCAGATCTGACAGGGCCAAACTTGTAATTTTATCAGAGTTCTGGTTTTTAACGAAAAACCAGGAAAACAAGTTGAGGGGAAAATCAGAGTAGATGGGAGAAGAAGGAAGAAGAGAAGAGGAAGGAGGAGGGAGAGGAAAAGAGGGAAAGGGAGAGGAAGAAGAGATGGGAGATCGGGTTTTCTCCCCCTGGGCCTTCCGGTGGAAATGATGGGGAGTAGAGGAGCACGGGGCGGCACAGGCTGGTGGTGTCGTCCAACAAAATTGACGCCTAGGAAGAGCGTCGTCTGGTGCCCACGTGAAGAGAATATGTGAAGGTGTTGGTTCTGGAAGAATGCAATTAGGATGCGGGTGAAGGGAAAATGGGAGCAGAGGGAGATGATTGGCGTTCTGTGTTTGGCATGCCTGTGGATAGCAGATGCCAGTGGGGGTTGGGTAGTGAAGCTTAGAGCAGAAAGATGGCAACAGCGGCTAGGCGTGTTGGGACTGGAGTGAAGAGGATGATGGGAGCCTGGCTTGGGTTTCCTTCTATGGACCGGCCAACGATGGAAAGAGATGCCAGAGATGGGTCTTGGAGCAATCGATCTTCGGGCTGGTATAAGGGCAGCCTGGGCTGGGCGCTACCGTGCTATGCCATGCGGTGCTAGAGAGATAACGCTGTCAGGTGGAGAGAGAGAGAGAGAGAGAGAGAGAGAGAGAGAGAGAGAGAGCGAGCCATGGGGGCAGAGGTTTGGCTTGGGTAGATGTTAAGCAGGGGAGCCGATGGAGAGAAGAGGAGGTCCTGGGCAAAGGTGAAGAGCCGGGAATGGTGCAGCGTTCTGGGCTAGTGGGAAAGAATCGAATAGATTGGGTAAGAGCTCGGATTTTCGGGATTTGGTAGGAGGAGAGGGAGAGCTGGGTTGGGTGGTGGAGAACATATAGGTGGAGAAGGTGCGATGGTGCGGAAAGTCGGGCAAGGCTAGAAGAGAGGGAGCGAGTGCTTTGGTTACGGTCGTGCAATCTTTGGGCCGAAGGCTGGGGGGCGTTGAAGGAGCATTGCGGTGCTAGGTGAGCGGTAGAAAGAAGAAGAAGCGAGGAGAGTGTGGTGTCGGCCGGTAAAACCGGGGAGTGCGTGAGGTGTTGGGGTAGATGAGTAGAAGAGAGAATTAATAGACATGGAGAACGAAAGTGAGAAGGGAGAAGAGAAAGGTGATGGTGCGCGTGTGCGAGAGACAGAGCGTGAACAAGAGAGAAGGTAGGGAGGAGAATCTGGGTACGGTTGTGGAAGAGAGGAAGATGGGAAGAGAAAGAGAGGAGAAAAAAAAACGTTGGGAGATAAGGGAGTAGAGGGGAACAAGAGAAGGCAAAGGGGTTGGCGATGCGGGCGGTGAAGATGGCTGGGTGTTATGGCGGGGTTGTAGCAAGAAGAGAGAGTGGAGAGAAGATGCGGTGAATGGAATTTGGGAAAAAGAAGGGTGCGAGAGAGATGATGGGGATAGGGAGAAACGAGAGAAAAATTCAGAGTGAGAGAAGGAGATAGGGAGTATGTAGGAGAGAAGAGGAGATGAGAGTGGGAGAGAAAAGAAGAAGGGAAGCTGAAGGGTGGTGTTGCCAGGTCTGTTTGGGAAAGAGAGTACAAGGGAGAAGAGAGGAGAAGCGGCGTTGGGAGAATGGGAAGTGGGGAGAATAAGAGGGAGAGTTGGAGTGCGTGAGAATGAGGAAAGGAAAAAGAAAAAGGAAAGAAGAAGGAAAAAGAAAGAGAAGGAAAAGGAAAAGGAAAAGGAAAGAAAGAAAAGAGGAAAAGGAAAAAGAAAAGGAAAAGGAAAGAAAGAAAAGAAAGAAAAGGAAAAGAGAAAAAGGAAGGGAAAGAGGAAAAGGAAAAAGGAAGAAAAAGAAAGAGGAAGAAAAGGAAAGAAAGAAGTGGGGGAAGGAGTTGTTCTTTCCATTTTGTCCATTATTTTTATTCCATCCATCTCCATGGGTGATCTGGTCCATCCATTGCCCTTTAAGCTGATCTGTACCATTATCTTTTACTCATATCCATCCGTGCGTCCTTTGGTTGATCTGCAAAAGAAAAGACTAAATTAGAATCATCTGAACCGCACATTAGTCATCTAATGAACTCTAATGGTCATCTGACCGTTGATTTTGACAAATTAAGGTTTGGATGGTCAATTGGATTTATATTCAAAATCAAGCTAAGTTTTGTAAAATTGAACGGTTAGATGATCTAATTGAACGCTAAATTAGGGAAATTTTGACCAAAATTAAACACTTAACACTAGTCAATCCCTTTAGTAAAAATACCATAGATAGGACCACAATAGTCTAAGGCTTATGATAGTTAGCCATAGGTATCACCATAAATGGAAAAGGATGTGGAAGGTCCAAGCTAGGGTTCTTGAGAGCATATACCATAATCATTAGTAATGAGACCCCTAATGGACTAAAGCCATGTCATAATTTCTGGGAGTATATAATGAGATGACTATTACCTAGAGCCCCTTGGAGTATAGACTTACTGGACCTAGGCTCATGTCTCTTCTATATACTTTGAAATAGTAAGAAAAAATAGCTTCTCACTATGTGAATGAGGTTAGAGAGAAAACTAAACTTCTGAAGAGCTTTTCTTGAAGCTGAATGTGATTCTCGAATGGAAGATAGAACTCCTATTTATAGTTTTGGGCTCCCTGGTAGTTGTTTTGGCTCCAATGAGACTAGAACACCAAAACAATAACTACCATAACAGTGGCATCAGACAGAAGTACCCTTGTAATTGTTCAGTGCCAATTAGAGGATTGCTTGGCACTAGTGAAATTCATTCCATAATTGTGTCCAGTGCTGTTATGTAATCTTCACCATATGGGAAAGGCACCTGATGGTTTCATTTGTTGACTTTTGACTTGCATAGAAACAAGACTATCCGAAGCCACTTATGGAGAGGACGAGATTGTTTGATGCTAGTGGCATTGAACACCTTATTGAAAAGATTCCACAACACCCAATTCTAGTAGTGCTGGACACCTAAGGCTTTTGAGATCATTCAGTGCAAGTGGTGCTAGACATCTCCTTTCAAGTTCCTTAAGATCGTCTAATAATAGTGGTGCCAAACATCTTCTTTTGAAGTCTTTGAGAGTGTTTGGTGCCCATAGTGCTGGACTCCTCTTTTGAGGCCTTTGTGGTTGTCTAATGCTAGTGGTGGTGGACTCTTCTTTGGATAAAAAATAGTGATGGGTGCCACCTTCACATGTGAGTGGTTCTAACTTTTGAGATGTAAATGCCTATTAGGTGCTATATATTTTTATTCAAAATTTCCATTCAAACAAAATGCTTCGCCACTCTTTCATATGTATATGTTTTCACATGCAAGTGGAAGTTAGAACATTGGTTTGGAAAATAATTTATCTAATGATAGAGTGCCACATTATTTTTCTAATCATTTTTTGAAGAGAAGTTAGTCTAGAGCATCCAATTCTACCTTTTGTTTTGGCTTAAGTTCCACCAATTCCATCTTACCTTAAAATCATTTTGGTTTCAAGTGGCACTAGACCTTTAGTAACCAATGGGTTTGTTGTTCCATCTTATAGACTACAAGCACCTTATTCATTTGGTGCTAACAATTCATCCAACAACAACAAATATTGAACGGCACAAGTAGATTCATTTGGTACCAGCACTTGTTTTCATCATGGCCAAGGCTGGTTTAACCTTGAACCTAAGCTATATAGAGTCTCCATTCTTGACCAAGTCTGAAGCACTTGAAGGTGATTTTGGACTTCCCTTCCCAAGACATATAGCCTTATTTCATAGCAAACTCTTTGAATAACTACAAATTGTAAAGTCTTAATAGGTAAATCCATTGGATGTCAATAGACATGTTCACTATGTTACAGTTATACATGAGAACTTCGAGAAGGGGTCTGCGAAAGATATGAGAATTCTTGCTCCATTAAAAATGAGGAGGCTGAACTTTGTCCCTTCACCACCATAAGCCACACAATTTATAAGGGAAGATATATTTGGGAAACATCTTCTAAAATTAGAAGTGGCATGACTGACACTATGGGTTGGTCATGTTAGTCTTTAGTAGTTATCTCTCATTTTGAAGCACTCTTAATGTCATCCCATATCCTTGGAATTGTTAAAGATATAGCTCAAGTTTATTGCTTGAAAGCTCTATATGAAATGTGTTACTAGAAACAAATAGTTTCATAGGAGATCTTGTGAATTTGGAATTACCATGTTGGCTTCAATCAAGATTATTAGCCTCTTAATAATCAATAGGTGTTACAAAGAAGAATGCCTACAAACGAGGAGCTTTATGACTCACTCTTCATCCACCATCAACTGTTTGACTTTTCAAACATTATTAGTTAATTCTTGGGAATGTAAGCATGCCCTTTATGTTGTGTAGACAAAATATTACCACCCTATGGTGAGTCCTGACAATCTAAATCAAGCATTGGTTATAGAATTCAAATTAGCAAAGAGAAAAGGTTGTTGCCCAATGTTTTCTAGCTAATAAAATCCACATGGCATTAGAGATGAAGAGTATTTGATAGTATATATGGCTTTATGGATGATCAAATACATTATTGCACATCTTCTACATAATACTTTCAATCCAGAATCTTTGCCGTTGGTAAGGTCCTATTAGAATCATTGCTATTGTTGCTTGGTAAAGCTTGGTAAGGTCAGCAAAGACATAGGTAAGTTTACTCATGGTGAATGGAATGCCACCACAATTTAAGATTATTTTGGTCATCCATTTAAATCCAATTGGAGTGTGACTTTGTATGGGGGTGTAGAAAGAGTGTTGAAGGACGAGACTTGCTATTCTCAAGATCTTAAAGAACAATAGGGTTCACCCTTGCAATTACTGAGATGGAATTTTTTTAATATCTCTGTGTTAGTTTTTTAATGTAGAGGCAAGGCACATTTTTTGAATTATCTTTATATTTTCCATGCAGATATGCTCGAATGCATGAATATGATTATGAAATCCCACCCCACGTGCCATTTTAAAATAAAGTGATTTCAAAGCCTAGATTGGTTGGTAATTAGTGTTGGTTGCCAAGATCTGGAACCAACATCCAATTTTCATACATACTCAGAATCGCCCAAGCAAATTTTCATGGTGATATGTTGGGTGGTATAGTAATATACATGGAAATTTCTTTTCTCATGGACTATCTGTATTGATTAGCAAGTTGAGCATAATCTTAGGGTCTCAATGGGGATTGCAGACAATTAATTCAGAGTGGTTCCCGCACATTCCAAGTTGATAGGGGCACAGTGCACCTAGTCTACTCTTTTGATGTAGAGGGAGGATGAAGACATATAGCTTGAATCTATTTGAGATTGAGTAGTCAACGATGAAGAAACTAGTGGCTTGGACAAATGATCTTATTTTAAAATTTACCACAAATGCATGAATTTATTGAAGTAGGGACATGCAAATATGGTTGATTCTATGAATCAATGTTGAAACTCAAGAATCTTAATCAAAATCTAACTTACATTACCCCAACCAAGCTAAGCAAAGTTAAACAAATGGAATGATCAAATTAACTACATTAAAACGAGTAAATTTGCCCTATTATGAAATCTAGAATTTTATAATCTGCCACATTACTAATTATAAGGATTCTTGTTTAAGTATCATTGGTTTAGGACAACACATGTTAATATAAAAATAATGAAATAATAACATGGAAGATGTGTGTGTTAAAAGTCCAATTCTTATATTTTCTCAATTCAAATAATTTGCCTAACTTAATCTATATATGTTCAAAGCATAGCTTGTATATTTTAAGATTACAAACTACCTAAGAATCCATACATTTCAAGCTAATTAAAAATTTATAATTAGTCCTTAAACTATGAAAAATGCCTCATAATTTCTATGAAAAGAGTACTAGTTATATATATATATATATATATATATATTAAGTTGTATGACATATCATAAGAATTAATAGGTCAAAATCCTAAATCTAATGATCAATTATACATGAACAAAAATGAATTAATTAGTGGGAAAACATCCTAAAATTAATGAATTAAAAATGTCCTAAACTTATCACGAAAGAAGATGGAAAATAGTTCATACTTTAGTTGAGTTTATCAAGGTTTCTTGCCATGCTTAGGATGTATGAAAAACCATCCTAGGATATCTGAAAAGTTTGCTTAATCTGAGGTTAATCTTAGTAAGAATTACTCCTAAATTATGCTAAGACAAAACAACTAAACTATGACTAAAGCTTAAAATTAAATCCTAAATTAAACTAGAACAAAATGCATGTAATCTACCATTTAAACTAAGTAAAAAGAAATTGAATTTTATTAAATTTAAACTTTGAATCATTACAAGAACATGATAAAAAAAGGAAAAGAAGAAGAAGAAGAAGAAAAGAATACAAGACTTCCCTAGATTCGATTGATGCCCACAAGCCAAGACAAGTTCTCTCTCTCTCTCTCTCTCTCTCTCTCTCTCTCTCTCTCTCTCTCTCTCTCTCTCTCTCTCTCTCTCTCTCTCTCTCTCTCTCTCTCTCTCTCTCTCTCTCTCTCTCTCTCTCTCTCTCTCTCTCTCTCTCTCTCTAGGAAGAAGAGATACTACAAAATCAGAAAACCTAGGAACTCACCTAAGAAGAACACATTTTGCACCCCCTTTGAAAATTAAAAAATCTCCCCTTGGCAGCTCTTCAAAGCGTCCAAAATTTGGTCTTGGATATGACATCTCCTCTTATGGTGTGTCACTTACCAATGATAAGAAAGAATCCAAAGTAGAAAAATTTCTACCAAAGAAAGAAGGTCTCCTACCCAAGTGAAGTGTGTAAATAAAATCTTCTTTGAGACATTTCTCTATATAAGAAAATGTGTTTCCCTTTTCTACTCCTTTCTTAGCAACACCTCATTTTAATATGCAAAACATTCTTCTTCTCTTCTTGTATAAAGTGCTCCCTAGAAGTCTTCTACTTACCTTGTAAAACACTGTCCTCCTCAACTAGAAGAACGTCTAATAAAATTCCCTTTCCAAAGACGTCATTTCCACTCTTATTAGGAAAGCACCTCCAAAAACATTCTTTTTTCTTATCTTCTATGCACGCCTCCCTCCAATTAAGTGAAATCTCTTCCCATCTTGCTGGAATACATTTATAAGGTTCTTTCTTCTAGCAACTCTTCCTTCTACTATGTAAGATGCCTTCCTACAAAATAAAAAAACTTTATTTCCTTGTCAAATCTCCCCAGGAATAGTGCTAAATTTCAAAACCAGCAAATCAAGAGAACTCTAAGTAAAACGCATTATCTTCCCTCTTTATATAAAATCGTCCCTCACTTAAGTGAAATACACATCATCCTTCCCATTGTAAAACATCTTTTTTTTAGGTAGCTTATGAGAGCCCTAATGATGCTTTAGTCTTGGCCATTGATTACTCTCAAAACATGTTGATTTCCAACCCAAGATACCTTGTTTATTAATCCTCTTCAAAGTTAGATATTTTTGTGCTTCCTATTTTTTCTCCAAGAAAAACACACTTTCCTTTCCTATTTTGCCTCTTGGATTACACATTTTCTCCTCTCCAAATAATAGGAGAAAAACATGTAGAATTTGTGTGAGAGAGAGAGTTTGAGAATGGTCTACATGTGGGTATCATTTGCATGGAATTTTCTATTTTAGAAGAAGTGGAAAAACACGTAAAATTCATTGTGCTTGCATGGGTTCACTTAGAAGCTCAGTGGGGTAGTGAGTGCTTGCATGGACACATGAAATATTTGACACCTTTGCTTTTGATAATGACAGCCTATACTGTGTAGATAAAGGTGGTCGTATGCATGGGGTTTTTGACCACTTGAAAGTGATGTGGATATCCCCACTACTCTTTGAATTCTTCAACTCTTAGCTTTTAAAATGTGGGCCTATGATTTCACTTGGACGATAAAAAAGCTTCTTTTTAGGGATATAAATAGCTAAAAATGCTTAAATTGCTCCATTTAACCCTAATCCTATAAAATGCAAAATAATTCCTAAATAATGATAGATTGAGTGATTCTAGGTTTTGTAAATATAATTTCTTGGATATTAGTTATAATAATTATGTGTACATCAATAAATTGAGAATATTAGCATCTTTGTTCCTTTTGTCTTTAACTTTCTTTGAATTGTGCATCTAATGTTTAATTACTTTTCATGTTAAGAAGAATCAAATCACAAAAAAAGAGAGGGAGAACTGGTGGCAAACATTTCTCCATGACTTTTAATGTTTTGAAATTATTCTTTGTGAACTAACTTTCTCTTTGTATTTCATGTAGAAGTTGTTGACACTCCACCCTCACAAAAGAGAATAGTTTCTTCACCCTCTGGCGCTGAATCAAAATTTCCTTCTCCTACTCAGAGGTTTCATCTTTATTGCCTAATATTTATGTATCTTACCAAATACTCCTACTCATTTTATTGATGACCATGGACCAATCCCCCAAGAGGGTGGAGTTTCAAAGGATACAAAAGAGGGAGAATTTTAAGGAGATCAGAAACTATCCCAGGGAGAGTGTGACTCATCAAGTGAGATCTCAAAATGAGACTTTGAGACAATTGAGTTTGATAACAATGTAAAGCCTATCTTCTTAGAAGAGGAATCAAGTGGCACATACTTCACAAGTGGCAGATATTGGAACCATGGAGAGCATTGAGGTGAATGATAGTCCAATTTTTGAAGTTCCAAATATGGACTAGGGAGTCAACGAATCAATAATTAAAGCCACCCTGAAGATTATATTAGAAAACATTACGAAAGCCACTCTAGAAGACCTTGATCAATTGACTAAGTGGATGTTGATCAGAATTTGGAGTTTCGAAGTCTTTGGGTTTGATGTATCCATCCTTCAGCCTCATATGGACACCCTGCTAGCATCTTTAGTCCAAGCTTTGAACCTGAATGCATCAAATATTGATGCTCTTTAGAAGCTTTGAAACATACGTTAGGATCTGCACCCCCATGTTGCTTCTCACATCTAAATATCTCTACCATCACACATGTGAAACTTTGTGTTTCTAAAGATGAAGAGAAACTAAAAGATATCAATGTCGAAATTGATCACGTAGAAAATGAATTGAAGTCTGCTCACAAACAAAGGGATGAGACAGTAGCAAAGTTAGATCAATGTAACAAGAATATAATAAACAATGAAGCCAATGCGGCACACATTAATTTCTTCTTTGTGGACACATCAAGGCAAATGGTTTTAGAAGTGTAAATGGGTAATCCAACAATAACACTGGCCAATTTTGAAGAAGAAGTAGACAAAAAGGTGGTTTCAAGTAGGGAGTTGTTACTTGATGCTTTGGGTTATTTTGTACAATGATTATTTTCTTTGTCTATCTCTCGAATCTTTCTTGTATGTGTATGTTTAATGGATTTGTAAAATAAACCCTTGGACATGTCCAGAAGAAAGAATAGAGAAGTGAGGGATACATATCCTCTATATGATGACAAAAGAGGGAGAGCACCTTAGGGCCTTAAAAGAAAGCCAGCTGTTAGCAGACATGTTTACTACTCAAGATGTTGAGCATTGGTGCAGAGAGCTTGGAATTACTGCTCCGAACATTAAGTTTTGCGTAGCTAGAGGGAACAAAACCAAGACTCCTAGTCTTACTACTCAATTTGCTCCTATAGTTCTTACTTACGTCTAAGATATGATTTGACTGCATTGAGTTGTTATCTCCATTTTAGGCAATCTTTGTAGTAGGCTATAATTATGCTTCATATTTTTGAAGAGAAGGCAAGTTGTAAAATGGTTGTACAAGGGAGAAGTTCATCTCTGTCAACTTTAACCTTCATTTCCTTAGTAGCACAAAATAGTATTTCTCATTGAGATAAATTAGTAACATAGATAAAGATATCATCATGCAGGGCAAGCATGTGAGGGTAATGCCGAATACGTGTTCACCATCTCATACAACTAGTCCAAGTGTCAATTTCTTAGATGAGAGTCTACTCATGTTTAATATTTCTTAAAGAACCTTGCATTGATGATATTTAATTCAAGTGCCTCTAAATTTTGTTGTCTTGAGACAAACTTCATTGAGCGATTCCAATTCAGCCAGTTGTAAGGCAATATATGATCTTCTGGTGTAAGATCATGAGTAGTGACCTTAAGAGATGGGATCTAAATTTCTAGTTGTAATACAACTTCACTTTCATAGACAAGGGAGTATGGAGATGCTCTTGTGGCAGTTCAACAAGTTCTTTTATAAGATTGCAATGATTTTATGAGTTTATCTATCCATTGTCATTTTGTTCTTGAGACATTCTACTTAAGAATCTTGTACAAGGGCTAGTTGAAAGCCTTTACTAGGCCATTGGCTCTAGGTTGGGATTCTATTCATAACTTGATGATGATGCCACTACTGAATGCCATCTTGTTGTCATAAATGATTCATTTTGGGACAACAAATTGGTAAATAATGTGAAGCAGAATGAACTTAGCACTTCAAGGCTTGTGACTTCCATTAGAGGTGCTCCTTCAACCCATTTAGAGGAGTAGCCAGTTGCTACTAAGATGATGTATGAATACCTTGCCAAGGACGATGGGCTAATTGGTCCAATAACATCAAAACCCCAAGCATAAGAAGGCTATGATATTGAAGTTATATGTAGTGGTTCTGGAGGTTGATGAATAAAATTAGCATATATCTGATACATGTTGCATCTTTTAGCATAGTTCACAACATCAACAACCATAGTATTCCAAGAACATCCCAAAAATTTTAGTTGTAGATGAAATTAAGGCCAGGATTGATGGACTCCACATGCTCAGATGTGTACTTCTTGCAGAGCTTGTTTTGCTTCTTCATTGACAAGCATCAAATTAGAAATCCATCATATGACCTTTGGTATAAGGCATCATTTAGGATGGTGAATTGGGAAGCCAAGTGTCAAACTTTAGTTTGCGATCGTTGATCATCACCCTTTAGAATATAATTTATAAAGGGTTGTCTCTAATACATGGGAGTTGATTCAATTGCTAGAACAACTTCATGTTGTTCAATATTATTTGTTTTTGTACTAAATTTCAAAGTTTTCAACTTCTATGAATAGTATCAAATGTCACTCTCAAACAATGACCCTAACTTTGTCGTTATCGTAAGCCACTCGAATTGTAGCACATTTAGTTAGAGCTCTATGTAATTGTTTTCATGTTTGTGCACATGTGGAAGTTCAATGTAGTTGAAATTATTCATAAGTTGTTTAACTTTTCTATTGTATATCTATAATTCATCTTTACAAACTTCATATTGCCTTTGACTTGTTGAATGATGAGTTGTGAATCACTATATGTGCATGGTTGACTTGCATTGAGACTATATGCCATTTCTAGGCCTAAAATAAGAGAGTCGTATTCAACTTTGTTATTGGTACAAGTTAATGTGACTTTATAGGCAACCAACATGATGCATTTGTCTGGAGACATAAGAATAAATCCACTTCCTGCACCTTGGGATTGAGAAGCACCATAAAAAAAAAACTCCCAAAAGGAGTCATTCATGATGACAAGGACATTTTCATCAGGGAAATTGTTCTTCAATAGTAAATAAACAAGGATAGGGTGGGCTACAAAAAAGTCAGCCATGACTTATCCTTTTACTATCTCTTGATAGATATAGGTGATCTCAAATCTAATAATAATAGTGACCATTTAGGAAGTCATTCTAACAAGGTAGGCATGGTTGTAACATGTTTCAGAGGATCATCCTTGGTAATGAGTCGTATTGGATAGGATGTAAGGTAGTAACATAGTTTTTGAACTACAAATATCAAGGAGAGACAAACCTTTTTAATTTAAAAATAACATGAAATCAGCACTAAACATAATATGACTTAAGTAGTAAAGTGCATTCTTTGCCTTCAGCATTTAATTGAGTTAGCTTAGCATTGCCAAAATTTTCAAGGATTACTATGCAGAGGATTAAAGACCTATCATCTTTGGGGGCTGCCAATACTTGTAGATTCATCAAGTCTTGCTATCATAAACAGCTTGACAAGCATCATACCATGCAAATAGGGCACTTTTTTTCATAAACTAGGCAAAAAAGTGGCATCTCCCAGATAAATTGGGCTCATTAGTTCATCATAATTGGTAGGAGGCAGCATAGATTGAATTACCTTAATTTTTATTTGTCAATTTTGAATCCTCAATGTCAAACAATGAAGCCAAGGGATTTTCCCAAGCTTACCTCGAAAGCAAATTTGAGAGGATTCTTTTGAAGTTGATGCTTTTTTGAATGTTGGAATACAATCTCTAAATCTAGGAACAACAATTGAGATTGCCTCAATTTGACTACGATATTGTCGACATAACACTCAACTTTGTTATGGATGAGGCCATCAAATATTATGGTCATGGCCCATTGGTAGGTTGCACTAGCAATTTTAAGACCAAAGGGTATAACTTTATATTAGAAAATGCCCTTAGGGTTACTAAAAGATGTACATTCTTCAAAATGAGATCCATTTTGATTTGGTTATGTTTAGAAGATCCATCCATGAAACATAATCATTCATAGCCAACAGTGAAAACTATGAGTATTTATGTAATTGATAGAGAAAATCGTTCCATAGAACATGCATCATTTACGTCACAAAAATCAAAGCACACATGGATATGTCCATTCTTTTTTTGGATTGGAACAATATTTTCGATCCACTTATGATACTTAAATTCTTTAATAAAGTTAGATTGTATCAGTTTTTCCACTTTAGCCTCGATTTGTAGCACTAAATTCAACCATCTTTATTGATGGTTTAGAGGATATTTTGAGGAATAGATAGTTAATTTTGTACTGATACTCAAGGATCCAAACTAGACATCTCATGATATTTCCAAGCAAAGACATCTTTATTATTCTTAAAAAGGTTATGTAATATTGCTTCTTTTGTTTAGATAAGGAAGCACTTACAAAATTAGATCTTGGATCTTTTAGAGTACATAAATTAGCTTATTATAAGTCATTAGTATTAGAATGATCATCATATTCCCATGCTTTTAGAGTGTAAATGGCAACATCATTTCATCCTTTCCAAGAGGAAGTGTCATCCTTTGATTGCAACGTCAAAGGGGAAACATTGCCATCTTCAAAAATAGTGAGGGTAGTTGTTCTCATAATAGTGGTGACCAACTTGGATTTTGGATAACATACACTATTCTTTGAGTTTCAAAGTTCAGTCCCTTAATATAGAGTGCAGATCTCTGGCTTTTTGCAAGCATAGCTTCATATGAGGAGCAAGGGGACAAGAGCCTATCGTATAATTTAGATAAACACCCATTCTTTACATCAAAGCAAGCTATGCCAACAACCTTTTTGCCAATTTTGTAGAAATCTTGAATCATAAGGTTGCTATCAGTGAGGTCTTTCTTGCTTAAGATACAACTGGATAACGTTTGGGGGAAAGTAAATTAATAGCAGACTCTAGGTTAACTTTGATTTTAGTGACCAATTTATTAGCTAATTTAGCTTATATAAATGAGGGTCTATTGTGAACTTCGTGCTGGACTGGAGGTAACTATTATTAAAAGTGATGGATGCAAAGGCTTTCATGTAGTCATATTGGCCCACATTCACTCAATGAACTTTACCACTCTACAAATGAAGGCCACTTAGGTTATTAATGAGCGCATGACTTAGCTCAAGTGATATCATGAGTTCATTGCATATGCTTCTAAAAACATGTGCTTTCATTAAATGTGTAACAACATTATATTGTGGGGATAGAACACACCTTTACTTCCTGTAACACATTGCCCTGAGCTGATTGTTGCTAATGTTGAAGTTTGTCTCTTGGTTGCAGTGTGACTCTAGCCTACATTTGTCATCCTAATCTCAACCTGAGTTGTAATTTCAAGGAGGTATTAGTATTGGAAATCTAAGCCATAAAATGATGCATTATTGTATAGAATGTGAAAGCATTTGGCCAAACTACTTTGAACAAAGGTATATACTTATTTGTCCTGCATGGACTCATCGATGCTCTTACCAATCTTAAACCCCATGAGCACCACATATGCTTAAATGCCTTTCTAGGCAACTAAGGTAAGGTTCGAATAGAAGATCAGTATGAGCTTTGTTCTTAGAGACTTATGTGAGAGTTATGATATACCTGGGACGACTTGTGTATGCTCGTATGACTGTTCTTTCTTATTAAGTGGTATTGAGACTCTTTAATTCTCATGTTAAATCATCATCTTCAAATGTGATGAGACTATGTAGAACCTTTTTTGCACTAATCATTAAGTAATTGACACTTGGAAGAGATGCCAATTGTTAGTTCTTGAACCTCATTAGTGTAAAATTGACTAATGTTTTGGGTAATGGAGAAGTTGGAGCATACTTTGGTGCAGTTGATGTGTAGATTGGAGATGCTGGAATATATTTAGGAGACATAGGAGTGTGTTCGAGGGAATGTGAAAGTGATAACCATCTTTATAAGATAGGATGACATTATTAGGCTGTAAGACATTGCCTTTTAGGTGGAGTATTTTCGTGTGATGACTAGGATGAGTTAGACTAAGAAATCCATCCAAATAATTTTGCTTTTGCTTCTGCTTCTTTCCATTAGTGACAATTTGCTAGCCATCACTTGTGCCTATCTCCAGTACAAACCTTGGTCTACATGGGATGGAAGGAAGCATTTCTAATGTAGTTTCTCCAAAAGAATGAAACCCTAGCTTTAAGGTATGTTGAACTAGTTGTGAAAGTCATATATGAGATTGCGTTCCATCTCTTTTCCTTAAGAGATGAGAGTTCCTTAGATATTGGAGCAAGGGGTCATGTCCATTCTTTTTTGAAGTTGTTTGTTAAGGAGACAAGCTCTCCTTTCATCTTTGCACTTGGATTGGGAATCCTAGTCTTTTGTTGCCAATTTTCATGGCATGTGGATGAACCACTCCAAACATAGTATTAGTATTGGGATTCATTCATGCACCATATATGTTGAGTAGCTTTTTTCTTCTTTCATTTAGCTACTCCTTGTAGAAATTTATTCCTAGCAATTATCTGTGGATAATACTGGTTTTAATCAGAATGTCATTAATATCAACTTGCAACTTGTAGACATGATTTAACTATAAATCCTGTAAGAAAAGAGTCACTACCTTATGAAGCATGGACCATGTCTTGTTTGACTTTCTAGGGATTTCAAAGTATGCCCATACTGTATTACGGTCTCCCTCAGAATAAAATTGGATAAAAATGGCAACAATAGGTACTTCCTCTACCATCAGTTAGGAAGGTGTGGCTCCTTTTGGCATATTTGAAGATTTTTCTAGAGTATTAAGTAGGTGGATGATAGTGGTAAATTTTGGAGTTTGGAGTTCCTCAAACAAATTAGAAAGAAGGAACTCTAGTGATCATACTTAGGTTGCTTCAGTCTTTTTACTTTTAGGGTTCCATCATCAATGAGAACTTAGATTTTGTTCTTAATGACATAGCAATCCTCAAGGGTGTGGCTAACAAGCCTGTGATATGGGCTGTATAGTGGGTCATCAACCTTAGTGGATTGGTTGGGTCTCTTGGACTCTAGTAGTTGAGATGTTTGGTCTCTAGAGCTCCTTAAAGGTGAATGGGACATCACAGTAGGAGAAGCTGTAATTCTTGTATTTTTTGGTAGATCTTTAGTTACATGTCTAATTATTTGATCTTCTTTTCCATTTGTTGAGATTAGGAGGAAGTTTGAGTTAGCTCTATGGAAGTTGCATTGTAGGATGAATGTGTTATCACTATTTTCTCCTCCCTTATTGTAATGGTAAGGAATGAGGTCTTGTTGGGCAAAAGACCTAGCCTTGGATATCATTGGCATGTCTCTTGAGAATATTCTCAATTAATGTGGCTTGAGATACCTGGTCTTTAAAGTTGTCGGACACATTATTTAGTTGCAATAATGCTATGCCACTATTCAATTTCTATGCACACATTTGCATCACTTCCTTTTGTATGAGCTCTTGAGGGCATATGGAGACTTAGATACCTCCATCATGAGATAAGTTCTCCACTATCTTAGTTAGTCTTCTAGTTGTTCTTGACATCTTAGTAATGTTCACATTTAGCCTTGTGTTGCAAAAGAGAGCAAGGAATGCTTTCTGTGCGTTACTAATTAAGAACAGTGCTGGGACCTAGTTGGTTGAACCATACAAAAGGCCCTCCGTGATAGGATCTTAGTAAATGGTTTTAGTAGTAAAGAGGCATTCTTGGCTGTCTCTCCACATTTGCCGATAAAATGTGCCAAGTGTTCCTTAGGGCACCCTATTTTGTCATATATGTGGAAGTTAGGTCTTTTGTGCCTAGTAGGGAAGGGTACGTCATCCATCTTAAGTAGGTATAATTTTTTATAAGGAGAAATATTGAAAGAATTCATGACATTTAGCTTATGGAGGCTTTCATTTATAAGCCTTCTTATTGTGTCAACATTCAAGGATGACAACTCTCCTAGTTGTTGAATCTGAGGTAATTGATTGGCTGGCATTACGACTTTCTATCTCTGTGTCTTTCTCCACCATCTTTTGTTAGAGTTCACTAAGTTGGCCCTCCAAAAATGCGACAGTCCTAGTCACCATAACAGTGATTTGTTAGAGTGTAAATGAAGGGAACTCCTCTTTGCGAAGTCAAAGGTTCTTTCTTTTGACCTTGTTGCAACACTTGCCATTTTAATTCCTAGAAAAGGTACAAATCTTTCTTTCATAAACTTCTTTCCAGCATTGTTCCTCTTGGCATTGTTCTTCCATGTAGTTAGCACAGTCATTGAGAACCTTCTCCCTCTTAGTAAGGCTAATGTAGGGAGCTTTATCTACAAATGTCTTAACCCATTTATGAGGCAAATCCTTTTTTGGGGACTTTGAAATTGCCTTATTTTTATTTTATTTTTTATGATTTAGTTGATGACTCAAAGGGTGATGGAGCCTTTTTAGCATAAGTCTCTTGTAATCTCCTCATGGCATTGAAGCATATTTTTGTGGCCCTTTGCTTGGCCTCATTGTAAGTTTCTAAGGCAGTGTTCATTTTTTCTTTTTAAGGTCTTTTAACTCAACCTATATAGTGAGTTAGTCCTTATTTAATAGTGGTAAGTGATAGACACCTAGGGTAAGACTTGGATGATTAACTTTTCTCATTTGCAAAGGGCTTGTTGGAAAAGTAAATTCTATGTTTATTCAAAGACAAGCTAGGAGGGCTCTTAGCCTCCTTCTTGGGAAAGTCTAACTTATTAGAAATTATTAGAAGCTCAGATCCTCCAAGTGCAGGTGAGGGTGCCCTAACATTGGTCTTGGTCCTCAACTCCTTCAAAGGAGTGAGATTGATAGTGATTGATGCTTTTGAAGTGGCATTTTATTGGTTCTTGCACCTTGAGATGGTGCAATCTTGGTTGGAGATCTTAGGGGACTACGTTGTGAAGGGAAGCCTATGCTATTACTAGTATATTTCGTAGCACCATTGAATGGTGCACCCTTAAGAAGGAAATGAGAGATGCAACCCTAATAAAGGGAGCTAGCTAGTGCCATTGCTGGCACACTTGCTAGCACCTTTAGATGCTGTACACTTAATAAGGGAAGTAGAGCTACTATCTTGAAGAGGGGATCTTGAAGCCTTGGCCTTGACTTGAGTGGCACATTTAGATGGTTTACACAAATATACTACTGCCATTACTGGTATATTATTAGTTATTAGCTTTTGCTCAAAAGTGCCAGATAAAAGTATCATTATAAATGTTTGGTGCCAATTAGAAGACTCATTGCGCCAATTAGCATCGTTCACATAATTGTGTCTAGTACTATTGTATCACCATGACAATAGGGAAAAGGCACTGGATACTTCCCTTGTTGGGTTTTGACTTGGATAGAAGCGACATCGTCAAATACCATTGGCGTCAAACACCTTTTGAAAAGATTTGAGATGTCTACTTCCCATGGCATTAGACGACCCCTTTTGAGGCTTTTGAGATTGTCCAGTGACAATGGTGTCAAACATCTACTTTCAAGTCCCTTGAGATTGTTAGGAACCAGTGATGCTAGACATCTTCTTTTGATGTCTTTGATATTGTCTATTGGTAGTCATACCAGATTTCTCTTTTGAGACCTTTCTGGTCATCCGTTTCCACTAGTGTTGGACTTTCCTTTGGAGCAAAAGCTACTGACTAGTGCCACTTTTGAGTATGTCCAGTTTCAAGTTTTGGAATATAAATGCTTCTCCTGCAAGAATTCCATATTTACTTTTTTCATTCAAACACTTAGCCTAAGGCTTACAATTCACTACCAAGGAATGTTTGGATAGTCAAAGATTTTACTTTCTCTTATTGACATGTGATTAACAACCCAATGGTTTGGAGATATTACTCATTTTCACTTGATAAATAAAACTCCATATGAGGGGAGAATTTGTGCCATTTCTTTTTATGTTTTTGCTTATTGCAGTGAATAAGTATTTTTGCTTGTATAGAGACTGTGAGCTTGTTTCTTTCTTCTAAGAGTGGACCAAGACAAATTGCAAAAGAAGAAAATGGGTGAAAGAAATAACTCTAAATATTTAAAAGATGAGGAAGATACCGACACATGAATTTTTGCATTATCCAATTATAAATTAAACAAACAAAGGAAGAATCTAATGAGAAGCTCAAGCAAAACACGACAATATAGGTTTGTAGCGAAGAAAAATTAGAGTTATAAAGGGTAAGATTTCATTTCAATTACAAAACTTCCTATTGGAAAGGGATATAGTTCTTGTGGTGGTAGGAGAGTTTTGAAATTGATGCACCAGGAAGCTGCTACTACTTCTTGTGATTACAAAAAATTATGCAGTACAGCAAAAATAGCACCAATGCTGGCTGTGGGATGCACCATTCTTCATATAGATTGGTGTTTTGAGTTTTTCATTCTCTTACGTTCACCACATTAGACACCTATAGTTACATTGGGTCTTTAAAATGGGATGAAATTCTCCAAATAATTGGAACTTTAGGAAGATGTCCCAGCCTTTTATATACTGGATAGTTCAAAAGCTCCTTGCCAAATTAAACATCTTGTGAAAATAGACATCTTTATTGAATAATTCATCAAATTCTCATATGTTTGCAAATCAAGTTAGAAAAATAAACAACAAATTTTCATTCACGAGTTAGACATAGCTTTCTTTGATTTTTTTGGCAAACTTTCTCTATCTATTTTTTGGATTTTCTGTACATTTGCCTTACTAGTTACTTCATTCTTTAATCTGAACTATGTAACTATAGCTTAAATAACAGTTGAACATGCATTTGACCCCCATTATTTTGTTATCCTTCTACATTTAGAGATGAAACATTGTCACTAATAAACTGGAAAAGAGATTAACTTGATGATCCTCTTTTTCTCCTTTTGAACACACACCCTTTTGAATAACCTTAGACTTGTGACCTTCCACGACCATGAGAGAGCTAGATTCCTTTCACCGCTCACTAGAAAGATTTTGCTCAAATTGATGTTCCTATCCTCTATCTATGTATTCTGTAGAGATCAATCATACCACAAATATCAACTAGTGCCAATATTAGCAAAACAAGAGTTAGCCCAAGGTTGATATATGTTGACTTGGCATTGGATGGTTTGAAGAGGTAACATTACATCTCATAAGACCCTAAAAGAGGCTACTATCACCCTCAAGGGCAATATTAGCCATGTACGCATGACAACCACTAGTGTAACATTTTTGCCCCCATATGCTTTTATGCATCAATTTGGTATGTTTACATAGCCAGGGGTTCATTAGTTTGGGGTCAGAGGTATCAAACACTTGTATTGTTTATTAGTTTGTGGACTACTTCATGGACAACTATTATCCCTGTGGCACTTAAAAGCACTTCATAGATGATTAACAAGTACAAAAGAGGTCTAAACATACTACACGTAGGCAAAATCTTTGGATAAATGAAATTCATATAAAGAAGTTCCACTTTAATGCATTGAGCTAATCCAAAAAAATTCAATTGCATTTTGAAGATTCCATGCTAATTAACCAAGATAAACATGAACTTACCAAATTAAACTCAATTGCATTTCATGAATAACTTTTCAAATTCTCAAATATTATTTAAATTCTACTCATAAATCAAAATAAACATTAGATTCATATCCTAATAATATTTTTCCCTAGCCTGCCATTAAAAAAAAAAAAAATCACTAATATTTGTAGAAAAATCTTTGCAAACATTTTCCGACCTTTCTAAACATTTCCCTTGTAGATTTACCTCAACTCCATACTTTCTAACCATTCTTGTAGGTCATGTTGTTCTTCTTGAGATTTATCAGATAATGTTTCGAGGACCTACTTTGCATTGTAATTTGTTCAATGCAATGGTGTAGAGAATAGGATGATAGACACTCCAAAGTTAGTCAAATGACAATCTTTAATCTGCCCATGCATTGTTTAGATATGGAAAAAATATGTTTGATAGGAAAAAATAGAGAAATATGTGTTTCCTAGTCGAACTTAAACTGACAATTTTTCTTTACTAAGAAAGAAACTAGATGAAAAGAAGGAGAACAATTCATAGCCTTGTTAGTTAGACCTATTAGCACCAGGAAACAAGGCAAAAATAATTAAGTGGTATCCTTACATTATACAATTAGATTTCTCACCCTTGATTTGTAGCTATATATGGCCAAATTCATGTCATCGATATTGTTAATCCCAAAATGCATCCTTCATATTTGCAAAGATTATACCAATCAGATGATGCTAACCATCCAAGCAATGGATTTTTACTGAGTTAAATCACCACCCCAAATTTTGACTGTTCATTTGCTATTTCAGTTTCTGAAAATGGCTCGTTCATGGTGGTGCTGCTCATTGGTAAATCCATATAAGAAGGAATTTCCTTATATTTTGCTTGTGGTTCGAAAGTGAATTGTTTCATCAATACCTCTTCTTGTAGTCCACTACTTAAACAACTTCAGAAATTACAAGCTAATGCTTCTAGATAAATAAATAAATTTTCTAAAAGCAATTCCTCTTTCGGTAAGTCCTTCACAACTAAAAGTTTCATTTATATTCATCATAATTGGCGAAAACAAAGGTATTACATCAATGACTCTCTTAAGTACAATTTACAAGCACAAGTGCCCAATAATCCCCATAAGCTAATGTTAAATGGAAGAAGAAGAATCAATAAGTACTGGAAAAACCATCTATGAATAGTTTATCTAATAGTGCCACATCTATATAGGTTTGAGATTGATCTCCTCCATGGACTGGCTGAAAATCAATCGATCTATCACTACAGAGCGTGGTCACGGCTTGATCCCCTTCAATTGCTCACAGAGGCATATGGCTATAGAATCTAGAGAAATTGTGTGTGTGTGTGTGTGTGTGTGTGTGTGTGTGTGTGTGTCTTGAAAGCTTCTGTGCTTTCTGTGTGAGACTTACAAAAAAGCGAAAACCTAGAGTCTTTATGCCTTACCCGATATCTTACGATGAACAAGAACCCTTGACTCATACCTTTCCCCTAGAGATGCCATTGAGGACTTTATCTTCCTTCTCCGCCTTTCACATACGTTAGAATTGTCGAGGATATTAACATACAAATTAAGAATAACCGAAATAACAGTGTCAGACAAGCTGTACAATAGACGTAGTAGTATACCATGTATCTACAATACCATGCTAGGGTTGGGGACCAAGTCGAAGCTCCAAATCCAGTTCGCCGTCCTTCCTATCCCTCCTTTTGTCACCTTGATCAGCTTGTGTGCTTGGTCCAACACGCAGATCCTCCCCAAAAGGGCTCAACTGCTGCGGATTCCACCCCTGTGAATTATCCACCTGAAGAACTTGTCCTGGTCTGCTACCAGATGTCGAAGTGAGTAAACACATATGATAATTCTTCGGATTCTCTGAAACCGGGGAGTGAAATTGTGGATAGTTTGGAAATTGCGGAAGAAAGCCCGGATTTGAAAATTCTTCATCGGGTTTGTTAAGAAACGGTGGAAGATTCTGGTGTCTGATCTGAGCTCTTTCTCTCCGATGGATGTTCATGTGACCACCTAAGGCTTGTGCGGTGGAGAAGCCTCGCTTACAAAACATGCATGCATAGAATCTACCGATGCCGGCATCATCATTGACAGGTTCCGGCCAGTCAATTTCCTCGCTCGACGCCTTCGATTCTTCGGATTTACCGCTTTCCATCAGTGAGAGGTTTTGTTTCTTGTAGTTTTTGTTATAGTAGCAAGACTTGGGATATGAGTGCAAATAATTGGAGCTTGATCTTCCGAAGAGTACTAAAGATGGTAAAAAGAAATGGAGAATAAGAAGAAGGAGCGAGGATGAGACACGAATCAGGTTTTATAAGTCTTGGAACTCTAGAGAGTGAAGGAGAAGGGACAACAAAAGGACATAAGCATTCTCAGCATGTCTACACTGAAGGTGTCTTGACAGAGACATGTTTCTGACCCATTCCTTTGAGTTCTATTCATTCAGCCGGCTGTGGAGTGGATCCACCGTACTAATATCCCCCTTTTTCTCTCTGTTCTTCTCTTCTTTTCTTTCCACGATTTGTCTACTATTCGAGTTATTGTTACTTTCAACCAGCTTCTGGTAACAACACTACTATCTCTCTCTACGTAGTTGTTCACAGCTAAATTACAATCCTCAAAAGGGTTATCAAAGCCTAATAAGAGAAGTATTAGCATGAGAGTACAGTTATTAAAACTCAGGAGTGAAGATATCGTTTTCTACATTTATTTATGTTTAATCCGTGAGTTGCGTCCTCTTCATGGTTATCTTATAGTTTTCTTTTCATGCATATTATGTGGTGTCTCATCTTATTATTTTGTGCCTAGCTTCTCCAATCTTGTAGCCTTTTCACTCTAGCTGTAAGCTATTTAGGGAACCAAAATAGTCACCCACGAGTTGCTCTTTGTTAAAGTCGACTATTTTTACGAGGAAAATTTGCACCAACTTTTTATGGTTGGAATACGTCGTGTTAAAAGTAATCATTTTCTAAGTTTTCATGTCTTTCTGTCTTTTTCTAGTGTTCAGTAAAATGACCCTAACAACAAAAAGAAAGTTTTTTGAAAGTGGAACGACACGATTTGGTAGGACACTTATCCTGTGCGAAACATTAATATAAGAAGCACACGCAAACCTAATATTTGGTTCCTTCCACTTGACACTGGGTGACAGGGACGATCCAGATTCATCATTTTGGCTCCATTTCGATACGAGATGACTGATAATGGCCCTTATTGATGCCCAAACGTTCCAGTAAATAGGTGTCCCTAGAGAGTTAAGAGAAGAAAATGGAGAACATTCATCTTCTGTGTTCAGTTGGTTGCAAATGTTTGCATGGTGAATCACCCACCAAATCAAGGCCCCCATGTGAAGAATCGTCTTCATTATGGATCAAATACATAAAAGACCAACTCAAGTTTCTCATGCTTTTTCTTATATTGAGAGCGTCTAGCTTGTATCTCCTAATTAATTACAACTGATATTTCACTTGCATTAAAGTATCATGAAAGTATCTGTGCCCGTCACCAGTTAAATCCTAGAGAAAGTTGGAATATATCATGCCAAATCATCACTTGTATAAAGATCATCAGGAAGTGGGTGGCTCATAGATACTAATGAGTGTCAAACACTATATCATATCAGCTTCATGCGATATTATTAAACTGTCATCATCACTATCATTATCGTCGTCGCAGTGATACCTGTTTATTAGGGTCAAAGTCTGATATAGTAACATCCATTTGCAAAAAATATGAGCCGGCAAAAATACCTCCAAGGGCCAACATCCAATGACCCAAATCGTTTACCTAGTACAACAAACTATGAGTCGTGCTCCAGTGTTATCCCCAGTCAACACTTCCAAGCTTCTAATTTCTGGCCTTTATATTAATGATGAGGCAATAAAAGCAATAGCCTGGCTTTGCTTCCGAAGTCGCCTCCAAATAGAGGCTTTGAATAGTCTAAGATGGACAGTAGAATGATTTTGATCATTTAAACATCTAAGCCTACTTTGCATAGTGCAGCGGCCCTATAAAAGGACGCAATGATGATATAAAAGAATCAACGCATAGATGGGATATAGTATAAGCATTAGTCATTTTAGGTCGAGTACTGAACGCGTGATCAGCAAGCCTTGTATAATCAGGTTTACGTCATTAGGTGATTATGCCGAGTAGGAAGTTGTCCAGCATAATTGCGTAATCCCGACTATACAGGGCTTGTAGATTGGGCCCGTAACTAACACATTTAGACGGCCGGTAACTGAACCATGATTGAGTTAAAATGGATGTCAACCACAATAAGAAAGATAAAAGCGTGTCATCTAGTGAAAATAGCAAAGAAATAATCCCCAGAATTACTGTTTAGCTCACTACAATGTACCTTAAAGCGGATGGTCAGAGAAGCAAGATAAGGGTGCTGAATGCCGCGTACAAAGATAAATAGTGGCAATCGCAGAGAATAAGACAGGTGGAATTCCGTCTTTTGATTCATGCGAAGTGTACAAAATGGTTAGAGATCAGAGCTGGCCTACTTCTCTTCTTCTGCTAAAATACAGTTACCAACAGAAGCAAACGAATTCCGATATTATATTGGCAAAACCCCAGAAAGAATCAAGGTAGTTATTACTTTTCATGTCCTGATCTCGTTTCAGGAGAGAGAGAGAGAGAGAGAGAGAGAGAGAGAGAGAGAGAGAGAGAGAGAGAGAGAGAGAGAGAGAGAGAGTCTTATTTTGGGTTTGTAACCAGTTGAAATTTGACCATGGACAGGCCTTTATCGCAAAAGTATATAGGCCAAAATAATTGAGGTTCGTCACGAACTTTGGAAGGTACATTCATTCGAAAATTTAATTGATAGGCTTGGACTAAGAACGCACCGCCATGCTCACTCACTCGCATATGAAATCCATGGGTCAGCTGTAACTATGAAGGGAAAAACGATGGGCAAACTTCATTAATGGGCTGATTATGGATACTTTTAAAGACATGGGCTTGGGAAAAATATGGGCCAAATGTACTTGGATTATTCAATGGACAAAGGTTTCAACACTTGCCGAAAAACTATAAAAAGGAATGATAAATCCAAATGGGCACATGACATGAACAAAACGCCAGAGCGCACTTCGGAGGTATTGCTCATTTATAAAATATGGGCACATAAAGCTCCATTTCATATGTCTTGAACAAAATAGGTCCATTATTCCATTTAACTGTGCAGGGTGGGTTGTAAGGGATCTTACATTCTTTCCTACAAGTTGTATTTGCCTTTCGGCTTCTACATATTCCCTTGTTCTAGTACCAGCAACCTTTATGGTGCAATATGCTGACTGGTTGATGATATTCGTATTGGTAAGTATAGTTTCCATGGTATGTACAAATGCTAAGAAGAAGAACAGTGCCATAATTGGATATATATGTTTTCCACTCTTTTTGAAAACGAAATAAACAATGAAGCACGAAAAGAGGAATGTGAAGCAAACATGAATAGTTGAAAAGAGAATACATAAAGTAACGTTTGTCTTGTGATGTAGGTTTTGCATCTTGTTGAATGGAAGAAGCGACGGGCGTGATTCATCAAGATTGCCTTTGCTTTTGCCGTCTCTATTTCCCTTACGAATTTGTTTAAGACTAAAAATGGCAGGACGAGATACCCAAAATCTCCTGTTACTCCATTCTTCAATAACTCTCGAAAGCTAAGTACCAAGAAGAATAATGGTAAATACATCAACGACAATAACATCAGTGCTGCAACCACTCTTAGCTACTCCCACTTCCCTTATCAACTCCGTCTTCATTGCAACTTCTCTAAATTTCTATTGAAAACGTGTGTGTGTGTGTCTCAGAGAGAGAGAGAGAGAGAGAGAGGTTGGTGCAGGGGTGGTGGTGGTGAAGAGAGGGAGGGAGAGATATGCCCAGTTATTAGTGGGAGTCTGCCATATATGAGTGTTGCAAGTTTTCACTTGGAGGATATGGGCAGGAAAAAGGGCCACATTTCAATGATCCAAGTCATTTGTTTGATCGGGGTTGATATAGATTCGCCATACCTGAAAGTTCTCCAATCTGGAAGATTCTAAGCCCTTTGCTAGATTTGTTGATGAATGCCCAAGATTGCCTTTATATTTCCAACCATTCCTTTTAATTAATATTAAAGGCAGCAACTCTTTTTTAGCTGGAAATTAAAAGGCAACGATATAGAGGCTTAGAATTGTGATATGGGTACGAACTTTATCACATGATCCTCCCTAGCATGGTACCATGGCCCTACCTGATCAATACCTTGGATCATTACATCTGAACACTTGTCTCCCACTAAGATGTTCCAAGGGAAAATATGCACGTCCATCGTACAAGTAGAGGTGTCAAACGGGAGGCCAGGTGGGTCATCAATATGGGTCAAACGGGTGCGAGTGGAATTACCCATTTATGACGGGTGATAAAATGGCTACTTGTACCCAACCCGTCTATGGCGGGCAAGTTCGTGGGTTAATGGTTAGTTTACTGTGATCCAGGAATGAAGAAAGGAATAACCTTTGCAATCCATTGATCAATCTGTGGATTTATAATCTTGTGATATATATTTCATGTTAACATTCCATAATTGAATAAAATCTTGACAATAAGGAGTTAGAAGATAACAACAACTTATTTACTTTAGAAAATACTTCCTCCAACGAGTCCAAGATAATCTTATTGTGCCACCTAATACTTTTCTTTTCTAAATCTTATATATTCATTTAATTTAAAATGTATAGGATGATATCTTACCTGGAAGTTATTACTTTGTACTTCTCCGTAAGCAAGCAAGTGTCATTGGATTCATTTTAGAAAAGAAATTATGCATGCATTCTTCGGTGCTCACTGGAATAGTGAAAATGTTCATCCTCTAGGACTCAAGGGAGAAGGCGTAAATTGAGGATTTTATAAGGACAACACAAGTCAGTATGTAAGTTTAGGAGAAAGACGTAATTTTAGTTAACACAAAGTAGTTCGATAAAGTGAAAAAGAAGAAAAAAAACATCATTTTATTAGGAGAAAATTGTTCGCAATTGGAGCCAGAAATTAAACCAAAAGATCACTCTTCTAATCTCTGATGGCTCTCCCAAAGTCAGTTGCCCCAGGCATCCCTCATGCTGGCCCGTTGAAGTTCATCATGAAGTAACCAATGGGGTGGGGGATTCCATTGGATTTGGGCTCGTGTATGGACCGAATTAAGTTTGAAATGGAGCTGCAATTTCTGCCGATCTCATGAATAGAAAATTTATGGAGAACTTTTTTAAGTCAAGGTCGAAGTAGCAAACAATTTAATGATGTAGGAAAAAGTTTCTTGGGTTCTAGAAATCTTGCTAATTTCACTCCATCCAAATAGTCCATATGCAGCTAAAAAGACAGAGGTACCGCAACAACTTCAATTTAGTAAATCTTGAAGGCAAGAGCCATTGCAAACGGAAATTTGGTTATTCTTCATCATCGGGGCAAGTGAAGAAATAGAATGATTTAACTGAGAAAATGCCTAAAAAATTAGGTTGCCAGACCCTTTCATCCTCATCATGATGGTCCATGTATGTGTTGTTGAGCATGTTGGTCACACTATCAATGAGATATTAATGATGAATCGAGAATCATTGCCTACAAAAATGAAAGTTCCAAAGGCTCCGCTCACCATGTGACATCCCGAATTCATAAAGAGGGTCTGTTTTGTTGCTTGACATTGCCTATGAGGCTGCTGCTTCAATGGTTGAGATCCAAAGCCTATCTCCCCCTAGAAGCTTATTTTGGTTCCTTGTCTTGTGATGAATCTCTAGTTTCGCATAAACTTGGGGATCTGATCCAAAATGGCCCCTCAAACCGATTTTCTAACGATTCCTTTCTATTTCCATGGGATACAAGTGAAACAGCATTGGCCGTACTTCGATGCAGAGGAATACTAGTATAAAGTGCGACAACACACCAATAAGGGCAAAGTGCATGCACTTTTCATGGTAGTGCCCCTCATATTATTGATCTAAGCTGTTCATTTGACATAATTGGCTTTGGATATTTCATGGCCCAAAATTCAGTCCAAATTGCTAAGTTGGGATTGTGGCTGTGTAGATAGATAGAATCACCCCCATCTACTTGTTTATAGCTTGAAAATTCCAGCAAGGTTGTTTCTAATTTTGAGTGAATCCTTGTTTCATTGATATGTACCAAATAGAGTAGGCAAATCTCTATTCATTGAGGATAACTTCAACACTGATTTTCCAACTGAAATAGATGATTTTTTATTTTCCATTTGTAGAAATATGCAGCATAAGTAATTCAAGGAATAAAATTTCAAATTTCAAAATGCAGTACTTAATTAGTCGTTGATGACAGAATTTTCAGACATTATACAAGCAGATTTGAATGAAGTAAAATGCTGTGTTTTCTCTCTATATATACAAAATGGGTTTTGGATAGTTAATCATGAAGATTGACCATAATAGCTTAGGTTTTTGCTGCTGGCCTTTGCTCCACTATCGAGGACCATATTCATTCATTGTTGGTGAGGGAAAAAGATCCTTGGGTTTCAGACCGTTAATATGATTTCATATTGGAAAATGCATGCACGAAGGTGGTTTCAAGACTGCTAAGTTTTCAATAGATTAGATTTATATTTGAATATGAAGTGTGATGTAGGTTGTGATTTATATATGAATATGATGCACTATGAGGGTTGTAATTTCATATTTGAAATTGATATGTAAACTGCATTTTGACAACTTGAGATGCATAAGTCTCTATTTTTTATGAGAAGGTCAACGAGTATGATTCTCTTTATTATTATTTTAAATTAATGATATCGCATGGATGTAGTTACGATTCTTGGTTTTATAAACATGAGATCAAAAAAATTATGTTTGAATGCAATGGTAGGGAGATTAAGTCTCCATTTGTATTTTAGAATGTGAAATTGATGTTTATCAACTGAATTGCATCACATGCATTAAATGCTTAAGTTCAAAAACTAGAGGAGACTACTAGATTTTTGGTAGAAGTGAGGATTCATTTTACTATCAAAACATTATTTTGCAAAGGATAAGAGCATCTATCTCACTATTCTAATTTTTCAGCTTTAGATCTTACATATGGTTTTGATTCAAATCTTTTTATTTATTTGCTTGCGTGACCTTTAGGTCATGATGAATGTTTGATGGATGAGAGGTCATGGTTGGCGGAGATGTCTTGAGAGATCTTTTTGCATGTACGACTCAACTAAAGTGTCGAGGATGTTTTTGTTGATTAACACTATTTATGACTTAAAATTACCAAAATATCCTTGTTTATTATCTTGACCAAAATATAGTAAACTCTTTGGTTTTCTTTCTTCAAGCAACTTCATTCATTTTGAACTCTTAGATTCACAACTTACCCCTTTTATGGCATTTTCATTCTGTTTATGGAAGTTGTTCATGTAAAACTACCCACATGTTTTTGATTGCTTGATCGAGACATCAAGGTGATTTGAGACCAAGTTTTATGTTGAGGGGGTTATTGAAATACCCCATTGTTTCATATTTTAGACAAGAAGATGGGGATGGGCCTAATGAGAGCTATGCTAGCATATATGGGTTGGGAACCTGCCTCCAAAATTGATATGATGTTAGATACCCTTACCCATTAAAGTTTTATTTTTGGGTATAGGAATCAATGTTGCCCTACCTATCAATATCCATAGTTCCCATGAGCATGCAATGGTAAGTCTCTCTCGAGTATTAGTGGGAGCTCGATTTGTTCTGGATTAGCAAGTCAATGAGCATAGTGCAATCCTATTTGTTTAATGATTTTATAAGCACGGAAGTTGGTTCTAGATGAACCTGTTTTGGTCAATAATGAGTACTTATGACATAATTTGGCATAGATTTGCTCTGTGAGCTTATATGCTTAAAAATTATTTGACATGAATTTTACTACTTTATGAGCTAATATGCTCAAAGATGATTTGGCAATGGATTTGCCTACTTTGGGAGCTAATACACTTATAGATAATTTGTCATGGATTTGCTTGTTCTTGGCTTGAGATGTGATTTTAATGTTTTAACACTTTATTATCACTTTGTGTATTTTGTCTGGCTTTAATCAAGTTTTATGTACTGGTATTCTTGGAGATTATTTGCCATAGATTTGCTTATTTTTAAGTTTATATGGTTTTCTAGTGTTTTAACTTTAGATTATCACTTTATGCATTGAGATAATGGCATGACATATGATTTGTGCTTGTTATTGTACGAGATCAGTCCATTTATGTTTTGAAAGCAAAGTATTGAAACTTCAAATATATATGTTGACGTATGAATGTGATGTATGCCTCAAATTTCATTTTTATAGTTCTTGCACTGCCTACTAAGTATATCCCCATATATAAATGCGATGTATCCATGATCAATTATACTAATTATCTCTTGATCCAAAAGATTTTTCTATTGATCTTAGCTGTCTAAATCAAGAAAGCTTAGATCACCCTTGATCTTCTTTTATCCACCATCAATCTTGGAATCCTTAGACATTCCAGTGTAATTCACCTTGAGTTGAAAGGAACTCGAACCCAAGTTGTCCACATCATCCTCTCTAAAGTATGATATAAGATCTGCACGTTATAACCATTGTCACCAATTCTCTTCAAAACCCTGAAAGGACTTTGCCTTTATTGTTTTGAACTTTGCATTTTTTTTTTTGAGGAAAATGATCCTTTTTGAGGTGTACCTATACCAAATTTCTTTTCTAAAAAACTGCTGGCTTTCTATGCTTATTAGCTTCCTTTTTGTATTTTTTGTTCTGTTGTGCAATCTTTGCTCAAATTTGCACATTTATTTTCCTTATTTACTTAGTAGCTCTTCGGCATCTCTATTGAAATTACTAGTTAGTGGTAGGGGTACTAAAGTCCATAGGGCTTAAAGGATTCTTAGCATATATGCCTCAAAAGGACTACACCCGATTTATTGATTGTAGGAACCGTTGAAAGCAAATTCTGCTCGCACTAACAATAAGTCCTATGACAAATATTCTTCCTCACATAACTCTTAGCAAATTTCCTAGAATTCTATTAATAACTTCTATCTGTTCGTTGTTTGAGGATGACATAAAGAACTAGATTGTAAACAAGTTTCAAGTTTTCTCCATATTTTTGGATGAAAGTGACTCATAAATTTTAGATCTCAATTAGGGGTTATAGTCTTGGGGATACCATGAAGTTTCATAACTTCTCTCAAGTATATATCTACCACATGTGATGCATCATGCGTCTTTGTATAAGCAATAAAGTGCACCATCTTAGAAAACCAATTAACAATGACCATAAAAGAGTCCTTGTTGTGTTGTATTCACATGAATCCAACAACAAAATCTATGCTAACTTCTTCCCATGGAGAATTAGGAATAGAAAGTGGAGTATACAAACCCATGTTTTGTAGTCGGCTTTTTGCTAGATGACACGTCCTTCACCTTTGTAGATGCTTGGAAACATCCTTAGCCATCGTAGGCCAAAAAAAAGGATCTTTCACTAAGGCCTGAGTCTTCTCTGTCGAAATGTCCTACAAGACCTCTATCATAAAAAAGGGCAGCCCTGGTGCACGAAACTCCCGCCTATGGCGGGTCCGGGGAAGGGCCAGACTACAAGGGCCTATAGTAGGCAGCCTTACCTTGTATTTTGCAAGAGGCTGATTCCACGCCTTGAACCCGTGACCTCAAGGTCACATGACGACAACTTTTACCATTGTGCCAAGGCTCCCCTTCATAAGACCTCTATCATATATTTCATATATAATCATTTCTCTAAGGAAGCATTGGGAGGTACATACAATTACCTTTAAAAAGAAAACCATCTTGGACAACAAAACAATGAAAAGAACTATGTTTACAATTTTCCAAAATTTGCTCAAAGTAGGGATCACTCGCATACAATTCATTAACTATTTCAAATCCAATGAATTTAGTGTTTAAAATAGTTAACAAATGTACTTCCTACTTAAGGCATTGATAAACACATTTTGCACACCTGTTTTGTGCTTGATCAATAACTAAAGGATTGGATGAACTCCACTCATATAGAATATCTCTTGCTATGCTTCTGCTAACTTTAAAAAAACCTCAATACTTCATGATCCAAATATATTACAAAAGTTTGTGCTAGCAAGTCTTTTCTCCATTGTTCTAATGCATGTATAATAGCATAGAACTCTTTATCATAGGTGGAATGGTTGTGGAGCAAATTATCAAACTTCTTGCTAAAGAAACTAACTAGATGTCTTTCTTGACTTAGAATTGCACCAATCCTAACATTGGAAGCATCACACTCTACTTCAAAAAAGGCAATCAAAGTTAGGTAAGGAAAGCGTGGGGCATTTGTTACCTTTTGCTTTATAAGCTGAAATTTTTTTTGTGTTTCTTCTGTCCATTTAAATGATCAACCTTTCAAGCATTTTGTGATTGGAGCAATTATAGTATTGAAGTTTTTTATGAACCTTTTGTAGAATGAAGCTAATCCACGAAAGCTCCTAATATCAAAGATACTCTTAAGAATTGGCCCGCTAACAATAGGGTCCACCTTACTTGGGTCCATCTTAACTCCATCAACTAAAATAACGTAACCCATGTTAACTCCATTGACTGAAATAACATAACCTAAGAAAAAATAGGCTATTCATGAAAAAGTTGATCTTCTTCAAGTTGTCATAGAACTTTTATTCTCTCAACAATTGTCTCACTTGTTGAAGAGGCGTTAGATTCATCTCCTAGCTTTTGTTATATACAAGTGTATCATCAAAGTATGTAATAGCAAACTAGTTTCTAAATTTCTAAAAACATGAGTCATTAAATACATGAAAGTACTAGGGGCATTAGACAAACCAAAAGGCATCACCAACCATTTTTATAGGCCATCTCTAGTTTTAAAAGCAATTTTCCATTCATCACCTAATCTCATGTGAATTTCATGGTGGCCACTAAAAAGTTTTGCCTTAGAAAAAGTCATGGCACCATAAAGTTGAACCAATAAGTCATCAAGACAAAGAATTGAGAAGCGGTAGTTGATTGTGATCTTGTTTACAACCCTACTATCAATGCATATTCAATATGACCTATCCTCATTTGGCATAAGAAGGGTAGGTACTACTCATGGTCTTTTGTTGTCGTGCACCAAGCCTATGGCAATTAACTCCTTCACTTGACGTTGCAATTCCTCATGCTCTTTTAGGCTTATACAATTTGCTACTTTATTATAAATTATGGATCCTAGAATAAAATCAATGAAGTGTTGTATATCTCATAAAGAGGTAAGCCATTAGGAATCTCCTCAGGGAAAACATCTTCACATTTAGTCAATGACGATCATACAATTGAAGCTTGTACCTGAATTTTAGTCTCATCATCTTCTTTTGCCTCATTTAAAGTACATGGAGCATTTAGGATTTCCAAAAATGATTCAATGTTTTACTTGCTGCTTAAGTGAATTACTTTTGAACCAACCATGTTGGGCTCTCCTATTATACTGCCATGGGCATCCCAACAACAAGTGACATGCATCCATAGGTATACCATCACCCCATACTTCATCCTTATATCATTTTTAAATAGAAAAAGAGATGATACATTTGCATGTTACCTTAATTTGATGTCCCTTTGCTAGCCACTTTAGTTTGTAGGGTTGAGGACCTGGCTCCATCTTCAATTTTAGCTTGTTCACTAACTTTGTGGATGCAACATTCTCACAAGCACAATTGTCAATAATAAAATAGCATACCACACCATGTGAGGTACCTCCCATGTAAACTATTGCATAGTGCAATCAACCATCATCCTTGTGAATGTCGCTTAAGGTTCTTTGCACCACCAACATCTCACCTTGGTAAGCAAGAATGACGTCTTCTTCTTCATAATTGAATTGTGATTCTTCTTCTTCACATTCTGATTCTTCTACTAAAGAAACCACTTTATAATTTAGACATTCAAAGGCAACATGTCCAAGGCCTGGGCACTTAAAACATCTTAATGCATTAACACTAGAGGAAGCAGGTTGCTTATCATTCTTTGCTTGATTTTGTTGAGTTCTAGTGCTAGGCATGCTCTTAAAATTAGAACCACTCTTTGGACAGGAAAGTGTTTCCCTTTCCAAAATATTTTACAATGCCATGTTTAGAAAAAAAGAAAAAAAGTTGTTGCTTCTCAACTACCAAGGCCAACTTTCCTATATCATTATGCAACTAGTAATGTTGTAAATTTATCATATCTTTAATGTCCTTTTTCAATCCCCAAGAAGCAGGCTATGGTTTGCTATTCTAACTCAACCACATTATTCTTCAACATGGGATGTTTGAACTCCATGATGTACTCTTCAATACACAAGTTCTCTTGTTTTAAGTTTTGAATCTTAAGGAATGCATCCATCCTATAATTCTTGGGAAAAAGATGTTTCTTAAGTTATTTTTATCTTGCCCCATGTTTTTATCTTATTATTTGCATCACATACTCTTTTTTTATTTATATTTTCTTAATGAGTTTTACCTTAGTATCTTTTGGGAACTCTTTATATTCAAAGACACATTCTACTATGTGTAGCCAGTCTAGGAATTTGTTGGACTGCATCTTGTCTTCAAATTTTAGGATGTTAATTTTCACTCCTGATAGATGGAAATCACATTGGTCTTCTCCTAGGAGTATTACTTGATAATAATTTCTGATCTAAGGTTCAACTTTTGATAGAAAAAGAATAGGAATCGTTTGAGGTGTTATTAGAAGATTCAATGCTAGATTTCTCCCTCTATCTCCTTGGTAGCTAAGTTGCTTAAGATGTTCTTCAGGCCTAGACATTGATGGAATTTAGCAAAATCTATATCCTAAAAACCCATTTCCTACAAATATGAAGCAAAAGCCCAAGCTCCCACCTAGATCTAGTATCATTCAATGGCATTTTCACATGTTCGCAGCAAGATCCCATGATGAAGCCATTTCGTGACATAAAAAATGCAAGTACAGAAAGAATCCATGTCTTTCATCTCCTTCCATCCAAACCTACATTCACTTTTTCCATTTTAAGCATATAAATGAGAAAAAATTACCAGATCTAAATACAGACTACCTTTGATATACATCTAAGTTGATGCAAAAACAAGAGGAATAGAAAGCAAAATAACAAAAATGAAGAGCAAAAATGCATGAAGCACACTTCTATTAATTGATAAAAGTCTATAAATAGACATTACAAGAGTAGTAAAACAACAAACTAATCTTACCCACTAACTCCACTAACTTCTATAAAACAGCCACTAACTTTTGCTACTAACTCCTATAAAACAGCTACCACTTTTACCACTAACTCCCATAAAACTGCCACTAACTTTTCCCACTAAAACCTATAAAACTACTACTAACCAACTTTCAAAGCCACTCAAACCACTATCTTTCAAATAACTAAATCTTAACATAAGCAAGGTTAAGAATAACTCACATGTAGATCTCCTCCATTCTTCAAGCTTCCAAGAAAACCTCCCTCAATCGAGTTTGGTATGGATCTATCTCTATGGCTCCTCTTCAAAATACAATAATAGAATTTGTTTCTTTTGTTTCCTTGCAGATTTAAAACCAAACGAATCTTAGATGAAGAAGAAGATGATGGTGGTGGTGGTGGAGTGAGGAAGACAATGGGAGGGTTAGATCGAATGGAGGAGCTAGTTCACTCTCTCTCTCTCTCTCTCTCTCTCTCTCTCTCTCTCTCTCTCTCTCTCTCTCTCTCTCTCTCTCTCTCTCTCTCTCTCTCTCTCTCTCTCTCTCTCTCTCTCTCTCTCTCTCTCTCTCTCTCTCTCTCTCTCTCTCTCTTCCTGACGAGTTGGCTAAGTTAAGGAGACTCGGCCCTTTCTCACGGATATGAAATGGGGGAGGGGAACACGTGGGTAGCCCTGTGTCCATTCCTTCACATGAAATGAGGCATGTGCTGGATCTCATCCCTTAATTTCAGCAATGTGAGGCAACAACTGTCATGCAAGGTGTAGGCCCCCAATTTTGAGTTTCTAGTCACAGACCACCAGCTCAACTTGAGGGGTGCTGCATTGATATTTGACTTGATAAGCACACTCATCGTTCGGGTGATCCAAAATGTTATAAGCCTTGACACATACAATCTGTGGTATCAATATCTAGAATCTGCTATCTAGGAAAATGATAGGTACGGCCATTTGATGCATCAAATTCACATAGCACAAAACCCAGAAGATCACAATCGGATTGTCGAATAAAAAAGGCCCCTAAATATCTTGTAGCCATTCATGCCTCTCTTTCTTCCTCTCTTCATACATAAGTAAGGTCCTTTTCTCAGGTCATCTAAGCCATCCACTGTTTGGGTTTTGTGCTATGTAACTCATGCCTTAAATTTGATGCATCAAATGGTTGTGGCCTTTGAAGGCTTAGAGGATAAACGAATGGTTTAGATCACTGTAAGTATATGATTACGCTTGCTTGTTTTAGTCGGTTATATTGGAGGTGATATAATCGCCTAATACAGTCACAGAGAGAAAGATGTTCCGTGGCTATTGTGGGAAGTAAAAGTTGCGGCAAAATTTTCTTTCTGGATGTTACATTATTTAATTTCACTAAATGAGCCGTATTAACGTTAACACTCTTGCCTATGCAGAAACCATTCATGCCAATATCAACGCCTTATATTATATGTGTGTGTGTGTGTGTGTGTGTGTGTATGTATGTATGTATGTATGTATGTATGTATGTATGTATGTATGTATGTATATGTTAATGTGTCTTACTACAAGTGCATGGGCTATTGTAGTATAGCTAATGCAAGTACGGGTTAATCCCACCGAGACTCGACTTAAAAAGTGGGAGTTTAAATAAAATTTAATTGATAAAAATTAAAAAAATAACAAAAATTACTGGAATTAGAATCAAAGTTCAAATCAACTCAACTTCTAAAAATTACAGAATTTTTAGTTCCAGAATAAAGAAAATAAACCAAATAACATGAAAAATCTAGTTCTCTAGCTTAATTATTATCAATTTCTTCAATTCTGTCTTCTTAGAGTTTATGAGCCTTCATAAACATCTTTAGCATGTCCTTGATTAAAGATCTGCTAGTTGGATTTTCCAGATTCCTCAAAATTGTAAAGATATAGAGTAAATTATGATTTTGGGATTTGGATGGTCTAGATCACTTTATGGATTTTAGATTAAAGATTAGAGGCATTAATTATGTTCAAGGATGTCCTAAGAATGGAATTTAAAAGTTAATTAAAAATCAAAAAGGAAATTGAGATTTTTTTGTTGTTTAAGGCTAACCCGTTGATTGGGTTAAGCCTTAATTAATCTAGCTCGAATTGACTATTGCTGGATAAACAAAACACAAATAAATTAAAACTAGAATAGATAGAGACATAGAGGAAATTAAAAGAGGGACTGAGAAGGAATTAAAATAAAGGCAAAAGGTGAAAACTAAAATTGATCCAGCTTCATTTTTACATGAAAATTAGAAAGGTAAACTTGACAGAGGTGGGAGAGGAAGCCAAAAAAGGAGGAATTGCCAAAGAAGAAGGGAGAAATTGGGATGAAAGGGAAATCTGTTTTGGGTTTCCTTATCCAGGTCGGTCGGTGAACAAAGATTTGTCAGTGGTGCAGAGAGGAGGGAACAGAGGGAGTCCAGCTAGTGGGGGTGGTACATGGGCATGGCTCAACCAGTTCAATCGGAGAAGCTGAGAAATCAGTGACATAGGGCATGCGGGAGAAGCATCTAAGAGGAGCTGAAGCTGAGGAGTGTTGCACACACAAAGAGAAGACAGACAGAAGGAGTGCCGGGCAAAATTAGACAAAGATGGTGTTGCTCGTGCTGGCTTCTATAGATGTGATGAAGAGGAAGAGGACGGGAGATAGAGAAAGAGAGGATGCTAACCGGTGTATGCCTCAGGTACGGTGCTGGTCTGCTCGGAACAGTGAAGGGGGAGGAGGATATTGTGATTTTGGGGGGGGGGGGGAGAGAGAAATTATGAGAAGAGAACAAGAGGGAGAACAAAGAGAAGAAGATGAGGGGAGCAGAGGGGAAGCTAAGAATGAGATGGAGACGTGGCTGGGCAGTCCAGTTGGCTAGGAATGGTGCAACAAAGAGGGAGAATAAGGGAAGGGAGATATTGAGGTTTTCAGACAAGGAAAGGAGCCTGCGGCTGGGATGAGAAAGAGAGAGATAAGTAACAGTGGTATCTAGTAGTGGAGAAGTCTGGAAGAGGGAATTTTACTAGGTTCTATGTTACCTACAAGAAATCAGAGAGAGAGAGAGAGAGAGAGAGAGTAGAGGGGATTGAGAGAAGGGGGGGGGGGGGGGGTTGACATGGGCGCAGTGGGATTTGCCTTCCTCCTCCTACGGTTCAGCCGCGAGGGGGGCTTGATGATGACAATTGCCTCCTTCTTGTAATATCTCCACTTTCCTTCCTTTAAAGCGAAGAGTTCTTTTTAACTTGGAAACTTGTCCCCTTCTTTTATGCAACTTTCCCTTCTGATAAAATCTTCTCCATGATTGCCAATTAAGATCAATTATCTTTTAGGAAACTATCTTATCGATCTTCGTGAGTGATCTGATCCATCCAATGCTCTTTAGGATAATTTGCATTGTTGAAATTAAATCTGAGCCATTCATGCCTCTTTTGGTTGACTAGGAATGATGAGAAGAGAACAAGAGGGAGAACAAAGAGAAGAAGATGAGGGGAAGCTAAGAATGAGATGGAGATGTGGCTAGGCAGTTCGTTTGGCTAGGAACTGTGCAACAAAGAGGGAGAACAAGGGAAGGGAGATATCAAGGTTTTCAGACAAGGAAGGGAGCTTGCGGTTGGGATGAGAAAGAGAGAGATAAGTAATAGTGGTATCCAATAGTGGAGAAGTCTGGAAGAGGGAATTTTACTAAGTTCTATGTTACGTACGAGAGAGAGAGAGAGAGAGAGAGAGAGAGAGAGAGAGAGAGAGAGAGAGAGAGAGAGAGAGAGAGAGAGAGAGAGAGAGAGAGAGAGAGAGAGAGAGAGAGAGAGAGAGAGAGAGAGAGAGAGAGAGAGCGGGGGTGGGAGGGACATAGGTGCAGTGGGATTTGCCTTCCTCCTCCTACGGTTCAGCCACAAGGGGGGCTTGATGATGACAGTACCCTCCTTGTAATATCTCCACTTTCCTTTAAAGCGAAGAGTTCTTTTTAACTTGGAAACTTGTCCCCTTCTTTTATGCAACTTTCCCTTCTGATAAAATCTTCTCCATGATTGCCAATTAAGATCAATTATCTTTTAGAAAACTATCTTATCGATCTTTGTGAGTGATTTGATCCATCGAACGCTCTTTAGGATAATCTGCATTGTTGAAATTAAATCTAAGCCATTCATACCTCTTTTGGTTGATCTGTAAAATAAAAGACCAAATTAGAGTCATTTAAATTGTACATTACACATCTGATAAACTCTAATGATCATCTGACTGTAGATTTTTACAAATTAATGATTTGATAATCAATTAGAGCTAAATTCAAAACCAAGCTAAATTTTCAAATTTGATCGGTTAGATAATCTAATTGAACGCTAAATTAGGGGTATTTGGACCAAAATTTAACAGTTAACCCACCCCCCAGCAAGCATTTTGCTAGTCTCGAGCAAAACATGCAAAAAACTAATTTTCAAATTTTCAAAAAATACTTTTTAAGTCAACTCCTCTTTTTCCTAAGAGAATTATCTTTAATAAATCATCAGCTTTAGCATACTAAAAAATGACCAAAGAATTCAAAACCCTACCCATATGCTAAAGATATTTCAATTAAGCTCAGATATCAGAGTGAGTGCATTCATGTACAGTCTACATATAGAATAATCTTTATCTCTAAGTAGTCTTTTAACTTTTGAATTCCATCTGAAATATATTTTGACCTCAATTCTCACTAATGACATACATTCAAAAATAATCTCTCAGATTGATGGTTCAAATTATGTCTCTCTTTTAAATATGCGAGCAAAGTCAATAAAAGTAAATTTATCTCACATATACTCATGAAGAACGAGAGTTACTGAGGAATTTAATTGTTTTGATCCCTTTGGAATGGATTTCATTACCTTTGAGTATTTAGAAATACCTCTCTTTTAGATCATATCTATTCATTTCCTCATTAAGACTATATTTCTCCTATAATCAATAGGTTTTTAACTAAGACAAAACATAGGCTTAGGACAAGGTACCAAAGAAAAGGTATAAGGGTATTCAAAGTTTCTTCAAAAAATAAGTAGAGGTCTTCTACTAAAGTTGACAATTATTCCTTTGCTTTGCTTGTACTAAAGTGAATATTTCTTTTTCCACTTTTCTTTACATTCTTCAAACTTTTTTTTTCTTTTTTTTAGACTCTTTTCTTTGTATTTCAGTACTTTTGAATCACTTTGAAGAACGTTTCTTCTCTTGATATGCACGTTTCTACTTTTATTACAACTGAGAAGTATTTCTTCTTTAATCTCTAACTTATTTTTCAAAGAAAATGGGTAATGAATATTTTATACTGGGTTAATATGGGTAAAGGTAATTTGGGTGACAAAAGAAATGGCTTTTATAATAGGCTTAAATTATCTAACTAGCAGTAAAACTACTTTTGGTAGGCTTTATGTCTCTAGGTTAATAATAAGGATGGTCTAAATTATTTTCTAGGTTTCATATAATCTATGAGATTTAATGAACTTTTAGAATTTTAAAGGTAATATTCTGATAATTCAAGTAACCAGTCAAATTTAAGAGTTGATGGGATTAATTTTCTTTAAGCATGATGAAGAAAATTAGGAATATTTATAACCTATGAGAAAGAATGAATGACTCTAAAACTCACTTAGCTTATAGGTCTCCACTAAATTTTTTTAGGATTTCTAAGTTATAACTACTTATCAATTTAGATTATTAATATGTAACTGCGTGTATAGATGTGATTTGAGAGTTAGCTTTCATGGAATACTTTAGAAAATGAGTAAAATGATAAATTAATCATGTTCAATTACATTAATAAGCCAAAGTTATTCAGATTATACTTCAAAAAATCCAATTCTCATCATAGTGTATGAATTGACTTAAAATTCTTTCAAAAATTCTCTCTCTATTTTTTTCTTTATGAAACCAAGGACATCAGCTAAAAACCTATAATAAAACACACACACACACACACACACACACACACACACACACACACACACACACACACACACACACACACACACACACACACTAGAATTTGGTAGAATTCTACACCCCTCAACCTGAGAGAAACATTGTCCTCAATGTTTAAAAAGTAGGATGATGATAATGGAGAAATGTAAAAAAAAAGAAAAGTGAGAGATGTAGAAAAAAAATTCTGAAAAGGAAAGAAAGAAAGAAAACTAAGATGCATACTTTTTATAGATGAAAAATTTTTAGAGGAAAAATATTATTGAGTTCGAAACTTCTTTAGGTCCCATACAAAATGAGCTGGATTGGCCTCTAAAAAGGAATGGTGAATGAATTTATCTTGTAATTTAAATTTTTTTATTTTATCATAAGGCAAGATAAATTTATTTTTAGGCTGCTTCTCATAATTAGAGACAATTATGGGAGTTTGATGCAACTTTTTGGAAATGGAGCTAGGATGTCATATGGTTGAGTGAGTGAGACATTTTCCTGATCAAAAAATTTATCTCTTTTTCTAATAGGTTTTGGTACTATCTTAGCCTTTCCAAAACCAGATTTTTGAATTATGTTACCATTATGAATAATGGTAACCGCCTTTGTTTGTTCTATATTTGTAACTAAAGAATTCATCTCACCTACCACATCCATATCATTAGGGCTTTCATTTGGTGGAATAGAACATTGCCCTTGGTTCGTGGTCTGTAGCATTTGAGACATCATGTTCTTCAATTCAGTCATGGAATATGTGTTCTCTTTTAATTAGACTTTAATTTGAGCAATTTTCTTCTCCTGGTATTGCATGGATTGATGAAAGTTACCCTCCACTTTCCTCTTATGTGTATGAAGGTGAGGTCCAGGAGCAAGTGGTCCTTGTTTTTGGTGATAGGGTTGGTGCTGGGCCTTCCATGAGACATTAGCATTATATTCATTTCTGATAGGAGAATGATTGTTCCAACTAGAATTATATGTCTCTGAAGATGGGGAAAATTGTTGCTCATAAGAATGTGTCTTTTCATGGATCGCATCCTGAAATGCAGGAGCGATAGGACATTCTTGAGTTGGGTGTGTATTACTTTCACAAATATCACACACCTACTTAACTTTCTCAGAGTAGAATTTTTTCATTTCCATGGCCTCAACTATTTAATCTATGGATGCTATTTTTATATCAGTTATTTCAGTCGTAGCATATATTTCTCCTATAGCAGATGTGGTGGTGGACTTAGGCATGTTTGGAGAACCTACTTTTTCTAAATCAGCCCAAGTTTGTGCACTCTCTGCCAGCAATTCCAAATACTCTTGCACCTCTCCAGGTTGTTTATTTAAGAAATTACCATTGCACATTATTTCAACAAACTAGTGCATATCAGATTTAAGTCCTTCATAAAAGAAGCTAATGATACACCAAAGTTCGTATCCATAATGTGGACAAGTTAACAACAATTCCTTAAATCTTTCCCAGCATTGATAGAAAGTTTCATTACCTATTTGGGTAAAATTCATTATATTTTGGTGGAGAGTATTTGTCTTATGTATAGGAAATAACTTATTCAAGAATTTCCTAGTCATTTCTTTTTATATTCGTATAAAACCTGGTGGCAATGAATGAAACCACATCTTAGCTTTTTCTAGTTTAGTCTTACTATATCTAATTCAGTGTTTTGTGTATGTTGGGCCATGCACACTTCATCAAATTCCTTTAAATGCATGTAAGGACTTTCACGCTCCAACCCATAGAATTTGGGAAGTAATTGAATTACTCCTACCTTTAATTCAATCATGCTAGCATTTGGAGGTAAAAGTATACATAAAAGTGTACTAGTATAATTAAGCTGTAAATAATCTCTTAGTATCTTCCCATGAGAATTTTGGTTAAGCCAATTATCCTTATGTGTTCTGAGTTGGTCCCTTTTCCTATTTCCATGTGGTTGAGACTGATTCCTCCATAGATGTATGTTATCATTAAATAAAGGTGGAGGATCATCAACATCAAAGAGAGGATTGCTCGTCCATGAGGAAACATCATCATTATCCAAGATGAAAGGTGGTTCATCATCATTAAAGAGGGGATTGTTTCTTCAAGGGGAAGTATCTTCTCTTTTAATGCTGGGGCATAAATTACCCTTTTGATCAGTATTGAGATTATTCATTAAAGGTAACTGATCATGTCTTTTCCTTCTTCTTCTTTTTGTTTTGTTTTTTTGGGGTTGGAAAAACTAACCTAAACGATGCAACCTAACTTCTAAAATGATGCACAAACAAAGGGCATAATCAAATAATCCTAAGACTAATGAGCAACAATATTTTGATTGTCTTGAATTTGTGTGGGGATAGTGATTTTAGATTAGCCTAATCTAGCGCTCATCCTCTCTTTTAGATTTGACTACTGCTTACTAGTTAAGTTTTGCGCTAAGGTAGTTAATACAATCCTTGTGTAAGGTGGAGTTTAGACTTCAACAAACATTAATAGAAGGCATGAAAAAATCACTTGGATTTTAAGACACCCACTATAACCATAGTGCTCAAAATCCATTAGAGCAACAATAAATTGCATCTTAGTAAGATCGTCCTACGAGCATGTGATAGCTCTATAGGTCTATTCTAATTGATTTTAAGTTAATTTGAAAGGTAGGGTTACACGCTTGATGTGATTATCCTAGGTGGGTCAAGGAGTGGTGATGAAATTCATCCTTGATCTTGTGGGGTTGGGTGCCCTTACTAATTAATTTTCACTCTCCATGGCAGTTCGATCAACGTATAAATCACCTTAAATCAATAAACGTGCTAAGAATGCAATTAAAAATAATAAACTAATGCAAAACCCTAAAGATATAAGAATTGTCAAAGATGCTTTCTATATGCAATTATTCTACTAAACAATGCAAAGGCAAACCCTAATCTAGGAAATAAAAGGAGTGATAGATACTTACAGTGGGGTTTCTGATGAAGATCAAGTGTGGGCTACTGCCTCCCACACTTGCCTTGTATTACACAATCCTTTTAAAATTAAAATTAAAATTATAAATTATAAAGATCCTCACTACAAGATTCACTCAGCAAAAAAAGGAAACTCCTGTTCTAAGAAAGCAAGTAAATTTCTATTTTGATAAAGATTCACTTGCCAATTTTCTCCACTTTCTAATTTTCTAAAAAAGAAAAATAGAAATAAGTACCAAGTTTAGCAAACAAAGTGATTATGCACTAAATTTTTTTAACAAATGCACCTAAAAATGCCTAAAATGCTAAGATCATGCAATTCCTAAAAAAAAATTTATTTTTCTAATTTTTTATTTTTTTGGATTTTTAATTAAATTTTATGAAAACTCCTTTGCGAGTTCTAGGTAATGGCACCAAAAACTTGTTGATGTGTTTTATGACAAGTGCACGGGCTATTGTAATATAGCTAATGCAAGTACAGGTTGATCCCACGGGGACACGACTTAAAAAGTGGAAGTTTAAATAAAAATTAATTGACAAAAATTAAAAAAAAAACAAAAAATAATGGAATTAGAATTAGAGTTCAGATCAGTTCAATTTCTAAAAATTACAGAATTTCCACTTTCAGAATAAAGAAAATAAAGCAAATAACATGAAAAATCTACTTCCCTAGCTTAATTACTGTCAATTTCTTCAAATATGGTCTTCTTGGAGTTTACCAGCTTTATAAACATCTTTAGTATGTGCTTGATTAAAGATCTGCAAGTTGGATTTTTCAGATTCCTCAAAATTGTAAAGATCTAGAGTAAATTATGATTTTGGGATTTGGATGGTCTAGATCACTTTATGAATTTCAGATTAAAGATCAGAGACTTTAATTATATTCAGAGATGTCCTAAGAATGAAATTTAAAAGTTAATTGAAAATAAAAAAAGAAATTGAGGAGACATTGAGAGTTTTTTGTTGTTTAAGGCTAACCTGTTGATTGGGTTAAGCCTTAATTAATCTGGCTATGATTTGCAATTCCTGGATAAGCAAAACACAGATAAATTAAAACTAGAATAGATAGGGACATAGAGGAAATTAAAAGAGGGCCTGAGAAGGCATTAAAATAGAGGTTAAAGGTGAAAACTGGAATTGATCCCGCTTCTATTTTTACACAAAAATCAGAAAGGTAAACTCGACAGAGGTGGGAGAGGAAGCCAAAGAAGGAGGAATTGCCAGAGAAGAAGGGAGAAATTGGGAAGAAAAGGGAAATCCGTTTTGGGTTTCCTTATCCATGCCGGCCAGTGAACAAAGATTTGTCGGTGTGCAGAGAGGAGGGAACAGAGGGAGTCCAGCCAATGGGGGTGGTACCTGGGCAGGGCTCTACCGATTCTATCGAAGAAGCTAAGGAACCGGTGACTTAGGGCTGGTTGGTTCAGTAGAAGAATCTGAGAGGAGCCAAAGCTAAGGAGTATTGCGCAGACAAAAGGAAGAGAGGCAGAGGGAGTGCTGGACAAAATTAGACAAAGTTGGTGCTGCTCGTGCTGGCTTCTGTAGATGCAGTGAAGAGGAAGAGGACGAGAGACAGAGAAAGAGAAAGAGAGGGTGCTAACCGGTGTTTGCCTCAGGTGTGGTGCTAGTCTGCTAGTAACGATGAAGAGGAAGGAGGCTGTTGTGATTGGGGGGGGGGAGAGAGAACAATGAGAAGAGAACAAGAGGGAGAACAGAGAGACGAAGATGAGGGGAAGCTGAGAATGAGATGGAGACATGGCTAGGAGGTCCGGTTGGCTAAGAACGGTGCAACAAAGAGGGAGAATAAGGGAAGGGAGATATCGGGGTTTTCAGACAAGGTAGGGAGCCTACTGTTGGGATGAGAAAGAGAGAGATAGGTAATAGTGGTATCCAGTAGTGGAGAAGTCGGGAAGAGGGAATTTTACTAGGTTCTATGTTACTTATAGGAGATCTAAGAGAGAGATAAAGAGATGGGGTGAGATGACTAAGAGAGAACAAAGAGAAGGAGAGAGGGATGAGAATGTGGAGAGAGTAGAAGTGGGATAGAGGGGGAGAATATGTGTGTGTGTGTGTGTGTGTGTGTGTGAGAGAGAGAGAGAGAGAGAGAGAGAGAGAGAGAGAGAGATCAATTATCTTTTAGGAAACTATCCTATCCATCTTTGTGAGTGTTCTGGTCCATCCAATGCTCTTTAGGATAATCTGCATCGTTGAAATTAGATCTGAGTTATTCATGCTTCTTTTGGTTGATCTGCAAAACAAAAGACCAAATTAGAGTCATATGAACTGTACATTAAACATCTGATAAGTTCTAATGATCATCTGATGGAGTAGGATTATTATCCTTAGTATTTTTTTATATTGGATGAACAATATTATTTTTTGAAATTTTTAGTTCTTCTATTGAACTAGTATTGGGTTTATTTCCTTGGGATATATGATGAAGAAGATGAGTAAGATGTGATTCTAGGAAGTCTAAATGATTCCCTATTATCAAACCTAATTTCAACATCTCCATCCTCAGTTTGTATTATCTGATGTAAGTCTTGATTTATGACTAGTTTGGGTGGCATTGCTTCTAAAAGCTACCATGTTTCAAGAAAATCAACTTCATCCAATTTGACAGTCCTATTAACTGCTATATCAAAAGACAGAAGATTGGTTTCAATAAAGACAATCTTGTCTTTAGGAGATTTTTTCTTAGCTCTGGTTGCTAGTGTGGGCAAAACTTTAAAATGAATTCAATAGGTTATTCCTATTGTTTCAAATCCATTCTTGAAATTATAACCACCAGTAATTGCAGGGATATTTTTCATTTTTTCCCTTCAATCCACTTGCATTAGCTAGGGTTAATGTCCCATTCTTGAGGAGAGTAAACTCTATTAATGACCATTTTACCGTAATTGATAATGGTCTTGTCTCTGTTGAAGAAATGGCTTATTTCCACTAATTTTATTTCTTGAAGTAATTTCTTAAGAAGTGCATGAGTCCTGCCAGCATGCAGAGGATAAAAAATTTCTCTACCCATATATCTAGTAGCCATTTCCCATGGATCAACGAGATCTATCCATTTAGAGTCTTCAGTATTAATTTCCACAATATAATCCTTATGAATTTTAAGCAAGTATTGCTCTGCTGTTATTAACAGAGTCTCCTTCATTGATTTTTGAGGAGTAAATTGTTGTCTTAGTAATTCATCAGAGGATGATTGAGCCTTATTTTCTTCTATCTAAGACGGAATATTTCCCAATATTAAGAAAGGTCTGGGAGCATTCTCCCTCTTTAATTCAAGATAATCATAAGCAGAAATAATTGATTTTCGTTTTATATTATTACTGGATCCATGGATATTTCCACAACCTCTGCTCTACCATGTTCTTGAGTATTACTTGAAGACGACCTTCCTGGAGAAGGCCAGGGAATCCAATCTTGATCATTCATGATCTCTGTAAAAATTCACAGGTTAGATAATTCGAAAGGGAATTATATTCTCCGTTGATGTATTTAATGTCAAAATCAAAGACTGATAATTGCGCTTGCCATCTCATAAAAATTTGTTTTGACACTATATTTTGAACATCTTTTTCCATTATTTGTTTAGCAACACTACAATCAATTCTAAGTAAAAACTTCTGATTAAGAAGATCATCCTGAAACTGAGAAATACATTTAACTATTGAAAGCATTTCTTTCTTGATTATGGAATATTTTTCCTGAGTAGGGTTCCATTTTCCTAAATAGAATCTAACCAATTGTTTTTTTGTTTTTTTTTGGGTTTCTTTGTATTAGAATACCTCCATAACCAATATTAGAGGCATTAGTTTCCACAATTTTATCCCAATTAGGATTGCCAAGTTCAAACAAGGTTTTTTTTTATTCTAGATTTTATTTTTTGAACTTCCTTAATATCTGCCTCAGACCAAGGTTTAGCATTTTTTCTAAGTCTATTAGTGAGGATAGCAGTATCATGAGCCAAATTATGGTAATAATCAGTAATATAATATAAGGATCCCAAAAATCTTTGCAATTGTTTTATTTCTGTGATTTCATCAAGAAATTTTGCAGCGAACTCAATGCTTCTTTGAATAGGAACATTTCTTCCCTAAAATATATTATGGCCAAGGAATCTGACTTCTTCTTAGAACAACCTAATTTTAGGAGCAGAAAGAACAAGCCCATTTTTCTTAATTATCCAATAAAATATTTTCAAGTGTTTGAAATATTGATCTAAGGTTCTAGAAAATATAAGGACATCATCTATATTGGTGATAATAAATTGACTATATGGACCAAAAATGTCATTAATGATATTTTGAAATTCTTATGGTGCATTTTTTAAACTAAAAGGCATGACGTTCCATTCAAAATGTCCAAATGGGATGGTAAATGTCATTTTATATCTATCTGATTCAATTATTTAAATCTACCAATATCCTGATTTTAAATCAAATTTAAAGAATATTAATGCCCCTTGTAATCTATTAAGGAGATCTCTTTTATTAGGAATTGGATATCTTATCCATTTAAGAACTTTGTTAAGTGGCTTGTAATTTATTACAAGTCTTGGTCTACCACGTTCCTATTCAGCTGCCTTATTAACATAAAATGCTGTGAAGCTCCATGGTGAGTAAGATTTCCAAATTAAGTTTTTACCTATTAATTCTGAGATCTCTTTTTTACAAAGCTCAATATAGGTAGAATTCATTTGAGCTAGACGAGCTTTAGTAGGAATGTTCTTTTAATTAAAAGAGTCCTCCTATGGTAGGGATACCTTATGGGTTTTTCTATTCCAGAAGGCATTTGGAAGATCATTGCAAAGATTATGAAGGAATGAAGTAAGAACATTTTTTGCCTTTCCTTGAAAGGTTTTTTTATTTAACGCATTTTTTATGACAAAATAAGCAATTTCTTCCCTAATGAAATTAACTCGTTATTCTTTAAGAAGGATTTTCTTAACTTCATTTAATAGATGTGTTTTTGGATATGTTACAAATTTAAAAGAATATTTTTTCTCTTCCTTAGAGAAATAAATTCCTATATGATCAATTTTTTCAATAGGCATCAAATTTTGAAGGAAAGGCATGCTTCAAATGATATGATGGTGTAAGTCCTTGACTAACCGAAATGGAGTATGAATACATATATCATTATTACAAATTCTAGAATTGGTAAGTTTGTAATTTGTTTTCAACCTATGATTGCTAGCTGAGGTTAAACTCTGAGTAGTTTTTTTGAAGAATTTTGTAGGTATTAATTCTTCTTGAATACAGTTAATATCTGCACCGCTATCCACTAAGGCTATTAAATCGGTTTCAAACTATTCTGCTCGTATGCAATAGTTACATTTATGTACCATTTTTTAGAAGTAATTTGTCTAATTTTTTTCCAAATATTGTGTTTCTGGGGTTACAGTTTTTTATCTAGAGGTTTCCACCAAATCAAAGAGTTTTCCCTTCTCTGGATTGTTATTGTTTTCAAGATCAGTAATTCTTTTGTCAAGGATACTATTTTCTCCTTTTAGTTGGATAATTTCAGTTTTAAGAGTATTAATTTCTCTCTTAAGATAGTGAATTGTAATATTAGAACTGTGTATAGGCTTATTACTTAATCTTCTAGTAACCTTTGACATTTTATAAACATTTTCCATGCTTACAACTTTGTTATCTTTGCTTTCTGAAATAATTTTTATAAGTTTTTCAAGTATTATTTTCTTTATTTTAGGATCTTGAACTTGTTCATCCATTTCTGTTAAACTCTGTTGGGATTGTGATAACACATTTATGTCGAGGTTACTCATTTCCACAATGGCTTTCCAGTATTCTGTATCTTTATTAGATGATAAAATATTATAGTTTTGACAACATTCATTATCAAAATCCAGAGAATTGAACTTGTAATATGTATGATTAGACTACTCAGAGTTAGATGAATTTAGCATAATTTTTAATAATGATTCCTTTAATCCTTCATCAATTTGAAGTTATTTAATCTTGTTTTTTGTATAACATCCATCAGCATAATGTCCTATTTTCCTACACTTATAACATTTAATTTTTTATTTGTCTTTCCTATGATATCTACTTGCATTTTTTCCCCTAGGTTTCTTGAAGGGGTTCTATTTGTAGCTTTAAATTTTCTATTTGGAGGTTTCTTGTGTAACCTGAAATTTTCTTTTTACCTTTATTAAGTATTTTTGGTTTAGGAGCATCAATTGCAAATTGTTGACAAAATTCTCCTAACTGATTCTTTTCTGTAATTAACTCCTTTTTAAGTTGATTTCTTAGCTTAATTTCATTATAGAGATTTAACCCTTCATTAAAACAAGAGTGTATGGGCTGGCCATATGTCAATTGGTCATATGGAATGTTTTCATTAAACTTGGATTTCAAAGTCTTCTTTACTCTTTCAGCAAATAGGTATGGTAAAGCTTCTATAATTTCTGTTTCTAGTGACTATGATTGGCGTCGCTTAGAATCAAAACTCTAGCAAGGAAGAGATCCTTATACCAGCAGAAATGAGTAAGGGTTGGACACCTAAGGTTTTGCAACAATGCCCTAGAATTTTCAAATTAGGAGTTTATGCTTCCCATAAAATGCTCAACTATTGTGCAGACTAGGGTATAAACAGCATCTTCCCTAGATTGACTTGTATGAGGTTCAACCTTAGCAGTTGATAATATTTCAGCTTGTTGTATTGGGGTCACGCAATTATCCCACCAACCTTTAAGGTTTCCTGTAAACCCTGCTATTGATCAGAGGTTTCAGATTCTAATTTGTCTTCAGGTTCAGATTTATTGCTTGAAAGAGTTCCTATTGTAAGATCATAAAGTCTGTCTTTTAGTATTTAGATGATTTCCTCAGTGTCATTCTCCATTTTGAATTCTTTAATTTCAGGAGGAGGTTAAAATGAGGGTACAAGCTGGTTAAGTGTTCAGTTTTGGTCAAAATATCCCTAATTTAGTGTTCAATTAGAGCATCTAGGCCATTAATTTCAAGATTTTACATGAAATATTCTATTTTAGCTTTAATTTCCCATCAACCATTGAATTGAAAGATTTAGTGGTCAGATGATCATTAAACCTAATCAGAGGAATAATGAACGGTTTAGATTGTGCTAATTGGGTCCTGTGCATTGCAGATCAGTCAACTCAGGCATGGACGCTCCAGATCGAATCAAGGATATTAGATGGAGATTAGATGTTGTTTAATGGAAATCAGATGGAATTTGAAGAGTCCTAGGACAGGACAAAGTTGCAGACTTGCAGAGTTCTAGCAAGTCTAGAATTCTAGTGGACCCCACTCTCTCTCTCTTATCTTCTCTTTTCTCTCTCTTCTCTCTTTCCCTCTTATCCTTCTCTCTCTTTCACGTCTCTCTCTCTCATTCTCCTTTATATTCCCCTTCCCCTCTCTCTTGAGGGACGTTTTTGCCTTTGGGGGCTTGCTGGATGTAGGAAGGAGGCAGACCACTCCCTCTCTCTCTCTCTCTCTCTCTCACTCTCTCTCTCTCTCTCTCTCTCTCTCTCTCTCTCTCTCTCTCTCTCGTACTATTTCTCCCTCATATCCCACTTCACTCCTCTCTTCACTCGCACCTTCTCCCTCCTTTCTGCCTCTCTCTTACTCTCCCTTTCTTTCACTCCCTCTCTCTCTCTATCTCCACACCAGACCAACAGTCTCCCCTACCTCTGTTCTTCTTCCTCACCTCTCTCTCTTTCCATCGTTCCTTCTTCCCTCTTCCCCTTCATTTCTTCTCCCTTCCCCTTTTGTTCTCCCTCACTGGCCAACACTGGTGCGTGACACACCTTCGTTGGCCAGCGCTCACTCCTAACCCCTCCTTCGCTGACTAGCCTAGATCATAGACCCACTACCTCTCGTCCTCTCTCTCTCTCTCTCTCTCTCTCTCTCTCTCTCTCTCTCTCTCTCTCTCTCTCTCTCTCTCTCTCTCTCTCTCTCTCTCTCTCTCTCTCTCTCTCGTTCCACTCCGACTGGCATCTCCATCTTCTCCGGCAGTTTGAAAATTTGCACAACCCAGTCCGACGTTTCTCTCGCCTTCGGACGCTCTACGGAAGAAAACCCAGAACGGGGTTTCATCCTGCATTCCCATCTTCCTTCTCTCCTTTCTCTTCCCTTCTCCCTTCTTCCCCTTTCTTCTCTCCTCTTTCTCATGCCCCATGTTTTCCTGGTCTTTTCGTGAAAAACCAGAACCCTAGAAAATTTCAGTTTTGCCCTTGGCAGATCTCAAAAATTACAAATCTGTCTTTTGTTGAAATTCCATCTATGTCCCTGTGCTATTCTGGTTTTGTTTTATTCACATTTTGACAATCCAGGGACAGTGCAATCCAGGACAACTTATTTTGTTGCATTTTCTGTGTTTTTAGAATAAATAATTGTGTACATTGCAACAATTGAATAAATATGGATTTTATTTTATTGTTAGTTTATATTCTTTTATTAATTGAATTTTATTGAAAACTCCATTTTAAATCAAGTCCTCGTGGGATCGACCTGTACTTGCATAAGCTACACTACAATAGCCCGTGCACTTGCGGTTAAACAATCAATAAGTTTTTGGCGCCATTGCCAGGGACTTGCAATGGAGTTTTTATAAAATTTAATTAAAAATACAAAAATCAAAAAAATACAAAAATACAAAAAATTAAGAATTGCATTTTAGGCATTCTTAGGTGCATCTTTAGTCATTTTTAGTTGCATAACTACTTTATTTCCTGAATTTGGTACTAATCATTATTTTTCTTTTTCAGGAAATTGGAGTAGAGCATCATCACTTAGATAGATTTTCCTTGCTTTCCAATATTAGGACTTTTTTATTTTTGAGTGAATCTTGTAGTGAGGCCCCTTGTAATTTGCATTTTCAATTTCAATTTTAAAGGGTTGTAATAATACAGGGCAAGTGTGAGATAAGGTGACCCATACTTGATCTTCATCAGAAACCTCACTGTAAGTCTTCTCATTCATTTATTTTCTAGATTATGGTTTGCATTTAGAATAATTTGCATTGTTTGGTAGTTAAATTGCATATAGAAAGCATTTGTTATAATTGTTGCATTTTAGGATTTTGCATTAGTTTATTGCTTTTAATTGCATTTTAGGACACGTCTAACGCTTTAAGGTGGTTTATATGTTGATAGAATTGCCATGGTGTGTGAAAATTAATTAGTTAGGGCACCCGACCCCACAATATCAAGGGTGAATTTCATCACCACTCCTTGGCCCACCTAGGATAATCACCTCAAGCATGCAACCCCACCATTCACATTAAATTAAAATCAATTAGAAGAGACCTATAGGGTCAGCACATGCTCGTATGACCTTCTTAATAGGACACAAATTACTATCACTTCGGTTGCTTTTGATCACTGTGGTTATTGGGGGTTGTCTAATAGAGCCTCGCTCTTCCCTCACCTCCCGTCGACGTTTGTTGACGTCTAAACACCTCCTTACACAAGGGTTGTATTAACCACTTTGGTTAGAACCTAACTCGTAAGCAGTAGTCAACTCCTAAAGAGAGTAGGAGCATTAGATCAGGCTAATTAAAAGCACTGTCCCCACAGAAAATCAAGAAAATCAAAATATATATGCTTGCTAACCTAAGGGGATTGCTTGATTGTGTCCTTGATTGTGCATCATTCTAGGCATTTAGGTTGCATCATTTAGGATAGTCTTTAAAAAAAACAAAAACAAAACAAACAAAAAGAAATGAAAAGAGAAGACATGATCAGTTGCATCTAATGAATAATTTAAACACTGATCAAAAGGGTACTTTACACCCTAGCATTAATAGAGAAGATATTTCCCCATGGAGAAACAATCCACTCTTTAATGATGATGAATCACCTTTCATCTTTGATAATGATGTTTTGTCATGGACGAACAATCCTCTCTTTAATGATGATGATCCTCCACCTCTATTTCATGATGATATGCATCAATGGAGGAATCATTCTCAACCACATGGAAATAGGAGAAAGGACCAACATAAAACACATGAGAATAACCAAAATTCTTGTGGGAAGACACTAAGAGATTATTTGCAGCCTAATTATACTAGCACACTTTTATGTATATTTTTACCTCCAAATGCTGGTATGATTCACTTAAAGGTGGGAGTAATTCAATTACTTCCCAAATTCTATGGGTTGGATAGTGAGAGTCCTTACATGCATTTAAAAGAATTCGATGAAGTGTGCATGACTCAACATACACAAAACATCGACTTAAATATAGTAAGACTCAAAATATTTTCTTTTTCTTTAAAGGAAAAGGCTAAGATATGATTTCATTCAATGCCACCAGGTTCCGTACGAACATGGGAAGATATGACTAGGAAGTTCTTGAAAAAGTTCTTTCCTAGACATAAGACAATTGCTCTTCGTCAAAATATAGCGAATTTTACCCAGATGAATAATGAAACTTTCTATCAGCGCTGGGAAAGATTTAAGGAATTATTGTTGACTTGTCCACATCATGGATACAAACTTTGGCATATTATTAGCTTATTTTATGAAGGACTTAAATCTGATACACGCCAATTTGTTAAAATGATGTGCAATGGTAATTTCTTAAATAAACAACCTGAAGAAGCACAAGAGTATTTGGAATGGTTGGCAGAGAGTGCACAAACTTGGGCTGATTCAGAAAAAGTAGGTTTTTCAAACAAGCCTAAGTCCACCACCACATCCTCTAGGGGAGAAATATATGCTACAACTACAATAGATGATATAAAAATAGCATCCCTAGATAGAATAGTTGAGGCCATGGAAATGGAGAAATGTCCCTCTAAGAAAGTCGAACAGGTGTGTGATATTTGTGAAAGTAATATACACCCCCACTCAGGAATGTCCTATTGCTCATGCATTTCAGGATGCTCTTCATGAATCGACACATTCTTATGAGCAACATTTTTCCCCATCTTTAGAGACATATAATTCTAAATGGAATAATTATTCCACTTTTAGAAATGAATATAAGGCTAATGTCTCACAGAAGTCCCAACATCAACCCTATCACCACAAAGGACCATTTGCTCATGGACCTTACCTTCCTCCACATAAGAGGAAAGTGGAGGATAATTTCCATCAAGTCATGCAATACCAGGAGAAGAAAATTTCTCAAATTAAAGCCCAATTAAAAGAGAATACAAATTCCATGACTAAATTGAAGGACATGATGTCTCAAATGCTACAGACCATTGATAAAGGGGAATGTCCTATTCCACCAAATGAATATCTTGATGATATGGATGTAGGAGACGAGATTAATTCTTCATTTATAGATATGGAACAAACAAAGGCAGCTACCATTATTTATAATGGTAACATAATTGAGCAATCTGGACCTAAAAAGGCTAAAATAGTATCTAAACTGGTCAGAAAAAGAGATGAATTTATTGATCAGGAGAATGTTACACCCACTGAGCAATATGACATCCTTGCTCCATTTCCAAAAAGGCTGCATCGAACTCATACAATTGTCTCTAATTATGTGAAGCAGCTTGAAGATAAATTTATCTTGCCTTGTGATAAAATGAAAAAATTTTAATTGCAAGATAAATTTATTCATCATTCCTTTTCAGAGGCCCCTCTAGCTTATTTCGTATGGGACCAAGGGAAGTTTCAAACTCAATAATGTTTTTCCTCTGAAAATTTTCATTTGAAAAATTAAGTATGTAGCTTAGTTTTTACTTTCTTTTTTTTTCAGATTTTTTTCTATATCTCCCAATTTTTTCTATATTTCTCAATGCATTATCATCATCCTACTTTTAAACATTGAGGACAATGTTTTTGTCAGGTTGGGGGGTGTAGAATTCTTGTAAATTCTAGTTTTCTTTTAGTTTTTAGGTGATTTCCTTGGTTTTAAAAAAAGAAAATTTTTAAATTAAAAATTTTAGGTCATTTCCTATACTATGATAAGAATTGGATTTTCTGAAATATAATCTAGATAAATTTAGCTTATTAATGGAATTGAATATGATTAATTCATCATTTTACTCATTTTCTAAAGTATTTCATGAAAGCAAAGTCTTATATCACATCTGTACACGCAATTGCATATAGATACTCTAGATTGATAAGTGGCTATAACTTAGAAATTCTGAAGAAATTCAGTGGAAACCTATAACCTAAGTGAGTTTTAAAGCCATTCATCCATTTTGAGAGGTTATAAATGTTCCTAATTTTCTTCAACGTGCTTAAAGAAAATTGATCCCAAACTCTTAAATTTGGCTAATTACTTGAATAATTAGAATACTACCTTTAAAATTCTAGAAGTTCATTGAATTTGATGGATTATAGGAAACTTAGAAAATGATTTAGGCCATCCTTGTTGTTAACTTAGAGACATAAAGCCTACCCAGAAGTATTTTTACCACTAGTTAGCCAAGTTGAGCCTTGAATGTAAAGCCATTTTTCTTTTGTCACCCAAAATACCCTTTACCCATATTAACCTAGTATAAATTATCCATTACCCATTTTTCTTTGAAAAATAAGTTAGAGATGAATGAAGAAATATCTTTTAGTTGCAATGAAAGTAGAAAAGTGGATATGAAGAAAAGAAATATTCTTCAAAGTGAGTCAAAAGTATTGAAATATAAAGAAAAGAGTCTGAAAAAAAAAAAAAAAAAGGTTTAGAAGAATACAAAGAAAAGTAGAAAAAGAAATATCCACTTCAGCAAAGAAAAGAAGAATTGTCAACTTTAGTAAAAGACCTCTACTTATTTTTTGAAGAAACTGTGAATACCTTATACCCTTTCTTTGATAACCTGTCCTAAGCCTATGTTTCGTCCCAGTTAAAGACCTATTGATTCTAGGAGAAATATAGTCTTGATGAGGAAATGAATGGATAAGAGTAAAAGAGTGGTATTTCTAAATATTCAAAGGTAATGACATCCATTCCAAAGGGATAAAAAACAATTAAATTCCTTAGTAACTGTCGTTCTTCATGACTATATGTGAGATAAGTTTGCTTTCATTGACTCTTCTCACATAATTAAAAGAGAGATATGATTTGAACCCTCTATCTGAGGGACTTTATTTCCAAGAGTATGTCATTAGTAAGGATTGAGGTCAAAACATATTTCAGATGGAGTTCAAAAGTTGGAAGTCTACTTAAAGATAAATATTATTCTATGTGTAGACTGTATATGCACACAATCACTCTGAGATCTGGGCTTAAGTGAAATATTTTTAGCATATGGGTAAGGTTTTGAATTATTCAGTCATCTTTATTAGTTTGCTAAAGTTGATGGATTTATTTAAAATAATTATCTGAGAAAAAAGTGGAGATGATCTGAAAAATAAAAAATTTTGAGTTGATTTTTTCACATCTTTTGCTAGGGACTAGCAAAATGCTGGTTGGGGGTGTGTTAAGTGTTCAATTTTGGTCAAAATACCCCTAATTTAGTGTTCAATTAGAGCATCTAGGACATTAATTTTAAGATTTTACATAAAATATTTCATTTTAGCTTTAATTGCCCATCAACCATTGAATTGAAAGATTTAGTGGTTAGATGATCATTAAAGCTAATCAGAGGAATAATGAACGGTTTAGATTATACTAATTGGGTCCTGTGCATTACAGATCAGTCAACTCAGGCATGGATGCTCCAGATCGAATCAAAGATATTAGATGGAGATCAGATGAAGTTTCATGAAAATCAGATGGAATTTGAAGAGTCCCATGACAGGACAAAGTTGAAGACTTGTAGAGTTCTAACAAGTCTAGAATTCTAGTGGACCCCACTCTCTCTCTTATCTCTATTTTCTCTCTCTCTCTCTCTCTCTCTCTCTCTCTCTCTCTCTCTCTCTCTCTCTCTCTCTCTCTCTCTCTCTCTCTCTCTTATCTTATCTTTTCTCTTATCTCTCTCTACTCTCTCTTTTCTCTCTTTCCCTCTTATCCTCCTCTCTCTTTCACGTCTCTCTCTCATTCTCCTTTATATTACCCTTCCCCCCCCTCTCTCTCTCTCTCTCTCTCTCTCTCTCTCTCTCTCTCTCTCTCTCTCTCTCTCTCTCTCTCTCTCTCTCTTTCATTTTTTATTTATAATAATGGCATTTTAAATAAGAGCATTTGGGATCCCATGAGAAAAGCTTTATTTAACTTTTTACTAAAACATATCTTAAAAACTCCGGGAGTTAGTTTTCCTTTCTCAAAATGGCATACATGTAAATTAAACATAAATAAAACAATCCGCGTATAAATCAACGTCAAATAAATCGACGCCTTTATTTTAAATCAAATAAATGTCCAAAACACAATAATAATATGGCCCAGGGTCTATCCATCATAACATCCCATATAAATGTCCAACATATGTCTAAACATCTAAATCACATCCAAATATAAAGTATGCAGTCCATAATAAAATTCAAATGATAATCCTCTCTAATGACTCACATCACTGTCTAAAACTATAGGAAAAAATAGTCTTCAGCAGCTCTCAAGGTTTATCAACAGCTTTTACTTTCCTGGTGTCGCGCTCGAGATATAAGGCATTGCAAAACAAAGCAATGCCTCAGCAAGCTATCACTTGTGTAGGTACATAGACAATTAATGTAATAAATGAAAGAAATAATGAACAGCTCTGATAAAAAGTCTAACATTTCTGAAAATAGTGATATCATAATGCCATGTTCAAATAAATGCCAATTTATTTCATATGCTAAAACATGCAATTCATGAAGTTAAAACATGACATGAATCAATATAATTGAGCATACAACAAGAATAAGGGCACCCTAAGGTAATGGGTCCTACCATCGTACTAATATCATTGATTAGGAGTACTCATAGTCAACTTCTGAATGTCGTCACACCCAGGCATACCATCCATAACCATGCTCATCATACATGCACACATAATAAGAATATGGGCCATCATGCTACAATGGCAACCCTCCATGGGTATAAACCACCGCCGCTCTCCGTTGACACCATAACGGGAGACTTACCATCTGTCCCCATGGAAAGGCTTAGATCGGTAGTGTGGACTATCCATGTTACCAAACCCCTACCGAATGCCATCTATGGGCAGGTGTCTATCATATCACAAAATCATCACATCATAATCTCAGAAGGTGGGTGGCCGGCCCTATCCCTCCTAGCATGACACCCACCGGGTGAGAGCACCCGTCATCAAATAAAAAACACAAAAATCATATGTATATGCTAAAACTCAAGAGCACTTATAGCTTGCAATCCCCAAGACATGCTCCTCATCCTGGGGTTAGCCTATAAAAGGACCAGCTAATAAGCCTCTATTCTCATTTCCATGTAAATCCATGAATTTTCTATATATAATTAGAAATAAGTCTCTAATTAAGCATAACTAATTAACATCATGCTTGTAAAAGCATTTAAAATAAGTTTATTCGGTAAAAGATTTCAATTTGGAATAACCATCCTGTACTCAATGTCGCATGAAATCCACGATAAATAATAATTGCAATTTAAAACACAATCACACATGATGCTATGTTTAAACATGGTTTAAAAATCAAGGCAAAGCATTAGTTGTTGTCACATACCTCAATGTGAGACCACTAGCTTGCTAATAACTCCCTTTAACTGGTATATTCAAGTGCACGTGTACATGTCACATCACTATTTTAAAATTTTTCTAAATAAAAAGTAGTCATTTATAAGTTTTTAAGTTAAAACTAGGTCTGTGTCGTCAATACGGTCACAATGCATCTTTCATATCGTGATTTGGACTCCTCTAGCTCCCAAAAATCAATTTTAAGTGAAAATACTTCATAAATTAATATTTATTAATTTATAGGGTGTTTGGCGGGTGCACTGGTTTACACCAGCAGCCCTGCTTTACACCGGGTTACACCGGCACCCAATGTACACTGGGTTACACCAGCGGCCCCAATTTACACCGGCACCCAGTTTACACTAGGTTACACGGGCAGCCCGGTTTACACTGGCGACGTGGAAACCGGTGCTTGAGAAGACGACCGGCTTCCGGTCATCTTCGGTGGCCCTACAGGTGTCCAAATTAGTTGGTTTTTGAGCCATTTTATTCAAAATTTTGTCTAGTTTCCATTTCTATCATCCTTTTGCATTGATTTCTCCAAAAACCATGTTTTTTAAACGGTTTTTCCCAAGTTCCTAAAAACATCCCTAGGTACTGGTTTTTAGGTTTTTTGGAGAAATCACCGTTGGATCACTCCCAAATTTAAAGGGTTTTCTCTTGGGTCTCTTATGCACTAGTTGGACGGTGCGATTTCTAAACGGACAAGGTTTGATCTGTGAAATCACGATCCAACAGTAGCGTGCACAAAGTTCCCAAAAAAATTCAATTTTTTTCCTAATTTTTTAAATGCTTTCCTAATTATTTTTCTATTTAATAAATACAGAAAAACGGATTATTGAGGCTTACCTTGGGCCTGGCAGGGGTTGCTCGTCTTGCCGGGGTTCCTGAACCAGGAAAACTTAGACCTTGCTAGGTTAGGGTTCTGAGCTAAAAAACCCAAAGGAAACGCTCAAAGTGGAGCGTTTTGTCTCTTGAGAATGGTTAGATATATGGTTTAGAGTCTTGGGGAAGAGAAACTCTTCCCCAGACGTCTCTCCCCACGTCTCTCCAGCGATTTTTCCGTCATTGGTAAAGATGTGTGGAAGACAGGGGTGTCGTTATCAATTTGGACCCCTGTGTAACACGTCTCTATCAAAAGACCAAAATGCCCTTACAACTTCGACGGCTCATAACTCCCTCGTTTGAGCTCCGTTTTTCGCGTTCTTGGTGGCGTTGGACTCATGTCGATGAGCACTTTCTAATTCTTATGTTTTCAAGAAAATTTCCATCTATAAATTTTTATTTTTATTTATTTAATAATTTCCTATTTTATCCTAAAAATTAAGGATATTACACTATCTCCACACCAGACCAGTAGACTCCCCTACCTCTATTCTTCTTCCTCACCTCTTTCTCTTTCCATCATTCCTTCTTCCCTCTTCCCCTTCATTTCTTCTCCCTTCCCCTTTTGTTCTCCCTCACTGGCCAACACTGGTGCGTGACACACCTTCGTTGGCCAGCGCTCACTCCTAACCCCTCCTTCGCTAACTAGCCCAGATCATAGACCCACTACCTCTCGTCCTGTCTCTCTCTCGTTCCACTCCGGCTGGCATCTCCATCTTCTCCTGTAGTTTGAAAAATTGCACAACCCAGTCCGACGTTTCTCTTGCCTCCAGACGCTTTAGGGAAGAAAACCCAGAACAAGGTTTCATCTCGCGTTCCCATCTTCCTTCTCTCCTTTCTCTTCCCTTCTCCCTTCTTCCCCTTTCTTCTCTCCTCTTTCTCATGCCCCATGTTTTCCTGGTCTTTTCGTGAAAAACCAGAGCCCTATAAAATTTCAGTTCTGCCCTTGGTAGATCTTAGAAATTACAAATCTGTCTTTTGTTGAAATTCCATCTGTGTCCCTGTGCTATTCTGGTTTTGTTTTATTCACATTTTGATAATACAGGACAGCTTATTTTGTTGTATTTTCTATGTTTTTAGAATAAATAATTGTGTACATTGCAACAATTGAATAAATCTGGATTTTATTTTATTGTTAGTTTATATTCTTTTATTAATTGAATTTTATTGAAAACTCCATCATTTTAAATCAAGTCCTAGTGGGATTGACCCGTACTTGGATAAGCTACACTACAATAGCCCGTACACTTGCGGTTAAACAATCAACAAGTTTTTTTCTTAGATACTTGTTGTTTTCTTGCTTTAACAGAGTGAATATAGGCAAGAATCTGATTGACTCCTTCAATATTAGTAACCTTTTCGCCTAAGGTTTGGACATATAAGTTTGTATAATTGTTTTGTTTAATGAGAATACTAAGATTGGTTATTTGTTGTGAGGACCCTGAGTCAAAGTCGGTTGTAGTCTCAAGAGCTCCACCCCTCAATTGGTAATTTAAGAGGAGTAGAAGGAGGATATTTTGAAGAAATTTTTTCTCCTTTAAAGGTTGTCCATTCCCTAATAGTACTTAGTTCTTGTCTCACAAAAAAATTGAAGAAACCATGGGATAAAAAACATGGGTTTTTGTATCTAATTAAGATGGTTATAAAATTCATCCTTGTAATATTGTAATTGATTTTTAAAAAATTTTAAATACCAATTTCTAAAATTAGCATTATAATCCACATTAAATTCTTTGTTTATTATTGCTCTAATCTCACTTCCCAAACTAAAATTCATACCTTTTAGATATTGAACTCCATCTCTAATGGAGTAGGATTATTATCCTTAGTATTTTTATATATTGGATGAACAATATTATTTTCTAAAATTTTTAGTTCTTTTATTGAACTAGTACTAGTTTATTTCTTAGGGATATTCTTGATGAAGAAGATGAGCAAGATGTGATTCTAGGAAGTCTAAATGATTTCCTATTATCAAACCTGATTTCAACATCTTCATCCTCAGTTTGTATTATCTGATGTAAGTCTTGATTTATGATTGGTTTGGGTGGCATTGCTTCTGAAAGCTACCAAGGCTTAGGAAAATCAACTTCATCCCATTTGACAATCCTATTAACTGCTATATCGGAAGATAGAAGATTGGTTTCAATAAAGACAGTCTTGTCTTTAAGAGATTTTTGCCTAGCTCTAGTTGCTAGTGTGGACAAAACTTTAAAATAAATTCGATAGGTTATTGCTATTGTTTAATATCCAGTCTTGAAATTAGAAGCATGAATTTTGACATATAAACTCAATGCATCCATAATAATTGGATCAGTTAATGATAAACTAAAAATTGAGAAAACATTAATGTAGACTGGTCCATGACATAGACTGGTATGAAGAATGCCCATAAGAAAGGGAACGCAATCAAGACATCTTGCATCACGAAGAACAACTAAAATTGATGCATTCAAACCATTAAGGGTTAGAGGTTTAAATCTAATTTGGATTAATCCTATATGAACAAATTTATATTTATCCGAATCTAAATATGGTTTCAAGTCGCTTTCTTTGAAGAGGTTTATTATATGTTCTGTGGTGTAAAGACTAATTGCCTATTCAACATTTTTAATGATTCTGGTTGAATTGAAGTCGATTTTTCCCATATTATAGATTTCTTTGGGTTTAATTGAGGGAATTGTCCATTTGGACAAAGCTTTAGTATTGGTTGGATATTCAACCAAGTTTTCATTCTTTATTGTTTTGTCTCTAGCCACCATGTGAGGAGAGGAGAGTTAACAGTTTAGAAAATGATCATGCTAAGGTTTAACTTAAATTTATGTTTCTTTGGTTAGACATGCTTTTAAAATTGTCAATCCTTCCTATTTTACTTTATTGTCAATGACTTACAGTAAAACCCAATAAGCAATCACTGCAAATGGGAATGAGACCAATCCAACTTAGATGTCGAACCATAAAATAGAAAGCATGAAGAATATAAAAGCATGCTTAAAACCTAGAAAGATAAAAATAAATTAAATCCTAAAAGGGATACGTGGCATTGTTATTATCAGGAGGACCACGAGACCTAAGTCCACTGCATGGAGCCAATAACCCTACCCCTTCAGGTTTCCAGCCGATATATCCCATAGCATGATAATTCTAAACCATTAACCCTACAGACTTAGCCCATTAATGGCTCTGATACCATTAACGATGGAGAGCAAAAGCAAACAAGATCAAAGGGTAAGAACACTTACAGTAAGACTCTCATGTGCAATCTTGCAACCTTGAAAGAAACTTCAGAATATTGGGGATAACTTCGTAAACTCTCTAGATGGAGAACGATGGAGATTGTTTAGCCAGCTATGGAGGATGAAGACGAGAGGGAAGATGAAACCCAAATTAGGAAGTAGAGAAGATGCCTCAGGAGATTTCTTCAAAATACAAGGATAAGAAATAGGAATGAAGCAGATCTGAGGAAAAACTTGAAGTGGTTTGCCATATCCTCAGGCAAACAAAACCCAACTGGGAAAGGAAGCCCTTCAAGCTTGATCAAAGGATTGCTAAAGCTCTCAAAGCACGTAGTGGTTTGAAACCTCATGGTTGAATTTTCGGGATGTGTGGTTACTACAACTTCAAGAGGAGAATACTTTGTAATAGTTGACACAAAGTCTAGGCCCCAAGGGAATAGATCTCCAGTCCCTCAGCCATAGAAATAGCAACAACAGTGAGAACAATGGGGCTGTTGATTTATGTGAATTTATCAATGGAAAAGAAATCAAAATGAAGCAGATATATGTCCCCAAACGTCAAGAGCAAAAGGTGGCATATCTCTCGAACCTCATACAGTTTCTCAACTCCAAGTTATAATGAGAAAGCAAAAGTTAGGAGTGGAGGAAACTTCTCAAAATCCTTTGAAGATGTTTAGTATCTGATTCTGATACTATAGTCGTTGGAGGAGCTCCCACTCTTGACATTTGAGATTCACTAGTTGATACAAATTTGAAGATGATCTTCATAGAATGGTTATTGTAAGAGATTTGGGTAAGAGATGGGATAGAGATGATATTAAAAAATGGGTATATTGCAAATGGTGTATCTGTTGAAGTAAACCAAAAGCATATATGTAGGCCCAGTTACATGAGTGGGCCTAGCAACATGAGTGAGCCCAACGACATGGGTGGGCCCATCTTATCCATTTTTACTTTCGATTATGGGCTTGGCCTCAAGTTTTACACAAAAGGCCCATAATCTAGAAGGGCTATGTTCTAGAAAGTGTATAAAAGTCAACAAATCTAGATTAATTTTTAGAAACATCTAAGGTAGATATTTATGTGAAATATTCAAGTTGTAATTTCTAGAAAAGTGTTAACCATTAGATTAAAGACACTTGGAATAATCTCCACCTCACATCAAGGAGTTGGTAGGTGAAGGACAAGTACAAATAAAGATGCCTTCCTCATTTGTAAGCAAATGAGAAAGAAGAGAGGAAGAGGTGAGTGAGGAGTGAGTAAGAGTGTGAGGGAGTGAGTCTTCTAAAGCTTTTGTAATTGTTCTTGAGTAAATTTGAGAGAAATTTTTCTTCTTTCATTAGTGTTTTCTCTTCTTATTTCGTCATACATCATAGTTGTGGGTGAAGGCTTAGCAAAGCCAACATCCAACAGTATCAAAGGAAAGACTAAGATTTGGTGATTTGATAAGTCTGAAAATATTGATCGTTCTTCCGGATAACAAAATGACTCATGTTTTATTGCAAGGATGGTGGAGGCAACCTTCTGGGCCTGCCTTTCTGTTCCATGTTTAGTTTGTGAAGTGGGCAGTTTTCATGGCTGGTGGGCAATACGTTTCGTAAGATCAGCAACTTCTTTAGGGAGTTTTTAAACTTGAATCAGCGTGTTTCTTTGGCTCTAAGACAAAGGATATTAAGATACTCGTTAAATCTTTTGGTTCTCCTTCATGTTCATCAGAACTTAAAATACGCTTAAGAAAAGGAGAGTTTTGGACTCGTGTCATCTCAGTGGGTTAGAGAAGATCCAGCTACTATACAGTCTGATAGAATAGAATTTTCAGAGTCTAGTAAGGACCATCTTTCTTCTTATTAATATGAACATCTGGAAAAACTTGGGCCTAAGAAAGGAGCGACGGTGAAGAAGAACATGAGGAGTCACTTGCGTGGGATCTCATTAGTCCCCGAGCAAAACATGATCCCCGTGCAAAACACAATCCCCATGCAAAATTCAAACCACCCCATTAAAGCTCGAGACAAAGACATGGATAATGGCCAACCTTGGAACCCTCTACTCTACCCACCTGGATGGAGTAATTATGAGACTCATCATATGCATGACGTAGAGTTTAGAAGTCAACATACACCAGAATTATGCTCCTTGAGGAGAACAGATGATTTTATTTACACTGAAAATTGGTTTACATTAAAGATAATAGTTTTCATCTTGAAAATGTTCAGCCTTGCAGTCTACAGGAGCTGCAACGGTTAGGAATGCTACCATTTCCTGGAGTTTAGTAATGTAATTGGGCTTCAATTACCTGGAGGTAATGAAGAAACAATCCGTATATACTCCCAAAATCGATGGATCTGACGGATCAAGAGACTGTTCATGTTCATCAAACTAATGATCTTTTTAGCAGGAATGCTAGAGGTTTGAATAATCCTAGGAGAAGAAGTAGATTTAGAGGGTAATATTTGATAATAAAAAAACATGGATTCCATCCCTTCAGAAAATGAAAGGGGATAATTGGTCTTGTTTTAACAATAGATCAATTGGCATAGATCGGGACTTAGATTGGATTCATCTCGACCCTACGGAGCTTCGGCCAGGTTTCTTTTGGCTTAGAATTCTAATAAGATTGCAGCTATCGACAAATCGATAGGAATTCACACTGTTTCTATTAGTTTTCAAATTATTTCAAGTGGAAATATTGGATCAGTTTCAGCTGTTTATAAGCCATCTAATGACGAAGAAAAAAGGATTCCTTGGAGAGAACTCGATCTTATTCGTAGGAGATGGGCAAGTGCTTGGTGTTGCGGCAGAGATTTTGATGTTATCCGCCACATATGAGAACGAAATATGGCTAGCTGCTTAACTAGAGCATCCATTATCTTGGGCATCTTAATGATCTACTTGGGTTGCTGATTTCTTCTAATCTTAACAATACTCTAATTGGCTGCTGTCATTAAGTGAGAGTTAAATGTTTAATTTTGGTCAAAATACCTTTAATTTAGCATTCAACTAGATTATTTAACCAATCAATTTTGAAATTCTTAGATAAAATATAAAATTTAACTTCAATTGATCATCCAACTACTGATTTGTAAAATTTAACGATCAAATGACCATCAAAGCTAATCAGATGTGTAATGTACGGTTAGATGATTTATCTAGTTTTATGTTTTGTAGATCAACTAGATTGAAGGATTGGATAACTCAGATCAAATTTAATGGTGCAAACCAACCTATAATTGATTAAGAAATTATTTTTATTTGAAAAAGGACAAAACTAAAAGAGGAATGTTAAAGAGGAATGGAAAGCTTCAAAATAAAAAAGAGTGGTTGGACTTTTCAAAAGAAAAGTGGGGAGAAGTGGAAAATAAAATTAGGAGGATGAGATAGGTAACTTGAAAAAGAGGAAGCTGGGATATTTAAAAAAAACCGATCTGAAGAGAGGAGTCATCTGGACCGTAGGCAGACAGCTGCAGAAAAGGCAGGCCCCACATCCTTCCCTTTTCTCTCTCTATCCCCTCTTCTCCCCTTCTCTCTCTCATGCACCTCTCTCTCTTGTTCTTTGAAGCACTCCCTCTGTCACAACACTCTCTTCCCCTCTCTCCTTCTTCTCCCCCTTCTCTCGTTTACCTTTTCCCTTCTCCCTCCACTCTGCTATCTTCTTCTCATCACCAGTGAGTCCTCTTCGCTTCTCCTCCTCTCTGCTCTGCTCCTCGCAACCATTCCCAGTCACCAGCACCCCCTCCCTGCCGCTAGCTCTCTTTCTCTCTGTTCTTCTTCACCTTCAGAACCCCAGTCCATCACCCGACCCTCTCTCTCTTTCTCAGACTGGCAGCGCTCTGCCCAGCTCCTCTTCTCTTCCTCTCATCTCCCTCTCACTAGCTAGCTCCTACCCTCTCACTCGTTCCTTCTTTCCAGCACTGAAAGACAGCCCATCACTCCACCACGCCTGTCTCCAGTGAGCACCTGTCGAAGACCCTTCACTACACTGCCTCAGTCTCCTCCCCCTTCTCTCTTTCACTGTCCCTGCTCTTCTCCTCCCTGTTCACCATCAAGTCTTCTTAGGTTTCACCACCTTCCTCTTCATACCACAGTTTTCTCCCCAGAAAAGCTACCGCACTCTCTCCTCTTCTATTTGCACCGCACCCTTTCCATCTCTGCTACCTCGGCGAATCATCTCTCAACCACAGCCAGTCTTACTCCACCTGAGTTTCCCTTTAGTTTTCAGCTTCTGTATCTAAATGTTTTCGCACAATTTCTTTCTAAAATTTCCATCCTATTTGCTACGCTTCTTCCTCTTCTTCTCTTCTCCCATGCTTCGTCTTCCTCCGCCGGAAAGTTTCCTGTTTTCGTTAAAAACCAAATTTTTGTGTTAATTCCATTTTCTGCCCTTTGTCTTTAATTCAAATTTCATTTACATCCTATTTGCTTGTTTCAGTTTCTCTTTATCCTTGTTCTGTATAAAGATATGTATAATCTACATCTGATTTGATTAAGGCTTACCCTAATCAATGCATTAGCCTTAACAAATAGGATCTATTTATTTCATGATCTGTTTCTCATTATAATTCAAATCAGTTTCTAGATTTTGTTTTTAGGACATCTCTTAGCTTATCTAACATATATGATCTTCAATCTAAAATCTAAAAATCTATCTAAGTTGTCCAAAACCCAAAATCTTACTTTAGCCTAGATCATCAAATTTTTGAGTAATCTGAATAATCTAGTCATTGAATCTTTACTCAAGGACATGTTTGAGAGATTAATGGAGGCCGATCGATGTTGATGATATCGATTTGAAGAAATTGACTATGATCAAGTTAGAAAAGTAGATTTTTTGTATTTTTTAGTTAATTTTGTCTTTTTGAATTTGAAATTCTATAATTTTCATTAGTTAAATAGATTTGAATTTTGATTGTACTGTTAGTTAATTTTTATTTTTAAATTTTTGAATAATTAAAATTTATTTAAACTCCATCTTTTTAAGCCGAGTTCTCATGAGATTGACCCGTATTTGCATAAGCTACACTATAATAACCTGTGCACTTATGGTAAAACAATCCAAAATGAGATATCTTGATGAGTTGTTGAACTCCCTCGTTGTGGTTTTAATCCAACGTGATAAGAGGGACTGTTCCTAACAAGTATTTGCACAGTAAAATCTGCTTACCTCTCTCTTCGTAATGGAGACTTTAAATGAGATTTTGCAAATTTGCTATAGAACTCTTAAACTAAATTGTTCATCATAAATTATTATTTTTTGCTTGGAGGATGTCACATGGACGCATAATGACATATGACAGGCTCGTCCTATGGTCATGTTGGTCTGTCAATTTGTTACCTTTTCAGAATTGAAAGTAAACCCAAGGATCTGCTATTCTCTTGTGGTGTTGCTCAAGAAATTTGGTGGTAAACCTAAACAAATTTGGAGTCATTTGGGCTATGCCTTCTTGCTTTAACGATTTTATATTACAATGGAAGGCCTTAAAAATAAAAAAGAAAGGCAAACAACTTTAGTATTCTCGTTTCATGGCTGCTATATGGGAACTTTGGAAACAGAGAGAAAAAAGGCAGTCCGGTGCAAAAAGCTCCTGCGTAAGCAGGGTCTAGGAAAGGGAGGACTACGAAGGATTCATACAATGCATCATCCGTTTGATCAAATTAAAGATAGGGTCCTCTTTTTGTAGCATATCTAAAGAACATGACGGTTTTTTTACTTCTGAAATTAACCGTAAATGGAAGGAGATATCAGAATACTCAATGAGAAAGGACAAGTCCATGCCTAGATGGAATCCTCCTACTGGGGGATCCTTCAAATTGAACTTGATGGTGCCTTTTTCCGGAACCCAAGTTCATCGGGTGATGGAGGTTTACTTCACAACTGTAATGGAGACACTCTTTTCGACTATGCTCAAATGAAGCAGAACTACTTTCTATTATTACTGGTATTAAGGTTTGGAAAGAAGCAAAAGTATACCCGCTTATTGTTGAAGGCGATTCCGCAGTGGTGATTTGATGGCTTAAATCTAACAAAATCTCACCTTGGCATTTCCGGAACCTCTTTGATGAAATTAGGGAAAGGGGAGCCTTGGGGCAGTATTAGAGTTGTCGTCGTATGTTTCAAAGCGTGAAAATAGCCTCTTGCAAAATGTAAAGTAAGGCTACGTACTATTGACCCTTGTGGTCCAACCCTTCCCCGACCCTGCATACATGGGAGTTTCATGCATCAGGGCTGCCCTTTTTATTGATGAAATTAGGTCTCAAATTAATGGAGTGGATATCAATTTTCATCATGTTCTCCCATCGGCAAATGACGGTGCTGATATGCCTGCCAAAGATGGAGTTCTACTGGATGATTTCAGGGCTAGATGGCCACATTTGTTTGAGTATGACCACTAAGTTCCTTTTTTAATGTCCTCTTCTCTTAATGTTTGATTATCATTTGTGGTCTTTTATACATCCCTGATGGGTTTGGCCTTGTTAGGTCTGTTAGTTGTCAGATACATCCATTGACCTTTGCCTGATTCTAACTTTCCCTTACATGACCACCCACCTATCGAGATAAGCTCTGTACCTTCAACAATTCACTCAATTGCTCTTTAATAAATTCTACATTTTACCGATCAAAATAATAATAATAATGAAAGAACAGTAATCTAAATCTAATCAAATCCACACATTTATAAGAAATAAATCAAGATTTGATTTGGTCATCTATGAATATGGCTCCGAATAGTTAGGTTTCACCTCGTTAGCTTGCCTTCAACCAAGAGAGATCATCACCTCCGAACCAATACAGGCAATAATTTAGTCAAAGCTATGCATTTATCTCCTGTCAATATGTGACCATCGTATAAATCTTGTCTCTTAATCTGTACATTAAGTAAAGCACAGGCAGGGCGATACTTCAATGTGTCGGAACGTTATTCTCTAGCGCCCTCTCTCTTGTGGGCCTCGTTACATGGTTGGCATCTATCGGGACAAACCATTCCTCTAGCAGGCCACATCAAATAGAGGTGGCACTGTCAAGCCATTAAACATTGGACGACCTTAATGGAGTTAAGGTACCCTCCCCTGTTTCAACCCTGGATGTGATCAGCCTCGGTGCGTCTTTATTGCACCCAACACTGAGATATTCCCTGAGTAATTAGTATCTGTGACACGGAGAGTGTAATAGAAGAGATCTTGAATCCACAAGATAAGAAGATAGAACTTACTCACTCAAAGAGACGAAGCTATTCTACTCAAATGATGGAGAATTTAATTCAAACTTTAATGTCTTACCCATAGATTTATGTGCTTATTTATAGAATTAGAAAGAAGACTAGTACATAACTAGAATTTTCTATGACTTTAAACCATCTACTTCTTTTTTACCTTACGCTAAAACACTTACTCATTTTTTACTTTAAGCTAGAGCACTCTACATAATTAACCAATTCTAGACTTTTCTTATATTATTATATTTTAATTATTTCTAGAATGGTCTACCTCTAAAACCTTCTTGATTTGGATTCAACTCATGGATTCATGGGCCATCATCCTTATAGAGATTTATGGGTCATTATGTCTAGAGGCTCACGGGCCATTACGTCCGGAGGCTCATGGGCCATTTTTCCAGTTATAAAATCGTATTAAAGCTTGAAAAGAGAATTCTAGTTTTAAAGGGTCTTTACAGTCTGAAAATGCAATTCTGGTTACGAAGGGGCAAATCAGTGATGCTCTTTCACCAATAGCAGTTAAATCGGACGAGTCCGCCCAGTATGTGGCTCACATGTGCGACCCTGTATGCAGTTCAACGGAGCATATCTTCTAGGTTGTTAGTACCCGCATAATTCAAGCAAGTCAACTTAAGCCCCCATTAAGATTGAGGTTAATTATCCGTTCATTAAATAAACCCTAATTGTCTAACAAACGATCTTCAAATGATCGTTAAAATGGAAAAAATAAGCAACAAACCAGATGTGACGGGAGAAGTCAATGAATGTTTGCCTTAAAGAACTCTGCCCAAATCCTGATGATTTGACGAATAACAGTTTCTGTGCCCCAAAATCCATAGAGAACCCACCATTTGGACAACTCGGAGGGTTCCGTCACATGTACAGTGATCAATTTTCTTCCATTTTGTTTCCAAAAATACAATTTTCGGGTGGTTTTCTAGCGACTTTAATTAGAAAACTAATCCAGTTTCTTTCTTCTTTCCATGACATCCTTAGTAGGAGAGATAATGTTTAGCGGACGATGAGAGTGCAATCTCAGAGCCTTTCCTCCCTTACTGACTATGCTGAGCGTGATGCTCCGTCTTGTTTTGTTTGTGATTCTACTTCAAATGCCTCTTGTAAAATGCAAGATAAAACTATATACTATTAACCTGTGTTGTCCGCCCTTTTTTCAGACTTCGTATGCATTGGAACTTCGTGCACGAGGTCTGCCCCTTTATTCTACTTAGAATGCCACTCTAAAAGTAAGTTCTCGAAATGGTTGACTTGCTTCATACTGCAGTCGTTAGCTCAACTTCATATTTGACTTTTTCTAAAGCACCACTCCCAAGCTCTACTTGTGAGGATAGTTTACATTTCAAAGAGAACTAAAATACGGCAACTACATCTAAGGAGATAGCTCGATTGACAAGGCTTATGTATTTTAGTTAACCGGATTATGCCGGATAATTCCATTAGAGTCATTCCGTATAAGACCATAAACTAAAAAGGCAGTCTCAATGCACAAAGCTCCAGCATATACAGGGGTCTGGGGAATGAGAAGACCACAAGGATCTATAGTATGCAGTCTTATCTTACATTTTGCAAGAAGTCATTTTCACGCCTTGAAAACCCATGACCTTAAGGTCACACAACGACAACTCTACCGTTACGACAAGGCTCCCCTTTTAAGACCATCACCTGGATTATATAAAAGAGTTATGCAAACTCCAAAAACGCACCCGTACCTTCAAAAGAGATTCTTGCAGTCCGTTAGCTACGAGGGCAACCATAATATCAGATAGGAGATGTTCCATGGCTAACGCACCGTTTTATGAAGCCCCATTTCCTCGCTTCCTGCAAAACCAGTGATGTTACGGTTTAATCAATGCCTATTTCCGGAGAAGTTGCCAGACGCACAGCCAATCTACCATAAAGTACGATTGCAGTCAGGGAGATGTAGGGCCAATTTTCTTTGGTAGAAAACCAGAAAGCAGTATCATGGAAGCATATCTTCACTTGTCAGAAAACGAGTTGCATGCCACATGTAAAAATCCTCATTCTTAATTAATTTTATTCTCTCCAAGGTTTGTGGGCAAAAGAAGAAGAGCTGTGCACCACAGTCTCTTGCAAAATGTAAGATAAAGGTGAGTATTATAGACTTTTTGTAATCTGCCCCTTCTCCCGAAATCGTGCACTAGGCTACCTAATGGTTCATCCCCAAATGCACACGGTTGCCTTCAAAATAAATTTATCAAGTGTGTATATTTTTTAGGCAAAACAGTAGAGTTGTTGTCACATGATCTTGAAGTCGGGACATAAAACCAATCTATTGCAAAATGCAAAGTAAAGTTGCATACTATTAACTCTTGTAGTCTGCCCCTTCCCTAAATCCTACGTATGCAGAAGCTTCGTGCACGGAGGCTTTTTTTTTTTTTTTCTTTTTTCTTTAATACGAATCCACCGTGTATTTGTCATGAAAACCATTCATCTTCTTCTACAAGGCATCCTCAAATAATCACGTGATGAGGAATGTCCAATGCATGAAATTATTCACATCATGGGCTCCATAAGATGGGGCCCAGACATTAACCACCAAAACTGGAGACTCACTTTCCTTTTGGTGGCTGATTAGATTTATAGTTTGTAGTCGGCCGACTAGTTATTTCTTAATCTTGATTAAACGGTAAGATTCGCCAACTATAAAAAAACAGTTGAAAGGCTGAATTGAAGTAGCCAGTAGTACCGAAGGTGAAGGAAACGAATAGGCAAAGCCTAAGGAGATCAAAATAACCTTCAGACTTGTAATTACCAAAATGGTCTTGTTCCCTACTATCTGAAGCTCTAAAATTCGGTTAAAATTATGAACGGTTTTGGAAGGGCTGCCAAACAAATAAAATTATTATCCATGGATAATTTTGTACACGATTTGGTATTCTCGTGCCAAATACCCAAAAAAAAGAGTAGAAATGGAAAGAAAAAAATATGGAGCTCTCGAGCTTTTGCTCATGTCAGAATGCACAAGCAAGCAGGCTCCATACAAGATGAAGAATCAAAGGAGAGACTTAAGGGATCGAGCTTTCATGGGTTTCCTCCCTCTCCTTTTCCTGTATTCCACATCTTCTTCATCATCATCGATGCCATTCTCATCCACATCCTCCTCCTCCTCCTGGTCCTGCTTATCATCATCTTCTTCGTTCTCATGAAGATCATCGTGAAATGGGGATGATACTGTCAAGGTTCCTGCATTAGTCTCATCGTCTCCTCCTCCTCCTTTCTCCTCCTTTAATCCTCCCCTCTTCTTACCCCAGAGAGGTCCAAACCCAGAATAATAATAAAAATCCGATGACGCGGAATAACTCTTGCGCTGACTACGACGACGGGCTCCGACGGCAGCAGGTTGTTCCTCGTCAGATTTCGGACAGGGTTCGTAGTGGTAGGAGCGCCGTTGCATAAGATGGTGCGAGCAGAGGGAATGACCTTGTTTAGCCTCTCTAGGGCATCTCCAGCCCTTTCCACCCCTCTTTCTACAAATCCTCTTCGTTTTCTGCTCTCCACAGCCCTCTTTCTTCTCCTTCGCCTCCTCTATCCTCTCCTCCTCTATCTCACACGACTCTTTCAATCTGCACAACGTGTTTACACAAAATGCCCAAATTCAGATTTTGTCACTTAGAAGCTAGTAATTTTCGAGGCAAAACGAAATAAGCTTTCAAATCCCTTTATGGATCAATCGCTACCTACCTAGCAACGGCGTCTACTGCTTCTCTTCCGCTCCCATTTTCCACCATTGTGCTTTCCTCTTCCTCCTCACTCTGCCAACCACAATCATCAGACCCAAGTCCAGAAAATGAAAACCCAGACATCTCCTTTCATGTATCCAGCAAAAGAGATGAACAATTAATCGATCTAGGTTTCCCATCGAAGAAACCAGAGCTTTATTTTTCCTTTCTTCCGACGGCTACCAGCAATCACTAATGAAGAAATGTAAAAAAAACCCAGAAACGAAAACCCTAGACCAACCACTAACATGGAGCTTACACAAAAAATAAAAGATCAAAGCAAACTGAAAAGGACAAAATGGGATTTTGTTCTTTGGTACCTGGTACTGTTTAGGGTAAGTGAGGTATGATTGAGGAGCGAATGGCATAACATCCCATGGTGACCGGTTGAGTTGGCAAAGCTGCGTCTCCGAGACAGCTCGCTTGCAAGGGAAGAGAGCACGAGTAGAAGAGATTGCGAGAGAGGAAGACAAACCGTTAGCCTGCCTACGAATTCTCATCTGGTGCGACGCGAAGCTCCAGATTACTACAGCTTACTAGTATAGATCCAACGCTCTCTTTCCCTCCCTCTCTCTTGTCCTCCTTTTCTTGCAGATCTCGCAGAACTCGAAAACGAGGGTTTTCTTTTGCCTTGCTCTCTCTTTCTACAAATATATATAGACGAATGCTAAATCAAATCGCCAGTAGGCGCTTGGAGTCTAAGCCTTCCAACTTTATGCAAGATGGGCTATATCATAGATTATTTACCTGTTTGATTTAATAGCTTTTGCTCTGGACGTCTCCTAATATAATATATCAGTGTAGATTGATACATGATAAGATGGTTTTTTTTTTAAAATATAAAAACCTTGTTAAATATTATAAAAAAAAGAAGAGCTTTTTAGATATTAGAATCATCCAATCTGCATGAATTTTAGATTAACAGACATCTAAAGAATTTTTTTTTAAGAAAAACTAGTAAATAGGTATAGAGAGACTTTCATGCAAAAAATTGGAGCGCTCTGATTTAGCATTCCCACACATATAGAGGCATTTAAGCTTCATTTTCCAAAATAGCCTTTTGGTATATAAATTACGAAAATACGGCCTTGTGGAAGAAGTGTGAAAGCTGACGAGATTTAAAGAGTGGAGACACGTTGAGTGAATTTTCTTATCCAGATCGATCATATTCAGAAACTCACAAAACGGGACCTCCAATTATCGATCTTCGCAGAAAATATAAGCTCAATTAATGAAGAGAGAACATAGAAAACCCCTTCTTTCTCTGTTAATGACACCCCTCTCTGTTTATACTGAAGAGCTACGGAAATGAAGGCCAGTGGAGTTTCTGCTACGCTTTACCGAGACGGAAAGGCCCTTTCAATTATGCTGGATAAAGCTATTATTTTATGCCCGATTGACTCTAAATGTCGTTAGTTGATGTAGGGGCTCCCTTCTTCGGACCAACATATCTTAATTGATCTGGACCAGTTCCACGATATAAACGGTCTGGATTGGCCTGCACCGTTCAAAGAATTGCATGGTAGATACCCAAAGGAAATCTTCCCCTTTCAAAACAGTATAAAGACGACAAGCAATGCATGTCTTGGGTCCCACTAATCTAAGCCACGGATGAACTCACAGAAATCAATGAATCCTATCCGTCTCGCTGTGGCCCATTTATGCTAATGGTTAAAAACAGAGATGACTAGAGGCTGCATCTGCAGGAATATATGAGATTTTCAAGTTAAGACCAACTCTTGTGGAGCCCACCAAATTCCGAATCCAATCCCCATATGGATTCGTGTCTAATTGGAAAGTTTGCACGATTTGGATAGCTCCACTGAGTATGGGATTTCTGATGCATGGCCTGCTAAAGAGAAGATAAGCGGTTTGGATTATTGGAAACTTGACCCTACATATGCACCATTGCCTTAATGAATGTCAGGATAAACCATTAGTGGGCCCGCTACGTAAGGTTAAGCATGCATCACTTGATGCAGTAGTAAAGTTGTTCGAATAAAAAAACCCACACAGATGGTATGTGATCCCGATTATGTGTCATATTAGTTGGATTTGATAATTAATATGGATGGCTAGGATAATTTTATTTATGTAATTTTTTGGGTCATGAAACCCCCAGAATTGGCATGTCAGATGAAAGGTCAGGGAAACACCAACTTCTCTCTATCATTTTTCCTGACCGAGTTGTCAAATTATGGTAAACAAAGATGGAAGGGTAATTTTGTCATTTTAAAGAAGAATATTCTAGAAAGTTTAAGCTGGTCGTAGTTACCATTCAGCGCTTTCGGATGGTCCTGTTCTTGTGGAAGGCGGCTTCCCTTTGGCGGATCTTCGGAGCCCCGCCCATCAATACGAGGGCGAGAAATTTGAGGATCTTAGAATCCGCGGCCCACATGTACTTATAGGGAAGGTCTAAGATGTAGACCGTGGATCAGGCGATCATCCAATCAGGTTATTTATTTGGTCCACAACGTTCCCTTGCCCGTTAATTGGTCTTGATTATGTGATCTTCCATTGGATCAATCGATTCACTTCAATCTAAAGCGTTAAAAAGTGTCAGAGTCAGCCAAAATGCCGAGAATTAATGAACAATTTTATACCAAGGATTAGTACAAAATGACCAAAATAATCTTCACATGATAATTACAAAAACACCCTTCCGTCCCCCGAAAGAGATTTTCAAAAGGCCAAAAATGGGAGCAATTTTTCTCATTTTCAGAGCACAGCCAGGATACGAGGAATCAGAGAAGAGATTTGAGAGATCGAGCTTTCATGGGTTTCCTTCCTTTCTTCTTCCTGAATTCCACAACATAGTCATCGTCATTGTAGACGCAATTCCCATTCGCCACATCATTGTCATCACCACCATGGTCCTGCTTGTCCTGGCGATAATCCTGGTGAGCAGATGATAATGCCAATGTTCCTGCGTTAATCGCATTCTCAACCTCTCCTTCTTGCTCCTTGTTCACTCCTCTTCTCTTCTTCCCCCATAGAGGCCCAAAACCAGAATAATAGTAGAAGTCCGAGGACTTCAAAAGTTTCTTTCGCGAATTACAGCGAGTAGCTCCCGCATCAGCAGCTCCTTCGTCGTCTGATTTCCGGCAGGGTTCGTACCGGTATGCCCGGCACTGCATAAGATGTGGGAGCACAGAGAGTGGCCTTCTTTGGCCTCTTTCTGGCATCTCCATCCTTTCCCGCCCCTCTTCCCACAAATCCGCTTCAATTTCTTCTCAATCTCTTTACAACCATCTCTCGTTTCCTCCTCCTCCTCCGCTTCCTCTTTCCTCTCCTCTTTTACGTGCCACGATTCTTCCAACCTATATATCGCGTTTGCACACGACGCCCTTCCGGGATTCGAAATTATAAGGGAAAAAGAGAAGTGTTCCAAAGCAGAAAGAGAAATAGTTTTGGATATGGTTACTCACTTCCGAGTAATGCCGACTGATTCTCTTCCTCTCTCACTTTCCTCATTCTCTCTCTGCAAAACGTAATCGTCAAAACTCATTCAGGAGAAGACGACCTAATTAGAAAACCCAGAAATCTCCTTTTTATGAGAAACTCAGAAATATAAGTTGATGCGTAAATAACATATATGTATAATTGATGAATTCAGGGCTAGAACAACAGAAAAATCTTATTTTTGCGACGGCAACCCAGAATCCCTAATGGGGAAAGCAAAACGAACCGAGAAATGAAAACCCCAGACCTACCCACCATTGAATGAAGAGAAAACAGAAGAAGAATAAAAGAGAAAATAGTGGAATGTGTGTTATTCATTACCTGATATTGTTTGAATTCACAGAGATAATCTTGAGGAGCAAAGCGCTTCACGTCCCACGGCGACCGGTTGAGCTCACACAGCTGAATCTGCGGATTGATAATTCGCTTGCAAGGGATGAGAGAAGTAGAAGTTGACATGGATAAGAAGGAACAAACCCCATTGGCGTGCTTGCGGATCCTCATATGGTGCGACGCTGCAGAGTTACAGTACAGTAGAGATCTAAGGGTTTCTTTTGCTCTCTCCTTGTATTGCAGATCCCGCAAAAAGTCCAACCAGGTTTCACTTTCCTGTGTGTCGCTACCAAAGTAACCCTGGTTATGTTTGAACTACGGAAATAGATTTCCTTTAGTTTAAAAGGATGGCGACACGATTCATGTGGCTTATCCGGATCGATCAGACACTCACTAACTTCCAGTAAAGCGCGGCCCCATGGTACGTTATTGCGTGGGGACCCACTGAATATTATGGGCCCAAGTAAATCAAATGATTGGGATGGATCAACCAGAGGTGGGGACCACAGGGTAAAATTGGGGCCACATTGTGATCGAGGCCTATTGTAGTATTCCATTTCGGAAGGGTACAAAAGTAAGATCCATTAGGGAAGACACAAAATAGGAGCCCCTCCTTTTCCCTAACGGCACCCTCTTCCCTTCCATTGTCTTCGCGCAGGAAGGCTGTCATTCCGGCCCCCAAATGAAGTGCAATGGGATTTTTACCGACAGTTGTTTAATGACAGATATACCCCGGTTTGATTATCAAAGAATTCCGTGCTTTATTTTCTCCACGTTATTATGAATTTATGATGGAGTAATGTACTCAATGAGCCGACCATATCTTCAGGATCTCTACAAGTTCAACGGTCTGGATGAATGGACCGAGGTGATGTATGATAGCGATGATCGAGTTGGACCCACGTGATTTCGAAAATGAAGTACTGCGTATTCTGGCTTGAATTGTACACTAGCCCTCAACAAGTGCTTATCAGTTTGGTGGCTGGTGGGACGCTTGAAATGTGGCTACTGATCAATCTCAACCATAGAAATGGCTAATGCCTAGACCTGTCGCAAGCAAAGATTAACTGACATCCACACATCTGGTCCTCTAGGGTACGGCTATGGAATTTCCCCATCAAAACTCAATTGGGCCCCATAGAATTTCAAAGCTAACCAACCAGGTTCAATTATTACCTAGCCGTTTGAAACCCCGAGCAATGGCCAGAGTCCTAAAGTTAAATGAGTATGGTTAGTCCGTATAATCTCAACATGATCTGGACGTTACTTCTTGGGCCCGCACATAGGTGGGCCATACTATGAAAATGAACCTTAAGTGAAAACTGCACAAGTTTTTATCCCAAACTGATGCCTACTCGATTGCGGCCACTGGGGCGGGCTGCTTGTTGAGTTGGTGACCCTATGTACGTGTAGGTTTGGAGAAAATGAACCGACCTTTCTAAATGATCTGAACTGTTCATCTTGATCGTCTTGTCGTTCATCTATGCCAAACTTTGCAGACGGTTAAAATGAACGGTTCTAATCATTCAAAAAGGAGGGATTTGAGAGGGGAGTGTTGAAAAAAAGAAATTGGTTTGGCTACTGTCACTATTGACCAGCAACCGGAATGTTCATTTTCCTGTAAGCCATTGCAGAGACACCGGAGAAAGAAGTCGTCGGCCTTCCCTGATATGCTTACCTATTTGAGCTGAAACAAGTATTTATGAACATCTAAATGTATTGATTTCACGTTAGTTGCCTGTTTTTGATATGTCCTGCATGATGAAGGGATTAGATCTTGTTTAAAAATTGGCCATACATATGAAAGGTACGTCAACGTCGGCTTCTTGTGCGCTCTTGCACAACTCTAGTCTGCAAGTGCTGTCTGACTAAAAACATCTTGCCCGTGTACTTACACCAAAAGAACAGTCCAATTATGGTGGAGTAACACTATTAACGGGCAGAAAAATATAGAAGCCAAAATTAAATGGGACCCACCATTAAATGATCCAAATTTATCAGTTTTACATAGCAGATAGTGTTTTGAACCGTGCTTTGAAATTCTTTGCTACTTCCAATCCTTTGATTTGTCGTGTTTGCTATTGCATAAGAACCATCAACTTTCATTTTCCATACCATCGATCTGAAGGCTGCAAATAAAAGGCGAAAATTGTTCAGATGGGTTCCATTTTGGTGCATCCCTTGTCTGTAGCATGAACTCAAAGGTGAATGGTTTGGATCGTCCAAAACCTGTGCTCCCGACTTGTCGTCTTGCCCCTGACAGTTTATACTGACAATCCCAAAGGAAAGCTGGGAATTTCACGAATTTGGCATGGTCTTACGTTGATATCTTCGTCACCAATCCCAGTCAGAACCCAAGGACTTTAGCAATCGAGCCTTCCTGGTTTCAATGTTCTCTTCTTCCCATGATGACCATTTTTAATCATAATAATCATCATCATCATCATAAAAAGAAGAGATTTTTTGCAAAATTACCATTATTTTATGATATTTTTTTAATTTTGCAAATTTGCCAGCAAATTTTTAAAAACTTTACAAATTTCTCATGTTTTCATTCTCTTTTCTTGTTAATTGTTACAAAATTCTAATATTACCCTTATCTAACAGATATTCTGTAACCGAAAAAAACATCCAAAAACAGGAACTACGACTTGGAAAATGAGGCGGATGTAAGCCAGCGGCACAGTCGACCTCGGGGGGAGGGACTGGGGTACTATCTTCTGCTCACTGTCCCAGCACCGGGAAAGGGGGCAGCAATTTGGGTACCGTTGGCTGGGGGAGGGGGGATCTGGGTATCATGAGGCAGGGGAGGGTGTAGCGTGCCGGGGGGGGATCTGCATAGTGTCGGCCGGCGGAGGTAGCACCGGCTGGGCGACGGGTTGATTTGCGTACTGCCAGCACAGGGGAGCCACCTGGCCCGCGGGGTAGGGGGGCAGTCTGGGTAGCGCCGGCTAGGGGAGGGGGAGTATCGCTGGGCGGAGGGAGGGTTGCGGTCTGAGTAGCGCCTGCGTGGGTGGGTGGGGGGGGATCTGGGTAGCGCACCAGTGAGGATCTGAGTAGCACTGGTGGGAGGATTTGGGGTTCGGGCAACGCTGTTGGTCACTGTCGATTAGGTAACATCGGCAAGGTCGCGTTGGTAGGAGGATCTGGGGTTTGAGCAACGCCGACCGAAGGATCTAGGATTCGGGCAACGCCGTTGGTCGTTGTCGATCAGGTAACGCCGGCAAGGTAGCGCAGGCAGCAAAGACAGGGACACGGTGGCGTGAAAAATATGCTGAAAACAGGAAGCGTCGAAAAGAGATAAGGGTGATATTGAAATTTTATAAAAATTAACATGGGAGGAGAATGGAAACTTAGCATAATGGCAAATTTGTAAAGTTATTAAAATTTTAATAACAAATTAAAATATATATTAAATTTTTTTGCAAAAATATTATAAAGTAATGATAATTTTGCTAAAAATCCTAAAAAAAATTAATCGAAAAATACAAAAAGGAGCCCTACGAGTTCTACTCTTTATTTCAATAGAAATGTCAGGCACTTGAGGGTCCAAAGAAAGTTGAAAGATGTTTTCTGATCCTCCGTCGTTGGCTTTGTCTATTTCAAACTGGGAAGGTAATGCAGGTGTAGCAGTTTCTTAACCAAAATATGCAAAGTCTTCAAAGGAACTCTACTGAAACGTCTCTGCAAAAGCTACTATTTATGTGATCCAAGCCAAAGTACTTGTGGGGCTGTTTCTGAGGTTGACCCAAGTACATGTTGGGCCTTTCTTACTTAGGTTATACAAGGGATTCATCTAGCTCGGGTCCGTAATCCATAACATAATCCTGAGTTCCGGGATCTACGTAGACTTGTGCAAAAGTAGATGGGCGTAAGCAGTAGTGGTCGACTACCATATTCTCCATCCCTGGTCATCCACGAGAGATGGTCGTTGCGCCACTGAGCTAGGATTGTGCTTTTATTGCTTTCATATTGTTCAGCTTTAGGGTCTGCCTATGATGTTTTTGTTGATTGATAGAGAGCCAGATCATTATAACACAATGAGCAATGACTATACTGCAAGTAGGTTTCATTTGTGATTGGCAGACCATCTATTTGGTAGGCTTTATGCTGTATCAGTAATGATTCCAAGACCATGCTAACAGTTTAACCACATGGCATTATCAGATTGAAGCTTCGTATCAACAATAAGCGGGCCACTGAATATGCAACAAAGCAGTGTAGAGTCCAATCTCCATATGTTCCTATCTCTGCGTTTTTCTCTTAAACGTCTTCTTGCGCCTGAAATTTGAATGGGTAAGATGCTTAATTCATTTGGTTTATGGTCATAACACATACAGTTGGCGTGTTAGATGAAAGGTCCAGATCTCTAGACTAGTCATAGGATTTTCTTTTCCTGCTGGAATCGTAATATATTGCTAAAAAAGAAAGGATATACAAGATGAATTAATTGGAGCTGTTATTTCACAACTTAAAAAGGCCCTATTTGCCAAGGTAAAAACATACCAAGAAGTAAGTTATCCTCGATTGTGATGTATTCTCTTGCCATTTGCATCCGTAAAACACTTATAAGATTGCTCAATTAAAGATTTAGCTCTTTTTCTTTTCTGAAAGGTGGTTTAGCTCTATATTTTGCATATATTTGAATTTAATCCTATATATGTTTTAAGTGGGACTGTCAGCAAGAACCAAAGAATCAAAAAAACCCAATCAAAAAGTTAGGTTCTAGTCCTGCAATTGGAAGCTGTTCAAGCTCAATTCGTGGCAAACATAGCCAAATTAAATTTGATCCTAGATCCAATTCTATGCCAGAAGAACCGGACTTCAACCGAGGACTGAAGCATTAGATTTTAATAAGTCTATCATTTTATATCTAACTTTTGTTTAACTAAGAGTAAATTGGCGGTTTTAGTACAAGTTTTGTAAAACTAAAGATACACTTTACCCATAAGTTAGTAAAGGCTAATTGAACTTTCTAATCAATCAATTGATTCAACTGGTGGCTGCTTTTTTTTGCTTCAATTGAACGATCTATGAGAGAGAGTGCCTAGTGCTGATTCCAATTTTAGGAATTTTGAAGGTTTAGGGGAAAATCATGTGTTTTTTCTCCTAGTTGATTAGGCCTTCTAACATAGTGTTATAAGGAGTGTCTCAACTAGGTGACTAGTGATTGCATTATGAAGTTTCTTCCTTATTGTCCTATACTTGCCTAGCTTCAAACTAGGTAACATTATTTTGCCCTGCAGTGGGTATGGGTCACAATTTTCTTGCCCTAGAGCCTTCTAAATAGGTATATGTAAGTATAAGGCCAAAGATTAACCAGCCCTATTCACATCCTTAAATATAGAGCACTAACTTTTTTTATAGTAAAGTTTATTTTTCTTAAAATTAGTAATAGTGACTCACACACATATTTGAGAGGGAGAGAGAGTTGTAAAGATATATAGGATAGATAATAGAAAGTAGGAATAACAATAGGGTAGATGGGAAAGAGTGAGCTTGGAGAGATAAAGGAAAGGGTATCACCTTTCCCATATTTCCCTATTTGTGAGGAAATAAAAAGATGTCATTGAAGAGAGGAATGTTAAATACGATTGAGGCACTTAAAATTTAAGTTTAATATTTGTAAAAAAGTTCTAAAGAGAAGGACAATTACTCTCTAATATACATGCATGCATATGTATGTATGTATGTATGTGTGTGTGTGTGTGTGTGTGTGTGTGTGTGTGTGTGTGTGTGTGTGTGTGTGTGTGTAGATTAGAGGTGCATTACGTAAAAATTAAATAATTGCTGGTTGTTCAAAGTGATTTTCTATTTCTTTCTAAGACCTAAAAAATAGTCCTAGCTTAGGACTGAATCTTCACACGAATGCTCTTCCTTCTGCTATTTTTATTTCTAGTGGTGAACAATGAAAGTAAAGTTTCTTTCTTAGCATTATATAAGGTTGAATATGGATTCTCTGTCCATATGACAGTCTTTCCAATATGAAATCAATTTAAAACCTAACCATAGTTTCAAATTAACTCTCTTCATGAACCACTAAACCAGTCTTAGCTAGATGTAGATGGTTGTGTCTGGCATTTGTCTTGCCTTTACTGGAAAAAGTTTTACAAGAAAGATCATTGTTATGAAAATTCAATCTTGTGGTAAAGGTTCTTTTGTTATTTAAGAACATTGTCTTTATAAGCCCATCATAGGGCTATTCTTAAAGATTTTTCCTTCCCTTTTCAATTGTCTCTGTATCCCTTTTCTATGGCATTTGTGGATCAAGAAGATCTTTCTTACATTCACTATGCTCCCGACTCCAAGACAATCATCCTCTAATAGCTCATCTCATTCTACATACTATCTATTCGTTAGATTATGAGTACACAAAGAGAGGCTTATGAATTTCAGAGAGAATTTCAATATGAAGAAGACAACTGATTCCTAAGAATACTGTGGTGGTTCTTTCACTCACAAAAGACCAAGCCTCACGAACACCAAATAGAATGGAATACTTAGACTAGCCCTTCACTGAATGAAAATTTTAGCTGTCAGCTTTTGAATGGCTAAAGTTGCTGCAATCATAAAGTTTTGGTTTTCGATATCTGACAGTTCCGTTCCTGTTGGCCAAGTTCTCAATTAGTCTAGTGACTTAGTAAATCTATTGGGCAACAGAAGTACATGACATCGGCGAACAATCGTAACAAAACATTGTCAATGTCTCGAGTAATATTTCACGTAATATCTCTTCATGTCTCGTCTTCTACAAAAATATTTATTGTGAAGGCCTTTTATTAAATATACTAAAGATTTGCAATAAATTTCAGACTTCTACTAATAGAAAAGCAAATTCATAGAGTTTATCACTTGTCCTTAAATAAATAATGATATTTCTGACCAAATATTGTGAACTATGCGTTATTATATGATACCAAGATGTATCTCTTCCCTAAATTTTCAAATTAATAATAAATCTTTAAAATAAAAAAATGTCAGTCAATGTGAAATTCCTTTGCTAAAATATGTTAAAAAGTTCAGACTCATTAATAAATTTATTAGGTAAATTGAAGATAGCATATACTATAGACATAAGATTCAACTGTTCCCGACATTTTAATGTTATGTGATTGAGCATAGCATTATTCCAAAACCAAAGTTAGTCCACTGATTTGGTACAATGAGAACCATCTCATGATAGGATAAATTGACCTCGCGAGAAATAGCAGAGAAGGGAATCTCCGCCACATTTCGAAAATAAGGCAAGCTGCAGTCGGCGCTGGGCAGTGCAGGCAGGTTTGGGCTGCTACCTATGGAGTTGGCTGCTCTGGTTGCCACCACGTAAGAGAAAAGGGAAGAAAAGCAAACACGTTGCTCTTTCCTTACATATGATTCAAACTAGGAGCTTTGTTTCCGCCCATTACAAGAAAATCCCCGCCGAAAAGGATTGATGGCCACAATAAATTCCAAGCATAAACCATTCTCTCTCCAACCATTTTCCACTTTCCATGGCATATATCTGCTTGAAAATGGCAGCCAACAGTGCCTCCTCCGCCAAAGAGGCACGTCGTCAGCGTGTGGAGATGTGATGCTTTTCTTCCGTAGCCAGATGACCAATACTTCCACCAACCGGCAATCCTAACCTCAAAAGCAATAAGACGGGAGGGAGATTCTAACCTTGCAACTTCCAAAGGAAATGTTAAAGAATGATTCAAAATAGTTTTTTAGTTAGTGAGGATAAGTTCAGTTGTTCAGTTTTTTACGTTTATGCTTAGTTGATATTTTGTACTGCATGTAATGTAGTGGTGTAAATCATGTTTAAGAAAAAATAAGAAAGTTAACTACTCTTGAAAGCCTATAAAAATCATGTCAATTCATTCAATAATTTACAAATCATGCAACTTCTCTCTGAAAGATATTTCATTGCCCTTTGTCTCTTTCTTTCTTTGACCTTGTCTTTCTGCATTGAATACAACATTTGTGGTATCAGAGCCAGGCTTTCGGTCTTTGACTGGGCAAACAAAGAAAGAGTGAAGCACATAAGGAAGTGAAATAAGAGCTCGAATGTATCCAAATGGCAGCATATGGAATTTAAATGGCTTCATAGCCTCAAATACCTATTTTCAATGGTGAAAAGTATGAGTTTTGGAGTATCAAAATTAAGACTTTGTTCAAGTCTCAAGAACTATGGAACTTGAATACATGTATATTGATGTGGAAGAGGCTGATCCAGCAAAGGATAGACGATTAAGAGAAACCAAGAAGAAGGATGTCAGAACTTTGTTCTTCATTCAACAAGCGGTGCACGAGACAATCTTCTTAAGAATTGCGGCAGCAAATACTTTATAGAGGCTTAGCAAATTTTGAAGAAGTTTCAAGGTTTCATAAAGGTGAATACGGAAAAATTGCAAACTTACCGTTGTTCAAAAATTTGTCAATGAAAAGTAATGAATATTTGCAAGATTATTTGTCTAGACTCTCTATTCTTGTTAATCAAATGAAGTCATATGGTAAATAAATTAATGATGAAATAGTTGTTACAAAAATTTTAAGAAGTCTTACTCCAAAATTTGAACATGTAGTTATTGCAATTGAGGAAGTGCATGATTTATCCGATTATTCTTTTGATGAACTAATGAGTTCTTTGTAAGCTCATGAAGAAAGGTTGACTAGGACACGTGAAAAGAATGAGGGAAGATCATTCTAGGTAAAGGGGGAGTCATCTCAAAAAGGCAAGGCAGAATATTCAATTGAAAAAATACAATGTAGAGGTGCTTTTCATGGTCGAGGCTGTGGCAAAGGTAGAGGAAGAGGAAGAGGAAGAGGACAATATGGTGAAAACAAGTAGTATAAGAGCTCAATTCAATGCCACTATTGCAAGATATTTGGCCACAAGGAAGCTAATTGTTGCATTTTAGGATTTGCATTGGTTTATTATTTTTAATAACATTTTAGGGCACGTTTATCACTTTAAGGTAATTTATATATTGATCAAACTAATATGAAATGCAAAAATTAATTAGTAAGAGCACCTAACCCCACAAGATCAATGATGAATTTTATCATTACCTCTTGTCCCGCCTAGGATAATCACCACAAGTGCACAACCCTACCATTCAAATTAATTTAAAATTAATTAGAAGATACCATAGGGCCATCATATGCTCGTAGAACACTCTTAATAGGACGTGATCTATTATCACTTCAATGGCTTCTAAACATTGTGGTTATCGTAGGTGTCTTAAAATCCAAGTGATTGTCCTATGTCTTCCTTTAATGCTTGTTAAGGTCTAAATGCTTCCTAACATAAGGATTGTATTAATCGCTTTAAAGCAGAACCCAATTGGTACGCAATAGTCAAATATAAAAGAGAGGATGAGCATTATATTAGGCTAATCTAAAAGCATGGCCCCACACAAATTCAAGCAAATTAAAATATTTCTGCTTGTTAGCCTTGGGGAATTGTTTGATTGTGATTGTGCATCATTCTAGGAACTTAGGTTGCATCATTTAGGATAGTCTTTTTCGGAAGAAAAAAAAAACAACAAACAAAAAACAAAAAGATCTTTCACTTATGCACTTTTGGATACGCGACAAAACCCAATGTTAGTTAAGTACGGCCAAAAAGACGTACAATCAAATTATTTACCACCAATAAACCCACGTAGTGGTAGTATTAGAGGTTATCAAGGACCTCCACTCATCATGAATGAGGACCCACTACCTTTAATTGATTATGAATATCAACCTCCACCAAGGAGGAATAATCATCCACATAGAGATTGGAGAAGGAATGGAAATAGGGAGTGGGACCAACAGAGTGACCATGGAGACAATGATGTATGTTAAAATCTTCGTGGAAGAACTTTAAGAGATTATCTTCAACCTACACGCATTAGTACACCATATTGTGTCATTCTTCCTTAGAATGCTGGTGTAATAGAATTAAAAATGGGAGTAATCCAATTACTTCATTAATTCCATAGGTTAGACAGTGAGAATATTTATTTGCATCTTAAAGTGTTGGGTGAGGTGTGTAGTACCCAACGAATACAAAACATTGGTCTAGATACTGTCAAGCTTAAACTATTTTCTTTCTCTTTAAAGGTAAAGGCAAAAATGTGGTTTAATATTGCATTGCCAACAAGTTCCACAAGGACCTAGAATGAAATGACTAAGGAATTCTTGAAAAAGTTTTTTCCTACACATAAAACAAATACATTTCTCTGTAAGATAATGGACTTTACCTAAAAAGATAAAGAATCATTCTACCAGTGCTGAGAAAGGTTCAAAGATCCATCACTCACATGCCCGCATCATGGCTATGAACCATGGTGCATTATCAACTTCTTTTATGAAGGACTTAATTCTGACATGCGTCAGCTTGTAGAGATGATGTGCAATGGCAACTTTCTGAATGAACAACCAGATGAGAATGAAGAATATTTGGAATGGCTAGTTGAAAGTGCATAGACCTAAGCTGATTCAGAAAGAGTAGAACATCTAGATAGACTCAATCCTACTACCACATCTACTAGGGGAGGTACGTAAGCCATGTCTGAAGAAGATGAACTTAATGCCAGAGTAGCAACCCTAGCTAGAAAAGTAAAAGCCATAGAAATGGGAAAGAAAAACTCAAATAATGATGAACAAGTGTATAGCATTTATGAAACTACTACCCATCTTACTCAGGAATGTCTTACCATTTAAGTATTTCAAAAGGTACTTCATGATCAGGCTAATTCACTTAACACTTATAAAAGACCTTTCTCCCCATATTCAAAGACATCATCCCAACTGGAGAAACCATCTAAATTTCAGTTGTGGACCAACAATTAATGTCTCACAACTAGGCCCATACTAGCCTCATCAACAAAACCAAGGCCTACTTGCTCCACCCCCATATCCAACTCATCAACCTTCTTCTTCTTCTAGACTTTACTTGCCCTCACCCAAACAGCCTATAGAGGATAATATCAATCAACACATTCAACACAAGGAGAAGAGAATGTCTTAATTAGAAGTTCAACTAAAACAAACCAACCAATCTGTGAATGAATTAAAAAATATGATGCCTCAATAGATTCAAAATATGGAAAAAGGAAAGTTTCCAGCACAACCACAAGCAAACCCTAGGGAGTGCATGGGGTTAGCACTAATCCATCTGTTGCATCATCCAGCTCTACCATGGAAGAGACTTAGGTTGTCATTATTCTTAAGAGTGGTAAAATAATTGAGAAAGATGAACCCCAAAAAACTGATTAGGTAGAAAAACCCTCTAAAAATAAAGAAAAACTAAAAAAAGGGAGCTCACTCCACTGGTTGAATGTAACACCCCGAAATTTTCTAACATTTTTTTATAGTAGTAGTAGTAGTAATAATAATAATAATAATAATAATAATAATAGCATTTGGGATCCCATGAGAAAAAGTTTTTATTAATGTGTTTACTAAAACATTTCTTGAAAACCTCCTGGTGTTATTTTCTTTTTCCAAACATCGTAATTTAATTTACAACATAAATATAATTTCGTGATAATAGAATTGAAATAATAAACATGTCAATCAACGTTAAAATGCACTGGCCCCTTCATTTTCAAACCAATAAATATCCAAAATGCAATAATAATATGGCTCAGGGTCTATCCATCATAACATCCCATTAAATGTCCATTAAATGTCCATCATATGTTTAACTGTCTTAATCAAATCCATAGAATCAAGTATACAGACCATAAAGAAAATTAAATAATAATCCTGTTTATTAACTCACATCACTATCTATCAATCAAGTAAAGAAATCCCCCACTGCTATCACGGTTTCTCAACGGTCTTGCCCTTCCTGATGTCGCACTCGAGATCTAAGGCATTGCAAAACAAAGCAATGCCTCAGCAAGCTATTGCTTGTGTAGGTACATAGACAATTAATGCAATAAAGATGAAATAACAGTAATGACAAAATAAAATACCTATCATTCATGACGATAAAATCATTATAACTCATGCCAACATAATATCCATTTATCAAGTATGCCTAACCATGCATTCCAAGGATTTAAAACATGATATGAATCAATGTAAATGAGCATACAATAATAATAATGGCACCCTAATGTAATGGGTCCCACAAGCGTCATATAAACAAATATCACTGATCATGAGTACTCATATCCAACCTCTGAGTGTCGTCACACCCAGGCATACCATCCCATCACCATGCTTATCATGCAAGCACACATAATAAAAGTATGGGTCGTCATGCTGCAGTGGCAACCCTCTATAGGTCTCAACCACCACCACTCACCGTCGACACCATAACGAGAGACTTAGCGTCCTTCCCCATGGAAAGGCCCGGACCAGTAGTGTGGACTATCCATGTTACCAAACCCCTACCGAATGCCATCTACGGGCAGGTGTTTATCATATCAAAATCTCATCACATCACAAATCTCGGAGGGTGGGTGGCCGGCCCTATCGCTCTTAGCATGACGCCCACTAGGTGAGAGCACCCGTCATAAAACACAAAACACGAAAATCATATATATGTCATAACACCAGAGTACTCATAGCTCGCAATCCCCAAGGTAAGCCCCTCATCCTGGGGTTAGACTATAAAAGGACCAGCCACCAAGTCTCCACTTTTCTTTCTCATGCAAATCCATCAATTTTGGTGATGTAATAAAGAAAAGGAATTTCTAATTATGCATAATAGATAATATCATTCTCATGAAATCATTTGTAATAAATCCATTTAACACATGATTGAAATTAAGTAACGATCATAGTATTGAATTCTAAATCTAGCAAAATCAACGATTTCTATTGAGTGTAATTTGAAATCACAATCAATTTTGCTGATATAACCATGCAAAGTTTGAAAATCAAAATAAAATATTAATTGTCGTCACCTACCTCAACGTGATATCACTCAGTTTGCTCGTAAAATCCCTTTACTTCTATGTTCGAATGCACCTGTCAATGTCACATCACTATTTTAAAATTCTTTTAAAGTAAAATTAGTTATTTATAAGTTTTTAGGTTAAATCTAGATCCGCGTCATCAATACGGTCACAACACCTCTTTCATATTGTGATTTGGACTCCTATAACTCTCAAAAATCAAGTTTTAAGTGAAAATACTCAAAAAATAAGGCTAACCGACCACTACAGCCCATTTGCACTGGCGGCACAGGTTTACACTGGTTTATACTAGTACTCAGTTTACACTGAGTTACACAAGCAGCCCCGATTTACACCGGGTTACACCGGTGCCCAGTTTACACCGGGTTACACTGGCGGCCACGGTTTACATCGAGTTACACCGGCGCCCAGTTTACACCGGGTTACATCGGTGCCCAGTTTACACCGGGTTACACCGGCGGCCCTGGTTTACATTGGGTTACACTGGCGATGCGGAAACCGGTGCCGAAGAAGACGACCGGCTTCCGATCATCTCCGGTGACCCTACAAGTGTCCAAATCACTTGATTTTTTAGCCATTTTGTTCAAAATTTCATCTAGTTCCCTTTTCTATCATCCTTTTGCCTTGATTTTTCCAAAAACTATGATTTTTATGCGATTTTTTCATATTCCTAAAATGTTTCCTAGGTACTATTTTTCACATTTTTCGGCAATACCAGCCGTTGGATCTCTCTCACATTTAAAGGGTTTGATCTTGAGTCTCTTGTACGCTAGATGGACGATCTGATTTGAAATCAAACATAGTTTCATCAACAGATTTGTGTTGATTGTTTAACCGCAAGTGCACGGGCTATTGTAATGTAGCTTATGCAAGTACGGGTCAATCCTACAAGGACCTGATTTAAAATGATGGAGTTTTAAATAAAATTCAACTAAAAGAATAAAAACAAAGAATATACTACAAATAAACTAAAATCCAGATTTATTCAATTGTTCCAATGTTCACAATTATTTATTCAAAAGACAACAGAAAATAAAACTAAAAGGCGTCCTGGATAAGCTTGTCCTTGGATTGGACTATCCCTGGATAGTCAAAATGTGAATAAAACAAAACCAGAATAACACAGGGACACAAATGTAATTAAAGTGAGGACACAATTAGAATTAGTTTGGGGACACAGTTGGAATTTCTGACAAAGGACAGAGTTGGAATTCCTTAGATCTTCCAGGGGCAGAATTATCATTTTCTCAGAGTTCTGGTTTTAATAAAAAACTAGGAAAAAATGTGGGGAAGAAGAGGAGAGAAAAGAAAGGGGAAGAAGGGAGAAGGGAAGAGGAAGGAGGAAGGAGGAGAGAAAGGAAGAAAAGAAAAAAGGGAGAGAAGAAAGATGGTTCTGGGTTTTCTCCTCTTGTGGCCGTTCGGTGACTATGGAAACCGGAGAAGGGGGAAGAAAAGAGGAAAGAGGAGAAGAAGAAGAATGAGGGAGAGGAAAAGAATCGGGAGAAAACCCGTTCTGGGTTTTCTTCTCCGGTCCGTGCGGTGAAGGAGAAGTGAACTGGAGAATAGAGGGAGAAGGAGCTGAGGTTGTGCGGTAGTGAGAGAGACTGAATGAGGAGAGAAGGCAGAGGTAAGGGGGTTTCCAATCTAGGCAAGGTGAAGAGAAGTGAGAGGGTAGGAGAAGGAGGGACGCAGGGGTGCTGGATCTCGGTAAAAAAAAACGACGCCCCTTTTGGGCGTCGTCTGGACTGGGCAAACGATAAAATGGGGAGAGAAGGTGATGTGAAGAAAGGAGAATGAGAGAGAGAAATAGGAGGTGAGAGAGTGCGGTTTTGAGAGAGATGGAAAAGAGAAGTATAATTGTAACTAGGAGATAGAAGAGAACGAGGGAGAGATAGATAACGTGGGGGAACTCTGACTAAAAAGAGAAGTGGGGATAGAGAGGGAGAACGTTTGAGAGGGAGGAGGGATAGGTTAAGGAGTAGTGGAGAATAGGAGATGGTGGCGTGGAAGGGAGAAGATGGAGAGAGAGTGCGTGAATAAGAGATAAGAGAGAGGAATAGGGAGAGGAAGGGAAAGGTGAATGGATAACCAGCCCCCCCTCCCAAGAGGGGAAAAACGTGCTTTGGGGAGTGGAGAAGGGGAATATAAGAAGAGGGAGAGAGAGAGACGTGTGAAAGAGAGGGAGATAAGAGAAGGAGAAAAAGAGATGAGAGAGAGAGAGAGAGAGAGAGAGAGAGAGAGAGAGAGAGAGAGAGAGAGAGAGAGAGAGAGAGAGAGAGAGAGAAAAGAAAGGAGAGGGATAAGAGAAAAAGAGCGAAAAGAGAGGAGAAAGAGAAGGAAGAGGAGATAGAGTGATAGATATAGGTGGGGTCCACTAGCTTTCCTGGTCTTGCTAGAACTCTGAAAGAAGAAAAGTCTTCAAATTTGTTCTATCTTAGGACTCTTCAAAATCCTCTTTTTCCATGAAACTTCATCTTCTTCATCTAATATCCTTGATTCAATCTGGAGCGTCCATGCCTGAGTTGACTGATCTGCAATGCATAGGACCCAATTAGCACAATCTAAACCGTTCATTAGCTTTAATAATCATCTAACCACTAAATTTTACAATTCAACGGTTGGATGGCCAATTAAAGCTAAAATGATATATTTTATGTAAAATCTTAAAATTAATGGTCTAGATGCTCTAATTAAATACTAAGTGAGGGGTATTTTTATCAAAATTGAACACTTAACAATTTGCGCTCCAACAGTAGCGTAAACAAGGTTCCCAGGAAAACTACGTTTTCCCTATTTTCTTGTATTTTCTATTTTATATATATACCTATATAATATAAAATTTTAGGGAATACGGCTTACCTTGATTCACTGGTGGTTGCTAATGTCGTCAAAACCCTACTCGCTGAAAAATTGGAAATTTTTCAAAGCTAGGGTTTTGGGAAAAAACTCAGTGAAAACGGAAAAGGTGATGGTGATTAAGGCCATGGGGAGGGAAATATAGGTTGTAGTGGTAAAGGGAAGGGAAACTCTTCCCTTTCACGTCTCCTTCCGACTATTTCTTCAATGAATTTTCCAAAGCTGGTAGAGACATGTAGGAGAAGGGGGTGCCGTTATCAATTTAGGCCCATGTGTTTTACGTCTCTGCCAGTTTACCAAAATACTCCTATAACTTTAACGGCTCATAACTCCTTCGCTTTTCGCGTTCTTTGTGGCGTTGGAATCCTATCGACGAGCACTTTCTAATTTTTAAGTTTTTAGGATCAAATTCAATCTATAAATTTTTTATCTAATTTATTAACTAAATTCTTAATTTATACCAAAAATTAAGGATATTACATTGAACCATGTCCAATCCCTACTCCATTCCCTCAAAAGTTATGTCAAGCTCCAAAGTTTGCCTCTAATGATGAGATTGTAGAGATTTCTAAGCAAGTCAAGATCAACATATCGATTTTAGATGTAATAAAATATCATCCCATCATATGCCAAATTCTTAAAAGTCCTATGCACCATAAAAAGAAAACTAAATGTGAAAAAGAAAGCATTTTTACTAAACAAGTTAGTTCTATTCTTCAACATCATACACCACCAAAATACAAGGATCTAGGTTGCCTCACTCTTACTTGCTTTATTGGCAACTATAAGATTAATCAAGCTTTGCTTGATTTGGCATCTAGTGTGAACTTACTACCGTACTCAGCATATGAATAGTTAGGTCAGGGTAAACTGAAATTTACTTCTACTACACTCCAACTAGCTAATCTTTCTGGGAAGATACCAAGAGGGGTAATAAAAGATGTTCTTGTCCAAGTAGGACAATTTTTCCTCCTTGTAGATTCTCTCATTCTGGATACACAACCAGTGGTAAATGAGAAGAATGAAATACCAATCATCCTTGGACGACCATTTTTGGATACATCCAATGCCTTAATTACTTGTAGAAATGGTGTCATAAAATTGTCTTTTAGTAATATGACATTAGAGCAAAACATCTTTAACATTTATAAGCAACCTGGTGAACCCACCGATGACTTACACAGTGTCAACATAATGAATTCAGTTGTGCAAGATCATTTTCAATCATCTTCCTTGTTGGACTTGCTCAAGGTCTGCTTGGCCCCCTTCAATGAATTTGATGAGGATGCATTAATATAGAAAGTTAACGGCCTCATTGTTTCTGTTCTTATCATAAATATAGAAAAATGAAAACCTCATTCCGAGGAATTTAAATTGAGGGAGTCCACTCCCCTTCCATCATCGGTAGAACACCTCACAAAACCTGATATTCCAATTAAGCCTTGTAAAGTAAAATATGTACTTGAATGGGACCTACAAACCTTATTTGAACAACCATTAGATAATAATTTAGGCCTACCTGAAATCTTACATGTATTTGTAGAATAGGAAGCAAAAGAGTCCATTGATGTATTGTCCCTACATTGACCAACTCTAAGGTACACATTAGAAGATAATCAGGGATTAAGTGAAACCATATCTTTATCTTTAGAAAAACAAAAACAACAGTCAACTTATGCCCCAATTTCAAGAAAATGTAAGGAAAAGGGAGGAAAAAGATAAATTAAATACAATGGTCAATATTATTCCTCAATTTGGTCAAGAAAAGGATCATCCATTTCCAAATGGTCCAATAGAATTTAAATTCACGATAGTTCATATTGTTCTACTACTACCATCACCAAAAATTTCATGGTGAAGAAATTATATTAATTGCCATGAAAATTTGAAGGTAGGGAATCATCAGAGTGGTCCAACTCAATTTATAATTGTAGTGGTCTACATTATCATAATGCTACTATCACCAAAAATTTCAGGGTGGAGGAAAAATATTGATTATCGCGAGATTCTAAAGTGGCATGAGTAATCTTGCCATTTCATTGTTAGGATTGGGAAAATTTAGTACCATTTAGGTCTAGATTAGGGTACATTAAGTTATGTATAGCTGAAGATGTTAAAGTTAGCGCTCACTGGGAGGCAGCCCAGAGTTTTTTAGAAAATATCATTGTTTTCTACATCACCCATAATCATTGTAGGTCATACTTTTTAAACATTGAGGATAATGTTTCTTTCAGGTTGAGTGTGTAGAATTCTAGCAAATTCTAGTTTTTATTAGTTTTTTTCCTTTAATTTAAAAAAAATTGAAAATTTGAGGTTAATTCCTACACTATGATGGGAATTGGATTTTCTGAAGTATAGTTTAGATAACTTTGGCTTATTAATGAAATTGAACATGATTAATTTATTATTTTACTCATTTTCTAAAGTATTCCATGAAAGCTAGGTCGCATATCACATCTGTACATGCAGTTGCATATACATAGTCTAAATGGATAAGTAGTTCTAACTTAGAGATCCTGAAGAAATTCAGTGGAGTCCTACAACCTAAGTGAGTTTTAGAGACATTCATTCTTTTTTAGAGGTTATAAATGCTGTTAATGTTCTTCAACATGACTAAAGAAAACTTGATTTGACCAATTTTTAAATTTTGCCAATTACCTGAATTATTAAAGTCTTACCTTTAAAATTTTAAAAGTTCATTGAATCTGATAGATTGTACGAAACCTATAAAATGATGTATGCCATCCTTTGTTAACCTAAAAACATAAAGCATACCCACAAGAGTATTTTTACCACTAGTTAGCCAATTTGAGCCTTTTATATAAGCCTTTTATTTTCTCACTCAAATTACTTTTACCGTATTAACCCAGTATAAATTATCCATTACCTATCTTCTTCTAAAATAAGTTAAAGATGAATGTAGACATACTTTTTGTTGCAATAAATTTAGAAAAGTCAATATCAAGAAAAGAAATGTTCTTCAAAGAAAGTCAAAATTATTGAAAAAAAAAAAGTGAAAAAGAAATATTCACTTCAACAAAGTAAAGAAAGAATTGCCAACTTTAGTAGAAGATCTCTACTTATATTTGAAGAAATTTGAATAACCTTTATACCCTATCTTTGGTACCTTGTCTAAGCTTATCTTTTGTCCTAGTTAAAGATCTATTGATTCTAGGATGAATATAGTCTTGATGAGAATATAAATGAATGAGAATTAAAGAGTAGCATTTTTAAATATTCAAAGGTAATAGCATCCATTCTAAAGGGATTAAAACTAAATTCCTCAAAACTCCCATTCCTTCATGAATATATGAGATAAATTTGCTTTTTTTACTCCGCTCATATATTTAAAAGAGAGATATGATTTAAACCTTTAGATAAGAGATTCTATTTCTGAGTGTATGTCATTAGTGAGGATTGATGTTAAAACATATTTTAGATGGAGTTCAATGGTCAAAAATCTACTTAGAGATAAAGATTATTCCATATGTAAATTGTACAAACACACACTCTGAGATCTAAGATCAAATAAAATGTTTTTAGCATATGAGTAGAGTTTTGAATTCTTCATTCATTTTTATTAGTTTGCTAAAGTAAATATATTTATTGAAGATAATTCTCTTATAAAAAAGTGGAATTGACTTGAAAATAAAATTTTAGAATATTGTGATTGTGTCTTCGCATGTTTTGCTAAGGACTAGCAAAATACTAGTTGGGGGAGTATGTTATGTGTTCAATTTTGGCCAAAATACTCATAATCTAGCATCTAATTACATCATCTAGTTAATCAATTTTGAAAATTTACATTTTAGCACTAATTGACCATTCAACCTTTAGTTTGCAAAATTTAATGGTCAGATGATCATCAGAGCTAATCAGAGGTGTAATGTACAATTAGATTATTCTAATTTAGTCTTATATTTTGTAAATCATTCAAATTAAAATCATATGAACTAGATTGAAAAGAAGACAATTTCATGAAAAGAAAAGAAATTAGAGATAATCAGGAAATAAAGTTAGATAACAAAGAAAAAGATGAGTTTGAATCAAAATCAACCTCCTTTAACAAACCTATAAAAGGGGTATAAGTTTGAAAAAGAAAGAAAGGCTACTCTCTCTCTCTCTCTCTCTCTCTCTCTCTCTCTCTCTCTCTCTCTCTCTCTCTCTCTCTCTCTCTCTCTCTCTCTCTCTCTCTCTCTCTCTCTCTCTCTCTCTGTTTTTCTCTTCTCTCGCACATTCTTGATCTCTCTAATTCCCTCTCTTCTTCTCCTTTTCTCAACCGCACCTCCATCTCTTCTTCTTCTCTCACACCTCCTTCCATGTCTTGCTCTATCACCCTCTCTGATATCTCCCTTTCTCAATTTCTATCTCTCTGCTCCACTTCTCGTATCCTCTTTTCCTTCCTTGTTTATTGCAATTGTGATGACCTGGGTTTTTGTAACGCGTTTTGTAATGTATTTTGAAAGGCAGGGCCCTTAATAGTGTAAAAAAAATTTCGTAAAACAAAGCACCGGAAATTCTTTTCTTTAGAACTTGTTTTGAAAAACCTAAGTCATCACTTCATACATAACATAAGTAGAATTTTGTACAAGGTAAAATTCTATTGAAGGAATATACTTTCATTAAATTTAGAATCCATCCAGTGGTTCACAATACAGCCAAATCCATCACAATACTTGTCCAAATTTCATAATCCAAAACTCAAGCTCATCATACAATAAAACTCTCAACAAAGCAAAATACATGCCTTCAAGGGTATACCTTGAAGATTATTCTCTTCAAGTCTTCTATCGTCTTGAGCTCCTAACTCTCCTTCCCTGTATTTGAGATATTGCAACATTTACAATATCTCAGCAAACAATGCTTGGTAGGGGATTCAAGAAGCATCATAATTGACAAGGTAATTCCAATTCTTCATAATCCCATTATCCCTAAACATACTCTTTACTTCGTAAGTTATGTATATCCATATACATATATACTATACATGGGTAAATCAGTTAAATTTATGAAAGTAGTCAAATATTATTCCCAACTAAACTGATCAATCTTTTCCATTATGAGAATTTAGTATTTCAACTAATCTTACACTAGGAATTTCTCTTCTTGGGAAATATTGGTAATATACAATTACCTAGCATTTCATTATGCTAAAACATAAGGCATTTCACTATGCTTATTCTCATATGCATCATAGTGCAAAATAATCAAAAGGGCTACCATGCTGCAGTTTGATTCGTACTAGCGTGCTCGGATAACTTCCCTGTTCACCACTGATACCACGGTGGAAAATATTATGTCATTGCCCATATGGGGGGACAAGACTTTCACAGTGGTGGCCTTCCCATAATTGCCCCACCCTACTTTTAGCCTCTCATAGGGCAAGGTATCATCAAATCATAAATTTTCAAGGAGCGGGTGGTCAAACCCTTATAACTCCTCTAGCATAGCATCCCCCTAAGCTTATGCCTATTAAAGTAAACTCACAAGCCTCCAAGCTTGTATGTAAAATAGATTTTATACATATCAGACCTTCTGTCTGTTTACTTAGGGTTGAAATATTTTCTAGTTCCTTATTCACCTATAGTCTAGTCCTTAACCATCTTATAAGTGTTTGGTTGGATCATAAGGTTTTCAAGGGATTTAATACAAGTATTAACATTACTCTTGTCAACATAAGGTCATGGGTTAAATCATGTATATCCCATGTAAATGCATTCATCAAATCCTCCTACCTTCAAGGAGTGATCCCTTTTCCCAAGTCTTCCATGATCCTGGCTGATTTATGTAATCTGTACATCCATACATATTGTTAATATATAGATTATGAACAATCTTATTGATCATTAGATCTGATATTTAGAATGATCTTTAGATCACTCATATCTAAGTATTTTTCTATCTCTAAGTCTTTGTGTGTCCACCTCCTTGATCTTGATCTTTCATAAATCTATTGATTGACAATCTACACATGTTGATAAAGATCAAGGTCCTAGATCTTCTATCATCTAGTTCTTCTTTTATCTAAGTTCAGTTAGGATCATCCCTAAGGAAGATGATCTTGGTTTCCTCCTTGAATCATCTTTGATCAAGGGTTTGGATTATCTAATCTAATGAACTATAACATGCATACTAAGTACAATATAATATTCTTATTTTTATTGTTCTTGATCATCCAAGATCTAATGGATCTTGTTTGATCATCTTTATCTTACTTACAGTTTTTATTAGGGTTAGGTAATTTACTAACCTTTTATGCTCTTACTATTATTATTCAACCAGTTAATGTTTTGCTGGTTAAAAGTAACTTATTTAAGCCTAAGTCTAGATTACTCCTCTTATTTCCAATTGGCTAAGGCTTACTAGCTGAATGGGTGAATACAAAGTGGTTACTTCAATCCTCATGTAAGGAGGCGTTTAGACCTCACAAACATTAACGGAAGGTAGGGGAAGAGTGAGGCTCTATTAGATAACCCTCTTAACCACTATGTTCAACATTCACTAGAGTGACCTTAGTTCAACCTTTCATAAGGTTCCTATAAGCATGTTGACCCTAAGTACTCTTTCTAATTGATTTTAATTAAGTCCATGAACATTTACAATGTCATTCATAGGGTTTATTATTCTCCTAATTTGGGCTAAGGATTTGATAATCCTTATATTATAGCCCTTACTAATTAAGTCCAAAGTACTCCATTCTTATTTGTGTCATGAAACTCTACTTTCTCATTAGATCCCATTTTTGGTGTTTTATGCTCTTTATCTCATAACAAGTAGATCTACTAATAAAATTTGATAATAATTAAATCATAAACTTTAAAGCATGGTTCCACTATAAATTTAACAAACATTTATACTAACATACTCCTTATGAATATAACTTAACCTAATGGAATAAAACTATACTTAAACTAGCATGTTCCTAAGTTACTGTCACGCCCAGGTCCTAAATAGTAGATTAAACCGTAAAAATTAAGAACATTACAAGTTAATGATGAAAAAGTCATTCATCAGATTGTGCTCGAAGAGAGCTTTCCAACGACATTAAGAACGCGCGAAACGGAGATTGGGAGCGACAGACCCAGGAGTTTTACCACTGAGGCAGAGGGGGTCCAAATTGATAATGGCACCCCCCTCTAACACGTGTAAAACATAGGGTCACGTGGGAGGAACTCGACCCGCGGGAGTGGAACTCATCGCGTGGAGCTCTACTCCCACGCGTATGCAACACTAGGAAGAGGGAGCCAAGCCGGCAAACCTCTCCCCTCATTTTCCGGCGACACTCTCTCCCCTTCCACGGGATTCCGGGCATTTCTCTTCCCTCCCCAGAGCCCGTCTTCCTGGTTCCCCGATGCTTCTCCAGTGCCAGGGAAGTCGATGCCGGAGATGACAAGGACCGAAGATGAAATCACCTCATTCTCTCTCTCTCTCTCTCTCTCTCTCTCTCTCTCTCTCCAACCCATTGCTGTTGACACCCCCTTCCACCTGGAATAGAGCAACTGGACGGGGATTCTCCCTCCCAACAGCTCGTGTTTGTGAATCCCCAGTACTAAGAGTATCAATTTTGGGCCTTCCATCGAAACCAAAAATCGATAACGGACTTGCCCTAGGTTCTAATGCCTAGACCCTAGTACTACCGTATCAATCATGGATCAAGTTTTTTGCACATTAATAACTGTCACCAAGTCTGCTATGGTTGCTTCTCTGTGAATGAAAATGGAATAAATAGTATCAAGTTGTTCTTTTAGAATGAATTCTTTGCACCAAAGCATGTGCCAAAATTTGATTCTATCGCCTTTCATTGGATGGAATCTGATATCTGCATCAAAATTTTGCTTCTTTTGCAATCACCTTTTTCCAGGAGAAAGAAGCACTTACGGGTAGTGTTTCATTAGTGGTCCAATCTGCCTCCACAGATAGTTAGTCTCTGTTCTGTATCTCCACAACCATTTAGTTATCAGTGTTCATTCATGAATCTCAAGTTTCTTCTGCTGTTTAAGTATCACTAGGTTTGTCGCCACCTCCTTCCCTTTCAGCTAAATCGTCATGAGTCAGAGAACTCATCGTGCTAATATCTTTGCATATATTAACTTCTTGCATTACATCACTATTTAAGTGCTACATATCACTTGCAGTTGAATATTGTTCTCTATTCCCAAGCTATTTGTCAGGCTTGAGTTATCTTTACCTTGATGTATGTGGAATGGTAAATTTTGGTGAACGATGCACAGTGTCTTTGCTTAAATGCAATGAATTTGTTCTTATAGTAATAACATTTTAAAAATAAAAACTTATTTACATGCAGATCCATCTTTGTTTCTTGCACACTCAAATTCTCAAGTTACTGAACTAACGAGTGCAGTTCACTTTCCCATTTAACTTTGTATGTGTCCTTTCTTCTCCAATCAAATCAGCTAACCAGGAGCTTCCCCTATCTACTCATGTTTGATTGATAAAGCAGACTGGTTTGAGAATTTTGATACCAATTAAGTACCTACCAACGAAGGCCATTTAAGGATACATAAGTAAATTGAGATAGCTACCAATCGATGTGCAGATCCTTGATCTAGTTGTAAGAGGTTAGATTAAGAATATGGGGAAAGTAGGGCTAGAAGTGATTTTAGGAACTGGCATGAAATTCTGAAACTTACTTAGAACTAGCACTTGTTGTAGAGGTTTGAGAGCAGTGTGAACGGCTCTAGCAGTAGAACTTTAAATTGTACGCGGAGAGTAGGTAAGGACCCTGAACCCTTGCATTCTTTAAATTCTTGTTGTTATGTTCTCTTGAAATTAACTTTATGCATGTGTAAAATGTATGTATATGGCCACCTTGGTTTAATGGATGATAGTAATTGTAATCTCTTATTAAAAAGGTCATGTTATAGTGTGATTTGCTATGCTTAACTGTTGTGATGATGCAAACTATTATAAAATGGTCAAGCCTAAGATAGTAAGCCCTGAGGGCCTCCCGGTAAGCTATGATGACGCTTTCTAATATGGTAATTCCTGAGGGAAAGGGCTACCTAGTTGCTTGCAACTAAGGTGAAACAGACGGTAAATCTGAGGATTGGGCATGCAGTATTGAGCCTCCCAAGGCTGTAAACCACGAGGGGAAAGGGCTGCCTGGTTCTTTGGAATCATGGTGGAGCCGCCCAAGATGGTAAACCACGAGGGATGAGGCGCATCGGGTATTGAGCCTCCCAAGATGGTAATTCTGAGGGAAAGGGCTGCTGGTCTTTTGGGATCACGGTGGAGCTGCCCAAGATGGTAAACCACGAGGGATGGTGGCATATTGAGTTACCCAAGATGGTAAACCCTGAGGAAAAGGGCTGCCTGGTTGATTTCAACTAAGGTGGAGCCACCCAGGATGGTAAACCCTAAGGGAACCTGACTTTGGCGCTGCCCAAGATGGTAAATCTTGAGGGTCCGGCTGCCTTGATGATGATACACATAGTGGGCCGCCCAAGATGGTAATCCTTGAGGGAGATGACTATTGAATCCTAGTGTAATGCTAGGCATGTTTAATATTACTGAGAAAATCATCAGTAATTATACGGACTTTGTTGGAAGTAACGCTTATAGTTTGCATTTAACTTTAGAATGAGGTCTATGACTTAGTCACTCATCTATTGAATGTCCTGTGGTTGGACACGAATAGGAAATCGTTATGGGTTGTGCTTGTTTGCATGCGATGACTGTTGCGTCATATTAGAATTTGGGGAAAAACTGTAATTTTGCTGTAATAAGCATAGGCCTTACTTGATAGCACATACTAACTATGTTATATATGACTAGTTAAAATGGAAAATGCATGCTCATGTTACAGTGAATGTGTTTTTAAGAGTGGCAATGAGAATGACTGGATATGCATGGGTTTAGTTCTTTTCCCTTACTGGGCTTCGCAGCTCACCTTGTTATTTTGCAGGTACCAGTCAGGCACAGAAGAGAAAGGTTGTTGAGTGAGTTGAAGAAAGCTTGCTTGAAGCTGTTAAATTTTGAGTTGTATATAAATACATGTATATATGTGCTAATGCTGTAAATTAGTTATGTCTTATTTTGACACTGATTCCTTATGTATCATGTATGTCTCCCTATGATAGATAGCATGGTAGGCGGGTCTCCCTTCGATGAAATTACGATTGCTCTATTGTCTATCAGGTGAACCATATAGCATGCGTTAAATGCATAATGTCCTAAAAACAGGGGAGACTCTGCCGAAATTTCGGTAGGACTCGGTTGTTAAAGGAGAAAAATATTTCACTAGTGGCGTGACTTGCACGGAGACGAGAGCACTAGCTCTCTCAACACTTCATTGTGATATAATTAGGGAAAAAAAAAAAAAAAAAAAAAAGCAAGGCCACGTAGGCTAGCTAGATCCCAATCGTTAGGCTTGATTAAGCTGTCGCGGCTCACAGGGATTGGGGTCGTGACAGTTACAATGGCATGAAATCATACTAACTTGGTCCTAAGTTACACTTACATAAAATCACACTATCATGCCCCTAAGATAATTAAATCTAGCAACCTATGATAACAATCTAATCACATGTCATGGTAAAGTCTAAAAGTTAGACTATCATGCTTTAATACATAAATCATATTTAAAATACTATATTTAATTAATATATAATGAAACTAATTACATTAATTTTTTAGAAACCTTCACTTATGATCCAACCATTAGATCTTATATCTTTTCCCTTTTTATTAAGGGTTTTAGTTATATTTAGGGGTTTTTTTTTATTAAGGTCCAAAGGTCATATTGTTTTGTTTTTGTCATAATCCATCCATGATGTCCTTAGATTTCATCATATCAACATCCATTCCATCCATCTCAAGGATCTGATCACACTTGATCTTATTAATCAAGTGGGTCCCTTTGTAACTTTTAGGATTTTTCTACTATAGTGGGTAAATCCCTTAATATCTCTTAGATCTGTCCAAATAAACCATTTATATAACTTCATTTAAATATTATATCATTATTAAAACATATTTCCAAGATCTGATCATCTCAAATCTCGAAGATCTTGGGAATTGGAAACCTATTTCCTTAATATAGAAAGTTTTATTAAATAATTTTTATATTTTATTATTTCATAGGAAAATAGAGGTTTTAAGCTTTCCATAGCTTTTTTTCAATCTCAATTTGGAGTTCATATGACTCCAGAATTAGATCTGGAAGTTTACAGTCCATTCCTAGGGCTTAGATTTGATCTGGGCCCATTGGAATGGACGGTCTGGATTAGTTGGGCGAAAATGAGCCGGGCAAAACACTCGGTTCCTCGTGCGTCCATCATGGAGGCGCTACAGACGCTCCCACACGGGACAAGCGGAACGCACATCATCGCGCGCCCGTAACCGAGAAGCGAGGCGGGCGCGTCTGCTCGGGATATATGTTGACGCACGATCGTCCCACTTGGAACGACGTCGCACGAGCAGTTGGTACGGGGAAACGCTTCTGTGTGCAGCGTTTCCATGCTGGGTCGTGCACGACGTCTTGGGCCCCGTCTGATTGGGAGATTGGACAGTCCATTATGGACCGTCCCATCAATCCTCCATCAATTGAGGGCCCAAAACTTATCTGATCTTTGTGAAAATTCTACCCTAGGGGTTTTGCACCCTTCTTGATCAATTGGAGGGGTCAGATTTTTCATCTGAGCCCTCAATCATCCTAAATTAAAGGTTCTGTTGTGTACTTTGTTTTTACCATTTTATTACCAAAATAAAATTACAGTAGAATAAAAATTTCATAAGACACTATTAAACATGTCCATAAAGTATTTTCACCTATCTGATTGAAGAAAAAAATATTATTTATATGTCCAATTTAAAAGAATACCCTTTTGATAAAGATATGGCCCAATATCCACCTTTCTTGCAATTCTCGTTGTTTGAACCGTTGGATCTCAAAATTGATTTGGGGGTTTTGTAGATAAGGTATAGTGGGAAGTTTTGGACGATGTGATATTAGATCTAGAACAGAGTGCCTAATTGATTTTAGGTCTCTTATTCCAATTTAGAAAGAAAATGAAAATGAAAAGAGAGAGATCTCTTGAGCGTTTTGGGTCTTTGGGGATGGATCTAGGTCTAAATTTTTAGGAAAAGTAAGACAATTTTTGTGAGAATTTTATGAGCATTTTTGGAGGATTTTTGGGGTTGTATTTATAGGCATTTTGGGTCTTCTTTCATGATGAAGTGTAATAATGATGGTTAATTTTTTATTATTAATTTAGCATTGGATTCTCCCATGCTCCACTTTCTTCCCCAAGACCAGCTGGTGTGGTTTGACCCATGATTTCATGTGGGTTGGCCATAGGATTCGTTTTTGGGTCCCTTGTGGGCCCCACATGGTGTAAAAAGACCATTTTGCCCTTTATGTATAAAAATTAGGGTTTTATTCCCATGATCTCATATTTGAGTGTACTTAGTGGCATTGGATTTGTATTTCTCAGTACATTCTAAATTTTGATGTCTCAAGTTTTTATTTTTGGGTAAAATTACTATTTTACCCTTTTGTCTAAAAAAATGAAAAAAATTAAGGATTTTCTTTCGATTTCAGAATTTTTATGCTTACAGTCATTCTGAAGGGTTTGCTAAGTTTAATTTCAATTGTACATGTCTTATTCTTTTATTATACTTTTATAAGAAGTATATTCTAAATAACCCTAATATTTCAGCCCAAAATTTCTAAAATTCAAACTTTATTGATTTTCTCAATCAATTACAAAAATTGGGGTTATTACAGCAATACTCAACACACCACCTGAAGACCGACTGCAACCACTCTCTCCCTCTCATCTCTCCTCCCCATCTGCCACTTCTCCTCTCTATTTTTCTCTCTCTATCTATCTCTCTCATTGCATGCCTCTCTTGGTCACCACCACAGAAGGCATCGATGTAGCCTCACCCGATCTCCATCTCTTTCTCAATCTTTATCCCCTCTTCCATTGTTTCTCATCCCCTCTATTATGCAAGAAAAACCTATTCTCTCCTCTCTTTTTCACTCTCTCCCTCACCACCACTAGCAAGTATATTCTCACGGGCAACCCTCTATTACACTGGGAAAAACTAACCCACGCCTCTCACTTCTTCTCTGTGATCCCCCATCTCTCATCTCTTTCTCTTAGCCAACCGCCTTCCTTCCATCTCACCTCACTAGCTAGAACTGTGAAAACCCCAATTTTTCTGAAATTATTTGGAATTTTTATGAAAATCGGGGTGGAATATTATATTTAATATAATATTAATTTTTAGAAAAAGAATCAAGTCTTGAAATATAGATATTTGGCATGATGAGACTATAAGCATGGTAGTCCTTGAAATTATTTTGCATTATGATGCAATTGATTATGGCATGATGAGATGCCATATGTTATAACATGATGAGATGCCTTATGTTATGGCATGATGAGATGCCTTATTTTATGCCATGATGAGATACCCGGTAAAAGTTATTACCGATGTTGTGTTAGAGGATGATTCCTAATACGATATGATTATATATTAACACCTAATGTTAATATTAAAATCAGTTTAGAAATAAGATATTATTGATGATATTGACTATATTCACGATTTTCAATGTTTTTATTTATATGTAATATATACATATAATTCATATGACAAGTGAAGGATGAAATGGTTATCCAATTGTATAAATTGATTTATATCATAGATATAAAGAACTATTGATTTTGAGATATATTGATTATATTTCTTAAATCCCCTACCAAGTATAAATTGCTGAGATATTGTAAATATTTGAATGTTTATAATATCTCAGATACAGTGAAGAAAGATTAAAAGCTCAAGACTTGAAGATAATCATCACCGAACTATTACTCATGGTATTTACTTTAAGGAAGATTGTATTGATTGTTTTATAATTTGGATTATAATATTTGGACAAGGTATGTACTGATTACTGGGGCGTGTATGTAAACCATTAGATTAATATTGATTTTAATAAAAGTATTTCTATTATTATTCAATGAAAATTTTATTTTATACAAAAATCTATGTATGGTAAGTAATTTGAGGTGGCACTCGAATTTTTGAAAAATCAATTTCAAAAAAAATATGTTTCTACTGTTTGTATCTTAAAAGAGTTTCAAAATCAGAGCCCTACCTTTGAAGATGTTTATGAAAATGTGTTTTAAAAATCTAGATTGTCACAAGAACGCTCTTCTCTCTCTCTCTCTCTCTCTCTCTCTCTCTCTCTCTCTCTCTCTCTCTCTCTCTCTCTCTCTCTCTCTGATGACGCATCCTGCCTCCCTTCTTTATCCCTGTTCACCGCATAGACTAGCCGACAGCCCTCTGTCACTGGCCAGCTTTGTCTTCCTTGACAACAGCCGCTTTCCTCATTCTCCCTTCTCTCTCCTTCTCTTTCTTGTTTCCCAGTACCTCTCCCTTCATTCGGCCCTGTTTCACCCCATCTTCTTTGGCATCCTCCTCCTATTTCTCTCTTTTTTTTACTAAAATAAGAAAAACAAACATTTTCATTTTTACCCTTGGATGTCCTATTTTAATTCCATTTTTGTCCCCATTTGAATTCCATCCATGTCCCTAATTTAATTAAATCTATATCCTTTTCTTATCTCAGTTTTGATTTATCCTTATTTTGCTTATCCAAGAATTGTGTAATCCAAGGTTGTTTATTAAAGCTCAAACCTAATCAACAATTTAGCTTTAACAAACAGAATCACTTTAATTTCTGATTTGTTTCTCATCAGAATTAAAATTAATATCTATATATTGTTCTTAGGATATCTCTTAGCTTATTCATCAATTCTGATCTTCAATCTAAAATTCAAAAATCAGATCTAAGCCATCCAAAACCCAAAATCACTCATAAGCCTACATCATCTAAATTTTGAGGAATCTGCTCAATCCAGCTGTCAAATCTTTAATTAGAAGTACTAGTGAGAGATTATAAAAGCTAATCAAAGTTTTTATATCATATTTGAAGAAATTTTCCATAATCAAGTTAGGAAAGTAGATTTTTTTAGTTAATTTTTTATCTTTTTGAATTTGAATGTTAGTAATTTTCATTGGTTAAATATATTTTAGTTTAAAATTTATTATTAGCTAATTTTTGTTATTTTTAAAATTTTTAGACAATTAAATTTTATTTAAACTCTATCTTTTTTAAGTCGAGTCTCCGTGGGATCGATCCATACTTGCATCAGTTACATTCCAATAGCCCATGCACTTGCAGTAAAATAATCAACAATTCATCCTTGACAAACGAACCTATGAGACACCCCCCTCAAATTGGTGACCTACTTAAGGAAGAGGCCCTTCAGACTAACCATTAAGTTATATTGGCTTATGTGCAACCAACTTGCGCCATTAATTAACAAGAATTGTTATTATCCGATGTAAATATTCCGTAAAGTATTAAATCAAGTTATACAAAGTAAAATATGTAAAACTTGCTTTAGACCTGTGCCAAAAAGAACGAGGAAGATGGAAGACCAAATACATGAAGCAGAGGAGCGGGCTTCTAGACCAAACTTATGGCCACATATTAATGATTCATGCCCCTGTCGAAGCCAAAAATGTCTAATAAATGTCCTTGTTGGAGGCTTTTGTTTGAAAGGTACCAAAATAGATATGGCCAATATTTCAAGTGAGTCTTATTGGTCGAGCAATCTTGACTGTTGATCAGTGGATCCGACTAGAAATTTGAAATGAATTAGTAATAATTCATATTAGACAAGCATAAACCCTTATAGATGAGAAACTGGAATTAGGCTTTTGTTTGAAAGGTACCAAAATGGATATGGCCAATATTTCAAGTGAGTCTTATTGGTCGAGCAATCTTGACTGTTGATCAGTGGATCCGACTAGAAATTTGAAATGAATTAGTAATAATTCATATTAGACAAGCATAAACCCTTATAGATGAGAAACTGGAATTACTGGATGGTTAAAAAAAAATTCCCCCGCTTCTGTGTAATCCTTTAATGATGGTAGTTGAGTGCTCCATGTTACCACACAGATGTGCCATCTATATTATATTCGATTGGCTAAAGATGCCCTTTGGAGAGAGATTCTAATATAAATCTCCTTTAAGATATAATAAGGCGCTTCCTATGTGATCGTTATGTACAACTATTGGCCCCAACCTTCACACTCTATGTACTTGTCTCAGTAGGACGTTCTTAGGTCACCAAAGACATTTGCTATATAATTATCCATCAAGATACGGTAGCCATTGTCATGCCCAAGCGTCGACAACTATGTGCTTTGTGTTTCTATTTTTCAATGAGACAGGTGAATGGGAGCTTTGGCGCAACAGTAAAGTTGTTGTCATGTGACTTTGAGGTCATGGGTTCAAGGCGTGGAAACAGCTACTTGCAAATATACAAGGTAAAGCTGTATAATATAGACTCTTGTGGTTCGCCCCTTCCCAACCCCCCATACACGGGAGCTTGTCCGCCTGAGCTGGCCTTTTTTTAGGTATTTAAAACCTATAGTGATCTCCTAACCAGAGGTAAATGTGACACGGAAAATTTCATATGCGGAAGCTTCGTGCACTAGAGCTGCCCTTTTCATTTTTTAGGTATTTAAAAACTATAGTGATCTCCTAACAAGAAGGGGAGCCTTAGTGCAACGGTAAAAGTTGTCGTCATATGACCTTGAGGTCATGGGTTCAAGGCGTTAAAACAGCCTCTTGCAAAAATGCAAGGTAAGGCTGCTTACTATAGGCCCTTTTGGTCCTCCCCTTCCCCAGACCCCATATAGGTGGGAGCTTCGTGCACCGGTGCTGCCCTTTTAGTGATCTCCTAACCTAAGCTAAACGTGACTCAGAGAACTGCAGATGACGAGTGCTTGATCCTAGCAAGTGATGGACTTTGGGACTTACTTATCTAATGATTTGGCATGCGACGTTGCTCGCAGATGTTTCCATGAGGGCCCGTCATCAACAGCTGAAGAGACTCCAGATCCTACAAGTGACGGATTTATAGCGATGATGCAGCGAGGACGTCAAGATCTCGGGGCGCACTAGCTGCTGCACCGCTAACTCTCCTAGCCCTGGGACGGAAAAGCGGAGATAACATCAGTGTGATAGTAGTGGACTTGAAAAAGAGGTTGAGGTTTAGAAGGGAAACAAGGGTGAGATATCAAATAGTACTGTTCAAAGGCACTGTCCATATTTATCTATTTTAGTGTGAATTTAATACAGCAGAAATCCCTACAAAAGAAAAAGAAAAAGAAAAAAATGGGAATAGCTCACAATAGAGAGATATACAGGTTGAGAATGTAAATTCAGCAGATTTACAGAAATCCCCAAATCTACTACATTGTTCTGAACATTTTCTCTAGTTAGGAATGCAAATTCATGCAGATATAAAGCAAGTTGTTGGTTCCAAACAATTCATCACTCAGTTTATTTTCTTTCGGCGTAGTTATTTTGGTTTCCTCGTCTGCCATACTTGAGATGTTTGAGATTTCATGATCCGGGACCTGCATTGGCCATTAGGTATTCAATCTTCGTAACTGTCGAATCCTGAATTGATAGCAACACAAGTTGGAAGTTTAACATAATATTTGGGAAGAAATGAACTGATTTGTGTTTGTAAACCTTCCTGGATCGTCTGCAAGCTGTTGTCATGTCTCTCTGACTACGGATACAACAGACAGAGGGTAGGCCATACATACTTAACAATGACAGGTCTATAGCGAGATTCAGGAGACCTAAAAGTTGGTAATCCCGGCCTTCTCCAACTGGAGGACAGTAATCTTTGACTTCCATCTTTTACCCTCCCTATCTACCAGGCAAAGGTCGTACTGAGGGGGTCCAGTTTATGGCAGCTGGAATTGTAAGCGGTCCGAGATGGAGCACCTTCTCACAAACACACTGTGATCAATTTCAGTCTGTTTATATTCACCCATGAATGCTAAATTTATTGAGTCCGTGGTTGGCACTAGCTGTACTATGTTGAAGATTTAGATGAATATCGCGAAGGACGAGATTCAAACCCAAAGTGTTAAACCTTTCTCTAGTTGCTCTCTTCACAAAGACCATGACTGGGCCCTAGATGTTGATCTGACGTCCCTGTGCAATTGGCATGATGAGAGACACCGACACTTGAAGGGGAGTTCTGGTGCAACATTAAAGTTGTCGTCATGTGACCTTGAGGTTATGGGTTAATGCATGGAAAGAATCTCTTGCAAAATGCAAGGTAAGACTGCATTTTATTGACCCTTGTGGTCGGCCCTTCCCCGAACCCCACATATGTAGGAGCTTCATGCACCAGGGCTGCCCTTTAAAAGACACCAACACTTGCTATCTTTAAGGGACCTGTTATGTGAATTCTGCATCCCCTACACAAAATAGTTATTGAAGCAGCACTTGTTTGTTGGACTGCCAAACACACTATATTTTCACTTCCCATGCTGTCGTAACATGCTCGTGTTAGCTTCGCTTGGTCAACTTCGATAGCCCGCAGTGAAGTGGCGCTGAACTCGCTCAAATTTTGCACACATCTGTCGTCAAGCCAAAGATCCTACTATTGAGATGGTTAACATCTTCACATGCGGATCGTTGGGATCTCCCAGTACTTGAGAGCAATGGTCCAAAGCTGACTTCTACCTTATCGACCATCTATGACATTGGTTTCATGGGCACGTAGACTATGTTATCGTTCAGTTATACTTTGTTGGGATCTTATAATGTATCAACGGGTTTGTTGGGCTCACATACCATAGTGACATTGAGTGAACGAAAGTGGTTGTAGGTTTTCAGGTAAATGAAAGGTTGCATCTGCCGAATATACTGATCCGTGGACACTCCAATATTGTCTTCTGCCATGAAAAGTGATACAAATCAGGTCTGGAGATGCCTATAGACCGCAAAAGAGTGCTGCTCAGGATTAATTACCATCAAATCTCTCTCTTTAATCAAAGAAGAATACGACGCAGCTTACGATTCAGATGAGAATTGCAACATCTAAATAGTCTTCAGATATTGGTTTTCATTTCCTCTTCGCTTTTCACCAGATATGCACCCAAAAGTGTAGTGGCACTTCAGTGTCCAGATCTACGTGGGTTTTGTTTGTTTAATATTAGGTCACATAGTTTACCAAAATAGTAAAGGAAAAATGATTAACTGGCTTTCACCATCGTTCATAATTCTTGAGGAAATTTTCAAATATCAATCCAACTTGGTTTTTTTTTTAAAATCAAATACTATCCCTGCTTTTCTAAAATAGCAAATACCTAGCCAAGTTGTTTTTCTTCCTTCCAATGACCAAGTTGCCATCAAGATTGAGACAAAATTTCCATCAGTAAGCTTATTGTTTCAAAAGAAAGACTTTTTATTCTTACATTTATTTTTCTAATATCTTGTTAAACGAAAAAAGTTAATATCCTTTTTTCATTTTTTTTACCTTTTTGTACAAAAAAGAGCTATAGTTTTCTATTTATATTTTCTTTGTCCTTACCGAGGAAGGTAAAAGATAAGGACCTTATCTAAGCAAAAATGAGGGAAAACATGAAGAAGGCTATTAGTCGCACTTCATCCCATAGGAGTCATACAAGAAAGAGCATGTAAGGGCTTATTCGCTGCATTTCAACTTACCGGATGATTTGGTTAAATACATGCATGTGTAAGAAATCAATTGGTTTATTTTTCCAAAGGTGGGCCATATCTATACAAAAGTGGTGGGCCCTGTTTATGCAAAAATGATGGGTGCTTCTAAAAAGTGGTTTTTTGCATCTTTTAGAAAAAAAATAAAGAGAAAAATAACATGATTCCTCTTTCTATTTTTCGATTTAGTAGATAATACTATAATTCAGTAAGAATTTAAAAGAAAGGGCATTAATGTCTTCATTTTTAAAAAAAAGGGTTTATTAATGGAGATTTTATCCCAATCTCAAGGCCAAAAGAAGAAGAAGATTTTATTTTATTTTTATTTTTTATTTTTATTTTTCTAGGAATTTGAAAATTTAGAAAAGTAGGGATAAACATTTGAAATTTCTTAAAAAGTTTGCCGGCTATTTGAAAATTTCACCATTTTTTTCTTCAAAAAGATATATTAAGGTAATAGAAATTTCCAAAACAAAAGATCATACATGGTATTAGAAAGATGGACCTCTACTATTTGTAGTCTTTATCCTTTTCTATCTAAGCTAACGATAGATTTAGAATGGAAAAAATGTTTTATTGTTCTTCATGCTTGATTTACTAAAGTAAGGAGTTGACACGGTTGAAAATGTACTATAGTTGCTTTCCTTTATGGTTTTTTTAAGACAATAGAATTTTATTAATCAATGACTAATAAGATTGTTAAAATTACAAACTCTATAGTGTGGTGAAAGTAAGGAAGGATCAAAACCAAAACGAGGTCCATTAGACATTATTAGTTGCTTTTGAAACTTACAATTTCTTAACAGTCTAAAGGTCTGAAAATAACATATAAACAAGTTATCCAATCATATCTTGCCCCGCTGTTGTAATAGATAATCTCCACCCATCAGCTTTTGCACCCTCATTAACAAGGATATGTGTTGCCTCATCAGTAAAATGAGGCATATGTTGTCACAAGGTTGCAGTTTTTCTTTGCTAAACATGTGCGGCACTTGTGCGCAACTCCTTTGCAAAGCACAAGTCAGCCTTCTACTCCCCCACTCTGACTTGCTAAGGCTATACTTACTCACCCACAAAAGCAATGAGGGAATTCAAGAAGAGACTAACACAAAGAGAATCTATTATTCCTCAGTTGAGTAATCTATAAGGAGCTATTTGAGTTACAAATGAGGAGTTAACCCCTATTTATGCATGCTCACCCTCATCCACCTCCTCAATAGATGACTAAGATTATTCCAAGTGTCATCAACAGTTCATATCATAATCTAGAACCCTCCTAATTTTTCTATAGTAATACCAATCTCCTAGAGTATTCTAGAATATTACAAAAGATCTAGATATTTAGAAAGAATTTTCTAGAAATCAAGCTTTGTTTCATAGATCTAAGAGCATGGACCTAAGTCCATCATGCCACATCCATGAGTTGAGCAGGCCTCCCCTAAAGCCTGTAGGCCTTACAAAGCAAGTCTACCATAACAAGCTAACCAAGATTGTCTTTGTTTCATGCTTTCCTAAATTCCATCCATTACATTAGGGCATGTTTCCATCCAACAAGATCTGAGTTGGAAATTCATGGCTATGATCAACAATTAGCACTTATACTTTGAAATAATTCATAAGTAGTCCCTAGACTTTATTTTGTCAGTAGCCCTTGTACAGGCTAAAAGAAGACAATTGTTGTGCAAGTGTCCTATTAAAATCAGTCAAAGATGGTTACCAAAAAAATCGTCTTATATAATATAATTTAATAAGACACTTTCTCAAAAACGTATTAAAAATTCATTAGAGGGAGTTGAAAATTTTGAAGTTCTTCATGGGAAGAACTTAAGAAGATGGTTAAAAAAATTGTCTTAAAAAACTTGTTTAAGAAGACAGTCACAAAAAATCGCTATAAAAAGCCTTCATTAAGAAGATGGTTAGAAAAAACTATGTTAAAAAATTTTAATAAGACAACAAAAAAAAACTTTTTTAAAATTTTGTTGATTAAGACAAAGGTTGAAAAAAAAAACATCTTAGAAAAACCTAATTAAGAAGATGGTTGGGAAAATTGTCTTCGAAAAACTTGATTGAGCAGATGATTATGACAAATCATCTTAAAAAGTCTAATTAAGAAGATGATCAGAAAAATTGGTACTAAAAAAGGACGATTAAGAAGATGACTAAAATGAAATTGTCTTCAAATCCTAAGAGAATCTTTTTTCCTCTATTTTAAATTCATACGATCTTTAGTTCCTCAAATATACTCTTGACCATTTTTCAGGAACTGGTAATTGTTACACAACTTGGCAAACTCTTTCTCATGGAATTTACAGCGATTGAATCACCTTAATTTAGGTGAATCTTTCTTCCTTGTCTCATATTTATTTATCTGATTATGGGTAGAAAATTCTTGTCCTAGAGCTTTTCCCTACCTTGGATGGATTTATCATTTTTTCTTTAATATGTTTATCCTATCCTAGAGTCAAAAAATCTCCATCCATGATAAAAAAAAATTTATTTTTTTTTTACACATCCAATATTTGCTAAAAGTTAAACCAAGAGTTTATTATTTTCACGTCTGAAAGTCATAAAGCTTCTATTTTTAGCCATAAAAATGGACAAATATTGCTTGGATAATGGCGGTAAGATTATCAATAGAATATGAGGAAGAATTGAAATAAGGGGGTGATTGCGATCACATGCATTGTCCATAATCAAGATGTGAAAAAATAAAAAAGATAATTGCAGGCAAGTTGAAAGAACATTTGTGCTTTAATATAATAGATCAAAGTTATCACTTCTGGATTTGGTAGAAAGATATGAATATGAAGACACTACTGGAATGTTACATATACTACAGTTGCATCAATGTTTTAATATGCATATGATGACTTTCAAGACAATCCTGAATAATTTCAAACTACGTTGGAGGAAGCTAATGACCCATTGTACCTTGGGCGTACAGATTATACTAAGTTATTTGCAATGGCAAGATTATACAATGTGAAATTGAGATATAGTTTTTTAGATTAAGGTATTACAAAATTCTTAAAAGTGATATGTAAAATACTACCAAAGGAGAACAAATTGACTAGGTCCAGATAGAAGCAAAGAAAATCCTAACTGTACTAGGGTTGAAGTATGAGAAGATACATGCATGTCTTAATGATTGCATATTTAACATTAAGGAGCACAAGGATAAAACTATATGTGCAACTTGTACACAATTAAGATGAAAGTTGAAGAAGAATTTAACTGAGCAGGTGAAAACCATGCCTATAGGTCTTATAATATTTCTCCCCTCTTTCAAGATTCAAAAGAATATTTTGTATTACAAAAATGGTGAAAAAACTAGTATTCTAAGCTGAGGAGAGAGTAACTGATAGTTATTTACGTCATCTAGTAGATAGCTCAGCTTTAATGTCATATACTTCTTGTGGTCCAATTTTAGAAAAGACTCAAGAAATCTACGACTTTCAATATATGCAAATGGGATTAATCCTTATAGTTCTTATACACAGATGGGATTAATCCTTATAGTTTATAGTTGTTGGCTTGTTGTAATAGTTTGTTATAACCTCTTACTGTTGCTATGCATGAAGAGGAAGTTCATGATGTTAACTATATGGATATCGTGTCCAAAGCAATTAGGTAATGACATTGATATGTACTTGGCTTTGTTGATTGACTATCTTAAGACATTTATGGGATATAGGGGCTGAAGTTTATGATGCATAGAAGAAAGAGTCATTCACCCTGAAGGATATACTATTGTGGATAATAAATGACTTCCCTACATATAGTATGAGATGCACTATGAAGAGATACAATGCTTGTCCTATCTGTAGTAACCCAACATGGGTGATACAACTTAAACATAGCAGGAAAATGGCTTTCCTAGGCCTCAAAAGATAGTTGCACAAAAATCATCCATATCATTCTAAAAATGGGTAGAGACAAGGACATTTCCAAAGATATTAATCATATGACAAGTATTGGAAAAGTTTGAAATATTAATTTCTCATGGGGGAGAAGAAAGCAATTACATGTGAGAGTAACAACAAATCTACAAGCTGTTGGAAGAAAAAGTCAATATTATTTAGACTTGAATACTAAAAGTCCCTACTAGTACCTTGCTTGACATACTAAAAAGACCAAGGATGAACTTGCAACTTGAATGGATCTTATAAAGATAGTTTGAAGAGAAAGTTGCATCTACAGGATAAGAGTAACTAAGGAACATACTTGCCCAAATCAAATTATACACTCAACATGAGGAGAGAAGAATAGTGTATAAAATCTTGTCAAAGTCCTAGATAGCTACTCTTCAAACATTGAAAACATTATCTCCATGGAAGAGATGAAACTGTTAGGGATGAAGTAGCATGATTGTCATACCTAATGCAACAACTTTTGTCCATAGAAATACGTTTGGTACTGCCATGTAAAGTTAGAGGATCTATTACAAATTTCTTCCACTTCTTCAATGCTTTGTGTAGGAAGGGAGTAAATATTTCAAAATTACAAGAAATATAGATCATCTAGTGGCAATCTTATATGAGGTTGAGACAATCTTCCCACCATTCTTCATTAGTATCATGGTACACTTAACAGTTCACTTTATTAATGAGGTTAGACTTTGTGAGCTAGTTTATTTGATATGGATGTACCCATTTGATAAGTACCTGAAAGTTTTAAAAGGCTTGGTATGAAATCACAATATGCCAGAGGGATGTATCACTGAATGTTATATTGGAGAAGAAGCAGTGGAGTTTTAGATTGAATACTTATCATATGTGGATGCGATTGGGATCTGTCAACAAAGAAACTATCTGGTATATTTGATCCAAAAGTTGGTGAATCTCTCTCGAGTGGTCGTGTATCAACTATTAAACATAAAGAGTGCAACCAAATACACATTTATGTCTACCCTTGTTATATTTTTTGAATATATGTATAATAATTATAAATTAATTTATGAAATTGCTCATGTTTTTATAAATTGTGTGAGAAGAGTTAATTCAAGCATCAACATTTACAGGGGCTCTAAGCAGCACTGTTGGAAAGGATAATATCATATACAAGGCTTTGGGCACTAAGGCAGAACACTATGGCCGAGTAAGGGGCCAAGGGTGCAGCATTACTCCTTCCAAATACTTTGGTCAAAAGAATCAATAATGACCTAAATTTGACGAGAAGTAGATATACAAAATGATAAATGCAGTAGTAATAAAGAATCTCAAAAAGGAGATACACAAAAAATTAAAGTGGGATTTAATGGAGGAGCTCCTTAATATGAACAGTTATACTTAAGAGAAATGTTGTCGGCAGCCGACAACATTTATATCATTGGGGAGACCATTAGATATCATATCACCTGGTTGAAACAATATTTTATTTCCTTAGAATTCAAGGTATATATGCTGTTATACTACCATCTTTAATAATAATTTTAAGAAACATTAATTTAATTGTTTATTATCTACATCTAATCTTAATCAAAAGAAGTAACATGCACCATCAAGGCCGACCTCATCTTTACAACACCATCATTCCAGTACTAGTATTTATATTTATTATTATAATAAAATTGAATAAGTCTTTTACAAAAATTCTCATATAGATTAATAATCTCGATGATTTTGCAACAACAATCTAGTGATTGGTTGAAAGTTCCATCTAACACTCCTCTAACCCTAAAGACCTTAATCAACCTTGGATGGATAGAGCTTTGAGTGGTTGGCAATGATGGAGATGAAATACCATTCATGAGAGAAGACCTCATAAGAACTTGTAAATTTAAAATTTAAAAGTCTATAGGCTTTGCTAGCCAGGAAGTAGCCAAAGATACAACTTGTTCCTCAGTATCCTGTCTTGAAATCTTTGTAGTCAAGTAAAGTGATATAAACCACTTTACAATTCAAGAGATACAGGCAAAAGGTGATGCTACTCCAAGCCAACCATTATCAGCTTTACTCATTCATCTTTTGTAATTACCATACTAGCCTCTATTGTATAATTATGTAACTGTGTCCCAGTTTTCAAATTTAAATAAATATCATTTCAAAATAGTAAAAGAAAATCCTAATACTAGAATCAACACATGTTCTTATCACTTTAAGGTCACCATTTTTCGAGAGGTGAACCTAAAGTTGTTTAGCCATCTTACATGTAATCCAATTCTTAAAAGGAATTTTCATAACACCCCTATAGTTTTTACTTTCGTTGTTTTGTACATCCTAAGCTATTCTTCTTTGTAACCACAAATGCATGCTTTACACACCAATCTCAAACCACAATCTCTTTTAAAGAGAATATGTGTTTAAAAACACATGTATGTAAAATCATTTTAGCCCAAATTTTGTTGCAGAATTCAACTTTAAAACATTATTAATTAGGCATTTTCACATGTTTTTTATTTTTCTTTTCTTTTATCAAATAGTTGTCAATTGGTTCTTTAGAATCCCGTAAATCAATTCTCTTAAAATTATTTAATTATATATCAAGTCTTAAGTTCCAAAGAAATATCTTTTCCATTAAAACTAGATTTGATCATCAAATATGTGAAACTTATTAATGTCTAGATAATGAGTAAATAAATAATTATCACATGATCAAATCTATTCTATCACATAAATATATATCATGAAATAAAATAACCCAAATCAAACTATCTAACTTATAAAATTAATTTATGCATATCTAATTTCATCACATGAAATAAATTTTTGCAATTGTATTTGAGAAAATCCAAGAAACCTATTTTTTTGCGTGTCCAACAATTTCCCAAAATAATAAGAATAGATATTTTGTTTCCTGTCAAATTACTAATCCAAAAACTATGAAAATTTAGAGTAACACATGCTTTAATTATAGGTGGAAAACTCATATCTTAGTTTTTTGTTTTGGACTTTAGAAAATAAAAAACTTAAGCAATTTTTTATTAAAAATAAGAAAATCCATGAAACTATAGCCAAAATGAAAGACATTAAATTTATTAGATTTCTTAGAGAAAATTTATTTTTCTCCAAACCATCACCATGAATTCAATGTATTGAAAGCGATTGACCAAGGATCTTTATAGCTACAAGATATGAATCATTCACTAATTATAATTTATTTTGTTAAGGTTAAAGAGATCCATACCTTTGCTAGTTGCCAAGTTTAGAGAATTCATGGAAAGAAATTGTCTTCAAATTGTTAGAAATATAAGAAACTTACACTTTGCACAAAACAGAAATTTGATGACATTAGCTTAGAGGCAAGCATCAAAGTATGCTTCTTGAAGATAGTTGCAACCTCCTATTAAGTGCAAGAGATATTATAGCTCTATCTTTAGGATTCAATCAATCCAAACTCATTATGTACCTCAACTACTTTGCATAATCATAATTGGTCGTACTTCAATATCTAAGATGAATGATGTAAAAAATCAAGTCTTCAAAATCATTATTTAAATCATAAAAAATATCTCTTTGAATCACAATAATTACTCAAAGAAAAACTTCATATGTTTGGAACCCTAGAACAGAGTGATATCAAAATGATCATGCTCTAGAACTAGAGATTTCATAAGTAGAAGAAATCTTGAAGAGTGATGCACTGACGAATAAACTTTTAAAACAAATGAAATTAAAGTCATGCACTAACAAACTCTAAGAGAGAGAATAAGAATAGAGTGATGCACTAACTGACAAACTCTACCAGAAAAGAGAGTAGAGAATGTCTTAGCTAGATAGACTATATAGAAAACCAGAATTATAGAGTTATGGGGGGAGAAATGAGAAGGTGCATGAAATATCCTAGGGTACACCCCCTTGTATAGTTGAGCCTTGCTTGGGCATCAAGTAGCCTTGCTTGGTGGCCAAGACAAGTAACTTGGCCCTCAAGCTTCTCAGAAACACCCTAATACTTTCCTTTGACATTGGTGGGCCCTATTAGAGAGTGTTGGACCTTATAGCATGAGATCATCTCTACAGTAATGGGCTACACACATGTACCAATCACACTAGGGTGCCTCACATATACATCATTCCAACTAGGACCTACTCACACAAAAATAATAATAATAATAAAATCACACACAAAGGTAAAGGAAGAAAGCTTTATAAGGATGCTTATACTCCTTTCCTTTGAGATAATTGATGTGAGATTAATGTCCCATTAACTTTGAAAATAAAGTATAATGGTATCTGCCTAAAGTTTTGATATAGATGCCTCACACAGAATGTGTGCTTTGCACGAGGCTGGGTTGCTAATACAACATTAATTAGTCCCTATAAATACATTTAATAAGTAGAGCAAGTCAATATTTATTGAATCAACAACATTTACATTGAGTGTAACGATTAAGAGCTACCTTCTACTTATTTGAAATCCAAGTCCATTCAAAATTTGGAGCTTGCACAACATCTTTGAGTAGATGCTTCATAAACAACTTTAATGTGTCATTCTTCTCATGCTTGCTCAACCACTGTAATGGCAAATGGGGACATTCCATCATTGTCATCAATGCCAATGGTTGGAAGGAGGGCTGCTAGCATGTAACCCTTGAATGGCATGCATCAAGGTGTAATATTGGCCTACATTTAGATAGGAAGCCCTCCTTGGGAAAAATAACATATTCTTTGAAAAATAGAGGGCCAGTAGAATGTGGAGAGTTAAGTCTCATGTCCTCTTAAAGTTAATTGATCAATGGTAATACAAGCTTTCTTCTCTAAGATCCTACGACTAAAGGATCACAAGATCAATGCCTAACATAGCTACATACCTCTTTAAAATATATAGAAAAAAGGATATTGCAATGCACTTAAGGTTATAATAAATGTACCTATGCCTAAATCATAAAAGAAAAAACATGTTAATGCTACATCTAGTACTAAACGTAGAGGCTCTAAAGGCCACATAGTCTTATTAAGTCAAAGTTATGCTTTGGAAGACAAGCATATATCAATCATCCGTTACTCATGTTATAAAACTAAGTCAACAACCAAATTATGTTGATTTTAATCCAAAATCTGAACCATAGTATACATAGAACATGAAAGCTGCAAATTTGTGCTTTTGTTAATATACAAGCAACATATAATTAAGGATTTTTTCTTTGTTTTATGTAATGTATTCAAAGGAAATATAATTAATGGACATTGTAAAGGAGGAATGTACCGACATCACTTGATATAGTGAAATACAATATATAAACCCATGTTCTCTCATAGGAAAATTAGCCCCATGTTTCTTTTGTGTGATTTTTTCTCTCTCATCACTCTGAATGTAAAATTTGATGTAGACAAGTATAAGAATTGATTGACATCATTGGATTGGAATATCTCAATTTGCTTAAATATTACCACTTAATGCCTGTTTAGAGATCAGTTTCCTTCTCACTCCTCTTTCTATCCTCATATAATGTTCACTTTTACATTCAAGCCTATAACTCTCAAGTTGGTGTTTGGTTGTCTTTATTATGTTCTTAACATTAATGTCAAGATAAATCTGAAATCTAGGTGGTAAGCAAATACATGTTTGTAACTTATAAGCATAAAGCTTAAATATATGTATATTATGGCATTCAGACAATTTTTTTCAACGTGATGTAAGCTTTCAAGAGAATGTTTTGTCTTTCCTATCAATTACTTTTACTGGCTCTTTTTTTCTTTTTGAATGTTGATCACATACACCCACAAGCACCTAGAATCCATGTCCCACTTGGTACTGAAGAGAGGCCCTTGTTGCACCAGTATGCCAGAAGCAATTTCTTCATTCTTTTACACTTCTCTCACCTCACCCTCAATTGGGTTCACCTGTGGTTGCTAAAGACTCTTCCTTGTCTACTTCTAATTAATCCTTCTAAGTCTGGCATCCTACTAATTCTCTAAAGCTTTTCTTTTTTTCCTTTTAGGTGGGTGGGGAAATGAAGGACAACTTAAGAGCATATTTAAGGCACAGGAATGCCTTCTCAATCCTTCTCAATTAAGTTTATACAAAAACTAGGAGAAATAGATATTGAAATGTATTTTCTTTTTAACTTCACAACAAAATTGGCAAACACATCCACCACTCTATTTGCCTAGTCCGTAGATGTGACTTCCTCCTCTTTGCTCGTAATAATCATAACTTGAAGTCTCCCTACACACATATGTTAGATATTCTGAGTTTGTGGTCATGTCAAGCCCTTCAACGAGGGAAGACCGCTATGCATAGTTGCTAGTATATTCATGAAGGTAGATACTATAGACTACAACAGAAGTTCCTTTAGAGTCTCTTGGAACTCCAATTCTCCACTAACTCCTGCCTCTCTAAGATTTCCTAGGGCAACCCCATTGAAATTAAGAAGAATTCTCAGGAACTTGAGAGTCCACAGATTTAGCCCTAGAAAACAATGATAGGACATCCACTTGGAAATCCAACTTCGGTGCTCCTGCCTGAAACATTAGCACAGTAGATCATTTGATCAACCTTGGTTGCTTCATCGTCCTAGAGCTGCAAAAGTTCAGTATATATAGGAAAGCCGGTTATCAATTACTATGCCAATCTGAACCATAAAAAAGCTTCTGTCTAAACTTTTATCACAATATCTGACTGGAGAGGATGACCAAAGCAAAGATCTAGTCTCTATGTCTAGGAAGGAAAATCAGATATTCTAGTTCTTGTCAATCTGTAAAGTGGAATATGCAATATCCAGTAGTTGTTACTACACGACCTGAGTAATTCACAGACACTCGCGCATCATCTATATCCCTTGTTCAATTGACAAAATAAAACCCCAAAACTCAAGTTGCTTAAACCATCCTCACCATCTCATGGCAGGTCCCTGGTTCAAGTACCGATTTCCTCCCTATTAGTGGACAATCGACCATTTCATGCTGATGCTGATGCTGAAGCTCAAAAGGGAACTAGGAACTGCAATACCAGCCTCTGTACTTTAGAGAATTTATATGCTGTTCTATATCTCTATGAATCTAGAAACTTTTGCTCGCATTGACTTATTTGGTCTACATACTGGAACTAATAACATTCGAGATTATGCAAAGGCAATTTCCTGCCAATCCATTAGATTCCTTAAACTAGAAGGCGTCCATGAAAGTTTTCATAATTAAATTGGATGAACGATCATATATTCTCGTACTAAACAGCCATCTACATGGGTTCGATTCCTAACCTAGAAGATAATAGATTATCGGAATTTTATTAGCTGCTCAATGGAAAAGAAGCGAAAGAACTCCAAATACATAAGAACAGAAGACATGAACAAGCAGAAGGATCTACTTGTATTTATATGGTCTGAGTCATTTCTCCTTGTCACAGGCCATGGGCCGAAATCAGATCTATTCATTCAACTCCACTAATCATCGTTGGATCTCCCCCTCCCCCAACCCACCATCATTCATGGCCCACATGAAGGAATACGATCATGCTTCCCGTAATGGAAACTATTCGATCAACTTCATTAATCCTGTGATCTTTTGCAGTATAATTGCGACTAAAAGGCATTAAATATGCCTCCAACTGGTATTTATCTCTGGGAGGCTAGTCAAAACAAGTCGACTTGGATGAGTCCAGGTCAATCCAACAGCGATGTTTGAATAATTTATTGCGACTATTGGTGGCTTGTTTTGCTTCACACAATAGGAGATTAAGATAAGCAGGCTTATTGTGACCTAACATAATGTTTGAAATTTGCAACTTTAATTATCAGAGGACCCCCCACGTGCTTTTGGAAATCTAGAACCCTAAATCTTTTGACCATTATTTGTTCTCAAATTGCATTTGACCCATATTGTTGACTTACACTCCCACATCTTGAGCAAAATCTAGCTGAAGTGTTTTTTTTTTTTTTCTTTTTTTTTGGGTGAAAGGGGAAATTAATTACGGGATTTGTTAGATAAACATTTATTTTGATAACTAGGTGGCGTACAAATTTTTATTTTTTAATCTCCAATATTATACAAATCTAAATATTAAATTAATAGTGTAGCTGTAGAGAAATAGATTGATCGTTGATCGTTGATCCTCTATCACAAATATTCATTAGCTCATAACTTCGATTTGCACTAATTCGAGCGTGATCTCGCGGTTAATGTGAGGCATCCCACTTTGAGATAATGGGCCCAATCGTTGGTTTATGCAGCATATGTACATTCATCTGATTTCTCTGACTTTGTATGTCCAATAACCCAAAGATCACGCCGCTTAAAATATTCTAGCAACCGAAAAATGCAGTTTTGATCATCACAAGCTGGAGTCTGCTTGACTCTTATCAAGCGAACGAACCCGATCTGCCATGGGTGGGGCCCCCTCCCACCCTTTATTCTCCTCTCCATGCTTATCAGCATTCGTATCTTACTATAATATATATATATATGACCTTCCTACCATTCATCATTTTCTTATTTTTTTCTTCTGTGTTAGACGAGTCATGTCTGGCACGAGGTGAGCGTGACCCATGACCATAATAAATAATAAGATTGGTACATAGGGAAAACATTGTTCAATGTGGGATGTCTCGTCAAATATATTTATTTAGCTTTAAAATATTTGGGGCAGTTTGATCACCAAAACTCTCATTTTTCCTTCTTATTTCCTGTTTCTTGTGAGCTAAGCTTCTCTCTCTCTCTCTCTCTCTCTCTCTCTCTCTCTCCTCTCTCTCTCTCTCTCTCTCTTCTTCTTCTTTTTTCCCTTTTTTTTTTTTTTTTGTTGTTGTGTTTTACACAGAGCTCGTAGATTGAGCGAGACGGCGGGACCCAATTCTTCTAGCGGTGAAAAAACACAAATACCCTCCTTCGTCTTAGTTTCTTGATGTTGGACTGACTTTGCCCTGAGTCTATTCTACGAGGTCAGTAGTGTAATTTGATCAGAGGCCGTGGGACTTGTGGAAGTCGCCCTAATCAGGAATGCAATCTTCTAGAAATTGAATGGGGAAGTTGCCGTAACGCAACCATCTACGAAGTAATTAAAAAGGAGTGTAACTTTTCTAATGCTAAATTTTTAACAAGTTATTATACACCAAAAATTTTGTGTATACCTTCTCAATTAATTGTGTTCTCTGGAGAAATTACCCCGCCTAATAAAGTTCATGATTTAGAATAGGAGTTCATCCAAATCAAGTTTCACATAATTGGGCACTAAATTGATTCATCCACCGCCTAAAATGAATTTGCTATTTGTTATCCTATGAAATGATTACGTAGTGATTTGATGTGGGCCCAACTTCATATACTATCCAGCAGCTTGTATATGAGCATTTTAGACAGGCCCACACAAAAAGTGCCTAAACAATGATCTCCAGTGTCAAAATATACACCAAACTTGGGCGTATAGTTTGAACAGAATAATTTGTTTTCAGATAAAGGGAAGAAAATCGTGAGGCTCGAGAAGAGTCGTAAATGGCAGGCTGTTTCGTCTCACTTCATTTGTCCATGTATAAAACCCACCATCTCCCAGTCCAAAGCCGTCCAAATTTTCACAAAATTCATACCGAAAATCCTGAATGGCAAACCGTTCCCGGCCTTGGGATCTCCCAACCAAAATTTCAAGAAGACCCAATCGACTGCTCTGGTTGATTCTATCAGGTCTTCTGTTGCTCATCTGCATGGGATCCTTCTACGCATGTGAGTCAGTTCTCCGAAGAGCCAACAGCCTTGGCCGGCAGTGTCTTCCGGTCAGCAGCCAAGTTTCCAGTGGCCGCAAACTGAGGATAGCTATGGTGAGCTTGGGAGAGGAGAGCAGACAGGGTGGAGATCATAAGAGATCCTTTGATGGAGGGTTGATGGAAATTGTTTGCAGGAATAAGAGGGCATATGCAGAGAAGACGGGATATGATTTTATTGACGCTTCCGATTTGATCGATAAGAGCAGACCTCCCAGCTGGAGTAAGATCTTGGCAGTTAAATCCCAGCTCCAATACTATGATTGGGTGTTGTGGAACGATGCTGTAAGCATCTACCGAACTCTCTTTCTGCTCTTCCTTCTGGAGTTTCTCTTTTCTGATGATTTCCTTCTCCGTTTCTTTTTCTCCTTGTTTCAGGATACTCTGGTTACTAACTCCAGTATCTCCCTGGTAAGAGCATCGTTTCTAGTTTTTTCTCCTCCTTTTTTTTTCTTTCCCTTTTTATCGAATTAAATTGGATTTCTTTGTTATTTATAGCTGAAAGTGATTTCAGAGACTAAATACACAGAGATCTTTAAATTTAAGGCACAATTACTAAGAACTTCCTGAACAAAGTAAAGGGTGCAATAGAGAGAGAAGGAAAGTTGAGAAGTGATAAAAGCTTGAGATCTGCACGACTCCCATAAGAGAAAAAGCTCCTGTAAAGTGGAAAGTGGAAGCATCATCGACATCTCCATCATCTCTCTCTCTCTTCTGTTTTTTTCTTCTCGGCATAGAAGACAAGACCTAGGTTATTCTATTCTCCTCCCTTGTGAAGGTGGAAGTATTCTTATTTTTATGGGGACGAGTTTCTTTATGCCAGTCGCCCGATCACTGCCACCTGTAACTAGAAGTAGAGTGGGTCCGGATTCTGTGACCATGCAGAGTATTGCCATCGAAACTGTCGATCTCCGGAAATTCCCAGGACTCTGTTGTTTAAGATATTTGTGTAGTTACGCAGGAACAGAGCCTTTACACCAAGAACAGTATAACTCTAGGATCGTCATTAAGTGGACGGCAGATGATTGGTTTGTGAATCACTGAATTCTGGTCCCACTTGTGCTTCCAATCGCCAGTGTAGATGCTTGTACTGGTGGGCGGCCGAGTAAAAGCTCTTAGACTGCATAGATTGCATGCTGCGCGTGTTGCTCATGGCAGGTTCCATGGACACGCTGTTGATAAGTATTCCCTTGTCCAATCATGCTCTTTACCCTCTCATCCCTCATTCCACTCCAGCCACAAATAAATCGGCATCATTCATTTGCCCAAAAAGTCATAACGGCTAGTCAATCCGGGCCATCAGCTTAGAAGACTTAGTCAAACTCGAACCGTCTGCTCCCTCCTTTTATTTAGATGACCCATATGGAAGTCTCCCCCGTCAGGGCATCCATTCAATGGAATTCCCAACAAGGCATCTCTTTTTATAGGCCAGTACCATCGAAATAAAGTGTCTGGATCAGATAGTGGGCCCAGTGAACGAACAAAAGCTCAGAAAATGAAAGAATCAAATGTTAGAATATGCCTGCACCTCCCCTTCCACTTTTTATATCCCATATTATATTCAAAGCAATTATCAAAGTCTATTCTGTTCCTAACAGCTACTAGGAGCATGTCGAGAAATCATTTAACAAGGTCCATCATTAAACAAGGGAGTGCTGATATCATTTCTCTTTTTTTTAATCCGAAAAATCTAATTTTGATGGGCTCCACCAGTAATCCATACATACTAAATCTCCCATTCTGTTGGTTCAATCAGGATAACGTACTACTTGTTGTGGGCCACATGATTACGTGTCCTTTAAGATTTTTTAGCAAAAAGACCAAAATGCCCATCTCATTTATGCAATAAATATGCGAAAATGTGAGCACTATTTTATTGCTGTTTTATACTCTTAATTTTCTACAGGAGAACATTCTGCAAGCCGTGGTTGGTGATACTGACTTCGAAACGTCCCCCGATCTGATTCTTACCGAGGATATCACAGGCGTCAATGCAGGTAATTTTCAGTCTTGTTTTTATCCTCCTAGGACGATGAAAGGGCATTTCTGTAATTCATGGCCATCTGTGGGGGAACAGACATGTTCCCGCTTTTTCTGCATTCTCGTGCTGTGCTGCTTTTCGGAACGTTTCCTAAATCAGGTTTGGACTTTTGACTTATCCCAGGAATCTTCTTCGTGCGTCGATCGAAATGGAGCGTTGATTTCCTCAATACCTGGTGGAATCTGACGGAGTTCGTGCGGTTCGGATCTTCGAAGAGCGGCGATAACGACGCGCTCAAGTACCTGATGAGAACGCTACCGTCAGACGAGCTGGAAGAGCATGTCCGGCTGTCGCCCATGCAGTGCCTCTTCAACTCCTATCCCTGGTTCCCCACGTGGAAAACGGCCTTCCGTCTGTTCACCTCTCCCAGAACCATCTGGCAAGGTATGGCATCCTTCGATTTGATAACGACACACCTAATTCTTCCAACGCGTCATTTGTTGTGGTCGCTGCCCCCTCCTGTGACTCCTTTACTTTAGCTGTTATTGGGGCCAAGCGAATTATTCGTGCTTGAGTATTTGTGGGCTGTGCAAATCGGTTATATCTTAGATTAAACACGAGATATTGTTCATTGGATGATCCTGGCCGTTATTATGCTGTATGCAGCAAAATGGACGGCTTCCAAAGCTAAGAAACATTCAACGCGATCCGTTGGAACAGTTGGAATCACCAACCATATGGGTTCCAAATACGCTTTTGACTGCTTACAAGTGGACCTACTTGTCTAATTATCCAAACTCCGGTCCCGGAGATTAATTTGTTTCTCCTAATAGACGGCTGGATAGTATCTGTCTGATCCGTCAATAAGGTTTTCATGAATTGACATCTTAGAATCTTCCAGCTAGAGAGACCTTCGGTTGATGATCCATCCATTCTTTGCGCTAGCAAATCAATGCTTGGATTAGTGAGAAAAAAAATGAAAATTGGTGCTCAAATTTACTTCGAGAGAGTGATTTTAAAGCAGCTGGGGTTTATGAATTCAATTTTTTTTATTTTTGCTGCTTTTGCAGGAACTTATTCCTACGGAGATTTCATAGTCCATCTGGCAGGCTTAGATGATAAGAGGAAATGGACGGACGTGATTCTTCAAGAGATCGAAGAAGCTAAGAGATGATGAACCAACTGTAAATCAATCAACTGTAACATATGCGTTTTCCTTTTTCTACTTCAACAAGTTTTATGGGTAGTGACGGATTTTGGCACTGTAATTTTGGTTGAAGGTCTCACTTGTAAATTTATAATATATCTTCTGAATCTGGACCCTAGCTGACGAACATTCTAATTATCGTGTTGAATGATAAAACTACGTTTTTCAGATATTAGAATTGTCCGGACCCTCGGCGAAATGGGAAAGTTGTCATCATGTGATCTTGAAATCACAGGTTCAGGGTAAAAACAGGCTCTTGCAAAATTGCAAGGTAAGACTACATATTATAGACCCTTGTAGTCTGCCCCTTCTTAGAATCCTGCATACGTGCACTGAGGCTGCCGGTTCCTCAGCCTTTGAACACCCTGAAGTGCTACTAGTCAATGGCAGAATGTCTCGTTGATCAGATATCAGAAATTGTGATCGAGCAAGAGAGTCATTAAGAAATTGTGAAATGGCAAAGAAATGGAAGTAAAGGAACCGATGTTAATTGGAGACGGATCATCATCGGATTGTGTGTCCACATTGCACAAGCATGATTCTAAACCCTTCATTATTCTCCATCCACTTAAACATAGTCTGTAATCATCTTTGATCAAGCCAAATTTTATGGATCTCTCATTTGATTCTTCCAATATTTATGAGCAATACCAGCCCTTATTTGAGCTACGAGTTCTGCAGGGAAAAAATCTAATTTGGTTCACTCTGGTCTGTGCCAAAAGTTACTTATAGGTGCACATATCATAGTGATCCACGTTAGGTGCTCTAATGACTTTACGAGTCAATTATGATGTGATAAGTTGTTCCTCCTGAGCATTAGGCGGTTGCAAGCATGACTAAATGATTCATTTACAATTATTTTGAAAAGGACTTATTATGTTCAGACAATTATATTTGGCACTTACATCCACCCTCTCAAAACCAAACGAACTTTGGGTCTCTCAAGGTTATCCCACCTTGAAAAATAATCATTTTCAAGTAGACCGAGAGTAACACCACTTACACAAAGACTAACATAACTCACCACTTACACAAAGACTAACATAACCACCTTGAAAAATAATCATTTTCAAGTAGACCGAGAGTAACACCACTTACACAAAGACTAACATAACTCACCACTTACACAAAGACTAACATAACTCTCAAGGGTGATTTATTTGAAAAAACAACTCTCTCTCTCTCTCTCTCTCTGAAAAATAACCATCTATAATGGTTGTAGAGAGAGTATTTATAATTTGTAGACAGAGAAAGAATTACCATAATCACTTGAAGACTGGCTTGAGATGTGAGTTTGGAGTGCTTGCTTGTTGATTATTCTTTTCAACTACTTCTGTCTTTGAATCTTGAAAATAAGCTTCAATTTATAATCTTCAATCCAAAGTAGCCATTGGATTCGACCATCAAGTTGGAGTTGAAATATACCTATTGAACCATCAACTTTTGAGAACGCCTATGATGCAACTGTTCTTGGTAATAAGACATATTTATACTTGAAAGAATAAAAAATGTTGAATAGTCCAACAAGGGTCTTGAAAGATAATAGAAAAGGCCAACGGTTACAACTAGGGTTAGTAGTCAAAGTATTTGGGCTACTAAAAAATTGGGTTGTTTTCTTTACCTAAACTCTCTCTCTCTCTCTCTCTCTCTCTCTCTCTCTCTCTCTCTCTCTCTCTCTCTCTCTCTCTCTCTCTCTCTCTCTCTCTCTCTCTCTCTCTCTCTACTTGAAAGAGAACAGAAATACGACATGGATTACTTGAAAGAGAATAGAAAAAACTGAATGATCCAACAAGGGTCAGTAGTCAAACTATTAGATCTGGTTGCCTCCAACGTCTTAGTTATGCCGCTAATAAGAAAATGTAAAGTCTCCCAAAATCTCCATTCCAAGACTAGAATGAATGAATTCGATATCTTTCATCCGACTTCACTGGCACTCTAAGATAAAAGTTCAACAATTACATAAAGATTCATGCATGAAAATCATTATAAAAGAATATGTCTCTGAATTTTTGTTGTGATTCTCAATAAATTATGCATGAATTAGACATTCAAAATACATGCTAACATATTCATAAAAGGACGAACATAAATGCTTCAAATGAAAGTTATACAACGGGTGTATATTTTGCTGTAGAATTATGACCAGACAGAAGTACAAGAGGGGCCATTTCTAAGGTGATGCTAATGATTATGGTGGTTCATGCAAGTGATGAGCCATGGACGAAAACTCAAAGTCATCTGACAATTTTAAGTTCAGAAGGTTGTGAAGCAGCTAGAAAACGAAAAAGCAATGGTCTCTCCTTTACGATTCTCTAGCCATCAATATGCGTGGGCCGTAGATGATGAATTTAGACATTTGGACTCAAAACACTTAGTCAAGTTGGTTAAAGTGCTTTCTGTGTTACCTGTCCAAGAGTACTGTTCAAGTCCAGCTCGTCTACCGAATAACAAAAATACTACCCTTACAAATGATCGAAATCTTTGAATGCGAAAAGTTTGGTCCGATTGGTAACAGTTAACCAAGATTGGATGATCTTAGGCCCTGGAAACAGTACTCACAACTTAGAGGATAGACCTTTTATTTTCTAAGCGTCCCTCTCAACTGCCCCAGTTGGATGGCAGGATGCTTAAGATGGGATTGAACTTTGGTCCAGATATTAATCGTTGATTCATGTCGGTCTAATATAAATTGTTTAGATCATTCCCCCTCCAATTTTCATAGGGAATTATAACCGTCATTGTATGGTAGAAATCTAGCATAAACTGAAAATTAAATAATAATAATAAAAAGGATTGGTAAAAAATTATTTCAAAAATCTATTGCAAATATGTATTATAATCAACTTGTAACTATACAAAATTTTCCTTTGAGGGATACTGCAACCCTGATGTCATTCGGGTTTCCCTCAATTGGGTTCCCAACAGGTCAAATACATGACGTTCCTCAACGTCGACTCTTCCGATTGCTTGAGTTTCTCCTCTTTGAGAACACCAAAGTTGATGCTGGGGAGGAATCGAGGAAGCGAGAGACTCTCTTTGCCTGCACATAAGACCCAATAATCTTCTTTGCTTGTTGATGGGTAATTCCATCTTAAGAAGCCTTGATCTTTCAATGCCTCAACTGCTCCAACACTGGCTGCAACTATCCGCGATTTGATTGTTGAACTCATCCCCGCTTGAACTGGTTGTTCTTCGGATTTTGGAGTGAACTTCCCTGAGAACTGGTTTCTGTTTGTTGAATGGAAGCAGAGGTGAAGAGAGTTATATAAAGGGGAGCAAAACCGAAGGAGTAGCTGGTTTTTACAGCTTGTTCCAACATACAGGCAGCACTTTTAAGTTTTCTTTGTTGTGGTTTTGGTAGTGCCTTGAGGTAGACATGGAACAACGAAAATGCCACGGAATAATCAACCATTAAACCCACCTATAAGGAAGAAGATGTGACAATGGGCTTGGCCCATCTGTAATTGAATCTGGAAAGTTATATGATGGATGAATGCCTCTTTGATACTTGACACATCAACGGCATTTTTCCTGGTACTAGACAAATCAAGAGCACGGCGACCAAATAGATGGCTTAGATCAATGAAAAGGTGGTACCCACCTGCAGATTTTTCAGCCTGTATCTTCCAAAGTAAAATTTGAGCATCTATCATACAACTACCCCAGTTTTGAGCTGCCCCGCCGCCACTAACCAGTAGACCTCATTTGACCATCTACAGAACACATCCATAAACCTTGTAAAGGGTAGTCCCGATGCACTAAGCACCGGCATATGCAGGGTCCGAGGAAGTGGTGAACCATAAGGGTCAATTGTACGCAGTCTTACCTTACATTTTGCAAGAACCTGTTTTCACCACTTAAACCTGTGACCTCAAGGTCACCTGACAACAACCCGTGACCTCAAGGTCACACGATGATAATTCTATCATTGCACCAAGATGACACGAACACGTCCACAAATCTTGTAGAGTCCATCAAGTAATTGTCCGGAGATACCACTTTCACACCACCACGACCGCAGAAACTTGTAGACTCTCCAATATGGCCCGTGGAAATTCTTTGTTACATCAACAGAACTAAAGAAAAGAGATTTGGCAGTTATTACACAAGAAGAAGTAAAGAACAAAAATAAACAACAGACAGTTATATTGGTTTACCAGCTGTAGAGACAGTTACTCTGTTAGTTAAATTAAAAGGCTGTTACGAATGGAAGGAGGGGGAGCATAAGAAGAGGGGGAGAACAGAAAGAGGGGGGAAGGTTTTGAAGTCAAGAATTGGAGGTTATAGCTCCTCGAAAGCTAGAGATTTGTAATTGTAGAACTTTGTATACAGAACAGAACCAAGATAGTTCTGCATTCTGTTTCAGATTGTAATTGAACTCTGTATCACAACCTTGTTGAAATTGAATTCGATTGAAGCATCTATCAGTGGTATCAGAGCTGGTTCGAACCAGGGAATGGTTAGAACCAGGATGGAAAGAACAGAAAGTATGGAGAAAGAGATAGAAGGAGTTAGAGGCGAAATAGGAGACGTGAGGGAGCAATTAGGGAGAGTGCAAACCAATGTAGGTGCACTAGGAGAATACCTAGTCTAAATCAGAGAATGGATCAAGAACAAGGAGGTACTGGGCGAAGGTACGAGTAGCCACCGGAACCCAGAGATGGGGGAACCATCGGAAAACCCCAAACGAAGCCCTTTTCCGTCGGGACCCCACTATCACCAAGATTGGCACGGTCGGAGACTGGATTTACCAGTGTTCGACGGCCAAGAACCATACAGTTGGCTGTGCCAGGCGGAAAGGTACTTCCAGGTAAATGGAATCGCCGACTCTGAGAAGATTCCGACAGCTTCCATCTGCTTAGAAGGTGATGCACTCCACTGGTTCTTTTGGGCAGAGAACCGCACTCCATTCCGATCTTGGGAATCTTTTAGATCTGCTCTTCTTCGGTATTTCCGATCATCCCAATCGAAAGACGACTATGAAGCCCTCTTGGGCCTAAAGCAGAGCAGCAGTGTGCACGAGTACCTCTGGTCCTTCGAACTGCTCTCCGGCCACCTAGGAAATCTTTCCGACGAGGTGATGAGAGGAGCCTTCTTGAATGGGCTCCAGGAGGATATTAGGGCGAAGATAAAAATCTTCAGGCCTGCAACCCTGTCGGGAATGATGGAGCTGGCCCACAAGATAGAGGAGAAGAACCGGGCATTGGACCAAATACGGGCCCGCCCAATAAGAAACGATGGTGGGCCAAGAATATCAGGGCCCTTCCAGGCCCACTCCAAGAATGCGTCAACCAAAGGGGGTTCTCAAGGGCAGTTCCGTAATTGGCCCATCGTCTTCCCCACCTCGGATCGAGCTAGGGTTTCTCGGCCGAAAAGTGATCGGGAAAGGCTGTCCATCTATCAAACCCTCGAAAAAAGGGGAAATCTTAGGAGACTCACCGAATCCGAGCTGCAGTACCGAAGATCACAAGGGTTATGCTACCGCTGTGACAAAAAATATCAACCAGGACACAGGTGTAAAAACATTCTATTGCAAGTGCTCCTACTTGCAGGGGACGATGAAGATGAGATGGAGAACTTCTATTTCCCTCCAGCAGAGGTGGAAAAACCCGAAGAAGGAGAAAACAACGAGTTGGAACTATCTTTAAACTCGATCTCGGGGTTTACATCTAGTAGGACTATGAAATTAAAGGGTACGATTGAGGATAAAGAAGTAATAGTGTTGATCGACAGTGGGGCTCCCCACAACTTTGTCTCTACCTAGCTAGTCAAGGATCTGGGGCTAGCAGTGGATAGATCGCACCGATTTGGAGTACAAGTGGGAGATGGCCACTGCATCCAAGGCAAAGGCGTCTGTAGAGAGGTACGATTACAGATACCAGGGGTAATAGTGATACAAGATTTTCATCTTTTTGATCTAGGGGGAGCAGATATAGTGTTGGGGATCAAATGGCTGGGATCTTTGGGAGATATCTCTGCCAATTTTCGTGATCTAACCATGCGCTTCAAAATAGACGATCAACAGATCATCTTGAATGGGGACCCAACTCTTTCTTGTTCTTTAGCATCTTTCAAATCGATTCTTCGAGTCATGCCGAGGGCAGAATTTGGGTGTATGATTGAATATAAAAGCATGGAAGTAAGTAAACACCAGCCCCAAGAGGATGACAAAGCAATCATCGATTCTATCTTACAGTAGTTTCTACATGTGTTTGATCAGCCTCTGGGACTGCCAGTGGCACATTCTCATGACCATGCCATTAGGCTGGTCGAAGGAACTCAACCCCCTCATAGTAGGCCATATCGATATCCGCATGTGCAGAAAGATGAAATTGAGAAAATTATCAAGGAAATGTTGAATTCAAGCATCATTCGACCCAGCAAGAGCCCTTTTTCGAGTCCTGTGCTTTTGGTCAAGAAGAAAGATGGAAGTTGGAGGTTTTGTGTGGACTATAAGGCTTTAAATAAAGTGACAGTGCCTGACAAATTTTTTATTCCAACCACAGATGAATTGATGGATGAACTGGGTGGTGCTACCATTTTTTCAAAGTTGGATTTAAAATCAGGCTACTATCATATTCGAATCAAAGACAAAGACATAGCAAAAATTGCCTTTCAAACTCATGAAAGGCACTATGAATTTTTGGTTATGCCTTTTGGGCTAACCAATGCACTGGGTACTTTTCAGGCATTGATGAACGAGGTATTTCGTCCCTATCTCCGCAAATTTGTATTGATTTTCTTTGATGATATTTTGATGTATAGCAAAACTCTTTCTCTTCACTTGGAGCATATTGTTATTATCTTAAAGTTGTTGGAGGAACATAAGCTTATTGCCAATAGAAAGAAATGTTCCTTTGCACAACTTTCTTTGGAATACTTAGGACATATTATATCTGCCAAAGGGGTCGAAGCTGACGAGTCCAAGATAGCATGTATGTTATCATGGCCCAGCCCAAAAGACACCAAGGCGCTGCGTGGATTCTTGGGTCTCACGGGATATTATAGAAGGTTTGTTAGAAACTATGGAATCATTGCTGCTCTATTATTTAGATTACTTAAGAAAGATGGCTTCAGTTGGACTAGAGAAAGTCAAGAGGCATTTGAAACATTGAAAAAAGCCATGACAGAGGTTCCAGTATTAGCCATACCTGATTTTTCAAAAACCTTTATGCTGGAAACGAACGCATCAGGAAAAGGGATTGGTGCTGTCCTCATGCAAGAGGGTAGACCAATTGCTTTCTTCAACCAGTCTTTCTCTCTCTCCAATCACAATCCAAATCAGTTTATGAAAGAGAATTGATGGCTATAGTGCTGGCAGTGCAAAGATGGAGACACTACCTCATGGGCAAAAAATTCATCATTCATACTGACCAGAAAAGTTTAAAGTTGTTCATGGATCAACAATTATTAAAGGAAGAACAGCAGAAGTGGCTGACTAAACTCATTGGCTATGATTTTATCATTCAATATAAGCAAGGATCAGAAAACCAAGTAGCGGATGCACTATCCAGGAAGCAGGAGTATACCACCCTCAACAATGCAAATAGCAAAACAAAGGAGGCAGAAATGACCAATGGTGGATCACAGCTTAATAAAGAGGACGACATATTATTACAGCATCTTGCCCTATCCATTGTTCGATGTGATGATTTGGATTCTTTAGCTGCTAAAGTACAAAATGATCCTCACATTCATCATATTACTCATGACATATTGGCAGATCCAGATAGCCAACCAGGGTATACACACAAAAGAGGCCTTTTACTATTTCATGGAAAGCTAGTTATCCCAAGATCTTCATCTCGCATTCCGACCTTTCTACAAGAATTTCATTCCACTCCAGCAGGAGGGCATTCAGGGATTACACGTACTTATAAACGCATATCCCAGGTACTTCATTGGGAAGGAATGCGACAAGATATTCAAAATTTCGTATCCAATTGTGATGTCTGTCAAAGAAACAAATATTATACGGCTACTAAACCAGTATGTCCTCTACAGCCTCTTCCCATTCCCCAGGAAGTTTGGAGTGACCTATCTATGGATTTCATTAGTGGGTTACCTAGAGCCCATGGTTATGACACGGTGTTAGTAGTTGTTGATCGCTTATCTAAGTACAGCTATTTCATTCTACTCAGTCATCCCTATACAACCAAAGAGGTCGCCAACCTCTTCAACAAGGAAGTGGTTCGACTACACGGTTATCCTAAGTCCATTGTATCTGACAGAGATAGAGTTTTGATCAGCCAATTACGGGTAGAAATTTGTTTAAACAGGCAGGCACTGCCCTCAAGATGAGTTCTTCATATCATTCGCAAACGGATGGACAGACAAAAGTGGTAAATAGATACTTGGAGACCTATGTACAATGTTTTAGTGGTAACAAACCAAAGTCCTAGCCAAAATGGATCTATTGGACAAAATATTGGTACAATACCACTTACCAACAGTCAGCAGGAATGACTCCATTCCAGGCTCTATATGGAAGAGAACCACCCAAGTTGCTGACTTTTACAGGGGGAGAGTCATTGGTGGAGGAGGTTAATCAACCAATGGCTAACCGTGATTCTATTCTAAGTGAACTCAAGCACAATCTAGAGGCAGCTCAATTGAAGATAAAAAGACAGGCGGATATACATAGACGTCCTCTCCATTTCCAACCAGGAGACTATGTCTATTTGAAGTTCCAACCTTATCGTTTCAAATCCCTATCAGCAAAGTCCAATGAGAAACTACGACCCCGTTATTATGGTCCTTATGTTGTCCTAGAAAAGATTGGACAAGTAGCTTATAAATTAGAGCTCCCACCACAGTCGAAAATCCATCTTGTTTTTCATGTATCCCAACTTAAACCAGCCAGTGAACCCACTATAAAGCCGCGACCCATACCATAGACCTTGATTGACGAGTTGGAAGTGAATGCATACCCCGCAGACGTCAAAGAGATTAGGCAGGCTACTAATGGACAATACAAAGTACTAATTCAGTGGAAAACTTGTCCAGACCATGACAGAACATGGGAGCCACTGGAGGACATTCTCAAGCAATTCCCTGACTTCCACCTTGAGGACAAGGTGCATCTGATAGGGGGGTATTGTTACATCAACAGAACCTAAAGAAAAGAGATTTGGCAGTTATTACACAAGAAGAAGTAAAGAACAAAAATAAACAACAGACAGTTATATTGTTTTACCCGCTGTAGAGACAGTTACTCTGTTGGTTAAATCAAAAGGTTGTTACGAATGGAGGGAGGGGGGGCATAAGAAGAGGGGGAGAACAGAAAGAGGGGGCAAGGTTTTGAAGTCAGGAATTGGAGGTTATAGCTCCTCGAAAGCTAGAGATTTGTAATAGTAGAACTTTGTATATAGAACAGAACCAAGATAGTTCTGCATTCTGTTTCAGATTGTAATTGAACTCTGTATCACAACCTTGTTGAAATTGAATTCGATTGAAGCATTTATCATTCTCATTATTCAAAACTAGTACCACATTTCTGGGAGCAGAACAACATTTTCTATTCCATTTGTTTCACAAAACGACCATGCTAAAGCATAGAATTTTGTCTCCTTCTTGCCCTATTTACTACCTTTGAAGCTCTCTTAGCAGGAACTGCACTAACTTCCAATATGCAACAGATTCAGCTCATCTTGCCAGACAAAAAGGGGCAGCCCCAGTGCACAAAGCTCCCACCTATGAGGGGTCTAGGGAAGGGGCGGGCCACAATGGCCTAAAGTAGGCAGCCTTACCTTGCATTTTTACAAGAGGCTGATTCCATGCCTTGAACCCGTGACCTCAAAGTCACATGACGACAACTTTTACCATTGCACCAAGGCCAAAAAATTAATGATCCTCAACGAATCCTTGCCAGAGAAGAAAGCTAGAGAGAGAGAGAGAGAGAGAGAGAGAGAGAGAGAGAGAGAGAGAGAGAGAGAGAGAGAGAGAGAGAGAGAGAGAGAGAGAGAGAGAGAGAGAGAGAGAGAGAGAGAGAGATGGAACCACATTGTGGTTTATTTCCTCCCTAAATTTTTTAGGGCTTTTTACTTATTTTAGCCAAACTTCTTATTGAAACAAACTGTATTTTAGAATCTTCCAAACGGTGCTTCTTGTTTATATTAGAATAGAAGTCAAAATAGTTGTTAATAACAATGTCTTCTAGCATAGTAGTGCAAGGAGGAGTCTCTCACTAGGGTGACCAAGGTTCGGGAGTGCACAAGTAGTTGTGTATCTACCATTCAAAAGAAAATTTCAAATAAGTTGTTTCCAAACATACTCTTAGGTTTTCTTTGACAAAGGTGAAGAGCATTTGTAACTGCCACAGTCCAAACTCGCATAAATTATAACCAATCAGTTCATGTTCTGGTCTTTTAAATTCTTTCTTCTTTCTTTTTTTGTTGTTAGAAGTCAAGAATCACAAAGCAAATCACTCACATACACTCCTAAATCTAAGAACGACAAAACAAATCACTCACAAACCCTCCTAAATCTAACTCCTTGCCAAAGGGAAAAATGACAACTTGAGCTTACAATTAAGCATATTTCAAGGGAGATGTTGCTTTATCTGAGACCAAATTTTTTATTATTTATTTCTTCTATATAAAGTAGTCATCAAATAGAATACTTGGCAAACAAGTCTTTTAGATGAGGTGAGTAGAGATGAAAGGTTATCAGGTGGAGGCCAAGTTAAATATCTTTCTTGGCTCAAGATTCATTATAATAGCTCAGATTACCTAGTAATGAATTTCTTGTTATTATTCTCTTAAGTAAATATTGTCATAAAAAATGTATGTCTCTTACAAGGTGTTAATGGTGCTTGAGATGAGATCGCATGGGCCATGTTATTGTTAGTAGTGCTAGAACATAGATGAGATGAGAACCATTTCATTCAGGGTCACTATTAGTGGTGCTTGAAATGAGATGAGATGAAAGTTATCTCATCCTATCCCACTATTAGAGGTGCATGGGAGGAGATAAAAACCAGCTCATCTCATCTTGCTGTCAGTGGTGCTTGAGATGAGAAATCTCATTCTCAACTCACTTTCCGTGGTCTGCATATCACTTCCACCTCAAACCATCTCATTTCATATCTAAACTCATTCCTCTTGTAAAAGATAGTCATTTATTGGCATCCCAAAGTTCAGCCACACCCCTACAAAAAAAATTTGGCAGAGTCTCTCCTGTATTTTAGACCCCGTGCATTTAACGCATCCAATGCGATAACCTGATAAACATAATATATGCTCAAAATAAATAACGGAGACTATGTCTCCCTCCAAAAATCCATCCACACACATGTCTATTTAAATTTAAATAATAATAATAATATTTTTATAGAGCCAAAAGGCTAGGATAAAAATCAAAATCTCCAATACCACTCCAATCACAGCCATAACTCCATAGTTCCAATTTACATTCCCACATGTAAATGAAGTAAAGTCATTAAGTCAATGTATGTCAATTTCACCAAGAAATCAACTATAATTGTAAAACTGTTTATTAGACCTGTCATGTTCTTCTCTTTAATTCTTTATCGTCATCTCCTACTCCATCTTCCTTGTTCTATTTCCTCAAACCTAAGACATTGTAAACAATTTACAATGTCTCAGCAAGATTGTGCTTGTGTAGGTAGTTTCATCATCAAAAGCATAAGTTTATGCAGTTTTAATTCAATAAGAGATATACAATCATGTGTTATGCAATTTGATAGAATATGATGCAACAATGAGTGATATGATAAACTCTGAAATCTCAATCATGATTTATAAATCAATATCATGCCAAACCAATTCAATTATCAGTGTCAATAATAACCTTTGCAAGGTATTTTACAAAATATGAAAGATCATTAAAACTCAGTATACATCATCTCGTAAAGATACTCATCTATACTGTATAGTGAATCATAGTCAAAAGTCAATAGATGAAAAGCATTTAAATCATAAAATGCTTCAATAAAATCAATGTATCTCAATAAACACATACATAAGAATATATCCATCAGAACTTCCTTGAGGTCTCATGAGTGTAGGAACACTCTAAATCCGACCACTTGCTGTTGGTCATGAGTACGCATTATAGACCTGAAATACCAGTGCCCAACACTTGCGCTATCGGGCAATATACATATGAACCTGAAAATAATGGAACCTCCGCGCGGCGAACAAGAACCAATTAAGTCCATAGCTATCACGCCGATAACAAGTGGATAGACTCCCCTATATTGTTGATCATGGAAAACATGGTACACAAGCCATGACCTGTCCATGATGATATGAGCTTGAATTCGGCCCCTCCAGCCCTATATCCACCACACATATACAATTTCAGAAGAAAGAGGATGATCGGTCCTGAATCTTCCTAGCACAGAGTCCACCGACCCCAATAAGTCCGTGATAACATAATAATCCTAGGCATTATCACATGCCGATATAACCAATAAAATCATAGAAATCCATGCATTGTTGAAATCATGCAATTTAAATCTTGTGATACAATATAGCCGCCTAAAAGCAACCCTCCCCATGGGTTTAGTTTGAAGATTCTACATTCCTCGTTATTTCGTAATTCATGAAGTCCACATAGTTTTAAATATATTTTCATGCATAAGTTCACAATCTGAGAGCAAAACACCATGGCATGTCAAATCAGTAAATTGCATAAAGTCCAAATACACAACTGCATAAATTAAAAAGTATTAGAATTCCAAATCATTAGTATTTCAAAACATGATAGAGAAATTCATCAAAGGTTTTCATATTTTACAAAGCAAACCGATGTTAAAACTATCTACCTCCTTGGTGAATTTTCTACCAGTTCTTCCCTTTTAGGTTTAGTTTTAAACTTAACTTCAATTTGGTCAAACCGCACCTGAACCTATGTAGCACATCCAACATCTGAATCCCCACATCAACATAGAATGATATAAGCATCTAAATCATGTTTAAATCTAAGTAGTGTATAAATTTTACTTTTTTTCACGCTCTTTTCAAAAAGCATTTACAACACAATTGAGGACTTCATATCTAAGTATCCTTCACCATTTGTATATTAGATTATTCATCTAAACATAATCCTACTATTCAGATTAAACCCTCAAATTTCATACAATTTCTCAATTTCCTAAAAATTTGTACCCTGATCTTAAGATTTCAAAGTATCTTAACCTAATAAAGGTCAAAGTATGTGATGGTGGCATCTAATCACCAATTAGACCTTTGTCAAGCCTTATTCCTTTACAGTCCCATCAAACGGTTCAGATTTATTCGATGAATTTCTATCTAAATCTTCAATTTATAGCATATCTTAGTTAATTTAATGCTCCAAAACTCACCATTAGCATCTGATCATGGATCAGACATCAAGAAGTTACTGTGCAAATAGTACATGATCGGACAGCTACAATTTTCTTATCGATTTCTAGCCTAGATCTGCAAATTTTGTATGATCTGAGCTACATTAGGTCTTTAATTACCTATCCCTAAGCTTAGATCAAAAAATGGATGGTCAAACTGCGCCTAAAACTATGTAGCACATCCAACATCTGAATCCCCACATCAACATAAAATCATATAAGCATCTAAATCATGCTTAAATCTAACTAGTGTATAAAATTTTCTTTTTTTCAAGCTCTTTTCAGGAAACATTTACAACACAATTGAGGACTTCATGTTTGAGTGTCCTTCACCATTTGTATATTAGATTATTTATCTAAACATAATCCTATTGTTTAGATTAAACCCTCAAATTTCATACAATTTTTCAGTTTTCTAAAAATTTGCACCTTGATCTTAAGATTTCAAAGTATCTTAACCTAATAAAGGTCAAAGTATGTGATGGTGGTGTCTAATCACCAATTAGACCTTTGTCAGACCTTATTCATTTACAGTCTGATCGAATGATTCAAATTTATTCGATGAATTTCTATCTAAATCTTCAATTTATGGCATATCTCAGTTAATTTAATGCTCCAAAACTTATCAGTGGTATCTGATCATGGATTAGACATCAAGAAGTTACTGTGCAAACAATACCCGATCAAACGGATGCGATTTTTCGATCGATTTCTAGCCTATATCTACAAATTTTGTATGATCTGAGCTATATTAGGTCTTTAATTACCTATCCCTAAACTTAGATCTAGCATAAAACCTTATGGATTTAGCCAAAAATAAAAAATGAAGAGTTGGGTTTTGTACATCTTACCTTCTGAGAGTGTTTTCGTGCATTTTGCACCATTAGATGAGCTGGATTGGGCATCATTTTCACCTATAGGGTTTTTTGAGCTTGTCATGCACCGTCTCCTCCTCGATAGATGATCCAAATCTTGTCGAATTCCCCAATAATCCTAGGGGTTTTCTTCGTTTTGTCGTGATGGACAACATGACCAGCTCAGATCATCGATCCAAGTTGTCATCTTCTCTGGTGACGGCTTAGAATCCGACGACCCAGAAAAACCCTCGTTTTCTCCTCTACCTTGCCGACGTGTTGATCCCCTCTAACAACTCGGCTCCCCCACTCCTCCTTTCTTCTTCTCCCTTCTCCTCTTCTCCTCCTCTTTTTTCCTTCTTGTTTTTTCCTCTTTCTTCTCTTTCTTTCCCTCTCCCCTTCATACGATTTCTATTGGGGTTTTGGAGAATAGACCAAATAGTCTATTCATTCAGTTAAGTGAGGAGGGGGTGCCAATATCAACTTGCCAGCTTTTGTTTATGATTTTTGTTTTTTTTTACTGAAATGCCCTTCATATTCAAATATTCATATCTCCTCCATCTAAACTCTGATTCCTACAAACTTGGTGTTGTTTAAATCGTCTTTTCGAGTACTATCCAATTATAAAGGTCTTAATATATGATTTGTTATCTATCAAATTTCTCACTGATAAAACTCCAAAAATATAAAATTTAATATATTCTTTTCATCCCAATTTTATATTTTTTCAAAATTCACTCAAATTGGCATTTAAAATTTTGAGATGTTACAAATAGTGACAACTCAACCATTACACCACACCTCCCCTTCTATTCAAATATAAATGAGGTATCGAAGGAAAACTGAATTTTATAAAAAAATTAATAGATTGAAGTGGAGGACACCCAATTTACCAATATAGGTGACAACCAATTTTGCTAGATGCCTTGATGTTTTTTACCAAAGTTTGAGAGAGTTTGACTTTGATTTTATATAATATATAAAGATAACCAACATATAAGAATTAAGGTGACCCACTATTATATAATAAAATATTATGATCATATAGGTTTTCTTTGAACACACATTTATTTATAATTTTATCCTATTTGGCACACTTATGAGAGACTATATATAAGACTGGCCCTTGTTTCACAGAAGGGTTGTTATGGCCCAAAATATTCTATAAGCTAATAATAAGCATCAAACCAACTTGTATAACCTATTAATAAACCTACTTACATAGATCTCTAACTTTACATGACCGCACATGCACAGAGAAAGAAAGAGAGAGAGTGAGAGAGAAGAAATTATTTGATACATCTAGTTGTATGGTGGTTGTATTATAGAATTAATGAAAAATGCAATTTAGCCCCACTTGTTGGATTCTTTCAATAATCCAAACCATACAACTAATCACAATGCTTTAGATAGCCTAAGACCTGCTACCCTCATATAAACGTACATCCCAATAACTACTTTTGTGGGCTTATTTTTATTATAAATAGACAGTTACTTTTTTTATTGTTTTGTGTTACACCTTAAAATTATAGAGAGGAAGGTCTTAGGCCTAATGTTTAATAAGAGTTTTGCTTTTCAAGCTATCAAATGGATTCTGAATCAAATAAACAATTGGATCATTGAAAAAAAAATATAACAAATGAGGCCAATTTTAATTAATTATTTGATACAACAACCATTCAATTGGTTGTAATAAATAATTTGGGGGAAAGAGAGAGAGTTTACCATTGTCTCAACTCTTGAGACCATGACATGACCATTTCATACAAATAGCTATTCCTCCAAATGAACCCACTATTTGGAAGATCAAGACAATTCATGATGTTTGTTGCAAAACGGACACTAGTAGGATCACCACCTATTTTTCTAACTAAAAGCAAACCCCACCAAAAAATAAGACGGAATTAAGTTAGCAGTTCATTTTACACTAGAAATGGTCCCACAACTAAAAAATTGACCAAAATCTAGTTAGACTAAGAACTAGTTGACTAATGAAGAGTTATGTAGTGTTTCAACAAAGTCTGGTAAACTCTTGCTGGACTAACACAATTTGGTAAGGTACGGAAAATATCTGTTAAACTCTTCCTAAATTGACTGAATTCTTACGGGACTGCCTCCATGTAAGTAACAACTTCTTTTGTACATGTTCACCCAAGATATCATTTCTATTGATTTCTACTAAATGAATTTGTTAACGATCCCCTCAATTTCGGTCAGATATCATTTCTACTGATTTCTACTAAATGAACTTGTTGATGACACCCCAAGTCAGCACACATATTTCTGTTGATCGGTACTAAATGAATTTGTTGACGAGCCCCCGGCGCCTGCATCGAGCAAACGTTCATATGCATGGAACAAAGGAGAAATTTTAGCAGATAGAAATAACCATGTGAAATGCGCCATTTTCTTTCACTTCCAAAACCAATCATGCAGGATGTTACAATGCCCTTTAGGTATTCTCATCGGGCTTGGAGGCTTTCCAATGGACTGATGTTACCGTAGAGCGCGACACCATTGCAAGATGCCATGTTTTGCAGGCAGAAACTCACCTTTGGATGAGTTGGTCATTGGCCTAATCCTAATTGTCTTCCCCATCAATGTCCTTTGATCAAACCTACAATTTTCCAAATGCCAGAATAATTCGATCCACAAGTAATTTGGACTCCTAGACATCCCAAGGCTGGGAATTAGATAAACAGGTTGGAGCTTCCAAACGTGGGCCTCTTGATCCCAAAGTGAGAGTTGACACCAAAAGTTGTCTTCTTTTCAATTTGATGACTAAAAGTAGGAATCGGAATTCTCTCATCATGCAGTATAGCTTGGATTTTTAAGTGTATTACTGAACTTCAAAAGTAGATGACATGCTCCATGGCTGACAAACATGCCTGGTTTATACAGTGGAGAAAGACGGAAAAGAAGATATCCATGACCAGAAAAAGATAAAAAAAAACGTCTTAAGTTGGTCCTTGGTAATCCTAATTGTCTTCCTTCATCCAAGTACTGTCAAGAAGTTGACAGTATTATTCTATTATTCTACCACTACAAAGAAAATGGCTATACAAGTAACATGGAGGAGACTGAAGGGCATTGTATAGCTTCCAAAGTATAAAGTGAACCTCTAATGGGCATTTTCTTGTGTTTTAGGGGACAATGACAGGGCGTTGTATGGATAAACTGATGAATAATCAAACCAAAAGAATAACAAATATGTAATTTCCATTAATTACATGAGTAACCACAAAGCATCACCATATCTGCTTAACATCCAATAAGTCCTGTTACGTACTAAAATCCGATATATGAGCTGAATTCCCGACGCTGGACAAACTAGCAGAAAATTAAGCAAAAAAAGGAAAAAAAAAAACCCATGTACTGAGAACTCAACCATACAAAAACCATAAAGCCACAGAAGACAACGCCAAACATCACTCCAATGATACACATTGGAAATCACCATCCAACCAATTATTTCTTCAGTACACTGCAGAAAAGAACAGCACCTATAATAAGTTCATAATTGTAAGCAGTAAAAGCAGAGCAAGGATTTCACATTCACCATGTAGTGAAAGTAATGACTAAACTTGTTAAACTAGAATATCAATTGTCAACTTAATTAACATGAGAAAATAATAAAATAAAAAGAGAGACGCAGAACTAAAGAGCAGCCACAGTGCACAAAGCTCCTGCCTATGCAGCATCCGGGGAAGGAGCGGACCACAAGGGTCTATAGTCCACAGCCTTACTTTGCATTTTTGCAAGAGGCTGTTTCCACGCCTTGATCTTGTGACCTCAAGGTCATACGATGATAACTTTACCATTGCACCAAGGCTTCCCTTCAAAAGATTGAGGAAGCCGCAAGAGAGATGCAGAACTAAATACAAATAAACAAGCTCAAGCCATTATCAAGGAGAGCCTTACAGCTGCTTTGTCAAATGAGAATGTATAGTTCCTCAGTCATGACAGCGCCTAAAGGAACAGCTAACTCACGCTTACTCAAATAAAGAGAAACATAATAGAAATTTCATAAGATTTATAAAGGAAAAGTAGATTTCTTGGTAGGTGCCTCTAACTTGGCACTGCTTGACATTTTTTTAACACATCATGCAAACAAATTCCGAGCTTTCAATCCACATGATTATTCCACAATAAATCATCAGCAGAAATGGTTGCAAAGGAGGGCTGGTGAACAAATGCATCCTCCTCTCAAGCATGACTTTTTTGCATTACATAAGCTTCTGCTTGTACATAATCTAACAGCTAAGAATCAAGTGAATATAGGTCCTGAGGGATTGGAGTTTTGCAGGGTAGGAAATGAGATCTAGGGATTAAGGGAAAGACAAGCTAGAACTATTGTTTGAAGGGGTATGTCTGGGTTTTGCCTTGAGATCATATTAGACCTTTAATGCATAGTAATGACTAGAAAAAAGAGAGTAATTATCGGAAGTTGATAGCCTCCATTTACATCACGTCACTAAAGCAGTTGAAGACAGAGGAAGAGAAGAAGATTTATCAAGGAAGATGCAGGAAGGTTGAGAGATTAAGAGGTAGAAAGGGAAAAACAAAGCCATGGGAAGTGAGGGAGGAATGGTTGTGATATATGCAGCATAAACAAACCCGCAGCAGACCTGGGCCTGCGTGCAGGCACCTCTAGGTTGTAACCTAGGAAAACTACACATGCAATTCAAAAGAAGATCGGGACCTGAATAACCCAGTGTGATGGCAAAATTGGTCAATTGCAAGCCTTTTTATCTTTAATCAACAAGATTGTCAACATCTTTCCCTAAACTAAATTGTCTTAAACCATAGCAAAGACAATTTCCTTTTCTTCTTTCCTCTTTCTCTATCACTCATAAGAAAGAGAATACAAACTTTATGCAAATTGAAGCTGGATCGACAGAAGAATTGAGACAAAAGACACAAAATAGTAAGTATTGAAGGGAGAAAAGAAAATGCAAAAGCAAGAAAATTCGTACCCATTCAAGAAGATTTGCAATTAGCTAGACTTTGGCTTCCCTCTATCTGTTGGTTTAAAATGCACTCAGAGACAAACATTCGAGAACCTAAAGATTGAAGGTGAGCCCTAGCCGAGGGCAACCTAGGTAACTATTATGTCATAAAAATATATATAGAATGGGCACATGAGTCTGCAGAAATTTCAGTTGGGGATTTTCGCATAAAAAACCTTGTATTTTTCACATTTTAACGTTTATACCCTGCATCATTAATTAATATTAAAAACCCACTGATTTAGCATGTCTCCATAATTGCACCAAAATTGCAGGCGATGTTAGAGGATGCTAGACTGCTGTTTTCCCTTTTCTGAGTTGTTACCCTCTTCTCCAAAAAAACAAAGGAAAGAGTAGGAAATATTTTTCTAGAAAAAACCACCCTTCCTTTTAACCACCCAATCACTGTCACCGTCCCAACATGACCAATTGAGCGACTTTCATCAGCAAGCCACCATATACGGTCAGCCAGCATTTTACCAATTAAAGAAATCTTCTCTATTAAATTATATTTGAAACCAGTAAAAGACTCAATAAAAAACAAACAGAAAGGCATTGAGAATGACGGTAACAAATTCCAACCAGGAAAATCAAAAGCAATTCTTCTGGACGGAAATGATACTGCCAACCTTTCTATCCTCTTAGCACCAGCAACAAATGGATACCCCAAAAACATCTAGCCCATTCATCTCTTTTTTGGATCCCTTACAAAACACTTGCCCAAGAAATTCCTCAAATGGAATCTCTCGCAACTCCCAACCCACCCCCCCAAAAAAACCCCCAAAACCAATACGAAAAAGTAGATTTCTGACATTAGCCCCTTCCTGGAAAATCCATGCGGGGCTTTCCAATTATCATCTCTGTGCCAAACAGCAAGTGACCAAATATCTAACCGCCCTGGAATAGAGCATCCCAACATCTCTGTAACCAAGACTCCTCTAATGCTGTGTTTGTATTGGTAGAGACCCCACTAACTGCCATGGAATAGAGCACCCCAGTGGTTGATTCATCATATACATTCCATGGAGGAACGTGGACAGTGGAGATTGAAGTGGAAGTGTATTAAGAGGGAGGGTTTGATCATAAACTGGGTACGTGTCAGAGTTGTCGGATATTAGGATAGTGGCATTGAAGGTCTTATTGACATTTGGGGAGACGACAATGGATGATGATTAGTGGCCGTTGTAGGAGTTGAAGAAGGGGAGCTGCTGGTAGCCATCAGATTCGGCCCAGTGTTTGCCGAGATAGAAGAAGGCGAAAGTGCCAAGTTAGGCCAGAGATCTTGCCAAGATCTTGGAGTTTCCAAAGATTTACATGGCAGAAATTTGGAGTAGATGCAGAAAACCAGAATTATCATAAGCTGAAAAATATTAAAAACTAACTGTAGTTTGGATTTCAATATTATAGAACTAAGTATACTCTTCATTTTAAGAAAGGTGACTGCCACATCAGAAAGTCGACGAACAGTATCTAACGGCGCTTGCAATTTTGGTGCAATAGTGAAGACATGATAAATTGTTGGGTTTTTCAAATTAATTAATAATGAAGGGTATAAACGTTAAAATACAAAAAATACAGGGTTTTCCATGCAAAATTCCCTTTTCAGTTTGTCAATGAAGCTCACTTGCTGTCTACATGCAATTCTTTTCTAGACATAACTGCAACATGATCATTCATAACCAGAGACGTGTTCACGACACTCAATTTCAAGTTTCAACCTCCTCCATGATGGGAATGACAGTGAATTTCTGTGTCTGGACTGCCATAAGTACTAGAGTTTGTGATCATTAATTGCATTTCCTTTGTGGCAAAAGTCTATCAGGTGTAGCCCCTAAAGTAAATGTTAGATCCCATAATTACTCTGTTTCATGGTGCTATTTTATACCCAAGCAGCCATGGATTAACACATATTAGCTAGTCTTTCATCACTTTCTGCAAGGGATAACTAAAACACAATAGTAATTTGAGATCACTAGAGAAGGGTCTTGCAATCCACTGAACAACAGATATTTCTCCTCTCTTTCTTCTCTGGTTTTCTTCTTCATGAATCTAGCTACAAAGGGACTGAATTGAAAATGAGAACCTCCACACACATAGTTAAAAGAATTCAGGTTTCTTCCAGTATCTGGAAACAGCACATGAATGTGCTTGTGCACAAGTTGGTTTCTGCATTGTCTGAGAACCAGATTTCTCAATCACGACAATCTCTAGAAGCATAAGATATCAAAGCGGACTTCATTATTATGGCAAAAATGACAAAGGTAGAAGAGTCTTTAGCTACTGTCAGAAACTAATTAGAGTTCCTATCAGCCATTGCCCAGTTACAAATTCCAAAGACTAGCAAAAACTTTATCTAGGAACTTGTTATATGTTAATGAAGCTGAGATTAAAGAAGAAATACACTTACTTATATAAGTAGGCAGCAATACCAAGAATTATGCATAACAGGATAATATCAATACAGAAGTTGCGGCTGGACCTTAGCTGGAAGAAAAGCAGACACCATCTATTAGAGAACAGACTTGAAAAATTGAATTGTTATCAGCTGAAATATAAAAGAAGAACCTAAACTTAGGCACAATTTGCCTACCTGATTAACGGTTTCCTTCAGTCTCACATTAGTATTTTTAAGGTCAGAGGTCGCCCTGTCCACCTGCAAAGACATTGAAAGGATGCTGATTGGGTAAATATTCCCTTTCCACAAGCATGAACCACGAATGAGAATACATGTAAATGAGAAACTGGGAGACGATAATATTCCAGCACTGCATCAAGCTGAGAAGCCCCAGATGATGGAATAACTCGGGACTTGCCAGCATACCAGAGGAGACGCAACTTAGGAGAGGTTATATCATCATCTCAACTAACAGGAACCTAACGGAGTAGCTTTCTAGCAAGTATAAGAGCCAACCTCAACCAGAAAAGGCCAAAACTATAAATTTCTTACCTTGGTGTCAATCTCATCGATCAAAGGCACTTGCCTGTCCAACTCCTGCACGGAAAAGAATCAGTGATCCCAGACTTTTTTTCATTGCACATAATCTAGAGTAATAGCAAATAGCTGACCTCATTCATGTCATGGGCCATGTTTTTCAGTGTGTCCAATCCTTCTGCTATAACCTCCAAGCCTTGATCCTGCATAAGCCCAAATTAAATCTTTCAGGAAAAGCACAAATATGCAACTCAAACTATCTAATATAACCACACAAAGGGGACACACTATTTGCATTAGCCAAAATCATGCACTATTAGCAATTTTTTAAATTTATAGTCCAGGTCCATGCGCAATATCCTCCCAACAAACCAAGAATGGTGATTCACGAAGCAGTTACATAACAATGCCTGAACAATATACTCATACTCTCTTCTTCAATGGGTTTTATATTTTATAAACTCACTGCTCATGGATAAAAAGCTTCAGATCCTACTCTAGGCAGTATAAGAACAGAAGAAATCAACTTTCTTTTTCCCAGCATGATCCTTGCATATTAGATTTAGAAAACTCGAAATACGATTTTGCATGGGCGTGACAATAACAGAAGTGGAAGTAGGTGAATTAATGTGTGTAACTTCTGGGTTGCTACTCTGATGTCAATTGTTGTCATCTGCAAAGAAGGATCCCACGCAGATGTGCAGAGTAAGTGAGCAGGGCCCATTAAACCAGAACCTGCCATTTGCATTCCTGGTTGGCAACTCAAACAGCAGCATCCAGGTAGTAGGTCTCAACATATTGATATATCTATGTGTGAACATGCATAGGGATGCATCTATGTCAATTTTATACATTTAAAAAGAAAGAACACTTGCAGAATGTCAGCTTTAGAACAAACAATAGAAGCATTGTGATAAATGCTTACCTGTTTCATTTTTCGCATTTCATACTCCTGCCTGAATTCACTTGACTCCTCAGTTTGTTGATAGAATTCACTGTCAAACCTTCCATCTGCAACCATATGTGATAGTAATTGTTACTCTCTTGGAATAAAAACTAAAAAGAGAGAGGAAAGCCAACACTAATTCATTTCACTGGTGGCAAGAAAACAAATGTCAGAAAGTCAGGACAGGAAACAATATGCAATATGCAATATGAAGTTGCACTTCAGAAAGTTGAGCTGATCACCTGAATTAGAGTCGATTTTGATTTCTGTGCGAGAACCTGAAGCTGTCCAACCTCCAGATTGTTTAGCTGCAGATGCAGTCCCATCTGGTATTGCTTGAATTCTCTCTGGAAGTGCAAGTACCAAATCATTGCGGGTGACCAATTCTTCTTTTGAGAGGCCCTTTACCTGTGATTAATCACATTACAGATTTATACATCATTGTCACTAACCTTGCAAGTCATCGTAACTGCTTTTATAGCCAAGGACAATTATCAATCATGGAAGAGCAAAGTGCAACTAAGTATACTTTATTAAGTGAAAAACTATCAAACTATATGTGGATGCATATAAACCAAGGACAGTTATCAACCATGGAAGAGCAAAGTGCAACTCAATATACTTTATTAAGTGGAAAACCATCAAACTATATGTGGATGCACATATAAACATATAAAGTCCTGACAATTTTAGAAACCTATTGGAGTGCGAGTACTCCCTAAGTAGACTCCCCTATGGAGTCTATATACACTATGCATATGCATGTTACATATCTATATGTAGACATATATAAACACATCTTATTTCATTAACAAAACCTTGTATAGTCCATGCAGGACTTCAAAATGGACAGCAACCAAATTGACGAAACAAGAAAAACATCAAAATGATGGCAAGGGTAAAGGATATGTTTGGGTTTTGGAGATGTAACTAATACGTGTAACTAGAATTAAGGGTCTGTACATAAAAAACTTACCAGAAATTACATGTATTACAAGTACATTCAATTGCCTGATACTAATTACATGTATTAGTTAATCATAGTGTAACAAATTCTTCCATGGGCACATCCCCTAAGTTGTTAGCAGCACTCCATTGCAATAAAAAGGCAATGACACATTATTCATTTATATGGAAAATCAGTTTTTGACTAACTTATGGAACCACCAGCTGCTGTGAACCTGTGACGCTTTAGACACTGTTGGTTTCATTTTCTACCCCTAAAAGGGGGAGAAGACCCAGGTTGAAGCTATGGTCCTTCTAGCCCAACATTGAAGCCATAGCTCTTCCAGACCACCTGGTTTGGGATAGAGAATAACTTATGATATCCTTAGTCTGAGGATGATATAAAGTTGAATCTAGCAAGAGTCTAAGGGATCCAAATTCAGGTACGGCAGCAGATGATGGCGAGAATTCTGATGAGTTTAGGATAAAAAGGCATATGAAACGTATGAGAAAATAAATATCATCATCATCATCAAAACCTTATCTCAATTAGGGGTCGGCCACATGAATCTTGTTCCTCCATTCCCCTCTATTAAGTATCATAGCTTCATTTAGTCCCAAAGTTTTTAAATCTTTCCTCACCACTACCATCCACATTCTTATGGGCCTTCCCCTAGCCTTTTTAGAACCTTCTACTTGCATTGCCTCACTCCTTCTAACTGGTGCCGTTTTGGGTCTCCTTTGGACATGGCCAAACCATGTAAGTCTAATCTACCATTTCTTGTTACCTATTTGTGCTACCCTAAGTTTCCTTAAATGTTTTCATTCATAATTCTATCTTTTCCTGTCTTACCACTCATCCATCTTAGCATCTTCATTTCCGTGACGCTCATCCTAAGAACATGATGTTCCTTAACTGCCCAACACTCTATTCCATAAAGCATGGCAAGCCGTATGGCCATCCTATAGAATTTTCCTTTTAGTTTGATTGGCACCCACTGATTACACAAAACTCCAAATGCACATCTCCATTTATTTCAACCCGCTTGGATCCTCTGAGTAACCTCCCTCTCCATCTCTCCACTCTCACGAATCATTGATCCTAAGTACTGAAAGTAGTCCTTTACGGAGACTTCTTCTTTATCAATCTTAACTAGTGTTCCACTCCTACTCTCCTTGCTAAAATTGCATTCCATATATTCTGTCTTAATTCGGCTGATTTTAAATCCTTTAAATTCTAATGCTTCTATCCATAACTCCAGCTTTGTGTTTATGCCTCCCTTGCATTATCAAATAAGACTATATTATCTACAAAAAGCATGCACCATGGAATCTCCTCGTCGAGATGTTTTGTTAACTCATCCATAACCAACGTGAAAAGGTATGAGCTCAATACCGATCCTTGGTGTAATCCTACAATGACAGGAAAATCACCAGTCTCGCCACTAGTGGTCTTAACATTTGTTACCGCTCTCTCATACATATCTTTAATTATGTCTATATACCCTCGCGAAGCCCCTTTCTCACCCAACAACCTCTATGTTAACTCTTTAGGGACTCTAGCATAAGCTTTCTCTAAGTCAATAAAGACCATGTGGAGATTTTTTCTCCTCTCCCTACATTTCTCAATCAATTGTCTTGGTAAGAAAATAGCTTCCATGATAGACCTCCCAGGCATGAAACCAAACTAATTCTCCGATACACTTGTCTCATGTCATAGCCTCTTCTCAATGACTGTTTCAAAATGTTTCATAGCATGGCTCATAAGTTTGATCCCCTGATAATTAGTGCAGCTCTATATGTCTCCTTTATTCTTATAAATTGGTATAATAGAGCTTTTCCTCCATTCATCCAGCATTTTCTTTAATTTTATAATCTTGTTAAACAACTTGGTCAACCAAACTACTCTGTTATCTCCCATATGCTTCCGAACCTCTAATGGTATACCATCAAGCCCTATGGTCTTTCTTGATTTCATCTTTTACAAGGCCTCTTTTACTTCAGGCATACTAATCCTACGTTCATATGTATAATATCCCATGTTATTTAGATTTATAGTATTTTCAATCCCTATATTCTCAGAGCCATTGTCATTTAACAATTTTTGAAAATATGTTTCCCACCTTTGTTTGATCTCATCATCTTTGACTAATACCCTTTGATCATCGCTTCTAATACACCTAACATAATCTAAGTCCTTACCCTTCTGTTTTCTTACTTTTACAAGTTTAAACACATCTTTCTCACCTTCTCTTGTTCCTAATCTATTCTAATGTACCTACATAGTCTAAGTCCTTACCCTTCTATTATCTTATTTTTGCAAGTTTAAACACATCTTTCTTACTTTCTCTTGATCCTAATCTACTATAGAGGTCATCGTATGCATTTAGTTTAGCCTCAACCTACTATTCTCCTTTGCAACCTTTTTAGCATTCTTATGCTGTTCATAGTCTTCATTATTTCTAATCTTTTGCCATACTTTAAAACATACCCGTTTTTCTTTAATAACTTTTTACACTATTTCACTCCACCGCCATGTTTCCTTTACTACTTGTCTTTTACCTTTTAGATACTCCTAAAACATTTTTGCTACTTTCTTAATGGACTCAGCCACATTAGTCCACATGGTGTTGACTTCTATTTCATAGTTCCAGTTTCGTTCTATCATCAACTTATTTATGAATAAGGTTATTTTCTCTCCTTTTAAGTTCCACCACTTAGTTTTTGGACACATATTAAGTTCATTTCCTTTTTTCCATCTTTTAATATAGATATCCATAACCATTAACCTATGTTGTAAGGTTAAACTCTCAATGGATATCACCTTACAATACTTAGACATTGATCTTTCAATATTCCTAAGTAGAAAAAAGTCAACTTGGCTTTCTTGGAGTCCACTTTTACAAGTTATTAAGTGTTCATCCATCTTCTTAATGTCAAAGCAAAAACAAGGATAGTTTCCTCCATCTCATTTCGTTCTCTTACACCATACCCTCCATATATCCTATCATATCCTTCCTTTTCTTTTCCTTACATGGTCATTTAAGTGTGCTCCTATAATTATCCCTTCAATGTTGGAAATTTCTTGCATAACACCCTCCATATCTATCCAAAATTGTCTCTTGATTATAATATATAAAGCAATGGAACCACCATAGTATTTTTTTTACTTCTTCAAAAGGAAGGTGGTAAATGGATCATCAAATGATCTGGGTCTAATGGATTCTATTTGTCTCTTTCTTCTATGGATTATAAACAAACTGTGCATACAGTTTGCCTTGTGCTTTTAGTAGGGCCTTTTTATATGTTCAGCTATCTTAATGCTCAAATTTAAATAACTTCATTAAAAAGAATAAAACAACTTCAAAATAAAAACATTTTAGGAACATTTCTAGGGAAACTGTCTCCATCCCTATCTTGCTTCTTAACTCGTTCCCTGATACGATCTCCCATTTATGGTACATATGATCCATTGTAGCTCCTCTCATGTACAAATGAGATTACATTGAGGTTGCCAACATGCACTATAAGTGACCCAAACTTTTCTCACTTTGTTCAACTCCTTATAAGTAGTCCTTAGAGTTGTCCTCATGTAGTCTACAGATTATAGGTAACAGTCATAACAGGTAATCCTGAATTGGTCAAAGATGCTGGAGACGGAAAAGGCCCTTCGGTCCAATATCTCAGTGGGAAACCCAACCAACATTATATCTCTGATTTTAGGTGATCATGAAGCCAAACAGTCTTTTCTCAATTAGGTCCATCTACCAAAGCCAGCCTTTCATAGCACCAACTCAACCTTGCCTCTGTTAAAGTTGATAAGAGATACAATTCTCTTTTTCTTCTCCTCATTGTGTTTTCTTTCTCGTAGGTGGAAATGTGAGACCAGTATCCAGATGACACAATCCAGCTGGGACCAAACCATGCAGTAACCACATGCAAGATGAACCCTTAAACACATTCTCCAAGAAAAAGTAAGATCTGGACAGAGAGTATCACCTCCTGGTTGTGGATAAATAAATGCAAAAAACAGAATTTAACAGAGAAAGTCAAGTGGAATCATAGCACTGTCGAAAGTAGGAGTTTCGATATACATGTCACAATGAAAAACTTATGAATCTTATGATCCTTGAGATAACAAAACCTGTGCAATTTTGAATGACCAAGAAATCATGGAAAACGCTAGAGGTAGAATTATAACCAAATTTGTAACAAAGAGAAGAAGGCATCAGAACCTTAGCCATCACAATTAAAATCCGATACAAGGATGAAATAAATAGTCAACTTCCCCTCATAACGTGGTCCTAGGTGTCTCGTCACTGTTTCATGAAACATGCTAAAGACAGCAAAGGGCTCATGTTACCTAGTCCTATCCGTATAGGTAAACCAAAAGAAAACACCAACTCATCTCTTAGTCTACCATGTCTATGATCTTGCAAGCAGGACTAGCAGAAAACAATCGACCATAACATATAACGGGGTGATGGACAAACCAATAATCAACTTCAATTGTGCATTGTCAATCACAAGTCTCCAGTTCAAATGCTTATCTCCTTACTTCATTATTCATTCCTAAGACCAGTTGGATATGTTACACTCATTCTCCATATTGAAAGCAGAAAGCTTTTCCCCAGAACTAGAGTTTCTATCAGTACACAATATAGCCACTACGACAAGAGCCACCAATTCTATATCTTCAGAAACAACTGACTGTTGTAAGTTACACTCTGACTTTGTCATCTTCTTGGTTTGCTCTTGAGTTGCTTCAGAGAGGATTACATCTTCAGCCACCAACTGTACTGCTTCTTACAATCATGACAATCCTCCATCCCATCACTGATTCTCACATTGGCCTACGAAAGATAGGGCATGACAACATACCTCGGATTCAGTTAGGAAGAAAAGGGTCATGTAAACATGAAGGGCCAACATTTGAAAGAAAATGTTTACACTAGAACAGCAACATGGTATGCGACGTGCATTTGGGCACATTTTATACCATCACTTTCTATTCATACTCTCTTATCAAACCATTGCCTCTGCCCACATCGATTGAAGAACAAGAAGGCAAGAATTGAAAGCAATCTACTTCCTCCGTTGCCGTATCATTAATTGATAACGATATTCAAAAGCAAAGCGACACATAATCCAAATAAAGAATTATCAGTAATAGCAAAATAATATAGAATAAAAATAATAGTTTTTACCCGAATCCTAAATGCAGCTCCATATAAGGCCAAAAAAGTAACAGAAACGAACTTCACCTCACATTACTACCTCAATCCACAAGAAAACACAACAAAATAAAAAACAATTAAATAAAACTTAAGCAAAGTGCCTACCTTTTTCAATGCTAATCTCTGCAACTTTGGAACTTCCTCCATCAACCGAGCTTTGGTCCGTCGGATTTCCGCATTCATGGCCACAACTGATGCCCTGTTCTTCTCCCCCGACGCAACCTCCGCTTTCTAGAGAGAGAGAAAGAACGAGATTAGAAAATCAAAAACCTTCCAAAGAACAAAATCGAGAGAGAGAGAGAGAGAGAGAGAGAGAGAGAGAGAGAGAGAGAGAGAGAGAGAGAGAGAGAGAGAGAGAGAGAGAAGAATTCATCGACTTACCTGGAGAGCTGCATCAATGTCTGCTTCGACAACCGCGTAGAGACGAGCGAATGCATCATCGCCGGAGACGTTGAGATCTCTCTGCTTGTCGATGTCGTATTTGTCATATTTCTTGCAGATCGCATCTACGCGAGTCAATATATCGATCACGCTCATCTTCTTCTCCTTCTCTCAAGAAAAAATTACTTTCCCAAAACTTCGATTCCAGAAAAGAGAAAATTTTGCCTTCTTCGCGTTTGTCTTTCTTCTTCCCCCTGTCTATTGTCCGGTCTGTCAAGCACCGGATAACGCGGCCCGGAAGAGACCGCCCTTCTTCTTCTCTCCTCCTTTTTTTTTTCTTTTCTTTTTTTTTCCTTCTTTTCTCTCTCCGGAGTTGTATTTTATTTTGGCCGAGGAGCGTCAGTTTGCGTAGTTCATCTGGTTCTCCTTGGTGCAAAAGTGGGACCCATAATGCTTTTATAACAGATCCGAAACGTTCACCAATGGGACCCAACTTATTGACAAACCAGAAAGTTGATTCCGCTGAACAATCTCAAACCTTTGATTCGAGGAAGCCTTTGGGAGTCTTTTTTATTGTTTATCGGCCCATAAGGAAATCAGTCTGTGATGGATCTGATCGTTCACCAAAGTAGGCCCCATCTTGGGGACAGGGATCATATGGCAGTTACGTTAGCAATTCAATTTCCCACCTAATGGGCGTATTTTTGTTCCTCTGTTATGTATGATTAATCTCGCTCGTCTATCATTCCCTGTGTATTCTCTGTGGATCGAATGAGTCTTTGGAAAATCCAAATCCTACACCAACATGGGCTCACCTTGCACTGACTGATGATGTCGTTGCCAAGTATAATGCGTAAGATCGGTGCCATTCATTTGTTTGCGGCCGATCAAATGAGTATAAACCCTAAACGGAACTTTTTGCAGAGGGACCCACGTTTCGGATGAAAGAGGCCCACTTTTGGATGATCTGACCCGTTCGTGCCATTACTCCTGCTTCAGATAACTTGCAATTCAGATAGTGCATGGTTTGAAGAATTTTAGCTTTTGAAGAAATGGACGGTTAGAAACTTCGATAAAACATATATGGCTGCAACTCATGAACTTAAACCCAAGCAATGAAATGAACGAGTTTGATCATCCAAAAGTGAGCCTCTCCGTCTCCGAATGCAGGACAGTTCTAGGCAAGGTCTATCCACGCCTTCGGGCTATCGTTACTCTTATTTTAATCTAGTATTTTTAATGGTACGGAGTCTATGATTTGTCACAAGCTGTCAACCGCTAAACTACTTTAAACTACACTTAATATTTCAAAAGAAGTGAAAGCAAGCACATCTTCCTATTATTTGTTCTTGGTTGACCATTTTTTTTCTAAAATGCTTAACATGGTTTTGGCATTAGCGGTTCATGAAATGGAGTGAGATGGGCTAAGTTGGAGTAAGATGGGTTAAGTTTTAGATTTCTCAGTTCATTTGCTTCTTAGTTGTGTCCGAGATGATTAGAGTTTAAAATTTATCATCTAATTTGCTTGTTAGTGGTGCTTGGAGATAGCTTGAATTTTAAATTTCTCGTGCCATTCGGTGATTAGTGATTATTTGAAGATCGGATATCAAGTTGGTAAATATCATCCCATGTTATCTCATGTGTATACACCTATCAGTTATATACTAGAGCAATGTAGTTTTTATCTCAACTCTCTATCATTTTCTTAGGTCGCACGTTTGTCAACTGTCTTTATTCTTTCTTTTTCTTTAAGTTCTTAAACTGTTCTTTCTCTTTTTCTTTTCTTTTTTTCTATCTCTAACTTTTTCTATTTATCTTCTTCTAACTTTTAGTTATCTTTATATGATAATGTGAAGTTTCACTCTTATTTTGCATATAAGTACGCCTTACTTGAATCGCTAAAAGTTGTCTTCTCTCCCTAACATAATGTATTTATCTTCTTCTAATTCAATTTTCCTTTATTATACAATTAGTTGGAGATAAATTCTAAATTGACTACACTATGAGGTACGGTTTGTCTAGTACATTTTTTGGAGCCCACCTTTTTATGACAAGAATTGTTCATCTCACTACTCCAACTTTAGATTTCTTGGAGGTTGAAAATCATAATATAGTATGGATGATTCTAAATTCTACGAATACAAAGTAATTTTTATAAAGTTTCTAAATTGTTTGTTTCTAAGCACAATTCATCATATGCTTTTTTAGATGCTAGAATCATCCAAATCACATGCTTTTTAATCTACAAGACATCTAAACTTGGAGCAATGAGATGGACGAGTTAGATTATTAAGATTGGGCCCAAGAAATGTGGTCGCTAGACCACATGTATAGTGCAATTGGTTTAATAATCCACTTAGTTGAAAGTAAGTGTTTGTGCATGTGTGGGCGCATGTGTGTGCATGTGGATAGAGAAAAGATGGGCATGTCTATAGAGATATCTTTTTTGTGGTTTAGTATTTTGGTTGATATGTTGCAAGGCTTAGATGGTTGACAACATTAAGGGTTTAAATCATAAGATGAATGCTTTTGCTAGTGCCTAGACTCCTCATATGATAGTTGACCTAAAGAGAATTATACGGAGTTCTCGTAGAAGATTATATCTAAAGTTGCATATGGGTTCTAAATAATTGGTGATGAGAACCTTTTACCACATGAATCACATCTTAGATTTGAAATATGCCAAACATCTTCTTGATAAGAGGATTTTAACCCTATGATTTGTAATGTTTTAATATTTTTGTTTTCAAGCTATTCATTTTTCATACTCATTGGATACAATGAAAGAGAAAAGCATCTAAAAATACAATGTGGTGCACATTATGAGTGTCAATTTTAAATAAGTGCTGCCTCAATAATCTTCTCAACTAATATGATCTTATCCTTTGGATTGGTTAATCAAATGAAGAACATTTTTATAGTGTTAATCTAATTGTTGCCGAAAAGATGACAACTACAGATCACCACATATCCAAGCTCTACTTAAATCAATATACTAGATTGCATACGCAAACACTATAACTATTTGAATAAAAATGCTTAAGAAAAATTAAAAGATAATGGAGGATTTATTTTTATATTTTAATAAGAAAAAGAAGAAGGCAACTTGAAAGATAATGATCAAGTTTTACAACTACATAGATTTATTAAACCTAATCAAATCAGGCTTGAAATTATAATAGAATTTGAGAGTGGATAGTAGCTATATCTTTGCACTAATTTTCAAGGCACCTTGCTAGTTATATATTAATTTAATGACCTTTTTATAGAGCCTTTCTCTTTCAGGCACATAGCATATATAAGCCACTTTCTCTTTGATGGGAGAGTGCCATGGGACACTTCTTCCTCTCTTTTTCTTTCCTCTTCTTTTTTATAAAAAACTATAATAAATGCTATATTTACTACTCATGAATATATATTCTATAAATATATTAACATATATATTCAAAAAGTGTTGTGTCAATTTTTTCTAAAAATTTTCCACTATATTATCAATAAAGAAGCATAGTGGGTCTGATAAGCACCTAAACTAAAATTTACTGATTTTGTGCCAATAAGATTGGGATTTTCTTTTTCTACTAATAATATTTTGGATTTTATTATAGAGCCCATGAATAGATACAAATACAAATTTGCTAATTTTAACACTAGAAAAATAAAAGTTTGCTAATGCTTAATTAGGAGACTCTCCCATAAAGATTTTTCAACTACCTTTTAATCAAAGAGTGTTCTGTGTCACTTCCTCATTTTTTCTCTCATCTTTTATTTTCTTTTATATTGAAATATAATAAATGCTACATTTGCTACTCATAAATATAGATTCCATAGATATGTTAACGTGTATCTTCCAAAAGTGTTTTATTAGATTTTAATAAGATACTGTTTCAACTATATTACGAATAGAGAAGTATCGTAGATCTAGTAAGCACCTCGATATTATTCTTTAAAAAAAAAAAAACCTAAAAACTTGACTTGTTGACTTTTATCCTTATAAGATTAGGATTTTCTTTTTCTATTTGTAACATTTGGAGTTTTGAATCTTTTCTTTTTAGAGAAATAATATTCAAAGTAAGTTCAAGGACTGATTCCAAAATCCTCTCTTGCTAAGCCCTACATTTGGGTGATCTGCCCCAATCATTTTGTTCGAAATATCCTATTTGGGCTTGGTGCAAAAAAACATACCCACTACGTGCTTCTACCTAATAGGTTTTCCCCATTAAAAATCTAATGGTAACGATTTAAACATTAAAAATGCATAACTGAAATATCTGACAAACATGAATTTTGGTGTCTAACAATTCTAAGGGAAGCCAAACAAGATGGACAGGTTAGATCATCCAAAGCTAGGGTTGAGCCAGGCAGCATTTCGAAGTTAATCCCTATACTTAGTTTGGATAACTTTTCTCTTCCTTTTATGTCTAAAAATTAGATGGAGCCCATAAACATTTAGATATTAGGTTTTGTTAATTCTACCACTAGAAATATGAAACTTTACTAATGCCTAAATGGGATACTACCACCTAATTGGAATTTTTTTTGGAAAGATTTTTCAACTATATTGTAAGTGGAAAGCCAATATGCACTATAAGTTTACTACTCATATATCTAAATTGTATAGATATGTTAACATTTGTATTTCAAAAATGTTATGTTATTGTTTTATTCACTTCCAGTAGGCTTACATGCTTTTGAGAGAGAGAAGAAGTCCAGACCCTTTTTAGAAGGCTATGAAATGCATGAATCACAATTTCTAGAACATTATCTTCTTATACATGACATACTAATTTTTTCTATACCTAAAAATAACCCTGAACCTTGAATCCTAAACCCTTCTATGCAAACTTCTCCAAATTTTAGTACTTCTTCCTTTTTTCATAATTTTCATTTCTTAGAAATAAATTTTCAACTATGTCATAGGTAGAGAATACAAGAGGGGTCTAATAACCTCAAAATTATGATTTGGTGATTTTTAGTATCTACTAAAATTTATTTATTTCCACTCATAAGAATTTCATATTTGGATCTTTCTCAACTATGCATGCCAAAGAAGATTATCTTTTCTTTGTAGGATTTTGAAAGTTGTTGAAAGCATTTTTTTCATATGGTTAAAACTCTTCTATTTCTCTTTTTTGCTTAGAATTTCTACATAATTCTCTCCTAAATTCTCTTAAATGATACTTTTCTCTCCTTAAATTCCTCACTATTAAGTGTATTTTTCCTAAGATCCTCTTAAATCTTGCATCAAAGCTCTCTAAGCATAGTGACCCAAGGAGTCTCTAACCAGGGTTCAAGACTCTACAACTCAAAAAAAAAAAAAAAGAACCTCTAAAATCTCTCTTATTTCTTGTAAATCCCTCTTTAAGTATATCACACTACCAAGCAAGGCAATAGCTTGCCACTTTTTTTAGAACTTGTGTTTTCTTCAACCAATGTTGAAAAAGTACCACATATCATTCACTAATTTGTACTTCTTGCTCAAGCAAGCAAGTGCACTTCTCGAAAGCATTTTTCTTTTCTAAATGAACTCCACAATTCAATGTCCTTACTCACAGAAAATAAATTACAATGTACTTGAATAACTGTGTTCCTTCTCCTCCTCTCTTCTTCTCCTTGTCTTCTCTCTCAATCTATTTTACAGGTTAATATGAATACACTTCTTTAACAAATCCCTACTATTGCATTTGATCAATACCACAATTTTATTTATTTTACTCACTGCATATGCGCACGATTGTAGTTTTGTTAAATTTTCTTGTCTTTGTTAATCATACTTTGTCTGTATATTATATTGGATGGGGTGCCTCAATATAGCCCATTATCGTTTGCAAATTGAAGATTCTTCAAATTTTTGTAGTCACTTTCTTTTATAACATCATATTCTAAAAGCAAATTTAATAACAACATGTTTACTTATTCAAAACTTTAAAAAAAATTTATATTCAACCCATTTATTAGATATACTAAGTCCCAAAAATCTCTCTTTTGGATGATTATAACTATTTTTGAAGGAAGGAAAAGACATGAGCACTAGACAAAGAAAAAATTGGAAAAAGAAACACCATGTCACTTAAAAAACTCACATGCTTAGCTTGAATCTTCTCCAACCTTGCCTAATAGCCTTGGTTTGATCATTCTTCTCGGCTTCAAGAACATTACTAGACCCTTTTTCTTCAAAGAAAACTTGATATTGTCATCCTCCTTGACTATTTGGACCTTTGTCAAAAACAAAGAATTCCAATCCAAAACCGTAGAAAAAGTTGGTGTAGGATAGTGGCTAGTAGGAGTGAGAGAGAGAAAGTGCTCATACATCCAAAATTGAAAAAGAAATCATGGAGCCAGTTGAAAAGATCATAATTGAAATTTTGAAATAAAAAAGAAAGGGACATTTTTTTACAAGATAGAGGGTGGTTAGATGATAACTATGGGAATCATCCATGTGACACCCCGGGTTTTCTAAACCTTTTTTCAACACATATAATAATGAAAATAATTTGTTTTATAAAATAAGCAGGATCCTTGAAAATAAAAACTCGATATTTATAAATTTTTTGCGGTGTTAAAAGCTATACCAAAAAGAAAACTGCTAGGGTCATCCACATCCCAAAAACTGCACAATAAACAAAATCAAATCTCAATACTCAAAGCGTGCTCCATTTAAAACCACAATAAATTGACAGAAGCGGTGAGAAGCCCATGATAATATAAATCCAAAAACCCCAAAGTTCTATCCACGATCACTACACCATACACATATGCAAGTAGATATACATTTTGCAATCATGTGGATCCAATCTATCCAAAGTACAAGTATCCAAGTACAACCCCAAAAATTCTAACATAAGTACAAAGGACATATACTGATCAGTCCCTATAAACAAAAGAGCATATGGTCCTCAAGTCCTCGCCCTAAGCAACATTACTCTACCCGCTTTCTCTTCAAACTATCACGCTCCAAATCTAAGGCATTACAAAATAAAGTAATGCCTCAGCAAGCTATGCTTGTGTAGGTGATTCATATTTAATAATGAATACGATAAAATCACATAGGGCAAGGTATTAAGGTCATGGTAAATCTCATAAGATGAATATATACGAAACACGCAAATATCATATATCCATGACGAATAATACAGGAGAATCATGATCTAAACAAATCGACATCCATCCTGAGCATCATGGCATACAAAGCATGAAAAAAAATACGTGGGTATACACCCATTGAAACAATGAAAATTTGTATCCATAGAATAACATGAATGTATATCAAAATCAAATTCAACAAAACATCGTGCATAGTCAAGCCCTATGAGTGTCTCAATTACACTCACGGCAACGTGGGCCTCACTCTTAGTACTTTTCACTTTCACCCACAACAGGGCACTCAAGCACTTACAAAAAGACGCATTCTAATCTAGCTTTTATCCTTTCACCTACCCAGGCACTCATGGAAAGATGCGATCTAATCTCGCTTTCACCCTTTCACCTTTTCACCTACACCGGGCACTCAGGCAGTCACAGGAAAATGCATTACATCACAACATCAATCATTCTAACCAATAAGTATAAAGATTACCATGTGTAACCTTCTCCATAAGATTTAGTCTAGGACAATGGTAGTGTAACATTAGTCATATAGTAAAACATAGAGTTAAATCATGTAAATCAGGATATCATAATATCAAACATGTACGTTAAAGAAGTTCTCATGTAACATGAAAATGTGCAAAACTCATGCTTTGAAATTCCCAAGTAATATGTCATGATTCAGGAAATCATGAAAATCACAGAATGCAATCACCTAACTCGACAAATGTGATACTCCAGTCAAGCTCGTAAGCAACGTCACATCGTGTGCTCTAACGTACCTGTCACATCATAAGTCATCTATCACTTGGTATTCTCGCATCTCAAATTAAACAAATTCAAGTGACAAGTCCCTTGATCTAGCAATTAATCCTAGATCAACAACCTAAATCATCTGATTAACCCTCAATTAAGGTAATCCTGAGCTAAGTGTTGGTCTTTCTATCATCTAGACTGTCATCTGTCATCTTTAATCATCAATCTACATCATGATTCATTCAATTAATGTCTTTTAATCACTAAAGGGTCAATCCCTTTCATCTTATGAAATTTGGAGACGATCCAACAGTTGAATCGCTCTTTACTACTCAAATATGATATTTGATCATCAATTCATATCATCTTCATCATAATTAACCCAATTTCTATGTTTATTTAATAATCTCAATGTATGTTCAAGATTATACATCAATCTGACAATCAAATCGCTCTTTGATCAGCCAATCCTAAGTCACATGATTAGATTGACTGTCCAGATAGAGTGCGTACCTCTAGAAGTTTTAATTTCTAACATTTAAGGTAAGTTATTCAACAATTCCAATGTTTTTAACAATAATCCATCGTTTGATTGCCTTTCCTAACCTTCGATCATCGCCGATCAAGTTTTGGACAGTCAGATCGGATCTTCCATCATATAGTCCATGATTGGTTTGTCTATCTTATCACAATTCATTATTGATGGGTAATTGAAGTCACATTTTACACAGATCTACCTTCTGATCGTATTTTTAACTGTCGGATGCTAAGATCTCAATTTTTCCCTATCTCGAGATTTTTTTCTCTATGCCCAAGCTATCAATCAAGTTAGATTAATTAGCACTCACCCTATCCATCCTACCCATCTTAGGGATATCCTCTAAAATTTGAATGAAGGTTGCATGTATCTTGTTTGCAAACAAGGTATATTTCAAAGTCATTAGAAGTCTCTACCAAGCTACTTGGGTGTGCTCCTCTAATACTCTCATCTATCACCTGCAACTTAGTAGGACAATTTAGCTTATGGAGGCTACATAAATAGGCAGCCTTTATGGACCTGTGACCTCCAATTATCATCAAATTTAATCTCTATCTTGCTGAATGAAAGGTCTATCAACATGCAAAACCCAGCCAAAGTAATCCCCATCTCATAGATCTGAAATGAAAAATGAGAATAATGTGACTCCATCTCTCCATAAGGGCTACCATGGGACTAGCCTCACTAATCACGATCTGCACAAAATGCAACAGACCAGCCTAAGCAATCAGGGCCGTCACTTTTTGGCAAAGGCCCTAATAGCACTGTTAGAAGAAACCAAGATAACCTTGGTTTGTCTTAAAGGTCAAAGCCGCAAGAACATGAGAAAAACAGAAGTATTAAAGCAACAAATCAACAAGAGAAACAACAAAACCATGTGACCACATCAAAAAGAGAATGGTGGCATGATCTATTACAGGACGCAAAAGTACTCGTCACAAGACAACTTGTTGCAAGAAGCAGTAGATGAAGTCACATGATAAGAAATTTGTCGCATGATCCAATTTTGTTCAACAAAGAGTCACTGCAAGATGATAAGAGATCACAAGACCCATTGTCGTAACAGGCAAAGAGTCCCACCACAATATCACACAAGCAAAGGTCAGGCAAGAAAACCATTATCATGACCTATCCCACAACTCAAGAAACAAGGGGACACATCCTCAAAGGTTCAAAAGAACAGCAATTAAATGACCCAAGATCATGCGACATGCCCCTTCCAAGTAATGTGATGACCTCATGCCAGACATGCGGCCACATGACATTTCCCAGAAAACACCCAATTTCCTCCAAAAAATTTTGGACAACAATATCTTCACCATCAGTGTCCAATCAATGTGATTCTTGTGTAATTTTTGTCATTTTCTTGCTTAGAATCTGGATTTGACCCTAGAGTCAAGGTCTAACAATCCAAAATAAATTGAAAGAAGGAAGAAAGAAAGAAAGCTTAAAAAAGGCCACTCGCCTTATTATGGTAGGGTACATGGAAATATGGTATCTCGTATTTTGACAAAGATCGCCAAGATACCAAGGTGCTCGAAAGTTTTCGTTGAGCTATGGAGGCGTGTGACAGTGACGGCTTGTAGTTCAACAACTTCCTATCTCTTTGGTTCAAAATTGAGCCCCAATTCTATTTCCATTGGTTTCTCTCCCCTAGCTCACTGGATAGAACAACAAGCTTGTCATCACCATCTGTCAGAGGTCATTTTTGGGTTCCATGGCTGTTACAGTAGAAAGAGAAGAAGAAAACACATAAAGAGGGAAAAAAAAGGGAGAGAGAAAGAGAGAAAGAGGGGCAAATAAATGAGAAGGAAGAAAGAGTAAAAAAGGAGATGAACTTTGCATTTTCAACAAAAGTGACTAAAAATATGAATGTGATATCTATCTTGCCAAAATCAGCCAAACCATTTGAATTTTGGCCATTGAACCAAGTCATGCAACTGCATGACCAACCATCAGGTGATCAAAAGCCATCACATGATACACCACATCACCCATCAACCTACTACAAAATAAGTTGAAAGTTAAGATTGTCCTTATGACAATATCAAACCACTACATGACCAAGTGTCAAGAGATTCACATGATCAAGCAACTACATGACCTTCGGTCATATGACTAGTTGACTTTGTACACAAAGTTAGGGGTTTTGATCAAGAGAAGATCAAAGTTATCTGATCAAATCAAGATCAAGTCCATCATGATCAAAGTCATCTGATCAAATCAATATTAAGATCAAAGTCATATAATCAAACCAAGATCAAAGTCATAGGATCAAATCAAGATCAAAGTCATTTGATCAAATCAAGATAAAGTCATCAAGATCAAAGCCATTTGATCAAATCAAGATCAAATTCATCTAATCAAATTAAGATCAAAGCGTCATCCAATCAAATTAAGATCAAAGTCATCTAGTCAAATCAATATCAAGATCAAGTCATGGGATCAAATCAAGATCAAGACCATTAAGATCAAAGTCATCGATCAAATTAAGATAAAGTCATCATATCCAAGCCATCCCACTAAAGTCATCTAATCAAAGTTATTTGATCAAGCCTTCCAATCAAAATCACCATATCAAGCCATCCAATCAAAGTCACTAGATCAAGCCATCCTATCAAAGCCATCAAGTCTTAGGAAAATCTTAGGCAAAAGACATCCAAGTAATTGAAGTCATCGAGTCTTAGGAAGATCTTAGATTGAAGACATCAAAGATTTTAAAATATATCAAGATTTTTAGAAGCATCAAGACTTTCAAAAGGCCATTAAAGATTTTCAAGACATTCAAAATCCATCAAAGTTTTCAAGGCATTTTAGAAACCCCGATTGCCACCACCCTTTTCACAAACTGAGACAAAGAGTTTCATAAACAAAGATTCAACCAAGGAAAGATCCCAAGGAATCGAGAATCTTGACTTATGATAATTAAAGAGAGTACAAATTATGTGTTTGGTTCATATTTGGCCATCAGCCATTCACGTGTCTCGCCTAAAAAGGGGCATCTACAAACACCAGATATTGACTCCACCTTAATCATCACAAGTGAAGGTAAACATACTACAATTATGATCTGCATTTACTTTTGGATACTTTGTTTATTCAAAATTATAAAGGAAAATTTAGTTAAAATCCTTGCGACATTAAATGCATGAAAATTATTGAACAAAAGGACAAAAAGCATGCAACCGCATTACATCAATTCATGTGATAGCAGGATCTTTTATGCAAGTTGCAATATGTGGACATGTGTTCCCTCTAGAATAGTCCATGTAATGCCTGCATATCCTTGAAGTAGGCATGCTACAGCAAGACCTAAAGGGGATATGTGCTTCCTTCCAAAGGTGATAGAAGCATCAAAAGGGGTGACGTGTTTGTGTGACTGTAAGAAGATGATGATGTATTCATGCGACTTCAGGGAGATGATGACATATCCATGCAGCCGCATGAGTAAAGCTTATCACATGACATAAGGTCATGTGATCACATGACACAGACAGTTAGCAAAAAAAATTAGACATTGCAATTTGATTAGCTGAAGCTACCCCTTAAAAGCTTATATAAAGCGGTACCCTCCAAGAGCAAATGTAAGAGTTGCATATATATATGGGAGTAATGCTTCTAATAAGATTGTCTTATCCTTAAAAATCTCTCTCAAAAGATTTTCATTGCCCAAAAAGGTTGGGAAAACTCTCCTAGAGGGTGATAGAGTGATATAGATTATCACATTACCATGAAAAGAATACTAATTCAAAGGAGGAGCTTATTTTAAAGCATTATATTTTGAAATTTCTCTATGTTAGTTTTCTGTCTTATAGTCTCTCCTTTCTTACTAGTCAGGTATAATTTCTTTCCTTTTTGTATTTAGTTTATTATATCTTTACGTCTAGAGTAGTATTGCACATAAAATAGTTTTTTAAGTTTAATTTCATGGTTTTTAAAGTAAAATCCATGCTCATGGATAGCTTCTCAAGTAGAATAGAATCTCCCGCAGAAACTAAGGAGATGAACCAGACTTCCTCCTTCCCCCAAGAATTCTCATAGCTTGACTAGGAGATCTCCTTGACCATTTTATTGTTGGTCATGATACATAGCGCTTATGCTATTTACTTATCCTCTTTTGGTACTCAGTTTAACCTTCTTGGGAGGCATTCATGAGTGGTGGTCTCCTAATTTTACCTTGGTGTCTATCTGTGTTGCCTTGTTGATTAGGCTTTTGAAATTAGTGTGGTATTGTGGCATTAAGTACTCTTAATCGACGGATGAGAGGAGCTCACTATACCCACTTGATTTTGCTCAGAAGGCTGATCTTTGACTTGTGTAGCCATATTCCACCATTTTTGAATGTATGCTGCAAAGATTTCTCCATCCACCTAGGTTAGAGCCTTGAATTCGGATCTTTTTCATGGTCTATCATGATTGTGAGTGTATAGGTCGATGAAGGCCTTTGTTAAAGTCATCCAATATGTAATAATTTCTTGATCCAAGGTGTTGAACCATTGAGAGTTCACTCCCAAATGACTAGCTTTAAAATGCTTACTAAGTAACATGCATCATTTGCTACAAAATTTGACAAATCTGCATAATAGGCTTTGAGATGTTCTATTGGTGGCCCAATGTAGTTGTACTTTATGAAGTTTATATTTCTAATCAAACTTCAACTTTGAAAAGAAGCATAAGTTAGTGAAACTATTTGCATATTTGTCTTCATGTTGGTTCCTTTACAATTTTTTTTATTTTTTTTATTTTTTTTCTTTGAAGATCCTTTACCACTAGAAGGGACTTTTGGTTGGGATATATGTTAAGCCCCCAAAAAGTAGAAGCATTTAGTATGGAGTTAGAGGAGTAAGAGGAGTAAGAGACTTTTAGGGCATCAATGACATATATATATATATATTTATTTATTTATTTATAAAGACATAACTAATAAATGTCATCACTAGAACAATAAATGGTTCATACAATATTTTCCTTAGAAATAAAATTTTAGTACCTTTGATTACATAATTAAGGAACACTAACAATTTCTTCATCAATGATTTGCCTTCTTTTTTGTTATTTTATCTCATTAGAATCTTCTTTTATTTATAGGAATGTCTATAGTATGAGATATGAAATATATTTTAGCGAATTCATGATTGGTAAGCATACTATAATTACATGAGCATTTTAATTTTATTACTATAAATATCTTACTTATTTATTACATGAAGTTTAGACTACCTACCACTGCGGACAATAAATATCTCCTTGAAATCTTGTCAAATGAGTCCAAATAAATACCCAAAGTGGATCAAAGACTAGTCCAAACAAATCTACGCCAGAAGTCTTGAAACTCATTGATGTAATATGTCTCAACAATGGTCCTTGATGAAGTACTTCTTAATAGAGTCATCCACTGTAATCACCATTGATAGGATAGAGTCCAAACAAATATTCTCCAATGATGCTTTCAGTGAAACTAAATAAAACCATAATAACATCTTACTAAGGTTTAGAAGTGGGAACAAATAAGCAAAAGTACTTATGCAAGTTGGTTAGATGTCACACAGAAGTGCAAAAAACTCTTCTCTAAATCTTTTCAAATTTGTTCAAATATAGCTTTAAAGTATTATATAGCATTAAATACTCAATTCTAAACTATTCAAAATTAATTTCTATCAAAACATTTCAAATGCTTTTATAGTTATTCAAATTTTTTACTTAATAAAATTTTCTTTGAAAACTTCATAAATTTTCTAAATTTATAATTATATTTTCACAAATAATTGTATGATTATAATTATTTATTAAAATATTTCTAGAACTATTAATTTCAATATTTTAAAATATACTTTTATAAAATATTGTATTTACTAACAATTTTAGAAAAATTTTAATATATTTTCCAAATCTTTTTAAAATGCATTGAAAACATGTCTTACTTATAATTTATTCTAATTATTATACATTATCTTGATTGTAGAGCACATTTAATAGTCTAGATCAAATATTACTTATGTGTTTTCATTCAATCTAAAGACCAATCAGGTTACATCACATCCATATATTTCTTATTTCATTATTTCTCTTTTTAGATTAGATTAATTAAATATTTTTCTAAGCCAAATCTTATATTATTTATCCATTTTAAGGTTTAAATTTCATGTATTTTAGATCTTGTACATTCGATAGATCTTATTCATTGATTTTAACATATAACATTTATTGTCAGTCTGTCACACGACTCACGGCTCATGGAAACTTATTGAGAAATTGAGAATTAGAATAGTACCTTCTCATGTAGCTTTTAGATAACCCTAAACTGCTAAATGTGGAATTGAGATCATCCCAAGATTCCCAACTAATGGTTAGTTCTTTTACTTACCAACACTATTTTGAAATGTAGCCTCTTTGATTTCAAACCTTAGTTAAGTTAGAATAGTACCTATCTCACATAGCTTTAAGATAACCTTAGACTAGTGAGATGGTTTTCACCTTCACTTGTCTGTTGTTTGATTAAATTACCATTATTTCCATCTGATCTAATTGTAGTGTTTTCAGTTGTAAAGCAAACATGGAACATGAAGAATATGAATAAGAACAACACAAAGAACAATTGAGCGCATATACACTTATCAAGAGAAAGGGCAAAGGGCCAACAAAAATGGAACATATAAATAAGAGATTGTAAACGGGAATAAAAGAGACTATACAATTCAACAATAGGTGTTAGTGCACATTTTTATGTTAGTTTTATATGATGCACTATTAGAAGTATGGTGCTAGTCTCAGTGACTGATTGGAGACATGTGTCACCAATAGTCAAAGATGCAATATGGGAAATGTTCAATGTATGTAAATTTCCAACATATAACATAATATGTCCCTTATATTGTTTTTCTTTGTATAGACTAACCTGCTTTTTCTTTTATTTTGTAGTCTGCCTTTGCTGTATCTAATGAGTGCAAGAAGTAGGCATTACAAGGGGCTGGTGAACAATGTAGGAAATGAAATAGTGAGCTTGCAAGGAAGTCCATACTTCCAAATGCCAATGATCCTTCCAGGCTTAACATCATTTCTAAGTTGTATTCCTGCTTCATTGACCAAGAAGCATGAAATCAATTTGTATAGTTTATGCTCTCACTTGATTTTAAGGTAATTACAACTTGAATTAGCCATATTTTGATTCCTCTAATTATTAAAGTTGATTGTATTTTAAGTACATTAGTTTGATGTCTAGGCAAAACGCATAAAAGGACAACTAATGCATGCAACTAATCATATGTAGCACCACCTTTCCTGGGCGAGCTACGCATGATTAGAGGAAGAAGAAGTAAGTATATGTGACAATTCATTTCTATCTAAATGTAGTATATTTTTATTTCATTAACTCTAATTTAGTGTATCTCTTAATAGTAAAAGAAGGCTAAGACAATGAAGCCCATCGATGGCGTTCTTCTGTGGAAAATGGTGCATTCAAAAGGGAGTAACTCCTAAACCTTTATTAACGAAATAATTGCATTAATTGCATCACTAATTGTAAGTGGTTTTATACTATTACGTGCCTAGTACTACGGCTGCTACCTATCTTTGTATCTCTTAGATTATATTACATATATAATATGGATTTGATCATGTTATGAAAGTTACATGTGCAAGAAGAATTGACCCAAGAAAGTGCAACTACAGCTATAAGAACTTTAAGCAGCATTGTTGCAAAGGGGGACATCCTATATAGGACTATGGCAACAAGGATGAGCACCCTGGCCCAGTAAGGGGCCAAGGTTGCAGTGTGGTTCCTTCCAATTTCTTCCCTAAAAAAAAGACTCCTATGTTAGAAGAATTAGAAGCATGGAAGGAGAAAACCTTTGTGGAGATATATAGCAAGGTCAAGAATGATTTGTATGTGGATTTCTATAATCGCAAATGAAGTTCATGTCAAGATATTATCCCATGACCACCCTAATTTGACAATAGCTAAACTCCTCCATCTGAAGAAGAGGTGGTAGAGCAAGTACTTGAATGTGATTTCTTAACTAATGAGGTATGTATATTGATATGTTTGCTTTTGCAATATTGAATTATTTAATAACCTTTTCGTTACTAATCATTATATATACGTTATTTCTCAATTGCAGGTGGGTCAATGCATGTTGTAGCTATATATCTAAGAACTATGTCGTTGTGGCAACATTGTACTAGGTCCTTTCCATGACATAGCAAGTTGATGCATCTACACACGAAGCATGTGCACGTTACTACCGCCATTCAACTAGATGGCCCCTTGCATTTTCGATACAAGAGGATGATATTCAAATTATCGTGGATACAATTGGATATCATGTGGTTTGGCCAGAGCAATTTCTCAAACCAATGATATGCAAGGAATGTATATGGTGTCATGGCATCATTTTCAAGTACATTTTTTAAATTTCCTCTTAAATTGTTAATTGATTAATATTGTCTACAACATGTCAGGTTAGTAGAAGCAACACAAGGTGCCATTGAGGCCTACCTCCTTAGCAGCAGATTCTAGTATAGTGGCTTGTGTAGCCCCATCCCAGGCTTCCCATGTATTTATATATACTTGTATGATAAAATTTTATTTCTCTGTCTCTCTTCTTTTATACATACATACATACATACATACATACATACATACATACATACATACATATATATATGTATGTATATATTCATTACTAATCTCTAGAATGTTACATCTACAGTGTAGGGATCAAGTGGAGGTTCCACTTAACACGCCTCTATTCTTAAGGAGATTGTATAGACTGGTCAATGAAGATAAGGAAATCAGTCTTGTAAGGATAGAAGCAGGTGTGCTTACGAATGACATGGTTGAAGTTCTAATCTTCAAGGAGGACCTCTTAACCATATATAAAGTGCCTTAACTGAAATATATGCACATCGTCGTCCATATTGGGTATGTTGTGTAACTATTCTATTAAAAATCAAAGTGACATTACTTTCTTTTTTAATAAGACTTGATAATTATTTGACATTAGCCCAAATTACTAATGCAAGTCTTTATATGATAAGTTGCAAAGATTAGAGGTCAAGGACATTTACAAGTTCCTTGACTCTACTCTTATCTTTCGATTAGAGCATTTACCCATGGAGAAACAAATTGAAGATATCATACTTGGGTCATGCATTGTGCAAAGGGTCAGGCTTTACTGATTCCTTACAATAGCGAGTAAGTTATAACATATGTTGCTAAATTATATAATTTCAATTTCATACACATGAATATTTATATCAGTTAAGATTTGAGGACTTACAATTGAATTATTGTTTTTATAGGTCTCATTGGATGCTGCTAGCTTTATATGTGCATGGTGGCCATGTAATGTTTTTCGATTCTTGTGGAGCGCACATTCGGGAACACCTAATAGAAAGTATTAAAAAGTAAGTCTTTATTATTTCTTTCATTATAATATCTACTCACTTGATAAGTGATAACTTTCATACTATTTATAATTTAATGCTTTTCAATTATATGTGTGTAGTACATTGCATAAATGGGCTGAGCGGGAACGTCGGGAATGTATTGACCACCTAGTAAAACTCAACTGAAAAAAGGTCAATGTAAGGTTTATTAATTACTAGTTCTTTACTCGAATTTAAAACATGAACTTATTTGACTTAATATTTGAACCTTTTCAATTGTCTTTGATGACATTGGTGTGCAGTGCCTAAACAAAAATTCGATTGAGAGTGTGGGTATTATGTTCTCAAGTACATGAGAACCCTCATTCACAATGGATTTACAATCAGACAATTGAGAAAGGTAAGACAAATACTGACCAGTATTATAGTTTCGTACATTTCCAATATTATATGCCTGAACTAATTTGTTATATATTTCTTGTAGGCATATTTGGGGACCAAGAGTTACTCTCAATTGGATATAAATGATATTAGAATGGAATGAACAGAACATATTATGAATTTTAATTTATAGTCACTGATGTAGATGAATGTATCAATTATGCATGTACTTTTTACTCACATAAAATACAAAAATAAGTTCATTTCTATGGATGTATTCTATTTTTGTTTTGATTGAAGTATACCATGTGTCAATGTATGTGCTTTCTTTGTTTCAATGATGGGAAGTTCGCTTCTTGAACCAGAAATATGGCTGCCTAAGAAGAGTAAATGTATTGGTGATTGGGTGTGCTTTCTTTAATTCAATTCAATGTGAACTATATGGAGAAGTTATGGAATGTTGGAAGTGAATGTGTACAATGGTTGTAAATGTAGCCTATAGGTTACAAAAGTAAAGTGAATGTGTTATTTTGTCACATACTGACTGACAAATTAATGTACTTTTTACTCAAATGAAATATAAAACATAAGTTCATTTCTATGGATGTATTCCAATTTTCTTTTGATTGAAGTATGTGTCAATGTGTGTGCTTTTTTTATTTCAATGATGGGAGGTTGGTGTGTTCATCTAGACATAGGGTTGTCTATGGAGGAGAAGTTTTGAGTTGTGAATGTATTATGTATTGGTGTGCATTCTTTAGTACACCTACTCAAATGTTCAATTCAATGTAAAGTCTACTATATGGGAAAGTTAAATGTATAATGTTTGAACTTGGAAGCAAATGTGTAATGATTGTAAATGTATTCTATTTTTCTTCAGTTCAAATGTTTAATTCAATGTCTAGTTTATGGGGAAGTTAAGAATGTGCAATGTTGGAAGTTGGAAGTGAATATGTACGACAACAATGATTGTAAATGTAGCAGAAAGAATAGAGTGAATGTGTTACTTTGTCACACTCGCATATTGACTATTGAATTAATGTACTTTGGATAAATATATCTGTAGGAAGAATGCATAGGTAACAAACAAAAACCAATAAAAAAAAATAGAGGAACTGGTCAATGATAAAGATTAGAAAGATGTACAATAAAGGACATTTATTTAAAAACTATCTTACATTATAGATCATATAGGATAACTACTAAAAAACTATCCTATATTTCTATAAGAATATAAAATGATTCTCTATAACAATCCTATATTCCTATATTACTAAATAATATAGGACGGTTACTAAATAACCATCCTATATCCCTTCTATTTCTAACTTTCTCAAAGGCTAACAAGTAACATCTTAGTGGTAACTGGTACAACAATTAGTACCGTGCTATTATTGATGTCATGTTTGGTGGGTAGTCTTATAAGAATAAAGGATGGTTATTTAGTAACTTAACCATCTTATATTATTTAAAATATAGGACGGTTACTGAATAATCATCCTTTATTGTCTAAATATAGGACAGTTCAGTAACTGTCCTCTATTATTACTGTAATTATAATATAGGATGGTTTTTTGGAACCATCTTATATATTCAATTTATGAATTATATTATCAAACTTATTAGTTTACTTACTGGTTAGTGGTGGTTACCTTACTAACTTACAGTCAATATAAGATGGTTTTTAAGGAACTGTCCTATATCAGTCTAAATCAGTAAGAATAAAGGATGGGTTTTTAGTAACTATCTTTTTTATTAAGATAGATAAATCAAGTTTTGTTTGTTAGGAGAGTTAGACTGCTAAACGATAGGTTCACAGGTTGCGAGTATGACAGTCAACATGACGTGTTAACAGGTCGCGTGTCATATGGGTCAACACGAAGGGTTAGTAAGTCGTGTGTTAGATGGGTCAACACAATAAGTCCTCAAACATGACGCGATTTTGGGAGCATCATTTTCAAGTTGATCCAATATATGATACAAATACGATATGACTTGACCTTAACCCATCAAATTTGTGTCAAAGTAGAGCTGTGTTATCATGTCATATCATATTTTGCACCCCTAATGCTCATGCTCAAATCAATTATTTGAGTCATTTTAGATTTGGGTGAAAATTATAGTGACCTAAGTTCTTTTCTAAGGAGGAATGTTATTTATGATAAAAATGAAATGTTTGAAGAACATTTTCTCTTATATTTTTAATTGATATCTCTTTAATTTTTAAGATCTAACATTTTTAGACCATGTTTTCAAATTTAGTCTCAACAATCTTGATTATTTTGAAATGATAAATGGGAAACAATGATTTAAAGCTTTAACATTTACTCCCAATTAAGTTTCATATCTGAATGTAAATGCAATTCATATCATATTTGAATTTAATCATATTCAATGTTACGAATCCAAGTTCTAGATATAATCTCAATGATATTGATTATTGTTAGATGTTGAAGGAGATCCATTATTTAATACTCTAATATTTATTAAGTTTAATATCCAAAATTAAGTATAAAGCATTTTGTATATGAATTTAATCATATTAGGATGGCTAGATTTTCATGATCTATATCCAACATCTATGATTAAAATTATTTTGAACTGTATTAATTACTCTATCAAAATTTAAATGCAAAATTCTAGATCTAACATTAATTGCAAATTTTTATATAAATTCAATTGAGAAAAATATTTTCAAATATATAATTAAGTTCTAGATCATAATGATTTCTCCTATTAATTCTGATAAGTTTCAATTAATTAACACCTTCTTTAATACTTCTAAGTATTAACTAATTAACTTAATCGATCTTGATTTATTAATTGAGATCTAAGATGTAAATAATTTATAACTTACTTAAACTACTAATTTAACTAATTAGTTAATAACCTTATCAAATAACCTAACTAACTTAATTAATCCTCATAATAACAAATTTTTTGTCTAAAAATATGTCATTGGATTTCTTTTATTTTTTAGATGATAATAATCAAGCAAAAGATTATGCTATCATTGATAATTTTTTTAAATTCTATTATATAAAACTTGAGATATTAAAATATGTACATGGTGAATGGGGTGTACCACCTACTAAATCGGGACCATTTGGATGGGCCTCCCAAATTGATCGAGATAGTAAAACTACAAAGATTGGGCAACAGAAGGTTGCTGCCCTTGGGGGTTGTGCTGCGAGGTGATGGTTGGGCATAAGTTGCCCCTCCTTATGGTTGCAACAAGTCTAGGGAACTCAATATGTTGGGTATTTGTATAGGGTTATGGGATAGGGTCCTACTAGTGTTGGAAAAGCAGCATAGGTTGGCAAGACTGAGTTTGGCACTTGTTTCCATTTTGATAATGGAACTTTAGACTACCTAGGGATTCATGAGATAGGGTTAGAATAGTTGTTGATGGGTTGCTTCTGATGTGTTTAGGTGGTAATGAGGATCCCCCTCATGGAGACATGTTTTATACACTAGGAGAATGGTGGAATATTGTACTGCCTTACAGAGATATTGAAGCATTGTTTATGTAACTTTGCTCCACTATTGTCCACACTTAAAGGGACTCAAAATTTCTATATAGGCTTCTTTAAAGTAGTTCAAGAGGCATTCCTAGCATGGGAGTTGGATGTGGAGCATTGGTATTGACTTGATGGGATGATGAAGGCAATGTGGTGACATGGGCCACATGTCCTCTTAGGGATGCATTAATGTCTGTTAACATAATATCTAAGACTTGAGGACTAGTAATTGAGGAGAGACAACTTTAGGGCTATGCTTGAAAGTGTTTGATATCTAAGTCGGCCTTATTTTTGGATGTACTTTACCACAAGAGGTGGTACCATGGTAACACCAACCTTGTTCTTTATGATCCTTACATTAGAAAGAAGTATAGCCATTTTGCTCTTGACTAAGTGTAGATTGGTGATTTAATGGCCAACCTTGGCTAAGCCTTCTTGCAATGTCATATTAGACACACTATGTTGAGATATCCTCCAATGGGCATGGTGATTGCCCAACTCATACACATATATTTCTCAAAACATGCATAAAAGAAAATGCAATGGTATGAAAATAACACTTGAAGCATATATTCAAAGCATGAACAAAACAAACGGTGGTGTGAAAATACCTTCTGATTATTTCTTTTCTAAACAACAGTTGAGTAACACTAAATTCTTGTTAAAAACTTCACAAACTTAGTGATCAACATTATGACAAAAGATTTTTAAGTTAGGTATTCCATCGGAGTCACCATTGTGGGTCTATGGAATGCAAATTTGGGATCCATAAGACACACACACACACACCTATTTGCAGGGGTATAGGTGCTCCACTGAAGATATAAAAAAAAGGTTTAGGAGTATCCACTAGTGTTTTTTGTTGTAATAGAGTGTCAGGCTTGGTTCACGAGTTTTTGAATTAGTTTTTAGGCCTTGCTTTTGTCAGAAGTGGTGCAACAATACCACCTACCTCTGGTGATGTGCTTCTCAAAGCTATGGTGGTATAGTAGTTCCACCTATATGTGATCACACACCCTTAAGGTTGTTCTTTGGTTGATTAGTGTTTTAAGAGGGTGAATCCCTAACCAAGTACTCTAGATTGACGGGACTTAAGAAAGATAAAAGATGAAAAGCTTAGTGGTTTGAAGGGCAACAAGGCCTTGGGTCCTTAATCAAGCTTATCTAAAGAAATATGAAATGATATAATTTAAACTTGATGCAGGGGGATCAAGGCACCTAGTAAATATGTGAGGTTATGTTACCTCCAAAGGCTGATTAATTGCCTTCACAAAGTATGATGCATATAGTACGAGTGTCAGAATTTAAATAAGAAAATGAAGAAGCAAGCGGTTTGGTGGTTTGATAGTCCACAAGGCCTTTGATCATTAACTAGACCCCAAAGAAAAGAAAATTAATAAATTAAAATACCACCCTAAAGAAAAGGTAAATAATAGAATTTAAATAGATTGCTTAATAGTCCATGAAAGCTCTAGAGATGAGGGTTTTTATCCCATTTATCGAGTGGAAAGAAAATGAGGGTTGCATCCACTTAGCCCGTGAAGTAGTCTCTACTAATCATATGGCATGTCAATGGCTATTTTGTGAAGTTTAAAAGGAGGAAATACTTAACTTAAATTAAATTATTTAAAGCTAAAATTAATTAATAGTTTATTCTAAGTGAAAGGTAGGATATATCCTTGCACTTTCCTAAAAAAGTGGAGATAAAATGTAAATAAAGTTATGAGAAAGCATAGGCACACCATGGGTGCTCACACACATTGCTGCTCATCATTGAATATGACATACATGACTGTTAGATAGGCCCAAAACTCATGGGGACAAGTATTTGCCTTTTCCTCTCTTATGATTTATATCTTTACCCAAGCTCCAAGGTTTGAGAATAGAAATGAAAGTGTAAGGAATAAAAAAATGGCAAAAATAAAGCTTCAATAACTCAAAATTATAGTGAACAATCCTTAGGAGAAGATCTTTTATCAAGTTGTAAAGATTTACAACTATATACAAGTTATAGTTTAGAGGTGTATAGGAGTACCACTTACTTAACATTACATGGACAGAAATAAGATGAAGTGATTTATATTTAAATTTAACTCACTTTTGAGTATGCAAAGCAAGAATAAGCTCTAAATATAAGGATGTTAGGAGCCCAATGGAAGGATCCATCAAATTTCAACTCGAAAGGAATCAATGAGGGAAGAAAAAAGCATAAAGGGCATTCCAATAATTTCTAAGAGAGCCCTTCTCCTTCCCAGGAGTTAGGAATTCTAATTTGGGTAGTCTCTAAACTTGAGATAGCTTTCCCTTGATTTTAATGCTTGTCCACCTTCAAGGAAATCTCTATTTCATTTATAGATGAGAATGATGATATGGCAAGCTTCTGTGGCATCTTTCAAAGATAAGAGCATATTTCTCCCCACTTGAGAGACGGGACAGATATCCCTATTGCTATAATCCTCATTAAGTTGCACGTGTACCCCCCAATGATGTTGCATGGATCCTTGTAAACTTGCTTCTTTTCCATTGGCTGAGTAAGAGAGATTTCTCTACCTTGATTATGTCATGTGGGTGACATCATGATTGATGTCATTTGATTCTTGGGCATCTTATTGAGATGATAAGGGTATTTGTCATAAATTGAATTCATCCTTAGTAGGGGCACCTTGTCTTTGGGACCAAAAGGTGGAATGCTCTTGGATTACCACATATCTTGTTTTTGAAAGAGATGGACCTGGCCCTCTCTTCTCTTTTGATAAAATACTATTCTCCCAACCATTGTAGTGGGCCCCCTCAACTAATCAAGCCTAATTTTTTGGAGGTGGAGTGCCACATGTCTATGAAGTGGTACTGCCATACCACCTATTCTCCATCTTTTTATGCATAAGCTAGGGAATGTATTGGGGTGTTTCCTTAATGACAAGAGGCATTATAATATTATAATGGCAAAATAGTGATGTTTATAATGGGAAGGCATTTTGGGAATAGGTAGAAGAGTATTTAGAGAATTGTATGAGCATGTAAAAAAAGAAAAAAGAAAAAAAGAGAGGACATTTATTGGAGGAGAAGCACTCAACTAAAAGTAAAAAACTGTCAAATATGTATTTTTCTAACTTCTAATGGATTGTATCAACGGTTTTTTCATTGTCATTAAAATAATTTCTATTAAATATTAATTTTTTTAATTTTACACGTGCATATCCACGTGTTCATGACTAGTAATGTAAAAGAAGAAGGTTCTCTCTCTCTCTCTCTCTCTCTCTCTCTCTCTCTCTCTCTCTCTCTCTCTCTCTCTCATAGCATATTCATGTAAGCTGTATTTCCTATGTCTTAGATAGGCCACCCATTAATTTACTGTCTATTTTGTGATTATAAGAAATTAGAAATGCAATGGCTAGGATTTCTGAGAAATGGCTTATCTAAATAGATAACCTTAAGATGATGTACAATTTGAATTGATAAAAGTTGCGTGGCATATGTATAATGCAGGGGAGTCCGTGATTTAGATAGTGGTTGCATTTGAGGCCATTAACAGTGTATGTAGGCCACTATTTCATTGATCCAAACTATCCAACTTCTTAATGCCAAATTATATGAAGGCATTTCACTAGATGCCAACTATTGACTTTTTAAGTGATGAAAATGGCCTACAAAATTCAAGATAGTAATCCATAGAGTTCAAAAGCATGAAGGCTAAGATTCCATTATGGCATTTCAACATGGAAATGTCTTTGAAGCTCTTTGCATTTGCAGTTTTTATGTACGCAAAGTTGGCGCTTCAAAGAACTTGAAGAATACTATACTAGTAGAAGTTAACCTTTCAAGAATTTAAATGAATTATGAACATGAGATTACTGGTGTGGAGTGCACAACACCCAAATAGCTATGCAACTCTTCCTCTTTTGTATTGTGACACCCATATACCATTGAGCTTTGCCATCTATCTGACTCTAACTCCCCTCAAATAACATCCAAGAAACCTTGTTTTGGTTTATTGAAGGTAAACCACTGCTTATGTAAAGCTTTTGACCATTCCAAAACTAGGACATATGGGTTTTTGGTTAGTAGACCCTTATTTGTCTCATACATGCAGCAATTCTATCAATCTAATAGCTATCACAAGTTTCAAGCTCACTTGCCTTTAGCCAACCTAATTTCATGATCCTAGTCCATTGACTTGCTGGGCCATGTTTAAGGACCTACTAAATGAAACTAAAAGTGTTGGCATAAATGTATAGATGAAATCATGAGATAACCACTTATCTTATGAATAGACCAAGATGATGGGGGTCACATTGTGATGGTCCCAAGTATTACCCACTATAGATGTCCCTCGATTGGACTCAATATTGATTACGGGATTGATTGTAACTGAGCTTGGTTACCGATTAACTGAGACCACAGTAGTCAATTTGGGATTCTAAGATAGTCAGTAAATTGAAAAGTTAGGGAAATTATAAGAAAAATGGGTATTTTTTTAATGGTAGGCATGCACACTCGTGCGTAGTCTTGAACCATGGTCACCAAGGTGAATTTTTATAAGAAAAAATTGAAATTAATAGTTCATGATCATGATACACTATAGAAATAGGCCTAAATTTGGGTTCTTAATCTATAAAGTATATGGAATGACTCTAAGGCTTGTAATATTAGGAATATGATATATTGTTTCTACATAAGAAATTAGGAAGTGGGTATAAGTTCTCTATATTTTTCAAAATCAAACTGGGGAGAATTTGACAGTACTATTCCATTACCATTCCAATTTCCAAGTTCTATTGTTATTTTGTTGAAATTCAAGTTTTTTAAGTTAATGACCCCTAAAAAGGATTCTCCTAAGCCTAATCTACATTTAACATTGTGCTGTAGTTTTTTAACTTATTTTGGGAGCCCAAAAATGTGTGAGCTTAAGAAGAGGGGAAGGTGTACATGCCCTTTTTTTTTTTAATGGATGTTAAGACTTTTATTTCATATCTAAGTCATATATAATATTAGAAATAGCATAAATAGACTATGACTCAAGTTTCATGCCTATTGAATGGTTGTGACCTACCCTTTTTAGGTAAAAGTTATGAAATCCATTTTTATTTGTTTTTAAAGACCCAAAACAAGTGCTAGGACATCCAAATGCATCAATTTCTCATGATTTACCTGTTTTTAGCATTTTGAACATGATGAATGGCTTATATCAGCCACAGAAGTTCCACCTTCATTTTTAGTATGAGATTTTTAGCCTTAGATTACCCACTTTTCATGACAAAAAAGTGAGTTCTTTAATTTTTCTTTTTCTCTAATTTATTATTTTTATGACAAATGAGATAGTCTATCTATTTACCAAGCATTGCACTATGTCAAAATAGAGGAAAGAAAAGATTTGGTTGGAATGGTACATTTGTAAATATAACAAAGAGAAAGATTAGTATGAAAGAATTTTTTTTTTTTTGTGTCCCAATAGCATAGTAATGTTTATTTCAAAAATTAACATTTGTAAGTGCACTAAATTGATTGTATTGGGGTAAGTATGAAAGGTTGTCAAACCTTAGAGATACAGTGAGTTATCTATCAAATGAATGGAGAATTTTGCTTTTAAATTAAAAATAAAACAACTAAAACTAGAAAGAAAGTAAAATTAAGAAAACTAAGATACTAGGAGAGTATCTTAGAATAACAAATCTAATAATTGAATTATACTATGCTTCTCATCACTTAAAATAGCATATAAGCTAGAATCGTTCTTGGATGCAAACTAGAACAATCTAAATAAGGAATAGATAACATGGTGGCATGGATTATCTTGATTTTTGTGAATCATATGCCACTATTGCTATAAGCATGACTCATCTAACTCTAACATAACTTATTTAGTAAACTAACCATTCACACATTAAAATTATTTCATGATCATCCCCTTTGAACTAAAAGTATTAGTAATGAAACGAAACAAAATCTTAAAATCATTCTTCAAAGAACCTCTTACCATGTTCATATATTAAATTTCTAAACTAAAAAGCTATAAAATGAATGAGAAAATATTAGCCCCTCCTTTTGTGTTCCTTCAATTCTTAAACTTCAAAATTAGCCTCACATGATGGACGATCCAAGAGAAATAGTTGATGAACTCTTCATAATTGGTCTTTCTCCTCTAAGACACTTTGGAGTCTTTTCTTATTCAAAAGCAACAACATCGTCTTTCCTAATGTGGGATGTTTTTGCTCTTTTACAAAGAAGCCGCATTCATTGTTTCATTACAAGATTTGTAGAATCAAAGTCTCCTATTAGAGAATACTTGGCCAATAAGTAGTCCTAATTCTGTCTCTTTCCTTGAACTTTGTCTTTCAAATTCTTTTCCTTTTTCTTCTAAAAATGCTCCATAATCAAGACTTGTTAAAGTATATAAAATAAACCCAAATTAGGATGTTTTCACTTTGTCAAAGTGTATTTCTTATATTAGAAAAGTGTTCATTTTAGGAAAGTTGATGATTAAATTGAAAAGTTTGCTTATTTAAGAAATTTTTTGCTAAGAAAAGTAGTAATAAGAAAGAATATTCTAATTAGGAAAGGAAATGTCCAAGAATAGAAAGCTTTTAAAATTAAAAGTGAAGATATTTTTGTGATGGAAAGTCTCTTTGAATTTAGATCTCTACCATCCAATTGATCTTCTTTTCAATAGTGATCCACTTGATTTGCACGATTAGATATTGATCTAATAGATAAGATTAATCCTTCAATGAAAGTATATAAAGAAGTCATTTTAAAGCCAAAATTCAAACATCTCATTCCTATACTAGTTAATTTTAATTCCTAATAAACTAAATTACTTAGATCCCTAATTGAACTGTAAATAAAACAAAGAGGCATAAATTAATACATAAATTATATCCATAACAAATATGTAAATATAAAGAAATGAAAGGTTGGTATGGAAGATATTGATCTAAATGGCATCTTCATAAATATCATAAAATATATTAAAAACTAGTGGATTTTGTCCTAGTTAGAAAAAATGACTTCTGACGGGTTATTTTCCACTGATAATGTTTGAAATATATTAATAGAAGACTATTCTCTATAAACTTCTATTTCAAACATTCTTGAATGCGCATAAGTATGTGCCAATTGCCAGTTTCAAATTATTAAAGCTCTTTGTAGTTGGTTTAGATATGATAGTAGTTGTAGCTAGGCATCTCACAGTGATTACATTATGATAGTTCTGTGACTATTTTCAGTGAAAGGCCTTTGACATTGTAGCACAAGGAGTCTCTCTTATGGAGCCATTGATATAACGTAGACATTAAAAAAAGTATAGTTTGCTCCCCTTAACTACATGCATATAATAGTTTAGCCCCTAAACTGCTAGTTTGATGCTTTAATCCCTAAACTATTTAACTTTATTCCACCATAAATTCTTCTGAAACATTTCTACTGATGGATGCGCTTGTAGGTCTCACAATATATATTACATTAGTTTCTATTTATTTTTTATTTTTTATTTTTCTTTTCTATGTTTTATTGGGATTTTCAAATTTTATTTTATTGTTGCCTCTCTTTATTTCATGTTCTAAACCCACATATTGTCCCCAATTATGCAAACCATTAAATCCATTTACCCCATTACCAAAACCAATTACACCCCCATCTCCCCCAAATTTCTACCTTTTCTTGAAAATTATTTCCCAATTCATTCATAGCATCATAGTGAAACTAATTTTACCTACTATAATTATCATGAAACTAGTTTTCATCTCCAAACCCATTTTCCCAGAACCCTTTCTGAAACCACTCTTTCACATCCTTTCTTTTTGGGTATGAAACCTATTGCTTTTTAGTTTCTATCAACATAACATCTCCTCATCTATTTGGCATGCCATCTCACTATTGTAACAATGAACATAGTGAGATGATTGTTTGAGTTTCATGAAGTGTAGCCAATCCCAATCGAGTGTTCTATAAATGCTCAAAATGGACAAAGAACGAATGTGACTCCTTCATTTAAAAAAAAATTTACATTCAAAGGGTTGGTCTTGTGATTGAAAGTAGGCCACAATTGTAGTTGTTACTGAGAGAGGAGCTGCAAAAAGTGGAAGGGATTTAAGACTTATTGAAAGAGATAGGTCGATAGGTGGAAGGGATAGGTTTAGGGTACTGTGGAAAATCCAAACAAGATACTTATGTTCATTATCTTTGGTTGTGCGATTGGAATGTTTATCACTTGTTTAATGGCAATGCTGCAATTTCTGTTCAAATAAGGAGCAATAAAAAAGATAATGGAAGGTTTACTTAGAAGTTATGTGTACATATAATTGGTGAATATTAAATATCTAGAGAGGAAGCAAATGCATGGAGAAGGACTTAACTATTAGTTCAGTAATCATTGAAGGACTTGTTTGTGAGAACATGAATAGTTTAAAGACTATTATTTGAAGATGGATATTTTAAAATTTTAATTGTCAATAAAGGAACAACAATTTGAAGGACTTTGACGAACATTTGACCTATCATTTTAGGAACATTTGGACATTATGAATCTGACATGGATTGAACATTGGCATTGGTCTACTATAGAAGCACTACATTGTCCTCCTTTCTTAAGCACTAGGGATGAACATTTGATCCATTTGAGCATAAAAAAAGCAATAGAGTTAAAAGGACCAAATTGTAAGTAATGTAATACTCAATTGAAGTACTATAATATTGACCATGCTATCATATCCATTTGAAGAGACATTGTAAGATACATCTGCTTGTACAAAATGAATACATGAATTTGTGGATATTTACACCCATTTATAGAGAATCATCTCTCAAAATTTTTGACATTTGGGTCCATTTACAAAAGACCCACCAAAAGATGTAGACATTTACCCATTTATAGAGAATCATCTCTCAAAATTTTTGACATTTGGGTCCATTTACAAAAGACCCACCAAAAGATGTAGACATTTACATCCATTCACATTGAATCACTTGTTTTAATTGACTTGTAGTGTTGCAGCTTTAGTAGATTGGTTAAGTTGTTGTGGTCCTTTTATAGACTTTGTAACTTGTTCTCCTAGTTTAGGGGACTTTGTAACTTATTTTCTTAGTTTAGTAGACTCTGTAACTTGTTGTCCTACTTTAGTGGACTCTGTAACTTACAATCCTTCTTAACTTGACTTACCAGCTTCTTTGCTTGTCTTCCTCTCCTATTTTCAGAATAGCAAGGACTAAACTAAGAAGTATATAAATGTTGAAAGACTAAATCAATAGAATTGAAAATGTTTAAGAACTGCATTGCATTCTCAAAATAGTCACTTACTTACTAGTTTCCCTCTCTAAGGGCTTCTACTACTTGTTCGATGGACTTTGTAACTTTTAGTCCCACTTTACTTGATTGAATAACCTCTTTACTTATCTTTCTCACCTATTTCCAGAAGAGTAAGGAATAATATAACAAGTATATAATAGTTTTAGCACTAAATTGCTAGAATAAAAAATGATTAAGAATTGCATTGTATCCTCAGAATAATAACTGATTGTCTAATTTTCCCCTGGGGACTTCTACTCTTAGTTTAGTGGAATCTGTAACTTGTTATACTGCTTAACTTCACTAACTAGCTTCTTTTTCTTTCTTCCTCACCTGCTTTTAGAAAAGTAACGAGTACTGATGATCATATAATAGTTTTACAACTAACTTCATAGAATTAAGATGTCTAGTTTCCCTTTGATAAGTGGATAATAATTTCAAAATTATCACTTACTATATGGTTTCCCTCTCTAGGGGCTTCTGTTCCTCCTTTAGTGTCCTCTACAGTGTTTCATGTCATCCTCTTCCTCCTATCAGCTCCATTGTAGTTTCACCACTTGCCTCCTTGATTCATTGGCTTTAGTAACTCCTTTTTTTTCCCTCCTCCTTCCAAGCAATGCATTAGCCTTCTCTGCACTTGGTTTAGAATCCTTCCTACACTTGTAGCCTTTGTAGCTCTCCTAACCTTTCAATTATCAATAATATTCTTCAATTGTTTTACCCTTTTAGGGTCTATAGGGCTGCTTTGTTGTAGGTTCCAATGTTGTGACGTTTTCGACCACACACTTCAATTTGTCTCACACCATTTGGATTTTAAGGCTCATCAGGTTCTCTTACTCCTTTCTTCTTTGGCTTTCTTGTCTCCCTAACTTCATATGTTGCAGAGTAATAAGCATTGTTACAATAAGCATCAACACAATCCTCATGTCTCATTGTCTTCTCAAGCTAAATGACAAAAATAGTATGGCAGCAAGAGATCCCTATTAGATCCCACCTTCAGTGGGTGCAACTCCTATATGCTAAGTCAGCTACATTATTGCCTTCATAAAAATGGTCAATTTCATAGAAGTCATATGACCTATGCTTACATATGCACTTGCTCAACTACAGCTTGTTCTTGTCTAGTTTCTTCTACATTCTTGAACACAAGGTTCCCATATATATCACCATTCAAATTCTCTTTACTTGGAACCTCCACATTATCATCATCTTCTTGACAGTCTCCATTATTGTCAATATATGCTTATCCCTTGAATCTCTAACCCAAGAGTTGAATCACTTAGCTATACACAGTTTAATAGCATGTCACATGTAAAGTCCTTTTTTTATAGGTGTATAAAACCCAATATGTTCTTTACTACATTGTTTATTGTCTATCAATGCTTTCATGTGGGATTGATAGGCATTCATGCAAAGTCCTCCTCAATGCTTCTTAGCAATGTACCATTGATGGAAGTAACATCAATAGCTTTTTCTTGATTGTACATTGAATGCAAAGTCCTTCTCTTTATTTCAATTAGACAAATATGGGATGAGGAACTAAATTGCAAGCAATAAATAGTTTTGATTGTCAATTTGGCATATATGCTTATTAATAGTTTCATGACTCCACTCATGCATTAATAATTTGAGGACTTCATTATTATAAAACTTAGAGGAACTAAACTGATAGATAGTATCTTTGAATGTCATATGTGCCTATAAGAGAGGGACTAAATTTTCTTTGAGTACCATTAAGGAAGTTATGAAAAATTCATTATCTTATTAATTTTAGTAAGCTTATCAGTTTACCTTAGTTGTGACTAAACACCTTATATTAACTTTGTAGAATAATTAATCTATCAAGTATTAATTTAAGGAGTTATACTTTAACTAGAAGTAGGTAGTTTAACTCCTTGTTCAAGATCCAACAATATAACAAGAAAGATTTATAATCACACACATCAATAGAGGAAAGATCCTACGAGGACTAAACATGCATTTGGGATTTTTTTTTACGGATTTTAATTTAAAATAAATGATAAAATGGAAGTTTTGCATTTGCTTGTATGAAATAAATAGTTTATTTAGCATCTCACAATGAAATAAATAAATAGGGATAAAACCACGGGTTAGAAAAAGCTACCAAGGGCCAACTTTTCTAGTTCCTCTCCACTAGAAACATGTTTCTATATCTCCGACAACAAAACATTCCATTTAGTTTACAAATGCCAAGTTGCCTTATGGTGGTTTTTCTTTGGTGTTAATTATGGTTTTGTCTTCTCTCTCTCTCTCTCCAACAACTTTAGGCTACAAAAACCTCACTATCTATTCCTCTGTATTTCTCTATATTTAGCTAGATCTAGTAGTTTTCACAATTGACTAGATTTGGCCATTCTACCATGGTTCTAATATGGATAGACAATATACTAACTTAGGAATTTGAGGAATTTGGCTATTTTATGATAAAGGCATCGCTCTTAAGGAAAGAGGGGAACAAACCACATGTATTGCCAAACATGTCTAACCTAAAAGCTTTTTGCTTATATTATATTTATCAATGGCTATGAAAATAGAAATTGAAAAAATAGTTTCAAATGTGGCCTAAGAGTAATAGAATGAAACATAGCCAAAATTAGTATAAGGTGAGTTCAAAGTGGATAATGAATACCACTATATACTAAAGTAAAAAGGTCATATACCAAACTATTGTTTTGAGAGGTGACACTTTTGCTATTGGTATTTTCCCTTCTTTTATGAGCTTTTGTGATCTTTTTTCTTTTTCATTCCACCTTAATTGCCTTAATTTAGGGTAATGCTACTTTATCATTCTTTTATTCCCTTTTTCTAATTGCATCCTCTTTTGTTATTTACTCCTAAAAGACCTCTCATTTCTATTAGATAGAATTTAAAGAATTATAATTAGAGGTACTCTTCTCTCTCTCTCTCTCTCTCTCTCTCTCTCTCTCTCTCTCTCTCTCTCTCTCTCTCTCTCTCTCTCATTTATTTAATACAAGCGGGGTTATGACTATTGCATCAAGCATGTCCTAAAAGGTACAATTAGGCTCTACTTTCTTAAACTTTCTCAATGATCCAAATTGTTCATCTAATTGGGGACGCAACAAATGGCCTAATTTCCCAATCTCTTAGTTAAAAATGGGTCATAAAAACATCTTTTGGGGACCTTTTTTTTTTTTTTTTTTTTTTTTTTTTTTTTTTTTTTTTTTTTTTTTTAATTGTTGTAAAGCAGACGTTCTAGAGAATAATAATCTAGAAACACTGAAGACAAACTATTTATGACATTAAAAAATCTCAACAAGGGAGGATTTTGGACCCATTTTGGTTGAGAGTTTTAGGACTTAGGCCATCCAACATGTCCTTCCCTAGATGAAATCATTCGGAAAACTTAAAAAGGAAGGGACTACTAATAGTTTTTAGATTGTATTTGACATAACTGATGAATAACTTCTCTCTCTCTCAAATTTCTTCTCACTACACGAGCTTACTACACATAATACACAATTTAGTTTTAAAACTACACCATCACACACTTCCTTAATTGGTTCAATTGGTGGGCCTAATATTCTCTCTCTCTCTCTAGACAACACTAACCACAATCCACAAGTAGTTTATATAACTAAAATTCTTTGTCCCCAATTGAGATTGTTGTTCTAGCTCTCTAATTGTGATTGGAACAAATTTTTTAGATGCCATAATCACATTGTACATCTTGCTCTTTAATACCATGAGGAAACCTCTTTAAATAATTAGTTTATACTATTCTTTTATAGATTATTTGTTGTGTTTTAATTACTCAAAGAATTTGTAATGATATAAATGTTCGACTTTAAAAAAACTTTAGGTATATATACTTGACTTATGAAAACATATTTCCCCATACATTGCATGGGCAACTTTCTAGTTACTTCCAAACATAAAAGGTTTTTGATATATGCAACCCTTGTTTTTCATCATAAACCCCCTACTGAATGGTATAAACTACTGTAACTTTTGGTGAGTTCATAATTTTGAAGATCCAAATTGTTTACAATGTCATTCTTGACTTTGCCTGGTCACTAAAAAATTCTCATCCATCCTTGCATGTGTTACTTTTAGTTGTAAAATGGATGGTAAAACTTTTTACCTTCATTTTATAATTGAATAAAATAGTGCTTGCATCCTCCAATACATGGCATGTCTATCTAAATCAAGGTTATGTGAAGAATGAGAGGCTCACAAGGATAAGCAAGGAGCATATGTATCACTACCCATTATATAAATGAAGGTAGGCAGCTAGGTGTGACTTACCATAATATTCAAAATGGAATAAAACATGGCAGCTACGCTTGGGATTGTCTCGGGAGTCAAGTCCTGTTTTTAGAAAGGGCACAGAGAAAGCAAGCAGGACATCCGTCAGCCTTTTTTGACTTACGAGTTCATTCTGTAACGAGGGTGCGCTTTAGCAATTCCAGCCAACTGAAGTGCCCTTGACTGACAACATATCCGTCGCCTAGCTACATAAACAATTTCTCTGAAATTATTGTATCAAGCCGCTTTCCCTCGTTGAAACACGTTTCATTCCTCCTGCATTTCTACATATAAAATAAAAAGCTTGAAGTCACGCTGGGACTGAAAAATCTTCCCTCTTCCCTGAGATTCCTCTGTCTCTACCATGAGTATCTTTTCGGAAGTCTCTGTACTAGGTTCTCCGAATCTCCTCCGTTTACTTTGTTTTTCATGTTTTCTGGTCAACTTCCACTGTTATGGACAGCAAATTCTGGATGATTCCATTGTCATTTCCAGCTTCCACTATCCTCAAACGAAGCTTGGGCCCTTTGAATGGCGTTACTTGAGGGGTGTGGACTTTTATCTTTTCTGTAACTTCTTAAATATTTATAATCATGGTCTGCCTTTTCCGTTTTCTGGAAAGTTGGAGTTGGGTCTTTTAGCAGGATTGTTATAGTTAAGCCATGTTTGATTTTAAATTTCCGTAGAAAAACTTCTTAAATTACTTGTGGTTGACTGTGAAATGTTTGGAGTTATGAGTTGGCTGAAAGCTACATGAATTGAGTATGTTGATCACTTAAATTGGTGGTTTCAAAGTAAGAATTTCGTATTATATGCTAATTTTGTTGGTTCTTATTCTGCTGGCCTTACATTCATCTCTCTCTCTCTCTCTCTCTCTCTCTCTCTCTCTCTCTCTCTCGTGTCGTTATGTCTTCCTTTTCCAATATAATATTGTTCTCTCTTATATGTTATTATTCTAGAAGTTTCAAGTTCTCTATGCTGAATACATAAGCGTTCCCTTTACAATGATATGATGCTGTACTCTGCATTTTTAGCTATGTCCCACAATTTTGATTGGTTAGAGGTGCATACGTGTCGACTTTTATCCATTGATCAGACTTGCCAGCCCTGTGGTGTATTTTATTTGACAGTTTTAACAGATTGTTTTATCTACTTTTCTGAAAGTCCATCTGCAGATTCTTAGTTAAATGTGTTATGACCATCAGACTAAAATTGAATTTCATGGGCAATCAAATTGCACTCTACAGATGTATGATCTAAGGTGGAGTTCATCTATTACAGCAAAGATTGTGTTCTGCATCATGGAGTTTATCTTCTGGTACACCAGATTTACCAACTGGTCAAACCAATTGTGCCAACTTCCCGTCTATGACCTCTTGTATAATCTAGCTAAATGTTTTTGACATAGGGTCTTCAAGCACTGTATGATCATCTATGAGCTGCATCACGACCACAAACACATCAGCAAGGAAGTTAGATGTACAGATAAATGTGATAAATGCACCTTGAAGCTTTGTATCCCTCACGTCTCAGATACTACATCTGAGATGCATCATATAGGAGAAGCTAACAGAGGAGGATTAAGAAGATGAGATATAAAACTTTTCCCTAAAACCAAAAGAATTCTCCTTTAATAGATTTTGGGTCTATACAGGTAATGTTTGTCTTTTGTAGAAATAATGATGTCTCTACTCTTTGTAGATTTTCCATAGAAAAGTTAGCAAACCAACTGTCATTGAGTTTTTTCCCTAGCTACAGGAATGAAAGGCCAAAGACATCAAGGGCTTTGTCAGCGGGACCTATTTGGTTCAAGAATGGGAATACCCTAGGTTTAACACAAAGGCAATGACGGAAAGGTGGTCTATGATTTCCCAAAAGCACAATATAACACAATCAGTTCCAATAGGTGCATCAGCCACCTTTCGAATAATCCAATATCGGTGTTCTACCCAGAGCTGCTGTGATCCAACAAACAACAGTTAGTCGGGAAGGACGCGGGGAAGAGTGAAACCTATATGCCTAAGTTGCCAATTAATTCTGATTGTGGTTCAAGAATGGGAACACCCTAGGTTTAACACAAAGGCAATGATGGAAAGGTGGTCTATGATTTCCCAAAAGCACAATATAACACAATCAGTTCCAATAGGTGCATCAGCCACCTTTCGAATAATCCAATATTGGTGTTCTACCCAGAGCTGCTGTGATCCAACAAACAACAGTTAGTCGGGAAGGATGTGGGAAAGAGTGAAACCTATATGCCTGAGTTGCCAATTAATTCTGATTGTGGTTCCTTTTTCCTTCCTAAAAAGGGAAAGTATACTGCTTTTCTGGTGTTCAATTCTAAGAAACATAATTTTATAATGAAACATAGGCAAAAAAGAAAAGAAAAGAATGGAAGAGGGTGTCGGTTCCGTCCACCTGTAGATAAGGTTTCCCAAGAAATTGATTTAGTAAAACACATCAAAATGAATTTCTTATTTTTGTCTCCTCTATAATGCTTTTACACTAAATCTATCTGGAGCAGCATGTCACGGGGTCGTAGTTTCACCTTTGCTAAACTTGTGCGGCACTTGTGCACAACTCCCTTTCTTGGCACAAGTTAGCCTTCAACCCCAAACTCTTACTTGCTAGGGCTACACTTACTCACCCTTGGAGGCAATGAGAGGAACTCAAGAGAACTCATAAAGGAAACCTCCCAATGTATTAACCTTAGTTGAGCTGAACTAACCTGAGCTGATTGCAAGTGAGGAGCTTACACCTATTTATACTTTTTCTCCCCTATCCACCTCCTCAATGGATGGTCCGCATTTTTACAAATGTCAACAATCCAATGGTTGAGGACTAATCTAGAACTCTCTCTAGAAAACTCTACACAAATCTCTAACTTTCCCTCTTTCTAAATATTTACATGGAGACTTCCAGAAACCAGTCCTTCTGGAAGCAGGCCACCTACCATGGGTCTTCAACAACAGGCCTAAGTCCCTCAGACCATGTTTATGATCAAAATAAGCCTTTCTTGGGCTTTGTAGACCTTGGTCACGAACCTTGCAGTGCAAGCCCGTGACAAACTCTCCCACCTGATCATGTCGATGACCTCGTCAACACATCTTCCTCAATGTCGCAAGCTTCCACCTGTGGCACGTCCCATATTGCCTCGTAATCCTTCTACGACGTAGTGCCTTGCTCCTCCCCTTGCACATTCGCATCCCACCATGCTTGTGCTCCTTGGGGAGCATCTTTGTTTTCCCCATGGTGCGTGCATCCCTACACACTTGGGCACCACTGCACATCTGTATGTAGTCGCCCCTCTTGTGCCTTTGCTTTGCTGCACTACACTGTTGTACCTCCTGTAGAGTAGTGTGGTAGCTACTCATCATCGTGCTTCCTACACGACCTAGCTTGGATTCAACCCCTCCTGGAGTCCTCTCTTTGTGGCACACTCCCCTTTGTGCCAACAATGGTGTCAACACCCTTGCTGATCACCGCTTCCTCTTGGGACTCACTAGGCCCAAGCAACGTCCCAGCACCTAGGCCTGATAAGCCTAGTGGCACTGTATCCACACTCATTGTGGATTCCTTTGTTATCTCCATATCCTCTGACCCAGCCACTTCCTCATGTGAGCTGGCCATGTTGCCTTTCACAGACTCAAAGCAATCCGACATGCGCTCCCCTTGATTCATAGTCTCAGCGTCCATCCCCTTAGACATCTGAATCGTGCTTTGCATGTCGTCCTTGAGGCTTTTCAAGGCATCCACGAATGCATTCGACTTGTTCAAGCAATCAGCAAGAGTTTGCTTGAACTTACCAATCCTCGCATCCAAGGTAGAAAGTCGAGCATCCAAAGCCAACTTCCACGATGGGTCTCTGGACTTCTCCCACCTCGACTTCTTCTGCACCTCTGCTGGCATATTGGTCACTCCTGACTCAAATGCCATGACGTTGCCACGAGCTTTCCCCAGTACTCGCTAAGCAACTCCCACGTCGACCTGCTTTGGTACCAACCTGCTCTGATACTAACTCCTGGTACCAACCTGCTCTGATACCAACTCCTGGTATCAACTTGCTCTGATACCAACTGTCACGGGGTCGCAATTTCACCTTTGCTAAACCCGTGCGACACTTGTGCACAACTCCCTTTCTTGGCACAAGTCAGCCTTCAACCCCAAACTCTCACTTGCTAGGGCTACATTCACTCACCCTTGGAAGCAATGAGAGGAACTCAAGAGAACTCAGAAAGGAAACCTCTCAATGTATTAACCTTAACTGAGCTAAACTAACCTGAGCTGATTACAAGTGAGGAGCTTACACCTATTTATACTTGTTCTCCCCCATCCACCTCCTCAATGGATGGTCCGGATTATTACATATGTCAACAATCCAACTAATCTAGAACTCTCTCTAGAAAACTCTACACAAATCTCTAACTTTCCCTCTTTCTAAATATTGACACAGAGACTTCCAGAAACCAGTCCTTTTGGAAGTAGGCCACCTACCATGGGTCTTCAACAACAGGCCTAAGTACCTCAGGCCATGTCTATGAACAAAATAAGCCTTCCTTGGGCTTTGCAGACCTTGGTCCCGGACCTTGCAATGCAAGCCCGTGACAAGCAGCTTACTTAAATATCCCTCTTAGATAGGTCAAAAAGGAAAATGGGGAGATTCTATAAAAGATGACTTCACCATGGCTTTTTAACGTTCTAGGCCAAATAACCGGAGTGGAGCAGCATATGAGTGGAACTGCCGCAGCAAAGCACAATATGGGTGGGATGGGAAGTTACCTGTCTCCCATCTGTCTTTTGTGGGCAGAACTGAACTATCTGGTGATTATGGCTAGAACAGAACGGAACTGACATGGCCATATAAGGTGCCAAGCTCCCTACCCACTGTTGCAAGGCTTAATTTTGGAAACCCCCCTTCAAAATTGCCCTGTCCCTAAGCTTTCTAGAGAAGATGGTTTTCAGCCAACTCTAAAACCTTTGTCTTAGGACTCAATAACCTTAATACCCTTCAGTGATGCTACCGTAAGCAAATATCTATATTGGATTTTCAACAAAACATCTTAGAAGCAAGAAGTAGGAAAGAAAGAAGAAGGCAAGAAAAGATGGAATAGGAAGAAGAAGTAAAGCCAAAGGGACTAAGCAAATGTGAAGAGAAAACTGAAGGAAAGATACCAACCCAGTCTCACATCCCTACTCTTAATGTTTTATATCAAGCGTGACTTACTAATAACAATACCATTAAATTTAATTATAAAAGGAAATGACAACATGTCCCTCATCCCATGGAATACATAAAAAAAAGCTCTCTTTGACTTGTGAGTGGATGCAAATTGGAGAGTAAGAATGAGAATCAACACTATTGGAGAGTAAGAATAAGAATTGACACTACTGGGCGTGTAAATGTTTGTTGGAGAGGAAGGAAGCCTGAGAAGAACATGATTGATGAGACATTTCTCGTGTTAGAATTTCTTCCAGAGAGTAAAAGGCTGTAATTTCCTCTTAGTTCGTATTACTTCTGTTTGGCTCAGGATCTTTTGCCTCCAGCTATTAGAAAGTCAGAAATATTCTTAATAAAATTAGAAATTTCAGCAATTCATTAGATAGTAGTTCTATATTCTTCTCATCCAAGAGGTCACATATAGATCCAGGAAATAAAGGGCAGCCCCAATACACGAAGCTCCCACCTATGTGGGGTTCGGGGAAGGGGCGGACCACAAGGGCCTATAGTACACAGCCTTACCTTTTATTTTTGCAAGAGGCAATTTTCATGCCTTAAACCTGTGACCTTAAGGTCACACGATGACAACTTTTAACGTTGCGGCAAGGCTCCCCTTCAGATCCAGGAAATCCTTATTGGAAAAAGTTCTCTCACTATTTATAATGTTCTTCACTTCCTCTTAATGCACGTACTTAGCTATCATTAAGAAATTTAGATTCATTGAATGCAAAAATTTTAAGTCCTCTTCAAAATTCATTTATAGTTTTTCTGATGGTATCTTTCATTTTGGAGGAAATAGGCTAAGCTCTTTTCATATCATTCTCCATTTTCCTGGAAACTAGAGGAAAATGAATGCCCATCTTGTGTTCAATAATATTAGTTATGCTATAGCCTAAGTGGATGAGAGCTCCAACTTTAGTTTATTTTAATTGGATTTTTAGGTTCTAGTAATATTCAATCTAGTCATCAAATTTATAATTTAACTTTTTTTGGGTAAATATAAGGGGAATTTGGAAGCATACTTGTATTGTCTTGAATGGTTGTTTGTTATGAATCTTATATTCTAGATCTTTGTTCTCATGCTACAATTGATTACAAGCAGATTTGGTTATTTTAGATTTCAGTTGTTTTAAACCCATGCCATCTTTCACTAGTTTTGATGCGTATGCATGTTCCAGTTGAGCTGCCAGCTTGGTTCTCTTCCGTGGATATGACTCTCGTGTCAAATGTGGACATTGTAAGTTTTTCGATTGGTTCAATTAAAATAGTTCCTTGTCACAGATTTCATACCTCATGTTGGTGATTAAGTAGGTTTTGGTATTGTCTTGGACTGTTATGTTTATTGCTAAATTTTGTTTTAGTCATTATGGCTTTGATACTAGGCATAGTAAATTGATCTTTGGTAAATAAGCTTGTAGCTGCTATTTGAATATGGTGTCAATAAGTGAAGGTGGTATGGTAGCTCTAATCCCATAATTTTATTTTCTAACAGACCGTTTCCTCTTTATTCAGAGCATTCTTATCCTCTATGTGCTTCAATTGACAATCCTACAGAGGCCTTAGAACCTTGGAAAATCAGAAAAAATGAAACTTGGATCTTGTTGAGTCCCTAACATGTGGAGCATGTGGTTGGATACAATCTGGTTTACATCCTAAGCCATAAAGATGAAAGTTTGACCTTTTGAAAAAGCATGTAATTTAGGAGCAAAGCCAACTGATTGTCCTATGGACAAAGGACAACTTCATGGTCACAAGAAAATTATCATTGCTCCAGGTCTGTATAGGCTTGTTAGGGTGATTAGCCAATTCATGCACGCTCCTTCCACTACCCATTTTGAGACTATAGCCATGGAATCTTAAGATACCCAGTATGGGCTTCAGGAAAGGCATTGTGTATGCCAAATGGGATTATATGGATGAAGAAAGATGCTTAGTTGCTTGTTGGCTGGTCATCAGATAGATCGGAGTTTGCTACTGGATATTTTATATCTCTTAAATTCAATGTGGATACCTGGAAGAGAAGAAGCAATGCAGTTGTTGCCATAGCAAGTACTGATCAGAGCACATACCAGTTGCAAACTTTTGTGGCTTCAAGGTGTTCTTAAAGACGGGCTCAAAATTGGCATTACAATGAGACTGTATATTGGTTATCATGTAGCAATCTGTATCACTCCAACCCATTTTCCTGGATAGAACCAAACACATGACATTTCAGAGGCAAGCCAGCAGCCAGATAATCACTATGAATTTGTTTGATTGGAGAGCTGCCTTGCTAATATTCTAATGAATGAGTTACTATTGAGCAATGCCAAGATGCTATTTTTAAGTTGTATATGTTTGACATTTATGCTTCAGTTTTGGGGGAGCTTTGAAATATGGAATTAATATATGATGCATTATATATCTGTATATATACACATTAATCTTTCTTGTAAATTCTCTTCATCAGATAATAGAATTTGTTACACATGATTTCTATGCACTCTCTATTGAGTCTATTCCTAGTGCCTTTATTCGTTCCTCAATTTTCTTTTTCCTCTTCCTCTTCCTCTTCCTCTTCATATCTAATCTTTGTTTTAGAAAGTAATATTCAGAGTGTTCAAAATCAAAGAGGGAAAGAATAAAGAAGAAAAACAGAAAAAGAAGAGAAAGTGGAAAAGGGGAATGTCACGTGTTATTTGACACAACTTCCTTGTTGGTATTTATGTTCCACTAATCATAGGGTATAAAGTCTGATATGACCTAAGTTACAAAAGAATATAAGTATGACTGAAAGTTTAAGTAAATATGAAAAAAATCACAAAACTTTAACTTATCCCAATTAGCGGTCGGCTACATGAATCTTGTTCCTCCGTTCTCCTCTATCAAGGATCATGGACCCATTTAGTCGAAAAGTTTTCAAATATTTTCTCACCACTTCTATCCATGTCTTTTTGGGCCTTTCCCTTGCCCTTTTAGAGCCTTCAGCTTGGAATGACTCACTCCTAATTGGTGCCGTTTTTTGTCTCAGGTGGACATGTCCAAACCATCTAAGTCTACCTCCCTCATCTTGTTACCTATTGGTGCTATTTCTAATTTCCTTTAATGTTTTTATTTCTAATTCCATCCTTTCTTGTCTTGCAACTCATCCATCTCAACATCCACATTTTGGAACTTCCCAACACTCTGATCCATAGGGCATGGCCAGCCTTACAATCACACTATAGAATTTTCCTTTCACTTTGAGCGGCACCCTCAGATCACACAAAACTCTAGAGGCACATTTTCATTTGTTCCAACCCACTTGGATTCTTTGAGTCACATCCCTTTCAATCCCTCCGCTCTCATGAATTATCGATCCCAAGTATTAGAAGTGGTCTTTCTGGGGAACTTCTTGGTTATCAATTTTTACTGGTGCTTCACTGCTACTCTCTCCTTGCCAAAATTGCATTCCATATATTTTGTCTTAGTTTGGCTAATTTTAAATCCTTTAGACTTTACAGCATCTCTTCACAAGTTTAGCTTTATGTTTATGCCCTCCTTTGTCTTATTAATCAAAATTATGTCATCTGCAAATAATATGCACCATGAAATCTCCTCATGTAGATGTTTTATTAACTCATCGATAACTAAAGTAAAAATGTACTTGCTCAATGCCAATCGCTGGTGCAATCCTATAATGATAGAGAAATCACTTGTCTCTCCACTAGTAGTCGTAACATTTGTAACTGCTCTCTCATACTATCCTTAATTATGTCTTTATCATCGTCGTCGTCATCAAGACCTTATCCCAATTAGGGGTCAGTGACATGAATCTCGTTCTTTCGTTCCTCTCTATTAAGTGTCATAGCTTCATTTATTCCCAAAGTTTTTAAATCATTTCTCATCACTTCTATCCATGTTCTTTTGGGCCTTCTCCATGCCCTTTTAGAACCTTGGACTTGGATCGCCTCACTCCTTCTAACTGGTGCCCTTTTTGGTTTACGTTGGACATGTTCAAACCATCCAAGTCTAATTTCCCTCATCTTGTTACCTATTGGTACTACTCTTAAGTTTCCTAATGCTTGTATTTCAAATTCTATCCTTTCTTGTCTTGCTACTCATCCACCTCAACATCCGCATTTTGGCGACACTCATCCTATGTACATGTTGTTACTTAACTGCGAACACTCTAATCCATAGAGCATGGCCGGCCTTATAGCCATTTTATAGAATTTTTCTTGCAGTTTGAGTGGCACTCTCCGATCACACAAAACTCCAGAGGCGCATCTCCCTTTGTTCCAACCTGCTTGGATTCTCTGGGACCTCCCTCTCAATCTCTCCACTCTCATGAATTTTTGATCCCAAGTATAAGAAGTGTTCTTATACTGGTTCTCCACTCCTACTCCTGTCCTTGCAAAAATTGTATTCCATATACTTTGTCTTAGTTTGACTAATTTTAAATCATTTAGATTCTAATACATCTCTCCATAACTCTATCTTTAGAGAGAAACATAACTTGTATACATTTTCTTGATCATCTTGGAGATATGTAGCCAAAGTAGCGAACAATATGATAAGCCCTTAACCCTTTTTGGATAGAAGAAATGCAGGTTTCTTCCATTATCGATGTACTGGTCAACCATTGGTGGTGGTGGAAGGATACACTATGTTAGATGAGTATGATGTTTTCAAGGTTTCATTTCTTTTTTCTCTTTACCTATTTTGGGAATCTACAATGTCTAGCATAAATGAGGAGTTGTTATGTTTTAGAATTTCATTATTGTGTTAACCAATGAACAAAGAATGATTTTCATACTGCCAGGCTCTTTCTCTTATCTCTTCTGATCTTCTACTTCTAGCTACTCTCGAGAAAATGGGTATAAATTGGATGAATTATCTGATCCTCTTCCTGTCCTTATAACTAGATATGATAGAGTTTGTAGTCCTGGCTGTCTCTTCTTGAAAGAGGTGGAAGCAAGACTGAACACAACTATCCTTCCATAGATTCTTTACATATGTGCATCCTATTCTTGTCTTCCCAATGTTTCTCTTCTGGTTGAGTCATTAGCCTTGAATAAATCTTGATGTTTGATAGAGCATTGTGTATTGAGTGGCAGAACAAACAGTTAATTACTGGGTAATCCACTTTTCATTACTTGGAATTTTGTAGTTCAATGTTTAACTTGTCTAAGTAGAATTATGGTGTTAACATCGAATCTGGATCCTTGCAACTATAGGCCAAAAAACTTATGGTAATCTGGGAGAGCTTTAGCACCTTGCATAGAGAGCCGGAATCTACCTGTACTGGTTCTTTCTTTTCCCACATCCCTCTCAATGTATAGAGCTGCTTAAAGGTTTTCCTCCCTTGTAACAATATTAATACATTGATGGAAACCACTAACTTTGCATTGTTGTTTGTGGGAATATGGTTCATTAACCATATCCTTCTTGATCTTTTTCAACTGGAAAGAAGTGTTTGACTAATATGGGGCACCATACATCTAGGAAACCATGACATCATGATATCATCCACTAGAGGTTATTTCATCTTACCATGGATGTTATCTAATGTTAATTTTCTTCCCTGAAAATCTTCAAGCTCGGGATCTATAAAATAGCCCGCTAACTTCACTGTGAAAATTTAACCCTCTTTGGCTGTTTGAGACCTGGGTTCTTTGGGCAGATAAGAGACAAAGACTCCAGATGATGAAGCTTCCTCCATATGAATACATGACAGTTGGCTCAGACCCTTGATTACCAGAACAGAAGGCAAGAAGAATGTGGTTATCGAATTTCAGTGCACGTTGTCAGAAAATAATTAACAAATATTTGAAGACATGTCCCGAGAATAAGAGGTTGTGCAGTAATCGTCCTCGGGGGTTTCAGCATAGATCCCTCAGATCAAAACTTCTGTGTTCCAGATTCATTAGGTTCTTAATGTACTTCTCTTTTAGCAATACAAGAACCTATCTAGCCATTTGCATTTTCTTATTTCTCCACATAAAGCTCACTGCAATTCTTTCAGAATATCATGAAATTCACAGAGATGATATCACGTTGCATGCTTTTGATATGGTACAAATTATGATGGAAGTTACACAATCATATGGGTGCTGATCTCTGAGAGATCCTTCAGCTCTTATGGCATTGTATTTGTGCTTTGAGCTTTAAGCACAAAGTTATATTACACAGGCTAATCTACAGATTTTCTCTCTTGACTGAGGAAAGTATGAATTGACAGAAACAAAAAGATCTAATCTTGCATCCTTGTTTTACTCATCTATTAATGTATCTGTGTGAGAAAATTATGGTCACACCTTTTTCTTAGAACCTAATTAATCATGAGGATTAATGACTCAACGGCCTTTATACACATAATAGCAGTGCTGCTGTAAATAAAAGCAAGTCTTTTAACCATGAAAACTGATGTTTATCACTAAGTTTTGGTGGCTATACTTCTGAACTTCTCATTGTCCATTTATGTATTTATTAGATATAGAAGTTAAACCTGCTTGCCTTTTTCACTATTTGACATGGCAAAATATTGGTTGCACCAATTCTGTTGATGTCCTCCTTGCCTTACAGTTGTACTGTGCAGGGTAAAGTGAGCCTGGACAATCATTCTAAGAGTACACTGCCCATGGTATGCTTGCTACATGGAAGTCCCCCACTTCCCGATGCATTGCCCACTTATTTGAAAGATTTAGGTAAATCCTACCCCAGAATGTGTTTTTTGGCTGCTTGAGATAGCAGTTATTCTTAGTCCCTTACTGATTACTAGTTGCATGATATGTCTGGTTTATTTATTGGAGAATTATGAACCATTGATATAAGCTACTTTTGTCTTGGACTTGTAATTTAAGACATCTGAAGATAATTTCATTTCCCTTGTTGACGACCTTTCATTTTGCAACATGAAGCCTAGTAAAATATGTTGTTAATTGTGCATACACTTGGATTCTAAAGTTGCTTGAAATCCAAGATTTTAGTACAACTCTTGTTTTAGTTTATCTAGTCGATCACATTGAGACTAACTGAAGCGACATGGATGTTGTGTATCTATATAAAGTTTGTCTGCCTGCAAGGATAGTGTTGACCTGCAGTGCTTGTTTCTGATGAAGGTGAAGCAGCCTTGTTTCTTATGATCAAGAGTGTAAGTTCTTTTCATTATTCCAGCTTGTCACAGGATTTTTAGCCAAGCTATAGAGTCAAGAAATCAAATGATGCATTCTTGTGTTGTGGTTTCCCTTACAAGTGGATACATTGCAGGAGCTGAGAATATTGTCAGATAAGAATGGTTGGCTGTGTGGGGTAGGTTCATGGTTAAGTGAATTGGCTTCATGAAAAAGTTGTTCTGCTATCCTGTGGAAATAGGATAGTTGGCTTTACTAATAACACTCTCCCTCATTTTCACTTAAAACAACAACCAGGTCTGCCATATCTCTTTTCCTCTCTTCTCTTATCCCTTCTTCCTCAACCTACCTCTTTTGAGCAAATTTGTCATGCTCACAATCAAGAGTGTGATTTTATCTACTACATATCTTTCCTTGCAAGTGTTCCATGGTTAAGTGGTTCATGGTTAGCTGTGTAGGTTAGGTTCATGGTTAAGTGGATTGGCTTGGTGAAAAAAGTTGTTCTGCTATCCTGTGGAAATAGGATTTAGTTGGCTTTCCTGCTAACACTCCCCCTCATTTTCACTTAAAACAACAACCAGGTCTGCCCTATCTCTTTCCTCTCTTTTCTCTTATCTCTCCTTCCTCAACCTACTGCTGCTTAGCAAACTTGTCATGCTCACAATCAAGAATGCAATTTTATGTTACAACATATCTTTCTTCTTTTTTTGAATGCATTCCCTGCATGCATCCATCTGTTTGTCTGTTTTTAAGAGCTATGCTGTTTTAGGAGCTATATATGGAACCAAGAAAGTTGAAACTCTGAAATTAGGCCCTTACCTGAACCCCACATACGCGGGAGCTTTGTGCACTGGCTGCCCTTTTTTAATTCTCAAGTTCTCAAGGGGCAGACTGTTAATGCTCCATCTTTGGTTTCTGACCATTATCATTGATATCCTACAACCCTACTACAATCTCTTGGCATTTCACTTCTATCTCTAAAGCTATAGATATGTAGTCATTCTGCAAAGAATGATTGGGATGATTTAGATCAATCTGCATGGCTGAGAGAGGGACCAAAAGGGCATAAAGGTAAAAATACTAAGAAAGTGGTGCTTCCCCAACTTGAGGAAAATGGAGGAGACAAAAGGCCCCTATTAGTACGCATTTTGAAACTGGGTTGTGGGTGGAGAAAGTAAGATGTACCAACATTGATTTTAGTTCATGGAATTGGTTTAAGAACATTGACGGGTGATATCCTTGAATGGTAATTGGTTCTGGTAGAAGAAGGACCATATCTTCCTGGTAGAATATGAATTGCATTTGGTGGTTGGTTTTGTATGATTGTTTAACAGGTAGAAGATGGGTTTTCTTCTCTCTCTTTTTTGTTTGTTTTACCCTAATGCCATCTGATTTTATTTATTAGCACCTATTTGATTCCTAGATTGCCTAGTACCTTCCAGCATGTTCCATGGAAATTAAGAGGTGGAAAATGGAAGGTCATTGAAGGCATTCAGTTATTTTGAACAAAGAGGTATCTAAGCTTAGAATTAAGAAAGGCTGCTCAAGTAAAAGTAATGGAGACAGAATATCACTTCAGTCTATTTTCTCAACACAGTGAGCATAAGTTTGTAGAAAAATTACTGAGCAACAAGTAGGGGATATATATTTATACACTCATACAAAAGAGTGTGCATGTGGGTTTGTTTATAAAAATTGAAATATCTACTCCCTGCTTTAACATGTCCTTTTGATTAGGCACTTTTCTGTTTGTCTACTGATAGCTTTTCAAGAACTAAAACATCCTTACAAGCTGACTTTGGAAGCATTGAAGCAAGAACCAATTATTAGAAAAGAGAGTGCTGATATCAATTCCCTAATTATTTATGCAATCTTTATGAAATTGAAAATTCCTGCATTTAGACAACTTGTGTGAGCAAAAATTTCATGTACATTCACTGTGCAACTATTTAAGGACGTCATTACTGAATCTGAGGGCTTAATCTCGTGAAGGATTCTTGCAGCATTTTGGTCATTTCTTGTCTAGCTTGTGTGTCTCTTTTGCCTGTTTCACAAAGCAATGAGAAAAGCATTTCCATTTGCTTGATGGATTGCAAAAATGCTGTATTACCTTCTTAGCAAACTACCCGTATGAACTTGGACAACCATGTGCTCTTTGAACTCTTGATTCCACCAAGTCTTTTGGACAATTTTGTCTTGGTTTCTTTGTTGACATTAGCAGCTGCTATTGTTGTGGTTATATTTAAGTTGTTCTTTTGCCTAAGCCAGCATATAAAGTGAACTGATCGGTTGATCTTCCTCATTGTGAAACCATTCTAGCCACCATATATGCATGTTTGTGATTTAGTATAATCTATATAATACATATTTATTACTAGTTGATCCTGGCATAAACAGTAACTGAGATACTTCTAGACTCTTTGCCTGAGATGAATAAACTAAAATCCTTTTTCCTGATATAAAGGCAGATTTTCAATTTAGCAAAATTATTTTGATACCTCTCTGTCTCTCTCTCTCTCACACACAATCAAAGTGGTTACTAGGAAAAGGAATTGGTCCTCCTGCCTTGTGAATTGGTGGCTTAGTGCAGTCCATATTGGACTGCTGACCCATGTATGCCAGCCATAACTGTCTTCCTATGGGGGACATTGTGCTCAGTAATCTTTTGCTGGTTCGTTTGAACCATAGGCTGAACTCTGCATTTATGGGTCACTTATTGGACATTAAAGTGGCCCTTCCATAGTCATGCTCATTGAATTAACTGGTTTTGATCAGATGACCTAGTAATTGTGTGCAATATGGAGACCAAATGACCTCAAAAACTATGAAATACTGCTTACAGGCATTGGGTTAGCCCACCACGAATTAGGTACATGGTCCCTGTCTTTTGCATGCCGCATAGAAGTTCTTTGGGAAGTAAGGTTACATATTTGATGTACTGGCATCATGTAAGCAATTGATATGATTTCTGAAGCATGAATGAAGGACTAAGGCATATAGTTCTGCAAGCCTTAATTTTAACCATGGGCAATGCAATTCCTTTTGTTTCTGGCCATTCTTTTACCCTTAACTTCTAGATTAATTTCTCTGGTAATTGTTATATTCTCTAAGTGTAAAATTCCTCCTAAGAGAAGCAGGATTTGATGGTGAAATTATATGTTTGTGTTTGGTTTAGATTCTTAGTTGTTGACTTTTGTTTTAGTTCTTGGAAAATTTCCTGCCTGCATCTGAGAAAACATCTGTGCTCACCAGCGACCTTCTCTTTTTGTTTTTCCTTCTTAATAAGAGTTCAATAATGCGAACATTGCAATTGCTTAAAGAAATGGTTCTGTTGTTGCAGTGGTGAGTCCTTTTAACGGATCCATTGGAGATATGCAAAATCTTCAGGGTGCAACGCAATGCTTTTTCTTTCGGGAAAATGTAACACTGCTGTTGACAAATGAACAGGTTTCTGTGAAAACTCTTCTGATCAGCTGAACTGTATTTGCGCCATATTCAACAAATGCTTGATCTGCTTAGTTAGTTAGGAGTATTTCATAGACTTCTTCCTAAATTTAAATGTTAGTTCCCAAGTAACAAGAGATATGGTGATGATATATAAAGATGCCCATGGATGTATCACCACTCACACACGCACACAAGAATGAATTAGGCTACTCTGAGATTGATGACTTTATCCATCAATAATGAGTATCGTCATAGTTGTAAATCTGTTGATTTAAATGTTTTGATATCCACAAGATATGGACACGGGGGTTGAGTTTTCAATCAAGAATTGGATGATATAATGGTACGAAAATGTCAATTGGAGGAGGTTGAATGCGACCTCTGTTGGCTAATGCTATACATGAGTTCTGTTCTTGATTGTTAAATTTATATGTTCATGCATCCTGAGTATCTGAAATCTGTGCTGCAAACCTTGTAACTTGGCCATATTAATTATTTGGTACTTGGTAGATATTATAGATTCAGTTGGCATGCTTGATGTTGATCCTTTCTGTGGTGTTCTATTGTTTCCTGGGTTATAGTAGTTAAAGAAGCATTTTTGTTTCTTCTTGCCTAGTAATAGTTGCTCTTCAACATTGTAAGAGAAGATTGACTTACAGTTACAAATGTAAGATGTATGTTAATGAAAATCAAAGCTAGAATCAGCCTGAAGAATATACAGACAAAAGCTTCAATACAATTCTTAATGTCCATGTGCAAGAGGAGAAATCAAAATGAAGGTCACATAAGATAGAAATTTGGCAAAGAGGAATATTGGCAGGATCTTTTCCCTTGGACCTTCTCCTTTATTCCCTGACTTGATACGAGAATGTTTAATTTCTCATGAATTACTTCTTAGTCACTCAAGCTCTGACACCAGGAAAGAGGGAACTGACATTTTTTTATCCTGATCATAGATAATGATCGATCTTTGAAACTATAAACTTCCATAATAGTGACAGAAGAACCAGGGGAATGGCCCTTTGCTTCATAACAGGAAAATGGATCTGGGTGTCTATTAATCTTCGTGAAGTATGTCTCCTTGTTAGTTGAATGCTAAATAGGAGTCAAATGGCATTGTTGCCTCCCTGTCCTTTGTGCATCTTTGTTCAGGACTAGATTAGTGGAGTACTGGCGAATGGATTATGTTTGCATGTACTTGACATAAGTGGCAGTTGCTGACACATGGGTTGTCCCATAGTACAGTAGCCTTAAGATTTTCTTTGCTAAGGTGTGCCCATTCGTGTTTGACCCACATGCCCAAGAACTGATGGTCGGTTGTGCCCATTCTAGCTGCTTATGGTTTGGAAATAGGGAAAAACAATTTGCCTGTTAAGCAGATCTAATAGGAAGATGGATGAAGGTTATCATCTTGCTCTTCAATCTTGTGCTAGAAGGACCTTGCAATGCATAGCTTTAAAGTTTGATACACTAATCAACTTGGATATCTACAAAGTGTACCTCTAGAAGGCTTTTGGTTCTGCCTGGACTTGGTTTGAAATGAATAGCAGTCAATCAACTATCAAGAAGTTTTTGCAGAACTCAAAGGCAAGCAGCAGAAAGTCCTCCCAAGGGTTGTGTGGTCACTTCAAGTCAAAAGATTTGTTTTCCCTTATCTGCAGGGAAAGACAGCTAAAATGAGACTCTCTCTCCCTCAGTGATGGAAACAATCTGGTGATAGGCAGATATGCTTTGACTTATTTGTGTGATGAAGAAAGTAAGGGTTGGATTCAATCCAAGATTTCTTTCTTGAGAGCAATCCTTGTTTGGATGAGCAATGAGTCTTCATTACTCGAGAGCAAAAAAAAGGAGATGTTGAAGAAAACACTTCCTAAACTTTCATCATGAAGGCCTTATCCCAATTAGGGGTTGGCAATCTGAATCTTCTTCCCCCATTCCCCTCATTTAGGCCAAAAGTTTTTAAATATTTTCTCACCACTTCTAACTACATCCTTTTAGATCTTCCAATTGGTCTTTTAGAGCCTTAGACTTGGATCGACTCATTCCTTCTAACCGATGCCATTATCGGTCTTCGTTGGACATGTCCAAACCATATAAGCCTACCCTCTCTCATCTTATAACATATTTATGCTCCTCCTAAGTTTCCTCTAATGCTTTTATTTTCAGTTCTATCCTTTCTTGTATTGCAACTCATCTATCTTAGCATCCTCATTTCGGCAACGCTCATGTACACATTGTTCCTTAATTGCTCATCACTCTGATTCATAGAGCATGACTAGTCTTATGGCCATCCTATAGAATTTTTCTTTTAGTTTGAGTGACACCTGCGGATCACACAAAACTCTAGAGGCACATCTCCATTTGTTCCAACCCGCTTGGATTCTCTGGATAACATCCCTCTCAATATCTCTGCTCTTATGAATTATCGATCCCTAGTATTGAAAGTCATCTTTTTTGGGAACTTATTGGTTGTCAATCTTTAATGGTGTTTCACTTCCACTCCTTTCCTTAATAAAATTGCATTCTATATACTCTTAGTTTGGCTAATTTTAAATTTTTTTGACTCAATGGCATCTCTCTACAACTCTAGCTTTGTGTTTATGCATTGCCTTGTCTTATCAATCAAAACTATGTCATCTGCAAATAATGTGCACCATGAAATGTCCTTGTGTAGATGTTTTGTTAATTTATCCATGACTAACGTGAAAAGGTATGTGTCATTCTTAGTGCAAAGCTATAGTGATAGAAAAATCATCGGTCTCTTTGCTAGTGGTCCTAACATTCGTTATTGCTTCCTTAGACATATCCTTAATTATGTCTATTTACGTACATGAAATCCCTTTTTCGCCGATCACCCACCATATTAACTCTCTAGGGACCCTATCATAAGCTTTTTCTAATTCAATAAAGACCACGTGGAGTTCCTTCCTCCTATCCCTATATTTCTCTTCTTCCATGGTAAACCTCCCAGAAATGAGACCAAATTGGTTTTCCAATACACTCGTCTCTTTTCGTAGCCTCTTCTTAATTACTCTTTATTAAAGTTTCATGATACAACACATAAGTTTGATCCCGCAATAATTAGTGCGATTCTGTATGTCTCCTTTATTCTTATAAATTGGTATAATAGAGCTTTTCCTCCATTCATCTAGTAGTTTCTTTGATTTTACAATCTTGTTAAACAACTTTGTTACCCAAACTACTCTAGTGATGTAGGACAACACTCAAAATGGCCTAATCTTTATGCTGAGATCAAATCAGAATTAATTTTGATAAAGAAACATAAAATTAAACCATCACTAGTACTTTTAACATGAAAAAAAACAATTGTAATAAGCATGTAATAACCTGCAATGAATAATGGGATTTGCAAATTGTACCAACTCTATACCAATTATATAAGATTGAAGTTTTAATCTGAATCATTCCTTTGATTAGTGAATTGTCCCGATTAAGCTTTGGATTTAGGGTTTCAGAAATACGCGCAGGATAATAATTCGGATTAAAAAGAAATAACAACTGTGTAACCAAATGTAGCACACAAACTATCCAATAAAAAATTAAGCGGAGAAATACTGAATGACAGATAGGGATGAAAAGGTATTACCTTGGCTTTATACTGAAGCGGCTGCAAGCCCATGGGAAGGAAACAAAGACAAGGAATCCACCAAGTCTTGAGTAACCTCTATTCGTCATTCATCCAAAAACTAATTACAAAGAAGAGGAATGGATCTTTAGTAGGGGGACGTCCAACCCTAATTTAGACGAAAAGACAAAATTGTTTGCCACTTAAGTCACAACAAAATAATTAATTCCTTACCCTTAGTGATAAGTATCTAAAGTAAAAAAACTGAACTATAACATAAATCATAAGGAAAAAATAAAAGATAATGTGGAATGATCCCCATCATCCAGTATCTCCTGTGTACTTTTGAACCTTTATTGATATACCATCATGCCTTAGGGCCTTTCCTGATTTCATCCTCTTTCAAGACCTTTTTCTCTTAAGGTATCCTAATGCTATAGTCATATCTATATAGTGTCCAAGTTATTTAGGTTTATGGTTCTTTCAATTTTTGTATTCTTAGGGCAATTGTCATTTAGCAATTTTTGAACACATCTTTCTCACCTTCTCTTGACCTTAAACTATTGTAGAGATCATCATACGCCTTGAGTTCAGAAGGGAGCCTTAGCGCAATGATAAAGTTGTCGTCATGTGACCTTGATGTCACAGGTTCAGGGCATGGAAATAGCCTCTTGCAAAATTCAAGGTAAGGCTGTGTACTATAGACCGTTGTGGTCCGCCCCTTCCCTGAACCTCTCATAGGCAAGAGCTTCGTGCACTCGGGCTGTACCTTTACCATACACCTTGACTTTAGCCCCATTGTAGCATTCTTATATTGCTCAAAGTTTTCATTATTTCTAGTCCTCTACCATGCTTTAAAACATAGCCATTTCTGTTTAATAACTTTTTACATTTTTTCACTCTACCAACAAGTTTCCTTTACCAGTTGCCTTTTACCTTTAGATACTCTTAGAACATCTTTTGCCACTTTCTTAATGGACTAGGCCATGTTAGTCAACATGGTGTTTACTTTTATTTCATTGTACCAATTTCATTCTACCATCAACTTGTTTGTGGATAATGTTATCTTCTCTCCTTTTTAGTTCCATCACTTAGTTTGGACACCTATTAAGTTCATTTCTTTTCTTCCATCTCTTAATATAAATATCCATAGTTATTAACTTATATTGTGTGGTTAACCTCTCATCGGGAATTACCTTGCAATCCTTATTGGTATTCCTAAGTAGAAAAAAGTCTATTTGGTTTTTATATGTTCCACTTTTAGAGTTTAATAAGTATTCATCCCTCTTATTGAAGTATGTGTTTGCTAGAGCTGGGTTGTATGTTAAAGAAAAATCGAGGATAGCTTGCCCCATCTCATTTCTTTCTCCAACGCCATACCCTCCATGTATCCTATCATAACATTACTCCCTCTTCCTAAAATTGTCTCTTGATTCTATCCTCTACCCTACTTGTGGGGTGTATGTACTTATAACATTTATGATCTTCTCTCCTAGAATAGGTTTTATTAGTAGAATTCTATCATTGGTTCTTCTAAGGTCTACAACTGTATCATTTAATTCTTTATCTGCTACTATCCCTATGCCATTTCTATTATTGTCATTTTCTACGTACCAGAGCTTATACCCATCGAGTTCTCTAGTTTTTGCCCCTCTTCTTAAAGTAGTAAAAAGATTTGATAATGGTCTGTGGATGTGTAGACATGGCTTATCTACAGCTTATCCTCTTGTAATTTATTTGCTGAGTATCTCCAAGAGTATTGTGACTATGCAAGGCAATTTTATTCTTTTTTCTTCACCAACGTATTGGTAATTTGACACTACAGCTACTCAATTGTTCTAAGAAATTAGTAACTTATGCTAATAAAATCACAACAGCTTTAGCTTTCAAAATGTTGATAAGAAATCAAATCTTAGTAGTTTTGGCATTTTCCAATTATTCTCCTTAGGGAAGGCTAATCAATATCTTATGGATTAGTCTTTCTGTAATTTATCTGAGAGCTAATGAAATCTTCTTCTTAAGAACTAACAGTTAATCAATCTTGGTGAATTTAACAATTTGTTTAATCTATATGCTGCGATAATGCTATGGTCATTGCAGTCTGCTTTTGAGAAGGTTGTCCTTTAGCTGATGCACAGGTGTTGACTCATCCATAAAGCCAGGCCTGACACTAGTTGGACTTATGTATTGTTTTCCTATTACTTTACGGACATGTACTCCTAGTCTCCAAACTTGATGCACTTGGTCTGACATGTTGAGGGAGATACTCTTTCATAGAAGGTCAGTATTTAGCTCTTGACAATCTGCAGCTATGATCAAAATGGCAGCTGAGATTTGGATGATCTTTCTCCTCGATTAGAAACTTCTGTTACTTGTCATACTTTTTTGATACTATTTGATAATGAAGAAATCATCCCCTTATTTGTGCTGTATAGATGTCTGAAGACAAATTCGTTGAGAATATCTGATAGTGAAGAACATCTTCAATCATCCCCTTATTTGTGGTTTATAGATGTCTGAAGACAAGTTCTCCATTGTCTTCTGTTATGTCTGTGGTACAGAGATCATTGATGTTAAATATAGGGCTGCAACTAAATTTCTGCAGCAGATCATGAGATGGACATTCTTACTCCATGAATACATGTGATGTTTTTAAGGGTGAATGCAATATGAATTTTCTTCCAAGTTCCGTTAACACAACTCCTACCTAAATCATGTCAGGTTCTTATCCACATGGCCAGGGTGCAAATCCTCATTAGCTATGTATTTTTCTTTGTTGGATGCTATGGCAATGTAGATAATCCTGAGGTGGAAGGTGAAGTTGTCTGCTTCTATCGTTATCTAGAAATAGTTGGAATGATGGCTTAGCCGAACCGATGGTTTGATGGGCTTAATTTCAGTGACAATCTCAATTTGTATCATGTGTGGAGATCTATCATGAAGTTGAAATCAGCAAGAGGGAGAACGATCCCATATTTTAGTCATCCCATTGACTAGGCACTGAATATATTCTTTGAACTTTAAGTTAACAACCTCAATTTTCCATTTACTCAGGAACATAGGCACTAAGATTGCTGCAACGATGTTCTTATTGTAGCCCATGGTCTTACAGAAGTGGGCCCTGAGCTTCACATCATGGTCAATAATAATTGTGTTGAAAATCCATTTTTTCATAGCCAATGGTCTCTTCACAGTCAAAGAGACATGCTGCTCATGGATGTAGTATAACTCCAGTCACAATAGACATATCAGCAACAATTAGTGCTTATTACTAAATAGATTGATTATCTGTAGGGAGCCACATTTATTGCTCATTAGCAGTGAAGGTGTTAGGAATTACCCTAGGTAGTTGATACCTTATCAACCTGTTCCAAAGAGGGGGGAACATGGAGAAGCAAGCAATTGGTAGGTGTGTCAACTAAGGGATATTTAGTATCACTTCCTAGCGTGAAACTTGATGAGAAAAGTTCTTGAAAAAATGTTTTAGCTTGTTCAATCACGAAGTCATTTGCATTGCTTTTGGAGATATAAGGTGGCATGTTAATAGCATATGCTCTTTGTTCTTCACATCTTTTGAAGAAAATGCCTGATGAATGTAAGAAGAGGTCTATTGTACCAATTTACAAGAATAAAGGAGACATATAGAGTTGCACTAATTATCGGGAGATCAAACTTATGAGCCATAACATGAATTTTTTGAAAGAGTGACAGAGAAGAGGCTACAGAATGTGACAAGTGCATCGGAGGACCAGTTTGGTTTCATACCTGGGAGGTCTACCATGGAAGCTATTTTTCTGCTCAGGCAATTGATAGAGGAATATAGGGAGATGAGGAAGGACCTCTACATGATATTTATTGACTTAGAAAAAGCTTATGATAGGGTCTCTAGAGAGTTAATAGTGGGTGTTGGACGAGAAAGGGGTTTCATAGGGGTATATAGACATAATTAGGGATATGTAAGAGGGAGCGGTAACAAATGTTATGACCACTAGTGGAGAGACTCGTGATTTTCCTATCACTATAAGATTGTTCCAAGGATTGGCATTGAGCCCGTACCTTTTTATGTTCGTTATGGATGAGTTAATAAAACATCTGCAAGAGGAGATTCCATGGTGCATCTTATTTACAGATGATATAGTTTTGATTGATGAGATAAGGGTGTAAACACAAAACTAGCGTTATGGAGAGATGCATTAGAATCTAAAGGATTTAACAATAGTTGAACTAAGATAGAGTATGTGGAATGCAATGTTAGCAAGGAGTAGAGTACCAGTAAAGATTGATAACCAAGAAGCCCCCTAAAAGAACACTTTCAATACTTAGGAGCGATAAAGTGGGGAGATTGAAACGAAGGTTACCCAGAGAATCCAAGCGGGTTGGAGTAAATGAAGATGTGCCTCTGAAGTTTTGTGTGATCGGAGTGTGCCACTCAAACTGAAAGGAAAATTCCATAGGATGGCTGTTAGGCTGGCCATGCTTTATGGATCAGAGTGTTGGGCAGTTAAGAAACAACATGCGTATAGGATGTGTAGCTGAAATGCGCCTAACAACAACTATTTTTAGAATAAGGAAAGAAGGGGACTAGGATTCAAGGAAACTATATCAATGATTGTGATATTCATTTTGTGTAATGAATTCCTCTCTTTGTGCAATTTTTGCGGAACAAGGACTAAGTCTGCCAGACCAGTTTCAAAGCAAGTCATATCTCTTTCCTCCCTTTCTGATATTGAGATGGATGAGCGGCAAGGCAAGAAAGGATAGAATTAGGAATGAAAACATTAGAGGAAACTTAAGAGTAGCACCAATAGGTAACAGGATGAGGGAGTTTAGACTTAAGATGGTTTGGACCTGTCCAATATAGACCAAAAGGGCACCAGTTAGAAGGAGTGAGGCGATTTAAGTCGAAGGTTCTAAAAGGGCAAGGGGAAGGCCCAAATGAACGTGGATATAAGTAGTGAGAAAAGATTTAAAAACTTTGGGACTAAAAGAAGTCACGACACTTAATAGAGGGGAATGGAGGAACAAGATTCATGTGACTGACTCCTAATTGGGATAAGGTCTTGATGATAATGATGATCTTTCAATGATGTCTGGGAGTCAAACTCACTACAGAAATAAATGATCCTATGATTGTACATGTTGATTTACTCCCTTATGGCAAAACACAGGACCATGTTGTTATTTAGTACCCAATGCTTTTCATATTTACTCCTATTGCTTCGCATTTCATGATACTTGGATACCATATCCAATGCATTTCATTGTTTATGGTTCAAGTGCCTATGTATTTCATGCTTTTCTTTATATGCTTCATAGTTATTTTCATGTTTGGCATTTCATAATGCTCAGATAGAGTATCCAATGCATTTCATGTTTATTTTTATGTCTTTGCATATCATCATTCATTGGAGATACTCACTTATTGCACTCTAAGTCAACACAATTTCTTTTATCTTGGATTTTTATGTTTAGATTACTAAGTACCGCTTTCAAACTTTTCTTTTCTCTTTTGGACTTCATCAAGAGATTAAGTCCACCTATCCTTTCATTTTCTCATTATTATTTGACTTTGAAACCTTCCTTCCTTCATTTCTCTTGAAGATTTACACATTTCAATGGTTTTAGCTTTAAGCCACAAAATTTTTTGTTGGAAGGTTGTGAGGATTTATCTCGTCTTATCCTTGGAGAAATAAGAAGCTAGATCTTCGTTTCTAGGCTCATGAATCACTTGTTATGGATCCAAAGGTCCTCTTCTTAGGTGGTGGCTATATTTTGTCAAAGTTACTCATCGTAAGTCTCATCCTTATGATGGATATAACTTCTAACCATCAACTTTGAATCCAAATGGTTTCCAATTTACACTTTATTTTAAAATTTCCATGTCTTCTCTAAAGCATTAACATACAAGATTCCGCCCTCACATTTATTCACTTTAAGCTCCCATGTGAGAGGTGTGTCCATCCTTCTTCTTCTTTGTGGGCACTTTTAGACCTGTTCCAGTGCCTACATTAAGAAAGGACAACAAATCCGCTGTATAGTACGAAGAAGATAAAATTCACTAACATGATGACGACTAAGGTAGGGTAACTTGGAATAGAACTAGCAGTAGATAGAGACAAGACACACATGCAGTGTGAAAGAACAAGTTAGGAACAAAGGAAGATATCTTAGTCATTGCTGGTATGATGCACTATACTTGATGAGTGATCCAGGAAGCCTTTGAAGGAGTGGTTCAAGATAGATGGAGGATAGAATGTTAATGATGAATTGAGGCCATAGGTGAAATTGATTGAGATGATAGTCGATGATGGTAGTAATGATAGCAAGAAAGCAATTGTGACGATTATAGTTTTGACAAAGCTTAATGTTTGATCACAAAAGTTGATGTAGGATGCTTCATGTCCAAGCAACAATGTTTTCTCTAGATTTTAGTTTCTATTAGCTAGGATTTCTTAATTAGATTTAGCAATTTTGTATTAGGTTTGCATTAAGTTTGGCAACTTTATTTCTTATTTAGTAATGGACAGTATATTTAGAATTGAAGGCTTGTAAGGCTTTAGGTAGAAGACACTATTCTTCTTGCCTGATATTTATCTTTCATGTTTTTTGCTACATTATTTGGTATGGAAAGCAAGGACTATCCTGGGGTCATGGCTGCCAATCGGGGAACAAGAAACACTATTCCCAGGATCAAAGCTAACTTTCATGAATCGAGGATTGTACAACTATCAAATGGGCTCGTGGTAGGGATCAAAGCAAACTTGCAAGAACAAGAGATCTTATGATCAACAAAGGGGGTTGCAGTCTTCTGACCATATGCAACCAAAAGAAAAAGGAGAAACCAACAAACCTAATCGTTGTGGAGATAAGAGAGCATTTCAAGTGGACATTAGCTCACCAAGAGGATGAATTCTATTCAAATGGAGGGGACTGATGTAGGATGCTTGGTGACCAAGCTACTGTCTTTTATGTAGGATTTAGTTTCTACTAGTTAGGATTTTTTTAATTTAGATTTAGTGCAACGGTAGAGTTGTCATCGTGTGACCTTGAGGTGACGGGCTCAAGGCGTGGAAATAGCCTCTTGCAAAATGCAAGGTAAGGCTGCATACTATTGACCCTTGTGGTCTGCCCCTTTCCCAAACCCTGCATACGTGGGAGCTTTGTGCACCTGGCCTGCCCTTTTTAACTTATGCAAAATGCTAGGTAAGGCTGAGTTGTTGCCAGGTGAACTGGAGGTCATAGGTTCCAGTTGTGGAAACAGCCTCTTGCATAATGCAAGGTAACATTGCGAACTATAGGCCCTTTGTGGTCCTCCCCTTTTGATGGCCCTGCATACGTTGGAGCATTGTGCATCAGGCGGCCCTTTTAACTTTGTATTTGGTTCCTTTGAGGTTGACTGCTTTGTTTCTTATTTGGTAGTGGATTTTATGTTTAAGTTGAAAGGCTTGCAAGATTTTTTTCAACTTTTCAATGGAAGCTTGAGATTTTTTTGTCTTATGGATTCATGACTTCCTCATCTTGTGGATTCAAGATGTGTTCTTCTTCCTGGGTATTATCTTTCATCTTGTGGATTCAAAATTCCAATATTATCCTTCTCTATGGCTGACGTGATTAATTGCCAACTTTGGCCTCTAAGTTCAATGACTTCCCAAAAAGTTTCAGTGAAATTTGGAATCCAACACAATTTGATAACAAGGAATCTAATGGTATGGTTAGATTTCAACAAAAGTAAATCAACAGTGAGATATTCAATCACAAACATACTGTGTTCGCCAACCTGCGTAACTGTACCCATTAAGCTTCTTCAATGAAATTCAACAATTTATAACTTTGATTTCTCACTAAAAACTTATATAAAACTCTTTCTAACACTAATTATAATATAATAAATGCTTTGGATCAATAAAAAACACAATAATTTAAAGAAAAATTCAAGTTTAAGACATAACCAAAATACTATTACTATTCACGTGAACAGTGATGAGTGGCAGAATTTAAGCTCTTCGTTTGATGCCTTTTTGAATGAAAATTGGAAATCTAAGACTTGGGTCTTCTTCTTCTAGATGTCTTCTATCTAGTATGATCAATTTCAGAGATTTTCGCTGATTAACGAAGCAGGAAATCACATGCCAAGTCCTGTTTGTGTGAACAGTAATAGTATTTTGCTTATGTTTCAAACTTGAATTTTTCTTTAATTTATTGTGTTTTTTATTGATACAAAGCATTAATTATGTTCTAATTTGTGTTAGTCAGTTTTTAGTGAGAAAATGAAGTTTAAATTGTTGAATTTCATTGAAGATGCTTAACAAGTACTGTTACGCAGGTTGGTGAACATGGTATATTTGTGACTGTATATCTCACTACTGGTTGGTATTTGTTGAAATCTAACTGTACCATTAGATTCCTTTTGTCTAATTGTGTTAATACCAAGTTTCACTGAAACTTTTCATCGAGTAGTCATTGAACTTTGTGGCCAAAGTCAGCAACTTAATCACTTTGGCCATAAAGAGGGGTAATATCGATTTTCAAAAAAACTAATGGGGAAGGAGGATGGAAAACTAACATAATGGCAATTTTGCAAAGCTCAGGAAAACTTAATTGGAAATTTGCAAAACTCAAAAAATGTTATACTCTTTTGCAAAGCAAAAAACCCTTAATAAAATTGTTGTGATGAGACAAGTATTGAAGATAAAGAAGAACACTCATGTGAAGAGTCTAAACCTTGTTCCAGTATGTAAATGTTTCTGGGTAAAACTGGTAGTTATACTGATTCAATAACTACTAGAACAACTATTCCTCAACCAAATGTGCTTTTTCTATATCGACTTAATCCCTTAGGTTTTTATGGTTGTCAATATAATTATTTGAAAGATCCTTAAATCTTCAAAATTATGTATTTCTCAAATGAGCTCTTTGTTTCATAAGTCACTAATGCAATAGAAGACTTGAGTAGTTTAAAGAATAAATTTGCTTTTGCTCCCAAGAATGCAACCAAATTATAGTTTTAGTTTTACTATATGGCAGAAACATTTATTTGAATTAGTTCTTGGGGATAAGTCTAGGAAGATTGAGATCACTGGCCTTTGGTGACTAGTATGGAGGAAAATCAAAGTTGAGAATTTAAAGAGTTCAAGAGATTTATAATCTATTGATGTATTTATTTGGAGGTTCTTTTAGATACAGACTATAATGACTTTTGGTTGATGTAACTTTACATTTCTTTTGCTTGGATCGGATTGATCAAATTAACATCTCTGTAGGATAATTTATCTAGTTGTTGCTGTTTGTGATGTCAACAGAACTTTATGCAAATTTTTTGACAACCTAAGAATACCTGTTTCTGTTTGCATGATATCTTTTTGTCTAAAACTATAATGACTTTTGGTTGATAATATCACTTTACATTTCTCTTGCTTGGATCAGATTGATCAAATTAATATCTCCATAGGATAATTTATCTAGTTGTTGCTGTTTGTGATGTCAACAGAACTTTATGCAAAAAATTTGACAACCTAAGAATACCGGTTTCTGTTTGCATGATATCTTTTTGTCAAATGGATTGGATTATCTCTTGATAAATTGACTTATCAAGGACATTCTAGCTTGGTGCATTGAGCGCTTTTGTTTTCTTAATTATTCTTCTATCAGGATAACAAAAGTGAACAAACTCAACTAAGAAGAATTTTGTGCAGATATCTTCAGGAGTATGGTATCTCGGATTCTTCAATGGCATTGGACCTGTGAGGACACAATCAAAAATGGTACTTTTCTTGTAAGAACAAGGACAAGAATAATTCTGATTCAGTTGTGATACTGCAGTTCTTCCCGCTCCACAGGAGAAACTGCTAACAATTTTACATCATGAACAGTGGATGTAATACAAACATTATAGTTATACTATAAGCACCTCGTTGCAGTTCTTTCCCTCTTCACAATAGAAACTACTAACAATTTACATATAAATATCAGAATTGCTAATGTTTCCCTTGGTAAATTACAAATGATGCTATACACTTCGTGGAATTTGATTTAGATATTAATGTAACTCCAAAAGTTATGCAAGGATTTGATTTATGGATTCATGCCTAGTTGACTCATTACTGATAAATCTGCTAGTATAGGTATTTATTCTCTGAAAGCCCAGTAGATGTATCCCAATATTAATTCTTTTATGTTGAGGTTTCTTAGCCAACATACTAGACATTCATGTGATTTCTACATGCACTGGTTATGCAAATGATGTTATACACTTCGTGAAATTTGATTAAGATATTAATGTAACTCCAAAATTTTTACAAGGATTTGATTTGTGGATTCATGCCTAGCTTACTCATTTCTGATACGTCTGCTAGTATAAGTATTTATTCTCTGAAAGCCCAGTAGATGTATCCCAATATTAATTCTTTTATGTGGAATGGTTTCTTTGCCAACACACTAGACATTCATGTGATTTCTACATGCACTGGTTTCTGAAGCTGCAAACTTTATCCCTTATCATCATGGAAAAAAAATCTTTGACCACTGATGTGGCTTTAATGCAGATTAATCAAGGCCCATCATATATGTTCGGTGCTGATATAAGTGTAAAAGGATGCATAACCTCAGCAGTAGGGGGACCATACTGCAACCAGACAATTGATGCTCTTACTTGTTCTCCTGATGTCAACATGCCTTCGAGAAGTCTTCTTGACCTGGGGATATACAATGTGAGAGACAATTTTAACCATGAAATGAGTACAGAGGACTACTTGCTCATTGATTCTTCTTTATCACATGAAGGTAGCAGTAAAGTATATGCACACAGGGGACATGTTGTCCTATTTAATGAAGAGAAAATATCAGCATCAAATGAAACGTCATTAATAAAAGCATCAAATTTTGTCACTTGCAAAAGTTCTTTGGAGGCTGCATGCATCGAAAATGGTGAAACAAAAATCTACACTTTGGAGGTAGTGGACCCACCATTTGAGTTGAAGATTATGGCAACAGAAGTAAGATTCAATCAAACATCTAGGGCAAACAACACAGGAAACATCAGTGAAATGGTTATAATGTGTTATGCCCGACATAATGCAATGCCACTGAGGGCTTTGCATGATTATTCCGGAGATATAAGTCGAGTCCCTCTGACTATTCAGTTGCCAAAGATTGGACACTGGTACATTGCCATTCATGTAGTTAATCTGACAAAAGTGGAAGGAACGGTGCAGGAGGAATATATGAAGTCTAATCTTTGTTTTTCATTAGAGTGGCAAATACATGAGTGTCCGCTTGGTAGAGCTGGACCAAACTGTACCTGGGAAAGACACATGCTTCAGGTGTGATTATTTGTTGTCTATATTTGCTTTGTTGAATATTCTATACTCTCTTCAAGTTTTGCCCCCTTCCTGTTATTTCAACTTTCATTCCAGGTGATATCTGCCAATTATACTAATTTATGTGAACATATGATTCTAGTAAATCTATCTTATTCATCAAAGACTTGACCACCAAATTATTGTTCCAAGTCCCACATTCACAACATATTAAGAGTTTGAAGAGTTTCTATAGAGAGAAAATGGGTGTATATATCATTGCCCTTTTTAAATTACATATTAGAATTTCCTCTGTTCTCCATGCTGTTCTCCCTGAGTGCTGACGACAGGGAGCTGTAGGTTCCAAACTTAACAAACTTGGGCTTTCTATATTTCACAATTAACTCATAGTTAAGCTTGTGTTTCCCTCCCGTCTGCAGATCTAGTCTTTCAGGCATTAGTTGCCAGTTTAATTAACAAGGAGACAACTAGGGCTTCTTGGCTTAATTACTTTATGGACTTTGTGGATCATGTGACATTAAGATTTGATTTTGTTTCTATACTGTTTCTTCTCAAGTGCCTGGGGAGGAGAAACTTTAACAGGAAACTTTTTCCCACTTATAATTAGTCTTGGACTTCAGTCCATTAACTTAAATTCATTGAATTTCTCTTTTCCTTATTATGCATATATTCTGCACATAATTTCTCATATTCATTTATAGTCTGTTTTATAAGTAGTAAAAATGGGTTTATTTTTTTCTGGCTACATTACTCTTGAATTAGAATGTTGATCATCCTTCCCCAAATCTCTTTCGTGTTAATGCTTGAAGAAAGTAAGTGGTGAACTTGAACCCACAACCTTTTGCTTGTGAGACAAGGCTCTTAACCATCTCGAAGAAACTTATTTATATCAAGAAACTTATATTGATCAGCTGACAATGGTTTCTTGCAGAGAGTTGTGAAGAGAGGTTCTGGGTCTTATTATCTACCAATTGGTCAAAAGATGCAGTCAGCTAATTTTCCTCTGGTGCCTCTTTTAAGCAAATTTTCATTTGACGAAAAATCAGTTGCCTGGACTTACTTTCTTCTGGACATTCCTCATGGTGCAGCTGGGGCAAATCTGCTCATCCAATTAACATCAGATGAAAAAGTGGACATTGGAATATATGCCAGGTTTGGTGGGTTACCATCACTGGAAACTTGGGATCATTATGTAAACAGAACAGACAGTAGCAATGGCTCCATGTTTCTGGCATCACACGAATCAAGTGAAAGAATATTAGGTTTTTATATTTTATATGCTAGAGAAGGAATATGGAGTTTTGGATTTAGGCATCCAGCTCTTAGTGTGTCCAGAGGTGAGATTACCATGTCAGTTGCTCATGTGGGTTGCCCCAGAAGGTGCTCCTCTCATGGGAAATGCCTATCTGAACTAGATCAAAGTGGAGTTGCAGCTTACAGGTTAAGTATCCAATCCTTTATCTTTTGAATCTTGATTACAGTAGATTCGTATTGCACTACAAATTCAAATATGATGTTTTATTTTGTTATCAGTTTCTGCTCTTGTGATCGGATTTATGGAGGCTTTGATTGCAGCATTCAACTAGTGACAAATGAAGGTAACCTCACCAGTCTCAGAAAAATTATGAAGATAATCTTATGCTTATTCTGTGTGAATGGAAACTTTTCCATTGATCTGATACATGCTGCTGTTTGAGTTAGTTGCATATAACAATGTATATTTTCAAGAGACATAGCTTAATTGGGAGCTCTTCTGTCTTAGCAGATTTTGTTTCACTGGTTGTGCTACATAAACGTGTATTCCATGTCAGGCTTCACTGTAGATACTTCAGTAATGGAGATCTAGGTTATTAAGGATTATTTATCTAGTAGTTTAGCTTTATGCTTTGTAACTGATAAACCTCAGGAAATTTAACTGAAGGATTAGGATACAGAAACAATTGAAGCCACATCTTGAGAAACAAATGTTGGCTTAGCTCTTTGAGTATGATAAAGTATACTGCATGTTCCAATTTTGGAGAATTGGCAAAGTGGAGAGTTGGCCCCTCACATATATTATAAAGATGAGTAGGGTTGCGGTTCATATGTTGGCAAGGGGCCACCCCAGACCATGTAATGTTGTATTAACAATGAAAGACATAACTTTGCATATGTAGAAACATAAGGTCCAGGAGGAACATTTTGTTTGACTTCTAGCTACTCCACAGCTTTATGATATCCTTTCCCCTGTATAAGGTCCTTCCTTTAACCTCTCTAATTAATCTATAGTGCCAAACATAGTTTATACATTTGGGAACGCATTCCTGGGTTAATTTGTTATGTATAGATATTGAAGGACTTTAGTTAGAGAAGTTCAATTACTGAATAGGTAAGGCAACCCCGGTGCATGAAGCTCCCATCTATGCGAGATCCGGGGAAGGAGTGGACCACAAGGGTCAGTAGTACGCAGCCTTACCTTGCATTTTGTAAGAGGCTGTTTCCACACCTTGAACCTGTGACCTTAAGGTCACACGATGACAACTCTACCATTGCGCCAAGGCTCCCCTTCAATTACTGAATAGGTAAGGACGTTAAATATTCTAGATTTCTCTCATATCCTGGCTGTGTGTTTCATAGAGTTATCATCTAAGAGTTTATCTTTAGGCTGTTATTATCTTGTATCAACTGTTTCTAGGAGATTTTATTAGGAGTTTCATCCAATAATAGTAAGAATTGGTGTTGCAGAGGCTGGCTGTAGTCAGCTTCCTACTTATGACTAGAATCAAAGTGTGGATGAAACTGGGCATGGGTGGCACAGGGAAACCTCACAGAAATTATTGCAGAAAGTGGCAGCAAGCAACTAGAGGAACAGTGCACCATCTTAACATGAAATGTGTTCAAGGATGATCGCAAGTTGCAAAAGGAAGGTATTGAGAGGGATTTTTTTGGTTTCAGAGATCAAGGGGTGAACTGCCTTAAGGTCAACAGAAGGAACTACTTTGGCCTATGCAAAGCTACAATGCATGAGAAGATGGTTAACATCCTCTGAATGGTCCTTGCACAGTAAGCATCAGCTAGGACGAGTCTGACCTTTGGATCTAAGCATGTCATGTTTAAGCTTTCTACCCCAACATTCCAACTATCATAAGCAGTGGATCCTTAGGGTGAACTTTCCAAGCCCAAACAGCAACCACTGGGTTTCGGTTTTGAATATGACTAAAATTTATCTAGCATTTCCCATTTATTATGGAATGTAATTTTAGCAAGGAGAGTAGGAGTAGAATACCAGTCAAGATTGATAACCAAGAAGTCCCTGCCAAAGACCACTTTCGGTACTTAGGATCAATAATTCATGAGAGTGGAGAGATTGAGAGGGAGGTTATCCAGAGAATTCAAGCGGGTTGGAACAAATGGAGATGTGCATCTGGAGTTTTGTGTGATAGACGGGTGCCACTCAAACCAAAAGGAAAATTCTATAGGATGGCCATAAGGCCGGCCATGCTCTATGGATCAGAATGTTGGGCAGCTAAGGAACATCATACTCATAGGATGAGTGTCGCAGAAATGAGGATGTTGAGATGGATGAGTGGTAAGACAATAAAAGATAGAATTCGAAATGAAAATATTAGAGGAAATTTAGGGATAGCACCAATAGGTAATAAGATGAGGGAGATTAGACTTAGATGGTTTGGACATGTTCAAAGGAGACCAACAACGGCACCGGTTAGAAGAAGTGAGGCAATACAAGTAGAAAGTTTTAAAAGGGCAAGGGGAAGGCCCAAAAGAACGTGGATAGAAGTGGTGAGGAAAGATTTAAAAACTTTGGGACTAAATGAAGACATGGTATTTAATAGAGTGGAATGGGGGAATAAGATTCATGTGTCCGACCCCTAATTGGGATAAGGTCTTGATGATGATGATTTCCCATTTTTCTCCAATACGCATCTTCTCTTTTCCTGCCCAGAATCATTAGTGTAGACAGGAAACAACATGTTCATTGCTGCTGCTTTGCATCAATCTCTCTCTTCTACATATGATGGACCAGTATAACCAGAAGCACTAGCTGCGATGTACTCAACAGACGCTTCTTTATCTAATGCCAATTTATTAAGCCCTGGAAATAGCTCTTGTAAAATTATATCTCCAGCCATGTATCATTCCAAATCTTACTAAATGAACTGATCCGACTTGGACAAAGAGTAGCTTCTCGAAATGGTTGGATAAGCTTCTGAATCTCCATCCACGAGCCTGCTCTTCCTCTAAGCCTACCATTGGCAGCCATCCACCCCATTGAAATGAGAACCTTAGATAGCCACAATAGTTTGTTTCCAAAGAAGCCTCCTTTCCTCACCATACCTCCAAAGCCACTTGGTTAATAGTTCTGAATTCAACTCCTTGATAGGCCTCAAACTGAGCCAACCTCTACTTTAGGTCTGCAAACTTAAGCCCAATTAAAGAGGAATGGTTTTTTCTATGCTCAGGAGTGTCATTCCATAAAACCTCCTTTGCATTCTTTCTATGTGTTGAGCATCAGATGGCATCAAAACAGATAAAAAATGTGTAGGTAAATTACCTAAAGCTGACTTCAACAAGGTAATTCGACCACCTAATGATTGTGATTTCCTCTTCCAACATGCTAGGCTTCTCTCAATTCTTTTAAGAACAAGAAATCAAACTTCTGTCGTAGGCCTACCAAAGAGAGAGGCAAACCCAAATCCACAGCCGGAAAAGGATCCAACTTGGCGCCCAATAGCATGAGCAAAAGAATTGACTTGAGCATCAGTTAATTTCACACCCATAACCATTGATTGAGATAAGTTGTTGTTTTGATCAGAGGTGGCTTGGAAGACCTCATAACTGACTTCAAGTTCAAGTCTGGATTCAAATCATCCAGCAAATAAGAGCATGTCAATTGCAAATTGGAGGTGACTTTTCTCTAAATGCTTACTGCCTTGATCCTGGCTTAAAGCGATCAGTCCAGCTCACATAGCTACTTTAGAAATCATTCCACTCGAGCATTCTCTAGTAGTTGCAAACAAGAAAAGGAGTGAATGGATCATCTTAAGGCCCTGAGAAGATTGAAATAACCCCTTACTAGAGCCATCTGTTAGAACTGAAATCCATGAGTTTTGCACACTGCTTCTCCTTATTGACCCATTTATGACCAAATCCCAGTTGTTTCATCATGTACTCCTGAATTGCCAATCAACTTTGCCATATGCCTTCTTAAGGTCACCATATCTATCTGCTTCTAGGATGGACTCTTAGCAATCATTGGCGCATCAATGATTCTTTGATTTTTCTTTCACCAATAAAAATAAATTGATTTTGAGATATAACTTTTGGAAGAACCATCTTTTTATCTTGTTACATAAAAGCTTGGACATGATCTTATAGATAGTTCCAGTCAAAGATATGGTCTGTACTAGCATCTGCCGCTTCCACTTTTGGCACCAAAGCTATAAAAGAACAACCAAAGGCAATACAAGTTGCACTTTAGGCACCAAAGCTATGAAAGAAGAACCGAAAGCTTTACCTTTTAGCACCATTTGAAATTTGTTGAACAACACCACATAAGTCACTTCTTGGCATATCCAAGAAATGTTGGTAGAATGCTAAACAGAAAATATATGGGCCAGGACCATCTGGTCTAAGTTTAGAGACTATCTCACCCACTTCCTCCATGGTGAAATGTCTTTCAATAAAAGCCAGGAGACTCTCTGAAATTTGATTAAAATGCAGTAGATCTGCTTTAGGTCCTAACATCTCCTCCTTAGAGAAATGTTTCTCAAAGAAACCAGTAATCTCTTCTTCAATAATGTGAGGCTCCTCCAGATATTGCTTCTAAATCTCTAGCTTGACAATTCTATTATATCTTTTTCATGCTGAAGCCATAGAGTGAAAGAATTGTGTCTCTATCTCTCTTGAATCATGTTAGTTGTATGTCTCAATGTCCACTTGATTTCCTCCATAGCTGCCCTTGATTTCAGTTCACTTTTAAGAGCTTCCATAAACCAGTTTCATCTTCAAAAAGACTATAAATTTCTTCTTTTTTATCAAGGGATTTCATCATCATCATCATCATCATCATCAAGACCTTATCCCAATTAGGGGTCGGACACATGAATCTTATTCCTCCATTCCACTCTATTAAATACCGTGGCTTCATTTAGTCCCAAAATTTTTAAATCTTTCCTCACCACTTCTATCCACGTTCTTTTGCGCCTTCCCTTTACCCTTTTAGAACCTTCTACTTGTATTGCCTCACTCCTTCTAACTGGTGCCATTGTTGGTCTCCTTTGAACATGTCTAAACCATCTAAGTCCAGTCTCCTTCATCTTGTTACCTATTGGTGCTACCCCTAAATTTCCTCTAATATTTTCATTTCTAATTCTATCCTTTCTTGTCTTACCACTCATCCATCTCAACATCCTCATTTCTGCGACGCTCATCCTATGAGTATGATGTTCTTTAACTGCCCAACACTCTAATCCATAGAGCATAGCCGGCCTTATAGCCATCCTATAGATTTTTCCTTTTAGTTTGAGTGGCAACCACTGATCACATAAAACTCCAGATGCACATCTCCATTTGTTCCAACCCGCTTGGATTCTCTGGGTAACCTCCCTCTTAATCTCTCCACTCTCATGGATCAATGATCCTAAGTACCGAAAGTGGTCTTTCACGGGGACTTCTTGATTATCAATCTTGATTGGTGTTCCACTCCTCTCCTTGCTAAAATTACATTCCATATATTCTGTCTTAGTTCGACTAGTTTTAAATCCTTCAGATTCTAATGCTTCTCTCCATAACTCTAGCTTTATGTTTACACCCTCCCTTCTCTCATCAAGTAAGACTATATCATCTGCAAATATCATGCACCAGGGAATCTCCTCATGCAGGTGTTTTGTTAACTCATCCATAACTAAGGTGAAAAGGTATGGACTCAATGCCGATCCTTGATGCAATCCTACAATGACAGGAAAATCACCAGTCACGCTACTAGTAGTCTTAACATTTGGTATCGCTTCCTCATACATATCTTTAAGTATGTCTATATACCCCTAAGAAACCCCTTTACTACCCAACACCCTGCATATTAACTCTCTAGGGACTCTATCATAAGCTTTCTCTAAGTCGATAAAGACCATGTGGAGGTCTTTCCTCCCCTCCCTATATTTCTTTATTAATTGTCTTAGTAAGAAAATAGCTTCCATGGTAGACCTCCCAGGCATGAAACCAAACTGATTCTTCGATATACTTGTTTCATGTCGTAGGTTCTTCTCAATCACTCTTTCAAAAAGTTTTATGGTGTGGCTCATAAGTTTGATCCCTCGATAATTAGTGCAGCTCTGAATGTCTCCTTTATTCTTATAGATTGGTACAATAGAGCTTTTCCTCCACTCATCAAGCCTTTTCTTTGATTTTATAATCTTATTAAACAACTTGGTCAACCAAACTACCCCAATATCTCCCATATGCTTCCAAACCTCTATTGGTATACCATCAGGGTCCATGGCCTTTCTTGATTTCATCTTTTTCGAGGCCTCTTTTACTTCAGGTATTCTAATCCTACGTTCATATCTATAATATCCAATGTTATTTAGATTTATAGTATTTTCAATCCCTATATTCTCAGAGCCATTGTCATTTAACAATTTTTGAAAGCATGTTTCCCACCTTTGTTTGATCTCATCATCTTTGACTAATACCCTTTGATCATCGCTTCTAATACACCTAACATGATCTAAGTCCTTACTCTTCTGTTCTCTTACTTTTGCAAGTTTAAACACATCTTTCTCACCTACTCTTGTTCCTAGTCTATTATAGAGCTTATCATATGCTTTAAGTTTAGCCTCACTTACTATTCTCTTAGCAACGTTTTTAGCTTTCTTATATTGTTCATAGTTTTCATTATTTCTAATCTTCTACCATGCTTTAAAACGCATCCGTTTTTCTTTAATAACTTTTTGTAGTGTTTCACTCCACCACCATGTTTCCTTTGCTAATAGCCTTTTACCCTTAGATACTCCTAAGACATTTTTTGCCACTTTCTTAATGGACTCAGCCATATTAGTCCACATGGTATTTACTTCTGTTTCATAGTTCCAATTTCCTTCTACCATCAACTTATTTTTGAATGAAGTTATTTTCTCTCCTTCTAAGTTCCACCACTTAGTTTTTGGATGTGTATTAAGTTCAGTTCTTTTACTCCATCTTTTGATATGGATATCCATAACCATTAACCTATGTTGTGAGGTTAAATTCTCACCGGGTATCACCTTACAATCCTTACATATAGATCGTTCATTATTCATAAGTAGAAAAAAGTCTATTTGGCTTTTATGAAGCGCACTTTTAAAGGTTATTAAGTGTTCATCCCTCTTCTTAAAGAGTGTATTTGCAATGGACAGGTTATATGACAAAGCAAAATCGAGGATATTCTCCCCCATCTCATTTCGTTCACCTATACCATACCCTCCATGTATTCTATCATATCCTTATCTTTTCCTACATGGCCATTTAAGTTTGCTCTTATAAATATCCCCTCAGTGTTGGGAATTCCTTGCATGACTCCTCCATATCTTCCCAAAACTGTCTCTTGATTATATATTGTAACCCTACTTGTGGTGCGTATGCACTTATAACATTTATAATCTGCTCTCCTAGAGCAATTTTTATTATTATAATTCTATCACTGATTCTTTTTACGTCCACAATTTTATCCTTTAATTCCTTATCCACTATTATTCTTATGCCATTTCTGTTATTTTCCTTTCCTACGTACCATAATTTATACGCATCTATTTCTCTAGCTTTAGCCCCTTTCCACTTGGTTTCTTGGATACAAGCGATGTTGACTCTCCTACGTTTCATCGCGTCTACTAACTCCAAACTCTTACCTGTCAGTGACCCTATATTTCATGTAGTGGTGCGAACCTTATGTTCTGGAGATACCCTATTTATTATCGCCTTTCGTGACCTCCATGGTATGAACTCATGTCCACTTTTCACTGCACCTAGGTTCTGATGCAGCGTGTCGCTTTCGAGGGGACGATTTAGCAACCCTTGCCCATTTTTCACTACACCCGGGATCCGATGTAGCGCGTCACTTCTGAGAGAACGCCCTAACAACCCTTGCCTATTTTTTACCGCACCCGAGATCCGATGCTGCCCGTTGCTTATGGGGAACGCTCTAGTTTGAGGGATTGTCAGTTTTCGATTCATGTCATGTTGGGGTTGCCATAGTTTTAAGAAACTGAAGATGATTTTCATTCCTTCCTTACAAACTAATATACAAATGCATATTCATTTGCAAGCAGAAAAGAAATAACAAAATCATCTTCAGCTTCAAGGGTGACCATATTTTAAGAAGCTAGAGATGATTTTCATTTCTTCCTCACAAACTAATATACAAATGCATATCATTTGTAAGAAAGAAATAACATAATCATCTTCAACTTCTCCCTTGCCGGTTGGCACTTGATGCAAGACCCTCCTCCTTTTTCATCCGGGCTTGGGACCGGCATTGGCGGAGTTTCATCAAGGGATTTATGTTCGTCAATAATAGCCTTTTCTTTTTCCAGGCACCCTTTCTTTCTCTCCTCACCAAGACTTCAGTGTCTTCTTCCCGAAGCAAAGTTTTGTCAAAAAGCAATGCAGTGCATTACCAGGTTGTTGTTGCTTCTATCCATCATCCTTTAATCAAATCATTGACCTTTGGCTCTTGGAACCATTCAAGTTCAGATCTAAAAATTTGAGTCCCTAATTCCTCTCAGCAACCTCCAATTCCACAGGCCAGCTATCAGAAGTGAATTTTTCCAATCTAACTGGAGCAACTCAGAGATAAAAATTAAGCCATTGATCACAGAAAAGAAATCTGTTAAGTTTTACCATCCCAGGTGGCTCCTGATGTCTTGACCATGTAAATCTGCCATCAGACATCAAAAGATCAACCATTTCTTCTTCTTCAATGAAGTTTCTAAGTCTAACATGCCTTGAGTGATGGAGCTGCTGTTCAATCTTTAATAAGACCATCTAGTGAAATTAAAATCCCCACATGGACACCATGGACTAGACCATCTGTTCCTGACACTTTCAATTCATTCCACATCTCCCTTCTGCCTTTCTCGTTATTGGGAGCATAATCAGCAGTGAAAGTCCAGGTATTACCATCAGTCTTAGATCGTAGGAGCTGTGATACTGAAAATTCTCTGACCCATGAATCTATCTTTTTCCCAGGCTACAATTATACCACCAGATAGTCCCCTTGAATTGAGAACCTCCCATTCATGGACAGAAGTATCTGTAAGCTGCAGAGCAAAAAACTCGGACATATCTCTAGATTTGATCTCCTGTAGTGAGAAATCCCATGGCTTTTGTAAGTCCTTGAGTTTCTTAATCCAAAACCTGTCTAATTATCACCAAAAACTGTGATATTGCTGCTATAAGCTAGTAATTGAATACACTGCCACTCCAGTTCCTTTCTCCAGAAAGCTTAGCACACCTACTGATTAATAGGAGCCCCAGAATCCTCCTCCATCTTCTTATACAAAGAATATAGCCTCTCTTCTGGTCAGTAATAAACAAACTCAACTCCTAAGCTTTCTGCAGATGTCTAGATACTGGACACATGTCAGCTCTAGGTGCAACATTATCACCATCATTGTTAGGACAAGAGAGAGGGTTGTCTTGCATACCTGCTACCTGATCACGACCATCAGCACCCAACAACAGATCAAGTCCATCTGAAACCTCACATGGTTCCTTTCTGCAAAAATCTGATAAGAAAGAGTAGAGCCGCAATCTCAAAAGAAACAGACGGAAGATGAGACAGGAGAAAAAAAGAGGAATCAGTTGGAACACATGACCCTTTGCATAAACCAGACACACCATACAAGAATGAAGGTAAGGAAAATAGGCAGACAACGAAAAGAGAGAGAGAGAGGAGCTAAGATCAAAATGGAAGGAGAGGAAGATGTGGGAAAGGTGGAAGTGAGAACTGGATTAAAAGAATGGGCAAAGACAAAATTATACTCTGATGCTGATGGCTGGCCAAGAACAGTTTTTCCTGGCTCAATAATCCAAGAAGAAACTTCTAACAATTCCTCATAAGACCAATGGGGGCCCACAGGAGTTGAAGAATTATTTGAGATCAAATTTAAGACTGGGGATGGGGAAGAATCTACAAAACTGCCCCCAGCAACAAGATTAGTGGAATAGAACAACTTTATGAGATCAAACCTAAAAGAAAGACCGTTGGGTTACCTTAATTTTACAGTAGGCGGGTCAACTGAAGTTGGCTGATAAGTAGGGGTATCAGAAATCGAGATTGATAATGAGAAATTGGTAATCATCATCATCAAGACCTTATCCCAATTATGGGTTGGCCACATTACTTCCAGTGAACAGTCAAAATCATCCATCTTAGATTAGGAGCATTCTTGTGGGATGCATCATGATCCGAAAGAGTATTCTCTGGTCCCTTCATCCCTACAACATTAGACTGAGACACATTGGCCCCACTTTGATGAGATCCATCTGATAATGACCTACTGGATTGACAACCAGCAGTAGGGCCCATATTCTAGCCTCATCATTATGATGTGTCTGACTAGGATCTCTCACGGACAAAGAGTTCTCTGCAACTACATTCTCTGGGGGCTTCAAACCACAATTATCACATTCTCGACCTCCCAATGCCTCCACAGATTTATTCTTTTTAAGTGGATTCTACCATTGATTGAGATTCACTGCAAGAATGTCTCTTTGCAAGAGCAGGAAACATGGATGTTGGATCTGAATGCACAATTCAAACAATAACCAGCACTGTTTCTGATCCACACACCACTGGAACCAGACACACTTTGGGAATGTCTACTCTGGTTGATCATGATATGACCTTCAAAGTTTGATTTACCAAAAGCAAATGAAGGTTCTGCCATGATCACTTCTCCAGAGTATTCAGCAACCGACAAGCAGGAATCAAATCCCAAAAGTGTAATGGCAAACCAGAGATCCCCAGCCAATTAAAATTCATCTTTTCTTCCCACTCTTGTTTCCATCTTCTCAGATTTAATAAAAGCCCCTGATCATGAAGGTTTGCTGGCAAGTAAACAATCCACCTCTTCCTGCGTAGGAAATCCATGAAATCCAACTTATTAACAGGACATACGTCTAATTTTCCAGAAACTTCTAATCCAGTTCTATAAGAGAAAAACAGCCGGTTTCTTGTCCATCACTTGGCCAATAAGGCATTTCCGCCAGAACAACCTTTTTTGTCGAATGGTACAGCCTCCTTTGCTGGAAAAAGCACTGGTTTACACCTAACTGAATGAGATCCCATCAACACATCTTTAAAAGATTTAGCAACGGCACTGGGTTTATTTCGTCAACCTATACTACTTTAGGTTCCTTAACCACATCAGCATTGTTGCTTTTGTTATCTATGTGCCATCATCACTTACTAGTGCTTATTCCTCTGTATGTATATTCCAATTGGTGATAAAAGATCAAGGTTGGAAGATTATATGTGAAAAATTCAGGATCTGAACTGTTAGAAGGGGATAGGACAATCAAATAAATTGAAGAAATGAAGATATATATATATATATATATATATATATTTCTTTGGGAAAATGTGTCTGTTAAAGCAAGCAAATGAACTATTGGATTTGCAATAATACATTGAAATGAATGGAGAAACTTAACTAGCTGGCTATACAAAATGTGATGTTATTATGTTCTTTCATAGCCCGAGAAGAAAAGGGAAGAACGAAATAAACAAATCAAACCATTGCAGCCTTCTGGAGAGAAAGAAAGGCATTTGGTTGCTGTATTAGACATCAGATAAATGAGAAATAATAAGAATGTGGAGGCTGTACACCTCATTTATGATAAAATTTTCCTTTCTTTTCTTAGAGGATGCTTTATGTATCATAGTTCTTAAGAGACGAATTTGAAACTTACAGTAATTAATTCAGAGTGTCTTTATTTATGAAGATACCATGATCCTCTTACACTATCACTTTTCGATTTTTTGAAGCTTATGAGTTATGTTTTAGAAATATGATGAGGTTTACTTTTGTTCTCATTCATTAAGAAGCCTTTTGCATGGCTTTTTCTTTTCAGCACAATTTGCACTTACTGTATCTCTTACTCATACTTTATCTATCTAGCTTATTATTTATTTATTTACTAAGCTTGTTTAACTTGTAATGCAGAATTTCTGAAAATTAATGTAGGACATGTGTGGCATTCTATTGCCCTCATTGCTTCAAATGCAGCAGCAATTCTACCTGCATTTTGGGCACTGCAGAAAAAGGTATACTTCAAGTTTATTTTCATGCATGCTGGAGTCAGAAGCTTCTGTAAGGATTTTATTGAATCAGAATTCCTGCATGCACATAAGGGAGGGAGAGAGGTCGGTGTTAGACTTGAAGCAAAGTTCCTTAATAAAATGTCTGGTCCACGTTTACTGTGCCCTTTTAGAAACTACTATGCCATATTCGTCTTCTGCACTCTACCTAAACAAGAATTCTATTTCCAACAATTCCCATGTCACCAAAGCATATTGTAATGTCTGTTGATCTGCTGGTGTACAAATCTCCCCATCATACCGACATTGACATTGCCCCATGTTGGCCAGCACTTTGACCCCAACATTACCTAATAATTGAATGTAGAACCTCAAAGTCCATAGTTAATGTTAAAACAAACAGAATTTCCTCAAAATTTTATTCATCAAGTTTCTCTATTATTTTGACCAGAGAAGAATCTATCCTGATTGAGATATTCAATTCTTTGTGGAGATCTTTTAATCCTCATGGATAAGGTTTCAGCATGAGCTTTCCATTTTAATTTTAATGGGGGTGAAATATACTTATTAATTCTAATCTGATGACTTTCTGAGCATTGGACAAGCCCATGTCTTTCCCTTTTAGTTTATCAATAGTGCAATTGCTTGACCTCCTACTGTCATAGATTTATACTTTATACTAGCTTCTTAATTTGGTTTGGACCTGTCTATATTGCCATTGAATAGTTTCGTAAGACTTGTGATGTTGTTCTCTTTAGGCATTTTCTGAATGGGTGCTCTTTACTTCAAGTGGTGTTTCTAGTGGACTGTACCACTCGTGTCGTGTAAACATCTGGTGTGCTCTTCCATTTCATGTTTTACAGGTATGTGAACTTCTCTAAGACTCTTTTTCTGCTGAAGTATCTTAGTACAGAAGATATAGCAAATAAAGTGGCTGAGACATACTGTTTTATAACAATTCTGTTAAACTTCTACTGGAACCACAGTTTGTTTCTTGGAGAGTCAGGAGCCTTCTTGTCATTTAGGGGCTGTTAGGCTTAGGCACTGGAATAACAATCCATAACAAAAATTATCCATGGATAGTGGTCTTATACTTTTTCCTGCTATTAGCAGCTTTGACACATTGATAAAACTTGACACAATTTGCAGACCTAAGGTTTGGGGTTACTTTATCTATGGATGTATAGTTTTATCTTTGCATAAGGGATAACATAATGTCATGGATGGGAATAACAATCCATAACAAATTGTCCAAGGATAGTGGCCTTATAATATTTCCTGCTATTAGCAGCTCTGATGCAGATAAAACTTTATACAAATTACAGGCCTAAGGTTTTAGGGTTACTTTATCTATGGATGTGTAGTTTTATCTATGTATAAGGGATAATATCATATCATGGATAATTTCATCTGTGGTTTTTATTCCCATGCGAAACAAGGCCATAAATTACTTGAAACATCCCTAGCAAAGGAGTTTGATGAGGTATAGATGCTTTTCTCATGTAATGGTAACATGTAGTTGGCCGTGGCATTTTTTGCTGCTGTTCTAATCTCTTTGATTCTCTTAGCAAAAGTTTGCTACTATGAGAGCTCAACCCGAGGACAATTAGTAACCTGAAACTCAAGAAGATAAGAGTATAAGGAATAACAAACATATTCAGCAGTTAAATACATAATTGTCATTTATGTTTCTCAGCTAACATGATAGGCATTTCTTTGTCAATTAGTATGATGGTCTTTTTAACACACTCTGTACAAGTTGCGCTAGTGAAAGTGTCAAGGATTGATCCACCTTTACCCTATGAAGCTACCATCAAACCCTGTTTTCTAATTCTTTCACCGTAAACAGGTGTATGTTCTGTGAATTGCACCAGAAAATTGCATATGGGACATGGCTCCAGTTTACTCAATCAATTTATCTAAGACATATAGCAGGTTGTAGATGGTAGTGAATGCAAGTCCCTTCTGTACTCAATTGCAAACTTCTTTTATTTCTTCCAAGATATTTCTTAGCTGAAAGTTCAGAATCATCCATATTTGGCCCATTAAGAAAGGCTGCTGTTCCAAACTGTATCTATAGATCTCGTGAACATAAATATCAGTGGTTCCTGAAGGATAGAACAACTTGCAGCGAACATAGTAAATCTATTCCAAGTATTGCTTTATGGGCTACCTCACTCATTGATTTAGAATTTGCTTTATGATGGTAAAAGAGCTAATGCGGTCTCTTTCTATCTGTACTGCACAAGCTTTGTTTGAGTCTTAGAAGTAAATGGCAATGAAGCAGTTATGTTGCATGCTTATTTCTGCTTTGGGAAACTCTTAATTCAGCATCAGTTTGTACTTTATTTAGAATACTAATATGGCTCATGTGAATTTTGTGGTTTCTGTTTATGACGAATGTTGCCTTCATAGATCTTTGATGCTAAACTTGTCTTAAATGTATCTTTGCTGTAGATATTTGATGCTAAATTTGTCTTAAATGTAATCTTTGCCGAACTCCTCTATGATATCCTTGAATAATCACAAGGCACTCTAAATTTCACCTTGTGATCAAGCATGGTAAAATTGAATATTTGCTTGGCATGCCATTCTTGGGCTTTGTGGAGCTTGCTCGAGTCCATAATAGATTTGTTTTCTGACATTTATGAATTGGTCATTAGCATATCTGTGTCTGGTGGATCTTATTGCAGTGATACCAGTATCTTACTGCAGAAAGAAGCATAAAATATTACATGTGGAGAGAAATACATCTGATCTAAGATGATCATAAAGTTAAATGAGAATGCAAGTGGTTGAGCAGGTGCATGAACCATGTGAGACAGCCAGCAAGTTTTTCCATGGATCTGAGTTTGTTAAAGGATTTGTTGGGCTTGGGACCCTCTATTATAACCCATGTTTACTATGGAGTGAAATGTTCATTTTATATATGTTAAATTTAAGCTTGTGCTTATTATCTTTGATGCATATGCTTGCTCTTACCTTGTCTGCCAATTTGTGTATATCCGTTGACTTTACTGATTTGTGAAAAATATGGATAAGGCAATGACTAGCTTACTTGCGAAAATTACTTACCTGTATGGTCTCATATTTATACTTCTCTACAATATTGTTTCTTATAATCGGCTTGTCATGGTTTATTTGAAATGTAATTATAAGCCTTGAAACTGGAATTGTTTCAGTTCATGGATTTCTGGCTTTCTTTCATGGCTGTGGTGAGTACCATTATATACATGGCTAACATAGATGAAGTTTCAAAAAGGGCTATTCAGACAACTGTTGCAATTTTTACGGCTCTTATAGCTGAAAGTGGGGCAACCAGGTAATGAAGACTAAAGCGTTACTTGAGCAGGGTAGATGCTACTTTGTTTGGGTAGTACCACATGGTTTTCTCAACATGCTTGTATTGAACATTGCAGATCCGTTAATATTATTCTTGTCGTAGCGATTGGAATTCTTGGTCTGCTTGTTGGATGGCTGATAGAGTTCTCTGCTACAATTAGATCTGTGTATTCATCAGGATTCCACTTAAATATACAAGAAAGGTGTGCTCCTTTTCAGTTTCTTTTGGACTGGTATCTAAATAAAGAATGAGTTATTTTTGTCAGTTGTATCTTGGTTGCTTAAAAATGCAGCACACATCATAACTGTTGAAATGAGCACAAAGATTTGGAGATTCCAGATTTGATAAACTATGGAATGATATTTGTACTCTCTTGTTTCAGTAGTGAACTCCTTTTTCCATTGTTAACTTTTCTGATTAGCTGTTGACACCTGAAGAAATTCCATAAAATTTATCAGTGCAAACCATCAAATAAGTGTGTAAAAAAGTGGAGGGCTCAAATTGTCAGCTGAAACAAAGTGAAGAAGTCCATTATCAGTTACCAGAACAAGAGAGTGCCTGTATCACTTGTTTTCTAGTAAATTACTGGGTTCAGTAATCCCTGCCAGAAAAACTATCTGAAAATTTTGGAAATAAAACAAGTTACTTTTGTGTTTTAAATTTTCTGGTTACCCAGTTGTCACTTAGAGAGCGCAGTCCCGGCCATTTTGAGTTTCACAACCAGAGTTCAGCCTTTTGCTGACTATAAGACAGAGAAATTCATTCTGATTTCAATTTTTATTCACTGACCAAACAGTCCGAAACCAGAAAGTGGTCAAAGTTGGCCAAAATAGGGTAACCCCATTGTTGCAATCACCTCTATGTGTTTTGCTAGTTCGTGCCTGCAAGTGTGTTAAAATTCAGGAAGTGGTCTTATATGAAGAAACCAAGTTTCATACTATCCGGTACCATACAAATGCACAAAGTACCAAGTTCCAAAATATTTGCAAGGCAGGGTCTGAGCCATCTGACCAGGATGCTACAGCTCAAGTGCGACAAACCATATGTTCCAGTTGATATCATGCAAATGAATGGTTAAAAACAGTGTAAGAGATGGATCCAATTCAACAGCCAGTGGTCCTCTGTTCAGATGGCTTGGAAAATCTAGTATGTGCAACATTTCATGGATAGACCATCTAGTGAATGCAGGCCATGTGTATACTTTTCATGTTAGACTGACTGGCAGGGAGAAGGGAATTTTTTTCATATCTGGATTTCCTTTAATGGATAGGTATTCTGGAACACATGGTACTCTTCTGCACAGATATAGTTCTTCTGCACCATATCAATCCATATTACACAGTGTAAATAACATCCTTTTCTTGATTAGTTTTTGGTCAAACCAGTTAGTTGTTGCAAAGTATTTATCTGAATATGGTTCCAATTTTGAGATTCATGTCCAGTCACATGAGCTCTTTGTCATGGTACCGGCTGTAATCTGCAGCGTGCTCTTGATGGAGAAACATAGAGCAGTCTCAACCACCATTTCTCAAGATGATGCCCATAATAATATGACAACCAAAATGCCAGAATCTATGAAACTGCACCAGATACTTCTCATCATCATGCCAGAGTCACTTTGTGGGCTTGATTACACTTCTAACTATATAATCAATTTGTTCTGAGCTGCCGGTGGTTCGACAGACCAAAAATGCACAGGTTGATCTCTTTGGTTAAGTCAGCATTCACTTATTCAACTTGACACGTGGAAGGGCTGACTCGCATACTGGCTAGGCTTGTTCGCGCTCTCCTGGGCAATTGATAATTTGAGAACCTTTCTGAATGTCCCCTTTGTGGGGCTACCTGAAAATGATTACATCTCTCCTTGTAGTGCCTTCAAAAACCTTCGTATATTTTGAGAATGATTCTCTTTTGAGTTTCAGTGAGGTTCAACATTGATGCTTCCTTGGCTGTGTGAAACATGAATTGGCATTATGTCAGTCCTACAAGTAATCCCCCATCCAAAACTGGAAGAAGTGCTATATGATGACTTTGAGATCAAATGGAGTGTTTTTTTTCATTTCTCGTGAGCCACTTATTTTGTAGAAGATCAAAGTGATTTTCCTCCTCTTTCCCTATAAGTCAATGGCTTACACCGTTGATGTACTTTGAATACGCTTAAGCACATATAGGAGTGCTAAAAAAAATTTGTGACATATCTTCCTGGGGTTGTTGTTCGGCCAGTTGGAAACCAATTGGTTTTGTGGTATGGAAATTCTGCTGATCCTAAGAAATTATATTTTGAAACGATCAGACTAAATTATTCCACATTGAAATGCATTAAGTTAGTTCTACTAAATTGCCACAATGGAATCAACCTAAGCGATTTCAGCCGCTAAAACTATATGATCATACTTGTTTTAGTAAGATTTGTCTCTGTTTTTCCTTGCCTTGCTTTCTGAGTTGTTCCCACAGCTTACCATATTAGTAAATAATAATTGAACTATGTAATGGCTGAGCACTTTCACTAACAACAAAGGCTATGCCAAAGCGGCTAATCGTATCTGGAGTGACAATCTTCTTTGGTATTATTGCATACGAGATGAGACTAAAAATGGAAAACAAAAAGAGAAATCACAATGATACATGTTATATTCTAAGAAGCTCAAGCTGTTTCATTGCTGCAGATGGCAAAATATAAGAAGATGGCCCTGGAAAATTATGAAAACATTGCATCAACTTTTCCGATGGCGCTACATTTTTCTTGGTTTTGTTGCATTATCTGCCGCTGCTGTAAGCTGGAAAATGGAAAGCAATCAAAACTACTGGATTTGGCACAGGTATGAGATCTCTCTGTCAGGTGAAACTGCCATGATAGGCGCTATTTGGCCAACTTCTATTGTGTAACCTTTCATCATTAGACATGGATATTGATGGCAGTAGTAATTACTGATAAAAGGTTTGTAAATGACACACACAAAATACTTCCAAGTTTGTGCAGTTGGAAAGACCACAAAAGTCCCATCATTAGTTTATATGACTAATATCCCTTAATGTTTGGAACTTCGAATAAGAACCAAAACCATCAGCTACCTTGCTATAAAGGGCCACATATAACTTTAATTGTTATTCCTTCAAGTTACCCTTACATTAAATGATATTCCCATGCTCCTTTTGGACTAACAACACCATCATTTGGGGCTTTGCGATATTTTTTTATCCAAGGGACCCACCTTTCTGATAACCAGAACAGGTCATATTAATTATCTTGCCATGGATGAGCTCTTTCCCAAAATCACATGTGTGGATGACCTACTGTTGTTTTCCTTAGTTAGTTTGGTCTTTAAAATGGACAGCACTAAAACCAACAATACTCAAAACAGCTCAGAAAGTTGAAGGGCAGGATCTTCTGAAGTATGTGATTTTTGTGATATGGCCCATCTATGGCAAGGCAATTATGATGAACTGTTTAGATCATTCAAAAAGGCAGCCCAACTTGTACTTTTACCACAAAGGTAAATGAAGGTGTGGCATTAGTCTAAAAGGGGCTTGGGAAAATCATTTCCCTTTCTAACAATAGAAGAAAATAAATTTCTGCAGTATATATTAGTATTGAGGATTGTAGAACGCTCTTTTGCCCATAGCTAGCTATTGAGCTCATGCGTCATTAGACCAATCAGACCAAGTGATTGGTTTAGAGAGGTCAGGTATCAACCATTCTCTGAGAATTGAATTTAAGGTCCAAATTTCCTCTTATAAGACCTGGGAAATGCTAAAGGGACACTTCATTAAGAGTGTCCATGGACCACAAATGATGGGACCACCTTTATATGATCGGACTTGTACATATGATTGTTCCAGCCTAGGATGTCTAGTAGTTCAAAAGCATGTGTATTGTATGAATCTAGTGTCTAAAAAGTTGTGCTATGCTCACAAGAATGAATGGTTTTGGAAACTTTACATACAACTTTTAGGAACTTAAAATTCTCCAATCACCGTGTTTTTTTGCATACATGACATCCAATGCTTGAGAAATTAGATGATCTTTTATTGCAATAAAAGAGAGCGGTGTTTTGGTGAGAAATTCTGACCAATGGAATTGTTGATTATTTAATACTTAGAGGTCTGACCTTAAGGCTTGGCGCAACGGTAAAAGTTGTCATCATGTGACCTTAAGGTCACTGGCTCAAGGCGTGGAAACAGCTTCTTTCAAAATGCAAGGTAAGGCTGTGTACTTTAGGCCCTTGTGGTCCACCCCTTCCCTGGACCCCGCATAGGCGAGAGCTTCGTGCACTGAGGCTGCCCTTTTTAGGTCTGACCCTAAGGCTGAGTACTATAGACCCTTTGAGGTCCACCCCTTCCTTGAACCCTGCATGTGGGAACTTAATGCACTTGGCTGCCCCTTTTTCTGGAGTTTATTCATTGCACAAATTTGAGTTCATAGAAAAAGCAACAAAAAAAGTTTCAAATGGAGAGTGTGAAACTATAGTAAAACCTCCTTAAATTAATAACCTTGGGACCAGAGGCTTTCTATTGATTTAGCAAGTTTTTATTTTATCGGATATCCTCATCAAACTAATATACATGGGATGCTTACCATTTTTATTAATTTAGTGGGTTTTGTATCATTTTTTTTTACTTTTTTCCTTGAATGGTATGTCTTTTCTAGTTTCTCTAAATGCTTTTTTCCTCTTTAACAAAAAGAAAATTTCTATAGTTCTTGTGTAAATCCTCTCATCTTTATATGTTCCGATTCTTTCTCCTACCTCTTTACTTTTATCTCTAATGGATAAATTATTATTTCTCTTTTCATATTTTATATCTAACAAATGCATTGCCTTTGTTTATGCCTATTTTTTTCTATAACCTGTCTCCCCATTCCTATCTCTCTGAAAGAAGTCCTCAAACTTGAGATATTAAATTTAATGTAATGAATGGCCCCCTAAGGAAATTTGAAATTTTTATTATCTTATTAGTTTAATGAGTTTATTAATTTACTACGTTGGCCCAAGTTGGGACCAGACACTTTGTGTTCATTTAGTTGGATAATTAATTTATGGGATATTAACCTAAATATTTTTTATTGTGTGCATAATGAGGCAAAAGATTATCTTGGTGTGTCTAGTTAACCATCTCGAGGTATCTCTAGCATATCTAGCTCCTGAATTTGCTTTAGAAAGTGGACATCTTGGTCTGCAGTGTATTTGTTTGCTACTAGAATGCATAAATTTTCGATGTTCTAAGTCATATGATTCTAACTTCCCTGAGATGACTGATTGGTTGCAGCTTGTGGCATGTCACCATATACACATCCTGCTTCCTCTTCCTTTGCTCAACTTCCATGACAAACAACAGCCAAAGGTTCCCAGCAGCAGAATATGAATCGACACGTGAGAATTCTTCTTCAAGAGGTGAAATAATAGAAGGTGCAAATTCTACTTTAGAGAACGGAGGCCGAGACACAGTGTAATTATCTGGGTACATAAGGAAACATTTTGACCGACTGAAAAGGGTCAGATGGTGGTTGGAGTCACTGGAGAGCAACTGAAGTGGGTGATGCAAGTTGAGGTTCAGCTATTGTCTGCTGGTAGTTGCTCAACAATAGGGAAATGATGTTCTCGGTCCCATGTTTTACTCATTGGACTCTTCTCCTATTTACAGCTTGTAGTTATTTGTCAAGGCCATTCAAGTTCTGAAAAATTATCGACAGCCAATTGGAGAAGTGCATTATTAAAACAAGCGACTGCAGCTATGATTTCCCTTCATATGAGAGAAGATGTGAATATACAACACATAACCAGGGTTCTGGTGAAGATGGTGGCAAGCCATGACAGCTCTGAAGCAAAGCAGGGCTAGTAAGTGTTACACATAACACATAAATGTCCAGTCCAAGCCGAAGATGGTAGTACAGTATTGCACATCAGTCCGCTAGTAATGGTGCAGTAAAAATGGCAGTGATGGGTGGATTGTTAAGGGCAAGGGAATAAAAAGGTAAGGTGCATTGCCTTCTGTTTGAGGAAATATGGTAAATAATGAAGATTATTGATGTTACCTTTATAATATTTTTGCTGGCTTGGACATTGCAAGTTACAGGTTCACGCCGTTACATGATTTATGTTATTTCATGTGCTATATATTTGATAGAAATGATACGAGGGAGGTAGTTGTCGGTGTTAATGCAAGAGCACTCTATCAGTGAGCTATTACGTACTCTTTTAAGGGTGGCTGCTTCTTGGCAGACTTGACTGTCTCTGCACCCCTACCTCCCTTATCAGTTGTACCTAACACATGTTTGAACTAAGGACGCGGCACGGTATAGAACTGAAATGTAAAATGAATTTCATGTGTGAGATAGACGTGACAGGAAGGGGAGCCTTAGCGCAATGGTATAAGTTGTAGTCATGTGACCTTGAGGTCATGGGTTCAAGGCGTGGAAACAGTCTCTTGCAAAATGCAAGGTAAGGCTGTGTGCTTTAGGCCCTTGTGGTCCGCCCCTTCCCTGTACCCCGTATAGGTGGGAGCTTTGTGCACCGAGGCTGCCCTTAGATAGACGTGACAGGGTAGCAACACGAAGAAGGGAAGGGTTTAGACCCACCGCTTTGCCAGCGGGTCTCAATTTCTTAATCATTCCAACGAACTGAGAGGCCTCAAAGACCCACATTCCTAATTAGAAAATTTCAAACAGAAAATGCTTTCAGGACGCATCATAGCTGTGGCCCTCCTTTGGATGATATGATTCACTAATCATGTTCGGCATGGCTTGTATTGGTTAGCGACCAACTTTTACAACCTGCTGCATGATTTTTGTCACTGAAATTATAAATGAAAAAGCAAGTAACAAGAAGCCTTTGATTTTATGAATTTTTGCATGCAGGCTAAGGGCAGGTTAGACATGATGAACAGTTTAGATTTTCTAGATTTTGGGCCTATCTAGGCAGTGTACTTTTCAGCACAGTTGAGTTGTTAACTTAGGTAAGACTGTGTATTATAGGCCTTTTTAGGGCCGCCCATTCTCTGGGAGCTTCATTCACCGAATTTCTCTTTTACGACAGCTTATGTCGTATTGCTCGATACAGGTTTATGCGGAGTAGTCCTCCGAAATCCGATGAACCCAATTCTATAAGCCTTCACCAATGGACAGCAAATAGCAGGTTCTATTTTAACGGGCCAAGCCAAGCAATACTCTGGGTGGAACAGGGTGCACCTCAGTAGGGACAGATGAAACTAAATTTTGGCAGAGCGAAAGGTGGGAGCGGCACGACTTACAAGGAATCATGACGGAATTTTGGTGGCACAATACATTATCTACTTGGAGCAAACTACAAACAATATGGTAGAATGGATAACAATTTATGAGGGTTAAGAACTTGCAACTAAGGGCCAGCCCTAGTGCATGAAGTTCCCCCCATGCAGGGTCCAGAGAAGAATTGGATTACAAGGTTCTATAGTATGCAGCCTTACCGTACATTTTTGTAAGAGGCTATTTTTAAGCCTTAAACCTGTGACTTCAAGTTCACACGATGATAACTTTACCGTTGTGCCAAAGCTGCCCTTCTGTTTAGAACTTTGACTAAACTAAAAATTTCTGTTTTGCAGATTCAGGGATTCCAAGACACTTACATTGGCCTTAACAAAGAGCCACCAGAAAACGCCCCTTCATTGGGATGGAACTTTGGGCGATTAAGAAAACAATGCCACTAATGAGTCCAAACATTGCCACTAATGAGGTGCATACTATAGACCCTTTATAGTCTGCTACTTTCCCAACCTTGCATATGCAGGAGCTTCATGTACTGGGCTGCACTTTGTAGTAGTGAAGTAGCGCTTTCACACTTTCACTTACTTATACATCTGCCACTATAATGGATGAATTCGATGAGCAATTTTGAATTTTAGGTCGTTGGATTTATAGAAGAATGCTAGGCTCGTCGTTGTCATCATCATCATAGCCTTATCCCAATTAGGATCAACTAAAAGAAATGCTAGGCTGAAGGCCTTAAATGGATCTTAATTGAAAGCACATGATATTTGGCCCTTAACTAGACCTATCTTTGAACAACATGAACTGTTCATATCATTGTTCTGGGTTTGACGACAGGATTGTGAAGCTTTACTTTTCCATCACTTGAACCGGATGGTTAAAAATTATGTAAAACAAGAGTGTAAATTTAACTTCAAAAACATCGTTTATAGGACGCTGGAATCGTGCAATCATCGTTAGTCTTTTATTACTTTTCATCCAAATCCAAAGTAATGAGATGAACGGATGAGATCATTCAAAGGTGGGCCCGCCTAGGGAAAAAGTGTTGGCGCTTCTGGCTAACGTCGATTTAGCGACTTCGCTCTAGCATTCTCTGGATTTAAATTATCCCGTGAGCATTTTGATACGAAGCACGCAGTGCGTAGTACGCACCCGCCTCCCGTGTGTTACCGCTAACTTAGACCCTCTCTTCCACTTTCTCCCAAGCTGCCCTCTAGGGTTGTCCGGCTGCGCAATCGTCTCCAGTTATCTGCAATTTCTTTTATTTTGAGGTAAACTTCGAATATTCCTTCTCGCGATCTCATTGATCTGTGTCGTTCTTCCAATTCAATCGATTCCCTTCAGCTTTCTAGTTATTCTTTGTTTTGTTTTTGTCGGCTCAAGAACTATAATTGAGATTCTCTTGGGGATTTCTTTTGTTTTCTTGGTAGCAGCATTCCGCTCTTATTTTCTTGTTGAATTTGCTACCAGGAGAAGCATCTATATGAGATACTCGTGATTGGACCTACCCGTGTCATGTCGTTATGGTTTGAACTGTCTGAAAATTATAGTTGTCAGATGGTCTAACAGTCTGATCAGTCTTCTCTATCATCCAGTTCTGGAAAAATGGTGCTAATGAACTTTTCTGGGGAGGTTCAAGCAGTTCCTCTGTTGGAGGAAGTACTGAATGAACAGTAAGACTTAGATGCTTATGCGATTGGTCCAATTACAGGTGTCTCTGGATTTCTTGTATAGGTGAGGGTCCTAGTATCATTCTCTAGGAGACAATTCAGATGAATGCACTTTTGGAAATTTGGTTTTGCAATAAAACCCCAACGGTGAAAAGAAACTAAGAGGAAGTCCTAGAACTATCCCAACATGTGACGACCATAGGAATCTCTAGACCCACACCCAAAGTGATCTTTCTCCAGATGTGTTGGAGAAGCTGGTTAGCCTCAAACTTTAATAGTAATTCTGGCCTTATGGTTATCAGTATTTGGGTGGGTGCTCCTGTTTGGCTATTTGCTTACATAGTATTGCATAGACACTTTTGGGCAACATCCACCGGGTAGTTTCGGTAGATGGATCCATTTGCTAGATTCAGATAAATCACCTTGGGGAATCTTATGTCGGACTAGTCTGGACACTATGATTATCAAGTGGCATTAGCCCTTATGGTTCCAGGTGAACTTCTGCTCATCTCATAAACATGCCTCTTTGTTGACTTTTTCATAGTGGAGGCCCTTGTGATGTTGTAACAAGTCTGCATTGTCGATCCTTTTGCTTTTGAATGGTTGGCAAGATGCAAGTGAAGAATGGGGTTCTGTAGTTGTAAAGTGATTACCCATGTGATCCCCTTTTGGTGTCTAATGTCATGATTAGCAGTTCCAGGACGAGGAGAAGATCCATGGACTAGTCAATCCCTGGTGAAGTAGGAGAAAGGACATAAGTATGTTGTTTTGGCTGCTTAGTTTGATGTGAGCTGGTTTTTCAGGAATACAATCACAAAAGTTGAAGAAATTGAGCCACACTGAGCTGGAAGGCATGAATCAATCGCATGTTTTGAGATTCTTTCCGCTGCTTCTTGTGTAATAGTTGGTGCACATGTAAAACTCATCTTGTATGTTATCCAAGCCCAATGAAATGCTACTGCAGAGAAATTTGCATTATCTAACCTGCATAATTCACAATCAACAATAATAAGAACAATGGAAGTATTTCAGAAGTCTTATTTTCATGTCCATTTTCTCCTTCTAGATGGGTGGTAGAACAGCTCTACTTTCCACTAACCACATTGTCTCTGGACAATGACTGAACCCATTTGGCAGGCACCTTCTTCCCCTTGTTTTCCCTTCCATGTGGAGGGACTTTGTCAATTACGTGATGTTCTGGATATGGGAATCAAAATACTAGTTATAGTGGATTCTTTTATGTGTTACAAGGGTGACCAAATTAGAAAATGTTAAATAGGCTCAGGGTTTTTACTTAGCATTAGTTTGCTTTGTATTTATCAACATGGAGAGGGGCAGATCTTTGGCGGCTAGGTAAAAAAGGATAAAATGGTTGAGAAGGCCCATGAGGAAGATGTAGAGTATGGTCATCAAATAAGTTCGAGATTCTTTTGGCTCTAATTGGTTGTATTGTTTGTATTTTCTACTAAATTTGGTCGTCGTGGACATTTAGGTGAAGAACACATATTTTCCCTTTTAATAGAGATGGAAGATGAGGATGGCTGTACATCACACTACCAGAATTTTCAATTGTGACCACTATCAAAATTTTCAATCATGACAAACAGGGGTGACTTTTTAGGTCTTAGAAGGAAAAGCACCCTTAGATCATTGCTCTATTTTCAAAAGACAGGTTTTGGGCTACCTGGTGGCAAATGAAAGATGACTGATGTGGGAAGGAATAATTATTAAAATAGATATGTGAAATGCATGGTTCTTGGGGCTGAAATATGGTTGTAAATGGATGGTTTATGGTGGCAACAATCAGCTTTCAAATATCAGTCAGAAAAGTAAGTGGTAAGAAGAGTTATGGGCTTGCTGTTATCTTAGGAATTATATCCATCTCACCTTCTGTTTCTAGACTATCAATAAGAGTAAATGATTCTATTTTCAGGGGTCAATGGTAGCCATTGATCTGTGAGGAGTTGAGTGATCATCTCTGGATGAAAATTAACTAATTAAAACTTATAAATAGTTTCCCTCAAACACTTTCTGTTGGAATGTTTTTCATATAAAAATAATTAAGCTTTCTTAAGAACAACGAACCCTCTTCAATTTCTTGGCAATATCTGGAGCTTTATTGAGGTTGTTAATGACCAAGCTATTTTCTATATTCTTTCTTCCTAAGTTGAAGCTATTTAATTTTTGAAAGAGCATTTACGCGGTGTATAGGAGGATCAAGTATAGTTGCAACATTCTCTTGGTGCGTACTTCCTAAAATATCAAGATCTCCCTTGATAGTTTTGGAGCTTACGTTCCTCGGATTTTACCGTGTGGTGGAACATGTAGAATCTCACTTTATTGCATAGCTAGAAAGATGCTCCTTGCTTATTTGTGCAAGTGGAAGCCACTTGTTCGAATTTCACTATCTATCATATGAAAAGATGGTTGTATTTGACTTGTACACCATTGAATTAAGTGTACTTATGTTTATCTAACTTTTAACCTTTTTTGCTTTTTATTTTTGATATTGTTTCTGTTTTCCCTTTCATTTTAGCCAGTTATTCTCTTTTGGATTGGTGCTCCTCTTTAGATCTATGTCATTTTGGTACCATTCACTGAAAGGGCAAAAACCGCCAAAAGGAAACTACAAAAAAAATAGTGCTAGTTGAGGTGTTTTTCTGATAGGAAACCTCTCTATATAGTTAAAAATTTCAAAAGTTGTTCAGCTAACCATGGGGACAAGTTTTACTTTCTCAAGACCACTTTGAAGACATCAACCATTTCTCTTCACCATGAAGCCGAGTCCTATCAACCTCTCTTTCTGATGGCCTCAGACATAGTACTACTTGAAACTACTTGAAATGTGTTTGAGACTAGGAAACTCTCTAAATTTGTTTGAAATTTCAAATCACTGTTGCTAATCACCAGGGATGAGCCTTATCCTTTTGTTACCACTTTGAAGTCATTATCTATACTCCAGAGGTTGGTCAAAGACAAATAGAAAGCGACCAGGGGGGAAGTCAACAAGAGAACAGGAGCAATAATTTTCAAGCCTTTCGATGCTAACCACAGCAAATTAACATGTTTACTGCATTATCTTTTATTCATACAGAAGAAGCAAGCTTCTTGATTAGAAGAGGGAAAGAGTTTATCCATCCATATGAGGGTGGGGAACAGCTGTCCTTGTCTCCTGTCTCCAGGATCATTGATACACTACTTTTCCTTACGTGTGTCCAACAAATCAATTAATCAAATATGAACCGCATTTCATGTGTATTGAATCAGAACAAACAACTGTTATCTGCTCCACAGTTTTTTTGGAATTGTACTTAAATAAGATGCATATTGGATGCTTAAGGCATGCATCTTGCTTGCTAATTTAGCTCATTGGATTAAATGATCTCTTTGCAGTTATTTATTTTATGAATTTTTTACAAGTCATTTGGAAGTTATTTTGCAATTTGACTGATGCTTTTAGTACTATTGGGAGACTTCTGATCCTTTAGTATTTGTGTTATGCTAGATGTCATACTCAAGAGGAGGAAGGTGAGTTGTTTTTTTGCTTCAACATTTGATGTAGATTTAATTTCCCCTACAGAAGTTACATGTAGGGTGATTACCTTTCAGGAATATTTCACGTTCCCCCTCCCATTCACCACAGGGAGGGAGCAGGTCAAGGAGGAGTCGCTCCAGGTACATGTATCGACTTCCTGGAGTTGAATTTAACTGAAGTACCATTATTTTGTATTTTTATTGATTTCTTGAGTTTTTCCTATCTTAAGGTTGGTATTTAATAGCTTCTTTTAACTGCCCCCTTTTTTTACCTAATAGCAACCTGATGAGTGTCTATGATCTATGTTGGGTAACAGGAGCCGTGATTCTGGAGATGCAGCTAATCCTGGAAATAACTTGTATGTAACGGGCTTATCCATGCGGGTTTCTGCCAGTGATCTTGAAAAATATTTTAACCGTGAAGGAAAGGTATTAGTTTTTCATTGTATGAATACAACCCACAGATTCTTCTAATCCGTACCCTTTATTACAAGTTTTTAAATATCTGGTGGAGCCCCTTCCTTTTCTTTTCTTGTTCTTTTGCTAAATAGCAAAACTTTCAAATTTTAAAAACAAAAAGTGGTTGAGTTTACACCAAATGAAAAAGGAAAGGAAGGAAAAGATCGGAGCATTTTGTCAGCTATTTGCAGTCTCTTCTGGTTTGAGAATCTTGTACCAATAAGAGCTGAAAGAACTACTATAATCAATAACAATTTGTTTCTAAACATCAGTCTAATCCTGTTAGGCCCTTAATCTGGGAGCTTACATCAAAATTCAATTTGTGGAAGTTTATAGATGGAGAGAACCATCTTGCTCTACTCCTATCCTTTCCCGGATCATCAGTACAACATCCCACACTGTTTTTGTTGTTATCAGGAGAAACTAATATAGTCCTACTGTATTCTTTCCTAATCCATGGATCAGGGCTACAAACTGCTACTTTTGCTGTTATGTTAGGTCGTGCCTGGTGCAATTTTATTTTTGACCTTCAATATCTTTCGTAGTACTATCTCGTAAATTTCTTTGTTTTTCTAGTATCTCCTAAATCTCAAAGTCAATCTTTGGTCCCCTCAGTCTACTGCTTCTTGTGGACTGCTGCGTCTAGGTTTGCATATCAGTTTTGAGCTAAATTCATCATATTTTTAGGACTCACCTTAGGCTTCGGAGTACTCAGCTGACTGGAGCCAGTTGATTCCTTTTGCACTGCTCTTTGATCCAGTAGTGATGCTACATTTCGTGGGAGAAAAGGGGAAGAAAAGGAACGACTCTGTAGTTTGTGCTTGTTCCAATTGGGGAACAATTGCCTGCAGGTACTAGTGTAAATGAAAGGACCTCTAAAGCTCCATCCATCGTGTCTGGTGGGTTGATGAAGTACATCCTTTTTTGGTAACAAGTTCTGCGAGAAGGCCTTTCTTCCATCTGTAATCTTGAGGCCCATTTCTTCTTTCCTGATTATCTTAATTTTACTACTTTCAAAGAAGTAAATTCTCTTCAATGTTAGTACCAGGATACGTTTTCCCCCAACATTATGCCATCTGTCTCCTGTTCCGATCCGTGCTTTTGTGCAACTAGGCTTCAGAGTCTCTCTCTCTCTCTCTCTCTCTCTCTCTCTCTCTCTCTCTCTCTCTCTCTCCCCGGTACTCGGTGAATGGGTGGAAAGAAAAATGGGGCACGGGCTCACTTTTTGTGCTTTTTCAGCGATCCACCCCATTCATCTGATTCAGTCTCCAACCAGATGGCCTAATTTTCAAAAATCACATCTTATGAATACCTCCAAGGCCTTCTTTCTTGGCCTCTTCTGGTTGTAAAATAGATAGTGAAAAACAGAAGGCCTTTCTCTTGGGCCTCTTGTGGCTGTTAAAAGATAGGTCGTCTTTTTCATAGGCCTCTTGTGGTTGTAAAGTATATAGTGGAAAACAGAAAGCATTTTTCTTTGTTCTCTTGTGTGGAACAACGCCTATTTTTCTACCCAAGAGGCCCTGGAAGGAAGGCCTTGTATGCATCCTTAGATGTCTTTTTTTGGTACCTAGGCCTTCTGGTTGAGGCCAAATCTGATGAATGGATTGGCTTGCAGAAAAATTACAAAAAAGTGTACCTACATTCCATTTTTTTTTTTTCTGCCTCCTTGGTGCCTTCTACTACTTGGAGCCAGGAATTTAAGTTGTGGGGTCTTATAATACCCATAAGAGTCAGCGCTCATGGGCGTGCAAAGCAGTCAATGCCTTGCTTTTCGTAGATGCTGCATTCTTCCAAAAGATTTAAATAGATCATCTTGTTTAGAATGCCTCAGATAGGTTGGAATCCAAAGTTCAAGACCAGTCGATGCTTATAACCTAAGGTATACATGTTGAAAATTAGAGCCACTATTTTAAACATTTTTTAGAGGTAAAAAACAATTGGTTAGGATTATCCAAATGAAATGATTTTTCTTGGGTCAGTTATTTTGGGATGCTGAATGAGATGAATGGTTTATGTCTTTTAAAAGAATTCAACCTCCTCAAAAGGTGGACCATCAACTTCTTTGCACACCCATGAGCTCCAACTCTTATTGGGACTCTAACCATAAATATATAAATACATCTTATAATTTTTTCTTGATTTTAACACAATAAGATGTTGAGATAGCATTTACATGTTTGTACAATGTTCACAAAATATCAAAACCATCAACAATTTAAGGACAGTAGAGTAAGTCAACTACTATAGTTTATACAAGTTAAAACTAGGGCATTTTAGTAATATAGTGAAAAAAAAAAAAATTGCTTGTTGTTAGTACTCTATTGAGAAGGGTGTTTAGGGCTAGCATCTTTCCGTTGGGGTCTGCCTTGGGGGTTAGACTGCTTGGGTTATATTTGAGAGTTTTGAAGGCAGTCAACGTGTCAGCAATTCATCTCCCATTAGACTTGTAAATCCTTTGCTCTTTTTTCCTTCTCTCTTCCAGTTCTCTCCCTCTACTTTATTTGACAGGGGCGGAGAATACCACTATCAATAACAAACAAGAAAAAAAGTAGCAATTCAGTTTCAAATGGTTTAAGCTTGGAAGCAACTTGCTATCTATTGACTACTTCTTCCCTTTGACTCAAGGTCAACAAGTGCAGCATGGTGCTGCTCCAGTGTTTCCTCTTCAATGTCAAAGAAGAGGAAATGGGCTATAATGGAATACTCAAGGGGAATAGTCACGGGTCGTTGATTTTCATATATATATATATATATATATATATATCTTTGACCAAGCGGGTTATTGCAGCTCGTTTTTGAGTGGGGTCTATCCATAAACAAATAAATAAATAGTTTAAAATATTTAAAATTTTGAGTGGGTCTTAAAATCGCACTCCCATATACGTGCATCCATCCATGCCGAATAGCATGTCCTCTTTGTTCTCTATGTGTGTGTGTTGGGGTGGGGTGGGGGGTGCAGGGGAAGGTTATAAAGGAGCTATGGCTTTCACAGTCATCCCTTTATTTGTTTTATATTTTTGGTTGGTAAGTGAGGTTTTTTTATAACACCCTAACAATTTTTTTGTTAGTAAGATTGAAAGTATCACATGTGTACATATTCCACACCATTACGTTCATCTAAGAAATTTGTTGGAATGGAAGAACATGGTATAGAAAGACCTTTATGTGGGAAAATTGGTTTGAAGATAATGTACAGATGTATTTGCTTCTCTCCAAATGTGGGTCACCTTCCAGTAGAAGAAATGATTCAAGCATTTCAATGTGTCATGTATCGATTGGCATGCTCTCAATGGCACTTGAACATTTCGTTGAGCATATTGACTGCAATAAAAGAATCTGATTTCATCTAGATCTTACTGATTCTATTTGGTAGGCTTCTGTGATTCTGGTCAGCGTGGCATGAAATTCAAGAATATAATCTTTGGGACATTAAGTAAGCTGTGATAAAATCATCTTTGGAATCTCTAACCAGCCCAAATAGACCCCTTATTATCAGTAGGAGATGCATCCCAATTGAGCTTTAAGATGTCTTCTTCTGGATTTTTCTAGGTGCAAGTTCTTAGCTGCCTAAGTAGAGGATTAATATTAATTTCCTGCAAGCTCAATATCTTCCTGTTCCTCCCAGTATCTACCTCCTTGAAATCAAGGTATCTGCTCTTTCCTCCCACATTATGGAGAATGGTACGCAAGAGCAATCCTTTGTCTCATGAGACATGTTAAAAAGTCCCCGGATTTCTTTCCCTCCAAATGTGATAAATTGTGGAAGAGAATGCAAGTTTAATGGCTGTAGAGACCTGATAATTACATTTAAAATGTGAAATAATCCGTGACGTCTCCCTAAGAAGGGATCTGAAAGCTTTTCTCCTAGTTCCAAATTGTCATAACACAGATTGCTATAGCCATGCCATGTAAGAGCATCCAAAGTATAAGTAGTACCATTTGCTTGCAAAGGTGACATTTAGGATTAATATTGCTCCCCGATTTTATAACAGTGTCAGCCGTACAAAGCTTTCCTTGAACAGCTTGCCAGGCTATGAAAGAGTGCCTCGGTTTGTGCCTCTTACACCAACATTCCTTTGAAGAGAGTATTGCATCACTTTGTCTGTTATACATAAAAACAAATGTAAACCACAAATTTGTTGATTTTTTCTATTTGTTCTTTTCATATTCCTATGCTGATTTGATGGTTTGGATTAGTTGTCCAATGACATTGTTATCTATTTATACATCATCATCATGATTAGGGGTTGGCGACACAAATCTTGTACCTCCATTCCTTCCTATCAAGTGTCATGGCCTTATTTGGTCTAGAAGATTTTAAATCTTTTCTCACGACTTCTATCCACGTCCTTTTGGGCCTTCCCTTTACCCTTTTAGAGCCTTCTCCTTGGATCGACTCACTCCTAACCGGTGCTGTTTTATGTCTCTATTGGACATGTCCAAACCATCTAACTTTACCCTCCCTCATTTGCTACCTAGTGGTGCTACTCTGAAGTTTCTTCTAATGTTTGCATTAGTAATTCTATCCTTTTTTGTCTTGCCACCGATCCTTCTCAACATTCTCATTTGGGCTACTCTCATCCTATGCATGTTATTCCTTAACTGCCCAGTACTTTGATCCTATGGTCTGCCTTACAACCATCCTATAGAATTTTCCTTTCAATTTGAGTGGCAACCACCGATCTAACAAAACTCCAAAGACATATCTCCATTTGTTCCAACTCACTTAGATTCTTTGGGTAACATACCTCTTAATATTTTTACTCTTATAAATTATAGATCCCTAGTATCGAAAGTGGTCTTTTGGGAGACTTTTTGGATATCAATCTATACTGGTGCTTCACTCCCATTCTTCTCCTTACTGAAATTGCATGCCATATATTTTGTCTTAGTTCGGCTAATTTTAAATCCTTTAGTCTTTATAACATCTCTTCACAACTCTAGCTTTGTGTATACGCCCTCCCTTATCTTATCAATTAAAACTTTGTCATTTGCAAATGACATGCACTATGAAATCTCCTTGTACAAATGTTTTGTGAACTCAACCATCACTAACATGAAAAAGGTACAAGCTCAGTGTCGATCCTTGGTGCAATCCTATAACGATAGGCAAATCATTAGTCTCTCAACTAGTGGTCGTAAAAATTGTTACTGCTCCCTCTTACATATTCTTAATTATGTCTATATCCCTTGTGAAATCCCTTTCTCGCCCAACACTCACAATATTAACTCTTTAAGATCCTATTATAAGCTTTTTCTTAGTTAATAAGGACCATGTAGAGATCCTTCTTCTCTATATATTTCTCTATTAATTATCTAGGTAGGAAAATAGCTTCCATGGTAGACCTCTCACGCATGAATCCAAACTGATTTTTTGGTACGCTTATCTCATGTCATAGCCTCTTCTCACTCACTCTTTCTCAAAGTTTCATGATATGGCTTGTAAGTTTGATCCCAAGGTAAAAGGGGCAGCCCTGATGCACGAAACTCCTGCCTATGTGGGGTCCAGGGAAGGGGCGGACCACAAGGGCCCAAAGTACACAGCCTTACCTTGCATTTTTCAAGAGGCTGTTTCTATGCCTTGAACCCGTGACCTCAAGGTCACATGACGACAATATCGTTGATCCCAAGGTAATTAGTGCAATTTTGTATGTCTCCTTTATTCATAAAAATTAGTACAATAGAGTTCTTGCTTCATTTATTCGCATTTTCTTTGATTTTACAATCTTATTAAATAATTTTATCAACCAAACTACTTTAATATCTCCCATATACTTCCGAACCTCTATTGGTATATCATTGTGCCCTAGTACGTTTCCTTATTTCAATTTTTTCAAAGCCTCTTTCACTCCAATTACCCTAATCCTACAGCCGTATTTATATAGTCAAATGTTATTTGGGTTTAGGATTCTTTCAATCTCCATATTCTCAGTACATTTGTCATTTAACAAATTTTGAAAGTAACTTTCCTGCCTTTAATTGATCTTGTCATCTTTTACTTCTAATGCATTTGATATGGTCTAAGTCCTTACTCTTGTGTTCTCGTTTTTATTTTTTTGCAAGTTTGAACACATCTTTCTCACCTTCTCCTGACCCTAATCTATTATAGAGATCACTATATGTCTTGAGTTTAGCCTCATTCTTACTTTCTTAGCAACCATTTTAGCGTTCTTATATTGCTCAAAGTTTTCATTACTTTTAGTCCTATGCCATACTATAAAAACATACCTGTTTCTCTTAATAACTTTTTGCCCTCCTTCACTCCACTACCAAGTTTCCTTTGCCGGTTGCCTTTTATGTTTAGATACTCCTAGAACATCTTTTCCACTTGCTTAATGGACTTGACCATATTAGTCCACATGGTATTGACTTTTGTTTCATTGTTCCACTTTCTTTCTACCATCAGCTTGTTTGTGAATGATGTAAATATCCATTACTATTAACCTATATTGTGTGATTAAACTCTCACGGGGCATTAACTTACAATCCTTACACATTGATCTATCGGTATTCCTAAGTAGGAAAAAAGTCTATTTGGGTTTTATGTGATCCACTTTTAAAGTTTAGTAAGTGTTCATCCTTCTTCTCAAAGTATGTGTTTGCTATAGCAAGGTTATATGCAAAAGCAAAATTACGTTCTTTTGCAGGAAGTCATTGGCACTAATTTTGTATGTGTCTGCATCTGGGAATTAGAACTTTTGTGTAGATAGGAGCATACATCTTCATGAAATTGTTTTGCTAGCACAATTTAGCCTTCTTTTGCTTGTGTTTAAATATGACGTCTTAACTCTGTATTATAACATGTCTTAGATATGATCCAGCAAGAATTACTTTTGCAGGTTCTGGAGTGTCATTTGGTTATGGATCCACGGACGAGGGAATCTCGTGGATTTGGGTTTGTAACAATGGAAACTATGGAGGATGCAGACCGCTGTATCAAGTATCTAAATCGTTCTGTTTTTGAAGGTCGATTAATCACTGTGGAGAAGGTACTAGACACTTCTTTCAGATTGTCTAGGATGATGGAAGTATCATGGATTTATGTTTAATGTCATCTTTTGGTAGCTCTGCTTATCTTCAGAGATGTTGCCTGATAACTGTTGGCAGCAGGTCTGGTGTGTGTAGCTCCATCGAATTCACAATCTAAGCTCTTAACAGTCTCAACATTCCCCTTCTCGACATGAGCTCTGCACCGACATCTCAAACACATCGATTCAAATCGACTATTTTACAGAGGGTCGTATGCCCTGTATTACTTTTCTTAGTTAATAACATGGCGTGGCAAAGTGAGACACTACTCCAATTAATTTTATAGGGTCAGGAAGATTTTCAATTACTTTTAGATGTAAAGTACTATGGTTTTCTGTTGTATTCTCGAGTTTGTTCGAGGTCACCTTCTATCATATTCATGAAGAGGACATGTGGAAACCTCCCCTACCTCCACTACTATGGCCAAGTGTGCCCTGAACTTTAGAGAGTGACAGAAACAACCCTTGAAAATGATGAAGATAACCTTGAACTTCTTTTAACATTCCCTTATGGGTTATTTTCGTCATTCTGCAGGGCAACTTCATTTCATTATGCTGAAATTAAGAATAATTTCAGTCATATAAAACTGTGTAGACCTTTCAAATTTTCTGTGAGCGAATTTATTGGGTTGCCTATTGTTTGATTTTATTTTTTGACATTCTGTTTATGGCCAGGCAAAGAGGAAGCGTGGGAGAACGCCAACTCCAGGCAAATACTATGGTGTAAGAGAAGGCAGAGGTAAATTGATATTTTAACCGTCTACATGTTTGCATGTGAGTGATAGATGTGTACAATTTCGTCTGGTGACAATTGATGCGTGAAACTCATTCATGTATTTGCATGAAAGCTCCCTCAGATAACAAATTTGACTGAAACATTTGCCCTGTTTGACCTATCTTCTTTTGCTGGGAAAATAAACACTGCATGGAACAACTGAAGACCATTACAAAGTGCAAGTCTCAGCACAACCTAAACCTTTTACATCAGTCAGACGTGAGAAAACCTTCTCAATATCATATTAATTATTTACAAAGTGCCACACATCTTGGCTGATGCCAGTTTTCACCCATCAACGTTTAACTTAATTACCAGATATAAGAGAAAAAGAAAAAAAAAAGAAAAGAAAAAGAAGGCATGAATCCATTTTGTATATTTTCCTTCTTTGCTTGCATGCCTGAATGACCTTGTTCTACTTTCTAAATAGTAGTACGGCTCAAAATCCTGAAATATCTTTTCTAAGGGGCACCTGAATGGATCAGACATTAGATGTGAAGGGATATCCTTTCTGCTGATTGTGGACTTATCCTCATAATCTCTGCTCTTCCAATACTCAAATCTTCAATGCCCATATGAGTGGAAACATGGATCATAGAACTAAACTTCTATCAGCAGGCTGAGAATTCCAATGAATCAAAAAATGATGCCAGGAAACTGGACCAATATTGGCCAACTAGCAGTGTGATCCTTATGTGTGACTGCTTCAATTTGCTTTCAAGTGTAGGGATACAATTTGCTAAGAAACAATTTCTTGGTAAGGCGAGAGATCTTGAAATGAGAAGGTGATAACCCTATCCTCTGATCTTAGCAAGAATTATAATTATATTGTTAAACAAAGTCTCCATTGCAGCAGAAAAAGACGTAAAAATGAAGTCACTTCATAAAGTAAGCATATAAAGTTATATCTGTAGTGGAACGCCATTTCTTGAAGATTGAAAAAGTATTAGAAAAGAGTTATCAGGACTAAACATTGTGTACTATTCCAAATGCCCTGGAAAAGGTAATTTACTAGACAACAGTTGGATGGGAAATGTCTTTCCAACTTCAATTAATTGTGGAAGCAACTTCAAGATAAACCTACGGCACCAGATTGAGTAATTTCTTTAACGAGCGTGGATGGATGAATTAAACTGTGGGGCGTAAATAACTGGGAGAAAAGGGGCAAGAAGAGTAATTCAACAGGCTGTTTGTCATGCTTTTCTATGTTGACTTTGGAATCAACTAATCCTGCAGAAAACATCCTTGCTAAAGCCGATAGGAAGGATAAAAAGTTACTGAAAAGGTTGTTCTTGGTGGGGATACCCAAACTTCACAGGAAATAATGCCCAACTTTGTAGCTCTTGCCAACTGACTCCTATTCAATTGATGCTAAAGAGCACACCTGAAGTGAGAAATTTTGCATGGAGGAGAATGCCCGTCTAGAAAATGAACTAATGCTCACAAGAAGAGACTAGTGAGGGGAAGCATTAATGCAAAGAAGGTACAAGGAGTTGTTTGCACTTTGTTGTAAAAGCTGTTGAATGATGGAGTGAGTTGCAGCTGGGGGCCTGTAGCCGTCACAGTGTGCACCAAAAATAGTTACAAGTGTAACAAGTGCAGATTCCTTGAGAACTTTGATATCAACTTATGGCAGCCATCTCCATAGGATGTTTTTCTTTTTGCCATAAAATAATGAATTATTACATGTGGCTCAAGGAGCATCAGAAAATGTTTCTTGGTCGAGATCCTGTTGAAACAGTTGGTCACTGAATTCATGGATAGAAATAGCTTGGTTGCTCAATCATTAGATGGTCAACATATACATTGTATAACCACCAAGCAGCCTTGACTTGTTAGACACCGGCCCTAGCTATGGAGGGCTAGTCTAAAGCTTCCTAACAAGCTCTAATATTCATTAAATAGAAGCTGAAGACTATGACATGAAGGAAGAAAGTGTAGTAGGAAGAAATGAGGGAGGGTGTTGATTACCTTGACAGGAAAGCAGAACAACCTTCTAAAATGAGGATGAGCAACTGGGAATATAGAAGCTTAGGGAAAGAAATTGGCTGCCACACAAGAAAAACCAAGTGAGGCAAGCATCTAGAATCAAATGGCTGAAGGAGATAAAAATTAAGTGTTCTTCTAGAGCAGTTGCATTTCTTGAAGAAAAGTGGAGAGCTTAAAGATAGGCTTATGAGCCACAACCTGTCTGAAATTTATGAAGCTGTCTTGGACTTCTATGAGGCACTGTATTGGCAGATTCCACCTTTAGGCCAAAGCATAATGCACTATTTGTCAAGTCATTCTAGGATGACAAGAGCACCAAGAAAACCCCTTTTCACTTACTATGGCCCGTACTCTAAATGGCCTTATTCACTTACTATGGCCTCATATACGAGGATCTGATAGCCTTTGTTGGTGGTCACTATTCGGATCATAGGTTTGATCTGCTGTATTGTCGCTTCATCCATTACCCGTATTCCAAAGAGGGATTGCGGTACCGCCATTGCAATTTCAGCTTATCAACTTGACGGATGGCATCTAGCTTATCGACTTGACAAATGGCATCTAGAGGATCATCGAAAAGTTGTTGGCATTCAAGACTTGGCTAGGTTTCAGGGCCATTCATCTCTAGACCACAGAATTACTCATGGTCAAATCAATGGTATTGTCCTTCTTAGTTTCAAATTTACTCATGGTAAAATAAATGGTAATGTCCTTTTTAGTTCCCCTTTCTGTCTTATGCTGCTAATAGGATTTCTAGTTCTGACATGTATATCTCGTATTCTGATATAAGCATAATTTTAGTTGCTTGATCATTTTTTGCTGGAATGTTGAATCTAATCAAACTTGTCTGTCCTCTCCTAGTATGTTGGCTGGGTAATTCTTATTCTCATCACAGCAGGAGCATTCTCGAAAGCTGGTTGTTTGGCTCTAAGACAAAACAAAAGAAGGAATAAAAAAAAGAAGCTGCTTGTTAATTCGGATCCTCTTTCCCGAGTGTGATGTAGGTGGTCTTGGTTCTGTTGTCTTCATTAAAACTTCATTGATTTTTATATGCAGGTTCTGGTCGAAGACGGTCCCCTAGCTACTCACCTCCTCGACGAAGAGAACGAGGGCGTTCTCCGTTGAGGGGCCGGTATGAAAGGTCACGGTCACCATATGGGAGGAGGGATGAGTATTCAACATCATATAGGAGGCGCAGAGAGCGTTCGCTATCAGGTGGCAGGGATGGAGACTTCAGATCAGACTAGTGTGCCAGATTAATGTTGTAAATCTCATCCATGTGTCGTAAGTCCATCCACTGATCAATCCTCAACGTAACTGTGTGTAATTGCACCGTTCTTGTTATATTTTCTTTATTTAGGTTCCGCTGCTAGCATTTCCTTGATCCATTTTACTGGAATACTTGCCATTAAACTGTAATTCAGGTAGAAGATCATCTGTTTATGCTGCAAATCGTGGTGCATGGATGCAAACCAAACAGCCATATAGTGGTGACACTAGTGGAACTTAAGATTGCTTGAGGTTTGATTATCTCTTTTAATAAGCACTGGAAATATTTGTAATTCAGGGATTTGTTCCAAGGTGAAGATCAGAAGAAAAACATGGGTAGCATATATTGCCAAAATGTACAACTTTCTTCCATATCATCGTTGTTAATGGTTATAACTTTTTAAGTTGTGCTTGGAACACGCAATTTTGAATATGCGAGTCTGGGTACTGTTAAAAGCAGTTGTCTGCGCCAGCATCTTTCCCCAAAGTTCATGGAGAAAATCAAGGAACTGATTTATTTTGGATTTTGCTTTCTCTTTCGCTTCATTTTCGTTCACTTAATTACATGATCCAACGGTTTTCATACCACCTTTTCCAGACACCGGATTTCCCTATCATTTTCCTTTATTAGGCATCGCTTTTCTTGGTTGTCCTCACATGACATTGAGGTCACGGGTTCAAAGAGTGAAACCAGCCTCGTTGTAAGGCAAGGCTGCTTATGATTGACCCTTGTGGTCTGCCCCTTATCCGAACCTGGCATACGCCGGAGTTTTGTGCATGGGGCTGCCCTTTTAGGCATCCGTTTTCTTCCTCTTATTAATCCAAGTGTTTTGGCAGTTACTGAGGAAGCCGTACGGTGCCTCAGATTTGGTTGCAGCCCCCACTAGTCAGTTCTATTGCATCTTGTCTGATGATCCTAATCTTGATCAAGATCTGAAACAATCAAAACATTTAGCTTTTTGTAGAGAAGGTATCACCACGTGCCTGTTGATATCACTTGATTGGGCAGTCAGGTTCATCCAAACACAACTGAGAACAGCTGTGATGGTGTGGGTAGTACTCGTTACCTGGATTTACCAGTTCCGGAACAACCAGTTTCTTGTTGAATGTTCTCAATAGACCTTTGACATGATGTTTAGTTGTGCTTGAGGTGAGATCAGATCTGGCTTGAGATAATTTGAGTCAGGACAGTATGACCCAAATTTGGATTAGATGAAGTGAGTTTACTGAAAATATCACTTGAGCTGGGTTGAGATGAATTGGACATGGATTGAGATGATGTGATACGGCTTGTCCATCTGAAGCAAAATATAGGGATGAGACTGAATTTTTGGGATGAGAAAAAATGACTCTTTTACACTAGGAATGAGATGAGATGGCTTAAATTGGAAGCGATATGTAAATCACTTGTAGTAAGCTGGGTTGAGATTGGAATTTTATAAGGACTACTAACAATGAACTAGGATGAGATGGGCTTTGATCTCAAGCACCAGTAGAAGTAAGCTGGGGTAAGATGGCTTTCATCTCAGCTCAAGCACCACTAACAGTGAGATGACGACGTACCACTTTATCTCAATGAAGCTCAAGCACTATAAACACTAATATTGATGCTTAAGCAATAGAACTTTTAACTGTTATCCGATACCAGAGAAAAGCACAGACAAAGTCGCAATAGAACTTAAAGGGGATTCTTGGATGTTATTGGGTGGCTTGTGGACTGCAGGGATCCCCCGTGGAGACATTAGGATAGTACTAATGTTGCTAAGAGGCTCCGTTCATAGATATGGCATCAAAATCGTGTGAGGAAATCTGATAATGCACAGGCGGATAATTTGGCTAGAGGAGTTGGTGGCTGTTGATCTTCCAGTAGCTTGATTCCTGCAGAGTTTGGCAGACTCTGCTTCTTTACAGCTACGTTTCTTCCATTTGAGCTTTGAAGCTTCCTGAAATGGTGGTTATGTTCTTTCAGCAGCGAGACCATAACGCTCTGGTGGACGAATAAAATATACGTACCATTCAAAAAGCCAAAAAAATGCAACTTCCCCAATCATTATCCCACACTGGTAGCTTCTCTACATATTGACGCATCTGCAGACAGGCTTATTCCACAAAACCTATCTCACAAAAGAATCCCCGGACAAATCTGCCAACCTTTTCATATCAATAATCTCCTTGCGGTGTCGGATTTTGCCGCTGATGATTTTCCAGCACTGACAACCACCATCTGAAAGAATGCTTCTTGTACGAATTAGTATTCATATTCAGAGCTTCTAAACCAATTATTCTCCCCGAATGTAAGGATTAGCCTCGTCGGAAATATTTTCTTCTTTAAGGGAAGCGTTCTTTATGGAACGAAGATCTGAACCCGAGAGTTCTCTATAATCCTTGCGTATACTCCACATTATCTCTGCACACCTCCTCATGCTTGGCCGACTGTGTTTTGTTGGAGCTAAGCATTGTAGGGCCAGCTCGTACACCTTTTCCAGTGCCAGATTAGTTGCAGGATTCCGTGATAGAGTTGGATCCAGAGTTAGAATTGAATCTCCTTCAGTAAACTTTTTCATAGCCTGTAATTTACAAAAATCTAGATCAGAACTTTTAAGAACTAGATGTAGAAACACTTAGAGAATAGCCCCTAACTAGAGTTGATTACTAGGCGGTTGAAAGTGGATGCACATATTCTTATTACTCTAGTGAGCCATGCTATTGATCAGCAATATGCTAAATTTCAGATCTATTTGACAATTCTAAACCAGTAGTTTTTCTCTTTACATGGACGGTTAAAAATGGCAACAATTGACATTCATAGTAAACCCATCCAGAAATCACCCAATGGTGGAAAACTATTGGGTATAACTCATCCATACCCTACTAGCTCTATAAAAGAGTTGGCCCTACTTTACGTTTGACTCTTATATTACCCTAGCAAAAATAATGCACATCCATCATTTAACAGAAAAATAGTGCTTACCTTAAAACAAAAATTACCATATTATACAGCAAGTCTGAGTATAGTCCCCACTAAAATGTGCATGGAATGAGTCCCTACTATCTATTTTTTCATTTATTCTGACATATTTTTATAGATCTAGGTTATTTATCATGTTTGGAATGGCTCAGATAGTCTATGTACGAGACTTCAAGGCTATTATATGCCTTCAACCTATGTTTTTTTCTTTTTTATTCAAAACCTAAATATAAGACTTCATGCCCGTTGAGAATGTTAAGGATCAAGGATCGTCCAAACTCATTGATTTTTCCAGAGTTAATTAATTTTGTATGCCGAACAGCTTAGACCTTCTAAGAAAATCCTAGAAAAAGGTGGCATAGACTCTAACGGGACTCTTACACAACTAGAGCTCAGTCCCACTTGCACGAGATATAACAAAATTTCCAACAGGATGCATTATCAAGACAGAGGAGAAGACGCGGGAGCTTGAGATAGAAAACATACCCATCTTGGTGTTATCCGCTCTTTAAGTTCCTTCTTGGGTTCAATTGGGCGTCTTCCTGACATCAGCTCCACCAGCAGGACACCAAAAGAATAGACATCACTTTTATCTGTGAGCTGATACGTTTTGAGATATTCCGGATCTAAATATCCGGCAGTTCCTTTAACTTGTGTAGAAACATGGGTAGCCCCTGTATCAGTTTCTGCCAAGCGAGCAAACCCAAAATCTGCTACCTTGGCTCGAAGATTTTCCGTTAGGAGAATGTTTGAAGATTTAATGTCTCTATGGATTATAGGACGATCTGCAAGTCAAAAAAAGTCCCATAAATACGGTTTTAGAGTACCTTTTAATAAATCATTTCAGGATGTACATGGAAATGTTTTTGTAAGCAGATTATGATCTGAATCACGACAAACAACATCATGGAGTTAGTTGCAGCTGGAACGAGACTCAAATAGAGAACACTTAACCAAAACAATCCTTCCTCCGCATTTGTTGGAGAGAAGAACCACACAACAAACATCTCTGGCCTTTGGAGTGTAGAATTTATTGATGACCCAGAAGCAGAAGAATAACAAAAGGTTGAAAGAAGAAAAACGGTGTCCCAAGGATATAAGAACAGTAAGACTGAAGTGGAAGTTTAAGGCCTCTTTGTATACCAGAACATGTTCCTCAGCAAAACTTTCTTATAAAGATGATCTTCAGTGCCAGTCACATGATGCAGTGATCTGGAACTGACTCATTGACCGCCATAAGGTTTAATGGCTTCTTCACTAAGAAGAATAAATGTATGATATTCTCTTTGATATATAAACCAATCACTAGTTATTGCCATTAGTTCATTCTGAAGCCAGCAGATTCTTAACATGAAACTTCCTGTAACCTACAGCGATTGCCATAGGGGCAAATACAAGACTAAGATGGTGACTAATGAGAACTATCCAAGTAGAACATGAATTTCCAAGTATGCCCATTGACCAGGACGTGAATGAACCAAACCGTTCATCTGCTGGGTGCATCTTAGGTAGGCCATGTCCCCCCAAAACTCTTATTCCCTGGATGACTCTAAGCACTGTCACCATGGTTGTGAAATGGATAGCTAAAAAATTTAGAGAAAAATGGTTTATGAGATCTTACTAACCAACTGGTTAAGATTTTTCAGCGTATGAGAATTTAAAGACTGATCCATTCAGGATGAGGTGAAGTACATGATGGTTTGGATCACCAAACACTCAGACCCAAATGCGCTTTTAGCTGTATTCTCCATTAAATATCCATGGTTTGTTATATATGACATACAGCTATATACGATACATGGCATTAGAGGCCAGGAACCTAGTACAACAAAGAGCAAGCTACTTTTCTCTTTTTCTTTCTTTCTATTTATTTTTTTATTTTATTTTGAGTGATAAGAGAAGAAAATAGTCCATACCATATAAAACATATCTAATCTCTATAGTGAAAACACAACACACTAGTTTATTCGAACAAGAGGCATAAAAGATTCTAGTAACATAAACTTTTGAATACCTGTATACATATGAAGGTATGTAATAGCATGAGCCACGTCAATTGCAATATCTAGTCGTTCGCCAAGGTCGAGAGGTTTACCATGCATGCCTGCATTACAACAAACCATGACAAAAGCACAAAACGGTTCATCACTACTATACTGAAACAATGATCAGAATCCCATAACAGTTGCTACAAATCAACTATACAAATATTTTCAAATTTCTATCAAGGAACAAGTCAGTGGGAGAATGGTACAATGGAACCATTTTTCCATTTTTCTAAGTTTTTATGTACTTTTATTCTTCTCATTTCATTGTTCCCTATGTTTGTTGATGTAGTATAGAATTTTATTCGGTTTTATTATGTTATGTTTATAGAGATGTAATCTATCCATGGATACACATTTATAGACTAATGCTAGTAAAAAGGCATGCAGTGATACGCCTGCAAACTAGAGAGAGAGAGATGTTAGGATAACACATAAATTGGAACTCGTATTCATAGGTTCCATTGGTAGTCACTATAAAGTTTGAAATCTAACATTATAGGACAGTCAATTAGTAAAATGGAAAATAAAGCAAAATAGTTGTAAACGCTTTCGCAAGATAAAAAAAAAAAAGGTTATGAAAGAGAAGAATAGAATGTCCAGAGAGACATACATACCCTTGTTGTATTCGGTATAGTGTGTGAAGAAAGAGAGAACCATGTCTGGTTGTAGAAAATAGAAATAGATCTATGTGTAGAATTATTCTCTACAATGAAGTATGACTGAATATGAGAGACAGAAAAAAGTGATTCTGTAGAAGAGAATGTGGTATGGTCCAAGAGAGAATGGGATCGGGAATGGTTATCTGTGTCCCAAATTATCTTTTTTATTAAAATAGAATATATCATCAATTAAAAGTAGGAGATCTATTAAAGTAGTAGGTAAGATATATCTTGAAATTAAGGAAAATATTCATCCATCCACAAAAGTAGGAGGGGTTTTAGAAAAAGTACATAGATGCATTGGAGAAAAACTCCACACCAAAGAAAATGTGTCTAAGTTGAGCATGTAGAAAAGGTTGTTTCCCTCAAATTAAATCATTTTAAATTAGGGTGACTTCTATTAAGAAGGAAAATATATTCACCCTTAAAAGTTTCTTTTGTAATTGTGTAGATGATGTATAAATTAGATTTAAAAAAAGGTTGAAATCAATATAAAGAAAAGCTAAATATAAATTCAATGTGCCTTCCTAAACGGTAGGGGGTATTCATATTATGGAATTGTTTATTTTAGAATCATTAAGAACTAATATTTATGCAACAAAAAAATCTTTAAAATCTGTCTCGTAATATTTTAGATCAGACGCTTAATGAGGAGGAAAACCATTGTAAGAGTGCAGTTATCGACACAAGGGAGAGCATGTATTCTTTTCTATAACATTTTTCATTCTTATAAAATGCTAAAATAAATTACTATTATATTATTTAATACTCACAAAAGGAGAAAACTGGATTCCCATAAACATAGTCCATATTCATAAAAGACAGTGGGATTCCAACGTCCATGGACATTGGTGGAGAATGCAATATAGGAATCCACTAAGACCGCGTACAGTACTTATATTAAGGCTGTCCATATTACAATAATACGGCCGGCCAAAAGTACAAGTAGACCTATTTGTTTAATGTTTAAACCCATTTATTATTTGTTTAATGTGTAAACCCATTTATCGGGTAACTGTAACAGATAAAGGGGCAGCCCCGGTGCACGAAGCTCCCGCGGGCGGGCTACAATGGCCTAAAGTAGGCATTCTTACTTTGCATTTTTGCAAGAGATTGATTGCATGCCTTGAACCTGTGACCTCAAGGTCACATGGCGACAACTTTTACCGTTACACCAAGGTAACTGTAATAGATGAGGGATCCTATTCATCCAAGCCTCAGGTCAAAGGCTTAAACTTGTGCAATAAGGCAGATCATTTTTCTCAAAACAAAAGCTAACCACCACGCAGAAGTCGGTCGAATCTTGGCATCCTTGTGCAATCCATGTCCCTGGGTAGAAGATGAACTACAAAATACTGGAGGAGGGCTCATGGCAGAGAAAATTCCCTGTTGATGTAACTTTCAAGTTCGCTAGAAATTAGAGGCTTACTTATAATTTCCGTATAGGGTTGAATTTTAGTGGATAACAATAACCCATCCATACTAGAACCTATCAGATCAATGGTGGGATCATTCATCTCATATTCAAGACTTTATCTTGATTAGGGTTAGATAACATGAGTTTAGTTCTTGCATTCTCCTCTATTAAGTGTCATGACTTCATTTTGTTTAAATTTTTTTAAATCTTTTCTAGCTACTTTTATTAACAGTCTTCTCCTAGCCATTTTAGAACCTTAGAATTAGATCACCTTACTCTTTCTAACCGGTGGTGCAGTTTTTAGTCTCCGTTGGACATGTCCAAATCATCTAAGTCTAATATATCTTATCTTGTTATCTATTGGTCGAGATCATTATATTCTCTCTCGCAGATCCAACTTATAATTTGCCCATTCTAGCAAGCAACGGTGTTTGGAACAGTGGAAGTATCATTTTCCTTGTTTTTATTATGTTTACGCCTAAAATCTTAATTCGAAGAGGGAAAAAAAGATTCCCAATCCTCTGATGAATAAAATAAAAAACAAAGAAAGAAAAGAAGCAGGCGATAAAGAACGTACAGTCCAGATGCTCCCTGAGTGTTCCATTGGAAACATATTCAACGACGATGATCCTCTCGTCTTCATGCTCCAGATACCCATGAAACCTAACCAAATTCAGATGCTCCACGTGCGCCAGAGTCCTGACCTCGCTTTGGAACTCCACACCCAAATGCTTATCGTATACGATCTGGTAGGAAAAAAGAATGCAGATTTCAACTTCAATTGAGACGAAAATCAAACAAAATTCCCATTCTCATTTCACCAAAACAAGCAATTCAACCTTTTTGGCACGTTTAATTGCGACAAACGTTCCATCATCAAGTCTCCCTCTGTAAACAGTTCCAAACCCTCCCTGCCCAATCTTGTAGGAAGGTGAGAAGTTTCTTGTAGCTCTGTAGATCTCTTGCATGGTGAATTTCATCCCACCAGGTTGTGTCTCGGTAGAGTTGTACGAAGTGTTGTAAATCCCTCTCCGCAATCCCCTCCTTTCACTACTCCTCGATGTATCAGAGGAAACTGAGAGAAATTGAGGAAACATACTGAGACACATTAGAACTCCTCATTCTGCCGAGGTTTTCTTTCACATGATCTAACGAAAGAGAAAACGTGTTCTCTACTTCACAAAGGAGCGAGAAATCTGGAAAATTCTAATTACGATCAGATTATTTTCATCCAGGAAGCTGGAAATAGAAACACTTAAAAACTGAAATCTTTGGTCTGCGAAGCTTTTCTTACAGATTGATCCTGTGAAAATTAAGAAAACCTAGTTTCTCATTCAAAAAGAGCACCAAACTGTCTGGAAACAGGAAAGGCAAGCACAAAAAGAATGAGATTTTCATCAAACTACAAAATCAAACCCCCCACCCCACCCCCCCCTTTTTTTTTTTTTTCGGTTCATCAAGATCACAAATATCAATTAAATCCATGTATACAAGCAAGACTTTGAATTTCCAAGCGAAATATGTTTTGCAAATTTATCACAATTTTTCCGGAGAGATCACCAGAAATCCAGTAAAAGAATAGAAATTGAACGTTTTCCTGATATCTCTGTTTTTCCAGCAATATAACGGAATTGAGACCTAACAATCAATTCTCTCATAATTTTCTCGCAATTAAACAAACAGCAGGAGTACCGATTAGAAGGATTTACCGGAACCAGCTCCTGATTCTTCAAAACTGCGGCTCTCTTTTTCCGGCGGTGTAAAACACGAGCTGATTACTCCGGCAACGGATCTGGCGGCTACCGCCACCGGATTCCGGTGGGATCGCGATTTCGAGGAAGCGTCGGAATATGGGGAACTCGTGGACCATTCCGACCGCCGGTCGGGAGTCGCCACGCCGTCCGAGATAGTTTTCCGGCTGCTATAAGTCGAACCGGGGCTAGTCATCATCACAAAAGAATTTTCGACGTCGATTAAACGGCCGCCAAAATATCGAAGCTTTATCCGCTTCCAAGTCTACAACAGACATCTACTATTTCCGCGATCGTATTTAATATACGCCCCGGAGGCACATTTTAACAACCTGTCGGCTAATATTTCTAATTTCCGCGCGATGTATGCCTCTGCGAAATTGGAATTACTGTCGGCCCACCAACTGGGTCTTCTCGGCCGTCGGCTTTTGGGAGTTGGAGTGATCACCGACCTCTAAAATGGCAGGCATAAATGCTGTGGTTGGGTTGCCAGGCTCACAATCCTAATAACAAGAGCCGTCATCTTCTCCAAACCAACTGGCTGGCCACCTCAATTAAAAACTAAAAAGTGTCCCTAAAGTCAAGTAAAAGAGCCAAGTTTTCCATACCATTGACTGCTTCCTGGCTCTGTACAAGTCAAGTCAGTACATCGCATGATCTAAACCGTTGAATCTGTGCCCAATCCCTATAATTCTTCTTCATCGGAGGACGATGATAGGTTTAGCTAATACCAATAAAGTAGCGTATGTGAGTAGCATAGACGCAGAAAGTGGGACCCTGGCGATTGATCCAAACCGTTTGTCTGATGTGAATATCAAAAAATAAGGCAGCAAGCGTATATCCTGATGTGGCCGCGCCTATCAAATTACGACAATTTTAATTATTTTAAGTACCACGAAAAGAATATTATTGCCAATGTATTACTGGACATGTGACCGTTAGCGACCTCCCTAGACAAGACATGGTCTTCAACTCTATATGTATCTGCCTATTTTATGCATTTGTTTAATCGAAGACATTGATAAACAGCTTAATTAAGATTGTATTATCAGGATTTGACCCAGAGAACAAGTCAGACTGATAATATTTGAGATTAAATCAACGGTCCAGATCATTGGTGACGTAAAACGTACAAGTGCATTGACTACGTAGCCGGCGATGGCCCCCACGAATGGCTCGATTTCCCGAATCGCCCTTGTGACATGGTCTTAACTTAGTAACATTAACAACCCCATTAATTTAAACAATTTTATGGCCCCACCAAACAGTCCTCGATCTCTTTCTCCATCATCATCAGTTTCTTGCTTAGATTTATCATCTTCTTTGCAAATTTTTTTCCAGATCTGTAATAAGTAAGCATGTTTAGGTATACCAACTTGACTAAGACTGTGGCCGTCCTGTTTACTCAATGGAAGGAGAGAGACCTCTAATATATAAATATTTTGTTGTCGTGTGATCTCAAGGTTATAAGTTCGAGGCAGAAATGTAATTTCTTGCAAATATAAAATAAAGCTGCATACTATAAACTCTTGTATTTAATGGCCATTATCTATTAGCGTTGCAGGCAACAATCAATCAATGGGATGATGCTGTAAAAAATGTCTTTGATTTTAGATGAGGTTCATTGGTAGTTTCATTTGCCTCAGGCGTTCAAAGGACATAAAGATGATGGTTTCTCTCTCTTCATCTTTTCCAGCAAATAATTAAGAGTTTAGACTATTCATCCAATGGGGACCATCATCTTAGAGCTACGTTTTCGGTCAGCATTTTTTACCATTTTTTGTAAATTTATAAACTCATCCTGCGGATTGGATGGATCAGATCATGATCGGCATGAATTCGATCGAGGTTGCCGGTCACCTGGATTCAACTATCTAGATCTTGCGCTATTGTGTCAATGGGATCATATTGCAGGTAGAAAGTTGATGAAAGAAATGCTCCTCAAACTATATGTTCCATTGTTTTAAATCTGACGTAATTCATCTTAAAATCATTAGGTCCGGCCATGAACGCAGTCACAAACTTCAGCAAGCTTTTAAGCCAAGAGAGAGAAAAAAATCATTTGATAGCACCAAAAGACTGATTCTCTGCCAACAAATGTTTAGAGTAAATATCAAATTGGCAATTTATGTATGATTACTACTAGTATCTTAAATGATCCATACTAATGCGATAATGACTGCGAGTGGAGAGCCTTAAAGAGAGAAGGAGCTGAATATAGTCTCTCTCTTCTATAAAGCGAAGCAAAGCAAAGCGCCTTTGACGTAAGGTGCCTTAGCAGTTAACCATAGAGTAACTTTTATCCCTGAGTTGATCCCTACAATAGGTGCACGTGTATAAAAATGATTTTAAAAAATAGTGTAAAATAGTCTTTTATAAAATACAAGGTAAAATTGCATACTATAAGTTTTTTATGGTCTGCCTCATCCCTAGACCAAGCATACGTGGAAGCTGTCATGTACCGAGCTGCCCTTTTCTATGCACAAAGATAGTCTTGGGGCCTGCCTCTTAATTAATCCATTGCAATTAATTAATATGCCTATACATATACACCTTAAAGTTGGGTAAATTGTCCCCACCCCAGTTTGTCTTATTTGATTTTCATTTTTTTATACAAGTAAGACAATAAAACCACACGATTATGCTGCCATCAATAACTTTGTCTGCATCATTCCCTCAGTTTGGAAGGAGCTACCAAGCCCTTATGAACGATAGATGTTTTTATAATCAATTGGCTCTCCTCTGACCTGTTCCATGATCTGCAAACTTCTCCCATTGCATTTCAAACGTTTTTCATCAATATCGACTCTCTGTTTCTCTTGATTTCTCAGAACTCTGAAACATGCTTCAGAACAAAATGACCCATCTGGACATCATAATACTTCTCTTAGAATCGTCCAATCCGGGCGACTCACGGCTTCTTTGAATGTTTCGGAAGCAACCTGTGTCGTCCAATCCAGTTCAACTTCTTTTGTATCAAACGCCCTCAAAATCGCAGGCCAAAATGGGTTTTCTTCCTGAAGGGAAACGACTACATTCACATATAATATAGTCTGGTTATGGTAAAGAGCAATGCCTTTTGAATCAGCTCTTGCGTGTATAAGTGAGATGTGGAATGTAACGATATCTGGTTTCCTAGTCATGGTCGTTATGTTTCACCCGTCATGGATAAAATTGCAAAAAAGTGTATAGAATTGTGTAATTTTGGTATTGAGAATCTGGTTCTGTTATTATTATTATTATTTTAAATGCTAATAGAGACATTGGAACCTAATCATATAACTTTAATCAGTGTTCTTGGTGCTTTCATCGGGCTCAATGATATGAATCTGGGAAGTAAGTGCTTTGTCTTATCACAAAATTGGGATTTGATTTGAATGGTTTCGTCAGTTGTGCTTTCTTTGATCTATACGCAAAGTATAGATTCGTTGAAGATTGCACATCGAGTGTGTGATATGATTGAGTCAAGAGATTTTGTTTTGTGGAATGTGATGGTTTCTTCCTATGATTCAAATGGTCTTGGGAGCAAACTTTTGGAATGTTTGAGCTGATGAAGCTTGAAGGTATAATTGGGGATGATTTTACATTTAGTAGTTTCACAATTTGTCCAGCATTTCAGGTTTTAATGAAATGGGAAAGCAAATACATGGTTGTGTTATTAGATTATCCTTTGAGTTGGATATACTGGTCTCTAGCACCCTTGTTGATATGTATGTAAAGAATGGGAATATAGAGGATCCTTGTAAAGCATTTGATATGATGTCTATAAGGAAATATTGTAGCTTGGACTGCAATGATTGCTGCTTATGGACTAAAAGGAGATGGTAAGCAGGCGGTGGAACCTTTTAGGCAAGTGCTTCCAGAAGGCTTAAAGCCGGATGAACCAACATTGGCTAGTCTTCTTAGCTAGTGTGCAAGAATGGCTGCTTGCCACAAATCGGTATAACTTCATGCTCATGTGATGAACTATGGGCTCGGAGCATTCCTCTCAGTTGGAAATGCTCTTATTACTGCATACGCCAAGTGGGGCAATATTGTTAGTGCTTATAAGTGTTTTAGTTTGATCTCCGAACCTGACCTTGTTTCTTGGACATCCTTGATTGGTGCTTATGCCTGTCATGATCTTGCCAGAGAAGGTATAGAAACTTTTGAAAAGATGTTGCAAGAAGGTGTCAAGCCTGATCGAGTTGCCTTTGTTGGAATCCTCTCTGCCTGTAGTCACTCAGGCCTAGTAGATGAGGGGCTTACATCAATTCAATGAGAAGGGACCATCATATTACTCCTGGTTCAGAGCACTATACTTGTCTGGTCGGTCTTCTAGGAAGAGCTGGTAAATTGAACCAGACATATAACATTTTGACTAACATGCTACCTGAACCAGATTTTTGGTGCCTGCAAACTCCATGGTAATATAGAATTAGCAAAATGGACAGCAGATAAGCTTTTTGCTATAGAACTAGATGAACTTGTAAATTATATGCTTTTGTCAAACATCTACGCTGCACAGAGAAGTTGGTTGATGTGGCAAGGGTAAGAAAAATGATGAGGAACTATTATGTTAACAGGGTACCTGGTTGTAGCTGGACAGAGATTTTTGGCAAGGTTCATGTGTTTGTTTCTAATGACAAATCACAACCACAAGCTCCAGACTTGTATGCTATGTTTGATATGCTAGGTAGCTTGATGAAGGGCAAAGGTTACATGTATAATATGAATTTTCTGTTCAGTGATGTTGAGGGAAAGCCAAATCAATTTGCTTACTTGAAAGATAGTCCTCATCATAGGATGTCGAGCACCTTTTCTTAAACCTATTCTTCAGGTTCCAACATTATACAAACCCTGGACACTGTGGCTTGATATTATTCTGCAAATACGGCTCTTATTCTTTTGAAGAATTTCTTACTGGTGGCTTTTTCATGAAGATCAATTTCACTTCTTGTTTGGAGGTGCGAACTACCACAGCCATTACAAGCTTGTTGCAAGGGTAAATCATAAACAAGTTTCACATAGTGCTTTATTATTTACACACTTTTCTGCACATTAAACTGTGGCTCTGTGTCCCTTTGCAAAATTTAGATGTCTTCTTTTTTCCTGCTAGAACTAGAAATGAATGCGTGCTGTATCAAAAGTTCTAGGTTTCATTTTGTCTAGTTTTGTGTCAAGACCATAGTTTACTGCACTATATATATTGGAAATTTGAAATGCATTTATTGTAATTTGTAGTGGCTGAAGGCTTCTTTAATGAACATAAACATTAGTAGATGGGATTTGCTCAAGGAAATCCTTTATGAGCTTCACTGGATTTCTAACCGATCTTGCTCTTTGCTCATAAAGGCAATCCTTTATGAGGCTTCACTGGATTTCTAACTGATCTTGCCTTTTGCATGGCAGTTTGTGGTTATTCAGGTGATTCTACTTACAAGAGCACTAAATTTATCTTGTCTCTCTAGACAAGTCTCTCTAGACAATCTAAGAATTTACTTTGTTTCAGATATTCATTTAGAAGGATGCCAGAGTTTGATATTTAAATCTGCCCATTGAGCTCCTAAAGCATAACTAGTGGGTTTCCTGTAAAAGGGTCACATGAATCAGGTTTCTTAGATGCCATCTTTTTCGCTTTCTTTATGCATGTCAAATCTTTTGGATGCTAGTTGGATTAAATTCAATAGCTATTCCCTCTATTTGGTCTAGTGATGGATTTTTTTAAAATATTTGCTGCCACAATGCTTGATAATGCAGAACTTTTATTGTAATTCGTATGCTTGCTTGCATAAAATTGTTTGCGGATGCTTGTGTTCTCATGGGACATCTGTGATAATCTGTGCAGAGTTCAATAAACTAGTTGTGTAGGTTGTCAGTGAACTTTGCTGCCAGTTGATTCATTCACATGTTTTGATCCTTTCACTACTTGGTGGTTGTTTCATGCAGAGGACAGTTACTGAAAATTATCTGATGATAACCATTCCACAAAGGATATTGCTGTGCAAGCTATTCTGAATTTACTTCTTAGAAATGTTTGTGTAGTAGAAGTAACTAAACAAAGTGTCCAAACTGTACTGCAAAGAATGCTGTCACCAGAAACTAGTTCTAAATTCCAGAAAAATGCATATTAAACCATAAGAAAGACTCTTGTCGTAGGCTTTTACTAACTTGAGAACCATATCTGCTAACATTCATGTTTGCAACCCTAAACTCTTTCATGATTATTCTTAAACGTGTAAAGAATCTGAGTGTAGCAAGTGATTGATCTAGACTCAAACTCAAGAACCAACTTAGAAAGTCAAATGAAATACAATACCTAGAGCAAAGGCCTGCTAGTGCAGTGGTGCTAGAAGGAGCCTCTCTGCATGGTAGTTCACTGATTCGAGGATGCTTGTGTCCAGCATTAAAACAAAATAAAATAAAATAAAATAAAATCACTGTATGATCAAAAGCATCCTCACACCTGCAACAGATCATTGATGAGGCCTTGCTGATTCTCAAATTGCGACGGTCTCTCCAGATCTTGTTGATCATTGTACCATCTTTTGTCGCCTTTTTCCTTTCTATTGAACTTCGCAGTGGTTATAAAGCTTTTTTCATGGTTCCGGGTGCAAATTTCAGATCCAACGAAAGTTCTCTCTCTTGTGAAACCTAAATAAAGGATTGTTACTATAGGTATAACAGGTAATACATTGGAAATTTTAATAGTTAAGTAAATATTAAGTGTGTTATTAAATGTAAATTTACTTATATGAACTTAATGAAATAAATCTAGAAATATTGCACCAGTCCTTATGGAATGCTTGAATTGCTGGAAAAGCTTGTGAAGGATAGGAGGAGAAGAAGAAGAAGAGAAACTTGGGGTAGAAAGAATTCATGAGCAAGAAGATTTTTGTTAACATTAAAGTATGTATTTACATCATTAAGCATGAAGGAAACAAAATGACAAGATTGTCTTTAACACATGAAAATGCCTCCAAAAAGACTCCACCTCAAGCTGAATATATTCCATGCAACATATTTCAATTACATGTAGATATCTCTCAGCAATGAGACTTTGGGTGAATGCATTTGTGGCTTGTTCCATACTAGAACAGACAACCTAAGCTTATCTCACGGCTTCTGACAGATCAAAGGTAAAATTATCTAAATATGTTCAGTCTTGGATGATTGAAGGGGAGCCTTGGCGCAATGGTAAAAGTTGTCGTCATATGACCTTGAGGTCACGGGTTTAAGGCGTGGAATCAGCCTCTTGCAAAATGCAAGGTAAGGTTGCCTACTATAGGCCCTTGTGGTCTGCCCCTTCCCTGGACCCTGCATAGACGGGAGCTTCGTGCACCGGGGCTGCCCTTTATGTTCAGTCTTGGATGAAATGCTAGGATTTGTGACACCCAGATTTTGCCCTTTGGTTATTAGAAAAAAGAAAGAAGGAAAGTATAAAGGCTCAGGTCTCAACCTAATATCTAATCTAGATAACCTTGGTATGATGCAAGCACGGCTCTGTATTATGGTTTCAACACTAATCTAGCTACCATATTCTGCTTCTTGCTACTCTACAGAAGTGAAATACCACTTAGTAAATGATGTGGGCTATAACTAACCTCTTTATATCGAGATCTCATAGCTAGAACATCTGTCTTCTGAATTCTCTCATAAATGAAACCATGGTTTATAGTGAGTGCGTGCATGCAAAGTTCCCTTTCCTACTTGACCATGATCTCTTTACGATCAAGTCTACTGAAGGTGGGATCCTGTTAGATGCCTACACTATTCTGATGCATAGAGCTTCTTTATTTTGTTTCCCTCTTTATGAACCTTTGTCTGGTTATGCAAGTGTATTTGGTGGCTCGTGTTTTATCATCTCAAACTTATCAAGAAGATCGGTGACATACTTCCCATGTGCCAACATCAAACATTTCCAGGGTTCTTTGAGTTTCACCATCAAGGAAGTTCCTCAAGATCTTTCATGCCAAAGCCTTTCTTCAAGTTATATTTCGTCCTTATCATTTCTTAAGTTAGCTTTCAGCCTATTATGTTATCCACATCTATCAAAAGAATGTTCTAGTGGAGTGTGTTTATAATGAGCATGGAGTTATATGATTTCCTGTTTTGACAATGGTGCCTCTTTGGTGCATTGCAAACTCTAGTTCTAGTATGACTCCTTATATTATCTTCAACTGGAAAAAAGATTATTGATGTCTTCCATGTTATACTTTTTCTGAAACAGTATGCATGTAGATTGCATGGTGGTCTGCCATTCATACTCTTTTAGCTGTTCAGTATGTACTTCTTCCATCAAGTCACTGTAAAAGAACTGATCAACATTCATCTGTCACTCGGACATCCAAGCTTATAGACTGATGGTGTGATTAGACTGGTGCTTGACTAAAAATTTTTAAAGGCCATACTATTAATCTTAGCTTTATATCTATGAACCGTATGGACTGGTTTTTGCTTGGAACTTACAACTCATTTGGAGTAGATATAAGACAAGGCTTACCATAGTCATAAACAAGGATGAAAGTAAAGGTGCTTCAAATGGCCACGCTTTTGGGTTTGGAACTTGAGAGGTTAATGTTTGAAAACTTGATTGGTTAAGTTAGCTTTTAAGATTCTAATGGCAAGCAATTGACTTTAAGAATTTGAGAGGTCACACAGGTTGGATTTGTTCTTGAAATAGCTAAGTTTGAGTTAGAGTATGGATTATTTTCTTTTTTCTGTGTGTGTGTGTGGAACATTGACATTGTTAGATAAACACATATTCAACCTGCTAACATCCCTAATGGGCTGCAGGTGCACGATGTTGAACTTGCTACCTGGCATGCAAACAGGACAAGTGCCTCAGCCAGGGACTATCACGGATTTTGTGCTAGAGTCTGGATGTTTAAAGGTGTAGATTACATATGTTTGGAATGGTTGTTGATGAAGATGGTAAAAGAGGAAATCGTTGTTTATGAATGGTGACAAAGTGGATATTAGAGTTTTTTATTTAAAAAGATAAAGAGAAGAGAGTAAAGATTTTAGGTGATTAGAGGAAAGAAAGAAGATTAAGCTTTTCTTAAGATATATTGAGAAAAGGATTGGAGAAAGAGAAGTATAGGTTTCAAAAGGAGAGAATTCTTCAAGTAGAAGGGAAGCCTTGGTGCAATGGTAGAGTTGTCATTGTGTGACTTTGAGGTCACGGGTTTGAGGCGCGGAAACAGCCACTTATAATGCAAGCTAAGGCTGTATACTATAGACCCTTTGTGTTCTGTCCCTTCCTTGGACCACCGATACACGGGAGCTTCGTGCACCATGCTGCCCTTTTAGAAGGCCATGGAAGGAAATCTCAAGTTACAAGTTTGAATTATTTAGAAACAGTTTCAGTTAGTCCTTTCCTAAATTTTCAAGATTATGTTGTCAAACATCAATTAGAAACTTGATCTTGAGAAGAAACCATCTAGGTCAACCTTGCACTGCTAAGATGTCATCCAAAATGCAAGTTAGGTTAACACCATGAGCCCCATTTTTCATTTCTTTAATTTCATCATCAAAGGTCGTGCAGATATTCTCAAAGTTGTCTTGTGCATGACGAGTAAAATGCATTTTAACATGTATATAGGACATTCAATTGTACTTCATTTAAAAAATGTGTTTTAATAACTCCTGATACATGTAAAACATCCACTATTTGATATGCACAGTCTCTTTCTTCAATTGAGTGGATTTTAGTCAATCAGGCTCCTAGATATGGACAACAATTTTACTTGTTTACTTCATTCATTCTTTTTCCCTTTTTTTTTGTGTGGAGAAATAACAGAAAAATTATATCTTTCATTTATTTTTTTTTCTGGAGAAATAGAACAATCTTACAATGGGAGGAATTGTGATGACAACAAGCTCAAAGGATGGAGGGATTGATAATGGTAATAAGCTTACATTGATCTTAAACAAGACATCAACATATCCAGTGTCCAAGTGAATCAATGTTAGGGGCAAGGAAATGCTCCATCATTCCATCTTCTAGTGCCACATCATTGTCATCCAGGTAATACCTTTCTTCTGTGTTACTCTTTCAATATTTTAACAGGATAAATTGGAGTTTAGTCAATACTGAATACAAATCTTGATTAAGAGAATCTTATTTGTCTGATAAAAGTTTCTGATGAATGATGTCGATCTCTATACTTCATCTTGGGCAATAAAGAATTCTTTAGTAAACAAAACAGAAATCTACAAGTAGGCAGAGATCGGTGCATTAAAAGAATATTGACATGGGTCCCGCCCAATTTGTATCAAAAAGAAAAGTTTGTTTACTATATCATTTAGTTAACCTGTGAATAAGAAGCCAAACAAGAAATCACTCCTATGCTAGTCCTGTCATCGCTCATGATTTGTGTGCTGTTTATCGTTCAACTTTTGAACAGTCTGTTCACAACTCAGAATAATAGAGGCTAATATCATTGGAGTGAGTAAATTTTTGTGGCATGGCCCATCTGAAATGAGGTTTGCAAGATGAATGCTTCAGTTCACTGAAAATCTGGACCTGCTTGTACTTAGCCAACAACAAAGTGAGTTCTGAAATGATTCTTGCACCCGTATTTCAGTGCCGGGATTTGTACTCACTAAGTAGTTGATGTATTGGTGATCCATCCGGAAGATTTTATGGGTCTTATGGCAGCCCTCCAATCTATCAAGATTTTTCTGCCTGATTTCTTTAACTTTACATCCATCCGTTCTTTCACTACAGAATAATGTTGGCTATGATCATGTCATGGACTTATCATTTCCTGCATTCAGAACCTAAGCTGCAGCCTAGAAGACGACTGGTTTGGATTGTCATTGTTTGATCCTGCATGTACTATTAAGGCGTGCAATTCTGTGCATTGATTTGTATGAGCCAAAACCATAAAAGAACTCAAGCAAGAGTCTAGAGTGAACTTGTAAGTGGGACTCAACCCAGTTAGCCCCCAGCTTTTGATGATCTCACACATTCATCTTGTTTGGAGTTCCTTAAATTGGCCGAACACCAAGATTCATGATAGTTGAATGATTTGAGCCGATCTAAATAAGAGAGATGAACATGATGAGTGGGTTAGATCATCTAAGGATAGGGCCTAGCTAGGTTGAGTCTCTGAAACAAGACTCTTTTGGTCAGAGTTTGATTGTCTATGATCTCCACAGCTTAGATCACTGTCTTGGCCTAAACAACTGATGCTGTCTCTCTCTCTCTCTCTGACCTTGACCTGTCTTTTCCCCCACAGCTTCTATGACAGAAATTGCTTCTTTCCATGTGATGAATGAAGGTTGAGGATAGAGATGCTCCACCCACTTCTTCAATTGTCTTCTCCATCGCCACCGATACTTTATTTGAAGGACATTTATATGCTTGTCTACTTCTTCTCCTCTTGTTAGTGGTATTTTCCTACTGACCTTGGTTTTGAAAAGAAAATGTGGTGGTGGTGGGGCTGTTTGAGAGGACAAAATTGTCCAAGGATAAGTCCCCTGCTATTAAGCAGCTCAAAGACATAGATAAGGTTGGGTAAAGTGGTTTGCTTTGGCGGAACTTTCAGCAAAGTGGTGTTCAAATAAAAATATTTTATTCCTAAAAAAGGTTATGTCTATCATTCACGGACTAGTGATAGAAAGCTTGCCTCGTGAAGCACACATTTTCAACATCCGATGCAGATAGAAGAGTGATTTCAGCAGAAACTGTGAGTGTTTAACCTTGGATACTCTTTCTGGTAGGGTCAGCTAGTTGGCCAGTTTAGACTCAGTTCATTATCCATCAAGATTTGCTTTGGGGCTCTGCTAGGAAAGTTCAAGCTTTGGTTTGTATTGGATCTAGTCTCTTGAATGTAAATATCTGTTTGGCATGGGACCAGATCCTATCCATTTGATGGTCTTTGTGACGAACGGTATCATCATGTGCACCCAAGAAAGCAATCGTTACTCAGAGGAGACAAACGGCAGCTTGGTCATACATAGGAAAAAATTGTCATCAGAAGGCTTCGCTGTGGGATTCGTTTTCTCCCCTAAACCCATAACTTACTTACACTCGACTTGGCAATACCCTTAACTACCTCTCCTAAAGGGATGTAATGCAATAATTTGAAGTCGTGACTTACATGTGGGTGAGATGCTTCAGCCTAACAACTGGGCTATTTGGCTTTTCTGCTGTATCTTTGTCTCTTTGTGAGAATCATTCGCTGGTCTCTATCAGAAATAGCTCCTGCAGCCATAACTTTCCACCATGGTGTTGAGGGGGACGTAAGATTTCGGTCTAAGGCCACTTCTTTAGAACTATTAACTCTGTGTATGGCTTAGGAGTAAAATAGTAGCATAATGATTTTTTATCCCCTTCTTAATAGGCTATTGTATTCAACTTTATATGTAACGAAATAAATTATTATATACAATAAAAGAGTACTCTTTCCGTCTCTGTCTCTCTTTTTCATTTTTTATAGAAAACCAGAACTATGGTCTTTTGCTTGGAATATTGTAACAAGCAAAGGAACAAGTGAGCCCCACGTTGTGAAAGATACAAACAATTGATTTGGGGAAGGCTGCCATGGATGAACCATAAACAAAAACTATCCCATGTTAGATGACCCTAAGCGGGGTTTCTTTTTGAATATACATCAATCCCTTTTAATTTTCTAATCAGGCTTTGAAAGGCCAATAGAGGCTTACAACATGCGGATCTGCCATTTTATGCTTATGGATCAGATGACTTGGGAGATTAACAATTGAAAAAGAGTGTCCTAGGTACAGTTTCGGAATTAGAAATTAGAATTAGAATTTTAAAATTTGAAACGCAGTTTGGACATAATTTAAGGACAGAATCCAGCAATTTGGATTTCAACAAGAATTAACAGTGGAAATTTCCTGTGGCTGATGTCTATCACCAGCTATCACTTACTACGATCAACAGAAAAACTTTGCACTGCTAAGGTGATCTGATCAATATGTTCCTTCAAGTATAAGACATCCAAAGCAGCAGCAATTAGATGAATGGGTGGGATCATCTAAAAATGGTCTTATACAAAAATTTCATCTTATTGAAACCTTTCTTAGTCTCCTCTTCTTGCTAGCTATAGTGCCATTTTAGAAAGTACAAAAGTAACTGATGTTAAAACCACTCTCTCTCTTAAATCTTTATAAATGCTGCCCTGAAAAACATGATCAAACCCAAATCCATTTTCCTTAAACTTCAATGGATTTTTCGAGTACTATTGGATTTCTTGCTGGTTAGAATTTCTCAGTACCGGAAGAATACTCTCAAATAGACATCTTCCGTCTTTTCTACTACTTATTGCTAACTTCAGACAACTTACACAAGAAGTGTAGAATTACTCTCCACTTGTTATGCCCCACCTCTTATTTTTTTATTGGTCCAACCCATTCATCAGATTCGGAGTCCTTCAAGATAGGGGGTACCCAAAATCTCATGCAACAATTGCATTTGTGGCAGTCCTGGTGGCTTCTTTCTCATTGAATGTGGATGGTGTTGTGTTTGTTCTAATACTGTTCACATTTCAATAGAGGTGATGCACTAGAGAGGTTTCTATTTGATGAAATCTTTGGTACTCACTAATCTTGAGGGGCTACAATTCCAATGAACGGATTGGATCACTCGAAAAATTAAGCAGTGTGGGGTGAACTCCTTTTACACTTTTTGAGTGTGGACCCTACTAGGACTCTTAAAAGTATTGATTTAATCAGATAATTGTCATAGTACTTAGGTAATCAGTATATTTGCTTGACAAAATATGGTTGAATATATAACTCCCTCCACCTTGTGGGAGTATCAGTTAACAGTCTACAATATTAATAGATCCGTAGGACGCTTGGTTGATTTATTTAGGATCACCTGAATTCAATTAGTTCTACTGCTTAGGATCCCCTGCTCATGCTGGGGCATGCTTTATGGGTCTATATTGGACAGGTTAGATCATAGACAGAGCAATTGTCCGGCATAGGATAAATGCTAGCAGGACCACCATAAATGATCCAACCGTTGGACTGTTAAGAATCACAATCCTTGACCAAGCAATTAAGATCCTCAACCTGGGTGGTCCCCAGCCCCACAGGAAGAATTCTGACCAACGAATAGTGGGCTTGCACTTGGCCCTGCATTCGTCCAGGAAGGGAATTGTTTGACTGTTTGGGAGATTCACGAGTCACAAAAGCTGACTGAAGCGCGCATGGGAGTGGGGAAAATAATTCTAAAACAAAGCCAAGCGCTCCCAAGGTGGGGAAAAGGCAGAATCCTTATAGATGTTGTAGGGTTAGGGCATGGACGGGTATGTTAACATCATACAGCTGTTTCTGATGATGACTGGACGGGTGGCGACAAACAGGCTGGCATCCCTTCCTTGGATTCCGATCACGGGAGAAAAGATCTCCCTGCAATTATAGCTGGGGCTACCCAAAGAAAGAGATTGACTTTGCCCAAATGCCCACGTTTTGCTCTCCAAATATCTAAAGCTGCCTCTTGCATTCTTTTGTATTTTTTTCCCCTTGTTCATCCAACTGGCAGATGCTGCATTGGCCCACGAGATCAACGGTATCGATCTGCATGTGGCGCTGTGGAGTTGATGGAGTGAGGACTCAAAGACATCAGATTTGGCAGCCTGTTCTATCATCGGGGTCTTGACCCAAACATGAGCAAATTAAACCAAACAAAGGGCACCCCGTGTATGGAAGGCAGATTAAAAGGTCAATAGTACGCAGCATTTTTTTGCTTTGCAAGAAGTTGTCTCTACGCCTCAAACACGTGATTTCAAGATCACATAACAAAAATTTCACTGCAATTTGTAAGAAGTTGTATCCACACCTTAAACATGTGACTTCAAGGTCACACGATGAAAACTCCCAGCACCATTGTAACAAGGCTCCCTTTTTAATGGAACATAAATTATAAAAATTATGAACTAATGTCAAATTTCTTCAAGAGGGAAGGCATATCTGCACTCCTCGTTTTAACATTGCCGGCGGGATTCCGAACCTCTTCGTGCCGAAATTTGAGGGCCGCTTCCACCGGGACTGGGAACCATGGATTATGTTCAAATTTTCCTTTTTATTTGCAGCCTGAAAACAGGTATAAATTATTCAAGATCAATTTTATTTACTTCTTAAGGCTGCAAGAGTCACTGTTTCAGACAGGAGAGTTGAAGTCTTCCAATGAGATGGACATTTGGGGCCCCATCGCATTCCTGTCAGCAGTTAATCCTTTGAAGTAGTCCACGGTTGTACAGAGGTAACATATTGGCTGCTGGATCCAAACCATGCTTTGCTAGGCCTTCATAAACTAACCGTTTGACTGACCAACTCCGGTTGGGCTATCAAGTTGATGATTTGTGTTGCTTCTCAGCTTGTCCATTAAATTGCATAGCGGCTAAGCCAAGGCGCTCAAACAAAGCACCAAATTAAAGCACTGTACTCTGCATGGGGGGACTCCTTTGGATGATCCGAGCTGTTCAACTTTGTTTCTTCTACTTTGCATGTCTTGCAGTTCACCAAGCATGCTGATTGAGTCATACTAGCATTTGAAAAAATTCAAATGTTGATCTAAATAAATAGACCCAAAAGTCATTTGTAAGATCCGAGAATTGATCAAACATCACGATTTTTCTCTTAAAAGATATGACCCTGAAAATTTTCAAATGAGAATATGAGCTCTCATCCTATAAGCATGTTTTTGTAAGGTGGATATGCATATTTCCACTTGGAAGCGGCCAATAATTGAAGATTACTCGTTGCAGTGATCCAAACCATGTATCTCGTGCTTTTGCAGCCAATGAGCACTCATGAAAATTGAAACTAATATTTTAAGCATCTACATTTCTTGGCCTTTACATGGATATTTAGAAAAATCAAAAGCAAGTGTCTCTGCTTCACAACATAACCTTGATAAATAAAAGGCTTAGAACCAACCAAAAATTATAAAAAAGCTTTATCGGATAAATGGTTTGGACCAATGAAATGGTCGGACAGCCAGCATCTTTTCCAAGTTGGAAAATAGGGCATCCACCACATAAACCACCTCCAAACAAGATACAACAATGCGGTCTTCATAAAGACCAAAGCATTCAATTGCTGGAAAGTCCTCCAATACTACATGATGAACCTACCCTGCAAACACTAGAAACCTATTTATACCACTGATTACAAAACGATACCTCGTTCTCTTGTTCTAATAATCACACTCCACAGTTTTGTTGAGCACTTGGCCAACTGTTTCATTTAATCAGTATTTTAAAATTCTCAAGGAGTGGGATGTGCATTTTCATTCGGTGACAAATCAAAACGGATTATTATATAAATTGACCTTGAAATTTTTAGAAAAAATATTGATATTGAGAGCTGGACCAATATGGATACCGAGACCCATATTAACAAAAATAGTAAGAATGGGATTAAAGATTATGAAATAATTGCTAAGAAAGATCTCTTTTATTTCACAATTCATCAAGAAATCAACCCATCCAATAAAGAAGAAAAAGAAGAACTAGCCCAAGGAAATATTGGATCAAATGCAGAAAACAAAGAAAGATATCTTGAAGACCTTGAACATTTTAGTAAAGTTTCAGTATAACACCACATTATATTTCATATTCTTTAGGTGTTATAGCGGGATTTTTTTATTTTTAATTTTTTCAAACTTATGAAATTAAACAGTAGTAACAGAAGAAATTGCCAGCCACAAATTCCTTGATTTCTTTGAAACGGATAAGAGAAGTAGAATTCTACAGGAACTGAGATTGGCAGACACACCACACCAAGAACCTCAACCATCAAACCTACTTTATACATATACATACTAATAACATCTAAATATTATACAATAAGTGGAATTTCTAGTCTCCTCTTTTTCCCTTAGAGACATCTAACAAAGTGCCGGTGGACTGAATGCCACTACTCTACGTGTATATGGTTTTCAATCTCTTGGCTGCATGAATGAACCCCGCAATCACCTGAATCTCATCCAATTGCTTTTGTACCCAATCCACAACATGAACAAGGAAAAGAAACAAGAACTCTATCAGTTCTCTGAGTATGCTCATGAAGTCATTGGATTAGTTGTAGGGAAAAAGAAAACACAAAAATGATATACACACTACCCTTAAGACAATCAAACTACCCAATACGTTAAACACTGTTTTGAGTGACTCTTGATAGCCTTCTCACAAAAAAATAAATTAACATGCTTGGACCGTTCTCTCTCACCAAAGAAGTGTAAAATGATGAAAGAAGCGCAAATATTATAAGGGATTGGGAATATCAGTTCTAAATAAATGCAGTCACGTATAGAGAGTGACAGATACCTGAGACAAGAAATGCTTTTGCACACCATGAATCAATTGCTCCTTGGATGGATTGGGGTTAATGCTCACCTGATATATATGCCTAGAGATGTCAGAAATAACCAACTGAAAACAAGAAGACAAAAAGAGCCATAAATATTGTGCCAGTGATACCCACAAGGTTGAAGTGTTTCCAATATCTCCACAGAGCTGCAGTTTCAAGCTTCGCCAAATTCACCCTCTGGAAGCTCAAAAACATATTTAACGAATGAGCAAAAATTATATCCATTTCAAGAAACGTTGAATCTCAAAGATCTAAGCACCAGAGACTACCCGCAAATGGTTAACAAGAATGGCAGTGTGAATTATGAAAAAGAATAGATTCTTTCTTACCGGTGAGGGTCTATAAGGATTGGATTGGACTTCTCTGTAAGTACTCCGGTTCATTGATTTTGCTGAAGAAATCCATGGCCTTGTGTGCCGAACCTTTGGCTTGCTTGGTTTCTGAAACTCAATACTAGCTGCCAAGATGATAAATGTAGAAGAACATGAGTACGGCAGAAATTCCGATAACTTTCATAGACCATAATTTTAAACTAGAATCAGATTTTATGGAAGAAATCCACTTACAGAATTCGTGCTCCTTTTCACCCATGTCAGAGCTACTGCAAAAGGAATTATCACAGTCAATGTCTTCGTCATCCTCTTCATTCCCGGTTGGAGCTTCCAGCACACTCAAAGCATTCCTCTGCAGCTTAACTTCAACCCCATTCTTCAGGACCTGGCAGCCAATCCAGGCTGAGTAAACTGGTATAAAGTCCCAAACAGAACTCCTTGCTACTAGCATCAGAGTTTATGGACAAAATTATGTCTTGGAAAAACAGACAAGGGAGATGTTTTAACGTGAATTACAGATTTGAGCAAGAATCCAAAAAAGGGCAGCCCCGGTGCACGAAGCTCCAGCCTATGCGGGGTCTGGAAAAGGGGGACGACAAGGGCCTAAAGTATCAAAATAAAATATCAAGCACTTCTAGACTACAATAGACTCATTTAAGAAATTCAAATTAATACCCGAGGCCTGATTTTCTTCTTTTGATTAACTAATAATCGTTCTTAAATATGGTTCCAAGTGAAGAAGCAGATGGAAACAAATGAAAAATTTTAGAGAAAATCTTTTTCAGTTATACCATATTAGCTGCTGATTGTTATAATTCAGACTGATATTCTGAATAATATCTTTTGTTAATCAACGATCTGTCTTATCTGCCATCCCAATGCAGCAAAACTTGAAACCAAAATAAAAAAAATTGCCCACTTTTTTTTTTTCGTTTCAATTTTGCACTGAAGTAAAATGGGTAGGCAAAGGTTGAAAAGAGGATACGCATGTTTACCAGCCAATGCCAACCACCAAGGCCAACAGCCTTCTTGACAACGCCTTGTAGCCCAACCAAGACGGACTTTGTTCTGTTGTTTCCAGTCACAATAACTTTGGTGTGCCTAGGAAGCACTGAAAGCTCTTCGTCTCCGCTTTCTTCCCGACAAGGAGACAGAACCCGGGAAGAACACAAGTCTGGCTCCAACATTTGCATGTATCTCTCCACTTTCGGATTCAAAGGAAAGCCAGCGAGAAAGCAATCCAAATTATAAGAAGACCTCAGAAGGTCAACAGATCTGTCATCTTCCCTTAGTTTATCAGGTTCGTATTAACGGATGGATAGCAGCTGTTTTCTGATCATCACCAGTTATATATAAGCTTCTCGTTGAGGATAACGCTAATGAATCGAGCCGAAGAATATGAAAATCCATTACCTTAGCCAACTCGTCTGCTTTCCCAGAAAAATCACAGTCAGTCAGTTAAGGGTGGAAAAAATGCAATTTTTAAAGCTCCGATCACAGTTATCCACCGCAAATACGTCAAATAGCTGAAAGACAAAAATAAGAAAACTGAAATCAGGTTACCGCTAGCTCCATTCACAATTTTCTTCAAGAAAAAGGGATTCTACCTTAAGACTCTACTTCTGGAAACAATCCATCAGCAAAAGGGGGAGAAAACGAGAAAGAGCGAAAGAAAGATAAATAATCTCCAAGGCTGGATCAAATTCTTGAATAAAATGACTTTAAATTGAAGACACCGTTCTCGGCGATTGTACGAGCAAGTCCAAAAGAGAAAAAAATAATCCGCGAATTCACTTGATTCTGTCGACATTGAACAAAAGCAAAGAATAAAATTTGAACATGTAATCAAACAATTCCGATCCAGAATCTCCAAAAATCCACTAGAGAAAGGCCGAAACGATCGCAAAGAGGATGAATTCCCGCTCCAAATCGCAATGACATCAAATCAAAGGCAATAAACAGCTCTCGATCTCAAATACCTGTTCGCATTCACCCGATCCAGAGACGCAGCTCACTAATTCGGGCAAAATCGACGTAATGCAGCCGTTTCACCTGGCACGGATGATCAAGATGGTGAAAAAAATCGATTTGCAAGTTGTGATTGGAGTGGAAATCAGTGGATCCAATAAAAATGGAGGATTTCCAGCCCTCTCCGCGAGGAAAAGTTAGAAAGAGGGTTTTGAAAGCTGAAATTTCGCTTTTGGTAACGCCTGCGAGAGCAGGATGAGGATCAGCAGCAGCACACTAAATGCTCTCACCAACTAACAACCATCGAAACGGCCTTTTTCTCCGTCTCTCTCCACATGCGGGGTGGACCGCCTGTTGCCGGTTTTCTATCGTCAATCACATTCCGCGCCGAGCCGCTCCATTTTATGGACTCGGCTGATACTTCCCCTAAAATGTTACCGACACACGCGAACCACCTGTTCAAGCGCAGAACAGTGGGGCCCAAATTGTCAGCCAGAGCTGAAATGATTTCGGTGATCCGAACCGTTCATCTGGTTGACTGTGTCCAAGGATTCAATATTTGGCTGATACATAGAAGTATTGTGAGCCTGTGCAGTCATTTCGTTGATGGATGTAACCTGCTGGATTTTCCGTTCACTAACCGTCCCTTTGAAGGGCAATAAATAGACGGTTTGGATCACCGAGAAAAAGTGGGTTCCACTTATACTTTTGTCCGCTAGTTTTTTTCAAGTAAATATATGTGCATCAATCATATGTGGAGCCGCTCTTCTTAACCATGAAGCAAGCCCTTTATTTACATTTTTTCCTTCCTTACAGAAGGAGGAATATGAACCGTACATGTTTTAAGGCCACCCAGATCGCAGCTGTCCATTCAAAAGTTGTGGTTTTAGTTTTGCGAGATGACGAAAGTACCCTTCTAGTTCTTAGATTTTGGTATAAATTTACACTTAATGCCATCGGTGGTGGTGTTATCTGCAGTGGCTACCAGAAAAAGAAAGCCAGTTGTTACGCAACAGCAGCTATTTTTCTCTTTCACTCTTACTCCCATCTGTATTTTTCGCAATGCTCCGGCAATCAGATCTAGCACAGGTTGTCTTTCCGGCACCGGAGTTATTTCTTTGCGAAAGTAATCCCATTTGTAATTAGAGCTGGATATCAAACCCAAAGAAATTCTATGCATTTCAGCCGGAGTTACAGGTGGAAAGAGAAGCTATTCTAGAGCGAGGAAAGAAGAAAAAAGGGAGAAATGGGACAGGTTTTGAAGAAGAGAATCAAGAACAAAAAATCCTTGTTTGGATTAAAGATTATTTTTACTGGTATCACGGGTTTGAAGTGTGAAAATAGCCTCTTATAAAAATACAAGATAAATCTATATATTATTGATCCTTTGTAGTCAACACTTTTCCTAAACCCTATAAACATAAGAGTTTTGTACGCTGTGCTATCATTGTTAGAGGTCCTATCTTTTGACCTATCCCAAATCCATTTTAAAAGCATTTCTCTTTTTCCTTTCTCCTTGCAGATGTAGATAAAAGACAGCCCTGGTGCACAGAGCTCCTGCCTATGTAGGATCTGGGAAAGGAGCAGACCATAAGGGCCTATAGTACGTAACCTTATCTTATATTTTCACAAAAGGCTATTTTTACGCTTTGAACCTGTAATCTCAAAGTCACATGACGGCAACTTTTACCATTGCGCCAAGGATCCCTTTTTCCTTGCAAATGTAGGTGCATGGTCAAAATCATTTGGTAACTCTTATGTAGAATAAAACCTTCTCAACATGATGAGTGTAACCTAACATTTTGTTAAGATTTAGTACTCTGTACAAACTTTTTTTTATGAACATTACAATTTTTATTACATAATGTAGCTATCAAATTCATTAATGGAGAAGATTTCAGCAGTGAATGGCCTTCTAAGATCCGGTCAAAACTACAAAGATGAGTGATTGTGTCACCAAACATATGGGTCATGTCTGTCCTTGTACTTTTCACCTACTTACCCCATAAAAGCTCCAACAAACTATTGTTCTAGATAGGAGATAAACTTGAATGAGACACCTCTGATGGGGGCAATTATCTGATGTAGATGTACTCTAACTGTCCACAGATGAGTTCATCTAAGGAAATCTAATAGGCAGTGAACCAGGCTCATAGGGTGATCACATGAATGTGAATTCCAAAGTTGCTAACTAAGGAGGTCCTACTTAAAGAAGAATCAACCTTCCAACTTTGAAGTTACATTGCCTTGTGACAAGGTCCCCTAAATAAACAATCTACGTACAAAACTAATTTTATGTAGTCACTGTCAAAGCATGTCCTAGCTCCAAAATGTATCATTGGATAATAGGTTCTAGTACAATTGGTCGCATATAATATGATACCTCTCATCAGTACGGTTGGTTTGGCTCCAAAGGTATCTTTTGACAAGATATTTTAGTGCAGTTGGTGGCACATAATTAGGTGCCTCTCTTAATTACGGTTGGTTGGAGGTTCGAGTTGGCATTTTTTATTAAACTTTTTACATAAAACTAAATTTGTTAAACTTTAGTTTAAAGGCACACAATAAGATACACTTATTGAAGATAATTGAAGCTCTCATATTGTGCAAAGGACATAGCAGCTATATCTCAGGATTTAACTAACCCAGTCTTAATTTGTACCTCCATTAATTTGCATGATCAAAATCAATCCTTTTGTCTTCTGAATATGGATACTCAAATTAATATTGAATATAGGGCACGCATATAAACTGCGAAAAGCCTTGCGCCTACAGAGGTTACAGATATATGCTATAAAAAATGCACTCAATAAACATTTAATAACCATCAAATAAGCTAAAGAAGCTTCACATTTGGGCTGCAAGAAGACAGTCAATAAAACCACTAAAACCTAATGCCCAGAAGAGATACAGGTATGGGGTTGCAAAGAGTATACTTAGCGAATATTCAATAACTTTGAAATAAGCTACAGAGGCCTCAGACTTGGGATACATAAAGTGCCCATTATAAACTTCTAAAGCCTAATATCTAAGGTGCTACAAATGCCCAAGGGCCATTGAAGTGGGCAGTTCCACTGCACGAAGCTCCCGCCCATGCAGGGTTTGGGGAAGGGGTGGACCATAAGGGCCTATAGTACGCAGCCTTACCTTGTATTTTTGCAAGAAGCTGCTTTTATGCCTTGAACCCATAACCTCAAGATCACATGACAATAACTTTTACCATTACGCCAAAGGCTATTGAAGTAAGAGATGCAAATAGTGTACCAACTAGCAGAGATCAATAAGTTCCTGAGGCCCACTAAAATAGGTTGCAAAGAGCACACCCACGAGCATGCCTCAAATGGAAACGCACAACCATGGAATAGGGTTGTGAAAGCTCACCCAAAATCTCAATGAGTCTCTCAGAGAAACCTAATCTTTCTCTATAAAACCAAGCAAATAATTCTCTAAACCAAAAAAAAAAAAAAAAAAAGAGGAAGTGAGAATGAAATTGGTGTATATTAAAATGGCTTAGGAATGCCCCTTTTATAAGGTACCCATGTTTGTATTTTTTAGATAGTAATGCAGTCCATGTATGAAAGCAATGTATTTGAGTAATATAAAGTCTAGGTTAAAACTAGTGTATAAGTCTAGGTGGGAAACCAATGTATGTAAAAAGTAGGAAGTCCAACTAAAAAAAGTGTACATGAGCAGATAGAAGTCTGAGTGGAAAGCTAATGTATTTAAGCAACAATGTATCTGAACAGTAAAGAGTCCACATGAAACTATGCATCTAGATGATAAGGAGTTCATGTACGAAAAGTATCTCGTTTCTTTCGAGTTTAGATGGACCCATGGTTGTATTTAACTTGAAACAAATTTTAACACTTTCTCCCGTTTGGGGAGATTTCAAGTATATTTAGGAATTAGGATTAGGGACCCTGAGTAGTTTACTTCACAATTTTTTATTATAAAAATAAAATAAAATCTAATAGAAAAGGAAGAAGAAGAAGAAGAATGTGCATTGATAGTAGTGGGGACCTAGTAGACCCTGAATTAACCTACCCCATTGCCATTCCTACTCTCAAACTCGCACTCGTGCATTGTTTTCAGACACGAAGAATGCTAAGTGAACATTTCATGTAAAAGATCAGCCATTTTTTCAAGAGCTACATTTGCATTGATACAACTCACTCATGTGATTGCTCTAGCTGTGGATATCTTGTAGGTCAAGACAAGTGTGAATTTTCGACTCACTCATCATTACAACAAAAAAACTCTTCATAAGCAATGTTTTATGTTCGATGAAAACACATTTTTTGGATGCTAATCTCTCTTTTGGCATGACTTGTGTACGAGTAGATATCCAACGTTAGGAGAGTCAGATGCTATATAGATTTATGGCATACTGGGTCTCACTTTTTAAATCTCGTGCTCTATACCAGCATTCTTCTTTAATTTAAGCCCGACAATAAAAACTATTTGGGTGATTAATTAAATTGGTCATTTGAAACTTCTTCTCAAAACTCATCTAAGAACTCGAAAATCATGTACATTGTTTGAGAAAATTGCTACAATTATATTCTTGTTACTTGTGGATTGGACAAAGGTTATAAAATTGACCTTAGATTTGTAACTTTGGTTGAAAATAAATCACATCTTTACAAAATAAATTTGTGAACAATCCAAAATATAAACTAAACGGAATTGACTAGATAATGGAACTCACTTTTGGTAATTTAGAGCCCAAATGTTCAATGAAGAAGCTGCTAAAATTTTGCTTTAGCCAATGGTCTAATTAGAGAAATAATTGGGATTAGGATATCAAATTTCTTAATAGCAGTATCTATTTGATAAAAATTCTCTAACATTTGACTCTTGACCACCAAAGGGTTTACTTGTATCCTGAAAGGACCTTTTCTTAATACAAGAGGATAGGGCAAGATGTACCTCTGGTGTACCGTGCCCATGGTAAACATTGGATAGCTAAGGGTCCCTTCGATAAGACTTGAAAGGGCAACTTCGTCATTTGAAAATCCATGACTCAGACCGAAGGTGTACTGAATCTGGAAGCCGCAGAGAGAACTAAAACGGGCAAAATTGAAGCGAAGGCGAGTTGAAGAAGTAAAGGCGCCGGAAGCACAATTCAGAACGTTGAGAAGTTACAGACAAGTGTCGGTCCTACAGTTGTCGCCGACGATCTTATCCGAGAAGAGACAGAGGCGAAATATCGGAAAACGTTTTATATGTGAGATTTAAATGGGAGTTTGAAGTCCAAGCCCTAGCAGCTGGATAGCATTAACAACTTTCCTTCTCTCTCTGTTTTGCTTTTCTAGTCCTGCTTAGACTTCTATACTGTTCAAATTTCAAACCAAGCCACGGCTTTACCTGCTGCTATCATTAATATCCTGGGAGACTGAAATATTTTTCGTGGGGATGCCGAGGAGTCAAGAGTAGAAATTGGGCCAATTCTCTTCAATTAGAGGGACTCTAAACCGAAACGCTCCAACTTTTAGCACGAAAGGTCTATAGTTAAACTAATTGATTTGACTTTGGCCCATGGCGAACTAGGCCAGAATAAGAGAAGGGTTCACTCGAGCAGATGTAAATAGATATTATGTTTATATATGGATCCTTATATTGTTACATTTCATCTAGGATTAGGAATAGGCGTAATCTGATGAATCTGCTATTTGGGTACCCTATTAACTTCTTTAGAATTTGATTGAATCGAGAAATAGATTTGATTGTACATCTTTTTTTATATATAAGGTATCCTCTAGATAATTTAAATCGAAACAATTTGATGTCTAGCTCGAGCCTGTATGATCTGATTGATCAATAGAAAGACTCTAGCCTCTATTCAAGAACTCTATAGACGGCTAGAAACTTCGTAAATAACCTGCCTATATTTCAAAAGAAAAAATTTTCCTCTTTCAATTATACAAATCATTTATCTTCAAGGTGATGATACGGCGAGTTCAAACCCGCCATTCAAACCCACCTGCACACCCTCCGCATTTGATTACTAATAATTAAATTAAATAGATGGTTAGAAGATCAAAATGCAAGGGTGTAAATGTACGAATAGATCATTTGCAAATAGAAGGCTTAGAATCATCTCTCCGTTACCAGCTATAGTTAGAGCAAACAAGTCGACCCACTTTTGATGGAGCCTATCTTTGCAAGATCCAACTCGCCCGTCTAATAACTCTGGCCGTGAATCTTCTTGTAGGTTAAAAAGCAAGTGAATTAGATCTGATTGAAGAGCAAAACCTTTGTTTACTCCAAGTTTCTAATCCATCTATTTTCATATAATTCTTTTTTAAAATGTTATAATCATTGAAACTACACACTTTTTGTCTTATTAGAAAGGGGCAGTCCCAGTGCACACGAAGCACTCGCCTATGTAGAGTCCAGGGAAGAAGTGAACCATAAGAGCCTATAGTATGTAGCCATATCTTGTATTTTCATAAGATGTTGTTTTCATGTTTTAAACCCATGATCTCAAAGTCACACGACGATCATTTTTACCGTTAGGCCAAAGCTCTATTTACTTTTTGTCTTACTAGACATAAAAAAAATTTAAAATAGAGCAACGAAAGGAGAGCTCCTACAAAACCAGACCTTTTCGTACTCTTACGTAGAACGTCTCTTTAGTACTTTGTGAAAGGAATGGATTGCTGAAATTCGGGTCCTTGCTTTTACCAGCTACTAGTTTCCAAGCAAAAATCTACCACCATCGCCATCCAAGAACTCATTTTCCATGCCGTCAAGTCACCAATGCAGCTAAATTGTGTCTCTCATTTTTGTTTTGATAATGATAGATTTTAGGATTTTTAGGTACTAGGCAAGAATTAAAAAGTAATTCACTCACACACATAAAATTAATCGATCCGTAAATTTCAAACTAATAGGGCAGCCCCAGTGTACAAAGCTCCTGCCTATGCTGGGTTTGGGGAAGGGGCGGACTACAAGTGCCTATAGTAGGCAAGCCTTACATTGCATTTTGTAAGAGGCTGATTACACGCCTTGAACCCATGACCTCAAGATCACATGAAGTCAACTTTTATCGTTGCGCCAATGCTCCTCTTCAAATTCCAGACTCAAATAAATAAATTCAAAATCTAGCGATTCTTCTAAGTTACCTGCTAAACACTCGTGAATTCGAAAAGTCTGGATCGGTTCATATCAACATTGGACCTTCTCCTAAATCTAATCCTTGGTCAAAGGAAAAAGTGGTGACCCGAGTATGCAACGGAGCATAATTCAGGAATGATGTAAAATTATTTGTGACCAACTACTCCATAAACTTTTGTTGGCTTTAATAGTTAGCATAAACTATGGATAAGATATGGACCAAAGTTCAGCCCAGTCTTGTAACCATCTAATTCATTTATGAAGGGTAAGTAATAATTTATTGACTGCTAAATGAATGACACAGTCTTAATAAAATCAGCTGCATCAAATAATATGAACAAAGTGGGAAAACTGACTCCAAAGGGATTATATTTTTCTAGAGCCCTCCTTTGCATGATTAGACTAGTTGACTCTCGATCTAATGGATCAAAAAGCATGTGGCGTGGTTGATTTTCAGGGCCGATCACCCCAACTAGAGTAACTGTGCATCTGGGATTAACTAGTAATCTCCAACGATGTTCTCTACTTTAGAGTCAATCCTTTATTTCTGAAGAAAGGGTTTCACTTGTCTCAAATTTTTTATTTGATTTGCAGTGATTCATAAATCACTGCTTAAAGGCAGGACGGGGTGACGTTTCTTGAAGTTGGTTCAAAAATTTTTTTTTAGTGTGAAATGGAAATTTGACCAGGCTATTATCCAAATAATTTCAAACAAAATCTTTTTGAAGTTAAGATGTGAATTTAATATACCAAAAGTTTTAAACCTCAAGAAATATAACACCATCTAGAGTTTGGGTTCCAACCTTCTAGGCGCAGAGAGAGAGAGAGAGAGAGAGAGAGAGAGAGAGAGAGAGAGAGAGAGAGAGAGAGAGAGAGCAAGGTTGAGTTGTCCTTTGTGACAGGCTGTGTACTATAAACCCTTTGTTCTCTCTCTCTCTCTCTCTCTCTCTCTCTCTCTCTCTCTCTCTCTCTATATATATATATATATATATATATATATATATATAAGGGGAGGGGGGATGTTAATTTCAACTATTTAATGTAGGTGTCAAGTGCAGGTAACATGTGATTGGCTAGAAAAAAATCAAAAGAAAAAAAAGCTAGAGAAAATAGCTACTTTTGACTTTTTTTCAACTAATTACATGTTACTTGACCACTCCTCATATATATATATATGAGAAGTGGTAATTTCAGCAAGGAGCTGTAGGTGACATTTAATTGGCTTGGAAAAAGTTTTTAACTGCCATTTCTTCTAACTTTTTTTGTTTCTTGCTTTTCTTTTCAGCCAATCAAATGTCACCTACTCTTTCTACCTACATGAAACAGTTGAAATTAACACACCCCTATATATATTTATTTATATTTTATTATTGTATGTCTCTAAATAAGTCATTTAGTCCGAATGAAATGTAGATAGCCAGTGTAAGAGCAATTAGACAAAATCATAATAATGTAATAATATATATATGTATATATATTACGTAAAATAAGTGAAAAATATATGAAAAGGCATTTTAAGAAAAAGTAGAAGGATCTTTTAAAAAGAAATAGAAGATATTCGAGGAACAGTGAAGAACGTACAAAAAGGTAGATTTTTTTTACAGGCAGAAATATTACCTTCACTAGAAGTGAAAAATCTCTATTTGGCCATCGTTTTAAGCTAAAGTAGAGATTACTGTAAAATACATATTATTTTAACACATGCTAATGTTCATTCATATATATATATATATATATAATCTTTTGAATTTCGGACGCACGTGGTGTTCATACTAAGTATGAACTAACCCTGCCTTCATCTACAGGATAACATGGGAATGATCAATGTAAATTGGTAAAAAAGTCTTAGAAAATTAGAGCTTAGCAGCACTAATAGAGAACAACGTATGTAAGATGTGACCATCTCAGCCCAATTCAAGTAATTTTTGCGCTGATATAGGCCTTGTCACCAGAGTTCTTATACGGCACTTCGAAGTCTATATATTGGAGACCTCCACTCAGCTGGAGATCAATCAGCTCGTTTCCCTCTATAAAATTTTTGAATGAGATCGTGGTGTTTGAATAGACTGAAACCATTTTCCCTTCATGCAGTGATTCGATCACATTAAAATTGCCTTCATATACAGCCCCATCCACTTCTAGCTTATGATCTCCCTTTCTTCCCACAAGTACTCCCTTTCGTGGTCATTGTTTGCAGCAAAACTGATAGAATTTACATTTTTAGTTCACTGATTAATTATCAAAAGATCATAAGCTAGAAGTGAAACAATAACCTATTGTATTTATAGCATAAAATATCTCCTGTAATCCTGCGACTATAACCTATCCTAATATCCTTGAAGCTGATATAAAGATAATTTTTGCATCGGCTTACTGATTAAATAATATAATAGAAGGATTGCTTCCGTAATAATTGACTAAAAAGCATAATCTCAAGTTAATTTCAACTTTTTATGTCCTTTACAATAAAATGATCTTAATTTCATCTAGATAAAGAAAAATCTTTGGCAATGGGAATTATGTCATTGAGTATTGATTGTGAAATTACATTACGATTAAAGCGATTCAAGACAATCTATGAGAATATGAGGATGATAAATGATAGCTTAAATGTCTAATCCACCTGAAGGTGTCAAATTGCAAGCTTTTTCAACAACTTTCATGAGATTGATCTGTAGATAAGGAAATCAGATGATATAACTCCATTGCTTATGAGCCATGGTCTCTCCACATCAGCCATCAATTTTTAAAATTGTGGGGCTTGGGTATTGTGGGTGTTGGAAGCGCATCGACCTTCAAAGGAAACAATATGGTGGTGATCGTAGACTGAGGTCGAAATTGATGGTAGGCAAGGTAGATTGCATAAAATCGACAGTGGTCGAGGTAAACCGCGCAAGATCAACAATGAAAGAAAGAGAATAAAAGATCGATAATCATTGATGTGATAGACGAGATCTGAGATTGGTGATCATAGATGCGATTAACAAGATTTGAGATCGCTAACCGTGAATCGATCATTAGATCTGAAAATCGATGGTCATGGATACGATTGTCAAGATCTTTACCATGACTTTGATCATAGGATACTCAGAGTAGCCTAGCCTACTTACAAATATGGCCAATAACAATGACGCTGATTTAGTGTAAGCAAAGTCAACATGCCATGTGGCTATCAAAAGTCATACTAGGAACTCAGATCTAACAGCCATTAGCCATTTCGACATAGATCGCGATGGCACGACAATTGCCAATACTTTGGAGAAGGACCAAGCTTACGCAGGGTCAGAGAGGGATCCAGCTATTAAAAGGTCGTAAAAGTGTCGGCACTCGAAAACGATAGCGGCAATCCCTGTTAAAAAACAGGGTTTGATGGCACAGTAATTGCTGGCTCCTTGATGGCCTCCAAGGCCCAGTCTATGTTGGTATCAAATGCCTCTTCACATGTGCAAGCTCCAATTGAAGTGAAGATGACTAGGATTTGCATACTTTCCATCCCTTCCTCTGTATTCCCACAATTCAGTGAATGCATATATGCACCTCGGAACCCCCTAAAAGGATGACTCCAGGAATATTGCCACGTGTGACCAACCTCAACGACCTTCGCCCCTAGCACGCTGTTGCTTGTTGTTAAAGAAGAGTGATTTGTGGAGCACGTTCAAAGAGAGACAGAGGAAGTAAAAGTAGGAGAAGCAGAAATCTGATCAGGGCCTACAGATCTGATCGAGGACGACGGATCTTCACCCATGGCAATTAAAAAGCGGCAAAAGCAACCGTTTTTATTCATCACTTAAACCACAACATGTCAAAAGTTTGCAGTTCTTATAACTTTTATAAGGTACCCTAAACCTTAACCTCGAACCCTTAATCACTGATTATTTGTTATTTACCAAGATTTTGTTGTCAAAACACCTCCAAAATAAGAATTTACCCGTTTTTTGCTTTTTAGAATTTATTATCTTCTTATCAAGTTGTTTCTATCTCAAGCATATTATCTAATGCATGTACAAGTTGCTAATGATGTACAAGTTTGTCAGTACAGATTGATGGATCATGATCAGTGGACTTCAAATGTGGGTTTGAGGAGTGCTTTTCTTTCCTAGATGCAAAAAGTGCCTTGTTTATTAGGAGGGAAAAAAAGAAAAAAGAAAAAAAAGAACAGAGAATTAAGGGGAGCCCTAGCGCAACGGTAAAAGTTGTCGTCATATGACCTTGAGGTCATGAGTGCAAGGCGTGGAAACAGCCTGTTGCAAAATGCAAGGTAAGGCTGTGTACTTTAGGCCCTTGTGGTTCGCCCCTTCCCAAGACCCCACATAGGCAGGAGCTTCAGATACCAGGGCTCCCCTTTTAATGGGAAGTGGTTACCTAAGTTTAAAACATTGACACAAAGAAGATTAGTAGTGACTCATAAAGGAAAGAATGAGAAGCACGAGGGTGGTTACCAAATTTAGTGCAATTAAGACAAAAAATATAAGAAGAAATGTGGTAGAATTTTTTTTTAAAATATCCCGCTAAGAGTACATGTTCAAGGGGAGAGGAAAGTGCAAGCAACCCTTTTTCATGTATGGAAAGACCATATTAATAGATCTAAACCATTGACTATGATGTTTGAGCTATCTACGACATTAGTTAAAAGCAACTAATGGGCATGGAATTTGATGTTTGAGCTATCTACGACATTCCTTACACGATGAATGGTTAATCTACAAAAAAAACATTTTACAATGCATGAAAAAAGGAGTATGTACTTCTTTCCTCTCCTCTTGAGACATAGATTACAATGCATTACCTATGAAGATAATAGAGAGTTGGGAGCCTTAGCTCAACGGTAAAAGTTGTTGTCATGTGATCTTGAGGTTACAGGTTCAAGGTGTGATAATAGGCTCTTGTAAAAATACAAGATAAGACTGCCTACTATAGGCCCTTGTGGTTAGTCACTTCGCTCAAAAATCATGCCAAAATGACACCTCGTACTACCATTTAAGAAATGGTTCTTTTACGATGCTGTATCTGTACACTAGGAACCGCTTACATTCATTGAACTGAAACAGTGCCTTGAAGCTAATGGCTCCTCTTTTTGTCGTGTGACTTTGAGGTCATGAGTTCAAAGTGTGAAAATAACGTCTTGCAAAATGCAAGGTAAGACTGTGTACTATTGACTCTTGTAGTCTGCCCCTCCAACTCCGCATATGAGGGAGCTTCATGCAACGGAGTTCCCTTTTTGGATAAAAGTTAAAAAAGCCAGATGAACGGCATGGATTAATGGAAAGTAGGGTTCATCGATCATACAAAAGTTGGAGCAATTGCACAGGGTTGGGGTGTTGTAGCGCCCTACACAAGCATTCCTTGGACAAAAATACTCTTCGATTCAGGTTTGCGACCATCGCCCGTGCTTGTGTGTGGCTTTCTGCAGGGACCAGCCAGTTCAAAGCCCTTGGAGCTCTGCGCTAGGCCATTAAGGTATTTATGGAGAACTTGGGTGGCCAAGATGGTTTTCCGACTGCCATAGAGAGCGATCCAAAACCTACCCACTTTGGATGCTTGATTGAATTTCTTCAGGCTGAATTCTTGGGCGCCTCTCTCTTTTCAGTGTGTCCACGGCAACGGTGCTCAGGAATGCCTGCCAGTGGATGTTGAGGAATAAAGGGTATTTGTGCTAACTTACAAAGCCAAAACAGCCATTGAAATGAGAGAATTGAACAAGTGGCAGCCACCTGATCGTCGATTGCTTTATCGAAATGGTTTGATGACATGTTTAGCATTTATCTGTCCTGTCCTAGTATTGACTCTTGCAAATGCAAGTAAGGCGGTGTACTTTAAGCCCATATGGTCTGCCCCTTCTTCAGTCTCTGCATAGACGGGGGCTTCATGCACTGGAGCTGCCCTAATAGTGACTCACCATGCACCAACTTCCAACCTTGTACAAGTATCTAATTGCAGTCTCACAATTCGTCACTAACAACTTTGGCATCTCCCTAAAGTACTTTTAGTCATAGATTTGAGTTGTCACTTTCCCCTTTAGCTAAGGAATATATTTAGAAGTTCACAGGAACGAGTGTACGTAATTTGCTTTGAATTCTTGATTTGTGAAAATATAAGAGTTAAAAGCATAAAAGAGCCATAGGTAACAAGCATCGATGCCGATGCCAAAGTGGTTAATTTGCTTTGTAATTCTTGATTGAATCAATCGCCCAACTATATCAAGGCCCAATAATTACTTGCGGGTGCCTTTCTTGTAAATAGGTCACAGGTTTAAGATAGTGCATCACATCTCTTTAAGAAATGTAAGGTGCTTGCATATTAAGGAGGGTGTCCCGGAGATACATTGGGCGAAGGTATGCATCGAGGGCGGGTGTGTGCTATGGAAAGAGTATAGTATATTTATAATGATCTATTGGGAGTACGAGTTACTAGCTTAAAAAAAAAATGGAAGACAGCTGATTTAATAATTCAACATGTGGGTCATGGACTCAATCCTAATTTCAATGACTAATAGTTTTCTCTGAAAATATGTGTGCCTACGTAGAAAAAATGTGAACTATGGATTTTAAATTGACTTCAAATGATGAGCTTTATTGCTTATTAAGATCTTAAGAAGGCCCATGTTGGGCCGTAGATATTGTTGGATAAATTAGGAAAGAGAGAGAGTAGAAAATATAGGAGGATATGATTAAGCTTGAGCATATATCAATTACACCTTTCTTTTTTTTTTCGTTCTTTTTTGTAAGTGTTATTTGTCCGCTTTTCAAATAAGAGATTGCATATGGGTTCAAGGCATGGAAACAGCCTCTTGTATGGACCTTTGTGGTCTGCCCCTTCCTCGAATCCCGCATAGGCAGGAGCTTTGTGCACAGGGGCTGTCCTTTTATATGGATTCATTGGCGAACCACTTCTGAAATACTACTAGCCTTACGTGGGTTGGCGTAACTTCAAAAGATGCACCTCCAACTCTAATTGGTCAAGTAATGATATGACAATTAGAGTAGATAGAATGAATTTGAGAAAGAGAATTTCAAAGAGAGAGAAAGCAGTATAGATTGTTGGCTGTGTCTTAACGACCAAATTGCAAGTCTATTTATAGCCTTCAGACAACTCTTCATATTATGTTTAAAAGTCACCCTTATAATCATAAACAATTAAAAAAGGTCAAAACTATCATATTATTATACTTAGCATGTGTAAAAGTGCAATTAATAGCTAATTAACTTTAGTATTCCACGTGAGCACGTAAACTCTGCCAATGCCGGTCCCAAGCCAGGATGAAAAAGGAGGAGGGTATTGCGTCAGGTGCTAGCCGGCAAGAAAAAAGTTGAAGATGATTTGTTATTTCTTTCTTACAAATGAATATGCATTTTGTATATTAGTTTGTGAGGAAGAAATGAAAATCATCTCCAGCTTCTTAAAATATGGCAACCCTTGAGTCGGCAAGAGGAAGCTGAAGATGGTTTTGTTATTTCTTTTATGCTTGCAAATGAATATGCATTTGTATATTAGTTTGTAAGGAATAAATGAAAATCATCTTCAGCTTTTTAAAAATACGGCAACCCAAACTATGACATGAATGGAATACAGACATTCCCTCAAGCTAGGGCGTTCCCCATGAGCGACACGTTGCATCGGATCCCGGGTGCAGTGAAAAATAGGCAAGGGTTGCTAGGGTGTTCTCCCAGAAGCGATGCGCTACATTGGATCCCAGGTGTAGTGAAAAATGGATAAGGGCTGCTAGAGCGTCCCCTCGGAAGTGACGCGCTGCATCAGAACCCAGGTGTAGTGAAAAGTGGACATGAGTTCATACCATAGAGGTCACAAAAGGCGATAGTAAATAGGGTATCTCCAGAACATAACATTCATATCACCACATGGAATATAGGGACACTGACAGGTAAGAGTTTGGAGTTAGTAGATGCGATGAAACGTAGGAGAGTCAACATTGCTTGTATCCAAGAAACCAAGTGGAAAGGGGTTAAAGCGAGAGAAATAGATAGGTATAAATTATGGTACATAGGAAAGAAAAATAACAGAAATAGTGTGGGAATAATAGTGGATAAGGAATTAAAGGATAAAATTGTGGACGTTAAAAAAATTAGTAATAAAATTATAATAATAAAACTTGTTCTAGGAGAGCAGATTATTAATGTTATAAGTGCGTACTCACCACAAGTAGAGTTATAAGATATAATCAAGAGACAGTTTTTGGAAGATATGGAGGGAGTCATGCAAGAAATTCCCAACACTGAGCGAATCTTTATAGGAGCAAACTTAAATGGCCCTGTAGGAAAAGATAAGGATATGATAGAATACACGGAGGGTATGGTATTGTAATGCCTCAAATTTTGAAGCTATTTTGTAAAAGTGATTAACTTTGAAAGTCAATATATAAGTTTAGATGTTTAATATTAATAAAAATATAAAACATAGGAATTTGTGAGAAAAATCAGTGTCATGGAACTCTACACTCAAAATGAAATCCAACGCCTCAAAGAATGCGGAAAACAAAGTTCATATGAGTAAGTTACGGGCTTTTGAAGTTTGAGGGTAGTTTTGTAAATTGCATTTAAGTAAAAATGGTTTGAAAACACAGGGGGTCGTTTTGATAACGACACCCCTCTTCTTCTCCACCAGCCTTCCCACCGCCATTGCTCCCACCTGTCGCGCAAGCAATGCAAGTGCCAAGAAAAATGGTGGCACCTCCTTCTTCCCAAATCGCACTTCTCCTCTCCAATTTCCCCCAAAACCAGATCTCGCAATAGGGGCTTGGAGAAGATTTCAAGGCCTCATTGCGTCGTGTGGAGGGCTCCCTAGGTACGCCTCTCTTCCCCACATCATTCTCCTCTCCTCCCTCACTCTTTCCCCCTAGGTTTTGGGCTAGATCTGGGCATTTCCTGGCTGGAAAATGCCCATGGAAAACAGGCATGGAACCAAGCCCATCGAGGATGACGCGTCTCGAGGACACACGGATGTAACGCATGCCTGTGACGCACCCCGTGAGACGGGTGTTGCATGCAAGTGGTGTGCAGGACGTTTCCAGTCTGACTGAGACGTGCGGGGCATCCCAGGAATCGGAACGCACCCCTGCCTGCAATGGGGACGCGTCCGCGGGACGTCGAACGAGACACGAGATGTGGCGCGTTGATCGAGCATGCGACAGGGACCCTGGTCGTGGCTCGACCAGGACGCGCATGCGTCCTAGGAAGAGCGACACGCGGGCCTACATGGATGGTCCTGGATAGTCCGTTGAGATGTGATTTTTAAAATCCAATTTTAGAGGTTATATAACTCCGATTGACGATCCGAAAAGACCATTGCATTTGTAATTTTGACACGGACCCAATTATACAATAATATTTAGGAGAAAGAGACTATTTAGGAAGAATATAGCCTAAAAACCATCAAGATCTTATGAATCCATAAGGTCAACTATGGCCAGACCTCAAGACTAAATCTAAGAGAGGACTTAGGACATTCTTAGACCAAGAATGTCGTAGATCAACCCCTAGAAACCCATAAATCATATAGATCCAACCGTTGACCTATAAATCGAGAACTAATGTTAGGAGCTTATGTCTGAACGACACTTAGGGCTTCAGGACTTTGCCCAGATCCTCTAGGGTTCGAACTGAGGAAAGGCACGAGCTAAGTAACAACGCTCGAGGTAGGTAGTCTGATACTGCTATGTTTTTATGTAATTCCAAATATACTTGATTTGTAGGTAGTCTGATACTACTACGTTTTTAAAATGCATCTTAAACTCGGACTTGCTTTATTACCATGCTTAGCATATTTTTGAGATATGATGTTCTTATACAAGCATGCATCCTTGTCTTCATGATTTTATGGCCTTGAAGCACTCGAATCTACCACTGTACTTAGTATGTTTTCTAGATATAATGTTCTTATACCAGCATGTGGAATTGTCTTCATGTTTTATGGCTTTGAATACGATAATAGCACAAACTAATTTTATGCATTGCACGCATGATTGAAAAGAGATGCATAAATTGCATGATTTCGATAAGTAAGATTGAGAATTGCCATGTCATATAAATCATCTCATAATACCAGTATATGATACATAACCTTGAGGGTTACCAAAAGACGCTGGAGTGCCCAAAAGACGCTGGTGAGGCAGTGTGAGGGACCCAAAGAGGACATGATTTTTATATTTTTGGGTCATTGAGCCTAGTAGGCACTATGCTAAGAGGTTGTTATGTACGGGGTTAGCCTCCCGGCCTCTACCACCAAAGGGTGGATAGTATTACTGCCAAAAAGGCATTGTCCCTTCCCTGACTGCTGTGGTAAACAGGGACGACCACTGAAGGTGTTCACGGCACCCTTTCGGGGACATCTATAGTCGTTGTGGAGTCTATGGTGGATTCCAGCTGTATGCTAAGCGTGAGCATAATGGCTATATGATTTCAGTGTGATTGATATGCATATAGCATTGAGATGGTCGTATATGAGTACTCGTGACCAGTTGGCGTGACGTGTACACCGAGAGACTCATGTGTATGATACTAGCATCTACTTGAATGATAACTATTTTAAGAGCTTCATGATTATTATATTTTACACGTTGGTTTGATGTATTGTCGAGATATTATTACTTGGATCTATTGCTTTCTACCTTATGATTTTAGTCATAAATATGCATGTTTACACAAAAAAGAATCACTGATATTTTACATGGAAAAGCTCTTTGCATTATGCATGTTGTCTGTCGTGTTTTCCAAATAATAATATCAGATCACCTACTTGGTATGAGAATACTCACCTCGATCCATCATTTTTCCAGATCAAACGAAGTATACTTAGAAAGGACACCGAAGAATGTTAGGGCCACAATCAAGAAAGCACAGGTAAGATTCGTAGCAACCCTTTTTGTATTTGATGTAAACTTGGTTATAAGTGCTTATTTGTGACTTGGGCTGTGATTAGCAATCTTGGGGTTAGTAGTTATTCATTTATATGTTCTTCCAAAGTTTTTCCAAAAAGTGCCATGGCCTTAGCATTATTCATTCACTGCGATTTGTTAATGAGGCTCGGGGTTTTTACACAAAAGTTCTACTTAAAAAGGAAAAATTTCACTGCATTCTTTTGCGTGAATTATTTTAAAATAGAGATCGATGTCGCTGTTTATTATAAAAACTGCATCCTAAAAACCCGGGTTGTCACAGGTATAGGTGAAATAAATGAGATGGGGGAGAATATCCTCTATTTTTCTTTGTAATATAGCCTATCCATTGCAAATACACTCTTTAAGAAGAGGGATGAACACTTAATAACCTTTAAAAGTGGACTTCATAAAAGCCAAATAGACTTTTTCCTACTTAAGAATAATGAACGATCTATATGTAAGGATTGTAAGGTGATACCCAGTGAGAGTTTAACCTCACAACATAGGTTAATGGTTATGGATATTCATATCAAAAGATGGAGAAAAAGAATTAAACTTAATACACATCCAAAAACTAAGTGGTGGAACTTAAAAACAGAGAAAATAAGCTCATTCTAAAATTAGTTGATGGTAGAAGGAAATTGAAACTATGAAATAGAAGTAAATACCATGTGGACTAATATGGCTGAGTCCATTATGAAAGTGGCAAAAGATGTTTTAGGAGTATCTAAAGGTAAAAGGCTATTAGCAAAGGAAACATGGTGGTGGAGTGAAACAGTGCAAAAAGTTATTAAAGAAAAATGGATGTGTTTTAAAGCATGGAAGAAGATTAGAAATAATGAAAACTATGAATAATATAAGAATGCTAAAAAGATTGCTAAGAGAATAGTAAGTGAGGCTAAACTTAAAGCATATAATAAGCTCTACAATAGACTAGGAACAAGAGAAGATGAGAAAGATGTGTTTAAACTTGCAAAAGTAAGAGAACAGAAGGGTAAGGACTTAGACCATGTTAGGTGTATTAAAAGCGATGATCAAAGAGTATTAGTCAAATATGATGAGATCAAACAAAGGTGAGAAACATACTTTCAAAAATTGTTAAATGATAATGGCTCTGAGAATATAGGGATTGAAAATACTATAAATCTAAATAACATTGGATATTATAGATATGAACGTAGGATTAGAATACCTGAAATAAAAGAGGCCTTGAAAAAGATGAAATCAAGAAAAGCCATGGGGCCTAATGGTATGCTAATAGAGGTTTGAAAGCATATGGGAGATATTTGGGTAGTTTGATTGGCTAGGTTGTTTAACAAGATTATAAAATCAAATAAAATGCCGGATGAGTGGAGGAAAAGCTCTATTGTACCAATCTATAAGAATAAAGGAGACATATAGAGCTGCACTAATTATCGAGGGATCAAACTTATGAGCCACACTATGAAACTTTTTGAAAGAGTGATTAAGAAGAGGCTATGACATGAAACAAGTGTATCGGAGATTCATTTTGATTTCATGCCTGGGAGGTCTACCATGGAAGTTATTTTCTTACTAAGACAATTAGTAGATAAATATAGGGAGAGGAGGAAAGACCTCCACATGGTCTTTATCGACTTAGAGAAAGCTTATGATAGAGTCCATAGAGAGTTAATATGGAGGGTGTTCGGTGGTAAAGGAGTTTCTTAGGGATATATAGACATAATTAAATATATGTATAAGGAAGCGGTAACAAATGTTAAGACCACTAATGGCATGACTGGTGATTTTCCCATCACTATAGGATATCACCAAGGATCGGCATTGAGACCATACCTTTTCATATTGGTATTGGATGAGTTAACAAAACATCTGCACGAGGAGATTCCGTGGTGCATGCTATTTGTAGATGATATAGTCTTACTGGATGAGACACAAGAGAGTATAAACATAAAGCTAGAGTTATAGAGAGAAGCATTAGAATCTAAGACAGAATATGTGGAATGTAATTTTAGTAAGGAGAGTAAGAGTAGAACACCAGTCAAGATTGACAACCAAGAAGTCTCCGTTAAAGACCACTTCGATACCTAGGATCAATGATCCATGAAAGTGGAGAGATTGAGACGGAGGTTACCTAGAGAATCCAAGCGGGTTAGAACAAATGGATATGTGCATCTGGAGTTTTGTGTGATCGACGGGTGCCACTCAAACTAAAAGAAAAATTCTATATGATAGCAATAAGGCTGGCCATGCTCTATGGATCATAGTGTTGGGCAGTTAAGGAACATCATACTCATAGGATGAGCATCGCAGAAATGAGGATATTGAGATGGATGAGTGGTAAGACAAGAAAGGATAGAATTAGATATGAAAATATTGGAGAAAATTTATGGATAACACTAATAGGTAATAAGATGAGGGAGATTAGACTTAGATGGTTTGGACATGTTCAAAGGAGACCAACAACGGCACCGATTATAAGAAGTGAGTCAATACAAGTAGAATGTTCTAAAAGGGCAAGGGGAAGGCCCAAAAGAATATGGATAGAAGTGGTGAGGAAAGATTTAAAAACACTAGAACTAAATGAAGCCATGGCATTTAATAGAGTGGAATGGAGGAATAAGATTCATGTAGCTGACCCCTAATTGGGATAAGGTCTTGATGATGATGATTCCACGTGAGCACGTACTATCAAAATCTTAAAAAAAAAAAAAAATCAAAATAGATTTAATTAAGTAATATAATAATTAATTAATTATGAAATAATGTAAAACTATATTTTTTTAAAAAGAAATGCTTATGTAAAACAATAAGATTGATTTGCCATTGGTCACCTCGACTACAATAACCTGATGTGAGAAAAAACCTCTTGCTTTAGCTGGTTAGATAGATGCAACCACATCCCATCTAGCTTGCTAGCTCAACTAAGCAATGCTCCACATTTGGTACAACAGGAATCCACCTATAAATATAGAAAATTATATGAGAAGGGAAAAGCTCTAAGAGAAATTACCAAATTGCTAACATGACTTCTTCTCTTTCTTTCTTTCTTTCTCAACTTGGGTGAAGTGACTCCTTTGCCGTTGACCTTCTAACATTCTAGGGACCAAAGACCACATCCCCAAAACTTTTTCTTTTTACTAGTTTTCTCATTTTTACATAGTTACTGTGATAGTGGTATCATTTTTAGCTTTCTTCATATTTAATTCTACCCTACTCTCCACCCTTGCCTTTATTATTCCTTACTTAAACTTTATTCATTATCCATTTGATAGAATGTTATAAGATAAGTAGACATTATTTTCATGAGCGGGGTAGGTGCAACATTTTTTGTTCCTTCCCATTTAGTAACCAAGGATGACCCTATCTTTGTAGATATTGTAGACCACTAAATGCTTTGCTTTGCTTTTATGCATTTTTTTTCTTTACGATAAGCCTAGTTAAAAACCTAAGACTAAATAACCTATTCTACTACTAAGCCTCCTCATTTTTTATCTTTTGTATTTAAATTCTTGTACTAGTATTAATTGTTTTATTGCAAGTGCATGGGCTATTGTAGTATAGCTTATGCAAGTATAGGTCAATCCCACGAAGACTCAAGTTAAAAAGATGTAGTTTTAATAAAATATAATTTGTAAACAAAATTAAAATAATTAAATAAAAATAAATTCAAAATTTAGATCTATTTAACCAATGAAAATTATAGAAATTCAATTTCAAAAAGATAAAAAAAAATTAACTAAAAAATAAAATCTACTTCCCTAGCTTGATTTTACAAATTACTTCAAACATGATATCAACAATGTTGATCAGCCTTCATCAATATCTCATTAATACTTCTTATTAAGAATCCAAGGGCTGATTAAGCAAATTCACCAAAATTTTGATGATCTGGACTAAAGAATGATTTTAGGCTTTAGACTGCTTAGATCAAATCTTTAGATTTCATATTGAAGATTAGGGATGAGGAATCAACTAGGAGATGTCTTAAGAACAAGATCTAGGAATTGATTAAAAATCTACTATAAAAAAGATTAAGAATTGTTTATAAAAGCTAGACCGTTGATTTGATTAAGCTTAAATAAAATAGGCTTGGATAACCAGTTCCTTAATTAATTTGAGAATAGTATGAAACCTGAATAGGTAGAATAGGGATAAAGCAAAAATGGAATAAGATCAAACGAGATTAAAATGGAATTTGAATTATTATTATAAGGGCAAATATGATTTTTTTAAAGATTTCTGATTTTAAACGAAAACCAGAGAAAAACCTGACAACAGAGATGGAGACAGGGGAAGAATATGCAGGGAAGGAGGGGATTCGAGAAATTTGAGATTGGGTTTTCTCCTACACTAAAGGAAGAATGGGAAGACAGAGAAAGAACAGAGTAGGGGATGCGGTACACGGAAAAGAACAAGAAAGAGGAGAAGAAAAGGGATAGGTTCGATGGAGACGGAGGTGAGGAGGATCATGTGAGAAGGAGGTGTCTATTGGTTGGTGTAATGACCCCGAATTTTTGTAACTTATTAAGGCAAATTAATAAAGTTTGAATTTTTAGAAATTCTGAGCTGGAATATTATGTTATTGAAAATTCTCTTTTTATAGAGATTATATCATAAATTAAAACATAGAAATTATGAATGTACTTGGAAAATTGATCGAAACAACATTAAGTACGTTCAATTTTGAGTTAAAATGAAAATTCCTTAATTTTCTCCATTTGGGGGTAAAATGGTAATTTTACCCATATTCCATATCCAAGAAATAAGACCTCAATATTCATGAAGTACTTAGAAATACGATTCCAAGGCCACTAAGTACGCTCGATTCCGAGTTCGGACAAATATTGCCTATTATTCTCCAATTTTGGAGTTCAAAGGGCAAAAACATCTTTTCACATAAAAGTGGGGCCCACAAAGTGGGCCAACGTTCTAGAAGCAACAATAATTGCTCAGTGTATTATTGCTGGTAGTGGAGAATGTAGTGGAGAATGGAGAATGCACTTGTAATAAAAAATTCTAAAGTAATAAAATATCTTATCAAAAGAAATGATAAAAAATTCAAATATGGCTATAAATATGTCCCAAAAATTTTCAAAACCTTAACCACAAAATTTTCAAATCTTCCCTGGAGTTTCAGCTCCAAATTCTCATTCATCCCTCCCCAATCTCTATTTTTCTTATTTCTCTCTCATCTTTCTAAATGGAACAAGAGACCTAAATTCAATTAGGCACTCCATTCCAGGTAGAATCTGATAAATTCCACCGTCCATAACCTCTTATACTACAATATATACAAAATACTTAAATCAATTTCAAGATCCAACGGTTCCAACAACAAAAAATCACAAAAATGGGAACAATCGGGCTATATTATCATCAACCGGTAATTCTCTCAAATTGGGCATCAAATATATATATTTTCTCTAATCAGGTAGGTAGAACTACTTTCTATACATATTTATTATGGTTTAGTGTAATTTTTATTTTTCTGTAATTTAATTTGAATGAAAAATTATAAAAATAAAGTAAATACCAGAGCCTTCAATTCATGGTGATAGAGAGCTCAATTGGAAATTTTGAGTTTTCCAATCGATCCATAAGGGTCAAAGATCCCTAGGATACAATTTTCAAGAAAATCTAACAAGGTTTGGACCCTCAATTGAGAGAGATTAGTTCTGCTGAGCCTAGATCAAATATGGACCCTAGGAACGGCTGTAAACTTCAATTTAAGATTGTGGAGTCATATGAACTCTAAATTGAGATCGGAAAGAAGATATGGAAATCTTGTAATGTCTAGTTTCTAATGAAGTCATAATATGTCTAAAAATTATTTTTGAATTATTCTGTATTTTGGAAATAAGTGTCCAATTTCTAAGATCTTCAAGATTTGAGGTGATCAGATCTTGAAAATTTATTTTAATGATGATATAATACTATAATAAATTAATGTCTATGGTTAATTTGGACAGATCTGAAATAAATTAGGGGATCTACCCTTTATGGTAGAAAAACCCTAAAAATACAAAGGGACCCACTTGATTAATGAGATCAAGTATGATCAGATCCTTGGGATGGATTAAATGGATGATATTATGATAGAATCTAGTTAGATCATGGATGAAATGTGACAAAATCAAGTGGATATGATTTTTGGATCTTAATGAATTAAAAGCCCTAAAGGTAATTAAAACCCTTGATCTAAAGGAAAACACATAAAATCTAATGGTTGGATCATATTTAAAGGTTTATAATAATCTTAATATAATTAGTTTAATTGTCTTTTATTAGATATAGAAGTGTAAATGTGATTTATGTTCTAAGTTTTAATTGTCTTTTATTGGATATAAAAGTGTAAATGTGATTTATGTTCTAAGTTAGAAAGCATGATAGTGTAATCTTTAAATTTTAGTATTATATGCCCTAAATGAGTAATTTGTTAGTAGATTTGATTATCTTAGGATCATGTTAGTGTAAATTAGGATTTAAACATGATTTCATTATGATAGAAGATGTGTTTCATAACTTAGGATCATGTTAGTTTTATTTCACTAGCTTAAGTTACATTCATAGGAAGAATGTAATATATAGTTGTTAAACTTATATTTGATTTATGCTTTTAAGTTGATGATTTACTTATTGTCAAATTTTATTCAATTATTAAGTAGTTGTCAAGATATAAGGAGCATAAATCACCAAAAATGTAAAATAATGAAATATAGAGATTCATGGACAACTAAGATGAATGAATGATTTTGACTTAATAAAGGCTATAGTTAGTAGGACAATATAAGGAATGATTTATCATTTTCTTGGCCCAAAGTAGGAAAATAATAAACATCCATGGATGACATTGTGCATATCCATGGAAATTAATTAAAATCAATTAGAGAAGGGACTTAAGGTAAAGAGCTCATAGGAACCTTGTCAAAGGTTGAGCTAGTACTACTCCAGTGGACTCTGAACATTGTAGTTATAGGGGGTATACAAGAGCCAAGTGCTTTTCCCTCACCTCCCATTGACGTAAGAGAGGTCTAAACGCCTCTTTACATGAGGGTTGTATTAACCACTTTTTGAGCAGACTTTAACTGGTAAGTACTAGTCATCCTAAAATAAGGAGGAGTTGTCTAGTAATATGAAGAAATAAATTATCTTCAACCAAGTAAGACACTAACTGATTGAATAATAATAAGAACATAAAAAGATAGCAAATTATCTAACTCTAATAAAAATAGTAAGTAAGATAAGGATGATCAAACAAGATGAGATCTTGTATGATAAAAAACAATAAGGAAAAAGAAACATCAATGTAAATTAGATTGTTATGTATGATATAGATAGTATTTGTATAGATGATATTAAACCTATGGATATATGATATTCAAGGTAGAAAGATTCAGATCATCCTACATAAGGATGATCAAAAGACCATGTAGTATGTACCCTTGATTAGAAAAATGACATTATACATATGATTTGACAGATACATGTTGATCGAGACTATGGAAAATTTCAAGGAGTAAGAATACCTTATTGAGGTAGGTGGATTATTAAGAATACCTTTACATGAAGATACATGTCTAATACATGATCTTATGTTTTGAAGTATTGACATGTATGATACCAATATATTAAGGTAAATACCTCAAATTGAAATATGATCCAACTAAATGATGAGGAAAATAAGTATTAAATGGTCAAGTTGAGAATTGAGAACAACCTTAAGTGAATAGGAAAGTAGAAAATATTCCAGTCCTAGATAAACAGACAGATAGTCTGATATGTATAAGTATTATTTTACATACAAGCTTAGAGACTTGTGGTTTTGTTTTAAACAGGCATAAGCCTGGGGATGCTATGCTAAGAGAGTTAAGAGGGTTTGGCCACCCACTCTCTGAAACTTGATGATATTGAATACCAAGCCTAAGAAGGGCTAAAAGTCGGATGGGGCAATTATGGGAAGGCCACCACTGTGACAGCCATGGTCCTCCCATATGGACATGGATATTGTAATTTCCACTGAGAATGGTATAAGTGGATTATTGAACAATTATCCGGGTGCATTGTACGGATCAAACTACAAGCATAGTAGTCCTTGATTATTTTGCATTATGATGCATATGAAATTGGCATAGTGAAATGCCTTAAGGGATGACATGATGAAATGCCAGGTAATTGTAAATTACCAATATTTTTTCCAAGAAGGGAAAATTCCAGTATAGTAATTGGCTGAGATACAAATCTCCTATAATGAAAGGAGTTGATTAGTTTTGTATGGAAATGATTATTGATTATTTTTACAATTTTAACGAATTTGTTCTTATATACTATGTATGTATAAAGGTGAACACAAATGACAAGGAAATGAGATGTTCCTATCAATAATAGTGGTCTATGCATGTGTTTATGATAGAATGAATTATGGGATAAGTGAATATTGAGATTCTACTGTCAATAACTTACATTCTTATCCCCTACCAAGCATAGCTTGCTAAGATATTATAAATGTTCGAATGTTTACAATATCTCAGATACAGAGAAGGAGACTTAGGAGCTCAAGACTTGAAGAACTATTGAAGAATAAGTAATCGGGGTATATCCCATGAAACATTGTATTGAGAGCATGTATTGTATTTAGAACTTTGTAATTTGAATTGTGTATTTGGACAAGTATTGTAAGGATACAATGGGTTATGTACTATGAACCACTGGATGGATCTTGGAAGTTTAATAAAATCATATTCCTTCAATGGAATTTTATTTTGTACACAAATTGTACTTATGTTATATATGAAGTGGTGACTTGGGTTTTCAAAACAAGTTTTAAAATAAAAGAATTTATGCTGCTTTGTTTTGTGATTTTTATTTTTTTTTTATTGAGGGGACGCCCTTGCCTTTGAAAAATATATTATAAAATGTGTTTCAAAAACCCGGGTCGTCATAGTTGGGGTGGTGATGGTGCTGGGTGGGAAAGAGGGAAACGAGAGGGGGAGACGAGGGAAAAATGGGAGATTGGTTTCTGGTTTTGTGCTGGAAAATGAGAGAGAGAAAAAAAAACACAAAGAAGAGAGGTGGGTGGCATAGAGAAGGGAGAGAGAAGAGGGGTGGTTGGCTCACTACCTCCCTTCAGTCCCTAGTGCAGATCCACGATTGAGAGGCCTTCCCTTGTAGCTTCCTTTTCTAATTTTATGATTTCCCAAGTTTCCTCTTTTCAAGCATTCCTTTTTGTGTGTCTTCTTTTCATGTGTTTCCTATTCTTTCTTAGTCTTAAATTAGAAATTATTCCCTCTTGCCTTGTGAGTGATTTGGTTGATATGCAAAACATAAGACAAATTAGAGTTATCTAAGCCGTACATTATACATCTGATTAGTTATGATGATTGTCTTATCGTTAAATTTTATAAATCAACAATTAGATGATTAATTAGAGCTAAAATTCATATTTTATCTAAAAATTACAAAATTGATTAGTTAGATGATCTAATTGAATACTAAATTAGGGTTATTTTAACCAAAATTAAACATTTAACAACTAGTATCATTGTATCATTCTTTTCAAGGTGATTAGGGAATCCTCGAATGTAATATAACCCCATAAGTCATACTAGCCACCTTCATACCCCCTTATATCATATGCATCATGTTTTAGTTTGGTGATTTTATCTTTCTGTAAGGAGGTCTGGTTAAGGTGCCATTACTTAATGGCTTAATAGGCCACTAATCTTTGAGTCTGATTAGTTGAGAGCACCTAGTTAAGAACCTTTCCTCTTAAATCACTAATCAGGTAAAAATAGTCTCAAGGGTTATGCGAGTATAGGCAAATGGACCTGTACACCCATAGAGTCAACATAGGTGTAGACACTCGTAAGCATGCTAAGAAGTAGAAGATGCCCTTAGATAGAAGATACATAAGTTAAAAGTGGACGCTCTTGTTTTTTACCACAAGATACATTAACTAAAAGTATTCAATGAAAATAAAATTTATTTTTCTAGTCCATATAAGCATTCCAAACACGCTGAGTAGCCTAGAACTATAAAACATTGTCATCATGAATGACAAAGGTCGCATCTACTTCTTAAGATGCTCGTGAGCATCTACACTTATTGGGAGTCTATATCATTAAGGATTGAATTAGTAAATATGACCTAAAATCAACACTAGAAATCTTGTGATCCCTTCTTGACACCCTGGTCTAGTCAAAAGACATGGGAGGTGACTCAACCCCACTAGTGCAAATCCACAGTTGAGAGGCCTTCCCTTATAGCTCCCTTTTCTATTTTTATGACTTCCCAAGTTTCCTCTTTTCAAGCATTCCTCTTTGCATGTCTTCTTTTCATGTGTTCCCTATTCCTTTTTAGTCTTTAATTAGAAATTAGTCCCTCTCACATTGTGAGTGATTTGGTTTATTGACTTAATCACAATCATTCAATCCCCTTTAAGATGATTTGCAACTATTGAATTTTAATATGAGCTATCCAAGCTGCAATATGGTTGATATGCAAAACATAAGACCAAATTAGAGTTATATAAGACGTACATTATACATCTGATTAGTTATGATGATCATCTTATTGTTAAATTTTATAAATCAACGATTGGATGATCAATTTGAGTTAAAATTTATATTTTATCTAAAAATTACAAAATTGATTAGTTAAATGATCTAAGTGAATGTTAAATTAGGGTTATTTTGACCAAAATTAAACACTTAACAACTAGTATCATTGCATCATTCTTTTCAAGGTGATTAGGGAACCCTCGAATGTAATATAACCCCATAAGTCATACTAGCCACCTTGATAACCTCATATCATATGCATCATGTTTAGTTTGGTGATTTTATCTTTCTTTAAGGAGGCATAGTTAAGGTGCCATTACTTAATGGCTTGATAGGCCACTAATCTTCCCGTTGTTTAGTTTCTAGAGTCTGATTAGTTGAGAGCACCTAGTTAAGAACCTTTCCTCTTAAATCACTAATAAGGTAAAAATAGTCTCAAGGGTTATGCGAGTATAGGCAAATGGACCTGTACACCCATAGAGTCAGGATAGGTGTAGACACTCATAAGCGTGCTAAGAAGTAGAAGATGCCCTTAGATAGAAGTTACATAAGCTAAAAGTGGATGCTCGTGATTTTTTACCACAAGATACATTAACTAAAAGTATTCAATGAAAATAAAATTTATTTTTCTAGTCCATCTAAGCATTCCAAACACGATGAGTAGCCTAGAACTACAAAACATTGTCACCATGAATGAAAAAGGTTGCATCTCCATCTTAAGATTCTCGTGAGCATCTACACCTATTGGGAGTCTATATCACTAAGGATTGAATTAGTAAATATGACCTAAAATCAACACTAGAAATCTTGTGATCCCTGCTCGACACCCTGGTCTAGTCAAAAGACAATGGAGAGTAGATTTTGAGTTTTGACAACTAAAACATCAATGGTTAGTTATGATCCACCTCTTTTAACCAAATTGGGTTGGGGTTAAGGCTCAATCTAAACCAATAATATTAATGAAAGGAATGATTTTCAAAGGGATTTCCTAATTATAAATGAAAGATTAATTTGATTGGTCCATAAAACATGCCATCTTGTGCACCAAAGATTTCCAGTGGAGTGATGTAGAGAAAAGTCTCTCACCAAGTGACTAGGGTTGGATGCTATGCATGGGTGTGCATTCTCTTACTTTCATGATAGAGAATAAAAATGCCGCCTAGATGGTGCTCTTCTCAGTCTCGTATAAACCAATATCCAACGCGTAAATTGTTGATAATTGCTTATAAGCAATGGCACAAACTTGACTATGTCATTAAGAGGTCAAATCAAGACCAAGATACTCTTTATAAGCTTTTCAATATAGCAAAGAGGACCAAAAGGAAGTGAGAACTTAACTAATTTACATAGATAAAAATAAACGTAGATGACAACTCCGTTACTTAATGAATTCTTGTAGCATGGATGGCATGGCAGCCATGACTTGCTTTGAAAGAACATGAGCAGGCTATAAGCACACACACGCCCTACTCATTTGATGATCCAAACATTAGTCTAGTCTGTGACGTTTTAAGAGTCAGGTTTATCAATTTTAAATAAAATTTAAGACTAAAAGTGGAATAATCTACATCCATTAACAAAATCTCTAAATTTCCGATAATTCTGATAATTGAACAAGTGATCTCCACATGCACTTTTTTACGGCTTGCACTCTCTTAGAAAACGCATATGATAACTCTATTCATTTGCAATCTTACATGAGTGGAACATAACCTCCGAATTTTATCCTTCAAGTGGCGACATTCCCAGGTGAGGGCCATGGGTCTTCGTTTTTCGGGCATATTATTTTACATACATCTTCATCAAGCATAAGTGCCAAAGGGTTTGTATCATGTGATGGCCAATAAACAAGCTAGAAGCACAAGTGAGGCCCAGATGTACATATGGTGGCAATTCCAAAGGGGCATGATCCTAGTTGAAAAAATAATAATTCAATCATATATAAATCTGTTTCTCGCTTGCTTCAAAGTCTAATGTAAATAATATTACATGCACATGTAGATAACTAGCATATAACTAGAAGATACGAAGTGTTTGAGCATTAGGCTGGGTTGATAACTTGAATGTTCCACTGAAGTTTGAGCACAAGGGTATGAATGTTCCACTAGAGTGTAAGAAAAACGATATCCACCATCCCCTGAATTTATTAATAGTGGCTGCTAATTTTTTCCATTAAGCTAATTACAGCAGTGTTTGATTAAAGCAAGGCCTGCTATTATAAATACAGGTTAAGGGAGCAATGTAGATACCATTCCTAACTCAAGTGAAAAATTAAACTATCATTGTCTAACGATGTGAAAGAACCTATTTGCAAAGAAGTCCCCGATGGTATATAGATTACGTCTCCCCTACCTAACAAAATATAAAGGGAACAACAAGGAGTCAATAATCCTCCACATCATGCTATGCAACTTCTCAAGTTAAAGGGGCCAAATACGTATGTAATTACATATTTTCTTAGCAAAATCTTCACTCAATCCTTTTAATGTGTCGTGTCGAATTGGGACTTGGTCCATCAATTAAAAAGTAGGGGTGGCAAATCATGTTGGCCTGACATATTCAGGTTGTGTCGAGATTGACCCATTAGAGTATATGGGTGGGTGACATAAACACAACAAGAGTAATAATCTTGTCAAGAACTCGTTACTTGAACACGACCCATTTATTAAACAAGTCAACATGCCTCATGTAACATAACAGGTTAACAGGTTGCGAGTCAATCGGGTTAATAAGCCCCAAGTGAGAAGAATCAACGCGATGGTTTAACAGGTTGTGAGTCAGATGCATCAACATGACATGTTAACAGGTCGCGAGTCAAGTGAGTTAACATGTCCCAAGCTGGATGGGTCAACACAACAGGTCAATATGGGGTAACGAGACACGACATGATTTTCGGTGTGTCATTTTTGGGTCGACCCTAAAATGACACGCACATGACAAGACTCGACCTTAACCCACTAAATTCATGTCCAAATCAAGTCGTGAAACAAATCTCTTGATGCAAGCACCTGCAAGAGCTGCGGTACAGGTTGACCCCCACATCCACTATCCCTCCTAACATCTTAACCATCGAACCCATGGTGGGTCGTGCACCCTCCTCGTCCTGTATGCACCAGACCGCAACAAGTGCAACTCTAGATGCCTTCTAAATATCGTAGTCCCCCTCCAGTCGCGGATCCACCACGCTTGCTATGTCTCCTTCGATTATCTTCCCTGTAGCCCACGGTGGGAGAAACCACTTCTCCTCGTCATTCGACTCCAAGCCGATAGCAGGAGGCAACTCCGGATTAAGTTGCAAGTCCTCCATCTTTACGTTGGGAGGAGCCACCAAAGCTGGAGATGAAATTGGGAACGACCCAAGAGGCGTTGCTACATCTGGAGCCACTTTCGTTGTAGGCGGAGGTGGCCACCGATGATATCCAACAACGTCATCCCATAATTGTACATATCGGCCTTGGCAGTGATGGGCACACCGGAAATCTACTCCGGTGCCACATACCCCATGTCCCCCTCATAGTAGTCATCACTCTCCTAAAATACCTGCCCACAAGCTTGGCCAATCCAAAATCCGAAACCTTGGCAAATGACACACTATCAGCACTGATGAAATATCCTACTTTGAGAAAACTGTCAGTTTTATCACTGCATCGATCAAGGTCTTTTCTGATGCAACCGGCTAAGAAGTCGTCAAAGCACCAGCTGTTGGGATCAGATGGCTGAAATTCGGCGAGGCAGTCACAGAGAGGGAGACTTCGAGATCGGCCTTTACAGACTCCGAAGTTTCCACAAAGGGAGTAAACTTGGCAAATGTTATTAGGTTTTGACCAGAACATGTTCCAATTCTCCATTTGTGACAACCATGTGTGCTTCCTCAACTAGCCAAAATAGTAGATGGAAAAGCTCATCAACGACAGCCGGTCATTGACTACTGTCGGCGATACAGTCTTTGTATAGACAAAGAACGCTTCCAATGTGAACGGATTTTCGAAATGGAAACTGTAGATATAAGACACCATCATTTCTGAGACTCCAGTGAAGAAACTTCCCGTCCAATTCCCAGTAGACTAATACATTTGACAGCCATTATAGATGAGTTCAAACTCGACGTACTCCGGTGGCTTTCGTTGGAGAGAGTAGTTTCCAGGCGAAGGATCCATGATGGTATTCCAAGATGTGATTAGCTGACACGTCGTGAACCTGGAAGCCACGTGTCTGCCAAAAAATTGAAACTCTACCAGACCAATTTCCTGTTGTGAGAATATAGGACGAGATTCCCTGTTTCAAGAAGTCTCATCCAAGTAGTCGTTTCTCGTTTGCCATACACAAATACCGTCTGGATCTGTCACTGCTAACCATCCTCTAGCCGTCAATCTTGCTAAAGCTGGCGGGATGTTCTTGACCATATTTTCACGATTTGCTACCCAAATGTAGGTTTTGATCAGGATGGAAGCATTCCAGATTACTAGATGCCAATTGGAGTTGGCATTGAAGAATCTGAGCTGGAATGTGAGATTTCTAGGTAGAATTGTTGGGTTTCTAGGCAATAGCATCGATTCTAACCCCAACCTATCGCTTTTCTACATTAAACTTCTCCTTTCCATCCCATTTCTCGCCATCTTTGGGTTGCATCCACGTAGTCTGCTGTTGCCTTGAATATCACTCTCTCCCCTTTCATATCCAAAAATTCCACCAACTGATCTTCCTTCAACAGCGAGATCAAAATCGAAGCTCAATCTGACGGAAAGGGGAGATCGTGAACAGGCAGGCGGAAAGGGCAGAAAACTTTGAAACACAAAGTATCAGATTTTCTTGACATTTTAATATAAATATTCCAAAAGCGTGCACGCGAAAAGACTCAAGCAAAGGGCAGTGGTGTCTGCGCCCCTTAATGGCAACCAAGAGCCAACCCATTTTCGAAATTTTCAAACACTTGAGTAAATAGAGAAATTGGATGGATATTTTTAGAAAAGATGGAGTTGTTTCTTCTTATATTATTGTGGATGGAGGAGGATGCTCTCATACAACTTTTATTTCACCTAATTAAGTAACAACACGTATGTACGTAGATAGGATGAGCGTAACAAGGAAAGTATAGATGCTTAGATGAATAAGTCGCTAGAAAAAAAAAACAAGAAGATAGTATTAAAAATCAAAATATTAGAAAAAACTTAGAAGTAGCACAAATAAATAATAAGGTATGGGAGATTAGACTTATATGATTTGAACATATCTAATGAAAACAAAAATGGACACCGATTAAAAAGAGTGAGGTGATCCAAGTTAAAAAGGCAGGAAAAGGCCTAAATGAACATAGATTGAAATGGAAAATAAAAAATTAAAATTATAAAACCTATAAGATTCATGTGATGAATCTCTAATTGAGATAAGATCTTGATGATGATAATAATGATCTTTTATGCAAAACCCAAGTGGAATTTCGGTGCATAGGATGTTATTTTCTCTTGTACGTATGAATGTCTTATCAAGAGGTTGGGTGGCAGATGTTTTCAACCAAGGGACATTTATGTGTTATCCATGGAGAACGTGGAACAACGAGTTTCTTTGAAAGGGAGTGTTGAGTAGGCTGCGGTCAAGACAGGTCTTACTAAGGCGTGGCATGGTAGTTTGAAAATTAGAACAACTACATCAACATGTGCAAGGACACATATAGCCAGTCTAAGATATATGGGGGCCTTGTGATGGATGATGCATTTCTCTTATATTTCGGCTGAAGAACACCTATTTGCAATTAAATAAGCTAAACACAAGAGCAAAGACAAAAATTCTGCCCTGTAATACCTTTATAAATGTCATAAATGTATAAAATATGTAATATAAGATGTTATAAAATACTAAGCGACAACTAAACCTAGGGGTAATAAATCATGTCTGCGAATCGTGTTGTCTCAAGACTAACCCATTAGAGTATATGAGTTGACACAAACACTACCTAATTAATTATCATGTCAAAAACTCATGACTTGAATACGATCTAATTATTAAAAGAGTCGACACGACACAACTCGTGTAACATGATTAGAAGAATGTATCAAGTAGGACGGTTATTTTAAAACCGTCTTATATTATAATTAATATAATATAATTTTTAAAAAATCATCCTATATTCTTATAGTAATATTGGATAGTTTTTCAAAAACTATCTTATATTTAAATATAGAGTAGGATGGTTTTCAACGTGACAGATTAACAGCTATGAGTCTAGATGAATCAACACGATAAGTTAATAGGTCGCGAGTCAAACAGGTTAATATTGGTTGACCCAAACATGACACGATTTTTAGGATGTTATTTTTAAGTTGGCCCTACAATAACACAAACATAATAAAACTTGATCCTAATTCGCTAAATTCGTATTGAATTCTAATCGTGTTATCATATCATCATGTCATATTTTATCACCAAACGAGATGTCCTTTACATTTTAAAGTATACCTAAGTTATAAAGTTAGAGAGGACTTTGACAGCTGAAGAGTTGGACTGCTGTATGGTTTTCAGTTGAGGTGAATGATGAGACTCAGCATAAGACAAGCGGTCCACATCATGGCCTTTTTTCTTCCTAGAGTTTTTTATTCTTTGATTTCTGCATTATTAGTGTCATTAAAGAGTCTTTTCTGTTTCTCCCAAAAATAGATTTAACTTCTTCTCCTTCTTTTTTCAAAGAATGCTATAATGCACGGATGGTGACCATATAAAAAAACTATGGAGTAGCATCTCACTTCTGCATGAAAGGATCCACCAGGTTCATCTTAACTTTAGATATCTTGTACACCAAAAATCGCTGCCATTGGACAATTCTAGCTTCCAAAAAACTGGACTTTTGGTTGTTGAATGTGCACATTGTTTGTACTTTCTAATCATACGTTTCATGAGATGAAAAGTACATTTTTTTAGATGCTCGATTCATCAAATGTGTATAGTTTTGGACGACCCATATCAGGAAAATCAGATGAGTAGTTTGATCAACCAGAGGTGGAGCCCTTCATGCAAAAGTTAGGCGCTAGACAGCAACTTACCGTGTCTACGCATCCAATGATCGCATTCCTGTCTTTATTTGTTCAGATAAGATTTAGGAGAGCTGTGACATGTGTCCATTTTTACTTTCAGCTGAAAGGTATTGCTATCTGCATCCGGTGACTTGTCCAAGTTTTCAAATGCACATAATAAATATTTGGATTGTATCTACTTTTTGAATTGTTCTTCGTACTAAAAAGGAAGTGGTTTTAAGGTATTCCCTTGCTCTTTTCTAGCCAAGAGGCTTGGAATTGGGGGCATAGCACTAACACTCAACTCAAACAAATAATTCAAGACCAGATCAGCAAAGAAAACATACATGTTGAAAACGATAAGCAACTACGAGTGAACGGTTAACAAAAAGAAGGTTGCTAACAATGGTTTATTGGTTTTGTATATACCTAAACATAAATAGAGCTCACGGGTTAATGATCAGGAGCATTGGCTTGACAAATCTAATTTCTAAACCTTTGGCTGTTCAAAGCTTTGCTGATGGACGTTGGCAGCACGTTAATTTCAGTTCTAGTTCTCCTTGAAAATAAGTTCTTTCTACCATTTTAACTGCTTCAAGCTAGGCTCCGCGATTGTCTAATAGGGCTAAACTTAGTAGAAACTGCTGAGGAATGCTGGGCTTCCCCAGGCGGCCCTCTTCTCTAAGAAGGGGCTCGCTTTTGGATGATCTGACCTGCTCATATGATCTGCTCTGAAATTCGATGTCTAGTATTACTCAAAACAGCAGGCAGATAGGTTAATTCTAACATAAGAAAATGTGCAACTTAATTCTAACATATGAAAGGTGCAACTTCTCGGCTAGAAACTTTCATTAACTAAAATGTCTAGATTCTAAGTCTCAAAAACATATATTTTAGGATGCTAAGCTTAAGCAACTGTTGTGATTTTTGTTTATGAGATATCCAAGGCTAGAGAAATTACAAGGGCTGGTTGGATCATCCAAAGGTGAGTCCCTTCATGTAAAAAAACAGAGGGGTGCTTCCAAGAAAGTACCCTCAAGGCCTAGCATCCCTCAATAAATAAATGATCATAATCCTTGAACTGGCAACCCCACTTCTACTTCTACTTCCACTTCCACTTCCACTTCCACTTCCTCCATATTTAAACTACTCAAATATAAGTCTCAATCAAATAATTCATGGCGGCCAACAAATGTCTAGCACAATTGGTCACAAACAACTAGGCATCTCTCTTAGAATACTCTTGATCATAAGTTTGAGTTGCCACTTTCACCTTTTGCAGAGATTAGACTTAGGAGTGCATATCAGTGAGAATGTAAGTGATTTGCCTTGTAATTTTTCGCTTGTTAAAAAAAAAAAAAAAACAACAACAACAACAACAACTCCGGGCCAATAAAAATGCCAAGATATGTAATACTCTGACTATTGACAAAGCTGTGAATATGCATAGCCGATAATGATTGATGCCTGCTAGTTGAGATTATTCAGAGTACAAGCACCTGCAACCAACCCACTTTGCCGGGATCTCAAAATTTTGGAGTTTCCACTTCCGTACAGCTGGTCTTGTAACAAGCAATCATGGGTTTAATCATGTAAATAAAAAAATTAAGTTGCAGCCATCCTCCGAAATTATCCTGTTAGCATGCGTTCAGTCTGAATAACAATCTAGTATCCGGTCTCGAAGTTGAGACCAATTCGCATTGCTTTTATGACATATTTGGGGCTCTTCATACAGAGAGACCCAAGCACCTGTGATTCCCCATTAGTGGTGTGCAAAGTGATGCATCTCTAAAAAGTTGGAAAGCATTGAGATTATGTGTAGGGAATAAGTTTGGAAAAGCCACGCTCAGGCTCTTACGGATTGGACCTTTTCCTCTTCTTTCTTTCCTTTTTCTTTTTAACAAGCGAAGAGCAAATCACACAGACACATACTCGTTTATCAAGTCCAGGCCAAAAAGAAAATGAAAACTCGAACCTGTGACAAATCGTATTCCAGTTGAGATGCTGAGTTGTCTGCAGCCAACTGCACTAGACAATTGCCTGAATTGAACTTGTGTTTGAGTTCGTCCTTACCGATGCCGGAAGTACTCATTCCCACAGACAACAATTGATGTTTATTACCATTCTGGAACTTCCATACAGTGAAGGCATTCCAAAAAATCACATACAATTTACAAAAATCGGCAGCATTCCTGTTCACAACAAAAAGGCTGTACAAAATCCAAAAAGCTCTATCAAACACAAGTGAGAAATCCAGGACACAGTATACACCATTTCCTTTCAACAAAGACACCTTGATTCACTTCAGTTTCCATCGTTGTTCATGCTACTGGGGGTTTTCATCTGCGACCTAGTACAAGCACTGCAAATCAAGCTCACCTGAAGAAATTACATGCACCAAGAACCAAGGAGTTATTGTTGCATTTTCCTTTCTGCCAGCCCAAAGGAATTGACCACTAAGACACTGATAACCAGAATACAAGCTGCCCAGAAAACAAATGAGGCAGTAGTTGAATCTGGCCAACATGTTATAACAAAAAAAGACTCTGCATCTATGTATCATTTGCTTGCCCAAAATTCTCCTTTTCTTCATCTCTTGAGAAGTGCCCCACAGCTAAAGATCAAAGTTATGGTCGAATATCATTACCTGCATCAAGATTGTGGCATTGTCTATCAAGAGGCAGTTGCCTGTAATCACTTCTCATCAAATTAGGAAAATGCAGAAAGGGAAAACAATGACAAGCTTTGGTAAGAACAGTTTTCAGCTGGATCCACATGGTTCAAAACTAAATTTTATGTCAAGCTGAAGGTGAAGTCTCAGTGTAACACGTAAGAGAACCATGTAAGTGCTCAAACAACTAAAGGAAAACCTCAAAAATCTATGCAAGTTTTCTAAACACAGATTAAATCAGATGCACACACCTTTAATGATAAGTCAGACTTGGGTCAACATCACAGCTAATGCTGAGTATCATATACTTAAACCATGGAGATGAATCTAAACACCCAATTGGCATACAAGAAACAACATTTTATCCATCTATCTTCATACATTATTTCTTTTTCAATGTTGGATAGTGTGCCATAACACTATCTTCTGCCAAAAAGATCAATATTTTCAGTTTGCCTACTAAATGGATCAAGAGTTCCATATAAGGTGTAGCACTTCACTGATCCTATCCATTGCCAGCAGATATCAGTCTGTTTGTGCAGGAATCACAAGTCATTAGTTACGCCCTACATTTGTTCTCTACTCGTATGTTGATTTGTGGTGTTATAACCATAGTTGCAAGAATGGAGAAGCAAGCGGTATTCTGGAGGGTGGCTGCAGGGAGCACATAAGTTTCTTATTTTATTGAATTTGAATTTTATTTTTAATATTCTAATGGTAAAGAAGGAAGTCTTAATGGGATACTGTAAAAGGGAAACACAGGGGTGTCTTTAGAGAAAATAAAGAGGATAGGTAAATATCCTCTTTATTTTCTAAACGAGAAATAAGGTATTGTAACTTGAAAGGGACATTTGTACCTAAATTTGAAGAGAAAAATGGGGCCATAACTTAAAATCTAAACGGTAACTTCCTAGGCAGTATGTGAGGAAGCAAATTACCATTCTGGGGAAGAGAAATGATTTGCACTTTCCCACCTTAAGGACACTTCCTGCGAACCATGGTTGTAAGCTTTCATGCTGGATTCCTTTAACTATTTCACATTATTCAATTGTTAAGAATATATCTTTATTAGTCTTGGGCAGTTATCCTGGTCGGAAGGCACTTTGGTCACAAACATTACATTGCAGCTTCAAGCTTCCTCACCATTCAAGAAAAGAATAAATCTTCATGTACTGGACCTATCTTCTACACAATATCGAAGCAACAGCAAGAACCAGAGACTTCCCACTTTCAACTTCATTCACGATCAACCTAGTCACAGCATTTCTTCGCTCACAAGCAACCTCATGCCACCATGACATGCAAGAATCAACCACATGATACCTGAGCATTGGATTCTTCAAAAAACAATGTTTTCCACCTTGCCTTCGAATGTTGTAACCTGGATCTTCAGACATTTCTTTTACCTCTCATATGCATCATGATTTGAACATCATTATCTAAAACCAAACCATGTCTTCCACTGTTCAGATTTTTTATACTATTTTTCTCCATTCATCAGATTTTTCGTTCCAGATTATCCGATCTCATTTTCACTTAAATTTAGTAGGATCTCTTATGATGCTATAGAAAAGGCACACCTTTAGAAACTCCAAGTACATCAGATAGCTTTATGACCTCAAAAACTGGCCAAGACAAAGGTTCATCCTAGGCATCAACCAAGGCCCCTTTTTTACGAGCTACTCACCTAAAGTAGATATAAATGCAATTCGAGCAACCAAAGTACTGGGACTTGAATTAAAAGGAGACAAGCAGAAAGGAGATTAAGAAGTAAAAGAATCTACCAGGATACCCACTAACATCTGTAACTAATAAGGTTTTGAAATAAATAAAAAAGAAATGACTAAAACGGCTCTAAAAATTTTAAGAAATCACTTTATTTGAAGTCAAATTAGAGAGATGACATAGTAGGACTTCAGAATCCCCCAAATCATGCAAGTTAATATCAAAAGTTCACAAATTTAAGGCTTGAATTTGACTGCATGCATTGCCTGATAATCTCCCTTAAGTCAAGATAGTTCTTCATGAACTCTTTAATTCTAAGAAGATGAAGAGTTTTAACTGATAGCTCCAACTTAAGTGACTCATTAAGACACAGTTTGCCTCTCTTTCTTTCTGTTTCTTTTCTTGTTTGTTCGTGCTTTCTCCTTTTTGGTTTGATAGATGCTCCTACATCCCATGCTTACTTTGAAGCTTGAACACCACCTAGCAGATCATATGAAAGCTCTAAGAAGGTAGATCACGAAATATAAGCAAGTTGAGATGATAGATTCTCCAGCTACCTTGAGGGTGATGTCAGTAGATAAGTATCATTAGCCAGAGGTACTCTTCAAACATTAATTTGGGTCAGTGGTTTATTACAATGGTTGCTTGCACTGTTCTTTTCTCGTCTTTGGTTCAAGTTGCTTGTACGGTGATAGGAGATTTCTATGCAAAAGGTTTTCTTCTAAAGCCTCATAATGAAAGTTAACCAAAACCCTAATTAATAATATACAGGATCCACCACTCATCCACAAACTAATATTAGGGAACAAAATACATGTCGGGAGTCAGAGACTAATAGATGGACAGTGCCAGTGCCAGTGCCAGTTATCAGCAAATAACAGGATTTTTGGAACATACCTGATCACATATGGGGCAGGTATCACTTCTTTCCATCCATTCAAGAATGCAGGCAAGATGGAAATGATGTTCACATTTTGTGATAACTCTTGGGTTCTCCTCATCATATTCTGCAGGAAAATCAAAACATCTATTATCAGTTCTTCCAGTCCAATTTAAACATGGGTGATTCCATCCCGATCATTGGCATGACACAGTGAATATGACACCCATGAGCAGGAGATATAGAACATGCATGCAAGAGATGTTGCAGAACTCCAGTTTCAAAAGCTAATATTTATAATTAAAAAAAAGAAGATAAATTACCAGGCAAAACCTCAAATGTACCACAACGGTCTTATGAGCTAAATGGTAAAACACAAGACACCAACACAAAACTCCAAGGATCCCCACAGCTCAGAAGATCATGCTACAAACCCAACATTGCAGTAGTGCTAGGCTCGACAGGCCAGATAACATACAAAAACTAACAACACAAATGAACTTCAGCAATTTTCACTAATGGGCCACAATGCCGCTAACAGAGACAGGTAATATGATTGATGCCCGTGTAAAAGGAACTCAACTAAATGAAACCATCAGAAGCTAAGTTGTAAGGTAGACTGGCAGAATGTGACCCGTAACAAACCTTGTCATAACCAAAGCAGCAGAAATAGTAACATTAATCATTGCTGATACTACAGTTACCAGAAATGTTATGGGAAAATGACCAAATGAAATTCAAGGACAGAAGCGAATACGAAGTGCCCTAGTTCCAGCATTCAAGCTTGTTGATAATCACAATAAAAGTAAAGCCCTGGCAGTTCTTTAACATGGAAAAAAAACAGTACCTTCAAGGCATGTGGGGCAAACATCCTCCTCAATTTTTTCCAAATCAACTGGTTCTCTCAACTTCTCAGGTTCAGCTTCAGACAACTTTGGGGTCCCGGGATGACAATCTGTCTGGCCCTTGCAGTCTGTCTCTTTCAGATGTTCACAATCAACCAAAGGTTCAAAGTCAGTGCCACTTATTGCTTCTCCTGTGGTTTGAAAATCTGCTGCTTGAGCTGGATCAACCTTATTGCCGCTAGTCTCTAAAGTTCCAGGCAAGTTTTGTTGGGATCCCAAATCCACATTGTAAGGTAATGGAGCAGGAGGGGCTTGGTAAGTGTCAGGAATGGATGTTTCCAGATTTGTATTAACCAGCAGTGCTGTTGGTATTTGTGAAGTGGTTGACGGTAAGGAGCCATGCTCTCCTAAAGCCTGTGAGCACTGCAAACAAGAGTTGAAAAGTTTAGAAATGGTAAATGAATAAGAACATCACATGCTATGGCTTTTTAAATACTGAGAAGCTTGCTAAAATTTTCAGCAAAATGAAGCTCTACACAGAATGATAATGTGTTAAAGAGATCAATGTGGCACAATGAGTTACCAAATTATGCTCTTATCTAGAATTTTTTGGTTCCACAGCTAATAAATATGCTATCCAGTTTCATTGAAAAATAGAAGCATGATGCAGCTTTTACATGTTGTAGCATTAACCACCCCAATGTCTTCAACAATCAACTGCATGCATGAACACCTCTGATAATGTAAAAATTCCTAACAAAAAGTGGCTCCAGAATATATAACTTCCCTCAGATCATGCCAGGAGCACAAAATCAGGCTTTATCCAATTCCAAAAAGGAACTTATCAATCAGTACACGAATTACTATATAACATATAGAAAGTGTGAACCAGCACTTAAGACCCAAAGAAAATCAGATCTGGCATGTAATCTAATCAGGTAATGGAACTGGGGAAACAGAAAAATCACCAAACATTGCAGATATATAAGCAACATGCATTAGTTGCTTCTGCAAGAACATGTCAAGAGCAAAAAGAGTTATAGAAATGAATAATTGATCTCCCTATTGTAACTTGTGGTACTGGCCACAATGGAAGAAGGAACAGATATGGTTGTTGTTTATGATGGCAGCCCTTCTCTAGGTCTTTACTTGGAACATCACAGCAGAAGCATAAATAAAGAAGGATAAAATGGAAAACATTGCCCTTTACCAGCACACAACTTTAGTTCATAATTGATTCTACCCACCCTTAGTTCTCTAGAAGAGACAAATTTTCAAGTTTGCACTCAATTCATTATTCAAGGAAGAGACAGCTCTCCATGGTTTGAGTGAGACTGAAACAAAAATCCATCAGAGGGATTGGGACAACATTGTTGGTTCAGGCTGACTATGTGACTTTGACTTGCTTCAAGGCATCTTCTAGCTGTGATTCCTATATTTCTCCTCAATTCCATTTTTCCAAATCTTTTAGTTGTTACTCTAAGTTCATGTTCTTTTTGGTGCTACTAAAAATTCATAGAAATTAGTAAGTACAGTCATTCTGATTCTTATGTAATTTTCAACCTGCTCTCAACATAAAGCAGGTATAACAGTCTCATGGGGTTTGAATTCTTTTAATTCTAGAATATTTTGAGTTCATCACTTCCACAACCAGGAATCCCGTGAGTTCCAGCTCAGAGTTACTTGTTCCCAAGTTTCAAGAAAGGAAATTTCAGTATGAAGTTCACCAGTTTTTAGCAAAACTACTGTTAGGCTTGTTTCCTTCATTTGAAAATTTGATAATTGTTCTCAGTCGTGATTACATACTTTAAGCAGGCTGATATCTAAAGATAAATTTGATTTTCTTTAAGATTTTAGTGATTGTCTTTTCTGGTTTCTTTGAAGTTCAAACATTATCTCAAACTGATATGAGTAGGTCTTATTTCCCAAAATGGTTATTCTTATAACTTCAGCAGATAAGTCTCGGATCAGAGCGCCATTCCATTCTACATCAGTTTCAAATGAAATAATTACGTTTGGATCTTTATATTGGTATAAAATTTTAATAGATATTCAAAAGAAAAGAACAAATAATGGATCTGAACATTTTTTCTGTTTCTTTTCAAAAATTAAAAATGGATCTGAATATTGTATTTTCAATAGGATTGGGAGGAATCTGGGGTTCTAATGGATGCCATTAGAATTTTGGTTTTCAAATGAAATGTAACTGGGAACTAGGGTTTTCAAGCATAAGAAATTAGGAAACTGGATTTTTACATGGAAGATTTTGGATCATTGTCATTTCTTCGGATTTTGCAATGGAACTGAGATAATGGTTCTGTAACAGGAGAGAAGGAAAGGGAAGAAAATAATAAGAGAAAAGATGGACTAGAAATTTAAATGAAAGGAGAAAGATATGAAAGCAAGTTGCACCAAAGGGAATACGGTAAAGCTAGAATTTCTCAACAGAAAACAAGGAAAGAGAATTGAGGAGGAGAAAAGAGATAGCAATAAAGCAGAAAAAGGTAAAGTACTTTAACTGAATCACTCACAGATCTCTTTTGATCGTGGATCTCAGATGCTCTAATACCTCAAAAAGTAGAACCATAAATGGGTATGTGAAAGAGAAAATGAGAAACATAGTCATGGGATAAAGAGACTACAAACTTTTGTTGCTTTCTTGTATTCTTTTATACAAGTCCATGGCTTGTAATCAACTAGGAAATGAAAAAACCCTCAAGTTCGAGATTTATACTGATAACGAATGTTTCTTCTCGACCTTTGCCTTACATGCAAATGTGAAGATCATGAACATACTTCCTAAGAATACAAATATCAGTCAAAGTCAGGAAATGTCTGATTGAAAAAGAAAACACAGAGATCAAGCACTATTTAGTTCAGCATTATAAGAAGCAACTGGCAGCAGAATTTTGGAGTTTGTTAAACAAGAAACAAAGTGAAGAGCATCAGCTAACAACAGTCTATCAGTGCAGGTCACAATTCCCAGGTCATAACAGAAATGGAGGAATGGAAAAAGCTCAATTGGAATTTAGATAGTTTCACTGTCTGATACTAAAATTAAAATATGAGAATATCCAACAGAAAAACTGAATGCAGTAGCAAGGCCTTGGATAGCTGCAATTAAAAAATTAACCATAAGTGAAGCAAATACTACACAACTGCCTTAAACACAGACAAGAGGAGCAGAAACTACCCACATAGAAGTATACAGGTGGCTCATTCAACCGGGCTCTTTCGGAAGGACAACAACAGCAACCGCCCATTTCTGTCAATTTCCTTTTAGGTCCACAGTCCACTTGGTATTCTTGAGTGTTGATGCCTTGCTTCCATTCTTTGACAAAAAACACAGAAAGCGCTATCAGACATAGCCATTAAAGGCACTTTTGAACAAACTATTTAAATAAGCCTCTGAATAATTGAGCTGAACTCCAGAATAACATTTCAAGCTGCAGTTCCAGAAGCATGGTCATGTATACTAGCTGATGCAATCACAAACTATCAGAGGAGAAAAGCTATCTAGAAAAGCACAAAAACACTAGCATAAACAATCCAAAACCAGTTAATAGTACATGTCAATTTTCAGGTTCCTATGCTTTTATTGTTTAATTTTTTAGTTTATTTCCTTTTCAAATTGGTTTTACTCCTATGTAGTGTGAAGAGTTTCCTCACCTACTGGGGTGTCCTGTTATAGATGTAAGTGGCATGCTAAATAAGCTGATTCATCAAACAAGAAATGTATCAAAAAAATCTCTAAGCTTCACCACAAGATTCTATTTTCTTGTTCTTCACCTTATTTCACTCCTGTCGTCAAAGATTAGTCCAGATCAAGGAAACTTTTGAGCAAAACATCAATAAAGAAGCAGGAATGAAGCTTGGTCCTTTCTCCACGTAAATAAAAGCAAGTCAAAATCGATGAACCATATTGGGGATGGTTCTCTATGTACAAATAAAACTATTTCCAAAAACTTGAAATGGGAAAGTAATGGTCAAGGATGTTAATGAAGAAGATAGAGGTAAAATTGAGTAATCTAAAACTATAATTTTTGGGGTGGAGCTAGCCAAGAATGTGAAACCAGAAATTTATGTTGCTCAATTATCTTATGGATTAGTATTATTATAAAGAATGATAAACTGTTTCATAGACTTTATCATCAAACACTCGAAAGATGGTGCACAAAAAGCAAATGAAAATTGAGTAGTATTACAAATTATTTAATTAATTGAAATGGACTTCCCAAATAAGTCTCAGGAAATATCTCAGACTGGGAGAATTTTTTGGATACAGACCCAAAATCAGAGATACTATGACATAGAGGTGAAATATGTGTAGATCCAACAAAGCTTGAGAAGAAATGCCTCCAACAGCCAACAAACTGATGTATCCAAAAAGCAGGGTGCTTCAAAGTTGACATAGTTTAGGAACAAAAGAGTTTCTCCAAATTGATGCAAGAATCCTGAAATGCATAAATCTGTGTCATGCCCACTATGGAAAACTGTAGATTCTGTCAGAAATCTTTGATACATAGACAAAACATCTTTTTCTTACAAGCTATGATTCATTGGACTCTTTTGTTTCTCACTCATATCATGTTGGACACGCATTGACATGAAACCATGTCAACACTTGTGTGGACACTTCCAAACATACTAACAAGTATCTAACTCAAAAACAGACTTTCATGTAGGACTTTGGACTGTCAAGACAACTTCCAATGGAGCTGCCGCATTTCTTATCATCTTCTTCTTTAGATTTTGTTTGATTTAGATTTTTTTGCAATGTTTATTTATTTATTTATTTATTTGAAGTGTCTCCATGTCTTTTTCTTTTTTTTTTTAAAACGCTTCCAAGTCAGGCACTTGTATACATGACATGTCCAGTACTCATGTCAGTGTCCACAGATCACACCTTACAAGATTTCCATAGGAAGTAACCTCTCCCAAGTTGAGGAGTTACTAAAAGAGGATTGCACATATGGTTTTTCCACCTAAAATTAGGAGGCTAAGATCATTGAGAAAAGTTCCATTTGATATTCATATGGGTTCCAGTAGAAATCCATGATGAAGATGTGTTGTAGCCCAAAAGCAGGGCCCTTCAAAATATAGACAGGAAATAGGGTTCTACAAATTGGTGCAATTTTCCAAGTACTGTAGAAAGAATGAATTAGTTTAGAAAATATTTAACACCTAAGAGTAAGCGATATAATTAGAAACACGTCATTGCATTTGTACATGCTCAGAGCTAATGAAGGTTAACTTGCTAAGTTCATATCCTTTTGTTTCCTTGACCTCCCCATCCTGCACCTCTTTCACTATTTTACTTCTTGTTTATTCTCGGTTTCTGACACCAAGAACTGGATTTATAGAGTTCTATAACTACGAAAGTGACACCAAATGAAAATACGAAGCTTGCTATGAATAAGCATGCAGTAAAATAGTGAATCTTGGTGCAGAACATTTATTTGTGAGATCCCACCTCAACCCAGTAAGTTTACCAAAAGAGAGAGCCCCACACCAATGTGCCATGATTTATTACACAATAAGTCATAACATATCATTTCTATTTACTAGAGTGAGCTGACCTTTAAAAATTCCAATTAATCAGAAACTAAAATCTAAACTGAAGTAATTTCCAAAGAAATCATTTTCTAATAGAATGAACATCCAACCAACCACAGTCAACAAGTGAAGAAATCCCAAACAAATGAAAATAGTAGCTAATGCTCATACATAGAGCAAGTTCACCAGAACATCAACTCAGAGGATCCCTGTCATAGATTTGAAATCGGAGGGATGACTTTAAATACTTGGTTCTTACTAAACTATTCCATCCTTATACAACACAAGACATGAGATACAATTCTTCTTTTCTGAAAATTGGATCAGGTAATCAAATTGATTTCCAACATGAAACCTACACGTGTTTGACATAATCAATAATACCAATAAGAAAATATGCAAGATGTGAACCTTTCTTAAGATAGAAGGAACTGTAAACGGAATCAACAACACAGAAGACTAGACAGCAAAGAACACATTCTTAGATTGTTAAAAAACACTTCAGCTGTTTCCCATCTCCATGGAATTGAAATAAATTGAACCCTAAACAAACCATTAGACTTAAATAAAATTGCTTCTCCTTTTCTTTCTTAATTTTTTGTGTTAGATAGTAATATAATTAGATGGGGAGCCTTGGCGCAATGGTTGAGTTGTCACCGTGTGACCTAAAGGTCACCAGTTAGAAGTGTGAAAATAGTCTTTTGCAAAAATGCAAGGTAAGGCTGCATACTATTCACCCTTTGTAATCCGCCCCTTCCCCTGACCCTACTTACGTGGGATCTTCATGCACCAGACAGCCCCTTTTTAAACAGTAACATAGATTCGTGTACAATTTCAATCATAGGGTTTAAGTGGAATCATGGATCTCCATCTAAGAGTATCAAACCAAGTCATACGGAACTTGGAGGATTCAAGCAACAGAGTCCAAACTTCCCAGATAAACACAGACAATATCTCCCTAATAAAGGCCAGCTGACTCAAAAAATAGGACTGAACAGTGCATACATAATTACACCAAGAATCTTCCACCAACAGAGGAAATACACAGTAGAATCATTTTATAACCCAGTTGCAATTCCCCTTCTACAGTTCATACCGACTGCATATGAAAATTCAGCAGCATATTAGATTGAATACAAGAAACTTCAAAAGCAGAAATACAAAAGAGTCACGCAAACACAAGAGCATGAATTTCAGAGTTATTACAAACTACGCGGGCATTAAATTGATTACAGATTAGAGAAAAAGAACTGGAATAACGAATTCCGCCTATCAAAATCAGGAATATTCCAATTGCAAAGACCAGGAAAAAAAAAGATAAAAAAAATTACATTTTTCTCACAGAAATAAGCTACCAAACCAAAATCAAAACTCAAAGAATTGATCAGATCACAGTACCTGAAACTAATAACAGAAGAACATCATCAAACGGAAACAGCTACCAAAAATAAGACCTAAATATGAAGGAAGAAAAGAAGAACATGACTTAAATCTTTAGGCGCAAACTCCAAAGGATCAAGAAAGGGCAGAGAAACATAATCAGTAAAGGGAAAAGATTAAAAAAAAAAATCCACGGATTTCTGAATTCCGTCAGTTCAGGAGCTTGAAAAGAGAAATAGAGACCAAGAAGAAGATTCGAAGCAGTACCCGGAAAATTCAGCTGCGGATCGCTTTTGAAGTAGAAGCCGATTTCTGGAATTTCATGAGATTTTCTTTCTCGTTTTTTTCGGCCTGTTTTCAGTGGAAGAGAAAGCCTGCGGAGGCTTTTCTCGTCGTCGACTTCAGAAGCTTACAAATGAGAGCGAGATTAAGGGCAAAATATTCGAAAAAGGCCAAATATCCGTAGATGAGGGGAATGGCCCGACTTCTGACTTAGAACTACGGAAATGCCCGTATTGCCAAGAATTTCCCCTCCCATGAAAGAATCAAGAATGTCCTAAGGAAGGGCGGGTCCCACAGTGTATTCTGCAGTAGGGGTAGTTTCGTCATTTAAAACTTGTAGGATTAAAATACTCAAAGGATTGTGCCATCCGGTAGGAGGTTTCTTAAAATAAACAATTTTAGGATGGAGCGGACTGCCATTAAAGTACACGTCACCACCTCACTTTAGGACGAGCCGAGATTCAGGAAAGGATTAAGCTTGGGCCCACAGGCAGTTTAGATGCCATTGATTTCTATCAGTCCATTCATTTTTTACTGAAGGTTGCTATCGTCCGATTGTTGCCGGCCTCATCCTAACTATTTGCCACCAGTTCCATTTACGGTACGGATTTAGGTAGAAGTACATTTTATGGGCTCACATGGGAAATTTTATTTTGTGATCCCACCAATAAACTAGCAAACCTTCCCTAAACAAAAGTATATGCTTAGTCACAGGTTCGAGTAACATAAGCCTTTGGTTCTAGTCCTTCACATTTTCTTGGAAAAATCCCACGGAGGCTTTCAACGAAGGGTCTAGAAATATTTAATCAAGACAAAAATAAATTTTAACATGATAGGACGGGCTTGTCATTATCTTTTTGACGGATTGGATCATACAGATGTAGTGGGCTTTAAAACAGTGTACTTCTTATCATTTTTGTAACTAAGTTCTGCCTTTGGATGATCTGACGTATTCGACAAGTTAATCCTTACACTTTCTAAACATCTAGAAGTGATTATAAGGACCTAGGTAAAGGACACATCTAAGAGGGGATTCAAACTCATGACCCGTGACCTACTCGATTGAGACTACTCTTGTGCCACTGCTCCACACTCACCCACCTAGTTCTCCAAGTTAATCTGGATAGCATTATTGTTTGCTTAATCGTTGGGTTAGACATCAGCACGAACTAACCCTAGATCAACCCTTTTTTGAAAATGACAATAATCAAATAAAATAGATATGAGTCAACCAAATGGATGATCTAGATAACTACACTTGCTAGTCACATTCAAATGTATGGTCACGATTGAGTTGTACACAGACACGCACTCCACGTTACATCATATAGAAAAAACAAAAGTTTCTTACCAATGTTTAACAAATTGACTTGACCATTAGGAAAGCTACTTGGAAAACGTCATGTTTGGATTCAAGATTTCAACGTCGTATAAATCCATGAGAAACATCGGTGATTTCGTAAGGTCTGGCTGAGTTGGTTATGATCATTTGAGTTTGTTGGCCTGACAAAACCAAATTAAGCAATTCAGTTAGATTTTGTTTGGTAAACAGATGGCAATTTAGAAGGGGAGCCTTGGCGCAACAGTAAAAATTATTGTCGTGTGATCTTGAGGTCATGGGCTCAAGGCATGGAAATAGCCTCTTGCAAAAATGCAAGGTAAGGCTGCGTACTATAGACCCTTGTGGTCTGCCCCTTCCCTGTACCCTGCATAGGCAAGAGCTTTGTGCACCGGGGCTGCCCGTTAAACAGATGGCAATTTAGGCGTGAAATTATCTCCCTAATCATGCCCATATGTGAACACATTAGTAACTTTGATCACATATGGGCAGTTAGTCAAGAAAAAAAATTGAATTCAAAGATGAATTCCATAGTATTGGTAAAAGTTTTGAATTCCAAATAAAATTGATGATTTTTTATGGAATTCAATTCCTCATTCCACTCCAATTAAAAATGTAATATAAATACTTGAAAAGGATTCCAAATTTGAAGGTTGTAACGTTGCCAGAGCTTATCATCAACAAGTTTATGTCAACCTTGAGAGCATTTAAAAATCCTATATCTCTTTGGTCCAAGAGATGGCAAATTGTGTCACCTCTCAAAACTTATTTTTACCATCCAAGCTACCTTTTTTTAGAAACTTTCAATCGCTTTTGGCATAGGGGGCCTCCCCCTAGGCTATTAGCTCAGTGGTAGAGCATGCCCCTGATAATTGCGTCATTGTGCGTGGACTGTTTAGAATCAATCTTCTCTAAAACCAAAGTTTTCCTAGTGGAAGCCTCCCCCTACAGGGTTCTTTTGAGACTTTGATGCTGCAAATATGGATGGCCTTATTCAAGATGATATTAGAGGCATGATTGTATCATGCAGTGTTTATCTTGGGAAGAAAACTAACAATTTTGCTGAATAGTATACTCTACTATTTCGTTTAAAGTTGGCTGCCTAATAGTCCAGGCTTTTATAATTCCTGAGATGGTATTGTCTCTTGAGCATAGTTGTCAATTTCGCTTCATTAGACCAAAATTCTAATAAATTCTGCTCTTTTCTTTTCTTTTTCTTTTTTTGTTTTGAAATCAAATATTTCTCCAAAAAAAGTGATCAGAATTGTTACATTCTAGTAAGTATTTGGTCAGAGAGAATCCATATTTATAAGTATTTGGATATTAAATTGCATCTGATGATTAATTTTCAAATGTGATTTTAGATATATGAAAAAATTTAGATAGGATATGGTTTTGCACATTAGAAAGTGTTGGTTATGTAAAACAGAATATTAATTTTATAAGATTGTGCCTATTATTGAAATAATAAACTCCTTTTATGTTTTGTATATAAAAAGCTAAAATGATTTTTTTTTTCCTTTCTATTTTATGTGTTGAATAGTGAGATTTGAAACTCAAAGTGTTACTAATTGAAAAAAAAGTGTTAATGCTTTGGTGTTGGTTTTGTTAGAAGCTTAGAGTAATATATGGATGTCATGATGAAAAATATGTGAATTAGAATAAGGTACACACACAAAGATATTTAATCATCAAGAATTTATTTTATTTTATGCATCTTGTGGTTGTAAATTTATATTTTATTTTTACGTTAACTAGAAGGTGATCTTTGGTGCAACTATGGAGTTATTTTCATGTGACTTTGAGGTCACTGGTTCAAGGCATGGAAATAGCCTCTTACAAAAATGCAAGGTAAGGATGTGTACTATTGACCTTTGTAGTCAACCCCTTCCCCTAACCCTGCATATGCTGGAGCTTTGTGCACTGGGACTGCCCTTTGCTCTTTTAACTAGAGGGGACACATTGGTGCAATGATAGAGTTGTTGTCGTGTGACCTTAAGGTCATGGTTCGAGGTGTGGAAATAGCCTCTTGCAAAAATACAAGGTAAGGTAACATACTATAGACCCTTATAATCCTCCCCTTCTCCGAACTCTATATATGTAGGAGCTTTGTGCACCAATCTACCCTTTTTTTATGTTAACTAGATCGAAAAAATAACCAAATCCAAACTATTGCCAAATGGTTGGGTTTTGGATATTGACGATAGGATCCAAAATAACACCCAATTAAACTGGCTGGGAACTGTTTGGTTAGGGTATGACTATGGTAGAATCCAACAAATGATATCAGTGCTTCATTGTTGACATAACAAGGCTGGCCTATAGTACACAACCTTACCTTGTATTTTTATAAGAGGCTATTTTCACGCCTTGAACCCGTGTCTCAAGCTCACACGATAACAACTTTTACTGCTGTGCCAAGGATTCATTCAATAAGAAACACAGCTGCTGGTAGTAAAACAAGGGAATCTGAATAAATTCTAAACTTATCGAGAATAACTAAGGAGCTACTTTTTGCCTTTTACAACTCATATTTGAAGACGACATGAAGATGACTGATGATGTGCATATACCAATTGATTGGTGTATATACACTGTCGGCTAAATTCTTCCAATGGAACCATTGGCTGTAATGTGGTCATGTTTGACTAAGGGAATTCTAGTCACGATCTTATCACAAGTAATTTTTGCTTTATCACGAAAATGGTTAGTTTTATGAGGTTTATTAGGTGTTTGCATTTGGAAGAATACAAGGTTTAATTACTTTTGTCATTTTATCACCAAGATTTGTTGTTTTTCAACGTAAAATGCTAATTTATATGAGCTTTTTTCAGGGTGTTTGCATGTGTAAAAGGACAAATAATTGTTAGTAAAAAGGGTAGCCCCGGTGCACACGAAGGTCCTGCCTATGCGGGTCTGGAGAAAAGGTGGGCCACAATGGCCTAAAGTAATTGTTGGTCTTTTATCATAAAATGGTAACCTTAATGAGGTTTTACTGGGCTTTGGCATGTGTAGTAGTACAAAGAGCTTAACTACCGGAGTTTTGTCATCTTATCTGAGTGAGTTGTTGTTTCTTTATAAGATGGTAATTTTTATTACCGTGCAAGGTCGAAGACACTTTTACAAGTACATTTGGGCCCAAATAGTAGTTGATGATCCAAATTGCTGACTCGTTGCCAAGGGTAGATCCATGATTTTATGTCAAAGAGAGCAATGAATCAGGAGTATGGGTGGTACAAGTTTCAAATTTTCTCCAAAATACCTATCATGTGACCTTGAGGTTATGGGTTCAAGGCCTGGAATCAGTCTCTTGCAAAATGCAAGGTAAGGCTGCCTACTGTAGGCTCTTGTAGTCCGCTCCTTTCCTGACTCCCGCATAGGCAGGAGCTTCGTGCACCGGGGCTGCCCTTTTTTATCTCAAACATTAAAATCCCAAGTTCATAATAGGTATTTTTTATGCACTTAAACCAAGACAAAAAAATTACAAGAACTCACCTAATGTCCTAGCACCTGAGCTAGAGAAAGAAATTTACAAATTCTGATAATGGACTTCTTTCAAATATCATAGTTACGTATGGATAATATTTTTTGTTTAAAAGGAAAAGAAAAGATATATATATATATATATATATATATATATATATATATATATATAATGCTTAAGTGTTCAAAGTTACGAACCACCTTAACATCAATTTGAAATTTTCAATCTTGGCAGTAAATGGAAGAGTCCTAATAGGTATGTACATGCCATCGAGCATGAGAAGAAGTCCACATCCTATTTTTCATGCATGGTAAAACTTTGCTCATTAGATAAAAAAAATTCATCATGTTTACAATGGCATAATATGTTACAGATCAAATTTCATGTTGAGTAGACACATTTAGCGTATATTTTATGAGCAGAAAATAATGATCACCCATTTTTATTAAAATTTTCTAAAACCCAAAAGGGTTATCATCCACGTTTATATGGCCCAAATGCAATGATTTGTAATAAGTTAGCTATTTTGATATAGAGAAGATGATGAATGGCTTAGATCTGTTAAAAAAAAAAAAAAAAAAAGAATTAAAAAGAGTGGATTTCTTCTCATGCACATGAGTGTGTATGCCAACCAAGACTCTTGAAAACAGGGCTCATAGAAGTTAACTATTAAAAACAAGGCTTGTAAAAATTATTTGGATTAAGTCCTAATAGGTGTAGCCGCTCTTAAGCATACCAAGGAGTAGACACAACATTTACTTAATTATGGTGATTATGTTATGTAGGTCTAAGCCGTTCATCGTGTTTGGAATAGGTTAGATAGGTTGGAAATCAAATGTCATTATCATTGAATGTTTTTAGCATATGTTTCTACAGTTCACTGGTTTAAAATATAAAAAAATGGAAAAAAAGTGAGCTGTAGAAGAGCTAATGCTTGTAAAAGTTTTTAGCCTGTTCTTAGATTATAGAAGGGACACTTGGCGCAATGGCAAAATTGTCTTCGTGTGATTTTGAGGTCATGGGTTCAAGGCATGAAAAGAGCCTATTGCAAAAATACAAGATAAGGCTGCGTACTATAGTTCCTTGTAGTCCGCCCCTTTCCTAGATATATAAAATTCTTGTCTATTGCACATCTCTAAGTTCTTTATTTTTAGGTATTTTAAAGTGAATAAAATAAATGACGAAACAAAGAAAAGCTTCAAAACCCAAAAACCATACATTTTCTCTTCAAAATATTACAAAAATAAGGAACTTAAAGATAAGTAACAGAGAAGATTTTTTACACCTAGTCTATTTATGAGGAGACAAATTAGAGGAATAGATTGGATCATGGAGAAAACTAAAAAAATTGAGCTCGCCACCTACTTTTAAAGATGCCTGGTTGCAACATATAATTATTCTGTTGTCTCTCATGAGCAAAGAATTACACGCCAAATCACTCGCACACACTCCTAAATCTAATTATTGACTAAGAAAAATGGGCAACTATATTCCTAAAGAGAAATACTTGTCCACGACCAACTGTGCTAGTAGATGTCGGCGACGAAGGGCACATTCTTTGTGAGAAAAATATTAGAGAAAACTACACTTAAGTCCTATTAAGTTTTCGTCAGCCAAACTAATAGTTGGATCCACGAATATAGTTTGTTATTTTTATTAATATATATGTTTATATTTCTTTTTAAGAAAATCAACAAATTACTTAACCATAAAAAAGATAGTCCCATGCACAAAGCTTCCCCACATGTCTTATGCTATTTTCATGCCTCGAACCTGTAACCTCCTAATCACACGGCGACAACTCAATCATTGTACCAAGTGCTTCTCTTCTAATTATTTAACTGTAATAAAACAATATATATAGCGGGCTCAAAATGACAAAAAAATAAAAATAAAAATGAAAAAAACTGAATAAAATACTTGAAATGCAACATCAGCGGTAGTCTGTTTTTTTAGAAATTTAGGAACCAAAGTACGTCACATTCATTTAGGGATGTAGGAAAGCATGTTTGCAGGTTGAATGGTATATATATAAGATGCATAGGTCTCTGAATCACTGGTTTAAAATAAAATAAAAATGGAAAAAAGTGAACTGTAGAAGAGCTAATGCTTGTAAAAGTTTTTAGCCTATTCTTAGATTATAGAAGGACCCTTGGCACAATGGCAACATTGTCTTCGTGTGCTTTTGAGGTCATGGGTTCAAGGCGTGAAAAGAACCTTATTGCAAAAATACACGATAATGATGAGTACTGTAGTTCCTTGTAGTCCGCCCCTTCTCCTGACTCTACTTACCGGGTTGCTCGTTTGCCGGTGAGTTTAGCACTCCTCTCGTGACATTTGATAATGGCTTGAGCGGGATTCCTCGATTCTTTCTTTGAGAGGTCCTTGGATTCCAGTTCCACATTTGCCTCTCAGTGATCTAACGAAAGTCCAAATCATGCCGAATGGGGCTAACTTGCAAGCATCACGTGGCATCCCCACAGAGTTATGCACGTATCATGAGATTAATTTCACAATTATTACTTCTTTGCAAAGGAAGGGGAGCCTTGGCGAAACGGTAAAAGCTGTCGTAATGTGACCTTGAAGTCACGGGTTCAAAGCATGAAAACAGCCTCTTGCAAAATGCAAGATCTTTACTTTAGGCCCTTGTGGTCCACCCCTTCTCAGACCCTGCATAAGCAGGAGCTTCGTGCACCGGGCTATCCTGTTAGTTCTTTAACAAGTGGTGGCTTATATCTCATCCACTATTTCCTTGAATATTAAAGTGGATGATAAACATTTCCACCGTCCCATTTTCAACTTAAAACAAGCATATAATTCATGAGATTCCGGTGAAGATTTGGATCTTCCAAAAGGTGGGCAGAGCTGCAGTTATAGGCTTATCTAAGATGTTCATCACTTTTGCCGTATTAAAAATAGATAACTCAGCAGAATTCAATGCATTTAGTTGTTTTGGATATTTGAAAAAAAAATAAAATTATGATCTGATTTTTTATTCAAAGATATAATGTGCGTGAAATTTCATCTCTAGCCTATATAAGCTATTCTAAACAAGATGAATAGCTTAAACTAAAAAAAAGAAAAGAAAAAAAGAAAAAAAAAGGTTTTGCCATGTATAAAATCAAGGGTGTAGACTTCTTCATACGCTCTTAAGAGTGTATGCCTACTGGGATTTACATTTGATTTCATTGACCTTCGGAGATTCTTTATTGGGTTTTTTTTTTTTTTAATGGTGAGAACCTCCATTTGTTTTAGCAAAGGAAAAAATTTCTATTAGTCTAATGTTCAAAGGATGACGCCTCTAACTGTGCAAATAGTTTCAATGGTGGTTTGCTGCCATTTACTACGAGAGACTCTAGGAACAAGGCCAGCAAACTTGCAATGTTAGAAGCGGGTGTCTTTTTACCCATTTTTAGAAGTACTATTGACCCTTGTGGTCTGCTTTTTTCCTGGATCCTGCATTTGTGAGAGCTTTGTGCACCGGGGCTACCTTTTTTTAGAAGGGTTATGAAGTAAACTAACATATACCAATTCCTAAATCTACTTAAAATCTCCCTTCATAAGGAAAAAGTGCTGTCTCCAACCTTGGACGGACTGTAACAAAGAAAGACATCATGTCATCTGCACTAAACCTTTTACTTGAGCTGTCCAGTGCAGCAAGGCAGTAACCTTGGGATACTCCCCTTCAACATCGGCAAAGACATATTCCAAATAAAACAGCTTCCTCAGAATAGGGGATAATGAAACTTGCCAGGACATGCGATGGTAGACATGGCTGCTAATCACACTTCATGGAAGCCGCAGCAAAGTGGGAAGTGCCATTGACAAATCTTATGATTCTCCTACAAATTAAGGGGAAAGAATAAGGAAGAAACAATTGATTTTTACCATGCTATATGCTCCATAGAGATTGGGTTGTAAACAGTTCGGTTCCATGAAGAACCAGATCTAAACCATGGAGATTTTAGTTTGCTTGGTACTGTACCATTCCGTAGTTTGGTTTCTAGCCTAAAAGCCATTCCACAATTTTGTGTTCCAGCCTGGTTCTCGAGTATTTATCAATTCTTATACACAAAGAAAAAAAATGCAAAGGACAAATAATTTATGAGGTCCAAAGATTAACTTATGTAATATTTTTGTTTACTTAATTGTTTATATACCAACTAATTAACCATGGAATTTTTGGTTAACTAGTATATGGTTAAGAGAGAATGCAACATAAGACACGACATAAAAGTTAAAAGTGCATATCATGCTCGTAACTATAGAAAAAAGAAGTTAAAGATGCACAAATTCGAAAAAGGCAAGAAAAAAAACACAACGCAATAGCGTAAACTAATAGTGCATGGTAGTACATGCATTGACAAAAAGTAAGTGTAGAGAGTTGACAGAAAACGTGTTCAAAAGATAAGATGCTTGCTCAAGATTTCAACCACCTTGTTGAAGAGCATCAACTATGTTGTTTAAGTAATGAATTAGAGAATCATCCAAAAAAAAAAGGGCAGCCCCGGTGCACGAAGCACCCGTGTATGCCGGTTCTGGGGAAGGGGAAGGGGAGGACCACAAGGGTAAATAGTACGTAGCCTTACCTTATATTTTGCAACTAGCTGTTTCCACGCCTTGGACCCATGACCTCAAGGTCACGTAAGGACAACTCTACCGTTGTGCCAAGGCTCCTCTTCTAATTAGAAAATCATCTCATAATAATAAAAAGAGACAAAACATCTTAGAGTTTAGCTGCCAAACAGAGAGAGGGGAAGAGGGAATATTAAGAGATTTTCTAGCTGGGATGATAGAAGGAATGAGAGGAGAAAGGAACAAAATTGTAAGTCTTTTTATAGGAAAATGGGTGTCAGTGGTGGATTTTGTCTCAATTTTGATGATTTGGCCAAGTGACTGGGATTTGGGAGAGAGAGAGAGAGAGAGAGAGAGAGAGAGAGAGAGAGAGAGAGAGAGAGAGAGAGGACGCATTTGGGGTAAACGTTTCATTTTTTCCTATTGCTATCTATTATTTTGCAATTAATTACATTTGATTAACTTTAAATTATAATTTTAACCTCATATATAAAGGGCAGCCCTTGTGCACAAAGCTCCCGCCTATGTAGGGTCCAAGGAAGGGACGGACCACAAGGGCCTATAGTAGGCAGCCTTACCTTGCATTTTGCAAAAGGCCAATTCCACACCTTAAACCCGTGACCTCAAGGTCATATGACAACAACTTTTACCGTTGCGCTAAGGCTCTTGTTCTTTAATCTCATATATCAGTATCCTTAATTATCTAGAACTTGTTAAACACTAGCATCATGAACTCATAACTTTAAAATAACATTGTAAGGTATTCTAGTCTGATACTCTATGTGTTTTTGGTTCACAGTTTTGGTTTGGGTGTCTAGTATGATACAGTAAGATTGAGTTCTTTGAAATAAAAACTAATACCAACTTGTTGGTTCCAATTAAATGATCATACCCTAAATTTTATCCAATTCTTGTGACTCTCCATTCTAGTTATATCATTTGTACCTTGCATACTCTCTAGCAATATTGACAAACTCATGGCTGATCAGAATTTGGTGTTTGCAACTCAAGGGCTTTAGTCTTGAGTTTCAACTTTGCAATTGCAATCTTAACTTGTTTAGATGATTGGCTCTGGATGATATTTGCCTAAAAGATTATCACTATATCTCTATCATGGGAGCTTTTTGGGTTACAAGCAAATAATTACAAACCAAATCTCACTCTTTGGAGAACAGTAATTTCAGCAAGGAGTTGCAGGTATAAAGTGTAGGTGACATTTAATTTACTAGGTAAAAGTCTCTAATTGTCAATTCCTCCAACTTTTTCTATAATTTCAGCAAGGAGTTAAAGTGCAAGTTACATTCAATTGACTAGGAAAAAGTTTCTAAATGCTAATTCCTCCAACTTTTTCTATTTTTTACTTTTTTTCGGCCAATCAAATATCACCTTATCTCTAGTCAAAGGGCAAAATAGGGACTCAAACATGCGACCAGGCATATTTTAGAGGAGAAGTGAAGTTGTTTGCAATTAATTGCGCTTGTTGACCTCTCTATTGTGGTCTGTTATGGCTGGCTTATATTGCCTTTCTTATAATGAAAGGATTTAACAGAGCATATATTTTGTGAATGTACTTTCCACACAGAATTATTGGCATACATAAAAGGATACATGCTACACACACAATTTGTGTTAGATGATACCCTTAAATCTGTTGTACAATTATCTTTTCTATTAGTTTTTAAGTCAATTAATAAATGATGACATGTAGCTTAGTGAAGACCTAACATGTATGTTATTATATGGCCACATTTCACATTAATCATAGAACTATAGATTAGATCGCCAGGGACTGATATGTAGGTCATTGGAGATCCAATTGGAGCTCGATATGCACGTACTCAGGTCTTCATTTGAAAAGAGACATTACATTACGAGTTTCTCTGTTTGAATGCACATATCTTTGCTTGCAAAAGCATTATCTTAAAAAGCAGATTATCACCACTTTTTATGAGCTCCTGCATTTGGATAACTTTTACGAGCCCCAATGTTGTAGATGCACACATCTAGAGTTGGAAGATAAGAGTGTGCAAGTGTACAAGTGCCACAATTGTCGTCGACAGCTTAAAGACTTGTCTAAAGACTATCTGCTAGTCCTTCTCTGGTTCACCGTCGTCAACTATCGATGATGTACCTGTAGTCATAGGAGAGGATGTCCAAACCGGTAACCACTTAAGGCCTAAACACAGAGATATTTCAAAAGCCTTAGAAAGACCGGTTAATGCAAGAACTATAAATAAAGGAGCAGGATGTCATGGACTTGCATTCCAAGGCCCGTTCCCCAGACCCTGTTTACATGGGATCTTCGTGCATGCACTGGAAAGCCCCTTTTTAAACAGTAACATAGATTCGTGTAGAATATCAATCAAATAGGGTTTAAGTGGAATCATGGATCACCATCTAAGAGTATCAAACCAAGTCATACGGAACTTGGCGGATTCAAGCAACAGAGTCCAAACTTCCCAGATAAACACAGAAAATATCACCCTAATAAAGGCCAGCTGACTCCAAAAATAGGACTGAACTGTGCATGCACAATTACACCAAGAATCTTTCACCAACAGACGAAATACACAGTAGAATCATTTTATAACCTAGTTGTAATTCCCCTTCTACAGTTCGTACCGACTGCATGTGAAAATTCAGCAACATATTAGATTGAATACAAGAAACTTCAAAAGCAGAAATACAAAAGAGTCACGCAAACAAGAGCATGAATTTCAAAGTTATTACAAACTACGCGAGCATCAAATTGATTACAGACTAGAGAAAAAGAACTGGAATAACGAATTCCACCTATCAAAATCAGGAATATTCCAATTGCACAGACCAGGAAAAAAAAAGATAAAAAAATTACATTTTTCTCACAGAAATAAGCTACCAAACCAAAATCAAAACTCAAAGAATTGATCAAATCACAGTACCTGAAACTAATAACAGAAGAACATCATCAAACGGAAACAGCTAGCAAAAATAAGACCTAAATATGAAGGAAGAAAAGAAGAACATAACTTAAATCTTTAGACGCAAACTCCAAAGGATCAAGAAAGGGCAGAGAAACATAATCAGTAAAGGGAAAAGATTATCAAAAAAAAAAATCCACGGAATTCTGAATTCCGTCAGTTCAGGAGCTTGAAAAGAGAAATAGAGATCAAGAAGGAGACTCGAAGCAGTAACCGGAAAATTCAGCTGCTGATTGCTTTTGAAGTAGAAGCCGATTTCTGGAATTTCATGAGATTTTCTTTCTCTTTTTCAGCCTGTTTTCAGTGGAAGAGAAAGCCTCCGGAGGCTTTTCTCGTCGTCGACTTCAGAAGCTTACAAATGAGAGCGAGATTAAGGGCAAAATATTCGAAAAAGGCCAAATATCCGTAGATGAGGGGAATGGCCCGACTTCTGACTTAGAACTACGGAAATGCCCGTATTGCCAAGAATTTCCCCTCCCATGAAAGAATCAAGAATGTCCAAAGGAAGGGCGGGTCCCACAGTGTATTCTGCAGTAGGGGTAGTTTCGTCATTTAAAACTTGTAGGATTAAAATACTCAAAGGATTGTCCCATCCGGGGGAAGAGGTTTCTTAAAATAAACAATTTTAGGATGGAGCGGACTGCCATTACAGTACACGTCACCACCTCACTTTAGGACGAGCCAAGATTCAGGAAAGTATTAAGCTTGGGCCCACAGGCAGTTTAGATGTCACTGATTTCTATCCGTCGATTCATTTTTTAATGAAGGTTGCTATCGTCCGATTGTTGACGGCCTCATCCTAACTATTTGCCACTAGTTCCATTTACGGTACGGATTTTAGGTAGAAGTACATTTTATGGGCTCACATGGGAAATTTTATTTTGTGATCCCACCAGTAAACTAGCAAACCCTCTCTAAACAAAAGTATATGCTTGGTCACTAGTTTGAGTCACGTAAGCCTTTGGTTCACACGAGATGGATATTTTATAGGTGTTCTGTAACTCTTCCAAAAACCAGTCCTTCACATTTTCTGGGAAAAATCCCATGGAAGCTTTCAACGAAGGGTCTAGAAATATTTAATCAAGTTCTACCTTTGGATGATCTGACCCATTCATCTTATTCAACAAGTTTAATCCTTACACTTCCTAAACATCTAGTAGTGGCAATAAGGACCTAGGTAAAGGGTTTGAAAGTTCCTTGTTTTTCTTTTATTTATTTATTTATTAATTATGACATTGTTAGACAAATACACATCTATGAGGGGATTCGAACTCATGACCCATGACCTACTAGATTGAGACCTACTCTTGTGCCACTGCTCCACATTCACCCACCTAGTTCTCCAAGTTAATCTGGATAGCATTATTGTTTGCTTAATCGTTGGGTTAGACATCAGCACGAACTAACCCTAGATCAACCCTTTTTTGAAAATGACAATAGTCAAATAAAATAAATATGAGTCAACCAAATGGATGATCTAGATAACTACACTTGCTAGTCACATTCAAATGTATGATCACGATTGAGTTGTACACAGACACGCACTCCACGTTACATCGTATAGAAAAAACAATAGTAATAATATATTCTTATGTGTGTAGTTGCTTAGCAATGTTTAACAAATAGACTTGACCATTAGGAAAGCTACTTGGAAAAGTCATGTAAGGTCTGGCTGAGTTGGTTATGATCATTTGAGTTTGGTGGCCTGTCAAAACCAAATTAAGCAATTCAGTTAGATTTTGTTCGGTAAACAGATGGCAATTTAGAAGGGGAGCCTTGGTGCAACAGTAAAAGTTGTTGTCGTGTGATCTTGAGGTCACGGGCTTAAGGCATGGAAATAGCCTCTTGCAAAAATGCAAGGTAAGGCTGCATACTATAGACTCTTGTAGTCTGCCCCTTCCCCGGACCCTGCATAGGCAAGAGCTCTGTGCACCGGGGCTGCCCTTTAAACATATGGCAATTTAGGTGTGAAATTATCTCCCTAATCATGCCCATATGTGAACACATTAGTAACTTTGATCAGACAGGGGTAGTTAGTCAAGAAAAAAATTTGAATTCAAAGACGGAATACCTGAAGGGAATTCCACAATATTGGTAAAAGTTGTGAATTCCAAATAAAATTGATGATTTTTTACAGAATTCAATTCCTCATTTCATTCCAATTAAAAATGTAATATAAATACTTGAAAAGGATTCCAAAATTGAAGGTTGTTACCTTGCCAGAGCTTATCATCCACAAGTTTATGTCAACCTTGAGAGCATTTAAAAATCCTATCTCTTTGGTCCAAGGGATGGCAAATTGTGTCACCTCTCAAAACTTATTTTTACCATCCAAGTTACCTTTTTGTAGAAACTTTTGGCATAGCGGGCCTTCCCACTAGGCTATTAGCTCAGTGGTGGAGCGTGCCCCTAATAATTGCGTCATTGTGCTTGGGCTGTTTAGAATCAATCTTCTCTAAAACCAAAGTTTTCCTGGTGGAAGCCTCCCCCTACAGAGTTCTTTTAAGACTTTGATGCTGCAAATATGGATGGCCTTATTCAAGATGATATTAGAGGCATGATTGTATCATGCAGTGTTTATCTTGGGAAGAAAACTAACAATTTTGCTGAATAGTATACTCTACTATTTCGTTTAAAGTTGGCTGCCTAATAGTCCAGGCTTTTATAATTCCTGAGATGGTATTGTCTCTTGAGCATAGTTGTCAATTTCGCTTCATTAGACCAAAATTCTAATAAATTCTGCTCTTTTCTTTTCTTTTTCTTTTTTTGTTTTGAAATCAAATATTTCTCTGGAAAAAGTGATCAGAATTGTTCCATTCTAGTAAGTATTTGGTTAGAGAGAATCCATATTTATAAGTATTTGGCTATTAAATTGCATCTGATGATTAATTTTCAGGTGTGATTTTAGATATATGAAAAAATTTAGATAGGATATGGTTTTGCACATTAGAAAGTGTTGGTTATGTAAAACAGAATATTAATTTTATAAGATTGTGCCTATTATTGAAATAATAAACTCCTTTTATGTTTTATGGAAAGTCCATGAGAGAGAGAGAGAGAGAGAGAGAGAGAGAGAGAGAGAGAGAGAGAGAGATTGCAACGCATGCAACACGTTTTCGCTTTCACATGCATATATAAAACCACCCTCCGTTCTAAGCGTGTAACTGACACTAACAACAAGAACAGCAAATACTTAGAGAGAAGGCCGGGGAAGCCTATTTAGAGAAAGTAGGCTGCCACAAGATGCAAGGTAAGACTGCCTACTATAGGCTCTTGTGGTCTGCCCCTTCCCCGGATCCCGCATAGGCGGGAGCTTTGTGCACCGGGGCTGCCCTTTAGGCTGCCGCAAGATGAAGGAAGCTAAAAATGTGACGATAAAACCACAAAACAAAGAAGATGGCGAGGAGCTCAAGTATAAAACTAGCAAAACTAGAAGAAGTGGCAAATTTGGAGGTGAGATTGCTTCCTGGAATTAAGCATAAATGCTCAAGAAAAAGATGGATTGCTCATTTTATCAATTAATTGAAAGGAGGGGAAAGAGCCATTCCTACAGCATAAGTTTCTGATTTAGAACATGGGTTTGAGCTCAAATCTCCAAATAATTTGCCTGCTATTCCTGCCAGCAGGAATGGCAGGAATAGCAGCTATCACCCCAACTAGAGTTTTCAATGTTAAGAACTTTGGTGCAATTGCAGATGGGCAAACTGACAGCAGCCAGGTGAGAGCAGTGGAGAATATCATATTCAGTCTGAACACATTAATATATTGTTTGTGCAGCAAAGACAATTTGATTTATTAGTAAACTGCAAAAAGGAGTTAATTAATTGATTTCATCCATTTATCTACTAGGCTCTGCTGAGTGCTTGGAAGGAGGCATGCTGATGGGATGGAATTGGGAGGGTATTGATTCCAGAAGGAGTATTTCTGGTGAGTCCAGTGGTGTTGAAAGGGCCATGCAAGGGCCCTCTGGTATTTCAGCTCAAAGGGATAGTCAGGGCTCCCAATGAAATCAACAAATTCGAATCCGATGGTTGGTTTGATTTTCAATATATTGATGGATTAAGAGTCACAGGAGGAACCTTTGACGGGCAAGGAGCTTCTTCTTGGCCACACAATCAATGTCCCAAATCTATTAAGTGCAAGCTTCTACCAACTAAGTTTTCAGAGCTCCCAGCTAACCCATGTCAAATTTCCCGGCTAACACAAAACCAGTTAATAAAGGACTTGCTGTGATTTCTACGTCTTTGCAACAGTGTATTAGGTTCAGCTTCGTCACAAATGCAATAGTTAGAGACATATCATCGATTGATAGCAAGTTTTTTCACATGACCATTTTTGGGTCCAAGGACATGAAGCTGCATTCTTTAAAGATCACTGCACCAGGTGATAGCCCAAACACAGATGGAATTCACATAGGAAGCTCAAGTGGTATTAAGATCTCTAGATCCGTGATAGGCAATGGATATGATTGCATTTCCATCGGACCGGGAAGCTCTGACATCTCCATCTCCAACACATTTTTGTGGACCAGGGCATGTAATCAGCGTGGGTAGTCTTGGCAAGTACCCCAGTGAAGAAGACGTCTTTGGATTAGATGTAGAAAAACTGCACGCTTACTGGCACCACCAATGGCTTAAGGATCAAGTCCTTTGCAGCCTCTCCACCAAGCTCTGCCTCTAACTTTGCCTTCAAAGATATAGTCATGAACAACGTTTACAATCCCATCATCATAGATCAAGAGTACTGTCCATATACTTCTTGCAGTCATGAGGTATGCAAACTAAACTCCCAAAAGATGATTATTACCCCATAAATCTTCTCTATATGTACATATATAGGCATGTAGGCATGCATGCATGCGTATATGAAGGCTATTAACAAGAAAAGTGGGTGACACAAAATGAACTTAGCAGTTCTTCCTTTTTACGCCACGTACAAAACCACATATAAGAGATCGATGAATAACGCTATTGCAAAGTGCAACCACATTGCAAGTGCCGCCCCGCCTTTTATTGATTTGATCTGCCCAGCCTTGGATGTCCTTTAGAAGAGGAGTCTCGCACAATGGCGGAGTTGTTATTGTGTGACTTTGAGGTCACGGGTTCAAGGCATGGAAACAATCTCTTGCATGTCTTCTAATCCAAAAATAGCGTGAATTAGTTGATTTCAGGATCTCAAAAAACCTACCTTCTATTATAAACAGCAGACAGTGAACGAGCAAAGTTTGTTGAATGATGCAAACGTCCTATGATTATGAATTTGGGTATATGATATCCAGAGATCAGCGAAATCAGATAAAATTTTCGGATCATCATAATGTGGGGCTTATCATGTAAAAGTGAAGGATTACAGGGCAGCTTCCTTCTAATTATTACGATATTCTTACGAGCATGAAACAAGTTTGAAAATGAATGTGAGTAGGGTAGGTGTGGGCCTGGGATTTATAGAAAATTTCCCAAGGAGTATAGGAAAAAAAAATCTCATGGAAAAGAATACCTGATATTCTTAATAAAAAATGAGTTACGTACCTTTGTAATGTGAAGAAGACTCTTGAGATCATTTTGATATAGACATGCAATCATATTCCCTCGCGAAATCAAATATATCATCATCGTTGTCAAGACCTTATCCTAATTAGGGGTCGGCTACATGAACCTTGTTTCTCCATTTTCCTCTTTTAAGTACTATGGCTTCATTGAGTTCCAAAGTTTTCAAATCTTTTCTCATCACTTTTATCCACATTCTTTTGGGCCTTTCCTTTGCCCTTTTAGAACCTTCTACTTGCATTGCCTAACTCCTAATTGATACCGTTTTCGGACTTCGTTGGACATGTCCAAACCATCTAAGTCTAATCTCCCTCGTCTTGTTACCTATTGGTGCTACCTCTAAGTTTCCTCTAATGTTTTCATTCATAATTCTATTCTTTTATGTCTTGCTACTCATCCATCTAAACATCCTCATTTCTTTTATGCTCAGCCTATGGACATGAAATCAAATATACATATTTAATTTATATCGTAATATCCTACTAAGACCTTTTGAGATTTTGAGACTCTCTTCTTGCTTGTAGGCTCCATCGCGTGTTAAGATCAGCAACATCAAATTTGAAAATATTAAGGCGACGTCGGCGTCGAAGGTTGCTGTCAATCTCTTATGTAGCAAAGACTTCCCATGTGGAGTAGAGCTGAGCGACATCAAACTTGACCACAGTGGAGGAGGAACTTCTACAGCCTCATGTTTGAATGCCGAGGGTGTATTTTCTGGTCAACAGATCCCACCTTCCTGCTTATAGGCAATCCGTAATCCTTTATAAGAGTAATGCAGCCTGTTTTACTTGGACCAATCACCCTGCAACCGTAGAATGTTAATGCCCACATGTAGTTGGATCGAGATAGTAGTATACTGTAAACCTAAATGATCGGGAATGTTTGCTAACGCCCTAACATATTTATCATATGAATCACCAATTCCCTCCGAACATGATCTTTGGCTGGTCTCGTCGAGTCGCAGGTTGGGATGGTTGGGATTACTTGGATTCTTTCTTTTTAATATATGTCGTCGTGTGACTTATAAGTCATGGGTTTGAGGTGTGGATACAGCTTCTTGTAAAAAATATAAGATAAGGATGTGTACTATAAACTCTTTATGTGATCTGCCCCTTTCCCAAATACTGCATGAAGCTTCGTGTATTAGGCTGTCACACTGCAACTGTAGAAAACAAACGCCGAAATATAGTTGGATTGAAATAGTAGTATACTGTAAATCTAAATGATCGGGAATGTTGGTCTCTTTGGACGCCCTCATATATTTGTAATATGAATCGCTAATTTCCTCTGAACATGATCTACTTCCGGTCTAGTCTAATGACTTGCTCGCTGGGGTGATTGGGATTGCTTAGATTGTTCTTTTTTTTTTTTTTTTTTTTAATGTTATCGTCATATAATTTACAGGACTGGGTTCAAGGTGTAGAAACAGCCTCTTGACAAAATTGCAAAAATTTAAGGTAGGCGGTGTACTATAGACCCTTTATAATCTGCCCCTTTCCTAAACCTCAGCATGCAAGGGAGCTTTGTGCACTAGGCTGTCCCCTACTAATATGTTTATCTCTTCCAAGAAGATTTGACATACATTTGTAAGGAATTTTGTAACATCCTTGGATTCCAACAATTACAATATTGTCCGCTTTGGGGCACTCATACACCTTTCACGGCTTTGTTATTCCTTGATTTCTCAGAAAAAATGCATTGTGACATTAGAGTTCCCCAAAAACCCCGCGTGATAGCCACGATCAGGCGCTCACGTGCAGCAAGCTACCACACTACAAGAGAAATTGGCTCTAATACCATTTGTAATACTCTGGGATTCCAACAGTCATAATATTGTCAGCTTTCGGGTGCCCATACATTCCTCACGGCTGTGTTCTTCTTCGGTTTCCTAAGAAAAATGTGTTGTGACCATTAGAGTTCCCCAAACTCTTATAAATAGCTTAGTTTACTCTCTCCAAGCAATGTAAGACTAACTCTTTGTCCTTTATCCCAGTCTAGAAAGCCTGCCAGCTTTCTCTTAGCCCTCCCTCGTCAGTCCAGAGCTTCGCATGTGAGTCAACGTAGTGGGTTAAACCCAAAGACACACCAAACCATTTTTTGCATGCCAGGACCCTGCCTTTAGATGATTCGATCTATTATCTGGTTTCTCTTGCTTTGAACATCTCCTAAGAGAAAAATCATAACGTGTGGATCATTCTAGCATCGTATAAACGGGCTTTAGGTCATTGAATTTATTTAGACTAATTTTTAAAATTCCAACCTTGTATTTATTGTGATAAAAAGTTGAACCTTTTTAGGTGGGTCCTTCGTATGCAAAAGTATGACGAATTGGTTTGGGCGCTTTGATTTATAATCGTTCCTCTAACAAACCTGGGTGGTTGCAACACTGGATGTGTGTTGTTGACAATGTATTTGAGAAGATCATTAGGGTAGTACAAACAAATAAACAGAAAAAAATTATGTACGTTAACAGGATGATCTTATCTGAATGATCAACAGATTTTGGACGATAGAACTCAATCGATCTTGCTTCTGGAGTAGTTATTTGATGCTATTTGTGGGGTTAATTGACACCTGAATAATCTTAACTAAGTAATCTACTGATTTCCCAGGAAAACAAACAACCGAAACTTGTACCATGGGAAGACAAAAAAATGATCAATGTCAGTGGTAAGGCACGGTAAACAGATATACAAGTCACCGTCTCCTTTGATTATTTCAAAACAAATAGGACCCACTATTTTGATGATTAAGACTATTTTATTTTGTTGGATGTGCTGTGGATATGGATAAGAGACATAAATATTATCTAAGCTTTTTATAGGAGAAGCGAAGAATTACAAACCAAATGCTATAATTTGCTCGTACGCTCTCCTAAATTAAATCCCCAGCTGAAGAGTCATTTGCGCCTTTCCTTGAATTAATCAGTCATGCAATACTTATTAAATACAAAGAACAAAATGAATTTCAACTCCATCATAGCTGAACTATCTATGAGAAAGAGGCAACTCAAACCTGCGACAGCATATTAATTTTAGGGGAGATGCCAGAGTTGTCTTCAACCGGCCAGCCACACCTGAAAATTGTTGGCAGTTTGATATATAATGCTCTTGATGATGAATACATGTTAACCATGGTTTTTTGTGCCTTCTAACAGTCATTACCATAAATAAGTGGCTAAGATTACCAGATTGCTTCTAATTGGAGAACATGGCTTATCCCTGGCCTGGAAAATAGATGGTTTGGATCATTCTTGTGCTTTACAACTTGACTTTATGGACAATTATTGTTTTTTTTTAAATAGAGAAAAGAATTAAAAAATGAATATTAGAATAGATGAATTAAACCTACAGTTAGAAAATGAGATCACAACCGTGTATCTTATGTCGATAAATTCATTAAGAAATCAAAGGCTTACAATTATCTGGCGTGGACGTTCAAAGAAAGATCTAGCAGATGAATGGTTTGGATGATTGAAGCGGGGAACCAGCCCCCTCCCGGTCCATTCCATTCAATGGGTTTTCTCTGGAACTGCACGGAAAGAGAATGAGTGGAGAAACAGAGGAGTTTTCTGAAGATTTCGATTGGGAGCAACTTCGAAATGAAATTGAGAATGATGTCTCGTTTCGCTACCATTAATTCCCTTTCAATTCGTCTTCTTTTTCTTCTGCTTGTGATGATTCAGAGGCATGGAAAAGTTTCCACAAGCGTCACTCAACTGGAAGATTTTTTAAGGTGTCCCCATTGCCGTTCTCTTTGTTCGTTTCCTTTTCTTGCTTTTCGCTCGAGTTCCTTGGAAAATTTCATCCTTTATATCTCAGCTAGCTGTTTGAGGATCTGGGTTTTCTTATTTCGTGAGTATTCTCGATCTCTCTCTCTCTTTCATTTGATGGTTTTGTGAATGAACTTTTGGAAACATAACATTTTGTATCTGGTTTATGCGTCTTTTGTTAATGATTGATTGCGATGGAGACCTCTGAGGGCTTGCTTGAATCCTTTTGATCCTCTCGGAAATTGCTTATAAGGGCGGAATTGATTGGAAGCCTGGAAAGAGAGAGATAGAGTAGGTAGGTTACCCAACATATTCATACAGATTTCATAAAGATGCTAATCAATATCAACCAGGAAACATAGAAAACTTTCCAATGAACGAGTTAGAAAGTATTCTAGTGAGATACAACGACTACAATGGAATATGATAATCACATTAGTACCAAAAAATTAACAATCACATAATCTTGGAAAGAGAAGTGTCATGCATACAGATGTTACATTGAGTTTTACTCGAAGCCATTGAAAATGCCTTATGGTAACAATCTCAGGCCATCAATAAATTGATCCTAGGCCTTAAAAGTTAACAGAGAAGACTTGACTAGCACCACAACTTGCCTTTAACAAACAAAGTGATAATCGATCTCTATTTGTTAAGTATGCCCATGAAGAATAGGATTTGGCACCAAGTAGCTAGCGTCCAAATTGTCACAATAATGTCATGGAGTTCAACAGCAATGGATACCAACATCCTTTGTAAAAATTGAAGCCAACAAATGTGAAAACCCCAATTTTTTTGGAAATTTTCTAGAATTAATTAGAATTTTCACAAAAATCAAGGTGAAATATTATATTTAATATAATATAATTTTTTAGAAAAAGAATCAGGCCTTGAAACATAGATATTTGGAATCATTCATGGGAAACCAGTCAGAATGGCTATAAGCACGCTGAAATCTGAGTTCGGGTGAAAAATTTCTATTTTTCATAATTTTTGTGAATTTATATTTACCCATAAGAGTAAAATGGCCATTTCACTTTTTGTAGGGTTCACAAAAGTTGGGTGAGCTGGTGGACAGCCATTTCAGGGAATATCAACGATGAAGAATGAACATGATGAGGAATATGCTTTTAATTGTATAAGAAAAGTGAAAAATTATTTATAATTAAAAATTAATTAAAATAATGCAAAACTAGCCCTATAAATACCCCTCCTACAGGCTGCACGAAATTCACAAACTCCCCAAAGCTCTCCCCCTCTCCCTCTCCCTCTTTCTCGCTCTTTCCTTTTTCTCTCTCTTTTTTTTCCTTTTTCTTTCTTCCCTTTACAGCCGTAGAGCGCGTCTGCAGAAGCATCGGAGGGAATATTCCCTCACGGGCCGTTAGGCGCGTCTACGGACTCGTCGTCCCCGATGGAATAGGGTTTTCCGCCTGAAAACCCTAAATCAATTAGCCATCCATATTTCATAGTTATAATTCAATTTTCCCCGTTGGATGGTTTGGGCTAACCTGATCTATAAAAGACCTATGATTTCACATTGATTGGAGGAGTTTTCAGCGGTGAAATTACCGACGTGGATCTCTTTTTCCCGCTTGATTTTTCAAATCTGGAAACTTCAGGTAGGTTCCTCATCTTCCCCTCTAACTATTCTGGTAGTTTTGAAGGCAAGGAGATCAGCAGACTGAATTTTTCGACAAGTTTTCTCTAGTGAATCCAGTATCGATGATCCAGCCTGAAAACTCCAATAAAACGTAATTGATTGGAGTTTTTGAGCCTTTGGATGGATTCCTGGGGTCCAAAAACCCAAGGGGATGAAATCTGAGACGGTGGATCTTTCAGATTTGAGGAAAGTTGATTTGATGGTCTAGATCGGACCGTCTTAGCTATCCCAGGTCACCCCTTCCCGTACACGGGCTATCACCTGTGGAACGCGGCAGGGGACGGGCCACCGATCGACCGTCAATCCGGGAAACCCAAATTGAATCTAGGCCCCTTGTTTGATTTGAAATCTTAAAACTTCAATTCAGAGCTTATTTTAACTCCAAATCAAGATCGGAAAGAAACTCTGGATTCTTAGTGAAGAGTAGAATCTAATGGAAATATAAAATTTGTGTTTTATTCACTGTAAAATTCTGTATATTTCAAAAAGAGGTACTAATTCCCAAGATTAGTCTAATCTGACATGATCAGACCTCAGATTTCTGATCCATCAGTGATCTAGTGATGAGGGAATATGGAATCAAGAGTTAGATGTGATTGATCTTCTATGAATTAAGAAATTTAACCTTAATGGAAAGGAAATCTTAAAAATAATTGTGGATTTACTTGATCTGACTAATCAAGCATGATCAAAAACTATAAAATAGTATAGATGATGATCTAATAATAAGATCGAGAAAAATGAATAGCTTAATATGGCTAATTTGGAATAGATTAAAATCTATGCCCTAGATTTGGATAAATTGACTTAAGATCTTCTTGATCAGATAGATCAAGAAAGATCAGATCATATGATGAGATGCATCAATGATCTAGTGATGATATCACATTAAGAGAATGTGATAGATCTGAAGAAAAATGAAAGATTAAGATTTAAACCCTTAATAGGATAAAAAATGAATAGAAATCAAAATATGATCAATTAATCAAAATGAATAAATATGATGTATTCAAATGAGCATGTAAATTATTAAGTTCTATTGTAAATGCTCTTTTAATTGCTAGATTTATTTATTTACGCTTTAATTGTTCATGTTATGTAAATTACATGAAAATAGATATGGATAAACATTTACAATGAATATGGACATGGACTTAATGATGGTAAGGGCTATAGTTAGTAGGACAATATAAGGAATATCATTTCCTTGGCCTAAATTAGGAGAATAATAAACCCCATGAACGACATTTAAATGTTCATGGATTTAATTAAAATCAAATAGCAAGAGTACTTAGGGTTTAATGGTCATAGGAACCTTATGAAGGTTGAGTTAAGGTCACCCCAGTAAATGTTGAACATGGTGGTTAAGGGGGTTCTCTAATAGAGCCTTGCTCTTCGCCCACCTTCTGACGATGTTTGTGAGGTCTAAACGCCTCCTTACATGAGGATTGAATTAACCACTCTGTGTGAGGTTTTTAACTAGTAAGCCTTAGTCAATTCTGAAATAAGGAGGAGCTGTTTCGTGTTAGGAAAGAAATAAGTTTTCTTCAACCAGTAAGACATTAACTGGTTGAATAATAATAATAAGATCATAAAAGGATAATAAACTATCTAATCCTAATAAAAATGGTAATCAAGATAATCAAAGATCAATCAAGATCCATAAGGAGATTTTGAATGATCAAGAATAATAAGAATCATAATATTGGATGTATGTTTTGAAATAATATAAATATTAGATTCAAATGTAAATCAATAGATTAGATCCTTGATCAATATGATCCAAGGAACAAGATTCAAATCATCCTATGTAAGGATGATCAAAAGAACAATTAGGAAGTATAAATGAGTTGAGGAATAACTGTATACATGTGATTTGATGTATACATGAAGGATATGATGATCAAAATCAATGGGATGATGGATTTTTGAAAGTAAAGGTAGGTGGACCTTAAGGATATATTCAATATATAAGATACATGTATTTTACACATGATCTTATCTTGATAAATGAGTTTTGATTATAATTGTCTTGGAATTGTTATGAATCAACAAATGAAGTTGAAATGAATACAAAGGGATTGATTGAGTAATTATGAAATTACTTAATGGGTAGAATGGAAAGATTTGAACTATATAAGTCGGACCCCAAATCTTAAGGAAATAAGTTATAGGCATATCCTATTATAACCAGACACATAATCTGTATGTATGAAATATTATTTTCCATACAAGCATGGAGGCTTGTGGTTTTGTTTTAAGATAGGCTTAGGCCTGGGGATGCCAATGCTATGAGAGTTATGAGGGTTTGGCCACCCGCTCTCCGAAATTGATTATGATGATGATACCATGCCCAAAAAGAGGCAAAACGTTGAGTAGGGCAATCATGGGAAGGCCACCACTGTGACAACCATGGTTCCCCCTATGCGAACATGGATTTTGTGTTTTCCACCGTGGTATCAGTGGAATATTATGCAATTATCTAGGTACACTGTATGGATTGAGACTGAGAGCATGGTAGTCCTTTGATTATTTTGCATTATGATGTAATTGATTATGGCATGATGAGATGGCTTATGTTGTGGCATGATGAAATGGCTTATGTTGTGGCATGATGAGATGGCTTATGTTGTGGCATGATGAGATGCCTTATGTTCTAACATGATGAGATGCCTTATTTTATGGCATAATGAGATGCCTGGTAAACGTTATTACCGATGTTATATTGGAGGATGATTCCTAATACGGTATGGAAATGAGATATTATTCATGATATTAACTATATTCATGATTTTTAGTGGTTTTATTTATATATAATATATACATATAATTCATATGATGAGTGAAGGATAAAATGGTTATCCAATTGTATGAATTGATTTATATCATGGATATCATGAACTGTTGATTTTGAGATATATTGAATATATTTCTTAAATCTCCTACAAAGCATAGCTTGCTGAGATATTATAAATGTTTGAATGTTTACAATATCTCAGATACAGTTAAGGAAAATTGAAAGCTCAAGACTTATGAATAATCATCACCAAACTACGGCTTATGGTATTTACTCTGAAGAAGATTGTATTGATTTTTTTTGTAATTTGGATTGTAAAATTTGGACAAGGTATGTAATGACTATCGAGGTTGTATATGTGAACCGCTGAATCGATCCTAATTTTAATAAAAGTATTTCTATTGATATTCAATAGAAATTTTATTTTATACAAAAATCTATGTATGATAAGTAATTTGAGGTGACACTCGGGTTTTTGACAAAGCAATTTCAAAGAAAATATATTTCCGCTCTTTGAATTTTAAAAGAGTTTTCAAAATTAGGGCCCTACCTTTGCAAATATTTATGAAAATGTGTTTTAAAAACCCGGGTCATCACAACAAATATTTGTAATCCTTGAGGCTAAGGCTTTGACACTCTGCTTCCATACTTGAATGTTATGGTCGGTTGTTTCTTAGAGCAGCACTAGTGGAGATTAGATCGAAGAAAAGAACAATTTCAATGGTGATTGCTTATCATCTAGAGATCCAACAAAATCATACTTAGTAAAGCATGTGTAGTCATTGGAAGCATGAATCTGAAGACCATGATCTGGAGTGATTTTCACTTTTCAAAATATGCATTTTACTGTTTTCACATGTATCCCGATTGGTTTGTGTATGACTTGATGAACATGATTGACTGCATAAGGGAGATCTTGCATTGTTGAACTAAGATGTTGAAGGGGCTCCAACAATACTTACATAAGATGTGCACTCTAGGTAGTAGGTCACCATCTATAGCTGATAGTTTATTGCTCCGAGTTCTCCATGTTAGCGCTCTTCAAGGCAAGTGAATGCTTGGTACATGTAACTTCCATGTGTAACAAGTTAAGGAGCGAACCGAGATCACCCGAATCAAAGGTAGGTGAGGGAGTGAATCAAAGACTTAATTCCAAGTGTGTTGTGATGGTGTCATCAGCTACATGGAGAAGAAAAAAATGATAGACACATAAAGAAGAAAAAATGATAGAACCTTTCATGGAGTGCTTGAAGAATAAGAGTCATGAGCACTACTCTTCAATCCTTGGGTCTTAAGAGTCATCCTAAATAATTAGCATGGGAGGCTTGTTTTACTTCACTTAGAAGACTTTGTGCAACTGACAAACATGTTGAAATTGGTGAGGATGGACAATTCTTGTGGTTGTTTTATGTACCCTTTTTTCATCTAGAGCAATGTTAATGAAAGTATTCATCATGTCTAATTATCATAATGCTCATCCACTAGAGGAAGCAAGGCTTTAACCAACGGACTAAACCTCTCTGCAAAGTCCACACCTTCAAGTCAATGAAAGCCCTTTGCAGCTAGATGGAACCATTCCCACTAATTTTTTTTTATATGGACCCATTTGGAACTGGTAATTTTGGCACTTGGTGGAGAAGGCAGTAAGGACCATGTTTGATTTTGAATCAGGTATTGAATTCTGTACGATCAGGTGCCTGTACTAATTGAGCCTAGAAGCACTGAGAAAGTAGATGACTGATAGATAAAAGAGTTCTTGTTTTTCAAATTCAATATTTCAGTTTTGTAACCATAGGATGTAGTTGCAAGAGGTGCCAGTGAATAGCAGAGCCAACATTTGTAGAGGAAATCTCTCTCAATGGTACAGAAGTTGGTTGCTAAGCACTTGAAATGCTAATGATAGAGGAGTGATAGAGGCTGGAGATGCAATGGAGATAGGCGATTTCTGTGGTGGCATAGTACACAATGGTAATGGAGTCACTGGCTTGGCATGAGATGGAGATGCTCAATCTGGGAGTACACCAATAGTCAGTGGTGGAGATTGAGGTGACATTATGCCTGCAAAAGGGAACAATTGCTTTCTCAAACACAACATGTCTAGCTGTAAAAATACACCTAATGTATGGATTGAGCCACCTATCCACCTTGTTCAAAGTGATAGCCAACAAAGACACACAACTTTGTTCATGACTTCAATTTAGATTAGTCTGTATGAGCAATGTGTAGTATGCATAACTAAGAGAACCAAGAGCTCGATTAGTCAGGTGGACAGCCAAACTATACCTCAAAAGTTGATTTTCCCTTTCTTCCTGGAGTAGGAAGTCTACCAATAAGATAGAGACTTATCTGAAAGGTTTCTACCAAAACGAATTGAGTAACTTGGCTTGATCTAGAAAAGCTAGACCATCTCTAAAACATGCCTGTGTTTCCTCTAAGCAAGTCCATTATGTTGAGGTGTGTGCGGACATGAAATAAAGTGCGGATTCACCATTATTGAAAAAAAGATTTATGAAAAACATGTCTCATTTGTTCTCCAACACCATCCGTTTGATTTGATTTAATCCTTTTGGAAATGCATTCTTCACTAATTTTTGCATGTATTGAAGTAATCGCTCACATCACTTTTTGTATAAAAAGGAACTATCCAGGAGAATCAAGCAAAGTAATCTATGAAAGTAAATAAAAGTTCATCTCCGCTAGTGTTTAATATGAGAGCAGGAGACGTTATGTCAGAATATAGAAGATCTAAAATGGGGGAGGATGTTACAAAAAGCATACTAGGACGGTGACAATATCTGTAAACATTTATTATTTCTAGATGCAGAACTAGGAGAAATACTTTTTAGCTTAATCACTATGTAACTTAGAACTTGATGGATGTCCAAGTTGCATATGCTAAACATGTCCAAAAATGGGCAGCCCAGTGCACAAAGCTCCCACGTATGCGGAGTCCGGGGAAGGGGTGGACCACAAGGGGAGTATCAATAAAAAAAGGCTTGATCACCTCTTAAGCCATCACACATATCATAAAGTGGGTATTGCCCACTCTTACTTAAGCCTTTTTGAAGAATTCTCCCCATTTTATGATCCTATGTAATGTATCCTAAAGCATCACAACCAAATAAACAGTCGAGATCTCTCCTCAGTTACAGAACACTCTATAGATTCTTCTTAATATGGAGCAGCCCTGGTGCATGAAGCTCCCACATATGCAGGATCCGGGGAAGAGGCTAACCACAAGGGTCAATAATATGCAGCCTTATCTTGCATTTTGCATTAGGCTGTTTCCACACCTTGAACCCATGACCTCAAGGTCACATGACAACAACTCTACTGTTACGCCAAGGCTCCCCTTCTAGATTCTTCTTAATATCAGGGACAAAAAACTCTTTATAATTTTATGGGAGTGTCAGTAGACTTTAAATCAATAGTGCCAATATGAGAAATATGCAACACATTGCTGTCACCTTTGGATGTAGGAGAGCTACCGTTATACTTCGATTTAGAATTGAAGACTTGGATATCCTTAATCATGTGATTTGTTGCTCCATAATCAATATATGATTACTAAAAGACTGCCTAATGCCTAAGTTAACGGTGATAACAGACTCAGCAAAATCATCATTGGTGGCCTACAGCCAAAGTTACTGCAACTCCAAACTTCATGTCCTGGCTTATAGTAGGTTCTCAAAAGAGGTTTGTGTGTTCTGTTGGTGTATTGGGAAAACTTTGATCATTGTTGTTCTATGTATGTGAGCAGCTGTTGTTTTTATGGCCACGGCCAAATCAATAACTATGCCAAAATTGTTGCTTCTTCATAAAGACTGAGTGTTCAAAGTTACCAGGTGGATGTTTTCTGCAATTTCTGCAATTCTTTCCTGAAAGGACTCATAACCGAGAACCATAGATGAAATTTTTGCTAATGAAGGAAGATGACGCACGGAAATGGCAGTAGAATGAGCTATATACTCAAGACCAAGTCCGTGAGAGCATAGAGAACCTATCCCAGTGATAAAAAGGCTACACTTGTCAGTTATCTGAAGTTGGCCGCAGATTTGAACAATTTAAGATGTACATTGGAATGAAACTATTACCTACAGGGCATCCCATATGGCCTTAGATGAAGGCTTGCTACATCAGCAAGAACTGGCTCAAGAAGGGGAGCGATAATCCATGAAAGAAACACAATTGTCGGTTCTTTCCCATGCAATAAAGTCTAGATTATTAACTTAAAAGGAAAACATTAGACAGAAACCTTGAAGTTCATCCTTTCATCCAACATGATAATCGTAGGAAAAAAGAAAGAAGGAAAAAAAAAAAAAAAAACCCATAATCTAACTACTAATGCTTGATTGACACAACCACTTCGCAAGTGATGAAACCTCCATAAATGCCACTTTGAGATGACCTATCTCCTTACAAGACTTAAATCATTTCACTTTTGTTTTAACCAGATTCACAATTTACATATTTATAGGCATTGTAGGAAATAACTAACCTATTAACTACTACTATAATAACTACCTCCTAACTTACAATAACCATTCTATCCTCTTACAATAACTACCCTAATTGCTTATTTCATCTAGATAATCAAGTAACCATTAATAGCCAAAGAGGTACATAACATTCCACCTCCCTTAAGATTAATCTTGTCCTCAAGGTTGAAGTTAGCCCTTCTATCAAGCACAGTAATCTTCATATCCCACACATAGGAAGAAGAAAGAAGTAAGACAGAGGGAACTTCTTTGAGGGGGCATTCCTCCAAACCTTTGATTGGAATACTCTTTTCTCCCATCCACAATTTTCTTCTAGGGAAGGGCTTGATAAAATAGAAAAATATATTCTAACTACCAATACTTCATTGGTAAACCGTTTTCAAGGGGCAAGCCTCCTTAGAAGACTTAAAACTACTCTTCGAACCAGATCCACACATTATATATTTATAGGGATTGTAGGAGATGACTAACCTATTAACTACTGCTATTATAATAACTACCTCCTAACTTACAATAATCAGCCTATAACTATTCTCTTACAATAAATACCATAATTGCTTGTTTCATCTACAAATCAAGTAACTGTACATAACCAAATAGTTACATAACATTGCACCTCCCTTAAGATCAACCTTGTCCTCAAGGTTAAAGTTGATCCTTCTGTCCAACATGATAGTCTTGACATTTCACGTGTAGGAAAAATGAAAGAAGAAAGAAGACATAGGTCATCATTTTGATAAGATCTTTCTCCTAATGACCGCTTCGAAGGGGTCTTCCTCATAAACTTTGCTGCAACATATTCTTCTTCTGTTATGCCTACAACATTCAACTAGGAAAGTGGCTCTGATACCAATTGTTATATACTTGCATGAATAGAAACTAAAAACATAACCTAACTTCGAGGGGTTGAACCTCCTTACAAGACTTAAAAATCAATTCTCCTCTTCCAACCAGCTCCACACGTTACTTACTTATAGATATTGAGAAAATGACTAACCCTATTGATTACTTCTACTAAATAACCACCTCCTAACTTACAATAACTAACCTATAACCATCTTCCTACAATAACTACCCCAAATTCACATCACATCACATAATAATTAGACACATTAATCAAGTAGGTACATGTAAGGGTCTCCCCTTGATCGTTCCTTTGCTTGCTTTTGTTGTCTTTCCACATGAAATTATGGCACCATGCTATTTGTGAGTCTTATATTCATATATTTAACAAATAACTTCTTAAAAGTTGCCTTTAGGTAACACTAATAGTATGAAGTTCCAACCATTCGTTTTTCTCTATTCTAATGAAACTTTAATCGCTTAAAATATGAAAATATAGTAAGAATTAAAATCACAATCTCAAGAAGTAATTGAATGAAATTTCATCAACAAAAGTTTTTTTAATACGAAGAAATCTTTTGACAACAACTTTAAAACATATTAACGTTTTACTGTTTTGTAATTTTCAATAGTTAATTGGAAATTGCTTTGCAAATAAAGATTGATAGGCAAAACTCGCTTTTCTAACAATTATGATATGTTGCAAAATTTGAAAATTGTCTTTCCTTGTCTTCCCAAACTCCTGATTTTGGGTAGTGCAGAAAAGGAGGTATCTGCTGAAGGAATTTTCAGAGCTACTTAGTTCAGATAGGTTCTCCAATGTTTTGGAGGTGGGTTGTGGGATGGAACACTGTTCTTCCTATTTTGCTGTAATGCTTGATACTTGTCTTAATCATTCCTTCCTTTTAATTGGGTAAAATAACCAAATTAGAATCATGGGAATTGATACTAGGTTAAAATTCAGGGCACACTTTTGCTTTTCTGTACTTTAACACTCTGGATGGGTAGCTTGATTCAAAACTTTCTAGGAAACACAACTTGCATTCCTTTCCTTTATTTATTCTTTATTTATGGACTAAATACACGGTTCAACAAAAAGAACAAAGCAGCAGGAAACAACAGATAAAATTGAGACATTTTTAGAGCAACATCTCTTCTCCAGAATTGCTTGCCCACCCTTTGAAATAAAACATCTGTCTTGAGATAAGTTCCTATAATTGTTCCATTCTCTCTCTCTCTCTCTCTCTCTCTCTCTCTCTCTCTCTCTCTCTCTCTCTCTCTCTCTCTCTCTCTCTCTCTCTCTCTATTTCTCTCTCTCTCTCTCTCTCTCTCTCTCTCTCTCTCTCTCTCTCTCTCTCTCTCTCTAAGTTCCTATATTATTATTGTTCCATTTTACCAACATACACTACAACAAAGTTTTCTATTAAAAGATTATCAGTTTCATTGCTTTCACCCAGACATAGTGCTCTAGAAAAGTGGGAACCTTGGTGACGTCTATGATAAAGTGAAGGCACTAAAGGTTGATGATATCTTGCACAATAAGTAGGAATGATAGAACCTGATGGTCATGTCTTGGCTCATAAGTTTGATGCAGCCCATAGTAGTCAGGCATGCTCCTAAGACTGTAAAAGAGACCCAGGGCAGTCTTCATGATACCTATTGCAAGCACAAAATCAAAAAGGCATATCAACTTCTCTAAGAGTTGGCAGACTTCATCCAGAGGAGAAACTCTTTCACTGTGCAACTTGTGGAATCTTTGAGAGGATATCAATAGGTCAAGTGGAAGGACCCTGAAGATGCTGGAATGTACATAAACTTTCTAGAGAAGATTTTGATGGTTGAATTACTGGAGGGGATGAATGGAACTATGAGACTAGAGAACAAGAGAGATTCTTAATGTTGAACTTCCGCCCTTTATCTAATACCTTTATCTAATATATTCATTACCGAGGTAAAGAAAGTTGTTTGAGCGCATTTAACTCAACTAGGACTACTAGGCTATTTTTACTGTTGATAAGGCCAAGTTCCATGAACTTGCGAACTACTTAGCCTTTCTTTTGTAGCACTCCTACAACACCCCAATTTTCCCTGAGACAGTATATTGAAGTGACCTAGCCACAATCACCCAATGCAAGTAGGAAACTTAGACATTCACACCAAAGAAGGAAGCTAAGTATGTCAGCATCATGGAGAGAATATGAGAAAGACTTTCTAAGAGCTAGTTGGTAACAGTGCATGATAAATGAAAGGATGAAAGTAGAATGGCCCAATACCAGAATTGCTACCACAAAAACAACTCAATACAGTTTATTTCAATTAATAAACTACTGGTGCTCTTGGGAATTTATTTTAATTAATCAACAATATAGCTAAGTGGAGGAGAATGATTTAAATATGCAGCACAAGAAGTTACAGAGCTCTATTGATCACTTTACAGCATTAAGATATCGCTTTTCTCTCAAATTGAAAGCTGGTTCTAGTTATAAAATAACTAGTAAATAAAAATTATTAATTCTAACTCAAGCCACAATTTTTTGTCCTTGATGACACAAATGTTAAGATCTAACCCAATAAAGAAGCTTGAAACCCTTCCCAAGGGAACCCATGAAACCCATCTTTTTGTTGCTCATAATTCATGCAGTGTTATAGGGTTTGAGACTCATCTTGATTTCTATGACCTTTTAGTATATATATCACTTTGTTTCATTACATTTATTTGATTTTCATAAGCACACTGCCTCTTGAAATTCTCCCTAGGAATTATCACTTTATTCTTGGCCTGAGACCCTCTCTCTCTCATGTAGCCTTGGCACAATGGTAGAGTTGTCATCATGTGACCTAGAGGTCACAGTTCGAGGTGTGGAAACAGCCTCTTGCAAAAATGCAAGGTAAGACTGCATACTATAGACCCTTTGTGGTCCGCCCCTTCCCCGGACCCTGCATCTGCTGGAGCTTTTTGCACTGAGCTGCCCTTTTTACTCTGCATACGTTATGGCAGGTAATAACTCTAATTCCATCTATTTGTTTTTTATTAGTGGAATACAGAGCATCAATGTTTAGTCTTGTAACTGTAGCTCAGAAGTATTTAAAAAGGCATGGGACATTGTAAATACTGCTGAGAGGGCTCATTAAAACATTGATTCCATCCTTTTCTCTGTGATTTTTCTGTAGATGAATTTCCAATTTGGCTGGTCTGCACTTCCTGCTGAAAAGCTTCGAAAAGATCATCTGATTGCCCATCAGGTTATTAATTTGACCTTTCTTGGATACTTAGATCTAAACACAACTGCATATCTATGGTTTTTAAATTTTGTGTGAAGAAACATGATTATGACATTGTCAGTATTACTTGCCTGGTTTTGCAGATGCTAGAAGAAGTGAACACACATTCTTAAAGGAGTTACCTTCCTTCTACAAAGCTCAGTGTTGTATTGGTGCCATGGATTTTGTTACATTGGTTAGTTTATTTTGTATTGAAATTTTCAACCATAATAGGTTTGGTTTACTGGGCCGACGCATCAATCACATCAAATGATGAGAGACTTCTGATGTCTATTATAAAACTTTGATGCCATTTCTTATGAATGTACACTAAATTGCCTTGTACCCTCATTAGAATCGCTGAATTATTTTATTATTTTATTGGTACTGTAAGTTTACCTACTGTGCTCATATTTTGTGCCTTCATTTGAGTAACTAGACAATGCCTGGACCTCAGGAGCAGCACTTTTTGGTTTTCCACATCACTAAATACATTTCTATTCTACAATGTTTCTGAATAGTTGATGAATGTCAAGCTTTCATTCTCATATTGGCCTTAATAGTCTTCTTTCAGGGTTTACATCTTTCCATTTGTTTTAAAAGGGGTGCCTCCTTTGTGCACCAGAATTCACACGTGCTGGTAAATCTTTACAAAGAAACTGGAAATTTCACAAAGAGAGCTATATGCAAATTATATGTAGATACAAAGTTGCTCAAATGCTGCCTCCATCTCTCTTGTGAGGCCCATGAATACTAGTTTGATATGTCTCAGTTTTTTCATGGTGTTAGGAAACTGAGTTGGCACTCTTTCAATGCCTCACATTATCTCAAGACTTGATAGCTCAATCGACACATTGATCCATTCTCTAGTTTCTTCTCAAACTAGGTGGTCCATAATCTAACTTTGCAGACTCAAATTATAGGCCAATTGATAATTTTGTGGATACATTTTCCATTATATGATATTCGTAGCTTAAATTCAAATTTAAATCATTCCTTGTGTATGTGAATTTTTGTTCCTAAACATGTTTGTCAAACTACATGTTGCCTCGTACATCATCATCAAAGCCTTATCCCGATTAGGGATCGGCTACATGAATCTTGTTCCTCCATTCTCCTCTATCAAGGGGCACTTGCCTCATACACATGGATATGTAATCAACTCATGGGAGACAAAGCTATCACATCAAAATTCCTAATCAATCAATCAGTTGAAATGATTAACCAAAATGCTTTTCTATGTAGTAGTTCTATATTTTGACTCTTGAATCTTGGCACAAGAATGAGAATGGCACACGGTTGTTGTAGTGTGCGAAGTTTATTCTTGTCTTAGTTTCTGAATTTAACTTTCTTGGTAACACTGGATACTATGCATGTAAGTTCTCATTTGTATGCTTGTATCACTCTGTTGTGAACCTATAGTGGGTCTAGATACTAAAATCAAAAGATAGGAGACTGATTTTGTACATTTCAGGTCTCCTAATTCGTCCAGAATCATTTGCAATCAAGAAACCCTAAAGCTTTCTAACAAATCTTAGATCCCGACAGACCAAAGTGAAAGCCTCATATAGCTTGCAAAATTCCAGTTCCATTCTCTGGATTTTGAGCAATCCACATTTCTATTGAAAAATGTGTTCATTTCATCTTGTAACGATAACAGCTAAATCATCCTAGAAATCGCTACCCGAACATTGACAAGCGTTAATCAAGCAACCAAGATGCAATTTACCCATGTTTTCTAATAGAGTTAGCCCTACTGATAAGAGAAATGTAGTTGGTGATGATCTCCTTGTTAGGATGTTAGTTTCCATGGAAATTCAGCCTTCTAACCGTTCTTACCTTCAATTAAACGTCAAATCAATGCATTCATCTTCTAGAAGGTAATAAACAATTAACCTTTTAAGTTTATGCTTTTGTGAGTCTTTTCTTTATAGAGCCTGTATGCATTATCAATATATGAAACAAGTCTATTTTCATTATTTTCTCATGTTATTTTGTAGATATTCACTTTATCAGCAATACAATTCCATCAAATGCCACTTGTCATTTCAGAATGCTTCTCTGTGCTAAAGCTGGGCTATTACTCTTATTCAGGGACTATGATAATGTTCTTAGGGTTAATGAAGCTTTCAATTCTTTGATGCTATATGATAATGATCTAGTTGTTCAAAATGCTCTTTAACTAATATACTTTTGGCTAGTGGCTAGCTATTTCCATTTATGATACTCGAAATAGTTGCTAAATTATTGGTTGACTAATCTCAGGCCTCTATGACATGTCTATGCTTCAATTTGGACCAAACAAAAGAGTGGAATTTAGAAAGTTCATGAAATCTGATGGTACTCACTCGTATTTCTTCTTTCTTGATATTGTTAAGGATCTTTTCTTAGCTGCAGGCTTTGTTTCCAACTCCATTTTTCAAAGTTTTGTTTGAAAGTATTTGCTGTTTTATTAAAAAAAAGAAAGAAAGGCAGCCTGATGCATGAAGCTCCCTCCTATGCAATGCAATATGTCGAGGGAAGGGGCGGACTACAAAGGGTCTATAGTACACAGCCTTACCTTGCATTTTTGCACGAGGCTGTTTCCACCCTTTAAACTCGTGATCTCCAGGTCACATGTTGACAACTCAACTGTTGCACCAAGGCTCCCCTTCTATTCTCTGTTTTATTTTTTATATTATATTTGATGCAAGAAGTAATAATTTTTAATTAATCTATGTCAGAAAACTGATTCATTTCAGCCAATGTTAAGAATATCCCACTTTTGGGATCCACTGAATTGGTCACTATATGCGTGGGTTCTCCAAACTGTCCAGCTGTACTCCTCAACTGTTTGCTTATCAAAACAATTAGACACTGTCTTGAAAATTGGTATCAAACTGTAAATCATGGCAGCAGTCGTGATGTCTTGAGAATCATATCAAACTATAATTCATGGGAGGGTTTGAAAATTTGAAAAAAAATAAAATGAAAATCATGAGATTCCATTGCCAAATTTTTAAAAGGAATAATTATGAATACATGCCTAGAGTATGAGGAATTTGTAAATACATGGAAAATTTTTCAGTAATTGCAACAACATGCATTCCTTTACATGTTATTAGTAAAAATACACCTAGGATCAAATTCCTGACAAATATCTAAACCAGCTTCAGATTATGTACTAGAAAAGAATGAAACCTTTTCTAATCTTTATACTAAATAACAGTAGTTAAAATTTGGTATGTGTGCCATCCAAAAGTAGAAAAACTACATCTTTCTCTTTCAGAAGACGATGCTTTTCTCTTTGGCATCTTAGGGTTCTGTTCCCACATTTTGGAGCTCCAAAGAATCAAAGGCCTGTTGTAAAGAACCCTTATTGCCCTTTCTACACTGTTTTACTTCTCTCCTGAAGATAAGTGAGTTCATAATTATCCAAGATCGAGTCAATTGACTAAGGTATATTGAATCATAGCCTCGAAGGGGAGCCTTGGCACAATGGTTGAGTTGTGGCTGTGTAACCTGGAGATCACAGGTTCGAGGCGTGGAAACAGCCTCTTGCAAGAATGCAAGGTAAGGCTGAGTACTAATTGACCCTTTGTGGTCCGCGCCTTCCCAGGAACCCACGTACATTGGAGCTTCATGCACCCAGCTGCACTTTTTATATTGTATCATGGCCCGGAAAAGAAAGACAAGTTAAAAATCCATGAATGGTTAAAAAGTCTTAATATCAAACGAGCATATCATCAAGGTACATGCCATCATCACCATTTTCATTGTTGTCTCACTGTTCAAATATACAATGTCTTATCTTCTCTCTCAGATTCTGATGGAGAAACACTCTTATATTTCCTGGTTTTTATCTTTATTCTTCAATGTACTGAGTTTTCTGGGACCTATAACATAATTTAATACCATATCACTAGTTTGTTCTATTACTATTTCAGAAGCTATTAATAAAACACAACTCCCAAAGTGTAATATGTGAGGGTACTTGTGCGTAGATTCCCATATTGTGCTTTGAAAGAATACAGCCAGGTAGATGTCCAAGTGCAGCCTACTTGTTTGATGATCCAAACCATTTATTGGGCTGGTGGTGCTGTGGATCAGTTGTGCATCAAAGTTCAACTCCATCTGACAATTTTAAGCTGCTATTATGGCTTTTGATGGATAGTAACAAAAAAGGCAAGTATGTACATCCATCAAGAATTCCTCCATAACCAAAGATTGATAGCTGTTCAACAAGGGAGTATTTGACAGCCCTCCGTAGCTAGTCCTATGAGTCAAATGAATTTTGATTTCTCAGGAATTCTGGAGTCCAACCAGCATTCCAGCTGCTCATATTTTTCTCTTGAAAAATGTTCATCCATCCTATAAATACCTAAAATATGTTTTTAGCTTGTGTTGACAGCTAGAGTTGCTTGGTGTCTCATCCATTGCAACTTCCACCATGAAACATTCAGCCCTGTTCAAATGTCTTGGGTTCAACCACGGACAGTCCAAGTGCTCATCCAAGTATGGTTGATGAAGAAGACCAACACCAAAAGGCATAACAATATGGAATCTGGTGGTGCCAAGAGTCTTGTTGTGACGACCAGGGTTTTTCCATGCATTTTTAAATGCAATATCTAATTCCTAAGGCGGGATGCTAAGGCGCTGCGTGTCAGCGGCATGCGCTCTAGCGGCCTTAAGAAACAGAAAATCCTGGAACGTTAGCGGGCTGCGCGTTAGCAGCATGCGCCTCAGCGGGCGCGTCTGCAGAGGTGCCGGATTTTCCCGCCTGTCTGCGGTTGACGCGTTTCGTCCAGGTGGGACGTTCTGCTCGTTTGGGGGACCAGGGCGTCCTCAGGACACCCTGGTTCGACCCTGTCGAACCAGTGCGGCCCAAGGAACGTCCCTGGGTCCTTGTTGACTCTCCAGGGCTCTATTTTGCATGATTTTTCATGCAAAAACTTAGGGAAACTGAGCCTAGGACTACTGTGAAGACGGGTTTTGAGGGATCTTGGGCATACCTGGCTCGTTGCTTGGTTTTTCTCCTCGTTTCCTTTCTAGGTTGCTTCTCCAAAATGGGTTTTCTTCAAGCTTTTGGGCTGCCATTAGAGGCGCCCAAGAGCTTTATTTATAGAGCTATAAGAGGGTTCTAGAAGGGGCTCTCACCGCCCTTAAATGGTGGTGGAGAAACCCCTAGAATGGCGGTGATTTTTCCTCCAATCACCCCCGTTCTAGAACCCTCTAGGGGGTTGAAGATGAAGTGTGCCCGTATCAAAACAGGCCCCTGTGTTTTGCAAGCTAAATCCGTTTTTTAATAAAAATTACATTTTTGCCCCTGAACTTCAAAGGGCCATAACTTGCTCATTTTAACTCCGTTTTGGGTGATTTTGGTCTTGTTGGATTCCTTTTTCTGAGACGCACCTAATGGTATCATTTTCAGGATCAAATTTTTGGGTTCAGTCAAGGTGAATAGTGAAATGACCAAAATACCCTTATCTTCAAAAACTGAACTTTTCATTGCTAACTTAATATTACAAAATTGGAGTCATTACATTATTACCCCCTTAAAAGAATTTCATCCTCGAAATTCTATAAATTATCATCTTCCTGGTATTTGTCTATTAGATAACTTCTTGGTGAATGCATTCTCCCCCTTGGGAATCAAATCTAGGCTCATCCTCAATTTATCATTCCTATTGTTCCTCCTACAAGGCCTCACCTATAAGGGCCTCTTTCGCTGTGTACTCTGATGCATACTCTCATACGTGCCAGTTTAACAATACCGATTTCTAGTGGTACTTCATCTATCTCGAAATCCGTAGATTCCTATACTTATCTCATCATGTATAGGATAGTCTCCTCGTAAGATCATGCTTCTTTATCTTTTTTCTCCTATTTTGAATATCATAGGATAACCCCTTTTCATCTAGTGATCTCTTTCCTCATCCACAAGTCCAAAAAGTTACCTTCTTTCTATTGTGTGTAACTTTGCTTCTTACCTTTTATATTTGTCTCCAAGATACTTCAATAACGGTCATGGTATCATGTGCTCTACAGCCAATTCCTTGATTATCTTTGAATTTCAACTGTCTGCCGTTTTTCCATATGTGACTTTATTCCTCGACCAAAGTTACATTTAAATAAACTCATGAAAGCCAATTAGTAGCATCTTCCATCGAGGACCTTATCATATACTGAAAGTAAAATGTCCTAACTCTATATCTAGTTTCATAATTATTGAATTCATTAAACGCTTTCCTTTGTGAGGATTTTATCCCAACTCATGTCAAATGTTAATGGTTGATTCATCATCATGGGTCACATGTTCTTGTCCAGAAGCCTATCTCGCTATTCACATCAATTTGTCATTAGGATTTTCAATAATGTTCCCATTTATGCAAAACAAAAAGTCTCATATTCATAACCGAGTACCCTTACTAGGTCATGGTTGAATCCTTTGTCATCATCCTCGTTGTCCTCTCTTTGCTTAATGGTTTTCTTCATAACTTTTCAGTCCAAAAGTTCTATACTCATTCTGGTAGGGTTAGTCCTTAGAAAATTCCTTCAATTGATTTTTCGTACTCGGTATATGCTCATAACAACTAACTATTTGTCTAAAGGCAAAGTAACATCACATCTCGCCTTATATTGCGCTAGCCATCTCACCTTTTCTCCTTTCATCCCCTATGTCAATATATTGTGCAATCTTTTATCAAGGCTTTATCGTCAACCGTGCAGTCTGTATTGTCAGGAGGTATCTTCATAAGTAGTAATTTTCTCAATTCCTCAAATTTTATCTTTCAAGTGCCTCCTCATACTTAGCAGTTGTTGTTCAATAACTACTACATCAAATTATGCTGAAGCTATTAAATCATCAAAGTTGAAAAATACTCAGGTAAGCATGGAACATTTTTGTAGACATATAGAAAGACTTTATTTGATTACCTATTGATCTCTGTCCAGATATATCTATGTCATAAGATCAAGGGCCTCTAAAGTGATCAATACTTATTTGCCTTCCTTTTTAATCCAAGTCATCGGCATCTTCCAGACCCACAGTGATTTCTATGGTTTGTCATGGTATCTATTCAAGTTTGGAAAATCTTTCTCATTAGTTTAGATGACTTCTTATTTTTGCTCTTATCTCAGTTGCAACTGTCCTCATCAACTGACCTCATATCCTCAATTGACTTAGTCTAACAAGTACTTCTTTTAAGGAAAACTCAAGTCTAAAGACTTATAACATCCCTTTGAGTATATATCTTCGACTACTAACTCACAGATACTAACATACTTGATTAATTAGGGTGATATACCTTTATTTAGTCAATAATACTCTAAAGGTAATGACTAAATAATGGTCTTAAGATTTTCTGGTCTTCCAATCTATGATATTAAGACCTCAATTTGATCCTTGATGGTACCCTACTTGCTAAATGGACAAGTTACTGTCTCAGCTTAATTCCTTTATTCACTCAAGTAGTGGCAAGGTAGGATATCACCAAAATTTTCTTTTTATGGACTATATCCATTGGTGTTCCTCATAAGCTAATGGATCTGATAAGAATCTAATTGATATCAAACCATTTGTAGAAGTTTAACTTCTAGTTGGTCGCCATTCTTCTTTGAAAATTTCTTTTCACATAATCTCCTGAAATTCGATACTCCACTCAAAGTCTTAAATCCCATATGCTTTCTCTCTATTATACGTATCATTGCCAACTCAACTATTATTATTCCTTCGAAGTTGATTGGTTTATCTTCCCAGGTGATTCAAGATGAAAGATTTCTGTGGATCTATTCTTTCCTTAATAAAGTCATGACCTTTTTCTTTTCAATATTCAATATTCATTGAATACTTATAGTTACATCTCTATCTCTTTCTCTTTTTTCTTCAAAATCCTCATTTGGTCTACCTGGATCAATGTTTCTATATGCTTTGTTGCATATAATTGATACTTCATCTATCCCTTTACGTAACATATATGATAAATTGAATGCTTCTCAGAAATTCTAAACTGTCTTAAGATCATTGAAATCCTCAATTGCTTATAGCCTCAATAAAATTCATATACTGTCTTAATATTGACGTTTTGATCATGCTATGTTAGGATCAATCTATTATCATCCTTAGTATTATCATCAAAATCTTCTCAAAGTCTGTCTTTTACATCCCCTATCATACTCATATCATATCCCTTGTGATAGTATACTCATATTCTGATATTCTTTATGATGGTAAGATAGCCATCTAAGTTCTTTAATTTTCTCACCTTTGATGAGATTGCTTTATTGCAGGTTAGAACTATCTACTAACAAGTTCACTAATATCTTCATTCCTTCATCATTCTTATCATAATATAATCCATATATGAGTTTTCATATTTGCACTATACAACAATCCTTAATCCTTAAGTCGTCTTAGACTAGATTTTGGATAAGGGTTGCACTATCCTCTGCCTAATTATTTGTTAAACCAAGCTCTGTTTCACCTATTTATTTAAGGTGAAATGCCTTGAGCATTAATATGGTAATCCTCAAATAGAAGTAGTCATCTCTACTACTCCTTTTTATACTACTTATTCTTGATTTTCTCTATTGTCCATGACCCTTGGACATGCTGGACTAGCCGTGAAAGGATAAAATCTGGGCTCTGATACCAACTGTGACGACTCGGGTTTTTCCATGCATTTTTAAATGCAATATCTAATTCCTAAGGCGGGATGCTAGGGCGCTGCACTCCAACGGCCTTAAGAAACAGAAAATCTTGGAACGCTAGCGGGCTACGCGTCAGCGGCATGCGCCTCAGCGGGCGCGTCTGCAGACGCACCGAATTTTCCCGCCCGTTTGTTCCTTTTGCAGGCACGTCCACGGACACGCTCGTTTGGTTCTATCGAACGTGGTCGACGCGTTTCGTCCAGGTGGGACGTTCTGCTTGTTTGGGGGACCGGGGCGTACTCAGGACACCTCTGTCGAACCAGTGCGGCCCAAGGAACGTCCCTGGGTCCTTGTTGACTCTCCAGTGCTCTATTTTGCATGATTTTTCATGCAAAAACTTAGGGAAACTGAGCCTAGGACTACTGTGAAGACGGGTTTTGAGGGATCTTGGGCATACCTGGCTCGTTGTTGGGTTTTTCTCCTCGTTTCCTCTCTAGGTTGCTTCTCCAAAATGGGTTTTCTTCAAGCTTTTGGGCTGCCATTAGAGGCGCCCAAGAGCTCTATTTATAGAGCTATAAGAGGGTTCTAGAAGGGGCTCTCACCGCCCTTAAATGGCGGTGGAGAAACCTCCAGAATGGCGGTGATTTTTCCTCCAATCACCCCCGTTCTAGAACCCTCTAGGGGGTTGAAGATGAAGTGTGCCCGTATCAAAACAGGCCCCTGTGTTTTGCAGGCTAAATCCATTTTTTAATAAAAATTACATTTTTGCCCCTGAACTTCAAAGGGCCATAACTTGCTCATTTTAACTCCGTTTTGGGTGATTTTGGTCTTGTTGGATTTCTTTTTCTGATACGCACCTAATGGTACCATTTTCAGGACCAAATTTTTGGGTTCAGTCAAGGTGAATAGTGAAATGACCAAAATGCCCTTATCTTCAAAAACTGAACTTTTCATTGCTAACTTAATATTACAAAATTGGAGTCATTACACTTGTGGAGTGGAAGGAGAGAAATGCCAGCATCGAGAGAGGATTCCTAGATGAATTCCGTGGGATGGAATCTTCAATATCTTGTGTTAGCGAATATCACGCAACGATGAGTTCAAAGGAGTCAGTGCTACATAAATTATACTGGGATGGGAAATTTACAGAGTAATAGGAAGCCATAAAATAAGGTTTGTGCAGCGATGGAGGCCTCCACCACAAAGGCAATTTAAATTTAATGTTGATGGGTGATCTATGGTCAACCTAGGTTCAGCAGGTATGGGAGGACTTATTAGGGACTTGAATGTCCCCTCCATTTTAGGTTGGAGTGGCAGACTCAAACACAACTGAAGTGCAAGCATCTTTTCAAGGCATCAGAGCATTTGGAATTGAGATCATCACATTCCCATAATCATTCAAGGAGACTCCCAGAATGTATGCAGATTGGTGGAAGGATCCGCAAGCATTCCCTGGAGATTTTTTAAGTGAGTCAATTCTATTTGGATGTTGCTTCGGGAGACATTGTTCAATGTCTTATGTTAATGTGATAGCAAATTTGGGCACTGTCTTACTGTTCAAAGGAGTTCTGATCTTGATTGTAAATGACTTCTAAGCTTATTTGAATCCTAGGACAGCTTTTTGGTTTTTCTTTTCTTTTCTGCTGTTGATTGTTTTTGTTTGACTACCTCATTCACTGCAACTTCTACCAAACTCCAATGAATTCCAACCATTCACAAACAAAAAAAGGAAAAAAATTAAAATTCAGCCATGTCATCCATGTGGTGTCTTCTGGGAGCTCAGATTTCTCTTCTTCAGCTACCCATTCATCATCCTACGCTGCATCTGATAAACAAATGGATTAAAATCCTTGATTTGATCTTCTCACAGGGTGACATACTCGGTGCAGAAGGTTGTCTTTACAATATATGGCAGACCTTATGTCTTTCGATCAAGGCTACTCAAAGTGTATCTGTAAAATGGAAGTTAAATAGCCCATAGTAATTAGTATGCTTCAATGTAGCATCATCTTCTTGTGTTATATGTGAAGGGGAGCCTTGGTGCAATAGTAGAGTTGTTGTCATGTGACCTTGAGGTCATCGGTTCAAGGCGTGGAAACAGCCTCTTGCAAAATGCAAGGTAAGACTGTGTATTATTGACCCTTGTGGGCCACTCCTTCTCGGGACCCTGCATACGCAGGAGCTTTGTGCACTGGGGCTGCCCATTTTTCTTGTGTTATAGGTCATGCTTTTTATGAGAATTGGCAAGCTTCTATATCTTAGGCCAATTATCTCCATGGTTCTCTGAAATCATGGACCTGCAAAGGTAATGGATTTGATGTAGGTAAAACAAGTAGGAAGTTAGGAACCATAGTTCCTCCTTTGCACTTCCCCCACTCTTCCTTTTTTTTCTTTTGCCCTCCCCCTCTTCCTTCCCTATCTTTTCCCTTTTATCATTCCTTTCCTTCCAACCTCCTCAACCCTGTATCCTTAATTGGTAACTACCTAATATTCTGAAATCCCTTCCAACCGATGGGATACTAACTGTATATCTGATATATCCTAACCAACTGACTACATCTTTTCCCCACCTGGCTTGTAACCAATTGATCCTCCTGGCAAATCTTCTGTCAACTGACCTTTATACGGCTCTGCTGTTGTAACTACCTCCTCCTTCTAGAATAAGTCTGGAAGATTGGTCATGTAACAATACCCTCCCCTAGTAGTTTCACCTTGTCCTCAAGGTGGAAGTAGGGAAACTGGTCGTTCAATACATCATAGAGCTCCCAAGTGTTATCACACTTAGGAAGATGCTTCCACTTCACCAAAACCTCCTTCTGACTATTTGGTAGTGTCCTGAATTGCTTGATAGATTTGGGATGCACCACAAGTTCCAATTCTTCCGTCAGACTAGTAGGCAGGGGTTGAGCTTGGGCAGGGCTGGACAGGGCCTACTTCAGCTGAGAAACATGGAAAACCGGATGGATTCGTGTAGTAGGTGGTAAATCCAAGCAGTAGGTGACTTCCCCAATGCGTTCCAGGACTGGATAAGGGCCATAAAACCGGGGGCTGAGCTTCTCATTGGGTCGTTTAGCCAACTTTTTGAACTTAAAGGGTTGTAGCTTCAGAAAGATCAGTTCCCCTATTTGGAATTGGACGTCCCTACGAGCCTTGTCTGCTTGAGACTTCAGTCTGGCTTGAGCCATTAACAAGTTACCCTTGAGTTCTTGTAAGATGACATTCCTGTCTCGAATTTGTTGGTTTACTGCCTCCACTATAGACCCTTCATCCGAAAACCTTAATAAGGTAGGAGGATCACGTCCATACAGTGCCTTAAATGGGGTCATTCGAGTAGCTCCTTGAAATGTGGTATTGTATTAGAATTCCGCCCAAGGGATCCACTTGAGCCATAGCTTAGGATGGTGTGAAGTGAAGCAGCGTAAGTATGTTTCCAGGCATTGGTTGATTACTTCCGTCTGCCCATCCGTTTGGGGATGGTTAGCAGTACTCATCTTCAGCTCCGTCCTAGCCAACTTGAATAGTTCTGTCGAAAATTGACTGATAAAGAGTCAATCTCGGTCGGATACTATGGAACGAGGGTACCCGTGGAGTCGCACTACTTCCTTAACAAAAAGAGTGGCAACCTCCTGAGCCGAAAACGGGTGGCCTAATGGAAGGAAATGGCTATATTTCATGAGATGGTCTACCACCACCAGTATGGTATCCATCCTTTGAGATCTAGGTAAGCCTCCAATAAAGTTCATGGATAGGTCATCCGAAACCTGGTCAGGGATGGGTAATGGCTAGATGAGGCCTCCAGGTTTGAGCACTTAGTACTTATTTCTCTAGCATACATTGTAAGAAGCCACAAAATTTTGGACATCCTTTCTCATCCCTGTCCAGAACACAACGTTAGACAGCCTTTTGAACGTTCTGAAGGCTCCTGAATGCCCACCTGATGGAGTTGAGTGAAATTCTTTGAGTAAGGAAGGGATTCTCGGAGAAGACTTAGTAATGACCAATCTACCATGGAAGAGCAAGCAGCCACATCTTAAGGAAAACCCCTTGTGATTGTTGGTGTCGACTAGTAGGTCCTGTAAGATGGGCCGTAAAGTGTCATCTTGGGAAATTTCATCTTCCAGCCCTTGAAATCCTTGGTGTTGGGCTGTAGAGAGGGCTAGTGAATGGAAAGGGCACTCCAGTCCCGCTAAACTCCCAGGTTGGACGTGGTGTAGGCATTGGAGTTGTCAATGTCAGCCCTTCTAGAGAGGGCATTGACTACTCGATTCTGCCTGCCTGGTTTGTATTGGATGTCGAAGTCGAAATCAAGTAGTTTGATGAGCCATTTCTGCTGCTCATTGCTGAGTACTCGTTGATTCATGAGGAATTGAAGGCTCCTTTGATCTGTAAGGATAGTGAACCGCCTGCCTAGCAGATAATGGCATCATTTTTGGACGGCTAAGACGATCGCCATAAGCTCCCTCTCGTATGCGGACTTAGACTAGGCGCGGGTGGCAAGTGATTGGTTGAAGAAGGCAATTGACCTGAAGGCTCCTTTGATCTGTAAGGATAGTGAACCGCCTGCCTAGCAGATAATGGCATCATTTTTGGACGGCTAAGACGATCGCCATAAGCTCCCTCTCGTATGCGGACTTAGACTAGGCGCGGGTGGCAAGTGATTGGTTGAAGAAGGCAATTGACCTGAACCTACCCAATACCTTTTCCTGAAGCGTTGGTTTCTAGAATGAAAGGCTTACTGAAGTTGGGAATAGCCAAGAATGGAACAAAAGTCATGGCTCTCTTCAGCACGTCGAAGGCTTTTTGTGCCTTCAAGGACCAATGGAAACTATCCTTCTTGAGGAGACTGGTAAGGGGAGCAGCAATAATTCCATAGTTCTTAACAAATTTGCAGTAGTACCCTGTGAGACCCAAGAACCCCCTCAATGCTATAACATCATGGGGAGTAGGCCATTTGAGCATGCAGTCTATCTTTGAACCCTCCGCTGCTACCCCGCCTGCTGATATTACATGGCCTAGATACTCTAATTGGGTTTGGGCAAAACAACATTTCTTTTTGTTAACTACCAATTTATGAGAACCCAGCAGTTGCAATACAGTTGCCAAATGCTCTAAATGTAGATTAATGTCAGCGTTATAAATGAGTATGTCATAAAATAAAAAAAAAACATGAACTTACGAAGATACTGGCAAAAGATGTCATTCATAAGAGCTTGGAAGGTGGAGGGAGCATTTGTCAATCCAAAAGGCATGACCAAAAACTCGTAATGACCCTCATGCATTTGGAATGGCGTTTTCACGACGTCCTCCTCCTTGATGCGAATTTGGTAGTACCCGTATTGCAGATCCAACTTAGAAAAGATAGTGGCTCCGCCCAATTCATCCAATAGCTCATCAATTGTTGGAATGGGAAACTTGTCTGGAATGGTGATTTTGTTGAGAGCGCGGTAATCAACGCAGAAGCAACAACCTCCATCTTTCTTTTTGACTAATAGTACTGGGCTTGAATATGGACTCGTACTAGCTCAGATAATGCCAACCTCCCACAATTCCTTGATGATCGGCTCAATTTCGTTCTTTTGGCAGTGCGGATAATGATGTGGTTGGATATTAGGGGGTTGGGTATGGTCTTGGACTCGAATAGCATGATCTTGTGGACGACTAACCAGCAACTGTAGGGGCTGGTCGAAGATATGGGCATGCTGGTCCAAGGGGTGGCGGTTCCCTGTCAATTTGCAGGCCTTAATACTCGACCACATAACTCGCTTTGGAGCTGGGTATGGCTCGTTGTAAGGTTTTGAAAGACATGGTTGACCATGACAAGGATGGATCGCCTCATAGAGTTATCGTCTAGCCTTGCACAATGAACTGCATGGTGAGCTTACTGTAGTTCGTAGAAACCTCCTCAAGGGTTTGCAACCAGGCCATCCCGAGCACCAAGTCTGTTCCACTTAGGTCAAAAGGGTGGAAGTGATGTTGAATCACTAGCCCAGGAAGACGCAGGATGAGATTCCGACATATCCCATCTCCCCGGATGCAATACCTGTCTCCAACCTGCACCCCGAACGACTTGGTGAGGGTTACCGGAATCCGTAACTCGTCAACCAGCTTCCGGACGATGAAGTTATGGGATGCTCTAGTGTCCACCAGGACCACGACCTCCCGATGTCCCAGAAACCCCTTCATCTTCATGACATCTGCTACAGACATCTCGACAATGGCTTGCATCGAAAGCTCCAGTCGGGTCATCTCGTCCTCCCACGGATCATTTTCCTTAATGATCGGATTGTCAGGGACCTCGCCTTCTTCATCCTCCTCTCCCAAAATCAGCACCTGGAGCTGATGATTTTTGCAGCGGTGCCCGAGGCAGTACTTCTTGTCGCACCAGAAATAGAGCCCCATAGCCCTTTTCTGTTGCAACTCTTCGAATAGCCGTCGAAAAGGGATGCGCAGGCCCAAGGCCGTCTCTGCATTGCTAGAAACTCGTTCTCCCTGAAACCCTACCTCCTTTGCCGTCTCCAGCAGCCTGGTTAGGGCTTGTAGGTGGAAATTACGGTTTTGCCCCTGTGGGCCAGATTACATGGAGCTCTTTAGAGAAGGCCCATGGGTCATTGCTGACTTGGGCCCAAGCCCGCTTCTATGTCCATAGGCTCTCACTTGCTTGAGGGCCTCATTTTTCTCTTCGATTTTCTAAGCCAGGTCCATAAGCCCAGTTAAGGAAGTGGACTTAAACATTTTCACTTCAGCCTTCAAATCCTCTCTAAGCCCATTAAGGAAAGCCCCTTTTAGCACCTCTTTAGGCAGATCCACCAAGGGGCCCAATAACAGCTCAAAATCTCTCCTGAAGTTGGCGACGGAGGAAGCTTACTGGATTGACAGCAAGGCCTCATAGTCGTCGTCAGACTGCGATGGTTGGAACCTCTGGAGGAGGGTAGTCCTGAAGGTGGCCCAAGAGTGGAACGGTGACCTCGCGTCCGACCAGAGGAACCAGTGGAGGGCTTCTCCCTCCAAGCAAACGGATGCAATGGTCACCTTCTCCCCCTCCGTTAGGCGATTCAACCGGAAGTAGAGTTCCACCTGGCATAACCACCCTAGCGGATCCCGTCCATCAAATATCGGAAGATCCAACTGTCGAGGTTCCATTCTAGGGTTTTTCAACATCACCGGCAAACCTTGGTTGTCCCCGCCCAATGATTCTCTCACTTCTGATGCCCTGGTTCTTCCTTGATCTCCAACCTGATTTGGTAAGGTCTCAGCACCTTCTTGCCTCTGTCTCATCCAAGTCCTGATTTCGATTAAAAACTCCCCGATTGCCGTTACGTTAGTTTGCAACCTTCCAATATCCTCCTTCATGCTCCCCACTTCTGCTCTCACATTCTCCATCTCTTTCTCCATGTTTTCTGCTCTTTCCGATCTAGTTCTTACCATGCCCTAGAATTGGATCAAGCTCTAATACCATTGATAGACCTAAGGGTTCAATTGTTGAAGAAAATCATTCAACTGGAAAAGAAACTCAGTTTATTGATGAATAACGTGAATTACAAATGATTTCATGACAAGCAAAGGTAATGGATCTAATGTAGGTAAAACAAGCAGGAAGTTAGGAACCGTAGTTCCTCCTTTGCACTTCCCCCACTCTTCCTTTTTTTTCCCCCCTCCCCCTCTTCCTTCCCGATCTTTTCCCTTTTATCATTCCTTTCCTTCCAACCTCCTCAACCTTATATCCTTATTTGGTAACTACCTAATATTCTGAAATCCCTTCCAATCGATGGGATATTAACTATATATCTGATATATCCTAACCAATTGACTACATCTTTTCCCCAACTGGCTTGTAACCAATTGATCCTCCTGGCGAATCTTCTGTCAACTGACCTGTATACGGCTCTGCTGTTGTAACTACCTCCTCCTTCTAGAATAAGTCTGGAAGATTGGTGATGTAACAGATGGTAAACTTAAAGATAACATGCATAACTGTTAAAAGGAAACCATTAGAAAGATAATACCATTAGAAAGATTTGTGCTTATGTGAGTTGGTTAACTTTGTTGTATCTCTTCTAATTAGCCATCTTGGTGTATAAAAATGTCTACTTTGCAAATTGATCAACGATATTCCTTCTAAACAATCACAGAGTGGTTGAGTCTGTTGAATAAGAGGCTTATCATAGTGATGACACAGGTTATTCAAATACTAGTTGCATAGAAGGGACTATGGAACTGTAGGTTCCAGTGCTCATAAAAGAATTTGCAGTTGACATCTGCGTTTTCCCATTGCTTAAGCATTTTGTGATGGCTTCCTATGCTCACCCATTAGCTTCTCAGATGTTTCCCTTCTCTAGCATCTCGAGAATCAACTAATAAAAGGAATTTAGTTTAATTGATTCTGCACTTCAGGTCATATTGGATGAGTAGGTCAAAGTTGTTAACAGATTATATAACTGTTAAGTGTTCAATTTTGGTAAAAATCCCCTAATTTAGCGTTCAATTAGATCATCTAATCGTTCAAATTTGCAAAACTTAGCTTGATTTTGAATTTAACTCCAATTGACCATCCAAACCTTAATTTGTCAAAATCAACGGTCAGATGATCATTAGAGCTCATTAGATGACTAATGTACGGTTCAGATGATTCTAATTTAGTCTTTTCTTTTGTAGATCAACCAAAGGATGCACGGACGGCTACGATTAAAAGTTAACGGTGCAGATCATTTTAAAAAGGATTGATGGGCCAGATCAACCATAAAGATGGATGTGATAGTTTCTTAAACGATAATTGAGCTCAAGTGAAAATTATAGACAAAAAGGGCAACTTACAATTCTGTAGGAGTTTTCAAAGTCAAGAGAAGGGACCCAAATTAGCATTAATTTTTACTTTCTTCCTACTTCTCTCTCTCTCTCTCTCTCTCTCTCTCTCTCTCTCTCTCTCTCTCTCTCTCTCTCTCTCTCTCTCTCTCTCTTTTCCTGCTCCCTCTTTCCTTATTTTTCTCCTTTTTTTCCTTATTTCTTCTCTCTTTTTCCCTTCCTCATTCTCACGTACACACAACTTTCCTATCCACTACTCTCTTTCCTCATTCTCTCTCCTTCCTCCTCTCTTTCCTTTCCCATCCCCTTGCCTTTCTATCTTAACCACCTTCCTCTTCTCCCTTTATCCTCCTCTTCTAAACCACTTCCTAAAAACTGTAGGAGGGGAGCCAACCTATTTTCAACGCACAAACCTCTTCCCATTCTCTAAAACGTCATTCTCTCTTTCACTTCTCTTTCCCCTTTCTCCCTCTTCTCACCTTCCTCTTCTCTTCCTCTCTCAATCTTTCTCTCCACCCTCTTGCTCCTCTCTTGGGCTGAAAATCGTAGGAGGGCAGCTTCCTCTCCGATCTCTTATTCTCTCTCACGTCTCTCCCCTTCTCCTTCTCTACCCGCCACAGTAAATCTCTCTCTCTCTCTCTCTAGCACCCAACTTCTAGATTCGCTCCCGTCTCCAGCTCCCTCTCTCTTGCGCTCCTCTGTTCCGGCAGTTTTCTAGTCGTCGGACGGTCAAGGAACGGAAACCCAAGTCGGGTTTCCACTCCTCTTCCTTTCTCCTCTCTTCTCCCCTCCTCTTTTCTCTTCTCCTCTCTCTTCTTTCTTTTCTCCTCTGCTCTGATTTTTCTACGCCAGCGTCTTTACTCCAACCCGACTAGACTACCCAGGCGTCGTCAAACAGTTTGGGGAAGGAAACCCGAAACGGGTTTTCTCCCATCGTCCATCTCCTCCTTCCTTCTTCTTTCCTCTCCTCTTCTTCTCCCTCCATTTCTCTCCTTCTCCGTCGAGTTTCCTGGTTTTTCTCTTAAAAACTAGATTTTAACCAAAATTCTAGTTTTGCCCTCTCTCTTTAAAAGAAATTATAATTATGTCCTTTTCAGTTAATTCCATCTGTGTCTCAGTTTATCGTGGTTCTGTTTTATCAGTATTTTTCTTATCCAGGAACTGCCTAATCTCTATCAGATCAATTAAGGCTTAACCAATCAACGGGTTAGCCTTAATCAAACCAAATCTTCAATTTCTCCTTCGTTTCTTGGAAGATTTCACATTAATTTTACAGGTTCATTCTTAGGACATCCCTAGATATAATCAACGTCTCTGATCTTCTATCTGAAATTCATCAATCAATCTGAACCGTCCAAATATTGAAATCACAAGCTAGCCTAGATCTTGACCATTTTGAAGAATCTGTCAAATCCGACAGGTGGATCACTAATCAAGAATGTGTTGAAGATATCTGTAAAGGTGGATCATTTTTTAGAAGACCAGAAGTGAAGATTTTGATAAAGATTGATCTAGGGAAGTAGTTTTTTATTGTTATTTGATTTGATTTGTTTTATTTCGAAACTGAAAATTCTGTATTTTTGAGAAGTTGATTAAATCTGAACATTGATTCTCATTTCAATAATTTTAGTAATTTTGCATGATTTCTTTTTAATTTTACATAATTAAATTTTATTGAAATTCCTACTTTTTAACTCAAGTCCTCGTGGGATTGACCTGTACTTGCATAAGCTACACTACAATAGCCTGTGCACGTGCGATTAAACAATCAACAATAACATCAAGGACATTTAATCTATGGGTTTTTTTCGTCCTATGTGGGCTTCTTCATAGTCATAAAAATGCATAACTACCCTTCAATATCAAGCAATGCATGCAATAATGATACAACTTGAGTCTCCAAGTAAATGTTTACATACAAGATTCAAAACCAAATAGCATTTGTTTTACTGGCGAACATCATTATTAAACATTTCTCTATAATAGCTTCACCCTGAACAAGTAATTTTCTATATGCCTCAAGAATTAAATCCAATAGGTCGTTCTTCCATATGTCCAAAACATCATCATCATCATCATCATCATCATCATCGATTAGGGGTTGGCCACATGAATCTTGTTCCACATTCCCCTCTATTAAGTGTCATGGCTTCATTTAGTCCCCAAGTTTTTAAATCTTTTCTCACCACTTCTATCCACATTCTTTTGGGCCTTCCCCTTACTCCTTTAGAAACTTCGACTTGGATTGTCTCATTTCTTCTAACTGATGTTGTTTTCAATCTCCATTGGACATATTCAAACCATCAAAGTCTCATCCTCCCTCATCTTGTTTCCTATTGGTGCTACTTCTAAGTTTCTTCTGATGTTTTCATTTCTAATTTTATCTTTTCTTGTCTTGCCGCTCATCCATCTCAACATTCGTATTTCAGTGATGCTCATCCTATGTACATGTTATTCCCTAACTGCCTAACACTCTAATCCATAGAGCATGACTAGTCTTACAGCCATCCTATAGAATTTTCTTTTCAGGGTTGACTACCTATCCTAAGGGTGCCTTAATTGTTCGGCGATACCTTACTTTGGAATTTAGTATAATATACATTAGCATAATAATGAAAAATAGGTCATTAAGATAAATTGTTCCTCTATCTGCATATCATTCAATTACTGAAGATTTTACATTATAAAAGAACTTAGAGGTCAAGATAACAAGAAAGTGGTTTCAAACTTCTAACGGAGGTATACACTCCTGCTGCTTTGTATGCCCATCAGCATTTTTCGTACTATTCTACATGTTGTTATGAGACAATTCCAGTCTTAATCTGGTACCTACTGGAGTGTTAGGATTGGTAAGAAATTGAAAGGGGTGTGTTCTGGGAGAATTCTAGTCTATGGCATGGATTCTCTAGTGAAGATGAGTTTGATGTTGCAGAACTGGTAGCGCAGGTTGATCCCTTAGTAGAGAGCAGTTGATGGTGGCTTGTAATGTCATAACCCGATTGAGAGACCAGAGATCTGAACCTATTGCCATGGAGATCTCTTGATGCCAAAGAGGAAATTGGGGAGATTGTCACAAGTAGTTACCGTGGAGTTGTATGATTTTTTTAGATCCACCAAAGAGCAGGAGGATATAGACACATCTACATCTAAGTTCAGATCTCAACCTCAACAGAATTTTCTGGCCTAGCTGTCACAGACATAATTTCTATTCTGCTTCTAGTCCTTCTGTTTGGTTTTCTTCTGGGTTTTCTCAATTGTTATTTTAATTTTTTATTTATTTTTGGTCAGTTGTCTTAGTGAAGCATCTCAGTTCCATAGTGGGCTGTTTCTTTGATATTCTTTAATGAATCACAATTTGAGACAAGAAGGATTAGTCTTTTTGCCCTTCTGAAATTAAGTTTTGGGAAACCCCAGAAGAGTTGCGGTTTCCATCCAAAGCTTTTAAACTTCAAACAAGAGGTATATTTAGTGGTAAATTGGCTTATAAGGCTTATGATAGAGTAACTAGGAAAAGAACCAAAGAGAAAAAGAAAAATTAAATATTTGATGAAGCTGGAAAGCTATCATGACTATGTCTCTTCATTTTCCCCCAAATTGTATAATTTCGGTAGTCCACAGCTCATGAGTCAATTCATAACATTCCTATAACTTGTCTTTGGTTTTAGCATGAGCATATAGTTTGGTACTGGGATACTAAACCATAAATAATTTTCATCACACTTTATTCTTTCTTTTAGAAGCTAATTCTACTAAGCTTCAACTACCAATAACAAGGATATTTAGACACTCGATGCACTGAAAGGCCTATTGAGATCTCTTTGTGACAGTCTTCTTCTAAATGCAGCTCAAGCTTGAATACTATTGTGTCAAATCAGTGAACCGATGGAGTGGCAAAAACATGCGGAGAGCTTGGGTACATGGAAAGTTTCAGAAGCCATTTTGAAATGACGTACCTGCATCTTGCTTGAGGTACTTCCAGTGAGGTATTCTAGCTTTAAATTTTAAGAAATTTAGTCTCTTTTGAGGATATGAATAATCATCATCATCATCAAGACCTTATCCCAATTAGGGGTCGGCACATGAATCTTATTCCTCCATTCCACTCTATTAAATACCATGTCTTCATTTAGTCCCAAAGTTTTTAAATCTTTCCTCACCACTTCTATCCACGTTCTTTTGGGCTTTCCCCTTGACCTTTTAGAACCTTCTACTTATATTGCCTCACTCGTAACCGGTGTCATTGTTGGTCTCCTTTGAACTTGTCCAAACCATCTAAGTCTAATCTCCCTCATCTTGTTACCTATTAGTGCTACCCCTAAATTTTCTCTAATATTTTCATTTCTAATTCTATCATTTCTTGTCTTACCACTCATTCATCTCAACATCCTCATTTTTGCGACGCTCATCCTATGAGTATGATGTTCCTTAATTGCCCAACAATTTGATCCGTAGAGCATGGCTGGCCTTATGGCCATCCTATAGAATTTTTCTTTTAGTTTGAGTGGCACCCGCCAATCACACAAAACTCTAGATGCACATCTCCATTTGTTCCAACCCTCTTGGATTCTCTGGGTAACCTCCCTCTCAATCTCTCCACTCTCATGAATCATTGATCCTAAGTACCGAAAGTGGTCTTTTGCGGGGACTTCTTAGTTATCAATCTTGACTAGTGTTCCACTCCTACTCTCCTTGCTAAAATTACATTCCATATATTCTATCTTAGTTCGGCTAATTTTAAATCCTTCAGATTCTAATGCTTCTTGCCATAACTCTAGCTTTATGTTTATACCCTCCATTGTCTCATCAAGTAAGACCATATCATCTGCAAATAGCATGCACCAGGGAATCTCCTCGTGCAGATGTTTTGTTAGCTCATTCATAACCAATGTGAAAAGGTATGGGCTCAATGCCGATCCTTGGTGCAATCCTACAGTGATAGGAAAATCACCAGTCAAGCCACTAGTGGTCGTAACATTTGTTACCACTCCCTCATACATATATTTAATTATGTCTATATACCCCTGAGAAACTCCTTTATCACCCAACACCCTCCACATTAACTCTCTAAGGACTCTATCATAAGCTTTCTCTAAGCCGAAAAGACCATGTTGAGGTCTTTCCTCCTCTCCCTATATTTCTCTACTAATTGTCTTAGTAAGAAAATAGCTTCCATGGTAGACCTCCTAGGCATGAAACCAAACTAATTCTCCGATATATTTGTTTCATGTTGTAGCCTCTTCTCAATCACTCTTTCAAAAAGTTTCATAGCGTAGCTCATAAGTTTGATCCCTCGATAATTAGTGCAGCTCTGTATGTCTCATTTATTCTTATAAATTGGTACAATAGTGCTTTTCCTCTACTCATCAGGCATTTTCTTTGATTTTATAATCTTGTTAAACAACTTGGTCAACCAAACTACCCCAATATCTCCCATATGCTTCCTAACCTCTAATGGCATACCATCGGGCCCCATGGCCTTTCTTGATTTCATCTTTTTCAAGGCTTCTTTTACTTCAGGTACTCTAATCCTACGTTCATATCTATAATATCTAGTGTTATTTAGATTTATAGTATTTTCAATCCCTATATTCTTAGACCCATTGTCATTTAACAATTTTTGAAAGTATGTTTCCCACCTTTGTTTGATCTCATCATATTTGACTAATACCCATTGATCATCGCTTCTAATGCACCTAACATGATCTAAGTCCTTACCCTTCTGTTCTCTTACTTTTGCAAGTTTAAACACATCTTTCTCACCTTCTCTTGTTCCTAGTCTATTATAGAGCTCATCATATGTTTTAAGTTTAGCCTCACTTACTATTCTCTTAGCAACCTTTTTAGCATTCTTATATTGTTCATAGTTTTCATTATTTCTAGTCTTCTGCCATGCTTTAAAACGCATATGTTTTTCTTTAATAACTTTTTGCACTGTTTCGCTCCACCACCATGTTTCCTTTACTAATTGCCTTTTACCTTTAAATACTCCTAAGACATCTTTTGTCACTTTCTTAATGGACTCGTCAATATTAATCCACATGATATTTACTTCTATTTCATAGTTCCAAATTCCTTCTACCATCAACTTATTTGTGAATGAGGTTATTTTCTCTCCTTTTAAGTTCCACCACTTAATTTTTGGATACCTATTAAGTTCATTTCCTTTCTTCCATCTTTTGATATGGACATCCATAACCATTAACCTATGTTGTAAGGTTAAACTCTCACTAAGTATCACCTTACGATCCTTACATATAGACCATTCATTATTCCCAAGTAGAAAAAAGTCTATTTGGCTTTTATGAAGTCCACTTTTAAAGGTTATTATTTGTTCATCCCTCTTCTTAAAGAGTGTATTTGCAATGGATAGGTTATATGACAAAGCAAAATCGAGGATATTCTCCCCCATCTCATTTTGTTCACTTATATCATACCCTCCATGTATTCTATCAAATCCTTCCTTATCTTTTCCTACATGGCCATTCAAGTCTGCTCCTATCAATATTCCCTCAATGTTAGGAATTTCTTGCATGACTCATTCAATATCTTCCCAGAACTGTCTCTTGATTATATATTGTAACCCTACTTGTGGTGCGTATGCACTTATAACATTTATAATCTACTCTCTTAGAACAAGTTTTATTATTATAATTCTATCACTGATTCTTTTAACATCAACAACTTTATCTTTTAATTCCTTATCCACTATTATTCCTACTCTATTTTTGTTATTTTCCTTTCCTACGTACCATAATTTATACCTATCTTTTCTAGCTTTAGCCCCTTTCCACTTGGTTTCTTGGATGCAAGCAATATTGACTCTCCTACGTTTCATCGCATCTACTAACTCCAAATTCTTACCTGTCAATGTCCCTATATTTCATGTGGCGATACGAATCTTATGTTTTGGAGATATCCTATTTACTATCGCATTTCTCGACCTTCATGGCATGAAGCCATATCTACTTTTCACTGCACCTGGGTTTTAATGCAACATGTCGCTTCTGAGGGGACGCTCTAGCAGCCCTTGCCCATTTTTCACTACACTCAGGATCCAATGTAGCATGTCACTTTTAGGAGAATGCCCTAGCAACCTTTGCCTATTTTTCACCGCACCCGGGATTCGATGCAGCGAGTCGCCTATGGGAAATGCCCTAGCTTGAGGGAATGTCAGTTTTCGATTCATGTCATGTTAAGGTTGCCATAGTTTTAAAAAGCTGAAGAAGATTTTTATTTCTTCCTTACAAACTAATATACAAATGCATATTCATTTGCAAGCAGAAAAGAAAAATCATCTTCAGCTTCCCCCTTGCCAGCTGGCTACCTGACGCAAGGGTTGCCATATTTGAAGAAGCTGGAGATGATTTTCATTTCTTCCTCACAAACTAATATACAAATGTATATTTATTTGTAAGAAAGAAATAACAAAATCCTCTTCAACTTCTCCCTTGGTGGCTGGCACCTGACGCAAGAACCTCCTCCTTTTTCATCCGAGCTTGGGACCAGCATTGGCGGAGTTATTTTGAGGATTTGAATGATTCACAAAAATGTTACACTCATGCATTGATTGTTTTCTATTACTTGTTGCCTGCCATACAGATGAAAAATGTGGATGATGATCATGCCTATTGATCTAGTGGGTTCTCACTGAACCTATGGATGTTGACAAGCGCACTGCAAATAAATGATCCTAGTTCTTAACTGCTCAACCATGTCTAAAAGTGCCGCTTGATTAGAGGATCTTGTTAGAATGCAAGTTGGATAACTTAAGACTGTGGAGTAACTAAAGAGCTTCTGTAGCACCTGTGTGTATGGTCGGATTCAATGCAGAACAGACTTACATTTTCGCTTTTCACTTGGATTTTATGGATCTGACTTATGATAGGTGCTTTACGATGGAGCAGATGAGGGTGTAAGTTGAACTTGTTAGCTCATTCTAAGTTGGTCAAACTTCTCTTTTATTGTTTTACTATTGACACCATTTTGTTCGTTTATTTGGTGAAGACCCGTACATCTGTTTAGGATTTTTTGGTGATTGTGATTCTTGCAGGTTGCATATCCACGTTGAGCTACACATTGACAGTCCAGTTCATGGTCAGCCATGAACCACATTTCTATTTCTGATCTGGAATGTGTTCGTCTCAGTGCACTGATGTACCCCAAGACCTTTGTCGGGTACTGGAGTTAGGATTGGTACTATCTTCAAGCCGCGAGGAACCCAGCAAGAAATCAAGGCTGGCTTAGTTTCAGACTGTTTCATAGGTAATTTGGTATTATTTTCTCCATGTTCTTCACAAAGGTAAGCTTCTCTGATAAATTTTACTCCCCACATTAACAATACAGTATCCTTTGTCAACACCTGTAGAGATGCAATAACATGAAGTTTGAGGCCCAGTCAGAATTGCTCGTCAAATGTATACCGAAACTCCAGAAATGGGTTGAAATAGTTCACCTCTGAATTTACGGACTAAACTATGAGGGCCACTAACTGAAGCACCCTGCTTGTAAAGGAGATGTGTTTGCAAGGCCACTAAACTGCTTGAAGTACGCTACAATCACCGTCTCCCATAACACCATTATGAATTATAATTTCCCTGCTGATTGACGATGCCTGGTTAAGAATTGCAGGGGTAAATTGTTGTTTGATCAGCATGAACTTTTTGCTGAAAATGAAGGAACTAGACTGTAAACTATTAGCTGGCTATTTTCATGCCTAATGTCATCGAGGGTAACAGAAACATAGCCAGAAGAATGTCTTGTTGCAGCTCTCCGATTGTGAAAGCATTAAATCAGCATATTGGTTAACAAAAGTGAAACAAGGATCAATGTTGTAAAACAGTTAAAGCCTTTATTATTATTACTTTTTTCTTTTCTTTTCTTTTTTTCTTTTTTTTCTTTTTTTTTGCAAACCAACAGTTGAAGACTGTCTGGTCAGCAGGAAATGTGCAGAAATTTGTTTCCATGGGAAAAAGAATTCTTTGTGGAAGGAGTTTTATTCCTTCAAACTGAATTGTGTCAAGGACCCAAATATATTACGCCTAGTAAGATATTCGAATTTTTTGGATTTTTGATTAATGCAATTTGAAGTTGCAAGATGCTTTTGATGGTGAATTCCTTTCCCGTAGAAATTAATTTATTTCCATTTCCTGGCAGCCAAATATGCCCTAGGGAAACAAATCAAGAGAAAATACTAATTGTAGTCTACACAATTGGAGCTTTTCCTTCAGGTTTACGTTCCAAATGGCACCTCCCTTGAATTTTCTTTTATTTAGAGATTTTTACAAATTCTTACTATGAATTTTTTAGTTTCACACGTCCATTGAGATTCCCTTCAATTTTTTCTATAACTCGTAATGAATCCTGACGCCCATAAATAATAATTCTCCTTCCATCCTTTCTTAAAAACTTTCTCGAACGTTGTAGCCTCTTAATCATCTAAATAGAAATGGTTTGTTTTCATAATATAGGTATTTTTTTACATTATAGCTCCTCAAAGATTTTTTCTTTTAGATTAGATAGAAATGTTTAATTATACTTTCTTATAAAAGCACAATTGCTCTTTTCTAAATTCCTCAAATTATAATATGTTGTTATGACATAATTGCCTCCTATTTTTTATTTACTAGTTCCTTACTAAAGGTGTAAATGGGTATAACTCTTGGTAGGCCTATATTTATGAAGATGCAACTTGATCATAATGTCGCACTTCACTTAAATGGGCCATGTTCCATGATTCTCATCTATTTTGGAGCAAAGAACATCTAAGGGCAACACTACGAAGAATTTCGATCTTCGTAAATGTGGCCCAACTACACTTATAGCCATCAATAGCAGTAGTAAAGGTTAATGAATAAAAAATTAGGGGTGACTATGTCACTTCTAATATTATCCCAAAGCCTCTACAAGTTTTAGGATCCATTTCTCAAAACTCTCTATCTTAGAAACGAAAATTGCATAATTTGTCAATTCACATTACTCATGTCACACATGTCACGCTAAAATCCCTCTCCATTTATGAGTAGCAGTGTATGTGTGACGACTAGGGTTTTTATAATACTTTTTAAATACAAAAGACATTTAAATAATAAGATCGATCTCTATTGAAAATTGTTTTTGAAAATCAAATAACAGTGGAAGAAAATTTTCTTTTAAATTCATTCTTAAAAACCATGAGAGTCAATTTTCTTTTCTCAAAAAGGATTTTCAGTGAAATGAGCGTTATATTTCTACCAAAAATTCCACATGCATTAAATGTTTTATTTAACGCATGTCATGCGAAGTATCTGATAAACATTCATTTAAATTTTAAAATATGATTGAAGACTTCGTCTCCTTTTCAAAAACATCTAATATTCCCCAGTACTTATCAGACACACCCAATTACGATTCAAATCACATATAAGATTGAAATATTATCTGTAGTCAACATAATTTAAGTCTCTTAGTAAAATTATAGCTTACCTTATTAACTACACTCTTTAATCAACAAGTGGCCTTCTTAAAATCTTAATCTCCTTTCTAATTCTTTTCGAGCTGACTTGTGGTAAAAATGGTAAAATAGTAGAGTGAGTTAGTCCAGAATTGCCTGGGGAGAGGGAGCTAGGCTAGTTATAAGAGTTTGATGAACTATAATGATCATAACACATTTTTCTTTCAGGAAAGAGCAAAGCCATGAGGGTATATAGGCACCCAAAACTGACAATATTGTGATTGTTGGAATTCCGGGCTGTTGCAATACATCTCAAAATTGAGTGTAAGATTTTCTTTCATTTTTATTTTTTTTTTATCTTTTTACTTATCTTGAAATGTGTTATTGTTACTTAATAATGAATTGAAATTGAAAATGATAGTTGGTTTTCTTACTTAACGTGTCGGTAACATTTTTTGTATTCATAAGAATAATAATGAAGAAGGAATACCATTTTGGGTTGTTTTTAAAAATACCAACTGGTTGTAATTAAGTACCATGAGAGCTGTAATTCTTCCATGATAATCAATGTTCTTACATTTTATTCTTTGTTTTTTATGTTCTTTGGAAGATTAGAATGATAAACAACACAATCTCTTCTTTTGCTGATACCGTTAAAGGCTATGGTCCTGGTGAGCGTTTTGGATAAACAATACAATGTTATCTACTCCTGAAGAACTATTGTTGTTGGTAGACATCCATTTTACATGTCAATAAATAATGCTTATGATCATCAACTATTTCATTTTATATGTCAATAAGTAATAGTTAGGAACAGCCAACAGAAATTTGAGATGGGACCTAGAAGTCGGACGGGTTGGATCACAAGGGGCCAAGTCTACTTTTAGCTAGATTACCAGGTTCTTCCTTGAATGGTTAATGGTCATACAGAGAAGTAATTTAATATTTTTGCTTTTACCCACATAAAAAACTCTTTACAGGGGCCAACATATGATATACAAATTACAAAACCAAGACATTATTTTAAAGTCTTAAACAATATTAAAATTCTGTGCGTAATGCATAGATTTCATACAAGTGAAAGTGGCAAAGAAAAGTGTTGAGAAGTGCATGAAGGGGATACCAAACTGGATTTAGCTATGCAATCGCAGATTTCTCAATCCTTGCTATTGGCAGCTGAAAACATGGATAGCACAGCCTAGAACTGTAGGGTTGGAAAGCAAGGAAGAAGCCAATCTGATCCTTAGACGAGGTTTACGAATAATCAATCAGTGATTCATCCTTTTACCTCTTTCTCCCAACGAACTAGGCATACCCAATTGCTCTCTGCGTCTACGCTATTAGATTGTTGTATTTTATCACTAAGCATGGATGTTCATTATCAGATTTTCCATAAAAATGGCCTCACTCGTAGTGATCATTTATCAAAGAATGACTTTGGCTATCAAATGATAATTCTCAAAGGGCCTATAATATGCAGCCTTATTTTGCATTTTACAAGAGGTTATTCTCATGCCTCGAACCCGTAACCTCAAGGTCACATGACGACAACTCAACCATTACATCTAGACCATCAGATGAAAGAAACATAGAAAGTCCAATAATTAGAGATCACTGCAACAAAGTCCAAAGCCAACATGATATTAGAAAGAAAACAAATCGGCCGCCTGCCTGCTGACCCACTCCTGATTGACATGAAAACTAAAATTAAGGTTCAAAATGTGCTATTAGTCACGGTGACGTCTTGCTGACTGGGAATTGATTGAAGCGACCTGTTTGTTAACATTTGCTGGAGTCTTTAACACTTAAACCAAGCTGATAAGTGCATCTAAATTAATTGTTTAAATGATGCTTAGAACTTGTACCATGGAGGATCCAATGGTATGTGCCATCAGAGTGGCTAGCTCCACAAATGATTTCTTGGGCATCATGGTGGAATTAATTCTTGTTTGACTTGGGGTTTATAGAAGTACTATTTGATCTTCTTTTGGGGTTGTTTCTTCAAATATCTGACTTGCAGGTTGCCTTAGTAGTTCTTAGCTTATGAGGTTCATGTGTCATGATCTTGGGAGCATACCAGGATTCAATGTGACTACTACAATTATGTCCTCTATTAATTGATTAGATCAAAGCACGAAGCAGTTTATTCTAGGGTAAGAAGAGTCGACGCTCATAAGCATCCTAAGAAGTAGATGCTGGCTTTTCTCACTGAAGGTGATTGTGTTTTATATATCTAAGCCATTCAATTATGTTTGGAATGGCTTAGATAGAAATCAAATATCATGAAGATTGGGAATCAAGACCATCTATTTTATTAAAAAATTTAAAGACTCAAAATAAGTGGCCAACATCTTCCAAATGCATTGATTTCTTGTGAGTTACCTAACTTTCATATGCTTTACGCGACGAATGACTTAGATCTTCTAGAAAAATGCTCTAGATCTGGCATCTACGAGAACTCGTAAGTAAAAGGCACCTCTATAAGAATGACATTCAATTATAAGTCTTGCTATTTCCCAACGCAAATCAGACGCTGCCTTTGTATTGTTTCAGGCATTATTTTTTAAAGATCTTATCCATTCACATAATTTAGAATCTTTTAGATTACATACATACCAAAAATTAACCCTGCTATTGAAATATAAAACTGATAAAAAATAGTATTAATCACTTAATGGGTATCATTTTTCACAGAAAGGCTAAATACAGTGGCTTGAATAAGATATTATTTATCTAAGTGAAAACTATGCTGAAAATAGTTCAATATATTTGTTAAATTACCAACTCTCTATAGAAGCACCAGTGGTCTAGTGGTAGAATAGTACCCTGCCACGGTACAGACCCGGGTTCGATTCCCGGCTGGTGCAATTTAGCGTTTTTCTTTTTTCTGTTCTTATTTTCTAAAAAATTGCTGCAAAGCACAAATCTGGGCAAAGGATGGGCATTGCATATCAACACAGGATCAAAAGTCACTGGACTAGAGTTGAATATATGATTACAATTTCTCCATATTTATTATTTAAAATAATAAATATAAAACTGAAAATTTGTATGGCCGGAGTTAGGCACCGCTTCTGTAAATCGGCGATTGGGAGGAAAGTCGTTTCCGTCTAATCAGCGAGGGAAAAGGACGGAGATAGCGACAGAATACGCTAGTTTCCCGCTTCCGACGGACGACAACGACCCAATGATTTGTTGGGACCAGCAAATTGTCAACAGACACGCGGACGGATGTCCGTGGTTTGTGATCGAGAGATCTGCCTTTTTTGTCCACTAACTTGGTTTCTACTCCAACCTTTTCTCCCGCCCTTGGACCTCGATCGCAGCCCTCATCTTGTCGTTCTTTTCTGCGTGTCCCTTTCACCTGCTTTCTTTTTCCTCTTTTTTACATGCCCATCGGTATTTTATGGTCCCAAATGCTCTTCTTAGTATCATCTAAAAGTATATAATGGTAAGATGACTACTATTATATTTGAATTGGTATCATTAGACTCACCCACCTGTCAGCAATATGTAGGGTTCACTATGGATATGCTTGCAAATGTTGGTTCATGTGGTTGCTGATGAAAGTATCGCACTCCTACTCTTGATTGGTCATGCCTAATTTTTATGACAACCTCGTAAAATGCTCCCAATTTTCAAAATAAGTTTTTTTGAAAATTTATTTAAAAATAATTAGGATCCTAAGTAAATTTAAAAAATATTTAAAAACATATTATATATATATTAATTTTTAAAACTCCCTTTGCAAGTTAGGTATCTCATCAAATCTTCACATATGACCAAAACAAATACGTAAGAAGAGCACTGGCATGGCCTACTGGTCACCGCTCAAACAACCATAATGAAACCATAACCATATGACGAAATTCTAACATTCACAACAAAAGCTCAATAGTAGTCCAAAACAAAGTAAAGTAACTTATTCGTTCTTCTATGCTTTCTCTTGTTGTTCCTAAGCCTCTTCTAACACTTAATTCTCACTTCTGGCTAGACAGATTAACCTGAAATTATTGGGGGTGAGTATGACCACTCGCTAAAAAATTTTAAGTCAAACAAAAACATACAGAAAACACATAAATATATAGAGACATCAATATACAAGCGGTTAAACACAATCAGTATCAAACCTCGACAATGTTCAAAACATAAAATCAATGATGAATAAGATAGTGTTGTAAATTTATATCTAGAATAGTACACAGTATTAGAAGTTATTCTCAATATTTGAAACATATCATATAGTATTGACTTTTGTAATATTTAAAATTCAAAATCTTTGACGAATCACATAAGATTGTATGAATCATATTTTGTTGAATACATTGTATTAACAATTATTTTCAATGTTTAAACATGTCACATAATATCAACCAAAATCATATAGCAACATCCTATTAGGGTTATAAGGCAAATGGTCTAAATCCCTCGAGGTTGACTGACATACCATCGATGCTCATATTGCAATCCAGTCGCTATGCATGTAGAGAGAACCAACTTTTCTACCTACGTTCAACTGTGGATACCACATGACCTACAACAGTCCTTATGGGAGAGAACCAATTACACTGAATGAAAGGTTCCATAATCCCTTCCAAACACACAAAAACCTTAACCTCAAGCAAGTATCAAATTTCCTTTTCAGAGTAGCAATGGCTCATAACAACTAAAGGAGTCTTACAACTTGCTCTAGTCTAGGCTTAACTCTTATTAGTCGCCTAACTTTAAGCTAGAGATGACTTTCCACAGTCGCCTGATTTTTCATTCATTAAAACATTTTACATTTTCTTATGTATTCAGTTCACAAGCCTTAGGCAAATTCTTGACAAAATATGATTAGTACTAGCTTTATTACATAGCCAAGCTAAAATCCAAAACTTTTAGACATCCAAAGATAGATTCTCAAGCATTGAAAATCAATCATCCTTCTTAGAATTTCAAATCAATAATGTGCAGGTAACAGTACGGAAAGGCACTCAACTTCTTAGGAGCAAAATCAAAGTGTGCATGATAAACGAAGCAGATGATTTTGTGCGTATGATACTTCAAGACTCTGTCCACGTTGCACCTTGAGGCCTAAATGGTGCACCTGGTGTGATAAATTGTAGATAAATAGTGCACCTCCATGTTTAAATGTGCACATGCTCTTGTACGAAGGGATCAGGTAGCATGTGTACAGCAAAACATATACTACGTGTGCATACACTAGTTCATCAATTAACTACAGTAGCAGCATATAGAGTATAGTTGTGCATAGACTAGCTAATGATTCAAACCACGTACTAGATGTAGAAATTATATAAGCAGGTGCTGGCATGTGTATTAAACCTTAAAGCAAATCTTAAAAATGGTGTGCACAGGTGCTGGTTCATGCATCCAACCATGTAACAGTCCTAGAATAAGGTACACAGACGTTGGTTCGTTCACGCATTTAACCATGTAACTGCTATAGGAATGGTGCACGCAGGTAGTAAACCGTGTAGTTGTCATGCAGGTGGTGAGAGTAGATGAGCCATGTAGCAATTATAGAAATGGTGTGCCCAGGTGCATGGTTAAAATACAGGATGTTAATTTGATGGTAAATCTACTATCACTCGAGATCAGACCGTCAGCACTTCGGGACATGTTAGTGTGCCTCCACTGTTCAGGAGCCCATTCAGAATGAATATCAAAGCCTTTGAAAAATGCAGTGCATGTGATCTCATCCAAGTGATCTAACGATGCGTTAGCATATGGATGTAAAGAATGCACATATAGTCATCAACGAAGTGAATTACTAATGGATGTGTGGGGCCTTGAAAATTTAGGTGCACAAGTTCTTTCCAGGAAGTTCCAACGAAGTATGGACGTAACTTATGTGATATGCAAGTATTCGTCAGTACAACGCTATGCAAATGGGTGCCAAAACCTTTCATGCGAGATGCTTAACTCTAAAAATTATATCAAGTCAACTCATGGCTCTGGGACGTGATACATATAGTGCATACGTATAGAAATAATGACCATGATTTAAAATCAAGCAAGAACCATGATGCACATGATGTGCTTGAAATATCAATACTTAGATTCAAAATCAATCATAGCTAGAGTGCATAAGTGCATATATAAAATCAATGGATGGAAACTAAAGATCATAACTATAGTGCGCATAATATAATACAAATCAACGGACTAGATTCAATGAAAACATGGCTAAAGTGCACATGATACAAATCAATGAGATGAAATCAAGTCCACGCGAGAATGAATGCTGTGCGCATGAGGTATGATGGAGTGGCACATGAGATGTAATGAGGTGGGTATATGCCGTAGGCGATGGGATCAACGGTTCTGTTCAAAACAATCTATAGATGGGTGCACAAATATCACAATGGATCAACGAATGAGATTCAAAATAGTGATATATGGTGGGCCTATATCAAAATGAATCAATAAAGTGCATGAGAGGAGATGATAGTGCACCTATATTCTAATAAATCCATGAATGAGATTAGAAATAATGATACGTGGTGGGCCTATATCAAAATGAATCAATAGAGTGCTTGAAATTGGAACTCGGAAACAATGGTATAGAAGCATCTAAAACCAAAATCAAAGGTGTGTATGAAATGGATCAAAATTAAACTATATGCATGACCTTGGATAAAAAAATAGTTCATGCACATGATCTTGGATTTAAATCTATTGGTATTTGGACAACATAACATAAGTATCTGTATGCCCAAGTATAGGTACACAAGATCAGCTCACGTGTGCATGAATTTGCATGTGAAATCAATTGGCATATAACCAGCAAAATATTGATTCATTGTGCATGCAATTGCATGTGGAATCAAATTGTAAAGTACTAGGTTATATGAAAGAATGTGAGCATACTAAGAATTGGATCAATCGATAAAAGGTTTGCATGGCATTTTAGATTACTGATTCAGAAGCACGCAAATGTTGTGAGCATGGATTAAACTTGAAATGATCATATGGGTTGCATGGCACATGAGTATGGGGCATAGTTTAAAGTTTAGAATTTAGAGGACTATATGTGCATATCCTTGTGAATTAGATCTATGACACATAAGTATGAGGATTTAGAAAATTATATGCACATGCACTATAAGATAGATCCGGAACATTTAAACCTTAGGATAAAAAGAAAATTATAGCGCACGTGCGCATTATAGCATAATATGCAACATGCGCATGAACATTAAAATGCAATCAAATAGGGATGCATGACATAAAATTTATGTGATAACCTGAGTTTTATAATGAATTTTCAAATAACAAGCTTTCACTTGCGAGATTTATGTCTATTTTAAAATAGTTTACAAAATAATGGCAGTGAAAAATTCTTTTTCTATAAACTTCATTTATGAAGACCCCGAGTGTCATTATTCATTTTAGCATATAGATAAAAATTTATGTACTTAATTAATGAAACATGCATATGACAATTTGAGAGATGTTTAAAAATGGACATATCTTGTTCCCAAGATTGTTAATCACAACCCAAGTTGTAAAAAAAATCACTTAAAGTCACTTTACTTCACATTATAAAATGGTCACTACTAGTTCTAGGACAACTTCATTATCACCTTAGGCTTACTTTCTCCTACTTGATTTGACCACTAAAACTTCCTAATACTTCTTCTAGTCATGCTTGAACTGATCTATAAAAAAAAGTTATTAGTTTGAGTATTTATCATGCATAGTAGGTGATCCAATGTTATAAAAATTGAAAACACAACATGCAATACGCATAACTTTAAGAAGGGTTTCTTAGGTGATAAAACAATGCGACCATCTTACATAAATTCAACCATTCATGTATAAATTATTTACATATTTCAATATTCAAGTAAGAGAATTACCGACATAATTAAATAATTGATAATATAAAGATTACTAAATTCTTAAAGTAGTAATCGATTAAATCAAATGATGAAAATCTCAATCCTACGGCAGTTATTATACACATAGGTATCTCAGCGAACACATCAACCAACTGATCATATGTACTTGTCTAAAGACCATCACAAGATATTATACATAGAGATACAAAAACAGAAATTATAGGGACCACTATACTCATGATTAGCTCTCTGAATCGTGTGTCTTTGGTATCTAGAGACCAATGACCACAACCTCCAAGACGACTATGGATACATCTCGAAAAGGGTATCGTGAATACCTCCAGTGATCGTTTTACTACCACAACAGTCTAGAAAAATAGGTCCCTCTTTGGGCACGGATATCTACCACTTTTGGTGATTGCCGAAAGGCCAAACCTGTACAACCTCTTAGCATAGTGCATACCAGGTTCACTAGCCCGAACAATGTAGATACATATATATCAAATTCAAATATCATAGAGTCGCATAAGGATTAACATATATTCAAATCATACAATTTGTGTGACTTATCTCAAAGCATAAAATTAATGAATATATGAAATTGTCTTATCATTCAAAAATAAAAATTGACTATGAGAAATATAAGCGGTAGTATTTTCAAATAAGAGTATGAATCATGGGAATAATTTGCATGCCTATTGTAAGAATGCCAATATACTTAATTATTTAAAGACTAACTGAACTTAAGTCCCATAGAATCATGTATACAAAATTGCATGCATAGCTACCCTTCATTGTCACATTAAAAATATACTAAACACAAAAATTATTTCAAGGAAACTGTTTAAGTTTTGAAATTCAATTGAAACTTAGTAGAATCAAATTACTTACCTCAAAGGATGTTACTTAGGTTTTGTTCGTGTTTTTCTTCAGTTCAAATCCTACATCTCTTTCAGGGTCTTTGTTGGGTCCTGGGTATAAATCCTAAACATTATTATTTTTCTTTCATATGTTTATGAGGTTTTTAGTAAACTTTATCTTAAAAACTAATCTATGGAATGAATTTTGCTTAATTAAGATTGTGTCTGAACCTAATATCACCAATTCTTCATAGATCATTAATCAGATTCATAGATCAAAGGTCTAGATCACTAATCTAGACTCTGATCCTATTTATCAATGGTCAGATCTGTGATATAAGGGTTGATGTCCTTAGATTAGGGTTGATCTATGTACAGATCTACCACATTATCTGATTGACCATTTCTTGGAATTTGATCATCTTTGATCTTATAGATCTAGGAAACTTTTATAGTTTCTAGGTCATGATTAGTTTAAAATACCCTCTGATCTTAAATTTTCTTATATTATTAGGTCTATATTGTCAAGATAAACCCAACAAACCTTTCTGATCGTAAATCAGACTTGCATAGCCTTTTGAATCAAAGATTTTATGTTTCAGATCATTTAAACAGCCATGATCAAATTAGTTAAAATAATACAGTAATTGATTGACATCGGGATGCATTGGAATGGGATGCACATTCCAAAACACTCGGTGCGCCCTGAACTCCAAAATGCATCAAGGTGCGTCTCACTCACTAGGACACTACAGCGTTACTATTGCTTTGCGACCATTCCGCATGCGCAGCGCATGCTGGGGGACACATCGAGTGGGTGTGTCTCCATTATGGGTATGCAGTGTTCATCTTTGTAACAGAAATTAGAGGTCAATGAGATAGTCTGATCTGGACCGTCCAACCATCCACCTTTAGATTAATGTCTACGATTCATTGAAATTTGACTATTTTTGCTAATCTAAGGGCTTTGGGATTCCACAAACTCATCGAACAGGTCAAATCTTTCATCTAAGCCATCCTTAAGGTGGTTCCCATATAGATCCAATGGATCTGTTTGCATCGATAGATCGCCGGCCGGTGAAAACAGATCTACCAGAGATCTGCGAAGAGAGAACAAAATAAAAAATAAAAAAATGGAGAAGATTTACCTAAGCCAACCAAAGAGGCCAAGGGATCTGGTGAATCTGCGAGTTCAGAAGCCTTCTGAGCCTACCAATATTATGGGTTGCTGGCTGACACCGACAATAAAACAAGGTGAGAGATATGGATCTGAGGGGAAAGAGAAAGGGAAATGCACCGCAGGGGGAGTGGGAGGTCCGCCCTTTTCGCTGGCAAGCGCGTGATCACATGCTTGTTTTTTCAGCGAAGGAGTCGGAGACGTGTAGGTGATGCAGTAGATCTATTGCAGGGGGTGTAGATATAAAAATGTCCCCCCTCTAAATCTGGCCTTTTCATTTTTAAAACATATAAATGGGCTAGTTATAAAATTATTAAAATACCCTTATACTTAAAAATTTTGCAACTTTCTTATTTGAACTCTGTTTTCAGTGTTCTTAGTGTCGTTGGATTCCATTTTTTAAGTAGTATCCAATTATTAAGGTATTTTCACTCAATTTGATTTTCATAAAAATTCCGCTTCTAAGATTTAAAATTTAAAACTTTTATCTTTATGTTCAATCCAAATTTTCAAATATATAATAAAATAAGACTTCAAAATTTGGGTAGTTACAATTTCAAAGATCAATGATGCAGATAGAGAGATGGATCATGGGAATAAAGGGTACGCATTCTCAAAACATGAGATTAATCAATCGAATTAATAATTATTCAAAGATTGAGAGTGCATATGCTATCAATGACTAAAGTAGATCAAATCATGTAATTGAAAACCAATCTAACTTAGAATATCGCATGCCCCTACCTCATTTATGATTTCTTCTACAATATTCTTGTCCAAAAACGCATAGTGTGGATGACCCTTGTTATAGCTTGATCCTCCTTTCCTCTCTCTCTCTCTCTCTCCTTCATGTGTTTCTTTCTCTTCTCCCTTCTAGTCCAAGATGTCCAACCCTATATTGAGGATGTCTTGGTTAATTTTCTATTAACTTTGATTTACATTTTTATTTATTCCATCTATATTTCTTTTCTCTTTCCTATCGTGTATCTCTTATATTATGCTCTTATTTGGCTTTCTAAAAAGACAATTTTAGCTAATGTATAGACTTGAATGCTAGTCCAAAGATATTCATACTCACTCTATAACCAGTAAAGCTAACTAACATATATTGTCAATTTCATGCAAAAACATATATTTATATTATGAAAATTCAAGTTGTTACACCTTGGAACTCTATGAGCTATTTATTCACATTTATGCAAAATAACACTGATTAAGAATATAACAAAGAGAAGGATCTCTGCCACATAACCTTATAGGTGGGGTTAGTCTAGCTTGAGTTGGCTTCAGTTTGCTTAACATGGTCATCTCAATGTTTGGCATAGTATGATATGCTATCATTAATTTCCTCCCATATCTTCATTAGTTTTGCTTGAGATTGAGATTTTTGTGATGCCATCTCAAGGAATCTCAATGTTTGTTGTGCCTCCAAGCAATCTCAGTAGTAGTTGTTCATCTTAAGCAATATCAAGCAAAGTTTAAAACTTGACTCCACTTAAAATCCAAGCAAGTTGAATTAACTCAAAGGGACTCATGGTGAACCAAAAGTATTCAAGTAAGATTTTGAGAAAATTTTCATTGATTTAGAGATAAATCATGTTGACCATTGCTAAATTGATTGAAGCGATTCTCATGTCAATTACTATTAAGGGATAGTTTGAAAGTCATTTATAGTGAATAAATGTCTATGACTAAATCATTTTTAGGGTAGATACAGGGTTAGTTACACTGAGAGGAGAAGAAAGTAGTTTGGGGGGGCTTTTTTGAAGAAGTTAATATTAGAGATGGTAGTGATGGATCTCAAGGACAGGGTTGAATACTTTGGCATTGCCAATCAGATTAGGAGCAGGATTAAAGAGGAGATAAACTTTTGCTAAAAGAAGAAGGTGATGTAGAGGAAGAAGAAGCCATTGAAACCTAGTTGGCTAATCTCTTTCAATCAAATAATAAGGATGATGGACCAAAGGGAGAAGGAAGTGGTGAAGACACTCACTAAAAATACAATGGAACCATCCAACTTTGTCTGTCGGATCGCTATCATGCTTGACTTCGATCCGAAACTAAGATTCAACAAGTCCAGTTAATGATCATTTTGAGTCCCCCTCTTTCTTTCTTTCTTTCTTTCTTTCTTTCTTTCTTTCTTTTTTAAGCCCCATTTTAGTTTATTTTGGGTTTAAAATGTACATATTGAATATTTCCATTCAAAAGCTTATATACAAGTGGGTTCTAACTCTAGCCTGAAAATATGATCAAAGGCCTTGATCCAACCTTAACATTATAAAGTTTATGAACCAGCCTTAAGCCCATTGATCTAGCCCTCTAAATAAATCCAAATATCCAGATCAATTCAATCTAAGTCCATTGACCTAACCTCAAATCAAAACCAAAGGCCAAGACTCGTTAAGCCTAAACACATTATCTGGGCCAAATCCAAGATACAATTCATCTAGCTTAAATCCCACGATCACGATTGATCTAGCTCAAGTCAAAAGTTATGATCTATCTAACTTGGAACTAATTGTTATGATTGACCTAATCTGAAAACAATATAAGGGGTTGTGCTCGAAATTAAATGTAGTGATACACTAGCCACATGTTATCCATGCAAAGGTGCCTCCGCACGACTCCACAATACTTTACATAATAATCTCATGCAAAGTTGGCCACGCACGACTCTATGATATTTTACATGAATAATTTCATTCAAAGGTGTCCATGCACAACTCTACAATATTTTATGTAAATGATTTCATAGAAATGCTGCTACGCACGACTTCAAGATATTTCACATAAGCGATTCATAGAAAAGTGTAGATGCATGACTCATATTATTTTACATAAACGATTCATGCAAAGTTGATAGTTTCAGCTAGCCTTTTTAGCTTAGCTATGAAAAAATCATAAGATGATAATAATTTGAACTTGGTGAACCCTTGCTATGCATGAATCTTAAGACAATAATTATTCTAGCCATGCAGGTCACATTATGAAGAGTCCTAATGAGAAAAGGAATGATAATTTGAACTTGGTGGACCCTCACTATGAGTGAACCTCAAAATGATAATGATTCTAGCCACGCAGGTTCCATTATAAAGAGTCCTAATAACAAAAGGACTTCGGCTACAAACCATAATCCATGCCTATGAAAGACGTGCCAAGTTATGCCTCATGCCCTTTAAAAGTTAACTAGTCAATGGCCATATAAATACCTTCTCCTCTAACATTAAATGACTTAAAGCAAGGTAAGATACATATGCTTATATCAACATATATCCTCAAAATATACAGAAAATCATTATTGCTATACCAAAAATCAATATTGCTATGCGATTGAGACTACGATAGAGCCACTTATGCCTAAAAGATAACAATATGTTAACTCTATACCTAATATTTAATAGAGACTTCAAAGGTCATACACTTATATCGAATCAAGGTAACACTTTGAAGAACATTCTGATACACCGAATATCAACCAGCTCAGATTTTAAAATTGAGTCAACAACCAAATCACATTTTAAAATTGATTCAAAATTAGAGCTAAGAAATAGAAAGAAAAATAAAGTCTCTGATTTACGTTTGGCTATATTCAGGCAACCTCTAATCAATGGTCTTTTATTGGTTTTGTTTTTAAGAAAGTATTTAAAGGAATGTAGCAACCTTATAATACAATTTAAACCCCTTTCTCGCAGGGAAAGTCCGGTTTCATGTTTCCTTTTGTGATTTGTTTGTTTTTATCACGCACAATATGAAAACTGACATGACGCTTTCGTGTCAAATTTTTATGGGTTTCTATTCATTTTTGTTAGTTTTGTCGCGATCGTGGGAGAAACCTTGGTATCAAACTAGATTTTTTGCCGGAGAGTTAAAAGCTGTATGGGCCATATTAGCTTTTGCGTGGTAGCCCCTCGAACTGTTTCAGTTGCTCCATTAAACAAATACAAAAAAATTATCCTTATCATGTTGACGAAAACGAGCTCCTAAATAGGGGCCTCAATTATCTTCTGCCATAGCTAGTCTCGTCTACTCTTGCTAGTTAGCTTGAGGCCCATGCCTACCGCTTGGTTTTTGTTTTGCTCTGTGAGTTCCCTGGCCCGGGAATTTTGTCGGTAGAGAAAGTTTTCTCGGGATCCTACTCGTACTTTTGGGAGTTAAAAGTAGATTTGATCACCTCCATCTTTTGTAGGTTCTCTTTTTAAATAAAAATTTTCCATCATTCATTAAAAAAAGGACTTAACATAAGCACCTCTAGCTGCTATTTCAAGATCTTTAATGTCATTGCAACCCCTAATGACCCCATCAATCCCATTCACTCCTGGCGTACCAATTGCCGTGCTATAGAAATTGCATATAAACCAAACCATTCGGAGGAGGTCTTCTTGTTTTTTGGATTTGAATAACTGATGAGAGTATCTTAGTCATGCACAATTTGTTTGAGTGAGTAGTCTTTAAAATTCAGCTGTTGAGAGTATCTTAGTCAGGCACTCCCGGCTCGGCAATGGGAGTTAAAAGTAGATTTGATCACCTCCATCTTTTGTAGGTTCTCTTTTTCAATAAAATTTTTCCATCATTCATTAGAAAAAGGACTTAACGGAAAAAGTCTATAAGCACCTCTAGCTGCCATTTCAAGATCTTTAATTTCATTGTAATCCCTAATGACCCCATCAATCCCATACACTCCTGGAGTACCAATTGCCGAGCTATAGAAATTGCATATAAACCAAACCATTCGGAGGAGGTCTTCTTGTTTTTTGGATTTGAACAACTGATGAGAGTATCTTAGTCATGCAGAATTTGTTTGAGTGAGTAGTTTTTAAAATCCAGCTGTTGAGAAACCCAAAAAACAATGGTCCTCATAATTCGTTCAGCACCAGTACTGTAGTTCATCCATTTGTTGTAAAAAAACCCTGCGATTATGCTCTTTCCACAAGAGCCACAAAGTGGACAAACATGCAGTTTTGAAGAGAACTTTCGTCTGGATGGGAGGGCCTTTAACGTAACATTGAAGAATTGCTCCGCCATTGATCTCGGAAAGACAAATTGAACTTTAAACCAAGCCAAAATTGTTGTCCGGACACTCTATGCTCGGGGCAGTGGAGGAGGAGGGGATCCAAGTTTTCACCAAACTTGCGATACATGACACGCCAAGGGGCGAGTTACCGCTCCCTTCGTTGGAGTTGACCCATCATCAAGATTCTAATTAAAGCCACAAGCCAAGTAAAGGCGTTAAGTCTGGGTTGTTGAGATATCGTGCAGACCATCTTATGCCGCAAATCCTGGCTTTGAATGACCTCCCAATTTTCTGTCCTATTAAAAGGGGAGCCCAATTGCATGAAGCTCCCAAATATGTCGGTTCGGGGAAGGGCGGACCACAAGGGCAAATAATATGCAGTCTTATTTTGTATTTTGCAAGAGGTTGTTTTTATGCCTTGAACCTGTGAGCCTGGCTCCAACTACACAGTGAGGTGAAGTACTTCTTTCAGTTTAAATAGGGGGTCACCCTTTTGGTTGAAGTAACTCAAGGTCACACAACGACAACTCTATCGTTCCGCCAAGGTTCACCTTCATTTCCTGTCCAATTCCCTCGTGGAAAAAACTCCACTGTTGGAATGACTCCAAATTCTGTCATCATCTCAACTTGGTCTAATGGCGACAGGTTGCAAGCGTTCCTTCAAATGTTTACAATCATCACTTTAGAGGCCCAAATTGGTCGCCTGAGGTGGTAGTTCCAGTGATATCATCTCCAATTTTGGACCTGAATTCGGATAGATTATCATGCTTAAGAGTGTAGATTCTAAAAAATCTAGGAAATTTGTCTTTGAAGCATTGTTCTCCAATCCAAGTGTTCAGCCAAAAGCGAACCTTGTATCCCTTTCTCACGCGAAAATGACAGCCCGAGTCCACCTTATCGATGAGGCTACAGATCTCTCCGAGTTGAAAAGCGCGCCTTCCATTGCTCGAACCAGCAACCAAACCACTTGCTTTTTCGCCATAGTTAGTCGAGATGAACGCCTTTACAAAGCTTTTCTCTGCTTCCTGAATCGCCAACACCATTTGGCAAGGAGTGCTACGTTTAGAAACTTAATGTTTGTTACGCCCATTCCTCCTCAGTATTTGGACTTACAAACAAGATTCCATAGGAGGAGATGCAATTTCTTTTGACCCCCACCATCATTCCATAGAAAATTCCTTTGCAAAGATTCGATACTCATGATAATGCTATCCGGGCTATTTGAAGAGCAAGACGGATTTAATACGTGTTGGTTAACACACTCTTCACAAGAGTCAGTCTACTGCCGAGCGCAAGAAGGCTTCTCTTCTAAAATGCAAGATTTCTTCTATCATTTCAACAACATGCTTCCGACAATCGATTGTAGGCTTTCCGATGCCCATAGGAAGCCCCAATTATATGAAAGGAAAATCTTTCAGTTGGCACCCCGGGATCTGCACAATTTCATCGGGACTCTGACTGTCCCCATTGATACCGGAAATTGATGATTTCCTTAAGCTAATTCTCTGACCCGAAATAGCTTCATAAATCGTGAGAATAATTTTCAACATGCAAATGTGAGTTGGTTTTGGAGCAAAAAGAATAATCACATCATCCGCGTACTGTATATGAGAAATATGACGGTTCAAGTGAGAAATGTTGACTCCTTCGGTGATTCCCATGTGAATTTCTCTCTTTAGGAGACTACTGATTGCTTCAATGACAATAGTGAAAAGGTGTGATGAGAAGCTTTCTCCCTGTCTCAAACCCCTAAAGCTTCGAAGAAACCACAAGCCGCGCCATTAATCATGATGGAGAAATGAACTGTCGAGACACAATTTTGAATCTATAATCTCCATCTATTACTGAAACCTAGGAAGAGAACCACCTAACAAACGAGACCACCACGATTACATAAAGCAGCACCTCCACCAACGAAAATTAAATCATAATACCATTATAAAGGTTTAAGACCCTCAAAGAGTAAACGACCACATTCTGTCATCTGAATTTTGAGAGCAGAATCAGCTGCTCCATCTTTTGCTAATTATCTTCCCACTAATAAGATTATCGTAGCATATGCGACATAGTGAAAGAACACAGAGAGAGTCTGAAATTTCGTACATAAGTTGGGTAAATCTCCAAAAACCGGTTATGAATTCCTCTGTTAGCTAATAACAATTTTAGAGTCTCCGTCGATAACCAATGGTAATGGTAGAAACTTTTTTACGAGGAGAATTCCAATTTTCGTCGCCACAATTTCAACCTCAACCGCTTCTTTCCTCCCAATTGGTTCCCTTTCTCATCTCGAATAAGTTGCTGTCTTCTTTTAAACAAGAGTCGTCAAAGTTAGGCTTAATCTAACCCATGCCGACCAAGAAACCTGAGGCTTAATTTATGAGGATCATATTTTATAAATTTCCAAGCAGAATCTACAAATATCTTGATCTGAGATAACGATGAATGAAGCTTGCTTACCTCTATATGTTCTATTATTCCTTTCAAGCAAAATTGACATTTAGAGGCCAAAAAACGCCAATTCCAAAGCTTCTTCTCCTTTGAAGAGGAAGTAGCTTTCCACCATGCTGAAGTGATTTCGCTAACCGGTCTAGGAATTGCCCTTTATATTAAACCATTCAAAGACAAACTGCCACACCTTAGACACAATGGGAATGATAAGATGATGGATATCTTCATTATCTGCATAGCACATGACACATCTATTTGCCAGAATCCTTCCTCTCGACATCAAATTATCAAGGGTCAATACTTTGTCTTTGCCTCCTAACCACCCAAGGCATTAAATCCTTGGTGGCACTAAGTACATTGCTTTGTTTGCATTTCTACGAACGGTGGACACATGCACTCACACATATGCTTGAGGAGTCTCAAACTCATGATCTTCATGATTAAAACTCACTCTTATACAACTATGCTACACTCACACAGCATCATTTCTTAAACATTTTTCTACCTTGAGGTTTGGTAAGATGAATGGCTCACTCAAAATGTGAGTGATGCATGTGTTGATATTTATATGAAGTATTGACATTTAGAGTTACAGAAATACCCTTACAAAATGACAATGATAACATTAGTATATACATTCCCTGATACGCCCCTCAAGTTGAACAATCCAAGTTTGAAATTTTCAACTTATCTCGCAATAAAACACTTGATAGTGGTTTATTCGTGATGTCCGCTTGCTGATTTCTGGTTGAGATGAATTGAACTTGGAGCATCTTCTTAGAGACTAGATCTCGAACGAAATGAAAGTGCACTTCTGCATACTTTATGTGGTCACGGAGGATGGGATTTCCCGACAGACAAGTGGCACCAATATTGTCACACCAGGATACTAGAGTACAAGTATTGGAGGTAACAAGTTCTTTGAGCAGAGATTGTAACCGATTGGCCTCAATGGTAGCATTTGCTAAGGCACAATACTTGGATTCTACTGATGATCGAGGGATGGTGGATTGTCTTTTCGCAAAACAAGACACAAGATTGTCACCTAAGTAGATAGCATAACCATCCATGGATTTCCTATCATTGGGACAACCCGGCCAATCAGCATAAGAGAGTTGCATGTGTAAAGAACGAGATCGAGTGACAGAGAGAGCGAGCTTGTGTGCTTCAAGTAGCAAAGTATATACTTGACAGCCTGCCAGTGAACATTGGTGGGTTGATACATGAATTGACAAACTCGGTTTATAGCAAATGAAATGTCTGGCCGACTAGTTGTGATATATTGAAGAGCCGGTACCACACTTTAGTACTAATGAGAATCCGAATACAAAGAGCCAGATGACTAGGACAAATTGATGGTGGTTGACATGGGTGTTGATAACGGTTTGGAGTGGATAATGTTGCAGCGGGCAAGAACATTATTGGTATACTTTTTCTATGAAAGAATGGTACGACTAGCAATTATTAACCTTAATGATCAGGAAATCACTGAGCTAGCCAAGATGTTTGAGTTTGAATTGTTACTGTAGGGCAGTGGAGAGGAGATGGTCACTACTGCTATTGCCTGTGACGGTGATATCATCGACATAAACAAGCAAATGGAGAATAACACCGCGCCAGTTTATATGAACACTGATCCATCCACCTTGGAGATAACAAAATCGAGCTTGGAGTACTCAGAAGCGACCCTGCATTCCAGGCCCTTGGTGGCTGCTTAAGACAATAGAGAGATCTACGCAATTGCATAAAAAAATGGGGTCACATTCATCGGTATATAAATCCCGAAGGCTGAGTCATATAAACTTCCCCAAGATTACCGTTGAGAAATGCATTACTAACACTTGAGTTGACGTAGTTGCCACCCTTGTGAGACTGCTATGGAAAGGATAGACTGAATAGTTGTGGCTATTAGGGCAGTCCTGGTGCATGAAGCTCCCGTGTGTGTAGGGGTCCGGAGAAGTGGCAGACCACAAGGGTCAGTAGCATGCAGTCTTATCTTGTATTTTGCAAGAGGTTGTTTCTATGTCTTGAACCTGTGATCTCAAGGTCACACGATGACAACTCTACTCCCCTTCTAGTTGTGGCTATTACTACTGGCAAAAAAGTTATATGGTAGTCTACACCTTGTTGAGTGTAGCCTTTGTGACTAGTGGTGCTTTGTGTTTGTAGACTATACTATTGGGGTTGAGTTTTAATCGAAAAATCCATTTGCTACCGACAGTATTCATGTATTTTCTTTGTGACACGAGATTAGGTTTTATTTTTTGAGAAGAGCATTGAGTTCAGCCACCATGTCATCTCGTCATTCCTCGTAGTAGTTGGCATCCGAGAAAGAGGTCGTCTGGTGGACTCGCCACATTTGTCCATGTGTCTTAGGACCATGTGATGAGTTCGTGTGGGTGCAGCTGGTTGGGCTTGAGCTAGTGTAGGTTGAACCTGCAAGTCAATGAATAAATCTAGGCAATTCGGGTTAGTAGAGGTTATAGGTTGACTAGGAACCAATGGATCAAGAGAGAATGATAGAATGGAGGAAGTGGAGAACTTAAATTTGGATTTGAAGATGGAAAGAAATTGGAAGGTGATGAAATATTTGAATTTGAGTTTGAAGTAGAAATGGAAGGCTGAGTATTTGCAGGAGTTACATTAGGAGCAGACTGAAGTTCCGATATTGAATTTATTGGGGAGAGATTTAAGGGAGAAGAAGAATTCGAATGCGATTTGCAAAGAATTCAAATTCAAATTTAAGTTGGGATGGGTGTAGGAGAAGAATATAAGCAAGGAGTATTGATGGGGGCTGAGTTTGTAAAGTGGGAGAATTTGAGGGCCGGAGAGATTATGGGGGGATTAATTATGAGGGGAAATTTCAATTTTAAATAGAAGAAATTAGAAAAGAAAAATGCAAAATTTCCAAATCACCTGAAGTGGAGACCGCAGTAGTGGTGGGGCCACAGACTGGAAGAGTCATTCAAGGTATCCGACAGGGCATTGAAGGTGGGGTACAAGGATTGATTCATTTAGGCAAATTCATCAAGTCAAACATTCCAGCAAGGTAGATATGGCCCATTTTGCGATCAAAGGACTTGTGGGCCATGTGATCTTGACTGTATCCTAAGAAAAAGTAGGCAACAGTCCGAAACTCAAACTTATGAGAGTTAAACAGTCCTATAAATGGGTCTAGCATGCAGAGCCGAAATTCTTCTTATGATAAAGAACTTCAAATGGAGACTGCCAAATTAAGGATGGGATTGGCATACGATTTATTAAAAATGTGGCCGTATATAAAATGCAAAATGCCAAAAACGAAAAGGAACACGCTAATGAGCTAATAGGGAGAGTGCAGTTTCAACTAGATGACGGATTTTGCGTTCCACAAATCTGTTCTGTTCATATTGGAAGTGTTGATAGTTAGAGTTGCATAAATACCCTTACAAAATAATGATAGTAACATGAGCATATACATTCCTCTTAAAGTTGTATGTCAGTCCATAAGTAGGCTATGAAAGATTTCCTTCCATTAAAGAGAGGTTCTCAGTCTAAAAGCTAGGATACTACAACTGGCTTTCAAAACTAAGTTACTGCTCAGTTCATTGGATCACAGCGACGTATAGTCCACGACAATGGGGTGGAGCTTTTTGGTTTCGATTGGACGGGGACTTTTACATGGACAGCTGACAATCTCCTAGATTTCTCCTGGTAATACATGCTTTCCCACTAACGGTGCTTAATAAGCGTCATTGACGTAACATGTTCTTATGGGTGGCCTACATTTGATCAATTTAGCTTTTGTTTTTGGTTTTTTTAAGTTTTCCTACTTAATTGGCTTATTTGACAAAAGATGACATGGGGTTGGGAGTATTCGTAAATTCTTCCTTGAAAAGACAAATGCACAAAAGCAAAAATCAGTTTTGTTAGTCTTGTGACGAAGAGTATTTTAATAATGGAGAAGTAATAATTTAGTTAAGGTGGGGAACCATTGGGATTGAGGGTCTACAATTTGCCGTTGTTGTAGGCAAGGTGCTACTAATTATATATTAGGTGTTATTCGCTATGACACGTGAATGCATGTGAAGGAGGTCCTCCATGCTGTTATGCCCCAAAATTCTTTGAGTGGCGAGAGTAGATGCTGACAAAGGATCCTAGACAAAAGTAAATTCTTTCCCTATTATAACATCTTCGTTCTCCCTTTTCTGTTTTTCTCAAGAAAGGGTATAAGAGAGACCAAAATTTTCCTAATTCTCCATCTTTAACAAGACGATAAGCCTTAATTTTCCTAATATGCAAGTAAAGGGCACGTGCAACTGCATGCAAGAGAGAGAGAGAGAGAGAGAGAGAGAGAGAGAGAGAGAGAGAGAGAGAGAGAGAGAGAGAGAGAGAGAGAGAGAGAGAGAGAGACTTTGTTCATATATGATTTTATGAAAGGCAAAGAGAGAATATTCTAAGGTAAATGAAGGTTTTACCTTCCAATTTTTTTTTGAAATTTTCCAATTTTAATTAGTCAAAAATTAAGAGAGCAAAAAGATAAGAACATAATTGCGGCAAAGATATAATAGGGATTAGGTGTTAGTTTACCATTCAACCTAAAAGCTTAAGTTTATAGGAAGTGTGCCAACACATTTATATGTTTAACACAACCTCTTACGTAGAAGGCCTTTTTTGGGCCCTCGCACATGAATTTGATAAATGGGGGTCTTAGGATTCAAATCACGACCTCGTAAGCAATAAGGCTATGGTACCATGTTGGTTTACTATTCAACCTAAAAGCTTAAGATAATGGGAAGTGGACCAATAATATTTATATGTCTAACACTAGGACCATTAGGCCATTGGACAACTAAGCCGTAGTTATTTTCTTAATTAGCCCTTCTCTTTATATACAATAGAGCATTTGACCTAATTTACTTCAAAGGTAGCATTACATAACTAATTTTTTCTTTCTAGCCCTATGTCTTCTAGCAATCCTATGCCATTGTGTTCTGAAAGCATGATTAGGAGGAATGATGTAAGTATTAAGGTTTTGTGGGTATTAAGGTTTATGATGTGCAGATGGAGTCTTGCATTTTCTTTGGCATATTTATTTCAATGGTTGAAGGATTCTATACCCAGACCATGTCATTAGCACCGGGAGCATTAATTAGTAGAAATTAGAGATATATATTTGTTTCTTCTTGTTTGAATGTTAAATGCCCTCACCCACAAGCAGCTTGAACACATGGTCTACCACAAGAGAGACTGTTTTTGTGCCATTGAGCTAGATGCCTTCGCTGTAGTGATATATCAATTTGCTATTTGATTCTCTTATCATATGTCCTTAGATCTTCTAAATGATTTAGCATGTGGGCTTCTTAAGGTGACCCTTAGATGGGGGTGTTTCATGTTCTACTTGCATACAAGGCAATCTCTAGCCAATGTGCCTATTATGTAACTCTTATTTCTTTGGTACATTGTTCAGAGTGGATACAATTCTTGCCATTTCAAAAAATAATAATAATAAAAATTACAAGTTATCTTTTCCTTTTTTTTCCTAGCACATACAAACTCCCAATTGCAAAAAGATGTGTGTGTAAACTATAAACATACATGTACATGCATGCACAACATGTTGGAAATCTCACATAGAATTGAATACAATGAGCCAAGGCTTAGACTCATGTGTCAAAATGTTTTTTTTTTAGGGTAGTTGAACCCAAATTAAGCAAGGGATATGGTAGCTCTGTCTTTAGGATTCAACCAAGCCATAATTAATATGTACTTCAACTGATTTGCACAATCAGAATCGGTCCATACTATTGTCTCAAAGATAAATGTCTCAAATTAAAATATTCAAATATTTGTCTTCAAATCACAATGAAACCTTTTTAAAAAGCCTAACAAGATCAAAACTCAAATCACTTCAAGAAAAGATCAAAATGTACCATGAATCTAATGTTTCAATGAAAAACAAAACAGGCAAGAAGAACCTCTCAAGTTCAAGAACTCAAGCAACAATAGACTAGAAAGAAAGTCTTAGGTCTTGTTAACTAGAACTCAAGAACCAAAGAACTTCACGAGTAGAAGAACCCTTGAATATAATGCTTATAACTAGGCAAACCCTTAGAAAAACCAAAGTTGAGAATGCATGTGACCATGCAAACTCTAGAGAGAAAGAGAAAGTCTCAATTAACACTTCTAGAGGAGAAGAGAAGAGAGATTGGTGTAAAGAATGGCTTTGGAGGCACTCCTAATATAAGGGTCATGGGTAGAAGTCTCATAAAGCAAAAAGCCATTACACTAGTAGTTATTAAAAATGACTAGTGAATTACTAAGGTGGTAAAAGTATAACCATTATTTAGAACCATTGCAAAAACAATTACATTATATATGTAATAGTCAAATCATAAAGACAAAGAATAAGAAAACCTTTTAATTATTTAACTTAAAACATTCTAAAAATTCATCACTTGTTTTAAGTTGAAACAACTAAAATAGCAGTCTCCCAATTATTTTTAATTAAAAATAAGAAACAACAACGAATGAAAAAAAATAAGAAGAAAAAAAGATGCAAACAAAATGTTAACATAGGCATTCAACAAAATTAGTGCATTAGATAAAGTGAAGAAAGTCTTGAACTTGTATCTAACACATGCAATTCAAAAAGTATCAAGGCAACTAGTGAACTAAGTCTTAAGCTACTAACCAAGATAAGAATTATAACCCATATTTCTCTTAAGGAGACATTTGTAATTAAACTGACGGCTCTTGTTATTGGCCATGCTCTAATCATGCAGTTTGTCGACTACTCTAGAAATCAACTTGAGTCCCACAAGAAGCGGCAAAACCTCCACAGTTGGAATAGGTGAGGCCACAAATAGCATGCATGCATACACCACAATCTAAATAAAAAAAAGTGTGCTTGTATACATCATAGGAATGGGCATGAATTTCATTCATAAAATATTGGAATACAAGTGATAGACCTAAATAGCTTGGTTTTTCCTTAGAACCTTATTAAGAACACTAGGTAGGTTCTTGCTACTAGTCAATCATAGTTTCTAAGCCCAAGGTAATTAAATATCCACGAGATACTGAGTTTCAACTACCAAGGTCCAAATTCTTGGTCGAATCACTGCACCCTTCTAGTTATCCACCATGGCACAAACCATAATTTATAATCACTTAGAGATACATTATTCTTCTTAAAGATTTCCATTGTGCTTCATTAGGATTGTCTATATATTGGCTAAGTTTTCCAACTACAAAGCAATATTCGACATAGTACATGACATACATTAGCTACCAATCAAGTACTTTAACTAATTGACCAGATTCCCATCATTCTTTAATGGTTTTATGTTTAAATCAAAGGGTATATCCAAAGGCCTACTATTATACATATAAAATTTTGTGAGAATTTTCTTAATGTAACTCGCTTGCATGAGTCAACATAAGCCTATTTGATTTCCTAACAAATTTTATTTTCAAAAATATATCAAGGTTGTCCAAATACTTCATGTCAAAGTTGGATGACAGAAACTTCTTTGTATCAATAATACTCTGCATGCATGTTCCCTAAAACTAGCATGACATCCAAATGGTCAATCCTTTGTCACCAAAAAACTTGCTATACACAAATATTTCTATTAGTAAGTAGGTATCCATTTATACGAGGATTTTCTTGACCTTCCCAAGCCATTGATTTGGAGCAAGTTTCAATCTATGTGGTTACTTAAGTAATCTGCACACCATGTGCTCTTACTCTAGCATTACTAACCTTCAGGTTGTCCCATATGCATGTACTTGTCAAGTGTACCTTCAACACTCATCCTTTTCCTTCAGACCCATTTGCAACCAATTGTTTTGCATCATGTGTTGTTAACATTCACATACTTCAAAATACTATCATGTATAGTCATTGCTTTAGTTAATGTGGTTAATCATCTTCTATTAATTATACTTCAAACTCAAGTCCAACATCTTTCTCCTTCCTTGCCCTTTTGCTCCTTTGAATTCCAATACCATCAGCAATTAAAGAATTCTTCTCTTTCTTGGATAAAAGAACAACCTTTACTTCAGTTTCAAGAGCCCTTAAACTAATAAAGGAGTTACTTCTACCTTATGTTGATCAATTTTAAAAGGCAATGAATTCTCAACAAAATTGACATTAACTACTTTCACAATGGTGTGAGGATGAGGAGGTTTTACCTTGGAAACCATGCAGCCAAGTAGAGTGATATGAACTGAAAATCTAGACACTTTCAATTAGCTAAGATTGGGTTTTCTTCCTTTCCACAAGTCACTTTAAGTAATTTCAAGTCTATTGTAAGAAACTCAGTCCAAAGCTTTTCCCCAAAAACTCTTTTTCATTTTGAAACTGGTAAATATGGAATTCAACATTTCAACAAGATTTCTATTCTTTCGTTCATTGATACCATTATGATGAGGCATGTATGGAGCACTAAATTCTCAAGCAATACCAATTTGTTCTCAAAATGGACAAATTTCAAGAGGTGCACACTCTCCACCCCTATCAAATCTTAAAGTCTTAATCTTTACATGATGAATATTCTCAAATTCTATTTTATAAGCCTTAAAGTGTTCAAATGCTTCATTTTTACTGTGGAGAAGGAAAATATATGCATATCTTGATTAATCATCAATAAAGGTTATGAAGTACTTCTCCCATCTTGTGCCAATGTACCTATTATATCATAGATATCACCATGAATTAACTCCAGAATAGAGGATTCTCTTTCGACTATCTTGAATGCTTTCATAGTGCTCTTGAACTTGTTGTAGACTTCACATTTATTTGTGGTTAAGCTCTCACTTGTAGCTATTAAAAGTGGATGGTAAATTAGCGAAGGGAGTAAACATATAGTTATTTAGCCCTTACAAATATCATTATGTTTTATATGTAATAGTCAAATCAAAAGGATAAAGTAAAAGAAAACCTTTTAGTTATTTAACTTTAAACATTCTAGCAATATTCTACTTGTTTGAAGTTAAAACAACTAAAATAGCATTCTCATACATGTTTTAATTTAAAAATAAGAAATAGTAATGAAGAAAAAATTAATTAAAAAAATAGTTAACTTACCATTCAACTAGATCATTGAAATAGATATAGTGAACAAATTCTTGAAGTTCTACCTATTATATTCAATCCATGAAGTACCAAAGAAACTAGTGAGCAAATCTTGAACTACTATCTCAAGGTGGCTTATATACAATTCATAAACAATTACAGCTTACTACAAGATTCAGTTTTCTAGATTGACCCAGATAGCTTATTTTTCTTTCAAAACCTAATCAACAACACTAGATAAGGTACCATTACTAGTCCATGATAGGTCTTTAAGCCCATTTTCCCTAATGTCTCTGCCACCAGCTCTCTTTCTAGGCCTCTAGAGAAGAAGGTTGACTAGATTGTGTGTAACTTTAATATAGTGGATCAACATGACTACATATTTGATCAATTCATTTGTGCTTGTTTTAAATGAGGTGCCAAGATTTTTTATTGTAGCACTCAATGCATACTTTTATTATGGTAGCATTGTTATCATATTAAATAGTAACAGCAGGCACATGCTTTAACCAAATCAGTACATAGCTTCCTTAGTCATTTTGCTTCCCTTCTAGTAGAAGCCAAAGCAATAAAATCATATTTCATGGTGGAATAAGTAATGCATTTTTGTTTCTTTGATTTCCATGAAATGGCACTATCACCCAAGATAAAATGTGTGTATATTGATCTCAAACTATCAAGGTCCTAATTCCAGGTCACTTCATTATAGTCTTCTACTACAACTAGTTCTATATCACAATGCAAACCATAATTTATAGTTAGTCGGAGATAATGCATTATTCTTCTCAAAGCCTTCCAATGTGTTTCATTAGGATTGTCGATATACTAAAGTTTCCCAATTGCAAAGGCAATATCAAGTCGAGTACACAACATCACATCCCTCAAGTTGTCACACTTGGGTACTTCACTTGATTGACTGGTTTTCCATTATTCTTTAGCAATATTATCTTCAAATCAAAAGGCATATCTAAAGGCATATTGTCATACCTATCAGATTTTCTGTGAATTTTCTCAATATATCTTGACAGTTTCAGTGCTAGCCCATTTTGTTTCATGAGAATTCATGACATCTTTCATGTTAGTGCCATTATTTCCAAGTTACCACCTTCCTAATGAGGCTTCTACACAATAATGAAAGATGATAAATAATCAGCTACTCCATTATCTATGTATAGAAAACAATAACAGAGTTGTAAAGGGTGATTGAAAGAAACCTATTGCAAAGGCTCATGAAGTGGAAGAGAAAAAAAGAGAAATTTCTCATAGAAGAAGAAATTCAACATGCAAACCATAGTCCTAAATGAAGCCCTTTCAAAAAACCTCGAAATGATGTTGGAAAAGATAGAAAATGGGATTACTATTATTGTGTATGTGGAAGAAAGGTACACCCTTCTAAGTACTCAAATCTAGGAAATTTTCTAATGATAAGTAAACTAAGAAGTATAATTCCAACCAGAAGAATGACAAGTCCAAGCCATTCACCAATCTTATTTTTGAAGTTTATGTAGTTTCTAATGATATGAACTGGTAGCTTGACACAGGAACAACTCAACATGTGGCTTGCAATCATAACTTGTTCATGACCTATAGAACAATGGGGATGGTTCTAAGATGATCGTGGTCAAAGAAACATAGATCTAATATTTACTTCTGCTAAGGTCTTAAAATTGACAAACATACTACATGTTCTAAACATCAATAAAAGCCTAATCTCTAGAGATGACCTTAATAAGCATGAATTCAAAATGGTGTTTAAGTTTGACAAACCTATTATTTCAAAGAATAGAACTTTTGTGGGAAGGAATATTCTACTAATGTCATGTTTAAGTTGAACATTACTAATGAATTCCAAATTTTACATATATTGTGAGTGACTCTCTTAATATATGGCATGATAGACTTGGTCAAATTAATTTTGAGTCTATTATAAGAACAATGAAGCTTCAACTTATTTCTAAGATTGAGAACTTAACCACAAATAAATATGAAGTCTACAGCAAGTGTTTGATCATTAAGAAAGCATTCAAGACAGTTGAAAAAGAATTCTTTTTCTAAAGTTAGAAGTTGAAAAAGAATCCTCAATTCTTGAATTATTCCATAGTATTATTAGTGAGATGACATATAAACTAACAAAAGATGGCAAAAGGTACTTCATAAACTAAATTGATGATGACTCATAATATGTGTATATTTTCCTTCTTCACATTAAAAATGAAGCTTTGAACATGTTATGGCTTATAGGATAGAATTTGAGAATATTTACAATGTTAAGATTAAGACATTGCATTTCTAAATTGTACACATCCCATTAATTTTCTCTATTTTGTGAAAAAAGATAGTATTGCTCAAAAATTCAATGCTACGTGCATGCCTTAGCAAAATGGTATTGCTGAAAGAAAGAAATCTTATTAAAATGGTCAATCCTATGCTTACCAATTTTGGAATGTTAAAGTATTTTTAGGGTCAAGCTATGTTCTCAACCTACCACATTTTGAACAGAGTTCCTTACAAAAGACTTGAAATGATTTCATGTGAGTTGTGGGAAGGAGGGCAACTCAATCTCAATTACTTGAAATTGTGAGGCTTGCTTGCTCATGTCATTCTACAAGGTTACAAAGAATTGAAGGTGGGATAATGAGAAACTAATTGTACTTTTCTCAACTATTCTATGACAAGTAAACCCGAATAACTTTTAATTTGGAAACTCTTCATTCCTACATTATTGTGAAAGCAACTATTGTTTGTTTTGTTGATAATTGATTTCCTTTCAAAATTGGCCAAAATAAAGCAAAAGCAATTTCTTCATAGAGTATAAGGACTACTTTAGAAATTTAGTAAAACTAAAGCAAAAGTCAATCCTTAAGCTAGTAAAACCATGACTTCTTCACTTATTGATGTTAAAGAAATTTAAAAGAGCAAAAGGACAAGGAAAGATAATGACTTTGCTTAACTCTAAAGTCTACTTAATGAAAGATGATCCCACCATAATTACTGAAGCGATGATTATACATGATGCAATATTTTGAAAAGAAATAATAGGTGATGAAATGAACTTTGTTAATGTTAAGAACATATGGGTATTAGATGACTTACCAGCAAGGTACAAAGAAATTGGCTGGCAAATAGATTTTGAAAAAAAAGAAGATATTGATTATTTCAACACTTGTGCTCCAGTTGCTAAAATCTCTTCTATCAAATTACTTATTGCAGATGCAACTATACAGAATTTGCTAACACATCATATGGATATAAAGATTATATTTCTAAATGAGACTTGGATGAAAAAAATCTAAATAGAACTATTTGAAGGTGTGTAATGCTAGAGTAAGAGTACAATGTTTGTAGATTACTTAAGTCATTGTATGGACTAAAATAGGCTCCAAAATGGTGGCATGAGAAGCTCAGAAAAGTCCTAGTATCTAACAAATATATATCTATTAGTAGAGATATCTATGTGTATAGCAAGTTTTCTAGTGATGAAGAAGTGATCATCTATCTTTATATAAATGATATGCTGATTTTTGAGATAAAGCTGCCAAGATTTGTTGATAAAAGCAGCATTTGTCATTCGACTATGACATGAAGGTTTGGACTAGGCTAATATAATTCAAGGAATAAATATCATAAGAAAACCAAATGGGCTCACACTGACTCAGTTGAGCTATACTAAGAAAACTCTCAAAAAAATTTATATGAGAGAGAGAGAGATCTAATACGAACTTCATATACATAGATGCAAAGGTCATTATCAATGAAACCATATTTTCCAATTACCCAATTCATAGTCAACTAAAGGTCAAAGAACCATATTAAAGTAAGAACTGCCCCAAACCAGAGATTGTCCTATACATACATACATACATACATACATATTTATATATATATATATATATTCTTATGAAATCCATCTCAGGGGTTGGCATAACCCATCTTCTCACTTATCTACTCTAGTATTTATTTTTAACCACACCAAGATTTTTTATAGGCTACTTGACCTTGGTGCTTAAATGAAGCAAAGGTTTTTTCTTTGAAATAGTCAAGATTGTATTCAAAGGATAACAAATGTACTAAGAGCTGCATGATGGATGGAATTTTTTAAATACACAATGAGGAACTTCGAACAATCCATCACTAAAAGAAAAAAGAAGAAGAAGAACACCCTCTCTCACGAGATCATTCATTCATTAGGTCAAATGAAGTGACGTGAAAATGTTGTTAAAGGGGCATGTATGCTTTTATCCCTCTGTTATTTATAGAAACAGGGGCAAAGTCTTTTGCTTTCTATACTACATAGATCTGGTAAATTGCTTGCAACATACTCTATTGTAAAATGGGGATTGATTTACTGGCAATACGTTTGTTTAGCTTCCTTGGTCCTATTGGTTTCAAGAACTCAATAGAGGTGAGTCTTTTGCCTCCTTGTGGGGTTTAGACTAAATCTTCTCCAATGATGTGGTCCTCGAAACAGGGGACTCTTCTCTTGCGATCACTTGAACAAATGTTGTGAGCTCCAGACAGGATGCTTGTCAATATGCTTATAGAAATGAGAAATTAGACATGCAGGGTCTTCCAAATCATTTTCATTTCTTCATATATTTAAGTGCAAATGTGACAAAGGATAACTTTGTTACATAGATGATCTTATTCTAAGCTATGAACATAACCCCTGTATTAGGTCTATCGTATGCGAGGCACATACCAACACACACAAAGATTCATTCACATAGAAACTTGTAGTATTCTCCAGGTTTCTTTAGAATAATTTAATGTTTAGGTATGTACACTTCTAGCCTAACTAAATGAAAGAAAAAAGTCTCTAATTTTGGTGTCCATCAAAAGGCACCATTTTATTACAACTTGAGTAAGAATGGCAATGGGTTGGGTCAGCCAAACAATGGTCATGTTAGCTAACAATTAGGCAGACCCTAACCCTAACCCCAACAACATCAAGTCATAGGTTTTTGACCCTAACATTGTTTGGGTCAATTCAGGTAAAGTCCTTTATTTGCCCTTGATACCTAATAATTTATTAACGCTTAATTTTTATTTATTTATAACAATTATCGTGTAGCTATATATTTCCTCATTAACACCTCAAGTAAACTGCTTAAAGTTGTTGTTGCCAAAGGTGAAGATTGAAGAGGTGACATTGATGATAGGAAAGATGTCTAGCAAAAACCCACCTGCAGTTTCTGGATATGAAGGCCAAAGAGATGAAGAACCAAGAGAGAGGGCTTAATGAAGAAAGAGTAGGGTTTCTTTTTGTTTGACTCAATAGGAAAGATAAGAAAATTTTGTGATAAGGGAAAATGTAAAAAGTAATGCTCTTGTTCTTTAATTACAAAAATATCATTGCATTTATAGTTTTAAAAAATATACTTAAATTGCTTATAGAATCCAATGTCCACACAAAAATGTGACAAGTGTTGGATTATCAATGCTAGAAGATCTAAGGTCTTGCTTTCCTAATTGATATCATATCAGTTGTCTCAATGGAAGGAATTTAAGTAGCACTAAGAAAGCTAACGAAGCAAGTGATAATCCAGAAAAAGGTGGATTAAAAAACTAAAAAGGTGTTGGATGACAAGTTAGTGCATAACTTAGTTACCTTGTGTGTGTGTGTGTGTGTGTGTGTGTGTGTGTGTGTGTGTGTGTGTGTGTGTGTGAGAGAGAGAGAGAGAGAGAGAGAGAGAGAGAGAGAGAGAGAGAGAGAGAGAGAGAGAGAGAGAGAGAGAGAGAGAGAGAGAGAGAGAGAGAGATGAGAGCACAAAAGACTTGTGTCCATGGGGCTTCATCCTTGGTTAGTATGGATAAAATAGCATATGATGCTCTAAGTTTGTAAAGTTGAATTGGGGCATGCAACATTTTCTACTGAGTTGCATCTCATGTTCTTCTTTGTGAATAGTTATAATTTGTAACATCAATATATAAATACATATAAAACAGTTTGGGTCAATTAAGGTCATAACTTTTCATCTTGGCCAGATCATAATGAGAATTTGGGCCATAATTTTTAACCCTAGTCCAACCCTAACACCAAAAATCCTTACTCTAACCCCATTCTTATGATCAATTAGGGTCCATTTGCTATACCTAAACTCCAGTGCTCACTTTTCCATTAGGGAAAGAAAGAAAGAACCTCCTTTATTCCTGTGCAACTCGCATTATTTTCTTCTCGCGCGGCCCAAGACAATCATGGATGTGAAAGTTGGAGTTCTATAAGCATGAATTCATCACTTCCTCTTGCTGCCAGTCCCAAAATGGAAATATGCCTTAATCCATTTTTCCTCTTGCCCCATCTCCTATGTCCCTCCAATCTCATCTGAGCATCAACTGCTTCCACGTAACACCTGTTTCTCAAAAAAATTGGCTGTGACTATTTTGAAACAGTCAACAATCTATCAGTAATAGTGAATTATAATTGTGAAAAACATGAATCCCCATCTTTACACCTTGGATGCCAGTGACAAATAATTGAATATAGTTTCAAGATCAGGTTTCTAAATTAAGAGACCTGTTTAATGACCTCCACAAGGCCATAAAACGCCAAAGCTGTCTACTCCATGTGATGCATTCTTAATCTAACGTGATCCATCCATTTCTTTAGCAGGTTTCGCAAATCTGGACGCATATGCAGCTTTTCAAAAAAAGAAAAATCTGGATGCATATGCAAGGAATTCTTGTGAAATCAATTCTTCTAGCAGTTTGTAGGTAGAAGAGCTTTGTATTAAGGCAAGGAGAAACTTACAAATACAAAAGATCTGAGATAGTCTAAAATCCCATCAAACAAATGGAGGATCCAAAAATTTACTGACTATTACCGCAATTTTCGAACTTCACATAATCATCCTCTCACTTTTCACAATCCTAATGCCTGCATTAGCTCTACTGTCAATTATTACCGAAAAGGAGAGGAAAACAAGCACTACCATCTTAAACAGAAAAGAGCAAATCAACCTCCTAGATCCTAAATAAATTCTCTCCACCATAATCAATAAATGACTTCACCTAATCATCAGACCAACTCCAACAAATAAAACAAGCCTGTAAATAAACACCAACAGAGAAACTACCAGCAAACAGATAACAAAAGTACAAAAATGGTTTACATAGTTTATACGAAAGTGATTATTTTATTTGCGGTATTATTTATATATGATAAGTCTATTAAAATTAGAAAAACAAATGAAAGAAAACTCACCAGCTACTACTGCAAAAACAACAATAACCATAATATTTTCAACAAGTAATTAAGATACACATGTAGGATATATCATGCTTCTCTTCTGCTTTTCCTTCCTCAATTGAACAACGCAGAGCAAACATTAGAAGCTTATCAATTATCTTCTTGATCCATTTCTCACTGCTTCTCAATATGGTGGCCGAGCATGAGCCCAACCATAAGCATCGTGTCCTAACTGACCACCATTCGGCAATAAATTTGGTGGCAAATTGTAAAGTGGCATGGAACCCGGATCAGGCAGCCCATGCTGCGGCTGCCCACCACTCCCAATTCCGGTGGGCGATCCTCCTGCCCCACCATGCATCTGTCCGCCGGCTCCTCCACCACTACTACCCGCATCATCATCTTCATCAAGCGGCAGTCTCTCATAAGTTGCATTAGCAAAAGTCGCCGCAACAACCATAACTGGGCCTGCAGCGATCAGTGTCCCCACGACACTACCACCAACCACCTGCCCCTGCCCGCCGGCCAAATAAACCGTCAAACCGGTTGAACCAGGTGGGGCAGGTCCAGGTAAAAACGCCCCTGTTAATGATAATATCTCAAACCGGCCGTGTAATGCAACTACAGCACCGGGAGCTGCTGGTTGACGGAGAGTCACATTAGCAACAGAACCGCTGCCGCTCAAAACACAGACGCCGCGCTGGCGGCGCCGGGCAAATTGGGCGATGGAATCTGCCACATCAGTGCCCCCAGCAACTTCCATGACGTGGCTCCGGAGGGCGTTAGGACTGTCGCGCGTTACAAAGATGGGGGGTTTTGGTTTGTTCTTGGAACCAGGTGGTCTGCCTCTTGGACGGCGGGTGCCAACTTCGACGGCACCTTCCCTTGGCTCATCACCGTTGTCCCTCTCTTCTTCATCGTCGGCGCCCACGCTACCACTAGTTTCATTCATGGATGGGTCCCGTTCGCGTTTCTTCAACGCAGCCGCAAATGAACTAGCAGCTGCTGCCTGGTCAACAACGCCAGGCAGGCCCATGGGGCCGGTCCACCACCGGTTTGCCAGGATGCTGAATTTTTTTATGACACAGAGATAGAAAAGAAGGAAAGCTTGCAACAGAGGAGAAGACTTCTCGTTGTATTCTTGTCCTGATCTCCTTCGTCTCTTTCAATTTCAGCTACAGGTAGTAGTTCTAACGCTATGGATCAAGGATTAAAGCTGAAACACAAGGTTGAAAAGATGATATAACTTGTGAGAAGAAGAGGGGTCAACGAAAAAGAAGAATAGGTAATTCTGGTTTTTCCATTTCTCTGGTCTGTGCTATTCTCAGAGAGAAGAAGAGCACGGGAAATAGGAAAAGCTTATGGTCCTTACCTGTTCGGATCTTCTCCTTAAATTTCAATAACAAACGGCTGATACTTCTATTGCTAAGGGATCAAAGAGCAAAGCAGAAACACAAAATTGAAAAATGAATTTAGCTTGTATAGAAGAAGAAGATGATCAAATAGAAGATCTGAGACAAGGGAGGATTCTGGTTTTCCTCTCTCTCTCTCTGACTCTAATGTTTCTCTGCTTTGGTAGTGTTTAGTGGTGTTGTGTCGTGGTATTGGGAGCGTGGTCCTTGTAGGTTCTCGGAAATTAGGGTTTTGACGGGTCGCGTGCGCGTGAGCAGGTGGGGTGCACGTCGTTTTCTCGCGTCCCGACGTATCAGCGAATGCCGATGGTAACCCATGAAATAAAAACACAATTTTATTCATCTTTAAAGTCGTGGAGTCCTTTATATGGTGTCTGTGCGCAGCTAAACTTAGATGATTGACCCAGATGGTCGCTAATCTGACCGTTCATCTCGTTGCCATATTTTAGATGGGTGACATCCCTAAATCCTTGTGCATGATTATATTAACGCTCTAATTGGTTTAACATTTTCGCTGTAGTCTTCTGTGCTTTCAATATTTATATTTTCAGCTTCAGCTAGGCCAGATTATTGGTTAAGATCATCCATTTTGAGAAGATCTTTAGTGCATTACTTATCTAAAGTGGAGATTGCAAGGTAAGCTGTTTGGATCACCAAACATCCGGACTCTAAATGTACTTCTAGCTGCGTGATATGCATGTAGTGATCTGCAATTTGGAGGCTCAGTTGTCTTTTAAAAACTAAGTGTTTTTCCTTCCTCTGACCGTGGTACTCTCTCACCCAAAGCTGCTTCACAGGGTTTGGCCTGTTATTTGCTAACTTTCACCAGAACCCCAATTGAGCCCATTGCATTCGTATGAAAGGATATAGTCCTCGGACTACCAAATATGGGTAATTTGCCCTAATGCTCAGGTGAGTAGACCAATTTGTGGGGTCCACAATGGACGTCTCCTTTTGATTTTTGTATTGGTTTTCACCCATATTTTAGCAAGTGTGTGAAACGGCTTGAACCTTTGGTTCACCAATCAGAGACTGCCATTTCCTTCCCTCAAGCACGATTGCATAGTATGTCACCTCTGTCTATGTGTCATCCATTGTTTTGTATTAGACATAGCACCTTCTTGCTTTAGAACATGAAATCAATTCTTCTTCCTTTAAGATAAAAGGATGAAAACAGCTTCTCGGTGATGTGCGTCAATTGACAAGTGGTTTGATATCAAAAAGTCGACTTTGACAAGTTTTTTTCTCTATATTTTTATGCTAATCAGAATACTGGTTTTGAGTTGGGTGCGTGTGAATTGTGATTCCGTATGTTGTAATATTTGCTTCTTTTGTTTACGTGGAACTAGGTAACTAGGTAACAAGCTAGTTCAAATCATTGTTAGAGTTATTTTACTATCTACTTTTGCAAGTAAATCGGTGTGATTAATAGAAGTGCTCAGAATATATTTCTTTTTGAGGGATCTTTGAAGAGCCTTTGTTTAATCTCATGGTTTTGAATGATCAATTAAGTAGATCTTTTCCTTTTACTAGAGAGTTTTGTTATGGAGACCTTTACCTTTTTATGTTTCTATACCACATGCTACAAACTCTAAACAAAGAGAAGCCTCTTCCTGCTTTTAGAAGGTTTTCAAAGCAAAAACATATATTCTTTACTGGTCGACCGTCCTATTATATCTCATGTTTCTCTCTTTACTTTATTTTGAAATTAAATACTCCCGTGCTTTCGGTATTTCTGTCTAACTATCAACCTGTGGTCTCACATTTATGTCTTCCAACAAAATAAGAGGCTAGCAAGGGACGTACTTATAGGGTATACATCCAATACCAAAACCAAATTACAACATCCTCTAAGAAAACAAGTCTAGTACCCCACCTGAGACCCTAGTGGTGGTCACCAAAATGTAAACCAAACCAGGAAAATGCCAGTCAAATGGTAGATTCCGCAATAATGTTGTATCCCAAAAAGAAGATTGGAATACAAGATCCTATTGAGGAAGAGTAATACGATGTACTAAAATTAGTGCTTTTAAAGATGGAAAAATGAATACAATTTTTAGTAAACCATCTTTGTAAAAATAATCTAAGATGGTAATACAAAACTGTCCTTAAAATCATACTTAAGAAAATTGTTCCACAGTAACTATCTCAAAAAGTTACACGAGAAGAACTTAAGAAGACGGTTAGGCAAAACCATCTTAAATAATTCAAGTTTAAGAATATATTGAGTAAATATCTTTAAAAACCATACTTAAAACGATAGATTATCTTAACCATCTTTAAAAACTTGCTTATTTTTAACATGACATCCTACTACTACTCCTTTCCTGTCTTCGACTATCTTCATCTAGCTAGTAGCATATCAGACTATATATGTACAAAGCCTAAAGCTCATCTAAGTGCATTTTCAATATGGCTAGTTTCAACTAAAACACCATGATCAAATTGGAATAACATATGTTTTCTCTTCTAACTACCTATAAATATATATATATATATATATATATATATATATATCAGCCAATAATATCAATCAGAATAGGTAAGTCTTTCTTGTTTGGTTTATGTATTTGCATGATTAATTATGCTTATAAAATTCCTTTCTTCAGTTTTTCCTTCTTGTGTATGGATCTTTTGTTTTTGTATCAATCTTTCTGCTAATTGGAAAATCCCCATGCATGCATATAATTTGGTTTTTTCCAATATTTTATTTGTACACCTAGTGTTTGGTAAAATACTTAACCCAGATCATTAATCTTTTCATCTCTGAAAAGTCTTTGTATATATTTGAGCTTCAAATGTTTGAAAAAATGGACAAATATGCTTGGATGACCATGGCAAGATCATTAAGAGAATATGAGGGAATAGAAATGTTCATGTCTCTAGTTCATACTTAGGGCATAGATGATTGTAATTGCATGTGTTGTCCATGCTCAACATATGCAAACCTTAAAAGGTAACTGCAGGCGAGTTGAGAGCACATTTATACTTCAATAGAGTCAATGAATGCTATCACCCCTAACTGGCATAGAGAAGAACTTTCTCATGAGCCCTCAATAAGGCCAAAAAAGATGTGAATATAAAGACATTGTAGAAAGTATTGTAGATAATACAACTATGCTGATGTTTCGATCTCCAATATCCAAAACCCAAACTCCTTACCAAGACCAAAGAATTACCAAGAGGAGGGGATTAGAACTAGATAGAGGTCTAATGCACAGTCTCAGAATTCAAGAAAAGAATCAGGCAATAATGAGAGAAAATCCAATAAATGTGCTATGTTCCATCATCTTCTCCCACTATATATAAGTAATCATGCATGCCTTAAGAAAGGTGTCCACATTCTCTAGTTTGATAATTAAACTAAAATTCACTCATTAAGAATTTATATGATCATTTATTGGTTGATGTTGAAAAAATTTGTAAAAACTCCTAAAAACTACTTAAAATTTACAAGAGATAAGAACCATTATGAGTGCAGAACTTGATTGGCTTGATCTTGTTGTGCCCGTATAGAATTATCTTGCACTAAGAATTGGAGCTTGGGGTAGAGCCCAGGTGTTGGTCAAGTTGAGGGTGCGAGGGACCAAACCCCCATCTTAAAAAAAAGGTAGACAGTTTTCTATTTATAATATGAGGTGGGGAGTAATTTTGTCTTTTGCTAGGATATATATGTAATTGCATGACCTTAGGGTTCTTTAGAGGATGAAGAAATCTTCTATTCCTTGTGGCAATTATTTTCTAGCCATAGAGATAGTAAAATTGGTATTAGCTAGTGGATGTACCTTCGTTCAGAGGGAACCACATAAATGTGTTCTTTTTTGTTTCTTGTTCTTTCACGTTTTACATCTTCGTAACAAGTACTACATGAGATATATATATATAAGAAATGATAAATCCAAGAGCCTTTTTTGTTGTTATAGCATATCTTTTTAAGTTAAAATTTACAGCTGTAGTCTATCTTATTTTTCTTAAGTTAAAAATCACAACAAGAAAATATGCAACAAATTATCTAACCAAAGTGAAATTTCGTTCCTAACCTATATATGTAATCGCATGACCTTAAGGTTTTGTAGAAGATGGAGATATCTTTTGTACCTTGTGGTAGATATTTTCTAGGCTTGGAGAGAGTGAAACTAGTGTGAGCTCGTGAACATACCACAATCTAGAGGGAACCATGTAAATTTGTGTGCTCTTTCTTATTTCTTGTTCTTTCACATTTTTCATCTTCATAACAAGTACTACACGAGAAAAAGTTATATGCATTTATATAATGCAATATATATATATAAGGAATGATAAATCTCTAAGCTTTTTTTGTTTTCATCGCATGTTTTTTAAGTTCAAAGTTATAGCCATAGTTTATCCTATTTTTCTTTAGTTAAAAATCAAAACAAAAAAATTATAGGACAAAGTATCTAATAGGAGTGAAATTTTGTACTTAACCTACCTAAGTCGTTCTTGATATGGTGAATAACTTAAATCTGCAAAAGGACAAGTTAGAGGTAAGTAAAATTGTACTTAGATTTTGTGACGCCTAGAATTTTTAAATGCATTTTAAAGTCATTTTTCAAAAGTTAGGATCCTTGGTTTGAAATTTTATTTTTGAGAAACAAACAACAAAAACATTGTTCTTTAAAGAAGGCACCTTTCCAAACACTAGGTGTCTTTCTAATCCCAAAAACTTAGATTTATTAGTAAAATGGTCTTTCATTTGCACCAAAAATCTAGAAGAGATTTCTTTGTTTTTTAGATATAAGCATTTAACGCATGTAATGTGAAAACACCTAACAATTAAGTAGATAACCATCAAAATAATTGGAGAATTAGTCTCCACACCCTTACATTCAGATTCATTAAGATAGTAAAAGGCTAAATTTTCAAAGAAGGCAGTTTAAATTATAAAACCAGATTACACCTTTTCCAAGAAACTCCTTCCAGTTGCAGACTACAATCCAATGTATACAACATATGTTTACAAGTCCAAGTCAAAATTAAAGGGTCATATAGTCTAAACACCACCTATTAAACAAACTGCTTTACAAAAAATACATCTATACCACTGGCTCAAACGACTATAGCCCAAGTCTAAAATCATCCAACTGCAAAATGTCTTGCTCCTGAGTCATTGCTTTGAATCTGAAATATTGTAAACAAATTCTAATATCTCAGCAAGTTATGCTTGTGTAGGTGTCTAACATCACAATTTAGAGCTTCCATAATTTTAAATGAAAATGACATTTCAATACATAATGAAATTATAAGACCATAGATCATTCATAAGATCATTTCCAAAGAGTATAATTCTTTCATGAGATTATAAACAAGTGGGCATAAAATCATTTCCAAGAGCATGATTCTTTCATAAGATTATAAACAAGTGAGCATGTCAATATAATCAAGTCTTATGAAGAAGATGATATGTCTGAATACAATTTAAGTAAAAAGTTACAACAAATGCATGCTAATGCTATTGGTGCTCTTACAAAACCATTTCTAATAAGTAATGATGTGTCCAATGAGTCAAAATCTCATAAAACACTTAAACAAGTGTAAAATTCAATCATTGGTGGGGATACCCTATATCAAAGGGTCCCATGAGTTCCTTAACTACTTGTAATTTGGTCATGAGTCCCTAACTTACATATCCAACCAAAAATAAAAGTCCTAATCATATGCAATCATAGTACAATCCTGAAATGTGTTTATATAAATGCATTGCATCAAGTTCATGAGGTGAAACACAATGGTGTCTTTTTCATAAGTAAATCCTACTATGATGTCACATGAATTCAAAATCTACCATGCATTCACTTCTATATCAATCCAAGCTATTTATAAAACATGTTAAATAGTAACACGAGTTGAAAATCATATTAAACTCATAAAAATCATAAATCTAAATAACTACGGGGTCATTCCAATCATACATAGGTCCACATCAATGTGGTCATGAGTACTCATACTGTAAAATATCTCGCCCTCGTCATGCCACATCAACTTAGGCACTGCTATTCAGTCGTGCCTGTAGCACAGAGCCACATCAACATAGGTACTATCACTTAGATGTGCTCATAGCACCTTACTTCCTCTGAAATTATAATAGAAAACACATGAACCATTATGCATCCACCACCTAGGCCCAATCCACTTGCATGCTCAGTCGCCAAGACTCCAAGGTGTGTCATTTCCATGTTGCCTATACCAGGATAAGCCTATTATGGCAACATCATGTATATAATTTCGGAAGGTGGGTTGCCAACCCTATAACCTTCCTAGTATAGTGTTATCAAATGAATGCACCCGTCTAAAACAAATCAAAGAAAAACAAAGTGACAAATCTAGTACCTCTATACCCAATGCAATCATCAATCATACAATATTTTCATGTTTCATAATTATGATATATAGTGTCATTCATGCATCATTCCAAATCATACAATATTTTCATGTTTCATAATTATGATATATAGTGGATCAAGCCAAAACCCTGGATCAATCAAAGACAATCATTTCAGTGCAATTTAGATATTTGCAAGGAGCAATAATTCGCTGGTATTTCATCAAGATGAAATAAATATGACAATCCTCATAATCAATTTAAAATTTAGTCTAAATGGACCATGATTCTTTCAAAATCTGATTATGTAGAAAACAAATCTACCTTAGAAGGCAAACTCGTCAATTATACTTGTCTCTAATACACAAGCCGCTAATCAAATTCCAAATCGAGAATTGACTCTAGCTACGAACCAAAAACCTGGATAGCATGTAAAGTCCAACTAAATTTTAGGGTTCTATTCATGTTAAATTTTGGATAGTGTATCAATATAATTCTTTTTCTTAACTGTTCATTTACTTAGATTCTACATCTACCATCATCAATCGACAATTCAAACCTTCTCAAATCAGGTAGGAACTAACATTGCCATATCAACTATCTCAACTATTCAATTTTGTTGATCCGGTTTTTCAAATACTTTGATCATTCACAAATCCCTGATGGTGGATTACAGAAGCACAACTGTGCTATCTAAGTACGTTATGTAGTATTTATTATTGCCTTATGCAAGTAAATAAATGAACTCTATAATTACGTTTTACTTATTATGAGTTGGACATGTATACAATTAATATATAGTGGATTGTGGATTGTGACGGGAGGAAATTCTTATGTAAATAGTAAAAAAAATTTAACTTGTCTTAAAAATATTGTTTCTTTTGAATTGTCTCATTGAATGTGAAGATAGTCTCTAAATATATTTTGATGGTCATCTATGTGATTATTAGACTTGTTGCATCACACGCGTTAAATGCGGATATCCATAAAATAAATGAGACTTTGCCAGATTTTTGGTAAATCTCTGTTAGATTCAAATTTTTGTAAAATATATAACACATAGATTTTCGAAAAAGAGTTTTACTAAAAAAATGTTTTCACTTTTTATTTTAAAAAAAATTCAATTAAGAGGACAACTTTATAAAATGACTTCAAACTGTATTTGAAAACTCGAAACATTATATTATATTATATTATATTATATTATATGTATGTGTGTGTCCTTCCAATGACATTTTTTTCCTTGTTTTCGTGAATGGATGATGTTGTTAAAGAAAGGCTGTCTTACAATTGATCTAGCTGATCACATAAGTCGGCAACCCCAGCAAACAAAGGTAGCGTGGAGCACGATTCACGAACAACCTAAAGACTGTCTTGTATTTTCTTCTACGGCTTAATATATCTATTTACCGATTCCCGAAAACAAAAAGATCGAATATTCGTGGCTTCTTTCACAATTATAGCAGCCGCCTTTGGGAGCCGATAGGCTTGGTGTAAATAAATTAAACGGAGTGCAATTCTAAAAAATTGTAGTCCAGGTATCATTTCCCATATGTTGTTAGATTACATCTAAGTCTGTAGTTTGTACACTGTAGTGGAAATAGGATATGTGGAGGTAGTTTAAACTACTCAACTACAATATTCGCATATGCACTCTTCTACTTGTTATTTTCTCCTCACAAAATGTATGCCAAACCACAAAAGAGGTAATAAATGCATGGATGATTGTGGTGATTTAGCTTTTACCAAGATTCACATCTAGAATGTTATCCTATGCATTGTTCATTTCCCATGAAGTGTTTGCATATAACATACAGTATTCGTCTAATAGTATAAGCAATCTACGTTTTGCCAAACCATAGGATAAAATCATGACTGATTAGAGTGAAGATTTCCCATATTTGAGATGTAAAATATTTTTGAAGTTCTTGTAGAAGAAAGGTGGTTAATTTATTGGTTCAAAGGCCCCATGAACCACACTTAAACTTAATGTTAATTATTGAATATTGGAAACTTTGCATGAATAAAAGGTTTAAACTATACTCCAAATTAAATTTAGTCAAACATGGCTTGATGTCACAAGTGATCATCATATATTTCAATAACCCTTAACAAATACCTTCATCCAACAAATAAGGAGTAAAGAATACATGAGATTTGAGGAAAGGAGTATTTCTTATTAGCTAAAGACATCGGGTACTTAAACCAACAGTCTGCTCAATCATGCCTGTTTTTAGTTTAATAATAGTAGTAGCTGGCACACATGATGCACAATGGGCGTTGGTTGGTCCAACTTTGGGTAATCAAATGAGCTACAGAAGCGCTCACTCTCATTGGTCAGTAGGATAATCACGTGATTGTTGTGCCCAAGCGGCCCACCAACCTTAGTTGTGTAGTCCATCCTAAGAAACAATTTAACAAATTTCTTGAAAAAATAAGAAGAACTTGGGGAGGAGTGAAGGAAAATGGAAACAAACCGCATTCTCCTGAATTTTCTAAAAGGACATATTAGAATACTCTGTTCTTTTACTAAACAAGAACCAAACTAAATGCACAGAATAGTTGTTAACTACATATATGTACTCAAATAGGTCTTAAATCCATTTCCTACACAATGTTTCATGGAATAATTATGGACTACGAAATCCTTGAATAATTTAAGAATGCATTACTCAAACAAAAACGTATTTTTAATTTGGAACATTCACATGTAATCCAATCACACAACTCAGTAAGCTTGAATGAAAACAATTCCAACCTTTCTTACCAGAGTGGTTGATGTACGAGCTGAGCCTAACACCCTAGATTGGAAGCTGCCTTCTCCCATATCAAAGATGAGAATGAGAACTCTGAGAATGCGCTTGCTGATGACGAACACTCTCCCAATCGAGATGTTACTTCATATCTTTGAATTCTATCAAAAAGTAGAATTTGGTTTGTGCCATCAGCGAACTATTAGTCTAATATGAACATGTAGAACGGTTATCTACTCAAACGCTATACAAAGGATAAGATTTGTTTCTCTCCTTTCATGAGCATGTGTAATTGTACAAGACCCATTTCTTAAACTACGCCTAGTTTTGATTAAGTGGGATTTTGTCGGGGAAAATTGTTTGAAAAGCTTAGTTTCAAAACATATTTTTCCTACCATGCACTCTTATGAACCCAATAAATTAGTCCACATGTTTTGCTAATGATCACATAAAATATTAATTTCGAAATGGAATCATTTAAAGTATTCAACACGTGAAGAGCTCCGTTGCTTTGACATAGAAATGAACTGTATGGAAACTCAACATCCCCATTGAACATCGAAGTGCGAGTCTTATAGAAACTCAAACATCTATGAGGTGCAAATCTGAACGTTGACGACTTCGCAATCAAAATAATTTAGTTCGAGCCACATTTGATCTTATCTTGATATGACAAAAGTCATCGTAATCATCATATTGATTACTGATCTATCTCATAAATGCTATTCTTTAACAATATGTATGCGTTGAGGCTAATCATGGACAACTGTGCAGTCCTCAGATATACTTTCTAAGCCCCCACGAATTGATTTCAAGATGAAGATGAAACTCCGAAGAAAATTCAATTCCACTTGTAAGTTCTTACTGTGTTAAACAATTATATGGGGTTGGGTGTCAATCAGACTAGAGGAAGGTTCCTTCCATCTATGTGGTCTGGCAGGGGATTATTGGATCATGTTATCTTTATTGGGCATCTAATCAGGTCTAACAGCCTAGATTATGTTAACATCATGCAGATAAGTCGGTCATTGTTTGAGCGTAATTTGAACTCTTATACAAAGAGATCTGATTTGAGGTTACAATTAGTTCTCTAGGTTCCACCATTTACGTGATAAGACACCAAAGTTGCAATTACTTGTTTACACAAATGGGTATTTGGTCCTTCCAGGAGAAGGTAAGTCTTCTCAAAAGTAAGTTGGTTAATCCAGATAAAGTTTCAGTCTTTTTCTCAGTTTTTCTTGTGATAGATATTCCGTGGCTGTCTACATTGTGAAATGGTATCATGATCTAAGGTAAATTTAAAAAACGTTACATGTGGATGGCTTGTACCATACACATAGTATGATGAATAAACATTAGAACATAAAGATTTGTGCATTACGAACTCATTGATTATCGATTATAATGGAATTAGCATCTGCATATACAATAAGACAGTGATTCTCGATAATAATTGAAGTAGCAACTATATGTACAATAAGAAAGTGAGACTAGAATGAACTCAGTAAACCCTATATGGTTTATCTAAGCATGCCAATCGTCCGCAGATTTGATGAGACACAAATTTCAATAGATGAAATAGTCTAAAAGCATTAATAATTTGACCCAGGTTCATCATAAGTTTGTTAAATCTCAGACTACTGAAAGACACCAAGTCCGCAAAAGAGTAGCGGGACACTCTGAATGGCATATATGCTAAAGAGGACGCAAAAAACTTTTTAGTTGGAAATTATCATGACTTTAAGTTTGTGAATAATAAACCTCCAGTAATGGAATTTCATATTACTACGAGTGGATGGACAAGCTATCATCATCTTGGAAGGATATTTCATTAAAAAATGAGACTCGGGTTGAGAAAGCTGATGCTTAGGATTCTAAAGATCCAATGGCCCAAGCTCATTGGAGGAAAGGGAATATAATACACTGTAAATTGTCAGCTTAAGAAATAAGTCCAGAGGGGATATCAGTAAGAAATATGAAGAATGTCAACCACTTCAAGGTAAGACTGATAAGATTAATACAATCTTTGATAATAGAGTTAGGTGGATAGACATTGTATAATGAGGCACAAAATGGAAATATGTTCAAAATAGTGGGGGTTTATTAAAATTTATTTCTATGAAGGTTGTGACCTTCCTCTATGATTAATCTGGTGATCCACTATGATTAATATTAAGTTAATTTTGGGCTTTGAGAGGATGGATGCAAACATGCATGTGAGGTGTAGTAAATTAAGAGAGAAAGTTGTTTTTTTTATTTTTTAAGTTCAAAGAGTGATATTTGTACACATAAGCCAATAAAGCCTAGTGGGTAACCTACGGTGCCTCTCTCATAAGTAGGCCACAGTTTTGAGATAGTGCATTGTGTCCCTTTAGGAGATGTAGGGAGCTCATACATTTGTAGGGGAGAGGGGGGTATCCTAGGAATACATTTGGCAAGGTGTACATTGAGGGGTACATATGAGAAGGATGCAATTATAAGGACTTATTGAGTGTATGAGTTACCAATTTAGAGAGAGAGAGAGAGAGAGAGAGAGAGAGAGAGAGAGAGAGAGAGAGAGTGTGTGTGTGTGTGTGTGTGTGTGTGTGTGTGTGTGTGTGTGTGTGTGTGTGTGTGTGTGTGTGTGTGTGATATATGTAAGATGACAGGTACACAAACTCAAGTGAAAAAGCTACTCCAAATAAACATGTCTTAATTAAGTTCTTGACCACTTCTAAGCTTATAAATCTAACTATTCATAATGCACAAATTAAGAGGTTGAGTTTTGATTGAGGAGGTGTGCACATTCCTCTTTTTTAGAGAACTAGATGCTCCTTATACTCTTAGCAAAATGGTGTTGCGAGATGAAATAATCAAACATTAGTTGTGATAGTCAATTTCACGCTTGCTAGTTCAAGATTATGTCAAAATTGGTAACAAGCACTATTCTTACCCTATATCATTCTAAATAGTGTTCCTTACAAGAACTTAATGTTACTTCATATGAGTTATAGAAAGGAGGAGCCTCAACCTTAGGGGTGGAGATATCTAGCATATGTGATATTGCAAGGACATAGCAAGGCCTATGAATTCTTAAACTTGAAAATTCCTCATCCACACACAAATGTGTAAGTTGTACACGCGAGTTTTTTTTTAACTTTTTTCCCTTTACAACTAGTATAACTAAAGTTGATATTCTTAAATCAGTAAAAGGAATATTTCTCTTAAGTAAATAGAAACAACTAGATATATTTTATGAGAAATAGCATTATCTCTCAATGAATCTAAAATGTGGTCTATACTAAGTTGCAGTTAAAAGACTAAATCATGTGTTACGCTGTAACACCCCGAATTTTTAAGACAATTTTTTTTTTATATTGGCATTTTATATAAGAGCATTTGGGATCCCATGAGAAAAGATTTATTTAACATTTTACTAAACCTATCTTAAAAACTCCGGGTGTTAATTTTCCTTTCACAAAATGGCGTACATGTAATTTAAACATAAATAAATAATCCGCGTATAAATCAACGTCAAATAAATAAGCGCCTTTATTTTAAATCAAATAAACGTTCAAAAGACAATAATAATATGGCCCAGGGTCTATCCATCATAACATCCCATATAAATGTCCAATATATGTCCAAAGATCTAAATCACATCCAAATATAAAGTATGCAGTCCATAATAAAATTCAAATAATAATCCACTCTAATGACTCACATTACTTTCTAAAACTATAGGGAAACTAGTCTTCAGCAGCTCTCAAGGTTTATCAACCGCTTTTCCTTTCCTGGTGTCGCGCTCGAGATCTAAGGCATTGCAAAACAAAGCAATGCCTCAAAGAAGCTATCGCTTGTGTAGGTACATAGACAATTAATGTAATAAATGCAAGAAATAATGAACAATACTGATGAAAAATCTAACATTTATGAAGATAGTGATATCATAATGCCATGTTCAATAATGCCAATTTATTCCATATGCTAAAACATGAAGTTCACTGAGTTAAAACATGACATGAATCAATAACATGGAGCATACAACAAGAATAAGGGCACCCTAAGGTAATGGGTCCCACCACATCGCACTAACATCCCTGATCAGGAGTACACATAGTCAACCTCTGAGTGTCGTCACACCCAGGCATACCATCTATAACCATGCTCATCATACATGCACACATAACAAGAATATGGGCCATCATGCTGCAGTGGCAACCCTCCATGGGTATCAACCACCGCCGCTCCCCGTCGACACCATAACGGGAGACTTAACGTCTGTCCCCATGGAAAGGCTCAGACCGGTAGTGTGGACTATCCATGTTACCAAACCCCTACCGAATGCCATCTATGGGCAGGTGTCTATCAAATCACAAACTCATCACATCATAATCTCGGAAGGTGGGTGGCCGGCCCTATCCCTCCTAGCATGACGCCCACCGGGCGAGAGCACCCGTCATCAAATATAAAACACGGAAATCATATGTATATGCTAAAACTCAAGAGCACTTATAGCTTGCAATCCCCAAGACATGCCCCTCATCACAGGGTTAGCCTATCAAAGGACCAAATTTAATAAGCCTCTATTCTCATTTCCATGTAAATCCATGCATTTTCTATATATATATAATAAGAAATAAGTCTCTAAGTAAGCATAACAAATTAACATCATGCTTGTAAAAGCATTTGAAATAAGTTTATTCAGTAAAAGATTTCAATTTGGAATAACCATCCTGTACGCAATGTCGCATGAAATCCATGGTAAATAAAAATCGCAATTTAAAACACAATCACACATGATGCTATGTTTAAACATGGTTTAAAATCAAGTCAAAACATTAGTTGTCGTCACCTACCTCAGTGTGAGATCACTAGCTTGCTAATAACTCCCTTTAATTGGTATATTCAAGTGCACCTGTACATGTCACATCACTATTTTAAAATTTTTCTAAATAAAAAGTGGTCATTTCTAAGTTTTTAAGTTAAAACTAGGTCCGCGTCGTCAATACGGTCACAACGCCTCTTCCGGATCATGATTTGGACCTCTCTAGCTCCCAAAAATCAAGTTTTAGTGAAAAATAAGCTAAAATGGGGCCTGCCGGACCACCATAAGGTGGTTTAAACCGGCGGCGCCTCTTTTCCACCGGTTTACACCGGCGTACACTGGCGCACGAGGACGCACGGCGTCGCAGACGCCGCGCGGGACGCGCGCCGCGCGTCTTCGGCACCGTGACGCGCCGCGTCCCGGTCCCACCGCGACAGCCAACCACGCACGCTCCGCACGCGCGCGGCGCCGCGCACGCGTGCGGCGACGACGTCATGTGACGTCGTCCCTCGGGCGTCAGGGAGTGCGTCTTGGCGTCGGCGCGGGCAGGCGCCGACGCCGTTGACGACGCCGGAGAAGACGACCGGATTCCGGTCGCCTCCGGCGGAGCTACAGAGCTCCGTTTTGCGTGATTTTTGCTCCATTTTCTTCAGAATTCTCTCTAGAATCCATTTATGCCCTCCTTTTTCACTAATTTTCTCAGAAACCATGGTTTTTAAACGATTTTTCCCAAGTTCCTAAAAACCTCTCTAGGTACTGGTTTTTGAGTTTTCTCGCAATTCCACCGTTGGATCACTCCCAAATTTAAAGGGTATGCTCTTGGGTCTCTTGTGCACTAGTTGGACGGTGAGATTTTCAAACGGACAAGGTTTGATCCGTGAAATCACACTCCAACAGTAGCGTGCACAAAGTTCCTAAAAATCTGATTTTTTTCCAAAATTTTTAAACGTTTTCCTAATTAATTTCCTAATTAATAAATACAGAAAAACATAGGTTTTGAGGCTTACCTTGCACCTGGCCGGAGTTGCTCGTGTTGCCGGGGCTCCACTCGCCGAAAAATTCAAGTTTTTACAGATCTAGGGTTTTGCGTAGCATTCATGGAAAACGCTCAAAGTGGAGCGTTTTGGCTCCTAGAGGAGCATAGATATAGGGTTTTAGAGTCTTGGGGAAGAGAAACTCTTCCCAACACGTCTCTTCCCACATCTCTCCGGCGATTTCGCCGGACTGGTAGAGACGTGTGTAGACAGGGGTGCCGTTATCAATTTGGACCCCTGTGTAACACGTTTCTGTCAAAAGACCATTTTGCCCTTACAACTTTGACGGCTCATAACTCCCTCGTTTGAGCTCCGTTTTTCGCGTTCTTGGTGGCGTTGGATTTGTATCGACGAGCACTTTCTAATTATTATGTTTTCAGGAAATAATTTCATCCATAAATTTTTATTTTAATTTATTTAATAATTTCCTATTTTTATCTTTAAAATTAAGGATATTACATACGCACTATAGTGAGATTCTGTTTAAAGCACAATAGAGTGAAAGGTTTAATCTATGAGAGATTTGATCTGAAACAGTGCAACTATGTGAAGCCAAAGCACCAATAAGTCAATCCTCTTTTCAAGGTACTAGAAAGAGATTATATAGCTAAACATAGAAGGGAATGGGTAACAACCCAATCAAATTGAAAGTAGTGTAACCTTGTTTAGTGTGGTTGACTAGGTTCAAAGGGAAAAATAAGTTATTTGGCATTGTGAAAAGTATTGCAAATTGATGAATTAAGTTTTATTACCCATTCATAGATACATGCAATACGTCATGTACATAATGAGTTTGATATTTTCTATCATAATGAATTTATAGATCTTTGGATTATAGTGTATACAAGACCAATTACTAATAGATTCATCTATTTCAAGTTTGGAAGTGAAGTCACTTCCTTTTAGATTAATGATTAGTCTCTAGAGCACTTGGTAAAATATGGGATTATGAGCACTACCCAACAAAAAAGTACAAATCTTAAGGTACACACATCCCTATAAAAAGAAGTGTGTGTTACAATTCTACCTTATCATAAAGAGAAGTAGCTTAAGACTTTGTTTATTATATGACCTAATCTTTGATAAATTGTAACACTAAGAGAAAGTTCAAGTCCAAAAGATATTTCTTTAAAATAAGTGAGGAATTCTTTTTTAGTTGTTTTAACTTAAAACAAGTGAGGATTATTTGAATTTGTTTTAAGTTAAACAATTGTCCACTATGCTTTTAATATCACATAACTATTCGAAACATTTGATGAGAAATAGGAAGTATGTTCTTATGTAATGCTTTTGTTTTATTACACTAGCCATCATATTATGGTTTCTTTTTGTTTTTTTGAAGGTTTGAAACACACACCCTTGCACAACCTTGAACTTTGATCACCTAAGTAAGAGACTCCTTGCAACTCTGTGCTAGAAGAATTTAATGCAACTAGTCATTAAAGCCAATCCTTGCACCAGCTGCTCTTCTGTTCCTAGAGCTCTCATGTGTTAGGTTTCGATTATCTAGAGTATACCCAGTTAGACTCTCTCTCTCTCTCTCTCTCTCTCTCTCTCTCTCTCTCTCTCTCTCTCTCTCTCTCTCTCTCTCTCTCCTAGAGTCTGCCAAGTAAGCAACATTCTCCATTTCATTGTTTAAGAGTTTACCGAGTTGGAGATATTCTTTTGTAAGGTTTCTACGACTTGTGAAGTTCTTTGGTTCTGGAATTCAAGCTAAAAATGCAAGACCTAAGGGTATCGGTTTTCTAGCACTCTAGTTTCTAAAGTTACTAATATTGTGAAGTTCTTGTTCATATAAGTTACTCTATCTTGTATTCTCTTTTTGTTCAGTTTTTCATTGAAACTTTAGATTCTTGATATTTGATTTTGTTTCTAAGTTAATATAAGTTTTTATTGTGTTTTCCAGATTATCATAATCTTTAAGATCTGAAGATACTTATCTCTTAGATTTGTTACAAGAATAGAGAGATTTGATTTGGAGTTTGTATATTTTGAATTTTATAAAGGCTTTCATAAATTGGAGAGTAAAATAATAGCCTTAGTCAATAGTGCAAATTAGTGGAGACAAAAGATTTAGTTTGGCTTGATTGAGTCCTAGAAATAGAACTGCTAAAATCCCTTGCACATTTGGAAGGCATGAACTATTTTAAGTAGCAGCATTCACAATGCACCTCTTAGCTAGGTTTAAAATATCTACTTTGTTCAAGTTAGATATTTTCCAACAATGCACACATAAAGAGGGTCATTAATGGTTAATTTCAACAAGATTATCTTTTAAAGTTGAGAACAGGTGTGAAAATTAATGTTTAAGGGTAAAGCACTTGTTCCATTGATGTTGCTTCCACCTCTACATAAAAATCTAGTAATAGGTTTGCTCTTTTAGAAGAATAGTATAGAGACAAAGTCATGAAGAGTGACTAAACTGTGGAACAAGTTACAAAAGAGGCGTATTAAAGATGAATTGCAGGCAATGACTATATGGTCAAGAGGTGGGTTTTAGGATAAAAACGTAGGAAACGGCACTCTGGGGCAATGCCAATGTTGGGAAGATACAAAGTAGAAAGTACTCGTGAACATGCACCCAAGTTTAGAAAAGATGAAGGAAAATCTATAGTCGTATAAAGTGAGTCGTGGCAAGCTACATCTTTTTGTTTATTGCTACAGTGCCAAAATTCTTCCCGTGATACAAGGTAAATGCTTTAGCTCATACAATTCTTAGACTAGTTGCAACATGGACCGAGACAGTTTTCACAACAATTAGAATTGGACCAGGCATAGTTCATTTTTTTAATAGCGTTGCTGCACTTGAGGAAGATCTAATCTTCTTGGGCTTTTACAACTACTGTTAAGGTGACATAGAAAGCATAGTCGCCAATATTTGCAAGGATTTCTGCCCTCCTTTCTAATGGGTGTATTATAGGAAAATTCCACTATTAAGCATGTTTAGTTGGTAGGAAATGAACAGAAATTGATTCTCAAGTGAAAAGGAATTCTATCCAGAAATTAAGCATTTTACTCCTTCAAATTGAATCATGCAAAAACCAAAAGTTTTACTCAATGTAAGATTTTCGAGTCTTTGGCATAAATGCATTCAAGGCGTAAAACATTTTCTACGAAGGATTTTTTTTTTTCCAATGGAAATTAATTCCCATTTTTCTCTTTTAAACTGGTAGTTTAAGTACTTCAAAATTTGCTTAGGGGGTTTATTTAATGGCATATGTTTGGTGTTTTTATTGGCACATCTCCTGCGATATCTCTAATGATATCTTATGTGATATATGATATATGTGTCATATGTTCTACTGATATATTGTGTGATATCTAGGATATGTAAGAAATGTGACATTTGTTTTGTGATATCTCTAGTGATATTTTTAGTGATATCTAAAATAGATGACGGAATATAAGTGGGGATATATAGGAAATTAAAAAGGGGATGTAGATGGCATTTTAATTAAAGAGCAAAGGCTAAACTTGGAATTTGAAGAAAAAAAAATCAGATTTACAGAAATAGGAACCCAACAGATGCAGAGGAAGGTGGAGACGATGAAGATGGGGAAAAGGAGAAGAAGAGAAGGAAAATGGGAAAAAGGGAGAAGTCGGGAGGAAAACCCAAGTCCAGTGGAGGTGGAACAATGTTGTGCTGCCTGTCGGATGTCTGGCAGAGAGGAGGGAGAGCTGTAGCAAGTAAGAAGAGGGAGATCGAGGTGAATCATCGCTGGTGGAAGACGATGACGCTAGGTGGTACGGACAGAGGGGTTGCCGTGGGAGAGAACGAGGAGGAGCAGATGGAAGGCAGACGCCCAAGAACAAGGTAGAGAAATCTGGGTTTTTGCCGACTTAGACAGCTCCGTGTGGTTATCGCGGGCGGCTGACTCACGTGGTGCTTCGAGAAGAAGAGGAGATAGAGAAAGTCTGAGAAAGCAAATGAGGACAAGAGGCGTGATGCGAGATGAAAAGGAAGAGGGGTCTGATGAAGCTGGGACAGAAATAACCAGATGAGGGCAGTGCGTGAGAGACAGGAACTGGCAGAGAAGGGAGCAAGGGGAGGACTGGTGTTGGTTCAGGTCGTGGGGGAAACAGAGAAAGTGCGTGCCGGGGTCCTGTCCGAACTGAGGTGGAGCGGTGATGTGGGTGATGGGGTGGAAGTGAAACAGATATGGGAAATGGTGCGGTAGAGATGGGAAGAGAGGGACTGTGAGAGAGAAGGAAGGATGAAAAATACGACGCCATGTTTCTCTATCTAAAAAACAATGATTTTCATTTGATTTTTCTCTTTCTAAAGAGGAACGAATTTTACACTGCAAACACAATCTGGCGTATCTAAAATAACACCAAACATATCAAGAATGACAAAGTTAAATAAACCTAATATCTAACATATGCAAAAGATATCGTCATTTAATAAACCTTATATCTTACATATGCTGAAAATATCGCAGAACCTGATATCTCACATATACTGAAAACATTGCAGGTCAAAAACGCCTAACATATGCTATTAAATAATCCCCCATTAGCTATATCTTTTGGTCTACAAAAAATAATGATAAATGAGTATGTATTCTTAAGATGTGTACATTGGAAGAACGTAAATTATCCAAATTATGGTTTACTCATTTCAACCTTGCGTGTGAATTTTCTCTTTCTTATTTTTTCTTTTCTTTTCGTCTTCTTTTGTATTACGGATATAAGCCGTGGGTTCTAGTTAAACAAACAATGACCAGTAGAAGGCTAATTACTTACATGGCTACTATTAGTCCTGCCATCTACTATTACTAAGTTTCAGTCCGTAGTGCCGGTTGAGTCTTACCATAAGACAGAGTTAAGAAAAGCTAGGGACTCCAACTTCCAAGTTCTCCTGACTTGATTATCAGCTGCAAAGGATGCTAGTAGGCATATAACCGCATATGCATTGAATTTCTTGGCCTAACTAGAACCTATACGCAGACGTCGGTGAGCAATGCGCTCAAAAACCATAATGTAGTATTTGTTGTGCTAAAAGCATTTCTGTTGTATCTTATCTAACAATGAAAAAACATCATCAATTCGCACTAAACTAAAAGAAAAAAAAAAGGCAGCCCCATTACACAAAGCTCCTTCATATACAGGGTCAAGGAAAGGGGCAGACCATAAGGGTTTATACTACATACCTTTAACTTGTATTTTTGCAAGAGGCTATTTCTACACCTTAAACCTATGACCTTAAGGTCACATAATGACAACTTTACCATTGTACCAAAGCTTCCCTTCAAAGGTACTATCTTTAAACTAACGAATATTAATTAGAGCTTGTCCTTTGTGTGCTTCTCTTAACAACTAAGCCACCATAGAAAAGAGCAGACCCGGTGCACGAAGCTCCTGCCTATGCAGGTGTGGGAAAGGAGTGGACCACAAGGGCCTATATATGTTGACGAGCAAATGTTGACGAGAAAAAAGTACTAGTTTTCTCGCATTTAAGCAATGCAAGACAATGATTGAGAAACAAACATACAAAGTAGGTGAAGTGGATGAAGACAATAATGCAGAGAAATGTACGTGTAAAACAAAGTGATAACTTTGCGAAAGACGAACCTACTGGCGTCGCTTCATTGACTATCTTTATTCGCTGTGTTGACAAAGTGCTTACCAAGCCTGTAGAAATAATCATTCAATATCACGAAACATTTTTTCCTCATAAGCTCAACACCAGGTAACTAAAGAGCATCCGCTTACAGAATAAGAAATATATATATATATATATATATATATATATAATAGTTTTTTAATATTAGCTGAATTCCACCTCTTGCCTCTGCATACGGTATGCAACATAACGTAGGGAAGTATTACTTAACCCCCAGATAGTAAACTAATCACTATACAGCTTTCTGAACCAGCAGGAGCCAAGCAGTACTACTAATCAATACCAGCACCTTCTTGGTCTTGTCTCATGAAGAACCAACATCCCACTTGATCAGGCCAAGCCAACCATCAACAATGATATCGCCCAGCAAGAGCTTTCTAGCTTGTGTGTGTCTGTACCCCTATGGTGGACCATGTCTTACATGACTTTTGGTTATCAATTTAGCGTCATGTTGCCCTTTGTGAAAACCAACTTCTCCGCAAACTCAGATGAACACATGGACCTAATCCATTAATCTTGGTGAGATTCATGTATTTGCAAGTTCAACCAAAATTCCAGTGAGCTTGTGGATCCCAATGCTCTTAATTGGACAACCCGCAGGAAACACTATCGGTACCAGCACTGTAACATACAGTCGTATGATTTCGTTTGACTAGGCATACAATCATCAAATCCACTTCGCTGCACTCTCAAGCCCAAATCAGCATAGAGAAACCACATCCTAGGACCGGAATGGAAATCACGACAACAAAAGACCATGACGGACTCCGCCCATGCTTGTGCGGAGATGGCTGCTTCTTGCCTTCTTTAGCTAGCCCTCTTGGGTGGTTGGCTCTGTGGCTTGTGTTGATCACCTCGTCTGTAAGTCGGTAGATACTAGGGTCAATGCATCCAATTCTATTATGAGAGGTCCCATACATTGATACATCCATCAGTTCATGAGAGGAAATTTACACGGGAAACTAGTATTATAAGGATCTTCACAGTTGGAAGACGAAAACAAGTTTCTCACTCCTTGAAAACACCAACAGCTGCCTTTAGTAAAAGTCTTAAATGTTACTTGGTTAAGTAATATATGAGCAGGAATAGGACCACAAAGGACGTCACCAGGGTCGCCATTCTTCTGCTTGATTTTGTTTCAAATACCTGCATTGTTAAGGTTAATTCCTAAGTACCATATTAAGATAACAAGCTAAAAGGGCAGACCCGGCACAAAGTTCCTGCGTATGCAGGGTCCAGGGAAGGGGCAGACCACGAGTCAACAGTAAGCAGCCTTACCTTGCATTTTGCAAGAGGCTGTTTCCACGCCTTGAACCCGTGACCTCAAGGTCACACTATGACAACTCTACTGTTGTGCCAAGGCTCCCCTTCTAAAAAGAGATAACAAGCTACATAAAGAAATTGAAGTTTCGGTTGTTTACCATCTTGAAGCGGTCCATAGTTCCAGAAAGAACTCCCCTCGATGCATCCATATCATTACCCTGAATACAGTCAAGATTGTATGAAAGATAAGTAACCTTATGATATGAGAAAAGAGAACAAGAAATGCAGGCACCAAAGTAGAAATCTCCTTATGAAGTACATACCATTCGATCTAGTACCCGATTATGACTGTCCACTTCCTCGTGTATATCTCCAGTCAACTGTTAAAAGGAAAGAGTTTCCTTAGTGTCTTACCCAAAAATAAAAAACCAGGGAATATGTTCATGAAGATGTTATTGCTGAGGATAGTACTCTTTAACAAAAAGGGGGTTAAGGCTGGAGAGAAAAGAAATACGATGGAAGCTCAACCTTTCATCTGATGGAGTGACAAGCAATAACTAACATCCACCTGACATACACCATTTAAAAAGAAATATTCACCCCTCGTACATAAATGCAGCAACTGCAAAATTAGTAAATGGATTTATCAATGTATCTACTGTTTTTTGCCAGTTGATAAGATTATTACCTCTTTCAAGTGGTGCTGATAAGTTGTTATTTTGACTCTAGTTCAGAGAAATTATGCATTCATCCCTCATACATGTTTTTTTCATCCCTCAGAGAAATTATGGTTCAGCAGCAAGTTCTAGAAACATCAGCATATAAAACGTGTAATTATCAATTGGAAACAATGACTTGACGTGGTTATCTGACATATATAAAGACTACTGCAAGAGACAGCCATAGACAAGTCCCCAACTGACACAATGAAAGCAATTCCCAAACCAATATTTTAACCACCAAGCACTTTTTCTTTCTTTCTTTTTTGGGTAAACAAACATCAAGTAATTCCATACTTCACATAAAATTTGATAACCTAGAAATATTCTCCTCAAGTTACTATATCCACATTACATGAACCACAGTCCACCAAGAAACTGGAGACCATAAAGGAGCTAGGCCTGCTTAAGCTTGACTAAGGTAAGCTTAGCATGACTTCCAAACAACAACCCCATTTTCCGTTCCCATAGCATAGGTCCCTGACAACAGTCTTGTGGACTGGTAGCCTTGGGTACTTGTATGGTCAATTTAGTTCAATAGTGCCTAAATTAGAAAGTAGGCTATAAGTAGCCTGTTTGCTATTGTTATAAGGCTGCTCACTGTTTTACTGCTCGGCTTCACTATCACTCCTATGCTTAGTTGTCAACACCAATATCGGACCAGCTGGTATGCCAGTATTCCTAGTTTTGGCCAGTGAAATGATGCAAAATCAGGGTAATACTGGTCCCAGCTAAATACGGGAAATACCAGCTGATACCACTCATACCAGCCAATAACTGCATTTCAGCCCAGTATTTACTAAAAATGCAGATTTGCTTATATTTTTCATACCCCATTCTAAACAATTTTTTTGCTATTACATGAAGGGGCATAGTGGTAACAAAATGAAGCCTTTTCAGAAGTTTTCGATGTCTGAAAACCCTAAACCAGCCGGCCTCATGAAGAAGACAACCTAGAATCACTGTAAAAGCTAACTTTTCCGGGAAAATTTTCGAATGGAGTGTTTCTCTTGGTAAAACAACTAAGACCCATCAATAGTTTTCTGACTTTTGGAGTTTGTTTCTTTTTGACCCAGAATCATTGTGAAAGTTGATTTTTTCCAAAAGAATTTTCAAATGGTGTGTTTGTCTAGCTAAACGACCAAAACCCATCAACAGTCTCTGGAATTTTGTAGTTTTGGGAGGGGATTTGAAAACCTGCAATTTGTGGGTTCACCGCTCATGGGAAGTAGATGATCTCCAAAGCATGCAAATCTCATACTTCTTTGAGAAAAAACAAGGAATGGAGTTCTAGACATGCCAAAACAACAGCGTTTCTTCATTTTGATTGAATGTGATTTCTTTTGTTTTTGTTGAATTTTCCTTTTTGCTGCAATTTTTCTATTTTTTAGAATTTTCCTCAAATTTAGCTAATTTCTGTTTTTTATTCATGCCAATTAATACCGGTCAGGTATTGCCCATCCCAGTTGGAGGCCCAGACCAGCATGCTAACCAGTACGGGTTTGATAACTAAGCTCCAATATAGTTTGGTTGGCCTTCCTACCAGAATGCCTACGGAGTAGAAGCATCACCAAAAGCAAGCTAGACGAGGAAGCGAAGCTCCATTCATTCCATGCTCAACTTATGAGCTTGATTAGTAAGGCCTCAGACCTCAATTATGGAGGCTTCCACTCACTTTCTACTAAATGAGCATTAGAGCGAATTGAGCTAAGTCTTCAATTCAGTAGCTTCCATGAAGACATTGGATGAAAAGCAAACATATAATTTTCTATCAGCTACTTGAGATACCCTTGTCGCAGCCCATGATGAAATTTAGTTAAACATAACTGCAAGGTCACACTCCTCACACAGAAACACCAAGCATGATAAAAGAAAATTAGATGAACAAGTCATAGTTTAGACAATTGTTTGAGATAACAAAAATGATTGACCAAGATCCTAAAATACAGAGCATCAAAAAGATCATGTAATGTCAATGACGGGGCCTACAGAATTTTGTTGCTCATGGAAGTTGGCAAAATAAGTGTATACAACCTATAATAGCCTTGGTGATTTTTATTTTACTAATGGGTAAATCTTAAGTCAGGTGGTATAGTTAACTGGTGACAAGGAAAAAACATCTGATCAAGTTGATCAAATGGAGGATAGGTAGAGCATGGTTCTTCAATCTAAAGAATCTACTTTTAAGAGGTTAATCATTAGTTACAAGATTTTCATTTTCAGTTTGGCTATGATCATAGTTTTTAAGATCTAAACCTCATTCAATCTCCCTTGCATTGTTCCTAAAGATATTTTGGTTTTAGAGCAAGTTGGGGCTCAACAAGGGGAAAATCAATAGAAGCAAAAAGATATTTTGGTTTATGGACAGAATCAGGAATGATAATTCGGGAAAAGCAGAGAGTCAAATGAGATCAAAAAGATACATTGGATGAGATCGAAGCATCATACTAACATTTTAGGAGGAGTCTTTTGGAGCTTCAGTCCTTGCATAAGCTGGTAAGCTTAACTAGGTTTTGGCTGGGTTTGTGGAGAAGACCATGAATATTGTTTTTTTTCTGGTCCTCAGTTATAGAAGTTTCACAATGTATATTTATGCCCAAACAACTTACTCGCTGTTGGTCCTTAATTCATCTCAGCCACTAATTTAGAAGTTCTAAAGTTCTAGAAGTTTAAGTGTTTTAGGTTTTCTTTGGCACAAATTTGATGGGGATACCATCATCCCATGTTTTTTTTCTATGTTATGTTATCGTTTAGTTTACTTGGGATATTTACCACTAAGGGTATTAGGTTTTTTTAGTGTGTTGTGACTTATGTAGGGGCAATTTTGTCTTTTTCTTAGATTAGGGTTGGACGTCCCCTACTTAAAGATCTTTTTCTCTTTTGCGTAAGTAACTTTTTTTTCTTTTTGAATAATGAATGAAAATTTCATTAGACTTGGTGGATTCCTCGCTCTAGCTTCGTTCCCGTGGTCGTGAAGCCACATTCCGTATAAGGCTGAATTATTATTGTTTAATCATGTTCTATAAGTCAGTACTTTTCTACCTTGTCTTTTAAAGGACAATTTATAAGCTGCGTATGGTTACATGATTTGCGTTGGTAATAATCTAGAATTCTTATCCGGCGTTAAATTCCTAAACCCTAGATTCAAAAGCTTAATCAGGACAATTTGTCAATTAGGGAGGAGATCCGAATTGAAATCTAGATCTTACCTTAATTGGTAAAGATTTGAGACAATCTGTAAATCTTGTAACTCATTATAGGCTATTCATGCTAATTAAGACTGATTTTCTACGTGTTAAAGTGCTCCTAGTAGTTTAATTTATATCGTCTTATTTAAGTTAATTCTGATCGAATCTCAGCATATAAATTAGGTCATTTTGCATGATGTCCTCCATCAAATTTGGTATTAGAGCAGAAGGTTGCTTAGGATCTACATTACTTTGCATTAGTAGCCGGCCCCCCCTGGATTTACATTAGATTTTTTCGTGTTGCACGCGTATCATAGACGATGATTTTTTGTTTACCTTTCAGAGGCTTGGCCCCCGAGCCCTCGGCAAGGACACGCTGTCCCCTACACCCCTAGCGAGCTAACCGCATAGCTTGACCTGCCACAAGCTTTGTGAAGCACACTATAGGTTGTTACATTTAGTTGCATCTAGAGGTCTTGTGTGCTCATTCCATTTAGATTTAGAGCATTGCATATAGGTCTAGAGCACTTATTATAGAGTTGTAAGGTGTTTAGTTGTCAAGTGTCAAGGCATCCTATATGTCCACCCATAGTGGTCAGTCCTACCAGCCAATAGATTCACAACTTAGCAAAATCCTTCAAGAAATTCTGGTAAAGGTGGCTGACTTGAATGATCATGTAATCAACCAGCATGCTGAAATGACAGCGCAATTAAATGATCAGGGTTCCCACATTGAGGCCTTAAGAGTCACAACCCGAATCTCTCATATGTAATGCGCATGCTAAACTAGTCATGCAAGAGCGAGGTAACCACAGAAAAAGTGGTAATCACCATCATCGCAAGTATGAGCCACATATCAATGAAATTTGGGCCCTAAAATCTATAAAGCTTGAGGCGCCTACCCTATGACGACGAAGTGAATCCAAAGCAATTTATTGACTGGCTTTCAGACATGGATCATTATTTTGATTCGTATAAATTGTTTGAAGAGCAGTGAGTCCAGTTTGCAAGATTAAACTGATTGGTCAAGCAACAGTCTATTGGACCAATTTGGAGCGTCAATAAGCTGCAGCCACACGTCCATTGATTTCCACTTGGGAGAACATGAAGGAAAGGCTGACAAAGAAATCTATTCCCTTATCCTACCATTCTAGGTTACTAGATCAGTGGCAGAAACTATGTCAGGGAGGTCTATCTGTGGACTAAATTACTTGAGATGCATGTGCCCATAAGAAATCCTGGAGCCATCCATTAATAGTAATGGAACTCTGTGCAAAGTTTCCTCACTTGATATGAGTTACCACCCCGTCACTAAATACATTGCTCGATTCGATAAGTTTATGATGAGGTGCAATGTAAGGAAGGATCTCTCTGTAACCTTGTCTAGGTTTAGGATGGGCCTCCCCTATGCTTTAGAAAGAACTCATTCCTCATGATATAAATTCCTTAGATTACGCTTATCGGATAGCATGGGAGCCTTGGCGCAACGGTAAAAGTTGTCATCATGTGACCTTGAGGTCACGGGTTCAAGACATGGAATTAGCCTCTTGCAAAATGCAAGGTAAGGCTGCCTACTATAGGCCCTGTGGTCCGCCCCTTCCTCGGACCCCGCATAGGTGGGAGCTTCGTGCACCGCGGCTGCCCTTTATTACGCTTATCGGATGGTGCAAGAGTTAGAGTGGTATCTCAAACCCCAACCCACTAAGCAGTATGAATTCGAGGCTAGATCTATATTTGGGAATCAATAACCTAGAACTCAAGCAACTGCGGTGTCTAATGTCGATAAAGGAAAGGTTGTGTCGTGAGAGAGTTCAAGAGCAAACTACAACACTAGGTGTTATCAATTGTCATGCACAATGCCCTTCTAGGACCCCTTCTAAATCCCAATTTATATGAGGCAAGGATGTGGACAATGGTTATGAAGGATGGTCCGAGGAGGTTTATAAGCTTGTTAGGGATGCCAGTGATGACGAGGAGGCCCATGAGGCGAATGGTCAAAGAGTTGCCATGGTGTAAGAGACCTATAGGCCCCATGGGAAGGGTAATATCACATCTGTGATGGTAGTCAGGTGTACTCTCGCACACCCAAAGGATAGTGATGATTGGTGTAGAACAAACATTTTTTGTACATATGCCAAGAGTAGCAAAAAGAATTGTAAAGTTGTCATCAATAGTAGGAGCTGCACGAATGTATTTCCCACCCATGTTATCTCCCGCTTAGGTCTTTCATCCCTTCCCCACCCTATACCTCACAGAGTTGAGTGGGTTGATACTTCTTCATTACTCCCACTTACTCAAAGGTGTTAGGTTCCCATTGAATTTCTAACATATTAGGACACCTTGGTGTAGAACAAACATTTTTTGTACATATGCCAAGAGTAGCAAAAAGAATTGTAAAGTTGTCATCAATAGTAGGAGCTGCACGAATATATTTCCCACCCATGTTATCTCCCGCTTAGGTCTTTCATCCCTTCCCCAACCTATACCTCATAGTGTTGAGTGGGTTGATACTTCTTCATTACTCTCACTTACTCAAAGGTGTTAGGTTCCCATTGAATTTCTAACATATTAGGACACCTTGTGGTGTGATGTGGTACCTATAGATGCATGTCACATTATTTTAGGCAGGCCATGACTTTATGATATGGACATTACTACTTATGGCCGGTCTAATTCGAGCTCTTTCTTGCATGACATCAAGAGGATCCGACTCAATCCTCTACCACCCAAAGTGCCACCTAAGTGAAAAGAAGGCAACGCAAAAGCTAAAGGCCTACACATTGTCAACGCCGTCGCATTTGTGCAGCACAAGTGGCAAAAGAGACCCCATCACTACCGGCTCCTAAGTATCCTAGCAAGGCAGCACCCACTCTATATGAGTATCAAGATGTTTTTCGTAATGAGTTACCAGATGAGCTACCTCCCATAAGAGACATTCAACACCATATCGATCTAATCCCCAGATTAAGTCTTCCAAACCTTTCCCACTACAAAATGAATCCCACCGAGCATGCTAAGTGGAAGAAATAGGGGGATGAATTATTAAGGAAAGGTTTCATTCAGAAGAGCTTGAGTCCTTGTGCCGTACCTGCACTGCTCACACCCAAGAAAGATGGATCATGAAGGACGTGTGTGGATAGTGAGCTATCAATAAAATTGCGGTCAAGTATCAATTTTTTATATCTCAGCGATATGCTGGACACTGTAGTTAAAGGTGAGCCTAGGCGCAAGTCAACAGGTAAGCACCTGGGAGAGTGCCAGGCGCAGAGGAAATGAGGCGCAGTCGCCTAGGCGCGCGCCTGGGTGTCTTGGGAGTAGCTTTCAGGCACGCCCTCAACTCCAAGCGCAGACCACTTACCCGATAACGTATAAACCTCTTTTTACATTTTTCACCTTCCAACCCTAATTTCAATCTTCCAACCTACTGAGAAGGTGAAAACGACCATTCCTCTTCGATCTTTCACAGATCTTAGCAAAACAAGGTATGGATTTACAAATTTTAGCATGTGTATATAGTTTCTGTAAAAAACGTAAAAACCAGTACCGTTTTTTCAAATTTTTGGTTTTTTGTTAACTATTTTCCATAGATCTTGATGGGTTTTAGTTCTATATGTATAAGAAAACATTCCATTTGAGTTTTATACTTCTTTACTCTAGATTTGAGTTTGTTTTTAGGTTTTTTACCATTTTTCCGAAAAAATCAGTTACGGAAATAAAAAAAAGTCATCGTCTTTTCATATTTCTTCATTGAAATGTATTTCTATCCACATATATAGCTTTCTCATGCTTGTGTTTTCATGTGTGATAATTTTTCATCTTTTTTTTGTAATTTAGGGTCATTTTTTTAATTTTTCCAAAAAAAAAGTTACAAAAATTAGGAAAATTTTGTTCTTTTTTATATTTATTAGTTAATGCCTATTCTTATCCACATATACAGGTTAATCATGCTTGTATCTTCATGTATGATGTACTTTTCATGCTTTTTTTTAATTTTTAGCTAATTTTTAATTATGAAAAATATAATTTTGCCCCTCAGGCTCCAGGCGCACCTTTTGCGCCTTAGTGCGCCTCGCGCCTTTAACTACATAGGCTGGACATGATGATGAGTGCCACAATCTTTTCAAAGATTGACCTTAAGAGCAACTATCACCAGGTCTGTATTCATCCAGAGGATGAGTGGATGACTGCCTTCAAGACAAAGGATGGTTTATATGAGTGGATGGTCATGCCTTTTGAGGTTTCGAGTGCCCCTAATACATTTATGAGGATAATGACAAATGTATTGAGGCCATTTTTTTGCAAGTTCCTGGTCATGTACTTCAACGACATCTTGATCTATAGTCAAACCTAGGAACAACACCTCATCCACTTGAGGACAAAGAAGCTATACACAAATCTTAAAAAATGTTCATTTGCTTCCCAACACGTTATCTTCTTAGGATTTGTGGTTCCTTCTCAAGGCATCTCTACGAACCCAGAGAAGGTGAGGTCCATCGTGGAATGAAGTGAGCCATAGCATATTCACAAGGTCTATAATTTCCATGGGCTTGCGACCTTCTATCGTTGCTTCATTCGTGGGTTCAGTTCCATTATGGCTCTCATTACTAATTGCATGAAGAAAGGAGAGTTTAAATGGACGAACATTGCGTCCAAAGCATTCAAAGAAATCAAAGAGTGGATGACTGAAGCTCCGGTGATATGCCTATCAAACTTGTTAAAGGTTTTTGAAGTGGTGTGCAATGCACCTAGTTTAGGTGTAGGAGTTCTAAGTCAAGAGAGTCACCCCATGACATTTTTTAGTGAGAAATTAAATAATGCATAGCAAAAACACTCCACCTATGACAAGGAGTTCTATGCAATCATTTAGGCATCATGACACTAAAGGCATTACTTATTGTCGACCAAATTTGTCCATTTCTCTAACCATGACGCCCTACGATACCTTAACTCCCCAAAGAAATTAAACCCATGGCAATGCCAAATGGGTTGAATTTCTTCAAGAATATTCATTTGTGCTTTAAGCACAGGGCATTGGCCGAGAACAAACCTGCAGATGCATTGAATTGTAAGGTAGCATTACTACACACCTTACAAGTTGAGGTTACCAGATTTGAGAGAGGATTATCAATTGTGCCCGAATTTTGAAGAGATTTACACATCACAGACTAAGGCTCAGATAAGAAGTGCTAAGGACTACCTCCTACAAGATGGATATTTGTTTAGAGGCATTCTTTGTGTATTCCCGGCACTTCCTTGAGAGATTTTCTCATTTGGGAGCTCCACACTGACGGGTCACTTGCCATTTTGGTAGTGACAAGACGGTTGCTCGTCTTTGATAGGTTCTATTAGCCTAGTCTCCAGCAAGATACTGCCAATATCATTGAGTAATGGCATACTTGTCAACTAGCAAAGCAACACAAATAGAATACAGGATTGCACACCTCTTTGCCAGTGCCACATGGCCCGTCACAAGATTTGAGTATGGACTTTATGCTTGGACCACCCAAGACTATTAAGAAGCACGATTCCATATTTGTCATTGTGGACCATTTTTCTAAAATGGCCCACTTCATTCCTTGCTCCAAGACTGCTAACGCATCTAGGATTTTTAGTATAGTTCGATTACATAGGTTACCAAAGTTCAGTGTTGGATAGGGATATCAAGTTAGTTAGCTATTTTTAGAAGACAATATGGCACATGATGGGCACTAGGCTTCAATTCTCCTTTGCTTACCACCCACAAATGGATGGTCAGACAGAAGTTGTGAATCAAAGCCTAAGAAATTTGTTGAGGTGCTTAGTGGGAGAGCACATTAGGAGTTGGGACATTATTTTACCAGATGCTGAGTTCGCATATAATAATTTTGTTAATTGGACAACTGGTATCAGTCCTTCTAAGGTCATTCACGCATACAAGCATAGGATGCCTGTAGTTCTCATACCCATGTCTACATCACATAAGTCATCTGAGTCAGCCTGGTCCTTTGCACAGCATATAGATTATTTGCATTTTGAGATCAAAAGATAGATTAGTTTTAAGTAACAAAAAATATAAATTTGTTGTTGACTTGCATAGACAATATAAGAAATTTCAACAAAGTGATCACGTCATGTTCTGCATTAGACTTAAACCATTTCCGCAAGGATTTGCTTAGAAATACAGGCTCGAAGTGCCAATCCCTTTCAAATACTAAGGAGGGTAGGGGAGAACGCTTATATCTTGGATCTTCCTCTTGATTGGGGAATTAGTTCAACATTTAATGTGGAGGATCTAGTTCATTTTCATCACCCCACCAATTCACCCATTGATCCTAGTCTTTAACCCTAATCCTAATCCAAGCATTAATCCCAACCAGCCCATCCAAAGCCCTTGGCCCCATGCCCCACCCATGCAGCCATTACCTCTACAACCATAGGTTCATCCCACAAAAGAGCAGGTAGAGGACATACTTGACAATCAGATGGTGTCCACTAGATAAGGGGGTTATCGAAAATTCCTTGTCAAGTGGAAGAACATGCCTGCGTCTGATTGTGCTTTGATCACAAAATACAAGCTTCGGCTCCTAGATCTAGACCTTTTGGATTACTATCAGCAATTTACTACACTAAGAGCCCAGCCTTCACCACGAGGCAATCATGATGATGACCACCACCATGGATGTGACTTCAGGACATATCAAAGGTGACAGAGGAGGACCCCTATTTCATCGGGTCCTTAAGAAGCTACATTGAGAAGCTACATACATGGAGGATTTTTACTGATGAGCCCGATGTACGTATATACAGTTGAAGACCCCACATTGGGCACACACACTTTGAAGGTTCGATATTCCTACTTCAACAGCGTCAAAGTCTTTTTAGCCAAGAAATTGATGGGGACTATCATCCCACTTTTTTTATGTTATGTTATAGTCTAGTTTACTTGGGATATTAACAACTAAGTATATTAGGTTTCTTAGTGTATTGTAACTTAAGTAGGGATAATTTTGTCTTTTTTCTAGATTAGGGTTGGATGTCCCCTACTTAAGATCTTTTTTCTCTTTTGTATTATTTTTATTTTTTTTTAATAATGAATGAAATTTAGTTAGACTTGGTGGATTTCTTGTTCCAACTTCCTTCTCGTGAGCGTGAAGCTACATTCGGTACAAAGCAGAATTACTATTGTTTCATCCTATTCTGTAAGTTAGCACTTTTCTATCTTGTCTTTAAACGAAAAATTTATGAGCCACATGTCATTAAGTAATTTGCGTCAGTAATAATCTAGAATTCTTATCCTGCATTAAATTCTTGAACCCTAGATTCAAAGCTTAATCACGACCGTTCGTCGTTCAGAGGGACGATCCAAATTGAAACTTCAATCTTACCTTAATTGATAGAGATTTGGGGCGGTTTGCAGATGCTACAACTTATTGCTAGCTATTCATGTTAATTAAGACTGATTTTTTGCATGTTAAAGTGTCCATCAGATTAATTTATGCTTTCTTATTTAAGTTAATTATGATCTGATCTCGGCATATAGATTAGGTCATTTTGCATGCTGTCCTACATCAAAATTGAAATACAGTTTCTACTTTTCTTTCGGTTGAGTAGAAATCTTAATTGAATTGATCTAAGGCAGAAGATGATTGAATATGCTTAGGAATAAGATTTGAAGTGCTTTGGACCTATGAATATGAAGCTGTGACACACTTCTTATTCACAATTATTCAGAAGGCATTCTTTCTGAGATTTAGCTTTACTGCTTCAGTCTTATATCAATCAGATCAATTTTCCTTTGATTTCTTTCTGACATTGTTTCTGAAAATCTAGTCAGAAGTTTGTGATTGTTCCATGAATACTTCCCATAAAATCTTTACTCTTGGATGGTTTACTACCGAAGTATTAAAAGAATAAGTATTACATTTCTCCTTTATTACCCAATCAGATCACCTGTACAGATTCTCTGAAAAATCAAGCGAAAAATTGATATTAAACATTCGGGCATGCTAAAATTCAACCAGGAAAACCATCAAGATATTAACTATCAAGCCTTGTGCCTTTCCAATTTGTGTGTGTACTTTAACAACATAAGTCAGACAGAAATAATAGAGATCATAAACAAGTTGCTACCAGCAAACATGATTTGGTCTGCCAGAAAAACTTACCCTCTTTAGTATGTTGACTCTATCTTCCAATCCATCAATAGCTCTGTCATTATCATGCTCGTCGATCTCATGAGAAGAGTAGGACGAAGAAGCCCTGATGCCACCCTCTTCAATGCCATCAAAAAGAGAGACTCTATTGCTGCGGTAATCTCTGTACAAAGAGATCTCATAGTAAGCAATGAGATTAGAAAAACAAGCCAATACAACAAGAAAAGTTTGATTCTAAATGTCAATGAAGTCCAGAGAAAAAACAGGAACTTTTAGAACAGCAGGAGGTTCAATGAGATAACCAATCAACCTGAAGTAAACAACAAATGAGAAAAGGTAATCAAATAGTATTCATTCTTAATGTGCATGATATCACAACAAATTATCCAGAGACGGATTTAGTTCCAAGCTTGTCACTGTATAAACACAACATAATCATAAAACTGTCACTCCCTGGCAGGAAAAGGAACTAATCCTCAATGGCACGAGGCAAAGCCCTATCAATGTGGCAATCATTGTTTAACTACAACCGACCATCATTGCCATGAGAGTGCCAGGTCACTACAAGCATCACGTCTCAGAGGCACAAGAAAAAGAGAGAGAAAAAGCCATAAGAACAACAGGAACAAAGCAACCAAGAACTCTGAGCTCACCTTCACAATCTAGGTACATTAGAGGGGAAGGAGGTGAAAAAAATGAATATGAATTTGTCTAGATCTAATAGTAGATAGGACAGAATTCCCTCAAGCCAAATAATTGTTCTCTCAATTTCCAACACAATTATATATTGAAAAGAAAGTGAATGGAGAACATTGCAGACCCCTACTCTTAACCAGATCACAACATACTATATGTAGGGCAATTTTTCTCCTTCTTGCTAAAGAGACACCAAAGGATTGAAACTATTTTGGACAAGGTGATGGGCATAATATCCCAAAGCATCACATTCACTGTTCAATTGTGGACTTTCTTGGACCAAGGAGTCCTCAGAAGATACTCCTTGCCTCACATTTCTCCCTTATGTTATGGCCTCCTGACAAGATGGCAGAGCCCATCACGAGGATTTATTTGCCTCTCTTACTGCTAGACCATCTCAGTCTACTTGGCTTGTGTTTTGTCTCTATTAACTAAATAAATTCTGGATCAGCCAGTGTATAAAGAAGGAAAAAGCAACAACAAAAAAAATCACTGCTAAGCATCTAGCTAGTGTTGCACAGCCTAAGGGCAGCCCCCGTGCACAAAGCTCCGGCATATGCAGGGTCTGCGGAAGGGGCGGACCACAAGGGTCTATAGTTCGCAGCCTTACCTTGCATTTTTGCAAGAGGCTATTTCACACCTTGAACCCGTGACCTCAAGATCACACGACGACAACTTTACCGTTGCACCAAGGCTCCCCTTATAATGTTGCACAGCCTCTTTCTTGTAAACCTTTGGATATAACCACTCCTCAAGACCTCTCTAGGAAAGACGTAAAGGACATCTAAGAGAGAAATGAGACCTTGTCATTTTGTAACTCTAGAAATGTAAGCATATTCACACAGAAATCCACATATACCACCGTAGGAGCATCACACCACCCACCATAGATGATAAAAATCAACTTGGGTTTGACCAAGTTCCTAGAAACATCATGAAAGCACACCTAATAGTGGTGGTTGCTCTAAGATGTAAGGTCCCCTTGCATCCAGGGGGTTTACAGGTCCAGAAAATTCACATGAAACTCAAAGACAGAGTTCTAAGACACAATGGAACTGACAATCGTGTTTATAAAGCTTGCAATGAGGAGTCCTGACTCCTGAGCCCCACGTTCCACATACAAGAATCCTTGGCCTGAGCTGTAGGACATTAAAAAGAAAATTATGGGAAAGGAAATATTGTTTGTGTTTGCTATTTACAGTTTGCCCCTTGAGAATCAAACATCTTCTCCCAATGCATTTAAACAAAGAGCTACTGTATCCTGAAGACCACAGCCTGCTTGGGCAACAAATGGTCATCTACAATAGTTGACCCTAAAAGATGTTGTGGTCTCCAGCCTCATCATATCATGACTACAAAAAGTAGAAACAACCAACCTTCTAGCAATACTTGTTAGAGGCTCTCTTGCCATAAGCACACAGTAAGGGAAGGCAATGGAAAAGACTCACCTTATGAACTTCATGTGAAGCCTCATTAAGGATTTGTGATGACACCAACATCTTGGTTGAACCCTCTAAGGAAACTCACACACAAATACCAGAAGACATGAGATCTGAGAGCAAGTTAGCACTTTTAGAAGGGCTAGAAAAACATAAGAGCAAAAAAGAGCCCAAATCCACAGGGCTCTTTCACCGCCTAAACCAGTGCCTTCCCTTGTAGCTAACCTGAATATGACCTCATGGATAGAAAGAGGAAACCATCCTCAACTTCCACCAAAACCCCGAAGGTTAGTTCTTGCAAGAAACAACAATGATCAAACATACAATTTCTGCATTTCAATATAAATAATATGCCTTGACCAGGTGTGGATGCCGGGACAAACCTAAAGCTAAGTGGTCCCTAGAAAATGTCTGTCTTAGACAAGATGAAAACAGAACCACTTCCTGAGCATCATCTAACCATCTTGGTAAAGCAAGCAACCCTTCAGCTACAGCCCACAAATGTCCAAGATCCAACATTCAAGAATCTACAAGTAGCATCACGGGATTGCCGCCTGTAATTGAAAGTGGAATAAAGGATGAAAGCTTAGTGCCCAAGCTCATCTACCCAGTTAGTAGAGAACTATTTTTACCACTTTCAGAAACTCAATGGTTTCCCATGCAGATAATACTTACTATTACTAAATCTAGTGACAATATTCTATAATGATTAAAATGGTAATTTAAAAGCTTCTCTATTATATAAATGCATATAGATGCTTTCTTTCTTTTTTGTTACAATTTATAGCCACTTCTAACCTACAGTTTTATTTGATTAATAACTAATTTTACACACGATAATTGAATGAGTTCCATGACCACTTGGTAACACCATCTAAACCAATATAATATAAAGAAATCCTTATGAGACTTCAAAGTGACAAGGAAGGCATCTGGATCTTTAGTAAGCCTGAACTGCTTGAATATGGGATCACAAACAAATTTATGAAGCCTCTTCTTCAATGCCGGCATCATTAAATTGGACTTAAGAAAAAACAGGAAACTAGCTGAAAGGGGAGAGGGATCAAGGAGAGATAAGACTGGCTCTAAGTCTCCAATATTTGCTTCTGGTAAGTAGTAGTTCGCCCACTGGAAGATTAAATGATAACCCAAAAAGGATGAAGTTATCAGGGACCACAATGGATAGGCACCTCTACTAAATCCATTTATTCCTTTGTTGTAGGACAATGCAATCTGACTTCTTTTCATTCTATTTCAGAATCTCTTCCCTCTCTTAGTGGTAGCTTTTATATGTGTATCCATTCATGAAAAAGGCTCTCAGGATAATCAGCTCTTTTAAGGAAAAGTATATTGATACAGTGATGACTCTTTGTAATTGGTTATTTGACAGAAAGCTCGAAACATATCTTTATATGAGGAGCTAGTATTGCACAATTCTGGAACTTCTTATCTGGCCAATTTAATATCTCCACCAACAGTGACTTTTGGAGATGGAAGGACCTCTGCCCCTTTTATTTTGTAAGAATAGAAATTTAGAGACTTTCCAAGGACAAAGAAGAACTTATATCCCTTGAACTGTGGCAGAGTTCACAAGGCTGTTTATAGATTGGCTTTTCTACAATTTCACTTAGTTCCTTGATTATCATCTAAGCTGATTTTGAAGAATCATGTTGCCGATTACATGAAAATGGATGTCTGGGGTACCCAAGGGGATCATAAAAACTAAACTTCAATGGTAGCAGCATAAAAGCCTGCAAGACCTCTTAGAATGCATCAATTGCAGGTTTCCTAAATCCTAAAGGAAATATTACATTAGCCTTCAAAGTCATTGTGACAATAACCTAGCTAGGTGAAGTTTTGAATTTTATAGCAAATTACAGTCGCCGAAGTTTGATTCAAAACTGGCTGGTTGATTACAATAAATTGACTAAGAACAAACTCTAGGATGCCACCCCAAACCCAGACTCAAGACCAGAGTTGCTTTTCCTTATAACTTAAGAAATTTGGAAACATTCTTCAATCAGAGGAGATCCTTTGTCCTCATATCCACATAAACGAAACACCCAAAAAAGAAGCAGCCCGGTGCATGAAGCTCCCATGCATGCGAGGTCCAGGGAAGGGGTAGACCACAAAGAATCTATAGCATGCAGCCTTACCTTGCATTTTTGCATGAGGCTGTTTCCAAGCCTCAAACTTGTGACCTCCAAGTCATACAAGCAACAACTCAACCGTTGCGCCAAGGCTCCCCTTCTACAAATGAAGCACCCAAGCAAACAAATTAGCAAATTTTGGTGTATTTGTAGTACTTTACTGCTCTAGCATATAAAGGCTCTACTCTTTTTGGTAAAAGCATTGTACCCAACCTTCTCTTCTATTTCTTACATTTCTCCTTTACCATTTCTTTTGTTTCCAACTTTTTTCCTTCTTCATTCCTGTGTCTTTTCTCTCTCATCATCGTCATCATCAAGATCTTATCCGATTAGGGGTCAGTCACATGAATCTTGTTCCTCCATTCCCCTCTACTAAGTGGCATGGCTTCATTTAGTCACAAAGTTTTAAAACCTTTTCTCACCACTTCTATCCACATTCTTTTGGACCTTCCTCTTGCCCTTTTAGAACCTTCGACTTGGATCACATCACTCCTAATCGGTGCTGTTTTCAATCTCTGTTGGACATGTCCAAACTATCTAAGTCTAACCTCCCTCATCTTGTTACCTATTAGTGTTACTCCTAGTTTACTCTAATATTTTCATTTCTAATTCTATCCATTATTGTCTTGCCACTCATCCATCTCAATATCTACATTTTGGCGACGCTCATCCTACATACATGTTGTCTTCCCTCTCTATAGACCCCAAACTCATTTTACAAAAATTTGGTAACGTGCTCAAGAAATAGTCTTGAATTACTCTCACACAAATTGAATATTAATCCTTAGTGTGGATTTTTGACATAATATGATCTTTGATTCAATAAAAATGTGAAAACCACCTAAGTAGACAATCTCAAGAAGAGAGCATGTAACTAGCATGTCATAGTTGCATTTTGATATTAGCATTTCATTGATGCAACGAAAAGCAAGAGGCTCAGAGGAAGACATTGCACAATGTATAGATATTACCTATGCAACCACAATTAAAGGTATGCAAACTAATTAGCTTCTCATAATTAAATACGTACAAAATATTAGTGTTATCCGCAAAAACTAGCATATCTAGATGTTAAAGCAAGCTTGTGCTCCAAGCTCCTAACCCTCATTGATGCCCATTGAGTGCATCTATCAAAAGTATTACTTCCCAGTACTTAAGATGCACCTAATTCACCAAAAAGTTTGCTGTGAACCTTCAATTCAAGCTCTAGCACTTTGTTCATGAAATTCTTAATGGATTGGAAGAGACCAATGCAACCTCATTCCAAGTACCAAAATCCTCACAATCTATTAAGCTCCCATCAGAGTTAACACTGGGCATGGCCTTATGCAGGTTCCTTCCATCAAGCCTAGGTAACTTCTTTCATTCATGTACCTTGTGTTACCACATTTTACTAAGTTTTCTAGCTAAAAGTAAAATCATGCTTTTCCCTCTTTTCCATTGGCCTTTACACAGAAGTGATGCCAACTGAAATTTCTTCCACATTCCAGCAGAGCAATTCCAGTAAATTTCCAAAAGTTGCATTCTCTAGGCCTAGTGACATTTCCCCTGTCCTTCAACGTGTTCATCAAGTCATTTAGGCAAAACCATAATATTATGAGAGTAGATGAAGCCAGAGTCAATTCACTAAAGAACAATGAATTGGAAGATGGATGATGTCCTTCTACACTAATGCAAATTGAACAGTCTAACCAAGTAGCTTTTCATACACCAATAGATGATTATCAGCAAGGACCTAAACCCATTATAGTCAACGAACAAAAGCTGCCCCCATACAAGACTCAAGAACCCCACAGCCTATCAAGTACAAATACCAATTGAGAGCATCCAAGCAAGACCTATTGAACTTCTTGAGCTTTAAGCAACAATGAAAAGAAGATGCACTTTCTCCTCAGCTCTATTGCACATCTAAAACTTGCTAGTCTTATCTTTATACACCCCAAGTGATCATTTAGCAGCGATTTTATGATTTTTAGCCAACAAACACCAGCAGCAGGTATTCAACTTGGTACAGAAGCACCATACATGATTGCCAAGGCAATAAAACTATTGGTACAGAGAAGGGAGATCTCATTTAGCTAATTAATGCATTGACTTGGCCACTCTCAATCAAATCATTTTGGCAACTCCATAAGATATTAATCCCATAATAGACAGCCAAAGCTTGGTCCTCAAGGAATGATTGTGTCATGGAATTTAGCTTTTCAACTAGTAGCATTCTAGCTTGATGCTCCTAGCAAACATGTTACACTTTCACTTCATGCAGCCATTAAATTTAAACTTTGTCCAACCATAATGGCAGCAATCACTTAGCCTTTTCTATATCGGCTTGCAACATCTGCTGTATATCCATTGAACTGTAGCATTTGTCAAGGACTTTATTAAAAGTTGAATAGGTACTAATAAAAGATTTTAAAAAGATACTAAGAAAAGATTCTGAGCCACCAAATGCCTAGTAACTTTGAAATTAAGTATAAAAAGGGCAGCCCAGTGCAGGAAGCTTCCACTTATGCAGGGTCTAGTGAAGGGGCAGACCACAAGAGTCTATAGTACACAGCCTTACCTTCCATTTTTGCAAAAGGCTGTTTCCACACTTCAAACCTGTGACCTCAAGGTCACGCGACAACTATGTTACTGTTGCACCAAGGCTCTCCTCTAAAAGAAAGACAGTAGAAAAGCATAGTAAGTGGATATAAAAGTTAAATTATGTCTCTAATAAAAAGTATCCTTCCTAATTCCAATATACAGGGAACTGCATATCAGGCAGCACAAGCACCTTTTCTGATATGTCAGGAGGCCTAAACCTAGACGTCATTTGGTGCACCACATTCTGGACGCAGCAGATCCAAAAACCATGAGATACTGAGCTCTTTAACTACATGAATGTGGACAGTTTCTCTGTAACATGTTTAACTATACATTTTTACATCATTAATTGAATGCTAAGGTCATCCGGCATTGCAACTTTGGGCTATAGCCATCCATGTACAACTGCAGCTGTCGATAAATAAAATAAGGTGCATAATCTCCCCGTTGTCATTCCTTTTCTGCCATTATCCAGGAATCTGCTAAAATGATAAATTAAAAAATAATATGGCAAAATCCAACCCGCATATGCTGAACACTTCTCATTCTCCCTACCAGCTGTCTCATGCACCAGCAAAACAACCGAATATTCTGCAAAAATTAACCAAAGACTAACGGGTACTTATGAACATCGTAATTCAAAGTTTACCTGATAACATACTAACATTGCCACAGGAAAAATGAAGATAGCCAGCCATTTCCAAAAGAATTGGGTAAAGACATCATTCCCCAAATCCTGAAGTACTTGATTACATTAAATAGTGGGAAAATAAAAAAAGCTATATCGAATAGCAGAATAGTTTCATTGCATCGCATGGAACAACTTTTAGATCTATCTTTTCTCTGCAGTAAGGTCAGTTATATTGATAACCGGCAACGCCAGTCTCGACTAGTCCATTAAGATTCCAAGGATCAAAAACAAAACGAAGATAGCATTCCACTAAGTAAACAATTGTTGCTGAGAGTTCGAGCTCATCGCGGAACTTCGCCCGAGAAATGAATAAGATAAATGGCCTGCTCTCTTGCTTGAAACGGCTAAAAGCTGACAAAGGATTGCAAATTCGGCATCGAACCAGATCTGCGCGATATCTGGACAGCCAGATCTAAACAAAATCTCATCCATCCGAAAAGAGACACAAATGAAGAACAGAAGAGAACGTAACCCTATTATTTTTGCTGATACGCGCTAGGATCGTGAGATTTAGATGAATTATCAGAAGAAGATGATGAAATTCGTCCCACGAAATGCGAAAAAGACCTTAAAAGAATCATAAAGCAACAAAAAGAAAGAGAAGAAAAATAAGTGCGAGAGATGCGAGACGAACCTTCTGGAATTCATGGATGATAAGTTGCAGCGAAGGGATTTGGGAGGGGGTTTTCTTCTTGTTGTTGGACAAAGGGTATTTCAATTTTCCGACGCTTTTCTAGCGAGGGTTGATAACAACGAAACCGAAGAGGCAGAGGGAGGGGGTCTCCGCTAACTTGCGCCGGAAGCGTCCCCCGCCCAACTTTTCCGTTTCCCAAGCATGCGACGGGACCAAGAGGGCGGCTGAGGCTCCACACTTTCGATATGCCAACCATTCAATTTGTGGGTCCCAATCACATTGGATACGGTCTACGGCGCTGGTTGTAGGCGATTAAAGGAAAAGTGTCAAGGAAAGTGCTAGCTTGCACATCAGTAGGGCAGGTGTCCGTTATTGCTAGATCCATGAAGGGAAGAGAGTGTCGATTTACTCAGCCACTTGTGGTTTAGGTTGGGCTAATTGACTTGACTTCCAATTGTGTCTATATTAATGGTTGAAATATGGATGATGGACATAGATGATATAGATTAAAGCAAAATCTCTTTTTTTCTTAAGCATAAATTTCCAATATTATAAATCAAGACAAGTATATTTGCCCAGTGCATCCCTATTTGTTCATTGATCTGACCATTGATTGAAGTGGGGCTTTAAGAAAAAAGCAACAATTCAAGTGGGAATTATGTCTTTAAAGAATAACTGGTTATTCAAGTGGGACTTATTTCTTTGAAAAATACAATACAAGCAAATAGAAGGGGAACCTTAGTGCAATGGTAAAAGTTGTCGTCATGTGACCTTGAGGTCAGGGGTTGAAGGCATGGAATCAGCCTCTTGCAAAATGCAAGGAAAGGCTGCCTACTATAGTCCGCCCTTTCCTTGGACCCGGCATAGGCTGGTGCTTCATACACCGTGGCTGCCCCAAACAATACAAGCAAATCTAGTCATAGCGTACTAATTAAATTAGGCATAGGTGATGTAAAATTGAAAATTTGTTTACTATAGGCGATATAGAATTATAGAGAGAGAGAGAGAGAGAGAGAGAGAGAGAGAGAGAGAGAGAGAGAGAGAGAGAGAGAGAGAGAGAGAGAGAGAGAGAGAGAGAGAGAGAGAGAGAGAGAGAGAGAGAGAGAGAGAGAGAGAGAGAGAGAGAGAGAGAGAGAGAGAGAGAGAGAGAGAGAGAGAGAGAGAGAGAGAGAGAGAGAGAGAGAGAGAGAGAGAGAGAGAGAGGGAGAGAGTAATTAACAAAAAGGAAAATTAGAGATAGAGAATACTATGAAGGGAGGAGATTAGGACTATCAAACGGGTAAGATACAAGATGAATGTATTTGCTAGGGTTATTGTCTTAATTTCTTCTTGTTGTTGGAATTTCTGCAGGGAAGGTGTCTTTCAATATGAAGCCTAATTGGCTTGATCTTGTTGTGCCCTGTATCAAATATTGTTATATGAGATACTGTGGGTCTGAGAGGCAAAGTCTCCGCAGTCAACTTATTGGGGTGAATAGAGTAGCATGCCCCTGCCACACACGCATGCATATATATATATATATATATATATATTTGTACGACCGTAGGATTCTATAGGGTGGAGAAATCTTCTATATCTTATGACAACTATTTCTATACATGGAGATAATGAAACTTTTGTGAGCATATGGACGTACCTCAATTTAAGGAGAAGTACGTAGATATGTGTGTCGTTTGTTTTTCAATTTTTGCATCTACATAACATAAGGGAAGTTAAAGACATTCCAAAAATTTTGTATTTGGGCAAAATTTTGAAACAATAAATTGATTTTTTTTTGCTAAAATACCCTCTAAAAAGCTTCTATATAGATAATTAAATAAGAGTGCTTTGGCATTTCTTAAACAAAAAGTTAGACTTGGACTGTCTAGCTGATCTTAGGGAATTGTCTCCATCAAATCCAAATATAATTTATCGAATTATTTTATATATTCATATAACGTCCAAATCTCACGAGATCGTGACAATCCATTGAACTGTCCAAGTCCATTAACGGCTTGGAAGAGATAGAGTGTCTTATAAAAATACAAACACCAATAAAAAGATCGTAGAAATAGAACAAATTTTTTGGCTCACTTATTCAAGTAATGAGAAAACCAATCTTTTATTAGCTACTTATTCAACCAATTAAACAAGATAAAAATGAAAATAATTTAAAATTTCAAAAATACCTAACCTAGTGTAAGAAAATTGGGGTTCAAGAGATCATGCCTACACAATGTGAGAAGAAGTAAGATTCAAAAGACTAAAGGAAAAAAACTAGTTGCTTTATATATAATGAATATATCAACAGAACCATTACAAAACTCATTAGAGACACTATTATATTTTACTCTATTATCCATAGGGTTCATGACCAAAGACATAGACTATCCAAAAATTGTAGTGGCTCATGACCTCTACCATTAATGAAGATAAATCCATACCAAATCTCTAGAGTCCAAAACTCCATTGACTTTCACTTCATTACTATCTTACCATATTGCACAATACAACCCCCAAAAATTTTCATGCACTGATTGTCAACTACAACTTTAGACTCCACTTTCTCTTCCAATAGAAAAATCTTACACCTTGCAAACCATACTCATTTAGCATCAACATCAAGGTAGCTTTTCAAAATACCTAGGAACGTCCCTATCTATTCATTGTTGGTTTTGTTCTTGTTGCTTTATTAGCCAACATGTTCCCCACTTGATTTGACAGCATGTAACAATGTTTTAACAACACTACTTGCCTAGTCAATAGCTTGTGAGAAACAAATTTGCATCGTTCTTGTTTCCACAATGTATTTTCTATGGGAAGCTATAGGAGAACAAGCAAAATCGATAATGAAAATGTTAACATGGATATCACCAGATGATCGAGATAGGAGTTGATGGTATATACAATGTATTTGGAGTTCCCTGGCACATGCAATTTACAAATATTCAATTTTAAAGAAAATTTAACTCCCAAAATAGGAGAACCCCACTTTGCATCACTATTAGTCTTTCTTCCAAGACAGCATATATAAGTTGCTAAAATTCTTCCATCATGATTTCTAATAACTCCTCTTGCATGTCCAAGACATCCAACGGTCAATCCGTCAAGACACATATGAATAAAAATCAATTGAAGGCAAGACCAACCTAATATTGGGCTTGTTACTCTTTCTTTCTTTTGTATTATCGTACCTCCCACAATTAAGAATTTCTTGTTGATTAACAGAGTAAAAGATAGTTGCATCAACCAAATTAGACCTTTCAATGAGAAAAGCTTTACATATGTTCCATACATTAGCAACATCAAACATTTTACTCTTATAAACACAATCATTTCCAACTTTTCTTATGCGTCACATCAGCATGCAACTTGCAATTGATTTAAGAACCAGAAGCCTGAACGGTTATAATCTAGTTGATCAAAATGGTATCTACAAGGTTTCCCTCCAAATTAATACTCAATTTGTTGAGATTCAGTAAGCAATAACAACCTCAATTCCCTCACTTTTCTAAATTCCTTAATAATATGATGCATAATTTCCCAGTATTAATCACATATAGGGCATAAAAGAGTTCTATCGTTATTCTAAGATATAAGCTCTAGTAGGTAGCGTCCAATGCAGTTAGGGCCAAACATACATATACTAGTTGGCAGATTTTGTCTCATCCCTAGTTAGCTTAATCATTATCAATATTATGATCAAGTTGAGCAACCCTTACCATTGATTTAATTATGAATTTACTTGAGTTCTAATGAATCTACATAAGCCTATACTTCTATTTAAGAAAGTTTAACTGCAAGGATCAAGTAACCACAGTAAAGTTCCACCCTTCAAGGATGGGATTCCCATGAATTATTTTGAGTATCAATGACAAAATTCATCGAAGCATCATGTCAACATAGGACTATAATGAATCTTCAAGAACTTACTAAGGGAAAAAAGTATCAACTTATGGATCTTTCCAAAACTTAATTGTTTCACCTCACCAATGGTCTATTAAGGCCCAATCTTAGTAAGGGCATAGCTACGAGAAGGGACAGCCAACTAAGAGTGTCCAAGGACCCATGCTTTACTTTTAGAAAGTTATTATCACCCAAGTACTTTGTTTTTAGTAAACTCAATCCACAAAGAATGCTTGTTTGTTAAAATATTCCACTACAATTTGGCTTTGAAGGCCATGCCTACTACTTCCATACTCATAAGAACAATCCCAAAGTTCCATCTATTTATTAAATATTACTCTAGCTAACAAGGTGAAAACACTTTTTGTCCAAAGAATAGTCCCAAAAGAAACAACTTGAAAATTTTCACATTTAGCAAGAATAAATTTGGGAATTGACTAACAAGAGACCAGTTGATTCGACTACATGTAACAATCTTTCTTGTTTCTACAATGTATTTGCTAGGGGAAGCTATAGGAGAACAAGCAAAATCGATAACAAAAATGTTAACATAGAGATTGCCATATGATCGAGACATGAGTTGATGGTATCAACAATGTATTTGAAGTCCCTTAGCACATGCACTTTGCAAATATTCAATTTTAAAGCAATTTTTACTCCCAAAATAGGAGAGCTCCAATTAGCATCACTATTAGTCTTTCTTCTAAGATAGCTTACATAAGTTGTTACGTGTCTTCCATCATGATTTCTAAGAACTCCTTTTGCATGTCCAGGACATCCAATAGTCAATCCAGAAAAACACATATGAACAAAAATCAATTGAAGGCAAGATCCACCTAAGATTGAGTGTGTTGCTCTTTCTTTCTTTTATATCATCCTACCTCCTGCAATTAAGAATTTCTCGTTGATTAGCAGTGTAAAAGCTAGTTGCATCTACCAAATTAGCCCTTTCAATGATAAAAGCTTTACATATGTTCCATACATTAGCAACATTAAACATTTGACTCTTATAAACATAGTCATTTCTAGCTTTTCTTATGGTCCAGGCTAGCATGCAACTTGTAATTGATTTAAGAACTAAAAACCTGAACGGTTATAATATAATCAATCAAAACGGTGTCTACAAGGTTTCCCTCCACATTGATATTCATTTGATGAGACTAACTAAGCAATAACTGTAGTTCCCTCACTTTTCTACATTTCTAAATAATATGCTGCATAATTTCCCGATATTAATCACATATAGGGCATAAAAGAGTTCTATCATTATTCTAAGACTTATAAGCTCTAGTAGGGAGTATTCAATGCAGTTAGGGCAAAACAATATGCTTTATTTGTGATACACATATTAGCTGCCAGAATTTTCTCCCATCCCTAGTTAGCTTGACGATTATCAATATTACAATCAAGTTGAGCAACCCTTACCATTGATTTAATTATGAATTTGCTTGAGTCCTAATTAATATACACAAGCCTATACTTCTATTTAAGAAAGTTTAGCCACAAGGATCAAGGGAACCACATTTTGGTCCCACCCTTCAAGGATGGGATTCCCTTGAATTATTTTGAGTATCAATGATAGAAATCACAGAAGCATCATGTGCGACATAGGAGTGTAATTAATGTTCAAGAATTTATTAAGAGAAAAAAGTATCAACTCATGGATCTTTCCAAAGCTTAATAGTTTCACCTGACCAATGGACTACTAAGGCCCAATTTTAGCAATGACCTAGTTATGAGAAGGGGCTATCAAATAATACATGAGAGAACCTAGAAAATTTACAAAATGGAGTCCTCCTAGAAAGAACTTAGAGAAGAGGGCTTGAAAAATATAGTACATCATTATCAAACAAAAAAGTGTGTTAGTGGAAGAACCTTCTTGCCTAACTCCATTGCTTTAAAAACCATTTCTTCTGCTTTAGCTGAAATAAGAGATTAGTCAACCTCACTATAGAGGTAAAAATGTAATGTGATTAAGCATCACCTTGCCTAGTACCCCTAGAAGGTTTTATACCATTATGAAGGGACCATGTTACTTAAAGTAGCTATCATGTAATAGAATTCATTATAAGGTCAATAATAACTTCAATAATAACTATAGGAAATTTTAATTTGATAAGCACACTCTCAATAAAGATCCAATAAAAACTATCATAAGCTTTGATCAAGTAACATTTTAAATAAAACTTAAAGTTCCTACTCTTCTTATTTTAAAATTCTTAATAATTCTTACAAGAGTATAATGTTATCTTGCATGTGTCTTCTAGTGGCAAACACATTTTAATTCAAGCAAAGAAGGTCATTCATTAAAGGTGTAATCTTATTAGTATCGACCTTTGTAGTCACCTTACAAGCCACATTACAAAGACTTATAAGTGGGAATTTATCAGGGGTTATTGCATCATTACCATTACAAATAATTATAATAAATGTCTTATTTAACTGTGAGAGAATTCTACTAGATTCAAACACATTCCTAATCAGATCAAGAAGAAGACCACCTGTAGTTTCCATCAATTCTAAATGAACCTTGGATTAAAGCCATCAAATTATAAAGTATCATAATAAACAAAGTTTCTCTAGCCTCATCAATGGAAACATGAGCAACTAAGGAACTATATTGTTCATCATTGAGACCTACCTTTGTTGAATGTTTTAGTGCAAGTGCATGGGCTATTGTAGTATAGCTAATGCAAGTATGGGTTGATTCCACAGGGACTCGACTTAAAAGGTGGGAGTTTAACTAAAATTTAATTATTAAAAATAAAAAATAAAAAATTACTAGAAATGGAATAAAGGTTCAAATCTATTCAACTTCTAAAAATTAAAAAAAAAATTAGTTCAAAAAGAAATAAAATAAACCAAATAACATGAAAAATCTACTTCCCTTGCTTAATCATTGTCAATTTCTTCAAATATGGTCTTTTTGGAGTTGATCAACCTTCATAAACATCTTCAGCATGTCCTTGATTAAAGATCTACCGGTTAGATTTGTTAGATTCCTGAAAATTGTAAATATTTGGAGTAAATGGTGATTTTGGGATTTGGATGGTCTAGATCACTTTATGGAATTTAGATTAAAGATCAGAGACATTGATTAAGTTCAGGGTGTCCTAAGAATGAAATTTAAAATTTAAGTGAAAATTAGAGAAGAAATTAAGAGTTTTTTGTTGTTTAAGACTAACCCATTAATTAGGTTAAGCCTTAACTGATCTGGCTCAAATTAGGTAGTTCTTGGATAAGAAAATGAAATAAAATGGAACTGTGATAGAAGCAAGATGCAAAAGGAATTAAAAAGAGGACACATAAGACATTAAAATAAAAGTCAATGGGTAGAATTGGAATTAATAAAAAAAATCTGGTTTAAAAAAGAAGGAAACAGGGAAACCAAATGGAGGAGGGAATGCTGGAGATGGGGGAGAAGTAAAGAGGAAGAGGAAAGAAGGGAGGAGAAGAGAGGAAACTCGAGTCGAGTTTCCATATCTAGGTTGATCGCGATGGACGCTGGAGCAGCAAAGAGAAGCTAGTGCCAGTGAAACAGAGAGTGAGAAAGGTGCCAGTTCGAACAGGGGAGCCAGTGCAAGGCTGTTGATCTAGACTAGAGAGAGAGAGAACAACAACGACACCAGTTCTGGAAGAAGGAGAAACCGTGACCAATGACTGTTAGGTGATTTGAACAACGAAGAAGAGAACAGTGCCAAGAGTGAGGGGGAGATGGTGCAATGCTGGGCAAAGCTATCTGGCGTTTGGGTTTTGAGAGAGAGAGAGAGAGAGAGAGAGGAGAAGAAGAAGAAGAAGAAAGGGAAAGGGAAAGGGTGGTGGGTTTGCTTGCCTCCAATGTTTCATCCCAAGAAAGAGTTAAGAGAAGAAGAGAGTGGAGGGAGAGAAGAGGAGAATGGGAAAATGGGGGTGATAGGTTTCCTCTTTTCTATCCAGCCAAAGAGAGGATGGAGAGATTGCCTTCTTCTCTTATATAATCACTTTGTTTCCCCTTTGCAAACATTCCCCCTTAGTTTCCTTCTATTTTTTATTCCTCCCCTTAATTTGAAAGCTTCTCCACCTTAGCAACAAGTATAACTTTCCTTCTCCATGCTTTCCTTTAAAACAAAGTTTCCTTTAATAATTCATTCCATCTACACCATTAATTTTTTATATGTGATCTGCACTATTGATCTTTGATCTGAGCCATCCTAGCTTCTTTTGGTTAATCTGTAAAATAAAAGACCAAATTAGAGTCATCTAAACCATACATTATACATCTGATTATCTCTAATGATCATCGACCGTTAATTTTGACAAATTAATGATTGGATGGTCAATTAGAGCTAAATTCGAAATCAAGCTAAAAATTACAAATTTGATCGGTTAGATGCTCTAATTAAATGCTAAATTAGGGGTATTTGGACTAAACTTTAACACTTAACAACCTTTAAAATTTGTATCATAAAAAATGATCTATTCCTTTTATTAACTCTACCATCTGTATTAGAAAAAATATTCCTAAAATAATCCATAAATATGTTTTCACTTTTTTTTTGTCCAAAAAATTTCTACCCTCTAAGTTCAAAATTTTATTAGTTCTATTGGTCCTACATTGATCAAATTGCTACTTTATAAGAAAATCTAATATTAGCATATCTTTCTCTAATCCATTGAACACTATCCTTTTGATACCCATGCATATCTTATTGTTTATGTGCTTCATGAAGCTAAATAAGTAAGTCTAACTCCCTATATTAATTAACATCCATTTCCTAAATACTATTCAATTTTTTCGTAGGGTTTTTCACTCATTCATTTGCATTACCAGAAGCTTTATTATTCCAACCAATTAAAATATTTCTTAATAGTTGAAACAAAGGAGACTATATGATGCTAAAATCCCATGCTTATTTAACAATGATATTAAATTCTTCATGAAAGCACCACATCACTTCAAATTTAAAAGAATTTTTTCCCAGGATAACAATTTTTTAATATTGCAAAACTAAAGGATTATGAGCAAACCGGCTCTTGGCAGATGATTAACAACTAAATCTAGAAACAAGCAAATCCAACCATCATTAACTAATGTCCTATCCAATCTTTCTACAATTCTTTATATCCTTTCCTAAGGTTAAACCATGTAAACTTAAACCCTGTGAGTCCCTCATATACTTCATAGAAGTCTACAAGATCCCTTAACTCTAAGTTAACCAGGTAACCTCCTCATGCCATTTCAGTAAGATAAAGAAATGAATTAAAATCCCTTAATAACATCAAGGGAGTATTGTTTATAAGCTTGAATGATCCTAAATACTTTAATTATACTATCCATGATAGTATATACAAGAGTGATTCACACCTTACAAGCATCAAAATCATTGGTTAGGAATGTGTGCCTTATAAGCCAATCATTAGTTTATGTATATTTAAGTAATGAATATGATTTATTTGTATATTAATTTTGTTATAAGTACTACTTTATAGTCATATTTGAATGTTACACATACATTAGTTGTGAGATAACAATTGGAACCTTCTGAAACATTATAAGAATTGCATGTCAAGGTGATGGAGATTCATAGGAAAAGGAGAAATGGAATTCCAAAACCTTATAAATCTAAAACTATCATCAAGTTAGAATGAGATAGCCATCCACATTCTATGGTACTGCAAAATGTGATGTTGCCAATAAGTGTGGAGGTGATCATTCTAAATCATCTAGGTAAAGGCTTAAGACATACATGATGATGTGTATTTCTACATAGGACATGATCACGACATGTTACAACATAAGTGGACACAATTGAAGGAACATTTCAGATACAACATTATCATTTGTGCTCTTAGATATGTCAGCCGCATAGCTAAAAATGGGCTCAATATCAATTCCTAAGATATCAAGGGATAGAATCTAATCTCAAGTGATATATAAATACTTTGGAATAGATCATTAACAGTGTGAAAATGCTCAATATAGGACCCACACACTCATGGAAAAAGATATTCAGTGGGAACCATCATAAAGTGAACTTAAGAAATCTATGTGTGGTATTTTACAAAGGAATTTATTAAATTGGTTTATTAAAGTCACTAATGGATGATGGGCTAGCATGAGCTTTGTATCCAGGCACTTAATTAAATGTATTATACATGCTTCAAATAAGATATATAGGTGAATATGTAAATGTGGGACGTCAATTTAGTAAGTGAATCAAAAGATAATAATTTCATAATACAAGGTTAAAATTATACATTTCTTAATTAGTGGTGGATGACTTGATTATATTATTGAATCTCTTTTATTTTAATCATTAATAGGGCCTACATGTGGGAACACCCTCGAGAAAGTCAAATTTTGATTCATGGGTAGTGAATCATATGGGTGTAAGTTGCACTACCTGTTTTGCTTGTGGGTTATAAAATGTCTACCCATACCCAACCCATTTAAAACATGTGGGTTCATGGGTAAAACAAGTGACTCTCATCAAGCCAACTCACCAACTCACTACATATTCAAAAATACCTATACAAACTATGACTTAAACCTAAGACCTCTAGGATAAAATATAAGTACCCAAACCAGCTAAACTAACTTTGATTTATTAATCTAAGGTAAGAATTTTGTATATAAACCAAAACAAATAAGATGCTCCTAAGCATTCAAAGAAATAAACACTACCCTAGAGTATTTTTCTAGAGGTTGGAGCCATTCATCATGTATATTGTATAGAAGTTGGGTAATTCACAAGAAATCATCGCATTTGGACAATCCCAATCACTTGTTGGGTCTTTGAAAAATTGCAAATAAATGATGGTCTTGATTTATGATCCAAAGAATTGTATGCAAGGGCATTTAGTGGAATAGATGCTACACTAGAGCATTTTTCTAGGAGTTTTGAGCCATTTGTTACGCATGGCATAGAGAAAATTGACAACCCACAAAAAATATCACATTTGGACAATCCTAGCCACTTGTTTTGAGTCTTTGAAAATTTGAAAAGAAATGAAGGGTTCTGATTTATGACCTAAAGAAATTTATGCTAAGGGCATTTAGTAAAATAGGCACCACCCAAGAGTATTTTTCTAAAAGATAGAAGTCATTCATTATGTATGACATATGAAAAGTTGGTAACCCATAAAAAATCATCACATTTGGACAATCCTGGCCAATGCTATCCTAGAGTATTTTTCTAAAAGATATGAGTCATTCATTATGTACAACATACAAAAAGTTGGTAACCCATTAAAAATCATCACATTTGGACAATCCTAGCCATTTCTATTTGGGTCTTCAAAATTTTGCAAAGAAATGAAGGGTTTTGATTTATGACCTGAAGAAATGTATGTTAAGGGCACTTAATATCATAAATGCTACCTTATAGTATTTTTTTAAAAAGATCTAAGCCATTTGTTATGTACAGCATACAAAAAATTGGTTACCCACAAAAGAAACACATTTAGACAATTGTAGCCACTTGTTTGGGCCTTTGAAATTTTTTGAAGAAATGAATGACTTTGATTTTCTAATCCAAAGAAATGTAGGCTAAAAGCATTATTAGATTAGAAGTTACACTAGAGCATTTCTTTGGAAGATTTCGAGCAATTCATTATGTAAGGCATCAAGTAACACATGATAAATCATCACATTTTGTCAATCCTAGCCATTTGTTTTTGGTCTTTGAAAAATTACAAAGAAATTAATGGTTTTGATTTTAGACCTAAAAAAATGTATGTTCAAAGCACTCAATGGATATGAAATTTGATTTCTAACCTATCCAAGCCATTATAAACATGATAAATGGCTTCTATTTGTAAAACATAATCACCACTATTAAGATAAATCGGGTTACATATAAAAATTTCACTTTTTATACACAAAGTTGAAACTAGCATAGTTATTTAGGATTTCATAATGTTGTTATAGAGGTCTTAGGTTTGAGTTTCTTCATATATTTTTATATAAAGCAAGTTGACTCAAGACTCAACTCACACACACCAACCCATGAATTCATAAGTAGGGGTTGGCCCACCTACAAATTAAATAGGCAGGCCACTCAAGTTTAACAGGTGTGGGGGTAGGAGGTCAAACTTGACACCTATATAGGTGTTGGACACAAAAATGGAAACTATATTAGGGAGTTTCCATATTGAAAACTAACCCAAAGTATCTCTCTATGGAAACTATATTGGGGCGTTTCCATATTGAAAACTCACCCAAATTATCTCTCTTAAGCTTCTTCAAGTTGCAAAATTTGTGCTTTCTAGTTCAAGTACTTTCTCTTCTAGTTAGAGCCACCTCTACATGAAAGAGAAGATTAAAGTTTTTAGGAAAAGCTATTGATCACAAACAAGGGTGGATTATCTAAGACTAGTAGCTTTTAAGCTATGTACTTACTTATAATCTCTAGAAAAACTAGGGTTTTTATGTGATACGATGGTCTTGGTAGGAGAAAAATTAAAATTGACTATAGATATTGAATTTCTCTACTAAGGGCCCAGATATTTTGCTAGGGCCTAGCACATAATATTGACTTGAGGATTCCAACATCATCCCAACAACTCATCAATTTTAGTGAAGCAAACTTTAAAATAGCCTTCATGGAAAGTCTAATTGAATCCTTACACTTATCATTGCGAGTGTGCTTTTTGGGGTGTGTTCTTAAAGCTCTAGGATTTTCCAATAGTTTCTTCTTCTTTTCTTCTTTTTCTTTTTTAAGGATTTTGGGTTTGTACTTTAACTTTGCCGATGCCGATCCCAAGCCCATATAAAAAAGGAAGAGGGTTTTGCATTAGGTGCCAGCTAGCAAGTAAAACCTTTTTGAAGAAGTTGAAGATGATTTTATTATTTTCTCTTCTTACTTACAAATGAATATACATAAGTATATTAGTTTATAAGTAAGAAGAGAAGATAATGAAAATCATCTTTAACTTCTTCAAAGTATGGCAACCTTGACGTGACATGAATCAATCACTAACATTCCCTTAAGCTAAGGCTTCCTCGTAAGCAACACGCTGCATTAGATCCTAGGTGCAATGAAAAATGGGCAAGGGTTGCTAGGGCGATCCCCTAGAAGTGATGCGCTACATTAGATCCCAGGTGTAGTGAAAAATGGTCAAGGGCTAGTAGAGTGTCCCCTCTGAAGCGTTGTGCTGCATCAGAACTAAGGTGCAATGGAAAGTAGGCATGGGTTCATGTCATGGGAGTCGAGATATGCATAGGTAAATAGGCTATCTAAAAAGTATAAGATTTGTATCGCAACATAGAATATAGGGACATTGACGGGTAATAATCTGGAGTTAGTAGATACGATGAAACATAGGAGACTTAACATCACTGGTATCCAAGAAACTAAGTGGAAAGGGGCTAAAACTAGAGAAATCGATGAGTATAAGCTCTGGTACATACGAAAGGATAATAACAAAATTTACATAGGAATAATGGTAGATAAAGAATTAAAGGATAAAGTTGTAGACGTTAAAAGAACCAATGATAGAATTATAATAATAAACTTATTCTAGGAGAATAGATAATAAATGTTATAAGTGCATATGCACCACAAGTAAGGTTAGAATATATAATCAAGAAACAGTTTTGGAAAGATATAGAGGGAGTCATGGAAGAAATTCCCAAGATAGAGGGTATATTTATAGGAGGAAACTTAAATGGCCATGTAAGGAAAGAAAAAGAAAGATATAATAGGGCACATGGAGGGTATGGTATCAGAGAACAAAATGAGATGGGGGAAGCTGTCCTTGATTTTTCTTTGGCATATAACCTGGACCTTGCAAACACATTCTTTAAGAAGAGGGATGAACACTTAATAACCTTTAAAAGTGGACCCCATAAAAGTCAAATAGACTTTCTTTTACTTATGAATACCGAAAGATCAATGTGTAAGGATTGTAAGGTAATACCCAATGAGAGTTTAACCTCACAACATAGGTTAATAGTTATAGATATCTACATTAAAAGATGAAAGAAATGAAATGAAATAAATAGGTATTCAAAAACTAAGTGGTGGAACTTAAAAGGAGAGAAATAGCCTCATTCACAAATAAGTTGATCGTAGAAGGAAATTGGAACAATGAAACAGAAGTAAACACCGTGTGGATTAATATGGCCGAGTCCATTAAGAAAGTGGCAAAAAATGTTTAAGTAGTATCTAAAGGTAAAAGGAAATTAGTAAAGGAAACTTGGTAGTAGAGTGAAACAGTGCAAAAAGTTGTTAAAGAAAAAGGGGTGTGTTTTAAAGCACGGCAGAAGATTATAAATAATGAAAACTATGAACAATATAAGAATGCTAAAAAGGTTGCTAAGAGAATAATAAGTGAAGCTAAACTCAAGGCATATGATGATCTCTATAATATACTAGGATTGAGAGAAGGTGAGAAAGATGTGTTTAAACTTGTAAAAATAAGAGAACAAAATGATAAGAACTTAGACCACGTTAAGTGCATTATAAGTGATGATCAAAGGGTGCTCGTCAAAGATGACGAGATCAAACAAAGGTGGAAAAGTTATTTCCAAAATTTGTTAAATGACAATTGCCCTGAGAATATAAGGATAGAAAGTACTATAAACCTAAATAATATTAGACATTGTAGATACAACGGTATGATTAGAACACCTAAAGTGAAAGAGGCCTTGAAAAATATGAAATCAGGAAAGGCCATAGGGCCTGATGGTATAGCAATAGAGGTTTGGAAGCATATAGGAGACACTACAGTAGTTTGGTTGACCAAGACTATAAAATCAAAGAAAATGTCAGATAAATGTAGAAAGAGCTCTATTGTACCAATTTATAAGAATAAAGGAGACATATAGGGTTGCACTAATTATTGAGGATCATACTTATGAGTCATACTATGAAACTTTTTAAAAGAGTGATTGAGAAGAGGTTATGCCATAAGACAACTATATCAGAGAACCAGTTTGGTTTCATGCCTAGAAAGTCTACCATGTAAGCTATTTTCTTACTAAGACAATTGACAAAAAAATATAGAGAGAGAGGAGGAAGGACCTCCACATAGCCTTTATTGGCTTACAAAAACCTTAAGATAGGGTCCCTATAGAGTTAATATAGAGGGTGTTGGGTGAGAAAGGGGCTTCACAGGGGTATGTACACATATTTAAAAATATGCACGAGAGAGCGGTAATAAATGTTAAGACCACTAGCGGAGAAATCAATGGTATTTCCATTAATGTAGAATTGCACCAATGATCGGCATTGAGCCCATACGTTTTCACATTAGTTATGGATGAGTTAACAAAACATTTGCACAAGGAGATTCTATAGTGCATGCTATTTGTAGATGATATAGTTTTAATTGATGAGACAAGTGAAAGCATAAACACAAACCTAGAGTTATAGAGAGAAGCATTAGAACCTAGAGGATTTAAAATCAGCTGCGCTATGATAAAGTATATGGAATGCAATTTTATTGAGGAGAGGAGCAGGAGTGGAGCAACAATAAAGCTTTACAACTAAGAAGTGCACATAAAAGACCACTTTCAGTACTTAAGATCAATGATTCATCAGAGTGGAGAGATTGAGATGGAGGTTACCCAGAGAATCCAAGCGGGTTAGAACAAATGGAGTTGTGCATCTAGAGTTTTGTGTGATAGGCAAGTGCCACTCAAACTAAAAGGAAAATTACATAGGATGGCTTAATGCCGATGATGCTCTATGGATCAGAGTGTTTTGCAGTTAAAGAACATCGTGTTCATAAGATGAGCGTAGTAGAAATGAGGATGTTGAGATGGATGAGTGGCAAGACAAGAAAGGATAGAATTAGGAATGAAAACATTAGAGGAAACTTAGGGGTAGCATTGATAGGTAACAAGATGAGGGAGAATAGACTTAGATGGTTTGGACATGTGCAATAAAGACAAAAAATGGTACCAGTTAAAAGGAGTGAGGCAATACAAGTAGAAAGTTCTAAAAGGGCAAGGGGAAGGCCCAAAAGAACATGGAGAGAAGTGGAGAGAAAAGATTTAAAAACTTTGGAACTAAATGAAGCCATGGTACTTAATAGAGGGGAATGGAGGAGCAACATTCACATGGTTGACCCCTTATTGGGATAACGTCTTAATGATGATGATGATGATTATAGGAGGTTTGTTCTTTTTTTCATGTAAGAAACCAACTCAATTGAAAGTTCATTAAACATATGTCAAAACATCATTATATTATTATCTAACAACTCATATAATAAATGAAAACATATACAGGGCCAAGTAAGAAAAAAGTGACTGCATCAGAGGTCATCTCTTTTCAAGTGGAATTGAATTGTCATCTTAAATTGCAGATATAACTCAATTAAATTTAAATTTTAAGGTACCATTGAAAAATGATAAATTATATGGAATTTCCATTTTTTTTTTTTCAAAAATAAAGAAGAAACATCTAGATTGAATTGGAAAACGATAAATTATATAGGAATTTTTAAATATATTTTTCAAAAATAAAGAAGAAACATCTAGATTAAAGAAATAGAAAAAGAAATGAACACCAATGGAGGAAAAGAGAGAAAAAAAATCTATTACAAAGGTCATATTTGACTTCTAAAAAGAATCCATTAAAATATGTTTTATTTGTTCATGTTGTGTAGATAACCATATTGCTACTTTGGGTTCTTTTAAGAAGGAAACTCAAAATCTAGTGTGAGATTTTATTTAACAACAAAATTAGCAACTTAGGAATAGAGGAGTCTGAAAAATCCAACATAATTATAGTCATTAACAAGTGTTACCCTAATATGAAGGGTGTAATCATATTTTTCCATAATAGCCAATGTAACAAAATAAAGTTCAAAAACATAGAATACCATCGATGTTTTTGCTATAAATGTCACAAATTTAAAGAAGGTATTAGAGGTATCCAATTTTGGTCAAGCAATCAAATAAGCCAAACAATATATGAATGACTTGGATCACTAAAAAATATGAGAAATGTGCCCCATGTACTCTTTTCTTCTCTCTTTAAGGGAGAGAGATATTCGGCGCTTCTACTTCTATAGGTAGTGGCAGGCATTGAATGGCTTAAAGAAAAATGAGTCATGAGCCCACATTTTTGTTCTTTTTCATAAATCCAATTTGATTGTAAAAAGGAAGGTTTTCTATCATATGATCAGGTTTTATTTCTTTTTAGATGCCAATAATCATCCATTTTGCAACCAAAAGATGCCTAAAATTGAATTCCCTAGATCTCTCTTAAATTTGAAATTTAGTACCTTGGTTATTTGAAGGGGGACAAATTGGATGAATGTTTCAAACTATGAGAAAAGGCAAGTGGCCCCATGTCTAGCATTGGATAATTTCTACCCCTCTCTCTCTCTCTCTCTCTCTCTCTCTCTCTCTCTCTCTCTAATGATAAGAATTTTTAGTTCCACACAAGGACTACAAAGGTAGACTTTCTAGTTCCACACAGGGGCCAAAAGTTACTAATCATCATGTTGAAAGGACATCCCATGTAATAACCCCAATTTTAACCCTAAATTAGTAATAAAATAAGATTAATTAATTAAAAAATTTATGCATAGAATTTGGTTCTGAAATCACTAAAACTACAAGGTACACATCGATATAAATTGAACGGTATAAAGAACGTCGAAAATGGAGTTCAGATGAGTGAGTTATGACCATTTTAAGTGTAAGGGTAAATTGGTAAATTACCAGGGACGTTAATTAAAGGGAATCGTTTTGATAACGGCACCCCTTTTCCACTTCCATTAGAGTTCTAATGGAGGAAGGCACTGATCTACCTTCCATTTGGCAAAATCGGGACTTAGCCTATTAAATACAAGTTTTCCCTTCCATTTCCACGCCAAACAACCAGAGGAGAACTTTTGTTTTCCCCTGTGCATGTCGTGAAAACAAGTTAAAGTTTGCATACACTAAAGGGCTCTGATATCCTATCTCCGACTCTAATCAAGTAACTTACATACTTTAACTTGTTATTTATCTTGTTTTCCAACTTTCCCCTCACAGATCTGGGCTAGATTGGATCAAAATGGGCGTTGGATGGCCTATGGACTCAAAATCGTGGAGCATGGTTAGACCCACGTTAAAGACATCTCAAATGAGAAATTTAAGCTGTTCATTGTGATCTTTGGACCCAAAAACTCTAGGAACGGCGAAAACAGATAAAAAATTAGAGCTTCTGGGCTACGATCAAGCCAAAACAAGGTGGACGGCTTGGGTCATCGTCCCCAATGGACAGCGAGCCCAAGACGCCCACCGGGACGCACAGACAGGGATGCGCACATGCGGGTGCTCTGTCGCACGCATGCATATCGCACACGGGCGCAAGACGCTCTTGTGCGTTGTCCCGGACATCCGTAACGCATTGGGTGTCCTGGGCACGCAGTGCGCTGGTGTAAGCCGGTGCAAACCGCACCGCCCATGTAAGTCCATGCACGCGTACCTACCCCTATAAATTAATATATTAATTTATGAAGTCTTTTCACAAAAACTTGATTTTGGGAGTTACAAAGGTCCAAATCATGAGCGAAAACATCCGTTGTGACTGTATTAACAATGCAGACTTAAATTTAGATTGAAAACCTATATTTGACTACTTTTAGATTAGTTAAATTATAAAATATTAATTAGTAACTTAGAACCAACTGATCAAAGGGTAATCAGGCCTCAAGACTTGAACAATGAGATAAAGTATGATAATAAATATGGGTTCTAAGAGGCATATTAGCATGACTACTCTAGAAATTGATCTAGATCATTGGTCTGAACCATATCTTGGGAAATTATTGATTTGAGGATGATCTGACCATCAAATTAAGGTATAAACGTTAAATACACACAAAAATGAACAAATGGACATGAGATGAGACTAAATTAAGAACCAAATCCTAATTAGAGATCTTAAACAATGATCCAATGGTTGGATCATCATAGATTCTATTATAATATAATAAATAACACGAAATAGTATTGTGGTACTGACATGTACATCTGAACATACAAGCTAACAAGATTATATGCTTGAGTTGGGCGATCTCACATTGAGGTAGGTGACGACATTTAATGTTTTGTTTTGATTTTAAAACCTTGTATTATCACGGCATCATGAGTGATTGTGATTTAAATTGCACTTATTATTAGTCGATGATGTTGTGAGATTTAGAGTTTTATGCTATGATCACTCTTTGATTTCAATCATGTATTGAATGTATTTAAGACCGATGGTTTCATGAGATTGATATTACCTAATTATGCATAAATAGAAATGATCTTCCTTATTGCATCACTGAAACTGATGAGTTTTCATGAGAAAGGAAAGTGGAGGCTTGGTGGCTGGTCCTTTTAGAGGCTAACCCCGGATGAGGGGCGTGCCTTAGGGACCGCGAGCCACGAGTGCTCTTGGTTTTTTTACATATATGATTTCCGTGTTTTGTGTTTTATGATGGGTGCTCTCACCCGGTGGATGTCATGCTAGGAGTGAGAGGGTCGGCCACCCACCCTCCGAGATTTGTGATGTAATATGATTGTGATATGATAGACACCTGCCCGCAAATAACTTTTGGTAGGGGTTGGTAACATGGATAGTCCACACTACAGGTCCGGGCCTTTCCATGGGGACGAACATTAAGTCTCCCATTATGGTGTCGACAGGGAGCGGCGGTAGTTGAGACCCTGGAGGATTGCCACTGCGGTATGACGATCCATATTCTTATTATGTGTGCTTGCATGATGAGCGTGGAGATGTGATGGTATGCCTGGGTGTGATGATACTCAGAGGTTTGATATGAGTACTCATGATCTGTGATGCGAGTGTATGGGACACTCGTGGGACCCACGTACCTTGAGGGTACCCTGTTGTTATTGTATGCTCATTTACATGAGATTATATCATGTTATAAATCCATGAGATGCATATTTTATCGTATATGATGTTTTGAGATTTTATTACCATTACTTAAAATAATTATATTCTTGCAGAAAATTGCTTTACTCATTGTATCAATACAATTATTCGATTTTGTTCCATTGATATACATTAAATGTCTATGTACCTACCAAGCATTGCTTGCTGAGGCATTGCATTATTGTTGCAATGCCTCAGATATTAAAGAAAGACATGACACATGAGGAGTTAGAAGAATAGTGATCGAGAAGTCTCATTTAGAGGTATGTTCTAATTTCACATGGACTATGTATGTATATATATGTTATTGGACTTGATTATACTATTATGGGAATGTGGCTGATGACTGGATGAGTCCTGGAATAGTAAATCTATTTTAAACATGTTTACTTGAAAGAAAAAAAACTTATTTTGCATCAATGGTTGACCTTGGGATTTTTCTAAAAATAAAATTCGATTGAAATTGTTTTTTTTGCTATTTTGGTTTTTATAAAATTGGGGCCCCACCTTTCGAAAAGTTTTATTAAAAAAGTATTGAAAAACCCGGGTCGTCACATCCCATCCACAAGTTAGGTCCATGATAAGCAACTCAATGCTATATTTGTTAATATATCCTAAACGAGGTTCGGATTAAAGGGCTAGGATAATAAGCAAAGAATTACAAAGCCAATCGCTCACAAGCTCTCCTAAATCTAAACTCTTATTACAGGGTCAATCAATCATGAAGGTCATGAGTTCGAGGCTCCTCAAAGGGGTGTGTGAGTTAGTGCGTGAGTCCATTTTTAAAAAAAAGGGTGAAAGTAACAACTCAAACATGTGATCAGTTGCATTATAAGGAAGATGATGTGTTGCATGCAACCAATTGCCCTAGACTTTGTGGCCACAATCATTCTATTTACATGAAACAATGACTCTAGGATGGATTTGCATGTTATCAACTGAGATGATCACATCCTTGTGCCATAAAATGCTTTGTGGTCTTATGACGATGGCTCCTAAATGTATTGATCTTGTAATTTTAAGAAGAGAAAATCATATCTAGATTTATTTAAACTTGCTAAGGCCCACCTTTAGATGATCTTGTCTGCCTTCCTAATTAGTCCGACAAATCCACTTGAATGTTTTAGTTGAAAAAACTAGTAACTAAAAGAATACAACGTCAGCATGTGCTAAAAAGGTGGAAGGGACACATCAATTAAGCATGTCTTTAGATAAGGAAATGGAACTACTAATATTTTTGCTAACTATGTTGTAACTACTAAAGTTGATACCTTTTTTGGGTTAGTGACATACCTGATTTTGCTATGAACTTAATTGAGTAGGAACACAACTCTACCAAGGACTTGTTATTAAGTTCTTTCTATGAGAAGATTTCACTTATATATAAATGTGTGTGTGCGTGTGCATGTGTGTGTGTGTGTGTGTGTGTGTGTCTGTACACACACACACACACACACACACACACACACACACATCGAATGGGCATGAATTCCCTTCAAGAAAAGATAAAGGGTTTTTTTTGCATATTTTCCATTTCATTTTAGCATATTTGCAAATTTTCCATTAAGTTTTGTAGTTGTTTGCAAAAATGCCATTTTGTTAGGCTTTCATCAAGTTTTTCTGTCAATTTTTTTGAAATGCAAATTTTGTCCCTGTTTATTGTCCCCTTTGTTACAATAGAAGAAGTGGGGTTTCTATTGGCTACACCTAGTATAGCATAGATGCTGGAAAATACCCGACCAACGATGGCTATGCCTCCCCAACATTCTGGGTTTTGGGGTTCAGTTGTCTTAGGTAGGCACCCATGAATGCTTGATTTCTCTGCTGTTTACCCTGTCTATTGCCCATCTTAATATGTTGTAACATACGAAGATGACTACTACGTCAACAGAACACTGCAGTTGCTTGTTTAGGATTCTAGGTTTTAAGGTTCAAGTGTCTAAGGTAAGTTCAATTATTTCTTTGTTTTTTCCCCTCTTTTTATGCCATATGCATGAAAATCTATCTCCCCTCTGATGTGCATTCTACCAAAACAATGTATCAACAATGAAAACCTCATTAGTAAAAAACTAATGAAAGTACATATTTTATTGAAGAACTTTGCTAATGTAAAATCATGTTTGGCGGGATATTTGCTTTGGCTGTGTATTGAAGAACATTGGAAATGCAAACACTATATGATGGTGAAACTCCACTGTTTCTGCACAGTCCCCATCTTATTTTTATTTGCTTCATCTTCATGTTGCATATGTGTAATTGCTACCTTCTTTGAGTTAACTACATTTTCAATTTCATTGTGCCATACTAAAGGCTGTGATAACTTGTATATCCTAGTGTGGTTACTTAGTTCCTTTTCACTCTATTTTCTTAAACTTATGTGTTGTAAAGAAACTAAAAACTGTAATCATTAAAATAGAAAAAAGGAAAGAATAAGTGAGATCAGGCAAACAAAGGTGAAGTATTTAAATAGTAAATACTCTTGTGTAGGTCTTCTCGTGTAGGTGATTCTTTCAAAGATGAATAACTTGATGCATTTTGGAAGAGAATTAATTGCATCTAGGTCTTCTATTTTATTTTAGTACTTGGAAAACTTACTACACCTAAATGCCAATAACTTGACGCATTTTCTCTAACCAAGTCTGACATCATTTCTAAATTATAATTGCACTTTGATAATAATAAAATTGTTAACTAAAATTTTTTCTTTGATTCTTCTTAAAGATTGTTTAGTGTAGCTTTTGTTTAATTCCACCATATTGGTTCTCCCTTGAAGTCTTTCTTTAGCATGTGTACAAGGAGGGCAACTAAGGCTCCTGTTTCTTAGCTAAGATGGTGGGTTGAATTCCTGATAATTAAAAACTTCTTACATTATCTCTGTAGCTGGGATGCGATGTTCTCTATGTTTTTCTTAATGGGCCTTCTAATATTGCTCATAAATAGGTGAATATTATCTATGCTTATAACTATCACCACTTCATTAGACAAGTTCGTGGCATATTGCATCCTTGAAGGGGCCAACAACTATACTTATAACTATCACCTTTAGGCACACCCTGCATTTGATTGCCTCATAGATTTTTGTCATATTACATAAGTTTCTAAAATAACCAAGACATTTATAATGCTAAAGAATCTGACTTTTTTTCTTTTTCTTTTTTCTCTTCCACAAGTATCTTATTTACCTAGGCTACCTTATAGCTGAAAATTGTATATGAAATTTCCTTGTAGTTAGAAGATGCACTCCATAGGTAGTTCTTCTAGCATGCAAAGATGTCCTTGTGGATTCAAACTCATGCTTCAAAATTAAGGTCGGAAACAAATCTTGGTAGGTAGTACTACTATTGCCCCACAAAGAGGTGACTACTTTACTTGGTACAAAGTATATCACTTGGTATGTTCCCCAACATATGCCATCAAGCGGGATCTTTATCGCCTTGAGAGGGATCATCATTATAAGGTGCAGGATCCTAAGCTTCGGTTGATGAAGGCTGATCTTCAAATGATGAAGATTTTACTTATTGTTGTCATATGCCTACTTTTTGTTTCCTTTACCTTTAAATGAATGTTTTTGATATATTATAACAGGATCATGATATACTTGTGAACATTTTCTATAACTTTCAAAGTCAATGCACTCACCTTAAGTGTGGCTGCATTCAAGTATTTAGCTCAAATGTGGTATAGAGCTTGGGAATTTCTCTCAAGAGGATGGTGGTTGAAATCCACCAAGATCCCTTTCCTTTTCCTTGCATGAAGAACATGATGAAATTCATAAATCTTCAACAAAAGTCATTATGCATGAAATTTCTTGTAGTCCACCCACTCAAGGCATGTACCTAGGCTTTGTTGTGCTGACGCACATGATGAATCATCTTGTAGTCCACCCTCACTTGCTGGAGAAGGAATATTAGATGCTTTAGAGTTTGAAGTTTTGACAAAGTAGAATGGACTTGAGGAGCATCCAAAATGGTTTTCCACTAATAAGACAGACATTTTTGTGCTAGTATGTGACTTTGAAAAGATGAGGAGACATGTTCGCTTGAGTTGCAAGAGGGGGAGAGGGTAACCATTCTCAATTGCCTGGAAGAAGTTGGTTATGGAAAATTGGCTATATTTATCAAGTACCAAGCTTTATCTTTGACAAATTAGCTCGCAGGTTTAACAATGTAGTAGCATGAACAAGATGAGAATATTTATAAGTGAAGCATAGTATCTAATCAATCTGTCTTTTAAGAGGAATTCCATAGGAATGGACTACCAACTAGTGCAAACTACAATGGTCATAGGACACCAGTAAGTATTCTCATCTTCTAGCATGTTGTGTGCCATAATGTGATGTCTGGCAAAACATAGGTGGAGAATTTGGTTAAATATAGGCATGCAACATCTGATGATAACTGCATGTGAAGATTGTTAGCTTCTAGTGACAATGGCTTCAAAAACATCATGTGCAAATTGGATGCCCAACCACTAAATTCTTTTCTAATTCTTTACTGACATTTGTTAAACCTAATATTACTTACATATTGGGTAACTCAGTTTTGCATGACCTAAGAGAACACAGTTGGCTAATAGGAAAAGGAGGATCTTAGGATTTATGCTAGGGCATCTGATATGGTTTGATAAATGATGCATTTTTGTGCTAGTATGTGACTTTGAAAAGATGAGGAGACATGCTATCTTGGGTTGCAAGAGGGGGGGAGGGTAACCATTCTCAATTGCCTGGAAGAAGGCGGTTGTGGAAAACTAGTTGTATTTATCAGGTACCAAGCTTTATCTTTGATAAGCTAGCTCACAGGTTTAACAACGCAGTAGCATGAACAAGATGAGAATATTTATAAGTGAAGCATAGTATCTAATCAATGCCTTTTAAAGAGGAATTCCATAGGAATAGACTACTAACTAGTGCAAACTATAGTGGTCATAGGACACCAGTAAATATTCTCATCTTCTAGCGTGACGTATGCCATATGTGATGTCTAGCAAAACATAGGTGGATAATCAAGAAAAATATAGGCATGCAGCATCTGGTGACAATAGCATGTGAAGAATTTTAGCTTCCGGTGATGATGGCTTCAAAGACATTACAAGAAAATTGGACACCTAACTACTAAATTCTTTTCTAGTTCTTTACTGACATTCGTTAGACCTGATATTACTTATATATTAGGAAACTCGGTTTTGCAAGACCTAAGAGAACATAATTGGCTCATAGAAAAAGGTGTATCTTAGGATTTATGCTAGGGCATTTGATATGGTTTGATAAGAGAGGAATTTTTGTGCTAGTATATGACTTTGAAAAGATAAGGAGACATGTTAGCTTGGCTTGCAAGAGTGGGAGAGGGTAACCATTCTCAATTTCCTAGAAGAAGGTGGTTGTGGGAAACTAGCTTTATTTATTAGGTACCAAGCTTTATCTTTGACAAGCTAGCTCAAAGGTTTAACAATGCAGTAGAATGAACAAGATGAGAATATTCATAAGTGAAGCATAATATCTAATCAACTTGTGTTTTTTAAAGAGGAATTTCATATAAAATACTACTAAGTAGTGCAAACTCCCAGTAAGTATTCTCATCTTCTAGCATGATGTATGCCATATGTGATGTCTAGCAAAACATAGGTGGAGAATCTAGTTAGATATAGGCATGCAGCATCAATCAATAGCAGCATTGATGATTTTTAGCTTCTGGTGATGATGACTTCAAAGACATCACAGGCAAATTGGACGCCCAACCACTACATTCGTTTCTAGTTCTTTACTAACATTCATTAGACCTAATATTACTTTTATATTGGGTAACTCGGTTTTGTGAGACCTAAGAGAACATAATTGGCTCATAGAAAAAGGAGGATCTTAGGATTTTTACTAGGCATTTGATATGGTTTTTCTTTATGGAACCTAGCAAGGAAAAGGTAGCAGTGTTAGAGGTCATTTTGATGCTATTTGGAGCTAGAGATCTCGTCAGAATTAGAGCAGTCATGCTATGTATCATATTAGATGAATAGAAGATAGCTTCACAAGTTCTAATGTAGAGAATGTCCTAGTTTATGGAAACACTCTTGTAACTTAAGTTTTGAATTAGGATTTAGTTTTGTTTTAATTTCATTCCTGTTATGCTTTTCCTTTTTCTTTTTGGTTGGATAATGTCCTCAAAATGTAACAAAACAATAAATTTGAGTTTCCTTCAGCCTTAATCGTATTATTATTATTATTATTATTTATGGTGATGTGTTTCATGATACTATTCTTCCTATTTTTGAAGGGCTAAAACATGGTCAGAAGTCTACAAGACATGAAGGGAAATAATGGTGTATTGCAAAACAAATGTAGTAGGCATCATACCATCAATGAAAGTCCTTTCACATGCCCATTCTACTATTTGGATCTTGCATTAATAAGTAGTTAAATTTTAGTTGTGTAGGTTTTTTAGTATAATATTGGAATCGGTAGGATTCTATAGAAGCATTATGTGGATAAATTGTATTTTATGGATTAGACAGGTGTACATAGACTTCTAAAGGCATTCATCTTCAAATTCATATATCATGTATGCAAATTGAATTCACGGGCTTGCAAAATCATATATCCTATTGCATGCATCATGTATCCTGTTACAAATTCACATTGGTTGGAATGGTGGGTAGCTATGTTGCCACATGAGGGAATGAATTGCCTATGTTTTAAAATTCATATATCATGTATGCAAAATAAATTCACAGGGTTGAAAATCATATATCTTGTTGCTTGCATCATATATCATGTTGCAAATTCACAATAGTTAGAAAATTGGGTATCTTATAGTTAAGAAGAGCCTCCTATTAAGATAGAGAGAGTTATATCGATAAAACAATGGTCCAAAAAATACAAAGAGGGGCAAACTAAAAAAGAAGAAGAAAGATCAGACTAAATTCTCCCGCTACCTTCTCTACAGATGGTACACCCTCTAATCCTAACTGGTTGTGTATTCTCATATTCACCTACATAATAGTTAGAAACTATTAAAACATAATGGCAAATTACAACTATGTGTGCAGTATATTGTTTATGTATAATACCTTGCAAATGAGCCTTACATGATCTTCGATTGTGTCCAAGTTGGCCATATCTTTGGCATCGTTTATGTAATGATCCAAACATTTTATGCTCTTTTTACGAAATTTGGAAATTAATATATGGAATTAACTATACTAAATGTTTTAATCTATTTAAAATAGGAAATAAAGAAATTTGTGAGAAATATTTATGTCATTAGATTCTACGTTCAAAATGGAATCCAATACCTTAAAGAACGCCAAAAACAGAGTTCGTATGACCAAGTTATGACATGTTAAAAATAAGGGGCATTTTTGTAAAATATATTTAAAACAAAACGACCCAAAAACTGTCACACCCATGCCCTAAATAGTGGAGTAAAATGTAAAAATCAGGAACATTAGAAATCAATGATGCAAAGTCACTCATCAGACTGTGCTCGGAGAGAGCTTTCCAACGACACTAAGAATGCGCGAAACGGAGATCGGGAGCGAAATACCCAGGGATTTTACTATCAGGGTAGAGGGGGTCCAAATTAATAATGGCACCCCCCCTCTAATGCGTGTGAGCCAAAGGACCACGTCGGAGGGGCTCTACACGCGGGAGTGGAACTCATCGCGTGGAGCTCTACTCCCATGCGTCTGCAAGACAGGAGAGAGGGAGCCAAAGCCGGCAACCCTCTCCCCTCTCCCCTCTCCGCTCTCCCTTCATTCCCGGCAACCCTCTCACCCCCATTTTCCTTGTTCTCCCTCTCTTTCGGTCAACCCTGCGCAGCTCTCACGCCCCTCCCCATCCCTCGTTTCCTCCACCTCCATCCTTGCCTGCCAGACACGACCCAAGTTTCACCGGTGAGGAGGAGTTGGGTTACCATCTTCAGGTCGCGCTAGCTGCAAGTTGGACCTAGGTAAGCCTCCAACCCTTTCTATTCTTCCCCATTTCCTCTACTTCTTCAACGAGAATACATCATTTTCTAAAGGACTGGACTGTGAAAAAACATCGTCGGATTCAAGGTATACAGGGAACAGAATGGGATTAGATTGAAAATCTAACCGTTCATACTATTCCTTAGATGTTTCTGAGTGAAACCCCTTTAGTTTCATGAAAATCCGGCAAGAAACGGCACCAAAAACTGTAAAAACCAGCACCTAGGGTTAGTTTAAAAAATCATTGAAAAATCTGACAAAATTTGATAGTTTGAGTGCAAATCAAAAGGGGAAAACACTGGAAAACAAAAATTCAGGAAATTCCAAGCATTCCCATTAAATTTTCATGAAAAATGACGTCACTTGTGTTGCCGGCGACGATTGGAATCCGGTCATCTTCTCTCGCGACGGCGACCCCTAAAAAATGTGAAAAATGAAAAATTTTCAGATATGAACAAATCGCGTGTGATCTTTTGATCCGCAAAGACGGATCGTCGATTGGGAATCGATTGGTCCACGAAATTGTGATCACAAGCTTGGTTGTGCATAGGAAAAATTTGAGACCTTAACATCCGACCGTTAAAAATGTGACTGAGAGGTAAATTCAGGTCAAATATAACTCCAAGTAACCATTGGTGATGAATTATCACAGAAATGACTAACCAATTATGAATAAATTGATGGGAGATCCCATATGGCTGCCCAATATTCGATCAACGAATATCGAAGGTCAGGAAAGGATATCAGACCATGAATTATGGCTAAAAGCATTGAATTGTGAAATAACTTACCTAAAATGTTGGAAATTGAAACTTCTAGAGGTACGTGGTTGATCTAGACCATCGATGTAAGACCAATGGTGCGGATCCAATTGGATAGCGACCAATTGGTGTACAAATCCTTGATCTAGATATATGAGGTTAGATTAAGAACATGATGAATGTAGAACTAGAAGTGATTATAGAAAATGGTATGAAATTTTGAAATTTACTTAGAACTTGTATTTGTTGTAGAGGTTTGAGAGCAATGTGAACGGTTCTAGCCGTAGAACTTTGAGTTGTACTTTGAGAGCAAGTAAGGACCCTGAACCCTTGCATTCCTTAAATTCTTGTTGATCTGTTTTCTTGAAATTGACCTTGTGCATGTGTAGAATGAATATTTTGTCACCTTGGTTGAATGGATGATAGAAATTGTAATTTCTTATTGAAATGGTCATGTTATAGTTTGATTTACTACGCTTAATTGCTATAATGATGCAAACTATTATAAAATGGTCAAGCCCAATATAGTAAGCCCTGAGGGCCGCTCGGTAAGCTATGATGATGCCTTCCAAGATGGTAAACCCTGAGGGAAAGGGCTACCTGGTCGCTTACGACTAAGGTGAAGCCACCCAAGATGGTAAATCTTGAGGAATGGGCTGTCAGGTATTGAGCCTCTCAAGATGGTAAACCCTGAGGAAAAGGGCTACCTGGTTCTTTGGAATCATGGTGGAGCCGCCCAAGATGGTAAACCCTGAGGGATGAGCTGCTAGGTATTGAACCTCCTAAGATGGTAATTCCTGAGGTAAAGGGCTGCCTTCAACTAAGGTGGAGCCACCCAAGATGGTAAATCCTGAGGGAACCTGACTTTGGCACTGCCTAAGATGGTAAATCCTAAGGGTCTGGTTGCCTTGATGATGATACACATAGTGGGTCGCCCAAGATGGTAATCCTTGAGGGAGATGACTATTGAATCCTGGTGTAATGCTAGGCATGTTTAATATTACTAAGAAAATCATTAATGAGTATGCAGCTTTGTTGGATGTAACGCTTATGGTTTGCATTTAACTTTAGAATGAGGTCCATGACTTAGTCACTCATCTATTGAATGTCCTATGGTTGGACACGAAAGGAGAAATTCTTATGGGGTGTGCTTGTTTGCATGCTATGGCTGCCTTACTTGATAGTGCATGCTAACTACTTTGTAGATGACCAGTTAAAAATGGAAATGAATGTTTGTGTTGTATTGAATGTGCTTTTGAGCATAGCAACGAGAATGATTGGATATGCATGGGTTTAGTTCTTTTCCCTTACTGGGCTTCGCAGCTCACTGTATTATTTTGCAGGTACCAGTCAAGCTGAGAAGAGAAAGGGGGTTGAGTGAAATGAAGAAAGCTTGATTGAAGATGTAACATTTTGAATTGTATATATATGTATATATGTGCTAACATTGAATATGAGTTATATCTTAATTTTTGACAATGATCCTTATGCATCCTATGTGTTCTATCTTGAAAGGGTATGTATGAGACTCACTTGAACTCCTAGTTAATAAGCAGGTGTTAGTGGCGTATTATGATAGATAGTGTGGAGACTGAGTCTCCCTTCAGGAATTTATAACTGCTATATTGTCTATCAGGTGAACCGCATAGCATGCATTAAAAGCATAAGTTTGAAAAACAGAGGAAACTCTGCCGAAATTTCGACAGAACTTGGTCGTTAATGAGAGTAGAAGATTTTATCAATCAAGCACCTAAGTGCGTAGGATGAGAGCACTTAGCTCTCTCAGTACTTCCTCTGCAATAGAAAAAATAAAAAAATGAAGGCCACGTAGGCCTAACTCGGCCAATCACTAGGCTTGATTAAGCCTAATTGTGGCCCCGAGGATTGGGGTCTAGACAAAAACACAATGGACCATTTTACTAATGGCACGCCCTCAGGTCGTCCCCTACCTTCAACCTGACCTCCAGCCAGGCGGTACATAGCATCACCTTCACAGGGCTATAAAAAGCCCTTCCCCCTCCTCTCTGATCATGCCCTCTTCCCCATCTCCGACTACCTCGAGCCAGGGTTTTCGGCCTGGCAAAATCAGGAAACCCTCTTCTAGTTTTCCCTACGAATTTCGGCAATGGCCAGGTCCTTTCCTAGGGCCGGCTATTCCCTTCTCTGTTCTTCCTTATTTCTCCCCTTTCTTCCTATGGTCTCGCCTGACATTTGGGGTTTTTCTTATTCTGCGTATTTTCTGGCGAGCTGGGGTTTCAGAATGGAGAAAGGGCACACCTCAGGCGATGGGCACCTTCCTAGACCACCCAGGTGAGCTCCTCTTTCCTCTTCTCTGGTTTTCCCCTTCCCCAGGCCAGATCCATGCTGGATCTAGCGTTTCCCGGCTGGAAATCGTAGGCTCAAGAACCAGCCCAGCGAGGGAAATCGTTCTAGGGTGAGGTGAGTGATGTGTGTCCCATGGGGCGGACCCTGAGCGTGCGACCGCGTACGGGCATGGTCCCAGGTTCGACCGGGAAGCACAAGCGCCCTGGGAGCCGAGATACGACGCATCAGTGCCGGAGACACAGGCACGTGGCGTCCTGGACTTAGTTCGATCGGGACATGCACACGTCCCGGGAACCGTGGCGCGCAGGGCTTGCGTGGACAAAGCCTGGATCGTCCGTGACGTTGTGACATTAAAAATGCAATTACAGGGGTTGTAGGACTCCGATTCACTATCTGAAGAACCGTTGCATCCGTATTGATGATGCGGACCTAATGAGACTATAAAAGTTAGGGTTAGAGGCATATTTAGTATGAATATAGCCTAAAAACTATAGAGATCTTCTAGATCTACCAGATCAAAGATGATAAAAAAGGGTAGATCTATCCGTTAATCTAGAAATCTAAATAATGATCTATAAATGGATAGAAAATGATTTGAATCATTGTTGTCAAACAATACACAGGGTTTTACAAAGGTGACTCAGTGTTGAGTAAAGAAAAGATACGATCTAAGTGACGACGATCGAGGTAGGTAGTCTGATACTGCTACATTTTTAATGCATGTCCAAATGTACTTGATTTGTAGGTAGTCTGGTACTACTAAGTTTTTAAATGCATCTTAAAACTCTGTCTTGCCTTTATTACCATTTTTAGCATGCTTTTAAGATATGATGTTCTTATACGAGTATGCGAAAAATGTCTTCATGTTTTATGGCTTTGAATGCGATACTAGCATAAACAAATTTTATGCATTGCTCGCATGTTTTGAAAATAATTGCATTTGAATTATTTGGATTATTGCCTATCCTCGAGGGTTACCAAAAGATGCTGGAGTGCCTAAAAGACGCTGGTTAGGCAGTTGTGAGGGCCAGGCAGTGCTAGGAACCAAAGAAGACATTGAGAATGATTGCATAAATTGCATGATTTGCGATTAATGAGATTTTGATTAATTATATATGCTTTTTGGGCTATTGAGCCTAGTGGGCATTATGCCAAGAGGTTATTATGTACGGGGTTGGCCTCCCGACCTCTACCACCAAAGGGTGGATAGTATCACTGCCAAAAAGGCATTGTCCCTTCCCTGATTGTTGTGGTAAATAAAGACGACCACTGGAGGTGTTCATGACACCCTTTTGGAGACATCCATAGTCCTTGTGGAGGCTATGGTGGATTCCACCTGTATGCAGAGCGTGAGCATAGTGACCATATGATTTCAGTGTAATTGATATGCATATAGCATTGAGATGGTCGTATACGAGTACTCGTGACCAGTTGGGGTGATGTGTGCTCCGAGAGACTCGTGTGCGTGATACTAGTATCTACTTGAATGATAACTATTTTGAAAGTTTCATGATTATTATATTTTACTCGTTGGTTTGATGTGCTGTCGAGATATTATTACTTGGATCTATAGATTTCTATGTTATGATTTTAGTCATATTTAGATGACTTGATTTGCATACAGATTCCATGATTGAAATTGTACCAATGAGTTTACGTTTTATACATACATATGCATGTGTACACAAAATGGAATCACTGATGTTTTACATGGGAAAGCCCTTTGAATATTGCCTGCCGTGTTTTCAAAATAGTAGTATCAGATCACCTATTGGGTACGAGAAATACTCACCAAAATATATTATTTTTCAAATTAGCTCCACACAAGGGTAGAAGAAGCATCAGGAAAAGTTAGTACTGCGATCAAGTAAAGCAAGAAGGGACAAGCATGAATGTAAGTAAACACTCTACCTTTTGGACATGTATCTGTAATTATCACAGTTGGACTGTGCGCTGTGACTAGATAGACCTGGGAAATAGTTATGATTTTCTTCATTTTTCAGAATTTCCTTATTCATTTTGAAAGCAAATGACACTCGGGGTTTTCAAAATTGAATTTAAAATAAAAGATTTTTTGCTACATTGCATTGTTTTCCAAAAATGTTTTCAAATAAGGATCAATCCCGCTCTAGGAATTAGTTATTGCATTTAAAAATGCATGTGAAAACCCGGGTCGTCATAGTTTATGTCCTCTATTTGCTTGACTACTTCTACTAGCTTTGTCTTCACCTTGAGTTCTGTTCTCTTCCAAATGACATTCTTGATCCTTCCTTTTGTCTTATTGGCTAGAATAAAAAATGGTTGTCTCCATCTACTCCTTGCAGAGGAACTTTGTCGTCTTCACCTCAAGTTCTATTCTTTTTTGGTCTGCCAGATAGTCTCTAGGAATGAGGGGGTTGTGGCTAAGGTAGATCGATAATAGGGCACATTGAAAGGTATAGTATCCCTGCGATAGGTGTAGAATAAACCTTTTTTAATATGCCAACACGGAAGTAAGGATTATAATAGTTAAGAACACTCAATCGTAGATTCCTTATGCAAATAATGCATGTATACAAGGAATTCCAGATACATCCCATTGACAAAGGTACATTTAAATTGGTCAATATTGGCTACATGTGTTGCTATCATCAATGAATTGTGCTTTGTAACTTCCCATTCAAAACAAGAAGATCTCAACAATGTGAAGGTCCTTTCTTGTGTTATCAAGCTTTGTATTTTTTTTTTTTCTGTACATATGTTATTATACCATCCTGCAGCCTATTTGCATCTTGTAGTCTTTTACTGAAGAAAACCATCACTTTCTGTCGTATATGTTCTAGCAACTCCCTTGCACTTGCAATAGGCCATTAACATATTTTGCTAAGTTGTTAGTTAAAATGTCACATTTTGAGTCAGTAAAAAATGTGATCTCGACCAACTACTTGGAGAAACTTTAGATAGCCACTCATGTGCCTCATTCAATACTTTCTTAACTTGTCTCATGGCTTCATAAAATTCTTCTCTATTATATGCCTATGCTGCTTACAAAAAATAACTACTTGAAGTGTATACCGGACTAGAGTTTCTTGAAGTTTGCATATAGATGTCTAGCACAGAAATGATGTGCAAAGTTGGGGAAACATGACTTACAACATCAATGAATCCTTTTTACGTATCTGACATAAAAATAACTTCACTGGAGTTATCCTCAAGTATGACATAAATTTGCTCAAGGAATCAAATCTAACTCTCCTTATTCTAAGCTTCAATAACTGATACAATAAAAGAAAATAACACATTGTTCCCATCCAACCATATGGCAAATAAAAGTGTTACTCTATACTTGCCTTTCAAATGACAATCATTTAAACATAGAAAAGGCTGACATCCATTAACAAACCCCACCTGAAGCATTCAAGGATATAAATACCCTCTTGAATAAATAATATTTTGTTGTAATGCCTGTGTTAAATTTTAGTATTGCATGATAGTACCTTAGAACGATGCTAAAAGATAACTCATAAGATCCTCATATTTTGTTCAAAACCATCTCATGGGCATGTCAAACTTTATGACTTATCCATGTAATGCTTCATTACACTATACAGCCAATTCACCAGCCATTTCACAATTGTTGACTGGTTAGCATTGCTGGCTATACGGGTATGCTGACTACTAATCGTCTTAACTTGAAAGTTTACACTATTAGTGGTCTTTGAACAATGACACCTCCAACTACAATCCTCTGACCCGTATTCAACAATAAGTCGTCCTTGATCAAACTTAGCATTTCTAAGCTTGTATGAGAACTTCACATCATAAGACTCAATTGTAAGCCTAGATTCTTTGACAAACACTATCCCTTACTTAATAATGCCCTCACTTTCATTGAAATATATTCCATTATCATCATTACTATTGATTGTTTAACCGCAAGTGCACGGGCTATTGTAGTGTAGCTTATGCAAGTACAGGTCGATCCCACGAGGACTTGATTTAAAATGATGGAGTTTTCAATAAAATTCAATTAATAAGAGAATAAAAATAAAGATTATACTAACAATAAAATAAAATCCTTTTACATAATTATTTATTCCAAAAGAAAACAGAAAATAAAACTAAAAGGCGTCTTGGATAAGCTTGTCCTTGGATTGCACTGTCCCTGAATAGTCAAAATGTGAATAAAACAAAACCGGGACATAGATGTAAATAGAATAGGGACCCAGTTGGAAATAAATCGGGGACATGGATGGAATTCTTCTGGGGACACAGATGGAATTTCAGATAAAGGACTCATATGGTATTATTGAGATCTCCCAGGGGCAGAAACGTAATTCTTTGGGGTTCTGGTTTTTAACGAAAAAACCAGGAAAACATGGTGAAGAAGAAGGAAGAAGAAAGAAAGGGGAAGAAGGGAGAAGGGGAGAGGAAGGAGAGAAGGAAGATGGGGAGAAAACCCAGAACGAGTTTTCTCTCTTGTGGCTGTCCGGTGATTGTGGAAACCGGAGAAGGGGGAAGAAAAGAGGAAAAAGGAGAAGAAGAAGAATGAGGGAGAGGAAAAGAATTGGGAGTCCGGTCCTTGCGGTGAAGGAGAGCAGAGGGAAAGAGGATGGAATTGATAGAGCCTGTTGGACAGGGGTGGCTGATGCGATCTGGGTTGGGCACGGCTGGTTCAGGCGAGTTGGCACGGTGAAGAAAAGAGAAGAGGAGACGGGGAAATAGTGCAATGAGAGAGAGAGAGAGAGAGAGAGAGAGAGAGAGAGAGAGAGAGAGAGAGAGAGAGAGAGAGAGAGAGAGAGGGATGATGCCCGTTGGGAAAGAAAGTGGGGAAGAGAGGGAAAGAAGAGGAAGAGTGCGGTGAGAGAGAAAGAGAAGTGAGGGAGCATGAGAGGGGGGAATGAGAGAAGGGGAAGAGAGAGAAAGAGAGAAGAGGGAAAGGGAAAGAAGGGGAGAAGAGGTGGAAAGAGTGAGCCAGCCAGCCCCCCTAGAGGCAAAAACGTCCCTCAAGAGAGAGGGGAAGGGAAATATAAAGGAGAATGAGAGAGAAACGTGAAAGAGAGAGGAGAAATGAGAGAAAAGAGAAGATAAGAGAGAGGGAAAAGAGAGATAAGAGAGAGAGTGGGGTCCACTAGAATTCTAGACTTGCTAGAACTCTGCAAGTCTTCAAAGTCTTTTTTCCATGAAACTTCATCTGATCTCCATCTAATATCCTTGATTCGATCTGGAGCATCCATGCCTGAGTTGATTAATCTGCAATGCACATGACTCAATTAGAATCATCTGAACCATTCATTATTCATCTAATTAGCTTTGATGGTCATCTGACTATTAATTTTGCAATTTAACAGTTAGATGGCCAATTAAAGCTAAAATAAAATGTTTTATGTAAAATCTTGAAATTAATGACCTATATGCTTTAATTGAACACTAAATTAGGGGTATTTTGACTAAAATTAAACACTTAACAATTACCCTGTGACACATCACCATACATTATATCATTTCCTTCCATGTCATCATATTCTTCATCAAAATCTTCATATGACACTATGGTACAACATCTCTTCACCAACGTCTTCTTCGTCACTACAAATGATATCTTCATGACACATCCAATTATCTTCAACATTTTTTCAAATCCAACATTCCCTTAGGTTACTTGTGATATTTGACTATCCAAATTATGCCAAAATGTTCCATTATCGCCTCTTTCCATCTACACATTGTCAGAAAATGCAATGTAAAGCTATTTTCATTGTCAAAAAATCCCTAGTTAACAATGTAAAGATAATATTTGAAAATAGTAAACAATTGAATCAGGTTCATAATGATAGTCTTTGTCAAGCATATGCCATGCAGAAACAATAAATGAGCAAATGAAAGAGTTTAAAATGGTTTAGAGTAGTTGGCTAAGTGTCCTGTGTGTACTAATCACTCACCATTCAAGGATAAGATCAAGTAATGCACAAGTAAAGCTGACTCGTGAACTAGCTTCAATTGAAAGCAGTTTGTGTAGATGGCCAACACTCTCTCCCTAATAAGCAATCCCAAGAGTAGCAATATTAGAAATAGATAAATCTATTTGTAAAGAAAAATAGTTCATAAGAACAAAGAAAATATAACAACAGCATAAATACAATTAAACTTTGCAATAATAGGAAGTTACAATAATTGGCCACATATCTCATTTTTCAAAAATTGTAGGTTGAAGGAATACCCGAAAAGTCTACAAGTCATTTTCAGGAAATGTCAATCATATGAAAACTAATTTTTTATTTTATTTTTTAAATGTAATAGCATCTTGTTCTTAGCTTTAATTCATTTCCTTTCTTTTTAGTTTCATGTTAGAATGTGCTCTTCTTCTATTGAAATTTTTATTTGTTGGTATTTGGTATCACATATCAGTTTTTATTTTCATAGAAAAAATACTTATTTTCTTTTCTTTTTTTGTTTTTATCTAAATTAAAAGATGAAGCCATTGCAATTACCACAAAATTGTTGATACTCGTTTTGAACATTTTCTAGCTACATCATTGGAGAATCAGAGGTGAAGGCACCTAAAGAAGGCTGCAATTTGTTAGATTTCAAATATGCTTATGTTTGTTCTTCATTGTTTCTTAATAACAAAGACAAGTCCTCAACAAGCAAGAGAAACAAGTAGATCCTCCATTATGTGTTGGTATTGAGGACTTATACAAACATTTCCCAATCCCACATTTACAGAAGGAAAACCTATATTGTCTTAGTCATCAATCAATATGAAATGTTGAGAGTAATATAGCATAAAAGCTTCAAATCATTGGACCTCTCATACAACATTAAAAATGAATCATTTATCAAAATCATAAAATAGAAAGCCCTATTTCAAAACATGATCTACTTCAATCTCAACTAACAATTGGAGACAAATCATAAAACAAATGAACTAATGATTAAATAAATAAAAAGCAACAGTGACAACACGACAAATGAAACTAAAATAAGGAAGACAATTCATAACAAAAAGTAGAAAATGCAATAAAACACATCTAACAAATAATGAAACTCCACACATCAAGCCTTAGCAACACAAGACCATTCAAAACTAAAACAGAAATATAGCAACATTGGCAATTTCACTCCAAGAATAAAAAAATCAACAACGCATCAAAAGAAAAAGAAGCCTTCACATTTTAGGGTCGTAGTCATAGAAAATCTTAACCTTTCATCACACAAAGAAACAAAGGGAGCAAATGATCTAAGACAACAACACACATATTAGACCACCATTTCCACGCCTTAGAACTAGTAAAGAAAAAATTAGGTGCCCTGGCATTTTACAAATTTTGTGTCCTGACATTTCATAGACTTGATCATATTGAAAATAAAATGGGGCAAAAAATACATAAATATCTTTAAAGGGGTATTCTTACCTAAGACACCTGAACCCCAAAACCTAGAATATTGAAAAGGCATAGTCGTTGTCGGTGTCGATCTTTCGGCATCCGTGCTGCCACTATTTCATTTATTATAGAGCAGAAAACAAAGAAACAATTGAACATAGCATAAAAGGGAGCAAACAGCAGAGAAACCAAGCATTCATTAGTGCTTACTTGAGACAACCAAACCCCAAAACCCAGAATGTTGGGGAGGCATAGCCGTCGATGGTCGTATATTTTCCTACGTTTGTGCTGCAGTAGGTGTAGCTGAGAAAACCTGAATTCCGCAATTACAACAAGGGTGATAATATATAGGGGCAAAAATGGCATTTAAAAAGAATTAACTAAGGAACTCGATGAAACCCTAATAGAATGACATATTTGCAAGCAGTTACAGAACTTAATGGCAAATTTATAAATATTAAAAAAGGTTGGATTTTATTTGCCAATATCCCAAAATGTAATGGCAAATATGCAAAACAACCCAAAGATAAATAATGGACACTTTTAGATCTGGCGCGAAAGATCTTCGGTCCGTCTTTCTTACGAAAAGCTAGGGCTTTTCTCCCAATGTTTATGAACGATCTGTTTCAAATCAGGCAGCGTGCGGACACGTGCTTAAACTAGACCCGCTGCGCGAGCATCTGATTCTCCATTCTTTTGCTGCTGATTATAAACGCCGCCACCGTTCTCCCCTTCTAAAAAATGGCTTTTGGCAATTCATTTGAATCCTCGGTGGAAACTGAGAAATTCCTGTGCGAGCGGTTGCTGGACCAGAAACAGCCCATCTCTGAGCGTTTCCGAGCTCTCTTCTCTCTTCGCAATCTCCGAGGCTCTGGTCCTCGCGATGCTCTCATTCTCGGTAAGTTTCATCGACTAGTTTCTTGATTTTTGTTTCAGTTGGTTCCATTTCTTTATCATTGTTAGCATTGCTATTTCTGTTACTATTGGATGCTAGCCAGCAACTATTGTTGTAACGTTGAATTAGGATTTGGATTGGAACTGCTAAACCCTAATTTTGAAACTTGGAACACTTACCGTTTGTTATAACTCCATTTTATAGTCTAATCAGATGTTCGTCTATGGATTGAATCATAGGATCAGTTGGTTTTTCTGTAGAATTTTTGTTAGTACTCCGCATTAGGATCTGTCTCAGCTGTAGCATTGTTTGTTATTTCACAAGCACGTTCACTGTACTTCTGCTGAACTTGTATTACAGACAACGTTTTTTTTTGGAAATTCTTTCCCAAATGGCGCTTAACTAGGAAGATTTGTAGCACCAGAAAGAAAAATGAAAGAAAAGAGCAATTGATTTATGTCTTTTGGTTCCCTAGTTGTGTATTTCAGGGTTCAGGGCTGACGGACAGTAAATATGTTGTATTGGAATTGCTTTATTAGTGCATGCCTTTTACGGCCCTGGACCTTAACCTAGGTAGCCAATGAGCTAGGAGCTTTCTTGAACTCACTTCATAAGTCGGCTTAGGGTTCAGATAAACTTTTGTTGGCCCCCTGTTTTTAGTTCATCCATCAAAACCTTCGATGCATGAGTTTGTCTATCTATGACCCTTATATATCTGTTTTTGCAACCTAAAAACATGATCCACTGACCCCACAACATTGTATGTAGTGTTGGATGTCATCAGATGTCATCATCATCATCATCATCAAGGCCTTATCCTAATTAGGGGCCGGCTACACGAATCTTGTTCTTCTATTCCCCTCTGTCAAGTGTCATGGCTTCATTTAATCCAAATTTTTTGAAATCTTTTCTCAACACTTCTATCTACACCCTTTGGGGCTTTCCCATTGCCCTTTTAGAGCCTTTGACTTGGATCGACTCATTCCTTTTAGCTAGTGTAGTTTTCCGTCTCTGTTGGACATGTCTAAACCATCTAAGTCTATGCTCTCTCATATTGTTACCTAGTGGAGCTACTCCTAAGCTTCCTCTAATGCTATCCTTTTTTGTCTTGCCACTCGTTCAGCATCCTTATTTCGACTAGATTCATCCTATGTCCATGTTGTTCCTTAACTGCCCAACATTCAGATCCACAGAGCATGGCCGGCCTTACAGCCATCACATAGAATTTTCCTTTTTGTTTGAGTAGCATTGGCTAATCACACAAAACTTCAGAACACATCTCCATTTGTTCCAACCCGCCCGGATCTCTTCGCTCTCATGAATTATCAATCCAAAGTATCAAAAGTGATCTTTTTGGGAGACTTCTTGGTTATTAATATTTACTGGTGCTTCACTCCTACTCATTTCCTTGCTAAAATTACATTTCATATACTTTGTCTTAGTTCGGCTAATTTAAAATACTTTAGACTTTATAGCATCTCTCTACAATTTTAGCTTTGTGTCTACACTCTCCCTCGTCTTATTGATCAAAACTATGTAATCCACAAATAACATACCTCATAGATCTCCTTGTACAAATGTTTTGTTAACTTATCTATAATCAACGTGAAAAGGTACGGGATCAATGTTGATCGTTGCTGCAATCCTATGGTGATAGAAAAATCATCAATTTCTTTGCTAGCGCTCCTAACATTTGCTACCGCTCCCTTATACATATCCTTAATTATGTTTATGTACTCTCGTGAAACCTTCTCGTGCAACACCTACCATATTAACTCTCTAGGGAACCTATCATATGCTTTTTCTTAGTCGATAAAAGACTATGTTGAGGTCTTCCTCCTTTCTTTATATTTCTCTACCAGTTGTCTAAGTAGGAAAATAGTTTTTATGGTAGGCCTCCCAGACATGAAACCAAATTGATTTTGCTATATACTCGACTCATGTTATAGCCTCTTCTCAATCACTCTATCCCAAGGTTTCGTGGCATGACTCATAAGTTTGATCTCACAATAATTATTGCAACTCTATTTGTCTCCCTTATTCTTATAAATTTGTACAATAGAGCTTTTCCTCGATTTATCTGACAATTTCTTTGATTTTACAATCTTGTTAGACAACTTTATCAATCAAACTACTCTAGTATCTCCCATATACTTCGAAACCTTTATTGGTATACCATCACACCCCAAGGTCTTTCCTGATTTCATCTTTTTCAAAGCCTTTTTTCATTTCAGGTATCCTAATTCTGCCGTTGTATTTATATAGTCCAACATTATTTGGGTATATAGTTATTTCAATCTGTATATTCTCAAAGCAATTGTCATTTAGCAAATTTTGAAAGTAACTTACCCACCTTTGATTAATCTCATCATCTTTGACTAGTACCCTTTGATCATCACTTTTAACACATTTAATGTGATCTAAGACTTTACTTTTCTATTATCTTATTTTTGTAAGTTTGAATACATCTTACTCACCTTTTCTTGACCCTAATTTATTATAGAAATCATCATATGTTTTGAGTTTAGCCCCACTACTCTTTTAGTAACCCTTTTAGCATTCTTATATTGCTCAATGTTTTCGTTATTTTTAATCATTTGCCATGCTTTAAAGCAGGCCTATTCCTCTTAGTAATTTTTTGCACTTTTTCACTCCACCACCAAGTTTCCTTTACTAGTTGGTTACCTTTTACCTTTAGATACTCCTAGAACATCTTTTCCATTTTTTTAATGGACTCGACCATATTAGTCAACGTGGTTTTTACTTCTCTTTCATTGTTCCACATTTTCTTTACCATCAACTTGTTTGTGGATGATGTTATCTTCTTTCCTTTTAAGTTTCATCACTTAGTTTTTGGATACCTATTGAGTTCATTTCCTTTCTTACATCTCTCAACATAAGTATCCATAACTGTTATCCTATATTGTATGGTTAAACTCTCATTGGACATCACCTTACAATACATATACATTGATCTTTTAGTATTCCTAAGTAGAAAATGTCTATTTGGCTTTTAATATGATCCACTTTTAAATGTTAGTAAGAGTTCACCCCTTCTTTTAAAGTATGTGTTTGCTAGAGCTACGTTATATGTTAAAGCAAAATCAAGGATGACTTCTCCCATCTCATTTCTTTCTCCAACACCATACTATCCATGTATCCTATCATATTTTTCATTTTCTTTTCCTACATGACCATTAAAGTCTGATCTTATCAATATCCTCTCTGTGTTGCTAATTTTTTTTGCATTCATCCCTCAATATCTTCTCATAACTATCTTTTGATTCTATCTTCTAACCTTACTTGTGGTGCATATGCATTTATTACATTTATGATCTTCTCTCCTAAAACAAGTTTTATTAGTAGAATTCTATCACTAGTTCTTCTAACTTCTATAACTTCATCCTTTAATCCTTTATCCACTACTATCCATACACCATTTCTATTATTATCCTTTCCTACATACTCAATCTTATACCCATCAATTTCTCTAGTTTTAGCCCCTTTGTACTTGGTTTCTTGGATACAAGCTATGTTGATTCTTTATGTTTCATTGGATCTACTAATTCCATACTCTTACATGTTATATTCCATGTGAAATCTTATTCTCTTGAGCTAGTCTCGTTACCTGTGCATATTTAGAACAATGTGGGAACCCATGCCTGCTTTTCACTATACCTGGGTTTTAATGCAGTGTGTTGCTTTTGAGGGAATGCTCTAACAGCCCCTGCCCATTTCTCCTGCACCCAATACCCGATGCAGTGCATCATTATGGGGGAATGCTCTCTAGCAGCCCTTGGCTATTTTCCAATTCATCTAGGCTCCAATGCACCTCATCACTTACTATGAGCGCCCTAGCTGAGGTAATGTCATAGTCAGATTTATGTCATATGATTTGCCAAAAGATTTGACATTGGCTGGCAACTTGATGCAATCCTCCTCCTTTATCCGGGCTTGGGACCAACTGCGAGATCATAAAACCACACAGGTGGAGTTTGCATGTCATTAGATGTGTCATAAGTAAAATACATAATGATTATGCTACAAGACACAAGATACTACTCATCACATGCAAAAAGTAGTAGAACTGGGGTTTATTGAAGTTTTTGACTCTTTAGACCTTCATGAAGCCTCTTTGGCTCTTTTAGAACTTCTTCTTTTTGCTTTAACAAGAAAAACAAGGATTGGAATGTTTTTGGTTGGATTTGAAGCATCAAACCTCAAATTCGGGATTTTCTTTGTGTATCTTATGCTGACTTGACTTGTTTTCTAGTAAACCTGGCCTGTTAGGAAAACTGCTGTGCTATCATTGCCGAGTCATTCCATGACCACCTACAGTCTGCTTAGTGCTAGACATGTGAACTTTTATATTAGCCACTTTCTACCTTTTCTTTGATGAAACAATAGTTGAATCAACAACGTGCTTGGTTCTAGTGTGGAACATAGGATTCTGTGACTTATGTAACTTTGATTAATATAAGGACAAATTAATGACTATATAATGTAAGATGTACTTCTTGTGATTGATGTATCCATGCGAGCTTTATCATAGTTGTGGATAGTAAATGCTCTTTTTCTGCTTCTGGAACTAATCCAGTCATTTGGTAGCATGCACTATCTAACTGCTGTTCTTTTTGTATTGAGGATCACGTGACCACTTTACTTCATTGTATTCTTTGACCTTAGTATTTCTCACTCCCAGCACTCTAAATTGTATCCATTAATGGTGCCATTGATGTGCCTCATAATCCATTTGGCTGCCTGCAATTATTCTGCTTTGGGATTGTGAAGATGTTAAGAGACCCTTTTGCAGTGGATGTAATATTAGGTTAAGTTTGGCAAATGCAAGACTTTCTAACAAAACCAACTAAACCAAACTGCAGAATCCAAGTTCTCTCCATTTTCCCCTTTCATTTTCATATAAAATAATTTGCGCACTTACTGTGGTATAGTTTGCAACATCTTGAATTTGTTCAAGACCAATAGTATGCGATCAGTTATAGTGGTTTTTCTTGTTCTCTTGATTTCTATACCAAGAGATCTTAATTGAGAAAGTCCACTATGAATCTATTTTAAACTATCTTGATCTTTTGATTCTTGTTATTACCCTTCTCTATTATGTCATCAATGTAGATCAATTTAGGCAACATAGCTGTCCAGGCATGTAGCATATCTTTTGATATGGAGACAATTATAGTTGCCAGGGTGAAGCAGGATGCAGGAAGATCGAAAAACAACCACAGCAAAGTACAAAAAAAAGGAGAAAATCTAGGGGTGGCAAATCATGTTGGCGGTTGACCCATAAGAGCATATGGGTCGACATGAACACGACACGATTAATAATCGTGTCAAAAACCTATGACTTGAACACAACTCGTTTATTACAAGAGTGGACATGACACGACTTGTGTAACACAATGGGTTAACAGGTTGTGAGTAGACGGGTTAACAAGTTGCTAGTCAGACAGGTCAACAAGACGGGTAACAGGTTGCAAGTCCGACAGGTAAACACGACAGGTCAACATGGGTTGACTAGAACATGGCACGATTTTTGACGTGTCATTTTGGGGTCGACCCGAAAATGAGACGAACACGATAAGAGTCGACCCTGATTGCTAAATTCATGTCGAGTTTGAGTCGTGTTATCGTGTTGTGTTGTATTTTGCCTTCCCTAATAAAATCACAAAATACATGGTTTAGACCAACTTAAAGAATCAAAGTTGAAATTTTCAGCTTACAAAGCATTCAAGGGCAGCTAGCTCCAGATTCCAAAGCAAGCTTTTCCCAGTTTCTCAAAAGCTTCCGGTTACGATAATTTGATGTGCTCTCGTTATATTTTTAATCCTGGCATCCGATTTGACCTGTTGAATCTTGCTCAAGGTGCCTGCTTAAGTCCATATTGTGGCCTTGTTCACCTTGTTCTGCATGAGTTTCAGTCTGCAGATTCCGACCCTTTCAGGCTGTTTTGTATGTTTCTACTCTTTATACCAGCCATATAAAGATGCAGCCATTTGGCTTATAAATATTCAATGCCATGCTTGATATTATACTAATGGTCTTAATCACAGGACCAGTGGGTACATGTCGTCGTCGTTGTTCTTTCTTTCTTTAGCCCAACTCTTTTGCTGGTTGTATCCTTTTGCGATAGACAAACTTTTATATCCATTACTAGTTGGCTTTTATGCAACTAAATACTAACTTGCAACCACTACATTCTTCAGTTGGCTTTTATGCTCTGAATATGTTCTTCCTGTTAATCTAAGAACTAATTTCTCAGGTATCATTCATATGTAAGATATTTCTCTCCTTGTGGTTTTAATCCATTTGTTACAAATGAAAGTTTCAAATATTGAAAAGCTCCCTTGGCAATATTCAGTAGTTGTGGCCAGCTTCTGCCTATTTTTGTGGTGTAGTGTGTCTCATGTGGTCAAAGAATCTTGGTTTTGGTGGCTGTCAACATGTGGTGAAAAGTGAAGAATGCGAAATAACTGAAGGTAATAGGATTTCCCCACAAGAATCTAAAGCCAAGTATGATTGGGTTCATAGAAGTGAGCTCATCAAAGTACACAAAAGTTTGGAATCTTTCTATAAACTTCTTAACAATAATGGTCTATGATCTGATAATTGTGCCTGATATAGAGACATTTCATAGCCTCCAAAGATGTTTTAGGGTGTTGAAGGCTAGGAACAGTAGTGTAACATATGCACCTGCAACATTGAAGATGCAAATAATCTGATGACATTCCAGTAGAGCACAAGTCAAAATATGTTGTTGGTCATTAACAGTTGCTATGGAAGGTTGGTATAATGACAGTACTGAAGCTTTGAATCCTAGATAATTGGCAGTCCAAAGTGGGACATGATGAAGTAGCCAACCTCAGTGATTGATTGGTGCCTATACATAGGATAACTTTATGACTGTTATATGTTGATAGGACTTGTTATAGGACGTCGTAAATGTGCTAGATCTCAAATGCTTGGGATGTAAATTCAACCCTGCCATCATTTCTCAAGTTGTTGATGTGTTTGCTATGATGTGCTGTAATGCATGGAGATAAGAAAAGTTAAGAGTATTTTTTTTTTCAGGAATAAGATACAAGCGTAATAGGAAAATGATCACAAGGAAAAAGGAAAAGTAATAATGCAAACCAGTGATCTTCTAGTTTGGCCTTCCCTTTGTGGTTGTGTTTCCTGCTTCTTTGGAAAAAAAAAGGATTTAGAAATGAGGATCAAGCTCATTTTGGGTGGGAGGTGTAACTAGTTTATACTTGAAGGGTTTATAAGTAGGGATTTAGATGTATTATCTAAAACCTGAGTTTCATACAGAAGCGAGAGTAAAATATATTTTCTCCCAATTAAGTTTGGTACTGATTTCATGGTCTTTAATGGAGCTATGTCCCAAAGATTTCAAGGTCACAAAGTGGGTTTGATTGGATTGGGTGTGATCTGTGTGCTTGCAGATTATGTGCGATCGAAGTGTTGACTATGTGGATTATCATATCTTGTTTGAGAAAATGAGCATGTAAAAGCTTTAGGGATCAAGATCAAAGACTGGTTATTTCTGGATTGGGCGTAATGTCATACTTGGGAAATTATTTCCATTGTTACTTTTGACTATATAGATTTGGTCATTCTTTGCTCTGGAGGACAAGCATAGAAGCCTTCATACGATCAATACTCCAGAAGAGTCAACAATAGATCTGCTGGTCAAGTTTTTAATTTCTAAGGTGTAAATTTGAGAGGACTCTTCTCTGGTGGAGTTCAAGATTACCTTGCCTCATCCCAAATTCTATTGCTACCTGTGTTAGTAGGCTGCTGGCTTTTTAGTTGCATCCAGATGTGTGTTACGTTATTCTTCTGCAATAGAATATTTTAGTCAGTGTAGCAAGATGCGAGATGATGACCAAATTCTCCTTGACAACAAAGGAGTTGACTCAGCTCCAGCTCGCCCAAGTACCTGGGTAACTCCACCAATTTGCATGATTTCTAGTGATTTAGAGGGGAAAACTTAAACAAGATCAGAAGGCATTTTGGCAGGACTCGTCGAATCAGAGGATCAAGCATTGACTCAGTGGAGCTTCGCTGGACTCCTGTGCATTTTTCCTGTTTTAATGTGTTGTTTTGAAAAAGAAGTGATGGCAGGTTTTTAAGCAGTTGCAAATTTCAGAAGTATGACAAGAAGTAGAACAAGACGATGAGAAGAATAGCAAAAGTATCAAAGATATCTACAAAATTATCACATCAACCATGTATCAATATCACTTCAACACAACCAAAAATTAACACAAGCTCCATGTAAAGAGGTATCTTTATTACTTCTTACCACCCTAGTTGGTTGGAAGTGGGTTTTCAACTGGTAAGCCATTAAGGGGATCTACAGTTTCTTGGAAAACACTAACAAACAATAAATAAGTTCTGACCTAAAAGTGACTTCAACAATCTATCATATCTATGCTTGACTGGAAGAAATGCTAGTATGTTCTGGTGGAGTTTCTGTTTCGATTTCCTTACTGGGAAAACTGGGTTCCAAGATTCTGTTGCAATTGACAACTAAGCTAATTAGGGAATTTTGGTTAGCTAAATATATGAGTAAGGAGTTAATTTAAGCTTGTGAGGTTTAATATTAGTAAAAGGTAAGGAGAGAGGAAGGCTTTCTGCTTCATGTAATGAATGACGAAGCTGCTCATTCCACCTGTCAATCAAGGAGTTTGGGTCTTCATTATAAATGATAGGGTGGGGAAAGCTATCCCAAACCTTCTAGGAACCCTCTCCCCATGGAATCACTTAAACTGAACTTTGTTTTGGTAATCCAGTCTGGTCTGGTGGTATTGATGGTAGGATTAGAGTTGATGAGAGGGCTGATATTCTCCCATTGGGAGGACAGATTTGAATGAAGTGGAAGTTATAGCTTTTCCAGTGGGGTTAAAGATCATTGATGCAAGATGACCCTGAGCACTTCAAATTTAGATGAAATTTCAAGCATGAGGATGTGCTTTTGTTGTTCTGAATTGAAGAGTCCAGCCAGAAATTTCCCGTTCCAACAGAACTCAAGAAAGTGGATGCTGATCCAGTTGTCATTTTCCTTCAAATCAAGAAAACTAACACCAGCTTGAAAAAGTTGGGGATGGATCTCCCAAATAGCTCTTTATGTTTCATCAAGAAAGTCTTCTTCTTCTTCTTCTTCTTTTTTCTGAGATAGACACATGCAGCCATGCACAGCCTCGAACCCTAGTCATCCAAATGAAAGACTCCTTGCTCAACTGCATTAGATCTCATCAAGAGTTCCTTGAAGTGACATCAAGTTGAAAGTAAGAGTATCTCTCAGACCAAAGCTAATAGCTAAAATTCTTCATTCAAAATATCTTCTTACAATGACAGAAAACCACCTTTCTATAACACAAGGGAAGGCTACTTGCTTTCTAAGTAAACTGAGGCAAAATGACCTTTACACCCTTGATTTGAGCTGTTCCCTAAGTAACTAAGACAAGAAGACAATTACACCCTTCACTTAAGAAAAACCAACAAAGTTATCCTTGACTTAATTAAAAACAGAAAGTTACCATCAGTTAGAAAACAAAAGAAATTAACTCTTATCGTGGCCCACAATGAAGAATTAAACGTAACACATAACAAAAGACTCATAGTGGATAACAACATCCCTTTACTATGATTAGAATTAAAAGAGGCCTATGATTGTCCTCATCAATCTTCTTATTTGATTAGGGTGGTCGTCTATTGGTCGATGGTGACTCTTCAAATGTTATTGCTTGAGTGACAAGAAGAAGGATGGTTTATTGGTTACTGGCGACTCTTCAAATGTTATTGCTTCCGTGAACAAGAAGAAGGATGGTCCGTGGAGTCTTGTAGCGATCGTAGATGAGATTCATCACCTTTTCAGCTGTAACTTATTTTGTTTTCAGCATGTGTTTAGCTCTGTGAATGATGCTGCTGACTCCCTTGCTAAAAGGGGTATTAGTGCTGCTGAAATGTACGTAGGACAATCTCTGACCCTATGTAACTTCTGATTTGGTTTCTTCATATGTTTGCCTTTTCAAAAAATGTTTCCATTTGTTTTCTAAAAGAGTACTTTTCTTAGTTAACATTAAATATTTTGCTTTTATGCTTGATCTATGGCAACATATGTTATTTCTATTTGCTGTTCCTATCATATTCCATCATCCAACACCTAAACTAACAGCTGAAGCACTTTTACAATCTCTGGCGTATGCCAAGAGTCAATGTGAAACAAAGTTTTGTGGAATTTTTTTGCTAAACCTGTTTGTCTCCCTTGGACAGGTAATTTGCCAAATATAAAAGCTAATTATCATCATGGAGCACTTTCTATCAGCAAGGGCTCCTCGAAACCCATTAATGACCGGCAAATGATTGATCCCAGGTTACAGTAATTCCCTATAATTTATGAACATTTCCATCACGTCTACTAATGCTAGTTTTTTCCATTCCCGTCTCCATTCTGTTTTTCTTCTGTACTTGGCCATTCCAGTGTTCTGGTCATTCTAGTGTCTCCTTTTGTAAACATACTAAAAGACTTGTTAAGGTCTTATGGTGGCTTTTTTGCTTTCCTTAGATCTACTCTATAGCAGTTTTTGACAGACTTTAACCTCCCAATTAATTTGCAGGGGTCAAATTACCTTAAGCCCCCTCACCTCCTGCTTAAACCATCCAGAAGTTCTGAGGCTGACTTTTCTGAACAGTGTTATGAAAAGAAACTTTTCTTTCTTTTCAATCAATTCCATTGGAAACAGGATTTTCTACCCTGATTCCCATTCATCCCAAAACTTCCAGATGAAAAATGCTGGAATTGTCTGGTATTCTGAATTTGAAAGTTTCACTTACATTTTCCTTCCCATTTCTAGCCTTAATATTCCAGAAGTTTCATCTAGACTGATTGAGATGGAGTCGACAACTATGTACCAATGAGTTTAAAGTGTGAAAAGCAGAAAATTATATAAATGTTAGAAACGCATTGTAAAGGGCAGCCCCAGTGCACGAAGCTCCTGCATATGCGGGGTACCAGGAAGGGGTGGACCACAAGGGTCAATAGTACACAGCCTTACCTTGCATTTTGCAAGAGGCTATTTCCACACCTTGAACTTGTGACATCAAGGTCATATGATGACAACTCTAGTGTTGCGCCGAGGCTGCCCTTCGTAAGAAACCCATTGTATGAGAATATATATATTTCTTTGACTCGTTACCAGATTTTCGAAACTATGAAACACTTTGGTGACTATGTACCTACTCTATAAGTATCTATTAAGAAACATACTCATATCAAACCTTGTGAAGTTGAAGGGACCCAGAAAACAATATTAGCACAAGTTGCATTTAGAATGATACAAATTATTATCAATTTTTAGTGTCTGATTAATATCAAAAGTGAAACAATGTAACTTGCCTTATATGGCAAGAATAAAAATTAATGGGCTGGTATTTTGGTGTGAAGCCTAATTTGATCGGATGCTTTGCTTAACTTTTTCTGATGTAATTGCAATATGTTGACCATCCAAGACTCACTCTGCTACTAGTGGTGATGAGTGCACTTTACAAATTCGGGAGCAGCTTCTGGGTGAAGATATGTATTTTTTATTTAGTCTGATGTGTCATTTTCTTTCTTTGCTTTCAGCAACTAGGGATTCCTCAAATCTTCTAGCACACGAGGCAGCATTTGCTCTAGGTCAGATGCAAGCCTTGGAAGCTATACCTGCACTACAGGATGTTCTTGAGGATCTTTCTCTTCATCCGATTGTTCGCCATGAGGTACTGGTTTTGTACTTTTTTCTCATTTATGATTTGTAATTTTTCTTATTGCCTCTATGGTTTGCTCAAGACTGCCATTAAATGACCAGGCAGCTGAAGCTCTTGGAGCTATTGGTTTGGAGAATAATGCTCCTTTACTGAGCAAAAGTTTAGAGTCAGATCCGGCACAGGAGGTTCGAGAAACTTGTGAACTAGCCCTTAGACGAATAGAGGAGCAGAAGAGCACTGGAGATAATGATGAATCGTCTCAAGTTTCTGCCTCACCTTTTCTATCTGTTGATCCTGCCAAACCTGCTTCCTTCAGTTCTTCAGTAGATGAATTGAGGTACCACCATGAAAGATATTTAGAGTGTTATGGTGCTTGTCAGTTATTCTTTTCAATGTGAATTTGTTTTGGTCAATTTTGTTAAGGGAAGTCCTTCTGGATGAAGAAAAAGGCATGTATGAGCGATATGCAGCCCTTTTTGCACTTCGAAACCATGGAGGGGATGGAGCAGTAAGTGCTATAATTGCATCTTTGGATGCTAATAGTGCTCTCCTTCGGCATGAGGTCTGTAAACTCTGTATTATCTTATGTTAATTCATTCTTTGTGCTTATATATATATATATATATATATATATATATATATATATATATATATATATATATATATATATATATATGAGACAAGAATTTCAATTATATATCCTGGGAAGACTGGACATGTATTTAATTTTATCATTCTGGCAACTAAAAGTTTGATGACCCCTTGGCACCATTTTATCTTTTAATGTTATGATAATTGGGATGTTCTTATCCATTCTTTCATGAACTGGATTAATTACAACACTTTTGGATTGAAATGAAATATTTATGGAAAAATAGGAAATCTCTGTCTGGCTACATTAGAATACAGAACTTCTGTTTTGATGAGATTCTTGATTCTAGAAGGACATGAGACTTCTGAATACTGCCTTGTTGTTTACTCTTGTTATTGTTTTCTTGTCATACTTCTCATGGCCATCATGTCTTCATTGGATCTTGCAATCTTCCATCTACAGTGTCTAAATTGACAGAAATTGCTTTAATTCCATTTATGTACACAGAAACTGTGGTCAAGTAACACCCCTTATGATGTATAAAAAGATTCATCTATATTCCAATGGCTTAAAAAAGTCTCAAATAGTTGCTTACCATCTCTTAGTTGCTGCACAATTCTATATTTAAGATTCATGGATTCTTTAGCTTGGTTACTGAACTTTGGACATTTACATCTGTTTCCATTACTTCATAGGTTGCATATGTCTTGGGTCAATTGCAAAATAAAGCTGCTTCTGCTGCCCTTTCTGAAATACTTGAGAATGTAAACGAGCACCCAATGGTTAGACACGAAGCTGCTGAAGCGCTGGGTTCCATTGCAGGTACATCATAATAGTGCTGTTTTTGTCATTTGGGTATGGTTGCTAAAGTGAGATGCCAGTTTTGGTCACATGGTTGCTTTACATTCCAAATTTATTGCCTGAGCTGGATTTGAGTCTTCTACTCTGCATCTAGCCATTGAAGTTCCTTGTCCAAATGTCTTCTGATCACTACTCACGTTACTTCTAGATAAAGAAAGCATTGCGCTTCTTGAGGAGTTCACAAAGGATCCCGAGCCTATTGTCTCACAGAGTTGTGAAGTTGCTCTCACCATGCTTGAGTTCGAAAGATCTGGCAAGTCCTTTGAGGTAAACAATCAAAATTAAATTCTTTGAAAGCTTCAGCCTTGTAGAGAACTGTTTCTAATATGTTTTTCTTTAACCCCTGCAGTATTTATTCATGCAATCGCCACATGTACAGTAGTCCATTGTATCCATATTACGGGTTTATGCTACCACCTGGGTAACTCCAAAAGTTTGTGTGATCTATCAACTCAAACATCACGTATCAGTCATTCTACGTGCATTAACATTGATATAATAACTAGTTGTTTTGTACACGATTAATCCAACCATAAGATTGTTTATATCCAGTGAGAATGATGACATTTGGTCCCTGAAGGGATTCTGGGCCCAGATTTTGGCAGTATCACAGTGAGGATGTTTCTTGTGGCTTGAGAGGACGCAGTGTGAGAATCTTGGTCTGTGCAAGGTGTTTTTCTGTGACCAAAATCAGCACCAATTGCACTCGAAGGCTCTGGTCCAGCCGGAGGTGTTCTCCAACATTCCCCTTGTTATATTGTCAGCAAATCTGCATGATGATTCTGTCCAAAGGAACACCTGCTTGAAAGTTACTTGGGACCATCACGGGTTGCTGTGCACCGCATTTTGATGCCACAACCACTAGCTGAATGAGCAGAAGAAATGGTACCTGTCTGTAAAATCCATGGTCTACTAGATTGAGCCTCGCCTTTGGTTGATCCGGCCCATCTGATTTCTCCAACTTTTGAGTACCTCGTACCTACTAGCCCTTGGACCACTCTAACATCTGAAAAAATGTGCTTTTGTTGGTGACTGTGGATCACTGGTCGTCTAATGCTCATGAGTTTTTTGTTCCCAGCAAATGGTCGTTAGGGCAGAAACAACCAATGGTGGGGCTTATGATGTAAAGTATAGGAAGCCTCATTCTAGCTTACCTACCGGACTATTCCTGTCCTTCCGTGGCATATAGAACGTATTAGGAGGTGATGTTTCGGATGCACCTTCAATTGGCCAATGTGGTACTGACGCCTGACGTATGACCCGAGAAGGCATTAAACATCCACTTCCACTTCGCATGAATCAGCCATGGGCATGGATTTGTCGATGTTATTGCCCAGGATTGAGGCCTAACCTGGTGTTGAGTTTATCAACTGCCCCTTACCAGGCTCAGGTGGAACCTACTGCCTTGATGAAGTCTAAGAATTGCACAAGGGCGGGTCCATATGAACATACTGCCTTTTGATATAGAGTAGACAAGTGGTGCACTTGTCCTACACCACCTACGCTGAAAAAATTAACTCTCGTTGATGTTGCACATGATGCATGAGATGATCGTCCTTATAGATCAATAGAAGCATCTAAAAGGGCTAAAAGTGCAGGTGGACCCTAGTAGCGGGCTGTCCATTCCATCCATTTTCAGGGTGCAATGTAGATACACCTTATCCTACAAATCTTGTACCAACATGATTTTAAACCCTGCATTCTGTTAAGATACATCTACGTTTTTTCTTAAATTTTCTGAGTAGTCCATGTTCCATTACATAAGATGATAGTTAGGATAATCCAATGGCCTACCCAAGGAGCATGGGGGAACACCAATGGTTTGGATTAGCTACTATATCGGCTCCACAAGTGACTTTTATCGTGCTTAAATCCATGCATTGATCAACAGAGGCAAACGCCATGTTCCAGCTCGTCCATTTTATCTCTCCTTTGGACATGCTATGATCAACGCCTTAAATACACTAGCGACATGATTTGAAGATGATGCATGCCCTAACTTCCTCAACAAATGAAACGGAAAAAGACGTTGCCTTTTGCCTGACTGGGAAGGGCTGCTGATAGAACCTACTGCTGTCTCACCATCTGCGTCTTGCCTTCCCATGTTCACATTTAAGCCTTACCGGTCTGCCATTTGTGGGATCCACAAAAGCTGATGCAGAAATCTTCCTGAATTAGTACCGCTCCCAGCTGGGGGAATTAAATTTGGTCAGCAGTTGCCACGTATACTGGAATTGTGGTCCTCTTTCAAAGTTGAGACATACGAGGACAAGTCCAATGGTCAATGGTGGGCACATTCTATATCTATCTATCCCTTCTCCGGCTTCCTATTATGTTTTCCTTGGCCAGGAACTTTTCCCAAACAACATAGGCAAGGTTCAAATTATCTGATACAAACGTTTGTATCAAACTTGTAAGGTAGGAGTCATGAAAGAGCTGGTTGTGCTCCACATTTTTTGCGATTTTCCGGTGATGCAAGCCGTTCATCTGAGGTGCGCTATTTCAGATGGGCTTGAATACCAAAACTATTATTATTTGGATGAGCTGACACATGATGATGTTTCTTATTTCTCAAGTTCAGGTATCTCGTACACCAAAGATCACGATGGGCTGTTTGCAGCAGGAATAAGACTCATGGATTAAGTTGTTTCAGAATAGTGAATTATCCCAACTATTTACAGCCTTGAAACAAAATAAAATCTTGGCTTATTTGTTCTAACATTTTAAGACCGAGAAATAGCTGGGAACATTTTTGCAATTCCAAAATAATTTAATTCATGATTCTTGTTTCGTTGGTTAGAGTGTCATTTGAGTTGTTCACTGTGAAACGTTGTTTATGAAATAAATATACGTTTCCTGTCATCAAAAGTACAAGTTCTCAAATGCCGGACTCGTCCAATTTACATGGTTTTCAGAATAGCCCACCAATAGACGAAATAAGATGACAAAGATGGGCCCCCTCGTGCAAATGTGGGGCGCAGCAACAGAAACTTCCGCTCCATGATGAAAAAAAGGGCAGTTCCGGTGCATGAAGCTCTTGCCCATGCGGGGTCTGGGAAAGGGCGGACCACAAGGGCCTATAATAGGCAGCTTTACCTTGCATTTTGCAAGAGGCTGATTCCACTCCTTGAAACTGTGACCTCAAGGTCACATGACGACAACTTTTGCTGTTGCACCAAGGCTCCCTTCTTCCGCTCCACAATAGCATTTGTCAAAACAATTCCCTATTTATTCAGAATATTCAGAATTTCTTACATTTATAGAATTAAAGCAAAATTTAAAACTTAACAAGATATTGCCAAATAAAACTCAAATTTCATGAATAACTTCCCAAAATCTTATTTATTTTTCGTAAAACTAGTAAAAATCTAAATTAAAGACTTACATCAACATTTTAATGACCCTTTTCTGCCAAAGTTTTTTGGACTATTTACAAATGTTTACCAACATCTTCATGATATTTGCCGCGCTAATTGCAATGCGGGGAGTGGCTACGTGTTTAGTGACCCAAACCACTGATCTAAGTGGGGCTTACTTTTCTCAAAAAATAAAGCAAGTGAATTTAGCATTGAGTATTCAATAGAGAGAGACAATGTGTTTAAGTAAATAAAAGAAACAAATTTAAGTAAATAAAAACAACCCAAATCTTCACCAATTACAAGGTTCAACCAATGAAATAAGATAAAAATATAAGTAATAAAAATTAATTATGCACATGTGGTGTAAAGAGGAAGTTGCCTACATGGCACAAGAAGAAGTGTGATTCAAAGGGCTTAAAAAAACCTTAATATATAATGGATCTTCGATTCCGAACTTTGTAACTATGCTTCATTCTATGCTCTCTTTTGTTTTTATAAATGGACGATGTTTTGAAAGAATCATAAATCAATTGTCGTGTGAACTGAAGGTCACGGGTTTTTGTAAAAATGCAAGGCAAATCTGCATACTATAGATCCTTTGTGGTTCACCCTTTCCCCATGCTCTGCATATGCAGGAGCTTCATGCATGTGGCTGCCTTCTTTTTTTTTTCACTTGTATAATAAATCCCAAAATGGTACAGCATTTTTTCTGGTTTGTCATGCAATTCTGTGAGAGTTGGCATGATACATTGGGACTTGACCAATCCACATGAGAACTAACAACGATTCCTTTTGCTGGGATCCACCGTGGAGGCATCATTGTGCAAACTGAATTATAGCCACGCAACGAAAGGACTTCCGGACGTTAAATGTCATGTGCTTCCTTCTTGATTTAAACCATTCGTTTTCATGGCTCCACTGCTGAACAGTCAAGATTGCCTGATTGAGATGCTTTTGGGTAATCTGAATGGTTAAGATTGCCCGATTGAGATGCTTTTGGGTAATCTGAATGGTTAAGATTGCCTGATTGAGATGCTTTTGGGTAATGAGTCTGTGAAAAAAATAAGGAATGACCAAAATCCGTCTGTCAGCCATGGGAAGGCTCAATCACGCGTCCCATGGAACTCCTAGCTAAGTGGAACCTTCCAAACTCTGTTTTCATGTCCAGCCACTGAGAAAACTCCATTATCAAAGTAGAGACTACCTTGTGCTCCTGTCTCACGATCTACTTGGCCAGACTTCCCTTTTTTTAATTTTTCGAATTTTTTTTAACCTTTTTGTGGTACTCATTAATCTTCCTTGTAACTTATTTGCTAGTCCATTCTGTCTCATCCTCCACATGCTACTCCAGCTACGTTTTAATCCAAAGAAACGTTGATCTGGTGCTCCACCATGAGGCAAACGGCATGGCCCTGATTTCCTATTCCGTTGTAATCATTAGCTTCGAAGTGCAATTTAACTCCTCTTGTCAGGACCCTGAAAAGAACCTTTACAGTTAAAGGGCTAAGACAATCAATCGGATCAACTCATGATCAACTTGTACTAACGAAATTGATCACTTACTTGACCATCAGAAGAATTTATGACATCTGCTAGTTAGAATTACAGTTTTCAGAAACAACTAGGCCAATTGGCCTTCTTGAAGTGGATGTTTCCTGTCGATGCTCTTCTTCAGTCACCCTGCACGATCTCTTCTTTGATATTTAAGAATCTTAAGGACGAGAGGGAGCTGAGTTTCAATCTGTTCCACACTCAAACTAAGTTTTCCCACTCCACATCTTCCTCTCTTCCACAATGGGGTTCTTTTCAGTCTGTCTTCACTAGATGTGCAAACTTGTGCTCTATTTGATATTCAGTCAGTAGAACATTATTCAGGGGCATTTCTCCTGCTTAGTCAAATGGAGAGATGGCTGCAGCATAGAGCAACTTTGGCCCGTTTTACACCTCAACGAACATTATTCATGGGCATTTCTGCTTCTTGGTGAAATGCAGAGATGGCTGTCGCACACAGCAACTTTGGCCAGTTTTACACCTCAATTATAGCATCACTCGACTAGTTTGTTTATCCCGTTTCGTCTTCCCAAGCATGCTTATGTTTGTGGTTCCTTTCAGGTTTTGTGATTTAGATTATTATGAGAATTCAGCAACTTGTGAAGGAATCAATGCTTGCAGTATTCATTCTACCATCATCTTCAAATTGGACTTCTTTTTGGATCTTTGACAGAATGGAGTCATTTCAGTAGAGGTAAAAGCATCGCTACAACTGCGAGCCTATCAAGTATCCACAAAAAGAAACTTCTCCTTTACGAATGGATAAAAACTCACCAATAGGGGTGATGCCAGAAGAAAAATGAAAAAGACCGTTAACAAATTTGAACATAAGTTTGAAATGTGAACTGTCAGGAAAAGAAATCTTCATTTGCCCCTTGAAGACACCCTGTTCAGCACAAAAGAAGAAAAAGTTACAAGCAGTAATAAACTGTTGAAATTGAAAAAAACTAAAGTGAAACATATCAGGTACAATATAAAAGAAAAACCCACGAGATTTATGTGATTATCTGGAATGCGTCGTAAGATCTGAAACCCATAGCAGAAAACAGGCACTCAGACTACTCTTACTTTTCACTTGCACAAAAAGTCCACCACATTCCTCAAAACCCTGCTGTTTTCAGAACTTTTGACACATCCGATCTCCTCACTAGATCACTCCTTGTCTCCACCCAGTTCATATATTAAGAAGGCAATATTTATAATATGACCACAATGTGGTACACATATCTTGGTAGAAGTCCCAGAGCACCCACTTTTTCTATCAATGGTATGGTTGTCAACAATGAAATCCTTGCTGATGCCATTGGCACTAGAAAGCCTCCACTTATATAAAAATGACCCATTTTTTGCTCAATGTTTTAACTAAGTGACTACAGAGAAGAATCGGGGAGAACTTCATGGTTATTCTGAAAAGACTAGACACTTCCTCAACTCTCCATGGAAGCTAATTCTAGTACAAGATGCTCGACCCTCCAAGGAGAACTTTATGGTTTTTCTGAAAAGAACCACTCTCACAACTTCTCAACTCTCCAATGAAGCTAATAGTGGTACAAGATGCCATTAGGAGAAATCTTCCTCTGTCCATACCTATATTCGATCCATTGAATGACATATTTATCCGACAGTTTGAGCCCTAGTATCAATAGTGAACTTTATGTTGTCAGACATTCATAGTTTTTCCATATTGCCTGCGTATTACTTCTACTGCTAGTCAAACCACCCATAAGGTATTCTCCAAGGAATACACATAATTTTCATCAATGCCAATGTTGTCTGATTATTGCCAATGAATATATGAATCTGGGTGTATGTGCTAATTTATTTCAGTTTATCCATTAGACTCTAGGTCGTTGGTTCTGACCTCCACAAGTTGGAGGTGGAATGTGCAATGTTATGTTGAGAAGAAAATTTGAATGTATTGGCATTGTTCATGCTCAAGAAGTGAGGTTATATAAGGTAGCTTTTAACCGTTTTCTACATTATCTGGGGGAATTTGAAAACTTAAGTCCCTTATCATATATTAGCTCCTCTGGTTCCTTGAATTACTCCAAGAAAGAACAATGTTGACACTCTCTGCCTAATGGTAATTTTTTAAGCTACCTACAGCAATTTGCTGATTCGGTTCAAAGATGCTCTCCTATCTAGTGTAATGCAGTGATTTTGCATATGTGGACTGGGAGCTAATTGTTACTATTTCCCTGACTTGAACAACTACCTGCCATTGTACCAAAGAATGGAAGGTGATTGTCCATAAACTAATACTTCGAAACTGGCTTCAAAATAGACTACTATTTTCCAGTACTTTCCTATCACAGCAGAGAACCTGCATTGAGCTTAATTCCTGCAGTTTGTAGATAAATATGGGAACCAGGAAGATAGCAGTTACCTCATCATCGCCTCTACCACTTGAGATGGTTTCAAGATTATGATTGCTTTGACAGTAATGTAGAAGGAGAACCAAGTGTTCATTATAGCTGAAACCGTATTTACAAGATAAAGAGCAACACCAAGCCCCTGGGGTTTGAAAGATCAAAGGCCAAGTCCAGATTTCACCGTTGATGTGATGTTAGAAGTCAACATAGCGGCAATATAAATAAGCTCTTAAATCACTAATAACTGGATCAAGAAAAGATAAGAATCTATATACTTCCTACGAAAAACCTTATGTAGAAATAATCCATCTACAAAATTTGTCAACAGGATGAGTAGCATTGGGTCAATGGTCAGTGAGATCCTTGTCTATGTTAGATTACATTTTTTCCGTTTTTCTTTGAATGGTAGAAACACAAACCCATTCACAGCCTTGCACCCTAGCCACCCAGGTGAGAGACTCCTTGCATGACAGCATTAGAAGTGTTTGATGAAATCTATGTTAGATTACTTTATTAGGACAAAAAAGAATGATCATGTTAAAAATAAGCAATAAAATCAGAAATGTAAATAGCTCTCTCATTATGCAGAGGTGGACAACTTATAGACTTAATCCTAAACAACATCATGTAGAAACAAGCAAAGCAGAAATGGTGCAAAAGGGGAAAAGTGAGAAGCCTTTCAAGTCATAAGGTCAAAAGAACTGGTAGATATGTTGTACTGTATTGAAAAAGAAGAATGATATCCAAGATCAGAAGCAGTGGTGAAAATTTCAGATGTAGCACCAAGGCACAAATTATGTAATAACCAAAGAATAATTACAAATGCCTTCTTTAGCGAGGAAATCCACTAATTAACATCACAAAGCAAGAACAGGAAGCAGAAACCCTATTCCATTGGTGTCCTGAAGAAAATGAAAAAAGAAAAACCATCCTTAAGCATCCATTCCATGAAGGATATATGCCAGTTGCCAGGCTCCTTTCAGCTGTCCAATTGCATTCAGTCACTGGTTCAAAGCAAGTCAAAGCTAGACTACTTCAGGTAAGCTATAGAATTCATCGAGGCTGGAGTCCACATTATTCAAGAAATCTTTATGACCCAAGTGACTAGGGTTGGATACACCATTTAAGAAAAAGGTCAAGATGAGTCAATTCAACTCACACTCGCAAACAATTTTTGCATCCAATCGCTTTTGGAAGCATTGATTCAGAATGCCTGTAACCTCCCACCCAGCTCTTTTTATGTATTCTGAGTCGGTGTGTGAAGGTTCCCTTGCCTAAGATTTGAATTCCTCCTACAGACGATGGTGTTCCCTAAGCAGTACTCAAGAGTTTAACTTGATCATCAAAGGAGCTATGACATTGTGTGCTCTTATCTTTCTCATCATCCCTCAACTTCTAGAAAGACTTCATTCTCATTCCAAAAAGATCCTTCATCACAATGCCAACTACTATATTTTTAAGTTGTAGGAGAACCTCAGCAATGAACACGTACTGGTGTAGAAAGATATTCTCTTCCATAAAACTGAAATGACCCATGAAACTGAAAAAGGCTTATCAACAAAATCTTTGCCCTTATCTCTTAACTTCCCTACTTGAAAAGCTCCCAAATTGAACTCAGAAACAGTGGAGATCACAATTTATCTAGGCAGTACACAAGAATCCTCTGGCAAGCCTATGACAGAATGTGATACACAGACTCTTGTGTGCTGTTGCACAAAATTCACCCATTCAACAACCTCAACCTTTCTCATTTGTAGCTCCTTTCAAAACAAAATTTTCATCCGATCAATGACCTCATGCTTGCCATTTGTTGCTCCTCCCAAAAAAATCTCATTGTTTTTCCTCTAAAATGCATTCATTATATTCCTTTTTAGGTTTTACGTACAGGATGACATCTATTTTTCTTCCCTCTTGCTCAGCAACTTCAGCTTAACAACAGACTAGACAGACAATGATTTACCATCAATGTCATCGAATGCCAGCCAACCAGAATCACATAAGTCCTTTTTGGCTATCTATATCTCACAACTTGAATTGATAATGGATGGTGGGTAAGGCTGGAATGATATTACTTATGAACCATTACATTGACTATAAAGCGAAACTTAAGTTATCACAAACAATGAAATACAGAGATGTAAATAACATTGAACATTAAATGCCAAACTTCTAGCAAAGTTTCCAATTGATCCCTGAAGGCCATAAGGTCATAAATATCCATGAACCACAAAGCATTGTGGATGAACCAGATCTATTACTCATTACATATCTTCACATATTTTTCTCAAGTAGGCAACTGCTAACTGAAGTCATTCAATGTGAAATAATCAAGTTCATTTTGCGTCCATGATAGCATTTTGTGGGAGAATTCACTGGTAATTCTCTTTCACAGTTTTATGTTTTGAGAACAGCACAATAACAAGTTATTCTGCCATTAATAAGATTTTCATTAAATAGAATACAACCAACAGTTGTACATCAGCATAGAAAAGATAATTAATAATTTTTTTTTGAAGTCAAATAAAATCTTCATATACCTCACAAGAAGAAGCATAACTCTGACAATATACCCCATAAGCTGATTGTTTCAATGCAGTATTTACATAATGTTGTACAATGTTAAGTATCTCAACTATGCATGTAAGTTTTGATCGACTCCCAGGAAATCTTCAGGTACAGATGCTTTAACTTCAAATATGAATCAACAAAGAGAAATTTAGTATTGTAATTGCCACTCCATACAACCATCAAAGTCTGCACTACTTGTACAATCCAATAAAGCATTCTGCTGATGTTCATAGCGGCATATGTAATTCAACCCAACGAGAAGCTTGCAGATAGCAGCCTCTGTCTTTTCCCTATCGGCAAAATACAATGTCTGGAGAAGAAGAACATTAGTTCTCGTAATAATTTGTTGTTGTTCAAAATTACGTTCTGTTTGCCACCTGATCATGTTATGTGCCAGCGGGGCAAGCCATCTCAAGATCTTGTCAAGGGTCTCCTTCCAGTCATAGGCAAGAGGAGCATCATATATAGCCAGAGCGCAGGACTTAAGATTCATCTTGAGAAACATTCTCAAGCTTGTTGGTAGCATCTGATATAAATCATCCCTAGCTTCCTCGCCAACCAAATGTGGGTACCGTAGTAATTTCTCAATAACAATTATGACATTTGCATAGTGCAAAGCAAGAGCAGAGCCACCAACAGTGGAAGGAGAGACATGCATTGTCAACGTACTCTTTGGATAAAACTGGGACCTGCTAGTGCTACTGCACTTATATTTCCTTTGATCACCACTGAGAGTAGCACTTTTAGGTAATCGATCTAAAGAACCAGATGTGTATGGGTTCTCCCTTATCAGTCCATTCGGAGCACCACAAGAACTCAAACTCCTCCCCGTCCGGCTCTTGTTCTCTAACTGTTCATCGTCAAACTTTGAAGCAGAACTGCTCAAACTGAGGCAGTCCATGAAAAGCCTTCCAGGACTCGAGCCACATGGAAAGCTCAAAGCATCACTTCGACAGTTCCCAAATTCCCTTCTTGGTGGAAGATTCTCAATTCTACCACTAGCTCTCTTCCTCTCCTGTGAAACTCCCTCAATAGACCCCGAATTACAAGCAAAATTCTCCCCCGAATTCAAGACCAGCGGGCCAGAAGCCGCAAGACATTGTCGACCGACAACAATCTGACTGGAGAACTGGCTACTTTCATCCGCAAATGAAGGCCAAGTCTCTCCTCCCTGAACAAAACCCAGCCCTAAAGCAGAATCCCCAAAAACACAACAAACCCGAGCATAAATTGTACAGACCGTCCTGGCCAACAACCCCACAATCTTATCGTAAGTCTGATTCCACAACGAAATGTCCTTGAGGTGCCCAACATCCTGCCTCTGCCAAAGAACTTTATGCTCAAAAGCCTTCCGGCTCTCTTCATGTTGATTGAGCTGAAACTTTTTGGTAGCCAGTTCCAACTCATTCAAAATCTCTAACTCGTTATGAAGGTTCGAAGTGGAAACCACAAACCTCTCCATCTTCCTAACCATAGCTTCCATATCCTTTACCAGAAACCCTAACTCCCCAACATCAATCTTTCCACTAACAATATCAGCGTAAATATGCTCAAACCCTAACAATGCAGGTTCAGTACACTTTTTCCCTAACCTAGAAACAACGCCCGAGATTCGTTTTAGGTCGTCGAGCTTCTCCGCAAAGGCGAGCTCGAGGAGATAATTTTCATCCGAAGACACGAGATTTTTTACGCCTTCAGATTTCAAGATCTCGTTTTTAAGTCTAGAGATCTCATGATCTGTTAAAGACTTGTGGAGATGTACGGTTTTTGACATGATGTTTGCAACTTCGAAGGAGAGAATGCCGATTGTCTCCTTTTGTTCTGGTTTTCTGGTGCACTTTTTCTTGGAATGATCGAGAGCTAAAGCGTGTTTCAGATTGCTACTCACCTGATTCCCCATCTTGATGACCCAAGGTTCAGCAACCATCGCTCTCTTCTCTTTTCACTTGTCTGAGAAATGCGAGGGTTCCGGAGCAGCGAAAATTCCTTTCTTCGACCTTTTTGTTGCAGATCGGAGGGTTTGATATGCGAATCCAAACTTTCCAAATGATCCGAAGGAACCGGAGCCGTAGATGAAGTTGCTCAGCTTCACGGATTTTAAAAATCCGACGCTGATTTGATCACATTTCTCCGACAAATGCAATCTTGCGGATCTTGAATCTCATTATTTCCAGTCATCACACCGCAAACTGCTGCGGAAACACTTTCCGAAAACAGAATCTATCCTTTTCTGGATTCAGACGTTCCCCACCTCCGAAAACTTGCGACTTCTTCCAGTTTCAGCCGACTCCAGCGCTGCAACTTCCCTTTTCTTCTTCTTCAATCAAAGGAACGAAAACACTGCCGAAGTTTGAAACAAACTGGAGCGCAAATTTCATCGGTAAAGAAATAGACCGGAATTTCTGGAGAAGAGTAGATTTCTACGTAGTACGAAGCTCGGAGATTTCACCGCTTCTGATAGAACTTGGATTTCTGTGAAACTGAGGTGGAAAGTTTTCGTCGATCTGACACCCCGAGAAAGCGATTTTCAGCTCTCTCCACCTCGTTTTCACGTATCTTTCTCCACGCAGGAACAGAGAGAGCGAGAGAGGAGTTTAAATGGAGGGAAAAATGACGGGTAGAGAACGGCACCAACGATCCAGAGACGCTCACTGCTAGATTTTTAAAAGCGCATTACATTCCATCATTACCCACAGTTTCCTAGTATATTACCTTACATGCCACTCCTCCAACTGACCCCGTCTGCATTCTAAACATAATCGGGTGGGTCCATCGCTAACTTCTGATCCGAGTCACATAACTCTCCCAATAATTGAATTATTTTGAGAGGAAAAATGGTAGGGAGAAATATACTTGCTCGCTGAAGAAAGAAGTACGCAGTTTGGGGTCCACTTGTGTCATGTTGGCATGATCCAATCCGTTAATCTGGCAGAAAATGATAAGCCCATCTCATCGACATTGATCATTTTTTGATTGGACATTCATAGACTCTATATCCAAGTAGTTATATTTAGGGATTTTGTCTAGAAAACTGAATGAACTTAGTAGACGAGGAGGGTTGGATTTGAAATGTAAGTTTGTGGTTTGTAGATAATATTATAGAGTAAAGTTGTCGTTGCGTGACCTTGGGGTCACAGGTTCAAGGCATGAAAACAATTTCTTATAAAAATGCAAAATAAAGTTGCATGATATTGGAATTATCCTTTTAGATAACATTATATAGATAAAAAAATGGTTGTATTTCAAACAAGGGCATTTTTGTGGGAGCAGTTTGATTGGGCTCATAAACGATTAATTGTTTATTGTGACAGTGAAATCTATTAAATGCTTTTGTTTATTAATTTATGGTTATGGTTCTTTATAGTTTCTCATGATTTTAAGTCCATCTGCCCTTCATTTAAGGTTACCTGCCCACCTTCAATGTAACGATTTTTCTCTCCTTGAAATTGCATAACATTTCAGAAATACGGATAAATGATAGCTGCACTCCTCTTCTTAGCTGAACTTGAGAGAGAGCCACCTGAGCCTCAAAAATAAGAGAGAGAGAGAGAGAGAGAGAGAGAGAGAGAGAGAGAGAGAGAGAGAGAGAGAGAGAGAGAGGTATCATTATTTCTATTTCTTTTATTATTATTTTAATTATTAAAATTTACAATATTGACTATTATATTAAATCTTTAGGAAAAATATTATCTAGACTGAGTTTTAGGATTAACTTAAAAAACTTGCCTCTCTGAGCCTTACATTTGAATTATCTGATCTCATCAACTTGTTTGGCCTTCCTTAAATAAGTTATGTATCAAAATTTATGTTCATTCGATGATTTTGGCTATGTATTTTTGGGGTTTAAACCATAACCATTAGATGGGTGTTTTTAGGGTTTTAGGGCAAATAACCTATATAGGCGACGCTGATCAAGGAGATTGAGTCAAATTATTCAAAGGTAGAGCTTAGTTGGGTAAGTTTCAGACTCAATTTGGATAACATTTCTTTTTTCTTAATGCATTAATGAATAATATCTCACCTTATATAATGTCTTGTCAGAGTGCTACCCTACCATCTTTTAGTATGTAATATATATTTATTTATCACAGCTAGTTATTATGGATACATTTTTTTAGAAAAAAGAGTATTTAAACTATTTCATAATCAATTTAGGGCATATATTTTCTCTATTGTTAAGGAAAAATATCATATTTTTTCTAGCAGAACCAAGTGGATCCAGTGATCCAACAAGCAACTAGAAATCCATCCCAATACTTCCACGTTCAGCTTGATCAGATGATCCTAGCCCCTTACCATCAAGCGGGCCCCACATGAGACCACTTAAAAAGTAACGATTGATTCAAAAGTGGAAGTTTAATCACAATTATCCATGACCAATCGGAATATATTAGGAATTTACAACTAAAAGGATTATGGAGTAAGTGTGACCTCTCATATAGGAATCTAGTCTGGGGAATAATATGCAGACGTAATCAAAGTAAACTTTATCCCGTAAAGACAAGAGGAACAAGTTTTAATTGGCCCACAAAACTAAGTACACTTACCAAACCCACTCTGCACTTTCCAGCTTGATTTTCTTTCAGATGCGCTCGCTTCTAAACCACGTTCGAGTTTCTACATGCACCGATCGCCCACCTGCATAGCAGATACAGTTTGTATGAACTACTGCGACCCGGCTTTCACTTGCTCGGCCCCATCACTTCATCCTAACCCTCTAATTGCACAAATTTCTACTTTTTACTTTCTAAACTTGCCAGTTTGTATGAACTACTTTTTACTTGGGAAAACAGTCGTTATAGAACCTTAAGGTCATGGATTTAAGGCGTGGAAACAGCTTATCATAAAAATGTAAAGTAAAGTTGCATACTATAGACCGTTGTAGCCCCCGTCTTCACCAAATCTTGCATAGCAGAGTTTCGTATATTTGGCTGTACTTTTTTTATCAGCATGTACATGACTGGGTGAGACTTGCACTAGGACGGGTGACCTCCTTGAAAGTCCGTTTCTTTTCTCTTCCCAAACATCTAATAACTTTTTAACCATCAATATAAACTATATTTAAGCCTCCTGGCTACTGAATAGACAACAAACTTATGCATGATAAACCTGAAATTAAAAAGGGCAGCCCCATACATGAAGCTTCTGAGTATGCAGGATCCAAGGAAGGGGTGGACCACAAGGGTTAATAGTACGTAGCCTTACCCTGCATTTTACGAGCCCTGACCCTCAAGGTCACACTACAACAACTTTACTATTGCGCGCTAAAGCTCCCCTTCTTATTCTTTTAAATATTTTATTGCCTCTCAGATAAGTTGGGCTTATATAATCCGGTTTATTGGATTACGAATAAACCGGAATATATAGGCGTTGCCAATTGGGCCCTTGATGTTCTGCAGGATTTATATGGTATGTTATGCTAGTTTAGGGTTCCATCTAGGAAGGCTAAACTGATCTTTTCTCATGGGGCTTTAATCTAACGGACGGATGTTTGTTTGGCACAGAATTAGGATCATGCAGGTCTCCTCATCCGTCATGATGATTAACGAGATTAACGGTCTCAACTGCACTTAATGCCCTTCTTCCTAACACATGATAAGTTGAATTCCTCATAGTTGGACTCCTCAAGCTTTTCATTGTTAAGTATTCAAGGGGAACAAAAGAAAGGCAGAAGCCTTTTTGACTTGTGAGCAAGGGATGAGAAGCTTGAAAATGGGCCCAAACGAATGACACTACGAATGATCTAGACCCTTCATCCGTGTGCGCCATTTCTTGGAGATCATCACTGAGTTACACACTTCATCATGGAATAACTCCACGTCCCCGTTATTAGAAATTAAAGAACTCAAACGAGTGATTCCATGTAATGCCCCAGCGAGTACACGAGTTACCGTCTCCCTCTCTAGATCTGGTTTTTAACCATCTCTAGTTTTCTTGCTAACTTCTTAGATTTGTGTTATTATTAGTGGCCCCGTATAACACATTATTTAGGAATATGAGAAATTATATCTATGAATACTTAATATTTTTCAATTTAATTACGAAGAACTATGAAGCCATTGATATATAATAGAGAATAATGGATGAACAAGATTTACGTGACTGACCCCAAATCAAGATAAGGTCTTGATGATGATGAATTACTAAGAACTTCATAAAAAATATATTTCGGACATAGTCTCTACTGGATCTTAAGTGCATGCAGTTAAAAGCCTACACTTGCTCCGGATATAGCTGATCAAACTTCTCATCTTCTGGGCACATCTAATTAGGTAGATCATGCCAGCGGAATTTTCTTCACCGAATGATGAATTTTCTTCATGATTAATATTCTGGACTGGCTTAGAAATGAAAAAAAGTCCAACATTTAAACGGTAGGCTGTGGGTAGAAATTTTCTTAATTAAGTATTAAATAACTATTAGAGATCTAACACACAATCTACCAAGAACTCAATTGAGGACGATATTTTTTTTTTTTTGTCAGATTAAACTGGACACAAGCACATACAATTCAGCCATGCACTACCTCGAACACTGGTCATCCTGGCGAGAGACTCCTCCTTTGGTGTGGAGGAAGCCCTTTTTTTTGTTTTTGGGCTGTTAGGCCAATTTAGGATGCTCTTTACGATTTTATATGGTATTTCTACTACTTAGTCTGTACCAACTAAAGCTGTCCATCAACTCCCTTATCCTTCTGGACATACCTAATACAATGGGAGATGATCATACTAGTGTTCTCCACTGGGATAACGACACTCACTATTTCATACTTTATCAACTACTCATGACTTTGTTCCTAGTCCTCAATCCTATTAGAAAAGTAAAAACTAGGACTAGATGCAGGCTTTGTTCCACCACAACTAGTCCACAGGACAAAGCTTCTATACAAATGACGACACATATGTGAGCCCCCACTGACCTGCCCCACTTAGGAGAAAAAAGATTCATGGAGAAAGAAGAAAAGTTGGAAAGAAAGAACAAAACGTGGGCTTATCTTGCATTAGTCATGGAGGTTTGTGTTTGGAAATAAAGAATTGGTCGTCTAACTGACCCTTGTCATGGGTGCAAAGCTGAGCCCGGCCTTTTGTCTTCTCCCTTGCCCTTTTCTTTTTCTCTTATTTTATATTGTTTCGATCTCAGTGTCATTGTTAGTGGGCTGGAACGGTTCTTTTTCCAATTAGCCCTTTTGACTGTTTAGGTTAAAGAATTTTTGTCTAGAAAGTCTAGGGAGAATGCTGCGTCCTTCTTTTTATTTTTTTATACAGCTGATACATGTGTGCCTACTATCACGAACGAGGCCAGGGGACTTTTGTCCTATTCTCCATGGAAGATCCTGATTCTAGAAAGAAGAGTTTCTAGAAGTTCTTTAGAACCTTTTTCATTCAAGAGGGTATTAAAATAGTCTGGAGTAATGTAGACTGATCAAATACCATTGGATAAGGGATACATTTTCATAATTTAGACCATTGCTTGTTACTCTCTGAGCCTATAAATAGGGGAGAGTTCCTCGTTTGTAACGTACAAAAAACCATTTGAGTTGCAATACAACTTCTCTTCAATTAAGTCTCTTTGAGTTCTCTCATTGCTTCTAAGGGTAAGTGAGTGTAACCCTAACAAGTGAAAGTGAGAGTAAAAGACTGATGTGTGTTCTATAAAAAAGTTGCACACAAGTGCCGCACGGGTTTCACATAGAAAAACTGCAGGCCCTGTACACTACGTAAGTGTAAAATTCCAGAGTCATTTACATGCAGCTAAAAGTGCATGTGGACCCAACCATTGGATGACAGGTAGTTCTATATGATGGATTGAGCACATTCTTCTTTGTATAAATGGACGGAAAAAGGGCAACTTGTATTATGATCCAAACCGTTTATCTATTATCTGAAAATGGTAACTCTATTAACTTTAGGTTTCCGATGCACGGTTGAGAAACCAGAAGGTAACGGTCCATATTCATGAACAAAGCCTCGATAGCCCATAGATCATTGGGTTTGGAAACCCATTGCAGCCTCGTAAGCCAATGGTTTTGGTTGCTGTATTGGTGGGAAATTCCAACGTTTTCAGCTGCTGAAAATTTTCTATGGAAATATGCTGATCTATGGTACCATGCCCATTTTAGACGGGTCATTCCCCAAAAGTCTTCTCCATGGAATGGTTGTGGAAGTGGAGTCTTTGGATGACGGTAACTATCTTGACTGCAGAGATGGTCAAGATTATTTGAAGTCGGAGATGTAGCAGAAGAACCATTAGGATCACCAAAAGCTCTGCTGCTGGGTAACATTTGGTCTTGCACTGGCAATAATCCTACAGCCTAGCCATTCTTAACCCACAACTAACTTTTGGCTCTTGCATTTGCATTTGTAATGAACCCTAGTCATCTTGTTGACCATTATGAGACACATAATAAGCCACAAAAATTAATGGAATTATTTAGCTTTTCTTATCACAAAGAAAGCTTAATGTGAAATTTTCTTCGTCATTTTTTTTTCTCTGATCCTTGAATGGGAAGAAGGTTTGATGAGTTAAGGGCTAAGATGACCTAACTAAGTTGGAATCAATCTACTTCCACTGGCTTAAATGTAAAGTGGAGCCCATCTGTTTGATGATCCAAACCAGTTATCTTCCAGGCCGCATCTCCGATTCTCAGAATGCTTCTCCATCGGGTGATCTTAAACCCACGGCTCGATTAAGTCTCTCTATCATTTTTCCTTTGCTGAACTTCTCATCTGTCCATTTTCATCCATGCATGATGTTATTAGGTGTATAAGATCGACGCAGAACTGAGGTTATTATCAGTATGCCCATCTACCGGCGCTGAAAGGAAACCATAATAATTTCAGGCGAACATCCACTAGTTGCATCAGCCCCGTTTCGACTTCCTACTGATATTGTCAAGCAAAACTGAGTATTATTGATCTTTGTGGTCTTCCTCTTCTCTGAACCCGCATATGCAGGAGCTTCATGTACCGGAGCTGCCTTTTTTTTTAATGATAATTGTGGGTATTTAATCAGCAAGAGATTATTGCTAACATATGGTTATCCATGTGGTTACTGGCAAGAGAAAGTGCCATCGGCCAAAATAATTTAGTAGACTCCTTAACTAGTGTGATTATCACGTAATGACAGTGACCCACTTGCAATGTGCTTCACCAGCTGACATGTTCCAATCACCTTATGAGTTTGTTAAAAAGGATCTATTAGGAAAGCACGCCTGTTTCGGGAATGTTATTAGTGAGCTCCGATATAATCTTTGTGAATCTAAATCACTACAACATGACCATAACCTGCATGTGACCACCAGAGTTTGGATCTAAACTCTCATCTTTAAAGCAATCTTCTATCGGAATATCGCAGATTGACCAGACAGCTCGTTTAGTTGTTCCAAATCTCAGCGACTGCCATGGTTCATCCACCAGATTCAGGTGCCTGTCTGCTTATGACTCAAGGATTCAGAAGGACGAGCTTATAGAAGAGAAACTGTTCAAGAAAGGTCGTACTGACTTAGTTGTTCCAATGTGGGACTGAACAATTTCTTTGCTTTTGCATTCTTTTCTTCGTTGTTCTGTTGTTGAACATTTAGCTCAAAAGACAACAATGCAGGTTATACATCAAATATGCTCGATCAAGTTCATCCAAATTATGCATGCAAACTTACTAAGTCAATTAATCTATGGCCTTGGCAATCATCTAACATCTATTGGCTTCGTATCATCTTCTACTAAAAAAAGGCAGCCCCAATGCACGAAGCTCCCTCATATGCAGGGACTAGGGAAGAGACAGACCACAATGGTCAATAGTATGCAGCCTTACCTTGCATTTTGCTAGAGACTGCTTAACAATTCATTATTCTAACATCACTCCAAGCGGGACATCACCAATGGTTCTTCTATATGTCAACAACATAGTGGTAATTGGATCATCCAATCTTGCAGTTCGGAAATTAGTCTAGGATTTGGGTAATGCTCGTGCTATTCAAGATCTAGGGCCCTTGCACTATTTTCTACGGATGGAAGTGTTCAAACAATTCGACGGTTTATTTCTCTCACAATCCAAATATGCCTTTGATCTCTTAAAGAGATCTAACACGATTGATTGCAAGCCTATGTCTACCCATCTACTAAATTGTCGGAATTCACTGGTGAAACACTTAAGGATAGCATAGCCTATCGCACCAACTTATGGGTGCTTTACAAGATCTAACAATTACTCGGCCAGATATGTTATTTGCAGTTAATAAAGTATGTTAGTTCATGGCATTTCCCACAGATCGACATCTTGCAGCTGTAAGCATGTCCTTAGATACGTAAAAGGTATACCTCATGGGGCTTCCAGCATTTGTCTGGGCTCTAATCTTGTTTTGTGGAGCCCCTAAAAGCATAATATGGTTTCCCAATCAAACACGCAGGCAGAGAACACCAAGGCCTTGCACTTGGTACTGCCGAGATTACCAAACTATGCTCTATTATTTCCTATAACTTAGTTTTCTAACCGTCCGATTGCCCTTTCTGTGGTGTAATAATCTTGGTGCTACATATCTCACTGCCAACCCCATCTTTGACGCCTGCACCAAGCACATTGAGATGGATTATCATTCTGTTCACGTATAGGTGGCCGACAAATTACATGATTCTAGATTTATCTCAACACATGATGAAACAGCTGATATTCTCACCAAGGATCTTTCTATGGCTGGTTTCCAACTGCTAGATGGCAAACTTTGTGTTACATCTAACATTTAGTTTGAGGGGGTGTATTAGGCTTAGTCGGCGTGCCTATATTAGTTGTATGTATCTATCCAAATAAGTTGTGATTGGGTATTTGTATATTAACTTCTTTTGTTTTATTATTCTTGTCTTATATATAATGTTCATATTATGATCCTAAGTGGGGCCAATCAGTGGTATGGGATGCTGGTTTGAGAAATTGCCTTGAAGCGTTCAATCAATCCTAGAGTATTTGGTATATTGGTTATGATATTAACATTTGGTATAAGAGCACCAGTTCAGAAGTTTTGAATCATAGAAGGGGCGACCTATGGATGGGGCAACCTGGTTCTAGAGTGAAGCATACCACAAAAAGAGGAGAGAGCTACCTGGTCTGGAGCATGAGCCACCTAGTGTGGGCTATTGTGGACGTCACCATCAAAGCATGTGGTATGTTATGGTTATAAGTAGGGCCAACCAGTGGTACGGGTCATTGGTTTAAGAAACTGGCTTTATGTGTTCCATCAGTCATGGGGCATTTGGCATATTGGTTGAGTTCTTAATAGCTCATCGCATGATAGAGTATGAATTTATTATAAATTTCACTCAAACTCAAACTCAAACTCAACTCAACACAAAACAATACATTCTCATTTTATCACATAAGAAACTTGTTAGTTATGTGAACAAGTATTTGGTGTCAAAGCTAACTGCTGTGTAAACCTTCAATTTCATAATTTTCTGACAGTGGTGACAATGGAGACCAACTGCTTGCTCGGTTAAACAATACTCTACAAATTATAATTAGTAAAAAAATGATGTTATTTCATTTTCATAATCACAATCAAGTTATTTATTCCTATTTTGATGAATTTTTATTTTTTCGACGATGCTCCTGTACAAGCAACCCAAAGGTTCAAATTAGATTGTAGGAAGTACATGACTCTTTTTTTTTCCAATGAAAAGCTCTACAGCAACATGATTCCACGTAGTTAGTCATCAACATGTCACAGTAAAAAAGATCCTTATTTCTTGCGGGGCAGCTTACAGGCTGTGTCTATGATAACTTAATTTTTGAAGTCTAATGGATAAATGTTCGTTATAGGTTGAATATTCTCATTTACTCAAAATACGGCAAATAAAGCTAACAAGGTTTCTTTCTCAAATCACACTACAAAGATATCGTAGTTTGTAAACTTGCAAGACAAGAGGGTGTAATAACCCAAAATATTAATAGTTTTAAAATAATAATAGGAGGGGTAAAATTGTAATTATACATGGGCATACAGGGCGTGGGACCCACAATGAAGCTATAAAAGCCTGCCTTGTCTCGTGTGCGGCCAAACCATTCACTTCTGATTTCGGTTTGGTGACGCGAGGCAGTGACAAGGAACTCCCCGAGCAGGCGCACACAGTGGCGATCTAACCACGGTAGGCCACCCTCCACCATTTCCGTGTGTTTACCTATAGTTTATGCTGTTTTTAACGCCGAAAAATGGTGTGGATTGCCGTTTTCCGGTGAACAAGTAGGCAGTACTGTTTTTGTTAAAGTAAACTGATGAAACAACATCAGATTGTGATATGAACCGTCCATCATAGGCATTGTAACATGAAGAACAATCTCATGAATTTTTATGGTGATCGGACGGCTGGATATGCTGAAAAACTCATAAAACAGTAGATGAAAAAATTTTAGGGACGTGACAAAATCGTATAAAAACACTAGAGAATGGCATAGATGGTTGAAAAGGAGCTCATATATGGAATTTACGTGAAAAAATGAACGGAACGATGCAAAAATTGTACCATTTGGACACCTGTGCGTGGCTAGCGGCGACCGGAGTCCGGTCGTCTTCTTCGGCGACGGCGACCCACCGCGACACGTGTCACCCCCTGTCGTGTGCCACGTAGGCGCCACGCACACATATGGCACGCGCACAACATGCGACACCATGTGCGCAGCACCCGCACGGCACGTGCCCACACAGGCAACACGTGGCGCCATGCACCACGTGCCACGTGGAATGCAGCGCACCGACAACACGACAATACGTGCGCACGAAAACCAATGCACAGAAACGGTGCACACGCGTGCAAGAAGGCGGTACACGCGCGTGCGCGCCTGACAAAATGACGCCTAGCGCGTTTGTGCAAGCGCCCGCACGAAGACATGCGTCTACCTGTCCAGCGCTTCTGTGGATGCGCCCGCACGCGCGAGAACACGTGCAACGCACGAGTTTTGTGATTTTTCGGGTCCTTTGACCCGTTCATTCATAAAAACTTGATTTTTGGGAGCTACAGAGGTCCAAATCGCGATCCGATAGAGGCGTTGCGACCGTATCGACGGTGCGGACCTAGATGTGACTTGAAAAGTTAGATATAAATTCTGTTTTTAGAGTTAAACCACAGAATGTTGTTAGATAGTCTCAATCAGGCTGAGCAATGGATGATCAAGCCTTAGAGGTTGATGGTATACATCAAATGTGAGATAATCTAGGAGATTAGAAGGTTAAATAGTATTGAATTACCAAATGATGGAAGATTTATGATGTAACAGGTACGTCAGAGCGCGCCACGTGATATTTCCACGCGCTTGATTTGAGCACTGCATTTTCTGAGGTAGGTGATTCTATTCAATTATTTCATGATTTCAATAACCATGAATGGATTTTAAAGCTTTGAGACATGTGTTTTACATCTTCTCATGTACACAATTAGATCCCTATTTTTGTGTTATAGCATGACTTTTCTATTTGGAAATGACAATGTTTGTCGGGCTTTAATTGTATTATTGAGATTATTTATAACGTATTTACAAGGTTTGTAAGATTTATACCTTGCCGATGATTTATGACGGGTGCTTTCACCCGGTGGGTACTATGCTAGGAGGGTTGTAGGGTTGGCCACCTGTCCTCTGATTTTGTGATGAGGATGATGATAGACACCGCCCTAGAGTGATATAGGGCTAGGTACGTAGGGGTGGTATCATGGGTAGTCCCCCCTACGGGTTCGTTCCTTCCCATGGGGACGGAGAAAGTCTCTCGTTTGGTGTTGACGAGGAGCGGCGGTGGTTTAGACCCTGATGGGGTTGCCACTGCAGCATAGTAACTCATATAGTTGTGCATGTTTATATGACGTTGTATGTATGGTGAACCAGGGCAAGTCGGGCCTAGGCCGTGAGAGACTCCGGGGGCTGATGTTGACTGCACGGGAGGTATCAAAGTTAGTATGGATACACATCACTAGTGATTGAGTATATTGGAGAAATTTTGATATAGTTTTGATACAGTGTTTTGGTATCAATGATTGCATGCATATCTTTCTGTGGGTATATATATTAGTATGGTTTTGATGTACTTGCCTTGTATTTTGATCATGCCTTGCATGCTATACTGATTTACCTCGGCATCTGATTTGTGAAAGTTGTAATGGCAAGCATTTCAGTTATTTGACATGTTTTGGGTATGCTTCCCTTATGAGAATTCTATTGTAAACTTTGTTAAACTTTATTTGAGTGTAATCACCTACACAAGCATAGCTTGCTAAGGCATTGCCTTGTTTTGCAATGCCTCAGATTTGGAACGCAATAACATCAAGGGAAAGCAGGCAGAGTAGCGGGGATCTGGAAGGAGACTTGAAGACATTCCATTTTATTTTCTCCTTTGGACATATATTAGAGTATGTCACTTGGATAAGACTTTTGAGACTTTCTTAGATGTGGATACATATTATAGATTGGACTCATATTATGTTATGGAGGATTGTTAAAGTTTAGATGGAAATATTGTGGTGATTATGGATGGAACCTGGTGACGTTTGAATTTATTTGTTATCATCTTTAATTAGCCAGTGTATTTATCGTGGTTTTTAATCGAGCATGCTCAGAGTATCAATGTTTTAATGTTGTTTATGATTACAGTTTTGAATGAAGTTGACCCCCGAAGTTTACGCTTTCAAGAAATTCTTTTAAAGCTGCGTTAAAAGCTCTATAATATAAAATTTTAATTTTTAGGGATCCCGTCTATTTTCTTAAAACGCATTGTTATTTTTATTTTAATGAGAAAAAAGTTTTGCTAAAACTCGGGGTGTCACAGTTTGGTATCAGAGCCCAGGTTCATCTCATCATCACCACTTTATGAGTCCAAATTGAGTTATTGCAAAGGAGTGTTTGGATTGAGATAGAGATAGGAGAATTACTTACAAGATATTATATTGAAACATTGGCAGATGGCTCCTTGACGGAAGACAAGATCCACCCCTATTCTACCAGTCGCTACTCCTATTGCGACACCTAAGCAAGGGGATTCAGAGGCTAATATAGTAGCCCGTGTAGTTTAAGAGCTTATGCCACAGTTGGCTCAACAGATGACACAACAAGTGGAGGAAGCAGTACGGGCTATTCACTCTGCCCGCCCATCGATGACTGAAGCAGCACAGGGAGACACTTCAGCTCGGTCATCCCACCAGGCACAGACAGCTCCTATGCCAGAAGATACAGAGGGAGGATCCTCGAAATAACCTGATCCATCAGCAAAACAACTTGAGAGGTTCCAGAAGATGGTACCCTCTTTCTGTGGGCAAGGACACCCAGCAATAGCAGAAAGATGGTTATTTTAGGTCGAGAAGGCCTTTGAGGGAATGAAGATCCAGCCAGAGGATCAAGTGAGATTGGCGACTTTCTTGTTGACCGATGAGGCTGGGTTTTGGTGGAAGACCCAGCAACAGACTCATTTCTTATCCTCACCACCACCACTATGGGAGGATTTCCGAGAGATCTTTGACAAGCAGTACTTTCCTCCTCATGCCCTACATGCCATGAGAAGGAAATTTGCCACATTAACTCAAGGGAGTATGACGGTTCCACAATATCTAAACCGTTTCACTACACTGAGGAGATTTGCGTATACATCCTTTGCCTCAGACAAGGAGGATACAGAGAGATTCGTTGATAGGCTACTACCACAGTTGAGGCATGAGGTACTCATTGCATGTCCGACCACGGTGACGCATGCTGCAGACGTAGCTTCCATGCTAGAAAAATACTTAGCACGGAACAGGGGAGAGATGGGTCAGCCCTTTAAGGGCAAGAGACCCTTCATGTCCACACAGCCCCAAGGGGGTCCAGATCATCAGTACCCTTCTAGACAGAGGAGAGACAACAATAGGAGAGTGTGCCCTCGTTGTAAAGGTCGACATATGGGGCGACCATGTCCAGGAATGGGCCGTCAGCATCAGGGCCCACAACAGTTCTACCATCATCAGCAGCGACAGCCGTACCAGCCAGGATAGCCATTTAGATGCTTCGGATGTGGCGAGGCAGGTCATGTGATCAGAGATTGTCCAAGAGGTCAAAGAGATAAGACAGTGAGGACAGATGCTGCTACAGAGGCAGTGCCACCTAGTCAGGGACGTGTTTTTGCTATTACGTCGAGGCAGGCACAGGCCTCGAACCAGGTGGTGGAAGGTACTTTCTTAGTAGCTGATAGACATGCTAAAGTTCTTTTTGACTTAGGGTCTACACATTCGTTTATTTCATATGTGTTTGCATCATGCCTTGATTTATGCCCACACGAATTAGCATTTGGGTTAGATGTATTGATGCCGACAGGGGAGGCAGTAGAGGCTACAAAATATTTTGAAAAGGTACCAGTGGAGATATCCGACATTAAGATGGATGCTGACCTTATCCTTTTAGATATGATGGATTATGATATCATCTTGGGGATGGATTGGTTAGCTACTTTTTGGGTTACGATAGACTGCCGTAAGAAGCAAATCAGATGTTGTGTACCTGATCGACCAGTGGTTGTAGTCCAGGGAAGGAGGAGTGATAGTGGCCCTTGTGTTATCTTGGCCATGAGAGTAGCTCGATGTTACGCTCGAGGTTGTCGAGTGTTTTTGGCCTGCGTCACGACGATTGACAGTGAGCAGCCACGGATTGAGGAGATTGATGTGGTGCGAGATTTCGTTGATGTGTTTCCAAACGAGCTGCCAGGACTACCCCCACGCAGGGAGATTGATCGTGGTTTTTAATCGAGCATGCTCAGAGTATCAATGTTTTAATGTTGTTTATGATTACAGTTTTAAATGAAGTTGACCCCCAAAGTTTACGCTTTTGAGAAATTCTTTTAAAGCTGCGTTAAAAGCTCTATAATATAAAATTTTAATTTTTAGGGATCTCGTCTATTTTCTTAAAATGTATTGTTATTTTTATTTTAATGAGGAAATTTTTTTGCTAAAACCCGGGGTGTCACAGAGGGTTAGCTAGGAAGGTGGTAAGCACTTTTCTTTTATGGACTTTGTCTTGACTGTAAATCTAATTGATGCATGGCTTTTGCATGTAAAGGACCCTACCTTTGGATGATTCGACCATTTTATCTAATTTCTCTAACTTTTGATATCTCCTAACCAAAAATCATGATGGCTCAACGATAGAAACATCATAAAACCCATATATCTATAATTAAATTATAAAAAGTTTCTAATAGTGCACTTTTCTATCTCAAAGAGGACAAATATCAGATGCTAATGATCCAATCGACACACTTTTTGAACTACCATACACCAAATGGCACAAAGCCAAAGAAATCAGATAACGGCTCAGATTATCCGAAGTAGGCAGACATTCTGTTTTGGTTCTTCTCCAAATTCTTACCGGGTGATCCAGGCAAAGATGGACCTGTTCATGCAAAAGAAGGGCATTTCACTACTCACACCTTATATTCTTATTCAGGTGTGCATTTCTCAGGGACATACCTTATGTTCCTATTTATGTTCATTTCATTTGATCAAAAGATCAAAATTTTATATGTTATAATCATCCAAATTCTCTAGAACTATAAGACCTCCACAAACCTTAGAAATTAGATGAAATGTTCAAATCATCTAAGGATGGGCCTATCCATATATAAAAGGGGCGTTTCCAGGGACACTTATATTTGTTTTGGCCCTTCTGCGACATGAAGGCCAAAGACATATGATACATAGACTTGGCTAAAAGGGACATACAAAAGCGAAAAAAGAAGAAGGGGAAGAAAGAAAAAGAAAAAAGCAACTGGTGATTTTCTCGTATCAATGCTGGATAACTTATTCCAAGGGTTAGCACTACCTTCTACTACTCTTGCTCCTTCGCCATTGATAAAACAACCCCCTCTTATTGTTAAAAATGAATCTCCTCCAGCTTCACCTCCCCTTCTTAAAAGCATGCTCAAACGAGACAAGCCTTCTGAACTACCAATAGAAGGTTTGTGTTCTTTTCCTTTCTCTTTAATTATTAGAGGGTTTGTACTTCAAAATCTACGTTTTCTTCAATTAACTCTATTTTTCTATTTTTGGTCTTCGATTGAAAATAGTTTTTTTTTGTTTTAGTTGCAATTTAACGTAGCTTTGGTTTTTAGAGTTTTGAATTGTAGAATTTATTTCTAAGCTTTTTGTTTGAAATCTTAGTCTTCTTTGTTCTGACTTTAGGGCTTGTGAAATTTATTTATAATTTTTTTTGTTTAAAATCTTACTCTTCTTTGTTCTAACTTTAGGGCTTTTAATGGTTTTGAAGAGATATTTCTTGTTTCATATCGGATAAAGAATTTAAAAAATCATCATCATCAAAACCTTATCCCAATTAGGGGTCAGCCAAGAATTTAGAAAGTAAATAGTGAAAAAATACAAAGACTTCAAAGTCCACAAGCAATCAACCACTAAGAAAGTGTTCATTGGAAATGAAAACATGTAAGATGAAGTCATAATGCAAATAACTAAGATTGATAGTGCCAGAGGCACCTTATTCGTTAAATGCTACAATTAAGATAGCCTATGATCCCTCAATGGTGTAGATTGTAGTCAAATCCTTAATTGGTGTGTAGTGTGTTGCTCGTGACATATCTCCACCAATTCATATTATGATGATATTCATGCATGGGCTTGGACATAGGAAACATAGTTGATGTTGTTTATTTCTTGAAAGAAAAGGCTTTTCCAATGGTCAAAAGAATGCAAAAGATAAATGAAATGTGAGAGAAAACATCTGGACAATAGAAAGAGAGGGAAAGAAGAAATGAAGAACCATTTTCTGATGCAAAACAAGAAAAAGAAGGTACTAAATTTTGAGATGACCCAATGAAAGTAGTTGATGGTCTATTTCCTGAAATGGAAAAGCATTTCCAATGGTCACAAGCTATGATCCGTGGACATTGACATGATATGTCTGTGTGTCCTATGTGGTGAGTTCTTGAAAACTTGACATGGGGACACAACAAATGAATGAGTAAATAAATAAATTAATATAGAGAGAAGACATAATTAGGCTTGTATTATAGAGAAGAAAATAAAGCATATACATGGTCCATGAATGGAGAGATTAGACAGAAAAAAATATGTGTAGCTGCCTTGTTATAGAGAGAAGAAAATAAAGCTTGATGGTGGTCCAAGAATGGAGGAAATAGATAAAAAAAAAAATAAAGTGTAAAATTTTAGGTTAGCAGTGTGGAGATAAAGATGAAGTTTACAAAATAAAGGGAATCTTATAGTGTAAAGAAGAGAATAAACCATGAAATAACAAAGCTTGACTTGCCTAAGACGTTTACGAGGGAATATACAAATAGAATATGAAAGTCAAATGAATAAGTAGCTTAAACTGCGCATGGTGTTTAGGTTATAAATGGTGCTTACAATAAAAATGAAGAGAGAAGAAATAGTGTACAAAAGTAAAGCATAGATTGTGCACTACTTAGTAGGTCTTAAAAACAAGGTTATGAAGTGCTAACTTGTGTAGCTCTACTACTATGATAACATAGAAATTGAAACTAAAGTCAAAGTAGTAAAAATTAAAAGCTACAATTCTAAAACAAGAAAAGCATAAAGCAAATGTTTATCCATTCAAATATTTTAAACAAGACTTCCAACGTAGCTTACTAGCATTAAGGGTTCAGGGTTAGGGTTAGGTTATAAATGGTGCTTATAGTAGAAATGAAGAGAGAATAAATAGTGTACAAAAGTAAAGCATAGATTGTGCACCGCTTAGTATCTCTTAAAAACAAGGGTATGAAGTGCTAACTTGTGTAGCTTTACTACTCTGATAACATAGAAATTGAAACTAAAGTCAAAGTAGTAAAAATTAAAAGCTACAATTCTAAATGTTTATCCATTAAAATATTTTAAACAAGACTTCCAACGTAGTTTACTAGCATTAACATAGAAATGGAAACTCATAGTAAAACTGTTGAAAAACACAGCCTATGATTCTATAACAGAAAAACAAGAAAGGTATTATCTATTTATTAAAATTTTTGTAAATAAGACTAAAAAATAGTAGTTTGGAAGGAACACAATAGCTAGAAAACTCTTGTGTAATTTATCGTTGTGTTAACACAAAAATAAAAACTCATAGTCAAACTATTGAAAGATATAACTTGCAATTCTATGATGGGAAAGCATGAAGGTAAGTCTATTATATTAAAAATATATAAATAGAACTACATAAAGTGTTCAAGAAAAAATGGTTATTGCTATAGTTAAGAGAACGAACCACTAATCAAAGACTTAATAAAAGGTGAACCTATGTGCAAAGTAAACTATTTTTCTGTCATATAAGTGTTAAGAGCATGTGGAACTAAAGAGTATGTGGAAAAAACCTAAGAATGGAACTTAAAAGGAGAGAAGAAAACATCATTCGCAAATAAGTTAATGGTAAAAGGAAAGTGGAACAATGAAACAGAAGTAAATAAAATATGGACTGATATGGCTATGTCCATTAAAAGTGATAAAAGATGTTCTAGGAGCATTTAAAGGTAAAAGGTAACTAGCAAAGGAAACTTGGTGATGGAGTAAAAATTTGCAAACAAATATTAAAGAGAACCAAGTGTGTTTTAAAATATGGCAAGGGACTAGAAATAAAAAATCTTTGAGCAATATAAGAACACTAAAAATGTTGTTAAAAGAGTAGTAATTGAGGCTAAACTCAAGGCATATGATGATCTCTATAATATATTAGGGTCGAGAAGGTGAGAAAGATGTGTTCAAAGTTGCAAAAATAAGAGAATAGAAGAGTAAAGACTTAGGCCACATCAAATGCATTAAAAGTGACGACCAAAGGGAATTAGTCAAAGATGACAAGATCAATCAAAGATGGGGAAGTTACTTTAAAAAATTACTAAATGACAAATGTCCTGAAAATATAGATATTAAAAGAATTGTAAACCCATATAACTTTGGAATATATAGATACAACAGTATGATCAAGATACTTGAAGTGAAAGAGGTATTGAAAAAGCTGAAATTAGGAAAGGTTTTGAGGCATGATGGTGCACCAGTAGAGGTTTGGAAGCATATGGGAGATACTGGAGTGGTTTGGCTGACATAGTTGCTTAACAAGATTATAGAATTGAAGAAGATGCTAGATGAATGGAAAAAAGGGCTTTATTGTATCAATTTATAAGAATAAAGGAGACACATAGAGTTGAATGAATTATCGTGAGATCGAACTTATAAGCGACATCATGAAACTTGGCAAAGAGTGATTGAGAAGAGGCTATTACATGAGAGAAGTATATCAAAAAACCAATTTAGTTTTATTCTTAGGCCATCTACTATTGAAACTATTTTCCTAATTAGACATTTGATAGAGAAGTATGGGGAGAGGAGCAAGTACCTCAATGTTGTTTTTATTGACTTAGAAAAAGCTTACGATAGGGTCCTAGAGAGTTAACATAGTGGGAGTTGGCTGAGAAAGGGATTTTATGAGGGTATATTGACATAATTAAGGATACGTATGAAGGAGTAATTACAAAAGCTAGGGCCACTAGTGGAGAGAACAATGATTTTCCTATCATCATAGGATTGCACCAAGGATTGACACTAAACCCGTAACTTTTTATGTTAGTTATGGATGAGTTAACAAAACATATCCGCAAGGAAATTCCATGATGCATTTGATTTGCATATGACATAGTTTTGATTGATAAGACAAGGGAGGGCATAAACACAAAGTTAGAGTTGTGGAGAAATGCTATAGAGTCTAAAGTATTTAAAATTAACTAATCTAAGAGAGAAAATATGAAAAGCAATTTTAATAAGGAGAGGAGCAGGAGTGGAGTACCAATAAAGATTGATAACCAAGAAGTTCCTAAAAAGATCACCTTCGATATTTGAGATTGATAATTCCTGAGAATGGAGAGAGATTGCAAGAGATATTACACAGATAATCTAAGTGGGTTGGAACAAATAGAGATATGTCTTTGGATTTTTGTGTGATCGGTGGGTGCCATTCAAATTAAAATAAAATTTTTATAGGATGGTTGTAAGCGTAATAACCCCAATTTTTGTAAATTGAATGAGAAAATCAATTTAGTTGAAATTTTTAGAAATTCTAGTAAGGAATATTAGGTTATTAGAAATTCTCTTTTTAAAGAAATTAAAACATGATTTAAAACTTAGAAATTATGAATGTACTAAAAAAATCGATTGAAACGACACTAAGTGCATTCAATTCCTAATTGAGATCTAAGACATCAATATTTAGAAGGTACTCAGAAATAATATTCCAACGCCACTAAGTACGCTCAATTCTGAGTTCGAAAAAATAAAATGCAATTTTCTCCATAAAAGGGCAAAATGGTCCTTCACACCTCTGTGGGGCCCACAAATGAATCCAACGGCCAGAAAATATGTAATGAGTGGTCAATCCACTATTCGTTGATATTGGAGAAGGAGGTGGTAGTAGAGGATCCAATGTAAGTTTAATATTCAAAAGAATTGAAACATAATTATTACAAGTAATGATGAAAAATTCAAAAACATCTATAAATACAACCCCAAAAATATTTTAAAAATGTTTATTAAAAATACCACAAAATTATCTGGCTTTCCGTGAAAAACCAGATCTAGATTCATTCCCAAATTTCCAAATTTCTCAAAAATCTCTATTCTTTCACTTTCTCTCTCCTCTCTCTAGATTGAAACAAGAGACCTAAATTCAATTAAACACTTTGTTACAAATAAAATCTCACAAATCCCACCATCCTTATGGTTCTAGACTATCTTATCTACAAAATCCCTAAATAAATTTTAAGATCCAACGCTGCAATCAAGGGGAAATCATAAAACAAGCAGTTATATGGCGATCTTATCATCAACATGATATTTCTTTAAAATTGGGCTTCAATGTGAAAACCCCAATTTTTTGGAATTAATTAGAATTTTTACAAAAATCAAGATAGAATATTATATTTAATATAATATTACTTTTTAGAAAAAGAATTAGGTCTTGAAACATAGATATTTGGAATAATTCATGGGAAACTAGTTAAAATGACTATAAGTATGCTGAAATTTGAGCCCAGTTGAAGAATCTCTATTTTTTGTAATTTACCCATAATAGTAAAATGATCATTTTACTTTTGTGTGGGGTCCAAAAAAGTTGGGTGAGCTGGTGGACAGTCAGCTCAGGAAATATCAATGATGAAGAATAAACATGATAAGAAATATGCTTTTAATTTTATAAGAAAAGAAAAGAATTATTTAAAATAAAAATAAAAATAAATTTAATTAAAATAATGCAAAAATAACCCTATAAATGCCCATCCTATAGGCCACACGAAATTCCACAAACTCCTTGGACTCTCCCCCTCTTTCCTTCTCTTTCTCTCTCTTCTTTCCTTTTTCTTTCTTTTCTTCTTTTCTTTTCTCTCTCTTCCCTTTACAGTCGCAGAGTGCATCTGCGAACGCACCCTAGGGGAATATTCCCCCACATATGTGGGAAGCATCCATAGCTGCGTCGTCCCTGACGGAACTAGGGTTTCACCCTAGTACTGCTTTTCAATTAGTCATTTGATTTTACCCGTTGAAATCCAGATCTAAACCGTTCATCTTGTTTGGATTATACCCATCTTCAAAAGCCCCATAAATTCACGAAGATCATAGGAGTATTTAGGGTATTTCACCAAAAAAATAGTAACTCTGGCACAGTTCCTTTTTCGATGAAATTTTCTATTTTTTCGATGTTCTTCTCATCATGGGACACTTCAGGTAGGTTCCACTCTTCTCCCTGTAAACATTTCGGCAATTTTCCAAGCCCGAGGACCATCAGAATGGATTTTTCGGTTAGAATTTTTTGGGTGAATTTAGTACTGATGAAGCAGGTGGAAAACACCTATAAAACCTAAAATTTTGAAGATTTTGAGCCATTGGATGGATTCAGAGAGTCCCAAAACCTCAGGGGATGAAATCTGGGATGTTGGATTGGTCAGATTTGGGAGATCTGGGGAAAAGCTGATCTGACGGTCTAGATCGAATTATCTTGGCTATCCTGGGTTACCCCTCCCATACACCAGCTATCATAGGTGGAATGCAGCGGGGGCAAGCCACTAATCGATTCGTCGATCTGTGAACCCAGATTGAATATGGGCCCTTTTTTTGATCTAAAACCTTAAAACTTCAATTTAGAGCTCATTTTAACTCCAAATCAAGATCAGAAAGAATTCTGGATTCCTAGCAAAGAGTAGAATCTAATGAAAATATAAAATTTAAGTTTTATTCATTGTAAAAATCTGTAAATTACAAAAAGTGGTACTAATTTTCAAGATCAGTCAAACTGGCATGATTAGACCTTGGATTTCTGATCCATCAGTGATTTAGTGATGAGAAAACATAGAATCAAGAGTTAGATGTGATTGATTTGGGATGAAGTAAGAAATTTAACCTTAATGGAAGAGAAATCTTAAAAATAATCAAGGATTTACTTGATTTGACTAATCCAGCATGATCAGAAACTATAAAATAGTATGAATGATGGTCTAATGATAAGATCATGAGAAATGAATGGCCTAATGTGGCTAATTTGGGATAGATTGAAATCTATGCCCTTGATTTGGATAAATTGACTTAAAATCTTCTTGATCGGTTGGATCAAGAAAGATCAAATCATACGATGAGATGCATCAATGATCTAATGATGATATCACATTAAGAGAATGTGATAGATCTGAATAAAAATGAAAGATCAATATCTAAATCCTTAATGAGATGAAAAATGAATAGAAATCAAAATATGATCATTTGATCAAAATGAATAAATATGATGTATTCAAATGAGCATGTGAATTATTAAATTCTATAATAAATGTACTTTTATTTGCTTAGTAGATTTAATTATTTACTCTTTAATTGTTCATGTTATGTAAATTACATGAAAAATATAATTAAATAAAAATAGATATTGATGAACATTTACAATGAATATGGACTTGGATTTAATGATAGTAAGGACTATAGTTATAGGACAATATAAGGAATATCATTTCCTTGGCCCAAATGAGGAGAATAATAAACCCCATGAATGACATTTTAAATATTCATGGACTTAATTAAAATAAAATAGTAAGAGTACTTAGGGTTTAATGCTCTTAGGAACCTTATAAAGGTTGAGCTAAGGTCAACATCAATGAATGCTGAACATAGTGGTTAAAGGGGTTTTCTAATAGAACCTCACTTTCCCCCCACCTTTTAACGACGTTTGTGAGGTCTAAACGCCTCCTTACATGAGGATTGAATTAACCATTATGTGAGCAGCTTTTAACTAGTAAACCTTAGTCAATTCTGAAATAAAGAGGAGCTATCTAGAGTTAGGAGTGCATAAATTATCTTCAATCAGCAAAACATTAACTGGTTGAATAATAATAAGATTATAAATGGATAATAAACTATCTAATCCTAATAAAAATGGTAATTAAGATAATCCAAGATCAAACAAGATCCATAAGGAGATCTTGAATGATCAAGAATAATAAGAATCATAATATTGTATGTATGTTTTGAAATAGTATAAATATTAGATTTAAATGTAGATCAATAGATTAGACCCTTGATCAATATGATCCAAGGAATAAGATCCAAATCATCTTATATAAGGATGATCAAAAGAACAAGTAGGAAGTATAAATGAGTTGAAGAATGACTGTATACATATGATTTGACAAATACATATAGGATATGATGATCAAGATCAATGAGAAGATAGATGGTTGAAAGTAAAGGTAGGAGGACCTTAAGAATATATTCAATATATAAGATACATGTATTTTACATATGATCTTATTCAGATAAATGAGTTTTGATTATAATTGCCTTGGAATTGTTATGAATCAACAAATGATGTTGAAATGAATATAAAGGATTGATTAAGTAATTATGAAATTACATAAGACAACAAATGACGTTGAAATGAATACAAAAGGATTGATTAAGTAATTATGAAATTACTTAATGGGTAGAATGGGAAGATTTGAACTATATAAGTTGGACTTCCAAATCTTAAGGAAATAAATTATAGGCATGTCCTATTATAACCAGACACATAGTCTGCAAATATGAAATAATATTTTTCATATCAGCATGGAGGCTTGTGGTTTTGTTTTAAGATAGGCTTAGGCCTGGGGATGTCAATGCTAAGAGAGTTATGAGGGTTTGGCCGCTCGCTCTCGAAACTAATTATAATGATGATACTGTGCCCGAAGAGAGGCAAAACGTCGCGTGGGGC